>OU696697.1:102696333-112329681 GCA_916050605.2 Platycheirus albimanus
AACCGATATTCTAAAGCCGGCGTTCCCGGGTCGCCTCATCTCTCGTTTTGGCGATTTGCACTGGCCAGCAAGATTGCCCGATTTAACCGCTTCAGACTATTTTTTTGTGGGGTTTTTTGAACTCCCATGTCTACGTGAATAAGCCCGAGTCTCTAAAAGCCTTCAAGGACATTCGACACGAGTGCGAGAATCTGTCGCCCGAAGTTGAAAAATGCCATAAAACGAGCAATTAATTGTGACGGCTCCCATTTGGCCGATATCATCTTCTCGACTTGACCAATACCTACAATTCTAAAGGTTCAAATAAACATAATCAAAAAACAAAATCGAAGCTTTTCATTTAGAACAAAAGAGAGCCAAAAAATATCGGATGGATGACTTCTTTTGGCCCGCCCTGTATGATATGAAGTATGGTATGCTGATGATATAATATACATTAGCGCACATACAATACAAAAATGTCACAACTCAATAAACGATTTTATTTTAGTTTTAAGCATAAAGGTATATTTGAATCTTTCCAAAACCTATCTATCGAGTTCCCATTGACTTAAGTTGAATATTTTTATCTGCAAAAAGTAAAATGAAATCAAATGTGCTTTAACATAAGTGACATTATATTTAGTTGTAATTTGATTCTTGTTGCAAACATTATGTGCAACATAATACCAAAAGCGCCATATTTCCAATTGTGTCATTTTAGTGATTCGATTAAAAAAAGTTAAGTGTTGTATTTTGACTTAAAACACTTTTGTTGTTTTTTCTGTGGAAAATTGTTGTTTTATTTTGAACTAACATTTACCCGCGGCTTCGCTCGTGTTTTAGCTGATCTAGAAGTAGCCTGAAGCCTGAGGAGTCGTCTCTCGTTAACTAGCTACTTTTATAGCCCGAGCTTTATTATTATACATATTTACATTGTATCGGAATAAAAAGTAGCCTATATGCTCTTCTAGACTATAATCTATCTCTGTGACAAATTTCATCCAGATCCAGATAATTCAAAAGCATTTGATATTTATGTAAAAAATAATAGCATACAATTCGCGCGAATTTTATGCTATTATTTTTTACATAAATATCAAAAAATGCTTTTGCTTAGCTCTATTTGTTATGATGCGCCCCTGGTTCCGATGGCATTTTTCTTCTTAACTAGACGCTATACCGACTGAATGGGTAAACTAAAGAAGTTTAAGTATAGACAAATAATTACTTAAACCGGCATTGTTGTTCCATATCAACAAAAATACAATAACCAAATAAACGTACGTTCCAAAACAGTAGTTTTTCTGAATTTGTGATTTTTGTTGGCATTTACATTATGTGGACATTATGTCCATTCCAAAATTTGCTAATTAGACATAATGTCCAAATTTTTGATTTCGCCAAAAGGTCCATGGACATTAAGTCTATTTCGTTCTTGGACCTTATGACTATTTCCAATTGGTCATAATGTCCATGGACATTGTGTCTACTTGAAACAGACATAATGTCCATGGCCATTATGTCCGTGGACGTTATGTCATCCCGCCAGGTATATTATAAAAACTAACTTACTTTTTTGAAACCACTCATACAAAAAAAAAAGTTTTAGAACTCAATCAGTTTATCCGTTCAACTTTTTCTGTTGTCATCCCGCCACCTCCTCCAGCCAAGACTTTGTTGCTTCTGACGTTAAAAAAGCATTTTAATATTTTTTTGTATGGGCAAAGTAAACATAGGATATAACTATACCTATACTATATTCTATTTTATCCTATTTCACCCTATAAACATCAGTTTGTTAAAAAAAAAACACTTAGAATTTTTAACACCGGATATCAAGTTTTTGATTTTAACCCATTTTACATAACAAACAGTCTAGCGGCATCTTGGGGCCGTATTTTTTTTCCAAAATGAGGATGGTCAGGCAGTTACTGTGAATGGTGTTCGCTATCGTGAGATGATAACGAACTTTTTATGGCCCGAGTTGGAAGATATGGTATGGACGATATGTGGTTTCAACAGGAACGGTGACACTTGCCACACAGCTAACGAAACAATGGCTCTTTTGCGCGACAAATTCAATGGCCATGTTATCTCACGTGGTGGCGATGTCAATTGGCCGCCAAGATCATTATGTGATTTGACACCGTTGGACTTCTTTCTTTGAGGTTATTTGAAAAAAAAGATGTACGTCGATAGGCCAGCAACAATTCAAGAGCTAAAAGATGAGATAATTCGGCACATTAACGGCATAGAACCTCAAATATGCCTTAGCGTCATCGAAAATTTGGACCATCGGATGGAGGTGTGCCGCTGAGGTCGCGGCGGCCATTTGGCCGATATTTTGTTCCATACATAATTGAACCATACCAATTTTATCATAATAAAAAGAAATGACAGTTATTTTCTAAATAATTTGTGTTTTATTCAAATTCGAAATCGGCCCTTAAAATTTAACCACCCTTTACATATTAGAATGTTGTGGAGACCGACGGCAACATTTCAAACAAAACCATCATTAAAACGAATTAAAACGAAACGAATTGCACGGATGGGTTGCACGAACTTGCTCTTACGTATGATAGAGGCCATGGTTTTAATTTTTAAACTTAACAAAAAAAAAAAAAAAAAAATAATTAAAGAAAAAAAATATAATATAAAATATTAGTTTTTTGAGAAAAAAAAAATTATATGAAATGCTACGATTTTTTAATGAAAAACTCATTTTTCTCAAAAGCGGCTCGTACGATTTTGATAAAACTTTCTGTTAAGTATTTTTTGTGATAACTTTATGTTTTGGTTCAATAGATTTTTCAGGAAAAGACCTAACCTAACAGTATCAGAGTTTCTCGCACTTGACTGATTTTCTTAAAAATCACAAGCCACAGGACCACTGCCACACATAAGAGCACCATTTGTACATCTTTTTTTTTTTAACTCTAACAATCAAACATGACATTACGATGATAGAGAAGTCGAAAAAAGTGGGTCCGACAAAATCTGTCTGTCTGTCCATCTGTATTGGCACCTACAGCCTAAACGGCTGGACCGATTTGCTTCAAACTTGGTAGATAGTATTATTATGACGTCCTAAAGAGGGGTTTTTGGAATTAGCATTCTAGCTTTAAAACTAACGGTACCTGCTATACGATTTTTAGTGAAAAAATAATTTTTCTCAAAAACGGCTCTTACGATTTTAATAAAAATTTCTGAATAGTGTTTTATGTGCAACTTTATGTTTTGGTTAGAATAGATTTTTCAGGAAAAGTCTTATAACGGTACCTCCCATAGGACCGGTTTTTTTAAATTCGATTTTCTCGTAAGCCACTTGACGAATTTCGATGAATTTTTTAATATAGAAGAACTTTTATGAAAGAAATAATATAAATTCTTAAATTTTTCAAAAAAAGTTTTTTAAAAAAGTTTCAAAATTTTGATTTAATTTTTGTTTTTTTTTCCAAAAACGGTTCAATCTATTTTTTTTTAATTTTATTTTTCTGATAAAAACTACAAAGTGCTAGAAGTTGGCATAGGTACTCAAAAAAAAAAAATTGGCATATATTTTGGAAAAGTTTTTCAAAATAAACTGTATTTTGAAAAAACTGGTCGAACGATTTTGAAAAAAATTTTCTTAAAAATTCAGAAAAGTAAAAGAAACCTGATGGGGTTTACTTCATTTTCTCCAAAAAGCGTTTTAGGTATTGATTTTTAAGTGATTTATAAAATTTCATATGCTTTTTTCAACGCTTTTTTCCCAAGATCTCAAGACTCAAGCCCCAGGACCATTTTAACACATTAGAGCAAGTTTGTACGACCCAGTCGTGCACTTTATTTAAAGAAGAATCTTGGTCCTTCTCTTTTCACTTTCTGAGGTTTCATATTAATCCCTGGAAGATGTAACCGGTTCCAATAGTAATAACACAAATTTGTTCGTGGGGATCTAACTTCATTAAGATTTTAATTAGAAGAACCAACACAAAATGAGCCCCGTTGACGTCGAATAATTTATAAATAGCTTTGAAGTATCAGATCTCAAACTATATTTTTGTTGTTATGAAAGCAGGCCCCTTGATAGGTACAAGTATCCTTTTTCTAATCTTACAGTACAAATAATATAAATTACCTTTTCCTTTAATTCCCTTACAATGCATATATCATATTTATCAATTCTTTATCATAAATGTCGAAGGACGAAAAATGAATATTTATTCAATTTTCTTCTTCCATTATCCTGACTTACCACAATACAACAACAAATAATACGTCGTTGGTAATATTTTATACTTTTCTGACACTGTGACTATATGGCGAAGCAAAAGTAAGTTAATTATTTGCTGCCATTCGTCTTCTTAACAAGCTCCTTACAACAGGTCAGTCCATATAAATTTGTCCTAAGAAAATATTTGCATTAGGGTATATGTACATTGTACACCTACCTATTTATGCTGATGAAGGCGGAAGGGCACATAAATTTGATTAATGAAAGTAAAGTAAAGTAAACACAACACTGTTCAAGCGTCAAATTCCATTGAGCTGGAGCTGCTTTCCTTCCTTTTTTATCGCCGTGCTAGGTCAACAAAGCATCACGTGTCTTCCTTTAAGAATCTTCAAAAAAAAAAGAAGGAATTCTAAGGAAGCCAGGAATTTTAAAACAAACACTTGTTGTAAACATAAATATGTACTTTAGCTAAAGATTCTTGGAAAATATTAAAATGAATAAATTAAGAAAATTGTGATATACATATACACACCTATATATACATATATTATATTTTAACTATTTATAAATGATAAAGTCTCACAGCAACATATTTTGAGAAGGTGGGAATAATGTTCCTCTTGGTGCCTGTAAATCGTTTAAGTTTAAAATATATTAATTTCTAACCATTACCAAGGGATCCATGTCCTTGAAGAGAACAAAACAATGTATGAAGGAAAGGAAGGTATATTGTGCCACATAGCATTTTACATGTCACGAACGATTATACGATATATAGGTGACTTTCCACTTTAAGTTATACTTATATTTTTATAATATGCCTTTAAGATTTGTTTTCAGATAATCATTTAATTTTTTTCAAAATTAATTAATTTTTGTAAAACTTAAATTTATTAAGAAAATTGTTATCTGTGGGAATATAACATATTGACTTGTAGGTAACGATAATGTTGGCGTTGTTAGTTTAATTATTAACATTTTTTGTTAGGGACACTATCTGCCCCAAAAAGACGATGGATGAAATAATGAAATAACTTTTAATGTGTCAGCAAAGGTGTGATAAAATACCGTTAGTTTCAAATCAACCTATTCCTTATTTTTATGTGTATGCGTTCGCCCCCCTGCAGCCAACCGTTGTCCAGAGTCAGAATCAAAATCATTCTTTTTTTTTAAAGTGATTGATGTTCAATAACTGCTAGCGCAATATAAAAAGGCGTGTGCGAAGGCTCTTAAAAGAAGGCATTTCCTAAAAAATTGTAAAAAAAAAACTTTAAAGCACTAACTGAGCTTTGATCATTATTCAATTTTAAAGGCGTATGTGTAAAACTACAGCTGGATCGAGTAGTTTTTAAACGATCTTACCTGAATAAAAGTATTTTATAAAAATCACGCCTTTAAAAGTGGGCGTATTGAGAAAATACACTCAAAAAAATGTAGAGATATATTTTTCATATAACGAATGGAAAAAAAGGTTAAAATTGAATATTGGTACTTTCATAAAAAGTGGGGGTAGGCCACGCCTAAAACTCAAAAATTTATTTTCATACACAAATCTTTTTAGTTTTGAAAAAGAGACGCACTAATTAGGGCTTAAGGTTTCAATATAAGTACCGTTTACTTGCAAAAATATGTTTTTTATAGTTTCTGATGAAAACTCAAAATCAATTTTTCCGTTTTCATTCACAAAAGATGTTTATGTACAAGCAATACCCGCAAATTTAAGTGTTTTTCGTTCTAATAAAAGGTGTGTTTAAAACTACAATAAAAAAAAAAACCAAACAAGGCGCACAGCACCTTATATTCATAACGTTATTCATCTTGAATCTTGATACTTAAACTATTTCATCCTCACTCACTCAAATTTCACTCAATGTAAATGTAACAGTTATTTTATTAAAAACTAAGAAATCAGGCCCTTGTGATTCAGACGTCAACCTGTTAGCATCATGTTTTTCCTTTTCCTACCAACTACTCGAAATTGTTAAACCGTTATATGTACATTAAATTAATTAAAGAGTTAATAACAAATAAATAGTTTATACATAGTCAATTACACAATTTCATTCATTCTTCCACTCACACCATTATTCCCATACATTTCCTGGAGTTCCCTAGATTCCCCAACAGGGTGTCTTTTTAGGCGTGTGGTTGTCAAGAAGAAGTAAAACGCATATAATTTAATGTTATGGCCAAGAATTAAGTTTTATTATAAAGATAAGAGTTTGCCATTATGTTTTAAAAAATGATTTTGGGCAAAGTAGCTGCCGCGGCTGCCACGAATAAATTCCTGGTCGATTATGTCGACCGAATATTGGACGCAGAGTAGGATGCGTCGCGCGAACCGAATCATTATTTTGGTAATAAACTTGCACGATTTGCAAATGTTGTTCAGAAGTAAATCTATTCATTATGAAATGGCAAATCAAACTAAGCATAAATCAAGTGACAGCTGTCAAAAAGACCAACTCCGAAAAAAGTATTGCCAGATTGAAAACCACACGTCTAAGAAAATAACCTTTATAAGCATTGTTATTTCATAAAAACATTACTGATGGTTTTGAATGGAAAGTGGGCGTCGGCCACGCCCCAACTGACATATTTGTATTTAATTGGAAGATGATTTAGCTAAAGCTTGCGTTTGAAAAATTTTAGCGTTGTCCTTTGATCTTTGATACACAAAATTTAATTTTGAGGGTGTTGAACGAAAATGGCGACTGTGAGCTTTTTCGCTGGCGGATTTCACCGGTTCAAGATCTTAGCCTTACTCTTGATCCAAAGATAAAATTGCTACCTCTAGAGAGTTTACATATGGACGAACCGTTCTGAGTCAGAATATTTGCTTTACTTTTTTATACCTAACGGTATTATTTCTCTATGTTACAAACCCTTCATCACCCTATAGAATAGGGTATAAAAACACTTTTCTTATATCAATGAAACATGACATTATGATGATAGCGGAGATGAAAAAAGTTTGCCCCAAAATTCTGTCCTGCATGCCTGTCTGTCTGTTTCCATGTAGGTATGTATAGACACCTACACCTACAGCCCAAACGGGTTAGGCCAAATTCCTTCAAACTTGGTTTTTACATTTTTTTGGGTATTGTTCAGAAATAAAATTGAAAATTCTCGAAAACGGCTCCAGGGATTTTGATTTAAATAAATCTGTGTAGCTTTTTAGGTATAACCAAAAAAAAAAAAATTACCAACAATTGTACTTTTCATACGACCGACTTGCGCTGAATACCAATATTTTTAAAATATATTTTGTTGTATTTAAAAAAAATTAAGGCACCATCTTGGAATCATCAATGCTGGATATGAAATCGGAGAAAGCAATCAATATTTAAACTCGAAATGCTTCAGAATTCTAAACTATGTGTACACTAAATTCTTACTTCCGACTATGGGTAGATACTTTAAGGAAAGGAAAGTTATGGATTCGTGCAAAAAATAGATTTGAGACGACAATAACACAAGACATTACGATGATTGAGAAGTCGAAAAAATCGGCCTAAACCGAGTGGCCGATTTGGTTCATACTTGGTAGTTAGTAATTATGTGGAATTATCTCGCGGAGTCTTTTTTCATTTAACTGTACCTGCGATACAATCATAAAGAAAAAAAATAGATTTTCTCAAAAACTGCTCTAATGATTTTGAATACATTTTCAGGTTAGGTGCTTTTTTTTTAGGACTGTCTTTTTTTTTTTTTTTTTTTTTTTTGTTAGAATAGATTTTTCGAAATTTTCCTCCCGTAGAACCATTTTTTTTTTTTTTAATTTCAGTTTAATAACAATTTTAATTGAATAACTCTATGTTTTTCATGAAAAAAAAACCCATTTAAGGTTTGAATTTGCGTAAGAATCACTTGATTTAAAATAGTTTGTGATAGACGAGCGAATGATGAAATTAATAGGGTATTCAAAAGTTCAATGGAAATAGACTGTAGTTCTTGCTTATGTTTTCAATAATATTTTTGGGTTTGGGGCATTTTTGGAGCTATTTTTGGATTTTCACAAATGAAATTTAATTCTTAACTTATTTGTTTAAATAAAAAAAAACTTAAATTAAAGAAATTTGTCACTTCTTGCAAAATGATGAATCAATCCAACTTTAATAAACTTTTCCTCTGGCAAATTTTATTGCACGATTCTTCATCAGTTGCTTGACCATAAACCATAACAAAAGTATCCGGTCATAAAGTCTAGAGAGATTATGTTGTGTAGTAGGTAGGTAGTTATTGCCACTTGGGTAAATTACTTTGAAATACTTAGTTATACCTTTTGTTGTCCCAAATGGATTGCTTTAACCTCTATTAACTCTACGATGATAGAAACATATTTCGGTTCTGAAACTCTGAAGGACGGCATATTTCTATAAGTATAAGTATACACAGTTACTTTTTTTTGTCCAATAAAGCTAATGTCTTCTTTTGTGGGTTTTTTAGGGTCAAATGGCTTTAACAAAAGTTATATGCTTGAGTAAAGCAAACTTTCTCTTTGGAGTTTTTTTTTTTTAACTAATCCTGTCTTTCTCTCTCTAAAGAGTCATTTTCTAAACCTTGTGAGTTGTTGTGAGCATCTACTTTTGCAAAGCCATGTTATCGCAAAAAAGTGGTTCCTTTGGAAATAAAAAGTTATGTTATAAGGATTAAATATGTATAGGTTTTATATGAGGGATTTTCTGAAAGGACATCTTGACACTTCTTTACAGTGATGTCTTTTCTTTAGCTTTTGAGATAAATCTTTAATTTTTCTAAAAAATTTTTAGGTCTAAGTTAACAAAACTAATTTGATAATCTTAAAATGACTTAATTAGTTAGAACTTCAGTAAAAGTGTTAAAAAAAAAGATATTCCTGAAAAAGATATTCCTTCATAGAATTCACATTAGTCTTCTAAACAGCTATAATGGATGTTTAGCGTTGTTTGTGGGCGCCTGTATTCTTTTGGCGAAGACCTAATCGGTCCTTCCGAATGCTGTTTCTTTAAACCAAGAACATTGACGTATGAACAAATCTTCACATTTTTGAAAGCTCAAGAAATTTTGCCATCAAGAAAAATCCCTCTTCATCAGTTTAAAGCACCATTGGAAAACATAACATAGGGAAGCGAGTTATATATACACACAGAGTGATTTACCTAAGGTATACTAAAAAGTTGAAGCGTGTAGGTGGGGTCTTCTAGACAGGAAAAAAAAATATCTGAGGGGAGAGGCGTGTTCTACTCCACTCTGTTTAGCCGGAAAGGTCAATTTTCTAAAAAGATGACTTAAATTTTGTAAAGCAAGAAATATTTTCTTTCATTGTGTTTTTAAAATAAAGTTATTTTTAAGAACTATTCAAAAATTAATTTACAAAATCAAAGTTAAAAAAAAACTGGTTGTCTGTAAAGTCGGTTTACGGACGATAATTTTACGTGATAACCAGTTAACAAAACAGTTCATGTGAAGGTTGTATCTCTTTAACCACCAACAACCCACCCCACTTACAACCACCCACCTTTTTTGAATTTTTTTTTCTCACCCCTTCCCACCAAGCATAAACCTGTTACAACAACATACAACCAACAGCCCACCATTTTTGACAATTGTTTCCACCCCCCCCCTCCACACAGTAAATACCCCCTTCCTTACCACCAACAACCACCAACACCACCTACAACCACCACCAATCATCCACAACGCCTACAACCAACCACCCACTATTTTTGACAATTCCCTCCCAAACACCAAATCCAACCACCCACTCCAGCTACAATCACCTGCTACTCACCAACCATTTTCTTACACTTTTGGCCTCCCACCCAACACCAATTCATCCCCATCCCCAACATCACCGCCAACTACACATCCCTCCCAACACCAAATCCAAGCACCCACCCCATCTAAAACCACCTTCAGCTTTTTTCATCGCGCCCAATCAAATCAACTATCCCCACCACCTAAACCTCTGACCACCCAACCCACCTACGACCGCCAACCAACCATCCACCATATTTACCACTCCCCCCCCCCTCCACCCAATCATACCAAATCCTCCCAACATCAAACACCCATCCCACCTACAGCCACCAAGGAACAACCCATTAGTTTTGACAATTTTTATCTCACCACCCAAACCAGCTACAACCATCCACCATTTTTGAAAATTTGTTACTCCTCCCCCACACAATAAAGACAGCCCTTCCTAACCACCACCAATCACCCACCCACTATCTGACAATTCCCCCCATGCACCAAATTCAACCACTTACTCCACCTACAACCACCTACTACTCACCCACCATTTTTGACAATTTCCCCCCTCCCAGTACAATTACCTTTGACAATTCCCTCCACTACACCCTCCCCCCAAATCCGACCACCCATTACACCTACAACAACTTGCCACTCACCCAAAACCGCCAACCACCCATCACACCTTTAGCCACCAACCATTTCTGACAATTTTTTCCTCAACCCCATCCCAACACCAAATCCTCCAAATCCAACCACCTACCCCACCTGCCACCACCTTCCACTCACCCACCATTTTTGACAACTTTTTCATCGCACCCTATCAAATCAACAATCGCCACCACCAAAACTGCCAATCAAACCACCTGCAACCGCCAACCAACCACCCACCATATTTGCCAATTCACCCCCCCCCCCCCCTCCCCCAATCATACCAAATACCCCCAACTCCAAACACCCATCCCACCTACAGCCACCAAGGAACCACCCATTAGTTTTGACAATTTTTGTCTCACCACCCAAACCAGCTACAACCACCCACCATTTTTGACAATTTTCCCTCTTCCCGACACTACCAATACCCCCCCCCCCTCCCACCTCCATCCCCCCGCCTACTCCCACACACACTCCCACCACAACCAACCAACCACCCAACACCCTCCACTCCCACTTTAACGACTTTCTAGGCTATCAAAGCAGCTAGGTAACGTCAGTGTGACTGTGACTGTGACTGTGACTGTGACTGTGACTGTGACTGTGACTGTGACTGTGACTGTGACTGTGACTGTGACTGTGACTGTGACTGTGACTGTGACTGTGACTGTGACTGTGACTGTGACTGTGACTGTGACTGTGACTGTGACTGTGACTGTGACTGTGACTGTGACTGTGACTGTGACTGTGACTGTGACTGTGACATTTTTCTGTGCGTGCTGCCCATATATTCCAAACCGATTTATTAGACGTTATCACGTCAAAAATCAAATTAAAAATAAATTTTTAAACTATATATTTTTTTTTAAATTTTATGCATAATTAATAATTTTTTTGTTAGCAAAATTCAATGCTGTTACTAATTTTCAGTAAAAATCAGAAAAACGGTTTGAATTCGCTGTTAGAGGAAGACTAAGTCAAAACATCTTGAGCTTTTGCGAAGTCAGAGAGGGAGAGTGACAATGATCCGCATAAAGGCCAAATTCCACCACATAAGCCTCATAAGCGCTCATGCATCCACAGGAAAGAAAGACGACGATATCAAACAAACTTCTACGAGCTCTTCGACCTTACCTATAAATGGACAGTGTCCCAAAGATGAAATTAAAATCCTCTAGGGAGGATATAATGCCATCATCTTTTGTATGACGATCGCGAAAACACAGCCTGAACGATAATACTTCCGATTGATTCCAGGTGCTGATCAGCACATGATTCCCTCGTCTGACATCCACAAGGGCACATGGCGATCTTCAGATGGTCAAACCTACAACAACCATGACCATGTTGCGATTGACGGCAGACGCTCCTCCACAATCCTGAATGTCCGTACATTCCGAGGAGCAAACATCGACTCGGACCACTTACTTAGTTGGTGCAAAACTTACTACCAACCACACCACGCCAGGGAAATTCAATGTTTGATGACTTCAATCGGAAGAAACCACCGCTGCCTATGCCGATGCACATATGTTTTTGCAGGAATAAGGTGAAACTTCTATAGCAAACTGAAACAGTCTACTCGTACATTAAGTTTCACAAGCCGTCCTGGGCCCTGCAGAGAACAGGATGGAAACACCATAATAGAAACGCAGGTGATGTTAGCCATCCGGAATTACTACTTTAACCAGTTGTTAAATGGCGATGAAATCCATGAGCTACATTTACCCGACTAAAATTAAATGAAAGTAGCCATATTACCAGGCTAAATATGAACAAAGCAGCTCTATGCGATGGTCTAAAAGCGGATCTTTTTAAACACTCTGGAGATGACCTAGTCAGGAGCATATACCAATTATTCATTTGCAAAATATGGTCAGAGGAAAGTATGCCCGATGGGTGCAATCTCAGTACCATCAGCCCGATCTAAAGTAAAGGAGACCGTCTACTCTGCACCAACTATTAAGGCATAAATCTGTTTAAAAGATTCACCAGAGGGCTAACACAAGGTGACGCACTATCATGCAGCTGTTTTTAAATATTGTGTTAGAAAATGTAATACGAAAGAGTACATCGCGCACCATATCTTCAATAATTCGACAGAATAACTTGGGTTTTGCGGACGACATTGACGTGATACGTGGATTTTCGAGAGAAAAGTTCTGCGTACGATTTATGGTCCTGTCCGCTTACACCGAAAAAAAAAAACATTTGGCGTAGAAGATACAATGGCGAGCTATACGTGCTGAGCGGTGACATAAGCCTAGCTAGACATGCAACGACTAATTTGTAGAGCGAATTGACGCCAACGCTCCAACTTGTAAAGTCTTCACCACCAAACCAAAGGGAGTCAGACGCCAAGGTAGACCTCATCTTCGATGGAGTGACCAGGTAGAGAGAGACCTCCGGCAACTTTGAATTCAAAATTTAAGACATGATGCTATAGATGGAACGGGCTATGGATGGGGCAAACACCACGCTCTAGTTGAGCCAACATAAGTAAGTTAGTTCTGCAAGGAAAAAGGTCCTACAAAATGTAACGTTTAAGAGACACAAGAAGAATTTCTCGATTAACTTGAAATCTCTAGGAATGTAGAATTAATGGGTTTGAAATCTGATCTACACATGTCTCTCTTATTGACGATACACTAATCAGCTCAACGGCCGCTAGTATTGCTGTAACTGAAGTTAGTTTCAATAGTCAATGATTTTAAGCTTGAAGCCTTTATTTATTCGGTTACAAATGTGTTGGTATTATTTTGGGACATTGCTTTTGGCTAAAAAGTTATGAATGGCATAGTGATAAATATTGTCGTAGTTTTAATAACAATCTTTATGTTGTACATTTTAAGCTTTTGAAACCTATACCTCAATATTCATCTGTCGTAGTATTAAATTTCCTTTGTGTCCTTTTCCTTGGACATTTTGGAAAACATCTGACAGACTGCTATCATTTTAAACAAGTTCCTCATCTAACCTCACTATATACCCTTCACCAAACCCAAACACTTTAGGTTTAAAGAACCATTACGTTCCCGCTTCACTTTCCTATTTATTGGTATCCATATAATACCTATTTCGGAGTCGGACTGATTTTTACAATGCTCGAAACCTTTTTTTGGCGACACAGTCGTAATTTTCCACTATAATGTCTGGAATCAGGGCAAAACATAATTCCATCAATGTTTTGATCAAAATCGCAATTGCATTTTTATTCAAAAAGTCTGGTGTTTTTATTTAATCGATTTGATTGAAATAATAATAATTTCAGTTTACCCTGTCAAGGCCCAATGGCGATAGACTCATATGTTATGGTATGTTTGGCAGAAAACCAATAACCAATCTCACAATTCCACACAATATTTTACAATAGAATTTGCTGTCAGGACATAGACATAGACATATAGATACAGAGGAACCATACCAAAAACACATTCGAATAAATTAAACCATCTCCTGCTTCTATACCTAGGCCTACTCGAATAGATTTTTGTATGTAGAAGTATAGTAGATGCAGAGAAACGCGAAACGCGTTTCCAAAATAAAACAATCACATTTTCGAAACAAAGTTGCACATGAGAGCAGACCCCTCTTTACCACTGGGCCCACTGGGCCCGGGCCCAGGGCCCCGCAATCACCAGGGGCCCCCAAATTGGTGAAACATCACTTAACCTCTATTGGTCTATTTTCAAGAAAAAAAAAGATTCCGATACAATTTTAGGTGCATAAAGAATGATCAGAATTCGTACTTTCTTTGCTGAACAAAAACCTTTGCTGAACATTTTAAATCACATTCCCTGCGAAATTATATTCAAATTAAAACAGAAATATAAAGCACCTATAAACAATGCTCCGCTGTGAATAACTAACTGAGTGGCAATGCAGTTTGCTTTCTGACAGAAAAATAAAACACACATTTTGAATATCACTGTATCTGCAAGGAAAAATAAAGATAATGGTGTTTCTATATTTGCAACGCTCATACAAATTTGCCACAACGCAGTAACTCATACATAGGCGATTTAACTATCCGTCGTCGGATGAACGGCATTCAATTTTTAAGATTTCAAGGTAAAGAGGCATTGCATTATATAAACTATTTCCACCATTTTGATTGTTGTTGTTGTTTCCCATGGTATTCTAGAGCTTAGTTTTTCGTCCATAGATGGCGCACCTCAAGTGGTAGTACCATAGTTTATATTAGCTGACCCGCGAACTTCGTTTCGCCAAAATTCATCAATGTATTGAAAATAATAATTCTTTCATATGCATTTAGTAAATAGCTGATATTTTACATTTTTTATTTATGTGTGTAATATACTGTGTAATTTTAATTGAATTCGGCTTATCAGCTATCTGCCTGTGAAAATCCTGTCAAAATCGGCACATATAAATAAGAATTTTTGAAAATTGCGACCGCAACGCCAGTGAAAATCCCGTCAAAATCGGTTAAGCTGTTTCCGAGATTAGCCGGAACAAACAGACAGACAAAAATTTTAAAAATTGCGTTTTTGTTCTAAGTACCGTATGTACTTTCATACGCATTTAGTAAAAAACTGATATTTTGAAATTACAAACAGACACTTCATTTTTATTTCTGTGTATAGATATACAATGCCAGTGTGGAACAGCAACATAAAACGGTGAGGTGGGTTTTGTTTGTTTTGACATTTTTACTTGCGATTATAGGTACTATAAGCAAGTTATGCATTCGTAAAAAAAAAAAAAATTCTAACAATCAAACATGACATTACGATGATAGAGAAGTCGAAAAAAGTGGGTCCGACAATTCTGTCTGTTTGTCTGTCTGTCTGTCCGTGTGTCTGTCTGTATAGTTACCTACAGCCTAAACGGCTGGACCGATTTGCTTCAAACTTGATACATAGTATTATTATGACGTCCTACAGAGGGGTTCTTGGAATTAGCATTCTAGCTCCAAAACTAACGGTACCTGCCATACGATTTTTTGTGAAAAATTATTTTTTCTCAAAAACGGCTCCTACGATTTTGATAAAACTTTCTCAATTGTGTTTTCTGTGCAAATTTTATGTTTTAGTTGGAATAGATTTTTCTTTTTCGGGAAAAGTCTTATAACGGTACCTCCCATAGGACCGGTTTTTTGAAATCCGATTTTCTCGTAAGCCACTTGACGGATTTCGATGAAACTTTTAATGTAGAAGTCCTCTTATAAAAGAAATAATATAATTTCGAAAAATTTTCAAAAAAAGTTTTTTTGAGTTTTTTAAAAAAGTTTCAAAATTTTTTTTTTATTTTAGTTTTTTCCAAAAACGGTTTAATCTACAATTTTTTTATTTTATTTTTCTGATAAAAACTACAAAGTGCTAGAAGTTGGCATACTCAAAAAAAATTTGGAATATATTTTCGAAAAGTTTTTCAAAAAAAAATTGTTTTTTGAAAAAAACTGGTCCAACGATTTTGAAATTTTTTTTCGTAAAAATTCAAAAACGTAAAAGAAACCTGATGGCTTACTTCATTTTCTCCAAAAAACGGTTTAGGTATTGATTTTTAAGTGATTTATAAAATTTCATATGATTTTTTCAACGCTTTTTTCCCAATATCTCAAGCTTCCAAGACTATTTTAACACATTAGAACAAGTTCGTACGACCCAGTCGTGCACTTTATTTTTCTTGTGACAAGAAAACACAATTTTTGTTTATAGTGACAAGAATACCACACAAAATAAACGTATTGAATTTCGATTATTGCAATTTTTATTTTGAAAAGAATTTTTATAAAAATTGATTTAGTAAACATTCATTCATAGTTTCTTAATAACGATGGTAAAAAGCGAATCTGAAAAAAATTCATCTTCTTCTTCGAGTGGTTCCGAGTCGGATTTCTACATCCACATCTACTGAAAATGAGGGGCAACAAAAATAAAAACTCAGAAATTCACCTCCACCACAAAAAAAGCGAAACGTGTTCGAAGAGGCTACTTAATGGAGAAGACACACTTTACATATCTTAAGGAAGGGTTGCGATTAGTCTCAATGGAAAAGTGATCGATGCTTATTCTTTAGATTACTATTTCACAGCTCATCTGTTTCAAAATTATGGATGAATTTTTAAAATTCGTTAGAATATAGGTAAACTTTTATTCTCGAAATTCGATAATGGTGATCTTACTTTAAATAGACCGCACGCCAGTAACTGTATAAGTTGAAATTTCGCGATTGTGACGGCTTACATACGGATCCCAATCATCCATGCAATTCCTATAAGTGAATGAAAAATATGATAGTTCTTACCAATTTTCGTTACCGGTGCAAGAAAAGTTGCAAGCCACCCTATAGTTTTTTTTATTTTCATTCAAATGCCCAACTTGCTCATGAAAAACAATTTCCTAACCAGTTTATGTTTTACTTACATGCATAACACATTGTGCGTTTGAAAGCAATTCTGATTGACTCTAATTAGCTAATTTCAACAGTTTACCCCTAGTTTTCAATGTGTGTGATTTGAAGAAATAAAAGCCTTACATTTTTTTAAAAATAAAAATGCTTTCAGATACAAATTACTGTACACCAACATCTAACCCGGGTGCAAGGCAAATACAAAAGAGAATTTGATGCATTAACATAATATTCGAATTTACTTGCTGGTCGGTAACTTAAATATAATGACCATATGGCAGGTTTAAGTTTCTTTTATTTTACTTCCATGAAATTTTCTAACTAACTGTCTTAGCAAAATGGTGTAGCTGCAGCAGTAGTACGTTGCACTTACAATTTGAAGTTGCAGCTGTAGCACAGAAAGTAGCTGAAGTACAAGTCGACTCGACTCCAACTTCATGAACATGCTGCACTGCAAAATAACAACAAAAATGGCATAAACGATTTAATAATATTATTTATTTAAAAAATTAAAAGAATAAATATTAATTCAAAGTTATGTGATTTTTTCTGTATACCTTTTTTACACAACATAACATTTTTATATAATCATACAGGGGCCCCATTTTCGAAAAGTGCCCAGGGCCCCCAAAAGGGTAAAGACGGCCTTGCATGAGAGGTTTATAATGCGGCTAGAAAGGACATCACATACCAAATAACCGCACAAATATTTCGTTTTATGAATTGATTTACGCGTTTGATTCGGCTAATGGTTTGCTGTGTCGTGTAAGGGGTGTGGGTGTGTAGATGGCGTTGTTGATGGTAGAGGAGTTTTGAATTTCGAAATTACTGTCTAAGCACCCTTTGCAGATGACCTAACAATTATTATTATTGCATATTTACGCCGGAAAATTTTATTACAAAATATGGAATCTGTCATTTATTGGCTAAATGTTCCATTATTTGTTCTATGTTGTATGTGTTTGGGTTTTATGATTTTATGGTTTCAGTCAGTTAAATAATGTGTGTGTGGCGATCGATGGCGCGCGGGCATGGCACGGCGCGGCGGCGGCGCGGCGTGTAGTTTCGCGTCGTGGGCAGATGGGACATTAAGTATGATTGGTAAATTATAATTTTGAAATGTTTTGTGATTGAATATTTTGTAAAGGTTTGGGAATTTGGTGTCCACTTAACTTAAGGTTAACTTTTGATTTCTATTTTGGGTTTCCACTTTATTTGAAAACAGGAGGATTTTAGATTTTGATAGAATATTTATTGTTCAAGGCCTTATTACCAGCTTTGTTGTTTCTTAGAATAAAAATAAAATAGAAATAAAATGAGCAAAATTACAATCCTTAACATAATACTTTTGAAATATCCAAAATGATATGCAATTTGATTTCATTTTAATCCTTCACCTAAAAATAGCTTAAAAATGTGTGCAAAATTGTTAAGACATCGTTTCAGTTGTTATAGCAAATTCCTTAGTTTAATGACATATGAAGATTTTTTTTAAGGTTGAGTTAATAATTTTCTACGCGCCATGTGTTTCACGAACAGAACCATGTTCTTCGAAATAAATCCGAACACAATTTGCATGCGTTGTTGTGGCGTCAGTCAATTCATGATGATATTGCAGACCAAATTAAAAATAAATCACATGGCAGATGACAAAATGCCTGGCAATGAAAACAGTGCTGCCAACTTTACATTCTATACCGCTAAAAAACGAGCCTAGTTCAAAATTCCGTTAGCCAAAATCCCGAAAAATTAAAATCCTGAAAAGCAAACAATACTGAAAAATCAAATAATCCGTGATTTGAAATACGTCTAGTAGTCTGGCAGGGTCCTCTAACAACAGTTTGGTTATTCAACAGTATGTACTTAAGTGGCTCGCTTCGCACACCCACTCACGCAATTTCGTTGCTCCGCTTAGGGTATGTCCAAGTCCAGTCGTCTGGCAGGCGCCAGTGTCAAGAGTTTTCTTAATTACGTGCACTTTTTGGTGGGATCTAGGGATTTGCCTTTGATCAATCGGGATATTGATCATTCAGAGATTTTGAGCCACTCCCAAGGAAAAACACCGCTGTCAGTGGAGCATTCACAAGTATTGAAAAACAGGTATGTAATGAGGATGGGTTAATGAAGATAAAACAAAGAAAATAATTTACTCGGGTGTAGAACATCATCATCAAAAAAAAAAAAAAATGAAATGCACGACTTGCTCGCACGAACTTGCTCTTATGCTAGATAATCGGTATTATGTATTAAATAAAATGCACGACTGGGTCGCACGAACTTGCTCTTATGATAAGCAATAGCGTAGTGGCTGCATATATGGATATTAAAAAAAATTAAATAATTTCGGAAATTCTTTTATTTTTTAAATTAGTTTAAGAGTTTTCTCGGAAAAACTAAGTATGCAATAAAATTTCAAAACTGTACGTCAATCTAGGAAAAAAAATATTGAAAATCGTTGGACCAGTTTTTTTTTTTAAGGTTATTTTTGAAAAACTTTTTCAAAAAATATTTTGAAATTTATTTGAGTATGCAAATATGTATATGGCAATCTGAAGTTTACATTTGAAAAATAATTAAAAAAAAATCAATGTACCCGTTTCCAACATATTTCGAAAACCAAAATTTTTTTTGAAAAAGTTATAAAAAATCAAAAAAAAAAAGTTTTTGAAAATTTTGAAATTCCATATTAATAAAACTATGAATGACTTCCTGTGGCCAAAAATTTATTGACATCGAATGTATAGTTTACGAGAAAATTTGATTTGAAAATACTGGTTCTATTAGAGGTACCGTTATTAGACAAATTTTGAAAAAAAAAATTTCAAACCAAAAGATAGATTGTCTTGGAAAAATAGCATTCTGAAAGTTTTATCAAAATCGTTAGAGCCGTTTTTGAGAAAATCAATTTTTGTCTTCAAGATTGTATGGCAGTTGCCGTTATTTTTGGACCTAGAGCAAAAATAAAAAATATGTTCCGAGGGACGGCCAAATAAATCCTGAATACCAAATTTGAAGCAAATCGGCCCACCCGTTTAGCCTCCAGAGGCGCGAACAGACAGACAGACAGACGGACGGAATTTCCAGACCCACTTTTTTCGACTTCTCCATCATCGTAATGTCATGTGTGATTGTTATCTCAAATTTTTACTTGCGATTATAGGTACCTACTATAAGGCAAGTTATGCATTCGTCGAAAAAAAAAGTTTTGAGATAACAATCAAACATGACATTACGATGATAGCGAAGACGAAAAAAGATGGTCTAAAAATTCTGTCCGTCTGTATGTCTATCTGTCTGTCTGTCTGTCTGTCTGTATGTATGTATAGAGACCTACAGCCCAAACGGGTATGCCGAATTGCTTCAAACTTGGTATATAGAATTTTTTAGGTATTTTACAGAGGGGAAATAAAATTTTTTTTTTTAGCTCAAAAAATAACGGTACCTGCCATACAACCGTTACGTTAAAGCTTATTTTTCTCAAAAACGGCTCTTAAGATTTCTATTTAAAAAAAACGGTGTTGCGTTTTAGGTACGACCAATCATATGGCTAAAAAAAATGTTTTAAAAAATGGCTAAGAACGGTACTTTCCATAGGACCGTTTTTTTTGCTTTCGACTAACTCGAAAAGGGCTCAACCGATTCTTTCGAAATTTCACACACGTATAGCTGTAGGTAGCTCAATTGGTATTGCATACCAATATTTATGAAAAATATTTCTTTGTATTTTTAGAAGCATTTTAAAAAAAAAAATTTGAAAAATTAATATTTTGAAAACTGCTTATTAATTTTTTTTCTAAAAATTTTAAATAAATGTATTTGCTGAATACCTATAAACTGCCGTTTTTGAATTTTTTTAAACAAAATTTTTCAAAAAGTTTTTAAAAAAAAAACTTTTTTTCAAAAACTGCTCCACAGATTTTTATAAATTTATTCTCATAAATTTAAATTTATCCAAGAAATAAAATGGCGTACTTTTTTTTCATCTCAAATTAGTTTAAGTATTTATTTAAGAATTTGGAAAATTTTATTATTATCAAAATCTCAAGCCCTTAAACCACTGTCACACATTCGAACAAGTTCGTGCGACCCAGTCGTGCATTTTATTTTTTCTGCACGAATCCATAACTTGCCTTATAGTACCTATAATCGCAAGTAAAAAATAAAAATAGCATTCTGAAATTTTTATCAAGAACGTTGGAGTCGTTTTCGACAAAATTTTCTTCGTCACGATTGTATGGCAAGTACCGTTATTTTGGTCCTGGAGCAGAAACTAAAAATACTTTCCGAAGGACGTCCAAATAAATACTAAAAACCAAATTTTCAACTTCTCCATCATCGTTATGTCTTGTGTGATTATCTGGTTTTTTTTTGCACGCATCCATAACTTGCCTTATTACTTATAATCACAAATAAAATTTTCACGATAGACAGATATAATTTTGAAGTTGTCAAAGAATCCCCGAAGAATTTTTCTCTCAAAGCACCCCAGCCTGTATTCATTCGATTGTGTCAGTGTCCAAAAGCTTCTGCCCCATACAACAAGACTTTGATGATAAGAGTCCTATATAGTGTCTTCGTGGTCCGCATTGTGAGAGGGCTTTGCTACTAAGAAACCTTCTAAGCAGGTCGAAACAGCGATTGGCCAGAGTGATTCTTCGACTGATCTCTTCACTGATATTGTTTTGAGTGGCAGGGCCGGACTAACACGGCGGCAACAAAGAAGTGGAGCCTTGCTCCACTCTAAATTATTTCTACATTAAAATGAACAATTTGATTCACTCGAATTTGTCAATAAATAATTTGTTGTGAAACCAAGTAGATTCTTTTAGCATTTAAAAAACATAACTAACCTATACCTATTCAAAAAAGAATATTATGTGAAATCAAATTTAAGAGTTAACGAACCGCACCATCCGAGCTTTTTTCGCTGAAAAATGGTTGATGATTTCGCTGAAATCTAGTTACCGAAGTAAATCACTTTCAGTGCTTAGTAGCGATAGCTTTTTTAGACGTTTTTGTCCTATCGTGGTTCGCAGTCTATTTTTTATGATTTTCATTTTTAAAAATTAGCGTTCTCCGTCTCCAGTGCATTAAGACGACATCAAAACCAAATACATTCTCAATGCAATTTCGAAGTTTTGGAATGTTTAACTCTTAAATTTTGGTCTTCGAGAATTTGGTAGTAAAATAGCTGCGGAGATAGGACTTTTCCAAGACTATGTTCTTCATCATCCTTGTAGACTTTCCCCAATGCCTTTGCTACAGAGTGTGTTTTTTTTAACGTACGTATTGATCAGTGGGGGCTATTTTTTGGCAGCTTCCTCGTTTATCAAAATTGTTTCTTTCGGATTCCAGGAATGTGTTCAATAATTTAAATTCACGCACTGCAGATTCGAGAATTATTCATGCAATATCATATTTATAGCGTTGAATAGCTCTTAAATAATGTTCGAAAAGATTGCAAATAAAGCGGTTTCCAGACGACTCATCTTTTTTAAAAGGTGCGTTGCTTCATTCCTCACAATATTTTTTTTTTTGCTATTTATCGGAATATATACTGGTTAAAGCGTCTTTGATTTCCGAATAGCCGTAGACAATGGCCTTGTTAGGTTTAGCTCGACAAGACCAACGAGTGTCGCTAAGCTTTTTTAAAACATTAAACTTTCCGCCCTTTTTTCTTCAATAATTTATCAATCAGAATTCGGAATCGTTCTGTACTTGATGTAAAAAACGTACATAATTTATGAACAAAATAGAAGAATTCAATCGCCGATGGACAAGAGCTTTTCGGGCTTAGTTTATAGAATGGCCACAACATGATACAACCCCAGATAAATGCATTTTCTCCAAAATAAGAACCTGAATCCCTTTTAATTTGGCCGCCGAAATCCAGAATGTCTATTTGATGGTCACCTGCAAATTTTAATGACGCGTGCGGTGTAGATCCTTCTATATCGAACAAAAACTTGTTAATTAATCGATAGTTTTTTTTTGTCATTTCAGTTAGTACTTTATCACCCATCGAACTGATCAGTTCTTCCCACATCGTGGGCGAAATGTAATGGACATGGCCACTCCCTTTGTTTGCATGCTCTTTCAATTGGGTTGCAAAAGATTCGCCTCTTTAGTGGAGGCCTAGGGCAGGCCCTAGATGCCCGCCCATAGATCCGGCCCTGACGAGAGGTTAAAGTTTAACACTTTTTTGTATCTTCATTGTTGTTTGGTACACATACATATGTATATTGAAAAAAAAAAAACTTTATTTATAATTTGTTTTCTTTTTTATTTAAATCTTCTATATACATAAAAATGAATTGGTGTCTGTATGTACGCGCCTAACTCGGCTAAATATCATCCGATTTGCAAGGGGATTTTTTTGTTGGGTTTGTATTAAACCAGGTAAACGAATAGCGGAGCCGAATTTTTCAAATTTTGAACGGTATTTTTTAAAAATCGTCAAAACACAAAATTGCGGAACAAATATCGACAGATTATGAATTTGTTCTTTGTACAAGCATAACTTGGCTAAATATTATCCGATTTGCATGAGGATTTTTTTGTTGGATTTGTTTTCAACCAGGTAAACACACAACGGAGCCGGTTTTTTTTCACTTGCAAAAACAGACGAGTTTCTCCTAAACCTGTGTAAGTGACCCGTTCGCCAGAGCTGCTCTACTCGGAATGCACCGTACAAAAGATTTCAACGTCGAAAACAAGGGCAAGCTGTTGCCGGATATGCGGATGTATATTAAACTGATGCGCTTGGTCGTATCTATGCTGTTCATCCAAAAAATGACGACTGCTTCTATCTGCGATTGCTTTTGGTCAATGTGCCTGGTCAAACTTCGTACGAGAACCTGTGGACTGTTGATGGTGTGCTATGTGCCACATTTAGAGCGGATGAATTTGTTTGCCAACGACAATCATTGGGACGCAACACTTTCTCACAAAACGTTTCTCCTTTCGTTGATTTTTACTTCAATTTGGTCAAGATCCGAAATAGCGCTTGCGATTGCCTCTTCTTGAATAGCGGCCACGTTGTTGGAAGGTGGTTGCACAGCACATTCAGCGTTAAAATTGCCACTGAATCTGCAGTTGAATGACGAACCAACATGAAATATTTCAAGAAATTCTGTTATGGCACAAGTGTTGAAAACTTTCAAAATTATCATCTGGGATGAATGCACAATGGCACACAAGAGAGCATTGGAGGCTCTTGATCGAACAATCAAAGATTTACGGAACAATATCAGACGCTTTGGAGGAGCAATGTTATTGCTAGCAGGTGATTTCCGTCAAATTTTACCAGTAATCCCGCGGTCAACGCCTGCAGATGAACTGAACGCTTGAATAAAATTATCGTATTTCTGGCGATACGTAAAGAAGCTGCAGTTGACGACGAACATGCGAGTTGCGTTGCAGAACGATCCATCAGCCGATGATTTTGCAAAAAAAAAAAATTGGCAATATTGGAAATGGTTGAATTACCGTTGTTGCTGCAACTGGCCTGATTTCGTTTCCGCTGAATTGTGAATTCACATCATAGAAGGAAGAACTCATCAGCAAAGTGTTCCCTAACATCGGTCGCAGTTATTTGAAACACGATTGGCTCAGTGAATGCGCGATATTAGCTGCGACAAATAATAAGGACGTCGATTATTTGAATTTCATCAAAATAAAATCGCAGCTCCACTGCATTCGCTCAAGTCGGTGGATCGCGTAACAAATTATGACGAAGCAACAAACTATCCAATTGAATTTTTGAATTCGTTGGATGTTCCCGGTCTACCACCACACAATTTGCAACTCAAAGTCGGCTCTGTCATCATAATGCTGCGCAATCTGAACCAACCAAAACTATGCAATGGAATTAAGTTGACAGTGAAGAAACTCATGAACAACGTCATCCAAGCGACAATAATCAAAGGCAAGTTCAAAGGCGAAGAAGTTCTCATTCCAAGAATTCCTTTGATACCAACCGACTTGCCATTCGAGTTTAAGCGGATTAAGTTTCCCGTTCGACCCGCATTCGCCATGACAATCAACAAATCGCAAGGCCAATCGTTGCAAGTGTGTGGCCTTAATCTTGAATTCCCTTGCTTTTCAAATGGACAACTGTACGTGGCGTGTTCGCGTGTCGAAAAGCCATCTGCATTGTTAGGGCAAGTATTATTTTCGTGCAGAAAAAAAAAATCGAGGTTTTAATCAAACATGACATTACGATGATAGAGAAGCCCAAAAAAGTGTTTTTCGCCATAGCGTCCGTCGGTCTGTCTGTGCGTCTGTGCGGATGTGCGGATGTGCGGATGTGCGGATGTGCGCGGATGTGCGCTTTTTCACGTCATTCTACAGCCTAAACGGCTTGACGGATTTTCTTCAAACTTCATATATAGCAGTTTGAAGAAAAACGATTGTCGAGGTTTTTCTTATTTCGTTTTAGCCCGGCTCAAACTGGTATCTTTCATGTAACGGTTTTTTTCATTTCGGATTTTCTCGAAAACGGCTCTAACGATTTTGATTAAACTCAAAATTTAGCTAACATTAAGCATTTCTAACAAAGCTGCGTTTTTCGTTTTTGGCTCAACTGGTCGTAACAGCCATAAGTTCGCAACGGCTTGACTGAATTTACTCGAACTTCGTTCGGCATCGTTCTTTATAGTGTTCTATTTAATGGCTTTATAAAATTTTCAGTGAAGCGTTTCTAAATGGTAGCTCCCATACAACGAGCCGTTGAGTTTTGCCTACTTTTTTGGTTTTCTCTAATTAGCTCAAAATTGGTTCTAACGATTTTGTTTAAACTTTGGGTGTAATATTCTTTAAGTGTTCTAAAGAGAACTGCGTTTGTAGTTTTTGGTTAAAAATGCAAACAACGGAAATCTGGTCTTGACGTCTTTTTTTCAAATTGCCATAAGTTGTCAACGGTTGTATCCAATTCAAAAAAAAATTGTTTGGTATAGTTCCTTACAACTCTCTATCAGATGGCATTGCATTTTTTCCAGTTTCTCTTACATAAATGGTGGCTCCCATACAAAAAACCACTATGTTTTGGCCAATTTTTTAGTATTTTCTAATTTAAACAAAAAAGGCTCTACCGATTTTTACTAAACTTTGTATTGAATATACATAGAATGTTTTGAAGAAAACTGCATTTAAGTTTTTGGCTACAAATGATAATAACGGAAATTTGTTTTAACAATTTTATTAATTTGGCCAAAATCGGACATTTATATCATTTATAGCACCCAAAAGATGACATCTAAATTTTAAAAATTCAAAGGTTTCTTAACGTAAGCTCCCGCTCGGGTTTTCCAGTTTTAACCAAAATTTTGTAGTTTTCCCCAAATTTTTCAAAAAGGAGTTCTTCACATTTCTCGAAAACTTTGTTTTCATCGTACTATTGCACCCACAGAGCAAGTAAATGCGACCCAGTCGTGCATTTTATTTGTTTATGCACCGGACAAAAAAACAAACAACGTTGTTTATCACAAAGCGTTGCAGTGACCTAATCATTTCTGTTTAAATAAAAGTAATTTTAATCAATTTAATATCAATTGTTTAACTCTTTCTTAAGAGAGGCTCGACTTTCGAAAGGGACATTTAGTCAATTTAAGGCGGAACGAAGTTCGCCGGGTCAGCTAGTTTATATATAAAAATGGCATGACCATTTCACCACTTCCAAAAACTGTTGATACAACTTGCAGCTCATGAAGTCAGTCCACAAGATCAAATTTGAATAAACGCATTTACCTATAAACCTTATCAAGAGATGCAATCACAGTATCCAATCCAATGCTATCAAGATTAAATCTCAATTCAAATGCGACTAATCTTATTCCAATTGATTATGACCAATTAATTTTAAGCAGCCTTGATCTAAGTTTTAATTATACCTCTTGGCAAAGAGACGCAAGCATGAAATATAAATTATTATCTTTGAAAATCTGCAGCACAATCTTAACCTATATTATTATGCATTCACGTTTAGTTTAACTTATTCTCCAAGCATACATTGTGTATATATAGATAGATAGCGCTTGAAGAGAATTTAAACTCTGGATATGGAAGATGATGATGATGATGATGATGATATTGACGATGGCTGATATAATATTATGTAATTTCAAGAGATGACTCTAATCAAGAGAATTTCCAATCGAATAAATGCCGTATGCATATTGCTTATTTCATATATTCAGAGGCTCTTCATTAAATTTAATGTTTGTCCTCATCAAAATCAATAATTTTCATTTGGTCCTTCCTATAGGTGTATATACGCTTTCGATTGAATCGATGCATTCATTATAATAATCATATATTAAATCGAATACAATATTTGTACACAGCTTGTTGTATCGAGATTCGAGAGATAGACTATATTTTATATCATTTCGGTATTGTTCGAAATGATGCCTTGTTCTTGTTGTCAATATTAAGAATTCAAAATTGTTTTCCTGATATGTAACGAGACCGACCCAATATAATATGATGTTGAACATTTTTTCATTGTTATCATATTTGATAGCAATATAACTATTTTGATGTTCAATATACCTGAAATTATATTATATGACACAAGAATATATTAACTTAGATAGAAATTTGCACGTTTATGTTTCTGATTTGTGATGAAGAACTTGTCATAAACTGATGATATAATTGTTAGTATATTCATCTGCTTAACAAAGAATTACTTAGATTATAATCAACTTGTTGTTTGTTCTACAAATCTAGTATTCTTATGTTTACTTGTTTAGAAACTTTGAAAATTATTTTTGTTTTCCTTAATTATTATTGGTTCGAGATAGTTCTAATAAATATTATATTCTTTTGTAAAAGACTTTTCTTGAATTTAGAGGGAATCAACAATAATTGATACAAAAAAAGATACATATGTCTTATGTACTAGATATTCCAGATGTTTCAGTTATTCCAGTGCCCAAGTACACCGAGTTCCAAATAATCATTTCTATAATATGTTCATATTGAATATTGCTTATAAACATTCAGCACGTTTCTTCTTGAAATTTATCATTGTGATCCAATTAAGAAGTGAGTAAAGATTTACCAAACATAATTTCTGATGTTTTTGAAGTGAATTAAGTTGATTGTTAATGACATTAGACAAGGTCTTGTTTGAAATCCCGAAAGATCAACATCACGAAAAATGGAAATCACTATAAGCAATCAACACTAAGAATTCAAATAATTCGTGATTTTAAATACATCCAGTAGTCTGGGGCGGTCTGTGAAAGTTCATAACTTCGTTACAGGTTGCATTAGACTTTTATGGAAATTTTGTATAAGCCAGCTCAACAGGCAATCTACTCTGATACCTACATATTTAGTAAAGTTTTCGGACATTTTTTATCCTAATAGTCAGAGAGGTCATCCACTTGACTTATTATCTCTGCCCTTTCCAGTTTCCAACAAAACAAACAATTATAAGAAAGAAAGAAAAAACGTGAAGCACACGGTTCCCGTATCAAAGATCAAACTTTAAACCAAAGGAACCTAAAAACACAGCACATTCATGTGGTGAAGGGGTTAAGATAAGAGTTCATATAATAGCGATAAGGAAAAAATGTCTCCCCCCGTTACATTGTATAAATTATTGTTATCTGTCGTGCATCAATTCTAATTTTATCTAATGCACTTAAATAATTTACTTCTAATATTATATACAAAAAAAATTCATATACATTCTAAAAGTGTTTACAAAAGCATACAATGAATCAAAATTAATGATAGCCCAGGTCAACCATTACAGTAATGCATTTCGAAAACCATCCATAATTCTGTCCTAGTTATGTACTTTTCGGTTCCGGTTCCTTGTAAAGTAGTCGTCCGGCCTCCTTTAATTAAGCATGTTGGGTTTATACTTGTTGGTCTCAACTATCTCCTGTGTCCTTACTAAATCATTCCTACCTGAAGCCCTTAAGGCTGCAATAGCTGTGTCATTTCTTGAGACTGCTGATACTGTGAACATAAATATTGAAACTGATTTTGAAGATAACGAAGTTGTGTTTTCTGACGCTATTGAATATATTTTAAGTCAGAAATGGGATTTTGTGCTTGAATTGAATGTTAACAATCACGATAAACCATCTTTTGGGGATCATAACATATGGCTGATAGACTCCGTTGATGCTTTTCGGTAAAACCAATTTGTTTGATGAGACATTTTTTAAGGAAAATTCAGTGTATTTTTACAGGAGGCTTCTTCCCCTAATAGATGTCTACTGGAAGGATTCACAACTCTTCTTTTTTGTTGTTTTTAAAAGTGTCTCTATTGAAGAATCTTTAGATCAGATTCAAAAACTATTCGCTGACTTCTTGAAGCTGATGATAGCCAACGTTAACATCATTTTAGAGACAACGTCTAAAGAAGTACAATTCTACACATTCTATCCATATCAGGAATTTGACTGTCGTTCGCCAAAGCCAATTCTCATCAATCAGTTCAAAAACAACACTTTCAAATACAAAACACCATTTTTTCCGCCCAAAGCTAACAATTTTCATGGATGCCCCATTAGAGTGGAAACAAGAAACGAAGCTTTTCGTCCAATTCAAGAGAAACCACCATTCGAAGTAGGGAAGCTTGAATTTGTTATGATTAGCGAAATTGCCCATAGAATGAATTTTAAACTTGCGACCATCATCGAACCTTCAAATAAAATTAATGAAATTAAAAAACACCTTTTGGTAAGAAAATAGATTTCAAATATCAATAAATAAAATAATAATTATTATTAAAACAGCTTCAGAACGGTACTGTGGACTTAAAGATTGGATTTTATTCGAATTCGCTGACGTCACCAGAACAAGGACAGTTTTTCTCTAAAAGCGTTGAATACTTCTATACATGGGTAGTCATTGCTCTTCGACGTCCTCCAATAACCTTTCAGAGATTTACTTGGCTTTTTATTTCGTTTGATCTATCAACATGGATATGCACACTTATGCTGCTAACTTTGACAGCAGGGATTGCGGTTTCGGCCAGAAAAAGTAGACGAATGGTTAAAATCTTCAACCTACCGAAATGTTGTTCTGGTGTTCTTGACATCATTGCACTTGCTATTGGATCCCCAATCCAACATTTACCGAAGGTACATTCATTACGATTTTCATTTGTGGTCTTTTGTTTTGGAACACTAGTCATCCGTGCAGCTTATCAAGGTAAACTTTTTGATGCATATCGCAGATTAGTTGCGATCAAATCACCTCTCAGCTTAACACAGCTAATTGCTGAGAACTACACAATTTATTCTCACGCAATTTACATAGACTCCATGATTGATTTCAAGGGATTGGATTATAATATCAAAAATTTGGATTCACTTAAAATAGGATTTAATTTTCTGGCAAACTCTTATGACAAGAATGCCCTTGTAGCTTCCTATGCATTTATTTATTCGACGTATACCTCAAAAGAAGTCAAGGATATGATAATGGAAGCCCTATTTGGAGAACCATACTGCATATACTTTCAGCCACATTCAATAATTGTTCCAAAATTTAACGAGATGCTAATGAGAATGGAAGAAGTTGGCTTTTTTAATCGATTGAGGAAAAATTATGACATAATGGCAAACATAGTGTTTTCGGAAAAAACTAACAACATCATTCCGGAACCAGGACCTGTAGTTCTTGGTCGACTTGTATTCGCTTTTTGCTTATTGGGCTCACTACACCTGGTTGCCATGTTTGTTTTTATTGCAGAACTGTATTGTAGAAACACGAATTTCAAAAATGTTCCCCCAAAATCAATTTTAACAAAAAACTCATTGAATGCATAATGAATTGATCAATTTGATAAAATAAATATTTAAAACTGTTTAAATATCTTGAAAACAATGTCTTTCAAATGGAGAGAGAGGACAAAGATATTTATAACAAAATGGAGAATTTCCAATGATGGAATGGTGGGAGAGTAGATTTGAATGTGAAAAATTTTGTCTATTATTATCATTGCAATTATCAGTATCATCTACTTCAAAACCTTATCGAATCAAGCAAGGAAGTTTTCTTAACTTGAATAAAAGAAGTCTTCAGAGAGCAGGTATAAAAGTTCTCATTGACAGCAAAAAACTTTAACTTAGCGATAAAATGTTTTCGCTTAACAATTGTCATTTCATTTTAAAAAAAATTGATAAAAAATAATTTTATTCAACATAAGGGTTTACATCATTTTCAAATCAAAATTTGTAGGGCTAAAAATTAAAACAACCAACAACCAAGACTCTACTCAAGATTTGATCAAGATTTCGCAGACGTGGTTCTCGAAATGAGTTCCAGATCTCGACGCTTTATCATATCGACCACTTGTGGCAGATGAATCCCTCCAAGGATTGTTTCATGTGAAATGGACTCTCACGAACACTAAGTCACGTAAAATCATTAAGTCCACTTTATACTGGCGATTGATGTTGTATTTAAATGTTGATTTGTAAGCTGTAAGACTTTTTTCTTCAATTAAATAAAACATTAAATCTCGTTTAAAAGAAGGCTTCATTTATGATTGTAAATTTGCTTCATAATACTTTAATTTAATTTCAAAATCACATCAAAATGATTCAAAATTTTGACAAGCTAAGAAATTAAAACACTAAAAATATTGTAATTGACTTATATTTACTGGATATTTTTATCATGGAAAAGTTTGGTTATTCAAGCCACTACCATGGGCTTGTATTAGAGTGCACTAAGCAATTCAAATCTGACGAGCAACCATTTTGAACAAGAATTAAAAGGGTAGTGGCACCTGGCTGTTACAGAATACCCTTAATTATCGAACACTTTAAACATAAATCGTTATAATTTTGTTATTTCTGGGGTTTCCACCTTTAAAAGAATATATTTGTATGCTGGCATTGTCCCTTTTCACTTCCTGTAAGTACTTACTACTATAAATATAACACAGGGTAATACAAAAGCTAGATCTACTAGTGAGTTCCAGTGAGTGTAGTCGACCTTTGGTTAAAGGAAAAAAAAAAACTTGCAGAGAAGGTCTTGGAAAAGTTATTTTAAAACCAAATAATACACGCAAGTATTCGGAACTGATGTTTTTATCATATTAAAGCATTTTTTTGTAAATTTAGTTAACTTGTGTTTTTGGGCTGTTCGAGAATATGAAACCCATTTTAACTGAATTTCTCTTCCCCAACACATCTGTTCAAAAATATAGGCAACTGCAATAAAATGATTGTTTTGCGTTTTAGTACTGGTTCATTTACTTAAACTTTTTTTTTCCCTTAAATAAAATTTAAATCATTAAACGTAATCAAAAATATTTTGTTTAAATTAAAGTATCCTAATTTACTTTACTTATTTACTTAAAGACTCTCCTCTTAAGAGTGGTGCTGATTTCATTTTGGTCAGGTGAATATAGCTCATGGTTGTCATGTAGATGAACTTTTTGCAATCATCGCCAATTAATTATTGGTTAATTAGTCTCTCCAGATGGCTGACATCGGCTGTATATCTACTATAGTGTTTACACCTCCATCTTTCCAGGGCCGAGGGTGGCCTGATGTTGACTGTTCTAGTAAGCATTTCTCATCCTTTTTTCACTCGATGTAGAGGTTTATGATCGCCATAGTATCTCTCCGGAACAACGAATTGCTCATTCGAAGTTGAATCAGTATGGTTTCTTGGGAGGGGTTGTGAGAAGCCCAACACCAACAGTCGTATATAGGATTGCTCGCAAGCTCAAAGGATACGTGGTTGGCATATGCTGCAGCGTTAGCTTCAAATTAAAGTCGTCATTGAATTACCCTGGCGTGGTTGATGTTCGCCTAAGAGCTTTTATCTATAAGTACTCTAAGTTTTGCCCAACAAGTACTGCTGAGCACCATTTTTTCCCGCTAAAAATATGCTATATTATGCTGTTTTTCCGATTGTCATATATACAATTTTGGAGTGAAAATATCCCAAGGTTGTTTAAATGTCATGTTTGCGGCAGCTTGTAGAAACTTTCTTTGGGATTGTGATCGTCTTCTTTCTCTTCTGTAGGGGTTTTGGAGCTTATAAGGCTTAAGTGGTGGACTTTGGCATTGGCATTGATGCGGATCATTGTCACAAAAATAAAATCTTATAATTTAAGCATTGAAATATTTTAAATATTATTAACTAATTGTGTTATAAGAAAACTTAAAACAATTTGTTTTCAGTGCAATGAGTGTCTGCGTTTTATACAACCTTTGTTTTGTCAACTCGAAAATTTCAAATTGAACATTTAATTCAATTTCAATTTAATTGAACTTTAAGTGAAACAGCACCGTGGTATGAATGGTCCCCATTTAAAAGCCTATACTCAATCCATTGAACGGGGTGGTCTACACCCAAGTTCATGACGGACCATTACAGGCTGCCTCTGGCTACTGAATTAAATGTTTATTAAATATTAAATATGTTTCGTGTTCTGGAATAACAAAATGGTTGCTCAGTATATAGGTCTCATGTCACAATTTTGGGATATCTCGATATTGAATAGTCAGGAACAAGCCCTTATATAAAAGCCAGTGGTAGTCACTTGGGCTACCAAATTTTTCCGTGACAAGAAGTATTGATGTAGCGTCACCTTGCCCAAAAACACAAAGAATTTCATGGAATTCCTTGTCAACTGATATGCATCAAACATTCCACATGCCCATTCAGTTTTAAATAATCCCACCCCATGATATTCAACCGAATTCCCACTCTCAGATCCTAGCATAATCTTATTTCCAAATAAAATAAATTTATTGCTCAAACGTGAAGTTCAGTTTAAAACCTTTTCAATCACTTCACACCAGAAGAACACTCAAAAGATCTATTTTACAAAATGAGGGTTGACATTACAATCCTTATGGTGAAGACGTATTACAAAGAATAAAATGCTAAACTGAGTCGCACGAACTTGCTTTGGTTGGTATAAAAGCAGTCACTCATGGAAAACAGTCTCTTACTAAATCCTAATACTTTTGATTTTCTTGTCTTTGTATGGTTAATGTGATAGGACACTTCTTCAAACCAGACTTTGATAATGTTGATTCTATGCAGAAAACAAAAAATCAAATGGCATAATAGTTCCCACCCAAACCCAAGTTCTCTAGCAACTTCCAATGATCCAATGAAGCCTGAAGCATCAACTTTGAACCATTTTTTAACATCACGGAGACAAACAACCTGCGTATATACCACGCCCTCTGAGTGAAAATTATCAAATGTATTTATTTTTTTCTTGGAATCCCTAGAAACTCTATCCTTTTACCAAATTTTAACATCCAATAACCATTCAAACGGCACCAAACTATTAATTAATAACAATTATGAGAAAGTGGGCGCATATCAAACCTCCTATATGGAAAAATGGTTGGGGTCGAAATTCGGTATGGGTCATAATTCTGCTTTCAAAATTCTGAAAGCCAAAATTCTGTTTTGCATAATTCTGTTTGTACAAAATTCTGGATGTCCAAAATTCTGTATTACAAAATTCTGCATTTCAAAATTCTGTACGTTCAAAATTCAGTTTTTCAAAATTCTGTTTTTAAAAATTCTGTAAATAATGTAAAAAAGTGCGCACTTTTTTACATTATCAAAACGATTTCTCTTTTACAACATATTTACAGAATTTTTAAAAACAGAATATTTGTTATGGAAAATACATAATTTAAACATAATAAGAATATACAATATTGGTATACACTTAAAACGATTTTAGTTTTAGTACCTACTGACAGGATTATAAAATAGTACTACACAGTTTTAATATTGCAAAAGAGGGACGCATATTATATTCTTCACGCTTAGATTGAAATCATATATCATATGTTATCATATTGTTATACATATTTTTAGCGTTCTCTTTTCTTATCTCTTGTTCTCTGCATGAATAATGTTTCAATCAGAGAGTCATTAAATACATAATTGCAACAACTTTGGTTATTTTTCTTAGACAGAATTTCACTGCTCAGGAAAAAGAATTTTTCACATACAGAATTTTGAAATATAGAATTTTGAAATACAGAATTTTGCATTGACAGAATTTAGTAAGGCAGAATTTTGGACAAACAGAATTTGGACCATACAGAATTTTTATAAAAAAACAGAATTTTGACCAAACAGAATTTTGAAAACCAGAATTATGACCCGCTCCCATGGAAAAATGCAAAAACTTTAATATTTTGACTTAAACAGAGTCGCCTTAAAAATCTTATGATTCATAAATTGCCAAGTTAATTTAGTTTCGTAGGCGTCCTTTACAACTTATGACTTGTTAAAATAAAAGTTTAATGAAAATTGTTATAGCCGTTCTTAACAAAATTAGAAAAAGCGAAAAAATGTCGTCTCCTTGTATGGGAGCCACCCATGGCAAAAACAACTTTTTTGGCCTTATCATCATGTTTGATTAAATCGGATTTTTTTTTATTCTACACGAAACCAATACTTGTCCTTTTAAGCTAGAAAAAAGCAGTTTTAAAAGAAAAAAATTTAAATGAAAAGAAAAATCGTTTCCTTGAAATTGGATTTCTAGTTTTCTTTAAAAAAAAAAAAAAAAAAAAAAAAGAATTACTTTCACACACATGTATATAATAATGTGTAGGTATGTTTATTTCGTGTCTCCCGCAATACTTTGTCAAAAAGTAAATAAACATTTTGTGGTTTTTTAGAAAAAGAAGAAAAAAGGATCGAAAGGATTTTGACACGTTTCTATTGAAAAACGACAATGAAAATAAATAACTTTGTTTCTTGCCATGGTTTCTATTCTATCAAGGATTTGAATGGTTAAGGAAGATTCAAAACAGAAAATACATACATACGTTGAGTGTTTTATGTAGATACATACTTTAATAATTTATCAATTGTGTTAATTATATGCGTGAATTGGTATGTATTAGCTATGGCATTGGAACACAAAACATGAATAAATTTAACGTAAAACTCATAACAAAAACCTTAACTGCGTAAAAAGGAACATTATCTCCCATTGTTTTTTCCCTGTAGGTATACATATTAATTGACGTATCTAGAAATTCTTCCCACAAATACATATCTCTGCAAAATAATTGTTTAGGTAATCAACTCAATTTTCACAACGTTCGCAGAATTATTGTTTTGCCTTGAAATCATTTTTAATTGCAATTATAGGTTCTATAAGGCAAGTTATGCATTCGTAAAAAAATTGTTTAAGCAATCAAACATAAACATTACGATAATAGAGAGGCCTAAAAAAATGAGTCCAACAATAATTCTGTCTGTTTGTGTCAGCACTTTGCTTGAAACTAACGTTATCTGACATACGATTTTAAATGAAAAACGTATTTTCTTCAAAAACGACTAATTCAATTTTGATAAAACTTCTTGAATGTTGTATCTAAACTCTATTATGATTTGGTCGCAATAGATTTTCCATGAAATGTCTTATAACGGTCATGGGATCGGTTTTTTCGAATCAGATTTTATCGTAAGGCAATCGAAGGATTTCGATAAAACTTTTAATGTGAAAGCTCTTTTATAAACAAAATAATACTAGTTCGTAAATTTTTCAAAAAAGTCTTTTTTAAATTATTTTAAAAAAGTAAAATTTTTTTTAATTTTTTTTTTTTTTTTTTTTTTTTTTTTTTTCAAAAATGCGTTGTTCAATTATTTTTGGATATGCCAACTTCCAGCAGTGGTGGGCAAAATCGTATCGTCACCTCCAAGTGGTGCCTGCTGGATAGCCGAAAGGTGAACTAACGACGAACGTTGGATCCATCGGATCCATAGGTTGTAGATACCTGAGTTATCTTCTCAGGAACTAGGAGCAGGAAGAAAGAGATACGCTCTGAAGATCCAACCACCACAAAGATCTATATGTCATGCACAGGCCTCACAAGCCGGTCATGAAAGGGAAATTTTATTGTGATGAAAACCGCAGAAAATGCCTCGGATGAAAGAACCAAAAATGTTGACGACCCCCCCCGCAAACGAAAAACGGACAACGATTTACGCATATGCACGTGGAATGTGCGTACGCTAAACAGGCCGCGTAAAGCCGAGCAGCTAGCCGAGACCCTCGCCAGTCTCAACGCTGATATAACAGCCCTGCAGGAGATGCGATGGGATGGACCGGGCCTGAGAATTACAGAGGACTGTAATTTCTATTATGGGAAATGCCACCTTGATGGGAGATCGCGCTTGTTTGGGTGCGGATTCGCTGTCAGAGGAAGACTTAGGCAAAAGGTCTTGAGCTTTCGCGAAGTCAGCGAGAGAGTGACAACGATCCGCATTAAGGCCAAATTCCACCACATAAGCCTAATTAGCGCTCATGCCCCTACAGAAGAGAAAGACGACGCTACCAAAGAATGTTTCTACGAGCTCCTCGCCAAAACATATGAGCAGTGCCCAAAACATGACATTAAAATTCTCTTGGGAGACTTCAATGCCAAAATTGGGAGAGAGGACATCTTTGGTATGACGATCGGAAAACACAGCCTGCACGACACCACCTCCGACAACGGACTCAGGCTCATCGATTTTGCAGCGGGAAAAAACATGGTGCTGAGCAGCACGCGATTCCCACGTCCCGACATCCACAAGGGCACATGGCGATCCCCAGATGGTCGAACCTGCAACCAAATCGACCATGTTGTGATTGATGGAAGACACTCCTCCAGCATTATGAATGTCCGTACATTCCGAGGAGCAAACATCGATTCGGACCACTACCTAGTCGGTGCAAAACTTAGGGTACGGATCTCCATGGAAGTTCTTAGGCGAACACCGACTACACCTAGGAAATTCAATGTTGGACGTCTTCAATCGGAAGAGACCGCCGCTGCCTATGCCGACCGCGTATCCCTTGAGCTTGCGAGAAATCCTTCGACTGATGACATGAACCCGGAAGACCAATGGCAGCTATGTCAACAAGCCATAAGAAGTGCTGCGTCAGAGGTATTGGGCTTCTCACATCCACCCCCCAGAAACCCCTGGTTCGACTCCGAATGTGCTCAGGCAAACAAAGCCAAAACGGAGGCATACAAGTCGTGGCTCCAGAGAGATACTAGAGCATCCAGAAATCTCTATGTTGAGCGAAGGAAAGTTGAGAAACGTCTACTCAGGAGAAAGAAAAAAGAACACCAGCAACGCGAAGTCGAGGAGATGCAGAGATGTTTTTGCAGAAAAGAGGTACGAAACTTCTATAAAAAGGTGAAACAGTCTACATCCGGTTTCACAAGCCGCCCTGGGCCCTGCAAAGATCAGGATGGAAATACCATAGTGGAAACGCAGGCGATGTTAGCCATCTGGAGAGACTACTTTAACCGGTTGCTAAATGGCGATGACAGCCAAGATCCCGCCCAAGATCAACTTGTTCCAGTTAATCTAGATGACGACCACGAACTACACCCGCCCGACCAAAATGAAATCAAAGTAGCCATCACCAGACTAAAGATGAATAAGGCAGCTGGATGTGATGGCCTTCAAGCGGAGCTTTTTAAACACGCTGGAGATGACCTGGTCAGGAGCATACACCAACTCATCTGCAAAATATGGTCGGAGGAAAGTATGCCCGATGAGTGGAATCTCAGTACCATCTGCCCGATTCACAAAAAAGGAGACCGCCTTCTCTGCGCCAACTATAGAGGCATAAGCCTTTTGAACATCGCCTATAAGATCCTGTCCAGCGTTTTATGTGAACGTCTCAAGCCGTTTGCTGACGACCTGATAGGTCCTTACCAATGCGGCTTCAGACCTGGAAAATCTACCACCGACCAAATATTCACATTACGCCAGATCCTGGAGAAAACCCAAGAGTATAACATCGACACCCACCACCTGTTCGTCGATTTTAAAGCCGCCTACGACAGTGTTAATAGAGTTGAACTGTATCGTGCCATGTCTAACTTTAGAATCCCTGCTAAACTGATACGTCTTATCAGGATGACGTTGGAGAATGCTCGCTGTTCCGTCCAAGTTGGTAGAGACTCTACTGAAACCTTCGAAACCACCAGAGGGCTAAGACAAGGTGACGCACTGTCATGCAGCTGTTTTAATATTGTGCTTGAAAATGTAATACGGAGCACCCATGCCAGTACATCAGGCACCATTTTCAATAGATCGACACAATTACTTGGGTTTGCTGATGACATAGACGTGATAGGAAGAACAAAGCGAGCAGTAACCGGTGCTTTCACTACTATGGAGTCAGCAGCAAGCAGAATGGGGCTGAAAATAAACGAGGACAAGACGAAGTATATGCTTTCATCAACAAAAGTCCAATCCCACCACCGACTTGGTCAGAACGTAACCATTGATAGGTATAACTTCGAGGTAGTCAGTGAATTTGTCTACCTGGGCACTGCTGTAAACACAGGCAACAACATCAGCGCTGAAATCAAACGCAGACTAACTCTTGCTAATCGCTGTTTCTTTGGGCTGAGTAAGCAATTGAGAAGTAAAGCCCTATCGAGAAGAACCAAGGTGACACTGTATAAAACACTCATCATCCCGGTCCTGCTATATGGTGCAGAAGCATGGACCCTATCCCAATCGGATGAAAATTCACTTGGAGTCTTCGAGAGAAAAGTTCTGCGTACGATCTATGGTCCTGTCTGCGTAAGTCGCGAAAACAACGTTTGGAGAAGAAGATATAACAATGAACTGTACGAGCTGTACAGCGACATAAACCTAGCCAGAAAAATTCGAATCCAAAGACTAAGATGGCTGGGCCATGTAGAGCGAATGGACATCGACGCTCCAGCTCGTAAAGTCTTCAACGCCAAACCCGAGGGAGTCAGAAGCCAAGGTAGACCTCATCTTCGATGGAGTGACCAGGTAGAGGGAGACATCCGTCAACTTGGAGTACGAAATTGGAGACAGCAGGCTAGAGATCGAGCCGGCTGGAGGGGCATTCTCAGCAAGGCCTTGGAGTACCACGCTCCAGTGGCGCCAACATAAGTAAGTAAGTAACTTCCAGCAGTTTTCGAAAAAGCTCTTAAAAACCGTTTTTTTGAAAATACTGGTCGCAGGATTTTGAATTTTTTTTTTCCTTAAATTCAAAACAGTAGAATAGAATGTAGATGGCTTGCTTCATTTTTCCGCAAAATATTTTGATTTAGTTGTTGTTTGAGTTGCTTTTTTCCAAAATCTCAAATCCCAAGACCACTGTCACCCATTAGAACAAGTTCGTAAGACCCAATCGTGCACTTTATTTTAATAAACAAAGCAACCAGCCATCGATATAAATATTAATAAGCCTCAAATTACTATGGAATGTATTACGCACCTACGCAAACAAAACTCAAATAAAAAGTTCCTCACAAAAGCGAAATCAACGGCAAAATTTTGGAATTATAATTCGATTGAATTGATTTTGTTTTAATTTTTTTGTAATTGTACTGGAAAAAGTGTGAGAGAAATCATCTACTTTCACAACATCACAACACAGAAGCAAGCAACGAAATGTAAGGAAAAAGGGAAAATTTAACAAAACTACCGGAAAGGTTTAAAACAAAAGAGTATAGTACTTTGGCTTCGGCTAATGGCTGAAATTTTTGTTTAAGGCAATTGATTAACTTACGGGCTATGTACAAGGTGGGCCAAAAGAAGTCATCCATCCGATGTTGTTTGGCTCTTTATTTTTTTCTAAATGAAAAACTTCGATTCTGTTTTTTTATTGTGTTTATTTGAACCTTTAGAATTGTATTGGTCAAATAGAGAAGATGATATCGACCAAATGGGCGCCGTCACAATTGATTGCTCGTTGTATGGCATTTTTCATCACTTCAGCGAGAACTTCGGGCGACAGATTCTCGCACTCGTGTCGAGGGCTTCCAGAGTCTCCGGCTTGTTCACGTAATCACGAGACTTAAAAAACCCAACAAAAAAAAGTCTGAAACGGTTAAATCGGGTGATCTTGCGGGTCAGTGCAAATCGCCAAAACGAGAGATGAGGCGACCCGGGAACGCCACCTTCAGAATATCGGTTCATGTCAGTTCATGTATTGCTCCAGGGCTTGTTCACTTGTATTCTGCATCTGTCTAGTCCACCTCCAAAAAATGTCAAAACGGATTTGACATTGGCGGCCATTTGCAAAAATAAGAGCATCTTCCAATAGGGTGATTTATTTTGGCCCACCTTGTATTTATGTTTCTTGATATCTACCGCCATAGGCTTAAATATAGAGGTGCAAAGAGGGAAATTATGTATTTTGGGAATAACGAATAAAACAAAGGGTTAATTGTTATTGGGAAGAGTGAAGTCAAAAATGTGGATTGGAAGATTCTATGCTTTTTGATTGATTTAAACTTGTCTCTAGTTTATAAATAGCAATCTGCACTGCAATGTTGAGAATATTTTCATCTGACAAAAAAAAATTCAATGCACATGTGATTCTATCAAATTGATGAAATATCTTTTTTACAATACGGCTGTCTTAATTTAACAAAACAATTTCTTTAAGCTAATAATAATCGATGTATGTATTTGTTTTATTTTATTTTATTTTATGTTTTTTTAAATTTTAAATAATGTTTTTAATAAGTCTTTTGTTCAGAAGAAAAACATTTTTGTAGATGGATAAGATTTTCTTTATCTGTTGAAGCACTGCCACTGGTGTGTTCATTCAGACCAGATTACGTAATCTCACATGTCATCGATAAGTGCAATGAATACTCTCCTTAAACGCGGGTTGGAGTTCGTTTCTGCTGACCCAAACCTAAATTTTGAAGCGTTTATCAAGATTTTAATTTATAAACAAAAAGGATTTTGGAATTTACTTTTATTTAAGGTTTAGAAATGTGTGAGATTTATTCATATTTTTTCAAAACGAAAGTCGTGTTACTTAATGGCGAATTTTGTACCTATTATTTTCGTGCAAAAAAAAAAAAATTAATCATTACAGATATGACCAATCATAGTTAGGAGGAATGAAAGAGGAAAAAATGTGCAAGAGATAATTACAGCGCGATTTTTTGAAATTATTCGGTAGTCTCCCAAAAGGTATTTAAGATTTTTATTCTCCAATTTTGCAGATCTAATTAAATCACCAAAGAGAAGTCTAATTTTCTCCAAAATGGCTGAAACGATTTACATAAATTAATCTTCGAGCTGTTTAGTCAGAACAATTCATTAAATTTTTCACTTACGTTTCAAAACTATTAAAAATTTCACATAGAAATCATAAGAGCTGGGTTATACTTTCCGATTTGTATAGTTTTCAATACAAAAAAGACTTTATTTTAAAATTTTTTATCTTGGAGAAAATTCAGTATAAGAAGAAACCACGTCGAAAGTCGATATCATACATTTTCTTAACACTTGCGGAAAACAATATCTTGTACCTACAGAACAAAAATAGAACAGCACCAGCAGCATTTGCTTACCTTGGATCGAAGCCGACTTTTTCGAAGGTACTAACAAAACTAAAGCCCCAATAAATAGTAAATTAATTGAAACCGCATCATATTTTCTAAAATAATAAAGTGCACGAACGGGTTGCACAAACTTGTTCTAATGTGTGAAGTATTTATGGGACTTAAGATTTGGAAAAAAAAAATTACAGGAAAAAAGTATATGACATTTTATTAATCATTTAATAATTAATACTTAAAACTTTTTTTTTTTTGGAAAAGTTAAGTAAACCAAGTGTTTTCTTTTGATGTTTTGAGTTTTAATTATTTTTTTTTTCAAAATCGTGTAAATTTGTTTAACTTTGTAGTTCTTATCTTACATTACCAAAAATTAAACTTTTTTTCAAAACTCAAAAACATGAAACTTATACAAAAAAAAATCGTGTCAAAATCGTAGAAAATGTGTTTTTTAACAAAAATCATATGAAAGGTACCGTTATTTTAGGAGCTAAAATGCTGATTCCAAAAACGCCTCAGTATAACGTCATAATAATGCTGTGTAACAAGTTTGAATAAAATTGGTCTAGCCGTTTGGCTGTAGGTTCCGATACAGACAGACAGATGGACAGACATAATTATTGTCGGACACACTTTTTCGACATATCTGTCATTCTTTGTCAACAAATTTTTTTTTTTACGAATGCCTTATAGTAACCTATAATCGCAAGTTAAAAGGGACTCCGTACTCTATTCATTTCGTCCTCGGCCCTGATTATGGTCCATGTTCCATGAGAGTAACAGTAATGCACCAGGAAATTGATAAAATCTATTTCTCTTCTAATTACGGAAATTTGACTACGCTATCCTCGTTTGCATATGAAAGCCCCAAAACCCATTTGAATATTACAGCAAAACGCACAAATTATTTCCATCAACTATAAACTATATGATGGGCTTGGGTTCAAGGTAGCCCCCAGCTACACCGCACCAATCGCGGGATTGACCTTAAAATAGAAGAGAAGCTGTAATTGCTTTGGTGAAAGGCAAGCCAACTGTCGATAACGAAACTAAAATGAGGCTTAATCCGATTGAACGTATGAAATCTCTGAGAAAGACACAGTGGGTCCTTAAAATGGGTTAAAATCATAATCCTCTTTGGACAAGAGGCTGTTTAATGGAGATAGCAGAATATTCAAATTGGTCATTTATGTTTATCAGTAATGGTAACCAAAACTATAAGAATTGATCGATCACCCGATCATAACTGGTTGGTCATCTAACAACAAGGAGCTTAAAAATATATGGTAACCAACCGATGGAGATATTAAAAAAATTCATATAACGGTAGGAGTAAATCAAGGAAGTGTCTTGAGACCTATAATTTTTTAGTATTCTTTAATTTTAATTATTGTATATCTGCTCCACTGACCAGATTTCCAAAAACCCTTTTTGGTTAATGATGCGGAAGGAAAACTTTGAATAAAATTAGCTTTTAAAATATCTTATATTTTACTGTAATGCTTTCTTCTAAACAAATTTTTTTGTTTTTCCATTTTTACGTCAATAAAAATTGCGGTCGGTTTCCCTAATCTAGAACACCCAACATAGGTAGGTACAGGGCCCGATCCAGATTTTCTGTCGCCCTGGGCAAACATTATAATTTGCCGCCCTTTGCAATGAAAACATATGATAAGTTATAAAATTGTTTTTGCAAAGATTGTTCGATTTTTGACCGACTTTTGAAAAGTGGAGGTTATCTTTCTTTGTTGGAGTTGTATTATATTTACATCCATACCTTGAATGTTAGTCTGATAATTCTTCTTAACAATTACATCAAATTACATTAGTGTACCTATGTGTCATGCATGAAGTAGGTACGTGTTCATATTTGTAAATTTCTCAGAGCTACTTATAAAGATTTAATTAACCTTTTTTCATTGACTTACAAATTCATTAAAATCGGTTCAGTAGGTTAAAAGATATACACTAAAATGCTTTTTTCTTAAGTTAATTTTTATTTTATTTTTAGATTTTGTAACATCGACTTGCTTGACCTATTTTTTGCATTTTTACAATAAGTTTTAGTATAATGAGACAGATGACGTGTTGCTACAAAATATGCAGTTTTGGTTATATTTTTCGCCACCGCAGCGCCACATGTTTGGTGACTCACATCTCAAACATTTTCTTCAACATTGGTTGATTCAACAGGCGCTCATAAAAAAAAGGAAGCAGTTTTTTGCATTTATTTGAAAAAAATGGGTGAAGCAAAAAGCTGGCAGAAAACGGTTAAAATCAATTTGGAAGTTATGGTTTCCTGGCGAAAGGAAATTTAAATCACTCCTCAAAGGAGGTGTGTTTAAGAACCTTGAGCAATCTATTTCTATACACATGGCACCTATGTAAGACACATCTGTACGACAAGTCGACAATTTCGGCTGGCAGTATAGTTAAATGCAGAGGCTTTTGTGGGTTTTCGAGAAAACCAAATTTATTTTAAACCTCGGTTAGAGTAAATATTATGCTATGTAAATATTGGATTGGTTTCTGTGTGCTAACTTGAGCTGTTTGTGTGTGGGCCGCCTTAACTACTTCCCATTAGTTCCTTCTTTTGATATTCATGTCCTACTTTGGTTCCACATATTTTCAAATTATCGGCAAAAATAAAAGGCTTCTTGCTTTTTCTGAGCGCCTGATGATCCAAACAGTTTTCATATGCTTTTTGCACTCAATTTAAAGGTTTACATACCACCCTTGTGAGGTTAGGAAGAAGAAACACCTTAAGCAGTGGTGTAGACATTGTAGACTCATATTTCTCGCCAAAAGTTTTATATGTGAAGGGTGTGATAACGATCACAAGGAGGAACAATAAGTTATGGTTTCGAAGTTCACCTTTCGCACTTTCTCATATTAAAATTTAATACTTTCACTCACTCCGATTTATCTGATAAACAGAAAAAAGTAAGAAAAAGGCTTTTTATTGGCTGGGGTCAGGGGCAACCATTTTTGCGCTGGGCTTGAGTCTGGTGGTATTATTACAATAAGTAACACGGTGACTGTGATTTTGGTTTTAGATTTTCATAAAGAGACAAAATAAAAATTGCTCGTGCTGTTTTTTTTGTATCTTAATAATTTTTTTTTTTTATTTTCCAGAATTAAAGTACTTTAAAATTAATATTTATTTAATTATTATTTTATTGGTTTGTTTACTTTATTATATTTTTATGTTTACTTCGACCATTTTGTATTTTGTTGTGGAATTATTTCTTCGCTTTTAATGTGATTTAAATAAAATAAAAATGGGAGTTTATTTCAACTGATTTCTTTTTTATGATTTAAATTTTTTAACATTATCTTTTACCTAAAATGTAGTCTTTGAAATGCATAATAACATTTTAAATATAAATATTTTGTTGGTTTTTGTATTATTATTTTTTTTTTTCCTTCAGTAATAATGTTACACCATTTAATCTTTTGCCCCGTTCTGCTCGTATCGCAAAATTTTTATCGTTTCTGCAGCGGAAAAAGATTTTTCGAAGAATTTATAGGATGCTATAAGTCCAGTCGACCTTTCACCTTTCGAAAAATGTGTTGGTGTTGCGAGACAAAAAAAGGAGTGAGTTACGAAGAACTATTGAAAATAATGCTGTTGGTTTATGTGAAAGAGCCTACTTCATTGGAAAACTTGAGAACGATTGATGGCGTAGAATGTCAGACATACAGAGAAGTTTGCCAAAATCTTCATCTGGACAACAACACTGGGAAACTAATGTTTTAAAAATTTGTAAAATCATTGTGGCTAAAAAAAAAATCACTTAAAGCGCTTGATCAATGCTCAATGCTTGCCTCAAAGAATCGCATCTTTAGAAACATGTTTTGGCTTTGTGAACGTGCTATTTTGGCAGCAAAAAACACTAACGTCAATGCTATTACCACGCGATTCGAGAACGAGTTACAGATTATATTACCTTCAAATCGAATGATAGATAGTATCAGAAATGCGGACGGAATTGTGAAAACTGGATTGGATAGAGTTTTTAAATTATTTGGATCTTCCACCGCATAAATTGTCACTCAAACTCGGTATGCCAATTATTCTCTTGCGAAATATTAGACCAAAATAATTTTGCATGATTTTTATGTTTATAGTAATTTCATGGAACATATTTTTTTAGGTCTGAACGTCGTCAATGGCGACGCTAGTTGTCTTATCTACTTTACATCAAATGTCTTTTATTGTTGTTTTTGCATCACATTGCACTCTAGACAAAAACCACTCCTAACTCACCAATAAAGTGTTTGTGAACTTCGTCCATAGGTGGCTGACCAAACGTTCCTCTTATTGGGATTTGGGAGTACCGTGCGCGTCTCTGTTAAAATGACTGAATGAAATATCGATTTTTATATCCAGTTTTGAAAATTCCGATTATGATGATTTTTTTCATTGGAAATCCATTGTTATTTTTTAAAAACAAACCTGCTGCAAAAAAATACCTTTCTAACAAAAAAAGAATCATAAAATTTGGTGTTGTCAAACTCGATATATAAACGGACAAACATTATTACCAAATTCATGTTTATAAAAATAGAAAAAGAAGAAGAAAATAAACTAGCTACAAGCAAGTTTTAAACATCCCCCCAGATCGTCAAGTAGTACCTTTCACCCATCAGGTATTTACTGTTGACCAAGAAAACTGCTGACATAACAGCCTCCCGTCATTATGCAAAATTTATATACATATATGTAAGTATGTAGGTACATCAGAACGTGCGGACAAATACCTGTTTCAATATTGATTGATTGATTATTTTCATGATCTTAAACGGTGAAGACTTTTTAGCAGACTAGACGTAAGAAAAAGAGTTCCATATTTTCCAGCGTAAAATGAGTATTTCCCCTCCAAATAAAAGGAAATTGTAAAGTCTTTAAATACAAAGCTAATCAGAACTTTTTTTAAAAGAGATTCTTCATTCAGACCCCACTGTCATCTCCATATGGAAAACACTACACAGTCATCTGGCTTAAATTGCAAAATATGCGTAAATTTCAATAACAACTACCGAAGTGGCACAAGCGGATATCAAATGCCCTCCCACACTAGGCAATAGGCATACCCGTACCCGCCCCTCCTCCATTCACCATATTCCATATCACAGATGGTGTGAGTAATTGAATAAAATTAAACTCCGCAGCATAAAAAGCAGTCAAAGTGCATTTGCATGCGTTAGCATAACTGTATGGCATCAACTATTCAGATCCTTTTATGCGGCATATATTGAAACAACAGCATCATCCTTTGTGCTGTACCTCTCTCTCTACTTGGGTAGATATCTGTGTGCGAGCGAACCCAATTTCGAAAAAGGCGTATTGTAGATTATAGAGTACCTACTGCAAAATTGCACCGAACGTATCCAAGAGATACTGTAGACACATAAGTTGCAGTTGCAGTTTGTGGATATAAAACGTTTTTGTGATAAACTTTTGCCATAATAGTTACCTTCACCATAATATTCACACCACACCCCAAACTCCAATCCCAAACCCCAACAGCCAACACTTTATTCCCCGTTTTTGCATGTCGCAGTTTAATGAGGTTAAATGCCAGGGTGGAGTATCTCTCTCGCTCATCGGGAAAATGGTTGCTATATACAGTATACAGTATACACCATCACTATCATGACGATGCCGCCGATAAGCATTATTAAATTATTTCGTCTAATTATACAAGTTGATCTAATTGAAATGGTTTATTCATAGTATTATGGATGGTCGTTAATAATAGTGAAACAATATTGTTAAGCACCAAAAGTAGGTAGTGCTCGTATACTGTTAGGTACCTAGTTGTTGTAGGAGCGGGTCTATTGTTTCAGTTTAGCCGTAGAAAATTTATGCGTCAGCAGCTAATAAGCTAGGTTTTTGGAGATTAGGGAGTTTTTTCTTTATCATAGCGGTATCCTCTGACATAAAAGAGGAGTCAATGCAATTTGTCGGGTAAATTTGTGTAAAATTAATGGATAGAGTGCCGAGCCGACTAAGCATATATAGCTGACCGCACACTCAGAAATTTTGATTTTGATTTGAGGCTTCCGTAACAAAGAATTCTGTTATGAAAACCAAATTTCAGATATCGTAACCAACTCAGAACTATCATACTCAAACTACGACTACAGCACCTAAGCCAGAGCTGTCATGACTCTGTACGTATTTCGAACAACGAAATTATTCAGGTGTTGCTTAAAAAAATAGTGTGAAGGTGTAATAACTAATCGCAAGAGTTATCATGTTCGATGCATTAAGCAACGACAACCGATACTTCAACATGAAAGTTGATCGATTGTGTACGATAGCCAATAGACGGTTGTCGTAGCTTCGTTATGTGCAGAAGACTTCTATGATATGTATCGTACCTGCAATAACTTTGTGTGGGATAGCTCTATAAGCAAAGAAACATCATAGCCGCATTCGTGCTGCTACTGTAAGTAAAACCTGGTTGCAAGATAAATCCTTCGATTCTAGATGTTTCCGCCAATTTTCAACAATCTGCCTGTTTATACAGGGTGATTCGTTTAAGGTACATCAAAAAGCCAGAGCGAATAGGTTGGGTTGATACAAGAAAAAAATCGTTGGGGAGAGGGGTCTATACCCCTCCGTTTAGCTGGGAGGGAAAATTTTCTAAAAACACGCCTTAAATTGGAAAAAAACTATTGAAAAATAACGGTAACTCCTACAATGCCATGACCTTTATGTAAAGACAGATACCTTGTTTTTTATTGTGTTTTTAAATAGAATTATTTTAGTGAACGCTTTTCAAGTACCTAATTATTTTTCAAACTCAAAATGTTTTCGTGATCTTATGAAGAAGTAGGTTCGGTTATTTTTTAATAGCTTGGCAACGCAAAGTCCTAGAGCAATACGGTTTTCATTGTTGGACTTTGGTTGATGTTTCTAGCTTTACATAAAGGTAAGCTATGGCATTGTAGGAGTTAATTTTTCAATAATTTTTTTCACAATTTAAGGCATGTTTTTAGAAAATTGTCACTAAACGGTGGGAAATAGCCCACTCCTATACGATTTTTTTTCTTGTCCAAACCCAACCTACTCGCTCTAGCTTTTTGATGCACATTAGACGAATCACCCTGTATACAATTTGCACGGTAGATACACACACTGACACAAGTACACATGCACAGAGACCGTTCCATCTTCACAGTTTGATTGCCATCATATACCATACCTCATGCTAATTTCAAAACAATTTTAATTTTCCACATTTTTCATGTAAATTTACTTAATTTCAATAATTTTTTATTAAATACTTTATGTGAGACCTCTTGCGTCCTTAATACCTACCTATGTTGTATGTTTACTTTTGTAAAGAGCCTATGATAGTTGCTAAGGTGCCTTGTCATTCATGAGCTCTCTTGTTATCCCTCTACCCACTCTTTTATTTAGTTTTAAGTCACGCAAAAAAAAAAGTGTATTTGAGCAACACTTCTTTAAGTTTTTTCTGGTTCCTCTGTGAGGTTGTAGGTATCTTACGCTTTAAGTTTTTTTTAGCTTACTTTCTAATTCATATTGTAAAAGCAAGACCAAGTCTTAGTCTGCAATTAATTTTAATTTAATTATGTAAATATTTTATGAAATCATATGTATGTTAAAAGAAAAAGTCCCAATAAATTGAAATGAAATGTAAATAATTGTGAAAACTTCTCCCCTTTCCCCGATTCCACAATTCACCATTGACGTTTTGTTAACGTTTTTTTTTTCGCATACTCGTCCGAAATCATCAATAATTTTACAGCTCAGCCAGCAGTCAGCTAAGTGAAAAGAAGGCACATGTTTTCCCTCTTACCCCTTTATAATATTTCCTATGTGCTATTCTTTCTCACATATTTTTTTGTCAAGTAACTCAGAAAACAGGGATGATACAATAGCTTGTTTACAAACATTAATGGTCAATCTATACGCAGGATACTTTAATCTTGCGATTTTTCAAATTTAAAAGTACCTAGGTAGTATCTGGCTGTAATTTTGCGATGTCTGGGTACAAACAAATATAAAATTTCATGTACCTATTTATTACAGCGGTATATATTTGGTTCAAACCTTCGTCACATAAAAGAAGAAAAATTAGAATTCAAGCAATTTGCTAACCTAGAGTTGTACTAGTACGCATACACACTGTTTTATTTATTAATTTATTAATCAATTATATTGTAAGTACCTGCCAACTCTACAGTTCTGTGACAATTTTTGACCTCTTTGTAATCAGTTTCAGTAAATCGTTATGTTAATTTATTTATTTATTTTATATTGACTATATCTAAACAATAAATAAAACGAACTAAGAATCAAATACTATTCAAATAAAAAAAAAAACCTGAAAAAATCGTGGACTATGACGACACGTTGGGAAAGAAGATTAAATATCATATAAGTTTTTATTTGCAATTTGAACCCAAATTGAACAACCAAATATTAAACATAAAAGAATTGGTCGCATAAAATATTCCAAATATTTATTTTTATTTTATATGTAGGTATTTCTTGCTTTATTAAGGCAAGAACGCACTAAGCGGAACAGAGCTTCATCGCGAACGACGTGATGTTTCCTAGTTGGGTACAAGGCGTATGTTCTAATCTGCCGTTTAGTGTTTGACTTGAACAATTTCATACCTACTTAGAATGAGTTGCAGTAAAATTGCGGGTAGCAATGCTACAGTGGATATAGTGGATGATGACGCCACCCGTTGGATTTTCGTGAGATAAATATCACCTAATTCTCAATCCATTGTACCAACAAAAATTCTTTCCTATCTACCTATTCTTTCTAACTAATGCCGTGCAATTTACATTCAAAATACCTTGGGTCTAAGTTAAACTAATTATTATTATAAAAAAAAGTTCCGGCTAGTGCGGTCTTAGCCATCGCGCTTAAAAATATAAAAGGAGTGATAGTTTTTTTTTAAGATGAGCTCATTATATATAAAATCTATTGTACTTTGGTGATAACATTTGACAGTGTCGCCCTCTAGTGCCTCAACACTTCGTTGCTAATAACTTTTTACATTACATTCTGAAGATAGCAGCGGCACCTAGTACCGGCTGATTGCAACAGTATTTACTTCCTATTCATAAAAGTATAGTTTATATAAAAAAGATGAGCTTTAAAAAATTCAACAACAAAGTCTGAGATTAAATCCGAGATCAAAAAATCATTTTTCTTTGGTAACAGACCAATCTTGTTTTTAACCATCTGATCTCAATTTCAATATATGTATTTGACTTTTTGAAGCAAACAAATGTTTTGTTTAGTTTTAAGCATTCCGTGAATTTCATTGTGGAAAAAGAATTCTTTTTAGAAAAGTGATGTTTTTAAATAAAAATAATTAAATACAGACGGTTCAAGTTGAAATTAATTGAGAATTTATTAAAAAATATGAATTAAAATTAAAGGAGTGTAATGAATGTGCAAGTGAAAAATTAATGTGAATTTAATATTGAATTTCGTGAAACCAAAAAACCACTCTCGATTTGATCGAGCACTTTTCATTTTCCATGAAGCCAAAAAAGAATTTACACTCACTAACAAAATTGACATTCATTAAACGTCAGTTGGAAAATTATTTTTCTCATTCGGTTTTTTGAAAAGAAACACATTTATTTGCAAAACAATATGTTATAATTTCTTTAAAAGTGGAGCAGCAATTTTTAACTATACTTATATCATCTGATTATAAAGAATTTTTTAAGACTGGAAATTTGTTAAAGAAAAGCGATAGACATTCCGTCAAAGATGTTGTTGCATATCATTCAGACGAAGAAGTTGGTTGTCGTTTCGTTTAAATTATTACAAACCAGCTGTTCATGACACACACACAATAACAAAAACAAAATCAATCTCTTTTTGTCTTCCATGCAACCATGAAAATCGTGAAATCTAGATCGAATCTGAAAGCAGTTCTCTAATTGTCGTGAAATTCACCATAAATCATTCAATGTAAACAATATATTATAATAATTTAGTGAACCTTTAATTTTTTTATTGAGAACGTCAAAAGAAACATATAAAATCTTTTTCAAATCTGAGATCAAATCTACATTTACAAAAAAAAAACATCATATATGTGATGTGTAAGTTTAGTTTATTTTAATTTTATTTAAGATATGGAAAAACTGAATAAAATTGTACAAAAAACAATACCTACAAATAGTCATAAAAAAGGAAAAGGGTAGGTACTAAAGGGTAAATTAAAATGAAACAAATCAGCTTCTCATATTTTAGCGAACATCCCTGTTGCCTCTTTTTGAATTTTTGCAAATCGGCGCGCCCCCATTTTCATTACATTGTTGTCTTTGATCGAGCGTGGTTCTGTGGTTAAAAAGTTTAAGTTTTTGTGGTTGCGTTCATTATTTCATTAAAAATACATATATAAATTTGTGAAGTTAAATATAATGTTCATTAATTGCACCTACGACGGCAGCGACCGTATTCTCAAAATTGAAACCCAAGGAAAAGATCTCGACATCAAGGATTTCAAAGAAGCTGGTAAGTAGCTACCTACAATATTATTTCTTGTATGTTCAAACATAATGTATACACATATAACATACATATGTATATGTAAGTACGTTTTCTACATACCTATATTTTCTCATAATTTCTGTTAATTAAACTTGCATCTTGATTTTGTTCTATTTTAATTAAGCATGCCTACCAATAATGCTAAAAACCAAAAAAATTGAAAAATTTCATTCGCCAAAAAAAAAGGACGCCATGGGCATGAGTGAAAATTTACTTATTGTAAGTAAGGTATATACATATATACCCTTTTTATTGCTTTTATTACAGTCAAGGTACTCATACGCATTTAGATTTAAACTAACCAACCGCTTCGTATTTGTGAAACTTTTTTAATACTTTTAAAATGTGGCAAAGAATTTAATCAATACATATTTAATTTTTTTCTTAGTGTATATTCAAATTACAATCGGAATTTGTAAATCAATTCAATATTTATTTCTAAAAATATTTTAAGTTATGTTATTAAAGCAATATTTTTAACAAACTTAACTTTTTAACTTAGTAAATACATTTTGCTATGCAATCAAATATTGTACCTATTTTTAGTTTTATTTTCAAAAAGTTCTGTATGCAAACATTTCATTTTGTTCTTAGTGTATATTCATATTACAATTGGAATTTGTAAATTAATTCAATATTTTTTTCTAATAATATTTTAAGTTATGAGATTAAAGCAAAATTGTAATAAACTTAACTTTTTAACTTAAATACATTTAATAAATTTTGCTATGCAACCAAACATTGTATTTTTAGTTTTATTTTCAAGAAGTTCTTTTTTGTAATATTCTTCCGTTGTGTCAAATCCGCTTAGTATCTTTGATGGCTCCAGGAATACCTTAATGTGGCTCTTCAAGAGGTTGTAAGGCCATAAGAATTCATAACAGATAACACCGTAAGTATAAACTAATACTCTTAAAATACTAACAAGACCTTCATTATGAATGTACGAGAGCCCTACAAAGATATATATTAGCTTCATAGGGGTGTTTGAGAGCAGTATTAAGAGCTTAGATAGTTCTTTTATAATATATAATAGCTCCTTAAGCAATAATGATAGCTGAATCAGTACTCTTCATAACTCTTTCAGAAGATTCTACAACTTATTCACCAACTGCGATGGCTCAAGAAGTATTTTTAAGGACTGCGCGTGTATTAATCACAGCTCTTTCGAAAGTGGGTACAACTTTGTAAACAGCCCTGATAGCTCTGTTCTTATAGGTATGATAGCTCTGTTAGTGTTGTTTCTAGCTCTGGAATTATTTTAAGAAACTCTGTACTGTACAAAGACAGCTCTTTAAATGTTAACGATACGTTAATTAGTACAGAAGAGGATTGTATTTGTATTTACGTAAGCTCTGTTAATACCTATGATCGCTCTGTCAATATTTTCAACAGCTCTGCAGACATGAACAACAGCTCTATGTATAATTCATACTGGCTCTGTCATATTATATGGTAGTTTAATAAATATCTACAATAGCTCTGGCAGAACTTGTGACAGCGTAGTTTCATAAAAATTTAGTTTTGACAATACATCTCATAGCTCTTTCTTTATTTATCGGACCTCTGATAGTACTAATGACAACTCGAGTGTAATAATAGGTAGCTCTTACTGAGGCTACATTGACCGCAGATACCCAAAAATGGTTAGTTTTTGAATTTATGTAAAATATTTTTATTTTAATTTTTTTATAATTGTATGGGGTTATGGATACTCTTTGAATTTTTCACACACAGGGTGAGCATATAAGTTTAGCATGCTTATTATTATTGTGAATGTGAATGCCTATCAAATATATTGGAGGGAAGTACTTCAATGCACTTTCACATTCGTGCAGTGCGGCTAAGAAAAAAGTCTTTATTCTTAACACAATAACACAAATAAGTCTCACACAAGAATTGATGTTGAAAAACTAGTTAAGAGGAGGCAAGGAACTAGTTTGGAAAGGGAGACAGTAAAACACAATATTATCGACTGACTTACAGTTTTTTGTCATTCAGTGTAGGGAGGACATGCCTCTCGAATTGGTTGCAATGGCATGTATAGGTATAACACTTCTTACAGTCCTTACGGGGATTTGAAAACTAGACTAAGAAAGCAATTATATAGTGACATGAACCAGAAAACAGTTGAGCAGAAAATACCGAAACATAAAACTCGATTTACTTGATGTTCAGCGTCAGAAATAGGAGAAAATCGAATTTGTGCAAATAATTACGTATATTTCGAAAAGTAGGTATAGCACCGGTGCCGAACCTGAGAATTTTGCCGCCTTAGGCAAATTGTTATTTTTCCGCCCCAAAAATAAATAATAATAAAAAAAACAAAAAAAACAATAACATTAACATAGAGCTTTATTTAGTAATAATTAAAGGCTTTCGACGAAATAAAGTTTTTGTTTACAATTTCGAGCCTAAAATGCTGCTCGGAACGATTACATTTTTGCAAATCTCGTAGCGATGTCTTCTTATTCAATGCGATTGAGCTTTTCTTTTTAAATGAAGATAGTATTGACTACCGTTTAGTCTTTCATGGATCATTGTTGAGCGAAGATAAGTTTTTTAAGCTTCAGTTTCGAGAAGCTAGCTTCACCTGAAGGAACACTTCAGGAAACGTAATAGTATCTTAATTGCCAATTGCCATAAGTAAATTTGGAAATAGTTAAGTAAGAAGTGAGAAGCTAAATTTAGTTTAAAATTGACAAAGGTTTGAAATCAATAGCAGTAGAAGTTTGGTTAAATATATTAATTTCATTTAAGAGATCTTTCGCTTTAATATCCTTTTGAACTTCGTTGCCAAGTTTTGCAGTTAATCTTGTTTTAAGTATGTCGCAGTCTTTCAACTCCAACTTCTTTGAAATGTCGCAAGGAAATCCGAAATTTTGGTTGAGAAATTTATATTGTACAAAGCGCTCATCGAAAGAATAACGTAAAATTGATAACGTAAAAAAAAATCAGCTTTAAATTTCAATTTTGGACCGATGGCTTTAAGAGATTTTTCAGATTGATAACGACGGCTACGTAGGCTCACAATAAAATCCGCACTACAATGTTCATTTTTGTAGCAATGTTAAAAGCATTCTTTCACTTTAGTGGGCCAAAAAACGTCATCCATCCGATGTTGTTTGGCTCTCTTTTTTGTTTTAAATGAAAAACTTCGATTCTGTTTTTTGATTATGTTTACTTGAACCTTTAGAATTGTACTGGTCAAGTCGAGAAGATGATATCGGCCAAATGGGCGCCGTCACAATTGATTGCTCGTTTTATGGCATTTTTCATCACTTCAGCGAGAACTTCGGGCGGCAGATTCTCGCACTCATGTCGAATGTTGTCCTTGAGAGCTTCTAGAGTCTCGGGCATGTTCACGTAAACACGAGACTTCAAAAAAACTCTGAAACAGTTAAATCGGGTGATCTAGCGGGTCAGTGCAAAACGCCACCTTCAGAATATCGGTTCATGTCGGTTCATGTATCACTCCATGGCTTGTTCACTTGTATTCTGCATCTGTCTAGTCCACAAATGTCAAAACAGATTTGACTTTGGCGGCCATTTGCAAAAATTAGAGCAACTTCCAATAGGGTGATTTCTTTTTGCCCACCTTGTATAATGTTTCAAACAAAAATTCCTGGGAACGGTTTATCTGAAAGTACTGCTGGAGTTTATCTTAATGCTCCAAACAAAGTTAATAAGTCCACTAATTTTGATTGAAGTAGTTTTGAAAGAATATTTATTTTGCATAAAACTATAGATTACCGTTGACAAAACAAACTTGAATTTGTGTATGCGTTTACCCTTCTTTACATTGAAATAAATGTATACTGATTTTTCCGCTTAAGTCAAAGTGCCCTAGGCAATTGCCTGTTTTGCCTACAGGCAGGTTCGGCACCGTATAGCACATAGGATAATGATTTAGGTATCATATGAAAGATCATACAAATATCTTTCATTTCATATATAATTGAGGTATCATACACTAAGTACATGACTCCATTAAATACACTATCACGATTTACTTTTTATTATTAAAAGAATCTACCCGCGAACAAATAAATTTAACTTTATGATGTATAATCTAAACGTACTTTAAAACCGCGGACTATGGATTTATCGAATCCAAGAAAACAATAATTATTTACTAAACGCAAAACAAAACAAATGCACACACCCGTCGTGCCGCGATGAGTATTTTCGTTGAATGAACAATGAAGATGATTGATAAAAAAAAAAAGAAATGTCAAATTTAGTTCCGTTCGCACAAATAGGTCTGTAAATCGAGATTAGCACCGTTCGATAGGTGGCTTGCCGGTTCGCTCAGAAGGGGGTGGGTTTGATCGATGAATAATTATTTTATTGATCGTATCAATAAAATTTAGAATTTCTGAAAAAAAATAAACGGAAGACGAATCAAGATCAATTCTTCGTACAGGGTGTACTAGAAATTATGTTAGGCGCCAGGTAATTTTCTCAGGAATTACCAAACCGTCATAAAACTGAAAAGAAGAATTCCAATGGAATAAAAAGAACGAGTTATTTCTCCAAATAGGAAATTCAAATGATTTATTAGGGAAACCTTTCAGTATAGGTAAAAAACCCTAAATTTTTTCGTAAACAAAAATTTACAATGTATGGTTTGGAAGAGATGGCGGAAGGCCAAATCAAAAGATAAAATAGGTATATTATGAAAATGAACAAAATTGGTAGGTACAATTAATAGTTTTATTTAGTGTCACAAAAGACACAAAGGAGAGAAAAATGACGGGGTTGACTATGAAAATTAATGAAAGTAAAAATTGGGTCGCGAGTCCCGCAATCTCGGGATAGACAACGGACGCACGAAGACTCCACAATAAACAAGTTTCTGCCACTTTTGGCCAGAATAACACAACTATCAAAACACGCAAACTACTGTCCTGGGACAAATTGGAAAGAATGAAAAAGGGTACTTATCTGCCTATAAGAATCCTTCCTCCAGAGCCTGATTATTTCCTCCCGAAAGATCTTCCTCACAAACAAAATAATCACACAAAATAAACTCGTTGGCCTTATCTGCCAAAATCTCTACGTTTTATTATCCACTCAAAATAAAAGTAATCAACTCGAAAAAAATGATTTTTCGCTAACTCTTAAATTTTTCTGTCCCAGCCTTTTAGTCGAAAACCAAAAAGTGACCCAAAAGTCCAAAATGGCTGACTTTTCTCGTCCATTAGCCATATCCAAAATACATTCTTCTCTTTTTAGCCAATGTCTGTGGTGGTGTTCTGTCACGGGCGAGCTTCAACACTTCGTATCATTGGTGAGAGTGTGTACCGTTGTTGAACCCAAGCCACGCATTCGAATTATGCAAAATATCCCTGGCTAATGGTGATATTTGCAACAAGAGTAGCTCAATGGACGAGTTCAGACCCATTCTTGGCAATCCCAACTTTTTAAGAGAAAAAGCGAAAAATCATTTTTTTAAACTCGACAAAGTCCCCGTCCCATGCCCAGACTACAGTATGGAGGAAAATCTTTCGAGCCAGTAAATTCTCTGTCATATTCCACTTGCCTTGCGAGAAAAGATCCGAAGGCTAACCCGATTGTTTTTCTTTACATATTAAAGATTAAAATATTGTAGGTCTTCGTGCAGGTTGAATTTAAGAGAAATACTAGATGGAAAAGTCATTTTTCTTTTCTTTGTGTTGAAGACACGCTAGGTTGGGCTCTCGGCCATTTCAAACGTTGGCTGGACTTTGGACTCAGCAGCTTCATCTAGGACGGATTTGTGGACGGCCTGTCGCACATTTATGTTCGGTCATCTCGTGGACCAACTGTCGCACGTTAGAGAGTTGTGATTGTCTTTCACAACATTTGTATTGAGACCTGCATGTGTTGTCTTACCAAAATGCTTTTGGAGCGGGCTTCCTGCTGATGGCCAAGCGCACTCTCTACTCTGCCAGCATTTTGGAGAACCAACGAGAAGGAGGGGTGAAAAATGGAAAAAGGAAACGAATAGGCCAGTGGAACTTGTTGTGGTAAAATTTACCGCAACAACACTTCCTTAAAAAAAACTAAAATACATGTATATAAAAAAAATATGTTTAACAACAGATTCAGGCATGTAAGCCTTATAGACTTGAGATTCTAGACATGTAATTGCATCTGTGTAACCTCTGTCCAAAACATACACATCATTTTGCCTGAAAAATTGCCTTAATGTCCCATATTCATCTCTGAAAAGATTTTCCATTATTTTGGCATCAGAATCGGTTACAGTATAAGGTTCGTTAACATGCAGGATATAATCATCACAACATGTTATCATAAAGGGCTTAACTAGATTCTGGTATTTCTGCAAGCTATATGTTTTTTTATGAAGACCGTAGTTTGAACTTTTTGTTCCATCGCAAATAACTATGGATGGATGATTGCTTACACTAACGTTGGTGTTTCCAAACAATCCATTGGGGATTAGTTTGTTACTTCTTGAAACTACTTGGATAGTTATATGCTGAAAACCAAAGTTAAATGGCACAAAATAATTCATCAAACTTGTAATTGCAGTCGTTAAGTATCGTCCTACAGTTGTAGGAGAAAAGATAACAGGAAGGCCTACGATAACTATCACTGGACCTCAATTTCGCCAAATGTGTAAAAAGCTCAATGTTTTTTAAAGTCGGGACAAAGCTCTGGAGTTCCAAAAACTGTTAAGGCTTGATGTTACTTATATCACTAAAATCAATTGTTTTCATATCAATATTTGTTAAAAATGACATCATTTTATCTATCTGTGCTTGTGTTAAGTTATTCAAACGAATTCTACAGTTCACACAAAAGTTAACATTATTCATTTTCACAATTGATATTTTTGCTATCACTTTGTTAATATAATATCAAATTCTCAAATAAAATTCAATCGAGATTCGAAATCGTTCTTCTATGAACGACCGAAACCTGAAAAAGAAAAAGGTCCAAATCAATGAAAAGCGTTTCTTCGAATGTAATTTCAACTCCAATGTCTTCATATGCAATGACTAACCACGTGATTTGCTGGATTCAATATTGTTTAAAAAAAAATCCATAATGTGTTTGCTTTTTGGATGATAAAGGTAAAGGCATTTGGAATTAAAACTTTGATATTGAAGGTTAGCTCAAAATTGATAGCCGTGAGCCTTGACACAATTTATAACCTTTCACCTAGCGCATAAATCTTAACCTTTTGAATTCTAAAAGACAAAAAGGCGATGTATCAATAATAAATCATTGGTAGATGCATTTCAATGTCCTTACAACACACACACACACACTCACAAAATCAACCCTTTGTTTGTTGCCTTTTTATATATGTAGGTAACCCAGACCCAAGGAAAAAATAGGATATAAATTTGAGCAGAGCACACAATTCAATGAATTGAAATGTTAAAGGACACTTTTGCAATTTGCATTCATGATGGTATATATTCGTATCGAGAACATCATATAGTTGAAAAACGTAACAAATAATATCCTTGTGCATTGAATGAGGCAGCGCAGGAATGTGTGTATTCTAAGAATAATCTTTCAACAAAGCTTTTGTAATTCACTGCAATTTCAAAATCTCTGATCCTGTGTTAAGTCTGAATGTGTTCATACTCTTGAGCCTGTGTTGTCATATATCCTCATCCCGGTTGTTCAACTTAAAACGGAAATAAACAACACTGGCAACCAACTATACAACATGTCATGCATTCACAGAAGAATGCGAGACTATAATACTCCTTTCCTATGAAATGGTGGATGCTTTTGAATTTGACGCGAATAATCACTTCTAGCTAGTGGGTCCTGTAACTTCTATATGATGCCATTCAAACTATAAGGACAAACAAAATCACGCCATGTTCTGAGTATTTTGTACGTTTGTACGAATGTACCTATATAAAGGACTAGCTGCGATTCACTGATGGCGTTGTTGGTGAATGGTGAGATGCTTGTCGTCTGTGTTAGCGATAGTGTTGGTGGCATGGCGGCCGCGGCGATAGCGGTGAATGTTTGTCCTTTCTATGCGTGTTCGTGTTGCTTATAAATGGCAAAGAGGATCGAGGGGTAAATATTTGACTGGCTGTCAACTGTAATTACACTGAAGGACCGACCTATCTTCACCGCATGTTCACATGAGGAAATCTAAAACAATTTCGTTGCAGGAAATTTCAATCCTAACCAAGCATCTATTGTGTTTTTTGGTGAAAGATGCAAAGACGCATTCAACAAACGGTCGCACTGGTTAAATGAATGCCTGCAGTACCACCTCCACCATCCACTGTAAACAAGCTAGGAATTCATCACTTTTAATTATTCTGTTCCATGATTGCTATTTGGCCGATGTCAAGATTACATACCTACATAGAACGATATTTGCAATCAAATTCATGAAAGTATTGCTCCAACAGCTCGATGGTTCGATGGTCGGTTCTTTAAGAAATGTTTGGTCTTTAAATATTATGTCGAATTTGTTTCATTTTGGATATTGAGACTTTGGAAACTGATTGACATGTTGACATATTTTGACCATTTCGATTCAGCTGATATTTTACATCAGTGTGCGTGCGAATAATATATATCAATTCTCTATCTGAGGAATTTTATTTTAAAAAAGTGGGTTTTGGCATGCCGGCCGTCCCCGGAGGCTAGACGGATTTTCTTTAAACTTTTTTATTGCTCATATATCAATGTGTGACAGTGGTCTGGGGGCTGGAGTTTTTGGAAAAAGACAGCGAAGAAATCATATGAAATTATTTGAAAATCACTATTTTAAAGGTTGTTTTATGGAAAAAATGAAGAAATACACTGAGTTACAAAAAAAGTGGCGCAGTCAAACTTTTTGAAGTGTTGTTATCATTTTGATAATATGCCGCTATGTTTTTGCAGAGCTTTATTTGTTTCAGTTTAACGGAATATTTGTGTGCTTTTTTGCACGATTTCTTTTTATTTTCCTTGTGATACGTGCATAATATAGAGGAAAACCACATGTCAATCGTTTTTCATACAAGACGCGACTTTTACCAATTTTGGCTTTTCCGTGATTCCGTAAATGTTTTAATGAGTTTATTGTTATGATTTTATTTTAATTTGTTTGTTTGTTAGTTTTTTAGTAATTTTTGTGAAAAAAATGCAAATAAAGGCAGAAGAAGTCGCCAGGGCCCCTATTCCGGTTCTGTGAAAAAATGAAATGATAAACTTTTTTTCACGATACTTTTCATTGTACGTTTTCATTTTATCATTTCATTTTACTCAGAAAGCTGATTCTCGTTACGTTTATAAAAAAGTATGCTGAATTTATTGCTGAATGAAAAAGTTTTCATCTGACAGCTATCAAATCAATAATAATTAATTCAAATATTTCGGTACATTAAAAAAATGAGTTCGATTTTTATGTATTTAGTTTTGGATGAAGAGCGCAGAAACTCTGGAAGATTTGTTTTGTCTACTTATGTACATATGTATTGTATATATAAAAGGGTTAAACAAAATGTTGTCCTTCTTTTAGATTTAAAATGAGAACAAGTAATGTGCATGTCAATCCAGTAAAGTCTATGAAACGTATGTTGTATAGGCTAAAACTTAACATTACAATGGCTGACAACTTTTGAGATTCGTGACAAAATGCACTAAAAATGCATTTCTGTCACCTTTGTAGCCATCCTCAAAAGATCCTACCATAAGATTTGTTATTAATTTGACATGATGCATTAAAAATTCATAACGAAATTCTCCGCTATTTTCTTATCCTATGTCAATCCTTGGGTGAATACTTATTCATCAAGCCCTAAATCTTCAAAATTGAACCATCTGTTCTCGACTTATAAGCGAACACACGTACGGCACTCTCTTTTATACAATATATTTTATTTTACACGATCAACAACTGATTTTAATTTACTAGAAGTGCTAGATTTCCCTAGCCCGCTATTGTACACCAGTGTGTAAATGAGCGTTTATAAAGAGTAACACAAAAACCTCAGTATTTTCAAAGATATGTATTGAAAAAAAGCGGTACGGAGTTCGCCGGGTCAGCTAGTAATGATATTATTCTCCAAATAATCGATTAGATAACTTTTTTGCTAATCAGTTGGTCTTTTTCCTCTATTTATTTTATTTATTTCCATTTCTTTTACTTTTCAGCTGCCTTTTCACCAACAAAATATCAATGATAAATAATTTTTCATATGAAAACTTTTTGACAGAAGTTTTCATTGCTGAATAGAACAAGAATCGCAAAACAGTATTTTTCAGTGAAAAGTGTTTTCACAGCTCTTTTCATAGAACCAGAATAGGGGCCCAGGGAGCTGGCTTTGGTTGAGGATGGACGAAGTGTACGGTATGCCGCTATTGCGATTGGGAAACCGGAATCAACGCTAAGAAGAAGCATTAAAAGGTACAGGGACACCAATTCCTACACCCGTCGTCAAGGCTCAGGTCGACCGAGAGCAACATCTGCCAGGGATGACCGATTTTTGGTGCTGCAAAGCCTTCGAGATTGTCACCAAATAGCAGTTGAGCTGGCTCACAGACTTCGATCAGTGAGAGGGACAGATGTGAATGCACAAACGGTGAGGCGGCGATTAGTTGAAAGTGGCCTGAGGGCAAGAAGACCTGCTCGCGTGCCGAGACTCACGGTACAGCACAAGCAACGTCGGATGGAATTTGCTCGCCTTCACCAAGATCGGACCGAGGCCGACTGGAGTAGAGTTCTTTTTACTGACGAGTCAAGGTTTTGTCTGCGCTCACCAGATGGACGTAGCAGAGTGTGGAGACGAACAGGTGAAAGATTCTCATCGGCAACAGTTGCCCAGCGGGAAAATTTCTGGGGAGGTTCAGTCATGGTGTGGGCAGGGATTTCTATGCACGGGAAAACCGAGTTGTGCATCGTCGAAGGATCCGTAAACTCAAGTTATTACCTGAACAACATTCTGAAGGAATACGTGGTTCCATTTGCACCATTAATTGGTAATAACTTTTTGTTAATGCACGACAATGCTAGACCACACGTTGCTAGGTGCGTTACCGACTACCTGCAAGAAGAGGAAATAGAGGTAATGGCTTGGCCTGCGATGAGCCCGGACATGAATCCCATCGAACACGTCTGGGACACGCTGGGAAAAATGATAAGAAGGCGACCTGCCCTTCCAGAGACACTCAGTGGGCTGAGATCTGCTCTGATCGAGGAATGGCAAAATTTGGACGACACCATTGTAGCTATCCTTATCCAAGGTATGCCTAGGCGAATTAAAGCTTTGCTAGATGTTCGGGGAGGCAATACTCAATATTAAAAGAACGCAAACTCATTGAAAAAATAAAATAAAAATAAAAGTGTTTAATTTTAATTTATGAAATTTTCTATATTTTCTTAAATTTGTGTTTTATTTCCAAATTTCCAACTTTTTTTTTTTTAGATGAATTTCTTTTATTTTAGGTCATTAAACATAACTGTGTTAAAAAAAACCGTTCTTTTTTAAATTACTTCAAAATATTGCAAAATTTCAGGGTGCGCCACTTTTTTTGTAACTCAGTGTATTTGTAATTTCTTTCACTGTTTGGAGTTTTTAGGGAAAAAAATACAAAATCCACGGACCAGTTTTTTTAAAACTTTTCGAAAACATATTTCAATTTTTTTTTGAGTATATCAAATCTTTCACTTTGTAGTTTTTATCAAAAGTTAAAAAAAAAAAATTAACTTTTTTTTAAACACTCAAAATTTTTTTTCAAAATCGTAGAAGCCGTTTTTGAGAAAATTTGTTTAAAAAAAAAAAAAAAAATCATATGGCAGGTACCGTGAGTTTTAGAGCTAATCCCAAAAACTCCTCTGTAAGACGTCATAATAATACGGTGTACCAATTTTAAGGCAAATCGGTTCAGCCGTTTAAGATGTAGATTACTATACAAAGCATACAGACATATGGACAGACAGACGGACATAAGTGTCCGACCCACTTTTTTCGGCTTCTCTATCATCGTAATGTCATGTTTGATTGTTAGAAATATTTTTTTTTTACGAATGCATAACTTGCCTTATAGTACTTACAATCGCAAGTAAAAACTATCTCCCTACTCTATTAATTTCTTCCTCTCCCCTCATTATGGTCCATGTTCCATGAGAGTAACAGTAATGCACCAGGAAATTGATAAAATCTATTTCTCTTCTAATTACGGACATTTGAGTACGCTAACCTCGTTTGCATGTGGAGGCCCCAAACCCATTTGAATATTACAGCACAAAATTATTTCCATCAACTATAAACAACTATATGATGGGCTTGGGTTCAAGGTAGCCCCCAGCTACACCGCACCAATCGCGGGATTGACTTTAAAATAGAAGAGAAGCTGTAATTGCTTTGGTGAAAGGCAAACCAACTGCCGATAACGAAACTAAAATGAGGCTTTATCCGAGTGAACGTATGAATACTTTGAAAAAGACTCAGTGGGCCTTTAAAATAGCTTAAAATTCAAATATCATCCTCTTTGGACAAGAGGCTGTTTAATGGACATAGTGAAATAAATGGTACCGGTAAATGAGTGTTTTTTTAAAGGTATAGAACTGTAAGTTTTGGCAATACTATTTTAACTGGCGGCCATTTTGTCAGCTGTCAAGTGATTGATGTATTTTTCGTTTAGTTTGGCATTCCAACATGAATAGACTGACGTCTGAACAACGCTTCCAAATTGTGAAAATTTATTTTGAAAATCATGGTTCTGTTCGAAACACGTATTGCCGTTGGTTCCATTTTGATAAGCGAATTTTGTTTAGCGACAAAGCTCACTTTTGGTTGAATGGATACGTCAATAAACAAACCTGTTGTTTTTGGAGTGATGATAATCCTCAAGTGTATATGTTACACCGTTACGTCTACAAAAACTGCCTATTTGGTGTGCTTTATGGGTTGTGGAATAATTGGTCCATACTTCTTTAAAAACGATGCTGGCCAGAACGTTACAGTCAATTGTGATCGCTATAGATCCATGATTACTATGACTTTTTCGTTCATCAATTGAACAACCATGATGTGCAGGAACTGTAGTTAAAAGTCATCGAAAATTGGTCTTCCAGATTGTACTACATCCGACTTCCGACCAAGCCGTGGTGATCAAATGCCAGAAATCATATTTGAATTACTGTGCCAGAAGATTATCTTTCGAATAGAGCTAATTTCATGTCAATTTAAAAAAATCATCTTTGTTTTATTCCATTTCAAAATTCTATATACCTCTAAAAAACACCCTTTATATTACTTACATACTTAATTAAGGTGGCGTAGATAGTCCATTATGGACCACGGTCTCAATAAACTTACCCTGCCAGTCAGTCCGGCCAGCGCTACCACTTTACTTCAATTGAAGTAGATCTGCTTCTTTTTATCAAAAAAATTAAAATCTACTTCCTACTTCGCACCATCACCAAAATACTGAAATCTGCTTAATTTTAAAAATATCTGTTTCAACCTACTTCAAATTTACAGAAAAAGGCGTTCTACTCCCTTTTTTCCATTTCACTCTAATTTTTGTTTTACATACTACACGTGTAGAAATGAAGATGCAAATAATTTTTTTTTTTAAATTAAATTTAAAAGTATTATGAAACAATAAAGAAGTCGGAAAATTTTTTAGTTTGGTTTTCGTTTGATTGAATTAATTCTATTTAAAAAAATTAATAATTTAGAGGGTGTCCAAACCTGTTTTTTTCGGGCTGTAGCTCACGGATTTCTTGGGAAATATAAGCCTTAAGTGATATAAAAGCTTCCGAATTGTTGGCATAACGTCGGTCCATCACGGTTTCCCACAAAAAAGTCCAAAGTAGTCAAATCGTAGCTCCGAGGCGGCGAATCGATAACACGATTTTGGAATTTAGAGAGCAAGATCGATTGCAAAATGGGCTGTGTTTCATAGCGCGTTAACCTGCATGAAGCAGAGGTCATCCAGATCCATGTCTTCACTTTGCTCTGTAACACCCACCGTTGACCGAAACGTTGTTCCCAGCCTCATTTTCGAACAAAAATGGTCTAATGAACGATGAACCCATCACTTTACAATCCGAACCAAACTGCCACACTCTTTGTGGATGCATTGGCTTCTCGACAACAACGGGCCTCATCAGAAAAGTTGATTTTTCGCCGAAAATCGTTGTCCAATTCAAGCTGCTCTTAGCCCCAACGAACTTACACAGCATTCACTTTGGAATAAGTTTTCAATATTTTCCAACGCTGTTCAAGCATAAATCCACTTATTTCGTTCCGCGGAGGTATGATACGGGCTATCTTTCTAGATTTCGAGCGGGAAACAGCTGTCAATGTCAAAATAACCTACGATTTAAAAATAAACCACTAAATAGCCCACGCTAGATGTAGATTTTAATAAAAAAGTTTAATTTTGTAATCAACTTCGATTTTTTTCAATCTACTTCACTTTTTTCTTCAAATCTGCTTCGATTTTTTTTCCTGAAGTGGTAGCACGGGTCCGGGCTCTGTAGTGTAATTAAAACCATCCTGCACTAGATCGCGCCACATTCAACGGGGTCCTCCGGCAAAGCGTTTGCTTCAGGGTTGGAATTGAAGACTCGGCAAACGCGTACTTGTTCAGACGCTCAACATGCCCTAACCACCGCAGCCGTTGTATTGTATGTTTTTTGAACAGGTCAATGTCGCCCTATAGCCAGTAGTTATCATTGAATCTTCTTCTCCATATTCCATTTATGCATACAATGACCGAATACCCCAAAGCTTTTCATCCCATTTCAGGATTCACGTTTGTGCCCCAAACAGCAGGACTAGTATGATTAGGGCGGCTCCCTGAAACTACGCCATAGGAAAAAACTTGGTTGTCTTTAAAGTCGGTTTACGGACGATAATTTTACGTGATAACCAGTTCACAAAACACTTCATGTGTATAGGTATCTCTGAAACCACCAACCACCCAACTTACCTACAACCACCCACCATTCTCACTCCTTGAACACCAACCTCCCGCCACATACATCAACAAACCAGCAGCCCACCATTTTTGAACATTTTTTCCTCCTCCCACTTACAGTAAATCCCCCCTTCCTAACCACTACCAATCAACCACACCAACTACACTCAACCACCTACTATTTTTGACATTTTTTGTTCATCCCTTAACCCAAACACCAACCTACCACCCCCACATACAACCAAAAGCCCACCATTTTTGAAAATTTGTTCCTCCTCTCCCACACAATAAAGCCAGCTCTTCCTAAATACCACCAATCACCCACCCACTATTTTTGACAATTCCCCCATGCACCAAATTCAACCACCTACTCCACTTATAACCACCTGCTACTCACCCACAATTTTTGACAATTTTTTCCTCACTCCCACCCCCTCCCCAGTACAACTATTTTTGACAATTCCCTTCACTATACCCTCAACACAAATCCAACCACCGATATCACCTACAACAACTTGGCACTCACCCAACACCGCCAACCACCCATCACATCTACAGCCACCTACCAACCACCAACCATTTTTGACAATTATTTTTCCCTCACCCCCTCCCAACACCAAATCCCCAAGATCCAACCACCTACCCCACCTGCCACCACCTTCCACTCACCCACCTTTTTTGACAACTTTTTCATCGCACCCCATCAAATCAAATATCCCACCACCAAAACTGCCAACCAATCAGCCCACCTACAACCGCCAACCAACCACCCACCATATTTGACAATTCACCCCCCCCCAACCTTACCAAATCCCCCCAACACCAAACACCCATCCCACCTACAGCCGCCAAGGAACCACCCATTAGTTTTGACAATATTTATCTCACCACCCAAACCACCTACAACCACTCACCATTTTTGACAATTTTTCCTTTTCCCGACACTACCCCTCCACTCCCCCGCCTGGCCCACACACACTCCCACCACAACCAACCAACCACCCAACACCCTCCCCTCCCACTTTATCGACTTTCTAGGCTATGAAAGCAGGTAGGTAACGTGACTGTGACAGTGACAGTGACTGTGACTGTGACTGTGACTGTGACTGTGACTGTGACTGTGACTGTGACTGTGACTGTGACTGTGACTGTGACTGTGACTGTGACTGTGACTGTGACTGTGACTGTGACTGTGACTGTGACTGTGACTGTGACTGTGACTGTGACTGTGACTGTGACTGTGACTGTGACTGTGACTGTGACTGTGACTGTGACTGTGACTGTGACTGTGACTGTGACTGTGACTGTGACTGTGACTGTGACTGTGACTGTGACTGTGACTGTGACTGTGACTGTGACTGTGACTGTGACTGTGACTGTGACTGTGACTGTGACTGTGACTGTGACATTTTTCTGTGCGTGCTGCCCATATATTCCAAACCGATTTATTAGACGTTATCACGTCAAAAACGCCCAAAAGAGTGTTGGAAATAACGCCCAAAAAATCTCCATACAATATTTTGGTGTTTATTTCTACGAAAAAACGCCCAAAAAGTTTGGCTTTATTTCCAAAAATGTTGGGTCTTTTTTCTGTGATTATGCACTTTTGAATTAAGGTAAAAAAGCCACAAATTTTTTTTTTTAAAGAGCCCGAAAAAAACTTTTTGCCTTTTTTTCCAAATCGAAAAGGAAAAAACGCCAGAAAACAAACTTGTTGGCCTTTTTTCCAAATTGCAAAGGAAAAAACGCCAAAAAATTAATTTTTTTTCCAAGTAAGGAAAGTTTGTTTACCTAATATATGTAATAAATAAAATTATTTATTAAATTAAACAAACACGCATAATCTCTTAATTAATATAAAATTAATTACCTAATATAAACATTTTTTAGCCTTTTTTCCTAAATTGCGGCGTAATTTCCAATTTTTTACACCCACATTTTTTTTGGCGTTTTTTTCCAAAACTCTTTTGTGCGTTTTTTCTTGTAGCGTAATTTCAGGGAGCCGATTAGGTCGTTGTGTGGTGTTTCCTTGGTCTTCTCAAAAATGGATTTGCTAATAAGATGCTTTCTAGGTCCCACGAAACAGCGATTAACAAGAGTGATTCTTTGAATCTAAAAATGCACTGAAATAGGAACTTATAAAAAATGGAAAAGAACAAGTCTACAAACAAGAAAATAAATTAATCTTTATTTATAAGCTTACAAATATTAAGAATGGTTATTGTATGTATAACGAAGCTTGATATTTCACATTATAGAATCTCGTAGTCAATTATTATAAAGTGACTGAATGTTTAAGTACATTCAACACATTCAATAAAAACATGCATCTCGGGCTTACCCGTTTAGCCAAAATAAGTTGTTCTTAACATCAATATATGACCACAAAAAAGTGTTTTATTTGCTCAAAAAAAAAATACAGCTCAGGAAATATTCTCACTATTCCAACATTTAATGCAATCAAAAGTTTCCTGATCTTCTATATATGTATGTATAGTGTTTGATTTTTCCATACGAGGTACATACACATCACTCATATTGTATTTTGTGTGAGTCTCATTTCATCTTCTTTGTGCCTGAAAGAAATCCTTTTGCTTTCATATAAATACGAATGTCCATCAACAAAGAACATCCTGTGTGTCCTGATTGCTATTTGTTCACAGTGCAATTACCTAATGGCTTGACGTAAATAAGTTATCTGAGTCATGTCTGAATGTTTTCACTTTTATGTATGTCTGCAAAACGTTTTATTTCTGTCATCCAGCCAGCCAGATTGCGATTGTCATGACATCCGAAAGTACTTGATGAATACAACAATTTAACCAGGGACGTTTGGAAGGTTGAACGGACCGGACGGTCTGCATAAATCAGTGCCGAGGTGTTTTATTCTATAGCATACTTCATTTCTCTTGGTCCTGTCCTGGCATTCTGTAGCTCGTCATTCATAATTTATAAAATAGAGAAAATATAAGCATGTAGTTGTAGATACAAATGGAGTGATATTGGCTCATGTTCAAGCCATCATAGTGGCAATTAAGACAGACTTTAATCGGTACATTTGTTAGAAAAATAAAATTTACATAAGTCAAATCATTTCACTTTGCCAATTAGTTGTGACACTTCAATGGACTTAAAACTGTCTGAAACTCAGTTTAAAATCAAAAAAAAAATATTTCGTCGAATTGTATTATTGTATTACCTTTGAGTACGTACTTTATACTGAGAACTCTTGTAAAATACATAGAAATTGAACTTTAAACTTTTTCTCAATATTTAGAAAAAGATTAATGTTATATTGGGATGTTTGGTTTTTGATACAGGGCATAAAATAAGGCTACTTTCCTGTTTATCCGCTAACTCCTTCTAAGCCCCTCAAACTATTTTGAAACAGTTTCCACCATCACGTAGGCAACTGTAACTAGAAGGTTAATATGTTTTTATCAAGGGGCACGGTAGTGCCCAGCCAAGTTCTAGAAACTTTGGCAATACACCCTAATTTACAGGAACCAACTCTGGCCATTTTGGACCCCCCCTAACTTCTGAACAAACAAACCCAGAAACTTCAAATTCGCTACACTTATTTATCATGGCAAGAAAAAGCAACACAGATTCAGTTGCACTGCATGATTAGTTTGTGATACAGGCCTTCAAAAATCGCAAAAATAGTAACTGACTCACTCACTAACTCATTGACTGACAGATCATCAAAATTATGTAGCACTTCCCATCACTGCAGAACCTTGAAATTTTACACAGCGGTTGACTTTGCGATAAGTACAAGGGATAAAATCGAAAATTAGAGATTTTCAATTCGGGGAGCGTGGTATCCGCCCATTTATTCGGAAGCGTTATCAAATTCTTGGAGCACTTCTAATCTTCGTACAATCTTGAAACTTGGCAGAGTGGTAGACCTTTTGATACATGCTAAGGGAAAGTAAAAAAAATTGATTTCCTATTCAGGGGGCGTGGTAACCATCCATTTAGTCGGAAGTGGTATCAAATTTATGGAGCATTTCTTCTCATCTTAGAATCTTGAAATTTGGTATAGTGGTAAGCTTTGTGGTGCATACAAAGAAAAAATTATAGAGTTTAGGATTCTCCACTCAGAGGGCGTGGCAGCCACCCACTAAAAAAAAATGTGTCAAATGCTTGGAGCACTTCTAACTTTTGTAAAAATTTGAAATTTTAAAGGGCGATAGAGTTTGTATTGCCTATACAAATAAAATTAAAGGGCACGACTGGGTCGTACGAACCTCCTCTAATGTGCTAAAATGGTCTTGGGGATTGAGATTTTCGCAAAAAGGCATTGCAAAAATCATATGAAATTTTACTAATCACTTAAAACTCAATAGTTAAAACGTTTTTTGGAGAAAACGAAGGAAATCATCAGATTTCTTTTGTTCTTTTAAATTTTAAGGAAATTTTTTTTCAAAATCGTTCGACCAGTTTTTTTCAAAAAACGGTTTTTTTTTGAAAAACTTTTCGAAAACATATTGCAAATTTTTTTGAGTATGCCAACTTCTAGAACTTTGTAGTTTTTATCAGAAAAATAAAATTGAAAAAAAATTGATTAGACCGTTTTTGGAAAAAAAAAAAAAATAAAAAAAAAACTTTTTTAAAAAATTCAAAAAAACTTTTTTTGAAAAATTTAAAATTTTCTATTATTTCGTTTATGAAAGAGCTTCCACATTAAAAATTTCATCGAAATTCGGCGAGTGGCTTACGAGAAAATCGGATTTCAAAAAAACCGGTCCTATGGGAGGTACCGTTATAAGACTTTTCCTTAAAAATCTATTCCAACCAAAACATAAAGCTTGTACAGAAAACATTATTGAGAAAGTTTTATCAAAATCGTAGGAGCCGTTTGCGAGAAAAATTAATTTTTCACTAAAAATCGTATGGCAGGTACCGTTAGTTTTAAAGCTAGAATACTAATTCCAAAAACCCTCTGTATGACGTCATAATAATACTATCTACCAAGTTTGAAGCTAATCGGTACAGCCGTTTAGGCTGTAGGTGCCGATACAGACACACGGACAGACAGACAGACAGACAGACAGACAGACAGAATTGTCGGACCTACTTTTTCTCTTCTCTATCATCGTTTTTACGAATGCATAACTTGCCTTATACATAGTACCTATAATCGCAAGAAAAAATGAAAATGTTATATTTTCAATTCAAGAGGTGTGGTATCCGCCCATTGAGTCGGAAATGTTATTAAATTGATAGAGCACTTCATATACTTGTAGATTCTTTAGATTTGAAAAAGCGGTAGACTTTTAAATGAATAAAAAAAAAAACTAACATTTTTTTTTTACACAATCAGTTCTCGAAAGTAAGAAGCTTATATCGTGCATTAACTTACAATTAGAGATTAGCAAACACATATTATGTGCTCACTGGATACATCATTTAGTGCAGGTTCACCTTATTAAAAAAAAAGAAAGCTTTGCAAAAAGTAAAGAAATCAAACCAAAAACATAAATGTAAAAAATAGCCAAGTTCTTCTATGTACCAAAAAACTGTGCGTAACGCAAGGCAGAAGTGAAAAGTAATGCAATCTAAAAGTACGCCAAGTTTCTAAGACTCAGTATATTTATTACTAAATATTTTAAGTGCAGAGATATGGAATCAACTCTTGGTTATGTAAGCAATTTGATATTTAATATGCTAATCGGTTCAGTGCAGTTCGATAGAACGAAAAATCCTGTAATTGGCTTACAACTTTCATGTGGGTGCGGTGGCGTAGTGCGTAGTAAACTAGATCCTCACAACACGCTAGGTCGCTTGTTCATGCCCAGCTCGGGCAAAAGTTCTTCAAAAATTAAATTGAACATAAAGCGATTAAACACCAATACAGGAGTCTGATGATCGGGTCGGTCCCCGTGAAATAGTGGTAGTGGTAGCACACACAAGTTGTTGTTGTTGTTTCATTCTTAATTTTCAATTGTTAATTTGGCAATCAGCTGGCTTAAACTGCAAGTATGGAATTTCATACAAAATCTCCTTAAATTATACATTCTCGTTTTTATAATACATAAATAAAAAAATTTCATTACATTGGTATTAGTACTTAAATTAATAGCCAAGTGGTGGTGTTTATCTCGGGTTGTTCAAGTCCGGTTATCCTTGTCTGATTTCCAATAATATTATTTACAATATTTTTTATTTGCTCTAAGTAAATATAAAATATAAATGTCAGAGATTATTACCTATTTATAAATCATTTTTTTCCTTAAGGCTAACAATGTTTAGATATCTGCGAGCACTGAAGCTGGAGGGGCTCTGCGCTCTGCTTCGTTATTTGACGATATTGAATTTATACATTTTTTATAAAAAAAAGTGTCTTAAGTCTAACAATAATAGTTTTTCTTAAATGAATGATGATTTGACGTCAGCGTGAGCGGTGCTGGCTGACGGTCGTTGGTCTAATTTCCGATGCAAATTGTACTCCTTCTTATGGAATAATTCTTCAAAAAGAAAATGTGAATTATAACATCGAAAATTAAATAAACTTATAAATGTGTAATATTCTTCTTCCATGATGAATGTATTTGACTATTCTTTAAGCAAAGGTGCTTGGAAATGGATGGCAGTTCTGAGTAGAATTCAGTGGTAGCTGGTGGGTATTGCGTTCTGCGTCACTTGATGACTTTGATTCCATTGTGTATTTATAGATTATTGTAGGAAATCATCGTGGTGATCGGGGGCGATGGAAGAAAAATGTATAACTCCGTCACATTGTCAGCACTCCCCGCGTTGATTTTCTTTTCCGAAATTACTCGCCATATTCAACCCAATGATGGATATTGGTTTTCAGTTTTTGAGTTAAATTGGTAAATTTTTCTTTTTAGATTAAAAACCACCAAAATTATAAAAAAAGGCAAAAACAGTCGTTATTGTTAAAAACTGTTTTATTACTGTTCTTTTGAACCCACACAGAGCAACCCAGTGCGACCCAGTTGTGCATTTTAACCTTGTTTGTCTCATACTGACAACTGAAATAATGTCCTTTTCTTCAACATACAATTTTCATTGAATAGGTTTCCTAAGTCTATAAATAAACTATCTCACTCATGTATATTCTTGGAAACAATTGTTTGTCATCAACAAAAAAGAAAAAGAAAAAAAACCTATTATCGCCGGCTCGGACTTGCTACTCTTGAAAACAATACTACGTGTCAAATGGACAAAGGAACAAGGAATCATTTGGATCTACAACCATTCAGTGAATTTTCCAACAATTACTTTAGCTTAAATTTATTGCCGGAACACTAAATTTTGGTTGTTGGTACATTATTCTATTAAATCCCTGACATTCCAAGGAGCACGTAAAATCAACAATCAAATGACTACAAGGACAAAAAAAAAATCTGTACATTTGTATATTTGTGCTGGTATACATCCAAAAGACAACCATCACCCTCTTCATCAGATACTTATTTTTTTTGTTTTTTTTTTTTTTTTGTGATGGGTGTTATTCATCTCTCCCCAAACGCAAATCTAATTTCATTTAGCCACTTTAACAAATTGTTTTGTGTTTCGGGCATGTGATTTTTATACCCTATTCCATAGAATGGGTATATTGCATTTGGTGTGGACTTTGCAACACAGAGAAATATTACCGTTAGGCATATAGAAAAGTATATATTCTGACTTAGAATCAAAAGCCTAGTCGATTTAACGATGTTCGTCCGCCCGTCCGTACAGTTACAAACATATAGCAACAATTTTTCTCTAAATTAAATGAAAATATTTCAGTTTGGGTGTGGCTGACGCCCACTTTTCATATAAACCATAAAAATTTTTTGTATAAAATAACAATGCTTATATTCGCGCAAAGAACCTTTAATTTGGGTTGGTGCTAGGTGCAGGTTACATCTTTTGTATGAACATAAAAAAATTGTTTTTAGGTATGGTTAACGCACAGTTTTCTTTAGAAACTATACAAAACTTATTTTTGACAATTAACAGTACTTATAACAAATCCAAAAGAGTGGGTATCTTGGTCGAAACTTGTATATGAAAAGATATTTTTGAATTTCGGGCGTGGCTTATGCCCATGCTTTTCATGAAAGAACAAAAAACATAGTTTGAATATTTTAAGGTACATACCCAATATTCAATTTTAAACATTTTGTTCGTTCGTATTATGAAAACTATGTCTCTAAATTTTGTGTGTGTGTACCTTTTTTCAATATTTCCACTTCTAAGGGCGTCATTTTTTATAAAATAAAAATTTTTTAATTAAGATCGTTAAGACATTAATCGATTAAGCTGTATGGGAACACACATGCCTAAAAATTAACTAACGATCAAGGCTCAGTTGGCGCTTTAAATTTGTTTTGACAGCTTTTTAGGACACGCCCACTTTTAGGAGGCGTTATCGTTAAAAGTCTTAATATGCATTAATGTTTTAATGTTTTCTAACTATTGGTCACAATTTTGAAGCAAGAAGATGAACTTTTCGGTTTGTATTCCTTGTTTACGTAGCAGGTTGTGGTTCAAAAATTGTTAAATCACCCCACCCATAATCACTATTTTAATTCAAAATATAATTTTTAAAAGTTCAAGTTATGTCTTGTTTTGTTTAAATCGAGTTGCAAGCTTAAAACTGAAATTCACTAATCTCATACTGGCAATAAAAAATCTCAACTTTGGGCTTGGCAAACGCCTTTTTTTATTGCGCTATCACCTATTAAACATAATAAATACAACATTAATTCTATTGTATTTTGTCCTGTTTGCTAAAGAAGAATTTTGTTTCTGGAACTGGACAGCATCTGGTTGCGAGTATCGAAAACATCAAATACTAAAAAAATCAGAGAATAGGCAATAGGGTATCCAACAGTTCATTGCAAACGTACTGTAGCTCTTGCTGTTGCTCCGCAAGCCAGGGGGTATTGTATGTCCTTCAATTGAAAAATGTATATCCATACCATAACCATCCGAGTTAGGTTAGCTTTTATCATGGCACGTGGAAAAGCATTGAAAGAGAAAATTTATATTTTTATGACAGAAAAACAAAATAACAAAAAAAAAAAAAAAGGAAGCCGGAAGTTGCCCCGAAGAAATAAAATTAAATTATGCATTTTGTGGGTGGATTGTCCTTGTAAACATTACCTACATACAAATTTTTGTTTTATTGTATTTTAACTTTTTCTTAGTGAAATAAATTTAATATTAGAATTGATAAATTTATTAAGACATTTTTTGTTGGTAGATATAAATGTTTGGTAAAACGCTTACACTCGAAATATTATTTGAATAAATCAGATAGTTTGGTCCGTTGGCTAAGATGAATCTCAATTATTATCCTTTCTCATCTGGTGATGAGCTACATATGTTTGTGACAGCTGAGTTAACTTTTCAGAAATTTGGATATAAGAAAACTAAGGACAGACTTGAGATGTTGGTGATGGTTATCGGACCAACAAATTCTAAAAATTCTCGTACCCACCCTGGGAGTGGTTACTAAGTAAATCAATTACAAAAATGTATGAACCTATATATTTTTGGAGTTCTGTCCTTTCCTGCTTTCGCTACTGACATAAAGGGCTCTGAATCGGATGAAACCATTCTCAATGTCACTATCCTCGCTATTTCTAGGGATCAGTCTCTTTTTAACTTGTAAAAGCTCGAAACTGAGATTTTTTCCGAAAATCTTATGTTCGAGGTTAAGAACTTTGTAAAACAAAAAATTTCAAAATTGTTTCGAATTCAAAAAAGAGATTCCTCTCAATTATCTAAAACATTTAAGGAGCTCAATGGAACAAAATATTTTAAATAAAGCGAAGGACAGTAAGGCTGGAGCTTGTCTTGGTGAAACAGGATTTTCTTTTTCTGTAAATGTGGCCGTTTTTCCGCAAGTTCTGCCTTCAGCTTGTCAAGTAATGGTGCGTAGTATGCTCCTGTAATGGTTTTTCCTTTTTGAAGATAAGCGATTAAAATAATTCCATGACTATCCCAAAAAACAGTCGCCATCACTTTCCCAGCCGAAAAAACTGTTTTTGCTTTTTATCTAGCCCGTTCCCACTTTGCAGTCCACTATTTGGACTGTATTTTGGACTGTTTCAGGCGTATAAGGTGTATCCAAGTTTCATCTACAGTAGTTAATCGGCGCTAAAATTTGGATTTATTGCGCCTAAACTGCGCCAACAGAGCGTTTTAAATGTTCATTCGAACACGTTTTTGGTCTAACGTTAGCAAACGCGGCACCCAAATCGCGGACAGCTTCCTCATGCCTAAATGTTCTTCTAATATGTAACAAACACGTTCTTTTTATATGTTCATAACCTCTGCTATCGCTCTCACTTTAATTCGGTGGTCGTCTTTCACCATTTGGTGAACTACAATGATGTTTTCGTCGGTAGTTGCAGATTTTGGACGTCCCGAACGTTCATCGTCTCCTAAGCTCTTACGGCCACGTTAAAATTCAGCTGCCCAAAATTTTACTGTGGTAAATGATGATGCAGAGTCCCCATACACAGAATCCAACTCATCTTTGATTTGCGTAGGCGTATTGCCATTCAAAAACAAATATTTAAGACAGCTCGGTACTCGATTTTGTCCATTTTTATCAAAATACTCACATCAACTAACTCAAACGACTGTTACATAACAAATGCGAGTCCAAAATGGCTTCATCTTCATGTTTAGGTCGGAGATTTTCAGACCACCCTCGTATTGCTTAAATATTAACAGACATCATCTTAAATCGGCATTAGTTAGAAGGAAAAGAAAGTTAGGAAAGATTTTGTATTGGCACAATGGATTGATAAATAGGTTATATTTATCTTACAAAAATCAAACGTATGGCGTCCAGTTGAAGCTGGGGGAATATTGAAAAATTGCTGCTCAGGCTGGGGATCGAACCCACAACTCTTAGGTTAGGAACGAAGCACTTCACCCACTGTACCATTGCCACCCGCTTATGTATATATCGGGGAAAAAATACTTTTTTGGCAGTTTGGGATTTCAAGAAAATGACAGGATGGTTTAGAACTTTAAGTGGAGTTTTAAAGAAATGATTTTCATACCAATTAAAGTTAAAATTTATTGTGACGGAAAACGCTCAGGTATTATGCCTCGGGAGACCAAATCGAAAATCAACAATGTCCCCCCCCCCCCCCCGTAATTTAAAAAACGGACAACGATTTGCGGATATGCACGTGGACTGGGCTAAACAGGCCGCGCAAAGCCAAACAGCTAGCCAAGACCCTCGCCAGTTTCTAACCTGATGGAGATGCGATGGGATGGACCGGACCTGAGAACTACAGAACACTATACTTTCTTTTATGGAAAACACCATTTTGATGGGAGATCGCGTTTGTTTGGGTGCGGATTCGCTGTCAGAGGAAGACTAAGGCAAAACTACTTGGGCTTTCGCGAAGTCAGTGAGAGAGTGAAAACGACCCGCATTGAGGCCAAGTTCCACCAACTAAGCTTAATAAGTGTCCATGCCCCTACAGAAAAGAAAGCCGACGCAAAAGAAAGTTTCTATGAGCTCCTCGCCAGAACCTATGAGCAGTGCCCCAAAGATGACATAAAAATCCTATTGGGAGACTTTAATGACAAAATTTGGAGGGAGGACATCTTTGGAATGACGATCGACACCAGTTTCGATAGCTGACTAAGGCTCATCGATTTAGCAGCAGGAACAAAATTTGTGCTGAGCAGCACACGATTCCTACGTCCCGACAACCATAATGGTGATAGCGAGATGGTCGAACCTGCAACCAAATCGATCATGTTGCGGTTGAAGGAAAACACTCCTCTAATATATCCTGACTGTCCGACATTCTAAGGAGAAAAAGTAGACTCCGGTCACTGCCTAACCTAGTCGGTGTAAACTTATAGTACAGATTTCCATGGAAGCTCTTTGGCGAACACCAACTAAGCCGAGGAAATTAAATGTTGGACGACTTCAATCGCCTATGCCAACCGCGTAACCCTTGAACTCGCGGGTAATCATTTGATTGATTATATTAATCCGGATTACCAATGGCACCTATATCAACAAGCCGTAAGAAGTGCTGCTTGAGTGGTATTGGGCTTCTTAAAGCCTCCCCCAGAAACCCCTGGTTCGACTCTGAATGTGCTCAGGCAAACAAAGCTAAAACGGAAGCATACAAGTCGTGGCTCCAGAAAGATACTATAGAGCGTCCAGAAATCTCTATGTTGAGCGAAGGAAGGATGAGAAACGCCAACTCAGAAGGAAGAAAAAATAACACCAACAACGCGAAGTCGAGGAGATAGAGAGATGTGTTTTCAGAAAAGAGGTGCGTTATGCTTATCTCGCATTCCCAAGAATCGGAGATCTATCTCAACATGGTCGCTACTTCTAAGATGAGGTCTATCTGGCTTCTGACTCTCTCTGGTTTGGCGTTAAAGACTTTAGGAGCTGGATCTTTGATCTCCAAATTTTCTGGCTAGGTTGATGTCACTGTAAAATACGTATATGTCTCAAATGCAACATGATCGATTTGGTTGGAGGCTCGACCTTCTGGAGACCGCCAGTACCCCTATACGCTTGTGGATGTTGAGACGTGCAAGGTTTTTTTTTATCAAAAAATGCTCAAAGTTCAATGAACTGAATCAAATTAAATTTGTGATGAAATTATTAAATTGACCACCAACTTTTAAAAAAAGTCATATTTATCATCAAGGTTATTTTTCAAAATCAATCTTAATTCGTTTACATTCCAAACATATCTTCTGACTCCATCAGTGACTTAATTCATTAACACCACTTGTAATCCACACCGATACAAAAGTCACGACATCAATATTTTTCATACAAATTTATTTTTCATGGTGAATTTGAGCTTTTGCGTGACTGGCGTTGAAATGCCATAAGATTGTGACTTCTTGGCACGCGTCAAGTTTCACAAAAAAAAAAAACTCCAATCAATTTCAATAAAAACTCCCGTCCCATCATGTAAAAGGATATATTATCAAAAAAAAAAAAAAAACGACTCCAGAAGGCTATGAAAAGGCTTCATCATCCACTACGAGAGTACCTATATATTATGAAATTGGAAAAAAATAACCATTCGTGTTTCATCCAAATTTGCCATCAAGTGGCTGACTGACAGCCCAACAAATTTATACTCTCTTCGCAAATTTCTCCAGGATACGGTGCCGGTGTACCCAACTCCAACTCCAGCTCGTTCCTTGTGAAATAATAAAATAAATGAAATTACACTCAGAATAGCATGCAACTTGAGGTCGGGTCTGCAAGGATAATAAAAATGAAAAATAAAAAAAAATTAAATCATCATTTCTAGACATGTATGTATATGTATGTGGTAGGTAGTATAAGGTAGCTTGATTATTATGAGTAATTTTTTTATTGCTTCAAAAATGCAAAAAAAAAAAAAAAAACATGTGAAATCGTGGTATGCAAATGGAAAAAGTAATTTTAAGTAAAAAAAAAAAAAAAAAAAATTAGATGCTTTGTATAAATTTTGTGGCAAATTTGTATAAATAAGGATCTCCGGTGGGGCACCACCACTCAACGGCATGTCATTTGGTAATCGTTCTAAATGTCTGCCTTTTGTTATGGTTGCCATCATCAACCATCAATTTGACTAATGAAAGTTGTTCGTGTTGAGTTTTTGGGTATTAAAAGGCAACCTGAGTTTTAGACTTGCTGATACAATTAATGATCTCAAGGATAATATCGAAGGATAAATTGTTTAAGCAAACAAAATGTTTAATTTTAGAAGTATATTGTTGGACATATTTTATTATACGATTTTTAGTGTTCATTTCTAAATTTGTGTTAGATTCAAAAAGATCCAAAGGAGACAAGATTATTTTGGTTTGTATTTATCCTGTTAAGAAAAAAATCCTTTGACTTAGGTAGAATAAAAAGTAGTTTGTTATCAAATATAATTGAATACATTTTGAATACACGAAGATTGAAACTAAAAGGTGCTTCTTGATTTTCGGAAACTGCTGTCATGTCGTAATACAATTTTAATAGATTAGCGAAATCAAGCATCGTTGCTCGTGGTTAGTAGTTAGATGGAGGACCGTTAAAACTAATAACTGCGTGCTGTTGACACTTCTTTCTATACTATTTGCACTTTATTTCAGCTGTCACCACTACTCCGAATTCTGGAAATCAGCTTTCTCGATAACACACTCGATAAGATATATATAATTCCTTTGGTGTTCTTATCAACCACTCAACTCGAGAATGCCATTTATAGTACTGCTTTGTTCAATCAGTTTTTATATCCAATCAAGCATTAATATTTGTCTGTGTAATGTTAACATCGCAGTTCGTTGGTGGTGGCCATGGTCACCGGAACCTTGGGATTCAATGCAGACAACGGTAAACAAAAGTATGAAACCCACTCGAGATGTTGTTCAAACGTGGGGCGGATTTGCGACTATGGGGATATTGTGCTGTTTGCATTTAAACAGAATATAAAAAACACCAGCGAGAGCTTAAATACGTTTGCAACGAACTGATGTTGAATACCCTATCCCCTAATAATTTTTCTATGTGGATTCGTTCGTCTCACGCAGCCAGCCGCTGTCCAGTTCCAGAAACAAAATTCTTCAGATTTAGACTTTTACCGGGAAAGCTTATAAAAATGTACCTATGTGTAAACCTTCAGCTCAATCGAGTATTTTTTTCAACAATCTTAAGCGGTGTTTTTTTGTTTAAATCACGGATTTAAAAGTGGGCATATTGAAAAATGTTACACAAAAGAAAATTCAAAAATATATTTTTCATGAAAACAAACGAAACAAACTGCGAGAAATTGATTGATATACCTTAAATTTAAAAATGCTTTAACTTGTGAAATAGGTTTCTTATTTTCATTCACCACCGTGCGCTGTAATCCTGACAACAGACAGTACATCATCAGTGCAGTGGGCAAGGGGTCTTACGCATTAGGAAGTTGTCCAGTTGACAAAACAAAACACCTTCTTATTTCGTGCGACTCTTTAACAATAGCAACAATTTTAATATGGATTCCTCTCGAAATAAACAGTTTCCAAATAACATAAATTATTATCGTAATCAAAGTCCTTTTTGAAATCGACAAACACCAGATGGAATGGCTACTGATTACTGATAGGGGAGTGTGGGGCAAAAAGTAACACTTTTTACGGAAACCTATGTAGCTCCTAACATTTTCAAAATAAGTCAGCCAAACCTTTTTAAACTTTAAGAACCATTTAACATTTTGAGCTGAAACTACAAGATCTACCAAAAAAGTTAAACACAGAAACAAAGTCTTCGCCAGAAATTAAGCCAAAAAAGAGCCTAAAACCAAGCAAGAACAACAGTCGAATAAGAAGATAACAGCCTCTTCATGAGGAATTGATGATAATCATTAAAAAGTATGTCCCATTTGTTGTGGAGCATTTTCTGACAGTTTGCCAGGGGAAAATTGTGTTCAGTTTATAATATGCGAAAAATGGACCAACACCAAGTGCGTTAAAGGATCTCTTCGTGTATTCGTATGCTTAAACTGTGACACGACACACGAATGAAGATTCTTTCTTCTAGTCCTATGATTGAATTGTGGTTTTTATTTTTTTGTTTGTTTTAAAGTTATTTTTTTTTGTTAGTAATGGATGTTTTTTACATTATATATTTAAATAATATGTTTTTTGTCATAAGTTTTATTCAGCGCCGGATCTAGGGGGGGGGGGGGGCAAAGGGGTTCACTTGCCCCGGGCGCCTGGCCTTGGGGGCGCCAAATGGAAGATGAAGAAATATAGGAGAGCAAAAAAAAAAGGTATTCAACATTTGAACAGGGCGCCAAAGTAATGCAATGTTTATTATTTATTTCTTGTTCCAAATATGAAAGAAATATGTAATGAACCACTTTCGTCGCCCTTTAAACAAATTCGTCACCCCTCATGGGGGCGCAAAATTGGAAGATGAAGAGGGAAACGAGAGTAACAAAAAAAAAATAAAGGTCTTCAACTTTTGAAAATGAGTAATATTAGGGTTTTCACACCGAGCCGAAAACCCGGTTTTTAGCGAAAAGTTTACGAAAACCTGAAAATCATTCACACCGGACTTTTCAAGTTTTCGTTTGACATTTCACTTAATTTTTACAAGACTATCAAATTTTGAAATGAAAATATTTTCGGAAGTTGAAGTCGACTGAATTTGAACTTCACGAACGTGCTGCAATGAAAAATAATAACAAACGAAATGGCGGGCACGATTTTTGTTTGAGTTCAGTGCTACACCATTGTATTCGTGAATGCTGCTTAGTGAGCTACTTTTTTTGACATTTACTCCGACGCTAAGTGCTACTGCTGCAGCTTCACCATTTTGCGCAGCCAGTTAAACATAGTTCAAGAGTTGTCAACAAACCAGATATGACCTTCCCATTTGGCATGTGTGTCCGTAAAGTAGAGCGCAAAACAAAACAAAAATGCAAGGGCGATGTGTGTTCGTGACGTAGACGAAACAAAAATGAGGTTTGAATTCGATACAACTTATGGCCATTTGAAAAAAAGACGTTAAGACGAGATCTCCGTTATTAGCATTTCTTGCCAAAAACAAAAAACGCAGTTCTCTTAAGAACACTAAAAGAATATAACACACAAAGTTTAATCAAAATCGTTAGAGCCGTTTTTGAGCAAATTAGAAAAAACCAAAAAAAGTTGGCTAAAACTGAACGGCTCGTTGTATGGGAGCTACCATTTAGAAAGCCCTTACTGAAAAATTTACAAAACCATCCTATAGAACACTATAAAGAACGATGCCAATCGAAGTTAGAGTCAATTCAATCAAGTCGTTGCGAACATACGGCCATTTAAAAAAAGCCGTTTAAACCAGATTTTCGAAAACGAAAAACGCTAGTTTGTTAGAAATATCTTAGGGAAGTTAAATTCTGAGTTTAATCAAAATCGTTAGAGCCGTTTTCGAGCAAATTCAAAATGAAAAAAACCGTTACATTAAAGGTACCAGTTTGAGCCGGGCTAAAACGAAACAAATAAAATGCACGACTGGGTCGCACGAACTTGCTCTAATGAGTGACAGTGATTTAGGAGCTTGAGATTTTGATAAAAATAAAATTTTCAAAATTCTTAAATAAATACTTAAACTAATTTGAGCTGGAAAAAAAGTACGCCATTTTATTTCCTGGATAAATTTGAATTTATGAGAATAAATTTATAAAAATCTGTGGAGCGGTTTTTGAGAAAAAAAGTTTTTTTTGAAAAACTTTTTGAAAAAATTTTTCAAAAAAAATTCAAAAACGCCATTTTATAGGTATTCAGCAAATACATTTATTTAAAATTTTTACAAAAAAATTTGATAAGCAGTTCTCGAAATATTAATTTTTTAAATTTTTTTTTTTAAAATGATTTTAAAAATACAAAAAAATATTTTTCGAAAATATTGGTATGCAAAACAAATTGAGCTACCTATAGCTATATGTGTGTTAGATTTCGAAAGAATAGGTTGAGTCGTTTTCGAGATAGTCGAAAGCAAAAAAAACGGTCCTATAGAAAGTACCGTTCTTAGCCATTTTTTAAAACTTTTTTTTCAGCCATATGATTGGTTGCACCTAAAAAGCAACACTGATTTTTTTAAATCGAAATCGTTAGAGCCGTTTTTGAGAAAAATAAGCTTTAACGTAACGGTTGTATGGCAGGTACCGTTATTTTTTGAGCTAAAAAAAAAATTTCAATTTCCCCTCTGTAGAATACCTAAAAAAGTCTATATACCAAGTTTGAAGCAATTCGGCCCACCCGTTTGGGCTGTAGGTGTCTATACATACAGACAGACAGACAGACATACAGACGGACAGAATTTTTAGACCATCTTTTTTCGTCTTCGCTATCATCGTAATGTCATGTTTGATTGTTATCTCAAAACTTTTTTTTTTCGACGAATGCATAACTTGCCTTATAGTACCTATAATCGCAAGTAAAAAAGCCTCGACAACGGTTTTTCTTCAAACTGCTATATACCAAGTTTGAAGAAAATCTGTCAAGCCGTTTAGGCTGTTGCATGACGTGAAAAAGCGCACATCAACACAACCGCACAACGCACAGACAGACCGACGGACGGTATGGCGAAAACCACTTTTTTGGGCTTCTCTATCATCGTAATGTCATGTTTGATTAAAACCTCGTTTTTTTCTGCACGAAACCAATTCTTGCCCTATAGAGCAAGTAGAAATGAAAAAAGAATTTTTGTTGTGTACTACGGACCTATTTCACTAAAGCTGTTCTATGGATTAGATATGATTTTGTATATCGGCGAGTAAAAGTTAAATGTGCAATCAAAATATGGGACAGAATCACAAATAAGCATACAGCCTTTTAACTTTTTATGAAATAGAATATAATAGAAAATAGAATATAAATAGAAAAATTATCAAATCAATCTGGATTAAGGCACATACCCCAAAGCTTTTATTTTGCACATACTCCAAGATTGCATTTTGAGTAATCAGTAACATGAGAACCCTTAGCAATACCTTATTTTCTTAGGTTGGGTCACACAGACTTTTATGACATGTATCGTACATAAGCTATTGTCAACATCATCAAGCATTAGAGCATAAAGATAAAAACAGGTTAACGATATGAGTTCAAGTTTTGTACGTAAACTTATAAAAATAAAATGCACGACTGGGTCGCACGAACTTGCTCTAATGAGTGACAGTGGTTTATGGGCTTGAGATTTTGATAAAAATAAAATTTTCAAAATTCTTAAATAAATACTTAAACTAATTTGAGCTGAAAAAAAAGTACGCCATTTTCTTTCTTGGATAAATTTGAATTTATGAGAATAAATTTAGAAAAATCTGTGGAGCGGGTTTTGAGAAAAAAAGTTTTTTTTGAAAAACTTTTTGAAAAAAATTTTCAAAAAAAATTCAAAAACGCAAGTTCATAGGTATTCAGCAAATACATTTATTTAAAATTTTTTAAAAAAAAAAATTAATAAGCAGTTTTCAAAATATTAATTTTAAAAATTTTTTTTTTTAAAATGCTTTTAAAAATACAAAAAAATATTTTTCAAAAATATTGGTATGCAATACAAATTGAGCTACCTACAGCTATATGTGTGTGAAATTTCGAAAGAATCGGTTGAGTCGTTTTCGAGATAGTCGAAAGCAAAAAAAACGGTCCTATGGAAAGTACCGTTCTTAGCCATTTTTTAAAACTTTTTTTTCAGCCATATGATTGGTCGTACCTAAAAAGCAACACTGATTTTTTTAATTAAAAATCGTTAGAGCCGTTTTTGAGAAAAATAAGCTTTAACGTAACGGTTGTATGGCAGGTACCGTTATTTTTTGAGCTAAAAAAAAAAATTTAATTTTCTTTCTGTACAATACCTAAAAAAGTCTATATACCAAGTTTGAAGCAATTCGGCCCACCCGTTTGGGCTGTAGGTCCAATACAGACAGACAGACAGACAGACAGACATACAGACGGACAGAATTTTTAGACCATCTTTTTTCGTCTTCGCTATCATCGTAATGTCATGTTTGATTGTTATCTCAAAACTTTTTTTTTCGACGAATGCATAACTTGCCTTATAGTACCTATAATCGCAAGTAAAAATGCTGGGGGGAGGCGCCAATTTCAATCGTTTTATTCAATCGTATTAAGAGTTATGTTTTCTTCTTTTTAGCTTTTCATAAATTAATAAATGACTTACAATAATATTTCTTTATTTTTTTTTTTTATAATTTCTTGTTACAACTTACCCCTGCCTATGTTACAAGTAGCCCCATTTTCGGGGTGATTTGTAACAACACGTGTTTTTTCTCAATGCAATATCTTGAAATCTTCTGAGCAGACTTGTGTCACACAAAATAATAATTTGAAAAGTGAAAAAAGAAAACAGTTCACGACTTGAGTTGTTGTTCACAACGATCCGAAAAAAAACACGAGAGGAGGGAGTTATGTTACTATTTACCTCGCGAAAGTGTTACAGCTCGCCTCAACATGAAATTGCATACGAAAAAATCAACATTTATATGTACAAGAAACCGGATGTCACAAATAAAATATGCACACAAACACAACCAAAACTCAAACGGGTGTTAAAAAAAAAGAAACCACCACCCTATCTCTTCCATGTGAGGAGTAGGACCAAAAATAAAAAAAAAATAAAAAAAATTTAGAAACGTGCTATTTTTTGGGAACTTTTCTCGTTAACGTCCAATTGACATCTGAAGTATAATAGGTATATGCTGGTAGATATGGAAAAGATGCTTATTTTACTCCTTCACGCAATTCTTAATTTTAAGGAGAGCCTATATCCTCTTGAGAATGACTGAAGCTATTTTAACCAGTAAAAGATTACGCTCTTTTTGTAATGGAAAAATGCATAGGATGAACGGCATATCATTCGCCATAACACATAACATTTGGACGTGATTTAAGACTATCGTTAGCTTTCCCCCTCCTCCAACCCACCACCTACAAAAAATTAAGCATTTCGTAACATTTTAAACAACTCCAAATATTTGAATATACCATGGATGTTAAACTTTTTGGATTCCTCGGTGTAAGTTCTATTAGTGGAAAATGCCAAGAGTGTACCTAAGTCCTGAATTAACGACATAACATTGCATTGAATTTTCAAAGCTTTTAAATCTACATGGGCTTGTTAATTTCTCATTGTTCGATGCTGTTAAGATCGGATTCTAATGAGATACGGGATTAGAAGTTCTGAATTGGAGATCATTGATGAAACAGAATTATATTTTAGTGGGAGTTAAAAGCATCCCAAACGACTTGAATTGAACGGTCTTTATGCCAAGCTCTACCAAATGTGTTTGAAATATCATGAGCAATCACCTTGCATTTACGAAATCGAGGCTAGGCCGGTCCCTAGACAGTGGCCTCCAGTTGCGCACACCAAGTTGATTGAGGTCGTTCCCCACTTGATCGCGCCACCTTAGATGTGGTCTTAGAGAACTGCATCGGCCCTCTGGGTTGGAATTGAAGACTCGTCGGGCAGGAGCGTTTTCGTCCATACGCTCCACATGGCCTCCACATGGCCCAGCCATCTAAGCCGCTGTATTTTCAGCTTCTTAACCAAGCCAATGTCACTGTAGAGCCTTCCTTTGAGAGAGGGCTTTGCTACTAAGATGCCTTTTAAGCCAGAAGAAACAGCGATTGACAAGAGTGATTCTTCGACTGATCTCTTCACTGATGTTGTTTTGTGGACCCCAAATAGACAAAGTCCTTGACAACCTCAAAGTTATATCTGTCCATTGCGACGTTTTGTCCGAGCCTACGGTGATGATCTTCTTCACCCGAGGACAGTATATTATACTTTGTTTTATCTTCATTTACAGCCAGACTCATTTTTGCCGCCTCCACTTCAATACTTGCGAATACTCTACTGACAGCGCGCTTCGTTATTCCAATAATGTCAATATCATCAGCATAGCCAAGTAATTGAACTGATTTAAAAAAATCGTACCGCTGGTGTTGGCATGCGAGTTGCGTACGATTGTCTCAAGAATAATGGTGAAGAGGTGACATGACAGCGCGTCACCTTGTCGTAAGCCTTTCTAGCGACATTAAATGAGTCGGTGAAGTTCTTACCAACTTTGACGGAGCAGCGCGAGTTCTCCATAGTCATCCTGCACAATCGAACGAGTTTAGCAGGGATGCCAAGAAGTATCATAGCTCTGTATAGGTCGTTCCTGTTCACGCTGTCATAGGCAACACTAAAATCGATAAAGAGTTGGTGAGTATCGATCTGGAACTCTTGTGTCTTTTCTAAAATCTGTCGAAGTGTGAAAATTTGGTCGACCGTTGACTTACCTGGCCTGAAACCACACTATAATAGGGGGCCAATCAGTTCACGTGCGAAAGGGTTCAGACGTTCACAGAATGGCCGATTTGTCTTGGGTATATAGAGATGAAATTCAAGACAAGCCTTGGAACGGAGAATGGACGCACGGTGAGGTCAACTTTCAAAAATGATTCCTCTAAAATTAGCAAAAGATACATATTAAATAACATTTTACAATATTTTTTGTATTCATTATGTAATTGTTCATTGAAAAGATTTTGATACTTTGAATCACTGAAAATTCTTTAAAAACAGTAGCATACACATTATCATTTTTAAATTTTTCTCAAAAGTCTTTATTAATCTAAAAGGAAAGTCAAACAAAAATTTTAATTAATATTTATTATTAAACTAATATGGTCCCGGAGACCTCAAGACATATCCGATCCGATGCGATCGTTTGATATTCAACTAAGTTTTTCCAAAAATTAATTTAATTTTCCTACAGGGCCACCACCGTGTGCCGTTAAGTTTTATTCAATACAACTTCAAACAAAAACTCCGTCATATCCTTTCGACACATAACGTCTCAGCACAGCAAGATAACATTTGACATTTTCTTATATCCTTTCAAAAAAAAAAAAAAAAAACACACCCACTTTTCAACATGACCCGGAATGCGAAAAATCGTTTAAAAACATTTTTCAATTTGTGCAGCAATTTGAGTTGGCCAAATAAACACTCGTCCTAGTGTGCCATATATATGTAAAGCAAAAAGTGTACTCACACATATACATACATACAAAAATGCACCTATGTTTGTACATGTACTTGTACAGTACATTCAATGCGAAAGAAAACGCCTACGGTTAGTAAGTTGGTTGTTTTGCATTTGCATAGTTCATGCTTGGCTTAAATTGTGAAGATTTAACCGCGAGTATGTATACGCGCGGCAGTTAACAATATAGACACCTGACATTGATTTACGTGCATCCGGTGTAAATACAAAGAAGCTAAAGGTGGTTGGTTGAACTCTGCTGTTGCGATAAATGTGAGCAAATAAAGGTTTTTCGATAAACATTTTAGAGCCGTGGGGGGTAAGCAAATATGGGAGTGTGGAATTTAAATCAATATTTGCTAGCAAATAACACCCAACAACCCGGTATTTGACTTCTTTTTATGGTAGATTTTTTGTTTGTCGTATGTTTTGTTCTGAATGTGAATGGCAGAAATGTGAAATGCAGTTTATACTGCAGATGTGATTGGTATGTGGAAGGACCTAGATTCCAAAGTTAAATTTTGATGTAGCAATGTGTGTCTTTTCCATAAAGCATATATGTAGTACAATGTGTCATACAAAACAAAACAAAATGTCAGCTCTTTTTTTACTAGTTACTTTTTATTTGTTGAATAAATTAAGTTATATTAAACTTTTTTAATAGATATTATCAACTCCCACACTATGATAAACATGCAAAATAATAAAGTGTCATATTAAATTAAGTTGTTATTACTTTGAGCGAATATTATTTAAATTTCACACAATGCAATCTAGATTCTGCACAGAGTTAATGATTTAAGGACCTTCTCATGGGGAAACACTCTCTGATGTTGTAAACCAATGTCCTCTCCAAGGAAAACCAAAGCATTCGTTTTGCTGGCCCAAACAAAATACAGGATATAAAAAAAACTTTTCTAAAAATATGTACGGTTCACATTATATGAAACAAAATGTTATAACACAACTCAACAAGGAAACCTCTTTTATAAATCATCGGCAATGGCCTCCATAACACTGACTTATGTCCTCGTAAATATAGTATATTTTGTTGTTTTTTTTTTCGTTCTCCGTTTTTTCAAACTCTCCATAATACATATATTATGAACAATGGCAACACGCATTCCCAACCACTAAACAATGTTTGTTTTGATTGAGAGTGGTGTGGTGTGCAATGTTTTAAGGACTATAAGCCTGTGTTTATGATATGCGGATATCGGAAATAAAGTATACATTTTGTGGCACTTGCAAGGCTTTTCTGATAGTTTTATATTTTATTCTGTGGTGTGATGAAAAGGAAATCAATATGTTAAATGAAAGTTTTAAGGATAATGAAGGACTGTCTATAGAACTGAGTGCTAATTTTTTTTTATACGACTAAGCTGTTGTTTGGAAAGTTAAAAGTCTATGAAAAATCAAGCTCAAGATGAATATCGCCAAAACCAATACCGAAACTCTGACCCTGAACGTGACATTTTCAAAATTTAATACATAGGTAGCTTTTAGAAATTTTAATATATTGGGTCAAACTTGTATTCTGCCTGCATTATATTGGAGGGGATTAAGAAAATTCTATAAGGAAAATCATTCTCCGAAGAGGGCATATTTCGAATGCTGAACCCATTTATCAGAGATTTAAAAAGCCTTACTTTTGTAAGCGAGAGATTCTATCATCATTCCGCTCGACAGTTCACCGCTGTATGCATAATCATTTTGTACGCTTCCAATGCGCTGGGCCTTCAGTAGTTATTATAGCAAGTTTTTTGGCGTTTTGATCAGTAAGCCCACATCTGGAAGGAAATATGAAAAAAGTAAAATATCTTTCCTAAGAACAGTTGTCGTAAAAGTCAGAAATGTCCTTAACTAATAGGACTAACTTAAAAAACCGTATATTTTTACATTACATTGGTATAATTTAAATAAAATGCACGACTGGGTCGCACGAACTTAACTCTTATGTAATTAATTGATATGCATTAAAAAAAAATATATGAAAAATCTTGAATTTTTTTGAAGAGTTTAAGAGTTTGCTTCCAACATAGCTATTTCGAAAACCAAGATTTTTTTTTGAGAATTTTGAAATGCCATATCAAAAGAGCTATAAATAACTTACTGTGTCCAAATTGATATTGAAATGGAAATGTATAGCTGACGAGAAAACGATATTAAAATAAGGTATTTATGAGAGGTACCGTTTTAAAACAAATTCCCAAAAATATTTTCTAACTAAAAAATAGACTGTATATCGAAAAAGTAGCATTCTGCATTTTTAATGAAAATCGTTGAAGCCGTTTTCGAGAAAATCAATTTTTTTCTTCATAATCGTATGGCAGGTATCCCGAGCAAAAATTAAAAAACGTAAGCGAGAGCTACAGTACGTTTGGAACGAACTGTTGGATACCCTATTCCCTATATTCATGTATGTGTATGCGTCCCCCTAACGCAGACATCTGAAACAAAATTCTTCTTTAGCAGACAAGATGTGTGGCCGATGTTCAATTACTGCTGGTGCAATAAAAAAAGGCGTGTGACACGCCACAACTTTTTATTGCCAGGGCAATTACTATGAGCTCAGTGGCATTCAATGTTAAGCTTGCAGATAGATTTGAGCAAAACTAGACAAAATTTAAACTATTAAAAGTTAGATTTTGAACGGAAATAGCGATTATGGGTGTATTTAACAATTCTTTAACCACACTCTCCTACATAACCAAGGTACACAAACCGATGTTTTTATCTTCTTACTTCAAAAAAATAATCAAAAAATGAATTTTGATGGATGCGCCCCTTAAAAGTAGGTGAGCTTTGAACGTTGGTCAATTTTTAGGCATATGTGTAAAACTACAGCTGAATAAAGTAGTTTTTAAACGATCTTACTTGAACAAAGCTATTTTATAAAAATTACGCTCTTAAAGTGGGCGTAATGAAAAAATTTACACAAAAAAATGTAGAGATATATTTTTTTATAAAACGAACGGAAGGGAAAAAGGTTTAAATTGAATATTGGTAGTACCTTAAATTTTTAAAACTACGTTTTTCGTTCTTTCATGAAAAGTGGGCGAAAGCCACGCCCAAAATTCAAAAATTTCTTTTCATACACAAACGATTTAGTTTCTACTAAGAGACGCAAAACTTTGGCTTGCGGATTCATTATAAATACCGTTTATTTACAAAAACAATTTTTTAATAGTTTCTTTTGAAAAGTGGGCGTCAGCCACGCCCAAAATCAAATTTATTAATTTCATACACAAGATGTTTATGTGCCAGTAATGCACATCAAATTTAATGTTTTTCTCTTTAATATAACATTTGTTATTTTATAAAAACAATATTGATGGTTTTGTATGAAAAATGGGCGTCAGGCACGCCCAAACTAAAATATTTTTATTTAATTGGAAGAAAATTTACCTAAAGCTTGAGTGTGCAAAATTTAAGCATTGTGCTTTTATCGTAACTGTACAAAAAACATAATGTTATTTGGCAAATTGAGGTTGTTTAACAAAAATGGTGATTGTGGTCGAATTTCACCGGTTCAAGAGTTTTATTTATTTATTTCGACCTCTAGAGACTATAGAGTATACATACGAACGGACGGACGGGCATCATGGTTAAATCGACTGCTTTTGATTCTCAGTCAGAATATAGCTATATGTAAACTTTTCTATATCTAACGGTATTATTTCTCTGTTACAAACCAAATATAATAAACCCATTCTATAGAATAGGGTATAATAAAAATATTTCCCGAGGGACGTCCAAATAAATACTAAATACCAAATTTGAAGCGAATCGGCCCACCCGTTTAGGCTTAAGAGGTGCGAACAGAAAGACTGACGCCATAAACTAGCACAAGACTTAATCAAACATTCACTTAGGGAGGGAATTTCTGTTAGAAAAATTTGGCACAAAATATTTTGTCACCAACGAAAACGAAATCTGGTTCGAATAGGGTATCCAGAAGTTCGTACCAAACGCTTATGTGTTAATAATAATTTCTATAAATAAAATATATCCCCGAGGTGGTATAACCACAATTCATTACTATATTCCCCTTCACAAAGTGATCAATCATTTTAAATGACTCAATAGATGACTTGAGACTTAATAACTCAATTTTTTTTGAAACGTCAAAATTGACAGCAGAAAGGTATAATAATCTGACACTATCTGTCATTTATTAAAATAAGAACACATTATATGTATATATGTATATGCTTGTGCGTGAATCCACTCAGAAATGCGTCTACCTATAAGTGCTTATCCTTTTTAACACGCTGAAGTGATTACCAACAACTACCTGTTGACAAGTTGATTGATGAATGTTAGGCCTTCCGAGGTTAGGAGCAAACCAAAATCGATGAATCCCATTGAAATGGCTTTAAAATTAAAAAAAAAAAAAAAAACATAGGCGAGAGAGCTACAGTATGTTTGCAACGAACTGTTGGATTCCCTATTCCCCACATTTTTGTATATGTATATGCATAATGCGTTCGCCTCCTTCGCAGCTAGCCGCTGTTCCAGTATCGGAGACAAAATTCTTCTTTTTTTTGGCCGATGTACAATAACTGCTGTCACAATAAAAAAGCCGTGTGCCAAGCCTACAGCTGAGACTTTTTATTGCCAGGATAATCACTATATGAGCTCATTTAATTTCAGCTGGCAGATCGATTTGAACAAAACAAGACAAAACTAAAATTTTTAGAAATTAGATATTGATTGGAAATAGCGATTATGGGTGTTTTTAACAATTCTTGAATTATACAAACCGAAGTGTTCATCTTCTTACTTCAAAACTGCGACCGATAGTTATAAGAACATTAAAAAATTAATGCATATTACGACTTTTAATGGAAACGCCCCTTAAAAGTGGGCGTGCCCTAAAAAAATTTAAGAAAAATTTAAAGCACTAAATAAGCTTTGATCATTAGTCAGCTAAGATTTTGGCTTGCGGATTCATTATAAATACGGTTTATTTGCAAAGACAATTTTTTATGTTTTTAGTGCAAAGTGGGCGTCAGCCACGCCCAAAATCAATTTTTTTGATTTCATATGCAAGATGTTTATGTGCAAGTAATATCCACAAAATTTAATGTTTTTCGCATTTATATAACAATTGGTTTTTTAAAAAAGCAATATTGATGGTTTTGTATGAACAATGGGGTCAGCCACGCCCAAACTGATTTTTTTTTATTTAATTGGAAGAAGCTTTTGCGTGCAAAATTTTAACGTTATGCTTTTATCGTAACTGTACAAAAAACATAATTCAATTTTAATAAATTCAGGTTGTTCAACAAAAATGGCGATTGTGGGCGTGTTTGTGGGCGGATTTCACCGGTTCAAGAACTTAGCCTTACTCTTGAACCAAGGATTATATATACCAAATTTCAGCATTCTAGCTCTAGAGAGTATACATACGGACGGACGGACGGACGGACATGGCTAAATCGACTAGGCTTTTGATTCTGAGTCAGAATATATATACTTTTCTACACCTAACCGTATTATTTCTCTATGTTACAAACTCCACACCAAATACGAGTACAATATACCCATTCTATGAAATAGGGCTATAAAAATGAGACTAGGTAAATATTTAATTTTTTTTTCAAGAGCATTATGAAAAAAACAAAAAATAGTTGACCGTCACATGACGCCTGGCAGATGTCGGTATATGTACATATAGGTTATTAAAAAAAAAATCTACTAGGGGTCGCACGACCGCATTAAAGACTGCAGTTTATTTAATTATTAAATTGAAGATTTGAATTAATAACCACGCATCAGCTCCACTTTCTTGGATAAAGCTCGCACTTAAAATTCCCAATTTATGTTGAGTTCTATTTTCTCTTTTCCTTAAAGCGGGAGGGAGGTCAGGTATCACGAACAAAATGAATTGCTCTTGAAATACAGCCAATTTGAGTTGCTGTGCATCCTCAACTTTCTGTTAAAAATAGTTTTATTTATAGAAAAATAACTCACTAGCCATACTACCGCCCAAGCACCACCCCCTACTAACCCCCCACTATTTTTGAGAAATTCATCGAAAATGTTGTTCTCACCCCAACCCTTACGTCCCCAACTCTAAAACAACCACCAACACCCTCCACTCACACTGTGAACATTTGTATATACTGACTTTTTTTATGGTAAGAAATGATTGGCCGGACGGCATCAGAGCGTCATGCAATTTTTCAAGACGGCATACGATCGACTGGGTCGCACGAACTTGCTCTAATGTGTGACAGTGGTGTAGGAGCTTGAGATTTTGATAAAAATAAATTTTTCAAAATTCTTAAATAAATACTTAAACTAATTTGAGCTTAAAAATAAGTGCGCCATTTTATTTCTTGGATAAATTTAAATTTATGAGAATGATTTTATAAAAATCTGTGGAGCGGTTTTTGAGAAAAAACGTTTTTTTTGAAAATTTTTTGGAAAACAATTATCAAAAAAAATTCAAAATACAGCAAATACATTTATTTATAATTTTTAGAAAAAAATTTAATAAGCAGTTTTCAAAATATTAATTTTTTAATTTTTTTCTTAAAATTGCTTTTAAAAATACAAAAAAAATATTTTTCAAAAATATTGGTATGCAATACAAATTGAGCTATCTACAACTATATATGTGTGAAATTTCGAAAGAATCGGTGGAGTCGTTTTCGAGATAGTCGAAAGCAAAAAAAACGGTCCCATGGAAAGTACCGTTCTTAAACTTTTTTTTCAGCCATATGATTGGTCGTACCTAAAAAGCAACACTGATTTTTTTAAATCGAAATCCTTAGAGCCGTTTTTGAAAGAAAAAAAGCTTTAACGTAACGGTTATATGGCAGGTACCGTTATTTTTTGAGCAATACAATACCTAAAAAACTCTATATACCAAGTTTGCAGCAATTCGATACACCCGTTTGGGCTGTAGGTCTCTATACATACAGACAGACAGACATACATATACATACAGACGGACAGCATTTTTAGACCATCTTTTTTCGTCTCCGCTATCATCGTAATGTCATGTTTGATTGTTATCTCAAAACTTTTTTTTTTCGACGAATGCATAACTTGCCTTATAGTAAGTACCTACCTATATAATCGCAAGTAAAAACTAGAAATCTCATCAGTTTCAGATGAGTTGCTTTTTAATATTATCTAGCCTTCTCCAAATCAAGCCCAACCAACATTCGAATGATGAATAAAAATATGAGGTTTTGTGATAGCATTTCTGTGCATTGGTCATTTTGTGCTTATCCCACCTGGGGGTTTGTGGGGGATTTGTACTATTTCGTATCTTAGAGCACCTCCAGAGCTTCATTTTTATGAAAATTCCTAATTTATGCATACCGGTTTCAGTGAGTATAATGACGTCGCGGCTTAACTTCAAAATCCGAAAATTTACCATATGCATAGTCCAGTCAAATAAACAAAAAAAGGGGTGATGACTCGGAGGGAGAGAAAATAAGCTGAAAATTGATACTCGAAAATGTGTGTGACTTTTGAGACAACTATTAGAACTCCACAACTAAGGTGTGTATCAATTTTCAGCTTATTATCTCTCATTCCGTGGTGAACCCTTAATTTGACTGGGCTATAAAGCAATCACTGGATTTTGTGGAATGGAGCTGCGTTGCTCTCCAGAGTCGTTCGGAAAACCCAGAGGCGAGAGGCGACCATAATTCAATACAACGCTACAGAAGGAGGCAAAAAGATCAGTGGATCTTGAAGATTAACAAAGTATAGTACAAATTGACCTGTTCTAAAGAAGCTTTTAGGTGTAAATAGAAGACCATAGTTGATAAGGTTGAAAGTATCATTTTGTGCACTTCTTAACAATGGTTAAAAGTGAACTACGATTCTACATTTATAAGGTTTTCAACTGTTGCGGGTAGATTTAGGAGGCCTCAGGCATGGCAGCCATGTTGGTTTGATGATAACTATCCAATATTTTATTATTAATTAGTTATGACCTGATGCGAGATCACAATAGCAAATGACACAACACGTCTTCAGAGTGTTTGAATAAGACCCAAATTTTGGATCATTAATTTGTGGAATAATGACAATTTTAACAAACCGAATTCCCGTATATGGAATGACACCCACCCACTTCAGGTTCACCAAATGACTATGCGTATGCATCCTCAAAGCCACGTCAATTGCGAGTTCTATAGAACGTTGATAGCCAATTTTGTATGTCCCAAATTGAACCATAATGGAAAGTGAGGGACTTTGTTTCCAATGGGACTGGTACAAAAAGTTCAGCCATAATCTTTTAACCAAGTGTTTCACTCGATTCAACGAGAATGGGGAAGCGCCTGGCTTAAGGAATGATGCACTCAAGGCGGGCAATAACAACAGGGTTCCTACTTGAGGCAAAACATGAAATCACTTAGTTTGACTATCTGTGTAGTTAGCTGTCACTTGATGGAAGAACAGACTTGTACGTCGGCAATTGGAAAAAAAAAAGTTGTAGTTCATTCGGAAAACCCTGTCTCCAGTGTATACCTATGTACAGTTCGGTCTTCGTACTAATAAGTTGAAACCCACGTTGAAATTTGCACGATTTGCAAACGTTTTTCAGGAGTAAGTCTATTAATTATGAAATAGCAAACCAAACTGAGCATAAGTCAAGTGACGCCTGTCAAAAACACCAACTCCGAAAAAAGTATTGCCAAATTGAAAACCACACGTCTAGAAAAAACACCCAAAAACGAACAAGAGCTTAGGGCGTAGAACTGCACAAGCAAAATTGAATGTTGAGATCAATCAAACAGTCTGGTAGATATGTATGTTATGTACCTGATTGACCATACACTTCGGAACCGCGATAACAACTACTTCTTAATAATGAGGTCAGGACAGGAATTCATGGTTTTCAATTGGTGGAATAGCCGTACTAAGGCCCTGTTTAAAAAAGAAAAATTCAAGCCTTCCTTATCACTTTCAATCCACAATTATTCTCAAAACACCATTTTCCAATACAAAGAAACTCTTTCACCACTGAATAGAATATTCCATTTGGAACATATTTATTTGACAATCTCGTTTTCGTGTAAACGATTCCAAATAAATGAATCCATGCTAACTCAAAGATAAAGATGCAAAAAAGACAATTACTCGTCCTTCTCGACCTACTTGCAACAACAAATTATTTCGGTTTAAAACCAATTAAAGATTCCTAGCACATTTGAATTTGTTTAGATTTTTGAAAGGTAATTTTCAAATTCCTTGCTTGTATCGAGATAAAGACGTAGACAAGGGTTCTTTATACAACTTCAAGCATTTTATCCTTCCTTATCTGTTTAACGGGGAATAAGACTTCAATTTAATGTACCAAGTTGAAATAAAATCGTGTACCAACGAATGAAAATAATTATACGATGAAATTTATGTTATTGCTACGAGATGTGCTTTTTTGTTAACTGAAAGAATTTTAACGGGCTTTATTGGAGTGAATATCCTGTTTAAGACTTGGTGGTGGGGCGAACATTAAGAAGGATATAGTTAGATGGATTGTTTGTTTAACATACAAGAAATGAAAATGAAAGTACAACAAAGATTAGGAATAACTTTTAAATTGTATCTTCTGATGTTTGTTTTAGATTTTGAATCTTAAATGTATTTTTTTTTTATAAAACACAGAAATCCAATGTGAGTATACAAAGAACCAAATTGAAAGTATGTTTATACCCTATTCCATAGAATGGGTATATTGTATTTGGTGTGGAGCTTGTAACATAGAGAAATAATACCGTTAGGTATAGAAAAGTATATATATTCTGACTCAGAATCAAAAGCCTAGTCGATTTAGCCATGTCCGTCCGTCTGTCCGTCCGTCCGTCCGTCCGTCCGTCCGACCGTCCGTCCGTCCGTCCGTCCGTCAGTTACGAAAAAAGCATAACGCTAAAATTTAGGTAAACTTTCTTCCAATCAAATAAAAATATTTTAGTTTGGGCGTGCCTGACGCCCATTTTTCATACAAAACCATCAATATTGTTTTTATAAAATAACAAATGTTATATTAAAGAGAAAAACATTAAATTTGATGTGCATTACTGGCACATAAACATCTTGTGTATGAAATTAATAAATTTGATTTTGGGCGTGGCTGACGCCCACTTTTCAAAAGAAACTATTAAAAAATTGTTTTTGTAAATAAACGGTATTTATAATGAATCCGCAAGCCAAAGTTTTGCGTCTCTTAGTAGAAACTAAATCGTTTGTGTATGAAAAGAAATTTTTGAATTTTGGGCGTGGCTTTCGCCCACTTTTCATGAAAGAACGAAAAACGTAGTTTTAAAAATTTAAGGTACTACCAATATTCAATTTAAACCTTTTTCCCTTCCGTTCGTTTCATAAAAAATATATCTCTACATTTTTTTTGTGTAAATTTTTTCATTACGCCCACTTTTGAAGGCGTGATTAGCAGAGTTTGGTCCAAGAATCGTTAAAAACACCCATAATCGCTATTTCCATTCAAAACCTAATTTTTAAAAATTTAAGTTTTGTCTTGTTTTGTTCAAATCGATCTGCAAGAATAAAATTGAATGTCACTGAGCTCATACCAATTGCCTTGGCAATAAAAAGTTTTAGCTTTGGGCGTGGCGCACGCCTTTTTTCATTGTGCCAGCAGTAATTGAACATCACACCACACAAAGTTTATGTTATTGAATTTTGTTCAGTCTGCTAAAGAAGAATTTTGTTTCTGAAACTGAAACATCGGCTGGCTACGGGAGGCATACGCATACACATACAAATAGGGAATAGGGTATCCAACAGTTCGTTGCAAACGTACTGTAGCTCTCGCTTATGTTTTTAAATTAACTTTAATTGAAAATGTATCTAAATACTTCCGACAAAATTTGTGTGCCATAATTTTACTTTATTTTTCCGTTTATTTGTTTAACGCAAATTATAGAAACTTTGGTCAGTGGGTGATCCAGAAATCTAGTTGGGGGGGGGGGGTCATGTTGCTCAATATGGTAACCAATTTTAAATTGTTGTGAAATGTATAGTGTCTCTTACAAAGTGCCTAAGATAGTTATGCAAAACTAAGAATGCAAGCTTTAATTCAAAAAAGTGAAGAAACTGTTAGTACGAATTTGGAAGTATTCAAGAAGATATTTTTTTTTAAATTTTTTGGAAAGCAAGTTTTTTAATTATTTCACCGATATCGATTTTCAAATTTCTGTGCACATTCTTTAGAGCAGGACCGCGGAACGTTCTTGTCCCAACTGGAGCGCATGTATGTTTTAAGTCGTATGAGAGTATAGAACGACTGCTCTGCTTTTGCGACAGGAAGTGAAGCTGATACTCTTAATATTACATGTGTGTCGTAGAACGTCATGTCACAAACTTCTAACATTTCTGGAAGACACTCTAGAAGTAACCGTCCCTCTTCACATTCTCGCTGCCATTCTCAACCATTCTTGAACGATTATTGAGATGGCTGGATGATTTAAAAACTGACTGCACGTTTCAGCTGTTACACAGCACAGATTCCAAATCAACTTCTGAGTAAGTTGTTTTCGGCACACAAAAAAAACCAACTGAAATAGTGCTAGCACATCTGATGGAGAGACGATCTTTCACACCCGTCAACGAAAAATCCAGAAGAGGTATTTATATAAACAACAATTCGAAAATATTTCTCTGGCATATTGATTTGGCAGATTGTTTACACTTACAATGAATTTGCTTTGATACAATAATTGTAAATCTTCAGCAATCTTCTTCGCTTCTGCAAAAAAAATTTCAAAGCAAAAGTTAGTCCAGTACGCCCATCATTAAATGTATTTGTGGTTCTTTTTAAATCTAAAGACGATTTTTGGGGAAAACTGCTAAATGATATGTACACCGATGGTTTGGCTCTCTTTTTTTCCAAATGAAAAACTTCGATTCTGTTTTTTGATTATGTTTATTTGAACCTTTAGAATTGTATTGGTCAAGTCGAGAAGATGATATCGGCCAAATGGTGGCCGTCCACAATTGATTGCTCGTTTTATGGCATTTTTCATCACTTCAGCGAGAGCTTCGGGCGACATATTCTCGCACTCGTTTCGAATGTTGTCCTTGAGGGCTTCCAGTGTCTCGGGCTTGTTCACGTTAATACTGGACTTCAAAAAACTCCACAAAAAAGTCTGAAACGGTTAAATCGGGCGATCTTGCGGGCCAGTGCAAATTGGCAAAACGAGAGATGAGGCGACCCGCGAACGCCGCCTTCAGAATATCGGTTCATGTCGGTTCTAGTATCGCTCCATGGCTTGTTCACTTGTATTCTGCATCCGTCTAGTCCACAAATGTCAAAACAGATTTGACATTGGCATCCATTTTCAAAAATGAGAGCATCTTCCAATAGGGTGATTTCTTTTGGCCCACCCTGTACAATATACAATAACGCCTGAAAATACCACAAAAATATCATGATAAAAAATATTCAAAAATATGTCCCTTCTTGTACCCTTTTGAAAAAATTATTCAACATCGCGGGTTTCCCCAAAAAGGGAGTCGACATTTTCTCAGAATAATTTGTAAACGTTTTTCGTTCGCGAATTGAAATCGAATATTTTGACAGTTTGAAATTTGAAATTTCAATTCTTAATTGGAAATCTCTTTATATAAGTTATTATTATTATTTACCCAAGACATCATATAAGCAAAAGGGCAGCAATTATAAACTTCGAGTCCCCTAAGGCCTTTTGAAGACATTTAGCGTCTCGTGCGGTTTCGCTGGCTTCCTAATCCCAAGAGCATTTCGAATTTTTACTAAAATAGTGCCCTGAAATTACATGTACCCATCATGCCTCTCAGTCCAAACGAAATTCACAATTCCTTTTCAAAGCCGTCCATTCTAGTTCTTGCAAGAACACTTCTTTGCGCAGCTCATGGACTGCACTCTTAGAAGACATTACTGAGCAACTGTCAGTTCTTATTCCTATACATTTTGATGGATTGATGTCAAAGGTTGACAGATTGCTGAATTAAAAAAAAAAACAAAAAAAAAATCCTATCCTATTCCTATCAATGAATAGACTAGAGCTTTTGAAGCCTTTAAAAATGGTAAAAGTAAAACAAAAAAATAGAAAGATGAAACCCATTGGAAAAAAAGAGAATATAACCAAAATGAAAGAAAAAATAATTTGCGGGCGATCTGAGGTCGGTAAGTGAAAAAGGGAAATGAGGGGGGGTTAAGTGTAAAAAAAAAGTAATAATCCAAAGTTGTTCTTGTACAGCTTTTTTTACCATTTATTTTTGCCATCTTGTAGTTTTGTCTGAAATTAAGATAAATCTTTTTTCACCCCTACCCTTCCTCTACCCGACCACAGAATGCCCGTCAATTATTTTCTATTTTTGTTTGAAAAATTATCGACCCTGGCCTAGAAGTCCGCCTTGTGTTCTGCCAAAAACTGAATCTAAAACCAAAAAATTGCTTCTCGCTTCTTACCATGCTATGCAAACACAAATCAAAATAAAGATTTTAATAATTCCCGCTCATGTTTCGTCAATCACATTGTTTTCTAAACTTTTCAATTGGAACCAATGAAAAGGTCAAGCTACGAGTAACTCCAATAAAAATTAGGACTTCAACATGTGTATGTGTTTATTACAAAAATTGCAAAGAAGTTTTAATATTTATGTCTTTCTGTTTCTTCATACTCTTCCTACGGCATTTAAATGATAATTAATGGATAATATTATTTCACCAATAGAAAATAATCTCTCCAATTTTTAATCATGTGTTGGTATATTGAAATCTGGATTTTTTTGAGATTTTGGCGTCTTTAATTTTGTCCTTTGAAATATCGTTATATGAAATAATTGTTCTATGAGATATTGTTTTTTGAGATTTCGTTATTATGTAGACTCCAAGAAATATAGTAGGTAGGTATATAATTTCAAAAAACCTAGTATGTATTATTTATGCTTTTTAAAATAATTTGTAGTCATTTTAAGGTCCCCTTTAAAGTTTCCAATTTTTTATAAGTTTTATTGTTTTTCCTAGGTTTTTTTTTTTTGACAATCAAAATAACATTACAATGATAGAGAAGCCTAAAAAGTGGGTCCGACAATTCTGTCTGTCCGTTGGTCTGTATCAGCACCTACAGCCTAAGTGCCTGGACCGATTCGCTTCAAACTTGGTATATAGTATTATTATGATGTCTTACAAAGGAATTTTGGAATTAGCATTCTAGCTCCAAAACAAACGGTACCTGCGATATGAATTTTTATGAAAAACTCATTTATCTCAAAAACAGCTCCTACGATTTTGATAAAACTTTCTGAATGGTTTTTTTTGAGTAAACTTTATGTTTTGGTTGGAACAGATTTTTCAGGAAAAGTTTTATTACGGTACCTCTCATAGGACCGATTTTTTTAAAATCAAATTTTCTCGTAAACCACTTCATGGATTTTGATGAAAATTTTAATATAAAAGCTCTTTTATAAACGAAATAATAAATACTTTTTAATTTTTCAAAAAAAAAAGTTATTTTGAGTATATTTAAAAAAAAAGTAAAATTTTTTTTTAACATTTGTTTTTTTTTCAAACCCAGTTTGTTCAAAATTTAAAAAAACCGCTAGATGTTGACATACTCAAAAAAAAATGTAATGTGTTTTCATAAAGTTTTAAGAAAAATCCGTTTTTTGAAAAAAATTGGCCCAACGATTTTGAAAAAAAATCGTAAAATTTAGAAAAGTATATGAAATCTAATGGCTTACTTCATTTTCTCAAAAAAACGTTTTAACTATTGATTTTTAAGTGATTAATGAAATTTCATATGATTTTTTCAATGCTTTTTTCCGAAAATCTTAAGCCCCAAGACCATTTTAACACATTAGAGCAAGTTCGTACGACCCAGTCGTGCACTTTATTTGGTTCGTTCCGGGGGAAGTGAGGTGGTCATGATCTCCATGAATCCGCTATTGTGAGGAAACGTGTTTCTTGACATGGGCTGGATACATGATGACTCTCATCAATTGGGAAAGATATCTATAGAATGAATAGAACAGATGGAGATTACACAGTGGTTTTGCGAACATGGAAACAAACCTCTTCCCATAACTTTGGAAGAGATAAGTACCTACTTTAGGGAGGGGACCAGCGGATATATAAATTTGTCTATCAAGACTTTAAATTTAAAATACTCATGAATCTGAAAGAGTGGAAAAGAAGATTTGATTTGTGATTTGAAGATTTGCTATTATATCATTAATAACGGTCTATGGTTCTCGAGGAGTCATTATATCTTTGGGGTTAAACTATGGTATTAATAAATCAGATTTCATCTATATGAGCTGAGTACTCATCTCTTTTAAGCTACTCAGCATCTAAGGCCATTCAAGCATTCATTCACATTTATAATCAACATCATACACAAAACATAATCTATTTTATTAACATCCCCATCCTCACACAATTATTATTCACCCTTCATTCTAATCAAATTAGATTGCATCAGAAGATTTCATATCAAAATGCAAAACACTATTCCGCAATCATACACAAGGATAACCCACAAAAATCTCTATATTCTTATAAGCTGTTGGTTGTATGCATGTGTGGAATGGATGGGATATGTTGTATTTTGATGGTGGGGAAAGGACACGAAATAAAAAACCGCACAATATTTACCAAAAGCAAATATTTTTCTATTTGCATTTTTAGAAATCCCGTGTGAGTTTTTATTTGTGCTAACACTCTCTCCGGCTTTATTTTCATTTTTTTTATCCTTTCATATATTTTTTTTAGTTCTGACTCACTTTGCAAAATAAATGCTGATGATTTAGTATGTCTAGCAACACAAAACCTAAACCAAACCAACGTTATATACAAATACATACGAGTAGATACAGTTGTACATAGACACATTAAAGTGTGCATACCGACAAAAAGAAACATCCTTCGACCGAGGTATAGGTACGAGTAGGTGGTACCTGGGGACAAAACTAATGCAGAACGAAAGCACGGATTTTTCCATAGATCTCCATATTTGAATTTTCGGGAAAGGCTTTTGTTTTTATTTGCTTCTCGTTTAGTAGACTGGCGGACTGGCCCTTCAGTGCCGAGTTTTTGAACACTAAAGCGGTCCTCAGTTGAGGTTGTGTGTTTTTTTTTTTTTTTACGAAACAGAGATAGAGAAATATCCTTTGGCCACCAAACGCAGAGCTGTAAAAGTTCACATATTCCAGTGATTATTTGATGTTTTTAGGGCACAAGAGTGCTAGCTATTTGTGCGAAATGCTCCAGATTGCATCAAGTTGATTTGCATTTTTGCATGTTGGATGGTTGGACGTTAAGATTATGCTTTTTTTTTTAATACTTTAACAGATTTTGTTTTCACTTATATTTCTATATGAGGTGTAAAATAGGTGCAAAGTTCTTGAATAATGAACTCTGAAATACACTGTGATTATGATGTTCGAAATGAAATAGTATGGCGAGGTTGATTTTGGATTTGTGAAGTTTCTATTCAAAGGAGCCATAAATGTAATTACGAACTGGCTTTTGCCAGCAACTTTGTATTTGGGTAGTTTTGAATCTAGTATTTATATTTTTAATTTTGTAGAGACAGTTGAGAATAAGGTTTAAAAAAATTGAATTAAAAATATGGAACAACAATTTATTTAAGTCTTCATGATACACATTTTTTGTTCCGGAGTGTAAATGAAGAGTGAGCTTGGTTTCCAACTCAAGAAAACGCAACATACCTATTATAGCTGGTGTGGTACCACATCAATAACAAATCCTTTACATTGCTTTAAGAAAATAGCAGACTGGTTCAAACATGCAGAACTTCTAGATACAGAAAAATATAAATTAGCTATGAAATCGACAAATACAACTTTACAACTCTACTCCAACATTAAAACAAAAATAGACAAAATGGCTGATAATCGAGACGCTCCATATTATCAATGCTGATAACACGATAAACAGGAGAAACGATATGGAAGACATCAGCCCTCACCCTCACTACAAGCACTTGGTGGAGAAGAGGAAAAGAAAAAGCTCTGCAACATGATCTCTGTGCGTTATGTTTAAAAATAAAATTCATATTATATTTGTTGGACATGTTACTTATCAGTTAAACTTAAAGGTCACCAACATCAAGAAATATAAGCTACATTGTGCATTTCATTCGAAAAATCAATGGGAGCCTGCAGCGCCACCTGTTCAAAATGTTCTATCTTTCTTTTTCCCTAAACCTTCACGTAGCAATTTCGAACAAACACAGAAGGAAGTATCAAATTCATTCGGTCCAGTCGTTTTCCAATTTTATTTCAATTTTAATAGGTAATCCATTTTTGTTTAAAGGAAAGGTTGGAATAGTGAGACAGTAAAAACATGTTTTTTTTCCTATCAATTAATAAATAATACGTTAAACGAATGACATACAAAATTGCTTAAGACGAAATTTTATTAAAATTACTGTACATTCTTACACTTTCTCAGTCTTCCAAACCCCGGCAAACAGTGAGACAGTTTGACCTTCTTCTACAATTCAACTCATGGTGAAATTATTTCTATTTATTCACTAAACTTTTGATGGCAAAATGCAGGGAATAAAATACGTCGTAAGATATTTGATTTTGATACTGCGGAGATATAACCGTTCAAAAAAAAGGGTCTCACTGTTCCAGCCTTTCCCCTATATACCTTCAACTCAAGACAATCAAATTTTTGATATTCTACTCGTTGGAGCCGTTATAAACAATTTGTTATTTTATCTAAAAAAACAGTGAGCCAGCAACAGTTTTTGTCCGTGGTAGAAACATTTCGTTCTGACTCCAAAACCGGCTGGCGAAGTAACTGGCCGCTGTATTTTCAACTGTTTTACCAGGTCAAGGTCATTGCATAGTTCGTACAGTATGTCATTGAACCTTATCCTTAATACTCGATTGATACATACAGGACCGAATATCACCCGAAGAATCTTTCCTCAAAGCACCCCAGCCTGTTTTCATCCGATTGTGTCAGGGTCAACGCTTCTACCCCATACAGCAGGACTGGGATGATTCGGGTCTTGTGTAGTGTCTCCTTGGTCCTTTGAAAAGAGCCCATCATTACGTTTTGTCCAAGCCTAAGGTGATGATGTTCTGCACCTGAGGACAACATATACTTTGGTTAATCTTTATTTACAGCCAGACCCATTTTCGACGCCTCCACTTCAATACTTGCGAGTGCTCCATTGACAACGCCCATCGTTCTTCCAAATAATGTCAATATCATCAGCATAGCCAAGTAATTGAACGGATTTAAAAAAAAATCCTATAGCTGGTGCTGACATGTGAATTGCGTACGATTGCCTCAAAAATGATAGTGAGCAGCTAACATGATAGCGCGTCACCTTGTCTTAAGACTTTCTCGACATTAGATGAGTCATTGGTGTTCTAACGTTCCCCATAGTCATCCTGCATAGTCGAACCAAGAAGAGACATGGCTCTGTATAGCTAGTTCGTATTCACGCTGTCATAGGCGACTTTGAAATCGATATAGAGGCGGTGAGTATCGATCTGGAATTCTGGTGTCTTTTCTTAAATTTTCGGAAGCGTGAACATTTGGTCAACGGTTACCGGATCTGAAAACACAATAATAGGAGCCATTCAGTTTTCTTGCGAAAGGTTTAAAATTCAGACGTTCACACAGAATGACCGACAAGATTTTGTAGGCGACATTTAGGAGACTTATGCCACTTCTTTCTTGTGAAAAGGGCGCACGATGCTGAGGTTCCATTCAACATGCATACTTTCATCCGAACAGATTGTAAAGATGAGTTGGTGTTTGCTCCTCACCTCCCGCTGCTTTGAAGAGTTCAATCCGAAGGTCATCCGCTCCAACAGACTTGTCGGACTTTAGTTTAGATATTGCTACCCGTACTTCTTCTTGTTCAGGTACACGGAGGTTTTGTTCATCACTGTCCAAATTAAATGGTTGTTTTGGCCGTTTAACAGTCTGCAAAAGTGTTCTTTCTAAATTCTCAACACCGACTTCTGACTTCTACGACATTCCCACCCTCGTCCCTACAGGCTTCGGGCCGGGCGTTGTAGCCCCTGGACAATTGTTTTACCCTTTGGTAGACCTTTCGCACACTGCTTTTGCTGTAGCATCCCTCAATAGTTTGACAATTCATTTTTCAGTTCTCTGTTTTTCTTCTGAAAAGCCGGTGTTCCTCCTTCCTCTTTTCTGGTAGGCTGCACGGGAAGCGCTCTTCACTGCTCTGATTCTGGTCTGCAGCATTGCCTGACAAACTTAATGTTTGGCCAGCCTACACTCATCATCGAACCAGGTGTTTCGTTGTGGTCTCCTAATGAAATGGGTTTGGGTTGGGTTCCTATAAATTTATTTCTGTTTTTCTTTGTGTGTCCTTTAAGACAAAGCATTATATGTTGTGTATATAATAAAGAATTAAGTATATAATTTTTTTTGCAGAGACAGAAAATGTTAAATTAAATGAAACAACAATACGAAAGAATTTCTTCTCATAGGAGCCGTTATAAACACATTTTCTAAGCTAGTGACCCAAGAGCAAGCAACATACATAGCTATGTATTCCTATATTTCATACCAAAGGACATGATTTGTTTTGGAAGCGATAATGATAAGGAAACGGAAAACAACGTTAAGATGAGGTCAGACATGATGATGATACTCGGGATATACAGCAATGCGAATGAACAACCAGCAACTGCGAAGGAAAAATTCCTTGACAATCATCCAAACACTCATGTTGGCGGGTGTGTTGTATAGCAAACGCAAAAACAGGAAGTAAAAAATGCAATTATCCTGCTGTTGCCGTACAATTAAACAGTTTTTCCCGCAGTTTTACTCAGTTATATAGTTTTCTTGCTGTTCCACTGACCTGACCATTACACAAAGGATAAAGAAAATAAAAAAGCGCAAAGCATTTTTATTTTTATTCCTACAATTTTTGCTAATTTTTGTTCTGAAACAATGTCGGTGGGTTCTTTGGTGCCGCATGAACTTTCCACTTTTTGTTATAACTGCTGTTCTTTTAATTCAAAAGGATGTTTTTTTTTTGTATCACAATCAGATTAAAATAAAAAAATAACTGTGAAAGTTCTGATATTATATGGTATAGACAAATATACAACAAAAGCAAAAAAAAAGTTTTTGAATACAGATATTATGAAGTTCGGAATATTCATAATTTTATACAATAATTTAAGTTGATTCAGGATGAAATAATTTGGTTAATTTGCAATGACATGCAACGCGGACTGAGTTTAATTTCTTTTATTATCTGAATATCTTCTCTAATTCAATATGATATTGGTATCAGAACTTTATTCGGAAAGACTGCCTATGTCGACCGCTTATCCTTGGTAGGTCGAACAAATATATAGCAATCTACATAAATCAGAAACTCTTAGTGCGAAAGAATTGATTGTAGACTTATCCAAGAAAGTTCACAATTAAAAACCACGCAGCAGGTTGCGTACCCCTGGTCAAGATTTTTTTTCCTCAGGAGTTCCAAAATTTCTATAGCTTTTAGCATTTTGAAGTAGGGTGACAAAAATTTCAATATGCAATTTGTAGCAGGTATTACATTTTGAACTTTTTGTGTTTAATGGATTCTTGCATTATCTATTTATTAAGAAGCAATCACTTAGTTGTGTTTCGTTAAGTTTTTCCGTTAGTTCGGGGAGAAAACAACAGAAAATAGGTCGCCAAAATGAGTGTACCTAAACTACAATGAGGCCTTATGACGCTTTTGTGAAGCGTCATAAGACCATACTCAAACATATTTCACTTTAGCAATGTGTCATAAGGCCATATGTTTTTGTAACATAGGGCCATACTAAAAAAAGCAACTGTCAACAAAACGTTGTAGGTAATATTCGCCGCGAATTTTAAGCTATTATTTTTTTATCAAGTGTTGTTGCTTTTTTAATTGCAAATTCTTGTAACTCTTATTATCATGCTCATGAGCTTGATACAAAAATATATCTTTAAAGTTCACGTTCCAAATTCATGTAACTTTGTTTTTTATCAGGCCATGTCATTATGATAATAAAAGTGAGCTTGATACAAAAAAAGTTTCAAAGAGAAAACGAAAGTGACATATGGCCATAAGGGTCTTATGACGCTTCCAAAAGCGTCATAAAGCCATATGCTCGAAAATGGCCTTGTGACGCTTTACAAAAGCATAATATGACCATATTTCGAATTATGGCTTTATGTCATGGCACCGGCAAGTTATGTGTTGATTCTGCATCTTTAGCTGCATTATAAAAAATTAACAGATTTCACATATTATAATATTTATGTCACCAAAACAACATGGCCGCCACAGGCCGCCAAAATTTACCCCTCGCACGTTGAAAAACATTTAAATTACAACTTTTAAAAACGCTATATCTATAAAGCCAAATTGTCGACCGTTACTTTTAAATGTGTGATCTTATTGTTATCTATTCCACCGTTTGGTTCTTAAATAATGTTCTCACTCTTATCAAGGCAAGTTATGCATTCGTACATTTTTTTTTGGACAATCAAACATGACATTACGATGATAGAGAAGCCGAAAAAAGTGGGTCCGACAATTCTGGCTGTCTGTCCGTTTGTCTGTATCGGCACCTACAAACTGAACGGCTGGACCGATTTGCTTCAAGCTTTTTAACATACTAAATATTATTATGATTTCCTACAGAGGGGTTTTTGGAATTAGCATTCTAGCTCTAAAACTAACGGTACCTGCCATACGATTTCATATGAAAAATACATTTATCTCAAAAACTTTCTGAATGATGCTTTTGAGGGTTTTTGAGTCAATTTTTTGTTTTGGTTGGAACGGATTTTTCAGGAAAAGTCTTATAACGGTACCTCCCATAGGACAGGTTTTTAAAATCAGATTTTCTCTTAAACCACTTGACGGATTTTGATGAAATTTTTAATGCAGACGAAATAATATAAGTTGTTTTTTTTTTGAGTTTTTTTAAAACCATTTAATTTTTTTTTTTTAAATTTTTGTTTTTTTGCAAAAACTAGGTATATAAACCTATTTTTTTTTTTAATTTAATTCTTTTGATAAAAAATACAAAGTGTTAAAATATACTCAAAAAAAAAAAAATTGGAATATATTTTCGAAAAGTTTTTCAAAAAAAAACAGGTTTAACGATTTTGAAAAAAAAATTTCTTTTAATATAAAGCAGTAAAAGAAATCAAATGACTTTGTTAATTTTTTCCTCTTGCTAATTTGCCTCTTAAGGGAAAGTGTAATTTGTACGTCCTTCCAATTGCTGCATAGAAGCGAAATGCAAATACAGGAATAATTAAGAATGTTAGTCACTAGGACTTGGCCCCCATCAGGAGCTGTTTTTCTGTTTTATTTTAACGTCAACGCTTGTTATGTGTACGTATACGTATTTTTTTTAAATTACTAATTCAATTTATGATCTAAGTTTATATTTACATCTGTGTTTGTCTGTCGCTCTATCTCTATAATCTACTTCTATACACACCCAAATGATGTATTCGTACAACTTTTTGAACCTAATTATCGAACAGTGAATACAAAATCATCTCAGCACGTTTAGTATTTATCCTTGTTTAGGATAGCAGTTCCAAAGAACTCTATTGACCTGGGAGTAATTCACGAAAACAAAAATTAATGACATCCTGTCTTGCTATTGGGCCAAATGATTTCTTCCTATCCAATAACTTTTTCCATTTAATGGCTTACTTTCTGAGAGAGAGAAAAAAAATAACAACCGGAAATTGTATTCGTTTTGTTTGTTCTCTTGAAAGCATTTAAGTGGATTTATTTGACGATTAAGTCCTTTAGTTGCGTGCAATAAATCTCTCATTTCATGGGTCTTAGTGTGGTGTTTACTTTCTTAGTAAATGAATGCGTGATGGTGGAATAAATATATGGATTTATGCGTTAGTCTTAGGACATGACCATGCAGCAACGCACGATTGGCTTTTCTTTGTTTTTGAATGTGTACAATGCTTTCAAACGATTTGCTTTTGTGTTTGAAAATGCTGAAGAAATAAGAACTAAGAGATTTGGCCGAAAGAATAAATTAAGTGTTTAAGCCAAAATGAAACAATGAAAAGTTGGAAATTTTTTGGATTGATTGGGTTATTAATTTACCTTAATGGTGGCTCAATTTATGAATACTAGAATCGCCCAGTGGCCAAAATTCGGCCAACACCAAGAAGTTTTTTTTTGTTTTAATGGTTAAATTTTTAATTTGTTTTTATTTTTATTAAGTTTAAAAAAGAAAACATTAAAATGCCCAAAACTGTGGGAAAAAATGTTCACAGCGAATTTATACGAAAAAAATGGTAAGAAAAAACACACCAAGACATTTTCACCCGTATTTTCACAAAAAAAAAATTACAAAACAAAATATTTCCAGCACACCTTCTCAGTAATACCTTTCCAACGATATATATATATCATCTCAATCGATTGGGTAACCGCCTCGCAAATGGTACCACAAGAAAACTGCTTGCCTATTTAAAAATAGATATTGATCAATACGGACATCATAGAACTGTTTTTTTTTTTAAAGGCTTTATTCCGTAAACCAATCTTCAACCATTTTCAAAAGATTCGATTAAAGTTAAGCCTGCAACTTTAATAACATAATTGGTGGCAAACTCCGAGTGTGGATTTTTAATTGCAGCTTCAGCTTATGAGCTGCAAGTAGAACTGTTAAATTACTCCAGAGATGGCTCGCTTAGGTTTACAAACCACCTTATTTGCAAAATACTGTCGAAGGAAATTTTTCCTCAATATAAGGATCCCATAGTGCACACAAAATAAACACATAGTCAGCATTTTACAACCGACCAGATCTTCACATTGCACCCGAGTCGCACAAAGCTGAAAACTCAACTTCAAAATCATCCATTTCAAAGCAGCTTACGACTGTGTAAAAAGGAAGAATTATATTATTTCCTGCCAGCGCCGCCGGAAATACCCTCCGGGTATAGTTACCAAAAGCCTAAACGTCTGCTATGCACCGATTTACCTCAAACTTGGTCCATAGTATTATGTTTATGTTTATGGAAAGTTTTTCAAAAAAAAAAAAAAAAAACCGTTTCTTGAAAAACATGATTTTGAATACTTTTTTCTTAAAATTTAAAACAGTAAAAGAAATCAGATGGCTTACTTCATGTAAAAAAAAGATTGTAACTACTGTTTTAAAAATGATTAATCAAATTTTGGGTTTTTTTAATCTAAAGCCCTAGGATCACTGTAACACATTAGAGAAAGTTCGTGGGACCCAGTCGTGCACTTTATTCTTTAAAGGGGTTTTTAATATGGATGCACATTAAAGCTCTGAATATCAAAATGGAAGGAAAAGACAGAGCCGGGTAAGGCTTTCAAATTCTCGTGGTGTGGCTAAAGAAAGAACCCCTGTACTTGACAGTACGTCAGAAGTTAGGCTCAAGGGTAAATTTATGGGCATTCCTTGCAGTGCGGGTATGACTGTTGAATATTGTTTAAGGAGAGGAATGCATCTGGCTATTTCGCTGGGGCACTGTTTGTGGAAGTAGCGATAAAACGAGGTTAGACAAGAAACATTACGAGTGAAAAGAAAGTTTCCTTAATAGTTCTTTCACATATCAATTTTAAGACTCTTTTTTGGATCCTATGTACGAGTAGGTAGGTAGGTTATGCTTCAATGACAGAAGACAGCACTGAGTTTTTTGAAGCATTCAATTCCACTATTTCAAAATCCCCAATTTAAAATTATGTCCAGGAATTCAATGAGCTGATCATATGCTGCCGTTGCACTTCCACATCCGAAGAACAGGGCTGTGAATCTGGAAACGAATATGAAAAGTTGAGGGTATACTGTCGTTAGCACACTAATAATTAAGTATATTAGGAGTCTTAGATAAGAGATCATGTATAAGGATTCGGAAGAGAGTCGGATACAGAACGGAGCCTTGTGGCACACCAATATTTATTTTGTGGATGTCAGACTGAAAACCATCCAAGACCAAGACAACACTAATTGAACGGTCCGGAAAGTAACTTCTAATCCAACGAAGAAGGGGTAAGTCAAAACTATTATATCACAAGTGGACCTATTTGCACAGCTTTCCTTTCTAAAGACATTTCTTGATCTGAAAGTTTATCAGAGTTTCCATATGACCTTTGTACATTGCGTGCAAAATATTTAGTTTGCTTTTCAATTAGGCTGCCATCAGATCGCTTTCTCTCCTCTTAGTGCACCACTGTAGGAAGGTTCACTATTTTTATTTAACTTCAACCTCATTTCATCAAGGTTTCGTTTAAAAAAAAAAATGTGTCTACTTAAAAACAAAAGATAATACCAGTTCAGCAGACAGTTTTTAATTTTATGGAAGTAGCTACATAGTTATGTTTGACCTCATAAGAAATTTAATTGGAAAATATAGTCACATACCTACGCCTTATCTTTGTATGGTATAAAATAGGTATCCAATTCTGCAACGGCAGCAGACGACATACAATGTGGTTTTGTATTCCTATACCTACATATATAGTCTCAAGCGCATTCAATACAAAAAAAGAAAAATACGAAGAAACCAAAGAATTGGAGCATTAATTGAAAGCAAAATCTCCTTTCTTAAAAATGCACACATTTATGTTTGTGTGTGTGTGTGTGAACACGTTTCTGTGAATAAATTGAAGAAACAATGCAAATTAAAATCGATCCAGTGAAGCAATACAATGTCTTCGAAAAATTGAGAGCTAACCCAAACTATAAAGAACACAACAAAGGACACTCCACATTTTGCACATCACACTGACTAAGTGAGAGTGAGTGCAATATAAGAAAACGCCTTCAAGAGAATACACTCATAGAAAATTATTTCACAATAGAAAACAACACAAGTCACAATAGGTAAACTATTATCCTGATTATCCTTAAGATTGTCAAACAGATGCATGTACTTTGTACATACGAGTATGAGTATGTATGTATATTTATACTCACTCCTACCTATTGAAAGTTTTTTTATTTTTTTTTTTATTATTATTTTGCACAGGAAACAATTTCATAGTGTGATGATGATGTGGCTTTATAAAAAATTATTTCAAGCACTATTGTTGTTGAATGGAAAGCGAACAGCGAACAGCGAACAACACCATCACGCATTTGGAGTGGAGTATCCTTGGGGAGTCTAAAGAATTCAAATAGATTTAGGTTTTTTGTTTGTTTTTGTTGGAAGCACGCGCGCGCAACTAGAGTGCAAAAATCTAACACCATCTCGAATAGAATGTAGGACATTTTGTTCTGTCAGAATCAGAAGGGATATTATAATGTACATACAAATGTTGTACATGCCATTATGGTTGTATCCTTTCAGTTCAGTTTTGTTAGAATCATTTTTCAAAGAAGCTTCTTTTCGCATTAACTCGGTCATTCTTTGTTTGCAAAGAGATTCTAACAAAAAAGCACGAAGGATTTCTATTGTTTCTGCTTCGTGAGAACTGGGACGACGACGGACGAGTTAAAGTGAAAGTATAGTAACACGTTATTTGATTTTACACTTATGCTTTGCTTAATGATGAAACAAAATGGGCTGTTTAAGTCTCTTACTGAAACTTTTCAAAGAGCTGTCCTGCATCTGACACTAATTGGCGCTAAATAAACGGATAATAAATTCAAAAGACAAAAGGGGCATACTAAGTTTAGTGTGTGATTATGTTGATAATGGTAGAGGGGGAGAAGCAAAATGGAAAATACTTTTATTTTTATATTTTTTAAGTTGAGTATTTATTCGTCCAAGAACAAGATTAGGATTTTTGTATAGGGACAGGTTTATACATTTTCGTACAGTATTTTGTAGGATGAATCGGGTGTCGTACGGTACATTAAAAATCGAGAATAAGAAAATTTTGGGCTTGGGGGAACAGTAAAAAGGACGAACCTGCTCTAAGGAGTGACAATGGTCTTGGAGCTTTAGATTTTGTAAACAAATTAAGGGAAATACTCATATCAATTTTGATTAAACACTTACAAATCACTGGTTAAAAGGTTTTTTTTTTTTTGGCATATAAGAAAAACTTTCCGAATATATATTCCAAATTTTTTTTCAGTATGTTAACTTCTAGCACTATGTAGTTTTTATCAGAAAAATAAAGTTTAAACAAAAAGGTCAAACAAAAGGTCAAAGTCAAAACCAACAAATTCTAACTTTTTTTTTTTTACTTAAAAAAACTTTTTTCGAAAATTTTAAGATATAATATTATTTCATCTTTAAAAGGGCTTCAAAATTTCATCTAAATCCGTCAAGTGGCTTACGAGACAATCTGAATTAAAAAAACCGGTCCTATGGGGGGTACACACTTCATGTGTATAGGTATCCCTCCAACCACCAACCACCCAACCTACCTACAACCACCAAACATTTTTTTAATTTTGTTCACCCCTTGAACACCAACCTCCCTCCCCCACATACATCAACAAACCAACAGCCCACCATTTTTGAACATATTTTCCTCCTCCCCCACACAGTAAATCCCCCCTTCATAACCACTACCAATCACACACACCAACTACAACAAACCCCCCACTATTTTTGAGAATTCCACCCCACCCGCCCCTACACCAAATTCAACCACCCACTCCACCTACAACCACCTGCTACTCACCCACCACTTTTGACAACCCCCCCCCCCCCCCCCGAACCACCGCCGCAAACCACCCACCACAACTATTTTTGTTAATTGCTTCTACTACTCCCCCCCAATCCCAGCTACCCATTCCAATACAACCACTGGCCACTCACCCACAAATTTTAACATTCCCCCCAACACCAAATAACCATCCAACATTACCAACCACCCATCCCACCTACAGCCACCAACCAACCACCCAAAGTTTTTGACAATTCCCTCCTCCCCCCTTCACGACCACCGCCAACTGCCCACCCCACCTACAACAGCCAATCAACCACCCACCATTTGTGACATTTTTTGTTCACCCCTTAACCCAAACACAAACCTACCACCCCCACATACAACCAACAGCCCACCATTTTTGAAAATTTGTTCCTCCTCTCCCACACAATAAAGCCAGCCCTTCCTAAATACCACCAATCACCCACCTACTATTTTTGACAATTCCCCCATGCACCAAATTCAACCACCTACTCCACCTTCAACCACCTGCTACTCACCCACCATTTTTGACAATTTTTTCCTCACCCCCACCCCCTCCCCAGTACAAATATTTTTGACAATTCCCTTCACTACACCCTCAACCCAAATCCAACCACCCATCACACCTACAGCCACCAACCAACCACCAACCATTTTTGACAATTATTTTTCCCTCACCCCCTCCCAACACCAAATCCCCCAGATCCAACCACCTACCCCACCTACCACCACCTTCCACTCACCTACCTTTTTTGACAATTTTTTCATCGCCCCAATCAAATCAACTATTCCCACCACTTAAACCGCCGACCATCCAACCCACCTTTAATCACCCACCATATTTGCCAATTCACCCCCCACCCTCCCCCAATCATACCAAATTCCCCCAACACCAAACACTTATCCCACCTACAGCCACCAAGGAACCACCCATTAGTTTTGACAATTTTTGTCTCACCACCCAAACCAGCTACAACCACCCACCATTTTTGACAATTTTTCCTCTTCCTGACACTACCAATACCCCCCCACCCCCACCACCCGCCTGCCCCACATACACTCCCACCACAACCAACCAACCACCCAACACCCTCCACTCCCACTTTAACGACTTTTTAGGCTATCAAAGCAGCTAGGTAACGTCAGTGTGACTGTGACTGTGACTGGACATTTTTCTGTGCGTGCTGCCCATATATTCCAAACCGATTTATTAGACGTTATCACGTCAAAAACGCATTTCAAATTAACTTGTCAACAAAGTTGTTCCAGATATCTACGATATTGTTTAACGTTTCAATCGAATCAATTTGGCTGTTTGATATTTAAATGGCACGTAGAGCCGGTTGTCTTGCTGGAATAACATGTCTAATTGTTCAAATTGGTAATCATCGTTTTTTAGTGCTCGCCATTGCCGAACACCTCATTAACGTCGTTTTGGAACAAGTACTGCTAATGACCCATCGTGGTGCACCGGCCCTAAACAGGTACATTTTTAAGATGCATTGTCTGTCACCTGGTAAGCCTCGTGTGTGTTGGTATTGTCCATATACGGAATTTAACATGGAAGCACTTTCTACCAAAAAACGTGTGCGACAGAAGTAATAACTTAAACTAACCTAAGTTGGACTATTTTATATTAAAATTGTTTAACTTGAGAAAAGCTTAGATTATTTCTTAAACTTTATGTACATAAATATGGCAATGTGAGGGAAGGCTATGTATTAATAAAATATTTTTTTGATTATAAAATGCGATGTGCTTTAAAGTGAGAGAGCATAGGAGCTTGTCTACTGCTGCAGCCGTATGTGTGAGAGAAAGTAAAGCCAGACAGAGTGGCGCCGTAACGCGTTACGGAATAAAGTGGTTTACCCTCCCATAAGAAGTTATCACTTTAAAAACACGCCTCGTCGCAAAAATTATTTCTCGGTCAAAATTGAGGTCCTTTTCAAACGCTCGGAAGTGCAGTCAACGAGGAATCGAGTGCCTTGGGGTTTGTAGCAAACTTCGCAGGACCGCAGCGATGTTTTAAGCCAATCTTGTGTTTTTTTGACATCCAAATTAAGGCTGATTGATTACTGAACCGTCATCTCAAATTTGACCAAACGTTGAAGAACCGAATGTGGTGAAGGGCCACCACGCCAACCGTTTCTTCTTCTTAATTTTTTTTGGAATTAGTCTGCAACAACACGAGTAAACATAGTTTAGGAAGTTCGGACAGTAGATAAAAGCAGATACCGATAAACATTGGGTTTGAATGTCTGTATATCGCAATGGGAGGGAAAAGTCGAGCCGGACAAAGCATTCCTCATTCTTGTAGTGCGACATAGAAATAATGAAGTATACAATAGTTTATTTACATACTTAAGTTGACTTAACTAGAGCGTGGTGCTCCTAGTCATTGCTTAGTAAGCCCATCCAGAGTCAGCTCGATTTCCAGCCTGCCGTCTCCAATTTCGCACTCCAAGTTGTCGGAGGTTTCCATCTACTTGTTCGCTCTATCAAAGACGAAGTCAACCTTGGCTTCTGACTCCCTCTAGTTTGGCGTTGAAAACTTTACGAGCTGGAGCGTCGATGTGCATTCGCTCTACATGGCCCAGCCATCTTAGTCGTTGAAATCGATTTTTTCTGGCTAGGCTTATGTCGCTGTATTCGCCAAATAAATGTTGTTTTCTCGGTTTACGCAAGCAGGGAAATATATCGTACGCAGAACTTTTCTCTTGAAGACTTTAAGTGACTTTTCATCCGATTGGGAGAGGGTCCATGCTTCCGCGTCATATAAAAGGACCGGGATTATGAGTGTTTTATACAGTGTCTTCTTGGTTCTTCTAGATAGGGCTTTATTCCTCAATTGATTATTCAGCCCAAAGAAACAGCGATCAGCAAGAGTTAGTCTGCGTTTGATTTCAGCGCTTCTGTTGTTGCCTGTGTGTTAACTACAGCAGTGCCCAAGCCCAAGTAGAATATTTGGTCGGTCGTAGATTTTCCAGGTTTGAAACCACATTTGATTAAATAATTTACCGACGTACAATATGTGATCGTTCCACAGAATGTTGTTTTTAATAGACATTCTTGGAAAACACAGCTGTTCGGTTTCCTAAACGCAAATACCACTTGTAGATAAGGGCATAGGTGGTATCATCGTTATGCCATGTTTGAACAAAATCTCAAATTCGTTTTCACAAAACAAATAATTGTCTTTTGGAGCAACTAGAAAATAAGGAATTAAAAATATGCTCTTCTTGTTCCAAAATTTCAAGTTTATGATGAAAAAGCTCTGTGGTTTCTATGAAAACTGCAACTTACTCAGAATGTTCAAAAAATGAACTTTAAATCAATATTTATTTATGTAATACCAAATAAGAAACTCATTTTCAATCTGCAAAGAACAAATCGTTTCGTCAAAAGTCAATATTTAATACTACTTGGAAAAGTACCTATATTAAGGAATATCAATCTTACAAAATCCCTTATAGATAAAATGTTTTCCGACACTTTTTGAATTACCTTCTTCATGATGAGGTGGAGAGTGGAGCATAGAGGGAAGATAATAATGATGATGAAGATGAAATAATAAGTTTCAATAGTGTATTTTGCTTATATCCCCTTAAAGACTTTTTTCTTTGAATATTACTAAAAAAGTTCTCCTTTAACCGAACCAAGATGAGCAAATTTTATTCAAGTATAGGTGGTAGACAACATCTCAAATAATGTTGATGGTTGTATGTACAAATATTTTCCTTAAATTTTTTGTGTGTGACAATATCAAAAAATGCTCCTCGAGCATAAATATTTGTCCTGATGGTTATGTGTTGATTTTCTCGAACCATAATAATTTTCACATGTGCTAGGCACTAGGCAGGAGCAGGACATGCTAGAGCTAGACTATACTTGACAATTGAGAGAAATGTTTGCAGCAAGTTAACACAACATATCCTCTACCCGAACACCGAACTTGTCGAGTTGTAGAGGCTTAAGTAGGGTCAAAGATTCTTGGGGCTCTGTGTCACTAGAAGAGTCCCGAAAACCAAAGGGTGTTCTCACCTCATCCTCACCCATTCCTTCCCTCCCCTCCTAGCCAACATCCATAAATCCCTCCTCATTCACTCCCTCTCTCTCTCCCCCCCCCCTAATCCAGGGTGTCATGTGACCCGTGCCCATTGGATGGTTTGCAGCCAGGGGGTATACCGGCTGTATTCTAACGGAACCTCTTTGAAACAGGCAAAATCGAAGAGTAAGTGCCTTATCTGCTACAGGGGGTGTTGCAGACGGACCTCATTTCCCCCATAACTCGTGGGACCAAAAATGAATGTAAACAATAATAATAAAAAACAAAACAACATAAAAATAAAAACAAAAACAGATGAGACCGGTTCTCCTTTTAAACCGGGCGACAGTACGGCGCCAAAGCTGTCTGGCGTTAGTTCTCCTGCAACATTGTGCAGTGGAGGGGTTGTGGCTACTCATGGCCCCTCTACAAGCAGTGTTCGCAGTGAGGTGAGAGTAGGCAAACATCTCTCTAGGCATGGGAATGGGACTAAGGACACACCTGGTCTCATTTCCACTCCTAAAGCCACAGGGGTTAAACCTCTTCTTAAGGGCGTAGTTTTGCAGAGCAAAAGGACTACTAAGGTCAAACCTGGTGGGCCTTCTGCTTCCAGCACCCCGGGGGGTAATCCTCCTGTTAGGAAAGGACAGCGGAGCATAGCTCCCTCGAAAGTCCTCTACAAAAATCGTCGCAATGCTGAGCGGTCTCGACAACTCATAGAAGCAATTCCAGAGAGTGATAGAACCGCCCAGCAGAAAGAAAAATTAAGCTGGGCCTTGAAGGTATTGACCGAGGACATAAAGCCTGTGGACTGTACGTCCAAAAGGCAGAGGTCAATGGAGGAGGCTGCACCAGTTCCCAAAAGACCAAAGGGGAACAAAAGCAACCCTCCCTATCCTTCTGGGCTCATTAAGCAAAAATCTTTCAGCGACGCCTTGAAGGGGAAGATTGTCATCGCCGTTATTGACAGGAGCGATCCAGATGGCACGATCTCGTCCGATAGATGGCAGCTGGTAAAGATGAAGCTCTCGGCTAGCTTCTTAAGTTTGATGCTGGCAAACCCTGGTGCACCACCTATCACTAGTGATGGAGGCTGGTACCAAGGGCATGTCAAACTAGTTGTCTGCGAGGACCAGAGATCGTGTGATCTGTATAGGCTCGCGATCGGTGGTCTTGGGGAAGTATGGCCAGGAGCGAATCTTGAAGTCGTAGCAAAGGAGGATATCCCGAGCAGACCCAGGACTCGCACCTGGATCCCAGCTGAACCCTCCGCGTGGGATGAGATCATCCAGATAATCAAGATAAGCAACCCGCAAATACCTACTCACAACTGGAAGGTCGCCAAGCTGGATGAGCAGAAGGGTCTTTATAGATGCGCGCTAATTGTGATCAATAAAGAGTCTCTTGCCCATTTGGCAAAGACCCAAGGTGTGATTAGGTATGGGTTTGAATCTATAACCCTAAGGGTTTATAAAAAAGACGAGTTAGAGGCAGGTATTATTCCTCCTCATCCTTCGCTCTCTGACAACGAGGAGCCTATGTTGGAGGCATCGGCTTCTCCACCCGATAATGTGAGGATCACCTTTCCTTCCATGGGTGAGGAGGCGGATGTCTCTGACTCATCATCCTCTACTGGTAAAACGTTGTCTTCTCTTACCTTTGACGAACAGTTGATAGTAGAGACGTACGACTCCCTAAAAGGCTCTCTGAATGAGGATGAACTTCTCGGTTTATCTTCAGACGAGGACCTGAACGACACAGTGGTGGAGGCTTCTCTGCCTGATTGTAGCAACAATGCTGCAGTTAGTTCAGATTAACCTCCAGCACTCCAAAAAGGCTTCGGCCTCACTCCTCCTTCGGCTGACTAACACTGGGGAGGACATAGTCCTGATCCAGGAACCATGGATATACAACAACCAGGTCCGTGGACTCAGGACTCCGGGATACACACTGTATGCATCAGACATAGGTAACTTGAGGTCATGCATTATGGTGAAAAGTAGCATTAAAGTATTTTTACTCCCTAATTTCAGCAACCAAGATATGACTGTCGTAAGGCTAGAGACGGCTAAAGACCATTACTGGCTGGCATCGGCATATCTTGCCCACGACCTACCTATACCGGGTGATAACCTAGATAGGCTGGTCAAGGAAGCTGAAGCAACAAACACTGCTCTCATCATCGGTAGTGATGTCAACGCCCATCATACAGTGTGGGGCAGTTCCGATATAAACAGTAGAGGTGAGTTACTTTTTGATTTCATCTTAAGCACTAACCTTATTGTAAGCAACATAGGCAACGAACCTACGTTTGTTACTAAAACCAGACGAGAGGTACTTGATATTACTCTTGTCTCCGATTTCATCTATTCAAGTATCAAGGATTGGAGGGTGTCACCAGACCATTCGTTCTCTGATCACCGTTATATCCAATTCAAATTAGAAGATGATCCCCCTTGCCAGGTAGCTTTCAGAAATCACAGGAAAACTAACTGGCTAAAGTACAGAGATACACTCAAAAACCTGATAGATTGTAATCTCTCAATACCCCCATGTAATACCCAGGAGCTTGACAAGAAGGTTGATGATCTTACATTGGCCCTCAACAATGCTCTGGCAACCTCTTGTCCTCTCATAACACCAAGAGGCAAGAAGAAGCCTTTCTGGTGGAATACAGAACTAGAACCGCTTAGGAGAAACAGTCGTAAACTGTTTAACAAAGCCAAAAGCTCAAGAAACGAATCGGACTGGGAATCATACAAGAAGTCCCTTCAAAAATACAAAAAAGAACTTAGGAAATCTAAAAGAATGTCTTGGAGAAATTTTTGTGGTAAAATCGAAAATGTCTCTGAAGCATCAAGGCTTAGGAAAGTTCTCTCAACAAACCCAGTAGTACCAAGTTTTATGAAAAAACCTGATGGCTCCTGGACGACATCAAGCGAAGAATCGCTCAATTTACTACTAGATACCCACTTTCCTGGTAGTTCCTCTGATATCAGTAATATTCACTATAATAGGTCAAATATTCAAAATATCCCTGAAGGTCTGATCAACAGGGACAAACTGCTTTGGTCACTGAACAGCTTCGAGCCTTACAAGTCTGCTGGGCCAGATGGCATAATACCCGCTGAACTACAGAAGTCTTCAGATATTATTCTGCCTGTGTTGGAAAATATTATGAGAAGCTGTTTGGAACTGGTTCACATTCCCCGGTCATGGAGAGAAGTTAAAGTAGTGTTCATACCAAAAGCGGGAAAAAGCTCCCAAACCAACCCTAAAGATCTAAGACCCATAAGCCTATCATCATTCCTTCTGAAAACCTTAGAACGTCTGATTGATATATATTTACGCAATAACATTGATACTAAACTTTTGTCGATGTCTCAACATGCTTACTGCAAAGGGAAATCGGTAGAAACTGCGCTACATTCGCTTGTCCGCACTATCGAATACTCCCTCCATCACAAGGAATACACAATGGTGGCTTTCCTCGATATAGAAGGCGCCTTTAACAATGTCGACACATCTGCAATCGCTAATGCACTCTCAGGTCTGAAGGTAGATGGCTCACTTGGCAAACTGATCGACCAAATGCTGATAAGCAGGGTGATCAACTCAAAACTGGGTGTAACATCCACAAGACGATCTGTTAGTAGAGGTACGCCACAAGGTGGTGTACTATCTCCACTCCTTTGGAATTTAGTGGTAAATGAACTGCTAATAATGCTGGAAGAGAGGGGATTCAATGTGATTGCCTATGCGGATGACATTGCTATAGCCGTTTCAGGAAAGCATCTCAACACCTTATGTGAACTTCTCCAATTTGCACTCAATAAGCTCACAAATTGGGCAAGTCGTTGTGGACTAGGCGTTAACCCCCACAAAACTGAACTTGTCCTCTTTTCAAGGAAATATAAAATTCCACACGTTGACCCTCCTTCTATTAATGGTATAAGTCTTAAATTCTCCGACGAAGCAAAATACTTGGGTCTTATTTTGGACAAGAAATTAAGCTGGAAACCCAATATACAAGAAAGAGTAAGGAAAGCCACAGTAGCCCTTTTCTCTTGCAAAAAAGCCATCGGCAATAAATGGGGTTTAGAGCCCCATGTTATGCATTGGCTATACACATCGGTGATAAGACCGATTCTCACTTACGGGGTGGTCGTCTGGTGGCCTGCCCTAGACACAGCGTCGAATAGTGCTAAGCTCAGTAAAGTCCAACGTACCGCCTGCCTGTGTATAGGTGGTGCGCTGCGCACTACTCCCTCTGCAGCGCTAGATATACTATTCAACCTGCTACCCCTAGATATTTTCAGCAAGCAAATCGCTGCTTGCTCAGCAATTCGCCTGAAGGCGATCTCTATATGGAAAAATAATAATTATGGCCATGCTAACATACTGAACACCTTCAGTATTCCCCAAAGTAACATAGACTACTCCACATCCCAACTTCATTTTGATAAAAACTTCCAGGTAAGCATACCCTCTAGATCACTCTGGGAGGAAAATGCCTTCCAGGACGACGATCAAATTCAGTTTTTTACCGATGGGTCGAAAACAAATGATGGGGTGGGGGGAGGTGTATACTCTAATAGACTAAATCTTAGTCTCTCCTTCCGTCTACCAAACCATTGTAGCGTGTTCCAGGCGGAACTAATGGCAATTAAAGAGGTTTTATCTTGGCTTAAAGAAAACGTGGTATCTTCTAAGGATATCATCATTTTCTCTGATAGCCAAGCCGCGCTGAGGTCCCTGGATTCCATCTCCTATAACTCTAAAACAGCTCTCGACTGTCGATCATCTCTTAGAGAGATGACGGAACAGTTTAACATTCACCTCTGCTGGGTGCCGGGGCACAGAGATATTCCAGGGAACTGTAAGGCCGACGAACTTGCCAGGAAAGGAACAACACTACCTATATTAACTGAACACAGTTACCTGGGTATTCCCATCGCTACATGTAAACTTTTGCTAAGGCAAGAAGCTATGGACAGAACTAATCTTAGGTGGACAAGTGGCAACACATGTCTAGCGACAAAACGGATTTGGCCAAAGCTGGATTCGAATCGCTCTAAGACTTTGATCTCTCTGAGCAGACGGCACATTAGCTCCATTATAGGTGTCATTACAGGACACTGCCTCATAGGTAGACACGCCATAAGACTTAGCGTGTTCGCAAACGACTTTTGCAGAAGTTGTATGGACGAAGAGGAGGAAGAGACAATTGCCCATCTTCTTTGTACATGCCCTGCACTAGCTCACAAAAGGAAGCTCCATCTGGGAGAATACTTCTTCAACGATAGTAGTGATCTGTCTAACGTGGACACTAACTCTCTTCTAAAATTCATTAGAAGCACAAACTGGTTCTGAGTTACTAGGGGGAAACACCCCATACTCGTGGTATCACAACGGTCCTCTTATGGACTAAGTGTGTTGGTCTTTTCAGCCAACAGCCACTTTAACCTAACCTAACCTAACACAACATATTTACCCTCAAAGAATATAAGAGACGAAAAGGAGACTTCGTTTTCTTAAGCAATCAATTATTATTCAACTGAGACAAGTGTAGGCACATACATACATACATACTCGTATGTAGTATCAGCTATGCCTATATGCTAAAACAGAAGAGGCAACACACACTCGTACTATACAACAGGATATTATAAAGAATACAAAATGATGTCTATGTTTATATGCAAAAGATGATTTTATCTTATGGATTCAGGCCAAATTTGTAGACGGTATCTATGGTTTTTGGTCAGAAGATGGAGAGGTGTATGGCTTCGAGGAGTAGAAGGGGGGATTCAGAACTGATGGTTGTTGGTCATGGTTTGTTTATGTGATGAGTGCCATTGAGGAAAATTAATGCTAGTGACCTGAATTGATGAATATATTGTTGTTTATGTGCAAGATGTGTACTCAATAAGGATGTAGACAAGATATATGAAATCTTAAAACGATGGGCGCATAGCATGGCTGGAGAATAACTTTTTTTACTTTATTGGAGTCATCAAAGTAATTTGCTTAAAACAAGTACTTAAACAATGGATTTGAATGAAAATCAATGAAACATATCATTCAGTCTCTTAAAATAAAAAAAAAAAAAAATTAAAAGGAAAAGGAAACCAGACCCCCTTATGGCTTCAGTTGTCAATAAACACACACATCGTTATGTCTGAATGTAACCTCGAACTCAATTTAACCTGGCACTTGTGAAGCAAGTCCCATGACATATTGTTACTCCAATTCAATTGTAAGCAACAAATTGAATTTATTATAACCCTTGCCGCATGCCGCAATACCATCATGGATTGAAACCATACCACAAAATGTCTTCCATATAATATGCATATAACTGTGTATAGGTACAGTACAATCAATGATAAAAGCAAATTGAATGTTCAATAAATATTGACCCACACAAAAGAAATCGTGTGGCAACAATCCAAGAGAGATTACTAAAGATATAGAAACCACACCCAAACAATTTATGTAAACATTTGTGACAATTTTTTTTTTAGGGAAGAAATATTATATTTGCACCAAGACCCAGAGAGGTGGTTTTGTGTCAAAGAAATGTAAAACATTTTTGTATTCAAGCAAAACTGGGGCGGTTCGCGTTGAAAGAAGTTCCCCTGTCCAACCATTTTGCTGTCATTTCTTATAAACCTTGAAGGTTTAAGGACTCTATGTAAATATAGCTTGAAAATTGTGTTTACACACAATTTCAGTTTGACAAAAGACAAATTTATTATATTATGCACGATAACTTTCTGTAAATGTTTGATAGAATAATGTTAACTAAGAATATACAATTTGGAATCATTATTGTAGGGGGGGAGGGGATTCAAAAATACAGCATAATCAAGCCAAACATCAAAATAGATATTTGAGTTAATCAGACACTTAAGAAATTGGTCGTTAATGAGGTGCCATGAACTAAGGCCATACGAATTAAGGCCATAATGGCGTTAATTCACATTTAAGTGTGTACTAGCACCATATCCAAGATATGGCTTTAATTCACTTTTAAATGAGAACTATAGCCATAAGTACAATGTGAACTAATGCCATAAAATGTTTTGATCTCTGGGGTACAGTTAGTACAAGAAAACAACGGACGTTAGGTGGGTGAGGAGAAAGACGAGGAGGCAGACGAGGAGGTAGACGAGGAGGCAGATGAGGAGGCAGACGAGGAGGCAGACGAGCAGGCCACCTGCTTGAATCTACTCGTTTGAAGCAGACGTGCTTGAGGTGCCACTCTTGTAACTTTTTTGTTTTTTGTTTGTTTTGTGATTGCGTGAGACGTCCATTCGAGTGCATTTTGTAAGAGGTTCAAGGAGGATGCTATATTCGAGCTAAGAGTTGGGATTTGAGCCGGAATTACGCAAATTCGAAGAAACAAACCAATGGTTTTTTGATAATTCAATATATAAAGCATTTTGGTAGTACCGCTTAAGTTTAGATTTCAAATTTCCCATCTCTTATACGAAATACTTCCAAAGATCCGTCCCGTTGGTGAGTACGCTCTCTCTTAAACACATTGAAAAGAAACAAACACTTTTTAATCATTGAACCGCAAGAGCAAAAACAAAAAAGGAAAAATAGTACCTGATAGTTGTTATTTAACAATGTCAACAAATAAAACAACTTTAAACAATCAATATTAAATTTTATAGTGAAGGATTGAAAGAACAAACAGGATAAACACGGAACAGATCCACATGCGTTTAATGTTGACATTTGACATTTCAACTTTCAATTCCAATATTAACAACTCAGTGTCATCAGGAATTTTCTTACACGCGAGCTTTTGCTCTCATTAGAAAAAATAAAAACTACAAGAACTTTCTGCAAGAAAATGGCACAACACAGCGCCGAAGATAAATTAGATTTCTTAATTAAAGAGTTTAGTGATTTAAGAAACGACTTAACAAATCAAATTAGTTCTCAAACCAGTAAAATCGAACAAAAACTGGATTTAATTGTCGAAAAAAATAGAATATTGGAAAAAAGACAAGATCACTTAGAATTAAAAGTCAAATTCTTAGAGAAATCTATGAAAAGAAAAAACATAGTTATATACAACATAGAAGAAGTCGAAAAAGATAATCAAAATCTCCTAGATTGTATTCTACACCTACTAAACGAAATTCTTTAAGTAGAAACACATACAGAAGAAATTGACTTCATCAGGCGCATCGGTAAGCAAGGACCTAAGACAAGACCGCTCTTAGTAGGTCTCACAACCCAAATAAAAAAAGACGTAATTATGAAAAATAAAAACAAACTAAAACATTATGAGCACGCCACTATTTATATACAAGAAGACAAAATGAAAGAAGAACTGAACAAACAAAGATCAACACTCACGTCAGACAATAATATAAATAATACGGCAAGTTCAAACATAAATTCTCAAAAACGACCAAGACAAAACGATTCCAATAAAACCGAATCAGAATCTCAAGCTGCTTGTAGTACAAACAAAACTAAAAAACTGAAAGAAAACGATAAACATGCAACAACAAATAAAACACAGAGAATTAACATCCAAAACTTTTTTAAACCAATCAGAAACGCCAGTAATGAAGAAAAATCGAACAACGACAACTAGCAACTAACCGACCAAAACATAGCCTTCAAGAATAATAATAAAAGATTTAATACAACAGATAACTCAACAAAATCCTCAAGCCGATTAGCCATCGTGAGGAGTTCTGGCTCACACCCCCCAAATAACCTTAAACCCAATACCAGACAACTTTTTAAATTCGAAACAAAACCAAACTCTAAAAATTCAAATAACGAACTCTACATATGCACACTTAATGTTCGCACTCTAGCATCTGAATCGAAACAACAGGAACTAAGATTAGCCCTCAATAATATTAAATGGGACATAATTGGCCTCTCAGAAACAAGGATATTTGGACAAAACATTTTAGAAACAGATAGCGAAATTTTTTGTCAAATCGGAGAAACCAAAGGATTATACGGAGTAGGTTTCTTAATCAAAAAATATCTAAAAACATATATAACGGAAATTAAATTGATCAACGAAAGAATATGCAGCCTAACCTTACGCATTCAAAACACGAAATTGACGATCATACAGATATACGCACCAACAGAAAAAGCCTCCGAAGTTGAAATTGAAGCATTCTACGATATTCTAGAAAAAACTTACGAAGAAACAAAATCAGAACTCATGTATATAATAGGAGACTTCAACGCAAAACCTGGAAAAAGAACTAACATAGAAGAAAAAGAACTAGGAGGTTTTGGATATGGTCAAAGGAACAAACGAGGAGATACCCTTCTAGAATGGCTACAGCAAATGAATCTCTACTTTGCAAATTCATTTTTTCAAAAAAAAGATAAAAACAAATGGACATGGCTATCACCAGACCGAAAAACTAAAAACGAAATCGACCTCGTAATTACAAACAAACTGAAGACCATTTCGGATGTCTCTGTTCTCAATAACTTTAAGTTCGACAGCGATCACAGGCTTGTAAGAACAAATATAACAATAAACCACAAAACACTTAACAGAAATAGACAAATATTCGCAATCCCACAAAACATCTCAGAAGAACACATTACAAAATACAATAGATTATTAGAAATTGAGATACAAAAAAATATAAACATTAATCACTTAGACACAAATATCCAAAAATATTACAACATACTCGAAGAAATAATAAAAACAACAGCTAAAACCACATTCATGGAAGTCAAACCTTCGAAAAACGACAAACTATCTAACGAAACAAAAAATCTTATTCTAAAAAGAGAAAGCTTCCGAAACAAAACAAACTTAACAGAACTTGAAAAACGCCAACTCAAAGACTTAAGGGATCTAATCAATACAAATTCAAAAAAAGATATACAAACTTACAACGAAACAAATATTAAAAATATACTACATAACTCAAAATCCATAAAAAAGACAAAACAATTCTTGAACAATGATAAAGAATGGATCATATCTCTTAAAAACAAGAACAAGGATGCGTCAAAAAGAGGAGACATAAACGAAAACGCAACAAGATTTTTCGAAACAATCTTTAGTTCACAAGCTAATTATCTACAAAACGACTATTCAATTTCTGAAATTACCAATCTTCCCACAACAGAACCTATAACTTTCGAATTATCAGACATTAAAGAATCAATAGACAGTCTTAAAAACGAAAAGAGCGCAGGAAATGACGGTATTGAAGCAGAAATGTTAAAGTACGGAAAGAAAGCATTGACTCCTATTCTTACCTATCTTTTCAACTGTATATTAAAAACACAATGTATCCCAAAACAATGGAAACAAAGTACAATCATTCTTATTCACAAGAAAGGAGCAAGGGAAGACGTGAACAACTACAGACCCATAAGCCTTATTTCGACAATATACAAACTGTTCTCAAAAATTATTTATAAGCAAACAAAACAAACTCTAAATGAAAACCAACCGATAGAACAAGCTGGATTCAGAGAAGGTTACTCAACCACTGACCATCTCCAAACAATAAATCAGTTAATACAAAAATCCAAAGAATATAAGAAGCCACTGTACTTGCTCTTTATTGATTTTGGATCATGGACTCAATATAAACCTGACAAAAACCAAAGTCCTAACAAACCACACTAAAAACTCTATCTTCCAAGGACAAACCGAAATTGAATATGTAGACGATTATATATATCTAGGACAAATAAAATCATTTGAAAAACAAGAAGAGAAAGAAATAAACAGACGAATCGCAAACACTTGGAGACAATATTGGAACATAAAAGAAATATTAGACAACAATTTGAACAATCACACACGCAAATATATTGTAGACTCTATGATACTACCAGTTATTACATACGGACTCCAAACTTTAGGACTTACATCAAACTTATTCGAGAAACTAAGGATCTGTCAGACAAAAATAGAACGAAAAATGCTAAATATAAGAATTGTTCAAAGAATATCGAACGAGGAAATAAGAAGACGAACAAATATAACAGATGCAGTTAGAAGAACGAAACAATTGAAATGGAGTTGGGCTGGACATATTTCAAGAATTCAAGACCAACGATGGACCAAACAAACGACGAAATGGACTCCAAACGACAAAAGACCTGTTGGACGACCGAATAAAAGATGGGAAGACGACCTTATTCAGTTCAATTTAAACTGGTATAACCTAGCCAAAAACCGAAATCTATGGACCTCAATGGGGGAGGCTTATGCAGAATAACCTGACTTTATGATTTATTTATAATAATTTTGTACCTATATAGTCTAACTTTTTTAAAATTGCTAGTCCTTTTTAATTTGTTCTTTGTATTTCGTCAAAATTTACTTACTTATTATAAATTTAAAAAAAAAAAAAAAAAAAAAAAAAAAAAATTAGAATCATTATCTTACCAAACATAAATTTTGTAAAAATTGTTTAACAACCGCAATAAAAAAAGCTTATAATAATAATAATAATAATAAGAGTAAAGTATTCAAAAATTTGCTTTGTAATGATTTCATCGATATCTATTTTTATATATCTGTGCAAATTTATTGTATGAGAAGTTAATCTCCCATATTTGCTCGCAGCCACGTTTAAAGTCGTCTGAGAGCATAGAACGACTCTGCTTTTGCGACACTTACCAGGAAGTGAAGATAATACTCTTAATATTACATGTACAAGTAGGTACACGTGTGGATAGAGCACCTAACATTTTTGGAAGACACACAAATACGACTAAAATATAATGATTGGAAATATGCGACTGGTTCGCACGAACTGACTCTAATGTACGACAGTGGTCTTGGGGATTGAGTTTTTGAAAAACATATTTTGTTCGTAATGTATAAATACCTTAACTGATTTGAGCTGAAAAAAAGTACGTTCTTACGAGTATATAAATTTCATTTTATGAGAATAAAATTATAAATATTATGTGAAGCGGTTTGTTCGAAGAAGTGTTTTTGGATTAAATTTAAAAACAAATTCAAGAACTCCAATTCATGGGTATTTATCAAATACATAAAACTATCATTTTTGAAAAAAAGTTAATAATAATAAAACTAAACTTTTTTCAAAATATTTCTTTAAAAAAAAAAAATTTAAAAAAGCCTTTAAAAATATAAAAAAGGAAAATATGGGTATGCATTATAAATTATGCTACCTTAACCTATATCGCATATGTTGAAAATTTCGAAAGAATCGGTTAATCCGTTTTGAAGATAGTGGAACGCAAAAAAAAAACTGGTCCTTATTTTGGTAATTTTTTTTTTCAGACATAATGATATTGATCTCATAAATTTAAAAAGCTATTCTGATTTTTTTTTAATCGTTGGAGCCGTTTTCAAGCTAAATAAGCTCTGAGATAATGGTTATAATGCCATGTACCTACCGTTATTTTTTGAGCTAAAAAAAAAAAGTCTTATTTCCCCTATTTCTATTCATACAGACAGGACATACAGCTGAGAGAATTTTTAGACCAACTTTTTTCGTATTCTCTGTCATCGAAATGTTATGTTTGATTGCTATCTTCTTATTTTGCACAAGCAAAAGTCAGCAATTACATAATGTATAAACTCCGAGTTACTGAAGATTGTGTGGATGTTTTTAACGTCACTGGAAGTTTTGCCGTCTTCCCAAAAGGGGTGGGAGTTGTAAGTTCAACCGCAGTCTGGCAGCAATTTCGATTTATTACCCCAGTTTCAATTGGGTGACACCCATAGAATTTTCGTGAGATAAATATTACCAAAATCTTATTCCACCAATGAACCAACAAAAAAATTCTTTCCTATCTTTCTATTCCTTTTCTCCTCGCTATCACATGTTAATTAATCATAAGGGTATTAACAACCCCTGCCCTTGAGTGCGAGTGCGTTATAAATTAAAAAAAAAATTAAATCCTTTCAAGTGCATTCCGAATTTTAACTAAGATAGTGCCCTGTGAATGAAACTTGGAGTTTTTCTTCGAAAATTCTTTTAGTTTGCCAACGAGTTGTTCAAGGCATGGCTTGGTTTCGAGTGAATTGCGTTTTTGAACAGCGCGGACTGCAATTTTAGTGTCCAGATGGCATTTTTGAACAACTGTCAGTTCCTATTTATATACATTTTGCTAGATCGATGTCAAAGGCAGAACAAAAGTTTAAATTAAACAAATTCCAGTGTATTCATTAAAAGGGGGCCTGGAGACAAAGATGGTACATATGTAGTAAGACTATGATTTCGTTGGAAAGGTATTTTAATATTCAATAATTTTCATCATCGCGTCAGGTATCGAAGTGCTGTAGAAAAAAGCTATCCACACATATGATCCCATATGTATGAAGTTATAGTACATATATTTAATTTAAATAAAACCTAGGATGATTTAAGGACTTATATTTTCCCCTTTAAAAATTTTAAATTTGTTTTAAGTTTTATTGGTTTTCCTAATTGTTGTTTATTTTGTAAGTTATTTTTGTTGGTTTTGGATGTTGACCCCCATGACCCCCCCCTCCCATTTGGATCCACTGTTCCTTAGTGTGCATAAAATATCATTATAATTGCTTTTTTTAAAATAAGAAATGGTTCCCTTAAGCCCTACTTTATAATTCAATTATAATTTTCCGCTTATATATTGAGGAGGACTTCAAAGCAAACATATCTACTAGAAAATAAGCTTTTTGGATCAAAAAATATTTTATTTGTTATTCCAAAATCACTAGCAACATTATTCATAAAAATAGAATTCTGAATAAGCCCACGTGAAACGTGGCAATGGACCTTATTTTCAAAAAAAAAAAATCTTTTGAATTTTTTTATACAAATCGACTTTTGTATTTATTAAATGATTTCTATTTAATTTTTGAATAAGTGAAGGACTTTCTATAAATAATTCTACAGCAGGCAAATCAATTACATTTTTTGTATCTCTTTTAAGTGAAAAAGATTTTATAGCCATCTATTAAAAAAATGGCTTTTTGTGAAGCATCAACATTAAACGTAATAATGAAACCATTGAAATATGATTTTCAGTAGAAATTACTTAAAGGATCTATGAAAAATAAAATTCATTTCATTTTTTTATTTCATTTGTCTATGTTTTCTAATCGGATCAAACAGAGAAAGTATATATATCACATCACCCTCATGTATGTTATTAAATTGAACATCCATTGTTTTGCATTGACTGGCAATCAGATTACTTGGCGAGCATTGAAATGGATTCCCTTTTGTTTCGCTTGGACGTGTCCTGTTCGCAGCTTATTGTCACTGTCACAATGGCTATCACCTAATCTTTGACTTTGTAGTTTATAATATGTACATGTATGTAAAGTAGATGTGTTGCAGTATAGGACGACAACTAGCCAAAAGCAATCTCATATCGAATATATCTGTAATTTTGGTTTTGAATTTCAGTAATGCATGAAAATGGATGTCATATGCATGTTGGCACTAAGACAGTATAATGGTGGTCGAGTTGTGTTGATGAATACGGGTGATAAGGTCATTCATTACATGCAGTGAATTTACTAGGATCTTAAAGGGTTGCAGGCTTTAAATGGACCACAAAATATTTCGGTTCGAAGAATTAACAATTCAAAAATCTTCGTTTTATTTTACGTTTTAGTCTTCAAAGGTTAAGTATACGACACAGTTTCTTTTATACTCTTCCTCCAATCAGTAAAAATGCAAGTTTCGCTGCAAATTATTTTCAAAAATCAAGGGCATGTACACAATTTGTCTCAGAGGAAACAAATCAAGAGATTCACTTTACATTTGCTGCACCTGTAAGGATTTCCTTATGACTTATGTGCGAGAACAAATTATGTATATTTTTTTTTTCACCATCCATCACAAGGTTGTCAGAATAGTGCAGACACTTTATTTATAGCTCATGCATGAGGAGGCAACATTTTTGAAAAAAAAAAAAAAAAAAAAAAAAACATACTTATAGTATAGTTACATCGTCATTGCGAAGCGGAAGAACGATGATGCCTTGAAGGTAAAGCAGCTCCTACTCTTGCAATTGCTTTGGATTCTTAGACGTCTTGTGCAATAAAAACATCACCATCATAAGATGGAAGACGTACTTTGTATTCATGAAAACCATATTTGAGTGCCAACTAAGAAAACGATGAAAGAAACAAAAAAAAAAAAATCAAAAGGCTCTTTGAACAGCACTCATGCATCGATTTTTGCACTAATTTGGTATTTCGGAAGAAGTTAGAGTGCAATGTACTGTATTAAAAGTAGGATTTGAAAACGAGAATGGAAATGCTTACACTTTACATGATAGGTTAGAAAATAAAATGCACGACTGGGTCGCACGAACTTGCTCTAATGAGTGACAGTGGTTTAGGGGCTTGAGATTTTAATAAAAATAAAATTTTCAAAATTCTTAAATAAATACTTAAACTAATTTGAGCTGAAAAAAAATTACGCCATTTTATTTCTTGGATAAATTTGAATTTATGAGAATAAATTTATAAAAATCTGTGAAAAACTTTTTGAAAAAAATTTTCAAAAAAAATTCAAAAACGCCAGTTCGTAGGTATTCAGCAAATACATTTATTTAAAATTTTTAGAAAAAAATTTAATAAGCAGTTTTCAAAATATTAATTTTTTAAATTTTTTTTAAGAAAATGCTTTTAAAATTACAAAAAAATATTTTTCAAAAATATTGGTATGCAATACAAATTGAACTACCTACAGCTATATGTGTGTGAAATTTCGAAAGAATCGGTTGAGTCGTTTTCGAGATAGTCGAAAGCAAAAAAACGGACCTATGGAAAGTACCGTTCTTAGACATTTTTAAAAAATTTTTTTTCAGCCATATGATTGATCGTACCTAAAAATCAACACTGATTTTTTAAATCGAAATCGTTAGAGCCATTTTTGAGAAAAATAAGCTTTAACGTAACGGTTTTATGGCAGGTACCGTTATTTTTTGAGCTAAAAAAAAAATTTCAATTTCCCCTCTGTACATTACCTAAAAAAGTCTATATACCAAGTTTGAAGCAATTCGGCCCACCGGTTTGGGCTGTAGGTCTACATACAGACAGACAGACAGACAGACAGACAGACATACAGACGGACAGAATTTTTAGACTATCTTTTTTCGTCTTCGCTATCATCGTAATGTCATGTTTGATTTGTTATCTCAAAACTTTTTTTTTTCGACGAATGCATAACTTGCCTTATAGTACCTATAATCGCAAGTAAAAAAATGATAATCGAGGACTTTTTTTACATTATTTATGAGCTGAGTGGAAAAGCTGATTTCATTATTTTCAAGATTGTTTTTATTGAAATAAATTGAAGTTAATACTTTTACAAGGCTTCAATTTTTTGTTGAGCTTTATCAAGGTACTCATATACCGGGTGGGCCATCTAGTGGTCTCTTTTTAAAGAATATAGATTATTTTGACATTGACTGCTTTTTAACGCTCAAAACCTGGACAGAAAGTCAGTGCCATACTTCCGCCAAACGAAATGAGTCGCTTTCCTGTCGAACAACATTATGAAATATTAATACACATTATTTCCAAAGTTAGTGCTGTGAAGCCCAAAGAGTGCATTTTTTGACAAAAAGTTTTGACCGTATCCAAGTTTGTGCAAAAAGTTCGTGAGACTGGTTGGTATGCCAAAGATTCTACCGTCAGTCATTGATTTTTCAGTACTTGATGCAGCACATTTTTACTTGCGATTATATGTATAAGGCAAGTTATGCATTCGTAAAAAAAAACATAACATTACGATAATAGAGAAGCCTAAAAAAGTGGGTCTGACAATTCTGTCTGTCTGTCCGTCTGTATGTACCTACAGCCTAAACGGCTTGATCGATTTGCTTCAAACTTGGTACATTGTATTATTATTCTGACGTCCTACAGAGAGGTTCTTGGAATTAGCATTCTAGCTCCAGAACTAACGGAAGCTGCACTATGATTTTTTAAGAAAACCTCATTTATCTTAAAAACGGCTCCTACGATTTTGCTTAAACTTTTTGAATGGTGTTTTTGAGTAAACTTTATGCTTTGGTTGGAACAGATTTTTAGAAAAAGTCTTATAACGGTACCTCCCATAGGAAGAGTTTTTTCTTAACAGATTTTCTTGTAAACCACTTCACAGATTTCGATGAAAATTTTAATGTGAAAGCTCTTTTATAAACAAAATAAAATTTTGATTTTTCAGAAAAAAAACTTTTTTTGCGTTTTTTTAAAAAAAGTTTAATTTTTTTCTAATTTTTGGTTTTTTTAAAAACTGTTTTTCAAAATGTTTAAAATTTTTGTTTTCTGATAAAAACTTTAAACTGCTAGGCACATGTAAGAAGTGAAACTTCTTTGGAGAACTAAGCTAATTTTTATTTTTTTGCACCGTATTAACCGACCAATGCAGCTTATTAAAACCGCTTACCCGCCTGGCCTAACACATTTAATATTATAAACATCACATCTTTCATATCAACCTTCCAGCGCTCATTTGACCACACATCAAGTCACATCCCTGTTTGTGCTATTATAAAACAAACCTAACCTAACCAACTCTCTCTCCCCATGGCGCTGTATGCGTGATGCGACGTTCGCTCTATCTCACTCTCTCTCTCTCTCTCTCTCTCTCTCTCTCTCTCTCTCTCTCTCTCTCTCTCTCTCTCTCTCTCTCTCTCTCTCTCTCTCATAAACTTTCTCACTCGCTTGCTCCCTACTCTCGCTCCATGGCCCTTTTTCACTCTCTGTCAACCGGTATCAATCGCTCTATCGACAACAGTTATCCCTTAAACTTGTATACATGAAGTTTGAAGAAATTCCGTCTAGCAATTTAGGCTGTAGCTTGACGTAAAAAGCGCATAGACGCACATCCGCACAGGCAGATCGACGGACGGTATGGCGAAAACCACTGTCTTGGGCTTCTCTATCATCGTTTGATTAAAACCTCAATTTTCCGCACGAAACCAATACTTCTGCCCGATAGAGCAAGTTAAAAAGCTTACGGAATTAATGTTTTGCAATGGATATGCCCGCAACCCAATTGGATAACCTAAATTTTTACACGCAATCTTATTAAAATGAACGCAAAACGTCTTTTCAAAATTATTGGACCAATTGCACACCAAATTCCACATAAAAATTAAATTTTCCAATTTCCCAACTCTTCCGAAGGGTTTTCACAAAATTTTCTTTCGTAAAAACCTTCTCCTGAAAATTACAAACAACTGATCAAAAATTTGAGACAAAATGACAGAGCCGTTTTTTCACAACATTTTGATATACATAATTATATAAGATGGAACGCAAAACGTCTTTTCAAAATTATTGGACCAATTGCACACCAAATTCCACATAAAAATTAAATTTTCCAATTTCCCAACTCTCCGAAGGGTTTTCACAAAATTTTCTTTCGTAAAAACCTTCTCCTGAAAATTACAAACAACTGATCAAAAATTTGAGACAAAATGACAGAGCCGTTTTTTCACAACTTTTTGATATACATAATTATATAAGAATAGATTTTCTCTGTATAAAAAAATTAAGTGCACGACTGGGTCGTACGAACTTGCTCTAATATGTTAAAATGATTTTGGGTGCTTGAGTTTTTGGGAAAAAGCGTTGAAAAAATCATATGAAATTTTATAAATCACTTTAAAACTTTTCGAAAATATATTCGAAATTTTTTTTGAGTATGCCAACTTCTAGCACTTTGTAGTTTTTATCAGAAAAATAAAATTAAAAAAATATAGATTAAACCGTTTTTGGAAAAAACAAAAGTCAAAAAAAAAATTTTGAAACTTTTTTTAAAAACTCAAAAAAACATTTTTTGGAAAATTTAAGAATTTATATTATTTCGCTAATAAAAGGGCTTCTACATTAAAAATTTCATCGAAATCCGTCAAGTGGCTTACGAGAAAATCGGATTTCAAAAAATCGGTCCTATGGGAGGTACCGTTAAAAGACTTTTCCTGAAAAATCTATTCCAACCAAAACATAAAATTTGCACAGAAAACATCATTCAGAAAGTTTTATCAAAATCGTAGTAGCCGTTTTTGAGAAAATTTAATTTTTCACAAAAAATCGTATGGCAGGTACCGTTAGTTTTGGAGCTAGGATGCTAATTCCAAAAACCCCTCTGTAGAACGTCATAATACTACTATATACCAAGTTTGAAGCAAATCGGTCCAGCCGTTTAGGCTGTAGGTTACTATACAGACAGACATACGGACAGACAGACAGACAGAATTGTCGGACCCACTTTTTCCGACTTCTCTATCATCGTAATGTCATGTTTGATTGTTAGAATTTTTTTTTTTTTTTACGAATGCATAACTTGCCTTATAGTACCTTTAATAACATAAATTTATTTTTCGAATCGCTATGATTAAAAATATGCTTGGTGTTGTTTTCACAACCTTTTTTGGCATAATTTATTTCCATGTTTAGCGAAATAATTTCGATATGGCCTTGTTTTGAAAGTTTTTTTTTTTTCTAAATTATTGCGCAATTGATATGCAATTTTAAACATTGCACTAGCGTGAGCATGTTTCACACAAAAAAATAAATCAAGATGCCATGCCGTGTTGTGATGTTGTGCTGTCGCATTTAGATTAAAAAATTTGCAAATCTTATAAACACGAAAAGGCAAGAGGGCAAGAGAGTGTCCTTGTGTTTCGTGTGACTTATTTTGTTTATATTAAAAATAATTCATTTATAAATCAGGTGGCAAATAAAATTTAACTACATGCATAATATGTTGTGAATTTAACATCAAAATTGTGAGAAAAAAATAACTTATACGCCCGAGTGACACACATCTGTACAACTACACTTATCCACACAGTGGCATTTTACATGAGATCCCAATTTATTTGTAACACTATACATAACAAGGGAAATTTAATCAATCGACAGTAATTTATTAAGGATAAACCTCTTGTTTCTTTATCACACGCCAAACGAAGTGGTAGAGATAATCCTTCTAAGTGAAACTTCCGACTCAATCATATCACCTTAAGGGAACGGAAGAAATTCATTAAAGCACATTCTAAGGAATTTATTTATACTCATACACACATACCTACCTTTTCCTGATTAAGCTCAATCACGATCCAATGAAGATGTGAAAGGATTAAGATTTTCTCTCGCCTCTAACCCAATGAATATTTATGTAGACATACTTACCTATGTAGTTAAGCCAGAATGGAGTTCCTTTAACTCCTCGTGCTTGTTTTATTATATTGAAAGATTTATTTCTTACCAAAACTTCACGTTCGAATAGATAAATCATTTAAATCTTTTAATTAATTTTTCTTCTTCTTTAGTTTATTTTACTGATATTTTTCTATATTTTGCGTTTTCTATTACTATTTCCTAGAAATAAGATGTGATTGGTTAGAAAAAGGATGTTTTACATTCGAAGGAAGTAGGAGAGCAAGAGGTTGGATTAATGTATATGAGTAAGTTGGAATTACTTTATAATCTATTTCGATTGCTATCTTGAAGGACAATAGTTGAAATGCATTAAAAGATTGAAGACATTCAGGACTTCGAAAGAATGTATCTTAATCTTACTGAGATAAAAAAAAAGAATTCCATTAAAATCCTTTTTATCTTGAATTGATTTTCAGCAGTTTATTATAAAATCAAATGTCCTTAATAACAATATGGAATAGATGAGTGACTTCAAAATGGCAAACGGGATGATAGCAAGTTAAGAATTGCCAAAGTAGTCTTTTATCACTTTCGGTGTGTGGCTTTTCGTTAGGAATCTGATTTTAGACAAATCATTAAAATCAGTATACTCTTGAATGGTATAGTTTTAAAGTGTAAGTGAGAAATACAAAGTCCGGCATTTTTCAGAATGTAAGTTGTGGGTTGAAGATGAGGAGTTTACCGTAGCAAAAACTATACCACAGACAAAAGAAATATACAGATGTAGAATATGGGCTACGTCGAGTTTAGTTCACTTCTTTAGTGTAGATGGCACCAGTTACACTATTTTTCGTTGGTGGTATGATCACACAAGTTAAATAAGATTTTCAAGCTTAATTTTTCTAACGTAGCCACCAGCCGCAGCCGCAGGCCTCAGGAAAGTTAGCATATACCTCATACTCAAACATGTACGAGAAATTGACATCCTTCAAAAAAATTAAACATATCATTATCATACCATACCCATAGAGTCCAATCTTGTGCCTTGTTTTGATTTTGTCTACAAGCTACAGCTGTCATATTGTTCTTTTTGTTAAACATGTGTGTGTGCTACAACTGTCATATTGTTCTTTTTGTTAAACATGTGTGCGTTCACACCTTACTACTTACCTCATCGTTTCTTGTTGTTGTTTCACACGGCCAATGAATACAATAGGAAAGAGACCACGAAAATGTTAGCAGAGGAGGATGGAACGTAGGAAAGATTGGACTCTATGTATATATCCTCTTTGTCTATGTATGTATCCTCTTTGTCCTCAAACTCAAACAGCAGTTGAGTTGTGTCTCCTTGATCGTGGTTCCAGTTCCACCACTCCACCCTCCACCGTGCCGTGGACCGTGGTTCGTATTGGTAGGACTAGGAACTGGTTTTTTGGTATGGAGGTATGGTATGATAATGGTATGTTTAATTTTTTCGAAGGATGTCAATTTCTCGTACATGTTTGAGTATGAGGTATGCTAGCTTTCGATTTTGGTATGCTAGCTTTGAATTTTGTTTGAACATGCTCTTGTTCTACTATTCTACATCTGTATATTTCTTTTGTTTGTGACTATACTCTATCTCTTCCTGTTTCTTCCATTCCTTTCTTTTCTTTAGTACATGTATTTTTAAAAGTTTTTGAAAGAACAAATGTTGGAACGAGGAAACGAAATCAGCATATTTTTCGAATCTACGATAAAAAGTAAGTACGTTAGCAGGTGCTCTTCCTTCAAATAATCTATAATTAGTTCTGCCACGGATTTCTCCTTAGATTTTTTAGTTATTTTGGAGTGGAAAATTCATTCTAGGTTTTTTTTTTACAAAAATAGTGGGAAAAGATAGGCCGAATCATTGAATAGCTTTCTTCTGGAAATCAACTAGTGATTGCTTGCAGAAAATGGGTTTATAAGGGCGAGTAAGCGAGAACGCTTGAGTGAACGATGTTGCACTTTAGGTTATAGGCTGTAGTTTAGTTTTTAATGACTGTTTATTAAACTGTATAGTAATGAGATAATACAATATTTTAAAATATTTTATAAACATAAGGTCTTTAGGTTTGGCAACAAGCCGTCAACCAGATTGACATTTTTGTATTGTTTAACATAATTAAAATGAGATTAATAAGTTGAATTAAAAAAAAAAAAAAAAAATATTTATTTAATAATTCCAAATAGTGTATATATTTTCAAAAATCACCATCTCTGATTTGTGTTCTATAATTAAGAGCACTTGTAGAGTATTTATAAAGACTAATCCAGCCACAGTCACCATTCAAAACAGCCATGAGGTCCTCTTTTTGTAGTGTTCTCACTCCAAAGTACATCATTCGAAATTCATTTAAAATTGGGAAAACCGCAATAAAATGAAAGACATCCTCCCTTTCTTCACGGTAGCTCCGTCACTAGCATAGAAACTTAGGACACATCCGCAGCAACTCACCAGTTCTTGCCATTCTTCGACGCAATTTGCGTTTTTTTCTAGCATATGCTTCAAGACGATTCTCGGCGGGCGTTTCTCTCCCATTTAATGTTTCCAATATAAGAGGTGGACACCCCGTTTCCAGATGGATCATGTAGTTAGGGGTGTTATTAGGTAGTCCGAAGATGCGTTTTATGCAGTAACGTTGGAACTTTTCCACAGATTCAAAGTTACCATACCCCCATACTTGAGCCGCATATAGAAGAATAGTCTGGGCAGTCGCTCGGATGATTTTTTGCTTTGAGCTATGCGTTAAAGATTTACTTTGGATGCAAGTGCTCCAGACTGAATTTATGGCTCGTTTTGCTTCTGCTAATTTAATTTTCAGGTATTTCTCCATATTTAGATTAGACGTTATCAGAAAACCAAGGTACTTGTACTCTCTAACAACTTCAATGGGGTCCGTTTGATAGGTCCATCTTTCGTTCCTCGAGAATCGTCCTCCTCCATTTCTAAATACAAGAATTTTCGTCTTTTCTAGATTCACAGAAAGATTCCAAGTTTTGCAGTACTTTTCGAGTCTGTTGATTTTAAGCTGCAAATTACTTACTGTATCGGAGAGAAAAACAATATCGTCAGCATACATAAGACCCGGTATTAATACCCCATTGATTTCCACACCACCTCCGATATCATCTGTTATGTCATCAATAAACAAGATAAATAACAACGTGCTCAAAATGCAGCCTTGTTTCACACCCATTACGTTGCAAATTCTCCAGACAAGAAATCCCAAACCACCGCTATATTATTCGCATATAGAGCCCTTATGACGTTTACTATTTTACTGCTTATACCCATCCTATATAGTATATAGCTGGTAAAAGGGAGCTTCACTTGGGATTGAGTCGAACGCTGCTTTGAAATCTATAAATAGGGCGGACAGTTTCTTGTGTTTTTGCTGGTATATTTGAGCAATGTTTAACAAGGTGAAAATATGATTTACCGTGGAATAATTTTCTCTGAAGCCTGCCTGGAATTCATGGAGAATGTTTTTGTTTTTAACCCAGTCTGTAAGTCTTCTGAAAATTAGAGCTGTAAATATCTTAGAAGCAGTATTAAGGAAGGATATCCCTCTATAATTTCCTGGGTTCAAAAAATTTCCTTTTTATGAAGCGGGAAAATAATTGCCTTTTTGAAACTCTGGGGCAAATCTGCATTCTCAAAAAGTCGGTTAAATTCTGTCGTATGGGCTTGAGCAAAATCTACGGAACAATTTTTGAAGAATTCAAAAGGAATTCCGTCTTCTCCTGGGGACTGGGGCTTTGTTGGTTTTTGAGTTTTTAATTACTTGAAGAATTTCCGCAAGGTCAATCGGTTGATCAAGATAATCGTCAAATAATTGAGGTTCTGCGTATTGAATTGTCGGAGAAATCTGTGGCGTATTTAAGAGAGTCCTGAAGTGTGTACATATATCATGTGATTGTAGGCCAGTTGAAATCCTGTTTTTTCTTCCATTAAAAAGTATGACTTTCCAAAAATCTGATGAAGATCTGCTACTATTCAACATAGATATGTTCTGTTGCCCGTTCTCTAATTGTTTGGCATTGCAGATATTTTTAAATTCTTTGACAGCCTTAGCGTACAGACTTTTAAAAATATTAGTGTTGTATCTCCTTAGCGATTTAAGAAAAACAAAGGACTTGGATCTTGCCAACATGCAGTCTTTGTCGAACCACTTTTGCTTACTTTTCCAGTTTATTCCTCTAAATTGCGGTGGGCTTGGGGCGGATTTTTTAATTATGTGTGTAAGATGATCGATACTCGGTGTAGCTTCGACTGTAAACAGATGGCAGAGTTCGAGGTTTAAAATAGTTTGGTAAGTATTTGACATTCTGTCGTTCCAAAAAAGTTTTGGCAAGAGATTAAGCTGGTTTGTATCCGAAAAATTTCCATTATTTGACAATTCGAAAGTAACCTCTAAGGGCATATGATATCCACGGCCACTTATTGGCTAAAAGCGAAAGCGGTAAAACACAAATTAGCTGCCTTCGAAATATGGTGAAAGCTGGCAGGACATTTCTTAATTGTCCAAAAAAGAAACCAGATAATAAAGGAACAAAAAGTGAAAAATCTGTTTGAAACAAAATCTAAATAAATTAATAATCAAAACTAAACAAATTTTGCAGTTGAATTGGCTTAAAAGATTTTACTTTTTGTTAAATACAAACCCTACAATTGTTCAAGGAATAGCAGAATATTGTTCCATGAGATGAGTTGTTTTAAAGCTTCTAAAAGGCTTCCAAAAGAACATCTTTGAACTTCTTAAGCTTCTCATGTCACCAAGCGTCTTAAATCAAAATCACCATGAACTTAAAAAAAAGAACATCAACACAGTAACGATGACAGACAAATATAGGTGTAATAATATCAACAGCCTGAACCGAAAAGTCCTAGATATTCAATTGTCAAAGCCATAATTGTGGCAAACACTATGGCTTGCCATAACTTGAACAATGGACAACAAAATCTGAATGCCACAGGGCTCTCTTCTCTTCAATCTTCAACCTACTACCTACTCCATCTCCAACGTCAACGTCCTACCTACACCTTTAGCTTATAGTAGTTGGCAGTTTTGTTGTGATGCTATTGTTGTTGTTGTTGTTGCCATCGAAAGCACAAAAGGATACAATTTGGATCCGATTCCCATTGGGCTCGTTTGAATGCAAGAGACACCACAATGAGAATTAATTTTAATGGTCTTCATGTTGCCATACACAAAAGTCACACAGATCCGAATCCGAATAGCAGAAGAAGATGGAAAAGCTTGAATGTACATTTGTATTGTTGTTGCCCCTACTTTATAGTCCTCTATAGAGTGACACAATCCTCAGTAGAAGAAGCTATAAGTATTCAGAGGAGAGATGAGACGTGAAAGACAAACTGACTGAATGACAAAAGGATCAGATTTCTGCTAGAAACAGTAAGGCAAGAGATTCCAAAGGAACAACGGAAGAAAGGTGAGTGGTAATTATTTTTGTTGTGTAGCAAAATATTTTTCGAAGTTGAAAAACATTTAGAATAATGTGGATGTGGAAGGCAGGATTGGTATTGGTTGGTTATTTTGTTTAGTTGGTAGTGTGTTGAAGCCATTAAGGCAAATATGATTAATTTATGCTGAAGTTGAGATGTGGTTACAGCAGAGCAATATTAAGCGGTCGGATGATGGATTTCAGAAGTAGTTTCGGAAGAAGCTCTGGGTAGATACCCATTGGAAGTACTAACATCTTCATGTTGTGATGTTTTGTTCAATATATATTTGAATACAATTTATAATATAATTTTTAATTAATAGCTCAGTTTTAAGGCAGTTTGGAGGAAAAATATATTTTGTAAAGAGTTTTTTGAAACTTGTGTTATGTTTTTTGGTATTCCATTGATCTTGCTGAACCTGTGTAAAGATTTATCCATCCAGGAACAAACTTTCGAATTTCGTCTCATATGCAGGAAAATTATTATCTGGGGTTAGTAAGGTGGGATGTTGTAAAGACCTGTTGAAGAGAGAAATATCTGTTATGCATATTCTAGATATCGAAAGATACTTAAATAAATAGTTTGATGTTTTGTTCGACCATCTTACATGGAATATATACTTGGCGGTTCCGTTAATCTACCACATCGGCCGTTAGACTGTTGATCGGCGACTTCTGTACGTTCGAGACGTCGCCGCAGGAGACGGAGCGGAGCGCCTTCGGTTCAGTAGGGCTGTGTCCAATTGGGATCGTAGGGATATATTTAAACAAGCTCGACACTTCTGGTGGATGAGCAACAAAATTTGATAATTATTGCCTTGGTCAGCTTACCTAGGTTTAATGTAGTTTAAGGGGGAACACAAAAAAAAAAAAAAAACACAATACCGTTGCTGTGGCTGTTCTAGTTTTATTTAGTTTTAAGTACGTTTAATTTAGGTACTAAGGTAGTCTTAAGTTTTATATAAAAAATTAAATGATAATTAATTTGAGTTTTTAAAAAATATTTTCTCGAAACAAATAAATAAATGAATTCTTTAAATTAAGTTAGTTTTAAGCCAAAAGGCAATAGAATAAATGGTTATGTGATAATTTAGAGCTCCCGCATAGGGCCAGCAAGTTATGTTAAGTAGATATTTTAGCTAGTTTTTAAGGTTTTTGGTGTAGCTGTAAGATAGGTTAAGAAATAAATTTAAAAACTGAATTGAAAAAAATACTTGGTAGGGTAGGGTGTGGTAGATTCGACACGTTTCTGAATATATTGCAAATAATGTCTTCCTTAATGAACAATTAAATTTTTTTTTTTTTTTTTTGATTTAATACAAAACTTTGTTCATTGCACTACAAATATGTATCATTATTAAAAAGTATTCGTAGCTCTAACAGCTTAAATTTTTCGCTTCAAAGTTTATCCTGAAAATTACGATTTTGCCCCAGTACGGGACACTTTCGTAATGTGGGTGGGGCACTTTCAGCATGATTGTTTGTGAAGCAAAACGCGCATTTAATAATAACTGGAAACTAAACTGAAGCAAATTTTATTAAAGCAAACTGTTGAAAATGTATTTCTTATTCAAACGAGGTCCTTTAACAAAATAAATAACAAATATAATACAAAGAAACAAAACAAAACAACAACAAAAAATGCGGTCAGGAAATAAGATATCAATTCAAATGGGTTTAAATTTTTGTTGGTACAAAATCAATCATTGGATATTATAGGAAATCATATCAATCTCTTTAAAAAAAAATGTCCAAGCATCTTGACGATCCACGTGGTCGAAAGTGCCACATGTGCCTCAGTCGAATACTGAAATGGGAAAAGTGCCCCATACTTCTTCTTTTTTTTTTTTTTTTTTAATGTTTCTTACAAAACTTCTAAAAGTAATTGAAATAATTATTATAAAACTTTAAATACAGTAACCACAATCAGATAACAGTGAGATACCAAGAAGTTTAGAACAAAACAGCGAATAAATCACTCGTACCCTAGCAAAATTACAATAATTTACACAAAAACACATAAAAAAGGTCTAACCACAGCAAAAGTTGAACAAGAACTGTCACGACTCACGATTCACATGTGATGTATAATACATGCTGTGTTGTAGTATTTACAATCAAGACATATCTTTTATGACAAACCGTTTTTTCTGGAATTAAGGAAATCGAACGTGCCCCCTCGTTAAAAGTTCCCCACTCTACCCTACTCGTTTACTTGAAAATTTCACTGTCTGACTTTTTGCCGTATCAGGTTTGAACTATTTGTGCTGCATCAGATGCAAAAATAGCTATGTGTCAATTTTAGCTGGCAGATCCAGGTCATTAGCAGAGTTAAGAGAAGAGTTTGACAAAATTTCATATAGTCAGCGAACAAAATGATGAACATCGATAGCGAGTGTTAAAAGAATCGAACAGAGGTGACTCCCTTATGAGACTCCTGATTTTGCTGTGAAAGACAACGGTTAGACAACGAATTTCTGAATTTAAGATCTACGTATTATCTCACTTGGAGATATGAATATTATCTAGTTAACAAATCCTACAGTTTACAGAGTAACCAAATCCTTCAATTAAGAAAATATTAATTTGATGTGGGAATTGGTCAAAAGCTTTTGAGAAGTCTAAGTAGGTACAATCCAGCGCTTGTTTACTCCCTAAATGCCCTTTGGTTTGGAATAGAAGATAGTTCATAGTTCAGTCTGTAGTTGACGATGTCAGATTTAAAAGCCTTTTCAAAGACGGGAGTAATGAATGATTCTTTCCATACAGCATATACATGTAAATTTTGTTCGGAAAGAAATTGAAGCAGAGAAGCTCACATTTTTGTTTCCTAATATTATTGGATTTATACCATCAGGTCCGGGATAAGGTCATGATGGGTCTGTCGTTCGAGAACCAATCTTACCAATATTATAAATGTGAAAGTTACGATGTTTGGATGTTTGGATGTTTGTTGCTAACTCACACCAGAACGGCTAAACGGATCTGGATAAAATTTTGCACAGAGATAGCTTATAGTCTGGAATAGCAGATAGGCTATTTTTTATCCCGGTAAAATGTATGGTTCCCGTGGGATAGGTTTGTTTTAATTTTTGAAATCACACCAGAATGGCTGATCTCATCTGAATGAAATTTAGCACAGAGATAGATTATAGTCTGGAAAAGCATACTGGCTACTTTCTATCCCTGTAAAATGTATGGTTCCCGTGGGATAGATTTATTTTAATTTTTGGAAATTACACCAGAATGGCTGAACTCATCTGAATGAAATTTAGCACATAAAAAGATTATAGTCTGGAATAGCATATTGGCTACTTTGTGTTCCGGTAACATGTATGGTTCCCGTGGGATAGATTTGTTTTAATTTTTGAGATCACACCAGAATGGCTGAACGGATCTGAGTGAAATTTAGCACATCGATAGATTTGTCTTAATTTTTGAAATCACACCAGAATCGCTGAACGGATCTGAATAAAATTTAGCAAAGAGAAAGATTATAGTCTAGAATAGCAAATTGGCTACTTTTTATCCCGGTAAAATGTATGGTTCCCGTGGGATAGATATGTTTTAATTTTTGAAATCACACCAGAATGGCTGAACAGACCTGAATGAAATTTAGCACAGAGATAGATTATAGTCTGGAATAGAATATTGGCTACTTTATATCCCGGTGGAATGTGTGGTTCCCGTGGGATATATTTGTTTTAATTTTTCCAATCACGCCAGAATGGCTGAACGGATTTGGATGAAATTTGGCACAGAGCTAGATTATAATCTTGTATAGTACATAGGTTTCTTTTTATCACGGTTAAATGTAGGTTTGCAATTATAAAGCTATACAAGAAGAAGAAAAGTTAGAATACGATAGACAAGCTACAGTCTACTTCTTGATCAGCTGAAACGCGAGCGAAGCCGCGGTTAAAGGCTAGTATACCAATATTTAAATACAATCTATATAAAATGTTGAAGATATAAGCAATTTTGTTTTCATTTATTATTAATCAAAACTACTACCGGATTTTAAGTTAACGTGTTAAGATGGTAGGGAACTAAATTAAAAAATTGTTTGTAGTAAGTTAATTTTTTATTTATTTATTTCCAGTTTAAGACTGAAACAGCGAAAGCCTGTGATTTCTATTGGCAATTTCAAAAACTTTGAAATTTTTACCCATCCTTACCATTATTGTATTTTGAGAGAAATTTTCCGATTGTGGTTAATAACGCATTAGGAAAAACGCGTAAACTTAAAAAGTAGACAAGCCATTATTTTTCGATTCGTTAAAACACTAAACGAATTATTGCGCTCCTAAAGCATCTGAATTAAAATGCAAGACTGTGTCGCACGTACTTGCTCTGTGTTGCACGATGATAAGTATTTTTCGACCAAAAATATCTTCTTTTTGTCATAAATAAAAATGGCAAGGAAGTTAAAAAAAAGTTTTTATGTCCCGCAATTTAAGCATATTGACAGTGTTATAAGATACGGTAATTTTGCCATGATAATTTCGTTAAACTAAGACCTTCTCCAATCGAATAAAGCAGTTGATAAACAGATATATGTTACTTGTATTCTTATCCAAGACTTTAAAACGCAGTTATCTTTGGAATTCTCCTATATACCCCCAAGATAAATCAAAACTGTTAAAGCCCTTTTTTGAGAAAATTGATAAAAATTAAAAAATGATAAAAATTAAAAAATGTTGACCGAAACTGAAAGGCTCGATACCTATATACATAATAATAAAACAGCTAAAACTTGATTTCCATTATTTGCATTTGTAGCCAAAATCAAAAAACTCAGTTTTCTAAAGAACACTCAAAGAATATTAGACACAAAGTTTAATTAAAATCATTGAAGCTGTTTTAGAGCAAGTCCAAAATAATGTAGGCTAAAACGAAATATAAAAAGTTTGGAGAAAATTGTTTTAAATGTTCAGTCTCTAGAATGGGCTGAAAAAGCTCTTATACACGATGGCAAAATTTGAAGAAAAAAAAATTATACTATTGATAGTTAAATTCCAAACTCCGAAAGCTTTGCTCAATTGACAAAAAGGAATAAAGTATAGACGAGCTTCTTGTTGACCTCCAGCCAGCTCCATTTTCCGACTTTAATTTGACACTCTAAGCTGTCCGAGATTTCCATCTAACTCGTCAATCCATCGATGATGAATGGTCCACTTTGGCTTCTAAGACCCCCCCCTCCCCTGGTATGACGATGAAAACTTTATAAACTAAAATTTTGATGACATGGTCCAGCCATTTTTAGCATATAATTCAAATTGAACAGAGAGGACTGTAGATAGTTCATTTTAAATTTAACATTTTTCTCTTTTTTTCTCCTTAACACTAAATGTTAAATGTAAATTTCATTTTGATGTTAAACTAACTAGTGTATTGCTGATGATGAGTCGAATTGGACTCGAAATGCATTCAATTTTGACGAAGCTAATTTCTTAGTTTTGTTTTTTTAATTTTTTGTTTTTATTAAATGTTGTGATCTTTTCGCTGTAATTTTCTTCCTTTTTCTTTTTGTTTCCTTTTCCTAAATTGCTAACTTAACGCAAAGAAACAATGATTAGCAAGATCTATTTTTCATTTGATTTCCGCCCTGATGTTGTTTTGAGTGCTTATGCAGCCTTAAGGTATAAGGTATAATGGTCACGTTCTGACCAAATCAGATAGTGGATGCAAGGTTCGTTGATTAAAGCTTAAAGGTACCTTGTCTTCTTTAAAGTATACAGAATAGGCAATACACGTTTTCAAGTACTTTCTATATTTTGTAGCCTAACCCCTAACTGCAAACCTTGTTCTGCCCTTCGGACAAGTATAATAGTACGCATACGCCACAGTGTACACTGTTTTATTGTTGCTTTTAGAAATTAAAAATAAAGTGCACGACTGGGTCGTACGAACTTGCTCTAATGTGCTACAGTGGTCTTGGGGCTTAAGATTTTGGAAAAAAAAAACAATGAAAAAATCATATGAAATTTTATTAATCATTTAAAAATCAACATTTAATCGGTTTTTGGATAAAATGAAGTAAGCCATTAGATTTCTTTTACTTTTTTGAATTTTAAGGAATTTTATTTTCAAAATCGTTGGAGCCGTTTTTTCAAAAAACGGTTTTTTTTTTTAAACTTTTCGAAAACATATTCCAATTTTTTTTTGAGTATGTTAACTTCTGGAACTTTGTAGCTTTTATCAGAAAACAAAAATTTTAAAAATTTTGAACAAACCGTTTTTGAAAAAACCAAAAGTCAAAAAAAAATTTTCACTTTTTTTTAAAAAACTCAAAAAATTTTTTTTTGAAAAATTAAAGAATTTATATTATTTCTTTTATAAAAGAGCTTTTATATTAAAATTTTCATCGAAATTCGTGAAGTTGTTTACGAGAAAATCTGATTTAAAAAAACCGGTCCTATGGGAGGTACCGTTATAAGACTTTTCCTGAAAAATCTGTTCCAGCCAAAACATAAAGTTTACTTAAAAAATACCATTCAGAAAGTTTTATCAAAATCGTAGGAGCCGTTTTTGAGATAAATGAGTTTTTCATAAAAAAATCATATGGCAGGTACCGTTAGTTTTGGAGCTAGAATGCTAATTCCAAAAACCCCTCTGTACGACGTCATAATAATACTATGTACCAAGTTTGAAGCAAATCGGTCCAGCCGTTTAGGCTGTAGGTGCCGATACAGACAGACGGACAGACAGACAGACAGACAGACAGACAGACAGACAGAATTGTCGGACCCACTTTTTTAGGCTTCTCTATCATCGTAATGTTATGTTTGATTGTCAAAAAAAATTTTTTTTTTTTTACGAATGCATAACTTGCCTTATAGTACCTATAATCGCAAGTAAAAAATCAAATATCTACAACATTCATAGGAATTAGGCATATTCGTATAGCTACTTAACATTTTGAAAAAAAAGAACTTTTTTGAAATTATTAAATTATCAAAAAAAGTTTTAAGAAATGCTTTTAAAAATACAAAAAAAAAAAACATAAATAAAAATATTGAACAAATTGAACTACCTAAATCTATGTATGTAATAGGTTTTTGATTTCGAAAGAATCGTTTAAGCCGTTTTCGAGATAGTGGAAAGGAAAACACTATTCCTATAGGAGGTACCATTCTTAGCTATTGTTGGTAATTTCTTTTTCAGCCATATTATAGTTCATACATAAAAAGCTATACTGATTTGTTTGTAGTTACGAGGGGCGTTCAATATATTCTCGGTATCGGGGTGAAGCTGTGGTTATATATATAAATTGACTTATTTATCAAGTAATACTATTATTTTATTGTATTCATGTAAAATTTCATATAAATGTGATTATTATTTCGCGTTTCATCTCTAGTTAAACAGAATCTGGATGTATAACTGCATTCCAATTGCTCAAGGATTACCTCAACTACAAATTGACGTAGCCATTCAACCAAAAATAAGCTTGATAGCTGAAAATAAATTTCTTGTAAAAATCGGGATCAACAGCAATCTCGTTGAAACCCCATTCACCAAATGAACGCCGATGTGTCCTATGATCGTGTGGCTTCAGTTCTTGCACGAGGCTGATTTTGTAAGCCTGCAAACTAAGATTTTTCAGCAAAATGTTGCATAAAGTGAATGGACATGGACACAGATCCAATTATTTTGAACATGGCAGATGGATTCATTCGGGTCTTTCTCGCGTATAATTGCACTCTAAAGCAGCAATGGCTTCTACTGTTCGCACTATTAATGATGAGTATAATATCGTTTAGAGTTATCGTGTTGCGAGTTGCGACAACGTAAAATGATGTCAAATCGTTAATCGGATTAATTGCTCTGATGGACGATTGAGTCGACTATAAAATGAACGTAGTATGCTATGCGTTTTACGAACGGAACCATCTTTTTATTAATAAATCAGCACAATTTGTATGCGTTGTTCAGGCGTCAGTATCTCAAGATTAATCACGTGGCAGATAACAAAATGGCTGTCAATGTAGATAGTGCTGTCAACTTAAAGTTCTATACCGCTAAAAAAAAACTGTTGTTTCCAATAAAATTATACGTTCTTTAGAATGTTAACATAATACAAAAATATATTTCAGTTTCTCAAAAACTCTATAAAATTTATTTCAATATTTATATTCCTCACTGCACCGGAAACTCCACTGATGCAGCATTATGACGTTTAAGTTGGTATATTGCAAAGTGTGTTAAAGTTTAGAAAACTTTTTATTGAACAACACTTCGGATGCAGCAGCGATTGCATTGCAAGCGTGAAGTGAACATATTGGCTGACATCGTCGTCGTTATTGGAAAAGTTTTGTTTTTCACCAATTCTCGGAAACTGAACTCCAGGAATTAAATTGCAACATAATATAATATGCAGGTTCATAAAAGTGCAACTTTTGCGTGGTGCGTACGGGATTAATCCTTCAACACACAAAATACAACAGTGTAAAGTTTATAAATAAAATTTGTTTCTGACGAGTTTGGATTGAAACAAGGTTATGTAAGAGGAGGAATGGAGGGAGACACAGGAATTCGTTTTTTCATATTTATTTCCACATTTTCAATTTATTTAGATGAATATATTTTTTTTTTTTTGTAAATTGACTTTGTGGAGCAAAAATAGGAAAAGTATTTGAATAGGATATTTGTCAAATGAACAACATGTTACAGTGAAGGATAAAAGAGAGCAAATCAATTTTATTCTTTTGTGAAGAAAAGTCGGGGATTGACAGGGATAAATTGATTTCGAAAAGAGGAATCGGCGTGTTTAAAGGAATATCTTTGAGTTCTTATAGAAGATTGAAAAAGAGATTTCAATCAATTAAAAGGTTTATTAATACCTACTTGGATACTGTATTAAACAATATTAAATAAAGTATATGAATAATTGTAATTGAATCTAAGGAATCCTGTATAAACAACAGCAAACACTTGTGGCAGATTATAAAATTACTAATCGTGTCAGGCAATTCGACATATACGGAAAAAATCTTTTAATTGGCTGACACAGGGGGTTGGCCCCCCTGAAATTGCTCTTTAACTCCAGCCTGTGAACTTGGGGGTAGTACATACAATTTGTAATATTTTCATTCAAACCATCAAATCCTTTGAGGCTTTTCATTCCTTCTCCAAAAAAGAAAAAGACGAAAGGTACAGTTACAGTAATAGCAAAGTCTTTATCTGAGAATCACAAGGATTTTCGAAAAATTTCTCAAGAGAAATCTGTATATTACTTTTGATACTATGTTTGGCTTCGAGGAAGTTCAAGGAAAGATATACCTATATGTCACGTCTAAGTTATTATAGCTACGATGAAAAAGGACTGAAAAAAAAAATCAAAAAGAATTTACTAAGAATTAAATTCCAAGCTCAGTTCCCCTTAATTTTGACACATGAAGAAGCAGTTAAGACTTGTCCTGAAAGAAAAAGAGAATTGTGAAATTAACATCTAAAACCGTATCTAACCATTACCTATAAAGAAAGAAGGCAAACCCTACGCAAAGCATAGCTCCACGAAGCAAAATAAACATAAACACCTGTTCCCAGGAGCTAGCTTTCTGCGAGTCTAGCCAGTGAAAAATGTAAAGTGAATGTAAAAAGCAGACAATCTGTTTGGAAGACTGCCAAAGCACTTAATTGCATAGTTCTTCGAATTCGTTTACAAATTAAATTTTATTACAGGAATTATTTTAGCAAGACTTACCTAAAAGTGAAAACCAGACTGGTTTCTGGAAATAGTATTCTGCAGTAGACAGAATTTTTCCATTTACGAGCATAACCGGAACGTTACTTGGTTTGGTTCTCGATTAATGGAAATGGGCCACAAAGAAACATCTACACATAATTATGTAGAACTAGTAAACCTATACTCGTACTATAAGGTTCCGGGCATCTATTTGTCTACTCCACGCACTTGTTTGCGAATTATTGATGAAATTAAATTCTCATTCCAGCTATTTTTGAATGAAACTTTCCTACACCTACATAAGGATTTAATTGCATTAGTTCAACGGCAACAGTAGATAACTGTGAAAGAAACAATTTTTCAACTAACGAGAAAGTGTCTACTTATAAGCAGGAAATACACGATACAATCATCGTACCGATTATCGTACAAAAGTAGGATCGAATGCGATGATTGTATCGTGTGTGTATACACGAAGTGATCCGCTGTACCGATATCGCATGGTCGAATGCTTTCGAGCGAAAAATACATGTCGTCAACTTCTACTTTTATGAAATCGTAAGTAAAGCCATTGTATTTATAATCCATAGTACTCCCAATAAGGGTAACGTTTGGTGCGAAATCTATGGACGAAGTTCACAAACACTTGATTTGTGAGTTAGGAGTGGTTTTGTCTAGACTGCCAAGGGGAGCAAAAACAACAATAGAAGACATTTTATGTAAAGTAGATAAGACAACTAGCACTGCCATTGACGAAATTCAGAACTAAAAAACATGTTCCATGAGATTACTATAAAAACGTATATACAATGGTAAGGCCATTGTATGTATAAACTATAGTATTACCACTTGAGGTGCGCCGTCTATCGACGATAAAGCATCGCTTCATAATAGATCAGCTAAATCAAGCAACGTTGCGCGTAGTTAGTACCAAGTTATAGTTAGATGTATAGGACTGTTAAAACTAATAACTGCGTGCTGTAAGCATGTGTTTTGTGTTATCCTCTCTTCTTTTCTGTGTATCTCTCTCTGCCAATGCTTGTTAGTGGGTTTACTTTGTTTATTCATGGACGGAGTAAATCAAAATGTAATGTTTATTAATATATACTAGAATCGTCCAGTGGCCAAAATTCGGGCATTAAAATGCCCAAAACTGTGAAAAAAAATTTCACAGCGAATTTATACGAAAAAAATGGTAAAAAAAACATACCAAGACAAGTTCACCTGTATTTTTCCACAAAAAAAAAATAACAAAAACAAATATTCACACCTACTCATTAATACCTTTCCAACGATATATATGTATGTCATCTCAATTGGTTGGGTAACCACCAGCGCTGCCGGAATAAGTACTAAAGGGGTATTCGTACTCCCCTTGCCTTCACCGTACTCCCGTACTCCCCTCTCTTAAAATGTACTCCCCTCAAAAATATTTTGAAGTCTTTTTTTTGTTTAGTATTTTTGTTTTATTTTAAAGTTCATTCTATCATATGTTAAATTTTCATTATTTGTTATTCATTATTTTGAACAATTTTATCTAGTACGACAAACCCTTAATGCTCTGAATGTCTGAATGCATTCATTTTTTTTCTACCCTGACCGTTGCCAGTATGATTGACATAATTTGTGATGGTGACAGAAGCTGTCAATTGAGAAATCTCATTGTATTGAAAATTCGTTGAAAGAGCAAAGTGCAAGGGAAAATACAAAAATGGAAAAGTAAGTTTTTAAGTAGTGCAAAATAGATTAGTTGTCTTAAGTGAATACCTCTTATCTAGGTATCTTATTAAATACAAAAAAAATTCTTGCTAGATACTCAGAAATAGCTAAACAATTGAAATACGGAAAAAAACCAAAGCTATTGAAACAACAAATACCGTTCTATTAACGGAAGCTCAAAATTCCATCGCGCAAATTTTAAAAAATCAGAAAGTTTTCATTAATAGTTGATGAAACAACCGATCCTAGCTATAAGAAATGTCTTGTCCTCGTAGTAAGGTACTTCGATTTTATGCGCCAAAAGATCGCCGATCGCTTTTTCGGGTTAATCGAACTCCAAAGCGCAACGGCTCAATCAATTTTTGATGCAATAACCAATTATTTTAAAGTGATGGACATATCGATTAACTACATAATTGGTTTCGCTGCTGACAATGCATCAGTCATTATGGGGAATAAAAACGGGATGAAAGCTTTGTTCCAAAAGATATTTCCGAACATCTACGTCATCGGATGTACCTGCCATTCGTTGCACTTATGCTCAATTGCTGCTTCCAAAAAACTTCCGGAGAAAATAGAGGTACTAACAAAGAATATTTATTATTATTTTTCACATAGTTGCAAAAGGCAGTATGATTTCAGAGAGTTTCAAGAATATTTTTATGTTAAATTTCATAAAATTCTAAAAACTTCTTCCACCAGATGGCTTTCGTTAGAACAAGTAGTCAATATAATATTAGAACAATGGAATGCCTTATTTCATTTTTTTTATCATTTCAATTAGACAAAGATGCAGGTTTGGCCCATCAGATTTTGTTAGATATGAATGTAAGAAACAAAATATATTTTCATTTTCTTTCCTACATTTTAAAAATGATAAATAAAATGAAATTAGAGTTTCAATCAGAAGAGCCACGAATACGGCTCCGTGAAATAACTCCCCAAGAAATAACTCCCCAAAAGAATGAAATAACCCCCCAAAAATTTGTATGAGATTGGGGACTTATTTCCTGTTTTTTGGGGACTTATTTCATTTTTAGTTTGGGGAGTTATTTCATGATGAAATAACTCTCCAAATTGAAAAATGAAATAAGTCCCCAAAAAAATAGTGAAAATATATGTAAAATTTTTGAAGGTCTTCAATTTATTAAATGTCCCTACTGTAGAAGCAACGTTAAAGACACTATTTATGTATATACATAACTTTTCAAATATTTAAAATTAAAATCTTATTTTGCCTTATTAATTAATACTTTTTCATTGGAAAATATATAAAATGGCAACACAATTCTTTAAATTTGGAACTTATTTCACAATTTTTTTGGAGACTTATTTCATTATTTTTTGGGGACTTATTTCATGCTTTTTGGGGACTTATTTCATCTTCGAGTTTGGGGACTTATTTCATTATGAAATAAGTCCCCAATTTGGGGGGTTATTTCCTTTTCGTTTTTGGGGAGTTATTTCTTGGGGAGTTATTTCACGGAGCCCACGAATACTTATTCTCCTTCCAACAGTAAAGATGTACTATAAAACAATTTTACAAAATTTTGTAAAATCTTCTTTTATCGATGACTCTGACCTAAATTTAGCAGATAAGGCGAGTGTTTTGCTTACAGAAGAGCAACTTTCAGCTGATGAAATAAAAGATATTTTAGAACACTGCCGTGAGTACTATGTAGAACTATGCAAGGAAATCAGTTCAAGGATATATTTTAACGATGAAGTGTTAAAAGCACTTAACATTCTAGACCAAAAAGCCAAACATCCTTCTCTAGTCCCTCTTATAAAGATTTTCCCAAATCTTGTAACGGGCGATAATGTCGAGGAGCTGGATGAGGATAGGGAATGTAGTTTGGAGGAGTTTTGGCGTACTGGGTTTGAAATCAGAAATACCTTAATCGCATTTGCCTATGTTCAAGGAGTTGAACAAATATATAAGCTCAATTATTTCTTTACCACAAGTTATTGCGAATGCTGAACGCATTTTTTCGCAATTATTTTTAATAAAAACAAAAAATAGAAACTGTTTAGCTGTTCCCACCATAAATGCCATTTTGATGGCAAAATCTCTTTTGTATAACCAATATGCATCACAATGGGCACCTTCAAAAGAACTTTTGGATAGTTATTTTAAACGATAAGTATCCAACATAAATGATGTGATTCTTAATAATTTTCAACATGAATTATTTTACTTTATCTTTGAATTATTATTTATTATTTTCTTAATTGAATTATGTATTTGGAGTTTGTTGAGTTTTTTGTATGTAAATTAAATTTAATTTTTATGAAGTTTCACTACCGCTAAAGGTAATAATGTGATAATAACACAAATAATGTGATATTAATTAAAGTTTGTAACACTTACCTAGCGTTATAAGAAATATTTTTTCGTACGTTTTAATTATTTATTGTTTTGTTTTATATACCTGGAATTTGAGTACAAATATTGTTTAAATAAAGTTGTATTGTTAAAAAAATTCAGTGTTTTTTGTGCGTACTCCCTACCAACGCGAAATACTCCCCTTTAAACTTTTGATATACTCCCCAGCGAAAATTTGAAACGGCAGTCCTGGTAACCACCTAGCAATTGGTACCACAACAAAGCTGCTTGCCTATTTATATATAGATATGAAAGTCCGTCTTGTTATAAATTTATAGAATAAAAGAAGTGGTGAATTATAAAGCAGTGTGATTAAAGGTACTATAAGTCTAGTTATAACATCTTTAGAATATAAGTCTGGAAAAAATTACACAATGAATGGAATTACATATACGTATTCTAAATGAAGTAAAATCGAACTACCTCTTTTATTTCTTAAAATCCACTGTCGTCAACACCCAATGCCTTTTTTACTTTTTATCATCTTACATGACATCTTCTATAGTTTGTAGAATGGGTAGGTATAATGTATTTGGTGTGGAGTGTGTGACACAGAGAAATAATACCGATAGGTATAGAAAAGTTGGGCCCGTCAAAAACCCAAGAACCATAGTTCTTTTTTCAGAAGACACAATTTTAGAAGATAAAATTTCAAGTGACATAGACAAACACGACAAAATTTCAAACTCTGGTATGCCAACGCTGCACGGTTAAAAAATGGATGAGCTTAATTTCTATTGGTGAAATATGTTGGTTGGCTGTGATATGATATTATGTATACACTGTCATATAAAATGCCGTTATAAGAGTAAGAAGAAACAGAAAAGGTATAATTTAAGAAAAATTTTTGTAATTACTAACTATACTAAATACATGCAGATGTTAAGGCATCCATTTTTACTGACATTAGCTTAGCTTGACCATTGACCATTGGCTGCTGTACGCTCTAATAGCTTCATAAAATCCATCCAATTGTGATCACTTCTTCGATCTTCGAGAGATAACACGGTCTGAAAACTTTTCCCGTAAAAGATCGATGGTCTTGTTGGAAGTAAACGTTGTCCAGATCAATACCATCCAGTTGCGGCCATAAAAAATTATTGATCATCTCTCGATAGCGCAATTCATTCACCGTAGCTGTTGCTCCAGCCTCATTTGACTCCGCCGGACCATAAATCGCACTAAACAGTTACTCGTTGAGGATGGAGAGGCTTCTCAACCTATAATCTCAATCCACGGTACCAACTTTCTTTCCTATCTTTCTATTCCTTCTCTCTCCTCGCTCGCACATATTAATTCATTATAAAGGTACCTATTAATATCCCTTTGAGTGCGAGTGCATTAAAAAAAAAAGATGATTTTTCGATGAAATTCTGAATCATTTTCATGCATTTCAAGGATCGGCCGGCTTGAGTTCTTGTGTTAACTGAATTTTATAAGCCTTAAGACCCAAGTCTTTATGCAAAATACGGTGTAATGACGTTTGTGGAATGCCCAACTCCAAAGAACGACGAGGAATGGACAAACCTGAGTTTTCTTCTATACTTTGGGCTACAGCAGCAATATTCTCAGTTAATTTTGAGCGCTGTGCACGGGTTTTATACTTTACATCGCCAACTTGTCCCAACACTCCAACAGTTCTTATTTTTAAGGATTATTGCATTGCTTACTTGCATACAAATTTCCTAACTGACACAACTTAATTAGTAAAATTAAAAAATAATAATTATCCCCTATCAACCGCAAAGTTATAACATGCATAATTATGATAACAAAATTCACGTCACTTATAAAAAAAAATTCGTGTCAGCAAAAGTCAGTCAGTCAGCATAGTTCTACTATTTTTCAACTATACACTAGACACAGTCTGACAGGTTAATTAGACATTTTGTAGCTTGCAAGAAGGTTCACCTAAAAGCCTATAACTCCTCAGTCCTCACAGGTCAGCACTTAAAAAGCGATTAAACGAACTGCCAAAGGAACTACTTCCCCTGCAGTCGATAAATCAAAGCTGTCCAGCTGTCGGCCATTGAATTAATTAATTTGTTGCTGATGGCAAGTGGTTTATTCTTTATCCTTTTTTGCTTTGTTTTCATTTTCCAGAATAGCTATAAGTTCATGAGAAATGTATGTGATTTTTTTTTAGGTTGTCCTTATTTTAAAATTAAAAGTTTATTTAAAGGTTTGTTTGAAAATTAATTTTGAAATCCAAGCCACAAAACATAAGCACTAAGGTGTTCTTAGAAGTAAACAACTCACGGTGAATCCATAATTTCCCAGGACAAACATGGACCAAATGGGTAAATGTAAAGGAAGCAAATATGAGGAACCCGTCATCGTCAGTGAGAATTCAAACATACCGTTTTAGTTCTGTATCATTATAATATAAAATCATTCATTTACTTTGCCTTAACATACATATTATGTTATGTATATATGTGTCACGATATGTGTATATGCAAAGCATAAAATTTCCATTTCCATTCATACGTTTTCTAGGTACTACACAATTTGCAAGTGCATACTCGGCTTCTGAACTCAATTAGAGAGAGGGTTCTAACCATAGACGACCACACCAGCACCACATCATAGACGATAGACATCAGACATTATAATGTTCAGGTTTTTTCTTAGATTGCTATCGCGTGCTATGATTCTTGTATCCTTGCAGTGGAATCAAAGTTGTCGGACAATATATCTACCATCCTGTTAAAGGGACTAGGGAACTTGTGTATTTTTGTATACAAAATTTTGCTAATTATAAATGAATAAAGAATGCGCGTTTTGCAAAATTTTGAAATCGTTTTATTTATTTTCATATTTTCAATTCATAAAATCGGGTAGGGTATCCTTGATTCAGCATAGTACAAATAGTACTTTTAGCAGAAAATTTAAATGGAATGTTGTTAACTATTCGTATTTGCGGAATTTCAGAATTTCATTAATTTTGGTGTTATATACATGTTATGTTATATTTTTGTTTTTGCACAGCCACGAGCCGGTTCAAAATGGGGGGTATGCGTGGTATGAAAGCTACATTTTACCAGGTCTACAGCCGTTAGATTTTTGGCTTCTGTATAATATTATTTCGAAGTATCATAACGGCTTAAATTGTAAAGTTGGAGGGTTAAATTCTGAAGCAATATACCTAATTGGAATGCCCACTTTCAAAACTATGCTACACGGCGATACTGCTATTTATGGCAGCTCCGCTTCATCAGTTTTGGGCGTAAGTATTGCTCGTTCACCAAGCCAAGCATTGTCGTGACGCTTACACTGATCTTTATGCGTCCAACTATTCCATTCTATGGTTACATTATTTTTCGATTTCTGCTTTCGCTGAATGAGACATTGTCTATATGGTGATAAATAGCGCCATCTATGATGTTTTTGATGTAACTTCTATTCAGAACGACTAACTTATTTCTATTCATGTATAATAGGTAAGTGTGGCGCTATTTTTATGATTTCCAGCGCCATTATGTAAGTGAGACGCTTACTTCCTAAAAATCTTTTAATTTTGCGTTAAGTTCATTGAATCACGTACGATTGCAGCAATATTAAAAAAATAACCAGAATTTGGATATTTTCCTGCGATAAATATAGTTTTTATTTAAGTTGACGTACTACCAATAAATCTGCGATCCGCAATTAATTCCATGCAGTTGTTTTTGCGTGATGTGCGTACAAACATACAGACAGCAGACAAAAATTCTAAAAACGGTTGTTTTGGCTTCCGTGAGTCTAATAGAGACTCCACATATAAATTTTGCATCTAGGTATATCTTCCGTGTACAGGCATCGATCCGTTACAATTTTATTATTTATGTCTAAAGGGCAAGTATTGGTTTCGCGCAGAAAAAATAAAGTGCACGAACATGCTCTAATGTGTTACAGTGGTCTTGGGGCTTGAAATTTTGGGAAAAAAGCATTGAAGACATCATATTATGAAATTTTATTAATCACTTAAAAATCCCTAGTTAAAACGTTTTTTGGAAAAAATGAAGTAAAACCATCTGATTTCTTTTACTATTTTAATTTTTTTTTTCTTTTCAAAATCGTTCAAAAAAATTTTTCACAAAATTTGTTTTTTTTTTTTTTTGGAAAAACGTTTCAAAAACATATTCCAATTTTTTTTTTTGAAGTTTGACAACACCTAGCAGTTTATAGTCGTTATCAGAAAACAAAAATTAAAAAATAATTTGAACAAACTGTTTTTTGAAAAAAAAAAAACAATTTAAAAAAAAATTAACTTTTTTTTAACTCAAAAAAACTTTTTTTGAAAAATTAAAGAAAAAATATTGTTTTGTTTATAAAAGAGCCTTTACATAAAAAACTTCATCGAAATCCGTCAAATGGCTCACGAGAAAATCCGATTTGAGAAAACCGGTCCTTGGGAGGTATAGGTACCTAATGTTCCAACCAAAACATAAAGTTTGCACAGAAAACACTATTCAGAAAGTTTTATCAAAATCGTAGAAGCCGTTTTTGAGAAAAATTAATTTCTTACTAAAAATCGTATGGCAGGTACGGTTAGTTTTAGAGCTAGAGTGCTTATTCCAAAAAAAGACGTACAAATAATATTATGTTCAAGTTTGAAGCAAATCGGTCCAGCCGTTTAGGCTGTAGGTAACTATACAGACAAACGGACAGACAGACAGACAGAATTGGCGGAACCACTTTTTTCGGCTTCTCTATCATCGTAATGTTATGTTTGATTGTCCAAATAAAATTAATCGCAAGTAAAAAAGTTTTAAAATTTACGATGATTAGAGAAGCGCCAGAAAGTGCTTTTCGTCAGACCGTCGCGTGTTGGTCTGTCTAAGGGAAGTTACCGAGACACACAACACCCAAGTTGGGCGATCAGGCCCTATGTTATTATCCTTGGACAAAAGGAGCTGGAGAAATCCAGAGTCAGTAAGACTCACTACGGAAATGCTAGGGCTTTGCCCTTAAAGTTCTCATCCGCTTCCTTCTCTATTTTATTTCCCTGACTAATAGGTAAAGTACCCAATGCGCTAAGCTAAGAATATGCCTAGCATGCCTACTGCTGCCTTCGCCCCGTCGCGTCGGTTCATTTACATAATTGGCACTTACCCACCGAAATTAAAAATTATTAAAATGTTTTTAATTAGGTACATCTAATATAATATGTAATTTTTAGCTATAGCACCCATACAAACATAACATCGAATGACGAATGACAAATGTAGCCGACAGTCTTACTAATAATGTTTTCGAATAATCAGCTTCCTTCTATAAATATTCAATTTCATAAAAACATGTGTGTGCTTTTTAAATGAATTTCTGTGAATTTTTTTCTTACCAAGAAGATATTCCCAATGCGATTTATTATTTCCGGATCAAGAACATTTCCTATGAATCCACAGTCATTGTGTGTATAATAACATGTCGTTATTAACTTCGCGAAAATAATGTAATAAAATGTGCTGGAAATTTTTGTTCATAAACTAAGAGGTTTCAAAAGAACTTTAAGGCTTTCTGAAAAAGCTACGCAGTTATTTCCCTGAAATTGAAAATATATCAAAATCACTGGCGTAATCCTTGGGGAAAATATTAAAATTTCAAAACAGAACATAAGGTAAGACAAACCATAATAGTAAAACTACTCATAAAAGATTTTTCCTGCATTTATTTGAATATTAAACAATACTATGGCAACGATACTCATAAAAGCACTCCTCAAACTTATGAGTTTTCTCATTTTAGACTTTCGACAAACCTTATTTGTCTGAAAACTTTTGTTTCCATTTTCCAAGTAAGGGTTGTGATTGTGCTTTGTATATGGTTATTTTAAAATTGATTCAAGTGCACAAGTGCGGCTTTCTAACAACACAGTTGTTTTTCCTAGCAACAGAGTTGCTGACGTAAATATAGGTTTTAAGAATTTACTATTTTTGAAGAGGTTATTTCATACACATAGACCCTATCTAACGACTAACGCATGTAGTTTTTGATTTTTCCTTGCGATTATAAAAAAAAGGGCACGACTGGTCTTATGTGCCACAGTGGTCTTGAGACTTTAGATTTTGAAAAAAAAAATTACAGGAAAAAATCCTATGAAATTTAATTAAAGATTTAAAAATTACTAGTTAAAACATTTTGGAAAACATGAAGTGGCTTACTTTCTGATTTCTTTTGTTGTTTTGAATAATTATAAGAAACCAAATTCTCAAATTTATATTTTGGTTGGAAAAGATTTTTCAGGAAAAGCCTTATAACGGAAAACGGTACCGCCCATAGGACCGATTTTTTCAAATCAGGTTTTCTCGTGGGTTGGGTTCGATATCCCGCTTTTTATAATCCCGTTTCTTAAAATCCCGATCTTGAAATCCCGCTTTTATTTATCCCGCTTTTTATCATCCCGCTTTTTTAAAATCCCGCTTTTTAAAATCCCGTCTCTTATAATCCCGTTAAAATAAATTAAGCAATGAGTGATTTTTTCAAATGCATTTTATTTTAACAATGAATATGACAATCTTCAATAAATTACAAGAAAAAAGTATAAAGTACCTATAGTACAGTAAATAGGTATATTTTACTGGAAAAAAATACTTAATGGCTGAAATTTTGAGGGGGTGTTCGGGGGCATGTCCTGAGTCTAAAACTCAGTTTTCGTATTCGAGGGGGTGGGGGAAGATGCAACCCCCTGTCTTTATGGGGGTAATTTCGTTTTAATTCTCTATCTTTGTTGCTTGTGTCTGTACAGAAAAGTCCAAGGAATCAAATTTTTAGGTAATAAAATTATCTATCCAATGATATAAAAATCAAGTTCGTAGGTTGATTAAGTCAATTACAATGGCCGGTCAAAGGTCAAAAGTTAGGAGTAGTTTCTGGTTTTTCGTTAATACTGCGAAACCGGTGAGTTTTTTCGCATACTGCTTCAGTACAATATTAAAGTACTCAAAATTACCTACAAAATGAGTGCTCGAACACTCTTCTGCGGTTTATACTTTGCCATCAATCCAACAACAAAGTTGACCGCGCGCGCCGCACCAATCGTGCGAGCCGCGTGCGGTGTGAGTTGTACTCTCATTGCGCGTACATTGCACTCTCTAGGTGCAGTTATTAATTATTGTTTGATTTCCTTCTAATCAAAATGTGAAACTTAGTTTAAGTTGTATTTTTTTTTTTTTTTTTGGGAAAACGGGAAATCCATCATGGACAAACGAGAAGGTCTTAAGTTCAGAATCAGTCACATTTTTTCTCGTGAAACGACTGGATGTGCGCGAAAAAATGGAAACGTGTTTCGTATGTGAAAAACTTTTAAGTGGAGGCGATGTGTCGAGGTGACGTGAAATAAGGCCAAACGAAATAAGGCCAAATTTCAGATTTTGGCCTTATTTCGTTTTCCAAAACGAAATAAGGCCAATTTGGTCTTATTTCCATGCACTAATAGAACTTTAAGCACTTAACAATTAGAACCGTGAACCAAAGGCGAATTCCTAATTTTTTATTTTCGGTCTTATTTCCATTATTTGTTCGCTCTTATTTCTATTAGTGCATGGAAATAAGACCAAATTGGCCTTATTTCGTTTTGGAAAACGAAATAAGGCCAAAATCTGAAATTTGGCCTTATTTCGTTTGGCCTTATTTCACGTCACCTCGACACATCGCCTCCACTTAAAAGTTTTTCACATACGAAACACGTTTCCATTTTTTCGCGCACATCCAGTCGTTTCACGAGAAAAAATGTGACTGATTCTGAACTTAAGACCTTCTCGTTTGTCCATGATGGATTTCCCGTTTTCCCAAAAAAAAAAAAAAAAAAATACAACTTAAACTAAGTTTCACATTTTGATTAGAAGGAAATCAAACAATAATTAATAACTGCACCTAGAGAGTGCAATGTACGCGCAATGAGAGTACAACTCACACCGCACGCGGCTCGCACGATTGGTGCGGCGCGCGCGGTCAACTTTGTTGTTGGATTGATGGCAAAGTATAAACCGCAGAAGAGTGTTCGAGCACTCATTTTGTAGGTAATTTTGAGTACTTTAATATTGTACTGAAGCAGTATGCGAAAAAACTCACCGGTTTCGCAGTATTAACGAAAAACCAGAAACTACTCCTAACTTTTGACCTTTGACCGGCCATTGTAATTGACTTAATCAACCTACGAACTTGATTTTTATATCATTGGATAGATAATTTTATTACCTAAAAATTTGATTCCTTGGACTTTTCTGTACAGACACAAGCAACAAAGATAGAGAATTAAAACGAAATTACCCCCATAAAGACAGGGGGTTGCATCTTCCCCCACCCCCTCGAATACGACTCAGGACATGCCCCCGAACACCCCCTCAAAATTTCAGCCATTAAGTATTTTTTTCCAGTAAATGCGATGTATTTGTCTCTATTTACTGTACTACTAATGCTATGCTATATTATTCAAAAGGGAACAAAAAAAAAACTTTAAACCATTAACACCATTTTTTATTTTATTAGTTTTGTATATTATAAGCAATGCGACGCAAAAAACCTGTTTTATTCATATTTTTTCTATTTCTCATTATTTTTTTTACTGCGCGTGACTTTATAACATTAGCTTATTTTATAAAAAAAGCGGGATTTGTCGGGATTTTAAAAAGCGGGATTATAATAGATCGGGATTTTGAACAAGCGGGATTTTAGAAGACGGGATTTTAAAAAAGCAGTATTATAGCAGACGGGATTTTAATACTTTTTTTTCGGGATTTTTGAAAAGCGGGATTTAAAAAAGCGGGATTCCGATACGCTCCCTTTTCTCGTTAACCACTTGAATTGAATGATTTCTATGAAGTTTTCAATGTAGAAACCAGTGTTGGCAAGTAAGTTACATGAAGTAAGTTACTCGTTTAGTTACGCGTAACTAATATGAATTAGTTACGCCCAATATTTGGCGTAACTAATGTAACAAATGTAACTAATGTAACTAAATGTAACTAACTGTAACTAACAAACTGTAACAAAACTAGCTCTAACTTAATAATAAATAAAATGCACGACTGGGTCGCACGTACTTGCTCTGTGGGTGCAATAATTCGACGAAAACAAACTTTTCGATCAATAAGAACAACTCATTTTTGAAAAATTTGGTAAAAATTAAAAAAAATTTAGCTAAAACTGGAAGACTCGATATACGGGAGCTAACGTTAAGTAACCTTTAGTATATCAAATTTAGATGTCGTCTTTTGGGTGATATAAATTTCCGCTTATGGCCAAATTAATAAAACTGATATTACCAATTTCCGCTATTGTCATGTGTAGCAAAAAACTAAAAATGCAGTTTTCTTTGAAGTATTCTATATATGTAACATACAAAGTTTCATAAAAATCGGGAGAGCCTTTTTTGAGTAAATTAGAAAAAACGAAAAATTTGGCCAAAATCTAATGGCTCTTTGTATAGGAGCCACCATTTAAAAAAAAGAAAATGCAAAAAAATCAATGCCATCTGAAAGGAAGCGGAAAGAAACTATACCAAACAAAGTTTGAGTGAATTCGATGCAACCGTTGACAACTTATGGCCATTTGAAAAAAAGCCGTTAAGAGCAGATCTCCGTTATTTGCATTTTTAGCCAAAAACTGAAAACGCAGTTCTCTTCAAAACACTAAAAGAATATAACACACAAAGTTTAATCAAAATCGTTAGAGCCGTTTTCGAGCAAATTAGAAAAAACCAAAAACTGTTGGCTAAGACTTATCGGCTCGTTGTATGGAAGCCACCGTTTAGAAAAGCTTCAGGGAAAAATTTACAAAGCCATCCTATAGAAAACTATAAAAAACTATGTCAAACGAAATTTGAGTCGATTCAATCAAGCCGTTGTGAACTTATGGCTATTTGAAAAAAAGCCGTTAAAACCTGATTTTCGTTAGGACTATTTGAGCCAAAAACGAAAAACGCAGTTTTGTTAGAAATGCTTAAAGTAAGCTAAATTTTGAGTTTAATCAAAATCGTTAGAGCCGTTTTCGAGAAAATTCAAATTGAAAAAAACCCGTTACTTGAAAGGTACCAGTTTGAGCCGGGCTAAAACGAAATAAAAAGAACCTCGACAACCGTTTTTCTTCAAACTACTATATATCAAGTTTGAAGAAAATCCGTCAAGCGGTTTAGGCTGTAGCATGACGTGAAATAGCGCACATCCGCACAGACGCACAGACGCACAGACGCACAGACGCACAGACGCACAGACAGACCGACGGACGGTATGGCGAAAACCACTTTTTTGGGCTTCTCTATCATCGTAATGTCATGTTTGATTAAAACCTCGATTTTTTTTTCTGCTCGAAACCAATACTTGCCCTATTGAGCAAGTAAAAATTAAAAAAATCACATTTCATCCTGAATCCCAATCGACTATTGACGAATTTGTTTTATTACCAAGGGCAGCGGCAACCTGGCAAGGAATACATAATTGAAATTACTATGTTCCTGATGAAAAGGAAATCTAATAAAATGTTATATTCTTGGAGCATACAATATATTTTTACTTACATTAAAATGTTTCCCTTCTTTCTTGAGATTCTTGGACATTTCTTTTTTTATTGCGATTCATTTTTTTTTTTTTTGGTAAATTCAGATTTGATCTCAAATTTCAGATTTGGCTCGCCCAAAGGAAATCAAACGAGATCTATTTTGTTTTATTTTAAAGGTTAGGTTAAAAGTATATCCAGTCGCCAGACAAGCACCTTCGTCGACAGTTTTTTAATTTGACAATGGTGAAGCTTGTGACACTCTGGCGGCAGAAAATGGAAATTTCTAAATAGGTATGATATATCCTACCAACAAAATGTGCAATTGAAACGTGTCAGAAATGTCAGTACCAAACTGCTAAGAAAAACAAACAAATCTGGTGAGAAAACAAAATCTGCTTTTAAGGACAAGAAAGCAATCAACCAATATTTATGTAATACGAGTATTTGGCTTGTTTTCACGGCTACAGGCGACGGTAAATTCATGCATTTGTAAACCCCACAGTAGTCACCTGCGCCGGTGAATCCACTCATATTGTAAACCCTTCATTAATGTCAAATAAGAAAGAGAAAAGAGAAAGAGAACTACAAAATCCACGCTCCCTTCCTTTCCTATTTTGAATTACTGGGCAGCACTTACTTTTCTGTCAATGTCAAAAAAAAAAATTTATTAAATTAAATTAAAGCATAATGTGAATTGAATATTTAACATTATGTGATTTTCATTTGGTACGTCAGATCATATTTTTTTTTTGCTGTCAGATATAATCTGAAATCAAAATCTGTTTTTCCTTTGGTCACAGATCGTATTTTTTTCATTTCTGATTAATCTCAGTTCAAATCTTTGATATTAAATCTGAGATCAAATCTGTATTTACCAAAAAAAAATCATTACAATAAACAAAGAAATGTCCAAGAATGTCAAGAAAGAAGGGAAAATCTATTGTATGCTCCGAGAATATAATATTTTATTAGATTTGCTTTTCATCAGGCACATACATATAGTGTTATTATATTATTAATTTTTTTTTGCAGAAAAATAGTAATTTAAAAATATATTCCTTGCCAGGTTGCCGTTGCCACAGCTGGCAGCTGGCCCGACGGCAATTCATCAATCATCCAGCTTTGCCCTAAAATAGTGTAGTCAATCGTCATTCGATCGGGTTTGTGGACGGAACTTCTAAATTTCAATTTAACATAAAATTTAAGTTTTTGTATTTGACAAATTCTATTACTTATAGCTAGTTACATTTAGTTACAATGGTTACATTAGTTACATTAGTTACATGTAACTAATTAAAATTTCAAAGTTACGCGTAACTATCCAACACTGGTAGAAACCCTTTTTTGAACGAAGTAATAGCTATAAACCTATAAGTACAAAAAAAAAAAAACTAGTCTTGAGTTAAAAAAAAAGTTAATTTTTTTAATTTTTTACTTGCCCTATAGGGCAAGTATTGGTTTCGTGCAGAAAAAAATCGAATTATGAGATGCGCTTTTTCACGTCATGATACAGCCTAAGCCACTTGACGGGTTTTTTCAAACTTCATGAATAGCAGTTTAAAGAAAAACAATTGGCGAGGTTTTTTTTTATATCATTTTAGTACGGCTCAAACCGGTACCTTTCAAGTAACGGTTTTTTCATTTTGGATTTGCTCGAAAACGGCTTCAACGATTTTTATTAAACTCAAAATTTAAAAAAAACATAAGCGAGAGGTACAGTACGTTTGCAACGAACTGTTGGATACCCTATTGCGCACATTTTTGTATATGTATATGCATATGCGATCGCCTCCTTCGCAGCCAGCCGCTGTTCCAGTATCGGAAACAAAAATCTTCTTTAACAGGCAGGGAAAAAATCAATAAAATAAATTTTGTTTGGCCGATGTACAATAACTGCTGTCACAATAAAAAAAGGAGTGTGCCAAGCCTACAGCTGAGACTTTTTATTGCCAGGGTAATCACTATATGAGCTCATCATTCAATTTTAAGCTTGCACATTGATTTGAACAAAACAAAACAAAACTAAAATTTTTAGAAATTAGATATTGATTGGAAATATATACGTAACCAAGGTATACAAACCGAAGTGTTCATCTTCTTACTTTAAAACTGCGACCGATAGTTAAGAAACTTAAAAAAATTAATGCATATAACGATTTTTGATGGAAACGCCTCTAAAAGTGGGCGTGACCTACAAAATTTTAAGAAAAATTTAAAGCAGTAACTAAGCTTTGATCATTTGTCAGTATTTAGGCATATGTGTAAAACTACAGCTGAATCGAGTAGTTTTTAAACGATCTTACCTGAACAAATGTATTTTATCAAAATCACGCCTTTAAAAGTGGGCGTATTGAAAAAATTTACACAAGAAAATGTGGATATATTTTTCATATAACGAACGGAAGGGAAAAAGGTTTAAATCGAATATTGGTAGCACCTTAAATTTTTAAAACTACGTGTTTCGCTCTTTTTGAAAAAAGGGCGTAAGCCACGCCCGAAATAAAAAAATTTCTTTTCATACACAAAGTTTTTAGTTTCTACTAGAGACGGAAGATTTTGGCTTGCGGATTCATTATAAATACCGGTTATTTGCAAAAACAATTTTTTATATTTTCTAATGAAAAGTGGGTGTCAGCCACGCCCAAAATCAAACATTTTAATTTCATACACAAGATGTTTATGTGCAAGTATACCCACAAAATTTAATGTTTTTTGCTTTAATAACAATTGCTATTTTATAAAAACTATATTGATGGTTTTGTATGAAAAATGGGCGTCAGCCACGCCCAAACTGAAATATTTTTATTTGATTGGAAGAAGGTTTACCTAAAGCTTACGTGTGCACAATTTAAGCGTTATTCTTTTATCGTAAGTGTACAAAAAATTTAATTTAATTTTATTAAATTGAGGTTGTTCATCAAAAATGGCAATTGTGGGCGTGTTTGTAGGCGGATTTTACCGTTTCAAGAACTTAGCCTTACTCTTGAACCAAAGACTATGTATACCAATTTCAGCTTTCTAGCTCAAAAATTACGACCTCTAGAGAGTATACATACGGACGGACGGACGGACGGACATGGGCTAAATCGACTAGGCTTTTGATTCTGAGTCAGAATTATATACTTTTCTATACCTAACGGTATTATTTCTCTATTTTACAAACTCCACACCAAATACAATATACCCATTCTATGGAATAGGGTATAAAAAGAATTATTAAAATCGGAGCTGATTCTGTGGACTTTTGGGTATTGCCTGTAACGACGGCTTTATTGACTGCACTTAAAAAAAAACGTATTTCAAGGAACAAAGATATAATTTATCTCCCCACATAATGTAGTTAGTTTATTTTTCTCGTTGAAGAATGACAGCTGTCAGCATGACATTGACATATAAACTGGGAAACTTAATTTTTTTTTTTGTAAAAAACTCGGTCAAATGGAAAATACTTTAAATCCTTACACAAAGTGTTAACTGTCAAACAAAATTACTCCCATATACCTAAATGACAGCTGTCATGAATAAATTTGTCAATTTAAAAGAAGAAAATACTAACAAAAAATAAATATCCAATACACCATTTTTTAACAGCACAGCCCTTACTGAGCCAAAATACAAATTACAAACTGACATTTCTTCTAGACAGCATTTTAAACTCACAGTGTGGGTACAAGGAATTGGCATTTTTTCCAATTGGTTTTTTTTTTTTGGTTTTGAACCGAACTGTCAAGAATAATTTACCTGAAACAAATTGGGTTGTTTCTCAATTTCAATCACTTAAAGTTTGTTCTATTCTAGAGGAAAGGAACAACGGAAAGGGAGGATACAAAGAAAATGGGTTTAATTTTAAATCCACATAATAACGGCTGGCGGGCGTGGGGAAGAAGAGTGTGTGTGTATAGTTTTTCCTTAAAAACTTCATCCCCATAACAGTGCATAATGGAAAGTTTGCATGACAATTGGTAATGAATTTATATCTGAGTCTGTGAGGTCAAATTGGGGGCGCGCATTAGGGAATTCTATTCAACTGAACATGGACATGGACTGGACATGGTCATTGGACATTGGACAACTCTATTTGGTTGTTTTGATTTCTTTGCTTTTTCCGATTGTGCATACCAATGCCATGTCAGCGTTGGGGTTTATAAACTCTCATCGGCTATCAGTGTGGTATTGCGTATAAATTGAAATACACTCATAAAAAAATTCACTTTGCAGAATAGCTAGGTCCCAAAGGAAAGGTAAATGTTTGTTTTGTATATAATGTTTTTATGTCAACTATTTGGAGTGACTTTGATTCATTACAGATGATTTGATTTACATACATACATTATTTCATATGTGTTCTTAATTCGTTAATAAAAAAAAAACCATTTTATGCTTGGGCTTGGAGGGGTTCAAAAATAAAAAATATTGATTGATTAATTTTTTTACAGCACATTAGAAAGTTTAAATTGCAGGGAAGCTGTTTGGAAAGACGTATAAACATCTTCTTTTAGGACCGCTTTGTGCACTTCTTTCTTATGCATAGGTTGAGTTTCCTCATCACGAGTTGCTTTGGTATTGAGAATGCATAGGCCATGGACATTGATTACATTTTAGGCGTAGTCTGATTTAAAGATTGACGCCAACAAGACAAAAATAATGCTCACTTACCGATCGACAAGAGCAGTTTATTGTGAGACAGTATCTCAGCTCAACTATCTGGGAAGTATCACTCGAAGGTAGACCAGTTCTGGAAGTCAACAACAGACTGGATAAGGCGTGAAGAGCAATCAGAATCTTTTCCCAATAGTGAGGAGATCAAAAAATTTTTTGCAAAACAAAAGTAGTGGAGGAAGACGATGGTACGGAAATGTAGGTAGTTTTAGGTTGGATTGAGGAAGAAGTTAAGTCTGGTAAAGGAACTGTAATAAAAAAGGACAGTATGTAAGTCTTGGAGGATGCGGCCTGCTATAGCGAAGCACGGCTAAGCTCAAGAAAATGTGAGAGGTCTTGTCAACAGTAAATTAACCTGCCAAAAAAAACAGATATCAGGCCAGGATAATCAAAAAAATAACAAACGGAAGTTCTGGAGATTAGATTTCTAAAGGAATTCACAAGGTGAAGGGAGGGTTGAAAGACAAAAAAAGGGAAGGAGAGGCAGAGACAGAGACAGATAGAGAGAGAGAGAGAGAGAGAGAGAGAGAGAGAGAGAGAGAGAGAGAGAGAGAGAGAGAGAGAGAGAGAGAGAGAGATAGAGAGGTTTTTTGCCAGCATGTATCTTTATGCAGTCGATTTCTCGGAAACGACTTAAATGACTTTGGTGAAATTTGGTTTTTTTTTCTGTCACGTAGTATCATTTCCGCTTTAAAAATAAGTAAATCAATATTATATTTCTGATCTCGCTCATAGGAACTAGCATTTTTCCGGAACAAATTGCTGATTGTTGTTCAATTAGATGATATTGAATTGAAATTATCTTTTATTTAAATAATATCAAATTTGTGATGCCAAAGAAACAAAACTAAAAACTAATTTATACATTTTAATGAAGTAGTACGTAATATAAGTCACTATAGATACTTTAAAAAATTCAAATCTTGTGTGTCAATGTAATGTTAAATTTCTTTGAAATAAATGAAAAAATGAAAATGAAATGAAAACAAACATCTTTTGTGTTGATTCAGTTTCTCATCCATCATCAACCTGCCAAACTTCAGCAAAAACATGAAAAACACACAAACAACCTAAGAAATCCACTCACAAAAACCCTCACATTTATAAAGGGTGTTTTTTTAGACGTGTTGTTTTCAATCTGGCAATAATTTTTACGGAGTTGGTCTTTTTGATAGCTCTGTCACTTGACTTATGCTCAGCTTGGTTTGCTTTTTTATAATGAACTAGCCTTTACCCGCGGCTTCGCTCGCGTTTCAGCTGATCAAATAGTAGACTGTAGCTTGAGGAGTATAGTCAATCAAAATCTAGCTTCTTCTTCTTTTATAGCTTTATAATTTAATACATACATTTAACCGTGATAAAAAGAAACCTTTGTGCTATACCAGATTATAATCTAGCTCTGTGCCAAATTTCATCCAGATCCGTTCAGCCATTCTGGTGTGATTTCGAAAATAAAAACAAATCTATCCCACGGGAACCATACATTTTACGGGATAAAAAGTAGCCAATATGCTATTCCAGACTATAATCTATCTCTGTGCCAAATTTCATCCAGATCCGTTCAGCCATTCTGGTGTGATTTCGAAAATAAAAACAAATCTATCCCACGGGAACCATACATTTTACGGGATAAAAGTAGCCAATATGCTATTCCAGACTATAATCTATCTCTGTGCTAAATTTCATTCAGATGAGTTCAACCATTTTTGTGTAATTTCAAAAACTAAAACAAATCTATCCCACGGGAACCATACCATTAACCGGGATAAAAAGTAGCCAGTAGGCTATTCCAGACTATAATCTATCTCTGTGCTAAATTTCATTCAGATCCGTTCATCCTTTCTGGTGTTATTTCGAAAATAAAAACAAATCTATCCCACGGGAACCACACATTTTACGGGATAAAAAGTAGCCAATATGCTATTCCAGACTATAATCTATCTCTGTGCTAAATTTCATTCAGATGTGTTTAGCCGTTCTGGTGTGATTTCAAAAATTAAAACAAATCTATCCCACGGGAACCATACATTTCATCGGGATAAGAAGTAGTCAATATTCTATTTGAGACCATAATCTATATCTGTGCTAAATTTCATTCAGATGAGTTCAGCCATTCTGGTGAAATTTCAAAAATTAAAACAAATCTATCCCACGGGAACCATACATTTTACCGGGAGAATTCCAGACTATAATCTATCTCTCTGCTTGATTTCATTCAGATCCGTTTAGCCATTCTGGTGTGATTTCAAAAATTAAAACAAATCTATCCCACGGGAACCATACATTTTACGGGATAAAAAGTAGCCAATATGATATTCCAGACTATAATCTATCTCTGTGCTAAATTTCATTCAGATCTGTTTAGCCGTTCTGGTGTGATTTGAAAAATTAAAACAAAACAATCGGTTGAACGGGGCAGAAGTTGCTACTCAACAGCGCCACCTGGTGGCGAGTGACATCAATGAGCATATTATACAAACCTTCTCCGTGGAAAAATTCATATACATATATACCAATTTTCATAAGAATCGGTACCGTAGTTTTTGAGTTCATCGATGACATACAGACAAACATTCATTTTTATATATATAGAAGAAGAAGATAGAAGAAGAAGATAGAATTGGCAAACCGTGCAAATTTATTGTCAAAATAATAGTTCGGTTGGCGCAATGCATTGTGCACTGCGTTCAATATGCGGTCGACATATTCGCCCAGGAATTTATTCAAGCCAGCTGCGGCGGCCACTTGCCCGAAATCATTTTTAAAACATAATGGCAAACCCTTATCTTTATAGTAAAGCTAAATTCTCGAACATAACATTAAATTATATATGCATTTTATCTCTCCTTGAAAACCACACGTCTAAATAAAATACCCTTTATTATCTCTTGAGAACCATGAATTTCCTAGACTGAAATGTAAGAGAATTTAAGATGATGCCCGAACGCTTTGTCGGAAATTAAACGAACTTCCAAAAAGGTGTTATAAGTTTTGATTGTGATTGCAGTGGATGAAAGAAATAATAAAAATAAGTTTACTTAGGTATGGAATCATACTTATGAGTTTTTTTTTATTTCAGATTTTAAGTTTAACTATATAAAAACATGCGAAACCACACACATTTACTAAATAATCAGGAAGAAAATATATTTGTTGTCCTACTGCAAAGCAGCGCTTCAACTGCTCATGGAAAAATCCATGAAACATTAACCCACCGACTATATTTTATGCACTGGTTATGGTCTTATTCTAGCCCACCGAACTGTGCACCAACATAGTTCTGTTCCATGAAAAATAAAATGCACGACTGGTTCGCACGTACTTGCTCTGTTGGTGCAATAGTACGATGAAAACAAACTTTTCGATCAATGAGAACAACTCATTTTTGAAAAATTTGGTAAAACCTAAAAAAATTTGACTGAAACTGGAAAAACCGATATACGGGAGCTAACGTTAAGAAACCTTTAATATTTAAAATTAAGACGTTATCTTTTGGGTATTTTAAATGATACAAATGTTCAATTATGGCCAAATTAATAATACTGTTAAAAGCAATTTCCGCTATTATCATGTATAGCCAAAAACTAAAAATACAGTTTTGTTTGAAGTATTCTATGTATGTTACATAAAAAGTTTTATAAAAATCGGGGGAGCCTTTTTTGAGTAAATTAGAAAAAATGAAAAAATTGGCCAAAATCTAGTGGCTCTTTGTATTGGAGCCACCATTTAAAAAAGAGAAAATGAAAAAAAAATCAATGCCATCTGATAGGAAGCTGTGAGGAACTATACCAAACAAAGTTTGAGTGAATTCGATGCAACCGTTGACAACTTATGGCCATTTGAAAAAAAGCCGTTAAGAGCAGATCTCCGTTATTTGCATTTTTAGCCAAAAACTAAAAACGCAGTTCTCTTCAAAACACTAAAAGAATATAACACACAAAGTTTAATCAAAATCGTTAGAGCCATTTTCGAGAAAATTAGAAAAAACCAAAAAAAGTTGGCTAAAACTCAACGGCTCGTTGTATGGAAGCCACCGTTTAGAAAGGCTTCAGTGAAAAATTTACTAAGCCATCCTATAGAACACTATGAAAAACTATGTCAAACAAAGTTTGAGTTGATTCAATCAAGCCGTTGAGAACTTATGGCTATTTGAAAAAAAGCCGTTAAAACCTGATTTTCGTTACGACCATTTGAGGCAAAAACAAAAAACGCAGTTTTGTTAGAAATGCTTAAAGTAAGCTAAATTATAAATTTAATCAAAATCGTTAGAGCCGTTTTCGAGAAAATCCAAATTGAAAAAAACCGTTACTTGAAAGGTACCAGTTTGAGCCGGGCTGAAACAAAATAAAAAAAACCTCGTTTCTTCAAACTGCTATATACCAAGTTTGAAGAAAATCCGTCAAGCCGTTTAGGCTGTAGCATGACGTGAAAAAGCGCACATCCGCACATCCGCACATCCGCACATCCGCACAGACGCACAGACAGACCGACGGACGGTATGGAGAGAACCACTTTTTTGGGCTTCTCTATCATCGTAATGTCATGTTTGATTAAAACCTCGATTTTTTTTTTCTGCACGAAACCAATACTTGCCCTATAGAGCAAGTAAAAATTCTCTAAGAGTTAATTGCAATTATTGTCCCATGAACGAGGTCAGTAATTTTCTGTCTGAACAAAAGTTCTAGAGGCTATGCGTTTAAACACAGTGCGGAGCAATAACAATACGAAAGAGTGGGCGTTCCACCCTTCTTAAAGAGGGAAAACTTTTTAAATTTATTTGTTAAGCACTTAACCTGGAACTTCAGTAAAATTCAACTTGTAAACAAGATACCGCATACTATCACTATAGTTATATAGCGGAAGTTTTTTTTTAAACCGTATTATTATAAAATGAAGGTTTTAATGAAAACTGGTAAATTATTTATTTGAAATAAAAAAAGGGATCCATGTATATTAAAGTTAGATTTGACAAAGAGATTAATAAATGATCCATACCAAAATTTCTTAGAGTTGAAGTGTTATCTGCAACACTTTGCCGATGCTATAAGAAAAATTATTTCAAAAAGAAAAAAAAAAACAGTCATAAACATATTTGAAAACCTTTTTGAGCAGGTTATCCTAAAAACCAAAATATACATTAATCGCAAAAATTAAGTAGTATACCTATGAAGTTTGATATATGTACATATTTCAGTTCCAGGGCAAAAATATGTGCGAGTTAAGAATTCATTGAATTGAAATCATCCCCAATTCCGATAAAACCTGTGTCAGAATTGCACATTCTAAACCGAGTTTCAGCATTAGTTTGCGAAAAGCTTTACTATCCATCTATCCATCTATCCATCTATCCATCTATCCATCTATCCATCTATCCATCTATCCATCTATCCATCTATCCATCTATCCATCTATCCATCTATCCATCTATCCATCTATCCATCTATCCATCTATCCATCTATCCATCTATCCATCTATCCATCTATCCATCTATCCATCTATCCATCTATCCATCTATCCATCTATCCATCTATCCATCTATCCATCTATCCATCTATCCATCTATCCATCTATCCATCTATCCATCTATCCATCTATCCATCTATCCATCTATCCATCTATCCATCTATCCATCTATCCATCTATCCATCTATCCATCTATCCATCTATCCATCTATCCATCTATCCATCTATCCATCTATCCATCTATCCATCTATCCATCTATCCATCTATCCATCTATCCATCTATCCATCTATCCATCTATCCATCTATCCATCTATCCATCTATCCATCTATCCATCTATCCATCTATCCATCTATCCATCTATCCATCTATCCATCTATCCATCTATCCATCTATCCATCTATCCATCTATCCATCTATCCATCTATCCATCTATCCATCTATCCATCTATCCATCTATCCATCTATCCATCTATCCATCTATCCATCTATCCATCTATCCATCTATCCATCTATCCATCTATCTATCTATCCATCTATCCATCTATCCATCTATCCATCTATCCATCTATCCATTTATCCACCGATTTATCTATTCATCAATAAAGTTCAAACACAAACCATTCATATAAAAAGTATGAATTGTGGCTCTAGTCTAGATGACTACTGGTATTTGGGACAAAAATTTTCTTGAAGATGTTATAAATTTTACTACATCATTGGAAACAGAGAGACTGATTTTATGAATCCAGGTACACAATGATGTCTTCTTTTGCCGGCCGTTTGCATTTCTGAGAACTTTTAGATACATGGTGTATTAGTAATGTATAGGGCATCAACAAGTATACATTGCCCAAACTGTATAAAAAAGGTAAATCTGAAAAAAAAATCCGAAATTCCTGTTTCCCATTCACGAATTAACAAGAATTGAAATTTTAACAAGAAACATCAACTCCTACCACCCAAAAGATTGTCCCATTTCGTCTACGAGAATCATCTTCTCCCCTAGTCCAGCAAATTTCATAGTTTTTTTTTGTATCTAAAGACTATTTATACTTCAGTGCGGGTGTTCTTGCTCAATGTACAAACGACCCCTAATTCCTGACACATTTACATAGCAATTTCACTTCCAATTAGCATAAATATGAGAAATTGCGAGAACATGTAAATTATTTCAATGGGAAGCTTAATTACTTAATGGCGTGATGGTGTCGCCCCACGGTAGCACGCCTTGCTGAATAAATTTTATTATTCGATTAAAATGCAAGCAAATGATGATTTTCCTGCGAATGATCATGCAATTAACCAAAATGAGCTTCCGATTCTCCAAATGGAGGCAAGCCCCGGTTAAGCGAAACCTTTCCTTTTGAACGACTCTTACGAACTTAATCACTTGGGAGCGCCCACTCATCCACTAAATCCACTGATGACTTTCGAATGATGGCTACCTCATTCTCATCATCAATCAATGAATCAGTTTACCAGAAACAAAAAAATTTTTTTTTTTTAATTATTATAAAAATAAAAATATCAATATAAATTTAATCCAAAGTACTCCAAGGGGGAGAGAGAGGAAAGCAAAAAAATGAAGAACGGATCTCGAATATGGTCTGTTGCTTTATAATTTCTGAAAATTAATTTAAGCTCGTATTGTTCTTTAATGAAACGACTGACTGGAAATTGAAAATATTAAAAAAATACTCCTACTCAAGGGATTAATGTATTAAAAAATATATCTGTCAAATCATATTCTTTTTTCAACAATTCAGATGGTCCGTATTTTTGTTTTTATAATAGTTTGAAGTGTCAAAAGCAAATCGATTCAATTCGATTATTATAGAGGAATTTTTTAATTTATAATAACAAAATAATAAGTTTTATTTACATGAAAAATATTTGCCTGATTATTATTATCGCATGCAATTTAATGCCTAATTAATATCATCTCTCATCAATTTTTATGTTTAGTGCTGCAAATGAAATACATATCTATATTTTTAACGGATGAATGCATAATTAAAATTAAATTTGTTTAAACAAATAACATACATATATGGATTTTATTTGAGTTTTTAGTTTTATTTGTTAGGAGGGAAATCATGACACTTATGTAATTTAAGTGCTTAAGCCAATAAATTTTTGTTCTCCATCATTGTTTTGACCCTGAATTAATGTTTTTATTAATTATTATTATAATATAAATAATACTCGTAGGTGTATTGCGAAAAAAACTCTTAATTCTCGTTTTATTATTCCATAATCTCATTGAAAAGAGTTTTAATAGTACCTATAGGTTCAACAAAAAAAGCAAAATCCACTCCAATGAATTTTCAATTATCTACCTTTAGCAATCGCAATTTTTACTGTATAAGGAAAACAATTATCGTATCAGTTGAGATCTTCCAATTATTAGTAGCTTAATTATTTACCCTCTAAGCTAAGGGATAGTTTTGCAAGATCAGGACGATTGGATTTTTTTTTTTCTGGAGAAATCAGTTTACCAATATTGTTTGTATATGAAAACTGAAAGATTTATGCAATTACACTGCCGCTCATCTGAATAGGTTCATCTTTATTTCACTATACTTTTGTCCTCTTTTTATATAAAATGCAAAGGTTGGGTCCCTTTGATCGCTTTTTAAAATACCGATTTTAAAATATCGATGCTTAAAATATCGACAAAAAAAATATTGACTAAAAAAAATCTCGACTTACAAAAATATCGACATAGAAAAAATGTCGACTTTTAAAATGTCGACTATGGTTTAGTGCGCACCTGTTAACATCATTCACTGAACCATAGTCGACATTGACACATACAAAATAACTGTTTATCCTTATGTAAACTTTTGCACAGCAGTACCCCGTGGAGTAGTGGTTAGTGTGTCGGACTGCCACGCCGAAGGTTCTGGGTTCGATCCCTGACGGCTCCACCTAAAAATTTCTTTTCCGGGGTACTGCCTCTTGCGAGGAAGTGACAAATCCTCCAAGAGTAATTAATGTCATGGAAAGTGCTTCTCTGTTAGCCGTTCGGATTCGGCAGTAAATTGTAGGTCCTTTTCATTCCTGCAGAATATCAACGCACACACAGGAATGGTTGAGAGTGTAAGTCACAGGCCCCGGCCCTGCTTAGATCTGTTGTGCCTACAATTTATTTATTTATTTTTTTAAACTTTTGCACCATGATCTCCGAAAGAAAAAACAGTTAAAAATCATTTTGAGTGAAAAAGAAAATTATTCAAAGTTGGACTTCTTAAGCAATATCGCAATTCAGTTGAGGCTTAATTAATTAAACTATTATTAGTTCTGTTTTTCTTAAATTCTTTATTTAATTTATATTTCAGATCAGTGCCGGATTAACCACGTAGCAAGAGTAGCAATTGCTACGGGCCCCGCGCGAAAGGGGGCCCCGCATATTCAAATCCACTCATCTCTGCCTGAGCGTCATTTTTTTGAGTGAAACTTATTAAGATGTGGTATATTGAATTTTTTTGATGTCACAAGTTACAACTTTTCCTATTAAGACAATCCACGTCAGACACTCGGTACCCGACTATTTCCTTGGCGTAAATAAATCACCGAATTTCATACGGTAAACGCACAAGTTCTACAAAAAGTTTCTTGCATAAATGTGTAGAATTTAAGTCGGCCTGATAATCAGCTCTACAAAAAGTCTGACGTATGCAAGCACTCTTACCCGACACTTAGTGTGGATGTGTAGCAGAATTTAAATGGCTCGACTTTAATTGTTATAATTATCTCTTTGGAAAACTAAATGAAAGTAAAATACACTCCAACGATATTGGTGAACGACCGAGCAACTTTGACAGATATTATTGGATTGCGAAAGGAAGCAGCGAACTGCAACATATAAACAGTGACTTTTTAAGTTCAAAGAAAATGTATGAAAAAGAAATTAGTCCACGATTCTGCCAAAAGTCATTTTTCATATATAACCATAAACCTACTAATAAAACTCATATCAGAAATTGATTGTGCTATTCAGAAACTAAAGGGCGACTTCTTTGTTTTGTCTGCAAAGTTATAGATTCAGATAATAATCAGTCAGCGAGGTTTACGAAAGATGGGTTTGATGACTGGAAGAACGCGAACAATTTGTTGAAAAGGCATGAAGAAAGCATTCCGCATAGAAAAGCTATAATTTCGCTGTTAAATCGAAAAAAAAGAATGCGTGTGTCGATTCTCAACTTGTGAGCCAAATTAAGACTGAAAAAAATTATTGGCAGATGCTCTTAAAACGAATTATTGCAGTCATAAAGTTTTTAGTAGAACGAGGTCTTGCGTTTCGGGGTAGTAATGAAATTGTTGGTTCAACTCATAATGGAAATTACTTAGGCTTATTAGAATTACTTTCTGAATTTGACGTTTTTATGGCCCAACATATTTAAACTTATGCTCATAAAGGAAAAGGGCACACCTCATATTTATCTAAAACAACATGCGAAGAATTTATCAAATTGATTGCATCAACATGCTAGATCAAATTATTTGCGAAATTAAGAGATCTAAGTATTATTCAGTGTCATTAAATTCTACTCCAAATATACCGCATGTAGACCAACTGACTCTGATAGTGCGCTATGTTTTACCATCTGGGCCAGTTGAGAGATTCGTTAAATTCTTAGATATGGAAGGCCATACTGCTGAACAACTCGCCCAAAGTTTACTAGATTTCTTAAGTAAGAGTGGCATTGATATCAAAGATTTTCGTGGACAAAGCTATGATAATGCCAGCAACATCAGCGGAAAATACAGCGACCTGCAAGCACGAATTAAAGTAATAAATAAGTATGCAGAATACATTCCCTGTCTTGCACATTCATTAAATTTAGTTGCTAAGTGCGCTGCAGACTGCTATACAGAAGCATTAGTTTTGTTCGATTTTACTGAAAATCTTTATAATTTTTTTTCCGCTTCTACACATCGTTGGAGTACGGAAGCTCTTACTCCGAAAATTCCGATTTTGAAAAGGTTGTCGGATACTAGGTGGTCCGCCAGAGCTGATGCTACGAAGGCACTTTTATGTGGTTTTACCACTATCAAGCAAGTTTTGGATGCCATTTCCAATAATATAGATCAAAAGGCAGAGTGTCGTAATCAAGCTTACGGACTTGTTTCAAAGATGAATAAGTTGGAAACGGGAATAATGACAATTACGTGGAATGGAATCCTAGAACGCATGCAAGCAACTAGTGCGTCGCTGCAATCGTCTAAAATAGACCTTAATACGGGATACAGCCTTTATGAATCATAACATGGATATGTCCAAACAATGCGATCTACATTTTCAAATATTGAAGCACAAGCCAAAGAGCTGACAGGCTGTCATAAATATCAGCAACAGACTTCAAGACGACGCTAGCGGAACACAAAGTACGACGATTTTAGCGGTTCTAGTACACTTGACGAATTTGTTGAGAAAGAAACACCTGGTAAAAAGTTTGAAATTGAGGTGTTTGTTGTCATTATTGATAACACACTATCTGCTTTAGACAAACGCATCAAAGCATATCAAAAACTAACTAGTGTTTTTGGAATATTTCGACAGTTAAAATCTATTACAGCAGACGGGATTTAAAAAAAAACACCAATTATAGTCAGTGCTTATGAAAATGATTTGGAAGAAAGCCTAGACAACGAATTAGTGCAGTTTGCCGAGCTGCTCAAAACGGATGTGGCTAGTGCGATTGACAGTACGAAAAACGAAGCTCTGGAAATTCAATATTATAAATTCCTAATGGACAATTCATTATAGAATCATGTTTCTCCAATTTAGAAATTGCTTTGCGCATTTATTTATCTCTCATGATCACTAACTGCAGTGGCGAACGTTCATTTTCGACATTAAAGCGCATACAAAATGAGTTAAGGAACACTATGAGTCAAGAACGTCTGAATTATCTCGCTTTGATGAATATAGAATATGATTTGCTCAGAAAAATTGATACGAATAGTATTATTTCTAAATTTGCCCACATAAAATATAGAAAAGTTACTTTGTAAAAGTTTAAAAAATAAAAAGGGAAGAGATAAATAAATATAAAATATAAACATTATTTAAAGTATACCATTGATAAAATATAACATTAGCTATTCCTAAAAATATAATATACTTTGTATTAAATTTAAACTTTGAAATATGTATTGAAAAAAATAATTTGTGTAGTATCATCAGTTTTCAATTGTTAGTTTCCTAACAAAATTATTCTAAATTGCCAGGAAATCTCATCTCAGGCTTTGTGTACTTGTCAGAGCCTAACAGCGCCTTACTACACTATTAATTACCCACAAAATTGTAACCTATATATAGCAAATAAACGTATTGAGTATTGAGTATTGAGTATTGAAATGTTTTTTTTTACCACTTTATACTTAAGAACCCATAGTAGATCGAGGGCTCTTTGAAAGAATTTGCTACGGGCCCCGCGCTTGCTTAATCCGGCACTGTTTCAGATAGAAGTGAAGTATAATTTTTATGTTTTTTTTCCATGAAAATAAAAATGAATTATGTTTTTCAAAAATAAAAAAAAAAATGAAGTTTACGATACTTTTGTCATTAAAGTACAAATTCATTTGTCGACATTTTAACCGACATTCGAAAAATAGAGTCGACATTTTATGAATCGAGATTTCCCACTTTCGATATTTTCAAGAGTCGATATAAATTTTGTCGAGGTTATAAGACATCGACATTATTGGTAGTCGAGATTTTTTTTTGTCGGCAATTAGTACGTTTCCCAAAATGCTATGATGCATAAGTAAGACCTAGTCGTTAAGAGTACTAACATTAAGTGAAAACTTAATTTGTAAAGAAAGACATAAATACTAATAGCCTGACTATTTATATGGTTTGGTTAAAGATAATTTATATAAATATAAATATAGAAATTATAGAAATATAAATAAAATGCACGACTGGGTCGCACGTACTTGCTCTACAGTAGCACGATGATAACAGATTTTTCGAGCTATTACAAAAACTTTTTGTAAAAAATAAGCAAAGAAGTTAAAATTTTTTGTTTGAAAATGGTTTATGCCCGGCATTATGAGCATATTGACAGTTTTAAAAAATACGTCGTTTTTTCCCGTTATTTCGATCTAAATACTTAGACCTCCAATAGAATTAAGTCGTTTATAAAAACTGAACAGATGTACGTTATTTGTATTTGTAGCCAAAACTTAAAAACGCAGTTATCAGTACCCACAAGAAAAAATACCCACAAATTAATAATTGTTAAAGTTATTTTTGAAAAATTTGCTAAGAACTAAAAAGAAATGTTAGCTACAATTGGAAAACCTCTTTAGGAACCTTTCACATTTAAAATGTAAATTCCGTCTTTTGGGTGCTATGAAAGATATATATAAAGTCTAAGCCATTTCGTTAATTTCGTTGTCTACTTATGGCCAGTTTAATCAAACAGTTAAAACCGATTTCCGTTGTTATCATTAATTTGTAACCAAAAACTAAAAATGCAGTTTTCTTCCGAGGCTTCTATGTGTAGGTACATACAGGGTGTCCCAAAAGTCAACGTCAAAACAAAAACGGGTGATAGGGTAGGTGGTGACAGTTATCAGAAAAATAATTAAAAAAATCTTTGCCATGTATTTTGTGAGTTAGAGGCATTCGAAAAAAAATCGAAAAAATGCTCACCCTCTGACGGCCTTTCAAGTGCCGTGATTACAAATCTTAACTTTTCTCAATTTTTTTTCTGTTATGGAACCTCGAATAACCCCGCTTATAATTGAATTAAAAAATTTAAACACACCTGCATCAGTTTTGAAGAAAATGTCACTTTTTTCCCCAACTAAATACTCAAAATGTTTACATGACCCTAATTCAATGGGCTGTAGTGTAAAAAAAATTTACTACTAAATTTTGGCAAGTTACCTTAAAAGTTGGCGCGATAATTTTCCTTCCAAAATGGTATAAGGTTTTTTAGAATATTCCATAAATAACGGAAAAAAATATGTTTTTATCAAATAAACAAGTTTCAAGATAATTCTTTTTCATTTATTAAAAAAAAGGGCTTTCTCGTCCAAGTTTAAGTTCGAGGAGAGTGACCGTTATTATTTAGAAGTAACTACTAGCAGGCCCAGTTTACAAAAGGCTATCAGAGTGTGATTCATTTCTATTTTTGGGTTTAAGTTTGAAATAAAACTCAATTTTTCAACAAAAATTACATCAAAGTTTATTTCGATTAGTTATAACTATAACAAATGTTCAAATTGTTAGCCTCCAACAGCAATACAAGATCTACATCTTCTTAAATAAGATCGTTTTATAAGACGAGCGAATCTTCTTGAGTTGATGTCTGCAACAGCCTCCGTGATTTTTTGGCGCAGCTCTGCTAAATTTTGGATTGGTTTTGAGTAGATTTTTTCTTCTTCTTTTTTTAACTTTGAAGCGATACTGCGATTCAATCGACCTTCTGAGAATGACTGGTGCAAATTCACAAAAACCCGATGATCCGGATAACGCCCAGCATTTGATATTTCTCATGGTAAATCAAGCTACAGGACTAGCATTGTTTCTACGTTCTCCATAAATAAGGATCATGTTCGCATATTCCTGCGCAGTGTACAAAGATGGCATCGTGATGTTATTAAGTGAGATTATAGGTAACGCACTTAAATCCAAAGGACAACAAAAATATTCCAAGGACCGGATCAGTTTTACTAAACGACAAGAAATGAATCACTATCTGATAGCCCTTGGAAGTCTGGGCCTGCTCATAGTTACTTCTAAATAATAACGGTCACTCTCCTCGAACTTAAACTTGGACGAGAAAGCCTGGACTACATTCAAATTTTTTTTAATGAATGAAAAAGAATTATCTTGAAACTTGTTTATTTGAGAAAAACATTTTTTTTCCGTTATTTATGGAATATTCTAAAAAACCTTATACCATTTTGGAAGGAAAATTGAACGCGCCAACTTTTAAGGTAACTTGCCTAAATTTAGTAGTCAATTTTTTGTACACTACAGCCCATTGAATTAGGGTCATGTAAAAATTTTGAGTATTTAGTTGGGGAAAAAAGTGACATTTTCTTCAAAACTGATGCAGGTGGTGTGTTTAAATTTTTTAATTCAATTATAAGCGGGGTTATTCGAGGTTCCATAACAGAAAAAAAATTGAGAAAAGTTAAGATTTGTAATCACGGCACTTGAAAGGCCGTCAGAGGGTGAGCATTTTTTCGATGTTTTTTCGAATACCTCTAACTCACAAAATACATATCAAAGATTTTTTTAATTATTTTTTTGATAACTGTCACCACGTACCCTATCACCCGTTTTTGTTTCGACGTTGACTTTTGGGACACCCTGTATATTACATACAAAGTTTATTCAAAAGCGTTAGAGCCGCTTCTGAGCAAATTAGAAAAACCAAAAACAGATGGCTAAGACTGGACGGCTCGTTGTATCGGTTCTACCGTTTGGAAAGGTGTTACTGAAAAAATTGCAATGCCCGTCTATATGATATTCTGAAAAACTATGCCAAATAAAGCTTGAGTGAATTCGATCAAGCCGTTGCCAAACTTATGGACATTTGAAAAAAAAGCCGTTGAAACCTGATTTTCGTTATGACCATTAAAGCCAAAAACAAAAAACACAGTTTTATTAAAAATGCCCTAGGTTTGTTAAATTTTGAGTTTAAGCAAAATCGTTAGAGCCATTTTCAAACAAGACGTTGTTGTATTTACAGTCGCGATTATCTCTATAAAAAACAAATAAATCAAAAGAACAAAAAAAAAACTGTGAATTTAAAAACAAAAACAGTTCATTTAAAATTTTTCACATTAGCAGCTTCTGTTGTCAATATGATGATATCGTTTTTACAGTTGTCGTTGCCGCATTGACAATATATAATTGAAAGTGCAGTCTTGCACAGAAAATTATGTTTACCTGAGTGTCGATTTTATCAAACACAACGAATGTTTTTTAATGACAATCATGGCTGTTAATGTGACAAAAGAGATAATCGTATCGACAACAGCAATCGTTATATTGGCAACCATAATCATCATATTGACAATATCGGTAGTCAATATGATGACCGCAGGGTTCAGTATGATCATAACCGCAGTAGTAAATTCCATGATCGCGGTTGTCAATATGATGACGGTTTTCCAAATGTTCACATTGATGAATGATCGCAGTTGTTGAGTGAACAATAACAACTTTTTTTTTAAATTTAATTTGATCAACAAATTCATCAATATGACAAGTGTTTTTGGTTCAGTGAGTTATACACTGCTGATCAATCAAATAGACTCAAAGGTTTTTTCAGAGAATATTGAATTTTTTAAATAAAATAAAATGCACGACTGGGTCGCACGAACTTGCTCTAATGTGTGACAGTAGTCTTGGGGCTTGAGATTTTGATAAAAATAAATTTTTCAAAATTCTTAAATAAATACTTAAACTAATTTGAGCTGAAAAAAAAGTACGCCATTTTATTTCTTTTATAAATTTGAATTTATGAGAGTAAATTTATAAAAATCTGTGGAGCGGTTTTTGAGAAAAAAAGTTTTTTTTGAAAAACTTTTTGAAAAAAAATTCAAAAACGCCAGTTCATAGGTATTCAGCAAATACATTTCTTTAAAATTTTTAGAAACAAATTTAATAAGCAGTTTTCAAAATATTAATTTTTTAAATTTTTTTTTAAAAATGCTTTTAAAAATACAAAAAAATATTTTTTTAAAATATTGGTATGCAATACAAATTGAACTACCTACAGCTATATGTGTGTGAAATTTAGAAAGAATCGGTTTAGTCGTTTGCGAGTCAGTCGAAAGCAAAAAAAACGGTCCTATGGAAAGTACCGCTCTTAGCCATTTTTTAAAACTTTTTTTTCAGCCATATGATTGGTCGTACCTAAAAAGCAACACTGATTTTTTTAAATAAAAATCGTTTGAGCCGTTTTTGAGAAAAATAAGCTTTAAAATAACGGTTGTATGGCAGGTACCGTTATTTTTTGAGCTAAAAAAAAAATTTCAATTTCCCCTCTGTACAATACCTAAAAAAGTCTATATACCAAGTTTGAAGCAATTCGGCCCACCCGTTTGGGCTGTAGGTGTCTATACATACAGACAGACAGACAGACAGACAGACAGACAGACAGACAGACAGACATACAGACGGACAGAATTTTTAGACCATCTTTTTTTCGTCTTCGCTATCATCGTAATGTCATGTTTGATTGTTATCTCAAAACTTTTTTTTTTCGACGAATGCATAACTTGCCTTATAGTACCTATAATCGCAAGTAAAAACCAGTGCGGTTTGTATATTTTTACTTGCTCAATAGGGCAAGTATTGGTTTCGTGCAGAAAAAAAAATCGAGGTTTTAATCAAACATGACATTACGATGATAGAAAGGCCCAAAAAAGTGGTTTTCACCATACCGTCCGTCGCGTCGGTCTGTCTGTGCGGATGTGCGCTTTTTCACGTCATGCTACAGCCTAAACCACTTGACGGATTTTCTTCAAACTTGATATATAGTAGTTTGAAGAAAAACGGTTGTCGAGGTTTTTTTTATTTCGTTTTAGCCTGGCTCAAACTGGTACCTTTCTAGTAACGGTTTTTTTTAATTTGAATTTTCTCGAAAACGGCTCTAACGATTTTGATTAAACTCAAAATTTAGCTTACTTTAAGCATTTCTAACACAACTGCGTTTTTCGTTTTTGGCTCAAATAGTCCTAACGAAAATCAGGTTTTAACGGCTTTTTTTCAAATAGCCATAAGTTCACAACGGCTTGATTGAATCGACTCAGATTTCGTTTGACATAGTTTTTTATAGTTTTCCATAGGATGGCTTTGTAAATTTTTCACTGAAGCCTTTCTAAACGGTGGCTTCCATACAACGGGCCGATAAGTTTTAGCCAATATTTTTTGGTTTTTTCTAATTTGCTCGAAAACGGCTCCAACGATTTTGATTAAACTTTGTGTGTTATATTATTTTAGTGTTTTTAAGAGAACTGCGTTTTCAGTTTTTGGCTAAAAATGCAAATAACGGAGATCTGCTCTTAACGGCTTTTTTTCAAATGGCCATAAGTTGTCAACGGTTGCATCGAATTCACTCAAACTTTGTTTGGTATAGTTTCTTTTAGTTTCCTTTCAGATGGAATTGATTTTTTTTTCATTTTCTTTTTTTTAAATGGTGGCTCCTATACAAAGAGCCATTAGATTTTGGCCAATGTTTTCGTTTTTTCTAATTTACTCAAAAAGGCTCGCCCGATTTGTATGAAACTTTGTACGTTACAAATATAGAATACTTCATAGAAAACTGCATTTTTAGTTTTTGGCTACACTAATAATAGCGGAAATTGGTAATATCAGTTTTATTAATTTGACCATTAGCGGAAATTTATATCATTTATATCACCCAAAAGACGACATCAAATTTTTCAAAAATGAGCTGTTCTTATTGATCGAAAAGTTTGTTTTCGTCGTACTATTGCACCCACGGAGCAAGTACGTGCGACCCAGTCGTGCATTTTATTTTATTATTCAGATTTCAATTCTCAAATAAAACAAACAAAATTTGTTTTTTAATCATTTACTAGCCTCACCCGGCGTACGTTGTTACGCCCTTTCTCGATTTTTCTTCTTATTATTTCATTTACTCCTCTTATGTTTATACAAAAAAAAATAAAATGCACGACTGGGTCGCACGTACTTGCTCTGTTGGTGCAATAGTCCGATGAAAACAAACTTTTCGATCAATAAGAACAATTAATTTTTGAAAAATTTGGTAAAAACCAAACAAATTTGGCTAAAACTGGAAAACTCGAATTACGGGAGCTAACGTTAAGAAACCTTTAATATTTAAAATTAAGACGTTATCTTTTGGGTATTTTAAATGATACAAATGTCCACTTATGGCCAAATTAATAATAGGTACTGTTAAAAGCAATTTCCGCTATTATCATGTATAGCCAAAAACTAAAAATGCAGTTTTGTTTGAAGTTTTCTATGTATGTTACATACAAAGTTTCATAAAAATCGGGGGGGGGGGGGGGCCTTTTTTGAGTAAATTAGAAAAAAGGAAAAAATTGGCCAAAATCTATTGGCTCTTTGTATAGGAGCCACCATTTAAAAAAGAGAAACTGAAAAAAAATCAATGCCATCTGATAGGAAGCTGTAAGGAACTATACCAAACAAAGTTTGAGTGAATTCGATGCAACCGTTGACAACTTATGGTAATTTGAAAAAAAGCCGTTAAGAGCATATCTCCGTTATTTGCATTTTTAGCCAAAAACTAAAAACGCAGTTCTCTTAAAAACACTAAAAGAATATAACACACAAAGTTTAATCAAAATCGTTAGAGCCATTTTCGAGAAAATTAGAAAAAACCAAAAAAAGTTGGCTGAAACTCAACGGCTCGTTGTATGGAAGCCACCGTTTAGAAAGCCTTCATTGAAAAATTTACTAAAGCATCCTATAGAACACTATGAAAAGCTATGTCAAACAAAGTTTGAGTTGATTCAATCAAGCCGTTGTGAACTTATGGCTATTTGAAAAAAAGCCGTTAAAACCTGATTTTCGTTACGACCATTTGAGCCAAAAACAAAAAACGCAGTTTTGTTATAAATGCTTAAAGTTAGCTAAATTTTAAATTTAATCAAAATCGTTAGAGCCGTTTTCGAGAAAATCCAAATTGAAAAAAACCGTTACTTGAAAGGTACCAGTTTGAGCCGGGCTAAAACAAAATAAAAAAAACCTCGACAATGGTTTTTCTTCAAACTGCTATATACCAAGTTTGAAGAAAATCCGTCAAGCCGTTTAGGCTGTAGCATGACGTGAAAAAGCGCACATCCGCACATCCGCACAGACGCACAGACAGACCGACGGACGGTATGGCGAAAACCACTTTTTTGTGCTTCTCTATCATCGTAATGTCATGTTTGATTAAAACCTCGATTTTTTTTTTCTGCACGAAACCAATACTTGCCCTATAGAGCAAGTAAAAAAGTTTTTGTATGAACGTAAAATTCGACGCGATGATAAAATACCAACCTTATCTGTCGGTAAGGGCTAAGGGGTCAGACCGCTCTATAAACTTTCCTTACGACTTGTAGAATAAATTGCTTTTAGCACTCAAGGGCGTTGTGTGCATAGTTTTCGAGACTATATCATAAGCACACACAAATTTACCAGCGCCATCTATCCGCAGTGACTCAAGTCATTATCACACATATCGAACTTCAAATGATTATCTTAAAATTTTTGTCTATTAGACTAAGATGAGTCCAAAATATGATATCTTTATTCACATAAAATGACATTGATACATTGGCAATTAAATGGTTTTTAATGCCTCAACTACAATTTCGTAATACCTTTAAATAAAATATTATTTATGAAAGTGCATCCAAGTGATAGTAATTGCACGTTTATATACATATACATCACGTCGTAATTTTCTGCAACCCCAACACCATAACCTTCAAGTGCATACCGCTACCACATCCATTAAGGTAGTTCACTACCATGGCCATTATGTTTGCATGTGCACTTAATGTTTCAAGTGACAGCGTTGATTGCAGGATTTTTAAATTCATGAAATTTTAAAGGGTTAAAATTTCCCATTAGTCAGTATGGTTTAATGTTTATAAGCCTAAGTGACCCTGTAGCTATTTGGTGTGGTTTTAGTTATGGCATGGTATCGTATAATGATGTCCTTTTTGGGTAAAGGAAAGACAATTTAAATTATTCTGAGAACACGATTAAATTATACTATGAACAATCATTCAAAAACATTGGAAATTATGTTGTAATCACGTGATATTGCATTTAATTTATAATGTTGCACACCGCTCGCTCATATAGAAAGGATTTAATTTATAGAAAAAAAAGACAATGGTTATATTTCTCGTGGGCGAGTTGTGGCCATTGTGATTGTCTTAAAAACAAATATTAATTCTAGATTTTGTTCATTCTAGAATCCTTTTTCTAGATTTTCGTTTTTTTTTTTTATTTTACTTGCGATTATAGGTACTATAAGGCAAGTTATGCATTCGTAAAAAAAAAAATTTTTTTTGGACAATCAAACATAACATTACGATGATAGAGAAGACTAAAAACGTGGGTCCGACAATTCTGTATGTCTGTCTGTCTGTCTGTCTGTCTGTCTGTCCGTCCGTCTGTATCGGCACCTAGAGCATGGAATTAGCATTCTAGCTTTAAAACTAACGGTACCTGCCATACGATATTTAGTGAAAAATCAATTTTTCTCAGAAACGGCTCCTACGATTATGATAAAACTTTCTGAATAGTGTTTTATGTGCAAGCTTTATGTTTTGGTTATAATAGAATTTCCAGGAAAAGTCTTATAATGGTACCTCCCATGGAACCGGTTTTTTGAAATCCGATTTTCTCGTAAGCCACTTGACGGATTTCGATGAAATTTTAAATGTAGAAGCTCTTTTATAAAAGAAATAATAAAAAGTCTTAAATTTTTCAAAAAAAGTTTTTTTGAGTTTTAAAAGTTTCAAAATTTTTTTTTAATTTTTGTTTTTTCCAAAAACGGTTTAGTCTATATTTTTTTAATTTAATTTTTCTGATAAAAACTACAAAGTGCTAGAAGTTGGCATACTCAAAAAAAAAATTGGAATATATTTTCGAAAAGTTTTTTCAGAAAAAAAAACTGTTTTTTGAAAAAACTGGTCTAACGATTTTGAAATTTTTTTTTGTAAAAATTCAAAAAAGTAAAAGACACCTAATGGCTTATTTCATTTTCTCCAAAAAACGTTTAAGGTATTGATTTTTAAGTGATTTATAAAATTTCATATTATTTTTTCAACGCTTTTTTCCCAAAATCTCAATCACCCAAGACCAATTTAACACATTCGAGCAAGTCTGTACGACCCAGTCACTTTATTTAATTCTAATTGCGATGCTTAAGATGGCTAAGAACGGTACCTTCCCATCCACCGATTTTTTTGCTTTCGACTATTTCGAAAACGGCTTTACCGAGTTTTACTTAATTTTCAACACACAGGGTGGCGCACGAATCATGCTACAAAAATAAAACGTTATAACTTTTTTCCTGTGAGTAATTGGCTTATTTGTTCTTTTATTTTGCAGGTTACTAGCTATTTAGATTTTCAAATATAAATGCTTGGGATACAGAAAAGAGAATTTGGATAGTGCAACGGTACCATGCTTTGCAGTCCGTAATTTCTGTCCAAACCAAAGGAAATTTAGGAGGGAGTTTGGCGGTACTCGAGTAGATGGACCATTATGAGGCTAGTGAACATGTTTACCGAATCTGGAAACATCGCATGAAGTCCGTACCATCGAGATTCCAATGTTCGGGTTCAGGATAAAATCGCGGCTGTAGCTTCGGCAATACAAGCATTTCGACTCGAAACTTATCGGGACAAATTGGAGTTAGCAGACGGTCATTACAACGGGTACTTCATGATGACTTACACTTGTTTGCATATACAAAGTCCAAATTACAAGCAAGTTAAACCCTCAGGATTTACCTGTTCGCCTGGAATTTTGCCGAAAAATTATTGCAATGGCCGAAGAAGACAACTCACTGATAAATTGTTTGTTCATGTCTGATGAGGCCCTTTTTGATCTAAACGGCAATGTAAACAAGCAAAATTGCCGTATAATATGGAGTGAATATAATCCAGAAATGCTCCATGAGACGGAACTGCACCCAGAACGAGTCACTGTGTGGTGCGCAATTGCATCAAGGTGTATTGTCGGGCCATACTTCTTTGAAGAAAATGGTGTAACAGTAACTGTCGATGGGATCCGTTATTTAAAGATGCTGAAGGAGTTTTTTTACGCAGAACTGCGCCAAAGACGTATCCCATTCAGCGTTTGGTTCCAGCAAGATGGAGCAACTGCACATATAGCCAGACCAGTTATGGCGGAGCTCCAAGGCTCCAACGAAAATTCTCAAACAAATTTATTTCCAGAAACTCCACTTTTCGCTGTCCCCTGACTTGACTGCACCAGTTTTTTTTATGGGGTTATGTCAAGCAGGAGGTGTACAAAACGAAGCCAAGGAATTTGATTGAATTGAAGCAGTCTATTAAGACAATAATTTAGGCGATCCCAACTTCAACCCTTCAAGCCGCAATGGACAATTTTCTTATCAGGTGCCGCATATGCGTGGGTGCGCGTGGAGGTCATTTACGGTCAATTATCTTTAAAAATAATTAGTTTTTTAAAATAAAATTTAATTTTCTATGCAATAATAAAAAAAAATGAAATACATCGAATACAAAAAAAGTTATTTGATTTTCTTATTGTAGCACAATTGGTGCGCCACCCTGCATATGAATATATTTGGGTAGCTCAGTTTATACTTCATATTGGTATTTTTTCATTTTGTTTTTTTAAAAGCATTTTGCAAGTTTTTTTTTTTATTTAATATTTTGGAATATTTTTTAATTATAAGTTTATGTATTTCCTCAATAGTCATGAATTGGAGTATTTGAAATTATTTTGAATAACATTTTCAAAAAGTTAAAAAAAACTTATTTCTTATCCAAGTAATAAAATGGCTTACCTACTCTTTTTCAGCTCAAATCAGTTTAAGTACCTATTATTTAATAATTAAAGCACTAGAGTTTGCATTTTAGTTTTTTATCTATCTGCATATATGTTCGCATCTCTTAAGCCTTGACAGATGTTCTGATTTGCTTCTAACTTGGTATTTACGTCTTTCGGAAAACATTTTTGATTTTTACTCTAGGCGGGAAAATAACGGTACCGAAAGAAGTTGATAGTCTCGAAAACGGTCTCAACGATTTTGATATAAAACTTTCAAGGTTCTGTTCCGTTAGAACAATCTATCTTTTGGAAAGAATAGATTTGCGGAATCAGTTTTAACTGTTACAGAGCCTGTTTTTTTTTCAAATTAAAACTCAAACCACTAAGAAATAAAGTGCACCATTGGGTCGCACGAACCTGCTCCAATGTGTGACAGTGTTGGCTTGAGATTTTGAAAAAAAAAAAAAAAATTAAATTAAAATTGTAAAACCATATGACATTTGATTTCACTCAGTAATCACTAATAAAAATGTTTTTTTTTTGTAAAAGTGAAGTAAGTCATTTGATTTCTTTTATTTTTTTCAAAATCGTTCGACCAATTTTTTTTAGGCGTTTTTGAGAAAAATGCGATATTCATTATAAATTGTATAGCAAGTACCGTTAGTTTTGAAGCTAGAATGCTTATTCCAAAAACTCCTCAGTAGGACGTCATACAAATACTGTGAATTAAGTTTGAAGTAAATCGGTCCAGCCGATTAGGCTATATACATACATACGGACAGACAGACAGACAGACAGAATTGTCGGACCCGCTTTTCTCGGCTCCTCTATCTTCAAAATATCTTGATTGATTGTATAAAAAAGATTACGAATGCATAACTTGCCTTATAGTTTTTATCTATAATCGCAAGTAAAATTGAAATGTTTTCGTAACTTTTTTTCAAAATACATTGTATCTAGCATATAGTGTAGCAAGTTCGTATTATCCAGTCATGAGTTTTACTTTTATTTGAATACGTATAGGTATACGGAATTGCCTGAATTAATTATTTCTTGCTTTCCCCTTTTATTCTTTCATCTTTTTGTAATTTTAGAGTGAATCATAATTATGTATTTGTGTTGCTAAGATTTCTCTTTCAGTGTAGAAGAACTGCTGTTAAAAGGCACTTCGACATTGTCACAAATTTGTAAATGGCAATACAATACAGTGCATTTATTTGGTTCTTTTTTCCCGCATTTCACTTTAAAATGGCTAGCTTTTGAGCTCAGCCATCCGAAGGGAGCATATAAATGACAAAATACTGGGTAAAGCTTTTCTAGCCACCATTTCCCAAGTCACTATTACAATTCATTTGTGTAATTGTTTTCCACCCTTTATGCATGTTGAATGCAGCATAAAGACATGACATATCTTATATGATAGCATCTCTCTTTTCTTTGCCAGAAGAGGCATTAGCAGAAGAACCAAAGGACTCGACTGTGATTGAGATGATGCTGAGAGAATGATGCAGCAGAGGATTGATGATGATGTCCTCTTTGTGCCAATTTTTCGGAGCCACTTACACTTACCATATCAGTGATGGAAAATGATTCATCATGTCTGAATTTTTGATGTTTTTTAATGTTGTGCTGTGTTTTACCTCTGGCACTGCTCCTGCAGCTTCTGTAAAAGAAAAGCTTTGAAACTTTATTTTTGTTGCTTTGTGGCTAGTGTGTAAGTTTTTTTTTTTTCTTTTTACATTTGCCAATTGAGTGATTTAAAGTAGAGTAATATATTTAAGCTGAATGAAAGAAAGATGTTCTTAAAGAAAAAATCTTGAATGAAATGTTTTGCACTTTAGTAGCAAAGCCCTCTATCAAAGTACCAAGGAGACCCTATAAAAGACCCTAATCATCCCAGTCCTGGTGTATGGCACAGAAGCGTAGATACTGACATAATCGGATGAAAACAAGATGAGGTGCTTTGAGAGAAAAATTATTCGGATTATATTCGGTCCTGTATGCATCAATGGAGAATAGAGGAGAAAATTCAATGCCGATGTGTAAAGGCTATACAACGACATTGACCTGGTCAAAAAGCTGAAAATACATCAGCGGCTTAGATATCTGGGGCATGTGGAGCGCATGGACGAATACGCACCAGTGCACCGAGTTTTCGATTTCAACCCGGACGGCCGGCGCAGTTCTGGAAGACCTCATCTAAGGTAGCGCTATCAAGCAGAGATTGACCTCAACCAACTTGGTGTGCGCAACAAGAGGCCACTGGCTAGGATCCAACTTAGCTGGCGGTGTTTTTGTTGTTGTGACCGTGGTCCACAATTGACTGTCTGGGTCTGCGCCACCTCAACAGAAAAGCTGCATCAGAACTGTGGAGCGTCCCGAAAAAATCTTCTATAGTTTCACTCCGGATATCAGTCTTGTGATGCTTTTTTACTTGCGATTATAGGTACTATAAGGCAAGTTATGGATTCGTGCAGAAAAAAAAATTTGAGATAACAATCACACATGACATTACGATGATGGAGAAGTCGAAAAAAGTGGGTCTGGAAATTCCGTCCGTCTGTCTGTTCGCGCCTCTGGAAGCTGAACGGGTGGGCCGATTTGTTTCAAATTTGGTATTTAGGATTTATTTGGCCGTCCCTCGGAACGTATTTTTACTTGCGATTATAGGTACTATAAGGCAAGTTATGCATTCGTCGAAAAAAAAAGTTTTGAGATAACAATCAAACATGACATTACGATGATAGCGAAGACGAAAAAAGATGGTCTAAAAATTCTGTCCGTCTGTATGTCTGTCTGTCTGTCTGTCTGTCTGTCTGTCTGTATGTAGACCTACAGCCCAAACGGGTGGGCCGAATTGCTTCAAACTTGGTATATAGACTTTTTTAGGTATTGTACAGAAAGGAAATTGAATTTTTTTTTTAGCTCAAAAAATAACGGTACCTGCCATACAACCGTTACGTTAAAGCTTATTTTTCTCAAAAACGGCTCTAACGATTTTTAATTAAAAAAATCAGTGCTGCTTTTTAGGTACAACCAATCATATGGCTGAAAAAAAAGTTTTAAAAAATGGCTAAGAACGGTACTTTCCATAGGACCGTTTTTTTTTGCTTTCGACTATCTCGAAAACGACTCAACCGATTCTTTCGAAATTTCACACACATATAGCTGTAGGTAGCTCAATTTGTATTGCATACCAATATTTTTGAAAAATATTTTTTTGTATTTTTAAAAGCATTTTTAAAAAAAAAAATTTAAAAAATTAATATTTTGAAAACTGCTTATTAAATTTTTTTTTAAAAATTTTAAATAAATGTATTTGCTGAATACCTATGAACTAGCGTTTTTGAATTTTTTTTGAAAAATTTTTTAAAAAAGTTTTTCAAAAAAACCTTTTTTTTCTCAAAAACCGCTCAACAGAATTTTCTAAATTTATTCTCATAAATTCAAATTTATCCAAGAAATAAAATGGCGTACTTTTTTTTCAGCTCAAATTAGTTTAAGTATTTATTTAAGAATTTTGAAAATTTTATTTTTATCAAAATCTCAAGCCCATAAAATACTGTCACTCATTAGAGCAAGTTCGTGCGACCTAGTCGTGCATTTTATTTATTTTTGCTCTAGGTCCAAAAATAACGGCACCTGCCATACAATCTTGAAGACAAAAATTGATTTTCTCAAAAACGGCTCTAACGATTTTGATAAAACTTTCAGAATGCTATTTTTGCAAGACAATCTATCTTTTGATTTGAAATTTTTTTTTCAAAATTTGTCTAATAACGGTACCTCTCATAGAACCAGTATTTTCAAATCAAATTTTCTCGTAAACTATACATTCGATTTCAATAAAATTTTGGCCACAGGAAGTCATTCATAATTTTATTAATATGGCATTTCAAAATTTTGAAAAACTTTTTTTTGATTTTTTTATAATTTTTTCAAAAAAAAATTTGGTTTTCGTAATACACTGGACGTCCAGTATTACGAATGCCGATATAACGAATGTCCAGTATAACGAATCACCATTTGAAGTCCATTGATATCTCTAAATAACGAATAATGTTACATTTTACTACTCTATATAACGAACGCTGTTCAATCGCAAGGAAAACAAACAAAACAAAAAATGAAAATCGTTATTTTTTTCTTTCAGATCTCAATAGTTTTTTTGTGCGTTTGAAATCATGCAAATTGTTAGTTTTTTTCTTACAGATCTCAGTAGGTAGTATTTTTCTGCGTTGAATTTGTTTGCATAAAAAAACTTTTCATTTACAATTGAACTTTTGTTTTGGTTACAAGTCTTTGGAATTTTTTCGCAGTTTTTGCTTTTTATTGCGTAGATGCAGTTCAAATTTGTTTTAAAATAAGTTTTTTGGTTATCATAATCAAATATTTCATTTCAAAGTGAGTGCTTCGTTAAGTTTATCTGCATCTAAAATGAAGGTAGCTCGGAAGCGCTTGTCTATAGCTGAACAAATTAAGATCATTGATGAATGCAGTGCTGGATTTTCCCTTAAAACAATTTCTGAGAAATACAAAATTCCGAAGTCCAGCATCTGTACAATAAGGACGCAAAAAAGATTGCTTTTGAGGAGTCTCAATGCAACCAAAAGTGGAACCTCTGAAAGGCGGTCACTAAGAAAAGGCGAGTATCCACGAATGGAAAAAGAAATTTTCGCATGGTTTCTCCAGCAGCGTGAAAATCATATTCCTATAAACGGCTCCATACTAAAGGCTAAGGCTCAAGCCATACACAAAAAGTATTCGACCGTTAATTTCATCGCAAGCGATGGATGGCTTTCTAAATTTAAAAAGAGATTTGAAGTTCGTTTGCTCAAGACAACGGGAGAAAAGTTGTCTTCACAGGCTGAGCTTTTTGAACCCTTTAAAAAGTCTTTCGCAGAAATAATTGAGCAACATCAACTTTCTTTGGATGCAGTTTTTAATACTGACGAAACAGCGCTTTACTGGAAAATGCTGCCGGATTCCACCTATGTACACTCTAAGGAAGATACAGCTCCAGGACGAAAAACTTCCAAGGAACGGATAACGTTTTTAGCATGTTCCAATGCAACGGGATCCAAGAAAATTAAGCCATTCATTATTGGAAAATCCAAGAACCCGCGTTCTTTTAAAAACAAACAGTTGCCAGTCAACTATGGCCATACTAAATTTGCTTGGATGACGGTCACCCTTTTTAAAGATTGGTTTTGTATGCGTTTTGTTCCAGAGGTATGTTAAAGAAGACAATTCACCATCACCATTGATACATTGTACATACTTTTTTTCTTCTCAAAATTGATTCAATTTGTAAAATTGTAAAACCGTTGATGATATTATAAAAACTTATTAAATTATCTGAAAATAAATGCTTTTTTTTTAAGCTGAAACTGGTTTCGATACAACGAATCTTTCGATATAACGAATTGGCTGAACATTATATCTTTCGTTATACTGGACGTCCAGTGTATAGTGGAAACGGGTACATTGATTTTTTTTTTAATTATTTTTCAAATGTAAACTACAGATTGCCATATATTTGCATACTCAAATAAATTTCAAAATATTTTTTGAAAAAGTTTTTCAAAAATAACCTTTTTAAAAAAAACCTGGTCCAACGATTTTCAATATTTTTTTTCCTAGATTGACGTATAGCTTTGAAATTTTATTGCATACTTAGTTTTTCCGAGAAAACTCTTAAGCTACGAGCAGACGGCATATGAAAACCCGCAAACGTTTGCGATTCTGACGTCACGTAAAAACTCGCAAACATATCGCAAATTCTATACCCACATCAGTGCTCGCAAACGTGCATATAGGGGTGTTCACACGATATGCAAATTCTGTCCCAAAAGTCGCAAATGCATTTGCGATCAAGGCGTCGCACATCATGTGTTGGCAAATCTGATCGCAAATGTTTTGGTCTATATGCGAGGTGTTCACACGATGTGGAACAATATCCGCATATCATCAATTTTTAGTCATATGCAGGTTTGCGAACATTTGTGAAACTTTGTGTTTTGTGTATTTGGCTTGGGATTCTTGACGTAGCTATAATCTCGAATATTAAAAAGTGCTTTAATTATTCAAAATGTCGAAAAAAAAGTGGGCTTCTATTGCTATTTTGGCATTGGATATGCTAGAAAATGATGAAATGATGAAAATGAGAAGGATCTTTGTGCGTCATTAGCCTCCATGAACAGGTGGTTCAGCACCCTGCCCTGATTTCTTCAAGCGAATTTTTGATAAATTTGCTTTGAACGTGACTCGTAGACAACCCCACTTGGATTTCGCTTCGTTGACGGTTATATCCAAGCCAAGCTCCTCGATAACCTCACGCCAGCCATCAAGTTTTGAAAGCTTGTACTCTACCGAACCAGCATCCCAAAGTCTGGGACGTGTCTCCACTGCAGCAATCAAACGCTGAATTTCTTTATTGGTCCAGTTGTGTTGAACCTTTCTTTTCCCACACTCTGACTTTCTCGCGCTTCCCGGCTTTGATTCTGAAGGCTGCACGAAATTTAAATTAAAATTCGATTCACTCATTTTACTTTAACGGGACAAGGACTTTATAATGATCATGTTATTCGACAGTTCACAATAATACCTTTTATATTGACATCTAGAAAAATCACTTGCGATCTCTGGTGGCAACGAACGGAAACCGAAAACAATAATAAACTTTCATCAACTATTCATTTTAATAGTAATTTTTTATCGAAATTTGTCTTTTTATTATTTTTTTTCCAATATTCTCCTTATAAAACAGAGAATGTCAGCTGATATTTTACTCGCACATCAATGCATTTGCGATGTCCTGTTTTCGTGTAGTTGCAAATGATTGGGACGACCGCAAATGCTCGCACATGGCTGCAAATTGTCACAATTAATTTGCAAGAGTGTTCACACGATATGCAAAAAAGTCGCAAACTAATGTGCGACTTGGTTGTCGCACATCATCCGCACATGGTTTGCGAGCATATGCGGACTGTCCCAAAGGGGTGTTCAGACGATGTGCGACCAAGAATCGCAAATGATGACGTAAAATTGACGTCAGAATCGCAAACATTAGCGGCTTTTATATGCCGTGTGCTCGTAGCTTTAAACTAATTTAAAAAATAAAAGAATTTCCGAAATTATTTAATTTTTTTTAATATCCATATATGCAGCCACTACGCTATTGCTTATCATAAGAGCAAGTTCGTGCGACCCAGTCGTGCATTTTATTATACTTAGGCTGAGGTAGGCTCGTCGAAGTCCAGGGTTGTTCCCAAAGAAAGCGAAAACTGAGGGTTGAAGAGTGTTGAACTCCGAAATAACAATGTTTTTTTTTATTTATCAAAAGATTCTTAACAAGTTACTTCATATACGGACTAAGTAATAAAACTAAATTAATAATTCGATGTACAATATAGTATTAAATAGCTTAAAATAATTTGGCCTGTAGGGTTTATCCTACGACAAGAAGCGATTCCAACTATGTTTGGTCTATAGAGTTGCCTCTATGACAATAATTGGTTTTAGGTCTGTAGAGATTCTTGAAAAGAAAAGCTCCACGACAAGAAACGAATTAGGTCTGCAGAGATTCCTGAACGGAAGCGCTCCACGACAAGAAACTGATTAGGTCTGTAGAGATTCTTTGAAAAGAAGAGCTCCACGACAAGAAACTGATTAGGTCTGTAAAGATTCCTAAAAGGAAGCGCTCCACGACAAGAAACTGATTAGGTCTGTGGTGAAGCCCACGACAAGAAACTGATTAGGTATGTAGAGATTCCTTAAAGGAAGCGCTCTACGACAAGAAACTGATTAGGTATGTAGAGATTCTTTGGAAAGAAGAGCTCCACGACAAGAAACTGATTGTCTGTAGAGATTCCTGAAAGGAAGCGCTCCACGACAAGAAACTGATTAGGTCTGTGGTGAAGCTTACGACTGCAGCAACCCCACGACAATAAACTTATTAGGTCTGTAGAGTTTCTTAAAAATAAGAGCTCCACGACAAGAAACAAATTAGGTCTGTGTTGTAGCTTACAATGGCAGCTACCCCACGACAAGAAACTGATGGCCTAATGCCTTTACGCAGCGTACCTTTGAGATCTCGTATTCCCGGTATTCTATTAAATAGAATCGTATACCAATGACTGGGAGCTCGAGTCTGATTTTCCATACAAATTCTGCTTATACTTATGGAATATTACGGTAATAAGGAAGTGTGAATTATAACATTGAAGATAAAAAAAATACTAGTACTAAAATAATTCCTTCTGTTTGTTGGATGTTTCTGCTGGTTACTATCAAATATGTGTTCGGAGTTGGTTGGTAGTCCAAATCAGCGGTACGGGGCGGGAGGGTGGTCGGTTTTGCTCCCATAGAGAACAATGGTTGTGTTGCGTCACTGGCTGGTCTCTGGTATACACTTAGCGTTGTAGAAAAATCGTCGTGGTGATTGTGACGGCGGCGGTCGGTGGCAGTCGGTGATGATGGTCACTGGCTGATGCACTCATTATGGCAATCGGGGGCGGCGGTCGGTGGCAGTGAAGGAAATGTGTAACTTCGTTACAGTCTATATCAGAAAAGCAGGAAGGACATCTAACACGACTTGAGATGTATACGAAATGTCAGATCAGGATAAGACATTCAGCCGTCTTGAGAGACAGTATCCAGTTGCACCAATAGATTGGGTGGTTAATAGATTTAAGAAAGCAACACATAGTGAACTGGTTGTCTGCTCTAAATTACTGACTTAGTTCTTTGAAGCTGTATTTTATCTCATGATTCCAAACTTTCTAGCTATATGCATGTACTATTATTAAATACTAAGCAATATTCCAAAATCCTTTATCCTCTGCCTCCTGCAGACATTTTAACTCATATAGAACACCTTTTTCCAGTTCCTGAACGAAACTGAATGTGTGTCGAATTTCACTTCCGTTGAAGCTTTTCATAATATAAACTGTGTCATTTGTTCAGGCATCCGTTGTATGCTTTTTTCCAAACAAACCGGAAATCAATTTTTATATCACAAAGACCGGATATTGACCTTCGTGTCCAGAATTGAAGAACTGGCTTTCAGGAAATTGAAAATATCTGTCAATTGGTCCTTCTCGCATAAATGATATGTGTAGTGTGCATGTGTGGGTTTCTTCATAATATTGATTGAGGGTTAGGAGGCTTTTGACAATAACCGTCCAAAGAATCATTTCAGGAAATTAAAACAAATGATTGCCAAAGACCTTACCTTTTTTTTCATTTTTTTTTTCTTTTTGTATTTTATTATTTGTTTGTGTAGCTACTCGCATAGTCGAATAAAAAAAAAATATGATGATGATGACAAAAGTAGGACGACAATGAGAGCTTAACAAACTCTCATCGTTGACGACAGTATAGTCGGTCGTTGGGTAGGTAGTACAAAAGAGCCAAGTCAACCATCAAAATGGAAACCATATTAAATGATATGTCAACAAAGATGACATCCGGTATTTATTTTATTTGTTTGGAAGAAGACTTGAAGAGTGCACCTACAATGCACTTGAGGGGATTTCAACAAATGAATAAAGTTATTGAGGTCGGTGTTTATTTTGAAAATACCTTTGTTGTTTGAATTGTTCTTAAAATGAACAATTGATGACTATTTGAACATACAAATATGATGACGGCAATTAAGAAGAGGTCCGTTTTAAACGTCTTTAAATGAATGCCTGCAGGACTAAGAATTTAATATGAGTCATTTTTGTATAAAAATTTCAATTTACGCCAGATCCTGGAGAAAACCCAAGAAAATAGCATCGATACAGAATACCTGTTTGTCGTTTTTAAAGCAGCCTTCGGCAGTGGTAATAGAGTTGAACTGTATCGTGCCATGTCCACTTGAGAATCCTGATACGCTTTTTCAGGATGCCGTTGGAAAATGCTCACTGTTCCTTTAAAGTTGGTAGGGACTCTACTGAAACATTAGAACCACCAGAGGGCTAAGACAGGGTGATGCACTGTCATGCAGCTGTTTTAAGATTGTGTTTGAAAATGTAATACGAAACACCCATATGCCAGTACAAGGGGCACCATTTTTTTAAAAAACGACACAATAACTTGAGTTTGCGGTTGACATATTGACCATTGACGAGATAGGAAAAATAAAACAAGCAGTAACCGGTGCCTTCACTACTACGGTCGGCAGCAAGCAGAACGGGACTGAAAATAAAAGAGGACAAGAGAAAAAGATCTGCGACGAACTATATGTGCTGAACATCAGCGACATAAGCCTAGCCAGAAAAATTCGAATTCAACGACTAAAATGGCTCGGAAAGTCTTCAACGCCAAACCAGATAATCCAAGGTATACCTCATCTTCGATGGAACGACCAGGTGGAGGGAGACCTCCGACAACATTTATTTAAAAATTGCAGGTGGCAGGCTAGAGATCGAGCCGGCTGGAGGGCCATATTAAGCAAGGCCTAAAAGCACCACGCTCTAGTTAAGGTAACATAAGTTAGGAAGTAAGATTGCAAAACTTCTGCCTGTAAGACGCAAGTGAAATCCGGGAACAGGAAGTATTTGGACACATAAAGCGTCTCGAAAAAGATACCAGCACCGACATTGCTCTCCTTGCAGTCCAACAACCAGCATCCTTTAATCTGGTGAACAAATTGTTAAAAATGGTGGGGGTTGGTGGGGAATTTGGTGTGGTGGTGGGAGACGAGGAAATAATTGCTTCGGGGTAGGGGAGGGGGGTGGTGGTAGTGGGTAGGGGTTAAGGTTGGGCTGGAGGGTAAGAAAGACATTGACGACGAAGTTTTTAAAAATGATGGGGGTTAGTTTGGGAGGGGTCGGGCTTGGATGGTGGTGGAGCTGGTGAGTTATTTTTCCTTAAATAATAGTTTTTCATAATGCGCATACACAACAATGGGGTTACAGAATAATTTACACCTTACGTGATACCTGCCTCATGTTTAAAAAAAGAGAATTATAGCACTCTACATAAATCGGCAACTTTTAGTGCGAAAGAATGGATTGGAGCTATATCCGTTTTGCCTCATGAGCTCCAAATGTTTATTTTGAGCAGTTAAATTGGCAATGGAACCGTGAAATTTACTTTATTCGAAAGACAATCTTTTGGCATTTATGATTTCTGGTGTATGACCGCCCAGGCTGGCTCGGACTTCTTCTAATCTAGTATCTGGAGGTGCAATTTTCGGTGACTTTTTCCAACATTTGTGGCCGTATATCGACAATAACGTGGCGAACGTTGTCCTTAAAGTCATCAATCGCTTATCGGCGTAGACTAGCGACTTCACATATCCCTACAGAAAAAAGTCAAGCGGAGCGCCGGCGTTATATCGCACGATCTTGGAGGCCAATTCAAAGAACCCAAACGCGAAATTATTCGCTCACCAAACGTTTCCTTCAAGAAATCAACTGTGGAACGAGCTGTGTAACATTTTACGCTTCTCATTGAAACTACAGCTCCTGCACATCATGGTTATTCAATTGATGAACGAAAAAGTCATTAATTATGGCTATATAGCGGTCACTATTTATTATTTTTTGTGAAAATCGAAAATCATTTCACGATCATAACCATGAAAATCACACAATGTGGAAGCGTTGTTTAGACGTCAGTCTATTCATCTTGAAATGCCCAACCAAGCTAAAAATAAATCACTTGAAAGCTGACAAAATGGCGGACAGTTAAAAAAGAGTTGCCAATTTAAAGCAATATACCTCTAAAAAAACCCTTTGCATACATATTCTGAAATAATTGTAATAATAATCCAGAAAATAAGAACACGTTTCACATCTGCCAGGCGTCCCTAAACTTTTTTTTATAGAAATTACTTGGCAAATTTCACTCACCCCGACGCTTACACTATGCAATATACCAGTTTTAAACATTTTACCTGGCCCAGAGAGTGTAGACAATGAGAAAATGCTAGAAGATTTGAGATAATACTATCGTGCATAGAATAACCTGGATGCAGATTTCGTTAGACTACAATAAACTTCTCTGTATTACAGATTTCTTGATATTCATCAATTTTCTAGACAGTTCTATCAACACAAGCAAATTATTTGAAAAATTAGCTACCCTTTTAGTAACACATCACGGACTATTAAATTCTCGAAAAATCACTTTATTTCTCCATAACCATTCAATTTGGATAAAATCGCAACATCATCTCATTTTACAAATACTCTTCCTTATATTGAATCATTCTTTCATAAAAAAAAAAACATTTTTATTTCCATAACAAAATCAAAGTCATAAACATAATGGAAATGTTAAGATATTGCGGTAAGTGGCGCCCAACGGGTGGCAAAAAAAAAATCATCTTCCTTATACGCTTCTATCGTATAGTCGGTAATAACAATACATTTTTTTTTTGCTAGGGAAGTAGAATGTTATTTGTTTTTGTTCATTTTATAACTTGATTTATGGCTTTTTGAGTTTAATAAAATGTATAATATATATATATATAAGTATATAGGTACCTATACATTATCACTTTTTTGTTTATGTATTCAAAGCTTCCTGTGTTTTAAAATTGTGCCTTTCACTGATAAATCACCATCTGGACTTAAGTACAACACCTATTTTCGTTTACTTTCATAATCAAAAGAAGCCAGAAGCAGATTTCTTATAAAAAAAAAACAATAAAAACGTCCATTAAACTGTTCATTCAGGACATAATTACTACACAAAGATGATTTAGAATTACACATTTTTTTGGGGGAGTTTCGTGTGGATATAAGGAGTTGTGGTAGCGAAAGATATTAAAAATAGATAACTGAAGTTGTTTATAGATACTTGCTCCCACCATAAAACTTGATGTTTATTCATTTATAGGATAAGCTTATAGTTTCTTTTCTTGATAAAAAAAAATTTCATTGGTTTTGTCAGTCAAAAAAATTATAACTTTATCCTACGACGGAGGCGGCGCGGCGCGCGGGGCTCTGTTCAACACCTTCTAAATTTTTTAGCTAACCCCATTTTCTGTTAAACGAATTAAATTAAAATATGTCAAGTATACTTGCATACTCTGTTGTACTCATCCTGACATCCTTTATAGATATATATATTCTTCCCCATACCATATAGTAAGTTTCTTTTTTCAATTTTGTTGTTGTTGCACTTAACACATTAACCAAAAACGTCTTCCAAATAAAAGGGAAATTTTATTCATTCTCAAATGAAGTAGGTAGCGGTTGTTTTTGGGGGCAGGCGCATTCTATTTCAAAGAGGATGTTAATTTGCATAAGTGCATCTTGGGAGTTTATTCAACCCAGAAAGCTATACATTATGTTCACAAAAATGTTCCCTCTCAGCCACAACAAAAAAAGGATTGAAAATTGCACTCCATATAATTTTCCTGTGCCAAGAAGTCTCTTCTCTTTAAAATGTATTTCACAGAATTTTTCATTTAGTTTTGGGGTCTGCGTCGATTGCTTTGAAGGAAGATGAGTCTTACGTCCGTCAGCATATTTTAAATGCTTACAAAATTATATTCATGTTTCAACGTAGACAATAAAAATAAAATGCACGACTGGGTCGCACGAACTTGCTCTAATGAGTGACAGTGGTTTAGGGGCTTGAGATTTTGATAAAAATAAAATTTTCAAAATTCTTAAATAAATACTTAAACTAATTTGAGCTTAAAAAAAGTACGCCATTTTATTTCTTGGATAAATTTGAATTTATGAGAATCTAATATATAAAAAAAAGTTGCCTTATGTTCGGGGTCGATAAACTCGAGAATGGCTGGGCCGAATTTTTCAATATTTTTGTATAAAGCTTTCTATCCTATTGAGGAAGGTCTTTTTGTGAAGTTTGGTCAAATTTCGGTAAAGGGCAAACCGCAAAATGCATTTTTAGTGCATTTTGTCATATTACTAACAAAATTTTTTGTAGGGTCTTCTGAGTATGTCAATGAAGGTTTTCGGCCAAACTTCGGTAAAATAATTTGCCACAACTGCAGTTTTATTGCATTCTGTCAAAATACTAACAAATCTTTTGGTAGCATCTTCTAAGGATGCCTGCAAAGGTTTCTGTGAAGTTTGGTCAAAATTCTGTAAAGCGGTAGCGTGGTTCTTTTTGATCTAGCATTTTTGTCGACACATAAAGTATTTTTCCCGTAATTATAGAAAATTATTTTTATTTTCAATGTGTCAATTTAATTTTAATAAAATTGGAATAAGTTTGTAATCTGCGATTTTGGACAAATCATCGGGATGAAATGACTGAAGAAACATTGGGCCCTATCATGGTAACCGATCGAAGAATACTCCGACAGGGGAAAATTCCGATCGGAGCATTTATTGTGTTCATCGTAACCGAATCGGAAGAGAAATACAAATGCATACCGACGCGCATACCATGGCATGAGGAAAACAAAAATATCAATTTATGAACCTCCTTTGTAGTCGAATAAAACTGCACAGCGCAGCTGTATTTTTAGGGGATAAAATACATAACACAAGCAGAAAGCCTCAAACAAAGGAAAAAGAATTAAAACAAAAACAAATACAAAAGAAATTAAATAGTTTGTATTTTTTTATTACCATCCGACAAAGGTCCGCAAGTAATTTGCTGCCGGAGACAATCGAGAGAAATACAAATATAAAAAAGCCATGCATCGTATGAATTCGCTGTGCGTCATTGTCATTTTGACATTTTCAATGCATGCTTTATTATTTTTCGGATGTGTGTCCGATTTATCAATCGGAGAGGTACCATGATACAAAATTCGTACATTTCGCCCGAATTAGAGACAATTTTTCTCCGGTCGGTTACCATGATAGGGCCCATTACATCGAATGCGAAATATTTATTCAAACCAGAACTTGGATCTTAGCTATGATTATGATTCGATCTCAAAATAAAATAGCGTTTGCGCTTGCGTCGTCTGGGATTGCGCAAACTTTGTTAGACGGTGGGCGAACAGCTCACTCTGCATTAAAATTGCCATTGCCATTGTAAATGAATTTCAAACACGTAATATTTCAAAAACATCTGGAATGGCAAAGGTTTTACAGCAATGTAAAATAATCATTTGGGATGAGTGCACGATGGTTCACAAGAAATTATTAGAAGCCCTTAATCGAACGTTAAAAGATTAACGAGGAAACCAACGTTTATTTGGTGGTGTATTGATATTGTTAGCAGGGGAATTTAGGCAAACATTTTTCCAAATTTATTTTGCCTAAACTTTATGTTGGACGTTGGCGAGTGGGTAAACCGTCCTTATTGTTTATTTATGCATTAAATGCGAAAATAAAAAAAATTGTTTATCAAAAAGCTCTTGAGTAATGCAAATAGTTCATTTAAAAAATTGTTAAATTAATTAATAAATTAAATAAATTATATAAGAAAAATGATTGAATTGAGTGTAAGGCTGCATGGATAAACAACAATTTGTTTTCTGCTCCGGAGCGTAAATGAAGAGTGAGGATGGTTTCCCAACTAGGAAACACGCCACATTATAATAGCTGACGGCAAATCAGTTGAAGAAAAGGAAATTCGCGGAATTTCTCCTTTGAACGGTCCTTTCAAAATCCTTGCCACTATCACATTGTTCATCAGCTTCTTCACAATCAGTTGGGTTCCATTGCACAGTTTCGGGGCATAAAGGTTTTGTAGCATTAAGATGACAGATCCAACTTTAAAACTCAAATGATGAGGCGGCATGCCAGGCAAATCCAAAAAACACTTGCATATTCACACTCAATGGGATGGTTTGCACATACCGAAAAAAACGATGCCTTGAGACATGAGATTTATTCATACGCCGCTGTTGGTTTCAGAATCACGGGAAGTGATTTCGGAAATCCTCTTGCTATATCAATACTTTTGCAATGACTGATTGCTTTGAAATGCTGCAAACAGGATTTTCTTTGATTCGCAGGTTTAACGAAAGCTTCAGTGCTCAGTGTGCTGTTCTTCCACCTTCCAACAGTGTTGCAGCAATTCCGGTAGATGCAAAAGCTATGGCAATTCCACTTTGAGCACGTATTGCTGCTAATATTAATTAAATCAAGAACATTTTTCCGTTCCGCTGGGCTCATCAACAAATAAAATGCACGACTGGGTCGCACGAACTTGGTCTAATGTGTGACAGTGGTCTAGGGGCTTGAGATTTTGATAAAAATAAAATTTTAAACTAATTTGAGCTGAAAAAAAGTACACCATTTTATTTCTTGGATAAAATTGAATTTATGAGAGTAAATTTATAAAAATCTGTGGAGCGGGTTTTTAAAAAAAAGTTTTTTTTGAAAATAAAATTCAAACACACCATTTCATAGGTATTCAGCAAATACATTTATTTATAATTTTTAGAAAAAAATTTAATAAGCTGTTTTCAAAATATTAATTTAAAAATTTTTTTAGATGCTTTTAAAAATACAAACAAATATTTTTCAAAAATATTGGTATGCAGTACAAATTGAATTATCTACAACTATATATGTGTGAAATTTCGAAAGAATCGGTTGAGTCGTTTTCGAGATAGTCGAAAACAAAAAAAAAACGGTCCTATGGAAAGTATACCGTTCTTAGACATTTTTTAAAACTTTTTTTTCAGCATATAATTGGTCGTACCTAAAAAGCAACACTGATTTTTTTGAAATCGAAATCGTTAGAGCCGTTTTTGAGAAGAATAAGCTTTAACGTAACGGTTATATGGCAGGTACCGTTATTTTTTGAGCTAAAAAAATTTCAATGTCCCCTCTGTAAAATACCTAAAAAAATCTATATACCAAGTTTGAAGCAATTTGGCCCACCCGTTTGGGCTGTATGTATACATACAGACAGACAGACATACAGACGGGCAGAATTTTTAACTTTTTGTTTCAAGACGAATGCATAACTTGCCTTATAATACCTATAATCGCAAGTAAAAAACTTTTTGATTATAAATATCGACATCATTGTATTTCAAATTAAATATTTCTTAACAACACTTATGTATGTTTTAAGTTAAAAATGTGTTTCCTGTCAGATTTTAAATACTGCAATTATATTTTTTAAATTGTAATTCATTTAATCCGTATGAAACTAAAATTTGTCTAACCGAGCGAAGCCGGGTGGGTCAGCTAGTCTAATATATAAAAATAAGTTGCCTTATGTTCGGGTTCGATAAACTCGAGAATGGCTGGGCCGAATTTTTCAATATTTTTTTATAAAGTTAGCTATCCTATTGAGGAAGGTCTTTTTGTGAAGATTGGTCAAATTTCGGTAAAGGGCAAACCGCAAAATGCATTTTTAGTGCATTTTGTCATATTACCAACAAAATTTTTTGTAGGGTCTTCTGAGTACGTCAATGAAGGTTTTCGGGCAAACTTCGGTAAAATAATTTGCCACAACTGCAGTTTTATTGCATTCTGTCAAAATACTAACAAATCTTTTGGTAGCATCTTCTGAGGATGCCTGCAAAGGTTTCTGTGAAGTTTGGTCAAAATTCTGTAAAGCGGTAGCGTGGTTCTTTTTGATCTAGCATTTTTGTCGACACATAAAATATTTTTCCCGTAATTATAGAAAATTATTTTTATTTTCAATGTGTCAATTTAATTTTAATAAAATTGGAATAAGTTTGTAATCTGCGATTTTGGACAAATCATCGGGATGAAATGACTGAAGAAACATTGGGCCCTATCATGGTAACCGATCGGAGAATACTCCGACAGGGGAAAATTCCAATCGGAGCATTTATTGTGCTCATCGTAACCGAATCGGAAGAGAAATACAAATGCGTACCGACGCGCATACCATGGCATGAGGAAAACAAAAATATTAATTTATGAACCTCCTTTGTAGTCGAATAAAACTGCACAGCGCAGCTGTATTTTTAGGGGATGAAATACATAACACAAGCAGAAAGCCTCAAACAAAGGAAAAAGAATTAAAAAAAAAACAAACGATCTCAAAATAAAATAGCGTTTGCGCTTGCGTCGTCTGGGATTGCGCAAACTTTGTTAGACGGTGGGCGAACAGCTCACTCTGCATTAAAATTGCCATTGCCATTGTAAATGAATTTCAAACACGTAATATTTCAAAAACATCTGGAATGGCAAAGGTTTTACAGCAATGTAAAATAATCATTTGGGATGAGTGCACGATGGTTCACAAGAAATTATTAGAAGCCCTTAATCGAACGTTAAAAGATTAACGAGGAAACCAACGTTTATTTGGTGGTGTATTGATATTGTTAGCAGGGGAATTTAGGCAAACATTTTTCCAAATTTATTTTGCCTAAACTTTACGTTGGACGTTGGCGAGTGGGTAAACCGTCCTTATTGTTTATTTATGCATTAAATGCGAAAATAAAAAAAATTGTTTATCAAAAAGCTCTTGAGTAATGCAAATAGTTCATTTAAAAAATTGTTAAATTAATTGATAAATTATATAAGAAAAATGATTGATTGAAGAAAAGGAAATTCGCGGAATTTGGCATGCTTCTCCTTTGAACGGTCCTTTCAAAATCCTTGCCACTATCACATTGTTCATCAGCTTCTTCACAATCAGTTGGGTTCCATTGCACAGTTTCGGGGCATAAAGGTTTTGTAGCATTAAGATGACAGATCCAACTTTAAAACTCAAATGATGAGGCGGCATGCCAGGCAAATCCAAAAAACACTTGCATATTCACACTCAATGGAATGGTTTGCACATACCGAAAAAAACGATGCCTTGAGACATGAGATTTATTCATACGCCGCTGTTGGTTTAAGAATCACGGGAATTGATTTCGGAAATCCGCTTGCTATATCACCACTTTTGCCATGACTGATTGCTTTGAAATGCTGCCAATAGGATTTTCTTTGATTCGCAGGTTTAACGAAAGCTTCAGTGCTCAGCGTGCTGTTCTTCCACCTTCCAACAGTGTTGCAGCAATTCCGGTAGATGCAAAAGCTATGGCAATTCCACTTTGAGCACGTATTGCTGCTAATATTAATTAAATCAAGAACATTTTTCCAGTTCCGCCGAGCTCATCAACAAATAAAATGCACGACTGGGTCGCACGAACTTGGTCTAATGTGTGACAGTGGTCTAGGGGCTTGAGATTTTGATAAAAATGAAATTTTAAACTAATTTGAGCTGAAAAAAAGTACACCATTTTATTTCTTGGATAAATTTGAATTTATGAGAGTAAATTTATAAAAATCTGTGGAGCGGGTTTTTAAAAAAAATTTTTTTTGAAAATAAAATTCAAACACACCCTTTCATAGGTATTCAGCAAATACATTTATTTATAATTTTTAGAAAAAATTTAATAAGCAGTTTTCAAAATATTAATTTAAAAATTTTTTTAGATGCTTTTAAAAATACAAACAAATATTTTTCAAAAATATTGGTATGCAGTACAAATTGAATTATCTACAACTATATATGTGTGAAATTTCGAAAGAATCGGTTGAGTCGTTTTCGAGATAGTCGAAAACAAAAAAAAAAACGGTCCTATGGAAAGTATACCGTTCTTAGACATTTTTTAAAACTTTTTTTTCAGCATATAATTGGTCGTACTCAAAAAGCAACACTGATTTTTTTGAAATCGAAATCGTTAGAGCCGTTTTTGAGAAGAATAAGCTTTAACGTAACGGTTATATGGCAGGTACCGTTATTTTTTGAGCTAAAAAAATTTCAATGTCCCCTCTGTAAAATACCTAAAAAAATCTATATACCAAGTTTGAAGCAATTTGGCCCACCCGTTTGGGCTGTAGGTATACATACAGACAGACATACAGACGGACAGAATTTTTAACTTTTTGTTTCAAGTCGAATGCATAACTTGCCTTATAATACCTATAATCGCAAGTAAAAAACTTTTTGATTATAAATATCGATATCATTGTATTTCAAATTAAATATTTCTTAACAACACTTATGTATGTTTTAAGTTAAAAATGTGTTTCCTGTCAGATTTTAAATACTGCAATTATATTTTTTAAATTGTAATTCATTTAATCCGTATGAAACTAAGATTTGTCTAACCGAGCGAAGCCGGGTGGGTCAGCTAGTAAATTTATAAAAATCTGTGGAGCGGTTTTTGAGAAAAAAAGTTTTTTTTGAAAAACTTTTTGAAAAAAAAATTTCAAAAAATATTCAAAAACGCCAGTTCATAGGTATTCAGCAAATACATTTATTTAAAATTTTTACAAACAAATTTAATAAGCAGTTTTTAAAATATTAATTTTTTAAATTTTTTTTTAAAAAATGCTTTTAAAAATACAAAAAAATATTTTTCAAAAATATTGGTATGCAATACAAATTGAGCTATCTACAGCTATATGTGTGTGAAATTTCGAAAGAATCGGTTGAGTCGTTTTCGAGATAGTCGAAAGCAAAAAAAAAAACGGTCCTATGGAAAGTACCGTTCTTAGCCATTTTTTAAAACTTTTTTTTCAGCCATATGATTGGTCGTACCTAAAAAGCAACACTGATTTTTTTAAATAGAAATCGTTAGAGCCGTTTTTGAGAAAAATAAGCTTTAACGTAACGGTTGTATGGCAGGTACCGTTATTTTTTGAGCTAAAAAAAAATTTTCAATTTCCCCTCTGTACAATACCTAAAAAAGTCTATATACCAAGTTTGAAGCAATTCAGCCCACCCGTTTGGGCTGTAGGTCTCTATACATACAGACAGACAGACATACAGACGGACAGAATTTTTAGACCAGCTTTTCTCGTCTTCGCTATCATCGTATTGTCATGTTTGGTTGTTATCTCAAAACTTTTTTTTTCGACGAATGCATAACTTGCCTTATAGTACCTATAATCGCAAGTAAGTAAAATGCACGACTGGGTCGCACGTACTTGCTCTGTGGGTGCAATAGTACGATGAAAACAAACTTTTCGATCAATAAGAACAACTCATTTTTGAAAAATTTGGTAAAACCTAAAAAAAGTTGACTGAAACTGGAAAAACCGATAAACGGGAGCTAACGTTAAGAAACCTTTAATATTTAAAATTAAGATGTCATCTTTTGAGTGTTCTAAATGATACAAATGTCCACTTATTTCCAAATTAATAATACTGTTAAAAGCAATTTTCGCTATTATCATGTATAGCCAAAAACTAAAAATGCAGTTTTGTTTGAAGTCTTCTATGTATGTTACATACAAAGTTTCATAAAAATCGGGGAAGCCTTTTTTGAGTAAATTAGAAAAATTGAAAAAATTGGCCAAAATCTAGTGGCTCTTTGTATAGGAGCCACCATTTAAAAAAAAGAAACTGAAAAAAAAATCATTGCCATCTGATAGGAAGCTGTAAGGAACTATACCAAACAAAGATTGAGTGAATTCGATGCAACCGTTGACAACTTATGGCCATTTGAAAAAAAGCCGTTAAGAGCAGATCTCCGTTATTTGCATTTTTAGCCAAAAACTGAAAACGCAGTTCTCTTAAAAACACTAAAAGAATATAACACACAAAGTTTAATCAAAATCGTTAGAGCCATTTTCGAGAAAATTAGAAAAAACCAAAAAAAGTTGGCATAAACTCAACGGTTCGTTGTATGGGAGCTACCATCTAGAAAGGCTTCACTGAAATATGTATAAAGCCATCCAATAGAACACCATAAAGAACAATGCCGAACGAAGTTTGAGTCAATTCAATCAAGCCAACGCGAACTTATGGCCATTTGAAAAAAAGCCGTTAAAACCTGATTTTCGTTAGGACTATTTGAGCCAAAAACGAAAAACGCAGTTTTGTTAGAAGTGCTTAAAGTAAGCTAAATTTTGAGTTTAATCGAAATCGTTAGAGCCGTTTTCGAGAAAATCTAAATTGAAAAAAACCGTTACTTGACAGGTACCAGTTTGAGCCGGGCTAAAACGAAATAAAAAAAATCTCGACAACCGTTTTTCTTCAAACTACTATATATCAAGTTTGAAGAAAATCCGTCAAGCGGTTTAGGCTGTAGCATGACGTGAAAAAGCGCACATCCGCACAGACGCACAGACGCACAGACGCACAGACAGACCGACGGACGGTATGGCGAAAACCACTTTTTTGGGCTTCTCTATCATCGTAATGTCATGTTTGATTAAAACCTCGATTTTTTTTTTCTGCACGAAACCAATACTTGCCCTATAGAGCAAGTAAAAATAATATTATATCATTCGGGTTCCTTGAAATGGTTCTTGGGAAATTTTTACAAATTGACATCAATAATTTTAATGAACTTTTATATTAGAACCGCAAGTATTTCATGCATGTACACTGAGTTACAAAAAAAGTGGTGCACCTTAAATTTTGCAATTAAAAATAAAATGCACGACTGGGTCGCACGTACTTGCTCTGTTGGTGCAATAGTACGATGAAAACAAACTTTTCGATCAATAAGAACAATTCATTTTTGAAAAATTTGGTAAAAACCAAACAAATTTGGCTAAAACTGGTAAAACTCGATATACGGGAGGTAACGTTAAGAAACCTTTAATATTTAAAATTAAGACGTTATCTTTTGGGTGTTATAAATGATACAAATGTCCACTTATGGCCAAATTAATAATACTGTTAAAAGCAATTTCCGCTATTAACATATATAGCCAAAAACTAAAAATGCAGTTTTGTTTGAAGTATTCTATGTATGTTACATACAAAGTTTCATAAAAATCGGGGGAGCCTTTTTTGAGTAAATTAGAAAAAATGAAAAAATTGGCCAAAATCTAGTGGCTCTTTGTATAGGAGCCACCATTTAAAAAAGAGAAACTGAAAAAAAATCAATGCCATCTGATAGGAAGCTGTAAGGAACTATACGAAACAAAGTTTGAGTGAATTCGATGCAACCGTTGACAACTTATGGCCATTTGAAAAAAAGCCGTTAAGAGCAGATCTCCGTTATTTGCATTTTTAGCCAAAAACTAAAAACGCAGTTCTCTTAAAAACACTAAAAGAATATAACACACAAAGTTTAATCAAAATCGTTAGAGCCATTTTCGAGAAAATTAGAAAAAACCAAAAAAAGTTGGCTAAAACTCAACGGCTCGTTGTATGGAAGCCACCGTTTAGAAAGGCTTCAGTGAAAAATTTACTAAACCATCCTATAGAACACTATTAAAAACTGTGTCAAACAAAGTTTTAGTTGATTCAATCAAGCCGTTGTGAACTTATGGCTATTTGAAAAAAAGCCGTTAAAACCTGATTTTCGTTACGACCATTTGAGCCAAAAACAAAAAACGCAGTTTTGTAAGAAATGCTTAAAGTAAGCTAAATTATAAATTTAATCAAAATCGTTAGAGCCGTTTTCGAGAAAATCAAAATTGAAAAAAACCGTTACTTGAAAGGTACCAGTTTGAGCCGGGCTAAAACGAAACAAAAAAAACCTCGACAACCGTTTTTCTTCAAACTGCTATATACCAAGTTTGAAGAAAATCCGTCAAGCGGTTTTGGCTGTAGTATGACGTGAAAAAGCGCACATCCGCACATCCGCACATCCGCACATCCGCACAGACGCACAGACAGACCGACGGACGGTATGGCGAAAACCACTTTTTTGGGCTTCTCTATCATCGTAATGTCATGTTTGATTAAAACCTCGATTTTTTTTTTCTGCACGAAACCAATACTTGCCCTATAGAGCAAGTAAAAAACTTGTTATTTCTATTGATTTACATAAAAAAGTGATTCATCTACAAAACAGTAAGAGGTGATAGCTATTTTGATCTTCAAGGAAAAATGACATTTTTTAAATTAAATGAGCAGATAATGATTGATAATGAAAAACAATATCAGTCAAATGCAGCCACGCTTACACAACAATATCCTTTTCATGAAATTTGCCATCACCAAATCTCAAAGTGGCTGCTTTATGCCCTTAATAGCTTCTCGAATTCCATCTTTGAGGTCTTAAATCGACGCTGGGCTGTTGGCGAAGACCTCATCTTTCACGTGGTTTCGTTGCTTGTCTGGCACGTATCGCCATCTTGTTGAAAGTAAACGTTATTCAGATCCATACCATCCAAATCCGGCCATCATAAAATATAAATCATCTCTTGATAGTGCAATCCATTCACTCCGAATCATTTTTATGCATTTCAAGAACCCAATCACCAGAACCCAAAGACACGACGTTGTTGCTGATGATTGTGGAAGCATGTATCGTTTCATTTTTATTAATGGCGTAGTTTCTTCTTGTCAAATGTCAAAAAGTTACAGCTTCAAAAGTGACAACTACCGAAATAGTGGTCTAATCAAAATAAAACCTCTTATTGGAAACCCCATTAAATTAAAATGAACGACTGGGTCTCACAAACTTGCTCTTATCAATATGTAGCTATTTAAAAAAAAAATAATATAAAAAATATTTATTTTTTTTAAGAGTTTAGATAAAAGTTTTTTTTTTTTAAACCAAGTATGCAATAATATTTCATTGCTTAATTTCTACCTACAAAACAAAAACATTGAAAGCCTACGAAAAAAAAATATTGAAAACCTTCACGTGCTATTGAAGTAAGACTTCTTTGACGTTTATGATATATATCACTGAAATGATTAAATTTTAAATTAAATTAAAATGCACGATGAAACATTACATAGTCCAAGATGTTCAAACTCTTTGTTTTACACCTAATCAAGAATAAGTCGCAACCTTCAAACACTTTAAATACTTTCGTCTCTTTCTAAAACAAAAGCTTTAACGTTTAAGTATGAGAAAATGTCATTTATATAATTCAGCCTAACCTTGAAAAGTTATCCCGAGTTTTTTACTTTCAAAGTTCATTTAAGTTTAATCTGAATCAGATCAGAGGTTAAATCAAAAGAATTTATAATTTGAATTCCTTATATTATTTTATTTTTCTAAATGAAATTTTACATTTATGTAAAAAGAAGAAATTAAAAATAAAGTTAAGTAGCTCACCAATAATAAGATACCAATAGTAAGTAAGACTTGAAAACTAAAACTAAGATAGACATACGTAATGTAAACTGAATTCCTAGGAAAATAAAAATTGAATCGTTTCCAAAATCTTGGGCCACCAATATTTATTACTTGGGACTGTTTTGCGCTGCAGCAACAACCTCCAAAAAAACAAGTCGTTTATAAACAGATGTACGTTATTTTTATATTTAGCCTAACCAACATTTAAAAAAACATACTATTTTCTTCATGTCTATTCTTTTTTATGAATTTTGAAAGTTTTTGGAATATTTTTATGAATAATCATGCGATATATTGATTTTTTTCACCTGATAATTATCGAAACTGTTAAAGAATATCGATACGATAAATATCGATATCTTTTTTCACTTGCCCATCCCTACATTGATCAAAACACACACACAAATACCATGAAGCACGTGCACGAATGAATAAGATTATAGTATTTATATTCTCACTTGTTCGTGCAAACGGTGAGCTGATGCGAGCCATCGCATCGGTGCCGCCATATTGGACTACTGAGCTTTACTTCCGTCAGAAAAAAAAAATTGAAATACTTCCTAGTCGCGCCTTAAGAAGTTTTACTTCAAAAACGTTTCGAAAATATTTAAATACAGTAGACGCTCGTTAAAGTGAACCTCTGCATAGTGAGCTATCCATCCAATATAGTGAATCACCCAATCACAGACTACTCTAAATAGTGAACTAATTTTTTTTTTTTTTGTGATATTCAACGAAATTTTTTTCTGTTGCAATACGCCGCCTATGAATGTCAACTATTTTTCAAACAATTTACCGTTCTTTTGAGTGTTTTTGACACTTTGGCACTAATGTTTATTTACATGTGCCCTATTAAAGATGTTTTTGATATGGCTTTGTTTTTGTTACCATAATACTGTAATCGTGCAAGTAAATTCCAGGAAAATGTTGAAGTCTTAAGTGATAATATGAAAAGAAATATATTTCGGACATCTGAACTTCCGGAATTGGAAACTTAGCTTTACAAGGTACAAATGGTTCTTGGAAGAACGAAACAAAAATCAGCCGGTTAGTAGATTGATTTTCAAGAAATCTCTATTTTGGAAAAACCTAATAGAAGCAAGTACGGTTTCGTCACAAGTGGTGGCTGCTTTGAAATAAAAGTTATTATGTTTTTTGTTTTTCTGTAAACTGTTGAATTAATAAAAATAAATATTTTAATTGTAATCAAATTAAGTTTTGATAAACATTTAAAAACTCCCTCTCGAAACAGTGAACAATTTCGATATAGTGAACATGCTTTGTTTTTATTAGTTCACTATATCGAGCGTCTACTGTATATGGAAATGTGTAGTTTGCTCTTGGAAAAATAGTGTTTTCAACATATTTCAAAAACCAATTTACCTATATTTTATATTACTAAGAAAAACAAGTTTTCGGGAATTTTGAACTGCCATAGAGTTATAAATGGATCCTAAATGTTCAAAATTTTATTGAAATCGGATGTATAGATTACGAGAAAATTTGATTTGAAAATGAAAATGGTTCTATGAGAGATTTTTCTTTTCTTACCAAAACGTAGATTTTTTAAAAAGAAAAGCATTCTATCAAAATCGTTTTCGAGGAGAAAATCAATTTTCTTCTTCACGATTTTATGTAAGGTATACTTTTATTTTTGGGCCTAGAGCAAAAATTAATTAATTAATAAATAAATATTAAATACCAAATTCAATTTTCCACGTAGATACTGAACTCGTCATCATCACCAATCGGTGTCATACTTTATGAATTTGTGAATAGGTCGTCCAACCGTGAATCGACTCAGAACCCTTTTTTCGTCAAGATCGGACTACGCTGAATCAAAGTAAAAGCAGTTTAATCAATTCATAAATAACATGTAGGTAAATGGCTTTCACCACACAGACCACTCCAATGATGTAGGAGTTCGCAATCTTTTTGTGATCAAAAACTTTCTCATAATGCTACCAGATTGAAAAGATGACTTTAGCTCCACCGATGTTGAAGTGGTAAAAAAATTGGTGTCCGATAATTTATTTATCGTGCCTATGAGTTCAAATAATGACATTTATGAAAAGTTGAATGAGCGTATTGAAAGTGTCATTGTCCTACTAGACCCTGAAAATGAAATTTTGGTGGCAGGTGACTTTAACCTATATCCTATACCAAACGAGGATTGGGTTTTATAATTGACTAGCTTTCGCCCGCGGCTTTGCTCGCGGCAAATACAGGGTTGGCCATCGCCATAGTAATTTTTAAAATTTTTAATTGAGCTACTTTAACCTATATACATATGTATGTGTAAATTTTTGAAAGAATCGGTTAAACCGTCTTCGGAAAAGCCGAAAGCAAAAAAAAACCCGTCCTATGGAAGGTACCGTTCTTAGCAATTCTTGGTAACTTTGTTTCCAGCCATTTGATAGGTCATACGGCCATACATAAAAAGCTAAACTAATCAAAATCGTTTGAGTCATTTTCGAGAAAAAATGAGCTTCAACATAACTATAGTTGCAGGTACCGTTAGTTTTCGAGCTGCAAAAAAAATCAATTTCCCTTCTGTACAATACCTTAAAAACTCGATATACCTAGTTTGAAAGAACTAAGCACACCCGTTTGGGCTTTTGTAGGTGTCTTTCGGTACATACATATAGTCAGACGGAAAGGCAAACAAATAAGACAGACAGACGGACAGATTTTTTTGACCAACTTTTTTGGTCCTCGCTATCATCGTTCAAACTTTTTTTTTCCGACGAACTTGCAGTTAAATGTAAAAATTCCAGCGCCATTCCAATTCAATTATTGACTTCTAAAGGAATACTTTTGATACCTTGGGTTTTATTATTTCAATTTTCATAAGGATCTCTAGTTGAGAGTTGAGAGTAAAGAAATGTATAGCCTATGTAACTCACAGATAATGTATAGCTTTCTTTTAATTAAAGAATTTTAAAAACGGTTAAGTAGCTTAGGAGCGCAAGCCTTACAAATAAACGCACTTACTTTTCACATTTTTACTATAAGGCAAGTTATGCATTCGTAAAAAAAATAATCTAACAATCAAACATGACATTACTATGATAGAGAAGTCGAAAAAAGTGGGACCGACAATTCTGTCTGTCTGTCCATCCGTCTGTATCAGCACCTACAGCCTTAACGGCTAGACCAATTTGCTTCAAACTTGGTACATAGTATTATTATGACGTCCTAAAGAAGGGTTTTTGGAATTAGCATTCTAGCTCTAAAACTAACGGTACCTGCCATACGATTTTTAGGGGAAAATTGATTTTTATCAAAAACGGCTCCTACGATTTTGATAAAACATTCTGAATAATGTTTTCTGTGCAAACTTTATGTTTTGTTCGAAATAGATTTTTCAGTAAAAGTCTTATAACGGTACGTGTTATTTAAAATTTAGATGTCATCTTTTGGGTGCTAAAAATGATATAAATGTCCGTTTATGGCCGAATTAATAAAATTGTTTAAAAAAAATTTCCGTTATTATCATTTGTAGCCAAAAACTTAATTGCAGTTTTCATCAAAACATTTTATGTATCTATATTACATACAAAGTTTAATAAAAATCGGCGGAATTTTTTTTTTTTGATTAAATTAGACAAAACTATATAATTTGGCCAAAACCTAGTGGCTTTTTGTATGGGAGCCACCATTTAAAAAAGAATAACTGACAAAAATGCAATGTCATCTGATACAGAGTTGAAAGGAACTATAACAAACAAAGTTTGTTTGAATTCGATGCAACCGTTGACAACTTATGGCCATTTGAAAAAAAAGACGTTAAGACCAGATCTGCGTTATTAGCATTTTTTGCAAAAACTAAAAACGCAATTCTATTAAGAACACCAAAAGAATATAACACACAAAGTTTAATCAAAATCGTTTAAGCCGTTTTTGAGGAAATTAGAAAAAACCAAAAAAAGTTGGCTAAGACTGAACGGCTCGTTGTATGGGAGCTACCATTTAGAAAGGCTTCACTAAATAAAATGCACGACTGGGTCGCACGTACTTGCTCTGTTGGTGCAATAGTACGATGAAAACAAACTTTTCGATCAATAAGAACAATTCATTTTTGAAAAATTTAGTAAAAACCAAAACAATTTGGCTAAAACTGGAAAACTCGATATACGGGAGGTAACGTTAAGAAACCTTTAATATTTAAAATTAAGACGTTATCTTTTCGGTGTTATAAATGATACAAATGTCCACTTATGGGTTATGGCCTAATAAATAATACTGTTAAAAGCAATTTCCGCTATTATCATGTATAGCCAAAAACTAAAAATGCAGTTTTGTTTGAAGTATTCTATGTATGTTACATACAAAGTTTCATAAAAATCGGGGGAGCCTTTTTTGAGTAAATTAGAAAAATGAAAAAATTGGCCAAAATCTAGTGGCTCTTTGTATAGGATAGCCACCATTTAAAAAAGAGAAACTGAAAAAAAAATCAATGCCATCTGATAGCAAGCTGTAAGGAACTATACCAAATAAAGTTTGAGTAAATTCGATGCAACCGTTGACAACTTATGGCCATTTGAAAAAAAGCCGTTAAGAGCAGATCTCCGTTATTTGCATTTTTAGCCAAAAACTAAAAACGCAGTTCTCTTAAAAACACTAAAAGAATATAACACACAAAGTTTTATCAAAATCGTTAGAGCCATTTTCGAGAAAATTAGAAAAAACCAAAAAAAGTTGGCTAAAACTCAACGGCTCGTTGTATGGAAGCCACCGTTTAGAAAGGCTTCAGTAAAAAATTTACTAAGCCATCCTATAGAACACTATTAAAAACTATGTCAAACAAAGTTTAAGTTGATTCAATCAAGCCGTTGTGAACTTATGGCTATTTGAAAAAAAGCCGTTAAGACCTGATTTTCGTTACGACCATTTGAGGCAAAAACAAAAAACGCAGTTTTGTGAGAAATGCTTAAAGTAAGCTAAATTTTAAATTTAATCAAAATCGTTAGAGCCGTTTTTGAGAAAATCCATATTGAAAAAAACCATTACTTGATAGGTACCAGTTTGAGCCGGGCTAAAACAAAATAAAAAAAACCTCGACAATGGTTTTTCTTCAAACTGCTATATACCAAGTTTGAAGAAAATCCGTCAAGCCGTTTAGGCTTTAGCATGACGTGAAAAAGCGCACATCCGCACAGATGCACAGACAGACCGACGGACGGTATGGCGAAAACCACTTTTTTGGGCTTCTCTATCATCGTAATGTCATGTTTGATTAAAACCTCGATTTTTTTTTTCTGCACGAAACCAATACTTGCCCTATAGAGCAAGTAAAAATTTACAGAGCCATCCTATAGAACACTATAAAGAACAATAACAAACAAAGTTGGAGTCAATTCAATCAACCCGTTGCGAACTTATGGTCATTTGGAAAAAAGCCATTTAAACCTGATTTTCGTTACGACCATTTGAGCCAAGAACAAAAAAAACCCAGTTTTGTTAGAATTGCTTAAAGTTATCTAAATTTTGAGTTTAATCTAAAATCGTTTGAGCCGTTTTCGAGAAAATTCAAAAAAACCGTTACTTGAAAGATCTAAATCTAAATCGTTTGAGCCGTTTTCAAAAAACTGTTACTTGAAAGATACCAGTTAGACACGGGCTAAAACGAAATAAAATTTTTTTTTTATACGAATATAAGTTGCCTTATAGTACCTATATAATCGCAAGTAAAAACCTCAGCAACCGTTTTTCTTCAAACTGCTATATAGCTGCCAAGTTTAAAGAAAATCCGTCTAGCCGTTTAGGCTGTGGCTGGACGTGAAAAAGCGCACAGATGCACATCCGCACACCCGCACAGACAGACCGACGTACGGTGTGGCGAAAACCACTTTTTTGGGCTTCTTTTTCATCGTAATGTCATGTTTGATTAAAACCTCGATTTTTTTTTCTGCACGAAACCTATACTTGCCCTAAAAAAGACAATACACTATTATTAAAAATAATTTACTTACTGTATGTATGTATGTACGTTATGTTCAAATCGATCTGCAAGCTTAAAGTTGAATGTCACTGAGCTCATAGTAATTGCCCTGGCAGTAAAAAGTCTCAAATTTAGGCGTGGCACACGCCTTTTTTATTACGCCAGCAGTTATTGAACATTAAAAAAAATTAAAATTAATGTTACTGAATTTTTTCCTGTCTGCTAAAGAAGAATTGTGTTTCTGAAACTGGAACAGCGGCTGGCTGCGGGAGGCGCTCGCATACACATACAAAAATATAGGGAATAGGGTATCCAACAGTTCGTTGAAAACGTACTCTAGCTCTCCCTCATGTTTTATTTTTTTTTATTTTGAAATATTAAAAATCAAATAAATTTTATTGAAATAAATTCCAATAAATACTACGAATAAATATTACTTTACAGTGGAACAAATCTTATAAATGGGCTACAAAAAATTCAGCTTCACGGTTTTAACATTTTTTTTCTTCTAAACCATCTACATTATGGTCCCTTTCATTTAAAAGAATATATATAAAAATCCACCCATCCAAACTCTAGAAATAAGGTCACACACAAAAATTAAATTGATTTTTATATATATACAGATAATGATTGTTTCTATATTCCAATTAATGAGTCGAGTCCTAATGAGCATTAGATTTAGTTATTTTCTCCGACACCGTAAGCGCCGAAACTGCAGTAACAGAATCCGCTGTTAAACTTCTAGAAGAAGATTTAATATATATGCCTCTAAAATTGTTGTGTTTTGACACAATGAAAGAGATCTATAATCTTGTAAGGCTTATAAAAAAAAACATAAAAAAAATTTCTTCCTTCATAATACCCACCAAACGTTGCAAAAGATTTGCAATTCATATTAATTTAATATAACAACTTAAACATCAGAGATGCTTAAGGCATATTCCCTTCTCCTGGATTTTTTTGATAGAAAAAAAGGAACACTGACCTTCTTTGAAAAATTAATTTTAATGCACCCACTCTCAAGATTTCTTTCCATTTATCCATTGTTTGTACAAAAAGGGAAAAAAATCAGATATGACCCTCGGTTAGCCTACCAGTAGGGAGGTTTTGAAATTATGTCTTATTGTTTTCACAATACTTGATACCTGTGTGGGCTTAAAGTAAGTATAAATATGTCTCAAGATTCTTCAACAGCCTCAAGATATACATCAAATGATCTGTTTCTATGTCAATAGACTATGGTATTTTTTGTTTGTTTTAAAGCTATTTGTTTGTTCTCTGCCAATATAATTTCTTAAGAAACTGTTTTTTTCAGATTATTGAATGAAAAACATAGTAAGTGTTCATTCAAAAGAAATAAAATGTGCACTAAGTCGAGTAGTTGGTCTTGAAAGCTGAGAAAAGGTAAATTTTAAAGCATTTTTATTGGTAAGAATATAGAAATTGCTGTTTTTTTTCTTGTCGAATAACTTTTTTCAAAGCTTGCCGAACAAACCTATAGATTTTGATTGGATATATTAAAGTACACAAATATGCACCTTATATTGCTTTTTTGTTGCCATTACGCACACGTGCTGCACCAAGACTGAATCTATATTGTCAGGAAAATAATAATAAAAAAAAAAAAAACTATAACGCACTGGAGCAATAAATTTCCTTCACAGGAGTATAACGTATACAAAATAAATATTTGCTGTTAAAGGAAAACAATAAAAATCCATAAAAAGGACTCTCATAAAAATTGATTTACATCCTTAGGGTAGAGTGAAAGAGCTATGAATGTACCTACTAATATAGGTTGTCATAGGTATATTTGTTCGTATAGAAAGGAGTGAATAGAAGGAAATGCAGGACAGTGTTGTTAACAATAAATTAGACCCACAAATCAATAACGAGGAATTGTTTTGACTTTGAATTCGATGAACCGCGAAATATTTCTGTAAAAGTGGAAAAGTTTTGGTATAATTTTGTCTTCGTAGTATAAACTAGTTTGTTGAATAAATAAATCCGATTTGTTATAATAAAGAGGATTTGAAGAGTTACACCTTTAAATCTAGCCTATAAAGCTTGAAACGTCTCAAAAATCTTAAGATTTTTTTTTTAATCGCTGTATCTGTCACATACTTACCTACTAAAGGTGGCGCAGATAGTACATTGTGGACCACGGCCTCAACCAAAACCAACAATCCTCGCCAGCTATAGGCCGGTCCAAGAAAATACAATGTTTGACAGGATCAACCGTCTAGTCTTCGTTCGTTAGTTTCAAAAAACTGTTTATAATGATTTTTATTTTTCAAAATGCAATTTTATTCAAGGCTCATAGTCATAGCTCTCTATTCATTGTCTAAGCTACTCGTATGGACTTCACAAATTCACTCAATTTTGTATGCAACTTGTATAAAAAAAAAAAAAACTAAAAACCATATAAAGGAAAAAGGATGCACCAACCAATTTAAACTAATTTATGATACAAGTTCCTGCTTTTGTAATACACTCATGTTCATGCTCGTCTCCTGAAGTTTATTTATTTTAGTTTTCAGCCGCAAAAAAGGACACTATAGAAAATTTATTTAAGACTAAATCTACATTTATGAATAATTTCAACGTTGGTTGGTTGGCTGGTTGGTTGGTTTTAATGCAATTCTGTGAAGAGACAACAAAATGTGGAATAAGGATGTGTTGCTTTCAAATGTCCTGCAATGAAATGAATTTTAATAATACACTAAAGAACAGTGAACGAATGTTGTGTGACGGTAAGAACTATTATAAATTATTGTTCACTTTTAGTTGAACAATGCGGAAATTTATGTTTTTATTCGCATCTTAGATAAAATATATTTCAAAACTAGCTATGTTGGATTTTATTGTTCTATCATATCATACACACTATTTGTATTAAACAGTAAGAATATTAAAATAACGGAGATCTAGTCTGAACGGCTTTTTTACTTGATGTAGCCATGTTGTTTGCTGTATGAAAGCTCTTTTATAAACATAATCATGTTAGTTTTTAAATTTTTCAAAAATAAGTTTTCGAGAAGTTTTGCAAAAAAGAAAAACGTTTTTCCAAGAAACTAATCGAACGATTTTGAATTTTTTTCCTCAAAATTTAAAGCAATACAAAGAAATCAAATGATTTATTTAATTTTTTCCAAAATACGTTTTAACTGGTGATTTTTAAGTACATAATTGCTAAAATTTCATATGATGTTTTTTTTTTTAATCGACCACTGTCACACGTTCGATCAAGCTCGCGCCACCCAGTAGTGCACTTTTATTTCAGGTTGCATAGAAATTTGATTATTTCCAAGTCGCTCTAATGTGGGATAAAGTTGAGATAGCTAGTGCTGATCGATTTCGCTGAGGAAAAATTTGGTTTGTGCTAGCTTAGCTCATTATCATAAATCAATTTTTTGTGACCTGAATGATATGATTTACCCTGGTTGAAGTTGATACTGACAGATGAAAATAGAAAGAGACTCGAACAGATTCAGTGGAACGATTATGTTCCAAGCACTTGAAACGAAGATCAGCTGTTCATTGAAGTCGATTTCCGTTATTTAAATAATAAAATTGGTTTTTAAGTGAAGTGTTAATAAATATAAAGTATAGTTTTCATTACACAAATTCTAAAATTTGTTATCTTTATTTTAAAACCAATAAAACACAGTTCTGTTTGTTAAATCGTCTTAAAATTACAAATAAAAATTTTCACTGATGAATTCCAATGATAGCTATAACTGGCCCTTAAGTAAGAATAAAATTACCATTTTTAAACATTGAAATATTACTAAACTGTTGTATCAATCCGTTTTAACTGCTCCAGTAAAATTTGTTCACAATCGATTAGCAAAAACACTGCCTGGACTATCCTAATGATGATTTCATTTTCAGTAGCCAATTCAAAACCCAATCAATGTGCAAGTGCAATGGCTGAAAAATAAATGGCGCCCAAAATAACCTAACCTATCATTGATTGGAATGTGAACCCCTATAAAATGTTACAAAAACTATTTCCTATTATTTTTTTTTACCTTGATGAGTATACACCTACCGATTTGTTGAAACAACAGCTGCTAAAAATAGATTGAAGTTGCCAACAAGTTGGTAGGTGGTGGTAGTTGGGGGCTTTAAGGATCTCCGGAGGATAATACGGGATTATTGAACCCCTCGAAAAGTGCTATACTTTGTTTTCTGTTTTCAAGAGGTGAATGGAATGAAAAGCAAAATTTGAACTACTTACACTTTGATACTCAAATCAAAAAACTTTTTTTTAGAATAAGCTTTTTAAACTAAAAAAATTCAATTACATAAGAGGGTGATACTTAATTTTTCTTTATAAAATGTATTAAAAAAAATTTCTGAGTGACATGGAATGATTCAACATAATGGTGCCTTCTCATTGCATATACGATTTTAATTAAAACACAATTCAATTAAGAAACTGACTTTGGATTCGATCGGATATTTTTAATTCCATTTATATAGTGCTCATAGGATTGACATTTTTAATGCATTTTTTCTTTAAAATCAATAGTGAAAACAAAATAATTGTTTTGTAATGATGGATGGATAGATGATTGAAGTTCTCTGTCTAAAAAAAAGCAGTTCAAACCAAAAAGTTTCGGCACTTCGGAGATGACCGATTTTGTTATGGAGCTTGGACCTAGAGCGAACACTAATGAGAGATGAGACTAGTACCAAATAAAAGCTATTTACCAAATATTTCCGAATTTGGTTTTGGAGATTTCGAGTCGACAGAAAGGCGAACTAAAAGGAAATTTGGAATACATTGAAAGAGATGTTTGTAGACACCAAATGGACCTACACCATCGTATTACAGGTAGACTTGATGTTCTGTTTTGAGAGTCATTTATAAGCATACTTTTCTTAGAACATTTCTGATCTGATGATTTATCAGCGTACCTTCATGAGTAGGTTTGGAAAGAAGGATTTTTATTGCAATAATTGGTTAAATTGTTAAGGGTTTTATATGAATGCTTATTTCAGGTATATTTGCTGAACAAACAGTGTGTTTCATCTATACCTAGAATGATACATGTATAGTAAAGAAAGACTTAGTCACCGTTGGAGAAGATTTCTTCAGAAGAACAGAAGAGACATTATTGGTGCCAGCACATTTTTGAAAATCGAGATCTTCAAGAATTTCCATCTATATGTATAAGTACCAAAGACCAAGCCTTGTACTACATATCTCTGGCTTTCCTCAATATCATTGGCCTTGTAATATCGAAAACTTATACTTCATTGACCTTGAAAGCCAGCTGACGTTGAGCCATATATACTCTTTAACATTGATACCATTCTTATATGAAGGGAATAATGTCTTTAAAAATATCTGTATCAGTTGGCTGATACTTTTTATACAATAGCCCCCTTAAGTTTGCGGAACTATAGCTTCTCGCAGTTTCTCGTCAACAAGCTGAGTTTAATTAATTTTTCAATTCCGAAGATTTTCTTTAAATCTTATGTTGACTGGCCAGAGGAGTGAAGAAAACTTTTCCAGATTCGGACTTTAAAAAGAAATCATTTATGGTAACAGCATAAGTGCTGATAATTTTGGCGTTGAACTTAAACCACATGAAATAGCTAGGTACATAAAAATTGGCCCCATTTTTAAATAGAAAAATTGCCCCAAGTTTAATGAAAGGGAGCCACAAAAATTTAAAATAATTTGAACTGAAAATGAAAAATGGCGTTAAAAATATACTATCACCAAAACGGATTTTCACGAATGTTCTATGCTCGGCCATTAAACTATTTGTCACCGTGAAGACACAAATCCAAAGTGGAAAATATAACCGATAATATTCTAAATTGATTACCAGTCTAAAGTAAGTGTACTAGGTATACTTGTATATTGCATCTAACTGTTTGGGAATCTCTCGTTTTATATATGTAAGTAGGTAACTATATTCATATCTATAAATACGTAGCCCGCAATTTTTCGAAGTCATCCAACACCATAAGAGTTTTAAAGACTTATCAAATAAAATATAATATTACAGAAACACGTTAAATAAAATGCACGACTGGGTCGTACGAACTTGCTCTAATGTGTTCAAATGGTCTTGGGGCTTGAGATTTTCGGAAAAAGGCATTGAAAAAATCATATGAAATTTTATAAATCACTTTAAAATCAATACCTAAAACGTTTTTTGGAGAAAATGAAGTAAACCATCAGATTTCTTTTGCTTTTTCAAAATTCAAGGAAATTTTTTTTCAAAATCGTTCGACCAGTTTTTTTTAAAAAACGGTTTTTTTTGAAAAACTTTTCGAAAACATATTCCAAAATTTTTTTCAGTATGCCAACTTCTAGAACTTTATAGTTTTTATCAGAAAAATAAAATTTAAAAAAAATTGATTAAACCGTTTTTGGAAAAAACAAAAAATAAAAAAAAAATTTTAAACTTTTTTAAAAAACTCAAAAAAACTTTTTTTGAAAAATTAAAGATTTTTTATTATTTCGTTTGTAATAGGGCTTCCACATTAAAAAATTCATCGGAATTCGTCCAGTGGCTTACGAGAAAATCGGATTTCAAAAAACCGGTCCTATGGGAGGTACCGTTATAAGACTTTTCATGAAAAATCTATTCCAACCAAAACATTCAGTTTGCGGAGAAAACATCATTCAGAAAGTTTTATCAAAATCGTAGCAGCCGTTTTCGAGAAAAATTGAATTTTCACTAAAAGTCGTACGGCAGGTATACCGTTAGTTTTAAAGCTAGAATGCTAATTCCAAAAACTCCTCTGTAGGAAGTCATAATAATACTATCTACCAAGTTTGAAGCAAATCGGTTCAGCCGTTTAGGCTGTAGGTGCCGATACAGACAGACGGACAGACAGACAGACAGACAGACAGACAGACAGAATTGTCGGACCCACTTTTTTCGACTTCTCTATCATCGTAATGTTATGTTTGATTGTCCAAAAACATTTTTTTTTTTTACGAATGCATAACTTGCCTTATAGTACCTATAATCGCAAGTAAAAAAGTGGTTTAAACCTTAAAGGGATACAAAATTTAAGTTTTTGCACCATCTCCTCAGCTGTTGAAAAACGCAGGGCAACAGCAACTCCATTTGGAATATATTGTAAGTCCGTATTCCTGCTATGTGGGTCGAAGAGCCAAAACGACCCCCCTGCTTGGAAAATCGCAACAGAAATATTTTCAAACGTTAAAACGCCAAACATTTCGACAGAAAAAAATCTTTTTATTTCTTCTGTAAGGCATTGCGTGTCGTCTATTACCCCCTGATATGGTTCCAGTAAGTATTCAATGTTAAAAACATTGTTTTCAAGAAGTACTTCCTTTAAAACTTCATCCGCTGCTAGGTAATGGGTTATCGGTGGATCACGATTAAATCTCTGCCTATAACTATCCAAGGATTGTCTATGCAAAGTGTTTCCTAAATATAGAATTTTGTCGATGAAATTTCCATTCCAAGATTCAATAGGGTACATTTGTAACAAGCAAAGTGCAGTCACACAGTTGCTTGTACACTGTGTGTTTTTTAGGTACCCGAAAACTTCGTTGTCTTGAGAAATTGATCCATAATAGGTAGTTTTAATAGTAACTTCACTATCATGATTTTTCGTTTCCCGTAATTTCAATATTGCTGTTTTTTTTCGGCCTTCCCAAAGGTTGCTTCTTTGAAAAAATTTTTAAAGCCGATTTTTTTTTAAATTGTTTTCTTCCCATTGTTAAATGATGAAGTTAAATTTGTATTAAGGTTAAAACGAGAATTCAAATATTTTCATAAAACAAAAGCGCCAAAAAATATTAATTAATTATTAACCTGCTGTAAGATTTAATTTTAAACGAATTTATTTCAATTAAATCGTTAAAAAAAAAACAAGTAAAACTGTCAAATTAATGAAGAGTAATGTTAAAGAAACCAAAAATTGAGGAAATGATATATATAAAATCGATAAATTATCTAATAGTTAAAGATACGATTGAAGTATTAAACAACTTAAATCAGCCCATGCAAGAAAATTTAAATAAAATATGTTCGCATACCTATTTTAAAATTATTATGTTAAATAAGTAAATAAGTAAGAAATAAAACTGTTACGAAAAAATAATATGTTTTTAGTAGAAAAACTGTCACGGCCAAACAGGAACTCACTGTACCAGGGAAACCAAAAGAGGAAATTTAAGATGAAAGAATAAGAGTATCTAGCACAAAAATCTATTTTTTTAAAAGCACACAGAGCGGCAGAGCATATAAATCGCAAAGATCCGAAGAGAGAATTTGGCGGTTGCAATCTACCGTTGTTTTACTATCTGGTACAAGATAAATATACCTAAACAAAGATACATAGCACTTACCCAATGGCAAATACCTACTTAATCACAAGACACTTTAATAAAATAAAATCAAAATTAAAATACAAATGAATTTTGGTAGTTATTTTTTTAATCGTTTGTAAACACAGAACACTAGGTTTCAATTCGACATCTACCAATGCAATGGTAGACTTTTTAACAAGAAATAGTATATCTTGGTCAGAATTTTATTTACACTAATGATTTCACGATATTAGTTCACTTTCACGATAAAAAACTATGACAAGCTAATATTTAATATATTATTTGCGTACAATTGTTTTTTACGTAACTCAAACAGCGACAAAATTACGATCAACTCCTTCACATGAAAGTCATTAGAACTAATGAAAGGTATTTTCATTTTGGGGGAGAAGCGCAGGGGGACTCTTTTGTTTCCTGATTCGTTTTTGTTCTTAGTGTTTGAAAAGGAATTAGCAGAAAAGTCAACTGTTGAGATTGTGTTGGTCTGTCTAAGAGAGGATGCGTAAAAGGATAGCATGATAATTTTTGTATTTGCGGTTGCTCATTGCTTGCCCTTGCGGTAGGTTATGGCTTGTCTATGTGTTGGTATCTTTACAAGATACACAATTTGGGAATTGGGAAGGATAAAGATCTCTTACATTAAATAATATCCATGAACGCATGAATCATGATTCATGAGCAATATAGCACATAAATACAACTGCTCTCAATTCTCAACTCTTTTTCGTGAATATCATTTCCTAACTTTTGAATTATAATGAATGTGAGTTTGAAAAGAGAACAAGATTTTTGGTTTCGTCTTTTGTGTATATTTTCTGAAAGGACAACAAGATTATCTTTGAGGTAGGTTGTGTAATGAACAGTTTGTTTTTTATAAGCGAACGCGTTTATTTTCAATCATTTAGGTACCTATGTATATTTATAAAGGCATGTATCTATGTGTGCATATTCAAAGATAGAGGATCTTTTTGTCAAACTCATTGGTTTTCTTACTATACTCTATTCGAGTGATTTGTTCAGCATATGCCTTATGAGGGAGCTTTTTATCTACCAATGATGCCTGCAGATAATCCTAATGGCAAACTAAAACAGAAACTGCCTCTGAAATTAAACCCAAACCACTGAACACACAAGAATTGTTGTTGTGATTTTCGATAAATTTGGCAGCACCCATAACCTTTCAGTTTGACTGCAAAAAGCAGACTAATTTTTGTTTCTTTTTGTTCAGTATAACAAAAACAACCCTCATCGTCATCGCACAAAGCACATCTCAAAGGTGTTGCCATGATTTTAAAAAAGGGATCTCGCTACTGCATTTCTATGTTGAGATTTGGATTTTGTAGCTTTTTCAGCTTTTGATTGATAGGGAGGTGTTGTCATTTGTTTTTGTTTTTGTATCCTTTCTGAATAAACGCTTGGTGGTGTGGAAGAAGATAAATAATTTTTGATTTTTTGTTTTAAATCATAAGATGGTAACCCTAATGTATAATTTACTCGATTTGCGGCAATTTACTATGCAAAGTATGGAAACCCTGTGAGAGCTTTAACTTGAGACCGATGTATGCAAGCCAATATAGCCAGACTGAGAGGCAAACGTCCTATCTTCCTTGTGCTGAACAAATCACTCGAATAGAGTATAGCTGCGGGCTAACAATAATGTTTCGTTTTTCGTACAAATAGGAATTAGTTAGGATTATAAAAATTGATCGCAATTATTTGCACGTGGTTTTGCATTGTTATACAAATTTGCTGATAAAAGAGAGCAAATCGTTGCGTTGTGTTGTTTTTTAGTATAAATGTACACTTGTTGTTTATTGCCTGTATTTGTGAATGTAGGTATTTCTTAAACATTTTACAATCCAACGTTTTGTCAGGAAGTAGGTATACAATAGACAAAATATTTTTTATTTAACATTATCGAATCTGCAAGTCATTTTGTGAGCAAATGGTGCACAGAATTGTAAGAATCTGCAGTAGAAAAACAAGGCTATTTGTTTAATTTATTTGGAAAACAGGCGAAATAAATAGCAATTTAATGGGCCGATAAGCGAATAGTGGGGATATTGATATCGGTTGATGTAAGGTAGGTATAGGTAGGTACATATACATTATATTGAGGATATTATTTAATACAGGAACGAAAATATGTTCTATGATTAAGTGGGTGGTTAGGTATATAATTATATTAAATTAACTGATTTCGTGTGCACTACCTAGGTACCTAGGTTTTATTTGTATTTGCCATTACTTTTTTTTTCAAATGCTTAACTATAACTTCAGCGTAGGCGGCTGGTTCATAAAATTCTTTTATATAGGTAAGCATCTATTATGTTCTTGAGAGGTTAATATGACATCAAAATTTCACTATACTTATTGATAACGTTTTTTGGAAAAAGTGGTCTTGGGGCGTGAAATTTTGAAAAATAAATTTGAAAAGCATTAATCATATGGGATTTTATTAATCACTTAAAAATCACTAGTTGAAATGTTTTTTGGAAACAATGAAGTAAACCACTAATTTTCTTTTACTATTGTAAATTTAAAGAAACAAAATTTTTAAAATCGTTCGACCAGTTTTTTCAAAAAACGGTTTTTTTTTTTAAACTTTTCGAAAACATATTGAAATTTTTTTTCAGGTATGCCAATTTTTAGCATTTTGTAGTGTTTATCAGAAAAATAAAATTAAAAAAAAATTGAACTAAAAGTTTATGAATAAATCAAAACTCAAAAAAAAACATTAACTTTTTTTTAAAAACTCAAAAAAAAACATTTTGGGAAAAATTAAGATCAAATACTATTTCGTTTATTTAAGGGCTTCCTCATTAAAAATTTCATCGAAATCCGTCAAGTGGTTACCGAGAAAATCTGATTTGAAAAAACCGGTCCTATGGGAGGTACCGTTATAAGACTTTTCCTGAAAAATCAATTCCAACCAAAACATTAAGTTTGCACAGAAAACATTATTCAGAAAGCTTTATCAAAATCGTAGGAGCCGTTTTCGAGAAAAATTAATTTTTCACTAAAAATCGTATGGCAGGTACCGTTAGTTTTAAAGCTAGAATGCTAATTCCAAAAATCCCTCTGTCGGACGTCATAATTTTACTATGTACCAAGTTTGAAGCAAATCGGTCCAGCCGTTTAGGCTGTAGGTGCCGATACAGACAGACGGACAGACAGACAGACAGACAGAATTGTCGGACCCACATTTTTCGACTTCTCTATCATCGTAATGTTATGCTTGATTGTCAAAAAAAAATTTTTTTTTTTTTTTACGAATGCATTACTTGCCTTATAGTACCTATAATCGCAAGTAAAAAGCGCTGCTTTGAAATAGTCAAATTTTATTATACGCAAACAAATTTTTCAATTTTTTTATAATTTAATAAAATTTTGTCAATCCAACACGTGTTAAGTTTAATACTTCTGTAAATCTTCTGCTAATTTGGGAATCAATCACCGAACATTCTTTCATCAAAGGAACTTAAGATCATTAAGATTAATATACAGACTATAGAGACCCTCACCGCGTGAAGAAGAACTCGGCCTTTCGCAGACTTTAACCTCACTGTTCAATTCATATTTCATTATTTTAAAGTTCATTTTATCCAAATGTGGGAGCAATCGAATAATTTTAAATCCACGCTTCTCGTGTTTGATTTTTGCGTCTGGTCTCACGGTTGGATTTTGCTGTATTTGCATTTTTGTTCTTTTGTAATATGTATTCAAAAATTTTGTCAAAAATTAAAACGACAGTCTTTTAGCAACTGTGAATGTATCAACATTGTGAACACTTTGCTTCTTTTGTCTTACCTATATTTGATTAACATTTTGAAATTATTTTAGACTTGAAAAAAAATATTAATAAAAATTGCTTCAGATTTTATTCTAATAGTAGAAAACCATATGAACTTAGAAACATGGACCAGCTCACAGTAGAGGAACTAAGAGAAGGAACCCGTTGGATCCTTGTGTATACGCAAAAATTGTCGTTCCCGGAGGAGTATCGAGCTTTAGAAGAAAGAAAACTTCTAGGTAAGAACTCATCTTACATACATATATACATAAGTTCTCTCACTCCATATTTCGATTAAAGCAAGAAACTAACTCGGGTCGGTGGAAGGTTAGTAAATGCCAGGATTTCTCATGATGCCAAGCATCAAATTTTACTCTCAAAATCAAGTACAATAACAAAATTGATTTTAACGCAAATACATTTTAAGCACAAAGAATTGGAAGAACTAACAAACATTTTCAATTGAAGTAAAATACATACAAGCAGGACTTCATACATATTGCCTAGGCCCAGGAATTGATCCAAAATTTTAAACCAACTGATAGCAACTACGAAGCAGCTTGGGGCTTATTTGTCGAACGCTTCAATAATAAAAGATTGCTGCTAACTTCTCAATTAAACAAGTTATTACTACAATCCGCAACTTCAGCGACAAGTTCTAGCTTAAGAAGACTTCATGTTAATACAAAAGAGTGTTTGCAAGTGATAACCAACCTGAACTTTGACACTTCAAGCTAGGATCCAATCCTCGTACATCTTCATTTGCAAAAATTGGACAGAGAGAGCAGAGAAAAATTTGATTTTGCGATTAAAGATCCGAGAAGCAGCCCTACCATTGAAGAATTCTTGAAGTTTGTTGAATCGAGATTCCAGACACTAGAGGCCACCAACACACAAGATAATAAGAAGAAATTTCAAAGTCTAGAAGCCATTAGTAGCCGCGATAACAAGAAGAAGTAAACCATGGTCCTTTCATCTCAAAAAGATAAAGATCTATCACTTATTTGCCACTTTTGCTACTCAAGTAAGCATGGTATTTATAATTGCAATAAATGTTTATCTCTTTCAGGTTAAGAATGAGGCAAAGCTGTGTTCAGGCTAAGATTATGCAGAAATTGTCTAAAAAGAGGTCATCATTCCCAATCATGCTCATCCCGGAAATGCCATAAATGCAACATGCCACACAAGACACAACACGTTGCTTCATCTTGAATGGGGTGAAAATCTTACTACAAATAAAGATCCGCAGCAAACAAACCAAGCAGTTAGTAGTGCAGCAGTAGAAAACCAACCAATGCAGCCCATAAACCAATCAGTTAGTAATGCAGCATCAAACTGGAATATCAAATCAAAACATGTGTACTTGGCTACAGCGTGCGAATCACATGCAGGGCTCTTCTGGTCACAGTTGCACTTTGTGACAACGTCATTTCTGCAGCAGTTAGGAATCAAAAAATATCACAAGGATATCTCTATAAGCGGCATAGGTGCACAAAAATGCACTTCAGGATTCGTGACCTCAATCTCGCCTTTGAAGCAACAATTAAATGTTCTGTCACGGTCGACAAAATGTTAATCAAATAGGTAAGACAAAAGAAGCAAAGTGTTCATAATGCAAATACAACAAAATCCAACCGTGAGACCTTCCAGAATCCAGACTCATAAATATCTTTATTTTTATACGCTGATTGTTTGCTAATTGCTTGAAAGATAACCTCAGTTTTAGAGCGAACAATCATCATTAGCGACAAGGCCAATTTTTGGATGAACGGCTGTGTTAACCAACCCACATCATGATCACCAGATGAGAATACATCCTCCAAAAGTTATAGTTTGGTATGTATTTTTGGTTTTGTGTATTTTGAAGTAGTAAAGTAATAAAGTTAATAACGTATGGCTACTTGATATTTACGATATTTTAAAACCATCTTATCAACTTCCAAAATCTTTTAAAAGGTTTAAAACAAAATGACTAAATAAATATACCTAACTAATGATTGAAAATCCAATTTTTCTTCAGACGGATCCTTAGTTAACATTTTAAAATATTAGGGGCAATTCCTAGTGTCCTTTGAAATAATTTGAAAACTAACAACAAAAGTAAACTTTGTACTTTAAATCTTTTGTACAGAGCAGTCGCAGTCGGTAGGTAGGTACCTACTTAGTCCATCAATTAGGTTAGCAAAGTCAATTTTAATGTGTGGCCATAATGTGCATTCACCATGAGCCATCAGCTATAGTTTACCACAAAATGTTGGCCAAAGAGCTCTCAATTGCAAGTAGGTGCTTTCATATTAATCCACATATGTAGCTCGTTCGTCGCCCACCGCATGATAGTTGCTTTATATGTACATCACCCGCACCCATCACTATGGTAATGGCAATGCTATCCTATAACAACATTAAGATGTTCCATACACTTTAGTTCAGTTTGGATCGGTTTGGCGTTCCCCAGCCAGCTCGTGTCTGGCTCTGGATCCACAATCAACAACAATTAATCTTTCAATATTTCATTTGTCGAAAATGGCGTAAAGTAATTGCACATATATACAACAATGCCTTGCCTCTTCATCAAGCACTCTATGCTACATACACCTTACCGTTACCCGCCCCCGTTCAACCATACTGCCACCCACAATACTGTTTTATATCTTCGCTTCGCATACCGTACCGCAGTGTTTGGTTCGTTTTCGTTGGGTCTTCGTCGTTCAGTTTGTTGTTGTAATGTTTGCTGTCATACGTCCTTCTCGTCCAGCTGATACTACTCAGTGTTCCCCTAATGGTGGTTATTTATGTGAGACAATAATTAATGAAACACGTCAAGCAAACAGGAGTAACTACACCATTTTACCACCCTCACTCCTTCACGCATTCCCTTTAACGTCATCACCGCCACATCCATCAGCAATCACTCTCACTGAGTAAAAAAAAAAAAAATAATAATAATAAAAATCTACCAACTCCAACGCTAGCGCTGGCGCTGGAGGGCGCCAGTGTTTGCTAGGATGTAGTCATTGTTTTATATTTTGTAGGCGTGTAACAGACGTGTTCGCCCGCAGCCGCAACCAAAACCGCGAGTGTTCGTGGCTGAACTGCCACACCGTGGCACGTGAATGAATGAATCCAAAACAACTCCAACGGGTGAGAGAGTCCTTTCTAGCAGTAGAATCTGAATCGGGAGTCGGGACCGCCATCATAAACCCTCGTCCGCCCTAAAAACCCTAACCACCAACCCCCCAACACGCCCAACCAACAACAGACAGAACGAATTTGGAGCACTTGAAACGTTTTCATGCAAATATCATTTTTCATTCCATTATACGTGTGGCAGGCTTGGTTATGGGTTGTTGGGCCTCAAAGATAGGAACTTTGTTTGTTACTTGGTTTTAATTCGAGAATGGTAAAGGCGAACAGTTGTTGTTGTCTTTGAAAGTGGATTAAGATTCAAAACAACAAAAAAGGAAGAGAAAGTAAGTGTGAAAGTAGGTAAACAGGAAGCGGATGCTTTGCATGTTTGAACTGCGAAATCACATTAAATTTTCTGCTAAGGAATTTCAGAAGAACATCTTATGCGTATATACCCGTTTATGGTAGGTACTTATTTTTAAATCTTCTGAAACGAAAATACATGCTTGAATATTAAAATAATATGTGTTTTATTGAAACAAAGTAAATAAATTGTTTTTTTTTTAACAGAGGTCATGGAAAAATCGCGAATAACTGAAAAATTTAATACTTATTTGGAGACATTTATTTCCTGTTTATTTGTTGGAGATCGTTAAGGACTAAACAAACAGCATCATATATGTATCTTAAATCTAATCTTAAATATTATTAAAATCTATTAATCCAGTAAAAAAAAAAACCATATTTGTCGTCAGCCATTTTGAAAAAAGTCCTTTACATTAAACGCTCATAACTATTTTGTTTCTTACTTTTTCGTCGTGGGATTAATACTCATTAAAGATTGAACAAAATTTAGTTTTCTATTAATTTTTATGTTTTAACGATAATTGGAATTTTACAGAATTTTGCGATTTTGTATGTGCGGCCGAAGCAGAAATGTGGTTTTGCTTTTCTTGTATTCTGCTCTTGGACAGAGGTGACATCGGTCCCTTTAACAAGGAAGCCTCTCGGGAACTGTTTGTAAGTAATAATACGGAGAGGGCATCCAAAGCTCCCTTTCCAATTGTGTATCGTGACGCAGGTTGTGAACGCTCATTCAGTTCCGACTCAATTAGCTCCTCCGCCAATTCGATAAGCTTGTCGTTTCTGAATAAATATTTGTTTCTTCTAGGTGGATTGAAATTTCGAATAATACTGACGGTTGCTAGGGCTTCCACGCATGGTAAGTTGTAAAATACAAAAATCGTCTAGCGATTTGTTTGACGTGTGCACAGGGCCGTCGAGGGGAATTCCGGGCCCAGGGCGGACAAATCCCGGGCCCCTCATAGGTACTCTTTTTTTTACTACATGCCTGCCTTCTCCTGCTACGGCCAAATACCTATTGCTAATAGCATGGCACTAGTAACAATGAGAAGAAAGGATGAAATATTTGTTGTGATCATTCCCACGGGTTTCGTCCAGTTGAAAAGGGGGATGTAAAGAAAATAATTCGGCATACGAGTAGATCGGTTCGAATCCACATGCAGAAGTTATCAATCAAGCTCTGCATTCAGTGCGTTATTTCGAACCGCATCCTTGTAAGTGAAGGAAAAACACGTTCGTTTAGTTATTAAAAAATATTTTGAGAATAAAACAGATTTTATTAATAACTAGCAAACCCATGCCCGCTTCGCTGAGCAGATTTGCAAAGGGCTGTTGCCTCTTAATAAAATTCAGTTTAGCCAAGAGGCGTATAAATTGAGAAATGCTAAAATTAAAGGATATAGAAAGAAAACTTTGAATAAAATTCGTTTTTTAAATATCTTACATTTTATTCAAATGCTTTCTTATAAACCAATTATATCAAACTCATATTTAATATTTTTTTATTATATAAGATAAGAAAAGATAAGACTAAATCAAAGAAATATTAATTCAATGAAAAAAGTACGCCACTTTATTGCTTGAATTTATTTTAGTTTTAAAGAAAAAATGATCGAAATCTGCGAAGTGGTTTTTTTTTAAATGGCAGAAAACATTTTACATCCAATTCATGTCAGTTCAATAAATCCTGATCTTGAGGCTAATGATAACCAGGCTTTGCTCTTGATCGAAGATATGTGTTACCTCATATGTGTGGCAGTTTGTTAGTCAGGTTAGGAGTGCCAGCCCCAGATCGCAGAGTGAAAGACTCATTTAATAGAGAATTGGAACGTGAACGTGAATATGATCGATATGAATTAGAACAATCAGTTCAAACGAATGAACTGTTGAACCCAAAATAGAAGAAAGTTTATGATAAATTAATTAATACAATTGATGATGGAAATGGTGGCTTATTTTTAATGGATGCCCCTGGTGGAACAGGAAAGACATTCCTCATGTCATCGATTTTGGTCACTATTCGTGCGAGATCCGAAATTGCGGTAGAAATTGGATTTTCTTGAGATAAATATCATCTTATTCTCAATCCATTGTACCAACAAAAATTCTTTCCTATCTTTCTATTCCTTCTAACTAATGCCGCGCAGTTTGCATTTAAAAGACCTTGGGTCTTACAGGCATATAGTTAAAATTATTAAAAAAAATAAATTGCTCATTCAGCGTTAATATTGCCATTAAATCTTCAAACTACTGAACAACCGACATGTAACATTGCAAAACACTCTGCAATAGAAAAGTTTTAGTAGCCTCACAAATCACATCTGGGATGAATGCACAATAACGCATTGGAAGCTCTTTATCGAACCTTAAAAGATCTGTCCAATTTCGGCAGCTAAGGATAGAGATGTGAATGACTTAAACCTTATAATTGAGAATCAAATCGTTGGTACTCTGCATTCATTCAAATCTATTGACTGTGTAACAAACAAACGAAGATGAAGCCACTTATTATCCAACTGAGTTTTTAAACTCCTTAGATGTACCTGACTTACCACAGCACAATTGCTGACGACGTGCTCGGTAGTCATCAGCTTCGAAATCTAAAACAACGAAAACTATGCAATGGAACGCGCTTGGTGATAAGAAAACTGATGAGTAATGTCTAACATTTTATTCTAATGCTTTCTTATAAACAACATTTTTTGTATTACCATCTTTTACATATATAAAAAGTGCGGTCGGTTTCCCTACTCTAGAACACCCAACATACAGTTGACCATGAGAAATCAATACTGCAAATTTTCAAAGACTGACCTTTTGCTTTATTTATAGTGATGGCAAAAGCGAAGCGAATAGGAAATTGATGACGTTTAAAATGAAATGGCAAATCAGGTGGAAGGATTGGAATTCTGGAGATCAAAACATCTTCCCCTTTATATTTGCCACTAATAATCCTAGCTTCAATTAGATTGTTCATTCACTTTTTTCCAGCTAGTCTAGTACCATTGCAAAGTTGAGGTTGATTAATATTACTCAGCATTATAATCGGGGCTCCAATTTTTAGAGCTAAATAATGAGGTGGCAGTCCCGGTAATTCAATCAAATTCAAAAGTTCCGTCTGATAATTCACTACGTCATCCTCATTTATAAATGCATCAACTCATTTGTTGGCAACAAATTGTCCATCTATTTCTTCTAAAATAGATGCATTAATTTCAGCGACATCTTTATTTTTGCCTTTAGCTCTTTCACTTAACCAAGTACGATTTTTATAGTTCTCCGAAATACTTGGAAACACACTTTGAACCAATTCTTTCTTTGAATTCCTTATACAATAGAAATTTGCAGTGTTATTTGGCTATTTGAACTATCAACGTGCATTTTTCCATTTCCAATATCCAACAGCGGCTTTGAAAATTCTGCAGCAGATGGATCATTTAAGTGAGTGTTAGTGTTTTAACATATCTCCACAAAAGAGAACATTTAAGGCAGGCATTGAGTTTATCCGCAGTAATCGATCGGGTTATGACCGGCAAAGTTTGTCTGAAGTCACCCGCCAATAATATCATGGCGCCGCCAAATATTACTTGGATATCTCGCAAATATTTCGGAGTTCGATCTAAAGCTTCAAGTGACTATTTGTGCGCCATTCTTATCCCATACAATAATCATACACTGTTGCAAGACTTTGGTCATTGCCGACGTTTTAGAAATTTTACATGTAGGCGCTTCGTTAACTTGGATGTTTAAAGGCAATTTAAGTGCAGAGTGCGCTGTACGACCACCATTAGTTGATTGCATGGTGGCAAGTGCATTTGCAACATATGCAACAGACGTAGCATTATTTTTTTTACATACAAACCTGGTGCAAATAAATACCTATTGGGCTACATCCAAAATATTATCACAATGTTGCCTTTAGAGTTGGTTTGTATTCGACGAAATATTTCCTTATTGCTTTCCTAGATTTCTGAGCAGCAAAACTACTATATAATTATAATTATCGAAATTCAATTTCTTTGCCAAAGGTGCTTCGATGCATAAGTGTAGCAAGTCCCGAAACACGATCTTGCGAAGAGCACGAGTGATGAAATTTTTTTACTCTGGCAAGGACGCTAAAGGAATGTTCGGCACTAGCTACGGTGACAGGCTGGCAGGTATGGTGCAAAACACACGCAGAGCAACACAAACGTTTGGGAAAATCGTCTCCAAGTTCTGGGACAAAATTGCATTAAGCAAACTCAATGGTGGAAGTTCTGCTTCGAAATTGGCATCATAAATGTGTTTCAGATGAATTAATTCTTCCTCCAATTCTTGAGATACATGCGATTTGTACTTTTGAATAAAGTTTGTAGCAGAAATTCGAATCTCAGTTTCGTCCATTGTTGAAAACTATGCCATACAAATGAAAAGGTTGAATTCAAATGGCTCATGGCATCGAACCGACGAGAAATTCCAGATCTAACTATGACGTAAAAGGTGTTTCTTTTGAAGTTTGTTTCTTCGTCTGTATCAGTTTGTTCTTCATCTTGATTTTCTCCGAAATGTCTCTTTAATTGTATTTTTCTTGTCGATGTGAACGATTCTGAAATATCCCCCAATCCAGCCGCAACTTCTTTGCAAAGCTATGCAAATCAGAGATCTAACTATCGAGGTTTCGAATTTCAAGGTCAATAGTGGTATCGCTGGCTTGAAGAATGATGCTTCTTTCATTTATAGCGCTTAGAACCTTGAACCAGATTGAAGTTATCAGGACACATTCAAATTTGTGCATATATTTCAATACGCCATGTACATCTCTTCTAGCTTCAGCAGTTAGAGTGAGATCACTTAATCCTTCTAGTGATTCTCTTAGTTTATTGAAATGATTTGCAAATGGTTTCACTGCTTCAATTCTAGCTGACCATCTTGTGTCGGACAGTTTGTGAAGGAATCCCGGCATATTTTCCTTAAGAATTTTCCAACGTTGTGCACTGCTGCTTAACAAGTTGAATCACTTTTGAACAATTCCGAAAAATGTGATTGCCGCAGTACAACATTCCGCGGAATCTACACGTTTATAACTCACTTCATCAACACTTTATTTTATATTTTAACACCTAGCTAGTTAGGTTTTCTACACATGAATATTCAATATTAACTTCGAAGTCTTAAAGTCAAATTAGCGATATTTTATAGAGATTTGCAAATAACGATACTCGCGAAAACCCTTTCTCGATAAGAACAAATATTTCTAAGTAACAAACAGAAATTAAATAGATATGAGAAAAATCCGAATAAAAAAAATATATTTTGTGCTTTTCGAAATTCCGGGCTCCTTATTAAGACTGAGGCTGATACAAAATTTCAAAATTTACTTTAAATTACAAAATTGATTGTGCTCACTAATATAAAAGTTAAGCGATTTTCTATCATTTTCTTTAAATCGCCGGAGTCGGTCGATTTGTCTCTAGATATTTAAAAAAAAAACATGTCAACATTAGTCAGGGCGTGAGTTTCTTAAAAGATAACGTTCACATAGGGCCCCAATTTTGAAAGCGTGATTGATTTTTCAAGTTTCCGAGCCGCAAGAAAATCACGAGAATATATAAATGCTTGCGGATCAGGGCTCCAAGATTCATGACAAATCTATCTCAAATAAAAAAAATTACAAACAAAGAATACAATTCAACTTCTTGTTTCAAATTTCGGGCCCCTTGAAAATCACGGGAATATGTTAATGGTTGATGAGGAACTGGGCCCCAGTTGGTATGAAAAATCTATATGAAATAATCGCAAGTAAAAATTACGATTACACCTATGGCTTCGAATTTCCGGGCCCCTTAAAAATCCCGGCCCGCGGGATTCCCCCCTTAGCCCACCCTCTCGACGGCCCTGCGTGTGCATACCATTTGGTCAAATACATAACTCACCAACTCCATTTTTTCAGAAAATCCAAAGATGGATGAGTGGACTGGGAAATACTGGCATCAACGACATCTCCACTCCACGACCAATAGTCCGGGAGCCAGCGACCTTTAAAGGGTAGTCATTCCACAAAAGATGAAAATTTTTTCCAAAGCTTAATTTGGTGTCACTAGTAAGGGAATGGACCTCCAGCTGGCACACTTCCGGGGGGTGTGCCAGCGGCAGCCTCCGAAACACGTACAATATTAATAAAACAAAAACTAATACCACAAAAGCTCAAACTTTGTAAAGATGGTAATTATGGTATATTTTAACATAAAAACGTATCCAGCTGCACTTCGAGTGGGGGATTATGCTCCAGCTTTTCACGTAAATATGTAAAAAATATGGTCTGAGTGAACTCATACCACAAAAGCTGAAATTTGGTACACTTGTACCTAATATAATAACTTAAACGAAAAAAACATCCAGCTTCACATTAGTAGGGGGGGAAGTGTCCAGCTGGCGCAAAGAAGGACGCTGCGCATGGGTATGCAACCGAAAAAATCGTATTTTTGACTTTATCAGCTGGATACTTTTCCCTCACTAAATATGAAGCTGGATACTTTTTTTTGTTAAATTATTTAATTAACTATTATATTACAAAATTTCAGCTTTTGTGGTATCAGTAATCTATACTTTTTTCATTAAACAAAGGGCGCCATCCATGCGCTCTTTTTTATGATAGATACGTAAGTATAAATTTTCTTCTCTTAAGTTTTAATTCCACCAAACTGAAACCACAAAAGCTGAAATTTGTTACACTTGTACCGAATATAATAACTTAAATGAAAAAAACATCCAGCTTCGCATTAGTGGGGGGGGGGAGTGTCCAGCTGGCGCAAAGAAGGACGCTGCGCATGGGTATGCAACCGAAAAAAGAGTATTTTTGACTTTATCAGCTGGATACTTTTCCCTCACTAAATATGAAGCTGGATACTTTTTTTTGTTAAATTATTTAATTAACTTTTATATTACAAAATTTCAGCTTTTGTGGTATCAGTAATCTATACTTTTTTCATTAAACAAAGGGCACCATCCATGCGCTCTTTTTTATGATAGATACGTAAGTATAACTTTTCTTCTCTTAAGTTTTAATTCCACCAAACTGAAACCACAAAAGCTGAAATTTGGTACACTTGTACTTGTACACTTGTACTTGTACACTCGTTTAATGAAAAAAGTATAGATTACTGATACCACAAAAGCTGAAATTTTGTAATATAATAGTTAATTAAATAATTTAACAAAAAAAAGTATCCAGCTTCATATTTAGTGAGGGAAAAGTATCCAGCTGATAAAGTCAAAAATACGATTTTTTCGGTTGCATACCCATGCGCAGCGTCCTTCTTTGCGCCAGCTGGACACTTCCCCCCCCTACTAATGTGAAGCTGGATGTTTTTTTCGTTTAAGTTATTATATTAGGTACAAGTGTACCAAATTTCAGCTTTTGTGGTTTCAGTTTGGTGGAATTTAAACTTAAGAGAAGAAAAGTTATACTTACGTATCTATCATAAAAAGGGGCGCATGGATGCCGCCCTTTGTTTAATGAAAAAAGTATAGATTACTGATACCACAAAAGCTGAAATTTTGTAATATAATAGTTAATTAAATAATTTAACAAAAAAAAGTATCCAGCTTCATATTTAGTGAGGGAAAAGTATCCAGCTGATAAAGTCAAAAATACGATTTTTTCGGTTGCATACCCATGCGCAGCGTCCTTCTTTGCGCCAGCTGGACACTTCCCTCCCCACTAATGTGAAGCTGGATGTTTTTTTTCGTTTAAGTTATTATATTAGGTACAAGTGTACCAAATTTCAGCTTTTGTGGTATGAGTTCACTCAGACCATATTTTTTACATATTTACGTGAAAAGCTGGAGCATAATCCCCCACTCGAAGTGCAGCTGGATACGTTTTTATGTTAAAATATACCATATTTACCATCTTTACAAAGTTTGAGCTTTTGTGGTATTAGTTTTTTTTTATTAATATTTTACGTGTTCCGGAGGCTGCCGCTGGCACAGCCCCCGGAAGTGCGCCAGCTGGAGGTCCATTCCACATAGTATGGAATCAAAATAAAGCTTAAAACACATTTTCAGCTTTTGTGCTTTTGGTCATCAAAAAAGGTCGCTGGCTCCCGGACTACAAGTCCTGTACTTTGGTTAAAGCTTCCAGTGTAGATCGAAAATTGTAATGAATAACCCGTTGAGCTTTCATTGAACCACCAGAACTTCAAATCATATTTAGAGAGTTTTCTTGGCGTGTACTGGTAAAATTTACAGCGTCAACAAAATCCTTTAAACTGTTCATCGATTGTTAAATTTTCGGATCTAATATGCATAGTTTGCCGAAAAGGTCTGGTTCAACTCATCTAGAAGCAATAGAAGTTACGAAGGCAGGCTTTGATTGCTGAAGCTTATCTACGATGACCAACAGAGTCATCAAAACGATGTCCCTTGATTGAGTCTTCATTGTCCGCAAAGGACGATCACCATCTTTCAAGGCTCCAATGTATAAGAAGACTCCAAAATAGACTTGCAATTCATTCCTTGTCAAAGATTTCCAAACACGTTGCAATTGACGAATCGCATTTAGCTTTTTGTGGACATCCTTTGCATTTTCATTTGTTCATTTTCATGATTTCGTTCTTGATATGGTTGTTGAAAAACTCTTTAAAAATTTCTACGAGAGATTCATGCTTCAAATTTGCAACATTGCCAACAGTTCCTGGAGGCCTATAAAGACATTAGCTCCTTGTCCTTGTACGCGAGATAAAACAGATCTGCGAACGCTTGTTGCAATCTTGTAAGTGATGGATTTCGATGAAATCAATGTTGTATTTAGGTATAAACAAAATAATATTATTCAATAAGTAATATTGTTTTTTTTTTCATAAAATTCAAAACTGTATTTCTTGATTACTTAATAAAATTTCTAATGAAATTTTGGCCTGCTAATATTGTTTTAAAAATCACACCACGGTCATACTTTAGAGCATGCTTGTGCAACCCATGCATTTTATTAACTCTAGAGTCTAAAAAAATATTCGTTCCTTGAAGTTTTTAAATTTTTCATTATAAAACTTTATTTTTGTTTTTATTTTTTTTTTTTTTTATTCGAAAATTTGTTGTTTCAGCCTTCGATATTATCACAGTTTCATAGGTAAAAATAACGTACTTCTATTTTGGTTCGTATAATTATTAAAAAAAAAAAACACTCGAACAAGCAAGGAATTTAATTAATTTTTGATAAATAATTTTGAACACAATTGTGTTTAAACTTTAAACATAGAAAAACTATGGACTTATGTTGTATCGTGTTCAAGTGTCTCTGTTAAGTCTATGTCAAAGCTGAGTAATTCAAAAAAGCACATTTTTTATGTGCTTAAAACATTTTTCGAATTCCACAATATTATATAGAGTGAAGAAGAGCTATTTATCAATGTTTTTCCAATCAACAAAAAATAAATACACTCACCCCACATCGTGCTGTATGTTTAAGTGGCCTTTTATGTGAAGTTGCCCATGAAATCAATGAAGGAGAATATATTATGTACATACTCGTACATAATATATAGGTAATATACTCAAAACAATAAAGGTTCAATCCATTTATATTTGTATTTAATTTTTACGGCCTTCTGTGATCCCATTTTCACAAAGAGAAGTGCATTTTGTGAATTGATGGAATAAAATAAACATTTTTTACTAATGATTATGTAAACTTAAATTTCTTAATTCTTGGCTGAAACATATTCCCAGAAAAAAAGTAAAATAACCATTCATAGCTGTTTACGTAAAAGCCCTACGGGCCCCATTTTGTTTTGAGTAACATACATTTAAAACTATTTTAACTCTACAAAGTCCAGAGGATAGCTATTAAGTGGAAATTTTATTCAAATTATGTAACGCGTGATTCAATAGGCAAACAATAAATTATCATATTGCACGACGCCTTTGCGTCGCAATATCCAATACTCCATACAATTTACGGACGTTGATTTAATCAATTTATTTGAATCGTTCAAAGTTTAAAATTTAATTTTTTTTAATGTTACAAATAACTATGAATATGTTATTTGGAAGAGTTACAGACGATATTTAAAGAAAAGTAAATAAATGCACACTTTAAAAACAGGTCGGGCGACAAGTCAGGCTACATTTCCCCGGAAAAACTTGAGTGAAAACCAAATTACAACATTTTTTACTACCTTTATACAAGGGTTGTACCAAATAGTGATTTGACTGTTTACCGGATAGCCCGATATTTGCAAACTAAAAGTATTATATCAGAGCGGTACAAGTAAAACCAACTTAAACATGCTTTTTTACTTGCGATTGTATGTGTGTAAATAATATTTGTAGTACGATATACCAAAAACGTACCAGGCGACTGAAACACCGCAATTGAAAGGGTCTATTCAACTAAGAGCTGATAAGATTTTGAAGTGAACCGATCGAGACGTTTCAGAGATAGTAAAAAAAAAAACTCACAAACGAGCAAGCTTTGAACTTGGAATTCGTGGAAAGTTTCATAATTGTCCTGCAATATCAACTGCTTTTCTAATATTTATTTAGACTTTTTAAGATAACTTTGAGAATTTGCATTTAAATAATTTTTGTTGATAGACCCCCATCCAGTGGCGTAGATAGCTTTTCGCTATGGGGGGGGATGTATCTAGTTCGCTCATTTTTTTGCGATTATAGGTTTTATAAGACATGTTATGCATTCATACAAAAACAATTCTAACAATCAAACATGACATTACGATTATAGAGAAGTTGAAAATAGTGGGTCTGGCCATTCTGTCTTACTGTCCGTGTGTCTGTCTGTCTGTATAGTTACTACAGCCTAAACGGCTGGACCGATTTGCTTCAAACTTGGTACATAGTACCAAAAAAAATGCATTTACTCACTTCAGATTACTGGTGAGAAGGAAGAGATGAAAGGGAGTAGAGAACATGTCTTTTATCGGTCTTCTTTTTGGTGACTTTAGCACATATTTGCCTCCTCAGCCCCTTAAGTGGCAAAACAAGACAATACTAAAAGCTCCCTAGTGATATTACTAAAGGTTCTATAAACCATGGAGTATATAATCGAATGCACTCTAAAATCGAAGGACAGATCATAAAAGCTTCTGCAATTTCTATGACCTCGGTATGGACCTGTCGAAACAACAATAAAATCTTCCTCTGACCTTTAAAGCTCACATGATATCAAATGAATTCAAATCAAAAATATATCTCCTTATTCATGACAGTGGAGCTGACATAATGAAAGGAGTGAGAGTTGGTGGATATCATTCTGCTAGATTTTTATGCATTCGCTACAACGAGCTATAAATAATGAAGCTTTGATCTTTTTTTTTTTTGAACTTTTGATCATATAAATCAATAGTATTTAAGAATATGCTTTAAATTATGACTGAATCGAGTACTTTTTTTCAGTTATATGATTGGCCGTACCTTAAAAGCTTCACTGATTTTTTTATAGTTTATTTTATAGTACCTATAATCGTAAGTTAAAATTAGTAAACTTTAAATAATATCCCTCCAACTTCTTTTTTTTGCTCTCCTTTTGAAGCTCTTTCAACTTTAACCAAACAAGAAATTTAAGAAGCTAGGTATACACCATACTATAGTGAATAATATCTACTTATTCTGTCGCTTATCTTTCATCTACCAAAATAGCATAATTTAAAATATTTTATTAAACTATTCTTCAAGACAGCATTCTAAACAAAAACACTTAAATAGAAAATCCTTTAAAAAGAGAGCAGAACACTATCAAAATAAAAGTGATGGACAAAGGGGACAATCTTCGTTTTTGGGTCAGGTGTGATTATTGTATTCTTAAGTTGAAGAAAACGTATTTTTGTCGTTTCTTTATTTCTTGTCACGCTTGCTTTGGCAAAGACCAAATATATTGCAAATGTGTGTTTGTATTATAAAACAAAAAGAGTATAGAAAAGGATTCGAGGATTCAAGAAAAATAAATAACCAAAAGACAATTTTGGTTTTAAAGTGTTTTTTAAAAATGTAGATTTTCTTTTGAGCTCCTTTATTAATTCTTTTTTTTTTATCAAGAGGATTTGAGTGAAATAAATTTGATTAATTTAGCTTTGTTTTCTTCTTCTTCAACATTCTTCCGAATGTTCGTCTCACTGTAATAAAATCAATCCATTTGTTGATTCACTAAACGTCTCCGTAAACTTTTGGAAACTTTATGACAACTTCAACAGAAAATTCTCCCCCAATGAAATGTTACCAGTGCAGCCATTTAAGCGTAAAGTTTAAAATGTTCTCCTCCCTATTGGTTCTTTTTCTTTACAAGTTTTTTGAGAATTCACTCAACAACCATGTCAATAGTCAAAAGTCAAACAAGTGTCCAACTGGTGTTTACCATCAAAATTAATGGCAAATTTCTAGACTTACACCAGAAACCTTCAAAGAGAATCTTAAAAACTTCCAAGAAAAATGTCCTTTCACTGACAGCAGCCATGTTTAAGATGGAAGAAGATTATAAGACATAAAACTTAAAGTGCATTTTACCAAAGTCATGTTCATTATAGTCAATAGCTTCTTGGTTGAATGTCTTGTGTTAGGTGGTTGTGTGGACCATTTACAATTTCAATTCCAATGTCTGAGGTGAAAAATTAAGTTTTGTTCTTCACGGACTTCTTACTTATTGACAAGACCATCGGAGAAACAAGAAATGTGTGTCAGTTCCAAATGATTCATTGGTTTGAAGTTGGTGTGTGGTGAGAAATCGAGATGCTGGCTTCGGATTCTCTGAAAGAAAAATGGTTGCAGAAAGTTTTGTATTTTCGATTCGTGTAGTTTAAAAGAAGAAGAAGAAGAAGAAAGAAAATTTTATGGAGAAACTAAGTGAGATTAAAGAGCTGAAAACTCAAGCAGATTTCATAGCGTTCGTCAATATTATTTGATTGATTTGTATTTTTAAGAAGTCTGTTTGTAAATACTAATTTATCATTTTATCAGAAAAACCGTTAAGGGATGGATGCTAAAAAATAAAAGATTAAGCGTCCTAATAAGAAAAAAGTTTGTAACCACAAATTTAAGGTCATAAGAGGTATAGGTAGTAAAGATTAGCGATGCCACTTCCGAAAAAAAGTTTTGTTCTGACCCATATATCGTCCAAGTCATGACCTTCAATCACCGGCCAAAAAATCCTTTCAAGTCACGTTCAGACACGTTCAATTGCTGCGAGCGCCGAGAAATTGATAAGTTCGGATCATTAGCAACACTTGCACTGGCAGCTGAAATAGTTTCGACTCTGCGTTCATAACGATGATGTTCACGTAGGTGCAGTACAGGCCTTACGACATCAGTAACGCTTCCACTATACGATTTTGTAGTAAATTTAAATAATTTTAACGCGTTGTTTGATTGTTAAGCGATCCATTAACGTAAATGGCAAACATTCCACCAATATAGATACACTTTGTATGACAGCTGAGTCCTGAGTTTGACAGATGTCAAATGCCAACGCTACCAACCAAAACCACGAAATGAATGACCCTGTAGGTATTTGTGTTTATTCCAATGGATTGTTGTACAACACTTCTTAATCTGTAATTTAACAAAAAATAATCATAAATTATGTTCAACTTCATTTCTACCAACATTTTATTTTACATATACTAGAGTGAAATATAAAAAAGTAGTAGAATAGTCTTTTTTAAAAAGTTGGTTGAAACAGAGATTTTTTAAAATGAAATTTGGGGATCGGATGGTGTGGAGTGTAAAGTAGGTTTAAAATGTTTTTGATATAAAACGCCGATCTACTTCAATTGAATTAAAGTGGTAGCACTATGGTTAAAACCACAGACATACCTACAATTCAGACCGGCAACTTTTTATAGTTTCACTCTTTGCCTACAAGCTTGATGTTGGCTTGTTATAATTTTTCTACCGTGGTGAAAGGTTGACTTTGATTTGATACTTTTATACTGTTCGTATTAAAAATTCGTAGAGAATAATGTTATTAATAATAATGATATCCCAGCTGCAGTCTACGTCACTATCAGGGAAACATAGTGACCAACCACATATTAAATTTTAAGAACACATTTTTGCAACCATCCCAAGTGGCTTTCATGGTTCTTTTTGTGATTATTTGTATCTGCTATCTGGTGAGTTGTACCACGAGAGATCAACTTAAATGATGCAATGATACGCCGCACATATAGGCCATCAAACGTTACGCAGAACAAATAAAGTTGTCCTATTGACTATTTTGGTAGTGAATTTGACTATTAAATAGTCGATTTTCACCCGACAACCGCGATATTCAATAGTTATACCTACAACTCCGTAGTCAATATAACAACTTTTGGTTGAAAGGAATGGAATCTCAAGTTGTTATATTGACAACCGCTGTAGTCAATAGGACAACCGCGGTAGTCAATATGACAACTTCAGTAGTAAATAGGACAACCGCGGTAATCAATATGTTAACTGCAATAGTCAATGTGACAGCTGCGGTAGTCAATAGGGCAACCGCGGTAGTCAACATGACTACCAAGTTGACTACCAAATTGTTCTATTGACTACCGCAGTTTTCATATTGACTACCGTGGTTGTCCAATTGACCAACCTGCGATTGTCAATATGAAAACTTTATGTTTTTCTGTGTGGTTTACTCATCAGGATGAGATGTAAGAAACACATCTAGGGCGTTTGAAGAATGACAAGTCAGAGATTCGTGTTGACTTTTCAACAAGCTAAGGAAATGTTTGTATCGGTGTACATAACAGGTTCTGTTATTCCTTGATTTATGATCCGAATTTTAAAACACCGAGCCTACCAAACAAATACCTATGTGCTACACAGCTCTAGTGAAATGGCATATCAGTTCATATAACAGGTGAGCGAACAGACGTCAAACAGACTTTACCGACTAACCGTAATGTTATGTCAGATTGTCATTTAATATTATTTTGTACGAATCTATTACTAGTTTGAATATCCCTGGCTTAAAATGGCTGTAACGAGGGTCAGAACAACTAGCCCTTCTTGAAAAGTTTTTTCAATGACATTAACCCCCCTCCCCCTTTCATAATTCAATGTTTATGTGTATGTATAAAGGAAACTTAAGGGTCTGGTTCAAAATCTCGAAAACCAAAATCCCGAAAGTTCAAAATCCCGAAAAATCAAAATCCCGAAAATCAAAATCCAGAAAAATCAAAATCCCAAAAAATCAAAATCCCGAAAAAATCCCGAATAGCAATCAATACTGATAAATCGGATTAGTGATGCAGGCAGGCGCCTGTGTCAACAGTTTTCATAATCAGCAGTACTTGGGTGGCCCGCTTCGCGGGTTCTTGGGATTTTAACTCCCTTTTTCGGGGACACACCCGCTCACGCAGCTTCGCTGCTCCGCTAAGGGTATGTAAATTTGTCAGGCAGGCGCCTGTGTCTGTAACATTTGTAATTAATTTGACCTGGGTGGACCGCTTCGCGGGTTCTTGGGATTTTAACTCCCTTTTTCGGGGACACACCCGCTCACGCAACTTCGTCGCTCCGCTAAGGGTATGTCCAGTTGTCTTGCAGGCGCCTGTGTCAACAGTTTTCTTAATAAACAGTACTTGGCTTTTTTTCATTCGGGATTTTGAACATTCGGGATTTTGATTTTTCTGTATTTTGATTTTTCTGGATTTTGATTATTCTGGATATTGATTTTTCGGGATTTTGATTTTTCGGGATTTTGAACTTTTGGGATTTCGGTTTTCGGGATTTTGAACGGACCCCGGAAACTTAGCATGGACAATTTTATAAAATGAAGCTTCATAAGTTTAGTGGTGCAAAAGCTGCATTTCGAAAAAAACATTGCACACAACTGGCTTTTATTACAAGACTTCCAAATTTTATTCTGCTCATCTGTAGAAGACCAATGGTAGCTATGTCAACAAGCCATAAGAAGTGCTGCGTCAGAGGTATTGGGCTTCTCACATCCACCCCCCCAGAAACCCCTGGTTCGACTCCGAATGTGCTCAGGAAAACAAAGCCAAAACGGAGGCATACAAGTCGTTGCTCCAGAGAGATACTAGAGCATCCAGAAATCTCTATGTTGAGCGAAGGAAAGATGAGAAACGTCTACTCAGGAGGAAGAAAAAAGAACACCAGCAACGCGAAGTCGAGGAGATGCAGAGATGTTTTTGCAGAAAAGAGGTACGAAACTTCTATAAAAGGGTGAAACAGTCTGCATCCGGTTTCACAAGCCGCCCTGGGCCCTGCAAAGATCAGGATGGAAATACCATAGTGGAAACGCAGGCGATGTTAGCCATCTAGAGAGACTACTTTAACCGGTTGCTAAATGGCGATGACAGCCAAGATTCCGCCCAAGATCAACTTGTTCCAGTTAATCTAGATGACGACCACGAACTACACCCGCCCGACCAAAATGAAATCAAATTAGCCATCACCAGACTTAAGATGAATAAGGCAGCTGGATGTGATGGCCTTCAAGCCTAGCTTGACCTGGAAAATCTACCACCGACCAAATATTCACATTACGCCAGATCCTGGAGAAAACCCAAGAATATAACATCGACACCCACTACCTATTCGTCAATTTTAAAGCCGCCTACGACAGTGTTAATAGAGTTGAACTGTATCGTGACATGTCTAACTTTAGAATCCCTGCTAAACTGATACGCCTTATCAGGATGACGTTGGAGAATGCTCGCTGTTCCGTCCAAGTTGGTAGAGACTCTACTGAAACCTTCGAAACCACCAGAGGGCTAAGACAAGGTGACGCACTGTCATGCAGCTGTTTTAATATTGTGCTTGAAAATGTAATACGGAGCACCCATGCCAGCACATCAGGCACCATTTTCAATAGATCGACACAATTACTTGGGTTTGCTGATGACATAGACGTGATAGGAAGAACAAAGCGAGCAGTAACCGGTGCTTTCACTACTATGGAGTCAGCAGCAAGCAGAATGGGGCTGAAAATAAACGGGGGCAAGACGAAGTATATGCTTTCATCAACAAAAGTCCAATCCTACCACCGACTTGGTCAGAACGTAACCATTGATAGGTATAACTTCGAGGTAGTCAGTGAATTTGTCTACCTGGGCACTGCTGTAAACACAGGCAACAACATCAGCGCTGAAATCAAACGCAGACTAACTCTTGCTAATCGCTGTTTCTTTGGGCTGAGTAAGCAATTGAGGAGTAAAGCCCTATCGAGAAGAACCAAGGTGACACTGTATAAAACACTCATCATCCCCGTCCTACTATATGGTGCGGAAGCATGGACCCTATCCCAATCGGATGAAAATTCACTTGGAGTCTTCGAGAGAAAAGTTCTGCGAACGATCTATGGTCCTGTCTGCGTAAATCGCGAAAACAACGTTTGGAGAAGAAGGTATAACAACGAACTGTACGAGCTGTACAGCGACATAAACCTAGCCAGAAAAATTCGAATCCAAAGACTAAGATGGCTGGGCCATGTAGAGCGAATGGACATCGACGCTCCAGCTCGTAAAGTCTTCAACGCCAAACCCGAGGGAGTCAGAAGCCAAGGTAGACTTCATCTTCGATGGAGTGACCAGGTAGAGGGAGACATCCGTCAACTTGGAGTACGAAATTGGAGACAGCAGGCTAGAGATCGAGCCGGCTGGAGGGCGCATTCTCAGCAAGGCCTTGGAGTACCACGCTCCAGTGGCGCCAACATAAGTAAGTAAGTAAGTAAGTAAGTACATCTGTAGAAGATTCGTAACTCATTGGAGCTGAAAGATTTATCTCGAGTATACATTTTTACCCAAGAACCCAAGAGCTTCATTTTGGATCTTGTTTGTTGATGCATTATGGCTACGGTGACCATCCGTCCTCTTTTTTAGAGGGCAGTCCTTTTTTTTGGTATCGTGTCCTTTTTTTTTGTTCTTCTTAAAGAGGACAGTAATTTGTCCTCTTTTTACTCAATTGTCCTCTTAATGTCCTCTTTTTTCATTGAAAACTTTTTCCTACACAGTATAGTACTTTCTTCAGAACTAAATTACTTCAACACAAAATGAAGACAGCACTGGTTTGAACAATTCAGATCTGTCATCTGGTTTTTGCTATTGTGAATGAATCACAAACTGTCACCCAAATCCAATTGTCAAGTTTTCAATACATTCTTTTCGCTTTTTATATAATGGGTGATTTTTTAAGAGGTTTAGAACTTTAAAAAAAAAAAAACACACAAAATTCGAAAAAATGAATGAAATATTTATTTGAATCGATAGTTTGAACCTTGCAATTTAATGTTTAAAGATAATTTCATGCAAATGTTGACCGCGGCTGCGTCTCAGGTAGCCCATCCGCTGAGTCCAATTTTGGCATACTCTTTCACACATATCGGCCGGTATCTCACGAATGAATGCATGGATGTTGGCTTCCAGTGCATCAATCGAAGCGGGCTTGTCCCTATAGACATTAGCCTTGACATACCCCCACAAAAAATAGTCTAATGGTGTCAAATCGCAAGATCTAGGCGGCCAATTGACCGGCCCGAAACGTGAAATTAACTGTTCACCAAACTCGCCTCGCAATTGCGCCATTGTTTCGCGTGCTGTGTGGCATGTGGCACCGTCTTGTTGAACCCACATATCATGCAAGTCAAGAACTTCCATTTCGGGCAAAAAAAAGTTTGTTATCATCGCTCGGTAGCGTTCACGTTCACCATTGACAGTAACGCTGCGATTCGCATCATCTTTGAAGAAATATGGCCCAATAATGCCGCCGGCCCATAAACCGCACCAAACAGTGGCTTTTTCGGGATGCATTGGTAGCTGTTGCAATGCTTCTGGCTGATCTTCACTCCAAATGCGGCAATTTTGCTTATTTACGTACCCAGTCAACCAAAAATGAGCCTCATCGCTGAACACAATTTGAACAATTTGAACATTTCGAACCGAGCACGAATTTTGATAGTAAAATTCAATAATTTGCAAGCGTTCTTCATTTGTAAGACGATCCATGGTTAAATTGCAAACCAAACTGAAGCTGTTTGACAGTGACACAAGGTACTAAACACACGTCAGCTGTCGAAACCAGTGTTGCCAAAACCAAACCAGCTAAAAAATCACCCGTTATATACTAATAGCGAGTTTCATTCACGAAAAGAATTGCTCTTTCTGTCAAAAGATTCGATCTTTTTCACTTTTAAGAGTTTCATTCATTCAAAAAGTGCAATTCTAGATCGATTCTCAACACGAAAGAATGCATCTCTGATGAGTTGGGAGAATCGATCTGATTACTTTTCTGTCAAACGTCAAATGAGAAATAATTTGTTATTTTTTGTCGTTTGTCGTGAAATTGTGCCAGTCTGTGATAAATAAAACAAAAATGAACAAATAATGAACGAAGGACTTGATATGTACCTACTTTAATTATCCAATTAATTATCAATTAGCAATAATCCAAAGTCAGCAATTCCAATGACAAAAAACAAAAACCAAATGACAAAAAGTCAAATTGCCAAAACAAGTTTCATTGAAAAGTGCAATTCTCGATTTTGAAAACTCGCTATAAGACTCGTAGAGTTTTCGATGTCGCTTCCAGCTTCAAATGCCCCTACGGAAAAAGTCTTTTCAATTTCTAATAACATTTGGACACCTGAAAAATCGCAATTAAAAGTTGATACACTAGAGGCAATCATGATAACAAAGTGTAATTATGACTATAATTGTGGACTTTTCTAAGAAGTCGGAATGACGTCTTAAAAAAAATTCACTGTGAAGAAAAATACAAAAACTAGGTAACAGTTCCTTTGAGTTGAACTCTAAAATAAAGTAGGTATACTTAAGTATTTATTATTTTTGGATTTTGTTTGTCTGTATAAGAATTTTTGTTTTTCAAACTGAACTGAATTGTAATTTGAAGTATAGTACAAATATTTTGAATAAATGTGGTTTGTTCCTAAACTTGTTTAAGTAAATTAAAGGTTGTCCTCTTTTTTGCATCTGAAAAAATGGTCACCGTAATTATGGCCCACAAATCTAGCTGTACATTGTTGAGTTTTATCATTTTTTACTGTGTAAAGTTTCTTTCAATATTATTTGACTGTTGAATCTCTGTTTTAGGGTTTTCCTTCTCATTATCAACTTATTCAAGCCTATTGAAGAAAAGGTTTTGAAAAAAAAGCTTTTATTTGCCAACAGTTTCTTGCAGGGTTTAAAAGGAACTATGGCTTATGTATTTCATTGTTGTTTCTACTTTTTCTGTTTGTAATTTTATTTCATTAAGATTTGTACACATCAAAAACATGACTCAAGATAATCTGTGTGTAATGGTAATGTTTACATAACCAATTAATATTTTCTTATTTTCCCTCCATAATCTCGAAGAAAACTTTATTTTAGCGATTATGAAACGCCGCCGCTTTAAGAAGAAGTACCTATATACAAAACCAGTTACATACTTTCATCAATCAATAAACTCGACTCAAGGACATTTTCATTTTTTCGTTTTCATATTTATTTATTACAATACAAAGGATATTTTTTGTCCTTCTTTCCACAGCCATATACTACGTTTGAGTAAGTACTTTTTCAAGGCCGATGACGACGAAAGAGAAATGTTTTATTTTGAGAAAAAAAAAACATTCTATCATCAAGTTTTCTTTTACGAATTTGTGGTTGTTCCAAACACGTGTCCACTTAAGTAACCGTAATTACCGTCCAGAAGATAAAGAAAACCAGTTGCTAATGTGTTGTTATGCCCTTAAAACAAAGAAGGCATCAACAAAAAAAAAAAGGTTATGTTTTTGTTTTATTATTTATTGCCGAACAGAGAGAAGAAGTCATCAGAGTATAGAATGGAAGTTAATTATGTAATAAGTTTAATGAATTTTTTAGAGCTTTCTTATTTTTCTTATATGCATAATAACTTCATCATTAAATATAAAAGGGATGATAACCATTTATTCTGTTTGTTGATTTTATCATTGAGACATATTATGTGTAGGTATAGGTACCTATAGTATTATTTATGTTGGCTTATGTCTTTTTCTTTCTTTTTCAGTTTTAATCAAAGTAGTTCTGAAATCGCAATTTGGACATGCAATAAGGATGCTTGATGTATAATTGTAAGGATGTCCTTATTTCATCAATCAATGTTGTTAGGCTCCTGATTTATCCAGGGTGTCGTTACCTTATGCTTCCGCATTCTCTGAGTCGTCATCATTCGTAGGCTTCAAAAGCTTAAAGTTAGATATTACTTTGGTGAAGTCCTCTTCCACTTCCACTCAAAAGAAAATAGTCGATAAAACAATTATGTATATCCGCTGAGGGGAATCCCTTTTACATAAAATTCGTCCAACAATTTCATGTATTCATAAATTGTTCGAGAAAAAGAAGATCCTTGATTAAAATGGCTTCAAGATCAGCATTAAATATGGCGCGCTATTACATCTGCCTATATATAGGATTGTTGTCACAAGGTGTTAAAAAAGCTAGAGGTCAATAAAAGAAAAATAAAGAGCACCATTGGGTCGGACAAACTTGCTCTAGTGTGTTACAGTGGTCTTGGGGTTTGAGATTTTGAAAAAAAAAAAAAACCGGGAAATTTTATTGATCACTAAAAATCACTAGTTAGAACATTTTTTGAAAAAAAAGAAGTAAACCATCTGATTTCGTTTACTGTTTACATTTTCAAGAATTTTTTTTAAATCGTTCTACCAGTTTTTTTTTTCCTTTTCGAAAATATCCTATAATATTTAATTGGAGCTTCTAGCGCTTTGTAATTTTTACCAGAAAAAAAAAATTAAAAAAAAAAAAAAAAATAGATTTAACCATTTTTGGAAAAAACAAAAAATTAAAAAAAAAATTAACTCAAAAAACCTTTTTTTGAAATATTTAAAAGTTTATATTATTTCGTCTATTAAAGGCATACTAGAAAATCTGATTTAAAATGAGAAAATCCCCAAGCCAATATCTCCAAAACAAATATGTTCAAGTAGTGAATCATGCGATTAAATCGCGCGGTTATTCGATTTAATTTATATTGCATGAAATGTAGTTCAAAGAGTATATATATAAAATTCTTCAAAATGTTTTTAATGTTTAGTAAAATTAATAAACATTTTCAAAATCAGTATATACTATACTATAAGGAAATAAATAGTCAAAACCTAATATGTTACAAAAATTTCCAAATCCAAATTCAAAATAACGTGTGTCTCTCAAACGAAAGAGAAAATTAAAAAAATAAAATTTTCTCTTAATTCTTAATGGTTCGAGTTCAATATTTACACGCAAAAAGATTCTCTCTTTAGTTCCATATAACAGTTATACATTGTACACGGAAACTGGGGATTTGGAATTTTGGTGGGGATTTTGGCAAACAAAAATTGTTTCCTTTTGGGATTTTGTCCATGTGCCTTATGTCTGTGGGGATATTGGCTAGATGGATTTATTTTTTTGGGGATTTTATTCGATGGGGATATATCCTTGCAATAAGAAATTATTAATTATTAAATGCGGGTGGCAATGGTACAGTTAATGAAGTGCTCGGTTGCTAACCTAAGAGTTGTGGGTTCGAGCCCCAGCCTGGTCAGCAACTTTTCAATATTCCCCCAGCTTCAACTGGACGCCACCCGTGGGATTTCTCAATCCATTGTACCAACAAAAAAATCTTTCCTATCTTTCTATTCCTTCTAACTATTGCCGTGCAGTTTGCATTCAAAAGACCTTGGGTCTTACAGGCATATAGTTAAAATTATTATTATTATTAAAGCATTTAAAAAAAAAATTTTAAAATTAATATTTTGAATACATTAAAAATTTTTTCAAAAATTATAAGTAAATGTATTTTCTCAATAACTATGAATTGGCGTTTTTAAATGAAAAAAAAATTAAAGTGTTTCAAAAAAAGTTTTTTCTCAAAAAACGCTATACAGATTTTTATAAATTTATTCCCATAAATTCAAATTTATCCAAGAAAAAAATAGCGAACTTTTGTTCAGCTCAAATTAGCTTAAGCATATTTTCTTAAGAGTTTAAAAAAAATTATTTTTATAAAAAGCTCAAGCCTTAGACCACTGTCAGACATTAGAGCAAGCTCGTGCGACCCAGTCGTGGATTTTTTTTTTTGATTCCGTAGTACACTTCTTGTTTGTACCTTCCATGTAAGAAAAAAGTCACTCAATTCTTCTATTTTTGAGAGGTAAGTATAAAACAATAAAATGAATAAAACACTGAAATTGTATCAATTGCGATAAAATTTATTTGAAAGATAATACTTCGTCATTTTCATTTTTATATAATATCTGGCCATTGTATATTTATAATCTATAGCAATCCTGAGAGGAGGAACGTTTGATGCGCCATCTATGGACGAAGTTCATAAACACTTGATTTATGAGTTAGATTGCCATGGGAAGACATTTGATGTAAAGTACATAAGACAACTAGCACCGCCATTGACGAAGTTCAGAACTAAAATAACATGTTCCATGAAATTACTATAAAAATGTGTATACAATGATCTGGCTACATCCAAACCAGTCGTGGTTTGGCCAGACAATATCAAAACTGGTTCGGATGTAGTTCAATCTTGGTGCCCCATTTTTGATGGTTCCTTGCAGCATGGGGTCGTTTATCGACAATAACGAGTTGATTGTTGTTTTCTATGTCGTCAATTGAATTTGGCTTATCAGTATTATGTGCAGCTTCACATACCCCAGGCTAGCGGTGTTAAATCAGAAGATCTTTGAGGCCAACTCAGAGGTCCAAAACGCAATATTGTGCTATGCTCCCAATTGTTTCCCTCAACTTATACATTGTGGTACGCGCGGTATGACATTTCGCTCCGTCTTGTTGAAACCACGCGTCACTCACATCAAGGCGGATCAATTCAGGAACGAAAAAGTCATTAATCATGGCTCCAACGGATTCCGAATTTCGAATTCTCAAACAAAGATCTTTCAGCAAAATTGTAATTAAAGTGGGTAGACATAGATCCAATTTTTGTGCATCACGATGGCGGATATGGACTTATTCGGGTCTTCCTCGATGCTTCAAAAAAAGCTTTTTCTCCAGTTTCCACTATATGTGACGTCACAGAAGATTAGTATATTATCATTACAACTGCCAACCTAACGTTTATACCTTTATTTCTTTTCTTTAAAATAGCCGTTTTAAGGATTTTGAAATTTTTCATCCGAATGTTGAGCGTTTTCAATCTTTCTTCAAAAACTTAATGCGATTTCAAACAACAAAGTATCACCTCTAGATCAGCAAAACCATTAAACATCCTAATTATTATTCATATATGTACTTACACACACACACACTCCCTTCCTCATTATTCATTCCTTCAAATTTTCAAGAGCACAGTCTGATTTTTTTTTTTGTATTTCATCCGACAATGTCGTTTAAATTCATGAAGTTCATTTGGCATTTTAATTTCGTTATTTACCAATGTATACTGTATACGATTGGGATTAATAACGTTAAACTTTTACCCATTTAATTGATGTAAAATATAAAGGCAGGAATAAAAACCGAACGGTTTGTATTCGGCATCAAAAATAATTGAATCGAGGGATATTTAGCATTTAAAGTGGATTTGAATAATTAATTGCAATCGAGTTAATGGAGTTCGTAATTTTTGAAGAGCAAAAATGGTGATGGTGGCAGCGGAAAAATAATTGTGTGTGTAGGTGCTATGACGATGATGGGGGCGTGTTGGATTTTCAGACGTTTTTTTTTTTTTTTTTTTTTTTTGATTTGTAACAGTTGAGTGGAATGCACTTAATTAGCATTATTTGTGCACAATAAATTTAAAGGAAGTTTCCTCTTTCATGATTATGTGCTCTGTCTGGTTGGGAGCTGATAAATTGATGGAGGCAATTTATTGACTCAAAGATTAAACGTTACATTTTCCAAAGGAAGCACGAATGAAGTTTTCATTTGTATTGGATTTTACGAATATCATTTGATCTTTCCTGGTTTTGGAAAACAAGAAATAGTTATATCGTATTGGTAGATTTTTTAAGGAAATTGGTTTTTAAATCAAGTCTGCAAAAAAAAAAAATTAAAACAGTTTGCTAAATTTGGAAAAGATCTCACTTCCATAATTTTAAGAATGTATAGTTTGACATATAAAGGGTGTTTTCTTATAGAGGCATAGAACTTTGAATTGGAATGAAACAAAGATGTTTTATTTTCATATTGATATGAAATTTACTTTATTCGAACGATAGCCTTCTGGGATTGTAATTAAAATATGATTTTTGCATATGACCACCACGGCTGGTTTGAATGCAGTCTAATCTGTAGGTCCAATTTTCTATGACTTTTTCCAACATTTGTGGCCGTATATCGGCAATAATGCGTCGAATGTTGTCCTCCAAGTATGGTCAATCCTTTCAGGCTTATCGGCGTAGACTAGCGACTTCACATGTCCATACAGAAAATTTAAAAGATTTTGTGACCTTAAGTCCAAAAATGCGTTTCGTACAGGTACAACAGTTAGGCTTATCAGTTAGATGCTGATGTATCCTTTTAAGACGCAAAATTTTTGGTCGATGATTACCGACACTTGTAAAAATTACAGCGTGAATACACTGTGAATTCTAGTTTTAGGGGAATTCGTATGAATTCATGTACCTAAAAAAATACATATATTAAATATACTTATACACCCGGACTAAAGGTCACAAAATCTTTTAATTTGAATTTACTTTAATAAAGTCCACAAAAACAAACTTCATATACAGAAAATAGTCAAGCGGCGTTAAATTGCACGATCCTGGTGGCCAATTCGCAGGACCGAAACGCGAAATTATGAGCTCACCGAACGTTTCCTTCAACAAATCAATTGTCGCACGAGCTGTGTGACATTTTGCGCCGTCTGTTAAACTTATAGCTCCTGCACATCATGGCTGTTCAATAATTATTGATGAAAAAAAAGTCAGTAATCATGGCTCTGTATAGCGGTCACCATTGACTATAACTTTCTGGCCAGCATCATTTTTAAAGAAGTCCGTACTTCAATTATTCCACCAACCCATAAGGCACACCAAACAGAAACAGTCAGTTTTTGTGGATGTAACGGTGTCTCAATATACACTTGAGAATTATCATCTCTCCAAATACGTCAGTTTTCTTTATTGACGTATCCATTCAATCAAAAATGAGCTTAATCACTAAACACCGTAAAATGGTCTTAGTGCGTGATACGTATTTCGAACAGAACTATGATTTTCAAAGTAAATTTGCACAATTTGGAAGCGTTGTTCAGAGGTCATGATGAAATGTCAAACCAAACTAAAAATAAATCACTTGACAGCTGACAAAATGGCCGCCAGTTAAAACAGTGTTCCCAACTCAAAGTTCTTAACTCTAAAAATACACCCGTTATAATGATGAATGCGATTCATACTTAGTGGAATTTATTCATTTGTATGAGAAATCATACCGAAATTGTATGACTTATTTAACTCCAATGCGTTGTAAGTGGATAGTTAGCAAAGTTGCCTTTTTGACAACTTTTATACAGTAAAATGTATGGGTTTTCCTAGCAAAACGTATGCCATGGGGATATTGTTCAAGGGGGAAAATACATCTTGACATCTTGCAGGAACACTTAACAAAAAATTTGAGGCAATTTGAATTCAAGTGACACATAATGTTTTCGTAATCTTTCACCAACCAATTTCAAGGCTCTTTTCTGAATTCTATTCAGGGGAAGCACTGGGACAATCATGTGAAAAGTGAAGATCCCAATTTGATGCGCTCATCAAACGCGGACTTGGCAGTTCCATATCGAAGAACTGGGCTGTATATCTGGAAACGAAAATGAAATATTGAGGCGACTTTAGCCGGAAAATGAATTTAGTGGATATAAGAAAGGAAGTCTCGGACAGAACCCAGCTTTCGAACACATCAGCGTTTATTTTGTAAATAGCGCACGGAAAACCATCCGAAACAAAGCTATAATGGAACAGATCGAAAGGTAACTTCTAATCCATCATTGAAGAAATGGTTCGCCGATACCAAATGAACTCATTTTCAATAAGAATGCTTGAAGCTTAACTCCAATGCTTTTTATACATATATATCATCAAGGATCAAGCACATCTATTTATTTTTTATGTCGACTGAATAAATACAAATTCCATCGAATAACAATATGTCGACTGATGTTTGATCGACAAAAAAAAACTTGACAGTTTAAAATCCAGACAAAAATGCCAACTTTTATCCTGATAAAAAATTAAGTTCTTTTGATTGTGTCGACAAATAAAATTTTTAAATCATAGTAGTAGGGACAAAACACTGATCGATAGTTTCAAAGTGAATGATGTTCATGCGGCGCCGAACTCGAACTCGAAAATAATTATTTAAGCCTCCAAAAAAGTATGAATTGCGGAAAACTGTCCGCTCCGACGGATACCTCGATAGAGCCGAATATTACACTCGATTCTAGTATCTTCTTAAGAGACAAATAATTTGATCCCGATATATGACGAAAGCCATTGTTGATATAATGTGTAATTTTAATAAAAATGGATAAAATAAAATAAATATAAAAATAAGAAAAACATGAAGTTATTTTTATTTTATTTTTATTAGTTTTTTATTAAAAATACTTAATTTCACAACTTACAAATTAAAAATTATCGTAGGTGCGACGCGTTTCGGGTGTTCGCTTATCATCAAGGGTATACGTTCGATGTGTTTTTCTTAAAAAAACTAATAAAAATAAAATAAAAATAACTTCATGTTTTTCATATTTTTATATTATTTTATTTTATCCATTTTTATTAAAATTACACACAAACGGAGACAACCAAAATGTGTATAATGTGTAATGTTGTTTGCAAATTCATTTTGTACTAGTTATATATTTTTAAAATGTATTGATTGAATAAAAACAAAATTATGTTTATGTATGACTGGCGAAATTAATTCAACTACATTGCTAAACGTCAAGCCGCTTAGCTAATTGCCGTAAAAAAAAATGCTTGACCCTATAAAGTTTGTTAAAAATAATTCCAGGGAATCATTAAGCAGCATAAATTTAAAACCTTGTCTAAAAAAACTTCAAGTTTAAAGCCTTACAAAAATAAATAATCTCCAAACATTGCTTCAACTATTAACGGTGGCATTTTTCATTATTTTAGTATAAAAATAAGCATTTAAATTAATAAACTAAGAAACCTCATTAAAAGTTTAAAGTACACTCATAATTAAAATTTAAAAAAACACACACACTAAAACATCTACTACTACTACTACACTACTCACATCCCGAATTTCAAATGAGTTAAATAAACGAACATTAAATACAATAAAAAAAAAGGAAAAATGTATTGAAAGTTTATCCTTCAATTTTAAAATGTTAACTTTTCAATCGATAAATTTGTGGAATTTTTTTCAGAACTTTCATAAGGCACACTCACATTCACAGAAACTTGTAAGTTTAAGAATTCAAAGTTTTACTAATAAGCTTCGATTAAAAAAGTATAAATGCCATTTTGAAAAAGATATTTTGTGATAGAAAATGAAGTTTGTGTGCCATTTAAGGATTCAAATTGTTAGAAAAGTTATACGAAATCAATTAAGGACACTTGATTATTTTTAAGATAGATAGATGTAGGAGAAAATATTATTCCTTAAAATATTCCAAGAATAAATAATGTCATTAGGTACAATACGTAAATAGAAAACTTGAAGACACATTTGAAGTTATATATTTGTACCATAAACTAGGTAAACGGAGGGATTCTTTTGAAAAATTCAAGAAGTTTGTAACTCGGCTGGTGAAATTGAAAAATGTCACCAAAAATGTTTGGACAGGACATTGGACTAGATAAATGTATTATTAGTGGATTGAAGAAAAGAATCAATTTGCAAAATATAAAGTGCTTAAATTTAAAAATGTTCGAAATAAATTTGTCTTTTGTGTTGGACGAGCTAAAAATAGTAAAAGGTAAAAAGATAAGTGACACGCCTTCTGATTTTGGTGAACACTCACTCAAGTAGTAGTATGATTATAATTACTTTTCATAAGTTCTGCAATGTTCCAATGTTCCTATATTCTCCTAGTTTCAAATGGATGCCTTCCATGGGATTTTCGTGAATAAATATCATCTAAAAACTCAACCCACTGTACCACTAAAAAAGCTGTTTAATCTTCCACCCCCCAATTGAAAGAAATATTTTATAAAAAGATGTCCGTTACTTATAGCCAAGGATTAAGAACGCAGCTATCAATTAAATACCCGAAAAGATACCCACAAAAAAATTCATTATTGTTTACAAATTGCGCTCGTGCGAACTCCAGTGCATGTTTCAATGCTCATACCTTTTTTTCAAAATCTTTTTTTTTACTTGTTATGAAAATTCGCTAACGAAATTTATTTTTATTTAGGTTTTTTTTTTTGTTTTTTTTCACACATTTATTTTTTAAAAAATTGTTAAAAACTAAAAAAGTGTTGGCTAAAACTGGAGCTATCGTAAAAAAAATTTTAATATTTAAAACGTTGATATCATCCTTCATCTGCAATGAAAGATATAATTAACATAGTACGAACCATTTCCTTAATGTCGTTTTCCACTTTTGGCCAGTTAAAACAAACCGTTAAAACCGATTTCCGTTATTATCATTTGTAACCAAAAACTAGAAATGCAGTTTTCTTGGAATTGGAAGCCTTTTGTTTATATTACATACAAATACAAAGTTAAATAAAAATTTTTAGAGCCTTTTTTACCAACTGGGAGCCTCTGTTTAGAAAGATTTTACTACAAAAAAAATCAATGCCTATAGGAAATTCTGAACTAAGCCAGACATTCGATCAAAAATTTGCCAAAAAATTATTACCATTTAAAAAAAGCCGTTAAAACCTGATTTTCGTTATGATCATGAGTCACACACAAAAAACGCAGTTTTGTCAAAAATGTTAAATGTTGAGTTTAAACAAAATCGGTAGAGCCATTTTTCAAGCAAATCCAAAATAAGAAAACCTTTACTTGAATGGTACCTACTAGATTAAGCCGGGGTAAAATGAAATAAAAACAAAATTTGACAAAAATGTTCTTTAAAATAAGGTATCTATATGAATTTAAAAAAAAATCATTCAAGCGGTTTAGGCTGCATCTTGACGTGAAAAGCGCATATACGAGTAGACGCACATCCGCACAGGCAGATTTAAAAAAAATTTATTAAACCATCCTATAGAAAACGATAAAAAACTATGTCAAACGAAATTTGAGTTGATTCAATCAAGCCGTTGTGAACTTATGACTATTTGAAAAAAAGCCGTTAAAACCTAATTTTCGTTAGGACTATTTGAGCCAAAAACGAAAAACGCAGTTTTGTTAGAAATGCTTAAAATAAGCTAAATTTTGAGTTTAATCAAAATCGTTAGAGCCGTTTTCGAGAAAATTCAAATTGAAAAAAACCGTTACTTGAAAGGTACCAGTTTGAGCCGGGCTAAAACGAAATAAAAAAAACCTCGATAACCGTTTTTCTTCAAACTACTATATATCAAGTTTGAAGAAAATCCGTCAAGCGGTTTAGGCTGTAGCATGACGTGAAAAAGCGCACATCCGCACATCCGCACAGACGCACAGACAGACCGACCGACGGTATGGCGAAAACCACTTTTTTGGGCTTCTCTATCATCGTAATGTCATGTTTGATTAAAACCTCGATTTTTTTTCTGCACGAAACCAATACTTGCCCTTAGAGCAAGTAAAAAAGGCCCCCTAGGGAATTCCAAATTATTAGTAAATATCAAATTTGAAGCAAAACGGCCTATCCGTCTAGGCTCTAGAGGTGCGATCAGACAGACAAACGGACGGAATTTCCACACCCACTTTTTTCGACTTCTCCATCATCGTAATGTCATGTGTGATTGTTATCTCAAAAAAAAATTGTTTGCACGAATGCATAGCTTGCCTTATAGTACCTATGAAATGATCGCAAGTAAAAAAAAAAACAATAACACTGATACATACAATATACAAATTTGAACTGGATACAAAGCTTGTAAAATTGCATTAACTTCTTTAACGGGTCATCGTTTGCCGCCCTAGGCATATCTGACGGGCTTAGTCCACTACTGTGTTCATTTGTGAAGAATTTTTTTTCATTTTCCACAAGACGTTGCCCTTGAGCATTGTTAATGAACTTTGGCGAACAAATCTCCTGAGCATTTACTCCTTCTTTGAGCAGCTGTTTTGAACTTAATAAATGATTGCGCTCTTATTCGTGTTGTCTTGACGAAGCTCTTGAATTACTTGCAAACGAGTGACAAGCAGCAATCACAAATGTTTGATGTTTATTTTTTATAATTATATTTTTACAATCTGTTAACCGCCCCAGCAGAACAATTATTGGTTAATGTACCGTCATCAAAGGGTTGAACAAAATAAATTAAATACTAATGTTCTAACATTCACAAGTTTTTTTTTTTAATTTTGCTAGCCGAATCCATCAAATTGTGTTTTAGGTTCAGCGTTCGTAAAAAATTCATCATCACATTAGCAAAAAAAAATTTAATAAAAAAAAAAATCCTGTATTTATGAATCATCATCACTAGCAGTAACGTTCATTTTATTTTAAAAATCAATTTTTAGTGAGAAGTGCAAATCCCCGTCATGCATTCGATAAAACCCCGCAACCACATTTGAATCAACCATTTCACCCGTACAGAGCATTCCACATCGGTCCAATGCCACGGTTTTTTGGTACTTTCCAAATCCGATTAATGCTGCTGCCAAATGCAATGACAGTGTAGTGTAAGGTAAAATAAGGCACGTCGTACGTATATGTATAGTTCGAAGAAGGAGGGCTTAGAGAAGATTTTTTTTTTGAAACTGCAATCTAGGAACTTGCACTCTGCAGCAGATTTAAAAAGACTTGCTAAAAAAAATTATAAAGTGGGGGTTGTTGGAGAAAAAACACAAAAAAAAACAACACACTATGTATGTATTTGAATCCATTTACTCTAAGCCTTCCCCACATCATGCTTTCGTGTCGTCCTAAAAAGTCATGCAGATTCAACAAAAAAACAAACAAAAAAATAAGGACGAAAATGGAGCAAAATTTGATGCAAAAGGTGAGAACATCAGCAAAAGAAGAGAAGAAGAAAGAATAGAAATTGATGGCAAACATTGCAAGGATAGGGCATTAAATTACCATAATCGTAGTTTTTAAATCATCGTTATACAATCCTTTTTTCACTCCTACGCGTTGAGTAACGGTAACGGGCAGACGGGATACTTTCTTCGTCAAGCTGTGAAAACCAAAAGAAAATGGATTCACTTCTTTTAACAGTTGGAAGTTCTGTTTTTTTTTTTTTTTTTTTTTTTTAAGTATTAGTGAAATATTCGTTGAACTGTTCTGACGGATGTGAGTTAAGGAAAATAAAATGCACGACTTGGTCGCACGAACTTGCTCTAATGTGTGACAGTGGTCTAAGGGTTTGAGATTTTGATAAAAATAAATTTTTCAAAGTTCTTAAATAAATACTTAAACTAATTTGAGCTGAAAAAAAAGTACGCCATTTTATTTCTTGGGTAAATTTGAATTTATGAGAATAAATTTATAAAAATCTGTGGAGCGGTTTTTGAGAAAAAAAGTTTTTTTTGAAAAACTTTTTGAAAAAAATTTTTAAAAAAAATTTAAAAACGCCAATTTATAGGTATTCAGCAAATACATTTATTTAAAATTTTTAGAAAAAAATTTAATAAGCAGTTTTCAAAATATTAATTTTTTAAATTTTTTTTTAAAAAATGCTTTTAAAAATACAAAAAAATATTTTTCAAAAATATTGGTATGCAATACAAATTGAGCTACCTACAGCTATATGTGTGTGAAATTTCGAAAGAATCGGTTGAGTCGTTTTCGAGTTAGTCGAAAGCAAAAAAAACGGTTCTATGGAAAGTACCGTTCTTAGCCATTTTTAAAATTTTTTTTTTCAGCCATATGATTGGTCGTACCTAAAAACCAACACTGATTTTTTTAAATCGAAATCGTTAGAGCCGTTTTTGAGAAAAATAAGCTTTAACGTAACGGTTGTATGGCAGGTACCGTTATTTTTTGAGCTAAAAAAAAAATTTCAATTTCCCCTCTGTACAATACCTAAAAAAGTCTATATACCAAGTTTGAAGCAATTCGGCCCACCCGTTTGGGCTGTAGGTCTCTATACATACAGACAGACAGACAGACAGACAGACAGACAGACAGACAGACAGACAGACAGACATACAGACGGACAGAATTTTTAGACCATCTTTTTTCGTCTTCGCTATCATCGTAATGTCATGTTTGATTGTTATCTCAAAACTTTTTTTTTTCGACGAATGCATAACTTGCCTTATAGTACCTATAATCGCAAGTAAAAAATAACGGTGTAAGATACACATCGTCGTCGTCCTAGACTCTAGCCTAGGTACGAGTCGGAAAGGGAAAACTAGAGATAAATTGTGGGCGCACACAGAAGGAGGCTTAAAAAGACAGATGAAGACGTGGCACGATTTCTATGTAAATTACCTTCGTTAAAATGCATAGTTAGTTTGGGAAGAAGACTTCGTCAGGTGTTTCTGAATATGTTGAAGAAGTGTTTTTCCTTTTGATTTGTACTTCTTTTTACTTGCGATTATAGGTACTATAAGGCAAGTTATGCATTCGTCGAAAAAAAAAATTTTGAGATAACAATCAAACATGACATTACGATGATAGCGAAGACGAAAAAAGATGGTCTTAAAATTCTGTCCGTCTGTATGTCTGTCTGTCTGTCTGTCTGTCTGTCTGTCTGTCTGTCTGTCTGTCTGTCTGTATGTATAGAGACCTACAGCCCAAACGGGTGGGCCGAATTGCTTCAAACTTGGTATATGGACTTTTTTGGGTATTGTACAGAGGGGAAATTCAAATTTTTTTTTTAGCTCAAAAAATAACGGTACCTGCCATACAACCGTTATGTTAAAGCTTATTTTTCTCAAAAACGGCTCTAACGATTTTTAATTAAAAAAATCAGTGTTACTTTTTGGGTACGACCAATCATATGGCTGAAAAAAAGTTTTAAAAAATGGCTAAGAACGGTACTTTCCATAGGACCGTTTTTTTTGCTTTCGACTATCTCGAAAACGACTTAACCGATTCTTTCGAAATTTCACACATATATAGTTGTAGGTAGCTGAATTTGTACTGCATACCAATATTTCAAAAAAATATTTTTTTGTATTTTTAAAACCATTTTTAAGAAAAAAATTAAAAAAATATATATTTTGAAAACTGCCCATTCAATTTTTTTCGAAAAATTATAAATAAATGTATTTGCTGACTACCTAGGAACTGGCGTTTTTGAATTTTTTTTGAATTTTTTTTTCAAAAAGTTTTTCAAAAAAAACTTTTTTTCTCAAAAACGGCTCCACAGATTTTTAAAAATTTATTCTCATAAATTCAAATTTATCCAAGAAATAAAATGGCGTACTCTTTTTTCAGCTCAAATTAGTTTAAGTATTTATTTAAGAATTTTGAAAAATTTATTTTTATCAAAATCTCAAGCCCCTAGACCACTGTCACACATTAGAGCAAGTTCGTGGGACCCAGTCGTGCATTTTATTTTTTTTGAAACGCAATCAGAAAGAAAAAGGTCAGTGTTGTGGTTGTGGTAATTTTGAATGCTAAAAACTTAAGCTTTTAGCAATGGGTTAACAAAGACTACATTAAAATAGATTTAACTATATTTTTTTTAAAGTGTTTCGCCTGAATTTCCTCGGGTCCATCTATTGCATGTCGAATTACAGCCACCAATATTGGATGGCATCAGCGGATCAGCGTGCAGCATCTTTATTTTCACTAATTCGTGTACCGCTGCACCTGGTATGTGTGTGTTTTGATCAGTTTATTGATGTATGTCGTATGTGAATGAGGTTGTTTACTAGATCGTGATGGGCAACGATACAGTTAGTGAGTCAAATAAACCGGTCAACAAGGGAAAACCCAAGAATAATGTGAAATGCCTATACGGTTCGAAAAAAGTTTCACTTGCATCGCGGTTTCATAAAACCACACAAAGATTTTTTTGTTTTTGCTTTGTGGGCTTTTAAGCGTTCTTAAATGCTGTTATGTAGGGAGTTATTATGATGTTATAAGATATTATGCCACATTATGGAGATTGTTAAAGAATTCTGGTTGAAATAATAATTCAATGAATCAAATGTTTGTAATTTGTTATGTCTGCGAAATCCGAAAATTCTCAGAAACCACTTCAAGGAAATTACAAGGTTTTGCAAATAACTGTGGGCGTGGGGGGGTAACACACACCGACAGATGTTGGGATGTTGGAATAAGGCTGTGAAAATGGGGTAGTATAGAAGCTAAAGTAGAAAATATTATATGAAGCAGTCCTTGAAATGCAGACGTCAGTGTAATAGGAGTGTTGGAATACAACCAAGAACTAGTAGAAAGAGCTGAAAAATAAGAACAAGTCATGTTGTTCCTTCTAAAGCAACAAGCGTTTTCAAATACAATTTTGCTTTCAGAATATTTAAATAAGCTGCAAATCGTTGGATAAATTAAAATAAAATGCACGACTTGGTCGCACGAACTTGCTCTAATGTGTGACAGTGGTCTAAGGGTTTGAGATTTTGATAAAAATAAATTTTTCAAAATTCTTAAATAAATACTTAAACTAATTTGAGCTGAAAAAAAAGTACGCCATTTTATTTCTTGGGTAAATTTGAATTTATGAGAATAAATTTATAAAAATCTGTGGAGCGGTTTTTGAGAAAAAAAGTTTTTTTTGAAAAACTTTTTGAAAAAAATTTTTAAAAAAAATTTAAAAACGCCAATTTATAGGTATTCAGCAAATACATTTATTTAAAATTTTTAGAAAAAAATTTAATAAGCAGTTTTCAAAATATTAATTTTTTAAATTTTTTTTAAAAAAATGCTTTTAAAAATACACAAAAATATTTTTCAAAAATATTGGTATGCAATACAAATTGAGCTACCTACAGCTATATGTGTGTGAAATTTCGAAAGAATTGGTTGAGTCGTTTTCGAGTTAGTCGAAAGCAAAAAAAACGGTCCAATGGAAAGTACCGTTCTTAGCCATTTTAAAAAAAATTTTTTTCAGCCATATGATTGGTCGTACCTAAAAACCAACACTGATTTTTTTAAATCGAAATCGTTATAGCCGTTTTTGAGAAAAATAAGCTTTAACGTAACGGTTGTATGGCAGGTACCGTTATTTTTTGAGCTAAAAAAAAAATTTCAATTTCCCCTCTGTACAATACCTAAAAAAGTCTATATACCAAGTTTGAAGCAATTCGGCCCACCCGTTTGGGCTGTAGGTCTCTATACATACAGACAGACAGACAGACAGACAGACAGACATACAGACGGACAGAATTTTTAGACCATCTTTTTTCGTCTTCGCTATCATCGTAATGTCATGTTTGATTGTTATCTCAAAACTTTTTTTTTCGACGAATGCATAACTTGCCTTATAGTACCTATAATCGCAAGTAAAAAATGAGGAACGTGTGCATACAATAGAAATGTTGTCTATGTAGGAGCTAATAAGTCTAAGTATGAGTGCATTCATATTCCATTGGAATGGAAAGGATCTGCAATTTACAATCAGATCGGAATAAGTTTCTTCAGTTAGAGTGTTTTCCACTTCCTTCTAAGATGCAGTGCCTTCTGCAAAGCCGTACTAAATAAAGTATACGACTGGGTCGGACGAACTTGCTCTAATGTGTGACAGTGGTCTTATGGTTTGAGATTTTGAAAAAAAGCAGGAAAAAAATGATATGATAAATTTTTGATCACTTAAAAATCACTAGCTAAAACATTTTTTTTGGAAAAAATGAAGTAAACCATCTGATTTTGTTTACTGTTTAGAATCTTAAGAAATTTTTATTTCAAAATTGTTCGACCAGTTTTTTTTCAAAAAACAGTTTTTTTGAAAAACTTTTCGAAAATATATTCCAAATTTTTTTCAGTATACCAACTTCAAGAACTTTGTAGTTTTTATTAGAAAAAAGTTTTTAAACTTAAAAAAAAAAAAAAACTCAAAAAACGTGATTTGAAAAATTTAAGAATTAACATTATTTCATTCATAAAAGGGCTTGTACATTAAAAATTTCATCGAAATTCGTCAAACAGCTTACGAGAAAATCGGACTTAAAAAAACCGGTCCTAAGGGAGCTACCGTTATAAGACCTTTCCTGGCGAATCTCTTCCAACCAAAACATAAAGTTTGCACAGAAGGCACTATTCAGAAAGTTTTATCAAAATCGTATAAGCCGTTTTTGAGAAAAATTAATTTTTCATTAAAAATCGTATGGCAGGTACCGTTAGTTTTAAAGCTAAAATGCTAATTCCAAAAACAAAATTCCATAATAATACTATGCACCAAGTTTGAAGCAAATCGGTCCAGCCGTTTAGGCTGTAGGTGCCGATTCAGACGGGCGGATAGACAGACAGAATTGTCGGACACACTTTTTTAGGCTTCTGTATCATTGTTTAATTGTCAAAAAAAAAAAAATTTTTAGCGAATGCATTTCAACTGTGTGCATTATTTTAGTCTTCATGAATTTGATCATTAAGCCATTCACATTTCAATTAAAATTCCAGCAGTTGACTCCTTACACTTTGCTTCAAGCCACAAGTAAGTGGTGAAAGACATTACTGAAGTCTTCCTAAATGGAGATACATTTAAAACGATATCATCTCTCCTTTAATGTACCACGATGTCGATGGGTATGGACCAATACGCACCAGCTCTTCAATTTTAACCCTGACGCAGTACTGGGAGTTTTCTTCTAAGGTCGCGTGATCAAGTGTAGGGCTAGAGGTAATTGGTTAGGGAGCGGACTGGTTGGCGATGGCAGTAAGTAAGCAACGCACCTTCGGTGGCAGTCATTATCAAAACAACTTTTAAGTTTTAATATTGTCAGTTACTCAAGAAGTCAAAAATTGGGTTAATTCAATTCAATCACCGTTGCGACCATTTTGAAAAAGAAAAATTATGTATCTCATAATATAAATATAATATAACATGTCAGCAAAAAATTTTTTTTTTTTTTTTTTTTACACTATCAGTTCTCGAGAGTAAGAAGCTTATATCAAGCATTAACTTACAATCAGAGATTAGCCAACACATATTATGTGCTCACTGGCTACATCATTTAGTGCAGGTGTTAGTTGTTAGTAAGCAAAATATACAAATAGCATAACACCAGCACAAAAAATAAAAAATAAATAAACAAATACATTTATACAAAATAGATATAAAAACATTGAGAACATACAAAACATAAACTATGAGCGTGGTGCACTGGTTTTAAATGTTTTTTTTAGAGAGGATTTACTAATATTAAAATCAACAATACTTTTATTTGAGTTGAAAAGTTTGCACATGCGGGTAAGAGGTTCATTCATGCCATAATTAGTACGGTGTTGGGGACAATGCAATAGCTCTAATCTACGAAGATGATGAGCCCCTCCGCGATAGTTAAAACCTACACACGATAGAAGATCGGGTGAGTCCAAAAATCCCGTTAAAAGTTGGTGAATAAAAATAACATCATTGTTAATACGCCTTTGTGACAAAGTTTGAATCTGTAGAAGTTGAATCCGGTGTTCGTAAGGTGGGAGGTTGTATGGATCTGCCCAGGAGAGACCTTTTAAAGCAAATCGAATAAAATTACGCTGAACTGCCTCTATCCTAGACTTATGAACTTCGTAGAAGGGAGACCATACCTGTGATGCATATTCTAGATGGGGACGAACATGACAGTTATATAAAGCTAGGGTTACATAAGGATTTTGAAATTCCTTCGACCATCTTTTAACAAATCCCAACATGGAATTAGCTTTTTTAACAATAAAGTTGATGTGTTCCGTGAAACTCAAGTCTGGGCTAAAGTTTACTCCCAGATCTTTAAAACTAAAAACGCGATGCAAAACTTGTTGTGAAATGTAATAGCCGTGTGTACTTGGTACCCGTTTCCTTGAAAAAGTCATTGTCTGACATTTCGCTGGATTCAGGCTTAAACAATTCTTGCTACACCAGATAGCAAATCTGTCGATGTCGGCTTGCAATTCTACGCGGTCATTAGCTGAGTTAATAGATTTGAAAATTTTCATATCATCAGCGAAAACAAGGATCTCACTAGAATGAATACACGAAGTTACGTCATTGATAGCTAGTATAAACAGTAACGGACCAAGATGGCTGCCTTGTGGGACTCCTGATTTTGCTGGGAAAGGGCTAGAAAACGAATTTCTGAACTTGACTATGTATGATCTGTTTCGGAGATATGAATATATCCAATTAACAAATCCTACAGGGAAACCTAGAGCTTTCAATTTGAAAATGATAATTTCATGTGAGAGTTGGTCAAAAGCTTTTGAGAAATCTGTGTAGATACAATCCAGCTCATGTCCACTCTCTAATGCCTTTGAGCACTTGTTCATAAAGGTTAATAAGTTTGTGACAGTAGACCGCTTCTGCATAAAGCCGTGTTGTTGATGGCAGATTAAATGTTTGCAGAAAAACGTTATACTATCACAAACTGCTTGTTCGAAAAGCTTTGGAATAGAGGACAGTTTAGAAATCGGTCTATAGTTGGTAATATCGGACTTATTACCCTTTTTGAAGACGGGAGTAATGAATGAATCTTTCCATACTTGAGGAAATTTACCGGACTTAAGGGATAGGTTGAAAAGGAATTGCAAGGGAGAAGCTAAAACGGAGGAACATTTTTTTAATATTATAGGAGGAATGCCATCAGGACCGGGAGAGTAATCATCTTTCAGCAATGAAAGATAATGCAAAACTTTATCATTATCAATTTGGATGTTGTTAAAAGTGGCTTGGGGGAAATCACGGGAGTAGTCAAAGAAATCAAAGTCTATATTGACGGGATTTTCAATAAAGGACTTACTGAAATGCTTTGCAAACGCATTGCATATCTCAGGTGAGCTTGTCAAAGCGGAATCTTTGTAAACAAAGTTCACTGGATACCCATCAGACTTTTTCTTTAAATTTACAAACTTCCAAAATTTCTTTGGATCAATCTTCAACGAAATTTCCATTTCCTTCACATATGCTGCATATAGGTTTCTGGAAAGTAAATTAAACTCTTCAAAAAGTGCAAGGAACACATTTTGATCAGAAATTGAAAGACTTTTAATGTAAGACTTCCAAGCCTTATTCCGTTTGTTGCGTAGACATTTAAGCTCTTTCGTGTACCACGGATGGCTGGAGTTGATATTTTTAGATATCTTAAGAGGAATTGAATTTATCAAGCAGCTATTGAAAATTTCGTAGAATTGAGTAACTGCGTCGTCAATGTTAGAGCAAACATGAATATTCGAAATATTAGAAGCACTCAAATTGTCGTAAAGTAATTGAAAGTCAGCTTTACGGAAATCAAGTGAATAAGAAGAGTCTTCGGCATTACTGTTATTGAGTAAATTGCTGCTCATATCAAAAAATATATCCAATGGGGGATGGTAGGAGTCTACGTTAGAAATGGCAGAGGTAGATTCTACCACTACCGTACTAACAGCGTCAGAAGAAAAGACTAAATCGAGAATTCGATTTCTACAATTATTAATACAGCTTACTTGCTGTAAGTCAGTAGAGGTTATGTTGTCCAAAAGAAGAAGTTCCTGTTGCGAAGAAGTCAAGGCAGCTTCTAAATAGGACTCGTCTTCAGAAGGGGTCCACGTAATGTTAGGTAAATTGAAGTCACCCAACAGTAAAATGTTGCTATTTGAACTGGCAATATCAATCATATGATCAAGAATTAACGATAGCTCGGCAAAAACTGACGCAGAACTTTTCGGTGGAATATAAACATTAATAATAAAAAGATCATATGATTGAAAAGAAACCTTAACACAAATGAGTTCAATTGAAACATTAAAGGGCAAAGAGACAAGGGAAGATGAGATGCAATTACGAACAGCAATCAATACACCACCGCCCACTTCCTTCGGCTTATCCACATGACGATCCTTTCTGAAAACAGAAAACTCATCGTCGAAAATTTCTGTGTCCAAAACTGAACTATTGAGCCATGTTTCTGTGAAAGCAAAGATATCATGTGGAAAAGCTTGAGAGTTTTTAAAAACTTCAGCAGTTTTGCTGCGTATCCCTCTTACATTTTGGTAGAAGAGGGTAATCCTATTAAGTTTTTTGGAGCCGATACTTTAGCAACTCGATTATTGAGATTTTTTGATCGAACTACAAATTCTTTGACAAGCGTACCGGGAGGCCAAAACTTATTGTCGCAGAGAGGACCGAAAAATGATGGAGGAGTAGTTATCCTGAACGATGACACGAAACTGTCAGGCTTACTGATTTTATTGCATTTTATAGCTGACGCACTCGAAATGCAGTTATTAGCAACAAGATGTTGAATTATGTCATTGGGTTGGAGTTCAGGGTCAAGTCGGGATACAAATACTAGTTTTGGCTTAGGAACAGATTCTATTTTTTTGGGAGGTTCCGAATCGTTAATGTTATTAGTATTAGTATTAGTATTAGAACAACTTGATAATATTTTCGGTTCAGAGCAAGATGGGGTAGTGCTGGCTAATTCAATGGGAACCGCCACCGCCGGTGCATCGATATCGGCCCTAGAGCTGTTGACGGTGGTTAAATCTACTTCTTGAAGGGGAGGAGGCAGTGGTATACTTATTGGAATGACTCTCCTTGAATTTGGGCGCTTTGGGTCTGGGGAAGGAGTTTTGGATGACGATGATCCTTCACGACCCCTTTTCTTACCCTTTTTGAGAGCAGACTTGGTGAGTATAGAAGAAGAGGGGTTACTCGGGGGCAGGGATGAAGGATGAATAGAGTCAGGATCTAACGGCTCTGTTGACGTTGATTTGCTAACAGTTTTGATCGGGGAAGGAATTGAAACTACATTTGCTACAACTGAGTTAAAATTTTCATGTAAAACATCAAAGTTCTTAGCAATTTTTATAATATCATCCTTAAGAGACGACATTTTGAAAGAAATTTGCGATAAGGATATTTTGATACAGGTTTTGCAGTACCAAAAAGCAAATCTTGAAGAATTTATTTTATCAATAAAACTGTTAGTTGAGCCTAAGCATTTGGCGTGGAATAAATTCCCACAAGGGCCAAAGCAAGCAAAAAGAGGAGTTGAATTCGAGTGCTCTATACATTTCTCAGCTGAGCAGACCATTTTAGTATATATAGAAATGAATGAGGAAAGAAAAAAAAAAACTAAAAAAAGGAAATTTTATCTTAATTAAAAAAATACGAATTTTGAAGTTGAATCCGGAATATAATATATAAAAAAAAAAGAAAAAAAAAAAAAAAAGTTAAATGTTTGGACTCGGCTAGGATTCGAACCGCGGATTACAGAATCCTAATGTAACGCGCTCAGACAGACTCGGCCGTCAAGTCGACAATAGTACAATAATTAATTTTTTACAAAAAAAACTACCAAATGATTAATTTGATACGTTATTAGTAAAATATAAGAGCTAGGATTAAAAGCTCTTTTTTTAAATAGAGGGGAAAAAAAGTTTAGTAAAAGGGGAAGTAAATAGCTTGTTATATAATTATAAAAGCACTAGATTGAAGAAAAAACAAAGATGCTTGAATGACGCTTACCAGAGCAAACAAAAAACAATGACAATTATTAAATTACCTAATAAAATCACAAATTTAAATCACCACACATATTACGAATGCTTTAAAATAATAATACTAGACAAATTATTATATAAAAATAGCTAGATCATGCAAAAAACAGATTAATTCAAAGGAGCTTAAATTCAACGCGACCACCACAAATATAACCAGTGCTGCCACTGGTCCCTTAACGCACTCTTTAAAAGACCTGAACTCATTTCACTGCAGTGCCTCGTTATCCGTTCGTGAAATTTAAATAAATTTTCCAAATCCTCTTAAAAAAAAATACAAGTGCGAAATAAAAAAAAAAACGTCTCCCCTTGTTAAATCCTTAATCCAGCAAAGCAGCCAACAACCTTATAATAACAATTTTTCCATTTAAGGATTATCGCCTAAGCTGGTATAGACTTCCGGCAAATCTTTAAGAAAACAAAATAGGGACATGCTCTGTGAAAAAGCCTATTCTTCATCCTTCTATCAGAAATCTACTAAATATTCAAGAAACGATTCATGATTTTGAAACAAATTAAAATTGTTGTAAAATTTTATTATAAACTGGTTGTGGTGGTTTGGGCGTAATAATTCGTTGCTATTTTACAAACAAACCTATATAAAACCAATCCTTACAAAAAAAAAAAATCACTTCAAAACATTAAACGAATAAAGAAAAAAAAAATGGGTCGGAATTCGACAGCTTTCGCAATTTACATAATCCTTGGACAATTTATCGTTTTAAAATGAACACAGAACTTCCAGAGGTCCTCCCCACTCTTTGCTCCCTCTTTGACGAAAGAGCTTTTCAGCAGGACGAGGTTTTTGTCGATTATTTCTAAATTTCGAAAATTTATCACCAATACAAAATAAACTTTCAATGGCTATGGCAATGGCGATGACGACGATGCCGGGCGTACAGTAAAATGCCATTACACAATAATTGGACACTTTGTGTTTCGTTTGGCGCTCATTTTATAGGAAGCGTGTTGTGTTTGGCTTGACATGACATGATGCCCTTTTCGTCCTTTGGCCAAGGCGAGGGATAAATTGATTAGCTACTTGTAGATTGGTAGTTGATAAATTTTGAATAATGTTAATGGATTTGGTGTTGTTTTTGTTGTTCGGACGATCAAACAATGATGAAAATGATTAATTTTAACGAGAAATTGAGAGAGGATAACTCAAGGATATGAAGAGAACAAAAAAAAAATTGTTAATAAAAAGAACATTTATTGTTAATGTTAAAATGGCTTTTTTAAATCTTTTTGGTGTAAGATTAAAAAAAGGTATAGCGTATTCGTTTGAAAATATACAAGAAATTTGAAACTCCTGAAGAAAGAATATACGAAAAGGTTTGTAATGACTTGCACAAGAAGAACTACAAAAAGAAAAGGATTACCTACTTAAAATTTTGACAGGCGAGGCGTTTTGAACAAATTAAATAAAAACAAAACACAAAAGTGAACAAATTTAAAAACAGAGGATAGTATAAGTATCCTAGATAAAAAGACAAAAAAGTAAAAAGTTATATTTTTAAAGTGGCAAAAAAATATTACAAACGTAAAATATAAGTTATATTCACAGTTGCGAGGAAAAACTTATCAAAAGAAAACTTTTTACATAAAAATAAATGAAAGGACAATGAAAAACTTAAGAAGAACTATCTTGAAGGGAGAAGAGATGGCTATAAACCATTATCTGGGTACAATATTGTCGGATAAAAAAGTAAGCAAATTGCGTTCAAGCGAAAAGTTTTGTCAGTTCTGATTAGAAAAATCTGAGTGCTATGGGATGGAAAGATGTTGTTGATGTTAAGGACATTGGGTTGGTAAATAAAACACACGACTTGGTCGAAAGTACTTGCTCTGTTGGCTAAAACTAAACAGCTCGATGTATATAGAAGCTACTGTTAAGAAAGCTTTAACCTTTAAAACGTTGATGGCCTAGTGTGGGGGCTATCAAAGATATAATACCTATACTTCCCTAGCAAGTCTTAACCATTTTATTGATTTCGTTGTCCACTTATGGCCAATTTAATAAAAACCTTAAAAAAGAACTATATTTTCCTTTTTTGTATATCAAGCCGAAAACTAGAAATTTAATCTGATAGCATACAAAATTTATTTGAAATCGTAAGAGCTAATTTTGAGCAAATTAGAAAATTGGAAACATTTTGGCTTAAATCTAGTGACTCGTTCTATGGTGGCTACTGTTTAGAAAGGTGTTAAGGTAAGATGATTAAAAGATTTGCAATTCCTTCCTATGAAAAACTATGACAAACAAAGATTAATTTCATTTTTGAAAAAAAAAAATCACTGTAACCAGATTCGTCATGACCATTTAATCCTAAAAGGGATAAAAAACAGATTTGCTAGAAATACCCAGGGTTAGTTAAATTCTAAGTTTAATCGAAATCGACATTATGTCGTCATGTCATGCTTGATTAAAAACTCGATTTTTGTTCTACATGAAACCAACACGCAAACATTTTTGGAGAATGTACAAGGTGATCGGTGAAAGCTACAGCTTAATTTTTAACATTACTACATTTTATATTGCAAAATTTACAGAGATTGGTATATAAACTATCTAACATACTACTGCCAAGTTATATAAAGTCCTTAATTTTATAAGCATTTACTTAAGTAGGAATATTGAAGGAAAGCTACAACTAAAAACCTTCATTAAAAAAAAAAAGTAACGAGATTGACGGTGGTGCGCAACTTACAATGCCATAATTAAGATGTCTTTTACACATTAAATCTTAGTTAATTACAGAAAATAGAAAAACATTTATAATATTAATTATATGTATATGTATAAACATAAGTAAATAAATAAATAAATAAATAAATAATTAAATAAATAAATAAATAAATAAATAAATAAACTAGAAGATAAACAGATAAATTAGACAAAAGAATAGAATAGAATACAAAAAAGATAAAATACATTAATAAGTAAATTAATAAGAAATCACATTTTTTTTTTTAATTTATATATAGATATGCAAACAAAAATATATATAGCCATTGTGTATAAAAACAGACATTAGACATCAATAAGATAATCTTGAGATAAGTGAATTGTCAGAAGATCTACAGGAGACATTGTATTTATTTCTAAGTTTTGAAATTCGACTCGAAATAGATTCAATATTAACAAGAGTATGCAATTCGGCAGTTGAAAAATGCCAAGGAAGCCTCTATATCATTTTCAAAAGTTTGTTTTGTGATACCTGCAGCCTTCGTATATGGGTTTTTGCTCAATTACCACACGCCATAGAACAAAATCGCCTGGAAATCGCTTTAATGATAATTGAGTTTGAAGAAAAGATACTGGTATCGTCAGCGAATATAGTTTTCTCTCAGTTGGGTATAAATGCGAGAAATCTGACGTAAAAATAAACTTTTTTGTACAGCCGGAAATCTATTTTTTTGTATCGTAATTTTAATTAAAGTTATTCTAGTGGACTGTCTTTGGAAAACTAACTTTCAAACCCAAAATTATGAAAATAAATTAAATTATTTTTCGAACTTATTTCGTAAAAAATCTTACGCAATTAAGTAGGTACAGTATTTGTTGTCAAAATTTAAACCGCAAGGCTTTTAGACTTTTTGTTGCGCAGCTATTCTTAAATAACCAATTTTCTTTTAACACCCTACTGCATAAAATATATAGGTATAATGTATTTGGTGCGGAATTCGTAACATAGAGTAATAATACCGTAAGTATAGAAAAGTATACATATGTATATGATATTCTGACTCAGAATCAAAAGTTTAGTCGATTAAGCGATGACCGCCCTCCGCCCGTACGTTCGTCCTTAGTGTAAGCCTAAGTTTTAAAATCATCGAAATCCGACCACAATTGCCACTTTTGTTCAACAACCTCTATATGGCAAAACTGAATTGTTTTAGTTACGATCAAAGCACAACAACGCTAAAATTTTCACACGCAAGCTGTAAATCGTTTCGCAATTAAATAAAAATATTTCAGTTTGAGCGTGGCTGACGCCCAATTTTCACACAAAGTCATCAATATTATTTGTTTAAAATAGCAATGCTTATATTTGGGCAAAAACCTTGAATTTTGTGGGTATAAGTTGTACGTAAGCAATTGGTGGGTTGGCGCCCACTTTTCATTAGAAACCATAAAAAAAATATTTTTGCAAATAAAAAATACTTATAATAAATCCTCAAGCCCAAATTTTGTGCATCTCTTAGTCGAAACTAAAAACCTTCGGGGGTGACTTACGCCCATATTTTAATAAAAAAAAAAAAACATTGTATTAAAAATTTAAGGCACCTATATTCAATTTTAAATATTTTTATTAGTTTTTATATGAAAAATGTACCTATCTCTAATTTTTTTTTTTTGTAAATTTTTTCAATATGCCCACTTAAGGGTAAGATCTTTCAGCTGTAGTTTAAACTAAACTAAATTTTGTTTTACAAATTTTTACGAAAACTTAAACTAAATTTTGTTTAACAAATTTTTAGGACACGCCCACTTTTAAGTAGCGTTTCCGTTAAAAGTCTTAATATGCATTCATTTTTTAATGTTTTCTAACTATCTGTCGCAGTTTTGAAGTAAGAAGATGAACATTTTGTGTTTGTATTAGGTACTTTGTTACATATAGCAGGTTGTGGTTCAAGAATTGTTTAATACACCCACAATCGCTATTTCCATTTAAAATCGAATATTTCATTTTCAAGTTGTTTCATTAATTCAAATTATGTCTTTTTGTCTTCAAATTTAGTTTAGTTAATAAATACGTTTGTCATTTTGTCAATTTAGCAACGTAAGCAATTTAAGAAATATTAAAAAAAAAAAAATGGGATCCTTTTTCTTTCAATAAAAATAAAAATGGCAATCCTTCGAATAATGGATCACCATCAGGAATCAGGATTCATTCAATGTCACCCACAACCTCACTCATATTTCATTTCTCATGATAAAGCAGTTACCATAGTAGCTAGTTAGTTTTCACGTTTTATTATTGTTCCATAAGAAAGGATTATTCCTGAAAATCCTGTTTTTATAGCAATATTGTCTGTTTAAGGAATGATCCATTATTCAAGATTAGCTCCATCTTTTTCCATTGAATGATTGATTATTCTTTGTCTTTCGGAATAGTTTCTATTGTTAGCTTTTTCATCACCGTTCATCCATCGTTCCCGGTAAAGTTTTTGTATGATATTTGGCAGTAAAAAAATATATTTTCTTGGAAATTTAATTTCAAAACTATTCTTAGGTGAATATTATTTGGAACTGTAATTTGTAATAAAAACAATCCAGGAATTCCTATTCTAAACTTAAGATATTTCTTTTAAAAACAATTTTTAGTTCTAAAAAAACGGCTCCTGCATTTTGGTGAGGAGAGTCATAACCTTAAAAGCATGTACATTATCTTGATTGTCTTCTTAATTTTACTCGTGTTTTGAAGATCTAATAAATATTTTACAACAAAGTTTAAATATTAATATATGGAAATTCTCCATCATGGGAGAACAGAACTTTAAGTCATACAAAAGATCAAAATCTAAATTATTTTTGTTTAAATATCCATCAACTACTCACTTACTTATGATGGCACAACTAGAACATGGTGATACTAGGCCTGCCATCTCCAATTTCATTCTCCAAGAAGTCGGAGACATCCCTCTAGCTGGTTGCTATATCAAAGATGTGAGTTCTACTTTGCCTTCTGACTTCAGCGCTAATGTTGCCTTCTTGCAATAGAATACAATCAGATTTTATGAGTTGGAAAATTTTCACACCATCAGCGCATCTACAGCAAATATTTAGAAAATTGAAAAGTTTCAGGAATATCGTTTATAATAAGTATCTTAAAACAAGGGCTTTATATGGGTCCCTTGTGGTACACCAGAGGTTACTTTAATAGCTTAAGATTTAAATTCACTTTTATTTGAGCCGATAACTCAAATATGAACTTATCCATTTTAAGAATTGATAATAAAGACCCAGCACTGATAATTTTTGAGAGCAAGATTGTTATGATTTACCCTGTCAAAGGCTGTGGAAAAATCTATGAATACTTTGTCAGTTTGAAAACAATTCTTAAATCCTTTGACTACAAATTTACACAAAAAAGTGAGGTTTAAAGCTGTTGATCTGCCTGACAGAAACCCATGTTGAGTTTCAGCAATTATTATATCGGGTGTTTTTTTAGAGTTATAGAACTTTAAGTTGGCATCACTATTTTAACTGTCGGCCATTTTGTCAGCTGTCAAGTGGTTTATTTTTAGTTTGGTTTGACATTTCAACATGAATAGACTGACGTCTGAACAACGTTTCCAAATTGTGCAAATTTATTTTGAAAATCATAGTTCTGTTTGAAATACTTATCGCACACTACGTCCCATTTACGGTATTTGGCGATGAAGCTCACTTTTGATTGAATGGATACGTCAATAAACAAAACTGCCGTATTTGGAGTGATCATAATAATCAAGTGTATACTGAGACACCGTAACATCCACAAAAACTGACTGTTTGGTGTGCTTTACGGGTTGGTGGAATAATTGGTCTGTACTTCTTTAAAAACAATGCTGACCAGAACGTTACAGTCAATGGTGATCGTAATAGAGCCATGATTACATACTGACTTTTTCGTTTATCAATTAATCAACTATGATGTGCAAGAGCTTTGAATTTAACAAGATGGCGTAACATGTCACACAGCTCGTGCCACAATTGATTTGTTGAAAAGGAACCGTTCGGTAAGAGCATAATTCCTCGATTTTTTCCATTTAATTTAAAAAGTCCATCATTGTTTTATTCCATTTCAAAGTTATTTACCTCTAAAAACAACACCTTTTATGTTTTGTAAGAAAATCAAGCTGGTCAATAACTATATAGAGATGAAAGATGTTTCCATTCATGTAAGAACTGACCAGTTGTAGAGACATATTAAAAATTAAGCAAGCTGGTAGGGTGAGTGATGTTGAACATTTTTTCATAACTTAATGAGAAATGCCATCAGGCCAAGAACCTTTTATTTACTTCAATTCGTCTCAAATTAACGCTTGATGTTGGTAATCAACAACGTTCTTTTTCAAAATAATTGCAAATGATTGATACGTCACTAGATTTGCTGCGAGAAAACTCCATGCAATGAGGTAAAAAACTTCTAGAACTAGAACGCTCAGCGTCGACGGTAAACAAATCATCAGCTCTTCAGAGAAAGTTTATACACTTGCAGTTCATTTTGCTGCAAGTTCTACGTTGTCTACAAGCAATTTAAGAACTTTAATTTTTCTATGGGACATGTATTTTCCGCACTCGTACAGTAGCAAGAGTTCTTCAAGATCTTACTATACATAAATCCGCTTGCCCGGATGGTATACCTCCTATACTTCTCAAGAGGTGTTCTTCATAGCTGGCACAACAATTGGGTAAGTTTTCCAATCGCTCCTATCGTTCAGGAATTTTTCCTAGTAGATGGAATACAGCATTTCTCCAGCCCGTCTTTAAAAAAGGTGACTCCTCCTCCTCCTCCTCCTCCTACTTCTCCAACCGACCAATTGCAGCAGCGTCCCTTCTTTCCAATGACATGGAAATACTGATAAATAGTCATCCCAAGAAATATCTCGAAGATCGAGAGCTTTTAAATAACCGACAGTACGGCTGGTGATCTGATGGCATATCTCACTGAACAGTGGAACAAATTTTTGCATCGCTTTGGCCTTTGGCGAAAGCAAGATTATTGCGCTTAATATTTTAAAGGCATTTGGTATCGATGATACTCTTATTCGTTGGATTAGAAGCTTTCTTCTGGACCGTTCAATACAAGTTGTATTAGACGGTTTCAAGTTTGATCTAGACAAAAAAAATGCTCTTGTGCCCCAGGGCTCCGTTCTTATTTTTATAAATGATCTCTTGCCTGTGACTTCCAATCCATTAAATTGTTTTGCTGACGACTCAACCCTCAGCTTTTTATATACGTTTGATAATTCACGGCTTTTGCCTTCGGAAGACGAAGCTCATTGCGACGGTGTATATATCGGAAAAACTTCAAGAACCTTACAAAAAAGATTTACCGAACATATGAATGCCTCAGTTCACTTGGACCCTTCTTCCGGACTGTCCCAGCATATAAAGGCTACAGGACATTCTTGTTCCCCAGATAATATACAATTACTCCATTGTCTCCCATCCGGCCGTGTTCTTGATAAATTCGAAATCTTCGAGATCAACAAACACAAACATCTGAACATACTTAATTGCCAAGTAGACTTAACTAATAAAAGCCCTCTACTCAACTTTGCTTTTGATAAATAAAAATAATGTTTTTAATATATGTAATTTCATGACTTGTTTATTATATGTATACATTTGTATTTACAGTATATGATACTCGAACTTAATTCTCTTGACACACTGTTAAATGTTAAATGTACTTTGCACGCACTATTTTATTCTATGTATAATTAGTCTCCTGATGATGTCCTAATAAGACGAAACGCGTCGATTAAAATTATTAAAAAACTGTGATATAAGTGGAAATTAAACAAGTGTTTTATTTAACATAATGCTTTCATCATATGTATTCCACCAAGTGCCAACCAAAAACTCTATTGAGTTTATAGAAGCTCATTAAACTCCGAATTAAACATGATGGTTAGCAAAAACAGTTTATAGTTCTTATTCCTAAGCTTTATGTTCTCTATTTTTAAGATTTTACAAAGATTTATCAAGCCAAGGAGGATTGGAATTTCGTCTAACAATTTTTTTTTTTTTTTTTGAGTAAAACTATCAGACATGCCTAGGGAAGTGGAACGTAAACGGAGAGAAGATAAACGATAGTTGCTTTAGGAGTCTTTTGGAGAACTACAATTGGAACAATATTTATGATGAACCTGATGCTGAACTGCAATAAAATCCATTCTGTCGTGAACAATTTTCTGTCCTCATGTGTACCTTCAAAAAAAATTTATATTGGACCAAACTATAAAAAATGTGAATGAAGAAAAATAAAAAATATAAATAAAAACAAAAAACACAAAGAAAATTTGATTTAGTTGTGTACTTTATTTATTTTTTATTTTTTTAAACACAGAATGCATTTCGGAAGGCAATTGGCCTACCATCATCAGCGTAGTACGCGTAACACCTTAAAGAGATTAGAATTAAGTACAATTAGTGCAAAACAAAATTAAAAAAGAGAAACATTAAGATTTTGAATGTAAATGTAAAAACATACAAATTTATTTACAAGAGAAAATAAATTAGATGTTATTGGACTTTCTTCTATGTTCATTAAATTCTCATTGATGTTTATGTAAATGGATTCATATGCGTCCAGTTTTGATGAAAAAGGTACACTTTTTATCAGTTTGTAGTTGTCTAGGAGAGGGGTCATGTTGTGAGGTTCTGTGTTGGTGGTTGGTCAAGTCAAATGCATGGGCTCCGACAGCTTTTGAGTGTCTTTATTGTTGATGTACCTCTGATGTTCAGCTATACGACACTCAACTCAAAAAGTAATTCACACGGCAAAATTAAACTGGTTAAAACCAGAAATAGAAAATCATTACAAGAATTTGGACACTTTACAATTGCAGTTATATGAGTTACACCTCAAAATGACAAAATGTCTACAAAATAGCATTATGTATTTACAATTGTTTTGCAACCAAACAATCTATAATAATTAACCTTGCTGAAAATATATTTCATAAAAAACGAACAAAGCATTCCAAAAAATTGACTATCTTGTTAAAATATAAGGTTAAATCCATCGAACCCAAACCCATGGTAAAAGAGGTAGACAATTTAGTTGTGAATCTGTCTAATGAAAACTTCAGTCTCGACGAATTGGTTTGAATTTTTCTGTTAAACCCCTTTCACTCCCACTTATTGACGTTATTGCTGACATTGAAACAGCGATATAATATAAACCATTTGATGTCAAAAAACAAATCAGAGAAAAAGCTTCACAAGTCATCATCGAAACAAAAAGTTTTGCTACGAGGAACAATCCAGACTCTGACACCATTAAATAGAATCTTTGAAAAATCGGATCGTTTTTTACATGAAATCTGACAAAGGAAACAAAGTAGTTATTGTCAACAAAGATGATTACAATGGAAGGATGATTCAGTCAATTACTGAAGATAACTTTAAGGTTTGCCGTAATCCGCTTAATACAATGGTTAAAGACTCAAAATCCGTCATTGAAACTTTACATAAAGTTTTCGATGTTAACAAATATCGTTTAAGAGAATCGAATCCTCAAGTACCCCTTATGTACGGCTTACCTAAAATTCATAAAAGTGGCGAGAAGATGAGGAAAATCGTGTCATGTGTCAATTCGCCTTTCGAAAAACCGGCAAAATGGCTTATGTCTGAAATGAAAAAGTTTCGTAGGTTTGAAGGTTTTTCAGTCGAAAACTCCTTTGAATTTATTAAGAGAGTAAAAGACATCAAATTGGCAGAAGATGAAATTTTGATTTCATTTGACGTTACTGCACTTTTCCCCAGCGTTCCAGTCAATGTAGCTATAGACGCTATTATAGAACACCTACAAAAATCAAATGTTTCATTAGAACACACCAACGCATATATTTTTGCAATTGAAACATGTATGAAACATAATTGTTTTCAATTTAGAGACACTTATTATTCCAATGACTTTGGTTGCAGTATGGGCAATAGTCTTTCACCGTTTATGTTTATTGCTGAAGCGTTTACGTGCAAATTGGAGAGAGAAATGAAAAATGAAGATGTATTCCCAAGAATTTGGTGGCGATATGTTGACGACACGTTTGCTGTTGTAAAACAATCTGATGTCAACCGTGTCTTTCATCTCATCAATAACCGTCACAACAGCATCAAATTTACCTATGAAATGGAGGATGCATCAGATCACACATTACCTTTTCTCGATTAAAAAAAAAAACGCTTCGGTAATAAAATTCAATTTGACGTGTACAGAAAATCAACAACCACGGATAGATACATTACCCACGATTCATATTGCTCTTATCACAACAAAATAGCATTTTTTAATTCGATGATTTATCGTATGTGTCAGTTACCCCTCTCCGTTTCTGATTACAAAAAAGAATATGAATATATTCTTCACATAGCTCAAGTGAACGGCTATAAAAAGTCCCTCATCGACCACTTGATAAAGACGCACACACTGATCGTCGTGTCGCAATTTCTTTTGTGCCAAAAATCTGCAATCAACTTAAACACACATTCAGTAAAGCTAATTTGACTATCATAAATTCCAACAAAAACAAACTCAGCTCTTCTCTTGGTTCCTCCAAAGACATCAAACCTATGGGCAAGAAGAGCAGAATTTATCAAATCTCTTGTCCCACCTGTGAGAGCAAATACACCGGACTTCGGACAGACCAAACGGGCTGTTGAGTGTCGTATAGCTGAACATCAGAGGTACATCATCAACAATAAAGACACTCAAAAAGCTGTCGCAGCCCATGCATTTGACTTGATCAACCACCAACACAGAACCTGACAACATGATCCCTCTCCTAGACAACTACAAACTGATAAAAAGTGTACCTTTTTCATCAAAACTGGACGCATATGAATCCATTTACATAAACATCAATGAGAATTTAATGAACATAGAAGAAAGTCCAATAACATCTAATTTATTTTCTCTTGTAAATAAATTTGTATGTGTTTTACATTAACATTCAAAATCTTAATGTTTCTCTTTTTACTTGCTCTATAGGTTTCTTGCAGAAAAAAAAAATCGAGGTTTTAATCAAACAGGACATTACGATGATAGAGAAGCCCAAAAAAGTGGTTTTCGCCATACCGTCCGTCGCGTCGGTCTGTCTGTGCGGATGTGCGCTTTTTCACGTCATGCTACAGTCTAAACGGCTTCACGGATTTTCTTCAAACTTGATATATAGCAGTTTCAAGAAAAACGGTTGTCGAGATTTTTTTTATTTCGTCTTAGCCCGGCTCAAACTTGTACCTTTCAAGTAACGGTTTTTTTCAATTTGGATTTTCTCGAAAACGGCTCTAACGATTTTGATTAAACTTAAAATTTAGCTAACTTTAAGCATTTCGAACAAAACTGCGTTTTTTGTTTTTGGCTCAAATGGTCGTAACGAAAATCGGGTTTAAACGGCTTTTTTTCAAATGGCCATAAGTTCGCAACGGCTCGATTGATTTGACTAAAACTTCGTTTGGCATAGTTCTTTATAGTCTTCTATATGATGGCTTTATACATTTTTCAGTGAAGCCTGTCTAAATGGTAGCTCCCATACAACGAGCCGTTCAGTTTTAGCCAACTTTTTTTGGTTTTTTCTAATTTGCTCAAAAATGGCTCTAACGATTTGATTAAACTTTGTGTGTTATATTCTTTTAGTGTTCTTAAGAGAACTGCGTTTTTAGTTTTTGGCTAAAAATGCAAATAACGGAGATCTGCTCTTAACGGCTTTTTTTCAAATGGCCATAAGTTGTCAACGGTTGCATCGAATTCACTCAAACTTTGTTTGGTATAGTTCCCAACAGCTTCCTATCAGATGGCATTGATTTTTTTTCATTTTCTCTTTTTTAAATGGTGGCTCCAATACAAAGAGCCACTAGATTTTGGCCAATTTTTTCATTTTTTCTTATTTACTCAAAAAAGGCTCCCCCGATTTTTATGAAACTTTTTATGTAACATACATAGAATACTTCAAACAAAACTGCATTTTTAGTTTTTGGCTATACATGATAATAGCGGAAATTGCTTTTAACAGTATTATTAATCTGGCCATAAGTGGACATTTGTATCATTTATAACACCCAAAAGATAACGTCTTATTTTAAATATTAAAGGTTTCTTAACGTTAGCTCCCGTTTATCGAGTTTTCCAGTTTTAGCCATTTTTTTTTGGTTTTTACCAAATTTTTCAAAAATGAATTGTTCTTATTGATCGAAAAGTTTGTTTTCATCGGACTATTGCACCAACAGAGCAAGTACGTGCGACCCAGTCGTGCATTTTATTTAATTTTGTTTTGCACTAATTGTATTTAATTCTACTCTCTTAAGTTGTTACGCGTACTATACGCTGATGATGGTAGGCCAATTGCCTTCCGAAATGCATTCTGTATTTAGAAAAATAAAAAATTAATAAAGTACACAACTAAATCAAATTTTCTTTGTGTTTTTTGTTTTTATTTATGTTTTTTATTTTTCTTCATTCATTTTTGCGGTCAATAAGGAAGAGACTTAAAAATAATTTCAATATAATCGAGACCACAAATTTTGTTTCAGATTAACTTGTTAAAAATCTTTTCTTTGTTATATATAAAATATATTTGTCAAATTCGATGTTATCCGTAAACTACACTACTTACTTTCGGGCCAGACGGCTCCTTCAAAACAAAATAATCATTTCTCATCAAAACTACATACATTAATAATACAAAATCTGAAATCTTAGCTAACCCCAGAAAATTTTGGAATTTTGTTAGGATAAAAAGAAAGACAAATTATTCTTCTCCAGCTGTGATGACCTATAAAGGAATATCTTCCAATGCGAATGAAACTATCTGTGATATGTTTTCGAACTTCTTTCAAAGCGTCTACAAAAAACCGAATAGCTGTGATAAAACTTGCCATAATGATAGAAGCTGTGATAACATCTGCGTTAAGCGGCCCACAGACACCACACTTATGCGCGCGCATGTGTATGTGCGAGGAAATGTGTGCTGTCTGTGGGCTGGCGCGCACACCGATTTTCGGCGCGAGTAAAAATCAAAACTTTTTGATTTTTTGGTGTCGGTGTCTCGGTCGGTGTGATGTGTAAGGGGATGCGCGCGCACATTTATTATTCAGTTGCATCGGAGTTGTGATCGAGTTAAGGTGTGCGGAAGCTTATAATGTCAATTCGTGATTGCGAGTTTTTCAGATCTTTTATTGATATTTATAAGGACTTGCCGGAGATCTGGCAAATAAAGTCAACAAATTATAAAAACCGGGACAAGAAAAAAGAAGCATGGGAAACGCTATTAAAAAAATATGTAGAGCACGATAGTCATGCAACAATTGACGTTGTTAAGCGAAAAATTATGTCAATGCGTGCATCCTACCGTCGCCGTCGGGAGTTAGGTATCTAAAATTAAAAAAAGTGAGCGTTCGGGTGCGGGTACTGACTCCGTCTATGTACCAACATTGTGGTACTTTAATGAACTGGAGTTCCTTAGGGATCAGGAAACCCAAATCGAGGGAACATCGACAATGGATTTGTCTGATGAAGAAAATGAATTAAGTGCCCACAAGAAAAAAAAAATGTCAAACCAAGTTAATTCGATAAAAAATAAAATGCACGACTGGGTCGCACGTACTTGCTCTGTTGGTGCAATAGTCCGATGAAAACAAACTTTTCGATCAATAAGAACAATTCATTTTTGAAAAATTTGGTAAAAACCAAAAAAAAATTGGCTAAAACTGGAAAACTCGATATGCGGGAGCTAACGTTAAGAAACCTTTAATATTTAAAATAAGACGTTATCTTTTGGGTGTTATAAATGATACAAATGTCCACTTATGGCCAGATTAATAATACTGTTAAAAGCAACTTCCGCTATTATCATGTATAGCCAAAAACTAAAAATGCAGTTTTGTTTGAAGTATTCTATGTATGTTACATAAAAAGTTTCATAAAAATCGGGGGAGCCTTTTTTGAGTAAATTAGAAAAAATGAAAAAATTGGCCAAAATCTAGTGGCTCTTTGTATTGGAGCCACCATTTAAAAAAGAGAAAATGAAAAAAAATCAATGCCATCTGATAGGAAGCTGTTGGGAACTATACCAAACAAAGTTTGAGTGAATTCGATGCAACCGTTGACAACTTATGGCCATTTGAAAAAAAGCCGTTAAGAGCAGATCTCCGTTATTTGCATTTTTAGCCAAAAACTAAAAACGCAGTTCTCTTCAAAACACTAAAAGAATATAACACACAAAGTTTAACCAAAATCGTTAGAGCCATTTTCGAGAAAATTAGAAAAAACCAAAAAAAGTTGGCTAAAACTCAACGGCTCGTTGTATGGAAGCCACCGTTTAGAAAGGCTTCAGTGAAAAATTTACTAAACCATCCTATAGAACACTATAAAAAACTATGTCAAACAAAGTTTGAGTTGATTCAATCAAGCCGTTGAGAACTTATGGCTATTTGAAAAAAGCCGTTAAAACCTGATTTTCGTTACGACCATTTGAGGCAAAAACAAAAAACGCAGTTTTGTTAGAAATGCTTAAAGTTAGCTTAATTTTAAATTTAATCAAAATCGTTAGAGCCGTTTTCGAGAAAATCCAAATTGAAAAAAACCCTTACTTGAAAGGTACCAGTTTGAGCCGGGCTAAAACAAAATAAAAAAAACCTCGACAACCGTTTTTCTTCAAACTGCTATATACCAAGTTTGAAGAAAATCCGTCAAGCCGTTTAGGCTGTAGCATGACGTGAAAAAGCGCACATCCGCACATCCGCACATCCGCACATCCGCACATCCGCACAGACGCACAGACGCACAGACAGACCGACGGACGGTTTGGCGAAAACCACTTTTTTGGGCTTCTCTATAATCGTAATGTCATGTTTGATTAAAACCTCGATTTTTTTTTGTCTGCACGAAACCAATACTTGCCCTATAGAGCAAGTAAAAAGAAGGCCAACATGCGAAAACTTGCTTCTTTTTAAAAACCAATCTTTCGACCAAATTCTTTTTTTTTTGTTTATTTTTTTATTTCTATCTATGCATGAAACGATTGCAATTAGTGCACACACCTCATCATCATCACTCATTGTGACCTTCTTTCTTTGAAATCTCTTTCACAACTGAAGTTCGTACGATTTGGTGTGCAGTGTGTGGCGAAATCACGCACCAGTTTCGGTGCACATGCGCGCGCACAAGTGTGGTGTCTGTGGGCCGCTTTAGTACCTGCAACAACATCTTTGATAACTACAAGGACATTATTCCCGTTTTTCCACAACTTGACGTATAGCTGTACCAGTGATTGATGAAAATCAATGTCCATTATGTCATTTGTTCAACCAAAGCATACCTAAGTTATTCGAAAAAATAATTTGTGACGTAATTGAGAACAGATTTAAATTTTAATTGCTCCTAATCAACACGGTTTCATGAAGGGAAAATCAACAGCTACTAACTTAATGGAATTCTGTTCAGATGTTATTACAAAAAGTGAAGACGGTTTTCAAACGGATGTAGCATACTTAGACTTTGCAAAAGCTTTTGACCGTGTAAATCATTATCTCCTTTTAAATAAATTTAGTGATATAGCAGATCTTCCACACTGGTTTACTGTTTGGCTTGAGTCTTATCTGCGTAAAAGAATTCAATATGTCTGCCTTAAAAACAAACTGTCAAAACAAATGTGCGTGTATTCTGGTGTACCACAGGGCAGCCATATCGGCTCATTTATATTTTTTTTACTTGCGATTATAGGTACTATAAGGCAAGTTATGCATTCGTCGAAAAAAAAAGTTTTGAGATAACAATCAGACATGACATTACGATGATAGCGAAGACGAAAAAAGATGGTCTAAAAATTCTGTCCGTCTGTATGTCTGTCTGTCTGTCTGTCTGTCTGTCTGTCTGTCTGTCTGTCTGTCTGTCTGTATGTAGACCTACAGCCCAAACGGGTGGGCCGAATAGCTTCAAACTTGGTATATAGACTTTTTTAGGTATTGTACAGAAAGGAAATTGAAATTTTTTTTTTAGCTCAAAAAATAACGGTACCTGCCATACAACCGTTACGTTAAAGCTTATTTTTCTCAAAAACGGCTCTAACGATTTTTAATTAAAAAAATCAGTGTTGCTTTTTAGGTACGACCAATCATATGGCTGAAAAAAAAGTTTTAAAAAATGGCGAAGAACGGTACTTTCCATAGGACCGTTTTTTTTGCTTTCGACTATCTCGAAAACGACTCAACCGATTCTTTCGAAATTTCACACACATATAGCTGTAGGTAGCTCAATTTGTATTGCATACCAATATTTTTGTAAAATATTTTTTTGTATTTTTAAAAGCATTTTTAAAAAAAAAATTTAAAAAATTAATATTTTGAAAACTGCTTATTAATTTTTTTTTTAAAATTTTAAATAAATGTATTTGCTGAATACCTATGAACTGGCGTTTTTGAATTTTTTTTGAAAAATTTTTTCAAAAAGTTTTTCAAAAAAAACTTTTTTTCTCAAAAACCGCTCCACAGATTTTTCTAAATTTATTCTCATAAATTCAAATTTATCCAAGAAATAAAATGGCGTACTTTTTTTTCAGCTCAAATTAGTTTAAGTATTTATTTAAGAATTTTGAAAATTTTATTTTTATCAAAATCTCAAGCCCATAAACCACTGTCACTAATTAGAGCAAGTTCGTGCGACCCAGTCGTGCATTTTATTTTTTTTTGTAAACGACCTGTGTTCTGTTAAATTAAATTCTGAATTCCTCCTCTTTGCTGATGATGCTAAGCTTAGTTTTTCTTATAAAAATAGTGACGAATATACACTGTTGCGAGAGGACTTGACTATACTGTATCAAATTGGTGTGTTGCAAATGATATGGAATTTAATGTATCAAAGTTTAAATTAATGACTTTTTCGCGTAAAAGATTTCCGTTTCTTAATGTTTATTTCTTGTGTGATTTTCAACTACAGAGAGTAGATACGTTCTGCGATCCAGGTGTTATAATGGTTCCAAAACTTGATTTCAACAGACATATATGTAGATCAAATGATAAATAAATCAAAATGTAGACTTGGATTCATCTGTCGTTTCGCGAAAGAATTTCGTAATCCATAATATTCTAAAGACTCTTTATTGTTCTCTGGTGCGATCAGTTCTTGAATACTGCAGTTGCGTTTGGTGCCCAAGCTATCAAGTGAATGTTAACCGCATTGAATGCAAAAGCAATTTCTGTTATACGCTCTGCGATATCTCCCATGGAATCCAGGCCGCGCCTCCACGAGCAATATTTATTTCGGACATTATGTCAGACTTTATTTCTGAAATTTATATTTCTGTATGTGGGCAAATTATGTCATGAAATTTCATTCTTCGTCATGATCTCGCCGACTGCATCTCGTCGTTTAATGTTTGCGCTTCAGGCTCTAGGAAAATAAGAAGAAGCTGAATACGAAAAAAAAGAAACAAAAACACAATTTTTGGGTGAATCCATTCTCATTTGCTACAAGACATCCTTCATTAGGATGAAAGAGGCTAATTTTTTTTTCGTAGAATGTCAATAAAATGCAAACAATTAAAAAACATCAAATAATCAACAAACATACAAAATTAATGCAAGAGCAAATCATTAAAATGTCAAAATATGTAACAAGATTACACGTTTTGTTTGATATGTATGTTCAATGAACTTAGAATATCATGAAAAGTCAGATTTATTTCCGAATTTATTTCTTCTTCGAAGACAAGAAATAAATACAGAAATCTATGTCTAAAAACATTAAAAATCCAGACATAAGGGGACTCCACCAGAAATATTGACTACATGACACATTTCTTGCAATTATTTATTTCTAGTGGAGGCCCAGGGTAACGTACACCTATACCATCTTATAAAGACCGACTTAAGCTGATTAATCTCTCGGCCTTAACTGAGCGTAGAACTATTGCAAAAGTGATTTTTATATATTAATGGGCAATATTCTGCATATCTTTTATCAAAAATTAATATAAATATCTGTCCTAGATTTTTCAGATCCTACGATTTTTTGAACTTGTGATTTAATAGAACTTATTACTTTTTGTAGCTTGTATAGATTTCAATAAATTTTATTATGTAGTTGATTTCAATATAAGTATTGCTAGGAATATATTTTCAACTAGAACAAAACCGAAAACACACCGATCGCGAATTAATTTAAACTAATTAAAACTACTTGGATTATCCGAATCCAATAACCAAAACCGAATACCGATTTAATTATTTAAATTAAGCAAAACAAAAAAAAATCATGCACAGAAGCGACGTGCAACACGACTTTGGAAATAACAATTGAAACGTCAAACGCCGCGCCGGTGTGTTTGATAGGAAAGATAAGAGAACGATCAAAATCAAAAAAAATACTCCTAGCCAGACAGCAAATGCAGTGCTGTCTCCCGTTAGCTCAGCTGGGAGTGGGTTCGATAAGAACAATTATGTTTATTAATCGCGCTCGATTAATAAAAGAAACGATGAATTAAAATTATGTGTATATAGAGTACAGGGTGTACTCGATTTAAGTGGGCGCCAGGAAACTTTTATGGTAGTTTGCCTTACCAAATGGAAGCTGAAAAGTGTCTTCAATTTTTACAGAAATAAACAAGTGAATTATTATTCCCAAAGGGAAATTTGAATCTTTTATTGAGTGTGAAGGGAATGGTCTGGGAAACCTTGGCAGAAGGCCTGGACGAAAACCCAGAGTCTTTTCAACAAAAAGAAAAATGGAACAAATGTATTTCGAGGTTAGCAGAAGGCTAATTCTCGAAATTAGGAATAGGTTTTAGCAAATAAAGAAAAGCAAACACTATTTTGTGTCACGTTGACACAAAGGAAAATCACAATGGTAATGGAATGTACAAAAGAAAAAGGTCACGAGTCCCACAATCTTGGGAGGAAAACGAAAATTCAGCGAAGGCCTACACAACTAAATTTGTTTGCCCCACATAGGGTCACAAACAAAACGAATTAAAAACAAATTAAACAAACAATAAACAAGCTAAACTTTCTGGTCACCACCAGACACAGAAATACTTAGCTTTGCACAATTCTCCAACAAGAAAATCCCTCTCAAATGTCTTCAAATTTAACTTCCAGATTTCCTCAATCGTTTACTCCTTTAAGTCTTAATCTTTTAATCTCGGTCAAACAATCTCGTTTTTCACTTCTCTTTTTCCAAAAATTCTTTTTTTCCCAAAATCAAATTATCTTATCTTCTCCAAAATCCAAAATTGAATTCTCCTCCAAAATGGAGGCTTGGCTTGTCCACTTCGCCCCGACCATATAGCCATCCTCTTCGGATCTTTTGCGTGGTGGTGTTCTTGTCTCAGTCATGCAGCAGCATCTCGCCCATCTATGCAGAGACGTGCGACTGAGAGCGGTGAAACCATTGCACGCGATCCTATGCGTTGAGGATGCGATCCTCGTAGGCTCAGTGGACGTGTCGTAAAATGTCAATTATATTTTATTTTAAAAAGGCAAGTGAAAAACTACTACAGAACGCGCAAAGTCCCCAGCCCAAACCGGCCCAAATTAATTATTTTGAGGAGAATATTCTTGTTGGAAAGAACTAAACCATTTTCCAACTAAAATGGTTAAATTTATAAATAGGAAAAATCTTAATTTTGTAGACCTTCGCGCAGAAACTATAAAAAAGGGAAAAACACATCATTGTGATTTTTCTTTGATGTCCGACACTTTATGGTGGGCACTCGGCCATACTACATTTATGTTGGTGTGATTATAGTTCACACATCGTTGGACATGAGTCATCTTCATGCCTTTCTGCTCTTTCGACCTTCTGTCGACAACTCGAAGATTTAGTGGCTCTTCCGCCTTTCGTAAAATAGGGTGGACCTCCTGTCCAACACCTCTGATGGAACCTAGATTGGTTACTTTTCCAAAATACTTAAAGAGCAGTCCTCTGGCTGATGGACCAGGTTTCTACTGCACTCTTTAGAGTATTTTGGAGCCGCAACAGGAAGGGAATGTGGGACAAAAAGTTATTAAAGGGGAAATGGGTTGGCGAAACTTGTTGTGGTAAAATTTACCGCAACAGTATAAATATGTTAAGAACACAAAATTGTACAATATTTTAGATTAAAAAGCTAAGAATGTATAGATTTGTAGCTTAACAAATAAACTATTGTGTTATATGCATAGAAGCTTGTTTTAAACGCGATTCGAATATTTCTAACGATTGAGTTAAATCTTGATTTAAAAACATAGGCTCCCAATCAAAAGAATTAAGGAAGTTTAATTTTTTTATTTAGTCAAACCTTTATTTCAGCTAATTTGCATTGTATGAACAAAATAAAAGCATTCACTGCCATACAAATAAATTACCGAAATTTGCAGTTAGGATTTGGTTTCCGATTTGGTTTCCAGGAAACAATTAAATACTACTGAAATTAGCAAATTTAAAAAAAGGTAGGTATATCAATTACGTAGCCACATTCAAAAATTCACTGAAATCTGAACTTTGTTTATATTAATTGCAATAATGTTGTGGAATTCGTTCTAAAATTTTGTTGAGAATATTTCTAATTATAAACAGATTCTGTATTTATACTGAAATTGAATATTTAGAATTTTCCATCCTGTTGATGAAGACAATGGTTATGAATATGATAATTTTTCAACTATAAATTCATAGATATATCGTTTCAGAAATTAATGAAAATATGCCATAGGAAATATTTAATAATTTAATTAATGAAAACGTTTTTCTGGTGCTAAAATATTTGCCATTGTTGTCGTCCGGAGTTCTAATTTGCATATTTTTCATACACACAAACATATTTAATCATAACCCACAGCCAGTTATGTGTGGTTCATATTGAAATAAATTTCCTTGAATAACTTATATTAGCCTATTTCAATTTTTTTTTTTATTGTAAATATGTGTGTATGGAATTGTTTTGGCAAACGTTTTTAAAATGAAGTCATAATATAGTTCACCACAATTCATTGATTGATTTAAAAAAAATTAATCAATTTCAACACTTTCACTGACTGGTAACTTTAATAACCTTGTATATTCAACCACAATTCCATTTATAAAGTATTCAAACATTCTCCAAGCAACTTAAATTATTTTGGTCCTTTTGTTTTCACATTTAAAAATCATGAGTTTTCCCAAATAAAAGGACCTTCTCGAAAATAACTCCTCAAAAATTTGATATCACTAACACAAGTATCTATATAGAGTCCCAGCATCTCCAACTCTCAATACTTACACAACATTTTCAGAACTTCAAAAATATAATCCCAAGTGCCGATTTACGAGAGTAGCTCAGGGTCATTAAGTGGATTTAAGAAAAGGCTTCCATTTGATTTTCTCTCCTTGAGAGAGATATTCGGAGGAAAAAAAAATACAAGGAAAGTTTACAGTCTGCACTCTTGCAGATATCATTCATTACTTCTTCACCGTTTGCACTTTACAAACCCTACAATGCTGTTCAGGCAGACGATAAGGACGACGAGGACGATGATGGTGACACTGATGATGGCTGCTTATAACTGACAGATTTTTTTTTTAAACTTGAGTTTTTCGTTGCAATCGTCATCGTCACTGTGCCGTCGACGTAGTCGTTATCGTCATCGTCGTTGTCCTTTACACTTGAGGGCAAAGGACTTTTTCTTTCGCAGTTGAAATGGGGGTTAGCTGAAAAATGATATCCATCATCTGAAAAATTCTTGGAAAAAAAAACAGACCGAGCAGCGAACAGAGAAATGTGAAACGATGAAAATGAAAAATGGTCTTGAATTATGATTCCATGTCAGCAGCCATCACTGACATCGTCTTTTTGATGTGCAGTAAATTCACTTGGTGGGGCTAGGTTGGGGCGTGTTCTGTTCAAAGTGGTGAATGCCGAAGGGATGTGGTCTTATTTAAAATGCTCGTGGTAAAGAATTTTACATAGGGCTAAGGTGGAAATATAATTAATTGATAAGATGTATTATTGCGGAATAGATTGATTTCAATTAAATATGTAAAAAATTTGACAAAGGTTTGAAGAAAATGTTTGTCTTTTGTTTCATTTAATCATCAGTTTAAAGACAAAAACTGTGATGTATGTTTGAGATTCAATTAAAGCTCTTCCACTTGATTGACAAAATCAGTTTTTTATTCTTTTTATAAATAACAGTAGGTACAATGTCAATGTCAAGAACCTCAATTATTATATTTCTATCTGAGCAGACGCAATGGCATATGATGGATGACCATTTGATATTGAATCTACCAGAGTACTACATAACAAAATATACTTTGAAAAAAAAAAAAAAAAAATCTGTTCGCGAAGTTAACAGAGCACTTCGTCCATTTTACGGTCAACATAATTGGCCTTGAAACTTCTGGTGAAATGGCTTCGTCAATAAGCCAAATTGCCGTATATAGTATGCGATGACAATACTCAAGCTTTGCACGAATCACCACTAGATCCATTAAAATTGATTGTTTCGTGAGGTTTTTATGCTGGCGGTATCATCGACTCCTAATTCTTTCGAAATGAGGAAGGATCGAAGGATAGTTGCCATTACCACTGACTGATTTTTGTTTTCCCCAAAATTAATCAGCTAAAAATCTATGACATTTGATTCCAACAAGATGGTGCAACTTACCATACAGTGCGCTTAACCATCAATTTATTTCAAAATCAATTTGTTGACAGCAGAAGTGGTTCTGTTAACTGGCCCCCAACAGCAACTCTTGAAGCATTTGAAGCCAATATTTAAGCCACCATTGACGCCATGCGCCAGATTTATTTGAAAAAGCAGTGACAAGTTGGACTGATCCAATTAACTATGTAACTAGTAGCCGCGGCGGACATAAGTATTCCGGAAATCGAATGAAAAAAATAAATGAAATAAAATCATCTACCAGATTATAATACTTCAGAAGAGAAAGACGATGATACAAAAGAAAGTTTCTACGAGCTCCTCGGTCCTAGCCAAAACCTATGAGCAGTGCCCTAAACATGCGTCATTAAAACCCTCTTAGGAGATTTTAACGCCAAAATTGGGAGAGAGGGAATCTTTGGTATGACGATCGTACAACACAGCCTGCACGCCACTTCTTCCGATAAAGATCTCAAGTTCGTCGATTTTGTAGCGGGAAAAACATGGTGCTAAGCAGCACATAATTCCCACGTTCCGACAACCACAAGGGCTCACGGTGATCTCCAGATGGTCGAACCTGCAACCAAATCGACCATGTTGCGATTGACAGAAGACACTCCTCCAGCTGAATGTCCGTACATTCCGAAGAGCAAATATCGACTCGGACCTGGACATGTCAGTAAAAATTTGATCCAAAACTTAGAGTGCGGAAGCTCTTAGGCGAACATCAACTACACTGAGGAAATTCAATGTTGGACGACTTTAACTGGAAGAGACCGCTGCGCTGGCCGCTGCCTATGACGACCGGGTACCACTTGTGCTTTTGAAAAATCTTTCGAATGTTGCGGATCGATTCCCAATGTGCTCGGGTACACAAAGCAAAAACGGAGGCATAAAAGTCAAGTCCAGAATGATACTAAAGCGACCAGAAAGTTCTACATTTAGCGAAGGAAGGATGAGAAACGCTTACTCAGGAGGAAGAAAAAAAATCACCAACAACGTTAAATAAAGGAGATGCAGAGATGTTTTTGCAGAAGAGAGGTGCAAAACTTCTACAGAATAGTGAAACAATCAACATTAAGATTCACAAGTCGCCCTGGGCCCTGAAGATGAAAATGGAAACACCATAGTTCAGACGCGGTGTTAGCCACCTGGCGGAACTATTTTAACTAGTTATAAAATGACGATGACAGCCAATATCCCGTTTTATATAAACTTGTCAAGCCATTTTTTGATGATCCAATAGGTCCTATACGACCGACCAAATCTTCACATTACGCCTCATCCTGGGGAAAACCCAAAAATTTGAACATCGATACCCACCACCTTGTTCGTCGATTTTAAGGCAGCCTACGATAGTTTTAATAGAATTGAACTATATCGTCCTGTACAACTTTCGAATTCTTGCTAAACTGATTCGTCTTATCAGGATGAAGTTTGAAAATGCTCGCTGTTCTGTCAAAGTTGATAGGGACTCTACTGAAACTTTCAAGATATTAAAATTTTCACTAACAAAGCATTCAGCAAGGCATTTTTCTTTTGGAATCTACGGTAGAAGGGCCAATACTGGCCTTGATCGTACTAAATTTGTGGCTGTTTAATGAAGTCCAAGTCTGAGCAGGAATATGCTATAGAGACGATTATTTTGAGCACCTTACGACTAGTCGCGACTGTTGAAACTAATCCGGAAATCATCCTGATATAGTTCTGCTTCAACTTCGAATGTGTTTGAGCAAACCAATACACATGCCTATCGACAGTTACTCCCGTTAAAAGTGGGTGTTACCAAAAATTTGTAAAAAAAAAAAAAAAAAAAAAATCAAGCACTAACTGAGCATTGATTGTTAGTCAATGTTAAGGCATATTATGTGTAAAACAACAGCTGAATCCAGTCGTTTTTTAACTATCTTACCCGAATAAAGGTTTTTTATGAAAATCATGCCCTCTTTGAAGTGGGCGTATTGAAAAAATTAAAAGAAAAGAAATATATTTCTTATAATAACCAACGAAAATAAAGTGCTCGACTGGGTCGGACGAACTTGCTCTAATGTGTGACAGTGGTCTTATGGTTTGAGATTTTGGGAGAAAAAATGATATAAATTTTATTGATCACTTAAAAATCACTAGTTAAAATGTTTTTTTTTTTTTTTGAAAAAAATAAAGTGAGACATCTGATTTCGTTTACTGTTTAGAATTTCAAGATTTTTTTTTTTCAAAATCGTTCGACCAGTTTTTTGAAAACTTTTCGAAAATATATTTCGAACTTTTTTTGAGTATGATAACTTTTAGCACTTTGTAGTTTTTATCAGAAAAATAAAATTTCAATAATAAAAATAAATCAAACCATCAAGAAAAAACAAAAAATTAACAAAAAAAATTAAAACTTTTTTAAAAAACTCAAAAAAAAATTGTGAAAAATTAAAGAATTTATAATATTTCGTTTATAAAAGGGCTTCTACATTAAAAATTTCATCAAAGAAAAATCTATTCCAACCAAAACATAAAGCTTGCACATAAAACACTATTCAGAAAGTTTTATCGCAATCGTATTAGCCGGTTTTGAGAAAAATTAATTTTTCACTGAAAATCGTATGGCAGGTACCTACCGCATTGTATTTAAAATCAATCTATAGTATTCCCAAAAAGCGGAACGTTTTGTGCGCCATCTACGGACGACGCTCACAAGCATTGATTGGAGAGTAATTTTAGTGGTTTTTGTCTAAGCTGAATGGGAAGCAAAAACAACAATAGAAGACATTTGCTGTAAAATAGATAAGACAGCTAGCGCCGCCATTGACGACGTTCAGATCTAAAATAAAATTAATTTCATGAAATTACTATAAAAATGTATATACAATGCCTAACGTTAGTTTTAAGGCTAGAATGCTATTTTCAAAAACCCCTCTGTAGGACATCATAATAATACTATGTACCAAGTTTGAAGCAATTCGTTCCAGCTGTTTAGGCTGTAGGTAACTATACAGACAGACAGACATATGGACAGACAGACAGACATCTATCATCGTAATGTCATGTTTGATTGTTAGAATTTTTTTAACGAATTCTGCCTTATAGTACCTATAATCGCAAGTAAAAATGGTTAAAATTGAATATTGGTACTTTAAATTTTTAATACTATGTTTTTTTTTTTTTGTTGAAAAGGATGTGTAAGCGACGCCCGAAATTAAAAAATTTCTTTTCATACACAAGCTTCATCAATGTTTATGTTTTCATACACCAGATGTTAACGTACAACTAATATCCACAAAATTTAAGGTTTTTGCTCGAATACAAGCAATACAATAAAAATAATATTAATGGTTTTGTATATGAAAAGTGGGTGTCAGCCACGTGTGCAAAATTTAGGCGCTGTGCTTCGACCATAACTGTACAAAAAAATAATTAAGTTTTACCAAACAGAGATTGTCGAATAAAAAAAGCGGTGGGCGGATTTCACCAGTTTAAAAACTAAGTTTTACTCTTAAATCAAAGATTATTATAGGGATCATGACGTTATCTCAAATGACAAAAATCTCGAATGCAAAAAATCTCGATAAAACAAATTTTTAATTTAGAATGAAATAATCTTGAATGCACATAAATCTCAAATGAACAAAAATCTCGAAAGACCATATCTCAGAAAAATACTTAATTCGAGATTTGTTTTACCTATTGAAATAGTTTCAAGAGTTAACTACCACAATATCTAAAAAACAATAACTTATTTTGTACCGCAGTTTTATGAGTGATTTCTTAATCCATCGAAACAGGTTGGTACCTGTTTTAACATCAGTTGCATTGCATTAGACAGAGTTCTATAGCCAAAAGTTGGTGGTTTTGTTAAGAAGTTGATAATAATTTAGTATGAAGATATTAATTTTTAAGACAATGGTTACAATTCACGCTCGAAAATTTATTGTAGGTAACCATTGTCTGAAAAAATTAATATCTTAATTCTAGATTTTTGCATTCGACATTATACTTTTCTAGATTTTTGTAATTCGAGATTATGTTTTCTAGATTTTTGCTTCCGAGATTTTAACTTTTGAGATTTTTGCTTTCTGGATTATTGCGTACTAGATATCGTGGTAATGGTAAACCCATTATTATATACTAAATTTCAGTTTCTAGCTTAAAAAGTGACCTCTAGAGAGTATACATACGGACGGACATAGCTAAATCAACTTGGCCTTTGATTCTGAGTCAGAATATTTATGCTTTTCTAACAAATACAATATACTCATTCTATAGAACAGAGTATAAAAAAACACTTCAGCATAAATCAGCTGCAAATTGCAAGACATTTATAATAACTATTTCGCACTAAAAAGTTATTCCTAACCTAATCTACTTGGTTTTTTTTTAAACTACCTATTTCTAATGCCAGAATGTTTTCAAGTATCAGTAACAAGTGCTTGTATTTCAAAACACATTTACTCATAAGTGTTTCCGAAATCAACAATCATGGCATTGTTTCTTATATCTTCGATCGAACCATGGAAACACTAATAAGTAAAAATCAATTACACGAGAATTCAAATTGCTGAAGGAGTAGGGAGGACGTGAGTAGTCGAAGGATGTTATGGTAGTTATTATTTATATTTTATCCTTATTTTCATCAACAGTTGCTGCTCCTGGGCCTCCGACCACAATAGACTCGTACCGATAACGATACCCGTTCAAAAAGGGTTTAGAATTGCATTATTTGCCCATCACATTCCAATTATTTTCAACTGCATGCATTGGCATCGTCATTGTCGTTGTTCTTTGGTCGTTGGTCATTGGTCGTTGGTCGTCTGGAAAGAGGAAGCTATAACATCGCACACACCGAGAAAATTTTATTCCCGGAGACGATTCAGTATTCTACATTAAGCCTGAATTTCTATTGTTTTTGACGTGTAGCAACGCGTATAGCCAGCCAACAGAGTGCGGTCCGCATCAAAACCATCACCAGAGAAAGGCAAACTTTTTATCATCATCCTCCATGTGGACATGGACATGGGCAACGCACGAACGGATGAGACGACCGACACAATCGTTGCGGTGATGCCGTTGTTGCCGTCTACGACAGTCATCGTCGTAGTCGTAGTTGGCAATGTACAAGTACATTGTACATATACCATAAACGAAGCAAGCTACAGAAATCCGCGTTTCTATTTACCCTTGTGTCCATTTTCCATGGTGAATCTATGAATATTGTCTCTGAAGCATGAAACATAGCTTCGGCTTGGGACACATTCATTTTAACAAGCAAACACAAAAACCGGGACTTCATATATGTAATGTATGCTTATACGAAAAGACAGAAAGAGACAGCAGAAAAAGCGAGTTTGTACTTTTCTTTTGGTTTGGTTATTTGCATTCCGATGGAAAATACACTCCCCAGCGACGGACGGACGCCGACGGCTCAGTACTTTACCACGACAGGATATCCTTGGGAAAAGCCTCATGTATGCATGGGATTCAAAAAGATCACATCATGCACTTCTGGTGCATATCCACCATTACCAGTCGGATACTCCACGAATAACACAAAGATTTATATAAACATTCCCCTGCACATCATATATACATATCTAACTAACTGGGTATTCACAAACTCTATATTTATGTATGCTGGAGCAAATGTGAAGGGCATCCTGTTATGACGTTGAATGTACATTATACTCCAGCTAAACTAGTCCATGATGCGTATATATGGCCAGCCTCAGCATTTATACTTACTTTGATCTATTTGGATAGGATACGCTGTTTGCTTAGAGAGGCGCTCTAGATGACAATTTTTGCTTTGGATTCGCTTGTAGCAGTGTAGTTAGTGCTTAGTGGATATTGCATTTCTTTTGCTGGAGAGAGCACTTCTGGTAGATTTGTGCTTACAATTTCAAAGTAAAGTTGACTAGGGTCGAAATAAAAGTTTATGACTTCATTTTAGAACTGAGTTATATAAATAAAAACATTCCAACAGGGATGCGTATGAAAACTGACTGAGGTTGTTGTTTTTTGATGGCTTAAGGCCCCTTGCAGACAACGCATTAAGTTAAGCAATAAGTCTAAGTAAGGTATACATGTAAGACTTAACTAGTTCTACCATTTGGTAAAATAAAAAGTGCTGTTCGATTAAATATTTCGGAAGTATTGCACAATTTGGAACTACAAAGTTAAAGGCGGCTGGTCAATTTCGTATGAGATTTGGCCCAACCCACCAACAGAAACAAGCCATACGTCGGTCGTTGGAAAGTTCTTTGTAAATAGATGGTTTCTTAATATGTTAACTTAAGCTCTAAACCATGAGAGAGCTAAATAATAATACGGACATTGAAAATTACCCGTTTTTTACTACACATGCATTGTCTTATTATTTCACCAACATCCAAAAGAAAAGAAAATTCACGACTGGGTTGCACGTTGGTTCTTGCTCTGTGGGTGCAGTATCACGATAATGAACAATTTTCTCAGCAATAGCAATTACTCTTTGTAGTGAAAAAAGCAATAGCAAAGGAGTTAAAATTAATTGTGAAGTGTTTATGTCCCGCATTTTGAGCAAATCGACAGTGTTCTTATAAGATACTTTAATTTTGCCAGTTACAATACCCGCAAAGTTAATCGAAACAGCAAACAGTTTAAGCAATTCGCAAAACTGAAAAATATGTAAAGCCATCTTATAGGGAGCTGTAAGCAACTATACCAATCAAACTTTAAGCCATTTGAAAAAAAAGGAGTTAAGACCAGATTTTAAGTAAGGAAAAAAAGTTATTGAGGGAAAACCGGAGCAAAGTCGAACATTTTGCAATTCCCCCTTTCCCCCTTTTTCCGTATCTCGGTAACGAAATGACACACAACCATTTTCGTATCAACAATAATTTAGTAAATTTAACGCTCTACAAAAAAGTCGAGTACTTTTTTGCCGTAGAACGTAAGCAAAAAAAGTTATAGAGCGAAAACCGGAGCGAACTCGAAAAGTTTGCAGTTTCCCTTCCTCCTCTTTTTCAACAGGGCCGGTGAGGTATTCAATATTTCTGAACAACATCTCGAAGTTTGATTAACTTCTGACCTTTTTCTACCTGCCCACTGTACTAAGAACAAAGTAATATATAAAAATTACGGCGGAATAACAATAGTAATGGGCATGGCCTGGTACCTGGTGGGCAAGCGGGGATCGTTGGGGGATGTAAGAAGTTGGTGATTTTAACAAGGAGCCATAAAAACAGCAATATTTTATGATTACTCGGGCATATCCGAAGAAATAAGGTAGAATTCTTCTTTTTTTTTTGCATTTTTTGGCGAATTTTGAAAAATGACCTGTTTTTCGAAGTGCCATATCTCGGTAACTTATCGACATACAAAATTGATTGTACTGACGAAATTGTAGCAAATTGTATGTTATACAATTTTGTCCTTCACGTTAAAATCATTGGAGCTATAGAAACCGAGATATTTGTATCGGTTTTTTTAGGTTTCCGTGACCTTTTGACCTTTATAACTTTTTTTGCCGGAACGATATCAATGTCGATTTTTCACATCTTCATTACAACGCCGTAATAAAGGTGTATACCAAAATTCAGCTTGGTTGGAATTTTTCCGCAGATAAAACCTAAAATTACTGGGCTACTAGTTAAATCAAAATCATCCGCACAGACAGACCGATGATGGACGGTGCGAAAACCAATTGTTTGAACTTCATCATTTTTGATTAAAACCTCTGCACGCAACCAATATTTTCCCTATACCTAGAGCAAGTAAAAATGTTTACCAAATCCGTTGTAAATGTAAATAAAGTGCACGACTGGGTCAGACGAACCTGCTTAATGTGTGTCAGTGGTCTTGGGGTATGAGATTTTGGAAAAAAAGCTGGGAAAAAATCATTATATGAAATTTTATTGATCAATTAAAAATCCCTAGTTAAAACGTTTTTTGGAAAAAATGAAGTAAGCTATCTGATCGTTTACTGTTAAGAATTTTAAGAATTTTTTTTTTTCAAAATCGTTAGACCAGTTTTTTTCAAAAACTGTTTTTTTTTAAAAACTTTTCGAAAATATATTCCAAATTTTTTTCAGTATGCCAACTTCTAGATTTTTGAAGTAAAAAAAATATATTAAACGGTTTTTGAAAAAAAACAAAAAAAATTAATTGAAAAATTAAAAAAATTAAAAGGGCTTTTACACTTAAAATTTCATCGCAATTCGTCAAGTGGCTTACGAGAAAATCTGATTTAAAAAACTGGTCCTATGTTAGGTACCGTTAAGACTTTTTCCTGAAAAATCTATTAGAACCAAAACATAAAGTTTACACAAGAAACATCATTCAGAAAGTTTTAACAAAAACGTAGGAACCGTTTAAGAAGTGTTTATGATCCGCATTTTGACTATATATTGACAATGTCATCACATACGTTAATTTTGCCCGTTATTTCGAATTGAATTAATAGATTTCAACGAACTTAAAGACACCGACTTTTTTAAAAAAGCAGATATATTGACGTGAGAATTTTCGATTGATTAAAATATTCTAATTGAAAACTTGACTTCTTTAGCAGAAGTGCTTTTTTTGAAATTACAAATTCAAAATCAGTCTTTTAATATTTTAATTTATAGCTCATTGTCATGACTGTGTTGTAGGTAAATTTTAAATTTTTGTTTTTTTAAATTTCCCTTGAAGAAGGCAAAAAATTACATTGTGTTTGAGGCATAAAAGGAAAACGTAAGTTGTCACCGAATTTCGTGAAAAAATTCTTATTTTTGTAAAGTTAAAAATAAAAATCCAAAAATTTGGTTGTTCGTATTTTTAACATACATTTAGAGGTTATGTGAAAAAAGTGGAATACTAAAGTTGTAGATCTGTTTGTTACCTACAACTTTGCTTTTTAACTTTTTCCCATAGGACTTTTTTTGCCGGAAACCAAGATAGACCGCTTTTTGCTCTTAAAATTTTTTCTTTAATTTTTGTTTTATTCACTGTTGCTTTTGAACAAAATGGAGAAACAAATTATTCGAGTATGCACACATTGTATACGCAAGCAAACAATTACATTGTACTCGTATTATACATTTTTATAGTAATTTCATGGAACATTTTATTTTAGTTCTGAATGTCGTCGATGTCGGCGCTAGTTGTATTATCTACTTTACATCAAATGTCTTCTATTGTTGTTTTTGCTTCCTATAGCAGTTTAGACAAAAACCACTAAAATTACTCTCCAATCAAAGCTTGTGAACGTCGTCCATAGATGGCGCACAAAACGTTCCGCTTTTTGGGAATACTATAGATTTTAAACACAATGGATACATTTTGTTGTTTTTAACAGTCGCTTGAAATAATACAAATATACGTCATCATTTTTTATTGTATTTAATTTTAATTTAAGATAAAACTTATCCAAGAGTGTTCTAAACAAACCACCGAATTATCCCTAACCCATGATATTCTCTTAATTTGCTTAAACTTTTTCAAAGAAAATTATTATAAGTAATATTTTATCAAAATGTTACACAGTGCCCCTCTTGCTAAAGTGTTAGCCTTGGCACTATGTCGTCCTCCCGTTAACTCCAATCAAAATCAAAAGTTAGTTCTTCGTTAAAGCAGTCAGTTTCTCGATTTAACTTGCTACTTCGTCATTTCATTGCTTTTGCACTCTGCACAAGATGAAGTGAAGATAAAGGTAGTTCCATTATAGTGTTGCTATCTGATTTCCACCTTCACCCCTTGGCTTGCCAGTACCGCCACTACAGTACCTACCATAAGTAAAAGAATTTAAATTGGAATTCTCATGTTGGCAAAGAAAGAAAAAGGACGAGACCTCAAATCAAAGGCAGACAATCTAAGTATGCAGTGGTTGGTAATGCTGTGCCGATGTATCTATATCTATACCACCCGCGTGCCATCCTGCACTGCGCCGCACCGCGCCGCGCCGGTCTACCGCATCACAGCCACTATACTCTTGCTGTTCCATGCAATCACAAGTTCTAATTTATTTTTCTTACGGTTGATTTGCTCTTAATGTAGTTTAATATCAGTTCATTTCTTTCATATCCCGTGTGCGGTTCCTGGGAACTGTAAGTAGGGAAAGGACAGTCCCACTACGACACAGCTACGTCCTAACCAAAGAAAGACGACAACGAAAGAACGACGACGACGACAGGATGCCATTAATGTAAGTAGGTTAGCGAAATTCTATCGGCTCCGGCTTCGACTTCGACTTCCGCATCCGCATATTGATGCAGTATGTTAGTATGTACCTAGTTGTAGCTCAGAGCACGTGGTTTTGTTGGTGGTGATGATGGTAGGTATAAGGACGGTGATGATGCACGAAAGCATTGAATCGATTTGATAACACAAGAAGAGTATCATTTCTTGGAAGAGTAATGATAATGTGTCTCCATCTCGTACTAGAAGTCATTCGTGCGCTGTAAGTTTTATTGACATTTTTTTTTATTTCCCTAACTGCATGTTGGGAACGGGAGGAAGTACAACTGTTGATGTTGATGATACTACGAAAATAAGACTCTTCGGATCGTGTGGCTGTGAGACAAATGGAATTAACCTGTCACTAAGAATACGATTTTTTGCTGGCTTTTAATTCAAGGAACTATTGGATTCAATAGTTGTATAGGCTAGGGTATTTTCGTTATCACTGGAAGCATCAATATTAAATATTGCTCTTTGCATTCATGCAACTTCTGCAGGAGTCGTTCGAGAAAACACAGAGCCTTAGGCAATGTCCACGACAACAATAACGGAGCTAAGATGAGATCTGTTTGGAGATAACAAAAATTTAGTGCGCTTTAGTTCCAGTTCTGGAAACACAGATTTAGTCGGCTCCGGAGTATGCTTACGCTGTATATGCGCTTGTGATATACTGGGTGTTTCCTTATTCGTAGACAATACTAAAGGAAATTGTTGATAGACATGTTTGGAGAAAAAACAATTTAAGCACTTGGTCGGAGAAAAGTAATGCCCGATTGATTGATTGATTGAATTCTCAGAACCATCTACCCGATCCACAAAAAAGGAGACCGCATACTCTGTGCAAACTTACTAAACGAAACCTTCGAAACCACCAGAGGGCTATAACACAAGGTGACGCATTGTCATTCAGCTGTTTTAACTTTGTGCTAGGAAATGTAATACGGAACAGTACATCGTGCACCATCTTCAATAAATCGACAGAATAACTTGGGTTTTTGCGGATGACATGGACGCGATAGGAAATAACAAAGCGAGCAATAAGCAGTGCCTTCACTACTTTGGGGTCAGCAGCAAGCAGAATGTGACTGAAAATTAACAAAAAACAAGATGAAATATATACGCTTTCATCAACAAAAGTCCAATCACACCACTGACATAGTCAGAACGTGACCATTGATAGGTTAAACTTCGATGTAGTCAATGACGGCAACAATGTGAAGTAGCAGCTGCAGCACAGAGAGTAGCTGAAGTATAAGTCGACTCGATTACAGCTTCACTAACGTGACATAATTTTTGTTTGAGTTTAGTGCTACACATTGTATACTCGTGCACGCTGCTTAGTACTTTTTTGACATTAACTTTGACATTGCTACGTACTACTGCTGCAGAAACACCATTGTGCTCTGCTCAGCAAGTAACTCGTGCTAATCGCTGTTTCTTTGATTTGAATAAACATCAATCGATTAATAAAACCCTATCCAGAAAAAATAAGGAGACACTCTATGGAACACATCATCCGGGCTTTATATATGGGGCACAAGCATGCTTCCTCTCCCAATCGGATGAAAAGAAAAAAAAAACATGGTTGCCTGTAAATTTGGATTACGGTCGATAATTGTACGTGATAACCAGTTCACAAAACAGTTCATGTGTAGGTAGTATCCCTCCAACCACCAACCACCCACCCCACCTACAAACAACCACCATTTTTGATATTTTTTTCTCGCAAATTCCCCCCAAACATCGACCTCCCACCCCCACATACAACCAACAGCCCACCATTTTTGACAGTTTTTGACACCCACTATTTTTGACAATTCCCTTCCAAACACAGAATCTTCCCTCAAATCCAACCACTTACTCCACCTACAACCACCTGCTACTCACCTACCATTTTGGACAATTTTTTTTCCCTCACCCCTTCACACAATTAATACCACCTTACTTACCATAAAAAACCACCCACCCCACCTAAAACCACCAACTAACCACAAATCATTTTTGACAATTTTTGCCTTACCACCCAAATACAACCACCAACCAAACACCCACCATTTTTGACAATTTTGCCTCACCCCCTTACCAAATCATTCAACACCAACCACCCATCCCAACTACAGCCAACAACCAACCACTCAAAAATTTTGACAATTCCCCCTACACCTAATCAACCACCCTCCTCCCCCTTCAACACCACCACTAACCGCCCACCCCACCTACAACAGCCAATCAACTTCCTCCCATTTGTGACATTTTTGTTCACCCGTTAAAACAAACACCAACCTATCACCCCCACATACAACCAACAGCCCACCATTTTTGAAAATTTGTTCCTCCTCCCCCACACAATAAAGCCAGCCCTTCCTTACCACCACCAATCACCCACCCACTTTTTTGAAAATTCCCTCCACCAAATTCAACCACCAACTCCACCTACAACCACCTGCTACTCACCCATCATTTTTGACAATTCCCCCCCCCCCCCCCCCAGTACAACTATCTTTGACAATTCCCTACGCTTACAGCCACCAACCAACCACCAACCATTTTTTACAATTTCTTCCTTGCCCCCTCTAAACACCAAATCCCCCAAATCCAACCACCTACCCCACCTGCAACCACCTTCCACACACCCACCATTTTTGACAACTTTTTCATCGCACCCCATCAAATCAACCATCCCCACCACCAAAACTGCCAACCAATCAACCCACCTAGAACCGCCAACCAACCACCCACCATATTTGACAATTCACCCCCCCCCCCCCTCCATCCAATCATACCAAATCATCCCAACACCAAACACCCATCCCACCTACAGCCACCAAGGAACCATTTATTAGTTTTGACATTTTTGTCTCATCGCCCAAACCAGCTACAAGCACCCACCATTTTTGACAATTTTTCCTCTTCCCGACACTAACCCCCCAACCACCTGGTCATTACGGCCTTAATTCGACAGACGTCGTCTGCCTCCTCGTCTATCTCCTCACTCAACTAAAGTCCGTTGTTTTCTTGTACTAACTGTATAACAGAGATCAAAACATTTTATGGCATTAGTTCACATTGGACTTATGGCTATAGTTCTCCTTTAAAAGTGAATTAAAGCTATATCTTGGATATGGTGCTAGTACACACTTAAATGTGAATTAACGCCATTATGGCCTTAATTCGTATGGCCTTAGTTCATGGCACCAGTTCACTATACCGAGCGTCTACTGTATTTATTTTGTTAAACGTCATTTCTTTAAGTTAAGTTTTCTGACTTTGAATTGAACTAGGTTTAGATATCGTGCTTAAGTCGTGAAGCCTCCTGTATTGGTAATATTTTGTATACATGTACCTAAGTTAGGTGATATTTTTGAAGTTTTATTTTTATTTAAGAAATTCTTTGACAGTAGAAAATTGTTTTTTTTTTTATTTAAGATTGATTTTAAGCAAAATAGCTGCTGCCATGGAGCCTGACATTATAAGAAGTGTTCTCAATGCTATGTGTAGTTTTCACAACGGGTTAAATGTCTGTCATTTAAACGCTGGTAGCTTGAGGTCAAAGTATACTGTTTTACACCAAATGCTCGGTACTTCGAGGATGGATGTTGTTATGATTTCGGAATCCTGGCTGAACTCTTATGTTTCAACAAGACTTGTCTCAATTCCAGGCTTTTCCTTGTTTCGCAATGACCGGCTGGATAGGGTTGGTGGGGGTGTTTGTTTGTATGTTAGAGAACACCTGCGGGCTAAAAATATTTATTCGTCTTCACTCTCTCCTATTGAATTTCTATGTGTTGAAGTTAAAAACGATTTTGAAAAGTGTCTGCTGGTGACGGTATATTGTCCCCCATGTAAATTCAAGGAAGAGTATACAAAGGAATTTGAAGATACGGTAACCAGATTAAGTAATATATATAGAAGTGTTTTAATTGGAGGGGATTTTAATGTAAATATTTTGGAAAATAATGGTACAACTCAACTTTTTCAATATATATGCGATAAAGTAGGTCTTGTTGTTGTTAACAAAAGATGGCCAACATGCTTTCAATCATCCAGGAATCCATCGTTAATTGACATGTTCTTGACAAACTCAGTTGCTCAAGTAAGAGGGAATGATCAGTTGAGGTTAACGTCAGATTTTATTCATGACCTTATATTTTGTTCAATTAACTTCAACATACGTAGAAACTTTGTCAAAACCTTAAGTTTTAAGGCAACTAATCGTACCAATTTATGCAATTTATATGAAGATTTAAATACCTTTGGCTTAAGAAACATCTACAATATCGCAGATATTGACACCAAAGTGTCTGTATTAACAAATGTTATAAATGTACTTTATGAAACGTATGTTCCAACTGTAACAAAAGTAGTGAAACCCCAAAGTTGCCCATGGTTCACCCAACAAATTAAGGTTTTAATTAAGGAAAGAGAACGTTTTCACAGAAATTATAAAAGAAACCCATCGGAATATAATCGTCAACAGTTTACTTTTTCAAGAAATAGAGTTACCACCTTGATTCGTAACGCAAAACGTTCCTTTTTCATGAAACGCCTTGATCCACAGCTGAATCCAAAAACTCTATGGAAAAATCTGAAAAATGTTGGTGTCATTGAAAATGACAGTCCTAAATGCCCCTATAGTCCTTCTGTTATGGGTTCGGTTCTTGTACCCAACTCATCTAATGCGGTATCGTTTGATTATGATGAAGGTTACCCCACTGATTGTTTTGAATTCAGGTGTGTTAATGACTTGGACGTTGAGATAGCAATTCGCTCAGTAAAATCTAATGCAACAGGACTGGATGAGATTTCACCGAATTTCGTAAAACTAATTTTGCCGGTACTTCTTCCTTTTCTAGTGCACATTTTTAACTTTTGTATATACAGTCGTCAGTTTCCGGAAAACTGGAAGAATGCCAAAGTAATTCCTATTCCAAAAAAATCAAAACCAGCTGGTCCATCGGATTTTAGACCAATCAGTTTACTTTCATTTCTATCTAAAGTTTTTGAAAAAATATTAGCCCAGCAGATTCAGGAAGATTTGGATAGGTATAATAAATTGTCTAAATGGCAATCAGGTTTCAGGAAAAACCATAGTTGTGAATCAGCTGTCATCAAAGTCACCTCAGATTTAAGGGCAGCAATGGACCGTGATGACATTAGCATTATGGTGATGCTTGATTTCTCTAAAGCCTTTGATAGTATTGACCAATCAATTCTTCTGCAAAAACTCAAAACCAAATTTCATTACTCTCATTCTGCTCTTGAAATAATTTTTAACTACCTTAGAAACCGTTTAATTACAGTACAAACCGATAACGGAATCTCTAGTCCTTATCTTGTCAATAAAGGCGTCCCTCAGGGATCTGTTTTAGGACCAATCTTATTTAGTGTGTACATTAACGATCTGCCTGATGTTATTGCAAACAGCCAAGTACATATATATGCAGATGATGTTGCTCTGTACCTATCAAGAAAACCTGGTTTATTGGAAGATTGCATCGCCAGAGTTAATGAGGATTTGTGTTCTATTCATATGTGGGCTGAATCGAATAAAATTCTGTTAAATCCAACTAAGTCACTCGGTATAGTATGTTCAAGACGAAATATTTCCTTGCATGACGTTCCCAAGCTTGATTTAAATGGCATTACTTTGCCTTATGTTGAACAAGTTAAATATCTAGGATTTCTTATAAATAGAAAAATGAGTTGTTGTGATGCTACGTCAGATACAATTAGAAAAGTTTACGGTGGATTACGTGCGTTAAGAACATCATCAAACTTATTGCTGCCGAATATGAAATCACACTTGGTGAAATCTTTACTAATGCCATTCTTTTCCTACAATTGTTTGGTATATCCTTGTCTAGATTATGAATGCAAGCGGAAGATTAACGTTGCATTCAATGACTGTGATACATTCATGGCTTACCAAGATATACGAGTGTTTCGCATTTTAAAACTTCACTGTTGGGAATGAACTTGGATGATTTTTACGGGTATAAATCGATTCTGAAACTTCATAACATAATACATTATGGTTGTCCCGAGTATTTACATGAAAATCTTATTTTTTTGCAATCGCCCAGAGGACTTAAATTAGTAATGCCGCGTTTTACACACACTGTAGGAGAGCACTCTTATTTTGTCAATGCAATTAAGTTGTGGAATAATCTTCCACATCGGTTGCAAAGGATCATATCGCCACGGGGATTTCGGGAGGAGCTGCTCAAACACATATCGGGAAGAACTTAGGTTTATCTTAATTTTTCATGAACAAATTAATTATTATTCTTTAACTTTTAACTTTTTCTATTAATTTCTACCAAAATTGTTTATTTATGAAATTGTCAAATAATATATTCTTTTATACATTTAGCTTTTAACTTAAAAATTAGCTAGTACTCATTTTCAAATGTAATTCAAATTTTTGATACTTATCTATGAGATTAATCTCGAAGTTCAATGTTAAATTTTATTCAGAAAATAAATGAAATGAATGAAAAATGAAATAGCAACTTAAGCATTCAGAAAATTGTTTTTTTTATTTAAGATTGATTTTAAGCAAAATAGTAACTTAAACATTCAGTCTCCATTTTTAATCTCTTCAGTTGCTTCTTTTACTTCCAAGTGAGAAATAATTAAAAATCCCATATCCTTATACCTATATATCATTCCACAACCCACCTGAAGAACTTAAACAATTATTAAACCTCTAACATCAACCACACTTAATCATCTATCATCATCAAATCCCAAATCCCCACCTTTTTCAAAATGTCAAAAATCCCAATGCCTCCTTTATCCACACGCAATCAGAAAAAGTAAACCAAAAATGAAAAAAAAAAAAACAATTACGATGAATATTATACAGATCCATGAATAAAATAAACGAGCCAACATAATCCTTGCTATCTGCAACCCCCGCACGTCATCATGTCGCTCCTTAAAGCTCCCCACACAGCAATAAATCTTTGCCCAAAAAACAAAGCATATTTTACAAACCGACGATAAATAATAAAGCAAAAAAAAAAAAAAACCAAAAGTGTATAGGAATATGAGAGACAAAAACGACGATGATGAAAATGCGAGATTGGGGAATGAGACAGAGAAAGAGAGGACTCCCCAAAAAGGGAATGAAAAGGCGACCCCACCGTAAAAACCACCCAGTAACAGTAACGTCGACCTAACGTCTCTTTAAATTCCATTTAAAATGTTCGTTTACAACGCTAATAAGAATGTCCTTGGCGCGGTTACGGTTTATTATGTGCACTCCTTATCTCTATGGTCATAATAACCCGACCGTTGGTCATGGTGGAGTTCACCCGAAGAAGAGGACTAGGAGGGTAGTGTTAAAAAAAAAAAACAACAACTTGCGAACGAGGAGCCAAAAGGAAAATCACCAGCCGTTTGCCTTGCAACAAATAAAAAAAAAAGGAACAGAAAAGGAAAAGGCATAAAATTCCGCACTGAATTTTTGTTGCTGGGGTGTCCTGTGTGAGGACTGAGGACAACATATAAACAATAAATCTGTGCAGGAATAGTGAAAATATTCAATGCTGACATTTTCGCAGACCAATCTCTTGCCCTCTCCTTTCCAAATCCCATTCCCACTCCCATGTCTTCCATAGTCCTGTCCAGTCTTTTACCATAATAATTCCAGTCACATGCAATTTATTGTCCAGAATACAAAAGTCTCGTTTGATATGAGATTTATGGCGTTTCATTCAACACCACCGTTCTGTCAATGACAGAGTCATAAAACACTTAAAAAGAAGAAGAGATTCGTGACGATATGGGGGAGGGTGTTTTTTTTTTATAATGACATAGTTAAGTCATTGCCATTTAATTATCGTAATTAGTGAGTGGGTTGGAAATTTGCAAAATTCCGAAGCATTTGAAATTGCGAGTAACGTGAGAAATGTTAATTGCAAACACAAATTTTGAAAAGTCGTTGTTCCAAACTCCACCTTTTGTTCCTTAAGCTCAATAGACGTTTCTCTTTCCCTTTTTTACATTCAAAAGTGTTCGAGCAGATTTGAGAGTGTTGCAAGCATTAATTGTGCTTTCCGTTATTTTGGAGTTAATATATTTATGTATGTATGTAATGTATATATATTATACACATAAACCTTCAGGAAAAATTATCTACATGATGGCGAAAATCGTTTCAAAATCCTTTGCGTGGTTTAGAAGAGGTAAACGGATAAACAGAATGACAACTACCATTTTTATACTCGATATGTTTTTCAATAAGGGTAGGTAGATGTTGAAAGAGAAGTGAAGTGGAATGTAGTATAAGCGTATAAGTATTACCAAAATTTTGTTTGTATTTGAAAGGGACCAATATGTAAGAAACATAGCATCGTTCAAACGAATTCCTCGTCTTCTTACAGTGACACGTATCTGAGTGGTCCAATTTTCAATTACTCTTTGTTATGTTTAAAATCTGTTGTGGTTTATTCGGACAGACCCGCGACTACAGTAAAACCCAAAAGGAAAGGTCTAGCAGGTTCAAAAAAACACGACCCTGGTTACTACGAGAGATAAGCTTTCCAAATTGTTTATACATCGCACCATCCGGCTTCAACCACATGTCGTATAGTCTTATATGGTTCAGTTTGGGCCACCATCGTTATGTAGCGTTTTCGGCCAAAACAAGGGTCCTCTTCCGAACGCTCCGAAGCCAAGTCAGTGAACAAACTGCGTTGTTGCCTTTGGCTAAGATCTTTAAGCTATTGGATCAGTTAGATCCCGATTCCAAATTCACCAATTTGAAGTCTGTGGTAGGACATGTTCCTGTGAAATCCTGGAAATAGACTGAATCGATGAATGCTTACTTCTGCAACTGGCGCTTCTTGTTCCCTTCATAAAAGACAAAAAAATGAATGTCTTTAAACCGTGGATCAATGGCCTCAAGATAAGAGGTCTCCAAGACAGCCGATATGATCTCTTCTATAAGCCGGACAATCAAATCCAAGGTAAGCCTCGTACATGCATTCTAGCTAAGAAACATTTAAAAGCCTTTTTATGTACAAATCTTAGTACACCGGATCTGACAGTCGTCAAACTGGGGAATGAAAAAACCGATAGCCTCCTGCTAGCATCTGCCTATCTGGCACACGATCGAGAGACACCGCCGTGTGAGGTCGAGCAGTTAATAACCGAAGCCAAGTCAAAGAAGACGGACCTGCTCCTGGGATGTGAAGCCAATGCGCGTCATTCGCTCTGGGGTAGTTCGACTATCAACGAACGGGGTGAGTCTTTATTTGATTTCATTATAAACAAAAATTTAACCGTATACAACAGAGGTAATACCCCCACCTTCGTTTTTCCAAGTACTGAAAACTTTGAAGGTTGGGAAGATGTATTAGATATAACCGTAGGTACGAACAAAATAAAGTCATTGGTGGAGAACTGGAGAGTTTCCAACTTGAAATCGTTCTCGGATCACAAGTGGATTCTCTTCAATTTAAATTTCGAAACTGAAAACCCTCCACCATATTGAAACCTGAAAAAAATTGACTGGGAGGAATTCGGTCAAATAATAAAAACCAAGCTTAGCCGGATACCAAATATTAATATAGACTCGGTTACAGAACTAGAGGCAAAAGTTAGCACCTTTGAAAAAGCCATGAGCACTGCTTTTAAGGTATCTTGCCCAATCAAGTACAGTAAAAAAAACCTTCCCTGCGTGGTGGAACGAAGATTTAGCAAATCTCAGGAAAATGACTAGGGCTATCTTCAATATCTGCCACAAATACAAATTCTTCCAACCGTACAAAAACTGCCTTAAAATATACAAACGTTCTCTTTCTTTAGCAAAGAAACAGTCCTGGAGGGAGTTCTGTCACTCTAAAGAAGACATTAAGGACTCTGCAAGACTGGGTAGAATCTTGTCTAAGGAGCATACAAATCCATCTTTTCTTAAAAAAATGGATGGTTCCTGGACTGACTCTCCTGCGGAGTCCCTTGATCTTCTGATGACCACCCATTTCCCGGGTTTTAGAGACATCAATCCCAACATAGCACAAAATCTAGACGTGCAGACTGCACTGTTGGACAATCACAGAACCGTAATAAGCAAAGAAAACATAGCCTGGGCTATAATGAGTTTTGACCTGGATGGCATTCTGCCAGTTATGCTGCAGAAAACACTAGAAATGACTATTCCATGGCTAGAGGCAATCTTCATAGGATGCCTATCACTTAACCATATTCCAATTACCTGGAGGCAGGTTAGAGTAGTTTTCATTCCCAAGGTCGGCAGGCGAGGGCACGAATCCGCTAAGGATTTTCGGCCGATAAGTCTAACGTCTTTTGTCCTGAAAACTTTTGAGCGCATCCTAGACATACATATAAGAGGAATCCTAGAAAGATCTCCTCTCTCAAAATCCCAACACGCCTATCTCAAAGGCAGATCCACCGAAACGGCTCTGCATGAGGTAGTAAGAACGATAGAAAAAACCTTACACTTCAAAGAATTCACAATGGCATCCTTCCTAGACGTGGAAGGGGCCTTCAATAATGTTTTAACTGAATCAATTCGTCAATCACTAGTCGACTTCGGGGTCGATAAATACATACGTAACTGGATAGTTTCTATGCTCAGTAATAGAATTATTCAGGCATCTTTAGGCAATATCCAAACCATCAAATTCGTTAATAGAGCTACACCACAGGGAGGTGTTCTTCACCCCTACTGTGGCTTCTTGTTATGGACAAAATTCTTGTCGAAATGGAGGGCAGTGGAGTGAAGGCCGTAGCCTATGTGGATGACTTGGTCGTTCTAGTGTCAGGAAAGTTTTTACCAGTTACTAGTGAAATAACAGAAAGGGCTTTGAGGAAAGTTAGCAACTGGGCCACTAGCTGTGGTCTTGGAGTTAACCAAAGTAAAACGGAACTGATGCTCTTTACGACCAAAACTAAGATACCAACCTTCTCTCTACCCCGCCTTAATGGACAAGTGTTATCACTATCAACCCGTGCTAAATATCTAGGAGTAGTACTTGATCCCAAACTCAGCTGGAAAATTAACATTGAAGAACGCGTAAAAAAGGCCTGTATAGCCTTTTTTGCCTGCAGCAAAACATTCGGTAAGAACTGGGGTCTTCAATCGAAGATGATTCTGTGGACGTACACAGCCGTGGTACGACCTATTCTCACCTACGGCTCGATTGTTTGGTGGCCCGCTCTCAGCAAAGCCTACAATACTGACAAGTTAAATAAGGTTCAAAGAACGGCTAGCATCGGTGTCACAGGGGCTCTTAGGTCTTGCCCAACAGACGCCCTAAATGTTATTCTGAACCTTTTATCACCCGACCTTCACACTAAATACTTGGTGTCCTGTAGTTCAATTAGACTAAAGGAGACCGGTTGCTGGACCGAAAGACCATACGGTCATAGCAATATCTCAACTCTTTTACCTGCCGATTTAACCCTGTACCCCACTGACTACTGCAAACCATCTCTTCAAGTTTCAAAGTTTCAAAACAGGATGGGAAAACGATGATGTTATAGGAGACTTTGACATAAGGATCTTCACTGATGGTTCCAAGATGGAGTGTGGAGTAGGTGCGGGCGTTTTTTCAGAAATGCTCAATGTATCCAAGTCCTTTCGACTCCCTGACTTTGCTAGCGTCTTCCAGGCAGAAGTTCTTGCAATCAGGGAGGCTTGCAAATTACTGCAACAATACTCGCATCTAAACCGAAATGTCGCTATACTAATCGATAGTCAGGCAGCTATCAAGGCATTCAAATCGACATCCACTTCCTCCAAATTAGTCAGGCAATGCCAGGAAGAACTGGATGATCTTGGCTCAAACCTGAAAGTCACTCTGCTATGGGTTCCAGGGCACAGTGGTTTTCAGGGAAACGAAAAAGCAGATGAGCTTGCCAGGCGAGGATCAGCCCTTCACAGCTCACTCGCCGAAGCCGTCAACATTCCGCTGGGGGCTGTGAAGGGCATTGTCTTATCACACTTTACATCCATATCTAATCAAAGGTGGAGTACAAACAAACGCATTGCTATGCAAAGACCGGTCAGATATAGCCAGGGTGGTAGCACTAAGCACGGGCCTCTGGCCAGTGGGGGTGCATGCTGTAAGGATTGGTATTCCTTTCAACGATTACTGCCGATCCTGTAGAGACGAGCCAGAGAAGGAAACTGTTTTCCACTTACTGTGCAAATGCCCAGCTTTATCTCGCATCAGGATACGAACCCTGGGTGAAGATTTTTACGAAGATCTTGGGGAATTGTCAAATAAAAAAATCAAAGATTTGATTAAATTCCTGAATGCGACAAAATGGCTTTAAATAAATCGTCTATCCCGACAATCACATCCTCAACTAGTTCATCCCATCCCTCTTCTTAAAATATTTCTAGTCCCCCTAATCAAGCAATCAGGGGATCTGCATAGGACCCATCTGAGGGTCATACATCTCACCTAGGTGGTGGGGTATGATCTGGGTGGTTCCTATGCTGGACCCTTTTACAAAGACAACTCCCTGCACGATTTCAATGTTCCCTTACCAACCAGCACCCTGCCTAGGTGGCATATAGTCTGGAGTCTGGCTGCTTGAAGTCGACCAGGGAGTGTCCTGGCAGCTTATAATTATATTACCTCCCCCCTACTCGGCCAGCCCTTTTTGACGGATTCAATATGACCTTACCAACCAGCACCCGCCTGCCTAGGTGGCATATATTCTGGAGTTTGGTTGCTTGAAGCCGACTTAAGGGTGACTGTGCGGCTTATAATTGTCTCCCCTTCCCTCCCTTCCCTCTCGTAGCCCTTTTCTCACAATCCCTCTGATCAATCAGGTTTTTCTTGACGGTCAAAACCCTCTTGAGAACCATACATCTCGCCTAGGTGGCGGTTTTGTGTTTCTTCCAGCTGGTTTCATCGATTTATAAGACATTATCACGGCAAAAAATTGTTCTACAGTTAGGGCTTATTTTACTTAAAGAAAAATTACCTACAGTAAGGTACCTATACAAAATTTGTGCATATGGGTTCACTTATTCCTGCTGCGGGGTTGGCCAAGAATCATAAAATCTTTTTTTTTTTTTTTTTTTTTTTGCTAATTTGAAATTGAAGAGCATATTGACCCCAAAGTCGAAAAATTAGTAGGGACAGGGAAAATGGAACCGGCCAGAAACTGGAAATCATTAGACTGAGACAAGATAGTTTATTAATTTCGAAGCAACTTTAAAGGCTAGAATTTCTTCTGAAACTAAAAGCCTACACGAAGTTTTTATCATTAGTAAACATGTTGACATGATTGAGGGTATTCCAAAGTTAGAATTTTCATAAATACTCGATACATTATATCAAAATTAGTACCATAGGCTCTCACTGTAAAATGATTTTTTTTCTAAGAATATAATCAAGAATCATTTCCTGCAATATTATTGAGTAATATAAGGAACACCCTGTATAGCAAGCAAATGGAACGTGTCAATTAAATAAAGTGCACGACTGGGTCGTACGAACTTGCTCTAATGTGTTAAAATATTCTTGGGGCTTGTGATTTTCGGAAAAAATCATATGAAATTTTATTAATCACTTAAAAATCAATAGTTAAAACGTTTTTTGGAGAAAATGAAGTAAGCCATCAGGTTTCTTTTACGTTTTTGAATTTTTACAAAAAAAAATTTCAAAATCGTTCGACCAGTTTTTTCAAAAAACGGTTTTTTTTGAAAAACTTTTCGAAAATATATTCCAAATTTTTTTTGAGTATGCCAACTTCTAGCACTTTGAAGTTTTTATCGGAAAAATAAAATTAAAAAATAATGGATTATACCGTTTTTGGAAAAAACAAAAAATAAAAAAAAATTTTAAAACTTTTTTAAAAAACTCAAAAAAACTTTTTTTGAAAAATTTAAGAATTTGTATTATTTCGTTTATAATAGGGCTTTTACATTAAAAATTTCATCGAAATCCGTTGAGTGGCTTACGAGAAAATCGGATTTCAAAAAACCGGTCCTATGGGAGGTATCGTTATAAGACTTTTTCTGAAAAATCTATTCCAACCAAAACATTAAGTTTACACAGAAAATATTATTCAGAAAGTTTTATCAAAATCGTAGGAGCCGTTTTCGAGAAAAATTAATTTTTCACAAAAAATCGTATGGCAGGTACCGTTAGTTTTGAAGCTAGAATGCTAATTCCAAAAACCCATCTGTAGGACGTCATAATAATACTATCTACCAGGTTTGAAGCAAATCGGTCCAGCCGTTTAGGCTGTAGGTGCCGATACAGACAGACGGACAGACAGACAGACAGACAGACAGACAGACAGAATTGTCGGACCCACTTTTTTCGACTTCTCTATCATCGTAATGTTATGTTTGATTGTCAAAAAAAATTTTTTTTTTTTACGAATGCATAACTTGCCTTATAGTACCTATAATCGCAAGTAAAAATATGCATAATTTCCTTTTACTCTGCGATAGATATTAATACCTACAGTTCCACGAAGAGTGCTTAATCATATAACACACAAAAAAAGTAGTGTGAACTTAAAAATACGCATTTGATCCATAACTTTGCTTCCCATTTCCTCTTAAAAAGTATTTATTCATTCATCATAGATAAATCAGGGGGAGGGGGGGATAAATCTCTAGCATCTATCAGCGAAAACAGCTGTAAGCTACCAATGCAATGAAAGTAATAAATAGCTAGCTACCATGGCCAGAACCAAACCAGCCAAAAAAAGAGCGAACGAAAATTGTTAGCCCTGAGTTTGTAGCTGCGGCTTCATGTCAGTCAGTTTAACCTTATAAACAATCCTACAAATCTTGAATAATGTATAGGTACATTTATAGGCAAAGGCATCCTGCAACTCATAGGTATATAGACACTTATACAACATACATAATATAAAGTAAATAAACATTAAACCTGTATAATAAATCCGTAAGCTGCATGCGCTCATTTCTGTTCCTACCCCAACACCCTTTATATTATGTGTGCAAACATTTACGTATACACACATCATGTTGCGTGGAGCGAATTTTAGGATGGAGAGGATTATTTAAGTGAATAAATGTTTGGCAGGATGCATGGAATATTTGGAAATCCTGTGGGAATCGCAAACATCTTTTTCTCGCACTCCTTTAGAAACGCCAGCCGCGGCGCTCACGCGATGCGTATCAGGTGCATTGAAGCGAAAGCGACATCCAATACCAATATTTATTTTGATAAAATAATTATTATTCATTGCAACTGAATATTTGACCATATCGAGCCAATACCGACAACTTTAACCCTTTCATGACTGATATATGGTAAACTTCGTTAGGAGTGCGGCACACCTTGACAATAATTTAATACATACCTCATGGATATTTTGATAAATAAGGTGTGCGATAAATATTTGAAAGATTTATAAAAAATTTTATGTAAAGAGGATATCGATAGTATGTACGAGGATGTGTCCTATTCCTTGAGGTTGTGGAGATGAAATGTAATTCGAAATTCTTGAATTGGAAAATAAGAGGAGAATTAGAGTCGTCTAAGCTACTCACCATTCGTGTAGTTTAACTAAAGAAGAAGTATCTACAATCAACCGTAAGCTAGAAATAAGGCTCAAGGTCTCTGCGTAGGCATCCAGCTGGCTACCTCACTGGAACATTGTACACAAAAAAACTCATAAAGTGAAGTGAGAGGAAAAAAACTTTAGAGTGATCTAAGCTAATGGAAGTGTTATCAAATTTCAGACAAAAGAAAGAAGTATGTTACAAAGATCTGACGAGAAAATTTATTTCATGCATTTCGCATACTTATCAAGCCTAGTCATTTAAAAAAAAAGTGCACGAATGGGTCGTACGAACTTGCTCTAATGTGCTAAAATGGTCTTGGAGCTTGTGATTTTCGGAAAAAAGCAAAAGCAATAGTTTAAACACTTCTTTAAATAAATGAAGTATCTAAGCCATTAGATTTATTTTGCTTTTTTGAATTTTAAGGAATTTTTTTTTTTAAATCGACCAGTTTTTTCAAAAACTTTTCGAAAACATATTCCAAATTTTGTTTGAATATGCCAACATCTAGCAGCTTAAAATTCTTAGCAGAGAACAAACTTTTTACAAATTTTGAACAAATCGTTTCTTTTTTTGAAAAAACCAAAAAATTTAATTTTTTTAAAAACGCAAAAAAATTGATTTGGAAACAAAATATTAGTATTATTTTGTTCATAAAAGAGCTCTCACATTAAAATTTTCATAAATGTTCATCAAAGTCCGTTGAGTGGTTAACGAGAAAATCTGTTATGAAAAAACTGGTCCTATAGGAGGTATACCTACCATCACAAGGCTTTTCCTGAAAAATTAATTCCAACCAAATTATAAAGTTTACTCAAAAAACATAATTCAGAAAATTTTATCAAAATCGTAGGACTCGTTTTTGAGAAAAAAGAATTCTTCCAAAAACCCATTTGTAGGACATCATAATAATAATATGTACCTAGTTTGAAATGAATCGGTCCAGCCGTTAAGGCTTTAGGTGTTGATATAGACAGACAGACAGACAGAATTATCTAACCCACTTTTTCGACTTCGCTATCATCGTAATGTTATGTCTGATTGCTAAAAAAAAAAATATTTACGAAGCTTATAAGTACTTATAATCGCAAGTAAAAATGAATAAATATTTGGCACAGGCCGGGCCTGTGACTCTGAAACTCTCAACCATTCCTGTGTGTGAGTTGTTGTTCTGCATGAATGGAAGGGACCTATAATTTACCGCCGAATCCGAACGGCCAACAGAGAAGAAATTTCCATGACATGAATTACTTTTAGAGGATTTGTCACTTCCTCATAAGAGGCAGTACCCCGTAAAAGAACTATGGTGGATTTAGGGATCAAACCCAGAACCCTTAATGTGGCAGTCCGACACAATAACAACTAAGCCACGGGTTAACCCGAATTTTTTTTCTGGCTATATGGTAGCACATAAAGTGGTCAGTACTATAATACCGATAACGCGTTTAAAAGCAAGTTAAACGATGTTATTGAACGCTGCTTGACGATTGCCTCCACTGTAACTATTCAGCGCCTGCCGTCACTGCCAGGACTTGGACATCCATACTGATACGTGAATGGATTCACTGAGGCCTCGCAGCTGAACGCAACGATCGACACGTTTTTCTCTAAACGCTTCTTTTTTCAATCTGCTTTCTCCCTTTTTCTCTTTCTTCTTCTCTTCTGCTATTCTAGATGAAATCATTTCACGGCTTAAGGGTGGGTCTACCTCAGAACAGAACTTAAACGCCATGTAAATTGTGTTCTATGTGGTAGTGCGATATTCTTTTCTCTTCGTTATATTGTTTTTGGTATACTCATTTACTCTTGTTCTCTTTTCAAAATAATTTTGTGATCTTCCGCAGTCGCAGTGAACTCACAATAATTATTATTCTCAAAGCGGTGCGGTGCGGTGGTGGCGCGCACCGCCGGCTGCAGCCACAGTAGTAGAGGAGGTACAGGCAGTGGAAAGGAAAGCAGAGGGAAAAGATTATTGGCATTGGACGTTTTAGTAGGGGATACTTTTTGTGTGTGTCTTTCTGTGGGTTTCGTTGTTGTCCTTTCGCTTTGATTTAGTAATGCGATATGCGATGACAAGTTTTATTCTCTCTGTATGGAAGGGTGAAGGGATTTTTTTTCAATTTTTTTTCAAAACACAGTAGCTAATAGCTAAATGTGGGTAATTTTTTTCTATTTTCGTTTTGTTGTTGTTTTTTTTTTTCATATTTTACTTGCTGTTGCTGCCATAACAGTGACAAAAAAAATGTGAACTCGTTTGGGACTCGATCGAAATCTTGATGAAGGTCAGGTCAGGACTCAGGAGTCAGGACACATAAAATGAACATGCATAGGTAGATAGGTAAACGTTACATTATATTTAATGTAGGTATATGTAGGTAGGTATGTACATTGATATCGTTGTTTTTTTTTTTTTAAGTTGCATGTAACAAAAGTGTGAGGTAGGTCAATATAACTATTTGACCTGTTTTAAAATTGCTTATGGGTTTATTGCAAAGGGAAAAGAATAATTTGAGTACCTAGCTATATATCTATTATTATTGAAACATTGTTACTTTTTACTTGCGATTATAGGTACTATAAGGCAAGTTATGCATTCGTCGAAAAAAAAAGTTTTGAGATAACAATCAAACATGACATTACGATGATAGTGAAGACGAAAAAAGATGGTCTAAAAATTCTGTCCGTCTGTATGTCCGTCTGTCTGTCTGTCTGTCTGTATGTAGGTATAGAGACCTACAGCCCAAACGGGTGGGCCGAATTGCTTCAAACTTGGTACCTATATAGACTTTTTTAGGTATTGTGCAGAGGGGAAATTGAAATTTTTTTCTTAGCTCAAAAAATAACGGTACCTGCCATACAACCATTACGTTAAAGCTTATTTTTCTCAAAAACAGCTCTAACGATTTCTATTTAAAAAAATCAGTGTTGCTTTTTAGGTACGACCAATCATATGGCTGAAAAAAAAGTTTTAAAAAATGGCTAAGAACGGTACTTTCCATAGGACCGTTTTTTTTTGCTTTCGACTAACTCGAAAACGACTCAACCGATTCTTTCGAAATCTTACACACATAAAGGTGTAGGTAGCTCAATTTGTATTGCATACCAATATTTTTGAAAAATATTTTTTTGTATTTTTAAAAGCATTTTAAAAAAAAAATTAAAAAAATTAATATTTTGAAAACTGCTTATTAAATTTTTTTCTAAAAATTTTAAATAAATGTATTTGTTGAATACCTATAAACTGGCGTTTTTTAATTTTTTTTTTAATTTTTTTCAAAAAGTTTTTAAGAAAAAAACTTTTTTTTCTCAAAAACAGCTTCACAGATTTTTATAAATTTATTCTCATAAATTCAAATTTATCCAAGAAATAAAATGGCGTACTTTTTTTTCAGCTCAAATTAGTTTAAGTATTTATTTAAGAATTTTGAAAATTTTATTTTTATCAAAATCTCAAGTCCCTAAACCACTGTCACACATTCGAGCAAGTTCGTGCGACCCAGTCGTGCATTTTATTTTTATGTAGTTATACCTACCTAGGTATAGGTATACCTAACTCCATTCTGTTTTCGGAAAAAAATATTCAATGGTTTTCAAAATAAAAGTTTAGTGACCTTTAGTCCAAATGCGTTTCGCCCAGGTACAACAGTTGGGCTCATCAGTTAGATGCTGTTGTACCCTTCTAAGACGCAAAATTTTGGTTGTACCTGGGCGAAACGCATTTGGACTAAAGGTCACTAAACTTTTATTTTGAATTTCAATTCAATAAAGTCCACTAAAAACAAAATCTACTTCGTTTCAATGGTTTTCTTTTGTCGACATTTTTTTGGAGTTTGGATTAAAATAAATAAGGAAATAATCAAACAGAAAAGTCATGCAGCATATACATACCTAAGTAGGTAGGTAGGTATATATATAGGCCCCAAGATTATTTTTTGATGTTTGGAATCAGGGAGACATAATTAATAACCATGCAAAATCGCCCAACTCTGAGTTGCAAATATTCATACAACCTGCAATAGAATGCTTATTCCAAAAACCCCCTTCTGTAGGACAATAATAATACTATGTACCAAATTTGAAGCGAATCGGTCTAGCCGTTTAGGCTGTAGGTGCCGATACAGACAGACAAACAGACAGGCAGAATTTTCGGACCCACTTTTTTCGACTTCTCTATCATCATAATTTTAAAATCAGTTATTCTAGTGAACCGCTTTCAAAATATTAACTTTCAAACTCAAAATTTTGAAAAAAAATTTTTTTAAAATAATTTTAAAACTAGTTTTTTTTCAAAATTTTACGTCATTAAGTATTATTTTTGTTCTCAGAATTCAATGCTCCCATTAATTTTAAATCCAACACTGAAAACAGTATGGCTCTATGACTTTTTGTTGCCAAGCTATTCAAAAATAACCGAACCTACTTCTTCTACATACGATAAGAAAACACACAATGTGTATTGATATCTATGTATATGTATGTACCACCGCAACGACCAATGCTTCTCCGACCTTAGTACATATCTATTTATCGATATGACAAAGGACCTCTCCTCGCACACGATATTTAGAAAATCACTCGAATACCTATTTATGCGGACGACGACGAGTACCGGTCTATTTACGGACACTCATTCATTCATTCTCACACAGAACACCCATTCCCTCCGCACGTACCAAACGCACTGCAGATACATTGCGGTCACACACATTCCTATGCGCAACTGCGACTACATAACATATCCCGTCAATGCGCATAAGAAAAATATTTTACCATGCATGTCTATGTACCTAGTAGGTACATAGACAAGTATAGAAAAATATTTTTCATATCACCCAACAGGTAGGTACTACCTACCTGTTGGGTGATGACAAATCTAATTATATCAATCACCCACCTTTTACAATAATGGATGCTGTACTTTTTGAAAAGAATATAAGGAGCGAGAATGAAAAAAAAAAAACAAATATTACAACAGGTACATGGTACATACGTTGAAGAGGACTACTACCGACCATCGAAATACCTTCCCATCGCTTACCTATCCTAACCACACGATTTGTGTACACAAAAATAAAGTTTAACACAACAACTAAAAACATTTATTCATAATATAAGCAAAGTGTTACTTTTTATTAACTTTTTGAAAGGGATATTTCCTTTTTTTCAGCCCAAATATCTGGGATGCATTTTTCACCTTACGAGGCATAACTTTTTAAATGTTTTTTTTTTTTCACTCAGATTGGAAAAACTATGTGCGTATATTGTTTATTTGTTTTTTTTTTTTTAAATATGAGCAGCACTGATCAAAATTTTAATGTGTCACAATCACAAGACTCTTTATAGTCATACAAAATAACACCAATATTTTTTTATAACCACAAATTAAAAATCATCTATCGATTTGTCACCAAAATTGTCCGAATCATTCAAAAATGCATGGAACAATGACCTTATAAGAACAGGTACAGCTGATTTTTGTGTTGGTATTCAAATTTCAAAGAAAAGGAAAAACCAAAATCAAACCAACAAAAAATCAAATAAGAAAAAATGAGAAATACTCTCTTACAAAGAGGTTGCAATAAAAGAGAATCTATGTTAACGCCATTAATTGTGGTGACAATTTCGTGAACTACATTTTCATAAGTGTGAAATTTTTGTTCAAAAAAGGTAAAAAAGATACTTTTTTAAAATAAGATAGTAAAGTGACTTCAAATGATATAATTTTTCTTTAAATTGATACAAAAAGAAAAAATTCCAAAAAAAAATAGAAAAATAATAACAAAACGATAAAAGTTTTCCCTACTTACAAAAACGAGTGAGTATGTTAACATATTAAATTGCTATTTTAAGCACATAAAAAAAAAAAAAAAATTAAATGTTTCTATAGCTTGCTTCCAAATTAAACAAATATTATTATAATTTTTTTTTTTTACCTAAATTGAAATAAATAAGCGGTTTACAAAGCGTCCCATATGAAAAATATGCTATTTTTTGTTTTGGGTCTTCCTAGACCGGTAAATTAAAAAAAAGTAAATATTTATCGATGTTCATGATAACATCTAGTTTCAATGATATTAAAAAAAATTATCTTGGTCGATTTGGTTGAACATTTTACAAACTGCGCTTGTCTTAAGAAAAAAAAGACCCCTTGGTTGACCTCAATTTTATTATATATATATAAAAAAAAAAAAACTTTGGTTTCTATAACAAATAGAACTTATTTATTCTGATTAAGAAACTGAAGCAAAAGAAAATAAAAAGTTACTTAACAGAGGAAAATTAAGAGGACATAATAATTTGTGTCTAAATTTTACGAAAAATTTAAAGTTTTTATCTTTTGAAAGTATAAATATCATGATAAATAATTATTTGATGATAAGCATATCTGCTCACATTTGTTGACTAATTAATACATTTTATTTCATTAAAATATCTTTTTAAATGTAGGAGATATATTAAGTTTTATGCACGCACTACCCTACATTTACATGGGAGACCCACCCTTAACCCAAATCGTTGCGTTCAGCTTCTAGGCCTCCGCCTCAGTGAATCCATTCACGTCCAAGGGGATAAAGTTTGGTTGTTCAATCCAAAGCGGACGAAAGGAAAGAGTTCAAAATTGCAACGAGACTGGGAAGGGCCCTTTAAGGTGGTTGATGTCTTAAGCGAGGTGGTATACCGTGTACAGAGGGAGAAATCCAACAAAATTTCAACTGTTCATCGAGATAGGCTGGCTCCTGTAATAGAGCGAAAAATTCCTTTAGTAGACGCCTCATTTTAGAAAACGGAGCAGTAGTACGTGAATGGATTCACTGAGGCCTCGCAGCTGAACGCAACGCATTTAATAAATTCTTAACAATACAAATTTTGTATTTATCTGGTGAGGAGCTATGTCTAGTTTTGTTTACTTGTTGCTTGTCTGACCGAACTTATACCTTCTTTCGTGTTAAATTAACACAATTTGCAGTAAATTCTTGCAAAAAAGTCTTGGAAAGTGTTGGCTTCACCTTGAGGTAAGATATTTCATCATATCATCACTCGCCCTATTTACAAAACTTTAGTGCCTGAAATTGAGAAGTGTTTCTGTTTGTTCTTCAAGATTGATCAGCGTTTTGAAGGCTTTGGAAAAAAGTTGTGTAATTTCAACTTGTCGTAAGTTTGATGAAGTTGAAGAAGTATGAGCTAGGGGCTAGAGCAGGAAAACGCATTTACACTACATCGGTAAGAGACTCATAGACCAGCACATTTGTGTAAGATTAGACTCCATTTGAAATTAACCTGTAAACGAATCTAGGCCTTATAAATTGTTTCAAGGCTTAGTAGCTTAAGGAAAAAATGTAATACTCCTACAACGTGAGAGCCAGTGCCTGAAGGAACTGGGTGCTCGTGCAATTTATTTGATGCCACGAATTGAAAGAATTTGTTGAAGAGGGGAATTACGAAAATAGGGATGAGCGAAACCTCGCGGCTAATACAACAGAAGCTCTACTATAGTTCTCTTGTGTTGGGAAGGGCAATGAAATAAGCTCTATTCGTGGTGGCCTCCACGCAAGTTCCAGAATAGTGAAACTCACGCTGGTGCACAAAGAGTTCTGATAATCAAGAAAAGAAAGAAAGTGGGAGCTTATGGGACGAAATTAATGACAAAACGGTTGGGACCTTCCCAAAAATCCTAAGGGGAACCACCTAGAATGGTTTCAAATAATCCAAAAATGCTTTTTCGTTTCCTAATTTAAGCTCAACTATAGCAAAGAAGCCAATATACACTTTAAAACACTACACGATTAAGATCACAACAAGAGACACAATTGACAGTCAGTCCAAACACAACTATGAAATAGCGAGCAACAACAGAACAAAGAAAGAACTGAAAGTCTAGAGTCCAGAATAGCTGTTTGGCTGTCCTTTCCAAAGCAATTAAAGGTCATTTTTAATGCTCAACTCAATGTTGGGAATCTGCCATTAATAGCATTTAGTGTGAAAATTCAACTTCATCCTTAAAAAATGATTAATTTTGCTTTCATTATCATTGCAAAATATCCATCACCAGGAATCACGCATCATACCAATATTTTCACTAAGAGAATATTTCTATCGTTCGATTAAAAACACTTCGCCACACGCCGCTATTCTATATTTCCCAGAATCGCCTAAGCTCAGCTTAGAGGGACATAATATTCGATTAGAATAAATGGCGCATCATCAGACTAGACTAGGCATCATTCAAAATCAGCATCACTCAGCTATGTAGGGTGATATTCTACAAATAGGTGTAGGAACACTGACACCAGAGGTGTCTCTGTCTATATCATCTGATGGAATCACACGTTGTCCTTTACCTATTCATGTGCGAAAAACACAAATGATACTTCATTAATGCATTTTCAATCAATAAAATTTAACGGGATTGGAAGTCTACAACATGCATGTGTTTATGTATGTCATTATGTTGATGGTCACGTAGTGGTCAGTCGTTGAGAGCAATATTTCTATTTCCACCAAAATAATTATTCCATATTCTAAAAGGTGTTTATACCCTATTCCATAGAATGGGTATATTGTATTTGGTGTGGAGTTTGTAACATAGAGAAATAATACCGTTAGGTATAGAAAAGTATATATATTCTGACTCAGAATCAAAAGCCTAGTCGATTTAGCCATGTCCGTCCGTCCGTCCGTCCGTCCGTCCGTCCGTATGTATACTCTCTAGAGGTCGCAATTTTTGAGCTAGAAAGCTGAAATTTGGTATATATAATCTTTGGTTCAAGAGTAAGGCTAAGTTCTTGAACCGGTAAAATCCGCCCACAAACACGCCCACAATCGCCAATTTTGTTGAACAACCTCAATTTAATAAAATTAAATTATGTTTTTTGTACAGTTACGATAAAAGCATAACGCTAAAATTTTGCACACGTAAGCTTTAGATAAACTTTCTTCCAATCAAATGAAAATATTTCAGTTTGGGCGTGGCTTACGCCTATTTTTCATACAAAACCATCAATATTGTTTTTATAAAATAACAATTGTTATATTAAAGCAAAAAATATTAAATTTTGTGGGTCTTACTGGCACATAAACATCTTGTGTATGAAATCAAAAAAATTGATTTTGGGCGTGGCTGACGCACACTTTTCATTAGAAACTATACAAAAATTGTTTTTGTAAATAAACGGTATTTGTAATTAATCCGCAAGCCAAAATTTTGCTTCTCTTAATAGAAACGAAAAGGTTTGTGTATGAAAAGAAATTTTTGAGTTTTGGGCGTGGCTTACGCCTACTTTTCATGAAAGAACGAAAAACCGTAGCCTTAAGAATTTAAGGCATTTCCAATGTTTAATTTAAACCTTTTTCCTTCTGTTCGTTATTTGAAAAATATATCTCTACATTTTCTTTTGTAAATTTTTTCAATACGCCCACTTTTAAAGGCGTGATTTTGGTAAAATACCTTTGTTCAGGTAAGATTGTTTAAAAACTACTCAATTCAGCTATAGTCTTACTCATATGCCTAAATACTGAAAAAAAAGCAGTTAGTGCTTCAAATTTTTAAGACACGCCCAATTTTATGGGGCTCTTCCGTCAAAAGTCGTATAATGCATTAATTTTTTTAACGTTTTTTAACTATTGGTCGCAGTTTTGGAGTAAACAGATGAACACTTGGATTTATATTCCTTGGTTACGTAGCAGAGTGTGGTCCAATAATTGTTAAAAACACCCATAATCGCTATTTCCGTTCCAAATCTAATTCTTAAAAATTTAAGTTTTGTCTTGTTTTGTTCAAATCGATCTGCAAGAATAAAATTGAATGTCACTGAGCTCATAACAATTGCCTTGGCAATAAAACGTTTTAACTTGGGGCGTGGCGCACTCCTTTTTTTATTGCGCCAGCACTAATTAAACATAACACCGCATAAAATTAATGTTATTGAATTTTTTTCTGTCTGCTTAAGAAGAATTTTGTTTCTGAAACATCGGCTGTTTGCGGGAGGCAGACGCATGCACATACAAAAATATGGGGAATAGGGTATCCAACAGTTCGTTGCAAACGTACTGAAGCTCTCGCTTATGTTTTTTCCTTGCGATTAAAGGTAATATAGGGCAAGCTATGCATTCGTAAACAAAATAAAATGCACGACTGGGTCGCAACTCGCAAGTACTTTTTTTTTTTTCTTTTTTTTTAAGCGGCATGGCACACGCGCTCAAGGGGTTTGTTATAGCCCTTTTAATGATTAGTCACAGCGCGAGCGACAGGAAATTAGGGAGGAAGGGAAATGAGGTGTCGATGAACATTGATCTTGAATGTTTGAAGATCAAAATGGCAAGGAAAAACTGTGTCAAGGCAATTCATTCCACATTCGTGTTGTACGGCTAAAGAAAGAATCCTTATATTTCACGGTGCGTCCGAAATTGGGCTCAATGGTAAACTGATGAGCGTTCCTAGCAAGACGAGTATTACGGGGGGAATGTTTAAGGGGTGAAACGCAGCTGCCTACCTCGAGTAAGCATTTTTTGTAAGAGAATCTGTAAAATAAGGAAAGACATGAAACACTTCGACGATGTTCAAGGGATGGAAATGTTTCCATAATGCTACTCTCTCCTATCAATTTTAGCGCTTTTTTCTGAACTCTGTCGAGCAGGTGTAAAAAAGTTTGAGAAGCACCTGCCCAGAGATGGGAGTTATAATCGAGTTTAGGGCGTATAAACGCTTTGTAGATTGTAAAGCCAGATCAGAAGAGGGGTGAAAAACTTCTTGCATCTATTAAGAAAGCCTAAGCATCTTGCAGCATTCTTGGCAATCTCAAGTATAGATCGTTCCAACGAAGGTTGTCACTAATACACATACCGAGTACTGATAGCTTTTCGGCCTCCTCGGTGCAAGTAAAATACATAGATAATGGCATAGAGGGTATGTTCAGCTTCAACGACAAAAGACAGCATTGAGTTTTCGATGCATTAAACTCCACACGATTTCTCAAACCCCAGTTCACAATGCTGTTTAATTCGGAGTTTAATGAGCTTCGTCTTCCGAAAGTAAAAGCCGTGAATTATCAAACGCATATGAAAAGCTGAGGGTTGAGTCGTCAGCAAAACACACAAAACACTCTGTGGATGCAAGCACGCTGATAACACATTTTTCGAGCAATAACAAATACTCTTTGTTGTATTAGATAAGCAAAGAAGTTCAAATACTTTGTTATAAAGAAGTGTTTATGACCCTCATTTTGAACATATCGACAGTTTTAAAAGATACGTTAATAGCTATTTCCCGTTTTTTTCGATATACTTAGTTCAATTGAATTAACTAGTTTATAATCACTTAACAGAAGATGTCCGTTACTTGTATTTAAAGCCAAAACTGAAGAACGCAGTTATCAATGAAATAATCAAAAACAAATATATATACCCACAAAGTACTTTAAAATTGTGAAAGTTATTTTTGAAAAATTTGGTAAAAACTAAAATTTTTTTGGCTAAAACTAGAAACCCCGTTAATGAAACTTTCAAATTTAAAATGATGATGCCGTCTTTTGGGTGCATATATAAATTCTAAACCAATTCGTTGATGTCGTTGTACACTTATATAGCCAGTTTAATCAAACCGTTAAAACCGATTTCCGTTATTATCATTTGTAACCAAAACCTTAAAAATGCGAATTTCTTCGAAGCCTTCTGTGTATAGTTATATTACGTAAGAAGTTAAATAAAAATTGTTAGGGCCTTTTTTGAGCAAATTAAAAAAACCGAAAAAAAAGTTGCCTAAAACTCAACGGCTCGTTGTATGGGAGCCACCATTTAAAAAAAAAGTGGCAATGGTACAGTGAATGTAGAGCTTGGTTGCTTAACATGAGAGCTGTGAGTTCAATCCCAGGATGGGCAGCAATTTTTATTTATTCCCCCAGTTTCAACTGGACGCCACCCATGGCATTTTCGTGAAATATTTATCATCTATAATCTCAATCCACTATACCAACTTTCTTTCCTATCTTTCTATTCCTTCTTTCTCCTCGCTCGCACATATTAATTCATTATAAAGGTATTAATATCCCTTTGAGTGCGAGTGCATTATAAAAAAAAGTAACTGAAAAAAATGCATTGCCATTTGATGAAAAACTGTGAGGAACTATACCACACAAAGTTTAGATGATTTTGATGCAACCGTTGCCAACTTACGGCCATTTGAAAAAAAGCTGTTTAGAGAAGATCTCCGTTATTGCATTATTAGCCAAAAACTAAAAACCCAGTTCTCTTAAAAACACTAAAAGAATATAACACACACAAATTTTAATCAAAATCGTTAAAGCTGTTTTCGAGAAAATCCAAAATGAAAAAAACCGTTACTTGAAAGGTACCAGTTTGAGCCGGGATAAAACGAAATGAAAAAACCTCAACAACCGTTTTTCTTTAAACTGCTTTACACCAAGTTTGAAGAAAATACGGCAAACCGTTTAGGCTGCAGCTTGGACGTGAAAAAGTTCCCAGACGCACATCCGCACAGACAGACCGACGGACGGTATGGCGAAAACCACTATTTTGGGCTTCTCTATCATCGTAATGTCATGTTTGATTAAAACTTCGATTTTTTTTCTGCACGAAACCAATACTTTCCCTATAGAGCAAGTAAAAATCTAACAATCAAACGTGACATTACGATGATAGAGAAGCCTAAGAAAGTGGGACCGACAGTTCTGTCTGTCTGTCTGTCTGTCCGCCTGTATTGGCACCTACACCGTTAACGGCTGGACCGTTTTTCTTCAAACTTGGTACTTTTACAAAGTATTATTATGAAGTCCTTCAGAGGACTTTTGCAATTAGCATTTTAGCTCAAAAACTAACTTTAAAAAAAAAAAACGGCTTTCACGATTTCGATAAAACTTTCTGAATGGTACATTTTTCAATGTTTATACCAGTAGGTACTTATCTACCTCCCATTGAACCGGTTTTTCAAATCAGATTTTCTCGTAACCACTTCACGGATTTCCATGAAATTTCTTGGACGGAATAATATAAATGCTTCAATTTTTCAAAATTAGTTTTTTAGTACAATTTATTTAAAGTTTTTATACAAAGTTCTTGAATTTTGCATACTCAAAAAAATTTGGAATGTGCTTTCAAAAAGTTTTTCAAAAAAAAACCGTCCAACGATTTTGAAATTTTTTTTCTTAAAATTCAAAACACAAATCAGGTGGCTCACAGAAAACGTTTAAACTAGTGATTTTGAAGTGTTTAATAAAATTCCATTATGATTTTTTCATATAATATTTTTTCAAAATCCAAAGCCAAAAGACCCTGTCACAAATAAGAGCAAGTTCGTGCGACCTAGTCGTGCACTTTATTTAGTTCTATACTTCTAAAAGAACAAAGACCCTTTACATGTCGTGTGTTTGTTGAACAAATCTAACTCATCTCATATTGATGTTTTTTAGATAAGATTTGTAAAGTACACGTGCTTTTTATATTTCTGTCCGGATTTAAGCAATAAATTAAAATGAAACAGAAATGTCCTTCAAAAATGTTTATCCTTTTAGATTCTTTTCACGTTTTAACATTAAAAATGGAGACGTTAATCTACGTAGATTTTTGTCTCGGCTGTAAAATAGAACATTTTCCAAAACGTTTCGCACCAAAAGAAAGACTTTGAGATACATTTTATAATTTTTTTTTTTTTTTTTTTTTTTTTTTTTGTCGTCAGAATTATAATACGTAAAAGTATCGCGTTGCGCGCTTATCATCATATTGCACTTGGGGCACAAAACGTGACATGCAATACAAATTACATTTTAATTTCACACACATCCTGCCTGACAAAAGGCATTATCTCTTATTTTTTTTTTTTTTTATTATTTGAAGCGTTAATGTTATATGAAGGAAAGATTTCGCGAAGGAGATAAGTTATAGTCCCATAAGAAGTTATATTCTCCCACGAAGCAAGCAGAAGTGAGCAAACTCAAAGTTAAATTTATGTGCAAAAATTGTTTCTAATGAGTAAAATAAACGCGACGTGATTATTACCATCAAATAAAATATAATGTCAAAAGAAGAAATGGTTAAGAAAAGGAGTATTTTAGGTCCTTGATGGAACGAAGACGACTGCGACTGCGACGCACGGTAGGAACAAATAATTGCAGACGTAAAAAGAAAGTATGATTTGGATAACGAAACTATGTACAGTGTGATGATTCAATGGCATGTTTAAATAAAAGTCGTTCTACAGAAAGGGACTAGCTATTTCTAATTTTGGCACAACATAAAAAGGATTCAAAGGCTTATTTTTGATGTTATCTTACCCATGTTATTGCAAAAAGTTCATATTCCACTTTTTACTAATTATAGAATCTTCCTTACGAGAATTATTTGTATCTCTTTTCTATTTTACTGGCCCATCCTCATTTTTCACTTCCAACATTTCCGCTTAAATTTTGGAGGACCCTTAATTTAAATCACTTTTGACTTACTAGAGGAAGTGTTGGTTTCGTGGAGGAGAAAAGTCGAGCTTGCAGTCAAAAGCCAAAATCAAGTCAAGTTCCATATTATAAAGCCGATTAAAATATTAAAAGTTTTCTGGGTTTTTCCTTGTTTCGTTAATGGCAGGATTTGATTGGTATTTGATATTTATTTATTTTGATATTTATTTGATATTTATTCATAGATTTTAACAAACATTTACAAAGATTACAATGAGTATCTTAAATAACGTAAATGTGATCATTTAAATAGTAATTACATTTATAAATTAGATAAAAGATTAATGGTTTCAAAAATTTAAATAAAGACATAAAGCTCTTATAATTAAGTGAATTTTGTTTTTAAAATATGAAAACGAAGAAAACGAAAATGAAAAAAAAAGCTAAATAAAAGTTTTAACAATAAAATAAAATAAAATTAGGTTAATTTAACAGTTTAGAATAGAAGCCCTAATACCTATAAGTTGCCAGCCAAGTAATTGAACAGAGACACATCAAAACCACCAACAAAACAAAGTCTTCTTATGCCAAGAGGCAGAGAGTTCCAGAAGCGAATAGCGTGAACAAAAAATTGTCGCTCAGTAGTAACACAATTAGCACGCTGGGAAACTAACGTAAAAGTACGAGATGAATTTGAAAAATGCAGTTTATTATATAAATAGGCAGGTTGTCGTGAAGTTATTATTTTATGAAGATATTTAGCCATGCAGTATTCCAAATGCTGATCCAGTGTTAATCCCAGAATATTGCTTTTATACGCCGAAATATGATCATCACGTTTTAAACCGTACACATAGCGAGTAACGTTATTAAAGGCTACATTAAGTTTCCTTCGAGATTCGGCATTGCAGTACATAAATACTTCAGATCCAAATGTTAAAATTGGTACTATAAGAGATCTAACTAACAATAATCTAGTTCTAACTGGGGTATAATGTTGCGACATGAATAGGTTTCTTAAGCATCCATATATTTTACCGACAATAATACCAACATGAAGATCCCATCTTAAATTGTTACTGAACCAAATTCCCAGATTTTTAGCCTTATCAACAAATTCTATTTGTGCATTTCCAAGATGGATATTTGCAAGACCACTAGGATTCAAGCCATTTTTAGATATTAGCATACACTTTGACTTTTTTGGATTCAAACATAGACCATTACTTTTGGACCACTGAAAGATGTTTTCAAGGTCATTATTAAATTTAAATATGGCATCCTCAATTAGATCTGTTTTACAGCTTAGATACATCTGCACATCATCGGCATACATATGGATAGAAGAGTAAGTAATACTATCAGGGAGGTCATTAATGAAAATTGAGAAGAGAAGTGGGCCCAAAATTGATCCTTGAGGTACGCCCATGGATGTATAATTGAAATTCGACATATAATTACCTATCAAAATGGCTTGATTTCTACCTGATAAATAAGAATTTATTAATGAAGCTGCTGAGGAAGAGAAATTGAACTTTGTCAAAAGTTTCGCTACAAGTATTGAGTGATTTACCGAGTCAAAAGCTTTGGAAAAGTCTAACAATGCCAACACCGAAATATGATCATTATCCATTGACGATCTTAAATCATCCGTTACTTTAAGCAGCGCAGATGTACAACTGTGTTGTTTTCTAAAGCCAGACTGGTGCATACTGAGTAAGTCATAATGTTGAAGATGGGTCGATATTTGGCTATGGACAATTTTCTCAAATACTTTAGACAGAAACGGTAATATCGCAATAGGGCGAAATTCGGGGGGCGTTTGAGAGGTGCCTTTAGTTTTTGGGATAGGTATTATCTTTGCGGTTTTCCAAGCGTCAGGAAAGCAGGATGTCATAAGAACAGTATTAAATAGATGGGTAAGTACTGGAAGGATAAAGGGTAGGATAGTTTTAATAAATAGAGGATGTATTTCATCAAGACCTGATGATTTAGATGTAATACTTAGCACCGCTCTATAAACATCAGACTGCTCCACTCTGCGAAACTCAAAACCATCACTAGGAGGAAGCGCATTTTGGGGGTATGGTGATGATATCACGGGACATTGCACAAATTTGTTGTTCAGATCATTTAAGTCAATGCCAGAGAAATCAAAGTCATCTTGAGTACCAACTCCAATACCTCTTATATTTTTCCACAGAGTTTTTTGTGGTAATTTAGTATTAAGGTGTTTTGAATAATAATCACGCTTAGCTTTACGTATTTTAAGATTAACCACATTTCTTATTTTGCGAAAATCATTATAAATCTCAGGCAGTCGAAACCGCTTCCATCTTCTAAATGCGGCATCGCGCCTCTTTGTAAGTTCAATAATCTCAGGAGTAAACCAAGTTAATAGCGGATTTTTAATAGATTTAGTTTTAATGGGAGCGTGGGTATTAAACAAGTTAAGGATTTTATCATTAAATAAGTCGAGTTGTCCATTAGATGACGGATTATTAAACAAACTTTGCCAATCAACCCTTTCCAGATCAGCTTGAAGTATATCAGTATTTATGGATTTAAAATCTCTATATATCACTGACCGAGGTGCTACAGAGAACGATATTTTAAAAGTAGCAAATAATAAATCATGTTTGGAAAACATAGGAGCAGAAGCTTGACTAAAGAAAACATCACCATTCGTATTTGAGAAAAATAAATCTAATAAAGTACTACTAGTATTAGTGAAATGGGTAGGAACCAATGGGTTTATTAGATTTAAACCTAGAGATTGCATATTATTTATAAATCCGTCACTATTCTCTTTTTTCAAGACATTACAATTAAAATCGCCACAAATGATTACGTCTGAGTAATTACCTGATATATTTTCAAGTAGTGAGTAAACGGGAGATATATCGATTTGATTGTTCGGCCGATAATACACTCCTAAAAGAGTTTTGATTTCGCCCAAAATCGAAATAAAGCAATACTGACTTAAACTGTCTTGGGGGGATGATATGACGAACCTACATTTTATACTAGAACGAACATATATTGCAGTACCAGAACCTATCTTATTATATCTGTCACCACGAAATAATCTAAAGCCATTCAAACCATAGATAACATTCTCAACGTTAGGCTTAAACCAAGTTTCTGAGACACACACAACATCAACATCCGAACCAACAAACAGCTTTCTAAACTCATCTATCTTACAGAACAAGCTTTGTGCATTTATGTGACATACACGTAATCCATTACATTGTTTACAAAAAATATTCAGTAAGATGCGCAAATTTGTATTCACTCCATCGCTAGTAACAGAAACTTGACTCATGAGAGCAATTCGATATGTAGAATAAACATAGAATCTACCTCTGAGGCAAAAGATAATCGACTCTGAATGATAGAAAAGTAGGTATATCTGCTACAAATCTGGCAAGCAACAAATATAGGCATAAGGAAACTATACGAAAAAAAGATCACATATTTAAAATAAAAAGGAAAAAATAAAATAGAAATATAAATAAAGATAAATATTATTATATACATATTATGGTAGGACAAGTTAAAAGTATCCCAAGCGAGGCTAAAAAACAGCTTACGTTGATTGAAAGTTGTTGTCATCATATCATTCAGTCGCAACTAGCTGGTTCAAGTCAGTTGAGTGATCGATTCGAAAAGCTTTTTCATTTTGTGGAAGTCGCACATACACACATCCATTGCGGGTGTAAACAGAAGAAAGCTTGTTTGGATTTTGTCTTTTTAATTGAAGAGCTTTCCGGAGAATTGTTTGGTTGTGTGATGTAAGGCTCTCATTTAAGTATATTCGGCTGTCAGAATCCATTCCAACGTGACGGAGACACATTGTTTGTTTTATTGTTTTGTATTTATCATTAATTGATTTAAATAAAGTAATTTTATCTGCAACCGACTCAAATTTTATTATAATTGCTGTGTCTTTTTTGTTGTTTTTGGGTTTCACACGGAAAATCTGTTTAGGCGTAGATATGTCGGGGCAATCCATAGAGGTGCACAACGTGTTGAAAATGTTGGCCACATTTTCATTAGCAATTTGTGGTACACCATATAATAAAGCATCAGCAGCAATGTGTTCCCGGTGCATTCGGTCAAGAGCTCTTTGTAGTTCGGCAATTTCCAAGTTTTTTTGTTTTGCTTCGGTAATGTTTGATGTGAGCTGGTTTTCGAGTACGTCAACTCTAGTTGTCAGCGCAGTTAAGTTGTTGGTGACTTCTTCTATACGACCATTTAAGTCAAGTACAATTTTGTCTAATTTATCATATAAATTTTTACTGACATCCATAATAAGTAATTTGAGTTCTGAGGTGCAATCACTTATTTGTTTATTGAGTCGAGTTTCCAGAGACTTAATTAACTTTCCTGCGTTATTAGATTGCACTGGGGAAGGCAATTGTTGTTGGGTCATTGCCGATCTTAGGTCTCTATTTGTTGGCATTTTATTTTATAGCTTGCACGGCAATTAATTTTTATAGTTTTTAGATTAAGAAAAGTCAGTTGTGATAAAATCTTACACTTACTTAAAGCACTTTAACTTAGTGTATTTTTAAGGCGGCTTTTCGAGAAATTTGGATGGTAAATTTAGGAAATTACTTGAACTAAATTGCGACACGTATTTTTCACGTCAGACACTTTCCACCATTTCGTTGTTTTTTTTTGGTACCTTTTAAAAATCGCCTATAGCTGTAAAGATTTTGATTAAGCTTTCAATTGAACAGAGTAGTGTGTTTTTGAACAGAGTAGAGTATTTTTGAAAACTTTGTTTTTTTTTTTTTGTCATAATTTTCAAGTGGAAATAAAGTTTGCTAAACGGCTTAATCGAAATCACTCAAACTTTGCTTGGTTTTCAACGGTAGCTCCGATACAAAAAACCGCTCAGTTTTAGGCAACATTTTATGGCTCTTCCTTATTTGCTCAAAATTGGCTCCAACGATTTTGGTTAAACTTTGTCTCTTATATACTAAAAGTACATTCCTACTTTTAAGAAAACTGTGTTTTAAGTTTTTGGTTAAAAATGCAAATAATTGAAATCTGGTTTTAACGGTTTTATTAAACTGGCCATAAGCTGACAACGGTATTAGTCTAAGAGCCCACAGCAAATTTTGGGGGTGAAGATATAACCAGATAATTGTTACATGAACTTAAAGCTCTGCACTAGGCAATGTCAAAAATGGAAGTCTGGCAGCATTTTGTGGTAGCTGAGGCAAGTAATAGTACCCTAAAAACAGTTATTTTTCCGAAATGTTGTTTTTTAATATAACCGTTTGTTCCTTCTCTGAAACGAAAGAACAGGTCAACCTGATTACAAAAATATAGGTCCCAGACGTTTTAAACGTCGCCTTCACCTTGCCAGACGCGCTAAAAGTATGCAAAAATTCCGTTTTTTTAATTAATTTTTTTTAAAAAGAAACGTATAAAATAATATAACTTTTATATTTTTTGGTATTCATTTTGATATTGATATAATTTCGTATACAATTTAATTAATCATCGTCAGAATCATCCAATGATTCGCTATTATGTTCGTTTAGTCCGGGAGCCAGCGACAGATTTGCATGACCAATTTCCTCTCAAGCGGTATTTAGTGGAATGCATCAGAGAGTTGTATCATACAGCCTCGTGAACGTAAGCTGCGGTTCTGTGGGTGGGTTGAGCGGGGGTACCCTCCCAAACACGTCGAAAAAAAAAATGTTCAGACATTTCCCCCCGACGGGGGGATATGGTATGGCTGGTAGATGCAAATTGCAAATTTCCACAACCACGCCCCCTCCGCCCCCTTTAAAATCCTTTAAAAACCACAAAAAATCGGCACTTTTGTCAATCGGGTGAGGATTCAGATAGTGTTTTGTTAAAATAGAAAAGTGAGAATATTTTAACAAAACACTATCTCAATCCTCACCCGATTGTATTGGTAACAAAATAAAAATACTTGCATGCAATCGGTAGCCAAAAAATTATCTACAAAATTAATTTAAAAAAATTGCCCTAAGCTCGACGGTTAAGGAGTTCTTGCGCTTTAAAGAGGGCGGAAACTGAAAATCTTTCAAAATACGAAATGTTAGCCTTTTTTGGAAGCTTCATAGCGCCGTTCGTACTCGTTGTCCAAAAATACTTCTCGCATCATATTTATAGGAAACAAATTTGCATATATTTATTTTTTCGATAAAATACACTAAAAAAAAGTTATAGGCAAAAAACTGACAAAAGTGCCGACTTTTTGTGGTTTTTCCAGGATTTTGAAGGGGGCGTGGTTGTGGAAATTTGGACTTAACTCATACAGACATCCACCGTCTTCGTCGCTTTATTAAGTTCCAAGTGGTTTTGATTTAGTGGTGTAGGTATAGTTGGTGCCTCACTTTTTGTGTGGTAACACAGTGGACCTACACACAGAAAAATATTGCGATGTAAAATCAACGTGACGAATTGTTGATTTCAATAAAAAACATGAATTTTTAAATCATTGGATTTCATTTCCATTTAACATGTTTTAGTTCTTTTTTAATATTTCAAAACATTAATTTGAGTCCAAGTCCTGTTGATTTAAGATTAAAACCAAGTATTTAGATTTTCATTTCAAACTAAAACGATTGCGCATAGTTTTAACTTGGAAAAATGTTGAAATAAAATTATTCATGTTTAAAATTAAATTTAAAAATATTTAATGCAAAAACACACGTAAACAACAGGATATTCACTCGATACGTTAATTCAATTTTAAATCAACGTGCAAATTTTCCCGAAGGAAATATTTTTAAATCATCAATGCTTCATTTAAGAAAATTTCACAACTATGATCATGACGAAATAACACGATTGAAGTAATTTCAACATTAAAATAGTGTTGAAATAAAATGATTCTCATATTAATTCCAAGTAAAACGAACATAACATTGAAACAAACATTTTTCATGTAAAATTAACAGGTTATACACCTAAACAACTATTTCGTTTTGAATCAACATGGTATTTTTCCCACAGGAAATATTTTTAAATCATCAATGTTTCATTTAAGAAAATTTCACAACTATGATCATGACGAAATAACACGATTGAAGTAATTTCAACATTAGAATAGTGTTGAAATAAAATGATTCTCATATTAATTCCAAGTAAAACGAACATAACATTGAAACAAACATTTTTCATGTAAAATTAACAGGTCATACACCTAAACAACTACTTTCGTTTTGAATCAACATGGTATTTTTCACACAGGAAATATTTTTAAATCATCAATGTTTCATTTAAAAAAATTTCACAACTATGATCATGACGAAATAACACGATTGAAGTAATTTCAACATTAGAATAGTGTTGAAATAAAATGATTCTCATATTAATTCCAAGTAAAACGAACATAACATTGAAACAAACATTTTTCATGTAAAAATAACAGGTTATTTTCGGTTGTTTCTTCCTTCTTCTTTTATAAAGACAGCTCCACTCCACAAAATCAAAAATTTAAAAAGTCAATAAAAAAGGAGTGATTCCAAAAATAACTTTTGGAAAAAAGTATGTCTGCTATTACACGATGAGTCCAGGATCCAGGTGCATTAAACTTCTTCGAATAAAGAGAAATGTCAAATAGCTAGATTCCAGGAAATTCTTAGCCACGGAAATTACTTTCATTTAATACTGAATTGTATTAAATTTTGGTATTTTGCAGATAGAGAATACACATTCGGCACAAACACAAAACAAAACGAAGCATTGTTATTTTTAAATGAAATAATTTAGATATAATCCTACATACTTTTGATTTCCACAAAATTTTCAATAAGTGCCGTTATTAAAAAAAAGAAAACACTAAACTAAACGAAATATTTTTATTTTTAAATGAAATCGTTTAATTATAATCCTACATACTTTTGATTTCTACAAAATTTTCAATAAGCTCCGTTATTTTACGTCGCGACCTTAAGGAATCTCTAAGTAACTACTATTAAACTACAGGGTGATACCTACAAATAAAAATTACCTTGTTTTTTCCTAGTCCTAGTTCACATGCAAACTAATAATTTATGAGTATTGTGATTGTGAATGTGTGGCGGGACATTTGCTAGATAAAGCGAAGAAGTAACAATAAATTTTAAATTGGTAAAAAGAAAATGAAGCTTTGATTAATTTAATGGGCAATTAGAAATATTAAGGGTATTCATGGACGTTTCATGAACGCCCTTTTCTGGAAATGTTATATACTTTGCCTTAACTCAAACAGCAGTTTGTTAAACGTCATTTAAGTCATTAAAGTAATTTAACAAATTTGTTGAGTTATTGAGAAAATGATATTTGATGTTGGAAATATTGGCAGCAAAAAATAAATTGTACATTTCTCAATTCGAATTCCTAATCTTAATTCAAATAAATTGCACGATTGGTAAGCTCTTACTTGCTTTTATTTCCGGTCACAGTTTTGAATAAAATTTGAAAAACATTAAGATAACTCCAAAGTTTTTTTCGATTTAGGTAAATTTACATTGTTTAAAAAAACACTTTAATACTTTTCAGTGGAATAATTTAAATTAAATTAATTAATAAGGTAAAAATAATTAAAAATAAAATTTAAAAATACAAAAAAAAAATTTCGAAAACACTTGAATTTCAAATTATTTTGGCTACTTAAATTTTCTTGTATATCAATTTTGATTGATATCGGTTGATCTGTTGAGTAAAACTGGTCCTTTGGGAGATACCATTTTCAGTACATCATCTTAAAATATTTTTTCGCCAAAATATGCCTAATACTTACATAAAACAATATACAGCTATTTTTTCATAAAAATTTTTGGAGACGTTTTCGAGAAAAATCAATTTTTAAATAACAGTTATTATGAAAGGTACTGAGAATTTTTGAGCTAAAGAAAAATTAAAAAAAGTTTTCATGTTTCAAACTTAAGGAAGTTTGGCCCAACCGACATACTGACAGAAATCGGCCCTTAATTCAAATATGCTTCTCTATCACCGTAATATAATGTTTGATTATTATCTCAAGTTTCTTAATATGCACGAATATGCATAATTTGTATTATAGTACCTATAATCTCAATTAAAAACTGAGGAACGTGAACAAAGTAGATGGAATTATAGAAGACTTTGTTAATTTACTGAACTGATACATTTTTCCATAATTGGGTTCAGCAGCACCAACATTCTGTTTTTGTAAAAATTTACGCCAAGACGTAGTTGCACAGAACGAAATAAAAATGATTACGGGAAGGAGCTATCTTAATAGTTGTAGCATGAAACAGCTATATTTCACTCACTTTGTACGTTTTATTACAAATACATACATCGACACACAACGTCAAACAGAAACCAAAAAGAATCCTCATCTGTTTAATTTTTGTAATCAAAACAAAAACGATGACGACAAACAACTTATCAATTACAAACAAAAATAATAATACATTCGGCCCAAGATAGGCACACCCTGTATCATGGTTTTTGTATCAATATTGAATCGCGTTGAATCAACTTGAAGTCACACGAATCAAAATGAATTCTCTTTGATTCATGACGAAATCGTATAAGAATATCATTGTTTGTAGTTGATTTCTACAAAAATTGAAGGATCCCGTTATTTCTTCCAAGCCAAGCCAAAAAATATTTCAGAAATGTCCATCAGTTACCTTTTAGTCGCTGTGCATGAGACATGTGTCATATCGCTTTAAGTTTCGGGAAGTGATAAATATACTTAAAAATATGGCTTCAAATGAAAGTTTTAATTTTCATGTGCAAATTGTGAACATAAGTGAAGTGCAACCTATTGACTGACAGATGACGAGGGGTGTTGAGTATCCAGGATAGCGAAGCGGAAAATTGTATGCATTTTTACACAAAAAAAACAACATTAATAAAGCAAAAAAATACCTAATTGGTGAGTTTTAAAAATTGCACATAATATTTTAATTAGGTATCTTTGATAATTTTAATAAAAATATTTTTAAAAAAAACTTCATATATTTTTGTGTTAGGTTGAAATAGTTTTGAAGTACGCTTAGTGGGCTATTTTTTACGCATTCAAAACCATACAATTATCCCTACAGGACAAGTAGTTTAGAAATTACAGCGCATTGTGTCTAACAATTTGAAGAATTTTTACACACAAAAATCGAATTGGTAGAAATACCGTGCTGTCATTGCTTAACTACTTGTTGTGTAGGGGTGATTGGAAAAGTTTTGAATCCTTAAAAAAGCTATGAAATTACTTTTGCGTGACCCTATACAATCATCAAAATTGATCGTTCAAAAGATGACAGGCAACAGTCATTTTAAACACACTATTCCACCGCAAAAATAACAATTTCTCAAATTTCTTTTTTAGGAGCTGAAATAGGTTATGAAAGCTTAAGATTTCTGTCGAAGGAGGATATACAAGAAGCAATAAAACCAATTGGCTTGCGGGAGCGTTTTTGGGAGATGCTTTTTTTATAGAAAAGAGCAGAAGTATGTTTGCGTTTTTTAATTAACTTTAGTGGTTATTAACAGATTATTTTTGTTTTGTTTTAAGGTTCCGAGATGATGACGATACTTTGTCCCAATCAATTGCCAGCAAGGTATAGTTTCTTGGTTAGGTAGCGAATCCAGTATAGTTTCTACAACATTAACGCTAACATCGATTCCAAAAGACTTGAGCTCGCAGCTCTCTAAAATAAGCAAGAAGGTAAGCTATTCTAATATTTCAACTTTACACAAAGTCTAATCACACATATCTATTTAGATTCACTGGACTTTACTGACAAGGCAAACAAGCTAACGAAAAACTCAGCGTTCCCGATGCCAATGAGAGTTTCATCGTTCATCTAACAACAATCAAAGATTATGAATGAACCATATATTAGCTGGGAAATAAATACTTCACCCAAGGTTTGACCATCCAACTATTTTTAATTGTTGTAGGTTTGATTCTTTATGAATTAAAAGGGTTATACGTTTATTTTGTTAAGACTCTTTTAAAATTTAATAATATTTTATCTAGCCTTGATGTTTGTTTTAAATTGATATAATTATTTTTTATCACTGGAATATCCAAAATGTTATTCTTTATTCAAGAACAGCAAACAAAAGCAAATTACTACGTATTTATCTCCAAATAATTGTAATGTTTTATTTAATTGAATATTATTTCAATAAATTATTAAACTTTTAAATGATTTCTTTAAACGTATGTTATTTTTTTATGGAATAAGTTTTCTTACAGGTTTGGCTCAATAAAAGTGTAAGTATGTTTCAATCGGACTTAGCTTATTTAATTTACAAAACAAATATTTGTTTCAACAGGATTTTAATCTTATTTCAATATGATGATCATGCTGATTCATCTTGTAATTTGAATTCGAATGCAATTTAATTTTGCAGGATTACCATGATGATCATGGTAATTTAATATAATTATCACGGTGATTCAATATGATGATAATGAAGATTTAATATGATGACCATGGTGATTCAAAGCGATGATCATCATGATTCTATATGATGATCATTGTAATTTAATATGATTATCATCATGATTTTGCATGATGATCATGGTGATTTAATATGATTATCATGGTGATTCAATATGATGATAACGAAGATTTAATATGATGACCATGTTGATTCAAAGCGATTATCATCATGATTCTATATGATGATTATTGTAATTTAATATGATTATCATGGTGTTTCAACACGATTTTCATCATGATTTTGCATGATTATCATTGTAATTTAATATGATTGTCAAGTTGATTCAATATGATGATAATTAAGATTTAATATGATCATCATGGTAATACAACATGTTGATCGTGGTTATTTCAAATGAAATCCATGCTGATTCAACACTATGATCATCATGATTCTAAATGACGATAATTGTTATTTATCATGATGTTAATCGTGAATCAACATGATAATCGCGGTGTTTTAACATGACCAAGCCTTGGTTTTTATGAAGAAGAAATCATTTCAAAATGACACGAATGCTCTATGAAGCAAAAACATTGGTAAAACATGTTGAATCATTATCATTTTAATTGATTTTACCTTGTTTTTTTTCTGTGTGTAGCTTATTCGGTACGATAAAACTTTAAACAGCGGCCAACGAAGATGTTCTTGCATTGTTTAAAGTTTTTCTGTTTCGAATTATGATCGGGATCAGTCTAATGGAGTTTAGAAATTCACAAGCTTGCCTCTTGGTTAAGAACTACATGCTACCGATTTTGACCACATTTTTTCTGGTAATAAAAGTGAAACAATATCCCTTAGCTTTATCGATGATTCAAGATCAAGTCCACATGCTAAAATATTTGTTGTTTGAGTTTCTCATGTGGATATAGTTGCGGTGGGTAACCAATGAGTAAAAAATGATCAAAACGTATTTGTCTGTTGTGAAAAAAGGCTACACGAATTTTGAATTTTTTATTTTTGGAAGTTTTCGTAAATATTTGAACAGCACACAAGAAATGTTTATTGACAAAAATGTCTTATCATTGTTTACACAAGATTCAAATATACATGTTGGTATTTATTTGTACATGTACCTACATTCTTATTATTTTTTTTTTTCAAATATATATACCTAAAAAAAGTATATATATATGTTCAATGTCAGCACAGCAACCAGCATTGGCCAAAAAAATATTGATATCGACAATGTGTCGATGTTTTGAATAGGGTTAAATCTATGCACCTTTAATAAAACTATGTATCTTGTAGATGGTTTGCCAGAGAGATGTTAACGAAATCTGAGAGTTACGCTATGCTTATTCTGCGTGTACCGAGTTCTAAAAACGATCTACAGGGTGATTACACACTTAAAGTGTGAACAAAAATTGATCGTGTAATTTACCCTGGGCCTCCCCTAGAAATAAATTATTGCAAGAAATGTGTCATGTAGTCAATATTTCTTGTGGAGTCCCCTTATGTCTGGATTTTTGATGTTTTTAGACATAGATTTCTGTATTTATTTCTTGCCTGCGAAGAAGAAATAAATTTGGAAATAAATGTGACATTCAATGATATTCTTAATTCACTGACATACATATCAAACAAAACGTGTACTCTTGTTACAAACTTTGACATTTTAATGATTTGCTCTTGCATAAATTTTTTTGTTTTTTGATTATTTGATGTTTTTTAATTGTTTGCATTTAATTGAGATTCTACAAAAACAAAACAAAATTGTAGTCACTTTCATCCTCCCGAAGGATGTCTTCCAGCAAATGAGCTTCGAGATCGTGCAATTCTCTCTTGCTTAAAAATGGATTCAACCAAAAATTGTGTTTTTTTCCTTTTTTTCGTATTCTGTTTTTCTAATTTTTATAGAGCCTGAAGCGCTAAAATTAAACGACGAGATTTACTCGGCGAGATCATGACGAAGAATGGAATTTCACGACATAATTTGCCCACATAGTACAGAAATATAAATTTCAGAAATAATGTCTGATATAATGTCCGAAATAAATATTTCTAGTGGAGCCGCGGCCTTAGGTTGAGACAAGAAAACTTGTATTGGAGGTGGGTCTAATGTTTAAAAAAAAAGTCGGCCGTTACGGGACACGACATGTATGAATCTTATTCTTATTTTTATCATCGTTTTGGCAAAGTTAAAAAAAATGTATATCTATAAGAGATTTGGTGAGTTCTTAAACTACTTTATTTTATGAATTACAAACATTTTGTTTTAATGTGTTTTAACTTTATTTTAAGTTATTAATACAAAAGTGAACAGAGATTATAATTATAAGATTTATTTTTTCATCCATTTTACAACGCACTAATCGTGTAATTATACCTAGAGAAACTAGGATTAAATGAAATCTAAGCAAACATATTTTTTGTTAACTAAAATAATAAATTGTTAACTGTAATTTAACTGCAGTATTAACTTTAACATTTCGATTGTGATATTGTTTTTTTTTTTTTTTTTAACGTGTGCTCCCCTAAGCAATAAAGTACACGACTGTGTAGCAAGAACTTGCTCTAATGTGTGACAGAGTGACAGTGGTCTAGGGGCTTGAGATTTTGATACAAATAAATTTTTCGAAATTCTTAAATAAATATTTTAAGTAACTTGAGCTGAAAAGTACGCCTTTATATTTCTTGGATAAATAATGAAAATCTGTGGAGCGGGTTTTTTTGAAAAAGTTTTTGAAAACATTTTTCAAAATATTAATTTTTTTTAAACTTTTTTTAAATGGTTTTAAAAATACAATAAAATAGCTTTTTAAAAATATTGGTATGCAGTATAAATTCAGCTACCCATGTATGTGTGAAATTTCAAAAGTATCAGTTAAGTGGTTTTCGAGATAGTCGAAAGCAAAAAAAAATTGGTCCAATGGGAAGTAGGGGAGACGGGGAACATTGATACATGAGGCACATATACACAGTCTAAATTATTTGAAAATTGAACGGAACAGGCCACTTAACTACGCACACTACGCAACATGTCTATGAACGCAAACACATATCTTCCTGACATCCGGGTTCAATCAACGCTTTGCGCACAAAAAGGAAAAATCTCGTTTCGAGAGTGCACAAATATTTTTTTTTTCGAGTAAATTTTTTGTCGTATTTATGCTTATGATTTCAAAATAATTTTTAAGGTGAATATAATGTTGTTAATAATATTATATTTAATTAAAAAATCGCTGTGAAGCGTTGTTTTAATTGCATTTAATATTTATTTTTTCTGTGAGGTAAGTTGGGGCACATAGATACACACGACTTCGGTGTGGTTTGATAAGTACCAATGTGCCCCACGAAAGAGAAAGGTAGGTCAAGTTTATACACAGATACTCCAGAAAAGACAAGAATAGAAGAACTGCAGATGTCTTAACATGAAGAAAACATAAAAAAGAACAAAGAAAACGCGTAAACGATCTTAAATGTGCTCAAAAATTGCTGGACATAGTTGCAATTGCAAATCTCATAATAAAGTTAAACAGAAATTCTAGCAATCCATTTTTCGGATTTGGTCTTTTTGACAGCTGTCATTTTATTTATGCTCAATTTGGTTTGCCATTTTATAATGAATAGACGAACTCCTGAACAGCGTTTGCAAATTTATTACCAAAATAATGGTTCGTTCCGCGCTCTGCGACTAATATTCGGTCGACATAATCGCTTAGCTTAGAGTCGGTAATTCGAGCAAATATGGATTGGTTTCGCATGCGTGCGTGATCGTGCGTGATCGTGCGATTTAACACCGCTGGACTATTTTTTGTGGGGTTATAATGTGAAGTTGCTTGTCTACGCAGATAAGCCCAACAATTGACGCCTTTTGGAAGAGAATATTTGTCGCGTTATTGCTGACATACGGCCCCAATAGCTGCAAAAAGTGGTCGAAAATTGGGCCTTTCGGCTGGAATTCATTCGAGCCAGCCGCGGCGGCTACTTGAACGAAATCATTTTCAAAACATAATGCGAACCCTTATTTTTATAATAAAGCTAAATTCTTGGCCATAACATTAAATTATATGCGTTTTATTTCTTCTTGAAAACCACACGTCAAAAAAAACACCCTTTATATTTTGCATCCTCTTTTTTTACAGATTATGGCTTGCAGCTCCACGTAAAGCCACCTTAAAAATCAAACAAGATTACTTAGTAATTACTTAAAAAACCAAACTGTTCCATTGCAATGATATGTAGTGAGCATGAGCTTTTTAAAACTGTTGCATGCTACTATTTTTTACAAACCAAACAGTTATTGATATATTATGTAGCTAAGCTAAATCAAAAAGTTTTCGAAGTTTAAAGTACGTAATTCGGATGGGAGGTGTCTATAATATTGTCTAAAGTCTAAACAGTTAAGCTCTAAGACAGAAGAACAATTTATATAAACATTAAAATCAATAAGGCTGTTTTAATATTGACTTTGTTCAGTTTTTCTAGACCAAATAATTGCTTAAACGGGTTTATTTGACAAATATCAGCTGGTCCAATATTGTCAACGCACGTGTACCAATATTTTGAATATTCTTACACGACTTGCTCAAAGACTGAAGTGCTATAAAAGCGGAGAAAATTTTGTTCAGATATATCAGTTGGTTTTATTCACTTGAAAAAAATCGCAACAGAGAACAAACCAAAATGACTAAGATTTGTATTTCTTTGTTTGCTATCTTTGCTGTAGTCGAGCTTGCTGCCAGTGCTCCCTTGGATGCGAGTAATAAAAATGTTGAGATAACCGTCCAAACAGCACATTATGATCAATACGGAAACATAGTGGATGATAGTGGAAACTTTGGACAAAATGGACAATTCCAAGTAGATAATGGATTTAATGGACAAATCATTCAACAGATTCCAGGAGGTAGCTGGCAAAACAATGGTCCGGGACAAACCCAAATTAGCAGTGTTGGACAAAATGGTCAAATCATTCAACAGATCCCAGGAGGTAGCTGGCAAATTAATGGTCAGGGACAAAATGGCCAATTCACTCAAATTATCCAAACCGAAACTACCGTTACTAAACCAATACCAAAGCCAACAAAAAAACCAAAACCAGCAGGATGTTCAAATATTTTTAGTTGTATGATTGGTGGTGCTGTTAACCTTGTTGGTCAGGCTGGTGAGGTAGTTGGTGGAACTGTTGGTGGTCTAGCTGGTTCAGCCGCTGGCCTTGTGACCGGTGGATTTGAAGGTGCCCAACAAGGATTTAATGTTGGAGCAGCTATTGGTGCTGCACCTGGAAGTGGAGTGTCTGCCCTTGGCGCCAATATTGCTCAAGGATAAATTGAAAACAAAATATTAAAAAAAGTTCTTTAGTAAACATTTTATTGAAAATGTAAAATTAACATTATCTAAGTAACTAAAATATTTTGCATTTAACAATTTGTTATTCAATGTGTATGTTTTTTTTTTATTACTAGCTATTATTAAAGTAAAACTTTTTTTCCATCGCTCCAAATTTGTTCGTTCATCTGTCGCATTTCGCAATATGGCGGCGCCGATGGTTCGCATCAGCTGACCGGATAGAATTTATGTTCTCACTCATTCGTGCACGTGCTCCGCGGCATTTGTGTGTTTTGATCAGTATATTCATACAAATGTTGGTGTTCACTTGATCGTATGATGAACACCAATACAGCTATAGGGAGTCAAGTAAACAGGTAAAAAATTAAAAAAAAAAAAAAGCAAGAATAGTGAGAAATGCCAATGATCTGAAATATGTTTCACTTGCATCGTGGTTTCATAAAACCACACAGTTTTTATTTTAAAGCGCTTGTTTAAAATTTTTTTTCTTTTACTATCTTGTTATAAAAAACAAAATAAAACTTGCTTTATTTTTTGTTAGTTGTGAAAAATATGTGTTCCAAAAATTTGAGCAAAAATCTTGCTTCATTTGTTGTTTTAAAAAATGTTCAATTGGTTTTTTTATTTTAACTTTTTTGAGCAAGTAACTAAAAAAAGTCAGACGTTTTGATCCGGCAACAACAAATTATCAAACAAATCCATTGTAACATTTTCAAAGTACACATTTCAAAAAGAAAACCAAAATACTTGAAAGTTCCAATTTGGAAATCTTAAAGTAAATACTTACATAATTTCTATGACACTAAAATGGATGATGCGGGTGGCAGTGGTTACAGTGGATGTTGTGCTTGATTGCAGGAGTTTTTCTTAGTTTAAATTCCTTCAGAGCCCATGTAGCTTAACTCACTGAATACTTGGAAGTTGGAAGATTTTTCTACCAACACTCGCGTAGTGACCAAGTGTAGTCGTTTGTCGAGTAAAACATATGCTTTGTAGTTAAAATTCTTTTTACATGCGACTAGGTAGGTAAGGTACTATGTAAGTATTTAAGTATATAAGGCAAGAACATTACTATGGTGGGGATCGAAAAACGTGGGTCGGACAATTCCGTCAGTCTGTCTGTATAGTTACCTACGGCGTAAACGGCTAAACCGATTCGCTTTAAACTTGGTACTTGGTACATCATTATTATGACGTCTTACATATGGATTTTCGGAATCAGCATTTTAGTTCAAAAACTAATACAGAGTAAATATCTGCTGCCATATATACTTTTTAACAAAAAATCTTAGTTTCTTCCCAAAAACGACTACTACGGTTTTGATGAAACTTTCAGAATGGAGTTTTTGTGTAAATTTTTTGTTTTGGTTAAAAACCATTGTCCAAGAAAAGTCTAAGGTATCAGTACCTCCCATTGAATCGTTTTTTTTTTCAAATCAGATTTTCTACTTAGCCACTTGACGAATTTCTATAAAATTTTTTTCGTTTTTTTTATAAACGAATTAATATAAGTTCTTAAATTTAAAAAAAGATTTAAAAACAAGTTAAAATTGTTTTTAATTTTGGATTTTTCAATAATTTTAAAATTTTTGTTTTCTGTTTAGAACAACAAGGTGCTAGAAGTTGGCATACTCAAAAAAAATTTGAAATATATTTTCGAAAAGTTTTTCAAAAAAAACAAGTCGAACTGTTTTGAAAAAAAAAATTCTTAAAATTTTGAACAGTAAACGAAATTGGATGGCTTACTTCTTTTTTTTCCCAAAAAACGTTTAAGTAGTGATTTTTAAGTAATCAATAAAATTTCATATCATTTTTTCCCTGCTTTTTTTTTTCAAAATCTCAAACCCCGAGACCCCTGTCACACATTAGAGCAAGTTCGTCCGACCCAATCGTGCACTTTATTTCCTGCGCATCGATATCGATTAAATCAAATTAGTATAGGAAGACAATTTCGATTGTAATAATTGTACACACACACACACACACACACACACACACACAATTCTAACAACAAATTTAAAGCTCCCAAACGCATCCCTCACAAGGATATTCAAAATCATATTTTTTCCATTAAAACAAAAACAAAACAAAAACATTCTGATATAGCGCTTTGTCGACAAATTTTGTCCTTTTCCTATTCTTCAAGTTTTAAAACAATTGTAGGAATAGGTACCTCCTTAATTGTAATTTGGTAAGTTTGATTGAAAATCACGTGGAAAACAACCATTAAAATTGTATAATTACTATTTTCTTTGATGATTACCACAATCTGTGGTTAACGGAGGGATGATCTTTAAAAAAAACACACAGTTTCCAGATACAATACAAAATATAAAGTAAGTTGGTAGCATTTTGCTGGCGTATTTTCAAATTCGAGGTCCCGTAAAAGTTTTCCTTTCCATGCATAGGAAGGTACAACGACGACGCGAGTAATTTGCAAAACCGAAAGCCTTGTTTTTTTTTCCAAAAACTACATCGATTTGGGCAGAATGGTAAATGTAAACTCTGAGAGAAGTACTTACGACTTGCAACTCCGAGCTTAAACCATTTCAATATTCATGCTTCGCCCTCTCTCCATGCCCTTCCCATTCCAACGTCTGAAATTTTATTTAAAAAAGAAAGAAACTGTATGTTGTGTATAGAATTGGAGACGTGTAGAATAAAGATGTAGTTGTACTTATAGCTAGACCGGTTGGAATAGTATAGGTAAAGTAAGAAAAACAATCCGCCATGATGTGGTTAGTTATTTTGTTCTTCCTACTGCACCTGCTAAATTGGTTTTGCCAGCAACAAACCAAAGTACCGAATCCCTCCGAAAACAATGGCAATAATATAAAACTTTTACTCTCCCCCAAAAACTCCTTCAACTCGGTTGGTTTTTGGTATGGAAACAATTGTTAAACTTTTCAATATTCGTGAGTTCCATTTGAGTGCACCAGAGAAGAGTCTCTTACATTTGCTTCTGATTCTGCTTCTGCTTCTGCTCGGCATCTGCTTCGGCCCAATCATTGACATTGTATAAGCTTGTGGGAAAGGTTAGAACAGGGGGTTGGCGATGGCATAGCAGATTGAATGAACTCCATGATACAATGATCTGGAAATGTTATTTCTCTGCTGGTGTATGCAATTTGAATGGAATGTTGAAAGGAAATATTTTGGAAAAGATTCTACGAGCATGAGAAATTAATGACTTTAGCTTTTTGTTGTTATTGGAGGATACTTTGAAAAACATTCAAAAAATATTCCTAATGTTTAACAATTATTTTTCTCTAAAATTTCACTTTTGTATGGAAATTAAATTTTAATTGTAAAACGAAACAGGTAATTGTATAATTAGAGAAAACTTTTAGACAAACAAATTGACAATTTTGAAATCTCGTCCATGGTTGCGAAAAATAGAAAACTGGCAACGTTGAAAACTGACTTGCTAAGAAATTCCCAAACCTTTCTTATAACCTTGCTATTGCTCTGCGGAACCTATACACATAAAAATAAAAATAAGAGTCTGTTTGTAATTTCAAAATATTGGCTTTTTACTAAATGAAAGAATTATTATTTTCAATACCTATATATTAAAGAATCTTGGCGGAACGAAGTTCAGCGGCTCAGCTAGTTATTAAACATTTTTTTTAGAGAGAGAGAGAGAGAGAGAGAGAGAGAGAGAGAGAGAGAGAGAGAGAGAGAGAGAGAGAGAGAGAGAGAGAGAGAAAGAAAGGAGGTGAAACAATTAAAGGCAGTTCCTTCAGCTTGCCTTATGAGCGCTGAAACCCACTTTATTATTAAAGTCGACTTTTCCAAGGAATGTTTCTTACTCACTGCCAACCACTGTACGATGAGACCACACATTTTTAATCTACCTACTGATTGGGTAAATATTTTCCCAAAAGAAAATCATAGGTTTTAAGGAGGAATTCGAAAGGACCAAGATCAAATAATGAACTGCTTGAAAAACGTAAAGAAAGGTGAGCTACTAGAATTAGGCCATTGAGAGTAGTAATAATGTAGTTGCAAGAGTTCAAATCAGCGATTTTTTTCAGACCTAAGCTTTAATAAAATAAATAAATACTTGGCACAACAGCTCCCAGCGGGGCCGGGGCATGTGACTTACACACTCTCAACCATTACTTTGTGTGCGTTGATAGCCTGCAGGAATGGAAGCGACCGACGTACAATTGACCGCCAAATCCGAACGGTTGTCACTACCGCGCAAGAGGTAAAAGAACTTAGGCGGAGTCAGGGATCGAACCTAGAACATTTGGAGTGGCAGTTCGACACACTTACCAGGTACCACTCGCCACGGGATACTAAACAACAAAATTTTTGCCTGAGTTTTTAAAAAAAGTGTTGAAAAGAACTACTTTTTAATTTAAAAACAAATGGCTTCCGGAAATACGTTGGCAGGTGCAGAAAGATCAGATATGTATTATATGCTTTCAAGGATTCATGAATCTCAGACAGAGAACTCGCAAAAAGTCTAAATAGAAGAAAAAATTGGTTGTCTGTAAAGTCGGTTTACGGACGATAGTTTTACGTGATAACCGGTTCACAAAACAGTTCATATGTAGGTAGTATCCCTACAACCACCAACCACAAACCCCACCTACAACCAACCACCATTTTTGATTTTTTTTTCTCACACCTTCTCCTCAAACATCGGCCTCCCACCCCACGATGCAACCAACAGCCCACCATTTTTGACAGTTCTTGACAATTTTTTCTTCCCACCCCAACACAATAAATCTCCCTTCCTTTTACCACCACCAACCAACCACCCACTATTTTTAACAATCCCAAACACCAAATCCTGCCTCAAATCCAACCTACTCACCTACCATTTTTGACCACACCAAATTCCCCCAAATCCAACCACCCACTCCACTTACAACCACTTGCCACTCACCAACCTTTTTTTCACACAATAAATCCCATCTTACTAACCATCAAAAACCACCACCCCACCTAAAACCACCGCAACCAACCACAAATTAATTTTGAAAATTTTGCCTCACCCCCCTTCCAAATCTTCCAACACCAACCACCCATCCCACCTACAGCCACCAAGGAACCACCCATTAGTTTTGACAATTTTTGTCTCACCCCCAAACCAGCTACAACCACCCACCATTTTTGACAATTTTTCCTCTTCCTGACACTACCAATAAACCCCCCCCCCCACCCCCACCACCCGCCTGCCCCACATACACTCCCACCACAACCAACCAACCACCCAACACCCTCCACTCCCACTTTAACGACTTTTTAGGCTATCAAAGCAGCTAGGTAACGTCAGTGTGACTGTGACTGGAAATTTTTCTGTGCGTGCTGCCCATATATTCCAAACCGATTTATTAGACGTTATCACGTCAAAAACGGTTAAGTCATCTTGCGGATCCATAAAACTATGGGAATTTCTACCAAACAACTTGTTTCGACGCCCATGACCGAGCTCAGATAAGATCAGCTTATAGATAACAAATATTCAAGGTGTTTTCTATACACTTTTGGATAGTCCAAGGACATGTAGTGGAGTGAGTGTGCCAATTTTGAGTTTGTAAACCTTGTACCTTTTTGTTTTAGCTTTGGGTATACCAATATTCATCCTTCGTAGTTCCATTTCTAGCAGCTCATCGGCTTTGTAGTTTCCCAGAATGTCTCTGTGCCAAGGGCATATTGGACGTCCTTGAGCCAAGATAGAGCCTCTTTTATCGCCAAAATTATCGCCTGGAATACATTACAGTGATTATCAAAAACAGAAAGGAGGTTAGGGGTGGTGTTGTATGGTGTTGATATTCGTTCATTGAAATGTGGCTCTGCGACATACATATATGTAGATGTGAGTGTGACATTGCGAGGAAATGTGTCTCAGGAGCTGATGGTGTAGAAAGGACAGCTCCGGTAACACATACATTTGGAAGAGTTGTTGAATTCAGGATTTCCTTGTGAAGTGGTCAATTTAAGGCCGAACAGCTTTCTGTACTTGGTGTGTGTATCAGTGACAACTATCGATGGAATGAAAAATGCTCACTGGAGGTAGCTCAGCTGCATTCCACCTCTTAAACATTTCACTGTAATACTCGTCTTGCTAGGAACGCTCATCAGTTTACACTTGAGCTCAATTGCGGATGTATCGTGAAATATAGTGATTCCATCTTCAGCCGTACAACACGAATGTGGAATAAATTGCCCGGTACGCTTTAGAATTTTGAAATAAAATTCATCTTCATGGATGCACTGGATCTTGAAAAAGAACAAACAATTTGTTTTTTTTTTTTAATCTGTATGTATGAAAGTTTAGGTAGTTGTTGAGCAACAGCTATGAGTTAAGTACGTGGATTATGCATTTTATTTCAATTCAATAAAAACCCATTGACATCCTTAAATTCGAGTTCGTAAAATAATCCGAGAACAAAATCATGTTATTGATATAAAAATTTAATTAAAACTTTGTGACTTACGCAACAACACTTAAAAAAAAAAAAAAACCCGCGAGAAAAGTCAACAAAAAACAATTAAACGAAAAAAGAAAAGGACACTGTGCTTGATTTCTGTTTACTTTAAGGAGAAACAAAGTAACTGAACGCAGGAAAGAAATAGAATCCATCAAAAAACAACAATACGATGCTCATTATCATCATGAAAAAAATAAAAAAAAAATAAAAGTTTTTCACCTTTCTTCTTGTAATTTCGTTTTACTTATGGCCTTCGTAGGTCCTTTTTATTTATTTCCTTTGAAGAATTTGTATCTACTTTTTCCACTTGAAATTCCATTCCGTTCGGTGTTTTTTTGTTTTAATTCAATTTCTAGGAAAAATTATAAAAGACTGACTTTAAGCTTTGAAAAGTATTTATACGTCAGCAACAATTACTGACCTTAAGAAAGTTTTAAGGACAAACAGTATAGAAGAGGCGATAGTGTGCAAAGGTATTTTTTTTGTTTCAAAGTAAGAAAAAACAAAAATATTCCTGAAGGCGACAGCACGAAAAAATCCTGTTGTTGTCATTTACGATGGGAAACTCCTAACACATGGTCCCAATAAGCCAACACATTTCTAATCCAAATGTCCTTGGGGATCGTATTGTGTGCGCTTCTATATATTTAAAAGGAACAAATAAGTCCTAAAATAAAAACAAAGTAGCAGATGCAATGCATAGTGCAATGCGAGCCAAATGTCACATTTTTTTTTTTGGTTTTCAAAAACAAGAGGCAAGCTAAAGTATCAGCATCAAGCCGGAAGGAAAGACAGACGAACTGAAATTTGGGTTACACAAAATGTCCTATACCCAGGGCAAACTAGACAATAGCTTTATATACGAATGAAGAGGAAAAAAAAATGGATTCTAACAATGCTGTTCAAAATTGCTTCGGTTCAGAGAGTCAAGGACTAAAACAAATTGCCCACTGACTACTACACACTATAGAGTGGGCGGTGAGAAGCCACTGAACGATATTTGTATGGCAATTTCCGTCATACCTGACAATAGCTAACGGCTTTCTTTTTAAGCCATAAATGATTGCACTAGACACAGACTAATGGAGTGTAGCAAGGAAGCTGAAGTTTTGATTTTCTCTATTTTCGGTGTCATATTTATGTGATTGTGATGACATATGTATCTGTATGTGCATTGTGGGATGAAAAAAAGAACACCACAATATTTTCTACAGCTTTTCACAATTTGAGTGTTTATCTTGGAGCACGAGGTATTCTTCTGATTTTGGTTTCCGTCCCAAATTCGTCTACGTTGCATTATTCTGCTCTACCCGCTGGCTTGAGTTTTGAGAGCATAAAAAAGGATGTTAAGGCCATAAAGTGGCAATGAGAGGTAGTAGAGTAAAATTCACCAGGCTAACTATATATAAATGAAAAGCTTAATTTTATCTGAATAAAACAAGTTATGTACAAATAAAAGCCCAGTTGTGTTAATGCAATGCCATAATAGATTTTGTTTATATGTATAAAATCGTAAATATCATTGTGTGATGTCTTAATTTTGATAGATGCACGTATTCTTAATAAACGTATTCTTGAAAAAAAAAATTGTGTGGTTTTATGAAACCACGATGCAAGTGAAACTTTTTTTCGGATCATTGGAATTTCGCACTATACTTGGTTTTTTCCTTGCTTACCAGTTTATTTGACTCACTAGCTGTATCGTTGTCCATCATGATTAACAATCAAGTATGAATATTGTTACATCAATACAATGATCAAAACACACACATACCGCAGAGCACGTGAACCAATGAGTGAGAATACATGCTTCACGGTCAGATGATGTGAGCCATCTGCGCCGCCATATTGCGACATGCGAGAGATGAACGAAAAAATTTGGGGCGATGGACAAAAATTTCACTTAAAAAAAAAATACAACCAAAAATTTAACATTCAATATAGATTTTTAAAATGTTTTTAAATGTACAGAATTACTTCTTCCGAATTGGACAAGCCCCTCCCGAAACAAAATCCTGGCTGCGGGCCTGATGAAGCCCCAACACTCAGTATGATTGATCAGTTTTAAAAGGATACATAATGAATTTGAAAAGGTAAAAAAATATAATACAAAACACGAAAAAAATTTAAACTTAAAAAAAAATGCTCTGAATCAAATATATTTTTATCATTATAGGAGAGGGAGGGGCATAAAGGGGTGTTTAAAGAAATACTTGGTTTTTTACGACTAAAATACGCCAAATCTTTTTTTTTTGCAAAAGTAAAAGGGCGCCCTACCGGTTTAGGCCTATATTGCGCCGGCCGTCAATCATTAAGAGCCGTCCAAAATAAAGCAAAAAGAACGGTCCAAAAGCTAACTTCCATAATCCATAGAGGAAGGGGTTTTACAGTCTTTACTGAATGCACATTTTCGATGATAGAGCTTGGTTACAAACTCTATCAAATACCTTTGAAATACCAAGCGCAACAATCTTGCTTTTGCGAAAGCGCGATGTAAGAACTTGTTCCACTGTTCGGTGAGATGTGTCATCAGATCACCACTGAAACGATTGCTGCGAAAGTCGTACAGGCGGTCATTTAAAAACCTCCGAAATTAGAGATTTTCTTGAGCTGATGACGATAACGATTTATCAGTGTTTCCATGATCTTAGAAAGAAAGGATGTAAGTGCAATTGGTCGGAAAGAAGGGGGGGCGGGGGGGGGAGTCACTTTTTTAGGGACAGGCTGGACAAATCCTGTGTTTCATCTACTATAGGAAAGATATCTGAACGATAGGAGCAATGAAAAAACTAACGCAATGGTTTTGCTTACAATGAAGAAGTATAGTGGAGGATCTTGAAGAGCTTCTGCTACTGTGCAAGTGCGGAAAGATACCTGTTTCATAGAAAAATTAACGTTATCAAGTACAGGACGGGCATCATTGCTTTCAGGCAACGGTGAACTTGCAGAAAAATCATCTGCGAGGATATTCGCCTTCTCTGAAGAGCTGATTATTATCAGCAACGATGAGATTAGCAACTGAAGATGACGTTGAGTTCTTGATGTTTTTACTGCCTTTGGGACATTGTAGAATTGTTGCCTTAAATGTTGGTCATGTAAAAATGTCGTTTTTGTGCTAACGGAGTTGCACGAGTTTCTAACTTGTTTGTGTTTCTTCCGATTTTCCTCAGTGGGGTTGACTTTATAGCAAGCTTACTTCTTTCAACTTGAAAGCTTGTTTACATCCTGCGGTAAAGCTTTTTTTTCGTTTGATACCACGTGTTCTGTGAGGGACAAACGATCTCATTCCAAAAAAATCACTTATGCAAACATTTTAGCACTGGCATCAATTTTATTTTTGAGGATAGTGAACTTTAAGTCCTTGTTGATTTGTATTGCTCTGTTCGAGGCTTGTTTAAATAATCAACTTTTATCTGAATTACCATTTTGACAGTTACATTAATTTTTGTGTTTCATGTTTTTAAGAGGAGCTTCACAACTTCATTAAAATAAGTTCTGTACTTGGACGAGTATACAAATATAAAACAATCAAACCATATTTTTTAATTTTTTGAATGAAATTTCTCTGTTAAACAATCGTCCCATAACACCAATCCCACTATCCACAGAATTCACAATTAAGTATTTAATTATACTTAAGCCCAGACTTTAAATATACACTTGATGTTTTCCATAGCTTTATCAGAGAGTATAATATAATAAAGCAAGCAAATGGATATGAAAAAACATATTTCCTGCAACATTATGATTATAAAGTTAAATTCCAATCACGATTTTTTCTCATCACCGGAAGTCATTCTGTGTTTTATATTTTTTATTATTATTTTTTTTTTTGTCTTCCGGTCCTTGTGTTTGCTATTCTTTTAATGTTCATCTTTCTTTTTCCGGTTTGATATAGTATATCGTGTTTGTATCGGGTCGGTATTCGGAAGCATTGAAATAATTTATTGAAATACAAACAAAAAAGAATGGTGGCATAAAAGATTCGAATTGACGTGGCCAAGGTTATTTTTGAAATATATGTCATTATCGATAATAATTGGATTGGTAGATACATAAATGTATTGTGCCGTGCAATCAATTCTTTTGAAGCACGTTCTCTTATGTGAAGTTTTGCACTTAATTGAACCAATTAAATGTTATCCTTTGAATATTTATTTTAGTTTAAATTTAGAGCTCCCATTGGCTCCGGGGTCCTTTTATTTATAATCAAGCTGTTATAATGATGATGATGATGAATTGAATTTTTGTTGTAGAAAATGAATATAGATCCAAGAATGAAGCAATTATTTAACAAAATTTACGATTCCCTTAGTAGTCGTATAATATATTATGAGGAGCAGCTTACAACCTGTTGAGTCCTTCCAGGGTTCCAGGTATACCTACATGATGGAAGTTTAGATTTAATCCATGTATGTATGTTGGTTGAGGCTATAACAATAATAGTTGGACAGAATTGTAACTTTAGGAATCCATTTGAGGGTTATAATTTTCATTAAAGAGTTAATAAATTTGAACATTCTTGTGACCAGTTAGGAGAAAATATACAGTCTGGGGAAAAAAAATCATTTTTTTGGTGCGTTCATTCCGGACCTTGAAATATAGTTCTCATCAGTAGGTCGAGTGCAGTTTCTTTTTTTTTAGCGTGTTAAATGTCCATATTCCCCTTTGGGGACTTCTGACAAAACTGATAGAAAGATTTTGATAAAAATTTCAGAATACTATTTTATAAGAACAGTCCATCTCTTAATAAAAATAGATTTTCGAAATTTTTCTTATAATGGTAGGTACCGCTCATAGAAACGGTTTTTTTTTTTTTAATTAGGGTTTCTCGTAAACTATTCTTCCGTATCTTTTGACACACGAAGCCATTTATAATAAAGTTTATATTGCAATTCAAAAATTATTTTTTTTTCGAATAATTTTCTAAGACAAAATTAAGCTTTCGAAATACTTTGCAAACGGGTAAATTGAATTTTTTTTTAAATAATTTTAATAGTAAAAAGCTACGTTCGCCGTAGCATTTTCGCCGCGCTTGACAAAAATTTAATTTGCCGCCCTTTTGCAATGAAAACATTTAAGTTTATTAAATACATCCAGATGGTGCTATTTTTGAACGTTTTTTTGAAAAAAAATGGAGGTTATCATTCCGACCCCTATGAGGCTTCTTAACGAGTATATCAAATTACATGAGTGTATGGGTCATGTGTGTCGTACGTGTACATATTTTGTTTCCAAATTTCTCAGAAGCTATACTGATAGGATTTAAATAAAGTTTTTTATTGACGTACAAATTTATCAAAATCGGCTCAGTTGCTTAAAAGATATACACTAAAATTTTTTCTTAAGTTTCTTTATATTAAAAAAAAAAAAAAAAAAAATAAAAATAAGATATAATTTTTTAAATTTCATCCAAATAAAAATACACAGAAAATAATTAAGATTATGTTAAACCAAAAGTTGGTAATTTTTACTTGCGATTATGATATAAGGCATGTTATGCATTTTGTAAAAAAAATTCCAAAAAATCAATCAAACATGAGATAACGATGATAGAAAGGCCGACAAAAGTGGGTATGACTTTCTGGCCGTATGTCTGTGGGTCCAGTTTTTGGAATAAGCATTCTAGCTTTAAAAACTAACGGTACCCGTAGTTGCCATAGGTATGATTCAAATAAAAAACTAATAAAAGTTTCTTTTTGAGTAAACTTAATATATTGGTTGGAATAGATTTTTCAAGAAATGTCTTATAAAGGTACCCCCTATAACAGAGGTTCCCAACCCATGGGTCGCGACCCAAAAGTGGGTCGCCGAGCCATTTTAAATGGGTCGCGAGCACAAATTGACTTTTTGATTTGGTGTTGGAAGAATTTTTTAATTAGGTATTATTTTATAAAATTCCTTACTTCAACGACAAGTGTACCAAATGAGATCGGTTATTATTCACGAACACTGATAAAGAAAGAACCCTTCTGATCTGACTTCTGAGTACAGAAATACAGATATAGACCGCCAACTCGTACTCCTCTTGCCGTTAACACCCTTAAAATATTTTATCGAGCACGGTTATGTATATCTCTGACTGTGCTATTTATTTTTTCGTGTATTGGTTTCTCATTTAAAATGCACGGGTTAGCTTAAGAGAGTGCTATTAAGGGTAGGCATTTGAAATCTAAGCATCCTTAAGATATTGATGAGGACTTAGTATGCTTCCGCAAACATCAAGATATTGTTCAGAAACAAATGTTGGACAGCGGAGGAAGTTTTTAGTGACAAAATTCTGCTGTAGTCCAAGCATCGTCTGAAATTTCATTAGAAATAGCCAAAAGCAAGAAACCACACACATCGGTGAAACTTTAATCAAGCCCTGCATTTTTAAATCGGTTAAATTAGTTCTTGGTGAACCTTCTGAAAATAAGATGAGGCAAATATCGTTATCAAACAACACAGTATCCAGACGCATTGCGGATATGTCATTGGATGTTAAGACCCAAGTAATTGCTGAAATATAGGCATCACGATATTTTGCAATACAAGTGGACGAATCAACAGACGTGGCCTCTTGTGCTCAGCTGCTTGTTTACGCAAGATATATAAATTCTGGAAATGTCAAAGAGTTTCTGTTGTGTGAACCGTTGGAAACTACAACCAAAGGTGCTGATATTTTTGATTTGATCCAAAGATTTTTTCAGCGAGAAGAATTAGAGTAGCTCAAGCTTTGTGGTGTTTGCACTGATGGTGCTCCTGCTATGCTTGGTTCAAAATCAGGATTCCCAGCAAAAATAAAAGAAGTTTCTCCTCAAGTAATTGGGACCCACTGTATGATTCCCTCAGAAGGAAGTCCTTGATGACATTGTACATATTATTAACAACATTAAATCGAGTGCTCTTAACAGCCAAACAGTTCAAAGAACTCTTTGCAGACATCTATGCCGATTATCAAAATCTTTTATTTTATTCAAATGTATACCTTGGTTATCAAGAGGAAATACCGTTAATCGTTTCTTTGAACTGAATGAAGAAATTGAACTATTTTTAGATATTCAGAGAAAATCCGAGTTTCGAATCAAGTTAAAGAATTATGACTGGTGGGTTAAAGTCGCTTATTTGGCAGACAATTTGAATGCAAGGAAAGGACGCCAACATCATTCAATTTAAAGATCAGTTGGAATCTTTTATTGAAAAACTCACAAACTGTAGTAGGAAAGTAACTGAACATAATGTAGTAATGTTTCACAAACTCAGCACAACATTACAAACCAGAAAAGAATATTTGAAGGAAAATTTAATTGTCAACCACTTGAGGCATTTAAAGCAGGAGGCAGGGCCGGACAAGCTATACGTGCAAGCGGTGCAAATGCGCAGGGCGCTGAAACCAATGGGCGCCTTGGGCGAGCGTTTAAATAGTCACCTCGTAACCACTACCTTCTTTTTTAATTCTCATTTATTTTTGCAGCTCACACCAATATTGATATTCATTATATAACTAACAGCTAATTTGAATTTAATGACAGATATACAACTATATACATATCTACTATTCCAAAAATTAATCCATGTTTACCTTCTTATTCACACCCACCCCAAAGTCCCACAGTAAAAAAAAACTTTATCTACCAAGTTAGCTTCAATAGATACCTACCTACCTAGCTATATGCTATTTTTCTCTTTATAAGGCATCACCACGTATGAGAAATTTTATTTTATTTTCATAACCTATGCAGTGTAACATAAAAAAAATTTCAACAGCATAAATACAGATAATTAACAATGTGCATGTTGGTAACATGCACACGATGTCAGTGCTTCTATATGAAATCAAAGTGAGCAATGTTACTCAACAGAAATTCTGAGGTACAAAATTCATACTCATGTACACAACAGTGTGCAAAATTAAAAATTGCACCTATGAATTTAAACTCTTTCGGTTGAGTGTTTTTTGTACTATGTTTAAGTTTGTCATTGGCTTCTGTTCATGATAGGAATCTTATCACTCGTCTGGAGAGATGAGAGATGACAAAGGGTTGAGTTGAAATTTAAATATGGAAATAATGAGTGATGACTGATGATGATGCGATGACTAATGATGAGGTTTGTCGTTTGTCGTTATTGAGTGAATCTTTTTGGTTCAATTTTCTTTTTCTCTTTTTTTTGTTCTTGCCTGCCAGTCATTGTTTAAATTAAAAAAAAAAAAAGAATTTTTTTACTAATACAGGGTAATCGGTGTTAGCAAATATAACAAAAAAAATAGTTATATTATTTTTGCTGTGAGGTTTTTTACAGAGCTAGAGCGAGTAGGTTGAGTTGAGACAAGAAAAAAATCGTATGAAAGGGGGGGTCTATTCATCTCCGTTTAGCCAGGAGGCGCAATTTTCTAAAAACATGACTTAAATTGGAACAAAAATAATTAAAAAATAACGGTAACTCCTACAATGCCATGCCATATCTTTTTATAAATTCAGAAATCTCTTCCTTTTTAGTGTTTTTAAATAAAGCTATTTTAGTGATCAGTTTTCAAAATATTAACTTTCAAAATCAAAATTATGGCAACAAAAAAATAGAAAAAATTTTCAAACTAATTTTTTTCAAAATTTGATGTATTCAAGTATTGTTTTTCTTGTCAAAACACAATGCTCTTATTAGTTTTGGGTCAGACACTGAAAACCGTATGTCTCTAGGATTTCTTGTTGCCAAGCTATTCAAAAATATCCGAACCTTCTTGTTCATAAAAAACACACAAAAATTTGCATTACTTGTGCCATCTCGTAAGGCTAAATTTTCGTGTTTTTATGCAGAAATAGGTTCTTTTATTTTTGAATAGCTTGGCAACAAGAAATCCTAGAGACATACGGTTTTTAATGTTGGTCTTGAATCAAATAAGAGCAATGAATTTTGGCAAAAAAATACTGAATAAGGTAAAATTTTAAAATAAAATTAGTTTCAAAATTTGATTTTTTTTAATTTTGAGTTTGAAAATTAATATTTTGAAAAAATTTCACTAAAATAAATATTTTTCAAAACAAAATAGGTAAAAGAAGAGGTTTTTGGCCTTAAAAAATGGCACAGTCTGGCGTTGTAGAAGTTATTTTGTTATTTTTTAATAATTTTTGTTTCCAATTTAAGTCATGTTTTAAGAAAATTGCCCCTCTCAGCTAAACGGAAGGGAATAGACCCCCTCCCACATGAGTTTTTCTTGTTCCAACTCAACCTACTCCCTCTAGCTGTTTGGCACACCTTAAGTGAATCACCCTTCATAAGCTTTCGCTTATGAAAATTCACAAACTGTACATTACACAACCTACCTCAAATATATCTTGTATATCTCCTATAATTTTCTGATATATTTTTTGACTTAAATTTACAATTATTTTTGTATTCTTCAGTTACTATTATTTTTTTTTTTTTTTTATATATCGAATAGGCCTGTTGGGGATACCTCGTTTCTCGTTAAAAAAATGCATTGCAAAGTCTACCCCTTGGGTAATGAGGAAATGACTTCTTCCAAAAATCACCGCAATTGAGGGCGCCAATGATAAAGCCTGCACAGGGCGCTAATTTAGCTCGGGCCGGCCCTGGCAGGAGGTCACTACATAATTTGATGATTTGTGCAATGTTCAGCTCACACCAATCAGAAATCCTTTCTGTATCTGAAATTCCTGATACCCTTCAAGATGAATTCAATGAATTAAAAAACAACTCATTTGCCAAAGATGATTTCGGAGAAAAGTCATTGTCTGAGTTTTGGTGCAGTGTAAGAGACACTTACCCTCACTTAGCGAATATGGCTTTAAAATTATTAATACCATTCGTTTCAACATACCTTTGTGAGGCTGGATTTTCTACTCTAGTAAACATTAAAACGAAATCAAGGAATAAGCTGGACGTACAGAACGATATGAGACTGGCTTTGACAAAAACACTCCCAAGTATAAGTGAACTGGTATCGAAATGTCAATATCAAGTTTCTCACTAGGAAACTCAATAAGAAAAATAAAGAAATTAAGACAAATCAAATCATACATATGTACATAACTTTTATAAAAAAAAAATGCATTGGTCTCGGAATCTCAGCTAAAAGTTAGTTTGGGTCGCCAGGTAGAAAAGGTTGGGAACCACTGCCCTATAAGATGGTTTTTTTCATATCAGATATTCTCATAAACCACTTGAAGGATTTCGATGAAATTTTCTATTAGCTCCTTTATAAGTTATCGAAATAATTTTGTTAAGTAAAATTTCTCAACAAATTTTTCAAGTTTTTTTTTATGCGAAACATCGCACCTTGGCAGTCAAATCGATCGTAATCGTCACGAAAAATGGCATGACGCTCGATAAAATTTTTCATAGTGTGACTGGATCGTGTTGGGTGGTTGTAGGTTGGGTGGTCGTTGATGGGGGGTGGTTGGTTGGTGGTAGGTTGTATGGGTGGTTAGTTGGTGGAGGGGAGGAGGGTGAGTAAAAAGTTGACAGAAATGGTAGTTTTGTTATTAGTTGGTGGTTATAGGTGGGGTGGGTGGTTAATGGGGGGTGGGTGGTTGCTGCTTGGGGGTAGGGAAAAAAGTTTCAAAAATGGTGGATGTTTGGTTGGTGGTTGTAGATGGGCTGGGTAAATGGTGGTGTTAGGGGGGACTTGCTTAAGGGAGTGAATTGCCAAAAATAGAAGGTGGTGGGTTCGTGGTTGCAGTTAGATTGGGTGGTTACTATTAGTGAAGATTCGGTGAGGAAAAATTTGTCAAAAATGGTGGATGGTTTCTTGCTAGTTATAGATTGGCTGGAAGTATGGCGGTGGTGGGGTTATCTGATGGGTGGGTTGAGGAAAATTTTGCTCCTATGTATTTATAAATGAATATAATCTGTAATAATTCCTATTATAATAAAATGATAAGATAAAATATTTTGATGATATTAACGAAACAAAATTTTTTTAAAAATTATTATTTTTATTATTTTCTTTTATAGTTTTTAAAAATTATGAGTTTTAATGTAAACGTTTCACATCGGCCAGCGCGGCGTCCCGTGGCAAATTTTTGAACAGAGTTTAGGTCTTTTTTTGTTTTAGATTATTTCAAAAACAGTTTGATCTATTTTTTTAAACATTTTTTTTTTTGAAAAAGTTTAAAAAACGGTTTTTTGATATATATATGATATGGTATTTTTTTTTCTCAAAATTCAAAACTGTAAAAGATATGAAAAGGCTTACTTAATATACATATAAATACCTATATCTTTTTTTTTTTTTTCTTCAAAAAAAAGTGATTAATAAAATACCTCAAATTTATATATTTGACGGGGATTATAATGAATATATTTATGTATGTGAGAACTGAGGAGATAGAGAAAGATGTATATGTATATATTTCTGATAATGAATAAATTGTTTTGTGCTTTTTTTCGGTTGCTTGAGAGTTGAGACTAAGGGGCCAGTTATAGCGATACGGAAAACCAAACCGAAAAAATTTTCAAATGGAAAATTGTTTATAAATTGTCTATGATGTCTTAAAGCAAATAACGTTCAGCATTTGTATTGTTAGTCGTTTGGATTTCGCTTTCAGGCAAATTCAAAATCAATACAAACTTGGCCTTTAACAAAAAACACCATTCCTGAAAAATCACAGAACACGTTCATCAACTCCGATTTTGTTTCTTTAAGAAATTGCTTTCATTTCACCTCCAACACTTCTGAGTCCTACACAACACATTCCTACATGAACTTGGATTTCCTTGTTCAGATAATTAACTTGACGACATAGACGCAATCTGATTAGCAGGTGATACGTGGTGTATCCACGTATCAGCAACTATTCTTGCACCTTGTTTGCTTGAATATTTCCTGGTAGGCAACTATGTCAGAGTTTTTCGAACATGGAATCCCTTTCAACGAGTGCTTCTATTTTTAGAGAAGGTCTTTTTTATTATTCAATAAGACATGACATAGAGATAGAGTGGGGATATCTTGTGATGCAAAGTACAGGAAAGCATCAGTTGAAGGACTTTTCCTATTCTTCCACCCCAAGCATTTTTAGAGAGAAATTTCCATGCTTCAACTTTTTGAGTGAGTGGTTTTTTTTTTTTTTTATTTGATATCGGCAAGTAGATGATGGTTTGCAATTTAAACAAAAGAATGATTTTTTGATTTAAGAGTGATATATTGTAGAGAAATGGGCAAAACGCTTGAAAGAAAATTGGATGGTAAATTAAGCTTATAAGTTGATACCCAAAATTGGTAAGGTAAGAATATATTAATAAATGCAGGTTGTTGACAGCCTAACGACTATAGGCTAAAAAAAAAAACAAAAAAATGGAAGGTATTTAGTGACCATAACAGAGAAACAGAAAATCAGCTCAGAACATACCATAGCAGTTCAAAAGTCTTTTGGTGTCAAAAGCCTCCTGGTCTTATTCACATTACTCTTGGAGAAAAATCCCATAAAAATAACATTGATACCCACCACCTGTTCTTTAATTTTAAAGCAGCCTACGACAGTGTTAACAGAGTTGAACTGTATCGTGCCATGTCCAACTTAAGAATCCCTGCTAAACTGATACGCTTTGTTAGGATGCCGTTGGAAAATGCTCGCTCGCGGGATTCTACTGAAACCTTCAAAACCACTAGAGGGCTGAAACAAGATGACGCACTATCATGCAGCTGTTTTATCATTGTGCTTGAAAATGTCATACGGAACACCCATAGCAACACATCTGGCACCATCTTTAATAAATCGACACAATTATCTGGGTTTCCCGACGACATTGACGTGATAGAAAGCAAACAGAATATAGGACTGAAAGTAGACGAGCACAAAACGCAGTATATTATGCTTCCAACAACAAAAGTCCATTCCAAGCAGTGACTTGGTCAAAACGTGACAACTGATAGGTATAACTTCGAGGTAGTCGGTGAATTTCTCTATCTTGGTACTGCTGTAACCACAGACAACAACATAAGCGCTGAAATCAAGCGCTACTAACACTTGCTAATCGCTGTTGATTTGGGTTGTATAAGCAATTGAGGAATACAAAGCCATACTGAGAAGAACCAAGGAGACACTGTATACAGCAGCTGGACTGGGACTAGATGGCATACCTGCTGAACTGAATTGACTGTTTTGGGAAATCGAAATCTTTCCCCGGGAATAGTGACTGAGTTAAAATCAAGCTACCGTAGAAAGGTGATCTCAAGAACTGCAATACCATGGTGTCAACATTTTGTCCGTATTTCCAAAGTTGCAAGCAACCTTTTTCCCGAGAGGAAAAAGTCCATAGATATACTCGATACTAAGCACTAAACGGGGTTCCATAGCTATCAATTATTTGTCGATCACATCAACACCATACGAAGGATCCTTGCTTGAGCATACTCGGAGTATCAAACAACGCTCTGCCTAATGTTCGTCGATTTTGAGAAGGCCTTTGATCGCTTATTTGCATCCCTGTGGACTAAACAGGCATCGATTTTGTATAATCAGAATTGTTCGGTAATAAGTGCAAGCTTTTAAAAGCCTTGTTTGTGGGCCTCTAGATTTTTCCATCATTTATCGTACGAGTATTTCAAATCTTAAGACACCAATCAAGATAACACTTTTTTAATGTTTTTAATAGAAGTATTTAAATTTTAGAAAAAATAAAGTGCACTACTGGGTCGTACAAACTTGCTCTAATGTGCTAAAATGGTCTTGGGGCTTGAGATTTTCGGTCGGAAAAAGGCATTGCAAAAATCATATGAAATTTTATTAATCACTTAGAAATCAATAGTTAAAACGTTTTTTGAAGAAAATGAAGTAAGCCATCAGATTTCTTTTGTTCTTTTAAATTTTAAGGAAATTTTTTTTTAAAATCGTTCGACCAGTTTTTTTTGAAAAACTTTTCGAAAACATTTTCCAAATTTTTTTTTTTTGAGTATGCCAACTTCTAGAACTTTGTAGTTCTTATCAGAAAAATGAAATTGAAAAAAATTGATTAGACCGTTTTTCGAAAAAAAAAATAAAAAAAAAAATTTTAAACTTTTTTAACAAATTCAAAAAAAACTTTTTTTGAAAAATTTAAAATGTTCTATTATTTCGTTTATAAAAGGGCTTCCACATTAAAAATTTCATCGAAATTCGTCAAGTGGCTTACGAGAAAATCGGATTTCAAAAAACCGGTCCTGTGGGAGGTACCGTTATAAGACTTTTCCTTAAAAAATCTATTCCAACCAAAACATAAAGTTTACACAGAAAACATTATTCAGAAAGTTTTATCAAAATCGTATTAGCCGTTTTCGAGAAAAATTAATTTGTCACTAAAAATCGTATCGCAGGTACCGTTAGTTTTAAAGCTAGAATGCTAATTCTAAAAACCCCTCTGCAGGACGTCATAATAATACTATCTACCAAGATTGAAGCAAATCGGTCCAGCCGTTTAGGCTGTAGGTGCCGATAAAGACAGTCCGTCTGTCTTTATCGACAGACAGACAGACAGACAGAATTGTCGGACCTACTTTTTTCGACTTCTCTATCATCGTAATGTTATGTTTAATTGTCAAAAAAAAAAAAAAATTTTCCGAATGCATAACTTGCCTTATAGTACCTATAATCGCAAGTAAATTGTGTGATTTTATGAAACCACGATGCAAGTGAATCTTTTTTCAGATCGTTGGCATTTCGCATTATTCGTGGATTTTGCCTTGTTTACCGGTGTATTTGACTTAGTAGCTGTATTGCTGTCCATCACCACCAAGTGAACAACAACATTTACATCAATACACTGATCGTGAGAATATAACTGCCACACTGTCAGCTGATGCAAACCATCGGCACCACCATATTGTGACATGGGATGCAGGTGAACGAAAAAAATTTAAACTATGGAAAAAAGTTTCACTTGAAAAAAAAACTACACCTAGATTAAAGTTAGAGATCCTTGGAAAGAAAAATATTAAATAAGCTCGGGTTGCAGTTTATACTGAACTAGATGACTGAATCTGGAATTCAATAAAAAATATGTTATGGATGCATATAAAATTAAGAAAGAGTCAGTTTTATTTCATTTAAAATCAATTCATAGTGAATAATTATATAATATTTAAATTTTATAAAACTGCATTTGCATTTGTTCACAAACAAAATAAATTTGAATAAATTACACCTTTTCCCAAGTAAATCTTTTTTCCATAGAAACTTTCTTTTTAAATAAAACTTTTTGTACATTCAAGAAAATTCAATCGCAAAGTTAATCAGTAACATTCTCAGAAATTCTCCCACAATAATCGGTAATAATTATTCAACATTTAAGAACAAAGTTCCATCTGGAAGATACAATTCGTTTTTAGTTTTGTTGAGAGTTTTTTTTTTTTTTTTTAAATTGGAACTTTGACTTTGAATTGATTTCAATGTTCAAAAAAGTTTACCCTTAGCGTCTGTTTGAAACTTTTTTTAAAAGTTGTTTTCGAAAATTCCAACAGCCATGTTAGGTTCATCTTCCTACTTAATTAATTTTCATATTTTTATTTACCAACAATAATTTTTTAGACATAAACTTGCTTAGTTACTGAAGCAATAAAATGTCAATCAATAAAGAGAGTAAAAATATTTGCAAAAAATTGCACACTTGATTATCCGCTTAATCCTTCTAAGCAAAGCAAGAGATTTAAAAATTGTTTTCACCATCTTGTGGACTATTTTTGCCGGAAGGTTTATACGTTTATAGAGTACCTATATACTATTATAGCACTTACTATCTCGATAAAAAAACAAAACCTGAAGCCATAGCAACACACTATTAAAATGTTATCGTAGGCACGTAGAGACTTATTTACACTGTTGGGATATGCAACACTTTTACTCGAACCGAACGCCTATGAGTATAGGAGATCTGCAGAATGGCAATGGCGAACTCGCACTATTCCGTAAATTAGGGAAGAACATGACGTCGAAAACGGCTTAGGAAAATATGTGACGCATGTAATCTCTTAAAATCCTACTTGAGTCAATATTGTACTCAACTAACTAGGTAAAACCAGCAGCATGATTTTTTGTGAATTGATATGATATTGGAATTTTAGAAGAACGATGCGAGCTGTTCAATCACTAGTATTGAAGTATATAGGCGGCGAATATAGATCTGGACAAGACTAAGTAGGTTTTTATATGTAGTCCTCAGGATCAAAACATCATCATCGGAGGCTTGAACTTAAAGTTGGGATGAAAACGAGTTTGAGTTTCACTTTAACCTCTCAAAATTACATGAGTGCTTTGTATATAAAATCTATAGTACTACAAGGGAGCGATTTCTAGTTAAAAATGCTGGAGGGAACAGATGGCTCTGTGTTCGCCACATCATCTAACGAAGGAGGTGGATGGGAAAACCGATTGACAAATCGATATGAATGAAAGCGTTATATTATATCGAGTCTGACAACAATAATGAGAATAAGGGAGAGAAATACTTAAACGAACAAAATCAAAAAACTCGATGCGTTGGTTCTTATTTTTGGTGTTGGGTGAAAAAAGAAAGAAGTATATCCATACCACTGCATTACGAATATTGTTTGATTGTGTTTAAATGGATATTATTTGAAAATATTTTTGAAAATTGACAACGTTACATTTCTTCGTTTATGAAATCAAATTAAATCAGCTTTGCGATATTTTGTGTATATAGGCAAAAACGTTGATTGAAATGAGAAAATAACTGCAAATATTTGTAGGGGCCAGTAAAAAAAAAAATTAAATACCTTATTAAAGTACCTTATACCTACTATTTAGGTATAAATAGAGTGACGATGAATTGGAGGGTTTTTTTCTGGCTATTTTATCTTCAACCTAATAAGAAGGATAAAAGAGTATGGTACACTCAGGCGTATGCGTTATTTTCTTGAGTTCATTAAAAAAAAATCCATATTCTCATACTGTAGAAAAACTATTTCGACGGTTTGCATATTTTAGACAAATTAGTTGGAGGGTAGTTATAAATATTATAGTTTTAAGATGTAGGGTGCAGGTATTCATAACATAAAAAAAGAAAGTGTTTTGATATAATTTTTTTCAACCTAAAAAGGATAAAAGAGTATGGTACACTGAGGCGTATGTGTACTTTTCTGAATTCAGTTAAAAAAATAAAATGCACGACTGGGTCGTACGAACTTGCTCTAATGTGTGACAGTGGTAAAGGGGCTTGAGATTTTGATATAAATACATCTTTCAAAATTCTTAAATAAATACTTAATCTAATTTGAGCTGAAAAAAAAGTAAACGTCATTTTATTTCTTAGATAAATTTGAATTTTTGAGAATAAATTTATAAAAATCTTGGAACCGTTTTTTGAGAAATAAAGTTTTTTTTCAAAAACTTTTTGAAAAAAATTACAAACAAAATTAAAAAACGCCAGTTCATAGGTATTCAGCAAATACATTTACATATTTATAATTTTTAGAAAGAAATTTAATGAGCAATTTTTTTTTTTAATGATTTTAAAAATAGAAAAAAGCATTTTTTTTTTAAATATTAGTATGCAGTATAGATTGAGCTACCTACACCTACATATGTGTGAAATTTCGAAAGTATCGGATGAGCAGTTTTCGAGATAATCGAAAGCAAAAAAAAAATGGTCCTGTGGAAAGTACCGTTCTAAGACATTTTTTTAAACTTTTTTTTCAGCCATATGATTGGTTATACCTAAAAAGCTACACTGATTTTTTTAAATCAAAATCGTAAGTGTCGTTTTCGAGAAACATAAGCTTTAACATAACGGTTAAATGGCATTATTTTTTGAGCTAGAAAAAAAAAATTCAATTTCCCCTCTGTACAATACCTAAAAAACTCTATATAGGTACCAAGTTTGAAGCAATTCGGCTCACCCGTTTGGGCAGTAGGTGTCTATTCATACATACTGACAGACAGACGGACATACAGGCGGACAGAATTTTTAGACCATCTTTTTTCGTCTTCGCTATCATCGTAATGTCATGTTTGATTGTTATCTCAAAACTTTTGTCTGCGAACAATGCATAACTTGCCTTATAGTACCTACTAGCGGTACCCGGCAAACGTTGCTACGCTAAAAAAAAAAAAACTTATTTGATGTGAAATTAGATTTATTTATTTATTTCATATTATTATGCTCATAGGTACTTAAGAAAAACTAATTAGCCTTATGTCTGCCGGGATACCTATAATTAAAGCTGTATTTTTTTCCACATCACCCATGGAGGTAAAATACTAGATGCGTTTTTTTTATAGAGGTTTCCCCTGTAGGCCTATTCCTCGTTCTAAATCTATTTTAAAAAAGTAATGAAGAAACATAAGTGATATATGTAGGTACTAAAAATGCAATAAAAATATATCAAAATTATATTTTTTAAAAAGGTTTATTTTATATTTGAATACTGCATGCAAATATGATTAAAAATAACAAATTAAAAATTAACCTAATTTTTTCACCGCCTTTTTTGGGACTCTTTTTTTGATTTTTTGGACGTCCTTGTTAATTTTTTTTAACGCAAAAATTATCAGCCCAGTCAATAAAAATTTAATAATGACTTCTCGGTGTTCCTCAATGCAGCTCACAGTTAAATTTGAATCCTCAAGCTGCATGATTTGCTTCACCCAATTTTGAGCTATTTTTTCATTTGCCTGATGATTCGAAAAATGTTCTTCAAATATCATTTGTACTCTTCTAACAGTTTCTTCGAACATTATCGACGGAACTGTTAGTTTTCCAAATTCCGATTCGGTGGTAGTACTTTCATATGCTCTAAGTTGTATTAATAACGTTTGCTCTCTTTTCACTACGTCTTTGTCAATCATGAATTGAGAGCAAGTTTCGCAACTGAGCTTCTTCTTCAGCTTACATACAGCAAATCCAGCATAGTATGCAGCGGCTCCCCTTTGAAGATTTTCCGATTTGGAAAATGATGTTGACGCTTGATTGGAATACGGGACTAATTCCATGGCTTGTTGGATTGGCTCGATTTCCTGTGGAATATCACATTCGTCACCCTCCTGGTTTTTCTCTACTTCTATAACAAACTCCAATTTCTTTTCTAGAAGGTTATCCTCTATGGGTTCTTCAACAAGGAACTCTTCATTATCTGCTGCTTCTCTTATTGCTTCCTTCTCGTAGTCAGCTGCTTGCAGAAGTGGCACTGCTCTAGCATCTTCGTATCCTGAATGTTCAGAAGAACTAAGATGCTGAAAAATTATTTGCTTGAGATTCCGAACGAATCTCAAAGCCGAAGGGTGCATGTCGTATGAGCCTTTGTTGGAACGCACCATAGAAAAAACATTTTCTGCTGCGTCTGTGTTCAGGTGAGCTAGCAGAAGAAAAGTCTGTTCTTCACTTTTAATGTGCTCCCACATCTGCACGATGCCTAGTAAGGTTTGCCTCAATCCTTTAAAACAAGGTGGGGTTTGCATGGTACTAGAAGATCTCCACGTTGATATCCAGTCCCTTGCACTTTTCAAGTTATTCAGGATGACTGTGGAGTCTGACAGCACTTGCTTATTGGGGTTTCTGGAGTAGAGGCGACCGGTGTTAAGATGATCGAAAAGATCATTCATTTTCTTGAAAAAGGTAGCTGTTGCACTAGCAACAAGCTTCTCTCCTTCGTTTTGAAAAAAGTTTGCGGCCAATGCATATTTGATTCCAGAGGATACATTGGCACTAAAAACTTGTGTGGCGTACTTCACCTTCATTTTTTCAAAAGGTTCTGGGCGAACGTGCGTCTTCGTCAATTTGAAAAAGACTTGAAAGATTCCTTTTGAATCTTCTTCAACCAACTTTTCAAGTACACGCCAGTCAACAACATCTTTGTTGTCAATAAATATCTGGTGATCCAACAATATATTGCGCACGCTCTTGAAAAGATGAACATAATCGTGGAGCAAGAAAATCCGATGTTTTTCTACATCCACATAAGGGGAATGTTCCAAAAAAAGTGGTGTTCCAAGTTTTCTGTATGCTGCGACGTTATTAGATCCTTGGTCGCAGCTTGTTGCAACAATGTCTAATCCACATTTTAAAACTTCTTTTATTATTTCCAGGAGCATCTTTGATAAAAGCTCACCATTTGGACTTCCGATGTAATAAACAATCGTTTGTTTCCAATTTCGATTTAATCCCCTCAATGTGAAGACCATAACCTTCGACGCTATAATATTGTTTCTTCCGAAGTTTGCAAAGTCCGTATACCCGTAAATCATATCGTCCTTAATATTATATTCTAGTTCCTTTTTGATACCCATTTCATCAAAAAGCAGTACACATTTTTTGTCTAAAGCAGTCATGCTTTTGGCTTTGTTTGTAAGCATATCTTCAATTCTTTTGCTGAACCCGGTTGGTAGACGTACCAACGAATGCCAACGGTAAATACTGCTTACCGATGGCATCTTAAATCCTTCCTTCAATAAAAATGAATAACAGGCTGGTGATTTATAGAATAATTTCAAAAAAAAATCTTTCTCATTTGGTGCCCAAGGACCGTTTTTAACGTGAAAAAGTTGGGTTAACACAAAAGTTCGCAAATGTTCCGTTGAATTCTGCAAGTGATTTTTCACGTTGTCTTTAAAATTATTCCGTTTGTCAGCTGCTGTGGGCCGAAAAATGGCTCGGGGTACAGCACGCTTCCGATTTATTTTTCTATTCACTCTTGTTTTATAAGAGTATCTACCTCCTGAAGGAAATTGAGATGGTGAAATGTTTGGGGTAGATGGCACACATGGAATTGAATAATCCCGTATGTATGTGGCTTTTGAGCTTCGAGCTAAATTTACCAAGGACGACGTAGGGCTAAGTACAGACGAACTCGGTGCGGTCTTCATTAGTTTCGGCTTGGGCTGACTACTGAGTATTGCATCAGTACGTGATGGAATCGATGAAGTGGGCTGGTTAATAGACCTATGTGCCTCCAAAATTTGAAGACATGAGACGTCACTAACTGTCTCTGAACAATTACAGACTGTTTTCATCGATTGAGGCACAGCTGTTTTTGTCAGCCTTTTGCTTAATCCTCTAACCGTGATGTCTTTACTGTAAAAATGTTTCTCACACATGAATGCTGCCTTTGGTAGTGTCTTGTTGGTTGAAATGCGCCCATGTTTCAACCAAATCGCCCTTCTGTAATCGGAAGGTATTTGAAAAAAGGATAGTCCACCTAAAAGAATTTTCTTCTCCCCACAATTTTCATAGAAACAGGCCATTTTTATGTGTTTAATTTATTTTAATATAAAAATAATTAAAATACTTAATTAATAAAATTAAAAATATATTGAAATATTAAATGGATTTAAATAAAAAATTAAATAAATAAATAAATATGGTATAATTGTTTTTACCTACAGTGTTTTGTTTTTTGTACAAAACGCTATGAAATCTTCCTAGCACTTTTATTTTGTTGTTTGTAAACAAAAAACACTTAATTATAATTTTCCACACACAACTTAAAAAGGTAGGTAAAATATGTTTTTTTTCACAAAACACACTTTCCGTTTAACTTTTTATTTTCACTGGGAATTTAAAAAAGGAGCACGAACCTTTTGGGTTTTAATAATTTTAATAATTTCAATAGTTTTGATAAAAACTTTGAAATATTATCACAAGCAGAGCAAAGAATCAAAATAAAGTAAGTCCACCACGAATGGAATTTTCAAAATCGAGCACGAACCGTTTGGGTTTAAGCGAAATCTATATTTAGTTTTGATAAAAACTTTAAAATATAGGTAGGTAATCACGAGCAAATCAATCAATCAATCAAAATCAATAAAAATTTTTAATGCAGAACAAAGTCAGTCCAGCACGAATCAAATTTTTAAAGTGGCGAGTAACGGTCAAAATTTACTCTTGTCATTGTATATAGAACCTAGAATTTATATACAATGCTCTAGTTATTTCTTACCTACTGACCCAGTAATACACCCACTCATACACCCACATAATATTATGTGAACCATTGTCCTATACCTATTCATAATAATGGAGCCCCTTCCCCCTTTCCAAACGTAACCAACGTATCGCCCACAAACCATGGATAGAAAACGGTTTTTCACAATCTCTATCGTTTCTGCCTTACACCACTACTTCCAAACACCACTACCTAAAAACATATAAACATTATAAGCCCCACCACAAATACGCAATATGAAATTTGTTTTCTATTTTCCTCTCTCTAACTCTCAATATTTGGTATATTTGTATGTTGTGCGCTCTCATTCCCTCATTATCGTTTATTACCTTTTGTGCTTTCATCAATTATTGCACATTCTCCCATTCGCACTACATTACCCGAGCTAACAATGCTGGAGAGGCTATGCGGCGCCACCAGTCATTTAATTTCCTAGCACTACTATAGATTTTATATACAAAGATGAGTGCAGAGATCAGTCAAAAAATTTATCTTATGTATCAACGAAGATTAGAGCAGTAGATCCAAAAGAATTATGAGCTAAAACAGCTCATAGTTAAAAACCGAGTGTACAATTCCGCAATTACAAAAAGCTGTACTGGAAGACCATGTTTAAGGTGGTGCAATCAAGTGTAAGCCAACCTTGACTTGCTGTGCTTAGCTGGACGCATTCCGGCTGGAAAAAGGAGAAGATTTGTTGAGGCCATATAGTCCCATATGTACTTAGTTTGTATGCGCCTGGGTACTTTTTTATCACATTACAGTTTGGAGACTGAAGTGACGTTTGTGGGCTTATGAATAACTTCGATAGGTACTAACCTTTGCAGGAGACAAATATTGTCCTTGAAACATTTCCTTGAATCATTTGGGATGGTGGCATGTTTGAACCCATATCAGTGCCGAGGTCAAAGTCAACTCGTTTTACCTAGATTTTCGAATATTTTGATAAGTAACACCATTGTATATGAAATCTATAGTAGTCTGGGGAACGAGTAAGAGATAACGGGGCTTGGAGACACATAGACGTCACTGATAATAAACACATATTTAAACCTTTCCACCAACATTTTCTCTCCAAAACGAGAAATTTTGGAAAAAAAAAAAAAGGTTTGGAGACTTACGGTAACGCCACAATCGATCCTGCTATCCATATTACTATAGATTTCATATAGTTACAATGGTAGCACTAAATTTAATATAAAAATGGTGCTTAAACACAGTGCCATATAATTCTTTTCTTTTCAAGGTCTCGAAGTTTAAGTCAAAAATCATGTCGCTTAACAGCTTCAACCATAAAAAGGTCCATCTTCTCATACTAACTTTAATTTCATGTATGGTTTAAATTCAAGGTCCAAAGCACATCATCCATGATACCATACCTATCTTTTTTATTGAAATCCGAATCTTGAACGAATTTGATGCAGTGTCTGATTCTATCCAAAAGAGTTGTTACCATTTTTCTATCATACTGAAATAGTTGTTACGTATATAAGTAATTTTAATGTCACACAATTCTACGTGACTTCTTTTTTCTGACCATTACACACCTCAAGAAGGTATGTCCAGATTTTCGCTGAGGTTGTCAACTTGACTCAGGTTGTATAAAATTTAATTTTGACAGACCGACATTTCAAATTATGGATTTTTAAGTTATGTTTTGTCTGGTCTTCACATTTTGTCCGCAATATCACAGTGTTAGCGAGTTGATTGAATGTTTCACATAAAACTCCGAACACAGTTAATAAATTTTATAAAGGATTTAATTTCATCAAACTAAATAACATATTTTGAGCTATATACTTAAATGTTTGTATCATTATCCATGCTGAATTATTCGCGTAGAAGTACATTTATGAAGCCATCAATCTTTGTGTCATAGAACTTTTTGAAATTAAAAATAAAATTAAAGAACATACACTCTAGCTCTGTGAAGCTAGAAAGCTTATTAAAATATTGATTTCGCCATAATGGAAATTGTATGTGGGAGGTTGATGAACATAATTGGAATGACAACTGTCATACACAATTTTTGAAGTGATATTCATATTTTCCCCTACCCCCTGGCGTAACGGTGTAGATAGTTGTTAGTGTGTCGTACTGCCACGCCGAAGTTTCTGCGTTCGATTCCTGATTCCACCTAAATTCTTTTCCGGGTATCTCTAGCGAGAAAGTGACAAATCTTCAATCCCCACGAATATTTTAAAGCAGCCATAAGTTGACAAAAACACTAACAAAATTGTCTAAACTTCCTTAAGTGCGGGTATAATAAAACACCAGCCGAGAGGAAGGTATGTTGAGATTTTCGACTTTGGGGATAACAACTTGAGTCAGTTTCCTGATGAGTCACACGAATCCCTTATATTACAGGTCATTCCCCTCCCTTGCTTCTTACCTCTTCTAATCCTGATAAATACCAAACGAATGTATTATCGCCTTAAAGGACGTCCGGTCATTACATCATAAATATCAGCTAATTTCTGGTGCTCTAACATTATACGATGAAGAAATTTGCCCAAAGAGAAGCGAATGGCGATACGAGAGAAACAACTGGGACTATATTGTGCATACACAAAAATTAAGGCAGACAAATACTTTACGGTTTACCATTTTTTGGTCATTTGTATACGCACTACGTCTACGGTTCCTGATGCTGGTTGAGCGTGTCATCCTTATTTACAGAACAGTTTGGTACCATTGCGATCCAAGAAAGTAAGATTATTGCATTTAATATCGAAATTTACATTTTGGACCGTTCCATTCGCATTGTTCGGACGCTTTTCTAATCCGAGTCTGTTTTTTTAGACGTGTGGTTTTCAAGAATTAATAAAACGCATATAGTTTAATGTTATGGCCAAGAATTCAGTTTATTATAAAGATAAGATAAGATAAGTTTGCCATTACGTTTTAAAAATGATTTCGGGCAAGTGGCCGCCGCTGCTGGCTCGAATAAATCCTTGGGCGATTATGTCGACCGAATATCGGTCGCAGCGCGCGATGCGTCGCGCGAACCTAACCATTATTTTGGTAATAAATTTGCACGATTTATAAACGTTTTTTAGGAGTAAGCCTATTCATTATGAACTGGCAAACCAAAGTGAGCATAAATCAAGTGACAGCTGTAAAAAAGACCAACTCCGAAAAAAATATTGACCGATTGAAAACCACACGTCTAAAAAAACACAACCTATATAAAAATGCGGAACATAGAATTTTTGCATGTGAAGAAAAATTATCCGATTGAAAACCTTTGGAATGGAAACCAAATGCATTGTTTTGTTCTAAAAACTTGCTTTGTAGTTATTGATATTGATCAAAAACTCTTTCACCAACAGAGGAAGTAGATATGTGCGGCACAGTCGTCCATTTTCATTTATTCTACGAGTGGCTTAATTTATTTGTTAATCATAGATAAAAAACATTCATACCCCACTCAGCCGTCCAAAATGAGTGTAACTACATGGCGTTATTAAAACTTATTTCAGGACAAATCTATTTGAAGTCTAATAACCTCGTAGCTGAAATTTTCCTACATTTTAGTAGGCATACTGCCAAAAAGGTTGAAAAAATTCGTATCCATAGCCAAATAAAAAATGCTTACCAAAGTCATTTATCTCATATATTAAAGAGCCGAGATTCAAACCATACTTACGAAATTTTCGGCGGTTCTCTTTAAAATTGTTTCTTGTATATCTTTTTGCTAAGAGTAATTTTTACTTCTCTTCAAGCAGAGTCTTCGAAAAATCGCATGATACCTCTGCTGGTATAAAAATTTCAAAATCCTAGAACTATCCATGACCTACTCCTAATGAGATGAGTTTTGACAACCGGTCTCGTATTTACTGAGAACTGAGAAGTGTTTTGTGTTTTCTCATTTTAGCTTTTGAACATGCGCGGGAAATTTAATTTCCTTTCTCGCAGGGCTAACATGAACACTGACTTCAATAGACGCATGGAAAAAGTTTCAAAAATCAAAACATTAGTTTTAGAACATCGGTCAGAGTGTTGGGTTGAATATATTGACATTTTCTCTTATATTCTTGAAAAATTCTCACAGTAAATTGTTTTCAAGCAAAGTATTTACTTGCGATAAATTGAAGTAAACAGATATTATTTAGGAATTCCAATTCAAAATGGATGATATCATTATCCTTAACTTAATTAGTATTTAAAAACTTCGACAAATTCATACCAAAACCTTCTGACTTTTAATGTCACTGCCACTGTTGCCTGTACATAATATGTCAGTGTTTTTAATAGCTGCTCGAAATAGCATTTGTACGGCTTAATCGGTATCTAATTAAGTTGGCATGACAGTTGTTACGTTGGATACAATTAATTGGTTTGTCAATTGGTTTCGTGATCCCATTGTGTTCTGCAATTTTTTTTTTTTTTTTTTTTTATCCAATTTAGTGTTTGAAATAAATCAACAACACAAAAAAAAACACTTTAATTTCTTTAAATGGTTGTGACTTCTGTCTAGAGTCTAGACATTAAAACTTCGTTTCTAAGATCGATAAGGCAGTTTTGACGCGGTGTTAACCTTGAAGTTAATTTGACTTTAGGTGATAGGTATTTAATTATTGTCCTTAATAAGATTTGAACGGAGATTATTTGGATCTCTATGCAAGAACTCGAAAATCAATAGTATGAGGAACTTTTAATAACATGTATCGAATATACACACACACTCGATACATGTTATTAAAAAATCTTGGCTACCCCCGATTATTATGCGTCTTTTCATTTTTATTCTAGGACGAAAAATAATGACACCAGCCAAACAATCAACAGCAACTTAATTTTTTCGAGGACAGATCTAACGATTTGGAAAATATTTTCAGTGTACGTAGTATACTTTTAGGACAATATTTCTCTTGCTTAAAATAGATTTTTCGGAATTTGTCTTATAAAGGTAAACTCTAATAGAACTGTTTTTTTTTTTTTTTTGTAATCTCGTCTTATCGTAAACCATTCTTCCGATTTCAATTAAATTTGGAACAAAGAAAGCCATTTATAACAGTTTTGATACCACATTTCAAATTTCGCAAACACTTTTTTTTTTTTTTGATTTTTAACAATTTTCTAAAAAAAAAATTTGGTTTTTAAGATAAGAGGTTTCCACGCATTCCCAAACTCAGAATAGTTTGAAAATATGCACTTTTTCGAATAGTAGACAAAATAAAACGGTTTTTAAAATCAAACGGTTTGCAAACTCAGTCTTCCCAATAAAACACTTAGTCTCCCAAAAATTTAAGGCTTTTGTATACTTTTGTTGGAGTTGAAAAGCTTGCGCATGCGTTTAAATGTTCATTTATGCCATAATAAAAACAATTTTGGGGATAACGTAATAGCCCTATGCTACGAAAGATGTGACGTTATTGATAGTGAATATAAAAACTATCGGACCCAGATTACTGCCTTGTGGGACTCCTGATATTATATAGCTGTCAAGCGATTAACCAAGGAATTTATTAACTTTACTATACATGAACTATTTTGGAGATATGAATAGGTGACACGACTCAATATCCGCGGACAAAATAACCGGGTCAAAATATCCGCGACAAAATATCCTCGGACAAAATATCCGAGGGCAAAATATCCGCATACACCCAACCTCGCACCTACCCCAAGTCCTATAGTTAGCCTTAGCAGGGGGGTTGCAGGGCCTTACATAGGTCATTGTTTATACACCGTAATATTTTGTCCGAGGATATTTTGTCCGCGGATATTTTGTCGCGGATATTTTCACCCGGATATTGAGGCGTGCAGCCTATGAATACATTATCCAATTAACAAATCTTACAGGAAAACCAAACCATTCAATTAGAGAAAATAATAATTTCAAGTGAAAGCTGGTCAAAAGCTTTTGAGCAGTCAGTGTAGATACATTCCACATTATATCCACTAGCCTTTGAGCAATGAGCACAAATGTGCATAAAGGTTGGCAAGTTAGTCACAGTAGACCACTCTGCATGAAGCCATGCACCCTTTTTAAAGACAGGAACAATTATCTATAGGTAAGGAAATTTACGTGACTTAAACTATTGCTAGAAACGAAATTAAAGCGGAGGAACTAAGATGAACGAACATTCTTTTTAATATTATGGGAGGAATACCATCAGCTCCGAGAGAGTTATCATCTTTCAGTAACGAAAGATAATGCGAAACTTTATCCTTATCAATAGGAATATTGCTTGAGGTATATCACGGCAGTATTGAAAGAAACCTTCGTCTATATCGACTGGAATTTCAATAAGAGACTTTCTGAAATGCTTTCAAATGCATTGCATATCTCTGGTGAGCTAGTCAAAGAGAAAAATTTGTAAACAAAGTTTACTGGATGCATAAACATCAGAATTCGATAGTTAAATTTTTTACTATTTTGTATTTATTCCATTCTGTTAAGCCAACCAGGCTACCTTTGAAAAAATTTCAATATCCTGCTATCGCAAAGGTTTCAAAGCTTTCTTTCGTTGAAGTTTAGTTACTTGATTTTATCACTGTTTTTTTCATTCATGCTATGACATTATGGAATACTTTTCCAAATTATGAAGGGTTTTTCAATAAGAGGTGTTATTTTGAATAGAGCGCTATCTCGGTAGTTGTCACTTTTAAAGCTGTAGTTTTTTGACATTTGACAAGTAAAACCTAAGCCATTAATAAAAATGGAACGACACACGCTTCAACAATGCATTGAAATTATTAAAATTCAATATAGAAATGGTGAACATTTGGCAGAGACGGCTCGTAAAACTAATTCATTTTTTGGTCGTCGTGAAGCACCTTGTCGGACCGCAATTCAGAAATTGGTGGAAAAACTTGAGCTGTTGGTAAAAAAAAAAAAAAAAAATAGAACTTAAATCAAAAACTGCAGTAATTTTTCTGAAATGTTTAATCCTTTTTACGTCTTCCTTTTCAATTGATTTATTTCTTTAAAATGCGTTAACGGTAAAGCTTGCCATTTAACAAATTTCGGGGGACTTTATTGTGACCTATATTATGAATATGAAATTCCTCTCAAATATCCTTTGGCAGTAAAAGTGGAAATCGCCCTGCTAAGCTGTCAGCAAAGCATATATTTTTTATGAAGACATTTCGTTCTGGAGTGAGCAAATATTTCTGATGCGGATGCCTATACTTTGTCAAAATTCTGTTTTCAAAACAAATAGTTTAGTACCTTCAAGAATAATAAACAAAATTGAATATATTTCAGAAAAGGAAATAGAGAGTATAATCATCTATGTTCTATGATATGACTTGAGATTTAAAGCTTCAAACGCAATGGTGAATAGTTTTTGTAGACGCTTTTAATTGCGAAATTTTCTGGTTGACTGCCATAAACTTTCTCAAACAAGTATGGGCTTTCATTTTTACTAAGAAGCTATTAAAAGTAATTTATCAAAGTAAAAGTTCATGAGAGTTAAATAAAATCTGTAGGCGTAGTGTAAATTGATGTAAGTAAACTTTTTTGGTTTGCAATGTTGTCCAATAAACATTTTCTGATCTATTTTTATTTTCCAATTAATTCTTTCCCTTCAAGGCTCCTCGTTTCTCGGATGGCAAACAGAATAAATTTAGTTTCACGCAAGGAACATTCAACGGTAGTGTGTGTAGGTGTTATTTATTATGCGGTGTGGGTGAATCATTGGATATATTTTTGGATAACGTGCTACATTCTACATATATATAAAAAGGGACACGTTAGAATAATTTTTTTTTATTATAACTTCTATGTCTAGGAAAAAGAGGGTTGATCTATATTCCCATCTAATATCTGAAGGTCAACCTATATCAAGAGACTATAAGGATACTTTATAAATGTCTTCGCATGAGTAAACGATTATGCATTTAACCTCTGAAGAGGAGGCCCGGGAAAATAAAATAGGTTCCAAAAACTTGACCATGTATTTATTTTGAGTAATCATATATTGGGTGCTTGTTCTTAAAGGTTATTATATTAAAGATTCAAAAAATTAAGGAAGAATGTTTGGATTTTATTGAAATAATAAATATTTTTTAAAGGTCAACTAAGGGTCAAAAGAACGAGATGTATTGTCAGACAGGTCATGATGTATGAGTCTTCATATAACCTTTCATTAGAAGAAAAGACAGTGAACCTATTTCCTTTTTAAGCATTAGATACAAAATTCAAAATTTGAGGATATTCCTCATACAAAGAACTTTATAATTTACTTGAATGAAGGTTGTATTTTGAGGGTATTTTGTGTAAAAGAAAATTGAATTTTTAATAACATATTATTTGTGTTAAAGCATTCGTATTTTCCTCATATGTTTTGAAAATGCAAATTAATTTTTTTTATTTTCTGGGGTATTTCTGGGGTAAGAGTTCCTGACAGCGAATTTTCGATCGGAGTTTAAATCATATAGTATCCCATAAGACTCATCAATCAGCTTCTTTTTCCTTATATCAGATACCCAACTCTATTTCATAGAATAGAGGCATGCTTATTTTTGGGGTTTCTTTAGTAATTTCACTTTTTCTAAGCATTTTGAATTAACTCAGTTTTATACAGGAAAACCATAAGGAAAACATTATGTACATAATGGTGAAACCCGTGTTGAAATCCATTAAGTGGCTTTAAAGCAGTTAGCGGACAAACTATTTATATTATGAAGAAATTGATTGGTAAGCTTTTAATAAATATTTCGAATCGAAGATTTTTTCCCGGATGCGCTGCGAATTATTCTGAAAATATTCGTATGGTGAGTCTTAGATGGAAATGCTTGTTCTGAAGACATGAAAACATACACCTTTAATATCACATGATCGTTAAGTGCCATTTTTTAAATAATTAACGAAATTATGATGAGTGCCTACGCCTAGTTAGGTTAGGTAAAGTTTGATGGCTAGTAGAGGGAGAGCAGTTCCATTCCAATACAGCATAGGCTTTTTTCGTAAAAATGTCAAATCTTTTTCTAAGGCATACAGAGCTTTCAAAGCAAAAGTTTAAATTGTCGTTATACACAGTAGTCTGTCATAAGAATTTGGAAAGAACGCTTCTGAACACTGTTTAACTGAAAAGACAACCATTACAGCACAGTCAGGCAGTATCCCTAAGATATTGACATTGTCAGAAGAACGATGCACGCTGCCAGTGAAGCATTCGTACCTATAGATATTGATGTCGAGGTAGGTAGCAGTGAAGCATAATGTCACCGTATAATTGGACACATCACCATGATGGACACAACATATAACTTTGAATGTTCCGCTCAACATAATATCTGTGCAGAGATCATCAGAAGAATCACTGGCCAATCGATCTTTTTGTATGGTATCATCCCGGTCTTGCTATTTTGGGTGGAAGCGTGTATACTCTGAAACGCGATTGGGACGGTTTTAGAGAAAACCTTTCGAATGATATATTCAGTCTTATTATTATGTACTAATAGAGAAGATTAATCAATGAACTGTGCAAGCTAAACTAACAACGACATTGATCTTTGCAAAATGCTGTGGTCTAGAAGTCTAGATGGTTGTACCATCAGCATGAATTGGTTAATTCTACACCTATACACGCCCGCCAAGTCTTCAAATTCCAATAATGATGGACAATACAGCCATGGGAGACCCCATTATAGATGGCACGATTAAGTGGAGGACGACCTCAACTAACTGAGTGTGTGCGTATAGCAGGAGCCAACTGACTAGTGAGAGAAATAGCTGTGCAATTATATGGGTTGAGGCCGTGGTCCACAATTGACTACCAGCGCCACCTTGAGTAACAACGCTTACTTATTTTACGTTTGGGATGGAAAATTCACTTCGGGCGAATTTGAAACGATAATGGGAGTCAGGTAGCAGGCAATTTTTGGCAGTGTGCTGAGTACTTTACTTTTCATTTTATTTATAAATAATATTGTAGAGGCAATTGGAGGTGGAATTGAATTCGGACGTTATGCGAATACCATGCCTTAGTTTTGCCTATGACATTGTTTTTCTTGCGGAATCAGTTGAGGGAATGCAGTGGATGATTAATGGGTTAGATAACTACTTAGATCTTTAGAAAAATCCAAAATGATTATCTTCAGAGACGGTGGTGGTAGATATTCGCTAACTGAAAAGTGGAGCTACAAAGGTGAAAATATTGAAATAATTGTGGAAGAATAAAAGTATCTCGGTGTCTTGATCTGTCTAAACCTAAATATGAAAAAGCATTTCGAGTTAAAGCTAGCTGAGGCAAAAAGAGCTTTTTCTGCAGGTTCATCAACCACAGTGCCAAGATAAAGATATTTTTTGATGTAAGTTGCTCAAATTTGGGGATACTATCAGTTTGATGTATAGTAGAAAAGTTTCTGAGATATTTTATTAAAAGAATATTTCGCTTGCCGGCTTGTACTCCGAATTATATGTATGATTCATTTAAAACGTCTGTACCACCGTTATTTTTGAATACCCTAAAGTTAAATTTCGATTATATGTTGAAACTGCTGGAAACGGATGAAGGAAGGCTACCCAAATTGGTGCTTAAAACAATGACAGCATCGAAGTGTAACGTCGTCAAAAAATGGAAAGAAATGGGAGCTGATTTGGGTGAAAGAGTCCAGATTCAAACAGACATCTGTCCCGCTGACTTTAGGAGCTTGTGTTTTTGAAAATATTGGAAGGAGCGAGAAATTCTGCCTACAATAAGTATGTAATGGAAGCACAATCTTCGCAATACAGGACGATTTATAGAAGTCAACTAAACTTGAACTTACAAGAAAACTCTTACTTCCTTAATGGAATCCCGCTTGTTATGATCAATGTTACGAGTATTTTTAATTTTTTAATTTCACATCGACCTGACCTACCAATTCTGTGTGTCCTTTTTAACCTTAAGGAGAGAGAAGATGTGTATTATTTCTTTGCCAGATGTCTGATTTTAAAAGAGTTCAAGCAAATAATTATAATGTAATTATAATGTCTTTCTGGTATAGACGGCCTTTGGCCAAGCCATATTAAGCTTTTGTTAAAACAATAATTATTGTATACTAGCTGACCCACCCGGCTTCGCTCGGTTAGACAAATTTTAGTTTCATACGGATTAAATGAATTACAGTTTAAATAAAATGCACGACTGGGTCGCACGAACTTGCTCTTATGATAAGCAATTGCGTAGTGGCTGCATATATGGATATTAAAAAAAAATTAAATAATTTCGAAAATTCTTTTATTTTTTAAATTAGTTTAGGAGTTTTCTCGGAAAAACTAAGTATGCAATAACATTTCAAAGCTATACGGCAATCTAGGAAAAAAAAATATTGAAAATCGTTGGAAGAGTTTTTTTTTTAAAAGGTTATTTTTGAAAAACTTTTTCAAAAAATATTTTGAAATTTATTTGAGTATGCAAATATATGGCAATCTGTAGTTTACATTTGAAAAATAATTTTAAAAAAAATCAATGTATCCGTTTCCAACATATTTCGAAAACCAAAAATTTTTTTGAAAAAATTATAAAAAATCAAAAAAAAAAGGTTTTGAAAATTTTGAAATGCCATATTAATAAAATTATGAATGACTTCCTGTGACCAAAATTTTATTGAAATCGAATGTATAGTTTACGAGAAAATTTGATTTGAAAATATTGGTTCTATGAGAGGTACCGTTATAAGACAAATTTTGAAAAAAAATTTCAAACCAAAAGATAGATTTTCTTGCAAAAATAGCATTCTGAAAGTTTTATCAAAATCGTTAGAGCCGTTTTTGAGAAAATCAATTTTTGTCTTCAAGATTGTATGGCAGGTGCCGTTATTTTTGGACCTAGAGCAAAAATAAATAAAATGCACGACTGGGTCGCACGAACTTGCTCTAATGTGTGACAGTGGTCTAAGGGTTTGAGATTTTGATAAAAATAAATTTTTCAAAATTCTTAAATAAATACTTAAACTAATTTGAGCTGAAAAAAAAGTACGCCATTTTATTTCTTGGGTAAATTTGAATTTATGAGAATAAATTTATAAAAATCTGTGGAGCGGTTTTTGAGAAAAAAAGTTTTTTTTGAAAAACTTTCTGAAAATTTTTTTTAAAAAAAATTCAAAAACGCCAGTTTATAGATATTCAGCAAATACATTTATTTAAAATTTTTAGAAAAAAATTTAATAAGCAGTTTTCAAAATATTAATTTTTAAAATTTTTTTTAAAAAATGCTTTTAAAAATACAAAAAAATATTTTTCAAAAATATTGGTATGCAATACAAATTGAGCTACCTACAGCTATATGTGTGTGAAATTTCGAAAGAATCGGTTGAGTCGTTTTTGAGTTAGTCGAAAGCAAAAAAAACGGTCCTATGGAAAGTACCCTTCTTAGCCTTTTTTTAAAATTTTTTTTCAGGCATATGATTGGTCGTACCTAAAAACCAACACTGATTTTTTTAAATCGAAATCGTTAGAGCCGTTTTTGAGAAAAATAAGCTTTAACGTAACGGTTGTATGGCAGGTACCGTTATTTTTTGAGCTAAAAAAAACATTTCAATTTCCCCTCTGTACAATACCTAAAAAAGTCTATATACCAAGTTTGAAGCAATTCGGCCCACCCGTTTGGGCTGTAGGTCTCTATACATACAGACAGACAGACAGACAGACAGACAGACAGACAGACAGACAGACAGACATACAGACGGACAGAATTTTTAGACCATCTTTTTTCGTCTTCGCTATCATCGTAATGTCATGTTTGATTGTTATCTCAAAACTTTTTTTTTCGACGAATGCATAACTTGCCTTATAGTACCTATAATCGCAAGTTATGCATTCGTCGAAAAAAAAAGTTAAAAATTCTGTCCGTCTGTATGTATGTCTGTCTGTCTGTATGTATAGACACATGCAGCCCAAACGGGTGGGCCGAATCGCCTCAAACTTGGTATATAGATTTATTAAGGTATTGTACAGAGGGGAAATTGAAATTTTTTTTAGCTCAAAAAATAACGGTACCTGCCATATAACCGTTACGTTAAGGCTTATTCTTCTCAAAAACGGCTCTAACGATTTCGATTTAAAAAAATCAGTGGTGCTTTTTAGGTACGACCAATTATATGGCTGAAAAAAAAAGTTTTAAAAAATGTCTAAGAACGGTACTTTCCATATGACGGTTTTTTTTTTGTTTTCGACTATCTCGAAAACGACTCAACCGATTCTTTCGAAATTTCACACATATATAGTTGTAGGTAGCTCAATTTGTACTGCATACCGTTATTTTTTAAGCATCTTTTAAAAGCATCTAAAAAAAAATTTAAATTAATATTTTGAAAACTGCTTATTAATTTTTTTTCTAAAAATTATAAATAAATGTATTTGCTGAATATCTATGAAATGGCGTGTTTCAATTTTTTTTTTAATTTTTTTTTTTTTAAAACTTTTTTCTCAAAAACTGCTCCACAGATTTTTATAAATTTACTCTCATAAATTCAAATTTATCCAAGAAATAAAATGGCGTACTTTTTTTCAGCTCAAATTAGTTTAAGTATTTATTTAAGAATTTTGAAAATTTTATTCTTATCAAAATTTCAAGCCCCTAGACCACTGTCACACATTAGAACAAGTTCGTGCGACCCAGTCATGCATTTTATTTGTTGATGCACCCGGCGGAACTGGAAAAATGTTCTTGATTAATTAATACATATTAGCAGCAATACGTGCTCAAAGTGGAATTGCGTTAGCTCTCGCATCTACCGGAATTGCTGCAACACTGTTGGAAGGTGGAAGAACAGCACACTGAGCACTGAAGCTTTCGTTAAACCTGCGAATCAAAGAAAATCCTGTTTGCAGCATTTCAAAGCAATCAGTATTGGCAAAAGTGGTGATATAGCAAGCGGATTTCCGAAATCAATTCCCGTGATTCTTAAACCAACAGCGGCGTATGAATAAATCTCATGTCTCAAGGCATCGTTTTTTTCGGTATGTGCAAACCATTCCATTGAGTGTGAATATGCAAGTGTTCTTTGGATTTGCCTGGCATGCCGCCTCATCATTTGAGTTTTAAAGTTGGATCTATCATCTTAATGCTACGAAACCTTTATGCCCCGATACTGTGCAATGGAACCTAACTGATTGTGAAGAAGCTGATGAACAATGTGATAGTGGCAAGGATTTTGAAAGGACCGTTCAAAGGAGAAGAATGCCAAATTCCGCGAATTTCCTTTTCTTCAACTGATTTGCCGTCAGCTATTATAATGTGGCGTGTTTCCTAGTTGGGAAACCATCTTCACTCTTCATTTACGCTCCGGAGCAGAAAACTAATTGTTGTGTATCTGGCAGCCTTAAGCTCAATTCAATCATTTTTCTTATATAATTTATTAATTAATTTAACAATTTTTTAAATGAACCATTTGCATTACTCAAGAGCTTTTTGATAAACAATTTATTTTCGCATTTAATGCATAAATAAACAATAAGGACGGTTTACCCACTCGCCAACGTCCAACATAAAGTTGTCCGTGAGAAAATATTGGAAAAATGTTTGCCTAAATTCCCCTGCTAACAATATCAATGCACCACCAAATAAACGTTGGTTTCCTCGTTAATCTTTTAACGTTCTATTAAGGACTTCCAATAATTTCTTGTGAACCATCGTGCATTCATCCCAAATGATTATTTTACATTGCTGTAAAACCTTTGCCACTCCAGATGTTTTTGAAATATTACATGTTTGAAATTCATTTACTTGCATGTTCAATGGCAAATTTAATGCAGAGTGACTTGTTCGACCACAGCCTAACAAAGTTTGCGCAATCCTAGACGACGCAAGCGCTAATGCTATTTTATTTTCAGATCGAATCGTAGCTAAGAACCAAGTTCTGGTTTGAATAAATTTTTCGCATTCGATGTAATATTTCTTTAGTCATTTCATCCCGATAATTTGTCCAAAATCGTAGATTACAAACTTATTCCAATTTTATTTAAATTAAATTAATACATTGAAAATAAAAATAATTTTCTATAATTACGGGAAAAATACTTTATGTAAAATGCTAGATCAAAAAGAACCACGCTACCGCTTTACAGAATTTTGACCAAACTTCACAGAAACCTTTGCAGGCATCCTCAGAAGATGCTACCAAAAGATTTGTTAGTATTTTGACAGAATGCAATAAAACTGCAGTTGTGGCAAATTATTTTACCGAAGTTTGGCCGGAAGCCTTTGTCGACATACTCAGAAGACCCTACAAAAAATGTTGTTAGTAATATGACAAAATGCACTAAAAATGCATTTTGCGGTTTGCCCTTTACCGAAATTTGACCAAACTTCACAAAAAGACCTTCCTCAATAAGATAGCTACCTTTATAAAAAAATATTGGAAAATTCGGCCCAGCCATTCTCGAGTTTATCGACCCCGAACATAAGGCAACTTATTTTTAAACTTTTTAAAAAAAACCCAAAAAAAAATTGTTTGAACAAATTTAAGAACTTTTATTATTTTGTTTATAAAAGGGCTTCTACATTAAAAATTTGAAATTTTTACGAGAAAATCGGATTTCAAAAAACCGGTCCTATGGGAGGTACCGTTATAAGACTTTTCCTGGAAATTCTATAATAACCAAAACATAAAGATTGCACAGAAAACTCTATTCAGAAAGTTTTATCGAAGTCGTAGGAGCCGTTTTTGAGAAAAATCAATTTTCCACTAAAAAGCGTATGGCAGGTACCGTTAGTTTTGAAGCTAAAATGTTAATTCCAAAACCCCCCCTGTATGACGTCATAATCACACTATGTACCAAGTTTGAAGCAAATCGGCCCAGCAGTTTAGGCTGTAGAAAACTATACAGGCAGACAGATATACCGACAGACAGACGGCTTCCGTATCATCGTAATGTTATGTTTGATTGTCCAAAAAAAAAAAAATTTTGTTTACGAATGCATAACTTGCCTTATAGCACCTATAATCGCAAGTAAAAAATAAATCTTGATTTGACCTTTTAAACCTTAACATTTCATGGAATTTTTGGCGAACTCAAAAATATGTGAAAATTACGTGGTTTGGTTTGTAATGCACATAACTTACAGATGACAGCATTGAGTTTTTCAAGGTCGGAACTTAATGATCTGCAGTTGCAGTTCCACATCCGAAGGACATAAGGAAATAATAATAATAATAATTTCAACCATATTTCTGTAAGACCCAGTTTCTTTTGAAAGCACATTGCACGTTGGAAGGAATAGAAAGATAAGAATTTTTTTTTTCATACAATGGAATGAGAATTAAGTGATAGTTATCTCACGAAAATATTACTGTTGAATCTGGGGGAATATTGAAAAATTGCTGGACAGGCTGTTGCTCGAACCCACAATAATAGCAACCAAGCACTACATCCACTGTACCATTGGCACATGAATATAAAAAAGCTTAAAGTACTGTCCTCAGCAAGACAATTAAGTAAGTAGGAAGTCTTTGACAAGACATCGTTAGTAAAGATGAGGAATGTAATAGATATCAAGAACAGAGTTTTCTCAAAAACGGCTGGGACGATTTTGATTAAACTTGTAAGCTGCTCTTTTTTAGAACAAACCTATCTTTTGGTTAGAATGAGTTTTACAAAAAAATTTCTGATAAAGTTACCTCTTATAGAACAGGCTTTTTTAAACTATTGTTCCAATTTTAATAAAAAAAAATTTAAACAACTTTTATAACCTTCTGATATGGTATTTCAAAGTTCTCAAAATATTTGAAATTTTTTTGGTTTTGGAAATTACTTGAAACCAGGTAAATGAAATTAGTGAAAACTACAAATTGATTGTAAACCAACTCACATAATCGAATATTTTTTCGAAAGTTTTTCAATTTTTTTTTTTTTTTTTGAAAAAAAAATTTTCAATAAATTTTGAATATTTTGTTCCTAGATATTTATATATTAACAACTAAACAATGAATTATTATTGAGTACTTGCTTTTTTTCAAGAAAACTCTTTAAAAAATTTAAATTCATAAAATACTTTTTTTACTTGCGATTATAGGTACCTACTATAAGGCAAGTTATGCATTCGTCGAAAAAAAAAGTTTTGAGATAACAATCAAACATGACATTACGATGATAGCGAAGACGAAAAAAGATGGTCTAAAAATTCTGTCCGTCTGTATGTCTGTCTGTCTGTCTGTCTGTCTGTATGTAGACCTTCAGCCCAAACGGGTGGGCCGAATTGCTTCAAACTTGGTATATAGACTTATTTAGGTATTGAACAGAGAGGAAATTGAAATTTTTTTTTTAGCTCAAAAAATAACGGTACCTGTCATACAACCGTTATTTTAAAGCTTATTTTTCTCAAAAACGGCTCTAACGATTTTTATTTAAAAAAAATCAGTGTTGCTTTTTAGGTAGGACGAATCATATGGCTGAAAAATTTTTTTTTTTTAAAATGGCTAAGAACGGTACTTTCCATAGGACCGTTTTTTTTACTTTCGACTATCTCGAAAACGACTCAACCAATTCTTTCGAAATTTCACACACATATATCTGTAGCTGGCTCAGTTTGTATTGCATATTAATATTTTTTTGTATTTTTAAAAGCATTTAAAAAAAAAATTAATATTTTGAAAACAGCTTATTAAATTTTTTTCTAAAAATTTTAAATAAATGTATTTGCTGAATACCTATGAACTGGCGTTTTTAAATTTTTTTTTGAAATTTTTTTTCAAAAAGTTTTTCAAAAAAAACTTTTTTTCTCAAAAACCGCTCCACAGATTTTTATAAATTTTTTCTCATAAATTCAAATTTTACCAAGAAATAAAATGGCGTACTTTTTTTTCAGCTCAAATTAGTTTAAGTATTTATTTAAGAATTTTGAAAAATTTATTTTTATCAAAATCTCAAGCCCCAAGACCACTGTCACACATTAGAGCAAGTTCGTGCGACCCAGTCGTGCATTTTATTTTTAAATAGGTAGGTACATAGCCCCTAAGCAATTATCTAGCTGCTAGCATAAATGCAACTTCGTGCGACGAAGTCGTACATTTTATTTTTTTCTGCAACCCGTAGGTATACCTATAACAACGCTAGTCGAACGGCCCGAAAGATAACTTCTAATCCATCTTTTCGACGATGCCAAATGCACTCATTTTCGATAAGAGAGAGCTTGGTGCCAAACTCTATCAAATGCTTTTGAAGTTGATACCATTAAGTTTTCGACCTTCAAACTTTTGACTTAAGTTTTTTTTTTTTTTTTAATAACATTAATAATTCTTTTTATGTTAATCGTCCGAGATATAAATGAGCACAGGGAGAGTCACTACCTTCAATCCAAAAGATCTTTCACTTTCATTCAAAATTAAATTTTCTTAGAAGCTACATAAATTATTCAAAACCAAAACATGCGTATATGTATGTAATCATTTATATTATTATCCTTGAATTGGTTGGTATTTCTTAAGCCGAAAAAAAAACCTTATCGTATTCAAATCCATCCACAATCAAATCAGAGCACCTTCAAACGACGCTGACGACAAGAACCCTCAAATTCATTCCAAATTATATCCCAATTAAGGTTTGTGTCTTGTGTGAATGTGGTCACTGTGTCTTCATTCAGAATTCGGTTTGTATGTTTGTGGTTTCATAAGGAGCTTCATTTTCGGTTTGAGGTGGTAATGTTAATTTAATATATTACTTGTACCTTCATAATACTATATACAAAAAATGTAACTTAGTTACAAATATAATACAAACATAATGTTATGAAACTGTGTTCATGCATTATAAATAAGTTGAGGACAGATAAATCGGGAAGTCATTAAATGAGATTTTTTTGGGGAAATATTTTGGTAAAACCAAAGCGAACAATGATTCCAATCTAAAAATGATAAAATTCGTGTTTTTAACAGTTGGCAATTTTAAAAATGGTTTGAAAACTTTTTATATAAGATCTTTGTTTCTCTATCGTTGTATCTATAAAAGAAAACGTTTTATGTTGCTTTTACGTATACGCACGCATAATAAAAAGCACTCATAGTTCATGTTTCATTTATGCGGAAAACCTTTACTCACATTGCACGTTATGGTCGTAAAAGTCCAGAAGAATAAAAAAACAAAACACAACATGCATTCAAAGTGACTTTTATTCCTTACATCCTTTCAGTTTGTGTATAATATAGGGTTCTTGCCTGACTCGCCTAAAGGTACTGTCAGACAGCAAACAAAAGATAGTATCACAAGATGAAGTGCCCAAGGGGTTTTATTAGGTGGTTCACCTATATATATCCTTGTTCATAGCACCAAAGACCCTTTTCTTGCATAAGAGTATCTAATTAGATGCATAACAATTATTATGTTGGCCTCTTTGGAAAGAGTCCTTTTAAAGCTAATTTATTATGGCTCAAAGATAAACACACCTTTTAAATCCAAGACAATATTTAAAGTTCATTAAATTGAAATTCGAAAGTCATTTCTTGAATATCTTTTTCATGTCCAGTACTCTAAAATATCAAGGTTTAATAGGCGGCAAGACAAATATTTTCTGAGAGATAGTATTGGGGTTTTGTAGATACTTTTCATTTGTTCTTCTAAGGATTAAAATGTTTGACCATTTTATAAAAACTACAGGTCTTACTGTAAGGTTATGAACTTAATCTATAATAGGGCTTGAGTCCAAAAAACGAAGTCAAAAACTCGGCCCGCCATAAATATGTATAGGTATGTATCGATTTGGAACAAAATTGATCAGAAAATAGAACACATACACTGTTATCGCACCACTAGTGCCCAGCAAAATTCTTTAGCATGTTACACTTCGTCCCCCATTAAGGCTTGAACTCAAGCCAATTTTTACCCCCTCTCACTTCTGATTCAATAAAGCTAGAAACTTCAAATTCGAATCATCTGTTAACTTCGTTGAGACATAGAAACTCAACTATGGAGCTCTATTTATTTTTGTTTTTTACACTATCAGTTCTCGAGAGTAAGAAGCTTATATCAAGCATTAACTTACAATCAGAGATTAGCCAACACATACACTCCTCGTCAACTGAATACGCACAAACATTTTTGAATATATTTTATACATTTTTTCCAAACAGTGATGGTTATTATGCCATCTGTTGATGGTAAAAATTTTCGTAACATATAAATAACAGAATTTCAAATAGCATAACACAAGCACACAAAAATAAACAAATACATTTATACAAAATAGATACAAAAACATTAAGAACATACTAAACATAAACTATGAGCGTGGTGCACTGGTTTTAAATGTTTTTTTTAGACAGGAGTTACTAATATTAAAATCAACAATACTTTTATTTGAGTTGAAAAGTTTGCACATGCGGGTAAGAGGTTCATTCATGCCATAATTAGTACGGTGTTGGGGACAATGTAATAGCTCTAAACTACGAAGATGATGAGCCCCTCCGCGATAATTAAAACCTACACATGATAGAAGATCGGGTGAGTCCAAAGATCCCGTTAAAAGTTGGTGGATAAAAATAACATCATTGTTAATACGCCTTTGTGACAAAGTTTGAATCTGTAGAAGTTGAATCCGGTGTTCGCAAGGTGGGAGGTTGTATGGATCTGCCCAGGAGAGACCTTTTAAAGCAAATCGAATAAAATTACGCTGAACTGCCCCTATCCTAGACTTATGAACTTCGTAGAAAGGAGACCAAACCTGTGATGCATATTCTAGATGGGAGCGAACATGACAGTTATATAAAGCTAGGGTTACATAAGGATTTTGAAATTCCTTCGACCATCTTTTAACAAATCCCAACATGGAATTAGCTTTTTTAACAATAGAGTTGATGTGTTCCGTGAAACTCAAGTCTGGGCTAAAGTTATCTCCCAGATCTTTAAAACTAAAAACGCGATGCAAAGCTTGTTGTGAAATGTAATAGCCATGTGTACTTGGCACCCGTTTCCTTGAAAATGTCATTGTCTGACATTTCGCTGGATTCAGGCTTAAACAATTCTTGCTACACCACATAGCAAATCTGTCGATGTCGGCTTGCAATTCTACGCGGTCATTAGCTGAGTTAATAGATTTGAAAATTTTCATATCATCAGCGAAAACAAGGATCTCACTAGAATGAATACACGATGTTACGTCATTGGTAGCGAGTATAAACAGTAACGGACCAAGATGGCTGCCTTGCGGGACTCTTGATTTTGCTGGGAAAGGGTTAGAAAACGAATTTCTGAACTTAACTATATATGATCTGTTTCGGAGATATGAATATATCCAATTAACTAATCCTACAAGCAAACCTAGAGCTTTCAATTTGAAAATGATGATTTCATGTGATCAGTGAGAGTTGGTCAAAAGCTTTTGAGAAATCTGTGTAGATACAATCCAGCTCATGCCCACTCTCTAATGCTTTTGAGCACTTGTTCATAAAGGTCAATAAGTTTGTGACAGTAGACCGCTTCTGCATGAAGCCGTGTTGTTGATGGCAGATTAAATGTTTGCAGAAAAACGTTATGCTATCACAAACTACTTGTTCGAAAAGCTTTGGAATAGAAGACAGTTTAGAAATCGGCTTGTAGTTGGTGATATCGGACTTATTACCCTTTTTGAAGACGGGAGTTATATGAATGAATCTTTCCATACTTGAGGAAATTTACCGGACTTAAGGGATAGCTTGAAAAGGAATTGCAACGGAGAAGCTAAAACGGAGGAACATTTTTTTAATATTATAGGAGGAATGCCATCAGGTCCGGGAGAGTAATCATCTTTCAGCAATGAAAGATAATGCAAAACTTTATCATTATCAATTTGGATGTTGTTAAAAGTGGCTTGTTGGAAATCACGGGAGTAGTCAAAGAAATCAAAGTCTATATTGACAGGATTTTCAATAAAGGACTTACTGAAATGCTTTGCAAACGCATTGCATATCTCAGGTGAGCTTGTCAAAGCCGAATCTTTGTAAACAAAGTTCACTGGATACCCATCAGACTTCTTCTTTAAATTTACAAACTTCCAAAATTTCTTTGGATCAATCTTCAACGAAATTTCCATTTCCTTCACATATGCTGCATATAGGTTTCTGGAAAGTAAATTAAACTCTTCAAAAAGTGCAAGGAACGCATTCTGATCAGAAATTAAAAGACTTTTAATGTAAGACTTCCAAGCCTTGTTCCGTTTGTTGCGTAGAGATTTAAGCTATTTCGTGTACCACGGATGGCTGGAGTTGATATTTTTAGATATCTTAAGAGGAATTGAGTTTATCAAGCAGCTATTGAAAATTTTGTAGAATTGAGTAACTGCGTCGTCAATGTTAGAGCAAACATGAATATTCGAAATATTAGAAGCACTCAAATTGTCGTAAAGTAATTGAAAGTCAGCTTTACGGAAATCCAGTGAATAAGAAGAGTCTTCGGCATTACTGTTATTGAGTAAATTGCTGCTCATATCAAAAAATATATCCAGTGGAGGATGGTAGGAGTCTACGTTAGAAATGGCAGAGGTAGATTCTACCACTACCGTACTAACAGCGTCAGAAGAAAAGACTAAATCGAGAATTCGATTTCTACAATTATTAATACAGCTTACTTGCTGTAAGTCAGTAGAGGTTATATTGTCTAAAAGCAGAAGTTCCTGTTGCGAAGAAGTTAAGGAAGCTTCTAAATAGGACTCGTCTTCTGAAGGGGCCCAAGTAATGTTAGGTAAATTGAAGTCACCCAACAATAAAATATTGCTATTTAAGCTGGCAATATTACTTTCTGAGATAAAGCTGCAATGATCATCAACGTTTTGAAGGGTTGTTAGATATTATATAATCCTTGAAATGGCACACTGGTAGGTTTTGCGGTGTTCAAAAGGGAAAATTGGAGATTTTCCATTTAGGGGGCGTGGTATGTGATCACTTTCTTATAATTGTTATTAATAGTTTAGTGTTGTTTGATCATAGGATGTTGTAATTTGGTGCACTGATATTCTTTCTAGCGTTAGACTTAAATCTTAGACCCCGGGCGTCAGCCTTTGGGGGGCACCAAACCAGTGTCATTGTTACCAATGAAGATGATTGTTACCAAAAAAGAAAGTGAAGAGAAAAAAAAGTTTTCAAAATGTCTATGGTTATGAAATTATGATATGGTGGTGGGCGCCAAATTCGACTTTTGCCCACCCTTGAACAAATTGAAGATCCGACTCTGCTCCCCTGTAATGACTAATACGAATTTTACATTTCATTGAAGACTCCCAGGCACCTACGTGCCAAAGGATTTCAAGCCGACTTAAAAGTGTTACATACATATCGGAGTGCAAATCAACGTTCACATATTAAGTAAAACGTTGTTAAGACTTCTAGTATTTTTTTTTTTTTTTGAGTACATTATAAACCTTTCGAACAAAATTATCTACATAGTAATGATAACCGTTTCCAAATCCGTTGCGTGGCATAAAAGGAGTTAGCGGACAAATGTGAAGGATATTTCCTTTCATTTTATATGTCATGTTTAGATAGAAGAAGAAGAAAGAAGATGACATGAAAAAGTCAGCAAACACTCAAAAGCTTTTCATCAAGTTACTTAATACTTTTGAAAGCTTCTAAATAAACTCATTTTAAAATCTTCTGAGGCACTTTTTGTATAAACCCTTTATGTATTTCTGAATAGAACATTTCGTAATATATTTTATAGCTACGCATCAATTAAATGTCAGTTCTTCAATAGAAAACTGAGTAAGTGTTTACGAAACGTAAAACCTAAAACTAAATCCTCATTAGTTTGAAATATAGAAAATGAAATCACATACTACTCAGAACTCAGCAACTGTATCTATACCATATTGAACTCTTTGCAAAATGCACTTTGCCATGCTATCCTACATAATACAAATGCAAAATCACCCCGGAAGTCCTTTTTGATAGTAAAACTAACTCAATGATGAATAGAGAACTGAATGTAGGTTAGTATTTTTAATTTATATTGATATTATGCATTTATGGTGTCTGTAATAGCAAATGGTTTACCACTTTTCACTATTAAGCTTTTCATTCACACACAAACACACACATATGTATAGGTATATATATTTTAGCAGAGATTAAATGAAAATCCAGGTGTGAGAAGAATCTAAGTATACGAGTGTTACGAACTCAAGCATGTTTTATTCAATTTCTAAGTGTTTTCCTTGCCCGAATGGAAAATGTTAATATTAATGTAACTTAAAATATATTGACAAGCAAGTGGAGATTAAAAAACACTTCAATTTTCAAGCCTTGTTAAAAGTGCACATAACATCCACCACACCGAGTCTCACGCATTTGCCCTGTTGGGGTAAGTCGCACCAAAAAACTTTCGTAAAATAATAAACAGATACATACTCGTATGTAGTTGGTTTCTATTTCAGTCATTATAAACAAATCTGTTTGGTATTAAAGGGCAAAAACAATCGTACTTAAAAAAGCACTTTAGGCTGGAGGAGGTTACTCAGTCTATCCTTACGATGATAGTGAGGTTCATTCAGTTCGTCAATTTATTATTGCTTAGCTGTGGTCTGTCAGTATAACGTTCTACAGTCCGTACGGACTAACTTATAAACTTCGATCTTTGTTTAGATACTTTTTTCTGATTCCTTGGATGAAAAATTGATTTTGGCTTAAGCCCGGCTGCTCTAACGGCTAACTCATTCATTAACGTTTTAGTAATGCAAATTTTACCAAAAAAAGACATTTAAACCAAGCAAATAATTGAATAGAAGTAATTAAAAATATTATCAAGTTCCTTGGCCTTTAAATCGCTTTGAAATAAGAACAACATTTACTACAACGTTAACAGCTTGGACACTAGAATATAATATTCTAATTTTCAAGTTTTAGAATAATAACTCAGAACATTTAAAATTTATTTTTTTCGAAAATATGTGTAGGCGTGTAAAAAGTAAAATGCACGACTGGGTCGCACGAACTTGCTCAAGATAATATCAACATAATTATTTCGAAAAGTCTTTAATTTTTTAAGTTTAAGAGTTTTATTCGGAAAAACTAGGTATGCAATAATTTAAAAACTAAATTTCTATCTGAAAAAAAAAATATTAAAAATCCTTCGATATTTGATAAAGAATGGTTTTTTGGAAAAACTTTTCGAAAAAATATTTATACAAATATTTTTTGAGTTTTTCATTTTGAGAAACACTATAGTTTTATATGGGAAAATATTTTAAAAAAATTCAAACAACCCGTTTTCAAAATATTTCGAAAACCAATTTTTTTTTTCAAATGATTGAAAGTCAAAAACAAAGTTTTTAAGAATTTTCAAATTCCTTATCAATATGGTTATAAATGACTTCTTGGTGTCCAAAATTCTATTGAAATCAGATATATATTTTGCGATAAATTTTTGATTTGGTAATTTCGGTTCTGTGAAAGGTACCGTTATAAGAAAAATTCAAAAAAAAAAATTCCAATCCAATAATAGATTCTACTAAAAACGAGCATTCTGAAAGTTTTATCAAAATCGTTTTCGAGATAATAAAACTTTTTGTTTGTATTTGTATGGCAGGTACCTACCGTTATTTTTGGGCCTACAGCACAAATTTAAAATATATTCCGAGGCACGGCCAAACAAAAAGTAAATACCTTAATACCAGGCTCTTGAGATGCGAACAGACAGAAAGACACACAGACAGACAGACGGATGGAATTTCGCAGACCCACTTTTTTCGACTTCTCTATCATCGTAATGCCATGTTTGATTGTTAGAATTTTTTTTTGCACGAATCCATAACTTGCATGGCAATGGTACAGTGGATGTAGTGCTTGGTTGCTGCAGCAATTTTTATTTTTTCCCCAGTTTGAACTGGACGCCACCCGTGGGATTTTCGTGGGATATTTATCACTTATAATCTAAATCCACTGTACCAACTTTCTTTCCTATCTTTCTTTTCCTTCTCTCTCCTCGCTCGCACATAATAATTCATTATAAAGGTATTAATATGCCTTTGAGTGCGAGTGCATTATAAAAAAAAAAAAAATATATAAGGCAAGTTTTGCAATAGTAAATAAAAATTCTAACAAGTCATAATAATTATAGACGTCCAACACATGAGTTTTTGGAATAAGCATTCTAGCTCTAACGGTACCATCCATGCGATTTTAAATGAAAAATTAATTTTTCTCAAAAATGGCACTACGCTTTGGATAAAACTTTCAGAATGGTATTTTTTATGTGTACCAATATATCTATAATGTTCTGGTTGGAATAGGTACCTCCCACATAGGACCAGTTTTTTTTTTTAATCAGATTTTCTCGTAAATCATTTTACTGATTTCGATGAAATTTTGAATGAAGGAGTCCTTTTATAGAAGAAATATTATTAAGTCTTGAATTTTTCAAAATCAATTTTTTTTGAGTTTAAAAAAAAAGTTATTTTTTTTATTTTTGGGTTTCTTTTAAAAATGGTTTGATCAACTTTTTTAAATTAATTTTTTTTGATAAAAACAACGAAGTGCTAGAATTTGACATACTCAAAAAAATTTGGAATATGTATAGGTACCCACCTATATTTTTTTTTCTTAAAATTCAAAACAGTATGAAAGAAATCAGATGACTATGAAGTATAGTTCATACATACCTATGTATAAATGTAACTCTAGATGTAGTCTAAGCCATTTCGTTAATATCGTTTATGGCCCATTTAATGAAACCAATATATATTAATTGCAACCAAAAACTAAAAATGCAGTAGTTCTCTTCGAAGCCTCCTATGTACCTATATATAATTATGCATACGAAGTTTTATAAAAATCGTTAGCATTCCGCGGTGCAAAAAGGCATCGGTCATCAATATATAGTAGAAAGGCAATCTTGACTCGATAATTGTATCCCATATGGAACTAGGAAAATATAAGTTTCGTTCCTTAAATCTGAAAACCCGAAACGTCCTATTGTTGCACAGGCCTGTATAAATATTTGTGTGTGAAAACAAAAAAAAGGCTTGAATGAGTCACAAAAAAATGCACTCTGATAAAGGTCCTTTAAGTTAAGCAGTTTGCTGACATCCCAGCTATTTTTCCCTGCACACGTTACACCTCTCTATATACTAGATCTGAAATATAGAAAAGACCAAGTACTCGGTGCCTTCTTGAAAAACCTCAAATATTTTTTGAATGTTCATAAATACCTTCATTTGAATGTCTGTTCTTATCGCCCAGCTATCCGTGTGTGACGTGCATTTTATTTTGTATCTTGGTTAGTTAACCATTTCCATACCAAAACTATTTCGAAGAAATATTTTGAAGTTTGTTGAAGTATCTAAATTTGTAGATTAAATCTAAAAAATTGTCTTCTTACAAATAATTTAAAAAAAAAATTTTATTAATAAAAAAAAAATTTCTAAAGTTGGACAGTTGTCTCTTTTTTTCCTTGGATGGCTCTCTGGCTCCCCTATTGAAAATGTCGAATCCGCAAAAATTTAGGTTCCTACCTGGTAAAACCAAGTTACTTATATGGGCGATAAAACGTACGATGCGACGTCCCACGCACAACCTGCAGATCTCTAGAGTCAAATCGCATTCTAAACTCAAGTAGATCTGGACATTTATTGATCCCTCGCTTTAACTGTTTGACGTCTGAACGTCAGTTTTTTATCTATTCTACGCGTCTATGGAATTTACTACCGCAGCAATAAACAAAAATAACTAGCACGATTCTAATGAAGAAACTCTTAAATCCATTCAAACCAAAAAATATATTAATCTAAGAAATAGCACCGTGAAATTTTTATCAAAATCTTTCGAAAGGTTTTCGAGAAAATCCACTTTTTGCTTATGACTGTAAGGCAGGCAGGTACGGTAATTTTTCGACCTACAGCAAAAATGAAGAATACTCTCTGGGAGAATAACATATAGCTAATTACAAAGTAAAAAGTTTGAATCCATTCATCCCATCCCTTTAGGCTAAACCTAGAGATGCGAACAGACAATTGAACCGTCGCGTCGTCGCGTCGGCATCGTAAGTCATGTATGATTGTTTCTTCAATTTTTGTTTACGAATCAATAACATACCTTAAAATACACCTACCATTAATTGCTAGTAAAACAAAATGAGTGGTTATTGCTTTCTTTCATTTGATTTCGAAAGGAAGTTTTGTAAAGTAAGTTCAAATTTTCGAATCAAAGATAACAGTGATCATCGATAGTGCTTTTCGAACTTAAGTTCTGAAGAGGCTTATACAAATTAAAGATCGGTTTGATTATATTCCTTGAATAGAACCATAATTATTTAGATATACCTCATTTAATATGTAACTTGCTTTCAAACACTTATCAGCTTTGTCACTCTTAACAAGACAGTAACTCATTCGGCATTCCAAGAATTATTATCCGTTATTGTTTTGTTAAATATAAAACTAAATTATGTTATTATATTGGTAGCAGCTACATTATTAACTTAATTATTTCAAAGTTCACGTTGTTTTTATAATCATACTAATATCCCTGTCAGAATGGCATTATACACCATGTCGTACACGGACAGGCGCTAATTCGAGTCCCTTAAACAGCATAATACCAGAGTGTGGTTGAATAATTGAGTCTTTTGGGGATACACATAATCGTTATGGTTGAATCAATGGATTAGGGTCGGCTTAGTTCTAACCAATTAACCTATAATTTTGAAATTTAATCAATTTTAAATCAATCAAAATTAAGTAGATTAAGTGAACATTGAAACATACTCATGCATGGTGATTTTAGAACTGGGATCAATATAGGTACCTTTATAGGTATAATAATTGTTCTACAATAGAACCAGATATAGATGCTTTGTGCAAATGATTGCTAACATTCTTAAAGATTTGTATTCAAAGTCTAGAACAAATATATTTATGTATATTGTATACTAAACCAAATAAGTCATTAAACTAATTTTGTGAATGGTTTCAAATTAGATGAATGCTTTACGCTTCCAATATCCTTACACTTAAATGCAGGTCCTTACCAGCAAATGCGAGTACCTAGTGTAGATACCTGCGATGATTCAAATCAACAATTAACAATGCCCAATTAGTTTTAAGCATTACTGATCTTAATTTAAATTGTTCCTTCTCGCCCGTTGGGACAATCAAGACATTCATTGTTAACCCCTAAGTCTAAAATCTTACTGAACTGCGGCGTTTTTACTTAACGTATCAACTGTTCCAGTGGCTAATATAATAATGTATAATCATTTCTAGAATAGAATTGCATTTCAAATTAAATTATTGCTGAAATTGATGGTGGTTAATAGGAGCTCCATTATTGGCTGAAATATTTCGACGCGCATAATGAGTATAGTGAATAATTGAATTGTTTGTGATAATATTGAAGTAAATTTCTTACCCAAATTCATCTCTACTTGAACTTGGACATGCTACTTTAGCAATCACCTTTTAGTTTCTGAACATACCAACATACTTATGAGATAATTTTTTTGATGAAACAATTACTTTAAAATCGAGACTTGGATTTTCGAGTCCAAAAAAACAAAGGAGTGGTATTGAAAACCACGCGATAGAGAAAATGGTTGAAATAATAAAAAAAACTAGGAGTCACAAAAAGTAACTCCACTCAGTTTGTTCGTAATGAACTTGGTTTCGGTGTTGTTCACCCATATTGGTCAAGCATTGGGTTTACTTTTTACTTGCGATTATACAGGGTGATTCACGAGCGTTGTGCCAAAAAGCTAAAGCGTTTAGGTTGAGTTGAGACAAGAAAAAAATCTTATAGGAGGGGGGGTCTATTCCCCTCCGTTTAGCCGGGAGGGGGAATTTTCTGAAAAATTGACTTATTTTGTAAAAAAAAAATATTTAAAATCAGCAGCTTCAATTACAACACCGTGTTATAATTTTTTGAAAAGCCAAAAACTTCTTCTTTCATTTTGTTTTTAAATTAAATTGTTTGAACGAATAGTTTAAAAAATATAAATTTTCAAACTCAAAATTTTGAAAAAAAAAAATTTAAAACAATAATTTCAAAACTAATTTTTTTCAAAATTTTACGTAATTAAGTATAATTTTTGTTCTCAGAATTCAATGCTCCCATTAATTTTTAATTCAACATTGGAAACCGTATGGCTCCACGACTTTTTGTTGCCAAGGTATTCAAAAATAACCGAACCTACTTCTTCACAAAAACAAGAAAATCTAGCCTTACGGGATGGCACAAGTGATCACTCCACCCTCCCCTCCACCGTGCCTCGGTTCGTATTCGTAGGACTAGGAACTGGTTTTTTGGTATGGAGGTATGGTATGGTAATGGTATGTTTAATTTTTTCGAAGGATGTCAATTTCTCGGACATGTTTTTTAGTATGAGGTATGCTAACTTTCGATTTTGGTATGCTAGCTTTGAATTTTTTTTAGAATATGCTTTTGTTCTACTATTCTACATTACATCTGTATATTTCTTTTGTCTGTGCTTAAACACCCTCAAAATATTTTATTCATCACCGTATATGTATGTATATCTCTGCCTGTGAATTTTATTTTGTGCGTGTATTGGTTTCCTATTTAAAATGCACGGGAGAGCATAAGAGATAGCTTAAACATAATCAAAATAAAATTTAAAGAGTTGGCGGTCTGTATCTGTATGTCTGTGACCGACAGTGCTACAGTCTATCGGATTCAACTCTTTCTTTTTTATCTGGCCATGGCCTTTGTATACTTCATTTTGGTTGTGCAGTTCCAACAATAGGTGGTCATAAAGATCGACTGGCCTGGTAGTGAGCGTTCATTGTTGGGATATATATTGTGGTTGTGACCAAGTTTAGCAACTGGTTGAAAGCATTCTCCCCAGATAATAAACATTTTAGCTTTTTTTTTATTTTATAAAACTCATAAACATATTAACCACAGTTTCCTTATTTATTTTGGCTGGGGCCTTTTTTTTTGCTAAAATTCTTTTGTTCTGAAGCTGTGCACAAATGTAAATCGTTCTCCGTGTATCGTTTGCAAGAGGGGCGTGGTTAAGCTATTAAAAAAATAGCTTAATGATTTCATCAAAATATTTTTCTCTTATATAACCAGCTTGTTAGGCCTTCCTGAAGGTAGATCGTTTAAGGATTGGCCCTTAAGAGAACTCTGTGATACAAACCATAGATTCTCATCTTATCTAACAATCATCTTGAGCTTGTATCCACCCCTTTAATAAATTCATTTTAATTTTAGACAACGCAGGCTCTTATATGACGAAAAAAACAAAGACAAAGATGTCCTTGATGCAATAGTTGAGTCTAATCTATCGGTTGGGTTAATTCGGTTGGTAAGAAGAATGTGTCCTTCCATGAAATTATTCCATACAAATATTAATATCAAAAACTACGGGTATGTTGATTGAAGCATATATCTCAATTTGGGTTAAGCCATCACCCTTCTATGCTCACACCCACACAACAAACAAGCAAATTTTTTCAAGTACAATAAGCATTCCAAAAACAAAAAAGAAAATCAACCTTATTTTCATCCCCAAAAAAACAATATTATTTGTTTGTGCCTATGCTGACGAGTGCATAATAATAAATTTGATTAATGAATCCAAAATAAAAGTATGAGCAAAAAACAAGCCAATTCCACTAAAAAGTATCAACTTCAACCCTGGTTCTTTCGAGGTTATCATCAAAAATAAACCTCTACTATACACGTGTCCCTTTTATATTATTTGACTAAGAGAAAAAGTCACCCAAGAATGAAAAAAGGTCAAATAATAATGTTATGGTAAAACATCTCTCCTCAAGGACATAAAATCGTATAGCATTCCTCAAAAGTAGAGAGTTAATAAATAAAATATAAAAAATAAAATAAAATACCAGCAATAAATCTCATAAGGTTTTTGGGTTGAAAAATTGATTTTCTAACCACATTCAAATCGTCTGAATTACATTTTCAATATATCAACATTGCCTGAGGATACTATAGCATCCAAACTCTCTAATGTCCTTGAGGAAAAGCAAAATGATGTATCTTTTATGTACATTTGTTTCCCTTTCGAAAAAAAAACGAAAAAAAAAATTCAACTGGAAGGAATTTAGTCAAGGATCCATCACGAAAGCGGTTTTGATTATTGAAAGGGGTTTCGTTGAATTGCCTTTGCTTTCTTTTTTCCTGAGTAGAAATACAAGAAATGTACTGACATTTTAAAACTAATTTAGTGACTGATATACAAAAAGTAAAGCTTCAAGCTACTTGAGTGTTGGCGTATGGAATCAACCTTGATGCGATTTTATAAGACCTCTTACATAACTTGCCAAGAATTTTGAAAAATTAAATTCCGACATTTACACATGCATGCTTTTTAATTCTCTATGCTTAGGTCTAGTGACGTACACCCGTCAACTCTATTCTATTCCTGTGTGTGCGTTGATGCCCTGTAAAAATGGAAGGGACCATCGGACCCTAAACCTACCCTTTTATCGACAAGTTTTACTCTTGCAGAAATTGTTACTTCGGAAAGAAGAACTTAGCTTGAATTGAAGTTAATTAAAATTCGAAACTACTGTTGAAGAGTGATTTTTTTTTTGTAAAAAGGTACTGTAACATTTCTTAGAAAATTTCCACCTGAAAAATAATGTTCCAAATAGTTCGAAAAAGTTTTTTTGAAAATCTTTACGAACAAATAATATAATAATTATTGTTTAAATAAGGTATGCAATGACAAGAAAATCCTTAAATACAATCCAATTGGTCTCAATAAATGTAAAGAACAAGATTTTTTTCTTAAGATTTATTTAAAATTCAAGAACTATCAATTTTATTGAAAATTTCGAAACGCGTTATGAATTTTGCTATAGAAAACTTTCTTAGTTTGTACGACTGGGTCGTACGAACTTGCTTTAATGTGTAAAAATGATCCTGGGGCTTGAGATTTTCGGAAAAAAGCTTTGAAAAAATCATATGAAATTTTATTAATCACTTAAAAATCACTATTTAAAACATTATTTGGAAAAAATAAAGTAAGCCTTCTAATTTCGTTTTCTGTTTAGAATATTAAAATTTTTTTTTTTTTTTTCAAAATCGTTCGAACAGTTTTTTTGAAAAACGTTTCGGAAAAATATTCCAACTTTTTCTTGAGTATGCCAACTTCTAGCAATTTGTAGTTTTTATCAGAAAAATAAAATAAAAAAAAAATAGATCAAAACGTTTTTGAAAAAAAAAACAAAAATAAAAAAATTAAATTTTTTTTAAACTCAAAAAAACTTTTTTTTTGAAAAATGTAGCAATTTATGTATATTATTTCGTCTATAAAAAGGCTCATACATTTAAAATTTCATCGAAATCCGTCAAGTGGTTTACGAGAAAATCTGATTAAAAAAAACCGGTCCTATGGGAGGTACCGTTATAAGACTTTTCCTGAGAAATCCGTTAAAACCAAAACATAAAATTTAATAAAAAAATACCATTCAGAAAGTTCTATCAAAATAGTTGGAGCCGTTTTTGAGACAAATGAGTTTCTCATAAAAAATCATGTATAAGGTACTTTTAGTTTTGGAGCTAGAATGCTAATTCCAAAAACCCCTCTGTAGGACATCATAATAATAATATGTACCAAGTTTGAAGCAAATCGGTCCAGCCATTTAGGCTGTAGGTACCGATACAGACGGACGGACAGACAGACAGACAGACAGAATTGTCGGACCCACTTTAGGCTTCTCTATCATCGTGATGTTATGTTTGATTTTTTTTACGAATGCATAACTTGCCTTATAGTAAAAGTAAAAACCAAGTTTGCAACATATCGGTCCATCCATATAGAGGAAGAAAGGATATAAACTGTTATTTTCTGAAGGACAATTAAACTCAGCTGGTTGATTTTTTTTTGTGGAAAAGTTTATGATGATGAATAGCACAAAGCTTGCACATCACAATATCCATAAAGACACCGTAAAACTTGAAACAAAAAAGACAATGCTTGCGATCGACTGAAGTCACTCTTTAAGCATATCAGATGATTTGAAAAAAAACCGTTTTTGAAAAAAAGCAAACATTTAAAAAAACATTATCTTTTTATTAAAAATAAAAAAAAAAATGAATAATTTAAGAGTTTATAAAATTTTGTTCAAAAAGAGGTTTCATCGAAATCCATCAAGTAGAACGGGAGGTGCCATTCACGGTCTTTACCTGAAAAATATATCTCAACCAAAACACTTTTTTCGACCTCCATTATCGAAATGATATATTGGTTTGCTATTTTTTTTAAATGAAGTTTCTTTAATATCGGGGAGATTTGAAACTCGACAAAACGGAAATGTGCCATGACACTTTTAAGCAAATTAATTTATCGCAACAAGCCAACAAGAGAGAACGAATGAAAACAAAAATCCATGACATAGCACAGAATAATAAATTCTAGCTCTCTCTCTCTGCCGTCTAATAGAAAACTACAAGGAACTGTGACAAACAAAGTTTGAGTGAAATCGATGAAGCCGTTGCCAACTTCTATCACTTGAAAATAAACGTTGTTAAAACCCGATTTTCGTTATGACCACCTTAGCACGTTTGCTTGGTAGTAAATTAAATCAATCTCGGTAAAGCAAATTTTTGAACAAGTCCAAAACAAAAAACTATTACTTGAAAGCTGAAAGCCCAGCTTATGCGAAATAAAAAAAAAAAACGGCACAAAACACGGACGCACAGAGAGACTGAAAAACGCTTAGAAAAACTGAGTAACGTCATGGCTAAAATCCATTTTTTCTGTACGAAATCAATTTGGTTTGCTGTTCATAACAAGTTCAAATTATTTACAGGGTGATTCGCAAAATATAATTTTTTTTTATAAAATTCATGAATGAGCAAATATTGGGTGGTTCTGGTTATTGGTTGAGTCACCTGACTCTAATAAATATTTGTGTCCTGCAAACACATTGTAGGTATCGTAGCTCCGCGGACTGTATTAAAACCATCTTCTAATTAAGGATACAAAAAATAAAACACAAGAATTTAAAGTGGAAAAATTGTGTACAAAAAACCACTATGCACGCTTTATTATTCCTTCTCGATCTAATTCATGCTTATAACTAACTCTCGTTCGTGCTTGTTCACAGAACAAGCTCATGCTTTCGTTAAGTTTAATTTACTTTCTTAAACATATAAACATCGGACGCAGAGTCACAAATACTCATGCGATTCGATACACACAAAATTAGTGGTGCCATGTCTATTTATAAAAAAAACTTTATTTTAGTAACGGGAATTTTTCTAAGTCATCCATATTTCATTTTGTGTTCAAAATGAAGTACCATTCCCGCCATTACAAAACTAGACAGTGTCCATTTCCGGTTGGTCTGTTTACTATCCCCAATTACGGTCTTTCCAGATGTTACTTATTCTGCGCTAATCGGAAAATCCGGTTTTGAAGAAAAATAACTCAAGTTGATGATGTTGCTTGTCGACTTCAAAATATCCCTTTTGTTTGACTTTAAAACCCAAACAAAAAACAGCCAACAATTACAAAAAACGCAACGCATTTCCACAATGGACCCTCATCCTGATCATTAATTAAACAGAAAACTACTATTTTAAATGACTTTTTCGTTTAAAAGTGAGGAGCTACTTTTTGGTTAGCTTATAGTTTTTTTTATCTCTCTCTCGGTCTTTCTCTTCTATTGTAGGTAGCTAGTTTTCTCTATCTTGCTGCCATTCCTATGTGTAGTGTGATTGGAGTAAAACTTTTGCAATTACGAAATCCTTAAAGCTTGTAATAACATAATGTCCTTGGGTTACTGTGTAATTGAACTAGAAAATAAAACCACATTCAACATTGGTGTGGACAAAACTCTTTCGAGCGTTTGCAGTCCTCAATCCTCATCGTCCGTCCGTGCGTCGGTCGGTGTGTCGTCGGCGGGGGCCGGTGCGGCGTGTCGTCATCGTCGTTCTTTTTGCCGGCCTTCCCCGTCGTCGTAGTTTTGGAATCGTCATCAGATGTAATATAAGGACAATGGGGAAGTTGAGAGATGTGGAATCGGTTTTTGTGTGAAAAGTTTTATTGAAGGTTGTCGGTTAGTTGCTTGGTTGGTAGTTCATTTCTAATCCCATTTATACGCAGGGGGCATCAAGAATGTGTTTTAAGGTTTCAATGAAAGGTTGCGAGTTGAGATAGACATAGAGAAAGAAACAGAGACAGAGAGACGTATGAGTGTGGCTAGTAACAAATATAATAGTTTCAAACTTATTTTATAAAGTGAAGGTCGGTCCTTCGGCAACAAATTTGAAGAGAACTTAAACTTATCCCTTAAAAAGGTAATCAAATGTCAGTATAGCTAAAATTTTAATTAACTAAAAGAGATAGAAGTTAGCATAGAAGAGTGTATAGTAGTTACTCATGTGGGTTTTCTATTCCAATTGGCATGAGAGTTGAAACAGCATCAGCACCAGCATCGGGATTGTTATAATTTTGTGAATGGTCCTTTGGGGTAGTTTAGCCTTTTATTGTTGAAAAACTGGTTGAAACTATTTTATGTTTAGAAGTTCTGCCATAGAATGAATTAAATTCAATTCGATGTCGTATTAGCAGACTTGAAATGAGGAAAATTGTATTTGATCAAGAGTGAAGGCTCACATTTGGATATTGTAATTTCAAGGGTTTTGTAAGGAAAGTTTCAAAAATACTCCCAAAACACATAGTTTTATTGCTTTCTGGATAGAAATTTTCCATCTTATAATAACATTCGCATTGAAACATTAAAATAGGTTAGTAATATTTACTTTCGGCTAATGCCTCTTGGTGGAAGCCTCATGTCAACAAAGATAACGTTAAACAAATGTTGTGTGTAAACTATCTAGCCCCGGTTGGCATGCTAGGACAGAGTTGCCCTTCGCATCGTAAGCTCCTCGCTGCCCCCTGGATAACCGAAAGGTGAACTAATGACGAGCATTGGATTGGTTGGAGCAAAATATGCCTGGGATGACGAAACCAAAAATTGGATGCGGGTTTGTGATAAGAGGAAGACTCAGTCAAGAAGTCTTAGGGTTTCGTAGCATAACCGAACGCATTATCACAAATCCGAATTAAGCCCAAATTCAGCAACATCTCGCAGATATGCGTCCACTCCCCCACTGAGGAAAAGATGACACAGCCAAAGAAAAATTCTATGATTTTCTGGAGAAGACGTATGATATAGAATGCCCGAAGTACCACAAGAAGATTATTCTTGGTGACTTTAATAACAAGATCGGAAAGGAGGGTTGCTTTGGCTCGACAGTCGGAAAGCATAGCCTGTCCGGTAACGAACACAGGTTAATCGAATTTCTCTGTAGGCCAACGTAGGCAGCACACACTTCTCACACCTCCATATACACAAGGGGACCTGGTGGTCTCCTGATCAATATACCATCAACCAAATTGATCGTGGAGCATATTGACGAAAACGCATCAGCTCGATCATTTTTCCATTCCAAACCGGAGGGCCAACGCAGTTCTGGAAGACCCCATCTAAGGAGATGCGATCAAGTGGAAAACGACCTCAACCAACTTGGTATGCGCAACTAGAGTCTACTTGCTAGAGACCGGCCTAGCTGGGGAGGATTGTTGGTTAAAGACGTGGTCCCCAATGGACTAACTGCGCCACCTTTAGTAAGTAAGTAAAATGCCACTTCGATGCGGGATCGCGCTTGTTTGGGTGCGAATCCGCTGTCACAGAAAGACTAAGGCAAAACGTTTTGAGATTTCGCGAATTTAGAGAGTAACAACGATTCGTATAAAAGCCAAACTCCACCATCTAAGCCTCATAAACACCCATGCCTCTACAGAAGAGAAAAACGACAATACCAAAGAAAGTATCTATACGAGCTCCTCGCCAAAACCTTCGACAAGCTCCCAAATTATGACATTCAAATCCTCTTTGTAGACTTTGACATAAAAATTTGGAGAGAACATCTTTGGATCGGAAAACACAGCCAAACACGACACTATTCCGATAACGAACACAGGCTCATTGATTTGGCAGTGGGAAAAAACATGGTGCTGAGTAGCAAGCGATTCCCAAGGCCCGACATCCACAATGGCACATGGTGATCTATCTACAGATCTTCTAACCTGCAACCAAATCGACCATGTTGCGATATGAAGGAAGACACTCCTCCAGCATTCTGAATGTCCGTGCATTCGGAGGAGCAAATCTACTCAGACCACTACCTAGTCGGTGCAAAAGTTAGAAGCTTTTAGGTGAACACCAAATGCGCCCAGATAATTCAATGTTGGACGATTTTAATCGGAAGAGACCGCCCTTTGCTGCTTATGCCGACCGCGTTTCTTTTCTTCCACTGATGATATGAAACCAAAAGACCAATGGCAGCTATTTCAACAAGCCTAGCATAAGTAGTGCTGCGTTAGAGGTGTTGGACTACTCACAGCCAACCCTTCCCTCTAGAAACCCGTGGATTGAGCTCGAATGTGTTCACTCAAACAAATCTAATATGGAGGCGTACAAGTCGTGGCTCCAGAAAGATACTAAAACGTCTAGAAATCTTCAAATTAAGCGAAGGAAGAATGAGAAATACTTTATCAAGAGGTAGAAAAAATAAATAAATAACCAAGAACGCGATGTGGAGGAGATACAGAGATGTTTTTCGCAGAAAAGAGGTGCGAAACTTCTACCATCAGGTTTCACAAGCCACCCTGGGCCCTTCAAAGATTAAGATGAAAACACTATAGTACAGAAAGACTACTTTAACCAGTTGTTACTGCTAAGATTTATTGAGTTTAAAAATAATTTTTCATATACACATTCCTGATGTTTGACTTCCATGTTTCCATGCAATTGAAATTTACTTTCTCAATCCACTTCAAAAAAAAAAAAAAATACTTTCCAACAAAAAAAAAAAGAAGAAAAATATCATACATCAAACATTTTATATCCTCTTTTCAAAAGTCCTGTATCGTTCTCAAGTCGAGGTAGCTAACCTATACTTGATCGATATAAAAGAAGAAAATTGAAAAGGCTTCGGTGGGCAACAAAAGTTTCACTTACATAATTTTTCTTTTTTCCTGTATACCTAGGTACAGTACATACATATAAATGAAATGCAGCATACAAAGTTAAATAAAAAAAAAATTGTAAATAGGAAAAACTCAATACAAGTGTTTTTCACTTTACTTTTAAACTTTTGCAATAATGGAGCATTTGCATGACTTGGTATTTCGCCTTTTTTTTCCTTGTTTATTCCTTGAAATGGTAGACATTTGAAGTATGCATGAGGAAGGAGTAAAAATTGTAAAAATGGAAAAAAATACTAAAATAAAGCAAATTATAAAGTTTATCGAAAAGGTGGAAAAAGGAATGAATTTTTAATTTAAAAATAGTTTGAACTCGTTTATCAAAAAATTGGCAATTTCATTGATAAGTATTCCTAACTAAAAGTATTGATTCATATTTGAAATGAAATACATGACTGCGTCGCACCTCGCACGAACATGCTCTGTGGGTGAAATAGTATACCCACCATTATAAGAAAATTTAAGAGCAATAACAAATTTATTTCAGAGCAGAAATGGATTAAGTCACTTGGCGATGTTCGAAACGAAAGAAAAGCTGACGATGACGCAAGCAGCTACAACCACTTGCTATTGGGTTTGTTTTGATTACGTACAGCTTTTGCTCAAACGTAGCGTGTCGCTCAGAAGAAAAAGCAAGGATACCATAGGATTAGGATTCAACACAATCGTTCCAAAAAATGATCCTAATGTGTGTCGTAGTTTCAATACCACGCACTCAGCATCAAACTTACAAAACGCTTGCTTACCGGTAAGCTATGAGGGGTCAAATTAAGAACGCTTTCAGAAACCGGAACTAAAACAGTACCAAGACAGACTAATGGTCAAAACAGATTATGTGCATAATTTTCTGTGCAGTCAAAATAATTTACACAGGCTCTTATGGGACAGTTCCACTCAAAATATGCAGGGGGTGCAGTGACTACACGATGTCTCTATTTCTAAATTTGATGCCTAGTTTTATTGTAGCCACAACTACAAACGAGAAAACTGCAAGTAATTGCTATCTGGCATTACTTATTTTGACAGTACCTGTCCTTCTTCAAACAAAGGGAGTGTGTATTTACACTCACGATTGTCTTAAATTACACCAGTTTGGATAAAGTCGACACGGTTGAATTTTTTTGAACTGAAAAACTAAAATTAATGAGTAGGGTGCTGGCCAGACTACTTTAGCGAAGTAACAATATTGAATAAGGGGGACTGTCTACGAAAAAGAAGTTTATTCGTGAAAGATGGCCATTGACATTAGTCTACCTTTTTTGAAACTGGTGACACTTGTGAATACGAATAGACAAAGACTAAATTATTTTTGGCAGAGAAAAGGCATCCAATTTTTCGAAGAGTATATAATGCAATGTAAAATCAAAGCGAAGAATTGTCGATTTTATTGGAATGTGATTTTTTCTTTCCTCCCTGATTTCATTACGATTTAACATTTTTTCATTTTTGTTTAATATTCAAACATGTTGTTATGAAAAATAATATCATAGATTTAACAATGTGAGAGATACAAATGAAATCATCGGAGAGTCCATGTTAAAATAAAATTAAGTTCAATAGTTTCAACATTCAGTAATTTTAAAATGAAAAACATGAGAACATAGAACTTCAAAGATAAAAATGTTTATTTTAAAAACAAAAATGTTTATCTAAGAAAAATTGGATTAAAACAACATCTACAATATGTTAAGTCAACTTGTTGTTTTACGTTAGAAAGAAAGATAATTAAAACAACTGTTCTTAATATACTTGTCAAACAATCATTGGTTTAAACATTCAGTACCTAATGTTAAAATGAAATGTATTACTAACAAAATTAATGTTAAAAAAGTTTATTGTTAAAACAAAAGTTTTATATGTATAAACATTTGAGACTAATTAAAATAGTTACTCGTAAATCAAATTGTCATCTCTTAAGAAAATTCATTACCTACTCATGATTATGAAGATGGACAACGAATTCATGTTACGTTTGTATCCTCTGAGATAATCGAAGAAATGAATTAGTTTCATCGAGTGAAGTCGTCCAAAAGAATTAAATTATGGGCTGTAAAAACGTTTTGTACACACGCACTTGATTCAATATGAACAAACTTCACTTGTCGAGTTAATAGTTTAGCTTTTTTTATAGAAGTTAAACACAAATTATTGCATTATGAAGAATGTATAAACAAACACTAAAAAAGCTTTGTTTCAACGTTTAATCTTATCAAAATGACATTCGGTCGTGTCGAAACAAATCGGAACTCAATAAAACAAAATTGATGATTTTTAATTTGAGATAAAATCGTGTTAAAATAAAATGATTATTAATTGAATTCTACAAAATTTTCAAGAAGTGCCGTTATTTTTTACGAATATTTGAGTGAGTTTCATCAGTTCTTTTTCATTCTAGTCGCGGTTCGTGTCGGAAGAATTTTATTAAGTGAAAGTGAGTTACATTTTTTATAAAATGATGAATTCGAAAGAAAGCTTGTCTACTTCTGTTGATCAACAGGTAGTAGAAGTAGATGGTAGTATAAATTGTGTGATGTGATGGTGATGGAAATATAATTTTAAGCCTACTAGTTATTCAAGAGAACAAAGATAAGTTGGATTCATTTTTGAAGAAATTTAATTTGAAGGCAGCAAAACAATTTTTAACTGGTATGTATCCACATCAACAATAATAATCGAAAAGTAACGCTCATGTTCTTTGTGCTATCGTAAAAAATAAAATAATTAATATATTAACAAACGCCAGCCTCTAATTTTATTAGAAAGTCTCAAGGGAAGAGCAGTCTTGGATTTCTACGAGAACAACGGCCATTTGATTGAATCGTTTCGAGCTGATATAATCAATATAATTTTAGATGGCATTATTTTGAACGGTATTTAACTATCACCAAAAGATTTTCCGCCAATATTAGAGGAACTTCTTCAGCAATTCCCTAATGAAATTTAAGTAAGCATGTTCTTTTTTACAAATAATTGCAATTCTTAAATTAATGTGTTTTAAAATATAAAGGAATATTACTTAACTCTCCTTGCAAAGAAGAAAAACCGGGGAAAGCTCTGGGACAGATATGTTAACCAAAGAGCAAAACGAACACGACTGAAAACGAAAATAAATGATTCTTTACAGTTGGAAGATGATCCTGTTTCTCAGTTTAGTGCCACTGAGGTTGATGAGTCAATTTAAAAGGCTTTGGAAACATCTTTATCCCGAGATTCTTCAAATTGGGACGATGTGAAAGACAAGTGGCAGCGGACATTTATACTGAGACAAAGGGAAATACAAACATCTCCAACTTACTTCGATTTTTTGACAAATTGGCCACTTTTTTCAAATCCAAAGGTCCACGAGCTTGTAAGTTAACTGACTTTTTTTGTATATATAATTTTGTTCATTGTTAACTTAATATTAATAAAAATTATGAAAAAATAAAGTAAAAGAATTAAAATCAAACCTGTTGTGTGTCTTGTTATTTTACTATGGAAATTGACTTGCTTTAACAGGATTTGACATTTTGATTCAACATGAGAACTTTTTTGTTATTCATGTTGATTCAATTCATATTGTCTTGGCTTTTTAAAATTGGGACTTTTTTGTTTTAAGAGGATTTAATACAATCATCCAACATGAGGACCAAAATGATTCAATACGATTCATCGCGTTACTTTAACATGGACGATAACTCGTATTAACAAAATAATTTAACAGGGAACTTGTGAATAAGTTTATTTTGACAGGATTTGTTAAATTGAATTAACATGAAAATCAAATTGATTTAATGCGAATAGTCGAGTTGTTTTATGGAGGATACTTAATTGTTTTAAACAGGTTTGTCAAGTTAATTCAACATGAGATTCTACATGGTTTTAAACGAATCGTCGTGTTATTTTAACATGAGAACCGATTTGAAACAACTTAAAATTACATGTTATACTAACATGAGTACAGTTTGAATTCAAAGTAAATTTTTGTTTGAATATAACATATTAAAACAACGTGAAACACATATGCAGCAAAATCATTGATAAAAAAAGTTGAATCATATTTTTTTTTTTTTTTTGAATTTACGTGTTTTTTTTCGGTGTGCACATTTCTGTCTTAGGAGCGGAGATGCATGCAGTCACGCGTGCATTCTGACTGCACAACTGTTTTCAGCATAAAGCAAGATATTCCTGGATATCCCAAGAAACCTGAACCACGAGCATCACTTAAAGTAAGGATTAATTCAGAAAAATATCCCTTGCATAAATTGATTCTACGGAACGAGTGTAGAGCAACTCATAAGACATTCTAGTGGTGTTTGAGACGTGACAAGAGAGAAAGGGTAAACATGGACTTGCGGAAAATGCGGAACATTCTGCAGGGAGCTGTATAAAATCACTTAGGACATTGTCGAACAGCTCAGTAGTACTTACACTAACCAACCCGTGTTGGATTCGAACGGCAACCTTTAAGCGATGATAGAAGATCAGCTGATGGAATGAGCAATTTTATGCACTGCTTAATGACGACCATAACGCAGACCTCAATTTGTAATTAAACAACATGCGAAGGTCTTCTAGGTGTATTGACACCAGTGCGATCCATCTTCTAAAGGCAAACAAAACTGCTGGACTTGACGGAACTTCTTAAATAATGACCCTGAAGCAGCTTCCGATATTTCGCTGGGAGACGGAAATTTAACCAAGGGACTCGAATGAGGGAGTTAAAATAAAGCTACCGAAGAAATACAACCTCAAGAACTAAAAATAATTTGCGTGGTATTACCGTTAGTTCCGTTTTTCTCAAGTTCATCAAGCTGGTTTTCGCAATGGTCAATCATGCGTCGACTAAACAAATTGACGACTGTTTTTTGAAAATTCTTTATATGAAGTTAAGCTTGATGTGGAAAAGCACACGTCATGGGGATTTTTTTTTTTTTTTTTTTTTTTTGCTTCTCTATCATTCTAATGTCATTATTTTCGCCTGCACGAAACCAATACTTGCCCTGTGGAGCAAGTAAAAAATCGTTAAACAATAAATTATTCCTCAACACATTATTCATTTGATTAACACTTTTCACTTGAACCTTTTACTCGGATCAAACTGCATGACGTCGGAAGTGTGTCATCGAAATTAAAATGTAAAATACCATCAAACCAAAAACTACCACAAATAAAATAAAAAACTAAAAAAAAAAAATGAAAACACACACACATGTATATTTTTTGTGGCAACGAGTGCCAAACGGTAAAGGTACAAACAAGGCCACACAGGCAAAATATTTACCCAAAGCAAATATTTTTCTATTTGCATAGAAATCCCATGTGAAGAGTGATTTTGTATCTGTGAAAATTTTTTTTTTTTTTTTTTTTTGTCGTTAGCTTACAAGCTCACGACCGCCACCCAAAAACACAAAAACAAAATTCCGATTACATATTTTGCGAAACTTCTGGGATGGATAGTCAAAGAGTAAAAACTAAGAGGACCAGAGAAGCGTCTCTATGTATAATGTATATAGACAGGATTTCAGGGACAAGTTGAATTCATTAACAGGAAACATAGATTTTTTTGAAATTTTCCATTTTTAAAACGTTTGAAGAATTTGTATGCTTTATCGCTTCGATGCTTGCAAAGGCGACCAGAACAAAAAAAAAGTGGATTTCAAAATTTCAGAATAGATTTGTGTGTCACCTTTAACACATCTTTTTGAATATTTTGTGCTTTAGAGGATCACTTCACACAGAGTATTATTAAAATTTATATTAAAAAGTCTTTTGAAAATGTATTGGAAGAAAATTTAAGTATACAAATTTAACATTCGAAACCCATTTAGTAAACATTAAGGTTAAACAAAAATTAAAGCCCCTTAGGAAGAAAAAAATGACTCCACCAAGGCGTCATGGTAATGATACATTTGATATATCAGAGCTTACGGGTTGGTGTTGTGTCGATCCTTGGAATCATAACTCTCGACCTATGATAGACGTTTGCTTCCCGACCCGTAAGCTCTACGATGCGCGGAAAAAAGATGAGAAACACTTGCCCAAGAGAAAGAAGAGAAAGGGATATGAAAAGAAGAGAAGAAACAATCAACATCAGAATTCATACTTACAGCCCTAGACCCTCTGCAAAGATAGTAATGCAAACAATGAAGTAGATGCCCTTCGGTGTGAGCCATTCGGAGATGCTTCTTTAATAAATTGGGTAATGGTGATTATAGTCAAGAATTCGTGAACAAGAGACTAAAACCAGTCGACCTAGTTGACATTCCAAAATTGCATTTGCCTGACAAAAATTGAGATCAAAACACCTTTCTACAGACTAAAATCCAACATAGCAGCTGGAGACGAAAAAATACATTACAAGCGAAACTGTTTAAGTCTGGAGCATGCACCAGTTCATCTGCAAAATATGGTGGAGAGAAAGTATGCCCGACGACCTGCAACAGACAGTGTCAATACATAAGAAAAAATTTTTATGGTGCCATGACCAGACCAGCTCAAAAATGTCTGCTACACTGATACATTTTATTTATCGGGTTGACGTTGGAGAATGCTCGCTGTTCCATCAAAAATTAATTCAAAACAATCCCTTGGCAATTGATCTTAGTTTGCCGGACGATCATTATGATCAAACTCAGAGAAGTAAGACTTATTTGTTTTACTTTCTTAAAACTCTATTGCGAGTTGGGTCAGAATTGAAATCATAAATCCTAATTTATCTCAGAGTTTTGACTAGCAAATAATTTACTAAGAAAAATAGCACTTAAGCGAGATTTACAATAAGTCTGAAACAAACGGATGGATACCCTTTTCCCGTCTTTTATTTTTAACCAAATACTAATCAATTGTGAATACCCCCTCTCGTGGAAAAAGGCTAAAATCATTCCAATACCTTAATCTCAAAATCAGAATAATCCTGAGTACAGACCAATCGCAATATTACCATTTCTATCCAAAGTCTTTGAAAATACCATTTTTGTAAACAAATGCAAGTTCACTTGATCAATAACAAGCTTTTGAGTCCTGTAAAACTGCCCTCTTACTCGTTGTCGATAATATTCGTCAAGACATGGATGCTATCCGTGCTACGTTTTTGACTTTATTAGACTTCTCAAAAGCGTTCGACACGGTGAACCATTCAGTTCTCTGTAAAAAGCTGCTCTTACTTTTGGGTTTTCTTCCCTGGCGGTGAAACTCCTTCATTCTTACTTAACTGGTCGTCGGCAATGTGTAGCTGTTGAAAATAATGCGTCCACATTTCTTGAAGTACCAGCAGGAGTTCCCCAGGGATCAATTCTTGGGCCTATACTTTTTTCGCTCTATGTGATTGAACTACCCCAACTTACAAAACATTGCACTATCCATATGTTTGCTGACGATGTTCAATTGTTTTTGAGCTGCCCACTGGATATGATTCCAAGTGCCATTGAAATGATAAATGAAGATTTAAAGATCATACAACAGTGGGCAATCAAACACAATTTATCGCTAAATCCAGTGAAGTCTAAAACTCTTTGCATTTAAAAGCAAAAATTAAGTACTTCAACATTTCCACCAATAAAATAAGGTCAATCCGCTATCGAATACGATGATAATAAGGCTCGAAACTTGGGGATCGTTTTTAATGACACACTCACTTGGTCCGATCATGCTGCAGTCGTAATTGGGAAAGTTTACAACGGTCTCCGATTACTATGGTCCACTCAAAGTGCACTGCCTGTTAAAACTAAGATGCTACTAGTTAAATCCCTTTTACTTCCTATCTTACTATATGGGTGTGAGGTCTTTTGCCATGTTGACTTCAACACTAGGCGTAAATTGAAAGTTATATACAATAATTTAGCAAGATATGTCTTTAATAAGCGTCGTTTCGATCACATATCAAGTTACTCTCTACAAATCATGGGCCTTAGCTTCGAAAACTTCATTAAGTTTAGAACATTAACTCTCTTGCACAGTATTATACAGACAGAACAACCAGATTATTTGCATAGCAGATTGAATTTTGCAAGCTCGCAGCTAACAGCTATCTTAATCCAGCCCAGATTCTTTTGTGTGCAATCTGAACGCACCTTTTTTGTCCATGCCACGCTCTTATGGAACTATTTACCCATCGCACTTAGGAGAATCAGAAGCACAAGTACTTTTAAAACCCTTCTTTTCAATCACTTGGCCAGTGATATATAAATATTCTTAATATAAATTTGTTTTAAATAAATTATTTTTCTTTTTGATTTAGGTACTACATTTACTTTACATTGAATGCAACATGTTTTCGCTAATCTTAATACTCATGTTTATTTAAAAACTCTTGAAATTATTTTGTAAAGCCTTCACAAGCTATAAGATCTTAATCTTAAGGTGAAACTATTCCTTAATAAATACAAATACAAAAATACAAATACAAGTATATGTAATATGCTGTGTAAAACAACAGCTGAATCGAGAAGTTCTTTAACGAGCTGAAAAAAAATATTTTAAAAAAATCACCGCCCTTCAAAGTGGGCGTATATTTTTCATATAACGATCGAAAGGGTTAAATTTGAATATTGGTACCTAAAAATATAGATTGTCCTAACAAAACAAAACTCCGAAATTTGTATAGAAATCGTTGAAGCCGTTTTTGAGAAAATTAAACTTCTTCTTCACTATTGTATGGCAGGTAGGTCTAGGTACTTAACTTATCGATATTTTTGGCCTTAAGTAAAAATTAAAATTACTTTCCGAGGGACGACCAAATAAATACTTAACCAAGTTTGAAGCGTATCGCAAATCGCAACATAAGGGTGCACGTGCGCACAGAGACAGTCAGTCAGATGGATTGTTAACTCAAAATTGTTTTTTTTTTGCACGAATCCATAACGAATCCTGAAAAATAAAACTTGACAAGAACAACGGACCATTAATGTAGGTATGTAGGAGTAGGTACTTAAAACTAAATGGGAAACCAATACACGAAGTGAAAAAATAAAATGCACCGTCAGAGATATACGTATACGGTGGTAAATAACATTTACATTACACACATTTCTGAAACTTACAGAAAGAGTACAAGTTGGCGGTCTGTATTTATATGTCTGTGCCATAAACGAAGTTATTTCTTCAAGTTGTAAGAGAGCTAGTTGCTTGAACATAGGTAGGTAGGGAAAGATTGTACCAAAGTAAACCTTTTCATAAAACCTCATTAAGTGATGTCAGAATTGGAGATACGTTTGTACTATAAAACCTTGCCCATAAAAGGAGCTTCTTTATCTAAGGTAAAGATCAGATCTAACTAACTATTTTTCTTAACTTTTCTTAAAGTAGTCAGTTACTTTCTAAAGTATTTTTTTTTTAATCATCTCATTTTCAGCTCCTTTTCACAAAAATAAATTAAAAACCATTACACAATTTCCATGGAATGTAAAATAGTTTTTATTCCAACCTTTCCCGTTAACGTCTTAATTGATTTTGAAAATCCTGTGCACACTTTTCAACTACAGAACGTTATTAAGCGTGCTATAGGTATTGTTTTTTTTTCGTTGATTTAATGGCAACCACAAAACTATGACGGATCAATGTGAACTTCATAACACAAAAGTTTTCCCACCTAAATATTTAATCAAGATTTATATTCTGGCATCATTTACACACAGATTCACCTTTCACTGCACAACTCACTCAAAGTGGTATAATACTGAGCGTGAGTGATGTATATAGGTGTAGGTTATTCCTCCCATGACGCTATAAAATTTAAAAATAAAAATAAATATTGCAAAAACTTGGAAATCTGTGTGCTCATGTTGATGACACGCGCATTTACGAGCGTATTCAGCACACTGAGCTGTGATGTTATGCTAAACATGTGTGTGCATAATGTTCCAACATGGAAGTGTCGTGTCTTGTGTGACAATCATTTATTAACTTCAAAAAGGAGATGGCCCATTTTCCTAGGGAACCTGGGCCCAGTGCGTCCACTAATGAATCTAGTATCAAATGAAAGGTGATATTAAGGACATTATATGGGTGAAATATTTTTAAAATCGTTCGTGGGGTTTTTGAGATATTTGAGCTTGAAGTTGACTAATTCAGAAGCAGAATTTCACTTATTTTCCCGTCAAAACTGCTTATATTTTCCAATGTAAGATACATAGGGAAATAAATCTGATATCAAATGAAAGGTATTTTGTCCACCTTTTCATCGTAATAAAAATTATTTTTTTACATATCCTATATTCTCCAATATTTCGTTTTAAGTTATTTGAAATCAAGTTTTTTGTACTAACTTTTTAAACGTCAATACCTTAAAAAGACCGGCAGTGATTCCTTATTTTTAAACATCATTTTGAAGATTATTTATTTACCTTTAATTTGATATATAATTTAGTGCCTTTTATTAAATACAAACTTAGTTTAGAATTAACTTACACTAAAAAGCATATTTACATACACTTGTGCTATGCACTTTTTCGTTTAGCGTTATTTTTTATAATTTCTTAACCAAAATTAGCAAAACATGTATTATTTATTACTTACTTTAAGCCTGATAAACAACATTTATATTGATGACAATCTAGGTGATGTTATAAGAAAACATGCATCATGCTATACTTCGAAAATATAGTCCAAGTAAAAAACTTACCATTTTCTTTTTATTTTCATAAGAAGTTTATAAAAGACACATAATTATGTAGATGTAATAACTTATAGTCTTTATTTTTTCAATATTGATATGTACAAAAAGATTTAAAACTAAATGATTTTTATTAATATGAGACATAACTTTTAACTTATATTAAATACGAAATGGAGTTATTGCATTGAAATAATAGATTTTTATAATTCATTTTGGTTTAATTACACACATAATAACCTACGTCCTACATTAATTATAATATTAAGTATTATTTCAGATTTATTCTCCTTCAACTTCATTGTCTATTAAGATAGTATTTAAAAATAAAGCTAGAGCTATGTTCATATTTTGTTGGTGACGAGCAAATCCTAAGTACCACAAAATACTCATAACATGAGCGCAGCAACCAACAGTTCTCATTCCTACAAGACAATTGCAATAGTACGCTTCTATTGCGTTGCAACTACATCAGATTCATTACTGACAAGGATGTATGTAAATTATATTTTCCCACTGATGTGTCGAGATTTAATGCGACCTCTAAGTAAATAATTGTTTCCAACCAGGCTTTGATGTGTAGAATTGATTCTTATTACATTTTCACAAACTTCTATTATATAACTTCTATTGCTTTTAAGATGTTCCCCACAATAAGAGCGAGCTTGTTTGATTTGATAATTTCCCAATGATATTTTACGAATCTCTGTCAAATCAAGCAAAGGAAAGTTATTTAAGCTTGGAATGTGTCCGTTAATTCTACGATACACTGCCCTAGTTCTATTTAAGTTATTTTCCTTAACAAAATCGCCTAAATGGTTAGGAGTATTTAATCTACTCAAAGCCAACTCCAGTAAAACGCTGGCATCTGTATTGTCTTCTAACAGAGGATGGAACTTATTAAGGATTGCAGCTGCAATTTTAAAATCATCCATTAAGTGACGAGTAGCTAAATTAAAAAAGTTTTGGCGGAATAGTTTAAAATCTCTCTTAAAGCGTCCATTGACAACTTCCACAACCCATCTTACCATTGTAACACATCTTGTCTTGTTAGCTTGAGCTGTTGTCAGCTGATTATTCCCTTCCAGAACAGTTTCAGGCATGTGAGCTTTGTACCCGTAGGATTCTAGGCTTGAAATAGCATCCCTGAAACCTCTGTCTAGGATAAAACATCATTTTCTTTAACAAAACGCCTCATGTTCCCATATTAATCTCTAAAAAGATTTTTAATAATTGTCGCATCAGAATCAATTGTTGCATAAGGTCCGTATACGTCTATTATATAGCCGTCACAGCATGTCATCATAAAGGGTTTAACTAAATTCTGAAACTTATGCAGACTATATGTTGCTTTTTGGAAACTATAATTTGAACTTTTTGGAGGTAAACATAATTCCGTCACATATGATTATGGCTGGTTGGTCATTTTCATTTAACTGTGTGTTGCCAAAAAGTCCATTTGTAAGTTAATTAAAAACTAAGTTTGTATTTAATAAAAGGCACTAAATTATATATCAAATTAAAGGTAAATAAATAATCTTTAAAATGATGTTAAAAAATAAGGAATCACTGCCGATCTTTTTAAGGTATTGACGTTTAAAAAGTTAGTACAAAAAACTTGATTTCAAATAACTTAAAACGAAATATTGGAGAATATAGGATATGTAAAAAAATAATTTTTATTACGATGAAAAGGTGGACAAAATACCTTTCATTTGATATCAGATTTATTTCCCTATGTATCTTACATTGGAAAATATAAGCAGTTTTGACGGGAAAATAAGTGAAATTCTGCTTCTGAATTAGTCAACTTCAAGCTCAAATATCTCAAAAACCCCACGAACGATTTTAAAAATATTTCACCCATATAATGTCCTTAATATCACCTTTCATTTGATACTAGATTCATTAGTGGACGCACTGGGCCCAAAAATGGGCCATCTCCTTTAAATCGTATAACGCGATTTAAACAACAAAACAGCACATAGCTACTATACTACTACCCGTTACGCCCCGGATGTGTAGCAAATGGTTTCCGGTATACGTATGTATACTCGAAGGCATCATCTGTTTCAAATTCCCGGTTGTTGTAACTGATTGGCTTATCAGGGAAGGCTTAAAAGGATTCAAGGATTCATGGCAAAGAATGATATTTCATGTGGCATTATGAGAATATGTAGACAAGTTGACGTTTGTGTTCCTGTAACAATTTGACAGAGAAAAATTGATATGCATAAGATTTCTTAAATATATATTATATGAAACACTGATTGTTTTTTAATGAATTAACTGAGCCTACAGGGTGCGTGGAGGAGTTATATAAATTGGTAAGCGTTGAACGTTGCTGAATGTGTTTTAAATGTTTAAGGATATGGACTTTCTTAATGTCCAAATTCTGATTATGTTTAGTGTGCTTTATCTTAATATTTCAATGACAATTATTACACAGATCCAATTATAAAAGTGGAGGGAATTTTCCTCATATATGATATTACAGAGCCTTTAAACAAAATTTCATAGATCAAAAAAAAAAAAAAAAAAAAAAACACAAGGCCCTGCAACAGTCCAGTTTTTGAATGTGTTGGAGGAATAAGGTCAATAATGGTTGAAGGCATCATAAAATATTAAAACCATCTTATTCTCACCAAATTCAACTTTCTTACCGCCAAAAGCTACTCATTGTATTATAGGTCTTTTCAGGCGCAAATCTATAGGATGTCATTCATTGAAGGGGGGTTGCAACCGATAATATCTGAGATCATTGTCCAAAGTTATTTTGAATAATGGTTGTCTGATCGAAAAAAAAATGCACGACTGGGTCGCACGAACTTGCTCTTATGCTAGATAATCTTTCTTATTGAAAAAAATTAAAATCTTCGATTTTTGTATAAGTTTAAGAGTTTTCTTGGAAAAACCACATATTATGCGATAATTTTTCATTGCTTAATGTTTATCCATGGAAAGAAAAATTTAAAATCAATTGACCAGTTTTTTTTTTTTTCAAAAGGTATCTATTTTCGAAAAAATATTTTGAAAATTTTTGAGTATGTATACAAATGGAATTTGTAGCTTGCATCTGGTCAAATAATGTTAAACAAAATTCAATTTACCCGTTTCAAACATAGTTCGAAAACCAAAAAAAAAAAAAAATTAAGAAAATTATTAAAAATCACAAAAAAAAAGTTTTTGTGAATCTTCAAATGTCGTATTGGTTATCTTATAAATGACTTCTTGTAGGTATTAAACATTTTGAAAGAAGAAATTAAGAAAGCCATCAAACATTTCAAAATTTGTCTACCAGTTTTTTTGAAATATCGTTTTTTTTAACTATTCGAAAACATATTCCAATTTTTTTTTTTTAGCTATGCCAACATTTAGCAGCTTGTAGTTCTTATCAGAAAACAAAAATGTTAAACATTTTGATCGCACCATTTTTGAAAAAACGCTTATACCTGGATCCTGCGAACTACAGAGGTATATCTTTTCTAAATGCCACTTAAAAAATTTTCACCGCTGTACTTCAGAGTTGACATACAAAAATCTCATAAATGAATTTCAAGCTGGCTTCAAATCAGGATGTAGAGTATCCTGACCATATTTTTGTATTCATTCATTCTTCAAAAAAAAGTGCTTTTCGTCATTTTCGTAGATTTTAGAGGAGCGTTCGATATGGTTGATCGTGATGTCTTAATATACAAACTGTACGGGCTGCTCTTGACCTTTTAATTTGGTCATCTCATTCGAAATATATACTGAGATCCGCCACATGAAATCAGCAGTATGTTATGGCGCAGATTAATCAGACTTTTTTTTGAAACTTAAACAGGAGTAAGACGAGGCTGTACCCTAAACCCATCAGATATATTTTCCTTTTTACTAACGATTATAGGAACTATAAGGCAAGAGGAGCGGGTAAAAATTCTTGTTTCAAAATTCTTCTTTTTAAACGAAAATTCTGCTTTTCAAAATTCTGTTTTTTTTTTCATTCTGGTTGACAAAAATCTGCTTTCCTAAATTCTGTTTTTCGAAATTCTGGATATTAAAAAAGAAAAAAAAAGCGCACGCTTTTTAACATTTTCCAAATCTTCTTTTTTCTTAAAACTGGCAGAATTTTGATACGCAGGATTTTGAAAAGCAGAAATTTGAAAGCAGAATTTTGTAAAAAGAATTTTGATCCCGGCAGAATTTTGACCCCAACCCTTAGGCAAGTTATGCATTTGTTAAAAAAAAATTGGACAATCAAACATAACAAAACGATGATAAAGAAGCCTAAACAAGTGGGTCCAACAATTCTGTCTGTCTGTCTGTCTGTAAATGCACCTACAGCCTAAACGGCTGGACCGATTCGCTTCAAACTTGGTATATAGTATTATTATGATGTCTTACAGAGGAGTTTTTGGAATTATCATTCTGGCTCCAAAACCAACGGTACCTACCATATGGCTTTTTAGAAAAACTCATTTATCTCAAAAACGGCTACTACGCGATTTTGATAAAACATTCTGAATGGTGTTTTTTTGAGTAAACTTTATGTTTTGGATTTAACAGATTTTTCAGGAAAAGTCTTGGACCTCCCATTGGACCGGTTTTCTTAAATCGGATTTTCTCGTTAACCACTTGACGAATTTCGATACAATTTTTTATGTAAAAGCTCTTTTATAAACAAAATAATATTAATTCTTTAAATTTTCAAAAAACCTTAGCTTGTGTTTTTTTTTAAATTTTTTTAAGTTTTGGTTTTTTAAAAACAGTTTGTTCAAAATTTTTAAAATTCTTGTTTTCTGATAAGAACTTTAAACTGCTAGATGTTGACATACTCAAAAAAAATTGGGAATATGTTTTTGAAAAAAAACTGGTCGAACGATTTTGAAAAAAAAAATCCTTAAAATTTAAAAAAGTATAAGAAGACTGATGGTATACTTCATTTTCTCCATAAAACAGTTTATCTATTGATTTTTAAGTGATTAATAAAAATTCATATAATTTTTTCAAATGCTTATTTCACAAAATCTTAAGCCCCAAGACCATTTTAACACATTAGAGCAAGTTCGTACGACCCAGTCGTGCACTTTATTTTTTTTACGAATGCATAACTTGCCTTATAGTACCTATAATCGCAAGTAAAAATGGAGATGGTTAAATAAAATTAAAAAAAAATGATTCTAAGATTACTAACTCTAAAATTAAAATGATATTCTAATAAATTTTAAATAGTATAAAATGGATTGTCATTCGGATAGGCAGCAAAGCCATGCTCGAAAGATTTGTAATATAAATATAGTATACAAATTATTTTTGTATACTGTTTATTTTTATACTTGGAAAAATGAGCCAAATTATAAAAAGAGTCCTTGACTAAATTTACAAAAAATGAGTTCTTATGGCTCATATGAGTCCCAGTGGTAACCCTGGATGCAGATATTTTTGCCGTAGGATGTTAGGAAAAAAGTAATAGAGAGAAAAATGGAGAGAAGTCGCAAAATTTGCAGTCTTACTCCCCCTCCTCTTAACCCACAAGGCCCACGAGGTCAAGTTAGTTAACCACCTATGAACAAAATCACAAAGTTTTATTATTTTCCGACCTTGTTCACCCTAAACCCACTATTTTCGACCTTTACCAATGGAGTAGAGTTGGGGATCGAAACCGGAACGTTCACTGTAGGGCCGTGGCAGTCCGACACACTAGGTAACAGGAACGGATTTTTTTCGAAAAACAACTCTACTTGTTCTGTATTATTCAATTTCAAATTTTTATTTTTTTATTTTTTTTCACCCATCCCCATCCAGTTTTAAATAATTTATGTTCTATGCTTTTGCAATCCACCCACCGCCATTGTTGTAAATATTGCGTAAGTACCTTACCCAAAATAGTTTATTACATTTCGTGTTCTCTATCCCGTCATGCCTCAAAGCATTAAAACATTATTACAAGCAAAACTGATTGGAAGAGAAATTAATGCAAATATTAAAAGCTGAAATCAGTGAGGAAATTAGATGCAAGAGGTTTTAATTTTTTTTTTTTTTTCAATTTGTAATGACCTCTGTCATAAAAGGACGTTGATAAAAGTAGAGTGTACTGGTCATTTTTGAGAACACGTAATGTCCATGACAGACCGCGAGTCGGCAGTTAAAGGCTTTAATGTCTCGTGTGCCATGTTAACGTTCCTTTAACTTTAATTTAATTTGTTTTACAACCTAAATCTGCTAGCTGTGGAAAGTAGCGTGTTCTCTTCAAATGCCTTAGTCGGCCATTTGATGTGCAATTTGTTCTTAACACGAATAGTTATTTTGCTCAGATTTCATGACACGGATAGTGAATTCTTTCAATACCTTTTATTGATACGTCTTTTTCTGTGTTTCATGATGGCATGGAATTTAAATTTAAAACGGATTTTAGTTCAAATCTTAAATATGTACATTAAACATTTGGAACAGTTTTTTTTTCGGTCCCCTTGTTCTAAAGAACAAGTGCATGTAAACAGGATGGGACAGGGCTTTCCAATAAGAGGTGTTATTTTGATATTCAAAAAAAAATGGCATTTTTTGAGATAAATGATCCGATGTTTATTCCAATGTAAAAAGAAAAATATGCTATTGGTAGTAAAAAACAATATGAGCCAAATGGCCACCACGCCTATGCTTATTCAACAATATCCTTTCCATGAAATTTTCCATCACCAAATCGCAAAGTGGCTGCTGTATGCCTTCAATAGCTTCACGAATTCCTTCTCAAAGATGGTCTTGAATCGACGCTGGGACTTGGTACAGAAAGTGATGAGAGTTCTTCTTCGTCATCAATCAAAACATCTTCGCATCTGGTATAGCTATTTTTAATACTTTTATCAGTGTAATAAGAACCTTTCAATTTATAGATTGGGATGAATATGATTTCGATTGCAGTTTGATAGCAGATGAAATTGCGTCTAGAAAACATAATGTTAAAAGAACACTGAAACACAAAAAAAATTTCCTGCTTCATAATCAACCAAAATCAAAGACACAAGTTCAGTTTCCATAGGTAGGTAAAAGATGAATATTTTTATTTGCGTTTGCTGTTGATTAACGTTCGCGAGCCGACATCTTTCAATTTATTATTTGAAAACAGCTAATGGGCAAGTGTGTGCGACATATCGAGAAGCATGTCAGCTATTGAATTTATTGGAAAATGATACGCATTGGAATGATACGCTTGCTGAAACGATATCGATATCTGCACATCCTGATCAATTGCGAACATTAATAATTATTGCATTAGGTAATAATTTCAACATGTTCACCTTCAAATCCGCCATTACATTAAGACTTGGGTCTTAAGGCATATAACGTTCAGTTCACAAGAACTCAAGCCGGCCGATCATCAACAACGGCGCGGCGCGGCGTGTCTTTGCTGATTGAATCCTTGAAATGCATGGAAATGATCCGGAATTTCATCGAAAAATCATCTTGACTGATGAGGCCTATTTCCATCTTGCAAAGCGAAATTGGGGCTCGGAAAACCCAATATTTATTGTCAAAAAGTTTCCCCATCCTCAACGAGTAACGGTTTGGTGCGGTTTATGGTTCTTTTTCGAAAATGACGCTGGAGTAACAGCTACGGTGAATGGATTGCGCTATCGAGAGATGATTAATAATTTTTGTATGGCCAACATTGGATGGTATTGGTCTGGACATCGTTTACTTTCAACAAGACGGCACTACGTGCATGTGTGATTTAACACCTTGCGGCTTCTTCCTTTGAAGCCACGTGAAAGATAAGATCTACGTCAACAGCCCAGCGTCGATTCAAGACCTCAAAGATGGAATTCGTGATGATATTGAGGGCATCCAACAGCCATTTTGAGATTTGGTGACGGAAAATTTCATGAAAAGGATATTGTTGTGTAAGTGAAACAGTGGCTCATATTTTGTTTGATTTGATTCCTAGGATTCCAATGATTCGACCAGATACGAGTATATCCTTCGATTTCAAACGTCTTCAGTTAACGATACGACTTGCTTTTGCCATAAGGCAAATAGGCGGGATGACATAAGGTCCACGGACATAATGTCCATGGAAATTATATCTGTTTCAAAAAGGCACAATGTCCACGGACATTATGATAAATTGGAAATAGTCATAAGTTCAATAACGAAATAGACGTAATATCCAATGGACCTTATGGCGAGATCAAATATTTGTACATTATGTCTAGTTAGCAAATTTTGGAATAGATATAATTTCCACATAATGGAAATCACATTCATAGAAAACAGACGAATGAAAGTTATGGAACGTAATTAGTCATAATGTGAATGTCCATGGACATTAATGTCTATAAGAATATGCGATATCAATTTAGAATTTCTGTAATATTTGCACATGGGCAACTGTTCCTACCTACATAAATATGTTGCATGTTCACGTGTAGGCAAACAATATGCCTTAATTAATTTGATCGATGGAAAAACGTAAGATATTGTATACTCAAACAGTCTTTGAATACAATTTATTAGAATTTAAACACAATATAAATTCAATAACTTGCATTTAATCTAGTAAAATATAAAATTCTTAGCTTAAAATATAACATAGAGAATACTCTTGTTCCATGTTTTATTTCATCGATGAAATTATAAATCAATCAGATCCTTAAAAACAAAGTTGTTGTATTCTTATTGACAATATAAATCGATATAAGTCTTCTGAAGTTCTTTGATTTTATTTTGTTATTTTAAGTAGGAGATTAGCTGAAGCAATAGCCATAAACATGAGCTAAATTTTCAATACTTAAACAACTCTTGAAGAAACTTATCCTTATTTCTTCCTTACAAGTTTGTTTCTTGTGTCTGTCTTTTAACATCCGCACCGCAGTGTTTTTTTCATCATATCTTGATCAAAAAGGATTAACATAAGATAAAGTTATTCATTCATGTGTATACGAGCATTTGTGTGCGTGTGGGTGGATTGCTCATTGAAATTTTGGCATTGATGCTTAATGCATTAAGGATTTTGGGAGAAAAAGGATTTCTATTTCGTTTGCCGGTTGATTGGAAAAAAATTTGAATTTTGCGAAAATTAGGCTCAAAGGATAAACTGTACTGAAGCAGAAATTGATTTGGATATTTTGGCTGCTGGAATTGCTGTTGTACCCTCTCTCTTTGTGTTTGGTATTCCTAATGGATGAAGGATTTTCAATTAAAAACGAATTTGGTTTGGCTTATGGTAGAGTTGAGGGTCTGAAATATATACCGATATCGATGATGTACATAAATTGGGGTTGTGCGGTGCGTGGAACTGATGGAGCATTTTAAAAACAATCATTTTGTTTCTTGGTAAGAAGATGGGTATTAAGATCGATTGAATACTGGGTTTGTTATTTATTTTGATGCCACAATATGATTGGAAAATTAGAGATAAGGCGTTGAGCCGTCACAATATTGGTCTTAAATTGCATGATTGTATTATTGTTTTTGAAATCGAAAATTGATAACGAAATCTTTTGGATGAATTCGTGTGGAAGCTCTATACAAACAAATTCCATTTGAATATAAAATATAAAATTTTTAACCACGTAACGCCTTGCAAGGATTTCATAATCAGTAAAATAAATAAACAAAATATTCACAATAGAAAGGAAAAATCGAGCCGGTTAAGACATTTCACATTCTTGCAGTGCGTTCACAGAACGTCTGACGTAAGGTTCTAGGGCAAATTGTTGATCATTGCGGAAAACTTCTGGCTACTTCACTGTAGCACTGTTTATACAAGTAGCGGTAAGATAATACTGTTAACAAATAATGTTGACGTAGTAGATCTTTCAACCATCATTTTTAAGGCTCTTTTCTGAATCCTATCCAGGACAGGAGACGACAATCAATAACAATAGCACCTTCCCAGATCTAAAAAATATACTCAAGCCTTGGGCAAATGTATGCCTTTCAGCTTGTAGCCAGATCAGATGGGTAAAAATATTTCTTACATCGGCTTAGGAAACCTTAATATTTCGCTGATTGTTTTTTTTTAAGGATTGAACTCAACACTGTTGATAATTTGAAATGTGGAAGTAGAGTATCCAATTTTAGTTGTAAAATCATGAAAAAACCACAAAATGTCATTGTCTGTATGTAAAACGGGCATTGTCAAAGTTTTTTCATAGTATACGCTTATGCCGTAATATTGCTACGTGTGTATAGGAGCAAAACATATGGTACTGTCATTTATTTGAAAAAAATATCTTAAAGTGCTAGAAAACTCTTTTAAATTAATTGTTCTGGAACTAAAATTTTGAGAATACTCACTCCTTACTAAATAGTAAAAAATAAACCCAACAAATATTTAGGTCAGCACAAACTTTCGTAATAAAATTTGAACAATTTCATTGAAAAGCCTTTAAAAAGAATTTAGATGTAAAGCTAAAAGAATCCCAACCTATTTCCTCGCATTCGTTAATACTTATCTTTTTTTTTCTAAACAAATTTTATTGTTTCCCACAAAGTCCATTAAAAATTCTCTTCACGTACAATTTACGACACCCAAAGGAACAATGAAAATTCTAGTCCCTTTGTATTTTTTAATTTCTCAACCTAATCCCAGTTGATTTCTCGTTTGTTTGGTCGAAATCAAAAAGTGATTTATTGAAGGAAGTCTTGGTGGAGGAAGGGAACAAATGAAGCAATCAGACTTAGATTCGTTTAATTTTGCTGTAGCAATTCTCATAAGATTTACTTCGACAGTTTTTTTTTTTCTATTAAGTGTCTTTAAAAATTCAATTGAAATGGCTCCATTTCGTTAAAAACTTAACAAAATTTATGGATCCCTATTTATTATAGATATTTAATAAAGTTGTGATTTGTTACTACATGGTTGATGATAAGCTGACTTCTTCAGATAAACACAACTGCCAGCTATTCATTTACAATTTTCGAGCTGTGTTTAGCCATTGCATATATAAACTATAGTATTCCCACTTGAAGTGTGCGATCTATCGACGAAAAACTAAGCTCTAGAATACCATGGGAAGCAACAACAACAATTTCCACCACTTTAATTGTTGATGTTGCTTCCAATGGTATTCTAGAGCTTAGTTTTTCGTCGATAGATGGCGCACCTCAAGTGGTAGTACTATAGTTTATATACAATGGTTTAGCTTTAGCTTAGTCATATCCTTGTGAAAAAATCTACTACAATAATACTTGAAATTATGATAGAACAAAATGTCAAGCAGAAATTTTTAACAAAAACTGTTATTTTCTATTGTCGTACGAACAAAAGTGTGTGTCAAAATGAAAGATTCACTTTCAAATTCATTTATGTATTGAAAATAATAATTCACTTTTCACTTTCATCGATAGCAATGTCGATGTATTTTAATCAGACCGCAACTTTTGACGTGTCTGACGATTGTGTGCGTTCCTATCCGAGTATTCGTCTGGAGTTTTGCTCACACGAGTAGGCCCCATTTTTTGTACATTACAACTGCGACGTGAAAAATTTGGCCTTCTTACTGGCGCGCCATGGCGACATGATAACTAAAAAGAAACCCAAAATCATCGAATAAATGGCTTGAGTATCGTAGTTACCGATACATGAAATGACAAATAACGGAAACTGTCGAAATCAATCTACCATCTGCCATCTCGTACCATATACTTATGAAGATGATAAAAAACGACTTCAAAATGAAATTCCTGACTTGTGGATGGGAATCTTACAAAGTTGGAAAGCTACATATTTATATAATGCCATTTAAAAACCCTAATTAAAGTTGGTTGGGAAATACCATAAAGGTTAGCTAGAAAAAAATTAATGTTGATTTTCAATATTGTAGTACTTACTCACACACAGTCAAAATCAGTTACAAAATAATCTTACCTACATACCTACATGATATCAATGTGGTGCACATTTCTACCGAAAACTTGATGGCTTCCCGCTCCTTTGACTATGTGCTTCTTCAATATTGAGCAAATTTATGAAAAAAAAAAATGAACCGATGTCGGTAAAAAAAAAATCCTTACCATTCGAATGGGTTAAACCGTGCCTGATATATTTTACTTTGACTGGCTGGTAGCACAATTCCGTACAACAAATCTGTTTTCCAGAATGAAAAGCTTCTTCAAAATTTCAAAAAATAGTATTGACATTTTGCAAAAATCGTATTTTCAGAAATTATTTTTTGTTCTAAAGTGTTTTATTTGTATCGACTTACTAATGAGAATGACAGACAAAAATACCTACTTTTTTAATAATTGTATGACAATTAGTAGCTTAAAAATAATTAAGACACTGTATTGCCCACTTTTAAAGTAAGACCCCACACCCCAGGTTAATTCCTTATCATTTGTCTAAATACATTTATGAAAAGATTGAACTAAACTCCGGGCTTGGTTGATTACAACTAAGCTGTTGTTTGAGATAAATGGTTTTATTTGTTTTCATTCTGGCAATACTTTTTTCGGAGTTGTTATTTTTGACAGCTGTCAATTGACTTATGTTCAGTTTGGTTGGTTTGCCATTTCATAATGAATAGACTTACTATTTGTATAAGTATATATAAACTACAGTACCTATATTAGCACCTGAGGTGCGCCATCTATGGATGGAAAACTAAGCTCTTGATTTTAGAGGTTTTTGTCTAGATTACCACGGGAAGCAACAACAACAATTTTTTTACGTTCCACAATTTTAATTGTTGTTGTTGCTTCCCATTGTAATCTATACAAAAACCTCTTAAATCAAGAGCTAAGTTTTTCGTCCATAGATGGCGCACCGCACGTGGTAGTACTATAGTTAACTATATACAAAGACTTACTCCTGAACAATGTTTGAAAATCGTGCAAATTTATTACCAAAATAATGGTTCGGTTCGCGCTTTGTCCAATATTCGGTTGACATAATCGCTCAGGAATTTATTCGAGTCAGCCGCGGCGGCCATTTGCCCGAAATCATTTTCAAAACATAATGGCAAACCCTTATCTTTTAAATAAAGCTAAATTCTTGGCCATAACATTTAATTATATGTATTTTGTTTCTTCTTGAAAACCACACGTCCAAAAAAAAATCACCTATTTATATGTCTAGGAATACAGCCCATGTAGTTTTGACTTTGAACTTTTTTTTTCTGATCAGACGTCATTCTTCATTCTTCACGGATCATTATTCATCCTTATCATTCATTCTTTTTTGTGCTTTTCTACCTAGGGATGAAAAATTAGTTTTTTTGATTGTACTCAAAACCCAATACAAATTGTACCAAAATGGGTTCAATTGTACTTTTTTTGCTGAAAGGTTAATAAGTACATAATTCAAGTAATTAGTTTGTTTAAAGTTTTTTTTATTGAAACTATAAAAACGCAACAAAATAAAATAAAAGTAAAAATAAAAATCACAAGTAATCTATTTTGTTATGCATTTAATAAAATCACTGGTGGAATGTTGTGTGTGATTTATTTCCTACAATTCAGATATTACAAACAACACACTTCTTTCCCTGCTTGTTTTTTTCTTCCTTAAACCATGTATACCTATATTCCTCACGAAATAGTTTGGCATTTATTATCCGTTTTAACGAGGAGATCGAAGTACTTGGTGTTGGTATGATAAGAGAAAAACAGCATAGATATTGTTAAAATCATAATTTGTATGTACAAAATTATAATTTTAAATAAGGCCAATGCTCTTACTCTTCTACAATTATATCTTCGCACTTCTTCTGGTCCTGCTCTGTTGTTGAATTTGGTCGAGATAGAGAATCATGATCTTGAGACGGCGATGTCCCTTCACCATCCGCTTTTAATAGCCAATCGCGCGATTTTTTATTTTTATTTGATGAATTTCTCAAAAAACTTGGATCTGAAAAATTTTTCTCTCAAATTCTGCTAAGCTTGGATTTTATATGTTGCACTTATATCAACGGTTTCGAATAAAAGTTTGACATTTTATTTAGCTTGATATAGATATAGAACCTAGGTATCTACATATACATTTTAAATTCAATAAATACTGAAACTTTTACTTCAAAAGACTTCTCTTAACAGCACTAGGTTTTAAAAATATAATGAAGTATGCATTTCGTAAACTTAATAATTAAAATTTTAAATATCGAAATGTAAATCTGTTATGTTTGTTAAGTATGTATTTTTCAACAAAAAAGAATTATTAAAAATTATTTTTTTTTTTCATTAAAACGAACTTTTGGGAAGAACATATTTGCTTTGTGGATTTATATTTGGTAATGTGGGCTATTTTGGTCAATTGATTTTAAATGCAAATAAAAAAACTTTATTTCATCTTCTTTAAAATGAGTATCGGAACTACACTGTGATAATTTATGTTTGTCTTTTTAATTTATTAGTCTATTGTTTTCAATGTTAATTTATTAAATAGTTTAGATATTCTCAAATCAATTTTCTTTTTTCAAATTAAATAAAAACAAAAGTTATAAAACAAAACAAAAAAACAATGTAAAATACAACAAAAAAACAACATATCAATAAAACAACCCCTGAAGAAGTTGTGAATAACGACGAAACGTTGGGTAGAAGATGAAATAAAGTTTTTTTATTTGCATTTAAAATCAATTGACCAAAATAGCCCACATTACCAAATATAAATCTACAAATAATCATTAAAAAATTGGTCACAAAAATCATACATATATATTTGCTTTGTTTTATTTTTAAGTGGAAATTGGTCCTCTACAAAAAAAAATATACAAAGGGTACTTAAACATTTGTTTAATGATTCCAAAGCTCTCAGGATGGTATTTTATTTAGAGAATATGATAGACAAATGAAAAGTCATAAAAATAATATTTAGAAAGTGAAATAACGCCGAATCGGCGTTATTTCACTTTATTATAGTGAAATAAGGCCGAACGTCAAAATTGGGCGTTATTTCACTTTCGTAGAGTGCAATAAAGCCGAATTTTGAAATTCGGCGTTATTGCATTCGGCGTTATTTCACGGCACCGAAATACATGTGATTTGTATACCCAACCCGAAATGACTTTTTGATAAGTTTCGGCAAGTTTCGTTCACTTTTGATTTCGTACGTAATGTACGCTCTCAGTCGTACATTACGTACGAAAATCTGACATTCTTTTTTTTCTAAAGAGAATTCTTCTTCTTTCTTTCTTGTTATTTCTAAAGGCTATTATGGGCAACTGATGTACTTTACAAATCGGAAGAAAACTTTTCGTTTGGTTTTGACACTTGCTTACTTTTTCTTTGGCGTATTATAGTTGGGCCTTTACGGCAAGTATGGTACGTAGTGGTTAGTAAACACTGGTGATAAAATGCTTTTGACATTCGTTCAGTTTCAGTAAGTCAATAACTGCAGTTTCGTTTTCGGTGTTAGTTGCCTCCGCGATCGGTTGGTGATACAAATTTTAGTTTTAATTTCTATTTGCACAGTACACGGCCCTACAAATAGTGTAAAAAGTGATGAAGTTAGTTAAGCTTAACATGAGTATTAAATTTAAACGAATAAAACATGAAATTCAGATCAAAGCATTTTTTTTGAAATTTATTTCGAATTCTTTTATAAATGTGTCATGGCGTCGCGTCGTCGAGTTCGTGTTCTTATTCGTTGCCTATAATTGATAAAGCAGTGCGTGTCGGTGGCTAAGTAGTTCTAATTTTTTATTGTTAAGTTGGTATGCGAAACGACCAATTTGTGAATTATATTTGTTATATTATGTGTTAATAATTATATAAAAAGTGGAAAATTTAGCTTATAAAAAAAATATATATTTACTTTTATTTGAAAGGGCAAAAGATAAAAAGATTTGCATTTTGTGTTCTAATTTGCTCCGAATTCGTTTTTGAATAGCGTTCGTGTTGTTTCTCGTTAAAGGTATCGGTAGAGCGGTGTATGTCGGTGGCTCAATAATGAAAATGATGTTAATTTTGTGTCTTGTAAAATTGGTGTGCGTCGCGCAGTCTTTCGGTCAGATTAGGAAATAATTTTTCTCAAATTGTATACTATAATTTGTATACAACGTGGCCTCCAATTCTCAAAAGAACATTAAATTTGCCCATCAAAGAGAAATTTCACTCAACATTTTATGCTTCAATTTGTAGTTTATATTATTGTTTTGTTTAGGTAAAGCTTTTTACAATTATTAACAAATGAAATGGAGATCGACAGTGTTTTTAATATTTTTGTTTTTCTTGTTTCTTTTTAGGTGAGTGATAAGTTTCGTGTTCTTGGAATCTCCTATTTTTGATAAATTTGATATCTTCAAAAATGTCAAGAGTTATTAAAATTGAGATAACTATCGAACAAATTTATTACGATGATGGGGAAGTCCAATAAAAGCAAAATTGGAAAAAATCTGTCAATTTGTCTATTTGCACTTCAGAAGCCCAAGTGGATAGGCCGGATTGCTTCAAACTTCTCCTTCCGTAAAATATTTTTCGATTTCACTCTTGGTTCAATAAGGACGCCTTACCACACAATCGTTAACAAGAATCTTAAATTTCTCGCAGGCAGTCGTATCTTGTAGTTACTACTGATTTTTCTTGATTTCTTTTATAACGGTACACATTTCCCATAACATAACCCGCTTTCTATTCAGATGGAGGACCGATTTCAATTAAATACACATTACACATATATTAAAGATGGTAGCTCTCCTGATTATCAACTAATCCCTTAATCTTCTACGGTTAATGTTATGAAGTATTAAACAAATTGTTTTCATTCTTAAGGAATTGAATATACCTACGTTGTTTCTTAGAACTTTTCAGTTAAAAGTTTTTCAAAAGCTAAATGAAATAAAATTAAAATGTTTAATTCTGAACATTGTTCCGAATTTCTCACTTAGCTTGTCTACCTTTTCAAAACAATTTATCCTTCCTAAAACGTGCACGTGCATAACATAAATCCTTTGACCAAAACACCTTAACCGCAATTATGGTGTTATTCAACTGCGCGACACGTGCAAACATCATTTTCTACATCCTGCAACATTTCCTATCTCCTATCTTAAAGGGAACAACTAAATAAATAAATTCAATAGCTTCCTTCCGTATCTCGAGGAATGTTAGTCTCGTCTTTTGTTTTTGTCTGTGTGTGTGTTTTTTTTTTTTTTACAAATTCTTTGATTCGGTATAGAAAAGGGGTTTAGCGAAATACTTCTCAGCATTCACACGAAATTTTTTTTAAAGGAATCCAAGTTATACAAAAGAGTCAGACCCTATACAACACAAGAAGAGCGTAGCAAGGATAACTTTTTCAAGGCGGTATCATAAATTTTATTGGATAATTATTTTTACTCCTCGGCACTTAAGAATCCTTTTGGATGCTAAATTAAAGCATATTTTTCTTAAAGGACCTAACTAAATTCTTTGAGTTTCACAAGTGAAAATTGTATTGCATTATTTAGGGTAGAGAATGAATTGAGGGAAAAACAAGTAAAAAATAGGTATTCCAGGAATCTCTAAATTGCTTTAAATGATAATTCTTTTTATTTTTTTTAAGGTATTTACTTTCTTTTGAAAACAAAAATATTTGCTGAAATCAAGAATTTTGAAATGTTTTCAAAGACTCTTAAGAATGTTTATGAACAAATTGAAAGTGGGAATTAGGATGTTCTTTAAAATACAAGAAATCAATAAACAGATAGGGGAAAGTTGCCTAAGATGGCACACACACTTTTCTTTTCTCTGGTTTTAGTGCATGAATCTCAAAAGTCTGACTACATCGTTGCTTGTTTAGTATGCGTATATGCCGTTTTGCCCAACCTGGATATGCCATATCGTACATAAGTCGTTAGGCAAGATGGTTTTAGTGGATTTCTATTCAAAAATTTATATTGAAGAAACAGCTGATTCAAGGGACCTTTACTTTAAGTATCTGATAAATAAAATGACGTAACTTTTCTTATCATTACCCAAGCGATAAACATATTTTGGAAACCAAAACGTCGACCATCTTAGGCCACTTTCCCCTATAGTCATTATTAAATGAAATACAAACATTCCAACAGACAGACATCCTTCACCAGAATCCTGCGATTTCTATTGAAAATAATAATCTTAAAGATATTAATAAATGTATGATACAAATTCGCCAACTCAGAATCATCATCTTTGAAAAGTATTTTCGAGACTAATGTCTCTTCACTTCTAACAAAAAAACATCTTTTTTTTTTTTAACCGAATCAATTTATTATAGTAGAACCCTTAGCTGCTCATAATACCAAACGAGTATCATCAATCAATTTTTGATGCTTACGCAAAAATCATAGGTATACTCCCTTCGAATAAAATATCTTTCTTGACGAAGACGAAGCCGAAGACAAGATGATTAAAAATTAATATAACATTCTACTGACAGCTCACGCACATAATGAAATTATTCTTGACAGATGTCCGGTCAATTATTCAATTTTGACATAATAAACGTCTTGAGGTTGTTATGTTGTGTTGTAGGTAGGTATGAGTATAGCACTATATCGGTACTCAAACTCAAAGTGTCAGCATCTGTTGCTTAGTCATTAAAATGATATTAATCACTTTTATAGTGTTTAACACTTTTTTTCTTCTTCTTGGAAATATTGACTAGGGAAATAAGAACTTCGAAATAAGAACTAAAGGACTTAGGGCGGGCGTGTCAATTTGATGGATTTATACGATTAGGAGGGATTATCGAAGTGATTACTGACTTGCAGGAAACTATATCAAAAAGCTGGTTTTGAATAAAGGTTTTTGTTTTCAGGGCGGAAAACACAATAATTATTGTTTAACAAGGAAAACAAGCATCGATTTTGATTAAGTAGAAAAGGTGGAATAAGTTTTAACTTAAAAGTTTCTTAGGACAACATCGTGGAAGTATTTGTTTTTAAATGTTGCTCTAGGTGTGACATATGTGAGTTCTTGTTCAAAAATTGGGAAGTAAATAAATTTACTTTTAACGTTTTCAATAAACTTAATTTTAAAGCTCAAAAAATTGAATTGGTTTTTAGTCTGGGGATGGATGCCCTGATCTCGTTCTGACTTGGAAGTTGCTGCAACTCTTGGTTGTTATTCAGATTGGCTGATATCGGTCAGCCAATTCCAGATCTTGAATGTAATTATGTACATCGCCAGTTGGATAAACATCGAATACGTGTATACTATACACTGTTTCCATCGACTATGGAAATCGACGAGCTAACGTAACTGATATACATAGGTGTATACACGAACATCAACTCGCCATCGATCTCATCACCTTACATTTCACGCACTAGCCTTGAGGAGGATACTGCCCAAAGATCTCGAATTATTAGCTTACAAGGTCCAATTGACTCAGCAATTGAAGGTGCGCGACCATCCGCTTCATTATCACTTCGGAGTTTGGGCTTTAGTGCAGGTTGAATTATGGACAAAGATTTTGCGCGAAAAATCATCTCTTCTGATGAGGCACATTTTGGGCCCGGAAGACCTGTACGTTGATGTCGGGAAGCCAATGCGTGAACAGAGAGTGACAGTTTGGAGCGGATTGGAAAGTGGTGGCATCATTGGACCATTTTTCTTCGAAAATGAGGCTAGGAACGGTTAACGGTGGCCGTTACAGATTTTTTTTTTTAATGAAATTGAAAACATAGATTTGTATGACCTCTGTTTCATGCAGGATAGTGCGAAATGCCACACAGCCCATCGCACAATCCATCTTTTGCGCACCAAAGTCCCAAATCGTATCAACCGTCTTGTATCAGTATTTGTATTTGTATTTGTATTTGTATTTGTATTTGTATTTGTATTTGTATTTGTATTTGTATTTGTATTTGTATTTGTATTTGTATTTGTATTTGTGTTTGTATTTGTATTTGTATTTGTATTTGTATTTGTATTTGTATTTGTATTTGTATTTGTATTTGTATTTGTATTTGTATTTGTATTTGTATTTGTATTTGTATTTGTATTTGTATTTGTATTTGTATTTGTATTTGTATTTGTATTTGTATTTGTATTTGTATTTGTATTTGTATTTGTATTTGTATTTGTATTTGTATTTGTATTTGTATTTGTATTTGTATTTGTATTTGTATTTGTATTTGTATTTGTATTTGTATTTGTATTTGTATTTGTATTTGTATTTGTATTTGTATTTGTATTTGTATTTGTATTTGTATTTGTATTTGCATTTGTATAGCTATAAATTAAAAATTCACAGAAAAAAGTAATGGAATATCTAGCAGGCATAACTAAGGTTATGTAAAGTATACATACCGACAAAAACTATTGTCTATTTTTTTTTTTTGGAACAATATAGCTAAAGGAATTCGATCTGCTAAAAAGCATTGCAAGTGTCAAAAATTTAGAACCAACCATAAAACACTTTCCTTTGTATGATGCAATAACCCGACAATATTCTAAAGGTTCGGATGGATATTGCAACAGAAGGTTTATAAATCCAAATACTATTCACCTGTATACAACAATACAAAAGCTATTATCCTGATTATTTTGAGGAATCATCTTACTATAAAAAAGGATGAAAGGATAAGTGTTGCCACAGAGCAAATAGAGGATGAGAGATCAAATGTGCATTGGTGTTGATGTTTATATGAGGCCAGCCATTGAAAGTGATTCTCTTTTAAAAATTGAAAATCAACAAGCACTCTATACAAAAGTAGGTATCCTTGAAGTAATGAATACAACATTTGCTTCTGTTTGCATTGTTTATGTACCAGGACATACACACAATGCTTAAAGAAAAAAAAACTATACCCGCTTTATTCAAAATTTTCTACAAAGATAATAAAAAGCTTGGCATTATGGAATGCAGATCCTTTGGAATGAAAATTTATACAGAAGACTTTGTGTTAACTAGGTTACCTATACATACATATATATACCCTCTATAACTGTTTGCATATAAATGTAGTGTTTGACAAGATGAAAGGCACACAAGCAACAATATTTACGGAAACTTTTATTCTAAGTTAGACAAATAAATGAAGGAAGGAACATACATCATACATCACAAAATCTGTATCACTAATTGGTTAAAAAATGTAACGAACTTTAACAAAAATACTCAAAAAAGCAAACAAATTCTGAGTAGAGTATACATATAGTTTCGTAAACAGCATGCTTTCATTTCATAAATTTTGTCTCATGGATTTCTAAGAAAATATTTTTTTAAGAAGTTTAGTAATTTTTACTGTTTAGGGAGCTGGAAGGTATATTTTCACATGTTTAAATTAAATTTGATGCTGACATGAAAGAAATTTCTATACTAAGGGTGGGTGGTATTCACCGAGTTAACACTACAAAATCTTGCATAACGAAATCAGGCATTTTTTTTTTAATCTTGACTGGTAATACTGCTGTGTATTAATAGGTAGCTAAATTCAAACATATTTTCGAAGATTCTAATTCCTAACTTAAGAGTGCTCGTCACATAAGTTTTGCGAGTGCTCCTATACCTTTACTAATAGGGCTGTCCACGAAGCTTTATCTTTGTAAATTTTCGCTGACACTTTGAGGGACAACATTGAATTATATGGCATTTGAAACGGCTCAACCGATTCTTTCACAATTTAACATGTATATAGGGCTAGGTAGGTGAATTTATACTGCATACCAATATTTTTAAAAAATATTTTTTTTGTATTCATAAAAGCATTTTTAATTTTTTTTAAATTACTATTTTGAAAACTTCTCATTATTTTTTTTTTTTTTGTAGGTATGTATTTGCTGAATACCTATGAATTGGCGTTCTTGAATTTTTTTATTCAAAAATGTTTTCAAAAAGTTTAAAAAAAAAACTTTTTTTTCTCAAAAACCGCTCCACAGATTCTTATAAATTTATTTTCATAAATTCAAATTTATTATTTGATATTTCAGATCAAATTAATCTAAGTATGTATTTGTTTAAGAATATCGAAACATTTATTTTTATCAAATTACCAAGCCATAAGACCACTGTCACACAATAGAGCAAGTTCGTGCGACCCCGAAGTGCATTTTATATTTTGTATGGTTTCTGTAAACATTTAGAAAATATTTTGTAAGAAATTGTCTTGCCGCCAACAATGTTTTTCCTCAAAGTGATTGACACTGACGTATTCGTGGACTGCCATAATAGTGCTTGGTGAAAAGACCTACGAGGCTGTTAAGTTAAGACTTAAGGGTGATCCGTTAATACAACCTCAAATTTTTATTATGTTTAATTTTCATCACGCAGGGTATTAGGTGTGGATATCTAAAAAAATTTCATGGCAACAGTGTTCCAAATTAAAAAAGAATTCGTGCAATTATACGCTCTATCAACTATCAACTAACTGCATGTAATATTCGGTGCTGGGAAATAATTCCACGGGAATCTGCTCCATATGGGGATTTCTTCCACTTTGAGGTGAACTTTTCCATGAACTCTTTTTTCAATTTTGTTGTAATATTTTTCGATTTTTTTTGTTGGTCAGATGTATTGGTTATTGGAAATCAATTAACGCAAAACGTTGTCCATGCAATAACCATGTCTTGAACAACTCCTTGACAAGCTTTTCTAAAGTAAAATTTTGCAGAAATGCATCAGGAACTCGTTGAGTAGAAAGCGATAGGCACTTACGATTTCGGGGCACTTACTTAGTCAAAATTTGGGTTTTAAACTTCTAAGGCAAAGATGAGTGTAACGGTGCTCTTGATCCCATTCAAGATCATAAACTTGTCGTGTCATATGTGTTGAATACGAGAAAACAATAAACTATAGACTTATTAATTAATTAAATTAAAATAAGCTTTTTACCATTTTTACTTGAGCCATTGCAATACAATAATTTAAATATTAAATGATTACCAAATCAGCAAAATAAAAAAAAACTATCTATCACGGTAGAATTAAAAATATCCTTTTTTCAAGCCAGGGAATACAAATAAATAGTTTGGAAACTATATAGCTATTTATCTGATTCAATTATTATAATTGCTGATGAATTCAGCTTATTTTAATAACATGTTTTTATTATTATGATTTATGAAATACATCATACCGAATTTCCCTAGTTATTAAATTAAATATTTTTTTTATCTTCGAGTTCTCATGGGTTTAATTAACTAAATATTTTTCAACGCGAATTGATTGTTTCAAAATTATTAGAGAATTCAATTTAATTAGAATTTACCTAACTAAGCCTAAGGTAATTTTTAGATCCATCAATGGAATTTTATTTTCCTTTTGATTAAATGATGTTGAATGTGTTTTGTACGTGTTATTTACAATATATTAAATATTTATGGAACCCAAATGAAATCAAGGAAATAATATAAAGTTTGCTATTACAAAAATCAATAGAAAGTAATTTGATTGTATAAGGTATACAAGAAACATATACATTTATATGTATATTATGTAAAATCCTTTACTAAAAGATAGAAGTATCTATCTTGATAGATAAAAGATAACCTATAGATTGACAATACACACATTTTAAAAACTTAAAAAATCGTCTCGATATTACGCGGCACTACTGAAGAGTTCTACTTTATTAAAGTTAAAAATTAAATTGAATCCAGAAACCGTCATAACTTTTTTCTTTAAGAAAAAAACATGTATAATACTAAGAGTAAGAACATTCAGAGTCAAAAGTCTTTACCCCGTACCCAATACATAGGTATGTACCTATATCGAAAATTTCTCTAGTACACAGCATAAATCCGTAGTTCAAAACTATGCAAACTTTGTTCAGATGTGCTGTCCTTCCCGGTATGGTAAAAAACTGGATGCAGCTAATTGCCACGACTTGTCGTTGGAATACAATTTTTCCTCGTTGACAAAACTTTAATTTTTAAAAATTTGATTTCGAAAGGAAATAGCGATTATGGCTGGGATGTATTTAACAATTCTTGAACCACACTCTCCTACATAACCAAGGTATACACACCGAAGAGTTCATCTTCTTACTTCAAAAATTTAACCGAGAGTTAAAAAACATAAACAAATTAAAGCATATTACGACTTTTGACGCGTGTAGGTGTGTCTTAAAAATTTTAGAAATTAATTCAAAGCATTATCTGAGCTTTTATCGTTAGTCAATTTTAGGCATAATTATGTGTAAAACAACAGCTGAATCAAGTAGTTTTTAAACGATCTTAACTGAACAAATGTATTTTATAAAAACCACGCCTTTAAAAGTGGGCGTATTCAAAAAATTTAATTATTTTTGATATAACGAATGGAAAAAAGATTATAATTGAATATTGGTAGTACCTTAAAATTTTAAAACAACGTTTTTCACTCTTTCATGAAAAGTGGACGAAAGCCAGACCCAAAATTCAAAAATTTATTTAGAAACACAAACTTTTTAGTTTCTACCAAGGGACGCAAAATTTTGGCTTTCGGATTCATAATAAATACCGTTTATTTGCAAAACCATACCGAAAAAAATGATAAAGCAGTTTAATAGAAGTCACGCGTGATCTGTCAAAAAAAAAGCCTATTGAAAATCAAACCTTACGATGTATCACCCATTACACAAAAATAAATTCAAGTTTTGAGAGCAAAAGTAACTAACTACATCTATTGTACAAAAACAAAATATTTGTTGGACCTAAAATTAGCTTTAGAATGAATTTTATGATGACTTTTAGGTTGTGCCCCCAAATTTGTAGGAACCATTCGAAGAAAAAACAAGGTTCTCTACAACGAAAACAAAAAGAAAGTAATTTAAATCTGAAGAATACCACAAAAAAAAGTCAAAGTATTAAGATGGACACGGACAGTTTAAATCTTTTTTCGACTTGATGGCTTATATCAGCCACAAAAGCTTGATTATTACCTTCAAATTTTCTGAGCGCACTGACGTCACATTCTGACAGGGATGCCATTCAGACTAAATTTGTATGAGTTTTTGAAGCTCAAAATCTATCGCAATTCGGCAAGAGCTGAATATTTTAAAACTTCAATAAAGTTGACCTAATATGGACCTTTTAAGATATATGTCTACCAATGTTTGTTGCATCCATAAGTTTGCATACAAAGGACTTTTATTTAGTGCAATCGACAGTTTCCTTAAATAAGCCCCAAGCTCCATCCTATTTGTTCACAGACAAGAACTTTTGATATCCTTTTACCTGCTCAAGATGTTATTGCAACCAATAACAACAACCTTTGTTTTTTCAATTTATCTTGTGTGCTTTGAAATCTGGATTCAAAAATTCAGTTCTTCTAAGCAAAACCCAAAAAAAAAAAAAAACACTACCTATCCCGTCTACTTGTTCTCATAAAGAGATCTTAAATTCCTTGCCATATAACCAATGCAATGAAATTTCGTCATTCAGGATTCGAAGAATAAGCTATTAGCACACTTTGAGCTACAGCTAGATCCAACCTGACTAACATAGCAACACGAAAACCATTAAAACTAATTCCTCATTGTGTGGTGTCTTCTGAATTCAAATGAATCTAATGGAAATAAAATCCATTGTGGTATATCCTTCTTGTGAGGGACGAAGCACACAAGACATGAAGGATATAGTTTTTTTTTTTTTAAGTTGTCTTTGGCCAATTGAATTTATTTTCTCTACCATTTGTCATATTGCCATGCCATCAATGTTTTGACAAAATTTATGCCATAGCCAATTATTTTGAGGAAGAGACCTTTTAAGGTGGAAAATTACACTTCCTAACCACAAAATATAAAAAATCCTTAAACTTCCAAGTCTGTTTGTTATTAATTACACCAGAAACGTTGGGTTTCTCAGAGACTTTGAAAATCTCACCACTTAAATCAAATGGATGTAATCCCAAACCATAACTAATGGCTACAAATGAGCACCCAGTACAGTACAGTATATATGAGGTACAATAGTCCTGCAGACCTTTCAGGGACATCGACCTCATATCAAGCTTAACAATAAACAGAACAAGTCTTCATCCATTTAACACAAAACACATAAACTTATCCCATATATATACAGTTCACGTTCACCCCTTCATCATTTATGATCCCTTAGAGTAGTCTGTATTTAAGAATAATTACTTGGCACTTAAGTCCCTGTTTCTTATGAGTGTTTAACAGTGTCTTGATACTATACAACACACAACAGAAGGAAGAGAGAGAGAGAGAGACAAAAAAAACACACACCCACAATTTTATGGCACAGACTTATAACTAAGAAAACGATGAAGCGCAAAAAAAAAAAACATACATATAAAACTCAACATAATAGTACTTTATAGCAACAGAACCAACCAACAGATGTAGTCCCATTATCCTTGGAAGGTACTTTCGAGAGTTTTCTAAGCACATCCTGTAAAAAATAAAAACACACACCAACAAAAAAATGGTAGCAAAACATCACAGCACTGGATTCTTTGAAACAAAAATAGGATTTTAGCCAAACTGGAATTTGAGTCCTTTCACGTAGTTATTTTTTCGTCCTTCCAAAAGGATTCGAAATTTAATATAAGACAAAACTTTGTCAAAAGAAGACTGGACAAAGTTTGAGAAAGTTTTGCGAACCGATTGTTTCAATGGTTTTTATCGTGTTGAAGGAATTTTTTTTTTGTACTTGATTCTGTTAGGGTGAAAGGAGTATCAACAACTGTGACACAAATTGGCATTCAAAATGTCCTTTTTATGACAATAGACGACGACGTCTCTCCCCTGAAAAGGAAAGGTGTGGTTTCAAGGAAAGCATTTACAAATTTTGAACATAACAGCCCAGTTTAAAATTTTATCCAAATACCAAAAGTCCTTTCTTATTCATGGGGTTCTAAATTTCTTAAATTATTGACATGGATTCTTTTTGTATGAAAGTACATATTGTACACATACAGTATGCTATACACGAATTAACACCCATGTTGACCTATTTTCTCTGGGGTAAATATTTATTTATTTATTTTTCAAAACTGTCACAAAATATAACTTCGAACACATTGTAGAGTGCTAGTTTCGTGTCCTTGTTTGTTGTTGATGTTGGATCAATATTTAATATAGTTACCTTGTCAATGTGGTATAGTAATAGACAGTTTAAAGGACTCAACACCTCAAGGGAACGATTGGCTCAGAGCAATTTGTTGCCTACAAATTAGGTACCTACTATTGTTAAATCATGTCATGAGGGAGGCTTGTTTAAGAGTCCTTGTTTAAAACGAAGTCCATTTAAAATTCCAATGTAACTCATTGTAAAGAAAGTTAAAGCTTAATTCTATTTAGTTTTTTGTAAGGAAAGAATCAACTGTTGATTGTAGAAATAAATAGCAAAATCCACTGACGTATAACATTATTTCAACAAAAAATTGATGTTGCGATGTGCACTTTGTCACTTATTATGGTATCCCTGCAAAATTCCTTCGATTGTTCAAAATGAAAATGGAAAAATTTTCACTTTTCCTTCAAGGTTGGTAGGAACACCGACTCGTTTTATGTCGGGAAAGGCTTAAGGCTTCTTCAACATTCAATTTTAAAATTAAAATTCATAATTACTGAAAATTATTTAAAAAAAGTAGAGTAAAATAATAAAAAAAACCGGGCTGATAAAAAGAGTGTCATATCCACTTCCGCACAAGGCCCCAACCAACCCTTAACCATTTTTAAAAACTAAATCCACAATTTTTTTTCTGATTGGTGAAAAAATGGAAAATGCAGTTCTCCCCCTCCCCCTCACCAACCCTCAACTCATAACCAAACATCCAACATTTTTGACAATTTTCTCTGATCCCGGCACCCTCACCTTAGAGTACGATAATTTTATCTGATAATCTTTTTTGACACAACAGTTCACGTGTAGGTTGTATTCCCCCACCAATAACAAATTACCCACCATTTGTGTCAATCCCCCCCGCCCCCAACCAAATACCCCAATACTAACCATCACACCACCTTCAACCACCCACCCACCATTTTTGTCAATTTTTCACTCAATCAACTACCCACCATATTTGACAACCACCCAGCCCACCTACAATCACCAACAAACAATCTACCATACCCACTCCCCCACCAGTAGCCACCCTCCCCACATATAACCAACATCCGACAATTTTGTCATTTTTCTATGCTATCAAAGATTTGATTGGCCGGATGGCGTCCGAGCGTCATGCCATTTCTCGTGACGAATATATCGATTTTACTGCCTAGGTGCGCCAATATATGTTTCACATGAAAAAACTCTCTAGAGGTCGTAATTTTAATGCTATAAAGCTGAAATTTGATACATATAGGTAAACTTTGGTTCAAGAGTAAGGCGACCTTCTTGAACCGGTAAATTAAATACAAAAATATTTCAGTTTGGGTGTGGCTGGCGCGCACTTTTCATACAAATCCATCAATATTGTTTTTATAAAATTACAATGTTTATATATTAGAGCGAAAAACCTTAAATTTTGTAGGTATTACTTGTACATAAACATCTAGTGTATGAAATAAAAAAAAAAATTGATCTTGAGCGGTATACCTGTAATGAATCCACAATCCCAAATTTATGCGTCTCTTAGTCGAAACTAATAAGCTTGTGTATGAAAAAAAAATTAATTTTGGGAATGGCTTACGCCCACTTTTCATGAAAGAACAAAAACCGTAGTTTTAAAAATTTAAATTTAATTTTAACCTTTTTTCCGTTCGTTATATGAGAAAAAATTTGTTTAGTTTATTCGGGTAAGATCGTTAAAATACTACTCGATTCAGCTTTAATTTTACAGATATGCCTAAAAATTGACTAATGATAAAAGCTCAGTTAGTGCTTTAAATTTTGCTAACCAGTTTTTAAGACGCGCCCACCGTCAAAAGTCCTAGTATGCATTAATTTTATAATGTTTTTTAATTATCGGTCACAGTTTTGAAGTAAGAATCGCTATTTCCATTCAAAATCAAATTTTTAAAAATTAAAGTTTTGTCTTGTGTTGTTCAAATCGATCTGCAAGCTTAAAATTGAATTTCACTGAGGTCACAGTAATATCCCTGGCAATACAAAGTCTCAACTTTGGGCGTGACACACGCCTTTTTTTACTGCGGGAGTAGTATGGAAGAAGCTAAAAAGCTATCGCAGTACTCGGTATGTATATCAGTGACAACCTTTTGGAATGACAATTGACCACATACTTAAAGTTGACAAGAATGTTGCCTGCACGATACTTAGGCTTCCTTTGCAGATACAAGAAGTTTTTCACCCCTTCTGATCTGGCAACAATAATTAACAATGCATTTATATTGTATATGCCCTTAACTTGAGTATAACTCCTGTCTCTGGGCAGGTGCTTCTCAAACTTTTTTACACATGGCTCAAATAGTGTTAAAAAAACATAGTTAAAACTGATAGAAGAGAGAAGCATTATGGAAACATTTTCATCACTTGAACATTGTCGAAATGTTTCTTGTCTTTCCTTATTTTACCAGTTCTTCTACAAAAAATGCTTACCCGAGTTAACCAGCTACGTTCTACCCCTTAAACATTTCCCCCGTAACACTCGTCCTGCTAGGAATGCTCATCAGCTTACACTTGAGCCCGATTTCGAACGAACCGTGAAATAAAAGGATTATTTCTTCAGCAGCACAACACGAATGTGGAATAAATTCCCTGGTACAATTATTTTTCCTTGCCATTTTCACCTTCAAAAACATTCAAGGCTAATGTTCATCGAAACCTCCTTTCCTTTCCTCCCTAATTTTTTATCACTCCTGTAACATTCGGGTATTCACCTTATTGTAACACTTACCGTATATCCACTTACAATATTATAGCACAAGAGGTGCTGAACTCTGTTCTCCAATCGCTGCAATGGAAGTAGCAATTATTCATAATATGTAATTAATAATATGAATTGAAAACGATTTGAACTTCCGTTCTGCTGTTGCAGCAGTTGAGCCAACGAAGCTTTTTTGCTGACAAACTAATTAAAAAATGTAATGAAATTATTGTTAAGGAAATAGTACCTAAATAATCTAGTCTGAAGACCAATTTCATAGAAAACGTTTTGTTTCAATTAATACAAACAAACATAACTTGGGCGCTGTGACTTACCATAAAAGCCCATCTGAAATCCCAAAGCGAGTGTGCCATATATAAAACAAACAAAAATAACCCTTTCCTTCCCTTGAATTGAAACCCTAACTTCTTATACAATTTTGACTAGAAAAGTTATTTTATTGCCATTCATTTGACATCTCAAAATACTCCATAGCCTCCAATAAGCCTGCAGGCAAATAAAATAAATTGGCAGTCCTAATAAAAAAAAAAATTCATAGATAAATTGCAATAGCAGTATGTATGCACATTATTTTACCTGCTCAGAAAAAAATATTTACATCTGAAAGACACTTTATTAAAAAAAAAAAGAATTCCTCGAAGGAAGAGTATCGAGGGCATAATGTTATTGCGTTTGCTTCCACTTTCATGCATAAATATTAACATATTTTATGTTTTGCAATTTTCTTTGTGTGCATATAAAATGCTTAAGTTACTGTATGTGTATATATATATATACATTTTTGTCAATATTTATTCATAGAGGAAGGGAAGATTAAAGCGTGCAATATCTTCATCTTTTTAAAAATGCATCATATGAATAGAATACTTGGAAAGGGGCGGTGGGAAGAAAAGAGGGAGATGTCGCAGTACTAACATAATTTCCGCCAAGCAAATTTCAACAATATTTCAATTGGTAATCGTCGACTTTTTGCATAACTGAATGATGATTACTTTTCCGGACTTGATGGTAATTCCTCCTTTAATGTTAAAAAAATGTTCATCCATCTAAACTTCTCCCCTTTAATTTTTTTTCAAACTCTACCTCCGGTAAATTTTCCCGAGTATGGAAAGAATCATTCATTACTCCTGTCTTTAAAAAGGGTAGTAAGTCTGATATTTCCAACGGGGCCTGTGACTTATACTCACAACATTTTCTGTGTTTCTGTGTGCCTTGATATTCTGCAGGAATGGAATGGAACTACAATTTACCGCAGAATTCGAATGGCTAACAGAGAAGCACTTTGAATGACATGATTTTCTCTTGGAGGATTTGTCACTTCCTCGCAAGAGACAGCACCCCGAAAAGAAATTAGATGAAGTCAAGGATCGAACCCAGAACTTCGGCTTTGCGGTCCGACACACTAACCACTAACGGGGTAATATGACTTTATCCTTATCAGTAGGAATGTTGTTAAAAATGGCTTGGCCTAAAAACTGAATTTAAATATGTGGGATAGGAGTTTTACTGCACGACAACGACGATTCTTCGATAATACACACGCACACATTCAAGCACAAAACGATCCACACAAAACGATTCACACAAACACTTAAAACGAGCAACGACGACAGCAAACCGGACAGACATACCAAAACAGAATTGCGTTCCTCTTTTCTTAACTTTTGCGTTATGTAAAATAGTTCAGTTATCTTTTAGAATCGGAGTAATTCAGCCGAGTGCGTCGCCGCCGAACCTTACTTTTATAACATGTACCTAGTTAAAAGAATATGAATAAACTTTAATTTAGATTTCGTTAGGTACTTGTGTCGTTTGATTCATTTGCCCCTAGACGATGGAGTTGGGATTTCAATAAAAATCCCACAAATATAATAAAACAATAATAAAACTTGCGTCCATAGTTTTTTAAACGTCATCAATATATTTGTATTTATTTTGTGTTTGTGTATGTATGTGTATGCTGTTAAGCTTACTTACATCTGCTTATAACGATGAGCTATTGAGCACATAATCTTTTACACAAAAAGTAATCAGAGTATAATTTTAATCAATTGGAAAACGTAATCAAACGTATTATAAATAAGCTGAACTTTCTTGAATGCCTTATAATCTATTTTGTTTTGATTTCTGAATGTCAATTTTAAAAACCGAAAAGGATTTAAATGTTTAAATCCTTTGTTCAAGTAAGGAAGCATACCTAAATGTTAACTAAACGACTTTCGATTTCACTCAAATCATATTACTTGACGCGAAATAAATCACTGTACTTACCTACTTAACTTTAGTCCAAAGTAATGTGATTCGGTGATTGCCCCAACAACGTGGCAATCAAACTAATTCCTCTAAGTCGTGGCATAATGCCTCTAAGGTATTAAGAGAGGATTTGCATGGCTTACGAACACTAAACAGAACAAGTATCTTTTGTAATGAAAATATCTTTGATTGGAAACTAGATTGCATTTTGTTGAAGTGTAATGCATCCATATAACTTTGGATTCATTCCTTCTGAACCTAGTTTTTTAACTGATAGGAGATATTTTGAAATAACCAAAATGAAGATATAGTCCAATAACATTATCCAAAAAAAATTTCTACATAAATAGGTTAAGAGAATTTTATTATTTTATTTTAAAGAGTATCTCCTGGGGACACTTAAACCGAAAAATTAAAAAAAACACTACGTCGTCCGACATTTTGAAAAAAAAAAATTAAAAAGCTCGATTTTCTTGGCCATTATTAGTCGTAGAGTAGAAAAAGTATTTTCTAAAATGTTGATGCACAAACTTTCCAATAAAATTTTTTTGTTGAAAAACTGTCAAATTTTCGAGTTAAAAATGGATTGTAAGGTTTATCTCATCCAATGACCATGCGAACCAAAAATCGCTGATAATACTTTTTATAGATCATTTAATTTTAAGGAGGTTTTTGTATGAAATTTTATACTCGCAGTTTAAGGCAGCTACTTGCCGAATTTACAATTGAAAATTTAGAATGAAACAACAACTTGTGTGTGCTACCACAAAGTTCAAATGCTGGAGTTATATAATACCACGGGGACCAACCCGATCATCAGATTCCTTTAGTGGTGCTTAATCGCTTTATGTTCAATTTAATTTTTTGAAGAAATTTTGCCCGAGCTGGGCTTGAACAAGCGACCTAACCTGTGAGGAGCAAGTGCACTACGCACTACGCCACCGCACCCACATGAAAGTTGTAAGCCAATTACAGGTTTTTTTTCGTTCTATCGAACTACATTGAACCGATTAGCATTTAATTTAATAGTACCTATGTTTAATCGCAAGTAAAAATAAAGGTAGTTCCACACTATCCCACAGTGTAGTACGACACGTCAAAAAAAAGTGTGAAGGAATGTGTGATTGTTTTACATTCCATCCTAAAAAAATATTTCAGATCTAAACACATGTCAAATCGTATGAGATCTGCGCTGTCATATTCTGTTTCCACACTATTATACAACTATTTCATCATAAATTTTTGACATGTCGTATTACACTGTGGGATAGTGTGGAGCTACCTTAAAGAGCGATATTAGGTTAAAAATCGTTGCTTTCAAATATCTAAACCTGGGGTGGAATCGGCTAAGGTGATTTGTGATAAGTGATAGTCACAATCAACAAATTTCATCTGGCTAAGGTGATTGTCACATGTGACAATCACATTTTTGTGACTTTTTCTTGTGACAGCTATTTAGGTGTCACAAGAAAAAGTCACAAAAATGTGATTGTCACATGTGACAATCATCTAGCCAGACGAAATTTGTTGATTGTGACTATCACTTATCAAAAATCACCTTAGCCGATTCCACCCCTGATTTTACTAATATTTAAATTTTTAAACCAATATTTACAAATTTTGAATACCAGAAATTTACATCACCCCGATATGCTGATAACTGTAGACAAACATCTCCCTCAAATTATACGTAAATATGGGGTATGAATGAAAATCATATATGTAGCTCGCCTAGGTGTTGGGGTAGATTCTTGGAAGGTTCCTAGGCTCTAAACCCGTTTACTGAACCAACTCTGACAGATCCAGCGTACCCTTACCAATCAGCAACCTGCTTATGTGGCATAAAGTCTGAAGAACAGTTACATTAAAGTGCCTTATGGTTGCCTTGGTAAAAAAAACAAACATTTGGAAATTTGTATTAAAATGGTTTGGACCGTTTTCGAGAAAATCAAACTTCTTCTTCAAGACTGTATGGCAGCGGCAGGTACCGCTATTTTAGGACCTATAGAGCAAAAACTAAAACTGCTTTGTGAGGGATGTCAAAATACATACTAAATACCAACTGTGAAGCAAATCCGCTTAGGAAGTAGGGGTTGTGAACAGAACAGAATTGTCCTGAAAGTCCGAAAAATTATAGCATGGACAAGAAAAACTGATGTGGCTAAGAAACTAGATAACCCATAAGCAAAATATCAAATTTTGTTAAAACTACAATTCTGGACTATTTCTTCTAGAAATGTAGAAGACAACCTCTTCCCCCCCCCCCCCCCCCCCCCCCTATCCCAATCCTTAACATAATTTCTTCTAGTTATATTAAGAGAGCTTTTAGCATTAACATTGTTTGGAGTACACCAAATACCAAAGTTTGTTGTTTATTAAAACCTCGGAGAACGGAGCGATGTCTATAAATCTTTTCTAAAATTATTGCCATTGAATTAGGAAACATCCTTTATTTTTGGTATTCAATTGCCCAATTGTTGCGCATCCGTTTGCTTAGCCACATTCACATATCCCCCGGGTCTATGAACACTTTGCACTATGTGATATTTTCAAAGGGAGAAGTTTGTATGATGTGTACAATGTACATTAGGCCTTTATTATTTTCTTTAAGGTTAATGTCCTTAATCCTTACACAAATAATTCAAGACCTTGTAGATCTTTTTCCAAATTATTTTCACTTTGAGTTTCATATAAGCCCATGTGAAGCACTCACTTTGTAGTTACATAGTTATATGTTTTCTTCCTTAAACGTCCCGTCTGTATAAGGATTCAAGTTTATTTTCCTTGAAATCGGAAATGAATTTTTTTATTCAACAAAAGACCGGATGTCGACTTTCTTGCCCAGAATTAAGGAACCTTTTTTAAGGAAATTGAAAATATCTGTCAAATGATTCACACATGAGTTCCTCACATATCGAATGATGGCCTTTGCAAGCAATCATCACCAACACCAACGCCATGCAATCATTTCCGGAAATTAAAACAAATGAATGTCCGTCCTCCTCCTTGAGAAAGAGAAAGTTGAACGCAGAATATTGTCCCTTGTACGTTGTTGTACCTTTAGGACTATCGGCTGTTGGCTGTTGGTTGGCAATGTAGGAAAGAATGATAAGTGGAACGGCAATGAGAGCTTAACAAACCCAGACACAAAAGAGTAAAGTCAACTTTCGGAAACAAAATAGGGACCAAAATAAATGAAATGTCAACAAAAGTGACATCCGGTTTGTGTTTGAAAGAATTGAAGTACACACCTACACTCTTTGTCTACACAGTGGGTAGTCCACAAATAGAATGGAGTTGGCTTTTCGGTATTTACCAAGGAAAAAGGAGTGCAGCGGGGATCTGTGTTTTTCTTTTACTCTTACTCTTCTGTTCTATATCCTTTAAATGCACAATTGATGACTCTTTGTGAATGGGAGTGCTGATGGCGATAGTAGACGCTCACAGGATAATCATTTATTTAAGTTGGGTAATGACGTTGCAATAGAATGATGAAGAGAAAGTATTATTTGAAAATATTGAACAAAAAAAAAAAGTCCTTAAAAAATTTGGATTATGTTTACCTTGGTTATTCAGTTATGAGAGCTGATGGCTCTGTGCAGTCAGGTCCTTATGTAAGGTGATGGAAGCTCGGGGATCTTCGATTTTGTAAGCTTCTTGTTTTTGTGTGTGTCATCTTGAAAATCATTGAAACTGAAAATAGATATTTAAGGCAAATAAAATAGAAGGACAAAAAAATTTTACATGTTTCAGGACAATCGTATGAACTTTAACTGCTCTTTATGGCAAATATTGGTTTCGTGAAAATAAAAGAAATCGAGTTTTTGGACTTTCAGATTAACAGTTTCCGCGGATATACCACTCAATTGCTGAACCTGTATTTACAGAGGTACCCGGTCTTACAATCGAAGATGTAAATAAAGCGGTACACTTTCTGAGTTTTGGAAAATGATGGTTGATATCGGTATCAGATGGCTCATGATTCTTGTCTCCAAGTTTGTTTCAAAGAGATGATCGGTTGTCTAAACAAGCTGATAGCTATGTCACGCGTGGACGTTTTGGAAAGAATTTGGTACCGTATAAGTCCAAAAAAGGCAAAATTCTTGTGCTGCGCTGTCTCTGATCCACTTTTATGTCTGTTGCCGACATTTATTAAAAAAAACAGGGGTTTCGAGGTGAGAAAAGTTGAAATATCTGGAATCTATGATTACTGGCAAAGCAACTTGTGATGCTGAAGAACTCTTCACCTCAGAAGCGCGTCCTGCACCACAAGTGGGAGAGTTCTGATCAACATGAGACCTTAACAGCAAACCTGTTATTCAAATGACCATATGTTGTTGTAGATGTATAATGTCAAGAGCTTAGGCAATTTGGTTTTGTAGATCCGTAACTCTAAAAAAAAAGAACATAATTAAATCTAACACTTCTTCGAAGATTACATCTTAAATGAATTAAAAATTCCCTTTAAACTCAACTTCATGTCAATATAAGCAATCCAACAATATACATATGTTTTCATGGAGGTGTTTCATCCTCTTACATACTATGTACCTCGTCAATGAACAACCCACGAAAGTGAAAACGCTGTTGGCTATGATTCCATCAGGATAAGGATATCATAGCACGCGATAGTTATCTAAAAATAAACGGAACCCCACGATTTCTGTGGTCATTTAGAGTAGCTACATATATACCTTCAAGCTCGCATTAGAGAAAAAGAGAGTTATTTATTTCTATAAAGGACGACTCATAAAGCGGATGAATAAAGGAAAAAGTTTCTATGCTAATATGAGGATGTTCATATGAATGTGGTTATACTTAAATAGCAAGGAAGAACCAACGAGGAGGAAAAGTCATGGCAATGGTATGTGGTTTGTTTGTATTTTTATAGTTGGTTTCCGTGATGTATCTTTTTTTTTTACCTACATTCACTCATGTTTTGCATGTCCTTGTTTGTTTTGCAAAGAAATGCTATCCTTGAGCGTACTTATTTATGAAGTTTATGTTTAATGTTGTAGGTGCGGATGCAAGACTTTAAAAGGCAAATATATTCATCTCTTTAATTTATCATTTTTCGCTAAAATAATATTAAAAACAGGAATTATGAAATAGGAATGGTTAAGACTTTTTATAAATAAAAATTGAACGATAATTTAAAAGAATATTTGAAGCTCCGCAAAATCGTCCAACAAAACGATCAATCTTAAATATTGTGCAAAAACAATCAAGTTATCCTAATAGGTGGGAGATTTATATTGTACGCTCAGTGGCCAAAATTCGGCCATTAAAATGCCCAAAATGTGGGAAAAAAAATTCACAGCGAATTTATACGAACAAAATGGTAAAAAAACACACCAAGACTTCTCACCTGTATTTTCAAAAAAAAAATAAAAAAAAATATTTCCAGCACACCTACTCAATAATACCTTTCCAACGATATATATATCATCTCAATCGGTTGGGTAACAACCTCGCAATTGGTACCACAAAAAAACTGCTTGCCTATTTATATATAGATACATATATCTAACTTATCAGTAGTCTCTGAAGAGTTGCATATACAGTTTACCACACCAAGTTGGGGGGTGTTGAGGCTGGTGAGTATTTTTTCAATTAATAATATTTTGAACATTAAGATGAGCAAATCATGCAAAACAACTACAACAAAGTGGCTAAAGTTATCCCAATCTCTAAACCGGGAAAAAATGCTTCCCTACCTTCTAGCTACAGGCCAATTAGTTTATTGAGCTCTTTAAGTAAAAGCTTATAAAATTTAATAAAAAACAAACTGCTGCAACATGTCGATCAGTTCGAGATCCTGCCACAAGAACTGTTTTGTTTTAGAAGACATCATAGTACTATTCACCAGATTGACAGGATAACAAAAGATATTAAAAATAAATCTTACTATATAGGAAAAAGTACGGGGATGGTCTTACTTGATGTCGAAAAAGCGTTTGACTCTGTGTATGGTACAAAGGGCTCATTCACAAACTCCTTGTTTTAAATTTCCCACTTTACGTCGTAAAATTGATTTCGTCCTTCCTTACAAAACGCACTTTCAAAGTTTCTGTTAATTAATAATTGGTTTTCCGATGTTATTGAAATTGTTGCAGGTATACCTCAAGGATCCGTCCTTGGACCCTTATTATATTATATACACACATGATTTTCCGAAACCCCATAACTGTAAGACCGCAATTTTCGCGGATGATACCTGCATTTACTCATCAGATTCAATTGGTTCCTTAATTGAAACCAAATTCATTTCTATCATATTGCGATGATTGGAAAATAAAATTAAATGCTTCCAAGACTCATGCTCTCTTATTCACTAGAAAAAGAAAAGCTTGCTTCTTTCCAAGCAATAGCCTTCAGTTAAATGGGGTTCAAACTGAATGGAAATCGAGTGCCAATTATATTGGGGTACACTTGGACAAAACTTTGACTTTTAGCTTGCATATTCAAGAAACGCTAAATAAACTAAATATTGCGATAAAAAAAAACAAAACCCTTTATCCATTTATAAATCGAAAGTCCAAATTGAGTGTTGAAAACAAATTGTAATTGTATAAAGTTATATTCCAAAGCATAATGCTATATGGCTCTCCCGTTTGGGGATCATGGGCTAAGTCATATTCGCAGGCTGCAAATTATGCAAAATAAAATTTATAACAACACCATTATTTATTTTTTATTTTTGTCCACTTGAAAAATGTACTTATTTATTTTATATTCTTTTTAATAATTATTTACATTTGTAAACCCATTCATTGTACCTATTCTAATTCTTTGTAATAATTACTTACATTTGTAAACCCATTCATTAGTAACTATTCTTATCTGCTCATGTACAAAATATTAATGTACTAAAACACACAAGTAATAAAAGAAAAAGCTCTTTCCTAAATATTCATGAAAGCTCACTAAGAGTATAAATTACGGGTCACCGACCAGACAAATTCACAAATTCTTGCGACAGCAACCAGCACGGCTGAACACTTCTGCCTCTGAGAGCTCCATAAGAATTTAGTTAAGAAGAAACAAGTTTACATATAAATGTATCTATCATATTTACTTTTCTGTTTAAATAAAATAAAAACAATAACGCCATAAAGATTTATTTTGTGTTGTGTTCTTTCTTCTTTGCTATCCTCTGCGTAAGAACCCCGAACCTCTCATTCACTCATCCTCTACAAATTTTAAAAATGATGCTTAATCTTCCCTGGCACTGTTCTACGGAGGATCTCAATGAAGAGTCAAAAATTGAAAAAGTTAAAATTCGAATCTCAAAAATATATTAACGATATAAGGTTTCGTGCAGTTGCTCTGAAAATAACTTAATATTAAATTTAACAACTTAAGGTCTTGTGAACTTTTTATTACTTGTATCTATTTATTAATTTATTTACTCAAATAAAATTACTGTGATAAAAAAAAATTGTTACTCATTTATTTATGTATTCTATTTATATTTATTTATAATTTACTAGCTGACCCGGCGAACTTCGTTCCGCCTTAAATTGACTAAATGTCCCTTTCGAAAGTCGAGCTTTCCGACACGCGAACACGCCACGTACAGTTGTCCATGTGAAAAGCAAGGGAATTCAAGATTAAGGCCACACACTTGCAACGATTGGCCTTGCGATTTGTTAATTGTCATGGTGAATGCGGGTCGAACGGGAAACTGAATCCGCTTAAACTCGAATGGCAAGTCGGTTGGTATCAAAGGAATTCTTGGAATCAGAACTTCTTCGCCTTTGAACTTGCCTTTGATTATTGTCGCTTGGATGACGTTGTTCATGAGTTTCTTCACTGTCTATTTAGTTCCATTGCATAGTTTTGGTTGGTTCAGATTGCGCAGCATTATGATGACAGAGCCGACTCTGAGTTGCAAATTGTGTGGTGGAAGACCGGGAACATCCAACGAATTCAAAATTTTAATTAGATAGTTTGTTGCTTCGTCATCATTTGTTATGAATTCAGCGGGAACGAAATCAGGCCAGTTGCAGCATCAACGATAATTCGACCATTTCCAATTGCCAATTGTTTTTTTTGCAAAATCATCGGCTGATGGATCGTTATGCAACGCAACTCGCATGTTCGTCGTCAACTGCAGCTTCCTTACGTATCGCCAGAAATACGATAATTTTAGGCAAGCGTTGAGTTCATCTGCAGGCGTTGATCGCGGGATTACTGGTAAAATTTGACGGAAATCACCGGCTAGCAATATCATTGCTCCTCCAAAGCGTCTCATATTGTTCCGTAGATCTTTCATTGTTCGATCAAGAGCATTCATCCCAGATGATAATTTTGAAAGTTTTCAACACTTGTGCCATAGCAGAATTTCTTGAAATAATGCATGTTGGTTCGTCATTCAACTGCAGATTCTGTGGCGATTTTAACGCTGAATGTGCTATGCAACCACCTTCCAACAACGTGGCCGCTATTTGAGAAGAGGCAATCGCAAGCGCTATGTCGGATCTTAACCGAATTAAAGTAAAAATCAACGAAAGGAGAAACGTTATGTGAGAAAGTGTTGCGTCCCAATGATTGTCGTTGGCAAACAAATTCATCAGCTGACAGGCTTCTCTAAATGTGGCACACAGCACACCATCAACAGTCCGCAGGTTCTTGTACGAAGTTTGACCAGGCACATTGACCAAAAGCAATCGCAGATAGAAGCAGTCGTCATTTTTTGGATGAACAGCATAGATACGACTAAGCGCATCAGTTTAATACACAAATCCAACAAAAAAGTCTTCATGCAAATCGGATAATATTTAGCCAAGTTATGCTTGTACAAAGAACAAATTCATAATATGTAGATATCTGTTCCGCAATTTTGTGTTTTGACGATTTTTAAAAATTACCGTCCAAAATTTGAAAAATTCAGCTCTGCTATTCGTTTACCTGGTTTAATACAAACCCAACAAAAAAATCCGCATGCAAATCAGATGATATTCAGCTGAGTTAGGCGCGTACAAACAGACACCAATTCATTTTTATTTATTTATTTATTTATTTATTTATTTATTTATTTATTTATTTATTAGTTGTTTATTATTTATTTATTTATTTATTTATGTATTTATTTATTTATTTATTTATTTATTTATTTATTTATTTATTTATATATTTATTTATTTATTTATTTATCTATTTATTTATTTATTAACTTATTTATTATTTGTTTATTTATTTATATCTTTATTCGATCTATTTATTATTGATTTGTGTATTTGTTATTTAGTTTTAGCTTATATACCTACGTTACTGTGATATACATATACAATACATTTATTTGTTCACTTGTTTATCTTACCATATAAATTTATTTAACTGCTTAATATATCATATATGTATGTATATATATATTTTTTGTGTGTAAACAACATCTTTTTTGTGATCTCACGGATCCACTTCTCTCTCCTCTGGAAAAATTGTATTTCATAATTAAATGAAGGTTTTTTCATATAGCTTTTCCTTCTAAAACAACTTGAATCTGTGATAATAATATTGTATACATTTTTTGAGTTTTTCAGTAGTAAGGTAGAAAATACAATTTCTCTGTAAATTGTGCAATCTAGAAATACAAACTAATTTATATAAATTCAGCTACAATAAAGATTTGTTTAAAAAAAAGTGGCTAGGATTACTAAACCATTCGTTTTTATTAAACGCCTTACGTGATGTTTCAAGGAAAAGAGAATATAGAACTCTGCATGAATCGACAACTCCTAGACCGAAAGAATTAAAGCCTTATCCAAGAATGTGGGGCTTAAAATAAATAACCAAGCAGCAGGGTGAGTACCTCTCCATCAACATTTCAACATAATAATTGAACAAACAGCAATCTATAATATCGATGTGAAGAGGCACGACGTAAACATCTTATGTACGCAAAAAAAAAAATTGATTTTGGGTGTGGCTGACGCCCATTTTTCATTAAAAACTTTAAAAAACTTACTTTTGAAAGTAAGCGGTAAGTACTTAACTTATAATAAATTTAAAAGCCCAAATTTGTGCGTCTCTTAGTCGAGACTAAGAAGCTTGTGTATGGAAATTTTGTTTTAATTTCGGGTATGGCTAACACCCACTTTTCATGAAAAAACAAAAATATAGCTTTAAAAATTTAACTTAGCAATATTCAATTTTAACCAAGTTATGGATTAGTAAAAAAAATTCTAACAATCAAACATGGCATTACGATGATAGAGAAGTCGAAAAAAGTGGGTCCGACAATTCTATGTCTGTCTGTCCGTTTCTCTGTACCGGACCCTACAGCCTAAACGGCTGGACCGATTTGCTTCAAACTTGGTACATAGTATTATTATGACGTCCTACAGAAGGGTTCTTGGAACTAGCATTCTAGCTTCAAACTAACGGTACCTGCCATACGATTTTTAGTGAAAAATTATTTTTTCTCAAAAACGACTCTTAGGATTTTGATAAAACTTTCTGAATAGTGTTTTCTGTGCAAACTTTTTGTTTTGATTGGAATAGATTTTTCAGGAAAAGTCTTATAACGGTACCTCCCTCAGGACCGGTTTTTTGAAATCCGATTTTCTCGAAAGCCACTATACGAACTTCGATGAAATTTTTAATGAAGAAGTCCTTTTACAAACAAAATAATACAAATTTTTAAATTTTTAAAAAAAAATTTTTTTTGAGTTTTTTAAAAAAGTTTTAAGATTTTTTTTTTTATTTTTTGTTTTCCCAAAAATGGTTAGATCTATTTTTTTTGAAAATTTTTTTTTTCTGATAAAAAACATGTTGCTAGAAATTGGCATACTCAAAAAACATTTGGAATATATTTTCGAAAAATTTTTCAAAAAAACAGTTTTTTGAAAAAAACTAGTCTTTTTTGAAAAAATTTTTCTTAAAATTCTAAACAGTAAACGAAATCGGATGGCTTACTTCATTTTTTCCAAAAAAAACGTTTTAACTAGTGATTTTTAAGTCATCAATAAAATGTATATCATTTTTTCTGTGGATTTTTTTCCCCAAAATCTCAAACCATAAGACCACTGCCACACATTAGAGCAAGTTTGTCCGACCCAGTAGTGCACTTTTTTTTGTTAGTTTATATGAAAAATGTAACTCTAAATTTGTTTGTGTTTTAATATTTTAACACGCCCACTTTTAGAGGCGTTATTTTTACAAAATACCTTCATTCGGGTAAGATGGTTAAAAAAAACTACTCGATTGTAGTTTTACACATATGCCTAAATACTGACTAACGATCAAAGCTCAGGTAGCGCTTTCAATTTTTTTTTTACAAATTTTTAAGGCACGCCCACTTTTAAGAGGCGTTTCCGTTAAAAGTCTTAATAATGCATTAATAATTTAATGTTTCCTAACTATAGGTCACAGTTTTGAAGTAAGAAGATGAACATTTTGATTTCAATTTATTGGTTACGTCCAGGAATTATTAAATACACCCATAACCGTTATTTCCATTCAAAATCTAGTTTTTATAAATTAAAGTTATGTCTTGTTTTGTTCAAATCGAGCTGAAAGCTAAACTAGCGAACGCATACACATACACAAACGTACTGTAGACAACGTTTATGTAAGTCCCCATGGACTTACAGCTCTGGTTTTTGGCCTGCAACATTGCAGATAAGTTTCGTTTTTGGCCAAGTGCGCGAGCCATACACTCATCATCCAACCAGGTGCTTCGTTGTGGCCGCCTAATGAAACCCCAAACATCAGTGGCTGCATTTTTGATGGCCATTTTGCTATGTTGACACTGGGCCTCTGGGTTTGGCTCAGATACCGGGATTTTGGAGAGGTAGGAGGAGACATTTTCCTCAAAAACGTTTTTAGCAGATTTGATAAAATATTCTGAGTTTTGCTTTGGTAAAACAGTTTATCTTCAATTTAGAATGGTTTTAACGTTCCTTAATAAATGTATGTAAGAATTCCGCGATCCTTTGAACAGGATAGTAGAAAAAAAAGTATTATTGGTACACATGCAGTTACAAGGAGTTTCGAATTTTAAGTTTTGCATAACCTATATATACTATCATGTTATTTAAAGATGTTTATAAATTGTTTTAAAACAAACATCTTCTGGTACATGATTATTCCTCGTATGTATCTTTAAATAAGGCATCAAGAAATGCATTGAAAGAGTCAACAAAGCAAACTTTTCTCTAGTATTAGTATTTGCATTTTAAATCTTTTTTTCGCATATAAGAATCCTTAGTCTACCATAGTATGAAAAAACATAAACATCTTCTCATTAAAACTTTTATTCAAGGAAATTAGAGATCTTATGTTCCATTAAAAATAAAATCTTGCTTAAGCTTATAGACTTTATTCAAATACAAACATTAATCATTCTTTGAATCCTTGGCATTTATATATCTCTATATGCGGGATACAAGAAGAAGAAGAAGAGTGTTTCACTGAATCATCATCATCATCATCATCATCTAGCGAAGTCCTCTTTGACAAGATACTGAACTACAACTAGAAGAACTACAAATAATTTTCTGAAAAAAAAGAAACACCACAATAATTTAGGATAATAATTTTAAATCTGATAAAAAGGTTTTAAGAAATGATTGCAGAAGTAGTCAAAGGATTTTCTAGGACTCGATATACATAATCTGCAAATTTTCTCCAAGCAAGTCTGGAAAAAAAATTGTTTCATGATTTTGATCCAAGGAGCAACAAAACATTAAGCTGCAATTATTGAGCGCCAAACCATTAAAATATAAACACTCGGTTCGGTTTCAGTTTTCTAAGGATCTCTGTTTTTTTTTTCTGAAGAGCTCAAATTATCTAAAGGATTTTTGGGTGCGTGAGCTTAGCATGATTTAGTCCCGCCACAAACATGAAACCATGCAATCGAAAAGTATAAGAGAAAGAAAAAAAAAAAATATGACCTTCTGCTGCTGCTGGTTGTGGTCATCCTATGGATTGGGGATTCTTTTCCTTGTTTCGACAGTTTTTCTGGCTGCCAGAACAGATTTCTACCCGTTTTGTTCCAAATTGAATTGTTTTTATCTCTGCAGTCCGCACTCGAGGACTAACTTTTCTCTGGGAACTATGGTTCTGTTATTTTGTCCAAGTGCATTTGCGTCAAGCGCACATTTCCAAGTTTAAAACGAAGGCTAGTTCGTGATTGTGTTATAAGAATTCAGCAGTTATTTGGAATGAAGAGAAAATATAGTTCGTGGGATAAAGGCTAATTAAATGGGTTCTAATCGAGATCTGAGATAGTGAAGTTCTTTGGAGATTTTTCTTTCGGCTTTTAAGTTGTTAAATGTATGCAAAATCATGAATTAAGATAAAACTATTGTAAGATATTTCTAATTAATTATTAATAGATATGCAGATGTGCTTTAAGCCATGCAAATTAAGTAAAAGTCAATTAATTTTTTTATCTTTACGGTTAGATACTAATCAATGGTTTTTCACTAGTGATCCGCCTATGGGATTTGCCGTGGGAGTGGGTTGACCTCAGAAAACGTCAGCAAGCCTCCCGATTTTAAATGTCTCCATTTTTAAGGCAGTCTTAATATCGCCGCTGCATTGGTTTGTATATCAAAACATTTTAGACCTGCCTTGGTTCTTCCTCCCTCCCTGTATTATAATTACCTTATTTGAAGTGATATTTTAAACATGAAGGCTTTCTCGAATTTTCGGACATCTTGTCCTAAAAAGGTTTGTTTGTTAATTTATTCTCATACGTTTTGTAAATTGTCCAAAATTGTGAACCTCATCCGTATACATCAAGCCGCCCTGGGTTCTGCAAAGATCGGGATGGGAAAACTGTAGTAGAAACGCAGGCGATGTTAGGCATCTATAGGGACTACTTTAACCAGTAGTTAAATCCCGATGACAGCCAAGATACCGCCCAAGACCAACTTGTACCAGTTAATCTATATGACGACCATATGAGCTACCTCCGCCCGACCAAAATGAAATCAAAGTAGCCATATCACCAGGCTTAAGAAGAACAAAGCAGCTGGATGCGATGGTTTACAAGCGGAGTTAGGAGATAACCTGGTAAGGAGCATACACCAATTCATCTACAAAATATGCTCAGAGGAAAGTACCATCGATGAGTGGAATCTCAGTATCATCTGCCCGATCCGCAAAAAAAGAGCTGCCTAATCTGCGACAACTATAGAGGCAAGTCTCTTAAACATCGCGCATAAGATCCTGTCCAGCGTTTTATGTAAACGTCTCAAGTCTGCTGATGGTCTTATAGGTCCTTACCAATGCGGCTTCAGACCTCAGAAATCTACGACCGACCAAATGTTCACATTTCGCCAGATCCTGGAGCAAACCCAAGTCTATAACATAGATACCCACCTGCTGTTCGTCGATTTAAAGCAGACTACGACAGTGTTAAATGTTAATAGAGTTAAACTGTATCGTGCCATGTCCAACTTTAGAATCCCTGCTAAACTGATACACCTTATCAGGATGACGTTTTGAAAATTCTCGCTGGTCCGTCCAAGTTGGTAGGGACCAGAGTTATCACGCTGAAATATATGAGCCAAAAGGACTCATTTTTTTTTAGGTTGACTCAGGGACTCATCCAAACTAAAAATATTTTTTAAGCTTCTATACTTACTTTCTTAGACGCTTTGATTTAAAAAATTGATACGTTCAAACAAACAACAACTAGCTATTACTTTGATTCAAGAGGACTAAATTATTACCAAAACGACTCATTTTTTTTAGCCTCTAGGACGAATAAAAGTTTTAACTTGCGGTAACACTGGTAGGGACTCTACTGAAACTTTTGAAACCACCTTAGGGATGATAGCTGCATGACAAGGTGACGCACTGTCATGTAGCTGTTGTAACATTGTGCTGGAAAATGTCATAAAGAACACCAGCATATCGGGCCACATTTTTAATAAATCGACACAATTACTTGGGTTTTTGCAGATGACATTGACGTTATAACAAGAACAAAACGAGCAGTACCGGTGGTGCCTTCACTACTATTAAGTCAGCAGCAAACAGAATGGGAATCTTATATGCTTTCATCCACAAAAGTCCTTCTTCGAGGAAGCCAGTGAATTTGTCTACCTGGGTACTGCTGTGAACACAGGCAACAACATCAGTGATGAAATTAAACGCAGACTAACTCTTGCTAATAGCTGTTTCTGTGGGCTAAATAAGCAATTGAGGAATAATGCACCATCGAGAAGGGCCAAGGAGATACTGTATAAAACACTCATCATCACGGTCCTGTTATATGGTCCAGAAGCATAGACTCTCTCTCCGAATCGGATGAAAAGTCAATTATAATTTTCGAGAGAAAAATTCTGCAAACGATTTATAATCCTGTCTGCGTAAACCGAGAAAAAAAGAAGATACAACAAAGAACTACTTTCGTGCTGTACAAGTGAATAAGCCGAATTCAACGACTAAGATAGCTGGGCATGTAGAGCGAATGGATGACGAACGACGCTCCAGCTCGTAAGGCCTTTAACGCCAAACCAGAAGGAGTCAGAAGCCAAGGTATACCTCATCTTCGATGGAGCGACCAGGTGGAGGGAGACCTCCGACAACTTGGAGTGCAAAATTGGAGATGGCAGGCTAGAGATCGAGTCGGCCGTAGGGGCATATTAAGCAAGGCCTAGGAGCACCACGCTCTAGTGGAGCCAACATAAGTTGGTAAGTAAGGACTTAGCACTTTTACACATTAAACCAACGCAGTGCTCCACGTTCGTAGTCTATGTTTATTTTCTTCTGGCATGTCGATGATGTCTTCTATTATTTGAGGTTGTTTTGTCGTAGCTCTTGAATAGCTTGGTTTGCAATTAGTAGCTGGAAAAATCCATCCAGCTCCCTATACAGACCTTCCTTACTTCTTCTTCGCTTCTTTTCCTTTGACGTGGAATCATCATTAAGATAGTCGATGAAGTGACATATCTAGGATTAAAGCACTTGAAATGGAATTTCAATCAATCCTTGGATTTATTTGCCGACTAAATTTCATCCCTGCGCGAAGTTTCAATTATGAATTCGGAACGTATAAACGTTACTTTGTGAAAAAAAGCTATTACAAAAAGTAGGTACCATCAGAATTAATAAAGTAATAGCAAAAAAAAAAAATCACCATCCATGTAAACAAAAATCCTTTCCATTCTTTTTTTTTATAAATCATTCCTTTCAAATGCTATCATCACCCTCGGTTCAGGCACTAGGAGGCCGGCCGGCTCTGTGCGATGTGGTGGCGGCGGGCATAGCTCGGTGGTGGCAGTGCACCAGTGGAAAATTTAAAGCTTATACCAGCAATTTGTGCGTAATGAGGGATAACAAATTCCGAGGGTGATTATGGGTTGTTCCAACTTTTCCCTTTTTGCGCATAGCTCATGATGAAAAATATATTTAAGACAAAGTATGGTCGTTATGGCCGTTTTCTACAGACTGGCAACAGTAAGATAAGAAAATAAAAACTCGCCAGCAAAAAGCCTCCGTCATATTGTTTGCCCGCTAGCAATAATGGAAAGCACCCGTGACTAATATTATGAAATAAAGAAAATCACTGCAATAATATTTTCAGTAATGATGGTTTAACCAACCCTAACGGTGTTTGGAATAAGTCCATCAAACAAAAGGGTAGAAAGTATTTTTTGAGTAATGGAAACATTTTGGTGGCTAATGATTGATGAAAAAAGGATGTCTGCAGCAAAGCCGCTATGGGTAAAATATGGATAAAGAGATAAGGAACATGCTTCTTGTGTTTTTTTTTTTTTTTTTTTTTTTTTCTTAAGAACCCTTAAAAAAGTAAGCACAGTAGTGGGCATCCTATAGATTTAACGATATGATTTTTGTTACTTTAATAAAATTTCATAACTTTTGACGTATATTTAATTTTTCACTTCCATAAGGAAAGGGAGCACTGAAAATCAATAGGCAGTTAAAACTGAGAAACATTTTTTCCTCAAAACAAACAAAAGCCATTTTATTTGTGGGACACAATTCTAGGTACTAAAAACATCCGTCTAATCCAGAGGACCATTTGCAGCATTGCAAACTAGCCATTCACACACATAAAGGCCCCTACCCATAGAATCCGTTGCGTTCGTCCGTCCAACAAATTCAACTGACAGCTCGATTACATACACGTGTTCTTATGGGAAGCGGTTATAAGAAAAGTTCCGAAAAATCTTTTACAACCAAATGATAAATTGTCCTGAGACAATAGCACTCTGAATGTTTTATCAAAAGCGTTTTAACCGTTTTTGAAAAAATCAATATTTTTCTGTACGATTATATGGCAGGTACCGTTATTTTTGGGTCTAGAGCAAAAATTTAAAATATTTTCCGAGGAACGGCCAAATAAATTATAAGCACCAAGTTTGAAGCAAATCGGCACATCCGTCGTAGGCCCTCATAGTACCTATAATCATTAGTAGAAAGCATGTGCCACTCCCAAAGCTTATTACCATAAGGCAGAACCATACAATTCTTGAACCACATCCTGCTTCGTAACCCATAAGGAATACAAGCACGAAAAAATGTTAACCTTCTTACTTCAAAACCACGGCCGTTATTTTGTTAACATTGAAACATCAATCCAGATTAAGACTTTTAACGGAAACGCCCCTTAAAGTAAGCGTTTGTTAAAAAAAAAGTATGAGCTGTAATCGTAAGTCACTTTTAAGGCATAATGTGTAAAATTACAGTTGAATCGACCAGCTTTTTACCAATTTAAGGCGATTTGATGTATTTTATAAAAATCTCGTATTTACTTGCGATTATAGGAGCTATAAGGCAAGTTATGCATTCGTAAAAAAAAAATCTAACAATAAAAAATCGAAAAAAGTGGGTCCGACAATTCTGTCTGTCTGTCTGTATCGGCACCTACAGCCTAAACGGCTGGACCGATTGCTTCAAACTTAGTACATAGTATTATTATAATGTCCTACAGAGGGGCTCTTGGAATCAGCATTCTAGCTCTTAAACTAACGGAACCTGCCATACGATATTTAGTAAAAAATTAATTTTTCTCCAAAACGGCTCCTACGATTTTGATAAAATTTTCTGAATGGTGTCATCTGTGCAAAATTTATGTAGAAGCCCTTTTATTGACGAAATAATATAAATTCTTAAATTTTTCAAAAACATTTTTTTTTGAGTTTTTTAAAAAAGTTTTAATTTTTTTTTTTCAAAAACGGTTTAATCAATTTTTTTTTCTGATAAAAACTACAAAGTGCTAGAAGTTGGCATACTCAAAAAAAATTGGAATTCATTTTCGAAAAGCTTAAAAAAAACAGTTTTTTGAAAAAACTGGTGGAACGATTTTGAAAAAAAATGTCTTATTATTTCTTAAAATTCTAAATAGAAAACGAAATCAGATGGCTTACTTTTTTTTCCAAAAAACCTTTTAACTAGTGATTTTTTCAACTGCTTTTTTCCAAAATCTCAAACCCCAAGACAACTGTCACTCATAAGATCAATTTCGTCCGACCCAGTCGTGCACTTTATTTTTTACCGAAAAATAAAAAAAAATAGTTGAAATTGAGTATTGGTGGAGTATATTTTTAAAACTACTTTTGTGTTATTTTATGAAAAGCATCGGTTAAGCCACGCCCGAAATTAGAAAATTCGCTAAAAGTAGTGCGTGCAGGCTATACAATTTCCGATCATCTTACTAAAGATATACTCTCTCCCAGTTTTAATTTTAAAGTCTCCCACAGCAAGAGGATTTTAATGTCATGTTTTGGGCACTGCACTTAGGTATCTATTGAAATGGTACCAATATGAGCCGGGCTAAAATGGAATAAAAAACCTCGGCAACCGTTTTCCTTCAAATTGCTATATTATGAAGCTTAAAGAAAATCCGTCCAGCAGTTTGAGCTGTAGGTTGACGTGAGTAAGCGCACAGACGCACATCCGCACATCTGCACACCCGCACAGACAGACCGACGGATGGTATGGCGAAAACCACTTCTCTATCGTCGCTTCTTTTTGTCATGCATGATTAAACCTCGATTTTTGTCTGCACGAAACCAATACTTGCACTCTGTCCCAATAATTACATTTTCTTATTCTAAAGTTAAGCGTATAAGCATAAGCATCAAAAACGAAACTCAATCTTATATTCAATTTCTTTTTTTAGTTGTAAGTTCGTAGCCAGTTCAAAGCCTCTGGTATAAGTGAATAAAATAATAAATTAACAATACCATTGAAGGGAAAGGTTGGTGTGCTTAAATATCTTATCAGCAACAGGTATAGTCTTCCTACTCCATTTCAACAGCATCAACCTTGAGAGCTGAGAGACGTGATGAATTAATTTTCATCAAGTGAAAATGCAAATGTAAGCATTTTCAATTTGACACACTTTACAAGGACAAGCCTTAAATCACTTTAGTTACACCATTTCAATCACAGTCAACCTCTTGACTGCTAGGAAGTGTCATGTTTGTCTTGTCTTTGAAAAGGTTAACTAAATAGGTAGTACCTACTCTATTCCTACTATATGAAGGAAGGGTTAATATGAATTAAGGAACCAATAAATTAAACTGAGAATTGGAATCGAATTAATTACACATTTTGATGTTCTCTTTTTAGAAATTGGAAATTTTTTCACGATGAATTTTGACTCTGGAGTCTGGATGTTACGGTAAAATTTACCGTAACAAAAACTGCTCCTCCAGATCCCTGCTCTTGTTCCTTCCGCCCCTTTATTTTCTTTCATACAGGTACCTTTAATCCATCAGACAGGCGGTCTGAACCATGCAACCAGCATTGTGACGAAGCCACGAAGACATGGAGAGTTCGTAGTTGCCATCTTCCTCTACCAACTACGAAGGGTTCGTAGCACCGATGAAGTTATTGGCCGAGTGCCCAACATAGCTAATTCTATTTATGTAAAAGATGGACCGTTGTCTGATATTCTCTCCTACTTCCCTTATTCGAACAAAAGCCCAACGAAGCCACTCGCGAAATAGTGAATTTCTGCCAAACTCCTCCCGTAATTATAGTGGGAACTACGAATAGCTTCGCTCTGAAGTCTTCACAGTTTTTCGTACCTATTTTATGATTTATTCGGTGGGGAAGAATGCACGGTGTTAAGTTGAATTTCTTTCGTCTTCTTAGAAACTTTTCTTTTCGAAATACAAAACCACATTATTGACTGTATGCGTTCATCGAATTCCCGCCCACTGGAAATGATACCAGAATCCGGCGAATTCGATGATGACAACGCACATTTGATGAGAGAGGGTGAGTAAGCGAGACCGTCGGATTCCATCTCTGTTCACTTACTGCCTATGTAGTATAGCTGAGTAATGACGAGATCAGACTCCGCGGTCTATGATTGGCTGAAAACCAGGGCAATTGGAAAAATAAGATGAGACCATCCTGGAAGGCCACTTCTAGTTTGGAGTTAAAAGCGAAAAGTGGTGGAAAAGTGGAGAAAAAGAAGAGTTTGTGAGGAGAAGAAAGAAAAGTTGAAGAAATTCGAAGAGTTGTTAAGAATTCAGTGGCCCTGTTCTGTAACTCTCGCGTTGTCGAGAAACGTTGGAAACTGGAACAAAACACATTTTATCGCGTTCATCGGGTTCTTTAACTTTGACAGGCGATAATTTTATTGCATGGAACACATCGAAATGAAACAACTGGAAAACTGCGATAAAATGGTGTTCTCTATGACCGAAAAGTCATATTTTTTTTATTTTAAACGTCAAATTTACTCGCCTTGTATTGAGCACGCGATAGGTAATAAATACATCATGGCTGATCAGAAATCGGTAAATAAAGTAATATATTTTTGTAAGATTATGAGATCCAGTTGAAAAAGAAGGAGAAGAAGCGCAAAAAAGCAGAACCTCTTGCTAACTTATCGTATCTTAATATTGTTGAATGTTGTTCTAATTTTTTTTTTTAATTATACCATTGTGTCATCGAAAAACAAAATTACTTTTATTGGTCCTAACTTTTAAAAAAAACTATAGTCTCAAAATAAAACAATTGTTTACATTGAACACGGTTCATTTTTTTTTTTTAATATTTACATAATATGTTTGTGGATTTACATGACAAAACACCATACAGCTTGATTTATCTGTTGAGTTGTCTTTTAAGACGATCTCGAATGACCAATGCAGGGCTATGGTGAACTAACCTAGTTTCTGGATATAAATTGACTTCTTCATCACTCTTTTTTAAATAAATAAGTCTTTATTTATTAAAAAAACAACTTAAATTTCAATTTCACAATCAAATCTTTAATTATTTTTGTTTTGATTTGACAGATTGACACTTCAATTTATGGCCTTCCAATGGAAGTTCCAGGCAAAATGAGATCGAAATCTTAGCATATCGCTTCAACTTAGAGAAACCCTACTTTTTCCAGACGCCATAAAAGCGGAATGAGTTGTTTCATTTTATAACGATGCAAAAAAATTTCGCCAAAGTTACAGAACAGGGCCACAGGGGAGATATCTGTGGAAAATTGTGAAGAATTTGGAGCAGTTTAAAACAGGGACGAAGAGAGTAGAAAAGTGTATCAAAGGAAGGATTTGGCAGAAAAGAAAGCTAAGTATTCAGATAAAATTATTCTCTGTGTAGCGTATTAATTTGTTCGATCATTGGTTTTCTTTTCTTCGAAAGAAAGAAACCCAGAAATTTCAGTTTTTTTGTTCGTTTGGCTTTCGTTCCGTAAATTTTCCGGAACTCGTGACCCATACAAAACCCTTTGTCTCAACGTGATAACGGTCCTTCTTTCTTTTGTTCAAACCCCATTTTGTAAATTTAATTTTTATTATTTTGAAAAGATTTTGGGTTTTTTTCCTATATTAGAAAAGGTTTCCCAAACCAATAAATAGTTTAAAATCCCCATTCGGGAGTAACAAATCTTGTGTTATTATTTAATTTTTTTTTTATTGGTTGCACCGTAGATTTTAGTTTAGGTTTGGAAATTCCTCTAAAAATTTTCTGCCGCCCTATTTTCTACTTACCATTTTTGTAAGTACGCCCTTGTGGCAATTAATCATAAATCCCTTTGATTCAATTCAGATCAAAATCGGGTATAAATAATTCGATAGTCAATCAAAAAATTTTCGTATCGACGAACCACCCCTTTCACTGAGCTAGCCAATTGACAGCACTCATCGGATGCTGTCACAGCTGCGCTGAATCAGACGCACCTTTCGAGTTGTAAATTTAATTTAATCGACAAATTCAACCCTATCGCGTGCACATCGGTTTGTGCTTCTTTTTTTTTATTTTATAAAATAAATCGTATCGTTTGATAATTGTTGTGGATTCGGTATCCAAGTCGCGGTTTTTCAGTTCGTCTCATCCTAATTATTCTAAATAATAATTTTCACGTCGCGTTTGGTTCATGTGTGGCATGGAGTCTGGACACGAGAAAAAGAAAACTAACGTTTTTCTAATGAATTGTTTCCTACGACTTGGAAAACATTTTTTTTGAAGTGAAACTTCTTTAGGCGCAGCATGAGGGTAAATTTTGTACTGATGCAGCGGAAATAAGCGTGACTTCCGACCCCGAAAATGGAGAGACCGATTGACAGAGAGTGAGAATTGAGAAAGGGCGAACGTAGCATGAAGCACATAGACATGGAGCGAAAGTAGGGACTAGGGAGCAAACGAGTGAGAAAGGTCGAGAGAGAGAGAGTGAGATAGAGCGAACGTCACATCACGCACAGTGCCATGGGAAGAGAGAGCTGTAGGTTAGGCTAGGTTTGATTTATAATAGCACAAACTGGTTTTGCACATCAACTGTGGGTAGGTCGACGGCTGATGGTTAAAAATAGAACGGTGGGTAGCAGGGACGGTATGCATTATATGTGGCTTAGTGGACAAAAGTGTTTCGTATATCCACTGTAGGCAGTCAGGCGGTTGATGGTTTTAAATAGATTGGCAGGTAGCAGGGATGTGACTTGGTATGTGATGAGCGCTGGAAGCACGGACCAATAAGATACAGCCCGCCAACTCACTGTATGGTCTCTCTTTTTGCCTACAAGCTAAAGATCAGCTGATATGCCATTTATTTTGAGAGTGTGACGCACGGACCAATATCAAAGAGGATATATACATAGAGTCCAATCTTGTGCCTTGTTTTGATTTTGCCTACAAGCTACAGCTGTCATATTGTTCTTTTTGTTAAACATGTGGGCGTTCACACCTTACTACTTACCTCATCGTTTCTTGTCGTTGTTTCACACGGACAATGAATACAATAGGAAAGAGACCACGAAAATTTTATAGCAGAGGAGGATGGAACGTAGGAAAGATTGGACTCTATGTATATATCCTCTTTGCCAATATACAGACCGCCAACTCGTACTCCTCTTGTCTGAAACACCCTCGAAATATTTGTTCCTGTCTGTGAATACGTGTACGTCTCTCTCTGTGCATTTTGTAATGCCAACTATACCTGCGTATGCCATTTATTTTTTAGGTGTGTTTGCTAAATGGGTTTTAAAAGCAAGGGAGAGCGTCACACTCTCAGAATAAATGGCATATCAGCTAATTTTTAGCTTGCAGGCAAAAAAAATATTTCGATGGTGTTTCATGCGAGAGGAGTACGAGTTGGCGGTCTGTATTGGTGTGTGGCTGGAATGTTGATATGAAAAATGTGATGTGTAAAACATAAAAAGTGTTAGGCGGGTAAGTGGCCTTAAAAACTGCACTGGTCGGTTGATGCGGTTCAAAAAAAAGAGCTAAATGTAATGCTTCATTTAAGAGCTGATGAGGAAGATTGAGAGACAGTGAAGGAGTTCGAGAAAAATACATGCTATTGGTTGATGTATTCATTTAATAGTTAAATATTAGAACTTTAGATGTCTATTCTGTCGCATAACGTCTTGTGCAGCAAACACAGATTTTTGTTATTTATTATTATTATCATTACTACGTACACACTGTGTAAACAGTGAGTTAAATTTATAAATAAACATTTTGTGATAAATTTGTAAGTCGTCCTATATTAAGCAGTTATTCATACATTCGTTATCTTTTTGTTAATTTACAATTTTTTATGCTTATTCGTTTGAAGGTTAGGAAATTTTAATATTTAAAAAAAACTTGTGGCATTTTAATTTGACACTCGTCATTAAAGAATTTAATATACTATTTTTCATAAAATATAAAATAAAAATATTTCATAAATTCTCTTTTCTAAACCTTAATTTGAAAAAAAAAAATAATAAAAAAAATTTAATTTTTAATTTTTAATATTCACAAAAACACCTATCATTTCAATTTACAATTCGTCATTTAAGTTTTCAATAATGTAAATATCGAAGAAATAAATTAGAAAATTAAAAAAAATAAACTTATAATTTGTATTAATTGTCGACACTTTTAATATTTTAATGACGATTAAAGTCATTAAATTCCTAACATATCTTCCTTTTTCCCTCCCTCTAAGTCTCGGAAATCTAAGGCTTTAGATAAGTATAAATATAAACGAGACTTAAAAATTTATTTGCCAAAGAACTTTCACTTCTGACATGTGTATTTTGTACGCACGCTCTTTTTTTTTTGGAAAACTAATAGGGTTTTCACACCGAGCTAAAACGCGGTTTTCGCAAAAAAAAAAAACCAAAAACCTGAACCAAAACACAGGTTTTACCATACATTTTTCCTCATCACAAGTTTTATAAAAGCAAACATACCTAAACTTGTTGTGATATACAATGAACACGCCTAAAAATAATTATAAACGTAAAAAAAAAAACAGCTGCCAGCATTTTGTGAAAATATTTTCACATTCAAAATCATAGTCCTGAGCACAAGGAAACGAAAAGATGCCGACAACGAAGAGAACCAAAGTTATGTTAAATTGGAACAGGTAAGTCTGCAAAGCACCACAGTCACCCAACTCCCCTTACACTGTAATTCCATCCTCATGTTTCAGGTTTCAGCGATGAAGACCTGCAGACACATCGCTGTGACCGTCAACTCGAGCCAAATGAATTGTTCGACGCTGTTCAAGTTTGGGAACCCAAGTGTGCCAATCTGGCTCTCAGTCCAGCCCACAAAGCGGCCATAGGAAAAGGAATTGCAGACCCGGAGAAAGGTATTTCACTGCGATTTCCCCATTTTATTCAGATACGAGATAATAAAACACCAGAAGACGCCACCTCCGCCCAGCAAGTAGCGGGCATGTATTCCAATCAAGAGCAAGTTAAGAATCAACAACAATCATCCAAGGATCCCGACGATGATTTTTATTGAGATTGAGGTTCAAAGCCAATTTATTTGAGTCTTTTAAGTGTACATTATATTTAGAAATAAGCTAATAAATCGTCCGCCGGATTATGGTCGCATTTCTTCTTGTTTTTTATTAGGTCATTCGATAGGGTGCAGGTTGGGCCAAATGTAGCGTCCAGGTTTTGTGTCATAGTCCTTTGAATCTGGCAGTGGGAAGGGTGTCGTGTTGTCATGGTAGTAATTTCTGGGTGCATGCATAACAAACTCTAGAAAGAATAGCTTTCGTTATTGTTCTTCGTCGGGGCCTAAGTAAACAGTCATTTAAGGCTTATATCACCAAACTTTTTTTTTTGCTCACCTACATATATGTGCTTGTATAGATGGAGTTATTGGGATTGACTGATTGGGACATGTCCTTCACAAAATTCACAAATAATACGACTATATTTTCAAGTTACGAAAATGTTATAATACAAAATTTGTCAGTCGGCTGTCAAAAATATGTGAAATGTCAATCTAAAACTTGAAACGTTCGGTGTGAATGATTTTCAGGTTTTCGTAAACTTTTTGCTGAAAAGCGGGTTTTCGGCTCTGTGTGGAAACCCTATAAACCTTATTTTATCTTTATTAAATTGTATTTTTAATTATTTTCCAAACTGTTAAAATGTAAGAATTCCAATGTGAAATTCAAAATACTTAAATTCCAACATAAATTTCAAAAGCCCTGTGTCAGAATTGTTTTCCTCAGCACATAGAAATATAAAACATAGGTCTGAAGTGAAATAGTTTTTGAAAAGTTGAACACAAAAGTTTTTTTTTTTTTGTAATTTGAATAATTAAAAAAAAAGCAAACAGGGCTCTATCTGGCAACCACATATACTCGTAACTAGTAAAGTAAAAGTTTGAAGTTCTGGAATTTGCAACTATTTAGTATGCAAAACCATTGACCCAATGAAAAGACCCAGACAGGAAAAGCTGTATCTATGTTGTTCTCATTTATTTTTTTTTTTTTACAAAATAAATAAAAACAAAACTGTTAACTAAACAGCTTAATTGTAATAAGTACTCATTGCACGTTGTACGTTATGTTATCTGAGTTGAGATGCGAACGTGATACTCAGGCAAGTTGGAAAACAGGGAAATGTTGACTTTTGTATTTAGAACGTTCAAAGCTAAAAAAATGTATGCTTGTTTAATGGCTTGAGGGAGGGAAAGGCATAAAACTGTATTTAAAGTTTTGTTTCTAAAATTTGCATTTATTAAATCAGACTGTGAAAATATCTATTACACAATTAGCTTTCCAAGCAAAAATCTCGAATTTTGGGGGTATCATACGTCATACCATTCTGTAAAGCAGAATTGGAAAGGGTTTAAGCTCAGGTATGATGCCAAGAAAAACTACGAAAAGTTAAATTGAAAATGGTGGTCCAGCCCTAATGCACGATCTTAATTGAAAATAAAACAAAAAGTTTTCCGAGAATTATCTTAATTTTTTATTATGATAGGATGACATAGTATGACAATTTTATGTGAAATAAAATATCATGCAAAAGCTTTGGTGGCATACCTCTATACAACGGAACAGTTTTTTTTCAATGTCGCTGAGGCATAATTGAGGTTCAATGTCGTCAATGTGCTTACTTATCTCTTATCTCGTCCTTCAGCTCTTAAATTGTTCTTGGATACGTGATGTTCACTTCTTTTTTTAAATATCCCCAAGGAAAGATGTCCAACAGTATCAAATAACATGATCGTAGCTACCAAATGACATCTCGACGGCCATGGAATTTGTTGATCTATAATTGTTTCGTTGTCTGAGAGGCACCATCTTGATGTATTCACATATCGTCCTTCTCCATATCCTCAATTTCTGGCCACAAAAAGTCCATTATTATCTCGCGATAGAGAACACTATTCACTGCTTGGTGGAATTCATTTTCAAAGAAGTACTGCCCAATGATGCCACCAGCCCATGAACCTCATCAAAAATTCACATAATGAGCTGGACGAGCATATATGCACAGGTGTTTTCACATCTCCAACAAATCTGGCTTACTGATATTTGAGCACAATCTTCCCGATTGTGAACACAATTGGTCGATTATGCTGACCAAAATAACTAAGAAGTACACGATACGTTTTTATTTATACTCCCATTTTTATAAAACGCTTCAACGATCTTAACACGCTGCTCTATAGTATACCTTTGCATGGTTGAATTTGTCAAAAACTGATAAAAAGATACATCATTAAAAAAGAGTATAACTGAACAAAATGCAACTCCATATAGTAGGAATCTGTTAGAAACAACAAGAAACTAAGTTAAATTTCTTCGATAGAGCCGTTTCCAACTTATGGCCATTTGAAAAAAGACGTTTAGACCAGATCTCTTTTGATTGTATTTTTAGCAAAGGATAAAAACATAGTTGGCTTAGCAAAACACTACGTATATAAAACATATATATTCAAAAGCGTTTTTGAGCAAACTTGGCTAAAACTGAACTGCTTTGTATGGAAGAGACTGTTAAAAAAGGTGTTACTGAAAGTATTGCAATGCCATCTATAGAAAATAATGGGGAACTAAGCAAAAAAAGTTTGAGTGAATTCCTTCAAGCCGTTCCTAAGTTATGGCCATTGAAATAAAGCCGTTTAAACCTGATTTTCAATCCGACCATTTAATCCGAAAACGAAAATTTGTTAGAAATACCATAGGTTGGTTAAACTATCCAATCAAAATCGTTACCAGAACAAATTTATAAAAACAACCTTTTCTTGAAAAGTACGAGTTTAAGCTGGGCTGCTTCAACTTATTTTCCTTCATAAAAACTCATTGTTGTCATATTTGTTTTAACAATTTTTTTATTTAACTTCAAGTGAAATTGTAAAATCAATACAAAAACTCCTTTAAAACAAAATGCAACAATTTCGATCCTACTGTAAGCCATCGTAGATTTAAACGAATAAAACTTTGATATTATTATGCTCAAACTTCAAATTGAGAACGATGATTCGTTAGTTAAATCAAATGTATTCGAGATTAAAAATACTATTTTACCCAAGCTCCATCTTTAATAGATTCGTAGAAATAAATGCTTTACACTTTGAAGTGACCATTGTTTATTTTAAATTCAATACGACCAACTTAAAAATAACTTTGCTTCAATTTAATATCGTTTCCGTTATAATGTTTGTTACTTAGAATAAACACCTTTTAACTTTGATCTTGCCATGATTTACAATTTTGAAATACCTGGTTAAGACTTGGATCTAACCATGATTCAATGTCAAAACAATTGCTGTAAGCTTAAAACCAACATACTCCAATTTTTATTTAACAAATTATTCTTATAGTTAGCCGGAATTTCAAAATACTTTTAATTTTTAATAGAAAAGGATTAATTAGGTATTTTAAAATCAAAAGATTTTATTTTTCATTCAAAATAATTATTGTTTTTGTTATATATAGCATTCGCACAGTTAAATAACACATAAGCAAATAAGTTCAACTCAAACGCAAGTAAAAAACATAATTTGTTGTTAAATTAAATTAATTTTTGTATCAAATAAAATAATTTTTAAAACAGGTTTTCCCATTATTTGTTGGGTATCTACAGATGAATAAGTACACTTGTAAAAAAGATTTAATGTTTATGGTTTAAGTATTCGTTTTGACTATTTCAAAAGTTTCAAAATATTAATTGAAGGATTTTAACTTCAATTGGATAGCAAACAAAAAAAAAACGATCAAACTATCGTTTTGAAGTGCGCAAATAGCTTAATTTTAAGGACTTCACTTAATGGTTGTTAAAAATGTTCCGTGTTTTTTTTTTTTTTATTCAGTATGCTCATTTTGCTTCCACTGTTGACTATTCACTTTCGAATACAAAATCCGAATGACAATATTAATATGATGCTTATAAATTGCTGCAGTGAAAAGAGTCACTTTTATTTAAAATTTCCACATGGAATCCACTTAATGATAAGTACGAGTCGAGTACATATGTACATATATGTATGTAGGGTCTTTGAATTTAAGTCGGCAGTAGTTTGAAACCGTAACTTCAATGTAAAAATAAACATGTTCCAATTTTATTCTACGAGTACATCGCTCCCACTTAAAATTGAAAATATTTTGATTCTACATCAAGTCCACTCAAAATTGAATATGAATGTTTGTAAATGAGAGTTGACTGTACATTGAAAACCTTTCATCGATGTATGTGAAATAAGAATAAAGTATGTATTGATTTTAACAAGAAAACACATCTCAACATTTTGAAGTGGTTGCAACCTTGCAACTTTAAAGTGATGTTGAACAACTTTGAAACAAAGTTGAACGTGTATAATAATTTATCATAATTTAAAAAAAAGATGTTTTTGATGATAAATCGAGTTCCGTTCCCTTTAAAATAAGAATAAAGCTCCTAAAGTTAACGTTGCGGTGTTAATTCAAAGCATTCAACGTAAAATTGAATATGGGTTTGATACTATTATGCAAATAGTTGTTACGGTAAGATTTACCGCAACAAAAATCATTCTTTTGGTTCTTAAAAACTTGGTCAAATCGTGCGCTTTTGGCACGGTTCAACTCTCGATATTTGTTTCCGCTCCATCCCAACCATTCCTTTTTTTTACCCACATTTTGAGTCCGTTGTCCTCTGGGAGTTTTGAGAGGATAACAAAGCAGGTTATTTTCCATCGGGTTGAGCCAGCGGACGAGCTGGAGACTTGCCCGCAACGTATTCTAATTTAATCGTGCTGAGCCACCGGATGAGCTGGAGACTCACACGCATCAGTCTATCGTGTTGAGCCAGCGGACGGGCTGGAGACTCGCACGCATAGTAAAGAAAGTGATGAAGCTTTCCAACGAGTTCAAAAGAGGAGCCCACAACAACACAACAAAGTGTGAATTATAGTCACACCACCGTAAATGTAGAATGGCCGAGTGCCCACCGTAAAGTGTCTGATATCAAAGAAAGATAGCAATGATGTGTTTTTCTCTGTAAATATTATCTGCGCGAAGGTCTATGGAATTTAGATTATTCTTGTTTATAATTCCCACCATTTTAGTTGGAAAATGGTTAGGATTCTCTCCAACAAAAATATTATTCTCAAAGTAATTAGTTTGGGCCGGTTTGGGCTGGGGACTTTGCGCGTTGTGTACTAGTTTTTCACTTGCCTTTTGAAATAAAATATAATTGACATTATACGGCTGAACACGTCCACTGAGCCTACGAGGATCGCATCCTCAACACATAGGATCGCGTGCAATGGTTGTATCACCGCTCTCAGTCGCACGTCTCTGCATATATGGGCGAGATGCTGCTGCATGACTGAGACAAGAACACCACCACGCAAAAGATCCGAAGAGGATGGCTATATGGTCGGGGCGAAGTGGACAAGACAAGCCTCCATTTTGGGATGACAATTCAATTTTGGATTTGATAAAAACAAGGAAGAGATTTTTGAGATTTAGAAAAAAAGAGAAGTGAAAAACTATTTGTGGAAATCGGAATTTAGAAGAAAACACATAGAATAAAGAAGAAAATCATTTGAGGAAATCTCGATTTCAATTTGGGAAAAGCCTTGAGAAGAGTATCTTTGTTGGAGAATTTTGCAAAGCTAAGTATTTTGTGTCTGCGTGTGACTAAAATTTTAGCTCGTTTTTTGGTTGTTTAATTGCGTTAATTCGTTTTGTTTGTGACCCTATGTGGGGCAAATAATTTGTTGATAAAATAGACCTTCGCTGATTTTTCGTTTTCTCCCAAGATTGTGGGACTCGTGACCTTGTTTTATTTTAACCTTTCCTTACCATTGTGATCTTTCTTTGTGTCCATTTGACACAACCCTTTGTTTGCTTTTTTTTATTATTCGCTTCTATTTTATTTTCGAGAATTAGCCTTCTGCTAATCTCGAAAAACTATTGTTCTTGCTTTTCTTTTTGTTGAAAAGACTCTGGGTTTTCGTCCAGGCCTTCTGCCAAGGTTTCCCAGACCAATAACTAACCCGTCAATAAAATAATACAACTTCCCATTGGGAATAATAACTCCATTGTTTTCTTTGTTAAATATTGAAGACATTTTCAGATTTATATTGGTAAGGTAAACACCATAAACGTTTCCTGGCGCCCACCCTGTAAGCTGTAACGTAAATACATACTTATATTTACGTTCCACCCCCTTCCATCAAACCATATCTTTTTTTATCTAATCATCTCTTTTAATTTTAATCCTACATTAAAATATACCCACCTCACCTACCTGTAATAATTTCTGTTCACATACGATCGCTTTGATTACATACATTTTTTACTTGCGATTATAGGTACTATAAGGCAAGTTATGGATTCGTGCAGAAAAAAAATTTCGAGATAACAATCACACATGACATTACGATGATGGAGAAGTCGAAAAAAGTGGGTCTGGGAATTCCGTCCGTCTGTCTGTCTGTCTGTCTGTCTGTCTGTCTGTCTGTCTGTCTGTTCGCGCTTCTAGAGCCTGAACGGATGGGCCGATTTGCTTCAAATTTGGTATCTAGGATTAATTTGGCCGTCCCTCGGAACGTATTTTTTATTTTTGCTCTAGGCCCAAAAATAACGGCACCTGCCATACAATCGTGAAGAAAAAAATTGATTTTCTCAAAAACGGCTCTAACGATTTTGATAAAACTTTCAGGATGCTATTTTTGTAAGACAATCTTTCTTTTGGTTAAAAAATATTTTTCAAAATTTGTCTTATAACGGTACCTCTCATAGAACCAGTATTTTCATATCAAATTTTCTCGTAAACTATACATTCGATTTCAATAAAATTTTGGCCACAGGAAGTCATTTATAATTTTATTAATATGGCATTTCAAATTTTTCAAAAACTTTTTTTTTTGATTTTTTATAATTTTTTCAAAAATTTTTTTGGTTTTCGAAATATGTTGGAAACGGGTATATTGATTTTTTTTAAAATTATTTTTTCAAATGTAAACTACAGGTTGCCATATATTTGCATACCCAAATAAATTTCAAAATATTTTTTGGAAAAGTTTTTCAAAAATAACCTTTTTTAAAAAAAACCGGTCGAACGATTTTCAATATTTTTTTTTCCTAGATTCACGTATAGCTTTGAAATTTTATTGTATACTTTGTTTTTCCGAGAAAACTCTTAAACTAATTTAAAAAATAAAAGAATTTGTTGCGTAGCCGGCCACGTCCGGTTAGTGTCAAACGCAAGACGACACATCACAAACACTTCTTCCCTACCCTTACTCCTTGTAGATACACATGCATATAGACATCTCATAATGTCTTGTATACAATTACCTACATACCCAAATGTCGTGATGTAGTTAATTCTCAAACGGTGTAAAATCACAAGAACCCTTCCTCCACTTAAACAGGTAGAGGAATAGGTTGAGTAAAAAAAAAAAAAAAAAAAAAAAATAAAAAGAAAAAAAAAAAAACATCCTCCGGGCATAACCGACTAAGCACTGACACAAATAAAAGAAGTGGGTACTTTGTATATCCAAAAATCCTAGAGGTTTATTAATACAGGCCAAACTGAAGCCCGTTTCACAGCACATACCTCAAAGAGAAAACTCTAACAGAGGCACAACTTAAACTTGAGTTCATGATGAAAAGAATAACACCTATCAATACTCAATTAAATACCTTAAAGAAATACCAAATATAATAACAATATATATGTAGCTAAATCTAAGACTCACGAGTCACGATGAAAAGTTACATCGGCTACTGAAGTAGCTATCCGATCAGGGACACATCCGATATCATGTTCATCCATGGTTAGGTACATATTGATGACCTGCCGTGTGAGATAAACTGGAACATTGATCCGATTCTGTTCATTTGGGTGAGATTTACAGATTCCTGAAAGAAAAAAAAAAGGTCGGGGTAAATGAATGAACAGGAGTGATAAACAACACTGGAGACGATTGTCTGGACGAACTCCACAGGTTCGCCCAGAATACATACTCCTGTGATAAAAATGTCACTTATCCATTTTTTTTTAGGTGTTTAGTTGGTCGGCACATTTCCCTAGTAGGATCTTTGAGATTCTATGAATTACCTGAAATAGAGAAAAAGGAAGCAAAATAGTTATAAAAATCTAAGAAACAATACACACAATGATAGGATGTAAACAAACTCACAGACATCCTTGAGTGGCTTCCGATTCGGCAGAATGATGTTCCTATTTGTTTTTTTTTTTCCTTTTTTTTTAGCACAGGTTTTTAATTCCATGTTTCTATATTTTTTTGTTATTTTGTTTTCTATAATTAGGCATTTTTGTTTCGTAAAACAAAATACCATGAAAATTTAATTACTTCAAACAAATTCTATTAAAATATGATGAAGAAATGTCAGACAGACGTCAAAATGTTTGACAGCAAAAGCTTTCCACCATAGCACTGTTTGTTTTCACCACGGAAATGATCTCGATGCCATGATTGGAAAGCTCTTTTTAAACAAATCGTTTAAATTTCAAAAAGAGAGTAAAGACTGTCCGAAAAACGCGATATCAAGTGCAATATTTTAGTTTTAGGGATTAATACGAGAAATTAAGACTGATTAGGGTTAAGTTCTTGTTGTCAGGTTTGTTTTTGTATTTATGTAATTATTAATTAGGTTTTAGATTTTTTTTTTTTTTGTACGGCGAAGTTGATCGTGATTATGGAGTAGGTATAGTAGTGTGGGTCTGCAGGTATACAAGTATCCACTCACATTTACACATACATACGTCGATTTTTTCGGTTTAGAGAGAGTCTCCAAATTGAATAAGTATATGTAGGCGTTTTAGCTGGGGAAAAAAAAGCTTTAAGTGTATTTCGAAGTAAGGTCGGAAATTATATATTTCGAAAGATGAAAATTAAATATAGGCCAAAGTGCAATGAACTTCTTCGGTGGGGAAATGTAATAGCGATTACATAACCATTTCAAATTTTGAATTGAAAGTGCCAACATCGGTTATAAGAATTGCTGTAGATATAAACGACAGTATATTTTTTTTGAATAAAATTTTTCGTTCGAGAACGAATTAATATCCAGAGAATTGGAGTTTTCCATTTAATTTTAATTAATTATGTGAGTTATTTCTAATTTTGGACATCTTTTTTTTTGTTTAAACAAAAAAACTTATTCCTCTTTTAGAACGAGATAATAAGATCCTCTACAGAATTACGTAATACGACGGATCACCTTGAATTTTTTTTTATCAAGGGCATATAGAGGTATGAAAAAAAAAAATATTTAAAATTTGAAAAAAAAAGACTATCTTTAACCAAATTTAAATATTTGGAAAATAGGTTTTGGGGTCAGACCAGGAATTCTTCATGTGGTACCCTACTATCCAAAAGAAAGAAAAAAAGATCTTTTTTTGTTGGCCTCGAATAGCTGACCGAAAGAACCTCTGCCTTTTTATTGAAGTCTTGGGGTGAGATAAGATTCAACGTGCAAAAACGGATAACCAAGAAAAGTCATCTTGGGAGAGTGTCGGTGATTCCAAAAGTTCAGTGGTGGTGTATGAAGGACGTCTCAAGGGCAAGGAAATAGTCTGTTTCACCCTCGCAGAGTGATTTCAAGGATATTTCAAGGACAGGGTGTCCTAATAAATGACACTAATAGTGGCCTATTAAAAGTGGTTGTCCCTTCTGGACTTTTAATTTTTCTAGTTTTTTTTTTTTTATATTTTTTATTTAAATTTAACATTTTTTTTTATTAATTTTCTTGAATTTGATGTAAATGTGAAAAAAAGACTAAGGTTTAAACAAGTGAATTCAAAGTAATTTAGTTAGAAATAGTGAAGTGTGCTATTGTCTTTGGACATACATATATGTGATTGTATATATATAAGCATCCATACTATAAAAGGGGTTGCAACACGAACTTCAAAGAAAAAGGAAGTTATATATTTGAAAATCCTCTATCATCAACCTGGAAGTACTGCCGGCAGGACCTCGAAGGACGATATAGGAATATTAAAACAAACAAAAAAACTGTAAGTGATTTTTACATTATCCTTATTTTTATTGTACATGTTTCTATATATAAAATTACATATATATGAAGTTGGAAGCATAGGATTTTAATCATACCTAACGGATAAACACATCTTCGAATTTATTTTTTTTTTTACTTGTTTGGTATTTCGGTTTATTCTTTTTTTCATATCCTTTTTTTTTTTGAATTTAAATTTTTCTGTTTTTTTAATCTTGTTGATTTTCAATTTTTTTTTTTAAACTAACTTCTGAAATTGTGAATTTTTGAAAGCCTATATGAGCGCTTTAAATACACGAATGAAATTGAATTTTAATGAGTATTGGATTTAAAATCATGGAGTGTTAAAATTAGTCTAAGGTGTGTGGAGGCTTGGCTGATCCGGCTTCCTGGAGGGAAAGAAAAGATAATGTGACCGGTTAGGAGAGTACGTGACGAACGATTTTGACTAGGGAATTCATTGACAGGACCGTTTAAAGTGGACTAGATTGTGACTGGAAGGTTTAGATTTGGGGTCATCTTCCAGATACCGGCCAAGAAGATGACGTTGGTAGTATCTATGATACTAGGGTGGGTAGGCCAGACTTTTGCCATCAACATCGGGCAATGCTTCTGGTGACTTGGCGAACCATTGTATGGGAGAGACTGTGGGGTCGAATTGGTGTGCTGTAGGAACAAAAGAGCAGTTTAGTTATAGATTCAGATTTAGGTTAGTTAGTTTAGTAAGTATATATAATATATATATATATACATATATATATACATATATATATACATATATGTACAATCGTACATTTATACATATATTTATATATTATATACACATATATATATATGTACAGTATATATATAAAAATTATATCTAAAAAAGATATAAAAACTTAGTCTTAGGATTTTAGGATTTAGTTTAGGGTTAAGTAACTGCCTTTTGAGTTCTGAAATGTACCTCATTTAACCCCTATTTTTCTCTCATACAGTGGCATAGGCCCTTATTTTGTGTGTATCCTTTTTTTTTGTGTTCCTGATCCTGGTTAAGTCCCATCCTTAATCCACTTTCCTTTCCCAATCCCTAATACAGGCATGATTTCTTTTGTTTGTAGAGTGGGAGGTGCTGGAAATAGGAGTAAGAACCACCCCCACTTTCGAGCTGAGCCGAGCAACGACAAGCATGCCGCTACCCCTCTTCTAGCACCGAAGATGCCTCTGTGGCCAATCCTGACTCACAACAAATTTTCGAAATTATTTAAATTTTTTTTTAAATCCATATATGCAGCCACTAAGCAATTGCTTATCATAAGAGCAAGTTCGTGCGACCCAGTCGTGCATTTTATTTATTCTACGAATCCCCCTTGCTGACTAGCCGGTGAGACTGCATATATCATTGCAGTTGTTGTTGCAATTTTCTTTATCCATTCTCTCTCTTTTATTTTGACATTTCGTCAATAACGAAATTTCTTTGCGCGGTGCCGGTTGCACATTTGTTTACTCGTTGTTCTTTCTTTTTGATTAATAAATATTGGATTCGATTTAATCCAAAGTTCGCGGTTTATTTGTTTCGTCTTCCTAATTATTTTCACCATAAAGTTAATTTCTAAATTCGGGTTTATATTTTTAAAAGAAATAATATTGCAACATAGTGAAAACAAATACGATATGTTAGATTTCACATTGCTTTTTTGCCTCAGTGATAAAAATCATATCTTTTTTAATACATAATTATATTTTTGTATAATGATCGAAAAATAATTTGCTTTCGCAACGTGGGAGTGATTAAATTTTAATAAAAAAAAAGGCAATAAAACGCCTCTTTGACCCCGATTAACAATTAAAATATTGCTCATGCTCATAGTATAATGTTTTACATTCAAAAGGGTCTTACCAACAAAAAGTTAGGTAGGTACTCAAAATATTCATTTTGAACCTTAAAAAATATTTGATTTCTGTTGAACAAAATAAAATATAAAGTTTAAACAAGCTTAATGCACAATAAAGCTTAAAACACAAAAAAAAAAAAGTAAGTCCTTACACGAAGCAGTGTAAAATCAACCACAAACATCAGTTTTAAAATTATATTAATCGCTTGTAATTATAAGTAAATACAAAGCATGAATGATTTCGTCAATGGCAATGGCAAAGCGACTCCATCCGGAGTTTTCGTGCGAATGATGTGGCTTCCTGTTGGATTCCGTAGTTAGTGTGGTATTTTTTCCTTTTGACCAATTTTGTTTGCATTTTCAAAACCCTCTCTCTTTTTCGTCTAGGGGGAGTTGGGAACATACTTGGATAGTTGATATACATATGTATGTATATAGAAAAATATACATTTTATAGTGTAAAATGCAAATTTGAGTTTCATGTTTTCTGGTCGATTTACAGAAGCCTCATATCCCCTGGATGTGTTTGACAGGAAAATTATTATAGTGCTGAGGTAAATGCTGTTCATCCTGTCCTGAATTATTAAAATTTTTTTCAATACGATTTTTATGAAATATAATGCTGTGTGTATGTGGGGTTTTTTTTCTCCTGGCAAACAGTGGTAATATTTTTCTTTTTTTTTTTCATCGGTTGGGGTTTGTTTTTCAATTTTCTGTCACTTTGGAAATGATTTATGCATTCCATAGAGAATGAATATAAAAATTTACAAAAACAGTAGATAAATAAATATAGCTATGTATACAAAATAACTGAATAAAAAATAATAATAAAATCAACGTCAATGAGTTTAATTACTGAACAATGATAATGAAAACATTGTTTTTCTTTTAATTTTTTTGTTTTTTGGTTCATTTTGCGTGATAAATTCATTCGCTTTGTATTTTTACTTGTGATTATAAGTATATCTACTATAAAAGGCAAGTTATGGATTGAAAAACAAAACATTTAACAATCAAAAATGACACTACGATGAAAGAGAAATAAAAAAAATGGGTCCGTCAATATTATTCTGTCAATCTTCAAAATTAAAATTCATTTTTCTTACCAGTTTTTTCAAGTCAGATTTTTTCGTAAACAACTTGACGGATTTCGAAAAAAAATTTAAATCCAAAGCTTTATAAACAAAATAGTTCTAACTTTAAATTTTTTTTAAAAAAGTTTTTTTTTTTGAATTTTTGGTTTTTTTGAAAACAGTTTGATAATTTTTTTTTTTGAATTTCATATTTCTGACAAAAAGTGATAGAATTTGAAATACCTAATCAAGAACGGTTTTTTTATCGAAAAAAAAAAAATTGGTCGAATGATTTTCTTAAAATACAAACCAGTACAAGAAATTAAATGGATTATCTTTTTCTTTTTTTCCAAGAAAAAAAAAATATTTCACTAGGGATTTTTAAATGTTTAATAAAATTTCAGATAATTTTTGTCTTTTTTTCACAATCTATAGCCCCAAGACCACCGTCACACAAAAGAGTAAGTTCGTGCGACCCAGTCGTGCACTTTAATTGTATTATTATTATTCACACCCACTATGTCGGTTGGTAGAAAAAATGTTTGGATTTAATTACTCAACATTTCGTAGTGGTTTTCAAAAAAAAAGCAGTCTGACAGGGACACGGGTGTTAAATTATAAGCGACACCAGCGATAACTGTGAAACAGGGATAAAACTAGTGGACGTGGGAACAGTATTTTGCAGACCAAGGTGTAGAAGTTTTGTTAAATACTTTGGCAGGTTTGTAATGGTTGAGTTACATGTTGTCTTTTAAGTATCTAATAGTTCACGTTGTTATAAGAAATCTTATTAATTTAACGGCCAGCTTCAATTGATGGCGTACAATATGCTGGGTGCTCCTGAGCCTTATTTTGTATAACCGGGTCCATTTTCTTCTGACCATATTTTTCAGATAAGTGTTGTTACATGCTCGCCTGACCAATCAATTTCCGGCATGTTTTAACCCTCTCAGTTGTAGTCCATATTGGTTTCAGCTAAAGAGTTTCCGTCCATATCCTATTTGTAGGGTTCAGGTAGGCTTGTCAATCCTGACTTTAATTGTTTCAATTTTCTTCTTTTCTACTAAAACAACTAAGCATCTTTTTTACTTGCGATTATAGGTACTATAAGGCAAGTTGTGCATTCGTAAGAAAAAAAATAATTCTAACAATCAAACATGACATTACGATGATAGAGAAGTCGAAAAAAGTGGGTCCGACAATTCTGTCTGTCTGTCTATCTGTCTGTCTGTCTGTCTGTCCGTGTGTCTGTCTGTCTGTATAGTAGGGTGCAGGGAACTAACTTCACGGGCACTACCTTCACATGGGAATTAACTTCACCACTGGTGGGAACTAATTTCACTTTTTTTCGATGAAGTTAATTCCCACCGAAAGTGAGAATTAATTTCACCAAAAAATCGTGTGAAATACATTCCCATCAAAATTTTGAAAATCTAAAGAAATAAAAACTGTCGAAAAATGAAAGAAATCATATGGATTTAAACAATTTATTATAATTTATGAGCAAAAGTTTTTACAAAAAGGGATAGACCTGCTAAAGAAATATGTATGCATTGAGTTTTTAACTAAACTAAAGTTAATCTTAGCAAACATTTTGTTTTAATTATTTTCCCTACTAATGTTTGCCTTTAGTTTTAGTTAAAAATTCGCGCGAATTTTTAACTAAAACTAAAGTTGATCTTTGCAAACATTTTGTTTTTTTTTTTTCAAATTGTATTATAGAATGTATTATAGAAACTGCATTAGCAGCGAAAATAATTAAAACAAAATGTTTGCAAAGATTAACTTTAGTTTTAGTTAAAAATTCGCGCGAATTTTTAACTAAAACTAAAGTTAATCTTTGCAAACATTTTGTTTTAATTATTTTCGCTACTAATGTTTGACTTAGTTTGTTAAAAATTCGCGCGAATTTTTAACTAAAACTAAGGTTGATCTTTGCAAACATTTTGTTTTTTTTTCCAACTTGTATTATAGAATGCACAGAAACTGCATTAGCAGCGAAAATAATTAAAACAAAATGTTTGCAAAGATTAACTTTAGTTTTAGTTAAAAATTCGCGCGAATTTTTAACTAAAACTAAAGTTGATCTTGGCAAACATTTTGTTTTAATTATTTTCGCTACTAATGTTTGACTTTAGTTTGTTAAAAATTGGCGCGAATTTTTAACTAAAACTAAAGTTGATCTTTTGCAAACATTTTGTTTTAATTATTTTCGCTACTAATGTTTGACTTTAGTTTAAGTTAAAAATTCGCGCGAATTTTTAACTTAAATTAAAGTTGATCTTTGCAAACATTTGGTTTTAATTATTTTCGCTGCAAATGCAGCTTCAGTGCATTCTATAATACAAAGCCGGCAGAAGCGGGCTTAGTTTATCATGCTAAACTTAATAACACAATAACGATAATTATATCATTTACTGTAGTAAGAAGTGAAGTTACCTCCCACCCACCGAGGGAAATAACTTCATACAAAAGTGAAATCAATTCCCACAAAATAGTGAAATTAATTCCCACTTTCGGTGGGAATTAACTTCATCAAAAAAAAGTGAAATTAGTTCCCACCAGTGGTGAAGTTAATTCCCATGTGAAGGTAGTGCCCGTGAAGTTAGTTCCCTGCACCGTTATCTACAGCCTAAACGGCTGGACCGATTTGCTTCAAACTTGGTACATAGTATTATTATGACGTCCTACAGAGGGGTTTTTGGAATTAGCATCCTAGCTCCAAAACTAACGGTACCTGCGATACGATTTTTTGTGAAAAATTAAATTTTCTCAAAAACGGCTCCTACGATTTTGATAAAACTTTCTGAATGATGTTTTCTGTGCAAATTTTGTTGTTTTGTTTGGAATAGATTTTTCAGGAAAAGTCTTATAACGGTACCTCCCATAGGACCGGTTTTTTGAAATCCGATTTTCTCGTAAGCCACTGGACGGATTTCGATGAAATTTTTAATGTAGAAGCCCTTTTATAAACGAAATAATATAAATTCTTAAATTTTCCAAAAAATGTTTTTTTTTTTGAGTTTTTAAAAAAGTTTCAAATTTTTTTTTTTACTTTTGTTTTTTCCAAAAACGTTTTAATCTATACTTTTTTAATTTAATTTTTCTGATAAAAACTACAAAGTGCTAGAAGTTGGCATACTCAAAAAAAATTTGGAATATATTTCCGAAAATTTTTTCAAAAAAAAACTGTTTTTTGAAAAAACTGGTCCAACGATTTTGAAAAAAAATTTTCGTCAAAATTCAAAAACGTAAAAGAAACCTGATGGTTTACTTCATTTTCTTCAAAAAACGTTTTAAGTATTGATTTTAAAGTGATTTATAAAATTTCATATGATTTTTTCAACGCTTTTTTCCCAAAATCTCAAGCACCCAAAATCATTTTAACACATTAGAGCAAGTTCGTACGACCCAGTCGTGCACTTTATTTTGTATGGCGCACGCGCTCAAAGGATTTGGATAGCCCTTTTCATGACTTGTCACAGCGCGATCGATAGAAAATTAGGGAGGAAGGGAGTTGTCTATGAAAATTGGTCTTGAATGCTTGAAGATCAAAATGGCAAGGGAAAATTGAAGCAGGCAATTTTATCCACATTCGTGTTGTACGGCTAAAGAAAGAATCTCTATATTTCACGGTGCGTCCGAAATCGGGCTCAAGTGTTAAATGATGAGTGTGCCTAGCAAGACGAGTGTTTACGGGGGAAATGTTTAAGGGGTGGAACGTGGAACGCTGCTGGCTTACTCGAGTAAGCATTTTTTTTTAGAAGAACCGGTTAAATAAGGAAAGACATGAAACATTTCGACGATGTTCAAGGCATGGAAATGTTTCCTCAATGCTTCTCTTTTTTAACGCTTTTTTCTTAACACTGTCGAGCAGGTGTATACAATTTTGAGAAGCACCTACTCAGAAATGGGAGTTATAAAATCTCCTCAACTTTCTGTTAAGTTGGTTTTTCTTCTTTCTTAGGCAAGCTTTTTCCTATCCCATGGAGCTTGGTTGTGGAGATAAGAGAAAAGCATATACTTCTTAGCACCTTTTTTTTTGCAGAACGGATCAAAACGCCGGTTCAAACTTCATATCCAAAAATCTTCACTATAAGATCTAAAAAAAAAATAGAAAATAATTGTTTAAGCTGACAATCATATAATTATTTTTTAGAAAACAAAAAGTTTTGAAAAAAATATCAGGTCTCACAAGCTTACTTGAAAGAAAAAACTAAGAAAAATTGTCTGTGTGGCCATGGCCAATGACCTCCATTTGGTCTTAGTGAGTGCGAACATTGCCCGCAAGTTGATTAATACAAATACACTACACACATGATATAAGTATATATATGTATGTATGTCCTTCCATTCATTACACCCGCGTTTCCGTATTTCCATTTATAAATAAACATGGCCAACATGTTCATGGAATGATTAATCATCATATTTGCATGTTTGAAGTGTTACCTAACGCTAACAGTAAGTGTGTCCTTGGCCAAAGTTGAAAGGATTTAATTTATTTTGTTCAACTGCGTGTTAAATAAAGTGACACAAGCAATCAATTAGCGAATACTAGTGATATGTAAAATTACTAAGGTAAACCACAACATGATGCTTAACGAACACTAACGCCCATGTCCTGCGGTGGAAAAACTTGGTATTTCTTATTTGAATGGCGTAAAGAACAATTATTGTTGATTGATGTGACCACGTGGGAAAGGCAATATTTCGGAAAGTCTTACGTCGTGAGTTTTCATGTGACAATTCTGAGCAAAGATAATAATGAGTTTTTTTACACCAGAATAATATCCTTGTCATCAAGGATCGGACAACACTTATTAAAGTTTTCTCGCAAATTTCGACATTCATAAAATGTGGGTAGGTTTTTTTTGGTGTGTTGTTTTGATATACATACGTGTCATATTCAACCAAATTAATCTATTTTAATTTATAGGATGCTACAGAATCCTTGCCATTTTTCCAGCCTACCTCTACCTCCGGCCTAAATATCGCCGATTGGTCAGCCAAATAAAAATATTCCCATAGACTGACTCGTTGAACTTATTCAATTTATTTATTTAATTCAGAAAATGTGCACGAAATGACAAAAAGCCGTTGATTGGAAGAGTGAAATAAAATTCAGGCCCATTGCGTGAGTACCTACAATTAAGCGCATTTTTTTTTTTTGTATTGCTTCCTTTTGCAACGCGAAATATTTTATCGGTCCCATGTTTCTTTTCCTTCTATATATATTTTTTTAGTCTTTTATCATCACCGGGCAGTCAGTGCCTCTAATTAAGCAATTTGTAGAGATGGTGATAATTAAACGAATGTCTTTTTTTTTTTGCCGTTGGATATAACTTGATGAAAGTTCATTGAAAGTCTACAAAGTGTATTTTTTGTCCTTTTTTTCATTTCAAATTTCATAAAATCCTTTATTAAAGCATGCAAAATATAACTTTGATTAAGATAGAAGCATTAATCCAGTTTTGAATTTAAGAAATTAAAGGACTGATGGGAATTATGTTAAACAGAGTTTTTAAATTTATGATGTAATTGAAACTGTTGCATGAGCGCGCCATTTGTATGCAAGGATAAAGATACGAATTAATTCTTTTCCCCTTAAGGAATGTGGAATGTTTGAACGTCACTGAATTCAATCGAAAAACTTTTAATAACCCCACTCCATCGCACAGACATTGATGTTAGCAAAACACTGCAAAGCTCTCAACATATCACTATACTCATTGTTCGAGCCATTATTGTCTGCTTTTAAAGGACATTCCGTTGTGTGCCTCGAAGCAGTGCGGATAAATCGTTTTTGTCGAGATTTCCAATTCAAATCAATTTTGGGTCATTCCGTCCGTCAGCCACAGGCTATTGCCATATTCCACCAACCAAACGATACACATTTCTACTCCTTCAATTGAAAACCGAAAGTATAGCAATTGGTGAAATAAAACCAACCATTTAGGATGGATTTGACTATAGTTTTCAACTGGTTTTGAAGTTTTTTACGGAGATACTTAAACGACTTGTTACATATCCCATCGAGAAGATTTAATCTACAGACCTGTTAAATTGTTCTTTAAATTTTGGTTTTTTAATAAAGGATCATAGTAAAGTACCTATACATAGTGAAGTACAAAGAATAAAATTGTGAAAACTTTTGCATTGCATTTCTGTCCTGGTTAAGGAATATCTGAGACATAAAGAGCCGGTTTTACATTTAAAGCAATGCAGAATTATCCTTTTTGAGCAAACGTAAGTTTGAAATCGGAAGACTTTGAAATTTTGCGCAGAGTTATGGATCCTGTCCCTAAAATAATAATGAAAAAAAAAACCTGCGGTTTTTACTTGCGGCTATTATGTAGGTAGTAATTTACCATAATGCAAGCAACTCATTCGAACAGAAAAAGAAGAAGGTGTCGTACAAGTTACAATATGAAGCATGACATTCTAGCTTTAGGACTAACGATACCTCACAAATCCTTAACGAAAAACTTTTTTTCTCGATCACGGCTGCCATTTTTTTTTATTAAACATTATGAATAATAAATTGTGTTCTTAAAGATGTTATTGAAGTGGTTTTCTAAAATCAGACATTCTCGTAAGCCAACTCAGCCAATTTCCATCGAATTTTAAATGTGGGGAGACTTTTGGATTCAATCAATATTGCGTCTCAAGATTTTTGTTGTCGATGATACATTTGATGTGTTTATTGACTGGAAAGGGATAGATAGTAAGTTTGTGTTTTTTTTTCTACGCAAAAACTACAGACTTTCTTGCTAAATCCTGAAACAATGTAAAACCTTTCTCTCAGGGTTTTATTGAAGTGAAACTTCCTTAGGCGCATGGGGGTAAAATGTTTACTGATGCAGCGGAAATAAGCGTGACTTCCGTCCCCGAAAATGGAGAGAGGGACTGAGACCGATTGACAGAGAGTGAGAAAGGGCGAACGTAGCATGAAGCACATAGCCATGGAGCGAGAGTAGTGAGCAAGCGAGTGAGAAAGATCGAGAAAGAGAGAGAGAGAGAGAGAGAGAGATAGAGAGAGTGAGATAGAGCGAACTTCTCATCACCAAAGAGGATATATACATAGAGTCCAATCTTTCCTACGTTCCATCCTCCTCTGCTAAAATTTTCGTGGTCTCTTTCATATTGTATTCATTGTCCGTGTGAAACAACAACAAGAAACGATGAGGTAAGTAGTAATAGGTGTAAACGCACACATGTTTAACAAAAAGAACAATATGACAGTTGTAGCACACACACATGTTTAACAAAAAGAACAATATGAAAGCTGTAGCTTGTAAGCAAAATCAAAACAAGGCACAAGATTGGACTCTATGTATATATCCTCTTTGGCTGTAGGTTAGGTAAGGTTTGTTTTATAATAGCACAAACTGGTTTTGCACATCAACTGTGGGTAGGTCGGCGGCTGATGGTTAAAAATAGAACTGGGTAGCAGGGACGGTATGCATTATGTTTATGTGTGCCTTAGCAGCCAAAAGTGTTTTGTATATCCACTGTAGGCAGTCAGCAGTGTTCAAAAATTGGTTGTTTTTCCGACCAAAATGGTTGAAAAAAAACTATTTGTGGGTAAAGTAGTTTGAAAAAATGCTTGGTTTTTTTTATGGTTGGAAAATTTCCGATTGGATTGTTATTTTACGGGGTGATATTATTTTAAGGATAATTCAGTACGACTTACATATATTATGTAAGTAGAAGTACCTACATACATAAATATTAAAAAACTATATTATCACCAAAAATAAAAATATGTACAATTAAGGCTTACAGTTTGATTTAACGAAAAAAAGTAATTGAGCTCAGTAAGTATTTTTTACACAAAAAAGTAAGATTTTTTTGTTGTTTCCCGAAAACCGAATTATGACAATTGTTATTTTTATAGTCTAGGTAACTAATGAAAAAATACAAGACTTTAATTTCATTCCATAAGGCTATCCCTACACGAATAAACTATTTTGCAATCCCAGTTTCAAACTGGTGTTAAATCGATTGCATTTAAGCTGAATAGTGTGCTTTCAGCACTTAATTACATGCGAAAACTTAACGAGTTGACTGCAATGCGATCAAATTGACTATGGTTTGAAACTGGGATATCAATTTTTTGACGCAAGTGCAAACGTGCGGGTCTAAGGTGTTTGTTTCTTTTTTTTTTTTGAAAAATGCATTGAGTAGGCGTTAAACTTCTATTAAACAAAATATGGTGGTTTTTTTTCAACTACAGTACAAAATTAGTGGGATTTTATTTTGAATCCGGTGGGATTTCATATATTTCATCTGGCATCATTGGCAGCCAGGTGGTTGATGGTTTTAAATAGATTGGCGGGTAGCAGGGCTGTGACTTGGTATGTGGTTAAATGAGCGTTGGAAGGTTGATATGGAAAATGTGATATCTTATCTATACATACAAACATATAATAAAATTGTAACGGTTCGATGTCTGTACATTGAAATTATAGATGCAAAACTAATATGGGGAGTCTCTATTAGACCCACAGAAGCCAAAACAACCGTTTTTAGAATTTTTGTCTGTCTGTCTGTATGTTTGTACGAGCATCACGCTAAAACTACTGCATGGAATTGAATGCGGTTTTCGCAGATTTATTGGTAGTACGCCAACTTAAAATATAGGCTACATTTTATCGCAGGAAAATATATAATTCTGGTTGTTTTTTTAATATTGATGCAATCGAACGTTATTCAATGAACTTAACGCAAAATAAAAAGATTTTAAGGAAGTTAGCGTCTCACTTACATAATGGTGCTGGAAATCATAAAAATAGCGCCACACTTACATATACATGAAAAGAAATAAGTTAGTCGTTCTGAATAGAAGTTACATCAAAAACATCATAGATGGCGCTATTTACCACCATATAGACAATGTATCATTCAGCGAAAGCAGAAATCGAAAAATAATGTAACCATAAAGAACTGTGAACGAGCAATACTTACGCCCAAAACTGATGAAGCGGAGCTGCCATAAATAGCAGTATCGGCGCGTAGCATCGTTTTGAAAGTGGGCATTCCAATTAGGTATATTGCTTCGGAACTTAAATCTCCAACTTTGCAATTTAAACCGTTATGATACTTCGAAATAATATTATACAGAAGCCAAAAATCTTACGGCTGTAAAGCTGGTAAAGTATATAGCTTTCATACCACGCCTACCCCCCATTTTGAACCAGTTGTGCGAAAACAAAAATATACTGAGATACCTACTTTATTCTAAAATCCATGCGTACGAAGTAGCGGGCAAAAGCTAGTGTATAATATTAAATGTATGTAGGATTTTCCGTCTAATGGCTCAATTTAATATAATAAAAATCAAAACTCCGGCACTTCATTTAATTTATAGTTTATTAATTTGGGAAAAAATAAGAACAATGTACATAGGTATTTATACACACTTAATATTATTACTCGGAAGCGACGTTGTGGCAAACGAATTTACTTTCATGACAATCAAATCTAAACTGAACTCTTATGCAGAAAAAGGAATGGCAAAAGACAAATGAAAAAAGGAAATAATGGAGAGGGGCGCGTATTCTTTGTGTCTCGTCTGTTCGTCGTGTGTATGTCTTGGTAAACTAGTTGTGCGCGTCATTGTCTTTGTGTTTTATCTGTTCGTCGTGTGTATGTCTTGGTAAATCAGTTGCGTGCGTCATTGTCTTCGTGTTTCGTTGGAGAATACTCCCCGGAGTTGCCCCATCCTACATTCGGCCGTCCTGATGCTTCATTCGACCCCGAATGGACGATCCCACTTTTTCATGAACTCGGCGACAGTGATGGTGTTGTTGGGTCCTTCATGGGCGCCGACCTTTTGGACCTCGTATCGGCCGTTTTCCATTTTCTTAGTGATTTTGTAGGGTCCCAAGAATCTCGGACGCAGCTTTAATCCTGTACCAAACTGGGTACGCTTGATGGCGACTAGTTCGTTCAGCTGGTAGACTGGCTCAGGGACTCTCGTCCTGTCAAAGGTTCTTTTATTCTCCTGCTGAACTCTTCGGATATTATCGCTCACTTCGCTTCGCAACATCTCTCTCTCTTCGTCCAATTCCTCCAGAGTGGCTTCCTCTATCAACTCTCGCAGATCCGGACAACCAGGTACTCTCATCTCGACTCCCGTTAAAATTCGGAAAGGAGCGAATTTGGTACTTCTCGATGGGGAGTTGTTCAAGGTCTGTTGAACTTTGTCCACATGCTGATACCGCTGACTAAGGCTGTTGACGCAAGCTTTGGCCAACATAGGCACAACGATCTTGTGGATCCTTTCCACCTGTTCATTTCCCCTTTTCCTCTTTATCCTCTTTCTCTTCCGCTTCTCCTTACTCTTCTTCTTCTTCTTCTTCTTCTTCTTCTTCTTTGTTGGTGATCGAGTCCATCCGTTCGATGAATGCGCTTTTCTGATGCGGTGGTTTAGTGACTCATCCATCAGCATAAACCACATTCGCCTTAAAGCGTCGACGTTATCGATCAAGTCACAGCAGAGACGTTTGGTTCCGTCTCTTTTCTGCACGAGTACGACTAGTAATGCATATTCCGATGTACTGGGCCGTATGACACCCTCTTGTCTCCATTTTGCCTTTTGTTCCTCGACAATCTGCTGGTCAGCGTACGACATCCTTCTTGGTCTCTGGTATACTGGGACTTCATCTTTTAGCAGCAATTTCATTTCTACTGGTGATTTCTTACTGCGTTTCGGCGTGTAACTTTCAACAAGAGCCATCAACTCTTCTCTTTTACCAACTTCCAGATGTTTGACGTCTATTTTTATTTCACTTTGGAAATCTTCGGCAGCTGACAAACAAATCGCGTTGAACTCAGAGATGAGCTCACAACCTTCTCTTACTTCCTTAACTTCTTTAACTTCTCCAACTTCTTTAACTTCTCCAACTTCTTTAACTTCTCCAACTTCTTTAACTTCTTTAATTTCTTCAACTTCTTTAACTTCTTTATCTTCTTTAGCAATGGCGTCTGTTGGACCTCCCCGTTCCAGCACCCCCAATCCCAGGCTTCCATCTTTCCTGTTGGTCAAGTACTCCCGTTCATGGTCTCCCAAACTCCTTGCTCTGCTACTTGCACTACCTCTAGTGCCTGCTCGGCTGCTGCTCGACAACACAGTTCTGGCTTTGGCTTCCAGAACTGGTTTTTTCTCCTCGTTCGCTGCTTCTTCTCCTTTCGTCATTCTTCTGACAAACTCAGCTCCTTCTTCTGTGATTGTCAGAAGAATGACTGCATTTCCCACCACCGCAGAATACGGAATATCTGACTCTCGGACTATGTGGAATATGAGCACCAATTCAATGCCATCTATCTGCACCTCTGCTTCCAGACAACCCATCGTGACGATTTTCTTTTGACCGATTCCAGACAAGCTCTTCTTAGTTGGCCTCAGCTCGACGTACTCCGTCCTCATCAGGGCATCGTATCGCAGCAGATTGACATCGCTTCCTGTATCGAATAATGCCGACACAAATTGTCCTCTGATACAGATGTCCTTAAAGATCCTGTTGTTTAGTGTAAGGAAAACTTGAACATCAGACAAATCTGCCACGTCATCTGTTGTTGCAGTATGTACGCGGTTCTGCTATTCTTTTGGTCGTCTTTGTCGACACTCAAACGATCGGTGTCCCATCTGTCCGCAGCTAAAACATTTGAATCCGACCTTGCAATTTTTTGCAAAATGCGAATTTTCCCCAAATTTAAAACATTTCTGTTGCTTTACTTCGACCTTGACGGCTTGACTGCTCGTCCCAGCCTGAGCTGCTCCTCTCTGGTAACTTGACTGCTGACCGGGTCCTCGCATTCGCTCGTAAATCAATATCTGGGTCTTAAGTGTTTTAATAGTGGTTGCTTGGTAAAGGGCCACTTTATTCTGCCTGCTGTCTGGGATGCCTTCAATGAAATATTCAATAAGACTTTCTTCGTCTAATTGAATTGTCATCCCGATCTCCATTAATGCATACAGATACTCCCTCAATGATTCCGACGGCCTCTTTTTCCGGTTCTTGAGTTGACGATGGACCTCCGCTGCGGAGACAACAACTCCGAATTCGTCCACCAACGCCTTCTTCAAGGTTTTCCAATCCTTTATGCCCGATTGGCTTCGGACATAGAGTTTGGCGGCCCCCTTTAGCAGCTGTTTTGCGTAGATAAACTTTTGCAAGTTGTTCCACTGCACAGCTACTGCGTTTTCCTCGAACTCGCGCAACCACAGATTAACGTCTGTGTTGCCACTGCCGAAGAAAGGCATCATCGAATCTTCGATGTCCCGCAGGGTGAAAATTCCTCCTCTTTGGGGTCGAGCGTCCTCGTATACCGACGGGCTTTCTTCTTCGTCCTCATCGTCATCTTCTTCATCTAAACCCACGCCGTCCGCGTTTCCCGCATCCCTGGACAACCCAAAATGTAGAAGGAGCCTCTCCTGGAGAGCGCCCTTCAACCCCGTCGTCGGTAAGTTTAGTTCGAGTAATTTGTCCTTCAGTCCGTCTACCGTCAATGCTAAAATTACCTCCCTCTCCATTTTACAATAAAAATGATTAATGAGATTAACTCTAATTTAAACTGTTTTATTAAAGAAAAATAATAATCTACTATTTTTTGCCAACACAACGCCACTTACCGCTGCTACAATCTTTCTTCGTCTTGGTGGTCTTCCTTCTTCAATACTGCTTCTCGTTGGAGCACACAACGGCAACAATCTCTTGGATGATGCCTTAAGTTGCTGCCCTTTAATGTCGTTGTCCAATAAAAGTTTTTTTTTTTTTTTTTGTAACGTTCTTCTCAATTTTCTGTTTTTTTTTTTTTTTTTAATTATTCTTTTCCGGCCAAAAAATTTTTCACACCACTGTTTTTGCTTTTATTTTTTACGTGTCGAAAATTTTTGCACAACACTGTTTATCAGAACTCACAAAGATTTTTTTTTTCTTCTTCTTTTTAGAGAGATACCAGTTAATGCCGGTATTCTCTTCTTCTTTTTTTTCTTTTCCCCTTTGTGTGTGTTTTTGTTGTTTTTTTTTTTCACTCTTCTTTTCTTTTCAACGGATTGTCTTGGTAACGCAATTCAATCCCGTTGTTGCTATGTGCTCTGTCGCGTTGTCGTCTCGAAACTTCTTGACAAAATATGTTTTTTTTTTTCATATATCTATGCACTTAGCACACACAACTTCTTTAAACACTTTTTTAGGGGTGAATTTTTTTTCATGGGCACTGATGTTAAGACTGCACTTTTCAGGTTCGCGGTAGAAATTTAATTCCACTATCCCGGTTGAGTCCCCAATTTGTAGGATTTTCCGTCTAATGGCTCAATTTAATATAATAAAAATCAAAACTCCGGCACTTCATTTAATTTATAGTTTATTAATTTGGGAAAAAATAAGAACAATGTACATAGGTATTTATACACACTTAATATTATTACTCGGAAGCGACGTTGTGGCAAACGAATTTACTTTCATGACAATCAAATCTAAACTGAACTCTTATGCAGAAAAAGGAATGGCAAAAGACAAATGAAAAAAGGAAATAATGGAGAGGGGCGCGTATTCTTTGTGTCTCGTCTGTTCGTCGTGTGTATGTCTTGGTAAACTAGTTGTGCGCGTCATTGTCTTTGTGTTTTATCTGTTCGTCGTGTGTATGTCTTGGTAAATCAGTTGCGTGCGTCATTGTCTTCGTGTTTCGTTGGAGAATACTCCCCGGAGTTGCCCCATCCTACATGTATTAGTCGGGTAAGCGGTCTTAAGAAGCTGCACTGGTTGGTTGATGTGGTGCAAAAAAATAAAAACTAGTTTGCCAAAGAAGTTTCACTTCTGACATATCTGTACTTTGTATACGCACGCACTTTTTTTTTTTTAATTATAGTCTAACTTTCTGTTCAATAACGCACAAAAAGGTTTATCCTTGTTTTAGATGGTGCAGCGCTGGAGCCATCTGTTTAGTAAATTCAAAGTCTTAGAAAGTTTTGGAATTAGTTTAGGCCAATTCAGTTTTGTGGCTAGATAAGTGTTCGACTTTGTCTTCAGTAGCATCTTTTCATAGCATCAATAGAGGGTATACTATCTTTTGGACATTTCACGTGTTATCAAATTTCGACGTGACTGATAGAAAATATTGACTTTGACTCCGAACAAATATTTCCTATTTTTTTCTTAACTAAATAACTTGGTTTCGTTTCAGACTGCTAACACAACTGAAAAGCACCCATTTCCATAATGACATCGACTTTTATGCACTATTTGAACGATACCTATTTACCTATCTAGTTCAAAAAATGCGTAGCTCTCATAAATTCCTATAGAACTTCACGGGAAAAGAGTAATAAAATATTTGAACAACATTTTTCAAACGACACTGTATACCTTAACAAGTTTGAACCATTTTATAGAAAAGTTAAAACTGATGTCTGTTACTTTCCTGATTAATAGCCAAAATCATAAAAACTGCAGTTTTCTTCGAAGCCATATATTACATACAAAGTTTAATAAGAATCGTTAGAGCCTTTTTTGAGGACATTAAAGAAAACGAAACAAAATGGGCCAAAGTTTAGTGGCTCGTTGTATGAGTATAGTGCCACCATCCATTTAAACATAGGGTAACTGAAAAAATGCAATGCCATCTAATAGGAAGCTGTAAGGAACTATACCAAACAAAGTTTGAGTGAATTCAATACAACCGTTGCCAGCTTATGGCCATTTGAAAAAAGCCGCTGTCACTGTTATTTGCGTTTTTAGCGAAAACGCAGCATTCTTAAAAACACTGAAAAACAATACACACAAAGTTTAATCAAAATCGTTGGAGACTTTTTGAGCAATAAAAAAAATTTGGCTAAAACTGAACGGCTCGTTGTATGAAACCGACCGTTTAAAGAGGTTTTACTGAAAAACTTCTAATGCCATCCGATTAAAAACTATGAAGAAGCCAAACAAAATTTTAGTAAACTTAATTCAAGCCATTTGAAAATAAGCCGTTTGAACCTGATTTTCGTTATGACCATTTAAGCCAAAAACAAAAAACGCAGTATTATCCAAGGTGTCCTATAGGTTTGTTAAATGTAAGATTTTAATGAAAATCCTTAAACCCGTTTTCGAGCAAATCCTTATTGAAAAAATCACTAGTTGAAAGGTATACCAGTTAAGGCCTGGCTAAAACAAAATAAAAAACCTCGTAAACCATTTTTTTTTAAACTGATATTTAGGAAGTTTGAAGAAAATCCGTCACCGTTCAGGCTGTATAGTTTGATGTAAAAAAGCGCACATCCGCATAGACAAACCAACATGGACAGTATGGCGAAAACAACTTTTTTGGACTTTCTATCGTCGTAATGTCATGTGTGATTAAAATCTCATTTTTTTACTTAACATTACCAATAAGTATACTTGTCCTATATAGAACAAGTAAAAAAAAAAACTACATTCGATACAATGCAGGCGTATATTTTATAATTTCAGCTGAAATCAAAAGTTTAGTCGAATTAACCTTCCTCTTTGAATATTTAAATCTTAATTTATTATTCTTTAATCAATTTGTGACATCAATTCTTGGGATTAGCCTTTGAAATCCTTGTTGACCAATAACTTAACCCAAAAATCAAACAGCCACATGTAATCCCATTTGACCTATGATCTCTGAACCACCCACCAGCAAAGTCAAGCTACCAATTTAAAATAATACAATTCAAACAAAATTTATAATTCATAATGTTATCAATATTTTAAATCTAGAAGAAGCTATTCAAATTCATATGCCAAATGGTCAAAGGACTTTGCTCAAAGGGAATTCATATTAAATCAGAAACACAGTCCACAAAACGAATAAAGCCTATCGCATTTTATAGATGTAATAGAATTAGTAGCTACCTAGTTTATAAATAAACTGATTCTATTGAAAGGTCTTTAGCACTGGTGGTAATAAATTTTCCAAAAAAAAAAAAAAAAAAAAAAAAAAACACCTACAACATAAGATCACAGGAAATTCCCGAAATATTTTGAAGCGATAAATTTTGTAAGGATTATGTAAATTGGCGGCATTTTCGATTAGAGGCCGCATTTTTATTTGAAGCTTAGAACTTTGTGTAAAGTCGTAAAACGTTTTTATGGATATTAATCGACACAGGGGATGTTTAAGAGGGACATAAAATAGGTACCACATTAACATTGTGCTAATATATTGAGGTTTTCACTCACAGCACATGGTTCTTTAAGTCAAAGTGTTTAAAAAGAAACATATAAACGGTAATAATAGGGCAATAATATTTTAATAGAAAAAAAAATAGAATTATTCACGTCTACATACTCGTAATAAATATGGAAGTGAACAAAATCAATGCGATGTTTGTGTAAGCTGACATTTTATGAGCTTTAAGGGAAATAATAAAAAAAATTATTTTAGATTTAGATTAACTTCGTTTTTTAATACAAATTGTGTACCTACGAAAAGCAACAGAACAGGCTGTGGGTCGAGCCTACAACTCTATAGGTTAGCAACGAAGCACTACATCTACTGTACGCATGCCAGTTCCTAAATTTTGTACAAGCGTTTAATCTTCTAATTGACTTTATAAGTCCTGTCAAACGAGCGTATCGCCGGAATCCCGCTTCTCTAGATCCCATTTTTCGATAATCCAAAAAAAAATTAAATCCTGTCTACTATAGGTACATTCGTACATTACTCTTTTTTTCAATCCTTTCTTCTATAATCTCGCTTGTTCCAATTCCCGATATATTATAGTCTCACCTTTTGAAATCACACCAATCCCGTTTTCACAGAACATTGTTTTCAAATAACAGTAGCTATTGATTGTTCACACTTCATATTTATTTGCCGTTTAAATAAAACATTTATATATTTATTTACATTAATTAGATTCGATTTAATCACTTAGACTATGATAATTGAGTTGCTGGTGGGCACATTTAGTATTTAGTATTTTAATTAACATATATTGCAAATCACAATAAGAGTACACATGTAATTATTAAATTTACATTCAGTTGTTAAATAGTAGAACGATTAATGAAATATTATTTAAAACAAGTGATTTGAAAATCTCCTTCGAACAATTCACATAAAAGTCAGCCCTGTTACTATTTAAATTTACCTCATTGATGCAATGGCAAATGGGTTCATTTCGACAATAATTGCAACGATGAAACTGTTCGTAAATTAGAAAATGACAACTTTAAGTCCATGATAGGGCCCTTAATCCAGTTACTTATGATAGTAACGGGGGACAGTTAATTTTATGTGTTAATATGTCTCTGATAAACATCACGGAAAAGTATATCCTTCGACCTTGAAGCGATTGCAATCCAAACAGTAAACACCGAATTCTATAGTATGGCCTTGTAATCCTCCAATTTAACTCGAAAAAAGCATATCTTGTGAAATTCTTTTAAACTTTTCCAATTCTATCTCTCGAATTATTATAATAAGGATTTCAAACGATGTTGCAATACTCCAGAACTAACCTTACTAGAGAGTTATATAACGATTTTGAGGTATAAGGATCTGAGAACTCTCTAGTGTTTCGAGTCTATAACGAAATTTCAAAAACCATGGTTTAAAAAGACTATTTTTCAGAAGACACAATCCCAAAAGACTCAGTTTCAACTGACATAGATAAACACGACAAAGTTTCAAATTCTAGTATGCCAACGCTGCACAATTAAAAAATGGATAAGCTTAATTTCTATTGGTGAAATATGTTGGTTAGCTATGTAAAAGAGTAAAAAGAAAGAGAAAAGGTATAATTTCAAAAATTCTTTGTAATTACTATACTAAATACATACACATGTTGAAGCATCCATTTTTATTGACATTAGCTTGACCATTTGATTGGTTCCTATTGAAAACTTTAGAAAATAATGCTGACATGACATGAGAAGGAATTATTGATATGTATATTTATTGCAATTTCTTTTTACATAGCATGGTAAAAAGCGAGAAGCGACATAGCGTAACGGATACAATTATTGGCACCCCTAAGGAATTTTGGAGACCAAATGCGTGTAAATTTCGCGTTTATAGAGTTAAAAATATGTCAAATATACCAAATTGAAATTTGGAAAATTTTGTTTATGAAATTTCTTTTAACTTTGTATTTTGTCTTTAAAAAGGTTTTAAAAACGGTAAATTAAAAAAAGCTTACCAAATACTACAATTATTGGCACCCGACCACAATCGTCGGCACCCCAATATGTACAATTATTGGCACACTTGAAATTAATGAAAATTGTATTTTTTTTGTAGATTTTTATTAATTCACTATAGCAAGGTAGTCAATTTAATTAATAATAAATAATTTAATTACTTGAATTTAATTTAATAAATATATCAAAAAATAAATAAAAAAGAAAAATAACAAAAATAATTTAATTATTAGATAAAAGTTCATATAATGTACATTTTGTACATAGCCACATTTTTTAAATAAAACTTAAGATCTAGCTATTTATTTTTAGAAATGCACAGCGAACAGGTAAAAGTTGGAAGAATATTATAATTTAGCATTTTTAAACATTTTATATGATACTCCCTTATACATTTTGCACATCTTATACCAAAATTTTCAGTTCCAACTGTGTTGGTCATAAAATTTGTACAAGAAAAGCACATCTGTCCACTACATATTTTATTTTCTCCGATTTCTTCTGGATTCGAAAACAAGTTCCTGATATGATTTCCAGCCTTTGGTATGGTTTGAGAAATAACATTTTCCTGGCTGACTTCGTTGTACATTTCAAGCAACATCTGTTTTTCAGGAGAGTTTTTGAGCAGGTCCTGTCTTTCGGGAGATTTTGCAAGCAACGATTTTTTTTTTGGAGAGTTTTCAAATGAAGCCAATGCACTGGAGGTTATTGTTCGTAAAATAGGTTTTGGAGGAAGTATTTTTGCAATTTTAATTTTTTTGGGATTCCTTGGAATCTTTTTAGTTTTTATTTTATTAATCTTTTCAAGTTCTTTAGCTTTTTTTTGTTCTAGTCTTTGAGCTTTTTTTTCCTCTTTTTGTCTTTCAACTTGTTGCTTTTCTTCTTTTTTCTTTTGCTCTTCTTCGATCCATGTAAAGTTAGTGATAACAAAGCTTTTATTTTGTTTTTGGGGCTTGATACCTTTACGTACGGGTGTTTCAGGCCAGTCTAATAAATCAGTCACACTAAGGACAGGGACATCTTCCTTTGATATTATTTGTGCATTTGTATCATTGGTATTTAAAATTTCCATATCGTCTCCAGCAAACAAAAAATCGTTTATTGCACTTATATCTATTACATCGGTTAAGTCCGAGTTTAGGTGATCAGTTTGTGTAGCACTGTTTGCATATGTTTTTCTCTCTCCAACTCGCTTAAATTCATTGGTCTTGAAAAAATTGTAGAGCTTATGCATCTGTGCTGATTCATCGGTATTTTCGGTATCCAAACTGCAACTTTCCAGTTCATTTATTTTCTGTTGTCCAATTATATTGCAAAAACATTCAAATGCATCGTTTTGGTTCAGGTCGTGTTGAAGTTTGTTAGAATAGCTGTATTTAGATCTTCCCAGACATTTTGAGAAATCAATGGAGTTTTTGTCCCAAGGAAACAGTCCGCAAGCTTTAAAGCCATTAACAATGGTAGATGGAGAAACACTTTTGTCAACAACTTCTTTCAAAAGAGGAGCAAACTTTTCTTTCGTTAGATTTACTCCTGGATTTTTCCGCCGGCATTCTGCTACTCCATTGTTCCAGGCGTTTTTAAGGGGTTTAAAAGCTGCAACATCTGCTGGTTGCAAAATTCGTGTAGAGTTGGGATAGAGGGCTATCAGGATAATGCCAAGTTTGACACATAGCTGGCTCACTTGGAGTGTAAGATGTGTGCTATGCCCATCAACAAAGAGTATTATTGGTAGTTTTATTTTTTCTCGAGTCAAAAAGGGGTAAAACACCTTTGAAATATATTCGTAGAATGTTTGCCTAGTCATCCAGCCGTTTTCACTTATTCCGCAGCCCCAGGTATCAGGAATGGTTTTGCGTATATCATCCTTTAATCTCTTAAAAGGATATATGATCATTGGAGGGCACATTGATCCTAATGCGTTGAATGAAAACATTACAGTTAAATTCGATTTCGCTTGGCCCCTATCAACTTCATAAATGTTTCTTGATCCTTTTGCAGCTAGTACGGATTTAGCTTTAGGGCACAGTAAAAAATTTGTTTCATCCCCGTTAAATACTCGGCTAGCATCTTCAAGGATTGAGAAAAAATCGTTTTTGATCAAATAGTCCTGTAAAGAGTCAAACCAGCCAAAAATATCTGTTACCGCCACATTTGCGCTTGCTGACGAAACTGGATCAACTGCTCTGAAAGTCAAAGAGGTGTGACGCGCCAAAAACGATCTAAACCATCCTTTTCCTGGTATTGCCTGGCTACCAAATGGGTGCTCTCTATTACTTTGCTTTAGAAATTCTTGGACAGCATAAATGACATCTTCTTTTCTTTTTGGAAATCCTTTCTCTTGTGAAACTTTTAACCATTCAACAATGGTCGATTCTTCTTCAGCCGTTAAAACTGTTGCGGGCCCTGGACGTGTTTTCGTAAAATTTGAGCTCAATCGGAACTGTAGAGTAGAACGTGGTATTTTGAAGGTTTTGGAAGCTGCTTTCTTAGTCATATGTCCATTTTTTATGGCCAATAGAGCTGATTGAACATCCTTTTCCTTGTAATTTTTATTTGTTTTTGGCATTTTTTCAAACCTGGACAAAGTAACGTTTATATGATATAATTATTGGCAGTCTTAAAAGTATATTTATTGGCAGTGCCAATAGTTGTAGTTCCATAGAACCAATTATTGGCACCCGGGTGCTGATAATTGGACCCCGACCTTTATTGGAACCAACTATTGGCACCCTTATTATTATTACTTTACCATTAAATTTTACAAAAAAGTGATTAAAAACAAATAATTTATTAAATTCTGATATCAAAAAACAATACTTTTTAATAAAATAAACATATATTAATAACTAAATAAGGCTTACCAAATTTTAGGTCCTTAGCGGGAACACGCAAATTTTTGCAAATTTTTCACTTTTTTGAAACGTTCTCACAACTTCACTTCCACACAGCGACTGAAGAATCGTCTCGTTAAAACAAAGATGCACAATTGTGAGGAATAAGTTACAGTTCACGAAAAAAATTGAATTGGCTTGCTAGATTAATAATTTTTTGAAAAAATCGTTAATGACTGAGGGGGTGCCAATAGCTGGTTCAATATAATGGGGTGCCAATAATTGTATCCGTTACGCTATTTTGCTACGTTTAGTTTTTGGGTGAAGACAAGGCGGACAAAAAAAAATTATTTGAATGAATAGAAAACATTAAAACATTGATGCATCTAAAGAATTTTTAAGGAAAAGTGGGCTTGTCCTAAAAATAAAAAAAAAATTTAAAGCACTAACTGAGCTTTGATCGTTAGTCAATTTTTTGGCATAAGTGTAAAACTACAGCTGAACGAGTAGTTTTCTTAACGATCTTACCCGAATAAGGGTTTTATAAAAATCACGCTCTTAAAAGTAGGCTTATTGAAAAAATGTACACAAAGAAAAAATTAAGAGATATATTTTTCATAAAAAAACTGGTGAAAAATAAATAGAATTTTTAAAAATAACTTTTTTTGTGTTTTTTTTTCAAGAATAGTAGGCAAAAGCCACGCCCGAAATTCAAGAGATTCTTTTCACTTCTTAGTTTCGACTAATAGACGCACAAATTTGGGATTGTGGGTTAAGTATAAACATACCCACCATTTATTTTCAAAAATAAGTGTTTTATAGTTTCTAATGAAAAGTGGGCGTCAGTCACACCCTATTTAATTTTTTTGTTTTAATACACAAGTTGTTTACGTACAACTAATACAATCAAAATTTTTTATGGTTTTTCGCTCGAATATATGAGCATAGTTATTTTATAAAAAGTATCTTGATGGTTTTGTGTGAAAAGTGGGCCACGCCTAAGCTGAACATTTTTTATTTGATTAAGAGATGATTTACTTTTATCTTGCATGTGCAAAGTTGTGCTTTGATCGTAACTGTACAAAAATAACAATTTTATTTCGCCAAATAGAGGTTGAAGAACGAAAATGGCGATTGTGGGCGTGTTTGAGGGCGGATTTCACCAGTTCAAAATATTTAGCCTTACTCTTGAACTAAAGATTATATTTGTCAAGTTTCTAGCTCACAAATTGCGACCTCTACAGAGTCTTGTAGTAGGTATTTCTCTGTCACAAATTTTTTTTATTATTTATTTCTCAAGATTTACATTCAAGTAACAATATCGAAAATACATTGATTTTTCAAGAGAAACATTAGTGACATTTTGTTTTTTAAATAAAAAAGTGTTAATGCCCATTTCAGAGATAAGTTTACAAGATTTTTTTAAATTATGGGTGGGGTGATCAATATACAATACCTTGAAATTATATAAAGCGATTTATTTGAAAATTGAAAAGAATTTAAAAAAAAGAAAAATAGAAAGAAAATAGAAGTTTGAGAGTATGCATAGAAAAAAAAAGTAGTAAAAAATATCATTAATCTACTCTTGAACATTTAAGAGAGTTTCAATACTATTGAATTCTAGATTAAATAACCAGGTCTTAAGTTGTTTCAAAAATGTTCTAGCTGATCTGATAATTCTAATAGAAAAAGGAAGTTTATTAAACAAGCGACACGATAAAACAGAGTAAAACTGTCTAAAGGCAGTAGTTCTATAGATGGGTACTGTTACTAAATTAGAGAAATTACCGCGAATATTATAACTGTCCAGGACCCTAACGTTGAGATTGCCAGATCTAGCAAAAAAAACCTTTAAAACTTTAAAGCAGTAAAGATGACGTATTGAAAGAATGTTCAAATCTCGAAACAAAGGAAAACTGTGATGCAGGCGGTGTTTATTACAGATATTTCTTATAATGTGTTTTTGGAGGATTAGAAGTGGTTGAATTTTGTTATAGTATGTACCACCCCAGCAGCAGATGCCATACTGTAGCTTTGACTGATAAACTCCGTAGTAAATAACAGTTAGTAGCTTAGTAGAGCACACACGTTTCAAATAATAAAAATGTCTTAGTGTATAGCGAAAGTACTTCCTCAGAGCATCAGTGTGATTTGAAAAAGACAAATTTGAATCAAATATTAACCCCAAGTACTTCAACTCATAAACTTGTTCAATTATAAAGCAATTTTCTGAACAGGCAACACTACTCAAAAAAGTTTTAGAAGAGTAACAAGCACAGTAGGTTAATTTAAATCTTAGACATTCTGGTGCATGATAAATAATATCTACAGTTGAGGCGTGTTCGTTGGACAAACTAAAAAACATCATTTTTGTCTTCGAACTAATAATAAGTTTGTGTTCAGCAAACCATATTCTAAATAAATTTAGATCCCAGTTGATATCTGAAACTAGCTCTAAAAAACTTACTGAGCCATATACACAACCTATATCATCAGCGAAAGCTTTAAGTACGCCTTTAAAGTTAAGATTGAATAACGAATTTATATAGATAAGGAATAGTATAGGCCCTAAAACAGATCCCTGTGGCACTCCTATGCGCATATATCTTGCACCACTTCTTATTTCATCTAATTTTACTCTTTGAGTCCTATTTGTAAGGTAAGATTTAAACCATTTTAACATAAATCCCCTAAATCCAGCTTTATTAAGTTTCTTAATCAAAATATCATGGTTAACCATATCGAATGCCTTGGTAATGTCAACAAAAAGGCCAGCTGTATTTAATTTTTTGTCTAAATTATTGTATAATTGAGAACAGAAGTCCAGTAGAGCATCTTCAGAGGATATGTTTTTCCTAAACCCGAATTGTGCAGAACTAAAAAAATTTATTTTATTCAAAAACCTAATAATCCTGTTTTTAATTACTTTTTCAAAAATCTTGCTTACTGAAGGCAAAAGCGAGATAGGTCTATAGTTTTGAATACAATCGGATTCACCTTTTTTAAAAAGAGGTATTACATCAGCACATTTAAGGCCATCAGGAAAACAACCAGAATAAATACTCATATTAAAAATGAAAGCAAGAACGTCTATAATAAAGTATGAAATACTTTTCAATAATCGATTTGATATCCCATCAAAACCACAAGAATTTGTATTTTTTAAAGACCCAATTGCATACAAAAGTTCCAAAGCTGTTATTTGTACATATAAAAAACTATTTCTTTGATAGGGTTCAATGTAATTATTACCAGTATTACAAACATGACATACAGCATAATTTGAAGGCGGCTTAAGTTTATCTGCTATTGTAGCAAAATAAGAATTAAATTTTTCAGCTACACTATATTTATTAGATATAATCAAGTCATTTTCCCTTAATATAATATCTCCTTTTGAAATTGGTGACTTTTTTAAAATTCTATTTACTGTACGCCATTCTTGCTTAAAAAAAGAAATTGATTTTTATAATAGTTATTCTTACACAGAGGAATTTCTTTATTAATATGAGAACAAAGGGCCTTATATTTATTTTTGAAATACGTATTTTGTGGATGCTTAAAACACTGAACTCTAATTTTGTTTTTGGTTTTTATTTTTCGTAGTAAGGAATTAGTTATCCAGGGTTTAAGTTTTACAAATGAGCTTTTTAATCGTTCTGTATATGTACATTGTTGAATATACATATTTAATATTGCCATGAAAGAATCATAAGATTTTGACGGATCTAATTCTGAATAAACTGCATTCCAGGAATCAAAACAGAGAAAAGATTTGAGTTTAATCAAGTCGAGTTTTGTTTTCAAGTTGCATGGTTTTCTGCTTATGGTTGGGTTAATTTTAGTTACGTTGACTAGTAAACCTGTCATAGCGTGATCAGTTATCCTGAGATCAAAAACACATTTATCAAATCGTTCTTCTGAATTGTTAGTGAATCGTCCATGGATGTGGTCTAAACATGTACCAGAGTCAATTCTTGTTGGTTCATTTATAAAAGAAACCAAACCATGTGCAGATAACAAATCTAAGTATTTACTAGTAATAGCATTGTTTTCTAAGATATTAAGATTAAAATCGCCAAGTATGATAAGGTTTTTAGTTTTTTCTAAGTCAAGTAAATTAGAAAATTCCTCCAAAAACATCGACAGACTAAACTTGTGTAATCTATAAAAACATAGAATAACATGAATGAATGAATGAATGAATGAATTGAATGAATGAATTGTTGGCACAACAGCTCCAAGCGGGGCCTGGGCCTGTGACTTACACTCTCAACCGTTCCTGTGTGTGCGTTGATATTCTGCAGGAATGGAAGGGACCTACAATTTACCGCCGAATCCAAACGGCTAACAGAGAAGCACTTTCCACGACATTAATTACTCTTGGAGGATTTGTCACTTCCTCGCAAGAGGCAGTACCCCGGAAAAAAAAACTTAAGGTGGCAACGTCAGGGATTGAACCCTGAACCTTTGGCGTAGCAGTCCGACACACTAACCACTACGCCACGGGGTACTACATATAACATACTTTTCATTATTAAATTTCAATGATATTTTTAACACATCAGCACTCAGAAAATCTACTTTAGTGGCAACACAGTTATAATTTTCTTTAACAAAGCAACCAACTCCTCCTGCAGCATAGTTTTCATTTGAATTTATAAAAAAATTAAAACCAGGTAAATAGTAGTCATCTTTTTCAAAATTAAAGATCCAAATTTCAGATACAAAAACGAAATCAGGTTTACAAGCAAAAGCTTCGATGTGAGATACTAATGATGCAAAATTTTCTCTCAAACTTCTTACATTTTGATGGATAAAAAAAATTTTTTCATTACAAAAGGATTTATTATTAAATACATTTTCAACATTGGAGATGGAAATATCATTATTAATAAGATCTTCAAAATTCATTTATAGGAACAAAGAGAAAAAAAAATTGTTACTTACAAACAGCAAGTGCATGAAAAGCACTACAATTTTGAAAGATCATTAAAAGATCTTACGGCAATGACATTTCCACCTTCAACTTTTCTCAGTAAAACTTTATTATTCTTAAACCAAACATATTTAAAGCCCTTCGTCTTCTTCATTGTAATTTTTGTTTGTGTTCATAATGAAGAAAATTATTATCATCTTCAATTTCACAAGTAATTTCAACCTACACAATTGTTTTGTGTGTTAATTGAGAACCACTTTTGCTGTTAATAATCTACTTGGTAAGTATATTCCGCTACATGGGTTGGGTATATGTCGTGCCTCCTGTGTGAATAGAACAGTTTTAAGCAGTGGAGTACCCAAACCACAGTCAAATTTAAGTGACATTTCTCAAATACTCGTATATAACCAGCGAGAGAATATTCCATTCGCACACAATGGTCGTTGTTCTATGTGGTTGAAGTGCACTAACCGGATACACAATATGGAACTGCACTACAATTCGAGGAGAAGGCGCAGGAATTCGGATTCCAAGTGTGAAATACGTGGTTTCACAAACACTGGCTGACAGAGAATCGTGGAATTCTCACCGAAGGACTTGTTTCAGCTTACAATAACTATGTTAGGATATCTGTCTGACACGAATAGGGATTTGAGCTTAAAATGGTTGAATCTTCTTACATTATTTATTGTTGGTGAGAACAACAAGGATTCGACTTCGGAATTCGAACTTTAGAAATTGCAATATGAACAATGTGCCAAAATGTTGTATAAATCAGTCGATATTTGATGATCAGGGAGATTAAAGCGTCAAAAACTCAAAATGCAATTGCCGTCATCAAATTGGACATCTTCTTGGACACAATTCTTAACAATATTACATTAAAAGAATATAAATTTCATAAACTGTTTCGTCTCCACTTGACTTATATAAATAAAGGTTAATCATCGAAACCCGAACAAGCTACACAACACGCTATTTAACATTCTCAACACAACACGCAGGCATCCGTTTCAAAATAATAAATTTTTCCCAAAGGACTTGCTTCAAGAATCATATTTCGTGACCCTCAAGTCATTATTCTTGAATTTCTCAAGTGTATTGATGGACTGTGCATCATTGTCTTTATGACTTCATCTTGCGTGTGCAGAAATTATTTTGATCTTATACAACAAAAAGTCAAAAACATCTTTAAGATCTCAAGGAACTGAATGTAATGTTAAATTCTGTTCTTTAATATTGAAAAAAAAACATTGAGAAGTATACACATACACGTATACTTTAAATGTTACTTGTTCTTTATCTTTAATAATTGTATAAGCACGAGGTACCTGCCATGTAGCCATATTACATAATATATATAAACCAGGTCCGGATGGTATACCTTCTATTATTTTAAAAAAATGCGCAAATAATTTGCTTTTCCCTTTATCCACTCTCTTTAATTGTTCTCTGTTTTCTTGTCAATTTCCGTGTATTTGGAAAAAATCCTTCATAATCCCTTAACACAAAAAAGGTAAAAAAGACGAAATTCAAAACTATAGGCCTATAGCCAAACTATCGGTTATTCCGAAGCTTTTTGAAGCTATTATTTGTGAATCTCTGTGTTTCTATGTCAAATCAGTCATTGTTCCGAATCAACATGGCTTTACAAAAGGTCGCTCTACTGTAACGTTTCTAATGGAGCTAACCGAACTGTGCATTGATGCATTTAAGAAAAAGAAAGTAATTGACTGCGTCTTTACGGACTTTAGTAAGGCATTTGATAAACTCTCTCATAAGATCTTGCTAAAAAAGCTAAGAAATCTTGGTTTTAGCGAAAATTTTGTTATGTGGCTTCAATCTTATTTATTAAACAGATCTTATGCAGTGTTGTTTAGCGATTGTCCATCAAATTATTTTACAGTTAACTCTGGAATACCAGAGGGTAGCCATTTAGGACCTCTACTTTTTATTTTATTTATTAATGACTTACCATCTATCTTGAAGTATTCTAAATGCCTCATTTACGCGGATGATGTGACAATTTTTAAAACTATTTCTAGTATTAGTGATTGTGAAATGTTGCAATCCGACCTTAATTCGTTTTTTGACTGGTGTGTTCGTAATTGCTTGTCTCTTAATATAAATAAATGTAATTTTATGAGCCTCACAAGAAAACTTTTAGTAACTCCATTTAATTATTCGTTAAATGGAATTTCCCTATCTTGTATGGAAAACGTAAATGTTCTTGGCGTCATATTAGATCGAAAGCTTGAATTTATTCAGCACATCAACTCCATATCAAATAGAGCCAATTCAATTCTAGGCTGGATTAGGAGAGAGTCACGGCAATTTTCAGATCCTTTTGTTACAAAACAGCTTTTTATAACATTTGTTCGTCCTATTCTTGAATATGCTTGCCAGGTTTGGTCACCCCATTACGAATGCCATATTTTAAGGTTAGAACGTGTACAAAAAAGATTTCTGCGATTTGCCTTGCGGGGCTTAGGTTGGGAAAATCCTTACGAGCTTCCCGCATACATCAGTCGACTGAAACTAATTGATTTGCCATCCCTTGTGGTTGTGAATAGACGTTCTTATTTAAGTTTTGTTTTTATCGTTAAAATAATAAATGGTAACATAGACTCTTTGTACCTTTTGTCTCGAATAAATTTTAATATTCCTCAAAGAAACTTAAGGAATCAACCTAGCTGCATAAATGTCCCAAACTGTCGTACTAATTATGAACGATTTTCTCCCTTAAACAAAATGTTTGAATTATTTAATCTTCTCAATAATAGATGTAATAACTTATTTGACCAATCGTTAAATTTTTCATCTAAATTTCAGTCAAATTTGTATTCAATTATATAATTGTACTCTTATTATAGACATAAGTACTTATATCTGAAGCTAGTCTTTAGCTATGTAAATAAATAAAAATATTGAAGCTTATTTTTCCTCGAAAACAATTCCAATGATTTTGATTTGAAAAATCAATGAACATTTGTAGGTAGGAAGGTACTGTCATATGGCTGGGACAACAAAATTATAAACAATGGCTAAGAAGGTACCTTCCATAGGACCGAATTTTTTGGGTTCGACAATCTCGAAAACGACTTGATTCTTTCGAAATTTAACACAAATTTATTAAGGTTTAGGTAGCTCAATTTATACTGCATACCATTTTTTTTTTTAATTAATATTTGTTTGTGTTTTTGGAAGCATTTTTCAAAACTTTCTTTTTTAAATTTAATATTTTTTCAAAAATAATCTATTACCTATGTTTATACTTGCTGAGTACCAATAAATTTTTATATTTGAAATTTTTCCGAAAAAATAATTTTTACTTGCGACTATAAGGCAAGTTAAGCATTCGTAAAAAAAAACAATCAAACATAACTTTACGATGATAGAGAAGTCTAAAAAAGTGGGTCGGACAATTCTGTCTGTCTGTCTGTCCGTCCGTTTGTATCGGCACTTCCGGCCTAAACGGCTGAACCGATTTCCTTAAAACTTGGTACATAGTATTATTATGACGTACTACAGAGGGGTTTTTGGAATAAACATTCTAGCTCCAAAACTAACGGTATACCTGCCATACGATTTTTAGTGAAAAATTAATTTTTCTCATACGATTTTGATAAAATTTTCTGAATAGTGTTTTCTAAGCAAATTTTATGTTTTAATTTGAATAGATTTTTCAGGAAAAGCCTTATAACGGTACCTCCCATAGGACCGGTTTTTTAAATGCGATTTGCTCGTAAGCCACTTGGCGTATTTCGATGAAATTTTTAATGTAGAAGCCTTTTTATAAACTAAATGATATAAATTTTTAAATTTTTCAAAAAAAGTTTTTTTGAGTTTTTTTTTTAAATTTTAAAATTGTTTTTAATTTTTTTGTTTTTTCCAAAAAAATTTTAATCTATTTTTTTTTAATTTTATTTTTGTGATAAAAACTACAAAGTGCTAGAAGTTAACATACTCAAAAAAAAATTGGAATATATTTTCGAAAAGTTTTTCAAAAAACCCGTTTTTTGAAAAAACTGCTCGTAAGATTTTGAAAAAAAAATTCCTTAAAATTAAAAAAAAGTAAAAGAAATTATGGATTACTTCATTTTCACCAAAAAACGGTTTAACTAGTAATTTTTAAGTGGTTAAGAAAGCTTTATATGATTTTTTCCCAAAATCTCAAGCCCCAAGACCATTGTAGCACATTAGAGCAAGTTCGTACGACTCAGTCGTGCACTTTATTTTTAAACCGCTTGTTATAATTTTATTCTCGTAAATTGAAATTTATCCGAGAAATAAAATGTACCTACAAAAGTAAGAAATTCGCGCGAATTTCTTACTTTTACCTACTCTTATGCTCAAAAACTAAAGATTGCTTTTATATTATTTGATATCTCGCAAAATTCTTACTATATTTCACAGTTTTCGTAATCAGTTGGGTGGGTGGCCCGCTTCGCGGGGTCTTTTGATTTTCTCCTCCTTTTTCGGGGGCACACCGCGCTCACGCAGCTTCGCTGCTCCGCTAAGGGTATGTAAATTTGTCAGGCAGGCGCCTATGTCAAACAGTTTTCGTAATCAATAGTACCTGGAAGTCCCGAAGGATATAAATTAATCAAAAGAAGAAAAAATAATTTTTTTGTGTTTCAATATTTTTTTGGATTTTGGTCTTCTCGCTCATGTTTTCGTCAATAACTTTTGAAATGTTTGAGCTTTTGTTCTAATTCGTACATATTATTAAAGGTAATGAATGTACCTTTCCAATGATATATAATGTTTTACTATTTGTACGCATATTATGCTTTATATATTGGTTTTAAAACGATTAAAAACGAAAAAAATTCGGATAATTTAGTGATTTTGTTTTTTGGCTGTAACTTCGTTAATAGACGTCCTAGAGGGTTGATTTTTACTCCGTTTTTTGTCAATAACTTTTAAAATATAGGACCTATTATGATAATTTATATAATAGGTAATGAATGCCCCTTTCCAACAACATTTTTTTTTTTTTCAAAATAAATAAAAATTTCTTGATTTGCCGATTTTTTCTTCGTCCAATTGAGAGTATATAAGGAAGTGTGCTGAGCGATTTTTTCTTAGTATAACTTATACGTTATACTAATGCGGTTCTTCTCAGGACCAAAAATTATGTTCGTAATTAATAGCATGAAATCGGGGTTAAATTGCAATAATATCATTTAAAAACATGAGAATCAACCAGAACGAACTAAATATAAACAAGATTTCTCTAAATAGTGCAAAATTAAAAAGTTCTAAAAAGTACTAAAAAGTACTGACATTCGGGATTTTCAAATCGGTCAGTCGGGATTTTTTTGAAAATCGGGGTTATGTCGGTCGGGATTTTTGAATTCGGGATTTTTGTATTCGGGATTTTGGTTTTCGGGATTATGTCGTTTTTGTCCCCGAAAATAGTCGGGATTTCTTGCATTCGGGATTTTGGAAATCGGGATTTCGTACCGTTCCCATTAAGGCCAATGTCATCAAAGCAATCCACGAGCTACAACCCGAAACCATCAACAAGGTCTTCGAAAATTGGGGTGACATATCCGCTACCGCGTAGCTAAGTTTAAAAGTGATTTAAGTTCATAATGGTCAAATATTCAAAAATGCAAACAATGAATTAAGTTTATAATTTTATTATATTCGTTATAAAAGAAAAAAAAAAAGTCCTTTTAATTATTCCCCATATTTCGAGAATATCTAAGAAATTAATGGCGCTCGCCAATATAATTTCTTAGATAGGTATACTCGAAATATAGGGATTTTGAACCTTCTAGATTTTGGATTTGGGGATTTTGGTTTTGGAACTCGGGTACCTAACCCATAAAAAAGGTTTTTCATTTCTCAGGAAATTCTTCTTGAGTTAGCGATAGGCTGTACATTTTTGAGAGAGGGATAGAGAGAGCTGAGGAGCATTGTTAAGGAAAATTGCGGGCAGTCCGTTATAGGGCCGGAAAGAAATTCACCATTGAGTTGGTTTAACTTGATCTCGATGATATTGGTGCCGACAGTGTTTGGAAGGAAGGAATGAACCAAAGGAAAAATTCAGCAAGTAATCGAAATAATCTGAGTCCAGGTACGATAGAATCACAGAAGAATTTAACCAAGAACAATAAGTATGACTTTCAAAATCAGAAAAACGTCCAATCATTCAATCCAATAACATTTCAAGCACTCTCATCATAATAGATTCTATCCATATCCATCCTTTTCACTAACCGTTGTCTAGCCTTGGGAAAACTTTTAGCGCAGCTCCATTTTGAGTTGTATTTTGTTCTCAGTGAAATGATTCAAGCATCCTGAAATTTTTTATGATCAGAACACCCTCAAGTATTGGCAATTTGGTGGCTCCTTTCAACGATTTATTACAGTTTTACGTTATGCAATACAAACAAAACTGAGCACCATATCTGACACCCATTTATAGTGACGAACACATTGGTGGTAGCAGAGTGCAGAGGGTAAGTATGAATTTTTATATTTTATCGACGAAACTTGATTTTCCAACTCATGGATGCCAATTATACCATTGAATTGATTCAAAATATTTATTGAGGTTATGAGGTGAGAGGAGGTGTAAGTATACCTATACCTACTATACACAAATATAAGAAGTTGATGGGGTACTTCGCAGGCCTTCAATTTCAAGTTGCTGCTATGTTGGGGAGAAGAGCCCTATGTGAATAAGTCAACTCTTAATTTAATATATTTATATATTTATGTTTATTTTACACTAGCCTTTGCCTTCAATTCCGTACGCGTGGATTTTAGAATCAATTATATTTTCTATTTTTGCACAGCTAAAAATAGAAAAATTAAAATTAAAATTTATTTGGAACGGCAAGATAAACAGTGCTTATTTTTGGGCAAAATGAAGCAACAAAAACTAAAAATATATTTTTATATAGGGTGTGTGTGATACCTAAGGAGCCATTATAAACAAATTATCCAAGCTTGTGATCCTAGAGCAAGCAACTTGTAGTTATACGTGTAAGGAACATTTCGTCTTGAGATCGACACCGGCCGGCGCGGCCGACGCGGCTTGAAGTGTCTGACCTTGCTTATTTTTTCCTAGGTAGATAGATGGTTATAATGAAGCATACTCTCAGACCGAGAAATTGCTGGAAATGAGGGAATGCAGTTATGTTTTTGCAGAAAAGAGGTTCGAAGCTTTTATAGAAGAGTGAAACAGTCAACATTAGGTTTCACAGGTCGTCCTGGGCCCTGCAACGATCAGGATGGAGACTACTTTAACCAGTAGTTGTTAAATGGTGATGACAGCCGAAATCGACTTGTACCAGTTAATCTAGATGACGACCATGAACTATATCCGCCTGACCGAAATAAAAGTCAACGAAGCCATCAACATCGTAACTTTTTAAATACGCTGGAGAGGACCTGTAAAGAAGAATGCACCAACTCATCTGCAAAATGTGGTCTGAGGAAAGTATGACCGATAAGTGAACTCTCAGTACCATCTACCCGATCCACAAAACAAAAAACGAGACTGCCTACTCTGCGCCTACTACAGAGTCATAAAAACATCGGTTATAACACCTTGTCCAGTGTTTGATGTGAAAGTCTCAAGCCGTTTGCTGATAGGTCAAATTAAATCAATTTCAGAGATTTCCCTAAAATCAGCCTTTAGCGTCTCCCCATTGGTTTCTAATTAATGAACCCAACGTGATTGGGTGAGTTAAACCAGCCAAAAAGCCAACTCATTCACTGTTGCATGTTCTATCATTCACTTAACCTTACCTACATTCAAATGAACATTATTTGCTAATTAGACCCATCGACTTCTGTCAATTGATGACTAAGCGCCATTGTTATCCTCGAAATCCATACCAACAATATATTTTGGGTGAAATGTCTTTCTCGTGCGTCGCCTTTGTCCTTAATATATATTATATATGTGTTTTGATGTGTCAAAGGATTCAGGGTAACCCAAAACCATATTGAATTGGTTCACTCAGCGTAATTGACTGCTTGTGGTATCTTTCTGTCTCGGAAAATCCTATTATCATATTCAAATTCAAAATCAGGTGCATAAATGCATTATGTAGCCTTGGGGACACTACTGCACTATGACAATAACAAATCATGATGGTATTTACTAATAATTATTGTGCCTGGTATACCTAACCTATTTTGGGAAATGTAATTGTTTTGGCTTGCAAATTAAATGTCGAACAAAATTAAGAACTTTTAAGTGGATATCGAAGGTATTTGTATCTTCTAAGAAATGGGTTCCCACGGCTACATGAAATTTGGCCCCAAACAAAAAATGGCCCCAAAAAGGAGGCCTTTTTCATAATGAAAAGTGGCCCCAATTTTAAATGGAAAAAAGACCCCAAAGTTTATGAAAGGAAGCCCCAAAATTAAAAAAAAAATGGAAGTGAAAATTAAAAATGGCCCCAAAAATATATACACAAAGCAACAACAACAATTGTTTTTTATTTCAACGGTTTGGGGTGATTTTTCATACATTTCTAACTTTGGGGTGATTTTTCATTATGAAAAATCACCCCAAACTTTAAAGCACAAAATTTTACCAAAACATGAATGAAAAATGGCCCCAAAATAAATTTCTTGTATGCACAACGAAAAATATCCCCAATTTTAAATCAGCTGAATGAAAGACACACATTTTTAACTTACTGTACAAGATTTTATTGTCAACTTTTTATTTAAAGACTTCAACGTTGTCTTCAACATTTTGCCTACAGCAGGGACACCTGTAGCTTTCATTTCCATCTGCTAAGGCATCTGCCATGAGCTTTAAATGGCACTCTCTGCAGACTTTTAAGTGCCTGCATGGTAAGAAAACAATTGAGGGTTGTAAGTCCTGACACACAACACAAAGTTAAGAGTCAATCAGGTGCTCTAAATTTGATGGTCCAGCAGTTTGATTACCGTCCTCATCGGCTGATTCTTCATGTGAAGTTGCTACTTCTTCAAATCATCATCTTTGTCGTTGCACACATCGTTTTCGCCAAAAACCATACGCGAAGGAACGTTGGCGCGGTTATTTTGCCTTGTTGAAGGAGAAGATTTGCTTCTTTAATTTTAGTGTCTCTATCCGCATAAACCTTTCTCTTTTTAACGGCTGTAGATCCTCCACTATTGGCCAACATTTCAAAGGTGCGTGCCTTGAAGAACTTCTCATTCCGAAGAACTTTAACAAACTTGAAGAAATTTCCGTTTTTGTCTGCCTGTCTTGGTCTTCCCAAAACGCCATTGTATGCCTCAATAGCAGAAGTTGTTCTTGTACTTTCGAACACTTAAGTTTTCGAATCCAACCTACACATACAACAATGAAACATTTAATATGAAGTCACAAATAAAGATGTGAATGTCAAAATTACTTCCTTCATCCACTGCGTTTCGAAGTATTTAAGAAATGAACTAAAACTGCCGTTGCTATCCATCAAAGCTATAGTTGACCGAATGTGTTGATATGTGCCTGCAATATGAGAGCCATTATCTTCTTGTATGCAATGCTCGTAACCACGGAACAATAAGATACAGACCGCCAACTCACTGTATGGTTTCTCTTTTTGCCTACAAGCTAAAAATCAGCTGATATGCCATTTATTTTGAGAGTGTGACGCTCTCCCTTGCTTTTAAAACCCATTTAGCAAACACACCTACAAAATAAATGGCATACGCAGGTATAGTTGCCATTACAAAATGCACAGAGAGATATGTACACGTATTCACAGACAGGACAAAATATTTCGAGGGTGTTTCAAGCAAGAGGAGTACCTACGAGTTGGCGGTCTGTATATTGGTCCGTGCTCGTAACCCTTGTACTTCTTATAAATCTGAGATGTGTCATCCTCCGACTTACATTTCGCCGTATCGCTTGGCAATAATGAAACCTAAAAAAGTTTGTTTATAAAAAAATACGTTCAAGTATAAGATCTTAACAAAAATTTACCAGCACCCAATATTTCTTGCTCGCGGGAAAATTGCTTGCACAGCCTGTCTTATTCCAGTTTCGTAATCTGTTATAAATACAGATGGCGCCAGATCAAAAATGTTGTCTTTTATTATATTGCAATACGATTGCTTTGTTTTTCTCTCCATGAAAATGAAAAAAAAAATTGGAAATATCTAAAAAATAAGGAATAAAACAATTCGATTAGTATTTGCCGCCTGTACGATTATTTATGGAGAAAATCACACGCATTTTCTAAATAAAAACATCGTGCGATTTATTTCAAAAGTCACGGGATTTTCTCGTACGATTATTAATTTAAAAAATCGTACAAGAAAATCATGCTACTTTTGAAATTAATCACACGATTTTCTTGTACGATAATTTTTTTTTTTTAAACTGGCGTGATTGTTTCGATAGTACAAGAAAACACGTACGATTATTGATAGGACTTACCTTATTAAAATATCATACATACACGCTGAAATACACTGCGTAAATCATTTGTTATTTCATTCAAAGCTTTAGTTCTTCAAATTTATGTTCATGTATTTCATGGTTATGGTTTGTATAGTTTTTTGACAAAACACATAAGCCATCAGGCAACAAGTTCATTCTTGCCTTGCAAGAACTGTCGCAGAACTCGTATTTCACGACACTCTTATATATTGACTTTTTTGTAAATCATTTTCTGCTCTATCAAATAAAGCAATTCACTTTTTTTCCACAAAACTTTTCGCATTGCATTCCATTTCTCCGACTATACTCCGTTGAACTTATCGCGAAAGTGAACGTTTTGGCTTAATGCTAATGAATCGTCAAACTAGTTTGATACTTTAAACTAAAATCACCGTTATGAGAACTGTTGTATTCTTCGTATTTTTTTTTTTTTTTTTTTTTTTTTTTGTAACATTTTAGCATGAATTAGAATAGAATTAGAACAACGAAAAATAGCCCAAAATTGCAAAACGAAAAAAGGCTTTTTTTCATTTCGTTTGGGGCCATATTTAAAATTTTGAATGGGGGCCATTTTTCATAATTTAAAGTGCGAAAATATTGGGGCAATTTTTCATTATGAAATTTGGCCCCAAAATTTTAAAATAATAATAAAAATAAGTGAAAAATTACACTAATCCCACAAAATTTCATCGATTTTTGTTGTTTTTTGTTTCCCAAACAAATTTTTACGGGGGCAATTTTTCATTGGGGCCAAATGTCATGTTGTCCGTTCCAACAAGACAGCGGTGTGCTTAGCCATTAATATTACAAATTCAACTTTATTTCCAGAAGTGGTCCTTTTTTAACTGGCCCCTTCGTTCGTGCGATTTAACACCTCTCGATAACTTTTTATATGGCTATGTCAAGATATTGATTTATGCCGATAAACCAGCAACTCATGAAGCATTGGAAATAGTATTGAAAAATTGGACTGATCGAATGGACTATGTACCTCGTAGCCACAGCGGACAAATTTATAAGGAGAATATTTTCTCTGTAGTACCCCGTCAGAGAGAAGATACTATAGAGAGAGACAACTTTCCTCGCCTCCGTCCCCGCACAGATTTTTGTTTACATTTTTTATAACGAGTTGAATTCCTATCGGTATATGCATGTTTTATCCTTGTCCAGAACAAACAAAATCAAAAAAAAAATAAGTGTCTCTTTCTCTCTTATTTAAAGGTCTATGGACAGCAACTTGCATCTGTGTTGTCCTCACATTTTTTTTATATGGAGTTTAATACAGATGCAAGTTGCTGGCAGAATCGCAGCTCGCAGCTTGTAGGCTAAAAGAGAGCCATCGTCGAAGTTGCATCTCTCTATTAGTATCTTCTCTCTGACCCCGTGGCGTAGTGGTTAGTGTGTCGGACTGCTACGCCGAAGGTTCAGGGTTCGATCCCTGACGTTGCCACCTAAGTTTTTTTCCGGGGTACTGCCTCTTGCGAGGAAGTGACAAATCTTCCAAGAGTAATGAATGTCATGGAAAGTACTTCTCTGTTAGCCGTTCGGATTCGGCGGTAAATTGTAGGTCCCTTCCATTCCTGCAGAATATCAACGCACACACAGGAATGGTTGCGAGTGTAAGTCACAGGCCCCGGCCCCGCTTGGAGCTGTTGTGCCAACAAAAAAAAAATATTTTCTACCAATTTAAGATGGCCTATGGCCCAAAAAAAAATGCACACAAAAATGGTGGCCTTTTTCATAATGAACAGTAGCCAAATTTTCAATGGAAAAAATATTATACACGAAACAATAAAATCTGCAATTTTTATTTAGACGGTGTGGTGGAATATTTCATTAAGAAACATGGGAAATATCTAAAAATTAAAAAAAAAATCGATTACTCTTTGCTCTCTGCATTATTAGTAACGTAAAAATTGCACGAATTTCTTATACAATTATTTTTTTTTAGAAAATCGTTCGATACGATATTTTTGAGAGTATCTCATTCAACAATTGAGTTTCCGGCTTTTTTCATTTAATTTGGGGCCTTACTTCCAATTTATTTTAAATTGGGGTAGTTTTTCATATGTTTATGTCTAAAAATATGGCGCCATTTTTCATAATGAGATTTGGCCCAAAATTAGAAAAAATATCCCAATTTAACAAAATAGCATCGTTTTTTGTTGTTTTTATTTTGCATACAATTTTGTTTGGCCAATTTTAATTGGAGCCAAATTTCATGTAGCTACCTCCGGCTCAAATATCTTAGCAAATTCCACACCAACATTTATATGAATTACTAGAAATTATTATAACCAAGTTGAAATAAAATAACTCCTCAAAAGATTTAATATTTTTAAAAAGTGCAACGTTGGGGCAGCTCCTTGTTTTATTTAATTTTTTTTATAGTATTTAAATGTTGAAAATACAATCAATGTCCCTATAGTTAGGTTGATTCTATAATAATTACAGCGGAGTCGCATCCAAACTGTAAAATGTAAAAATATAGGTGTATACAATCTATACTAATTATTAAACACATAGTCCTTACACACACCACAAAGTGTTCTTACAGTTCATGATACTTAATTTAATTAAGTCGTTCAATTTATAAAAATTTGTTGTTATAAAGTAGCAATCTCAATCACTTTGATTGTTGTCTAGCGCTCCTTGAATCAATAACATATTTCGTAGATAAATAGATACGTGTAAATATGTATTCGTTTCTTGTGTGAAAGATTACGGCCGTAAATGTATCGTGACTTCTGAGTTCTGACCGCAAAAACAACAGACCGATGACATAAAGATTGAAGTAGTCTGAGTGAACTCTGGAATCTTTCTTTAGGAGTAAATAAGATACCATTTTGGTACTCAAATAAATTGCTTTGTCTTGATAAAGGATGTGATGATTTTTGTTTTGTCCTGCAGGCATTCGATTTAGATTTGACTTTTGTTGTGTCCGTTTTGTGTTTGTCTGGAACAAGAGGACACCAAAAAAGAAGAAAAACAGTATGCCTGGGCCGCACGAACTTGCTCTAATATATGACAGTGCAGGTTGGGGTTGCTGATTTTGGAAAAAAAAGTAGGGAAATCATATGAAATTTTATTAATCACTTAAAATCACAATAGTTAAATCGTTATTGCTTAAAAATTAAGTAAGCGATCTGATTTATTTTACTGTTTTATATATTAAGGAAAAAAAAATTTCTTCGGACGAGTTTTTTGAAAGACTTTTCAAAAACATATTCCAAATTTTTTTTTTTTTTTTTGAGTATGCCAACATATAGAAGTTTGTTGATCTTATCAGAAAACGAAAATTCTTTAAAAAAAAAATGTTTAAACCTAAAAAATGTGGTGGTGGACTAAGGGACGGGGGTGAGGAGTGTGGCTCTCCCCGGGTACAGACTGTTAGCAAAAGAAAACTAACTCTTTTGCATATTACACAAAATAAAAACACAAATAAAACGAAAAATTTGTTACCAAAAAACCCACTTACATATATGTGTGCATGAATATCGTTTGTGACCTAGGTATTCCCTTAAAATATGGATGGAAATAGGAAAACCATTATCATCCAAGAGCAACAACCAAAAGGATAAGGAAATAGGTAAGCATTCAAGCAAGCAGCACAATTATATGCTCTGTTTTTCTTTCTTTACTATAGCTTTGTTCTTTGAACTTTACCCAGGGTCGTCTCAGGTTTTCTTCACAACTCCCCCAGTTGTCGAAAAAACCTGGTTTTTTCGGTTCTCAAAGACACATTGTAAATCTGTGACAACGCACAAGATCAAAACTTTCCATTTTGCTTTATTTGTTTGATTTTTATATAATTTAATTAACATAAATGCGCATTAATTTGCATTTCTGTAAGTTTCTTTCAAAAAATTAAATGTGAAATCAAATACAAAAAAGAAATACATATACGAAATACTTTCAGCAAATGTCACTTCAACAGCTGGCTGTTCAGTTACCTCAATTTGCTCCAGCAAAATACCATCATCATCAACTTCAACTTCAGTGTGACTTCAGGCCGACCGACCTCAGGTTAAAAAAAAAACAGATACACGGAGAGAATTGAAAAATCACCAATTGCGAAATATTCAGTTGCAATTTACAAAACATGTTTTTTTTGTAAATCACGGCGCTTTGATTTGAAACTGATAGAACAATTGGCAATTTAACTTTCAATTCATCGCAAATTACAACAATTCCTGAGTTGAGATTTACAATTAAAAGTTATAATTCAAGCTTGTGCCCTTCAAAGTAAATTACAACCTTTTTGTCGCAATTTACTACTTCAAGGGAATAATTCCATTTATACTTTTTACCAATCTGGATTTGCTAAAATTTTTTCGTGATTTACAATCACTGAGTATTAAATTCAACTCAAGTGTGTCTGACGGCTACGTCGAAGGTCCGGAGTTCGATCCCTGCCTCGAACTAATAATTATCTTTTTTTTTTGGTACTGTCTCTTTTGAGGAAATGTAAAATCATCGAAAAATAAATCTATTTAATATTAAAAGTGGATCTTTGTAAGCCATTCGGATTCAGCGGGAAATGATATTCCACCAGAATATCAACGCACATACAGGAATCGTTTAGAATATAAGTCATTAGGCCCTGGCCCCGCTTCTGTCTCCAATAATGCCTTTTTTGTAGTTCTATTATTTACATAGGGAGTAAAAGGTTGAATTTCAACTACACATTATATACAATTTCTTACCTTTATTTAAATGATCATCACAAAAAATTGTACATTAGAGGTTAGACGTCTAAAATAAGACGACTATATTTTTCTCGCCAATAAAACATAATCTTAATTCAAAACACCCCTAAAATGTAACATTCAGGTTGCTTCTAATGTATTATTAATTTTGATATCCGATTTGGATGCATCACCATGGCCTAGTAGATGTGTGCTAGGTTGGTATGCAGAGGGTCTCGAGTTCGATTCCTAGAATCAGCCAAGTAAGTAAAAGTTACATTTTTCAATAAAAAATAATAAATGCTTTTCAATAAATAGAAAACGTTGCTCCTCTCAAAGCAATATTATTTGTTACAAATTGAGTACAATGGGGTTGCAATTTGCGACTTTACCACTCATTTTTTCAAAAACATATTTTTGATTCAAAACAAAAAGATGGAAATCTACGACTAGCTTTTTTGCAATTTACAATCGAGTAAATATAAAATTGATACAAATTTGGATCAATTTTCGATTCGCGATGGCAATGTTTTATTTCTCAGGATCGAATTATTGACCAAAAAAAGTGGTAATTTGCTATTTTTGAGTGTCAATATCTTCATTTCGTTCAATTTTAAAAATTGCGAACAAGGAGTCGTAATTTACAAAACCCCGAGCTAGGGTGAGAAACTGCATAAGATTTTCGTGATTTGCAGCTCATTTTTCTTGATCTGATCTAAAAATTCTTTCCGTGTAGTGTTCTCATTATAATGAGTTGACTTCAGGGCTAAACAAACAAAGTTTTTTTTGTCTGTTTGCATGTGTATTTCTTTTCTCATTTCGTTTTCATCACCTCTTACCCTATCTTTCTTTCTGCAAGTAAAAAATTGAACAATGAATTCACGATGTCCACTTCATCGGAGAAACAGATAATACTGCGACTATGTCGGGTATTCTTGGAAGTGTTTAAAAATTAATTTGGCAAATTAATCCCAAAGCTTTGTTAGCGCCATGTGCAAACCATTCTTTAAACCTTTGTGGAGCTCCCTCTCTTTGTGAAGCACTACTTCTTCAAGTACAACATTTTACATTGGTACGATATTTTTAAAGAAGTTGATGCATCACAGAAATACCAACAACAAAAAATATTTTCTGTCTTTCTATTCCTCTTCTCCTAAACCCTCTTTCGCGTAAATTCATTTGTACACATAAATAAAAATGAAGTGTCTGTTTGTAATTTCAAAATATCAATTTTTTCCTAAATGCGTATGAAAGTACATACGGTACTTAGAACAACAACGCAATTTTTAAAATTTTTGTCTGTCTGTCTGTCTGTCTGTCTGTCTGTTTGTTCCGGCTAATCTCGGAAACGGCCTAACCAATTTTGACGGGATTTTCACTGGCGTATAGCTGATGTTGTAAGGAATAACTTTGGCTATTTTAATTACCCCTCTAGGTGGCGCTGCGGTCGCAATTATCAAAAAATTCTTATTTATGGGCCGATTTTGACGGTATTTTCACAGGGAGATAGCTGATAATCTATACACATCTATACACATAAATAAAAATGAAGTGTCTGTTTGTTATTTCAAAATCTCAGTTTTTTACTAAATGCGTATGAAAATACTTACGGTACTTAGAACAAAAACGCAAGTTTTAAAATTTTTGTCTGTCTGTCTGTTTGTTCCGGCTAATCTCGGACACGGCTTTACCGATTTTGACGGGATTTTCAATGGCGGATAGCTGATATTGTAAGGAATAAATAAGACTATTTTAATTACTCCTCAAGGTGGCGCTGCGGTCGCAATTTTCAAAAATTCTTATTTATGGGCCGATTTTGACGGGATTTCCACTGGCGGATAGCTGATATTGTAAGGAATAACTAAGGCTATTCTAATTGCTCCTCTAGGTGGCGTTGCGGTCGCAATTTTCAAAAATTCTTATTTATGGGCCGATTTTGACGGGATTTTCACAGGCAGATAGCTGATAAAAGCCGAATTAACTTAAAATTACACAGTATCTATACACATAAATAAAAAGTGTAAAATATCAGCTATTTACTAAATACATATGAAAGAAATATTATTTTCAGTACATTGATGAATTTTGGCGAAACGAAGTTTGCGGGTCAGCTAGTTATAAAATAAATAAATAAATAAATTGTTGGCACAACAACTCCAAGCGGAGCCGGGGCCTGTGACTTACCATTCAACCATTCCTGTGTGTGCGTTAATATTCTGCAGGAATGGAAGGGACCTACAATTTACCGCCGAATCCGAACGGCTAACAGAGAAGCACTTTCCATGACATTAATTACTCTTGGAGGATTTGTCACTTCCTCGCAAGAGGCAGTACCCCGGAAAAGAACTTAGGCAATTCATTATAAGGGAAAATTATTATAAACAAAAAATTCGTCTAAGTGGCATCGTGTGAACAAAGTTTTTCAAAATAAAAGTCAATTGAGATTTATCTAAAATCAACAATCTGCCAAAATAGGTTGACTTATCTGTCTATTACTTCAATCGAAAAGGAGCACACAAAAAATATAGTTTTTAATGATTTAATAGAAACATTCAGTGCAATAAATGCTCGAAAGCACCTTTAACTAAAATCTTTAATCGTTTTTTTTTTACATAAGAGGTGTAAGGGCTGAACTATATTGAAAAAAACGTTGCCGTCCTGTGAAATGAACATGCTACCCATAATAGACGGATAACCGCGGAGGCAAAACATGTATAGCCAAATCACTTGGCCAACGATCGTTTGCGCAGAGAGAAAATTTAAGAGAACAAAAATTGTGCGCAGAATATTTAATGAGTAAAGATAATTCCTTAAATTTTACAATGCATAACTCAACTTTGTTTTTTTTTTTTAACTAAAATGAGATTGAATTATTGAGTTTAATTTTTTATTTGGGGTTTATTTATTTAGTTTCAGCGGAATGCAATTGTTTTAAACACAAAAAAGTACCTGTGACTTAAGATTTATTGATAAATAGTTTGGGGATTATTGTTTGTTTCTATGTTTCTGGGGGCGATGTGTTGGGATTTATTTTATGGCTTTACTGTTTATTTGATATATTTTTTGGGTTTTTGGATCCTTCAACCAACTCTGAAAAAGCTATAAGAGCTGAGGAAGAATACTTGTCGCATGACCGGATGTGGGACACAATATCGGATTCAATTATAATTAATCCAGGTGACGATTCTTCAACCGACTATGAAACCGACATTAGTTCTTAAGATTTAATATTTTACATATATTATCATTGAAAGAAAGTCCATCGCTGGAAATGCATCTATATTTTACTGCGAGCAAAGCTATAAACAAAAGTCACCCTCGTTTTGGTATCAGTGGTTTCGCAACAGCGGAACTGAGGACGTCACGGGACTATTAAAGTTACTTTACCACCACGGGTTCCACTGCCTCTTAGTCCGCCTAGGTATGCCCTAACAGTAAAAAATCAATAAAATAATGACGTCTTTTGAAACTGTGCTGAATACTGCCTTATTCATAGTGATTGCCGATTAGATGAACTGACATTTGAATTGAAATGATGTGTTCTTGTTGTTCTCGTTTATTTAAGCCTCAAAATTGTACACTCTGGACAACCTATAATTATTATATTATTTTCTCGACTTAAAATTTGTGCAATACCACAAGATTTCGGTTTCATTCTGAATTGATGTGAAACAATGTTAGTAATAAAAAACAAAATTTCCGTAAATTTTGCAAAAAAAAAAACGCTTAAATTCAAAACTGTTGTTCACTTCTCTTCTAGTCATTAAAATCAAGCCACAAATAGTGAAACAATAGAACACCAAGCGGTACACCTATCTATGGTATTTCACTGATTAAAATTCGTCAGCCACACATACCTATACGAAAACCCCAAAACTATGACCACATTTAATTTGTAAATCCTTCTTGTGAATATGTGTGTGTTGCTGAGGATTAAGCACACCAATTTCCTAAATCATGATGTGTGAATGTGTGTTGGCTGTTGGCTGTTGGGGCCAACCTCTATACATGAATTTTAAATTAACAATAACTAGATAGAAATAGAAATCGAAATAGAAAAACCATGTGATACGATGGAGAACATTTAAGCAAAAAGATGTCCGTTCTAAACGTTTTTTGCATGATCCCAGTTCCAGACTCCATACACAAAATGCCCTGAGACCGGGAAATTTGTCAAAATGCAAATTTGGAACAACACTTAATTCCAATTTCAACAATTTTCACACCACACACGAAAACATTCAATGACAGGACGATAAATAATTAATCAATATTCGAAAATATAATATTTGTTGCAGGACTTGGATCTCTAAAGAATAAACTTGGAACATACTGGAGAATTATAGGATGCCATTTGATTGTTTAATCTGTTTAAAAAATGTTCCAACTTGATCCACATTAATTCCGAAACGTAAACGTGAGTGTATACGTATAGTATATGTTTTGTTTCCTTAATTTTGGTACGAACAAGCAATTTTAATTGAATTGAAATTTTAGTGAAAATAATTGGATGGAACGCAAATAATAAAGTGCTGATTTTGGTATGGTTTGGCTTTGGAAAGTCAGCTTTCCATGGTTTGGGAACAAAAAATGTCTGCAGTAATTAAAAGTTAACGAGAAAATGTGGAAATAAATTTTGCGAATCGAAAATGTGGAAATAAATTTTGCGAATCGTGTGTGTCCTTGTATGGTCACGTATCACGAATGATTGAATTTACCTAGGGAAACATTTTCGAAAGGTTAAAATGTTTAGTAAGGGAATATAAATAAGCAGAAGAGTGTGAAAATTCCCCAAGGTAATTTATGCACAACTCAGGGTTTAGTTACCTAAATCGCTAAATCTTTTTCTGGTGGCGCGGCATAGGTAGTGGCGGATCCAGGAATTCAGTTTGGCGGGGAAGGGGGGGGGGGTCATGGCGCTCAATGATAGTTACTAACTTTAAATTGCGAAATGAAGTGTCATGTAAAGTACCTAAAATAGATATGCAGAACTAAGAATGCAAACTTAAGTCCAAAAAAAGCTGACTGTACTTTTTGGCTGTTACGGTTACACACACAGATTCCATATCAGCTTTGAGTACAATTATTCTAAATTCACAGCAATCTTTTTCCTCTTTTCCTCCAGTACGCTACACCATCATTAATTGCGTCTGTGGCTCTTTTTAAATCTAAAGACAATTTTTAGAGAAAACTGCTTAACGCCTAAAAACACGACAAAAACATCATTATAAGAAATATTCCAAAATATTTTCATTTTCGAATCATTTTGAACAAAATTATTAGACATCGGGACATAGGGACTGGACAACATTTTCTTAGAATCATTTGTAAACGTCAAAGTTAGCGATTTGAAATCGATTGTTTTGACAGTGTGAAATTTCATAGTTATCAAGTCTCAATTGGAAATCCCTTTAGCCTTTACATAGGTTATTATTATTATGGACTTCTAAGACATATCACACGAGCAAACGGCAATAATTATAAACTCCGAGTTCTTAAGTTCTGTTGAAGACATTTAGCGTCACTTGCGGTTTTGCTGTCTTTCCACAAAAAAAAAATCCTTTATATATTGAATTACGAATTTTGAATAAGTTAGTACCCTGAAATCGTAGATTCCGTCATGCCCATCTTCCAGACAAGTTTCACAAATCCTTTTCAAATCCCTTCAAGTTCTTGCAAGAAAACTTTTTGTCATTTTGCTGAATCATTGGAAAAAGGAATCACTTTTTATAGTTAAAGAGATATTTCTGCAAAATTTTACTTTAGAAGAGCTTGCCAACTATAGTTGTTCAAAGCATGATTATTGCATGGACAAGGTTTCACGTGAATTGCTTTTTTGCACAGCTCATGGACTGCACTCTTAGGGGCCAGTTATAGCGATACGGAAAACCAAACCGAAAAATTTTGAAATGGGAAATTTAGTATGTTATGGTTCGATTTAAAACACAAATTCTGCACTGATCGATGGCATATAACTCAGAGAATTTTTTTTTTGCTTATAAAATTTTCAGTTCAACTAATACTTTTTGTTAAAAATGTATTTTTTTCTATTTCTTTTATACGTATAACAGAAAAATAAATAATTACATTTAAAAAAAAAAGTACAAGTTCAATTAAAATTTTTATTTGCAAAAAAATTCTCTGAGTTGGTTGGAATCGATCAGTGTAGCATTTGTGCTTTAAATCGAACCATAACATGCCTTCTGAAAATTTTTTTCGGTTTTGTCATCCAAATCGCTATAAGTGGCCTCGTAGTGTCTTGAGCCAATTCTGAACAATTTTCAGTTATTATCCTTGCAACCTGCACATTTTGCCAAATCGATGTCAAAGGTTGACAGGTTGCTGTGTTGAAAAATAATATTCAAGAAGAAATTAATTAAAATATTTGAAAAAGTACTGTTTTAGTTTATCATTTGAAGGATTCTATAACTTTTATGATCGCGTAAAGTATCAAAATGCGGCTAATATGTTCCTTATCTGTGAAGTTTGGTATGTGATTTGTTTTCCCTAATTTGTATTAGTTTTTTTACCTGCGATTAAAGATAAAAAAAAGTTCTATCAATCAAACATAACATAATGATAATGGGGAAGTCGAAAAAAGTGGATCGGACAATTCTGTTTGTCCGTCTGTCTATTTGCCTGTATAGTTACCTACAGGACAGCCAAAACGGCTTAATCGATTTGATTCAAACTTGGTACACAGTATAATTATGACGTCTTACAGAGGGTTTTTTGGAATTACAATTCTGGCAATAAAACAAATGGTATATGCTATATGCTAATTAATAAAAACTCGTTTTCCTCAAAAACCACTCCTGCGATTTTGATTAAATTTTCTGAATGGCGTTTACTCAAAGTAAAATGTATGTTTTGGTTAAACAATATTTCTTAGGAAAAGTCTTATAACATAGGACTGGTTTTTTTTAAACAAATTTTCTCGTAAGCCACTTGAAGGATTTCGATAAAATGTTTAATGTGAGAGTTCTTTTATAAAAGTTATAATATTAATTCTTAGTTTTTTCAAGAAAATTTTGTTTGGGTTAAAAAAAAGTTACATTATTTTTTAATTTTTGGTTCTTCCACCCGACGATTTTGAAAGATTATTTCCTTACAATTCAAATCAGTTAATGAAATCCGATGGCTTACTTTATTTTTTTAAAAGCAAAACCTTCTAACTATTGATTTTTAAGTGATTAATAAAATTTCTTATGATTTTTTCCAAAATCTACAGCCCCAAGACCACTGTCACACATTAGAGCAAGTTCGTGCGACCCACTCATGCATTTTATTATCATTTCCATCTCCTCTCTCCTAGCCTTAAGCCAGTAAAAATTTTTCCCGAAGCCAAGTGTGATACCCGAAAACATTGAGTCTTTTGAGATTTTGGTATTTGAAAAATTGTCATCTGGGATTTTGGTTTTTGAAATTTTGACCGCCTCCGATCAGTTTGTATCACCTGCGATTCTGAAGATTCAAATGACTTTTGTGCTTGGAATTTAAATAATTGTAAAATTTATAGACTTTACAAATTAAAAAAAAACAATCGTTATTATAATTGAGTAAACATTATTATAATAAAAATCATTTGTATACAATTTTAATCTTACCAATGCGGGTTTAATCAAGAGAAACCACTTTAATTTAAGCGTGCATTAAAAAGTATTCCGATTCCATTATATTTAAAGCACTAAAATATTTTACACAACAAAGTTTTAAGTGCCCATAAAACAAGTTTACGATATAAGCATCAGTTAAATGACAATAAAAATTAGTAGAAAGCAAGTAACAAGATTCCTTAGAGTTTCGGTTCCTTAAAATTTAATTGCTTTTATTAATCCACCAATTTTGTCCTCTTCCCATAAAATTTCACCATCTGGCTCTTATCTCGAACGTTATTTATATTATTTTGACTGAAAAGCTGCAAAACAATCACATATCAAAAACATTATGGTGTAATAAAAGCCATTTGTATACTCGTATCGCCATGATACCCTAAGTGAGACCCAACGCGCCGCGATGTCCGCCGCGCCCCGCCGCGCCGCACGGACATAGTGGCTTCTGATTTTGATATCTAATGCATGCTAGAAATGCAAACAACAATGTTTACGAATACATAATGAGGGTCCTATTCTCACACTTGCTCTTGCTCCATAGTGGAATATGAATACTATCCCATCCGTATAATATATCGACTATCATGTCCTCTAGCATATCGATAGTAGGTACATATATGTTGTATGTATTGGTGATTGCATTTAAAATGCTCATCCACAATGAATATAATGTTTCTATTAGCTCAACTGGTTAATTAGTCGAAATAATTGAATAATGCTTATCGTTTGGCATGAAAGAAGTGAAACCATGCAGGAAAAAGTTAAACAATCCAATACACCAAGCCATATTGGTAGCTGATGGCGGCGCAGAGTATTATATTGAATCAAGATTTTCAATGGAATATATTTAAAATGGATGATGATCCTGCTGCTGTTGCTGCTGTTTGATGATTAGAGGAACTTATGATATATTAGTATCAGTGATTTGTTAAAATGTATTCAAAATTTTGAATTTTGATGGAATAAATATTGGGCTTGTTTTGAATTTTAATTAATTTTGAATTAGCTTTTACATTGAATTTTAAATAGAGGCTATAATATGGCTTTTTATTAAAATTCTAAAAAGATAGTTTTGAAGTTGATACCAAAATTTTAATTTTATAGAAGTGATATTTATGTACTTATAGATATTCACAATTATAGGTACTGACAAGAAAGGTTAACGATGTATTTCGAAAATTAAACTTTCACCAACATTGATCAGGTAGACTAAATTTAAAAAAAAAAAAAACAAATATAAAGGATAAAAGATGGCTCTCGATTTTATATCAAAAAAATAATTAATTATTCAGGGTATACCGCGTCATCTTGTAACGAACCGTTCATATGCCAATTTGAATTCCTATATAAGCCCCTTAAACATCGTCGCAGATCCGTTAAACTCCTTAAATAGCCGCTCCCATACTTCCAATAAATCAAGTATACACCCTGTAGCAAAATCCCAAAAAATCCCTATACCACATAGAAACCCTAAAAAAAGTGACGGCGCCACTGATTTTTCACCGACGCCACTGGCATGTACTTTACCATGACAACTAAAGATCATCCAAACAGGTATTGGATGCAAATGATGTAAAATGTGAATTTCAATATTAATTTATCGTTCTTTTTATAATTCACACTGCGTTCTTCGTGAAACAGTACTAAGTAGAAGTATAAAATTCAAAGCAAATCGAGAAAAGCAGCAGTGTACTCTGTTTGCTTTGACCTTTTGGAGTAATATATACTACTTATATATATACAGATCCTCCACCAACAATTTTTAGGTCTGACGCTCATACTAAGTTGAGTGGTTTCGGACCAACATTCTTAAACCTGCCACCTCATGGTTCATTATTGGTAAACCTGCCAACTCATATTTCATTATTGGTAAACCTGCCACCTCATGGTTCAACAATGGTAAACCTGCCATGGTTCATTATTCGTAGACGTAAGCATAGCCGTAAGACGTATTAAAAATTATATGAAATATTATGTTAAGAGTATTGTAAGCTACCGTAAGAACATTATATTGTATTTCCTAAGCTAGATTACGAATCAATTGTACTGTAATACTAATGTACTAATAATGTTGTAATAAATTAAATGAATCAGAACAACCCTGGCTTGTAAATACATTGTAAAAAAAGAAATAAAGAATACTTAAAACTTAACCCTCAAAACTGGAGTAAGAGCTACTTTAGTTAAACCCTGGACCCAAAAAGCTTTTACCTCTCGACAAGCCCGGCACCTGCACAAAACCCAGAAGCCCAATATTGCAAACAGGCGATCAAAAATTAAGCTCCTGATGTTTTCGGTTTCATTAGGCGATCATAACGAAACACCCAAAACACACACGGCCAAAGGCGAAGCTTATTAGGCAATGCTGCAGGCCAAAACCAGAGCTGCGCAAGTAGTTGAATCTATTGAGGGGTGCTACGGCAGAAGAAATGTCCGCAAGTTCTAGCAAAGGGTAAGAAATTCGTCCAAGTGGTACAAAGCCCAAGCTGAAACCTGTGTAGAGATGATTGTAGGAATGCCGTGGCGGGAGATACTATGACTTTCTTAAGCCTTTGAACGCTTAACCAAGGCAGCGAAAAATAAATCGACAAAACTCTTTCTGTCTTGGCAGACTAATAGACGTAGTGGTATTGCACCCTTCACAAGGATTTTATTCTTGGATGCAAGAAGTGTGAAATAGGCCTCGATCCTTACCAACGAGTGTGGACATGCCTCAACATGTTCCATAAAATTGGTACTAAGATATCTACCTTAGGGTCGATCTAAGGGCTCTTGTCTAAGGAATCTAAGGCTTAATTTCTAGGTGTCCACGTACAGCTTGCCCTCATACTATGGGAATACCGTGGGAGATTAACAGTTGGTGCTGAGAATTTTGGAAAGAACATTTGTGCGGACTGTTGAATGTCGAAGACAACGACTAATCGCTGTCACCAACTCATCTGTACAATCTGGTCCAAGAAATTATGCCTGATGAATGAAATCTCAGCAACGTGTGTCCTATCCACCATCAGAAAGAAGATACTCTGAACTGCGCCAACTACAACGTTAAAAGTCTCCTATATGCCGCCTACAAAATCTCGTTGGTCATTCTGTGTGAACGTCTGAGCCCTTTCGCAGGTGAAATGGTTGGTCGCTATCAGTGTGGTTTCAAGCCCGGTAGTCGACCAAATTTTCACACTTCGACATATTTTAAAAAAGACCCAAGAATTCCAGATCGATACTCCCAACCTCTTTATTAATTTTAAATTCGTATATGGACAGCGTGAACAGGTACGATCTTTACATGCTTGGCATCCCTGCTTAACTTGTTCGGTTGTGCTTGGTAGAAATATCACCGACTCATTTAATGTCCAGAAAGGCTATCCACAGTGGACTGTGTTCGACACCTTAAGTAAGTTAGTTGAACCGTATAGGGTTTAAGAAAAATTATTTAAATTAGCAGATTAAATATAACCACCATGGACCTTACTTCGAATTTTTCTGGTACACATTTTATAAATCAAGAAATCTTTTCTTTATGTTAAATTGTTTTCAATTTCAATATAATTATTAGTAACTAGCTTGCTGTCCCGGCCGAAGTTGTTCAGTCCTTATGAGCAGATAGCGCGATGATAGATATAAACATTTTGAACATTAAGCCATAAGTTTGTCTTAATAATATTTATATCGTCCAATTATTTTGTCTAAGATATGAGAAATTGAAGGATTTTTCGTTTAATAAATTTAAATTAAATAAATAAAACTCAGAAAAGTACGCATACGCCCGAGTGTACTGTACTCTTTTATCGTTGTTTTTAGGTTGAAAAATGGACAATTGCAGCAAATTTTCTTTTAGCTTCAATGCATTTAGTTTAACTTTTTTCATACTTGACCAACATACATTTACTGGGAATGTGAGTCATAAATATTGAATGATTTTCACATAAGTCCTTAAAAAATAAAATGCATGACTGATACGCACGTACTTGATCTGTGGGTGCTATAGCACGATGATACATAACACAGTTTCCGAGCAAAAAAGTTCAAATTCTTTGTTTAAGAAGAGTGTTTATTTTGCGCATTTTGAGCATATTGACAGTGTTATCAGATACGTAGATTTTGCCAATAATTTCGTTTAACTAAAACCTCCAATGAATTATTGATTAAGTCGTTTATAAACAGATGTCCGTTACTCGTATTTCTAGCCAAAACTTATGAAATACTTGCAAAAAATACCCAAACAATTGTTTAAGTCGCTTTTGAAAATTTTAGTGAACATTAAAAAATCTTGGCCAACAGGGGAAAATCCGATATACGGGAGCTACCGTTAAGAAACCTTTAATATTAAAACAGTTAGTGCCATCTTTTGGGTGCTCTGAAAGATTACCAAAGTATAGTTTACTTTTTATTTTCCAGCATTTAAATATGTAGGTTGTAGGTATATTAAATACTAACTGACTAATTTGATTTATACAAAAAAACTGAAAACTCTACTTGGTTACCCGTTCAACTTTTACTGTTGACGTTGTCACCCCCCCCCCTCCCCCCCTCCCCCCTCCCCCATCCTAACAATTTTTTTTTTGCTCATATTAACGAAATATTTTATAATAGCTTTTTCTATGGGAAATATAATCATATACATATATAGGAAACCTACTATTTTCTATTTCATCCTATATCACCCTACAAAACAGCTAAGTCTTGCAAAAAATATTTAGCTTTCAAGCCACCCGCAAACTATAACCTTTCAAAATAGAAAGATTTTTTTTAAATTACAGGTGTGGTTTCTGAGTTTAGTCTAAGCAAACAAACAAGTATAACAGAAGCTTTTCATGGGCCCGGCTCAGCGGTCGTGTCTTTCTTCGCTTTGTGGCAAAACTACATTATCGACTTTGACCTTTGGCTATAACCTGAGAACGGCTTTATCGATTTCATTCTTTTTTTTTCAATATTTTCTAATACTTCCTAGAAACTTTGACTATCACAACGGTCCACCTTTGGACTAAGTATTCTAATTTTTGTTTTCTAGCGAAAAGGCCCTCAAGCATAACCTCCTAACTCTTTGTAGTGTCCTTAGCCGAAGCACAAACTATATTTGGGATTGTTTAAGTTGACTCTCTTAGGGCCAGTTGTACAATCGTGGTTCATCCTCGGATCAAGAATTTAAAAATGAGGTTCAATGTTGAACCTCAATTGTACCTACAACTGGTACTTAAGGCAGCTATAGTTTATGAACAGCTTATTCAATATGTTTTTAACCACCGTAGAGTTATAGGGACAAATAACATTTGTTGCAAGGTTTCTGGTTGCTTCTGTCCCAGAAAAAAATTAACTCAAAGGATCAGTAAAGATGTCCACTGTGCAAAACGGATCACCTTTTGTCATAGTGCGATTCTTCTCCATCATTAACCATAATCTTCATTAATATGCCTAGCGACAAACGATCTCCATTTCCATCCAGGACTAACCTAATCCAATACCTTTTTCAAAATCAACATCTCTGGGGAAGCAAGCTGATAGAATCTCATAAATGAAGACAGATGATTCCTGGACTTTAGCCTCTCGGAAACCTGAACATTATCCCCCCTTGAAACTTAAAAATGTGTTCAATCCGTCCTAAAGATGTGTGCCTTAATTGAATTTTCCACTTCACACAAAACTAGGTAGCCAAGGGCTACTATTACTTGTGACATCAAAAGCCTTATAAACTCTTACAAAATGTATGGCTATGCCCTCTCCAAAAACCAGAATATTATTTCACACTCACTATACTGCCCTTTATGCATCTTATGTCCAATTACACAGGTCTTAAATATTGACAAACAACCAATAAATAAAGCTTTGTTGAGGACTCCCAAAGACGACCCATAAATAGTAATAAATTTTTCACAGCTCATAAACCAAAAAATAAACATACACAAACAGAAGATCAACTCACACATCTCTATATAGTTTATTGTTATACAAAAAGATTCAATACCAAAACTCGTTAAGCAAAAGAGCTTAAAACTCAAAGACCAAAAGTGTTCTCCAAAAAAAAAAAAAAAACATTTTCCTGTTGACAAACTGACATTCAAAATTTTTGGTCTATTGTCCTTTTCACTTTTCATACTAGCAAAAGCCGAGAAGGTTTATTGCTTGTTTTATTTAAAATTTAATGAAAAGGACAATATATGTATCACTTAATCACAGTCATCATCGGTAAAATAGAAGTAGGTACCTAACCTCTGCCATCTCTTTCTTACCTACCCATCTTCCATATATCTGTGTGAGATGCGAAATAAACTATATAGTAGTTCCTTGTACCTTATAAATTGCAATAAATTTGTTTCGATTTATATCCATTTTCCAAGCCAAGGCAGCCAAGTGAGAACACTAAAAGCTGCCCCCATAAGTCCACTTAAGAAATCTCAATCCCTTTCCATTTGGATAATAATGCTTTTGGCAGCTTCCAGCAGTTTTCGGAGAACTAAGCAAATTCACTATTCACCAAGTTCTAACTACATTTTTCTTCATTATACAGATTTTCATTTTTGATCCTTTTTTCCATTTTTTGTCCTACTAAGGGAGCAGTAAATCCAATTGTAATCCTTGCTAAAGGTCGTCGAGTATGTGTGTGATGTGTGTGTGTATATTCAATGGGCATGTGCTGGGCCTGGCCATATCTAGGATAATAAATAAATGTCTCCAAAAAAGAAGAGATTCTGTTTTGTCTCAATGGCTGTAGGTTCTGAATTGTTGTGTATGTCATATGTCGTCGTCTTTCTCCCCCCTTTTGCCGGTCTTATATCCTTATCCTTGAAGGTAGACAAAATATGGATCTTTAGCATACATTTTTGAATATGAAAAATTATCTATGTTTCTATCATGTGGAGGATTTTTATCAGAATAACGAAAGTATTTGTCAACAAGATGTGATAAGACATAAAAAAAAGGTCCTTACAACGTACCTTCATTTTTTAATCAACTTGCAATTAAAGTGTCCCTGGAGATAATTTTGTGTCCTTTGATAATCTAACCAAACTTTGTGATGGCAAATATAGTGCCACCAGAAAAGAATTTAAACCCAACATGCTGTGCCCGTTAAAAAAAAAAATCCCTCATCTTTCGTGAATGTTAAGTGCGCACATATACCCCAAGGACTTGTGTAATGTGAAAACTTGTAACAATGTGAAAATTTTTTTTCGAGCTGCGGATGAAGTTTTTCATCACAGCTAAGGGTCCTTTTTGAAAGAAAAAAAAAAAAGACGATAAGTGGCTGTGAATGAACTCATAGTTTTCATTTTATTGTCACAATGTGACATGTGGAGCGCATAACACATAACCGAGTTGCTACAACAAGTCCCTTAAGGCTTAAGAGGCATGTTAAGAGTACCATGTTTAACACGCATTGCGGATGTTGGTAATGTGAAACAATAACGGCAGAAATTATGAAACAATTGTAAAGTTTTTGGACAATGGACACGAAATAGACTTTTAGGGTAGAGATTTTGAGTTAAGTTGGGCAAGGGACACAGCTTATGTAAATTTTTGTGGCCGTTACTATTGTAGTGGTCGGAAAGTTTGCTGGATTTATACCCAAATGCTTCCCATCAAATTTTGGGCATTGTATCCCCCGAAAGTATCATTCGCTTGTGAGGTAGTATTAAAGTTGTCTTATAAGGGAATAATTAGTATAAGCCACTTGTCTTCACCAGCTAAGAACCTATTCTTGTTCACAATTTTAAATACCTTCTTTCGGACAAATGTCCCGATTTCGTTTGTTTACGTATACGGTATGGTTCTGAGAATAATTCTGTGGCTTTATAACTCACGCTCAAAGTATACTTTCACTGATCTTCACAATATTTCGAAGACCCGCATTTGACGTGTCGGCTTTAAGTATTAATAGCAGAACAGTACAAAATACTAAGACTGTCAGATTTTGATTTTTATTAAGATTTGTACAATAACAGTGGTGAAGCTGCAGCAGTAGCATGTAGCAATGTCAAAGTTAATGTCAAAAAAAGTAGCGCACTAAGCGGCATACCACGAATACAATGTGTAGCACCTGAACTGAAACAATCATGTCTCCATTTTGGTTTGTTGTTGTTTTGCAGCGCATCCCGTTCGTGAAGTTGGAGTCGAGTCAACTTATCGACTTCAGCTACTCTTTGTGCTGCGACTACTACTTCACATTGTAGCCGTGCAATACGATTTACGTAAATTTAACTTTGACATTGCTATTGCCACGTGCTACTGCTGCAGCTTCAACATTGGCAATTCAAACGCACTCTGGGCAGAAATTTGTATTTATTCCCCCAGATTAAACTGGATGCCACCCGTGTGATTTTTATGATTAACACCAAAATCTCAATCCACTGTACCACCATCAAAAATGCCTTTCTGTCTTTCCATTCCTCCTCTTCTAAACGATCGCATGTGTTTATTCATTAAAAGGGTATAAATAACCCCTTGAGTGCATTTAAAAAAAAATTCCATCTCAGTGGCATCGTGTGAATGAAGCTTTTCAAACTCAAAATTAATTAAGACTTATCTAGGTAAGGTAAGGTAAGGTGTAGTACCCCATGGCGTAGTGGTTAGTGTGTCGGACTGCTACGCAGAAGGTTCAGGGTTCGATCCATGACGTTGCCACCTTAGGTTTTTTTCCGGGGTACTGCCTCTTGCGAGGAAGTGACAAATCCTCCAAGAGTAATTAATGTCATGGAAAGGGCTTCTCTGTAAGCCGTTCGGATTCGGTGGTAAATTGTAGGTCCCTTCCATTCCTGCAGAATATCAACGCACACACAGAAATGGTTGAGAGTGTAAGTCACAGGCCCCGGCCCCGCTTGGAGCTGTTGTGCCAACAATTTATTTTTTATTTTTTTAGGTAAGGTAAGGTTAAGTGGGGTGATGGTACGGCAAGCCGTACCTTCTCACTCGGATCTCGTTGGATCCATTGTGCTGTCCGGGTTGGGTGTAATGATAATCAAGAGGGGTTAAAGAATGCGGGGGAGTGGATGGGTTAAGTGTTGGGGGCCTCCCTGAACCAACCTTGGTTCTGATTGAATTTCAGGATGTATCTTGGTGGCATGTTAGAGATATCGACCAACTCGTTGAAAAAACATTCACCGAGGGTAACTTTCCTAGTTCATGCTAAGCTAGGGCATTCACAGAGCAAGTGAAGAGTCCTGTTCTGCCTCTTCATCCTGGCATCCCCTATATAAGTCAGATGTGCTAATGCCCATACTGCTCATGTAGGTTCAAATCATGTTGTGACCCGTCAGGATATCATTCAGGAGGGATAGTTGAGGCCTGCTTAGCATGAGTAGGGATTCAGTTTTCTTCTTTGAAATTTCTGGCCATAGGTTCCTTGATACCCGACAAGTGTCGATTGGTAGACACCTATCATAAGCAGTTTTGAGGAAACTATGGGTGATTCTATTGTATCCCCTTTCCAGTGTCATGTAAATTGAGGTTACCATTTGGCTCAGTTCAAGAGATGAACCGATTTTGGCCAGTTGGTCAGCCATTTCGTTTTCCTGTATGTCACAATGTCCCGGGACGCATCGAAGGTGACTGAGTTCGTTGCGTTGAGTAGTCTCAACTCATTATGATAACGATCGACCAGTTTGGATTAAGTAACGATAGACGATATGGCTTTTATGGCCGCCTGGCTGTCGATAAAAATATCTATGTTCTTGTTTGTTAGTTCACACGTTCTTAGGTGGCTAGCAGCTTCACAGACTGCAAACACTTCCGCTTGGAAAACTCTACAAAAGTCATGAAGCATTAGTGACTTGTTAATGGGTGGGTTATCTGAGAAGATGCCTGACCCTACCCCATCTTCCGTTTTGGAGCTGTCTGTGAAGGCCGAAATGTGATTTTCATTTATGACCCTGTTTCCCATCCAGCATTCTCTTGCATGGAAGTCTGTTTGGGCTACTGGGTTAAAATCTATGTGCGGAGTACTATAGTCTGTTTGAAGTGGGGCTAGTATAGAAGGAATGTTTCTAGGGCTGCGGTTGGTGTAGTTCTCATTGCGCTGGTTGTGCCAATGCACGCAAGTCTTTGGATTTTTGTCATGGTTTTGAGATTTATCGCCTTTTCAAGGCTACCAGACTAGACATGCGTATTGCGTATGTCAGAATCGCCCTCACTATGGACGTGTACATCCAATGAATAGTCTTGGGGTTGGGTCCCCATTTCCTACCAAAGATTCTACTATATAAGTGTAGAATTCTATTGATGTTTTTTTCCCTCTTTCTTTTACATTTTCTTTCCAGTTCAGTTGACGGTCCAGCACCACTCCAGATATTTTGACACATTTTAAATCTGAAGTGGTGTTCCGTTTATAGTGATCGGATCTATCACTGGACTATTGTTTTTTCTTGTGAACAAAACTAGTTCTGTCTTTATTGTTGGGTTGACGTTAAGTCCACAGCTACTGGCCCAATTACTGAGCTTGCTTATGGCTATTTGAAGGAGATCGCACAGTGTGGGAATATATTTAACTGAGGCCATTATTACTATGTCATCCGCTAAGACTTAGGTTTCCTAAAATCTGGTTGACAACCAGGAGCCAAAGCAGCTAAGATAAAACCCCTCCCTGTGGTGTACCGCTCTATAATTCCTGACTTTTAGCTTGCTATAGCACCCAATTCTGAAGTTACAAGTCTTGTTTGAAGCACAGAGTCAATCCAATTTGATAGCTTAGGATCGACATTGACAGAGTCTAGGGCTTGTCGTATTGCATGATTATTGACATTTTTGAAGGCCCCTTCTATGTCAAGAAATGCTACTAAGGTAAATTTTTTTGAATTCGATTGAATTGTCAGTCGTGCCCACAACTTCGTGAGGTTCAGTCTAACAGACTCTTCAGACTTACCTTAGATCAACAATGAGCCAAAAAATGTTGACTCATATGGTTTGTCGAAATGCAGCGCAATAAATGCTCGAAAGCACCACTAAATAAAATCTTTGTTCGTATTTTTCACATAAATTGTTTAAAGAATTTAAGCTTGATGTACTGCCCTGGGTGCCACTGCTTCCAAGTCCATCCCTGCTTTCATGGTCCTAGAATATAACTTATAGTTTTCCCGCCACCTTACCCATCATATGCCTATATGCGATGGTTAAGATCGCTACCATATGATTTAATTTTGTCATTCTTTCCTTTATTATGAAGCTTGAAATAGTAGTTCAAAAGTTCAAGTTTCTAATCAGTTTTGGATGCGAATTGTCTTCAGCGAACGACGATATATTTTTATGGACGTACTATTGTCTATGAACCGATGTTATTCTACCCATAATGCAACTTGATGCTTTACAGCCAGGTTATAAATCTGGAAATGCAAATTAAAGCAACAGTTTCCAAAAATAAAAGAAGGGGTTGGAATTTCGGCAAGGAAATGGATTATTTGAACAGGATCGCAGTGTCTACATTTTTATACTAAGGTTTTTTCAAGTATGGAATTGCGTGAAAATTGGTTTATCAAATGGTCGACAAAATGTCGACTGATGTTTGATCGACAAAAAAAATGTTGACAGTTTAAAATTTAGACTATGAACAATGCAACTGAAAAAGTGTCGGTGATAATGTCGACTTGTATCTTGATAAAAAATGAAGTTCTTTAGATTGCATCTACAGTTTAAACTTTTAAATTATTTTTAAATCACAGAAGTAGGGGGGCAACACTGACCGACAGTGGCAAAGTGGGTGATGTTCACATGCATTGCGTCGCCACATCACCCACTTTGCCACTGTCGACATTTTTCCTAGTCAATATTTTCAAAGTCGACTTTATAAGAGTCGACATTTTAATCAGTCGGTATTTTACCAATCGACTTTTCGAAAGTCGACATTATGACGATCGATTTTAAAAATCGACAAATCGGACCCAACCCGCTGTGGCTGTGCCTGGACTGATTTCCAAGCTTAAACAATAATGTCCAGTTTAAAATTGATAGGAGAAAGAAACATTATGGACACATTTCCACCACTCGAACATCGTCGAAATGTTTCATGTCTTTCCTTATCCAGCCAGCTAGGTAGCCAGCTGCGTTCCACCTCTTAAACATTTCCCCGTAACACTCGTCTTGCTAGGAACGCTCATCAGTTTACACTTAAGCCCCATTTCGGACGTACCGTGAAATATAGGGATTCTTTCTTTAGCCGTACAACACGAAAGTGGAATGAATTGCCTGGCACAATTTTCCCTGCCCTGACAGGCTGTTTGGCATGAGCCAAACAGCCTGTCAGGCGAAAATCAGTCCAACGATGCTTATTTCCGCAAGAAGTCACCTCAAGGAATTAATGCTTTCCAAACTTCTTCATCAGTGCTGTTTCCAAACTCAAAATCCAAGATTCCTAAAACACTTAAAAGTATTAAATTTGTTGCCTACGAAAGTCTCAAAAGAATCAATATACTGATGAAATTTTTCCTTAAACATTACGAGTAGGTACCTACATATACTTCAAAGCTTTGTAGTTCAGGCTAAATTATTGGATGAGGAAGCGCTATGAAAAATGAATCTATACATTCACCCGTCCTACTTCAATATCCACTTGTTCAGTTCAGTAATAAACAAAATCAATTACGAGACTCCGATTTCGAGCTTGGGATTTATCAATATAACAAATCAAGCAGAACATTCGGTCACCAAGGACGACTGTACTCTCATAACAGTTTAGTTGACTTCCAGGCTTGCAATTCATAACCATCCAAAAAGTTTCAATGGTTTCAAACAATAAGTTTTGAAAACACGCTTCTAACATTTTCCATACCATCCTTTGTTGCTTTGCATGTTTTCTCTCAACACACTCAGCAACATACATACGAGTACATATATGTATATACCTCTACAGACACTACACATCCAATACCGTAAGCTAAAGGAATTTAAAATCCGTATCGAATTGTAAAAGTACCCTATTCCACCCAACAAGTTCAATACAAAACACAGTCTATCGCCCGCATAACATGCAACAACAGTCGTGTAGACGACTGCGAAGGGTGTGCGGCGCTGCGGCCGGCCGGCGCGTTGCGATTCTGTCAATGGTGCATAGAAAAGGACTCTCATGCGCCATCACAGCAAAAGGAAATTCAAGGATATTGAAAAGTTTAACTGTGGCATAGTTGTAAAGGAGTTTTGGACAAGCTAAAGTTTTATTATTACCATTGTTTCTGTGAATAGTTTAGGTTAGTTGTAACTGCAAACAAGCCCAATTTTGCAGGTGCGTCTTTTCTGGAAATATAGCTAAACGGAATAACCAACCTTATCCAGGAAAATGTTGTGCTGTGTGTGTGTGTGTCTGTGTGAATGTTTCTATTTTTTCGGGAAAAGAAAACACACCACACACATTTAACCAGAACTTTTCATGAGTTTTAAATTGGGTATAAGCTCCGTTTCAAGTTGTAGATTGAACCAACACTATCAGAAGCCATAGCCAACCCATAGGTACCATTTTAACAGGAACTCGGTTCTCCGTTCTCCGCTTTCGGCGTAGTGTTTTAGGGCAATTACAAGATTTAAGTGATGGAAATTGGTAAATTCGTTTTTTTTTTTTTTGTATTCGGAGGAAGAAAACTTTTGGGAACCTTCAAGTTGGGAATTTACCGTCAGCAAAGTTTGCTGTTTCACATACATTTTCGAATCGTTAGGTTTTCAGTTTAATTTTCGTAGTTTTGTGTTGTTTACATAAACAGGTACGGGAGAGTTACCTTATTAACCGCACTTCTTGTTTTATGAATTCAGCGAAATTGAAAATTAGCAGAAGCCCAGAAGAGAAGGCGGAAAGGGTTGCTTGTGATGGTCGGTAAGTTTTCAAATTTTGTGGTTAAATCACACACAAATTTCCAAAGTTGTCACGGTTATTTATGCATAATTTTAATAAAATATATACGAACTTTTTCTAGCATTTCTCTAATTCATGAACTTTGAAATTATAAGCTTGAATGCAGTATTGGGAACAACACGTAGTGAAGAAAAATATTTAAAATGTCGGTTCAATATTACTATATGTAAACCGTGTGTGTTAGTTTTTAGGGGAGTTTTTGTATCTTAAATTCTACATGATGGAAAAGTTGTTAAAATAGGTATTTAATATATTTGTGGCAAAGAAAAATGGTTAGCTACTGGGTCGCACGAACTTGCTGTCGTAGTGCATGACAGTATCCTTGGAGTTTGAGATTTTGAAAAAAAAATGTTAGAAATTCTTAAAGTAGTACATAGTGTAAGTAGGTACTACTTAAACTGATTGCCCTGAAAGGAAGACATTTTTGAAATTATATAATATCGTTGACGCTACTGAATATTGGAGCGGTGATGTTAGAAAAAAAAGGTTTTTTTTTTTTTTTTTGAAAAACTTTTGAAAATATTGTTAAAAAAAAAATCAAATATTTTAATTCATTGGTGTTCAGCATTATACTTTATAACCTACATTGTATCTTACCATTGTTCAAAAGCTTTAATGTACTGTTTTCAAAAAATATTAAATTATTGAAAAAACTTAAAAAAATGCTATTAAAAAGGTTTTACCACGATATTAAGAGAAAAACTGTGTCGCACGAACTTGCTCTAATGTGTTAGAATGGTGTTGGAGCTTGAGATTTTGGGAAAATCATTGAAAAAATCAAAAAAAAAAATTAAATTACATATCACTTAAAAACTAATAGTTAAAACGTTTTTAGGAGGAAATGAAGTAAGTCATCACATTTCTTTTACTTTTATTAAATTTTAAGGAACATTTATTTCAAAACCCGTCGACCAGGTTTTTTGTTTAACGATTTTTTTTAAACTTTTCAATAACATATTCCAAGTTTTTTTTTTTTTTTTTTTTGAGTACGCTAACACTTAGCAGTTTTTTAAAGTGCTTATCAGGAAACAAAAATTTAAAAAATTGTGAACAAATCGTTTTTGAATAAACCAAAATTTAAAAAAAAATTAACTTTTTTTTAAAACTCAAAAACAGTTTTTTTTTTGACAAATTAAAGAATTAATATTATTTTGTTAAAAAAAGAGTTTTCATATTGAAATTTCCATCGAAATCAATTGAGTGGATTACGAGAAAATCTGTTATGAAAAAACTGGTCCTATTTGAGGTAGGTACCGTTACAAGACTTTTTCTGAAAAATTAATTGCAACCAAAACATAAATTTTACTCAAAAAACACCATTTACAAAGTTTCATCAAAATCGTAGGAGCCGTTTTTGAGATAAAAAAAAACTGGTTCAACGATTTTGAAAAAAAATTTCCCTAAAATTCAAAATAGTAAAAAGATTCAGATGCCTTACTTCGTTTTCTCTAAAAACAAAACGATTAAGCTAGTGATTTTTGAGGGATCAATAAAATTTCAAAGGTTTTTTTCATTGCTTTTTTTTCCAAAATCTCAAGCCCGAAGACCACTGTAACACTTAAGAGCAAGTTCGTGCTACCCAGTCATAACTTTCCAGAATTCAGAATTTAAAAAAAAAAACTTATAGAAACAAATTCTGAATTAAAAAAAAACCTTATAAAATTCTCGAGCGCGAATTGTAACCATTGTCTCAAAAATTATTAAAGAATAAATTATAAAGAATTTTTCTAAAGTTGAATCAAATAGTGTAGGACAATATTAGCCATTTGCCTAAAATGTTACCAGATATGACAGGTAAATATAGTAAAGTTAAGTTAGGCACGGTCCCTAAGCAGAATTTAATCAGACAAATTTAAAGTACAAGTGATCTTTATTAATAAAGGGTATTCAAAAATTGAGACTAATGTATTCATTTATCATAAAAGGCCATAACAAATGTAGTTATTATTGTGGTGGGGTAAGTAAGTACAGTTAAAAGCAACAACAAAAATATCCTTTTCATTTCATTTCATTTCATTTTGTTCTAGATTATTTTTCTAGATTCAATATATTTTCTAGATTTTTTTTCACATTCTAGATTTTATCTATCTTTATTTTATTTTTTTTTTATTGGATTTTGTTTTTCCTAAACTCTGTCGCTCTAGATAACGTCATGATCCCTTTTAAAACTACAATAAAAACATAAGCGAGAGCTACAGTACGTTTGCAACGAACTGTTGGATACCCTATTCCCCACGAATTTGACTTTGGTGGAGGTATTTTGGATTTAATTTTTATTATCTTTGATGATGGGTTTCGTATTATTATTATTTTTGGTGGTGGACTTAAATATTTTTTATTATCCATAATTTTAGGTAGGTTTAGGGGCCAGTTATAGCGATACGGAAAACCAAACCGAAAAAATTTTCAAATGGAAAATTTGGTATAGTATAATCAGATTTAAAACACAAATGCTACACTGATCGATGGCAACCAACTCAGAGAATGTAATTTTTTCTTTTTCTTTTATACGTATAACAGAAAAATGAATAAATACATTTTTAACAAAAAGTACAAGTTCAATTCAAATTTTTATTTGCAAAATAAATTCTCTGAGTTGGTTGCCATTGATCAGTGTAGCATTTGTGTTTTAAATCTGATTATACTATACCAAATTTTCCATTTGAAAATTTTTTCGGTTTGGTTTTCCGTATCGCTATAACTGGCCCCTTAGTTAGGTTAGTTTATTTTCAAAAACACTATACTTACATGTTCCTTCAGGTAGCGTCAAAGTCCTTCGATTTGTGGTAACGTTTCCTACATTTTAACGTAGCACCATTCCTTTTCCAAACTCCTCTTCCTTTCCTTTAACTTTCTTATTTTCTGGCACGAAAATTTTGATTGTCAATCAGGAGGGATAAGTGGAAGCGGCAAAGAACCACCCCCATTTCCGTCAAGCATAGCCGTGCAACGACAAGCGTGCCTCCGCCCTTCTACTTTCCCAAAGTAAGTCCCCCGTGGAACCCTGACTCGCAACAATGGCGCCTGACGTGGGGGTATATGCGTGGTATATGCATATGCGTTCGCCTCCGCAGCCAGCCGCTGTTCCAGTATCGGAAACAAAATTCTTCTTTAGCAGGCAGGGAAAAATTCAATAAAATAAAATTTGTTTGGCCGATGTACAATAACTGTTGTCACAATAAAAAAAAAAAGGCGTGTGCCAAGCCTTTTTATTGCCAGGGTAATCAATATATGAGCTCATCATTCAATTTTAAGCTTGCAGATCGATTTGAACAAAACAAGACAAAACCAAAATTTTTAGAAATTAGATTTTGATAGGAAATAGCGATTATGGGTGTTTTTAACAGTTCTTGAACTACACTCTGCTACGTAACCAATGTATACAAACGGAAGTATTCGTCTTCTTACTTCAAAACTGCGACCGATAGTTAAAAATTAATGCAGATTATGACTTTTGACGAAAACGCCCCTTAAAAGTGGGCGTGCCCTAAAAATGTTTAAGAAAAATTTAGAGCACTAACTAAGCTTTGATCATTAGTCATTATTTAGGCATATGTGTACAACTACAGCTGAATCGAGTAGTTTTTAAACGATCTTACCTGAACAAAGGTATTTTATCAAAATCACGCCTTTAAAAGTGGGCGTATTGAACAAATTTACACAAGAAAATGTAGAAATATTTTTCACATAACGAACGGAAGGGAAAAAGGTTTTAATTGAATTTTGGTAGAACCTTAAATTTTTAAAACTACGTTTTTCGGTCTTTCATGAAAAGAGCCACGCCAGAAATTCAAAAATTTCTTTGCATACACAAAGTTTTTAGTTTCTACTAGAGACGCAAGATTTTGGCTTGCGGATTCATTATAAATACCGTTTATTTGCAAAAACAATTTTTTTTTGTTTTAGTGAAAAGTGGGCGTCAGCCACCCCCAAAATCAATTTTATTGATTTCAAATACAAGATTTTTATGTGCAAGTAATACATATCCACAAAATGTAATGCATTAATATAACAATTGTAATTTTATAAAAATAATATTGATGGTTTTTTTTAGTGAAAAATGGCCGTCAGCCACGCCCAAACTGAAATATTTTTATTTAATTGGAAGAAGGTTTACCCAAATCTTGCGTGTGCAAAATTTTAGCGTTATGCTTTTATCGTAATTGTACAAAAAACATAATTTAATTTTACCAAACTTAGGTTGTTCAACAAAAATGGCGATTGTGGGCGTGTTTATGGGCGGATTTTACCGGTTCAAGAACTTGTCCTTACTCTTGAACAAAAGATTATATAGCTTTCTAGCTCAAAAATTGCAACCTCTAGAGAGTATACATCTGGACGGACGGACGGACATGGCTAAATCGACTAGGCTTTTGATTCTGAGTCAGAATATATATACTTTTCTATACCGAACGGTATTATGTCTCTATGTTACAAACTCCACACCAAATACAATATACCCATTCTATGGAATAGGGTATAAAAAATATTGTTATGCAGACATAAATTGAGTTACCTAAACTTCTGTGTTAAATTTTGACAGAATCAGATAAGCCGTTTTCAAGGTAGTCGAAAGCGAAATAATTGGACTATGGAAGGTGTTAACAAGCAGAACACTTATTTTGACACGATTTTGACATTAAAGTATGTGTCCAAGTATGCGTGATTCCAATTCTGATTTTGATTTTGACTTCAAGTCAGGAATCAATGTTCTCTTCTTTTTAGAACAAGATCTGTCATCTTGTAGTAAACGAACGCAATTAGAAGCATCAGGGCAAACAAAAATCGCTTAACACGAACCCAACACTTACCTTATTAGGTACTACACAAGTATAAATCAGCTAATTAATAAAGAAAACAAAGACGCCACCTTTCACCAAAAACTTCTTGAATAGGTACGATCAAACCCACTGCGCTATTTGAAAATAAATTCTAGAAGTTCGAACAGAATAAGGTGCGGGTTTCTTCTTTCTTCAAAAATATTTCCAATTAATTACAACAAACTTCTTCAGAAACTTATTGATTAGTTGATTGATGATTTCGATAAATTAAAATCTTATATTTATTTGTTTAGTGAGAGTTGGCTAAGAATTTCTAACTTCTTCTTGATTTGTTCACCGACTCGTCAATTTCAATCATTAATCAACAACATAATAATCATTAAGCACGAAACGCAAATATTCCTCAAGTGGAAAGCTATTATTTAACTTTGGTATTTCACAATAACGCCCGCCGCGCGGCGCCGCCACCGCTATGCTGACAAATGTATGAAGGAATATGAAGGTATGTGTAAACACCAACGCAATAATTCACATCATTCCACTGGATACGACATACGAGTCATAGGCGCCATTTATTTATCCAACAAAAACAACAACGCCAAATTAACTCTCAACGCAACGCCACACATACAAATTGCACGTGATAATATGTTTTAAGTTTTAAAATAAATATCTTCGAGGGTGCCATTGTTATCAGCACATTATCCTTTGACGTACCTACGAGTATATACGTATTTGGTTGACAGCAAATATACGATATATGAACAAGAACTTTCAACCCAGGTTAAAAGCTCGTTTTCAGTTCAATGACGAGTTCAACAATGCTGTTTTTTTTTTTTTTTTTGAGTGAGAGAAAAGCATAAATCTGATGGAATTCGAGTAGGCTGAAAAAAAATGAACCTTCAAAAGACAGATGGGGTATGGAAATGTTGTTACAAGGGACGACGACGACGTAACGTAAAAAATGCAAAGTCCTTAAAAATCGACTTTTTCAGGTGGCTTGGTGATTGAATATGAATTAGTCTTATGTTCTTTATCAGCAGGAAGTGCTTGGATCATAGTTTTTTTTAAATCTTTATCACGGATGTGATGGAAAAACAACTTTTGAAATGGCTTATACATACCTATACCCAAGCATGTATGTAAGGACTATCCAAGTTGGTTACACATACCTAAATAACCGGTGAAGTAGGTATCCCTTGGTGTAGTGGTTAGTGTGTCGGATTGCCACACCAATGTTTCTGGGTTCGATCCCTGACTCCACCTTAGTTCTTTTCTGGAGTACTGCCTCTTTCGAGAAATTGACAATTCTTCCATGAGTAAATCATGTCATGGAAAGTGCGTCTCTGTTAGCCGTTCGGATTCGGTGGTAAATTGTAGTTGCCTTCCATTCCTGCAGAATATCAACGGACACACAGACCCCGCTCGGAGCTGTTGTGCCAAGTATCTATATATTTATTTATCTTTATCTTGCATTAATGTTTTAATGTTTACTAACTATCAGTCGCAGGTTTGAAGTAAGAAGATGAACATTTTGTGTTTATATTCCTTGGCTTCGTATAGCAGGGTATATTTCAAGAATAATTGTTAAATGCAGCCAAAATCTCCAATTTCGTTCAAAATTTAATTTTTTAAGTTCAAGTTATGTATGTCTGGCTTTGTTCAAATCGAGCAGCAATCTTAAAATTGAATGTCACTAAGCTCTTGACATTACAATGATGGAGAAGCCTAAAAAAGTAGGTCCGACAATTCTGCCTGTCTGTCTGTCTGTCTGTCTGTCTGTATAGTCACCTACACTACAGCCTAAACGGCTGGACCGATTTGCTTCAAACTTGGTACAGTATTATTATGACGTCCAACAGAGGAGTTTTTAGAATTAGATTTTTAGTGAAAAATTGATTTTTCTCAAAAACGGCTCCTACGATTTTGACAAAACTTTCTGAATGGTGTTTTTTGCGTAAAATGTATGTTTTGGTGGGAACAGATTTTTCAGGAAAAGTCTTATAACGGTTCCTCAGATAGGACCGGATTTTTGAAATCAGATTTTCTCGTAAGCCACTTGACGGATTTCGATGAAATTTTTAATGTAGGAGCCTTTTTCTAAACGAAATAACGTGATTTTTTAAACTTTAAAAAAAAAGTTTTTTGTTATATAAAAAAAAAGTTAATATAAATACATAATTATTTTTTAAAATTTCATTTTCTTGATAAAAACTATAAAGTGCTAGAAGTTGTTATGCTCAAAAATATGTATATGTTTGTGTGGAATATGTTTCGAAAAGTTTAAAAAAAAAACGTTTTTTGAAAAAATTGGTCCGACGATTTTGAAAATTATTTTCCTTAAAATTCAAAACAGGAAAAGAAAACAGATGGTTTGCTTCATTTTTTAAGTTGGTGCGACCCAGTCGAGCTCTACTCTACTGTGTAACAGTGGTCGTATGGTTTGAGATTTTGGAAAAAAAACGGAGAAAAAATGATATAAATTTTATTGATCACTTAAAAATCGCTAGTTAAAAAGTTTTTTTTTTTGAAAAAAAAAACGAAGGAAGCCATTTGATTTCATTTAGAATTTTAAGAACATTTTTTTTTTCAAAATCGTTCGAATAGTTTTTTTTTGAAAAACTTTTCGAAAATATATTATTTATATTATATAAATATATTTTTTTGTTTACCTATTGGTTTTTTAAAACTGTTAAACTAATTTTTAATTTGATTCTTTGATTAAAATTATAAAGCAATAAAAAAAGGTATACTCAAAAAAATTTTCAAATATATTTTGAAAAACCACTTAAAAAAAAAAACTAGTCAAACGATTTTCAATATTCTTTTTTTTTTTTGTAGACAAACATTTAGTTTTAAAATTTAATTGCATATTTAGCTTTTCCGAATAAACTCGGAAACTAATGAAAAAATAATAGAATTTTAAGAACAATTTGTAATTAATTTTAATATACAGTAAAATCTCGAAAACATGAACGGTTCTAAAACATGAACAATTCGGAAAGATGAACGCTTTTCCCGTGTGACAATCTACCAGTTTAAAAAAAAACGGTCTAAATAAGTCCGTTTTTTTACTTCTCATCAATGACTTTTGTATGAATTTAAGTTGTTTTAATTTTTTTTTAAATAAAATGACCCACTCAATACATTCTCCAAACAAATATGAGATCTCCTACTAGAGCATGGGAACACACAAGAATTAACAAAAGAATTTATTCTAAATATAGACGTTCTACAGTTATATTTTTTTTTTTCAAAAGACAACATTGAATTTAAAAAAAAATTACTTTATAAGCTAAATGAATGAAAAAGGTTTTTCTAAAATCCTTTCCTATTTTCTTAACAAAAAAAGAAAGAAAAAAATGTCCTTTTCAATGATAATGCACATTCAGCGCATAGCTCATAAATAACTCTTTTTTGCTAAAGCTCCTTTCTTTCTACTTTTCGTCCCTTTTGCGAATAAATCTATTAAAATAATATGTAAAACTGACCAAAACTATAATGCATTTCAAGAGCTGACTAGTACAATATGGCATTACACATAATGGTCCTTACATAGTCACCATCAGGACACACTCAACCAAAAGAAATGAATATAATCCAAAGTTCCATTATGAATATTTTAAGTGCATTCTCTTAATTTTTTTTTTTTGTTCTTTCTGTTTTGTCCCTTATTTTATCTTTGGTCCTCATATTGTATTTTTTTTTAACCACGGCCAATTCATTACCCTTTTCGACGAAAGAAAAAAAAATGCAAAAAAAACTAAAGCAGGACATATGTGGGATGTGGGTGGAGTTTTTAGTCTTGCCCAGGCCATATTCATAGGTACCCAACACAAAATGAAGACAAATCCAATTTTATATCATTGGAGAGATTTTTCTCCATTTTAAAATTTCTAGACTTTGTTTCCTCGTTTTTATCCGCATATTTGTGTCCTTTGAAGAAGAATTTCACATATAATTTCCCTCAGATTGGAATGTTAACATCGTTCTGGTTTCGTGTGTTCTTGTTGTTTGTAATGAACAATGAAGGTTTTTGAATTTCTCTTTTATACTTAAAAAAAAAAATAGAAAACACTAACGTAAATAGCAGGTCCTGTGTAAAATGAGGAATTTGTAATGACGATTCCATAGGAAAGTATTTGTTTTAAAAGTGCAAAAAGAACTGTTACCATAAGGAACACCTCAGTAAGGTTCAAGAGAAGGATCTAATATAATGTTCAAAACAGATTGTAAAAAAATGTAAAGAAATAAAAAGTCTCTTCAAAAAGGAATATTAAAAAGGACCTTTTAGATCGAACGGGTTTTAGTGCAAATAAAAAAGTCCTTAAACAAGTTCTGTAAATCAAAGTTTGCCCATAACATGTACAAAGTCCACTCAAACATTTTTTTAAGTATTGCCAAGTGGAAGGACCTTTAAAAGGATTCAACCCCAATAAAAAAAAACTTCCGCAACCATAGACATACAAAAAAAAAAATTGCCCCTGTTTTTTTTTTTTTTTTGCTTTTTGTAAACTGTTTTATTTTATTACTTATGACGGGTAAACCAACTTTTCGTACTCATATACCTACTATAAATAAAGTGCACGACTGGGTCGTACGAACTTGCTCTAATGTGTTAAAATGGTCTTGGGTGCTTGAGATTTTGGGAATAAGCGTTGAAAAAATCATATGAAATTTTATAAATCACTTAAAAATCAATACCTAAACCGTTTTTTGGAGAAAATGAAGTAAGCCATCAGGTTTCTTCTACGTTTTTGAATTTTTACGAAAAAAATTTTCAAAATCGTTGGACCAGTTTTTTCAAAAAACAGTTTTTTTTGAAAAACTTTTCGAAAATATATTCCAAATTTTTTTTGAGTATGCCAACTTCTAGGACTTTGTTGTTTATATCAGAAAAATAAAATTAAAAAATTATAGATTAAACCGTTTTTGGAAAAATCTAAAATTAAAAAAAAATTTTGAAACTTTTTTAAAAAACTCAAAAAAACTTTTTTTGAAAAATTTTCGAAATTATATTATTTCTTTTATAAGAGGGCTTCTACATAAAAAGTTTCATCGAAATCCGTCAAGTGGCTTACGAGAAAATCGGATTTCAAAAAACCGATCCTATGGAAGGTACCGTTATAAGACTTTTCCCGAAAAATCTATTCCAACCAAAACATAAAGTTTGCACAGAAAACACAATTCAGAAAGTTTTATGAAAATCGTAGGAGCCGTTTTTGAGAAAAATTTATTTTTCACAAAAAATCGTATGGCAGGTACCGTTAGTTTTGGAGCTAGAATGCTAATTCCAAAAACCCCTCTGTAGGACGTCATAATAATACTATGTACCAAGTTTGAAGCAAATCGGTCCAGCCGTTTAGGCTGCAGGTAACTATACAGACAGACACACGGACAGACAGACAGACAGACAGACAGACAGACAGACAGACAGACAGACAGAATTGTCGGACCCACTTTTTTCGACTTCTCTATCATCGTAATGTCATGTTTGATTGTTAGAATTTTTTTTTTTTTTTTTACGAATGCATAACTTGCCTTATAGTACCTATAATCGCAAGTAAAAAGAACAAAAGTCACTTTCACAAGAATAATAGCTCCAACGAAAGTCTTAATTCACACTCCAAGCTTTCATTCCATTCCTTCTCTTAAAAAACATGAAAACAAAAAATACTAGTATTTTCAGCAAAAAAAAATACACGCCAAAAAAGGATATCACTTTTTTTTTGTTGGTGCTCTTGCTCTAAGAAGGATTAAGAAAACTGTTTTTTTTTTAGAATTCTGTTATTTTTATAGTTCCTCAGATCGCATTTATTGTTATGCCAGCCTCGGAAGGATATTATTATTTTTTATTTTTTAAGAATATGTTATAAGAACTTTATGAAATCGAAAAACCACAGCTACTTCGAGAGGAAAATATTGTTTTGGAAGTATTTTTGTGTGTGTGTGCGTTGTGTGGCTGGTAAAGTTTTCTTCATAAATAAAAATATTTTATGGTTTTTGAAAGATCTTATGCTATTTTATTATAAGAACAGAAAATATGAAGAAAGCAAGAGGATGGCGTTCTGGAACTTTAATATATTTAATCCAAAACCTGATAGAACGCCAGAAAATGAAAGTTTTTGTTTGCTTGGATTAAGTTTCAAAAAAGGACCTTTGAGGTTGGTGTTCTGAAAGTCATTCTGTTTCTGACTTAGCAGTTTATCTCGTTGACTCTCAAAAATTAAATCTTTATATTTTTGAAAAGATTTAAGCACAAGAAAAATAAAATGCTGCTTTTTAAATAATTGCGATTAGATATATACTACTAGCGGTACCCAGTGCGCGTTGCTTCGCCCAAAAAACACTTATTTAATGTGAAATCAAATTTATTTATTTACTTCATCCCACAATATTTTTGGTTAAAGCCTGCATTTTTCTTGTCTTCGACCCGATCGGCCATGTCGGAATTTTAGCTGATGTTTCAAACCGCTAAAAAATGTATGCAAAAACAAAAAAAAATGTTAAATAAAAAAAAAAATACAAAACAAAATATTCCCAGCACACCTACTCAGTAATACCTTTCCAACGATATATATATCATCTCAATCGGTTGAGTAACCACCTCGCAATTGGTACCACAAAAAAACTGCTTGCCTATTTATATACCGATTGATCAGGCAAGTTATGCATTCGAAAAAAAATACATCACATAACGATGATAAAGAAGCCGAAAAGGTGGATCCGACAACTTTGTCAGTTTTTCGTAAGCCACTTGACGATTTCGTCGAATTTTTTAATGTAGAAGCCATTTTATAGATGAAATAATATTAATTCTTAAATTTTTCAGATGTTTGAGTTTAAAAAATAAAATGCACGACTGGGTCGCACGAACTTGCTCTAATATGTGACAGTGGTCTTGGCGGGCTTGAGATTTTGATAAAAATAAATTTTTCAAAATTCCTAAATAAATACTTAAACTAATTGGAGCTGAAAAAAAAGTACGCCATTTTATTTCTTTTAAAAAATTTGAATTTATGAGAATAAATTTATAAAAATCTGTGGAATGGTTTTTGAGAAAAAAAGTTTTTTTTTGAAAAACTTTTTGAAAAAAATTTTCAAAAAAAAAATCAAAAACGCCAGTTCATAGGTATTCAGCAAATACATTTATTTAAAATTTTTAGAAAAAAATTTAATAAGCAGTTTTCAAAAAATTAATTTTTTAAATTTTTTTTAAAAAAATGCTTTTAAAAATACAAAAAATTTTTTTTCAAAAATATTGGTATGCAATACAAATTGAGCTACCTACAGCCATATGTGCGTGAAATTTCGAAAGAATCAGTTAAGTCGTTTTCGAGTTAGTCAAAAGCAAAAAAAAAACGGTCCTATGGAAAGTACCGTTCTTAGCCATTTTTTTAAACTTTTTTTTCAGCCATATGATTGGTCGTACCTAAAAAGCAACACTGATTTTTTTAAATAAAAATCGTTAGAGCCATTTTTGAGAAAAATAATCTTTAAAATAACGGTTGTATGGCAGGTACCGTTATTTTTTGAGCTAAAAAAAAATTTCTATTTCCCCTCTGTACAATACCTTAAAAAGTCTATATACCAAGTTTGAAGCAATTCGGCCCACCCGTTTGGGCTGTAGGTCTACATACAGACAGACATACAGACGGACAGAATTTTTAGACCATCTTTTTTCGTCTTCGCTATCATCGTAATGTCATGTTTGATTGTTATCTCAAAACTTTTTTTTTCGACGAATGCATAACTATAATCGCAAGTAAAAATAAAAGCTAATTTTTTTTTTTTTTTTTTTTTTTTTTTTTTCAAAAACGGTTTACTCCATTTCTGTTTTAGTTATATTTTTCTTATAAGAACTAAAATTATGCCAGGGTCCAATTATTGGCAGAATTTTGATAATCATTTCGAACAATTACTTTCCATAGAGTTTAATAAAAAAAATGTTATTTCATTATAGTCACTCAAAAATACTGCTGCTTTTGGTCCCGTTTCGCTTTGTATGTTTTGTTCTGTTTTATTATCATGTTAAAGTTTTTTTTTTGTGTTTTTGTTAACACCTTTACTCTTCTTACTATAATAGCAGTTTTTTTTTTTTTTTTTTTGAAAACCACAACTAGATAATAATTTGTTGATATTAATACATTTTGTAAATGAAACAAGTAAAAAAAGGCGATTTTTTTCTTTTTAAATAACCAGAATTTCGATTAGCAGTATGTCGAAACCAGATTTTTAACCCGCTCCCCTCACAAAGTGCTAGAAGTTGGAACACTCAAAAAAAATTGGAAACATATTTTCCAAATGCTTTTCAAAAATGTCTGCTTTTGTAAATTTTTATAAGATTTGCGAATTTTTTGGTGATTAATAAGAAATTTTTGGTGTTACCTTGTGAAAATTTTTTTTTCAGGACACATTCTTGTAACATCCTTAAAATGCATATCATTTTTACTTGCGATTATAGGTACTATAAGGCAAGTTATGCATTCGTAAAAAAAATTCTAACAATCAAACATGACATTGCGATGATAGCGAAGTCGAAAAAAGTGGGTCCGACAATTCTGTCTGTCTGTCTGTCTGTCTGTCTGTCTGTCTGTCTGTCTGTCTGTCTGTCCGTCCGTCTGTATCGGCACCTACAGCCTAAACGGCTGGATTGATTTGCTTCAAACTTTATAGATAGTATTATTATTACGTCCTACAGAGGGGTTTTTGGAATTAGCATTCTAGCTTTAAAACTAACGGTACCTGCCATACGATTTTTAGTGAAAAATTAATTTTTCTCAAAAACGACTTCTACGATTTTGATAAAAACTTTCTGAATGGTGTCTTATGTGCAAGCTTTATGTTTTGGTTGGAAAAGATTTCTCAGGAAAAGTCTTATAACGGTACCTCCCATACTACCGGTTTTTTAAAATCCGATTTTCTCGTAAGCCACTTGACGGATTTCGACGAAATTTTTAATGTAGAAGCTCTTTTATAAAAAACATTATATAAATTTTTGCAAAAAAAAAGTTTCAAATTTTTTTTAAAATTTTTTTTTTTTCAAAAACGGTTGAATTAATTTTCTTTTAATTTTATTTTTCTGATAAAAACTACAAAGTGCTAGAAGTTGGCATACTCAAAAAAAATTTGGAATATATTTTCGAAAAATTTTTCAAAAAAACTGGTGTGAAAATTCAAAAAGTAAAAGAAATCTAACGGCTTGCTCATTTTCTTCAAAAAACGTTTTAGGTATTGATTTTTAAGTGATTTATAAAATTTCATATGATTTTTTCAACGCTTTTTTCCCAAAATCTCAAGCCCCCAAGACCATTTTAACACATTAGAGCAAGTTCGTACGACCCAGTCGTGCACTTTATTTGTTATAAGATGAACACAAAGTTTATAAACTTAATCTTTAAAAAATTTAGTTTTCACCACTAATTAAGAGCTTCTCAGGACTTAAACCTTAAGTCTTAAGGTATTAAAAAATATATATTTTTGTTTACCTATATTTAAATTTATTTTGGCTCAAGACAAACATAAGCCGTTTTGCAAATGCATTTTTTGTCCATATGCACATAAGCCCCTTTGTTTTTTTTAAACTAAACGGATTTATTTTGTAGTAAGGCATTGAGACCCACACTCAAATAAAGTGAAACAAACGGGAAAGTATGTAAACTAAAAAAAAACTATTTTCGCTTAAGTCGACTTAATAATAAACATATGTATGTATTTGTAAACAAAGAGACAAGCTCAAAGCGCCAAAAATTGCTGTCACCAAAAAAAGAGTAAAAACTGCGTGGAGTTCTACGATATCAAAACGGTTTTACTGTCAGAGTATTAAGAGAGAAGTTATATGAGAGTTTTTGGAAACTATAATTTTTCACTCTGATGTATTCTTCAGCAAATGGCAGCCATATACTAATATATTTCACTCCAAAATAGCAATTTTGAGCATTTATGCCTGCATTTTATCCAAACTTGTAATTGTCGGTCGCATGTCAATTAACATCGATTGATTTGTTATCTTTAACATCTCAAGCGCGATCCTTTCAGCTGAAAGATCAGGTTCTCCCGAGTCAGGCACTTATTTCATTTTCACAGACAAAATTACGATACAACATGCTCCCTGTGATAAAGATGTCCTAGTGTCCCCTATATTTTAAAAAAGCACATCTTTTTTCCTTACGCTATAAGTTAGTAGATTATGTACTTTATTTGATAACTTTGTTTAAAAAATAAAATTCATCAAAATAATTATTATGATGTTAACGACTACATCCAACTCCAGCTTCTTCTCCTTCTATAAGAGTTTTATCACATTTGGTAATAGCATAAAGACGACGACGACGCGACGGCATCGGCATCGGCACGGCATGCATTGCATGGCAGTGCCGGTTGTTGTGTCAAATGAAACGCCATAAATCTTCTATCAACGAGACTTTTGTTCTCGACCATAAATCGCTTGTGACCAGAGTTATGGCCAAACATAGGACAAGAGCTCTGGTTTATAGTGTTTCGAGGGAGGAGTTATATATTGAGGTTTGTCGTCGTTTTCGAGAAGATCGGGTGGCGGATGGCGGATGGCGGATGGGTTGCAGCTAAAATGATGTCAGCGGTGAATATTTGTATCCCCTTGCACAGTTTTTTTAGCGCTTTATTGTCCTCTGTGTAGATTCTCAAAAACACAGAATCATATTTCATTTAACCCTTTTGCATAAGGTTGGCTAAGTTTCGTTTTTCTTTTCAACGCTGTTTGACGCAAATTATCCTTTGTTTTAAATTGACCTCATCGTTATTTCACTAACACTGGCAAAGAAACGTAAAGCTTTTATGCGGTTATCACGGCTACAGATAAGAAAATGGTATATAACTGAAAACAGTTACCACAATCCACCAAAAATATCCTTTTGTCCATGGAGCATGAGACCATGACATATACAATTGAGAAACGGAAAATTAAAGTCGTCTTTATGGGGCATGACCTTTGAGGTTCGTTTGATTTTATTCGTCATGTCTGATTGTCCTTGATTTAATGTAATGTGGTTTTAATACAATCATTGGGCTTAGATAGAAAGTTGAATGTGGTTTTGTAGACAATGAAACTGACCAAAATAATGCTTCAATAGAAGCATATTGGTGGGCAGACACAGAATACTTTAGAAAATATCAATTCTTTATTTTTATTTTACATCAAAACTATCTGGCAACTCTTCTCGCAGATATAAGGTTTCCGTTGTCGAATGTTAAAGGTTTATTTAGTGGACTCTTTATCTGAGTTTGGAGGAGGATTTGCTAGAGCAAGTATTGCTTTCGAGCAGAAAAAACAAAATCCACCACTGGAATACTACGATGATTACACAAACTTGTCGAGCAATAATTGTATATGCCATACAATCAAATCAAATAAACTAAAACATAGATTTTCTCGAAAACGTTTCTAACGATTTTGATAAAACTTTTAAACTACATAAATGTACTTAATATTTTTGACATGATAACGTCTTATAAATCGATGACTCCAGCAACATGCACGAAAAAATGTCACAATGTCACGTTCCGTTGGGGAGCGGGTCATAATTCTGGTTTTCAAAATTCTGTTTGGTCAAAATTCTGTTTTTTTATAAAAATTCTGTATGGTCAAAATTCTGTTTGTCCAAAATTCTGTATTACTAAATTCTGTCAATGCAAAATTCTGTATGTGCAAAATTCTGTTTCCTGAGCAGTGAATTTCTGTCTGAGAAAAATAACCATTCACGTCAAAATATTCATAGGGTTGGGGTCGAAATTCGGTATGGGTAATAATTCTGCTTTCAAAATTCTGCATTCCGAAATTCTGTTTTGCATAATTCTGTTTGTACAAAATATATTGTATATTCTTATTATGTTTTTAAATTTTTCTTAATACAAACTCTATATACTGCATTGATAAATAAAATTAAATAAAATCAACCAAGTAGAAGACTCAGCACTAATAATGGACTGTTGAATTATTGATTCAAAATAGCTTTTTATGGCCTTTAGTCCAACAAAAAATTGGCGTTTCATCCAAGAATCTCACTTTGGAATCATCAGTTGACATACAGTGAAAGAAACCTTGTCAATACGCAATTTTTAAATTTTTCTAGTACAACTTACATAGAATTTTTGACAATACCCCTTCTATGTAAGTTGTACTAGAAAAATTTAAAAATTGCGTATTGACAAGGTTTCTTTCACTGTATTGGTATTGGTAGTGTCAGGAAGAGGAAAAATTGTCAAAAAAGGCGGGTGGTTGTAGCTGGTTTGGGTGGTGAGACAAAAATTGTCAAAACTAGTGGGTGGTTCCTTGGTGGCTGTAGGTGGGGTGGGTGTTTGGAGTTGGGGGTATTTGGTATGATTGGGGGGAGGGGGACGATGAATTGGCAAATATGGTGGGTGGTTGGTTGGCGCTTGTAGGTGGGTTGATTTGATGGGGTGCGATGAAAAAGTTGTCAAAAATGGTGGGTGAGTGGAAGGTGGTGGCAGGTGGGTAAGGTGGTTGAATCTGGGGGATTTGGTGTTGGGAGGGGGTGAGGGAAAAATAATTGTCAAAAATGGTTAATGGTTGGTTGGTGGCTGTAGGTGTGATGGGTGGTTGGCGGTGTTGGGTGAGTGGCAAGCTGTTGTAGGTGTAATGGGTGGTCGGATTTGGGGGGAGGGTGAAGTGGAGGGAATTGTCAAAGGTAATTGTACTGGGGGGGGGGGGGGAATTGTCAAAAATGGTCTGTGAGTAGCAGGTGGTTGTAGATGGAGTAAGTGGTTGAATTTGGTGGTTGGTTGTTGACTGTAGTTGGGATGGGTGGTTGGTGTTGGAAGATTTGGAAGGAGGGTGAGGCAAAAATTTCAAAATTAATTTGTGGTTGGTTGGTGGTTTTAGGTGGGGTGGTGGTTTTTGATGGTTAGTAAGATGGGATTTATTGTGTGAAAAAAAGGTTGGTGAGTGGCAAGTGGTTGTAAGTGGAGTGGGTGGTTGGATTTGGGGGAATTTGGTGTGGTGAAGGAAATATCAAAAATAGTTGGGGTAGGTGGTTGCTGGTGGTGGTTGGGGGGAGGGGGATATTTAGTGTGGGGGGGGGGGCAGGAAAAAATTGTCAAAAATGGTAGGTGATTAGGTTGGATTTGAGGCAGGATTTGGTGTTTGGGAGGGGATTGTCAAAAATAGTGGGTGGTTGGTTGGTGGTGGTAAAAGGAAGGGAGATTTATTGTGTTGGGGTGGGAAGAAAAAATTGTCAAAAACTGTCAAAAATGGTGGGGTGTTGGTTGTATCGTGGGGTGGGAGGCCGATGTTTGAGGAGAAGGTGTGAAAAAAAAAATCAAAAAATTGTGGTTGGTTGTAGGAGGGGTTTGTGGTTGGTGGTTGTAGGGATACTACCTACATATGAACTGTTTTGTGAACCGGTTATCACGTAAAACTATCGTGCGTAAACCGACTTTACAGACAAACAATTTTTTACATTATCAAAACGATTTCTCTTTAACAACATATTTACAGAATTTTTAAAAACAGAATTCTGAAAAACAGAATTTTGAAAGCAGAATTTTGAACGTACAGAATTTTGAAATGCAGAAATTTGGACATCCAGAATTTTGTACAAACAGAATTATGCAAAACAGAATTTTGGCATGTAGAATTTTGAAAGCAGAATTATGACCCATACCGAATTTCGACCCCAACCCGTTCCGTTGAGATAATGTCTTGTAAATCGATGAACAAAATGGTGGTTTAATATTGGTTGGTGGGTGGTTGTAGGAAGGGGGAGGGATTTGGTGGGGTAAGGAAAAATTGTCAAAATGGTGGGTGAGTGGAAGATGGTAGGATTGGGGGGGGGGAGGTTGTGTGGGAGTCGAGGAAAATATTTTCAAAAATAAATGTTGGGTGATTGGTTAGTGATTGAAGTTGTGGTGGGTGGTGGTTAAGAAGGGGGATTCTTGCGTGGAGGTGAAGAAAAAACTGTCAAAAATGGTGAGGCGTTGGTTGGTGGTTGTATGTTGGCGGTAGGTGGTTGGTGTTTGGGTTGGGAAGGGGTGAGGAAAAAAAACTCAAAAATGTTGGGTGTTTGGTGGGGGGGGATACAACATAAACATGAACTGTTTTGTGAACTGGCTATAACGTAAGACTATCGTCCGTAAACCGACTTTATAGACAATTTTTTTTTTTTTTTACAGTCTACATGTCTTTCAGTTATTATAGATTTTTCGAAGTTTGTCTTATAACGGTATACCACTCATAGAAACGATTTAAATATCAAACATCTAGCATAAGAGCAAGTTTGTGTAACCTAGTCGTGCATTTTATTTGATGATGGACTCTGCGGAAAAAGAAAGAGCGTGTTGGTTGGATTAAGACAAGATAAAATCGTATAGGAGTAGATAAGTTATGTTCGGTTATTTTTAAAAATAGCTTGGCAAACAAAAAGTCCTAGAGCCATACGCTTTACAGGGTTGGACAAAAAACTAATGAGAGTAAATAGATTTGACAACAAAAATAAAATAAAATGCACGACTGGGACGCACGAACTTGCTCTTATCATAAGCAATTGCTTAGTGGCTGCATACATATATGGATATTAAAAAAAAATTAAATAATTTCGAGAATTCTTTTATTTTTTAAATTAGTTTAAGAGTTTTCTCGGAAAAACAAAGTATGCAATAAAATTTCAAAGCTATACGTTAATCTAGGAAAACAAATGTTAAAAATCGTTCGACCAGTTTTTTTTAAAAAGGTTATTTTTGAAAAACTTTTTCAAAAAATATTATGAAATTTATTTGAGTATGCAAATACCTATATGGCAATCTGTTGCTTACATTTGAAAAAATAACTTTAAAAAATAAATTAATATACCCGTTTCTAACATATTTCGAAAACCAAATTTTTTTTTTGAAAAAATTATAAAAAATCAAAATAAAAGTTTTTGAAAATTTTGAAATGCCATATTATTAATATTATTAATGACTTCCTGTGCCCAAAATTTTATTGAAATCGAATGTATAGTTTACGAGAAAATTTGATTTGAAAATACTGGTTCTATGAAAGGTACCGTTACATAACAAATTTTGAAAAAAAATTTCCTACTTAAAGATAGACTGCCTTAAGAAAATAGCATTCTGATAGTTTTATCAAAATCGTTAGAGCTGTTTTTGAGAAAATCAATTTTTTTTCTTCCCGATTGTATGGCAGGTGCCGTTATTTTTGGGTCTAGAGCAAAAATAAAAAAAATTGTTCCGAGGGACGGCCAAATAAATCCTATATACCAAATTTGAAGCAAATCGGCTTATCCGTTTAGGCAGACAGACAGACGGACGGAATTCCCAGACCCACTTTTTTCGACTTCGCCATCATCGTAATGTCATGTTTGATTGTTATCTCAAAATTTTTTTTCTGCACGAATCCATAACTTGCCTTATAGTACCTATAATCGCAAGTAAAAATTAGTTTGAAAATTTATTTTCAATTTGTGTTTCAAAGTATTGTGTTTGAAAGTTAATTTTTCAAAAATGGTTCACTGGAATAACTTTATTTAAAAATACAATAAGAAAAGAGATTTTTGGCTTTACAAACAAAAATGGCAGGAGTACCACCTGTTTTTTTTTTTTTTTTTCATTTGTTGTTCAATTTAAGTCATTTTATTTTTAGAAAATTGAACCTCTTGGCTAAACGTAGGGGTAAAGAACCCCCCTCCCATATGATATTTTTACTTGCGATTATAGGTACTATAAGGCAAGTTATGCATTCGTAAAAAAAATTTTTTTTTTTTGGACAATCAAACATAACATTACGATGATAGAGAAGTCGAAAAAAGTGGGTCCGACAATTCTGTCTGTCTGTCTGTCTGTCTGTCTGTCCGTCTGTCTGTATCGGCACCTACAGCCTAAACGGCTGGACCGATTTGCTTCAAACTTGGTAGATAGTATTATTATGACTTCCTACAGAGGGGTTTTTGGAATTAGCATTCTAGCTTTAAAACGAACGGTACCTGCCATACGACTTTTAGTGAAAATTCAATTTTTCTCGAAAACGGCTCCTACGATTTTGATACAACTTTCTGAATGATGTTTTCTCCGCAAACTTAATGTTTTGGTTTTAATAGATTTTTCAGGAAAAGTCTTATAACGGTACCTCCCATAGGACCGGTTTTTTTAAATCCGATTTTCTCGTAAGCCACTGGACGAATTCCGATGAAATTTTTAATGTGGAAGCCCTATTAGAAACGAAATAATAAAAAATCTTTAATTTTTAAAAAAAAGTTTTTTTGAGTTTTTTAAAAAAGTTAAAAAATTTTTTTTTTATTTTTTGTTTTTTCCAAAAACGGTTGAATCAATTTTTTTTATTTTATTTTTCTGATAAAAACTACAAAGTTCTAGAAGTTGGCATACTGAAAACAAAATTGGAATATGTTTTCGAAAAGTTTTTCAAAAAAAAACCGTTTTTTGAAAAAACTGGTCGAACGATTTTGAAAAAAAATTTCTTTACATTTTGAAAAAGCAAAAGAAATCTAATGGCTTACTTCATTTTCTCCAAAAAACGTTTTAACTATTGATTTTTAAGTGATTAATAAAATTTCATATGATTTTTTCAATGCCTTTTTCCGAAAATCTCAAGCCCCAAGACCATTTGAACACATTAGAGCAAGTTCGTACGACCCAGTCGTGCATTTTATTTCTTTTCTCAACCTAACCTACTCGCTCACTTTTTTTGATGCAACTTACACCGATCAACCTATATGAGTGTGGCGCTAGTTTTGTGATTAAAATCACCATTATGTAAGTGGGTTCCTTAAAATGTTTAATTTTGCGTTAAGTTCATTAAACAATGTGCGAATGGAGAACAATAAAAAAAAACAGGATTCGATATTTCGTGCGATAAAATGGATCCTATATTTTAAATTGCCGTACTACCAAAAAATCTGTGAGAACTGCATTCAATTTTCGATGCCGTGGTTTTTGCGTGATGCGCGTAGGCAGACATGAATTCTAAAAACTGTTCTTTTGGCTTCTGAGTCGCAAATAGAAACTCTCCATCCCTATTCCTAGTTTTTCACCTAAATCTTCAATGTACTATATTATGTAGGTATGTAAAGATAACATAAACATAAAGAACTAAATTTGTTTTTACGCTTTACTTTCAAAATTAAATAAAAAATAAATATTTTAATTTGTATACCCTTTCTCCCGGAGTAAAATTTACAGGACGCAATGTACCGAGAGAGTTAAAGTAAACATTCAAATAGATTCAACTTTTTTTTTTTTACTTAGCAGACTTCCATGAATATATTTAAGAAATAGCTGAATATCTCAAAAACATCATAAATATTCGGAGGCTATAATAATTTTTTTTTTTTTTGTATTTTAACCATCTGCCACCTGCCTCCTGCATCCATCCAGTTTCCCTTTCTCTAGCTAAAAAAAACACCAACAATTTCTCCTATTTACAAACTTTTTTACCTTCCTTAAAGCATTTAATTTAAATACTCACAACCAGTGAATAAGGCAGTCGGTCGTTAACATTGTTACCTTCAAACAGAATAATAATAGAAAAAAAAACTTAAAAAAAAAGAAACTTTTTAATAACTTTATGAAGACGTAAAATTATCATATAAAATATAAACGAAAGATTTTCTTATCTTTTGGATCATTAACTGCAGGTTTGACCATTCTTAACGTTTTTGTAACATGTTGAGAGAAGAAGGCAAATACTGCCACTCCGACCGGGCCCGTGCGTCGCACCGCAGAAGTCATTATTGTGAAAGTTTATTTAAGGAAATGCCTTTACATAATAAATATTTCTTTTGAAGAAGAAGCCGAGGACGAAGGCAAAGAACTTTAGAATTAAGTAATTCAAAAAATTTGCTTCCCAAATTTTGTTCCGTGCCTGTTCCGTGCCGTTAATGCGCTTTTTCAAAGTAATAAAAAGAAGACGGGTTTTATTTGTGTTTGGGCTTTCTTTTTTTTTTTATTGGATTCAAGGTAGGAAGATTTTTCTGAATTCGGGGATGTTTTTGGAACAATTGGCCAGTTTTCTTTTCTTCAATAAGAAAAATTAGCATAATAAGCAAGAATTAAGAATCCTTAATGATGATGAGCTGCACGTGTAAAAAAAAGAATGGAATATTAATATTTTCAGAGGAGGCTGAAAAGAATAAAAGTAGTAGGTATCAGTTTTAGTACTTAAAAGAATAGTTTTTTGAGACAGAAATACCTTCTATATTGGCTTCATCTTCACCAAAATCAAAAATACTTATTGTTGTCGCAAGTGCCTCTGGTACTTTTTTTAAATAAGCATCAAATTGATGTTTTCGACAATATTCCGCAATTATATTTATAACATCGGCTCTTGTTTTCCCAGACATTGGAGACAAAGCTTTCAACCAATTCATTTTTATTGCAGGGTGGGAAACGGCTGCAACAATGGCATCATTAGCTCCTTCAGTTAAGTTATAAAATGTTTTAAAACGGGAGAAAAGGCTGTTCTGCATTCTTGTAAGAACATCGCTTAAGAACACAAGGTGGTCTACATTCAGCATTCTATCTGTTTTGACTTTTAAAGTGGCTAAGGATGGAAGAAACATCCCATAGTAAACCCCTTGTTGTCCTTGCAGAAAATCCAGTATTTCCGCAAAGGGCTTCATGACTTTACAGTATTCTTTTAAATATGCAATGTCGGTGATTGAAAAATTTTGCAAATTCAGTGCAACACATAACTCATTTAGGTGACTTTCTTTTTCCAAAATTTGTGTTACGGAATCATATAAGGAGTTCCAGCGAGTAACAACTGGAGTCTTAAGTGACTTCTTCAAAATATTTTGGATAATTTCGGAAGATTTTGGTCTGTTCGCTTTCTTCCATATCTGGTTGCACTTTAAAAAAGCCTGCATTAACAATTATAGGTAAGATTAAAATTTTCTTTGAAAGATTTGAATATTTTAATAATTTACCTTGGAATGAATATTAAAAATTTCTAATTGGGTTTTGATGGCAGAGTTAAAATCATTTGTTGTTATAAGATTCAACGTGTGACTCACGCAACGAAAATGCTTTGACAAAACCAAGCCATTTGAAATGTCTGTAATATTTAGAAAATCTATTTCCTCATTTTGATTATGCGCAAGATCATCATCAGCAATGTCTTGTGCGTCTAAAACATAATCGGCTGTACCATCTTGAGTATTTGTTTGGAAATCATTAGAATTATCTATTATCGTATCCATATCTAGGCCATATTCTTTGAACGCCTTGACGAAGTTTGATCCGTTGTCAGTTATGGTTAGGATATTATTCAATGGATTCAAACTAAACTCTGTGTTGATAGGTGCAATAATTTCGGCTATGCGATCATACGTATGGGAACCTGCGAATCTCTTACAAGCTAGGGCAGCTGATCTGCGCTTGAAATTCTTATCCAACCAATGACAGGTATAACCAAAAAAGCTTTTATGTTTATTTGACCAAATATCGGCAGTAGTGCAAAAGTATTTGGTATTGCTCATTTCTTTTTCCCTGATCACTTCATATCTATTTTTCAATTTTTGTGTGATTAATTTTCTATTTGGGACACTTAACGTAACTCTTTTGTAGAACAGCTTTTTGAAATATGGATGTTCAACTATAGCAATCGGAGATGCCGTTTGAACAATGAAATCCACGATTTCATTATTGAATTTTTCTTGCTTTGATTCAGTTTTCAAACTTTCGGTTTCATTTTTTTTCATTTGCAAATAACTTTCGTATTGAACTTTGTGTTTTCTTTTCAAATGAGTTATCAAATTCGAAGATACACCCGCATGGTATTTAATAATGTTATTTTTTTCCTTGCAGAGCAGACATTTCCCAAAGGAACTTTTTAGTTCAGCAGATGTTGATGGCTCATCTCGTCCAATATTCTAAGAAAAATTATTGCATTTTAACCTTTTCATAATAACATATATTATTGTGAGAGTGGATGTTTTTACCATAACAAAAGATGGTATATTCTTTAGTTATTAGGAGTAGTACGTGCTTTATAAAAAATTCTCGTGGGGAGGTTGGCTAAGTAACATAAAACTTTATACATTCTATAATTCGAATTTTTACTTGTGATTTTTAGTAAATGTAAATAAGGGGGCTACTTTGTCTGCATTAGTCGTGAGGGACAAATTTCTACAAAATTGACTTCAATTAGAGAAGTATAAAATCCGTGAAGTGGTTTACGAGAAAATTTGATTTAAAAAAACCGGTCCCTTTGGAGGTTCCGTTATAAGACTTTTCCATGAAAATCTGTTCCAACCAAACATAAAGTTTTGGAGGTAGTATGCTTATTGAAAAAACCCATTTGTAGGACATTATATTAATACTATGTACGAAGTTTAAAGCGAATCTGTCAATCTTTTTTAGGCTTCTCTATCATCGTAATGTTATGTTTGATTGTCCAAAAAAAAAATTTTTTTTTACGAATGCATAACTTGCTTTATTGTACCTATAATCGCAAGTAAAAAGGACACAGTTTTATTTCTTAGATAAATTTGAATTTATGAGAATAATCTTATAAAAATGTGTGGGGCGGTTTATGTTTGGAAGAAGGTTAACTTCGTTATGCTTCTATCGTAACTGTACAAAAAACATAATTTAATTTTACCAAATTGAGGTTGTTACACAAAAATGGCGATTGTGGGCGGATTTTATCGGGTCAAGAACTTAGCCTTACTCTTGAACCAAAGATTATATATTTTCAGCATTCTAGCTCAGAAATTGCGTCCTCTAGAGAGTATACACACGGACGGACGGACGGACGGACGGACGGACGGACGGACGGACGGACATGGCTAAATCGACTAGGCTTTTGATTCTGAGTCAGAATATATAAACTTTTCTATAACTAACGGTATTATTTCCCTGTGTTACAAAGTCCACACCAAATACAATATACCCATTCTATGGAATAGGGTATAAAAGCGGTCATATATGCAAAGTACAATTTGTAGGCATTTAAAAAAAAATGTTTGGCCATATAGTTGCTCCTGCCTAAAATGCTGCACTGATTTTTGTAAATCTAAATCGTTAGAGCTGTTTTGGAGAAAAATAAGCAAGCTTTAACGTAATTGTTTAATGTACCTATAATCTATAAAAAACTCTATATACTAATTTTGAAGCAATTCGGAAAATTCGTTTGGGCTGTAGGTGTTTATACATACATACAGACAAACAGACAGACATACAGACAGACATACAGACGACATAATTTTTAGACCATCTTTTGTCGTCTTCGCTATCACCGTAATGTCGTGTTTGTTATCTCACAACTTTTTTTTTTTACGAATGCATGTAACTTCCCTTATAGTACCTAAAATCGCAAGTAAAAAATTTAAATCGTTAGAGATTTTTTTTAAAACAAATTTTGTTTGTAAACTTTTAAAAAACGGATGATATTGTTTTCTCTACCTATTATCTATAATTCAAAATTCTACTCACTTGTTCTTCAAAAAAATCGCTGAAAAGGATCTTTTCAGATATTTTTTTACACTTCGTTGGCACTTCGACTGAAAGAACTTCATTAGATTTTCTTTTCATGCTTTTTCGTTCAGCACGTTCTTCTACGACTTCATTTTCAAGTTCAACTTCACTCATTTTACCACCAAAAAACCACAAATTTTTTTTTTAACACAAAATAGAAATAAATAACAAAAAAATCACTTTCAATTTGAAAAATATAAGACAAAAACCAAATTTTCGCACAGTAATTAAGTAGGTATGTACAAACTTATATAATTTTTTTACATTAACAAATTCAAAAATATTGTTATGAGACAACCCAAAAAGTATGCCTTCACAAAACACTTGAGCAAAATGCAAAGACTTCCTTCGTTAAAAATGGCCAAGAAAGAACTTCAATTACACCAATAAAGTGTAAACTTCGCATTGATTTTATGTTTGCATTACATTAAACTGTACTTTTAATGTTAATTGGTAAACAACAATGAGTCATTTTCAATTGCACAGCTCTGCTTAGCGGTTCATTTTATGTTTTTGCTGTTGCCTCCTACAATGATTGATACTTTAAAAAAAATTGTTAAAGAAATTGATAACATCAAATTCAAGGTTAATATAAATTTCCCTGAAAGTTTGAAAAGAAGGCATGCTTGCAGGTATCATTCATTATATATGATTTTACTTGAAGAGATGCAAAGCATGCAAAAGCACTTGTCTCATTTTTTGAAGTGGAATGTTTTATCATCTGATCAAAATCAAATAATATTAACAAGCCTTTCAACGTGTGACGATGTCATTTCTTGCTGTCAAAAAGTCATCTTCATATTTCAATTGTATAAAAATGAATATTCCACAGATAACGAGGATGATATAATGGACTTTGAAGAGTATGGATTAAGAAAGGAAAAACAAACCAAATATTTATCAAAATATTGTTTTTATTGCAGAGATTACATTTTCCTGGATTATGAAGATGGTATGGACTATGGAGAATATTTTGACGTTTAATATTGTATCTTAATTTGGTTTCATTTTGTATCCGCCATTTCTACAATAAATTGTGTTAACTTGCTCTATAAGTTCTGGTTTTAAATTTTTTGTTTTAATTACCAGAACTTGAAAAGAACTTTCATTGAATTCACTCAAACTACGTTTAACATGTTTTTTCATAGCTTCCTATAAGATACAATTGCAATTTCTTCGTTAACTGTTTTTTAACGAAGACTCGCATACAACATTGTCCATTACATACTACTTAGAGTATTTGTTTGAAAAGTTTTTTTTTATGTTGTTGTTATAAGTACATACAACGGAAATCCGGTTTAAACAATTTTTGAAAAAGGCCATAAATAAACAATTCAAAAAATTTAGATAGCACTTTTTGATAATTTCTTAGAGGCGAGTTTGTATTAAGCCCCGCCATAAAGGTTTTATTTATTTTTCCATAAACTGAAAAAAAAAAACATTGTGTAGTTTGCTGAAATTAGTTCTCTATACGTTTTGAAAAAGTTTCTGAAAGGAAACATTGCAGTTTAAAATTTCCATAAATGTATCTCCCACTAACTGTTTTAAGTTTTCGGCCAAAAGTTTCTACACATAACGATAGTGCAATCAACAGTTTTTATTTTATGTACAATGACTTTAATCACACAATTTCATAGTTAATTTTGATAAAAATAATTTGAAAGCTTTTACAAGTACATGCAACCCAGTCGAGTTTTTGTTGTTGTTTTTTTAATAAGTGTGCGCTTACAATTTTCAACCCTTATGTACAAATTCGCTGCGAATGAAGATTATTTTTGTTTACTATATATGTATTTAACTTAAATCAAGTATAAAAACCAAATATTATATCAAGTTTTCCACACCGATAACAAAAAAGTAATCTATCGAAACGAGTATTTAATTATATTTTTGCGTAATGATTACTATAAAATGTAATCATTACAGCTTTTTTGACCATTACTTTTTTTATCAATTACTCTCATGTAATTGAATTACAAGTAATGGATGTTTTCCAATTACAAGTAATTGTAATGGAATTTCTTCAATTACAATTACAAGTAATTGTAATTGATAATATTCCAATTACAATTACAAGTAATGGTAATTGAGGTTATTTGTAATCATTATTTCCCAACTCTGGGAGGAGAGGAGGGGCTTGTTTTTCTTGTGTGACCTTAAAATCGAGTTGCGATTTATTTCATCACCTCTAAACTGTTTGATCTCTGATTGAGTGAAATATCATTTGCGTTGTTATTCTATTTCGCTTAAGTAATACACGGTGGATTCCATTACACATTTTTTTGTGTGCTGTTATTGAAATGCACCAATAATCACAAAAAAAAAACTATTTAGTTGATTATAGTCACAGTCACTTACTTTTCTCAAATTGGCAACATTTAAATCAATGCAACTCACAGAGGAAAGATAAAACGGATTTAGAAAAGATGTGGTGTATGTTAATAAGCAGCATTATCGAAAGAAGAAAAATATTGTTTGCAAATCACTTTAATTTAATTACCAATTACCTATGATCCTGATTTTTACTTGCGATTATAGGTACTATAAGGCAAGTTATGGATTCGTGCAGAAAAAAAAATTTGAGATAACAATCACACATGGCATTACGATGATGGAGAAGTCGAAAAAAGTGGGTCTGGAAATTCCGTCCGTCTGTCTGTCTGTCTGTCTGTTCGCGCCTCTGGAGGCTGAACGGGTGGGCCGATTTGCTTCAAATTCGGTATTTAGGATTTATTTGGCCGTCCCTCGGAACATATTTTTACTTGCGATTATAGGTACTAACGGGTGATTTTTTAAGAAGTTTAGAACTTTTTTTTTTTTTAAAAACACAAAAAAATCGAAAAAATGAATGAAATATTTATTTGAATCGATAGTTTGAACCTTGCAATTTAATGTTTAAAGATAATTTCATGCAAATGTTGACCGCGGCTGCGTCTCAGGTAGCCCATCCGCTGAGTCCAATTTTGGCATACTCTTTCACACATATCGGCCGGTATCTCACGAATGAATGCATGGATGTTGGCTTCCAGTGCGTCAATCGAAGCGGGCTTGTCCCTATAGACATAAGCCTTGACATACCCCCCACAAAAAATAGTCTAATGGTGTCAAATCGCACGATCTAGGCGGCCAATTGATCGGCCCGAAACGTGAAATTAACTGTTCACCAAACTCGCCTCGCAATTGCGCCATTGTTTCGCGTGCTGTGTGGCATGTGGCACCGTCTTGTTGAAACCACATATCATGCAAGTCATATATAGTTGTAGGTAGCTACATTTGTACTGCATACCAATATTTCAAACAAATATTTTTTTTGTATTTTTAAAAGCATTTTTAAGAAAAAAATTTTAAAAATATATATTTTGAAAACTGCCCATTAAATTTTTTTCTAAAAATTATAAATAAATGTATTTGCTGAATACCTAGGAACTGGCGTTTTTGAATATTTTTTTTGAATTTTTTTTCAAAAAGTTTTTTCAAAAAAAGCTTTTTTTCTCAAAAACGGCTCCACAGATTTTTTAAAATTTATTCTCATAAATTCAGATTTATCCAAGAAATAAAATGGCGTACTCCTTTTTCAGCTCAAATTAGTTTAAGTATTTATTTAAGAATTTTGAAAAATTTATTTTTATCAAAATCTCAAGCCCCTAGACCACTGTCACACATATTAAAGCAAGTTCGTGCGACCCAGTCGTGCATTTTATTTATTTTTGCTCTAGGTCCAAAAATAACGGCACCTGTCATACAATCTTGAAGACAAAAATTGATTTTCTCAAAAACGGCTCTAACGACTTTGATAAAACTTTCAGAATGCTATTTTTGCAAGACAATCTATCTTTTGGTTAGAAATTTTTTTTCAAAATTTGTCCAATAACGGTACCTCTCATAGAACCAGTATTTTCAAATCAAATTTTCTCGTAAACTATACATTCGATTTCAATAAAATTTTGGTCACAGGAAGCCATTCATAATTTTATTTATGGCATTTCAAAATTTTCAAAAACTTTTTTTTTTTGATTTTTTATAATTTTTTCAAAAAAAATTTTGGTTTTCGAAATATGTTGGAAACGGGTATATTGATTTTTTTTTTTAATTATTTTTCAAATGTAAACTACAGATTGCCATATATTTGCATACTCAAATAAATTTCAAAATATTTTTTGAAAAAGTTTTTCAAAAATAACCTTTTAAAAAAAAAACTGGTCCAACGATTTTCAATATTTTTTTTTTCCTAAATTGACGTATAGCTTTGAAATTTTATTGCATACTTAGTTTTTCCGAGAAAACTCTTAATTTAATTTAAAAAATAAAAGAATTTTCGAAATTATTTAATTTTTTTTTAATATCCATATATGCACTACGCAATTGCTTATCATAAGAGCAAGTTCGTGCGACCCAGTCGTGCATTTTATTTTGATTGTTTTTGTTAAAAAAAAAACATAAGCAAGAGCTACAGAACGTTTTCAACTAACTGTTTCATACCCTATTCCCTTTATTTTTGTATGTGTATGCGTTCGCCTCCCGCAGCCAGCCGCTGTTCTAGTTTCAGAAACAAAAATTTTTCTTTAGCAGATAGGAACAAATTCAATAACATTAATTTTGTGTGGCCGATGTTCAATTACTGCTATGGCGCAATCAAAAACGGCGTTTCTACTCCCAAAGTTGAGACTTTTTATTGCCAGGGCAGTTACTGTGAGCTCAGTAACATTCAATTTTAAGCTTGATCGATTTGAACACAAAAAAAAACTTAAATTTTTAAAAATTAAATTTTGAATGGAAATAGCGATTATGGGTGATTTTAACAATTCTTGAACCACACTCTGCTACGTAAACAAGGAATACAAACAGAAGTGTTTTGACGAAAACGCCACTTAAAAATGGGCGTGTCCTTAAAATTTGTAAAAAAAAAAATTTAAAGCAATAACTGAGCTTTGATCGCTGGTAAATTTATGGGTATATGTGTAAAATTACAGCTTAATCGAGTAGTTTCTTAACGATCTCACCTGAATAACGGTAATTTATAAAAATTACACCCCTAAAATTGGGCGTATTGAAAAAAATTCACTGGAAAAAATAAAGATCTATTTTTGAAGTAACGGACAAAAAAGGTTAAAATTGAATATTGGTATATAACATTTTTGAAACTACGTTTTCCTTTCTTTCGTGAAAATCGGGCGTAATCCATGCCCAAAATTCAAAAACTTTTTTTCATAGGTACACAAGCTTCTTAGTTTTGACTAAAAGAAGCACACATTTGGGCTAATGGATTAATTATAACTACCGTTTATTTGCAAAAACAATTTTCTTTAGTTTCTAATAAAAAGTGGACGTCAGTCACTCCCAATTCCAATTTTTGTAATTTCATACACAAGATGTTTATGTGCAAGTAATACCCACGAAATTTAAGGTTTTTTCTGTAATTTAAGCATTGTTTTTTTATAAGAACAATATTGATGGTTTTGTATGAAAAGTGGGTTTCAGCCACGCCCAAACTGAAATATTTTTATTTAATTTACCGGTTCAAAAACCTAGCGTTACTTTTGAACCAAAGATTATACATACATATATACCAAATTTCAGCTTTCTAGCTCAAAAATTGCGACCTAGAGAGTATATATACGGACGGGTGGACAGACGCACGGACGGACGGACGGACATGGAAAAATCGACTATAGGCTTTTGATGCTGAGTCAGAATATATATACGTTCAACAGCTGTTTGATGCCCATTTCGAAGACTTTGAAGTAGCAAATATCGCCCATCTCTCGCAGGAGTAGCTCTCGTTCGACCTGAATCTTGACGTTGAGTGTAGGAGTTTGTTTTCCTGAACCTATGGTTTTTTTTTTTTTTTTTTTTTTTTTTTTGACGGTTGACTCTAGTTTTCTGATAAAGTGAGGGGCACACTCCATCCATTCTCTTCTGACGTAATTTGCATTTCTTTTTCACGAAAATATTCAAAAAACTTATAAACAATCCATTTATGTTTTTGTAGTTGGTTGGCGGGAATTAATTCTGAAAATTAACGCTTCGTTATTGATGTTCCTAAATATTCAAACTTCCCTATGATCCATTCCGAATTCAGTTTAAATCAAAGTGGTTAACTTTTATTGTCGACTTTTTGTATCGGTTACTTGTGGTATTGAACATTTGTGGTGGTACTTTAATCGTTCTTTAAAAACCGACTCTGGTTGAATTTAAAAATAAAAAAAATAAGTGTTTTCTGCGAAAAGTAACACTTTTAATCTTCTTTTTGAATTCTTAATTTAACCCAAAGAATATTCACACTCAAAATGACAAACACTTTGACTGTATAAGCTCATGTGGTTAAGTGGAATTTTAATAAGCTAGTATTTCTTTCTTTCACGTTTCCCAGAAATTGTAAAAGATTACGATATTTTTAAATTTTTTGCAAGAAAGATATTAAATGTAGGTATCTTTCGAATTGCAAATTCTTCAAGGATGTTCGCTCCGCAGAATTTTCATTCAAATAATCAACGCGTCTCATCTCTAAGTGTCATTCGCATCCCCGTAGCCCGTACACATAGCACCTTTGTCACTTCTCCCTCTATAGGGTAAGTAGTGGTTTCTCGAAGAAAACAAATTGAGGTTTTGACTTTTGATTAAACATTACATTATGGTGTGATTAGAGAAGAAAGAAAAAGTGGCTTTCGCCATGCCAGCGTTGCGCGCCGGGCACGCGGTCCGTCCGTCGGTCTGTGCAGCTGTTGGTATGTGTCTTCTTTTTGATTTTATATTGCATACTTTTAGGATTAGCACACTTATTTCTGCTTAATACAGTAGAGGTATCTTAAAGTGTCTACTTTCAAACAATATTTTTGAATAACTTAATTTTATTAAACATTAAAATTGGAAACGGACTAAGGCGGTTTTGCAAAAAATGCAATAATAAGAAAACAACTGAATTGTTATAAATGTTCAAAAAAACAAAAAAAAAACATTTAAGAAAAATTCAAACGACCTAAATAAAATGCAAACAAAACTAGCGGAGTATTATAATGCTCTTTAATAACCTTGAGATTGAGGACAAAGAGCTATCTCCCAATCGTAAGAAGAAAGATGATAATAGTTTGAAGTATTTATCATCAGTATCACGTTCTTCACTCAAAATTTCACCCTTATCATCGCAGCCAACTATCATAGATGTTCCATGTTCACCGAAACTAGACCCAAAAGCTTCCAATTCGGATGAGGGTGTTTCGGCCGATTTAGTTGATATGCCACCGGAGAAATGTGCTTTTATTTCACGTCTCCATCCTGATACAACAAGTGAAATGGTTGTCAATTATAGACCCAGAGCCCACAGCAAATTTTGGGAGTGTAAAAGTTCCGAAAAATATTTATATCAATGGATAGATCTTGCATTGCTAGACATGTAAATCAAAGTCTGGCAGTCAAAGGTGGGGGAAATTGTGAGTAATACTGCATCAAAAACGGGATTTTATCGACTTTTTGGATTCTCATTTGGCTCACCTAAATTTTTTTGGAAATCAAAATTTGAGCCACCCTTAACACGAATATATGAGTCCCAGACGTTTTGAGCTGGACAAAAGGGCTGCCAGACGCCCCCAAAAATTCCCAATTATCGACTTTTTAAATTCTCGTTTGGCTCACCTAATTTTTTTTTGGAAATCATAGATTTAGCCCAGCACCTAGTCACGAATATATGAGTCCCAGACGTTTTGAGTGGGACAAAAGGGCTGCCAGACAGACGCCCCCCAAAAATTCCCAATTATCGACTTTATGGATTCTCGTATTACTCACAATTTCCCCCACCTTTGACTGCCAGACTTTGATTTCCATGTCTAGCAATGCAAGATCTATCCATTGATATAAATATTTTTCGGGACTTTTACACTCCCAAAATTTGCTGTGGGCTCTTAGACTATTACATAAGAAATAAATCCCCTCTCCAACTCCAGCCATGAAATGCCACAAAATGCAATTCTCATATGAACATCGTATATCTTATCGTATAAAGCCTTGTTAACTAATGGATTTTGGCCAAAATGTACTGTGGCGCATGAATTCAAAAACATCAAGAAATATAATATACATATATGTATATATCAAAGCACCTACAAGATGGCTTATATAATTTTCAAAAATTAAAGGTTTCTGAAAGGTAGCTCCCATTGGCTTAAACAATTTTAATTTAGTTTCTCGTGTTTTTTTTTTTGGAGATTTGTAAAGATAACTGAGTTCTTATTTATGGCTAAAATACAATTAAATTACTTAATTTTATTGGAAGCTAATCGAAATAATGGGAAAATGAATAATTTTTAAACAAAGAATTTGAACATATTTGTTTAATTTTTCCAACAAAAAATGGAATAATATCAACTCGAAAGAAGTATTATCATCGTGCTATTTCACCGACCGAGCAAGTACGTTCGACCCAGTCGTGCATTTTATTTTCCTAAAAAATAAATAGCTGTTTCATGTTGAATTTTATAATTAATTACTGATGCCTATGTACGTGTAATGTCTATTTTTGATGTGTGGTTTTTCAAATGGATTGCGTCATTTCAAAATTGTATTAACTTAGCAGCTAGCATACATTCATAACGTTTGAGTGGTTTTAATAAACTTAAAACATGGTTCTTATTTAAATTGCATTTTTTTTTATTATTATTTTTATAAAAGCATTGCCTTCCCCAAAACAACAACAAAAAAAGGCTAAGGGAATCTAAGCTTAGTCATAAAAACCATAAATGAATTTTTCTATTCCATCCATGTTTTCTGTGAAAAAAAAAAATTTGTTAGCAGCGCAGCATCTAGTATTAATCCCTTTATTTTTGGCCATGTGAAAATAACGACTGGAAATTCGGTTGGCAATAAATCTACATCAAAACTTCATGTCGACATAACTCCTAAATTGACGTAGAAAATACACTGCAAAAAACAACAAGTAAAATATTTACTTACAATTGCAAATACAGAACATGTTAAAGCTTATAGGGTGTAGGTACTTACAAAAAAATGCGTTCGAAATTACAATAGATTTGGCTTGCGAATGTTGAATAATTATTTGATAAAAGAATGTCAGAATATACATCACAGTAAAATTTGAAAATCAAAAGAGTTTATTACAACTTACACTAAGTGTGTATTAAGGGCAGCAATGGGGCTGACCACCGATGCGTCTGCTCATCTATACGCTAGTTGATTGCACTTTTTTCACTTTTTTAATCGTTCTTTTTTTTGGCATTAAGCGTCATATTTTATCGCAACATATCTTCTATCTTGCTTTCTTACCACTGTCAAATATTCAGCATTTCAATCAAATAGTGAGATCTTTGATGAATAAGCTGAAATTTGTCGGCTTAGCAGCAAATACTAATGGACGAATGATATTATGTCTTGAATTAGCTAAATAGGGGATAAGTGGACTACGTTCCTTAAGAGGTCTATTGTGGTCCATTTCAACATCTACCAATAAAATAATTTTTATAAACGTAAGTATTTGAGGCTTGTTTAAGGAATGTAAAACGAAGCCTTGGGTCATAACAGCATTTATTTTGTATGAACGCGAATTGAAGGGTCCGAAAGTTAACTTCTACTCCATAGAAGAATATTCATCGATACCAAATGCATACATTTTCGATAAGAGAGCTTAATGCCAAACTCTATGAAACCCATGGAAAGATTGGTTGCATTTTTCGGTGAGATTTACAAAACATCATATCACCCACCAGTGGACCTATTGCTACGAAAACCGTACTGCCAGTCATTTAAAAGTTTCCGTTTTTCAAGATATTTCTTAAAGAAATGGAAACGGAGCCATGGAAACATGCCCTAAAGTGCACGACTGGGTCGCACGAACTTGCTCTAATGTCTGGCAGTGGTCTTGGGGTTCGAGATTTGGAAAAAAAAAAAAAAGCATTGAAAAAATCATATAAAATTTTATTTATCACTTAAAATTCACTATAGTTAAAACGTTTTTTGAAGAAAATTAAGTAAGCCATCTGATTTTTTCTACAGTTTTGAAATTTAGGGAAATTTATTTTCAAAATCGTTGGACCAGTTTTCAAACTTTTCGAAAATATATCCCAATTTAGCAGTTTATAATTCTTATCAGAAAACAAAAGTTTTAAAAATTTTGAACAAACTGTTTTTGAAAAAATCAAAAATTTACAAAAAAAATTTTATTTTTTTGAGTTTTGAATCGATGAAGTAGTGGTAGTTTTCTTTTTATTTTTGTTCATGAAAAAAATGTATTTCTTTACATGTCTTCTTCTTCGCACTTATTCCGGTTTTCATCGGAAGGGTTGGCTTTGTAATATCGGAAACTTATTTCTCTCACCTCGATAGATTCTTTTCAGCTGAAGCAAAACCGTGAATTCTCTTTTGCTTGATACTTGGTATTCCTGGTATTCTTCGCAGGATAATATGCATGTTGCAGCGCTTGTTGAGTAGGTCACATTTCTGACCCCAAAAATAGACGATACCTTCCTAAACTAATGCGCCAGAAATCATATACTTTGCAATTGAATCAACGTAAATGAAAGGACCAAGTATATACATATACATATTTAATCTATTGAGGGGTGCTCCGGCAGAAGCAATGTTCAAACATTTAACAGAGGGTAAAACATTCGTTCAATGGTGCAAAGCTTCAACGATGTTTGTCTGGATGATCGAGGATAGGACTGTCGTAGTAGATGCACATGCACAATTGGTGCTGCAAATTCGGAAAGAACACTTCTGCAGACTGTTAAACGGGTAAGACAACCAACTAATCACTGTCAGGCAGAATGATCCATTAGATTTGGGCAATGAGGAATAAAACTTCCATCAACCTGACCAGAAAGAAGTTCGGCTGGCAATATCTTAACTTAACTTCTCGAAGGCTACAACTGGAGAGGATGTCTGTCCGAGTTCTTCAAAGCAGCTGGAAATAATTTGGTATGGAGCATAAACCAAATCATCCGTATTATCTATTCTTATCGAAATCTGTCCATCGAATCTTGTGCACAATCCACAAGTAAGATACCTTGCAATGTGCCAACCACAAAGGTATTAATCTAGTATATGAGTCTATTAGTAAATGTCACCTATAAAAACTTTTCGGTTGTTCTAAGCGAGTTTATAGGCAATTGTGGATATTGTTTAAGGCCATGTAATTCAACATTCTACCATACTTGAACACTCCAAAAGATTTGAGAACAGACAAAAAAAAAAGGCTTTCTCTATTAAGGTTGAATTATAACCTCACAAAACAATATTAGTGAATCGGCTGTAAATTGTAGGTTCCTTCCATTCCTGCAGAATATCAACGCACACACAGGAATAGTTGAGAGTGTAAGGTCACAGGCCCAGGCCCGCTTGGAGCTGTTGTGCCAACAATTTAATTATTTTATTATTTGAATGCATTATCTTTTTCCAAGTGTATTTTTGGAGTTTCCAGGATTTTTCAACAAAAAATAAAAAAAAAAAACAAATGCAATGATTATTTTGATGAAAAGTGCTCTGAAATATGTACTATGCTAAATTTTCTTGATTGAAAATGTTGTTTATAAGTGTTTGCCATGCTCTAACTATAGTTTTGTGTTACTCGTACAGTGATTGCGTCTGTATATGTATTCGATGGACCTTTCGTGGCCAGAGGATTCTCAAACAAAGTATCATACCACCTGCTGGTGTAGAATGATGTTAGTTATATCCAGTCACCACATCACTGCTACGCTGGCTGCCGCTGAAAACTGCCACCAACACCAACACCAACACCGACACCGTCAGTTTAATTATAAATCAATCAATAATTTGTTTTTTTCTATGAATTACTCGCAAAAAGGATTCCATGCGTTTTTGTTTCATAGATTGACGAGAGGCAGATTTTCGTTCGACCTACATTAGAACTTCAATTTCAGATTAATGAGTGAATGAAGCGCCTGAAAAACAAGATAATCACTATGCTCTGAGAGTAAAGAGGGATTACTTTGTGTACTGAATCAATGTGTTGGTTGGGAAAATGATCCAAGGAGATTTTTAATGGAATTTTAAATTGATTTCAAGCTTTGAAGAGCCAAAGCCTGTTCATCGTTGAAAGTAAGTTAAGTTAAATAGAACATCTGGCAAAGGAACTTACGCAAGTAATTAAGGTCAATAAAACATTTGGTATTTTGGTTTGTTCTATAAAAGGCCTATGTTGTGGTGCATAGGAAAAGAAATAGAATAGAGTTTCAGCTTCTCTGTTGGGTTTTAAATTATTAACTAAAATTATTTTTAATTGAATGCTTTGAATCTTGGAAACATTTTAAAATTGCGGATAATAGTTGTTTGGAAATGTTGACTTACGTGGTCATTATGAGCAAAGTATACAATTAATAGCTATTTACAGCCGCAAGATGGAACCACATTGGAATCTAAAAGATAATTTTAGTCTGATGATTTGGGTAGGTTTTGAACTGCAGTTGCAATGGTCGGAGACAGAAAAATGGAATACGAAAAACTATCCTAACTTTTTTCCCTTTTTTACTTACGATTATAATTATATAAGACAAGTTATGCATTCGTAAAAAAAATTTCGACAATCAAACATAACATAACGATGATAGAGAAGCTAAATAAAGTGGGTCCGACAATTCTGTCTGTCTGTCTGTCTGTACCTACAGCCTAAACGGCTGGACCGATTTGCTTAAAACTTGGTAGATAGTATTATTATGACGTCCTACAGAACTGTTTTTGGAATAACCATTTTAGCTTTAAAACTAACGGTACCTGCGATACGATTTTTAGTGAAAAATTAATTTTTCTCATAACCGCTTCTAGGATTTTGATAAAACTTTGTGAATAGTGTTTTCTGTGCAAACTTTATGTTTTGATTTGATTAGATTTTTCAGGAAATGTCTTAAAACGGTACCTCCCATAGGACCGGTTTTTTGAAATCCGATTTTCTCTTAAGCCACTTGACGAATTTCGATGAAATTTTTAATGTAGAACCCCTTTTATAAACGAAATACATAATAAAATTTCTAAATTTTTCAAAAATGTTTTTTTTTTTTTTTGAGTTTTTTAAAAAAGTTAAAATTTTTTTTTTTTTATTTTTTATTTTTTCCAAAAACGGTTTAATCAATTTTGTTTACATTTTATTTTTTTGATAAAAACTAAAAAGTTCTAGAAGTTGGCATACTCAAACAAAATTTTGAATATGTTTTCGAAAAGTGTTTAAAAAAAAGCGTTTTTGAAATAAGCTGGTAGAACGATTTTGAAAAAGAAATGTCCTTAAATTATAAAAAAGCAAAAGAAATCTGATGGCGTTCTTCATTTTCATCAAAAAACGTTTTAACTATTGATTTTTAAGAGATTAATAAAATTTCATATGATTTGCTTTTTTCCGAAAATATCAAGCCGTCTTTCACGGCACCCGAATTTATACCTTTCTGCTGCTGACTTCAAAGTTACGGCTTGCTTTGTTCTTCCTATCACGTCAATGTCATCCGCGAACCCAAATAATTGTGTGGATTTATTAAGGATGGTGTTAGCAATATCATGACAGTGCATCAACTTTTGTCTTAGCCCTCTGGTGGCACCGAAGGTTTCAGTTAAAAGTTGTAGCTTTAAAGGAACGGCTAGCATTTTCCAACGCCATCGTGATAAGGTGTAACAGTTTATCAGGAATTCTAAAGTTGGACATGGCACGATACAGTTCAACTACTCTGTCGAAGGCTGCTATAAAATCGACCCATCACCTGATGGGTATCGATGTTCAATTCTTCTGTTTTCTCCAGGATCTGGCGTAATGTGAAGATTTGGTCGGTCGTAGATTTTCAAAGATTATTGTGTAAGTTGACATTATTGACCACTGCAAAATAAGATCGGTGATTGCACGTGCACACCAGCGTAGATTCATTTCTTGAATGTATCCTCTCGAAATTAATGGCTGCCATTAACTTCGGAAATACGGACAAAACGGTGATACCAGATACGATACTTTTTCGGTTAATTCCGTTCTCTCATTTCGTGGGAATGAAATATTAGCGAACTCTCTTTAATTTAAATTGCTTAGTTTGCAAAACACAAAATGCATATGTGTAGGCATTCAAAATTAAATAAAATGTCATTGTCGGGCGTTAGCATTTAATTATTTCCACTCAAACGCCTTCGAATTGACAGCACGAACAAAATTCCCATTGTCATCATGTGGATTAATTTCGATTGAATAAATATCATCTCTAAATAATAATTCTCTTTGTTTATATTAAAAATAAAATACGAAATATCTAAATGACAATATTTGAAACATAAACCATCAAATCAAATAACTACTAACCTTCTCGCTTAATAGACTTGGTTAAATGTGTTTTGTTGTTGTTATATAGGAAATGAATGCGATAGTTATGTCTTGTGTGTAATGGAGTTTTATGGTTTTTGAATTTTTGATTTTGGTGTTGTTTCATTAAAATATTTATTGTTTTACAATTATTATTGTTAACACTCTGATTGCTGCTTTGTGCGCTGTGTTTTTGTTTATATATGTGTTTTAGTACAATGCAATTTAAGTTGTGGAAATGGTGCAGAATTAATTTTGGCATTGTGTAAGTTTTTATTTTTGTGGAATTGCCATTTTGATGTCTGAATATAGGGAATTGCATTGAAATGGAAATGTCACAGATTTGTGGGGATGGTCGAGTAACGAAAAAATTAGAAATAAAGAGATTTTGGTATCTGAAAACAGATTTTTGACTGATTAAATATAAAAATTTGCTTTTCTCATTTCTGGTTTGGTGAAGGCCGAAGGCGATAAACGTTTTGATTTAAATACGATTTATTTTTCAATTGACCACTATTTTTCCCCGATAATAATAACTTTTATATAAATAGGAAAGCAGTTTTTTGTTGGTACCAATTGCGAGGTGGTTACCCAACCGATTGAGATGATATATATATCGTTGGTGGAAAGGTATTACTGAGTAGGTGTGCTGGGAATATTTTTTTTTTTGAAAATACAGGTGAAAAAGGTTTGGTCTGTTTTTTAACCATTTTTTTCGAATAAATTTGCTGGGAAATATTTCTTCCCACAGTTTTGGGCATTTTAATGGCCGAAATTTGGCACTGGGCGATTATAGTTGAATCTAAAAAATCCACTTTTTTTTTGCGACATTTGATTAGGGACCCATCTTGAAAATACCGAATAACGTAAGAAAGTGATTAGAAACTACCCCCAGATTATTTATTATTTTTATTCCATACATTAGTAACTTGCTTAAAAAAGAATTAATAATGTAATGAACCACCACGGTTAACTAAAACCTCGTACAGCCTGTTGGGTAAGGAGTCATATAATTTCTTTATATAATCAAGTGAAGTGAAACTTCTTTAGGCGCATTGGGGTAAAATTTTTACTGTTGCAGCTGAAGTAAGCGTGACTTCTGTCCCCCAAAAATTTAGAGAGCGATTGAGACCGATTGACAGAGAGTGAGAAAAGGCGAACGTAGTATGAAGCACATAGCCATGGAGCGAGAGTAAGGACTAAGGAGCAAGCGAGTGAGAAAGATCGAGAGAGAGAGAGAGAGAGAGAGAGAGAGAGAGAGAGAGAGAGAGTGATAGAGCAAACGACGCATCACGCACAGTGCCATGGGGAGAAAGCTGTATGTTAGGTCAGGTTTTAATAGCACAAACGGTTCTGCATCTGCATATCAACTGTGGGTAGGTCGGCGGCTGATGGTTAAAAATAGAACGGTGGGAGTGGGTAGCAGGAACGGTATGCACTATGTGTGTCTTAGCAGGCAAAAGTGTTTCGTATATCGTATATCCATTGTAGGCAGTCAGCAGTGTTCCCAGATTGGTTGTTTTTCCCACAAAAATGGTTGGAAAAAAAACTATTTGGTGGGTAAAGTAGTGGGAAAAAATGTTTGGTTGTTTTTATAGTTGGAAAATTTCCGATTGGATTGTTATTTAATTGGGTGATATTATTTTAAGGATAATTCAGTACGAGATAGGTACATTACATACCTACATACATAAATATTAAAAAACCATTTTATCACCAAAAATACAAATATGTACAATTAAGGCTTAAGGTTTGATTTAACAAAAAATAGTAGGTAATTGAGCTTGGCAAGTATTTTTTACACAAAAAAGTAAGATTTTTTTCTTGTTTCCCGAAAACCGAATTATGACAATTGTTATTTTTATAGTCTAGGTAACTAATGAAAAAATACAAGACTTTAATTTCATTCCATAAGGCTATCCCTACACTAATAAACTATTTTGCAATTCCAGTTTCAAAATGGTGTTAAATCGATTGCATTTAAGGTGAATTGTGTGCTTTCAATACTTAATTACATGCGCAAACTTAACGAGTTGACTGCAATGCGATCAAATTGACTACGGTTTGAAACTGGGATATCAAATTTTTGACGCAAATGCAAATGCGGGTCTAAGGTGTTTTCTTTTTTTTTTTTTTTGAAAAATGCATTGAGTTGGCTTTTAGCGTTAAACTTTCTAATAAACAAAATATGTTGGTTTTTTTCAACTACAGTACAAAATTAGTGGGATTTTATTTCGAATCCGGTGGGATTTCATATATTTCATCTGGCATCATTGGCAGTCAGGTGGTTGATAGTCTTGAATAGATGGGCGGGTATCAGAGATGTGACTTGGTATGTGGTTAAATGAGCGCTGGAAGGTTGATATGAAAAATGTGATGTGTATAATATTAAATGTATTAGAAGCTGCACGATTCACTTGGGTATTGCATTCCAGACTCGTATACTTTGAGTGCTACCTATCTTCTGTTATTACAGCAGCGGACACGCGAATTAATTTGTGGAACGCGTCCAATTAGCACGACCCTGCAAGCAAAATTAAAGACAAAAAACTGCGCAAAGAATGATTTCTAATACTGAACATTTAAAACGCCTAAAAATAAAGATAAAACCACTTCTTAGCCAACTTCGAAAGATGCAACGCCTCGATTTCCCGACTTTACTAGCTTATAGATGTGGATAGGGGCATTAGCTTCCTGGAACTTCCATTTCAAGTCGGTCAGTGTATATTGTAATGCGTTCGTAAACGTGCACGCAAGAGAAATAATTAAATAAGAAGTGTATCGCTTTAGCAAAGAATTGCAATCACGGACCAATACGATACAGACCGCCAACTCATTGTATGGTCTCTCTTTTTGCCTACAAGCTGAAAATCGGCTGATATGCCATTTATTTTGAGAGTGTGACGCTCTCCCTTGCTTTTTTTAAATGGGAGCAGTAAACAACAACAAAAACAAAATAAATGGCTTACGCAAGGGATGGTTGCCATCACAAAATGCACAGACAGAGATTTACACGTATTCACAGAGACAAAAAAATATTTCGAGGGTGTTTCAGGCAAGAGGAGTACGAGTTGGCGGTCTGTATTGGTCTGTGATTGCAATATAAACAATCCTAAACGGTGGTATATCGTCGCCTGAGAATTGGAGAGAGAGTTGTTCATCTACCATTTTTTTAAGTGTTTTGCTAAATCATTTAAAAGCTACAATAATTATCGTAAAAGTTTACTTTTTTGACTTGTGTCCCAATTCCTATATTTTGAAACTGATTTTACGAAGATCAGAAGTCGAAACGTTGGGTCTGGAAATTCCGTCCGTTTGTCTGTCTGTTCGCACCTCTAAAACCTGAACAGATGAACTGATTTGCTTCAAATTTGGTATTTAGTATTTATTTGGCCATCCATAATAACGCGTACCAGCCATACAATCGTAAAGAAGAAAATTGAAACGGCTCCAAAGATTTTGATAAAACTTTCAAAATGCTATTTTTATAGCACGATCTATCTTTTTTTCAGAAAAGATTTTTCGGAACTTGCCTTATAACAATAGGTACTCGTACCTCTCATAGACCCGGAATTTTCAAATCAAGATTTCTAGTAAACTATACATCCGCTATCAATAAAATTTTGGACACATGAAGTCATTTATAGCCCTATTGATATGACATTTCAAAATTCTTAAAAACTTTTTTCTTTGATTTTAATAATATTTTTTTTTTTAATTCAGTTTTCGAAATACGAACAGATTTCAAAATATTTTTTCCAAAAGTTTTTGAAAAATAATCTTTCTAAAAAAAACTGGCTGAACGATGTTCACTATTTTTTTTCCTAGATAGATATGTAGAGATGAAATATTATTGCATGCTTAATTTTCAAAATACATACCGATAATTTATCTACCATAACAGCAAGTTCCATTTATTTGTATTTCATAAATTAACGTAGAACACACAAAAATAAATTGCACGGCGGGGTCGCACGAACTTGCTCTACTCTGTGACAGTTTTCTTGGGGCTTGAGATTTTGAAAAAAATATTTTTTCAAAATGCTCAAATAAATACTGATTTGAGCTAAAAATAAAGCACGCCATTCTTGGGTAAAATTCAATTTATTGGAACAAAACCATCAAAATCCGTGGCGCGTATTTGAATTGAAAAATTTTTTCAAGCCATATGATAAGTCATGCCTATATAAAGCTACACTGATTTTTTTTTGTGAAACATGTATAGCCGCACCTAGGCAGTAAAATCGATCGTAATCGTCACGAAAAATGGCACGACGCTCGATAAAAATTTTCAAAGTGTGACTGGAGTATGGTGGGTGGTTGGTTGTAGGTGGTGTGGGTGGTTACTGGTGGGGGTATAAATGTGAGGATACAAATTACGACAAAGGTGGGTTGTTGGTTGAAGGTGGGGTAGGTGGTTACTGGTGTGGGGGGGGGGGGGGGGGGGGGGGGGGTAGGTGCGGGGGATTGTTAAAAATAGCGTGTAGTTAAAGGTTGTGTTGGTGGGGGTGTGGTGGTTTTTGAGGAGGATGTTGTGGAGTGGGTGAGGACAAAATTTACTAACATGGTGGGTAGTTGGTTGGGAGTTGGCGGTCGGTGGTGACAAAAATGGTGGGTAGTTGGCTGTGTAGGTGGGGTGGGTGGTTGCTGCTTTGGGGGGATTTTGTGTGGGGGGTTTATTTGTGAAAATGGTGGATGTTTGGTTGGTGGTTGTAGATGGATTGGGTGGTTACTGGTGGTGGGGATTTGGTGTGGAGGGGGGTGAGGAAAAATTTGTCAAAAATGCTGGATGGTTGGTTGTTAGTTGTAGGTAATCTGGTTGTATGGCGAAGGTGGGGGGATTTGATGGGTGGGTTGGGGAAAATTTTGTTCGTTTTTGATATAATCGTTATGCCATATGCACAACGAATGCATATCTTGCCATATAATCGCAAGATATAGTCTCCTGTCATTAAAACATAACCTATTTAAAGATGCCACTATCTTTATGAGTGGCACTTGCACCAAGGACACCGAACAGGTTTACGGTCTAGGTATATGCGTGCACCACAGACCACCTTCTGTGGAATGAACACACATTTCTTGATGTCGCTGAAAACGTCCCGAAATGTTTAAAATTCCAAAGACGATGCTTGAAATTTGATGTCATAATAGATTTTGCAAAGCTTGAATCATATTTTCATTTTTCAAATGTGATCAGTTGTTCCTGCTACTTATATACATTATGATGGATACATTACATTAAACATGATGAAAGCGCGTAGGATAACAATAGAATCATTTCATATTAGCCACACTAAAAGAAAGTAGAATGGTTTGCACATTTCCGTCCTTTTCTCGCATTACGATTTGCTGACATTCAAAACCAAATGTGTGTGAATTCTTTTGAGGGTATAAATAACCCCTTGAGTGTGCTCTGATCCTGCAAAAGAAACTATAAGTTTAGTAATCCATCAAAATTCACCAAAGACACCCTACAACAAAACTGCACTTTCAAGGATATAAGGCAATATTCAATTTGACAAGACTTCATTTTGCCAAATAACTTTGCCGAAGCAGTAAGACCTTATCATGTATAGCATAACCTACAAAACACGACCGAACATACATTCAAATGATATAAAAACCACCCGAGCGTAAAAGTCTATAGAATAGCGTTTTCCACATGTTTCTAAGCTCAATAAATCTAGATAGGGTGCATAAACTAATGCTGTTAAAGGGTATAATGATACTATCAAAGCTTGTAAAAGGGAGGATTTCGTGCACACAATTTACATTACAAAATTATTGCCTTAAAACTTTAGGGAAATATATTGGCATTTTAATACGTAAGACGTAAAAACCTTGCTTCGAAAATTTAGTATCCTATCGACAGGATTATTGTGGCTCATTTCCTGTGCCACGTTGAATAAAGTTTTTGTTGTTCATGCTGAAAGGTAAATTTGCATATAAGGCGTAATTATGTAGACATTTATAAAGGTGGAGTTTTTCTTTAAAGGGAATAGAATACTACCCTATTTTTGGATGTGTGTTTGAAACTGAATCGCCCTTAACTTCGATTCGATTGAAAATCATATTGCTTGGAAGGATATTAAAACATAAATTTGATTTTTTTTAATGATTTCAGTACTTGTTCTCCAATTATTGATGATTGAATTTATATTTTTATCTGCTCCGAGTAATAAGATAATTTTGAATAAAAAATAAAGGAATTTTTTCCATTTAATACGCTGATCCTTTTTTGCACTGTTACATTCATAATTCTACCCAACTTTCTTAGTTATAAAATCAAATCAAACGGAACAAGAGAGAAAATATTTCCCTTTAATGATGATGAAAATAACCCTATTAACGCGCCATCTTGTTATAACTTTCACACAGGGCCGGACAAGCTATACGTGCAACCGGTGCAAATGCACAGGGCGCTGAAACCAATGGGCGCCTTGGGCGAGCGTTTAAATAGTCACCTCGTAACCACTACCTTCTTTTTTAATTCTCATTTATTTTTGTAGCTCACACCAATATTGATATTCATTATATAACTAACAGCTAATTTGAATTTAATGACAGATATACAATTATGTATTTACATAATATCAACTATTCCAAAAATTTATCCACGTTAACCTTTTTATTCACACCCACCAAACAGTCCCACAGTAAAAACAAAACTTTATCTACCAAGTTAGCTTCAATAGATACCTACCTACCTAGCTATATGCTATTTTTCTCTTTATAAGGCATCACCACGTATGAGAAATTTTATTTTATTTTCATAACCCACCCCCACCCCTATGCAGTGTATCATAAAAAAAAATGTCAACAGCATAAATACAGATAATTAACAGTGTGCATGTTGGTAACATGCACACGATGTCAGTGCTTCTATATGAAATCAAAGTGAGCAAAGTTACTCAACAGAAATTCTGAGGTACAAAATTCATACTCATGTACACAACAGTGTGCAAAATTAAAAACTGCACCTATGAATTTTAACTCTTTCGGTTGAGTGTTTTTTGTACTATGTTTAAGTTTGTCAATGGCTTCTCTATACTTACTTACTTAAGGTGGCGCAGACAGTCCATTGTGGACCACGGCCTCAACCAACAATCCTCGCCAGCTAGGCCGGTCCCTAGCCAGTGGCCTCCAGTTGCGCACACCAAGTTGGTTGAGGTCGTTTACCACTTGATCGCGCCACCTTAGATGGGGTCTTCCAGAACTGCGTCGGCCCTCCGGGTTGGAATTGAAGACTCGTCGGGCAGGAGCGTTTTCGTCCATACGCTCCACATGACCCAGCCATCTAAGCCGCTGAATTTTCAGCTTCTTAACCAAGTCAATGTCGCTGTATAGCCCGTACAGTTCGTCATTGAATCTTCTCCTCCATACTCCATTGATACATACAGGCCCGAATATCACCCGAAGAATCTTTCTCTCAAAGCACCCCAGCCTGTATTCATCCGATTGTGTCAGTGTCCACGCTTCTGCCCCATACAGCAGGACTGGGATGATAAGGGTCTTGTATAGTGTCTCCTTGGTCCTTTGAGAGAGGGCTTTACTACTAAGATGCCTTCTTATCCCGAAGAAACAGCGATTGGCAAGAGTGATTCTTCGACTGATCTCTTCACTGATGTTGTTCTGAGAGGTTATAGTGGAACCCAAATAGACAAAGTCCTTGACAACCTCAAAGTTATATCTGTCCATTGTGACGTTTTGTCCGAGCCTACGGTGATGATCTACTTCACCCGAGGACAGCATATACTTTGTTTTATCTTCATTTACAGCCAGACCCATTCGAGCCGCTTCCACTTCAATACTTGCAAATGCTCCACTGACAGCGCGCTTCGTTCTTCCAATAATGTCAATATCATCAGCATAGCCAAGTAATTGAACGGATCTAAAAAAAATCGTACCGCTGGTGTTGACATGCGAGTTGCGTACGATTGCCTCAAGAATGATGTTGAAGAGGTTACATGACAGCGCGTCACCCTGTCGTAAGCCTTTCTCGACATTAAATGAGTCGGTGGTGTTCTTACCAATCTTGACGGAGCAGCGCGAGTTCTCCATAGTCATCCTGCACAATCGAACGAGTTTGGCAGGGATGCCAAGAAGCGACATGGCTCTGTATAGCTCGTTCCTGTTTACGCTGTCATAGGCGACTTTAAAATCGATAAAGAGGTGGTGAGTATCGATCTGGAAAATCTGCCGAAGTGTGAAAATTTGGTCGACGGTTGACTTACCGGGTCTGAAACCACACTGATAGGGGCCAATCAGTTCACGTGCGAAAGGGTTCAGACGTTCACACAGAATGGCCGACAAGATTTTATAGGCGACATTTAGGAGACTTATACCTCTGTAGTTGGCGCAGCTTAGAGTATCTCCTTTCTTGTGGATAGGGCACACAATGCTGAGGTTCCATTCGTCAGGCATACTTTTATCCGACCAGATTGTACAGATGAGTTGGTGTATGCTCCTCACCAAGTCATCTCCCGCTGCTTTGAAGAGTTCAGCCGTAAGGCCATCAGCTCCAGCAGCCTTGTTGGACTTTAGTTTAGATATTGCTATCCGAACTTCTTCTTGGTCGGGAGGACGGAAATTTTGTTCATCATCATCCAAATCGAATGGATCATTCTGCCTGACAGCGATTAGTTGGTTGTCTTCGCCGTTTAACAGTCTGCAGAAGTGTTCTTTCCAAATTCTCAGCACCGACTGTGTATCTACAACGACATTCCCACCCTCGTCTCTACAAGCTTCCGCTCGGGCTTTGTAACTCTTGGACGAATGCTTTACCCTTTGGTAGAACTTTCGAACATTGCTTCTGCCGTAGCACCCCTCAATAGATTCAACCATTCGTTTTTCCAGTTTTCTTTTTTTTTTTATCTTCTGAAAAGCCGATGTTCCTCTTTCCTCTTTTGCTGGTATACCGCACGGGAAGCGCTCTTGGCAGCTCTAGTTCGGGCATTCAGAACTGCATGATAGGCTTCGTCTTTGGCCAAGTGTGCGAGCCTGCACTCATCATCGAACCAGGTGTTTCGTTGTGGTCGCCTAATGAAACCCAAAACATCCGTGGCAGCGGTTTTGATGGCCATTTTGCAATGATGCCACTGATCCTCTGGGTTTGGCGCAGGCGCTGGGCTTGTCAAGAGATAAGAGGAGACATGATTGGCAAAGGTTGTGGCGGTCTCTTGCGATTGTAACTTCGCAACATCAAACTTTCTCAAAGTGGATGTTCGATTCTGCGGTCTGGTGGCGATCCGCATTCGCACTTTAGCTACAACAAGGTAGTGGTCCGAGTCTATGTTGGCCCCTCGGAAAGTGCGGACATCCATGACATTGGAGGCATGTCTGCTATCAATCGCAATGTGATCAATTTGGTTGACGGTATTTTGATCAGGAGACCGCTAGGTCCCCTTGTGTATATTGAGGTGTGGGAAGTATGTGCTAGCTAAGATGACACTTCGCCCCGCAGCAAAGTCGATTAGCCTGTGTCCGTTACCAGAAGTGTTGTCGTGCAGGCTATGCTTTCCGACTGTCGAGCCAAAGTTACCCTCCTTTCCGATTTTGGCGTTGAAGTCACCAAGAATAAACTTAGTGTCGTACTTCGGGCATTCATCATACGTCTTCTCGAGAAGATCGTAGAATTCTTCTTTGGTCGTGTCATCTTTTTCCTCCGTGGGGGCGTGGACGCAGATCAGCGAGATGTTGCTGAATTTGGATTTAATGCGGATTGTGACAATGCGTTCGCTTATGCCACGAAACCCCAAGACTTCTTGCCTAAGCCTTCCTCTTATCACAAATCCGCATCCAAATAGCCGCTGGTTTCTTGTCCTGTAGCACTTGCCGTAGTAGATGTCACAGTTTTTCATCCTCCTTGTGCCTTCACCATCCCATCGCACTTCTTGGATGGCTGTGATGTCGGCTTTGACACCATCTAGGGCTTCCACTAATTGTTCGGCTGCACGTGGTCTGTTAAGGGTCCGGACATTCCACGTGCAGAACCGAAATTCGTTGTCCTTGTTTCGTTTGCTAGGGTCGTCATCAGTAGGGTCATCCATATCCGAGGCAATTGGTTGTTTCGGAACTATTTTTTTTTTACGTGGTAGGGAAGTTACCCCGACGCACAACCCCCAACCTGGGGGACCAGGCCCTATGCTGCTCTCCTTGGACAAAAGGAGCTGGAGAAATCCAGAGTCAGTAACCCACTACGGGGATGTGAGAGCTGCCGTTGGTCCTATATGGGCTCATCCGCCACCTTCTCTATTTCACTACCCTGACTAATAGTAGTGAAAGGACCCAAAGACCTGAGCTCCGAATATGTCGAAGTAGCTCAATGGGGTGCCTACCATATTGTCTGTAAGCGTCGCCGTTGGTTCACTTAATTGGAAGCTCATCCGCCGCTCGCTTGCTTTCTGAGGGGTTCGTACAGAATATACTGCTACCCAACAAGAGAAACAGAGGAGTTTTATGGCAGGGCAATTATAGTGTTGCTATTTTTCTGTGATCAACACTCGCGCTTATAAGTTCAGCAAGTCAAGTCCGGGTGGACAAGACCAGAACCCGATGGCTACCACTTGGAGGTAAAATAAGCACAATTGATGCGTATGAGACAGTTGCAACGCTGGGCATCGCCATGTTGATAGGTACCAATCAGGGCCTACCCTATTCATACAGCACCCAGCAGGCTTCTCTTTATGAGTGTAATCTTATCACTCGCCTGGAGAGATGAGAGATGACAAAGGGTTGAGTTGGAATTCAAATATGGAAATAATGAGTGATGACTGATGATGATGCGATGACTAATGATGAGGTTTGTCGTTTGTCGTTATTGAGTGAATCTTTTTTGTTCAATTTTCTTTTTCTCTTTTTTTGTTCTTGTCTGCCGCTGCCAGTCATTGTTTCCATTAAAAAAAAAAGAATTTTTTGACTAATACAGGGTAATTGGTGTTAGCAAAGATACCTAATATAACACAAAATACTTGTTGTATTATTTTTGGTGTGAGGTTGTTTAATGAGCTAGAGCGAGTAGGTTGAGTTGAGACAAGAAAAACATCGTATGGAAGGGGGGTCTATTTATCACCGTTTAGCCAGGAGGCGCAATTTTCTAAAAATATGACTTAAATTGGAACAAAAATAATTAAAAAATAACGGTAACTCCTACAACTACAATGCCATGTCATATCTTTTTGTAAAGCCAGAAATTTCCTCCTTTTTAGTGTTTTTAAATAAAGTTATTTTAGTGATCAGTTTTCAAAATATTAACTTTCAAACTCAAAATTATAGCAACAAAAAATAGAAAACAATTTCAAACTATTTTTTTTCAAAATTTGATGTATTCCAGTATTATTTTTGTTGTCAAAACTCAATGCTCTTATTAGTTTTGGGTCAGACACTGAAAACCGTATGGCTCTATGACTTTTTGTTGCTAAGCTATTCAAAAATATCCGAACCTTCTTGTTCATAAGAAACACACACAAATTTGCATTACTTGTGCCATCTCGTAAGGCTAGATTTTCGTTTTTTTTTTTTTTTTGCAGAAATAGGTTATTTTATTTTTGAATAGCTTGGCAACAAGAAATCCTATAGACATACGGTTTTTAATGTTGGACTTGAATCAAATAAGAGCATTGAATTTTGGCAAAAAATACTAAATAAGCTAAAATTTTGAAATAAAATTAGTTTGAAAATTTGATTTTAACTTTTTTTTTTTAATTTTGAGTTTGAAAATTAATATTTTGAAAAAATTTCACTAAAATAAATATTTTTCAAAACAAAATAGGTAAAAGAAAGAGGTTTTTGGCATTAAAAAATGGCATAGCATGGCGTTGTAGAAGGTATTTTTTTACTTTTTAATAATTTTTGTTTCCAATTTAAGTCATTTTTAATTGCCCATCTTCTTTGTACATGCCCTGCACTAGCTCACAAAAGGAAACTCCATCTGGGAGCATACTTCTTCAACGATAGTAGTGATCTGTCTAACGTGGACACTAACTCTCTTTTAAAATTCATTAGAAGCACAAACTGGTTCTGAGTTACTAGGGGGAAACACCCTAAACTCGTGGTATCACAACGGTCCTCTTATGGACTAAGTGTGTTGGTCTTTTCAGCCAACAGCCACTTTAACCTAATCTTAACCTAACCTAAGTCATTTTTTAAGAAAATTGCCCCTCTCGGCTAAACGGAAGGGAATAGACCCCCCTCCCACATGAGTTTTTTTTTTGTCCCAACCCAACCTACTCGCTCTAGCAGTTTGGCACACCTTAAGTGAATTACCCTCCATAAGCTTTCGCCTATGAAAATTCACAAACTGTACGTTACACAACCTACCTCAAATATATATCTTGTATATCTCCTATAATTTTGTAATATATTTTTTGACTTAATTTTATTTAAAAAAACGCATTGCAAAGTATACCCCTTGGGTAATGAGGAAATGACTTCTTCCAAAAATCACCGCAATTGAGGGCGCCAATGATAAAGCTTGCACAGGGCGCTAATTTAGCTCGGGCCGGCCCTGCTTTCACATACTCATACTCACAACTGGTTTGCTTTTCATACAAGGATATGCTAAGGTAATAGTAATAATGAAGCCGCAATCGGAGAGAAGCTTCAACATACAAGACATAAAACAGGATAATCGATGATGGCAGGCTTCAGGAATTGAATTAGCCAAGACATTAATGTCTGGAGCAAATATAATATTTTGCTTGGTACACTTAAGGATAAATAATGAGATAAGAAAAAAAGGAATATAAATATTTCTGTTAATGCTCGTTACATTGGATTCCACAAGTCAATTTTTTTTTTTTTTTTTTTGCTTCAGAATTCAATAAGTACCTAATCCTTAGAAACTAATTCTTACATTTGGAAAAGGCGGTTTTTGTTCCGACAGCAGTAATATGAGTGATTTCCTTAACGAATGAGTGGTTAAAATATTATTGCATAAAGTTATTTCCTTTGGTAGTTTGGTTTGGATTGAGGAGGTTAGTACTAATTTAGTTCGGAACAAAATTATGAGTTTGTTGGTGGAATTCGAAGTTTTCTACTCTATAGTAATGAAAGTTTTTTTATATACCTTTGAATGACTGGTAACAATGCCTAACACAATAGGTATAAGTTTTATGTTTTGTATTATTATATCCCTTCTTCACTCGAACAAGGACAATAAGGACATGCTTCGAACTTTTTCTGCTTTGGTTGCTGCGGTTCATCAGAAATTAAACTGTTGCATTTGGTCTTTGAGTTGGTTTACAAGGGAGTTCTCCAAATGCCTTGGATATCTGGGCTAGACATTGGCAACCGAGAAAGCAATTTTATAACTTGATAGTCTAGTACTGGGTTGGGGTCGAAATAATGTAAGGTAAAATTTTCTGTTTACAAAATATTGTATTTCAAAATACTGTAATTCAAAATTCTGGTAACACACAATTAGACCCAGAGCCCACAGCAAATTTCGGGAGTGTAAAAGTCCCGAAAAATATTTGTATTAAAAGATAGATATTGCATTGCCAGACATGGAAATCTAAGTCTGGCAGTCAAAGGTTGGGGAAATTGTGAGTAATACTGCATCAAAAACACGATTTTATCGACTTTTTCGATTCTCATTTGGCTCACCTAATTTTTTTTTGTATGTGAAACTCTGAACTCTGTTTTCAAAATTCTGTATTTTTTAAACAAAATTCGTGTTGATAATGTAAGAAATGCGAAGTTTTTTGAAAACAGAATTTTATGCTAACAGTAATTTGGATAAACAAGATGTTTGGGCATGCAGAATTTTCAAATACAGAGTTATGAAAAACAGAATTTTGGTCGTGCAGATTTTTGACAACCGGTAAAATCTGACCCACTCCCTCTAATACTCAATTAAACAAAAATAATTTAATTTCTTTAGCTATACCTTAGAATTTTTAGAAAAAATTTTACCAATCTACCGTAAAGATACATTCAACGTGTTGAAGAGGAATCTGTATAAAAGAATCTGTCAAAGCGTCCTATCAGAAATTGGTACTGATACCGTGTTCAATGCAGCTGTAAGAGTGTATATGATGAATGACACTTAACACTGGAGTTCGGTGATTTGTTACCATAATTCTAGAGAAAATTTAGGAGTTAACGGCTTCGGTTGGATACGGTTAGAGGATGCTATAAACTTTGTAATAATGACTGTCTACTAAACGATTAACAAGACGCTGAACCTCCAATGCCATCAGAAGTTTCTTACGATAATCCTGTCACAATTGGATGAAAAGCGACTGGGATGCTTTGAGAGAAGGAATCGTCGTTTAAGCGTTGGTTTAAGCCTTCGGACTGGAAGCGGGGTTGGTGTGGGCAGTAGTCCAGTAAATTAGTAGGAAGTCTGATTCGACAATCAAGTTAGTTATGGCTTTTCCAAGGAAGCGAGTTTGTTGAGGTGTATAAGCTGGAGCTTATACACTAATCAACACTAATTCAACACTTTAGTTGATTGAGCCGGGATGCGAGAATTGTTTGCGAATTAACATTTAATTAGAATGAGGGAGCAGTCTACAGTGCCTCTGGCGATCAACATTTTAATACCCCAGGTGATATTTCTTCTATAGACAGGATCCTAATAATGAGCGATTAATATACATTTTATCCATCTGTTAAGTCCCTAATTCCTATAGGAATATTTTACCCCACTAAACAAACCCGTCAGTTTGAAAAATTATTCATTTCGTAATTGCATAAAAGGCTTCTCTCGTCCTTAATCTAGGTAAAACTGCACCTTGACAAAGAAAATCATAAATGTCACTTTACTTCGCAAGACTTAGTGGGATTTTGGCTGCGTCAGCGGGTGAGCTGTGAAGACCTGATTCCATTTACAACAGACCCGCTAGACAACTCATTTTCCTGAACTTTCCATTGTCCCAGAATCTATATAGAGCAGACTTGTTTTTAGGTCGATGCTAAGACCAGCCAGCTCACCTTGTCACTCTATTACTTTAAGATAAAATGATGATTTTTTCCGAGTTTATTGGTTGATAGCCATAGGCTAAGAATGCTCAGAATATACTGACAAAGTCAGTTAGCTGAAAAGAATTTAAATCTTAACGTATCTGAATAAACACCTTTATCAACTCCACACCCTGTCTTTAATCTTGAATCTTGAAGAAAAGTTTTATCTAAATTTTTTGTGAAATGTTTTTTCTTCCCGTTCCTTGATTGCATGGCTCAAAGTCGAGTTGCTGTAATCTCAGTATGTGTTTTTATGTCTAGTGTCCAGCAATAATTACCATTAAATGCCATGATTGCACTGTAGGATACTTAACGCTAAACATATATGAAGATCACGAGGTATAAGATTCAGAATAATGTTGACGGCATTCACTGCTCTGGATGCCAGTGCCTGCAGTTCTTTTTACTCTCAATCCCTTAAGTCATTCTATATAAACCACATTAGGATGGATCTATGCAACGTTCTTTAAAAACTGTTTATCCACAATTGCAGGGAAATTTGTTCAATAGAAAATTTCTAACGATCAACTGAAAGTAAACATAAACTTAAACATCTTATGCGATACAATACATTTAATATCAAAAACCAGCGTTAAAATAATAAAATCATTTTTTAAATAAAAGCTTCAACTTTATTCTAACCCGGATGTCCTTTTGGCTCCCTATCATAGATTCAACCCTAATGGACAACAAAAAATATGAATTTTGTGTGCACAGCCAAATGTCACACAGTGTCCTGACAAAAATTTATAGAAATAAAAAATTCCAAAACGGAAGGAAAGACAGTCGAGTTGAAATAGGGGCTATGTGATAAAAATGAAAGTAGCTGCATGTCCTCCTGCCGCCCGCCGCGCCGAGTCGCGCAGCGCATTGCCAGAGGCATGCTCGGTAAAAAAAAGTATCAAAACATGCGGAAGAAAGTATTTCCAAATAAATTTTTTACTTGCGATTATAGGTACTATAAGGCAAGTTATGCATTCGTCGAAAAAAAAAGTTTTGAGATAACAATCAAACATGACATTACGATGATAGCGAAGACGAAAAAAGATGGTCTAAAAATTCTGTCCGTCTGTATGTCTGTCTGTCTGTCTGTCTGTCTGTCTGTCTGTCTGTCTGTATTGGACCTACAGCCTAAACGGGTGGGCCGAATTGCTTCAAACTTGGTATTTAGACGTTTTTAGGTATTGTACAGGAAGGAAATTGAAATTTTTTTTTTAGCTCAAAAAATAACGGTACCTGCCATACAACCGTTACGTTAAAGCTTATTTTTCTCAAAAACGGCTCTAACGATTTTTAATTAAAAAAATCAGTGTTGCTTTTTAGGTACGACCAATCATATGGCTGAAAAAAAAGTTTTAAAAAATGGCTAAGAACGGTACTTTCCATAGGACCGTTTTTTTTGCTTTCGACTATCTCGAAAACGACTCAACCGATTCTTTCGAAATTTCACACACATATAGCTGTAGGTAGCTCAATTTGTATTGCATACCAATATTTTTGAAAAATATTTTTTTGTATTTTTAAAAGCATTTTTTAAAAAAAAATTTTAAAAATTAATATTTTGAAAACTGCTTATTAATTTTTTTTAAAAAAATTTTAAATAAATGTATTTGCTGAATACCTATGAACTGGCGTTTTTGAATTTTTTTTGAAAAATTTTTTCAAAAAGTTTTTCAAAAAAAACTTTTTTTCTCGAAAACCGCTCCACAGATTTTTCTAGATTTATTCTCATAAATTCAGATTTATCCAAGAAATAAAATGGCGTACTTTTTTTTCAGCTCAAATTAGTTTAAGTATTTATTTAAGAATTTTGAAAATTTTATTTTTATCAAAATCTCAAGCGCATAAACCACTGTCACTCATTAGAGCAAGTTCGTGCGACCCAGTCGTGCATTTTATTTTTTAAATATACGGTTCAGTGAGTCACGGGCCATAACAAGCGGATGACTGGTGAATGATTTTGAATAATGTACACCTTTTGTTTCCAGTTTTTTTTTTTGTATGCAAAAAATTTAGAAATTTTTTAAACTCGACAAATCATTTTTTTTTTAATTATTCATTTTATTTTTGCTCGCTGCGAAGTACGGTGCGAAAGATGCATGGGATGACCAATTTCTACATTTTGTTTCTGGTTTAGGTATTTAAAAGCGGGAGATTAAAGTGTCCAGACTTTGAAACAAGCCAAATGATGGTCTTGGTACTACAAAAATTATCTAAGCCTTTTTTTTTAAGTTGACGTGCTCTCTTTCGAGCATTCCGAGAACTTAAATGGTCTGTGATTGAATGTTGTATTTGCAGGCTTCAAAGGGACTGTGAGGGATTTTTAGTTTTGGAGAAATTAATTTTTTTCATATAAAACACTTCGCACACCCTTTTCAACAAAATATATCTAATGGGTACCTATATCTTTTTAACAAAGGTGCGCCGGTACCCGATACCTGAACATCGAATCAGTTAAAATATTTGTTATGAAGAATTCACTTGATGAACAAATTATATCTTTGAATACATGTAATGGAAATTCATGGGAATGGGTTAAGACATTTCTATTCTAACAATATAACTGGAAGGTGCAGCCTTTTGCTTTTAACAGCGGCCTTACTTTAAAAAAAAGTAGTGGGTGGTTTGTTGGTGGTTGTAGGTCGGTTAGGTGGATGGTGGGGAAGGGGGAGGGGGTACAACCTACACGTGAACTGTTTTGTCAACTGGTTATCACGTACAATTATCGTCCGTAAACCGACTTTACAGAAAACCAGGTTTTTTTTTTAAATAGCAGCTCAACAAATTTTATAAATCCCTTGTTCAAATAAGTCACAGGGAAAACCCTTTCTTTGCTAACAGAGATTTTTGTTCTGTCCGCATAATAGAGCTTGGGATCTGGTTACCGGACATATTCAACGAATTTGCTTTTACATTACGAAACATATGCGAGAGCTACAGTACGATTGCAACGAATTGTTGGATACCCTATTCCCTATATTTGTTAAGTGTATGCGTGATCCCCGGGACCCCGCAGACAGTCGCTGTCGACTCTCCAGTTCGAGAAACAAAATTCTTCTTAAGCAGACCAGAAAAAATACGATAACATTTATTTTGTGTGTCCGATGTTCAATAACTGCTAGCGCAACGAATTAAAAGGTGTGTGCCTCGACCAACTCTTAGACTTTTATTTAACAATTCTTGAACCACACATATCCAATGAATACAAGAAAAAATGTTCATCCTTTTACTTCAAAACTGCGACCGTTATTTAGTAAACACATTAACGCAGATAAAGACACATAAAAGCAATGCCCCTTAAAAGTGGGCGTGCCGTAAAAAAATGTTAAAAAACTTTTAACTGAGCTTTGATCGTTAGATGATTTTTTAAAATATGTTAAAAACCACAGCTTAATCGAGTAGTTTCTTAACAATCTTACTCGAATAAAGGTATTTTTTAAAAACCACGCCTTAAAAATGGGCGTTTGAAAAATTGCAGGCACACAAAAATTTAAAGATATATTTTTCAAATAACGAACTAAATAAATCTGGTTAAAATAGATTATTGGTACCAAAAATTGTTTAAAACTCCTTTTTTTCTTCTTTTGTGAAAAGTGGGCGTAAGCTACGCCAGTAATTCAAATAAAATGCACGACTGGGTCGCACGAACTTGTTCTAATGCGTGACAGTGGTCTAAGGGTTTAAGATTTTGATAAAAATAAATTTTTCAAAATTCTTAAATAAATACTTAAACTAATTTGAGCTGAAAAAAAAGTACGCCATTTTATTTCTGGGATAAATTTGAATTTATGAGAATAAATTTATAAAAATCTGTGGAGCGGTTTTTGAGAAAAAAAGTTTTTTTGAAAAACTTTTTGAAAAATTTTTTTAAAAAAAATTCAAAAACGCCAGCTTATAGGTATTCAGCAAATACATTTATTTAAAATTTTTAGAAAAAAATTTAATAAGCAGTTTTCAAAATATTAATTTTTTAAATTTTTTTAAAAAAAATGCTTTTAAAAATACAAAAAAATATTTTTCAAAAATATTGGTATGCAATACAAATTGAGCTACCTACAGCTATATGTGAAATTTCGAAATAATCGGTTGAGTCTTTTTCGAGTTAGTCGAAAGCAAAAAAACGGTCCTATGGAAAGTACCGTTCTTAGCCATTTTAAAAATTTTTTTTTTCAGCCATATGATTGGTCGTACCTAAAAACCAACACTGATTTTTTTAAATCGAAATCGTTAGAGCCGTTTTTGAGAAAAATAAGCTTTAACGTAACGGTTGTATGGCAGGTACCGTTATTTTTTGAGCTAAAAAAAAAATTTCAATTTCCCCATTGTACAATACCTAAAAAAGTCTATATACCAAGTTTGAAGCAATTCGGCCCACCCGTTTGGGCTGTAGGTCTCTATACATACAGACAGACAGACAGACAGACAGACAGACAGACAGACAGACAGACAGACAGACAGACAGACATACAGACGGACAGAATTTTTAGACCATGTGGGGGGGGGGGGGCTTGGTCGATGTTGGGGCTGGTAAGTTAATTTCCCTAAATCATTTATTTTTAAAGAAAGATGAGCAAACACAAAAACTTAAAGTTGAATGGGTGTTTGGTGTTGGGGGGGGGAGTGAATTTTCTATTTTTACAAATTACACTTTTTTTTATTATTTTACTCCATGTTGTGTTTTCTTGAATGGTTTTTTATTAATAATTAATTCAAACATTAACTTGAATGTTTCACATCTGCCGGGCTTCCCGTGACGGCTCACTTTGTGTGTTCCTATTGGTCTGTCACTGACTCACTGCTAGACACAATTAGGTAGATTTGGTAAAGTTTATGTTAGTCTCGTCAATATGGATACTAAAAATCATTAGCATTGGACACTGATATATTGTTAAGATATAAAACATTGAAGATTCCTACTAAAATCAATGGAACTGCTGTGTATCATAAAATGCTGAAAACAAACACAATTTGTAATTATGGTTTGAACGCAGTGACATCGAAGCTGAAATTCTTCAGTCAACCTCTCAAGTTCACACCAACAACAAAATTAAGAAACCCATTTCAACATTTACACGTTCCAACCTATTTTTTTCAGATTTGTACGATAAAAACCTGAGATACACTTTGCAACTCTCAACTTAGTGCAAGGCAAATAAAGCAAATGGCCAAACTCTGTAAAATTGTCTCCAGGGTGTCTCTTCTTTAACTTTCATGCCACAAGGGTCCTTAAAGTCCTCGTCTATCATTCTTCTTTTTATTCCCCCCGAAAACATTAATTAAACAAAACTATATAGAAAACTCCAAGCAAAGAAGTTACTTTTAATGTGTGATTCGTATGCAAAACTGCATGCGAAAAAAAATCCTCAACGGTAGTCGAGTCGGTACGGTACCATGGTACTGGTACCGTTAGGTGGGATGTATACTTTCATTTCACATGCAGTTGTTGCAAAATAGGACAACTAAGAACTTAGACATCTATAGGACGATGATGATGAGGACAACTATACTACGGACGATGATGCAACGACAACGACGACAACATGAGACGAGTATTTACCACCCCATAAATAGTTTGTCATAAATGTTGGAATATGTTTCATTATACAGGACGACAAGGAGTAGGAGGGCTACATACATATACATATAGCGAAAACAACCGTAAGAATTTGGAAAAGGACCAAAGTTCTGGTAACACAGGGTGGTTCGACTGTTGACTTCCGTATACTATATAGACGGTTCAATGGTTTTGCATACTAATTACAATGTTACGCTGAAGTTTGACTTTTGTTTCTCACTTCTATTAGTTGTTGTTGTAGTTGTTATTGGGTTGAGTGAGGTGCAAAAGGGTTGACAGTGTATTAGAACATGATTCCGGTGTTGATAAAACTTTATAACCGCTTCTCTGTTGTAGTACCTATAAGGGCATGATGTGTGTGTAAATGTATAGGGTAAAAGTTTAATGAAAGAGCGTTTTGTCAGGATTAGAGTGACCGAGTTGTGTGTCACGGTCGATGTGGTGTCGTCGGTGTCGTCCTTGTGGCAAATAAAAGTCGATTTTAGTAAAAATCAAGCAGTGCCAAGTTGATTGGTGTCGGTGTCGTGCGATATTGTTGCCATTTTATCACAATTAATTTACTGAAAATCGATGCAAGAAAAAGAATTTTGGGATAAGTTAAAAATCTGTTCAAAAGCTTAAAGTATTGATTGCTGCTATCGTAATTAATTTGCATCTTAAACTGTTTCTTTTCCCTTCAATGCATCAATTGAACTGATAAATGTTTCAAGATTTATTTTTTTCAATCAATTGATCTGTTTGCCCATTGTCATTTGAAACTTCTCAAAAAAAGGAGTCATTTTTCGAAGCATTCTAGTTTTCTCCTCTGTCAGGCTATTAGTATGGTACCTACGAGTAGGTACCTTACCTAGTTGTAGAACTTATCTCAACAGAGCTTTGTAAATTTGTTTATTATTTTTTAATTGACTTTAGAAAAGCATTATTTAAAAAAAAAAAATTAAAATTTTTAATTGTTTGCTGAGTTTCTATAATTTCAATTTTTTTTAAATAATGCTTTTCCAAAGTCAACTAATAATAATATTAACAAAAAATTAAAAATTAACAAAGCTTTACAAGCAATCAAAAAATTTTCTTTTTGGCTGGAACAGAACTGGTATTGGTATTATAAGACCCTCTAATTGTTCCCATATATTTTGTAGTTAATTATTCGTCAATGGGAAAAAACGGCCTTAGTTCTACGTCCTCATAGAAATAAAGCCTTTTTACTTGCGATTATAGGTACTATAAGGCAAGTTATGCATTCGTCGAAAAAAAAAGTTTTGAGATAACAATCAAACATGACATTACGATGATAGCGAAGACGAAAAAAGATGGTCTAAAAATTCTGTCCGTCTGTATGTCTGTCTGTCTGTCTGTCTGTCTGTCTGTCTGTATGTATAGACACCTACAGCCCAAACGGGTGGACCAAATTGCTTCAAACTTGGTATATAGACTTTTTTTGGTATTGTACAGAGGGGAAATTGAAATTTTTTTTTTAGCTCAAAAAATAACGGTACCTGCCATACAACTGTTACGTTAAAGCTTATTTTTCTCAAAAACGGCTCTAACGATTTCGATTTAAGAAAATCAGTGTTGCTTTCTAGGTAAGACCAATCATATGGCTGAAAAAAAAGTTTTAAAAAATGGCTAAGAACGGTACTTTCCATAGGACCGTTTTTTTGCTTTCGACTATCTCGAAAACTATTCAACCGATTCCTTCGAAATTTCACACACATATAGCTGTAGGTAGCTCATTTTGTATTGCATACCAATATTTTTGAAAAATATTTTTTTGTATTTTTAAAAACATTTAAAAAAAAAAAAATTTTAAATTAATATTTTGAAAACTGCTTATTAAATTTTTTTCTAAAAATTTTAAATAAATGTATTTGCTGATTACTTATGAACTGGCGTTTTTGAATTTTTTTTGAAAATTTTTTTCAAAAAGTTTTTCAAAAAAACTTTTTTTCTCAAAAACCGCTCCACAGATTTTTATAAATTTATTCTCATAAATTCAAATTTGTCCAAGAAATAAAATGGCTTACTTTTTTTTCAGCTCAAATTAGTTTAAGTATTTATTTAAGAATTTTGAAAAATTTATTTTTATCAAAATCTCAAGCCCCAAGACCACTTTCACACATTAGAGCATGTTCGTGCGACCCAGTCGTGCATTTTATTTCATTTTAACTTGCGATTATAGGTACTATACTATAAGGCAAGTTATGCATTCGTAAAAAAAATTTTTTTTTTTTGGACAATCAAACATAACATTACGATGATAGAGAAGCCTAAAAAAGTGGGTCCGATAATTCTGTCTGTCTGTCTGCCTGTCTGTCTGTCTGTCTGTCTTTCTGTCCGTCTGTATCGGCGCCTACAGCCTAAACGGCTAGATTGATTTGCTTCAAACTTGGTAGATAGTATTATTATTACGTCCTACAGAGAGGTTTTTTGGAATTAGCATTCTAGCTTTAAAACTAACGGTACCTGCCATACGAATTTTAGTGAAAAATTAATTTTTCTCAAAAACGGCTCCTACGATTTTGATGAAACTTTCTGAATAGTGTTTTATGTGCAAGCTTTATGTTTTGGTTGGAATAGATTTTTCAGGAAAAGTCTTATAACGGTACCTCCTATAGGACCGGTTTTTTGAAATCCGATTTTCTCGTAAGCCACTTGACGGATTTCGATGAAATTTTTAATGTAGAAGCCCTTTTATAAAAGAAATAATAAAAATTCTGAAATTTTTCAAAAAAAAGTTTTTTTGAGTTTTTTAAAAAAGTTTCAAAATTTTTATTTAATTTTTGTTTTTTTCTAAAAACGATTTAATCTATATTTTTTTAATTTTATTTTTCTGATAAAAACTACAAAGTGCTAAAAGTTGGCATACTTAAAAAAAATTTGGAATATTTTTTCGAAAAGTTTTTCAAAAAAAACTGTTTTTTGAAAAAAACTGGTCGAACGATTTTGATTTTTTTTTTTTTTTGTAAAAATTCAAAAAAGTAAAAGAAACCTGATGGCTTATTTCATTTTCTCCAAAAAACGTTTAAGGTATTGATTTTTAAGTGATTTATAAAATTTCATATGATTATTTCAACGCTTTTTTCCCAAAATCTCAAGCACCCAAGACCATTTGAACACATTAGAGCAAGTTCGTACGACCCAGTCGTGCACTTTATTTTTTTTTTTAATCATGAATGCGTCCTTTCCATGTTTGCATGAGGTCTTATTTCTACACTTAGCCGGAAATAACACTCGTCGGGCCAGTAGTGGATTAAGGATTAGGCCCGTGAGGCCGGGCCTCGGGCGGCAAATTTTGAGGGGCGCCAAAAATTTTCAGACGAACAAAATTATAAATCGATTGGGTTTTCTGTAAACAGTTAAGGATTATTCACATGAAAGCGACCAACGAATGAACGAACATTCGTCCATTTTGACAATTCAAGAATTCAATATTCAACGAACGTCATGTCCGTATATCACAATTGAACAGTAAGATTTTGAGATAAGTCGTGAGCGAATAATTTATTCGGTGCAATGTGGATGGTATGTGAAACGCGAATAGACTTTGACAGTTCGTAGCAAACATTTTTCAGTTCGCGTTGAACAGTTTATTTAATGCAATTTTACTTATTTAAACAATGAAAATTGCCTATTTTATTATGCTAATATATTTTAAATGCAATCTCTATCGATTGAAATAGTTTAACCTAAGAAATAAGCTATATAAATGCTTAAAATATAATTTGTTCGCCAACCCAATTCGTCCATTCGTTGGTCGCTCTCATGTGAACACTCCTTAAGACCAAATTTTAAAGTATATTTTATGAGCCATTACAATCTTATCGCAGTAAAATGGTAGAAGGGTAGAACTACTTTGTTAAAATTATTAAAAAAAGAACTAAATATCCAACCTGTGCAAAGATAGTTAGGCATAAATGCTTTTAACTAGGTATTCTATTCTCTTGATAATAAAATTAACAAAGATATCAGTGAACAGAAGGTGTTTCCAATATTTACAACTAACTTTTAACAAAGTAAAAAAAAAAAAACAATCTTTTTATGAAATCATATTTTAAATGTGTGTAATGTGTATTTAATACATAGTTTTTGCATAAATTATGTAAATTGTATTATTTTCTCGTTTTCAAGGCTGCTAGATTTAGAAAATGCACTAACTTATATCGTTTATTTGGTTAAGATTCTAAAAAAACAAAAACAAATACATATGTTCTCATTGTTTTTTCAATTGGTCATAATTCATAACCCGCAACCTTTCTTTATTTTGTTTAAATAATCTTCAAAACATTTGCTTAGCGGTTTTACCGTGTCTTGTTTATCTTAATTAATCATTTTATATTAAAAATAGCCTAATTCTTCAATCTCCATGCTCTAAGATAGCCCGAAAAAATCGTATATAAGCCAGAAGATCGACTTATAGAATTCAGTTCAATCCAACAATACTTTCAAGTACCTACATTCATATCCTTACAACAACAAAACTAAAAAAAAAAACATTATGAAGTTCTTTGCATTCTTTGTTGCACTTTTGGTAGCTGTTGCCTACTTCGACGCCTGTTCAGCAAGTAAATTTGGCAGGGCCCGATCCAGCTTTTTCGCCGCCCTGGGCAAAAAGTTAACTTGCCGCCCTTTTGCAATGACAACACATAAGTTATAAAATCGTTGGTGCATTTTTTGACCGACTTTTTAAAAATGGAGGTATTCATTCCGACCCGTAAGAATGTAATATTGTTGGAAATTTTCTTTTGGATAATCAAACATGACATTACGATCATAGAGAAGCTGAAAAAAGTGGTCGGACAATTCTGTCTGTCTGTCCGTCTGTTTGTATCGGACCCTACACCCTTAACGGCTGGACCGATTTGCTTCAATCCTGGTACACAGAACACAGTATTATTATAACATCTGATAGATTGATTTTTTGACCTAAATTCTAGCTCCGAAATTAACGGTACCTGCCATGTGATTTTTATTGACAAACTTATTAAGGTATCTCAAAAACGGCTTATACGATCTTGTTAAAAAAATTTGAGTAAAATGTATGCTTTGGTTGGAATAAATTTGTCTGGAAAATTCTTTATAACGGTAACTCCAATAGGGCCGAATTTTGAATATCAGATTCTCTCCTAAGTCATTTAAGGGATTTCGATGACATTTTTTAAGTGAAATGTCTTTTATAAACGAAATAACTTTGTTACTTAAAAATTTATAAAAAATTAAAGTTTTTTGTTTGATTATTTCAAAAACAATTTAATAATTTTTGTAATTTTGTCTTCCTGATAAAAAGCAATAAAAGGCGTTTTTTTTAGTTCACAGCAGAGCCTGAGTTGTCAAACAAAAATAAGTTTTTTCAGTACGTTCAGAGCGAGCTCGATAAACTCAAACTTTGTTCAGAGCTCTTTACTGAATGAAAACAGAAAAATGCCTAAAGTGCTGGAAAGTGCATTCTCAAGAAAAAAAAAATGTTTTAGAGAAATTTTTTTTTCTAAAAAAATCAAAACTGTTAAAGAAATCAGATGACTTAATTTTTTTTTACCAAAAAACGTTTTAATTAGCGGTTTTTAAGTGATTAATAAAATACTTCGACTTTATATTTTTGACGGACATACACAGTCAAAATTCTTTATAACGAACCTTTAAGGGGGAAAAAAAAATTATAAAATGCGTTATAAAGAAATGTGAAATGTGTTTTGAAACCGCGTGTTTCTTTTTATTTTCAAAGAAAATTGGTATACAAAGGAAATTAATGAAAAAAAATCATATCTTTTGTTAAAAACTTCAATTTTTGATTGCGCATTTAAAATTTTGTTTTTTATTTTATACAAATCTTCCAATTGAGAAAACAAAAAATTTGCAGCATCTTTAGTTTTATCACTTGTTTCAATAAAACTTCAAAAATTCTTAATGCAGTTCTCTTATCACTATAGTACCTATTGCTTTTTCGTCTCGTCTGAAGTAAACTCTTTTCAAATTGCTTGTTCTCGATTATTATTGATTATATCGCTGACCTTAGTCTTCATCGGACCAATTGTCAAAAGTACCAATGACAGCTTTGTTAAAACAACTACTGAGGATTGAACTTGTTTTACCTTCGAAACGCGACTTTGCAAACTTAAACTAAATAACTGTACATTTTTTTAATACATCTATACATTCGATGGAATATGGGATATTTTTTTTAAGAAGAAGGGGAACAAAATGAAATTTGCTATAGAAAGGAGAGTACGTTATAAAGTAGTTTTACTGTACCTACATATTTATGTACTTTCCCAGTAGGGAAAGATAAATATATTTCTGATGACGGATAAAATGTTTTGTGTTTTTCTTCGGTTAATTGAGAGTTCAGAGAATACATTTACTTCAGCTCCCCACATTCATCACACTTTAGTGAGAAAAATTAAAATTCTTTCTGATTTATATATTTTCTCCCATGATGATCTTAATTAGAAGGAAACAAGTAAACATTTTTCGGAAACACGCTTTAGTAATCCTCTATTTTCAAATTTGCCGCCCTTAAAATTTGCCGCCCCGGGCAAATGCCCGGCGCGCCCCCCCCTAGATCGGGCCCTGAAATTTGGTAGAAGATTTGTTTAAGGGATTTTTTAAATTTTGTATTTTTTTTTTTTGTTAAAGCTTCTGAACCAGTTTGTGGACACCCAAAACCCGATGGAACCAACTTGTTTTTGAAAAAGGGACAGTCCGTTGTTGTAAGTAATGCCGATAAATCATGTTCCTTAATTACATGTAATGACAACTATGAAGTGGTGGTTCTTACTGCAAAGTAAGTTAAATGCTTTTGTCCATACAAGGCTTCAAATTTAATGTTAAACTCTTTCAGGTGCTGAGCTGATTCTATCTCCGAATCTCCGAAGAAAGTCTTGCTTTTTAAAAATTCAATTAAAACATAAATATACATAATGTATGAACTTTCTTAATCAATAAAGTCAAATTTAAACAAATACCTTTTTATTATTTAATGTTTAAATTTCACTTAGGTAATAAATACTAACAAATAATAAATATTGCATGTAAACGAAGAAGAAAAGCGTTGAAATTGAATGATTTTCATTCTGTTTTTGTATTAAGTGCGGTAAATTCAATTTAAAAGTTTTAGTGGCATTAAGTTCAAATGCATTTTGCCTTGCATTTAACTTGTCCAATTAGTTTGTCTTAAATATAATAACATGGATGATTTTTGTTTTTAAATTAAAGTCAGAAAAGTACCCATACGTCCGAGTGTACTATACTGTCTTATCGTTGTTCTTAGGTTGAAAAATGAGCAATTGCAGCAAATTTTTTAAAAGTGCAATCCGTTCATTAGATGAATTTCTTTCATACTTAATCAATATAACTAAGAAAATCCTCGAATAGTTCGCATTGTATATATATTTTTATAGTAATTTTATGGATTATGTTTTTCTGTTAGTGTATCTCGTCAATGGCGGCGCTATAGTTATCTTATCCATTGTATTTATAATATATAGTATTCCCAATAAGAGGAACGTTTGGTGCGCCATCTATTAACGAAGTACACTTATACTTGATTGGTGAGTTAGGAGTGGTTTTTGCCTAGATTGCCATTGGAAGCAAAAACAACAATAGAAGACATTTGATGTAAAGTAGATAAGAAAATTAGCTCCGCCATTGACGAAGTTCACAACTAAACAAAAATGTTCCATGAAATCACTATAAAAATATATATACAATGGTCTTATCCTTCTTTACGTATTAATTGTCAAAAAAAGTGGGTGGTTGGCGGTTGAGGAGATACAACTTATACGTGAACTGTTTCGTGGAAGGGTTATCACAAAAAATTATCGTCCGTTAACCGACTTTACAGACAACCAAGGTTTTTTTTTTTTAATATTTATAGTTATAAAAATATAACACAAAACTTAAGAAAAAATTTAAACTTGAGAACAAACAAAATTTCTCTGAATCAAATATATTTTTGTCGTTATAGGGAAGGGAGGGAAATAAAGGGATGCTTAAAGAAATACTTAGTTTTTGAGGACTCAAATCTTTTTTTGCGAAAGAAAAAGGGCGCCATATCGGCTTGGGCCTAGGGCGCTGTCAAACCTCAATACATTGTGAAATTATGAATAAAAAAAAAAAAAAAAACAAGACTTAATACGCTACTGCGTCGCCCACTATTTCCATTTTTGTATGGAAATAACGACTCATTTTGAATGCGGCCTGATTTCGTCGGGGGTTATTTCACGTCACCTATTTTTTGGTATGAGGCTGCCATTTACTCAAAAAAAAGAATGCTTAAGACTTCTTATTCACTTGATTTTTTTAAAGAAATCTTTCAATTTCAAGTGGTTTATGACATCAAGCAACGAAAGTGGCGCTGGATTGGCCACACAAAATCTTCACGGTCGGTGGTGCAAGGCGGGTAAGAAGACCAAACGAAACATGAAGGATGGAGGTCAACTATCATGTAGGAATCTAAGTAGCTGAATTTGCAGTCGTGGTCCCAGTTGAGGTATCGTTCTAGGAACATAGAGATATAAGGATCTGGTTGCCGCCCTGCCCTCCGTATAAGACATGTGGTGGGTAAGGGGCATGATGCCCCCCAGCATGCCCCCTGCTTGTTTTCACTGTTGGATTTGGAATAGGTGCGTTTTTGGATATGTGCATTATTTCTTGTAATCTAAAACCAATCATGCATACACCCCACCTAGAACCTACCCCAAATAAAACAGTGCACAGCCCCCCTAACCCACTTTACTTTTTATATGCCGTAAGCTTTGTATGCCTTTGTTTGCATCTTTCTTACCTTCTTTGTTGTGGAAACCAACTAAATATAAGAAAGTAGAAAACAGTTAAAAGTGAGATAAGGCCTTATCACGTTGCCTTATGTCCATTGCACTTAATTTTTAGCTTCAGATTTTCCATGCGTACGAGTATTATGTGTAAATAGTAATTAAAAACGAAATAGTTTATGAAATAAATCGGAAATCCAAGATAAGGCAGAGGGAACATATTTCACATTAAAAGGGAATTCAATCCACACGATTTTTGATTAAATTCCCACTTTTTGTGGGAACTAAGTCCACTTCTCTTAAGTGGATTTAGTTCTCCTTTAGTTTGTCTCTTAAGTTTATCTCGGTAGACTTAGTACACGGGGATTTCTTTCCCTAAACCGCTCATCGGTGCATAGAGATTTTATACTCATTCCTTCCCTTGTAGCAAATTTTAATTTAAATGGCTTTTAACATTCAAATCCTGGCTACAATCGCTTTGTTTATCTAGAATACTGCTGATAGCTATAAAATATTGAGTTTTAATTAGATTTAGAACTAAAGTTTTAGATACTGATTAAATGCATTTTTAATAATCTAACTGCAGTATTTTAATAATAATTGAAAATGGAAGAGAAAACAAAAGAAGAAACTCCCTCACTTAAGGTAGGTATTGTCTGATTTGGCTAAATGCATTAGACACTTAAATCGAATCGCAAGCACTTCAGCTAAACTTTAATTTAATAGAGAGCTTCGCTTTCATAGTCAACAAATCTGCAGGCCAAAACTGTATTTCAATATTGAAAGCTATACGTATACAACACAAACACTCATTTTTATTTGCATTCTTGACTGTCGCATTCAATGCAATTCTTTCCTGCCACGACGGACTTCCCCAAAACAAATTTACCTCATCCTTTGCAGATAGCAGCAGTTTCTAGCAAATTTTCAATAAAAAAGTCAAAAAAAAAACATGAAAAAAAACTAACAAGGACATTTTATTATTGTTCTTCGATGCTTCTCTCTAGCCTCTACTGATGCTACTTCTTTTGCCATGCTTGTATGTTTTCCATTTGCATTATAAAAATTCAAAAAAAAAAAACAGGAATGAAAGAAGAAGGATTCGCATTCAATACCAGAAGTCGTGATCCTTCCCATCATATCGATACAAAAAAAAAAAAGAAAAAGAGATTTTTTTGTCAATACTCTCTCCAAATCCAGTATACAGACTGAGACTACAGAGCAAGCATTGGAAGTCGTGTTATATCCTTTCCTTTGCCCAAGAAAGCGATTGGATTGTATTTGTATCGAAAAGAAACAATGGATACTGATACTTTTGGACCATCTGTTGTTCTTCGCAATTCTATCCCTCTCCATTGCATAATAAAAGGACCAAAAAAATGCATTTCAACATGTTTGTGTGAGATATTGAATATAAAAATAGTATACCTAAAGATACATTTTGTATAACAAACGAAGACAGATCGATATACATTATACCGTGCAAAGGAAATAGGACAACCCAAGCAAGAAGAACTATACGGTATCTACGGATTCAGGTGTTATTAAATTCCTTGGAAGCGATTTTAGATTTATCTGCTGAAGGTTTTTCTATTTGGGTGTCATTTTGCTTTCTAGAGCTCGTGGTGATTTTCCAATTTCTGTCAATCCTGCATTATTTGTTTGGTGGTGCATGCCTGCATGCATTGACGCTTTGAAAAATCCTGGGGCACTGATTTTGATTCCCGTTGAACATGGAAAGGGAATATTTTTGTTTTAAGTTATTTTTATTAGTATGATTATTCTTCTTTATTTGTTCATACAAAAATGTGTACATAAAATTTTTTTTTTTTTTCTTAAGAAAACGGACATGGCTATAATGCCGTCTGTCAGAAATAACATCTTGAACAAAGTTAATGAAAAAATTATTAGAATAAATATAAATTAGAAAAAAAAAGAGATAATGGGATAGTGAATTTCTTTAAAATCAAAAATTTGTACAATTTTATAGTTATTTGAAACACAACAGCAATAAAAGATAAAAAACAGTTTTTTAAAACCTATTGCGATTTATTAAAGCATAGATAGATAGATTTTTTGTCATGCCTTAAAATGTATTCTTTAAAATGAAAAATGTTTGTATTATAAATGAATAAATTATTGAATAAAAAATCTATCCATCTATGTTAAAGCATGTTTGTGATAACTATATTCTAACCAAAATATATCGGCAGTACACGTCTTATCGGGAAGCTTTTTTTTAAATCAGTATCGTGGAATTTACTTGCACCATACTAAATTGAAGGAAACCCACCATAAAAATTGTCGACACGCCAGTGATTTTCCAATTGCATCTGACGTAGATCCAACTCAGTGCTGCCAACCGTATGTTAATTATGCTACATGTACCAGAATGTGTGCTCCCGTATGATGTATGATTGGAAACCATATTATCATACGCGAAATGTATGATAATTTTCGTATTAGACTCAAATAAAAAATTACGCTACTAAAATATAAAAGAAACGGAAAATATGCATTAAATTGAAATTTCTCATCAATGTTCAATGATCGGTTTATGTTGCGTGTACTTGAACAATGAAAAAGACATAAACTATTTTTTTTTTTTTTGGTTGAAGGGAATTTGAAAATTCGTGGGTCATCATGTGTGTGCCATTCGAGAGAAGTTAATGAAAATTATTCCAAAGTTCCTTAAATTTTTTTATCATTTTTATGGAATTATATGAAAAATTTTACTTCAGTAAATATTCGTTAAACGAAACGAAAACAATTGTGCATTTGTTCAAGTAAAACAAATCAATTTTACAATGGATTGTTAATTTTACATAATGGAAATCAAAAGAAGCAGGGAATTGACGGCACGCGACATGATTTTTGAATTTATATTAAATCAATCAATTTTTTTTTTTTTTTTTTTTTTTTTTTTTGAGTATTTCATTGATAACTGCGTTCTTCAGTTTAGGCTTAAAATACAAGTAACGGACATCTTATTAAGTGATTATAAACGACTTTATTCAATAATTGGTCTAAGTATATCAAAATAACGGTAAAAATTAACGTATCTTTTAAAACTGTCGATATATGCTCAAAATGGGGGGCATAAACACTTCTTAAACAAGAATTTGAACTTCTTTGTGGCTCCCAGAAATTAAGCCAGAATTTTATTTTGGAGAAAACGCTAGAAAATTCTTCATACAAAATTCTGGCCTTTTTTCCTGTACTTTATTTACAGTTATGGTAGGCAGTGGCAGATACACAGGCAAATTATAAATGCCCATGCTGTTGGGAAATCGTAGCAGACTCGATGCAAGTTTACATTTAGTAACATAATTTAGTTTTGTTTTTTAAAATTGTTGTGTTACCTACTGTCTAATTTTTTTATTGGTTACAAATAAAAGCACCTTAAACTGTTGATACCTTTTCAATTTAAAGTTTAAACTGTTTCAGAGGAGGGGCGATTGGGTTGCCGCCCCTCCCCTCCGCGCGGTGATTTGATATGTCTCTGAAACAGTTACGGGACGGGATGGGTGCGCAACACACCCACTTTGTCTTGATTAAAAATAAAAAAAAACATTTCTGGCCTTTTTTCTAAATCGTTATTTGGAAATTAGGCCAGAAAAATATTAATTTTCTGGCTTAATTTCTATTTCCCTTTCTGGTTCTTTTTCTACATCTATCTGGCTTCTGGTGTAATTCCCAACATTTCTGGCTTAATATGTTCCAATTAAAATTTTGGTCTTTTTTCCATTTTTGAAAAAGAGAAAAATTCTGGCGTTTTTTCCAAAAAAAAAATCGTAATTTCCTCTGGCGTAATTTCCGGAAGCCTTCCTTTGCTTATAATAATAATAATACAACAACATTTGTTATCATCGTGCTTGCACCCACAGAGCAAGTACGTGCGACCCAGTAGAGCATTTTATTTCTTTGGGTTTCTGTTGAGGAATTTTTGGTTTTAGAGCTTTTTTTTGGTATTTCCTGTGTTTTTCGTCATTTAGATTGTGATATTAACGTGAAGTAAATTTTTTTATGTGAAGTATATTTTTCAAAGTTGTTTTTTTTTTTTAGTTTTGGACATTTGTTGGCTTTCACATCATAAAAAGACTTTAGTGCCAAAAAAAAAAAAAAAAATTGCTGACGCAACAAAAAAAATCATAAAAAAAAAGCTGTAAAGCTTTCCTCTTGGTGGTGTGGAAAAAGATGCATTTTTATTTTTTTAAATGAAACAAAATAATTACCTAAATGAAAATTTCAATCTATAAAAACAGACTTGAAATGCTAACTACGGAAACCCTGTAAGAGCTTTTGTATTAAAAGCCCTTTCGGAAAACAAAGGAGTGCGAATGAGATATAAATATGCCTATCTTCCCTGTACTGCCGATTCATGTTGAACAGAGTATATACAAAATAGACCATCCTAAAAAGATTATCCAAAAAAAAAACAAAAAGGCTATTAACAGACAACAAACTTTCTTGGATGGAAATACAAAGGTCGTATCTCTTGAGAAATAGGGCATATTAGAATAAAATGGTAGATATCTTCTAATTCTCTTCTATTATACAGAGTACAAAGGACATGACCCATTTTTCTATGGAGCTTGGGCCCAGAGTGTACACTCATGAAATTGGTACCAATTGGTTCAGCCCAATCTATCTGACAAATATTTTTTTCATTTGGTACTAGTCTCATTAGTGTACACCCTTGGCCCAATAATGGGTCATCTCCTTTGCTGCAGATCGACTCTATGGGAATTAAAATTAAGGTTAAGCATTTCAACCTTCGGTTTGAACACAATGTGCTTATTTTAAACGATGAGTCTTTCACATTGAAATAGTTGTCTTCGGTGGGTATCCGATGGTTTAGGTTCCTTTACCTGTAGGTAGTTCTGGAAGTTGTCGAAGTTGCCCTAGTAAGGTTTTGTTCGAATATCTTTTCACCGATTTTTAAAACAATGGTTGCAAACATATCCGGTCGTTCAAATACATTGATTTCTGTGAACGACGACTGTTTTTATACTGTTTCAATTTAAAGACCCCTTACCACTGGTGGGGGGAAGTCTAAATAAAAGAAGGTATTATTGGCTCGCTGTTCTAGTAGCAAGAAAATTTTATTTGAATAAATAGCCTACTTTTATATAAAATTAATGCTTACGATTAAATAAAATAATAATATTTACAAATAAACGCAACTGAACTTTGAATACGAAGAAAAAATAAAGTAAGTTTCGCATTCGCGCTCGTGCGTCGGTCGGTGCTGTTGAACTCGTTCATAGTGCAGTTTTGCATATTTCTGCTTTGATATGCAATTCTGTTTTGTTTTGTTTTGTATTGTTGTCGTCACAACATGCTGGGCCCCTCAGATTGAAGAAACGCAGAAATCGATGTCTTCAAAGGAAGTTTGGGTGTTTCGTCGCTTGTTGAAGGATCTCATTGGTATAGCTGTTGCTTTAATTGATGGCGTTGGTTGTTGTGCTCTTCGTCTGATGATGAAGATTATAACTATGATGACCCCTATGGTTACTATAAATCCATTCACTCCAAGCAGTGAGTACTGGTGAATCCGATGAGTGTTTATTTCATTAAGTATGAATTCCTGACTTTTTTGCAGCTTAATTGAGGCTTCTAATGTAGAAATATCCAATGAAGCGTTAGTGGGTAAGACAGATTGTTGCTCTCTTTTGAAGTTAAATGATGTTAACTGCTCAGAAAGGTTGAATGTTGGTAAAAAAGAAGATTTTATTCTGCTTGTCATTGTTTGTTTTCCCACAACAGTCATGGTTTGGTCATGTATAATGCATCTTGCTGGTAACTTTAACGAACCACTGCCCTTTAGAGTGATAGGTACCGTATTAAAATCGCAGTTGATGTTCACTGTTACTTGATCAGGAGTGCTGTAAATCCATGAATTCTGTTGATACATCTCAATCCAGTATAGCCTTGGTGGTATGTCCTTTGTGGAGCATGAGTTCATAATTTCCTTGTGTTGAATTATGTTCATTTCACAGACACTAACAGAAGCGCCAGTTGTGTATAAAGGATGTTGAAGTGTGCACCAGAAGATGTCTGAAGGCCTCAATTTGCATTGTGAAAATTCATCCTTGTTGAGAGGATAGAAATGATTAACTTGTAGATTAACCATCAAATATTCCGACGACGGAATGATGCTCGTGAAGTTCCCGTTGTGTTTGGTTGGAACCGGCAACAGTCTGTACAACTTGAATTCTTCGTTATACAGCAACGGGAGGCTTATCTCAATTATTATGTTGTAATCGGTCACTCTAGCCCTTGCACTTAGGATTCTGTACAATTGCAGGATCGATTCATGATGTCGTTCTCCGGGAATCATTAAAGATTTTGGAATATTTTCGTGAATTTTTGTTAATTCATCCTTAAATTGTTGAACAGAAAGTATGAGTGGGTGAATTCTTCCAGTGTGGGTTGATAGTAAAACATCCAGTAATATAGTCTGAGTTGCCTTATAATTTATCATTATAAGTATTCCATTCAGAGCGTTTGAAGAAAATGTCTTCATGTACTCATATTTGCTGGTTTCTTCCTTGAGTCTCGATACTACGGAACTAAGTAACTGTATTTGCTTCGTGTTTTCAATTTGTTCTTTCTTGAAGATGTTGACAGTAGAGTCAACTATTGTTGTTTGGTTCTTCATTAATTGCAACAGATGTTTTTCATTTTCCTTGACAGCTTCAATTGTTTGCTCGTAACTTTTAGCAAATCTTTGGTCGAGAACTCCGAATAATTCATTGGTAATTGTTCCAATGAAATCAAACGGTGACCGTTTTTGTCTTCGAGTTGAATCTTCGTTTGCGTGCAATAGGATTTCGTTGTTGAGCTGTATCTGTTGAATTTGGTGTTGAAACTGGTGTAGTATACCTTCACACATGACTGATCTTAATTCTTTTATATCAGTAGATGAACAAATTGTTTCCATTTGTAAAACTAGTTTTTTGTATGTTTCAAACTCTTGCCAATAGTTTGTCAAATTAAAGAACACAATAGTCTTCCAAGAGCTCGAAATTAAATTTGCTTGTCCCATCTTCGAAGTATATTCCAGGATGACTTTGGAATGGAATTATCTCGACATCATAGGGGATTGGAGTGGAGCTAACTATATTCAGTAAGCCAAACAAAATGCACATCCAAAAAACTTGATGTAAGCGATTTGTGGATGTATTGACTTGTCTTACTTCCTTTTCATGTTCTTCATTTTCGATGGGCAATTTACATAGTTTAGCTATGGGTCGTTTAAAATGCTTGTTGTTGCTGAATACTGTTGCAGCTCGAACCCCGTTATCCTCCCCTGGATGAACTTCTGAAATCTTTCCCATCATCCAGGTTGTTGGTGGAAGCCGGTCTTCTTTGATGAGTACGATGTCTCCAATTTTCATATTTTCTCGTTTTTGCTTCCACTTGGGAAGTGTTTGTAGTTGAGACAAATATTCAGATGACCAGACTTTCCAAAAGTCTTGGGTGATTTTTTGTATTAACTGCCATCGAGATCTGAACGTTCTTTTTTCGTCAATAATAGGTTCGGGTACTGCATTCAGAGCACTTCCAATCAAAAAGTGTCCAGGAGTTAGAATCGTTGTATCCTCAACATCATTTTCGATTGCTGTTAGTGGTCGGGAGTTAAGACAGGCTTCTATTTGTGTCAAAAGCGTGGAAAGTTCTTCAAATGTTATCGTTGTGTCTCCAATCACTCGCTTGAGGTGATATTTAGTTGATTTAACGCCGGCCTCCCATAGTCCACCAAAGTGAGGTGCTGCAGGAGGTATAAAGTGCCACTGGATTCCATCCATTGCAAGCTTAGATGCAGCATCTTCTTCGGATCGCCTTATTGTTTCTTGCATCTGATGTTGAATTTCTTTGTTGGCTCCAACGAACGTAGTACCATTGTCACTATACAAATGTGAACAGATTCCTCTTCTTGATGTAAAGCGTTTTAAAGCTGCGAGGAACGCTGCTGAGGTTAGATCACTAACTAGCTCAATATGAATCGCTTTAGTAGCTAAGCAAACAAATATTGTTATGTAGCCCTTTGTAGATTTGTTTCCTCGTCCCTTGGCGACCAGTACCTGGATGGGACCCGCATAATCAATGCCTGTGTGAGTAAAGGGCCTAGAAGGTGTAACTCTAGCCGCTGGTAGTACTCCCATTTGCTGAGAAGTTGATTGTGCATTAAAACGAAAACATCTAACACATTGATGGATTATTCGACGTACAACTCGTTTTGCTTGGAGTATCCAAAAACGTTGTCTTATTTTTGTAAGTGTTAGTCGCATACCACCGTGCATTGTGCGCTTATGTGCGTTTTCAACCAGAAGATCTGTAAATCTTTCGTTGTGTGGTAAAATAAACGGATGTTTTTCAAAAGTGGTTATTTTTGCATTTCCCAATCGGCCACCCACTACTAGGATTTTATCTTCATTCAATATTGGGTTCAATGACAGAATTTTACTTTTCTTGTTAAGATTATTTCCATCTTTTAGACATCTTATTTCCTCGGGAAACACTCTTTCTTGAATAGCTCGAATGATGCCGTTGCGAGAATCGTGTATCTCCTTGACAGTTAAATGGCTCGTTTCTTTGTTAACCTTATCGGTTTCGGAGTTCATTCCCAATTTTCTGTGATCAATTGAAATCTTGCAGTTATATGCGAATCTTCTGCAGTAGGCAGCTACTCTTAGTAACTTGTTGTAACAAGAAAATCTTTCGGCTACGTTGTCGATTGCGTGAACTTCTATCGTCAAAACTTTTCTTGCTTCGGGAATATCGGGCTCTGATATGCTTGTAAATTGTTGTTGTGGCCAGTAAAAGGAATCTTTTTGTAGCCATTTTGGTCCACTCCACCACAGTTGGTTGTTCTTCATATTTTCTGGTAAACAGCCTCGAGAAGCACAGTCTGCTGGGTTGTCGGCTGATCTTACATGTCTCCAACTTTTTGGTTTGGTTGCTTCTTGAATTTCTGACACTCGGTTTGCAACGAATTTCAATTTCAAATAATACATTTTAGATCGGAAAAACTATTTCTAATAAGTTCATAGGTAAATAAAAAGAAGGTAGGTAAAGAAAACAAAATTTAAGCAATGAGCAAACAAAATTTAAGCAATAACAATAATGTAATAATAATAATAATATTAACCAAAAGATATGTTTAATTAAAAAGATAAAATAAAAAAATAATAGTATGCTTCAATTTTTTTTTTTTTTTTTTTTTTTTTTTTTTTTTTTTTTTTTAATAAATTCAATACCTAATTTATATTCTTTCCAATTGCTGTTTCAATTTTACATTCTAACTAAAGTTCTGTAATAATGCTTTTTTGAATTGAGTTATTCCTATTATCTGTCTTACCATTACAGGTAGGGAATTCCAGAGTCCAATGGTATATACAAAAAAAAGTCTAGAAGAATTTAAATATTTAGATGCGTGAGTAGTAATATTCAAGGTTCGCATAGACTGCGAGAAGCGGAGCTTATCAAATAGATATGAAGGTGCTCTTCTTTGAATTAACTTATGCAAAAAAATGCAACATCTTGAATCAAGAAATTGCATAAACGAGCATCCAAGGACAAGATGATGATAATGAGAAACATGGTCAAACCTTCGTAAGCCATAAATATACCTAACCATGTCATTAAAAGCAACAGATAGTTTATGCTGTGAATGCGAATCTGGCTTACAGTAAACAACAGCAGCATAATCAATGATAGGCAGTAACAGGGATTTAACAAGTCTCAGCCTAGTATCTATAGGAGTTAGGTGAGAGAAGAGGTTTAATTTTCGGAGACAACCATAGATACGGCCAACTGAGAGGTTAACATGATCACTAGCTGAAAGGGTCCGATTTATTTTGAAGCCCAAATTCATGACACTATCTACAAACTTAAGTTCAAAACGCGATATAAGGATAGGGGGAAGTGTTGTGACATCAAATTTCTTCTTTGAAATTGCAATTATTTGTGATTTGGCAGGATTTAAAGTAAGTCCATTGCATAGGGTCCAGTTGTAGATCCCGAGAAGATCTTCATTGAATCTACAAATAAGGTCTTCTAATAAATTAAATGGGCGAGAAAAATACACTTGAACATCATCAGCATAAAGATGCAACATTACATTGTGGCATACTTGCGGGAGATCGTTGATAAACATGCAGAACAACAAAGGGCCCAGAATAGATCCCTGGGGCACACCTGCAAGCAAATTCAAAGATTCAGAAAATGTATCACCAACTCTTACTCTTTGACTACGCTGTAGTAGGTAGCTTTTAATTAAACCAACAGATCTTCTACTAAAACCAAAGTACAAATTAAGTTTTTTACACAGGATTTCGTGATTGACTCTGTCAAAAGCCTTTGAGAAGTCCAGCAAACACAAAATAGTCAATTTATCTTGATCGTACTGAATTCTAATATCATCAAGTACTTTCACCATTGCTGAAGAACAGCTATGGTGAGGGCGGAAACCCGACTGAACAGGAGAAAACAAATTATGGTGACTAACGTGGATAGATATTTGATTCGCTAGGATCTTCTCAAAAACCTTTGACAGGCAGGGAAGGATGCTTATAGGCCTAAAATTAGCACAAGATGATGGGTGAGGCTTTTTAGGTACAGGGATTACTTTTGCAAGCTTCCAACAATCAGGAAACGATGAGCAAGTAATACAAAAATTGATTATGTGTGTAAAGGTTGAAATGATGACGAATGTCTTCCACGTCGATTGACATTTTTTGATCCAAGCTAAGGTAATTGTTGAATCTGTCCAGGCGAATACTTCTTCAATTTGGGAGCCAAAAGTTCGTACTGTGTCTGCTAGTAATTTCGATAAGAGATGAGCTCCACATAGCTCTAATTTCGGGAGAGGAAGGTTTTTCCTAATTGGTGCTACCTTTGTTTTTGCAGTTAACATAGTTGTAACGAAAATACCATTTGACATAGGCACTCTACAGTAAACTACTGCTGCGTATGCTGCTTCAGAAGCATCACAAAATCCGTGAAGCTCAATTTTCTGATCTTTTCTGGTTTCCAACCATCGTGGTATTCGGATGTCTTCGACTGCCATAAGGTTCTTCTTTAATTTGTTCCAATGGTTTTGTAGTTCCAATGGAAGTTGTTCATCCCAGCCGACTTCAGATTTCCAGATAAGTTGCATTAAAATCTTTGCTCCTACTGTCACTGGAGCCAACCAACCAAGAGGGTCATATAGTTTGGCTATCTCGGACAAGGTTTTACGTTTTGTAAGTATTTCCGTAGAGAGGCTCGTGTCGAGGCTCACTTTGAATTGGAAAGTGTCACTTAAGGGATTCCAGTGGATGCCCAACGTTTTGATAGTTTCGTCTTTCATTACGTCTTTTTTCTGTTGATTACGTAACTCAATTGGTATATGTTGAAGTAGTTTCTTTTCATTTGCAGCCCATTTTCGTAGTTGAAAACCTGCTCCTCTTAGCATCTCGTCAAGTTCTTTCTGAGCTTTTCTGCACTCTGATATGGTATCTCTTCCGGACATGACATCGTCAACGTAAAAATCATGTTTGACAATGTCTGAGGCTACTGGGTAGATGGATTGTTCATCTTCAGCTAGTTGTTGGAGAGTTTTAACTGCTAGGTATGGTGCTGATGCTGTTCCATAAGTAACGGTTGTAAGCTTATATTCTTTAATGGGTTGGTCAAAAGAATTTCGCCATAAGATACGTTGATAATTTTGTTCATCTTTGTGTAAATCAATTTGGCGGTACATTTTCTCTATGTCCGAAGTAAACACGTATTTGTGCTTCCTCCATCGCATCAATATGGTTGTTATGTCATCTTGGAGCTTGGGTCCTATCATCATCAACTCATTTAGACTTACTCCTGATGTTGATTTAGCTGAGCCATCAAATACAACTCTTAGTTTTGTGGTTGTACTCGATGGTTTAATCACAGCATGATGAGGCATGTAGTAAATTCGGTCGTTCTTTGTTGACTGAGCGCTGACCATATGACCCAGCTCTATAAATTCGTTAATCACTTTCGAATATTCAGCTTTTAATTCCAAGTTTTTATTTAACTGTGTTTCTAACTGACGAAACCGGGCAATCGCTCTATTCTTCGAGTCCCCCAATTGAAGTTTTTCCATGGTATCTTGGTTAAATGGGATTTTTACGACATACCTACCATTATCTTTTCGGTAGTGTGTATCCCTGTAGAATTTTTCGCACTTCTTATCAATTTCCTTTTGGTACCGTGGTTGAGCTACTTCTTCTAGTTCCCAGAATTTCTCCAGCTGCTGCTCAATTGCTGTTTGTGTCACAAATCCTGTTACTCTGTAATTCGAAGCCACTTCTGTTGATGTTCGTCCTGATATCAGCCAGCCCAGTTGTGAATTTTGGGCTATCAGTGAATTTCTAGCATCTCTCTTTATGCCATCAAGAATGATTTCACCAAACGCATCGGCTCCAATAATCATGTCAATGGGTCCAGGTACATTGAAAGATGGATCAGCAAGCTCTAGTTTGTCAAAACTTCCAATTTCAATGTTTTTCGTTGTTTTGGAAGGTAGTTGTCTTGTGAGTTTGGGAAGCACAAGAGCCTCTATTTGGAGCTTAAACTTTGACGTAAAACGTGGAGATATTGTAATATTAACCTTGTTCCTTGCGGTTCCAGCGTTTGTTGCACCTAATCCACTTACTTCAACACAAACGTTTTGCCTTTTGAGTCTTAATGATTGCGCTATAGACTCAGTCACTAATGACGCTTGTGAGCCAGGATCAATTAGTGCTCGTATCGCTATACTTCGACCAAGATTTTCATCACTGTTCACATTTAATATCGCGGTTGCGATAAGAACGTTTTGATTCTGCTCGCCGTGGTTAACTTGTTTCATCGTTTTTGACAAATCACTTGGAACTGGTTCTGCCGATTTTTTCGTTTGAGGAAATCTTTCTTTCCATTCCATGTGTAGCAGCGAATGATGCTTTTTGTTGCAGTATTGGCAATTTCTTTTGCTGTAACATTGAAATTGCTTCTCATGGCGTAAGCAGTTAATGCACAGTTTAGCTTGCTTACATTGTTGCCATCTTTCCTTAAGTGTAGAATTTAAAAATTTTGGACAGGTGTAAACAGCGTGATCACCCTTGCATATGTGGCAATGAAGCACTTTCGAGTCGATGTGGAAGTTTCGAACTGCATGTCTTGGCTCTTCAATACATCTGTGAGGTTTTTTTGCGGGGGAAAGTACTTCCAAGGCCTGGTAACGCCTTTCCAAAAAGTCCAAAAGTGTCTTAAGAACTGGCATTTTATTAGGCTCTGTAAGACCTTGCTCGAATAAATTTCTCGATTCTGTGTCAAGAGTTTTTGTAGTGAGGTGTACTATTATTGGACTCCATGATGAGGTATCGAAGCCCATGTTGTTTAAAGCAGCTAACCCTTCTTTAATCGCGTCTAGCATATTTTTGATTGCATTGGCAGACGGAGAATTTCCTTGTTGTCCGCCTTTCAACATTTTGTCAATATGTATTGATACTATTTTTCTTTCGTTGTTGTACCTGGACTTCAGTATTTCCCAGGCACTGTTGTAGTTCTCACTGGAAAATGAAAAATGCTGAATCAGATGTAGAGGTTCCCCCTCCAAATGGGTCTTTAAGTACTCCATTTTTTCAGTCGTACTTAGACTGCTCTTCTCGTGGATGATGGTTGAAAACAAATCATAAAACGACTTCCATTCCAGAAAATTCCCCTTAAATGTTGGAATTTTTAGCTGCGGAAGTCTCGAATCGTATCTCCCATCTTGTTGTCGTCTCTGGGTATCTCCTTGGTTTGTAGCCATTTGGTGAAGGAATCTGTTTATGTCTTGTTTAATTCCTTTGTAGTGATTTTGGGTTACATATTCAACCTTTAAATCTTCTTCATCTGCATTGGAAATATAATCTTCGTGCAGCTCAGTAAGGTTCCTTAACTGTTCAATCAGCATTTGTTTTTGATATTCGTAGATTGGTTTTGAGTAGTTTTCATTTATTGTGTCATTTATTGTGTCTACAACTGCACTTATTTTAAGTTGCAGTTTTTTAAGCCTTTGGGTTTGAACCGTTTTGAGGCCTTCGCAATTTTGTTCTTTGTCAAGATTTTGATCTTTTGAAGTTCCTTGATTAGAACTCTTTTCTGTATTAGATATTTTTTGCACAGGTTTTTCTTTTTCTGCAGCCACATTCGGGGTAGTTAGCTTCTCATATCCAGATATTGTTGGAACAAAGCTTTCCAAAATCTTCTTGTGTTCTTCATACAAAGTCCTTACCTTCTGAAAAGTATTCCTTTGCATATAAGGCGTGTCTTGTTTGATATGAGGAGTTATTTTTATGTGGTTTTGTTCAAACTCTTCCCAGAGTGTTTGCAAGCGTTGAATCTTTTCATCTTTGTATTTTTGGGTTTTTCTTGACGCACTATCTTTTCCAAAGTTGCGGATTTGCACTTCCAGCTCCTCCACTAGTGCTCTCTGCTTAGCGACGATGATGTAAACTTCAGTTTCGTCCATCATTTTAATTTCGTTGTTCTTAGTTTTTTTTTATTTTTGTTTTCACAATTTCTTAGTTTAGATATCAGTGTTAATAGCCCTGATAACGCTTTTGCACTTTTATTTTCTTAGTTTTTTTTTTTTTCTACCAATGTTTGTAGCCGTGGTAACGCTATATTCTTCACTGTATTCTATCCGGCTCGAAGGACCAATGTTTTTATACTGTTTCAATTTAAAGACCCCTTACCACTGGTGGGGGGAAGTCTAAATAAAAGAAGGTATTATTGGCTCGCTGTTCTAGTAGCAAGAAAATTTTATTTGAATAAATAGCCTACTTTTATATAAAATTAATGCTTACGATTAAATAAAATAATAATATTTACAAATAAACGCAACTGAACTTTGAATACGAAGAAAAAATAAAATAAGTTTCGCATTCGCGCTCGTGCGTCGGTCGGTGCTGTTGAACTCGTTCATAGTGCAGTTTTGCATATTTCTGCTTTGATATGCAATTCTGTTTTGTTTTGTTTTGTATTGTTGTCGTCACAACAACGACGAGAGATCATAGGATAAATCCAGTTGGTTCCATTCTCTGAAAGGGGATTCATTTGTTCGGAATAATCTTGCCATTATCAAATTATGGAGATTTGGATCGCTTCTTTTCCTCACTCTTGTACAATTATAGTCAGGGTTCATTTTGAGGTTTCTTGTGTAGATTGGTGGGAGCTGAGACTATAATGTGTATGGCATTGGTCGAATTGGAATTGGGCAATCTAAAAATCCGCCTGAAAGAAGTTCTTTCAACTGTCTCAAATTCTTCGAAGGGAATGATTCCAAATATCCTTTGTACCAAAGAATACAGCATACAGGTATTGACTGTTGCATTGAACAATTTAAATTTGGATGAATGGTCAATATTTTGATTACTTCTTGAGGAAGTTTTCTGCTTTTTCGGGTCTCAAAAACCATCGATCGCCTTCGTTTTTTGTACGTTAATGTGAAGATTCCATGCATTAGAGTACGCCATCAGTTTATTGATTTGTAGTTGCAGTGAAAATGGATTTTCAGCCAGTAAATTTAAGTCATCAGTGTATAAAGTAAGAGTTCCAATAAGAAGTAGATACCGCCAGGAAGATTAGAAGTCAACTCATCAATAAACAAAGCGAACAACAGAGGGCGAAATGGCGCGATGACATAAGGTCCACGGACATAATATTCATGGAAATTAGGTCTGTTTCATATAGGTACAATGTCCATGTAAATTGTAATGTGATAATTTTGAGTTTCAATAAATTTATTACTAATTTTAACAGTTCGAAAAATATAACACAAGTCAAGGAAAAAGAATTGTAAATTCATAAACATGTTATCGAAATTAATTAATAATACAATTAATTGAGAAAAAAAAACAATAGATAAACATTTGTTTACTATTATTAATTTGTATATAGGTATCAAACAGAAACATTAGTAAGTTATACACAATCAAAAATTGCAAAAAACTCACGCGAATGAGGAACCGTCAAATATAATATCTGCGTGCTGTGTTGGCATGTATTGCGTTGTATTCTCTCTTCTGTTCTGTCTGTCTCTCTCTCTGTCATGTTATTGTGCTGTGTGTGTGTGTTGTCTTTAGCCAATGACCTCAGTTGGCAGTGCTTGTAAGTGTGTCTACTAAAATGTAATAATTGAATTTATATTACACTCAAATCAGAATTTTCAAACACTTCTTTTTTCGATTTTCAATAATTTAAAAAAAAAATAATTTCGAAATACTACATTATGTATTTTTAAAACGGTTGGATTTAAATTTTTTTTATATAATTTTCCGAGAGGAAGACTACAGATTTTCATATGACATATTCAAACAAATTTGAAAATATCTTTTAAAAAAAGTTTTCAAAAAAAATCAATAAATACAAATGGTTGAACGATTTTCAATTTTTTTTTTCCTGGATAGATATTTGGCAAAGAAATAATTCTGCATACCTAGTAACTAAGAAACTCGAAAAAAATAAAGATTTTTTCTAAATTACTTTTTTTCAAAAACATTGCCACTAAGCAAATATCTAGCATAAGATCAAGTTCGTGTGACCCATTCGTGCATTTTATTATTTCAGCCAAAGTGTGATGCTTTTTTTATATTTAGGCTGAGGTAGGCTCGTCGAAGTCCAGGGTTGTTCCCAAAGAAAGCGAAAACTCAGGGTTGAAGAGTGTTGAACTCCGAAATAACAATGTTTTTTATTTGCCAGAATATTCTTAACAGGTTACTTCATATACGGACTTAACAATAAAAACTAAGATAATAATTCGCTGTATAATATACTATTAAACAATAATAGCTTAAATAGTTTGGCCTGTAGGGTTTACCCTACGACAAGAAACGATTCCAACTATATTTGGTCTGTAGAGTTGCCTCTACGACAATAATCGGTTTTAGGTCTGTAGAGATTCTTGAAAAAAAGCGCTCCACGACAAGAAACGAATGCTTCTAAATTTGGTCTGTGGTGAAGCTTACCAATGCAGCAACCCCGCGACAAGAAGCAGATTAACAATTTGGTCTGTAGAGTGTCCTCCACGACAATAAGCGATTCCTACTAATTTGGTCTGTGGAGTTACCTCCACGACAAGAAACGGATTTGGTCTGTAGAGATTCCTGAAAGGAATCGCTTCACGACAATAATCGATCCCTACTAAATTTGGCCTGTGGTGAAGCTTACAACTGCAGTCTGCAGCTACCCCACGACAAGAAACGGATGGCCTAATGCCTTTACTTCAAAATTTAATAAGGTTTCTGGTTTCTGCTGGTATTCCCCGCAGCGTACATTCGAGATCTCTTACTCCCGTTATTTTATTAAATAGAATCGTATACCAATGGCTGGGAGTTCGAGTCTGATTTTCCATACAAATGCTGCTTATACTTATGAAATATTTCAGTACTAAGGAGGTGTGAATTATAATATTAAAGACTAACAATACTTGTACTAAAATAATTCTTTCTGTTTGTTTGATGTTTCTGCTGGTTACTGTCATAATATATGTTACGAGTTGGTTGGTAGTCCAAATCAGCGGTACGGGGCGGAGGGGTGGTCGGTTTTTCTCCCATAGAGGACAATGGTTGAGTTGCGTCACTGGCTGGTCTCTGATATGCACAAAATCGTCGTGGTGATTGGGACTACGGTCGGTGGCGGTCGGTGATGATGGTCACTGGCTGATGCACTCATCATGGTGATTGGGACTACGGTCGGTGGCGGTCGGTGATGGTGAAGGAAACGTGTAACTTCGTTACAAAAGGTCCCAGGTGACTGCCCTGAATAACATCCGAAGTGGCATTAATGGGATCAGAGATTAGATTTCTAAAGGCTATTGTGCATTGAAGTCGTTTTTGGTATATGATATCAGCCATCATGAGATGAAAAGGGATGGGAAACCAAGAAAAATAGTTTGGCAAACGTTATTTAAGAAAAGGTTAATGCAAAGGAGGTCCGCCATGTTTCCTTTCTCCAATGATTTAAGAATCTTAAAACTAATTCGTTAAGGTCTTAGAATCTAAAGATGTTTTGATTGAAAAGAGTGTAAGGCTGTCTAAAAGAGATGATAGACTTTTCAAGAAGTTTACCAAGCAAACTAAAAGAACCGGGAACAAAGAATTCTTTGAGCGCACTAAAAATCTTTTTTGCATATAATATCAGTTCTTAAAGCATCGCGCTTGCTCTATGTATATTAGGTAAGAGTGCTCACAAAGGCTGTAAAGATGGTTGTTTGATTAGTTGAAGATTGTCTGGTGCAATCATATTCAGTAACTTTAACCGTCCACTTACTAATATTAAAATACATAGTAGGAAGTTTCAGAATGCCATTGGTGGAATTTCATTATATGTATAAGTTCTTTTCTATCTTCAAGAATTTATTTTATTTGTTATGCAAGTTTTATTTAATACAAAGCCCTCAGTAATGCTATTTTTTCTCCTCATCTGCCTTGACAATCTGTGAGCAACAAAATGACCACAATTATAGGTACAGCTATAACCTCTTAATATTTAAACAACATTTCTTACAAGAGGAGGTCGTTGTTAGTATCTAAAAAAATTTGTTTACTTCTTCCGTACTTTGAGTACATACATGCCTAAATCAAAATTCCTATCTCCATCCTGCCTTGATCTGACCTATAAGAATTAACTTAAAAAGGATTCCACTTGTCATTTGTTATTACCTATATGCATTGAAATGTATTTTATTGCTTGCAAGTTTTTCATGAATTTTTATTTCGTCCTTTACGAAGAAAAACCTCAGCAAAAAAACCATCGCACGTCAAAAGTCAAAGACATAGATCCTCTCATGTATTCTACAAAATATGCACACTTTTATTATGACGACCAACCAACGTTGACGCCGAAGGCTTAAAGGAGCCCCAGCCCAGGATACGATAATTCAAAAATGAAAAAGAAAATCAAGGCAAACCATCTCAGAGATCAGAGATAGACAAGCCAGGACAAAACGTAATTATATGAAATTCTTTGCGGTTAAGCATCACAGGAGAAAAATTGATGCATTTCAACGAAGGATAATAATTGAAATTTACTGAACGAACATCTCAACGCAAAGTTTGATGTCTTTCTCTTCATGTACATAATACATATTTCTGGTGCAGAAAAGAGTAGGTAGAGGGTTCTAGATTAAGGTATAACATAACTTAAAGGACTAAAGAAGAAAAATATGTATAAGTAGGTACGAAAATAGATTTAATTTGAATGATTACCATTTCTACTGTATACAAATCCAACAACAACGCACAAATTCATAAAGAAACCGAAACCCCTCCAAATTCCATAATAAAATACGTCTTACCATCCTTTAATAAGTATGTATAAGTATATGTATAAACATACATACATACATACATAATATCTAGAGATGATATCTAAGAAAAGCAATTCCAGGAACAGAAATCGAGTTAGAATAAGGATTCCTTCCGACTTTATTTTCTACTGCTTCGGTATTACAATAGTCAGATGTTGGTGGTGGTGGTGTGGGTTGCCTTGTGTGTGAGTGGGCTTAAATATCTGCTTCGTGATCCCTTCATAGATTTTTCTATCAAAAATGAGTATTTTTTTATTTATTCAATCCTTCGTGCGTGAAAAACAATCCTTAATAAAATCAATTCCATCCGTTTTATGTATGTGAAAGGATAATATTAAGACAGCAAAATCTATGGACATGATTTCATTCGTTTTTTTTTTTTGTTTTTAGATTTGTCGAGGAAAAAATTGACAGATTTTAATGCAAAATTAAAATAACCCTATATACACTGCAGTGTTTAATTAAATTCCCAGTCCTCGTCCACGTCCTTAATAAACAATTTAATTTGATCGGACTAAAAAAAAAAAAAGTTTAAAAAAAAGAAGAACAGAAGAAAAGCACTTAACCCAGAAGAAGAAGGCTTCGTATAATCTTTTACTGCACATCGCAAAAGTACTCATTTATGATCCTTCAGTGATGCTCTCTTAGACATTCTAGTCCTTGTTTTGCTTTTCCACTTTGTACTTAAGGATAATTACGTGGCACTTAAGTTCTCTGTGTTTTATATGTATTTTTTTTTTGTCTTTTCTATTTAGCTTTTAGAGTGTATGGTTGCGTCTACGGTACGGTGGGTGGTGTAAGATAACCACAGCCCTTATGTAAAACACAAAGAAATAAGCTGATGACGCTTGTGGTTAAAGAGTTGTGAGTAAATTGCCTTCAATCTATTCGTGGATATAGTTATTATGTATATGTATCTTTGTAGACAATCTCAATTGTAGAAAGCTGGTGTAACACTAGGGGACAGATATTGTGTTTAGTGTTGTTGCAACACAGGAGTTGATTGCATTTGAAATAAATATGTCGCTAAGAAATTGCATCCTTTTTTTATTGCATTGCTACGGCCATAATGGTGTGTTTTGGATTTGGATTTTAAAGATCTAGGAAGAAATGTTTGTATTGTACTTTTTTATTCAAATTTTGGAAAAGAGTGTTTCAGATTTAATCAAAAATTTAATTCAGCCAACGACGCGACGCACAGTGGTTCCGTTGGTATGGGAGAGGTGGTCAAAACCCTATTAAATCTGAACGGATTTGAATGAAATTTGGTACAGATGTTAAAATTTTTACATATTTGGTGAAAATTTGGTTGGGAAAACATGATACCAAAAAAAGGTATTGACATTTTTCTAAATTTTCTGGATTGAACGAATTTTGATTAAATTTGGCACACAGATTAAGATTGGTTTTATACATATAATAATTGGGCATTATGTTTAGAAAAAAATTATTAGAAAAAAAGTTATTGACATTCTTTCATTTAGAATGTTTGAAAATATAAGAAAAAACAATACTTAAAGTCTTTATTGTTTTTATTTTTAATCAAATTTTATTGCAATCAATTTAAGACATCTGTCGATAATTTCAATTTTTTAGTTTTTTTTTATTTCTTTCGTTCGAAAGTAACGGATCTGATGTTAAAAGCATTCTATTTAACAAATCGGTATAGGCAAAATTGCATGTTTTGCAATTTGTCCCCTATGAATGAGAACTTCATGTATCGGAGTTGGAATTGGATACCAAGGATATTCTTGGACAATTTCATGTGGAGTATCTTATGCATACTTTTCGAAAACCTCCAGACTTAATGAAAAATAGTTAGCCAAAGTTTTTAAAATAACTGGACATCTTTCGATTATTGATTTTTTAAACCCGTCATTTGGGGAGATACAGTAGGATTAGCACAAAATCTACGGGCAGTATTTCCGTCACTTGAATTTCCACCTTGTTTTGGTTAATAAACTATGAGTGCATTTTTTTTAAATTCTTCTTTTTTGTGCTTCAAGAAGAGGTTTCTCACTATTTCCAGTGCACCATTTTGTGAAATCTAGTCGCCGTGCTCGATGAATTAAGAATTCGAAAAAGCTTATTCACGCATGTAGTGGAGATATGCCAAAATCCAAACAGTCTTCGTTAATACTTTTTACTTGCGATTATAGGTACTATAAGGCAAGTTATGCATTCGTCGAAAAAAAAAGTTTTGAGATAACAATCAAACATGACATTACGATGATAGCGAAGACGAAAAAAGATGGTCTAAAAATTCTGTCCGTCTGTATGTCTGTCTGTCTGTCTGTCTGTCTGTCTGTCTGTCTGTCTGTCTGTCTGTCTGTATGTAGACCTACAGCCAAACGGGTGGGTCGAATTGCTTCAAACTTGGTATATAGACTTTTTTAGGTATTGTACAGAAAGGAAATTGAAATTTTTTTTTTAGCTCAAAAAATAACGGTACCTGCCATACAACCGTTACGTTAAAGCTTATTTTTCTCAAAAACGGCTCTAACGATTTTTAATTAAAAAAATCAGTGTTGCTTTTTAGGTACGGCCAATCATATGGCTGAAAAAAAGTTTTAAAAAATGGCTAAGAACGGTACTTTCCATAGGACCGTTTTTTTTGCTTTCGACTATCTCGAAAACGACTCAACCGATTCTTTCGAAATTTCACACACATATAGCTGTAGGTAGCTCAATTTGTATTGCATACCAATATTTTTGAAAAATATTTTTTTGTATTTTTAAAAGCATTTTTTAAAAAAAAATTTAAAAAAATAATATTTCGAAAACTGCTTATTAAATTTTTTTTTAAAAATTTTAAATAAATGTATTTGCTGAATACCTATGAACTGGCGTTTTTGAATTTTTTTTGAAAATTTTTTTCAAAAAGTTTTTCAAAAAAAACTTTTTTTCTCAAAAACCGCTTCACAGATTTTTCTAAATTTATTTTCATAAATTCAAATTTATCCAAGAAATAAAATGGCGTACTTTTTTTTCAGCTCAAATTAGTTTAAGTATTTATTTAAGAATTTTGAAAATTTTATTTTTATCAAAATCTCAAGCCCATAAACCACTGTCACTCATTAGAGCAAGTTCGTGCGACCCAGTCGTGCATTTTATTTTTTCTGCACGAAACCAATACTTGCCCTATAGAGCAAGTAAAAATGTATTTTATTTAGTCACACTGCAATTAAAGTGGCTAACTGTCAACAACTAATTTTATAATAAAAAAAACTAATGCCACTTAGTTGCCCCGTTATCATAGATAATAACTGCATTAAAAAAAATTACGTTTATATAACTTCAGGTTTTGGCCTACGGGCGGAACCACTGCGCGAGGCAATAAAACTGAAATAAATTGATAGAAAATCTATTAATCTGTCAATTTCTCCGCTCATCGCAATATCTGCAATCTGAGGCGTGGATTTTTGTGATATAAGCTTTACAGATAGGCTTTTAAGGCTATTTAATAAGGGTGGGTAGATGTGGAAATGGAATAAGCTGTTTTCTAGGTATTAACCAAATTCTCTTTTATTTAAAATACACATGCTACAGGGTTTTCTAATAAGAGGTGTTATTTTGATATTCAAAGAAAAATTGCATTTTCTTAAATAAATGATCGAGTTTTTTTTTCAATGTAAAGAAGAAAATATGCCATTGATAATGGTAAACAATATCAGCCAAATGGCAGCCACGGCAACGCTTACACAACAATATCTGTATTGAATCGCATGAGTCCTGGTAACTCTGCATTCGATGGTCACTCAAGTATAAGAAGATAAAATTAAACGTAAATAAAACTTAACGTAAGAACTTAACGAAAGAGTGCTTGTTCTGCGAACAAGCACGAGTGAGAGTTAGTCTTAAGCAGGATTTTGAAGTGAGATGAATAAAATTTGCTAAGTGGTTTTTTTATAACATTTTTTCCACTATAAATTATCGTGTTTTATTTCTTTCCTCATATTTATTGATTGAGATGATATTATACAGTCCATTTGAGCTTCGATACATTGGTCCATGTCGAGCGTCGGATATTGTGCCAGTGACGGTATGGTGCAGGCTTCCTTTACAAAAAAAAAAAATATTAAATATTAAAAAAAAAAAAAAAATAAGTGCAGTGATTGATTGTGGTTCGTTTTAAAACGAACAAAATATTGTGAATAGTAAAAATGTGCTCAATTCTGTCACAAAAAATTAAAGTGTGCGCAGCAGCAGCAGTTTGTCGCGACACGCGACAGGAGTACGGGCAGGAAACTGTGTATCACCAGCAGGCGATGTGCAAAACGGTACTTCATTATATAATAATGATCAATATGTACCAACCAGCATGTAAGTAGATCAATATAAATTGTTGTTGTTTTTCCCCTTTTTCAAACGGCGGTGACCGATGAAAATTCTTCGTCAAGACTCAAGAGAATAAGAGCAGGTAAGAATGTACGTATTCTCTCCTCAAAGCAAGAATACACACTTTCGAGTTACGACTCATGAGCAAGGATGCCAATCTACTACATATGTAGTAGATCTGCTTCATTTATTTTTGTATATGCTTCTACTACGTAGCAACTCTAATCTACTTCGTTTTTCTCATTTTTATATAACGATCATAATTTCATATAATATGTGTTGAATTGATTCATTTTTGCAAATCGAAAAAGCCATTTGCTTAATCTGAATGCACTCATCGCAAAAACCTCCTAGTTACTACAATTTATTTTCCAAACACCTTACTATCGTATAGAAAAAGAGCAGATAGATACATTGGTGTTGCCTGACTATATGCTTACACTAGCTAGTCTACCACATAGCAGTGCAGCAGCCAAAAGACGGTTTTCAGATTTTAGCAACGTAAAAACAAAATATAATGCACGACTGGGTCGCACGTACTGGCTCTGTTGGTACTGGCTCTGTTGGTACTATGAAAACAAAGTCTTCGAGCAATATGAAAAACGCATGTTTGAAAAATTTGGGAAAAATAACAAAATTTTGGTTAAAACTGGAAAACCCGATATACCTGACTTACTTAAAGAAACCTTTGAATTAGTGTTCCTTAAACATCGATAGTCTATCGATAGTTATCGATAGTTTATGTGTATCAAATACATCGATGTTTTCAAAACTATCGCAAGTGCGAAAAAATGAATTGCAGCAGCAAATACATCACATTCTCTGAATCTGAACTCTCAAGGTTTGAACACTAGGATCTTGTGTGCATGTGCAGCCGCAGAAAAAAAGGTTAAAGGTTAACCATAATTGAAGAAGTACGCTTTCAGTCGTACATTTTGACCGAAAATCTGACATTTCTTTTTTTCTTAAGGCTAGATGTTCTTGTTCTTTCTTTCATCTTATTTCTAATGGCTATTATGGCCAACTTATGTATTTGACAGATAGGAAAGGAACTTTTCGTTCGGTTTTGACACTTGCTTCCTTTTTCTGCCGCGTATTAAGGTTGGTTTATTCTCTCGATATTTTAATTTGAGGCTTAATCATTTTGGAATAGTTGTAACAGTAGGTAGTTACATGTAGGTCATGAACTAAAATTCAATTGTTATCTGTTTAAAATTATAGGAACATTTCAGTTCCCTCGAAGAACCAGAGGATATTTTCTTAAGCTGGTCAAGTAGTGTTGACTGAACGCCGAAACAAACTTAAGCCGAAAGGATTAAACAAATTTCTTTTTTTAAAGCAAAATTATGTTTACTTTTGAACAAAATATTTTTTTTAAATATTTTCATCGATAAAAAGTTGTTTTTATTTTTTGATGAAAACTATCGACAGACTATCGATACTATCGAGTGTTTTTTCAAAACAATTGCAAACTATCGCAAGTGCCGACTATCGATGTTTAAGGAACACTACTTTGAATATTTCAATTTGAGATGTCATCTTTTGGTTGCTATAAATGATATAAATATCCGCTAATGGCCAAATAATTTAAATTGTAAAAAACAAATTTCCGTTATTATCATTTCAAGCCAAAAACTAAAATGCAGTTTTCTTCAAAACATTCTATGTATACTCAATACAAAGTTTAATAAAAATCGGTAGAGCATTTTTTGAAAAAATTAGAAAAAACAAAAAAAAATTGGCCAAAACCTAGTGGCTCTTTGTATGGGAGCCACTATTTAAAAAAGAGGAACCGAAAAAAATGCAATGCCATTCTGATAGAGAGTTGTAAGAAACTATACCAAACAAAGTTTGATTGAATTCGATACAACCGTTGAAAACTTCTGGCCAATTGAAAAAAGACTTTAAGACCAGATCTCCGTTATTAGCATTTTTCGCCAAAAACTAAAAACGCAGTTCTCTTAAGAAAACTAAAAGAACACACAAAATTTAATCAAAATCGTTAGAGCCACTTTGGAGCAAATTATAAAAAACCAAAAAAAGTTGGCTAAAACTGAACGGCTCGTTGTATGGGAGCCACCATTTGGAAAAGATTCACTGAAAAATGTATAAAACCATCCTATAGAACACTATAAAGACCTATGCCAAACGAAGTTTGAATCAATTCAATCAAGCCGTCTCGAAGTTATGTTTAAACCTGATTTTCGTTACGACCATGTTAGCCAAAAACAAAAAACGCAATTTTGTTAGAAATATCTTAGGTAAGTTAAATTCTACGTTTAGTCAAAATCGTTAGAGCCGTTTTCGAGCAAATCAAAAATGAAAAAAACCGTTACTTGAAAGATACCAGTTTGAGCCGGGCTAAAACGAAATGAAAAAAACCTCGACAACCTTTTTTTTTCAAACTACTATATATCAAGTTTGAAGAAAATCCGTCAAGCGGTTTAGGCTGAAGCATGACGTGAAAAAGCGCACATCCGCACAGAAAGACCGACAGACGGTATGGCGAAAACCATGTTTGATTAAAACCTCGATTTTTTTTTCTGCACGAAACCAATACTTGCCCTATAGAGCAAGTAAAAAAGAACTAATTCTGATATAAGTACCGCTTCTTCCCTGTTACTTATAAGAGAGTTTGTGGCTGGGCTGGAAGATTTCGAGCCTCCGAAACAATTAATATCATATTTTTATAGATTTAAATTTGTTTCGGATGGTTACGTCTTAAAAACTGATTGATCACAATTTCCAAAGTATTATAGCATTACTAGGTATATTTTGTTTATTAAAAAACAATGAAACAAAAAGTTCCTTTTTACTTTATGTGTTTATTTTAATGTAACTAAAGTTCCTATTTATTTTAAAACTAACTAAACTACATATGGTACCTATGAAGTTGTAAAATAAAAGGCTGTTATTGTTTTTAATACGAAATATATATTAATTTGTTTGTTTTTTAAAATATTTTGTATTTTTCATAATCTACTACACTTTTTTCAAATCTACTTCGTTTTTTTCGGCAATCTGCTTCATATTTTGGGTTCAGCATTGGCATCCCTGCTCATGAGCAGCGAGCCGGAGTGAAGGAATACGCATACACAAAACACATTATGTATGTATATGCGCAAATGTGACAAAGAGAAGGAGAAGAATGACAAATTTCGTCATTCGGGAAAAAAAAAAAAAACAAAAGCGGTCTTTCGAAAGAAAGAAAATTTAAAACAACAACAAACACAACAACAACAATATCTATACAATAATAATATGTATTAACATATTTACATTTTAAATAACATTTATTTAAAGCAAAAAAAAAGGATGAGCTGAAATATAGTCCTTAAATAGGATAAAGTATTTTTTTATTGTTAAGAAGTGCAAACATTTGATTGTGTGAATGGTGGTGGTTTTTTGGATTATTTGCAATGGAGCAGGTTTCTTTTTTCTCTTCTTTATCTTTTCCCGTTGCATTGAATGTGCCCCGATGTATGTGTGCAGTGTCTATGAGTGATTTTGTTTTGTTTTCGTTGAATGCGAGTCTGAATGACGGAATGAGCATTGAAGGGGCGATCTGAGTTTATTTGTTTTCTAATGGAGGATGAGAATTTTTGAAATGAGTGAAATGCGCAGGATGTTCTTTTTCCTCTTTTGGCGCGTGTGTGATTTACATACCTTTTTAATATCGTTTTTTTATGAATAAGATATTTTTTCAATATGACCTAGATATATTACGGCGATGTTGCTGCTTTGTTGTTTGGTAGGGATCAAAAATTAATTTCTTTTATAGGTGTTAAGTTTTTTTTTTGTGTGTCACTTTTTTTTTCTCTTGAAGACTTTGTTGCTCGAGATATAGCAGGGGCGAGTGGAACTCAAAGCACATTTGTGCGAGTTACCAAATATGAGAGAGAAGTTGTGAAGGACTCGAGATATAGTAGGGGCGAGTGGAACTCATAGCACATTTGTGCGAGTTACCAAATATGAGAGAGAAGTTGTGAAGGACTCGAAATATAGCAGAGGCAACTCAAAGCACATAATGTGCGAGTTACCAAACATGAGAGAGCAGGTATGAAGGAGGAACTTGAGTGCAATTGCGCCAGTTGCCATGAACAAATTATTATTAAAAAAAAAAGGACACATAGCTGAGCAGGAAAAAACTCAAAGCACGACGGTGCTAGTTTTTAGAGAAGGAAAGCTTGCAAGCGGCAGGAATAAAATATTTTAAATTCAAAAAGAATAAATATTTTTAAAGCAGGAAAATGAGCCACAAAAGAACTTCGTTTCTCGATGCAACATACCTTATAATAAATAAACTATATTTGCAACGACAAAAGCAGCAACAACTAGCCGACCTTTTTTTATTACATCTATTATTTATTTTATTTTATTTTTGCATACTGGGAATTTTAGTACCTACTGCAAACTATTATTAATTTATGTATCTGCATATAGTGAAATTGAAGTACCTACTGCAATCGAGTATCTCTTTCATTTTCAGGGTAGGACATTTTTGAGAAATAATTTCTAATGCAATACGATTTTATATATTTACAGAAAAGAGCAGCGAATAAAAAAGATTGACAACCAGCAGGAGAAAAATCACCAATATGTATTGGATGCTGGTGTATTTTCATTGAGCAGGATGCTTGCCTTCGTGGAGTCTCCAGCCTTTGGAACTTCCACGATGGCAGCAGTGCAGGTCAGGCTTGAAGCCTTTCAGGATGCCTGGACGCAGATCAGGTTACGCGAGAGCAGGATTGCGTTGGCCGACGATATGTTGGTCAAGGTGGAGATATAACGCAGGATTGCTGGAGCGGAAGAAAATTACTTTGATGCCCACGCAGTGTTGCAGGAAAAGCTAAAAAAAATGGCTCCAAGAACAAGCATAGCAGGCATACCAGGTAGAGCAGAACAGGCATTGAGCGGAGCGATGGCAGGAAATTTGAGCAGCCGTTGTCGCAACTTCAGACGCATCCGAATTCGAGCTGGTATATGAGGACATGTGAGCAGCTTGCAGTTATGCCCAAAGAGAAGGAGCACCAGGTGACAAGAGGCTGTTGCCTTGCCACTCATGCATATTTTTGAATCATCCAATGTGACGTTGTCTAGAGTTTGCAGTACAGAGCATTCGTTCTAAGCAGGATCTCGTGAAGGAAAAGCTTTTTGCCCCAATTGTCTTAAGACGTGGCATGCTCCAAAGGACTGCTTCCAAGGGCCGTGTTGTCGAAGGGTGCAGAAACTGTTTTATAAGCGCAGTAAAAGGGAAAGAAGAGAAGGAGCCAGACAAGCGGAAATAAGCAAAAGACAGATTGACTAGCTGTGTCTCCCAGGAAATGGTTGGAGAAGGGCAGGACGGAAGAAGTAGCAGGAACAGCAGGAAGAGAGAAAGCGGGAAGTGATTTGGAAGAGGTGATGTCCTGGGGGGTTTTTAAGAGAGCTAGGCGTTTGCATTCTAAAAACAAAAATTAAAGTATGAATACAATTTATTTCGTCTTTTTAGGTCTTTAAATTATAATGAGCAAAAGCAAGAGAGAGTTACTTTGATGCCTACGGCACAAGTAAGCATCGAGATAGATAGCAGGAAGTATGGGCCGGTAAGAGCACTTTTAGATACGGGCGCACAGCTCATAGTTTTAATAGAGCAGGACTTTTGGATTCTTCCGAAGCAGGTTAATTGGCATCCAGTAGTGCCAACACACAACTTGAAATCGCCACGGATGAGCATTGCTACAGCATCTCTTGCTGATCCACATTATTGGAAAGCAGGTACTGTAGATTTATTGCAGATTCATAGCAGAAGCATTTACTTCTGTCTTAGAGCATCGACGAGGTGGTGTCCTTGAGATGGAAACTGTTTTCGGCAGAATAATATTGGGAGTATGGTAATGAGAAGGATAGCATGAACAATGAGCAGGTATCGCAGGCAGTGCGCATGGATAATAATCAACTTCATGAATCGCTTAAGCGTTTTTGGCATAAATGTTTTAAATGACACAGAAATGTCGTTGAGCAGGTCAAAATAGCAGGAGGAGCAGGTGGAACAAAATTTCATGAAAAGATTTTCACGTGATGATTTTGGCAGGTTTGTTGTGACGATTCCTTTGAAGGAAGCAGTGAAAGAGCTTGGAAGTTCAGACCTTACAGCTAAGCGTAAGTTTCTTGCTTTGGAGAGAAGGTTGGCAGGAGATCCTGAGTTGAAACAAAAGTACCAGGAGTTTATGAGAGAACATGAAGAAGCAGGACATATCACACCAGTGACTGGCACAGTGCATGGCAAAACCATATACCACATCATTGCGTCACCAAAAAGTTAAGGGTCGTATTTGATGCGAGCTGCAGGACAAATAAAGGTACTTCATTAAATGAAGTGCAATTGCTGGAGAAAACTTACAGAAGTATCTGCACGAAATTTCAATGCGCTTCCGCAGGCTTCGTGTCGCTATTACTGCGGATATTAAAATGATGTTCAGAATAGTGAAGGTGGCGAAGGAACAATGGGATTTGCAACGTATATTCCGGAGAGAAAACCCGCAGGACAATTTGAGAGAATATTGGCTGACAGTAGTCACCTATAGTACGACCTCATCAGCTTATAATGCTGTGCAATGTGCAAGGGAGGCATAGCAGGAGTTTCCAGAAGCAAAGACAATTAAGCAGGAATTTTATATGGATGACTGCACCACAGGTGGTGATTCTGTAGAGAAGGAGATCAAATCATCAAAAGATTTCGATCATGTTTTAAAAGGGGCAGATTCTGAGCTTAAAAAATGGAACTCCAATTCCAAAGCTCTTGTGAAGGTCATGAACTATGAAGAGCAGGAGTCAATTATGTTCCAGGATGATGAAAAAATCAGTTTTGGGCTTAAAGTGGCTGCTTGAGAAGGATCAATTCACGTTTGTGGTTAAAACACCGGAGACTCAGCAGGCAATAACAAAGAGAAGCGCAGTGAGCTGTGTCGCTCAACTTTACCATCCTAATGAGTTCGTGGCTCCTGTCACGATCGTACTAAAGATTCTCATCCAAGGACATATAGCGTTTGAACGTTGACTGGGATGAGGGACTCCCTAGAGACATATATGAGAGATGGAGAGATTTCTGGCAGGAAATAACATATTTAGAGAACGTGAAAATTTGGAGATGGACAGGTACTTCAGAAAAAGTACGAAAAGAACTACATGGATGCTCGGATGCTTCTGAGAGGGCATATGGAGCAGCGGTTTATCTGAGAACGATACGTACGGCAGGATCACAGCAGATCTCATCACAGCAAGAACACGGGTTGCACCACTTACAACGGTGGCAATACAGCGCTTAGAGGAGGCAGCAGCGGAGCTATTGGGACGGCTAATTTTAAGCGTCATTAAAACGATGGAATGAGAAGGTATCGAGTATGATCTTTGGACAGATTCACTCATAGCGCTGCATTGGATAAATGAATTACCATGCGATTTAAAAACGTTTGTAGCGAATAGAGTCTCGTCTATAGAAACAAACACCGAAGTCAAAAGGTGGAGACATGTTGGAACGAACGATAACCCGGCTAAAATTCTAAGTATAGGAATAAAGCCATCAGCATTGTTTGATAGCAAGTTGTGGTCGCATGGGCCGGAATGGTTGACAAAACCTCAGTCGAGCTGGTCATCTGAAAAGTTTGTGCCAAATGTTTCAGATGGGGGGAGGGATGAGATGAAAGTTTTTGTGATAAAAAAAATTTACAGAGCCTTTATCTATTTATTTGAAGTGCTGGAGAAGGAGTATTCCATTGATTGAATACACGTCTACATTAGAGAACGCGATTAATGTAATCAGCTATGTAATAAAAAGCAAAAATAAAGCAACGAAAAGAAGATGAAGAGATAGATGTAAAGAGATGGAGACGTCCTGCACGTCAAGTGAAAAGAAGGAATAGAGCAGATGAGAGTGCAGGAGATACAGCAGTACTTTGGCAACCATCTGAAGAGAGGATGAAATCAATCGGTCACCTGTTGACAAAAGAGCAGGAAAAGTATTTTGCGAAGGAAATCATTTATATAGAGAAGGACAGGTGTTTTCCTGAAAAGAGCAGGATAGAATCCTTAAAGATAATCTTAGATGGTGAAAAGATTCTGAGAGTAGCAGGGAGATTGGAAAGAGCAGAAATGGGATACGAGAGAAGGCATCCAGCTATCGTGCCAAATGGTTCTCGATTGGCTTGGTTGATCATGTATAATGCGCATACAGCAACGAATCATGGAGCATTGCTGGTCATGATGCAGGACATTCGTCAGATATTCTGAATTCCGAAGCTCCGAAGTCAGCTGAGGAATTACTTACATAAGTGTTTGGTTTGCGTGCGCTATAATCAACTTTTTGAGATGCAATTGATGGCCATCAGAAAGAGTAACAGCAGGGAAGGCTTTTCTACACACAGGTCCATTCGAAATAAAGATGATCGACAGAGCAGATGAGCAAATAATAATACAGAAATGTTGGGTTTCCGTCTTTGTTAGCCTTAAAACTAGTGCAGTGCATATAGATTTGGTATCAAATCTGACGTCAGTGGCGTTCATTGCTTGTTTCGAAAGATTCATGGCAAGAAGGGGCAGGTCTGGAAGGACAATGATACAGCATTTGTCGGTGCAGCGAAGGAATTGCAGAAAGCCGAAAGCCAAAGAGCGTTGGTTAGTGAAGGATACATTTGAACACTTAAGTTTGAAAGAGAGAAGAGACGGAATGAAAGTTTATGACTCCTGCGGCAACACATCAGGTGAGAGTGGGATATACGAAGCAGCGGTAAAGTCGATGAAATATCATTTGACGAAGATTGTTGTAGCGAAGGTTTTGGCATATGAACTTGAGCAGGTTTTGACATTAATTACTGGGATAGAAGCCATCTTGAATTTAAGACCGCTACATCCATTAAGCAATGATCCTGATGATTTGCAGGCGTTAACGCCGGGACATTTTGGTTGGTGAATCGCTTGTTTTACCGTTAACATTTATAACCAATGAGATGCCAAATACCAAGGGCATACAATTGTGGAAGGAGCGCAAGTGTATACTTGCACTCTTCTGGAGCAGGTGGAAGGTAGAGTACTTATCTACTCTATACGAGAGAAAGAAATGGTGAAAGGAGAAATATGGCTTGACAGAAGGACAACTCTGCATAATCAGGAAAGAAAATTTCCCATCATCGGCGTGGGCGAGGGCGCGGATACTAAAACTAATACCAATCAGGGATGGACTAATAAGGAGGGTGGTTCTGCAGACAGCGAGCAATCAACTTACGAGACCGGTACAGAAGATCGGCATCTTACTAATCAAGGAACTGGAATGATTAATATATTAGAATAAATTTGTATTGAGCAGAGATATATGTATGTAAAATAAAAGCGAAAGGGAAACCGTAGGTTTTCGCCGGGACTGTATCGAATCGCATGAGTCCTGGTAACTCTGCATTCGATGGTCACTCAAGTATAAGAAGATAAAATTAAACGTAAATAAAACTTAACGTAAGAACTTAACGAAAGAGTGCTTGTTCTGCGAACAAGCACGAGTGAGAGTTAGTCTTAAGCAGGATTTTGAAGTGAGATGAATAAAATTTGCTAAGTGGTTTTTTTATAACATTTTTTCCACTATAAATTATCGTGTTTTATTTCTTTCCTCATATTTATTGATTGAGATGATATTATACAGTCCATTTGAGCTTCGATACAATATCCTTTTCATGAAATTTTCCATCACCAAATCGCAAAGCGGCTGCTGTATGCCCTCAATAGCTTCACGAATTCCATCTTTGAGGTCTTGAATCGACGCTGGGCTGTTGGCGTAGAACTTGTCTTTCACGTGGTCACAAGGAGTTAAATCACAAGATCTCGGTAGCCACTTGTGGTCACCTCTTCGGGAGATAATACGGTCCGGAAACTTTTCCCGTAAAAGGTCGATGGTTTCGTTACTTGTGTGGCACGTAGCGCCCGCGCGCCGTCTTGTTTAAAGCAAATGTTGTCCAGATCAATACCATCCAATTCCGGGCATACAAAATTATAGCGCAATTCATTCGCCGTAGCTGTTGCTCCAGCCTCATTTTCAAAAAAGTAAGCTCCAACTGAGGTGAAAATGGGCCTCATCAGTCAAGATGATTTTTCGATAAAATTCCGGATCATTCTCATGCATTTCAAGGACCCAACCAGCAAAGGCACGACGTTTTTGATGATGATTGTGTATCATTCCATTTTTACTTGCGATTATAGGTACTATAAGGCAAGTTATGCATTCGTCGAAAAAAAAGGTTTTGAGATAACAGTCAAACATGACATTACGATGATAGCGAAGACGAAAAAAATTCTGTCCGTCCGTATGTCTATCTGTCTGTCTGTCTGTCTGTCTGTATGTATGTATAGACACCTACAGCCCAAACGGGAAAGCCGAATTGCTTCAAACTTGGTATTTGCTGAATATTTATGAACTGGCGTTTTTGAATTTATTTTGAAATTTTTTTTCAAAAAAAACTTTTTCTCAAAAACCGCTCCACAGATTTTTATAAATTTATCCTCATAAATTCAAATTTATCCAAGAAATAAAATGGTGTACTTTTTTTCAGCTCAAATTAGTTTAAGTATTTATTTAAGAATTTTGAAAAATTTATTTTTATCAAAATTCCAAACCCTTAGATAGACCACTGTCACACATTAGATCAAGTTCGTGCGACCCAGTCGTGCATTTTATTTAGTCTATTTTTCATTTTAATGGCGGAGTTTCCACTTTTCAAATGTTAAAAAATTACAGCTTCAAAAGTGACAACTACAGAAATAGCAGGCTATTCAAAATAACACCCTTTATGTATGCTGGCATCACTCTAACGGTCATCTGGGCTTCTTACTATAGCACAGTCAAATCGGGCCATAAGAAACTGGTTATCATTGTTCTGCGGTGCACGCCACTAATGGTGACGGCTTCACAAACATCGGTTTCAAAAAAGTACGGGCCAATGAATAAGGCCGCCCCGAAGCGCACGCCGCGCCGCCGCGCCGCAGGCCAGAAATCCCCACAAACGCTACATTTATGAGAACCCAATATATTGTGAACTGTGTGTGAGTTGGTGCTGGCTGTCCCAGTTTTGCTTGTATAAGCACATCCGTTTATCTAAAAACTCACCAGGTCGCTTACAAAGTTATTGCGACCGAAAAAAGAAGGCCGTCTCGCAAACGCTAAGTTGAAATCTTGGAAAAGCCGAGTTCTAGTACATTTCGAGGAATCGACAGCCGCGGGTTCTGTTGTACACTTTTACGAAAAGTGGTTATGTTCTCGGTGCATGTTGCGACCACTTCACTTCTTCCATTTAATGGGCACCTATGACCACTCCTTTTGACAATGAAAACTTATCATTTATTTAAACGTTCTGTTCAATCGTGTAATTTACTCGTACCATGGTGATTTGGCATCAGAAACATGAATAATAAACATCAGATGGAAGCATCAGGCTGCCAAAATCTACCCGAGCCAATTGAGAAACCCAAAAGTATGTTTCCTACCAGCCCCATGATCTGGGAAGACACTGATTCCAAACATCAATATGTGTTTCTACTTTATTTTTTTTATAGTTCATGATACACCATCAGGTATGCTGAGTTGCTGCATACCATGATACATCTATCTACAAGGTATCTCGAAAACAAATGTCATTCTTGTCAAATGACAAGACCAATCATTAAATCACCGATTTCCTCTGATGAAATAAAATGTATCCGAGGATCAAGCATGCATGAGGTTCAGTGCTCAACCGCACTATTGTACAACTGGTACTGAGAACTAAATGATATTTTGCGTAGCATTGCTGTCAATGATTTTTATGCCTCAAAATGTTGTCATTGCCAAAAACTCGTACCAACAAATATTCCATGGCCTTTGAGTAGTTTGTATATATACTTCTAAATGTTAGCATTAACCTAAAAACGACATCCGTTAAAGCCACCTTCTTATAAACTCTAGAAGTTGGGCATAGATAAATTCTCAAACCAATAATTCTTGTAGAAATTGAAAAACTGGCTTCCGTTCCTAAATGTCAGTCGTTAGGAAACCACAAAATAGGACACCAATAATATTAAAAGACAAAATCATTTTATTTCTCGTAAATACTTGTTAAAACTTTATTTCACAATAAATTTAGAAAGATGGTTTATAAACTGGATATGCTTCTTCTTTTGGTTCTTCTGCAGGTGCTTCTTCTTTTGGTTCTTCTGCAGGTGCTTCTTCTGCTGGTCGTAAAAGGCGTATGACCTTAGCTATCCAATTCCTTACAGACGCCACGGAACCGTAGACACCTGGATAACCCTCACGGCCACAACCTTTTCCAAAGGAGATTACACCCCAAAGCGAGCCCTTGTTTACACCCTCGTTTGAAATATATGGACCACCGGAGTCACCTTGGCATGCGTCAACATCCTTACTTTGAGCACAAATCATACTTTCCTTAATGTCATCTTCGCCATAATCAAACAATTTCGATCCACATTTTGCTTTTGAAATAGATTGAACATCGGCATATTGCAACATAGTTGGTATCATATCAGCCTTTTCCTTTTTCAGTCCCCATCCACAAATTAATCCGTTTTTGCCATCTCCAGGTATCTTATCTGCCAATGTACAAGCTTTAACTGTCACATTATCAAACTCCAATGGTGTGAGGAGTTGCAGGATGGCGAAATCATAGACTTTTGTCTTTGTATCATAGTCAGGATGTATAACAATCTTTTTCACACCAATCCACTGACCACCTGCACTCCACATTGTTGCTCCAGCGCGAATCCCTACCGCACTTATTGGAAGCTTAGAAAGTGGAAGTGCACAATGAGCAGCTGTCAATATGATTGTGTCATTCAAAATGGTTCCTCCGCATACGTGTACTTCTCGGCGTTGCAATGACACAACACAAGGAAATTTGCTGACCATGGCAGTCCTGCCGCCAACAATACGATCATCGTCCTTAACCTGTTGTTTTTTAGCTGGTGATGCTGTTGCGAGTACAGCCAGACCGAGCAGGCTTAGAACCAACGACGTTGCGCGCCACATTTTACTTGACGATTTGGAGTTGGAAACGCTTGGTTTGATTTATATAGGGGTACCTGCGACGGGCGTTGAGATAGTTGTTGTTTACGTGGCAAACATGTGTTTTATAAAAACATATATACAAACAAATATTTAATAAATAACGAGAAACATTTGCAAATACAAAACACACTTTTTCCAACGTCATTTATAATGTTAGGTATTTTTTGTTCGAAATGAAGGCTGAGCAAACTTAAACAAACAAATAAAATTTATTTTTTAGTTAAAAATAAAATTATTGTAGTTCGTAGCTTAAGACCGCACAGCTGGGTCGCATGAATCTGCGATAATTTTTTTTTTTTGTATAATGAACCCGCACACAAGAGTGTCCTAAAAAAGTTGGATAGGAAATAAAAGGAGATACCGGGGCACATTAATAATAATAATAATAATAATAATTTAACTATATGCCTGTAAGACCCAAGGTCTTTTGAATGCAAACTGCACGGCAATAGTTAGAAGGAATAGAAAGATAGGAAAGATTTTTTGTTGGTACAATGGATTGAGAAATAGGTGATATTTATCTCATGAAAATCCCACGGGTGGCGTCCAGTTGAAGCTGGGGGAATATTGAAAAGTTGCTGACCAGACCGGGGCTCGAACCCACAACTCTAAGGTTAGCAACCAAGCACTTCATCCACTGTACCATTGCCACCCGCAATTGTTTTGAACATTTGTTTTGAACATCTGTAAATCAGTAAAAGTAATTCACATTCTTGTAGTTCGGCTAAAGAAGAAGTCTCTATACTCAACAATACGTCTGAAATTATAGGCTTCATGGTAAATTATTGATATGCATTTATTGCTTACCGAGTATTACGCCGAAATCTTTTAAGGGGAGGGGCGCAATTGACTATTTTACTAGAGCACTGTTAACAAATAAAAAGAAGTGATAAAACAAGATGAGACAAGAAAAATTTGAATCTTATGTTTCCGTAAATGTTCTTCCGCCGATTAACTTTAATTCTCTATGTTGAAACCCTTAAGAGAGTTATTTGATATTTAATCACCAAAAAATTGAACGTAACTTTGTGGTCGTTATAATTGATGTTGAAGTTTTTTAAATTTTCTTATTGACCGCAAATTATCGATAAAAGATTCAAAACACAAGATATAATTCGGTTTCAATATTCTTTTTTATTATTATCGTATGCATTTCGGGCTCTTTCTATTGAGGGCCCATCATCAGCGAGCGTTTAATATACACTAAAGAACGAATTTGACAAATAAAACAAAATATGAAAATTAAACAACAACAAATATGTCAAACAATTAAAACCATTAAGCTACATAAAAACAAAATTGCAAAACGGAATAATCAAAAAGTGAACATGATTTACTTAAATAAGTTAAAAAGAGAAGATTCTATTGCACCTGGCTCCAAATTCATTAAATTGTTGGTGGTTTGAATGTAAAAGGATTCGTATGCGTCTAACTTGGAAGGGTAATGAACAGTCTTTAATAATTTAATATTTTCTTCAATTGGTGAGACAGAGTGGGGCTCTGTGTTGTCAAGATCGAAAATATGTGCTGGTATTGCATTAGAAATCTGTTTGTTTTTGACTGTTCTTGCATGCTCGCTTGCTCTCCTAGTCTGTCATATGTAAGAGGCATCACATTTTGTGCAGCTTATTTTGTACTCGCCACTCCGATCCATCATCGGTACAACGTCTTTGGTAGTGCCTAGCGATAGTCGTAGTTTGTTTGAATTATTGTGTACAATCTTCATTTTGGCTTTTTTATAATTTTTGTGTACCTAGCTTGTTTGTAATACTCGGTATAAATGCGAGTGCAACACGTCTGTCGTTAGATTTTTGGCGTGCTGAGTTCTGATAGAATAGCGTTGAAAGGTTTTCTTTTTTGATTTTATTTGAATGCTTTTTAACTAAATTTTCTATCAAAGTTTGCTTAAATCCATTCACTTGAGCCAAATGAAGAATGTAATCATATTCGATTTTAAAGCTACACAAAAATTATAAAAAAGCCAAAATGAAGATTGTACACAATAATTCAAACAAACTACGACTATCGCTAGGCACTACCAAAGACGTTGTACCGATGATGGATCGGAGTGGCGTGTACAAAATAAGCTGCACAAAATGTGATGCCTCTTACATACGAGTAGGACAGACTAGGAGAGCTTTAAAGACAAGAGCAAGCGAGCATGCAAGAACAGTCAAAAACAAACAGATTTCTAATGCAATACCAGCACATATTTTCGATCTTGACAACACAGAGCCCCACTCTGTCTCACCAATCGAAGAAAATATTAAATTATTAAAGACAGTTCATTACCCTTCCAAGTTAGACGCATACGAATCCTTTTACATTCAAACCACCAACAATTTAATGAATTTGGAGCCAGGTGCAATAGAATCTTCTCTTTTTAACTTATTTAAGTAAATCATGTTCACTTTTTGATTATTCCGTTTTGCAATTTTGTTTTTATGTAGCTTAATGGTTTTAATTGTTTGACATATTTGTTGTTGTTTAATTTTCATATTTTGTTTTATTTGTCAAATTCTTTCTTTAGTGTATATTAAACGCTCGCTGATGATGGGCCCTCAATAGAAAGAGCCCGAAATGCATACGATAATAATAAAAAAGAATATTGAAACCGAATTATGTATATCTTGTGTTTTGAATCTTTTATCGATAATTTGCGGTCAATAAGAAAATTTAAAAAACTTCAACATCAATTGAAACCCTTACCTATTCAGGATTCAGAAATGTGAAACAGGAGAACCTGCCAAATTATGAGAATAATATAAGCACTCAGCTTTGGGCTAATGAATGCCTTGTAGGTTCTAGCCAGGTCAGGCGGCGGAAATGTTGCATTTCTGGCAACGTTGTAACAAAGTTACATGCTTCCCAATATGCAGTCACGACGAGCTTAACCACCGACGAAGTTATTCCACTTCCCACCACACACAACAGCATCAACCACTGATAACACCTACCGCACCTGAACCCCTAAAATGGACCTTCTACAAAGCAATAAAAATCACAAAAATAAAATATTCATTGGCTTATGAAAAAAGAGAGGAGAAAATAGAAGAAGAAAGAACCCTGAATAAACAACAACAATTACTTGTGTGTGCTTAGAAAAATGGTAATCGGTTCAGTATAGTTCGATAGAACAAATTGGCTTACAACTTTCATGTGGGTGCGGTGGCGTAGTGCGTAGTGCACTAGCTCCTCACACGCTAGGTCGCTTGTTCAGGCCCAGCTCTGGTAAAAGTTCTTCAAAAATTAAATTGAACATAAAGCGATTAAGCACCACTAAAGGAGTCTGATGATCGGGTTGGTCCCCGTGAAATAGCTATAACTCCAGCCTATGAACTTGGTGGTAGCACACACAAGTTGTTGTTGTTTCATTCATTAGTAATATTATATTTTGAGTTTATAATTCACAGTGTGTCTTTGCAGGAATAATAATAAGGAGGGGTGAAAATTACACTGAAAACCAGACTCAAACATTTGAATAGTTTTCTTAGTACTGTCTAATACACAGTACAAAGGGATTCGTTTCTCATCCGGAGGCACGCTGTATGGGAATGGGAATGCCAGTCAGAAGGAGAAGCTTTATAAGTGTTTGGTAGAAGTTACGTAAAGAGCCAGCTCAACGTTTATGTCAGCCAGTGATGAAAATTCACTTTTGTCGATTGTACTGAAAACTGAGAAACAATGGTACTGAGATAGACAAAATGGTACTGAACTTTTTAAAATTATAAATCAACGCAAACAGTGAAAATAAATATTCTATTAAATCGAGAAAATGTACATACATATATCTAGTTATGTGTAGTATCAGAGAGGGTGCCATTGCTGAAGAACACCTACTGTAACAAAAGTTAAGAAACATCGTTTTATTGTTTAAGAAATTACCGATACCGGTGTACATATATTGATATCATCGATGTTAACGAACGGGCAATTATTTGGCTGTCAGAAATACGTCAAAGTTCTTACTAAAACCTTGTTTGTTGAGCCCTCATGCCGCCCTGGAGTCGCCATAACTAGTTTTTTGAAAAATCTCAACTCGCCTAACGAAAAAATTATCTGTTTTTAAAAACTGGGTTCGCCCGGAAGTCACCCTGAAGTCAATCTTGATATTTTGCTGGGGCGAGTTGAGGTAACGAATCAGCTGTTGAAGTGACGTTTGCTGTCAAATATTTTTTTTTTTATTTTTTTCGGTAGCTATATCTACTTTTTCATTTATTTTTTTTGAAAGAAACGAAAAGAGATTCAAGTGAATGCTTTTATTCTAATACAAGTTAATCAAAATCAAACAAATAAAGCAACATTGAAACTTCAATAAATCAGAATCCCTTATTTGTTTTTTGAGAACCAAAAACCCGGGGGTGGAATCGGTTAAGGTGATTTGTGATATGTGATAGTCACAATCTACAAATTTCGTCTGGCTAAGGTGATTGTCACATGTGACAATCACATTTTTGTTACTTTTTCTTGTGACAGCTATTTAGGTGTCACTTGCATACAAAAATAATAATAAATAAATAATAAACCACTGACGCTGACTTATAAAACAAAATAATTTGCTTTTGCTGTCAAAGATTTGTCAAAGATCTACACTAATGTTGTTTTCGAATGGGAGAAATTAGCTTCTCCTTATGATCAAAGATAAAAATAAAAACGCCATAAGAAATAAAATGCACGACTGGGTCGCACGTAATTTGCTCTGTGGGTGCAATAGTACGACGAAAACAAACTTTTCGATCAATAAGAACAACTCATTTTTGAAAAATTTGGTAAAAACTAAAAAAAAATTTGGCTAAAACTGGAAAACTCGATATACGGGAGCTAACGTTAAGTAACCTTTAGTATATCAAATTTAGATGTCGTCTTTTGGGTGATGTAATGATATAAATTTCCGCTTATGGCCAAATTAATAAAACTGATATTACCAATTTCCGCTATTATCATGTGTAGCCAAAAACTAAAAATGCAGTTTGCTTTGAAGTATTCTATATTATGTTATATAAAAAGTTTCATGAAAATGGGGGGAGCCTTTTTTGAGTAAATTAGAAAAAACGAAAAAGTTGGCCAAAATCTAATGGCTCTTTGTATAGCAGCCACCATTTAAAAAAGAGAAACTGAAAAAAAAATCAATGCCATCTGATAGGAAGCTGTAAGGAACTATACCAAACAAAGTTTGAGTGACTTCGATGCAACCGTTGACAACTTATGGCCATTTGAGAAAAAGCCGTTAAAAGCAGATCTCCGTTATTTGCATTTTTAGCCAAAAACTAAAAAACCCAGTTCTCTTAAAAACACTAAAAGAATATAACACACAAAGTTTAATCAAAATCGTTAGAGCCATTTTCGAGAAAATTAGAAAAAACCAAAAAAGTTGGCTAAAACTCAACGGCTCGTTGTATGGAAGCCACCGTTTAGAAAGGCTTCAGTGAAAAATTTACTAAACCATCCTATAGAACACTATAAAAACTATGTCAAACGAAGTTTGAGTTGATTCAATCAAGCCGTTGTGAACTTATGGCTATTTGAAAAAAAGCCGTTAAAACCTGATTTTCGTTACGGCCATTTGAGGCAAAAACAAAAAACGCAGTTTTGTTAGAAATGCTTAAAGTTAGCTAAATTTTAAATTTAATCAAAATCGTTAGAGCCGTTTTCGAGAAAATCCAACTTGAAAAAAGCCGTTACTTGAGAGGTACCAGTTTGAGCCGGGCTAAAACAAAATAAAAAAAACCTCGACAATGGTTTTTTTTCAAACTGCTATATACCAAGTTTGAAGAAAATCCGTCAAGCCGTTTAGGTTGTAGCATGACGTGAAAAAGCGCACATCCGCACATCCGCACATCCGCACAGACGCACAGACAGACCGACGGACGGTATGGCGAAAACCACTTTTTTGGGCTTCTCTATCATCGTAATGTCATGTTTGATTAAAACCTCGATTTTTTTTTTCTGCACGAAACCAATACTTGCCCTATAGAGCAAGTAAAAACAGAAAGGTACATTTTTTTAATTGAGATATTTTTCTGAAACGCGTATATGTGGTAAGCAAACACGTGAAATGACAACTAAATCAATCTTTTCTAAATAAAGGCATAATTATCACGTCCCTTAAAATTGCCGGAAACTATATTTTAAAATGCTTTTTGGCTAGAATATAAACAAAATATTTAAAGTTTTGTTTGAAAGCGGACTGAAACGCCATAATCCAAATATTTATATAAAGTTCAGATTTGCCTATAGCATCTGGGCAAAATGTCAAAAAGTTGAAAATCAAAATAAATTATTTTGTATGTATGAGTTTATATGAAATTGAAGACTGTCTACTTTTAAAAGTAAATTAAAAATAGTACAAATCGTACTGAAAATTGAGAAGTGGTACTTGCGTACTCGGGAAAGTCCAATAGTACCGAATTCAGTACAATAGTAAGCCTTTTTGCAACTATGATGTCAGCCCTTCACTTCGCTGCTTGTCGAAGATGATCGCAGTTCGCAGACCGGCCCGGTATTAAGTCACTTCGGATTGTGGTTGTAGTCGTAGACCGTTATTAAAGAAAGCTTATTGAAATATTCTTTGTTCCCGTTATTTCGTTATTCTTAGCCTTCCAATTTGAATTATGTCTTTTTTAACAGATATCCATTCCGTTACTTCTATTTTAAGAGAAAACTTAAGAATGCAGTTATCAATGAAATACTCTCAAAAAATAACAACAGTAAATCAAAATCGTTAGTCATTTTAAAAAAATGTCTAGAACAGGAAAACCTAATATACAGAAGCTACCGTTAAGAAATCTTTAACCTTTAAAAAGTAGCTGAAATCTTGTAGGTGCTATGAAAGATATATACCAAAGGAAGTCTGAACCATTTCGTTAATGCGTTTTCAGCTTATGGCCAGTTTAATATAACCGTTTAAACCAGATTTCTGTTATTATCATTTGTAGCCAAAAACTAAAAATGCAATTTTCTTAGAAACCTTCCGTTTATAGTATATGTATATTAGGATATAAGAAAAAGACGAAAAAATGTTATATAAAACCTATTGGCTCGTTGTATAGGAGCCTTCATAAAAAAAAAAGTAACTAAAAAATATGCATTGCCATTATAGTAAACTATGAGGAACTATGCCAACCAAAGTTTGAGTCAATGCAATCTAGCCGTTACGAACTGATGGCCCTGTGACAAAAATGGGGAAAAAGGGTTCTATGTGATATTTTTTTTTACAAAAAATATCACCCTGAAAGTTATATCAACATCGTTAGAGCCGTTTTCGAAAATCAAGTAAAAATATAATAAATTGTCAGACTAAAAAAAAATTTTGACTGTTAATTATTCTCCTTTTTTAGAATAAATTTTGTAATTATCTTGTTGCTGCACCCACAGAGGATTGCAAACATCGCCTTTGTAGTTGAATTTGTTGAAAATAAAAAAGTTCTCTTTGACTAGGTATACTTACGGGTCGTCGTAAACCGCATTTTTTGATTAAACCAAATCGCTTTAGGGAAATCAAGTTTCAAATAACGACTAAATCTTTCAATCCGAACGTTATCAAAAGATTTTCGCATTTCAAATAGAGGCACGTTATCTTTATCTACTTGTTTAAAACAGGGACCTATACACGCCTTAAGTGGGTGTTGTTTATCCAATTGTTCTTCTGTCGGCCAAGTTAACAAAACACATCAAATGTTGGTGCTTGGGTTCGAATGGATTTAGAACAAGCAATCAAATTTTAAAATCAGCCTCACTTATACTTTTATGGTGATTTTCTTGTGTTTTGAGCTTTTGAGAGGAGTTTACTTTGTCAGAGTTTGTCAAAAAATTCCATAAGTCGGAATTCTTTCAAATTACCGGTGACGGTGGGGTCTTTATAAATGTTAATTTGTTACTCACATCATAAGTTATGTCATAGCCGGTTTTATGAAATGTAACTCCATATAATTTTTGGGATATAAAGGGTGCTTTTTTTAGACGTGTGGTTTACAATTTGATCTGGCAATACTTTTTTCGGAGTTGATCTTTTTGACAGCTGTCATTTGATTTATGCTCAGTTTGGTTTGCCATTTCATAATGAACAACGTTTGCAAATCGTGCAAATTTATAACCAAATTAATGGTTTGGTTCGCGCGACACATCGCGTGGTGCGTCCAATATTCGGTTGACATAATCGCCCAGGAATTTATGCGATTCAGCCGCGACGGCCACTTGCCATTTTTAAAGTATAATGGCAAACCCTTACATTTATAATAAAGCTAAACTCTTGGCCATAACATAAAATATTATGCGTTTTATTTCTTCTTGAAAATTACACGCCTAAAAAAACACCCTTTAGTACATAAGTGTATAATAGATTTTATCAATTAGGGCAGATAGATGAAAATGCAGTAGCTTGTTGCGTCCGCTGAAGCCTTATGTTATTATCTTGCTTAGAGCTCTCCATTAACGCTAAGGTAACCCCCTCACCAATGTCGTTTTTGATGAAAACCGTGCTCAATGTATCCCTGTTCGGATGACGCAGCAATTGAATAGAACGTGAAGGGTTGATATGATAATTTGATCACACGTTCGTGACAGCTTGAAACTGTCGTCACGATTGAAATTACGATGACGATTAATTTCGATCGCTTCACAAACCAGCCGAGAGATATAATGTGGATGTGGCTCGCTTGCGAGAACCTTGGCTTGATCGAAAAGTGTATCCCAGTGATGTTCATTTGGATGATCAAGTATGGTGACAGCGTTTATATGTTCTTCCAAACGTGTAGCAATGCTCCTGTCAGTTTGTCCTACATATATGATGACTCACAGCTGCAGGGTACCGCATATACACCAGGTGTTTGCAGATTGATCTTGTGGTGACTGTAGGTAGTTAATCACCTTTTTGGAGGGTAACAATATTGATCTTATACCATATCGTTTTAAGACTTTTCCTACTCTGTCTGTTACACCTCTTACATATGGCAGAAAAGCATTTTTCTCTTTGTTTGATATCATCCCTTTCAATCGACAAAAGAAAGCTTCCATGATCTTTGTTTTCTGGAATAGCCATTAGATCTGAGTACGTTGTCCAAATATCCTGTGTGCACGCTGAACAAGTGTAGATACAACAGATCTCAAATTTGCCGGATGGTTTTGATAAGAAGAGTGTGGATTTTTGTTTGTGTTATATTTTATTTGTTTTCTTCAAGCCGCCAGACCTTAAATAAATTAAGTAACAATAAAAGTTCGGATAAATAAAAATACATACATTATTTGGGGTTTTCCATGGCAATGATTTTAAAACAGATGTTGGCAAATATGTATGTTTATAAGAAACGAGGCAATTTAAGCTACTTAGCTTGACTCAGCTTCGATTGCATTTGACAAATTTGAAATAAATTTGTATGATAAAGACTTAACCCATAATAAATGATTAATGATTAAAAAAAAAAACTAGTCCTATTGAAGGTACCGTTATAAGAGTTTTTCCGAAAAATCTAGCTCAACCAAAACATAAAGTTTGCAAAAAAAACACCATTCAAAAAGTTTTATTAAAATCGTAGGAGCCGTTTTAGAGATAAATGACTTTTTCATAAAAAATCATTATGGCAAGTACCGTTAGTTTTGGAGCTAGAATTCTAATTCCAAAAACAACTCTTTAGGACATCATAATAATACTACACTAATCTGTCAAGGCTGTAGGTAAGTAAATACAAGCTAATGCGTTATCATGTATCCAATTCAGCATTCTTCCTGAGGCAATCCTATTAAAAACTTAATATTGACAAGAACGGTGCGTGTTGTTAGTTTAACATTCTCAAATATAAAATTGGAGCCAGCGAGAAATGTGCTGCTAATAATGAAAAGACAAAGAGTATGATGCCCTCAGGTGCAGAACATCATTACCATAAACCTGGACTAAACGTCACGTTAGAGAGATATAACTTTCAAATATAGTCAAGGACTTTGTTTATTTGGGTTCGACTCCCTCAAGAAAATATCAGTGAAGAAATCAGTCGAACATTCACTGTAGATGGTTGCTCTTTTTTCGGGCTCCGATGGAATCTTAGTAACAAAGCCCTCTTTAAATGGACCCAGGAGAAACTATTCAAGACTCATAGTCCTGCTGCTATATGGGGCAACATTGGTTGAGGTCGGTGGTCCACAATGTTACAACAAGTTAGAAAGTTTTAAACTCCACTGACACTTTGATTGATTATACCAGAAAGGGACTTAAGCTATATGATTTCCTTGCTCAATCTATTTTATCGCATCGTGGAAGTCTATTAGGTCCGGGTTTTTTCGAATGGTCAACAAGAGGTTCATAAAAAGCTTCAACTAACGACTGCACTATTTTTTTACGTTTATTGCCAAATACTTGCATGGGAAATAGAAAAATTTAAATAAAGAATCAATTAAATAATTAAATAGAAAATATAGTAGCTCGGGGAAGGTCAGAGGAAAAGTCAGGAAGGGTCAAGATGAATCATCAATACAGGGTATTATGAATCATCAATACAGGTAACAAAACCATCGTCTTCTGTGTCTGATTTCATAACAGATCCCAATTTAGGATAGGCAGAGTTAATATTACGAAAACTGAGATGAAGACGAATGACAACAGTAAAAGAAACAGGGGAACCAGAATCTTTTTTAAGGCATATATTATCAAAACCTGGCATAAAATTGTCACTTTCACAATTATAATACTCAATTGGAGGCCAACGTAGCCGTATTGTGCGTCTAGAAGAAGGAGTAACCATAAAAAGACCGAGATTACGCACTTTATAGCCATCGCACTGATACAACCGAACCTGTATCAAGAAGGGATGACAAAAACGGACGACTGTTTCCCTTTTCTGTCTCTACTCTCTACTTACTTACTTACTTAAGGTGGCGCGGATAGTCACCATTGTGGATCACGGCCTCAACCAACAATCCTCGGCAGCTAGGCCGGTCCCTAGCCAGTGGCCTCCAGTTACGCACACCAAGTTTGTTGAGGTCGTTCTAAACTTGATCGCACTACCTTAGATGGGGTCTTCCAGAACTGAGTCTGTCCTCCGGGTTGTAATTGAAGACTCGTCGGGCTGGAGCGTTTTCGTCCATACGCTCCACATGGATCAGCCATCTAAGCCGCAGTATTTTCAGCTTCTTTACCAGGTCAATGTCACCGTTTAGCCCGTACAGTTCGCCCTTGAATCTTCTCCTCCATACTCCATTGATACATACAGGACCGAATATCACGCGAGGAATCTATCTCTCAAAGCTTTTTTCATCCGATTGTGTTAGTGTCCATGCTTCTGCCCCATACAGCAGGACTGGGATGATAAGGGTCTAGTATAGTGTCTCCTTGGTCCTTTGGGAGAGGGCTTTGCTACTAAAATGCCTTCTAAGCCCGAAGAAACAGCGATTGGCAAGAGTAATTCTTCGACTGATCTCTTCGCTGATGTTGTTCTGAGAGGGTATAATGGAACCCAAATAGACAAAGTCCTTGACAACTTCAAAGTTATATCTGTCCATCGTGACGATTAGCCCGAGTCTTCTTTAACAGCCAGACCCATCTTCGCCGCCTCCACTTTATTACTTGCGAACGCTCGCAACTTCTCTCTCCTCTGTATGGTCAAAAAAAATGTACAAATTTTGTTCCCCATCTGATGTGAAAAAACGACGCAGGGACATATTCCCAACTTTTATTTTTGCGAAGTTATGGGACAAAAATAATTTAATTTCTTAAATTCTCAAAAACTAAAATTTTAGAAGTTTCTTTAGATTTTTGTATGAATTTTTTGTTATTATTGTAAGTAATGTGTAAAATTAAACTTAAAATTAATTCGGTGGGACATAAGTCCCAACTCATATTTTTGGGACTTATGTCCCTCTTAAGTGGGACATAAGTCCACAAACTAAAGTTGGGCATAAGTCCCTAAAACGAATTTGGGACTTATGTCCCTGCGCCGGAAAAAACGTATGAACCTAGTTGCATTCCCTGAAACCAGAGTATACCTTTACACGTCTTAAATTTTGTGTGGATCACCTTACAACATTATTGCTGTTCTATCAGCCCAGAGATTTAAGGCTAATAGCTAAAAGATTTGTTTTGGGAACATTTACAACGTTGGAACAGTGACGTAATGCTATCCCTTCAATTGTCTTACCGCTATTAAATCAGTGATCTATAGCTTAAAAGTCAGTTACATTTCTCCCCTAGTAAAGAACCCATCGACGTACTTTTCAGCCAAGCTAAAGACGTACAATCGAGTACAGAGATTCTAAGTGCCGTATACTACACGAATGTGAAATTCTATTGTTTCTTATCATTTATTCAAATATATATCGTGTATTAAGCTTTAAGGTTTGAATATACAATATTTTGGAATTTGTTATAGTGTCATATTCTTGTTATTTTTTAAATTTTGTTCATTTTTATAAAAAGTACAATATAACCTCTTTAAAAAAATAAACTGAGAACTTTACGTTTCTCGTCCCCATAAGCTATGATAGAACCTTACGTAGGATACAATCACATATAACAAAATGAATTGTTAGTTTCCAGAGCACAACATTCTCAGCCAAATATCGCGTTTTCGATTGAAAAAAAAAACGACTTTCAAATACAAAGGACATAAATCTAATGCCTTAACCTTCACTTGCTTTGCATGCAAAGCATACCTCTTGTTTATCAAAAACCATCGTCCTGTTTTAAATTCTATTCAGGTCTGTTGCGTTTTGCTCCCTTAATTTTGCAAAAAAAAAAAAAAAAAAAAAAAAAAACAACTACAAAGAAGAATTTCACGATTAAATTTACCTCCATCAGTGATATTATTCATGAAGGTTAATGCAAATAACACATACACAACAAAACAAAACAACAACAAAAAGCTGTATCAGAAAAACCTTCAATTCTCATCCTTCGCACATCATTTCAATCCCAACACAATTTTTTCCCAGCTTTTGTTTTTCAAACCACGAAAAAGAAACAACAAGAAACACGACGAACAAAATAAGGAAAAATCAATTCGCTGATACATTTTGCAAATAAAATTGTCTTCTGAACGCGCTACCGTTATGCGTGAACTCATTATCCTTGTGAAAACAAAACAAAATGAGAGTGGGAGCATTACAAAAAGGAACAAGTTTATTTTCCCTCTGGATTTCACTATGTATTGCTGTGAATGGGATGACGATATTGGTTCGTTCTATACACTTACACAGTGGTTGACCTTCCGGCTTATTTACACTCCCGCTTCGTCACACCCGCCGCCACCCAACACCAAGGAGCATGCTAAACTAGAAACTTATTATCTCGGCTGCCATTGAGGTGTGATATAATTTTTGCCGATGATGACGATGAGGGTAAATGGGAATATAACCTAGTTTCTTTTGTTCAATAAAATGTCAAGGATTGACAACAACAATGGAAGATACTTTGGGAATAAGATGGAAAAAATTAAAACGACGACGTCGTCGTCGACAACAACACGTTCTCGTTCAATTGGCTTTGAAATTATCTTAAACAATTAATGAACTGGAAACTGAATAGGGAATGCGCAAGGATTTCTGTAAAAAAAAAAAACAACATAAACGTATCTACATATTTATTACCTAAATAATGAAATGAGATTGTTTTTCAACTTAACTTGCTGATGTATTTTAGTTCGAATTCTGGAACTCAGATTTTAAGATTTTGACATAGGTCTACTTTTGAATATCTGCGGTAGGCGATAGAAATTTTAGCTTAAAAGAAATTAAGCTATACTCTCTGTACCTACGAAGGAAAATATCTATTATCCCATGACAACAAAATAAGAAGATTATGGACCCTATTCATAGATGTTTACTAAAGTTGTGACTTATCAAGCTGACTACCTTAGATAAACACAGCTGCTTTTCATAAACAATTTTCTAGCTGTGTTTAGCTAGTCATAGCTTAATGCAAAAATCTACTACAAAAATATTATGACAACACATCAGCACACATTTTTAACAAAAACTGTTATTTTCTGTTGTTCTACGAATGAAAGTGTGTCTGGTGTGCCAAAATGTAAGATTCACATTTAAAATATTAACTTTGATTTAAAACATAAGCAAAAGCTACAGTACGTTTGCAACGAACTGGTGGATACCCTATTCACTATTTTTTTTTATGAGTATGCGTTCTCTGGCGCAATAAAATAAGGCTGTGCCACGCCCAAAAATGAGACTTTTTATTGCCAAGGCAATTGCTATGAGATAAGCGACATTTAATTTTAAGCTTGCAGCTCGATTTGAACATAACAAGGCATAACTTGGATTTTTAAAAATTAGATTTTTAATGGTAAAAGCGATTATGGGCGTATTTAACAATTCTTAAACCAATTCTTGGAAATGTTTATCATCTTACTTCAAAAAAGCTACCGAAATTTTCCTCAAAAATACACAAGCTACTTGGTTTCGACTTAGAGATTATTATAAGTAGGTATACCGTTTGATTGCAAAAATAATTTATTTATAGATTCTGATGAAAAGATGACGTCAGTCACACCCAAAATCATTTTTTTTATTTTTATACACAATATGTTTACGTACAACTAATACTCACAATCTATTTTTTTTTGCTCAAATATAAGCATCAGTATTTTATAGAATCAATATTGATGGCCATGTATGAAAAGCGGGTGTCAGCCACGCCCAAACTGAAATATTTTTATTTAGAGAACATTTAAATCTAATAGCCTGCGTGTGCAAAATTTTTGCGTTGTTTTTTGATCGTAACTGTACAAAAAAACACAATTCAATTTTGCCAAATAGAGTGAAAGACTCATTTAATAGAGAATTGGAACGTGAACGTGAATATGATCGATATGAATTAGAACAATCACTTCAAACGAATGAACTGTTGAACCCAAAATAGAAGAAAGTTTATGATAAATTAATTAATACAATTGATGATGGAAATGGTGGCTTATTTTTAATGGATGCCCCTGGTGGAACAGGAAAGACATTCCTCATGTCATCGATTTTGGTCACTATTCGTGCGAGATCCGAAATTGCGGTAGAAATTGGATTTTCTTGAGATAAATATCATCTTATTCTCAATCCATTGTACCAACAAAAATTCTTTCCTATCTTTCTATTCCTTCTAACTAATGCCGTGCAGTTTGCATTGAAAAGACCTTGGGTCTTACAGGCACATAGTTAAAATTATTAAAAAAAATAAATTGCTCATTCAGCGTTAATATTGCCATTAAATCTTCAAACTACTGAACAACCGACATGTAACATTGCAAAACACTCTGCAATAGAAAAGTTTTAGTAGCCTCACAAATCACATCTGGGATGAATGCACAATAACGCATTGGAAGCTCTTTATCGAACCTTAAAAGATCTGTCCAATTTCGGCAGCTAAGGATAGAGATGTGAATGACTTAAACCTTATAATTGAGAATCAAATCGTTGGTACTCTGCATTCATTCAAATCTATTGACTGTGTAACAAACGAAGATGAAGCCACTAATTATCCAAATGAGTTTTTAAACTCGTTAGATGCACCTGACTTACCACAGCACAATTTACAACTGAAGGCGGGCTCGGTAGTCATCAGCTTCGAAATTTAAAACAACCAAAACTATGCGATTGAACGCGGTTGGTCATAAGAAAACTGAAGAGTGATATGCTGCCCGCGACCATACTCAACGGAAAATTTAAAGATAAGTTTGTTCTCATTCCGAGGATTCCAATTATCCCAACAGATATGCCCGTTGAGTTTAAACGAATTCAGTTCCCAATTCATCTTGCCTTCGCCATGACAATTAACAAATCTCAATTCCAATACTTGACTGTTTGTTTTCTCAACCCATGCCCACTTCGCCGAGCAGATTTCCCAATAAAAAAGTCGTACAATTTTTCAATTCGTCAGGCTGGAGAAATGCTAATACTTAAGGAAGCAGAAAGAAAATATTTGAATAAAATGCGTTTTTAAAATTTCTAACATTTTATTCTAATGCTTTCTTATAAACAACATTGTTTGTATTACCATCTTTAACATAAATAAAAACTGCGAACGGTTTCCCTACTCTAGAACACCCAACATACAGTTGACCATGAGAAAACACCGGATAGTCTAAATCAATACCGCAAATTTTCAACGACTGACTTTGGACTTTATTTATAGTGATGGCAAAAGTAAGGGGAATAGGAAATTGAAGACGTTTAAAATCAAATGGCAAATCAGATGGAATTCTGGGGATCCAAACATCTTCCCCTTTATATATGCCACTAAGAATCGTAGCTTCAATTAGATTGTTCATTATCTTTTTTACAGCAAGTATCGTACCAATGCAAAATTTAGGTTGATTAATATTACTCAGCGTTATAATCGGGGCTTGAATTTTTAGAGCTAAATAGTGAGGTGGCAGTTCCGGGAAATCAAGCGAATTCAAAAGTTCCGTCTGGTAATTCACTACGTCATCCTCATTTATAATTGCATCAACTGATTTGTAGGCAAAAAATTGTCCATCTATTTCTTCTAAAATAGATGCATTAATTTCAGCGACATCTTTATTTTTGCCTTTAGAGCTCTTTCACTTAACCACGATTTTTATAGGTCTCCGAAATACTTGGAAACACACTTTGAATCAATTCTGTCTTTGAATTCCTAATACAATAAAAATTTGTTGGCAGTTTATTTGACCATTTGAACTATCAACGGTCATTTTTCCCTTTTCAATATCCAACAGCTGCTTTGAAAATTCTGCAGCAGATGGATCATTTTAGCGAATATTAGTGTTTTAACATATCTCCACAAAGGAAAGATTTAAGGCGGCATTGAGCTCATCCGAAGTAGTCGATCGGAGTATGACCGGCAAAGTTTGTCTGAAGTCAACCACCAACAATATCCTGTCGCCGCCAAATATTACTTGGCTACCTCGCAAATCTTTCACAGTTCGATCTACAGCTTCAATTGACTTTTTGTGTGCCATTGTACACTCATCCCATACAATAATCTGTTGCAAGACTTTGGCTACGTTTTAAAAATATAACATGTATATGCGCTTCGTTAACCTTGATGTTTAAAAGCAATTTAAGTGGAGAATGTACGACCACCATTAATTGATTGCATGGTGGCAAGTGCATTTGCAACATATGCAACATACTTAACGTACATTGTATTGTTTTTTTTACATTAAATCCTGGTGCAAATAAATACCTTTCCAGCAAAAAAAGAATTATCAAATTCGATGTTGTCAAACTCGAGATATAAATGGTCAAACATAAATCAAACTCATTTTTATATATATAGATAGATCATTAAGTTAGAGTTAGCTTTATTTATTTACATAAGTTACATAAGTTACGCCACATATTGGGCGTAACTAATTCATATTAGTTACGCGTAACTAAACGAGTAACTTACTTCATGTAACTTACTTGCCAACACGGTCCACAAGGTTTTGGCCAATTTGTTTTGTTCTTTTTTTTCTTATTTGCATAAAAAAGTCTCTCACGATTTTTATTAAACTTTGTGTGTAATATACCTATACATAGAAGAATTAAAATAAAACTGGATTTTTAGTTTTTGGCTCCAAATGAAAATTACGGAAATCGGTTTTAAGGGTTTTATTAAACTGGCCATCAGTCTAAAACTACATTAACGAAATGGTTTAAACTTGCTCACGTATATACTACATATATTTCATAGCATTCAATAATGGTATCTACATTTTAAATATATGTATTAAAGGTTTCTTAACGATGGACCCGTTTTCAATTTTAACCTGACTGTAATTTTTTACCAAAATTTTCAAAAATGACTTTAACAATTTTGAAAAACTTAGTGAGTATTTTTTGGGAGTATTTTTATTGATAACTGCGTTTTTAAGTTTTGGCTAAGAACACAAGTAACGGACATCTGTTTATAAACTACTTAATTTAATTGGAGGTCATGTTTAACGAAAAAATGGGCACAATTATTGTATCTTATAGAAATATGCTCAAAATGCCGGAAATAAAGACTTCTAAAATAAAGAACTTCTTTGCTTATTTAAGACCAAAGAGTAGTTGTTATTGCTCGAATTTGTTAACTAGCTACTGCACCCACTGAGCAGGTACGTGCGACCTAGTCGTGCATTTTATTTTCCTAGATAGGCATTTAAAACTCTTTAACTAATTAAAAAAATAAAAGAATTTCCGAAATTATTTTTTAATTTTTTCTAATATACATATGCAGCCACTAAGCAATTGTCTAGCATAAAAGCGAGTATGTCGTTTTGCTTTTATTGAAACTAAGTTTTCTGATATTATTTTCGTGTCTAATTTACGAGTATGCAATTACTGTTTTAAAAGAAGGAGGACCCGTACATAGTCACTAAGGCCCGAACATTCTTTCGGCAGCTCTGCCTACTTTTTGCCTATTCGGCAAGTAAAGAAAACCACTGGTCTTATAAATACTGTTTCCTGCTTCAAGAACAAGTTTAAGGATGTCAGAAAAATTGTATGTATAAATCATAGTAAAATAAGATATTCAAATAAGACCCCTTAGCCAATCAATTGAACCCTAAGAATGTGCTATCTCAACAAACATAAAAGACAAGGAAAAGCCCACTGACCTTGCAATAATCATTTTCCCTTAGATCGTTAACTTTTCAATCCCAAGACGAACCCTTAAATTTAAACATCTCCTTTTCTCCAGGGTATTTCTTTTCCTTTTTATATTTTTTGAACATCTTTCTAAAGTCTTTCGCTTTTTCCCCAAATAACCTTCGAATCTTACTTGTCCATTGCAATCAATTAGAATTGGAGATTTGGAAAAGCTAAAAAGTCGAACATCTTAAACAGGGATATAAAAATAAGGAGGCAAAATAAATTATATTGATTGCTTCGTTCTTCCATGCTCCTAATTTTAAGATTTAAGAAAAAATCCTCAATCGTTTTCTGGTCGCCACCGCGCCATTGCTTTAGAAAACAATTGCAGACATCAGCGATTGTCGTTTCAGACAATGCCTTGTTACCCCTGTTTCTGTTAACATATTATTTTCCTCGCAAAAAATAAGAGTAAAGTCTATCTTTTCAGTCATAAAATCATCAATCATCATTGTCCCAAATCAAATTTTCAACCTTGCAATAATATGATCCTTTGAGAAATTTGATTTTCTTGACTTTGGCCTTAAATTGATTTCAATGGCCTTTGTTTCATGGTATTTGAATGTTCATTTTATTTGATTGACTTGAAAAATTTTGAAGGAGTGTGCTCCTAATTAAGTCCCATAATGTAATTGACTCCAACTAATTTTCAAGAAAGAGCCAGTAAGGCAATGAAAGCTTAGATTTTTACTTGCTCTAAAGGACAAGTATTGGTTTAAAGCAGACAAATCAAATGCAAATGTATTTTTAGCCGAAAACTAAGAACGCAGATTGAAATGTTCCCAAAAAATTCCCAAGAAGTAAATCAAAATTGTTAAAGTCATTTTTGAATAGTTTTGTAACAGATAAACCTTTTTTACAATTTAAAGCCATGTTAAGATAAACACGCACAAACTTCCTCTTATGCTATATACTCGGTGTGTATTTTGAAACAAAAAAAATTAAAAATCTTTAATTTTTTAAAGAGTTTAAACAAAGATAATATAACAAGTACTTGTCTTTGGTTTAAGAGTTTTCTTGAAAAAAAAAACTAAGTAGCTATGCATTAATATTTTGCTTAATATCTATCTAGGCTGGGTCGCACGAACTTCCTCTAATGTGTGACACTTGTCTTAGGGCTTGAGATTTAAAAAAAAAAAAAAAAAATTTATATAGGTACTTAAACTTATTTGAGCTGAAAAAAATATACGCCATTTTATTTCTTGGATAAATTTGAATTTATGAGAATACATTTATAAAAATCTGTTGAACGGTTTTTGAGAACAAACAAATTTTTTGAAGAACTTTTTGAAAACGGTTTTCAAAATATAATAATTTTAATTTTTTTTAAAAAAAAGCTTTTTATATTTTTTAAAAATATTGCTGAAATTTCGAACGTATCGGTTGAGCCGTTTGCGAGATAGCAAAAAATTGAAAGCAAAAAAAAAACGGTTCTATAGAAAGTACCGTTTTAAGAAATGTTTAAATTTTTTTCAGATAGGTACCTATGTATAATGATTGGTCGTACCTCAAAAGCAACAATGAATTTTTTTTTTAAATCAAAATCGTTAGAGCCGTTTTCGAGAAAAAACAAACTTTAACGTAACGGTTATAGGACAGGTACTCTTATTTTTTGAGCTAAAAAAAATTCAATTTCCCCTCTGTACAATACTTACAAAAACTCTATATAAATTGTGTTTTTTTTTTTAGACATAAGGTTTTCAATCTGGGCAATACTTTTTTCGCAGTTGGTCTTTTTGACAGCTTTCACTTGATTTATGCTCAGTTTGGTTTGCCATTGCATAATGAATAAACTTACTCTCCTCAACAACGGTTGCAAATTGTACACATTTATTTTGAAAAATATAGTGGTTATACCTACTCGTGAAACGATTTTCGATTTTCACAAGAAATTTTTTTTAAGCGATGTATATATGTATATATAAACTATAGTACTATCACTTGAGGTGAGCCATCTATCGACGAAAAACTAAGCTCTAGAATACCATGGGAAGCAACAACAACAATTAAAATGGTGGAAATTGTTGTTGTTGCTTCCCATGGTATTCTAGAGCTTAGTTTTTCGTCGATAGATGGCGCACCTCAATTGGGAATACTATAGTTTATATATGCAATGATGAAGCTCACTTTTGGTTGAATGGATAAGTCAATAAGCAAAACTGCCGCATTTGGAGTAATAATAATCCTCAAGTGTATGTTGAGACATTGTTACATCCACAAAAACTGACTGTTTGGTCTGCTTTATGGTGGCTTTATGGACCCCCAATGATTCCACGTTCTACTACGTGGAATCATTGGTGGTCCATATTTCTTCTATGGGGAACGCTATAAAGTCATGATTAATGACTTTTTCGTGTCTGAATTGGAGGATGTTGATGTGGACGACCTTTGGTGCTACATCCGATACAGTCAACGATACAACCAATTTATTGAAGGAATCTTTTGGTGAGCGCATTATCTCGCGTCGTGGGCCTGTGGCGTGGCGTGGCCTCCAAGATCTTGCGATTTAACAACGCTGGACTATTTTTTGTTGCGTAATGTGAAGTCGCTTGTTAACGCAGAGACGATCGACGCCTTGGAAGAGAATATTCGGCGCGTTATTGCTGACATACGTCCATAATTGATGCAAAAAGTGGTGGAAAATTGGGCCTCTCGGCTAGAATTTGATCGATCAGTTAAGTTAAATTCTTGGCCATAACATTAAATTGTATGTGTTTTTTCTTGTAAATCACACGTCTAAAAAAAACACTCTTTGCCAAGTTTGAAGCAATTCGGCCCACCCAAAACTTGCCTTAAAGTACCTATACTCGCAAGTAAAATTTCGAAAATCGTTCTACCAGTTTTTTCTTTTCCATCAAATATTTTGAAATTCTTTCAAGTATGTAATTAAGTACCAACCCGTTTCCAACATATTTCGAAACCAAATTAAAAAAACAGGTTCTTAAAATTTTGAAATGGCATATCAATTTCAATAGACTTATAAATAACTTTATGTGTCCAAAATTTGGATGAAATCGGATATACAGTTTACGAGAAAACTTGATTTGAGAGATACCGTTATAAGACAAATTCCGAAAAATCCTTCCTAACCAAAGGATAGATTGTCTTAAAAAATAGCATTCCGAAAGTTTTATCAAAATCGTTGGAGCCGTTTTCAAGAAAATCTAACTTTTTCTTCAAGATTGTATGGCACGTACAATAAATACTAAATACCAAAATAGAAGCAAATCAGCCCATCCGCTCAGGCCTTAGAGGTGCGAACAGATCCACTTTGTTCAACTTCCCCATCACAGTAATGTAATGTTATCTCAAATATTTGCACGAATCCCATAACTTGTCGTATAGTAACTTATAATCGCAAGTAAGAAATCCACGTTTAACTCTGTCATTCCATCGGTCTTGGCCTGTATGAAAACAACTTATTTCTAACCAATGCAGTTGACGACAATTACGACACAAATTCGTGTGAAAAAGTTTACAATTTATCGTAAAAGATTATCCAAGTACATCTTGGCAGTTCGTTTACGACATATCAACAACCAAAGGATGTAGACTTGCATATATGTTATGTATGTATGTATATATGCATACATATATTTTAATATTAAAAAACAATACATTTGTAAAGCATTCAAGCCACACTACAACTGTGGTTTCACATCATCATGTTTAAGTGTCAAACACTTCTCATGTTCTCATCCTTCTAAAAATTGGAAAAAAAAGTTGTGAAGAAATTTCGTTACCACCACTCTCTAAACTCTTAATCCTGATTCTTGTCAGCATCTCGATATTAGCTTCTTTAGTTTCAATACATTGAATGACTATGCTTATTTCATTCTTTGTATAACACAAAAAGAAAAAAACACACACACACACACACGTACAAAAGGATAGCAAGATTCTTTTCAGTGTTCGTTGCAGGATTCTTACTGTGCAAAAGGCATCATTCCAGTCTATTATCCTTGACTTGAGAAAAAGTTCTTACACTCAATTCTTTTGTTTTTTTAAGGATAAATGACAGTTACCCGCGGCGAAGTGGCATGGCGGTTAAAACAAAACACATCAAAAAGGAAAAAAATAAAAGATATCGAAGATGATTAAGCTGGAAAAAATTGTTCATCCAATTTTATCCGCTCCTTTCAAAAAGGATGACAGCACACAAGTTGTCAATAGCAACACAACGACCGGGTTTCGATTTCTGCACACAAGAACTCAATGCGTTGTGTCCTGAATCTTTGGGTTTCCTTGATTTTCTTGAGTTTCCACAACTTCACCTTTGTCAGTGTGGGCTTAGAAGCAATTGGTGATGATGATGATGATGATGATGAAGATGATGATGATGATGATGATGATGATGATGATTATGACGAAAGGAAGAGCAAGAAAGGGACAAAATTCGAAGTGATATCCCTTTTGATAGTGTGGCTTACTTTACATTGGTTGGTTGGTTCCTGGTTGTGCGGTCTGCGAAGGTGGCTAAATGGTACTTACTAACAAACCCACTTTTGTATACTTTTGTTATAAAGGGAAAGACTACAAAATATCCTTTTCTTACAGGCACGCTTTTCTGTTTCATACTTATATCCTGTGTGATGACTTAAGCGGGCAATGGCTTATCTTTTGTGGCATTATCAATGGAAAATGTTCTCACTTCAGTTGTCCACCGTCATTCACTATTGCCGCCTCACTACCACACCGCCCACCAAAAAGCGGATATTTTATTCTTCCTGGTCCTTATAGATATGAAGGATATGAAGATAGATTTTTTGTTGAATTTTTGTATCGTTTTATGTTCTTTGTTGTATCAGACAGGATTCATGCATAGGTTTTGTTGCATCCATCCAATGTGCACTTTTAAGTGATCTCGCACTATTGGATGTGAAGATGGATGGCAAGGAGTTTTAGTTTTTTTTTTTTTTTTTTTTTTTGTTAATGGCAACAGCTAACATTAGATGAAAAGTGAAAGATGTGTTGTTGGAAAAAAATATATTAAAGGATTTTCATATAAAAGAGTGCAAAGCATTTAGAAGGATCTCATTGACGACACATTATAAATGGCTTCTGAGTGGATAAGAAGAGATTGTGCATTTTTTGTCAAGTGTCCTGGTATACTGCTGAAGAGAAAAAAAAATCGTGAAAGAAGGACAAAGTTTCACAATTCAAAATAAAAGTGTCATTTTTGATAAAGGATATGCATGACAGAAAAAAATTTCAATCATTTTTTTTCCATTTTGTGTGTTTTGAAAGTGATGTCAGACGTGCCATTGAAATTGGATTTATTGGCATGATGTGATTTCAGCGCAATGAAGATTTTTTATATAAAGCAGTGAGGATAATTGGACTTTTAGAGGATAAATTTGGGTTTTTCGTTCGCGGCTTTTGAGATCATCACGAGACTTTAACGTTGTTTTTGATTCTAAAATTTGGTAAGAAAATGGCAATTGATTAGTTTATGCCACGAAAAAGTGTGCTGGAAATAAATTTGGTGAATAACGTTCTAAGCTTAGGCAATCTGAAGCTACCTTCTGGAACATTGCATTTCCATTATGTTGGACAATATTCAGACCAAAATTCATAAGATAAATGCTTATTCTGTCCAGGGCTCCTTTCTGTCTCCAACTCTGTTCCTAATCCTTAGAAATCATGTCTAAATTATTTAATCTCCTAATCAACTACTACATTTTTTTACTGATGACATCAGTACCTTCAGCTTTTCATGAGGAATTGCAACGGTACCGTTTTTTAAGCTCACTAAACTCTTATTTATAAATTTTAGTTGAATTTAAAACTATTTTAAGCCGTGTTAAATTTGTCAACCCCAACCCACCACAATACACTCACCAAGAGTGCTGCTTGCATCGAGGAATCCTCCAAGCTTAACCTTCTTCGTATTCAAATTTTCTTGGACGATGCAAGAAATATTCAGAAAATAATATATCCTATAACGCATTTTTACATTCTTCCATTAAAACAATTTCTAGGTCATACTCTTCTCAAACTACAAACTGAGCCTCATTTTGTATACTCTATTTTATATGTAGAATGGGTATATTGTATTTGGTGTAGTTTATAGTATAGAGAAATAATACCGTTAGGTATAGAAAAGTATATAAATTCGGACTCTGAATCAAAAGGATGGTCGATTTCGCAATGTCCGTCCGTACGGCCGTGTGTATACTCTCTAGAGGTCTAGAGCTAAATCCGCCAACACACACTCCCAGAATCGCAATTTTTACTTGCGATTATAGGTACTATAAGGCAATTTATGGATTCGTACAAAAAAAAATTTTGAGATAACATTCAAACATGACATTACGATGATAGCGAAGACGAAAAAAGATGGTCTAAAAATTCTGTCCGTCTGTATGTCTGTCTGTATGTATGTATAGACACCTACAGCCCAAACGGGTGGGCCGAATTGCTTCAAACTTGGTATATAGACTTTTTTAAGTATTGTATCTAGGGAAAATTGAATTTTTGTTTAGCTCAAAAAATAACGGTACCTGCCATATAACGTACGATTTTAATTTAAAAAAATCAGTGTTGCTTTTAAGGTACGACCAATCATATGGCTGTTTCCATAGGACCGTTTTTTTCTGCTTTCGACTATCTCGAAAACAACTTAACCTATTCTTTCGAAATTTCACACATATTTAGGTGTAGGCAGCTCGTTTTATATTGCGTACCAATATTTTTGAAAAATATTTTTTTGTATTTTTAAAAGCATTTTTTTTTTTTTTAATTTAAAAAATTAATATTTGGAAAATTCTTTATTAAATTTTTTTCTAAAAATTATAAATAAATGTATTTGCTGAATACCTATGAACTGGCGTTTTTGAATGTTGTTTGAAATATTTTTTCAATAAGTTTTTCAAAAAAAAACTTTTTTTCTCAAAAACCGCTACACAGATTTTTATAAATTTATTCCCATAAATTTGAATTCATCCAAGTGGCGTACTTTTTTTCAGCTCATATTAGTTTAAGTATTTTTTTAAGAATTTTGAAAAATTTATTTTTATCAAAATCTCAAGCCCCAGACCACTGTCACAAATTAGAGCAAGTTCGTGCGACCCAGTCGTGCATTTTATTTTGCCTAGATAGACATTTAGTTTTGAAATTTTATTGCATATTTAGTTTTTCCAAGAAAACTCTTCAACTAGTTAAAAAAAAATAAAAGAATTTTCGAAATTATTTTTAATTTTTTGTATGCAGCCGCTAAGCAATTGCTTAGCATAAGAGCAAGTTCGTGCGACCCAGCCGTGCATTTTATTTGTTAAACAACCTCAATTTGACAAAATTAAATTTTGTTTTTTGTACAGATATACAGAAAGCCCAAAGCTTAAATTTCGCACACACAGGCTTTAGGTAAATCCATTGAATACAAATATTTCATTTTGGGCGTGGCTGACGCCTACTTTTCATACAAAAACATCAATATTGTTTTTATACAATAACAATGCTTACATTAGAGCGAAAAACATTAAATTTTGTAGGTATTACGTGTACATAAACATCTTCTATGTGAATTAAAAAAAAATTGATTTTGAGAGTGGCTGACGCCCACTTTTTATTAGCAACTATAAAAAAATTGTTTTTGCATAAACGGTATTTATAATGAATCCAAAAGCCCAAATTTGTGCGTCTCTTAGTCCAAACTAAGAAAAAAAGAAATTATTGAATTTTGAGTGTGGCTTGCACCCACTTTTCATGAAAGAACGAAAAACGTAGTTTTAAAAGTGAAAGGTACTAGTATTCAATCTTAACCTTTTTTTCCGTTCGTTATTTGAAAAATATATCTCTTTATTTGTTTGCGTGAATTTTTTCAACACGCCCACTTCCAGGGGAGTGATTTTTATAAAATACCTTCATTCAGGTAAGATCGTACAAAAACTACTCGATTCAGCTGTAGTTTTATATCTATGCCTAACAATTGACTAACAAAATCAAAGCTCAGTTAGGGCTTTACATTGTTTTTAACAAATTCTTTGGACACACCCTCTTTCAAGGGGCGTTTCCCTTAGAAGTCGTAATATGCATTAATGTTTTCTAACTATCGTTCGCAGTTTTGAAGTAAGAAGATGAACATTTTCAAGAATTAGTTCAAGAATTGCTAAATTGTTCAAATTGATCTGCAAGCTTAAAATTGAATGTCACTGGAGCTCATACTAATTGCCCTATCAATAAAAAGTCTCTACTTTGGGCGTGGCAAACGCCTTTTTGTATTGCACCAGCAGAAATTGAACATCACACCACACAAAATAAATGTTATTAAATTTTTCCTGTCTGCTTAAGAAGAATTTTGTTTCTGAAACTGAAACAGCGGCTGGCTGCGGGAGGCGAACGTATACACATACACAAATATAAGGAATAGGGTATCCAACAGTTCGTTTGAAACTTACTGTAGCTATCGCTTTCATTGAAATATAAAATGTATAGTGTGCTCTGGTTACCTCTTTTTATATCCTATCCAAACTTCCTAAACGCTCGTATCGTGTTTTTTCAAAGCAACTGTATTAATGACCCCTCGGGTTCGTGTTTTATATAAAAAGCCAAATACTCGTCTAGACTAAGGAGTAAGCGACCAAATGTGACCACAATCGGAAGAACTGTTTGCAAATTTCAGCAAACCGGGTATGCAGGAGTTGTGATTTTTCCTGCGCATGGTCGCCCAGTTCTGTTTGGTGCGGTTTATAAACTGGTGGCATCATCGGGCCGTACTTCTTCGAAAATCAGGTTGGCCAAGCAGTTATCATGAATGGTGGTGGAAATTTTTGTGGCTTTAATATATTAAAAATTAAAAAAAAATTATAATAAAAAAACTTAAGATAATTCTCTGAAAACTTTTTGTATTATTTGCAATCAACATCATGGGTTAAAGTTTGACCACCCTTTGCACAACAAATCATGTTTTAACGTTGAAAATTACTTATTTATTTTAAAATTTTCAAAAAAAAAACACCTTAATAATTTAATCTTCAAAAATTTCACAACCTTAGCACCCGTATTCAACGTATTGACCAATTTATTTAAATTAGAGGTCAAAGTCAGTATCGAGGTCAAACATTATCATTATCAACTTATAATACGAAAGTCAGACATTTTTATATAATATATAAATTTTTTTATGTCCACATTATTAGATTTCACATTAAAAATGACTTTGCAGATTTAAAGTTTTGAAAACGTTTTTCCCGCGCCGCCTGCCAGTGCCATCATCCACTCTAAATAATTAAACTCGTTCATTCGAACATTAATTTGTAATTTTCTATACAAAATTTTGTTGCCCTTGATATTAGCTAGGTATACTTAGTCACTGACTGCAAAAAACAAAACTCAATATATAACCTCAATTCCAACTAATCACAAAACGCACAGGGAATTGTAATTTTCTGTCATTAGGAAAATCACCCAAACCAACATTCAAAAAGTGCAATTAAGCTAAAAACTCTGAATTTAACATTAAACCCCAACTTTCTGGCTGCTGGGGTTCTGAGTTCTGGGTTCTGGGTTCTGGCTTCTGGTTGTGCCTTCATAATCCCCTCATGTCATTTGCAGCGCGCGTTTTTATTTTGCTAACTCTGCAAAAACCAATGTCAAACAATCGCCGCAAAATAATACTCTCCGAGGGAAATAATCAAACCCACACAGCACCAGACTATAAGGTTGAAAATTCACCCCTATTTTTTTGGTTTTATATTCTAAGCGAACAATACACCTACACATTGTACAAAAGCTACCACATCCCGTTAGAATTAAAGTCTCAAACAGTAATTGTCTTGTGCTTTTAATTATGCCTAAGAGAAAATAAATATTGTCCGTCTGACTCGACTTTGAATAGGGGATGTGGCTGAATGTACTTTCAAGTTTCCACTCCAATGGCTGTCTGGGGAGAATACAAACAACAAAAAATTCACCCTTACCCTCCCTCATTGAAAAGCCTTAAGAAAAACTTTAATGCAGTATCATCATTCAGGATGACTATATTTTTATTTTTGAAGAACTTTTTTTTCTTTCGCATTGAAAACCAAAAATCCTAGAAAATCTCTCTCTGACCACGTGACCGCCCTTTAGGCATTAATCAGGACTTTATTACTGATGATGTCCTTATTATGCAACCGCTTTAAAACAAGTCACCATCGTAAGTTAAAAAAAATAAAAACCGTTCTGCTGTATACTGCAGAATTAACGCCTTACAGATCGCCCAGGGGAGAGCATGCATTCTTGTGTTTTCTCTCTCTCTCTCAATCTGTCTCTCTCTTTCTCTTTGTTGATAGCCGCAACTAATTTTGCTTAAGCGGCAGAGGCGTTTAACAAAAGCTTTTTTAAACAAAAGCCAAGCCCAGCAACTTTTGGCCTCATGTGTGTTAGCTGCTGATATAGCAATGTCCTTATTTGTGTAAGTAACTGTGTATGCAATGGTTGGTGTGTGGTGTGTGGTCATAAAATTTAATTGCCCACTCATTTATAAGGGCACAAATAGGGCGGCAAAGGCAAAAGGAAGAAGAATCAAGGATTAAGCCAAGTAAAACCGAAAAAGTGATTAATTTAATGATGTTGCAACTGAACCGTAAAAAGGAGATTATTTTGTAACAATATAAATCATATAATATTATTTGAAATGCCTCATGAGATGTCCTTATAAGAGTAGGTGAGGTAGTCATTGTTTTCGAGACAAAACATGCCTAAGTCAAGGTGTACAATATTTATTTTTGGTTGGTTTCACAGATTTAAATTGAATAAATTAAAAGGTAATAAAACATTTGCCAAGATTAAATCACATCTATCAATTTGATGATACAACAGAGCTTTATATATCTTTTTGAAGCGATGCTATGAATCAGGAGCGAATTCTTAGAAATAGTTACTTTTTTATAGCACCAATAGCAATGAGGAAAGCTAAAGAAATCGTATCATGTAGTCAGAATGAACATTGACTACTGCCATTGCATATATAAATTATAGTATTCCCACTTGAGGTGATCCATCTATCGACGAAAAACTATGCTCTAGAATACCATGGGAAGCAACAACAATTTCCACCATTTTAATTGTTGTTGTTGCTTCCCATGGTATTCTGGAGCTTAGTTTTTTGTCGATAGATTGCGCACCTCAAGTGGTAGTACTATAGTTTATATACATACAATGCTACTGCTTCATTAATCAAACTTTTTCTTAAAATAAAGATTTTTAATCTATGCACTACTTGACGCAACGTTGCTAGTTGCAAACACAATACTTGCACAACTATTGTCTGAAAACAATGGAGAATGGCTTTACGTTATAACTTACTTTTACTTTAAGCCAGCGCCTATTTATGGCACTATAAAGCTTGGTGATCTGCTCCTAAGCCTTGCTTAACTTTCATCAAGGCTCAATATCATTCCTCATGCCTCTTATCTCGCACCCAAAGCTGTCGGGATCTTCGGTATCTTGGTCGCTTCATCCAAGATTAGGTCTACCTTGGCTTGTTAGTCCATCTGCGGAATGGCGATGAAAACTATACGAGCTGGAGAGTTGGTGTCCTTTCACTCTTCATAGCCCAGCTATCTTGACCGATAAATTCTGATTTTTTTGATTGGGCTTATGTCACTGTATAGCATCGGTGTATCTTTGTCTTCCTTAACACAGACAGGGCCACACATTCTTCATTCATTCCTCAATTGCTTATTCAGCCCAATGAAACTGCAATCAGCAAGAGTTATTATACTTTTGATTTCCGCGCTGATGTTGTTGTGAGTTTCCATCTGTTCCCCAGGTAGACAGATTCACTAAATACCTCAAAGCAAAGGTAAATCATCAATTGCCACTTACTGACCGTTTCGGCTTGGAGGTGGGATGCGACATTTGTTGATGAAAGCATACAACAGCTCCAAGCGGGGCCTGGGTCTGTGACTTACACTCTCAACCATTCCTGTGTGTGTGTTGATATACTGCAGGAATGGATGGGACCTACAAAGTATCGTGGAATTCGAACGGCTAACAGAGAAGTAATTCCCATGGCATGATTTACTCTTGGAGGATTTGTCACTTCCTCGCAAGAGGCAATAAACGAGAAAAGAGCGTAGGTGGAGTCAGGGATCGAATACAGAACCGAAACACTAACTACAACGCCACGAATTTCTACAATCCTTCGGTCTTATCTTCGTTTATTTTCAGCACCATTCTGCTTGCTGCTGACTCCATAGTAGGCACCGGTTACTGCTAGCTTTGTTCTTTCTATGACGTCAATGTCGTCCGCATACTCAAGTAATTGTGTCGATTTGTTAAACAAAGAATCCTATTTACTGGCATTGGTGTTGTGTTTTACCTAAGCACATTTTAAAACAGCAGCATGTATAGTGGGGTCGAAGATTTCAGAAGAATCACTGCCCTACCATTCTTGACGGAACAGGGAGCATTCTCCGACGTCAACTCATAAAACGTATCAGTGTTGCAAGTTTGCTGAAGCTGGCACCATACAATTATTCCCTATTTAAATCGATGATGGCCAGGTGTATCTTCTCAATGTTAAATTCTTGGGTTTTCTCCAAGAGCAAAATTGTATAGATAACGGGTGATTTTTTAAGAGGCTTAGAACTTTTTAAAAAAAAAAAAACACAAAAAATTCGATAAAATGAATGAAATATTTATTTGATTCGATAGTTTAAACCTTGCAATTTAATGTTTAAAGATAATTTAATGTAAATGTTGACAGCGGCTGCGTCTCAGGTAGCCCATCCGCTGAGTCCAATTTTGGCATACTCTTTCACACATATCGGCCGGTATCTCACGAATGAATGCATGGATGTTGGCTTCCAGTGCGTCAATCGAAGCGGGCTTGTCCCTATAGGCATTAGCCTTGACATACTCCCACAAAAAATAGTCTAATGGTGTCAAATCGCACGATCTAGGCGGCCAATTGACCGGCCCGAAACGTGAAATTAACTGTTCACCAAACTCGCCTCGCAATTGCGCCATTGTTTCGCGTGCTGTGTGGCATGTGGCACCGTCTTGTTGAAACCACATGTCATGCAAGTCAAGAACTTCCATTTCGGGCAAAAAAAAGTTTGTTATCATCGCTCGGTAGCGTTCACCATTGACAGTAACGCTGCGATTCGCATCATCTTTGAAGAAATATGGCCCAATAATACCGCCGGCCCATAAACCGCACCAAACAGTGGCTTTTTCGGGATGCATTGGTAGCTGTTGCAATGCTTCTGGCTGATCTTCACTCCAAATGCGGCAATTTTGCTTATTTACGTACCCATTCAACCAAAAATGAGCCTCATCGCTGAACACAATTTTTCGATAAAAAAGCGGAAATGAACATTTCGAACCGAGCACGAATTTTGATAGTAAAATTCAATAATTTGCAAGCGTTGTTCATTTGTAAGACGATCCATGGTTAAATTGCAAACCAAACTGAAGCTGTTTGACAGTGACACAAGGTACTAAACACACGTCAGCTGTCAAAACCAGTGTTGCCAAAACCAAACCAGCTAAAAAATCACCCGTTACATTATATGAATGTATGTGCATAAGTGTAAAATGTACGTATGCATATGTATATACATAGATGTACTCATGCTTCTATTTCAAAAATTGAATTCGGACAGTTTAAGGATCTCCATGGTTTCTATCCCTCGGTTGCCAGGGAACACAATTAATAAGGGATTCTGAAGTAATAAATTGCGATTTACGCATCTGTATACAAATATAAAACGTTAACAAGCAAAAACGAATTGAAAAATGGAAGTTGACTATGACAACAAACAGTGGGTTGCATGATCAAAAACAACATGAAACCAAACAGTTCCAATTAAAGTAATCCTAGGAAATAAACTATATGACATAGCTTAAATGTGTTGCCGAAAATACCTCCTTGAAGGAGTTTATGTCATATTTGTATTCTTATGTTTTAAAATTTCGTAAATTGTGTTTTTTTAGAGGTATACAACTTTAAGTTGGCAGCATTGTTTTATTGACAGCCATTTTGTCATCTGCCATGTAGTTTATCTTCAATTTGGTTTGACATTTCATCATTAATCGATTGACGCCTGAACAACATGCAAAAAGTGTGCATTTATTTCTAAAAAACATTTTCCTGTTCGTGAAACACTTTAAAACTCTACGTTTATTTTATGATTGACACAATCGTCCATCAATGGCTTCATCAAAAGCAAAATTGCCTCATTTGAAGTCTTGATAATAATTAAGCTATTGTTGAGACAACGTCGTTACACCCAGAAAAACTTACAGTTTGGTGTGCTTTATGGACTGGTGGAACCATTGGTCTTTGGTCCTTATTTCTTCAAAAACCGATGCCGGCCAGAGGGTTTTACAGTCACTAAAAACCGTTATAGAGCAACAATAAATGAATTTTTGTTCCTAAATTGAATCGACCTGATGTGAATGATGTGGTTTGACCAAGACGGTGCAACATGTCACAACTACCCCAAAACGATGCAAAGAGTAATCGGAAATCGTGCCTCAAGATTGGTCTTGCATCTTCGGGAATCATTAATTCAAATGAAAATGACAAAAAATTATCTTTTAAATAAATTCAATTCTGTGGTTATCAATACATTTTATCTGTTTTATTTTATTTTTAAGTTCTAAACCTTTATAGGTAGCATGTATTGTATACATCATTATCATTTTTGTGATTCAATGATCTTTCAACGTATTGATTATTAAATTGCACGATTGGGTCCCAAATTTTTGAGCAATAAAAACAACTCATTTAAAAAATTTGGTAAAAACTAAAAAATGTTGGCTAAAACTGGAAAATCCGGTGTAACTGAGCTAACGTTAAGAAACCTTTAGTTTTTAAAATGTAGATGTCATCTTTTGAATGCTATAAATAATATGAATGTCCGGTTATGGTCAAATTAATAAAATTGTTAAAACCAATTTCCGTTTGTTTCATTTGTAGTCACAAACTAAAATGCAGTGTTCTTCGTAGCATTCTATGTATATATGACATACAAAGTTTCAATTTAAATCGGGGAAGCCTTTTTTTAGAAAATTAGAAAAAACGAAAAAAAATTGCAAAAGCTAGTAGATATATATGTATGGGAGCTACCATTGAAAAAAAGAGAAACTGGAAAAATTAGAATGCCATCTGATAAGAAGCTGTAAGGAACTATACTTAATAAAGTTTGAGTGAATCCGATACAACCGTTGACAAGTCATGGCCATTTGAAAAAAGCCATTAAGAGCAGATCTCCGTTATTTGCATTTTTAGCCAAAAACTAAAAAAAGGCAGTTCTCTTAAAAACACTAAAAGAATATGACACACAAAGTTTTATCAAAATCGTTAGAGCTATTTTCGAGCAAATTAGAGAAAAATAAACAAAGTTGGCTAAAACTCAACAGCTCTTTATGTGGGAGCCACCGTTTAGAAAGGCTAAACTGAAAAGTTTACAAAACCATCCTATACAAAACTATGAAGAATTATGTCAAACTAAGTTTGAGTCAATTCAATCCAGCTGTTGCGAACGTATGGCCATTTGAATAAAATGCAGGACTGGGTCGCACGAACGTACTCATATGCTGCTAGATAATCGGTTTGAAAAGTGAAAACTCTTTGATTTTTTTTAAGATTTTTAGAGTTTTCGTGGGAAAAGTATGTAGGGTAGGTATGCAATAATATTTCATTGCTTAATATAAGTATGTATATCAAAGAAAAAAAAATTAAAATCGTTCTACCAGTTTTTTTTTTCAGAAAGGATATTTTTAAAAAACTTTTCGAAAAACTATTTTGAAATTTGTTTGCGTATGTAAATATATGGCAATTCCTAGGAGAGAAATTTCGAAAAATCTTTTCCAACCAAAAGATAGATGGTCTTGAAAAAAAAATAAAATCTTTGGAGCCGTTTTGGAGAAAATCAATATTCTTTTTTACGATTGTATGGCAAGTAGGTACAATTATTTTTAGGCCTAGAGCAAAAATTAAAAATTATTTCCGAGGGACGGCCAAATAAATGATAAATACCAAATTTGAAGCAAATTGGCCAATCCGTTCTGGAGGTGCGAACAGACAGACACACGGACGGAATTTCAAGAATAACTTTACTCGACTTCTCTATCATCGTAATGTCACGTTTGATTGTTTAATGAATCCTTAACTTGCCTTTTAGTATGTAATAATCGCAAGTAAAAAGTAGGTCAATGAATTCGTCCAGACATTTGAAAACATGAACTTTAAAAAGTAGCAGAACCCTTTTTTTTCGTTCTTAGATTTAAAAGTATTTATACCCAATTGGCAAGCCAAAAGAAATCTTTATTACGATAGTCAAAATTTTGCTGTCATTTTTCAAGTAGTGATTTTATTTAAGAGCGTGGCTTTGAACTTAAATTTTGATTTCCCTTGTCCCAAAAAAAAAATTTGTTTGGAAGTTCAGAAACAAAAAAAAATCATTCCAAGGCATTAGGTCTATCATTAAAATTCAAAAACTGAAATAATTTGATTCAGATACAAATCAAGTGGTTCCTAGAAAGATTTCTTTTAATAATTTTAAACTAATTTCTCACATAAATATGGCTTTTGGCCAAAAAAAATTTTTGTTGGTTTCGTTTAAGCAGTCATCCTCTTTAATATGGCATATTTTAATGTCGCAAAGGTCCCGAAAGAATCCTCAAATTATAAACAAGGAAAAGAAAACGAAATTCAAAACAAATTAAAGGAAGAAAAACAAAAATCCAATATATTCATCACTTTCGTTCACTTAATTCGTATCGCAATGCTTTCGAAGCCAAGCGAAAACCCAATTAATTTTATTTTATGTTTATTCTTTAGCTTATTTCTTTTTCTCTTTTCCACTCGCTTTTGCAAAAAAAAATATATAAAAAGCGAAAAAAAAGAAAAACAAACATTAAGATAGGTTAAGCTCACACGGTTTTGTTTGTGCCCGTTTCACCAGTTGTCAGGATAAATAACAGGAGAAACGAAAGCCTTAACGTACATTATATCCCGCATCTGTTTTTGCTTTAACATCCTCAGGGCCCATGGATAATATTTCAATATTGGAATTAAAGGAGTCTGCTCTCACTTTTAGCCTATCCACGTCAACATCTGAAAATAATTGCGGTAAACAAATTACCAAAGCGTATATAATTTATTGATCACTCGGGCGTATGAGTAATCACAAATTTGTTGCTTTGAGCTTTTAATGATGCCACAACGCATAATGTACTCTACGAGCACACTATACTATTGTGTGCCACATTGATTAGCATTGTAATCAGAGATTTTTATCATCATCGTCGTCGTCGTCGTCGTTGTCGTTGTCGCCGTCGTCTTCCCTTTCAGATATCGGACCTTTTTAGCTACGTAATTTTATGCGCTAACATTTCATTTCAAGTTGAGTGAATAATTAAATCGTTCGTTTTGTAGAGATTTCGAAGACGCACGGTGACGGTGAAGGTGATGGTGGTGATGACGACAACTGCGACATGGTTGCTAGTTGCTGGTGTTGCTATGTTGGAAAACATTGCTACTTAAAGGGTGGCGATGACAAAAGAAACAAGAAGGATATTTAATGTGATGAAGCGAGTATTTACCATCATCTCTCCCTGGATCCGAATTCACAAAGTGCTGAGAATAGTATCACGAGAAAGCAAAGGATGGGATTGAATACTGCTGTAGCTGGATGTCCGTGTTTGGCATCAGTTGCATCATTCATCATTCACCACTCTTCGTTCTTAATTACAAAGTAAACATTCACTAAAAGCACAGTCATTCGGAACTTTGCTGATTCCGGATGCACTTCTGGTCTGGCGCGACGGCGAATGAACTGAGCATGGGAAAGAGTTGTTCAGTTGGATGGGATTCACGCTGTTTCATTTTTGATAAAGAACTCACTAATTGGACTTTATGGCGATTCATTATGACCAATCTCATAGAAGGGAACAAATCGTCACAAATATTTCATAGTTGTGGAAATAAAAGCTAAAAAGGATATTTTATAAAAGTTAACAAAAAAAAAACAATTAATCTGTCAAGTTAAAAAGGGGTTAAGCATACTTAAATTTTAAAACATTCAATTCCGCGTGGTTTTTCGCTCCTCGGTAGGTGGCTGATCATGTGGAGCATTCAGACAAATACGCACTATCTCGCCGAGTCTTCAATTCCAAGACCTATTGGGTTGTATGGTAGTATGGTGAAGTGGAGCTTTCTTCAATTGAACTTCGGATTAGCTAAAAGAAAATTCGTTCGTGTTTAGTAGTCCGTATGAGGAAAGGTGAAATGTTTCCTTGACATGGTATCTCAGGAATTTTCTACAGCCTGTTATTTCTCAAACTTGTACTTAATACGATTATGAGGGTCCTCAAACTGCTTTAATATTTGATATTAGCTATAATGAACAATATTCTCATTCGTTATTTCGCTGTTCGGAATTCCTCGCTAAGGCAAAGATTCTTAAGAGTTCCAAGTTTAGAAAATGCAGGACTGATTGACTATTTCTGTCGAACTCAAGTTACTTATGTGGAATCATCCATAAGTCCATTACAGCAGCCTTGAGTCCTGGGGTGGTTTTCTCAGTTAAAGAGTTCTATATTTGTACCCAATGTACTTGCAGTTTTTTATTTCTCGGAAGGTTCCTGTGCCATCAACTTAATGTCTGATGATCACTCCTCGGTCTGGTAACACCAGACAGACATTTCATTCTGTTTTTTTTTGTTCTTTTTTCGCTATCAGATCTCGAAAGTAAGAAGCTTAAGTCAAGCATTAACTTACAATCAGATATTTAGCCAACAAATATTATGTGTTCACTGGCTACAACATTTAGTGCAATTGTTAGTTGTTATAGTAAGCAAAGTATACATATAGCATAACAGAAGCACAAAAAATACAAACCAATTAATTAATAAATGCATAGCTAAATAGGTTGGACGGCATTTATGCATTTTGTTCATTGCAGCGCTAATATGTTGGAACAGAGCCCCCAAGAATTTCTACCAAATTTTTCGTGTATGTCTTTCGTGGTAGGCAGTGTATGTTTTGAGGCACAGGTTTTCAGGATAACTTGGACTTTGATTTCTGGATTTCTTTAAAATCTCTTCTGCGAGTATTCGTAATGAAATGAATTTACCAATACCTACCAGGACTTTTAACTTTTAAAGATACGGTCCTTACTTACATACTCATGTTGGCTCAACTAGTCGGAGATCTCCCTCTACCTGGTCGTTCCATCGAAGATGAGGTCTACCTTGGCTTCTAAGACAATATGGTTTGCCGTTGAAGACTTAATGAGATGGAGCCAAGCCATCTTAGTGGCTAGGCTCATGTCGCCATAAAGCACGTATAGAATCTACTTCGTCAAATGTAGTTTTCGCTTTTTACGCAGACAGCACCGAGATGATGAGTGTTTTATACAGTTTTTTCTTGTTTCAATTTAGCAGGGATTCTAAAGTTCGACATGTTACGATATATGTACCTAGTTCAACTTTATTAATACTGTCGTAGGCTTTAAAATTTGTTCATTCTTCTTTTTCACACTCCTTCCAAATTTGCTCACTAGTATTCTTACCTCTGTGCTCTGTTGAATAAAGAACACGTTTTAATTTATCAGTCTTTTTACTCTGTCCCCAAGGCCAAATGTTTTCAATGCTAGCGGCCAACAACATGGCAACCGAGCAATCACTATGCATCGTAAAGTAGGCAGGCTGACTCAGTCACATGATCCATGTATGCCAATGCCAAAGAAACAACAACATCAGAAACAAAAACGTACCTACTATTAAAGGGTGATATTCAATGGCATGAACTAAGGTAGAATTGTCGCTGCCGTTTATAATTCACACGATGTTTCTGCCGTCAAATACAATAACAAGACCGAGAAAAGACACCGAAAAGATATCATGTCAGTCAGCGATCGGCAACGAAAGAGGACACACGGAGACCGGATTACTTAAATCTAAAAATAAACAGAAGCCAATTATTTACAACCCCATAAAAAGGGACCCAAGAAGAACTACCTGCCAGCTACCTGGAAGGTAATTCCGAGAAGAAAAATCCAGAAGATTAGAAGGTGATTATTATCGAGGGATAATCCTCGTGAACATAAACCCTTACATTTTCCAAGAAGGCAATTCAATATGGGCGAACCCCTAACGATTGACACTGCCGTTGTCGCAATAAAGGAACTATTGCGCCGAATGCTGAAAGACCTAGGACCGGATTTTGCACCAAAGATTAATGCAATCTTTGCTGCAATCACAACTGAGGTCAGAGAGGAAGCCACGGACAAGGAAACCACCAAGGATATTGAAGAACCAACAACATCAACATCAAACCAAGAGCAACCTATGGAGGAAGAAGCCGAAGAAACCAACGAAGAGCAAGTCAGAAGAGGTCCCCTCGTCTGTCTCACCGGAGATGAAGGTGATGCAGATGAAGACATCAATTCTGACTGGCAGGAAGTCAAAAGAAGGTCAAGGGTTGACAAGAATACGTCCAGCTCTGATGAAGAACCCCGTAATGGATCAAAACGGCAGAAAAAACCATCAAAGAAAACTACACAAAAGAAACTGAAGGAAGACAAATTACCTACCGTACAGCCAACCAGCCAGCCGCAACCCACAGAAAACCAGCCAAAAGACCAACCTGCCCAGGGGGTTCAAGTGCACCAGCAGCCAGCTCCGCCACTCCAACAACCAACCCCACAACCACATAAGCAGTCAAAATCAACCCCACAAACCGACACAAAGAAGGAAAAAATGCCGCCAATCATCGTCTTCTCCAGCAACACTGCCGAAATAGGAAGACACGCTAAAGGAAAGAGTATCAAGTTCACCTTCAAGAACTTGAATACAATTAAAACAGTGATCAACACAGAGACAAAAGAAGGCTTCACAGCAATTAGAGATTTCCTGAAGACAAGGAAAATAGAGCACCACACATTCACAGCGAGGGAGGAAAGGAAAAACCTGCTCGTCTTGAAAGGCATCCACCACTCCTACACCGCCATTGAAATCCTGGACGAGCTACAAATTGAAGGAATCCCAGCCATCAAGGTTTCCCTCTTCCGGTCAAGGAGAAACAAATCCAAGGCTTTCAACCAATTTGTAGTTGAGGTCAGCAAGAACTGTGACGTCGCTGAAATCTACACAAAAAAACTCATCCTGAACCAGGTCGTCCACTGGGAGAAGTATGAGAGCCACGAAAGACCTCAATGCTGGAACTGCCAAAAAACAGGCCACGTATCGATTAACTGTGGAAAGAAGTACGTTTGCGTGAAATGCAATGAAGACCACAACCCTGGCGAGTGCAAACGCAAGGAAAAAGGAGATGGCGTGTACTGTGCCAACTGTAAGGAATTCGGACATCCAGCCAACTACATGGGATGCAAAGTGCTTGTTGCCCAAAGGGAACAATTAAAGAAAGTCGAGACGCAGAAAAAGGCTCAGCAGGAACAACGAGCAAAAGCAGCGTGCATCCTAACGCAGAACAAGGCAAGTTTTGCAACCGCAGCCAGGACAGGATATACAAAACCAGCCCAAGCCCAGAAAAAAACACCACAACAAACAAAAACAGTCCAGGATAAGTCAATGGGAGCCCCCAGAGTAAACCTGAATGAGGAAGCCAAGGTGCACTTCGGAGTCGACCTGGAATCAGCATTCACTAAAGCACGCAGTGCCATGCCAGCAAACTACTCATCATTGAGTAAGGAGAAGCAGTCCGTGGCCTTGGCCACCTTTATATTCAGCCTATGCAGCGCGTAATGCGCATCAACAAACTTCGCATAGTGGCGTATAACGTTAATTCGTTATACAGCCTGGAAAGAAGAACATGTTTTAACCTGTTTTTAAAGAAAAATCGCCCGGACATGGCACTCATCAGCGAAACTAATGTGACAAAAAGGAACCAGATAGACTACAAAGGATACAACACCTTCCGGACAGACAAGGATCAAGGCAAACGAGGTACTGCGCTCTTTGTAAGGAAGAACATCAAGGCCTCCCAAGTCAAAATCCCGAGCCTTAAATCGTTTGAAGCAACAGCGGTTGTTGTGGAGGTCGAAAACAACATGACGCTGCTTGTTATCAGCATTTACAACAAATGCAAGGCCAACGGAAGCGATATGGAACACGATTTGCTAACCCTCAGCAGGATAACCGAGCAACATACATACGGACTCATTGGAGGGGATTTTAATGCCCGACACCCTCTATGGTACGACACAACAGAAAATAGCGCTGGAGTTACGTTGGTCAACTGGCTCGAAGAAAATTTTGAACACCACTCCTTCCACATCGTCTCTCAACCGAAGCCAACATACCCAAAGACGCCATCCTGGCTGGACTTCTTCCTTGTGTCGGCAAACTTTATCAACATCCTGCCTGAGCTACGGAACTACACCTGCAGAACCCTAACAGGAGATTCAGATCACGAACCAGTCGAGCTCACAATTACACTGAACCAACCGATATCAGTAATGGTTAGAGAAGAGTCAGAGGGTTTTATCAACTACAAACGTCTTGATGTTGAACGTTTTCAAAGGAAGATTGAGGAGACAATGGTCATGCCGGCTGCCAACAAAAATCTCACAAACAACGAAATTGATGTGGCCATTGAAGAAATTGAACTGTCTATAAACAACGCCCTAGACGAACAAAAGAGACCAAGAACTTCGAGAGACAAATACCAACATCTGCCAGAAGGCATTGTTCGTCTATATGACCACAGACAACGGTTGAGAAAAAGGCTTCAAAGGATCCAACAGAGGGAATGGAACACTACCAACAACAGCTACCAAGCAGTTAGAAGTGAACTGGAGTGCACACAAATCATGCTAAGGAATGCAATTCAACATTTTAACAACGACCAATTCCAGAAAAGGCTACAAAGCATCAAACCAGGACCTGACGCATTCAAAAACATCAACCGAATTATTGGCAAGAGGCCACAGATGCCAGAAAAAATCACCACAAGACACGGGGATGTCAACACAACCCAGGATAAAGTTGAAGCATTTGCCGAATATTTTGAAGAAAATTTCGTGCCAAACCCACCCAACGACCCTGAATTTGTCGAAGAAGTGGAATCAACAATTGAGGAACTTCAAAGGATGGACACTCAGACAACTACTTTCAGTAATAGTAACCCTGCCAGTGATCCCGAGGGTTCTGAAATTTTCTCCAACCCTGAAGAAGTGGCTGAAATAATCCACAACGGACGTCCAAAAAAATCATCCGGACCTGACAAAATATCCAGCTACATCATAAAGAAGCTTCCCCAAGTCGTGATGATATATTTAACAATAATATTTAACAACTGCATCAACAACAGCTATTTCCCGGAAAAATGGAAGAAAGCAAAGATAGTAGCTATTCCGAAGAAAGGAGACAGAGGTTCGGTGTCAGGATATCGGCCAATATCACTGCTAAACAGCACCAGCAAAATCCTCGAAGGACTCATTTTACGAAGACTTAAGTCATACAGCGACGGCAACAACATCATCCCAAATATGCAATTCGGATTCCGGCCCAAACATTCGACTCTGCATCCTCTTCTAAGGTTCCAAAAGGACGTGGTCAGCACTCTCAACAACTATCAGGTGGTAGTTGGATGCTTTCTTGATATCGAGAAAGCATTTGACAGTATATGGATCAACGGTCTGATCCATAAACTTTCTCTACTCAATTTTCCAGCAACATTAATAAAAATAATCTATAGTTTTCTTTCTTCCAGGTCCTTCTTCGTCCACATTGAAAACAGCCAGTCAACAACCAAAGCCATCAGAGCAGGAGTAGCGCAAGGATCCAAGCTAGGACCATACCTCTATAGTATATTCACTTCTGATCAGCCACAGCCCGAGAACGCGATGAATCTACTGTATGCAGATGACTCACTCACATACGCCAAATCGATGTCAGCAATTATCGCAGCCAGAAGAGTTGAAGAACACGTGAGAAGACTGTGGGACTACTACGTGAAATGGGGCATCAAAGTTAATTCTGCAAAGTCGGAGTTAGCTTGCTTCAGAAGACCCGTGCGACGCCAAAATACACGTTCAGCCACTACTTGCCGCAGTATCATAGTGAATCTACCAGACGGAACCCAATTGACACCCAAGCCAATTGTGAAGTACTTGGGAATCAACTTTGAGGAGAGGTTACGCTTCAACCCACACGTATCAGCACTCCTCAAAAAAGCCAATTACGCCTTTCATCGCATTTATCCGCTAATGCGAAAAAGAAATGGCCTTAATCAAAAGACGAAGTTGCTTCTATATAAGCAACTAATAAGGCCCATAGTTACATACGGTTTCCCGGTTTGGTTCACAACATCAAAGACAAGTATGAAGAAAATCGGAGTATTTGAGCGAAAGATGTTAAGGATTTGCACGAATCTTCACTTCGATCAACGACGGAAGAAGTACCCAAGCAACAAACGACTCTACGAGGCAGCAGCGATAACACCGTTGGACAAATACATGACGGAATCGGCTAAAAGGTTGGCGTCAAATTTAGTCAACCATCCGAATCCTCTAGTGAGCACAATCAACAGTGAAGAACGGCATCCTGAACCACGATACCTGGACATAACTGCGCTAATGGACGAAGGAATTATCACAATCAACGACGACGAGGCTATCCAGTTTTACGAGGAAGCAGCGTCAACTTACCACCGTGGCTAGTAGCCAATTCATCAACACATCAAGGACAACCGGATTTGAACAACCCGAGATGGATACCACCACTTGACTATTAATATAAGTATAATTAATGACAATTTGTTTTAAAAATGTATTATAAAATTATCAATGTATATAGTTAGGCCCCTAATGTGCCAACAAATATTTTTTAAGTATCATAAGTAAAATAGAATAAGAATCAATTGTAAATATTATATTGTTCAATAAATATCGTTAAATCGTAAAAACCGAAAAGATATGGAGAAATTCATTTTCCGTTTGCCTCTTTGACTTCCCTACGCCAGCGGTAAGGGGTCTTAGTGCACAGTACACTTATTGAAGGTAATATATTGCGCAGGTTGTCAAAACTTGATCTGTCACTTTGGCAGCTCAAATTTAAAAAAATGGCTGAACAGGGAGACATAATGGTGGTAAAAATCAACAAAAATTTATCTTTTTATTAAATATATGCTTATTTATATAAATTTAATCATCTAAGACAATCACTTTTAGAAAAACCACGAGATTTCTATACTATTTTTACATGCAAAAAAGTTAAAGTGTCTCCAGAGCCAGCCATTTTTCTTTATTTTGACAGATGCGCAGAAGTATGCAAAAATGAAAACGCTAAAGATATTACCTTTAATATGTGTACTGTGTCTTAGTGGACTTTAAGTTTATTGTTTGCTTATTAATAAAGAAATTAAGTAGTAGTTGCCAATATTGGCCTTTATACCTGCTGATCCATCAGAGCGATAGCCTGCCGTTTGTAATTCCTATGGTGTAGTTTATCATTGAATTAAACAATTGTGCATTTTGCACAATAACTAACATCATTTGTCCCCAGAGAGCGAGTACCAGAGAAAAGTACAGAATCCGTAATCATGCGGAAGTAACAGCAGGAGCTCAGTGAAGAAGCCAGCGGACTCCCCCAGCGCAACCACACGGCTTGAATAACTGAATAAATTTGTGAAATGAAATACATACTATACAATTTAAAAACAAGGATATAAATAAAGCATTAATTTTTGTGGAATGAAAAACCTATTACAAACAACGATTTAAAATACAAATAATACGATTGTTATATTTTTAGTGAATCTTAATCATAGTTTTGTGTTTTGATTTAATAGCGAACTTTGGCAATTCGGCAAGCAAAACCCCGGCTGGAAAAGAAAAAGCACCTATCACAGGATTTAGTTCATGATCCTCATCTCATCTAGATTAACTGACTGTAATCGCGATTTGACAACTAGTAAAAGTAGTCTCTCCAGATAGATAATATCGCCTGCGTATCAACTATGGTGTTTCCATTCTGATCTTTTCAGGGCCCAAGCTACTTCTGAAACCTGTGTTGTTTGCTTCACTCTTCTATAGAAATTATGTACCTCTTTTCTACAAAAACATATCTTCATCTCTTTAACTTTGCATTGTTGGTGTTCTTTTTCTTCTTCCTGAGTAAGTATTTCTCATTGTTCTTTTGTTCGTTTTATGATAAAAAAGAATTGCTGTGTCAAACGCACCCATAGACCCATAGCGAAATATTTGATTTAAAAATGAAAAAACAAGAAAAAAAAATCCATCTCAGGAGTCTTATACTGACTTGTATGTCATCCCTTGTCAACTGTTATGAGATGACACATGATTCTGTATCACGCCTTGCGCCAGTATCATACATCAGAAACATGTATGTATTTTTTTTTCATCAAGCCATTTCATATTCTTCAATGCGAATACATACATATGTACATCTTTATATCCTTTCGTCATTTATCTAGTTATTCAACTTCACTTCGATATGAAGGAAAATAAAAATGTTTATCCAACTTAAACTAGAAAGACTTGAGCTTAGACAGCAAAAGTCAAAGCAAAAATTAAGAAAAATGCCTGCGAGAAATATTACTGCATTTCTCCTCTGCATGAAAAAAGTATAAAAGAAAGTTTAACAGGATTTTGTTTGTATCCTGTCAAAGTCCTTATATGATTCACTACAACTTTAAGTTTGTATGGAGCTAAACATCGAGTTTTTTCAAGATGAATTGCTTTGTCAGAAATTATGACAACAGTTGACACACAAATTTATTTATGCTTTGTTATTTTTACTTTTTTGTGTTGACAGACTTTTTTAAAAGTTATTTTTCTTTCGAGTTTGGAATTTGTCTAGTTTGAATCTTGGATGTGTTTTTTCACACTTCGAAAACACTCTACGTTTCAAATAAATAACCGGACAGAGCTGTGTGGTTGAGTCCGAGAGTCACCCATCTTAAATTTCGTTCTTGTCCATAAAATGTGTTTCGAATACCTTATTAGTACAATTTTAAGAAAGATAATTAAAACACCGAAAATATTTTGTTCTTTTCTTTGTTTTTTGAAACCCGCTCTTTTTTGTTCGGCTTTATTTCACGACGCTACTGATTCATGATGAATTCGATCTTCGCTGATTGCAGTTTCAGATTAACTTAAAATATTGTTACACGTCAGTTCCAAGCGGCGCCAAAATAAGTTTTAAGACTTATACTCTCATTTATCCCTGTGTGTGAATTATTGAAACTATTGTGACGAAAAAACTTCGCAGAAAACCACCAAGAGCAATTGGGCCATCCATTACCACCGCCACTGTCCCTGCCATTACCATCAGAAAAATCCCACCAAAATAACCTGCAAATTGAACAAGTTTATTTGTTTAATCAGAATGAATTATTTTACTACACATAACTAAAATGTAATTAATTTAACAATTTATTTAATTAGGAGGTGTTGTTTTGTGTAAATGGAATGACAGACCAAACGAAAATGTCAACTTAACCACCTGGACACACATGCGCTGAAGGCTTGATCCACAATCCACACAGGTGATCAAGTGAATTTATGAATGGATTTGGACTATCTTAATAATTGATGAATGGAGTAAAATGACACTGTTCAGTAAGACAGTTATAAAACGGAAGCATTTATCAGAAATTTGATTCGAGTGTGATTAAGCCCAAAGTCGAAGTGTGACCGTGTATATACGTACCTACGGCACATCAAACGACAGGGAATTTCACGGCGATTCCGATAAAAATAATGGGAAACTTAAAAAAATTAGATGGTGAGAAATCGGAGCGGAGACTGGAAAGCTGACAAAAGTCATCAAACCAACTATAAATAACCGCTGTTTTTGTAAGGAGGAAGCAAGTTCGATTTCGAATAAGAGACAGCACTGTCTTAAGCAGGCAACACAAGAAATTTCAAATACGAATAAATTCTTTAAAAAATCAAAAACAAAATAAAAATAAAAAATTAAATCAAACCCTCTCGGGAACCAGCCAAAATCATATTTCTTTTATTTTTTTCATTTCACCTTCGCTTCAGGTTCAACTTTTGCTACACTATGCGTAAATTTAAGTGACCTACATCTCACCGCTACATCTGAACTACTAGGATCTAGGAGGAATGAAGTTCTCATGACGATATTGACTCTTGAATGATTTATTCCAACTAGTAGTAGGGAGAGTAACCGCTAAAAAAGGGTTCTTTTTAAAATTTAAAATCGCAAAGGAGAAATGTGTTCATCTTTTCCATAGTGCCATGACATAAGGCCATAGTATCATAAGGCCTTATTTCAAAATATGGCCTTATGAAGCCGACTTTCTCAAAGCGTCATAAAGCCATACGCAATATATGTATATCGTCTTTTGACGAAAACAAAAAATATGGTCTCATGACGCTTTTGCCAAGTGGCATAAAGCCATAACGTTAATTATGGTCTAATGTCTCTTATGTCACTTTGGAATTCGACATATGACTATGTTTCGAAATATGGCCCAATGACCTTATGTCAAGGCACGATTTTCATATCTACCAGCCTACCTACTAAAGATGTCCATTGGACGTCAACCAGAAAAGTTCTGTGGTCTACGGAAGAGATAGGGTAGTAGTTGTGGTTGTGGTTTTTTTTTTTTTTTTTTTAACATCCATTTGAGTTTTGATTGTGTTTGTATGTAAATTTTATATATGTATATGTGACATCCAGTTTCTTGTTAATTTATTTCTTCGTGTGAAATTTCATGTTAAAACTGACAACTTGAATTTTTTTTTTTCTGATCGTTGTGAAATGAAAGCAAATTGGGAGCCGAGAACGGAACTTACTTACTTACTTACAATACAGTTACCAGGATAGTTTTTCAAACTTATTCCTAACGAAATGACAAATCTTCCAAATTTAGATTCAAAGTTTAAAATAGTTAGCCCCTTGTTTTGTGACTAGTTCCGGTACAGGAAGAATACTTTTGAGAACGTAAGAGTTGATGTATCAATCTTTGTTGTGAAATGCATCTTATCTTGTTATATGGACATTAATTTATATAAATATTATACCTTACAGAAGTATATAGGAACTCTGTATTCCGATGACGAAATTCAATGCAATAGATTTTGTTTACAGGCATTTTAATCCTTAAATGGCATTCCTTAGAGAGATAAAGAGAGCATCTCAAGAATGGCTTACAGGCTAACAACACGTATCCAACGATTGTATTTTCCAAAAGGAACCTTTTGATACAAATCTCTCCCCATGGATATAATTTCAATTCAGAAAAAAAAAGGATAACAATAAACCACAACAAATATTGTGCACTATAATACAACTCAACCTTCAACAAAACAACATTCGTTATCAGAGTACGTCTGTATATAAAAAATATTTTATCTTACGACTGAGTTTTTTTTTTTTTTTTTGCAGTTCGTCTTTTTTTTCTCATCCATCTTCGTTTGCCTGCAAAATAAAATATAAAAAAGGTTTGTATATTGCTTTCTGCGTATAAATCCTACCAATCACCCGATGTGCAGCAATAGATGCTGAACGAAGTGATTCCGCTTCCATTTCAAATTGAAAGATTCATCTGAGAAAATATTCCCGCATACAAAAATTGTTGTATCCTGTATCGTAATTTTACTCTGAACTCGCATCATCGTCGGCGTCACCGTCGCCGTCGCCGTCGTCGTTGTTGTCATCGTATGGACTTTTTTCTTCTTCTGATATACAGAAATGCCAGTGATGTTGTGTGGCTTTGGCAACAAAGGGATTGTCAACTATCATTGCCTAAAGGACGACATGTGATCAAGAGGAAGAAATTTATTATGCGGATGAGTGAAATTGATTGGAAGGATTTGTCGAAGGGAAAATTCTGTGGGTAAGGTTTCAATGACAGAATTTAGCTTGACTTCTGCAAGCTTAGTATGTCTTGAACCATGGCCGTATCTATTTCTACACTCTTACATAAATCGTGTACTTGCATTATTTCTCTTAGCTAATCATTCCAATTGAAGTTGATAATTGGTTCCGTGCTTTTTAGCATAATCGTGTTATCCTTTTAAAGGAAGTTCATTGAATCTGTTTTTGGGGAAGTTATTGATTTCTTTCAGATTTTTAAATATGAACACCTCGTTAATTTCGGTGACGTGAAATAAGGCCAAATTTGAGATTTTGGCCTTATTTCGTTTACCAAAACGAAATAAGGCCAATTTGGTGTTATTTCCATGCACTAATAGAAATAAGATCGAAAAAATAATGGAAATAAGACCGAAAATAAAAAATTAGGAATTTGGCTTTGGTTCACGGTTCTAATTGTTAAGTATACTTAAAGTTTTGAAAAAATATTAAAAATGAGGAACAACCAAAATGTTCAAAGAATTTTTCAAAAATTGTTTGCGCTTCCGTTGTTGAGCGCACAAAACATGATAACTGCATTTGATTTGATTAAAGCGGAAATTGGTCAACAAGCGTGGTCACGAAACGCAACAAATGCTTTTAACGAGTTCATTAAAAAAGGTATTTATTTGATGGTCTTTCTTTTATGTATTAGAAAAATATTTTCTGTGCATGAGTAAAATCGCTCGATTTTTAGGAATTGAGGTTTATCTGATTTTTTTTAAATTTTCAAAAACGGATATTGGTGATATGAGACTACGTTTGTGTGAGAATGAATCTTATGGGTCGCGCGATTTTTTAACGATTATTTTATCTGATTCTTTAAAATTTCCGAAAACAGATACGTGCAATACCCATGAGATTCATTCTCACACAAACGTAGTCTCATATCACCAATATCCGTTTTTGAAAATTTAAAAAAAAAATCAGATAAACCTCAATACCGTATCATCTAAGAGGTGTGAAAATTGACATTGATATAATGCCAAATTGGCCTTATTTCGTTTTCGAAAACGAAATTAAGCCAAACTGAAATTTCGGCCTTATTTCGTTTGGCCTTATTTCACGTCACCGTTAATTTCTGAGCTCTTCGTTGTACATATACATTTTTGCCGCTTTCGTGAGTGTCAAATTATATCAAAAGGGTTTTCAATTATCATGTTCTATTGGTCAAATCTGTAAAATCTGTCTTTTATTATTAATTTACTGATATCAAATCAAGGTGGCAAGTTACAGGAATGCACAGTGCGTCCAAAATGAGTGTTAGTGCAAACGCTGCCTGCGTTGCGCCGATCTTACAGTTGACCTTCTGAAATTTGGTAAGCATTTATAATCTTTGAACTGGTAAAATCCGCCCGCAAACACGCACACAATCGACATTTTTGGTAAACAACCTCAATTTGTCAAAATTAAAAACTGTTTTTATAAAATTACAATGCTTACATAAGAGCAAAAAAAACATTAAATTGCCCAAATTTGTGCGTTTCGTAGTCGAAACTAAGAAGCTTGTTATGAAAAGAAATTTTGAAATACGGGTGTGGCTTATGCCAAGTTTTCATGAAAGAACGAAAAACGTAGTTTAAAAAATTTGAGGTACAAATATTCAATTTTAACCATTTTACCGATCGTTATTTGAAAAATATATCTCTTTTTTTTGTGAATTTTTCAATACGCCTACTTTTAGGGGTGTGATTTTTATAAAATACCCTTTATTCAGGTAAGATCGTAAAAAAACTACTCGAGTCAGCTGTAGTTTTTCACATATGATGCCAAAAAATTGGCTTATGGCCAAGCTCAGTTAGTGCTTATTTTTTTTTTTTAGGACACGCCCACTTTTAAGGGGCGATTCCGTCAAAAGTAGTAATATGCATTCATTTTGTAATGTTTTTTAACTATCGGTCGCAGTTTTGAAGTAAAAAGATGAACAATTCTGTTTGTATTCCTTGTTTACGTACCAGAGTATGGTTCAAGAATTGTTAAAAACACTCATAATCGCTATTTCCATGTAAAATCTAATTTTTAAACATTTAGATTTTATCTTGTTTTGTTCAAGTCGATCTGTAAGCTTAAAACAGAATGTCACTGAGCTCACACTAATTACCCTTCCAATTAAAAAACTCAACTTTGGGCGTGGCACACGCCTTTTTTTGCACCAGCAGTAATTGAACATCGGCCACCCAAAATTAATGCGTGCACAAGGACCTTTTGCAGACTTCAACTTGTCGAATTTCCGTTCAGGATTTGGGTTTCACACGTACAAAATCTAATTCACCAAAGAGCTCAAAGACAACGCCGTTCTATGCAAATGAACCGCAATCCATGAATAACCTTAACCTTAAGGTGAACATAATACGGATCTATGCGGAACAGTCATTGAAAACTCATCCACTCGTATCCTTACACCTTACCACCGTAAGAAGATGAATTGGGCATTTGGCAAATTTCATATTTCTCGCGCAAGAGAGAGGGTGATGCTAACCCGCAAGGAGATAAATCAGCTGGAGATATAAGCGTACGATCTTATCTTTAAGTAGTACATAGCTTCTTTAAAAGTGGAGGAACTGCATATGGGGTTAATGGTATGAAAGTCTGATGGGCCTGTTTTTAAAAAGGCGTTACATATACCTATAATATACCACATACGGGAAAACTCCAAGTGGATCAAGAAGTTATTTTCTTATGAAATATGAAATATAAAAGTACTTATAGCCTGCATTTATAATACAGCTTAAAGATCATCATTTAATCGTCTATATATCTCTTTATATGCGAATGTGTCTTCTTTTTTAAATGTATATGAATTCCTATGAGCTCCTTAGCAATTTCTGATGCCCACAACTCTCATTTATAATCACCCAACCACACTTGTTCAATGCTGTCAACCACATTTATAAAAAAATATTTTTAAATTCAAAACTTCCCTCAACATTTTCAGTCAATAATGTGGGAGAAAAAAAAACCACAAACCCAGCGAAACAATTTTAAAAACTTCTCAAAAGGTATCACTCAAAACAGAATATTTAATTAACTTCATTAAAAGCGAAAGCTTTATGATAATAAACTGCTGCCAACAAATTAATTAATTGCGGCAATGCCATCGGAATTCTCTTGACAGAAAATACCCTTAACCGTAATGATACTTAATTATTAAATAATCGATACCTTATTTTGAGATTCATTTACAAAAACAAAATCTTAGAAATACACCAATATTTAAATTAAATACACCCGCCCGTGTCAAATAAATACAAGACCAAAAAAGTTTGAAAATTAATTCTTGGAAAGTTTTAAATCAACTCTTTTTTAAATAGAATTTTGTTTTTAAAAATATTTTGTAGACTTTTGAAGGAGACTTATGTACATATGTATATCCTTTTTGTCATCAATTTTGTTGCGCTGTTCACATTTTTGTCCTGACCCTATTTTTCACTTCACAAATTGTAACAAAAAAATATTTTCAAGTTTATAAATAAAATAAAAAATATGTATATTTACATTTTTTAAAGGATACTTGAAGTTATTTACTGTTGTTGAGAATTCCATTACATGATTCAGTTTTGAATTATACTTCATGGGCAGAGAGAGTTGAATTTTTAATTTCCGGGCTAAGTGCTGGACAAATAAATTAAAAACTTTGCTCCCAGCCACAGGACTATATAACGGTATCGTTGTTATTGTTGTTTTGTTACTTTTTAGACGCCACTTTATTTGTTGTACTAACTTTGATACCATCTCTAACGTAACGTAAACATACAAGTTTACACATAATAAACACGACAGCCTGTATGTATGTTGAAACTAGTTTTTCAAAAAAACATTCTGTTTCTTGTTTCACATTGTTACCAAAAAAATGACAATAACTGATAGACGTTTGTACTTTTGGGACTACATTTATTGATTGCAATAAAAAGGCTGCATTTTTAAAAGCTGAAAATGTTTCAAGGTCGTTTTTACTTTGATACATCTATGGGTAGCTTCAGAGATCGTTTATTAAACAAACGTAGATCAATATAAAAGGACATGTAAATAAATAAAAAGAGACTGCTTTGGCATTTTTTGTCATACCTATTGATCCTTCGGGTGCTATACTGACTGACTAAAACCTTCTCACTGCTCTGAAAAAATACATAACAGCATCACAATCAAAGCCTTTTAATACTATCAATGGGACTCAGCCCCGAATCAAAGCGCACAGCATTCCCGGGCATCAACATCAATAATACAAAATGCAATGAACAAAGAACATGCATTTTTTTGTGACCTTCTTTTTTGTAACTAGTGCATATTAATATATATATATATATATATATATATATATATATATATATATATATATATATATATATATATATATATATATATATATATATATATATATATATATATATATATATATAACTAAAAATAATGCCGATTTAATATTCAATAGGTAGGACCCATCGACTGGACGCTGCAGGCTGACATAATTAAAAACAACTGGAATGTCGAGGTCCAAGTCCAAGTGCCTGAGAACTAATTGCTCAAAAATGTTCACTTCAACCAATTTAAAAAAAAAGAAGAGAAATCTGGCCTAACATGATATTGTTAGTATTACCGGTGCATATAAGTTATCCCCTTGATTTTTTTTCTTGCCATGACCCAAACAAACTGCTCATTTTGTTCGTCAAACCTTCTAAGGGTACCATCTAATATATCCAATATTCCATATTCTACATTCTATATTCTATATTCTATATTCTATATTCTATATTCTATATTCTATATTCTATATTCTATATTCTATATTCTAAATTCTATATTCTATATTCTATATTCTATATTCTATATTCTATATTCTATATTCTATATTCTATATTCTATATTCTATATTCTATATTCTATATTCTATATTCTATATTCTATATTCTATATTCTATATTCTATATTCTATATTCTATATTCTATATTCTATATTCTATATTCTATATTCTATATTCTATATTCTATATTCTATATTCTATATTCTATATTTTATATTCTATATTCTATATTCTATATTCTATATTCTATATTCTATATTCTATATTCTATATTCTATATTCTATATTCTATATTCTATATACTATATTCTATATTCTATATACTATATTCTATATTCTATATTCTATATTCTATATTCTATATTCTATATTCTATATTCTATATTCTATATTCTATATTCTATATTCTATATTCTATATTCTATATTCTATATTCTATATTCTATATTCTATATTCTATATTCTATATTCTATATTCTATATTCTATATTCTATATTCTATATTCTATATTCTATATTCTATATTCTATATTCTATATTCTATATTCTATATTCTATATTCTATATTCTATATTCTATATTCTATATTCTATATTCTATATTCTATATTCTATATTCTATATTCTATATTCTATATTCTATATTCTATATTCTATATTCTATATTCTATATTCTATATTCTATATTCTATATTCTATATTCTATATTCTATATTCTATATTCTATATTCTATATTCTATATTCTATATTCTATATTCTATATTCTATATTCTATATTCTATATTCTATATTCTATATTCTATATTCTATATTCTATATTCTATATTCTATATTCTATATTCTATATTCTATATTCTATATTCTATATTCTATATTCTTTATTCTATATTCTATATTCTATATTCTATATTCTATATTCTATATTCTATATTCTATATTCTATATTCTTTATTCTTTATTCTATATTCTATATTCTATATTCTATATTCTATATTCTATATTCTATATTCTATATTCTATATTCTATATTCTATATTCTATATTCTATATTCTATATTCCATATTCTATATTCTATATTCTATATTCTATATTCTATATTCTATATTCTATATTCTATATTCTATATTCTATATTCTATATTCTATATTCTATATTCTATATTCTATATTCTATATTCTATATTCTATATTCTATATTCTATATTCTATATTCTATATTCTATATTCTATATTCTATATTCTATATTCTATATTCTATATTCTATATTCTATATTCTATATTCTATATTCTATATTCTATATTCTATATTCTATATTCTATATTCTATATTCTATATTCTATAGTCTATTTTTTATGTTCTTTATTCTTTATTCTTTATTCTTTATTCTTTATTCTTTATTCTTTATTCTTTAATCTATATTTTATATTCTATATTCTATATTCTATATTCTATTTTGCATCGTTATCTTCAATTCGAATTTCCTTAACGCTCGCAGTATGATCATTGATTGTAAGCTATAAGTAAGCTGATTAGATAATATAGGGTCACTTCAAAAAAAATCGATAGAAGTTCTTTACTAAAATTAAATATTTGCTAAAAGATAATTCGTAATAGACAAACAAACATGTTCCATACACATACATGAACTTCAAGTCATAGGCTACATAAACCTCTATGCACATTTTTCTAGTTTTAAGTTTACCTAAACTTCCTTCCTATGATATGATATGTCCATAGTCTTGTAACATCTTTTATCAAATATGATACATTTCCGGTTCTCAACAAATTGGAACAGAATCCTTGTTGCTTCCCTCAATAACATTAGTCCGCATTATATTCCCCCACTCACGAAGCATTTTCTTATTGACGACCAACTCAACTCACTACTTCTCATACTTCTGACAGGCATAAGAAGAAATATAATACAAGAACCAGGTTAGTTGGAGAATACCATTCGTTAGATTCATTGATATCCTGCTGTAAATCCTGTGAAATGGAGTGTCATACTCAGATGCAGAGGTGGCATCCTCTCAAATCTCTTCCGGCATAGCATCATCATCATCAGCGTCAGCATTCAGCAAAATATATAAATCTACTACAAGCACTGACATTTCACATTTGTAGTGGGTATATGTAGGTACTGTGTTGTTGTTGGATGCCATTCCGCTCTGATTTTCACCTCAACAACAAGGATTCGGTTATAGGACAAATGCATTTAGCATTTTAAAATAGATTTATGCAGACATAAACAATCATCGATAAGGATAAAGTGTACAGTGTAAACCGTACACGATGAGTTTCAGCTTAGATGAGGTGTAGGTACTGTACACACAGATTGAAGTATTGGAAGAATGCTGATGTAACGAACAAATAATTGCAATTTTGCTGTATTCCTTTAAGACAAACAAAGTAATAATCCAGTGTAGTTAGTAAGTAACAGTAATTCAGATAAAATGGATTTTTGTTTTTGCACTGGAGATGTAACATGAATTGTAAAGGTTTCATAGCTTCTCAATTTGATGATCATCTTAGAAATTGATATAATATTTTGTTACGTCCTAGCAAACTGTTGATTGCTTTTGAATGAGAAATTGACATTACTTTACTAACACTACAATCATTTTGCCTAGGAACAAGATACTTTGAAATTTCGAAAAATAAAATGCACGATTCTTGATGACGCAACAAAAGTTGGTGCTCCCGAGCCGTACATTATACTAGTCGGCTCGATCTCTAGCTTGCTGTCTCCAATTTCGCACTGCAAATTGTCGGAGATCTCCCTCTTACTGGTCTCTCCATCAGAGATCAGGTCTATTTTGGTTTCTGACTCCCTTGGGAAAAGCATAGTAGTTCATTCGGTCTACATGGTTATATTATAGCCGATTCACACATCAATCGCTATTCTTTTACCAATACTTCTAATCCACTAAATTGTTTTGCTGACGACAGTACTCTCAGCCTTTCATATTCGTTTCCAGATTCGCATCCATGTCCTTCAGATGCGGAACTGCAACGGTTTCGTATGATAAGCTCATTAAATTCCGATCTTGATATTATTGTCCAATGGGGAATCATCAACCGCGTGGAATTTAATGCTTCAAAAACTCAATGCATTCTTGTGTCGTTAAAGCATAACATACCCCCTATGCCATTATCCATGTGTGGCACTTGCATTGAGGAAATCAAACAGCTTTGCGTTCTAGGTATATGTGCGTATTACAAATCACCTCTTGTGAAACGATTTGACTTGACGTCGGTCGCCAAAAATGCCGCAAAATGCTTAGGCTTCTTAAATCGATGTAAGAAATATTTTTCCCCTTCTGATCTGGCTACAATCTACAAGGCATACATTCTCCCGAAGCTTGAGTAATATTCTCATATCTATGGGCAGGTGCTTCTGTCACTCACTTGCGCCTCCTGGATAGGATTCAAAAAAGAGCCTTAAAACTTATAGGTGAAAGAACCATTACCAAAACATTTGTTTCACTCGAACATCGCCTCTTGCCTCACCTTGTTTTATCGCTACTTCCACAAACAGTGCTCCAGCGAAATAGCCAGATGCATTCCTCCCCTTAAACAATTTCCCCGTAACACTCACATCGCTAGGAATGCCCATCAATTTACCTCGAGCCTAACTTCGGACGTACTGTTAAGTATAGAGACTCTTTTTTTAGCCGAACTACAAGAATGTAGAATGCTTTACCCGTCTCAATTTTTGTAATATACAGACATTCAAAACCAATGTACATCGGTATCTCCTTTTATCTCCTATCCTACTTTCCTAAACGCTTGCACTGTGATATTAATTTTAAGGGTATTAATATCCCCTTAAGTGCGCGTGAATTATAAAAACAAAACAAAAGAGCAATACCAACGCTCAAAAATGTTCAATAAGAGCTGCCGTAAGCCACAGTACCACAGATGAGGTGGTAAACCGGTCCATAAACATAGTTCTAGACCGAACCGATGCTACCTCTTATTTGGTAGGGTCCATCCGTCTCGTTTTCTCTCAAAGCAGTTTTTAGGGTTCCGTACCCAAAGGGTGAAAACGGAACCCTATTACTGAGACTTCCGCTGTCCGTCTGTCCGTCCGTCACAAGGCTGTATCTCATGAACCGTGATAGTTAGACTGTTGAAATTTTGACAGATAATGTATTATTGTGTTCGCTATAACAACAAAGACTAAAAACTAGATAAAACAAAAATTTTATGGGGGCTCCCATACAACAAACGGGATTTTTTGTTCGTTTTTGCTATGTTTGTCCGTCCATCACCAGGTTGTCTCTTTTCTTCTTAAGACATTTCTGGAAGTCTGAAATTAGTTCTTCTTTTTGCTGATTTGCTACTTTTCCTTCACTCACACAAACAGCTTTACCTTTATTTCTTTCTCTTCTGCTTATCGTGATCGCCTGTAAGAATGGGAAATTTCAGCAAGTGTTTTTATTGAATAAAATAAATATTGATCCCATACAACAAACGTGATTTTTTTACCGTTTTTATAGATAATGGTACGGAGGTGCAGGGAATTTATTCCACGGGAATCTGCTCCACATGGGAATTTATTCCACTTTAAGTGGGAATAAGTTCCACTTTTTGAAGTGAAGTAAATGCCCACCCAGAGTGGGAATTTGTTTAACCTAAAATTTTGTGGATTTTTTTCCCACACAAGAACGTATTCAATTTATCTAATTTAAGGAACAAAAATATCATATTTTCTTTATTTCATTAAATAATTAGTTTTTGAATAAATCAATTACAATAACAAAATTCAAATATTTAAAAAAGGAGTATATAATTAAATTTGAAAACTAAATTATTTTGAAACAAAGATTTCTAACACTATAAGTAATTAAGCGTTTTGTTCTTAGATCAATTTTTACCAAAATACTGTCAGTGAACTCTGAACAATTGTTTTACAATATGGGCATAACATTGAAGAGCGCGAACTATTAAAGTTAAAAGGTTTCGAGAGCAATATTTAAATTTATTTGAGAACAATATTAAAATTTTTTGAGCATAGCTAATTTAAGAATATTTTCAAAAATCGCGTCCATTTTACTGGCTTTCATTTCTGAACTGTCTATGCAAAAATGAAAAAAGATTTGATTCTAAAATTCACACGTAAAAAGTAGAGGCCAAAGGAAGTATTCAAATAAAAATGGCAAAGAATTATCCTTTCAAATACCGCTAATTTTATGGAAATTCATACAGTTTGTCTGTGTTTTACTTCATTTTAAGTTCTACACCATTAAACAAACAACCCTTTATAACAGAACAGAGGTAGATACAAAAAATTTTTTTTTAAGTATAAGTTAAAAAAAAATTGTTTATTGTTTATTGTAGCGGAAGAGTTGAATACATTATTTTCTTATAACTATATTGCACAATGTACAGAGTTATGGTATATAACTACCTTACTACTGACAATTTTTACTGATATTATTGAATTATTGAATAGAAGAAAATAAAATTTGATTTGAAGGAAAAGCTACATAAAAACCTTCATTGAACTTAAGATTAAAGAGGAAGAAGGGTGGGCGATGCAGTAAATTACAACCAAAAGCTAGGCAAGATAAAAACAACTATAGAAATGACATATAGATAGCAGGAAGAACAATATTCATGCCAGCTATAAATTATCGATATAAATAAATTAATTGATAGAAATATTACAATTTGAACAAATTAACAAATAAAGAGAACGGAAATTTCCAATGAACAATTAATTAACGCTTTAATGAAATTAAATGAATTAAACTTCATATAATAAATAACAGATAAAAATAAATAATAAATAATAAATAATAAATAATAAATAATAAATAATAAATAATAAATAATAAATAATAAATAATAAATAATAAATAATAAATAATAAATAATAAATAATAAATAATAAATAATAAATAATAAATAATAAATAATAAATAATAAATAATAAATAATAAATAATAAATAATAAATAATAAATAATAAATAATAAATAATAAATAATAAATAATAAATAATAAATAATAAATAATAAATAATAAATAATAAATAATAAATAATAAATAATAAATAATAAATAAGAAATACGTAGTTTTATTTTAACCTTAGGCCTTGTTTTCATTATTTATCTGAAGTCAATTGAAAAATCGATTTTTGAATTTCTAAATTAGTCCTAAAATACTAAACATTGGAAGACAACCATAACCGCTCTTCTTTTTTCCTCCTTATGAACAGGTGAAATTTGAATCGGGTAGGTACTTAACGGATACATAAATTTCAACAAAAACATCTTAAAAAAGTGCAGTTTATTTTAAGTAGGTTGTAGAATTTAAGACCTCATTAGAATATAAACACATCCGTTTAAAAAAAAAATTCATCGATGTTCCTTTCACTCCGTTGCAATAAATAAGAAAAAATGTCTCATATGTCTACATGGTCAGTACCTATACATCCTTGCTGCCCAAACTTTTTCTATTACAAACTGTTTCATTTGTTGTTTCTTGCAAGCGACAGAAGTCGAAATGTCAATAAAAGTATAGTACAGTGAAATGTCAACAGCAGACAGTAGTTGCAGAAGAGCATTACTTATTGAAAAAAAAATGTTTTTTCCTTCCTTCTGAGAAACTTCAGGATTGTATGGAACTGTTCAATACAGGCTACAGGGTGATTCAAAGAAATTGTTGGAGCTTGTGCAGATGTTAACCAGACAGCCGAAAATCAAAATCACACAATTTATGTGTAGAAGGACGTATACAAAACTTTAAACATGAATTTCTCAAAGTTAACAATATTGTCGAGCGAAAACAAATTTCTTACTTACTTCTTCAGGTGGTGCAGACAGTCTATTGTGAAATAATTGCTGGTGTTGACTTTTTCGAGTTGCATAGTTCATAGTCATCATGCACAATCGAACGAGTTTAGCTGGGATGCCAAGATGTACCATGGCTCAGTATAGCTCGTTCCTCTTCACGCTGTCATAAGCGACTTTAAAATGGATAAAGGGGTGGTGAATACCGATCTGGAATTCCTGGGTAGTGTATTCTAAGATCTGTCACACACGATGCTGAGAATCCATTTGTAAGGCAAATATTCATCTAACCAGGTTGTTCAAATGAGTTATTGTATGTTCCTCACCAAGTCATCTCCCGCTGCTTTGAACGGAAGGCCATCTGCTGCAGCAGCCTTGTTGGACTTAAGTATAGAGACATCGCTACTCCTGAGCTTTTTCTTGTTCGGGTTGATATAGGTTTCAGTCATCTTCGTCCAAATCAAATGGATCACTCTGCCTGACAGCGATTATTTGGTTGTCTTCGCCGTTTAACTGTCTGCAGAAGTGTTATTTCCAAATTTTTAGCACCGGCTGCGCATCTACTACCCTCAATTAAAAATAAGCGTTGTTTTTGGCAGTGTGTGTCAGCCTGAACTCATCATATCGAACCAGGTGTTTCGCCGAAAATAAACACACACAAATTATTTAAATAGTTTGTATACATCCCACCTCAAAAGGGTGTATGTCTGTGTGTCGCAGTTTCTATGCAAGAATTAATTTTTTGTTTAAATTTTCCAACTTTCAATACTTTTTAAGTATTTCGTTGCATCTCATGCAAATCACCCTGCATGCATCCTTCAACTTCAAAACGAGACTTAGTTTTTCCTCCAAATGCTCTCAAGCAACTTCCTGTGGCTTTTCAAAGTTTCTTTTCTTCTTCTTGACGTTCTCTCGTGATGCACATTTTAGCTGTAAATTTTAATTTACTCGTTAGAAGTAGCACCCCTGTTGTGAAAAACAGGATGTACTTCTCAAGGACCAAACAAAAAAAAGTAGAAACATTTTTTCCTTTTAAAAAAGCACCACACAAAAAGTAGATTTTTCTTTTGACTTATAAACGATCTAATTTCCCATTTGGAAACAACTTTCAGTCTACTTTCTGAGAAATATAATATAACATATATCCTGACACCCAATAAGGTTATCTTGTGAACGATTTAGCTTATAATTAACCATAAAACCCTCATTTGACTATACACTGTCTTTATTTCAATTAAAATTTTCGTAAATTATTCACGACAAGTATCTCCGGGAGCCATAACCGTTTCCATTATATGGGAAATAAGACGGAAAGATATTAATTTCCTTTTAACACTGAAAGAGACTAAGGCTCAGTCTCAGCCTCAGTCTCAGAATGTGTAGGTTTGTCTGTGTGTGTGTGAATTTTTTTTTTAATGAATGTGTCTTGACGGTATGGTGTATGGCATTTAATCACTGGAAAATATTGCCAAGTTTTAATTAACTTTTCGTAGAAATTTTTAAACAAAAGTATTGCATTTATGAAAGCAATGAATGAAAACTGCAGAAATTGTGTGAGTTTTTTTTTTTTTTTTTTTTTTTTTCTAGAAATTTAAAAGAAGTGCTCGTACACTGTGGTGTATGTGGAACTTTTTTTTGTGTGTAGTTGTCAGCAGTTATTCTGAAGGAAATGAGGAGAAACTGTCGTTTTTATGGAGTTTGTGTAGTTAATAGAGACGCTTGGGAATTTTTTCTTTTTCATTCATGATTTAAAGAAAAGTTGAGGAATACATTTCCGAGAAGGAAGAATAATATACTCGTAAATGTTGGAAGTAATATTGTGAATGTGACTTTCTTTTTGTTGATTTTCTCTTGAAATATTCAAGTAAGAGTGCTTTTAAATTATCATAGAAAGAAACATGGTGATGTGTGATCATGTATTTTTATGTGTTGAAAAAGTAAATGTACATATATGTGAACAAAACAAAATGAAAACTTATGTACGAGTGTCTGGTAAAATAAGTATACAAATACATGCAAAAACGAAAATTCGAATCCACAGAGAAATAGAACCATTCCCAGCGAATTCAATTTTTTATTGATATGTAAACGTCTTAGCTGCCGGTATGGGGCATTTAAAAACTCCGGACTTCTTTCGAACTTTCGAATTTCGTTAGACATGTAAACATTATAACTTTCGAATATTGGTCTGAATGTTCGAATGTTTCGATGTTAATTATGGACAAACAGATTATGGTGATAAGTACTCTCCCATTTGCTAAACTTTTAATTCAATCATTACATAGCTGCCAATTTCGTAAACGAACTGTCAAAATTCAATTGAAAATTCATTATTTTACTTCAAATTGTAAGCTGTTTTGAACAAATTTGTGTGATTTGTACTCAAGTATGTAGGACCTCGTGGCGTAGTGGTTAGTGTGTCAGACTGCCATGCCGAAGGTTCAGGGTTCGATCCTTGACGACTCCAGCTAAGTTCTTTTCCGGGGTACTGCCTCTTGCGAGGAAGTGACAAATCCTCCAAGAATAATTAATGTCATGTGAAGTGCTTCTCTGTTAGCCGTTTGGATTCGGCGGTAAATTGTAGGTCCCTTCCATTCCTGCAGAATGTCAACACACTCACAGGAATAATTGAGAGTGTAAGCCACAATCCCCGCGCCCCGCTTGGAGCTGTTGTGCCAGCAATTTATTTTTTATTTTTTGTATTCAAGTATATTTTTTAAGCGCAACTGAATTTTAGCGAAAATTTAACTGCAATTATATTTACCTATAAATGAATGTACTATTCGTCCGGTTGCAAGTATTTCATCGCTTCAACTCCTTATGGAGCATACTGCAGCTACCACATTCCACCTGCCCCGATTGGACGCAACTGGCCCTAGCTGTGGGGCCATGATTGAATTCCTTGATACTGAGCTTCTTTTACTACAGATGCCCTCCAAGTCGAAATTGGTCTTCCGATGCTTCTGCTACCCTGATAATTCCATTCAAATGATTGGTCCGTTAGTACAATCGTCTGGTTCATCCTCGGATCAAATTTTAAAAACGATTTACCTCGGTTCGTGTGTGTATAATTAAGGTTAAGACGATTGTTCAAGAGTTAACCCACCGATTTCCGAGGATTTAATAAAAGGTGTCCCACTGATCTGGAACTGGAAAAACGAATGGTTGAATCTATTGAGGGGTGCTACGGCAGAAGCAATGTTCGAAAGTTCTACCAAAGGGTAAAGCATTCGTCCAAGGGTTACAAAGCCCGAGCGGAAGCATGTAGAGACGAGGGTGGGAATGTCGTTGTAGATACACAGTCAGTGCTGAGAATTTGGAAAGAACACTTCTGCAGACTGTTAAACGGCGAAGACAACCAACTAATCGCTGTCAGGCAGAATGATCCATTCGATTTGGATGATGAAGAACAAAATTTCCGTCCTCCCGACCAAGAAGAAGTTCGGATAGCTGCTGGAGCTGATGGCCTTACGGCTGAACTCTTCAAAGCAGCGGGAGTTGGCTGCGCCAACTACAGAGGTATAAGTCTCCTAAATGTCGCCTATAAAATCTTGTCGGCCATTCTGTGTGAACGTCTGAACCCTTTCGCACGTGAACTGATTGGCCCCTATCAGTGTGGTTTCAGGCCCGGTAAGTCAACCGTTGACCAAATTTTCACACTTCGGCAGATTTTGGAAAAGACCCAGGAATTCCAGATCGATACTCACCACCTCTTTATCGATTTTAAAGTCGCCTATGACAGCGTATAAACAGGAACGAGCTATACAGAGCCATGTCACTTCTTGGCATCCCTGCCAAACTCGTTCGATTGTGCAGGATGACTATGGAGAACTCACGCTGCTCCGTCAATGTTGGTAAGAACACCACCGACTCATTTAATGTCGAGAAAGGCTTACGACAGGGTGACGCGCTGTCATGTAACCCCTTCAACATCATTCTTGAGGCAATCGTACGCAACTCGCATGTCAACACCAGCGGTACGATTTTTTTTAGATCCGTTCAATTACTTGGCTATGCTGATGATATTGACATTATTGGAAGAACGAAGCGCGCTGTCAGTGGAGCATTCGCAAGTATTGAAGTGGAAGCGGCTCGAATGGGTCTGGCTGTAAATGAAGATAAAACAAAGTATATGCTGTCCTCGGGTGAAGTAGATCATCACCGTAGGCTCGGACAAAACGTCACAATGGACAGATATAACTTTGAGGTTGTCAAGGACTTTGTCTATTTGGGTTCCACTATAACCTCTCAGAACAACATCAGTGAAGAGATCAGTCGAAGAATCACTCTTGCCAATCGCTGTTTCTTCGGGCTAAGAAGGCATCTTAGTAGTAAAGCCCTCTCTCAAAGGACCAAGGAGACACTATACAAGACCCTTATCATCCCAGTCCTGCTGTATGGGGCAGAAGCGTGGACACTGACACAATCGGATGAATACAGGCTGGGGTGCTTTGAGAGAAAGATTCTTCGGGTGATATTCGGGCCTGTATGTATCAATGGAGTATGGAGGAGAAGATTCAATGACGAACTGTACGGGCTATACAGCGACATTGACTTGGTTAAGAAGCTGAAAATTCAGCGGCTTAGATGGCTGGGTCATGTGGAGCGTATGGACGAAAACGCTCCTGCCCGACGTGTCTTCAATTCCAAAATTTAAAACGAGGTGCAGTGCTGAACCACTATTGTGCAACTAGTACTTAGTATATAGACTATACAACACCTCTTCCATTGCATAATGCCTGCATCTAATTTTGTCTGCATGTCTTTATCCCGCAGTTTTACGTTCGATATGGTTTGCGACCACCGGATCTTCAGAATATACAAAGGTTAACGAAGGTATGCAGATGTTGGCAAAGCATTTTCATGTTTCAGGAGCATATTATGTAACTGCATGAATTTCAACTTGATATTATGGTGGAGCTCCACACCTAGGAAGAATTCTGAATGCACAACGGGCTTGATTCATTCCTGGAATTTATCCTCTCGAGAACAATGGTTGCCATTACCTTAGGAAAATTATTGATAGAACGATAATACCACGATAATTTTGCAGTTTTGAGGTTTCCTTTTTTTTTGGCAGCTTTACAAAAAAGACCCATCCTCCTAGGAAATATTTATCTACCAAACAGTCTATACTAGTGCCAGCAATATACCGCTCAGGGTCTAATTTTAGGCATTCTGCATCAGGTATGTCATTAAGTCCAGCTGCTTTCTTTGACCTCAGAAGATAGTTCGCGTTTCTTATCTCTTTACTAGTTGGGGTACTGTTGTCAATTATTATTCATGAAGACCTGCGCATGTTGTTAAATTAAGAATTCAAGTCTGCATTACGGTTGTCATTTAGGAGTGCACAAAAGTGCTCCTTCCATCTTTGTAGCTAATCTTCATCGTCACTTAAAGGTTGTCATTCAAATCCAACATAGAATGGTCAGTGTTATGCTTCCCCGCTTTCTAACAATTTATAACTGCAATCCAGCTGCACTGCACATTTTCTTTGTATGAGTTTAATCGCCCTTAGCGGCAGCGGAATTCTACTTTAGCAATAAACGGCAAAGTGAACTATATCCAGGGTCCAAACGCCGAAGTTCCTTGCAAGCAAGTTGCAAAACACTCATATTTTAAACTCACACATTCAAACTTGGATAACTTATAATTGCCTGTCAATTGTCAAGCTGATTTTGTTGCCAGTATGGTAATTTAATCGAATTTCTGAACATTCGAAAAGTCCAGATAGTTTCTTGGGGCTTTGCATTAAAAACGGAAACCATTCCAAGATTATTAAAATATATGTATGTTATTTTTTTTTTTTTGAAAACTTCTCTATCCAGGAAAAACATATATTGAGCCTTTTTGGTTTTTTTGAAAATTTTACGAAACAAATGTTAAAACTAACTTCTTCAGATCAATTATTAGGTACCTACTTCTTCTCAAATATTATTTCAAAAACATGTCTAATGTGCTCATATAAGAATACAAAAGTAAAACCTCCTCCTTTTAAGCTGCCAGATATTCTCACTAATATCCTATTTCCTCAAGACATATCGTGGGTTGTGTGGATTGCCATACATAAAATCCTGCTCACGAATATATGCTCAAACGTTAACTTGACAGCACTGGCTGCTAATGAATTTAATTACAACATCATTAACTCCATAGCGTATACTACCGGAAATTAAAATGCTCCATTTTGGTGTTCAGTTTTTCACTCTCTTTTTTTTTGCAACATCCTTACGAAACGATATATTCAAAATTTGGAAAGAAAAAAAAACATCATCTATACCATGTAACACCTCGTGGTAGTAAAACCGCAAGAATTTATGGCAACTCTTAAATTGTAGTTTCTGGCAAGTGAATCCTTGTTAGCGGTGGTGCTCAACTAAGCGCTGCATCCTTGGAAGGAAATTTCGCCCACCATATCGAAAAATTGAAGGAAAAAAAAACTAGGTTCATATCTCCTTTGCAAACGGAGTAAGGAAGGCATAATAAATTGTAAATGGCATAAGGGATGTGCTGTATACTTTGGGTGATGGAGAAGCATTATTGGTAAAAGCATTTTCTTAGATTAAGGAATTATAATCGTTAAGAAACTCCTTATAAGCTTCCTCGGTATTCCCTGTTTGATGTTCATTTTTTGTATCCTTAGTTGATGTTGTTTTTTATATATAAAAAAGATACTAATACATTTTTAATTTTAAATTACTTATTAACTAGGAAATTTTTTGAAATATATACTAAAAATCATAGATTCAGGATACAAAATCAAACTTTAACCAAACGTTCTCACTGACTATATCCTTGATAAACATCAAATTATATACATCTTATCTTTCTTAATCAAAACCCAAAAACTTCAATAAAAGGCAGGTTATCCTTTTACACACAAATAAAGGAGCGCACTCATGAAAAAGGATAACTTAATTAGGTAACCTTATAGTTGTTCTTATAAGGGAACAACTTTTCGGCTACAAATTTAATTTCATGTTACAAGTTTATTCAAGGTTCAAGTATATGAATCCAACTTCCAGGGTGTAGAATTTTCATCGGAAGCCTAAACCTTTGGGATCCAATTAGTGGTTGGAATTGATGGCAGAATAAAACAGCAAACTTTTGCTTATTAATGATCAAATGGAACTGTGCTTTTGTGCTCAATGTTGCGAAGGCAAACAGCAAGGGATTCCATTTCGAAGATGGCATTGGTTAATTGTAATTACTCAAACCAAATTATTGACTAAAATGTCCTTTAGGTCAAAGGCAAATAATTAATTTTGGATAGTGGTGTGCATAATAATTTATGTCAAGCTTAAAAGATCATTTTCTGGTTTAAACCAAACTCATTTTGAAACGAATTCAAAGTATTTGATCGATAATACAAATTTTAAGTGTTAAAACTGATTTGATAGGCTTAAAAATGATAAATTTTTTGTATCGGTTTATTATGGTGGTTTTAAATACAAAATTCAAAAAGAACATAAATAATTGAAATGATTAGCTGGTGTTGCCAACCCTTGCTAAAGCTGGATTTTAAAATGCTGCAATAAATCTTATATCCTGTTTTTCATTGACTCCTCTTGGATAACCACCTTCAATTCCTGAAGAGTAGCTGCTGGTTAAGTCCTAGCCCTGACACTTCTCTAAGCTCGTCCAACTGTTCATTCTATAAGTAAGATTTCAATGACGCGTCATGAGCATTAGCATTAGCATTAGCATTAGCATTAGCATTAGCATTAGCATTAGCATTAGCATTAGCATTAGCATTAGCATTAGCATTAGCATTAGCATTAGCATTAGCATTAGCATTAGCATTAGCATTAGCATTAGCATTAGCATTAGCATTAGCATTAGCATTAGCATTAGCATTAGCATTAGCATTAGCATTAGCATTAGCATTAGCATTAGCATTAGCATTAGCATTAGCATTAGCATTAGCATTAGCATTAGCATTAGCATTAGCATTAGCATTAGCATTAGCATTAGCATTAGCATTAGCATTAGCATTAGCATTAGCATTAGCATTAGCATTAGCATTAGCATTAGCATTAGCATTAGCATTAGCATTAGCATTAGCATTAGCATTAGCATTAGCATTAGCATTAGCATTAGCATTAGCATTAGCATTAGCATTAGCATTAGCATTAGCATTAGCATTAGCATTAGCATTAGCATTAGCATTAGCATTAGTATTAGTATTAGCATTAGCATTAGCATTAGCATTAGCATTAGCATTAGCATTAGCATTAGCATTAGCATTAGCATTAGCATTAGCATTAGCATTAGCATTAGCATAGCATTAGCATTAGCATTAGCATTAGCATTAGCATTAGCATTAGCATTAGCATTAGCATTAGCATTAGCATTATCATTAGCATTATCATTAGCATTAGTATTAGCATTAGCATTAGCATTAGCATTAGCATTAGCATTAGCATTAGCATTAGCATTAGTATTAGCATTAGCATTAGCATTAGCATTAGCATTAGCATTAGCATTAGCATTAGCATTAGCATTAGCATTAGCATTAGCATTAGCATTAGCATTAGCATTAGCATTAGCATTAGCATTAGCATTAGCATTAGCATTAGCATTAGCATTAGCTTTAGCATTAGCATTAGCATTAGCATTATCATTAGCATTAGCATTAGCATTAGCATTAGCATTAGCATTAGCATTAGCATTAGCATTAGCATTAGCATTAGCATTAGCATTAGCATTAGCATTAGCATTAGCATTAGCATTAGCATTAGCATTAGCATTAGCATTAGCATTAGCATTAGCATTAGCATTAGCATTAGCATTAGCATTAGCATTAGCATTAGCATTAGCATTAGCATTAGCATTAGCATTAGCATTAGCATTAGCATTAGCATTAGCATTAGCATTAGCATTAGCATTAGCATTAGCATTAGCATTAGCATTAGCATTAGCATTAGCATTAGCATTAGCATTAGCATTAGCATTAGCATTAGCATTAGCATTAGCATTAGCATTAGCATTAGCATTAGCATTAGCATTAGCATTAGCATTAGCATTAGCATTAGCATTAGCATTAGCATTAGCATTAGCATTAGCATTAGCATTAGCATTAGCATTAGCATTAGCATTAGCATTAGCATTAGCATTAGCATTAGCATTAGCATTAGCATTAGCATTAGCATTAGCATTAGCATTAGCATTAGCATTAGCATTAGCATTAGCATTAGCATTAGCATTAGCATTAGCATTAGCATTAGCATTAGCATTAGCATTAGCATTAGCATTAGCATTAGCATTAGCATTAGCATTAGCATTAGCATTAGCATTAGCATTAGCATTAGCATTAGCATTAGCATTAGCATTAGCATTAGCATTAGCATTAGCATTAGCATTAGCATTAGCATTAGCATTAGCATTAGCATTAGCATTAGCATTAGCATTAGCATTAGCATTAGCATTAGCATTAGCATTAACATTAACATTAGCATTAGCATTTGAATACTATTCAAACTTATCTCTTTTGAATATAGTTTTTGACTATTATCTTAAGTGTTTCTATTCCTTTTTATTAATGTTTCGAAAAATGATTTTACGAAGTCATTTAAAGAATGAGCTTTCACTTCAATTTACCAGGAAGTGTTGCTCCTCAGACTATTTCATTTTTGTTTATATTTAAAATTACAGAAGAAGCAAAGTCGTATATCATGCCCTTCCCTAAAAAAGTATCTTAGCTATGTAAAGGTAATTATAACTCCTTTCAACCATATTTTCGTTGGAAGAACATTTTTTTTCCTTTTAAAAGGAAAATCCTGCTTATTTAGATTTATGAAACATCCAAAAAAGCATAGAAAAGATGGCAAATGAAAGAAACTAAACTTAATTGAGTTTGCCCTAACCAGTTTCTTTTTCATGGCACCTGAAGTATACATCACCTAGGAATAATAAGAAGAAGAACGACTCAGAGTAAAACTCCTGAATAAGAAACTTTTTCTGCCGCTGTGCCGCGCGCGCCGCGCCTCACCGCTCTCACCACCGTTGCTGTTGCTGTGCTGCTGATGATGATGGTTATTTTGAAATGAAGGTGTTTAACTGAATGAATCTCCGAAATGAATAAAACAGCTATGTATATGTATATGTACCTACTGAATTTTCCCACATCGTCACTTTTGAATAAAACCAAATTTTCAAATTTATCTCTACCTTCGTTGTGATTGTACACTTTAAAGTGTTTTTTCCTCCTCTCCTCAAAAGGAAAAAAAAATTAGTAACGAAGAAAATTGTTTTCAAGTCGCGGAAGTTTTTTTTTAACTTTTGAGACAAACTGAAGTCAGCGGAATAATATTCCTTTTTTGGGGATGACGGGCAATCTTTGAAATAAAGTTTGAGGCCATCCATCTAGGTGTTATATTTTTGCGCCCACCATGCCACGGTTTGTATTTCCAAGCCGAAGAATACGCCTCGGCATTGTATACATATATATGTATAAACTATAGTACTACCACTTGAGGTACGCCATCTATGGACGAAAAACTCAGCTCTAGAATACCATGGGAAGCAACAACAACAAATAAAATGGTAGAAATTGTTGTTGTTGCTTCCCATGTTATTCTACAGCTTTGTTTTTCGTCGATGGATGGTGCACCTCAAGTGGGAATACTATAATACGCCCCGGTCATATTCATGATCGCCTAATGATAGGCAACGCAATTGAAATTAAAGTAGGTGTTTTCTCGTAAATAACTCTGGTAAATTCATTTAGGCGATTTAAAATTACATACACAAACCGGAAGTCAACATTGTAGTTTAAATTAAGTGAGCATCCTATGTTGCATTGTAAATATTAGGTTGCAAGTATTTATTTTTACTTGATCTAGGTATATTTCTATACGACTATTACGTAGAAATAAGAACAAGTACATATTGGTTTCGTGCAGAAAAAAAAATCGAAAACGATAATAGAAAAACCCAAAACAGTGGTTTTCGCCATATCGTCCATAAAATCTATCTGTGTGTCTGTTCGTTTTTTCACGCTATTCTACATCCTAAACGACTGGATGGATTTTCTTCAAACTTCATATACATAGCAGAAAGTATCGGTTTTCTTCATTTGATGAAACTCAAAATCTATGGCATTTAAAAAAAAAACCGCAGACGGCTTATAGCCATGCTTGAATGTACCATGTTTTATTAATTGTCATACATATAAAATATATTGTTGAATAAAGTACCTTTTAATAACTTTTCCTTAAACTGTCTTTTTTTGTTTTTGTCCTAAAAATGTTGGCATTGTTGTTCAGAATTTCCTATAGGATGGCTTTGCAATTTTTTCAATAAAACATTTCTAATCGGTCGCCAACAGTTTGGTTTAACAACTTTATTTGTTTTTTTCTTATTTGCTCAAAAATGGCTTAAACGATTTTGATAAAACTTTCTGTTCTTTGAGTAGTTTTAAGGAAACTGCTTTTTCATTTATTGACTAAAAATGAAAAGAACGGAGATCTGGTCTTAAAGGCTTTTTTTCAAATGGCCATAAGTTCGCAGTTGTATCGCATAATTGACTCATACTTTGTTTGGTATAGTTCCATACAGCTGCCTATTAGATGGCGTTGCATTTCTTTCAGTTAATCTTTTTAAATGGTGGATTCCATACAACGAGCCATTACAGGTTTTGGTCAACATTTGTTCGTTTTTTTTTTATCTGCCAAAAGAGTCTGTTATGATTTTTGTTGAACTTTGTAAGAAATATACATAATAATGAAAAACTGCATTTTAAGTTTTTGTCTACAAATAATGATAATAATGGAAATCAGTTTCAACGGTTTTATAAAATTGACTATACGTGGACAAACCCATTAAAGAAAAAGTTCAGACTTGCTAGTTCGTTCATAGAACCCAAAATATGACATAAACTGTTTAAATATTTAAGGTTTCCCGGTTTAAATGAACATTTTTTATTTTTTAACAAATTTTTCAAAAATTACAAACAATTTTGATTTATTTTGTGGGTATTTTTTTGGAGTATTTCATTGATAAATGCGTTTTTTTTTTTGTTTTGGCAAGAAAATACAAGTAACGAATAATTGTAAATAAACGACTTAATTTAATGGGAACTCTTAGTTTAACGAAATAACGGAAAAATAAGTATTCCATATTAAACTGCCAATATGCAAAAAAAAACTCAGGACATGAGAATTTGAACTTCTTTGCTCGGAAACAGACCCATACCCACATATCAAGTACGTGCAACCCCAGTCATGCATTTTATTTTTTAAGTTCTTATATGAAAATCATTCAATATTAATGACTCATATTCCCAGTAAATGTATGTTGGTTAAGTATGAAAAATGTAAACTAATGAACGCATTGGAGTTAAAAAAAAAATTTATTTCAATTGACCATTTTTCAATCTAAAAAAAAAAACGATAAAACAGTATATAGTAACTTCGGGCGTATGCGTCCTTTTTTGAATTTTAGACAAAATAATAAGAAGGTATGAATATTTTAGACAAAGTAATTGGACGATATAAATATAATTAGGAAGTCAAACTTATTGCAAGGAATTATAGCTCTCATCGCGTTATCTGCGAATGACAGACCAAACATTCTGACCCTCTCTTTAGAACTAACCAACATAAAACAGTTTGTGGCGTTTGTATCATATAGAAATAATACTGTTATATTTATAGAAAAGTATAGGTATGTACTTTTAATCTGAATCAGAAGTTGAGTCGATTTAGATACATAGGTATGTCTGTTCGTCCGTCCGTCCGTATTTTTGGTTCAAGAAAAAGGCTAAGTTCTTGAATCGGTAAAATCCTTACACAAACACTATTCCCATTTTTGTTTTAAACAAACTCTATATAGCAAAATTAAGTTATATTTTTTGAACAATTACGATCAAGGTACAGTGTCACACGGGCTACAGTTAGATACGCCCACTTCTTGATGGCGTTTTCGTCAAAAATCTGAATTTGCATTAAAGTTCGAACGTTTACTAGCTGTCGGTCGAAATTTTGAAGCAAGAAAGTGAGAATTTTGTGTATGTAATTCTTGATTAGGTAACAACTAATAAGGTGTGGTTCAAGAATAGTTAAGAATCACCCGCAATCGACATTTTAATTCAAAATCGCTCTCCGAGGTTAAAATTGTATGTCACTAAGTTCATAGTAATGATTTTGTCCTTGCAATACAAATTTTAATCGTTGGGCGCCATTTTTATCGCGCTTATGTTATTGTAGTTTCTCCAGTCTGCTAAAAAAGAGTTTTATTTCTTGAATTTTGTATACACATGAAAAAACTTGTCAAAAATTAAGACCAAAATTGTGTTTTACATGCTGCTTACATATATCAAAATGCATTACCGTCATTTTATTTTTCATGAAAAAGAAACTATGTATTAAAGGTTTTAGGTATTTATAGCACACCCACTTAGGGAATGAATTTTTGCAAAGCAAATGGCTTTTTTGACAACTTTAAACAAATTGATTTGTATCGTTGCTGTTGTTAGTTCGATATGTATTAAAATTTGTTGGTTATAAACTTAGCATAGTCTTCTTACTATAGAATTTGGTCGAATTCGTTTGGGTCGTTATAGAGAATGTTGAAACATTTCTATAAACCATAATAAACACCGCTCTCCGACTTGCTGCGATTTGTATTGCAAAGTACAGAAATCCTTCTTAATGCGACCCGACTGTGAGTCAAGCGTCGTGTCTTTTTTGTAATGACAATCTTTGTTGAATAGAGTATAGTAGGTATTCGCAAGTAATTTCAATAAAATAACTGGCTCGCAAAATATGTAAAATATGTTTTAAACTGGAAAATGAATTAAAACGACACTATAAAATGTCTAATTGTATTGCTCGACTTTGTTGTTTCAATATAAAATTACAGTTTTATTAAGTAATCTAATATAAAACGCATTTAATCCGAATTTTCAAGAATGTCCATTTTAAAGCACTAGAATTTCTCTTACAATCTCTTAATTACATTCAAAGGGTGAAACCAAGCAATTTTGATTGAATCATTTTCTTAATTTTACTTGTCAGAGAGTTTTTTGTTGCCTTCAACAAAAAAAAGCAAACGAAATGCAACAGAATTCCATTTCAAAATATCCTCAAAGGACACGACCACCAAAACTGGACCTCAAACCACGAAATTCCACCCAGCCGAGAAAAGTCCACACCAAAATAATTTCACACTGAATAAGTTCCATTTTAAAATTAAGCCGTATCTTTGGATGATATTTTTTTTTTTTTTTTGTGGCGCGGCCATCTCACCATCTCGCGGCTTCTCGCAAATTCTGGCGGAATTCGGTCAAAGGAAAGTGTTCTCCTTTTTTAAGGACAAGTCAAGTCATCCCTTTCCATTCTTAATTTGCACTTGTTTGATATATACACATACAGGGTTGTGTAGGAAGGGATTATTTGCAATTCAAGGATCTTAACAGCGAAACAGTAATGGTGAATGAGAAGAGACTACTTGTCTTCCAGGATAAAACAATTCAATTTGGCAAGGAAGTGAGAGAATCTGGTATCCGCTGAGATGTTTGCCAGAAAAGCTGCCGGCAAACGGATGTCTAAAGGAACGGTTGTATCTTTTTTGTTTTTGTACTGCAACAAAAACATACAAAGAAAACAAGAAAAATGCTTAAGTTGGATGAAGATGACGATGACCTACAGGCTTTCGATTGAAAGGATCAAAGAAGGAAACTTCTTCCTTTTCCTTTTTACTATAGCTGATGTAATATAACCAACAGATTGTGGTTTGGGAAGAATTTTGTGGCTTTTCAAAGGCGTGCTAGAGGACAGGATAAGACAGCTATAACTGTGACGATAATGAGTTTCAGATTTTCTGTGATTTTGCTTTCCTTTTGAGTATTTTTGGTCTTAAGAACTGGATAGATGGTTGTGGGTTTTATATTTTTATATATTTTTTTTTATTTTTTTGCAAAGAGCTCTACTAAAGAAATATAATTAAGGAGTAGAGAATATTATAAAATAATTATTGTATTTTTTTTCTTTATTAAATAAGGCTTAAAATTTTATGAAATTGAGGGTGGTATTGAATTGAAACAATTGAAATGTTTGAATGACACGCTCGGCGTATGAACGATGCAAAGATATCAAACAAACTCTTACCAAAATAAATACTTATTCAATTATGCTGAGTCAAACTTGTTTCGTTAGGTTATATGCAAAGCTTAATTTTAATGATATCATTATGGATAATTCTAATCCACTAGGGGCGGATCAAGGCATACTTCCATGAAGGCGTAGTCGGTGATGAAAACGTGTTTACCAAAAGAAAAAATGAGGGATTAGTTTGAACATTGAATTAAGATTATTCGTATGACTTAATATTTTTTTTTTATTATTATGGTAGGTAGATCATTTTTGTGTCAACTACAGCAACATTCGGGGGCTGAGAAAAAATGTCTATGCATCGTACGTGCACACCGTTAATAACCGGCCATGTGTTATGGCACAAAGTGAATGAAACCCAATAGGAATAAATTCTGGTCCATTGAAATTTAACCTATGCGAGTCAAGCTTCGTGCCATTTTTCTTCTCTTACTACGGTCTTGCCAGATACGCCAGTAATGATGTTGCCTATCAGCTTTTCCAATATTATGGTCAGTGTTCAAACACAAGACAAAAAGAATTGTGTTGAATCATCCTAGCACTGAAATCGTTGTTACGGGTGATTTCAATGTACATATACAATTCTGCGTCGTAAAGTCACGCCAAGTCAATGTATACAATTCTGCGTCGTAAAGTCACGCCAGAAAACAACCGAAAAAAAGTATGCTGACTTTTAAACAATGAGTTAAACAATTTGTCTCTGCCTGTTGCCCTGACATCTAAGTTTAATCCGAATATACCCTAGACTAGTTTCTGACCTCTCATCTTGATAAATACACTGTACTATCGTCTCTTGGCACGTCGGACAATTATTGTATTATATCAGCTAATTGCTCATGTTAGAGCATACCAGTTGAAAAAATAATCCCAAAGAGAACCGTATGGCATATCGGGAAGCCAATTGGGACGGTCAAGAGAAAGTTGATTTATTTGCAGCACAGTTTTCTGCCAGTTCGACTTTTTAATAACCCGTAGTACGGTTTTTATACGAATATTGGTCGAATGTTCATATGATGGCATATCTTACTGAACAGTGGAACCAATTCTTAAATCGTTTTCGAGAAAGTAAAATTATTGGGCTTGATATTTCAAAAGTATTTAATAGAATTGGGAATTATGCTCTCTTATCGAAAATACGTGCATGTTGTGTAGTTGAACCCCTTCCTCCATGGATTAAAAGTAAACATCTAATTCGCATTGTCTTGGACGGTTTGCAGTTGGCTATCCACAAAATAAATGGTGGTGTACCCCAAGGCCCCATTATGCCTACTCTTCCAAATCTTTATAAATAATGATCTCTTGTCTTAGAATTGTAATCAATTCTATACTCTCTCTCTCTCTCTCTCTCTCTCTCTCTCTCTCTCTCTCTCTCTCTCTCTCTCTCTCTCTCTCTCTCTCTCTCTCTCTCTCTATACTATATTCGTTCCGAGACTCATAATTCTCATATCCATGCGGGTGCTCCTGTTACACATTAGCTTCTACTAGATATAGTACTCCAAAAATATCCTTAAAATTAAAAGCTGAAAGAATAATAACCTTAACACTTAGCCTCGAAGCAAACTTCGGACGTAGGTACTGTTAATTACACAGATACTCATTTTTTAGCTGCACTACAAGAATGTGGAATGCTTAACAAACCTCAATCTTTCCCTCCCATTGCGATTTACAACATTCAAAACCAATGTAAATCGGTAACTCCTGAGTTTAATGCGTTGAAAACTTAATGCTGTCTTTTGTCGTTTAAGCTAAACATATGCCCTCATCGTCGAAATATTTCGTGTCTCTCCTTATTTTACAGGTTCTTCCACAAAAAATGCTCACTAGAGGTAGGCAGCTGCGTTCCACCCCTTAAACATTTCCCCCCGTAACACTCGACTTGCTATGAACGCTCATCAGCTTACACTTGATCAAAATTTCGGACGTACCGTGAAATATAGGGATTCCTTCTTCAGCCGTACAACATGAATGTGGAATAAATTGCCTGGTACAATTTTCCCTTGCCTCCTTTCCCCTAAAAAAAATTTATACTACCTACCTAACATCAATTGAAATACTAAAAGTCAAGAACACGGATGATTCCATCTCTTATGCGCACTTTCTTCGCAACGATACAGTACCTAGTCCTCCTCCTCCTCGAGAATCTGTTTGCTATTCTTCTAAATTCTATTCCTTCTAATTCGATTACAATTTTTCTCTAAAGCAACACATAAACTTGTCCAATTTCCAAATTGGTTCCATCCAACTCTTTTTATAGTGTGCCAGCCAGTTCCTTTTCTTTTTTTTTTTTTTTTTTTTTTTGATTCTATCGCATTTCATTGAATTAAGGAAAAGATTTCAAAGGATGAGGAAGAAAAGAATCCAAATAAATATAAAGAACATTACATTTCTTATACAAGCAAGCTCTATCGCTTTGGAGTGTTGTAGTATAGTGGATTGTCATCCTCCAAACAGCATTCTTTTAAATCTTTTGAAATCGACAAAAAAAAGGATTTAACAAAAGAATAACATTTTAACTGATTCTGAAACTAAAGAATCCTTTATGGTGTTTTCTTTTTTTTTATTTATTTATTTCATCCCACCAAGTGCATCCATCCTATGTGTTCACTGGCATCTAGTCGTCGAGATGAGTATGAAATCTAAAAAAAATATATATATATATACACTCACTTCTAAGTTTATTTCGTCCTTTTTCGAACAAATAGCTAAAGTTTATTGTCCGATATAGTATGGTGCACTTACTGTGACGTTACAACTATACGACGACCAAAAGAATACATCCTATGTCAAGTTAAATAGAGAAAGAAGACAACTCCTCGAAAGGAATTTATGTTCCATGGAGCATCCTTATTCGGAACAATTTCCTATTATAGTTTGGTTTTGACTCACCATCGCTAGCTAGTGCAACCAGCCAGCCAGCTGCCAGCCATACAAAATGCATTGTTGTTTGTTGTAAAGGATATCATTTAAGGATAAAATTTAAGCAAAAAATGGATAAAGAATAGCTTACATATATATCGATCTTATATTGGCACAAGGGTCTTTTTTCACTAACCAAGGATATACTCTCGTAGTGGACATCGAAAAGAAAAAGTGAACACCATAAAAAGCACAATTCCACATATATGTACATGTATGTAAAAGCCAAAAACATTATGAAATTTAAAGTGTTCTCGTTTGTCGTTTTTGAAATTCGCCTCTAAGGATAGTTAAGTAAAGTAAATGTGTACTAGCGTATTCAATTATTGTACCCTTGACCAGGGCCCGATCTAGGGGGGGGCGCGCCGGGCATTTGCCCGGGGCGGCAAATTTTAAGGGCGGCAAATTTGAAAATAGAGGATTACTAAAGCGTGTTTCCGAAAAATGTTTACTTGTTTCCTTCTAATTAAGATCATCATGGGAGAAAATATATAAATCAGAAAGAATTTTAATTTTTCTCACTAAAGTGTGATGAATGTGGGGAGCTGAAGTAAATGTATTCTCTGAACTCTCAATTAACCGAAGAAAAACACAAAACATTTTATCCGTCATCAGAAATATATTCATCTTTCCCTACTGGGAAAGTACATAAATATGTAGTTACAGTAAAACTACTTTATAACGTACTCTCCTTTCTATAGCAAATTTCATTTTGTTCCCCTTCTTCTTAAAAAAAATATCCCATATTCCATCGAATGTATAGATGTATTAAAAAAATGTACAGTTATTTAGTTTAAGTTTGCAAAGTCGCGTTTCGAAGGTAAAACAAGTTCAATCCTCAGTAGTTGTTTTAACAAAGCTGTCATTGGTACTTTTGACAATTGGTCCGATGAAGACTAAGGTCAGCGATATAATCAATAATAATCGAGAACAAGCAATTTGAAAAGAGTTTACTTCAGACGAGACGAAAAAGCAATAGGTACTATAGTGATAAGAGAACTGCATTAAGAATTTTTGAAGTTTTATTGAAACAAGTGATAAAACTAAAGATGCTGCAAATGTTTTGTTTTCTAAATTGGAAGATTTGTATAAAATAAAAACTAAATTTTAAATGCGCAATCAAAAATTGAAGTTTTTAACAAAAGATATGATTTTTGTTCATTAATTTCCTTTGTATACCAATTTTCTTTGAAAATAAGAAGAAACACGAGGTTTCAAAACACATTTCACATTTCTTTATAACGCATTTTATAATTTTTTTTCCCCCTTAAAGGTTCGTTATAAAGAATTTTGACTGTGTATGTCCGTCAAAAATATAAAGTCGAAGTATTTTATTAATCACTTAAAAACCGCTAATTAAAACGTTTTTTGGTAAAAAAAAATTAAGTCATCTGATTTCTTTAACAGTTTTGATTTTTTTAGAAAAAAAAATTTCTCTAAAACATTTTTTTTTTCTTGAGAATGCACTTTCCAGCACTTAAGGCATTTTTCTGTTTTCATTCAGTAAAGAGCTCTGAACAAAGTTTGAGTTTATCGAGGTCGCTCTGAACGTACTGAAAAAACTTATTTTTGTTTGACAACTCAGGCTCTGCTGTGAACTAAAAAAAAACGCCTTTTATTGCTTTTTATCAGGAAGACAAAATTACAAAAATTATTAAATTGTTTTTGAAATAATCAAACAAAAAACTTTAATTTTTTATAAATTTTTAAGTAACAAAGTTATTTCGTTTATAAAAGACATTTCACTTAAAAAATGTCATCGAAATCCCTTAAATGACTTAGGAGAGAATCTGATATTCAAAATTCGGCCCTATTGGAGTTACCGTTATAAAGAATTTTCCAGACAAATTTATTCCAACCAAAGCATACATTTTACTCAAATTTTTTTAACAAGATCGTATAAGCCGTTTTTGAGATACCTTAATAAGTTTGTCAATAAAAATCACATGGCAGGTACCGTTAATTTCGGAGCTAGAATTTAGGTCAAAAAATCAATATATCAGATGTTATAATAATACTGTGTTCTGTGTACCAGGATTGAAGCAAATCGGTCCAGCCGTTAAGGGTGTAGGGTCCGATACAAACAGACGGACAGACAGACAGAATTGTCCGACCACTTTTTTCAGCTTCTCTATGATCGTAATGTCATGTTTGATTATCCAAAAGAAAATTTCCAACAATATTACATTCTTACGGGTCGGAATGAATACCTCCATTTTTAAAAAGTCGGTCAAAAAATGCACCAACGATTTTATAACTTATGTGTTGTCATTGCAAAAGGGCGGCAAGTTAACTTTTTGCCCAGGGCGGCGAAAAAGCTGGATCGGGCCCTGCCCTTGACGAGCACACAAGCATGAGTCGTCTTTGATTCATTTAAGCATTTTCTTCTGCTGGACATTTATTTCATGTTTTTTTTTTTCTCGATTTGTTCAAAAATGAACTTAACAAATATTTTTGTTGGGGATTCTTAGAAAGAAAAAAACTTATATTTGATTCTTTCCTTTTATTCAAAAAAAAACTGATTTATTACAAGAACATACCCATACCCACAGGCCACAGGTACATGAATTTGACGTTGAACGTGGTAGCAGGCCCCGATCTAGGTGGGTTGGCGTGCCGGGCATTTAGCAGGGGTGGCAAATTTCAAGGGCGGCATAAATTGATAACTAAAAGTATAGCTACGAGTAAACCTTTCCAAAATAATTTAACTTATTTCCTCAACAACATCCCCTTGATGTAACTCAGAAAGAATTTCGATTTTTCGTAGAAGAAATCTACCAATTTCTGAATGTGTCAGTGTCATTATTATGCAGTTCCCAAATTCCATCTTTGTTAAATGTGTCTTGAAATTTTCAATTTTCTAATTCCAGGCGTTTCCTGCCATATAAAACTACCACCGTAATGAGTTTTCTGAATCCTATGGCAGACGCTACGCAGCTTCAACAGCGTCTGAAGAAATAATTCTATAACAAAATACAAAATGGTAGAAGTAAACATAAAAATATAATTAAGTAAACAAAAAGAAATTATTAAGATAGAAAAAAACAGCACGAGCACTTTTTATTTTTTCTCTTTATGAACAAAATGAACAAAAAAAATTATAAAAATACCACCTGATTCAAGCCCAGTGCAAAAATGGTCGCCACTGACCTTAGCCAATAAAAAGCCTTTTTCTGTTTAGCAGATAAATTGGAGTGAGTGAAAGTATTAAATTTGAATATGAGCAAGTGCGAAAGGTGAACTTCGAAACCGTAACTTTTTGTTCCTCCTTGTGATCGTCATCACACCCTTCACATATAAAACTTTTGGCGGCAAATATGAGTCTACAGTGTCTATATACACCACTGCTTAAGGTGTTTCTTCTTCCTTACCCCACAAGGGTGGGTGGGTGTAAGTAAACCTTTAAATTGAGTGCAAACATCATATGAAAATTGTTTGGATCACCAGGCGCTCAGAAAAAGCAAGAAGCCTTTGATTTTTGCCGATAATTTGAAAATGGGTTGAACCAAAGTAGGACGTGAATATCAAAAGAAAGAACTAATGGGAAGTAGTTAAGGCGGCCCACACACAAACAGCGAAAGTTAGCACAAAGAAGCAAACCCGCCATTTACACAACATAATATTTACTCTAACCGAGGTTTAAAATAAATTTGGTTTTCTCGAAAGCGGAGTCTGCTCATACACATGTCCACAAAAGCCTCTGCATTTAACTATACTGCCAGCCAAAAGTATCGACGTGTCGTGCAGATGTGTCGTGCATAACTGAAATGTGTATGAATTGCTTAAGATTTTAAAACACACCTCCTCTGAGGTGTGAATTAAATTTCTTTCGCCTGGGAACCATAATTTTAAAATTGATCCATAGCGTTTCCTTTCAGCTTTTGGCTCCACCCATTTTTCCAATAAATGCAAATAGCCTCCTTTTCTTTATGAGCGCCTGGTGAATCAACCAATTTTGAAGAAAATGTTTGAGATGTGAGGCACCAACCATGTAGCGCTGCGGTGGCAAAAAATGTAACCAAAACTCCATATTTTATTACAAACATTGTAGCAATACGTCATCTGCCTCATTATTATTTAAATGTGAACAACTGGGTCGCACGAACTTGCAGGGAAAAGAGTCATTTGAAATTTTAGTAATTTTTTTTTTGGAAAAAATGAAACAAAGACAAAGCTTTATAGGGAATAACACACTATCTGACCACTTTAAACAGAAAAAAAATATTTTTTTGGTTCGAAGTGGTCGGACCCGATGAGATAGCTTCTAGAAAACAAAATATTTGTTTGGTCCGAAGTGGTCGGACAGTGTGTTATAACTATATAACTTTTCCCGACCAGTATATTCGTATAGAGGACAGTTGTACCTTTCATTTGGTACCCATTTTACCCATTTTTCCGATCAGATAGGTTCTTATCGAAAATACCGTTTTTTGAGAAGGTCGCACAAGCATTTGTTTCATGATTTTTTTGTTGTCCAATTGTTTTATAATCTGCAGGCAAAATCCTTCCTACTGGCAATAATTTTTTTCGATGCCCCGATGAGAAAGGTGCGCCTCAAAAAACCGTACCGGAAGTGACCCCCTCCTGCCTAATTTTTCCTGACAAATTTTGTCCCACCAGTAGTTTTGTGAATATTTCCACGTAAACTATCGATCCTATAATAGTTAATTTCGGTCTCCGGATGAGATAAGTAATCTTATGGTCACCTCCCGGACTAGAACTGAAGGGTAAGATTAAGAGTACCTACACATGAAAGTTGCTTTTTACTTTCACTTTTAACCCGTCAGTGGTGACGTAAATAACGGGCCCATGTGAACATTGAAACCCGGTTTCACAGACAGTTAGTTGGGTCACCACTGACTGGCGGGTTAATGGAGAAGTCACTGGCACATGCATGCGTAGCTCACCATTGCTGCCAATAGTTTCAAAAAAAACTATGGTTTATTTTAATTTTAGAAATGAAATACATACAGTTGAAACTCGATTATCCGGGATTCGATTAACCGGGACGCTCTATTAACCGTGATGAAAATATTTAACATAAAAGCTCTTATATCCGTAAAAAACTCTATTATCCGTAAAAGAAACAAAAACATTTTAGATGATTAAGAAATTCAAAGAAAAAATATTCAATTGAAAAAAGTTAAAAGAAAAAACAACAACAAAAGTTGTTGCTTTTAAATTCAACAACTTTTGTTGTTGTTTTTTCTTTTAACTTTTTTCAATTGAATATTTTTTCTTTGAATTTCTTAATCATCTATTATTTGGCCAAACGAGCATGGCATTTATTAGGGTTTATGCTTTTTATAAAGCTCCCTAAAAATATATAATTCGCAGTGTAGTTTTGCACTAAAAATTATATATAGTGTCGATTTTATCGAACAAAAGTGCGTCTTAGAAGAGTATGAGCGGCATCTAACTGATGAGCCCACCGTTCATACTTGGGCGAAACGCACACAGGCCACGGATTTTGTATTTTATTTTTTTTTTTTTTATAAAAACATTTTCTTTATCGACAATAAAGACAATTTTTTATTTAAACTCTATTATCCGTAATAAACTCTACTATCCGTAAGATGAGAACAGGACCGAACAAGTTTTTTTACATCTAAGAACCAACGGAATTTTGTATCTGTTGCATTGCATTTAAAAGACACGCAAAAAGAAGTAACGGGATAATACATTTTTCGGGTTGCGTTTTGTTTTGTTTCTTATGCTTGTATGGATTTTGTTCAGTTTTGGTTGGAAAATCTGAAGTGACGCGTTGTGATAATGGCTTCTTCTTTGTTAAGTGAAAATAGAAGATCGCGTAAAGTTTTGTCAATTAAGGAAAAAGTTGATTTGATTAATGAACATTGTAAAAATAGTGTGTCTGTGAAAATGTTGGCTAAAAGATATAAAATCGGCACCCAAACAGTGTATGATATTCTAAAAAATAAAGACAAGATTTTCAAATTTTTCGCAGACAGCTTCACTATAAAAGGATTGGAGAGGCGCAAAACTCTCAAAAAAGCTGAAAATCCCAAAGTGGACGCAGCAACGTATGAATGGTTTCGACAGGAACGATTTCGAGGAGTTCCAATTTCAGGGCAAATGATAATGGAGAAAGCAAAATTTTTTCATGAAAATCTTAACATAGCCTCTGACTGTGTATACTCTGAAGGATGGCTGGGAAAATTCAAAAACCGCCATGGAATTCATGGATTGAAAGCAATAGGGGAAAAAGAATCTGCTGACTACGAAGCTGCTACGCTTTTTGTAGAAGAATTGTCTGAACTCACTCAAACAGAGAATTTAAGCAATGAGCAAATTTACAACAGCCTTTTTTGGAAATGTTTGCCCCAAAACACTTTGGCATGCAACGACGAGCGTTCAGTTGAAGGATATAAGGAATCGAAGGAACGACTCACTGTACTGGTTTGTTCTAATGCTTCAGGAACTCACAAATGCAAGTTGATGGTTATTGGCAAAAGCGCTCGTCCAAGAGCTTTAAAAAATGCTGGAGAGCTTCCAGTTATCTACAAAGCCAACAAGCAGGCTTGGGTAACCCAAAAATTGTTCCTTGATTGGTTTAATAAAAACTTTGTCCCTGAAGTTAAAGAGCACCGGGAAAAAACAATCTTGACAGGAACTCCAAAATTTTATTGCTCTTGGATAACTGTCCAGCCCACCCAGACGTTAATGATTTTAAAGCCGCAAATATATTAGTGAGGTACTTTCCACCAAACTGCACTTCTCTGATTCAGCCAATGGACCAAGGCGTGATTCGAAGCCTAAAGTGCCATTATCGCAAAGAGATCATTCGAAAGCTAGTAAGCTCAGAAAACAGGATCAATTTTTTAAAGTCATTTAACATCAAGAATTCTTTAAGGGGTGTTTCTAAGTCCTGGAATTTCGTTACCACCGATGTTCTGAAAAATGTTTGGCACATTTAACTCTGTCCCGAAAATGAGGAAGAAGGTAAGTTTTATCGAAATCAAAAAGTTTTAGTTTTTACATCATCGACATTTCTAAACTTTCTCAGAACAAGATGCCATTGACGAGATTTCAACAATTATGGAAGTCGCAGAGGATTTTGATGTCAATGCAATAAGAAATTGGGTGGACTCAGATGCGAATGCTTCACCATTTGCTGTTTTATCAGAGAACGAAATTATGGAGATGATAAATAACCCTCTTGACAACGAGCCGGAAGTCCTTTCTGATGAATCCGATGATGTAGAAATTTCGAAAATTCCAATGGTTGATGCCATTAAGGCAAGTTCTACACTTTTGAGCTTTTTAGAAGAGTCGAATTGTCCTGGAATAACACAACAGGATATAATGCAAGTTCACCGCATTAACGTAAATTTACTCAAAGAAAAACAACGAGTAAAATCACAACGGCAAACAACAATACAACAATTTTTTTAATTTTTTTAAAAAGTTTTTCTTGAAGTTCCTAATAATCAATCTTGTGATTTTGTATTGTATGTACAAACAAAAATATGTACTGAATGAATTGTTAAGTTTTATGAATTAATTTTATGTTTGTTTTCGTTTTATTTTTTAATAAAAATAAAAAATTAAAATATCAATTTCTGTTTTATTTTATTTGAGAAAAAAATGTTCTATTATCCGGGATTTTCAATTATCCGTGATGGGCTCGGTCCCGACCATCCCGGTTAATCGAATTTCAACTGTACTTACCTTTCAACATATTATTGGAGAAATTCTCGGATTTAAAGTTTAATGTTTTGAATGTTTTCATTTCAGATTTTGTAGAAAACCGGATCCATAAAGCAGACATTATTTAAGAGAGTTTCATTCTCCAAATTCATTTTGTTCAAAAAATAAAACTTTTATAAGCTTTTTATTTCAACCCTTGGTTTATTGCAAGTTGTTGCTTAAAAAATATTACACTTGTGGCGACGAACTTACGTGTTTCAGACTTATTTTCAAGTCATTTAACTTTTTCAATTTCCAAAACTAACAACAACAGGTCCTTTGAAAAGAAAAAACAACAACAAATAGTTAATATTTTCATTGAATTGAAATACCCCTCATATACACTTAATGCTTGTGCGAGGAGTACTTATTTTGTATTTATTACATATTGTCTTTGTGAATATTAGGGTTTGTTACATGAAAGTTCTGTAGGCGCATGTTTTAATAATAATATAAGATAGTTGTTAAACATAATTTTGTTCATCTATTACAATTTGCAAATAAAAATATAAACATAATTTCATTTATCATACCAGTTGCACACACACACAGTTCTATAGTCCATGTATATACAAATGTATTATATAGGTACCTTTATGTTCCATTCGTTCTGTTAGCTAGTCAAGTTTAATTAAAATTAATATTAAAAAAATATTTGTTGTAACTGGAACGTATACGAAGATCGAATAAGTAAAAATATAAATTATATAATTTTTTTGTTTATATGATACTTCTATTGATATGCTTGTTAAATAATAATAATAATAATAAAAATAAAAAAACATCTCCGTTGAAAAAAGCTTTAAATTTCCCTGCTAAGAGCAGTTTTTTAGGTAATTTTTTCTTACGGAAATCTATACTGCTTACAAAATTATTTACCGTATTTATGATCATTCTTTCATTTTTAATTGAAAAATACACCGTTAGTTTTAATTTGAGATGTGCTTACAAAAAAAAAATTACTTCCATACAAAATATTATTTAATTTCTTAAAGTTCTAGACAAAGCTTAGTTAGTTGATGAACGTGCTTACAAAAAAACTGAAGAGCTTATTGTTTTTACTATCGATCATTGCTTCGTTATTATTAAAATGTCAAAAACTGACTTAAAAATAATTTGTGAATTGTTAATAAATGTTTGTTTTATTTTTTTTATTAATGGAATGATATGACGACAAACAAATTTTAATGGATGACTAACTTAAACGCAACATGGCCATACCACAAAAAAAATAAAACCATACACACACGTATATGAATCATAACTTATTGCCGAATGTCAGCAAATTGTTTGATGATGTTGATAGCATATTGTGAGCTGGACGAGGCGAACGATATACCGGCGAATTTACTCGATTAGGATGACTTCCTCTCACCCGCAGAGGAGCATGTGACAAATCTGAACGGCTACGAGCATTTTTCCGAACAAAATTAACAATTGCCGATGGCGTTGGCGAATTACGTCCGCTAGGTGCAGGGGTTCGAGTATTGGCTGTTGTCATGGTGGGTATAAAAGTCCCAGGACCGATACGAATAGGGCTGTTAGTTGCGCTCCGTAACCGTCTCTTTGCTAAATCCAAAAACGTGCTGCTATTTGTAGTATACGATGTTGATGATGATGATGATGATGGTCCTGCTAGAGCCAATGTCGACGAAGACAGTCTTTTAAGGGAGCTTCGCATTTTCGGACTGCCTCCACTAAATTCGCCGTCATTTGTCGAGTTTGTTCGCAGCAAATCGGCTACTATCGAGGGAGCATTGCCTCTTAAGGGCGTTGGTGAATCGCCACATCCGTACTTTGCCATCACTGGAGATGCACACACACACAGACAAGATGATTTGGTAATGAGGCGAAGAACAGCACGTCGCAGGACGAACACAATAGACGCAAATCAAAAGATGACGGTGTGTTTAACATACATTTTTTGTTTTTGTTTTTTTGAAATGTGTATGTGCACGCATATCACAAAATAATCATGTGAAAGAGACGAAAACAGGAGAAAAAAGAAAAGAAAAAAAAAAACAGAAACAAAATATAACAACATAACCAAACAACAAGAAGAAGCGTAAAAATATTAAACATTTTTTTTATAATTATGTATTCGAAAAACAAATTTTTTTTTCAATTTTTTTTTTTTTTTTAGAAAAAAGCAGTCTTAAAATTATGCGTATATTATATGAGGTGAAGATGAATTGTGTCTGATGGAGGAAAGGTGGAATGGAAAGGATTTAATTTAAGAGTATAGAGTATAGTGGCGAATAGATTTTTGGAAGAAAGAAAATAAAAAGATACAAAAGATACAAAAGATACAAAAGATACAACATTCAGCGAAATTAGAAAAAAACACACAGTTTTAACGAAAACGAACTTCAATAAGTCTATCAGTGACACTTAGTACCAGTTGTGCAATAGTGGTTCAGCACTGCACCTCGTTTTGAAATTATTAATCCGTGGGTCAACTTCATTTAACCCTCGGAAATCGGGTGGTTAACTCTCACCGCCTTAACTTTAATTATGCAAACACGAACGAAGATAAATCGTTTTTAAATTTTGACCAGAGGATAAACCACGATTGTACAACTGGTTCTAAGGCCGGCCTGTTTTTAGTAGTGAGTTAAACCAGGGTACAATTTAATTTGGAGTTAGCTCAAGAAAACGGATTTAAGAAGAAAATGAAGCTCCAGGACTTAAGAACGCAAGAGACTAAACTCCAAAAGAATATGATTCGGAAAAAAGATTTTTCAGAAGTAAATCCCCAAAACACAGTGAGTTTTCCCGGGTTTAACTAAAATCTCACATTCAAAAATGTGACTTTAGAAAACGGAAAATAGGGTTTCAAAAATCTAAAATTAAATGATGTCTTTGTTCCTTTAATTCCGTAAATATTTACAAAAATCAACAAATCAGTTGTGGCATGAGGTGTGCGACATGTTGCGCCATCATGTTGAAACCACAGCTCCTGCACATCATCGTTGTTCAATTGATGAAAGGAAAAGTCAGTAATCAAGGCTCTATAGCTGTCAAAATTGACTGTAACGTTCTGGTCAGCATCGCTTTAAAAGAAGTACTGACCAATTATTCCACCAACCCATAAAGCACACCACACAGGCAGTTTTTGTGGATCCAAAGGTGTCGCAACATACACTTGAGGATTATCATCACTGCAAATACGGCAGTTTTATTTATTGACGTATCTATGCCATACGACGCACGATTATGTTGACCGATTATAATGACCGTAAAATGGACGTAGTAAGCGGTACGTATTCGTACGTTCAGACGTCAGTCTATTCGTGTTGAAATGTCAAACCCAACTTAAATTAAATCACTTGACAGCTGGTAAAATGGCCGCCAGTTAAAATAGTGTTGCCAACTTAAAGTTCTATACCCCAAGAAAAATACCCTTTAATTTGTAAGGGACCTTTTCATGAATAAATAACCACAGTAGGAGGGTTTTGCTAAGTGAGTCCGGTACAGCATTTTACATTCGTGTGGTGCGGTTTGAGTACAAATCTCATATTGTTTCTCTCGAATTAATGGACATTATTAAAGATAATTTGAGAGAAATAGTTTTCGAGGAAGAATGCAACAGATAATTTTTCTTGGCATAAAATAGGTTCTTTCTTGTATGATCCTTCCGCGAACCGCTTTTAGCGCTTTCCTCTTAATTGTAGATGAGAAATGTAATTAAGTAATAGAAGCACCTTTTAAGATATGAGAACTATAGAGAGACATTAATTAAGATAAGAAAAGGATCGAAATCGGTACCCTGAGGCATACCACTTACTTTTCAAATTACAGCCCTGAATTCAGCCACACATGTGATGAGAAAGCTGTATGTCAAACCCCAAATTAAACGTCTTAAAACGCCAAGTGAAGTAATATGATTTGTTGTTCAGCTTTTATTGAAAAAAAAAATTAATCGGGGAGAGAAAAGCTACATCTGAAATACAACACTACCTCTAAAAACATTTGTGAAATTAAATTTCGTCTAGACATCCATTTTCTATTCAAGTTACTTGAACTAGAGGCTAAGCCTTTGTGACGACCAAATCCAATTAGCCATGATTTTGGTGAGCCATGATTTTAATGTTCTAATTTATTAATGTCTGCCTCTAGTCAAAAAATCGTTCTCTATACTTCCAGAAAACAAAACATCTACTACTAATGGAATACACAATAAATAGAATATTTAATTAAGAAAGCATACCTCTTGCAGCTACAAAACACCCCTTTGTGGTGAGTTTGGATAACACACATTAAAAGCAAAAAGTGATGAACGTGGATGAGAGAAAGAAAGATAAAATTGTATGTTTTTTTTTTTATGATGGATGCAAGTGAAAAGTATTTTATTAAACATAGAGTGAAAAACACATAAGAAACTTACATCAAATGAGAATACAGAACCCCAAACAGTTATTTGAGTTTTGCTGAATAACAATTTTTTTTACAAAAAAATGTTTCAATGACTTCAGCAGATGACATTCAGCTCGTTTATCACACAGCAACACCAATTCACAAGTGTAGTGTGCGTTCAGTTTTATGCGTGTTTTACTTTTATGTGAAAGATGATGGGAAAAACCATTTAGAAAACCAAAAACCCCTTGAAATGGAGGCTTTTCTTTCTATGTTGCCATCATGCAAACGGTGGTAATGATGATGTGTGCCAAGTATAACCGTGCTGACATGAACACGCACAATCGCATTTTGAACGCGGACAAAAACTGCTTAAAATTAAATTCAGCAATTTTAGCAGCAGCACAACTATAAGACTCCAAATGATTGAACGTGGCCAAAATCTATAGACATGTGTGTTGTTGGGTGAATTTCATTTATACAAAAATAAAATAATTTAAATTAAACATTTGAACAAAAATGAACGAAAAAAACAATAAGAAAAAAAATATAAGTTTTGCTGAAATTGATGCTGAATTGAGAGGTGAAGACGATTTATAGCGAAAAATAAATGTTCCATACAGTTTTGTTTTAATTTTCTAACGAAATAATATCTTTGCAAACGAATATTAAACGCTGAATTAAGAAAACAAAAAGGAAAAACCACATAAAACAAATTTGGTGTGATAAATGAAGAAGTGATAACACCTGCTTACAACAACAATGTGTTTCGTGCAAATCATACGTGGGAATATATATGTAGAGATATTTTTTTTTATCTATTGATCTCTTTCAAATGTTATTTTTTTTTTAATTTAATCTAGAGTAAAAGCTGCGTATGTTAGAAAAGCGATAAGTTAAATTAGATTGCAGCTGAATTGATCATTTAAATTGTGCTGAATAAAAGGATAAAGTATTTTCGATTCAATATTATTAGATAATTGTGTGCTGAATATGATAAAGCAATATTTTAAGTCTTTTCTTTAATAATGGCATTTCTTAAAAGCATATTTTCTATAAGCAATTAATAAATCTTTTATTCAGCACTATTAGAAATGGTCAATTTAACTTCCTTGCACTACATATTATTAATTTCTAACTACATTAGTGTAGCTGAATAGGATATAATTGAGCTGAATTAGCATTTTTGCTTTAGTAATAAGTGTTTCAGATTATTTCTTTTCAATTGACGATGTCATTTGCGATGTTGGGAAATTTTCTTGTGGTGCAAAACGCCAAATCCGTACTTCACCCGAGCTAAATTCATGAAATTTATTCAAATAAAAAATTAATTAATAAACAACAATATTTAATTAAACAAAATCATAAATCAGTAGATTGTTGAAGTGAAATATGTAATAAATAATAATGAAAAGAAGAAAGAAAAAAGAGAGAAATTAGATTCAAATGGATTTGAAATTTATTGGTTTTGGTCGATCGAATTGGTGTTGGAATATGGATTTGGATTGGATGTAGAATTTGAAGATTTGATTGCAATTTTTTCTTTTTTAATTTTTAATTTATATTGGTTGTATTAAATTAAACTTTATAAGCTTTACCTTGATGCAGTGAAAACACGCTGACCAGATGCAACAATGTCATTGATCATTAAATCAGTCTTCAATTCGGCTAAGCTTTCACAGGTTTTGACATTCCATAAACGTATAATGCCACCACGACAGCTAGAAAGCAACACATCACCGGAAATAGCCATTCCGGAAACCCATCCCTTGTGGGCGTTGTTGAGGGACTAGGTAAATGAAAAAAAAATTTGTTTTATTTTATTTCAAATATAATTTTTAACTATGTAAGACAATAACATCTTTTAAAAAAGAATATTCCGCTGAAATCGAAAGAATAAACGTTAAGATTAGAAGAAGAGGAACCTAGATCCGAATTAAAATTGATTAAAATAATTTTCAAACTTCCAAATTATTCCCTAACCGAACCGCACACGAGAACAAATTTTACCAAAGCATTTGTAAGCTATAAATTTTGCATTGAAAAACAAAGAACCCAAAATGAGAGGAAAATATGAAGTAATGAGAGTTAATTGCGATGGAAAAGATAATTCGACAACTTTGAAGAAATTGAAAACATTTCACAGTGCTGCCAGGTTTTTTTTTCATCCAAGCACAAAACTTTTTGCTCATTGTCGACGATTTATACACATTTTTTTTTTTGAAGAGCTTACCTGCTTGAGTTCTCCGCTTTTAAGGTCCCACCGCTTAATACCGGAGTCTCTACTCCCTGAGAACAGCTCAGCATCGGCTCCTAGAGCGTCCTGAGCTACAGCTAGTGCCTGAACTCCATCATAATGTGGTGGTTCGAGATTCAGCAAAGGATAGACAACACCACCTGCTGTCGGAACTTCAAATACTTTTACATAGTGATCTTTAGAGCCGGTGGCAACAAAATCTGTGCTTCCACCAGGACCCTCCCAAGCTGTAACACACATAACAGCAGCTTGATGACCACCGGACAGTTTTCCGAGGCAATTAAGGCTAGAAATAAGAAATAATGAAATAATGGAATATTGCTGAATTAGCTTTAGTTTACCTTTTAAGATCCCAAATTCGTACTTTATCGGATGCCGCGACATAGAGATTACCCGATGCACCCAAACAAAGCGCCGTTATTGGAGATTCACCCGGTATTGTGCCAGTTATGTTAGCATTTCCAGGCAATAACTGTCCTGAAGAACTCAACGTCTTAATTGGTCTTGAATTGCTTGTCCTAAGATCCCATACTCTCACAAATGGTCCAGAAGCTGAGAACAACAATCTTGTACGGTAGTCATTTTGAACGGCAATCACTGGTCCAGGATGAGTTGAAAGGCAATGTTGAGCAGTCTCTTGATTTAAATCCCAGACTTTAACAGTCCTATCAGCAGCTGCTGTATAAAGGATATCATCATCCACTTTAATCGACAGAACTGAATTATTATGCCCGGAAACGGTGTGAGTGCAATAAAGTGGCACTCCAACGCGAATCTACATTTTTAAACATTCAAATTATACATTAAGCGCGCTGAATAGCTACCATTTTAGTTTTTTGTGGTGTGTATATCTTACCTTTCCTGTAACCTTCTGAATACTGCCTCCTGGTGCTGGATCTTGTGTTCCAGCACCCAATCTCGCGAAAACATCGCCTCCTGCGTTGTTATCTTCGCGTGATATCATCTTTCTGTAGACTGGCGGCGATTGAGGTGGCGGAGTGACATCTTCCTCTCTTTTTTTTGGTGTTTGTGTTTTTTTTTCACGGGATTTTGGTGTTTTGCAAGCGATTTTGGAGTTTGGTGTAAATTTTTTGTGTCGGATTTTTTCAGGGGGGGTTTAGTTTTTTATGGTTTTGGGTTAATTGGTTTGGGTTTTATTAGAAAATTATTAAGGAATTACAAGAGGTGGTATTTTTTGTTTTGATTTTTTTTTTGGAATAAAAAAAGAGACAAAGGCAAAAAATCAAAGCATTATGGTTAGCGTTTTGTTTGGTAAGCATTTTTTTGTTTTTAGATTTATTTTTATTTAAATATTAATAGAATAATGAATGAATTTTGTAAGCATACATAGGTAACAAAATATCAAATAAGCCACAAGTTAGTATTTTAACTAAACTTCAAACAGACACACAAACAAAACAAGAAATACGGAAACACAAACAACTTTTACTAAACTAAAAAAAAAATTTTTCTATACAAATGTAAATGAGTGCCATACAATGTGCTGAATTGGAATGAAGATGGATGTAGTAAAAAAAAAACCACACACACACACACATAGTTGAAGAAGTCGAAAAAAAAGCTTAAAGAATACATACAACGACGAAGATACTACGATGCGATTGTGTTATGATGGTAAGGGATGATTTTCATTTGCTTTGAGGTGATTTTAGTTATAACAAAGACTGCATACAAATGGAAAAATTATGAGTTTGTCTTAACATATAGATAGTACTTTCAGTGCAGGGTAATTTCACGTTGATGTGCTGAATTTATTTTAAGTGACTTTTTTGTAGTCTTCCTGCTTGTTTTTTTTTCAGCACTTTAAAGAAATTTTATTTTATTATGGGAAAATAATGACTCCTTGATAGGGGGAGTCTTTACTTTACTGAATGAAGAGAGAGATATCGGGAGAAGAAGTGAACTATTTTTCGCACTGACAGGGACAACGGACGAAGGCGTTATGCAGACAGATTGTCGGGTGTGTTGACGATTTTGAGTTTCGACCGTGGAATCCCGCATCAGACCACTTGTTTGAATTTATCAATTTGAAAAGTGGTCTGTAATTTATTAATATAATTTCTGAGCTTAGATGAGCAAATGTTTTTTGTAATTTTCTTGGCTTACTCGGAATTTATTTAGAGCGAAACGTTTACCTTAGAAAAAGAGAAGTTTTTGGTTAATCGATGGTTGGTATACTGTATCTTAGTTTAAGTTTAATTTAAAGTTTTACTTCATCTTTGGTAAGGGAATCCAACTGCTCCAGTTTTTTGATGAAACTTTAGAGTAAATTATCGTTTTCTATTGTCTTTTTGTATAATTTACCAGCACACAATTAAAACCCTTATCGTGAATTAACACTATGCGAGAGTTAAGGAGTAAAGGAATAGAAAGATAGGAATGAATTTTTGGTTTAACAATAGACTCACGAAAATCCCAAGGGTTGCATTCAATTCCTGCCCAGGCTACTTGGACTACTCTAGGTTAGCAACCAAATACTATATCCACTGTATACCATTGCCACCTTCAAGTCTAGTTCACAAGATCTTCATCTCGATGCTAGCGACATTCATACTATAAAAGCGGGTTTTTTTTTAGGCGTGTGGTTTTCAAAAAGAAATAAAACGCATATAATTCAATGTTATGGCCAAGAATTTAGCTTTATTATAAAGATTAGGGTTTGCCCTTATATTTTAAAAGTGATTACGGGCAAGTGGCCGCTGCCGCTGGCTCGAATAAATTCCTGGGCGATTATGTCACGAATATTGCACGCGTGATGCGTCGCGTGAACCGAACCATCATTTTGGTTTTAAATTTGCAAGATTTGCAAACGTTGTTCAGGTGTAAGTCTGTTCATTATTAAATGCCAAACCAAACTGAGGATAATCAAGTGACAGCTGTCAAAAAGACCAACTCAGAAAAAAGCATTGTCAGACTGAAAACCACACGTCTAAAGTGAGGCTGTCAACACAGAAAATCAACATTGTCTTTGCCATTCCACATCGGTAGATCAGTAGATAGAATTTTCAAGTGATAAGGTATTATGATGTCAAGCACAAAACAATTTTTGGTGAACAATAATAAATTAACAGAACTAATGTCGGTCACAGCAGAGCCCTGTGGCACCCCATTTTTTTGTTATTAATATAATTGGATTTGCAGAGAGGCTCATCTAAATTTGTAATAAATAAGCTTGAGTCCAATTTGTAAGCTATGAAATCAACAATTGGTCATAATAATCACAAGATGCACAAGCAGCGGTGATTTCTTCTTTCTTTGTTTGATAATTTTCAATATCGAACGTTCGATCAGTGTTTTCAAAGCGTTTGAAACAATTAATCTAATCGCAACTAGTCATTAGCTTGAGACTAAAAATACTTAACTTGGTTCAGAATAAGACAAGGTTAAACAAATTGTGAAAGGATAGGAGGAATACAATTCAAACCAACAATATTTTTCAATAAATGTTCAGTTTTCAAATTTTGACGGAAGACAAATTTTTGACTTAAGGAGAGCTGACCGAAGAGCTTTTTTGTTCTCAAGATGTTTTTTTTTGATATTTTGACGTTTATGGTTTTCACTATTTTGAGAAAACAATTCGTCAATATAATGTTCAAAAATTTTCCTAACCACTAAGAGAAAAACAAGGAAATGCGTGTAAATATTTTGCAGATATTAGGCTAGGTGATAAACTTAAACAAATTTATTATTCATAGCTGATTTAAAAAAAAAAAACTGGGTGTGAATTCTCATACATAAATTTTTTGTATCATGTTTATATAAGAACAAAAGTTTTGGTTTGTCAAATTTAAAATAGCTAAGCGAAACTTTAGAATTTAAAAGCATTTTTTCCTCTAGGCTTTTGACTGAACTAATATAAACATAAAATTTTCAGTATTTGTATTTTTTTTTAAGAATATGTTTTATAATCAGCATGTTTCTTGTAACATTTGGCACAATGAGGTGATTTGTTCCACGCTAATTGATAGCACCTGAAATTAAATTAGTTAAACCAAAACAAAAAGAAAAGAAGAAGACCTTTTACTTGATTGAAACATCTTGAAATGGAGTAGGTACTTCAAATATATCAAAAGGTGACTTTCTAAGCCCGAAAACAAAAATAATAACGCTTTTTCAAGACTTCGTTAAATTGACTAAGTGCTTCTTTCGATAAAACATGGTAACGTTTTGATTAAGCTTCTTGAATTTTATTTATCAGATTAAAAAAAAAAGATAGATTTAGGATTTAGTTCGATAAGTCATCGGAAATAAAGGCAACAAATTAAAATAAAATTTTGTCTTTTGATTTCCTAGTGCCTGAGGATTATTTCATTGATTCATTGACAAGTTCAGAATTAATTTAATAAATGCAATCATCAAATTGAGTTGAATCTACGATCACGATGGTACTCTATGTGAAAATATGTAGCATTTCGGATTGAGTTTTGATGGACAATTTTTGATGATAAACTTGAGGTTTTGACATAACGGCAAACAAAAAAACATTTGGCTGTGTTTTGAACAAATATTTCACACACATTACACATCATGCAATTTTCCAAAGTAATGAAAGCCTTACACTTTTTAAAATATAGATTTAAAAAAAAACTGATAAATCAAATATTTTATTTTTAACATCAATATTTTGTTTATAATTTAAAGAACAGAATTCGATCATTCATTCAAAAACAATATGAAAAGACGAAATGCAATTAATAATCAATTAATAAACTTATTAAAATTGTGTATAAAAACTCAAAATAAAAAATAATAAATTAGTAAAATAAAAATAAATTTAAAATTATTTTCTAAACTCTTCAAAAAATGTTCAATCAACACATCGAAGAAACACAATGAATAGTTATTATTCATTGAAGACGAAATTTGTATGATTTTCGGTGAAGAAATTGTTGTTTTGTGTGATGATGTTGATGAATGATTTATAAATGACTGATCAAGATTGTTACATTCATGATATTTTTTATTATAAATAAAATATAAAATAGTTTTAATGTTCTCATCGATATCATCATCACCTATACGATTACGAAGACAACGACACATTTGCATCTTCTTAGATAAATCAAAATAAACTGAAAAAATCAAATTCGAAGAAAGAAAAAAGAAATGAGAAATAGAAAAATTGGTAATAAAACACACAAAATAGTAAAATTAAGAAGTGATTGGGGGGGGGACAAACAGAAAAAAAAACACATAATTTTATTTTTTTATTATTTACGTGGATCTATGGGAAGTGGAAAGAGTGTAGATAATGGTGAAAACTTGGATTAATAACAACTTTCACAATCAATCAAATAAAAAAGCACACTTAATACTAAAATGCTACGTTATTTTAAAGCGTAAAGTCAAGATTTCATATATAGCTATACAAGACAAAAAAATCATCTTCATTTTGGCATTAACCTCTCAATTTTACAAAAAAAAAAAAAAAAAAAAAAATATTTTCAATACTAAATGGGAACGATAATTTCAAATGTACAATAAATTTAGATTTTGTGAATAAATTGTACTTACAACCCTGGTGATCCTTTATTCGGAAATGTACGCCGGCTTACACGCGGTGAGACTGGAATTGCTGTTGGTATGGCTCCATTGTCAATATTCTTCCGTGTTAACGACGGTGAATTTAGTGATTGTCTATATAGAAAGTGCGAGGAAGAAGGGTGCAACATTAAGGACAGACGACAGACACCATTTGAACAAGACATATAACATTATTGTGTCCTTGCATGATTTTGTTTTATGATTTTGAGAGGGAAATATGATGGGATTCGCATTTGGGTTTCTTAACTTACTTTAATGATCCAGGGGCGCTTGGAACTCGAGCCAATGGAATAAAGCTTCGAGTGATTGGTTCCATTTGAGTAAACGATTGCGTCATCGGATCATCCTGTAAGAAAAAGATTTTTTTTAAATTAAAGGACTTCTGGAAAGCCTTAAAAACATTTTAAAAAGAGATTTCAAATTCTCAGAGTTTTTGCTTTAATAGAAATTCCATTTAAATGATTTGTTTTTTGTTGGTTTTAACTCACCCCATTGTGACTAACTTCGGTGTCTCCGAAGAGAAGTTCTTGTGGTTGAGCTGTTCGCCTTCTGATCTTGGATGTCCTATCAGTCCTTGAGATTAGAAAGGAATACAAAAAAAAAAGTTTACAGTAAAAACAAAATTTAACTTTATTAGATCAATCAAATTCTGAAGCACATTCTTCATCAAACGAAACAGCTTCAATGGAACAATTATTCCTGATAAATTTTTTATTCATTTCAAGGGGAATTTGTATTATTCTTGAATTTTTCATTTCAATTGGAGGAGAACTTATAAGGAGGGGAAAGAAAGGAATATGGACTATTTTCGAGGAAACATTAAACTGTTTACTTACAAATCAATAGTTGGCGCTGGCGATGGGCTCCTGCTAGACGAACGGTTGTGTCCGGCACCCGGTCCAGGTATCACTCCATCCCAAAAGCTAGAATTATTCACATCGGCCAATGGAATGTCGTAGGTACTATTGCTATTCAAAGACTTCGTCGATCCACTCAAATTGTTGGCCGAAGTAAGATTCAGAGTATCGAAGAGATCCGTAATTTGTACGGACGGATTTTGGGCTAGGAAATGCTGTAAAAGTTGTTGTTGAATTCCACTTTCTTGTTGGACTTCTTTGAGGAGGGTTTCATGCTCTAGCAGGCGACCCTGAGTTAGAGCTGTATCGCAGGTTTGATCTATGGCATTATTAGCTAGTTCTTTGAGAAGATACTTTGCCTCCTCGACACTCTTAACATTATCAATCATGCCTTGTAGGGAGGCAACATCATTTGGCGGGTCTTTGCCCTCTTCGAATTCCATTATGGCCTGTTGGACGTGTGAAATATTGTCCTGAATGAAATTGAGATTTGCTTTGAGAGAATCCTCTTCACTTGCTAGATCAGCAGACTTATGCTGACGCTGACGGTTACGAACGTTAGCTATGTCCTTACTGAGAGTTTCTCGCTCATGAAGCAGTCTTTCGAGTTCCTTTTCAAGTTGAACAACAACTTGTTTGTTGCGAGCTGCACGATTGATGCTACGATGGAACTTCTCAAGCTTAAGACGAGCATGACGCTCGGAAAAGATTGAAGATTCTTTTTTTGCTGGAACACGGCCAGACGCCTTGAGACTTAACATGCCTTTTTGACTGCGACGGAGAGCTGTTACTTGCTCGGTTTTTCGTTTGAGAATTTGATCTTTGGCTTGCACTTGTGCTTGCAGGGATTTCATTGTGTTTTGTTGTTTGCGAGATTCCTTACGGAGTTGTGCGATTTCACGGGCCTTGCGTGTTTCTTCCTCTTTGTGGCGATTTGTCTCTTCGGTCATTTTGCGAATCAAACGGGTCTGAAATGAGTTCGTTAGGTCCACTAGTTTTAAGTTTTAATAAAATGTTCTTACCTTGATGTTCTTCAGCTCAGCCAGTTCATTGCGAAGCGTTCTGAGTTTGGCTTCCTGAGCTTGAAGCTCTCTTTGCTGCCGGATGTGCTCTCGCTGAGCTGCTTGCAACTTTTTCAGTTCTCGTTGCATATCGTTGATTTTACGTTCATATTCATCGCGAACTTTCTTAACCTTATCACTCGAAGGCGATGTTTGATTGGAACCTAAAATGAATGATGAAAATAAGAACGCTTTTTTCAAAGATTGTGAGTTCATCAAATTTAAAACTCACCCATATTGGCCAAAACCTGATCGCGTTCCTTTTGTGTATTCATTATTCTATTGTTCAAGACATTGAGCTTTTCTTCATAGTGCTGGCGCATAAGCTGCATTCTTTGTTGGGATAATTCTAGCTGTTCAATGAGCTTTGATTTAAGTTCAATATCGGAACTGATGTCGTTAAGTTCCGCTTGGATTTCTCCAGCTATGTGAAAGATCAAGTTGAAAAATATGGACTAACTCGAGGGTAAACTCTATTACCTTTATCATCAGATTCGGTGTCGCTATCACTATCAGATTCATTGAGGTTTTCAACGTTTGAATTATGGGCATCTTCATTGAAGCCCGGCAACGAACGGGACATAAGCATTTCGCGGTTTTTCTCTAATTCTCGTTTGGCCACATTGATGAGTGTCTCTGGATCTATAAATACCAGACAAAACAAAAATCAGTCAAAATAAAGAATAAGAAGATGAAACTACAATATTTACTGTCAAAAGATGAATTCAGTTTTGAATTGTTTCTAGGACTTAGGGCAGTGGACTTTTTCAACTGTTGATACATCTCTTGAGATTCAATAAGCTTCGCCTGCAGTTTTTCAATTTCTCCCAAATACCCAGCAACCATGTCAGTAACTGACTTATCTCCATCGGACTTGGTCCATCCATTTGTGGCTTTCTCTACCATCAGTTCGGTATTTTTTTCTGTAAGAGCATTGATTGTTTCTTGCATAGCTTTCAAACGCTGCTGAAGACGTTTGTTATCAGCCATAAGCATTGCATTCTCGTGGAATGTATCCGAGATTGCGGAGTTGCCTTCTGCGTCGATACTTCGTTTGCCCTTAAATAGAACAACGTTTAAAGATTGTCTTCTTTTTTTTGAATCATTTAAGCCCCTTACCTGTTTGTATTCCACAAGTTCCAACTGCAAAGCTGCGATTTCCCTTCTTAGTTGAGATATAGTTCTTGAACTTTGATCTTGATTAAGTTGGACCTTGTTCTTAATGTTACGGGCACGATTGGCATACTTTAAAGTGTTCAAGGTTTCCATGAAATCCCTGTCGCTTGGAGACACACAGGCAATCATAAGTGTTTGACTGTTACCTAAACAAACCAACACATAGCAATGATAACCCTCATCTTACTCCTACGAAATAGTATATCTTACCCCCTAAAGAATCCTGTAGAAGCCTTGTAAGTTTTGAATCTCTATAAGGCACATGAGATGCCTTCTTTGACTTATCACCTAGCGCTGAAATGACATTACCCAGTGCCAAAAGGCCACAATTTATAGAAATTCCCTCTCGAGCTCGCTCCCCAGTTGCACCTGTTCGTTTTAGTCTCTCCGAACCAGCTAGATCTACAAAATGAAACTTTGATGTCAAGGTTTCCAGATCACCCTCGGGTAAGCCACACTCTTCAGCTGACATAACCCTCTGCCTTCGAATGAGAATTGTAAAAAGAGCATGCGATCGAGAGGACTGTTCATTCATTTGTGTTGAAGCTGTTGTCCGAGCCAAGGCACCCTGTTGCAAGCACTTCAAGGCATCTTGAGGACCTCCAATAGGCTTGATTGTCGCCCCAGACACTGTTATACCACCCATGCCATCTTCGTGAATTTTAAACATTCGAGTTTTATTATAGGGATCGAGGAGATCAATAATGTCTTCATTATATAACTCCATGAATTGAGCTGCTACACTAAATTGCACTCCTCCCAATGAGACACCATCTTCATCGACAGCTCCTGCTTGCATACTCTCGATTCCTTCGAAAATATGACGCACTGCTCGCGGTATAATTCCCAACTGCTGTTCAATAAGATCTCGATCGAAACCCGTGCCCATTGTGAAAGTTTTACCAGATCCTGTCTGGCCATAGGCCAAAACTGTGGCATTGTAACCTTTAAGGGCGCCATCTACTAGTTTCTCTACACAACTTGCATACACTTCAGCCTGGATAAGGAATTGATAGGGGAAAATAGTAAAAAAAAAAATATAAGGCTATCGTTCACTTACCTGCTGTGAATTTATATCAAAGACATAGTCGAACGTGAAGGCTTTATCGGCGCCCAGGACAACATGAGGTTCACCAGGTGTGACGGTCGTACAAGTTCGGCACAAGTCGATGACTTCTCGTGGAATTTGCGGTCGGATTCTGGAAAAGAAGCAAATAAATTATTGTTAAAAAGGTTTATGGTAAAAGTAATAAATTTGTTTCGGTTATTGAGATTATTAACAATTTCTTAACCATCCCAGTGCGGCTGTACATTACATGAGCACGGAGAGAGTTAAACGTTTCGAAAGCTAAGAAAGTCAACTACTAGTGATAAATCAAATGGTCAATGATAATTTGGCAGAGCCAGTTAAAGCATCTTATTTACGTATTTATATAAATTCTGACTCAGAATCAAAAGCCTAGTCGCGATTAAGCGATGTCCGTCCGTCCGTATGTTTAATTCTCTAGAGCTCGCACTTTTTGAGCTTGAAAGCTTAAATTTGGTATGCATACATATAATTTTTGGTTCAAATTCAAGTTCTTGAAACCGCTCAATGCGCCCAACAAACATTAGTGCTGTCCGTATATTTTTAGCAAATTTATAGGACACGCCCACTTTTCAGGGGCCTTTTTGTGTGCACAAATCCATTACTTGCCTCATCGCAGCTACAATCGAAATAAAAATCCACATACGCCCGAGTGTACCTGCATTCTAGAATAGAAATTTTTTTTTCAAAACAGAACAAAAAGTTTGTCTTCTTCCCAGGCTAAAACGTATTTATTTGCAACAAATTTGACTGCTCATTCTTCAGCGGCACAGTGTGATATGGCTACTCATGAGCGTAAAGGATTTTATGGGATATATTTTTTTCGCACTCGTACAGTCGCAAGAGGATTTAAAGATCTTGATATACACAAATCCTCTGGCCTGGATAGTTTATCTTCATTTCCATTCTATATTTAAGTCAGATATTTCCTAGGTCAAAGTTGTATAAGAAATAGTGTTATCATCAGATCTGGCTGCAATCTTCAATACACTCATTCAAGCTTGAGTACTCTCGTATAATTCTCATATCTATGCGAATGTACACGTATAAAATGACATTTTAACTTGCATCAAATAATATTTTGTTTTGATTTCATCTATAGAACAATTTGAATTTAATTAATTTATTTTCTTCCAAACATGTACGAGTAATGTTTTAGGTAACTATAATAAATAAATTTATTTTAAGACGATTTAAGAAATCATTCAACCACAAATAGTATGAATATGAACTCTCGGAGAATTAGATTGTTTAGAGACCAACAAATTTCCATGTGCCCGGGTAGCTCAGTTGGTAGAGCGTTGGACTTTTAATCCAACGGTCCAGGGTTCAAGTCCCTGCTCGGGCGGTCTTTTTTTTTTTTTTTATTACTTTATTTATATTTTTATTCGCATCAAGATTTTTATTTTTTGAAAATGTAATTTTAAAAAGAAGTTTTTCGATATTTACATAAAAACGGATGCCTCTGGGACATCATATTAAACAAAAGAATGTAGGTTTATTAAGTTCGCAAAGATTATAAAAATTCAAAATTCATTTGATAGTGTTAGAATTATCAAAACGCATTTGGGTAAAATGGTGCATTTTCTCATTACCGAAAACCATGATGTATTATGTATGTTATGTGTCTGGTAAAAAAAATTACATAAACTCCAGGTAGTTTGAAAAATATAACTTAGATATATTATGTAGGTGTTAGTTTAAAGAGGTTGATTAAATAGTCACCAATTACACCAATATACCCACATATTGAATTGATGATAAATTAAATTTGTTTTTATAATCTTTTATTCCTTTTTTTTTTGCTTAGCTTGTCCGTTAGTATCTTTTCAGGTTAAGAAAATGACGAATATTAAACAAATTTGTAAATTTATTTATTCTTAGAAAATTAATAACTCTTCTTTGAAACGACGACGGTACAAAATCATGCTGAGTGTTGGGGGCTTCACATTGCGTAAAGCTATAAAACTTACAAAAAATTGAAAAATAAAAAATGTATTTTATGTAACTGATTCATCATGGTGAAAAAATGTTTTGTCTTACAATATATTACAATTAAATTTTGAAGGAAAATTTTTTTAAAAAATATAATTTCGTAAAAATTACAAAAAAAAAATTGTTTAATCTTTTTGTTAGATATTTCAGATTTTAGTACTAATTAATTATTTAAACAAAGAAATTCTACACTTGAAATGGTACTATGTTAAAATTGTAATTCCGCAAAAAATAAACTTTAAAACTTGGTCTACTGTTTACAGAAAACCCAATTGATTTTTAATTTTATTCGTCTGAAAAATGTTTGGCGCCACTCAAAATTTGCTGCCCCAGGCCTGGGCTGGGCCTCACGGTCCTAAGCCTAAATCTGCTACTGCTTTCAACATATTCTGTCAATAAACTGTTTTCCAAATTATTATTTATATGAATAAGGAAACACCATGTACAGAACTTAGTCGCACTTAAAATTTGGGAAAGTCAAATGCTATGATATTTAAAAAAAAGGACCTGAAAGACTATGACGAAAGGAAAAAAGGTATGTTGATAGAGAATCCATTTAAAACGTCAAAACTTACAGAAAGCTTGATGTGACGATTTCCATTTCCTCTTATATTATAGAGGTGATCCAGTTAAGTCAATAAAAGCAATTGGTGCTACCTGGTGATATTTTTTAAATAAATTTATCCTTCATAGAGTGAAATGTGAAGTGATCACTGGGAGTCCAATATGATGTCTGCTGAACAATTTTGGGGGTTAATCAACATGAAACGGTTGGAAGACTTTTAAGGTATTACATCAAAAGATGTCTCAGCATACTTAGTACACCCAGTTACTAATAATAATATCGATTGTCCCCTTTATTTGTCAAAACCTTAATACTTATTATGTATTGCATAATTATATTAGATATGCCAGAACAAAGACTGCCTAAAAGAATTGCCAGGATACCAACAAAGTCAAAAATTCATTGGTATAAAAAACTTGGGGAACTATTACGTATATAATGGAATTTATTCTAATGGAAATCAATAAAAAGATTTCGAAGAAAATGCGCTACGAACTCTTTCGAAATCTGATACACAATACAGAGATGATTGCACTAATAAGGCTGCTTCCTCCTTACAACGCTATGGACCTAGATCGAGTTTTTACATATTGTACTCGAACCGAACGCTCACAATCAACGGAGTAGAATCGAAATTTAAGTGAAATACCTACTACCTACATAATTATGTAAGTTCAATTGATAAGAAAAATCTTTATGAACTTTCCTTCACATTCACTTGGACCATTCATTTTGAAAACAGATCAATTTCGATGCTGTGTCTATTCGTATGCACCAAATTCACCAACGCCACACACCACACCGGTGGATGTGTCCCGATTTGCTAGATAAAGAAATATAATTGTTTTTGGATCCAACAATATGTATATCACGTGTTTCGACACTACCGAAACTGGCAGCACAGAGTGCGAAAAGCCACCCTCCAAAAAATATTCTGTCGCCGACTTCTAATCAAGTTTCTCTTCTGAGAACTGCCAGGAAAGTTATTTTTGTGTCATTGGAACGGTTTCAGAAGTCTTCCGAAATTCAGTACTTAAGTTTGCTGTTTCTAAAGCTTGCTCATAAGTTCATATTTCTTTTTATAGGAATTCATGCTTATTATTCGAAATGTATTCAAAAACAGAACCCGATTGCGATGTTGAAATGCTCGGTTGAAAATGTCTACCCGGCTCTAACTCGATCTTTCGATCCTTACAATATTGCAGAACATAAAGGTTTTTCTTAGATTCTAAGATTTTTGAATCCCCTTTTTAGGTTTGACCAAAGAAAACAAATATAAGTAGGTATCGAGTGGTAATTTTCTTTTCTAAAAAAAACCATTCGATATTGATAACTTATTGGGTGCATAGATTTTGTTTTTGAAAGGCGACTTTTCAACCTTTGCGTACTAAATTGTTTTTGGAATTTTTTGAATTTAAGGCCGAACCTACTGACAACCATAAATATAAATTAAATTACAAAACTCTTTATATAAATTAATTTAATTTTTGTTTTAAATGTCTCTTTAAAAAACAGTCAATGTGCAACCTTTCACTAATAAATTGATCATGTAACGAGTTAGTCCTTGGCCTCTTTTTACACATAAATTGTCGGAAAACAATTTTCAATTATAATCTGCCGCCGCATAAAATCTCATTAACTTTAAAATAACGGTATAACAAAAATAAACCCATGTATACTGTACATGTACATATTGTATGATGTGTGTCCTCGATTTTACTTAGGTTTTACAAAATTAAATTGTCAACTTGCAACTTGCCAAACATACATATTGAAAACAAATGTAAAATTGCGGTCCCTTTTTAAAATGACCGACGTATTTATGTGCACCGTGCACGATAGACCAGACCATGCCTCTGCGACAACCCACAACAGACATCGCCTTCAATTACTGGGAATATGTTGTATACACATTGGATGTCAAAAGCTGTGCACTTTGACATACCGGAAATTTGCGTGTCACTAGCGTAAACAACACAGCAAATGTCCTGAGCCTACCTTTTGACCTGGCGGGTATGTATATGTACTTGGATATGTGCTTCTGCTTATATGGGGAAAATAAATACGATTCAACGACAAAAAAAAATCCTTCAGCTCTTTTGGGTTCTGTGGACTGGGGCGATGGCATGGCATCGCGTTGTGGACAGCAAGTGAAATGATTGACAAAAAAACATCATAACGCAGAAACCACACCTCAATTTGGAAGCACATGAGCCAAGGGTCCGAGCCGAACGACGACGATGAAACAACGTTTACGTTGGATAATTTTATTGAATAAAATTCGTTACAGCAGGCCCTGCGGAGTGCGGACCTGTGGACTGGACCGACCACTAAAATATTCTAATTGAATTAAAATGTCCGTGACATTGTTTCGTTTGAATTGTGTGCTGCTCTCATGATGATGATGATGGTTCTGCCTGCTACTGCTGATGTCCTTGTGTGACTCTAAGTTGGAATGTTTTTATAGCAGGACAACCAACGCCGAAGGCTTCTTGTTTTACAACAAAAATACAAAATTTATAGCCAACGGGTGGACGTTGGACATAGGGACAGGACACAGGTCACGATGCTGGATTTGTTTAAAACACGCTGTTGTTGTTGACATAATACTCTTTTATGAATTCACTGAGCAAATTCCAAAAGTCCTTTTCATCAGAGGACAGTCAATCATTTTTCAGATGGATTTGTTTAAGGTAAAACAAAACAAAAATACATAAATTCGTTAAATATGCAGCCAAAAGCAATAATTTTTTGTTCGTTATATCTTGGAGCTTTGTTTGACAAGAGATTTCATAAGAAAAAAAATATATAAAAAATTGGAGATGCCGGGGATCGAACCCGGGGCCTTTCACATGCAAAGCGAACGCTCTACCACTGAGCTACATCCCCACGATAAGACAAGTTTGTCAAAGAATTCATTTATCTGGCATGTTGTTTTTTATTCAGGATTTGGGAGAGAATGGTGGCAAACAATACAACAATACTTAAACAGTTATTTGTATAAATTAACTACGCGGCAGTTTTAACAGTTTGAATAAGAAAATTAATTAATATGCACTGGCTAACATTTCACTTTCAAGCACACATAAAAAAAACATTTTTCAAACAGAGCGGGTAGATTTTAACGGCCCGTTGCGGCCATATTGTGCTTGTGACACCTGTCAAATGAGTTTTTAAAATCCCACTCCCTGATTTCAAATCATAATTTAGCGCTTGTAAAAAAAAACTTTATAATTAAAATGGGTGTTCTCTAGTGCAAACGTTGCGCGCGTTCAGACTATTTTACAGTAGACGTGGTGGCCCGTCGTCGCAGGCAACTCTACAACGTTTGGTGGACAATATTTGAGACCAAAGGTTCGTTAATCAATCGGCCAATATTCTTACATACTTCAAAGAAGCACAATATCGGCAGAGTGCGTCGCCGCGGTCTATGAAGTGTACATTAGAACCTGAGGCAGACGATTCCTCGTCGTGCACACGAAATCGGTCAAAGTTCATGAGTCATGACCATTGGTCAACGGTGTTTGTTTTCAACCTGAGCTTCAGTGGGCGTTTGGAAGAGGGCCCCAATTTTGGCGATGAGACGCATTTTAGGATGAATGGCTATGTTAACAAGCATTATATGGGACGACACCAAACAGCGCCGAGTCCACCAGTTGACAATACATCCTTAGTGCCTCACAGTGAACGCCACGATGGACATTCTGCATGAACTGAACGGTTTAAGGGTAAAGTAATCTCTTGCAGAGGTGACGTAAGGTACTAGGAATATGCAAGTCAAAGAACTATAGTCGAACAAAAAAATGAGTGCTATCAAATTTGTACCGGATAGGGTGGACAAGGTATTGGCAACGATTAAGGATCAGTTAGAATGGAACTTTTTCATCCGCCTCTACAATAACTATCCTGTTGATAGTGCTGAAGGATCTGTTAGCTAAACGTTCTGCGTGAATCTTTCTTGATGCGGATGAATGATTGAATTGAGTTTACTCTTAAGCACGGCTCGTAATGGAAACTTTTCGATAGAACATGCATAAATTTTTGATTCCTGAAAAAGGTTACTATAGTGCACTAAACGAGATAAACTTTTTTCTGCAGGTTGAAACAGAGCTGATCAGTCTTACCATGGATGTTAGAAAGACACAACGAATGACTACAGCCTGGTCAAGGCATTTGCTACATTTGAAGTAATATATCTGCCTACGATCTTAAACAAATGCAGAATAATAAAGACAGAGCTGCTTTCGTTGACACCTTTCGATTCCAATCTGAAATCCTGAATAATTGTGACAAATAATTTGAGAAAGTTGCATGTTGAAATCTTGAAGGACCTTGTAGGTACACCTTTCAGATTTGCAAATTTTGTCAGAGCAGATAGTGCGTCAATATCTCCGGATAAGTGTAACTAATGCCAAAATTCGACAAAGGAGGCTTAAAGATTGAATTCTTATTTAAAAAAAAAAAAAACCTGACACAATTTTTAGATATTGTAAATAATATTTTGCAAGTGATCAGTGTCAGAAAGAGCCGAACGAAACGGGCCCTTCCCAGTCTGTCAAAAAAACACATTGCTCAAAATGATAAAATATCAGATCAACTTGAGAAACGAGAATTTAGATTATGATCTTAACAGCATTGAATGGGAAATTATAAACCGTGTGGAAATAAATGCTTCCAAATCACTGTCTTCTGCTGTTTAAGCAGTACAAACTGCCCACTACAACGGGTGGCACTTGCGTTGAGGAAACCGAATATCGTAGTGTTCTAGACATGTGAGTCACAAACCACCTTCTGTGAAATTAACACACTCTTAACATTTTCAATAATGCCGCGAAATATAAGCCGATGTTAAAATGTTTGTCAATTTTAATTGTTACATCTGGGCAGGTCTTCCTGGTTACACATCTCCTTCTCCTGGAGAGGATTTAAAAACGATCCTTCAAATTGTTAGGTGCAAGAACCATTTCCGAAAGATTTGTTTATCTCGAACATCACGGTAATGTGTTTTGTCTGACCTTCTTTTGTCGCTACTTTATAGAAACAGAGCTGCAGCCCTTAAAACTTGCATAACAATGAATGCCCGCATCAATTTACTCTCGAGTTTAGAGACTCATTTTTTAACAGCACTGCAAGAATGTGGAATGTTCAATTTTTCCCTGTGTTTTATATGTTAGTAAATGCATCTAAACTAAAACACCGAAATTCGAACAAACTTTTTTAAGATCTGACAAAAACCTATCCGATATTCAAAGAGCCTGACGCTTCTGACTAAATCCTAGTTGAGGAGTCCTCTATTGTTTAAAAGTCAACATGCGAGAAGTCGTACCTTTCAAATGAAACTCTAAGGATACAGGGACGGTTAAAAAACCAAGGACGACATATTTAATTGAATTTGTGTGTTGAAACAGTCATTGGGCCTGCTTCTCTGTAGGTTACTCTGCAATTTTTAAAATGTGAAACTTTTTTCGAACAAAACTTGCAACCCAATTCAACCATTCTTTAGATAATAAAACGTCAATTATGATTTTGAAATGTCTATACGATTCCAACTTTCACTTGCTAGTTCAAGATACGCAACAACTCCAATCTGTGCAAAGATCTAGGTATCATCATTCTCAAAGTAAATTTTGGATACTTGACTTATTAGTGTAGATACCTATATCACTTTAATTTATGAACTTAAAGCCTTAAATCAATTCAAAGGAGCCAGTGACTTTTCGTTTAAAACACTGACTTTTAAATTATTTTTTTTTTTTATTTGGAATACAAAGCTTATCCCTAGCGAAAATGAAAGAACTTTTAGGAACGTTTCAAAAAAACACAACAAAACGTATCGTAGACTATCTTCACTGGCCTATCTTCGTTCTACTCCCGGTGCTATGGATTGGTGATTACAACAATTTGATTTCCCTTCTATTCAAATCAATTCAAACGGATGAATGTTTCAGTGTGGAAATCAAACAATGGACGTACTCTTTTATTGTTTCCTTTTTTTTAATTTGTTTCTATCTTCATCGACATCATCGCATCAAGGAACACAAATTACGTTACGAGAATCTTAAAAAAGAGAACTCCTTTGTCGACACATATGCATTTGAAGAAATTCAATTAAGACTGTTAAAGAAAATTGATGAAATCCTAGAAATGAGAAAGAATCAATGGGAATTGGAACACGAAGTTATTTACGAATCAGCGGAAACGCAAGAAGTGAAGAGTCATGATATTGAAAAGAGATTCGTCCAAAGGAAACAAACGAAAGCTGGTTCAAAAGGTTGCAGAACATTATTACGGAAGCCATCGTTTGGGAAATCCTATTCAAACTATGCATTGAAAAAATCACTTGCAGATGTTGAAACTGTTAGACAACGGACGTTTGTGTAAATTTTATTGATTTTTTGAAAGTATATGTATATATACATTCATACATATACATTACATAGCTATGTAAATAAAACTTGAAGTGAATCTAACAAGTATGTACTTGGTTTGAATTTTTATTTAAAAGCAGTTGGTAAAAACTGATAACTAATGAGGTAACCACCACTTAATTGGCCAGGTAGGAAACATGAAGGGGATGTAGCTCAGTGGTAGAGCGTTCGCTTTGCATGTGAAAGGCCCCGGGTTCGATCCCCGGCATCTCCAGATATTTTTTATTTGGTGGCCAAAAAATTTAGGAAAATACAATAAAAATAGTATTTTTTATTTTATTTTAAGACAAAATTTGTACAAAAGACACTTTGTGCTCATGGTTGTTACTATAAGTGCTAACTGTATATGATTACCTTCAGTATTTATGGTGTTTGAGGATATAATAATTTGAGGGGCTTGATTGTATAATGAGAGGGTTTTTTCAAATCAATTAAGGCAGATAAAGTTAACACTCCGTCTCACTTGCTTAGTAACAGCCACAGGTAGCAATATAATTGAAATGGGGATTAACAAAAGACAAATGCAATTTTTGTATGATTGTCATAAAATTACCCAAATCAATTAGAAGGGCATATAAAGCATTATGGACCTTAAGTGAAATTCACTATAATCAAGGAGGAAATAAGACAAGTTCGAGCTTATAAGGAACTATTCGTTTTGCAACCGGTAAGATTTGAAAAGGACCCATTGCTGTGCATAGCTATTTTTGAGACACTATAAAACTTTTGACAAATTGGAAGGAAAGAATAAGCAAAACAAGAAGTAGGGATTAACGGTCGATACTTTTTCTGGAAGACACACAATTAGAATTACTCGAATCGCCCAGAGGCCAAAATCCGGCCATTAAAATGCCCAAAACTTTGGGAAAAAAAATTTCACAGCGAATTTATCCAAAAAAAATTGTAAAAAAAACCACACCAAGACATTTTCATCGAAAAAAAAATTACAAAACAAAATATTCCCAGCACACCTACTCAGTAACACCTTTCCAACGATATATATATCATCTCAATCGGTTGGGTAACCACCTCGCAATTGGTACCACAAAAAAACTTCCGGCTTGGTGTTTTGGGTGAGTTGGGATCACTATCACGGTCTAAGCGATTGCAGAACTTGTCATAGTTCTAGAGACATTTTACTACGATTGGATTGCGCTTGGTAAGCTTCCCTTCAGTTTTTCTGCCATTTTAGTTTTGAAGGAAGAACATTTTCCGATGCCAGCATTTTCTTCGTTCCCCGTTTTTGAAGTGATCATGAGTGGCATATGAATTACATAATACGGGAATTAATGCAGTGGGCATGAAAAGGTAGCCGATAACGAACTGACCTGGATTGCGGATGAAAGTAAGTTCACCTCCCTAACCACCTTTTTGTGAACCATTGATTATAATGGTCAGATCGATAGAACTTCCCATATCCAGTGCTGTTGTATTGTCTCTAGAATTTCTTGGAATTGGGCGTCTTCCATAAGATTCATTTTTGCTCTTGTCTGGTACGTATGTTAAAATCACCATTGAGAATGCAATGATTTTAATCCGAAAATTTGCATTGAATCGGGTAAATTAGCGGAGTCTGGTTGTCAATTCGAATCAGAATTGTTTATTTTAAACACAGCACAGTGTTAATGATTTAATTATGTTATTTGTTATATAAATGCATTCATGTTATGTATAAAGAAACTAAATCACCTGTAAAGACAGAAAAGTATCAAGGGAGCAATCAACTGAATCTAAGTACAATATTGCCTCTGGACCTGCATTGCAATTCAAAACTTCAATCGAAAAGTCTCCGCCACCTATTCACACTGTTCCGTTTGAATAAACATAATTTATAATTTTTTTTTTAACAAAACTTCCAGTTCATTTAACCCTTTCCTTTTTTGTTGCATAATATTTTTGTTGAACGTCATTCTAGCGTGTTTATTGCAGCACAAAACAAATGCCATAAAAAACACATTCCACGAAAGACGCTGAAAAGAATACCATAATTATGTAAAACGTGCTGCACAATGTGTTGCGGGAATACGCAGTGGCTATAGGCTAAACGTGCTCCAGATCAACTATATTGCCAAGAACACTGACTTCAAGTTGGATAGAGTATAGAGGCAGTGCTTGGATATGGTTTTTTTTTTTTTTTTGAACCAACAACCGTAGAATGAACACCGGGATGTATCTGCTTACAAAATCCAAACTTAGCTTTAACAAACATTTAACATCTCCTCTTACATCAAATTTGAAAACTGACACTGCATGACCGACAATGACAAAGCAAACGACGCGACACACGCCCAAGTTGACAAGTAAGTTGTACATTATTTGTACATCCATCAAAAACTTAAGAGTGCAACAACTGCAACCTAAATAACTCTTTAACACACACAAACACACACACACAAAACACCTAAACAAATAATCATTTTGTCATAAATGAGCATCTTGTTACAAAAAATTTGTTAATTTTTTTTTTGTTCTTTACATGTTTCGTGTATTTATGTTAACAAAATTTATATTTATTTTCCAAAACAAACAAAAATTGGTTGCTAATTTTGTTGCACTACACGGAACGTTAAATTGACAGAACGCGCAATAATGAAGCTGACGTGAGGTTGCACCTTAAACAGTCAATCGGCTTTGATTGATTTATGTGTTTACGTTTTGAGATTATTACGGACATGATGATTTGAGATCAAGTCTTCACAACTCAAAACAGAAATAGTTTGGACTTGGATATGGACATTGGACATGGACATATGGTTTAAATGAGTTAAATGAAAAGCGATAGGTAAATAATCGTGCAGGTCCGGGTTTCAAAAAATGGTCCACAGTGACCTTGAAATGGATTGCTGAATGTTTTGAATGCTTGAATTCGATGAGTATCTATATTCTAACAAAAATAGTTATTTTATTTTTAGAATGAATAGACTAATAAATAAATAATAAGTAATCTTAAATCGAAGTGGGTATTAGCCAGGTTCGGAAGAGATTAAGCCACCTCTTAGCGCTTGGCTTTAATTCACCAGCTCATGGGTGCCTAAGCCTATTTATGAATTTAAAAAAAACTGACTTATGAATCAAACAAACACTAAAACCAGCATTGGACGGTCCTTGTAAATGGTCATTGCAATGACAGTCTGACGTCACAGAAAATGTGTCCTTGTGCTGTCAGTGCATGGTCATTGTTGCTAGCTACAATGACCATTACACGAATGAACCAAATTTGTCATTGTTGTCCCAAAATACAATGACCAGCAAGTTGGTCATTGCTCTTTTGCAATTCGGTGTCCTTGCAATGAAAAGCTAAACTATGACCTTTACACGACATGACCCACTTTGACAGTTGGTGGTGAATGAAACTGCACTCCAACATTTATAAATTGGTCAGTTTTAAAAGTAAGCTTGACAGTTCAAGGACATTTTTAAATTGAGTGACAATCACGATTGTCATTTTTTTTCTCTAGAAAATATTTACGATTTGAAAAAGAAGGCTTCGGTGCGATATTTCTGCGAGAATTGAGAGCTGAGGAACCAAAGCTTTATCGGAATTTCCTGCGTATGTCAGCCACTCAATTTGACTATTTGTTGAAACTTTTTTAACATTCTTAGAACTAAATGCACACCAAGTTGTCAAAATTTGATCTGTTACTTTGGCAGCTCATTGAAATTGAACAACTACAAAACCACCATGAAAAGTGGTCATTGCGAGTAACAATGGCCCGGCAGAAATTCCTGTCACATTCTTGTTGCATGGTCTTTGCAAAGACCACTTGTCAAAAAGTTGGTCATTGTGTCCATTCAACGATTGCAGGGCTATTACACCGTATACACACATTGTAATTGGTCTTTGTAAGGACCCACAAATTCGTGACGACATTGTGCTGGTCATTTTGTGGGTCTTTGCAGTGACCATTACACGACATGACGACTTTATGACAGACAAATACGTCATACTGACATCAGAGGGTCATTGCAATGACCATTACAAGGACCGTCTAATGCTAGTTTAAGGGTGGTATTCATGGATCACCATCAAACCACTTATAAATTAATGAGCCTCGTAAATTAATTTCGAAAAGTGCTAATCGTAGACATTTTGAAAAATGGCTGTTTCATTATTTGTGAACGCTCCCTCTCAAACTTCCGTTCGAAATCAAGTGTCAAATTTCAAAATATATACAAGCAACGTTACTGTTGTCATTTAGTCAGTGTCTATACACACACAGTAGTGTTTTTAGAGTAATCTGTTCAACTTCTTTATTCAACTTCGCGATGTTTAAAAAAACACATCTAATAAGGACATGAGCCTAGCTAAAATTTCGAATCCAACGACTTAGAAGGCTGGGCCATGAAGAGCGAATTGACATCAACGCTCCAGCTCGTACAACGTACAGCCTTCAATGCCAAACCAGAGGGAGTCAGAAGCCAAGGTGGACCCTTAACTTCTATTGAGCAACCAGTTAGAGGAAGATTTCCGACTACTTGAAATGAGAGATTGGAAACAGCAGCACGCTAGAGTCGTATTTATCAAGGCCTAGGAGCACCAAGCAAGAAAGTAAGTAAGTCTCGAGTCTCGTAGAAATAACATGTTTCAAATGTTTTTGACAGCAAGCTCGTCACTGAAATCCAAACAGATGTATACATTCCGCCATCGCCATTGTATATATAAACTATAGTATTACCACTTGAGGTGCGAGGTTTTAGAGGTTTTTGTCTAGATTACCATGGGAAGCAACAACAACAATTTTTGTTTACGTTCCACCATTTTAATTGTTGTTGTTGCTTCCCATGGTAATCTAGAAAAAAACTAAGATCAAGAGCTTAGTTTTACGTCGATAGATGGCGTACCTCAAGTGGTACCTATTACTATAGTTTAAAAATACAATGACTCCGCGCGTTTTAAGAAAGTATGCCTTCAATAACCAAACTATTTTTTGTATACAAAAATTCTTTGAGTTAATTAAAATAAAAATGATAATAATATTTTTATTGTTGTTCTTAAAACAAACAAAATTCGAAGAAATTTATTTTACAGAAAAATTTAATTTATTTTGCTTTCCATTTATTCTCAAAGTTGTATATCTGTCTGTAGTAAAAAAAAAAAATATTAACAGTAAATTATGCAATTGCGGCCTCGCCTCAAGTCAAAGTAATTAACATTAAAAAATATTTATTCATTTATTTACGTACATGCTTATATTGTATACCTTACTCAGAATTGAGATTCACACATAAATGCATTTTAAATAATTTTTATTATTAAAAATATAAAAATAAATATCTCACTTAAAATAAAGAAAGGAATTGGAGGAATTTTTATCAATAAATTTTATTCAGAAAAGCGTTCGTTTTACGTTGTTAATCGAAGAAAACAACAACCGAATCGATGATAAAAAAAAATTTAAATTATAAAAAAATAATTCAGTAAAAACAACCGTTAACTGTCCTCATCCTGTTTCCTTTGGCCAATGTAAATTACTTCCGAACGTTTGCAGTTAATGCGTTTTTTTTTTTTCATTCTCATTTATATTTTGTTTAATTTTTTTTACCAGGTCATGGCAGGCAAATTATATTAATGTTTTTATTATTTTTTATACCAAAAGGTGTGGTCTGAAATTCTTGCCAACTCTTCTATGGGACAACATTTACATCGAGGCAATTAAAAAATCCTTACGCCAGGGATGATATTCATTGTTTAAACACTCTTGTTTTTTCCTTTTTATTATTTGGGTGGACCTTTTTTTCCTTATTTTATTGAATGTCACTTATTTATCCTTGGACGATGCATAAGTTGCTGTATTTAATCTTTCAATACGCTCCAATGGTGCCGATGATGGTGTTCTCAAACTTTAATGTTTAATTTAACGAGATCCTTCTCTTCTCAATGATACGAAGCGATGCGATGCGATTTCGTCCTTGTCGTCGCTCGAGGGAGTTGTATAATGTGCCGGAATGTATTGTATGCATATTTTTTTTTTTTTGCTGCGCTGAAAATTTATAGACATTTTTCAACAGCAACACAAAAAAAAGGAATAATGAGAAAAAATTCTGCACGGATGTTTGTAATTGCGATTAACGGTTTTTAATTTTCTGCGTGTACAGAGATTAAACATAAATTTATTGATTTTGATAACTTTTTTTTTATATTTTTACACGATGTATTGCGTGGGACTGATTGTGTGTGTGTGTGTCTGCTTCTCTGCAGTCTTGAATGGCTTATAACTTTGCAAGGCAATCATCGGCAGTTCTGTTGCTAGTTAAAATTAATTAATAAATTACAAAGTGTCCAGCTGTGTTGATGCATTTTTTTTTTCTGTTACACCACAAAGTGTTCATATTATTCATGCAGCGCAGCGCGGCGCAATAAGGAGCCAAGAAAAGTGGTCGACTGATAAATGCTGTAATTTTATTAAACTCACTAATTAAGATATATATAGAATTTTATGACCTTTAAGACATAACCGATTTTTTTTGTCTTCTTTCCTAATTTTATATTAAGAATTGCATGGAAATGTTCGCTTTGAAGACGAATCAAATTCGACAGTAGCCAATTTATATGTTTTTTTTTTTTTTCGAGGTATACTTAAAGGCATTCAGCTCGGGATAAAAGTTTTGCATGCATTCAGGAGTTTACATGAACCTTCAAATAATATTGCACTGCAAAGGCTTATAATAGTATTTACATCGGCATACAAGTTTTTATATACACATAAACATTTCGGGCAAAAATGTCGACATGATAATAAAAACTGTTTCGAAATCCGTTGTGTAGTTTAGAAGGTGTTAGCGGATAAACTAAACAGAAACAAGATTTTAAAATATAGAACAGATAAATATTGACCATACTCCAGTGGAATTTGGGGGAAAATTTTTGTTTTCTTCTTTTTGTTGATTTCACTACGCTGAGGTCGGCACCACTACTTAAACTATGCTCTTGGTGGAAAGAGCGGCAGCCAGTTCATTCGATTTCGCTCTAAGCTTCGCAACACACCTCAGCTGTGCCTACGACTCCAAATTCTGGGACTCAGCTTCAAAATAGTTGAAGTTTTCTTGGGTGCTTCTAGCATCAAGAGATCAAGATTGAAGGCGCTTTCGAAATCAACGAAGATTAGGTAAAGCGGATTGAAACTCCGATGATTCCCCAAGGATAGTTCACAAGATGTTTAGGTGATCGACACAATGGTTGGCCATAACTGCACTCAGTTGGTGCATGTTGAGCGTAGACCCGATCTCCAGTTTTATTCTTTCGAGAATGTTAGTTGCCATTTATTTCGAAAATACGCAAAGCAATACTACGAAGTTTTTGATATCAACTTTATTCCGAAGCTTGCCCATTAGACCGGAAATACGATTCCACGGAAGTGGTTTTTATTTTGTTATTTTTACCTACTATGAGGCATGTAATAAATTCGTAAAAAAAATATTTTTTGGCAATCAAACATGACATCACGGTGATAGAGTAGCCGAAAAAAGTGATTCCGACAATTCTGTGCGTTTGACTGTCTGTCCGTAAGTCTCTCTGTCTGTATAGTTGCCAACAGCCTAAACGGCTGGACCGATTTCAAAATTTTGTACACAGTATTATTACGACGTCTTAAATAGGGAAATTGGCACCTACCTCCCATAGGACCGATTTTTTAAATCAGATTTTCTCGTGAACCACATGACGGATTTAGATGAAATTTTAAGTGTAAAAGCCCATTCTAGGGAAAATAATGTTAGTTCTTAAATTAAAAAAATTTGTTCTTTTAAATTTTTGTTTTTTTTTTTTTAAACCGGTTTGATCAATTTTTATTTTTTAAGTTTTATTTTTTTTTTATAAAAACAACAAAGTGCTAGAAGTTTTTCAGAAAAAAACAGTTTTTTGAAGAAATTGGTCGAACGATTTTGCAATTTGTTTTTGATAAAATTCAAATCAGTAAAAGAAATCTAAAACCCCAAGACCACTTTCACACATATGTAAAAGCACTTTCGTTCGACCCAGCCGTGCACTTTATTTAAATAAAAGGGAATATTCTGGAAATATTACTCTCTGCACAAAGCGTTTGAGTCCTTCAATAGACATAGATGCACAATGTAGACTTTTCCATTAGATTCAGTCACTTGAAATTAGCCGATGATGTCTTGTATTAAGCGGGATTTGCAATATGTGCTAATCTGTGAGGAGAAGTTGAGAGTCGATTGGTCATTGGTCCAAGGATAATGGAAAATATCAATAGGCCGGTAAACACTTAATTAAATAAGTTAACGGCCTTGGCTATAATAAAGCATCGGTTCCCAATAGATCAGCGAAATCAAGCATCATTGAGCGTGGTTGGTAGCTAGATGAAAGATCGTCAAAACTGGGTGCCGTTGGCATGTGTTGTGTGGTCTTCTCTCCTCTGTTCTGTCTGTCTTTCCTCTTATTGTCTTGTGTTGTCTTGAGCCTCAGAAACATAAAAACAGGAACAGAACAAATAAAACCCGCTAGATCTATATAAATAGACAAACTGACTAAAATCCTAAAATTTCACATAATAACATTTATTTTTTGAACGTTTGACTCAATTTTGATTTGGGGTTTATAAACATTCAAGCAAATAAACATTGAAATTTACATCGAGTGAAGAACTATTGGAAAGCTAACAAAATGGGATCTTTAGATTAATCAACTTTAATTACCCACGCAAACAGGTTCCGAAAAAATTAATTAATTGTATTTGTTTCCAGTCCACTCCTTACAGCTTATATCAAATCCAATTCAATGCTATCGATTTAAAATCAAACTACAAAAACTGAGTATCAGTAGCTAACAAGCTGTCACATTCAGCATCCAATCCAGCCAAACAAAACAAAAAAAAAAAAACAAACAAAAAACCCGCCGAATCACAACCGAAAAAATCAATTAATGCGATTGGAATTGCCCAGAGACGACTATACGACTACAAAAGTCATTGTCCGTTTATTGCCGCCATACTGGCTGCCGCTCCTATAAAATAGTTACCCCACTGTGACACTTTTGAACATCAAATAAAGTTTCAAAGCTGAAAGCTGAGCTCTGGTGGGAGGGTGCACGTTTCAAAGCGAATTCAAACGATACAAAAGCAATTCCCCCCTAACACGTCCTTCCATCAACCGCATCTACACAATTGATTTTCTTGACAAAAAAAAATCATTTTTCAAGTCACTCAAATCTCCGTTCAAGCGGTCAGGGCCAGCAACAAATTCTAAAACCAGCTAATTAGCAGTATGATTTTAGTTAAGTGTTTAAGTTTTATTCATTTATTTTGTTAATTTAATGCACGATTAGTTACGAAACTAAGCTAACTAACTGATTTCTAAAGTGAAACTATTTTAATATTGAATTTTTTTAGATGAGTGTGTGTGTGTGTTTGTAGGGCTTTTCAAAATGAATTGACATTTAGAGTCAAGGACACCATGTGACACCATAATCTTGTCCAAAAGTGTCTCTTCCATTAGTATGTAGGTACTTTAACACCGGCGCGGCGGGCGTACATTATAGCTGTTGTGAATTTTAAGCCAATTTAAATGTTACCAGTAAAATTAAATAGTTAATTACTTAATTAAGGAGATTTTCGTGGAATCTCTTTATAGTACAGACTGTTCCAAGTATATAATTTCATTAAACGCGATGCCATCACCATTATAACAGAAAGGGACAACTTTTTTTGTTGCTGTTGTTGGTCGTTTTAAAAATTAAAAAAAAAAAAAGAAGCCAGAATAGCAAGCCACTCCACTCTGGTCTGTGTCTGGGTCTGGATCTCTGGAACACCCTTCCTTCAAACATATAACCATTATCATTTCCCTATCGCGTCCATTTGTAACTCTAGAGGGGGAGTATGATTGCGTCCTCATCGTATCTTCTGTTAAGGGGGATGGCAAGCAAAAAAAAAAAAAAAGCATTTAACAACAACACAATTGCCTTGTAGCATTTGACATAAGTATGTTAAAACGTTGACACACACCGAACCGAACCGAATGGAACACCACCGAGGGCAGGGGTGAGAATGAGCAACACAAAATTTTATATACAAAATGTTATAATTAAAATTAAAAAAAAAAGGAGCAACATTAAATTTAACTTTCAGCAAGAGAGGTTTGGGTAGATGTGTTTTTTTTTTTTTTTTTTTTTTTTGTATTAATTTACAAACCATTTCTTTGTTCAAGGATACTTTTTGCGATGAAAGTCCGCCATCGGCATTGGTGGCGCTGTGCGGTGTTAATTGACAATTAACACATCAAGCGTTGCTCAATTTGGATTTAAATTAATTCGTTGAAGAGCATCATGGACGATGCGATGGAACGTGGAAAAGAGTCAGTCCTTCAGTTTTAATTGATGTTTAAATAAATTTCACAGACAAAATGTCAAGTTTTTTTTAATTTGTTTTGTTTTGTCACGTGTTGCCATCTAAATGTGAACGTAGGAACTAGCTCTTTGAAATGTTTGAGAATCAAAAACTAGGACTTTAAACAAAGGACTTTTAAAGCTTTTGAGATACATCTTTTTTGTAGGTTGAAATTGTGTAAAAGCACTTAAAGCTTTTATTGTTAGCAAATATTCAAACCATCTGGAAAGAGACAGTGGGCTAGTGCGCTTTAAAAGTTGAGAAAAGTATGGCTTTAATTTTTTTTGCTTTATTCTGCCTTGCATAAAATCGGCGGGGAAAAAAAGGATATTTATGGTTTAAAGAATATTATTTAACAAGAATTTCATTTCGTGATTCTTTGTCTTGATTTAAATGCTGTCTGACCAAAAAAAAACTCACAAAAAAAAAAAAAAATTAAAGCTTTGAACGATATGTATAACAGTTATGTAATGTTTGTATACAAATGCCAGGTTTAATCTGAAGAGTATCCTACAGCTCAAAAGTATTTTTAAAATGAAAATTTTGATAAAAAACAACAACTGTCATAAAATTTTAAGGAGTCTCTGACTCTTATTTAGAACATTATACAGTTTTAATCACTATCGATACATGATACATTTTATTTAACTTTATGCTAAGATGCAAATAACAAAAACCGAACAATTGAAAGCCAGGCAGCGGCAGTTGTCCGGTTCTTTTATAATATTTATTGCAAAATTTAAAGGTTTAAAATTATGTTTTCAAAAACTATCATTTTTAAAATAGACATAATGAATGGGATAATTGGACTTAAAATAAGCTTTACTATGAGATTGAAAGTTTTGCTTTTGGTTTCTAGTAACTTGTTTTTTAAACTAAGTACATGTTTAAGGGGGGGGATATACATATATAGGTACCTCACTTCTTATGCGTTTGTCGAATATTATGCAGAACACCCTGTTAAGCTTTTGTTATTAAATCCTGGCGATTTGTTTGCAATACAAAGTATTAAAAGCTTTCGCTGTGGTGCTGATGCCACCCAAAACGCAAACCATTTGTGGTGAATAAATGTTAAACTATAAAGTGTTTAGATTAGTGGTGATGAAATTAAAATGCATCGGTGTCCCACGCTACTGGATATTTGCTGGGCGGTGTTTTAAAAATAACACATTGCAAGACTATTGTGAAAAACGTTTTTAGCTTTTAAAATCTTTTAAAATTTTATTTTAAAATTAATTAATACAATAGTATTTCCTAAGCAAAAATGTGTCACTGGAAAAAAGGAAATATTCAAAACGTTCCACCATACTTTTGATTAATTTTTTCGACAACATTTTGAAGTTTGTATGGTAAGTATATCATAACAGTAACATGTGAAGCTTACTCATGGGAAAACATATTCAAAAAATCTAATCCACCTATATTTCACAAATTATTTAAGAAACTATAAATTAATTTATTAAAAAAAAAAATTCAAACGCAATATAAAATTGAAACAGGGAAGTATGGCAGTTATGCGCCCAACTAGGGGCAAGATTTGACAGACAAACCAGACCGAAGAACAGAATTTTCAGACTCACTTTTTGGACATAACATAAAATACCAAAAACTTGTTGGACAAGCAAGTTCCTAGAGCTTTCTCTTTTTTGGCATGATAACGTCTTATAAATTGATGAACACCGGCAGAATGCACGAAAAAATGTCACAATGTCACGTTCCGTAATTGCTTTGATAGCATAGAAAGTCAATAAAATTCTTTAAAGTTTGAGGGGTGGTTGTAGGTTGGATGGGTGGTTGGTGGTTGAGCCCCCCCCCCCCCCAGCCTACACGTGAACTGTTTTGTCAACTAGTTATCACGTAAAATTATCTTCCGTAAATCAACTTTACAGACAAAAATGTTTTTTTCATGAAAATTGTGTATACTTAATTAAATTTTGAATTTAAAAGTAGAAAATCGTAGTGACATACAATTTAACTACATAAGTCGTTATAATTTAACAAAATGGATCAAATTAAACTTAAGTAAATTAGTAGTGATTTTTTTTTTTTTTTAGTTTAACGTTTTGCGGAAAGTCTGCCATCATCTTGCTGAAAGCTTGCAGGTTTATTTTAAATACAAAATTTGACTAGTATCGATTGAGTCGTTACTGAGAATGTCAAAGTTAAATTAAAAACGTACAATGTCGACAAAAAAAATATAATTTTGTATAAAAATCGTGACATCTCTAACGAATACTTTAAATAGTATTTTCTTGAACTGAATAACATTTATATCTTTCAAAATTTTTGGACGAGATACTGCGGTTATTATGATATGTAAAAAATAGCTTTCCAAAAGTTGGCGCTGTCATCATAAGTTTTTTTTATGTTCTACTATAATATCCTACAAAATATTTATTTGAAGTGAGTCGTATCTCCGTTCCGGGACTTGTGGCCGAATGGTGTGTGGAACTTAAGTCCTGGAATGGTTTAGGACCTTTTGTACACTGATGTAACAAGTTATTTACGTCTAATTAAAAAGAATTCAGAACTTTTGTCATCCTCAATTGTACAAGTAAGAATGTTTCATGTACTAGATAGTCCAAGTGATTTTGGATACAAAGGTATGGAGAGATGAGATGGAGAGACGTTTAAAGTTTTTCATTAATATTACCGACTATGAAGTACAAACAGCTTCACAATTTACAATTTAAAACCTAGCTCAATCAAATACTCGTATTTTAGTCCAGATTCCAATAACTCTGGAAAGAAATGAACTTTATCAATAACGTTTTTAAGTTAGCAAGAAATTTTAGCTTCATTATTTTGTTCTAAAAAAACTTCAACTTAAGAGCATTCATCAAAAATATATTTTTATATTAGGATTCAAATTCGTTGACCATCATCATTATTTATAACTTAATTTAATTTTTATTTTTCAGGGCAAATAGGATTATCATAACAAAACAACAAACCGAAACCGAAACTGGTTTATGGTAAGCCCCGCTGAAATACTAATTTCACGGAATTAGTCTCAAAAACATTTATTGCGGATTTTTGAAATTCAAATTTTTATGGATATTAATTCATAAAATGATTTAAGCTCATTTGTGAGTTAAATCTGAATTTCGTGGTAAAGTAGCCTCGGGTTATATTTTTGTTTTTCTCACGACCCAAAGTTGTTCCGTTAACATAGTTTCGATTAATTTAATGTTTTTTATTATAGTTAATTTATTTTGGTATTTATTTTTCAGAAACTGGTTCATCAAAGAGTATGTGGTATGTCCTGAATGTTTATTTTTGCTCATCAAATAAATGGCGCCTTAGCTTTACAAAGCACATTACACTCCGTGTCATTTGTTTGAGGACATGTAATTTTTGAAAAAGTAACTGTATATTTTTAAACTATTGAATTTATTTAACTGGGAAATGCTAAATTGATAGTCGGAATAGCAATACCAAATCTCTTATTTTAAAAAATGGAATGCGACAAGTTTTTTCCATTCACGAGAAAATCGATTGATTATTTAAAAAAAAAAAAAAGTTCTAGTGATTACTTGATAGGCATACAAATATGAAAAGCTGAGTGTCCTGTTAGCAAAACAGTTAATTGACGACAAGACATCATTGGCATTGTATATATATTTGTATAGTAATTTCATTGAACATGTTTTTTTTAGTTCTGAACTTCGTCAATGGCGGCGATAGTTGTCGCATCTACTTTACATCAAATGTCTTCTATTGTGGTTTTTACTTCCCATGGAAATCCAGACAAGAACCACTCCTAACTCACCAATCAGGTATTTGAGAACTGTTCGCATAGATGGCGCTCAAAACGTTCCTCTAATTGGGAGTAGGTACTATAGATTATAACTACAATGTCATTTGTAAAGATGAGAAAGTGAGTTGGAAACATAACGGAGCCGTGGGGCATATTAGCATTTTTTTGTGAATATCAGAGTGAAAACCACCCTAAAAACGAGAATGGAACGGTCAGAAGTTACGCCTTCTTTAGGAATAAGCTGGAAAAATTCTGTTTTCCATCCAACTGGAAAGAGTTTTTTAAAGTGCAAAAGTTTTCCCGGTGTTTTTGCCAGCGTGGAAGCTCAGCACTGCAGGACTATCGAGGAAATAAAATCCAGGCAAGCGTATTTGTGTACATCGAGATCTTAATAACTATTCAATGAGTGTGAACAGGAGGTGGTAGTGTTGAATTGGCAGCGTTGAAATAAGTCAGCTTTCGCTTGAGAGGAGTGTCATTACTCATTACCAACAAGTGCCGGAACTGATGACGTGATGGAGTTTCTTCTTTACAACTCTTTTTGGATGATGCTTTTTGTACTGTTCGGGACAAAATTTCTCATATTACAGAGAATAATGTTTGTAATCGTAAATCTAATCCCAGTTGGTTTTCTCGTTATGTTATACGGTTCTCTTTTGGATTATTTCTTTAACTGGTATGTTGAATGTCAGTTCTGATACAATGATCCAACGAGCCTTGAGTGTGTGCGTAATGAATTGCAATGTCCGGGATTAGTGTTTGCTCGTTAACTAGCTGAGTCAAGTTATTAACCTCAGCGAAAACCTCGGCATACTTTCCTACGGATTTTATTTGACCAGAGTAGCAAAACCGTTGAAATCGCCCGTAACAATGATTTCAGTGCGAGAATAATGGATAACAATTCATTTGATGGAGTCAGACAGCGCATCAAAATCGTTAGACGTTGAATTACAGCCCAGAATCGGACTTTTATGAATACAAATATTATATTCTTATTGACGTTGAAGTAAAACAACATGAAATTAAAATCAGTGTTCGAGCACTGACCATAAGCAATATGATTGATTTCAACCGATTTTTATATTTATATAATATTATTATACAGCCATCATTTGAAGCCATAATTCATCCATCCACAAAGTCAATAACCAGGTCAAAGTCAAATGACACCCTTAACATCGAAATTAACTTTCAGTCTCATTCGCAAAAAGAAAAATTAAAAAAACAAATAAATACGAATTTTTACATAAAATCCTCAAGCCAGCCAATGTCGCACACATAAATCATAAATTAGTTTTTCGGTCTTCGTTTTCATTTGAATTTTGGCAAAAAAAAAAAAAAAAAAACAACCGTCGACAAGTTGCCTTGGACAACACATTAATAAAAGACATTCCCCGACTGCTTAAACCACACCCTCTCTTGGAGGCAATATATACAACTAAGCCTGAGGATAGCTGAATTTTACGAACTTGTAGACGACATTTGAATTTGGCATTACATTTCACGATTATGTTCCAAGTATGGTTTCGAATTTCAATTTCAATTTTGACCAATATTTGGCACTTGACTGATGTTCACACGTTGTCAGTGTGACACTGACACTTAAGTGTCATGTCACTGATTTTTAAATAAACTTTTTTGCGATGATGATGATTTAGCGCGTCTGGAAGACACAGACACTCTTCACTCAAGTCTTTGGTTTTAGTTTTTATTTATTATTCCATAAGATAAGATGAGGTCACAAAAATTGAGCGTCCATTTGTGGAAATAATGGGAACTAATTTATTATTTTAATCCAATAATGATGTCTCAGAAGAGGGGTGCGTTGATGAGTTTTATTGTTTGTTTGCCAACAAAAAAAATACAAGATGACGAAAATTTTTTGGCATATGTCCCAGGAATTTTAATGACAATTTCCTGTTTTTAGTACAGATGCCCTAAAATCATTTTTTTAAATCATTAATTTTTTTTTTGATAAAGAAAGAAAATGTATGTACTTCCTGGTCATTATCCTTCTTTGGAAATGATGAAGTTAATGGGAAAACGAAATTGACGGACAGACAGGCATTTTGTTCAGTGTTTTTAGCACACATGTCCTTAAATGTGTAATTTGTTGGGGATATAAAAGAGAATTGAACGTTTCCGCCTTTGTCAAAATTGAGGACGTTCATATAAAATAAAGTGCGACAGTGGTCTTGGGGCTTGAGATTTTGGAAAAAAGCATTGAAAAAATCATATGAAATTTTGTTAATCACTTAAAAACCATCATTAAAACCTTTTTTTGGAGAAAATGATTATGCCATATGAAGCCATATATGTAAGGAAATTTGTTTTCAAAATCGTTCGTTTTTTTTTTTTAACTTTTCGAAAACATATTCAAAATTTTTTTTTTTTTTTTTTTTTTTAAATTTTGAAACTGAAAAAAACTTTTTTTTGCAAAATTTAAGAATTAATATTATTTTGTTTATAAAAGAGCTTTCACATCAAAAATTTGATCGAAATCCGTAAAGTTGCTTGCGGGAAAATCTGATATGAAATAACGTCCTATGGGAGGTACCGTTATAAGCCTTTCCTGCAAAAAATGTCAAAAACGGTGGGTGAGTAGCAGATGGTTGTAGGTGGAGTGGGTGGTTGGTGGTTGGAGAGATACCTACACATGAACTGTTTTGTGAACTGGTTATCACGTAAAATTATCGTCCCCAAACCGACTTTACAGACAATCATGTTTTTTTTTTTCTTTTTAAAGCAGGACTGTCATGTTACCACTCAACTACTTTGTATTCCATTTTTATAAGAAACTTTTCATGATGATTGTCAGGTCTTACAATATTGTCAGGTCTATCAACGCTCTGACAATGACCTGTCAATGATCTGACAGTAGCAAATATCTTTTAATGCAATGCAAATGTCTTACAATTTTCTGACAATTTATTGTGAGTTCACTCGGTTGTGAGACTTTTGGGACTATTTGTCACTGACAGATCTGACAATATTGTCATATCTTACAATCGTCTGTAAGTAGCTTTAGGTACCATGGCGTTTCAAAATAAATGGGTAAAAAAAAACGTTAAAACGGATGATATAATAAAATATTTTTGTTGTGTTCTTTTTTTTATTTTTATATCTAATCTTAAGACCATATATACTATCAGACATATAAGAGCAAGTGCAAGCCAGCCATGAATTTCGATAGGCATAGGTTTCAGATATTGATAGATTGAAATGAATATCAGGTTAAGTTCATTTAAAAACACACCAATATTTAATTTTTATGAATTTTAAGAATTTTAACAAGATTGAGAATGTTTTAAAAAAATTATTCGTATTAAAAAAAATGGTATTCGCTTATTAAAAATAAATGATCCCACTTGTCTTTCAGAGTAATATAGATACAAAATACTCTTAATAATATGTGCTTCGTCATTTAATGGCAGAAAAGCAAAGATAGGATCAAGACTACTGCCTTGCGGTTATGCAAGCATTATTAAGCAGATATTAAATATCTGATCAGGATTCGATATTAAAGATGATACCTTCATTAAATTAATCCAGGGGGAATACAGGAGTCATACGTTTAAACCATATAATTCTGTGTAATGTTTTAACAAAGAATTTACAAAAACTTAGAGCTGTAATAAAATGCTTGAAGACTAGATATAGATGGCGCTAAAATTGCGACTACTAAATAAAGTTTTATTGGTACTTTTCGTTCCCAAATTTTCCGTATCGTACGAATTAAATTACAAAGATATTAAGGATGAGAAAGGATTTAATAGAAAAGCAAACATATACATAAATTCTTTTCTTCCTTGCCTACTTCGAGTACGTGCAAAAAAACAGTTTTGATAATTTGTTTGAAAATTTCTTTCTAAAGATCTAAAAATAGGTGTCTTGAAAAAAGTTAACAAATTTGTTTACATTAAAATGTATATCAAGTCAAGATCTCGTCACCCAGTATCTGTGAACCACATAATAAACCACTTTACTACAAATTAACATAAACACGTTGGTTATTATTATAATTAAATTTAACGCGCAAATCGTGGGACAAACAAAATACAACATGTTGTGAATACTAATCAACCATATTGGATATTGTTGGAATATAAAAAAAAAATTAACAAAGTGACGAATGTTTATAATGAGCAAATACTGACAGATTTATTGTACTTAAAGAGTTCTAAAGTTCAAAATAAAAAGTAAAAGTAAGCCAAGTAAGCACGTGCTTCAAGCTTCATAACAATAAGGTGTTTTTGATTATTTTAACGTGAAAAAAAAAAAAAAAAAAAAAATCGAATGCATTAAGGGGGCTTAAAATTTTTGAAAGTAAACACAGACTGTTTTTTTAGATCGTAATAACGGATTTTTATTAAATTTTGGATACGTATTAAAAAGGAGTAAGTGTCATTAAAACGCTTTTATTAGTATTCTGACAAAAATGAAGTAAATTAACTAAATTATTTTAAACAGCAAAAACTTTACATAGTAAAAATTTATTTTATGGCGAGTACTAAAAAAGTACTAAGAGGTAAATTGTTTTAAATCGAGAAGAATTTTAATTTATACATAGAAAGTTCACCTAGAGCTAGCTTGCAATGAAAATGATAACTAGAATAATCTAGAAAAAAAAGTATTCTAGATTTTTTTTTACTTTAGCGGAATTCTAAATCTAGAATTAATATTAATTTTTGTCCATTCTAGATTTATTATTCTAGATTTTGGGTTTTCGAGATTAGGTATACTAGATTTTAGGTTTTCTGGATTTTTCTAATTCTAGATTTTTTTTCTAGTTTTTCTCTTAATAGATTTTTTGCTCTAGATTTTTGTTTAGATATCTTGGTAAACCCTTTAAAGTTATTAAAAAAAAAGTTAGGGGGCAAAATTCGATGATTTGGACGGGGGTGTCGTAAGAATAGGGTGCTGTATAAAGGTACTAAAGCCCTCGTCGGTCAACAAATCATTTTCAACAAAACTGTTCTTAACACGAATGATGGTCTTTTAGTGTCAATAGAAGACCAGTTGTAGTATACCCTTTAGCGTTGTGGTTACTGTGTCATAGAGCCACTCCTAAGTTTTTTCTGGGATACTGCCTCTTGCGACAAATCTTCCGAGAGTAAATCTTGTCGAATTCGGTGGTGAATTTTAGGTCCCTTCCACACTTGCAGAATGTTAACTGTGGCCCCGACCCCGCTTGGAGCTGTTGTGCCAACATTTTTTTTAGAAGACCAGTTCCGAAGGTGGAAGGAGCACTTATATGCACTGCCTTTAGACAGACATGATGCAAATTATCAATGGAGAGACAACCGTTGAGGTACCTATTAATATTGACTGTCGGGCAAGTTCAGAAATAAGAACCGGGATTGTACCTCTGAAAGTCAGTAAAACAGGTGGACTTGATGGTACACCTGCCGAATTTTTGAAAGCAGCAACTTTTTTAAGAAAAATTAATCCTTTCAAAGGAATTGTTAAGATGAGTTTTTGTTGAACTATTGAAGAAAGGTCACCATTTTGTCCATATTTTCAAAGTAAATGGCAACTACTATTCTCTAAAGGACACAACCCAGTCTTCATTCACGAGGCTTCAAGCGGAGTTTGGTAGTGGTCAATTATGTTGCGATCCAATCATCGGAGAATCTAACTCCGCTCTAACTTGTGTTTGTCGATTTCAAAAAAGGCCTTCAATCGTATTATGCACGGGTAGTTATTGTAACGAAGTTACACATTTCCACCTTCCGACCAATACATATTTGTTCATTTGAACCGGCGGCGCGGCGCGCGCCGACGAAGTCATTCCACTTCCCACCACACACAACAATATCATCAACAGCCACGAAGATATTCAACATCCCACCGCACACAACAAAACCGACCACCGACAACACCTACCTGACCCCTTCAGCCACAGAAATAGATCACCAACGGTTTGCAATAGACATATCCCAGCAAAGCAACAAGAATCACAAGAATACAATATTCATGGGTAATATTGAATTTTGTTTTTATAATTCACAGTGTGTCTTTGCAGGAATAATAATAGATAAGGAGTGAAAATTACACTGCAAACCTACCAGAGTCGATTTCCCTACCAGTTTACTTAGTACTATTCGGTACAAATGGTCTCGTTTCTAATCCGAAGGCACGCTGTATAGGAATTTCAGTCAGAAGCTTCATAATATTTTACTTCCCTGTTCGTCGAAGAGGATCGATAGACCGGCAATAGGCCACCCGTTTATGTCGTGGAGAGTTTGCTTTTGCTTTAGGGAGTAAACACCACAGATCAGTTGTTTATTTCGCGAATATTGCTTCTTTTAGCAATACCGTAGATACCCGATTTATTGTTAATGATTAATTTGACATATTATTTATGAAAAAATTTGTTAAATTTCATTTAAAAAAAAAAAAGAAATAACTTTTAGAAATCCTAAGTTTTCGCTCAGCCTCGATACAAAAAAGGATCACATGTCACTCGATTGTGGAACAGACCCGGACGTCAGCCACAGAATAAATAAATTTCGTAATAAACGCGGAATCCTTTTTCCAGAGTGATGGAACTCAAGAAAGTATCGCTTTATACAAAGTTGAAATCTGCTTTAGAAACATAGAGGCTGGAGGTGCTCTGCCAACATCTGGAGAAGGTTGCAAGCTTTTGTTAACCGTTGCACACGTTTCTAGAATCTGGTGGCCACAAAGCATTTCTGATAACGAATAGTGGGTTTGGCTTAGGACTGGATAAACAAACTTAAACATAGAAAACAGAATATAATAAAACAAAGGAAATTCCCACGAGCAAATGACTGGCGCCAATGATACCCGCCAATTAGGACCTGGTATTAAAAAGGACTTCAATGTGTTTATTTCAGGGATAGTTAGTAGGGAATTAATCAATTTCAACTGGATAGAACTCAAAGTAGAGATTAATGCTGACAGAAGTGACGAAGCAATTAAATTGATTTGATTGAACTTGAGTTAATGATTTATTGATGACTTTTTTTCAGAATAAACTCTGATGACACCATCAATGTAAGGCCAATTACTTTTTATATAAAGTTGCATTGTAATGTACTAATGACAAGTTTAATTGCTTGCATTTCGTCAAATGAAATTGTAGTGAAGTGTTTTTTTTTTCATTTCATTAATTGTTACGCTAAATCAACAGAAAGCGCTTAATTTAATTTCATAATTATACGAATATTTTTAACCTAACAGACTTGCGTGTGTGCATTTATCGAAAACAATAAAGATAAAGGCAAATTACACTACAAAACCATGAAACTATGCTACTGCGTGATGAAAGATACAAAATCTAATGTAAAAATAACGCCAAAGCTATAAAAATGCGCATTCGAAAAAAGAAAAAAAAAACATCGTATGTATGTAGGTGGACCATGGAAATTGGCCTCCTAAGCAAATGCATGATATAATAATTCTTGGTTATGCCTGGGCTATTGTGTCAATGCTCGAGAATGTGGAAAATCGTGATTCCTAGTTTCATTTTTTTATTATTTTGTATGTTTTATGGGTAGGTGGATGTGGATGGAGGAGTGGAACAAAGTAGACTGGACATGGGCAACATTTTTTTGGAGTTTATTGTGATTTATTAGAAATACTTAAGAAATGGAGTGGGATGGTTGAAGTCCCGTTTCGAAAAGTTGCTTAAATTTATTAACAAATAGGCAAACTTCTAGATCTCTACATTGGGAGAAATATATCTAATAATATGCAAATTTGGACAATTTGATGCAGTGAGTGTTAAGTTGATCATTTGAGAATTTCACATTAAGATTGTTAAATTTTAAATTTTTTCGGAGGAAATGTAGTGACTATTTATTTTATGATTGAACATTTTGAGAAAAAATTTGGACAAAAATGACTAAGCTGTCATTCCATGTTTTTTTTTGCGATTGTCTTGTAGTTACTTTTTGGACATTCATACATATATAACATAATCCACATGTCTTCCATCTCTGGATTCTGGAATACCCAGCCCAGATACTTGTTATCAGAGAGAAAGAACTAATAGAGAGAGGCAAATTCGACGGTGGTTCTCTTTTAACCCACAAGCTGCGAATTTGGACACCAACTTGCGTATGCATAACTCCAAAAAAAGAAAAAATATGAGTTTCAGAATAATTTTTATTTGCTCTAAATTAAAACAGGTGTTCCATTGGGATTTAGTATTTTAAGTTAATTTAGAGATTGTGACGAAGGCACCTTTTTCAACTACCTCAACTACCAACCACTCTTTCATTCAAATAATTAACAGCCGGTTATGTAAATTTATTATCGCAGCCATCATGATTTTTCCGCTTATTTGAATTATAACCGCCTTTTTTCAAATAGAAACCGCAGCCATATGATCACTCTGCAAATAGTGTATTCATTACACAGCAAAACCAGTTTTACATAGGAAAGTGATTTTTGTCATTACAATTCACAGTATGTTGGTGTCAATATATTTGATATAAGAGGTTGGTTGGACACACTAAAATTCGAGAAATTATCGATGGTTACATTGTAATTGTAGGAATACTGCTAAGAGCCAAAAGACAATTCTCCACTACCGGAAAACCAGGGGTACGTGGTGTACCGAGAGATTCCTAATATTTTTTCGCTGATACTGGTGAGAGCACAGCGAATATTTCCGTCCTGCCCATTTCTCTACCGTTTCCTTACCCTAGTACTAGTTAACTATCACTTTCTTGAAGTCGAGGTCTATCTCGTCCCTAACTAATGCCGTACATTGGTTACGTTTGATAATGCCGTACATTGGTTAAAATTTGATAATATTTTAAGCATATAAACAAACACATACTTTTGAATTATATAACGTTAGTTTAAGAATATAAGACAACATTGTAATTTGTAAAACTGTTATACCATTTGAATTATATAACGTTAGAGTTAAGCACCTATAAAATATTGTACACCTTTATACTATTGCATCATAATATTTGCTTTTCAACTTGTTACATTTATGAAATTACTCTATTGAATTCGAAATAATAAATACAATATTTAATATTCCAATCCGGAGTTGTACAGTCTTTTCTTCGGCTGACCCTGGATCCGCTGAACTACCTCAGCTATAGATACAAAAGGACTCTCTACAAGATATAGAAACAATTCTAGTTTAAGCCAGATGGAGACACATTATTTGCATATTATGAAAACATTTGTGAAAATAAATCCTATCCAAATTAGGCTAGTTCGACCAACTGAGAACTCTGATATTTTGCAAATGGAACAAATATCGAAGAATGCTTGGATCCGATATCTCACTCAGCTCTTTTGACAGCGGTCATTGCTTGTTATTTGTATTATATAGTGGCGCGAAAAAGTTGGAAATCAAAATTGATGGTGTTTTTATACTATGTTTTCATTAGAGCCGAAATGAGGTAATTTGGAAGTTTGCTAAAAAAGTGTTTTCATCTAGGTTTGGGTATTTTGTTTGTCACATGATTATCTTACTTCCTTTTCCTTTTTAATTCTTTTTCATTCCTTCTTCTTGTTTTCTTGCTTTGTTTTATTTACTTTTACTATAGTATACCCTGGATGGAGATTCATATACATGATATTGGACTTGATTGTTAATTTAGATGTGTGGGATTGAGCCCCCTCTAGGTACCTTTTTTTGGGTGAAGCTTGGGGGTTCTGTTGAATTTCACCCATGGGTTTTTCTGAGATAACTACGACCCCAAAATGTTTTGCTGTCCCCAAAAAGTAGCGGATTTCATGTATGTAAATTACATAGTTTTTGAACAGATCCCCTTTAGGATTCTTTTGTACTCTTCTTAAAATCAAGAGACCTTTAAATAAGAGAGAAAGAGATAGTTATATGATTCCAAAGGTGAAAACATGTATACACCGATAGGAATTCACCTCGTTATAAGAAATGTAAGCAAAAGGGTTTGACGAGCCGGAGGCTAGGAAATTGGTCTCTCTCTCTCTCTCTCTCTCTATTAGTTCTTTCTCTCTGCTTGTAATCAAACTGCACCAAATTGGTTTTTATCCGCATATCCGCATATATCAGCAGAAAATATAGGGTGTTTTTTTAAGGTATAGGTAGAACTTTAGGTTGGCAGCACTGTTTTCATTGACAGCCATTTTTTCATCTGCCATGTGATTTATCTCTTGTTTGGTTTTACATTTGATCATAGATCGAATGGGCTCGAAACTGGATTGGTGTTACTCTCGATATTCACAAGTGTTAGTTTTGTTTAACGATGAAGCTCAGTTTTGGTTGAATGGCTAAATCTGTAAGCTCGTTCGATTGTGCAGAATTACTATGGAGAACTCGTGGTGATCCGTCCAGGTTGGTAAGAACATCACCAATAACCTACTAGTTTGATGTCGAGAAAGGCTTAACCTCTTCAGCATCATTCTTGAAGCAATCGCAGATAAGCGCAACTCGCTTGTGAATACTAGCGGTAGAATTTGGTACAGATCCGTATAATTACTAACGTATGCTGGGGTATACCGACATCATCGGAAGAATGATGCGCACTTGGCTGTAAATGAAGATAAAACAAGGTTTATGCTGTCCTCGATTTCAAAACATCATCATCGTAGGCTTGCACAAAACGTCATGATGGACAGATACACGAGTAAATGAGTATTTTGTGTCTCAAAATATTATCAGTGAAGAGATCAGTCGAAGAATCACTCTTGCCAATCGCTGATTTTCGGACTTAGAAGGCATCTTAGTAGCAAAGCCCTCTCTCGTTATATAAAGTTTGGAAAGCAACATGTGCACTATTGTTACCAATATCGAAAACCTGGTCACACTCACAAATAGGACTTTCTTATTCAATTTTTCTTTGTCGAGTCAGGCTCGTTGCCTCAAATTAGACTATTCAGTATAAAGCTGGAAAATTTATTAATTCAGTAAAATGCATCCTGAGTACATATAAGAAACCTAATACCTATGTTCAACAAAGCTTATATTAACGCCTTGTTGCAGTGCTATACTTCAGAACCGCACACGCATTTAATTAAAAAAAAAGTGCATTCTACATAACATTAAACTTAATAAATAACCGCACACAAACTCACAAAATTAAGTGCAACCTCTGTTCGAAGTCATTAAACATCAAGCCACCTATGTGCATATAATATGCACCTCTGCACCTCCATCATGACGACGACGACGACGACGAAGACGGTAATTGCCTATCATTATGGCTTCAACCACATTCGCTTGCAGGTATAAAGAAAAATATTGTGTTTGCCGCTTTAAAAAAAAAAAAAAAATCTCACTAAAGTGCGGTTTTTCTTATACGAGCAACTTAAAACAACTTTATAAATGAGTCTCAAATCTCCCCCAACTCAAAGTGACACTTGATTCAGCATTAGCCATGTTTATAGCACAGCGAACGTAGCTAACTCCACGAATATGGAATTGCGGCGAGCACCAGTAAGCGCAAATCTAACGTCAAAAGAAATCTCATGTATTTCAGATCAAGTGCGACAGGCAAGATCAATCGGATGGTTTTAGCAAAAAAAAAAAAATGTAGATACAAAATCTGATTCGTCTCGTATTGTAACCCATAAAAGGGTTAAGCCACTTAGGCCGCATTACCAGACCGTATTTAGCGTCTCTGATTCATTTAACGAGCCATATAGAATTTTAGCATTAACAAAAACACTGTTCTCCCACTCAAACCTGACCAAGACCAAGATGATGAAGCTGAGATGAATTTTTTTTTGTATCTAAATCAAATGGCCTTGGGAATGTTTTTTTTTTCAATGAACAGTTGTCTCTGCCAATGATATACCTATTATACCGAGGGAGTTGGAGAGCTTCACAAATTGGCTTCACATGAAATGCGCAGGTAGTATTATAGCCCAGTAGCACAGGTGAGGCGTCCAACCGTGGGGTTATCTTTGATATGCATCTCAATTTCGTTGTATTTGTATATTGGATATTTATAATGTCGTTAGGTTGATTTTTATCTGAGAAATTTATTTTTGTGTATTGTTGTGCATGAAAATACATTATTTTTGTGCATACTAAGGTTTTCGGCAAAGATCAAAGTTAAGTGCTTTTGCAATCGAATTGAGTTGACTTGGGCAATATTTGGCTTGCAATTTTTTTATTTTGTGACTTTTGTTTTGATTTGAATACAAATTGAATCCTGAATTAATGGATTTATATTTTTAGAAAAAGTGAAAGCTACTTCAGACTGAAATTTTAAGTCAGAGTTATTTCAAAAGCATTCCTTAAATATTGACAAATGATTCAAGAGATCAGCTTATATTGACGTGGTAGCGGCTATTGGCCTTAAAATTAAGTGCACGACTGGGTCGTACGAACTTGCTATAATGTGTTAAAATGATCAGGGGGCTAGAGATTTTGGGAAAAAAGCATTGAAAAAATCAAATGAAATTTTATTAATCACTTAAAAATCAAGAGTTTAAACATTTTTTTTTTTTTTTTTTTGAGAAACTGAAGAATTTGTCAGATTTCTTTTACTTTTTTGTATTTCAAGGAACATTTTTTTTTAAAAATCGTTCGACCAGTTTTTTTCAGAAAAAACGGTTTCTTCTTGAAAAACTTTCCCATAACATATTTCAATTTTTTCTTGAGTGTGCCAACATCTAGCAGTTTAAAGTGCTTATCAGAAAACAAAAATTTTAAAAATTTTGAACAAAACCAAAAATTAAAAAAAAAAAATTTTAAAACTCAAACAAATTTTTTTGTTTTTGACAAATTAAAGAATTAATATTATTTTGTTAATAAAAGAGCTTTCACATTAAAATGTTCATCGAAATCCGTTGAGTGGTTTACGAGAAAATCTGTTATGATAAAACTGGTTCTATGGGAGGTACCGTTATAAGACTTTTCCTGAAAAATCTAGTCCAAAAAAACATAAGGTTTACACAAAAACACCATTCAGAAAGTTTTATCAAAATCGTAGGAGCCGTTTGTGAGATAAGTGAGTTTACCACAAAAACAAATTTAAAGATATTATGTTTCATATGAAGAACTAAAAAAAACTGGTTAAAATATTGATTTTAGGTACCTTACATTTTTAATACTATGTATTTTTTCTTTTATAAAAAGTGGACGTAAGCCACGCTCCAAAATCAAAAATTTTCTTTCCATTCGCAAGCTTTTTAGTTTGGACTGAAAGACGCATAAATTTAAGCTTGTATAGCTTTATTATAAGTACATAACGTTTATTTGGAAAACAAAATTTTTAAAGTTTCTAATTAAAATTGGGCGTCAGCCACACCACAAATCAACTTTTTTTTACTTGCGATTATAGGTACTATAAGGCAAGTTATGCATTCGTCGAAAAAAAAAGTTTTGAGATAACAATCAAACATGACATTACGATGATAGCGAAGACGAAAAAAGATGGTCTAAAAATTCTGTCCGTCTGTATGTCTGTCTGTCTGTCTGTCTGTCTGTCTGTCTGTCTGTCTGTCTGTCTGTCTGTCTGTCTGTCTGTCTGTCTGTCTGTATGTAGACCTACAGCCCCAACGGGTGGGCCGAATTGCTTCAAACTTGGTATATAGACTTTTTTAGGTATTGTACAGAAAGGAAATTGAAATTTTTTTTTTAGCTCAAAAAATAACGGTACCTGCCATACAACCGTTACGTTAAAGCTTATTTTTCTCAAAAACGGCTCTAACGATTTTTAATTAAAAAAATCAGTGTTGCTTTTTAAGTACGACCAATCATATGGCTGACAAAAAAGTTTTAAAAAATGGCTAAGAACGGTACTTTCCATAGGACCGTTTTTTTTGCTTTCGACTATCTCGAAAACGACTCAACCGATTCTTTCGAAATTTCACACACATATAGCTGTAGGTAGCTCAATTTGTAGTGCATACCAATATTTTTGAAAAATATTTTTTTGTATTTTTAAAAGCATTTTTTAAAAAAAAATTTCAAAAATTAATATTTTGAAAACTGCTTATTAAATTTTTTTTTTAAAACTTTAAATAAATGAACTTGCTGAATACCTATGAACTGGCGTTTTTGAATTTTTTTTGAAAATTTTTTTCAAAAAGTTTTTCAAAAAAAACTTTTTTTCTCAAAAACCGCTCCACAGATTTTTCTAAATTTATTCTCATAAATTCAAATTTATCCAAGAAATAAAATGGCGTACTTTTTTTTCAGCTCAAATTAGTTTAAGTATTTATTTAAGAATTTTGAAAATTTTATTTTTATCAAAATCTCAAGCCCATAAACCACTGTCACTCATTAGAGCAAGTTCGTGCGACCCAGTCGTGCATTTTATTTTTCATACGCAAGGTGTTTACGTTCAACTAATACCTTCAAAATTTATAAGGTTTTTCGTTTGAATTATGTAGGTAGGCATCGTGATTTTATAAAAACAATATTTATGGTTTTGAATGAAAAGTGGGCATCAGCCACGCCCAAACTGATTTTTTTTTTATTTAATTGAGTCGAATTTAACCTAAAGCGTTTGCGTTTGCAAAATTTGTGTGTGTAGGCGGATTTCACTGATTGAAGAGCTAAGCTTACTCTTTGACCAAAGGATATAGGTATGTGTATGTTACAAATTTGAGCTTTCTTAATTGTTTTCCTTTTTTTGGTAAGTGTAACTTTTTTTAATTGGAGTGCGAAAATTTTGTACGGCCATGTTGTTAAGGTGGCTCTTCACAACCGGTTCTTCAACGTTTGGTGACCAAATTTGAGGCGACCTGTTCGGTAATCAATCAGCCAACATTCGTACATCAAAGGAACGCAAGATGGGCCGAGAACAATCGTTTTCTTGGACCTACAAATGGGCAAGATTCGATTGTCCCAGGAGATCAAAGTTCATGACAATGGACAACGCCGTTTGTTTGCTGATTGGGCTTTGCAGAGTTTGGAAGAGTTCCGCAATTTTCGCCGAAAAATAATCTTGGATGAATGGCTTTCGCAACAAGTAATATTACTGTATATAGGGGAGACGAGGTTCACCAGATGATAATGCATCCTCAAAAAGTTACTGTTTAGTGTAGAATTTGTACCACCGCATCGCTGCCCTTAAAGTGAACATATTATCCATCGCTCATATTTCAATAAACCGGATCTATACGGAAAAGTCATTGGAAATTAGACCACTCGGATCAATGTCATCGTGACAAGCCGAAGCGGGAATTTGAACGAATTCATATTCCCTACATGACAATGGCATACTTTCTTTCTTTCGTCTTCTTCTATCATCCTAATGTCAAGTCTAAGTAAAATACAAATGTGTACTAAAAAAGTTACCAAAAACAACATCAAAATGAGTTGTCCTGTCATCGAAATGAAAATATCAGCTTCTAGTGTACAATAACATGGTTTGTGTTTGAAATAATTTTGTATACTCTAAGAAAATAAGAAAAAGAATTTCTTAAACAACAAAATATCTGAACTGCCCTCCTTATGGAATCAAATTGTATCCAAGTATTCTCAACCACAGAACATCAATAGATAAAACTTCCACCTGAATCGCCAATGGTGATGGTTGCATCAGCGCTCGGTGGCAATTTCCATAGAATTTTGCAGCAAAAACTTATTCTGTAGTGACAACACCACTTACACTGTGTTCTTTGTTTCATAATTAATTATTCTTGTGTCGTCTATCTTCCTTGTTTGTCATTATTTCTTTCATTGTGTAATAATTGCTATCGTCAGAGTGTTTGTATGTTTGTCGCCACAACATTTACCAACTGGCATGGACGGAGCTGTCAATCAAAAGTTGTAACTGCCCAGCTGCCCCTGCCCACTATCATCAACTGACTCTCTCGAGTTCTCGACCTTCTGTCGACCATGAAGTGAAAATTTTGCAGTGAAACTGAAAACTACATACAAAATACAGCACTCAAGTCACGACCGCATTACCAGTTGAATGCACCCTTTTTTACACTAAACTATGCTGTTTTGTAAGCTGGATTTCAAGCGAAAACCTTTTGTGTTAGCGTTGTTTTGTAGGTAAAATCTGCATCTTGTTGTCGGACTTTTTAGTGTATATTACACAATGAGCTCTCACAATGAACTTGGATGTTAATTAACGAAGAATAATTTTAAGTGTATCACACTTTTAAGATGGCTGCCCTATTTTTGAAACACTCGAAGTAAATCAAATTTAAAGTGATTTTATTGCATTATAATTCGTGTGGTAACTTCCAATAAAACAAGGGCTCAAAAGATTAAAAATTATAATTTTTCATCTTGAATTTGAGTGCTCAATAAATGATTCGCCTTAAAGGTAAAAAAGGTCTAATGAACGCAAAAGTTCAGACAGGAATTCGTGTATACCAAATGCTCACTATAAGGCGTTGAGCTTTAACGTTACGTTTTGGCATACAAAAGTAAGTACACAAACCACGTAGCAATTATTTGGGTTTGGGGACGACATTGACGTGGTAGGAGAAACAAAGCGAGCAGTTGCCTCTTCTGTTACTTACATATGAAGTCACCAGCAAGTAGAATGGGAATCATTTATTAATGAGGACAAGACGGAGAATATGCTTTCATCAACAAAAGTCCTATAACATCAACGACTTGGTCAGAACGTAGCCATTGATATAGGTATAACTTTTAGGTTGTCAATTTAAGGGCACTACTGAAGGCACAGATACATTAACGCGGATATCAAACATAGTGTTAACTCTTCCTTTCCCAATCGGAAGAAAAGTTCCTTGCAATAGTCGTGTTATGTGATGAATAAACGGTCACTAACAACTTGGTCTGTAGAGTTTCCTCCACGATAACAAGCAGTGGTCTGTAGAGTTTCCCAAAGGAAGCGCCCCACGACAATAAACGGTCCCTAGCAAAATTTATTTAAGAAACTTGTTGAGGCTTCTGCTGGTATTCCCCGCAGCGTAACTTCCTAAAATCTCTATTCCCGGTACTCTATTTGTAATAGAATCTTCTTTCAATGGTACGGAGGTCGAGTCTGATTTCCTATACAAATTGAACTTCTACTTATGGAATATTTGTGAAAGAAGAAAATGTGAATTATAACACCAAAAGTTAAAAATACTTATCAATGTGTAATTCTTCTTGCATGCTAGATGTTTTTGCTTATTCCTCTGGTACAGGTATTTGGAAGTGGATCAGCTGTCCGGGTTGCTGTTGCTGGGGTAATTGGATTTGCTGCGGCCGGCGCGGCGCGGCGATGGGTATTGCGTCGCGTGATGGTTTTAATCGTGGTGATCGGGGGCGGTGGAAGAAAAATATGCAACTTCGTTACAGTCGAGAGAAAAGTTCTGCGTAGGATTATGGTCCTGTCTGCGTTAACTGAGAATAAAACATTTAGCGGAGAAGATACGTGCTGTACAGCGACATAAGCCTAGCCAGAAAAATAGGAATAAGAGGGTTGGGCCATGCGATGTAGAGCAAATGTACATCACTGCTCCATTTCGTAAATTCTTCAACGCCAAACCAGAGGAATTAAGGAGCTAAGGTAGACCTCATTGTTTATTAGAGAAAGATCTCCGACTACTTGGAGTACGAAATTAAAGACAACAGGCTAAAGATGGAACTGGCTGGAGAGGCATATTAAGCAAAGCCTAGCAGCACCACACTCTAGTTGATCCATATTAAGTCAGCAAGTAAATAAATGAAGTCACTTTGAAAACTGCTCCAGAGAACAGCTCGAGAGAGCTAAGGCCTTTAGACAGACAACCATTCTCAACTGTTCATGTTACACAGTGTCATAGAAGCAATATATGTATCAAGAAACCAATCGCCGGTGGAAATAAGAAGAATAAACTAAACTGGCGCCCAACGTGGGTTTTCCAAAGAAAAATGTTATTTACATACAACAAAATAAAGAAAATATGTTTCGCTATGCCTTCGAGGGACAGAATTGCTGGAATTAAGTTTCGTTTTCCTTGCTGCGCTTTGCTTGGAGATTTCACCGAAAATACCTTTGCTGTTTCCGGACATTAATTGCACAAATTACTAGGTTTATCTGTTTAACAAAATCAATTTCATTCGCTATAAAATTGTTGAACTGAAAAGAATACTAATTAAATGATGTTTCCCTTTTGAAGAAAACCTGATCAATATAATGACAAAGTTTAATCAATTATTCTCTTTTGAATCCTATATTTTGCGCTGTTAACTCGTATCTGCTGAATGCCAGCCGAGGGTGCATCAACTTCACAAGTACGAGTAGATTATCTTTGAATGTCATGCAAATGAAGTCATATACACATGGATGAGTATAATGCGTCCGTCATTCAGGCGTGTTTTCAGGCTGACCTCTACAAGTAATTTTGCCTCGTTTAAAATGTTTGTCATCTTTTACTTTTTGTTACAAATTGAAGGGGTGGTGTCTGGTGGCTAGCGGCTGGTGGCTGGTGGCTCATGACTCGTAACGCAGCATGCATGAGAGTCAAGAGTGTACAGTAAGTTAGTTAACGGGGTTGATTACATTTTAACTGTTGAAAAAAAAAAAAACATTTGTTGTATGTTTGGGTTGATATAGTTACTCCGTGGGGAACTGTTTGGGGGATAAGCAGAGTTAGTCATACATGCGTTGTCCCGGATACAATGGTGACATATCAAGTATGTATTTATTTACAGTACTTACATATATACTCATATTTATATAATGACATGGTTAGAAATGTTAAAAAAAATAACTTCATGTAAGTTTATTGTGAATTAAAATAGGTTTCGGAAGACACATGATCCATTCGATTTGGTTGATGATGATGAACAAAACTTCCGTCCACCTTACCGGGAAAAAGTTCGGATAGTAATATCTACACTTAACACTTAATAACAAGGATCTGTCGGCTTTTCTGGGTGGACATCTGAATCCTTTCGCTCGCGAAAATTAGCTTTTGAAGAAATAATCAACTGAAAGTTCAATTTTGTGTATTAAAGTGGACACAGTGATTGACGGTATACACAAACAATTTATATATTGACCTTGAACTCAGGAAATGAAACATTTGCCCAAATGAAAGATTCATTCCAAGAGAGTAAGATACCTTTGTCCTATATTGTTGCACTTTTGCTCGTGCGATGAAAGATTCATTTGGCAAAAGAAAACATTTCATTTAACCAAGGCCAGCATAGGCACAAAAAAGACTTCAAATATAGTTTCGCATTGGTTGGCGTCTGTTTGGCTTGGCGCATTCGTAAAAATAATGTTTTCGAACAATCAAACGTGACATTATGAGTCGTTAAAAGTATTGCGGACAATTCTGTCTCTCTTTTTCGGCACCTACATAGATATACATCCTAAACGGCTGGACCGATTAGCTTCAAACTTGATACACCCCTTCTACAGAGGGGTTTTTAGAAAAGGAATTTTAGCTCTTAGACTATCGGTTTCTTATGAAAAACTCATTTTTCTCAAAAACGGCTCCTATGATTTTGATAAAACTTTTTGAATAGTCTTTTCTATGTAAAATTTGTCTTTTGGTTGGAATAGATTTTTCAGGAAAAGTATCCCTAAGTGACCGGTTTTTTTTAAATAACATTTTTCGTAGACCACTTAACTTTTAATTCGGAAGCAATTTTATAAATGAAATAATGTTGCTTAATAAAATTTTCAAGAATATTTTTTTTTTTTTTTTTTCAAATTAACTTTTCTGTTAGAGCGTAAAAAGTTCTAGAAATTGACATTTTCAAAAACAGTTGGAATATGTTTTCGAAATGATTTAAAAAAAAAAACGGTTTTTGAAAAAAAAAATTCGAACGATTTTATTAAAATTAACAAGAAAAATAGAAACAGATGGCATACTATATTTTTTCCAAAAAAAATTAGTGATTAATAAATTTTTTTCTGATTTTGTTCCTTCTTATTTTCTTTTGAAATTCGACCCCGTCGATCGTGCACTTTATTTTTCATTGTAATATTTAAAAAAAACTGTGTGGTTTTATGAAACCACGATGCAAGTGAAACTTTTTTTCGGATCATTGGCATTACGCAGTATTCTTGGGGTTTCACTTGTTTACTGGTTTATTTGATTCACTAGCTGTATCGGTGTCCATCACGATCAAATGAACAACAACATTTACATCAATACACTGATCAAAACACACACATACCGCGGAGCACGTTCACGAGTGAGTAAGAATATAAATGCTACACACGGAGAGAATTGAAAAATCACCAATTGCGAAATATTCAGTTGCAATTTACAAAACATGTTTTTTTTGTAAATCACGGCGCTTTGATTCGAAACTGATAGAACAATTGGCAATTTAACTTTCAATTCATCTCAAATTACAACAATTCCTAAGTTGAGATTTACAATTAAAAGTTATAATTCAAGCTTGTGCCCTTCAAAGTAAATTACAACCTTTTTGTCGCAATTTACTACTTCAAGGGAATAATTCGATTTATACTTTTTACCAATCTGGATTTGCTAAAATTTTTTCGTGATTTACAATCACTGCGTATTAAATTAATTCAACTCAAGTGTGTCTGACGGCTACGTCGAAGGTCCGGAGTTCGATCCCTGCCTCGAACTAATAATTATCTTTTTTTTTTGGTACTGTCTCTTTTGAGGAAATGTAAAATCCTCGAAAAATAAATCTGGTTAATATTAAAAGTGGATCTTTGTAAGCCATTCGGGTTCAGCGGGAAATGATATTCCACCAGAATATCAACGCACATACAGGAATCGTTCAGAATATAAGTCATTAGGCCCTGGCCTCGCTTGTGTCTCCAATAAATGCCTTTTTGTAGTTCTATTATGTACATAGGGAGTACAAGGTTGAATTTCAACTACACATTATATACATTTTCTTACCTTTACTCCAATGATCATCACAAAAAATTGTACATTAGCCGTCCAAAATAAGACGACTAGGTATATTTTTCTCGCCAATAAAACATAATCTAAATTCAAAACACCCCTAAAATGTAACTCATATTCAGGTTGCTTCTTATTATTAATTTTGATATCCGACTTGGATGCATCACCATGGCCTAGTAGATGTGTGCTTGGTTGGTATGCAGAGGGTCTCGAGTTCGATTCCTAGAATCAGCCAAGTAAAGTAAGTAAAAGTTACATCTTTAAAAAATAATAATAAATGCTTTCCAATAAATAGACAACGTTGCTTCTCTCAAAGCGATATAATTTGTTACAAATTGAGTAAAATGGGGTTGCAATTTACGACTTTACCACTCATTTTTTCAAAAACATATTTTTGATTCAAAACAAAAAGATGGAAATCTACGACTCGCTTTTTGCATTTTACAATCGAGTAAATATAAAATTGATACAAATTTGGATCAATTTTCGATTCGCGATGGCAATGTTTTATTTCTCAGGATCGAATTATTGACCCAAAAAAGTGATAATTTGCTATTTTTTAATGTCAATATCTTCATTTCGTTCAATTTTGAAAATTGCGAACAAGGAGTCGTAATTTACAAAACCCCGAGCTAGGGTGAGAAACTGCATAAGATTTTCGTGATTTGCAGCTCATTTTTCTTGATCTGATCTAAAAATTCTTTCCGTGCACGATCAGCTGATGCAAATCATTGGCGCGGCGACGCCATATTGCGACATGCGACAGATGAACAAAAGATGAACGGATGGCCCGATTTGCTTTAAATTTGGTATTTAGTATTTATTTGGCCGTCCCTCGGAATGCATTTTTAATTTTTTCTCTAGGCCCAAAAATAACAGTACCTCACATACACTCGTACAGAAGAAAATTGATTTGCTCGAAAACGGCTCCAACGATTTCGATAAAACTTTCAGAATGTAATTTTTTTAAGGACAATCTATCTTTTGGTTGGATTTTTTTTCGGAATTTGTTTTATAACGATACCTCTTATAGAACCGGAATTTTTAAATCAAGTTTTCTCGTAAACTATATATATATATACATCCAATTTTAATACTTTTTTTTTGATTTTTAATAATCTAAAACCAATTTTGGAAATATATTTTGAAATCGGGTGAATTGAATTTTTTTAATTACTTTCCCAGATAAAAACTACAGATTTTCTGAAAATTACTCAGTTAAAAAAAATAAAAAAAATTTCGAATTATAATTTAGAATAAATTCGAGAAATCTTAGAAAAAAAAACTTTGTGAACGATTTTAAAGTTTTTCTTTTTAATATCATTTTTGAAATGATTATCAATATTTTATGCTTTTTTCCAAAGTTTTTTATCTCAAGTCTTATGGCTACTGTCAGACTAAAATCAGAATAAGTTCCTGATGGCAATTTGTCAAAAAGTGTTTCCGAATCAAACCAAGTAAAATACAGTCATAAAAACTATACGACGCAGCAGCGCAGCGCGGAGTGGCAATGTCATACAATTCGTGATATGCTTTCACAGTGTTTTTTAGTTTTGGATAATTTTGTGTTCCAATAAAAGGGGACAAAAAATGGAAAATATTGACAATTTGCCAAACAAAATTGGCAGAATTATTGGCAGTTTCTGCCCAGGAATTTTTTGCCATTCATATGTATGTCAAAAATGCTGACAGTATTTTATCATCAATCCGCTGCCAAACTTTGATTGCAAGCATTGACAATTCGGCCATTCTTTTGGAGGTGAGAGTAAAAAAGCATTGTCAACAATTAATTTTTTGTCAATATTTGTCAGCCGTATAAAAAGAGAATGCGTCCTTGCTTTTGGCAAATGCTGCAAAATTGTTCAGCGCACGGTTTCTAATATATTTTCAAAAATTCTGGTCGCAAAATTTGCCAAATGTTGGTATGAAAAAAAAAATGTCATGGACTTCGCAGCTTAAAACAAGTAGGTAGTATGGTCCGAATAGTGTTAAGAAAAATTATGACAAACCAAATGAAAGTTTATACGTTTGAAATTAATGTTTCTATCTTGTTGAGCCTTAAAAAATCAACTTAAAATTTTGGATCTAACATAAATTGATTTAAAAACTTATTCAATAATTTTTGTTATATATAGTTATCCTGAAGGTCTTCAAATTAAAAGTTTCTATTTATTTTCTCTAGCTTCCATCAAAAATAATTGATCACTTTCCCAAATTGCAGCCGAAAATTGATCACGATTCCCCAGCGAAATGCATGCCAAATTTAATGCCCATAAATTTTCTTTTAGACATTTTTCCATATCTCACCATCCAACTGCATCTGAATGAATGAATACAAAAAATACAAATTACTAGTGATCTCAATCTCACACTCCATCAAAGACCCCCCATGAAAGTCAGCCGATCATGAAACTCAAAGAAAATCGTGATCACTTCATCTTGTTTTCAAGTCGAATGGCGGCACTTTAATTGCAAATTCATTTTCCATAAAAAAATTCTTGAAAGAAAAACCAACAGAAAATTCATATTCATAAAATGGTGGTCCGTCATGAGATCACCATCTTAAATCGCAGCATTTCGGTTCATATAACTCATCTCATGGATAGTTGCTCGAAGTCATACTCGTATGTAGATTCCAAATTGGTAGGAATCATCGGATAAGACTTAAAAGGCTACCGCGCAGCGCAGGCGTGAAACATCTAATCGAGCTTCAATTCCAATTCAATTTGATATTTAAAAAAAAAAAAACGAATTGCAAGGCAAACATCAACAAGCACCCAGGAAAAGCCGTGAGATTTATTTCACCTCAAAATTATTTGAACAGCGTTCGAGCTTGGGATCGAGGAAGGTGAACCTGAACGCCACATATTAATTTTTTTTTCATTCTATTACCAGTTTAGGCGGCTAATTTTGCGGGGCTCCACAGTGAATGGAACTGCCCAACTGACCGTTACCAAGTTGGAAGATGAACTTTTGTAAATAGTTTTTTTTTATGATTATTAATGTATCTATGAGTTTGTTTTGATCGCAAGTAAAGTGATGTATGGGTTTGTATAGAGGCTGTCAGTTTGTTTTGGTAAATACTCGGAACTGGCGATACAAGTGGAAAAAGATGATGTTTATCTTTGAAGTTGTTTGTCAATGGTTGTAGCTGGCATCTTACTGTTGACACTTGTGGGGAGGTTAATACTGGCTTAACTGTCATAAGTCACGGAACTACAATATCGTGAATTTTATTTGAAGAAGAGATGTTTTTCTTTTTTAAAGATGATATTGACTTGCATTAAAGAGGTTGTCACCAACCAGGAAATAAATATTTATTTTTAAGATGTGAACAAACTTAAGTGATTTGTTCATTTGAATAGTTTATTAGTTGAATTTTGTTTTGTGAAGTTGAAAACCTAAAGCCAGTGCTTGAAAAAAATTGTGATGAACTGTTAGAATTGGCCAGTTTTACCACTGACCTCTTGGTGCGATCGAATTGGTTAAGGAAGGAAGACATGATTTTTAAAGTAATTTTAAATAGTTTGAGTCATTTCGAAACACGATTCTCAAATACTGACTCAAAGGGAAAAATGATATGGATGCAGCCTTTGAAACACAACCACGAGGCGATATGGGTGGGTGGCGCTCAGACAACAAAGAGTACCAGAAACCCACGTGCGAACAATAACAATCGAAGTGTATTCAAGGAAGCAGTGAAAATAAGTCGGACGAACTTGATCTAATGTGTGACAGTGGTCTTATGGTTTGAGATTTTGAAAAAAAAAGCAGGGGAAAAATGATATAAAATTTTATTAAACACTTAAAAACGTTTTTTGGAAAAAATTAAGTAAGCCATCTGATTTCGTTTACTGTTTTGATTTTAAGTATTTTTTTTTTTCAAAATCGTTCGACAGAAAAACAAAATTTAAAAAAAAAATAAATTAAACCATTTTTGGAAAAAACAAAAAATAAAATAAAATTTTAAAACTTTTTTAAAAAACTCAAAAAAACTTTTTTTTGAAAAATTTAAGAATTTAGCTATATTACTTTGTTTATAAAAAGGCTTCTATGTATATTAAACATTTTATCGAAATTCGTCAAGCGGCTCACGAGAAAATCCGATTTCAAAAAATCGGTCCTATGGGAGGTACCGTTATAAGACTTTTCCTGAAAAATCTATTTCAACCAAAACATAAAGTTTGCACAGAAAAAACTATTCAGAAAGTTTTATCAAAATCGTAGGAGCCGTTTTTGAAATAAATTAATTTTGCACTAAAAATCGTATGGAAGATACATACCGTTAGTTTTAAAGCTAGAATGTTAATTCCAAAAACCCCTCTGTAGGACGTCATAATAATACTACGAGTATGTACCAATTTGAGGCGATGTAAAAAATGTTTCACTTTAAAAAGTTTTTTTGAGTTTTTTAAAAAAGTTTTAAATTTGTTTTCCATTTTTTTTGTTTTTTTTTCAAAAAAGGTTCAATCTATTTTTTTCTGATAAAAACTACAAAGTACTAGAAGTTGGCATACTCAAAAAAATTAAATAGCTATATTTTCGAAAAAAAAAATTTAAAAAAAAAAACTTTTTTTTTTTGAAAAAACTGGTCGAGCGATATAAAAAAAAGTGTATTCTAAACAGTAAACAAAAATCAGATGGCTTACTTCATTTTTCCAAAAAACGTTTTAACTTGTGATTTTTAAGTGATTAATAAAATTGCATATCATTTTTCCCCTGCTTTTTTCCAAAGACCACTATCACACATTAGAGCAAGTTCGTCCAACGCAGTCATGCAAATTATTTTTTTTCGCCTGTAAGATCCAATCTAAGGTCTTTTGAATGCAAGTTGCACGACATTAGTTAGAAGGAATGGAAAGATATGGATTGAGAATAATAATAAGGTGATATTTGACTCACGAAAATCCCTCGGGTGGCTTTCAATTGAAGCTGGGGGAATATTGATACAATCGCTGCACAGGCTTGGGGTCGAACCCACCTCCATTATGATGTTTAATTTGCTATTTGATAAGGTATTTTCCATGATTTCTGGATGACCAGCAGTTCAGCTTTTGGAACTCTGAAACTCCTTCAAATGTCAAGAACTCCAAAAAAAAAAAGGACGAACACTAGCACCGCACTCCATCTTTTACCCATCTTTTAAAAATGGTTGTGCCGGAATTATTCATCTCTATTTAGACTTTCCAGTGTTCTTTCAGAAAACCTGACGCTCGTATTGTTGCTTATTCCCTGCCTGCATCCGTTCTGTTCTAAGTTAATTCAAACATGGTACATAGTGGAGTGAATATATGATTTATAATAAGACGATTGTAATTCAACTTGAACTTGAATTACATAGAATTCAGAACCAATCGTTATCATTTCTTAGATAATTTTTAGGCCCCATTATTGACATGCAATCGTTATCGAAATTCATGGCCTCATATGTACTCGATGTGTTACGAAACTTAATGTTTTTGTATTGTATACAGAAGCAGCGCCACCACTTCACCAATTGCATTTCAATTAATTAATTTTCTGACTCAGTCAGACTGATAGATACATTTTCAAGACGTGCTTCGCTTCCTTGATCATAAAAAGCCATAATACAACTATCCCACCCACTTAACACATTATTACGAAATAATTCAACGTCGCGTCGCCGTTAAACCCGTCATCGTTTCCCGTCAGTAAAATAATTTTCAAAATCTTAAATTTTTATATTCAAAAATAAAACAAAAAAAACTGCAATTGTCAGATATAATAGACTTACCTAACAGCAACTCGCACGGAAGTATCCTTATCATCGCCGCCGTCTGAAGACATCTTCTTTTCAAAATTAGAAACTGACGATGAAGAGCCACCGGCTAGACAGCCCTGTGATGATGATCCCGCCGTTCCTGTTGAACCCGCTGACAGTGATGGCGACAAGGGGATGTTATGGTTGCTGATGGAGGCGGCGGCGGCGGTGGCTGAAACAATTGCTGATTGACTGCTGCTACCGCCGGACTCTTCGACTGCATTAGCAATGGCTGTAATGTTCTTTAACAACGGAATACGAGTTTTCTTCTTGAGCAGCAACGATGATAACGACGACGAAGCGTCGATCTCTTCCTCTTCGTCCTCCGCTCCCTCCTCAGCCTCCGTGGGTGATGGAGTGTCTTCTTCCGTTTCGGACGCCGTTTTTATGAATTTTTACACGTTAAAAACAAACCACAAAGACAAACACGAATTTTCTTCCTTAATGAGTCGTGTCACCTGAAAAAGAAAAAAAAAAAGATTGAAATTAAAAATTTTAGATGCTAAAAAAAAATAAATATAAAACAAATAATGACATGTTGCATTTGCATTAATTTGTTCAGCACAACCATGTTTGATGTTTTGAAGAAATAAAAAAAAATAAAAGCGGTGCGTTATCCAGCATGGCTGTTCATTCAAAAAACCAAAATAAAAATGAGTGAACGTTTTTAAATTTAGCAGTCACCGCACGCACACGCATTTCATTGACAGCCGCCTGAGTGCTTGCATTTGGACGATTTTCGAGTGCGTGACAGATACAAGTATCTCAAAGTCTGACTGTAGGAAGCCAGGTAAGATAGGTTATAGACGCCGCACCGCGCCGCTCCGGCCACTCCGCGTTGTAGTTTTAGATGATGATGAAAAGGCGTCTATTTCTGTCTTCTCTTATGGTAAATTAATAAATAATTTTCGGAGCGCGATTGCTTTGAAATATATAGCTACATGGAGTGCGTATTATATGATGCGTGGGGATATATTTTTTAACATCGAGGTTATTGTCGTTCTTTCTACGATGATGTGACCTGATCACCTAGACAAAAATGGTTTGTGAACAGATATATGACTCACTATTGGCAATTTTTATTGGTAATCCTAAATTTTAATCTCAGATGTCTGTTTTTTGTTGCACAGTTGAAAAAAAAACGAGATTGATTTTTTTTTGTAATTGTGTGTGTGTGTCAAAATGACAATGTCACAAAAACAAAAGGAAATTTGTTTTTAATTATTCATGATGTCGGAAAATATTAATTAAAAAGAATTTTCTTTTACCAAAAGAATTGCATTCTCGCAATGTCGCAATGACAAAAACAAAACTTCAAAATCTGCTGTTCGAGAAATGTCAAAAAGTATTATGGTGTGTGTGCAAATATGTGTTACATCTCGATTAGAAATGAGATTTCAGATTTTGATCTGAGATCGAAAAAAAATAAAATGCACGACTGGGTCGCACGTACTTGCTCTGTTGGTGCAATAGTACGATGAAAACAAACTTTTCGATCAATAAGAACAATTCATTTTTGAAAAATTTGGTAAAAACCAAAAAAAATTGGCTAAAACTGGAAAACTCGATATACGGGAGCTAACGTAAAGAAACCTTTGATATTTAAAATTAAGACGTTATCTTTTGGGTGTTATAAATGATACAAATGTCCACTTATGGCCAAATTAATAATACTGTTAAAAGCAAATTTCCGCTATTATCATGTATAGCCAAAAATTAAAAATGCAGTTTTGTTTGAAGTATTCTATGTATGTTACTGTGGTGTCTTTCCAAACAATATGTACTTAGTTCAAATACACTGTACCTGCTAAATAATATTATAATCTAGATGCTCTATGTTTATTTTAATTATGTTTGTTAATTTACTTCTGTCATTCGAATATTGTTTTTCATATAATAAATGAGCAGATCTCCGTTATTTGCATTTTTAGCCAAAAACTAAAAACGCAGTTCTCTTAAAAACACTAAAAGAATATGACACACACAGTTTAATCAAATTTCAGTTTCGAGAAAATTAGAAACAACCAAAAAAAGTTGGCTAAAACTCAACGGCTCGTTGTATGGAAGCCACCGTTTAGAAAGGCTTCAGTAAAAAAGTTACTTAACCATCCTATAGAACACTATGAAAAACTATGTCAAACAAAGTTTAAGTTGATTCAAACAAGCCGTTGTGAACTTATAGCTATTTGAAAAAAAGCCGTTAAAACCTGATTTTCGTTAAAACCATTTGAGGCAAAAACAAAAAACGCAGTTTTGTTAGAAATGCTTAAAGTTAGCTAAATTTTAAATTTAATCAAAATCGTTAGAGCCGTTTTCGAGAAAATCCAAATTGAAAAAAACCGTTACTTGAAAGGTACCAGTTTGAGCCGGGCTAAAACAAAATAAAAAAAACCTCGACAATGGTTTTTCTTCAAACTGCTATATACCAAGTTTGAAGAAAATCCGTCAAGCCGTTTAGGCTGTAGCATGACGTGAAAAAGCGCACATCCGCACATCCGCACATCCGCACAGACGCACAGACAGACCGACGGACGGTATGGCGAAAACCACTTTTTTGGGCTTCTCTATCATCGTAATGTCATGTTTGATTAAAACCTCGATTTTTTTTTCTGCACGAAACCAATACTTGCCCAATAGAGCAAGTAAAAATTGATTTGTTGATCAAAGGAAATTAAAATTTTGCTGTCAGATCAAAAAAAATTGATCTCAGATCAAAAAATATTGATCTCACGTGACCAATAACAATGGCCTTATATTACAATTTTTGTTCTAATATATATCTCCTTTCAGATTATGGAAGAAGGTTATGTAGTCTTTCCGACTCCAAACGAAGTACTGAGAAGGAATCACTTTTGTCACTGACAACCTGCATTACCTAGTGATTTGTCCTTAAGTCTCGTATACGTGGGTGACTATGAGACGTTGTCCTAAGATGGCACCAAGAATGGAGCTAATGTGTCATCTGCTTACAGAGATCAAAATCGAAGAGCGTTTTGGATGTATGTTTGGTCAAATTTGTTTTGTCACACAACATATGTTAGCACTTGTCTGTCTACCTGATATGTTTCCCCTCTTTAGCATGTACGTACTACAGCCTCAACAAAAATGTATATAAAGCCATGGGGTGGGGATACCCGGATAACTCCTAAAGTCCAGGTATGTATTTCAGAGCAGCCTGGATAGTGAAGAAGATGATAATGTAGGATTCCCGTTTTTGGAATATGTATTGTTTTCCTTGCTTTTCTCTCTCTGCATATACATAGGTTCATTCTAGGGGAATCACAAAATACCTATGTTTAAAGTTGCGGCTAAAATGTCTGAAAATACTTTATCTTAAGAGATCAGCATCAGCACAGTGTTATATTTAGATACAAAAACAATTTGGAACATTTATAAGAATCTGGAACCATGAAAAATCCTTTGGACGAAAGCACTGGTGACAATCCGTCGTGTACGGCAATTTTTCGCAACGGATGTTACGTTTTCTAAGTTCTAAATGTAAGCATGTGCTTTTCGTATGAACAGCAGATCGAATTGACTTGGATTGATTGAGATATGCGTATCAGTTCGAAACAGCTTCTCATAATGTTTTCCAGCAATATCCTAAACCTTCTGAAAGTGAGGCGTGGCTGACGCTCAATTCTTATAAAGAAAAAAAAAACAAGTTTTAATAATTAAACGTAACACTACCAGTGGCGTAGCTATCATAGGGCAAGGTGGTGCAGTGCACCAGGGCCCCTGAGCTCAGGGGGCCCTCTAACCTCAGCTTTGAAAAAAAAAAATAATGAAATAAGATAAAAAAAAAAAATTTTTTAAAAAATTCTTGTGAGCAGGCTCGAGCCTCGAGTCTACAAAATTTATTTTTTTTTTTTTCAATTTTTTTTTTCAAATCAACATCACCAATTATAGAACTCCTTATTTAACATTTTCAACACATGCGCCAAGCGTCCTCCATAAGCATGTGCTGTTTGTTATAGTTATTTCAGTTATTTGGGAGTTTGGATGAGTACGCCCGTAGCACATTAGATCAGCGATAAGCTCACGTGCTTGACCGTCGTGAGATCAATTCGCCAATTTCACCCATCATCAAAAGATTTTACTCAAGAAATGTGATCAGTTTCAGAAGAAATATTGCGATATAATTGGACCCAATTTTTCGCTCCAATTTCTTAATGTATATCATCTGATCCTCCCTCAATTGATGGAGACGTGGTCCTTCCGCCAGCTTTGCAAAGAAATTATAATGAAATTTGGCGTGCTCAAATGTGACCTTACGGAAGTGTATACAGCGATGCTACTGTTTCATACAATTCCTGTTACTTTCGTGGCAGCAGAAAGATCTTTCAGTAAACTGAAGATCCCAAATTTATCGTTAATTGCAATAGAAAATTAGGGCAACATCAAACTTGGATTTGAGTGAAATTATAGACGAATTCACAAAAATTAAAACGCGCAAGAGATTGTGAATTGGACGGGGAATTCTGTTAAAAATCGTTTTATTTTAGATTAATTAAATCTCATCTGTATAATAAATATTCTATATTGTCATGTGCGTCGTTGTTTATTTATTCCCTTTTTCTTCTATTAAACACATGGAGATTCTAATGGAGACCACGTATGGATTTAGACTACTAGGGATAAGTTCAACTCACTTTTTCCTATTCTTAGTACTATTAAAAATTTTGAAGGCCAATAAAAATTCAAGCTACGCGGAAATAGGGGAGAAGGGCCCGATTCTTTCCCTATGCACCAGGGCCCTTGTCCCCCTAGCTACGCCACTGAACACTACCCATAAGCAATTTAAAATTTTGTTTGTACTTTATATGAAAAATTTACATTTAACAGTTTTTGAGGGTAAAATTTTCCAGTACGCCCACTTTAAGCAGGCTTTGGATGTTCAACGGCACAAAAAGAGTATGCCATGCCGAAGATAACTCCAATCAATTTTAAAATTTTCATATTTTTATTCCGGGAACTACCCCCATTTATACCTATACTAAATTGAAACAGGCATTTTTTGAAAATAATCCAAAAGTACACAACATTTTATTTTTGTTTTACTATAGTAACTGATACCCACTTTTTTTCTATTTGAGTATTCAAAGCATTAAAAGGGGTGGAAGTGCTAACTTGACTGGACAAGTTAGCATTACCTCCGGGTATTTTTTAAAAACTTAAGAAAAATTTTAGACAAATTCACGACTTAATCCATGATCATTTAAGAAAAATCAAAAGTAGTAGTGCTTACTTGAAGGACATCTTTAAAATTTATGTCACTAAGCTCATAGGTAAAACAATGGTTTTATCTTGACAATACCAAATTCTAACTTTTGGGCGTGACACACGCTTTTTTATACTTGCGACTATATGAGGTACTATAAGACAAGTTATGCATTTGTCGAAAAAAAGTTTTGAGATAAGAATCGAACATGACATTACGATGATAGCGAAGACGAAAAATATGGTCTAAAATTTCTGTCCGTCTGTATGTACATAGACACCTACAGCGCAAACGGGTGGGCCGAATTGCGTAAAACATGGTATATTAAGTTTTTTAGGCATTGTACATAGAAGAAATTGAATTTTTGTTTAGCTTAAAAAATAACGGTACCTGGCATGTAACCGTTACGTTAAAGCTTATTTGTCTCGAAAACGGATCTAACAGTTTTGATTTAAAAAAATCAGTGTAACTTGGCGTTTTAGAATTTTTTTGAAAAATGATTTCAAAAAGTTTTTCAAGTAAAACTCAAACTCAAAAAGAAATAAAATGGCGTACTCAAATTAGTTTAAGTATTCACTTAAGAATTTGAAAAAAAAAATTACTTTTATCAAAATCTCAAGCCCCAAGACCACTGTCACACATTAGAGCAAGTTCGTTCGACCCAGTCGTGCATTTTATTTATATTTTCCTATAATTTCTCCTGTCTGTTAAAAGAATATTATTTTTGGGAGCTGTGGACGCCAACTTTTTATACACATAAAGAAAACCTGTCAACAATTTAGGCTTCAAAGAATAGGTACATTTTGTACATGGTTCTTTTCAAAAACCTGTTTAATGTCTTAAAACAAACCGTTCTTGACAAAATTAGTAGAAACTACAAAAATGTTGGCTAGATATGAACAGCTGTATGTATGGGCGCCACCAGCAATGCCATCTTATTGGAAACTATATTAAGAACTATTGCAAACAAAGTTTTAGTTTTTATTTTAGGTCGGGCCATTGCCAAATCGTCAATCGTCTATAGTTTATCGGTTTAGACTAGCAAATTCACAGAACATCGCAGAAAGTAGTCTAGCGGTGTTAAAATCCAACTCATTGAAAATTATGCGCCACCAAACGTTTCTTTCATCAAACCAGTTTTGAAACGCGCTGTGTGACATGTTGCGCCGTTTTGTCACCCTTTATTTCAAATGTGCTTACAACTTACTTCAGACTTAATGAAATTTTCACTTAAAGTCAAATGTTTGCAGACAAAAGAAGAACTAAGACAATATTTGCTTTAACCATCATAATCAATCTTTAATACAAACTTTGTAATAGGGGTGTACCTGCCAAGCAATCAATGAAAGTTGTCAAGTAAATCGGCGGCAGGTACTTCGTCAGTGATAGCAAACAATTTTTAACTAAAGGTCAATGTACACAGCACAATCGATAAAAACTCAAAACCCTTCTGTAAATTTTTCATTATTCCTATCACAAACAATGTTTAAGACCTTTCCTCATCCATACCTACAACTAATTCCTCATCCCTTTCCTGCTTTCCATTGATGCCTGTGTATCTATGAAATACAAAAATCATCATTTATCACTACACTATGATAGAAATTGTATAGCCGTCTACTAAAATTCACTTCCTCTCAAAAAAAAAAAAACTAAAAAAGAAAAAATAATAAAAAAAAAAAAGAAAATAGGTAGAAATCCATTCAAATGAACATTACATCCATCTGCACTGAAAACAACATGACAGTCAAGTTTTGTGAGTAAGTGCACTATGCAAAGAGAGACAAGCAGCAAAGTACAGCGGTGTCGTGTTGCATTTTAAAAATCCAAGCCTCAACCAAACACAAAAGCCACTCTCACATACAAACACAACAACAACAACAAAAAGAGCATAGACTAAAAAAAAAAAAAAAAACGAAAACGGTACACGCGCAACGTAGGAGTAGGAGTCCTGACTTTGTACTGTCCCCCATAGGCAGACATTTCGTCGACGACTTTAATTTTTTTGCTAACCTAGGTAACCAAGTTAGCATCAGCAATGAATGGAAGCGGGTTGAGTATATACCCAGGAACCTTTAAAGCTGAAGCATTTTCATGAATGGAACCGTAAACGGGTTGCAGCAGTGCTGCCTTAATTACATACTCACGCGTAAGATACCAGCTGCATCAGATATGGCATGCCATGATGATGTTGATGTGGAACCTGGCGATATCTTGGGTATAAGTCAGAGTCAATTTATTCCGCAGATACTTTTTCGCCCACACCATGTTGGTTTGAGAGATGAAACTTCGTCGTCACCGTCTCGTCGCGTCGCCGTCGTCCATCGTACGTGCGTCGTAGACAATTTTCTTTAAAGGAGGACAAGATGAATGCACTGTCCTCAATATGCTATGCATAGATGGAAGAAGACGTTAAAAAGTGTAGGATAAACCAAAGATCCAAAGTGTAGATACATAGTTTGTTTTTTTTTCCACATGCATTTTTGAGTTGAAAAATCGAAGCTTTAGGCGGGTCGATAGATATGCAAGTACCAACCTACAACAACTACCTATGTACAACCTACATGTAAATAGTGTTAGATACTTTTTTTAATTCATAATTTTCTAGTAAACGCCGGGTAAACATTATTTGTGCGCAGGCTACATGAATGAACAATGCTTTAGAAATATTTAAATAAGTTGTTAGGTGGGGGAGAAGCCATTGTTCGAGATACAATTCAAGATGATTTTTTTTTTTTTCAAAAGTTTTTCCTGCGCATGCAAGTTTTGTTTTCTGTTGTTTTGCAAGATTAACATATTTGCGCTGGATAAAGGAAAAATCTTTACTTGCCATAACATCATAGATATAGATAGATACTTTAAAGTGGCAATTGTTTGCGGACAATGTATTGCTTATTGCTGCAGTCCATCTTTCTATACCTTCTATAAAGGCAAACGTCGGGGATAAAGAATGACAACAACAAAATTGTAGCAAAACAGGGTGCTTCTTAAGTTGTAAGCAAATATTTAGGTTTGTGGACATGTTTAAGAAAAAAAATTGTTCTGCAGTCAGGGTACCTTCAATTACCCTGTCAAATCACGCCAAATCCCTTGGTTTAGGTAGTTCTAGACTGGAAACTTAACTGGAATTTCAACATCGAAGAAAGAGCCAAGCAGGCAATGATAGCATTCTGTGTGTGCTGCAGCAAATCCGATTACCCCGGCACCCCGTACCTTTGATTTGGACTGCCATCCACTTCCAAATACCTATACCAGAGGAATTGCCAAAAACTTCAATCATGCAAAAAGAATTACACATTTACAAGTATTTTTAACTTTTGGTGTTATAGTTCACATGTTCTTTTTTCAGAAATATTTCATAAGTAGAAGTACAATTTGTATGGGAAATCAGATCAAACTCGACCTCCCTACCATTGGAAGAAGATTCTAATTCAAATATTTTTGTAAATGAAAAATATTGCTGTTTCGGAGCTCAATACTCTTCAACCCTGAGTTTTCGCTTTCTTTTGGAAACAACCCTAGACGTCGACGAGCTAACCTCACACGAGCCCAATTTCGGACGTACCATGAAATATAGTGATTCTTTCTTCGGCCGTACAACAGGAATGCAGAATAAATTGCCTTGTACAATTTTCCTTTGCCATTTTGATCTTTAAACACTCAAGACCAATGTTCATCGACACCTCCTTTCCCTTCCTCATTAATTTCGTATCGCTCGCACTGTGACTAAGCATTAAAAGGGTTATCCAAAACTTTTGAGCGCGTGACAGCCCATACATAGATTCTACAGATATGCACGGGCTATAATGCATGCATGCACAGACTACTTCTTCCCCTAAGAGAGAAGACTGGCTTAACAACCAGACAACAATCGGCGAATCGGCCATTCAAGTGGGTTGAGGTCTTTCTCCACTTGATCGCGTCACCTTAGATGGGGTCTTGCAGAACTGAGTCGGCCCTCTGAGTTGGAATTTAAGACTCGTCGGGCAGGAGCGTTTTCATCCATACGCTTCACATGGCCCAGCCATCTAAGCCGCTGTATTTTCAGCTTTTTAATCAGACCAATGTCGCTGTATAGCCCGTACAGTTCGTCATTGAATCTTCTAGGGCCTTGTATAGTGTCTCCTTGGTCCTTTGTCTGTGTTTTATCTTCATTTACAGCCAGACCCAGACCCAATTCTTGCGAATGCTCCACTGACACCGCGCATCGTTTTTCCAATAATGTGGCGACGTAGATGTGCATGAGGACACTGCACACGTTATCTGTCTGGGAAGTCACTATTTCCAGGCATTAGAAGAACTATCTTTAAAAACGGGTACACAAATCTGCTGAGGTTTATTAACGCCTAAAAATATCCCATGCTTACAGGGCCCATAACACCCAGGGTATCACAATGGATCTTCGTGTGATGGAAACATTTATCATCAGCCTACTTCCCTTACCTAACCTAAGGGTTTATATCTAATTTTGATATCATTGACAGAGGTTTTCAAAAAAGGCTGACTTTTGAATATACTGAACCATTTTTACGCAAATAACTCTCTTAATACTAGCAATAGAAACTTCTTTTAGGGCTTCATTTTTAAGCAAAGTATAAGCCTCAATTTGATAGCTTGTCTCAATCTTAAGATATCCAGTTGCCAGCCTGTTCCATTTTTCCTGCCCATCAAGCAAATTTTTTGACTTGTTGGTCAATTTTCTACAGAAAATTGTAATAAACATAACGTTTTACTTTTTTTTATGAACGTATGTAACGTAATGTAACGTATAATAAAAATAAAAACCAATGAAAACTTTTTGAAAAAATCCATAGATTTTAAGATTCTTGGGAAAATCCGCAGCTGGAATAAAAGTCAGTACTGTAAGGTATTTAAAAAATAAAAGATAGGCTTTTAATGTAGCACAATTTTTCTTTTTCAAACACGTAAGGAAACACCCTGTTTACATCTGCATCTGCATGGAATAATGGAATGTGTTGCATAAGAATTGAATTGAAGACTTGTTCAAGTAAAAAATTGATTTAAATTGTGGCTGAGCTGATTTGTATGTTAATATTTTAATGCACACATCAAGGAACTCAAATCGGTTTTGTGGTTTTATTTTTGAAAAATTAATCTGCGGGGTTATTCGCGGTTACACTTGCTGCGGCAGGAAAATAGGCCAAATTTGTGTTTAAAAATTACAGCTGCAAAGAGATTTTATTATTATTTTTGTTATGCAAAGTAATTGGGTCGTTAAAATTTTCCAGGCAGAGAGCAACGCATTTATTTAAAAATTATTATTTTGGGGGTAATTTGTGGGAACAAAATTCCTATCTCAAACTCTAGGAGGAGGAGGAGGCAAGGCATGTTACATAAAAGCATGCCCTATTTATTTATCTTTATTTTACTAAAATATGTATATAATCTATTCTTAGAGGAAATGACAAGCACCTTAGCTAGTATTCAATCTCTTAAAATGTGTGGGGTGCTTTTTTGTAAAAGCCACGCGAACAAGATATTTTATTTATATACAAAGACGGAAGGAAAACCTCGACCTTTAAGTTGTAAGGGGCTGATTGTACCTTGTTTATATGTATTTTCAAAGTGTTTTCGTTTCCATTTTTCCTAGAAGAGACTATAGTATGACAAAATTATAAGTATCTTCAGGCACAGACACATGCTAAGATACAATTATTGTCCTTCATCGTGTATACGTTTTAAGATCGTTCAAAAAGAAAGAGTTAAAAAAAACCACACGTTGGGCGCCAATTGTTGCTAATTAACTAAATGTGAACTAAGGTAGATATGTAAGAATAAAATTGCGATCATCAGACGACATGATGATAAAACTATTAAACAAAAAAGGAGGTCGATAACCAAAGTGCACGTGGCACACTAAATTTTACTTCTTTCGTGTTAGAGACAATTAAGGTTAGGACTCGTCTCTTTCCCGATAATTTGTGTGCCTTTTTTGAAATCAATCCACAAGAACCAACTGTCGTATTTACATCCTGCCTCAAACTTACAACAGAAAAAGGCGATTAAAGTCCTTCACAACATTTCCTTTGAACAAGGGCCATTTGCACTCTATAGGTTTTTTTGGGTCATCTGTCACCTGTCACACCTGTGGTTTTGGCTGACTAACTCGTGCAGTATCTTGAAATGGAGGGGTAGAATGGAAATGAGTAAGTAATATACCCTGAAGCAGATTTCGGTATTCTCTTGTACCAACAGGCTCTTTGGGAGGCCGAAGTGTCATTGAGAAGCTGCCAGAAACGAAACCCCAAAAACTGCCATTAATGACGTGGTATAATTATAAATAAATACATTTTTGGCACAACAGCTCCAAGCGGGACCGGGGCCTGTGACTTACTCCCTCAACCATTACTGTGTGCCCGTTGATATTATGCAGGAATGGAAGGGACCTACAATTTACCGCCGAATCCGAACGGCTAACAGAGAAGCACTTTTCATGACTAATTACTTTTGGGGGATTTGTCACTTCCTCGCAAGAGGCAGTACCCCGTAAAACAACTTTGTAGGTGGAGTCGTCAGGGATCAAACCCAGAACCTTCGGCGTGGCAGTCCGACACACTAACCACTACGCCACGGGATACTACGAAGTGGTATTATGTCCCGTCTGTTTTTCCGATGTTAATGGCAACCATCATTATCGAAAGAAAAAAGTCAGGGATCAGCTACAACCACCCACCATTTTTGACAATTTTTCCTCTTCCCGACACTATATATATATATATATATACCGCAGCTTAGGACTGGACAAACCAAAGTGGATGTAGACATCAAGCAAAGAAAGTGCATGGCATTGGATTGGTCATAATACACTGATCCAAAGCAGGTTGAAAGATCAAAGGACCATGGGAGTCAACAATGTAGGAAGCTCGATCCCAGAATTTGCAGTTGTGGTCACAGCTGAGGTTTCGTGCTAGGTTGCAGAAAGAGATGGGAAGACCTCTACTCTCCAGGAGCCCTTAAGAGCAACGCAACGGGTGTGTCCCGAAAATGTAAGTTCAAAGTTCCGCGATGCGATCGGGCCACTTAGGAACTTTACCATAATGAAACTGTCTACATTAGATCAAACGTAGAAATACGGCGATATCTCGCTTTGACAAAGTAAAATACTGCCGAATTTTGAAATGAAATTCCACGTTATTTCGCTCAATCCTACCTTAAAGCACTCAATCCCTATCAATTAAAATGTAAACTGTGAACTGAGATAATAATTCAATAGTATAACTTACATGGTCAAGATTCAAGAGCTTTTCTAATGCATTTATAGATTACACACGCAAGGTTAATAATCCAGATTCTTCAAGTGGCTTATCGCTTTTTCAAACGCATTCACCTTTTAATTTTGTAGCAAATGGTGAATCAACTTCACAGATAAGAATTCCTACTATCTTATCTTAAAAAAAAAAATTGATAACAAAAATAAACAACAACCCCAAACCAATATCTTACATCAGAAGCATGTGAGCTTGGAGGAATTAATGTTTACTTAATAGAAGGTACACCAAACACTGATTGAAACACGTAATGCAAATATGAATTATAATTTGATTATGATGATTATTTGCCATTAGTGTGTGTGTGTGTGGGTTGACATCACATATTCTAAACCTACAACCTTACCGACCGCACCCGCCCCCCGCCAAATGGATAGATTTTATTATAGATACAACCATCTGTAAATAGGTATAAATGTATCTTCCCGAGATGCGATCTGAAGTCGTCACGAATATTTAGCATTTCGCAGTCCATTAAGATTGAAATCTCATTAATTCACCATCTGGTGTTTGCTTGTTAATTTGTTGAGTCGCACACACTTGTTCATTTGTTCGTTTGTCCGTCCGGCAATAATGATATTAATTTCACACCGAACTAATCAAAACGACTTTGCATTGAAATCGAAAGCCCACGGACGTTCGTTTTCGTTTAGAACGACGCGATGCTAAATGAAATTTGCGAGTTTTTTTTTTTGTTCAGATTTTTTTTTACATCACCCACTCAAAAAAAAAAGTATCAATTTGTTTGGCAAATTTAGCAAAGATCGCTGAACACGAAAAAAGGCGTTCTGTTTGGATTTCGTAATGCGACAGTTGCAATGTCGTCTTCGTCGTCGTCGTTGTTGAAAGGAAATAAGAATTTCAATTAATTTATGATGATCTGAAATATAAAAGATTTTAAATTGGAGGAGGAGGAGGCTGACTTCATTCCGAGAAGAATAAAGTAAACAAATTTAATGAAACTCAACTACTGACCAAAAGAAGGCATATCGCTTATGAAACTAAAGCTCCGGACTCATTATAATGATCTAGATTTTAAATGAGTCATCTGGAATTTTTAGAAATTAATAGAAATAAAGATTATTTAGAGAGAATCAAGTGTTAAATATTTTTTTTATTCAAGTTTTTGAGAAAATTGTAATTTCAATTTTGGTTTATTCTCAAGAACTGAGAGTGATTGATGTCCATTTTTATTTTGCTCGTGGAGTCCAAAAACATAAAAAAAAAACATAAGCGAGAGCTACAGTAGGTACGTTTTCAACGAACTGTTGGATACCCCATTCACTAAATTTTTGTATGGGAATGCGTTTGCCTCCCGCAGCCAGCCGCTGTTCCAGTTTCAGAAACAAAATTCTTCTTTAGCAGACAGGAAAAAATTCAATAGCATTAATTTTGTTTGGCTCATGTTCAATAACTGCTGGCGCAATAAAACAAAATAAAAAAGGCGTGAGACACACCCAAAGTTGAGACTTTTATTGCCAGGGCAATTGCTATGAACTAAGTAACATTCAGATTTTAAGCTTGCAGATCGATTTGAACAAAACCAGACTAAACTTAATTTTTTTAAAACTAGATTTTGAATGGAAATAGCGATTATGGGTGTATTTAACAATTCTTTTACCACACTCTGCTACGTAACCAAGGAATATAAAACTTAGTGATCATCATTTTACTTCAAAACTACGACCGATAGTTAAGAAACGTTAAAAAATTAATGCATTATACGAATTTTGACGGAAACGTCCCTTAAAAGTGGGCGTGTCTTAAAAATTTGAAGCACTAACTGAGCTTTGATCATTAGTAAGTATTTAGGCATATGTGTAAAACTACAGCTGAATCGAGTAGTTTTCAAACAATCTTACCTGAACAAAGGTATTTTAACAAAACCACGCCTTTAAAAGTGGGCGTATTGAAAAAATTTACACAAAAAAATGTAGAGAAATATATCTCAATTTCTCAACTAACGAACGAAAGGAAAAAGGTTTAAATTGAATATTGGAAGTACCTACCTTAAATTTTTAAAACTACATTTTCCGTTCCTTCGTGAAAAGTGGACGTAAGCCACACCAAAAATTCAAACATTTCTTTTCATACACAAACTTTTTAGTTTCTACTAAGAGACGCAAAATGTTTGCTTGTGGATTCATTATAAATAGGTACCTACCTACCGTTTATTTGCAAAAACAATTTTTATAGTTTCTAGAAAAGTGGGTGTCAGCCACGCCCAAATTCAAATTTTTTGGTTTCATACACAAGATGTTTATGTGCAAATAATACCCACAAAATTTAATGTGTTTCGCTTTAATATAACAATTGTCATTTTATAAAAACAATATTGATGGATTTGTATGAAAAATTGGCGTCAGCCACGCCCAAACTGAAATACTTTTTTTTAATTGGAAGAAGGTTTACCTAAAGCTTACATGTGCAACATTTTGGCGTTATGCTTTTATCGTAACTGTACAAAAAACATAATTAAATTTTATCAAATTGAGGTTTTTCAACAAAAAAGGCGATTGTGGGCGTGTTTGTGGGCGGATTTTACCAGTTCAAGAATCAAGTCTTAGTCTTGAATCAAAGATTATATATAGCAAATTTCAGCTTTCTAGCTCAAATATTGCGACCTCTAGAGAGTATACATACATACGGACGGACGGACATGGCTAAAAAGACTAGGCTTTTGATTCTGAGTCAGAATATATATACTTTTCTATACCTAACGGTATTATTTCTCTAAGTTACAAACTCCACAGCAAATACAATATACCCAACCCATTCTATGGAATAGGGTATAAAAATACATGTCATAAAGGTACCTAGTAAAAATAAAGAAGAAGATTGCAACTTCATTATTGTAACTTCACAGATCGATTTTAAGCTCAATGAATATTTCGAAGGACAAAATTTGTTAATTACCGGCAGTACTACGGCTTTTGTGGCAACAGGTCTACTTTGGAATAGTGGAAAATCCGTTGCATTGTTTTAGTCCTGCACTTGAAATTTCAAGATCATTTGACAGGGTTCAGCATCATCTCTTCTTCGATTGATTAGAAACTTCTTTTCAAATTGCTCAATTCAAAGTCAATCCGAAACTCCCAAAATAAACGCGGGTGTGCCTCAGGGTTCCATTTAGTCCCCGATACTCTTTTTCATTTTTGTTAATGATCTGATTTAGTCCTAATTATTGAATTGTTTCACCGAAAATAGTATTTTCAGCCTTTCATATTCATGTTTGATTCGAATTCCAGCTCTGAGGATGTGTTGTATATCTTCAACTGCAACAAATGATTAAAACAGTAAATTCTGATCGTACAATGGGGAATACATATCTATATGTGAAAAATGTATTACCTCCCCTCAGGTAACATCAATCGTCATTTTGCCCTCGACCCCAATGTCGAACATACTGTTAAATAAAGAGATTCGTTTTCAAGTTACACAATACGAATGTGAAAACTCTAAGCCAATGTGCATCGGCATATCTTTTTTCACCTATCTTCATTTTGCATTATTAAACAAATTTCTCTTTAGGTTTTTTTTTCGAAGTGAAACCTGAAACTTCTTTAATATCGGAGTGATTTGAAACTGGACGAAACGGAAACGCGCCATGACACTTTTAAACAAATAAATCAAACAAATGAATACCTACATATATCATAACAAGCCTGAGAGAGAAGGAATGAAAAAAAAATCATGACACATTTTTTTATATTCTAGCTCTCTTTTTTCTCAAATGCTACCTTAGCCTCTCACTCTGGTCTATTAAGCATTGTATACAGTATGTCAAACTAAAGCGAGTGAGCAGGCACTTTGGTAAGAGTATAAGTTTATTTGTAAATATATGTGGTTTGCATGCTTTTATAAATGGAGAAGCTTTGGAAAAAGATTTGAATGAGCTTACTTCAAGAAGAATGCAATATGCAATCAAATGCATAAGAAACATTTTTATAGAAAATTGACATTCGAAAAGTTATTTAAATTCTTGAAAAAAGCCATGAACTTTTGCAAGGATTCCGTTTTCCATGATATTTTTTTTCTGGAGTTCAGGCTTTTAAAAGGAGTCAAAAGGACGAAGTTTGAAAGTAAGCCGAAAACTGGTGATGACTGGATGAGTTTTGTATCTCTTTCTCTCGTAGGTTACCTACTTCTCTGAAGTTTCACTTCCACCGAGTGTGAATTACACACAAAAATTTTTGTATTTTTTTGATTTTTTTATAAAAAAAAAGTTGACAATTTTTCTAGCTCACATCCAATTCGATCATATTTAGGGCAGAGGACATATGCACTGGTCTGGCATGCTCCACACCTTTTTAATGCCCCAATTTGGAAAGATCCCACCTTTCTTTAAGAAAAATGATTTTTTCAAGCCTACATAAAATGTCAGATTTCTTCAACTTTCTATAATCAATAGTTTGCTCTCTTGATTGACACAAACGTTAATGTCTTTTATATCTTTTATCAATCTGATTACGTTATTGGTGACCTTTATAATAATTAAATTGCCTCTAATCTTAAAGATTCATTTCCATATTTCACATATTAAATCCACGTTCCCCACCAACTTTGGCAATAAATCTTTAAAGATCACCTAGTTTCAGGTTTCAAAACAATATTTAATGGGCTAAAATTACCATCTTCTTAAAGACCCTATAATAACACCTACTTCAAAATGCATCTTTATCGGATGTTTACACCTTCAAGACACACAAATGCATTTTAAATTTCAGATAAAAATAAATGAGTTTGAGATAGCAATAAAAAAAAAAACTTGATTTCATTTGGTATAGTGTATCTTTGGAAGCCGAAATTATTCCACTTAAACCAGATAATCACTTGAAATTCAATTTTTTTGAAGTAGCGCAGCGCAAAGTATCTTGGTACAGTTTGAGTGAGCGTGAAAGTTATAGATACACTGCATCTTATAAACGAATAAATTGTTAATTAGATAGATTCCATGAAACATTGGAACTTAATCGATAGTTTCTATGAAATTCAAACCAAGAAATAAAGTATCTACAAGTATGTATTAGAAAAAGAAAGGGAAAAAGCAATACTGAAAGGCAAGAAAATGAAAAGGAAACCTCTGTCTATACCAACCAACCAAACCACTTGATTTGATATTTTTTTTCATTTTAACTGAATGGCAAGTGAACCGATTCACGTGTTCCAGAGGTTTCAATATTTCAAGCTGCAGCTGGTGGTGCTGATGGTGATGGTAATGGTGATGGTAAAAAAGGTGCATGAAGATTGTAATATCATGCCGACTGTACAACATTGACATACAAAAACCAAACGAAAATTCCGTCCCCATTGATATTTTTAAGTCTGAAAGATTAATTCCTTGAGTCTGCGAATTTCATACTAAATGGCCGGCTTTTGTGAAAGAGACTTAAACGATTACATCTGTCAAGTTGTATGCTTCAACTTGTCTAGCACTAATTTTTAAATTTCTCCCAGAGTCGAGTTGAGGCTTAATGGTGTGCAGTGTGTGCAGTGCATGTCTGGCCTGGTCTCTGGTGTTGATGATTAATGGTTAATGGAGAGTGCAGTTTATCTCATTTCTTCTTTGAAGTTCAGTTTAAAAATATTTATTGTGGTTTAAAAAAGTATACAAAAAATTTAAACTTTTCAATTTGACCTAGAAAATGTTGTTTTCCAATTTTCAGAGAAGGGTAGGGTTATGATCAAGTTAGTGAATTGATATTTTGTCAGTATTGATACCAAATTACTAGAAAGTACGTACCTCTACCTAACCTACCTACTAAATGACCTCCAGATTTTTGAGGAACTAACGTCGGAAAAATCGACATTCTTTCATGTAGTAAGGAAACAAGAAGTGCGCTCAACTTCTATCAAATAGCATACTGGAGGCCTGCATCAGGAGCTGGAAGAAATGTCTCCAATTCCTGCTGCCACAGACCAAGTTTTTTTAGAGCTGCTTCAAGCAATAGTTATAAAGAAAAAACAATTTCGAAAACGCCGCTCAAGATATTAGAAGTGCTCGGGAGTTTTATTTGCCAAAGTTTTAAATAATGCTCAATGCTGTCATCGAAAGTCTTCACAGGAAGTAAAAGTATCCTGAAGTAATTTAAAATAAACTTCCCAGAAATTACTTTAAACTAATAATTGAACCTATCATTAGACTAGAATTCGACGCCCCATCGAACCCTGAACATTCAGCGTAGCTGTCTTTCTTTCTCCCGATCTATATTTTAGGTTAGGTTAGGTTAGGTTAGGTTAGTGGGCTTATGGTGACGGATGATGTTGTGTACATCAAACAACTATATAGTAACAAAGTAGAAGGATCATTTTGTAAAAATATTATAACTTCTTTGAGAATTGGCATAATGATGATGATTAAACTTGATAGGAATTTGATAGACAATATGATATGAAATAAGTTATAAGTATGAGTGGCGAGTTCCAGAAACCAAAATGCGTTGCGCATGGAGCAGTGACAAGAGTAAGATTTCCAGTTGGAGTCGACGAAAAAATTCAAAACAGCAGGGAGCGTCATGATCCCTATACTCTTTGTTGCGTGGTGTTATACTATTGTAACGAAGTTACATCTTTATATCTACCGCCCAATACGCAGTGACGACTATTATATTGATTGTGATAAAAAGTGGCAACTTCACCGCCCGAGAAACATCATTCGATGTTTTTGTTTTAAATAACCGCTGCCACATGATGCAATTCAGCTGCCGCCGACGCACATCAACATCATCATGTGCATCAACCGACAAGTAATAAGATATTTTTGGGTAGTATTGTATTTTATCTTTATAATTCACAGTGTGTCTTTGCAGGAATAAAGAGGAGTGAAAAGTACACTGCATTTCAGATTCGAAATCTCTTCCAGTTGTTTCAGTGCTTTTTAACATACAACACACACAGAGATTCGTTTATTATCCGAAAGCACGCTGTATGGGAATATCAGACAGAAGAAGAAATTTTTGGTGAAGAGCCCTGCTCAAACGTTTAAGTCGGCTTTTCACTTCGGTGTTTGTCGAAGAGGATCGCTAGACCGGCAATTATCCAGGCCACCCGTTTATGTCGTGGAACGTTTCTTAGGAACACCACAGGGCACAGACCTCCTATCCTAGCTTTAAGTTAAATAAAAATTGGCTTGTTATATATGAAATAATATTGTTAGTTTATTTTACGATTTATTTTATTGTTAAAAATTAATTTAAATGTTATATGAAATAATTTGTCTGAAGAAAAAAATACTCCTAAAAATTATAAGTTTTCGCTTTCTTTTCGAACAACCCTGGTCATCGACGAGCTAACCTCAGCCTCGATACAAAAAACATCACACTATGCTGCAGATGAAGCCATAAATAAGTGATATGTGAGAATCCATTCATTTTTGTATGGAGTCAGCGTAGATGAAATGATGAGAGTACTCCGCTATCTTCTATCATTGGGAAATCCCAATTAGTTTGAAGAGTAGACAGCTGAAATGAAATTGATTCGCTGGCAGTAGGATCTAACAAAGCGTGATAGAAAAATGTCAGTGCGATCAGTCTAGAGTCTAACAAATTAATGTACATAGATCATTACTTTACTAACTCGACTTCATCTCCAGCCCCCACAGCAAAGAAATATAAACAACGTTTCATCTTCTAAAATCAAACATTGCAGCTGGAGTTATCTGCTAAGTTTTTGAAGCAGCTTTATGAATGTATTAAGCTTTCGTTAGAGTATTTTTCGGGAAATGAAAAATATGCAAGGGACTGGAAGAGAATTCAGATTTTATTGTTGAACTACCAAGGAAAAGTGACCAGAAAAACTGCAACGACCTCTGTTGTGGTATCTAGGTTTTGTTTATATTCTCGAAGCAAATGGCAGTTAAAGGAAAGTTTTCCAAGCTCAATGAGCACTAGTTGTGGCCTTAGTGGTCAACCGCATGCGTTGATCAAATTAGAACCTTATAAATCATACTTGAAAAATCACCGCAGTTCCAATGACAAGTCATCTTCGGGCTCCAGCTTTTTTTCGAAAAGTAAATCAAGAAATAATCTCGAATATTATTTACAAAGCCTCAGGAGCTTGATTATCTTTATATATCGAAAATAGATAAGAAAGATAGCTTTCCAGGCCTATAAATGTAACTTCTTTTTCGATGAAAGCTTTGGCAAAAGTTATTGACAGTCTTAACATACAAGCATTAAGGGACCGGTTTTCAGAAGTGGGTTAAACTAGATATAACTTACTCTAGACATAAACTAATCACTAAGTTAACTCAAGAAACAAAATTTGAGCAGAGGATGCTTGCGGAAAGTTTAAAAGTTTGACTGGGCACCCTTTAATATTGTTCTTCATGCCTAAAATAGGATTTGGGTAAAATGTGGTCATCTTTCAAAAGGATTTAAGGGTCGCTACCACAATTCAAAGTTTTGAAAAATCCGCAATTTTTTTTTTTGGTCAGAAAAATTTAAAATTGAGACTCATATTGCCTAAATACATTAAAGAAATTTTTGAGCGATGAATTGGCAGTTTGTCTGGATGTTGCAAAACTAAGCGACCGAAAAGCGACTGTAACACAACAACTCTTAAAACCCTTAGCTGTGACCCTTCAAAATACAATGTTAATTCGTCTACGATTCGTCGTCAACGTATTTTTACTCGACAGAATGAAAATCTTAAAAATGACTTTACATCAGATGTTCCCCTTACGATTCATTGGGATGGGAAGATGATAGAAGACATTGTTGGCCTTGAAACTGTTGATCGACTTCCAATTTTGGTCTCTGGAAAAAATATTGAATAGCTACTTGCAGTCCCAAAACTTGTTTCTGGAACTGGGTTAGCACAAGCAACAGCAATTTATGAAGCAATAAATTCATGGGGACTTTCTGATAAAATTAAATGCATGAGCTTCGATACAACAGCCTTGAATACTGGTCCAAGAAATGGATCTTTCATCCTTCTTGAGCAGAAGATGGATAAAGAAATGCTTTGGCTAGCCTGTCGCCATCATATGATGGAAATAATGCTTTAAGCTGTAGTCATTCAGTCGATTGGTTGCTTATATGGACCAGATCACCAGATATGTTACTATTTAAAAGATTTAAAACTGCCCGTATTCAGCAATCAAATTTTTCAAATTGCTACCAATGACGATTTAAATAAATGCGAACAAATTGAAATTGCTGCTCAGAAACAAATCAACCAATTTCAAGTTAGAGATGATAATTATGAACATTTAATCTGACTATCATCTTCCTAGGAGGTGTTGCTGAGAAAGGAATCTCTTTCCGGGGACCTGCTGGTCTTCACCGTGCTCGATGGATGGCAAAATCAATGTATTCTTTAAAGCTGTGTTTATTCAGAGGATAGTTTTAGCTGACGAAAAGAGAAGAGAATGGAGTTTTAGATATTTGCCTATTCACAGTTGCAATATACGTAAAATACTGGTTATCAAATAAATCTAGTAATTTTACAAAAATTCATTGCAATTTTACTACAAACTCAGTTTAGTAATATTACTAAGCAATGTATAGTAATTTTACTACAAACTCAGCTTAGTAATATTACTAAACAATGTATAGTAATTTTACTACAAACTTAGTTTAATAATATTACTAAACAATGTATAGTAATTTTACTACAAACTCAGTTTAGTAATATTACTAAACAATGTATAGTAATTTTACTACAAACTCAGTTTAGTAATATTACTAAACAATGTATAGTAATTTCACTACAAACTCAGCTTAGTAATATTACTAAACAATGTATAGTAATTTTACTACAAACTCAGTTTAGTAATATTACTAAACAATGTATAGTAATTTTACTACAAACTCAGTTTAGTAATATTACTAAACAATGTATAGTAATTTTACTACAAACTCAGTTTAGTAATATTACTAAACAATGTATAGTAATTTTACTACAAACTCAGTTTAGTAATATTACTAAACAATGTATAGTAATTTTACTACAAACTCAGCTTAGTAATATTACCAAACAATGTATAGTAATTTTACTACAAACTCAGTTTAGTAATATTACTAAACAATGTATAGTAATTTTACTACAAACTCAGTTTAGTAATATTACTAAGCAATGTATAGTAATTTTACTACAAACTCAGCTTAGTAATATTACTAAACAATGTATAGTAATTTTACTACAAACTCAGTTTAGCAATATTACTAAACAATGTATAGTAATTTTACTACAAACTCAGTTAAGAAATATTACTAAACAATGTATAGTAATTTTACTACAAACTCAGTTTAGTAATATTACTAAACAATGTATAGTAATTTTACTACAAACTCAGTTTAGTAATATTACTAAACAATGTATAGTAATTTTACTACAAACTCAGTTTAGTAATATTACTAAACAATGTATAGTAATTTTACTACAAACTCAGTTTAGTAATATTACTAAACAATGTATAGTAATTTTACTACAAACTCAGCTTAGTAATATTACCAAACAATGTATAGTAATTTTACTACAAACTCAGCTTAGTAATATTACTAAACAATGTATAGTAATTTTACTACAAACTCAGTTTAGTAATATTACTAAACAATGTATAGTAATTTTACTACAAACTCAGTTTAGTAATATTACTAAACAATGTATAGTAATTTTACTACAAACTCAGTTTAGTAATATTACTAAACAATGTATAGTAATTTTACTACAAACTCAGCTTAGTAATATTACTAAACAATGTATAGTAATTTTACTACAAACTCAGTTTAGTAATATTACTAAGCAATGTATAGTAATTTTACTACAAACTCAGTTTAGTAATATTACTAAACAATGTATAGTAATTTTACTACAAACTCAGTTTAGTAATATTACTAAACAATGTATAGTAATTTTACTACAAACTCAGTTTAGTAATATTACTAAGCAATGTATAGTAATTTTACTACAAACTCAGTTTAGTAATATTACTAAACAATGTATAGTAATTTTACTACAAACTCAGCTTAGTAATATTACCAAACAATGTATAGTAATTTTACTACAAAATCAGTTTAGTAATATTACTAAACAATGTATAGTAATTTTACAACAAACTCAGTTTAGTAATATTACTAAACAATGTATAGTAACTTTACTACAAACTCAGTTTAGTAATATTACTAAACAATGTATAGTAATTTTACTACAAACTCAGTTTAGTAATATTACTAAACAATGTATAGTAATTTCACTACAAACTCAGCTTAGTAATATTACTAAACAATGTATAGTAATTTTACTACAAACTCAGTTTAGTAATATTACTAAACAATGTATAGTAATTTTACTACAAACTCAGTTTAGTAATATTACTAAACAATGTATAGTAATTTCACTACAAACTCAGTTTAGTAATATTACTAAGCAATGTATAGTAATTTTGCTACAAACTTAGTTTAGTAATATTACCAAACAATGTATAGTAATTTTACTACAAACTCAGTTTAGTAATATTACTAAGCAATGTATAGTAATTTTACTACAAACTCAGCTTAGTAATATTACTAAACAATGTATAGTAATTTTACTACAAACTCAGTTTAGTAATATTACTAAACAATGTATAGTAATTTTACTACAAACTCAGTTTAGTAATATTACTAAACAATGTATAGTAATTTTACTACAAACTTAGTTTAGTAATATTACTAAACAATGTATAGTAATTTTACTACAAACTCAGCTTAGTAATATTACTAAACAATGTATAGTAATTTTACTACAAACTCAGTTTAGAAATATTACTAAACAATGTATAGTAATTTTACTACAAACTCAGTTTAGTAATATTACTAAGCAATGTGTAGTAATTTTACTACAAACTCAGCTTAGTAATATTACCAAACAATGTATAGTAATTTTACTACAAACACAGTTTAGTACTATTACTAAGCAATGTATAGTAATTTTACTACAAACTCAGCTTAGTAATATTACTAAACAATGTATAGTAATTTTACTACAAACTCAGTTTAGTAATATTACTAAACAATGTATAGTAATTTTACTACAAACTCAGTTTAGTAATATTACTAAACAATGTATAGTAATTTTACTACAAACTCAGCTTAGTAATATTACTAAACAATGTATAGTAATTTTACTACAAACTCAGTTTAGTAATATTACTAAACAATGTATAGTAATTTTACTACAAACTCAGTTTAGTAATATTACTAAACAATGTATAGTAATTTTACTACAAACTCAGTTTAGTAATATTACTAAACAATGTATAGTAATTTTACTACAAACTAAGCTTAGTAATATTACTAAACAATGTATAGTAATTTTACTACAAACTCAGTTTAGTTATATTACTAAACAATGTATAGTAATTTTACTACAAACTCAGTTTAGTAATATTACTAAACAATGTATAGTAATTTTACTACAAACTCAGTTTAGTAATATTACTAAACAATGTATAGTAATTTTACTACAAACTCAGCTTAGTAATATTACTAAACAATGTATAGTAATTTTACTACAAACTTAGTTTAGTAATATTACCAAACAATGTATAGTAATTTTACTACAAACTCAGTTTAGTAATATTACTAAGCAATGTATAGTAATTTTACTACAAACTCAGCTTAGTAATATTACTAAACAATGTATAGTAATTTTACTACAAACTCAGTTTAGTAATATTACTAAACAATGTATAGTAATTTTACTACAAACTCAGCTTAGTAATATTACCAAACAATGTATAGTAATTTTACTACAAACTCAGTTTAGTAATATTACTAAACAATGTATAGTAATTTTACTACAAACTCAGTTTAGTAATATTACTAAGCAATGTATAGTAATTTTACTACAAACTCAGCTTAGTAATATTACTAAACAATGTATAGTAATTTTACTACAAACTCAGTTTAGCAATATTACTAAACAATGTATAGTAATTTTACTACAAACTCAGTTAAGAAATATTACTAAACAATGTATAGTAATTTTACTACAAACTCAGTTTAGTAATATTACTAAACAATGTATAGTAATTTTACTACAAACTCAGTTTAGTAATATTACTAAACAATGTATAGTAATTTTACTACAAACTCAGTTTAGTAATATTACTAAACAATGTATAGTAATTTTACTACAAACTCAGTTTAGTAATATTACTAAACAATGTATAGTAATTTTACTACAAACTCAGCTTAGTAATATTACCAAACAATGTATAGTAATTTTACTACAAACTCAGCTTAGTAATATTACTAAACAATGTATAGTAATTTTACTACAAACTCAGTTTAGTAATATTACTAAACAATGTATAGTAATTTTACTACAAACTCAGTTTAGTAATATTACTAAACAATGTATAGTAATTTTACTACAAACTCAGTTTAGTAATATTACTAAACAATGTATAGTAATTTTACTACAAACTCAGCTTAGTAATATTACTAAACAATGTATAGTAATTTTACTACAAACTCAGTTTAGTAATATTACTAAGCAATGTATAGTAATTTTACTACAAACTCAGTTTAGTAATATTACTAAACAATGTATAGTAATTTTACTACAAACTCAGTTTAGTAATATTACTAAACAATGTATAGTAATTTTACTACAAACTCAGTTTAGTAATATTACTAAGCAATGTATAGTAATTTTACTACAAACTCAGTTTAGTAATATTACTAAACAATGTTTAGTAATTTTACTACAAACTCAGCTTAGTAATATTACCAAACAATGTATAGTAATTTTACTACAAAATCAGTTTAGTAATATTACTAAACAATGTATAGTAATTTTACAACAAACTCAGTTTAGTAATATTACTAAACAATGTATAGTAACTTTACTACAAACTCAGTTTAGTAATATTACTAAACAATGTATAGTAATTTTACTACAAACTCAGTTTAGTAATATTACTAAACAATGTATAGTAATTTCACTACAAACTCAGCTTAGTAATATTACTAAACAATGTATAGTAATTTTACTACAAACTCAGTTTAGTAATATTACTAAACAATGTATAGTAATTTTACTACAAACTCAGTTTAGTAATATTACTAAACAATGTATAGTAATTTCACTACAAACTCAGTTTAGTAATATTACTAAGCAATGTATAGTAATTTTGCTACAAACTTAGTTTAGTAATATTACCAAACAATGTATAGTAATTTTACTACAAACTCAGTTTAGTAATATTACTAAGCAATGTATAGTAATTTTACTACAAACTCAGCTTAGTAATATTACTAAACAATGTATAGTAATTTTACTACAAACTCAGTTTAGTAATATTACTAAACAATGTATAGTAATTTTACTACAAACTCAGCTTAGTAATATTACTAAACAATGTATAGTAATTTTACTACAAACTCAGTTTAGAAATATTACTAAACAATGTATAGTAATTTTACTACAAACTCAGTTTAGTAATATTACTAAGCAATGTGTAGTAATTTTACTACAAACTCAGCTTAGTAATATTACCAAACAATGTATAGTAATTTTACTACAAACACAGTTTAGTACTATTACTAAGCAATGTATAGTAATTTTACTACAAACTCAGCTTAGTAATATTACTAAACAATGTATAGTAATTTTACTACAAACTCAGTTTAGTAATATTACTAAACAATGTATAGTAATTTTACTACAAACTCAGTTTAGTAATATTACTAAACAATGTATAGTAATTTTACTACAAACTCAGCTTAGTAATATTACTAAACAATGTATAGTAATTTTACTACAAACTCAGTTTAGTAATATTACTAAACAATGTATAGTAATTTTACTACAAACTCAGTTTAGTAATATTACTAAACAATGTATAGTAATTTTACTACAAACTCAGTTTAGTAATATTACTAAACAATGTATAGTAATTTTACTACAAACTCAGCTTAGTAATATTACTAAACAATGTATAGTAATTTTACTACAAACTCAGTTTAGTTATATTACTAAACAATGTATAGTAATTTTACTACAAACTCAGTTTAGTAATATTACTAAACAATGTATAGTAATTTTACTACAAACTCAGTTTAGTAATATTACTAAACAATGTATAGTAATTTTACTACAAACTCAGCTTAGTAATATTACTAAACAATGTATAGTAATTTTACTACAAACTTAGTTTAGTAATATTACCAAACAATGTATAGTAATTTTACTACAAACTCAGTTTAGTAATATTACTAAGCAATGTATAGTAATTTTACTACAAACTCAGCTTAGTAATATTACTAAACAATGTATAGTAATTTTACTACAAACTCAGTTTAGTAATATTACTAAACAATGTATAGTAATTTTACTACAAACTCAGTTTAGTAATATTACTAAACAATGTATAGAAAGTTTACTACAAACTTAGTTTAGTAATATTACTAAACAATGTATAGTAATTTTACTACAAACTCAGCTTAGTAATATTACTAAACAATGTATAGTAATTTTACTACAAACTCAGTTTAGTAATATTACTAAACAATGTATAGTAATTTTACTACAAACTCAGTTTAGTAATATTACTAAACAATGTATAGTAATTTTACTACAAACTCAGCTTAGTAATATTACCAAACAATGTATAGTAATTTTACTACAAACTCAGTTTAGTAATATTACTAAACAATGTATAGTAATTTTACTACAAACTCAGCTTAGTAATATTACTAAACAATGTATAGTAATTTTACTACAAACTCAATTTAGTAATATTACTAAACAATGTATAGTAATTTTACTACAAACTCAGTTTAGTAATATTACTAAACAATGTATAGTAATTTTACTATAAACTCAGTTTAGTAATATTACTAAACAATGTATAGTAATTTTACTACAAACTCAGTTTAGTAATATTACTAAACAATGTATAGTAATTTTACTACAAACTCAGTTTAGTAATATTACTAAACAATGTATAGTAATTTTACTACAAACTCAGTTTAGTAATATTACCAAACAATGTATAGTAATTTTACTACAAACTCAGTTTAGTAATATTACTAAGCAATGTATAGTAATTTTACTACAAACTCAGCTTAGTAATATTACTAAACAATGTATTGTAATTTTACTACAAACTCAGTTTAGTAATATTACTAAACAATGTATAGTAATTTTACTACAAACTCAGTTTAGTAATATTACTAAACAATGTATAGTAATTTTACTACAAACTCAGTTTAGTAATATTACTAAACAATGTATAGTAATTTTACTACAAACTCAGTTTAGTAATATTACTAAACAATGTATAGTAATTTTACTACAAGCTCAGTTTAGTAATATTACTAAACAATGTATAGTAATTTTACTACAAACTCAGCTTAGTAATATTACTAAACAATGTATAGTAATTTTACTACAAACTCAGTTTAGTAATATTACTAAACAATGTATAGTAATTTTACTACAAACTCAGTATAGTAATATTACAAAACAATGTATAGTAATTTTACTACAAACTCAGCTTAGTAATATTACTTAACAATGTATAGTAATTTTACTACAAACTCAGTTTAGTAATATTACTAAGCAATGTATAGTAATTTTATTACAAACTCAGCTTAGTAATATTACTAAACAATGTATAGTAATTTTACTACAAACTCAGTTTAGTAATATTACTAAACAATGTATAGTAATTTTACTACAAACTCAGTTTAGTAATATTACTAAACAATGTATACTTATTTTACTACAAACTCAGTATAGTAATATTACAAAACAATGTATAATAATTTTACTACAAGCTCAGTTTAGTAATATTACTAAACAATGTATAGTAATTTTACTACAAACTCAGCTTAGTAATATTACTAAACAATGTATAGTAATTTTACTACAAACTCAGTTTAGTAATATTACTAAACAATGTATAGTAATTTTACTACAAACTCAGTTTAGTAATATTACTAAACAATGTATAGTAATTTTACTACAAACTCAGTTTAGTAATATTACTAAACAATGTATAGTAATTTTACTACAAACTCAGTTTAGTAATATTACTAAACAACGTATAGTAATTTTACTACAAACTCAGTATAGTAATATTACAAAACAATGTATAGTAATTTTACTACAAACTCAGTTTAGTAATATTACTAAACAATGTATAGTAATTTTACTACAAACTCAGTTTAGTAATATTACTAAACAATGTATAGTAATTTTACTACAAACTCAGTTTAGTAATATTACTAAACAATGTATAGTAATTTTACTACAAACTCAGCTTAGTAATATTACTAAACAATGTATAGTAATTTTACTACAAACTCAGTTTAGTTATATTACTAAACAATGTATAGTAATTTTACTACAAACTCAGTTTAGTAATATTACTAAACAATGTATAGTAATTTTACTACAAACTCAGTTTAGTAATATTACTAAACAATGTATAGTAATTTTACTACAAACTCAGCTTAGTAATATTACTAAACAATGTATAGTAATTTTACTACAAACTTAGTTTAGTAATATTACCAAACAATGTATAGTAATTTTACTACAAACTCAGTTTAGTAATATTACTAAGCAATGTATAGTAATTTTACTACAAACTCAGCTTAGTAATATTACTAAACAATGTATAGTAATTTTACTACAAACTCAGTTTAGTAATATTACTAAACAATGTATAGTAATTTTACTACAAACTCAGTTTAGTAATATTACTAAACAATGTATAGAAAGTTTACTACAAACTTAGTTTAGTAATATTACTAAACAATGTATAGTAATTTTACTACAAACTCAGCTTAGTAATATTACTAAACAATGTATAGTAATTTTACTACAAACTCAGTTTAGTAATATTACTAAACAATGTATAGTAATTTTACTACAAACTCAGTTTAGTAATATTACTAAACAATGTATAGTAATTTTACTACAAACTCAGCTTAGTAATATTACCAAACAATGTATAGTAATTTTACTACAAACTCAGTTTAGTAATATTACTAAACAATGTATAGTAATTTTACTACAAACTCAGCTTAGTAATATTACTAAACAATGTATAGTAATTTTACTACAAACTCAGTTTAGTAATATTACTAAACAATGTATAGTAATTTTACTACAAACTCAGTTTAGTAATATTACTAAACAATGTATAGTAATTTTACTACAAACTCAGTTTAGTAATATTACTAAACAATGTATAGTAATTTTACTACAAACTCAGTTTAGTAATATTACTAAACAATGTATAGTAATTTTACTACAAACTCAGTTTAGTAATATTACTAAACAATGTATAGTAATTTTACTACAAACTCAGTTTAGTAATATTACCAAACAATGTATAGTAATTTTACTACAAACTCAGTTTAGTAATATTACTAAGCAATGTATAGTAATTTTACTACAAACTCAGCTTAGTAATATTACTAAACAATGTATTGTAATTTTACTACAAACTCAGTTTAGTAATATTACTAAACAATGTATAGTAATTTTACTACAAACTCAGTTTAGTAATATTACTAAACAATGTATAGTAATTTTACTACAAACTCAGTTTAGTAATATTACTAAACAATGTATAGTAATTTTACTACAAACTCAGTTTAGTAATATTACTAAACAATGTATAGTAATTTTACTACAAGCTCAGTTTAGTAATATTACTAAACAATGTATAGTAATTTTACTACAAACTCAGCTTAGTAATATTACTAAACAATGTATAGTAATTTTACTACAAACTCAGTTTAGTAATATTACTAAACAATGTATAGTAATTTTACTACAAACTCAGTATAGTAATATTACAAAACAATGTATAGTAATTTTACTACAAACTCAGCTTAGTAATATTACTTAACAATGTATAGTAATTTTACTACAAACTCAGTTTAGTAATATTACTAAGCAATGTATAGTAATTTTATTACAAACTCAGCTTAGTAATATTACTAAACAATGTATAGTAATTTTACTACAAACTCAGTTTAGTAATATTACTAAACAATGTATAGTAATTTTACTACAAACTCAGTTTAGTAATATTACTAAACAATGTATACTTATTTTACTACAAACTCAGTATAGTAATATTACAAAACAATGTATAATAATTTTACTACAAACTCAGTTTAGTAATATTACTAAACAATGTATAGTAATTTTACTACAAACTCAGCTTAGTAATATTACTAAACAATGTATAGTAATTTTACTACAAACTCAGTTTAGTAATATTACTAAACAATGTATAGTAATTTTACTACAAACTCAGTTTAGTAATATTACTAAACAATGTATAGTAATTTTACTACAAACTCAGTTTAGTAATATTACTAAACAATGTATAGTAATTTTACTACAAACTCAGTTTAGTAATATTACTAAACAACGTATAGTAATTTTACTACAAACTCAGTATAGTAATATTACAAAACAATGTATAGTAATTTTACTACAAACTCAGTTTAGTAATATTACTAAACAATGTATAGTAATTTTACTACAAACTCAGTTTAGTAATATTACTAAACAATGTATAGTAATTTTACTACAAACTCAGTTTAGTAATATTACTAAACAATGTATAGTAATTTTACTACAAACTCAGCTTAGTAATATTACTAAACAATGTATAGTAATTTTACTACAAACTCAGTTTAGTAATATTACTAAACAATGTATAGTAATTTTACTACAAACTCAGTTTAGTAATATTACTAAACAATGTATAGTAATTTTACTACAAACTCAGTTTAGTAATATTACTAAACAATGTATAGTAATTTTACTACAAACTCAGCTTAGTAATATTACTAAACAATGTATAGTAATTTTACTACAAACTCAGTTTAGTAATATTACTAAACAATGTATAGTAATTTTACTACAAACTCAATTTAGTAATATTACTAAACAATGTATAGTAATTTTACTACAAACTCAGTTTAGTAATATTACTAAACAATGTATAGTAATTTTACTACAAACTCAGTTTAGTAATATTACCAAACAATGTATAGTAATTTTACTACAAACTCAGTTTAGTAATATTACTAAGCAATGTATAGTAATTTTACTACAAACTCAGCTTAGTAATATTACTAAACAATGTATAGTAATTTTACTACAAACTCAGTTTAGTAATATTACTAAACAATGTATAGTAATTTTACTACAAACTCAGTTTAGTAATATTACTAAACAATGTATAGTAATTTTACTACAAACTCAGTTTAGTAATATTACTAAACAATGTATAGTAATTTTACTACAAACTCAGTTTAGTAATATTACTAAACAATGTATAGTAATTTTATTACAAACTCAGTTTAGTAATATTACTAAACAATGTATAGTAATTTTACTACAAACTCAGCTTAGTAATATTACTAAACAATGTATAGTAATTTTACTACAAACTCAGTTTAGTAATATTACTAAACAATGTATAGTAATTTTACTACAAACTCAGTATAGTAATATTACAAAACAATGTATAGTAATTTTACTACAAACTCAGTTTAGTAATATTACTAAACAACATATAGTAATTTTACTACAAACCCAGTTTAGTAATATTACTAAACTATGTACAGTAATTTTACTACAAACTCAGCTTAGTAATATTACTAAACAATGTATAGTAATTTTACTATAAACTCAGTTTAGTAATATTACTAGTTTTAGTAATATACTAATATTACTAAACAATGTATAGTAATTTTACTATAAACTCAGTTTAGTAATATTACTAGTTTTAGTAATATTATTAGTTTTATTACTAAAAAATTACTATACATTGTTTAGTAATATTACTAAGCTGAGTTTGTAGTAAAATTACTATACATTGATTAGTAATATTACTAAACTGAGTTTGTAGTAAAATTACTATACATTGTTTGGTAATATTACTAAGCTGAGTTTGTAGTAAAATTACTATACATTGTTTAGTAATATTACTAAACTAAGTTTGTAGTAAAATTACTAAACGTTGTTTAGTAATATTACTAAACTGAGTTTGTAGTAAAATTACTATACATTGTTGAGTAATATTACTAAACTGAGTTTGTAGTAAAATTACTATACATTGTTTAGTAATATTACTAAGCTGAGTTTGTAGTAAAATTACTATACATTGCTTAGTAATAGTACTAAACTGAGTTTGTAGTAAAATTACTATACATTGTTTGGTAATATTACTAAGCTGAGTTTGTAGTAAAATTACTATACATTGTTTAGTAATATTACTAAACTGAGTTTGTAGTAAAATTACTATACATTGTTTAGTAATATTACTAAACTGAGTTTGTAGTAAAATTACTATACATTGTTTAGTAATATTACTAAACTGAGTTTGTAGTAAAATTACTATACATTGTTTAGTAATATTACTAAACTGAGTTTGTAGTAAAATTACTATACATTGTTTAGTAATATTACTAAGCTGAGTTTGTAGTAAAATTACTATACATTGCTTAGTAATAGTACTAAACTGAGTTTGTAGTAAAATTACTATACATTGTTTGGTAATATTACTAAGCTGAGTTTGTAGTAAAATTACTATACATTGTTTAGTAATATTACTAAACTGAGTTTGTAGTAAAATTACTATACATTGTTTAGTAATATTACTAAACTGAGTTTGTAGTAAAATTACTATACATTGTTTAGTAATATTACTAAACTGAGTTTGTAGTAACATTACTATACATTGTTTAGTAATATTACTAAGCTGAGTTTGTAGTAAAATTACTATACATTGCTTAGTAATATTACTAAACTGAGTTTGTAGTAAAATTACTATACATTGTTTTGTAATATTACTATACTGAGTTTGTAGTAAAATTACTATACATTGTTTAGTAATATTACTAAACTGAGTTTGTAGTAAAATTACTATACATTGTTTAGTAATATTACTAAACTGAGTTTGTAGTAAAATTACTATACATTGTTTAGTAATATTACTAAACTGAGTTTGTAGTAAAATTACTATACATTGTTTAGTAATATTACTAAACTAAGTTTGTAGTAAAATTACTATACGTTAATTAGTAATATTACTAAACTGAGTTTGTAGTAAAATTACTATACATTGTTGAGTAATATTACTAAACTGAGTTTGTAGTAAAATTACTATACATTGTTTAGTAATATTACTAAACTGAGTTTGTAGTAAAATTACTATACATTGTTTAGTAATATTACTAAACTGAGTTTGTAGTAAAATTACTATACATTGTTTAGTAATATTACTAAGCTGAGTTTGTAGTAAAATTACTATACATTGTTTAGTAATATTACTAAACTGAGTTTGTAGTAAAATTACTATACATTGTTTAGTAATATTACTAAACTGAGTTTGTAGTAAAATTACTATACATTGTTTAGTAATATTACTAAACTGAGTTTGTAGTAAAATTACTATACATTGTTTAGTAATATTACTAAACTGAGTTTGTAGTAAAATTACTATACATTGTTTAGTAATATTACTAAACTGAGTTTGTAGTAAAATTACTATACATTGTTAAGTAATATTACTAAACTGAGTTTGTAGTAAAATTACTATACATTGTTTAGTAATATTACTAAACTGAGTTTGTAGTAAAATTACTATACATTGTTTAGTAATATTACTAAACTGAGTTTGTAGTAAAATTACTATACATTGTTTAGTAATATTACTAAACTGAGTTTGTAGTAAAATTACTATACATTGTTTAGTAATATTACTAAACTGAGTTTGTAGTAAAATTACTATACATTGTTTAGTAATATTACTAAGCTGAGTTTGTAGTAAAATTACTATACATTGCTTAGTAATAGTACTAAACTGAGTTTGTAGTAAAATTACTATACATTGTTTGGTAATATTACTAAGCTGAGTTTGTAGTAAAATTACTATACATTGTTTAGTAATATTACTAAACTGAGTTTGTAGTAAAATTATAATACATTGTTTAGTAATATTACTAAACTGAGTTTGTAGTAAAATTACTATACATTGTTTAGTAATATTACTAAGCTGAGTTTGTAGTAAAATTACTATACATTGTTTAGTAATATTACTAAACTAAGTTTGTAGTAAAATTACTATACATTGTTTAGTAATATTACTAAACTGAGTTTGTAGTAAAATTACTATACATTGTTTAGTAATATTACTAAACTGAGTTTGTAGTAAAATTACTATACATTGTTTAGTAATATTACTAAACTGAGTTTGTAGTAAAATTACTATACATTGTTTAGTAATATTACTAAGCTGAGTTTGTAGTAAAATTACTATACATTGTTTAGTAATATTACTAAACTGAGTTTGTAGTAAAATTACTATACATTGTTAAGTAATATTACTAAACTGAGTTTGTAGTAAAATTACTATACATTGTTTAGTAATATTACTAAACTGAGTTTGTAGTAAAATTACTATACATTGTTTAGTAATATTACTAAACTGAGTTTGTAGTAAAATTACTATACATTGTTTAGTAATATTACTAAACTGAGTTTGTAGTAAAATTACTATACATTGTTTAGTAATATTACTAAACTGAGTTTGTAGTAAAATTACTATACATTGTTTAGTAATATTACTAAGCTGAGTTTGTAGTAAAATTACTATACATTGCTTAGTAATAGTACTAAACTGAGTTTGTAGTAAAATTACTATACATTGTTTGGTAATATTACTAAGCTGAGTTTGTAGTAAAATTACTATACATTGTTTAGTAATATTACTAAACTGAGTTTGTAGTAAAATTATAATACATTGTTTAGTAATATTACTAAACTGAGTTTGTAGTAAAATTACTATACATTGTTTAGTAATATTACTAAGCTGAGTTTGTAGTAAAATTACTATACATTGTTTAGTAATATTACTAAACTAAGTTTGTAGTAAAATTACTATACATTGTTTAGTAATATTACTAAACTGAGTTTGTAGTAAAATTACTATACATTGTTTAGTAATATTACTAAACTGAGTTTGTAGTAAAATTACTATACATTGTTTAGTAATATTACTAAACTGAGTTTGTAGTAAAATTATAATACATTGTTTAGTAATATTACTAAACTGAGTTTGTAGTAAAATTACTATACATTGTTTTGTAATATTACTATACTGAGTTTGTAGTAAAATTACTATACATTGTTTAGTAATATTACTAAACTGAGTTTGTAGTAAAATTACTATACATTGTTTAGTAATATTACTAAACTGAGTTTGTAGTAAAATTACTATACATTGTTTTGTAATATTACTATACTGAGTTTGTAGTAAAATTACTATACATTGTTTAGTAATATTACTAAACTGAGTTTGTAGTAAAATTACTATACATTGTTTAGTAATATTACTAAACTGAGTTTGTAGTAAAATTACTATACATTGTTTAGTAATATTACTAAGCTGAGTTTGTAGTAAAATTACTATACATTGCTTAGTAATAGTACTAAACTGAGTTAGTAGTAAAATTACTATAAATTGTTTGGTAATATTACTAAGCTGAGTTTGTAGTAAAATTACTATACATTGTTTAGTAATATTACTAAACTAAGTTTGTAGTAAAATTACTATACATTGTTTAGTAATATTACTAAACTGAGTTTGTAGTAAAATTACTATACATTGTTTAGTAATATTACTAAACTGAGTTTGTAGTAAAATTACTATACATTGTTTAGTAATATTACTAAACTGAGTTTGTAGTAAAATTACTATACATTGTTTAGTAATATTACTAAGCTGAGTTTGTAGTAAAATTACTATACATTGTTTAGTAATATTACTAAACTGAGTTTGTAGTAAAATTACTATACATTGTTTAGTAATATTACTAAACTGAGTTTGTAGTAAAATTACTATACATTGTTTTGTAATATTACTATACTGAGTTTGTAGTAAAATTACTATACATTGTTTAGTAATATTACTAAACTGAGTTTGTAGTAAAATTACTATACATTGTTTAGTAATATTACTAAACTGAGTTTGTAGTAAAATTACTATACATTGTTTAGTAATACTACTAAACTGAGTTTGTAGTAAAATTACTATACATTGTTTAGTAATATTACTAAACTGAGTTTGTAGTAAAATTACTATACATTGTTTAGTAATATTACTAAACTGAGTTTGTAGCAAAATTACTATACATTGTTTAGTAATATTACTAAACTGAGTTTGTAGTAAAATTACTATACATTGTTTTGTAATATTACTATACTGAGTTTGTAGTAAAATTACTATACATTGTTTAGTAATATTACTAAACTGAGTTTGTAGTAAAATTATTATACATTGTTTTGTAATATTACTATACTGAGTTTGTAGTAAAATTAGTATACACTGTTTAGTAATATTACTAAACTGAGTTTGTAGTAAAATTACTATACATTGTTTAGTAATATTACTAAACTGAGTTTGTAGTAAAATTACTATACATTGTTAAGTAATATTACTAAGCTGAGTTTGTAGTAAAATTACTATACATTGTTTAGTAATATTACTAAACTGAGTTTGTAGTAAAATTACTATACATTGTTTAGTAATATTACTAAACTGAGTTTGTAGTAAAATTACTATACATTGTTTAGTAATACTACTAAACTGAGTTTGTAGTAAAATTACTATACATTGTTTAGTAATATTACTAAACTGAGTTTGTAGTAAAATTACTATACATTGTTTAGTAATATTACTAAACTGAGTTTGTAGCAAAATTACTATACATTGTTTAGTAATATTACTAAACTGAGTTTGTAGTAAAATTACTATACATTGTTTTGTAATATTACTATACTGAGTTTGTAGTAAAATTACTATACATTGTTTAGTAATATTACTAAACTGAGTTTGTAGTAAAATTACTATACATTGTTTAGTAGTATTACTAAACTGAGTTTGTAGTAAAATTACTATACATTGTTTAGTAATATTACTAAACTGAGTTTGTAGTAAAATTACTATACATTGTTTAGTAATATTACTAAACTGAGTTTGTAGTAAAATTACTATACATTGTTTAGTAATATTACTAAGCTGAGTTTGTAGTAAAATTACTATACATTGCTTAGTAATATTACTAAACTGAGTTTGTAGTAAAATTACTATACATTGTTTGGTAATATTACTAAGCTGAGTTTGTAGTAAAATTACTATACATTGTTTAGTAATATTACTAAACTGAGTTTGTAGTAAAATTACTATACATTGTTTAGTAATATTACTAAGCTGAGTTTGTAGTAAAATTACTATACATTGTTTAGTAATATTACTAAACTGAGTTTGTAGTAAAATTATTATACATTGTTTTGTAATATTACTATACTGAGTTTGTAGTAAAATTAGTATACATTGTTTAGTAATATTACTAAACTGAGTTTGTAGTAAAATTACTATACATTGTTTAGTAATATTACTAAACTGAGTTTGTAGTAAAATTACTATACATTGTTTAGTAATATTACTAAGCTGAGTTTGTAATAAAATTACTATACATTGCTTAGTAATATTACTAAACTGAGTTTGTAGTAAAATTACTATACATTGTTTGGTAATATTACTAAGCTGAGTTTGTAGTAAAATTACTTTACATTGTTTAGTAATATTACTAAACTGAGTTTGTAGTAAAATTACTATACATTGTTTAGTAATTATTACTAAACTGAGTTTGTAGTAAAATTACTATACATTGTTTAGTAATATTACTAAGCTGAGTTTGTAGTAAAATTACTATACATTGTTTGGTAATATTACTAAACTGAGTTTGTAGTAAAATTACTACCTATACATTGTTTAGTAATATTACTAAACTGAGTTTGTAGTAAAATTACTATACATTGTTTAGTAATATTACTAAACTGAGTTTGTAGTAAAATTACTATACATTGTTTAGTAATATTACTAAACTGAGTTTGTAGTAAAATTACTATACATTGTTTAGTAATATTACTAAACTGAGTTTGTAGTAAAATTACTATACATTGTTGAGTAATATTACTAAGCTGAGTTTGTAGTAAAATTACTATACATTGTTTAGTAATATTACTAAGCTGAGTTTGTAGTAAAATTACTATACATTGCTTAGTAATATTACTAAACTGAGTTTGTAGTAAAATTACTATACATTGTTGAGTAATATTACTAAGCTGAGTTTTTAGTAAAATTACTATACATTGTTTAGTAATATTACTAAACTGAGTTTGTAGTAAAATTACTATACATTGTTTAGTAATATTACTAAGCTGAGTTTGTAGTAAAATTACTATACATTGTTTAGTAATATTACTAAACTGAGTTTGTAGTAAAATTACTATACATTGTTTAGTAGTATTACTAAACTGAGTTTGTAGTAAAATTACTATACATTGTTTAGTAATATTACTAAACTGAGTTTGTAGTAAAATTACTATACATTGTTTAGTAATATTACTAAACTGAGTTTGTAGTAAAATTACTATACATTGTTTAGTAATATTACTAAGCTGAGTTTGTAGTAAAATTACTATACATTGCTTAGTAATATTACTAAACTGAGTTTGTAGTAAAATTACTATACATTGTTTGGTAATATTACTAAGCTGAGTTTGTAGTAAAATTACTATACATTGTTTAGTAATATTACTAAACTGAGTTTGTAGTAAAATTACTATACATTGTTTAGTAATATTACTAAACTGAGTTTGTAGTAAAATTACTATACATTGTTTAGTAATATTACTAAGCTGAGTTTGTAGTAAAATTAATATACATTGCTTAGTAATATTACTAAACTGAGTTTGTAGAAAATTACTATACATTGTTTGGTAATATTACTAAACTAAGTTTGTAGTAAAATTACTATACATTGTTTAGTAATATTACTAAGCTGAGTTTGTAGTAAAATTACTATACATTGTTTAGTAATATTACTAAACTGAGTTTTTAGTAAAATTACTATACATTGTTTAGTAATATTACTAAACTGAGTTTGTAGTAAAATTACTATACATTGTTTAGTAATATTACTAAACTGAGTTTGTAGTAAAATTACTATACATTGTTTAGTAATATTACTAAACTGAGTTTGTAGTAAAATTACTATACATTGTTTAGTAATATTACTAGGCTGAGTTTGTAGTAAAATTACTATACATTGTTTAGTAATATTACTAAACTGAGTTTGTAGTAAAATTACTATACATTGTTTAGTAATATTACTAAACTGAGTTTGTAGTAAAATTACTATACATTGTTTAGTAATATTATTAAACTGAGTTTGTAGTAAAATTACTATACATTGTTTAGTAATATTACTAAACTGAGTTTGTAGTAAAATTACTATACATTGTTTAGTAATATTACTAAACTGAGTTTGTAGTAAAATTACTATACATTGATTAGTAATATTACTAAACTGAGTTTGTAGTAAAATTACTATACATTGTTTAGTAATATTACTAAACTGAGTTTGTAGTAAAATTACTATACATTGTTTAGTAATATTACTAAACTGAGTTTGTAGTAAAATTACTATACATTGTTTAGTAATATTACTAAACTGAGTTTGTAGTAAAATTACTATACATTGTTTAGTAATATTACTAAACTGAGTTTGTAGTAAAATTACTATACATTGTTTAGTAATATTACTAAACTGAGTTTGTAGTAAAATTACTATACATTGTTTAGTAATATTACTAAGCTGAGTTTGAAGTAAAATTACTATACATTGCTTAGTAATATTACTAAACTGAGTTTGTAGTAAAATTACTATACATTGTTTTGTAATATTACTAAACTGAGTTTTTAGTAAAATTACTATACATTGTTTAGTAATATTACTAAGCTGAGTTTGTAGTGAAATTACTATACATTGTTTAGTAATATTACTAAACTAAGTTTGTAGTAAAATTACTATACATTGTTTAGTAATATTACTAAACTGAGTTTGTAGTAAAATTACTATACATTGTTTAGTAATATTACTAAACTGAGTTTGTAGTAAAATTACTATACATTGTTTAGTAATATTACTAAACTGAGTTTGTAGTAAAATTACTATACATTGTTTAGTAATATTACTAAACTGAGTTTGTAGTAAAATTACTATACATTGTTTAGTAATATTACTAAGCTGAGTTTGTAGTAAAATTACTATACATTGTTTAGTAATATTACTAAACTGAGTTTGTAGTAAAATTACTATACATTGTTTAGTAATATTACTAAACTGAGTTTGTAGTAAAATTACTATACATTGTTTAGTAATATTACTTAACTGAGTTTGTAGTAAAATTACTATACATTGTTTAGTAATATTACTAAGCTGAGTTTGTAGTAAAATTACTATACATTGTTTAGTAATATTACTAAACTGAGTTTGTAGTAAAATTACTATACATTGTTTAGTAATATTACTAAACTGAGTTTGTAGTAAAATTGCAATGAATTTTTGTAAAATTACTAGATTTATTTGATAACCAGTATTTTACGTATATTGCAACTGTGGATAGACAAATATCTAAAATTCCATTCTCTTCTCTTTTCGTCAGCTAAAACTGTCCTCTGAATAAACACAGCTTTAAAGAATAAATTGATTTTGCCATCCATCGAGCACGGTGAAGACCAGCAGATCCCCGGAAAGAGATTCCTTTCTCAGCAACACCTCCTAGGAAGATGATAGTCAGATTTAAATGTTCATAATAATCATCTCGAACTTGAAATTGGTTGATTTGTTTCTGAGCAGCAATTTCAATTTGTTCGCATTTATTTAAATCGTCATTGGTAGCAATTTGAAAAATTTGATTGCTGAATACGGGCAGTTTTAAATCTTTTAAATAGTAACATATCTGGTGATCTGGTCCATATAAGCAACCAATCGACTGAATGACTACAGCTTAAAGCATTATTTCCATCATATGATGGCGACAGGCTAGCCAAAGCATTTCTTTATCCATCTTCTGCTCAAGAAGGATGCAAGATCCATTTCTTTGACCAGTATTCAAGGCTGTTGTATCGAAGCTCATGCATTTAATTTTATCAGAAAGTCCCCATGAATTTATTGCTTCATAAATTGCTGTTGCTTGTGCTAACCCAGTTCCAGAAACAAGTTTTGGGACTGCAAGTAGCTATTCAATATTCTTTCCAGAGACCAAAATTGGAAGTCGATCAACAGTTTCAAGGCCAACAATGTCTTCTATCATCTTCCCATCCCAATGAATCGTAAGGGGAACATCTGATGTAAAGTCATTTTTAAGATTTTCATTCTGTCGAGTAAAAATACGTTGACGACGAATCGTAGACGAATTAACATTGTATTTTGAAGGGTCACAGCCAAGGGTTTTAAGAGTTGTTGTGTTACAGTCGCTTTTCGGTCGCTTAGTTTTGCAACATCCAGACAAACTGCCAATTCATCGCTCAAAAATTTCTTTAATGTATTTAGGCAATATGAGTCTCAATTTTAAATTTTTCTGACCAAAAAAAAAATTGCGGATTTTTCAAAACTTTGAATTGTGGTAGCGACCCTTAAATCCTTTTGAAAGATGACCAAATTTTACCCAAATCCTATTTTAGGCATGAAGAACAATATTAAAGGGTACCCAGTCAAACTTTTAAATATTGAATTTTAAGAAGCACTCTACAATTTGGAGAAGATGCAAGGTGCAGTTCACTAAACCCCTAAAATTATGCAGAATAATGTTGGTGAACTTAAAGATCACCTTTCTTTTTTTTTAATCACCTTTGTTTAAAAAGGTCTCTGTTTAATTTATTAGGCAATAAATGTTTATTTTATAAACAAATTTCACTTGGTAAAGTCCCATATACAAAAATGTAATAATTGCAATGATTTAAAAACAATGAAATAAGTGAGAGGCGTTGCTCGTGGTTCGTCATGCGCTGCGAATTCTCACTGAACCAACTATTTCTCAAGCAGCGTCATTGCTAAACCAAAGCATTCATGATGAGTTGCTTTTTCAATTTTAAATTGGAATTTAATCGGCATAATTATTATTATTATTTTAAGATGAAAAAAAATAATCTTACATCATCATGCTTGCTCTCAGCTTTGCAGCTTTTATTTATTCAGAGCAACACTCGAGCAGCATTAATCAGAACGTTCACCATCGCAACGCAAAGACTTTGCGATGAGATAGTGAGATTTATCTGTGACAATGATCGCGTGTTTCTTTAAAAATTTATAAATTAAAAAGAAATATTTTTTCACAGCTCATTCTTTTGTGTTTCATGTTTAGGTTAACAAGATGACAACATCACAACATTAACCGATTGTGATTAATTTTGTTTTCGGTTTCGAATGATCATTGAAATAAAATATTTATTTTCAATCAATTCTTTGCTGAATTGATATTCCGGTTCTCAACAAGCAATTATATAATTATTTAAGATGTATCTTTAACAGGATACCTATATGAACAGAATAACTTAAAAATATATTTCTGATCGATATTGTGGGTTGTTTTTAAAGAGAAGTGGTGAAATGGAAAGACTAGGTATACAAGATCAACAAAGTTATTTGACTGGCAAAATTAATTTTTTATTGATATCCGTGGAATGAATAACTTTTTTATAATCTAAACGAGGTAAAGTTATTCGGTGCTTGGTTTTTCTGATCATTATAACTAGCCCCAAAAAATAAGATAAAATCAAGTCAAATAAGACGTGAAAATCCAGTTCCGCGTACTAATTCTGCTTTCTTTTGATTTTGGTTGGATCTTAAACTTGCTGTCTTTAATTGCGTTTCCAAGTCATTGAGGATTTACTTTGCTTTTGGTCTACGTTCGTTTCTTACTTTTTTAATAAAAATCGTTAAATACCTTACAAACATTAATGGAGTAAATGTTCGGTCGATTTAGATGGCCCAGTTCTTGGAAATAGTCAAATTCTATTAGCTGCTTAAGTGTCGCTGACAACAATTTTAGCTCAACATTGTATCTTCGTCGTTAAATATTTTCATCTTTGTTTACACAAACAAGACAATAAATCGAATACTTCAAGAAACTTTTCATCCGACGGGGTGGGGAGAGGGGAGGGGATTCATGCTTTTGCAACATAATACCAGGACCAGAATGATGGTTCAAATTTTAAATAAACTGAATTCCACGGAGGCTTGAAGTTTTTTGTTTTATTTTCGTCTACTCTAGTCTCATTGTGCCAGGTGCTATGCCCATATGGGCATGGCATTAATCACTGGTTCTTTTAATATTCTTTTGGGCACTGTATTGAAACAAGTATACGACAGCAAGTCAGCTTGTCTCAGCCTTTTCGTGGTTTCGAAAGTCTAAGTTTAGAATTATACAACGTCATTTCGATAAGGGTAATTAGTTAAGCAGGGATGCAAAAAAAATACTCCATGCGTTTCTTTAATTTAATTGAATTCATCAATTATGTACCTATCTTTATATAATAGAATCGAAACTCAATTGAAACACTGGGTTCCCAGGTGCTCAAAACCCTTGTGGTCTTCGGACAACTCAGTATGATTATTTAAGAGAGTAGCTAGCCTCAAACTGAACTTTTTCTCTTTACAAACAAAAGGAGCATACAAAGATCAAAAACAACTTCTATGGAGGGAATACCCCTAAGTGTATTTAATAGAAAACTAAACCAGCCTTACGTAACCTAACCTAACCTAACCTAACCTAACCTAATCTAACCTAACCTAACCTAACCTAACCTAACCTAACCTAACCTAACCTAACCTAACTTAACCTAACCTAACCTAACCTAACCTAACCTAACCTAACCTAACCTAACCTAACCTAATCTAATCTAATCTAACCTAACCTAACCTAACCTAACCTAACCTAACCTAACCTAACCTAACCTAACCTAACCTAACCTAACCTAACCTAACCTAACCTAACCTAACCTAACCTAACCTAACCTAACCTAACCTAACCTAACCTAACCTAACCTAACCTAACCTAACCTAACCTAACCTAACCTAACCTAACCTAACCTAACCTAACCTAACCTAACCTAACCTAACCTAACCTAACCTAACCTAACCTAACCTAACCTAACCTAACCTAACCTAACCTAACCTAATCTAATCTAACCTAACCTAACCTAACCTAACCTAACCTAATCTAATCTAATCTAACCTAACCTAACCTAACCTAACCTAACCTAACCTAACCTAACCTATACAATAGTTTAGAGTGGAAAAAATATTATAAAAAAACCACTAAGCACATTTCTATTCCTTCTCTGTTCAAAATACTGCTTAAGACTAACTCTCATTCGTGCTTGTTCGCAGAACAAGCACTCTTTCGTTAAGTTCTTACGTTAAGTTTTATTTACGTTTAATTGTATCTTCCTTATACTTACATATGTGACCATCGAATGCAGTTGCCAGGACTCATGCAATTCGATACACAGGTTTTGTATACTTCAGTGGCATCTCGATAGCGTGCTCAGAAAGTGTCTATCCCGGCAAAAAAATATAAGAAAAATGTTTTTTCTAAGCCCTTTGTATACTGACAATTTTTGTTGAACAAAATATATTAGAATTAGGATGGGTATGTATTGCTTAAAACGCAAAAAGTATCTACTTTCGATAGAGTTGATGGCAACGCTATTTGCAATGGAGTTTTATTTGAATATTTTCAATAAAATTTGTGATAGAGGGGGAAACGGTACAATCATCCCTCCTCCTCACAGCATTTTTCAAATTTCATATCGTTATGCGACAGAAATTCATCGGCGTAATTAAACAAGCACAAGATAATTTCACCCCCCATAAAGGAGAATCACTATCGAAAGCTATTTTTGGGGTTGATAAAACTTCTCATCTAACTGATATATAAAGTTTTCCACACATGGATAACTGAAAATCGATTAGCGGTCAGGTAACCAAACCAATAACAAAAATTCGGCCATCATAGTAAATACAATTACCGTTGTATAAAAAGCATCTTCACAATTTAAAGTGTTCAGATACAGGAAAAGTTTTTTAAGTTTTGTATATTTATCTACTTGACAGCAATGATGAGACTTTCTTTTTTCATTTATTATTCTCGAACTACCATTTTCAGGTCATTTCCTTGTCGTGTTCATCTTCAAGCAAAATCCAATAGACATTATCGTCTTCCTGTCTATCGTCAAGTCGCCACTCAATGTGCACTAGAAAATTGCAAAGAAGTCCCTTCTTATTAGATTCATGCTCTTCCTGCCCCGCAACGCTCAACCTTCCTTAAGCTGGCGACAAAATTGAATTTCACTTCAATCGAATGCAAATATGCAGGATTTTTTTTTCAAAGAAATAAAGTTTTTAAAAAAATTTTAACAATTTGTATTTAAATCCTTTGAGCCAATTTGCCAACTTTGCCACACACAAGCTTACGACACAAAATAAAGGGGTTCCATCTCAATTTTTTTTCGGAAAAATCGATATTCTAGGAAGGACTCTGCATCGTTCGTATGATGAATATTTAATGTTATGCTTACGTTATCTAGGTAGGGAGTCCATAACTACTTTAACAGGACAAATATGTTGGATAGATTTTTAGTCGGCTTATTTTGGAATTGAATTTAGTGCTCATTTTGATGTTGAAAGGACAATTTTATATCTTTGAACTTCTTTTTGAATTCAGTATTCATCACTTCGTCAGAGCATCTAAAATAAATATGATGCAATGCAAGTATGTAGTTCATTTAGGAATGAAGGGCCACACTTTTTTTTTAGACTTATTTACCTTTTTAATGTCGGTTGGCGACGATACACGACGACGACGTTGCGTGCGGTACCATGGAACCGTACAAGAAAACATTTAATAGTTAAATTGCGTGCTGTTTGTCTTCGTATTAGTGAAAAGTCATTATCCTTTGAGCTCATGCAGGTACATCATGCACGAATGAAATAAAAAAAGTATATCCTTTATTAGAACGTTATTAGGGCAAAATGTCTTTAAGGGGGTTTCTTTTATGTTTCTGAAGAATTTTTCGAACAGATGCGGAGCTTTCCTCTTTGCGCATGGATCCCTAATGCTGTTGTATTATTATTCACCCTTTATGTTTTTAACTTTACTATAGGTAGGTGCCTTTTTAATAGTTGTCTACAGCTAAGTCTTTAAACAGTGGCGGTAGGAAATCATATGAAGCTGAATAGATACATCTTCGATCGCTCTGTAAGACATTATTTTCTGTATTTAATATGAAGATAAATATTTTATGGAGCTTTATCTTGACTGTCCGAGTAGTTCTAATTGCAGCACACAACTGTTCCGTTCGCTTATTTTCAAAGACTGTTGATGTCGATCTGAAATAAAACATGGCTGCTATGTCAACAAGCCATAAGAAACGAAGCGTCAGAAGTGCTTGGCTTCATATACAACTAACACCGAGAAACCGTTGATTTGACTTCAAATTAAAACGGAGGCCTGAAGGTTGTGTCTCAGGAAGAAAACTAGAACGTCCATGCAGTTACCTCTATACTTTGAGCGATGGAAGAATGAGAAACGCTGGCTCAAAAGAACCAAAGAAGATCACCATCGCATCAACACACGCGAAGTCAAGAAGATGCATAGATGCTTGAGCAGAAAAGAGGTGGGAAGTAATATGGGGGAGTGAAACAATGTAGGTACATCAGATACTAGCTGCTCTGGACCCTACAAAGATGGTAATGGAAACACACTGGAAGATTCACAGTCGTTGTTAACCATTAGGAAGGACTTCTTAAACCAGTATTGCTTGATTATGATGAACGCCAAGAAAAGAAAAAATGATCGACTGGTACAAATAAATTTAAATGACAACCAACGCCTCACAGTGGTCAAAAATCATAACTTTTGAACGCGTAAAGATATCGTTACATTTATTTTGCGATTTGTAGGTACTGTGGGGTAGATTCACACTTTTTCTGAATATTGCATATAATTTCTTCTTAAATGAACAATTAAGTATTTTTTTGTTTTTTTACGAAGCTTTGATCATTACACTCCAATTATGCATCGTTGGTTCGGGTACTTTCGGCATAATTGTTTGTGAGTCAGAAAGCTCTCTTAAATATAAATTAAAGTGAATCACATAAAAGCAAACTGTTAAACACGTATTTTTTTAATCAAACGAGATCATTTAACAAATCAAATAAAAAAAATAAAAAGAAGCAAACGAAACAAAAAGAAATGCGGTCAGGAAATAAGGAAGTCGAAAGTAGCCCCTCGTCAAAAGTGCCCCACCCTACCCTAACATAAAGGCAAGTTATGGATTCGTGCAAAAAAAAATTTGAGATAAGAATCACACTTGACAATACGATGGTCGAAAAAAGTGGGTCTGAAAATTCCGTCCGTCTGTCTGTCTGTCTGTTCGCACCTTTACAGCGTTTTTTTTTTTGAAAAACCTCTGAAACGACGCTTGTCAATTTTAGTACATATTGTGCTGTGTTCCTTATTTTGTGTGTGTTAAAAAATGAGCAGACTCTCAAATATTGAAGAGTGGGGATGAAATTCCCTCAAATAGAGAATATTTGTCAAAAAGTAAAGAAACGCGTGTAACAACAAATTTTTAACACAAATTTAAAACGTCAGCAGTTTTATGCATTGATTTTTCCAACTTTATTTAGAAAGACCTGTCGACTTCTTGAATATTCTAACGCTCTACAAAAAAGTTGAATAAGTGTTTGCCATAGTAGCAGCAGTAGCACGTAGCAATGTCAAAGTTAAATGTAAATTTAAATGCACGTAAATTGTTTTGCACGGCTACAATGTGAAGAATAGCAGCTGCAGAGAATAGCAGAAGTACAAGTCGACTCAACTCCAACTTCACGAACGTGCTGCGCTGCAAAACAACAACAAACCAAAATGGCAGGTATGATTTTTGTTTGAATTCAGTGCTGCACATTGTATTCGTGTATGCTGCTTTGTGAGCTTCTTTTTTGACATTTACATACTTTGACATTGCTTCGTGCTACAGCTGCTACTACACGCAGCCAGTTAGTTTCTTCCTATTGAAAAAAAAAGATTTTGTTGCTCATTTTAGTTTAAGTTCCTGCGTTCCTGAAGCAGATTAGCTCATATTTTTTTGAAATTTGTATCTATACCCCATTTTTCATAGTAGGGTAGGGAATGATCGCATTTAAATGGTGCGTGCCCTCTTTAAGCTTTTCATGCGGGCACGCGTGAGGGCTAAACACAATGATGTCGTCCGCAGACAGGATCGGCTCAGAGTTACCAAGACGAACAGGGAAGTTGGACAGGAAAAGGAAAGGCCCCAGAATTGAGCCATGGGGAACTCCTGTGAAGTTGGGTAAGGGGGAAGACCTTTCATTTTCAAAGCAAACCTGTATGAGTTTATCAAAGAGAAGCTTTGTAACTATTTAATGATGTAAACAGGGAAGTTGAGACAGTGATGCCTGATTCACAACCTCGCGTCACGACGAGACGAGAGCGTCGCGATTATCGCTGTCACTTTTTCCCGTTCTGAATTTTTCAAAGCGGGAAAAAAAGACAGCGATAATCGCGACGCTCTAGTCTCGTCGTGACGCCAGGTTGTGAATCAGGCATGAAGCGTGAATATTAGACCAGCGTGCCAGGTTGAATCGAAAGCATTCGAAAATCCAGCGCGCAGGCTACAGTGCACATCTTGTCCCTTAAGTTAGAGAGGATTCGATCTTGAAGAAATAGCAAAAGCATGTTCCGTGGAGTGGCATCTTTTGAAACCGAACAGTTGGTGCATAACTATGTCAGCATCGATTAAGAAATCTTGAATTTAAGCGAGTAACATTCTTTCAAAGATGTTGCCGATGTTCGAAAGTAGGGAGATGGGATGGAAGTTATCGATTTGGTTAGAACCACTTTTTCCGTTAGCTTTCTTCTAAGAGGAGTTGTTTAAACAATTGTTGAAAATCGGGGTCAAATGAGATGCTAACGTGGTTTTGAGTTTGCGAAGAGCGAAGTTCGGTATGTTGTCTGTGCCAGCGGATTTTTTGTAATTCAACGAAGCGATGGTGGATCCAATCATGGCAGTCGAAGTAAAGAAGTTACACCGGGTTGCATCAGATTTATTGGAGGGGGAACATGTCTAGTGAGTAGTTCGAGTTCCATGAGGCACTGTTAAAGGTGTTAACAGATAGGGTGATTTCGGCATCAACTAGAGGCGTTTTTGAAGATTATATTTTTGCATAGATGGATTGGAATTTGGAATGCGTCAATTTTTTCTAGAGGAGCTGTTATTACTCTATTGTCATAGACCACCTCCACTCCAGTTGAGCATTTGTTAACAATTTTCGTATACGGTTTGTTAATTGTTAATGGCTTTGAACACATTAGGAGGGGCAAAAAGCCCGTTTAACTTCTTCCAGAATTGTTCGTCGGTGTCGATTCTGACTGACCCGATCCTTAATAATTTTGCTGAGGCATCTGATTTTGTATTGCAAGAAATATACCTACACACCTTAGAATTCTACGTGTTTATTGTCAGTTTACCGCAAAGAGCTCACCTGTTTCCAATCAAAAACATTCTTATCCGCTTTGTTGTTCCCGTTTATCCGGAAAAGATCTAAAAAAAAGGAGAAACAAGTACCTACTCAACTTACCTGCCAACCAAATTCAAAAGGGAACCCCAATCACATGTTTTAATACACAGAAAAAAAATATGTTTGCAAAAAAAATTTATATTTATGTTTACCCAACAAACGTGCAAGTGGATGGGAAACAGAAACAGCAGACAACAAAAATGCCCTTCAAAAGTGAAGATAAACTCATAAAAAATAAAATAAAGGGGAGAAAGACAACCCGAAAAAAGAAGTGAAAACAGAGCAACAGCAACAACAACCGTCAAAAGCCTCCTATAAAAAAAAAAAAAAAAAATAGGGTAATAAATCGATATCAATCTTTGAAAACCACCCTCTCGCTTTCGCTACTCAGAAGTCAGAACAGAATCACAATTCCCAACCTTCTCTTTAATCAATGAAACAACAAAAATTTATATGAATGAATGACGTTAATAATTTTATATAGATGAACAAAGGTACCTACAACAAATTCCGTTATTTACCTGTTTATTTAATCCAATTTTAATTTAACTGTTGTTTGAGTGAGAATAAATACCACCGGCTGCTCGATAAATATGGCGTTCTTCCACCAGCATCGATGAACGGTAAGCGGTGATGCGTGACACTTTGGTGACAGATGACAGCAGAAAATAACGTAAAAACAAAAACAACAAGGAACTACTGTTATATAAACGGAAAATTGTTTTTTTTTTTTTTTTTTTTTTTTTTTAATTGCGGTCACTTTTCACTCAGTTTATTTCTCTTTCTTTTCCCTTTTCCCGGGGAAAACAAAGACACAATTTATATTAGAATTTTCTTTGCACTATATTTTTTTCTTTTTATTTCACACACCCCATTCTGTCTAGGGTTTAATTAATATATTTTTTTTTTTTTGCACAATTTTTAGGTCCACGGTGTAGGTACCTTTTGCGTCAAAATGAAGAAAACTTGAATTTTCTTTTCTATTCTTCTTTGATCTTTTTTATTCGCTTTTGATTGAGAAAAAAAAGAAAATATTCAATCAAACGATTGGTAAATTTATACCTATTTAAAAGAAATTTGTTTTTGCTTTAGGTACACAAAGATAACAATAAAAATGGACGTTTTTGTTTTAATTTATTTTTGTTTTGTTTGCTTCACTTTGCTTGCTGCAAATTTGATTCCGCAATTAATAAAAATAAAACACAAGCAGAAGCAGGCCGGACCGGAATAAATGAACGGCAAATTGTGAGGATTTTTTATAAGCTCAAAGTAGACAGGCGATGAATTTATTAATAAAAGAAAAAGAAACAGAAGCAAACCGAGACGACCGCTAGAAGGAAAACGCAAATAGAGTATTTTTCAGTGTCCAGTCGAGGGGGATTATGCCACACAAGTTATCACTCACAAAAAAAAGTATTTTTACTTAGAATTAATAACAAAAAAATTAATTTTACCGAACAACCGTAGACCAAACCGTACTCGGACACAGCTGACTGCGCAGTGTTCAAGACTGTTGGGGATTTTTCAAGAAGAAGTGGTTTTTCTATGTTTTGTTCTTCATCTTTTTTAAGAGAAAACTTATTGAATTATTCAAATTCAAAATTGAAGTTTCTCTTTTCCCTAAACTCTTTGCTTTCCCTTCCCTAATCTAGTTTCAGTTTCAGTACCCTTTTTTATATAAGGTTTTTTTTGGTTTAAAAAATGTATATTATTTTATTTAAAAACAATTTGAACTAAGCAAAATCATTTACAGTAACTTTATTGTGAAGAAAATCTGTTGATTCAATCTATAAAAGCTTAAAAGAGTAGAAAGAATCTTTACCAATTACCATTATTTTCTTTCATTTTGTTGTATTAAGAGAAATGTCAATTCATTTCATATATCATAGGATGAAAAGCTCTTTAGTTTGGCTGGAACCACATTTTATAGTGCTCAATGAGGAATATAAAAGGCGTTTATTTAAAATTTTTAATCACTGCTTTTGGAATTTATGTAAACTTTCATAAAAGTAAAATATATTGTTTGATTTTTGAAACATTTATTGCGTCAATACCGAGTATGCTGAGTCGACACATCAACACCGCCGTCTGGGTGATACACATTAAAGAGATCTTGTGTCAGGCAAGGCTGGTTTTTTGTGTTTTTTTTTTTTGAGATGGAGGCTTCTTTTCCAACCAGATAAGCTAATTGTAGCGTCACAGATAAAGAGTTTTCTTCTGTATATCACTCACACTATTACAGACTACTACACAGACCGCCAACTCTGTTTATTTTATTTCTGTGCTGTATATCATGAAATAATACATGTCAAAAACTGTGATACAAAAATTGAACTGTGTGTGGAAACAGAATAAAGGCAAGACAGAATCGGGTGGAACTGCAATTCAATGAAAATGTCATGCGATTTAAGTCATACAATTTGGATACAATTAGAATATTTGCAGTAGATTTACAGCAGTTCCGTTTTTCACGGTATTGACTTTATTCTGTTTCTCCACACAGTCGAATTATTGAATCATGGCAAACTTCTTTTGAAATTTTTGATTTTGTTTTCGTTCATTCGAATCTAAACAATATACACATATTTTTCATTTTGGTTCCTTGCATATGTGTCACAAAGTAACCTCATGTTCATAAGAGCCAATGCTATGAGTGTATTTGTTTATTTACATATGAGATTTTAACAGTAGATTCTGAAGTAGATACAGCAAAGGAATTTCGTTAATTAAGACAAAGTAAAGACAAAGCAAACATTTGAATTATGAAAAAAATACAATACAATACAACAATCAATACGAGAATAATAATTTTGTAACGCACTCATTTACATAAAAATATGAACACTTTAGCCATGTTTTATTGTGGTTCTACCCAAAAACGTAGAAATTAAAAAAAACAGCATCATCTACTACTTTTCTTATATACGTTTCAATCTATTACCGAAAATACCCAAACTTCACACACATGTCAAACCCTTAATTAAAATTTTCACCCTAGTGAGTGCGGATGCGGATTTCTTCTAATTTAATTTAATTTTTGTGCAATAAAGTCACGCAAAAGTTGTATTTTAACTCTTAATTCTCAAATAAATTTGACAAAGTATAAACATTTTATTTTTATAATATAAATTCGAAGAAGGTAAGAAACAAAAAGTGAAAAGAAAAAAAAGGAGCTTATGCAAAAATTACAAAAAAAAACATTTTATCGATTTTCTTTGAAGTCCTTGAATTGATTTTTTTTCTCCATTATACTCCTCACACTCTTATCCTTGAAAAAACAAAAAAAATTAAGTGAATTAAAATGGCCAATTGTGAGCTTCCTCCGCCGAACATCAGTGGCTTTGCACCACGCCGATTGTATCAAAATGGAACAAGCCAACCTGTAGTTGGAGGCAAAGGAACTCCCGGGGATAATATGGACCAAATGCATCAAGCCCAACAACCACAACCATCAAAACAACAAGGTCACTCAGGTGGGAAATTTAAGAAAGATAAAACCGCTGAAGTCACTATAGGGTTGGACAAGATGTCTATTGAAGACTCCCTCAAACTGCATGATAATAACAACCTAGCAATGAAGACACCAGTTTCTATTCTTCAAGAGTTGCTAAGCAGACGTGGAATCACTCCGAGCTATGAGCTTATCCAAATGGAGGGTGCAATTCATGAGCCCACATTTCGTTATCGTGTTTCTTTTAATGATAAGGATGTACCATTCACTGCAATGGGAGCTGGACGTTCAAAGAAGGAAGCCAAGCACTCGGCTGCTCGTGCATTGATTGACAAACTCACTGGAGTTCAACTTCCAGAAAGCCAATCCAACGATGTCGATGCTAACTCCAACTGCGGTGGCGGAGGCGGAGAGTAAGTATCTTTTGAATCGAGACGAGATTTTTTCAACTCTAAACTTTGTTTTAATTTTTTTTTTTTTTTTGTTCAGCCCAAAAGGAGTGTATGCAGAGAAAGTTATGGGCAACCCAATCGGATGGTTGCAGGAGATGTGCATGTCCCGTCGTTGGCCACCACCAACCTACGAGACTGAAATGGAAGTTGGCTTGCCACATGAGCGTCTCTTCACGATCGCTTGCACTATTCTCAATTTCAGAGAAATGGGAAAGGGCAAGAGCAAGAAGATTGCCAAGCGTTTCGCAGCTAACAAGATGTGGACACGTCTCCAGGAGAATCCACTTGACAACGCTCAAGTCAATGACTCATTCCGAGCTGGATTAGACGATGAGGTAAGTCTTTCTTTTTTTTTGTATTCTTTTTATATTTTCAAATTGACATTTCATAAGGGTTTTGTTTGCCTGTTTGTCTGTTTAGTGGGTGAGCTGTTTTTTAGTGTGGTTTTTCCCTGATGGCTAAGTATTTTTATATTTTGTTTCGTTAATGTGGGCGTTTGATTTCGCAATTTACATAAATAAAATAAGAAAACAACAGGCACACAAATTCATATTGATTTGTCTCTGAATTTACTCTGATGTCGTGATTTTTTTTGTTTTTTCTTATAAAATCTGTAATTTGTGTGTTTGTCTTGTTTTTTTCTTTTCTTACAGAATCGCAATTTTTCAAATTATTACAGTGATTTGAAAGATATGCAAGTGCCCACAATAACGAGTCAGCATAGTCATAAGGTGTCTCAGTTCCATAAGTCTTTGAAAAATGCTGCAGGCGAGAAATTAACTCAGTTGCAGGTGAGTTTTAGATTTATTTAATAAGTGTGACGTTGGAAATGTTTCGATGGAAGCCCAACAACAACATTTAAGAACACTATTGTATTCAACAGAATCTTCAAATATGCGATGTGTAAAAGGATTTTCAGTTACCTCAATAAATCAATCTCCAACTCTCTTTAGTTGTATGTTCCTACATTAAATTAGTTTATTTCGGTCTATTTCTTTCTTTTTTTTTGAAACTAGATTATTTTTCCATTCTTTTCGCATACGCCTACTCATATTGACAAATAATTTTGTTCTACAAGAATGGCTCATAATTATCAGTATCCATTGTCGTGAAATAGAAATAAAAATTCAAGTTTTTGTGTTTCCTGTACATTTCAGAGATGAATTCTTCAAAAGTTAAACAATAATGGCTAAGGTTTATTTGTTAGCATACAAAACTGACTTTTTTCTGACGTTTTCTTTCAAAAAGTTGAAGCAATTTCGACAAAAGAGTATAGATACGACGTTCCTAAAATATTCTAACCTCAACTACAAGATAGCATTGCTCTTCAAAGAAGTCATTTGAACAATAATTGTTTTCCAAGCTGTGTTTTCAATAAAATGGGCAAAACCGGGATTTAAACTGTCAATAAACATTGCTCTTAACAAGATAATGCACTTATGAAACTTTGAGCAGTTGAATTTAACCATGACCGAAATGATAAATGGCATACGCAGTGATGGTTGCCATCACAAAATGCACAGGCAGAGATGTACACGTATTCACAGGCACGACAAAATATTTCTAGGGTGTTTCAGGCAAGAGGAGTACGAGTTGGCGGTCTGTATTGTCATGGATCTGTGGTTGGAGCAATGAATTAATGTTTTAGCGCCGATTGTTTCTTGTGCATGAAACTTTGTTACACCCTCATAATCTTCAATTTAAAAAAAAAAAAAACAGTCAAATCAATGGACGGACTACGAAAGAGCAAACAACATAAATTTCACGTTGGATTCAAACATTTTAAACTTACAGTAGACGGTCGATATAGTGAACCTCTGTATAGTAAACCACCACTAAATAATGAACTATGAGAATCTCAATATGTATAGTGAAGTTAATTTTTTTTTACGATATTCAACGGAAAAATTTCTGTTGCAATGCGTCTGTGAATGTCAACAATTTTTCTGAACAATTTGCCATTCCTTTGTGTGTTTTTTCACATTGTCACGAACAAACAAATAAGTTTTTTGTATTGCTCTGCTTTTGATACAGATAGTAGTCCTTCAAGTAAATTCCAGGAAAACGTCAAGGTGTGTAAAGTAATAAGTGTATGAAAAGACATTTATTTAGGACATCTGAAATCCGGGGGGTATAAACTAAGCTGTACAAATAGTTTTTGGAACTACGAAGATCAAATCTGCCAGATAATGGATTGCATTTAAAACAGAAGGCAATTTAAATTTTGGAAAAAATTAATGAAAGCCGGTGTAGGTTCTTCGCAAGTGATGGCTGCTGCTATGCTCTTGAACCCGAAGGATTAAAATAATATTCATGTTTTAGTACATATAACATGCGTTTAATCCTCATTGACCAAAGCTTTAAGTCTCCTTATGTAATTCCAACTCTTGTCACCTTACCATCTTATTATGAAGCTTGTTTTTGTGGACTTTATTGAAGTAAATTCAATTTAAAAGATTTTGTGACCTTTGTGTACCTGGGCGAAACGCATTTGGACTAAAGGTCACAAAATCTTTTAAATTGAATTTACCATCTTATCCACATTCAATTTGTCGTACAGTGCCTTTTGTGTTTCAAAACATTTCCCCACAGCCACAACCCACATAAAAGTTAAATGAACTAAAATTGTGTTATTTCTTTTTGGAGTACCGAGAAATATTTGTAGCCTTATGAAAACTCAACAAACCAATCAAAATATTCATCACCAAAATTTATCTTCACCTTTCTATTTGCAGAAAACTTGCCTCAAAGCACCTTCTCTCAATCACATCCAACTTCTAGCTGACATTGCCCAGGAGAATCAATTTGAAGTCACCTATGTCGACATTGAGGAAAAAACTATTTCGAATCAATGCCAATGTTTGGTACAACTATCAACTCTACCAGTGGCTGTTTGTCATGGATCGGGCGCCACTCAAACAGATGCTCAGCGTCATGCCGCTCAAAATGCTTTGGAATATTTGAAAATCATGACCAAAAAGTGAATTGAATTGTTTTTCATATAATTGGCCGCAATTTTTAATAATATGTTGGCCAAGTTAAACAAGTAAAACATATAAGGAGAAGGACCAGTGGTGGGAAAAGAAACAAATAATTTATTTATAGTAAAATCATTGGTCCAATTGTTTGAAAACTAATGAAAAAGAACGGTGACAACAACGGTGGGGATAATCTTTTTGGTTTATTGTTTTTGTTTTAGTTTCTTTTTGTTTGTTTTCTTTTTGAAGAAAATACATACATACGTATATGTGTATGTATGTATGTATATATAATTTTATTTTTTTATTGAAAATCTGGGATGATAGTGTTGAATTGTTTCATTGCCATTTCCCTTGGCCATGAGTTCGAAATGTTGAGATACTGTTTTATATGAAATGAAAAATCGAAACGAACGTTTTTCTAAATTGATTATTAAAAAAGTTTTAATTTACACCATTTATTTTTATATTTTTTGCAAAGCATATTTTGTATACAACAAAATTTAAAGATTTCTATTAATCAGAAATTTAATTTAAGTGTTTGAACTTTTGAATTTATGCCTACATTTTTTTTTTATTTTTTTTTTGAATGTATACCTTCTAAATAATTGGAACTTGCATGTTACTATTTTTTTAACATACCTTAACTTTTTGGTTAAAGTATATATTTTAAGAATAGGAGAAGACATCAATTTATTTGAAAATTGTATAATGCAGATCTCAAAGCATGTAGCAATATTTTATACAAGTTAAAAACAATTGCTACCTGGTATGATGTTTGCTTATACCAGTTTTAGACCAATTAATGCTGGTATAAAACAATTGACTGTTTTGGTTAAACTGTTGAAACTTGTTTAGTCAAAAATGGATTACATTTCCAAGTCATGGCAATTAGAAGGACAAAAAAAAAAGAATAGAAAACATTCTTATCGAAGAAAATGTCTCAGAATTTCATTAAACACTTATAACAAAAAAAAAGTAAACAGAATTAAAAATGAAGTATGGAATTTTAACTAAATACATAAATAACTGGTATAAAATATAATATATAAATGTGTGTGTTTTAAATAATGAAACAAAAAATATCGATATCCATTCTACTTACTAGAGGCTTTCACAATATTATTATCTTCTCTTCTATATTCATCCATTTGCATTAATTATAAAAATGTAAAAAAATGTATGATGGAGAAATTAAAATAAAATTTAAAAAAAAAATTAAAAACAATACAAATAAATTTGTCATAGCAAACGGTATAAAGGGATTTATATTTTAAATTGTTAGTTATTTATGTAACTAGTTTTAAATTAACAATATTATAAAATAGAAATTAACGAAGAACAAAAAAAAAAAAAAGACAAACAAAAGGAAATTCATTTAAAAAGAAAAAAAACAAACAAAAGAATTCAAACTAACATCCGTAGTTGCAGTCTATGGGGAAATGTTAAAATTTGTACAAGCTATACTTTGCATAGAGCTAATGAAGTTTTCCAATTATTGTTTAATATTTAAAACCTTTTCTTTTTTAGAAACACTTTCGTCGTCTTTAACTGCAAACACAAACAAAATATACTTGACATATTAAACAAATTAAAAAATATCACTTTTGAACATTTATGAAAAAAGTACACAGCATTTTAAAAATTTAAGAATAAGAAATAATTAAAGTAATTATAAAAAAAAAGCATACAAACATATAACCCAAACAAAATAAAAGGAAAATAATACATTATTTTAGTGCAAAGTGTAGAGGTTGTAATTGAAAAAAAAAAATAGATTCTTTCTCACTTTTGTATTAAACATAGAAGTGGGTTTGATTATTCATTAAAATTAAAACAAATATCCTTAATCCTTATTATAACATAATAAATTTAATCAAGTTACTTTCTAGCGTGTTGCATATGGAATTTCATTTTTTGAATTCTCTTCAATAGTGAAGAATTCAATGAAAATCCAAATAAAACACGAATAACATTGAAATAATAACTAATATTTTGTGTTTTAAAAACATTGTAACCAATAAAATGAATATACAAAAAATTATTTTGTTTTTTTTTTGTTCGTTGAGCAGAAAGTCCTTCACATTCGACAATGCCTTCTGTCCGCTTATGAAAATCATTCGACATATACAACCTTCTCGAAAAGACGTTTCATGAAAGCCCGAAGTAATATAAAAGCGAACCCAGAAGACATATGCTAACTTTCTATCAGAAATACCGCTTCTGATGATTTGTGTTTCACGGGTAATGACCTCGAACCCCAAGTTCGAAAGGTACGAAGCCTATCAAGGCTGCGGACTAGAAACAAGCCCGTTTGATTCTCGTGCAAAAAATATAGAATGAACACCGAATTTTCAGAAGGAAAATATAATTAAAGCTTAGGCCTGCCCTAAATGAGCGTCGGCACTTCATAGTAGATACAAAATCGGTGTTATGAATTATATACCGATGGCAACCAATAATAATAATCTATTTGATTTGAACGATAAGTCAACCCTATCAGAAAGAAGTTAAGGAAGCGATATCTAGACTTAAGTGTCAAGTCCAACATTGCTTCTGGAGCGGATTGCGTCCAGGTCGAGATCTTCAAGGCAGCGACAATTAACTAGGAAAGGTGCATACACCAACTTATTTGTACAATATGCTAGGAAGACGCCTCCTTTATGTCTTTTATAAAATCATGTCGTCTATTCAGTGTACGTTTGCATTCTTTTGCTCATTGGTGAAGGCGTCATCGATCAAATTTTCCCAATTCCGACAGATTTTATAAAAAACAAAAGAAGTCGAAAAACATAGGCAGGCGCCTATGTCTATATCGGCACTAAAAGATAACCTACAGCAGAGTTCTTGAAAGTATCATTGCCATTTAACCGTTATCTTATACCTTATTTTGCTGGAAAACAGAGCGAAAGGCTTATACCTGATTGTGGTTCTTAAGCTCAGCTTACTTTGGGTTGGAATGAATTTTTGGTTAAAGTCTTATGACTTAATACCATGACTTGCAAAATAAAGGATACCGATGTACTATCCACATGCCTTTCTTTTTTTATTTCGAAGAGCAACTTTGAGGGAGCTTTTCAATCTCTTCTAGAGTTCTTACCAGGCATATCTTTATACAAAATTTTTAAATTGAGCTTCTCCCTTAAGTTTGATCAAAACCTCAAACTTTATGTTCACACTTAACGAATACTTGCCTCAAATCTTTTTTCTATTCCAATTTAGCAATCAAAAACAATACATACATAAAGAAATTCTGTCAAAACAATGAACAGCTTGGTACACAAATGTTTTCGTAGCTTCTCTGCGCATTCCACAAATTCTCGAAAATGCAAAATAACTATTTGTGGAGCAGCTGGCAATGTTGGACGTATAGTTTCGTATTGTTTGAAAACCTCACCGCTTGATATCCATTTGAGCCTTTTTGATACGTCTACAGAAATTAAACAAGTCGCTGATCAGTTGAGTTTGATAAACACACCCAATACTCTGGAAGAACATGTTGGACCATTGAAATTACGCCAATCCATGAAGGTAATGCCGATAGGATTTCTTCTTTATTTATGTACATATCTGAAATTTGGAATTTAGGACTCGGACATAGTTGCAGTTATTGCTAGATCCAAGCCAAATCCAAACAAACATTTTGCTGCTGATACATTTGAAATGAATTTCCCCATTGTTGCTAACATCGCTCGATGTTGCATGGAAACATGTCCCGAGGTAAGCTTTTCAACCCCAAACGCAGCGAGAAAATATTGAATATTATTTTTGTTTGTTTTTGAAGGCAATTCTAGCAATAGCAACAAATCCTTTGAACTCAATAATTCCTGGCATCAATGAATTGTTCACTCTTCAGGGCTTTCAACATTCACATAAGATTTTAGGAGTCACAGCTATGGACTTGATGCAGGCAGGTGTAGTATATGCAGAAGCTTTGAATGTTGAACCAGTTGATGTGTTCATACCTTTGACCGGAGGAACAACTTGTAAATGAACTGAACAATTTAGAGAATATATAAATTATTTGTTTCTTTCACAGCTGACACAATTGCTCCGATATTCTCTCAAGCTGCTGTCTCAGAAGAAGATAATCCCGAAGAACTCTCCGTCATAGATTCGGAACGACTTCATAATAGATTTCTGGTCAAAAAGAAACAAGCCTATGGAGCAGAGTTTGCAACTGGCTATGCTATAAGTCAATTTGTAGAATCAATTGTGAGAGCTCTAAATGGCGAACCTGAAGTTGTAGAAACTGCTTTTGTAGCCGCTCCCGATGAAGCTCCAGCTAGGTACTTGATTTCCTTGGTTGATTTGGATCAACATGGTATTGAAACAGTATACGGACCACCAAAGACTATTAATCGTTTTGAAAAGAAACTCTTGTATCCGGCACTTTTAAATTTACAACGTGATATCACTCAAGCCGAGCAACATGCTCAAACTTTGGTTAGGAATGGCATTGAATTGCGAATGAGGAAGTGATTTATATTTTGTAGGAGTACTTTTGTTTTGTAATTAAAACTTTTTCATTGTGCATTGGCGTTTGTACTTTTATGTAACTATCGTTTCTCAATTTTTTTTTTTTTTCAAATTAATTCAAAACATCCTATTTAATTACAACATTTCAAATCTTGTGACTCAAAGAACTTGGATGAGATGTTTTAGTAGGTCCGCTTAATTCAGCAATATTGGGGAACCAGGGCCACCTCACCATGAAAACAGCAAAGATAAACTCTCAGTAGCGCAGTGCTTTGATCAAAATCTCATAGCGATTAAAGCAAACGCTTTCTGGAGCCTTGAAATTTGCATCCACCACAGCAGCAGAACAACTTTGGCTTTGGTTTCCGTATCGAATACCAAACAAAAAAATCCCGCCATATGGGCATATAATATACCCCGGCGTTATATTCCGGACAATTTAAATTTAACGTTAACTTAATAGTCCGGGAGCCACGAACAAATTTCGTCAATCATTTCCTCTCGAATGATAATTGGTGAACAGAATAAGGGAATAATATCATAAAGCCTCGTGAACGTCAGCTGCGGTTCCGTGGGTGGGTTGAGCGGGGGTACCCGCCCAAACACGTCGAAAAAAAAAAAAATTTCAGTCATTTCCTCCCGACTGAAACTTTGTCAAAGTATAGCTTATCAGGTATCTAAAAGTAAACACAAAGTCAGCTGGCTGTAACGTGGTGGATTATACGTCAGCTGGACGCTTGAACATGCCAATTTATTATTTTTTCGTACACTTAATATGGCACAGCATGACATTTTACCCTACAAAAGGTCGGGTAGTTCTAAATTTTTGATATGTTATATGGTATGGCTGGTAGATGCAAATTCCAAATTTCCACAACCACGCCCCCTCCGCCCCCTTCAAAATCCTGGAAAAACCACACAAATTGGCACTTTTGTCAGTTTTTTGCCTATAACTTTTTTTCAGTGTATTTTGTCGAAAAAATAAATATGCAAATTTGTAGCTTACAAAATTTCCTATAAATATGATGCGAAAAGTATTTTTGTACAACCAGTACGAACGGCCCTATGAAGCTTCCAAAAAAGGATAAAATTTCGTATTTTTAAAGATTTTCAGTTTCCGCCCTCTTTAAAGCGCAATAACTCGTTAACCGTCGAGTTTAGGGCAATTTTTTCAAATTAATCTTGTAGATAATTTTATTGGCTACCGATTGCATGCAAGCATTATTATTTTGTGACCAATACAATCGGGTGAAGATTGAGATAGTGGTTTGTTAAAATATTCTCACTAACTCATTTTTTCTCTGTATGTCTGTTTGGTTGCTGCGATTTTAAACTAACTTTGAAATAAGCCAGAAACCCAAGCGCGTGCATGCCAGTCCCAGCACCCCTTTTTTTAGTCCGTTGCAGGCACCCCCGTCAAGGCCTTACTCAGGATGACAATCAGGGGGAGGGGGGCAAAATCATTCAAAAATTAATATTAGTATACAATTATTTCGGTTTCTTTATCAACTTTTATCACACCCTTCTACTTAACAGCCTGTTATTATATCCCCTCCTACTCCACTCCCTTCTACTAACTCATACGTAGTGCACCCGATCATAGTCCACTTCCTTTTCCTTCTAAGCGCACGAGAGTGTAAATATTTTACTCTTAGTATTTGATAAGCTCATTTCACTTAACTTTTTCTTAATTATCTGACATGTTGTCAATACGACTTATGTAATCTCGAGATTTTTTTTTAACTTTTCATTATTTATAAAAAATAATATAAGCCGGGAATTGTAGAAAAGTTACTATGGAAACACAGAAATAACTTTTATACCTAGTCTAGCCATAAATACTGAAACAACTTAAAATTGTAATAAAATTAAAATAGATTAATATTTTTCAAATTTTTTTTTTATTAAATTTTTTCTAATATATAAGAAACAAAACGTGTAACTTTTCATTCGAAATGATCGCCTTTGGAATTAACACAAGCCCTTAATCGGTCTGGCCAACGGTCAATGGCAGCACGAACCCTTTCCATGGGAAAATTTTGCACTGCTTTCAAAAGGGATGCTTTCAGCGACTCAATTGAATTGTGTTTCTTAGAGCAGGCCATACCCTCCAAAACTGACCACAATTCATAATCCAGAGGATTTAAATCAGGGCTAGACGATGGCCAGTCTTCAGCCTTTATAAAATCTTGCACGTTTTCTTCTAACCACTTTTGTGTGGTCTTCGCTTTGTGGCCAGGGGCAGAGTCCTGTTGAAACGACCACGCCTTATTTTTGAACAGAGAAGTGTTTAGTGGTTTCACCATGGTCTCTAAGACGGTATCTTGGTAAACCTTAGCCGAAGTTTTGATGCCTTTTTCGCAAAAATGCAGGTCAGTAACCCCGTCATAGGAGACACCCCACCAAACCATTACGTACGCCGGATGGTGACCTCTCTGCACTCTGGAACCCATTTGCGAAGCTTCTTTAGAGTTACGCGCATAAACTTTGTCATTCTGCTTATTAAATTTTTCTTCAACCGTAAAAATTTTCTCATCGGTAAACAGAATATTTCGATATTTTTTTCCCGCGTACCGTGATAGCAGTTTTTTTGACTTCCGTTCTCTATTTTTTTTTAATGCCACTGTAAGCAGATGTCCTGTTGATCTCCGGTACGCTCACAGTCCAAGGTCATCTTTAATGATCCTTGAGATCGTTCTGGGAGCAATGTTCATCTCACGCGACAACACTTTCTGCTTCCGAAGTGGATTCCGGCGAATTCGAGCACTCACCGCCTTAACGGCATTTTTTGTCCGAACTGAACGCGGACGCCCCGATCTTTGACGATCATTAATACTATCGGTTTCTGCGAATCTTTTGATAGTTCGATAAACAAACACACGACTTATTTGTAGCGGCAGCAAGGTTTTTAAAATTGACTTGGCATCTAGCCCACATTTGTGCAACGCAATTACTGCAATTCTATTTTCTTTATCGCCCCACTCCATGTTAACACTTTGAAATTCTAGCTTCAACTGTTAAATTTTTACAAGTAGAAGTGTTACATCACAAATTGCAATAGAAAACATAACGGTACTTGCTCTCGCCAATAGATAATACAGGGTGTTTCAGTATTTATGGCTAGACTAGGTATAAACGTGTTGATTTATTGAGGATTAAATTGAGAATAGAAAATAATAATAGAGAAGTATTATTGACATGAAATAATATAGAAATGAGATTACTAGATTATAATAATTAAGTAAGGTATTAATAAGGTACAAGTAGTAGACAAGTATATTTCAACACCCCCACTTATTAAAATAATCTAAATTAATTTTTAATACAAATACCCATCCCTTTAGAACAAAATAAATGCTTGTTCCTTGGTACAGATTTTGTTAAGTTGTCCGCTACCATATTTTCTGTAGGTGTGTAACGTACAATTATTGTTCCATCATTTATTCGATCCCGAATGAAGTGATGGCGTACGTCGATGTGCTTAGATCTTGCTTTATAAGAGTCCGTTTCCGACAACTTGATAGCACTTTGATTGTCGCATAAAATAGTTATTGAGTGCGTTGTCCGATCAATTTCTTCCATAAAAAGTTTTAACCATATAGCTTCTTGCACAGCTGAAGATAAGGCCATGTATTCGGCCTCGGTACTAGACAAAGCAACTGTTGGTTGTCGTTTGCTGCTCCACGATATTGCACCGCCACACATGTTGAATACATAGCCGGTACAAGAACGACGTTTGTCAATATCAGACGCCCAATCAGCATCAGAAAAACCACTTAGAGACTTGCAGCCTGAGAAAATAATTTTATATTTGATTGTACCTTTCAGATACCGGAAAATCCTTTTCACAGCAGTCCAATGTGCATTTCCGTAATTTGTGTTGAAGCGACTGACATCATTTACAGCAAACGCAATATCTGGTCTTGTTCCTTGTGCCAGATACAGAAGACTTCCCACTGCTTCTTGATATGGAACGTTAATAATTTCTTTGTCATCGTCATTAATCATTTGAATCGACAATTTCTGATTTGGATCACTTGGAGTCGAAACAGGCTTACAGTCTTTCATACCAAATCTTGCCAGTATTTTTTTGGTATACTTTTCTTGGTCAATCGAAATCTGGTTATCTCCGTCGTCATAAGTAATATTGAAACCAATGCAGCTTTTGGCCTTGCCCATGTCCTTCATCTTAAAGATGCTGCACAGGGCTCCCTTTAATTTATCTCTCTCTTCTGATTTCTTCCAAAAAATAAGCAAGTCGTCAACATAAACACCAACTAAGAGTTCTTGATCTTGACTATGATAGACACATGGATCGACTTTTGACTTAGTGAGACCAAATTTCTTCTTCATTGGCGACAACTTTGCTTGAGCCCGTAAATTGTTTTTTTTAATTTGCATACCCTACCGCTTTTGTCATTGCATTCTTCTGGCTGTTCCATATAAATTTCCTCGGAAAAATCACCTTGTAAGAAGGCAGTGATAGCATCCATCTGGTCTATTTTCATATTATTCTTAACAGCCCAAGCAATCAAAAACCGAATGGAGGTATATCGGACCACCGGTGAATAAGTTTCATTATAATCGATGCCGTACTTTTGGGAACAACCTTTTGCTACCAATCTTGCCTTGTATCGGATAACATTACCTTCATTATCTTTTTTTGTCCTTAAAACCCACTTAGACTTGATTGCCTTTCGCCCAGATGGCAGCTCAACGAGGGTCCATGTCTGGTTTTCAGCAAGTGAATGAAGTTCATCCTTGATGGCAGCTTTCCATTGATGACAATCTTCGCGTTCCATGGCTTCTGCAACAGTAGATGGGTCACTATCCAAATTGCTTATAAACGTCGAATAAGTAACGTAGTCATCAAAGTTACGAGGAGCTGGTCTTCTTTCTGATCGCCTTAACTGTTGGGGTCCTGATGTTATTTCTTCTGGGATGTACGAAGAATTGTTTGCATCCGTGAAACTTGAATTTCTGTCAACACTAGAAATATCTTCTTGTGTATCTTCATTTTCATTCGAAAAACTAGGTGAAATTGTCATAATTTCCTCTGCTGAATTTTGTACATCATGTGAAATGCAATTTACTTTGGGTTCACATTCCATAAACGTAACATCACGACTGGTATCCAATTTTGGTTCACATTCCATAAAAGTGACATCACGACTGGTAACCAATTTTCTCTCCTTAGGATCAAAGCACCTGTATCCTTTCGTCTGTTCACTATATCCGACAAACCGCATTTTGATTGACTTAGAGTCCCATTTCCTCCTCTTTTGCGTTGGCACATGAACCATGCAAGGTGTTCCAAAAATTCGCATATGACTAAGATCAACTTTCTTCCCCGTCCATATTTCTTCCGGTGTTTTGTTTTCGATTACGGTGCTAGAAGATCTGTTGATTATATAAACAGCGGTATTCACAGCTTCTGCCCAAAACGATTTGTCCAAATTGGCATCAAATATCATACATCTTGCTCTTTCGACTATGGTTCGATTTTTTCTCTCAGCCAAACCATTTTGTTCAGGTGTATAAACATTCGTCGTTTGATGTTTAATGCCGGATCTCTTGCAAAATGATTCAAAATTTTGACAAATATATTCACCTCCGTTATCACTTCGTATGGTTTTGATCTTTCGTCCCACTGCATTTTCCACAAGTTCCTTAAATTCCTTAAACAATTCGAATACTTCTGATTTAGATTTTAAGAAATAAACAAAAGTCTTGCGAGAAAAATCATCGATGAACGTCAGAAAATATCTAGCTCCACCTATTGATTTATTCTCCATTGGACCACACAAATCCGTATGTACTAAGTCCAACAAATTTTCAGCACGTGAGCCAGCATGTTTGAAAGGTAATCGAGTTTGTTTTCCTTTAAGACAAACTTCACAATTCCTTAGTGTCATATGTCGTGAAGCCCCACTATCGATGTACCAAATGCTGGACTCTTTAGTAACACCACATGAAACATTAAAAGCATTCAACGCACTCTTCACCTCAGGTTTCTTGTTTTCAGTTGACTTCTTTTTGTAACAATTTTTCGCTAGATGTCCCTTTTTGTTGCACTCGTAGCATCTGACATTATTTTTAGAGTTATTATTCTTACTTCCCTTCTTTTTGGCTCCAAACAAAGCACTTTCTGCCTTGCTTTTATTGTAGTCAAAGTCCAGTAATTTCGATTTAATTCCTTCTCCAGTAATGTCTTTTCCACTGCTTTCAATGCCCATAATGAACGGTTTGAAATCTTCACTTAAGCCAGCTAGCATTATAGCACCAATCCATTCTTCAGGTATAGGAAATTTAATACTCGCCAGTTTATTCGATGTTCCAATAATTTCATTCACGTAGTCCGTCATTGAGTCACAGCTCTCTAAACGAATCGATATCATTTTTCGTAAAAGAGCAACTTTCCTTGATAGTCCATTATCTTCATAAAGCGTTCCAAGTTTTGTCCATATTGCAGATGCAGACGTTTCATTCTGAATATGTACGTATAACGATTCGTCAATACTCAGAACCATTTTTGCCTTGGCCTTTCGAAGCTTTGCTGCATCCGTTTCGGTGTCAGGAGCGGACTTAATGCAGTCCTGAAGTTCATTCAGCTCTAGGATATTTTCCATTGCAAATTTCCATGTATGAAAATTTTCGCCACCACGCAATTTTTCAATTCTCATTCCCAAATTATCGGTTGAAGTCATTTTGTACAACGAATGTATTCAAAACAGCAACAAATTAAATCCACAAATATCTTCAATTTCAGCAAGCAACAAATGTTCTGAAATTTTACTAACGCGTCTAGAAATTTCTGTATTAAAACACACCTGGGCCCATAACCTGTAGAAAAGTTACTATGGAAACACAGAAATAACTTTTATATAAACGTGTTGATTTATTGAGGATTAAATTGAGAATAGAAAATAATAATAGAGAAGTATTATTGACATGAAATAATATAGAAATGAGATTACTAGATTATAATAATTAAGTAAGGTATTAATAAGGTACAAGTAGTAGACAAGTATATTTCAACAGGAATAGCATGCACGCGCTTGGGTTTCTGGCTTATTTCAAAGTTAGTTTAAAATCGCAGCAACCAAACAGACATACAGAGAAAAAATGAGTTAGTGAGAATATTTTAACAAACCACTATCTCAATCTTCACCCGATTGTATTGGTCACAAAATAATAATGCTTGCATGCAATCGGTAGCCAATAAAATTATCTACAAGATTAATTTGAAAAAAATTGCCCTAAACTCGACGGTTAACGAGTTATTGCGCTTTAAAGAGGGCGGAAACTGAAAATCTTTAAAAATACGAAATTTTATCCTTTTTTGGAAGCTTCATAGGGCCGTTCGTACTGGTTGTACAAAAATACTTTTCGCATCATATTTATAGGAAATTTTGTAAGCTACAAATTTGCATATTTATTTTTTCGACAAAATACACTGAAAAAAAGTTATAGGCAAAAAACTGACAAAAGTGCCAATTTGTGTGGTTTTTCCAGGATTTTGAAGGGGGCGGAGGGGGCGTGGTTGTGGAAATTTGGAATTTGCATCTACCAGCCATACCATATAACATATCAAAAATTTAGAACTACCCGACCTTTTGTAGGGTAAAATGTCATGCTGTGCCATATTAAGTGTACGAAAAAATAATAAATTGGCATGTTCAAGCGTCCAGCTGACGTATAATCCACCACGTTACAGCCAGCTGACTTTGTGTTTACTTTTAGATACCTGATAAGCTATACTTTGACAAAGTTTCAGTCGGGAGGAAATGACTGAAATTTTTTTTTTTTTCGACGTGTTTGGGCGGGTACCCCCGCTCAACCCACCCACGGAACCGCAGCTGACGTTCGCGAGGCTGTATGATACTACTCTCTGATGCATTCCACTAAATACCGCTTGAGAGGAAATTGGTCATGAAAATCTGTCGCTGGCTCCCGGACTATAAGCTCATTTGACAATCATCCTCATCTATTAGTTTTGGTGTTCTACAATTAACTTTATTTATGGAGCCATGTTTGCTTTTAAAAGACTTGCTTTCAAAAATCTCAGCGAACAATAACCGTGCTCAATAACGAAGCTATAAATGTATCGTTATTTTACCTTTCATGTGTTCTTATCTAAGGATTCCAACAAAAAAAAAATGCTGTTTGAGAAAGCCCGAGTACATTTTCTTGGAGGGGTTTTTGACCCCGGACTGTGGTAGAGGGACCTAAACATCAATCTCTATAGCCATACTTCCTAAGGAGTCTCTTAAAAAAGAAATCAGTCATTGAACCCAGATGAAAAGTGGGCGTGGCAGTCCGGATAACTAACAAATTCATCACGAAGCACTACGTACAAACAATCAAAATGTCTACTAGAATCTGTAATCAACGCTTAAGTGGTCAAAACCAAAAAAAAACTCGATGGAATTGTCAAAAATGTAATATTATATTAATTTTTATTACGAAAACGTATTTAATTATTTAATTGTAAAATAATTGTTCGATTTATAAACACAAACTCAATTAATAAGAAACAATGCAATATGCATTAACGAGACATTTTTACTCTCAATACTTCAATGGCCTTCAAAATACAAATAACAAAAAAAATATTATGTATTAACTACAAGTTTACATAAAAAAAATCACATTCATTCAAATATATGTATGTATAGATTGTGTGCGTTCATTTTTAAGGCAGCAGAACATCTCAAGTCCTTGTCTGCTTTTTCTAATGGCACTTCATTTGTTCATCCGTTACTTCTTACTGCTAATTTATTTTAATAAAAAAATATAAAAACAGCAACAAGGCATACTTTTGAATTATTTTTTTTTTGTACAAAATCGGGATGCTTCTCAAGGCTACGACGAATTAAAAAATATATATATATAAGGAAATCACTTATAAGATTATCGTTTGGCACGTTTTTGTGGTGGTTCTAAGAAGTTCTCCTCATCGGAGACATCAGACGCCAATGGATCGACCTTCATCAGAGCTTTTGCCTTTGAGATAATAATTTGGTCTCGCAGCCAACTATGGCCTAAAATGTAGTCAATTGAAGGCCGAGCATTGGGATCAACAGTGAGCATGTCAGTGATGAGAGATTTGGCACGTTGGGAGACAGTCTTCCATGCTGGATGGCTAAATTTGAATTTTCCCTTTTTGATTTGATCAATTGTTGGTGAGCCATAATCATCATGGAATGGAAGTGTGCCACTCAAACTGCAATTTATTTTATGAGAACCAGGAATACAATATATTTTGTAGCACAATATACTTACCATGTGAATAGAACCACTCCCAAACTCCAAATGTCGACCTTTTTGGTATAAGCACCACGTCCCTGAGTAAGTAAAACCTCCGGAGCAACATACTGCGGAGTACCACACAATGTCCTCATAACAGAGTTCTTTTGAACGAACTTGCTTAGTCCAAAGTCAGAAACCTTCAAGAGGGTCTCTTCGTCTGCGGACTCCAGTAATACATTGTCCGGCTTGAGATCACGATGTGTGATGCCTTTGTCATGCAAATATTTGACAGCGTGGCACATTTGATAAAAGAAAAGCTTTGAAATATGTTCATTTAGTCGTTTGTTTGTAGTTATTCGCTTGAGAAGATCACCACCTTTCATGAATTCAAGGACCATGTAAACCGAATCGGGTTTGTCTACAATGTCATGCATTTTAATAACGCATGGCTGAAAGAAAATTTGTTCTGTGATTTTTTTTTTGTTCGTTAAGGACTTATTATTAAAGTCTTCACTTACATGTTGCAAGGCTTTCATGATCTTTGCTTCATTCATAACCCTTTCAGGATCGTTAAGATTGTTCACTTTGGTGCTTTCGGCTAGCATATTCTTCATGACATGCTTCATAGCATATTTAATGCATGTACGACGATTGTACACAAGTCTTACAATCCCACAAGCACCAAAACCTAGTTTCTTACTAACATAGTAAGAAGATGTGATTTCTTTAGGAAGATCCTGTCCTTCGTTGAGATTAGAGTCTTTGAAAACAAAAGCTGTACAAAAAAAAAAACAATATAATTAAAATTGATCCATTGGTTGTAGGAATCGAGAAGAGCAATACAAACTTACCTTGACAATTTGGATGTGATAAAGCGATGACATCATCGTTTTGGAGAATTCTACATTTGTTTGTTCCAATCAGTTCGCCATTAACAAATGTCCCGTTGCGAGAAAAGTCCTAAGTGTTTAGAAATAATTTTTGTTACAAACCACAAACTACAATTTGACATAAAGTCAAAGTTTTTGTCGACCAACTCTTAACTTTTAACTTTTAACATGGATCAAAACATTAAACGCAGTAGCCACGCTGCATTGTTCTGAAATTAATATTTGTTAAAGTAATCTGCATGCTGCCCTTAGCGAGCTTGATACACATAACCGCAATTATAAAGTCTACTTGTGTTATGGCTTGTCGAGAAGCTACCACTTCAACACTAGCTTTGTTTAGATATTTGCTCACCTTAGTTTCATTCATTTTTTTTTTTTTGTAGAGCAAAAGATTTTCACCCATAACATAATCTTAGATTGCAAATTTTTTATTTTATATTTTTATTTATTTTATTTTCATGTTCTTCTTTCATCTAGGTATATTTTTAAAATGCTATGGTAGCTTTCTTCGCTATTAGGATTTCTTCAATGTAAGGTTCTCATTTATGTTAATGTTCGAGAACTATAACAGGATTATAAGCTCTAGCTGGGCAACTAATGTGCTTCTCCATACAGGTTAAAAGTAAATGAGATGATTGTTCAATTGAAATAAGGCATGTTGTCTTTGAATATTGCCTTAAACATTGATTTAGCTTTGTTTTAACATTCCAAAGCAATTCAAGTCTTGACATAAATTAAGAAATGTTGCAATGATGTTATAAAGAACTCAATAGAAGACAAAAATTGCCATCTTGTAAGACCGTAATCGTCCCATCGTCTTATTTTGGACTTGCGATGACTAGGAAAATAAAGTGCACGACTGGGTGGTACGAACTTGCTCTAATGTGTTAAAATGGTCTTGTGTGCTTGAGATTTTGGGAAAAAGCACTTAAAAATCAATACCTTAAACGTTTTCCGGAGAAAATGAAGTAAGCCATCAGGTTTCTTTTACGTTTTTGAATTTTTACGAAATTTTTTTTTCAAAATCGATGGACCAGTTTTTTTCAAAACAACAGTTTTTTTGGAATGACTTTTCGCAAATATATACATATTCCAAATTTTTTTTGAGTATGCCAACTTCTAGCACTTTGTAGTTTTTATCAGAAAAATAAAATTAAAAAATATAGATTAAACCGTTTTTGGAAAAAAACTAAAGTTAAAAAAAAATTTTGAAACTTTTTAAAAAACTCAAAAAAACTTTTTTTTACGGGAAGTACCGTATAAGACTTTTCCTGAAAAATCTATTCCAACCAAAACATAAAGTTTGCACAGAAAACACAATTCAGAAAGTTTTATCAAAATCGTAGGAGCCGTTTTTGAAAAAAATTAATTTTTCACAAAAAATCGTATCGTACCGTTAGTTTTGGAGCTAGAATGCTATTTCCAAAAACCCCTCTGTAGGACGTCATAATAATACTATGTACCAAGTTTGAAGCAAATCGGTCCAGCCGTTTAGGCTGTAGGTAACTATACAGACAGACACACGGACAGACAGAATTGTTGGACCCACTTTTTTCGACTTCTCTATCATCGTAATGTCATGTTTGGTTGTTAGAATTTTTTTTTTTACGAATGCATAACTTGCCTTACAGTACCTATAATCGCAAGTAAAAAATGTTTAAATTCATTTCCAACCATTTTCGTGTGGTTATGTTTGTGCTCTATTACAATGAAGATGCAAAATATTGTAGCTGATAAAAGAGTTATACTTTTAAGGCGCTTAATAAACTTATTGGAAAGCAACAACCTCCAAAGCTTAGTTCTATGGACTAAACACTTGGGATGGCTTTTTCAATTATTGATATCAGCCGTTTCCAATGTTCATCTTACATCACAAGCCATTTGGAGTATTACAATAATCCTAAGTCAGTGACAATGAAAGACGCATCCTTTCAGTCACGAACTTAATATACTGCAATATGTATTCTTTTTTTGCCGCTGACATTTTAAGCTTCTCCCACTTGAAACTTTTTTTACGAGTGATATTATAGGTATAGCCTTAAATAAATTTAAAATACATATCAAGAAAAATCTACACAGCATGCGCAACGACAAAAGCATATTCAAACAAACACATCTTAGACCTTTTTCAAATATCTATACTTTACAGTCAAAGCCCAATGCCTGGTCCATTCAACATATGACTATACTCTATTCCAGTAATTCGTTCAGTACAGGGAATATAGGACGTTTGCTTCTCAGTCTGGCTATATTGGCTTGCATACATCGGTCTCAAGTTAAAGCTCTCACAGGGTTTCCGTACTTTACATAATAAATTGCCGCAAATCGAGTAAATTGTACATTAGGGCTACCATTTCCTGATTTAAAACAATAAATCAAAAATTATTTATCTTTTTCCACACCACCAAGCGGTTATTGAGAAAGGATACAAAAATTAAATCAAATGACAACACCTCCCTTCAATCAAAAGCTGAAAAAGGTACAAAATCAAAATCTCAACATAGAAATGAAGTAGCGAAAGCGATATCCCTTTTTTTAAATCATGGCAACACCTTTTAGATGTGCTTTGTGCGAAGACGATGAGGGTTGTTTTTGTTATACTAAGCAAAACGAAAAAAAAATTAGTCTGCTTTTTGCAGTCAAATTGAAAGGTCATGGATGCGGACAAATTAATAGAAAATCACACCAACAATTCTTGTGTTAGTTCAGTGGTTTTGGTTTAATTTCAGAGGCAGTTTCTGTTTTAGTTTGCCATTAGTATTACCTGCAGGCATCATTGGTAGATAAAAAGCTCCCTCATAAGGCATGTGCTGAACGAATTACCTGAATAGAGTATAGTTAATGGTTATAGAATGACTTAGGCTGTTGCACAAAGTGAGTTTTGGAATTCGACAATAAGTGACTGGATTTTATTTAGGTCCCCAGGTGGAAAAACATGCGCTATCGGACGACTTTGGCAGCAGGCTTAAGCATTGTCTATAGAACCTATAGTACTATCACTTGGGAGTTTTGTTGATTAGCCACGGACGGCAAATTAATGCATTAACTCATTTCAGATTATAGCTGAAGAAGGAAGAGAAGAAAGGGAGTAAAGAACTGAGAGAATTGTCATCATTGAAAATAATAAAGACCGATTAAAAATTGCCTTTAATCAGTTTTTCTTTTTGGTGACTTTCTAACATGGCTTAAGTCAACGTTTTAGATTTGACCAAACATCGGACTGCGACCATAATATTTAAACCAATAAAAAACCACAGGCTAATCCATCATGGTTTGATGGTTTCATTTCTCTCCAAGTATAGCAAGCACAATGCAAAACATACAAGAAAAAAAAACAAGATCAAATTAAAAAAAAAAGGGTGACAAGCGATAGGTACCTACACAAGATTGGTACTGGTCATCGGCTTATCGAAAAATGTATCCCACCGACGACAGCATGAACCCTTATCTAATGTTTTCGGATATTTTTATATACGTATTTATATTTTGTATGAATGCTTAGTTTGTCCACATTTTGCTGATGTTAATTTATTTCACGATAAGAATAAACCCAAGAACGCAGCTTCGAGTCGAAATCAATCTTTTTTTTTGTCAACAACTTTTATGAACTTTATACATAAATATTCTTCCTTAAAAATAAGACACCTCCTCAATTTAATATTTGCCTCCCTATGGTATTGTTGAAAAGATTTATAATGAAACTAATTCACGTTTTTGCAGCTACCTGAGTTATGGTGGTCTCACATTTCGCATTCATCCTTAATAAATCATTAAAATTGGAATAATATCTTGCCTCTCTGGAGGCACACCTGCCGCCTTCCCTTCCTTTCTTATTATCTATATCTATAAATCTACATCGTAGCTCAATGGGATCTTTTTCAACTCCCTATCCCTATCTTATTCAAAATCAAGAATTCCAATCACATGGTGATGTATTATTTTTATTTTATAATCCCAATTCCCATTTTCCCAATTAAAAACAAAAGAAAGAATACAAAACAAAAGGAAGAATAAAAATAAAACATCATGCTTATGCTTACCTGAATATAAACTGGCTTCGAGAGATCACAATTCTCGCGTCTGATTTGAAAATGGACTTTTGATATGCGACATAACATCTTTTCAGGTAGTTCTTTGAGCGTTAGAACCAAATCGTTGCCCTCTCCACGGCCAGCTGCAAATTTTTCATGGCACAAATCTGCAACAATAAAAATAAATAAAAAAGGAAACAATTAAAATGTAGTTCGCGTTGATTTTCTCCTTTGTACAAGGATTCAAGAGGACACTGATCAAGAAATAAACATAAAGACGAGTTTTACCAACGTAAAGTGGAGACGAATTTGTTACAAGATATTTATGCTTAACTCTCGTACCCAAAGTTTTGACTTTGATGGTCTTTCCATAGAGCCTGCCCCAAACTACGTTCTCGATGGGCTGAGATTCGATTTGTGTCCATAAATTGGATGCTTGACTTTGTGTAGCTCCTTGAGTATCGGGGGCATTTTCACGGGCCATTTTTGTTGTTTGGAATGATTGGGGGTTATATTTATTTACTTTTTAATTGAAATTTGAAAATGAATAGATTAAGAGAAGTTTTGAGCAAAATATAAAACGCAATTCCATTAGATTCTTTAGGATTTAAGATTCGACATTGAACATACAACACGAGAAATAACTGCTTTAAATGAAAATGAAGAACGCGCTGCTAGCTGCTTTGCTACACAAGAAAATGAACACAACACAACCAAATGTCCCTCCAATATCGAAAGTGTTAAATATGTGTGTTTGTGTTATTTTTTGTTTGGACAAATGTCAGATTTTTAGATTATGGCGGTTTTTTGCAATTTGTTTTATGCAGTGTGGTGAATTGGTGATTTCATAAATACAGGGATGTATTTTTGAACTTTTTGTAGTCTTAAGGTAGAGTTACATGGGAAAAGAAAAGGGAGTGAAAGAATATGAAAAATCTTGTTGTAATCAATGATATAAAAAGTTTATCGTAGATTTACTGTATTTTCCGGATATTCTTTGCTCAAATTACTATTTATCTTTATCAGACTCTTCTTTTCTTTATTCTCTGTTTTTGCCTTTAAGCTGACACTATACTATACAGACCATAACACTGACGCCACACATGCCAGCTACTGGCAAGCAAGTTAGGTCAGATACCTACCTGTCATGATACAAAGAATACCAGGTATGCTAGGTATCTTGGTATTTTATGACGTCACTATCATCTTTTATAATTATTTCAGTTCTCAAGTGAAGACTATGGGCCCTATTCATAGATGTTTATTAAAGTTGTGATTTACTAACCTACAGATTAAGCTGACTTCTTTACATAAACACAGCTGCTATTCATAAACAATTTTCTAGCTGTGTTTAGCTAGTAATAGCTTAATGCAAAAATCTACTTCAATTATACTTCAAATTATGACATTGATAAAGGTGGCTTTACATGAAGAAGCAAGCCATGACCACGGACCAATAAGATACAGACCTCCAACTCACTGTATGGTCTCTCTTTTTGGCTACAAGATGAAAATCAGCTGATATGCCATTTATTTTGAGAGTGTGATGCTCGCCCTTGCTTTTTAAACCCATTTAGCAAACACACCAACAAAATAAATGGCATACGCAGCACGCAGGGCTGGTTGCTATTACAAAATGCACTGACAGAGATGTACACGTATTAACAGACAGACAGGAACAAATATTTCGAGGTTGTTTCTGACAAGAGGAGTACGAGTTGGCGGTCTGTATTGGTCTGTGGCCATGATCTGCAAAAAAAGAGTATGCAAAATATATATATCATATTTGTTTGATAGAGAGGCAAGGCCAAAATGCAGACGGCTTCATGGATGCAGATTATAGGAAAATTATGTATGCAGCTTGAAAATTATAGTGAAGACGAACAGGTTCTTCTTCATCGTCTACACGATAATTGTTGTTGTTGCGTTTTTGGCTGCACTATAATTTGTTACAGCTCCATGTAAGGCCACCTTTATGCCAAGATCAATTTCAACTTTGTATGTTACTTTTTAATCTCATTGAACACACCCTTGGAAATTCAAGTTCTACCATTGTATATAAAATCTAGTGTTTATATACAAGGGTTCTACCACACTTTTCTTATCAATAAAATGTCATGCGCACTTTAAATGCACACACGTTTTGCAACAAAAAAAATTGAAAAACTGACAAAACAACTGTCATTTTGAAGCCTGTGCCCCCGAAATTAAAATTTTACATAAAAACATAGCGGATAACCCCACAAATATCTTGGAGGGGGGCCACCTCCATCAGTATCAAACGACATTCGAATAAGAAGAACAAAACTAGAACACCTTAATCAATTGAATTAAGGAATAAAGAAAATCAGTTCTAATTGACAACAATCTGGACCAACTAGTGATTACAGTACTAGGACTGTGTTACGCAAGAAATGCTCAATCGCCTGCTCCATAACTTAAAACATCGCTCCAATGTTACACTTCGCCAGTGGTCATATCAATGTGAATACATCTTCGCCCAGCGCTCCCGGCGTGCTCAGCAGCTGCTGACATTCTACCATCGAGTATGGGGCGAGACCGGCTTCAAAGAGCTCCTCCGCAGCTATCGCACTCAATTTCAACCCCCAATACAGGGCCTAATGCTAAGTGCTGTGGGAGCACTGGCCTTCGACTGGAACAACGAACGAATTCAACTAAGCAAGTTCGCAGTCTGTCGATCAGACATGAACTTTATTGAGCGCGCCGAACGTGCTTTGGTCTGCGAAGAATGCAGCCAGTGGTCGAGGACGGTTTGTTACTGCGCCTCGAACACTGAAAAAGAGACATGGGAGCCATATGTGACAAGGGACAACTACACCATCTGGAAGCGAGAGGAGAAGCCCTCGTTGTATGCCTACAAGATCTACGTTCACTACGACGATGTGTCCGCCGATGACTTTCTTAACGTTCAGACAGACATCGAATATCGCAAACAATGGGATGCAACGGCTGTCAAACTGGAGGTCATCGAATCTGATACGATGCCAAACTCAAACAGTCATCTCTTATACTGGGAAATGCGCTGGCCGAGATTCTTCGCCAACAGGGACTATGTCTACTGCCGCCGGATCTTAACTGATAAAGAACACAATGCGATCTTAATATACAACCAGAGTGCCAAGCATCACAAGTATCCAGAGGACCCGCAAAAGGTGCGTGTTAACGAATATTGGAGTTACATGGTTATCAAACCATATAAGAACTTCAACGAGCCCGGAATTCACTACGTTCTAACGTACTTTGATGACCCTGGCTTGGCAATTCCAGCAAGAGTAAAATCTTGGGTAACGCAGAGTCAAATGCCCGATTTCCTTAACAGACTGTACGAAGCAACTAAGGAATATGCTCGGATCCATTCCCAGGCAAAGAGCAAACAACTTCCAGACCAGCTACCCAGCAAGTTCAAGATCGCTGCATCCGAGTACCGAGCAAACGAGGAACGAGGACATCGTCTAGATAGCGCTAGAGTATCAAAGATGGAACAAATTCAAGTTGGGAAATAGATGGAAGTCCAAGTCCCGACGTTGTTAAATCATAGTTTTTTTTTCCAACCCTATCCCATATAAGCTAATTCCAATATAATATTCATATATTTTTAATTACAATCTTTCTTTTTTCTCTCCTCTTTCTTGGAACCCTTTTTAAGGTTCCTTATTTTTTCGAATTGGCGGTTGATAACCAGTGCATGGCATTCGAAGTTCGAAAAGTGTATATTTTTTATTGGATTAGAAGCATTTATCATATTTTTGCAAACAAATCTTTTGATTTAAATAATTATTGTTCTTGTCGATATTTTAATTTTATTGGAGAAAAAATTAAAGAGAAGAGAATTTTTAAACAAAATTTAAAAATCCCGTGTTTTTGAGTCATTTATTTAAATGTCTTATACTATGTGGACTTGCTTCTTATTTATAAGTCAGATGCGCATTTAACTTTTGAAAGCATTTTCGTTTGTTTTGTAAATAGCGGGCACATTTTTTGATTGAAGGTATCTTTTTAAATTTAGTAAGCTAATAGTGACTCGGAATGCTTCATTGTGTGTGCTGTGACGACTGATGATTTGTGTGCAGTGGGGGGAATATTGTAGCTACTAAATAGAACGTAAGTCAGCGTTTGCATTGTGAATACAAATGAATGAGGGTGCTTCAAATTTTATTTGTTACACAGGAGTAACATTATGTGCAAATTGCAAACTGAACAGCACTGCCAGGATAGCTGAACTTAAGCTGCCAGCTGCCAAATGTGAACCATTTTTATTTTTAATATTTCTTGCAGTGTTTGTTTACGTTTTTTGTTGCCTAAAAAGAATGGTTCCTATTAAATTGAAACAAACAAAAATTAATTATCATCATGTACTTTTTCTGTTGTTGCACGTAGGGACTCTTAAAAACAACGAAGACAACGTTTGTGTTTTAAGGCAATGTTAGCAATAAATAAAATGTTAGAATTACAGTAAAAAACACAAAAAGATTATTAATTATAAACACTGAGCTCAACATTAATATTGAAGAAGTATCGGTGGCGTATGTGTACTTTTTTCCAGTTTAGAATCAGCTTGATTTTGAACTCTTGTTAATAGTGTTTCATTTAACTTTTTCAACGTTGTTGCACGACTATGTATGTGATTACTTTTTTTTTTTTAACCGGTACTTCGATAGGTACTGTTACGATTCCAACCTGAAGATACAATAAATTATTGTTCTGATAAAAAAGCACACAGAAAGTTAATCCAAAACCGTTGGATCCGTTTTCGATTAAACTAATCACCGCACCTCAGTTAATGTTTGAAGCAAAGAAAATAAAGTCACCAAAAGACAGTTTACCAGTTAAGCCTTTACTTGGGTGAGTGTGATGCTGTAATCTATTAGGTATCAAAAAATCTTTCAGACATACAATTTTATATAGCACGTATTTTTAAACCCTATGCAAACACAGAATGAGATTTAAGACGACCAGAGATAAAATGGCTTAAGGAAGATAACTATTCTTAATCCTACTGGTATCTGTGGTGTATGTTATACGTAAACGGTTCGAAATGTTTCTGCATTTAGCGCTCCCGCGTTGTAAAAAATATCCGTCCAAATTGACAACATAAAAAGGAGGTTTAAAAAGATGACTTAGAATTGCTCCAATCGTATAGCAGGATGTGTCATGTACGTACACTGACAACAAAAAAAGAATACTTATAAATTGTTAGAGGTGAACAATCTTGGTTTTATATTTAAAAATAGTATGAATAATAATTGTTGACGTGTTCACTGAATTAGAGATACTATCCTGTATTTTTGTGACTAGTTTCTTCATCAAAACTAGAATAAACGCATAAAACATGTTTTATTGGAAAAGAACAACTCTTGACTTTCAAAGTAAGTCCTTACAATTCGCGGAGAAGCTTTTGAGTTCATGTTTGTCTTTTGAAATAGTATTAGGTCTTTAAACTTATCCATGCAATTGAAAAAATTGATATCATGACTTATTCGTCCCTTGTCTCCAAAATTTGTTTTTCTCAGGATTGGAGATAGAGCCCAAAGCGATAAAAAGTTAAAAAAGAAGTTATGTGTTCAGAATGATTTTGTAGAATCGCAGAGAAGCTGCACAGCATTTTAATGGCGTAAGCACGGTGGTAGCTTTGAATTTTTAGTGATCAAAGATTAAGTTGAAGAACACGCATTGTCATTGACCTTTGAACTGGTATACTTTTGATTATGTTGAAATCTTTTTCTGCAGTTTTAACCGATTGAAAGATTTTATTAGCTGGTTTTGCAAAAATATTTTAGTTTGTTTTTTTTTTTCTTTATTTATTGAAAAACCTTGGTTATTATTTTGGTTTTGTTTTAAGAATTTCAATTTTAACATTCGTCCAATTTATTTATTTATTATTAACAATTTTAAAAATGTTCTCTCTTTCCAAGTGGAATTGTTTCGTTTTTTGTCATCTTATCTAATATCCATATTGATTTTATGTAGATATCAGCTAACACTAATTTAAAAAAAATTATAATAATGCAAACACGGTTCTCTTTAAATTTTTTTTTTTATGTTGCGGGGGAGTGTTGTGTAATTTTTTTTTTCATATTGCCAAAAGCGAAAGCAATTTTTTTAAGGCAAAATATAGGAGGCAAAATACAAGAGTAAAATTATCCAATTCATGGTTCTTCTTTTGCAAGATTTAATTTTGACTGTTTTTCCTCCAAATCGGCGACACACTCATCACACTTCCCGCAACGGTGTGGCGCAACTATAACGTGCGTTCGTAATTGTCCATCGAATCCAACTGTAAGGAATTCATCGTCTGTTGTCCAGAGGCCATCACGAACGAAATTTTTCGGTTCGGACGTCTCGTAGATTTGTACATCTCCATCGAAGGCTTTCACTTTATTTGAATCACCAATCACAGCCAAGCGGGTGCTGAAAAATAAAAAAGTCAAATATTTTTAAAAATGTGTATGGCGCTCTTTCAAGGAAAAATTATTTCTACTCCTAAGACAAGAAGTGCGAGTTGATCTTCAGTTCGTTCAGTCGTTTCTTAGGATAAAAATGACGAGCATGTCAGAAGCTATAACATGTGTGCTCTTCCCAGCTCAGCTTAAGTTTAAATTTCCGAATGATGTATTGTTAACATTATCAGATGAATCCCAAAAATACTTTTCATAATGAAAGTAAGAAAAAAGAGCAGTTTTACTAAGAAGTAAAACTAAACCGGGCATGAAATCTTTCTTTATTCCTGGAACTTTAGAAAAATTAGACCGGGCAGAAAAATTGCATGCCATGCTGCCAAATAGCCAAAAACTGATGGAACCTGGCGGCATCATAGCGAAAAAATCCTCAGACAGAGAGGCAAAACAAACCACGGAGGTCAAGTTTGCTTTAAGGAAGTCAGTCGTGTTGGCCAGTTTCGGCAAACCAAGACATGTGGAAGGTCTGCTGTTGTGCTTGCAGCCAGAAATCTTTAGAAACTAGCTGCCAATGATATATACAGACGATATTCCTCACTTAACATTGCATTAAGCACTATATTGATTGTTAACAATGATGTCCACTTGGATAAAATTTCGCCCAAAATGAGCCATTCAAAAAATTTAGTCTTTTTCCAATATGGAATCCGGGTACTTTTTCTCGGCATCAGCTTCGAGATAGAAAATGTCTGAAATCAGCCTTGTTCGGAGCGTTTCTTTTCAAACGCTCTGCTCAGAGTTCGAAGAGACCCATACAATTAATCTTCGGGGATTTTTTAGTACTACGGCCGTAGTCTTCAACAGCAGCGACTTCCAAGATTTTTTTAAGTTTGTAGCTTAAATCGAAAAAAAGTTACATAAAAGGTTTTTGTTTACTGTACCAATTTTTTTTGAACAAAACGAAATCGATGATTTGCATTACGGCACGGAAAACCCTTGCTGTAATGTTTAAAGACGATAGGTTCAGATATATAGGCGGTACATTTTTCGACATACGAACAGACAGAAAGACAACACTACAGTCTACAGTTCATTTTTAAGTACCTAATGGATTAATGTACAACTTAAAACCTAAAACTTACCCCCTGGGCAAAATCTTCCTGACCGGTTTGTCGTGATAATAAAATTGTTCAATGTATACATTTGGCTTTCGTATATCACATTTAATGACTTTGCCATCTTCGTCGCCCAAATAGATGATCTTCTCATCTGAAGATATGGCCTTTGTTGCCCAGGCGCAGGCCTTAAAGCAGTCTGTGTGATTGTCGTATATTGCTGACGAAGGAAAAATAGTTTATCAACAAATTGCGTTTTAAATATTCAAAATAATGTCGTCTCTAACCTTTTGCTGGACGTGCCTGTCGATCATCCCACAACAGTGTGGATTTATCTAAGGAGCAACTGGCAAAGATGTTCGGCTGACTTAGAGAAGTGGCAACACCAGTTATGACATCGCTATGGGCGTGTCGCAGAGTGTGAATGGAAGTAAGATCTGCTTTTCCCATATCCCAAATCTGAAAATATTCATCATCGTTATAATATTAGAAATAAAGTTTAAAAAAATTAAATGCCAAATTATGACTTACTTTTAACATACAATCCTTCCCACCGGTTATTGCTTTATTTGGATCTGCATGGAACTTTTCCAAGCATAAAATTGGATGGGTGTGCTCATAACGTTCCCCGATCATGAACAAACAATACGGATTAATGCTGCGCACTTCAGTTTTTGTAGACCAAAGTTGTACGCAGCCGGAATGAAAGGAAATGAGAAGCTAAAATAAAAGAAGGTATTCATAGTCATGATTTTCGAAATATCCTTTTTTCACATTTGGAAAAAATTACTTACAATATTTTTAGCAACAAAATGCATTGCAGATATCAATGAATGACATTGCAGCTTATAGACGGATTTCTTTTCGGCGCCAATATGCTCTCGACGTTCGAAGCCCCATAGCGAACCTGACCATTCTCTGCCAGTTAATTTATTTGTTGCTAAAGCGTATGTTCCATCCACATTCGCCGCTACACATTCCCATGCTGGATAAATGCGTAGCTGGCGATTGTGTGGACGCTTGGCGTAGTCGCGGGAATTCAGATTGGGATAGTAAGTGTTCGAGGCCAGTGCTGAAGTATCTTCGGGCGGATGGTAGTAATCTGGTGTTTTATAGAGGACACCATAGGAGCTTGGGAACATAATTATAGCGCGGGGATGATGAAACAAATTTTTGTTCTAAAAACTCACGTTTAAACAAAAAAATTGTGAAAAATTAAACGCAACAACGAGGTTAGCAGCCCACCGGTGAGGAATGCCTAAATTCACCTGACATTTTATTATTTGACAACTGCCAAAGAGCTGTCATTTTGACACATGTGGTTTTTATGTTTTTGTTTTTTTGTCAAGTTCTTTGGAACGGTTCAGGAAATAAATAGGTCAGTTCAGGAAATGAGAACCGAATAAATTCCCTCTATACTCCAGACACAAAATATAGACCGCCACGCCGCGCCAAATCTTTGAAGTTTTTCTGCATTTTAAACGGTAAGCCACTACACGAACAAGTAAAACTCACAGACAGACATAATAAACATTTTAGAGGTGTTTAGGGCAAGAGGAGTACGAGTTGGCATTCCGAATTGTACGTATGTGGTATATAAAATCCGTAGTACTCTGGAGATAGCGTTTGACTGTGTCGCCATCTAGTACCTCATCACTTCATTTCTAATAGCGTTATACAATACAATCTGAATATAGCAGTGGCGCCTAGTATCCACTGATTGCAACAGTAATTTCTTCCTATTCATAGTACTATAGTTTCTATAGCAAAGCTTCGATTTAATAATAAATGTATAGGGTTTTCACACCGAGCCGAAAACCCGGTTTTCGGCTAAAAGTTTACGAAAACCTGAAAATCATTCACACCGGACTTTTCAAGTTTTCGTTTGACTTTTCACTTCATTTTTACAACAACTGACTATCAAATTTTGAAATGAAAATATTTTCGGCTGCTATGATTGATTTTGTTTGTTTGACGTTTATGCGTTTTTTAGGTATGTTTGGAAAGAATTACAAGAAACTAAGGTGTGTTCTGAAAGAAGCGCAACAAACTTAGGTGTGTTTACTTTGTATTCCAACAAGTTTTCGACAGGTTTTATATAAAACTAGTTGTTTTCGAAAACTTGTGTTTAGCAAAAATGTATGCTAAAACGTGTGTTTTCGTTCAGGTTTTGGGGGTTTGCAACGAAAACCGTGTTTTCAGCTCGGTGTGAAAACCCTATTACTTATAAAGGTGCCTTTACATGGAGCTGCAAGCCCTGATCTGCAAAAAAAGAAGATGCAAAATCAATAAATCATACTTGTGTGATAGAGAGGGAAGGCAAAAATGCAGACGTCTTCATGGATGCAGATTATAGGAAAATTATATATGCAGCTTGAAAATTATAGTGAAGACGTATATGTTCATCTTCATCGTCTGCACTATGATTGTTGTTGTTCCGTTTTCGTCTGCATTTGCAGCTCCATGTAAAGCCACCTTAACAGTTACAACATAAAGTTATAACCAACGCCGAATAAGAGAAACGAACATGCGGCCCATGCTGTTTTCTTCATACGTATATGGAAGGATGGTATTCTCACTCCTGACTCCTGAGCTTTTAACGCAGTCAATTCTTAAGGGAGTTGATAGTTACATGGCGCGGGGAAATCATTAGGCTGAACTGCACTTCAGCCAAACTACACTGCACTAGACTACCAACTTTGTCCTTTACTATGGCCGAAGTGCAGTTCGACTGCAGTGTAGTGATATTTAGCTCATTACGATTCATACAAGAAGTACGTGCACTTAATTTGCAGTGGAGTTCCGCTGAAGTATAGCTCCGTCTTCTTTTTGCTCTTATCCTTCAAAATCAATTTCAATAGCTTTGTCTTTGTCCAAGTCCGACACAAAATTTCTTCACAACCTCAAGAGCTGTTAGAAAGAACCTCAGTTTTTCGGTTCTCAAAAAACTTTCCATTTTGCTTTACAAGAAGCTTGCCAACAAGAGCCACTTAAATATTTACCTCGTTTCCTCAACATGTCCCAGCAAAATACCTAGGTTTTAAAAAGAAGTGGGATTTGAGGTTGAGATTTTTTCAAAAAACGATTCGTGGCGAATTCAACTCAACGAACAAAGCTAATACCAATTTAATATCATCGCATTGTCTTGTCCGCGTGTAAATGGGCCCTTCATTGCTTTTTTTATAAATTCAGCGTTTGTCTTACGGGCTGGATTCCTTCAAATACCGTTACTAAAATAATGACCATTGACCATAGTTTGTAGTGTGTTCTTAAGCCAAGTAATAATTCAGGTACTTCAAATTCCCCAATTTGGAATTTTTTTTTTAAATACATTAAAAAATATATTTGTTTGTTATAAGTGTTTTAAGGATTATTTTTTTGTTGTTAAGTGAGATAATTATGAAATTGATTTTTTAAGTTCTCTAGCTGGCCTTTAGATCTTTTAAAGCCTACCTCCAGCCATCAGGTCCTGGTCTTATTTTTTAAGGATCCCGTCATCAATGTGCCACATATTGATAATTTGCTTTAACTTTCATAGAAGAAAAGAGAGCAAACTTATGGTCGATTAATTTAATTTCGATAGTTTAATTTTTAACGAGTTACAAATACCTAGTACCTATGTTCCTATTTTTTTTTGTAATCCAGCTCGTTTATAGTTTAAAAAATATAAATACAAAAAATAATTTAAATTCATCATAAACATTATCTTCTCTATGCTGGTGGAGCCATAACGAAATGTTCATAAAAGGATTTTGTATAATCAACCATCTGATCTTGCATTGCCGCTGGCACGAAATTGGGATTTCCTTGTCCTCCTTCTATCGTTCCATTAGCAGTAAACCGCATGTAACTAGCTACTGTGGTTTCTGGAGGAAGAATAGCATTATCTTCAATGATGCAACAATCTTTAAGGACACAACGGCGACCCTAAGGAAAGTAGTTTATACTTTGTTTATGGCTTTGGAAAACAAATTTGTATCAAGGACTCACAATCACAGCATTTTTTCCAATATAGACAAACGACCCAATAACAGCAGCTGAAACAACAGCACCTTCCCCAATAAAAACATGATCTCCAATGTGCATTGGGAAGAAGGCAATTCTGGAATTATTGTTCAATAGTAACGCAATTTGCACATATAGTATTGAACTTACCCCTTGCTGAATTGTTTGTACGGCGGCCGTATTACTGCATTCTTGCTTATCACACAATATCGTCCTGTTCTCACATTGGCCAAGTCTCCGCGAATAATTGCTCCACTTTGAACTATCACTTTTCCATTGAGGACTATGTTTTGGGAACCACAAAGAACAGTCTGTCGACTCACTTTGTTGCCGGATGCCTGAAAATGGGCAGAGCAATGATGATGACCTCATCTTGTTTTTTTTTTTTAGCAAAATGACGTGAAAACTTACAGTTTGAACATATTCATCTTTACTGTAAAATGTATCAGCAATTTCCATTTTGATATTTTAGAAAGTTTTGGTGGAGTATTAAGATAATTTCAGAATCTTGTAAAAAAATTTTTATAGTAAACAATCGAGTTGTCAAAATTTTAAGTGACAATTACAGTTTGGGAAGATGATAGTTAATTGGTACAGCGGTGCTGTGTTGTGCTAAAATTTGAGGGTAGGCTCACACATGTTCTGATATAGCGAGATTCATTCAAATTTGGAAGATTTGCTCTCAAAATTGGGAATTGCTATTTTCAATGAAACTATACATTTTTTCGTAGTATTGGTGATTGACTGACAAGCACATTCATTATTTTACATGAAATGTAATTTTGGTGCATAGCAAATTCATAGAATGCATCAACTATTACGTTATAACCGGTATTTCAAAAGTTAAATTCAAAACCGTGTAAAAATCAACTGATCTGAAAAACGCTTAAATGTAGTCACTGGCAAAGCAATTAATTTGTTTAAAACATTTTCACAAGTTATAAGATTGTGCTTTAGACAAAATCTTTTTTATCGCAGCACAATCTAACCATTTCTACATTTGCTTTGTTCGTTGAACAGGTTGAACCCTGAAGACGCCATGGAGTTGCCACAAATGGTTTTTTTTTTTAAATAAGTTGAGGTTGAGATAAACAATCAGCTGTTGAAGTGACGTTCGTCGTCAAGCATTACCTGTGTATTTCTTCTCTTGATTTTTTCGAAATAAACTAAATGGTGAATTCCACGACATTTTAAGATTTGATCTAGATTTCGCGATGCATAGAAAACAAAATTAGATTCATTTTATATTTGTTATTTTGTGTGTGCCATTAACAGCTGCAAGATAATCCATTTCTTCGTCTGATTGATAGGTATACAACAACACCTTCGACGGAATGCCTATCGCTTTACTTTAACAGATTTCCAGTTTTGAAAAATTCTCCGCCATCGGATGATATTGAAATATTATTAATAATTGCTGCTCCACTTAAAAAAAAATAAAAATTTTGAAAATAAATGTGCTTCTTTTCACAAAACCACAATGAAAAAAACAAATTTCCAACTGATGACGTTTAGGAATGTCAATTTTGTGTGTGTGTGCAGTATGTGTAAATCTGGCTTCGAATCGAGATTCGCAATGTGATAATAAATAAATTTTTGGCACAACAGCTCCAAGCGGGGCCGGGGCCTGTGACTTACACTCTCAACCACTCCTGTGTGTGCGTTGATATTCTGCAGGAATGGAAGGGACCTACAATTTACCGCCGAATCCGAACGGCTAACAGAGAAGCACTTTCCATGACATTAATTACTCTTGGAGGATTTGTCACTTCCTCGCAAGAGGCAGTACCCCGGAAAAAAACTTAAGGTGGCAACGTCAGGGATCGAACCCTGAACCTTCGGCGTAGCAGTCCGACACACTAACCACTACGCCACGGGGTACTATACAATGTGATCGAGATTTAATCTGAGATCGAATCTAGATTGCTTTTTTTGGTTTCATGAAAAATTAAAAGTTCTCGAGATCAAATCGAGTGGTTTTTTTGGTTTCATGGAATTCAATCTAAAAGAAATGGGAATAAATGCATTTATTTTTATAAAAAATTAAAGTTAATAAAAAACAAACAGAGGTAAGGAAAAGTGATGATCTGATGGAAGTGAAGATGTCTTTTTATGGGGTTGCTTCTGCGAAACAAGCAACCATAGATGGTAGGGTGCAGGCGACATTCTCGTACACCTGACACCTCCTAACACCCATGGAATTTTTTTTGTGACAAGTTAGCGGACACCCCACTTAAGAGCTACAGTGGCTACCAGCATGTCAGCGATGATCCAAACGCAAATAAGCAATTCGTTACAAAATGGCAAAATACACTATTTTGTAAGAAGCCCAGGTTTTTTTAATACAAAACGTTGGTTGATCCAGGGCAAAGTTAAAAAACAGCCATTATTTTTTGTAGACAACCAAAAACAATTTTGGCAATTAAAAAAATGTCACGTTGAATATGAGAATTCGTCCGACTGACAATGCATGTTTCCTTTTCTCTTTTCACACCGTTGCCTTTGTTATTGAAGCTTCATTAATTAATTCCGAATAAAGCCTTTTCTTTGGAAAATATAATCCTTAACAAGTTCACACCGAATTCCGCTCAAGCAGCATCATATTCAAAGTCCTTACGTGATTATAAACATTTATTTAAGTTAATCCTAAAAATTTATTATCCTAGCATCATATCCAAAAAGTAATAAAAACACACAAATTTAAAAAAATTCTAGTGTCAAATCCTTGTCCGAATTTGTCATTCGTTCTTTTTATTTTCTTCTTGTGTTAATTTTTAGAATAAGTGTTCAAATTCTAAAGAGCTTCCACTCGTAACATCTCGCGCTTAAGCCTCAGCCTCGGACTTGAGCTTGGCAATGTAGGCTGCCTTGTGTTCGGCAATCTTGACCTTGCGTTGCTCGTTGGTGAGTTTCTTGGCATTCCACCTCTTCTTGGTGACGCCAGCCTTCTGGACCTTCTTGTGGGTAGGATCAGCGCGGATAGCAGAGTGGGCTTTTTTGTAGATTTCTTCCAACTAAAAGAAGAAAAAAACCAATTTTAAAACAAATGTAGTTGAACTCGATTTTCTTTTGCTAGGGAATATAAGAATTTGGGAGATTTTCAAGTGTTTGACACAGTAACAGGAAGTCTGGAGGATCAAAACCACCCAAACATCGAACATTTAGGACAAATTGATGTGGTCCATTATTGGCACAGCCAGTCTCAGGGTCGAGTTCATGGCGGTAATTTTATAATGGACGTCAACTGAACAGACCATTAAGAAGTTAACTTACATCGTCAGCACGGATACCCAGGTTAATACCCAATTTAAAAACAAATTTAATTGAACTCTTGTTTCTTTTGAATGAGAATATAAGAATTTGGGAGATTTTCAAGTGTTTGACACAGTAACAGGAAGTCTGGAGGATCAAAACCACCCAAACATCGAACACATAGGACAAATTGATGTGGTCCATTATTGGCACAGCCAGTCTCAGGGTCGAGTTCATGGCGGTAATTTTATAATGGACGTCAACTGAATAAACCTTCAAGAAGTTAACTTACATCGTCAGCACGGATACCCAAGTTGATGTATCGGCTGAATTGGCGTTTGAATCCTTCTTCGTCTTCTTCTTCCAAGGTGCGCATGTAATCGGCAACGTGCTGACCGAAAATATGGGCACGGTGGACATCAGCGTTGAAGCTCTTGGTCTCAGCAGAGTAACCGGGGAAACGCTTGACCGAGTGGGGAATGTTCAAACCACCATCAACGGCTCCCTTCATGGCACCGAAAACACGAGCGCCAGTGGTGGTGCGGCTAAGACCGACATCCAAGTAACAACGGAAAGCTCCTGGACCATCGTCAACGGGCTCAACATTGTATTCTTCGCCGGTGACTTCAGTGCAACCACCATACAGCGATTCCAATCCCAATTTGTTAAGGATACGACGAGCTACCAACAATCCAGTGCAGTAGGCCGCGGCATAATTGGTCAGACCAACCTAATGAAAAAACAGTAGACATTAAATTTCTGAAAGCAACAAGACATCCTTTCAAAAGACTTACCTTAACTCCGTAGTTTGGTAACTCATGTGAGTATGCAGCGCAGACAACGCGATCTCCTTCAATCCTTGCATAGGCAATCTGGACAGTGATGTCCTTGTTGCTGAGACGTACAATCAGACGGTACTTGGGAGTGTTGTATTTGTTTTTGTCTTGGAAGATCAAACGTTTACGAGCATAGTAGTCAGTTTTGCCCTCACGACGCCTGCGGAACTTGACTTGATAACGCTTGAAGTATTGTTTATTCTTCACAACTTTTACGAAACCCTGTTAAAATTAAATTGAAAAGTATTTGTAATTAGTACAATGCAATACGGCGACATCCACGTAATAAAAAATCACAAAAATACACAGTCATCACTTAACTCTTTTACGTATTAATATAAAATTCACATTTATAGAATATTAAGTTTGTGATTTGTGAATAGATTTAATATATATTACTAACCATTTTCCACTTATTTTAAAAGTAAAACACCAACGTTAGAAAATCGCGATGTTCCACACGTAGGTGAAAAAAGAAAAGAAAGAGATGGTAGCTGTTTAGAGCGGAAACATTTAAGCGAGGCTCGATTTTTGCCGAAAATAGTTTGGAATATAAAATGTTGCTAACTTCGCGTGGTAAGAGGGTGTGTTCAAAAGATATTAGAATTAACCTCAGACGCAATACCACGGACCAAGAAGATACAGACCGCCAACTCACCATATGGTCTCTCTTTTTGCCTACAAGCTAAAAATCAGCTGATATGCCATTTATTTTGAGAGTGTGACGCTCTCTCTTGCTTTTAAAACCCATTTAGCAAACACATCTAAAAAATAAATGGCATACGCAGGTATAGTTGCCATTACAAAATGCACAGAGAGAGATGTACACGTATTCACAGACAGGAAAAAATATTTCGAGGGTGTTTCAGGCAAGGGGAGTACGAGTTGGCGGTCTGTGTATGGTCTGGGCGCAATACCATGTGGAACGGTGTAATGCAATCCGACAATATTTATTTATAGAGGGCCAGTTGTACAAGTATATCTGCAAGAGTGCGCATACAAATACAGACCGCCAACTCGATCTTCTCTTGCCTGAAACTTCCTTGAAATATTTTTTAGTGTCTGTGAATACATACGTGTAATCTCTGTCTGTGCATTTTGTGATGGCAGCCATCCCTGCGTGTGCCATTTATTTTTGTAGTGCTCTCATTTAAAAAGGTCGGGAGAGCGTTAAGCTCTCAGAATAAATGGCACGTCAGCTGATTTTTAGCTTAATGGCAAAAAGAGAGACCATACAGTGAGTTGGCAGTTTGTATCTTAAGGTGCCTTTACATGGAGCTGCAAGTCCTGATCTGCAAAACAAGAAGATGCAAAATCAATAAATAATCATACTTGTGTGATAAAAGTTGGTTTTACATGGAGCTGCGAGTGCAGACGAAAAAGCAACAACAACAATAAAGCATCTATAATTTTCCTATAATCTGCATCCATGAAGACCGTCTGCATTTTTGATTTCCCTCTCTATCACACAAGTATGATTTATTGATTTTGCATCCTCTTTTTTTGCAACTCAGGGCATGCAGCTCCATGTAAAGGCACCTTATAGGAAATTTATAGATGCAGCTTGAAAATTATAGTGAAGACAAACATGTTCATCTTCATCGTCTGCACTATGATTGTTGTTGTTGCGTTTTCATCTGTAAGACAGTTGCAATACACTCACATTTTCCACAGACAAATTTCCAGTCAACTGGAACACAGATAGGTATCTGACAATTAATACATGTAGTAACATGCTTGCCAGTAGCTGTCATGTGTGACCGCAGGGTCACAACTGTACAACTGGCCCCTACAGTTGTACAATCGTGGTCCATCCTCGAATCAAAATTTCAAAACGATTTACCTCGGTTCGAGTGTACATACTTAAAGTTTAGACGGTGGTTCAAAAGTGAACAGTTTACCCGATTTTCGAGGATTAAATAAAGTTGAGCCACGGATCAAGAACTGAAAAACGAGGTTGTCGTGTGCAGAACCACTATTGTACAACTGTTACTTACAAGCGGTCTCCATTGGCCGTACCTTCTGTTCTCTCTGATAAACTGTTCAATGGAGACCACCTCATTGCAGACAGAAAATCTGTTGGAACTATCTGGCTTCTGACTATAGTCTTCTCCGTGGACAGAAACTCAGACAGATTTTGACATTTCGTTTGGCAAAGTTGGGTGATGTGATGATGATTAAAAATAATCAAATTATTTTGTTATTTGTTCCGCTGCGTCATGTCTCAAAAAGAAACAATCGAGTTAATTAATTGTTATAAAAAATATGAGTGTTTGTGGAACTACAAAAGTAGTTCTTAAGAGGAATGACTTGAAAAAAGCAACATGGGCTGAAATTGGCCAAAAAATGGAAAAAAGTGAGCCAGAAGTGAAAGAAAAAATAAAAGCGTTAAGGCCAACTTATGTGACAGAAAAGAAAAAGTGGAAGTGGATGTGTATTTAACGACATATTATTTGGAAATGATTATTCACTAGCCGGTCATACAAAAATATGTGTGTCATTGGGGTGTCATGATAGAAATGTGCCCACCCTAAAAATGCGGACAGATTTTCGACAGAATGGAAAACAGAAACAGAGAAAGTTTTCTGTCCAATGGAGACACCGTGTAACCCTGACACCACACATGACCGGTACTGGCAAGCAAGTTACTACATGTATTAATTGTGTAATTGATACCTATCTGTGCTCCAGTTGGCTGTATTGCAACTGTCTTGCCAGTAGCTGGCATGTGTTGCCTCTGGGTGAAGTGCAGTACAAATGCTAATTAACTCCTTTTAAATAAAACCGATTGTTTTTTTGACAGACTAGAAATAAACACTAAGAAAGTTGTTTGTGTTATTAAAAAATTGTCTGAATAGTATATTTTCATAATGTAATTTAGTAGGAAATATATAGAAAAGCTTTATACTACGTTTTCATTAGGGCCGAAATTAGGATATTTGAAAAATTGCTAAAAAAGTGTTTTCATCTAGGTTTCCACATTTGTTTTGACTTTCTTTCTTTTTCTTTTTTACAAACTTTTCATTTTTTCTTCTTGTTTTGTTTTGTTTACTACTTCTGTTGCCCTGGATTTTATTTCAAAATTGTTATTTTGTATTGTTTACTTCTGCCGTTTGCTTTGCATGTTGGTTTGTTTACTTTTGCCGTTGCCTTGGATTTTGTTTTAAATTGACATTTTAGAAAATATCTATTCAATTTGTTTCAATTTAGTTGCGTTTGATTTGTTTTCACATAATTTGCAGCCGTGATTTCGTCCAAATCAAACAAAATTTTAATATTATTTTGTATGGAAAGTGGACTCAAATATGGAAATTTTCAACGAAATCACATTTTTTGCCCTAATGAAAACGTAGTATTATAGCGAATCTTTCAAAATATAATAGATTTTTATCATGCACAAATTTAATTTGGATTAAAAGTTGATGTGGAATGCACTACTGTTATAAATCAGTAGAATATGTTACGGCCTTAAAACGACTATCGAAAAACTCAACTCATTCGAGGCTCATTAGCATTAATTTGCTGTTGACAGATCTGATAGCTGTCAAAATTTACATCGTCTACAAATAATTTTTTTCTTAAAGGTTTTATTGCAAAATTGTATTAAAAATTGCACTTAATTGAAATGTTCCAATAAATCTTATTCCACAAAAACCAAAACATTACTCTTCTCTACAAAATGGGAAACGATACAAGCAAACTAAAAGGTTTGGTTATCGACAAAAATGCCATCGAAGCCAATGACTTCTGGACCCTCTATAGCGCCGAGGTACCACAAGATGATTCCTTGCGAATGGTTTCCATATTCCAAGGTGAGCCTGTTGTCAATGGACAAGTTTGGATAAGTCAAGGACCCATGGAGAGGGCAGTTAAAGTGAGATGGTTTTGTAATGACTAAAAGTCGAAAATTTAATAATATGTATTCGTCTCCTTCACAGAATTTAATGATATACCGTCATCCTTATATTTTGAGATATATAACTTCCTGGGAGCAAGGATCGCATAAACATCTGGCTACAGAATGTGTGCGACCTTTATCCATTGCCCTTCCAACGCTCACAGACATACAAGTCTGTCTTGGACTTCGAAACGTTCTCTGTAGTTTAATATTTCTTGTGGAACAGGTGAGTTTTTTACAATTATAGTTTATAGAGCGTATTCTACTGAATTGAATATTATAGGCTCACGCCCGCCATCTCAACATAGCCATCTCATCTATATATATCAATACCGAAGGATCCTGGCGCCTTGGAGGCTTCGAATACGTCTGGAAGGCGAAAGAGGTCACCAAAACCCTTCTAGACCTGGCCAATGCATATCGTTACAAAGGAGCCATTGATATAAATGAAGCCAAAACATCTGGAGATTGCATCGAACAGTACGCATTTGCTATTCTCTGTGAAGAAATACTTAAACAGAGCTCCTCACCCGACACGCCTTATGTCGCAGACTTCCGGGAATACTGTGCAACTCATTTGCGACACCAAAATATTGCGATGCGGCCCAAACTTTCTGCTGTTCTCCTTCATCCGTACTTCAATCATGAATTTGTGTTAATTCATTCTTTTCTAATGGAATTACCACTTAAGAATCCTCAAGAAAAACAGGATTTCTTCACTGGTTTGGTGGACCGACTGCGATATTTCGATGAGAATGTCGTTGGATCTCAAATTGGAAGCCTTTTATTATCACGAATGGTTCTTCTCGATACCACTGCCCAGCTGTGTGTTACGCCCTATGTACTGAAAACCAAATCTGACCTTTCCGCTGCCTTATTCACCAACTCCACTTATATAAAGTTTATCATTCCAAGGATTAAAGAAATTTTTTGCGTCCGCGATGCTCAGATTCGACTGATCTTGCTCGAGTATTTCGGAGAATACGCAAAGCTTCTGAGTAGAGAAGAGTTGCAGGAGCAAATCCTGCCAAATCTTTTGCTAGGCATCAAGGACACTAATGACATACTTGTTGCGAAGACTTTGCGATGTCTTGCTGATTTAGTTCCTCTTCTTGGTTCGGATGTAGTGATTGGAGGGAATCGAGCTAGACTTTTTGCCGATGGACGACCTCAGGCGCTGCCAGATAGCACGAGTCATTGGGTCGAACCGCGTTCTATCACTCCAGTAATGGGTGGTGCAGAGTATATGGTCTCAGGGAGTCCCTTACCAGACAATGTAGACGTAAGTGGGAGTTACAATTCTGTGGGAGAAGTAAATGGTGTAGTTATGCCACAGCGTCTTAGTCCCGACGGAGGGGAAGATGTCCACAATGGGACTGATGGCGAGATAGACGAAGAAGCTTGGAGTGATTGGGAAAATGAAGAAAGAGTTGTTACAGCCCCACCAACTATTGAAAACCTTATTATAGAGCCACAACCACCTGCTACTTCTTCGGTGGTCCAATCACCTAGAATATCCTTAACAGATTCCTTCAAAACCTCATCCACAAACTCTGTAGTTGCTACACCAAAGATTATTGACGATATCAGCGAACTTGATATTAAGGTGCAAAAGTTCCCCAGCAGCGGAAGGGAGGAAATTGATTTCTTCAAAGACATGGAACCTGTCATTCAAAGGAGCACAACTACAATCATTCCTGATGCATTGCTAAACGGTACAAATATTGACGAAGCACTGCCAGTTTCCCAAAAATCAAACATCACCGTCGAAGAAGTTAAGGTTGACAGCAGTAGATTTGAATTTAAAGAGCCTGAGATGGAAGAAACCACAACTGAGGCTGGATGGGGAGATGATGATATCGACGACTGGGGGCAATAATGGTCTTAAGTGGTTTCTAAGACAGAAACAAAAATCAACTTTTTTCCTTATTTCTAGTATGTGATTAAGTAAAATAGAAATTTTGTTTGTGTTTAGATTGTTAAGTGATAATATTTGGTTACAAAAATTTAGTACCCTGTAATATATAATAGTATAATTATAATTGAGTAGATCCTGAAACATAAAATAAAATTATATACATAAAGAGTTTTACAAGCAACAAAAATTAATAAAATAAATATTTTATTGTGAGAAATATTCGCAAAATGAAGATTAATTGGTGCTTAACGGATTCAAAGTTAGGGAACGCTTTCTTTATTCAATTTCGTATTTTGTTTGTTTGTTTTGTTTGTTTATTTCATAAATATAGCAACAAATCATACAGGGAAACCTCTATAAAATCATAAACACAGTTAATAGTCAAGGAAGCATTTACAATAATTGCTGACTAAAGTGGAACTTTAAAAAAACTAACTCATCGACCACGAATATACAAATTGACAAAACATGAGATTTGAAGCATTTAAACAGGTAATTGTTGGCTGAACCTTTCCAATCTATAGAAACCGAATTTGAAAATGTGTTTATTCAAATTGTATAAAATGGCCTTTTCGCCGCAAAATTTAAAATGATTGCTAGTAAAAATCAAAATTTTGTTCGCCTTTCTCCTACCATCCACACTCTAGCGAATAAATTATTTATGCGCGACTAACTTTAACATCTTAATGTTCAATTGTGTACGTAGGTACATGTCGTTCGGTTTTTAAACTGAAAAATTCAGTCTATAGTTGAATCATTTATTGTGAAATGAAAACTTAATTCGTTCCACAATTTTCTCTACACGGAATACTTTTGATTTCTCAATGAGCGACCGCATAAAAAAAGCTTTAAGGTATTTGGAAAAGTAAAACGTTTGTCTCATAAGAATACGTTCCACAATATGGTCAACGCATTCGTTTTAAAGTATTTACATATATGTATGTAAATCAAAGATTCATACAAATTTGATGAAGTGAAAACAGCTTTTATTTTTCAAACGAAGATATTATTTTGTCAGTTCAGATGTCACATTTCCCCACTTCCCTGATGAAGCTTTTCTCATGTTTAGTACACAGTTCAAGTGAAAATTTCATACAAATATGCTGACGTGGATTTCATAGCTTCATCTTTCACAGATTACATAAAAAGAATTAAACAAACAAAAAAAGAACAAAATTATTGTGTGGTTTTATGAAACCACGATGCAAGTGAAACTTTTTTCGGATCATTGGCATTTCGCACTATTCTTGATTTTGCCCTTGTTTACCGGTTTATTTATTTGACTCACTAGCTGTATCGTTCTCCATCACACACACATACGAGCACGAATTTCCCTGAGATTTCCAATGCGAAATGGAAAATGTGGCGTGGAAAAGATTGTGGAGCCCATTCCTTTATTTTTGTATCACTAGCCTTTATAGTAAAATCAGTTATGAAATGGAATGTAATGTTCGTTTTACACGATGGAGGTTAAGGAAATATCAAAAATTACATTCCACAATGTTTTCTATTAGCAATATTTTAAGCCTACGGACATGAACTAAGCGACGGGCGTGGATTCAAATATCTTTATAAAAATGGATGTATACAGGGTGTTTGGTATAAGGTGCGCCATAGAGCTAGAGCATGTAGGTTGGGTCGGGACAAGAAAAAAATCGTATGAAACCCTCCCTTTAGCCGGGAGGGGCAATTTTTTTTTAAAACATGACTTAAATGAGAAAACAAAATTCTTACAAATAGCGGTAGCTCCTACAATGCCTTGATATACCTTTATGAAAAGCCAGAAACCTCTTCTTTAATAATTGATTTTAAATAAAGTTAGTATTAACTTCCAAACTCAAAATTTTGAAAAAAAAAGTGTAAACAAAATTTTAAGTAATTGAATGAACTGCGTTCTTAAGTTTTGGCTTAAAATACAAATAACGGACATCTTCTGTATACAAGAAACTAAATTCCATTGGAGGCCTTAGTTTAACGAAATAACTGACAAAATGTACGTATCTGATAATACTGTTAATATGGTCAAAATGCGATACATAAAAACTTCTGTTTTGTGTATCCTCGTGCTATTACACCCACAGATCGATAAGTACGTGCGACCCAGTCATGCATTTAATTTTTGAAGTCCTTATGTGAAAATCATTCAATAAAAAAATGTAAACTAATGAACACATTGAAGTTAAGAGAAAAACAACGATGAAACGCAGTTTAGTACACTCGGGCGTATGCGTACTTTTCTGAATTTAATAATTAATTTAATTAAAAAAATCATCCATGTTCTTATATTTTAGAAATACTAATTGGAAGGGCAGAACAACGTCTGCCAGGACCGCTAGTTGTTGATAAATGATAAAAACTTATTTAACGCTGCTGGTTGAAAAAAACAAAGGAGAACACAAAATGGTAATTAAAAGAATTTTTTTTTTAGATAAATCCCGAAACAAAATTTTGTACTCAACTTTTTTCCATAACATGTATAGAAAAATTTGTAAAAATATCCATTTTTATAACAAAGAAAAAACAAGCAAAGAATTGTTTCTGTTTGTTTAATTTCACTCCTCTAAACTTTCTAACGATCGACCTTTAAAACTTCATAACTTAAGTATGCATTTTGTTTGTGGCCATTATTTAACCAAACGGTAATCCGCATTGTGTTCATTAAAGCTCCTGAAAATACTTTCGCCGAATTTCCACTTCTCCGAAAATAAAACAATCATATTTTTCATAAATCATCTTTTCTTGTATATTCTTTTAATAGTAATTTTTAAAAATGTTTTTTTTTTCATCATTTTTTTAAAATTTTTTTTCTTAGGTTATTAATATTTTTTTTCAGTTTTTATGCTTTTTTTAAATAATTTACATTTTTTATTTTTTTATGTAACTTGTTTTTTTTTTAATATAATTCTTTTTGTTATTAGTTTTAAAAGGGAGATTTCATTTTTCGAATAATTGTGTTGGATGTGTGTGTTTGTGTCATCTTTGTTAATATAAGGTATATTATGGTATATTTCTTTTTCAAAAAAATTCACTACGTTTTTGTTTTACTACAAATATATGTTTTATATATATTTTTGTTTGTTTTTTTTTTTCAAATAATTTTATTATTATTATTATGATTTGCATATAATTAGTAAACGATTTTCATTTTATGCGCAAAAAATGCAAAAACTACTCTCTGGCAAAAAGGTTTTTTATATTTTGTTTTAAATTTTTCTCAAAATTAGTTGACTTTTTTGAAAGCCACTTGGAAATTTGCTTTTTGTTTTAACTTAAAAAATATCATCTAAATATATATATTAAATATATATATTAATATTTTTAAGTGCAAATAAATTTAATAAGATTTTTTTTTTGTCTCAAGTCAAGGGCTTTTATTTTTTTATTTATTGTAAGTTTTACAACACGATTGGAAAACAGAAAATAAATAAAAAATAAACTGAAAAACAAAAGATTAAAAGGCAATTAAAAGTCTATCACTACCTGGTTTGGTTGCAGTTGCACCACCATCGACCCACAAGAGTCTACTTATCGATTGCATTCAAGCAATTGAACCTCTTTTAGGTACTTTTGGGCAATAAGGAAAAAAATAAAAACCAAAAGTAAAACTCACACAAGGCTCTCAGCTCTCTGTAGATATTCTCCTCCCAATCCAAAGTTTTATGGTCTCGTTTGTTCGAAAAGAAAATGAAAACATATATCAAAGCGTTTTATAATGTAATATTTTTTGTTTTGTTTTTATTAATTCTAAATCTTGTTGTTTTTTTTTTTTTTTTTTGCTTTAATGTTGTTTTTAATGTGAGTGTTTTCTGGTTCACTTCCCATTAATCATGTTTTCCTTCTTTTCTATACACAATGCACGCTCTTCATCTTCTCTACAATTTTTGTTTGTAAATGGTTAACATATTCAATGCTCGCGAATGCAAGAGAAATTAAATGTATAACAAAGTAATAAAAAAAAAACTAAAGTTATGAGTAAAAACTAAAACATAAGTGTGTTTTTTTTTCAAATATTTCATCTTTTTTTTAATAGAATAGTTTTTTTTTGTTTGTTTTGTATTTCTTTTTTTTTTGTATTTTCTTTTTCTTCTTTTCTTTTTTAAAATTTGTTTATTTTAATTTTTACATGAATCCATCAATTCAACTCCTTGTCTTCTAAGTACTTGTATTCAAACGTGAATCCTTCCTTTTTGCGTTGACTCCATTTCTCGTAGTCGAAGTAGATGTACGTACCCTAGAAAGAGAATCAAAGATTATTGTATGTTTTTGTTGTTGTCAATAAATCAAAATCTAATTTTTCTTTGAAAACATTCAAGATCTTAACCATTGTAAATATTATAATCTTTAGCACAATTGTCAGGGGGTTTCGCTTGTTGGCAGCGGAGCAGCCAAATAGGCACTAAATCATTTCAGACTATTGGTGAAGGAGGAAAGGATGGAAGGGAGCGCCCTAGCAGCGCTCTTAAGAGGCAGAACAAGGCATTCTTAAAAACTCCCAAGTGATATTACTATAGGTTATAACAATGTCTTGACTTACACGGGACTAAAACAAGAGGGAAAGAAATCAATGGATGTAAATTCACAATAAAAACATGTGTCCACCAGAACAGTAGCTAAAAGGGTGCTATTTTCATTATTTCATTGCACCCTTGGATTTTACAAGAATTGTACGCTATAATAATTCATCGACTTTAGATCAGATTTTGCTAAATAATGTCGGCATTTAAACCAAGTGGCCATTGTTGTGGAGAAGAAGATCTTGCTTAAACCAGGTATCGCAGATTAACAAGACTAAAGACCAGAATTAAATGACACTACGGGAAAGATCACAAAGTTCTTTCTATTATGATGAGACGACATGAGATGAAATATAAATGTATGTATAATACTTTAAATTTGAAGGAACCGTAATTTTGACAAAAGGCCTCAGACCCGGAAGTTCCTAGTATTAAATATCGCTCACTCAACTTCGTTGCTAGGCTTCGACGGCTATATCATTTGACAATGCTTCGAATAGACATTCCCCAATAAATATTCTTTGGCTGACATTTGAGTTATATTTGTATTTGTGCTTCTTGAGTGGATTCTTTCTTCAAATCGAGAAGCAAAGTTCTCTTCTCAGAACCGTCAAAAGTGTCATTATCATTAGTTTACAAACGGAACAGTTCAGAAGACTCCCGGATGCTTCATTTCCGCCAGTGGAAAGTGTCACATTAGTATTGGAGTAAGAAGTCAGAGCTGTTTTTATTTGAAAAATTTTTAAAGTGGAAAATTAATTTGTTTTGAATGTAGGTTCGGAAATGGTAGATATTAAAAATTTATAATGCGTATTTAATAAAAATAAATTAAATATGTAGTGTTAATTTTTAAAATATGGACTACGATGATGCACTGAGGTGTTGGATGCAAAGCTATGAATAACCTTTGAGCGTTTTGACAACAAGGCAAACTATAATCATGACGTCGTGATTCTTGAGTGATTTGTTAATTGAGGAATCAGAAAAATAATCCTTAATATTTCCCACCATATAAAATTTTATTTTTGAGTAAGCCACAAAATATAGCGTTTTTTTTCTTATCGAATCGTTTGGAAGCATTCCGAATGCTTCTGAAAAAGTTCGTTTAGGGCATTATGATAGTACTTGTCGGAATCTGAAACGGAACCACGCATACATGCACAGATTTAAACATCAAAATCGTGCTGTGGTAGAGTCGTTATTAGAAGAAGCGGTTTCAGAAATAAAACGATCGTTTAATATCCGGAATCGGAGAGTGCTTGTGCAATTTTGGATAACCAAACGATATTAGTTGAATTTATTTAAGCTAGTAAGAAACAAAACATGTTTCTAAGTCTCTGTTTTTTGGAGGAACAAACGCATTAAAGATGATTTATGACAAAATTAAGCTCAAATGGGTAATACAAATCCGAAACCCAAGTCATGAACTAAACAGAAGATAATCGTAGGACAAGCTTGAAGTATACTATGAAAGTTCTAATTGGGTAATATCGTGAGTACAATCAAAGAAAAGACTATTTATACATATTATATTTAAAACATACCTGTTCGTAATCATCATTAATAATTTTTGGTTCCTCATGTCGTTGGAACCACATCATGTACTTTGTATGAAAACGCCAACTTTGCTTTTTCAAAGCTTTGGCGGCTAGATACTGTGCCTTAGATCCTTCCATATAATAGAATACAAAGAATAGTGTTTCGGTTGATAAACGCTGGAAAAACTCCACTGTATCATAATGGGGTAGCTGAGACTGCTCCAGAGGTTGAAGAAATAAAAAAAAGAATTAAAACAAAAATTGAAAAATTATTAAACTTCTTAGCTTTGATAGAGATTTTATGAGTCTATCAATTTACCTGCGGGTAGTGAGGCGGTGTCTGCACTGGATTCCGATGAATATACGTTGTCAATTTCTCCGAATCACTTGGCATTGGCAGATGATAATACGCAGCTTCCATCATTTGGAACTGCAACTGATGATCCTTGTGCAATGGTGAAGGACCAAGAGGCGCCACACCCAACAGCGGTGGTATGTGGGCTTCATTTGTAGGTTTACTACTTATAACGCTGCCACTGTTATTTTGTCCAACAATACCGCTTGTCAGACTAACAGTTCCTTGGCCAGATGTTGGACCATTTGTGGTACTATTGTTGGCAGTTGTGTCTGTTACGGCTGGTGAGAAATGCTGAGACTGTTGTTGTTGTTGTTGCTGCTGCTGTTGTTGTTGTTGTTGCAGTAATCCTTGTTGTTGCTGTTGCCTTGTGTCCACATTGGGAACTTGTGTTAGCATATTTGTTTCCGACCCAGAACGATTAATTGCGTCTTGGGCCATTGTTTTCAATGTGGACATAGTGTCAGTACTGTTCTGTGTACCAGACACGGATACATTTAATCCTTTGCTATTGTTATTATGATTTAGCGGACCGTTCATATGTTTTGGGGATAACAAGCCGGGCGATCCTCGGCTTGTGTTGTTCGTTAGAACGCTTGTTACATTCGCAATGCCATTTGGCGAAATGCGATTTGCAAGGCTGTTGCTGTTATTGTTACTTGGGGCATTGATCACTAAAGGCGCTCCTGAATCCACCGTAACTCCTGATGTCACTGCATTGCTACTTGTGTTTCCTATGCTGGTATTATTGGAAGTGTTGTTATGCGTTGTTGAGGAATCTGAAAAAGCAAACCAAAGCAACTTTTAGTGTAAATTACAAACAAATAAATATAACTTGATGCAACGGGTAAGGATCAATGCAATTTAAGAAATTTTATATGTCGTTATTGGCCAGTTAGTCAGCCATTTCATTACTGTATTTATCTCGATGTTTCGGGACCCATAGGTGACTGGATTTGAGGGGATGAGTAAGGTTGACTCATTGCGAAAACAATAAACCAATTTTACAAATTGCTTTTATGGCTCTGCACCAATATGGTGAAGGAACCAGGAACTTCATGAGTTCAAAACTGGTCTGATAAGAATTAACACGAATTTATTGGCTTATTTAAGGAATTGATATATGAATCTCAGGACCAAATGGACATAGCTAGGACTCAGTTAGTAGTCAGTATTATTTCCAGCTGACCACTTAAGCTTCTAGCAACTCTAATTTTACTTTGCATGAACGTACCCAAACCCAATGTGATTTTTGCTAAGAACTTACCACTTGTTTGATGTGAGGAATTCGTTTGAAGATTTGTATGTTGCGGCTGTTGTTGTGCATTCGATCCAACAATCGAAGCAACCGTTGGCGCTGCCATTGTGTACGATGTTGCAGGATGCACTGGGCCATTTTCCAGGTGTGCTAAATTCACAAAAACAAAAAAGAAAAAATTAACAAAATAAACTTATGTCGAAATGTGTATGTTTTTTAAACAAACATGTATTATTCTTAGCTACAGCTGCAAATGCAATTGGTGGTGTCGCTTGAATCACAGATTGGGCCTGAATTATCGTCGACGAATTCAAACTAGGTGCATTAGAATGTTGTTGTTGTTGCTGCTGCTGCTGTTGAAGCGTCACAGATGCCGCATGCTGTTGTTGCGCAGAATTTAACACTGACGTCGCCACATTTGACTGCAAACTATTCGCCAAACCTGACGCATGACTCGTCTGTTGTTGATTTTTACTAGGCGTTGAACTTATTAGGCTTTTATTTGGCTGCTGCTGTTGTTGCAATATTTGCGCCGCCGTTGAGTTATTTAGGTTGTTCGATGTTGCACTGTTGTTAAGATTCGAATCTCCTCCCGCGCCCGCTGCTGCTTTTCCGCTGGAGTTGTTGTTATTATTGGCTCGTACCGCTGTAGGTTTTACAGGTTGCTAAACAAAAAAAAGAATTTGAGGTGAGCATAAACGTTTTTTTTTCTTGTATAATGGATAATTGTAAAAGTAGCAGTTTAGGACTTACTTTTGCTTTGCTACTGGCATTGGTGTCGTTCTTATTGCGCTTATCGGCTGACGCTACACCCGCTGCCACCGCCGCTACTGCTGCTGCTGTTATATCAACTGAAGTCGAATCGCTGCTGTAGTTTAGATTATTCGCATTGTTTGTAGTGCTACTACTGCTGGTTGTTGTATTGCCGGTACTGCCGCTGCAATTGTTCAGCTGTTGCGACGAAGGTGGAGGCGATTGAACAGGACTGCCACCAGACGCTATACTGCTTGGCGAACCACCAGTTTCATTACTGTTGTTACTATCTGTTGTTGCTAGTGATGATGGAATACCAAGTGAAACACCTTCTGTTACCATTTTGTTTTTTGTTTGTTTTGTTTTTTTTTTTTTGAGTGATTTTGGTTTTTTTTTTTAGTTTAAGAAAATGTATGATTATTAGTAAAAACACACGAATGGGGGTAGTAATTAATTAAAAAAACAATGCAGTTATGTTTTTGTATGATTATTAACAAAAATATACAATATCTTACCGGTGCCTGATAATTCAACTTCATCCAAGCCAATAATGTCATCATAAATAAACTCGTTCTCTTCGAAATCGGGTTCTTGCGAGGATTCAATGTAGTATTCAACATCGTCCTTAATTTTGTTCACCTGGAAGGACATACACTAAATCAGAGAAAGATTGGAGAAGATTTTTTAGACAAATTATCAGACAATTCAATTGGATTTTATATTAGTCGTTTTGGTAGACTATTTTAATAACATGAGACACTTGGAATGACAAAGGTTAAACATGAGGAAAGAAGATGAGATGAAGAAGAAAATAGTAAGTTATGAACTTCATATCGCTTGTGAATGAGCATGAGTTAAGCGCGTAGATCAATAGAGGTGTGTTGTAGGCTTGTAGAAGACATTCAAAACGTGAATTAGAGATGCCCTAAGAAATAATATGGGAATAAACATTATATTATTATGTATGTACATTCTCATATTAAAGAGCTATTTTTGACATTACAATGGCTACAAATATTGAAACAGATGCTTTTTGTATCTTCTGGTCGGCAATTGTTTTTGAAGGAGCAAAGGAAGTTCTGGAAAGCTGAACATTTGTTGGTTGCTTCGAAGATTTATGCTTTGCTTTGAATTATTTGTTATATTTGCTCATAATAGTTTTCAGCCTTAATTGTATTCCTTATTTGTTTTTACCTTTCTTTTTTTATATTTTCTATTATTCATTCGATAGTGAAAGATTTTAAAGCAACAAGCAAATAATTTAAAAAAGGTCCCAATGTTTTTTAAACACTTCGCAGTCAATAAAATCAGCTTCGGGGTTGAAGTTTAGCGAGTAGATGGCGCGGGACGCCATCAAAAGTACAAAAGATTTTCTAAAAATGTAGGAAACTGTCCTGTAACGCCAATGGGCGTGTTTGGTTAGTTGTATCGGACTCAACTTAGTCCAAGAGACCAAGCCAGAGCTTCTACTTGGCTGACCTATAGAATACATTACTCAGCTACTGCTGAAGTGCATTCCGGATGGCAACTGTGACCCTCTGAGCCATTGGGTCACAGGTGTGAGACGGAAATGCTCAATGGTGCATTGGGCTTTAGGGAGCATAACAGGCGTTGCAAAAAACGTCTGTTCCTAATAGCGAGCACCCTATGTCTGTATGTGTTCAGCGGTTGTGCCTGTCGAATCGAAGGCGTGTGTGTTATGAAATTAAACATACATGCTTTGTTGACAGCAACCGAGAAAAAACCTAGTAATGATTCCCCAGGAAGTGGCCACCTCTTGGTTACTCCTTGTTCAGTCTCAACGACTGTAGTAAACAGCACATTGGAATTGGGAGTGCGACATTTTTCATGTAACAATGGCAATCGTGATGGTTGATAGCGAAACGAAACATCAAGGAGAAACAATTTTGGAAATCTCTCAAATACTGTGAAGCAGCTTGCTCCAGGAGGACACAAAGGTTCTATTGCCAACAGCAGAAAAAGAAGCTTTAGAACTTCTTAAGCATAAACTTGGAAATTGACAGGCAGTAGGTTTCTCACAAAAATTGCCATGATATTTCAATTATTTCAATAACTTACAGATAGGTCTCCTACCAATAAACTTTCAACATTTTGTTTAATTTCTAGTTTCAAGCTCTTTGGGACGACGCAAAATGATGCAGAAGCAGAAATTAAGTTACTCATGTAATATTTGAGGGTCGAAAGTTTCGCGGTAGCTGCGGATATGTCTCATTTTTTGTTTGCATTTCCAGATAAAAAATGAGCGATACCTCATGTCATCAGATAAGTCGAAAGAACGAACACCAAAGAGACTTCGGAAAATGATTTAAATTTTTTAAATGACAAAAATCCAGTTAGACATGTACTCGTTAATTGTTATCATTTCCAAGAATTTCATTTAGGCGAGAGATCTTAACACCAAATCTTTCTGAGAGCTTTGTAATTGGAAACTAGGTTAAGTTCCTATTGTGGAAGACAGCTCCTAAATTATGAAGGAGCTTTTAAGAACATCAACAAAATCGATTTGGTCGTTTAGAAGAAAGACTTAGACAAAAGCCAATTATATATTTTACGTTTTAAATACTCCTGGCGTATGATCGTACATAGAAAAAGATTTATTAAAATGGAAGCTTTTCCCCAAGGCTTTGTTATGTTTCTTGCACGATGTGTCCACTCAAAAAATGTCGGCGGGCAGCATTAGAAGATGAGTTTTATTTTAAGTTACTCCCATTTAGTCTCGTATTAGTGCAAATGCACTTTTATAATTCATTTCAATTTTTTTTTCCTCATAAACTAAGAAATTGGACGGTTAATAATTGTCTGACTTTCACACAAGGCGCTTAAGAGATTGGAACATGTTTTCCAAACGAAATGACAAAGTATGTCTTGCAAAAAAAAAAAATGCTATGAAATTTAGATTTATACAAAAACCGTTTTGAGAAACTCCACGAGAAACGGCACCTCAAAAATATGTTTGTCTGTTTGTTTTAAAAGTTTGACACAAGAATTCGTTAAAAGACTTGGCTGGGACTAGATGTTAAATCTAATACCTTTCTTAATATTTCGCACTCAAGAGTTTTTGTAAAAATTTAAAAAAACCAAAAACGTTCGTAACTTCAATAGAATAATAACTGTAATAGAACTTCAAACATTATTGAGTTCGGTGGACATCATTTCAACAGTTCAACAGTTCAAAAAGCAATCGAAAAGGCCATCTTTTGAATTAGTTTCAAAGAAAATATAAACTTTTATTGATGTTCTTTTTTCCCAACGCTGCATTAAGAATCTAGGTAAAGTATTTCAAAAAAGGCTGAAATATAACCGACACTTTAAGAATTCGGTATGCTGTGAACGCAGATTCTTGTAGTTCTTGTAAATAAGTGCCAAGCTCCATCAAGACACCAATGCCGAACCTTTGCTATAGAAACTTTAGTATTATCATGAAGCTGTAATTTCTGTCGCCTACACTGCACGAAACGAAGTATCAAGGACCGGAGGGAGGACTCATTGTCAAACGCCACCATGAAAGTTCCATAGACTTTATAAACAAGGATGGAACCAAAGAAACTCTTATATGGAAGTGAAAACGAGATTGATTATACCAAAACCACAACGTTTATGTTTAGAAATTAAAAAGTTGCAATATTTCTGATATTTTGCGATGGCCAAACAAAGATGGGGTTATAGTCTAGTAGACAGTTTGGTCGAAATCAAACATTTTTGACCAGTTATCTTTGTTTTCTTTTACTCTCGTTTCAAGTAATACATGTGGAAAACGTGTACGGACAGAAAAAAAGACTCTTGACATGTTCTCACGCCAGAAAATGATCGAAAACGATACAAATTGTTGAGGAATTTGGATGTATTGTTTTTTTTTTTTTTAAATTAGGTTTTTGATTTGCGTTAACTTTTAAAGGTCTTAGAGCCTAAAACGACTTCTGCAGAAGTTGCATGGACGAGGAAGAAGAAGGGGCTATAACTCATCTTCTTTGTTCATGCCCTGCTCTCTCACAAAGACGAAAATTACATTTGGGAGATTTCTTCCTCAACGATATCAATGATCTAATTCAGACAGACATACACTGTCTCCATCGCTTTATTAAAAGTTCCAATTGGTTTTGAAATTAGTGAGGTAGTGCCTTACTTTCATATGTGGTATCACAATGGACCTAGTATCTGGTCTAAGTGTGTCAGTCGTTGACTGACAGCCACCTTAACCTAACCTAACCTAGAGCCTAAAACGAAAAGACCAGCTGTATTTTTTGTGATCTGAGGTTTTTTTTTAAGAGACAACAAAGTTTCAAGAGGTGTGTTTCATAGAATTTTTTTAAATGCGCTAAAAACTTTTCTTTTTTTTTTGCCGAAAAATTGAGCTTCAGAAGTTTAAATGTAAATATGTATCAAGCCAAACCAGATTAAAATTATTTTCAAATTCAAAAACGAAATAATAATAAAAATGACGAAGCAATGCAACTCTGCAGGTATTCCGTTATCAAAGCAGAGCGTATTGACACATCAGCAGCTCCTTAAGATCCAATGCATAGAAAAAAAAATCTTCTAAAATTCTCTCGTTTCTTCTTAGTTTTTGGGGATTTTTTTTCACGCACAGTATGCACACTACAACACACATACAGAGAGAGAAAAATTGGACTTGCCTACTTACAATGTTGTGTATATTTACCTGCTCTGCCTCAACACCATCGTTATCAAGCAATCGCAGAAGGGTCTCCAGTTTTGTTACATGGAATTTATGACGATCTAGCTTGGATCGCAGCTCGTCCATGCGATCTTGTTTATCTCGATCTAAGCGTTTCTTTTTGCCCGCTAATAACGATTCGATTTCACTTTCGTATTGATCGATTTGTATTTGCAGTGAACTAATTGAACTGGTTAGCCAATTGCGAGCTTCATCTTTGATACGCTGAGCTGGATCCATTTTTTGTGCCGCCCCCAGGCCTTCTTTCGAATAGGCTTTGGTTTTTGTCTCTCGCTCCACGATTTTAAATCTTTCCATTTGCTATACGATAAATAAAAGAACAACAAAATATATATCAGAAGATCTTGAGTGGAAGAACAAAAAGATAAAATCATACTGTTTCGATGAGACGCCGGTTTTCTAAGAGGGCGCTTTTATCCTTAATCTCAGCTGACGCAATCCATGATTTAATCTGATCGCGAAGCCGCTGCAGCTTTTTGATCTCCTTTTTAAGGTCTGCTTCATATTTCTCCTGCAAAAGAAAGAAATAAAATTATGCAATCAAGATTGCTAAGAAACAGTAAGGGGAAAATGCGTGATGTGTTACCTTCTGATTACTGTTTGTTGCATTGTGAACTTTTTTCCAAATATCTTCGAATGTTTCGACTCCTTCTGCGACCTTTTTCAGACACCTATCTATCTCTCCTGTTGATGAAGATACAAGATTTAATTAATTTTTTGAAGTATTTTTATATTTTTAGAATTAACATAACAAAAAATGAAAAAAAAACTTGATATAGGTACATATATTGATGATTTTGATTATAAAATACGAGGAAAAGTCAGGGATTTCAAAGCAAAATGGGAAAACTTGAAATCATCAATTGCTTCGCCATAGTTGACAATGTTCAGGTTTAAACATTACACTTTTGCAATTTAAGAATAAGGAGATCGGTGAAGACAAAAGCGATTTAGAGCTATTTTTTAAAGCAATTTGAAAAAACTTAGTTTGGAAGATCACCTTATTAAAAACAACTAAGTCAATCAGAGTGTTCTGCACGTGACCCTTGAACAAAATGCGAAAGCAGCTGTTTTAAAATAATAAACACCCACCAGAACAAACAACATCTCGTCCCAGTCCTGCTGGTATGGGGCAGAAGAGTAGACACTGACACAAAAGGATGAATACAGGCTGGGGTGCTTTGAGAGAAAGATTCTTCGGGTGAAATTCGGTCTTATACCTATGTATCAATGGAGTATATGGAGGAGAAGATTCAATGGCGAACTGTATGGGCTATACAGCGACATTGACCTGGTAAAGAAGCTGAAAATACAGATGGCTGGGCCATGTAGAGCGTATGTACGAAAACGCTTCAGCCCGACGAGTCTTCAATTCCAACCCGGAGGGCTGACGCAGTTCTGAAATACCCCATCTAAGGTGGTGCGATCAAGCGGAGAACGACCAACTTAGTGTGCGCAACTGTATATTACAATAAGTATATGCCTATAAGTATTTTACAATCTGCTCTTAGGTTAAATTAATGACTAAAAAATAGGTACCTACCTACATAAGATACTTATATTGTTGCCAAAGCCTCTATTAAAGAGAGTCCTTTTACCGACGAAACAAAGATTTGATGAGCACCACATTATGGAGGAACAAATCAGCCTTTTTAGCCCAAAAAGTTAGTTTTGTATACTTGGTGTTTCTAAAGTAAGAAATAGTTTGAATATCGACAGCAAATCAAATCGAGCTAAGACAACATTTAAACCCACGTAAGTTTTGAGTGGACAAAAAAAAAAAAAACAAGCCTTTTTTTCAATAATTGAAAGATGCAAATTATGTAGGTTGATCGGAATGGTCTGGAAAGCCATTCATACGCGCTTTCGAACAAGAAGAGGTTGATGACCTTAAAACTCCTCGTACGTAGGTACTATCCTAGATGTGGACTTATTCAAAATCGTTAGGCAAATTTCAAAGGCACTGTGAATAGTTTACGCGAATTATAGGTATCTCTATTTGAAAAAGACCTACCCTCAATGCCGATGGGAATATAAATCGAGTCTCTTCTTTAAGCTTCCACCAATCAAGATTTAATCAAAGCAGGCCCCTTCCATCAACAAGTCAATATCGTTTAATATAAAAATGAATAATTACAAGACTAAGGGCTATTGACCAGATACAAACAATTGTTTGCCAACTAGATTGTACCTACATCTATTACCTCATTAGCAAACTAGCTTTTAACTAAACCGTTTATAAATATTTAAATCAAATTTCATACTCGTCAAAAGGTAGGCAGGTAGGTAGGTACCTACTTAACTACAAAACCTGAAACCTTCAAATTTCTTTCCCGGAAGACAAAACAATCAGTCATACCAAGTTAATTCTAACTTCTTGTTCTTTGCTTTGCACCTGCTGATGGTAAAAAAAAAAAAAAAAAAGATTTCATAAAATACCTAAACAAAGAGACCTTTGTAACTCTTCAGAGTCAGAGCAGCAGCAGCTAATCGTGCTTTCTCCCTTCGAACATGACGAAAAGATCGATCGCATCGAACGTTCCCTCCGCGCGAAGCGTAGAAAAAAAAAATACCCACAATTCAATGAAAACAAAAAAACAAAATAAGAAACAAACCAACCTGGAAGCAGAGACTAGAGGTCAATTGAAACTCATACACTTCGAGGCATTTTCTAATTAAATAATGATCATCATCATCATCACACTTTCTGCAAACACATCAAAACGTTAGTGAGGTTCTTTATCATCAAAAAAAAAAAAAAAAATAAATAAATTGTACGTGGGTTTCTCAAAACATAATCTCTAAACGTGATCTAGCTATTTTACAAAAACAAGCTGCAAAGCAGGCACAAAGAAAAAAAGATCCAGCAGACTGACTGGATGATGATGATGCACTTGCTGCATAAGATCCATCGTGTCATGTAAAAGAACTCCTCCTCGATAACAATTTGAAATGCCGCTTCTATACGTGATCATAGTAAGAAGAAGAATTTCTCTACCCACTAGCGAAGAACGAAAAGCGAGCAGCGACCAGCAGCGCTCGCGCTCGCTACACCATCCCTATTAAAGCAACCATCATACCTCCCCAATGCGTGCAACCCACCCGACACCCGACTATACACACAGACCACAGAAACCCATAGAGGGAGGAAGCCACCCAGCCTGGCCTGGTCTGTTTTTTGCTACTACAGCTAAATCCACAGTGCCACCCTCCTACGGCAAAAAGGAGAAAAAAAAAAAATAATAAAATAAAAAAATAATAATCAAGTGGAGTACAAGAAGATTGTCCTCTCTACATGCTGCTGCTGCTGTCTTCTCACTCACTCTTTCTCGTCCTCCCTCCGGCTAAAGAATTTCCCAATTTATTATTTTTACATAAAACTAAAACATTAAAAGAAATTTAAAGAAACAAGAAACACACATCGCAAATTGCATATAATTATTGGAGGAACTTGGAGGAACATTTTTAATGGCGTTCTCCTGTTCTCCAGGAGAGATTAGGAACTCTTACTGCTGCTGCTTTGAGAACTTGTAAAATGCTTTGGATGAAATGTATATAAAATTTTTTTTATTTATTTTTTGTTCTCACCTTGCAACTTTCTCGTCGCAGCCATGGCGCTATGTAAATTGATTGTACAAGTATTCAGACATAGTCTAGAAAAACTGACAGAAATTTAATTGCGAATCTTTCCTTCGATTGCAGCAACTCGAACGCGATTTGATCGACGACGTCGTGTCGTGGTTATCGTGGTTGTTCCGACGACGGCGACGACGTGCTGGTTCTGGTGCTGGTAATTCGTGGTTCTTCTTCCTTTGAAGTATGAATTTTGTTGCAATTTTTATGCTGCTCCACAATAATTGTAAATTGATGAGGGGCAACACGATCCTTTTTATTTTTATTTCTACTACAGGGACGGACACCAAAAGCCAAAACCAAACCAAAGCAATTTGATAAATTCTTTTTTGGTTAATCGAAACGAACGAAAAAAAAAAAATTGCTGAAGATTTCTCTATTTTACACGAATCGAGAACGAGATGAGTCCGAGTTCGGTGTCTTTTTTTAACCAATAATTCAATTCACGATTAAATAGGTAAATGGGAATTCGATTAATTTCGTTTGGAGGAAGTTCTTTTGATTCCAGAAGAAGGATTTCGCTTTTTCAATTCGAGGAATTCTCGAGGAGAAAAAAAAAATAAAAAAATTCAATATAATTCGCACACACCGAAGAAAACGAAACGAACAAAATTTTTGTTTGTTTGATGAAGTTTTCTTTTCTTTTTATTTTATTTTACACTTCGGAATAGATTGTTGTTTTCTTCTTTTATCCCGAAACAAAAGTTTTATTGTGTAGATGCTTTTGCAAATGGGATTTTTATCTATTTATTAATAAATTATCGAAGAAAAAAAAATAATTATAATATAATTTCGGATTCGCTTTTTCTTTTTGACGCGATTTTTTTTTCCTGTCAATGTTTCGATTTTTCTCTTATTGCTTTTTCTTGTTCATACAATTCCAAGATGGCGGATTGACCAATTGGACACACATACATAATGTAGTGTGAATTTTTGTATATGGATAGAGAAAGTTGCGTTTGAATTGTTGAAGTGTGCGTGTGTGTAATGTCAAAATGATTTTTGTGTGCTTTTTTGGTTGTTTCATTTAGCGGAACGAGATGGAATTTTGTTGCTATCAAATTGGGCGCCAAGTATTGGGCTACAGTTGAGTGATGCCAAATTTAATTGAATAAATTGAAATGTGAAGTATAATATTTAATTGTTTTTTAAAGCAAAGCATATTAATCATGGAGTTATTTTTGTATGTAAATATGTTCCTAGATTTGGGAGCCTTACATTATTAAATATTATACATTAGATGTGTTCATGACCTCTTTTTGGCTTCCTATTCTTTTTCTGAGTTTCATACTTTCTGCACACATTTATTTGAAAAAAAATCGTCGGATCGTGAGAGCTACGAAATTAAGGTGACAACAAAGTGGTGTCTATTTTGTACGGCTGATTATTGTTATGTTACAGATGCACTCTTGAATTATCGGTCTCAAAAATGTGGGGATGACCACAATATAAGCTATTACGCTAAAATGATCATGAACATAGGATATACAGCCAAATGAAATATATAGTTCTTCAGATAAGAGAACTATTCAAAATAAGTATATTTATACTATGGAGTATGGACATGTTCTGCCCACCTAAAATCTTGTGTTCCACGAAAATAATATGGCTTCTTTGATTGAAGAATTAGTACATTATATACAAATATGTGTAACCCAGACGCCACACATGACAGCTATTGGCTAGACAGACAAACTTCCAGCCGACTATGTAATACTTGCAGTAACTTGCTTGCCAGTAGCTAGAATGTGTACTGTCAGTAGGGTAACCAGAAAATTGTTTGCCAAAATTTTTTAAACATCCTGAGATAAGCTCGAAGAAAAGGAAGAAAAAACAAGGCAATGGGAATATATACACCAATATCTGTCATGATCGAGTCCCTAAACTGGCTCAATGTCAATCAAAGACTTTTAATGTGTGGGATGATATTTGTTTACAAAATCAAAAATGGGATATGTCCAACATATCTCAGAGAAAATGTTTACAAACGATGATTTAAGAATACAGCATGTACGTACAACAAGAGGACAGCGAACAATACATTATATGGGGTTCCAAACATTCAACAACCTTCCAGATGAGATAAAACTCTCAGAAACAATAATTGTTCAATTTAAAAGGAAAACTTTAGTTTATATATACAAAATAATATTCTTTGATAAATATATTTGTTCAAGAAAGCAAAATTCTTAATGTAAAATCTTATGTACCTAAATTGTAAATATTATATATTTTGTTTTTAATGGCACTTGTTGCTAAATAAAATTAAAGAAACAAACAAAATATTCGATTAATTAATTAAATATGCGAATAATCAAAAAAATGGCCACTAACATCCCCCTCCTTATTTTAATTTATAACTTCACTTTGTTTCTATTTTGCTATCCACATGCTTGCTTTGTATAAAAATGTATCCATATCCAGGACTGAGTCTTACGTTAAGAAATATAAGAGTGAGCTTAATTTTAGCTCCAGTTACCTACTACGCTTAGTAGGGTATGTAAAATCCGTAAATTCTTAAGTTTTCTAGTGTTAAACCATTGAAAACAATGATATAGTTCCTAGCTTTGAGAAACTATTGTAAAATCTGCGTTTATGCTAAATTGTTTTCGTAATTTCAAACAATTTTGCAGTACCCTAGTAAATAGCTCAAGCAATGATGCCATCCACAGATTTGCGGTGAAAAAGGATTGTGACTAAAATAATGGGAACCACGTTGGAACGAAACAGTTTAGCGGAGACACAACCCAGTCTGTAGCGCATTTTCAAAACAAAATATAAATAGGGTAAGCTAACATGCGTTCAGCATCATACGTGGTAAATGTGCAAGTTGGAGGAACATTTATATAAAACTGTGGCCACAGGTGTAAGAAGTTGCTACAAGAGTAAATTGTCAAGTTGCTATTTTTGTATTTTGGCTACGTATATAATATGAAAAGAGTAAGCATATATGCCATATATTATAATATAATACTTATTCGTGTCTCCCTCTACTTGTTATTGTAATACTGTACTGACAATTCTGACTAGAATGTTTGCAGTTTTCGATCAATTTAAGTTAATAACTAGTTATTTTGATTAATTGGCAGTTTTTAAATGGCTGATATGTTTCATGATTAGTTGGATGCTTGCCTAGCTTAAAGAAAGTAAAAACAAAAAAGAAAATAGGCACATGACAGTAAAATAAGGTGACTTTTTATAAACTTTTCATGGGTCATTATTAAGACAACAAGGTGGGTTTTTCATTGTATATAAATGTCTATAAAAGTTTCAATAAGCGGAATGTTAGGTGCTGCTTCTATGAACGACGAAAAAAAGCACCTGATTGGAGAGAAATCGGAGGTTTGTGTTTACATTGCCATGGGAAGCAAAAACAACAATAGAAGACATTTGATGCAAAGTAGATTAGACAACTAGCGCCGCCATTTACGAAAAGAAAAGAAAAAACATTTTCCATGATAGTTTTATACAAATATATATACCTACAATGGCTTTTGCATTGAATTGTTATCTTTTCACTCACACATGGGATGTTTGCAAAACAAAATTATTTCGTATGTTAAACCCGAATACCGACAGTACTTTTGGATTGCTGCACCTCTTGGTAAATACTCAAGCTAATTTGATCAAGAAGGATGGTAAGGCTAAGCATTGTACATAGAACATAAAGTAATATCACTTTGGAGTTTTTAGTATCGTCTCGTTTTGCAGCGCTGTTGATGCAGGAAATGTGTAAAAACAATTCATTTTATTTTTTTTCTCCCTCCAACACTTGTCACTTTTTGAAATCGTATTTGTAGTGCTCTTGTTTCATTATTATTTTCAATAGTTAATGACAATTCTCAGCATGTTCTTTTCTCTGAACAGATTTAATGACTTGTTTGCCGTTCCGCGACTAACCAGCAAAACCCCTTGTACCTACTATAGGTTCTATATAAATACAATGAGCTAAGGGATTAAAGAGGAAGTTGGTCGATACATTTTATTTGTTGGCGTTTGGCGACCAAACCATGCAAAACGAAATTGAATCAAAATTTTTCACGACAAATATGTTGTATACATTACAAACATAATGTCAATTCGTAATAATCTTTTCATTGAAAGATAGGTAAATACAAATCACGTTTACTGAAAGCAACAATGCAAACTGATGCACGCGCTTATTTTATTGATCACCAGATACAAGTTAATCTCACTCTGTCATTATTTCCTACAATCACGTCCCTCATATTTTCGCAAAATGTAAGTTACTTAATATTATTTATACTGCATCTCACGTTGAGTACAAAAATTTATTAATAATTGTGCTCATTTGTGTGAAATTTATGCAGCGAGTGTGATTGAGAACCCTTTACTACGCAGATAACATCATTGTCATCATACTTGTCCCTTTAGTCTTTTGCCAGAGAGATAATAATTGCTAATTAAAATAATCGATCGAACATTGGTTCTATGGTATATCGCAGCGGAGAAAAACATTGATTCCTCAGGCGTGCATCCTTTGGCTCTTGCAATTCGACGAGATACGAATTTTCGAGTCATTTAATTTAATTTAAACGTCCTTTGTGGCAATAATTTAATACAATGGAACAGCAACAACGCAGCTTAAAACAAAAGTCCGATAGCCTATCGTCAGACGCAAGCATAACGTGTCCTGGCGACGAGCGAAATATACATCATGTAGAGGTATGTAGGTATGTTCAACCTATTTATTATGTACACATACATACCGACACAATGAATTCTGCACGTTAAATTGATTAATAAAAAAATTTCCTGCATCACTCCTCTTTAATCAGAATACGTGTGAAGGATTGGAGGCGCTACAATAATTCAGTCAAATGAATGGGTTTCGATTTTCGAACGAAGCATTCTTATTTTATTGAATTGTTAATGCATGAAATAATATTGATATTCAATAACATTGTTATGAACAAAATAAAGTTGGTATAGCGTATAGGTACGATTGGATCTTTTATTCTTTAGGCTTGGCCATCACTGAAGACAGGGTTCCATGTATCTTCAACGTAACTCGATATGATGCAAGAATTTACGAATACAAATTACACTCTACCATTGAAATGTCATTATACCTATTTTACTTATGTATGTATATCACTGATTCGCCCTCTAGTGCCTCAAAACTTCGTTTCGTAGTGATAGCAGCGGGACCTAGTACCCACTGATTGCAACATGGAGTTTATCAGCAGATAAAGTACAACAAGAACTTAAACTAAGTACCGGTTGTACAATAGTTGTTCAGGACTGAACCTCCTTATTTAAATTCTTGATCATCAACTAGATTTAATTCATGGAAATCAGTGGGTTAACTCTTAAACCACTCTTGAACCCCAGTTTAAACTGATTATGCAAACACGACACCGAGGTACCTAAACGGTTTTTAAATTTTGTACTAGCCTTGAACCTGTGAACCGCGCAGTAAATAGGTAGGTACATACTGGATAAGAATTTCCCTCATTAAAATTTTGAAATATATTTAAAAGGCCGTAGATAGGTACATAAAGAGAAGATATTTCCATATTTAAAGCTGTGGCAGTAAGAATGGCAGAACGATAATTGGTGCGTTATTATTCTGACCATAGTCAACTATTGGTAGCGTCAAATAGTTACGATTTGTTACTTACTTCATATTTTCTACACAGCTTCATAATATGAGTTGAGATTGTTGATCTGCCAAATCTGACCTTTTGATGTATTAAACAATTCAGTCTTTCTTAAAAATCAAACAACAAAATTACAAATTCTCGATTTGAGCAGCAAGAAAGTCTTCATTTTTTAAATGATCAACAAGAAAGAATAAAATTGATTTTTCGACAATTATGATCGATGAAAGAGACAAATTTAATTTTTAATTAGTTCCTCAATATAAAAAAATGTTAAAAGTGGTCGTTTGACAGTTAAAAAAAAAAAATCAAACAACGTAGTATTGTTCCTAAATGGTTTGTAAAAACCCTCCCGGGCACACGATTCGTTAACGTACAGCTAGCGGCAAATTTTACAATGCAAATTGGTCGAAAAGGTTGCGACTAAACGTAACGCAAGCGATAATAAAACGTTCCAGACGCGTAGGAGAATGGATACTTTTTGACGAAGAGGTTTTAGAATCACTGATGTGACTTGCTAGTATTCGCTTAAAACGTTTCGTTTACGAAACGATTCGACGTAATGAAAGCGGTAGGCGGAGCTAAAAAATAAATAAAAACGCAGCCATTTTGTTTTATTTTTTATTTTATTTTAACACAAATCACAAATAACACAAAACACTAAGGGCCTTAGTTGGTATCATCATCTAGAAATAAACAACAATAATTTAATATAAATATTATAGGTAATGAGATTATTGGAAAAAACAATGAAATACTTACTTACAATTGGTTTGCGTTTTTTTCTGCAATACTGGAAGAGCAATATCCTGCCTTTTTGAATGACTGATGACGAGACGACTGACCATGAAAAAAACTTCTTCGAAGAACATCAAACTATAATTCTTCTAGTAGCGTGCGGTGCCATCTAGTTTAAGATACTTTAAGCAACTTACATTGCGTACAAAAGTACTTTTTCATCCCGTAAACTGTACGCCTTAGGCGGATTTCGTCTTTGTGCCGGGAGGGAAACCCAACAAATCTTAACAATGAGACTTCAACAAATTTGTTCTGACATAACAACAAAAATGTTGACTATGGTTAGAAAAAGAACGCACCAATTGTCTTGTTGGTTGTTCTAGCCGTTCACACTAAAAACAGAGATTTCCCGATATTGGATTGATTAAACGGCAAGGTAATTGTTTTGACTACTGCTGGTTGCGAATTGACAACCCCAAAAAAACAAACAGCTGACGGGTTGCTGTAAATAGAAGAGTGCTCGAAAAACCGATATCTCCACTCTGTGTACACTGAACCCTAATTCATTGCTGAAATTCTCAAACTGGCTGTCAAGAATATTAGACAGTAATAATCTGGATGCACTTGCTTGATAATATTTGTTTTTAGACAAATCACTATAAACTAAGTGGAGATTAAAAGCTATGTTACAGAATTGCAGATGAGTTGCGCTGGACTTTATGTCTCCATTGACATGACCCTGTGTTCTTTATTTCAATCGCCACTTTATTCATAATTATATTCATATTAATAAATATCTTCTTCTTTTCTTTACACTACTTTTACATAAGGGACTGATCTGACTGCTATGTTGGTATACATACCCTACAATTCGTTCCATGTTCATTTTGATTCACTTTTACCTCTCAGTCACACAAACGGAACCGGAAACATTTGCTTAGTCAATTGCCAGTGGTTCGGTTTTCGTGTTCTTTCATGATCGGTTTTCTTTCAAAATGTAATATTTCTGGGTGTAAATATATTAAATACATGTTTTTAATAACCTTCAGTTCAATTGTGAAGTGTTTTCGTTAGTTTTTCTTCCAGCAAATGGTCTTTTATTTATAAAATAAGAGTTTATTAGAACTTATTCGTTCATTTTGCCTGGTTGATCGTGTGTTAATAAAATCATAACGGAGCGCCTTGGCGGCCGGCCGGTTTTCGGTGTGAAATAAGTTCCGTTATCCCTTGTTGCTTAATCATTTCTATCATCGTATAGAAAATATGTATTAGTGTTCTGAAGTGAAAATAAATAAAACTAAATTAAAATAAGAAAGTTGCGCTCATGTTTGTTAAAATGCTCAAAAAAGTGTTATAATTGTGAAATGTTGCTCTGAGGGTGTCTACGATTATAATTTATATGTAGCCGCCTAGCTTAAAGCTAAGTGTTTTGTGTAATGTTTTTGATTTATTTATGTGAAATTAATTAAAGTTTGTGTGCCCCTTAGTTTAAAATTCCCTCTTTTTTAAATGTTATACAAATATGTAGCTTATCCCTTATATTTAATGTGTTTTATTATTAAAAAATAAAAAAAAATGCCAAAGGTGTTTTGTCTTTTGTGTGAGTGTGCGAGTGCAGTTATTAGCGGAATAAAAAAGCTCGTTACATTTGGAACGGATTCAAATTTAAATTTCAACGGTAAGTTTGGATTTTTATTGTACCTTGGTTCTAAAAGGGCCAATCTCCAATTTGTTCATTTTTGGGAAATTGAAAAAGAAGTTTTTCAATTTCTAGAAATGTGAATAACTTTTGAATTATTATCTTCCTGCAAGTTTTTTCTGATTTAAAGAGTTTCATTTTTTGAAGAGTTCAACATTGTAAAATTTAAAATTTAGGTTTTTGCTTTTTTGTGCCCTTTTTTGGACATTGGCCTTTTTGCTTTCTAGAGCAAAGTGATATTGGCCCTTTTATGAAAACGAAAAAAAGTGCAACATGGTGGTTAAAAAACAAAAATATTACATATTTATTTCACATATCTATAAGTATGTAGTTTTAAAACGAAACTTAAAAAATAAATAAAAAAAAAACGAAATTATTTACCAAATAATATCGGTGCCGTGACATTGTGCCAAGCGTCATTGTGCCAAATTAAAAAAATTGGCTCCTTGTGCTTTGAAAAGCTTTCAAAAGCAACATTGGACCAAATTTTTAAAGTTGGCACAATGACGCTTTAGTAGAACGTCATAGGGCAAAAAAAAACATGGTTGTCTGTAAAGTCGGTTTACGGACGATAATTTTACGTGATAACCAGTTCACAAAACGCTTCATGTGTATAGGTATCTCCACCATTCTTTAATTTTTTTCACTCCTTGAACATCAACCTCCCGCCAACAAACAACAAACAAACCAACAGCCCACCATTTTTGAACATTTTTTCCTCCTCCCCCACACAGTAAATCCCCCCTTCCTAACCACTACCAATCACCCACACCAACTACACCCAACCACAAACTATTTTTGACAATTCCCCCATACACCAAATTCAACCACCTACTCCACTTACAAACACCTGCTACTCACCCACCATTTTTTTTACAATTTTTTCCTCACCCCGACCCCCTCCCCCGTACAACTATTTTTGACAATTCCTTTCACTTTACCCTCAACACAAATCCAACCACCCATAATACCTACAACAACTTGCCACTCACCCAACACCGCCAACCACCTACAGCCACCAACCATTTTTGACAATTATTTTTCCCTCACCCCCTCCCAACACCAAATCCCACAGATCCAACCACCTACCCCACCTGCCACCACATTCCACTCACCCACCTTTTTTGACAACTTTTTCATCGCACACCCCATCAAATCAAATATCCCCACCACCAAAACTGCCAACCAATCAACCCACCTACAACCGCCAACCAACCACCCACCATATTTGACAATTCACCCCCCTCCCAACCATACCAAATCCCCCCAACACCAAACACCCATTAGCTTTGACAATATTTATCTCACCACCCAAACCAGCTATAACCACCCACCATTTTTGACAATTTTTCCTCTTCCCGACACTACCCCTCCACCCAACCCCCCCGCCTGGCCCACACACACTCCCACTACAGTCAACCAACCACCCAACACCCTCCCATACAACTTTATCGACTTTCTAGGCTATGAAAGCAGCTAGGTAACGTGACTGTGACTGTGACATTTTTTTTTTAATTGCTGCCCATATATTCCAAACCGATTTATTAGACGTTATCACGTCATAAAAGCTACATCTTGCCTAATAAGAACAACAATTATAGTACTCGCGACTGTACGCAGTTGGCTTGTTTAAAACTTTTTGCAGTAGGGAATTTATATTTAATAACAAATAAGAGGTTCTCACACGCTGATCATCTGTAGTGCAATGTCAGATCAATAAGAAATTCGAGCGAATTCCCTACTCTTACTTAATCTTATGCTCAAAAACTATAGATTGGTTTTTATAATTTGATATCGCGTTAGCATAAAATAAATTAATAGGTACATCGCTAGTAAGAAATTCGCGCGATATCTAATTTTTAAAACCAATCTTGAGTCTTTGAGCATAAGAAATTAAAATGTGTACTTAAAGCGTCTTTGTGCCGAATCGCCCTATGACGCTTTACTTAGCGTCATTTTGCCAAATTTTTAATTTTGGCATAATGGCGCTTGGCACAATGTCACAGCACCGTTGTCGATGATGTTGACTTCTATACTTTTCGGTCCCAACTACCGCTATTTTGGAGAGGCCGATGATCGTGGTGTACAAAAAAAAGACTAAATATGTTATAGGGTAATGTTTTGGGTGTTTGGCAAAAAAATAACCAAAGTTAATTTGTTACAAGAAGCAACATAGACAAAGTGTCAAGAAACATTGGCCCTTTTTAAAATCAAATTGAAATTTGAATAATATTTCTAAAAGGGCCAATGTCGCACATAGGCCGTTATTTCACTTTTATTAAAACAACATTGGCCCTGAATAGTCATCGGTACTTTGGGAAAGGCTTGGGAGCACTTTGGCCTTTGTTACAGGCATATAACATCTTGCGCTGAATCCAATGGTGTACTTAAGTCAATTTTGTAAAAAATGGACATTGGCCCTTTTAGAACCAAGGTACAGATTTAAAAGCTAATATTTATGTTCAAAGTCAATAAATTATAGGTATTCACGACCTGGTGTCACAATGGTGTCACTATTGCAACATAAAATAAAAATACAACGGTGCAAAAATTATACTTTCTATTATTGTACTTGGTTTTGGTTTTGACATTTTTGTCAAACTGATTTTGACTTTTGTGTGAGTTTTGCTACAGGTTGAAAGAAGTGCGTTCACAATATGCAAAAAATAAATACAATTTGGCACTTTTACAAAATTTGTTGCACAAGATCGTTAATAACTCTCTCTTCTTTTTTATTTTATAAACTTTAAATGTGAAACTTCATCAAAACGATTGATGCTGTCATCCGTGTAAGGGGAGCTATTTGAACAGCGACATGGTTTAAGAAAAATAAATGTATATTATAGTGTGCCCATCAAATTTGGAATGAAAAACTCTAAAAATGAAGGGTTTATTGAACTTTGAGTTGGTAACACTTCATTTGACGGACCCTGTATAATTCTCATATCTGGGCAGGTGCTCCTGTTGATCTTTTGCGCTTCCTGGAAGACTTACAGGTGGAAGAACCATTACCGAAACATTTGTTTCACCTGAACATCGCCGTAATGTTTCTTGTATATTGGTACTATCATAAACAGTGCTCCAGCGAAATAGCCAGATGCATTTCTTCCCTTAAATAATTTCCCAGTAACACTCGCATCGCCAAGAATGCCCATCAATTTACCCTCAAACAATAATACGGCCGTACTGTTAAGTATAGATACTCTTTTTTTAGCCGCACAGCAAGCATGTGGAATGCTTTATCCGGCTCTAATTTTCCCTCCTATTGTGATTATACAGGCGTGTCGTTCAAAACCAATGAGCATCGGTATTTCCTTTCATCACCTATCCAACTTTCCTAAACGCTCGCCCTGTGTTATTCATGTTAAGGGTATTAATACCCCCTTTAGTGCTTGCAAATTGTAAAAAAATAAAATAAATATATTTCCTGGGCAAATATAAGTCCAAAGGAAGCTTTTGTCTCTGGAGCAAGTTTCTTTCATTTTTCATTGTAAATTGTCTATTTAAGGACTTGATTCGGAAAGTTCCCCATAAGATATTGTCCAAAAAGGCTTCGTACACTTTTAAGTAGTTTTGAAATGTGTCAACACATTTATCAGAGCAAACGGTTTTAAACCTCAACGTTCCAAAACCAAACAGTATAGTTTCCAACCAAACTACACAAACTTAAATTTAACAAAACGTTTGCACAAAATTCAAATTGCGATGTGAGACAATTTCAAACGGATTAAACTAAAAAGGAAATGGTCAGGACATAATCTCTGTTTAATGCTGCATTTGTGGCCGAAGTGCGGTATCCTGTATAAATATGTCGTTATACACATATAAATATAAATGTACATATGTGTGTGTAGTGTACACATATATTATCAGACTTATAATATAATTTAATTAGAATTGTTTTTATAATATGGGTTGTACGTGGGTCTAATATCGCCACTGTTGAAAGCCCCAAATGGATACAAGGAACCGATTCAAAAACACACACCATCATACAGTCCATTATTATCTCAACAATTCATTAAGAAATACCATTTCAATATCATATTCTCAAAAGACTTAAGTGAACGGTACGTACTCGTATTCACAAATAATAATAATAGCACAAATGTGTCCCTGTTAGAGACAATATCATCTTCAAAGGTATCGAATCATGGCAATATGCACAAGACATTAACGAATAAGGACACGTGTTATGTGTTAATTTTTCGATACCAAATTTTTGATTTTTAAATCGTTCTCACTTAAAATCTACGTAGAAATTGTTTGTTTAAAAAAAGATTATGAGAATTTCTACTAACGTTTTGAGTAAGAATAGTAAAAAAAAAAATTTATAATCGAAAATGGCCTAGTTCCTTTTCAAAATGATCAAAATATTCAAAATATGGGTATCGAACAAATTTTCAAAACACTATTTCCGCTAGGAATGAAGAAGGTGCCTAGCCTACCTTACCTACTTCCAAAACATTCAAACATGCACTTTAAATGCATCAACCGCTTCTTCAGGCATTGAACAACATTAACCTCACATTTTATTATTGTGATGACTCATCAACTCGATGTTTTGAATGCTAAAAATACTCTTGTTTCACCCGATTCCTGAGAATGAAAAGTTTTCTACGTTTGATAAATGGACAAAATGGTAGTTTTTCACTCGGGATTGATCGTTCAAAAAAAATGTGTGGCACAGTATCGATTTCTTTGCGCACACAACAACCAATTTTAGGCGACCTAAATCCTGTACCGAAGCGCGACCATGATTGAATTTGGAAAACTAAGAAAACCTGTGGCTCAAGATGGTGCGTCATTACCAAACGTGTTGTTGGTTTAATCCACGCCAAACATCATAAAAGAAATGACTGTTTGAATTAAATCCCTGAATAAAACCAACTCCTCAAATGCCCAAACATGCAAGGTACTTAAGCGGGTATGGAACTTACAAGAAAACCGCTTTAGAGCTTATTACTTTTTTATGAAGAAAAAAAAGTATTAATTAAGAACATACACTTTTTACTTGCTCTATAGGGCAAGTATTGGTTTGTGCAGAAAAAAAATCGAGGTTTTAATCAAACATGACATAACGATGATAGAGAAGCATAAAAAAGGTGATTTTCGCCAAACCGTCCGTCGCGTCGTCGGTCTGCCTGTGTGGGTGTGCGGATGTGCGTCTGTGCGCTTTTTTACGTCATGCTACAGCTTGACAGATTTTCTTCAAACTTGGTATATAGCAGTTTGAAGAAAAATGGGTGTCGAGGTTTTTTTTAACTTTGGATTCGGATTTTGGAAAACGGCTCTACCTTTAAACATTTCTAACAAAACTGCGTTTTTCGTTTTTGGCTCAAATGATCGTTACGAAAATCAGGTTTTAACGGCCTTTTTTCAAATAGCCATAAGTTAACAACGGCTTGATTGAAACGACTCAAATTTCGTTTGAGATAGTTTTTCAAAATTTTCTATGGGATGGCTTAGTAAATTTTTACTGAAGCCTTCCTAAAGGGTAGCTCCCATACAACGAGCCGTTGAGTTTTAGCCAACTTTGTTTGGTTTTCTCTAATTTGCTCGAAAATGGCTCTAACGATTTTGATTAAACTTTGTGTGTTATATTCTTTTAGTGTTTTTAAGAGAACTGCGTTTTTAGTTTTTGGCTAAAAATGCAAATAACGGAGATCTGCTCTTAACGGCTTTTTTTCAATTGGCCATAAGTTGTCAACGGTTTTATCGAATTCAAACAAACTTTGTTTGGTATAGTTCCTTACAAATCTCTATCAGATGGCATTGCATTTTTGTCAGTTACTCTTTTTTAAATGGTGGCTCCCATACAAAAAGCCACTATAGGTTTTGGCCAAATTATGTATTATTTTTTTAATTTACTCAAAAAAGATTCTATCGATTTTTAGCGTTCCGTACCCAAAGGGTGAAAACGGAACCCTATTACTAAGACTTCGCTGTCCGTCTGTCCGTCCTTCACAAGGCTGTATCTCATGAACCGTAAAACTTAGACACTTGAAATTTGGACAGATGATGTATTATTGTGTTCCCTATAACAACAAATACTAAAAACTAAATAAAATAAAATATTAATGGGGGCTCCCATACAACAAACGTAATTTTTTGCTCGTTTTTGCTATGTTTGTCCGTCCATCACCAGGTTATCTCTTTTCTTCTTTAGAAATTTCTTGAAGTCTGTCCCTGTTAGTTCTTCTTTTTGCTGATTTGCGACTTTTCCTTCACTCACACAAAAAGCTTTACCTACATGTAAATTATAGAAATTCTTTTAGAAGAAAAGAGGCAACATATGTATGCTTTTAAAGCTAAGTTTTCTTCTATTCGTGTTCGAATTCGAATTCGAATAGAAAAAAAAAAAATAGAAAAAAAAAAACAAATGTTAAACCACAATCAACAAGTCGGTATTAAAATCTCTCATAAAATAATATAACATCAGGATTCATTGTTTTCAAACGTAAGTTCTTTTTTATTTTATTGTCAATGGAGGTGATTTGAGTGATTTCTAGAAATATTAAAAAAAAAAAACACTGTGCTGAGAAAAATAAAATGCACGACTGGGTCGCACGAACTTGCTCTAGTGGCTGCGTATATGGATATTAAAAAAAAATTAAATAATTTCGAAAATTCTTTTATTTTTTAAATTAGTTTAAGAGTTTTCTCGAAAAAACTAAGTATGCAATAAAATTTCAAAGCTATACGTCAATCTAGGAAAAAAAAATATTGAAAATCGTTGGACCAGTTTTTTTTTAAAAAGGTTATTTTTGAAAAACTTTTTCAAAAAATATTTTGAAATTTATTTGAGTATGCAAATATATGGCAATCTGTAGTTTACATTTGAAAAATAATTTTAAAAAAAATCAATAAACCCGTTTCTAACATATTTCGAAAACCAAAAAATTTTTTGAAAAAATTGTAAAAAATCAAAAAAAAAAGTTTTTGAAAATTTTGAAATGGCATATTAATAAAATTATAAATGACTTTCTGTGGCCAAAATTTTATTGAAATCGAATGTATAGTTTACGAGAAAATTTGATTTGAAAATACTGGTTATATGAGAGGTACCATTATTGGACAAATTTTGAAAAAAAATTTCAAACCAAAAGATAGATTGTCTTGCAAAAATAGCATTCTGAAAGTTTTATCAAAATCGTTAGAGCCGTTTTTGAGAAAATCAATTTTTGTCTTCAAGATTGTATAGCAGGTGCCGTTATTTTTGGACCTAGAGAAAAAATAAAAAATACGTTCCGAGGGACGGCCAAATAAGTCCTAAATACCAAATTTGAAGCAAATCGGCCCACCCGTTCAGCCTCCAGAGGCGCGAACAGACAGACAGACAGACAGACAGACAGACAGACAGACAGACAGACAGACGGACGGAATTCCCAGACCCACTTTTTTAGACTTCTCCATCATCGTAATGTCATGTGTGGTTGTTATCTCAAATTTTTTTTTCTGCACGAATCCATAACTTGCCTTATAGTACCTATAATCGCAAGTAAAAATTACTGAAATTTCTCAGTGAAATATTTAAGCAAGATTGGCAAAAGACATCTTGGTGACAGTTTTTTTTTAGAAAAGATCGCGCCAAAAATGTTCTTGTTTGTGTGAGTGAGAAAAAGTTTTATCTACATGTAAATTCCAGAAATTCGAATTCGAATTCGAATAAAAAAAAAAAAAAACAAATGTCAAACCACAATCAACAAGTCGGTATTAGATTCTCTCATAAAATAATATTAAATCAGGATTTAGGGTTTTTAAACGTAAGTACGCCTTTCTTCTTTATTTTATTGTAAAAAAACACTATGCTCAGAAAAAAAATTACTGAAATTTCTCAGTGAAATATTTGAGCAGGATTGGCAAAAGACATCTTGGTGACAGTTTGTTTAGGAAAGATCGCGCCAAAACTGTTCTCGTTTGTGTGAGTGAGAAACAGCTTGACCTACAGGCATATAAATTCCAGAAATTCTTTTAGGAGAAAAGAGATAACCTATGTATGCTTTTAAAGCTCAGTTTTCTTCTATTCGTGTTCGAATTCGAATAGAAAACTAAATAAGAAAAAAAAAACGAATGTCAAATAAAGAACAAGAAGTCGGTATTAGATTTTCTTACCGACCAAATTTTAAAATCTTAAAAATTAATATAAATAATAATAATTTCTTATTAAAAAAAAATCTATATAAATATGTATGCTTCTTGCTGCTTCTTCTTCTGCTGCTAATACTGAATCACTGAATTAATTATGAATTATTAAAACTACTGTTAATCCTAAAATATTAAATTAAACTTACAAAAGAAGTACTGGGAGGTCTTGATCTGATTTTAAAGAAGTTATTATTCATTTATACATACATATTTATTTTTGAGACGTTAAAAATTAATTGCAAATTTAATAATGACTTCTTGTTCTTTGTTTGACATTCGTTTTCTTTTTTATTTTGTTTTCCATTCGAATTCGAATTCGAACACGAATAAAAGAAAACTGAGATTTAAAAGCATACATAGGTTGGCTTTTTTCTTCTTTGCGGATTTCAGGAATTCTTGAATTAACATGCATAGCTGTCTCTGTTTCTTCTTCTTTTTGCTGATTTGCCAGTTTTCTTTCACTCACACAAACAAGATCATTTTTGGCGCGATCTTTCCTAAACAAACTATCAGTTCGTCGTCTTCTGCAAATCGTAATCGCCTGTTAAAATGAGAAATTTAAGCAAGTGTTTATTGAATAAAATAAATGTTTAAGGGGGCTCCCATACAACAAACGTGATTTTTACTTGCGATTATAGGTACTATAAGGCAAGTTATGCATTCGTCGAAAAAAAAAGTTTTGAGATAACAATCAAACATGACATTACGATGATAGCGAAGACGAAAAAAGATGGTCTAAAAATTCTGTCCGTCTGTATGTCTGTCTGTCTGTCTGTATGTATAGACACCTACAGCCCAAACGGGTGGGCCGAATTGCTTCAAACTTGGTATATAGACTTTTTTAGGTATTGTACAGTGGGGAAATTGAAATTTTTTTTTTAGCTCAAAAAATAACGGTACCTGCCATACAACCGTTACGTTAAAGCTTATTTTTCTCAAAAACGGCTCTAACGATTTCGATTTAAAAAAATCAGTGTTGCTTTTTAGGTACGACCAATCATATGGGTGAAAAAAAAGTTTTAAAAAATGGCTAAGAACGGTACTTTCCATAGGACCGTTTTTTTTGCTTTCGACTATCTCGAAAACGACTCAACCGATTCTTTCGAAATTTCACACACATATAGCTGTAGGTAGCTCAATTTGTTTTGCATACCAATATTTTTGAAAAATATTTTTTTGTATTTTTAAAATCATTTTAAAAAAAAAAAATTTAAAAATTAATATTTCGAGAACTGCTTATCAAATTTTTTTGTAAAAATTTTAAATAAATGTATTTGCTGAATACCTATGAAATGGCGTTTTTGAATTTTTTTTGAAAAATTTTTTCAAAAAGTTTTTCAAAAAAAACTTTTTTTCTCAAAAACGGCTCCACAGATTTTTATAAATTTATTCTCATAAATTCAAATTTATCCAAAAAATAAAATGGCGTACTTTTTTTCAGCTCAAATTAGTTTAAGTATTCTCAAGCTCCTAAATCACTGTCACTCATTAGAGCAAGTTCGTGCGACCCAGTCGTGCATTTTATTTTTTGCTGTTTTTATAGATAATGGTACGGAACCCTTCGTGCGCGAGTCCGACTCGCACTTGCCCGTATTATTATTACATATACTTTGTATGAAATATAAATAAATTGTTTTGAAGAAAACTGCATCTGAGTTTTTGGCTACAAATGATTATAACGGAAATTTGTTTTAACAATTTTATTAATTTGGCCATAAGCGGACATTTATTTCATTTATAGCACCCAAAAGATGCCATCTAAATTTGATATACTAAAGGTTTCTTAACGTAAGCTTCTGTATATCGGATTTTACAGTTTTAGCCAAACTGTTTTGGTTTTTCCCAATTTTTCCAAACATGACTTCTTCATATTGCTCGAAAACTTTGTTTTCATCGTACAATTGCACCCACAGAGGAAGTACGTGCGACCCAGTCGTGCATTTTATTTTAAAATATTTTGTTAGAGAATACTAATTTTTTGGTGAGTGTTTTTTGTTTGTATACCTAAAACAATTTCATTGGAGACAAGCGTTCATCTGGATCCACATTAAGACAAGTTTTTAAATAAATATATAAAAAAGTTATTTTTTGTGCAAAATTTTCCATGACGTGGCATGCTGGGGCAGGTTTAAACAAAACAGTCGGGGCAGGTTTGTTAATGAAAAGGTACATTTATGAATGCGATTCACAACTTAACATATTCACTTGAATAAATGTATTTTATTAAAATCACAAGCCCAAAAGCGTGCGAACCGTATATAAATTTACACTTACAACTTGCTAAAGTAAAAATCGGGGCCTGTCATAATTTCAAATACCAAAATCCCAAACGACTGAATTTTAAAAGACAATAAATTAAAATTCAAAATCCCAAAGTCCACTACTCGAAAACGACAAAGTCCCAGAAAATATAGATTTTGACATGGCAACAGTGCATGATTGATTCGCTAGAATATATATAAGTACCGTTACTTTACATACAAACAGTTTATGGTTTCGAATGAAAAGTTGGGGTTATCTTCCACGCGCAAGTTCAATATCTAAATTTTATTCACAGCATATTTTCTTTTATCTTGTGTGAGCAAAATTCAGTAATTGTTCTCTGTAACGCACAAGCTGCCCTACAGCCCAAACTGCTTAGCGATAACGAAGCGGATGGTTGTGAGCCTTTATAATTGCTGAATCATTTGGACCTTATAAGCAAATAACCTGAGATTTTTGTGCAGAATTTTCCGAAGGCTAGTGCGTGAAATGTTGAGCAGTTGAGATCGATGGCGAGTTGATGGTCGTGATTCGTGAGTTGGGTCTCTCACTCTCGGCTACAGCAGCTAAACTTTCGTCTGTGTGCGCACGGTATGACTACGGGACTAGCGTTCCATAGTCTCATGAAGTTTGTGTACAAACTTGCGTACAGCAAGAGTACTGGGTGCTTCATTTCAGCCAAAACTTCTTTTCAAAAATCACACTGTTTCGGCTACAAATCACTTACCTACTCTGGAAATAATTTTTAAATATTTTCCAACGTAATTCGAGCGTAAAGCTATACTGATTCCGTTCCGTGGAGGCATGAAACTGACATTCGTATAAGAATTTCGAGTGTCAAAATAACATTTGATTTAAACAGAAACCACAAGATGGCCCACCCTGTACAGGTAACTATTCTATGGAAGATTGTATAAGATTTTTAATTTGAAAATAACTAGAGCAATCCTAAAGATAACCCTAAAACTTGTTCTTCGTTGCAAACATCAGCAAGAATGTCCTATCTGAAATAGTTTTTGCACAACGTTTATGTTTGTGGGCATCCGCCGAACGTTCAAAAATGTTTCAAGATTACTTACTTACTTACTTACCATTTTTGAACATATTTATATTTTTAGCATTAAGCAAATCTGTGGATTTCATTATCGTAGATTGAATAAATAAATAAATAAATAAGATTAACTTAATCGCTTTTCTTTTGCTATAATAATGTACCCAACCATATAACTTATCATAAAACTCCTTATTAGCTAAGCTTTTCACCATAAATGTGGGCAACAACTTGGCAGAAAAAAAACAACCACTTCTTCGCAGGTACCTATCCTACATACATAAAATCACCAACTTAGCAAAATCTGTTTTATCCAAGTCATAAATCTTCTAATTGGATATATGTATATTTATACCACAAAATCTATGCACAAAAGTTTCCGCAACAATCTTTCTTTAGTTTGGAATTTTGATATCCGATAGACGACGGCGACGGGTCACCACTTTCAAGAACAAGATCCTTCCTCTCAAAATAACCAAGAATGCTAAGCGCTTTTGTTTCGACCACATCCATAAAGTTCTTTCCAAAAAGTTTATCCTTCCTTAACCAAGGAAATGAGAGAGACTAAATATATGTATGATGTACCGTATACCTAACCCCATCCTATATATCCCATCATCCAATCTCCAGACCAGACCGTGCTGCTCCATAAAGATGGCTGTGAGTTTTTAATTGAAACGCATTTAAGTGAATTATGTGGGATAATTCCCATGAACAATAATTCTATGCTTTTATCAAATATTTGCAAAATTTATAAGAAAACTGTAAAGCCACGACAGACGGCGACGCGCCGCGCCGCGCCGCACCGCACCGCACAACACCAACACCGCACCGAACCGAAGATGAAAATTATGGAATTGAACACTTTTGTTGTCCCCTTTATAAACTACTCAAAACAAAATAAGGGCCACGAGAATATTTTTTCTTCTACAGTATTTTTTTTCGGATATCATCCCGATAATTTTTTTTTATGAATACCATTTTGTTCCCCAGTATTGCGTTAACGTGTAAAGTAAAGTTTTAGTTATTATTTTTCTTCCGTGTACAGATTAAAATTGTTTGCTTCCCAAATTGTGAAAAGGTGCATTTTTGTTAATTGATTTTGGACTAGTTTAAGACAATTCTCTTGACTGTTTCGGTTGTTTTTAACAAGTAAAACTTTTTTTTTTTTTTTTTTTTTTTTTTTTTTTTTATAATGCACACGCGCTCAAGGGGTTTGTAACAAGTAACTTTTTTTTTTTTTTTTTTTTTTTCGATCTACCACCGCTCAGGAAGACCGGTATGTGCAACTTAGTGCGCGACGTGATCGCACTGTGACCGCGCGCGCATTACAAAACCGATTACTCCGGACTACTGGTACCGTTGTCAGCGACCAGACTATTAGCAACCGATTACACGAAGATCAACAACGCCCACGGAGGAGGCCTGTAACTCGCATTAAACTAACCGGGACTCATCGTGCGAATCGTTTAAGGTTTGCACGCCAACATCTGGAATGGAGTGCGGAGCAATGGCGTAAGGTTCTTTTCACGGATGAGTGTAAAGTAAAGTTAGTTAGTGACGACCGGCGTATTAGAGTGTGGAGAAGAAGTGGAGAAAGATTTTCTGATCCTTGCATTCACGAAAGTGACAGATTTGGTGGTCCCAATGTTATGATCTGGGCCGGAATCGGCTTACAAGGTAAAACTGACCTTGTTTTTCTGAATGAGGGCACTGTGACTTCTCAAAGTTACATCGAACGGATTGTCAGACCGCATATCATTCCATTCTCACAAAGATCGGTGGACGGTTTCATCCTTATGCAGGATAATGCACGACCACACACAGCCCGGGCGACCATCTCTGTCCTGGAGGAAGCCAATATTCAGGTTATGGCTTGGCCTGCCTACAGTCCTGATTTGAATCCAATTGAACACCTTTGGAACCAATTAAAACGTCGTGTCCGGGCAGCCGAAGAAGATGTGCACAACCAACAACAGCTGATTCAATTGCTCAAAAGGTGCAGGGAGGATATCCCAGATGAAAGCATCCACCATCTTATTCGGAGCATGCCATCAAGGCTTCAAGAATGTGTTTTGAAAAGAGGAGGACATACCCGTTATTACTTTAACAAAAATAAACAACAGAACCGTCGATAAAAGTCAATAATTTAGTGTTATTTTTAAGGTAAAACGCGTTAAAAAGTGTTAAAAAACGAAAAAAGTTCAATAATAAAGTGTTGTTTGTTTAATTGCATTCAAATTTATGAAATTAAATGAGATATTGGTTGTTTAATTAATCTTAATTAACCAGAACATGGTTTTTCTAGCTAAACACAAAATAATTCGATAATTGGTGGTGGCCCTTATTTTGTTTTGGTGAGTATATGTATGTTATTGTTGGGATGTTGGAAAAACTATATATAATAAAGTTTTTTTTATAATTTGCAAGGGTATTCGGAAATTTGACAAACAATTGGAATAGAAGTTTAAACATTAGGAGACCCATCTAACTCTTGGGTTTAACAAAAGGATGACAAAAAGATTTTGAGTGTTTTAAGTTTGTGTGCAGTGATTAATCAGAACTCAGGTAATTTGGAAGTTTATTCTTAAAATTGCTTCTGTGGATACCATTAAAAGAAAGGATCCAATTCATTAATCCTTTCAAGGTTAATTGTAGTCTATTTCTCCAAGTGCGGCTGTTAGTTTATCCAATACATTTAGGTATACAATGAATGATATATACTTTTATTATCATTGCTAAAAGTCAATAAAGGACTCCCAGGATCATTTACTTCAAATTAACCTCAGAAAGTGGCATAAATGATAGAGGATTATCTTGCCATTCCACACATACATACATGTTCTTTTCTCCACCAATCAACCTGTTAATGATTATCCTTAAGATAATGCTAACTAAACATACAATAAACTCTCGTTAAGTTAAGATACATTGAATATATTGAAATAGCTCTTATTTCTAAAGAGATCCTCTGTATTGTGGATATAAACCTATACCTACTCTTATTTGTTATCATCTAATGGGAAAAAATAACTTGAATAGCAGCTGAAACGAAAGTTGGAAGAGCTAAATATCTTTGTATATGTAAATTAATTTGTCATTTGCTTTATAAAAAGATAAGCTTCTTAAGGATTCGAGGTTAACTTAATGTGTTGCTTTTCAATTGGCTCCCTAAGCGGGACCAGGTCAAGCTAAAGCAGCGCCCCGTGTAAGTTTCATTCATTTTATTGTTCAAAAACTTCTGTAATGGGACACCTCTAAAACGGGTTAATTGATCTGTAAAAAAATAAATAAAATTAATATTCAGGAAGTTAAAATTAAGAAAAGATAAAAAAGTTTAACAAAAAGAAGTTTAAAGTAAGAACTTTTCCGAAATGTTAAGTTTGAAAATTATTTCTTCAAAAACCGTTTACTAAAATACTGCCCTTAAAAAAATACAATAAAAGAAGAAATATTTAACTTTACAAGAGTCAAGCCTAGCATTGTTTGAACTACCGTTATTTTTTAAATAATTTGTTTTCCAATTTAAGTAATTTTTTTAAGACCAATCTCGAGGGGAACAGCTCTCCCCTCCCATACGATATTTTTCTTGTCTCGACCCAACTTACCCGATATTGCTTTTTGGCACACTTTATGCAATTCATTCGTCGTCACCTCGACGCGGTGCCCGCTGCAGGTATGGCCGAAAACAGAAACAGGGAACTGGGAATAGGAGCAAATATACGCTCTGAACATCCAACCCCAACACGATCTACCTACACTTCTGGCACAGGCCTCACAAGCCGGTCATGAAAGGTGAAATTGATATTTGGTGAAAGATTCAAAATATTCCTCGGATTATCAAACCAAAAATGTTGACGACCCCCTCCCCCAAAACAAATAAAGTGCACGACTGGGTCGCACGAACTTGCTCTAATGTGTTAAAATGATATTGAGTGCTTGAGATTTTGGGAAAAAAGCGTTGATAAAATCATATGAAGTTTTATAAATCACTTAAAAATCAATACCTTAAACGTTTTTTGGAGAAAATGAAATAAGCCATCAGAATTCTTTTACTTTTTTGAATTTTTACAAAAAAAAAATTTCAAAATCGATCGACCAGTTTTTTCAAAAAACATTTTTTTTTGAAAAACTTTTTGAAAATATATTCCAATTTTTTTTTGAGTATGCAAACTTCTAGCACTTTGTAGTTTTTATCAGAAAAATAAAATTAAAAAAATATAGATTAAACCGTTTTTGGAAAAAACAAAAATTGAAAAAAAAATTTGAAACTTTTTTAAAAAACTCAAAAAAACTTTTATTTGAAAAATTTAAGAATTTTTATTATTTCTTTTATAAAAGGGCTTCTACATTAAAAATTTTATCGAAATCCGTCAAGCGGCTTACGAGAAAATCGGATTTAAAAAATCCGGTCCTATGGAAGGTACCGTTATAAGACTTTTCCTGAAAAATATATTTTAACCAAAACATAAAGCTTGCACATAAAACACTATTCAGAAAGTTTTATCAAAATCGTAGGAGCCGTTTTTGAGAAAAAATAATTTTTCACTAAAAATCGTATGGCAGGTACCGTTAGTTTTAAAGCTAGAATGCTAATTCCGAACACCCCTCTGTAGGACGTCATAATAATACTATCTACCAAGTTTGAAGCAAATCGGTCCAGCCGTTTAGGCTGTAGGTACCGATACAGACGGACGGGCGGACAGACAGACAGAATTGTCGGACCCACTTTTTTAGGCTTCTCTATAATCGTAATGTTATGTTTGATTGCCCATTTTTTTTACGAATGCATAACTTGCCTTATAGTACCTATAATCGCAAATAAAAACGGACAACGATTTACGTATATGCACGTGGGACGTGCGCAAGCTAAACAGGTCGCGTAAAGCCGAACAAGTAGCTGAGACCCTATCCAGTTTCAAAGCTGATATAACAGCCCTTCAGGAAATGCGGTAGGATGGGCCGGGCCTGAGAATTACAGAAGACTGTTAAGGGCTTACCATAATTGAAGAATGGTACGTACGTTGACTTACGAAACAGTAGAAATACATGTGATTTGTATACCCAATCCGAAATGACTTTTTGTTCAGTTTCGGCAAGTTTCGTTCACTTGCGTTTTCGTACGTAATGTACGCTTTGAGTCGTACATTACGTACGAAAATCTGACATTCCTTTTTTTCTAAAGGGTATTCTTCTTCTTTCTTTCTTCTTATTTTAAAAGGCTATTATGGACAACTGACGTACTTTACAAATCGGAAGGAAACTTTTCGTTCGGTTTTGACACTTGCTTCCTTTTTCTTTCGCGTATTATGGTTGGGCCTTAATTCCTATTATGGGAAATGACACCCATACATATGATAGATCGCTTTTGTTTGGTTGAGGATTCGCTGTCAGAGGAAGACTTAGGCAAAACATTTGGAGCTTTCGCGAAGTCAGCTATAGAGTAACAACGATCCACATAAAGGCCAAATTCCTCCGCCTTAGCACTTAGCTTTATAAGAGCCTTTGCCCCCACAAAAGAAGAGAAAGACGTTACCAAAGAAAGTTTCTTCGATCTCCTCGCCAAAACCAAAACAAACATGACATTAAAATTAACTTGAGAGACTTTAAAGCCAAAAATGGGAGGATGAAAATAGGCTTTACGTGGACACCTAACAATTAAGCCTTAAATTCCACGGCGAGCCTACTCGCATTCAGAGTTTAATTGGGCTTAGACCAGAGCCCTAAGATCTACCCCACGGTAGAATCTTAGTATCAATTTTATGGAACATGTTGAGGCATGTCCACACTCCATGGTGAGGGGCGAGGTCTATCTAACAACTCTTGCATCTAGAAATAAAATCCGTAGATAATATAACACGATGCCATATGCTTCCGCTTGGAGTAACCACAGCCACCACGATACTCCCACAAGTGGGCGTATCCCTCGAGCTTGCGAGAAATCCTTCGACTGATGATATGAACCCAGAAGACCAATGGCAGCAATGCTGCACTTCTCCAATCTCCCCCTCGAAACCCCTTGGGTTAACTCCGAATGTGCCCAGGCAAACAAAGCTAAAACGAATGCATACAAGTCGCGAGAAATTCTAGAAAAAAAAAACACCAACAACGTGAAGTCGAGGAGATGCAGAGATGTTTTTGCAGAAAAGAAAAGTGAAACAGTCTACATCAGGTTTCACAAGCCGGCCTTGGCCCTGCAAAGACCAGGATGGAAGCACCATAGCATATACGCAGATGATGTTAGCCATCTGAAGAGACTACTTTAACTATGTAGTTGTTAAATGGCGATGACAACCAAGATCCCATCCAAGATCAACTTGTACCAGTTAATCTAGATGACGATAATGAGCTACATCCGCCTGACCAGAATGACATCAAAGTAGCCATCACCAGACTTAAAACGAACAAAGCAGCTTAATCCGATAGTCTACAAGCGGAACTATTTAAAGATGGAGATGACCTGGTCAGGAGCATACACCAACTCATCTGTAAAATATGGTCGGAGGAAAGTATGCCCGATGAGTGGAATCTCAGTACCATCTGCCCGATCCACAAAAAAGGAGCCTTCTCTGCGCCAACTAAAGAGGCATAAGTCTTTTAAACATCGCCTATAAGATCCTGTTCAGGGTTTAATGTGAACGTCCCAAGCCGTTTGCTTCATCCAATAGCAATAGGTCCTTACCAATGCGGCTTCAGACCTGGAAAATTTACAACCAACCAAATATTCACATTACGCCAGATCCTGGAGAAAACCCAAGAATATAACATTGACACCCACCCCCTGTTCGTCGATTTTGAAGCAGCCTATGACAGTGTTAATAGAGTTGAACTATATCGGGCCATGTCCAACTTTAGAATCCCTGCTGAACTGATACGCCTTATCAGGATGTCGGTGGAAAATGCTCGCTGTTCCGTCAAAGTTGGTAGGGACTGTACTGAAACCTTCGAAACAACCAGAGGTGATGCACTGTCATGCAGCTGTTTTAACATTGTGCTGGAAAATGTCATAAATCGACACAATAAATTGGGTTTGCGGACGACATTGACGTGGTAGGATGAACAAAGCGCAGAGTAACCGGTGCCTTCACTACTATGGAGTCAGCAGCAAGTAGAATGGGAATCATTTATAAACGAGGACAAGACAAAGTATCGTAGCTGTTTCTGAGGACTTTCTATCCTTGCTTGTTTTACGGCTTCATTGACTCGACTACTTATTACGCACAAGGTCAACCTAAGCTTGATCGACCTAAGATGGGGTCTTCCACTACTGCGCTATTCCTTAGGGTTTGAATTGAAGACTCGGGAGACTGGTGCATATACCATATACTCCACATGCTTCAGCCATCTTAGACATTGACAAGGTCATTACTATTCTGTCTCGTAATTAAAGGGTGCAACGACTTGATGTATTCTTGATATGAGGAAGTATTTTATTAGGGTGCCTACAGATGGCGCCGCGCACCGTTGTTGGTTACTTCACTTAGTTGGAACTCATCCGCCAGGCGATCGCTTTCCGACTAGTTCATCCACGTTTATTGATACCCGAAACAGGGTGGTGGTCATGCTACCACTATAGGTGGTAAAATAAGCACGGTTGATGTTCATATGGGAATAGTCACCACGCTGGGGTACTCTATTCATATAACAAGCGCTAACACTTTTGACGTTTTCTGGATTTCATATAAAAACATCTAAATGAAGAAAAAATTGCTTAAATAAATTTACAGTTACCATCATAATCAATATTAAAAGCAAAGCGTTTATGCAAATCTGTTTTATTTGTTGCTGAAAAGGCTAATCCCTAAAAGGTTATCACTAACCAAAAAAAAAAAAAATTACCCATTGGCTTTGCTTCACAAAAATAGTGCGATAAAACTAAAAAATATAAAAAATTAAACACTATAAACACTTAAATCCCCTTACAAATAAAATAAATTAATGGCTATTTTATAGGATCAATTCAGATTTGATTTGTGCTCCAGATTATTTTCACCTACACGCTACACGCCTCGCCTGCCTGTCCCAATCCCAAAGTTTAATCAGTTAATAAGTGTAGAAACCAAAGCGAACCACTTTCCGGCCAATTCGGAAATGGCTTCTTTTTTTTTTTTTAAAGCGAACACACTGCGATCGATTAAAATTCAAATTGAATCCCATTGTGCGTTAAAATTGTGTTTGTCTGTGGATGCATTTAATTGCATTCAAATAAATCACAAGGACATTTTATTTAATTTTTTTTTTTGCATGTTTAAGTTGAGGTTGAACGCTGCGTGTTGAGAGCATACTTTACGCTATTTGTAGGCTTGGCAAGGCATGCAACGATGCAACGATTGCAAATAGGGAATTTTAATTAATTGATGAAATGTGACATTATTCGATTGGATTTGCACTATATGATGATCACTCTAATGAATGCGATTAATTATGTTGCGGGTATTGATGCGTTTTGTTTTAGAAATTAGGCTTTGAGAATTTTATTGTTCAACATTATTGGTGTGTAAATAGTATATAAATTGCTCTTAGGGGGGATAAACATTAGGTATACAAGAGTGTTGATGTGACGGAAATTATACTTAAATTGGTGGGCGTAATATTGTATATATTTGGCGGCTTAAAATAGTAGATAAAGTTTTAGTTGATTTCAATTTCGAACTGTCGCAATAAATTTTGTATTTTCCACATAGAAAAATATAGAAGCGCAATAAATCTTGTTTTATTTTATTTTTCATTCGTTGTTTATTTAACACAAGGAAACAGTGCCTATGTGTATAGTGCTTTATAATATTTACAAATTTATAATCGATGTCGATAGATACCTACACTCACTGCGTCTGAAATATGAAAATAGACTGACTGCACAAAAAAAAAAAAATTTAAAAAATAAATACCCTGGCTATAGGTATAGCTCCAGGGAACCATAAGGCTGACTGTTCAACACGGGTTGGGGTCGAAATACTGTATGGTCAAAATTCTGTTTACAAAATTCTGTATTTCAAAATTCTGTTTTCAAAATTCTGTATTTAAACAAAATTTGTTTTGATAATGTACGTACAAAAGTGCGCACTTTTGTACAATATCAAAACAAATTTTGTTTAAATACACAATTTTGAAAACAGAACATCAAAATGAATTATTATGAACAACATTAAAAACATCAACAACAACAAAAACAACACTAATATCGACGACAACAACAACAATAAAATATACAGAATTTGGTCAGAGCAGATTTTGAAAAACAGAATTTTATACTAACAGCATTTTGGATAAACACACTGTTAAAAGTAAACACACTGTTAAAAAGTAAAATACTTGAGTAGCCATCTTTAACTGAAATTAAAATTAATTAAAATTATTGTCCATGTTACTCATAGATAATATAGCTTTCTATAAGCGAAAAATTTTTTAAAATTGGTTCAGTGGTTTAGGCGCCATTGACTTACAAACAAACACCCTTACTTTCACCTCTCTGTTCTTGTTCTATGCTGCCAATACCAACACCACATTGTTAAAGACTGCTGTTCGGGGGCAATACATTTACCTATACTCCAAAACCATTGGTGCAAGCACTTTTGCAATTTCCATTTCTTTTCCTTCTATATTTTGTATGCTAGACAAACATAGCTAGCAACAACATAGTCATATAAATATTTTTTTACGACTATTCATTATATTCTAAATTTATTTATTAAAAAAAAGCTCATCTTATTATATAAGAAATATTGCCTTAACACTTATACGAACATGAAACTATATTTATGTTTTTTAAATTAAAAATTAAAACTATTTTGTCCCAAGTCGATCCAAGATTACTGTTTCTTAAGTTGTACAAAAAAGAAGAACATCCACTCTCGCATAATGAAATGGTGCACGAAAATGAAAAACCTCGGAACAAAATGGACAAAGTCTCCTAAGATCAAACTTAGCTTAAACAAAATTAAGTCCTTGTTTAGGTTCCTTAAACAGTCACATGTATGCCGCTTTTTACAACCGCCTCCGATGGTGTTGTAAACCGTCTACCTTCTGCTTGAGAATCTATTAACGGTCGATACGTTCGGATTCCGGAATTCGATCGAACCGGTAAGAGAGTCACAAGCTTGGGAAGCTCTGTTGTACTCCCGGATATTAGAGGGACTTGTGAAGATTTCAACATTTCTTCATACTTATTGGGATCGATGACTTCGACTTCGGCTTCACCTTCTACTACAACTTCAGGATGTATTGGATCCAATGGTCTAAAGGTCGGGACAAATGCGTATCTCATTTGAACTTGCGAGTACTCAATATATGCGGGAGTGGTCGTGGAAGAAGTTGTTGTTGTGGGCATTGTTGACGTCGTGGTTGTTGTTGTTGGAGTGACCGTAGTCGTTATAAGTTTAATCTTCGTCTCATTTTTCTGAGCTATTTTGAGTTTGTTGTGTGAAAAAGGTGGAATCTTCGTTGGCATGCTATGGGTGATCCCGAGCTTTGAAGCGAGTGTGTCAAAAATAAGCGAAATGTCTTGAATATTGGTTGCGTTATTGATTCGGGTCTTTATATCGTTCAGTGTGAAATTCTCAGCTTTTTCAACGTCTTCGGAGACCCAGGCTTGGAGAGTCTTATTGAAGACTCTTCTCATGGATCCAGTGTGACCATAGGTATTCGGTGAGCTGCCATTTACAAACTCCCACTTAGACTGACTGGGGAAGAGAACGGAGTCATCCATTATTCCAGCTGGCTTTGGTGGCCTTGAAGGTCGAATTCGATTTCGTTTTGTTCCAGGTGACTTTGTTGATGTGGTTGTGATTGTAGTTGATAATGATGTGTGAAACCTTTTGTGAAACCTGGGGCTTCCATGTTAACACTCAGAAAACAAAAATACTAATATTTGAAGCCCGTCAGAAAAGAAGATTGCCAGAAGAAAGTTGGTGTTTAGGGAGTGCTCCTATAGAAGTTGTACAAGAGTTTAAATATTTAGGGGTATTAATAACTTACAATTTGAATTTTGATAAACACACGAAGGCCAAAAGTAATGAAGCCAAACTAGCCCTAAACATGATGTGGCCCACTTTTTTTTTACAAACCAAAACATCGATTTGGCTTCTAAGTACCGAGTCTTTAATGCTACAGTTAATGCTTGCATGTGCTATGGAGTGCAAGTTTTCGGATTTACACCCATAGAAAACTTTGAAGCAGTCCATCGGCACTTCTTTAAACGTTTGTTTCGGTTGCCAACTTCAACGCCGAACTATGCTATTTACGTGGAGTCAGGCATAACTCCTATTTATATTAGAAACCTGAAGGCTAACGCGGATTTTATCACCAGAATAGTGAAAAGAAATAATAGTTGCCTTCATAAAATGATACTAACTAGTCTTCTCCGTACAAACGCCACACCATTTAAAGAACGGAATCAACTTGCTGCATCCCATGACATTATTCTTTTCTTAGAAGAGTCCAATGTTGATAATTGGCAAGAAAAGTTCGCAGAATTGATCGCCAAAGTTGACGAAAAATTGTATACCCAGTATATAGCGAGAGCAACTTTGTCCAGCTCTAGAAATATATATAAAAATTTAAACTACCAGCTGCTATCAAACGCCAATTATTTTAGTAATAAATATTCGTCCGAAGTCATTAGTACTATATTTAGAGCCAGAGTTGAAATATTGAATCTAAACTTCATTCCGTATCGAATCGATCTTCCTCAACAACGTAATTTGTGTAACAGAAGAGAAATTGAAGACATCTTTCACTTCATTGCAATTTGTCCAATACTTCAGGAAATTCGTCGGCTGTATTTCCAAGAAAGCTTTTTGTCATTACAACAGCTAATTGAAATTTTAAATGGAGGAGCAGGATGGCTTAGCTTATATAAATATTGCAAACACGCTCTCTCGTTCCGTAACAGTTTCTTTTAATTTGGCGATTGCTCGCATCCAGTTATTGCAAATTAATCTTATTTCATTTTATGTTGCAAATCATTGAAAATTGTTCTTGTATTTTGTGTTTCAAATCACCTAAAATTGACTCCACAAGGGTCATATTTATGTTTAAAGGCTCATTACATTTTATGTTTCAAATCATAAAAATTGTTATTTATCGAAGCTTCGAAATTAATAATGTATTATTTTAAATATTTTATCTCCTTAAAATTCACGTTTAGTTTTTATTTGAGCTAAATTTCAAATAAAGCACTTTAGCTATTTTGGTTTTTATTATTTTGCACCATATGTGTTAGTTATATCTTTTTTACACATTCCAAATTTATTATTTTTTTAATTTATCAGAAATGTCAAATCAGGCAGACGGCACGATTGCCATGTCATTATTCTAAAGTGAATTTTTTGTAAAACCTTTTGATGAAATAAAGAATCAATCTATCTATCTATCTATCACTGTTAAAAATTTCCATAGTAATTTTACTAAATTTGCGTTGGAAGTTTTTACGCACCACATTTTTGAAATTGTGGAACTCAGTCTTGTAATTTTACTACAAAACTTATCACAACTCAGTTTCAAATTATTACAAATCATCAGTCGCAAAATTACTAATCATTTACTATAACAATGTTACTATACATTATTCGTTATTTTACTAAGCCAAATGTTTCCAATAAATCTAGTAATTTTACAAAAATTTATTGTAATTATACTGGATAACTAATATTAGTGGTGCTAAGTTAAATAAATAAATAAAGAGTTTGAACTTAGATAAAAGTGAGTTTGATTTATAGAGATAGAAGTGGTGATTTAAAAGTAAAAGAAAATAAGTTTTATTTTCGAACCTAAGACTAAAACATTACAACATCATATTACGGTTGACTTTTTCATTCTGAAAAGCCGATGTGACTCCTTCCTCTTTTCATAGCAGATCACATGGGAATAACTCTAGACAGCTCTGGTTCTTGGCATACAGCATTGCCAGATAGGCTTCGGTCTTCGCTGTGTTATCGAACTACATATTAAGTGTTTCGGTGTGGTCATCTTGTGAAACCCAGGACACCAGAAGCGGTATTTCTGATAGCCAGTTTGCTGGATTTCCAAGAGTTAAGAAGAAAGGCGGTTGCCAAAAATTGACATTGCATAGAAAAGGAAAGAAGGATTACAAAATGCCATCCTAGTTATCCATATTCTGCGACATGCATACCTACTTCTCTTCTGAAGCTTCTCGATATGAGACTTGAATATATAAATCCTTGAATTTCATTTTGACACAAAACCAATACTTGTCTAATAAAACAAGTTTACGCTTTACGAAGCCTACTTATGTTGTCAACAAATGCGAGGATAAAAAGATTTAGTATTATTTTTTGCAGAGCAGATATTGAAAGGAAAATCCTAAATAAAGCCATGTAATGAAACATCATAAATAAAAATTACCACATAAATATTAATAAGAAAACTCCTCTAGTCCTTGCAATATTAAATTTATATTTTAATGTTGAACGTTATTCTTTGAGGATATAACCTCTTCCTAAATTGTTCTCAAAATTGTTTTCCTTATAACTAACAAAAATAACATGTAAACAACATTACAAGGCCACAAATATTTATTTTCTAAACTCCATAGCAATCCTTAAGAATTCAAAAATTCAACACATCAAATCCTAGAGAAAGGATATACCTTCTTTATTATAAAGTCCAACTCATTCGGTTTGGTTTTTCTTTCAGTATTTGTTTAGGTTAACACAAATAAATATTTTAAGAAAATCTACATTTTCATCCTTTCATCATACTCGCACAAAAAAACACACGCACGTATTTTGTTGGATGAATAAACCAACATTTTTGAATGAATTTGCATATAAAGTTTCTGGAACAGGTAGGTAAGGTATGCATAATCAAAGAAAATAAAAAGTACAATTAATATGAAAAGATTTGTGTTTAAATTGTTGAAATAGATATTTGCCACGTGTCTGGGCTTTATTATCCGTTTTATTCCCATACGTTTATAAAAGGTCACTTCTTAGCTTGGCTCTATCTACTTCTTCTATACTCTCAAAAAAATTAAGGGTCACCCACTTATTCAAATCCCTTCATTCAACTTGCAGCTAATCTCTCAACGAATTAAGGAAAATTTGAATAATGCATGGAAATATTTTATATCTCGAGAAAAGATCCAATTTAAAGGTACATAAATAAATATTATGTTTATATGTAGTATACAACATAATATGTCCTTGGAAAGGCCCACCAGCCGGCCGGCCGGCCCATTCCATTTATACCTAAAACCTAAAGTGGGATATAAAAGTTAATAAATCAAAATGCTGTGGTCAGGTTGATTTTGGGATGTGTGATGTCTAGTAAAAATATTAGGCAAACCTGGGGTATTAAAGTCAAAACGTAACATAATGCGACGGGTCCTGTTCACATATGTGAAAGGAATAACTAACTTCATTACATGATTTATTGTGTGACATGAACCGTGCAAAGGTATATGATTTATTGAATTCCTTTAGGATAATTTAGAAAAGTATGAATTGAGTTAATATTGGGTCAGAAGGTCGTTAAATAAATATTCTTTCTTAACATTCTGTCCTGGACTAACTTTTATTACGTTTGTTTTTCGGATTTTGGATTTCCTAGTGAAAAGTAAATGATGATGATGATGATTGTGGCCTAGCTCAAAAATATTGGTATATTTCTTTAATATTGTATTTTTTAACAACCTTGGTTTCAGACGAAAAAAATTCACATTAAAATGATTGAAATGGTTCTTGGAATATGACCATATGAGTAAGATCAAGTATTTCTGTAATAAAATTATGTAGGTATCTCACATGGTAAGGCGTGTTTTAGGGTGGTATTCACCAAATACAATCAAACCGCCCGTAACTTTGTGAGCCTTTTAACTTAAGTTTGAAAATTGATATTCACGGACCAAGAATGATAGAATACAAGAAAAATTAATTTTTTTTCGTTTTTTATTAAATTTTCTTTTTCTTTTGTTTGTGTTTTCCATTATTTCACTGTTAAGTTTTCTTATTCTAAAGAACATACGTGCTCTAAAAAACAGTTTCCTAACCTTCTCGTCGTAATTAATGTGAGATGCTAGTTCCAAGTGCATTTTAAGAAAATCTTTTTTGATAAAAAGATCATCACCGTTCAAAGAATCGAAAACTTTTTCTAAAGCACTTATGTGCACCATTAATTCAGTAGTTGGTTTTGACAGGTCTCCTTCGAACAGGTGATTTACCCACATGAATGTGTTGTCGTTGAGAGGGATAACGGCAATATCGGGAACTTTTTCCTTCAAAGTTCTCACCGGTCAGAGTGACAGTAAAAAAATTATTGCTTTCAAGTTTGTATTTCATTCCGGAAACAATTTAACTTACACTTCCTTTTCCAAGGATTTAATACGATCCTTCAAGCTGGCCTCCAGACCCCTCTTTACCACTGGGCCCACTGGGCCCGGGCCCAGGGCCCCGCAATCACCCGGGGCCCCGAAATTGATGAAACATCACTTAACCTCTATTGGTCTATTTTCAAGAAAAAAAATATTTCGATACAATTTTAGGTGCATAAAGAATGATCAGAATTCGTTCTTTCTTTGCTGAAAAAAACTTTTGCTGAACATTTTAAATCACATTCCCTGCGAAATTATATTCAAATTAAAACAGAAATATGAAGCACCTATGATATAAACAATGCTCCGCTGTCAATAATTAACTGAGTGGCAATGCAGTTTGCTTTCTGCACGAAAAAAAACACACACATTTTGAATATCACTGTATCTGTATGGAAAAATAAAGATAATGGTGTTTCTATATTTGCGACGCGCATACAAGTTTGCCTCAACGCATAAACTCATACATAGGCGATTTAACTATCCGTCGGATGAACGGCATTCAATTTTTAAGATTTCAAGGTAAAGAGGCATTGCATTATATAAACTATAATATTCCCATTTGAAGTGCGCCATCTATCGACGAAAAACTAAGCTCTAGAATACCATGGGAAGCAACAACAACAATTTCCACCATTTTAATTGTTGTTGTTGCTTCCCATGGTATTCTAGAGCTTAGTTTTTCATCGACAGATGGCGCACCTCAAGTGGTAGTACTATAGTTTATAATATAATAAACAATGAAAGAGGTAAAGAGTTTTTGTTTTTGTGCATTCAATGAGATGAATGAAAGATTACGATTCTCACCAAAGAGGAATATTAGGAAGTCCAATCTTTCCTACGTTCCATCCTCCACTAGCCTTGATTTTCGTGGTCTCTTTTGTATTACATTCATTGCCAGTATGAAACAGCAAAAAAAAACGGTGAGGTGGGTTTTGTTTGTTTTGACATTTGTTTTCTTGTGACAACACAATTTTTGTTTTTAGTGACAACAAGACCACACAAAATAAACGTATTGAATTTCGATTATTGGCATTTTAATTTTGAAAAGAATTTTTATAAAAATTGATTTAGTAAACGTTCATTCATAGTTTCTTAATAACAATGGTAAAAAGCGAATCTGAAAAAAATTCATCTTCTTCTTCGAGTGGTTCTGAGTCGGATTTCTACATCCAAATCTTCTGTAAATGAGGGACAACAAAAATAAAAACTCAGAAATTCACCTATACCACAAAATAAGCAAAACGTGTTCGAAGAGGCTACTTAATGGAGAAGACACACTTAACATTTCTTAAGGAAGGGCTGCACTAGGGGGCGCTTAATCTCAGTGGAAAAGTGATCGATGTTTATTCTTTAGATTGCTATTTCACAGCTCCTCTGTTTCAAAATTATGGATGAATTTTTAAAATTCGTTAGAATATAAACTTTTATTCTCGTAATTCGATAATGGTGATCTTACACATTTATAAATAGACCGCACGCCAGTATAACTGTATAAATTGAAATTTCGCGATTGTGAAGGTTTACACACGGATCCCAATCATCCATGCTTAATTCCTATAAGTGAATGAAAAATATGATAGTTCTTACCAATTTTCGTTACCGGTGCAAGAAAAGTTGCAAGCCACCCGATAGTTTTTTTTTATTTTCGTTCAAATGCCCAACTTGCTCATGAAAAATAGTTTCCTAACCAGTTTATATTTTACTTACATGCGTAACACATTGTGCGTTTGAAAGCAATTCTGATTGACTTTTATAAGCTAATTCCAACAATTGAACCCTAGTTTTCAATGTGTGTGATTTGAAGATTTTGATCAAAACAGCACATAGATTTTTTGAAAATAAAAATGCTTTCAGATACAAATTACTGTACACCAACATCTAACCCGGGTGCAAGGCAAACACAAAAGGGAATTTGATGCATTAACATAATATTCGAATTTACTTGCTGGTCGGTAACTTTAATATAATGACCATATGGCAGTTTTAAGTTTCTTTTGTTTTACTTCCATGAAATTTTCTAACTAACTGTCTTAGCAAAATGGTGTAGCTGCAGCTGTAGTACGTTGCACTTACAATTTGAAGTTGCAGCAGTAGCACAGAAAGTAGAACGTGCTGCACTGCAAAACAACAACAAAAATGGCATAAACGATTTAATAATAAATATTATTTATTTAAAAAATTAAAAGAATAAATATTAATTCAAAGTTATGTGATTTTTTCTGTATACTTTTGTTAAACAACATAACATTTTTCTATAATCATACAGGGGCCCCATTTTGGAAAAGTGCCCAGGGCCCCCAAAAGGGTAAAGACGGCCTTGCTGGCCTCTATGGGTTCGGGTTCTGGTTCTGGGGTTTGGTCAAGTAAACTTGTCACTCGTCAGCATTTTCTTTGTAGCCCGAGCTTCCATTCGAATATAGTAAGAGGAAGTTGAGGGCGTTAGAGCATTAGTTTCTACGTGTAAAGTAGGTGTTGAGCAATTCTTCAACTTATAATAGTGTACTGTGCAAAGTCCTTAAATGTGTCCATCGTTATATTTTAATTAATTCAATAGTTACCAGCTAAAAAGAGTAACTTACCCATTTCATATTGGAGATTTCTTTCCATGGATTCATGAGTGAAATGAAGGGAACAAATTCGCGACGCATCAGCATTGAATTGGTTTTTTATTTTGCAAAAAGGAATCCAGGTTTTATATATGTTTTTATCATATTACAAGATTTACAACCGAACACAGTACACCTCATTTTGAAAACAGATAAATTCAAAAATTTAAAGTAAAACAGATAGACACAAAAAAATAAATTTAAAAAAAAAACTATATATAAACACAAAACAAATCAAATCCAGATTCAAAACCAACGAAGAATAGGTCACGAGGCTCACTCTACGTCATAGCTGTCAGAAAAAAAAAAACAAAATAAAGATGGCGGATTTTCGATCGGAGCAATTTTGTATTCTATCATTCTTGTTCACCGACGAAATTGCGAAAAATGGCTATTTCCTTCTTCGTGAACACCCTTTCAAACTTAATTTCAAAATCAATAGCAAATCGTATCGTATTTAAAAAAAAAAGTGTCTATTCGCACGCAACATTCTTAGCAGCGTCAACTCTTGAAGTTTGCTAAAGAAGCATAGAAACGAAGCAATTAAAACTAACCGAGCAACAGATGTTTCCTTATCTTTGTTTAAATGTATGACAGCATCACAGACATAGAGATACAGACCGCCAACTCACTATATTATTGTCTCCCTTTTTGCCGACAAGCTGAAAATCAGCTGATGTGCATCTTATTATCAGAGTGTTACAGTTACGGTCTCCCGTGCATTTTAAATGGGAGCAGTTAACGACACTAGAAAAATAAAATGCACACACAGGGATGGCTGCCATCACAAACAAAATGCATAGACAGAGATTTACACATATTCACAGACAAACAAACAAATATTTTAAGGGTGTTTTAAATAAGAGAGGTACGAGTTGGCGGTCTGTGCTGTGTGTCTGTGAACAGCACTATACGTGGGACTGCTCTGCCATTGAAATGCAAGTATTCTTTGTACCTTTGCAATTATATACACTATCAGCAGAGTTGTACTATAGCGCCAGTAAGCGGTTCGTAGTCTACCCAACTATTGCAGTGCCATTTCACTGAAGTGTAATAAAGGAACAAATAAAATTCACATACATAGACAGCTGTTGGCGCTAGTCCACAACAAAAAGCACGGACAGAGATAGTCCAGTGAACAGGTACAGTCAGGTGGAAAAAGGTCGGAGATTTTGTTCAGGGGTAGCTAACTTACATTTGGCTAAGTTTCTGACCTCGAGTATCCTGTGGAAAAAGATGAGGAGGGGGAACTGCATGTTCGACCTCGCTTGGAAAACCTAACTTATTTTTGTACGTCCTACGGCAAAAGCATACTATACTTTTATGTAGAGCGTTAAATATACTACAATTTTGATTTGACAAAAATTGTTGTACGTCAATTTGTTACCGACATATCGCACTTTGAAAAACAGGCAATTTTTCAAATCGATAAAAAATCCCAAAAAATGTTAATAACCTAACCCTGAACAAAATCGGAGACAAACCAAAGATTTCCCGAGAGTGGCTGAGTGAATGATACCTCGGATGCAGCACTCCTTTTGGCTCGTTGACATATGTAGCTGCTATTTTTCTTCCAGGCTCATATCGTCGTAGGATTTCTCGCAAGCTCAAAGAATACGCGCTCGGCATAGACAACAGCGGTCTCCTCCTATTTAAATCGTCCAACATCAATTTCCTCGGTGAAGCTGGTGTTTGCCTAAGAGCTTCTACGGATTTTCGTACTCAAAGTTTTGCACCATTTAGATTTTAGATAGTCTTCCAAGTCAATGTTAGCTCCTCTGAATGTAACATAATAAGTAATTTGGTTGCAGTTTCGACTGTCTGGAGACCGGCATTTGCCCTTGTAGATGTCAGGATGGGGGAAGTGAGTGCTATTCAGGACTATGTTGTAGTGATGTCATTCCTCGCAATTTCGGAGTTAAATTCCCCAAGAAGATTTTAATGTCTTGTTTGGGGCACTTTGCTCATAGGTTTTGGCGAGGAGATCGAAGAAACTTTCTTTTGTCTACCTCTTTTTACTTGCGATTATAGGTACTATAAGGCAAGTTATGGATTCGTGCAGAAAAAATAAAATGCACGACTTGGTCGCACGAACTTGCTCTAATGTGTGACAGTGGTCTAAGGGTTTGAGATTTTGATAAAAATAAATTTTTCAAAATTCTTAAATAAATACTTAAACTAATTTGAGCTGAAAAAAAAGTACGCCATTTTATTTCTTGGGTAAATTTGAATTTATGAGAATAAATTTATAAAAATCTGTGGAGCGGTTTTTGAGAAAAAAAGTTTTTTTTGAAAAACTTTTTGAAAATTTTTTTTTAAGAAAATTAAAAAACGCCAATTTATAGGTATTCAGCAAATACATTTATTTAAAATTTTTAGAAAAAAATTTAATAAGCAGTTTTCAAAATATTAATTTTTAAAATTTTTTTTTTAAAAATGCTTTTAAAAATACAAAAAAATATTTTTCAAAAATATTGGTATGCAATACAAATTGAGCTACCTACAACTATATGTGTGTGAAATTTCGAAAGAATCGGTTGAGTCGTTTTCGAGTTAGTCGAAAGCAAAAAAAACGGTCCTATGGAAAGTACCGTTCTTAGCCATTTTTTAAAATTTTTTTTTCAGCCATATGATTGGTCGTACCTAAAAACCAACACTGATTTTTTTAAATCGAAATCGTTAGAGCCGTTTTTGAGAAAAATAAGCTTTAACGTAACGGTTGTATGGCAGGTACCGTTATTTTTTGAGCTAAAAAAAAAATTTCAATTTCCCCTCTGTACAATACCTAAAAAAGTCTATATACCAAGTTTGAAGCAATTCGGCCCACCCGTTTGGGCTGTAGGTCTCTATACATACAGACAGACAGACAGACAGACAGACAGACAGACAGACATACAGACGGACAGAATTTTTAGACCATCTTTTTTCGTCTTCGCTATCATCGTAATGTCATGTTTGATTGTTATCTCAAAACTTTTTTTTTCGACGAATGCATAACTTGCCTTATAGTACCTATAATCGCAAGTAAAAATTTGAGATAACAATCACACATGACATTACGATGATGGAGAAGTCGAAAAAAGTGGGTCTGGGAATTCCGTCCGTCTGTCTGTCTGTCTGTTCGCGCCTCTGGAGGCTGAACGGGTGGGCCGATTTGCTTCAAATTTGGTATTTAGGATTTATTTGGCCGTCCCTCGGAACATATTTTTTATTTTTTCTCTAGGTCCAAAAATAACGGCACCTGCCATACAATCTTGAAAACAAAAATTGATTTTCTCAAAAACGGCTCTAACGATTTTGATAAAACTTTCAGAATGCTATTTTTGCAAGAAAATCTATCTTTTGGTTTGAAATTTTTTTTCAAAATTTGTCTAATAACGGTACCTCTCATAGAACCAGTATTTTCAAATCAAATTTTTTCGTAAACTATACATTCGATTTCAATAAAATTTTGGCAACAGGAAGTCATTCATATATTTATTAATATGGCATTTCAAAATTTTCAAAAACTTTTTTTTTTGATTTTTTATAATTTTTTCAAAAAAATTTTTGGTTTTTGAAATATGTTGGAAACGGGTACATTGATTTTTTTTTAAATTATTTTTCAAATGTAAACTACTGATTGCCATATATTTGCATACTCAAATAAATTTCAAAATATTTTTTGAAAAAGTTTTTCAAAAATAACCTTTTAAAAAAAAAACTGGTCCAACGATTTTCAATATTTTTTTTCCTAGATTGACGTATAGCTTTGAAATTTTATTGCATACTTAGTTTTTCCGAGAAAACTCTTAAACTAATTTAAAAAATAAAAGAATTTTCGAAATTATTTAATTTTTTTTTAATATCCATATATGCAGCCACTACGCAATTGCTTATCATAAGAGCAAGTTCGTGCGACCCAGTCGTGCATTTTATTTTCTGGGGACAAAGGCGCTTACTAGGCTTAGATGGTGGAATTTGGGCCTTAATGCGGATCGTTGTCACTCTATCGCTGACTTCGCGAAAGCTCAATATGTTTTGCCTTAGTCTTTCTTTGACAACGAATCCGCATCCGAACAAGCGTGATCTCCCATCAATGTGGCATTTCAAGTAACAGAAAGTACAGTTTTCTGTAATTCTCAGGCCAGGCCCATCCCACTGCATCTCCTGGAGGGCTGTTATAATAGCTTTGGAAGTGGTTTGGGTCTGGATATCTGTTTGCGGCCTTACGTTACCTGTATAGCGTGCGAACGACGTAACACGCATATATGAAATCGTTCTCCGTTTGTCGTTTCCTGGGGAGAGGGGTATTCGTCAACAATTTTGGTTTGGTTATCTGATCCATATTTTGCGTCTTTCATAACAATATCATTTTAAGTTTCATGACCGATTTGTGAGGCGTGTGCATGACGTGTAATAGTTGGGTTGGATATTTATGGGTCCACCTGCGTCCTGTTCCTATAGTTCCTAAGAAGGAAACTCAGGTATCTAAAACCAATGGAACCGATGGGTCTAACTCTCGTCGTTAGTTCACCTTTCGACTATCCAACGGGCAACGCATGAAGGTGATGATGCGATTTTGCCCTCATTCATAGAACCAGTTAAAAAAAATACGACTCAATTAAAAATAATATTATTATTGTTTTTTTTTTTTGTGTGAGAAAAGTTGCCTGCAAGTCAAAATTGGCAAGCACAAGAAAAACTTTAACGAAGCTAAAAACCGAAAGACGTAAACAAGTTATCAAAATTATTTAAATAAAGTACAATATTGTCTGACCCAAAAATTGAGCTCATAACAATGTTAACACATTTTATTAGTATCTTTTAAGAGAGCTTTTTGAGTTAACATGGTTCAAAGTACGCCATAGTAAGCCATTTTCCTAAATCCTCGTTTCAGAACTGAACCACGTTTTTAAATTCTTTATCCGTGTATCAACTTTAATCGGCAATGTTAACTCTTAAACCACTTTTGAATCACTGTTTAAAGTTTGATTATGCAAACTCCAACTATAGAAAAATATTTTTCACAAAACACGCCGATGAATCATTTCACACCCTGTATGATACATACATATAAAGGGTTTTCCAATAAGAGGTGTTATTTCGAATATCCCGCTATTTTGGTAGTTGTCACTTTCAGCTGGCGCTACGTGCCCCACAAGCAACGAAATTATCCATCTTTTACGGGAAAAGTTTCTGGACCGTGTTATCTCTCGAAGAGGTAATCAAAATTGGCCACCGAGATTTAACACCTTGCGACTTCTTTCTTTATAGCTACGTGAAAGATAAGGTCTACGCCAACAGCCCAGCGTCGATTCAAGACCTCAAAGATGGAATTCATGAAGCTATTGAGGGCATACAGCAGCCACTTCATGGAAAGGATATAGTTGTGTAAGCGTAGTCGTGGCGGTCATTTGGCTGACATTGTCTTTCATTATTAATAACATCTTTTTTCTTTACATTGAGACAAACATCCGATCATTTATCTCAAAAAATGAAATTTTTCTTTGAATATCAAAATAACACCTCTTATCGGAAAACCTTTTATGTATGCAGTGTAATTTTAATTAAACACTTTATGCCCAATCCTATGTTTTTCTCCTAAAAGTATGCAGAGCAAAATAAGGATTTTACAAATATCGGTTTCAGTTCACCTCTGATTATTTTGAAAGAACGATTCTTTATACCCTATTCCATAGAATGGGTATATTGTATTTGGTGTGGAGCTTGTAACATAGAGAAATAATACCGTTTGGTATAGAAAAGTATATATATTCTGACTCAGAATCAAAAGCCTAGTCGATTTAGCCATGTCCGTCCGTCCGTCCGTCCGACCGTCCGTATGTATACTCTCTAGAGGTCGCAATTTTTGAGCTAGAAAGCTGAAATTTGGTATATATAATCTTTGGTTCAAGAATAAGGCTAAGTTCTTGAACCAGTAAAATCCGCCCACAATCGCCATTTTTGTTGAACAACCTCAATTTGGTAAAATTAAATTATGTTTTTTGTACAGTTACGAAAAAAGCATAACGCTAAAATTTTGCACACGCATGCTTTAAGTAAACCTCCTTCCAATCAAATAAAAATATTTCAGCTTGGGCGTGGCTGACGCCCATTTTTCATTCAAAACCATCAATATTGTTTTTAAAAAATAACAAATGTTATGTTAAAGAGAAAAACATTAAATTTTGTGGGCATTACTTGCACATAAACATCTTGTGTATGAAATAAATAAATTTTTTTTGGGCGTGGCTGACGCCCACTTTTCAGTAGAAACTATTAAAAAATTGTTTTTTAAGGGGCGTTTCCGTCAAAAGTTGTATAAGGCATTAATTTTTTAACGCTTTTTAACTATCGGTCTCAAATTTGAAGTAAAAAGATGAACACTTAGATTTATATTCCTTGGTTACGTAGCAGAGTGTGGTCCAAGAATTGTTAAAAACACCCATAATAGCTATTTCCATTCAAAACCTAATTTTTAAAAATTAAAGTTTTGTTTTGTTTTGTTCAAATCGATCTGCAAAAATAAAATTGAATGTCACTGAGCTGAGCTCATAGCAATTGCCTTGGCAATAAAAAGTTTTAACTTTGGGCGTGGCGCATGCCTTTTTTACTTGCGATTATAGGTACTATTAGGCAAGTTATGCATTCGTCGAAAAAAAAAGTTTTGAGATAACAATCAAACATGACATTACGATGATAGCGAAGACGAAAAAAGATGGTCTAAAAATTCTGTCCGTCTGTATGTCTGTCTGTCTGTCTGTCTGTCTGTCTGTCTGTCTGTCTGTCTGTATGTATAGAGACCTACAGCCCAAACGGGTGGGCCGAATTGCTTCAAACTTGGTATATAGACTTTTTTAGGTATTGTACAGAAAGGAAATTGAAATTTTTTTTTTAGCTCAAAAAATAACGGTACCTGCCATACAACCGTTACGTTAAAGCTTATTTTTCTCAAAAACGGCTCTAACGATTTTTAATTAAAAAAATCAGTGTTGCTTTTTAGGTACGACCAATCATATGGCTGAAAAAAAAGTTTTAAAAAATGGCTAAGAACGGTACTTTCCATAGGACCGTTTTTTTTGCTTTCGACTATCTCGAAAACGACTCAACCGATTCTTTCGAAATTTCACACACATATAGCTGTAGGTAGCTCAATTTGTATTGCATACCAATATTTTTGAAAAATATTTTTTTGTATTTTTAAAAGCATTTTTGAAAACTGCTTATTAAATTTTTTTTTAAAAATTTTAAATAAATGTATTTGCTGAATACCTATGAACTGACGTTTTTGAATTTTTTTTGAAAATTTTTTTCAAAAAGTTTTTCAAAAAAAACTTTTTTTCTCAAAAACCGCTCCACAGATTTTTCTAAATTTATTCTCATAAATTCAAATTTATCCAAGAAATAAAATGGCGTACTTTTTTTTCAGCTCAAATTAGTTTAAGTATTTATTTAAGAATTTTGAAAATTTTATTTTTATCAAAATCTCAAGCCCATAAACCACTGTCACTCATTAGAGCAAGTTCGTGCGACCCAGTCGTGCATTTTATTTATTTCTGTCTGCTAAAGATGAAATTTGTTTCTGAAACTGAAACATCGGCTGGCTACGGGAGGCATACGCATACACATACAAAAATATAGGGAATAGGGTATCCAACAGTTCGTTGCAAACGTACTGTAGCTCTCGCTTATGTTTTTTTTTTCGTTTCATACAATATTCAACTAATTTTTAGCTTTAAACTTAAATTTTTAAACTCATTTTAAAAAAAAAACTCCTCTGTCGCTTACTCGAAAAAATTTCGTTCAAAGGATATCTAGCTGTATACATAACTTTCCTAGATTTTGAATATTTTTTTTTTCAAAACCGATGAAAATAAAACAATTTGAACCTTTTCTGAAAAGTTTTTTTTTTGTCGCTTATAAGACAATAAATAATAAAAATATTGGAATTTTTTATTTGAGAAAACTCAGAACACATGACCCGCAGCGTACGGAACAACTTTCCTAATCTATTTTTACTCATTTTAACGAAATAAAAAAAAAATTATAATTAGATTTTATCCCGCACATTCCATAACCGAAAATTCATCCTATCCAAAGACTCCAAAGATACCAGATGAATTCATAATCATCGTTTGTACTGAAATATAAATCCCACACCGTAACATTTATCCGGATACCATATAGCCAAGCCGAACATCCTTTGCTTCCATAACTTTATAACCACGAAACGAAAGTATGCTCGACCCAAAATCCCATTAACTTGAAAATTTCGTCTTCTCAGATTGCAGGCTATTGTAGTCTTCATTTTCACATTTTGGCCAGTTTCCGATTGTTAAAGTGTAGAGAAATGTGCAGGCACAGTGAATTTTGAAAGTCGATAAGGGTCAAATTAGGGAAGGAGGAGAGGTCATTCAGGTTTATAATTTAGTATAACGTGGCCTTTCATTCGCCATCACCACCCACAATCATCGAAAATGCGTATAATTTTGGGCGGCAAACAATATTGAGTCTTAGAACTTAGAGAGGATATTGATATCATGAGAAGATAATGTGAAATTTGAGGGCTGCTTAGTGGCTGATGCTTGGAAAACTTTGAGCCTCTTATCCATTTAGGTGTTTTGTTATGAAAGCGTTAAGTAAATTAGAACAATCAGAATAATTTCTTAATGATATTAAAAATGTGCATAAGTACCTACTTGCAAAGTCCTTATAGATTGAATAGACAATTATTGTGAACAAATTGGAACTTTGTCTTGAGGTAAACGCCCGCCGCAGATAAGATAATTTTAAAGGATATTTATTAATTCTGAAGTGTGTTATGTGTTTTGTATTTTGATAATGATTTCTTCGGTTCTTCTTGATAGGAGAAGCTTACTTCGACCAATACGGTTAGAAAAATTTGCGTTGCATGTGGCAATGCAAGATGAATCCTTTGTTAGAAGACGCGTTTTGTTCATAAGGGCACTAGCTGTCCCAACAGACATTTACTTTTAAATCCCCCTCAGATATCGTATTTTCGAATTGCAAGTGCTCGTCAGATGTTATTGACGAAGGCCTGGCCAACCCACCCAAGTATCTGAAAGATACATCCAAACGTTAATTCCATGGCCGATGATCAGAAGCAACCCCTAAAACGACCAACCATTTGCAAACTATCTGCCATATCACATGTCATACTACCAGTACTACGGTTTCGTCCGCCTGCCCACACCCTTAGCTGAAAAGAATATTAGCAATTCATGACACAAACAAAATTCAAACTAAGTACTTTATTATTTTTTAATTTTGTAAATTTTCATAAAAATAACGTGGACGACTGGGTCGCACGAACTTGCACTAATGTGTGACAGTGGTATTGGGGCGAGCCGTCCTTAGCCGTCTTTGGTTTGGCACTCGCTATCTGAACCTGATAAAAGGGGTCTACGTTTTTCCTCAATATCGAAATCATTCTTCCCTCTGACAAAGGTTCTGACAATCTTCGGAACAATGTCCTCATAGTTGCAGGATACGCGCCGAAAGTTTCATCCTTTCCCTGCGAACGTCGATTTACTACTTCCAAAAGAAGATCATCATATTTCGCAGGAAGGAACTCCGCTTTGAGTTCCTTGACGAGTTCTTGCCAATCTCCTAAATCTTCCCTAACCGTCCTATACCACATAAGGGCGCTACCCAACAAAAGCTCCGAAGCGGATTTGAAAAGGTGGTTGTCCGGAACATCGTTAGCCAGACGAAGTTCCTCCACTCTTTCCAGGAATGAATTCACTGATGCTCCATTAGAGTCACCAGTAAATTTCACCCCCACTTCCCTACACGTTCAGTGCACTTCTGTTGAACGACCATTTGTTCAACAAAAGTGTCACCCCTATCAACCCTATGTCCCAATGGGACCCTAAACACTAATATCATTGACTGATGGACTACTGCCAACACGCATTGGTTCAGACAATGACCCACCAGCCAATCCTAACGCAGACCGCACACCACTTGGGGTTTGACCAACTTATACCTGAAGTTGGGTTTGCACTTTAACCGGAGTCTTTTCTTTCTCAACTCCTTCTTCCCTATCACTATTCTCACTATTACCAGTGAGATCTTCTAACAAACACACAACCTTGTTACGAAGTGAGCTAATCGCATCTTCTTCGTCGTCTGCCTCACAAGGTGTCCTAGCTAACCTACCTATACCTATACACCATTCAATCTTTGTTACTATCTTAATGTACTCCAAAGACTTTGGATTCTTCGGAGGTACCTTAAGAAGGCCCCTAATCTCCTCAATTTTTGCTTCTATAGCATCCTTATCTTCATTATAGGTGAACGGGTACACCATACTAACCTCCATCGAGTTTCTCTTAACGAGAAACCTCGATGACCTCAATGCTTTTCGCATCTCATCTACCGAACCTACTTTCAAACCCCTGACCTTCATCTCACAACTCAACTAATTAATAAATATATACATTTTGAAATTGCAAATATATATATATTTATAATCAAAATTTTACACAAAGTACTTATCTTTGTCTCCTTTCTCCTACCTCCTTTTACAATCCTTCTCGTTTCGAATCCTTATTTTCGTGTCGACTAATCCTCAATATAAAATTTTCACTATCCAAAAACAAATATCTCCTCCTCGATATTGTTTTTCTCAAAATTTCTCGCAACTCATTTAAATTCTGTTTTTCGTTTTCAAGGCTCTCGCAAGAGTGCCTTCCAAGCTCATTTACATCAACATCTTTCTTCCCTCGTCCATTCCAATCGTTCACTCATACATACAACGATACAACATAACCATTCGATTCGAGATCATCGCCTTATCGGTCACGGCCAAAGAGGATATATACATATAGTGTGTTCAATGAATCTGAGCTGCACAGAAAAGAACAGAAAAGATCTGAAAAGTACAAAATTTGGTGTTCAATGAGCAAAAATCCTGTTCTTTTCTGTTCTACAATCTGTCACTTTGTGTTCAATGAAGTTGTCCAACACAGTTTAGAACAATATTTCCTACACTTGCGTGAGAACTGTCAAAAGTGTCAGCTGACTTGTTTGAAATTATTTGAAAACTGAATTTTTGCAATTATTTGAAAAGTTGCGACGATATAAAATAAAATAAAATTATAAACTAAAAACTAAAATGGATAAAGTGCAAATAGAAATTAGGTCCACATCAGGTCAAGTTTTGACTGTGGAGTGTTCTCCAAAAACGGGATCTGCATTAGAAAATAGTGAGTATTGAACTGCTTGAATCTTCTAACATGTCTTTTATAGTTTATAATTAAAAAGATTTGAACGCAAACTAAAAATTTTACAAAAGATTTATTTGAAATTTAAAATTTCACAGCTGATAGAGGAGCTGTGAAATACGAAACTACATTTTTCTGTTCTAACTTGTTCTGACAGTTTTCACACACTTGTGCTGTTCTGTTCTGTTCTGATCTAGTTTTTCTTCATTGAACAAACTTATAGAGTCCAATCTTTCCTACGTTCCATCCTCCTCTGCTAAAATTTTCGTGGTCTCTTTCCTATTGTATTCATTGTCCGTGTGAAACAACAACAAGAAACGATGAGGTAAGTAGTAAGGTGTGAACGCACACATGATTAACAAAAAGAACAATATGACAGCTGTAGCACACACACATGTTTAACAAAAAGAACAATAAGACAGCTGTAGCTTGTAGGCAAAATCAAAACAAGGCACAAGATTGGACTCTATGTATATATCCTCTTTGGTCACGGCTTTCTGGAAGCATGACCACGGACCAAGAAGATACAGACCGCCAACTCACTATATGGTCTCTCTTTTTGCCTACAAGCTAAAAGTCAGCTGATATGCCATTTATTTTGAGAGTGTGACGCTCTCTCTTGCTTTTAAAACCCATTTAGCAAACACACCTAAAAAATAAATGGCATACGCAGGTATAGTTGCCATTACAAAATTCACAGAGAGAGATGTACACGTATTCACATTCACAGACAGGAAAAAATATTTCGAGGGTGTTTCAGGCAAGGGGAGTACGAGTTGGCGGTCTGTGTATGGTCTGTGAGCATGACGCTCTCCTAGAAAACAACCGTGGTGGGATCTAACGAAACATACTCACACGCACACAAACACAATTTCAACAAGTTGTTGGCAGAGATGATAATGTACTTCATATGTAGCAGATCTACTTCATTTTTTATTTTCATGCATCTGCTACGTAGCAAATTAGATCTACTTCGTTTTTTTATGCTTCATTCATTTCTAAAAAGTAACTTCCTTGATCTGAATACACTTAACGAATCTACTACGTTCATTACACATTAGTTTTTAGTTTTCCAAACATTCCCTATTATGAGACAAAAAAAAACTACTGTTCAACTGCACAGTCATATATCTATCCCATTTAGCCCTTAGTACTTTTAATGCACCTACTTTGACATTTTTGTAGATATTATTAAGTGCATGAAGAAAATTTTTTTCAAGTGTTGCCCGACTTTATGCTTACACTAGCGATAGTCTTCCGCATAGCAGCAGCAGGAACAGGAAGATTTTCCGACTTCAACAAAGTCAAAACAAAATTAAGTACACGACTGGGTCGGTCGTACGAACTTGTTCTAATGTAATAAGTGGTCTTGGGGCTTGAGATTTTGGAAAAAAAAGTAATGAAAAAATCATAAGAAATTTTATTAATCATTTAAAAATCATTAATTAAAACGTTTTTAAAAATTTTTAACCAACCGTTTTCGAAAAAAAACAAAAGTTAAAAAAAAAATTTAACTTTTTTTTTTAAAACTCAAAAAAAACTTTTTTTGAAAAATTAAAGAATTTGTATTATTTTGTTTATAAAAGAGCTTTTATATTAAAAAATCTGATTTTAAAAAAACCGTCCTATGGGAGGTACCATTATATGACTTTTCCTGAAAAATCTGTTCCAACCAAAACATAAAGTTTACTCAAAAAACACCATCCAGAAATTTTTATCAAAACCCTAGGAGCCGTTTTCGAGATAAGTGAGTTTATCATAAAAATTCATATGGCAGGTACCGTTAGTTTTGGAGCTAAAATGCTAAATCCAAAAACCCCTCTGTAGGACATCATAAAAATTCTATGTACCAAGTTTGAAGCGAATCGGTCCAGCCGTTTAGGCTGTAGGTTTCTATACAGACAGACAGACAGAATTGTCGGACCCACTTTCTTAGGCTTTTCTATCATCGAAATGTTATTTTTGATTGTGCAAACAAAAATTTTTTTACGAATGCATAACTTGCCTTATACTTAGTACCTATAATCGCAAGTAAAAAGAAATAAGCTAGATATAAGTACCGCTTCTTCCCACTTATAATAATAAGTAATAAGGGAGTTTGTGGCTGGGCTAGACGATTTTGAACCTACTAAGCAATTACTACGAAATTTTACAAAATTTAAATTTGTTCAGGAAAGCTTTTTTTTACAGACTGATTAAATTTGCACAGTATTAATATATCTAATCTATATACATAAAATATTCTATAAATTCGTAATATTTATCATATATGTACAATTTATTATTATATAATCTTATTGATGTTGAAATACAAAAATTTCTATTTATCTCTATGTAAAACTATTTTATGAGAGCTAAGCAGTCATTTGTTAAACAAAGAAGTACTAGTCCTTGTTGTTTTCTTGTTAATAATAAAAACAAAATTAAAATACCCATATTCATGAATTTTTTTTTTCTACTACACTTTTTTCAAATCTACTTCGTTTTTTCGGGCTATCTACTTCACTTTCTGGACTCAGCATTGGCATCCCTGGTTGTTGGATGTGTTTCCAAAACTTGCCGAAACTTACTCTCACGCACACAAACAACGTTTCGACAAGTTGTTGGATGTGTTTCCAAAACTTGTCGAAACATTATGGACGAGTTCAGACTTCAGACTCTTTTCCAACTAAAACTATTTTCGAGAAAAATTGAAAAGAAATAAAATTGAGGAGGAGTCTGAACTAGGCTTTTTACTATTACCTATACTCTGCAACTATCGCGCGGGATTCGAAGCGTGAATTATTCAACAAACTATTTTCGGAGATACAGAGAGGAGCGTTACTTTTAAGTCATTTTCAACGTTCTACAAAACTAATCTAATCGCGTTAAAAACCCATTTTGTAAATTTAACAAATTTACGTTATTTTACGTTACGTTAAGTTAGATTTTAAAATAAAAAGAAAGTCATAAAAGATGCTTAGTTGTTGTGTGTCGTTTGATGTAAGTAAGAGTCGTTACTTCTTCGTTACTTCTTCGGCTCATACGCCGGCACTCTATTCTCGTTTAAGAACGTCGTACTCGAAGACCTGCTTTTGTTGCTTTTGCAAAATAAGGCTAGGTATACCACTAGTTGATGACACCATGGATGCCCTCAACTTCGCCAAAATTTTGCAGCCACAACGAGAAAAAAGAATGGGGAAAAGAACGACCGAAGGGAAGTTCTTGTTGCGGTAAAAATTACCGTAACAAAGGGAATTGCACTTTTTGTGAACATTTTTGAAAATGGAAAAGTTACCCTTAAGCTACGAGCAGACTGCATATAAAAGCCGCAAATGTTTGCGACTCTGACGTCAATTTAACGTCATCATTTGCGATTCTTGGTCGCACATCGTCTGAACACCCCTTTGGGACAGTCCGCATATGCTCGCAAACCATGTGCGGATGATGTGCGACAACCAAGTCGCACATTAGTTTGCGACTTTTTTGCATATCGTGTGAACACTCTTGCAAATCAATTGTGACAATTTGCAGCCATGTGCGAGCATTTGCGGTCGTCCTAATCATTTGCAACTACACGAAAACAGGACATTGCAAATGCATTGATGTGCGAGCAAATATCAGCTGACATTCTCTGTTTTATAAGGAGAATATTTAGAAAAAAAATAATAAAAAGCCTTCACTTTCAAAAAATCCACGACAAGCGCTTCATAGATTGCGTCGAGCACTTCTGGGATTATGGTTGAGATGGTATTGACTGGAATGCGGAAAAGATATTGCATAGACCGAAAATTGTCGCCTGTAGCCAAGAACCGGAGAGTCAGCATTAGTCGGTCTGAGGCAGAAATGCAAGATCGCATGTTTGTATCCGCTTTTTGAATCCGCGGTTCTACCAAGGAAAGCAAATGGTCAAATTGATCGGCCGACATAGAAACAAAACCGTGATACAATTCTGGTTTATTAGAAAGTAATTCCAGCATCAATTTTGCGCAAAAGCCTTCCGTCTGGCGATGTAGAAGCCAATTTTTTGTCCACACACTACGAACCCATTAAATTTTTTTATACCCTATTCCATAGAATGGGTATATTGTATTTGGTGTGGAGTTTGTAACATAGAGAAATAATACCGTTAGGTATAGAAAAGTATATATATTCTAACTCAGAATCAAAAGCCTAGTCGATTTAGCCATGTCTGTCCGTCCGTCCGTCCGTCCGTCCGTCCGTCCGTCCGTCCGTCCGTCCGTCCGTATGTATACTCTCTAGAGGTCGCAATTTTTGAGCTAGAAAGCTGAAATTTGGTATATATAATCTTTGGTTCAAGAGTAAGGCTAAGTTCTTGAACCGGTAAAATCCGCCCACAAACACGCCCACAATCGCCATTTTTGTTGAACAACCTCAATTTAATAAAGTTAAATTATGTTTTTTTGTACAGTTACGATAAAAGCATAACGCTAAAATTTTGAACACGTAAGCTATAGGTAAACTTTCTTCCAATCAAATAAAAATATTTCAGTTTGGGCGTGGCTTACGCCTATTTTTCATACAAAACCATCAATATTGTTTTTATAAAATAACAATTGTTATATTAAAGCGAAAAACATTAAATTTTGTGGGTCTTACTGGCACATAAACATCTTGTGTATGAAATCAAAAAAATTGATTTTGGGCGTGGCTGACGCCCACTTTTCATTAGAAACTATAAAAAAATTGTTTTTGTAAATAAACGGTATTTATAATTAATCCGCAAGCCAAAATTTTGCGTCTCTTAATAGAAACGAAAAGATTTGTGTATGAAAAGAAATTTTTGAATTTTGGGCGTGGCTTACGCCTACTTTTCATGAAAGAACGAAAAACGTAGCCTTAAGAATTTAAGGCATTTCCAATGTTTAATTAAACCTTTTTCCTTCCTTTCGTTATTTGAGAAATATATCTCTACATTTTCTTTTGTAAATTTTTTCAATACGCCCACTTTTAAAGGCGTGATTTTGTTAAAATACCTTTGTTCAGGTAAGATTGTTTAAAAACTACTCGATTCAGCTGTAGTCTTACACATATGTATAAATACTGAAAAAAGTGCAGTTAGTGCATCAAATTTTTAAGACACGCCCACTTTTAAGGGGCGTTTTCGTCAAAAGTCGTATAGTGCATTAATTTTTTTTAACGTTTTTTAACTATCGGTCGCAGTTTTGAAGTAAACAGATGAACACTTGGATTTATATTCCTTGGTTACGTAGCAGAGTGTGGTCCAATAATTGTTAAAAACACCCATAATCGCTATTTCCATTCCAAATCTAATTTTTAAAAATTTAAGTTTTGTCTTGTTTTGTTCAAATCGATCTGCAAGAATAAAATTGAATGTCACTGAGCTCATAACAATTGCCTTGGCAATAAAACGTTTTAACTTTGGGCGTGGCGCACTCCTTTTTTTATTGCGCCAGCACTAATTGAACATCACACCGCATAAAATTAATGTTATTGAATTTTTTTCTGTCTGCTAAAGAAGAATTTTGTTTCTGAAACATCAGCTGTTTGCGGGAGGCAGACGCATGCACATACAAAAATATGGGGAATAGGGTATCCAACAGTTCGTTGCAAACGTACTGTAGCTCTCGCTTATGTTTTTAAACTCAATTCTTCGCGGCTTTCATTTTCTTCATATTTTTCTAGCATATCCAATGCCAAAATAGCATGTCTGTTCGCGTACTTTTTGTGCCAAAAAATGAAAACTGTCAAAATTTCTCAAATGAGAGAAAAATCTCTCTCACTTACCGAAAAGTACACGAACACTTTTTGTGTAAAAACTTGAAAAACGTCAAATTCGAATTTTTTGATTGGTTAGCTCTTTGCGGTTAGGGTCATCAACAACAACAAATGTTTACGTCATTCGCTTTTGACAGAGTTCAAGTTTTTACCAGATGAAATTTCAGTGGGTAAAAACTTGCAAATAAATGAACGAAAGAATAAAACAGCTGTTATTTTCTTTCGTTCATCTTTCGTTCATCTCTCAGTACGCGAACGCTTTTTGTGTTAATGTAAACGTATGAAATCGAATGCAAACTGTTTCATTTGGGTACGCGAACAGAGGTAGCAATAGAAGCCCACTTTTTTTGACATTTTGAATTAATTGTAGCACTTTTTAATATTCGAGATTATAGCTACATACATACATACGTCAAGAATCCCAATCCAAATACACAAAACACAAAGTTTCACAAATGTTCGCAAACCTACATATGACTGGAAATTGGTGATATGCGGATATTGTTGCACATCGTGTGAACACTTCGCATATAGACCAAAACATTTGCGATCAGATATGCGAACACATGATGTGCGACACCTTGACTGCAAATGCATTTGCGACTTTTGGGACAGAATTTGCATATCGTGTGAACACCCCTATATGCACGTTTGCGAGCAGTGATGTGGGGATAGAATTTGCGATATGTTTGCGAGTTTTTACGTGACGTCAGAGTCGCAAACGTTTGCGGGTTTTTATATGCCGTCTGCTCGTAGCTTTAGAATAGTCTCTTCTACTGAATTTCAATTCATATTCTTGGAAATAAATGAAATTTGACTACCTACTTTATACTTGAAAAACCTTAAACGTCACTCATTTATGTGGTTTTCACGGCAAAGAGGTTTTTGTTTTTCATAAGAATTCATTTAATTTAAATTATGATTCGTTGACGATAATTTGGGAAATGGTTAATGGACATGTTTGAAGAAAATTTTGTTCCTATAGTTTAAGTGTCTATCTGCAATTTGAACATCAGAGTTTTCAAGAAAAAGGCTTACTTTGGCACAACCTGTCCCATGTTTAACCAAATAAAGCTTCTTAAAAAAATACTAGTAATAGAAACTTTGTTTGAAAGGAACTATATTCTTGGAAGAAATATAAGGTTTTATAATCGCGTGTTAATAAATTGCGTAACTTGTTTGAATCATCAGATTTTTAGTTTTTAAACAAGTTCCATTTTTCTTGCCATTGGCTAATTTTTGGCTTCAGGTCACTTTTCTCATCTGTATTATAATTATATCGTTTGACAAATTATATTTTCATACCTAAACAAGTTACTTAAATCTGGAAAACCCGACATACGGGAGCTACCGTTCAGAAACCTTTAATACAGGGTGGCGCACGAATCGTGCTACAAACAACAGTAACTGTCAATCGTACCCCGTTATCTTAAGATTTTGGAGGAGTTTATTTTACCCAGAAATGCGATGTAGACGTAACCAATTCAACAACATTTTGTTCCAGCAAGGTGGAGCAACTGCACATATAGCCAGACCAGTTATGGCAGTTATGGAACTCCATTTTTTGCTGGCCCCCAAGGTCACTTGACCTGGCTGCACCTGACTTTTTTTTATGGGATTATGTCAAGCAGGACGCAGGAGGTGTACAAAACAAAACCCAGGAATTCGACTGAATTGAAGCAGTCCATTAAGACAATAATTGAGGCGATCTCAATGAACAATTTTCCGATCAGGTGCCGCATATGCGTGGGTGAGCGTGGAGGTCATTTGGGGTCTATAATCTTGTTATTTAAAATTAAATTTATTTTCTATCCAATGAAAAAAAAAAAAAAAAAAAAATGAAATACATCGATTAAAAAAAAGTTGTTTGAATTTATTATTGCAGCACAATTGGTGCGCCACCCTACCCTGTATTTAAAATGTAGATGCCATCTTTTGGCTGCTATGAAAGATATACACATACTTTAGGAAGTCTAAAACATTTCGTTTATGTCGTTGTCCACTTATGGCCAATTTAATAAAACGGAGATCAATTTGTAGCCAAAAACTAAAAATGCAAAAAATAAAAACTCAGTTTTCTTAAGAACACTCAACGAATATTACACAAAAAGTAAAATCAAAATCGTAATGACCCTTTAGGTCAAAAACAAAAAAGGATTTTCAAATCCAAAATATGGTGGGTGGTTGGTTGGCGATTGTAGGTGGGTTCGGTGGTCGGTGGTTTAGGTGGTGGGGATAGTTGATTTGATTGAGGGCGATGAACAAATTGGTGGGTGGTTGGATTTAGTGTTGGGAAGCAATGATTAAAAAATTGTCAAAAATGGTAGATGGTTGTTTGGTTGCTGTAGGTGGGATGGGTAGTTGGCGGTGATGTTGATGTGTGGGATGGGGATGATTTGGTGTTGGGGGCAGGCCAAAAGTGTAAGAAAATGGTGGGTGAGTGGCTGGTGGTTGTAGGTGGAGTAGGTGGTTGGATTTGGGGGATGGGGGGATTGTCAAAAATTGTTGGGTTGGGTGGTTGGCGGTGGTGGTTGGAGAAGGTGGTTGTGGGGGGAGGGGGGGGGGAAGAAAATATGATAAAAATATTGGGTGAGTAGCGGGTGATTGTAGGTGGAGTGGGTGGTTGGATTTGGTGTTTGGGAGGGAATTGTCAAAAATAGTGGGTGGTTGGTTGATGATTGTTGTAGGCGGTGTGGATGGTTGGTGTTGGTTGTAGGTGGTGTTTGTGGTTGTTGGTGGTAAGGAAGGGGGTACTTACTGTGTGGGGGTGTGGTGGAAACAATTGTCAAAAATGGTGGGCTGTTGGTTGTATGTTGGGGTAATAGGTTGATGTTTTGGGGGGAAGGGGCGAGAATAAAAAATTCAAAAAAGGTTGGTGGTTGTAAGTGGGGTGGGTTGTTGGTGGTTAAAGAGAAACAACCTACACATGAACTGTTTTGCGAACTGGTTATCACGTAAAATTATCGTCCGTAGACCGACTTTACAGACAACCAACATTGGTAAAATTACGTCGATTGGTAAAACTACCGACTGATCAAAATGTCGACTCTTAAAGTCGATTTTGAAAATATCGATTCAAAAAAGGTCGACGCAGTAGCAAAGTGAATAATGTTCACATGCATGCAGCGCTGCTCAGTCTGGATTTTAAACTGTCAACTTTTTTTTTTGTCGATCTAACATCAGTCGACATTGTGACAGTCGATGCAATTGGTATTTACCCAGTCGACCTTTTTTTTATAGAGCAAGTAAAAATTGACTAGTATGCAGACAAAGACACACATTTTATGATAATTAAGAAAGCTTGCAGCAGGCTTAGATATGAAAAAGGATCTAATTGCTTCAGTTCAAAACGTTAAAAAAAAGTTTGATTGCTAGTTTTAAAACCAGTTAAAATACGAAGGTGCTCAAAGTGTCCTTCTTGGTTTTGGATGCATTTTAGAAACCGTTTTTGAATTCCACGGTGAATGTTTATTGAAACTAGCCGCTTTCTCATCGTTGATGACGCTTCGAAAATACGTTTTTTCAGTGTACAAAAATAAGTTTTTACTTTTTCCCATACTAAACACAGTGGCGTGGCGTGAATAATTTCAAAAGGTACCTATGTCGAAGAAAAATTATCTTCTCGAAAACAATAGCAGAATTTTGCTTACCTTCTTTGTTAGGGCAAAAGGTTTCGACACTTTATTAAGAAAAAACTAAGATTACATACATTTCTGCATATCACGCCATATTATCGGTTAAACAACAGTGTTAGCTTATTAAAGCTATTGTAAATCAAACAACTTTTCACATAAACCTTCCTGTAACAACCTCAATGCACGTTTTTTCAAAACTTAATCTTAATTTTATTCACAAAAGCACAAATTTATTATAGAGTTTGTAAATTGCAATCTGCTTGTAAACTGAATTTTTAAACTTTCGTTTGGCTAGTTGTGCCACTTTACTGTAATTGCAGTAAGTTTCTGCTAAAACTAAGTCCACTGCGCATTTTTCTTTTTTTTGAGTGGCAATCCTCCATTTTTCAAATAAGTTGTCAAAATGAGAGTTATTTTGTATTTTTTTCTCTAAGAATGAACTTATTTTTTTAACAGATAATGATAATTTTAAAATTTTTCGATCCCATCCCTTGTAAATTGTTGTTATCCAGGGGTGGAATCGGCTAAGGTGATTTGTGATAAGTGATAGTCACGATCAACAAATTTCGTCTGGCTAGATGATTGTCACATGTGACAATCACATTTTTGTGACTTTTTCTTGTGACACCTAAATAGCTGTCACTTATCACAAATCACCTTAGCCGATTCCACCCCAGGCTCAGCTTCAGCAACCTGTTAGCAAACTCAAAGCTCTTTTCAAATCAGCGGGAAGCAGCTCTTGCAAAGGTGTATAATAGCATATTCATAAAGATGTTCTTCATGTCGAAAATTGAATTGCAAAGCCAAGCGTTTTATGATGATTAATGGATCAGTTTCAACAACTTCCAGCATTCCTTCATCAGTCGAAATCCTTCTTACGTTTGGAGCTCCCGCGTTAGATCGGGCTTTAGAAATTGATGAGGTTTCGCGAAGCCTTTTGAATATACTTTTATATAACCCGTTCTAAGAATATAGCTCCAAACGAAGTTTCTATAGCTAGTATTAGGAGATCAATCTTTATCAACATGGGTCAGGTATTTAGTAAGCTTTTTTAAAAACCTTTGTTAGTGATATGAAAATCGGAGATGGGACGATTTTTTGTGTTTCAAACTTTTCCATAAACCCTTCCCCAAATTATTGCCTATGAATTAAGAAACACCCTTTATTATACCAAAAGCTCCCTGGAACATAAAGATACTAGAAACATGAGAACAAAGGCGAGCCACGCATTTTAAATTCCCAAAGCCCAAAACCACTGTGTGAAAATTTCAACGTAATAATTTCATTAAAAATTTCCAAACGACAATGTAAATTCTGTGAAAATGAAAAAAAAAAAGAATTCACAAAAAGGAAACGAATCCTACGTATGAATGCAAAACCCCAATACGTGTAATGTGGTTACTCCCCATGAATACGTTTAATTTTTTTTTTTGCTCACTCCTGAAAATTCACTACATTTATACGGATAACCAAAACTATTCGTGCGAGTTTTATTTAATAACCACACCGGCTTTTATATTTTAACTCTTGTATAAATTGGTAGCAACGATAGAAAAGTGTTTAAAATTCAATTTCACTATAAACTGGAATAGAAAATCGTATCAAAACCAAACTAAAAACCGAACCAAAGACCGAAGACCGAACCGACAAAAAGGGATATTCCCTGGACATGGTGTAACATGGCCATAAATTACACAATGGTTGACTGAATTTGAATTATGTATGCGAAATGAAAATCGTATTTGCATAATGAAATACATAATATATAATATGGCATACAAAACGCACATAAGTACTTATATAGACATGAGAATGAGACCACCACACTAAGCGTTTTCGTCTGGAAATTCAATTATCAATGTGATTCCGTTTGAATAACCTTTAGGCTTAGAGTTAGGCCTCCGCATCTGAATACTGGATGGTTGTTGGATGTGGATGATCTGATGAAGAATCTATCTATTTAAACGCTAGATTAAATTGTCAAGTTCTGTTTGGTTGGACTTTGTAAATTTGATTAAATTGTTTGAGTCGTGGTTGTTTAGCAATATTAACTAGATATAAGTATTCCATGTGGTCATTGGTTATCTTGATTGAAATGTCAAATTATAATAAATTGTATAAGTGAGAAAGGGGTTCGATAAGAGGTTTACTACTTAACTAGTATATTATAGCACTTTCAATATTGGTTTCACTCAGAAAACCAACCATTTTGAAAACCAATGAAACAAGAAAACCATTCATATAACAATACTGTACTGTATAACAATACTGTTATATGAATGGTTTTTGTCTTTGGTTACAATTCGCCCAAAATTATACTACAGTGATTATGCTATAATAATTCTGACCATTATGAAATTTGAAAGCTTTGAAAGCTTTAAAAGCATCTCGAATATTCTGAATGGTTCGAGTATTAGATTCTTCGAGAACGTTTTTACCAGTATAAATAGGACATCTCAAACTAAAACGGAACGGAGCAGTTTGATTTTAACCGTGGCGTGGTGACGATTAAATGGTGAATAATTTGTGGTGTTAAGATAAGTAAATAAATAAAGAGTTTGAACTTAGATAAAAGTGAGTTTGATTTATAGGTATAGAAGTGGTGATTTAAAAGTAAAAGAAAATTAGTTTTATTTTCGAACCTAAGACTATAAACATTACAGTATAATTAGCCCGTCTGGTAAGTTGCAATAGTAGTTGAAAACGATTAATTTTATTCATTTATGTTGAAAGCAATCATAACCCCTTATCATTTAGAAAATTTGTTCACCTATAACCAATGGGTGGTCCGACAAATTCGCTTTTCAATGTTCTACAACTTTGTATGCAATGCTTCTTTGATAAAGAGGTTATTTCTAAAGTTATTTAAGAAAAACTCACATACGTATGTATGTGGGAAATCGGTCCAACTTTCACCCAGAACCCAGTGTAGCTTAGTAGCGGGTGGTCCGAAAAATGTTTAGTCTCATTTGCCTCTAAATCGAATGCTCTACAACTACAACTTTGATTGAGGCCATTTTTTTAAAAAAGGATGGTTAGTTTAGAAGAAAATACAAGCAAAAAAACATAAACATACCCCTTTTGGGGAAACATTTTACCCTCCCCCACTTGTGCATAGCTCCGCCAAGGCGAAAACCTAGGATATCCGTATAAGGCCACAAACAAAGCCATAACAACAGGAAATCCTTTTGTCGGAATTTTGTCCGAATAGGGTGATTTTTGTGTCATACTCTACTGGCCTTAGAGAGTTGTCACTTCTGATAAAATGTAGTTACATACTAGTGAGCAGTGTGTTACGGTAAATTTTACCGCAACAAACACTTCCCTTCGGTCGTTCTTTCTCCCATTCTTTTCTCTCGTTTTGGCTGCAAAATATTGGCGAAGTTGAGGGCAACCATGGTCTCATCAACCAGTGGTGTACCTAGCCTTATTTTGCAAAAGCAACAAAAGCAGGTGTTCGAGTACGACGTTCGAAAACGAGAAGAGCCGGCAGATGAGCCGAAGAAGTAACGAGTCAGGTGGACTCTTACTTACATCAAACAACCAACAAAAACCAAACATCTTACAATTATCTTTTTATTTCAAAATTCTAATTAACGTAATGTAATTTTAACTTTTCTCTTAAAATAACGTAAATTTGTTTAATGTACAAAATGGGTTTTTAACGCGATTAGATTAGTTTTGTAGAATTTTGAAAATAGCTTTAAAGTAACGCTCCTCTCTGTATCTCCAAAAATAGTTTGTTAAATAATTCACGCTTTGAATCCCGCGCGATAGTAGTAGAGTAGTAGGAAAAAGCCTATTTGAGACTTCTCCTCGATTTTAATTCTTCTCAATTTTTCTCGAAAATAGTTTTAGTTGGGAAATAGTCTGAACTCGTCCATAATGTTTCGACAAGTTTTGGAAACACATCCAATAACTTGTCGAAACTGTGTTGGTGTGCGTGAGAGTAATGTTTTGGCAAGTTTTGGAAACATATCCAACAACTTATGTTGAAACCGTGTTTGTGTGCGTATGAGTATGTTTCGTTAGATCCCACGACGGTTGTTTTCTAGGAGAGCGTCATGCTTCCAGAAAGCCGTGACCGATGATCTCGAAGCGAATGGTTGGGTTGTAGCGTTGTACGTATGAGTGAATGATTGGAATGGACGAGGGAAGAAAGTTTTTGATGAAAATGAGCTTGGAAGGCACTCTTGCGAGAGCCTTAAAAGCGAAAACTTAATTTTTGATTCTAATTTTGAAATCGAGAAATTTTGGGTGAAAAGGAAAAAAATTGAGGAGGAGACTTTTTTGAGACTGATCGAGGATTTTTTTTTTAAAAGGAAAAGAAACGAGATTCGAGACGTGAAATATTGAAAATAAAATAAAAGGAGATAGGAGAAAGGAGACAGTAAACAAAGAAAAGTAGTTCGTGTTTAATTTTGAATATAAATATATATTTACCATTTCAAAATATATATTTATATTCCACCTATTCGTGTTCGAGACGTGCCTTAGTTTTTTTTATTCTTAAAAACCCATTTTTCTTTTGATTCACTTTTCTTTATTTTATTTTATTGCGTTTCCTTGCCTTTGAGCCGAACGGCCATATTAAATTGTACCACCCCTTTTATTTGAAAAGACTTTTGGGTTTTCGTCCAGGGACCTTCTGTCCCAAGGTTTCCCAAACAATAAAATAATTATATTCATTTAACTTCCTTCTTTTTATTTAAAATATCGGTCCTTCAAATCCTAAAATTAGTTTTGGAATTTTCTAATTCGGTTTTAGAAAAAAATTCCTGGCGCCTAACTTTTTTTTTGCACCCTACTGTGCAAACATATATTCCCTTCTTTTGATAAACGATTTTGATTGTTCAATCAATCAAGTTTATCAACAGAAACCCCAAAAATTCTTCCACCGAACCCACCCCAGCTGAGCAGCCGTGGTGACAGCTATTTTGATCAAGCTGTAATTGCACTTTTTTTGCATCCTCTTTTCGCGTTATTCGTGTGTGGCCTATTGATAGCATCATTAGTAACTTCGTGTCGTGTGTCGTCGTCGGTGCGCGTCCAACTCTTATTTACTTCTTAATTTTTTTTTTTAATTGAATTGTTCGCGAGTAAAAAAATCGAGTAGATCAATAAATCAATTGAATTATTCCCCCCCCCTACCGTTTCGTGTACCGCGGAAAAAAGTGCAATAAGTGTTCATGGGATTTTAAATTTTGTTGGCAATAATCATGGCAGAAGCTAAAGCCAGTTGCGGAGAACCGGGACAGGTGGAAGATCCTGTTGCTGCCCTATACCCCAGGAGGAGTTCAAGAGCTGCAGTACCTACTTGCAGTCGGACAAATTATATACACAGGAAACGAACAATCTACGTTCCGACTTTCGTATACGTTTTCGATAACCGAAGGAATTTTATTCAGTATTTGAGAGACTTCCAGAATACAAAAGTTAAAAAAAATCATGGCGACACTACTTTCACTCTTAACTTTCTCAAAAGCTTCAAAACCAAAGATCTATGATAAAGTTCTATTGCATTGCTTCCGTTACCACTGTTTAAAAAAAAAAATTGTGGGGTTTTATGAAACCACGATGAAAGTGAAACTTTTTTCAGATCATTGGCATTTCGCACTATTCTTTGTTTTTCCCTTGTTTACCGGTTTATTTGACTAACTAGCTGTATCAATGTATGTATGTCCACTAGGATCAAGTGAACAACAACATTTACATCAATACGCTGATCAAAACACACACATACAGTGGAGCACGTGAACGAATGAATAAGAATATAAATGCTCAGCTGATCGCGCCGCCATATTGCTACATGCGACAGATGAACAAAAAAAATTTTAGGCGATGGAAAAAAGGTTTCACTTTAAAAAGCTCTCCCATAAGCCTAATACTGACAATTTTTGTTAAATAGATTAAAGTAAAAATAATAGGATTCGTCATAATTCATAGTTCGTGGTATATCTTTTTCATCATTACGTATAATATTAAAATGCAATAATTAAAACTTAACGTGTCTTGAAAATATGTATCTACTACCTACATAAATGTGTAAAAATTAAAACTGTGAATAAATCTTTGCGTTAATTTTCAAAACAAACAAATACAAATACTAAAAACAAATCTGAAAGAAGTTAGTTTTGAATTTCAGTTGTTTGCACAGACATTTTTCCCTTCTAAATTTATTGTAATGGTTCGGTACGTACAATGTATATGTACATTTGTAAGATTTTATTTTTATTACAATATTTTTTGTATTTTGTAGAACAACAAAACAAAAACTTTTCCCTCAAGGAGCCAATGTTCTCAAAACAACGGAACGGAAACGGCGGAGTAATCGTAGGCGGCAGAGAACAAACCCAATTAAAGAATCAAGAAGTAAAATACTCATGAGACGGTACTACAGAAAATTGGGAAAGCGTTTTCGCATTCCATGATTACGATACGAACATCATTTATTCTTTTCCTTGTCCAAGTTTACTCCATGTTTGTTTATATCTCAATTGTGAATGTAAATTGAAATCAAAAGAATGTAATGTTTGCCTTATGGTTTAAATTATCTTGGAAATTGCCTCTTCATTTTTTTTTTTCTTTTGCTCCTTCTCTTGTAACATAAATTTAAAATATTCATATTAAAGCATCATTGTTCACCTAATCCAATTCAATTGACTTTTCAAACAATCGATTGTAGCAAATCCCTCTGATTTTATACCATAATCGATAGCCCAAACTCTGCTCCAGCTGCTGGAATGGATTTGGATGGTTGGTTGGATGAGCTGTCGCCTCTTTTCTCTTCATAAGATTCCAGCTGCTAGGTATGGTATAGGTACCATCATCTTCATCAGTAAGTAATGTTTGTCCTTATTTTCAATTGGAAATTGAATTCCCAGTCATGGCTTCATATTTCCTTCATTCTCTCCAACAGGATGATAATTCTTTTTTGTTTGCTCAAAAAAAAAAAAAAAAAATTTCCTTCTGTGCAATGGATCTCTGGTTTTATCCTCTTCGAAAATGTTGAATGAACAGAGCACACAAAAAATCAATTACCTCCCTTGATTTCCAGTCCCATATAAAGAGGAATCTCTTGTGGATTCACCGATTTTCATTCTTAAAATAACACGAATAAAAAAAAAAGTAAGAAATCCGTCCAAGGAAGCTGAAAAGTTTTCATCATGATATGTTGTGGGATAGTTTCAATAAACTTGGAAGTTTAATTTAAAAACTTCAAAATCTGTTATGGTATAGCTTAGTTATGTCTTATATGTATGTTGTCTCTCTCTGTGACAGTTGACAGAAAATGGCAGATTATCTTTAAATCTTCCATTTTATTTTATTTGATGTTAATTGTTATTGTTTGGATTGCTGTCTTCGTAGTCAACAGTAGTGCGTTTGTTTAATTGATTTAATTGACTACCGTCAACAATATTCAACTTTTGTCGTTCTTAAATAAATTATGAAATTTCGACAATGTGTAACATTCGCTTCGTTCTTTTATGAACCATAAAGTAACATTCTGTATAACAATATCCAACTCATCTCCACGAAATGAGTTGAGAATGTTGATCTGTCAAAAGTGACAAAGGGAAGAATTTGTTTACAAGGTAATCTTGATTTTTTAGCTTGCGATTCATTTTAATTAGATTTTTATATTTTATTTTTGTATACATACATAATGTATTGTAATTTCAATGAAAATGAATTATACATCGGGTTAATCAGAAAAGGGACAAAAATGTTTGTGCAAGACATTTCGGTTTTGTGCCTTAGCAGAGCGAATGGTAAATAATGTGATTTGTTTATATTTCAATGTAACTTCACTTCTAATTGCTTTGTGGGTTTTTTTTTATTACTTTTAAGAAAAAGTGTTTTTACTGAATTAATTTTCCTTTTATAAAATTTATCATTAGATTTCGTTTGACAGGTCAATATTTGTCGTTCTTAAATGAAATTATAAGAATCCTAACAGTCTCTAACATGACACTTCAACACTTATTCTTGACATAACAACCATTTCGAGAATACGAACGCACCACAGATCTCCTAATAAGTCAACAACTCCTCAGGAAATGTTCGAAAAACATACCGAATCAAAGAAATCATCGTTTGTGTGTATCGTTTATGTATGTACTGTACATATATGTACCAAACCGAAAAATACGAAATTATCTTCATCATTCTAGATGTCATATTTTTTGGGAACTGTGGACTAGATTAGAGTAAGGTAGGTAACCGAAGAGTGCCAATATACGGTTTTTCAATTCGGGCGCTTAGATTTTGGCGGTCATTGTATCGAATCGCATGAGTTCTGGCAACTCTGCATTCGATGGTCACATAAGTATAAGAAGATACAAGAAAGTAAATAAAACTTAACGTAAGAACTTAACGAAAGAGTGCTTGTTCTGCGAACAAGCACGAATGAGTGTTAGTCTTAAGCAGGATTTTGAACCAAGAAGGAATAAACGTGCTAATAAGTGGTTTTTTATAACATTTTTCCACTCTAAATTATTGTGTTTTATTTAATTCCTATATTTTGTTATTCGAGATGAGTTATACAGTCCATTTGAGCTATGATACAGTCATGTTGTTTTCGTGACATCTGTCAAATATGTTGTGTATTGATCAGTTACTGATGCCAAATCGCAATGGCAAGTGACACGATTAAACAACATGTCCAAACTATAAATCTTAATTATCAAAATGAGTGTTCGTTAGTGCTGTCGGTATGCGCGCGTTGAGCTTGAGCCCATATTACGGAAGACATGGTGCAACTTCTCAGTTGTTGATGGAGGCCAAATTTGAGACGATTATGGTTGGGTTATTAATCAGCCAACATACGTACGCCAACATCGTCCGTGAAAGTGTGCAGAACCCGAGGCCATAGATTCATCGCCGTGAGTGAATTATGCGGCGGGACTTGGTCCTACACCCGTACAAGGCCCAACTCACCCATGAGCTCAAAGTGCAAAGCCGCTGGCTGGTTCGCTGACTTACTGCTGGATTACAATGGAGCCAGAGCCGGAACCGCAGCCGCAGCCGTATCGCATGTCAAAATATTGAATACACACGAATTCAATGTTGTGAACACAACGAGATGGATCCGCAACCGCAGCCGCAAACCGCGACGGACGAGTTTTAATAAATACGTGCGTATTTTTGACATTCCATAAAAAAAAAAGAGCAACGTGCTAATAAAATCCTTTTAGAAATTAGGTCAGGTAATTAAAAATTTATTGAAAAGACTATACATGATGCGATATATGTTTTATCATCTTTTATATTCATATACATGTATGTTTCTCAGTGGAAATTGTGGATCACGTACGACTCCATTGTGGGCACTTCTAATTAGGTACGTACGGCATGCGGTACGGTTGCGGCTGCGGTTCCGGCTGCGTTTTTCGAAAAGGATCCCAATTTTGGCCGAAAAATCATCATTAGCGACGCAACCTACGGTGGCAAGTCTCATGTTTAGATGAATGGCTGTATTATGAAGCGTAATTGCCGAATATGGGACGTTACCAACCCACACGAGGCTCACTAGATTTTTCGGCCGCTGCTCCGGCCGGGGCTGTGACGGGCGTCATTGGTAACTACTTTTTTGAAAATGACGATGATGATGCGGACACCGTTAATGGCGACCGCTACACAACGATGATAACCAAAATCTATGGTCCGAATTGATTTTCAAAAAGGGGGATATTTGTGAAGTTTGGTCAAAATGGGGTTAGAAATATAGTAGGTATCCTATTAATTTATTTTTAATTTCCCATAGAAAAAGCTATTAAAAAGCTTTTTAAAGGCAATCACAAGTCAGTTGCTCTTGTGTTTACACTGTTCATCCAAAAACGTTTTTATTTGCTAATGCTGCTATCCAAATCAGGAATACACAGAGGACGTTCTTAAGAAAGCACTAATTTTACTTGAAATGTATGTTAATATTTATCACAGATTTTTTTTTTTTTCAAAAATTATTTGGTTTTACGCTCTCCTTCTGACTATATATTTTTTTCAGTCGGTTGTATGGTTGTAAGTATTTTGTGTGGTTAAATATTATTGTGAGAAGTGGTCGTTGTGATTTTTTGTAGCTTATTTTTTTGTATTGCCTTAAGCGTAGTGCGGCATCTCTCCTTCTCTTCAGGGATAGATGCCGCACTTTTTTTTTCAGAAGATGCCGCACTTTGATTTTTGTTGTTTTTTTGTTTTTAAAAATAATAATAAGCTTGATTATGCGCCAAAAATATGTCCGCCAGACAAGCAGAGGAAGTTGGACAGAAGATGCTTTAAATGAACCTCGAAAATGCATTGAGCAGGGAATGTCTCCGCGAAAAGCCGAAAGATTGTTCGGCTTGCAAATGGCTTCATGAAAATTGTACACGCAACTAAAATCCCGAATACGCCCTCTGTACACGCTGTGGACGTGACGAGGAACGCAGACAACATGCTCCACATTAAATTACAAATAAACATAAGCGAGAGCTACAGTACGTTTGCAACGAACTGTTGGATACCCTATTCCCTATATTTTTGTGTGTGTATGCGTCTGCCTCCCGTAGCCAGCCGATGTTTCAGTTTCAGAAACAAAATTCTTCTTTAGCAGACAGAAAAAAATTCAATAACATTAATTTTGTGTGGTGTGAAGTTCAATTAGTGCTGGCAAAATAAAAAAAGGCGTGCGCCACGCCCAAAGTTAAAACTTTTTATTGCCAAGGCAATTGGTATGTGGTATGAGCTCAGTGACATTCAATTTTATTCTTGCAGATCGATTTGAACAAAACAAGACAAAACTTAAATTTTTAAAAATTAGATTTTGAATGGAAATAGCGATTATGGGTGTTTTTAACAATTCTTGGACCACACTCTGCTACGTAACCAAGGAATATAAATCTAAGTGTTCATCTTTTTACTTCAAAACTGCGACCGATAGTTAAAAAACGTTAAAAAATTAACGCCTTATACAACTTTTGACGGAATTGCCCCTAAAAATTGGGCGTGTCTTAAAAATTTGAAGCACTAACTGAGCTTTGATCAGTATTTAGGCATATGTGTAAAACTACAGCTGAATCGAGTAGTTTTTAAACAATCTTACCTGAACCAAGGTATTTTATCAAAATCACGCCTTCAAAAGTGGGCGTATTCAAAAAATTTACACAAGAAAATGTAGAAATATATTTTTCATAAAACGAACGGAAGGGAAAAAGGTTTAAATTGAAGGTAGTCCCTTTAATTTTTAAAAATACGTTTTTCGTTCTTTCATGAAAAGTGGGCGAAAGCCACGCCCAAAATTCAAAAATTTCTTTTCATACACAAACGATTTAGTTTCTACTAAGAGACGCCAAATTTTGGCTTGCGGATTCATTATAAATACCGTTTATTTACAAAAACAATTTTTTAATAGTTTCTATTGAAAAGTGGGCGTCAGCCACGCCCAAAATTAAATTTATTGATTTCATACACAAGATGTTTATGTGCAAGTAATACCCACAAAATGTTATGTTTTTCTCTTTAATATAACATTTGTTATTTTATAAAAACAATATTGATGGTTTTGTATGAAAAATGGGCGTCAGCCACTCCCAAACTGAAATATTTGTATTTAATTGGAGGAAGGTTTACCTAAAGCTTGCGTGTGCAAAATTTAAGCGTTATGGTTTTATCGTAACTGTACAAAAAACATAATTTAATTTTACCAAATTGAGGTTGTTCAACAAAAATGGCGATTGTGGGCGTGTTTGTGGGCGAAATTAACTGGTTCAAGAACTTAGCCTTACTCTTGAACCAAAGATTATATATACCAAATTTCAGCTTTCTAGCTCAAAAATTGCGACCTCTAGAGAGTATACATACGGACAGACGGACGGACGGACGGACGGACATGGCTAAATCGACTAGGCTTTTGATTCTGAGTCAGAATATATATACTTTTCCATACCTAACGGTATTTTTTCTCTATGTTACAAACTCCACACCAAATACAATATACCCATTCTATGGAATAGGGTATAAAAATTAAGCTAATTTTCCGTGTGGCATTTCTATAAACACACTTACGAGTAATATGTATTTATTATTTTTTTTAAATTTTTTATGAAATTTTTATACCCTATTCCATAGAATTTGTATATTGTATTTGGTGTGGAGTTTGTAACATAGAGAAATAATACCGTTAGGTATAGAAAAGTATATATATTCTGACTCAGAATCAAAAGCCTAGACGATTTAGCCATGTCCGTCCGTCCGTCCGTCCGTCCGTCCGTCCGTCCGTCCGTCCGTCCGTCCGTCCGTCCGTCCGTATGTATACTCTCTAGAGGTCGCAATTTTTGAGCTAGAAAGCTGAAATTTGGTAAATATAATCTTTGGTTCAAGAGTAAGGCCAAGTTCTTGAACCAGTAAAATCCGCCCACAATCGCCATTTTTGTTGAACAACCTCAATTTGGTAAAATTAAATTATGTTTTTTTACAGTTACGATAGAAGCATAACGCTAAAATTTTGCACACGCAAGATTTAGGTAAACCTTCTTCCAATTATATAAAAATATTTCAGTTTGGGCGTGGCGGACGCCCATTTTTCATACAAAACCATCAATATTGTTTTTGTAAAATAACAAATGTTATATTAAAGAGAAAAACATAAAATTTAGTGGGCATTATTTGCACATAAACATCTTGTGTATGAAATCAATAAATTTGATTTTGGGCGTGGCTGACGCCCACTTTTCAATAGAAAATATTAAAAAATTGTTTTTGTAAATAAACGGTATTTATAATGAATCTGCAAGACAAAATTTTGCGTCTCTTAGTAGAAACTAAATGGTTTGTGTATGAAAAGAAATTTTTGAATTTTGGGCGTGGCTTTCGCCCACTTTTCATGAAAGAACGAAAAACGTAGTTTTAAAAATTTAAGGTACTACCAATATTCAATTTAAACCTTTTTCCCTTCCGTTCGTTTTATGAAAAATATATCTCTTCATTTTCTTGTGTACATTTTTTCAATACGCCCACTTTTGAAGGCGTGATTTCGATAAAATACCCTTTTTCATGTAAGATTGTTTAAAAACTACTCGATTCAGCTGTAGTTTTACACATATGCCTAAATACTGATCAAAGCTCAGTTAGTGCTTCAAATTTTTAAGACACGCCCACTTTTAAGGGGCGTTTCCGTCAAAAGTTGTATAAGGCTTTAATTTTTTAACGTTTTTTAACTATCGGTCGCAGTTTTGAAGTAAAAAGATAAACACTTAGATTTATATTCCTTGGTTACGTAGCAGAGTGTGGTCCATAAATTGTTAAAAACACCCATAACCGCTATTTCCATTCAAAATCTAATTTTTAAAAATTTAAGTTTTGCAGAAGCATACACATATAAAAATATAGGGAATAGGGTATCCAACAGTTCGTTCCAAACGTACTGTAGCTCTCGCTTATGTTTTTTTTTATTTTTTAGGTTAAGTGTTTTTAAATGGTAGTAAATAAGTCTATTGTAAAGTTTTGTATACAAAATAAAGTCTATTTTACTGAAATACAATATAAACATCGATTTTTGAAAACCGCGGGGCATCTCTCCCGCAATTTTAGTATCTATATAATCGCGGGAAAAACCGTATTTGCTTTAAATAAACTTAAGGAACTATATATTTTGCATTGTAGTTCCTTATCAAAATCGCTTATGTATATTGTATATTGTATGATTGAGAAAATTTGAAACTCCAAAGACCCATTAACGTCCTGTGTCTTTGAAAATTAACAAAATTCACCCTTTGAGTGAGATCAAGTATACTTTACTCATCTTTTTTGTTAATTTTCATTTAAACACTAAATCTATTGGTCCTGTCCTGCCCTGGTTTAATGAATATCGGATTATGTTCGATTAAAATATTTGTTATTCCGACACAAATCCTCATCTGCACTTAGTGAAGACAAAAGACAGACAGAAATCCGATTTCACTCTTAGAAACAAAGTTGCATGTCAAACTAAACCTAATTTAACTTGAAAACAATAGAAAATTAATTTAACTCAGAAGAAGAGTATAACTTCTCATTTCCTTCCTGTCTAAATCAAAATGAAATCCTTTTCTGTTGGCTCTCTGACAAATTCCAGGGAATCGCAACAGTAGTTTCTATTATTTGAAGTCCTTCTTTCTTCAAAAAGATCTACCCGTTATTGAAAGAGAATAATATGAGAGATAAAGTAAAAGTTTTTTTTCACGAAACGGGCGAAAAAAGTTCGTATAGAAATATCTTCCAGATATCTATACTGTTTTCGTAAAATTATTTGGTTTTGGCATCCTTCCATTTAGTTATTACAAAGTTAAAAGTATGACTGCCAGTGTTATCCTTTCTTTCCATTACAGATATTAAAATTAAGAAAATGAACAAACTCTTCGGACAATCTGTTTATAGGCAAAGTTTCTTCAAATAAACCCATAAAAGGGGTGAATGAGGAAGGGGGAGGGGGGGGGGGTGTTGGATCAATTTAAATAATCTTATGTTGATTGCTTGTGAATTTGTAAGAAAAAAAAACCAACCAAGAGTTTAACCCTTTTAAAGTCCAAAGCAAATACTAAAGGTCTTTGTTTTGTTAGGGCGGAAACTTAGCATATAACTGTGGCGCTGCTAGCTACGGCACTTTCACTTGTAATTGAAGGGAAAAAGTATTTACACCGCCTAATTCTAAAGGCAGTTTAGGGATATTATCTTTACAAGATGGTGTGTACTGGGTACTGGGTAGTAGAAGTAATGTAATTCTTAAAACTTCATTACTTGAGTCAATTTAGAGAATTTAATTGATTGTTGTAGGCACTCCTGTCTGTTAAATGTTGATTATGGAGGAACTTTTTTTTGGCATTTAAGGTCACGGCTCACGGCGAAAATTTTCCCGAGTTAAACAATGACAGAACAGCTACACGTTTGTGGAACAATGATCGTGCCAATTTTCAGCCAGGATCTAATTTTTTCCTTTCGTTGGCATTTTTTTTTTGTCTTATTATAAGTTGCTGTACCTACGGCTAACTCAATGCTCAAGTGATGAGACAAATATTGCAAATTTTTCTTACAACACAGCAATAATAATTGATTTTTTGGATGTCAATTTCGCCCCTCTTCTTTAAAATTAGACAGCCTGGCTATGTCTGCCCATAAACACAATTACCTATAATTTGTATATTCTTTTCAGATTTTCGGTATACCTAAGAGCAACTAAATTAACTTCAGAATCAGAAAATCCTTCCATTTCTTGTAATTTTAAATTGACAAACTGTATTAATTTGCAGATCTTTTCTATCAAGCGGGATCCGTATAAAAAACTATATATCTTTTATACCAGTCATTAGAAGCTTGCGGGATTAACTTAAAGTTTCCGTGTCTCGCCCTTGGAATCTTGTATGTCGCGTGTTCCTGTGTCGGGTACTTCTAGTGTGAAATTTGATTAAGATTTGTAATTACATACTAGTCAAGCGTAACAATAAAATCAATTAAAACTACGGAATGGAGTGCAATTACATCTAGTTATTAATAGAAACAAAAGGAAGCAAATTGTGTACCAGAAATATTAAAGGGTATGTAAAACCTACGACACAAAACTTTCTTAGCAGTTTTCACATAAAGACGAAAGAAAGAACTTAAAGATATTATTTAATTATTTAAACCATTAATTTAGTTCTTTTTTTTATAAAAGATCTCGATAACTTTACAAACAAAAAACACACACATAAGCTCCAGAGGTGCTTAAAACACCGACCGATTTGTTTTGCATATTTATTCATCCGTCACCTGGTCAAAGAAATTTAATTGAAAATATTCAATTACACTTTGATTAAATGAATTCATTCACATGAGAAAACCTTATGACCTTAATCAAAAACAGAAGTGCTCTGTGCTCGTCGTGAATGAACAGAAAAAAAAATGTTATTTTAAATACCCACCATGCACACCACAACAATCGAAATCTGATTTTATTTCATGAACCAATCTGACTTAATAAAAATACAAAAAAAAAAAGCTTTAACAACAATTTATGTTGTGCCAAATACTTTGGGGGTTTTATGTATAGGTTTCAGGGTAATGGAAAACAATTATTCAAAACACCCGTCCATACATCACCAAATTAAAACTCCTTTGCTGGTAAAACACAACACGAATTAAAGCTGCTGAAATGCAAGAACAAAAAAAAAAACGAAAAAAAAGAAGAAAAAAAAATCAAGAAAACTCGCATTGAAATCAAGGAGCAATTATCCTAAGTGGCCCTGCTTTTGTTGCCGCGCACGACCTACTTCAAAATAAAAACAAAAAAAAATCCTTACTCCTGCTAGCCTTAATTCAACGATATATTCTCACTGCATGCTGATTCTCTTTTCAGTTCAAAATAAGGTGAATTTCTTAAGCAGAAAACACTCTCCATTAAAAATATAAGTTCCCAATATAAAAAAGATTTAAAAATTTCTACTTGGGTATTTTTCCTGTTAAATGCGAATTATGTGGGTTTTTTGTTGCTTTGAAACTTACTCTACAATAACATTTAAACTAGTTCTCACAAAAAACAGTGATATAACATTTTTTTTTAAACTCAAAAACACTTCTGTTGACAAGAGTATTTTTAACATTTGACTCTCTTCTTTCAGTAATATTCCATAAGTAGAAGTGCAATTTGTATGGACAAACAGACTCCACCTCCCAGCCATTGGAAGAACATTCTATTGCAAATAGAGTACCGGGAATAGAGATCTCAACCGAAGGTACGATACGGGGAATACCAGCAGAAGCCTTACCAAGTTTTTGTAGTAACGTTTTTTGTCAGCTTTCCACTTCGCTGCTGGTCGCAGTGGGTCACTCGGTCACTGACCGACATTAGGCCAATCCGTTTATTGTCGTGGAGCTCTTCCTTTCTAGAGGAATCTCTGCAGGCCACCGTTTATTGTCATGGGGTTGCTGCTCTTGTACGCTTCTGCATAGAACCAGTTTGGAACTACCCGTTTTGTGTCGTGGCTACTCCTTTTACTAGGAGTACCATAGACCGAGCCTTGCTCAACCGTTTTTACTTGCGATTATACAGGGTGATTCACCAGCGTTGTGCCAAAAAGCTAGAGCGTGTAGGTTAAGTTGAGACAAGAAAAAAATCGTATGGGAGGGGGGGTCTATTCCCCTCCGTTTAGCCGGGAGGGGCAATTTTCTGAAAAATTGACTAATTTTGTAAAAAAAACATTTAAAATCAACGGGTTCGTTTACAACACCGTGTTATACCTTTTTGGAAAGCCAAAAACTTTTCCTTTTATTTTGTTTTTAAATTAAATTGTTTTAACGAATAGTTTAAAAAATATAAATTTTCAAACTCAAAATTTTGAAAAAAAATTTGAAAAAATAATTTTAAAACTAATTTTTTTCAAAATTTTACGTAATTAAGTATAATTTTTGTTCTCAGAATTCAACGCTTCCATTAATCTTTAATCCAACACTGAAAATCGTATGGCTCTACGACTTTTTGTTGCCAAGGTATTCAAAAATAACCGAACCTACTTCTTCACAAAAACACGAAAAAATTGGCTAAATGGTCACTTGTGCCATCCCGTAAGGCTAGGTTTTCTTGTTTTTGTGAAGAAGTGTTGGATTAAAGATTAATGAGAGCGTTGAATTCTGAGAACAAAAATTATACTTAATTACGTAAAATTTTGAAAAAAATTAGTTTTAAAATTATTTTTTCAAATTTTTTGTCAAAATTTTGAGTCTGAAAATTTATATTTTTAAACTATTCGTTAAAACAATTTAATTTAAAAACAAAATAAAAGGAGAAGTTTTTGGCTTTCCAAAAAGGTATAACACGGTGTTGTAAACGAACCCGTTGATTTTAAATATTTTTTTTTTACAAAATAAGTCAATTTTTCAGAAAATTGCCCCTCCCGGCTAAACGGAGGGGAATAGACCCCCCCTCCCATACGATTTTTTTCTTGTCTCAACTTAACCTACACGCTCTAGCTTTTTGGCACAACGCTGGTGAATCACCCTGTATAGGTACTATGAGGCAAGTTATGCATTCGTAAAAAAAATTTTTTTTTGGACAATCAAACATAACATTGCGATGATAGATAGTGGGTTTGACATTTCTGTCTGTCTGTCTGTCCGTATGTCTGTCTGTATAGTTACCTACAGCCTAAATAGCTTGACCGATTTGCTTCAAACTTTGTAAATACATAGTATTATTATGACGTCCTACAGAGGGGTTTTTGGAATTAGTATTCTAGCTTCAAAACTAACGGTACCTGTGATTTTTAGTGAAAAATTAATTTTTCTCAAAAACGGCTAGAACGATTTTGATCAAACTTTCTGAATAGTGTTTTCTGTGCAAACTTTATGTTTTGGTTGGAATAGATTTTTCAAGAAAAGTCTTATAATGGTACCTCCCATAGTACCGGTTTTTTGAAATCCCATTTTCTCGTAAGCCACTTCACGAATTTCGATGAAATTTTTAATTTAATTTAAAAGTCTTTTTATAAATAAAAATAATATAGTTAAGTTTTTAAATTTTTCAAATAAAGTTTTTTTTGAGTTTTATTAAAAAGTAAACTAGCACACCCCACTTAAATATATTGTGTTTTTTTTTTTTTTTTTGGTATACAGTACCTACTCACAACCTTGGTTTTTAATTTTACCGGCTCTCAACCGGTAAAAAAACACTGCTATAGGTGATGTAAAATAAGCTTTTTGCGTAGCCTCACAGAAACAAATCTAACGGATAAAATATTGTTGTTTTTTAAAGGGCATTTTTGTATGAAAAATATTATTATCATTCAATATTAGAAAAAAATACTAAAGCAGCGCGACCAAACGTTATACGGTCAATCGTACTACGGCGCATATTGTGTTGAGAGGAAACGTTTTCCGACTTATCGTTTTGCGAAAAACGAAACGCGATGAAACGTTACTCGACTAAACGTTTTGCGACGAATTATAGCCAACCCAGCAGTACTTTGACTTCCAAAGAACTTAATGCGCTCTCTGAATCCATCTTAATAATTGTTTTCTATTATCCTCACACTGGAATCATTTTATGGGCTATTTCAATGTACAATTCTTCGTGGTTTCTCTATTCTGGCCAGACATCACTCAGAGGAAGGTATGCCGAGATTTTCGTTGTGGCTAACAACTTAATTTAATTTGATGACGAGCAAACACAAATCTCTGATAGAAGCAAGCCATTCTGAGGAAAATCGGATTAAATTCAAACAATTTAGAAAGTCCTGTTACGCTCACATTTAAAGAGCAAAATTGTTTGCATGAACAAAAATTAAGATTACAGTGTCCCAAAGGTCATTTGTAATAAATGTACAATGACACTGCTGTGGTAAGATTTCAAGCGTAAGCAAACTTATTCGCAGCACAGTTTGCTGCCAATTCGACACTACTACTGAATGAGATGAGTCCTCCTGTTCTTGAGAGCGTAAATAGTTTGATGGGATAAATCTCATTTCGCACTCGAACTGTTGCAAGAGTACTTTAATATCTCGATATACACAAACCCACTGGCACGTATAGAATCTCCCTCATAGTTCTGAAAAAGGATGCTGGCAAAACCACTGCGTAAGTTCTCCTATTCTACAGGTCTCTTTCCGAGTTGATAGAAAACAGCATTTGTCCCAACCATTTCAAAAAAGGCGTTTCTCAAACTACCGACCAATCGCACTTACGTTCTTTCTTTTCAAGGTCATGGAAACTCTGATAAATTATCAGATTAAAAAATATTTAAAAAAACCAAACATTTCACTATGATCGGCAAAACGGAATGATAATGATGGTGTAACTCGCCAAACGATTGAAACAATTCGTACTTCGTTTTCTCGTTTTAAAGAATGTAAGATTATTGCGGTTGATATTTCAATGGCATTCGATAGAGTTTGTCATCAAGCTCACTAATCGGAATCGCATATGAGTGTATCCATCCCATCAGTTTGATATTTACTTATAAATGCTGGTGTACACCAAGGCTCTGTTCTGGCTCCAATTCTCTTTCTCATCTTTATCAATGTCCTTTTGTATAAGACTTCTAATCTACAAAATACAATTCCGATCTTGAAAGCATTGTACAATGAAAAATGATCAATCGTGTGGAATGTAATGCTCCAAAAACTCAATGGTGCCTTGTATTCTTTAAGCATAATCTATCCCTTATGTCACTATCTATGAATGGCATTTACATCGAGGGATCTGATCCGTTTTGCGTTCGAGGTGCCCTAACTTCTGTTGAACCAACCCATTTTTTTTCGTCGCCAAAAATGAAGCGAATTATTAAGCATTCCTAGAACGATGTTAGAAAAATATTTGGCCATTTGATACTAGACAATCGTGCAAGACTTAATTCTCATATCTGGACAGGTGCTCCTATTACATATTTGTTTCTCCTGGATAGAATTCAGAAAAGAGCCTTGAAATTTTTTGATGAAACAAATATATGTACAAAACGTTTGTTTCAATCGAAGAACTTCGTAGCTACTTGTATAAGAAATGCCTCAGCGAAATAGCCAGACGCATTCCACATCAAAATAAATTTTCCGTATACTGCTCGCCAGTAGTACTGCTCAGTCGAGATGCTCATTAAATAGCCGCACTACAAGAATGTGAAATAATTTATCTAGCTTAAATTTTCCCTCTCAATAAAAACTTCTGATATTCAAAACCCATATCTCCTCTTATCTACTTTCCATTACCCCTTGAGTGTACTCTGGTTAACATTGGAAATAATTCAGAATCTAGTGTTTGAGATAGCTTATGCTTCTCAAATAGTTTCCATTAAGCTTTTACTGAACTGGCGAAATTTTCTACTTTAGGGTGTAAGCGGTCGAGCATGCTGAGTTAAATTATTTTTTCTCTCTTTTTTTTTGGTTATTGTTGCTCCCATTTCCATCATCGTGAGTCGTGACTTATGCAATTAGGAGCCGAGGTATAATTGGACTAAGTGCGTACCAAGGGCTCTTAACAATGACTTCCAAGACAAGTCGACATTGAATTATATTGAGTGTCCAATTGGGGCTTTTTCCTGTTTTTAAGTGCGAAGCGACACAGTCAGATTTTAAGGATAAGCCAAAGCCAAAGCCAAAGCCAGCCATGCAGGGTCCTATCAACACGAAGAAACAAGCTATAAATTGTATCCAAGGCTGTCGTTTGTAGGATAGCTATATTTTAATTAATAGCTATCGGCAACCAATACAGAAACAACAATGGTTTGCGTGCAACAATCAAATTGTAATTTGACAATTGGGCCATTGTTGTCACATAATTATCTTAAATGAGACAAAATACATAATATAGAGGTACCTATACGCGCCGGTCGCCAACATGGTTGTTAACAAAACATGTACATATGTGAGAACGTAAGTATGTATGAACAGATACTATTTGTATTCTATTGTTTGGTATTATTATGTTTTTGGCGTTTCTAATAATTAGATTCATCTACACTTCTATACACAATGACCTCAAAGCCAGAGCCAGAGCCAGAACCAGAGCCATCAGCATGGTTAAGGATTCATCCTGATAACAAGACAATTGCTCGTAAAAATGTAATTTTGCTTCTTTACACAATCCAACGCGAATTAAAAGCATAGGGATTTTAATGAACAAAACTATATTCATGCACAACTACATGAAAAGATAAGCGACACATAAAATGTTCCTTATGAAAGCCAGTCACCCGAAGGAAATGCACTTTTTATGTGCGACATTGCTCAAGGATATTCAACCAAACGTATATAGTATACTCGTACTCTCGTCAGAGTTCATTGTTAATGAAAACCAAGTAGATCCGGGGTCTGCTGCACCCTGTTGTACTTCTTTTACTTTTTTTTTTTGTGCAGTAGTGCAAGCTGTGTTAAATAAAATGTTGTTTTTTTTTTGATATTATTTTTTATACAGTGGTGCCATTGTTTCACTTCCAAAAAGGATATCCGTTGTCACAAACATTACTGTTGCTGTTGCAGCAGCTGTGACTGACTTTAGTGTGCAGTAAAAAGGGGTACTTCCTGCTGCAGCACTATATCTCGGTTCTCGAGTCAGCAGTCCCAGTCCCAGTCACAATAGGGAAACTACAACTTAATATACATGCTACTAGACAAAATTGGAAACAAAAATTTTTTTTAGCATGAAATGAAAAACGGGATGACGATGACGATCTGGAAGGAATGAAAAAGTTGTCAACAGGGAAATACATAGTGTTCTTGGAGGATGAGGAAGTAATGAGGGTTTTGTTAATCATACGATATTAAGGTTTAATTTTTTTAAAAGATAGAACTGCATTTTGTTGGTGTCAGTTTTGCGGGCTGTGGAGATAATGGTGTTGATGTTCTTTTTAAATGAAAAGTTGAGTGTGTTCTAATTTATAAACACTGGGGATGTCATACTTCTTTGACAAACCTTCTCGTGAGAAAACAGTGAAAGTTGAAAATGGTGTCTCGAGTCTAGTTTAGTATCGTGTTTAGTATATTTTTACTTGGCTATTATAGGAACTATAAGGAAAGTTATGGATTCGTGCACAAAAAAAAAAAAAAAAAAAAAATGTGTGTGCGTAATTCACACTCGGTTGAAGTGAAACTTTAAAGAAGTTGGTATACCTAATTTACGAGAGAATGAGATGAAAAACTCAGCCACCCAGCACCAGTTTTCGGATTACTTTCAAACCTTATGTTATGTATGACTAAATGCTTTCAACACGTATCTATACAAATACAAAAGTTTCAACACATATTCAAGCAAACAGACGTACCGACATACTTTGCGTCCTTTTGACTCTCTTTTAAAGTGTGAACTCCAGGACGCCACTATTTAAAACAAGTCAAAAAAATATTCGAAAACTGACTATTTTCAAAAATTCAGGATACTTTTTTAAAATTTAAATAATTTTTTGAATGCCAATTTTCTATAAATACCTACTTTTGTTATGTATTTGTTTGAATTTTACATTCTTCTTGAATTAATTTTATTGAAACCTTTTGTAAAGCTTTTCCTGTTAGACATTATTCAAATCACGTACCTATATTAACTAACATACTAACTTAATCGTACCAACGCACCTGCTCACTCGCTTTTGTTTAACATAATGCTTAGTAGACCTGAGTGAGAGGCAAAACGTATGATAGGAGAAAATTAGAGCTAGAATATAAAATACTGTGTCATAATTTTTTTTTCATTCGTTCTCTCTCAGACTTGTTGCGATATATTTTTACTTGCGATTATAGGTACTATAAGGCAAGTTATGGATTCGTGCAGAAAAAAAAATTTGAGATAACAATCACACATGACATTACGATGATGGAGAAGTCGAAAAAAGTGGGTCTGGGAATTCTGTCCGTCTGTCTGTCTGTCTGTCTGTCTGTCTGTCTGTCTGTATGTCTGTTCGCGCCTCTGGAGGCTGAACGGGTGGGCCGATTTGCTTCAAATTTGGCATTTAGGATTTATTTGGCCGTCCCTCGGAACATATTTTTTATTTTTGCTCTAGGTCCAAAAATAACGGCACCTGCCATACAATCTTGAAGACAAAAATTGATTTTCTCAAAAACGGCTCTAACGATTTTGATAAAACTTTCAGAATGCTAGTTTTGCAAGAAAATCTATCTTTTGGTTTGAAATTTTTTTTCAAAATTTGTCTAATAACGGTACCTCTCATAGAACCAGTATTTTAAAATCAAATTTTTTCGTAAACTATACATTCGATTTCAATAAAATTTTGACCACAGGAAGTCATTCATAATTTTATTAATATGACATTTCAAAATTTTCAAAAACTTTTTGTTTTGATTTTTTATAATTTTTTCAAAAAAATTTTTGGTTTTCGAAATATGTTGGAAACGGGTACATTGATTTTTTTTTAAATTATTTTTCAAATGTAAACTACGGATTGCCATATATTTGCATACTCAAATAAATTTCAAAATATTTTTTGAAAAAGTTTTTCAAAAATAACCTTTTAAAAAAAAAACTGGTCCAACGATTTTCAATATTTTTTTTTCCTAGATTGCCGTATAGCTTTGAAATTTTATTGCATACTTAGTTTTTCCGAGAAAACTCTAAAACTAATTTAAAAAATAAAAGAATTTTCGAAATTATTTAATTTTTTTTTAATATCCATATATGCAGCCACTACGCAGTTGCTTATCATAAGAGCAAGTTCGTGCGACCCAGTCGTGCATTTTATTTTTTTTTAATTGATTTACATATTTGCTTAAAAGTGTCATGTTGCATTCCGTTTCGTCGAGTTTTAAATTACCCCGATATTAAAGAAGTTTCACTTCAGTAATAACACACCACGCTGACATCTTACAAAAAAGCTGTAATACGCAGCCGCATACAGTGTACAGTAGCTCACGTAGTTTTCACATTACTAACACACGTTAAATGCTCAAATACAAGCACGTATTAAACAGTGTGCAATATACATACACACCGACATCTGCTCTCTCGCTCTGGCTCACAAATTACAGGCGACTATGCTTAGAAGACGGGAGTGGGGACGCTACGAAGTATGGGACAAAGAGGAGAGACCGATAATATAAAATAGTATGTATATTTCTGCCTCATTCTTTCCTGGTTCATCCTACACATTTTTGTATTTGTGTCTCTTACCTGTCGTTTTTTCCGTTGCATCCGGTTTGAAATCACAACGATTCTAAAGAAATTTCACTTCAAAAACCTGGGTAGTTACCAGATAAATAAGGGCAGATTACCTTCTTTAAAAATACCTCAAATACTAACCTTCCTAAAAGAAACCAATTTGGAGGAAGTGCTGAAGAACGAGTATCCTCATCCAGCTCTAAAAGGGGCACAATAGATCTTTAAGGTCGCAGTGCGCTTTTCCCCAATTTAATTCATTCATGCATTTTAAAATAAAATGCATACGATGAAACATAACACAGTTTCCGAGCAAAGAAGTTCAAACTCTTGTATTTATGTTCCGCATTTTAATTTATTAAATTCAGTCGTTTATAAACAGAGATGTCCGTTATTTGTATTTTTAGCCAAAACAACATTTAAAAAAAAACATACTGTTTTCTTCATGTCTATTCTTTTTTGTATATATTGATTTTTTTCACCCGATAATTATCGATACTGTTAAAAAATATCGATACGATAAATATCGATATATTTTTTACTTACCCATCCCTACAGTGATCAAAACAAACAAATGCCATGGAGCACGTGCATGAATGAGTAAGATTATAGTATTTATATTCTCACTCGTTCGTGCACACGGTGAGCTAATGCGAGTCATCGGTGCCGCCATATTGGAATACTGAGCGTTACTTCCGTCAGAAAAATAGTATGTATATTTCTGTCTCATTCTTTCCTGGCTTCATCCTACACATTTTTGTATTTGTGTCTCTTACATGTCGTTTTTTCGTTGCATCCGGTTTGAAATCACAACGATTCTAAAGAAGTTTCACTTCAAAAATTGAAATAACAATCACACATAACATTGCACATTAACACGGGAAAGATGAAAAAAGAGACCCTCAAGTTACAACAAAAATCTATCTTTTGGTTAGACTGGATTTCTGGAATTTTTCTTGCAACGGTACGAGTACCTTTCAAAGAAAAGGATTGGTTTCCATAGTATGTTTGAATACTAGACAAATGATTATAAAATGGAAGCAGTCTTCTTCCTATGCTCTCACACTAGTGATCTTCTCATACTAATGTTTTTTTGAACAATATCTTCGTGATTCTGAATTATAAACAAGAAAAGCTTTTGTGTCAAAACAATTTTTTGAATTTCGGGCGTGGCCTACGCCCAATTTGCAAAAAAGAACAAAAAAACATATTTTAAAAATGTAAGCTAGGAACCACTATTCATTTTCAACTAGTTTTTTCATTCGTTAATGAAAAATATACTTAAAAATGTTTGCCTTGTAAAGTTTTTCAATACGCCTACTCTTAGGGGCGTGATTTGTATAAAATATATTTTTCCTGTCAAAATGTTTAAAAATCTATTGAGTATGCTTAAAAATGGACTAACAACCAAAGCTTAGTTATTGCTTGACAGCGAAGAGCGAAGTATGTTGGAAGAACTAGGAAGTATGTTGGTTGAGCCATGTTCTACAATAGACTGTTTGCGCCACCTTCTGTACTTAAGTTAGCATTGCCCAAGAATGCTCTTGTTTGTGTGTAGGATTCGTCTCCTGCTTTTGAATTCCTTTAATTTTGTTAACGCTTCTTCTACTAAACAAACGGTGGTGTTCTACATAGAATTGATTGTTCTACGTTGTTACGTTAAGAGGATTGCATGTCCAATTATTCCAAAGACCGAACATAAATATGAACTTAGTTTTATAAGATAGTACCTTAGTACTTCTCCTGTTCGATTTATCAAGACAAAACATACATACCTATATTCTTTTTCCGAATAAGTGTCATTTCTGTTTTCAATAGAAATTAAAATACAAAGGAATTACAATCCTTTGGCTATTGTTATGATTTTTGATTTCGTAGTATGAAATTAACAGGAAACACAATACTGTTTTGCTAAGAGTTGAGTTCAAGGAATATTGTTGCAATTAGTAAGTTATAACGAAATAAAATCAGTTAATAGACTAGACACACATGTTTCGAAAGGAAGAAAGGAAGACTCATACAGACATAAGGAATAAAGCAAAAAGAAAAGAAAATGTCGATATCAAGCAATAATAGCACTTTGATTGTTTGTCCATTTTCAAGCATAAGCGTTAAAGGTAAAGCTGCATTTAGTATTTTTTTTTTAAGCCATTTTAAGGTATTTTATCAAAGTCACATTGAAAAACTTTACACAATTTTTTTTATATATTGATGGTTTTGTATGAAAAGTGGGCGGCAGCCGCCCCCAAATTCAAATATTTATATTAAATTAAGACGAAAAATGTATCCATTGTAAAAACAACGTAATATTGCTAAATAGAGGTTGCTGAACAAAAATGGCGAAGTGGATTTTACCGTTTCAGGAATTTAGTCTTACTTTTGAAATAAATTATTTGTAAACACCAAATTTCAGCTTTCTAGTCTAGCTCAAAAATGAAATTAGGTATATATAATCTTTGGTTTAAGTATAAAGCTAAGTTCTTGAACCGGTAAAATCCGCCCACAAACACGCCCACAATCGCCATTTTTGTTAAACAACCTCAAATTGTCAAAATTAAATTATGTTTTTTGTACAGTTACGATAAAAGCCCAACGCACGAACTTGCTCTTATACTAAGCAATTGCTTAGTGACTGCATTAAAAAAAAATTAAAAATAATTTCGAAAATTCTTTTATTTTTGTAACTAGTATGCAATAACATTTCAAAAATAAATGTCTACCTAGGAAAAAAAAAATTGAAAATCGTTCGAGCAGTTTTTTTAAAAAAGGTTATTTTTGAAAAACTTCTCCAAAAATATTTTGAATTTTTTTGAGTATGTAAATATATGGCAATCTGTAGCTTACATCTAAGAAAATAATGCTTAAAGAATCAGTATACCCGTTTCCAACATTATTTCGAAAACAAACATTTTTTTTTTTAAATTATAAAAAATCAAAAAAAAAAAATATTGAGAGTTTTGAAATGCCATATTAATAAAGTTATGATTGACTTCCTGTGTTCAAAATTTTTTTGAAATCGGATGTATAATTTGCGAGAAAATTTGATTTGAAAATACTGGGTCTATGAGAGGTACAGTTATAAGACCAATTTTGAAAAATCTTTTCTAACCAAAAGATAGACTGTCTTAAAAAAAAGCATTCCGAAAGTTTAATCAAAATCGTTAGAGCTGTTTTTGAGAAAATCAATTTTTTTCTTTACGATTGTATGACAGGCACCGTTATTTTTCGACCTAGAGCAAAAATGAAATGAATTGCAAATTATTACTAAATATCAAATTTGAAGCAAATCCGTTCTCGATCATCGTTATGTAATGTGTGTTTGTTATCAAACTTGCCTTATAGTACCTATAAAAGCAAGTAAAAAAGGCAATAGGGTATCCAATATACACAGCTGGTCAAAAAAATAGGTGTGATCAAATTTTTTCGCACCACTGTTGTCTTTGATGCAAAATAACTTGTTTTTTTGATCGCAGGCCTTACAAAAAGTTCTTTTTTTAAGAAAAAACGGTTATTCTGTTGACACTGATGCTGAGCTTACTGCATTTTGTGTGTGTTATGTTGAACTGTTCTATTTTCTTTGTTGCATTAGGATTTGGTGTTTTTAAGAAGTTGGTCATTAAAATAGGTGTTCTCCAAATAAACCCACAGTTTAAATCTTTGTTATTTCAAAAAACTATCTACTATCCATAAATGATAGTTGTTAATAAATAAAATAATAAATAATAGTAAATAATAGTTTATTAGACTTTTAGTATGGGTAGAAACTTCCACTGTTCGGCGGAAGAAAGACGGGAAGTTTTACAGCTAAGAAATGAATGTAAGACTTACAAATTTATAGCAGAAGCCCTAGGAAGATCTCAAAATTTTGTGACAAATGCACTCAAGGCCAGATTAGTGCGCGAAAATCGTAGGAGGCCGGAAAAAACATCAGTCACCACTGATCGCCGTGTCCTCCTTTTGGCTAAATCTAAACATTTTGCTTCATCAAGGACAATAGGAGCACAAATCAATAATGAAGTCAGTGCCCGCACAATCCGCAGAAGGCTTCAGAGCTTCAACCTACCAGGAAGAGTTGCCAGGAAAGTTCCTTTACTAAGAGCAAATAATATAAGAATTTGCCTTAAACCATAGAAGTTGGAACGGACCTGAAGGAGCAAAAAAATGGCGAAATATCCTCTGGAGTGACGAAACAAAAATTAATTTGTTCTCATCAGATTCGGGGCGTAATGTCAGGCGACCAAAAGGAAAGGACTACCACCCTCACTATACCCGGAAAACAATCAAACACGGAGGAGGAAATATAATGGTCTGGGCCTGTTTTTCCTGGTATGGTGTGGGTCCCATATTCCGCTTTAATAACGTATTGACCAAATACGGTTATAGGGATATCTTGGAAGATGTTATGCTTCCATTTGCCGAAGAAAACATGCCTCTCCGACGGAAATTTCAGCAGGATAATGATCCGAAACATACGGCGCATCTTGTGAAGGATTGGTTTCGAGAGAAAGAAGTCTCAATCGTTTTGTGGCCAAGTCAATCCCCTGATCTCAACCCGATTGAGAACTTGTGGAATCAGCTTAAGCGGAAACTAGGAGGTCAATATTTTCCAAATGGGAACCAATTGTGGGCTGCTGTCCAGAGGGAATGGTATTCTATACCCCAAGAAACATGCCAAAAGCTTATTGAGTCAATGCCACGCCGACTTCAAAAAGTTTTGGATAACAATGGTGGATACTCGGGTTATTAGAGAAAGGTAAACTGAAATTTTGATAAAACACAACATAATTTACTTATAAACGATCATTATTGATTATTTAGGAAGCCGCACCTATTTTTTTGTCCAAGAACAAATGGATACACCGACGGTTTTCTTGTATACAATTTATAATAAATTGATTTAAAAGCCTTAAATGTTAAAATTATTTTAGTTATTAAATTATTTATGTATTAAATATTGATTATCTAATAAAAACTAATGTCAAAATAATATTTAAATAAACAAAACACGTTTTAAAATTAAGTTTATATGAAAAACAACAATTGCACCTATTTTTTTGACCAGCTGTGTATATACGCGCTGTAGCTCTCAATTATGTTTAGAGCTGAATTGCAGGTTTGCACTAAAACAAATTGCACGTTTAATGAAAGACTCTGTCTCGTATAGGACAAGACGTTTCGTACAGTTACATAATATGCACCCGATTCGAGTTTAGCGTATTGCATACCCTTAGTAGTGATAATCAAAGTTCGCATCGAAATAATTCGGTGCTAAGGCTCTCAGTATTTTTTTCGGATCAATGGTACTTTTTTACATATTTAAAATTATAAAAAAAAAAAAAACAGATAAACCATTATGTCGTTGGTTGTCCCACAACCCAAACATGGTTGTCAAGTTCTAGTTTTGAAGAGCATTGAATGAACATCCTTCGATCCATTAATTTTATTATACTCCAAATGTTCAATTAATGTCCTTAAAATAGTACAACTCGTACATACTAGGTGGCAAATTTCAACATCCCGCCATACAACACATTCTCTATTTTTCTATTTAAAACACTCCAACTAACCAAATATAGATAAAAAAAACTCCATGGGAGCGGGAGGTGGCATTAATTGGAATTCAAAAGCTCCATATCACAAACACAACGTTTCAGTTGACGTGCTGACGCTGCTCAATTGAATTCCGATTCAATTTACATTTATAACAGTTATATTTTTTGTGTTTATTTTGATGATGTTCTGCTCCGTTATACAGTTCCTACCGTCTATATAATGGGAAATAAAACAACTCTCACAGGATAGCTAGTATCTAGCTTTGTGTGTGAATTTCCCAAAGGCTTGGGTTTTTTGTTTTCAAAGTAAAATAAAATTCGACTTCCGTTCCTGAAAAAGAAACGAAAAAAAGCCGGGCTTTCATTCCATCGCATCGTAGGTGTGTGTTTGAATTCAACTTTTGGCAGACTGATATTTTCCGCATACAGAACCATTTGTTTCATAGAGTAAAAGCCATGTATACACGAACACACATGCATGTTCGGAAATTTGACATTCTCAAAAAAGGCTGGTTTCTGATTTCGCATTTTTCCACATGCCTGCGTCGCGTCGGGATATTCACAATTAGACGAAATATTACTTTTGAAAAGCAAAATCTCATGTTTTACAAACAGTTAGGTATGCAGTTATGGAAAATGTTTGTATTTTAAAAAATAGAGGTCATAAAAGGATTTGCAATAAACTTCAAATGAGTTAGCAGGTCGTATGTGTTTTGTATAGGCATAAGGTGCCAATAGATATACTGATACTGAGTTCTTAGTCTGCTGAAAGTTTTCCCCGGCAACGATTGTTTCCGTGTTTCAGGTTCAAAAGTCCACAGGCCAAAATGGAGACGGGTTCTTGTAGTGCGGCTATAGGAATTAATCTCTATACCTTACAGTACGTCCGAAGTTAGGCTCGAGGTTGAATAGATGGGCCTTCCTAACGATGCGATTGTTACGATGAAATATATTAAGTTGATAAATACATCTGGCTTTTTCCCTGGATCACTATTAAGAGAATGTTTGAGTGAAACAATGCTGGAGCTGCTATCGACGAAACATAATGACTTGTTTAAGTTTTAGAAGAAATAGTTGAGACCACCTGTTATACCATGTACTTATGTTTTAAGTTTATTACTTTATTAGTTAAACATCTACATCTGGTAACACTCAACTCTTATGTCAGATTGTCGTATTGGTATAAATATAATTAAAATAAATCATTCTGTATCGAACCTTCAACCGGCGTGTTTGTTCTTTCTAATACACTACATTGGCGACGAGGAAAATTCGGAGTGTAATTAAAAAGTTTTGAAACATTTTAAAATGACAAACGGAGTGGAAGGAAATCAAGCTGAAAATGGAGGTAATCCACAAAATGCTAGTCAACCTGCAAATACGACTACAATTGTACGCAGCACGGGTCACGTGGGCTCTGTTCCATCATTTAATTTGGAGGATGACTTCAGTATATATGAAGAACGATTGGAGCAGTATTTTCTGGCTAACTACGTAGAAGACGCTAGACGGGTTCCGGTTATATTGACGACCATAAGTCATCGAGCATACGAAGTCGTAAGAGAGTTGGTTTTCCCCAAGAAACCAAAGGAGCTCAAATTCGATCAGCTGATTGAACTTATGAGGTCACAATTCGAGACAACGTCTTCAATTTTCAGGAAGCGTATCGAATTCTTTGACTTGAAGCAGAATCAGGGAGAGATGGTGAATAGTTGGCTGGTACGGGTAAGGAGCGTGGCGATGTATTGCAAGTTTGGCAATTTGTTGGAGGAATTCGTGAAAAATCGCTTCCTAACGTTACTGATGAAAGGTCCAATACTTGACCGCGTGTGTGAAGAACGGATGGAAAAGCCGCTAGTGGAAATTTTAAAAGTGGCGTTACAACGGGAGGTCTCGCTTAAAGAGAAGGAGACGGACATACATCGATTGCAGGGAAGCAGTTTCAAAAATGTGAGCAACCGACAAAAACCAGTCCAAGGACAGGAGAAGCAGCAAACAGAGAAAGACAGCAAGTTGTGTTTCGCATGCGGTAAAGTAGGACACTCTTTCAGAATTTGCAAGTATAAATAAAATGCACGACTGGGTCGCACGTACTTGCTCTGTTGGTGCAATAGTACGATGAAAACAAACTTTTCGATCAATAAGAACAATTCATTTTTGAAAAATTTGGTAAAAACCAAACAAATTTGGCTAAAACTGGAAAACTCGATATACGGGAGGTAACGTTAAGAAACCTTTACTATTTAAAATTAAGACGTTATCTTTTGGGTGTTATAAATGATACAAATGTCCACTTATGGGTTATGGCCTAATTAATAATACTGTTAAAAGCAATTTCCGCTATTATCATATATAGCCAAAAACTAAAAATGCAGTTTTGTTTGAAGTATTCTATGTATGTTACATACAAAGTTTCATAAAAATCGGGGGAGCCTTTTTTGAGTAAATTAGAAAAAATGAAAAAATTGGCCAAAATCTAGTGGCTCTTTGTATAGGAGCCACCATTTAAAAAAGAGAAACTGAAAAAAAATCAATGCCATCTGATAGGAAGCTGTAAGGAACTATACGAAACAAAGTTTGAGTGAATTCGATGCAACCGTTGACAACTTATGGCCATTTGAAAAAAAGCCGTTAAGAGCAGATCTCCGTTATTTGCATTTTTAGCCAAAAACTAAAAACGCAGTTCTCTTAAAAACACTAAAAGAATATAACACACAAAGTTTAATCAAAATCGTTAGAGCCATTTTCGAGAAAATTAGAAAAAACCAAAAAAAGTTGGCTAAAACTCAATGGCTCGTTGTATGGAAGCCACCGTTTAGAAAGGCTTCAGTGAAAAATTTACTAAACCATCCTATAGAACACTATTAAAAACTGTATCAAACAAAGTTTTAGTTGATTCAATCAAGCCGTTGTGAACTTATGGCTATTTGAAAAAAAGCCGTTAAAACCTGATTTTCGTTACGACCATTTGAGCCAAAAACAAAAAACGCAGTTTTGTAAGAAATGCTTAAAGTAAGCTAAATTATAAATTTAATCAAAATCGTTAGAGCCGTTTTCGAGAAAATCCAAATTGAAAAAAACCGTTACTTGAAAGGTACCAGTGCCGGGCTAAAACGAAACAAAAAAAACCTCGACAACCGTTTTTCTTCAAACTGCTATATACCAAGTTTGAAGAAAATCCGTCAAGCGGTTTAGGCTGTAGCATGACGTGAAAAAGCGCACATCCGCACATCCGCACATCCGCACATCCGCACATCCGCACAGACGCACAGACAGACCGACGGACGGTATGGCGAAAACCACTTTTTTGGGCTTCTCTATCATCGTAATGTCATGTTTGATTAAAACCTCGATTTTTTTTTCTGCACGAAACCAATACTTGCCCTATAGAGCAAGTAAAAATGTATTTGTAGAAATTGTAAAAAAAAGGGACTCATAGAAATTGCATGCAAAAGTCCAAAACATAAAATTAATTATTTGGAAGAAAATTCTAACGAAATTGAGCTATTTAATTTAAGTAATTACGATAATGTTACAGTAGGTCCTATTATAATAAAATTAAATTTAAATAATATTTCGATGTTTGTGGAACTGGATTCAGGTGCTGGGGCTTCGGTGTTGCCGTTGTGTTGCTTACAGAAGTTAAAAATTAAACAAAAGTTGGAAGATACAGACATTTGTTTGCGTAATTATGATGGTGGAGTTTTAGTGCCGGTCGGAAAAATTCGAATTCCAATTGAGTTCATGGGTAGGCAAGTTTGGGGATGTTTTCAAATCGTTGATGTAGATAAGGTGAATAAGAAACCACTTATTGGTAGAGACATAATGAAGTTGCTAGGCATTACATGGGGCGTACAAGGTAAACAGATTATAAATCAACATTTCACAGAAAAGTCAGAAGATAGTTTAGATAAGTTGGCTAAGGGTATTTGTGATGAGTTTTCTGATTTGTTCGATGGAAAGTTAGGAGAATATAAGAATGCAATTATATCACTACAATTCAAGAGTAATGCCAAACCAAATTTTTGTAAGCCAAGAAAGATACCTTTTGCATTTAAGGCAGAGGTCGACGAGGAGTTGAAAAAGCTTGTCAATGATGGTGCTCTAAGGAAAATTCAACATTCGGAGGGGGGTACTCCTTTAGTGCCTGTTCTTAAATCGAATGGAAAAGTTCGCGTGTGCGCCGATTACAAAGTCACAGTTAATAACTTTTTAGAGGATGTAAACCACCCGATTCCACTTGTTTGGGATATTTTGAACTCCTTAAAAGGAGGTGAACTTTTTACGAAGTTAGATTTTACTGCGGCTTATAATCAAATTCGTGTCGATGAAGAGACAGGAAAGAAACTGGCGTGGAGCACACATCAGGGCATTTTTCAAGTTCTTAGGTTGCCCTATGGCACAAAACCCGCTTGTCAAATTTTCCAAAGAGAAGTTGAAAAGACACTTCAGGGATGCGAGGGCACAGCAAACATGCTAGATGACGTTGTTGTAACAGGAAAAGATCTTAACGAACACATAGCCAATTTAAGAAAAGTTTTGAGTGTGTTAAAAGAGGCAGGCCTCAAGTTGAACAAAGAAAAGTGCGTTTTTTTTAAGCCTCAAATAAATTATTTAGGTTATGTGGTGAGTAAGGAAGGGGTTAAGAAAGATCCGGTGAAGGTACAAGCTGTTCTTGAGCTGCCAAAACCTAGTAATGTAGTAATGTCACTGAGGTACGAGCCTTTGCGGGGATGGTAAACTATTATGCCAAATTTATCCCCAATTTATCAAGTTTACTTGCTCCTTTGTATAGGCTTTTACAGAAGGGCGTAGAATTCAAGTGGGATAGGGGCTGTGAGAATGCTTTCAACAGGTGTAAGGATGAGTTGACTTCTGACGATGTTTTGGTGCATTTCAATCCAAAACACGAAATTGTTTTGGCTTGCGATGCATCAGAATACGGTATAGGGGCTGTTCTTTTGCATAAAATGCCTGATGGTGGTGAAAGACCGATTTCATATGCTTCTCGAACCTTGTCAAAGTCCGAAAGGAATTATGCGGAGATACAGAAGGAAGCATTAGCAATTTATTGGGGTGTCCGCAAATTTTACGAATACCTTATGGGATGACGATTTTGCATAAAGTCAGATCACAAACCATTGCAAGCATTTAATTTTTTTTAATTTTAATTTTAATTTATTTATTAATTTGTGACGGCTTAAAACTGTAAGATACAAAATCTTATAACTTAGTTTTAAGCGAATTTTACGAACATCAAGCTTATAAATGTTTCTATTTAATACAATTGAAGTTAAGTATAATGATACAATTTGAAAGAAGTAATCAATTTAAAAAAAGAAAAAAAAAAAGAAAATAATAGTAATTATAATTATAATTTATTTTTACAATACTTATACGAATAGTTTAATTTAAAAATTTACTGAAAAATAATCTCTCAGTGCTTTTTTTATGCTTGTTGTATTCTGTATATCTTTTATATAACGTGGTAAAGTATTCCACAAGCGGACGGCATTAACAAAAAATTGACGCTCAGATGTCAAAAACGAGCTACGTGGATGAATCAATTGGCGAGATCTTTGCGAGGCGGCAGTTGTAATTCTATCGAAACAGAGTTGTGGTTGGTGTGTTAGTAAAATATTTGAAAGTAATGTCAGGCTACGAAATCGAAGATAATTTTCAAAAGGCATACCTAACAACCGAGTATAGTAACCAGATAATCGGTCATATCTCCTTAATCCATAGACGTAGCGCAATATGCTATTAAAAGCAACATTCAACTTCCTTTTGCTTGTTGAGTTGCAGTTGCAATATATTTCACACCCATAGACCAGAATCGGTATTATTAAAGACTTAGCAAGTAATATACGCGTGTTAACTGGAGTGAATGACTGAGTTACCCACAGAGTACGCAGTACACCATAGGCTTTCCCAACGACAGAATTTATATGATTGTCCCATGTCAAAGACCGATTAAAGGTCACTCCAAGGTTTTTTGCTGTATCTGCAAATTCGATGGATGCATTATTCAACTTGATCGCGGGAAAATATGAAAGGTCTAATTTATTCCTTGAAATGACTAAACATTTTGACTTATTCGGATTCAAAATAAGTCCATTAGAGTGAGACCAAAGTTCAATTTTCCCCAAGTCTTCATTGACACAAGAGGCACCATGCTCAATAAGGCCGAGAGGGCAGTTGAGGTACAATTGGATGTCGTCTGCGTACATTTGAGAAGAACAGTTTTCAGTGACAGTTGGGAGTTCGTTAACATACAAAGAAAACAAAAGAGGTCCTAATATGGACCCTTGAGGTACTCCAGATACATTTGGTAAAAAATTCGATAGCTTGTCACCAACTTGCACTGCTTGCCGTCTGTTCGTTAAGTAGGAATAGATAAGTTTGGTAGCAGATGCTGTAAACCCAAATTTACGCATAAGCTTTTTACATAGGATTTGATAGTTGACCGTGTCAAAGGCTTTGGAAAAGTCAAGCAGCACCAAGAAAATAACTTCATCCCTTTCCAATGCCTGCCTAATGTCATCAGTAACGTTTAATAAAGCTGTTATACAGCTGTGTTTTTCACGAAAACCGGATTGATTCGGAGTGAGCATATTATTGGAAGCGAGATATGTACTTATTTGCTTTTGTAGGAGTCTCTCAAATGCTTTTGACAGAAAAGGCAAAATCGATATGGGTCTAAAATCATCCCCTTTCGCGTTTTTAGGAAGTGGTAACACTTTTGCCTGCTTCCATAAGTCAGGGAATTCACCTGACATTAGGATTGAATTGAAAATATATGTGATTTGCGGTAGTATTATCGGCAGGATCATTTTCAAGAATTTAGGATCAACCTTGTCCAGCCCTATAGCATTTGACTTGATGGATAACACACATTCAACAACATCAGTACAATCTACCCTGTGGAACATAAAACGAGAACTATCATCTTGATCTTCGAATATAATTGGAGCTTGTGAATTCAACACAGGTTGTGAAGGTACTGAAACGAATTTTTCGTTCAACGAATCACCATCAATATTAAAATTTTGTTCAATCTTAGTTTTACCTACACCTATGTTCCGTAAGTTTGACCATAATTGACGAGTACTTAATGTAGTACTAAGCTGATTTGTGTACATTTGGGATTTTAATAGACGAATTTCAGAGACCACTTTATTACGTAAGGAGCAATAATTTAGCCTCAATGCATTTAACTTGTATCGCTTCCAGGAGTTGTAAGCCTCATCGCGTTTCTTCATTAACAATCGTATATTTCGGGTAAACCACGGTTTATTTTTCGGTTTTATGATTTTAGATTTTAAGGGAACGTGGGTATCAAAGAGAGTACTTATATTTTCGGTTAAGAATTGAAGCTGGTCATTTGCCGAAGGCATATAATATATGTTGTCCCAATTTATTCCTCTTGTATCTTCTTCTAAAGATTGAATTGCAATGTTTCTAAAATCACGGTAGGTTATCTTCTTATTCATATAATTAAAACTAAAATCAAGTGTTAGGAATGTCAAATCATGCTTTGAGAAAGCTGGTGCCGAGAGCTGGTCATACAAAGCTACTTTTCTAATATCGCTTATAAAGAACAGGTCTAACAAGGTTGCATTTCTACCAGAAAAATGTGTTGGAGTGCGGGTATTAACTGGTTCCAAATTAAACATACTCATGCTTTGTGTAAGGAGATTTGAACTTAGCAAATTGCAGTTGAAATCACCACATAAAACGATATTAGGGCAACTCAACGACATTCCTTCTAATATTGTTAACAAGGGCGACAAATTTATAAACCTATTAGGTCTATAAATTACACCTAGGAGAAGATCACCCTCATTGCACACTATATCAATGAACAGATACTCTATACTGCTTTCAGCATCTGAACAAAGTTTTTGTTTGCATTTTATACTATCTTTCACATATATTGCCACACCACCCCCAATACGACCTTTTCTATTTAAGCGGAAAACTTTATAACCCTCCAAGCTACAAATCTTATCACCTACCTCATCTCTTAGCCAAGTTTCAGTAACACATATTACATCCACATCCGATCCTTCAAAAAGATCCCGGAATTCATCTATCTTTGGCAATAAGCTTTGGGCATTTATTTAACAAACACGAAGGCCCCTATACCGCCTGCTAAGAACCCTAACCATGGTCCGCAATGTAACGTTATAATTCATATTAATTACAAAATGTAAATGACTGCAGAATAAAGCAAGCACAGTTCAAAGACAGAGAAATGGAAATAAGAAACAGTAAATAGTAGAAATAAAAATTTGATGTTTGATGTAATAAATTTTAAAAATATTTTTAATTGATAGTTCAAAAATAATTATATAAGTAAATTAAAAAAGAAAAAAAGAAAAAAGATAAAAGAAAGAAACAATTTTTTCACATATGTATATTTATAAGGAAAGAATGATAATAAAAATTGTATTAATTAGAATCTGCTGGTCTGGCAACATCTTCAAGTCGTTCAATGCATTCAATGATAACAGCTGTGTCTTCAGTATGACGTTTTACATAAACCATTCCTCGGATAGTGTATGCGGCAGAAATTTGTTTACATTTCTTTAATTCAAGTGCACGCTGGAAAATAAACCTGTTTTGATGTGATAAACTCTCTCGTATGTTGATCATAGAATTAGAGGTGGAGGTGGAGGAGCTATCGACAGCCAGTTTTATGTCACTTAGGTATAGGTGTTTATCGTTTTTTTTCTTGTAAGCCGCAATTGATCTTAGAACAAAATTTTTGTCGTACGCTGAACTAAATTTAATCATAATCGCAGAGTTGTTTGACTTTTGTTTTGATCGAGTGCGGTAAATATTGTTGAGAGTAGGTGGCTTTATATCAATAGTGGTGCAAATGAGATTAAATATAGATTTAAGGTTTTCGTTGGGCAATTGCGGAACCCCATACAAAAAAGCATCTTTCGCGACTATACGGTTTTCATATGCGCTCATAGATAGTTTTAATTTCTGAAGTTCTTCGCCGTTGTTATGAAGTTGCTCGGTAATGCTTTTTTGTTCAAGAGTTTTATCAGCAAGTAATGAATCAGTTTTTGTGCATTTTGAAGAAAGATCGGCAAGTGTCATTTTTATATTTGTAACTTCGGTGTTTAGAGAGAGAACGTCCATTTTGGTCTCCGAGTGCATTGATTCAATTTTGAAAATTCTATTGTTTATTTCGCAAATGCTGTTTTTTATTTCCTTTATTTCGCGACTAAGTTCATCGGTGATTTTCCTCTCTAATTCGTCGATTTTTTTGGAAAGAAGAGAAATGATGAACTCACTTTGCTTGCGAAAATTTTCATCCATCCAGGCTTTGTCTTCAGAGTCCATGGCTAATTTCTTAGCATGTGTTTGTTGAGGGGAAGGAGAGGGATTAACGGAAGAGTTTAAGAGAGAACTATTGTTTTGAGTGCGCGTTTGTATCAGTTTTGGGGGCATGGCAGTATAGGTTAGTATTCTATGTTTTTTTCTTTTCTTTTATTTTATTTAATTTATTTATTATGTGTTTAAATGTATATTGTCTCTTTTTCTTTAATTGTGTAGATGGATTCTCTTTTTTTTTGCACAGTTAAACAGGAGAAAAAAAGAACACGAGGGAGAAAAAAAAAAAAAAAAAGTTCATTTAGTTTAATATATTGTTTAAAGTTTAAATGATTGATACGTTTCACACGGGCCCCGACCGAAAAAAACAAATAAAAATAAGGTTAAGTCTTTACAGCTTTTTTACAATTAAAAACTTTATTAAATTGAATGCGTATTCGATCGAAAATAAGCGAAAAACTGTCACCAGAAACAAACACGTCCACTTAGCAGCTCAACATGATTTTTGGTGAAAATAAGGGTATCCCGGTGATGGCCGCCGGGAGGCTTCAAAGATGGGCGATATATTTATCTTATTTCAATTACGATCTTATTTATGTTAAAGGTTCCGACAATGGTGCAGCAGATGGCTTGTCAAGGCTTCCATTAAAGGTAAATTGTGTAGAAAATATCGAAAGAATAGAATATTTAATCTGGGTTGAACAATTTGTACCTGTAAGTGTTCAGGAAATTAAAGATGAAACAAGGCGTGACTGGGCTTTGGGGAAGATTTATAGATACGTTCAAAATGGGTGGCCGGAAAACGTAGAAGAAGGTCTGAATTCATATTTTAATAAAAGGTTTGAGCTTAATATAGAAGAAGGGGTTATAATGTGGGGGTATAGTGTGATTATCCCAGAGAAATTAAGGCTTCAAATTCTAAAAGAATTACATGCAACTCATTTAGGGGCATCGAAAATGAAAGGAATAGCGAGATCTTATTTCTGGTGGCCAAAATTAGATGAAGAAATTGAACGAGTTTCAAAAGATTGTCAGCTTTGTGCAGGCAAGGCCCGAACAAGCGAAGGGGCTTTTAGTCAAATGGCCTGAAACAAATTTAGTATTTGAACGCATACATGTGGACTATGCCGGTCCGTTTCAAAACAAAATGTTTTTAGTAGTTACGGATGCATTTAGTAAAAACACATTGATAAAATTAAGAGAAGATTTTGCCCGTTTCGGGTTGCCGAAAACATTAGTTACGGACAACTGTGCTCAATTCGTTTCAGCAGATTTTAAAAAATTTTGTAGCATAAATGGCATAAAGCATTTAACTTCCCCACCATTTCATCCTGCAAGTAATGGGGCAGCTGAAAACGCGGTTAAATCATTCAAAAATGCCATGAAAAAGCTTTCTGTAAATAGTAATGACACTATGCACACGCAACTTCAAAGGTACCTGTTTGGCTACAGAAATGCGCCACACTGTACCACGGGGGAAAAACCTTCTGTATTATTATTGAGAAACCATGTTTCTACACGTTTTGACCGACTCCGTCCGGATATTAAAAATAGTACCGAGGCTCAAGTTCGGAATTATTATAAAGGAAGGACAAAAGAAAAAGATTTTCAAGAAGGAGACCAGATTTACCTTAGAAACTACTCAGATCAAAATCGTAAAGGTTGGATTCGGTGCCGAACCTGACTATTTTGACGCCCTAGGCAAATTGTTATTTTGCCGCCCCAAAAATAAATTAAAAAAAAAACAACGAAAATAATAACATTTACATAGAGCTTTCGACGAAATACATTTTTACTTGCGATTATAGGTACTATATCTATACATATAATAAAATTGTAACGGGTCGATGTCTGTAGATGCAAAACTAATATGGGGAGTCTCTATTAGACCCACAGAAACCAAAACAACCGTTTTTAGAATTTTTGTCTGTCTGTCTGTCTGTCTGTATGTTTGTACGCGCATAACGCAAAAACTACTGCATGGAATTGAATGCGGTTTTCGCAGATATATTGGTAGTACGCCAACTTAAAATATAGGCTATATTTTATCGCAGGAAAATATAAAATTCTGGTTGTTTTTTTAATATTGCTGCAATCGACAGTTATTCAATGAACTTAACGCAAAATTGAAAGATTTTAAGGACGTTAGCGTCTCACTTACATAATAAAATAGCGCCACACTTACCTACGTATACATGAATAGAAATAAGTTAGTCGTTCTGAATAGAAGTTACATCAAAAACATCATAGATGGCGCTATTTACCACCATATAGACAATGCCTCATTCAGCGAAAGCGGAAATCGAAAAATAATGTAACCATAAAGAACGGTGAACGAGCAATACTTACGCCCAAAACTGATGAAGCGGAGCTGCCATAAATAGCAGTATCGGCGCGCAGCATCGTTTTGAAAGTGGGCATTCCAATTAGGTATATTCGTATATTGCTTCAGAACTTAACCCTCCAACTTTGCAATTTAAACCGTTATGATATTTCGAAATAATACTATACAGAAGCCAAAAACCTTACGGCTGTAGAGCTGACTTTATAGCTTTCATACCACGCATACCCCCATTTTGAACCGGTTGTGCATAAACAAAATATATACTGAGATACCTACTTTATTCTAAAATCCACGCGTACGAAGTAGCGGGCAAAAGCTAGTAGGTACTATAAGGCAAGTTATGTATTGAGATAACAACCAAACATGACATTACGATGATAGCGAAGACGAAAAAAGATGGTCTAAAAATTCTGTCTGTCTGTCTGTCTGTATGTATAGACACCTACAGCCCAAACGGGTCGACCGAATTGCTTCAAACTTGGTATATAGACTTTTTTAGGTATTGTACAGAGGGGAAATTGAAATTTTTTTTTAGCTCAAAAAATAACGGTACCTGCCATACAACCGTTACGTTAAAGCTTATTTTTCTCAAAAACGGCTCCAACGATTTCGATTAAAAAAAAATCAGTGTTGCTTTTTAGGTAAGACCAATCATATGGCCGAAAAAAAAGTTTTAAAAAATGGCTAAAAACGGTACTTTCCATAGGACCGTTTTTTTTTTGCTTTCGACTATCTCGACAACGACTCAACCAATTCCTTCGAAATTTCACACACATATAGCTGTATGTAGTTCAATTTGTACTATATACCAATATTTTTGAAAAATATTTTTTTTGTATTTTTAAAAGCATTTAAAAAAAAAATTTAAAAAATTAATATTTTGAAAACTGCTTATTAAATTTTTTTCTAAAAATTTTAAATAAATGTATTTGCTGAATACCTATGAACTCGTGTTTTTGAATTTTTTTTAAAAAATTTTTTCAAAAAGTTTTTCAAAAAAATCTTTTTTTCTCAAAAACCGCTCCACAGATTTTTATAAATTTATTCTCATAAAATCAAATTTATCCAAGAAATAAAATGGAGTACTTTTTTTTCAGCTCAAATTAGTTTAAGTATTTATTTAAGAATTTTGAAAATTTTTTTTGTATCAAAATCTCAAGCCTATAAACCACTGTCACTCATTAGAGCAAGTTCGTGCGACCCAGTTGTGCATTTTATTTTTTACAATTTCGAACCTAAAATGCTGCTCGGTGCGTTTTTATTTTAGCAAATCTCGTAGCGATATCTTCTTTTTCAATACAGATAGCTGCAATACCGTTTTATCTTTCTTGGGTCATTGTTGAGCGCAGATAGGTTTTCATAAGCTTGAGTTTCGAGAAGCTAGCTTCTTTTAAATGCCGTTTGTAAATTTGGATATAGTTAAGTACGAAGTGAAAAGCTAACTTTAGTTTAAAATTGACAATGGTTTGAAATCAATAGCAGTAGAAGTTTGGTTAAATATATTAATTTCATGAGATCTTTCGCTATAATATCCTTTTGAACTTCGTTGCCAAGTTTTGAAGTTAATAATGTTTTTAGTAGTTTGTAGTCTTTCAACTCCACCTAGTTTGAAATATTGCAAGGAAATCCGAAATTTCGGCTGAGAAATTTATATTCTGCAAAGCTCTCATCGAGAGAAGATAAAGTAACATCGATAACGTAAAAAAAGGAACCAGCTCATAGAATCAGACACAATATAATCCACTTTAATGTTCATTTTTGTAGCAAAGTTAAAAGCATTCTTGTATAATGTTTCAAACAAAACTTTATGGGAACAGTTTATCTTAAAGAACTGCTGGAGTTTATCTAAATACTCCAAAAGGTTAATAAGTCCATTGATTTTGATTGAAGTAGTTTTGGAAGAATATTTATTGTGGATAAAAACTCGTTCCAGATTACCGTTGACAATACAAACTGGAATTTGTGTATTGCTTTTACAATTCTTTCTTTTTAAATGGTTTTACTGATTTTTCCGCTTAAGTCAAAGTGCCGCCCTCCTAGGAGTGCCGCCCTAGGCAATTGCCTGTTTTGCCTACAGGCAGGTTCGGCACCGGTTGGATTAAAGGTATGGTGGATAAAAAGTTAGGTCAAACAATTTATATGTGCAAGGAGGCTAAGACAGGAAAAATAACTAAAAGACATTTCGATCAGATGATAAAGACAGGGCAATTCTATACAGAAAAAACCAGGGACGATGAGGATGAGTTGGATGATAGGAAGGAGCAATCGTCTAAAAACAATGTTGAAAATGACTCAAATTTGCCTAATCCGGAAAGTATCGTAAACGACGAAAACGAAGAAGAAGTTCGAACTCAAGAAACAGGTTATGCAAACAAAGAAGTTGAATGTACGAATAACTCAAAAATACAAACGCCGGCAACATCGAATAATTCTTGCTCTGATTCTGAAGTGCAAATATATGAATGTAATCGGTCTTTAAGACCAAGAGATAAGATTAACCCTCCGAAGAGATTCGGTTATTAAGACTATGTTATTAGTATGTATTATTTATTAGTTACCGTGTTAAGGTTTTGGATTTAATAATAAAAAAAATAAATAAAATATGAATTAATGAAAATATTGTATTTATCTAGATATGAATATTTAAATGCTTGTAATTATATAAGATTATAAAATGAACATGAATTGAATTATGGAATATTACTCTAAGTAAAATAAAAGATAATTATTTATCTTAAGGTGGGGGTGTTATACCATGTACTTATGTTTTAAGTTTATTACTTTATTAGTTAAACATCTACATCTGGTAACACTCAACTCTTATGTCAGATTGTCGTATTGGTATAAATATAATTAAAATAAATCATTCTGTATCGAACCTTCAACCGGCGTGTTTGTTCTTTCTAATACACTACACCACCCCCATTGGCTTTCTTGTGTCTTCTTTTTAAGATCAGTTTTTTAAATATTTTATTCGAGTACCTATACAATTATCCGACTTGTCTAGAGCCGATAACTCTTTAATGGTTTACTTATAAATAAGAAAGGTTTAAATCAAATCAGCGGCATACCATCAAATAATATCTGTCAAGAATAGTGAAGCCATGTAGAATAGTGTGGAATAAAATCGTAACAACGTTTTCAGTGTGAGGTTAAAGGGAAACAATTCATTGAATGGTGTCAGCCAGTGTATTAAGTTCGTTAGAAGTTAAGTTATGGGTTCACTAAGTGCCAAAACAGCTGGGCTCTATTTCTACTAAGAAGAAGCAAGAAACTTTAGTTTATTAAGGTTTTATTTTATTCACTTATTCTTAATATTATTTCTAATACAATTCTTAATATAGTAATTTAATATAAGTATAAAGTTACAATTTATAAATTCTGGTTAATATTATTACAATATTCAAATATATAAGTTTAATATACTATGACGCTGAGATAGCAGGTTCTACTAAACTCTTGACTGAGAAAGCAGCGGACACTAAATTCTCGACTGAGGTAGCAGCCTGGAAGCCCGCGTCAACTTTGGGTTCTAAGCTTGTTAAAATATTGGAGTTCGGCACTGTACAGTGTACACTAAATTGGTTCACGGTAACCGACTCGATTTGCACTGAATCAAATTGGCTTTCTTATGCATATATCAAATGAAAGACAGTGTTAATCATAAAACAAACGACAAAAATTCATGAACAATTCCATCCACTGCTAATTGCAATTGAATTGTAGTTGCCATTGTTTGTTGTTTGTATTTAATGACTATGGTGGCAAAACTGGTTTGGCTGGTATTGTTTGTAATGCAGTAATGCAATACAATAGGCTACTGTCGGGGAGGAGCGAAATGCTAAATTAATGTGCGGTGGTCGGACGGAATTGCTTATTTTGCAATTTTGTAATGCATTATTGGCGTTTCATTACACTATACAGGCGTTCTCAAGAACAGGGTTAACAAGTGGTATATAGCAGAGTTTGAGAATGTACAAATCCTGAAAACTTTGACTGAATCGTTTAGTCAAACATAGAATTCTGGTTACGTTTTTATTAATGAAGTTGTAGGGGTCAGTGAATGTTATAGTTTTGAGTCAAAAATATGTTGATAAGTCAGACAAAATTTATAATGATACAAAACTGACGTAATTTTATATAATTAATTTATTTATGTACCTAATTTAAAACTCTTAGTTTAACATTTTTCATTACAATTGAAATTGATTTGTGCACCATTTTTCACTCACAATCAATGAACTGAATAGTATAGGATAGGACCTGAGCTCGCATTTGGTCCTTGCAAATGAGCATCAAACCTAGTGGTGCGGATCTCATTCGTGGGTTACAAAGGCAAAACCCGACATTTCCTATGCATGAGTGGTCTGTTATTAAGGCCGAGGAACCACAAAAACACTCGTCCACCTTCCTCCTGATGATAAGCGAGGAAAGCATACCAGCTATAATCAAAGCCAACCACAAGCTATTTTTTGGCATCAGGAATGCCAAAATCAAAATTCTGCCAAGTCTGGACGCTGCAAACGAAGAAGTAAAGGGCGAAGAAATTGAAAATGCCCAAAGCGAACAACCAGACGATGCAGAAGAAACGAACCAAACTGAAACTGATTCAGATTAATCTGAAGCACAGCAAATGTGCCTCAGACAATCTGAGAGTCTTCCTAATAGAGGAAGACATCGATGTAGGCTTGGTTCAAGAACCGTGGATCAATGACCTCAAGATAAGAGGTCTCCAAGACAGCCGATATGATCTCTTCTATAAGCCGGACAATCAAATCCAAGGTAAGCCTCGTACTTGTATTCTAGCTAAGAAACATTTAAAAGCCTTTTTATGTCCAAATCTTAGTACACCGGATCTGACAGTCGTCAAACTGGGGAATGGAAAAACCGACAGCCTCCTGCTGGCATCTGCCTATCTGGCACACGACCGAGAGACACCGCCGTGTGAGGTCGAGCAGATAATAACCGAAGCCAAGTCGAAGAAGACGGACCTGCTCCTGGGATGTGACGCCAATGCGCGTCATTCGCTCTGGGGTAGTTCGACTATCAACGAACGGGGTGAGTCTTTATTTGATTTAATTATAAGCAAAAATTTAACCGTATATAACAGAGGTAATACCCCCACCTTCGTTTTTCCAAGTACTGAAAACTTTGAAGGTTGGGAAGATGTATTAGATATAACCGTAGGTACGAACAATATAAAGTCATTGGTGGAGAACTGGAGAGTTTCCAATTTGAAATCGTTCTCGGATCACAAGTGGATTCTCTTCAATTTAAATTTCGAAACTAAAAACCCTCCACCATATAGAAACCCGAAAAAAATTGACTGGGAGAAATTCGGTCAAATGATAAAATCCAAGCTTAGCCGGATACCAAATATTAATACAGACTCGGTTACAGAACTAGAGCAAAAGTTAGCACCTTTGAAAAAGCTATGAGCACTGCTTTTAAGGTATCTTGCCCAATCAAGTACAGTAAAAAAAACCTTCCCTGCGTGGTGGAACGAAGATTTAACAAATCTCAGGAAAATAACTAGGGCTATCTTCAATATCTGCCACAAATACAAATTCTTCCAACCGTACAAAGACTGCCTTAAAATATACAAACGTTCTCTTTCTTTAGCAAAGAAACAGTCCTGGAGAGAGTTCTGTCACTCTATAGAAGACATTAAGGACTCTGCAAGACTGGGTAGAATCTTGTCTAAGGAGCATACAAATCCATCTTTTCTTAAAAAAATGGATGGTTCCTGGACTGACTCTCCTGCGGAGTCCCTTGATCTTCTGATGACCACCCATTTCCCGGGTTGTAGAGACAGCAATCCCAACATACCACAAAATCTAGACGTGCAGACTGCACTGTTGGACAATCACAGAACCGTAATAAGCAAAGAAAACATAGCCTGGGCTACAATGAGTTTTGACCCGTATAAGTCCCCTGGCCTGGATGGCATTCTGCCAGTTATGCTGCAGAAAACACTTACTTACTTAAGGTGGCGCAGACAGTCCATTGTGGACCACGGCCTCAACCAACAATCCTCGCCAGCTAGGCCGGTCCCTAGCCAGTGGCCTCCAGTTGCGCACACCAAGTTGGTTGAGGTCGTTTACCACTTGATCGCGCCACCTTAGATGGGGTCTTCCAGAACTGCGTCGGCCCTCCGGGTTGGAATTGAAGACTCGTCGGGCAGGAGCGTTTTCGTCCATACACTCCACATGGCCCAGCCATCTAAGCCGCTGAATTTTCAGCTTCTTAACCAAGTCAATGTCGCTGTATAGCCCGTACAGTTCGCCATTGAATCTTCTCCTCCATACTCCATTGATACATACAGGCCCGAATATCACCCGAAGAATCTTTCTCTCAAAGCACCCCAGCCTGTATTCATCCGATTGTGTCAGTGTCCACGCTTCTGCCCCATACAGCAGGACTGGGATGATAAGGGTCTTGTATAGTGTCTCCTTGGTCCTTTGAGAGAGGGCTTTACTACTAAGATGCCTTCTTAGCCCGAAGAAACAGCGATTGGCAAGAGTGATTCTTCGACTGATCTCTTCACTGATGTTGTTCTGAGAGGTTATAGTGGAACCCAAATAGACAAAGTCCTTGACAACCTCAAAGTTATATCTGTCCTGCAGAAAACACTAGAAATGACTATTCCATGGCTAGAGGCAATCTTCATAGGTTGCCTATCGCTTTACCATATTCCAGATACTTGGAGGCAGGTTAGAGTAGTTTTCATTCCTAAGGTCGGCAGGCGAAGTCACGAATCCGCTAAGGATTTTCGGCCGATAAGTCTAACGTCTTTTGTCCTGAAAACTCTTGAGCGCATCCTAGACATACATATAAGAGGAATCCAAGAAAGATCTCCCCTCTCAAAATCCCAACACGCCTATCTCAAAGGCAGATCCACCGAAACGGCTCTGCATGAGGTAGTAAGAACGATAGAAAAAACCTTACACTACAAAGAATTTACAATGGCATCCTTCCTAGACGTGGAAGGGGCCTTCAATAATGTTTTAACTGAATCAGGTCGGGGGTCGATGAATACATACGTAACTGGATAGTTTCTATGCTCAGTAATAGAATTATTCAGGCATCTTTAGGCAATATCCAAACCAGCAAATTCGTTAATAGAGGTACACCACAGGGAGGTGTTCTTTCACCCCTACTGTGGCTTCTTGTTATGGACAAAATTCTTGTCGAAATGGAGGATAGTGGAGTGAAGGCCGTAGCCTATGCGGATGACTTAGTCGTTCTAGTGTCAGGAAAGTTTTTACCTGTTATTAGTGAAATAACAGAAAAGGGCTTTGAGGAAAGTTAGCAACTGGGCCACTAGCTAGGGTCTTGGAGTTAATCAAAGTAAAACGGAACTGATGCTCTTTACAACCAAAACTAAGATACCAACCTTCTCTCTACCCCGCCTCAATGGACAAGTGTTATCACTATCAACCCGTGCTAAATATCTAGGAGTAGTACTTGATCCCAAACTCAGCTGGAAAATTAATATTGAAGAACGCGTAAAAAAGGCCTGTGTAGCCTTTTATGCCTGCAGCAAAACATTCGGTAAAAACTGGGGTCTTAAATCGAAGATGATTCTGTGGACGTACACAGCCGTGGTACGACCTATTCTCACCTACGGCTCGATTGTTTGGTGGCCCATTCTCAGCAAAGCCTACAATACTGACAAGTTAAATAAGGTTCAAAGAACGGCTAGCATCGGTGTCACAGGGGCTCTTAGGTCTTACCCAACAGATGCCCTAAATGTTATTCTGAACCTTTTACCACCCGACCTTCACACTAAATACTTGGTGTCCTGTAGTTCAATTAGACTAAAGGAGACCGGTTGCTGGACCGAAAGACCATACGGTCATAGCAATATCTCAGCTCTTTTACCTGCCGATTTAACCCTGTACCCCACTGACTACTGCAAACCATCTCTTAGCCTCCATAAAAGTTTCAAAACAGGTTTCCCTTCTAGAACAGAATGGGAAACGATGATGTTATAGGAGACTTTGACATAACGATCTTCACTGATGGTTCCAACATGGAGTGTGGAGTAGGTGCGGGCGTTTTATCAGAAATGCCCAATGTATCCAAGTCCTTTCGACTCCCTGACTTTGCTAGCGTCTTCCAGGCAGAAGTTCTTGCAATCAGGGAGGCTTGCAAATTACTGCAACAATACTCGCATCTAAACCGAAATATTGCTATACTAATCGATAGTCAGGCCGCTATCAAGGCATTGAATTTGACATCCACTTCCTCCAAATTAGTCAGGCAATGCCAGGAAGAACTGGATGATCTTGGCTCCAAACCTGAAAGTCACTCTGCTCTGGGTTCCAGGGCACAGTGGATTTCAGGGGAACGAAAAAGCAGCTGAGCTTGCCAGGCAAGGATCAGCCCTTCACAGCTCACTCGCCGAAGCCGTCAACATTCCGCTGGGGGCTGTGAAGGGCATTGTCTTATCACACTTTACATCCGTATCTAATCAAAGGTGGAGCAATTTGACCAATTGCATCATATCCAGGAAGATGTGGCCTGCCTACAATAAATCACGAACAAACGCATTGCTCTGCAAAGACCGGTCAGATATAGCCAGGGTGGTAGCAATAAGCACGGGCCACTGGCCAGTGGGGGTGCATGCTGCAAGGATTGGTATTCCTTTCAACGACTACTGCCGATCCTGTAGAGACGAAGCAGAGAAGGAAACTGTTCTCCACTTACTGTGCAAATGCCCAGCTTTATCTCGCATCAGGATGCGAACCCTGGGTGGAGATTTTTACGAAGATCTTGGGGAACTGTCAAATAAAATAATCAAAGATTTGATTAAATTCCTGAATGCGACAAAATGGCTATGAATAAATCGTATATCCCGATAATCACTTCCTCAAGCCTCAACTAGTTCATCCCATCCCTCTTCTTAAAATCATTCTAGTCCCCCTAATCAAGCAATCAGGGGATCAGCATGGGACCCATCTGAGGGTCATACATCTCACCTAGGTGGTGGGGTATGATCTGGGCGGTTCCTATGCTGGACCCTTTTACAAGGACAACTTCCTGCACGATTTCAATGTTTCCTTGCCAACCAGCACCCTGCCTAGGTGGTATATAGTCTGGAGTCTGGCTGCTTGAAGTCGACCAGGGAGTGTCCTGGCAGCTTATAATTATCTTACCTTCCCCTACTCGGCCAGCCCTTTTGACGGATTCAATATAACCTTACCAACCAGCACCCTGCCTAGGTGGCATATAGTCTGGAGTTTGGTTGCTTGAAGCCGACTTAAGGGTGACTGGGCGGCTTATAATTGTCTCCCCTTCCCTTCCTTCCCTCTCGTAGTCCTTTTCTCAAAATCCCTCTAATCAATCAGGTTTTTCTTGACGGGGAAACCCTCTTGAGAACCATACATCTCGCTTAGGTGGCAGTTTTGTGTTTCTTGGGGGGCTTCTGCGCCAAGCCCGCGTACTGGACCAATCCTGGACAGAACCAGTGTACCTTTACCAACCAGCAACCTGCCTAGGTGGCATTAAGTCTGAAGTTGGGTTGCATCGAACTGTCCTATGGTTTGGTCTGGTAGATTGAGTCACCTTTCCAAGAGAAAACTAGTTCTTCCCGTCCTTCTCCGTGGAACACATACCATCACATCCGTCTAATCCTTCGTTAAATTGTTTGGTTAACGGTAACAGAACGGCGCACACCAGGGCTAATTGGGTTCTTCTAAGGAGTTTTTCAACTCAAATTAGAACCGCCATCTCTACCTACCCTACCCGAGCTCACGCTTTGTGGAATATCATAAGAATTGGTTTGAAGAGTGTAAAAAACGAAAATTATTCTGTTGTCAGGGATAGGCAAAAATAATTTCCTTGCGAAGACGCGGTTAAAAGCTATGTATATGAATCTTGCAACTGGTAACGACATTTTTAACAAAGCTGGACATGATCGGGTGCATATACATATATAGAGATCCATCTTACGGTTGTTATCGCAGGAACGTAAAAACCTTGACAAGGCAAATTATCCCAACTAAAGTGAGCTTCTTCACATGCCAATTGCAATCTACGCCTTCATCTCAATAAAATAAGTTGAATCATAATAGGAACAAATCGTAGAGGGAAATGAAAAACTTGAGTAATTTATGTAAGTTAGCTGGACTGCACTGGACTTGATACGTGAACATCTTGAGGAAAAGTCATAAAATATACTTTTCTATATCTAACGGTATTATTTCGCTATGTTACAAACTCCACACCAAATACAATATACCCATTTTATGGAATAGGGTATAAAAAATGTTTTAATGACAATGAATTGATATATAACAGTGAGCTCGCGATTGTCATTAAATCTAATAAACTAATCGATAAAAAGAATTTGAAAAGTTGATAGTATTGAATTTTTATTTGTTTTATATCTCAGCTTGTAAGGGTTCGGAAATGGTTCTGATCTTAAAAATTGAGTTATAATTTCAATTTTACCAAACAATACTTATCTTTGTTCAGTTTAAAAGATATTAAAACATATGGGTAGCTGTGTAAGCCAACCTGTACAAAAAATAGACAAAAATTAGAAAAAATCCATAATTTTTATTTAACAAACGAATTAAACAAATATAAATTAGCCCTAAACATCCTTCAAAAAATAAAAAATTTTGTAAAATTTGTTTCAAGTAAATCGGTGAAGTACTTTCCGAGATCATGCGTGACAAAAGCTTTTCTTGTTACGTCTTTATATAATAGTATTGACAAACAAGTTCTAAACATTCCCCAGAATCGTCTTTCCTAAAATTTTATCTTATTAAAATAAAGCCCTTAAAAATTTTTCAAGTGAAATATTTGAGGTAGAAAGTATAAAAGCAAAACTCTACTGTTTTCTTTTGAAAACTCTTTATTGATATAGACGAAAAAAAGAAGTGAATAGTTGAAGATAAATTTATTGAGAAAACAAGACATTATATCATCCTCTTTTCCTCAACCTATTCTATTTTAAGTTTTAAAATATCTCTCTGAAGGAAGATTGTTAAAATTAAATTTAAAGCGGATAAATAAACTATATAATTACATGCATAAATTGTTTTCAATTTTAATGCTTCCTGTTGGGAAATAAAGAGGTATTCTTTGGAACTTTATTGGGATTATATTCAGCCTTAAGGAATAAAATTGCGCAACGAATAACTATTTCAGATATTTTTTCTCAGTTATTTGTTGTGAAGGTACATAATTGAAGCGAAATTGAGGGTCAATATAGAAGAAAGGAATGTAAATCCAAGACTTTGCGGGTACAGTTAGGGTGAATTAGCCTACACGAAACAATGGTGGATATTTTTTAGGACACAGGTACGTCATCTACACAAACATCAAAGTATAACAGATAAATGAACTTCTATTTATCCGCTAACTCATTCTAAACTGCGCAACGGATTTGAAGACGAATTTTATCATCATGAAGATGATATTTTCCGGAAGGTTTATATAGGTATAATGTTTATAGCACCTTTTATGCCGACAAAAATACTGAAAGCGGTAGCAAAGCAAAATTTCTTAACTCTGACACGCAATTGGAAATATTAATTGAAAAATTAATAAAAATAAAATAAATGTTTCTGTTACGCTGCTATCCTCTCAAGGGAGTTGCAGGAACTCCTCTTCCCTGAAATACTCAAGCGTTAGGTGAAACTACGCGTCATAGATTATGACTAGATCTAAAGGGGGGAAATGTGTTTTTAATCATCGTAAGAGACCTTAGAATAATTATCCCTAATGATTGGCGGCTCATTCTGATAAACTCAAAAAGAACTCCAAGTCTCAGTTTCTTCAATAAGTTCAACACGAATGAAGATACAATACATAACAATACCGTCAAAATCCACATTTTAATGAGCTAATTTAAACGGTCAGTGCAGTTCAAAGTACAAAAAACAGTATTGTGAATCTGGAAACGAATATAAAAAGAGCCGTCGTCGTCGCGTCCTCAACAAAACAGTTTAATGGATCAGAAGTCCCCAACAAAAGATCATTGATATTAAGAAATAAAATGCACGAATGGGTCGCAAGAACTTGCTCTTATGATAAGCAATTAATTGTGTAGTTGCTGCATATATGGATATTAAAAAAAATTAAATAATTTCGAAAATTCTTTTATTTTTTAAATAAGTTAAGGAGTTTTCTCGGAAAAACTAAGTATGCAATAAAATTTCAAAGCTATACGTCAATCTAGGAAAAAAAAATATTGAAAATCGTTGGACCAGTTTTTTTTTAAAAGGTTATTTTTAAAAAACTTTTTCAAAAAATATTTTGAAATTTATTTGAGTATGCAAATATATGGCAATCTGTAGTCTACATTTGAAAAATAATTTTAAAAAAAATCAATGAACCCGTTTCCTACATATTTCGAAAACCAAAAATTTTTTTGAAAAAATTATAAAAAATCAAAAAAAAAAGTTTTTGAAAATTTTGAAATGCCATATTAATAAAATTATGAATGACTTCCTGTGGTCAAAATTTTATTGAAATCTAATATATAGTTTACGAGAAAATTTGATTTGAAAATACTGGTTCTATGAGAGGTACCGTTATTAGACAAATTTTGAAGAAAAAAAATTCCAACCAAAAGATAGATTGTCTTGCAAAAATAGCATTCTGAAAGTTTTATCAAAATCGTTTGAGCCGTTTTTGAGAAAATCAATTTTTGTCTTCAAGATTGTATAGCAGGTGCCGTTATTTTTGGACCTAGAGCAAAAATAAAAAAATTGTTCCGAGGGACGGCCAAATAAATCCTAAATACCAAATTTGAAGCAAATCGGCCCACCTGTTCAGCCTCCAGAGGCGCGAACAGACAGACAAACAGACAGACAGACAGACGGACGGAATTTCCATACCCACTTTTTTCGACTTCTCCATCATCGTAATGTCATGTGTGATTGTTATCTCAATTTTTTTTCTGCACGAATCCATAACTTGCCTTATAGTACCTATAATCGCAAGTAAAAAGAGGATTGTAGATGGAATGGAGCCTTGGGGCACACCAGTATTAATTTTGTGAAATTCAGACTGAAAATCGTCTTAAGCAACGCGAGAAGATTATTTAAGTTTTTTTTATGATAATGTTCTTATTTTGTACTAACGACGTGCCCCAGCCTCGCACGGGCTTAATCAATTAAATGAAAATATGCAAAATGAAACTGCAAAAAAAAAAAAAAACAAGGAATAAACATTTCTTTTAATTCAAGAATCACCCGGTGAACTAATTTCAAGATCTTCGCGAGTAGATTTTGGTGCCCTGTGGCAGCCATGTTGTTTTGGTGACATTTGCCAAATTGGTTATATTAAATTCAATTGATGCCAAATCACCCAGGGGCCAGGGCAAGTTAAAGTTACACGATTGAACAGAGCATACGTCCAAATGATAGAACTTTATTTAGTTAATGCATAACGCGACTTGTGTCCACATTACGGTAGAATTTCTTTTTCGTACCAGCTGATTGCCAATTCCATGAAAATGGAACAAATAGTTTATCTTGTTTCGTTTTAATTTTGGTATGTTCCTCTGAGAGATAAGCTGTCATAAAAAAATGTACGTGTGCAAATTCAACTAGAAATGAAGTGCACGACTGGGTCGTACGAACTTGCTCTAATGTGTTAAAATGGTCTTGGGGTTTGAGATTTTCGAAAAAAGCATTGAAAAAATCATATGAAATTTTATTAATCACTTAAAAATCAATAGTTAAAACGTTTTTTTTTGGAGAAAATGAAGCGAGCCATTAGATTTCTTTTGCTTTTTTAAAATTTAAGAATTTTTTTTTCAAAATCATTCGACCAGTTTTTTCAAAAAACGGTTTTTTTTGAAAAACTTTTCAAAAAAATATATTCCAAATTGTTTTTGAGTATGCCAACTTCTAGAAATTTGTAGTTTTTATCAGAAAAATGAAATTAAAAAAAAAATTGATTAAACCGTTTTTGGAAAAAAACAAAAAATAAAAAAAAATTTTAAAACTTTTTTAAAAAACAAAAAAAAACTTTTTTTTAAGAACTTTTATTATTTCGTTTATAATAGGGCTTCTACATAAAAAAAATTTCATCGAAATTTGTCGAGTGGCTTACGAGAAAATGGGATTGCAAAAAACCGGTCCTATAGGAGGTACCGTTATAAGACTTTTCCTGAAAAATCTATACCAACCAAAACATTAAGTTTGCACAGAAAACATTATTCAGAAAGTTTTATCAAAATTGTAGGAGCCGTTTTCGAGAAAAATTAATTTTTCACTAAGAATCGTATGGCAGGTACCGTTAGTTGTGAAGCTAGAATGCTATTTCCAAAAACCCCTCTGTAGGACGTCATAATAATACTATGTATCTACCAAGTTTGAAGCAAATCGGTCCAGCCGTTTAGGTTATAGGTGCCGATACAGACAGACGGACAGACAGACAGAATTGTCGGACCCACTTTTTTCGACTTCTCTATCATCGTAATGTTATGTTTGATTGTCAAATTATTTTTTCTTACGAATGCATTACTTGCCTTATAGTACCTAATAATCGCAAGTAAAAATGATGACAGGTTGTTTATTCGCACGCACCGTGTCACCAAAGTCACCAGCAACGCACACACAATTTGTGTGAATTGCTTTGCGCCATAAATGAATCTCAACTACTTTTTCTGGCTGACTCTCACTAATGCAACTTTGTTACTGCATGAAATGTTCGCTTGGTTGGCATCTTTATGTTAACTTTAATTATTCGACAATGCCGAAAATGAAAACGCTACTGCGTGATTTGTGTCAAAACAGGTTTTTTTTTCTGACATCTTTTTTCTGATCGCTATGAACGCTAATCACGAACAAATTGCAGTTTTCATTCTGTTCCGATTTTTTCAATTTTGTTTTTCTGATCGCTATAACTGGCTTTATGGATCCTGCAGGACGAACGATGCGCTAGGTGCCACCATTGTATTTATAATCTATAGTACTCCCAATAAGAGGAACGTTTGGTGCGCTATCTATGGACGAAGTTCACAAACACTTGATTTGTTAGTAAGGAGTTGTTTTTGTCTAGGCTGCCATGGGAAGCGAAAACAACAATAGAAGACATTTGATGTAAAGTAGATAAGACAACTAACACCGCCATTGACGAAGTTCTGAAGTAAAAAACATAAGCGAGAGCTACAGTACGTTTGCAACGAACTGTTGGATACCCTATTCCCCATATTTTTGTATGTGCATGCGTCTGCCTCCCGCAAACAGCCGATGTTTCAGAAACAAAATTCTTCTTTAGCAGACAGAAAAAAATTCAATAACATTAATTTTATGCGGTGTGATGTTTAATTAGTGATGGCACAATAAAAAAAGGCGTGCACCACGCCCAAAGTTAAAACGTTTTATTGCCAAGGCAATTGATATGAGCTCAGTGAAATTCAATTTTATTCTTGCAGATCGATTTGAACAAAGCAAGACAAAACTTAAATTTTTAAAAATTAGATTTGGAATGGAAATAGCGATTATGGGTGTTTTTAACAATTATTGGACCACACTCTGCTACGTAACCAAGGAATATAAATCCAAGTGTTCATCTGTTTACTTCAAAACTGCGACCGATAGTTAAAAAACGTTAAAAAAATTAATGCATTATACGATTTTTGACGGAAACGCCCCTTAAAAGTGGGCGTGTCTTAAAAATTTGAAGCACTAACTGCACTTTTTTCAGTATTTAGGCATATGTGTAAGACTACAGCTGAATCGAGTAGTTTTTAAACAATCTTACCTGAACAAAGGTATTTTACCAAAATCACGCCTTTAAAAGTGGGCGTATTGAAAAAATTTACAAAAGAAAATGTAGAGATATATTTCTCAAATAACGAACAGAAGGAAAAAGGTTTAAATTAAACATTGGAAATGCCTTAAATTCTTAAGGCTACGTTTTTCGTTCTTTCATGAAAAGTAGGCGTAAGCCACGCCCAAAATTCAAAAATTTCTTTTCATACACAAACCTTCTCGTTTCTATTAAGAGACGCAAAATTTTGGCATGCGGATTAATTATAAATACCGTTTACTTACAAAAACAATTTTTTTATAGTTTCTAATGAAAAGTGGGCGTCAGCCACGCCCAAAATCAATTTTCTTGATTTCATACACAAGATGTTTATGTGCCAATAAGACCCACAAAATTTAATGTTTTTCGCTTTAATATAACAATTGTTATTTTATAAAAACCATATTGATGATTTTGTATGAAAAATAGGCGTAAGCCACGCCCACACTGAAATATTTTTATTTGATTGGAAGAAAGTTTACCTAAAGCTTACGTGTGCAAAATTTTAGCGTTATGTTTTTGTCGTAACTGTACAAAAAAACATAATTTAATTTTATTAAATTGAGGTTGTTCAACAAAAATGGCGATTGTGGGCGTGTCTGTGGGCGGATTTTACCGGTTCAAGAACTTAGCCTTACTCTTGAACCAAAGATTATATATACCAAATTTCAGCTTTCTAGCTCAAAAATTGCGACCTCTAGAGAGAGTATACATACGGACGGACGGACGGACGGACGGACGGAAGGACGGACGGAAGGACATGGCTAAATCGACTAGGCTTTTGATTCTGAGTCAGAATATATATACTTTTCTATACCTAACGGTATTATTTCTCTCTGTTACAAACTCCACACCAAATACAATATACCCATTCTATGGAATAGGGTATAAAAAACATGTTCCATAAAATTACTCTAAAAATGCATATACAATGCCGATGCCCTTTAGTTGAACATAACACAGGCCTTCGCTCAAATTCAGCCGGATATATGCGGAAAGGTTATTAAAAATTGGTCCTCGTGCCACAAGAATATAAATGTAATCTTTTTTATTAAACAAAAGTCTAATTCAACAATCTATTCCTAAATTTATAACAACAAAATGAAGAACGGTCCGAACGGAAGTCGACTTTTCGCCTGTCAAATCTTATTTTAGAAATAAAATGAAAGCATTAAGTTATGAAAATATGTACATATCTTCGTTTGAATTGAAGGCTGACAATAAAATAAATACTTTCGTTTCTACGTACCTACTGTAGCGGTGTCTGGGTATGAACCTAATTATTTATTTATAACTTTCCAACCATTATTTTGCCAGAAAAAAAAAACCTTTAAAAATTCATGCCACGGAAATATTTCTCGAAATTATTCGAAGATAAAATATTTTCAATGTGTGAAGCCTTGGAATAAGAAATAAACTTGGCAAGTCATAAAATTTAAATACAAAATGTCTGTCAATCTTTATCTCATTTCCAAATTGAAATCTTAATCCTTTACGCAAATATCAAATATATCTAGTGTACCTTTATACCTCAACATTATAAAATAGTGAATAAAATTTCGAGTAACATTGTTCATTGTTAAACATGGAATCAAAGTAAGTAGTCATTGTTTATAAAAAGTGCGTGCGTACAAAGTACACATGTCAGAAGTGAAACTTCTTTGGCAAAATAATTTTTAAGTCTCGTTTATATTTATACTTATCTAAAGCCTTAGATTTTCGAGACTTAGAGGGAGGGAAAAGGAAGACATGTTAAGAATTTAATGACTTTAATTGTCATTGATATATAAAAAGGGTCGACAATAGATACAAATTATAAATTTATTTTCTTTTTTATTTTCCATTATTGAAAACTCAAATGACGAATTGTAAATTGAAATGTCATGTGTTTTTGTGAATAATAAAAATTATAAATACATTTTTTTTATTATTTTTTTTTTGAAAATAAAGTTTAGAAAAGAGAATTTATTAAATATTTTTATTTTAAATTTTATGAAATATAGTATATTAAATTCACATACTAAATATTTGTAAATATTAAAATTTCCTAACCTTCAAACGAATTTGCATACAAAATTGTAAATTAACAAAAAGATAACAATATTATGAACAACCTGCTTAGTAGGACGACTTACAAATTTATCACAAAATGTTTATTTATAAATTTAACTCACTGTTTACACACTGTAACGTATACTATTGATAATGTTAATACATAAATACAAAAAATCTGCGTTTACTGCACAAGACGTTATGCGACAGAAATGCCATCTAAAGTTCTAATATTTAACTACTAAACGAATACATCAACCAATAGCGTCTATTTTGTCTCGATGTTCCTAACTCTCCCTCAATCTTCTTCACTAGCTTTTTAATGAAGCACTACACGCTCACCCATTTTGGATGATTAATATTCCCCACCATTAAGCTCATTTTTGTTTGCACCGCATCATCCGACCAGTGGAGCATTTAACATTATACACATCTCACCAAGTCACATCCCTGCTACCAGCCAATCTATTTAAAATCATCAACCGCCTGACTGCCTACAGTGGATATACGAAACACTTGCCTGCTAAAGGCCCCGATCCATAGAATCCGTTGGTCCGTTGCGGCAACACATCCGTTGACGTTTTCCGAATCGCCGGATCGGGGCCGGGGGTGACCCAATGAATGCGTTGACGTTCCGTTTTTTTCTACTTTTTTTTCTTCAAACATGCTGCAAAAAATTATGCTTTACATAATATGTAGGTATTATATTAAAATAATTTCATTCATCTTTTTCAACGAATCACAACTGTAACCAAAACCCTTAGAAGAAGAAATATAATTATCTTCTTCAATGCCAAAACGAAACTACTACAAATCGAAAAAAATAAAATGCACGACTGGGTCGCACGTACTTGCTCTGTGGGTGCAATAGTACGACGAAAACAAACTTTTCGATCAATAAGAACAACTCATTTTTGAAAAATTTGGTAAAAACTAAAAAAAAATTTGGCTAAAACTGGAAGACTCGATATAAGGGAGCTAACGTTAAGTAACCTTTAGTATATCAAATTTAGATGTCGTCTTTTGGGTGATATAAATGATATAAATTTCCGCTTATGGCCAAATTAATAAAATTGATATTACCAATTTCCGCTATTGTCATGTGTAGCAAAAAACTAAAAATGCAGTTTTCTTTGAAGTATTCTATGTATGTAACATACAAAGTTTCATAAAAATCGGGGGAGTCTTTTTTGAGTATATTGGAAAAAACGAAAAAATTGGCCAAAATCTAATGGCTCTTTGTATAGGAGCCACCATTTAAAAAAATAAAATGAAAAAAAAATCAATGCCATCTGAAAGAAAGCTGAAAGAAACTATACCAAACAAAGTTTGAGTGAATTCGATGCAACTGTTGACAACTTTTGGCCATTTGAAAAAAACCGTTAAAAGCAGATCTCCGTTATTTGCATTTTTAGCCAAAAACTGAAAACGCAGTTCTCTTAAAAACACTAAAAGAATATTACACACAAAGTTTAATCAAAATCGTTAGAGCCGTTTTCGAGCAAATTAAAAAAAACCAAAAAATGTTGGCTAAAACTTATCGGCTCGTTGTATGGAAGCCACCGTTTAGAAAGGCTTCAGTGAAAAATTTAAAAAGCCATCCTATAGAAAACTATACAAAACTATGTCAAACGAAATTTGAGTCCATTCAATCAAGCGGTTGTGAACTTATGGCTATTTGAAAAAAGCCGTTAAAACCTGATTTTCGTTAGGACTATTTGAGCCAAAAACGAAAAACGCAGTTTTGTTAGAGTTTAATCAAAATCGTTAGAGCCGTTTTCGAGAAAATTCAAATTGAAAAAAACCGTTACTTGAAAGGTACTAGTTTTAGCCGGGCTAAAACGAAGTAAAAAAAACTTCGACAACCGTTTTTTTTCAAACTACTATATATCAAGTTTGAAGAAAATCCGTCAAGCGGTTTAGGCTGTAGCATGACGTGAAAAAGCGCACATCCGCACAGACGCACAGACGCACAGACAGACCGACGGACGGTATGGCGAAAACCACTTTTTTGGGCTTCTCTATCATCGTAATGTCATGTTTGATTAAAACCTCGATTTTTTTTTTCTGCACGAAACCAATACTTGCCCTATTGAGCAAGTAAAAATTGCTGTCAACCAGCTGTCAACGGATTGCCGGAGAAGAAAAAGTTAAAAATTCGGTTACTTCTGTCCCTTGCGTTGCCGCATGCGCTGTCTATGGACTACTTCTCGTAAGAACACGTGTATTTAATCGAGCTGTCAGTTGATTTGCCGGACACACGGACGCAACGGATTCTATGGGTCATGGCCTTTAAGGTCACATTCATAATGCATACCATCCCTGCTACACACCGTTCTATTTTTAACCATCAGCCACCGACCTACCCACAGTTGATATGCAGAACCAGTTTGTGCTATTATAAAACAAACCTAACCTAACCTACAGCTCTCTCTCCCAACTGTGTGTGGCGTGGCGTGAAGCGTGATGCGGCGTTCGCTCTATCTCACTCTCTCTCTCTCGATCTTTCTCACTTGCTTGCTCCCTACTCTCGCTCCATGGCTATGTGGTTCATGCTATTCCTTTGCCCTTTCTCACTCTCTGTCAATCGGTCTCAATCGCTCTCTCCATTTTCTGGAACGGAAGTCACGCTTATTTCCGCTGCATCAGTAAAATTTTTACCCTCATGTCAAGAGCCTAAAGAAGTTTCACTTCAAAAAAAACAAAAATGGAACCATTAATTCGAGCGTTGGCGTAGGCGTACGCGTTGGTTTAAAAACACTCATTACTTCACTACCTAATGTTTTATTGCCAGTAAGTCGAAGGTATTAATGTTAAACAAAAAGCTTTAGGAAATATTAATTTAGCTTTTCTGAATATCAATTAATGCATTTTAATTTTATTATCACTTAAAGTGCTCTTAAAATGCAAAATGAAATATGTGTAATGTAAATGGGCAAACAAAATTATAATTTAAGGACACGAGCTGCTATAAGCTACTTATTTATTAAAGGCTTATTGGATTTGCTTTCACTGGCAATTTGCATTAAAAGGCTAAAGTAAGGTTTTATATTTTTTTTTAAATATGGTTTCGAACGAGTCCTTATTAGCTTGAAGGTCATTTTTAAAATAAATAATTTTTGATTTTGAATAAATATTCAACTGTAATATTATTTTTATTAGTAACAATGCTTAAAGTACCATACACAGTCTTAGAGTTGTCTACTATAGATTGACATGTTTTGTATTAATGTATAAATGTAGCTCCAAAAACAATGTTGCTTACAAAAAAGGATTTTTTTTATAGATACCCTTTTCCATAGAATGGGTATGTTGAATTTGGTGTGGAGTTTCTAACATAGAAAAATAATACTTAGGTATAGGAAAGTATATACGTAACGTATATTCTGACTCAGTACCAAAAGCCTAGTTAATTTAGCGATGTCCGTCCGTATGTATACTCCTTAGAGGTCGTATGGGAGGGGGGGGGGGTGTATTCCCCCCCGTTTAGCCGGGAGGGGCAATATTCTGAAAAATTGACTTATTTTGTAAAAAAAATATTAAAAATCAACGGCTTTGTTTAACAATACGGTTTTCAATGTTGGATTAAAGATTAATGGGAGCATTAAATTCTGAGAACAAAAACTATACTTAATTACGTAAAATTTGAAAAAAATTAGTCTTAAAATTATTTTTTCAAATTTTTTTTTTTCAAAATTTTGAGTTTGAAAATTTATATAACTAACTATTCGTTAAAACAATTTAATTTAAAAACAAAATGAAAGAAGAAGTTTTTGGCTTTCCAAAAAGGTATAACACGCTGTTGTAAACGAAGCCATTGATTTTTAATATTTTTTTTACAAAAAAAGTCAATTTTTCAGAAAATTGCCCCTCCCGGCTAAACGGGGGGGATAGACCCCCCCTTCCTATACAATTTTTTTCTTGTCTCAACTCAACCTACACGCTCTAGCTTTTTGGCACAACGCTTGTGAATCACCCTGTATAATCTTCGGCTAAGTACTTGAACCGGTGAAACCAGCCAAAAAGCACGCAGAAAATTGCCATTTTTCATGAAAACAAAAAATTGATTTCGGGCATGTCTTTGGCTTACGCCCACTTTTCATGAAAGAACAAAAAAAAAAGTTTTAAAAATTTAAGGTATCAATATTCAATGTTAATCATTTTTTTCGTTCGTTGTGAAAAACATATCTCTACATTTTTTGTGTGTAAATTTTTTCAATACACCCACTTTAAAGGGCGTGATTTTTATAAAATACCTTTATTGGGGTAATATCGTTACAAAAACTACTGCATTCAGCTGTAGTTTTACACATGTGTCTACAAACTAAATAACGATCAAAGCTCAGTTAGTGCTTTAATGTTTGCTTACAAATTTTTAGGAAACGCCCAATTTTAAGGGGCGTTTCCGTTTAAATCATAGTATGCATTAATGTTTTAATGTTTTCTAACGATCGGTCTCAGCTTTAAAGTAACAACATGAACATTTCGGTTTGTATTCCTCGGTTACGTAGCAGGTTGTGGTTCAAAAATCATAAATCATAATCGCTATTTCTATTCAAAATCTAATTTTAAAAAATTTAAGTTATGCCTTGTTTTGTTCAAATCGATCGACAAGCTTAAAATTGAATTTCACTGAGCTCAAAGTTATTGGCCTGGCAATAAAAAGTCTCAATTTTGGGAGTGGCACACGCTTTTTTTTATAACACAAGCAGTTATTGAACATCGGCCACACAAAATTAATGTTATTGATTTTTTCCTGTCTGCTAAAGAAGAATTTTGTTTCTGGAACTAGACAGCGGCTGGCTGCGTGGGGCGAACGCATGCAAAAATAGGGAATAGGGTATCCATAACAGTTAAACTCAAACTTTTTTTTTTTTTTGAAAATTTTTAGAATTAATGGTATTAATTATAATATGTAGGTATGTAAGTTTAAGAAATGCATCAAAATCCTTCAAGTTGTTTATGAAAAAATCTGATTTGAAAAAAAAACCGGTCCTAAGGCACTTCCCAAAATTAAAAAATTTCTTTTCATACAAAAGTTTTGCCTTGGACACCTTCAAATTGTCGATTTATAATAAACACCGTTTATTTGCTTAAATAAGTTTCGTACAGCTCCTAATGAAAAGTGGGCGTCCACCACGCTCAGAATTATTTATTTTTATTCAATTTAGAGAAGATTTACCTAAAGCTTGCGTGTGCAAAATTTAAGCTTTGTGCCTTGATCGTTATCCTGATCCTATCGAGCGTTTTATGCGAAAGCCTCAAGGTATTTGTTGGTGATCTAATGGGTCCTTACCACCTGTTCGTAGATTTTAAAGCAGCCTTCGACAGCGTTAGTAGAGTTGAACTGTATCGTGCGGTGTCCAATTTTAGAATCCCCGATAAACTGACATGCCTTATCACGAAAATGCTCGCCGTTCTTTCAAAGTTGGTAGGGACTCTACTGAATCCTTCGAAACCACCAGAGGGCTGAGGCAGGGTGACGCACAGTCAAGCAACTGTTTTAGCATTGTGCTTGGAAATGTCATACGGAACACATAGTCCAGCACATCGGGCACCATCTTTAATAAATCGAAATAATAAATTGGGTTCGCGGACGACATTGAAGTGGTAGGAAGAACAAAGAGAGCAGTATATCCGGTGCCTTCACTACCACGGAGTCAGCTGCAAAGGAAATGGGACTAAAAATAATCAAGGACAAGACGAAGTATGCTTTCATCAACAAAAGTCCAATCCCACCACCGACTTGGTCAGAACTTCCATGCAGTTAGTGAATTTGTTTACCTGGGCACTGCTTTACCCACAGGCAACAACATCAGTGCTGAAATCAGACGCAAACTAACTCTTGCTACGCTGTTTCTTTGGGCTGAATAAGAAAAATTGAGGAATAAATCTCTGTCGAGCAGAAGCAAGGAGACACTGTTAGAACACTCATCATCCTGGCCCTGTTGTATAGTGCAGAAGCAGGACCCTCTCCCAATCGGATTAAAAGTCACTTGGAGTCTTCGAGAGAAAAGTTCTGCGTACGATTTATTGTCCTGTCTGCGTAAAAAAAGATGGCTGGTCCATGTAGAGCGAATGGACATCGACGCTTCAGCTCAGCTCGTAAAGTCTTTAACGCCAAACAAGATTGAGTCAGTAGTCAGGGCAGACCTTATCTTCGATGAAGCGACCAGGCAGAGGGAGATCTCCGAATACTTGGAGTGTGAGATTATAGACGGCAGGCAGAGGTATTAAGCAAGGTCTAGGCGCACCATGCTCTAGTTGAGCCAACAAAAGTAACGTAAAGTATCTTTTTTTTTACTTTCATCGAAATATCATGTTTGATTGTTGGCCATTTTGTTTTACAAATTCGTAACTTGCCTTTAATAAAATGTTGAAATTGGTTGAATTTTTAATATCTTTCCATAACAGAATAGAAGTTTTGAAATTATCAAATTATCAATTTTGTATGAGTCATATCAATTAAGTCTAACTTTTGTCAAAGCCATACCTCTTATTTTAACTATCGTAATGCCAAAGTTGCGTTGTGGGAAATATAGAGATAGATTTTTAAGACTTTTAAAAACCTTTTTGCAAATCCACTAGGATAGGCTTACTGCACAGAAAACATAAAAACATAAAAAAATGCACTTTTAAAGTGTTCCATTTTATCATAGATCTAATCAGGATAGAAGCATACAAACTTAAGCTTATGTGTGCTCATCTGATGCTCTAGTAGGAATAATCATCTCATCATTGTTTTCTACTTTCTTTGTGTAAGAACTATATGTATGTATAATGTATGTATACGCATGATTATGTTTATCCAAATGTTTTGTTATTCAGTTTTGCTTTGCCTTATGAGATGTGTGACGAGAATATAATTTGTTGCTCCTTGCTTCCTTTGCTCCTTTAACAAAGCCACAATACTTCCGCAAGCTTATATTGAGGTAGGTCAGTCGTTCCCATTTGTTTTGTTAACCACAGACCGACATAATACAAATCGGAAACTTCCAGGATCAATGGACGGAGATATCTATAACTGAGTGTGTGTGAGCGTAATCGGTGTTTCCGACTGATATTCTTGATATGCTAATATAGTTTGTGCTATAAATCTGAGAGTGCCAGTTTTTGATGATATGAACATGAACAGTTTTTATAGGCATAGGCACCAATAATTAAGGATTTTTATGGACCTCTAGATATTGCCATAGAAACGGGTCAGATATGTACTTAATATGTTACTTGGTCCTTTGATTCAAACAAAAAATTTATCTTAAACAGAAGAAGAAACCTTCTCCATCCTGTCCCATCAAGTGTTTTTTTTTTTGTTGAAATTCTTGCATGGTTTTTCTTTCATGGGGCAATTTTTCTTGTTGCAATAGATTTTGGGTATAGGCTTGGGTGGATGACGATTTGTGGTGATCCGCCCTTAGAGGCAGAGGCAGATTGAGATAATCCTTAAGAATGGATGCACGTTATGCCTTCTTCTCGTTCTACGTTCTATGCCTTGCCTTCCCGGTGCGGATATTGGATGATTAGGTGCTATACTACAAAAAGACATAGTTTCTCCATTTAGGTATATATGGAATTGACTGTTGATTAAATTATCAGAAGTATTTTGTTGAAGAAAAATCTTAAATAGGCGAAGCGTAACAAAAATCAGGTTTAAACGGTTTTTTGTTTCAAATGGCCATAAGTTCGCAAAGGCTTGATTGAATTGACTCAAACTTTGTTTGGTTCTTCAAAGTTTTCTATAGGATGGCGTTGGCGCAGATACATTACTCGCAAGGATATAAGGCCATGATGTACTCATGTCCCAGTCGGGTGGTTAAGTTAGGTTAAGGCAGCTGGTTAGGAAACACTTTAGACCAAATTGTGATATCACATAAAAAAGCAAAGGACTGTCTCACTGATAAAACCAAACCAATTATAATCTTCAATAAAGCGATGGAGACGGTGTATGTCGGTGTGTGTTAGATCCTTGATAACATCGAAGACAAATTCTCTTGAATTAAGATCTTGTCTTTGGGAGAGATTATGGCATAAACTGACAATGTGTGGGATAGTCAATTCTTACTCCCATCCACCTTGAATTTGTAAAGATCGTGGCATTTTGTTTAAGCATAAGTTTTAATTCAGCGAAGGGTATAAAATTATGCATCTTGCTGGTTGAAATTGGTATTGTAGTTCCATTTGTGGTGAGCTCATCGGCTTTGCAGTTTCCCGGAATGTCAGTGTATATCCCAGCAGCTTAAAGGGTGAATGTTAAATTATTCTACTGTGCTGCTTTTTCCATGACCATGAGAGACGACAGGCAGTTGCTGAGTTAGTGGAAACCACACCGAGTGTTTTAAGACCAATTTGACCATCTGAGAAGATGCGGATATCTAATATCGGACGGATATCACATTTTCCTTGAGCAAAGATAGAAACTCTTTTATCGTCGCAATTCCCACCTGGCACCTAATACCTACAATGGTTGAGAAGATGGAATGAGAGACTTAAATTAAGTCCAAGCCGCTGCTGATCTTATCATATCTCATATCTTATGAATTCTTCAACCCCTCACAGCTTAGGTTAGGTTAGGTTAGGTTTTGACGGCTGGCAGAGGGAAACAAGTTCCACTCCACTATACTCAGGTCTATATATAGACCCATTGTGATTCCAATTTTGAGGGCTTACCATTTCGTCATCTTACCATACTCGTTTTTGTTCTATGCAGCTTCAAGCCATCCGGTCCCTCTTGTGAATCTGTAAAGATCTGACATTGCACTCTGCTACAACTCTTCGAAGTTATCAAAGTAGTGTCTGCCAAGAAGGTTATATTGTATGAAACTTAAAACTTCCTACAAAAACTAAAATAAAATTCATGAAAAGAAGAATATCTTTTTTTTTCGGAAAAAGATTACTTAAGAACCCCCTCATTTATTAAAAGACACTTAAGCTTGGGGTAACGCGCCAGACCTTGCACAGAGCTTTCTTCAGACTAAAAATTATAAATTGAATCAGCTCGATCCTCGTTCATACCTCGTATCGTACGTCTCTACATTCAGCTTAAGAGAAAAAATATACTTTTTTAGGAAAAGAGAGCTGTCATGTTTATTCTCGTATGCCTTGCGTACGAAATACGATACACAGAATTTGATAGAATGGATCCCTGGAAATTGATCAAAATGATTTCAGAATGATGGCAAGTCTTTGTCCAATAGGAGTTTTTGGTCCAATCAGAGATGGTTCTGAGACGAATATATTTGTCCGATCGAACTGCATGACAGGGCAGCGACTTACATAGTGCGGTTTTTAAACGATCACTGTTAGGTCTTGATTTTTTGTTTGTTTTCAAAACCAGGAAAATCACAATTTGCTACGGCCCAGAAATGTGGCACAAATTTGAATGTCATAACTGTTAATTGCAGCAAGAGCATCACTGACATCATAAAAACCAAAGTGGTCCAAAAATGAATCCTTGCGAAAGCTCAGGTTGAATCTCCAACTGCTCTAAGTGAGTGCAAAATTGGAAACAGAGATGATAGAAATCAGACCCGCTAGAGGGACATGTCATGTGAAGGCATGTCATCTGCTACCTTCTGTGACCGACAAATGCCCCTAAGCTGAATTGAAGTCTCTACACAGCAGTTGATTGTCACATGAGAGTATGACAGCTGCAGACGTTACAAAGTTTGATGTACTGTTTACGAATCCAAATAATGGACTACCAATAATAATGTGCTGACTGCATTAACCTACTTTTAAATAATAATTAAATATTTGATGAGATGGTATTTTGCTATAAATTACCAAGCTCAGCACTTTTCTTTGTATAAATAGACTACACATTTTGTCATTTCTTCACTCTTGCAATATATATCAATAAATATAAAATTACTATCCCCCTACCCAAGGTAAGGTGTTGATATTATGGAAATATATGTATAAGACTTGTGTCATTTCCTAAACAAATCCGATTAAGCCTCCTCGATAAAAATATGACTTGCAAAAAACAGAGCATGACCGACTCAGCTGGTATTGCCACGCACAAAGGAGCGAAGCCGGCTAATTCACTGCACAATTCACCGTGCACAATTCACTGTGCACAATTCACTGTGGGGACACTTCACTGTGGCGGGCAATTAACTGTTATGGACAATAAATTTACAGTGGTGGACAACTGTGGTGGGGTTATTCACTGTGGCAAAAGTTGAATAAAGTCCACCTCTATAGTGATGAGCAGATATTGAAATACATCAAATGGAAGATGATTTTGCTTATGTTGTGTTCGTTTTATTTTCTGAATATGACCTTATGAAACTAATTAAAATTTTAAGTTTTCGACATCTGACAATTTTCGACCTGGTTTCAATTTGTTTCAATAACTGAAAAAATTATTACGATCGGAACCAAAATCTGTTAGATTTTTGTTCTCTGTTTATTGAGTTAATGAAAAAAACTTTGTAAAGAATAATACTAAACCGTTTTAAGATTTAGGCATTGGGGACAGTTCGCGCGCGCGAATAGTACACCACAATGAAATGCACACAGTTAATTGTCCACCACAGTGAATTGTCCGCCACAGTGAATTGTGTCAACAGTGAATTGTGCACAGTGAATTGTGCGCAGTGAATTAGCTTAGACCCACAAAGGAGAGATCTTGGGAACCCCGTCCAAAAGCAATATCATACAACGTTGAAATGCGAACGTTAGGGAGAAAGAGGAGAGGTACCTGTCTAAAATCAAATAAATGCAGCGATACCGGCATTTTTTTGGCATCCGGAAGGCTCACACATTCTGAGGTCATAACGGCTAACCCCACAGGCGGATCATTAGTGTGAATAAAATAATTGGGAGAGCTATGATTCACCAAAGAACAAAATGCATCAGAACCACTTTTGCAAATAATGCTGTATGTTTTTAGTTGAAAGTTCTTTTTTTCAGAGGCTGGATCATATAACTGTTGGGGCCTTATAATCCTTCTGCAAAAAAAAAAAAAACTAACTAAAAGTCTTAATAAAACTCAAACAATCGTTAGATTTCACATGAGCCCATAAAAACTTGTCTTTTTTATTGGAAAAATAAAACAACATCTCTTATTACGTTCACATTTATTTGAGTTATAATTTATACTTCAGAAAAAAAAAAAACAACACACACATTTACACTACTTCATACTTGAACAAACTACAAAAGCTAAGTATCTTCGGGCATTCCCATTTCACACGGTTTATTTCAGCCATTTCTTGTTAGAATATTTGCCAAACCCATTCCCAGCAATAAAAAAAAACCCTTCCTTCAGATAATTCGAACTAAATTAAATCAAATGCTCAACATAAAAGCGACACCATTAAATCTGAATCTCTTCATTTCTCCGTATACACCACGACCGACAACGACGCCAGCCAACGTCGTCGTCGGTGACGCATCCCCTCGCCCCAGCTAACGCTACTGCCTTGGTTTTGTCGACGATTGAGCTCACTTGCCAAGAAATTAATTTAACTCTGAGTGTCATCGGGGTAATAAATTCCTAGGTTTTGCGAGAGAAAGCATGCCATACCAATATACGAGTACGAACGAACCATAATATATAAAAGTACGAGTATAGAGTAGCTCCTTCCTCTTAAGTTTGAATTTGGAATTTAGTTTCTTATTTCTTTGCCAGTTGTGCCTTGTGCGCCAAAGGAAACCTCTCCTTTAATCCCTAGTTGGCAATTATTATACTTTGTGTCAAGACGCTCGGCTTCCCTTCTTGCCTCTTTTTCTTTAATGCATATTTACTTCCAGGAACATGTGAATTATGGATGCCATCCTTTTTACAAAACGAAACGACTACGACGACGAACCAAAGTATATAGTGGGTGGATTGAGCTTTAGATGTATGAATGGGGCATGGGGGTGATTTTATGGTATGGTTTAGTGTGGCAGTGGCAATGGCACAAATCCCAAAGAATCTTTTCCGCTCCGGAAATGCGAAATAAATGTCGCTCAGCATTTTCAATTTGTGGTTTGGGTTAAATAGCAAATTCGCACACAACACCATCAGGATCTTATGGATAAGAAACGAAAGCGAAAAAAAAACCAAAAACAAAACAAAAAATACTTTTCTGGGACCTAATCCCTTTTGTGATGTCACAACCCTGTTTTTCACCAGAAGGGCTCTGCTTGCTGCTAACCCAAATCTTTGCATTGCTGCGGTGCGTGGCAAGGAAAAATCCCATCCTAAGAAAGAACAAATAATTCCATATTCCACAATTTTGTGGTTAAATGTGTCTCAAGTTCAATTGTTCTTCGAATTATAGGGAAAAATATTTCGGAGGAAAAACATTGAAATTTAAACACCTTCAATTACAATGTCTTTCGCACACGAGAGGTTGGATTTTCTTATTTATTTGAGTTTTGAGATTGGTTGGAAAGAGAAGTTGTGATTTTTGAACACATACGTTTGTAGAATTCGGTAGGGAGCTTCGTCGTAAACCAATGGCTTAGGTTCTTTACAAAGCACGTTGGAATTGTATTATCTAAGACGAACTCCGGGGAATACTTTGGGCATAACTTAAATGTTTTAAAGACGAGACGAAAAGTTTTGGTATTAGGGTATCAGGGAAACAATTTAAGCAGAATGTTTTGAGCGTTTGCGTAGTTGGCAAGGAATTGACAAGGTGAAATTCAGAAGAGACAACCAACCATATCAAAATGATGACGTTCCTGAAACAAATTACGGGCAATGCCTAGATCTTGTAGTGGGGAAAGAATAAGGTAATGCTCACCACAAGGTTCCCTCTATAGTCCAGTCAAATGATGTTAAAAGATGTAACTTCGAGAAAGAATTCGAAGTTTTTTAATGATTTCTGATGTTTCCTTTTTCGGATACTGAATCAAAATATTAACTTTTCTGTGCTGTATTGGTTACGCGTACGCCACATTCTAGAAATTCAAAGCCATATCATGAATATTTATCTCTTTTAACAACTACAGAAATTAGAGTGGTACAAAATGTACTGTCAGTATCAGGGCCGGATTTAGAGGTGTGGAGGACTTGGGGCAACAAAGAAGTGGAGACCCCCCCCCCCAACACCACAAATTATTTCCCAAATGAAATGAACAATTTTTGTCACTCTAGTTTGTCAAGAAATAATTTATTGTGAAACCAAGTAGATTCTTTCAGCATTTAACAAACACACGCATACAAATACTTAATCGAAAACGAGAATTATCTGAAAAGAAATTTAAGAGTTAGCAAACGAAGCTTTCGAGCTTTTTTCGCTAAAAAAACGTTGTTGATTCCGTCGAAACCCAGCTGTCGAAGTAAATGCTGGGAGCGATAGCTTTGATATCGTGATTCGCAGCCTATTTTTATTATTTTCATTTTTGAAAATGAGTGCTCTTCATTGCAATTTGACACCATCAAAACCAAATACATTTTCAATGCAATTCTGAGGTTTGGGAATGTAGCTCTGAAATTTTGATCTTTCGATAATTGAGTAGGAAAATAGCTCCGGAGTGTAGTATAGCTCTTTTCCATAGTTCTATTTGTAGGTACTACACGTCGGTCAAAGATACAAATTGAACCAACTTATTACCAAGGCTGGGTTGTAAATCATCCTTGTACACTTTCACCAATGCCTTTGCTGCAGTGTGTAAATTTTCAGCATCCATCTCTTTAATGCGATTAAGAAATCCAAATCTCGAACGTTCATACCCGTGCAATCTTTCAGTCAGAGAAACACACAGCTGGTTGACGACCGCTGGGATGAAGCCAAATACTTTGTATTTCTCCTTTGGTGACAGATTTTTATCTTGCGCTTTCATAATCGAGCCTCACATTTCTTGTCCGTCGCTGGGCTGCTTCCTCCCTCGTATTAATCAAAATTGTTTATTACGGATTCCTCGAATGTTTTCAATGATTCTAATGCACGCACTGCAAATTCAGGTATTATTTTCGGGCCCTGCAACATGTTTGTATAGCGTTGAATCGCTCAGAGATATTGTTCCAAAAGACTGCAAAATAAGCGGTTTCGAGACTACTCATCTTTTGTAGAAGGTGCAATGCTTCATTCCTCAAGATATCTTTTTGCTCCCCATCGGAAAATATACTGGTTAGAGCCTCTTTAATTTACGAATAGCCTTTGAAAATGGCCTTAGTAGCTTTAGCTCGAAAAGACCAATGAGTGTCGCTAAGCTTTTTACTTGCGATTATAGAGAAGTCGAAAAAAGTGGGTCCGCCAATTCTGTCTGTCTGTCTGTCTATATCGGCACTATCGGCACCTAGAGCCTAAACGGCTGGACCGATTTGCTCCAAACTTGGTACAAAATATTATTATGACGTCCTACAGAGGGATTTTTGGAATTAGCATTCTAGCTCCAAAGCTAACGGTAGGTACCTGCCATATGATTTTTATAAAAAATTCATTTATGTCGAAAACGGCTGCTAGGATTTTGATAAAACTTTCGGAATGGTGTTTTTTGAGTAAATTTCATGTTCTGGTTCGACAGATTTTTCAGGAAAAGTCTTATAACGGTACCTCCCATATGGGACCGGTTTTTTGAAATCAGATTTTCTCGTAAACCACTTGACGGATTTCGATGAAATTTTTAATACATATAATAGCCTTTTTATAGACGAAATAATATAAATTCTTAAATTTTTCAAAAAAGAGTTTTTTTGAGTTTTTAAAAAAAGATTAATTTTTTTTTATTTTTTGTTTTTTTCCAAAAACGGTTTGATCTGTTTTTTTTTTTTAAATTTAAATTGACTGATAAAAACTACGAATTGTTAGAAGTTGCATGCTCAAAAAAAATTGGAATACGTTTTCGAAAAGTTTTTCAAAAAAAACCGTTTTTCGAAAAAACTGGTCGAATGATTTTGAAAAAAAATTTCGTAAATTTTAAAAAAGCAAAAGAAATCTAATGGCTTACTTCATTTTTTCCAAGAAACGTTTTAACTAGTGACTTTTTAAACGATCAATAAAATTTCACATAGTTTTTTCCCTGGTTTTATCCAAAATCTCTATTTTAAAGTTTTTTAGGATAAGCCGCGTAAAAACATATTAAATATTTAGTGAGTACAATTCTATACTCACCCCGAACGTTTCGCTACAAATTACATTGAGCGTGGTCACCGGGAAACTGACCACTGTCACACATTAGAGCAAGTTCGTCCGACCCAGTCGTGCACTTTATTAAAAACGTAAAACTGTCCGCCTTTTTCCTTCGATAATTTATCAATCAGAATTCGGTATTGAATCTCCAATGAACAAGAGTTAGCAGCTGCTTTTACAACTAAATTAAGAGATTGACCACAACATGGTACAAACGCCGATTAATGATTTTTCTCCAATTGCCACTCATTTTTGCAACGTTGTCATATGATTGGCCGTGGCAATCCAGAATTTCTATTTGATGGTCACCTAAAACTTTGAGTAACGCGTTGTTGTTGTAATCTTCATCACAAGAGAACATGACTATACAAACGTCAGTCGTTTGACTTTTCCCTTAAAAACAGCAAAAATAGGGCTTTCTTTGGACTGGGCAAGGCATCATAGTTTTGTACCATATAGCAGTTTATTATTCAAGAAATCATGCACTTCGCCTGGTCCTAGTTGATAATCATTCCCAGATCGTAACTGACTCCAAAAAGACGATTAGGCAATATTAGGTACTATATTAAGTCGACTTAAATCGTTCCGGGAAAATCCCAAACAGACTGAAGGTGAATATAAAATTTAATTAATTAAAAACCATTAGATTTTTGTTATAAATGTTTATTTATATACTTTTCACAAAACGAATTAAAAACAATAAAACAAATAGCAATATATAATGGATTCCTTCCAGAAACCATAGACGAAATAGTGAATAAACAGAAAAATAAATACAAAAACAATAACAATGAAATAACACAAAACCCAAAGTACATATCAATAGATTACACCAACACTTTGCCAAATGTAATAAGAAACGAATTTTAAAAAACTAAACATAAACATATCGTTCAAAACAAACAATAACATACAAAACATTTTAAAACCAAAATCAAAAATTGATCTCAAATCAAAATCAGGCGTCTATAAAATCAAATGCGGTGACTGTAATAAATATTATATCGGACAGACCGGACGATCTTTTTACGAACGATTCACAGAACATATACCAAAACAAAAAACTAAAGTAAATTACGCAACACATCTAATAGATAACAATCACAACTATACTGACTTTGATACGAACCTTTCTGCCTTGCACCTGTACAAAAAGGGCAGACTACTCGACGCACTTAAAGAGTTCGAAATATATAAAGGAAACAAAACAGAAGAAGACAGAGTTTTAAACGACAAACTATTATTCAAAACGAACCCATTATACAACACTGCACTTAAACTTAAAACATTTAAAACAACAGAAAGAGACCAGAACAAATCAACTAACATTAATACATGAAACAAAAACGAACTAAAGAACAATACTTGAAACAATAAAGGGAGACAAATAATCAACGTCATTACCACCAAAGACGAAACGTCAAAAAATATAAATAATTCCGAAGCGCTTGACAATGAAACTTTGTTTTCGAAACGCGTCGCGTTAAAATAAAATATTAACACCTTAATAAGTTGTGAAAAGTATGTAAATAAATAAACATCTTCTATCTATATACATAAACATAAGCGAGAGCTACAGTACGTTTGCAACGAACTGTTGGATACCCTATTCCCCATATTTTTGTATGTGCATGCGTCTGCCTCCCGCAAACAGCCGATGTTTCAGAAACAAAATTCTTCTTTAGCAGACAGAAAAAAATTCAATAACATTAATTTTATGCGGTGTGATGTTCAATTAGTGCTGGCGTAATAAAAAAAGGAGTGCGCCACGCCCAAAGTTAAAACATTTTATTGCCAAAGCAATTGTTATGAGCTCAGTGACATTCAATTTTATTCTTGCAGATCGATTTGAACAAAACAAGACAAAACTTAAATTTTTAAAAATTAGATTTGGAATGGAAATAGCGATTATGGGTGTTTTAACAAATCTTGAACCACACTCTGCTACGTAACCAAGGAACATAAATCCAAGTGTTCATCTGTTTACTTCAAAACTGCGACCGATAGTTAAAAAACGTTAAAAAAATTAATGCATTATACGACTTTTGACGGAAACGCCCCTTAAAAGTGGGCGTGTCTTAAAAATTTGAAGCACTAACTGCACTTTTTTCAGTATTTAGGCATATGTGTAAGACTACAGCTGAATCGAGTAGTTTTTAAACAATCTTACCTGAACAAAGGTATTTTACCAAAATCACGCCTTTAAAAGTGGGCGTATTGAAAAAATTTACGAAAGAAAATGTAGAGATATATTACTCAAATAACGAACGGAAGGAAAAAGGTTTAAATTAAACATTGGAAATGCCTTAAATTCTTAATGCTGCGTTTTTCGTTCTTTCATGAAAAAAATTTCTTTTCATACACAAACCTTTTAGTTTCTATTAAGAGACGCAAAATTTTGGCTTGCGGATTCATTATAAATATCGTTTTTTTACAAAAACAATTTTTGTATAGTTTCTTATGAAAAGTGGGCGTCAGCCACGCCCAAAATCAATTTTTTGATTTCATACACAAGATGTTTATGTGCCAGTAAGACCCACAAAATTTAATGTTTTTCGCTTTAATATAACAATTGTTATTTTATAAAAACAATATTGATGGTTTTGTATGAAAAATAGGCGTAAGCCACGCCCAAACTGAAATATTTTTGTTTGATTGGAAGAAAGTTTACCTAAAGCTTACGTGTGCAAATTTTTAGCGTTATGCTTTATCGTAACTGTACAAAAAACGTAATTTAATTTTATTAAATTAAGGTTGTTCAACAAAAATGGCGGTTGTGGGCGTGTTTGTGGGCGGATTTTACCGGTTCAAGAACTTAGCCTTACTCTTGAACCAAAGATTATATATACCAAATTTCAGCTTTCTAGCTCAAAAATTGCGACCTCTAGAGAGTATACATACGGACGGACGGACGGACGGACGGACGGATGGACGGACGGACGGACGGACGGACGGACGGACGGACATGGCTAAATCGACTAGGCTTTTGATTCTGAGTCAGAATATATATACTTTTCTATACCTAACGGTATTATTTCTCTATGTTACAAACTCCATACCAAATACAATATACCCATTCTATGGAATAGGGTATAAAAATGAATTGGCGTCTGTTTGTACGCGCCTAACTCGGCTGAATATCATCCGATTTGCAAGGGGATTTTTTTGTTGGGTTTGTATTAAACCAGGTAAACGAATAGCGGAGCCGAATTTTTCAAATTTTGAACGGTATTTTTTAAAAATCGTCAAAACACAAAATTGCGGAACAAAAATATCGACAGATTATGACTTTGTTCTTTGTACAAGCATAACTTGGCTAAATATTACCCAATTTGAATGAGGATTTTTTTGTTGGATTTGTTTTGAACCAGGTAAACACACAATGGAGCCGGTTTTTTTTTTTTTTTTTTTAATTTTTATTTTTTTTTCACTTGCAAAAATAAACGAGTTTCTTCTAAACCTGTGCAAGTGACCCGTTCGCCAGAGCTGCTCTACTCGGAAATGCCTTGCTATTATATTTGGAATGCACCGTACAAAAGATTTCAACGTCGAAAACAAGGGCAAGCTGTTGCCGGATATGCGGATGTGTATTAAACTTATGCGCTTGGTCGTATCTATGCTGTTCATCCAAAAAATGACGACTGCTTCTATCTGCGATTGCTTTTGGTCAATGTGCCTGGTCAAACTTCGTACGAGAACCTGCGGACTGTTGATGGTGTGCTGTGTGCCACATTTAGAGAAGCCTGTCAGCGGATGAATTTGTTTGCCAACGACAATCATTGGGACGCAACACTTTCTCACAAAACGTTTCTCCTTTCGTTGATTTTTACTTCAATTCGGTCAAGATCCGACATAGCGCTTGCGATTGCATCTTCTTGAATAGCGGTCACGTTGTTGGAAGGTGGTTGCACAGCACATTCAGCGTTAAAATTGCCACTGAATCTGCAGTTGAATGACGAACCAACATGAAATATTTCAAGAAATTCTGCTATGGCACAAGTGTTGAAAACTTTCAAAATTATCATCTGGGATGAATGCACAATGGCACACAAGAGAGCATTGGAGGCTCTTGATCGAACAATCAAAGATTTACGGAACAATATCAGACGCTTTGGAGGAGCAATATTATTGCTAGCAGGTGATTTCCGTCAAATTTTACCAGTAATCCCGCGGTCAACGCCTGCAGATGAACTGAACGCTTGCCTAAAATTATCGTATTTCCGGCGATACGTAAAGAAGCTGCAGTTGACGACGAACATGCGAGTTGCGTTGCAGAACGATCCATCAGCCGATGATTTTGCAAAAAAAACAATTGGCAATTGGAAATGGTTGAATTACCGTTGATGCTGCAACTGGCCTGATTTCGTTCCCGCTGAATTGTGAATTCACATCATAGATGGAAGAACTCATCAGCAAAGTGTTCCCTAACATCGGTCGCAGTTATTTGAAACACGATTGGCTCAGTGAACGCGCGATATTAGCTGCGACAAATAATAAGGACGTCGATTATTTGAATTTCATCAAAATAAAATCGCAGCTCCACTGCATTCGCTCAAGTCGGTGGATCGCGTAACAAATGATGACGAAGCAACAATATCCAATTGATTTTTTGAATTCGTTGGATGTTCCCGGTCTACCAACACACAATTTGCAACTCAAAGTCGGCTCTGTCATCATAATGCTGCGCAATCTGAACCAACCAAAACTATGCAATGGAACTAAGTTGACAGTGAAGAAACTCATGAACAACGTCATCCAAGCGACAATAATCAAAGGCAAGTTCAAAGGCGAAGAAGTTCTCATTCCAAAAATTCCTTTCATACTAACCGACTTGCCATTCGAGTTTAAGCGGATTCAGTTTCCCGTTCGACCCGCATTCGCCATGACAATCAACAAATCGCAAGGCCAATCGTTGCAAGTGTGTGGCCTTAATCTTGAATTCCCTTGCTTTTCAAATGGACAACTGTACGTGGCGTGTTCGCGTGTCGAAAAGCCATCTGCATTGTTAGGGCAAGTATTGGTTTCGTGCACAGAAAAAAAATCGAGGTTTTAATCAAACATGACATTACGATGATAGAGAAGCCCAAAAAAGTGTTTTTCGCCATACCGTCCGTCGGTCTGTCTGTGCGTCTGTGCGGATGTGCGCTTTTTCACGTCATTCTACAGCCTAAACGGCTTGACGGATTTTCTTCAAACTTCATATATAGCAGTTTGAAGAAAAACGATTGTCGAGGTTTTTCTTATTTCGTTTTAGCCCGGCTCAAACTGGTACCTTTCATGTAACGGTTTTTTTCATTTCGGATTTTCTCGAAAACGGCTCTAATGATTTTAATTAAACTCAAAATTTAGCTAAGTTTAAGCATTTCTAACAAAATAAGTTCGCAACGGCTTGATTGAATTGACTCGAATTTCGTTCGGCATCGTTCTTTATAGTGGTCTATTTAATGGCTTTATAAAATTTTCAGTGAAGCGTTTCTAAATGGTCTCTCCCATACAACGAGCCGTTGAGTTTTAGCCTACTTTTTTTGGTTTTCGCTAATTTGCTCAAAAATGGTTCTAACGATTTTGTTTAAACTTTGGGTGCAATATTCTTTTAGTGTTCTAAAGAGAACTGCGTTTTTAGTTTTTGGTTAAAAATGCAAACAACGGAAATCTGGTCTTGACGTCTTTTTTTCAAATGGCCATAAGTTGTCAACGGTTGTATCGAATTCAAACAAACTTTGTTTGGTATAGTTCCTTACAACTCTCTATCAGATGGCATTCCTTTTTTTCCAGTTTCTCTTATATAAATGGTGGCTCCCATACAAAGAGCCACTAGGTTTTGGCCAATATTTTAGTATTTTCTAATTTACTCTAAAAAGGCTCTACCGATTTTTACTAAACTTTGTACTGAATATACATAGAATGTTTTGAAGAAAACTGCATTTAAGTTTTTGGCTACAAATGATAATAACGGAAATTTGTTTTAACAATTTTATTAATTTGGCCAAAATATGACCTAAATTTTGAACAATTCAAAGGTTTCTTAACGTAAGCTCCATCTCGGGTTTTCCAGTTTTAACCAAAATTTTGTAGTTTTCCCCAAATTTTTCAAACAGGAGTTCTTCATATTGCTCGAAAACTTTGTTTTCATCGTACTATTGAACCCACAGAGCAAGTACGTACGACCCAGTCGTGCATTTTATTTGTTTATGCACCGGACAAAAAACAAACAACGTTGTTTATCACAAAGCGTTGCAGTGACCTAATCATTTCTGTTTAAATAAAAGTAATTTTAATCAATTTAATATCAATTGTTTAATTCTTTCTTAAGAGAGGCTCGACTTTCGAAAGCGACATTTAGTCAATTTAAGGCGGAACGAAGTTCGCCGGGTCAGCTAGTTTATAATAAAAATAAAAATTTGGTTTTTAATTAATTAAATTTTATATTTCCATATTCGAAATCAACCAACAACTTGGAGACCAACAACCCAACATGCAGACTGAAGGCGGTTTGATCGAGGTTACAAAATTAAATTATTTCACCTCAAAGTACAAAATTTGGAATAGCCCAACCATAATAAAACCATTTACAACTCCAGGAAAGCTCAAAGCCACCAGCTTTTATGAAGACAATGCTATTACCAGTACCATTTGATTAAAGGTTCCCCTGCAAATTGAGTTTACTTTCATGCAACCATTCACATAGCCAAAGTAATCTTTATTGACTTGGTTGAATCGAACGAGTTAAGCAAACATGGATTTATCTGTAATCTTGCAGCTTGCTAATGAAATACATATTTCCTTACATATGCAAACGCCAACACCACACCCGACACCGACATCCAACTTAGTACTAATATATGGATGGATACAATTGATAATCACCCTGAGGCACAAACACAACCACACGAACAAAGGGATTAAGATTAATTCGTTCCACCAACATCATGTAGACGTTTTTCACTCATCAGAGCTGCCTTTGCATATATTCTGAAAACAAGGACAAAAACCAGGACGAGAGCACACAACCAAGCAAAAGCAACCCAAAAGTTGAAAATGATCAACTCTAGGCAGTGCGTGCAATTGCATCAATTACCACACCAATGAGGGTTTGATGAACTATTTGACCAAAGTATGTAGTCCTGATGTTGGACATGCACATCGTTATCGTGGTCATTGAGTGTAAGAAATGAGAACACACAAATTTGTAAACGTTGGACGAAAAGGAAATGAGGAAATTTTGATTTACTGCAAATCCAATAAGATCGGAATATAATTCCTCTGAGGTTGATATGAAGTCCTCGAAATACGAGTAGGTACAGCGGAATGTTTTTGTCTGAATCTATCTAATTGCAATCCAATACACTACTTGTGAAGTAAAGCCTTAGGATAAGTAAGTTTTAGTCTAAATCAGAAATTATGTTTTCTTGAAACAATTCCAATATCAGGTATATAATTGCACAAGAATTTTGATCGAAATCCTTTAAACCAGTTAACCCTACAATCAAGACTAAGTGTTATTGTAAATGATATTTTACGATTCAGGTTAACAATTCAATATTATTCACTTGATTTTCGTAAGGCTTGCTTTCAATTACTTTAACGATGAATTAAGTGCTTCCAATATTTCGAATATACATGTTTACTTAATTCTATGAAATTTTCAATAGCTGCTTGATAAATTCAATTCCTCTTAAGATAACTAAAAATATCAACTCCGACAATTCGTGGTACACGATAATGCTTAAATCTCTACCTATAATAACAAATGGAATCAGGCTTGGAAGTCTTGTATTAAAAGCCTTTCAATTTCTGATCAAAATGTGTTCCTTGCACTTGTTGAAGAGTTTAATTTACTTTTTAGAAACTAACAGTTTCATTTTGGCTGAACAAATGTCTCAAAGATTTTATTGCTAATTTGTATTCTTTCTTGAACTGAGATAAATAAATTTGTATAACCAACAATGGAGTAAACTTAACAGTGCTTAACAAAATCTCTGTCTTAACTCAAGGGATTATTTTTGATGAAATAATACTAAGCAGTCGCTGTTAAAACTAATGAAATCTCATGATATCGGAAATATTACTCAATTATTGGAATTCTTTGCCATTCGCAGTACTTAGTGTTCGTTACAGAAATGAAATCAAACAGCAATAAATTCAATATCAATATCAATATCAAGATAAAATAAAATGTGATTCGAACTTGTGTTTGCGTGGTTGTCCGCTTGAATAGTTCGCGCTACACTACACAAAACGGAGATGGCGCCCTCAACCATCAAGGGAGTAAACTTAACACGAATAACTTTTCATTTCATTCAAATCGTCACGTGGAAATTTGAAAATATTTTATTGGTAGCATTTTATAGTTAAGCCAGGGGACGGTGCCCAAAATTTGTGCTCAGTTTTATACAACTCGTAATCAATATTATGACTGAGAAATGAAGTTTGAAATACATTAACTACAAATTTATTAAATTATACTAGCTGACCCGGCAAACTTCGTTCCGCCTTAAATTGATTAAATGTCCCTTTCGAAAGTCGAGCCTCTCTTAAGAAAGAATTAAACAATTGATATTAAATTGATTAAAATTACTTTTATTTAAATAGAAATGATTAGGTCACTGCAACGCTTTGTGATAAACAACGTTGTTGGTTTTTTTGTCCGGTGCATAAACAAACAATGCAGATGGCTTTCCGACACGCGAACACGCCACGCACAGTTGTCCATGTAAAAAGCAAGGGAATTCAAGATTAAGGCCACACACTTGCAACAATGGGCCTTGCGATATGTTAATTGTCATGGCGAATGCGGGTCGAACGGGAAACTGAATCCGCTTAAACTCGAACTGCAAGTCGGTCGGCATCATAGGAATTCTTGGAATGAGAACTTCTTCGCCTTTGAACAACTTGTCTTTGATTATTGTCGCTTGAATGACGTTGTTCATGAGTTTCTTCACTATCAACCTAGTTCTATTGCATAGTTTTGGTTGGTTCAGATAGCGCAACATTATGATGACACAGCCGACTTTGAGTTGCAAATTGTGCGGTGGTAGACCGGGAACATCCAACGAATTCAAAAATTCAATTGGATAGTTTGTTGCTTCGTCATCATTTGTTACGCGATCCACCGACTTGAGCGAATGCAGTGGAGCTGCGATTTTATTTTGATGAAATTCAAATAATCGACGTCCTTATTTGTCGCAGCTAATATCGCGCGTTCACTGAGCCAATCGTGGTTCAAATAACTGTGACCGATGTTAGGGAACACTTTGCTGATGAGTTCTTCCTTCTATGATGTGAATTCACAATTCAGCGGGAACGAATTCAGGCCAGTTGCAGCATCAACGGTAATTCAACCATTTCCAATTGCCAATTGTTTTTTTTGCAAAATCATCGGCTGATGGATCGTTCTGCAACGCAACTCGCATGTTCGTCGTCAACTGCAGCTTCTTTACGTATCGCCAGAAATACGATAATTTTAGGCAAGCGTTGAGTTCATCTGCAGACGTTGACCGCGGGATTACTGGTAAAATTTGACGAAAATCACCGGCTAGCAATATCATTGCTCCTCCAAAGCGTCTGATATTGTTCCGTAAATCTTTCATTGTTCGATCAAGAGCCTCCAATGCTCGCTTGTGTGCCATTGTGCATTCATCCCAGATGATAATTTTGAAAGTTTTTAACACTTGTGCCATAGCAGAATTTCTTGAAATATTGCATGTTGGTTCGTCATTCAACTGCAGACTCAGTGGCAATTTTAACGCTGAATGTGCTGTGCAACAACCTTCCAACAACGTGGCCGCTATTCGAGAAGAGGCAACCGCAAGCGCGATTACTTGACCGAATTGAAGCCAAAATTAACGAAAGGAGACACGTTTTGCCAGTTCCACCAGGTGCATCCAGGAAGAATATGCCACCGTTACCGTCGTCAACCGCCTTCATCAATGAGTCGTCCACGTTCTTTTGCTCGGGATTGAGCAGTGGGACATTTGTGCGAACTGTTTCTGTCAAAGCGTCTCGATCGAGTTCTCGCTTAACAGGTTGCTGCACATGAGCATACACATGTCTTCGATCAATATCAGCGCCTCGTTGCGGATCTCATCGTTGATTTGAAGTTCGGGATTTAATGTTGTTCTTCGAACTCGATGCAAAATATCGTCAGCTATGTTGTCCTTGTATTTGTCCCACAAAATGAGGGGGTTTTTGAGTCGCAGGAGCAGAAACTGAAGCATCGGCAAGTGTTGCGTCCCAATGAATGTCGTTGGCAAGTAAATTCATCCGCTGACAGGCTTCTCTAAATGTGGCACACAGCACACCATCAACAGTCCACAGATTCTCGTACGATGTTTGACCAGGCACATTGACCAAAAGCAATCGCATATAGAAGCAGTCGTCATTTTTTGGATGAACAGTATAGATACGACCAAGCGCATCAGTTTAATACACATCCGCATATCCGGCAACAGCTTGCCCTTGTTTTCGACTTTAAAATTTTTTGTACGGCGCATTCCAAATATAATAGCGAGGCATTTCCGAGTAGAGCAGCGTTCTAGCGAACGGGTCACTTGCACAGGTGGAGAAGAAACTCGTTTGTTTTTGCAAGTGAAAAAAAAAAATTTAAATGAAAAAAAAAAAAAAAAAAAAAAACCGGCTCCGTTGTGTGTTTGCCTGGTTCAAAACAAATCTAACAAAAAAATCCTCATGCAAATCGGATAATATTTAGCCAAGTTATGCTTGTACAAAGAACAAAGTCATAATTTGGCGATATTTGTTCCGCAATTTTGTGTTTTAATGATTTTTAAAAAATACCGTTCAAAATTTAAAAAATTCGGCTTCGCTATGCGTTTACCTGGTTTAATACAAACCCAACAAAAAAAATCCCCATGCAAATCGGATGAAATTCAGCCGAGTTAGGCGCGTACAAACAGACACCAATTCATTTTTATATATATAGATAACTTAAGAATTCTCTTTCAATTACTTGCATTTAAAATAATAATTTACCAGGGAACAGTTTTTTCGGTACTAAAATAATCATCAATCAATAAATAATGATGAGAGAAATATTATCTTAAATTTTATAATATGCACGTAGAAAATTCATTGTTTATTAGTATTTAAGATCAAAAATACAATGTTTTTAAAAAATTTCGTTTAAAAAATCACGCGAGACACTGAGTTGCCCAGTAAGAGGAGAAATACCCATATGCAGCAAATGTGATAAAAAAGAAATATCGAATATCGTTGAAGATTGATCCGAAAAGATTCTAGAAGTTTGTAAATTTGAAGAAGTCTGATGGGTATCCAGTAAAAATTATTTACAAAGATTTCGCTTTAACAAGCTCACCTGAGATATGCAATGCGCTTGCAAAGCATTTCAGTAAGGCTTTTATCATTTTTGGAGCTGTCCAAAATCCCCAATGGTCAAAAGCAAATCCCAAGTGCCACCATAAAGTCAGGCTACTGAACGTATTTCAAAACATGAATTATACACATTTGACTTTTCAGTATTGATTTTCGGGATTTAAATTATTCGGGATTTTGGTTTTCGGGATTTTGAACCATTTTATATAAAAACATGTCAAAATGGACGAAGATTTCTGTAACTACTTCCTTGATTTCAACCAAGCAACTTTTAACAATATTATGATAATGATAAAGTCTTGCATTGTCTTTCATCGCTGGCATTTCTCCCATAATATTAAAAAAGATATTAGTCCATCTTAACCGGATAATTTCTTCGAATATGGAAAGAATCATTCATTACTCAGGTCTTCAAAAAAGGTAGTTAATTTGATATCGCCAACTATAGGAAGATTTCCAAACTTCCTCTTAATCCAAAGCTTTTTTGAACAAGGAGTTGGTGAAAGTGTAACGTTTTTCTGCAAAAATTTAATCTGCCATCAACAACATCGCTTCACCCAGAAGCGGTCTACTGTGACTTTACTTACTTACCTTTATTAGAGAGCGGACATGAGCAGGATTGTATCTACCAAGACACAGATTTCTCAAAAGCTTTAGACCAACTCTCTCATGAAATCATTGTTTTTAAATTGAAAGCTTTTAGGTTTCCCTGTTTTGTTAATTGCATACTTTTACATCTCCAAGTTAGAAATTTGGAGTCCCACAAAGCAGCCATCTTGGTCTGTTACTATTTACACTCGCTATCAATGAATTTCTTGAATCTGGAAGAAGATATTGACAGATTTGTTTTCTGGTGCTGCAAGAATATTTTAAACCAAAACCTGTATAGTTAAGTTAGAAATTTGGAGTCCCACAAAGCAGCCATCTTGGGCTGTTACTATTTACACTCGCTATCAATGAATTTCTTGGATCTGGAAGAAGATACTGACAGATTTTTTTTCTGGTGCTGCAAGAATATTTTAAACCAAAACCTGCTAAATTAAAGACAGCAACAATTGCAGGGATATGGGTACACAGTACATTTGACTGTAATATCACGATATCTAGAAAAAAAAAATTTAGAGCAAACAAATCTAAAAACGAAAATCTAGAAATTTTAATCTCGAATAACCAAAATAAAATCTAGAGTGAACAAAAATTTACGAAAATTGATTTCCAGACAATATGTATTAATTTAAGATTAAGAATTTTTCTAAAGTAGAATCAAGTAGCTAGTGTAGGACAATATTAACCATGTGCCTAAAATGTTAGTAGATGAGACAGGAAAATATAATTTAGTTCAGTTAGGCACGGAATCTTAGCACTCTGTAAATTCAAATTCAAAGCCAAGTCCGGAACCTTTGTTTGCCATTTCGTTAGCTTTTCCATTTCCTTTAATTACCCTGTGACCGGGACCCAGCAAAGTGATACATTGTGCTGCGAAGCAAGAACCATAAGCTCTTCGTGACAGCTTTTCACAAGATTGAATTTTATTTCAACAGTCGAAATTGCTTTTATTGCTGCCGAGGTATTGGTGAAAATGGTAATATCGTCTGGCGGTATTTAAAACATCGATGCCTCTCTACCTGCTTTTAATACAATGCTTGAGTTGGTTAATCGTAATCTAAAGCTTTCGAGTAGAACCCAGCTCCCTTTCCAATGTCCAATTGTTATCAATCTGTGTATAAATGGATTTAGATGAGGTCTGTGGAACGTTGTTCTTATCTCCCTGCTTCGGAAGATGCATTCGAAGGGTTTGTCAAAGTCGAAGTGGGGTGTTCAGAGCCTTCATTTATTGTTCCCAAATAAAGATGTTATATTTCGGTGTGCCCCTTTGAAAGTGGTTCCAATAGTTAGATTTGCTAATTCTGAGGGCACCTAATGCTGCCGTTTCTTTCATGTAACTTAACGCTATTATACTCTAGCCAACAAAAACTGGCAGTACACCTCTTATGGGGATGGTTTTATTAAACCATCTTTTTGCACCATACAAATTGTTTACCCTCCAGTGAATTTCCAATTGCATCTGACGTGAATCCTACACGTCCTATTCAGAAGACATCTGTATGTGCTAAATTTCCTACAATTCCGTTAGAACGAAAATTGGTGTATGTCAATTCGTTGCCGAGATAAGGTACTTCAAAAACCGGGTCATTTTTCAAATCTATACAAAATGGCAAACATTTTTGTAAAATGACCTGTTTTCTTAAGATTTTTTTAAGGATTGGAAGAGGTGTGTTTATATAAGTTTTGTGTTATTTGTATTTTAAAGTCGTTAATTTTGTGTGCAATCTAATAAAAAGGACGGATCTGCATATAAAGACAGTGCATATAATTCTTTCAGATTTTTCTAATTTGAAATGCTTACTACGGAAACCCTGTATGAGCTTTTGTGTGAAAAGCACTCATGGAAAACAAAAGAGTGCAAATGAGTGCAAACATCCCTATCTTAACTGTACTGCCAATTTTTGTTGGACCGAATATATAGTTACTTTTAGGGGTATTATTTCTTGTTTCACCCAACGGTTTTGTTTCAGCTTTCGGTCAGCTCATTAATATCTTTTAATTTGACATCGAATGCCAATGAATTAACATTTCTGCTTCTTTTGAGAAGATAGAGTTTCCTGAGATAAAGTTATAAAAGAAGCGTATAACTATCTCCTGAAGTGTGTATTTCCGAATCATTTTACAATCAGAACAATAATTATTATCGTTTGAAACACTTAATCAAACCTCATTGGAATTCGATTTCAGGCTGTGTTAATAGCTGACAAGTAATTTTTGTTTTGATGACGCACATTGTTTTTGAAATCAAATATTCTTGAGTTTCATGTCAACAACTTTTCCAAAACATAATAACATCATTCATTGAAACAAAACAAAACAAAATAAAACTTTAGGGAAAGAATGTTAGACATCTGTTACTGCGGAGATTAGCTAGTTATATAAGAAACACGCAAGGTCATTATACCTTACGTTCTTCTTCTAATTAATCAAACAATTTAGCTCTAATGATACTTTGGACTCATTAAATCCCACTCGCTATACATTCATGATTCTGTACCATCGCATCGTGTGTATAGCCAACTGTCGACCAGAATAACCCCTGCCTTCCAACCAGCCAGCTAGCCAGTCAGCTTGAGATATTCCACCCGCCTCCGCTCCGGACGCGGTGTGGATGATGTAGACGGTCGTCCCTGAAAGAGTTTTCTTATTAATTAGGAGGATTAATGTCCTATGTTTTACAGACCTGTCGCAGCAATACTGCCCTCCCCAACATTTTCTCTCCTTTGGGCAGATCAAAACTAATGAGCTAGAGATTACATGGCGCTTATAGTTGTTGGGAAATTGAATCCTTTGACAGACAACGGGATAAACACTTATTTTTGGAGAAAAGTGTTTTTGTGTAATCCCATTTAGAGGATACCGAATTAATACCCTGACAAAAGATTTGACGAGAAAATAAAATGCCAACAAACGTACCTATACATGAATATACCATAACTCTCGTTATATATGAAATATATGTACTTTTGGATGGTTAATATTCTTGATGGACGAACAACAACGCAACCGACGCGACGCCAAAAGCGATGGATGGTTAGAGTGGTTGCTAAGATATTTAAGCTAGAGCTGAGGATTCCACCCAGAAGACACAAGACACATGAAACATGGATAAGAGAGAGAGAGATTGATTTGAAGTAAATTAGGAAAATGTCAAAATGTCCATTATTATGATGGGTTGATGAGAGTTTCTTAACATCCTTAGAGAGAGAAACTGAAAGCATGAGAAAAAAGTGATTAGTTTAAGAAAGAATGTAGGTGTCAAATGCCACAATGAAACGAAAGATTCTTTCAAAATGGAAGACATTCTTTTATGTTATTAAAACAGGTACACGTCCATTGAGGAGATTCATCATAAATTATAATTATAACTAGGAATGTAATTTGAAAAATTTATTGAACAATAGAAGCATGGAAATCGTGAGAGTAGATAAACATGGGAGCGAAGACAACCATTACATTACATTACATTAAATTACATTACATTACATCACATTACATTACATTACATTACATTACATTTTAATCTACTCCGTCGATGAATCAACGAAGTAGACCCATAACACATTTACAACTACTGGCAAGTTGCCATATCTTGAAATGCTTTGATAGCCCAATTGTCAGTTTTCGACAATCCAATCCAAATAATAATATAAAGGTAGAAAAAAATAAATCAAAAAATTAAATCAACCCTTTAACTGTGCCGTACTTCCCAAGCTTTTTTTTATATATTTGTTTGTATTTTTTCCATATTGAGCGTTTAGAAAAGAATTTCCAAAACAAACAATTTTCAGCTCACTTTCGTTGCTGGCTGATTTCACTAGAAAACAAATGAAGTTTGGTGCGGTTGCAATCAAACGTCATAATGAATGATTGCATTCAACGAAAAAAAAATTAAGTAGTGCCAAATATTCTAAAGGTATGCTTAGAGCAAACAAAATTTTACTTAGTTGAAGTCTCCGAAAGGTCGACAGTGAAATTATAATCTCGACTGGGATCGCAACTCTTCCACTCAACTGTTTCAGGTTTCACAAACGTTTGACTCCAGAAAACATCGGCAAGCTTTCCGGTTTAAGGGTGTTACATTTCTGAAAACACGAAATGTTCTCGTTCGACAGCGCGAGAGAGAGAGAGAGAGAGGGAGAGGGAGAGGGAGAGGGAGAGAGAGAGAGAGAGAGAGAGAGAGAGAGAGAGAGAGAGAGAGAGAGAGAGAGAGAGAGAGAGAGAGAGAGAGAGAGAGAGAGAGAGAGCGAGAGAGAGCGAGATAGCGAGATAGAGACTAAAACTCGTTGGATATATTATGCTGATAGGTCTTAAACGGGGAGGAGTTTGTTTGAGGAATGACCACAAATAGCATTTTCACCAAAATTGAAAGCAATAATTAATAAATCACTGAGAAGCATGGGTACATGTTTTCATATTGGTGAATGATTATTTGAACTTACAAACCCTTTTTCTACAGACACCTTCAAGAAATTCCTACTCCTATTCTCAGAAAATTTAAAATTAATTCTATAATATAATGCACAATTGTTCATGAAATTAAATGCACGACTGGGTCGGACGAACTTGCTCTAATATGTGACACTGGTCTTGGGGTTTAAGATTTTGGAAAAAAGCGGGACAAAAATGATATGAAATTTTATTGAGCACTTATAAATCACAAGTTAAAACGTATTTTGGAAAAAATTAAGGCCATGTGATTTCGTTTGCTGTTAAGAATTTTAAGAATTTTTTTTTTTCTAAATCGTTTGACCAACTTTTTCAAAAAACAATTTTTTTTGAAAAACTTTTCGAAAATATATTCCAATTTTTTTTTCAGCTTGCCAAGTTCTAGCACTTTGTTTTTTTTTTTATCAGAAAAATAGATTAAAACGTTTTTGAAAAAAAAAATATAAAAAACAAATTATTTTTTTTAAAAAAGCTCAAAATAACCTTTTTTGAAAAATTTAATAATTTATATTATTTCGTCAAGTGGCTTAGGAGAAAATCTGATTTAAAAAAAACCGATCCTATGAGAGGTACCATTATACCTAAGACTTTTCCTGAAAAACTTATCCCAACCAAAAAATAATGTTTGCACAGAAAACACCATACAGAAAGTTTTATCAAACTCGTAGGAGCTAAGAACCCCGTCATAACAATACTATGTACCAAGTTTGAAGCAAATCGGTCCAGTCGTTTAGGATGTAGGTAATTATGCAGACAGACAGACATACGGACCGACAAACAGACAGAATTGTCAGATCAACATTCTTTGACTTCTCTATTATCGTAATGACATGTTTGATTGTTAGAATTTTTTGTTTTTTCTTCGAATGCATAACTTCAACTTTCCGTATACATTATGTAGCAACTATAATCGCAAGTAAAAATACCGAATTAAATTTAAAACATCCATCTCAAGGCCAAACTTGTTGAACGCACCAAATCAAGACAAATTTAGAAGTTAGAACCAAGAAACAATTAGGTACCTACACTGCTTTTGTAAACCTGAAAATCTAAATATTTGAAAATATACTCTGATTATAAAAAATGTTTATTCATCAAAAATGGTTTCTACTTCTATTCTCTTCTTTTTGAAAAATTAAAGATATGTAAAATATTTAGTCAAGCTTAAATATTAATATCTTCCTACTCCATAACGTTTTTGTCCTCAAGTATGTCTGGCGCCATTGTGCAAGTATAAGCACATTGAAACCAATTGCCTAAGGCACATTTACCTGACACACGTCTCGATAAATTTAAATCCTCCTATATATCAATTACCCAATAAAAATTTAAAATATTAGCTTGAAAACATTTTAGAAAATGTGCAAAAATACCAGGAACACCTTTCAAAAGCAGATAGTCCTAACGTGCATAGATGAATGTCAAACGAGTCACTTTAGTGAATAATCATGACATTTTATTAAAAATATTAACTGGAAAAAAATTCAAGAAAAAAAAATTACTCATACGCCCGAGTGAACACTTGAAAATTTACCCTTTTTAAATTGAATGACGTGCAACGTGGCTACTGTCTTGAATGTTTCATCTAACCTTTTTCGATTTCCAACCGCTCTTGTACACGAGGACTATAAATATTTCGTATGTTATTAGTGAAAGTGCGTATGTGTTATGTATGTGTGCAAGTGACATTCTCGTTTAATAAACATAAGGCCATATACTCATCGAACTCGAGGAAACAGATTTTGAAAAGGATCGCAACTTGGAGACAGTGTTTCACAAATTATTAAATAGGACACACGCACAGATGTTTGAGATTCCGTTGACAACATAATGTACAGTGTATTATTGTCTCGAGAAACATAGAGAGGGGGCAGTTGGATATAGAATATCTCAATTCGTGTAACGAGCACTTTCTGATAAATGATGCTATCCAAACAAATCATTTTCCTTGCGAAGCAGCTTTTTCAACCCATAACCTTAATATTATAAAGATGGCATTTCACCTCATGAAATGCAAAAAAAAAAAAAAAAAAAAAAACTAGATACCGTGATAAAGGGACAGCAAAATCCTACATTCCCGCTTTTCATTTACGATGTCCTTACTTGCAATATTGCACATTTGCCACATAGCATCAGGAAGACTGAGAATAATTCCGCAGTATAAATTATATCGATTCATCACAAAGGCTCATGGTCTGAATGGTAATTTCTTTGAATGTCCTTGTTCTATTCAAGAATATGCACAAGACCTGGGGAAATGTTATTATTCTTGAAAGCTCTCTTTTTCTTTCCCGCAACCCTTTTCAAATCGTTTATGAACAACCCGACGATAGTATATCTAGAGTGAGAAGAGAAAGAGATAGGTATCATATCGCTATGGTATTCCTATTCAGTGAAGAGATTTCCATTTTAAATTAAGCACAACTTACATTTGTCATTTTTGTGTTTGTGCGCTTTGTGTCCTTTTTCAGGACTTGGTTCTTCACCTTTTAAAATATATTAGGTCACACCAACCAATAAACTAGTGATGGGTATGTAAATTGAGTTAAGTGGTTAATGCAATTGGGTGATAAAAGGTAGACAAATGGCTCAAAATATTTTACAAGGACTTTGGAACTGCTTCAAAATGGGGATTATGAATAGAATTTTGTAATTATTCATTTTGATTAATACGACAATAAGTGTTGGGAAGTTTAAGCGCTTAAAAAGGAATTTTAACATGTTGACATGATTAAAGCAGCAAAGTAAACCTTTTCATCGCCCCTTGAATATAACGACATACATATTTTATCCCCATGTCGCCAAATATTTGGTTTTGTGTATTAAATTAAGGTATTGAGGTTATAATTCTTTTAATAAAATTTTGGTTTTTAAAATTCTACCATTCAAAATTTCAAAACTCTGCCAATTATAAAAAAATATGTAGTTTGGAAAATGTTAAAATTTTAAATTTTAAGAAAGATTAAGGTTTTTGGGCGAATCACGAACAAAAATCCTACTTAACAATATATAAATAATACTAGCAAACACTGCGAACTTCGCCCCACCTAAAATTGAATCATCTTTTCGGTTTCATGGTGTTCTTACCTTTCAATACAAATTCAAAAAAAAAAAAAAAAAAAAAAAAAAAATTACAATGTAAATCGGATGACATACAACCAAGTTATGCTGTTCCCGCCAGTGCAATGAAAGATATACGTATGTACGGGTCTGGTTCTAAATCCCGAAAACTGGCTTTCCCAACACAATATTCACGTTTTCTTTCGTCTACCGAACTAATCAGGCGATAAAGTTCGTTTTTCCACGTGTCCATCTTATCATCTTGGAGTGAAAGTGAAAGTGAAAGGTTTTTATACCCTATTCCATAGAATGGGTATATTGTATTTGGTATGGAGTTTGTAACATAGAGAAATAATACCGTTAGGTATAGAAAAATATATAATTCTGACTCAGAATCAAAAGCCTAGTCGATTAAGCCATGTCCGTCCGTCCGTCCGTATGCATACTCTCTAGAGGTCGCAATTTATGAGCTAGAAAGCTGAAATTTGGTAGATATAATCTTTGATTCAAGAATAAAGCTGAGTTCTTGAACCGGCAAAATCCGCCCACAAACACGCCCACAATCGCCATTTATGTTGAACAACCTCAATTTGGTAAAATTAAATTATGTTTTTTGTACAGTTACGATAAAAGCATAACGCTAAAATTTTGCACACGTAAGCTTTAAGTAAATTTTCTTCCAATTAAATAAAAATATTTCAGTTTGGGCGTGGCTGACGCCCATTTTTCATACAAAACCATCAACCAAACCATCAACCATCAAAAGAACTTTTTGAGGTATGCATTAGAAGGATTCCCTTTGACTGGAAATAGAAGCTTAAATTATAAAAGTAGATGTCTTTTGCTTGGCATGCAAACTCTGGAGTCGAGACGTAAAATGTTTAGTGTTTTGTTCATTCGTGATATTCTTTGCAGTGACATTGATTGTGGAGATTTAATTTCCTTAATAAATATTTACGCACCAAGTAGAAGTTTAAGAATGAGGCAACTTATTTTTGAGATGCCCCATTCCACATGTTATGGACAGAGAGAGCCAATATCTCATTGTTGTAGGATATTTAACATGTATTATGATGGTTTAGATTTGTTTTTGTCCAGATATCAATTCAAATCATGCGTTTTAAATTTGATTCAGAATTCTTTTTAAATTTAATTATTATATTAAATTTCATTATATTATATATATATTTCATCCATTTATGCTTATAATATCTAGCTTTAAGCAAAATCTGTTGATGTACTATCGTAGATTTGAAATAAATAAATAAATAAATAAATATTGTTTTTATAAAATAGCAATTGTTATATTAAAGCGAAAAACATTAAATTTTGTGAGTATTACTTGCACATAAACATCTTGTGTATGAAATCAAAAAAATTAATTTTGGGCGTTGCTGGCGCCCACTTTTCACTAGAATTTAGAAAAAAACTGTTTTTGTAGATAAACGGTATTTATAATGAATCTGTAAGCCAAAATTTTGCGTCTCTTAGTAGAAACTAAAGTGTGTGTATGAAAAGAAATTTTTGAATTTTGGGTGTGGCTTGCGCCCACTTTTCATAATAGAACGAAAAACGTAGTTTTAAAAATTTAATGAGTTACCAATATTCAATTTAAAACTTTTTACTTCCGTTTGTTATTTGAAAAACATATCTCTACATTTTCTTGTGTAAATTTTTTCAATACGCCCACTTTTAAAGGCGTGATTTTGATAAAATACCTTTGTTCAGGTAAGATTGTTTAAAAACTACTCGATTCAGCTGTAGTTTTACACATATGCCTATCTACTGATCAAAGCGCAGTTAGTGCTTCAAATTTTTAAGACACGCCCACTTTTAAGACTTTTAAGGGGCGTTTCCGTCAAAAGTCGTATAATGCATTAATTTTTTAATATTTTTTAACTATTGGTCGCAGTTTTGAAGTAAAAAGATGAACACTTAGATTTAATTCCTTGGTTTCGTAGCAGTGTGTTTCAAGAATTTTTAAAAACACCCGTAGTCACTATTTATATTCAAAATCTAATTTTTAAAAATTTAAGATTTGTCTTGTTTTGTTCAAATCGATCTGCAAGAATAAAATTGAATGTCACGGAGCTCATACTAATTGCCTTGGCAATAAATAGTCTCAACTTTGGGCGTGCCACACCTTTTTTACTGTGCCAGCACTAATTGAACATCACACCGCACAAAATTACTGTAATTGAATTTTTTTCTGTCTGCGAAAGAAGAATTTTGTTTCTGAAACTGGAACATCGGCTGGCTGCGGGATCCGAACGCATACACATACAAAAATATAGAGAATAGGGTATCCAACAGTTCGTTGCAAACGTACTGTAGCTCTCGCTCATTTTTTTTTTTTTGTAATCGATCTTCCTAAATTTCAATTTATTGTTGTGAGTATGTAGTCAATCAAATGATCGCTTCCTCTGTTGTTTAAAAAATGCGATATTTGGCTTCAAAATTTTTTCATTGCATCACACTTTTCTCATTTAGCTTGTCTGTCTACCATATGGTTTTTGAGGTTTAAACTTTTGGGGATCCTAGCACCAAGATAATTATATTCTTTAACAACGTCAATATTTTGTTCTCCAAATTCCCACATTTCATTGCTACAGTTGCGACTTCCACCGTTGCGGAAGATCATTATTTTCGACTTGGCGTGATTTACCTGGAGCCTCCATTTGTTGCCGTACTTGAATAATCTATTGATCATCAATTGGAGGCTTCCAGGCAACTCGGCTAGGACAACGATGTCATATCATCAGAAACCCGTGCTCCTCCTTGCAAAACCTCTTCTATGTCATCAATAAACAGTCCTATTTCCACTCGGAAAATTGTTCCGACAATTTGTTTCTATACAATTTCAGAAGTTGTTGAACTTTGCCAAGACTCCTTTGTTGTATAGCTTCAAAATAAGTGCTTCTCTGTTAATGGTGTCAAATTCCGCCTTAAAATCTATAAAGAAAGCATAAAGTTTTTTCTTGTTACTTAAAAATATTTCAGCTACGAGTATGTTGGTGAGCGAATAAATTTGGTCAATTGTTTAAGAAACAAGTTGTTACACTGAATCCATTTATAAAGAGGTTTTGAGAGAAGTTTAGCCAGAACTTTCATTGCAGAATTTAGCAAAGGTATGTCCTAGTAGTTAGCCGGGACTCTGTTGTAACCCTTTTTGAAAACGGGACAGGTAATAGCCTCTCTGAAGCAATCTGGTATACCAGGTGCTATCTATGCCTGTTTTAAAGCTTAGTTTAAACATTCTAGGAACAGGTGCTGAACTTGTAGAATTCTTGGGGTAGAGTAAAGTCGGGTGATACTGGCACTCTTTCAATATCTCCCACTTAATGACTTCTTTTCAAAACAAAGAGAACAACATATCAATCAGTAATCAGTATAACGTAAGCTAAGAGATTGCCAAGTTTAAATCTCAGCAGCCCTTGAAATACTATAACTACAGCCGAATAAAAATAAAATGCACGACTGGGTCGCACGAACTTGCTCTTATGATAAGCAATTGCTAATTGTGGCTGCATATATGGCTATTAAAAAAATTTAAATAATTTCGAAAATTCTTTGATTTTTTAAATTAGTTTAAGAGTTTTCTCGGAAAAACAAAGTATGCAATACAATTTCGAAGCTATACGTAAATCTAGGAAAAAAAAATATTGAAAATCGTTCGACCAGTTTTTTTTTAAAAAGGTTATTTTTGAAAAACTTTTCCAAAAAATATTTTGAAATTTATTTGGGTATGCAAATATATGGCAATCTATAGTTTACATTTGAAAAAATAATTTAAAAAAAATCAATATACCCGTTTCCAACATATTTCGAAAACCAAAAATTTTTTTGAAAAAATTATAAAAAATCAAAAAAAAAAGTTTTTGAAAAATTTGAAATGCCATATTAATAAAATTATAAATGACTTCCTGTGGCCAAAATTTTATTGAAATCGAATGTATAGTTTACGAGAAAATTTGATTTGAAAATACTGGTTCTATGAGAGGTACCGTTATAAGACAAATTTTGAAAAATATTTTCCAACCAAAAGATAGACTGTCTTATAAAAATAGCATCCTGAAAGTTTTATCAAAATCGTTAGAGCCGTTTTTGAGAAAATCAATTTTTTTCTTCACGATTGTATGGCAGGTGCCGTTATTTTTGGGCTTAGAGCAAAAATAAAAAATACGTTCCGAGGGACGGCCAAATAAATCCTAGATACCAAATTTGAAGCAAATCGGCCCATCCGTTCAGGCTCTAGAAGCGCGAACAGACAGACAGACAGACAGACAGACAGACAGACAGACAGACAGACGGACGGAATTCCCAGACCCACTTTTTTCGACTTCTCCATCATCGTAATGTCATGTGTGATTGTTATCTCGAAATTTTTTTTCTGCACGAATCCATAACTTGCCTTATAGTACCTATAATCGCAAGTAAAAAAGTGACTTACTTACTTAAAAAAAAAAAAAAAAAAAAAAAAAAACATTTCAAACAGAAAATCGAAGCCGAGAACAGTACGTCAGAGGACGATGAACAAATATCGCCGCAAGATGACTCAGATGGTCCCGACAATTTCGGGGAAAATATGTGTGTGAGGATTATGCCTTACAACAAAGTCAGACGAGTGGCTTAACTACATAATATGTCACTTTTAGTCACATGAATTCCTGTATATCGTATATACCAACACCTGCAACAAATAATGTGGAAAAAAAACATCAAGAAAAAGTGAAGTGCCATTTCACCCGCAAGCTGGCATCTCCATTTTTAAAGTCATCTTTTTTTTAAGATTTTTAATTTTTGAAAAAAAAAAAAAAATTATCCAACTGACTGTGAATTTAAAAGAAGTTCCTATTTTTTACTTGTAAACTATTTTTATAATAAAGTTATTTTGGTTTGAAATAAAAATCTACATTTTAATTTGGAAGTATGGAAAAAGAAAAATGGGTGCCATATCCCCCGACTTTACCCTATTCCATTCGATCCCAGGGACTTGTTATTTTGGAGCTCATTTATGATAGTTTGTACTTCTAAGCAAGAAAATGGGGCATCCAGCCTTTGTTTACGATATATGGTCTAGCAAATGAAAAACAGAAATTTTCTTGCGTTAGCATCCGGAAGTGTTCTAACAAATCAACCACTTCATGTGTTTCATCAAATTGTTTGTTCGGTTTGTAGTTGATTTCCCGAACAGTCTTCCTATACTGTTCTGTACTATAATAAATGTATCTATGTATTATACATAAACCTTTCTCTTGAATCACTCTTTCTATTGCTTAAAACTGCTTTAAAATCCGTTGAGCTAATGAAAAAATTTAAGCGAACATATAGCCGAAGCGATTTCATTTTGTCTATGTAAAGAAAATAAATACAAAGATTTTACAATGAATGAATGAAATATTTCCGTTGTCTTACTTCACAGAATTTGTTGTGAACAAAACAAATTTTGATAACATTCATAGAACAGAGAGTGGGTATGTTGTTTCTGCAGATGAAACAACCAACTGATTTGTGATGTGAAGACCGCATGTTCTAGAAAATCTTAGCATTGACCTGAAAATATCCTTAAACAATATTCCTGGAAATCAATTGAGCATCTGCCTTCAGTTTCTATTTTCGTTTGCTTTAATATAGAATATTATACGATTTTCTCTTTATACAGTACCAACCAAAAAGATGCGAACAAAATTTTATAGTCTTATCTTTATTAAAAACTAAACTTTTAAAAGTTATTTGTTTTCTTTAAAAAGATTGATTTTAACCCAATCTACTCGTAACTCGAAGATAATTATTTGTAACATTAAAAAACGCAAATTTAGCGTTGGAAGCCGAGTGAAATAAAATGCACGACTGGGTCGCACGTACTTGCTCTGTTGGTGCAATAGTACGATGAAAACAAACTTTTCGATCAATAAGAACAATTCATTTTTGAAAAATTTGGTAAAAACCAAAATTTTTTTTGCTAAAACTGGAAAACTCGATATACGGGAGGTAACGTTAAGAAACCTTTAATATTTAAAATTAAGACGTTATCTTTTGGGTGTTATAAATGATACATGTCCACTTATGGGTTATGGCCTAATAAATAATACTGTCAAAAGCAATTTCCGCTATTATCATGTATAGCCAAAAACTAAAAGTGCAGTTTTGTTTGAAGTATTCTATGTATGTTACATACAAAGTTTCATTAAAATCAGGGGAGCCTTTTTTGAGTAAATTAGAAAAAATGAAAAAATTGGCCAAAATCTAGTCTTTGTATTGGAGCCACCATTTAAAAAAGAGAAACTGAAAAAAAATCAATGCCATCTGATAGGAAGCTGTAAGGAACTATACCAAACAAAGTTTGAGTGAATTCGATGCAACCGTTGACAACTTATGGCCATTTGAAAAAAAGCCGTTAAGATCAGATCTCCGTTATTTGCATTTTTAGCCAAAAACTAAAAACGCAGTTCTCTTAAAAACACTAAAAGAATATAACACACAAAGTTTAATCAAAATCGATAGAGCCATTTTCGAGAAAATTAGAAAAAACCAAAAAAAAGTTGGCTAAAACTCAACGGCTCGTTGTATGGAAGCCACCGTTTAGAAAGGCTTCAGTGAAAAATTTACTAAGCCATCCTATAGAACACTATTAAAAACTATGTCAAACAAAGTTTAAGTTGATTCAATCAAGCCGTTGTGAACTTATGGCTATTTGAAAAAAGCCGTTAAAACCTGATTTTCGTTACGACCATTTGAGGCAAAAACAAAAAACGCAGTTTTGTGAGAAATGCTTCAAGTAAGCTAAATTTTAAATTTAATCAAAATCGTTAGAGCCGTTTTCGAGAAAATCCAAATTGAAAAAAACCGTTACTTGAAAGGTACCAGTTTGAGCCGGGCTAAAACAAAATAAAAAAAACCTCGACAATAGTTTTTTTTTTCAAACTGCTATATACCAAGTTTGAAGAAAATCCGTCAAGCCGTTTAGGCTGTAGCATGACGTGAAAAAGCGCACATCCGCACATCCGCACAGACGCACAGACAGACCGACGGACGGTATGGCGAAAACCACTTTTTTGGGCTTCTCTATCATCGTAATGTCATGTTTGATTAAAACCTCGATTTTTTATTCTGCACGAAACCAATACTTGCCCTATAGAGCAAGTAAAAAATAGAAATTCGTAAAAAACTTCAAAAATGACATTTTTTTTTAAGAAATACTGTAGTTAAATATTTTAATATTTTGTTGCAAATCAACATTGAGTCAATCAACGACACCAAAAGCTTTGGGGGTATTTGGACCCACTCTGTCGTTATTAGTTCCATAAACTCAGTACGATTCGAAAGCTTTCGCTTTCTTATCTCCCGATCTACAACATATACCATACATTTTCTTGGGGATTGAGGTCGGGAGATTGAACAGGCCAGTCCAAAACATCAACTCTGTCGACTTCTATAAGAACTGTTTTCGGCATATGATTATCCAAGAAACTGAGCCTTAAAAAAAGACTAAAGACTAATAATTGCAAATTTGATTCAGCATTACTGATCCTCCTCCATATTTCATTGTTGGTACTTGAAACCGAAAGTTGTAATCTTGTGCCGAAGGCCTATGCTCATACAGAACGCCATCTGACGGTAACAAGATGAACTTGCTATCAAAAAGCTTAAACAAAATTTATAAAGTATTATCATGTAAGATTGCTTAGTTTTTCCTTAAGTTAATACTACACAATTTCATTAGTATTTTTTTTTGCTCGCTACTATACCTATGTATATAAAGAGGATAAAGAATAAGAGATAACTTTGAGAAACATTATAAATACATCTTAATATTTGACATTCCTTGAAAAGACAAAAAAAAAAAAAAAGAATAATTCAATTCAATTCATGCAAGTTGGTTATATGTAATTTTATTCCGAAAATCATAACACGTGGCTGACATTAATAGAAGATAAATGACATCTCCCTCAAAGGGACCTTGGAAAAGGTCCTTATATTATTTGTCTGATTTTCCAATATAATTCAATATTTCCACTCCTTTCGCATTTATCTTATTCAAGAGGCTTCGATTCAATGTGATAGAAAATTAATACTGTTCTTTCAATTCACAAATCATATTTCAGCTCTCAAGAAAATTAATATCAAATTAGGCGGTTGTCAATCAAATCACTTAACTTTGAATAACCAAGTCAATTTTGATATAAATAATACTGCGTGCTATAAATATCTATCTAATATATCATAGTAATCAAGCATTTGCTTAGACCCAATTTTGAATTTTGAAATTCAACGAATTTATTTTGAAAGCCTCTTAGCAGATATGTATATGAATATGTTGTAATATGTATTCAAATATGCAAACAGTCAATTGCAAAATGTACCTATGTGTCTTTTATTGAGGAGCGTCGGTTTCGGATTGCTTTCCTCTTATAAAATCTTCAATTAAAGTGTGTCATAATAAAATCAAATTCTTGACCGGCTCCTCATATAAGGAAGGTAGTGTTGGATTAAGATAGTATGCTTATGCTTGGGATGGCATGAGTCATTACGCCCCATTGAGTCGGACATTTCCGTAGCCATTTTCTTGGTCACCGTAACTTTATAAATGAAACAGTCCAGTGAAATATGCTTTCCCGACGTTTCGATAGGGGTTGCTGCCTTCTTCATGGAAATTTTATTAAAATAAAATAAAACACGACTGGGTCACACAAAATTGCTCTTATGCTAGATAATCGGTATGTATTTTGGAAAAAAAAAAATTAATACCTTTAATTTGTTTAAGAGTTTTCTTAGAAAAACTATGTATGCAATAATTTTTCATTGGTTAATATCTATCTAGGAAAACAAAGTATTGAAAATCGTTCTACCACATCTTTTCCAAAAACGTTATTTTTGAAAAACAATTAAGAAGAAATATTTTAAAATTGGTTCGACTATGTAAATATATGGCAATTTGTATAAATAAATTCCACTTCTCATCAAGTTTTCTAGAAATATGTTTGATATTTTAAAACACATGAACACGCATCATATTTTTCCTGACTACCTAAATTGTCAATAGGACAACCACAGTAGTCAGTATGACAACTGCGGTAGTCAATATGAAAACCAAAATTAAAACTGAAATTAATAATTCCGATAGTAAACATACAAAATTTTTTGATCGTCAACTTGGCGGACAATTTTACAACTTGGTAGTCAATATGACAACTTGGTAGTCAATCTAAAATTGGTAGTCATATTGACTACCGCGGTTGTCCTATTAACCAACGCAATTGTCACATTGAGTATTGCGGTTGTCCTATTGACTACTGCAGTTGTCATATTTACTACCGCGGTTGTCATTTTGACTACCGAAGTTGTCGTATTGACTACCGCGGTTGTCGTATTGACTACCGCGGTTGCCCTATTGACTACCGTGGTTGTCCTATTGACTACCGCAGTTGTCCTTTTGACTACCGCAGTTGTCCTATTGACTACAAAGGTTGTCAATACGATAGCTTGAGATTAAATGCCTTTCAATCGAAAGTTGTCATATTGACTATCGAAGTTGTCATATTGACTACGAAGTTGTAGAAAAATGTCAGTTGACTACCGCAAACTGTCCCATTAACTATCGCGGTTCACGAGTGGAAATTGACTATTTAATAGTCAAAATAACTACTAAAATAGTCAACAGGGCAACTTTTTTTGGATCTGTGCAGTTTTTTTTTTTTAAATAAAATAAAAACATAAGCAAAAGTTGCAGTACATTCGCAACGAACTGTTGAATACCTTATACTAAAACAATTTGTCACACACACTCTCTCAATCTCAACCAATATAGTTTTTTTAGTTTTTTTTTAAATTAGAAAAATTACACCCCTCCCATCGAAAATGGCAGAACTACAAATTGCTCAAACCGCAAGAGGAGAAGAAGACGATATATTTATGCAGATTCATAGACAATGCTTTGGAATATGTCCTGGCGGCACTAGATTTAGGTCATTATTTTTTAATAGTAATTATTATTTGCGAAACGATACCATTAATGTTGAAAGACGAAAGTAGGATTGTCATGTTGAATGAACAAACATATATTTTCAAAAGAATATTTAGTACGTACATAATTGAGTTGAAAACATAAAGATGTAGGTATATATATGTATTTCTAAATCAATACAATTCATTGCCTTGTTAAATACCTTGAGTAGACAATGGCTGCATTAAAACATTTTTAAGGACGATTACTGTGATAACGTCTGGTCCTTTGAAGTAGTTGTCCATGAACCATGAACTTATTGATTTTCTCTTTTATCAAAATAAGAATTAAGTTCAGAGACAAACAAAATCCTGGTTCAAGTAAAGTTGAATTATTGAGTATCAAGTTCAATGTCACATCACAACCAAAGAACTGCTTTGAGTGTAATTTTGCACAAAAGTTAACAATAATTAAAACAATTTTAGAATTCAGGTCAGTAGATTTTTAGAAATACAGGGTGGCGCACCAATTGTGCTACAATAAGAAAATCAAATAACTTTTTTTGTGATTAAAATTCAAAGAAAAAATTTTTTTCATTGAAAAATTAAATGAAAAAACAACAACAAAAGTTGTTGCTTTTAAATTCAAGACGAGTATGTACTGAGTTGGATTTTTAGATTATAAAAAGAAAATAAAGAAGTCCGTGGCCTGAGTGCGTTTGAGCGAAACGCACTCAAATGCAAAATAAAAGAACAAATAAGCCGATTACTCACACAGGAAAAAAGTTATAACTCTTTATTTTTGTAGCATGATTCGCGCGCCACCCTGTATTTAGAGAGGATCTTTGGAAAGCGTGAAATATCTAAAATACTTTTGTTCTTGATTTATTTGCGGGGAATAGAAAACTAGTTGTTATTATTTTAAAACATGAAGAGCAGACAAATATTTTTTAAGTATATTCGGGGAAAAAAAATAATTTAAAAACAATTTCAGGAAGGTATTTTAAATTTTTGTTCTAGGCCCAAAAATAACCGTACCTGCCATACAATCGTAAAGAAGAAAATTAATTTTTTTTCGAAAACGGCTCCAACGATTTTGATGAAACTTTCAGAACGCTTTTTTCTAAACATCCGATTTCAATAAATTTTGTAATGCAGGAATTCATCCATAACCCAATTAATATTGTATTTCAAAATACCCAAAAACTTTTTTTTTTGACTTTAAATAATTTTTTTTATCAAAATTTTTGGTTTCCAATACAAATTGCCGTTTATTTACATACTCTACTGAAATTCAAAAGATTTAAAAAAAAAAAGAACTGGTCGAACGATTTTCAAATTTTGTTTCTTAGACAAATAGCAATGAAAAACGATTAAATAAGGTAGACGCGGGTAATAAGGCCTAGCTAAGTGCGGTTTTAAATAAATCAAAAGCTATAAATCGAAATAAACAAATTTTATTGGTAAATAATGTAAAATATATAAAATTATTAAAAACAAACAAAAAATGGCAACTTCTGCGGAAACATGAACAGAATCCACATTAAAAAAAAAAAAAACCTGGCCAGTAGGCCTTATTATAATGCAGTCGGGTAATAAGGCCCAAAACTTTCTACTACTAAAAAAACTGAAAATATTCTTTGTACATTATGGTAGTTGAGATCAAAATGAATAATAATTCATTTATATTGCTAATAAACTCTTAAAAATAATAATTTTTCTTTTACCACCCATCAGAACATTTTAAATTGTCTTTATCATCCGGTTACAAATCGTCGACGCACTTTTCATGATAACACTTGCCGCATTTATAACATTGCCTCATATCACCGATTTCATCGAGCTCACATGTCACACCGTGACAGTACCAACTCTCCTGGTTCTCTTGAGTTTTACCACCTCAACTTTTGGATGTTGACTTATTTTTATACCCTATTCCATAGAATGGGTATATTCTATTTGGTATGGAGTTTGTAACATAGAGAAATAATACCGTTAGGTATGGAAAAGTATATTATATTCTGACTCGGAATCAAAAGCCTAGTCGATTTATCCATGTCCGTCCGTCCGTCCGTCCGTCCGTCCGTACGTATACTCTCTAGAGGTCGCAATTTTTGAGCTAGAAAGCTGAAATTTAGTATATATAATCTTTGGTTCAAGAGTAAGACTAAATTTTTGAACCAGTATAATCCGCCCACAAACACGCCCACAATCGCCATTTTTGTTGAACAACCTCAATTTGGTAAAATTAAATTATGTTTTTTGTACAGTTACGATAAAAGCATAACGCTAAAATTTTGCACACGCAAGCTTTAGGTAAACCTTCTTCCAATTAAATAAAAATATTTCAGTTTGGGCGTGGCTGACGCCCATTTTTCATACAAAACCATCAATACTGTTTTTATAAAATAACAATTGTTATTACTGCCAAAAACATTAAATTTTGTGGATATTACTGCACATAAACATCTTGTGATGAAATAAAAAATTTGATTTTGGGCGTGGCTGACGCCCACTTTTCATTAGAAACTATAAAAAAATTGTTTTTGTAAATAAACGGTATTTATAATGAATCCGCAAGCCAAATGTTTGCGTCTCTTAATAGAAACTAAAAGGTTTGTATATGAAAAGAAATTTTTGAATTTTGGGCGTGGCTTACGCCCACTTTTCATGAAAGAACGAAAAACGTAGTCTCAAAAATTTAAGGCACTTCCAATATTTAATGTAAACCCTTTTCCTTCCGTTCATTATCTGAGAAATATATCTCTACATTTTCTTGTGTAAATTTTTTTCAATACACCCACTTTTAAAGGCGTGATTTTGATAAAACACCTTTGTTCGGGTAAGATTGTTTAAAAACTACTCGATTCAGCTGTAGTTTTACACATATGCCTAAATACTGGTCAAAGCTCAGTTGGTGCTTCAAATTTTTAAGACACGCCCACTTTTAAGGGGCGTTTCCGTCAAAATTTTTATAATGCATTAATTTTTTAGCGTTTTTTAACTTTCGGTCGCAGTTTTGAAGTATAAACAGGTAAACACTTGGATTTATATTCCTTGGTTACCTAGCAGAGTGTGGTCCAAGAATTGTTAAAAACACCCATAATCGCTATTTCCATTCCAAATCTTATTTTTAAAAATTTAAGTTTTGTCTTGTTTTGTTCAAATCGATCTTCAAGAATAAAATTGAATGTCACTGAGCCCATAACAATTGCCTTAGCAATAAAATGTTTTATTTTTGGGCGTGGCGCACGTCCTTTTGTTTTATTGCGCCAGCACTAATTGAACATCACACCGAACAAAATTACTGTTATTGAATTTTTTTCTGTCTGCTAAAGAAGAATTTTGTTTCTGAAACATCGGCTGCTTGCGGGAGGCAGACGCATACACATTACACATACAAAAATATGGGGAATAGGGTATCCAACAGTTCGTTGAAAACGTACTGTAGCTCTCGCTTATGTTTTAATTTTATTTTCTGCTTTGTTTAAAAAGGTTCATATAAAAAAAGAAGGTAATAAGGCCTATGTTGATTTTTTTAGACCTTATTAACCACCGGAACAATTTGTAAATAAAACCAAATAAATCGTTATTCAGACTATGATGCATAGTTTAAAACATAAAAGTTAGTTTTTCTAAGAAAACTCTAACTCTTAAAAAAAATTAATGATTTAATATTTTTTTTCAAAATACATACCGATTATCTAGCATAAGAGCAATTTTGTGCGACGTAGCCGTGGATTTTATTTTATATAATTTGGTTGTTAGCCATGTCTTCTATTCATAATTTTTCTTGTATTGAATAGGGATCTACTAAAAACAAATAATTAAAAAATGTAAGGTCTGTAAAATGATTTTGTTTTATAAGTAAGCGTTATAGCCACGCCAAAATCTAAGGCATGTTTCTGGATCGCAAATGTTGCAATTCGCCGAATTTAATTTGGCAAAAATAGAAATTCCTGAATAAAAATATCAAATTTGTGGGCGGATTTATCGGTTCAAGAACTGAGCATTACTCTTGATCAAAGTTAATGGATACAAAAAATATTTTCCCTTTTTATACCTAATGGCATTATTTCGCTATGTTTTTGCAACACGGTTGGCATATTTAAAGAAAATTTCATTGTTCTTAAGAGTATTTCACCTGCTGTGAACTTCTCCCAAGTCCAATGTAAATATCAAGCTGCAAAACAAATGCTTAATATTTCAGTTTAATAGAAATAGGACCAGTCGTTTATGCTGCAGAATTAATCACTTGTTTCACCGTGTCTGTCATTGATTTATATTTCGAGTTCGATTTCTTCCGTTAATGTACAACTTGTCGTCATGTTCTCACCTCCAAATTGATCACAATCATCTCATAACGCCTCCTTAAAGGCTCTCGAAGGGTAATCCACTTATTGTCTAAATTATAAGTCCCACATCTCATCTATCCAATGCAAAAAAGAAACCTACCCCAATATAAAAGAAGTATAGGTATCTACCTACTTAGTCGTCCCTATTTCCGATTTGACAATCCACATTTCGACTACTTCGCTGCTATCGCAGCGGAAAATCTTTTCTTCAAGTGAACTCAACCAAAAGTTGAGGGGAAAAAAAAATCACATTTTGCTCGTCTTCACTCTTCTCCGAGTTATCGGCGTAGTACCTTATTTATTTTCACAAAAAAAAAACACGATAAAAGTTATCGTAATGATGGAACCCCACCAAAAGAGGGTGCCAAAGTACCAAACCTTATTATCCAAACAAAAGTTCAGCAATAAACTCCGTCGATTTGAATTAAGTTTAGCAAAACCACCGCATATACAATACATTTACCACCAGAGCTAAGTTCAGCTCAGCCCATTCCATTCCTTTAGCCTTCAACCGCCTTTAGCCTTCTGCCTCAAACTTCTACGCGCAAGATGAAACTTTTTGACTTCGTCTTGGCAGTGAATAATATAATGGAAATTTGTAGCGTTATTCTCAAGTTAATGGCTTATTAACCCGGTAGGTACACAGAGAGCAACCAGCTCCGCTCTGCAAGAATATTAACTTCACATGGGAATTTATTTCATCTTTAATGGAAATTATATTCATCTTATTGATGTGAAGTTTACACTCAACAAAAGTTTGAAGAGTTATCTCATTAAAATATTTCGTGCGAAATATTTTTTTTTTTTTTGAAAAGGTATTAAAATGTCATTAAGAACAACACCAAGAGCCTGTTCTACTTTAAATTTGATAAACTTTATGAATTCAAAAAAAGTAAGCTTAAATTTATATAAATAAGGTCGAGTAAAATTCTTTTTATTCCAAAATGTATTTAATATGTTTAAATCAGAGGCAATTAATTGTAGATACATGGCCACAAGATACACTTTTATTGAGATGTTGGGATGATAATTGCTTCTAGGAAAGAAGTATTTTATACTTAGGCTGACTTAGGCAACTGAATAATAATAATGATAAAGAGCGTTGATCCGACGAATCTTTAGGTTGTAGAAAATTTAGCAGTGCTCCAACCATGACATTGAAATTTTTTCAGAAGACTTAGTCTTTAAAATTGTGAAAGAGAACAGATTTTGTGAAATAACTCCCGACAAAATAAGGCCGCATTCAAACTGAGGCGTTATTTCCATAGAAAAATAGAAATAATGCCCGACGGGTATTATTTCCAGCTAAGTTTAGAAATAAGCCTTAAGCGACATAAGGTTTTATTTCGTTGGGGGTTATTTCACGTCACCTTAGAATGCAGGACACGATTTAAAAAAACAGATTTCGGTTCATCGATTTTAATAAATCATTTCGTTGAGCAACGCCTTGCCATCAATGAGGGCACATATGACGGTCACTAGATAATGGAACCTGCAACCAAGACACTTCTCACCACTATGAATGTCGGTGCATTCAGAGAAGCCAACATCATCTCTGATCACTTAGTATCTATTTGGTGCCGAACTTTGGGATGATTTTATTCAAAAGTTGGTGCCGAACTTCGAGTATGGGTATCCAGGGAAGCTTTTTTTGAAAAAAATAACTTCACCAAGGACATTTTAGGATATATGACTTTAATCGAAAGTTGCTGCCAAACCCGTATTGTTTAAATTTGTATGTGTTTAAACTTAGAGTGTGAGAAGAAATTGGTTATCACAACAGTTCGCGTCGCTGTTTCGGCTCCAAACATGCTTAGGCAAAAGAATCAAAAACGGAGGCCGTGAAGCTTTGGAAATTAACTCGAGCGCTAGGAAGAGAAACGCTTGCTCAAAACATAGAAAAAAATATCACTAACAAGATGAAGTCATTTAGATGTTAGGATGCTTTAGCAGAAATGAGGTGCGAAACTACTATAAAAAACATCAGTATTCACCAAACAACCCAGTAAAGTATTTTCTAACTATAGTTAGAAAATACATAAATCAGTTCCTAGACAATGATAACAGTCCAGATACAGCCAATGAACGACCAGTATGAATCAATCTGAATGCCAACCAAAGCCTCCTGCTGCCGGACCAACATGTAACATGCGATCGAAGCAGTCTTCGCCTGTTTGAGAGTTTTCTCGGAAAAACTAAGTATGCAATAAAATTTCAAAGCTATACGTCAATCTAGGAAAAAAAAATATTGAAAATCGTTGGACCAGTTTTTTTTTTTAAAGGTTATTTTGGAAAAACTTTTTCAAAAAATATTTTGAAATTAATTTGAGTATGCAAATATATGGCAATCTGTAGTTTACATTTGAAAAATAATTAAAAAAAAAAATCAATGTACCCGTTTCCAACATACATATTTCGAAAACCAAAATTTTTTTTGAAAAAATTATAAAAAATCAAAAAAAAAAGTTTTTGAAAATTTTGAAATGCCATATTAATAAAATTATGAATGACTTCCTGTGGCCAAAATTTTATTGAAATCGAATGTATAGTTTACGAGAAAATTTGATTTGAAAATACTGGTTCTATGAGAGGTACCGTTAGTAGACAAATTTTGAAGAAAAAAAATTCTAACCAAAAGATAGATTGTCTTGCAAAAATAGCATTCTGAAAGTTTTATCAAAATCGTTAGAGCCGTTTTTGAGAAAATCAATTTTCGTCTTCAAGATTGTATAGCAGGTGCCGTTATTTTTGGACCTAGAGCAAAAATAAAAAAATTGTTCCGAGGGACGGCCAAATAAATCCTAAATACCAAATTTGAAGCAAATCGGCCCACCCGTTCAGCCTCCAGAGGCGCGAACAGACAGACAGACAGACGGACGGAATTTCCAGACCCACTTTTTTCGACTTCTCCATCATCGTAATGTCATGTGTGATTGTTATCTAAAATTTTTTTTCTGCACGAATCCATAACTTGCCTTATATAGTACCTTTAATCGCAAGTAAAAAATCAACGGAAAGGGATTCCTTCCAAAAATTCAAGACTCTTAAAGAATTTCAATAATTTTTTCAATGCCAATTTTCTATAGCTATATACTTTTCTTACATTTGCTTGCAATTCCCATTCTTCTTGAACTTAGCTTATTCAAATCTTTTTCTAAAGCTTCTCCTGTTAGACCGCATGCAAATCACGTGCATCACAAACGTACTAATTTACTCGGTTCAACGCACCTGCTCACTTGCTTTAACTTGACATAATGTACAATGCTTAGTAGACCAGAGTGAGGGGCAACGTACCATGGGAGAAAATGAGAGCTAGAAAAATACTGTGTCATGATTTTTTTATTATTTCGTTCTCTTTCAAGCTTGTTGCTCATTGCGCAATCGAGTTTCAGAACACCCCGTACCCCGATATTAAAGAAGTATCACTTCAAAAAGGCGTTTCTTTATCCCCCTTAAACAACTTATCAATTGTACCAACGTCAATTCTCTTCAATATTATGACACGCTGATTAAATATCAGATTAAGAAATATCTTGAGAAAGGGAAACTTCTGGACTTGTCCATCCATTCAGAACAAAAGTGTACCGGTTTTCCTAATATCTTCTCTCCGAGTATTCTTATTACTCGAAATGTAAATACATACTTAATCTAAGTTAAGGGTATACACAACCACTTAATAAGAAAAAGAAATGGCTAATTAACAATAAAGTTAAGTTTTGAGAATCTATAATGTAGAAGTCCATCCTAAGAAACTCTTTATTATCAATAAGGTATAGATGAAAAACTATACAATTGCCCGAAAGCGAAAAGGTCTTTATGAAGTTTTTATTAAAGAAGAACTACGCCATAGTTTATTTGTTAATGAAGAAACTTATCTTGCAATGTATTCATCAGTTAGTGAAAACTGACCCAGTTCTTTACTCCAGGTAGGTACAGGATAAAAAGATATTCACTTTCATTATGACAATCCAGATTCTTCTCTCTTAAACTAAAGAAAAGTACGTCTTAATTCGCATTAAATCCTTCAATGGTTGTTGAATACGTAAGTTTAATTTTATAATTGACTTCTCTCGAAAAATGAGATACCTGTTTTTGTTTTAGTTCTTCTTTTGATGCTTAAGCTTTTTACTCTATAGTCTAATCATTTATATTTTTCCGAAACTAAAATCATAGTTCTGAAAACTATCTGAAAAGGTTCCCTGTGTTTCTTTTATTTTTTGCAGATTTAGCTTCTTTTTTACTTGCGATTATAGGTACTATAAGGCAAGTTATGCAATCGTAAAAAAAAAATTTTTTTTTGGACAATCAATAACATTACGATGATAGAGAAGTCGAAAAAAGTGGGTCCGACAATTCTGTCTGTCTGTCTGTCCGTCTGTCTGTATCGGCACCTACAGCCTAAATAGCTGGACCGATTTGCTTCAAACTTGGTAGATAGTATTATTATAACGTCCTACAGAGGGGTTTTTGGAATTAGCATTCTAGCTTTAAAACTAACGGTACCTGCCATACGATTTTTAGTGAAAATTCAATTTTTCTCGAAAACGGCTCCTACGATTTTGATAAAACTATCTGAATGATGTTTTCTGCGCAAACTTAATGTTTTGGTTGGAATAGATTTTTCAGGAAAAGTCTTATAACGGTACCTTCCATAGGACCGGTTTTTTTAAATCCGATTTTCTCGTAAGCCACTGGATGAATTTCGATGAAATTTTTAACATAGAAGCCCTATGACAAATGAAATAATAAAAAATCTTTAATTTTTCAAAAAAAGTTTTTTTGAGTTTTTTAAAAAAGTTTAAAAATTTTTTTTTATTTTTAATTTTTTCTCAAAACGGTTTAATCAATTTTTTTTTAATTTTATTTTTCTGATAAAAACTACAAAGTTCTAGAAGTTGGTATACTCAAAAAAAAAAATTGGAATATGCTTTCGAAAAGTTTTTCAAAAAACCGTTTTTTGAAAAAAACTGGTCGAACGATTGTGAAAAAAAATTTCCTTAAATTTTGAAAAAGCAAAAGAAATCTGATGGCTTACTTCATTTTCTCCAAAAAACGTTTTAACTATTGATTTTTAAGTGATTAATAAAATTTCATATGATTTTTTCAATGCTTTTTTCCGAAAATCTCAAGCTTCAAGACCATTTGAACACATTAGAGCAAGTTCGTACGACCCAGTCGTGCACTTTATTTTTATACCCTATTCCATAGAATGGGTATATTGTATTTGGTGTGGAGTTTGTAACATAGAGACATAATACCGTTAGGTATAGAAAAGTATATAATATTCTGACTCAGAATCAAAAGCCTAGTCGATTAAGCCATGTCCGTCCGTCCGTATGTATACTCTCTAGAGGTCGCAATTTTTGAGCTAGAAAGCTGAAATTTGGTATATATAATCGCTGGTTCAAGAGTAAGGCTAAGTTCTTGAACCGGTAAAATCCGCAGACAAACACGCCCACAATCGCCATTTTTGTTGAACAACCTCATTTTAATAAAATTAAATTATGTTTTTTTGTACAGTTACGATAAAAGCATAACGCTAAAATTTTGCACACGTAAGCTTTAGGTAAACTTTCTTCCAATCAAATAAAAATATTTCAGTTTGGGCGTGGCTTACGCCTATTTTTCATACAAAACCATCAATATTGTTTTTATAAAATAACAATTGTTATATTAAAGCCAAAAACATTAAATTTTGTGGGTCTTACTGGCACATAAACATCTTGTGTATGCAGTCAAAAAACTTGATTTTGGGCGTGGCTGACGCCCACTTTTCATTAGAAACTAGATATACAATTTTTTTTTTTTGTAAATAAACGGTATTTATAATTAATCCGCAAGCCACAATTTTGCGTCTCTTAATAGAAACGAAAAGGTTTGTGTATGAAAAGAAATTTTTGAATTTTGGGCGTGGCTCTCGCCTACTTTTCATGAAAGAACGAAAAACGTAGCCTTAAGAATTTAAGGCATTTCCAATGTTTAATTTAAACCTTTTTCCTTCCGTTCGTTATTTGAGAAATATATCTACATTTTCTTTTGTAAATTTTTTCAATACGCCCACTTTTAAAGCCGTGATTTTGGTAAAATACCTTTGTTCAGGTAAGATTGTTTAAAAACTACTCGATTCAGCTGTAGTCTTACACATATGCCTAAATACTGAAAAAAGTGCAGTTAGTGCTTCAAATTTTTAAGACACGCCCACTTTTAAGGGGCGTTTCCGTCAAAAGTTGTATAAGGCATTCATTTTTTAACGTTTTTTAACTATCGGTCACAGTTTTGAAGTAAAAAGATGAACACTTAGATTTATATTCCTTGGTTACGTAGCAGAGTGTGGTCCAATAATTGTTAAAAACACCCATAATCGCTATTTCCATTCCAAATCTAATTTTTAAAAATTGAATGTCACTGAGCTCATACCAATTGCCAGCACTAATTGAACATCACACCACACGAAATTAATGTTATTGAATTTTTTCTGTCTACTAAAGAAGAATTTTGTTTCTGAAACTGAATTATCGGCTGGCTACGGGAGGCAGACGCATACACATACAAAAATATAGGGAATAGGGTATCCAACAGTTAGTTGCAAACGTACTGTAGCTCTCGCTTATGTTTATGTATAATCTCTTACCTTAACAATACTACGTGTCTTGATGGAAAGCGTTGAAGATACTCGGGACGAAATGGCACCTTTATTTTCTTTACACAATTATTTAATGAATCGTTTTAAACAAAACATAGACATTTTCAGCATTTTCAAAGCATTCTTAAGAAGTACCTTTGATGACAAATTACATTACATTACATATTAATCTGCTCCGTCGATGAATCGACGAAGTAGACACACTTACAAGCACTGGCAACTTAGGCCACCGGCTAGAGATAACACAATACAATACGACAGAGAGAAACAGGCTGAACAGAAGATAGAAGAAAACACAAACAAACATATGCCAACAGCTTGCAGTTATTAGTTTTGACGGTTCCCCATCTAACCACTTGATGACAAATTAAGAGCTTACAAAATAAGATAAACGAATGTCAAACTATTGAATACCCTATTGCCTATATTTTTGTGTGTGTATGCTTTCGCCAGGCGCTGTTCCAGTTTCAAAAACAAAATTCTTCTATCGTAGACAGGAACAAATTCGATAACATTTACTTTGTGTGGCCGATGTTCAATAACTGCTGCTGGCAGTTATTTTAAAAATTTTAAAAATAAGATCTTGAATGGAAATAGCGAATATAGGTGCGTTTAATAATTCTTGAACCACACTCTGCTACGCTACTGAGGAATACAAACCGAAGTATTCATCTTCTTACTTAAAAACTGCGACCGATAGTTAAAAAACATTAAAAAATAAATTCATACTACGATTTACGATTTTTGACTGAAACGCCCCTTAAAAGCGGGCGTGTCCTAAAAATTTGTAAAAAAAAGTTTAAAGCACTTACTGAGTTTTGATCGTTAATCAATTTTTACCTTAATAATGGTATTTTATAAAAATCACGCAATCAAGTGGGCATATTGCAAAAATTTACACAAACAAAAATTTATAGATATATTTTTCAAATAACGAACGGAAAAAAAGATTAAAATTGAATATTGGTACCTTAAATTTTTAAAACTACGTTTTTCGTTCTTTTATGAAAAGTAGGTTTAAGCCAGCCCAAAATTCAACATTTCTTTTCATTCAAAAGCTTCTTAGTTTCGGAAAAGAGACTGAAAAATTTGATTTCGTTTATAAGTACCATATAATTGCAAAAATATTTATTGTTTTCGTAGTTTCTTATGAAAGGTGGGCGTCAGCCGAACCCAAAATCAAGTTTCTTGTTTTCATACACAATATTCTTACGTACAACTAATACACACAAAAATTTTCTCGAATACAGGTTTTGTATGAAAAGTGGGCGTCGGCGACGCCCAAACTGAAATATTTTAATTTTTATTTAGAGAAGATTTCCCATACCTTGCGTGTGCTAAATTTAAGCGTGTTTTTACCTTTATTTGGTTAAAATTGTTAAAAAACTTTTCGATTGAGCTGTAGTTTTAGTCATGTGCTAAAAAATTGACTAACGATCTAAGTTCAGTTAATGCTTTATACATGCTTAACAAATTTTTAGGGCACGCCCACTTCTAAGCATTTAGCATTTTCTCGTTACACTTTGCAACGAGGAATACGTCATATGAAATAAAGAGAATGTTTTTGTCGCACTACAAGAATGTAGAATGCTTTATTTTTCCCTATAGTGGTATTTTATCGCATGCCAATCCACACCCATAAACTGTGTTTATTCATGAAAAGGGTATCAATTACCTCATGATGAGGGAGCCAACTCTTTTGAACGGGCTTAATAATTGCTCAACGAACACTAAATGCTGATTTACTCCTTCCTTGTGGTCCTGATTGAACACAGTCCTGGTCAGCTGAAGGGCTCTACTCAGCTTGCAGCGACATCTTGCTCGTGCAGGACTCGATGACGTAGTCGATTAACGGAACCGCCAATCTATTGTAACGAAGCGTCACATCTCTTACCTATCTTCAATAAAATACATACATTCTACCCTTCTTCAATACGTCATCGACACATGGTCTCCTCATTATTCCAATGCTTACATCACAAAACAGCAACCACAACAACAACGAAGCGTGAAAGTTGTATAAGGAAAGTAGCTACCATTAAAAAAGCAATGTTCTAGTGTATGGAAAATTGTCTTTGCTTTTATAATTCACACGATGTTGCTGCCGCCATATACCATAAGAAGGCGAGGAAAAACACCGAAAAGCATAGCAATTCATCATTTTATTTAGGCATTCATTTTATCTTAGTTATTTAACCTCTCTGACTGACAGGGGCCTTATACCTGCTGATCGACCAGAGCGAAAGCCTGTGTTTTGCAATTTCTATGGTTTGCGTTTTAGTATTAAGTTCCACTTTATTATAATAACCACCATTCTTTGTTCCCAGAAAACAAATATTCAGCGGCAAGCCTTGAATCAGTGCGGACCGAAGGAATAACAACCGACGAAGGATTTCACCGGTGCGACCTGACAACTTGGGAAAATATAGCCTCAGAACGGATTAACGAATAAAGTTTTTTAATGTTTAAAGATTAGAATAATGAATGTTAAATTATAAACAATGCAGTAACTATTATAATTTTGACATTTAAGGATTTAAATAAAAATAATTGTGAATTTATTGAAGAATCTCAATCAAAGTTTTTCTTGTTTCCTTTGATAACGAACCTGGACAAACCGGCGAGCGAAACCCCGGCTGGAAAGAAAAAAATACATCACACTATTCAGTATCAATCCTCGATTATCTTTAAAAAAAAATAAACCTTCTGTTCGAATGAGCCCGTTAAAAGTGCTTCATCAAAAAATTCACCACTGGGGTAGGAACCTCCAAAACTGAGTCCATTAGAACATGTCATGGTTCTCGCAACGTGACCGCAAATAAGTTTCAACAAGAAGTTTTCTATCTTGTTGGCCGCATTGTAATACAGGACCTCGCTGGAATAGTAACGTGTCAACTCCGACTATAGTGTTCTGTTTTATTCAAGGGAGGTCTTAAAACACTGCCTGCCTCTCAACCACCCGAATCTTTTTCATTTAAGGTGTTTAACCACACATGGATATGTAGCAAATCACATTTATTTTGTTACGACGGATCCTATTTTTTCCTTAAATTTCCCTACATTGTAAAGGTTCAAAAAAATTAAAACAACTACCAAATACGATCCTTCGGAAGCGTGGTTTTTCTTGGTTGTCCAGTTATTCAAAATAGTTTGATAGTTTGTCAGTCTGTTCACATGGAAAATTTCCTTCCTCGTTAAATTATTTCCCGTGATCCCTTTAGCAGCATTCCTATTGCTCAATCAGATTTGGGTTCACATCGCTTATGGAAATGTTAAAAGAAAAAAAAAGGAAGGAAAGAATAATTTTCTCATCGTTTGCATCTACTGTTAGGTTCTGTGTAATGCAGGCGAGTTTCGTTACTATTTAATGAACTGTAAAATCTATCCTTGCCTGCATGTTCGAACACGTTCAATGGAACGTTAAGATGTTGGCTCTGGCACTTCTTCTTTTTTGCTGTAGCATAGCAAAGACCAACCTTTACCACGACAAGCAAAAGATTGCACTGGAGAGATCAAGAAAGTTCGATAAGAAAAACGTGCATAATGGCATTAGAATCACTTTGATCCTTGAAGTGCTGGAAGAGAACATTTTGGGTAGAAAGCAAAAAGAAAAGAGATGGAAATTCTGGCATGAATATTCTTTCGACTGCTATGCTAATGCTAGCTAGATAATCCTTACATTGAGTGATGCTTGTGCTCTCGGAATATTAAACGCGTTAATATGTGAACTTAAGGATAAGTTTCTTGAAAGGATTTTATGTGTGTGTCTGTGTAGTGTTTAATGTTGCAAAAGCCAAAAGCTTCGCTGAGAGATTTTCCATTCTGATGCTTTGCAAGGAATTATTTAGGGAATGTCTTTAGAAAAGGTTTATTTTTTTTGTCTAATTTCAACCAAACCGAATATTTTGGTTGCACAAGGAATTCAGTTAAAAAGAAGAAAGTTTAATTTAAATTCACTTAAATTTTGAATGACTTTAAAATATTTTCTAAAAGAAACCATATCTCAAACCTTAGAATTATTATGACTTGACTAAGAGCCATAATGACCAAGTATTTTGAACTTTGTTTTTAAACTGTTACGCTACACGGTGTGGCGGCGGGCGGGTGTAGTGTCAAAGTTTTAAAGACACGAAAATAATGGCCTTTTATAAAAATTTAAATCCTTCTTGCCAAACAAGGACGATGACGATGAATGAACTCTCTGGCAACAAAAAAAATTCATTGAATGAATTATTAATGTAAAAGTTTGTGCCTTTCAAACAATATTATTTCGTTGGAATTCCGGTGATTCTTTGATGCTATTAAGAAAATTTTCTTTTGATCAGCGAAATATTGAAGATAAATTCGGGTGGGATTGTTTTAAGTCACATTGAAAGTATACTAATTGAAACATTAAAATGATGCCAGCGTGAAGCTCATGTTCAAGTATCTACCGATATACCGACAACGACAACAAGCCAAATACTTGAGGGTATAATTTTTGAGAATGATATGGTTATTCCCGTTTTAAAGCTTTTTTTATGATCTCAAGATTATGGCTGCTGTGTTCTTCAAGGATGTTATGGTATTATGATGTTACAATGTGTATTATTTTTTTTTAACGCTGAAGTGTGTATCAAAGCACACAATTTAAATTTATTTCAGAAGCATGAGAATATAATATGAAGTCATTTTGATTAAACGCCTACATAATTTAATATATACATACAAGGTATACAATAAAGTGTCTCACTTGTTTATTCACTTACTCTTTCTAAGCCGCGGAATGGATTTTTGAACGATTTTCATCAGCATTTCCTGAAGGTTTATAGGTATGCAGTACCTTTAAATCCGAAACAAATACTGAAAGCTGTTGCACGCACTATATAAGTCTTGGGTTCGAAAATTAAAACTTATTTTCTCTTACTTTTAAATCACCGCTTCTGTCTCTATAAATCAAACTCACTTTTATTCAAATTCAAACTTTTAAATTCGTTATTTATCCAAGCACCACTAATTATACACCATTTAATCGTCACTACGGTTAAAACCAAAACTATGTCCGTTTCCGTCTGAGATGTCATAGTCATATTTATGCTGGTATACAAAATTCTAGAACGATCCGGTTCTCGAACCACTCAGAACTTTTAAAATGCTTTGAAAGCTTTCAAATTTTATAATGCTCAAGTACAGTATTGGTCCTACTTCTATTTAAACAGAATTATTACAGCATAATTACTGTAGAATAATTTTAGGCGAATTGTGACCAAAAACAAAACCATATTCATATAACATTGTACTTTGACTCCCTTCTAAAGATTGTTTGTCTCGAACCAATAGATCACTTTCCTTGGACATTCTAGTGACATAGTCGATCCCCGTGAAGAACTTTCATCTTGCCTTTTAAACCACTCTGAACACGGGAAACATCATTTATTCCGATGACAACGACTTTGTAAGAGCCTCCCAATTTTGCTGGAACTTCGGTGACAGTCCCCTTTTCCGATGGGTACTGTACAACCACACAAGATCTTCCACTTGAAAATCTGTCATCGTTGCTTAACGTGTTTTCATGCGATCATTCTCATCCCTGGTCTTTTCGAGAATGTACGTGAGCCTCTTTTTGAGATCGTCCACATATTCTTCTTGGATTTGTGGCTCATTTGGAGGGCATTCAAACCTCACTTCTCTTGGTAGTGTCATTTTAGAACCAAACAAGATTTCCCATGGAGTAGATATGTCCTGCAGTGCTGTGTACCGCGCCCCGATAGCTCATCAAGAAAAGTGGAATTGAACTTATCCAATTGAAGACACTCAGTGACTTTTTTTAGTAAGCAAAATATACAAATAGCATAACACAAGCACAAAAAATAAAAAATTAATAAACACATACATTTATACAAAATAGTTAGATACAAAAACATTGAGAACATACAAAACATAAACTATGAGCGTGGTGCACTGGTTTTAAATGTTTTTTTTTAGAGAGGATTTACTAATATTAAAATCAACAATACTTTTATTTGAGTTGAAAAGTTTGCACATGCGGGTAAGAGGTTCATTCATGCCATAATTAGTACGGTGTTGGGGACAATGCAATAGCTCTAATCTACGAAGATGATGAGCCCCTCCGCGATAGAAGATCGGGTGAGTCCAAAGATCCCGTTAAAAGTTGGTGAATAAAAATAACATCATTGTTAATACGCCTTTGTGACAAAGTTTGAATCTGTAGAAGTTGAATCCGGTGTTCGTAAGGTGGGAGGTTGTATGGATCTGCCCAAGAGAGACATTTTAAAGCAAATCGAATAAAATTACGCTGAACTGCCTCTATCCTAGACTTATGAACTTCGTAGAAAGGAGACCATACCTGTGATGCATATTCTAGATGGGGACGAACATGACAGTTATATAAAGCTAGGGTTACATAAGGATTTTGAAATTCCTTCGACCATCTTTTAACAAATCCCAACATGGAATTAGCTTTTTTAACAATAAAGTTGATGTGTTCCGTGAAACTCAAGTCTGGGCTAAAGTTTACTCCCAGATCTTTAAAACTAAAAACGCGATGCAAAACTTGTTGTGAAATGTAATAGCCGTGTGAACTTGGTACCCGTTTCTTTGAAAATGTCATTGTCTTACATTTCGCTGGATTCAGGCTTAAACAATTCTTGCTACACCAGATAGCAAATCTGTTGATGTCGGCTTGCAATTCTACGCGGTCATTAGCTGAGTTAATAGATTTGAAAATTTTCATATCATCAGCGAAAACAAGGATCTCACTAGAATGAATACACGAAGTTACGTCATTGATAGCTAGTATAAACAGTAACGGACCAAGATGGCTGCCTTGTGGGACTCCTGATTTTGCTGGGAAAGGGTTAGAAAACGAATTTCTGAACTTAACTATGTATGATCTGTTTCGGAGATATGAATATATCCAATTAACAAATCCTACAGGGAAACCTAGAGCTTTCAATTTGAAAATGATAATTTCATGTGAGAGTTGGTCAAAAGCTTTTGAGAAATCTGTGTAGATACAATCCAGCTCATGTCCAGTCTCTAATGCTTTTGAGCACTTGTTCATAAAGGTTAATAAGTTTGTGACAGTAGACCGCTTCTGCATAAAGCCGTGTTGTTGATGGCAGATTAAATGTTTGCAGAAAAACATTATACTATCACAAACTACTTGTTCGAAAAGCTTTGGAATAGAGGACAGTTTAGAAATCGGTCTGTAGTTGGTAATATCGGACTTATTACCCTTTTTGAAGACGGGAGTAATGAATGAATCTTTCCATACAAGTGATGGATGGGTGCTTTTTAATTTCCAGCCAGAATTTTGCTCACCGGATTATCCTGGTCCTTTGTCAAAGAAAAACACAAACATTTTGATTAAGATTCTATAAACTTCACAATTATAATTTTTATTTGTATTCGTAAATATATATATAATGGGATTTTCATAATACGCGAATAGCAAACTTAAAGTCCACACTAAGACCCCTTATCACCGGTGGCTTTTTCTCTGCCTTCTTATTGTGTTTGGCAGCAGCAACATCGTGTGAGTTAAAATGGTCAAAGTCAATTTTTTTGCCCATGAAAACATTTTTTGATGTTGTGGCTTTAGAATGTGTGGATCACGTGACTACATTTTTAGTTTGTGAGGATGGCCTTGGAGACAAATTCTCGTCTGGCAATGGCAAAATACAAAAGAACAGTGGCACCTTGCAGGGGTCGCTCGTTGTTGACCGGGAAAGTTAGAATATAAACATATAAGTAACGCTTCTTTACAAATCTGATCCACAACTGGTTCTTCATTTGGAATGGCAAACGCTTCAGGCCACTTGCTGAACTAATCCATGATCACTAGAATATATCGGTTTCCGTCGTTGGTTTCAGGAAAAGGACCTGTTATATTCATTCCAATCCTTTCGAAGGGTGCTCCAACGTTGTACTACTTCATTGCATTTTAAATTTTTCTCCTTTTGTCATTTTGTATTAGCACAAGTGTCACATTTCCTGCACCATCTTTCAACGTCTTCTTTTGCATGCCAGTAGAAACGATCTCGGATCTCGCACAAAGTTTTGCCCAACAGAGAATCAGTTTGAGATGTGGAAATACAAAAATTAGTGCTTTTTATTGACTAAATGGCTGGCAATAAAAAGAGAGCTGCCAACTTAACAATCCAGAGAACGCAGCGAATTGTGCTTCTTCTCGTTATCGGCGAAGCAGATGCTTACGCTCGCGATTTGCTTATGCTGAAATGCCATGATTGTGTTGTTAAAGTTTGTGAGATTTTCGTGCGATAATTATCACCTAAATCTCAATACTCTGTATTACCACCAACAAATATTTCCTATCATCCTACAGCTTCTCTCTGTGCTCGCATATGTTTATTTATTATAAGGGTATATTGTATAAGAAAAAATTGACGGCGAACCAGCTGCCTCGTATAGCGAACAGATCCTGCAGTAATCCCATGACTTTGACATTGAGACCTCATCTGTTCATACATTTCAAAAACAGCTGAAACTCTTCGTATCCAACGTGAAATCTGTGCTGTTATATGCGTCAGAAACATGGAAATGCTCTGCAAACATATCGAGCAAGCTGCAAGCCTCCGTTAACCGTTGTCTGCGGTACATTCTGAAGATCCGGTGGCCGCAAACCATATCGAACATAGATGTGTGGAATAGGACTTCATAGAAAGAATTAGTTGACATATCGACCGGGTTTCCCATATTGCCTGAAGCTTTCTGTCAGTTGATTAAATTGAAGTAAAGTCTCATTAGACGTGTTTCAAATACCATAGTTTGCTCATCTAAGGAGCTATATATGTAAAGGTTGTTTTTTTTTAAAGACTTGTGGTCTTCAATTTGGCAATACTTTTTTCGGAGTTGGTCAGCTGTCACTTGATTAATGCTCAGTTTGGTTTGCCATTTCATAATAAATATACTTACTCCTGAACAACGTATGCAAATCGTGAAATTTATTACCAAAATAATGGTTCGGTTCGCACGACGCATCGCGCGCTGCATCAAATATTCGGTACATAATCGCCCAGGAATTTATTAGAACACCCGCTGGACAATTGCACGAAATTATTTTTAAAACACAATGGCAAACCCTTATCTTTAAAATAAAGCTTAATTCTTTGCCATAACATTAAATTGTATATGCGTTTTATTTCTTCTTGCAAACCACACAACTACAAAACACCCTTTATATATTTATCAGTAGCCACATTTATCAACCGAGGTGGAGTAGTCAATTATGAAACCAAGTTCTGAAATTCGTTGGAATTGTATGGGTAAACACAGTCTGAAAGCAGTTTCTGTCATTCTCACGTTTCGTATTGTCCAACCTCGGCTCTGCAATGGAAAAAAATTGTCTTTAAGATACCTTATGACGAACAAAGTCATAAAAGCGATAACTATCAAGCAGGGTAACCCCTTTGATTTTTCAAAAAGTTGCAAAGTTTGTTTTTACAACAAACAAAAAAAAAAAAATATCGCCAATTCAAATTGCTGAAAAAAGTCGCATATTTGAACAAAAAGTCGCATTCCAAAAAAATAAAATTCGCATACCTAGGTTTTAATTTTTTTTACTATAGGAAAACAGATCTTTTACATAAAATATTGAAAACAATTCCGAAATATATTTCTTCAATTTTTTTAATTAATTTTCTTTCCGATATTCAATCTCAGATATTGATTTTCCAAGTAGTTACATACATATTCGTTCAATAAAATTTTTTGAAATGAATGAAAAATAATAGAGTATCGTCTATAATACTAGAGCACACTGTGAAAAGCTTTGTTTGAAATATTTATTTATGAAAGAATATACCTACATACATATTTAAGAAAAAAAATTTTCGCTGTTCAAATTTTCAAGAATAATATTAATTTTTGAATTTGTACTTTCGGTCCGCTCTTCAAGTTTGGCAGCCCCTAGTAAAAAAAAGTGTTGCAATACAGCCCATTGCTGCACGATGCGGCACGTTACATTTTCCAGTGATAGCTTTCTCGTTGCACTTAATTTTAGGAGTTTATGTTCTGAAACGTCAAATATTTGCTCCTGGAGCTCCTTGAAGTCCGCGATTCTTTTGGTACTCAACTTGAAAAAGTTGAAAGCGTTTCGACATAGTTCTTCTTCTGAATTACTCAGCAAGTTCTCTGCTCATATTCATTAACTATAACTAGCTGAATGCTAGTTTTTTAAAAAGTCGTTGCATAGTCGCACAACCAAAAAAATGTCGCATAAGGGTAACGCTGTTATCAAGTGAAAGCAATTATAGTATTCTTTGCATCCATTGCAAAGGAATAGCGGCATAGACAACAACTGCATGTCACGTGTTCGTGTGTCGGCAAGCTTTTATCTCGATTTGATTACAATCAAAGCTTTTCAGTTACCTAATATTATAATATTTTCTTTTTTTTAATGTAAATAAAAGTCATTTAATTCATTCGTAGAAGTGGGAGGTGGATTAAGATTTGAAATTACGAGAAGAGTTGCAATAAAAAAAATGTAAGTTGTTTCGAAAGCTTGCTTGGTTTTGAATATGCTCACGAAAGTCTCGGAAATAAATATTGAAATAACTTTTATTTTTTAATTGATCAAATAAAAGATTTGAGATATATGCCTCGAAACAATAAAAATTCAATTCCGATACTTTTCTTGGCGCATTTATAATTTTGGAAAATTGAAAACAAACAATTTCAATTTGTATAAAAAGATGTGTGTATTTTTTCAATACACACTCAAAGTATACGTTTGTTTTACCTTTGGGATTCATGTATTTTTGTAAATCAGTACACGTGGGATATTTTGTCTCTCTAACCTCGCACTCGCAGCAAACTCCATTCAACACCTTTGAGTTGAGTTGAAAATAACTGAAATCACTATCCTTTCAACCGCTACCATTCACTTGTCATATCCCGCGGTGTTCTGCAAAGGAAAAGCACTTTGAAAGGACACGGACATAAAACAAGTGTGTTCTATACACAGCATATATGTATGTATGACATCACGTGTCCCCTTACGCTAGCGATAAAACAAAAGAAACACATCTTTCAAGGCTACAGGCACACTTCACTATACTATTCTAACGTTCATATAAGTCTTTACTCCTTCCTCATTCTGTAAAAATTCAAAACTCTATAAAATAAAAGAAAACAACCAGGAAAAATGTTTGTATCTTCACACAAGGATACACAGCATGGTGCTGCCCAATCCCATATAACCCATATAGCCATAGAGATTCTCAAACCCACCTTATATCTATCCAGATCCAACTTAAAAGAAAGAAGAAAAGAATTTCGTTCCGGAAAGCTCAGAGAAAAAAAAATCTTGAAACATTTCACTTCGTCTCTTATCCTTACAAAAAAAAAAAAGAAAAAAAAAACTTCACACACACTCTTATTTCTTTTGAAACAGTACAATTCGCATGTATTTAATGTGTCCTTCTCGCGCAGAAAACTTTATCCTCTTTTTCTGTGTCAGAAGAATTTTACTTTTGCGAAATGTTCTTTTCTTGTTTTTGAAGAATTTTTCAAAAAAAAAAAAAAAAAAAAAAAAAAAAAAAAAATACCTAAACATGAATATAAAATTCATTTTCTCAAAATCTGCAATGTCCCTAATTTTTTTTTTTCAATATACTTTTTGGTTAGAACACCACCGACAGTATATGGAAAAAAAAAAAAAGAATTTTCACTCTCATGTAGAATTTGCAATTTTGCAAATTGTCCCTATATCGGATCGCTGGGTCCGCATATAATAAGTGTCAAAGTGTCACCACAAATAAAAGGACTTAAGATTTGGCAAAACAATACACAGAGAAAAATTCCATAGCTATAGTCATAGTGTCAGCGTCAGCGACAGCGTCAGGAAATAACAGGAGTGCGGCAAAAAACCATATACCTACATATACACTATACATATAATAGAACTAAAATAAATGTGTCGTGTGCGATTACATTATGCCCCAAACTCAAACCCTAAGCCCCAATCCCCTCAGAAGCTATCGCATCGCACGCCAAAAGAATGTGTCGCAAAGGATATTGAAATTTTGCGGTTTAGTTGCGTGATGAGAATATTGAAATGTATATTTTTTTTTGGAATTATGTGTTTGTGTATTATAATATTCAAGCAGAAACGCATTTCATATTGAATTTCACATATGAAATATTGAAAAATCGATTTGAGTTAAATGTTCACACACACACACACACACACACAAAACAGGAAGGATATTTTTCAATTTAATGTTGGATGTGTTGGATGGAGAAATATTAATTTGTTATCACGTACTATGTTGCTGTGACCTTGATGAATGAGAAAGGGTCAAAGGATGGTTCTTAGTTTTTGTTTTAAATATTGGATTTAAAAGAATTTATGGGAAAAGATGTCAAATAGTGGAGACACAAGCTGTGTGGGCTTGTGACCTTTGATGACTCTTTGATTTTGGGTACCTATTGGCCACCGAGCATATACTTTTGATATCGAGGAGAATGTTGATTGTTTAAATGAGAAATGGACCAGAATGGGATTAAGCCTTCCACCTTGACCATGGAAGATATTCCGATTGCTGATTTTTTTGGCCCCGAAGATACAGTGAACGGACTTGACAAAATCTTGCTCTTTTCATTATTGGATTTATTGGCTTTCCAGTTATAAAACAGTCCCCGTTCATTTTTCCGAACTGTTCTTGTTTTAGAACCATTCATGTTTTCGAGATTCTACTGCAATCTAAAATCTTTCCAATGAGCCCCATATCTAAGGCCAAAAAACTTAGTGTCAGTAAAAGTAGACCAATATTTTACCTTTTTTACCTTGTGCAATTTTTTCGTCTTTGCTTCGGTTTTCCTTTAATAACATTGTTTCTTTACGTCCTATACGGCAAAGGGCATATTCGACTTTGTAGATCATAAGATTTCCTACAATTGATTGTAATATGTCAATTTCTTACCAAGATATAGAAAAATGGGAGGAGGGGGAACTGCAAAATGTTTGACCTTGCTCTGGTTTCTCCTCAATAACTTTTTTTCCTTACATCCTACGGCAAAAAAGTAGTTGATTTTTTTGTAGGACGCTTAATTTCATACAAATGCGATGAGACAAAATTTGTGACCAAGATATGGCGCTTCGAAAAACAGGCTATTTTTCAAGTCGATGAAAAATGCCAAACAAAATTGAAAAAATTACTTGTTTTTAAAAACGCGATTATAGGTACTATAAGGCAAGTTATGCATTCGTAAAAAAAAAATTTTTTTTGGACAATCAAACATAACATTACGATGATTGAGAATCATAAAAAAGTGATTCCGACAATTCTTTCTGTCTGTCTGTCTGTCCTTCCGACTGTATTGGCACGTACAGCCTAAACGGCTGGACCGATTTGCTTCAAACTTGGTACATAGTACTATTATGACGTCAGAGGGGTTTTTGGAATTAGCATTCTAGCTCTAAAACTAACGGTGCCTGCCATATAATATTTATAATTTTTTTATAATTTACCACAATGATTCTTGAACTGCAACTCATTTTTTCTGTGAATAAACAATATTATAACATATAAGGCAAGGCAGTTTATAACACAAATAATTCAAAATATGACAGTTTTCACTTGTTTGTCCGCTAACTCGTTCTTAGCCACCCTACAAATTCTGAAATGGCTTCTTTCATCGTGTAGATAATTTTTTCCGGAAGGTCAGTATGTACTTAGTATCTTTCAACCTTGAAGGAAAAATACTGAAAACAGTAGCAATGCACTCTAAAATTCATATACGAATGTTAATTTTTGTTTACTCTCCTAAAGGTATGCACCATTTTTGGCTCGGTATACAAAAATAAAAGAAAAACGCATTTGAAACCTGAGAAACGTGTCAGTCTTCGCCTACGAGCCAAAAAATCTCCCATTGATCATTGGAAGACAACAAAAATTAATTTTAAAAGTAGGTAATGCTCGTATATATTATGCAAAGATACAATATTTAGCACTGATTCACTCTCTTACATCCTTCACTTCACCAAATAACTTTTCCCCCAACTTGAACATTTATAATTTTTTTTAATGGAAACTGCAGCACTGCTATAATATAGGAAGCGTAGGCTCATAAGATAAATTTAAGTTTGATAAATTGCAAAACTTCTCTGCATTTTCAATTACTTTGCTCTTGGAAGTAGACTTTAAAGGCATTTGAGAGAATTTTAATTTCAAGTTGGAAAACAGAAAGTTATTTTACTTTTATCATTAAACGCAGCAGAATATAAAATAAAATACACAACAGTAAGAAATTAATTTGAAACAGATACACAACTATAATAAATGGTATGAAAAATGAGATGACTCTTATAGATTGTATATATACAAACGTATATCATTTTTACTTAGTATCTTCAAAGCAAGTATTTTTGCTAAGTTTCAAAGAATAGGTATACTGAATTTTGTTTTCGGCTCGAACATGGAATGGTTTTTCAAAACTAAGCAAAAAAAACTATTGAGTCAGGCTGGGTGCCAGAACTACTTTTTAGGTCACTATAAATACACGCGAATAATTTTTTTTGTAAGGCTCATAAGTTGGCAAAAGCAGACAAGATGATTATAAAGTTGGGTGAGATCGTTTGAATGGTAGTTTTAAAGTAATTAGAAATAATCGTTCAAAAACCTAGTTTTTAAACTAAGTAAATTTTCGAGCCCATAGAGAACGTTTATTTCATCGAAGCTGGCCCAGTACTTCATGTTGCCATGTTTAATCGTTACATTATTTAATAAGCTTGAAATTCTAGCTCAAGAGTGTGTTTTACTTGCTCTATAGTTTGGTTTCATGCAGAAAAAAATCGAGGTTTTAATTAAACATCAACTTCATGATAGAGAAGCCCAACATTTTTTTCGCCATACCGTCAATCGGTCTATCTGTGCAGATGTGAGCTTTTTCACGTCATGCTTCAGCCTAAACGGATTCGTACCAGGCTCCAAATTTTTCCATTTAGAATTTGCTCGAGAACGGCTCTGACGATTTTGAATAAACTTTGTGTGAGATATTCTTTGAGTATTCTTAAGAAAACTGTGTTTTACAAATGATTATAACGGAATATGGTTTAAACGGTTTTATTAAATTGGAAATAAGTGGACAACGATATTAACAAAATGGTTCAGACTTGCTAAGGAATACTTATCGGCATCCAAAAGATGGCATCAACATTTTAAATATTAAAGCTTTTTTAAACGGTACCTCCCGTAAATCGGGTTTTCCAGTTTTAGACAACATATTATGATAGATCTTACAACTTACTTTGACATTTTTTTTTAGTTATTTCCCTACGATTTCCAAGCTTAAAGTGACATATTTCATTCCGCGGAGGTTTGATACTGACTTTCTGTTAAAATTTCGGCGGAAAACAGCTGTCATTGTCAAAATTAAAGAAACCACTAGATGGTCCACCCTGTATTATACGATAGATAGATGAATTCATAAATTCACGAAAAGAGTCCTTCTTACAAATTTTGTTTTTAGCATACTCTTACAATATTTATTTCATATAAATAGTTCAGAGTAGAGATTTCAACTTTCTTACAAATTTGCATTTCAGTTTTCATCCCAGACATGACCAAAATGTCAAATCGGAAGAAATAAATATTTGTAACGTATCTATCGCACTGTGTCAACTATATTCCGATTGCTGATTTTTTTGGCCCCGAAGATACAGTGAACGGACTTGACAAAATCTTGCTCTTTTCATTATTGGATTTATTGGCTTTCCAGTTATAAAACAGTCCCCGTTCATTTTTCCGAACTGTTCTTGTTTTAGAACCATTCATGTTTTCGAGATTCTACTGCAATCTAAAATCTTTCCAATGAGCCCCATATCTAAGGCCAAAAAACTTAGTGTCAGTAAAAGTAGACCAATATTTTACCTTTTTTACCTTGTGCAATTTTTTCGTCTTTGCTTCGGTTTTCCTTTAATAACATTGTTTCTTTACGTCCTATACGGCAAAGGGCATATTCGACTTTGTAGATCATAAGATTTCCTACAATTGATTGTAATATGTCAATTTCTTACCAAGATATAGAAAAATGGGAGGAGGGGGAACTGCAAAATGTTTGACCTTGCTCTGGTTTCTCCTCAATAACTTTTTTTCCTTACATCCTACGGCAAAAAAGTAGTTGATTTTTTTGTAGGACGCTTAATTTCATACAAATGCGATGAGACAAAATTTGTGACCAAGATATGGCGCTTCGAAAAACAGGCTATTTTTCAAGTCGATGAAAAATGCCAAACAAAATTGAAAAAATTACTTGTTTTTAAAAACGCGATTATAGGTACTATAAGGCAAGTTATGCATTCGTAAAAAAAAAATTTTTTTTGGACAATCAAACATAACATTACGATGATTGAGAATCATAAAAAAGTGATTCCGACAATTCTTTCTGTCTGTCTGTCTGTCCTTCCGACTGTATTGGCACGTACAGCCTAAACGGCTGGACCGATTTGCTTCAAACTTGGTACATAGTACTATTATGACGTCAGAGGGGTTTTTGGAATTAGCATTCTAGCTCTAAAACTAACGGTGCCTGCCATATAATATTTATAATTTTTTTATAATTTACCACAATGATTCTTGAACTGCAACTCATTTTTTCTGTGAATAAACAATATTATAACATATAAGGCAAGGCAGTTTATAACACAAATAATTCAAAATATGACAGTTTTCACTTGTTTGTCCGCTAACTCGTTCTTAGCCACCCTACAAATTCTGAAATGGCTTCTTTCATCGTGTAGATAATTTTTTCCGGAAGGTCAGTATGTACTTAGTATCTTTCAACCTTGAAGGAAAAATACTGAAAACAGTAGCAATGCACTCTAAAATTCATATACGAATGTTAATTTTTGTTTACTCTCCTAAAGGTATGCACCATTTTTGGCTCGGTATACAAAAATAAAAGAAAAACGCATTTGAAACCTGAGAAACGTGTCAGTCTTCGCCTACGAGCCAAAAAATCTCCCATTGATCATTGGAAGACAACAAAAATTAATTTTAAAAGTAGGTAATGCTCGTATATATTATGCAAAGATACAATATTTAGCACTGATTCACTCTCTTACATCCTTCACTTCACCAAATAACTTTTCCCCCAACTTGAACATTTATAATTTTTTTTAATGGAAACTGCAGCACTGCTATAATATAGGAAGCGTAGGCTCATAAGATAAATTTAAGTTTGATAAATTGCAAAACTTCTCTGCATTTTCAATTACTTTGCTCTTGGAAGTAGACTTTAAAGGCATTTGAGAGAATTTTAATTTCAAGTTGGAAAACAGAAAGTTATTTTACTTTTATCATTAAACGCAGCAGAATATAAAATAAAATACACAACAGTAAGAAATTAATTTGAAACAGATACACAACTATAATAAATGGTATGAAAAATGAGATGACTCTTATAGATTGTATATATACAAACGTATATCATTTTTACTTAGTATCTTCAAAGCAAGTATTTTTGCTAAGTTTCAAAGAATAGGTATACTGAATTTTGTTTTCGGCTCGAACATGGAATGGTTTTTCAAAACTAAGCAAAAAAAACTATTGAGTCAGGCTGGGTGCCAGAACTACTTTTTAGGTCACTATAAATACACGCGAATAATTTTTTTTGTAAGGCTCATAAGTTGGCAAAAGCAGACAAGATGATTATAAAGTTGGGTGAGATCGTTTGAATGGTAGTTTTAAAGTAATTAGAAATAATCGTTCAAAAACCTAGTTTTTAAACTAAGTAAATTTTCGAGCCCATAGAGAACGTTTATTTCATCGAAGCTGGCCCAGTACTTCATGTTGCCATGTTTAATCGTTACATTATTTAATAAGCTTGAAATTCTAGCTCAAGAGTGTGTTTTACTTGCTCTATAGTTTGGTTTCATGCAGAAAAAAATCGAGGTTTTAATTAAACATCAACTTCATGATAGAGAAGCCCAACATTTTTTTCGCCATACCGTCAATCGGTCTATCTGTGCAGATGTGAGCTTTTTCACGTCATGCTTCAGCCTAAACGGATTCGTACCAGGCTCCAAATTTTTCCATTTAGAATTTGCTCGAGAACGGCTCTGACGATTTTGAATAAACTTTGTGTGAGATATTCTTTGAGTATTCTTAAGAAAACTGTGTTTTACAAATGATTATAACGGAATATGGTTTAAACGGTTTTATTAAATTGGAAATAAGTGGACAACGATATTAACAAAATGGTTCAGACTTGCTAAGGAATACTTATCGGCATCCAAAAGATGGCATCAACATTTTAAATATTAAAGCTTTTTTAAACGGTACCTCCCGTAAATCGGGTTTTCCAGTTTTAGACAACATATTATGATAGATCTTACAACTTACTTTGACATTTTTTTTTAGTTATTTCCCTACGATTTCCAAGCTTAAAGTGACATATTTCATTCCGCGGAGGTTTGATACTGACTTTCTGTTAAAATTTCGGCGGAAAACAGCTGTCATTGTCAAAATTAAAGAAACCACTAGATGGTCCACCCTGTATTATACGATAGATAGATGAATTCATAAATTCACGAAAAGAGTCCTTCTTACAAATTTTGTTTTTAGCATACTCTTACAATATTTATTTCATATAAATAGTTCAGAGTAGAGATTTCAACTTTCTTACAAATTTGCATTTCAGTTTTCATCCCAGACATGACCAAAATGTCAAATCGGAAGAAATAAATATTTGTAACGTATCTATCGCACTGTGTCAACTATAAGGTTCAGAAATTTCAGTTTCAAAAACGAAAACTATTTTGTTTTATTTATCCTTTCATTGGTATGTTGAATTGCATTGACATATTGAATCAATATGATAGCTATGATTTGATTATAATAAATATTTGTTTCTCTGTTCCAATGGGATTCAGTTTTGGGAAGGCAATACATATGTTTTCTTCGCACTTTCCTTACTGTTTTCACTTACTGCATGACAATGTAAAAGAGGAAGATAATACTCAAGTTTATTGACATTTTCTGGGTAAAAATAATTTCTAACGGTTTTCGAAATAATTAATGTTCTGCTAACTTCACAAGAAGAATCTCAAAAATAATCTATATTTAAAAATACGAAAACAGTCCTCGAATTAAATGCTCCACAAAAACAAAAACTAAATTTTTGTAAGGATTAAATTTTTTTTCAATAATTTTTTTAAATTAATTTTTGTTTTCTTAATTTTTTTTAACCCAAAAACAGTTCAAAAAGTGGCTAAAATCGTTAATGAAGTTAGCAGAACACGGAAAATGGCATTTTAAAAATTTCGTTGAGATAATGCAGCATTTTAATTCGTATTCAATGTGCACTTAATTTTAGATCAGGTTTTGAAAAAAAATTAAGAAAAAAAATTAAAATTATTTAAAACAAAATTTATTGAAAAAAAAAATATATTTTTTAAAATTTTCTTTTTGTTTTTGGAGCATTTTATTCGAGGACCTATTTCGTATTTTCAAATTTTAATTTAGTGTAATTTTGAGATAATGTTTTGCTAAGTTCAAGAACATCCTCGTCGCTGAAGAAGAAGGTGTTCGAAAAATCGGCGTTTATTTTCTGTTGCTCAAACACCCGTAGAAAGTTTAAATCATTTTATAGCGTTGTTCGATAGATAAGCGATCCCTTATCGAAAATGGAAACATTCACCAATTTTTTTGGGATTGTGACACTTCAGATGACAGCTGAATTTGACAAGTGTCAAATGATAGTGTTATCAGCTGGAAACCGTGAAATTATAATGACCTTACTTACTAACATTTTGTGTTACCTCAACTAGAGCGTGGTGCTCCTAGGTCTTTCTCAATATTCACCTTCAGCCGTCTTTAATTTCACACTCCAAGTAGTCGGAGATCTCCCTCTACCTGGTCGTTCTATCGAAGATGAGGTCTACCTTGGCCCAGCTATCTTAGTCGCTGAATTGATTTTTTTTTGGCTAAGCTTATATGTCGCTGTAAAACACGTATTAGTTCGTCGTTGTAACGTCTTCGTAAAATGTTGTCTTCTCAGTTTACGCAGACAGGACCATAAATCGTTCGCAACACTTTTCTCTCGAATACTCCAAGTGATTTTTCATCCGATTGGGAGAGGGTCCATTATTCTGCACCATAGCAGGACCGGGATGATGAGTTTTCTGTACAGTATATCTCCTTAGTTCTTCTCGATAGGGCTTTTGCTTATTCAGTCCAAAGAAACATCGATTGGCAAGAGTTAGTCTGCGTTAATTTGATTTCAGCGCTGATGTTGTTGCCTGTGTCTACAGCAGTGCCCAGGTAGAAAAATTCACTGACTGCCTCGAAGTTATACCTATCAATGGTGACGTTCTGACAATATCGGTGGTGGGATTGGACTTTTGTTGATAAAAGCATATACTTCGGCTTGTCCTAGTTTATTTTAAGTCCCATTCTGCTTGCTGCGGACTCCATAGTAGTGAAGGCACCGGTTACTGCTCGCTTTGTTCTTCCTATCACGTCAATGTCGTCCGTAAACTCCTGTAATTGTATCGATTTATTAAAGATGGTGCCCGCTGTGCTGACATGGGTGTTCCGTGTGACATTTTCCAGCACAATGTTTAAACAGCTGCATGACAGTGCGCCAGCTTGTCTTAGTCTTCTGGTGGCTTCGAAAGTTTCAGTAGAGTCCCTACCAACTTTGACGGAACAGCGAGCATTTTCCAACGTCATCCTAATAAGGCGTATCAGTTTAGCAGGGATTCTAGTAGGATATGGCACAATACAGTTCAAATCTAATAACACGCTGCTTTAAAATCAATTAACAGGTTTAGGGTGTCGATAAGGTTATATTCTTGGGTCTTCTCCAGGATCTGGCGTAATGTGAATATTTAGTCGGTCGCAGATTTTTCAGATCTGAAGCCGCATAGGTAAGGACTTACAAAATCATCAGCAAACGGCTTGGGAGGTCACATTAATCGCTGGGAAGGATCATATAATCTATTAAAATACTTATGTCTCTATATAAATGGTGCAGAGTTGGAGCCCTCCTGTTTTGTGGATCGGGCAGACGGTACAGAGATTCCACTAATAGGGAATAATTTCCTCCGACCATATTTTACGGATAAGTTGGTGTATGCTACTGACTAGGTCATCTCCAGCATGCTAAAAAGTTCCGCTTGTAGAGCATTGCACCCAGGGGTGCTTTAGTTATCTTTAGTCTGGTTGTTGCTACTTTGATTTCATTTTGGTCGGGCGGATGTAGCTGGTGGTCGTCATCTAGATTAACTGATACAAGTTGATCTTGGGAGGGATCTTGGCTGTCATCGCCATTAAACAACTGATAAAAGTAGTCTCTCCACGCCTGCGTGTTTTCATCTTGATCTTTGCAGCTTGTGTCACCTGATGTAGAGTGTTTCACTCTTCTCTAGAAGTTTCACACTTCTCCTCGACTTCGCGTTGTTGGTGTTCTTTTGTCTTCCTTTTTCCTCAACCTAAAGATATCTGGAAGGTCTAATATCTCTCTAAAGCTACGACTTGTATGCCCCGCCTTAACTTTGTTTGCCTGAGGACATTTGGCTTCGCACCAGGGGTTTCTAGAGTGAGACTGTGAGAAGCCAAATACCTTTGAATGAAATGAATCACCCTGTACAGTGTACACCCCGAAAAAAACCAACGTAAAATCAAAGAAAACCACTTTCGGAATGATTCGCGGTTGAAGGAGAACATTTTAGAATCAAAGGCGAGAATCCTTAATTCAACTTATGTCGCTTTATAACTCAATGTTAAATTGACTACGACTACTTCTTTAAAACAAGAATGAAGCTCATAAATTGTACGTTGCGTTTTTCTCCTTCAGTGAAGGTATTTATGTAATTCAGAAATATTTTTACTGAGTTGAATTCAAACGTTTCTCTAATATTTTGTTTCTGGAATGCAACATCACTCTTTAGTTTCACCTCAAAGCAGGATCAATTCAGGTAAATGTATTTAAACAAGGAACGGATCCAATTACATTAACTATACGTCTGCAATGATAGATATGAAAATGCAGTCAGGAAATTCTCCCAGTTTTTTGCTTACGTACATACATAGGTATGTACATATTTTGGTGCTGTGTTTTTACAAACTATTTATTAAGGTAAATACAATTCTATTTTAGTACTGCAGATTCAATGTATGTAGGTACATATAGTAATGTAATGTGGTTTTGGTTTACATCATGTATGTAGTCCTACATTTTTGTCTGCAGTCTGCACCACAGTTTAGCCTTTTAATGGATTTGCAACACAAAAATATAAGGTTTGTTTAACATTTTATTCACATTAAAATTATTTTGTTTAAATCAATATTAAAAAAAATATAGTAAATGTTTGCATCTCTCCTTTTGTAACACAAAAAAATGTGTGTCGTTTGGAATTTTCATTGAAAAATAATTCAAAGCATTCTTTTTCACTCCTGAAACTTTTCAACTCAAAGTATGTTAAATATTGGAAATGGCTTTATAGAATATTTAAAACAAGTTAGGACTTTGTCTCTAGTTTCCAGGGCATGGCTTTTGTTTCTATGTTGACTTTAACATCAAAACATGTAGTCACTACGCTAGACGAAATAATGTGATTTAAATGAATTTACTATTAATAACACTTTTAACCCTACCGAAGAAGAAAGTTTTGGAATTTGAAAAATCTTTCCAAAACAAACTTGAACTTTCTCCTTCGTGTTTAAACAAACAAACAAAATTTAAGAAGCACAAGAGTACGTCCTCAATGATAGATATAGATAGTAGTTCTGAGAATGGCAAAGGCAAAGAACACTTATATGCTCATGTTTCGTAACTTCATTAGTTGGCATGTTCATTTGGATTATATAGTTGAAAAATCCATCCTGATGTTTTGTAAAGTCCATTAAGGGTTTAATTAGAGTCTTATCGTATTTCTTTTTCTTAGATGTGTTTGTATTCTTCACACTAAAACAAACTTGTATACAAAATGAAGTTCAAAGAAAGAATTTGTTAGTTAATTTAACTTTATTACCACGAGACTTGGCTTGAAGTCACTTTGATTTTGCACTTTTCAACTTGTTCTATAGGGCAAGTATTCGTTTCATGCAGAAACAAAATCGAGGGTATAATCGAACATGACAATACGTATTACGATGAAAGAGATGGCAGAGTTGCCATACCGTCCGTCGCGTCGTCGGTTTTGTCTGTGCGGATGTTCGCTCTTTTACGTCATGCCAAAGCCTAAGCTGCTTGACGGATTTTCCTCAATCTTCATAGCAGTTAAAAAAAAAAACCGTCGTCGAGGTTTTTGAAGTGAAACTTCTTTAGTATCGGTGTCATTTGAAACTCGACGAAACGGAAACTCGCCATGACACTTTTAGCAAATAAATCAAACAAATTAATATATCGCACCAAGTCTGAGAGAAAATAAATGAAAAAAATTAAATGCACGACTGGGTCGCACGAATTTGCTCTTATGCTAGATAATTGCTTAGTGGTTGCATAATGGAAACTAATATCTTTGCACTTTATATTACTTAAAAAAAAAAAAAACTTTATTACCATCAGTTTAAGATAATTTAGAATTTATTCAAAACGAACTGCTATTCAACGCGTATGACGGCTCGATAAAGATGACTCTCAGCTTCGACTTGGCTTCATTCTCCTCGACGTTGTTGGTGATCTGAATTCGATGACTCGTTCTTTCTGTCTGGGTGAACTTTTTGTTTACATCCTTTATGTGATGGTCGAGATCGCACGGCATCTTTATTGATTCAATAAATCACAAAGAATATGATGATGTTAACTTGTATATTAAAAATAAATAAAAATTATCAAAAATTCTTTTATTTTTTTTTAGCTTAAGAGTTTTCTCGAAAAAACTAAGCATGATACAAATTCGAAATTAAATGTCCACCTAGAAAAAAAAAACATAAGCGAGAGCTACAGTACGTTTTCAATGAACTGTTGGATACCCTATTCCCTATATTTGTGTATGTGTATGCGTTCGGCTAGCTGCTGTTCCAGTTTCAGAAACAAAATTCTTCTTTAGCAGACATAAAACAATTCAATAACATTAATTTTGTGTGACCAATGTTCAATAACTGGTGGCGCAATAAAAAAAGGACCAAAGTTGACACTTTTTATTGCCAAGTCAGTTACTATAAGCTCAGTGATATTCAATTTTAAATTTGCAGATAAATTTGAACAAAACAAGACAAAACTTAAATGTTTAAAAATAAGATTTTGAATGGAAATAGCGATTATGAGTGTATTTAAATATTCTTGAACCACTTTCTGCTACGTAGCCAAGGAATACAAACTGAAGTGTTCATCATCTTACTTCAAAACTGCGACTGACAGTCAAAAAACATTAAAAAATTAATGCATATTATTACTTTCGACGGAATCGCCCCTTAAAAGTGGGCGTGTCCTAAAAAATTATAAAAAAAAAATTAAAGCACTAACTGAGCTTTGATCATTGGTCAATTTTTAGGCATATATGTGTTAGGCTACAGCTGAATCGAATAGTTTTTTAACAATCTTAACTGTATTTTATAAAAGTCACGCCCTCAAAAGTGGGCGTATTGAAAAAATGTACACAAAAAAATAAGGAGATATATTTTCCAAATAACGAACGAAAAAAAGGTTAAAATTGAATATTGGTATACCGTAAATTTTTAAAACTAAGTTTTTCGTTCTTTCATGAAAAATGGGCGTCAGTCACGCCCAAAATGAATTTTTTTAAATTTCATACTCAAGATATTTATGTACAAGTAATACCCATAAAATTTAATGTTTTTCGCTCTAATAATAAGCTTAGTTATTTTATAAAAGCAATATATTTATGGTTTTGTATGAAAATTGGGCGACAGCCACGCCCAAACTAAGATCTTTTTTCTTAATTGGAAGAAGATTTACCTAAAGCGAGTGTGCACAATTTTAGAATTGTGATTTTATCGTAACTGTACAAAAAAAATAATGTATTTTTGCCAAATTGAGGTTGTGTAACAAAAATGGCGATTGGCCGTGTTTGGGGGCGGATTTTATCGGTTCGAGAATATAGCCTTACTCTTGAACCAAGCATTGGGTGTTATAAAACTTCAGCTTTCTAGCTCAAAAATTCCAACCTGTAGAGAGTATACATACGGACGGACGGAGAGACATGGCTAAATCGACTAGGCTTTTAATTCTGAGTCAGAATATATATTTTTCTATACCTAACGGTATTATGTCAAACTTCACATCAAATACAATATACCCATTCTATAGAATAGGGTATACAAAAATATTAAAACTCGTTGGACCATTTTTTTTTGAAAAACTTTTCGAAAAAATATTTGAAATTTTTTTTTGAGCATGGCATTTTGAAAAAAATCTGTAGTTTTTATCTGGGAAAACAATTTAAAAAATTGAATCCACCCGTTTCCAAGATATTTCGAAAACCAAATTCTTATTAAAAAATTATTAAAAATCAAAAAAAAAGTATTTAAGAATTTTAAAATTCCATATCAATAGGGTTATAAATGAATATAGTTAACGTGAAAGCTTTGTTTGAAAATTCCGGTTTTTTGAGAGGTACCGTTTTATGAAAAATTTTGAAAAATCTTTTATAACCAAAAAATCAGTCAGTCAGTTTTATCAGTCAAGATGATTTTTCGATGAAATGCCGGATCATTTTCATGCCAAATGTTCACCATTTTAATTAATTTTAATAATTTCAGTGCGTTTTTAAGGCGTGTATTGTTCTGTTTTTATTCATGTGTTTTTATCCAGATGTGACAACTACCGAAATAGCGGGCTACTCAAAATAACACCTCTTATTGAAAAACCCTTTATAAAGGATGAAATGAATTATACATAGGTATTATTATGTATTTGAGGTGAAAACTAGTAAAATTATTTTGATGTGAAACATCTATTGGCGCACCTAGGCAGTGAAATCGATCGTAATCGTCACGAAAAATGGCATGACGCTCGATAAAATTTTTCAAAGTGTGACTGGAGGGTGTTTGGTGGTCGTTGGTGGGGTGGTAGTGGTGGAGGGGTTATGAAGGATGGCTGTAAAAAATTGTCAAATGTTGTGGATGGTTGGTTGATGGTTGATGGGGGGGGGGGGAATTGTAAAAAATGGTGGGTGGTTGGTTGGTTATTGAAAATCTTTGACACCATAGAAAAACACAAAGTCGATACAATTTTTGAAAGTTTGATGGGAGGGTTAGTTGGCTGGGGGTTGTAGGTGGGTGTGGAGAGTTGAGTAGGGGTGGGGTAGGATAGTGTATATGGCTGGGGTGAAGATAGGGGAGGGGGAGGAGAGTGGTATTTATGGTGAGTTATTTTTCAATAAATAATATTTTAAAAGAAACATGAGCATTGAGCATACACAACAATTCAAAGTGGCTGTGGTTGCAGAATAATTAATTTGTAAACACCTTACATCATACCTCCCTCCCGTTTTAAGGGAAAGAGAATTATAGCACTCTGCATATATCGGCAACTCTTGGTGCGAAGCAATTGATTGGATCCTTATCCAAGAATGTGGGCTCACAATAAATAACCATGCAGCAGGGTGCATCAATATAATAATTGAATAAACTGAATGTTATCATATCAATGTGCAGAGACACGACCCCTGGTCGAGACTTTGTTTTCCTCATGATTTCCAATATTTTTTTAACTAGTAAAATCGACCCGCGTGCCGTCACAAAAAACGGCAAAATGCTATGATGTCATCCGACCAATCATTTCTTGAATACCGTCTAATAGACATTTTAAACCGCTGATACTACAGAAATCACAGAGAAAACATCGAATAATATCGCCTACCTGCGTTGTAAAACAGTCTTTTTTTTTAAATATTTACTTTTTTTCCCATTTATAAAATTTGTTACATTAAGTATGTAATAAGAAAATGTTTCACATCTGCCGGGTGTCCCATGACGGCCAACTTTTTTTTTATATAGAATAGATTTTAAACTGATTACATTAAGAAGACTTTTTTGTACACTGTTTTTTGTTCAGACTGACGCCCGGGGCAACTGCCCCCCTTTGCAAAATATACATAAATCTAATGTTACTGGATCTATCGCAATTTCCATTATTTGTTTGCGAATTTAATCAAATAGAATATCCAGTTGAATAATTTTTTGAGAGACTTAGAAAAAAAAATCCACAGTTAGCTGAATATCATTTCTAATCGAAATCGTAAATCGTAATATGCGACGAAACGAGAAGGAAAAAAAAATCTATTTTATTTTTTAAAGTATGTCCTCTTTCTGATATCAAAATTATTTGCACAAAAGGGGCTTGAAAACGGGTTATTTGATTTTCCAGGCTGGTGAAGGTTATGAAGGTATCGGCTGGTGGGCGTGTGTCTTTTTATCTTCCTGAATCCTGGGTAACGCATTCACTAAAAATCATAATCATTTATATTCATAGGCGAGATTTTCAAACATTTTTTTATTGATAAATATTCATTACTGACGTGAGTCGACAAAATTCATTCGGTTGTGGAATTCGAAATAATATTTATGAAAAAATGTGTTTGAATATAATATACAGTATTTTTTTTTTTTTTCAATACAGTCATAGTAATTGATATATTAAATAAGTTCAAATATTAAGCTCAAATGTGCGAGATAAAGTGTTTGCCGCTCGATTGGTTTGGTTAAGGCTATGTTTTTGAAATTTGATAGCGTTGATTTGTTAACTGCTTGTTTTAATTTATGTCACACTGCTGTAATTTTGTTAGTACAAAAACAAATTATAAGCATATTTAATATTTGTACAGACATGTAAATACAAATGTATGGATTTTTTAGAGAGAAGGTACGTAATTTTGCAGGGGAATTTATGTAAGAAGGGTGTTGTGAAAATATTTTAAACAGACAACAGTCATGTAGTTTTATATCAATGACAGGAATATGATGGGGGGGGGGGGGTACTTGAATGCATCCAATAATTAAACATTTATATATACTAGAATCGTCCAGTGTGGGAAAAAAAATTTCACAGCGAATTTATACCAAAAAAATTGTAAGAAAAAAACACCAAAACATTTCACCTGTATTTGCCAAAAAATTACATAACAAAATATTCCCAGCACACCTACTCAGTAAAACCTTTCCAACGATATATATATTATCTCAATCGGTTGGATAACCACCTCACAATTGGTACCACAAAAAACTGCGCCTATTTAGATTCAGAGTGCACACTCAAAAAAAATCCGTTTGTTTACACAAAAAGCGACAACCATAATAAGACTGAATTTCGACATATTATTTACGATTTGCCAATTTAAAAAAATCGATCATCATTCGAAAAGTCGATTCGTAAAAATACCCGGCCGGCGCCGCATCAATTTGAAAATCATCCACTTTGCAACTGTCGATCAGTGTTCGCCCTTACTACTAAGATTTGAAAATTATTTTAAAATTTTTACTGTCGATGCAATAAAAAGATTTAAATTTTTTTATCAAGATAAAAGTTGGCATTTTTACCGACACTTTTTCAATCGATATTTTTATAATCTGGTTTTTAAACTGCCAACTTTTTTCTTGTCGATCAAACATCAATCGACATTTTGTCAATTGAGGAATTTTGTATTAAACCATTCTACAATTTTTTTTGTTGACCATTTTCTTCCCGTTTTGAATTGCTTTATAGTGCAAGTATTGGTTTCATGCAGTTTCACGTCAAGCTAATACTCAAACGGGTTGGATGGATTTTCTTCACGGCTTGTTATAAAGCAGTTTGAAGAAAAATAGTTGAAGGGATTTTTTGTATCTGTGTATATTTTGTTTAAGTCCGATTCCAAGTGGTACCCTTGAACCTGGATGTACATTATGTTTATACCCTATTCTATAGAACGGGTATATTGTATTTGGTGTGGAGTTTGTAACATAGAGAAATAATACCGTTAGGTATAGAAAAGTTTATGTATTCTGACTCAGAATCAAAAGCCTAGTCGATTTAGCCATGTCCGTCCGTCGGTCCGTATGTATACTCTCTATAGAGGTCGCAGGCTTAGAGCTAGAAACTCAAATTTGTATATATAATCTTTGGTTCAAGAGTAAGGCTAAGTTCTTGAACCGGTAAAATCCACCCACAAAAACGCCCACAATCGCCCATTTTATTATACAGCCTCAATTTAGCAAAATTAAATTACATTTTTTGTACAGTAACGATAGAAGCACAATGCTAAAATTTGGACACCCAAGCATTAGGTGAATCTTCTAATAATTAAATACAGATATTTCTGTTTGGGCGTTGCTGACGCCCACTTTTCATACAAAACCATCAATATCGTTTTCATAAAATAACAATGCTTACCTTAGAGCGAAAAACATTAAATTGTGTGGGTATTACTTGTGTATGAAATCACTAAAATTGAATTAGAGAGTGGCTTACGCCCACTTTTTGTAAGAAGCTATAAACAAATTGTTTTTGCAAATAAAGGGTATTTATAATGAATCCACAAGCCCAAATTTGTGTGTCTCTTAGTCGAAACTTAGAAGGTTGTGTATGAAAAGCAATTTTTGAATTCCCGGAGTGGCTGACGCCCACTTTTCATGAAAGAACGAAAAACGTAATTTTAAAATGTATGTTACCAATATTCAATTTTAACCTTTTTTCCGCGTTATTTGAGAAATATATATTTCTATATTTTTTTGCGTAAATTTTTCCAATACGCCCACTTTTAAAGGCGTGAGTTTTATAAAATACCTTTTTTCAGGTAAGATCGTTAAAAAAACTACACGATTCAGCTTTAGTTTTACACATATACCTAAAAATTAACCAACGATCAAAGTTCAACTATTTCTTTAAATTTTTGTTTACAAAATATTAGGGTACGCCCACTTTTCAGGGGCGTTTCCATCAAAATTCGTAATATGCTCTAATTTTGTAATGTGTTTTATTTTAGGTCACAGTTTTGAAGTAAGAAGACGAACACTTCGGTTTGTGTTCCTTGTTTACGTAGCAGAGTGTGGTTCAAGAATTGTAAAATACACCCATAATCGCTTTTTCCATTCAAAATCTAATTTTTTTAAAATTTAAGTTTTGTCTCGTTTTGTTCAAATCGAATTAAATGTCACTGAGTGCATTCTTATTGCCCTGGCAATACAAATTCTCAACTTTTTTCGTGGCGCAAGGAAGAATTTTGTTTTTGAAACTGGAACAGCTGCTGGCTGCGAGAGGTGAACACATACACATACAAGGAATAGAGTATCCAACCGTTGAAAACGTACTCTAGCTCTCCCTTATGCTTTTGTTTTGTTTTGGAATTCCTCAAAAATTGCTCAAACGATTTTGATAAAACTCATAATTATTTAACGAACCTAGGACATTATTTATAACAAAAATCAAGTTTAAAGGTTTTTTTTAAATTACCATCGGCATTTAAAAAGCATCGGCTTTATCGTTTGCATTAAAACTTAGGTTGGTAGGTATACTTAGCTCCCCACCGCTTTTTCCTAGATGTCATCGCATCAAAAAGCATGTGAGATCTTATCACTTAAAAATCACTAGTTTAAGCGTTTTTTAGAAAAACGGAAATACTTAAACCATCTGTTTTCTTTTACTGTTTTGAGTTTTAAGGAAAATGATTTTCAAATTCGTCGGAAAATTAATCTTTGAAAAAAAATTTCGAAAACATATTCAAATTTTTTTTTTAAAGTACCTACCTATGCTACTTTAAGCACTTTGTAGTTTTTATCAGAAATATTAAATTAAAAACAAATAAATCAAACTGTTTTTGAAAAAAAAACCAAAAATTAAAAAAGGTTAATTTAAAAAACTCATAAAAACTTTTTTTTGAAAAATTTCAGAATTTATATTATTTTGTCTATAAAGGGGCTTCTACACTAAAAAAAAAAACAAATAAAAAATTAGTCAAGTGAATCTTACTTTTAAAAAACCGGTCCTATATGAAAGGTACCGTAATAAGACTTTTGCTGAAAAATTAATTACAACCAAAACATAAAGTTTATACAAAAATACCTTTCAGAAAGTTTTATCAAAATCGTATTAGACGTTTTTAAGAAAAATAGAAGCATTAAAATCGGCAGGTACCGTTAGTCTTAGAGCTAGAATGATAATTCCAAAAACCCCTCTGTAGGACGACATACTAATACTATATACAAAGGTTGAAGCAAATCGGTCCAGTCATTTAGGCTGTAGTTGCCGATGCAGACAGACGGACCGACAGACAGACAGACAGAATTGTCGGACCCACTTTTTTCGACTACTCTATCATCATAATGTCATATTTGTTTTCGAAGAAATTTTTTTTATTTCGAATGCATAACTTGCCTTATAATACATATAATCGCAAGTAAAAAAGACAAAACAATAACACTTCTGTCCGGAAGCGTGACAGAAACGTAAATTCCATTCGGCCTTGTCGGAGATGTTTAACCTAATCCACCTTAATTTATGCCACAGCTCCTTGTGCTTAACTTTAAGAGATTTAATCCTGTTTGTATAGAGTTTTCTACCAGGATACCACTTGCCTGTCATGCTCACTGATTTATGCCAATTACCTGGCGGCAATCATCTTAAGATTTTTTTTTTTTTTTTTATTTAAATATTAATTCAGTCACTTAATAAGCAAACACCACTTCACGAGGCAAGAAGAAGAAGAAGCAGAACGCGTTTATGCATATTATACCTTCAACGGAATAGGCCCCGGCGGGCTTTAAGCCAAGTATTTATCATTTTGTGCAAAAGACAGGTATAATAAATAAACGATTTCAAGAGACTTAAGTGTGCGTGAGTTATTGATAAAGTTAGTGGGAAAGCAAAATCATGCCTTGACACAGAGAGGAAGTTGAAGGATATGTCGTTTTTGTTTAGTTTAGTGTGAATGGTGAAAGTGTTTGTGTCATTTTGTGTTTTGTGTTATTTTGATGTTTATTTGATTCGCAATGACGGAAACTCTTCAGTTTTATTTTAATTATGTATAATGTGTTAATTTAATTTCGTTAACATACATACTAGCTAATTGTTTACACTGAAATCATATTTATTTTATTAAACGAAGCTTTATTTAATTAAACTGTTTATACACAGACATTAGTTCTTATTAGTAGTTTTGTTAATTCAAATATTTTATCAAATATTTTTATATTTGGTTGTTGTATATTTTGAATATCATTGATGACACTGTCTAACTTGGCATAGTTATGTGGCATCAGTACCTGAATAAAAAAACAACAGATTCGACAGATGACTCAAAAATCAAACTAAAATCTACCATATCGCCAATTGGAAAAGCCTATGTCCTAACCTTTAATATCATTAAAAAGAAATAAAATTGAAATACAAAATCAATTGAACTTAAAATTCTTGTATTAGCCAAAGTTATTTTCTTCAAACATTTCATTTCAATCGATAACATCAGCATTCAAGAACCATTATAAGATTGAGATGTGTTAGAGAGCACGACCTAATCCCATGAAACTGCTCTTATAACCAATAAGGGGTTTGTGTAGTCTTGTGGCTAAGAAAAAAGGAATTAAAATCAAATAAAGTTTGTATTAGTCAGTTAAATTAATACATATTTAGTAAATTTAAATTTTTTTTATTTTCGAAAATATATTTTCAAATTTGTTTTATGATGCCAATTCACAGTATTCTGTAGACTTGAAATTAACATTAATTTGGAGTTTTTTTTTAATTAACTCAAGAGTTTTCTTGGAAAAACTAAGCATGCAATAACATTTCAAAACTAAATGTCTATCCAGAAAAAAAAAATTGAAAATCGTTGGACCAGTTTATTTAAAAAAGTGGTTTTTTTTTTTAAACTTTTCGAAAAAATATTTGAAAGATTTTTTAAGTATGTCATTTTGATATAATCTGTAGTTTTTATCTGAGAATATAGTTTAAAAACATTCAATCCACCCATTTACAAAATATTTCCAAAAACAATTTTTTTTTTTTAAATTGGGTATTAAAAACAAAAAAAAAGTTTTTAATGATTTTGAAAATCCATAGAAATAAGGCTGTAAATGACTTCCTGTGTCAAAATTTGTATTGAAATCGGATGTATAGTTTACGAGAAAACGTGATTTGAAAATTCCAGTTCTATGAGACCGTTTTAAGACAAATTCCGAAAAATCTTTTCCAACCAAAAGTTAGATTGTTCTTAAAAAAAATTACATTCAGAGAGATTTATCGAAATCTTTGGATCCGTTTTCGAGAAAATCAATTTTCTTCTTTCCGATTGTATGGCAGTGAACCGTTATTTTTGAACCAAGAGCAAAAATCAAAAATACATTTAGAGGTGCGATCAGACAGACAGACGGTCGGAATTTCCAGATCCTATTTTTCGACATTTTCGATATTTCCCTCCCATCTCCTTCTATCTCCTATCCAACTTTCCTATAAGCACTTGCACTATGGTATTTCATGATAAGGGTGTTAATTACCCCTTGAGAACTACAAATAATTGATTTCACATACCGACCATTCTCATCCTGACCTGACATCAATTCAGATATGACTACAAAATAAATTTGGAATTGGAATTTTTTTTGAATTATTTCAAACATTATTATTCTTGATGTTCTTGAAATGTGATTTTTTGTTTTTATCATATCATGAGCTGTGTGCACTGGAATTTGATATCACATATTATATAGTCATAAGTGTTAAATTAAATATTTATTCATATTAATTTAGATTATTAATGGCCGGCACAATGACAATTTTAGCACACTTTATTTTTTTAATCATATGAGAACTTATAAACAACTAATTGACCCATTTTCAATAACTCAAAGCATTCAGAACAAAGCAACAACAATACAATAATATTGATGTGGGTTTTGAAAGAAGACCGACAATGATGTCGCACACAAAACTATGTCAGAGTTATGAAATAACATCCAAATGAATTGTGATTGCAAAGGAGAGTCCAGGAATGAGGTTAGGAATATCATGACTTGTAGCTGGAATTTTCAAAACAAAATACATTATGTACACTGTAAAGTGTATGAGGACTGTACAGTACAGTGCAGTTGGAAAAATTGTGGTCAAACTTTGCCAAATTTGTAGGAAAAACTATAAAATATTTTTTTTTTATGAGGACTGCTTTTCTTATGCAGTTTCAATTGTTTCATAATACGTCACGCGGGATCAAAGGTGCAAAAAGTTGATAGACGGTAAAATGGGGTTTTGATGTAGCTATCCCAGAAAGGGATCAAAAATAAAATGCCTTATTTTGTGTAGTGTTTTTGATTTGTTTTTATTAATGCTTCTCAGAGACATTCTCTATCTTATTTGTTTAGCACATTGTTGGACCTCCTCTTGCTTTTATTACAGCTGCACATCGGCGAGACATTTACTCAGATAGGTTTTCTATGTGGACACAGCGCAGGTATGTATGGTGTTCCAGAAAGTATAGCTTTCAATTGATATACACAGCTGGTCAAAAAAATAGGTGCAATTATTGTTTTTTATATAAACTTAATTTTTTAATATGTTTTGTTTATTTAAATATTATTTTAACATTAGTTTTCATTGGACTATCAATACTTAATGAAATATTAATATTTAAGGCTTTTAAATTAAGTAATTATAAATTTTATACAATAAAACCGACGGTGTAGACATTTGCGCTTGGATAAAAAAAAACAGGTGTGTCTTCCTAAATTATGAATAATGATAGTTTGAATGCAAAATTTGTTGTATTTTATAATAATTTTCGTTTACCATTCTCTTATAACCCGAGTTTAAGACATTGTTATCCAAAACTTTTTAAAGTCAGCGTGGTATTAACTCTACAAACTTTTGGCATCTTTCTTGGGGTATAGAATACCATTCACTCTGAACAGCATCCCACAATCGGTTCCAGTTTGAAAAATATTGGCATCCTAGTTTCCGCTTAAGCTCATTCCTCAAGTTCTCAATCGGGTTGAGATCTGGGATTGACTTGGCCATGAAACAATTGAAACTTCTTTCTCTCGATACAACTCTTTCAAAAGATTTGCCATATGTTTCTGATCGTTATATCCTGCTGAAAAATCCATCGGAGAGTCATGTTTTCTTCGGCAAATGGAAGCATGATATCTTCCAAAATATCCCTATAACCTTTTTTGGTCAAGATGTAACTAATACGGAATATAGGAATTAGGGCCCACATCATACTAGAAAAAACGGACCCAGACCATAATATTTTCTCCTCCGTGTTGTTTAATCGTCTTTTGGGTATAGCGAGGGTGATAGTCATTTCTTTTTGGTCGCCTGAAATACACCCAGAATCTGATGAGATAATAATAAATTTTTGTTTCGTCACTCCAGAGGATATTGCGCCATTTTTTGGTCCTTCAGGTCCGCTCCAACTTCTATGGCTAAGATATAAAATTTAATCACACCTATTTTTTTGACCAGCTGTGTATGAGTCGTCGGAAAAGAATGAATTCGTGTATATGGAGTCCAATTAAGAAGCCACAGAGCCTACAACAATCGTTTTTCTTTAACTCTTTTGTAGAAATCCGGCTTAAGTACTGAGCTTGATAAAATTATTTTTCCAGTAGCCGGAAACAGATCGAGCTAAGTGCACCCCACTTTCATAATGAAATCGACTTTTATGCATTAATTGAGCGAGTTTTGCCTACTTAGTGCAAAAAAACCCTTAGCTCTCATAAGTTCCAAGAACTGTGCCGGAAAATTATATTAAAATGTTTGACCAACATTTTTCGAACGGCACTGTATGTACTTGTACAATATGTACATTTTGATAAAACAAAAACTTGTTCATACTTCAAAAAAGAAAATCATCTGTAACTGAAACATCAACTTTCAGATATAAATCAAATAACAGTTAAATAAACTAATAAAATAAATTTTCATTAAAATATAATATTAATTGGAGTTGAAAAATCTGCCAACGTTTTATTTTGTTTGCTGTCAAAGAATATATAGGAAGTAGTTGATGCACACATACGCATGAATTAGTTTATGTTATTAGTTATTTCCCAATAGCCTCTTTGTTCGTTGAAATGTAATTTGATTTAAAACTGATTTGTGTTATAAAAAAAATCATTATGTAGTTTAAAATTTAATTATACATTATTAAAGACAATGAATAGTGGAATTTTATTTTAAAATAGCCAACCCGGCGAACTTTGTCCCTCCCCAATTTACCGCCTTCAGATAAACTCGAAAGTGATAGTAAAACGTAGAGATAATTCAAAAATAGAATCGAAGTCAGTAGAGAACGGTTTGATAAAAAATGTTTTTCGATTTGTTTTCCGGCACAAAAACAAACAACGAAGATCGTTTGCCAACAGGCAACGTATAGCTGGTCGTCGACCGAAAAGCACGGCAAACATAGCAAAAGCCAATCAAACGGGGAACTGAATACGCTTGAATTGGAATGGAAAATCAGTTGGATTAATCGGAATTTGTGGGATAAGAACTCTCCTCTCCTTTGATTCACCCTTAATGAAAGTCACTTAAATCGCATTGTTCATCAGTTTTGACGGACAACCGCGTACCATTCGAAAAATTAATTTTCGATTTTTCTGATTACCCGATTTTTCCGGGGTGTTTTCCCAAAATGTTCTTTTTCGTAATAACCTTCTCCTCACAATTATGAACAACTGAATACATTTGAGCCCAATCAGTTTAGCCGTTCTTAATTGATGAATTACCATAAGTTTTTCACACCATTATTATTTAAGGCATGTATTTTGGGTATATCTTAAGAAAACAAAAAAAAAATCACCCGTAGCGGGACGCCCGGCAGATAAGAAACATTCAAGTTTACTTTAAAATTCATAATTTTTAAGAAAGATCAAAGAAAATATGGAGTGAAATAATTTTTACTAATTTAGTGTTTCGTTAATGAAATCAATATACATATTTGTCTTATTATTTTATTATAATACCAGTTATTACAGATTATATTCATTTGAAAATAGGAACAACATGTTCCTCAACCCTACCATCAAATCCCCCCTCCAGCGCCATACCACCAGCCCACGTACAACTACCAATCAACCATCCACCATTTTTGACACATTTTTCCTCCCCCCCTTCAACACTAAATCCCCACCGCCAGTAACCACCCAATCCACCTGCAACCACCAACCAACCACTTTCCATTTTTGTCGATTACCCCCTTCCAAAACCAAGTCCTCCCCATTCCACCACCATACACCCAGCCCATATACAACCATAATTTTTGTCAATACCCCCCCCCCACCCACCACCATTCCAGCAACCCTCAGCCCCAACCGCCTACTCCCCATACCAGCTACCCACCATGTTTGTATATTTTGTCTCAACCACCCTCAAAAACCACCCCTCCCCAACCACACAAACTTCAACCTCCAACCAACCACCCGCCATTTTTGAAACGTTTCCTCTAAATTCCTGGGCGATTATGTCGACCGCATATTGGACGCAGCGCGCGATGCGTCGCGCGAACCGAACCATTATTTTGGTAATAAATTTGCACGATTTGCAAACGTTGTTCAGGAGTAAGTCTATTCATTATGAAACCAAACTGAGGATAAATCAAATGACAGCTGTCGAAAAGACCAAATCCGAAAAAAGTATTGACAAATTGAAAACCACACGTCTAAAAAACACTTTCTTTCTTAAAAAAAAAAACATAAGCGAGAGCTACAGTAGGTAATACGTTTGTGCAACGAACTGTTGGATACCATATTCCCCATATTTTTGTATATGTATATGCATATGCGTTCGCCTCCCGCAGCCAGCCACTGTTCCAGTTTCAGAAACAAAATTCTTCTTTAGCAGGTAGGAAAAAATTCAATAAAATAAATTTTGTTTGACCGATGTACAATAACTGCTGGCATAATAAAAAAGGCTTGTGCCACGCCTATAGCTGAGACTTTTTATTGTCAGGGTAATGGTAATCACTATATAATCATTCAATTTTAAGCTTGCAGATCGATTTGAACAAAACAAGACAAAACTAAATTTTTAGAAATTAGATTTTGATTGGTAATAGCTATGGGTGTTTTTAACAATTCTTGAACTACACTCTGCTACGTAACCAAGAAATACAAATCTAAGTGTTCATCTTCATACTTCAAAAGAGTGACCGTTATTTAAAAAACATCCACATATTAATGCATATTAAGACTTTTTACGGTAACGCCTCTTAAAAGTGGGCGTGTCCTAAAAAAAATGAAGCACTAACTGTGCTTTGATCATCATGTGCTTAACTACAGCTGAATCGAGTAGTTTTTAAACGATTTGACCTGAACAAATGTATTTTATAAAAACCACGCCCTTAAAAAAGGGCGCATTGAAAAACTTTACACAAGAAAATGTTGATATATTTTTCATATAACGAACGGAAAAAAGGTTAAATTTGAATATTGGTAGTACCTTACATTTTTAAAACTACGTTTTTCGTTCTATCATGAAAAGTAATCCACGCCCGAAATTCAAAAATTTCTTTTCATACACAAAACTTTTAGTTTCTACTAGAGATGCAAGATTTTGGCTTGCGGATTCATTATAAATACCGTCAGCCACGCCCAAACTGAAATATTTTTATTTAATTGGAAGAAGGTTTACCTAAATCTTGCGTGTGCAAATTTGTAGGTTTATGCTTTTATCGTAACTGTACAAAAAACATAATTTAATTTTACCAAAATTGAGGTTGTTCAACAAAAATGGCGATTGTGGGCGTGTTTGTGCTCGGATTTTCCCGATTCAAGAACTAAGCTTTACTGTTTACTCTTGAACCACAGATTATATATACCAAATTTTGAGCTTTATGACTCACAGATTGCGACCTCTAGAGAGTATACATACGGACGGACGGGAGGACGGACGGACGGACATATCTAAATCGACTAGGCTTTTGATTCTGAGTCAGAATATATATTTTTCTATAACTAACGGTATTATTTCTCTATGTTACAATTTCCATACCAAATACAATATACCCATTTTCTATGGAATAGGGTATAAAAACACTAAGAGCTTAGAGCTAACAGCAATATTTTTTTCGAAAGCTATTTCCCATCTTTATCTTACGAAGTTTTATATTTCATAAGAGATATTTAATAGAATCACATTTATTAGGCAATTTCATGATATACACAGTATAGTAATGGCTTTCGTAATATCATGGATCTATTGAATTCAACGTAATAATCCTCTCTTTTATTTGAAAGTAAGTAACACAATTTCATTTTACATCACTTTTCTGTGTAAAATTTCAATATCCAAGCACTTAAAGTTTATCTTTGAACAATAACTGCATAAACCAATAATTATAATCGTTAAAATAATGGCTTAAGTTGTGTGTAAAACTTTATTTTTTAATACGTGATGTTACAAAGGGACCACATCCAGCCAGTATTCGTTTACTGGTCATTTTACACGGTCAATTGAAGGGAGAATTTTTATCAGAAAAAAATTATTGGTGCAGTTAAAAAATTAAACAAGAGAAAAAAATGCGATTAAAAAGTAATATATGGAATATGAAAAAAGTTCCTAAGGGATAAAAGAAAATAGCGATTGTGAAAATTTCAGAAATTTAATTGTGCAGCTTTTTAAATAAGCTCACACATAGAATAAATTTGTTTAAAGGATGCTTTTTTTCCGGCAGGAAAGTGGTGTTTTTTAGTTAGCTCTTGGAGGAAGATTACCCTTTTTAACTAACCACTGCTTTCAAAAACTTAACGGCTTTAATGATACTTTGCAGGGTGGCATCAACCTCAATTCACAAGCCTACTGGTCTATTTCTTTCACAAATTTGTTTACTCTTTATCTTCTCATAAATTAGACTCACTGCACTTCCGTGTTTTTCATAAAAAATAAATCCCTAAATAAATTTATTCGCCTATTTCGAAGTTCTAATAAAATATTCATACCCACATCTTTCTAAATTTGTATCTAATGTTGCATCATCAACACCGTACCTAACCCCTAACTTATGTCAACAAGGATTTTATTTAACAATCTCAGTTTTCAGGTTAAAAGGTGGAAGCAGTTGCGGGTGAAAGTCCATACCCTTCCACCATAAATTAATATTATCATTCATCTCTTAGATACAAGATACAAGGAATAAAATAAAATACCTGCAAACACTAACAAACAACAAATTTACCTTCCGCTTAAATGATTTTCGAAAGCAAAAAATTGTCCCTATCCAAGTCCAGACTCATTTGGGTTTGAACAAAAAGCCGGAAAAATATCAAGATAGCGCCTTCCTTGCTACGTAGAGTAGAACTAGACTTTTGAACACGTAGCATTGTTTATATTTGGCAATGGATTTTGTTTAACTGATTTGACCGTCACTGTATCGGGAGTTGATATGAATTTAATATCCTAGAGGGGACTAGCTAGTTTTTGTTCATCATGTCGTCACATGAACGTGATCTTAAATGGATTAAAAATTAGCTGGATTCAGGATTTTCTATTCGAATACGTTATGTTGCTGGCATAATACTGTGGCAGTGTTCTTGACAATAAATTTTCAAGAAATTATGCATAATCACATGGTTAGATAATGAAGATTGGAAAAAAGACTGCACTCATTGGAAATGATTTACCAAATAAACTTGAAAATGTTTGATAAAAGTTGACAATGGAACTCCAGGTAATAAGATTGATCTATCAGACAAAAGTGAATTTTAACGTCAATAGAAAGAGAAAAATAGACATTTTGTAGGTTATTGTTCATGTATATTTTTGTTTGAGGTGGCAGTTATAGCGTTCAGTAAAATTCATCTGCATTCAAAATTGAAAACAAAGTATGTAATTAGGAATTCAGTCATCCCAGTATAAAATGAATACCCGTTTTGTCTTTTTCTTCGTCTTTCTGGTGGAAAATGCATCAGTTATTTTTTGTTGGAGGAACGGAAAAGTAAGAAACTAGAACGCAATCAGATGGAACAATGGCGTAGCGATGGGGGCTAGGGGGCACAGGCCCTGGGCGGCACTTTGCTAGGGGCGGCAATTCAGAGGACTTACATTATTTTAATATGTACAATTTACAAAACGGCTTCTTTTTTCAGTACAACGAATTTATTTAAAAAGTTAACCAGATTTATGATGCATTTTTATACTAAGGCTGATGTTAGCTCATAGATGTCCAGGGTTGTTCCCAAAAGAAAGCGAATACTCAGGGTTGAAGAGTGTCGAACTCCGAAACAACAATATTTTTATTTATCTTAATTTGCTTAACAGATTATTCCATATTCTTAATGATAATCTTAAAATAAGAGATTACGATTCAATTCTTATGATACCTTAGATGCTAGGTCTGTGGAGTTCCGAGAAACTGTCCACGACAACAAACGATTAGTTAACACTAGGTCTGCAGAGATTCCTCAAAAACGGAAGAGCTCCACGACAATAAACGAGTGGCCCAATACCGGGCAGCGATCCACTGCGACCAACATCGAAGTGGAAAGATGACAAAAAACTTTTACTACAAAACTTGGTGAGGCTTCTCCTGGTGTTCCCCGCAGCGTACCTTCGGTTGAGCACTCTACTCCCGGTCCCGATATTTTATTTGCAATAGAATGTTCTACTAATGGCTGGGAGGTCGGGTCTCGAGTCTGATTTGCCATGCAAATTTCACTCCTACTTATGGAATTGCACTGAAAGGAGAGACTGTGAATTATAAGGTCAAAAGTTAAAAATACTTCCAAATGTCTTAATCTCTTTGAGTGATGAATTTATTTGACTGCTCTTCTGGTTAAGGTACTCGGAAGTAGTCGGCAGTCCAAATCAGCGGTGCGGGTGGAGTGGTAGGCGGAATTGCCTCAATAGAGTGCAGTGTTGGCGTTACGTCACGTGATATTGATTCTATTATTCATTATATGAATAAGTGTATGGAATCCTTGTGCCGTTCGGTGGCGATGGTGGAATTATGGTGGCGTTTGGTGTCATCGGTCGTTGGCGGTCGGTGGCGGAACAAAATGGGTAACTTCGTTACACATTAACACCGTTTCGCAGTAAGTAATCGGACATGACTTGATTTGCTTAACAACAAAATACTATAAATACTGCTACCTAGTACGCAACTAAATTTCATCAGAAGTGACAACCCTCTCCAGCTTCAGTGATGCCACCCTATAGATGATTGAGCGCAGTATACTAGAGAAAAAGAAGCAGTAGATCTTACAATTACTTCTTCAAATAACTAGAACTCGCTCTTATATGTGATAGTGTCCTTAAGTGGTTACTTAAAAATCACTACCATTAATTCGGGTGACTTTGGTAGTTTTTCATATTAAAATTTGAATAACTTAACAAACAAATTTTTTTTTTAACAAAGATTTCAACCTTTTTAACAACTTCGCTCACTCTATGGGTATGAAAAGTCTTGAACAAATCTATCGATCGGTTCTATATTAAGATGCTAAAATATGGGTGGTCAAAGTCATCCCATTCAGGGTGAGTTTGGCCGGAAGTACGTTTTCTTCATTTTTATATGAACTACTGGTAGCAATTCAATATCATCCAACCCAAATGAAAGAGCAGATTTGTTTTTATATGTAGGTATTTTGTATGAGTTACCTCAGAATTTTCGGTTATTGAAATTTGTTTTAAAATAATGTTAATGTTAGTTTCCTTGAAAGGATATTGAAAAAAAATAGTCTCTCTCGGCGATCAACTGTTGGAACAGGAAATCCAGACCACTTTTGTTTGCTTGTGCAAAGTTTATTAACTCCACCCAGCACCTCTTACCAAGAGGGTACTGAGCCAAAGTCACCCAAAATGCATGTCAAAGTCACCCTACCATTTGGCGTTAATATACACTTGAAATAAAATTTATTGTTTTTTTTCGACATTTTTAAGAAAAATAAATTTTAGTAGGTCATTTTTTAATTCATTCAATTATACAAATTTACAAAGAAGCTTGTACAAAATTAAATAACTCCTTCATATTTTAACAATTTAAAAAAAAGTATCTATTCAAAAGCCAGTGTTTCCCAACGAGGCTTAAGTGAACCGGGTTCACGGTAGTAAAACGTGTTTAAGAAAAATGTAGGAAGCCACCTGATTTCTTTTACTGTTTTGAATTTTTAGAAAAAAAAATGATTAAACTGTTCCAGTTTTTTTCGAAAAACGTTTTTTTCTTAATTTTTCGAAAACATATTCCATTTTTGTTAAGAATGCGAATTTCTAGATTTTTGTAGTTCTTATCATGGAAATAAAATAAAAAAAAATGATCAAACAGTTTTTGAAATAAACAAAAGTAAAAAAAACAACAACTTTTTTTAACACTTTTTTTGAAAATTTGAAGAAGCAAAATTATTTTGTTTATAAAATAAATTTATAAAAATTTCTTCGAAATCCGTCAAGTGGTTTGCAAAAATATCTGATTTGAAAAAAACCGATCCCTTGGAATACCTATATAATAAAGATTACCCAAACATTTCAGAAGGCTTTAAAAATATAGTAGGAGCTGTTTTTGAGGAAAATGTGTTTTCATCAAAAATCATGTAGGTACCATTAGTTTAAGAGCTAGAATGATAATTCCAAAAACCCGTATAATTTCATGTTTGATCGTTAGAATTTTTTTTTGCACAAATCCATAACTTGACTTATGTCATAGTAAATTAAATAAATACATATATAATCGCAAGAAAAAATTGACCTAATTGCGATATACTCTGCAAAGGTGTATTTAAAGAGTACAATATACTTATACATAGATTCATTCCTTACCAAAACTCGTGGATACCTCTTTTGTTGGTAAGTATCTAATTCAAAAGCTATTATCATTATTCAATTAACTCACGTACGTAATTTTTTAGCCTTTTAATGCCTATAAGTGTTTCAAAAAATTTATCACCACAATGCGGCCACAAATATGCCACTTTTGACCATTTGCTGGATTAGAAAATAAAAATATAGTATCCCTATAGAATGTAGTGCTCTGTCTAGCAGAAAACTAGAGATAATTTTACCCAACTCTGTTTCCATAGCCATTTTAAAAAGTAGACTGCAAAAAAGATGGAAATAAATTAGAATAAAGTTTGCATGTGCCAGGAACTGAAAATAAAATGCAGTAGATTCCTCAAGGCGTATAGACGATAAAAATGGTAGTTTTTTTTACGCCATAGTCAGTTTAACATTGCACGAGTCACGAGTACTTTGACCTGGTTTAAGAAAATTCAAATTAGATTTTTGTCAGCTTATTTTAAACTATTCAGCAAAAAGCGAACCCCTTTGACCGATACTCTCGAACTTCCGATTCCAAAAAAAAAAAAAAAATGGTTGTGCAGCTTTGAAGAATAATAATTTATTTTATATGATGAAATAGCTTTTGAGAAGCTTGGGATAATTTCTGTGAAGCATGTTGAAAACGTCTGGAATACAATTTTTTTTTTGTTTTTAATTTTATTGCTTTCTTATTTTGAATTGAAGCTTTGAATGTTAGGTTTTTATTTGTGCTGCTGTGCTTTTGAATATCGATACACTCGAAATGAAAATATTTGCTTGGAATTATAACGAAAACCCTATCGTTGTTTTCTCCAGAAATGCACAAAACTCTTCTGAGATCCGCCGATCTTCTTTTTTACTTGCGATTATATTATAGGTACCTACCTACTATAAGGCAAGTTATGCATTCGTAAAAAAAAAATTCCAAAACTCAAACATGACATTACGATGATAGAGAAGTCGAAAAAAGTGGGTCCGACAATTCTGTCTGTCTGTCTGTCTGTCCGTATGTCAGTCTGTCTCACTGTCTGTATAGTTACCTACAGCCTAAACGGCTGGACCGATTTGATTCAAACTTATTACATAGTAGTATTATGACGTCCTACAGAGGGGTTTTTTGGAATTAGCATTCTAGCTTTAAAACTAACGGTAACCTGTCATACGATTTTTAGTGAAAAATTAATTTTTCTCAAAAACAGTTCGTACGATTTTGATAAAACTTTCTGAATAGTGTTTTCTGTGCAAACTTTATGTTTTGGTTGGAATAAATTTTTCCGGAAAAGTCTTATAACGGTACCTCCCATGGGACCGGTTTTTTAAAATCAGATTTTCTCGTAGGCAAGTTGATGGATTTCGATAAAATTTTTAATGTGTAAGCCCTTTTAAAGACGAAATAATACAATTTTTTAAATTTTTGAAAAAAAGTTTTTTTTTTAGTTTTTTTTTTAAATTAATTTTTTTTATTTTTTGTTTTTTTTTTTCAAAAATATTGCATGATATTTTTTTAAAATCTTATTTTTCTGATTAAAACTACAAAGTGCTAGAAGTTGGCATACTAAAAAAAAAAAAATGGAATATTTTTTCGAAAAGTTTAAAAAAAAACCGTTTTTTAAAAAATGTGGTCGAAAGATTTTGAAAAACAATTTCCTTAAAATTTTAAAAAGTAAAAGAAATCTGATGGCTTACTTCATTTTCTCCAAAAAACGTTTTAACTATTGATTTTTAAGGGATTAATTAAATTTCATTTGATTTTTTTAATGCTTTTTTTCCCAAAATCTCAAGCCACAAGATCATTTTTACACATTAGTGATAGTTCGTAAGACCCAGTTGTGCACTTTATTTCATGTGGTATCACAATGGACCCAGTATTTGTCAGACTTTTCCTGAAAGCCACTTCAACATAACCTAATCTTTGCCTTGCTCTAGCATGCATGGTTTGTATCTGTGTAGCTCTAGCTATAAAAAAGTTTAAAAACTTTTTTATTTTTTAAAGACTATAAACATAATTTTTAGAGGGTCATTTACCTTGCTAACCTTGTATGTATTCTTTAGCAATAAATAATATTGAATTAATCTTATTATACTAACAAACACATCTTGGTCTAATGGCCTGTCTTTTTCATCATAATAACATGCTTAGCTATAATTTTCCTTATCTTCAGCTATTAAAAGTTTGTGTTCTTTGTTTTGACAAATGAATTGGAAGCATTATTTACACACAGCTTGTGATAAATGTTTTATCCTTACTTGAGGATATTTATAGTGTTGGGAATAACAGGTGCCACATCGCCACCGCCACCTCTGCAGCCGCTAGCTGGCCTTATAATCATGCGAATATTAATATGCAGACATTAATAAAGTAGCAAAACTTTTATCTTAGACACTTTCTGTAGACTTTCATGTTTTCATCAAGGACTTTTTTTTTTTTTTTTTATTCAACTTTAACTTGGGTTCACATACATATACTTGTACACTTATACAATTATTCATTGTAATAATTAATCTTTTTCTTATTTTTTTTTTGCATGACATTTGGGCTTGTTCCATAATGTGACAAGTTTTTGGTTCGTAAGAAGCGGAACTTTTTCAATACATTTTCGACGCTAAGGCCTTATAGCAATATAAATGGAAAATAAAATAATTATATTGTTCCTATAAAGCTCAAGCAACATCACACACACACTTGCTGTGGGAGCATATGTACTTAAACACATTATGTAATAATTCTAACAGGAAGTGTGGAGAGTGTGGTGAAGGTGATTAAGCAATTATTAGCTGATAAGAACAAATTACATGGAAGTGTGACCCCAAACCTATTAGAGTCGCACGACTTTCCGCATTTTGTGTAATAAAAGAATTATCAGGGTATACTATACGCATCCCTCTCTATATATCTATCGCTTCTTCTCTTTCTCTCTACATGTTTGTATGGATACAGTTAGGTATAGGTTTTTTTTTTCAAACGATGAAGACGACAAAAACAAGGGATATAAAAATTTATATCACATAAAAGAAATATCATTAACTCTTGGTCGTTAAAATGGTATCTTGGGCTCTGCAGGTTGACTTCACTCTTGGAAACACTTTTATGACTTCGTTTCGCTTCGTTTTGTGTGATAGTGATAGTCATATGAGTAAGAGAGCACAACAAGTGAGTCCTTTTTTTTTAATTTTGTTGGTTGCCTGTGGTGGTGATATCCTAGGAGGAAATATAAAAAACCATTTAACATTACAAGCTCAAAGGTTGTCCAGTGGACTTGGTGTTTGATAATCGATTTTTATGTTTTGGCCATGGTTAGGAAATGGTGCTTTTGGATTGCTTCTATGATAAGGATATTACTATGAAAACTTTAAGGAATTCTTTGTCCATTTTTCTTGGAATTGGGTCGAAAACGATCCAAATTTATAAAGAAAGTGCTCCTTTAATTTTGTGAATGTAATACCAACTATCTTTCCTATCTCTCCTCGCTCGCACATGTTGATTCATTCATTCATTAGAGAGCTGCATGAATGCATTCAAAACGGCTTTTGAGTGATTCAAAGCAAAAATGAATGAGTGAGTTTCCGCTACTTTTTCTAATGAATGTAATGAATGTGAGTGTTGGTATGAGAGAGACATTATCACCATTCAAATCAGAAGAAAACGAATTGAATGAATGTGAATATAAATATTGTTGCCATTCATAACCCAGTGTACTTAATTCAACTAGCCACTCACCAGAAGTCATAGCAAACATGTTCGCCGAATACTTTCAAAGTGCTTTTAAAAATACTTCTGCTAATGATCCTAACACAACTCCAAATTTTAATATTGACCAATTTCCACACCTTAGTTCAATTAACTTTACTATTTCCGAAGCAACTATACTTGACTACATAGAAAAGTTAGATGAAAGTTTTAGTCCTGGTCCTGATGGCTTGCCTTCATTCATGTTAAAAAAATGTGCAATATATATGTCGTACCCATTGTTTGTGCTGTTCAACCAGTCAATAAGTAGCTCTAGGTTTCCAGATCTACGGAAAACTGCATTTCTTACTCCGATTCACAAGAAAGGCAAGAAAAACTTATTATCAAACTACAGACCTATCGCTAAACTGTCCGTCATTCCTAAACTGTTTGAATCTATTGTCTGTGATGTATTGTCTTTTCATTGCACCTCTGTTATATGTGAAAACCAACATGGTTTCGTAAAACAAAAATCTACGGTCACAAATTTATTACAATTCACGACTTTCTGTATTGATTCTTTCGAAAAATTTCAACAAGTAGATTGTGTTTTTACTGACTTTAGTAAGGCATTCGACAAATTGAATCATAATATACTGCTCCATAAACTACATACTATTGGACTAAATGATCGTTTTGTTTTGTGGATATCCTCATATCTAAAAGATAGATTATATAGTATTGTTTTTAAAACTGAACGTTCTAAATGTTTTCGAGTCAATTCAGGTGTGCCACAGGGCAGTCACCTTGGTCCGTTATTATTTGTGTTATTTATTAATGATCTTCCTTCCGTTTTAGTAAACTCTATGTCTTTAATTTATGCCGATGACGTGAATATTTTTCGAAAAATTGACTCAACTGTTGATTGTAAACTTCTTCAAGACGATCTTATTAGATTTTGGAACTGGTGCAATACAAATAGTCTGTTTTTAAATATCGACAAGTGTAAAACCATGTGTTTTACACGCAAACATAATGTATTTTCTTATAATTATATGTTGAATACGTCGCTCTTGTGTAACTTGTCAAGCTTTACGGACCTTGGAGTAGTTTTAGACTCAAAGCTTTCCTTTACTGATCACTACAATTACATAATTAAAAAAGCTAACATGACACTTGGTTTCATTAAAAGGTTTGCTCGCGAATTTCGTGATCCTTATGTCCTAAAGACTCTTTATGTCTCTTTTGTGAGATCAATTCTGGAATATGGGTGCATCGTATGGGCCCCTTACTACGCTGTTCATATTAACAGAATAGAGAGTATTCAAAAAAGATTTTTGAGATTTTGTTTGCGTTTTCTTCCATGGTTAGATAGAATCGTTTTGCCACCTTACTCTCAAAGACTTCAACTAATAAAACTTCCATCCCTTTTAAGTCATCGTGAGTACCTACAATTCTGTTTTATTGTGCGGTTAATAAATGGATCAATTACAGCCCCATCAGCCCTTTGTCGTATTAATTTTAATTTTAGTCGTTCCAGTTTAAGAAGGCAATTGCCTCTGTGTAACATTTTCAGTAGATCCAACTACGGCGCCAATAGCCCTCTCAATCTCTTGATCAATATATTTAATAAGAACTATGCCATATTAAATTCCACAAATGATAATGTTAAATCTCACTGTTTTATCCAATATTTATAATATACTCGTAGATATAAGATTTATGAATGTATCAATTTATGAATATATTGTTAGTTTTAATTTTATTTAAGAATGTACCGTTAGTATTTAACGAATTCAAATAAATAATAATACTCAGTGTACTCAGTGTACTCAGTGTACTCAGTGTATTCTGAAAGATTTTAAACTTTATCGTATATACTGTCACTATTTCTAATAATATTTTCATATTATACAAATACTTACATGCTCGGAAGGACTTTGGTGATCCATATTTTTAAATATAAATATAATTATAATAAAAAAGTAATGTTGCTATGGCAGCAAACGCACATATTAATTCAATGAGTACACTGAGTACAGTGAATGTTTGTTCGGCTTACCTTGTACTCCCTTAAAAACTCACTCATTCAAACCGGTCGCCACATTCACTCACATTCATTTGGCTTTGAATATTCAAAACATTAATACACCAATCACTCATATTAAATGGTACTCAATATTCATTGTATGCTGTACCCGAATTTTCGTGTATCACTTATGAGTATGAGTATACTGAGAGCCGAAGTATTTGAGTGCATTCATGCAGCTCTCTATCATATTCATATCCCCTTGAATGCGAGTGCATTATATAAAATTATATATATAAAAACAAATATTTTCTACTATAAACTAACAAAACACTTGCTACGAACTGTTGAACACCCATTTTATGTTATAAACACTTCCCATGATTTGATTAAAATATGCCCTGAAATTAGGCGAAAAAAACAACAGACAATTTTAGTTTTCGAATGACAATAGCGAGGAAAATGGCGGTATTTTAACACTTCTGGGACCACTAGTGAAAAAGCGATAGTGAGTAAACATTGGAACTCTACTGTAGATTAAGACTTTTAACAGAAACCACCCCTAAAAATTGGGCGTGTCAAAAACTTTGAATTAACTATCTATCCCTTACGTACTTACTTACTTATGTTGGCGCCACTGGAGAGTGGTACTCCATGGCCTTGCTGAGAATGCCCCTCCAGCCGGCTCGATCTCTAGCCTGCTGTCTCCAATTTCGTACTCCAAGTTGACGGATGTCTCCCTCTACCTGGTCACTCCATCGAAGATGAGGTCTACCTTGGCTTTTGACTCCCTCGGGTTGGGCGTTGAAGACTTTACGGGCTGGAGCGTCGATGTCCATTCGCTCTATCTATCCCTTAAGTCGAGTAAATTTCCTTGAGTATGTAATGAATCATTCATTACTCCCGTCCTTAAAAAGTGGAATAAATCTGACATTGCCAACAATAGACAAATTTCTAAACTTTTTTCTATTCCAAAGCTTTTTGAATAAGTTGTTTGTAATAATAATAACGTTTTTCTGCTAAAATTTAATCAGCCATTAACAACATGGCTTTATGAAACAGCGGTCTACTGTGACTAACTTACTGAACTTTATGAACAAGTGCTCAAGAGCATAAGAGAGTGGACATGAGCTGGATTGTGTCTACACAGAACTGCAAAAGCTTTTGACCAACTCTCACATGTAGTCATTGTTTTTAAATTGAAAGCTTTAGGTCTCCCTGTTAGTTTTGTTAACTGGATATATTCATGTCTCCAAAATAGATCATTTATATATTTAAGCACAGACAATCATTTTCACAGTAAAATTAGGAGTCCCACAAGGTAGCCATCTTGGTCCATTACTGTTTATAGTCGTTACCAATGACGTCACATCGTGTTTTCATTCTAGTAAGGTCATTGTGTTTGCTGATGATAGGAACATTTTCAAAACTATAAACTCTGCTAATGAAAGCGTATATTTGCAAGCCAACATTGACAGATTTCGTCGGTTAAACTTCATTACCTCGTAAGTCGAAAAATTCGAAAAAAATATCATTAATGCAAAATAATCAGAACATTCAGAGCCATATTTTTGTATTTTCAGCTCAACAATATTGTTCCGAAAATTTTTCACTAGGATTTATAAATCCCATTCAAAAAATAAAGCACTACCTAGTAAGTCTCTCACTATAAGCAAGTAAATCGAATTGAATTATGATACACTTACGAGGTTTTGTATAAATAGACAACTTGGTATTTTTTGGTTTCTGAAAAACTTGCAAAAACGACTTACGAGGTTATGAAGTTTAACCGTCGCGTCGATTTGTTATCTGGTGCAGCAAGAATGGTTTAACTGGCTGATTACAATGGTGTAGCTGCAGCAGTAGTACGTAGTACTGTACAAATTAAATGTACGTAAATCCAATTGCACGGCTACAATGTTAAGTATAGCAGCTGCCGCACAGCTGCTCCAACTTCAAGAACGTGCTGCAAAACAACAAACCAAAATGGCAGACATGATTTTTGCTTGAGTTCAGTGCTACACACACATTGTATTCGTGCATGCTGCTTAGTGCACTTCTCGTTTTGACATTATAACTTTGACATTGCTCGTACAACTGCAGTAACTACACCTTGGTGCTCAGCCATAGTAAACCAGAATCCGGAAACGGGTACCAAGTATTATATCATGTATGACTATTGTATTTCACAGCAAGTTTTGCATTGCGTTTTTGAACATATCAACTTAATTGTTAAAAAGCTAATTCCATGGTAAAAGATGGTCGAAAGAATTTCAAAACCCAGCTTTATTTGACTGTATTGTTCGTCCATATCTAATTTTATTGGATTTGCTGTAAAATTTCTTTCCTAGGCAGATCCTTACAACCACCCACCTTACGAACACCGGATTCAACTTCTACAAATTCAAACTTTGGTCCAAAGACGTATTAGCAAGGATATTACCTATTTTTGGATATTATTATTCTTATAGCGGGGTTGGGGGTCACTTTTTAATTGTACGAAGCACTAACTGAGCCTCTATTGTAAGTCATATACGTACGATTACTCAAATATTTTTAGTGAATAAAGGTGTTTTTATGATATATTTTTTTTTATAAAACGTATGAAAAAAACTGTTTGATTTTGACCATGGGTAGTTTGGCTAAAAGTAACACTTTTACGACAACCTATCTTGTCAACCAAACCTTTTCAAAATTAAAGGACATTTTTTCAGCTACAAGATTCACCGAAAAAGTTAAACAGAGTTTCCTCAGAAGATGTCAAGATATTGTTACAACCTACCCCGACAATGGGGCTACTTGTAACATAGGCAGGGGTAAGTTGTAACAAGAATGACAAAAGAACTATGAAATATTATTTTAAGCCAATTATTATCTTTTGAAAAGCTGATAAGAAAAAAACCTAATTTTTAATTCGATTAAATAAAACTTATGACAAGAATATAATATATCCGTGTAACATTTAAAGCATACGAAGAGATCCTTTAATGCACTTGGTGTATTATGCACTAAACCCAATTTTCCCCTGGCAAGCTGTCAGAAAATGCCAAACAACAAACGGGACATACATTCTGTTGATCATCAATTCCTGATGAAGAGGCTAATACCTGTTGTTTTGGGACCCTTTTTGGTTCCTTTTTTGGCTCTATTTCGGGCGAAGACTTTGTTTCTTTCCTCGAAAATCGATTATCTATCACAAAAAATAAAAATTTAAGAAAACGAGAGAAGAAAACAGTTCGCGATCGTTGTTGTTCTATGTTATTGCTACTTTTACCCCGCAAATGTCGAAAAACGAAAAAATCAATTTACAAGAAACCGGATGTCACACATACATATGTACATATATAAGATATACATACAAACACAACCAAAACTCAAATGGAAGTTTGCAAAAATCACAACATGAGGAACATGTTTTTTAGATGTTACTGCTAACCCGTGTTACTTTAAGCACCACTCTCCCCTACCATTAATTTTTAAAACTCCTTTTTTTTTTATGAAAAAAGAATGCACAAATATGGGCTTTACTATAAGTACCATTTATTTACAAAAGAAGATGTTATAGTTTCTCATGAAAAGTGGGCGTCAGTCACACCCTAAATGAAACCCAAAAAATTTTACGTTTTGTATTTGTTTCGCAAAAACAAAATTGATAGTTTTGCATGAAAAGTGGGTGCCAGTCACACCCAAACTCAAATATGTATTTATGTTTCTATATTTTCTTTGTGCAAAATGTAAGCATTGTGCTTTGATATTAGCTGTACGAAAATCATAAATAAATTTCACCAAATAGAGGTTGTTGAACACAAATGGACTGTGGGCGTTTTATGGGCGGATTTGACAGGTTCAAGAACTTAGCCTCACTGTTGGACTAAAGGGTGTTTTTTTAGCTGCATGTGAAGTTTCGATGATTTTTGTATATAGTTTGACAGTTAAAAATGTCGAACTGTGTTGAAAAACAAATTAGGTATGTATTAATATTAAAACAAAAAATATGGCTTTGCTTTTATTTGAGAAAACTGGTGCATCCAGCATATTTATGTGGTGCCTGCAAAATTCACATCACTGAACTGGAAAATTAAACCAAAAACAAACACACTTAAAGCATCGAAAGCAAATGGAGCCTTCTATTGCATGACTGTTGTGTAGATGCGTTTTGTGTCCATATTATCCCGGATTTCAGATGTTTTTCCAAATAAATTTTAATTTTATTGCCCATAGAGTAAATGAAAAGTATATCCTAATGGCAATTAAATTAACTAACTTCTCCATTAAAAACAAAACCATATCGGCATAATACATAATATATTTTAAATCAATACGACCTACACTCTTGTAAATGTTTATCACAGAGGGCGCCACCGATTAAAAACCAAAACATATTTACATAAGGACTCCCTGACTGCACAGGATATCCTTTTCTGACACCACAAACCAAGAGGAACATATAGTAATATGTGTGTCCCTTACCCATACATGCATACATATATAACAGTATGAGTATTTACCAAATTACATCGAGTTTTAACAAAACTATGGAATTTTCGTGCGGGTAATATAGCGAAATTTTCAAATCCAAATTCAGATTCCCACTGCTCCAGTCAGCCAGCCATCCAGCCAGCACTTGCATTATCCCTTTTGCAATTCCCTTTTAAGTGCACCATTAACGATAAACATTGCACATTCCCTACGCTAAACACTTTACCGTTATAACGAGGAGCTTCATAGTGCACATGAAAATTTCAATTCTCACCCCTAATTACATTCTTAATTAATTGCACAACTTGCACTGGTTTAAGTGAATGTATCTCTTGTTCCGTGTTCAGTTAACCAGTTAATTTTCCATTCCCAACTTAAATGGTGCTACGTATACGGTAAAAACGAGTCCTAACAACTTTTTCAATGATGTTTCGAACGTGTACTGTACCAAATCAACTATACCTACAGTGTACCTTACCTATACATGAAGCACACCTCAATATTGTTGTTGTTGGTACCTAGAGTGTCCCTAGGATTCGTGTTGTTTAAGTTGATGTTGTTGTTGTTATTTCAGAGGTGCATCAGGAGTCTGTCGCTGCTGTCGCTGCGTTGCTGTTATCCTACAAATAGTTCTTGATCGAAAATAAATGAAGTGATGCTGCATTAACAGGAAGCTGATCCAAGAGCATAGCAAACCCATACTGTTGTTGCGGGCAGAGGTTTATTTTGAGGTTAGGACAATTTCCGGGTCTTTATATGAAAATAGGTTACGGAAGCAATACAAACACATCTATTGACGTGGCGGACTTTATAAACGTACCTAGTAACTCTTTCCATGTCAAGGATGTGTTTTTGTACTCTGTTATCTGATGCTAATTAAGGATTGATAAATGTGTTTCAATGGCCTTTTGTTGATTGCAAGGGCAGCCGGCATGCAGAGGTGAATATTTACATGGCAATTTGAAATGTATCAAAAGGTTGTTTGGTTAGGAATCAAGGCTGACGTAAGTCGTTAGGAATCACGACTCACGTAAGAGAAGTTTGCACTGTTTGGCAGGAATGTTTACTATATTTAAAAAGATTTGGCCTTAGATGAACACAAGCACAATGGATCCAATCGAGATCCGAGTGAGAAGGTTCGGCTTGCCGTTCCATCACCCCACTTAACCTAACCTAGATGAACAAAGAAATCCAGAAACTGTAATTTTTACTATGGGAACTGCCAACACGATAAGAAGTCGGGCTTGTGTGGGTGCGGTTAAGCTGTCAGAGGAAGACTAAGGAATAGCTAAAAACGATACGTAGCAATACCAAAGTCGACCACCGAAGCCTTCTATTGGTGTTGATCAGGACACGTGTCTCTGACCCAGGTTTCGACATCCATAGAGTAGATGGATGAACGTGCAACCAAATCCGACGAAAGACAATCCTCTAGCATTCTAAATTTCCTTACATTCTAAACGGTCCAAAATCGACTAGGATCACTACCAATTTCGTGCCAAACTTCGAAGAAGTTCGAAGAAGGAAGCTCTGAGGAGAACAAAACCACCGCCATGGAAATTCAATGTTGGAACAATATTAATTGGAAATGACTGCTACAGTCCATGTATTCTGCGTATCTGTTGAATTTTATAGTAACCTCATGACTTATGCTCTGACCACTCTAATGACCAATGGCTTTGTCAACATGAATGGCGCTGATTAACATTATTGACAATCTCGAAGCCAAATTCCAAGATAAAGTGGATATTCCTCTTGACAGGTAAACAGATAAAGAAGTTGGACACTGTCTAAATTAGCAGCCATTTTGAATAACGAATGCAAACTTTGCAGATTTATTTCGAAAAACATGGTTCTGTTCGTGAAACGCATCGCGCACTATGTCAATCTTATGGTCGACACAATTGTCTGTCACCTAGAGGACCTAAAGCAAAAATATGTATAATACTTTCCAAAGTGCGCACAGACAGACAGACAGACGGACGGATTTTCCAGACCAACTTTTTTGTACAGCATCGTAATGATATGTCTGATTGTTATCTCAAACTTCTTTTCCACGAGAAACAAATTTTAAATCGTCGCAATAGTTTTCTTTGAAAAACTTTTTGAAAAAATATTCCAAATTTTTATTGGGAAGCAAGCATTTTAAAATTTTTTAAGAAACATTTGATTTGAAAAAAAACAGTTATATCGGAGATACCATTTTTAAACCTTTCCTGAAAAACCTGTTCCAACCAAAACATGAAGTTTACTCGAAACGCGCCATTCAGAAAGTTTTATCAAAATCGTACGAGGCGTTTTTGAGAAAAATCTGTTTTTCATAAAAATCATGTGGCAGGTAACGTTAATTTTAGAGCAAGAATGCTAATTCCAAAAACCCCTCTGTAGGACGTCATAATAATACTGTGTACCTAGTTTAAATCTAATCGGTCTCGCCGTTTAGGCTGTAGGTACGAATTCGTAACTATACAGACAGACTTACAGATGGACAGACCCACTTTTTTCGACTCCCCCATCATCGTTATGTTGTGTTTGAATGTCAGAATTTTGTTTTTTTACAAATGCAAAACTTGTAAAAAATATGAAGATTTTTCAAATATTGTTCTTCGTACATCTATTGAAAGGTGATACTCCCTAGATATCCGAATATGCATTTTTTAAGTGAAAAGGACGCTATAAGTTTAGCCACAAATCACATTTAATATATACCTATACCAACCTAAATGTAGGACTTTTAATTTGCATAATATTTATATTCTTAATAAATTTTATTTTTTCAATTAAAATTACACAATTTTAGTTAGAGGATCAATTACGAGTTATTATTAATAACATCAGCTTTAACAATAATAAAATGCACCTTTCTCTAGCTCCATAATATAAATATTGATTACAGAGTATTTAATAAATTATTATCCTTGTTTGTTTCTGAAACTACTTAATTACATACCTAATGTCCATAAAATGTTCCCTTGCGGTAATTTAACAAATAATATTTATTGGTTTTTTTTATTAAAAAATACACAAACAACGTCTGATTATATATTGAACATTATTGCAGTTTCTATAAATAGTTTTTATTATATGCAAATAATATATTATTTTTGGTGTTTGCTAAAATAAACTAATTAAAAACAAATGTGTGTGATTTAGAAAGGATAATATATTTCCCAACATGAGTTCAAAAATTAGGATTTTAGATTCGATTTGGTGCGGAGAGAAATAAATTGGATGTTTTTTAATATTATTTTTCGTCGAAAACTATATTTGTCTAGCATTAAACAGAACACCAAAGTATAATAATCTTAAATGCATCATCGTGAGAATAAATCATATACAAAATTAAATTAAATGCACGACTAGGTCGCACGTACTTCTTCTGTGGGTGCAATAGTACGATGAAAACAAACTTTTCGAGCAGTAAGAACAACTCAACTATTGAAAAATTTGGTAAAAACTAAAAAAATTTTGGCTAAAACTGGAAAAACCGATACAGGGCAGCTTACGTTGAGAAACCTTTAATATTTAAAATTAAAATGTCATCTTTTGGGTGCTATAAATGATATAAATAATGTCCGCTTATGGCCAAACTAATAAAATTGTTAAAATCAATTTCCGTTATAATCATATGAAGCCAAAAACTTAAATGCAGTTTTCTTCAAAACATTCTATATATACAGGGTGATTCACCAGCGTTGTGCCAAAAAGCTAGAGCGTGTAGGTTAAGTTGAGACAAGAAAAAAATCGTATAGGAGGGGGGGTCTATTCCCCTCCGTTTAGCCGGGAGGGGCAATTTTCTGAAAAATTGACTTATTTTGTAAAAAAAAAATATTTAAAATCAACGGGTTCGTTTACAACACCGTGTTATACCTTTTTGAAAAGCCAGAAACTTCTCCCTTTATTTTGTTTTTGAATTAAATTGTTTTAACGAATAGTTTAAAAAATAAAAATTTTCAAACTCAAAATTTTGAAAAAAAATTTGAAAAAATAATCTTAAAACTAATTTTTTTTCAAAATTTTACGTAATTAAGTATAATTTTTGTTCTCAACGCTTCCATTAATCTTTAATCCAACACTGAAAACCGTATGGCTCTACGACTTTTTCTTGCCAAGGTATTCAAAAATAACCGAACCTACTTCTTCACAAAAACAAGAAAACCTAGCCTTACGGGATGGCACAAGTGACCATTTAGCCAATTTTTTCGTGTTTTTGTGAAGAAGTAGGTTCGGTTATTTTTGAATACCTTGGCAACAAAAAGTCGTAGAGCCATACGGTTTTCAGCGTTGGATTAAAAATTAATGGAAGCGTTGAATTCTGAGAACAAAATTACACTTAATTACGTAAAATTTTGAAAAAAATTAGTTTTAAAATTATTTTTTCAAATTTTTTTTCAAAATTTTGAGTTTGAAAATTTATATTTTTTAAACTATTCGTTAAAACAATTTAATTTAAAAACAAAATATAAGGAAAAGTTTTTGGCTTTCCAAAAAGGTATAACACGGTGTTGTAAACGAACCCGTTGATTTTAAATATTTTTTTTTACAAAATAAGTCAATTTTTCAGAAAATTGCCCCTCCCGGCTAAACGGAGGGGAATAGACCCCCCTCCCATACGATTTTTTTCTTGTCTCAACTTAACCTACACGCTCTAGCTTTTTGGCACAACGCTGGTGAATCACCCTGAATAATGTACAAAGTTAAATAAAAATTGGTAGAGCTTTTTTGAGTAAATTAGAAAAAAATAAAAAAAAATTGACCAAAACCTAGTGGCTGTGGGAGCCACCATTCAAACAAGAGAAACGTTAAGAGCAGATCTCCGTTATTTGCCTTTTATCGAAAAACTAAAAACGCAGTTCTCTTAAAAACACTAAAAGTATATAACACACAAATTTTAATTAAAATCCTTAGAGCCGTTTCTAAGAAAAGTAGAAAAAAACTAAAAATGTTGGCTAAGGGGCCAGTTATAACGATACGGAAAACCAAACCTAAGAAAATTTCAAGTCTAAAACTTAGTATGTTATAATCCGATTTAAAACCCAAATGTTACACTGATCGATGGAAATTAACTCAGAGAATTTTTTTTCTTCGACCAATAGTTAGAAAACATTAAAAACTGAATGCATATTACGACTTTTAACGGAAACGCCCCTTTAAAGTGGGCGTGTATTTAAAATTTGCAAAAAAAACTGAAAACACTATCTGAGATTTGATCATCAGTTAAATTTTAGGCATATGTGTAAAACTACATCTGAATCAAGTAGTTTTTTTTAACGATATTACCTGAATAAAGGTATTTTATAAAAATCACACCTTAATAGTGGGCGTTTTGAAAAAATTTACACACAAATTAATTTAAAGATATATTTTTCATATATGTAACGAACGGAAAAAAAAAAGATTTAATATTGGTATATTTTAAATTTTTAAAACTACTTTTTCGATCTTCCACGAAAAGTGGGCGTGAGCTACGCCCAACATTAAAAAATTTCTTTTCGTTAACAAGCTTCTTAGTTTCGACTAAGAGAAGCACTAATTTGGGTTTGTTGATTTTTTAAAAGCACTTTTTGTTTTTTAAAATACGTTTTTATAGTTTCTAATGAAAAGTGGGGGTTAGCCACACCCAAAATAATTTTTTTTTTCATACACTAGATGTTTATGTACAAGTAATACCCACAAAATGTAACGTTTTTCGCTCTTATGTAAGCATTGTTATTTAATAAAAACAATATTGGTGGCTTTGTATGAAAAGTGGGCAGTAGCCACGCCCAAACTGAAATAATTTAATTTAATTTAGAGAAGATTTACCTATAGCTTGCGTAAGCAACATTTAAGCGTTGTGCTTTGATCGTAGACAACTGTACAAGAATCATAATTTAATGTTGCTAAATGGAGGTTGTTGGACAAAAATGTAATTTGTAGGCGTGCTAGTGGGCATATTTCACCGGTTCAAGAACATATCTTTACTCTTGAACCAAAGATTATATTTACCAAATTTTAAATATAGCGACCTCTATAGAGAGTATACATACGGACGGACATCGCTAAATCGGCTAGGTTTTTGATTCTGGGTCAGAATCTATACATATAATAAAATTGTAACGGGGTCTGTCTGTACTCTGTACATTGAAGATATAGATGCAAAACTAATATGGTGGTCTCTATTAGACCCACAGAAGCCAAAACAACCGTTTTTAGAATTTGTGTCTGTCTGTATGTTTGTACGCGCATCACGCAAAAACTACTGCATATAATTGAATGCGGTTTTCGCAGATTTATTGGTAGTACGCCAACTTAAAATATAGGCTAGATTTTATCGCAGGAAAATATATAATTCTGGTTGTTTTTCTTAATATTGCTGAAATCGAACGTTATTCAATGAACTTAACGCAAAATTAAAAGATTTTAAGGAAGTTAGCGTCTCACTTACATAATGGCGTTGGAAATCATAAAAATAGCGCCACACTTACCTATATACATATACATGAATAGAATTATGTTAGTCGTTCTGAATATAAGTTACATCAAAAACATCATAGATGCCGCTATTTACCACCATATAGACAAGGTCTCATTCAGCGAAAGCAGACATCGAAAAATAATGTAACCATAAAGAACGGTGAACGAGTAATACTTACGCCCAAAACTGATGAAGCGGAGCTGCCATAAATAGCAGTATCGGCACGTAGCATCGTTTTGAAAGTTGGTATTCCAATTAGGTATATTGCTTCAGAACTTAACCCTCTAACTTTGCAATTTAAACCGTTATGAAACTTCGAAATAATATTACACAGAAGCCAAAAATCTTACGGCTGTAGAGCTCATTTTGAACCGGTTGTGCACAAACAAAATATACTGAGATACCTACTTTATTCTAAAATTCACGCGTACGAAGTAGCGGGCAAAAGCTGGTAGTATATAAAAAACTTGTATTTGGACCACTCGTAAAACCAATCAAAAACAATGACTCTTCCAGAATGCATCGGACGCTTTTGGAACTTAGTGGATTGATATCGTCGAAAATCGACATTTTTTTGCTGAAGATGATTGGCCGACGCAAATTATGGCCAATTTCCAACTGCTCCCACGTAAATTACCTAAAGTTGTGGTCTGCGAAAGGCCAAGTTCTTGTGATCGACGCCAAATTGAATAGCTCCAATTCTTTTGCTCACTCTTACGGTCAGCGGCGATAAAATTGTTAACGGTTGGTTGGTGGTTGTAGGTGAGGTTGACGGTTAGTGGTAGCTGAGATACAACCTACACGTGAACTGTTTTGTGAACTGGTTCTCACGTAAAATTATCGTCCCTAAACCAACTTTACAGACAACCAAGTTCTTTTTAAATAATAAGTACTTTTGACTTCGGTCTTGAATACATTCGCAACAAAAAATGATATGAAATCATCAATAACTTTTATTTTGTTTTAACATCAAGACCCAGAATTAAATATGGTCCTTTGAATTTATTACTTTAATAATAATATAACGAACTGACCTACCACTCAACTTTTACATTATAATAATAACATCAGTTTAAGTAAAAGGTCATTTATATTAAATTTCATCTAATCGATATTCCAACACTTCCATCTACAACTACAAGGTATGCATTAAGCTTGTTGCTACATAATATATTGTATAAATGTATGCTATGTATATGTCGATTAAGTATAGTGTTTCAGTCGTTATTAATTAATAATTTCCATAGTGCCTGTCATTCAGCGAGGTCATTCGATATGATGCAAATGTCTGGTATAGCTTGATTCTAATGGATATATGTTTTCAAATTGAAGTGCTCTGCTTGCTCCGCGTGCTCCGATATTGATTCCTACTCACGTGAAGTAAAGTTTTGTGTCCTAATTAGAATTAACTGCATGTTGTAGTTGTTATACTTGATCATAATAATCAATTGAAATCAAATTAATTGGTGCTCAAAGTCTAATGAAGGCAAACTTGAATACAAACAGAGAGAAGTAGGACAACTTATGGTTAGGAACACTGCAAGGAAATAAGTACGATATTGTTAAGGGAAGCCCTTCAGATACATGTATAATGAATTTTATTTAAATTTTAAAGGAAATGAAAAAAAGTTGCTTCCCGACGAGACTTATGCGGAGGAATTTGTTTCCATTCCCAGTTTACTTTTGGATCGTTGTGATTTAAATTCGAAAACAACATTTTAATCGCGGCTAAAGCACAATGAAAGTGCATAATGAGCTACGAGGGTGGTCCCAGAAATACGCGACCTGAAACAATAGATATTAAATAAAGTGCACGATGGGGTGGTACGAACTTGATTTGCGGGTGCAATAGCATATCACGATTATAACAGTTTTTACTGAACAATAACTGTTATACTATAAATATACACTGAGTTACAAAAAAAGTGATGCATACTCTTATTCTAGTACCCTGACGCCTATTCTATAGAATTGGTGTATTGTATTTTGTGCGGAGTTTGTAACATAGATAAATAATACCGTTAGGTATAGAAAAGTATATATTTTCTGACTCAGAATCAAAAATCTAGTCGATTTAGCCATGTCCGTCCCTTTGTCCGTCTGTCCGTCCATCCGTTTGTGTGGGTACTCTAAGGTTCGCAATTTTGAGCTAGAAATATGAAAATTGGTATACATATATAGCTAATCTTTGGTTCAAAAGGGCTAGGTTCTCGAAGACGCGTACAATCAATACTTTTGTCCAACAAAGCTCTTTCCGGCACAATTAAATTGTATTTTGTACAGTTACGATCAAAACACAACGCTTGAAAGTCTTCTCTAAATTAAAAAAAAATATTTCAGTGTGGGCGTGACTGACGCATATTTTTTATACAAAACCATCAATATTATTACTTGCGATTATAGGTACTATAAGGCAAGTTATGGATTCGTGCAGAAAAAAAAATTTGAGATAACAATCACACATAACATTACGATGATGGAGAAGTCGAAAAAAGTGGGTCTGGGAATTCCGTCTGTCTGTCTGTCTGTCTGTCTGTATGTCTGTTCGCGCCTCTGGAGGCTGAACGGGTGGGCCGATTTGCTTCAAATTTGGTAATTAGGATTTATTTGGCCGTCCCTCGGAACCTATTTTTACTTGCGATTATAGGTACTATAAGGCAAGTTATGCATTCGTCGAAAAAAAAAGTTTTGAGATAACAATCAAACATGACATTACGATGATAGCGAAGACGAAAAAAGATGGTCTAAAAATTCTGTCCGTCTGTATGTCTGTCTGTCTGTCTGTATGTAGACCTACAGCCAAACGGGTGGGCCGAATTGCTTCAAACTTGGTATATAGACTTTTTTAGGTATTGTACAGAGAGGAAATTGAAATTTTTTTTTTAGCTCAAAAAATAACGGTACCTGCCATACAACCGTTACGTTAAAGCTTATTTTTCTCAAAAACGGCTCTAACGATTTTTAATTAAAAAAATCAGTGTTGCTTTTTAGGTACGACCAATCATATGGCTGAAAAAAAAGTTTTAAAAAATGGCTAAGAACGGTACTTTCCATAGGACCGTTTTTTTTGCTTTCGACTATCTCGAAAACGACTCAACCGATTCTTTCGAAATTTCACACACATATAGCTGTAGGTAGCTCAATTTGTATTGCATACCAATATTTTTGAAAAATATTTTTTTGTATTTTTAAAAGCATTTTTTAAAAAAAAATTAAAAAAAAAAATATTTCGAAAACTGCTTATTAAATTTTTTTTTAAAAATTTTAAATAAATGTATTTGCTGAATACCTATGAACTGGCGTTTTTGAATTTTTTTTGAAAATTTTTTTCAAAAAGTTTTTCAAAAAAAACTTTTTTTCTCAAAAACCGCTCCACAGATTTTTCTAAATTTATTCTCATAAATTCAAATTTATCCAAGAAATAAAATGGCGTACTTTTTTTTCAGCTCAAATTAGTTTAAGTATTTATTTAAGAATTTTGAAAATTTTATTTTTATCAAAATCTCAAGCCCATAAACCACTGTCACTCATTAGAGCAAGTTCGTGCGACCCAGTCGTGCATTTTATTTATTTTTGCTCTAGGTCCAAAAATAACGGCACCTGCCATACAGTCTTGAAGACAAAAATTGACTTTCTCAAAAACGGCTCTAACGATTTTGATAAAACTTTCAAAATGCTATTTTTGCAAGAAAATCTATCTTTTGGTTTGAAATTTTTTTCAAAATTTGTCTAATAACGGTACCTCTCATAGAACCAGTATTTTCAAATCAAATTTTTTCGTAAACTATACATTCGATTTCAATAAAATTTTGACCAGAGGAAGTCATTTATAATTTTATTAATATGGCATTTCAAAATTTTCAAAAACTTTTTTTTTTGATTTTTTATAATTTTTTCAAAAAATTTTTTGGTTTTCGAAATATGTTGGAAACGGGTACATTGATTTTTTTAAAAATTATTTTTCAAATGTAAACTACGGATTGCCATATATTTGCATACTCAAATAAATTTCAAAATATTTTTTGAAAAAGTTTTTCAAAAATAACCTTTTAAAAAAAAAACTGTACCAACGATTTTCAATATTTTTTTTTCCTAAATTGACGTATAGCTTTGAAATTTTATTGCATACTTAGTTTTTCCGAGAAAACTCTTAAACTAATTTAAAAAATAAAAGAATTTTCGAAATTATTTAATTTTTTTTAATATCCATATATGCAGCCACTACGCAATTGCTTATCATAAGAGCAAGTTCGTGCGACCCAGTCGTGCATTTTATTTTTTACTTGCGATTATAGGTACTATAAGGCAAGTTATGCATTCGTAAGAAAAAAAAAAAAAATTCTAACAATCAAACATGACATTACGATGATAGAGAAGTCGAAAAAAGTGGGTCCGACAATTCTGTCTGTCTGTCTGTCTGTCCGTATGTCTGTCTGTATAGTTACCTACAGCCTAAGCGGCTGGACCGATTTTCTTCAAACTTGGTACATAGTATAATTATGACGTCCTACAAAGGGGTTTTTGGAATTAGCATCCTAGCTCCAAAACTAACGGTACCTGCCATACGATTTTTGTGAAAAATTAAATTTTCTCAAAATCCGCTCCTACGATTTTGATAAAACTTCCTGAATGATGTTTTCTGTGCAAACTTTATGTTTTGGTTGGAATAGATTTTTCAGGAAAAGTCTTATAACGTTACCTCCCATAGGACCGGTTTTTTGAAATCCGATTTTCTCGTAAGCCACTTGACGGATTTCGATGAAATTTTTAATGTAGAAGCCCTCTTATAAACGAAATAATATAAATTGTTAATTTTTTGAGTTTTTAAAAAAAGTTTCAAAATTTTTTTTTTAACTTTTGTTTTTTCCAAAAACGGTTTAATCTATATTTTCTTAATTTTATTTTTCTGATAAAAACTACAAAGTGCAAAGTGTAAAAACTAAGAAGTTGGCGTACTCAAAAAAAATTTGGAATATATTTTCGAAAAGTTTTTCAAAAAAAACTGTTCTTTTGAAAAAACTGGTCCAACGATTTTGAAAAAAAATTTCGTCAAAATTCAAAAACGTAAAAGAAACCTGATGGCTTACTTCATTTTCTCCAAAAAACGTTTAAGGTATTGATTTTAAAGCGATTTATAAAATTTCATATGATTTTTTCAACGCTTTTCTTCCCAAAATCTCAAGCACCCAAAACCATTTGAACACATTAGAGCAAGTTTGTACGACCCAGTCGTGCACTTTATTTTAAATAACAATGGGTATCAGTTGTACCTAACATAGGTATTTGTATATAAAAACAAACAAAATTGATTTTGGGTGTGGCTGACGCCCACTTTACACTGAAAAACTTATTTTTGAAATGACCGGTATATAGGTACTTATAATTAATCAACGAGCCCAAATTTGTGCCTCTCTTATTCGAAACTAAGAAGCTTGTGTATAAAAGAAATGTTTGAATTTTGGGTGTTGCTCACGCCCACTTTTCCTTAGAAACTATAAAAAATATTGTTTTAAAAATTTAAGGTATCTACCAGTATTCAATTTTAACCCTTTTTTTGTGGTGTAAATTTTTCCAATAAGGCGTGATTTTTATAAAATACAATTATTTGGGCAAGATCGTTAAAGTACTCGATTCAGCCGTAGTGTTACACATAGGCCTTAAAACTGTCTAACAATCGAAGTTTAGTTTAGCTTTTAAATTTTTTGTTTACAAATTTGTAGGACACGCCTACTTTTAAGGGCTTTTCCGTTAAAAGACCTTATATGCATTAATGTATTCATCTTTTATAACTATCATTAGCAGTTTTGAAGTAGGAAGATACAAATTTGGTATTGGTATTCCTTGGTGCGGTTCAAAATGTTTAAATACACGATACACCCATAATCGCTAATTTCATTTAAATCTAATTTTAAAAAATTTAAGTTTTGTCTTCTTTTGTTCAAATCGATCTGCAAGTGTAAGATTAAATGTCACTGAGCTCATATTATTTGTAATGGCAATAAAAAATTTCAACTTTGGGAGTGGCACACGCCTTTTTTTATTGCACTAGCAGTTATTGAACATCGGCCACGGCCACACAAAATTAATGTTATTGTATTTTTTCCTGTCTGCTAAAAAAGAACTTTGTTTATGGAACTGGAACAGCGGCTGGCTGCGGGAGGCTAACGCATACCCATGCAAAAATATATAGGGAATTGAGTATCCAACAGTTAGTTGCAACCGTAAAAAGTAAATGTAAATGTTTTTATATATTTGTTGCAATTTATTATTTACTAGCTTTTGCTCGCTACTTCGAACGCGTGGATTTTAGAATAAAGTAGATAGGTATCTCAGTATACAGGGTGATTCACCAGCGTTGTGCCAAAAAGCTAGAGCGTGTAGGTTAAGTTGAGACAAGAAAAAAATCGTATGGGAGGGGGGGGTCTATTCCCCTACGTTTAGCCGGGAGGGGCAATTTTCTGAAAAATTGACTTATTTTTAAAAAAAAAATATTTAAAATCAACGGGTTCGTTTACAACACCGTGTTATACCTTTTTGGAAAGCCAAAAACTTTTCCTTTTATTTTGTTTTTAAATTAAATTGTTTTAACGAATAGTTTAAAAAATATAAATTTTCAAACTCAAAATTTTGAAAAAAAATTTGAAAAAATAATTTTAAAACTAATTTTTTTCAAGATTTTACGTAATTAAGTATAATTTTTGTTCTCAGAATTCAACGCTTCCATTAATTTTTAATCCAACACTGAAAACCGTATGGCTCTACGACTTTTTCTTGCCAAGGTATTCAAAAATAACCGAACCTACTTCTTCACAAAAACAAGAAAACCTAGCCTTACGGGATGGCACAAGTGACCATTTAGCCAATTTTTTCGTGTTTTTGTGAAGAAGTAGGTTCGGTTATTTTTGAATACCTTGGCAAAAAAAAGTCGTAGAGCCATACGGTTTTCAGTGTTGGATTAAAGATTAATGGAAGCGTTGAATTCTGAGAACAAAAATTATACTTAATTACGTAAAATTTTGAAAAAAATTAGTTTTAAAATTATTTTTTCAAATTTTTTTTCAAAATTTTGAGTTTGAAAATTTATATTTTTTAAACTATTCGTTAAAACAATTTAATTTAAAAACAAAATAAAAGGAAAAGTTTTTGGCTTTCCAAAAAGGTATAACACGGTGTTGTAAACGAACCCGTTGATTTTAAATATTTTTTTTTTAAAAATAAGTCAATTTTTCAGAAAATTGCCCCTCCCGGCTAAACGTAGGGGAATAGACCCCCCCCTCCCATACGATTTTTTTCTTGTCTCAACTTAACCTACACGCTCTAGCTTTTTGGCACAACGCTGGTGAATCACCCTGTATATTTGTTTTTGGTTTTTGCACAACCGGTTCAAATTTGGGGGTAGGCGTGGTATGAAAGCTACATACTTTACCAGCTCTACAGCCGTAAGATTTTTGGCTTCTGTGTAATATTATTTCGAAGTATTATAACGATTTATATTGCAAAGTTGGAGATTTAAGTTCTGCAGCGATATACCATATCAGAATGCCCACTTTCAAAACGGTGCTACTCGCCGATACTGCTATTTATGGCAGCTTCGCTTTATCAGTTTTGGGCGTACGTATTGTTCGTTCACCAAGCCAAGCCAAGTCGTGACGTTTACACTGTTCTTTATGCGTCCTTCTATTGCATTCTATGGTTACATTATTTTTCGATTTCTGCTTTCGCTGAATGAGACTTTGCCTATATAGTGGTAAATAGCGCCATCTATGATGTTTTTGATGTAACTTCTATTCAGAACGACTAACTTATTTCTATTCACGTATATGTAAGTGTGGCGCTATTTTTATGATTTCCAGCGCCATTATGTAAGTGAGACGCTAACTTCCTTAAAATCTTTTAATTTTGCGTTAAGTTCATTGAATAACGTTCGATTTCAGCTATATTAAAAAACAACCAGAATTATATATTTTTCTGCGATAAAATCTAGCCTATATTTTAAGTTGGCGTACTACCAATAAATCTGCGAAAACCGCATTCAATTCCATGCAGTAGTTTTTGCGTGATGCGCGTACAAACATACAGACAGACAGACAGACAGACAGACAAAAATTCTAAAAACGGTTGTTTTGTATTCTGTGGGTCTAATAGAGACTACCCATATTAGTTTTGCATCTATATCTTGAATGTACAGACATCGACCCGTTACAATTTTATTATATGTATGATGATTAATTGTTTTGTGATTTTCGTGGAAAAGAAATGTTAATAACGTCAGAAGAACTCGCAGAAGCAGTAGCTTTAGTTAAGAATGGACGGAGTGTGCCGCTCTCTTTATCAGAAAACTAAAACCAACCGACAGAATAGTCAAAATCCAAAAGCTCAGAAAATCATATTCCTTCGCACTCAGCGTCAAGATTGGCCGAGAGAATCTTTTGCGAGAGATGACCAATATTATGCTACTTCAAAGTCTTCGAAATGGGAAGCAAACTACTATTGAACAGTCGCACAGTCTCAAAATGGTAAGGGGAACAACTGTGAATGCTCAAACAATCAGGCAACGATTAGTTGAAGCGTGTCTGAGAGCAAGAAGACTCACTCGAGCACCGCGGCTCACGGTAGAGCGATACCGATTAGAGTTGGCTTGGACCAAGGCTGATTAAAACAGAGTTCTCTTTACTGATGAGTCCAGATTTTGTCTGAGATGTCCAGATCGACGCGACGTAACAGAGTCTGAGGACTACGAGGTGAGAGATGCTCTTCGGCGAAGATTGCTTCAAGTGAAAACTTCTGGGAAGGTTCGGTCACGGTATGGGAAGTAATTTCTCCAGTGGGAAAACCGATCTGTGAATGGTGGAGGGATCGGTAAATTCTAGCTAATATGTCAACAAAATAAGTATCCACCTACTCGAAGAATAAGTCGTTGCATTTGCACTACATATTGGTAAAATCATCTTACTGATGCTGGACAATAATTTTAGGCCACATTTCGCCAGGTGCGTTATGGATTATTTAAAAGAAGTGGAAATCGAGGATACAAATTGGTCTGCGATGTGCCCAGACATGAATGCTATTAAACTCGTTTGGAAACTGCTTGGAGAAAGATGAGAAGTTAGTCGTCCTTACCCGAGACTCTCAGTGCACTGAAATCTTGAAATCTGCATTGCTAGACGAGTAGTATAATTTGGACGACACGGTGTCAGTGTATATTTTGAACCATCAGTTGCCATTTTCATAAGACACGTTTAATTTTGTTTTCGTTCATACAATAATCATTCGAGTAATTTTTTAGAAATTATTTGGAATCTGGCTGTGGTTGTAGAATCATAGTTGGTATAAAATTCCCTAGTTAAGAAAAATCATGAGATATGTATATCAATACTGTTAGATCCATTTTAGAGCAACTTTGACATCCATTTTTCTCTAAACTAGTAAATATGAAGATTGAATAAAATTATAAAGTCGGGCGATTCCTTGCGCGGACCAACAAGTCAACAAGATAATCTTAGGAAAAATATTCGTACTCAACGATTAAGATAAAAAAGATTACTGGGGCAGTGTATAAAGCTAATGAATATCGAAAATCCATTGCATGACTCTTCTCTTGTGTCTCAAATGCTTTTCTTGTAAAGGTGCTTACGATAGGGCCTATTACATGATGTTTTTCCCGTTTAAGTGTCTTTTTTTTTATAAAATCAGACTGTCTAGGAGCTAAGGAAGGTATAATGTCACTTTTGAAGGTCAATCTAATTTAAAACACATTTTGTTGACATTTTAAATTTTCAATTCTGTAAACTTAACTCCTAAAGGTGAAATAATTTCACATTTCACAAGACTTATTGTTCATTTTTTAAGAAATCGATTCTGTCTACAGACTATAGACACACAAATTATGTTCCTTAAATATTAACATCAATGTACACAAAAGAGGATGAAACGTTAATCCGAGTATCCTTTATGTTTTGTATTTAGTTGAATGAACAAAAATTGAGTAAAAAAAAAAAAAATATCTTTTCATTTACTCACACACATATTTGTTTTAAGTACCTATTATACTATGAGACGTCTGCTTTTCACTTTTCGCTACATTACCAGTGTTTATATTAAATTAATATCATATGAGTATAACGGAGGTTTTGGAAGGCCATAGCTTGATTTAGATAATATCATGGTTCTTAAAGCAGTTTAAGTATTCACAAGTTTAAATCCTGATTCCATGTTAAATTCAAAACCAAGAATATAAAATATAAATTTCAAAACAGACCATGTCAAATGAAATGTTCCAAGAATTGTGTGTGTATTCAAAAAGTATCTAAGCCACCCAAATCGACTGCGTAAGCAAGAAAATTATATGTGAATGAGTGTGCCTGTATACAGTGCTGCGAGTGGTAGTTAAAACTTTTCATTGGCATTATAATGGAATAACGTATGATGTATGAGTAGGGATATAAAACACTTTTTTCTTCAAAAAATTATCCACTTAAATGTCTGACATTTAGAGGTCCTCGAACGATTCGTTTTGAACTATTAAAACTATGAAGAACTTCTCATAGTTTTAAATGTAAATTTTTTTAAAGCGAAAATATAAAGTTTTATTCAAAAAAAACCATCAAGGAGTAGATAATACCCTTAACACGAATATTAACGTACAGTGTGAGCGTTAAGGATGGTTGGCTAGGAGATTCAAGGAGAAACCGGTGCATATTGGTTTTGAAGTTCTGTAATTAGCAATGCGAGGAAAAAATTGAGCTGAGTAAAGCATTCCACGTTCCGGTAGTGCGGCTAAGAAATGAAAATCTAAATTTAACAGTATACGTAGGGAATGGGAAGTGATGAGCATTCCTAGCGCAGGGAATGGCCATTTCACGAGGCGACTGCTTATACAGGGTTTTCCAATAAGAGGTGTGATTTTGATATTCAAAGAAAAATTACATATTTTGAGATAAATGATGGAATGTTTATTTCAATGTAAAGAACAATGAAAAACAATTTCAGTCAAATGCCCGCACGGTTACACTTACACAACAATAGCCTTTTCATGAAATTTTCCGCAATGGTTTTGCGTAAGCTCAAAAACTATGGAGAAAATACTATCCAGACCAGTGTGCTTGCGTATTCTATCAAGTTTTTTTAATACTCTTGCATTATTAAAGTGTGAAAAAGAATTTGATTCATAAAACCCATTACACCTACCCCATACCTTCGGTTATTTTTGAATAACTTGGCAACAAAAAGTACTAAAGCCATACGGTTTTCAGTGTTGAACTTAAAACTAATACGAGCATTGAACAAAAGTAATACTTAATAATGGAATAAAAAAAAAAACTAATTTGAACATTATTTTTTAACTTTTTTTTTTTCAAAATTTTGAGTTTAAAAGTAAATATTTTGAAAACCGTTCCTTAAAACAACTTTATTTAAAAACAAAATAAAAGAAAAGTATTGTACTAGTTATCATTATTTTGTAATAATTTTGTTTCCAATTTAAGTCAATTCCCGGATAAAATAAGGGAAATAGACCCCCTCCAAATACGATTTTTTTCTTGTCTCGACCCATCCTACATGCCATAGGTTTTTGGCGCAACGTATACCAACACCCTGTATATAAAGTTTAAATACAATCGCAAAAGCCGTTTCAGAGCAAATTATGAAAAATCAAAAATGTTGGCTTAAACTGAGCGGGTCGTTAATGGTAGCATTGTTTGGGAAAAAAGTTCCTGAAAAAATAAAAGCTATAATAAATCCTAAACGAAAACAATCGTTATTTGGAAGGTATACCTGTTCAAGTCGGGCTTAGACGAAACGAAAAATATCCAATAAGGACTTCTGCAATTTGACAGTTGATAGCGACCATTTTGTTGAAGCTTGATCTATTCAATTTGCTGTCATTTATTCAGTCTGCTCTGCCAAATCAGCCTGGATGGGTAAAGCGTTCACCGCAGTCCGTGAGAGTGTGTGGGAGAATCCGAGGCAGTCGAGTTCGCGTCCCTCACAAGAAATCGGTCATATTAATCCTGATTAATGCGCTAGAGTCATGGGAAATTTTACACTTCGCATGCCCGACACAAAGAAAATTTCGATGATATCTAAGACACACTTTGTTTTATTTAAAGCTTGGCGTGAAAACTTACAGACGAATAGACAGACCGACCGTACGGCATGTCGGAAACCTTATTTTCGGCCTTCTCTATCGACGTTATGTCGTGTTTAGGTAAAACCTCAATTTTTTCTGAACAAAAGCTGCAATAAAAGTTAAAATTAAAAATAATAATCATATTTTTTTATAACATCACTGCTTTGTGATAGACTGCTGCTCTTTCTTCAAAAATGTTCTCTTAAATGGTTTTTTCGCTGTTAAAACGGAAAGAGAACAAGAATAAAATTAAAATAAGATTTTGTATTTCTTTGTTCTTTCTCGTCGAAGTTTTCGTTTTATACAAAAGAAAGAGCACTGGAAAAATGAAATGTATCTGGAAAGCTAAGTTTTGTCTCTTCGAACACTCATTTATTTTGTCAGTATCATATCAGCTCCTATAAGTACTCTCCTACTTAGTAAAGTTAACCACGTCAAAGGTTAAATCCAAAAGAATTCACCAAATGAAAGGATATTTATGAATTTATAAAATATTCCTTAGTTAAAAATAAAAATTCAATTTTATGGGTGAAGTTAGAAGAAGACGTCTATGTCAAGGGTTAAGCAAATTCAAAATGTCAAAACCCACGACAATAGGAGTATACTATGACCTTTGTTTTTAATTTTAATGGCAGATTGTTTTTGTTTATGCTTTTCTTATTTACGATTTTATTTGAAGGAAGTGACAGGAATCTTAAAAAATTTCAGGAATATTAAAAAAAAAAAAAAATGTTCTTCCTGGAAGAATCATAATGTTGTATTTAATTGAATACATTCCAGATCAAGGAAAATATTATGATTCATGATAGATAGAGAGTAGGTGATTACCATGGAGCCTATGAAGGAGTGTTTGAGTAAGCTAAGATACTCACTTGTTTTGATGTTCCAAGGTGAGGACTGAGAGCCACCACATGGATGATGACGACTTGATGTTTTGATTATTTTTATAATAATTGTATGTTGTTCCTTTATAATAATCTACTTTGTTTTTATAAGTGAATCTCTCGAACACTGGCCATAATAGAACCGACCGTAATCTAGCATCAAGGAGGTGCCTATACCTAACCTAGTATTCATAACATAAAACTTAATATGATGCCTTAAAGTATTTTGTTAAATTTATAATGCAATAAATGGTCATAACATTTTATAGCGAGAAGCGAAACACTGAAATGGTTTTATGAGCAATGTTAAATAAATTGGACATTGCTGAATGAGGATAATAAGCAAAGGACATAACAATTAACTTTTAGCACAACATGAAGGTCATGAAAAGTCGAGATAATTACGAAGTGGACTTGACTCTGCAATCTGGTTCTGGGTGTTCTTTTTTTTTAACAAATAATGTGCGCTGTGAGTGTAAACTTTTTATTCATATTTACTTTTTGGAATCCGGATTATACGAAATTCTTTGAAATATTTGAGCATACCATCATAAATGAGTAGTTAACTAGAAAAGGATGTAAGTAAATCTTGTTTTTGAAACATGATGGTTCCTCATTCCTTTTTGCCATTAGGTATGGTATCATCATTGTTGCTGTGTTTGTCTCCTTGTGAGATAGTCATTGAAGTCCTCTCAGTCTGTCTAAGGATTTTTTCTATTGAAGTCAGATAAGACCAAGGACGAATTGTCTAAGTACTCTCATATAAAGCGAGACGTGAAATTTGGAAACTAAGCCTAATCCCAAATATATAATTTCGCAATGCTTGATATTGTTCAAGGCTTGATTGAGCAATTGATTTAGTTTAATATTCAGTAGCCATATTGCATGGTGCAAGGTCAGTGTATTTTCACGTATTATTTAGATCAATTAGGTACTATACACAACAGCGCCGGATCTAGGATTTATCTAAGGGGGGGGCAAAAGTTGAATTTGTCGCCCCCCTCCAGCAATTTTGTTTTCTTTTTTTAAGTTTACGTACAAAACTTGAACTCGTATCGTTAACCTGTTTTTATCTTTATGCTCTAATGCTTGATGCTGTTGACAATAGCTTATGTACGATACATGTCATAAAAGTCTGTGTGACCCAACCTAAGAAAATAACGTTTTGCTAAGGGTTCTCATGTTACTGATTACTCAAAGTGCAATCTTGGCGTACGTGCAAAATAAAACCTTTGGGGTATGTGCCATAATCCAGATTGATTTGATAATTTTTCTATTTCAATAAACGACAGCGGAGAACCTGCTAATGTTGTTCATTAAAAGTTAAAAGGCTGTATGCTTATTTGTGATTCTGTCCGGTATTTTGATTGCACATTTAACTTTTACTCACCGATATACAAAATCATAACTAATCCATAGAACAGCTTTACTGAAATAGCTCAGTAGTACACAACAAAAATTCTTTTTCATTTTTACTTGCTCTATAGGGCAAGTATTGGTTTCGAGCAGAAAAAATCGAGGTTTTAATCAAACATGACATTACGATGATGGAGAAGCCCAAAAAAGTGGTTTTCGCCATACCGTCCGTCGGTCTGTCTGTGCGTCTGTGCGGTTGTGTTGATGTGTGCTTTTTCACGTCATGCTACAGCTTAAACGACTTGACAGATTTTCTTCAAACTTGGTATATAGCAGTTTGAAGAAAAATGGTTGTCTATATTTTTACTTGCGATTATAGGTACTATAAGGCAAGTTATGCATTCGTAAAAAAAAAAAAAATTCTAACAATCAAACATGACATTACGATGATAGAGAAGTCGAAAAAAGTGGGTCCGACAATTCTGTCTGTCTGTCTGTCTGTCTGTCTGTCTGTCTGTCTGTCTGTCCGTGTGTCTGTCTGTCTGTATAGTTACCTACAGCCTAAACGGCTGGACCGATTTGCTTCAAACTTGGTACATAGTATTATTATGACGGCCTACAGAGGTTTTTTTGGAATTAGCATCCTAGCTCCAAAACTAACGGTACCTGCCATACGATTTTTTGTGAAAAATTAAATTTTCTCAAAAAACTTTATATTTTGGTTGGAATAGATTTTTCAGGAAAAGTCTTATAACGGTACCTCCCATAGGACCGGTTTTTTAAATCCGATCTTCTCGTAAGCCGCTTGACGGATTTCGATGAAATTTTTAATGTAGAAGCCCTTTTATAAACGAAATAATATTAATTCTTAATTTTTCCAAAAAATTTTTTTTGAGTTTTTAAAAAAAGTTTCAAAATTTTTTTTGAACTTTTGTTTTTTCCAAAAACGGTTTAATCTATATTTTTTTAATTTTATTTTTCTGATAAAAACTACAAAGTGCTAGAAGTTGGCATACTCAAAAAAAATTTGGAATATATTTTCGAAAAGTTTTTCAATAAAAACTGTTTTTTGAAAAAACTTTTCCAACGATTTTGAAAAAAAATTTCAAAATTCAAAAACGGAAAAGAAACCTGATGGCTTACTTCATTTTCTCCAAAAAACGTTTTAGGTATTGATTTTAAAGTGATTTATAAAATGTCATATGATTTTTTCAACGCTTTTTTCCCAAAATCTCAAGCACCCAAAACCATTTTAACACATTAGAGCAAGTTCGTACGACCCAGTCGTGCACTTTATTTTGTTTTGTTTTAGCACGGCTCAAACTGGTACCTTTCATGTAACGGTTTTTTTCATTTTGAATTTGCTCGAAAACGGCTCTAACGATTTTGATTAAACTCAGAATTTAACTTACCTAAGATATTTCTTACAAACTAGCGTTTTTCGTTTTTGGCTTAAATGGTCGTAACGAAAATCAGGTTTAAACGGCTTTTTAAAATGGCCATAAGTTCATCATACTATTGCACCTACAGAGCAAGTACGTGCGACCCAGTCGTGCATTTTATTTATTTCAAACATTTAACTATTATCTTTTGATACAAAAATTAGGACCACTTTTGAAAAACTCGTACATTAGAAATTTTATAGTTCACTAGCTATTCCGACAGACGTTGTGCTGCCCTAACGAGCATCAGATAGCGCGATGATACGAACCATGATAGATACAAATATGTTGAACATTAAGGGATAAGTTTGCCTTCTTAATTATATTTATACCGTCCATTTAATTTGTCTAAGATATTAGAACATGGATGATTTTTTTAAAATTAAATAAACTCAGAAAAGTACGTATACGCCCGAGTGTACAACACTGTTTTAGTGTTGTTTTTAGGTTGAAAAATGGGCAATTGCAACAAATTTTTCTTTTAAGTTCAATCCGTTCGCTAGTTAACTTTTTTCATACTAAAATTGCATTTGAAAATATTTCAGTTTGGTTTTCTTATCGCTATAACTTGGCCCCTAAGTCTTATATCACTTTTTTGCTTTTAGCCTATTTCACCCTTTTAACAGCTTAGTCTTGAAAAAGATTTTTATCACCTAAAATTACAACCTTTCAATCTTTGTGGTTTCTGAGTTAAGTCTTAGTAAACAAACAAATAATATAGAAGATTTTCAAGGACTCGGCGCGTCGAACCTTTCTTCACCGTGTGGCCAAACTACATGATCCACTTTAACCAAACCTTCCAGAAAAACTGATGGAACAATACCAAAGTTTTTTTTAGATGTTTTTTAATCCATCAACATCGTAGCCATCCTTTGATAAAATTTGACTTTTTGTAGCTTAACAGACGGGGGACAAACTATATTTTGACGTGAATATAGTATTTAGTTTTAACTGACTCCCGAAAGCACTAGAATCGCACTTTTCCCAAACGAAACATAAAAACTTGAAGTTTCTGAATCCGTCGACATCGTAGCCATCCTTTCGATGGAATTTGACTTTTTTTAACTTGACAAATGGTCTATGGTTTTAGATTTCAAGAATTCCACATAAACATCCTAAGAATGTGTCGCTTCTATGATTACTGAATTTGTATAGAAGTTGACCCTTTTGTTATTAAATTATTATTTTTTTTAAAAACGCTCTTATTTCAGAACATCAAGGCATTGAGCCAAAAAAAATAACTTTTATAGATCCAGGTGCCAAAACGAGTCAAAAATATCAATCATCAACTCAAACTGAAATGATTTATCCATTATTCAATGCTTTAATAGCATTTAGTAAGTAATGCAGAAATAAATTATGATTTTAAGAAAGCTTCCTCATATTTGAAACTTGTTTGAGCAAATAAGATATTGGAAATGGAGTCTTACTTGTAAAGTATATACTTGAAGACCTTTTTTTTACTCTCGTTTCTTTCTTCATCTTCCAATTTTGCGCCCCCATGAGGGGCGACGAATTTGTTAGGGCGACGAAAGTGGTTAATTACATATTTCTTTCATATTTGACACAAGAAATAAATAAACATTGCATTACTTTGGAGCGCTGTTCAAATGTTGAATACCTTTTTTTTGCTCTCCTATATTTCTTCATCTTCCATTTGGCGCCCCCCAAGGCCAGGCGCCTGGGGCAAGTGCCCCCCTTTGCCCCCCCCCCCTTAGATCCGTCGCTAATACACAAAAACATTGTGTGGTGTTAGCGCGCCCGATTAGACATTTTTTTTAATATTATAGATGCTCTAGGCTGGATTAGGTTAATATGGCTGTCAGGCTAACACATAAATGAAACTTTCAAAAAAGTCATGAAGACTGTAGTATATGTCTGTATGTGTGTAGAATCGCTGGCTGGTATCGTAGCAGAACAAATCTGCTAAAAAATCAACAGAGAAGGTGTGAGTAAGTCTCTTCTTCCTTCTCGTCCGTGCAACTTATGCAGGAATTATTTGATAAAACACCCAGTCTAGTATGAATAGCATGTCTATCTTCATAAGCACAGTGTTCATTTTTTTGTAACCATCTTGTGTAATGAAGAAAACAATTATTTTGCGCGTGTCAGCGGCTCATTTTTCATAAAAAACACTATAGAAACCAATGTTGCAAATTTCCCCGTACCCATAATCAATGTTACTTTTTTACGTACGTAATAGAACAAAATATTAATTTCTAAAAAAGTTTTTTGAGTAGCATTTTTCAGCACACCTACTTTTGAGTTTTGACTACTTTGTAGTTTGTACTGCTGCACTCTTTTGTGGCTCTCTAACATTGCTATGTATATGCAAACCAATAGCGTCCTCCTTGTATAAATGATATATTATAATTTGTCCTTATAATTAACACCCAGTTATTGTTGCAATATATTCCATAAATCAAAGTGGTTGAGCACACTGAATTATAGAAAATAGAATATCAAAGGTGATAATTGTCATTATGGAAATACTTCTTAGAACTAGAACCCAAGAATAAATGGGCTTCTACCGGAAAACCAGTGGTACGCAGTGTACCGAGAAATTCCTAATATTTTCGCTGGAACTAGCAAGAGCACAGCAGAATATTTCCGGAGTTTTATGTCTTCCTGATGTAACTGGATCTACCTATTGAGCAAAACAGGAGGTTTTTGACAAATACAGGCAAGAGAATTGTCTGTTGCATCAAGCAAGCCTGAACTCAATTGTCAACTCTGAATTTGTGAGCTGAGAGGGAGGAATTGGTAAATCCGATCAGCCTGATTTTACCGGCCAGAATACAATAGAGAACAAAGGCATTCAAAACAAGTCTCTTTTCATCCTCGATATCAGCATGCCACCAATGGACTTTTAAAACACTGACAAATCAACAGACCAGCCGCAGACGTCCCCTGTTAAGAATCTCCTATTTAGTAGCATTAATGCAGCGCTTCCTCCACCGATGCCACTCAATCTGCAAAACGTGTCAGCAATCACCATTTAGAAAGGTATGGGCTTCCATCAACAAATCTGAAGTGGTGAATGCGGTACGAAAATTTGAGGGTAAGGGAAGCCCTCTTGAGTTACTCGAACGATTAACTGGCTTCATGTAATGGCAGTCACCGAAATCTTTCGTGGAAACGCCTTGGAGTGGTACTGGATAAATAAAGACGAGCTCCAGACCACTTCCATGCATCTTTTCGTCAATTCTTTCTTCCAGCCCGACATGTTCATAAATTTCCAAATTGGAGGATGACATCATGCGATCGAAACCAGGTCCCGGCGAAAAAGAAATTTATTCGCTCCGTACAATACCTGATGAACAACACCCGCATATGAGCCTGAAAGACAACATCGAGCGCATATTATGACAGTTTGAGACCCCACTACCGATTTTACATTAAACGCTGAGATCCGTTTGTATCCAGGAAATTCATGTTATTTGTGGTTGCTGGCGAAACGAGCTGCAGCATTTTGAGAGTCAAAACGAAACATGATTTTATTCAAAATTTTCTAAAATATTCCTACCATGTCCCTTGAGAGAAATAAATTTCTTAAAATGAGTAAAGGTACTATTAATTAGGTTTTTTTGTATACTCATACCAATACCCTACCCGGAAAGCATAAATCAGTTTTGACTTATGACCCTTAAAAGCGATACGACGACGAGTCAGTCAGCAGAACCATAAACATCAAATCTATAAATGTTTTAAAGTTTGAATATTTATTCCAAACTCATTGAATGTCTTCCCAAACCTTAACCTCCCTGACCGTGATTGGTATTATTTACTCTGCTTTCGAGGAACAACAAAATGTGTGTTTATGAAATTAACGTCCCCATAAAAATTTAATGAATTCCCAAAGAATTTTGAACTTCAGGCTTATAATTAAGTGCACAAGCTTCAAAAAGTTTTTCCCCAAAGTATCTAAAACATTTACACTTTGTTGATACATAAATGTGTTTTCAAAGTTTGTCACGAATAACGAATATAGTGGGGGGAGCGAGAATCGATGTTAAACAGATTTACTTTTTGTTTGTCCTTTTCAATAACACAAAAAAAAAAGTATCTTGTAACAAGTGGCAATAAGAACGCCTTAAGGCTGTTTTTTCCAATGTGGTTATTGAATTTTTTTTTTCAATCATACTTTTCTTTGTATTGAAATCAATTATTTTGCTTGTTTATTATTATTTTTATTTTTTTTTTTAAATCGAATAGGGTCGGATAGAGTGGAATAATTGTCTGAATATAATGGACTTTGGCTTCTTATTTTAATTCTCGAAAAATTTAATTTTGTAACAGTGTTTGTTAGGTTAGGAATTTATTGGTAAAATTTTTAAAATTATTTATTGGATCCAAACCAACTAAACTTGGTAGGTCTGTTCACCAAGCGAGTATGACCAATAACTTTCCAATAATTTGAACTCAGTGACCTTCTCTTTTCTAAGCCCAGCCGCTTAGCCATTTTGCTTAAGCAAGTGACAAGTTCGACAGCTTCTCAATCTGGTGCCTTAAAAAGTGCTTTAAGCTTAATATTACCAAATGCCAGTCAATCGCTTTTTCACGTAAGCGCATTAAATCTCCTCCCCGCCCCCACTTTCCAATATCCTACGTGGAGGCAATGTGAGACCTTGGCATATTATAAGATCAAGAGCTCAACTTCTTGACACACATCGACAACATCATTTTAAAAGGCAACTCAACACTTGGTTTTGTGAAAGGATGGTCCAAAGAATTCTCCTTCCCATACGTCACTCGATTTCTCTACATAACCTTTGTAAGCCCGCTTCTTGAATATGCCTATCAAGTATGGTCATCATACCAAAAAATCCATATTTCTAGCATCGAGAGCATTTAGCGTCATTTTCTAAGATCCTTATCGTAGCCAAAAAATTCCTAGAGGCGCTTCTAGCATCAACATATTTTCAGATAACAGCACGATGAACGCAATCATAGACAATTTCAAAATCAGCGACGTTATTCGGAAAGTGTTGATGCGATCGACACATGATTAAACACTGTGAAACCCCATTCGGTGACTCTTGAACTTAGACTTTTATTCGCGAGAATAAAAGGAATACTGGAAACAAATTTATTGAACAAATATTATATCTCATTAGGATAGTAACCGAAAAATTCTGATCTCACGTTGGGCGCCACTTGCGATTAAATAGCGTTGAGAGAGCTTTTCATTTGCTTTGAACCAAAAGTTATAGAAAACGGTAAACATGAACTTTTTTTTGTTTGATATGGCCCACTGTTTTTCTTCTTCTTCTTAGTAAAAAAAAAAGTCATGATTTCTATGAAAAATACTTTCTGACATTGCTTTATCTATCAACTGTTAGACTAAACTATACGCATACGAACTTATTTCTGTTTCGACGTCAGTTCCGCAAGTAACAGTCCAAACTAGCTATAATTGTCTTTTGTGGACCATACTGTCTCAACCAGCCTAGCCTAGCTTGATGCCTAAACATACCCACATCAAGTGGCTTAGGTTGTCCTCCATTTACGAATTACGATCCCGAGGTTCCATACTTACGTCCGTCCAGATTGTATTGATGAGACGGTTTCATCTCCCGCGCTTCTTTGAAGAGCTCGGCATGGACGGCAAGTGCTCTCGTCGCCTATTGGGCTTCAGTTTAGACATCGCTACCCAAACTTCTTCCTGGTCAAGTAAGTCTTTTACATTATCATCCAAATCTAATGTATCATTCTGCCTGACAGCGATAAGCTGGTTGTCTTGTATTTTAGTACAGAATAGTGATTTTATCAATAAACAAGTCGATGTAGTAAAAAAATAACCAGCTATAGGCGATGACTCTAAAAGATTTATGCAATTTTCAGCTGAATCCAAAAACGATATCGAAATTTTTTTTTTAAATGGTTGTGTCATTGGGAATTAACGTCCAAATTGCCTCTTTAGACCTTGTTGTATGTATTAAATTCATATAACGCGGTATCGTTTGATTTTGGTGAAGCGTACACTGAATGTTATGGCTTAGATTTTGATATAGCAATTATTAGCTCCGTTAAATAATACAAGGGTAGACTGGACTAGATATCACCGAAATTGGTTCATCCTTTTCTTGTGTCTATTTTTAAACACCTGTCGAAGTATAAAATTTCCTGAAAAATTATAGAATGCCAAAGTAATTATTACAAAAAAAAAAAAAAAAACAGTTTACTTTCATTTCTGACAATTTTTTTTTTTTGAGAAGATATCAGCCCAGTAGATTCTGCAACATGTGGAAAGATATAATAAACTGTCTAAATGGCAATCATGTTTTAGGAAAAAACAAAACAGTGAATCAGCTGTCATCAAAGTTACCTCAGATTTACGGGCAGCAAGTAGAACGTGATGAAACCAATATTATGATGATGCTTGATTTTTCTAAAACCTGTTCAATTTATTTAAGAAACCCTTTTAATTACTAACTGTGGAAGTCGTTAACAGAAGTTCTAGTCCTTATATTGTCTATAAAAGTGTCCCTCAAGGGTCTGCTTTAGGACCAATTTTGTTAAGTGTTCCAACAAATGTTATTGCAAATAGCCTAGTGCATAAATATATGCATCATTAACCTAATATCAAATCATTGATTTATATTCATATGTGGGCTGAGTCAAACAAAATTCTTTTAAATACAATTTATTACAATTGTTCGGTATAGCTTGTAAAAGACGGAATTACGTCTTTGCACGACGTTTTCACGTTTGTTTTCAATGCCATTTTTTTGCTTATGTTGGACAAATTAAATAGTAAGTAGTAGTAGTAGAAGTAGAATGTGTGTTTTGTTTAACTTTAATGTTGCTTTGTTATACAAAATTTCACAATAAAAATATCTGTTAACATTTTTGGCATCAGAGACTCGTGAACATTTCATAAACTAAATTTGGATATTCAATTTTCAAGGGTTTAAAAAGCTTAATTTATAATTTGATTTCGATATCGTAATGTGGTTTTTAGGAAAGTAGATACTATACATTCCAATCTTCTCCGTTTAGAACTTCAATACCTTCGTTAAGAGTAAGTACCTACTCTTTTTCGCCAGTGCCTCGTCGAATTGAAGCAAGGATAAGACAGCTTCTGAGAATTTTGCTGAAGTAGTTGTCTTGCAATGATGTTGGGCAGCCGGTGATTTTCAAGAGACATCACCCAAAAAAATTTGTTGTAAAAATGTTGAAAATCGTTGTGGATTCGACTGCATTAATTGTCATAATCGACCCGACAACAAATGTTTTCAATTTTACAGTGACATAGTTGTTGATTTCACTACTAATCGTTGTGAAAAATACAACATCTGTTGTAGATGTTACAACTAGAAATGTGGTGGACACAAAAGCATTAATAATTGTCGAATTAACACCTTTTCAACTCATTTAAAAAAAAAAACTTTTTTTTTTACATATTATTTTTTTTTATTTGTATGAAATTTTTAATTATTTTTATACTGATTTTTTTTTTGTATTAATCTTTTTTTTTGCTCCACCTGGATTTGAACTCGAGTTGTTTGGCTACCGTTCATGTGCGCTACTCACTAAGCTAATATGTTTCATCACAATATTTCTCTTAAAGCAATACATAAATGTAAGTGGAATACGGCAAAATTGCTGTCGCATCCATTACTCAACGTAGTTTCAACAGAAAATCGTTGTAGAATTGAATGCATTTTTTGTGTATTTTACAGTTTTTTGTAATTTTTACATTTTGGTTGTAGATTTCACAATTTTTTTATGTAGATTTTACAATTTTGTATTTGTACATTTTGACAACGAAAACTGACAACGCGCTGTAAATTTAACAACAAGAGATCGTTGTCATTTTGACAGTTTAATTGTAAAAGTGATAGCAAACGCTGTTAAACTTGCAATTAATTGTGGAAGTGAACGCGTTTGCTGTGAAATATACAACTTTTTACTTAATTGTGAATTTGACTGCCACATGTTGTAAAATTTACAACGACTATTTTTTTTGGGTGATTACTTTTTTTACATAGTTAAGATGCAGCTTGATTGAAAATATATGGAGATATGTGGAGTGGAGAAACGCCAGTCTCATAGACGAAGCATGAAATTACGATTTAGTAATGATTTTATTTCATAAATTCTGTTGTTCTATTTTGTAACAATTCATAATATAATCATATGGCTAACGCCATCTTCCAGAGTGACAACCTTATGATTAATTTGTAAATTATAATTTTGACTTGCAGTAAATAGTATTGTTTTCTTTAAATTTTAAATAGTATCTCTATTTTTCTTTAATTATTCTATTAGAATGCTTTATCAATAATATTTTTCCTGTATCTTAAACCCCATTTGATATATTTAGCAAGCTGTTTCCAATGTTCTCCATCTAGTATATTTTTCATTTCCTCATTGCTCAGGACACTTTTGCCAAATACTGACCGTCTAATCTCAGCTAAAATAGGACACTTTCTCAAAAAGTGGTACACAACCTTTCTCTTTCTCATGTTGCACAATCCACATATTTCCGGAAGGTCATTTCTGTAGGGAATACAATTTCTGCTCTCACGATATTTCCGCTGTTGAGTTATCATTATGAAAGTAGTTCCTGCTCATTAAGTTATGATTGAGCTGTGCGTAGATAACCCGTTCAACTGAAGACCTTGCCTTTACTTCAAAATCACGCCTTTTCTGCACGTCTACTGCTTGAATAAATTCATATGCTTCCATTTTCCAGTTCTCGAAGTAATTGATGTGCAGATTTAAGGGTAAGCTAGTAGTAAGCTAGCCAAGTGCTTCCATTGTGCAAACCAAGAAATTTTTTTCCTTATTATCAGCATACTTATTATTTTCGGCAATCTTCTTTCTTCCATCTGTAGTGTTTTAAGGACATAATATATAAGGACATATGATATGTAAAGAGAAAAAAGGCCGCAGTTTCAAGTTGGAGAATATGGTTTGGCGTGGATTGGGGCAACTTAAAAATCCTCTTTAAGAAATATCGAAGAAGCTCTAAATGGCCCCAACTCTGAGCTGCATAACATATTATGGCTTTCGATGTTGCCTCAAAAACCCGATATTTGGCTGATGAATCTACATCTTTGCTGGCCATGATACTCCTCCATGTTGCATTTATTGCGCTCTTTGATTTTGCAAGCTTCATTGACATATGCTTTTTTTGACGAAGTACCGTATAAGTTTTTCTACCTCTTCGTACTACATAAGTCCCCATACTTGACCAGCGTGACACATGATCGACCTCATCACCGCTTCAGAGCTTATATTTGGTGCTAGCGCCACGTGGTTTTTACTAAGAACTCCTTTCCAGTTACAGTTAATGGCTTTTTTGGATTCTGCTAATTTTCCAAGCAGGTGCTTTTTAAACGAAAGGTTGGATGTAATTACAACTCCAAGGTACTTGTACTCCTTCACCAATACCAGATCCATGTTTTCCCAAGCCCATTTCTCATCTCGCGCGTATCTGCCTATTCCATTCCTGATGATCATTATTTTATATTTGGCGGTATTAAAATTGAGGTTTCAAAGACGACAGTAATCCTGAAGTCTATTGATCATTATTTGCATCATATTTGGAGTTTCCGCAAGAATGACAATATCGTCCGCATCATCAGTGTTTTGATGCTAACAATTAAAAAGGTGATTCCTCCTGGGAAAGCCGATGAAATGTCCTCCAAAAAAGTGAAAACAGAAGTGGGCTAAATAAAGAACCTTGTATGACTCCAGTCGTCGATTCAAACTTAGTAGAAACTTCATTTCCTTCCCATACTGCTGTCATATTGTGTTTGTACAGACACGTTAATACATTCAGCATTTTCTTCGTAATTCCTAGACAGCTCAGTTTTAAGAAAAGTTCAACTTTCTTCCTTTTCCTTGATACGACCTAGCAATGCGCATGTTAATGAAATAATATTGTCTAGCGTTGAGTATTAATTTCTGAAGACAGCTTGAAACTTGCTGAGCAGTTTGTTTTCCTGCACCCAGGTTGTAAGTCTGTCGAGGATTATACCAGTAAAGATTTAAACAAATTAAATATCTAGGCCAAGTAATAAAAAATAAAAAAAATAGATGTGATGCAACGTCAGATACAAAAAAATGGTCTACAGTGGATTGAATCCATTAAGAACATCATCGAGCTTATTGTTGATGAAAATGAAATCAAACTTAGTAAAGTCATTTCTTCTGCCACTTTTCTTACAATTTTCTGGTATATCCTTGTTTAGACTATGAACGTACGTAGGTATAGGCGTAACGCGTAAGATTAACGTTGCATTCAATGACTATCTGCGATACAAATAAAGCTTCACGGTTGGGAATGAACTTCATTTTTACAAGCATAAGTTGGCTGTGAAATTTCATCCGCGACCGGGGCTATCTTGCGTCGCGCCCTAAGGTCAATATAAGGGAACTGATGCTTTAGTCTTACCAAAACCCTTTCGAACCAATTTACAAACTCGTAAAATCAATCAAGAATGAAAACCTTTAAAAGCTATAATACCGTTGTGACAAAAAAAAATTTATAAATTATTAAAATCCACACTTACCTCCCACAAATACCAAGTAAAATACAAACATACAAAATAGCATGTGATGACTTTCCCAAGAAAATATTTTAAAATTACATCAAATTGCTAAGCAATAAACAAGCCATTTGTAGAAATTCAATAATAAATCCAAAGCTATTATTGACACGGCATTTGTCGCAGCAAAATGGTTAATAATATGTAATTTCGTGTAAAATTGAATAATTTGATTCACGTTCCTCATAATATTACGAGAATTATAGGTATAATTTTCTTTCTTGAACTTTAACATTAAAAGCCACGCATCGTGTGCCTTCAAATTAGTGCCATCGACGTCATCAGAACGAGTACGAGTATGAGTATTGTTGAATAAAAATCTGCATTTGGCGATATTGGATGTAATTTGCTTTATACCTATTTTATTGAGATTGTTAGATATAGTTCTATTTGTATCTATGTGGATATGCATACCTACCTTAAAAAAGATCGATGGACTCATAAATTATTCAATCAAAAGTGATTGAGGATTTGGAATGATTTTCTTTATTATTTGGAGATTGAAGCTTAAATTGGGTCAATTGGTTCTGTCATTCTGTCACAATTCAGATGGTAGATACTCGTATCTATCGGACGAATAAAAATATATTCACACGTATGGAAGAATTTTCCAATGGTTCATGGCCATATCAAATAAAATATCACCCACACTAGCTTGATGCCTTCTTCGGTCACACAGCTTAAAGTCACGAACAAAAGGCTTGTCGGACTTTGAAAATCTTTTCATAGCTTTTCTTCTCCAACAAAGAACACTTTGGGAGAGATGGTGCTGGCGTAAAAACTTGCCGAGTAAGCCAAAATTGTGTGTAGTAAGGGTATAAATTGGTTTCAGTATTTTACAATGATTTTTTTTGTTACTTTTTTTTCTGTCTGAAAAATTCCAGATTACACAAAAAAATTTAACAGGTCACTTGAAGAATTATATGAACATTAGGATCACGACCAGGTGACAATTACTTTTTTGATTCTTAATACTAGCTAAAATATGATTGAGAAATTTTTATTCGAAGAAAGTTTCGAGGAAAAACAATATTACAAACTTAAGGAACCATGCTGGAATTATCGAAGAATGCACAATTAATGATGGTGTACCGAAGGGATCTCTCTTCAGTCCTTATCTCTTGCATGTGTTTTTTGTTTGTCTTTTAAACATTATTTAGCCCTATTTTGGCATATCCTTAACTAAGGACCTAAGTCATAATGCCATATAGTAATGTTCAATCCAAAACCGGGAGGCTCTCCGAATCCCTTTTAGGCCATCCCTATAATGGCCCAGTAATTTTAGGTTTTATCTGCGGAAAAATTCCAACCAAGCTGAATTTTGGTACACACCTTTATTAAGGCGTTGTTATGAAGATGTGGAAAATCAACATTGATATCGTGCCGGCAAAAAAAATTAAGAAAGTCAAAAGGTCACGAAAACCTAAAAAAACCGTTTTTCGCAAATATCTCGGTTTCTATAGCTCCAATGATTTTAACGTGTATGACAAAATTGTAGAGCATACAATTTGCTACAATTTCGGCAACGAAATGACACAACCAATTTTGTACCAACAATATTTTAGTAAATTTAACGCTCTACAAAAAAGTCTTGTACACTTTTGCCGTAGAACGTAAGCAAAAAAAGGTTATAGAGCGAAAACCGGAGCGAACTCGAAAAGTTTGCAGTTTCCCCTCATCCTCTTTTTCAACAGGGCCGGTGAGGTCCAAAACTTCGTTAAATGTTAATTTAATATTCCTGAACAATATCTCAAAGTTTGATTAACTTCCGACCTTTTTCTACCTGGCCACTGTATACTAAGAACAAAGTAATATATAAAAATTACGGCGGAATGACAATAGTAATGGGCATGGCCTCTTACCTGGTGGGCAAGCGGGGATCGTTGGGGGGTGTAAGAAGTTGGTGATTTTAACAAGGAGCCATAAAAACAGCAATATTTCATGATTTCTCGGGTATATCCGAAGAAATAAGGTGGAATTCTTCATTTTTTGTGATTTTTTGGCGAATTTTGAAAAATGACCTGTTTTTCGAAGTGCCATATCTCGGTAACTAATCGACATACAAAATTGATTGTACTTACGAAATTGTAGCAAATTTTATGCTCTACAATTTTGTCATACACGTTAAAATCACTGGAGCTATAGAAATTGAGATATTTGCGAAAAATAGGTTTTCGTGACCTTTTGACCTTCATAACTTTTTTTGCCGACACGATATCAATGTCGATTTTTCACATCTTCATTACAACGCTGTAATAAAGGTGTGTACCAAAATTCAGCTTTGGATGAATTTTTCCGCAGATTGGGGTTTAAAATGCCTAAAATGACTGTGCTATAAGCGGATCACTGAAAGAAGAAGCAGAAAAGTGGGAGAGTTTTGATCCATCTGAGATCAGAACGGCACCGAAGAGAAAAAGAAGTACCTATATCTACCCTAATGGTGTTAAATGCCTTTTTATATTCAAGAACCAAGGTCTGAAAGGTCTACTGTTGAAAGACTAATAATAAGGCAATGGGATGACCTTTAAACACTGGCTTCAAAGAAATATGAATTTGGAGTGATATGTACTTTACTTGTAATGTTCGAGGCTAACTTTTTGGAAAAATAATTTCACAATAATAGGCGTCTGTCTAGTGAGGAATTTAATATAGTATTTCTGCTGAACTGTCCAAAAGCTGCACCTTACGTAAGTCTTAGTTTCAAGAAAATATAATATAGGTATAGTGTTCAATGGACAAACTTCGGGATCCCCAACATGATTTGCAAATTCCCTTAGTTTAGTTTGAACAAATATTCGATAGGCAGTTTCGATAGGTGGTCATGGGAAATGTTGGTTCAACAACAAGAACATTCGAAAACTAAGAAAGCATTATTACATAAAAGTATGTTAAATTTTTTAAATATTACTGAATAGTTCCTTAATAAATAAAATGTACCACATGGTGGCATCATCAGCTTTCTGCTTTCAGCAACAATCTATAACGCTCTTTTTTATACCCTATTCCATAGAATGGGTATATTGTATTTGGTGTGGAGTTTGTAACATAGAGAAATAATACCGTTAGGTATAGAAAAGTATATATATTCTGACTCAGAATCAAAAGCCTAGTCGATTTAGCCATGTCCGTCCGTCCGTCCGTCCGTCAGTCCGTATGTATACCCTCTAGAGGTCGTTCGTTTTATGAAAAATATATCTCTACATTTTCTGGTGTAAATTTTTTCAATACGCCCACTTTTGAAGGCGTGATTTTGATAAAATACCTTTGTTTAGGTAAGATTGTTTAAAAACTACTCGATTCAGCTGTAGTTTTACACATATGCCTAAATACTGATCAAAGCTCAGTTAGTGCTTCAAATTTTTAAGACACGCCCACTTTTAAGGGGCGTTTCCGTCAAAAGTTGTATAAGGCATTAAATTTTTAACGTTTTTTAACTATCGGTCACAGTTTTGAAGTAAAAAGATGAACACTTAGATTTATATTCCTTAGTTACGTAGCAGAGTGTGGTCCAAGAATTGTTAAAAACAACCATCATCTCTATTTCCATTCAAAAAATTTAAAAATTTAAGTTTTGTCTTGTTTTGTTCAAATCGATTTGGAAGAATAAAATTGAATGTCACTGAGCTCATACCAATTGCCTTGGCAATAAAAAGTTTTAACTTTGGGCGTGGCGCACGCCTTTTTCTATTTTGGGAGCACTAATTGAAAATCACACCACACAAAATTAATGTTATTGAATTTTTTTCTGTCTGTTAAAGAAGAATTTTGTTTCTGAAACTGAAACATCAGCTGGCTACGGGAGGCAGACGCATACACATACAAAAATGTAGGGAATAGGGTATCCAACAGTTCGTTGCAAACGTACTGTAGCTCTCGCTTATGTTTTTATTTTAAGATCTTATTATATTAGACAGAGCTATTGGGCTTCCCAAAGCCTCCCCTTAGAAACCCCTGGTTGGACTCCGAATGTGCTCAGCCAAACAAAAGCTAAAACGAATGCATAAAAGTCGTGGCTAGGGAGATACTAATAGAGAGCCCAGAAATCTCTGCGTTGAGCGAAGGAAACACCAACAACGCTAAATAAAATAAAAATATTTATTTATAATAAATAAAAAAAATTTTAAAACATAAAGTTTTCTTTTATTGTTTTTATATGTGACATAAAGGTGCTTCTCAAACAAAGATTAATAAAAATAAAATACACATTTTTTATTATTTAATTTAAAAATATTTTAGTTTAGGCGTAGCAGACGCCCCCTTTTCATACAAAACCATCAGTATTATCTTTATAAAACAACGATTTTATATAAGACCAAGAAACCTTAAGTTTTCTGGGTATAAGTTTTATGTAAACATTTTTTTGTGTAGCTGACGCCCACTTTTCATTAGAAACCATAAAAAACTTTTTTTTTCAAATAAATGGTATGTACCTACTTATAAAATTATACAAAATCAACTTTATGCGTCTCTCAGTCGAACTAAGAAGCTTGTACATGAAAAGAATTTTTTGAGTTCAGGGCGTGGGCATTAGTCCACTTTTCATAAAAGAATAAAAAACATAGTTTTAAAAATTTAAGGTAAAAATATTCAATTTCAACCATTTTATTTCGTTAGTTTATGAAAAACATGTGTTTTGTGTATAAATTTTATCAATACGCCCACTTTTAAGGGTGTGATTCTTATAAAATACCTTTATTCGGGAAAGATCATTAGAAAATTACTCGATTCAGATGTAGTTTTACACACATATGACTAAAAATTGACTAAATATCAAAGTTCAGTTAGTAAGAACGCCCACTTTTACAGGGCGTTTCCGTCAATAACGTACCTAATATGCATTAATTCTTTTAATGTTTTTAAACTATCGGTCTCAGTTTTGTAGTAAGACGAAAAACATTTCGGTTGGTATTCCTTGGTTACGTAGCAGGTTGTGGTTTAAGAATTGTTAGATACACCCACAATCGATATTTCCATTCAAAATCTAATCTTAAAAAAATTTCGTTCAAATCGAGCTGCAAACTTAAAACTGAATGTCATTTACCTCATAATAATTGCCCTGACAATAGAAAATCTCAACTTTGGGCGTGGCACACGCCTTTTCTTACTGCCTGCCTGGGCATCAGTTCGTTGCAAACGTACTGTAGCTCTCGCTTATGTTTATTTGTAATAATTTAATTGAAATCACTACCTCACCAGAAAACTGTAAGAGGAAGACTTCTTCTTCTTATAAAATGAGTTCTGGTCATAAATGTATCTACGACGAAGGACCCTGAATGATTTTAAAATTGAATTTTTCCACTCACTTTGTTGAATATAGAAATAATATTTTCAACTTTCCTTCATGCAAATGAAGCATAAATCCACAAAATGTACCTTTTACTCATTCTTTCTCAACCACAAGTTTCAAATTTCTAGAAGGATATCTCATATTCAGTTGAGAACCAGAGAGAACTCATAAACTTGTTCCAAATACAGCCACCGACCATGAGCAACACCCTAACAACAACAACAAAACAACAAAAATGTAAAAATGCTCAAAAAAAAAAAAAACTTCTAACAAATTGAAATAGAAATACAATTCTCAGAATTATGTTGAAAGTTCTAGCTCGCCCAAGTTTTGCCTCTGTATGAATGGACTTTATTCTGCATACAGCATTACGTACATAAAACTGGAAGCACAATATTTTGCAAAATAACTTAAAAAAAAAAAAAAAAAAAAAAACAGAAAAGAAATTCGTTGTAGTATTTTACATGTAGAAGAGTTAAGTAAGTGGGTACCCTTTCAAATGTTATGCTTTTGATGGCTTACCGAGGTTTTCTTCTTTCGGTTAGCTATGGGTTGGGTTTTGGGTACCTTCTATGTGTAGGAGTACTTACAAACATCAGTAGTTTCGTTACCTACAAGCTTAGTTTTTAAGAACTACGGTTGTTGATGCAACTTTCTGCTCCTTGGTGGCAAATTGAAAGTGTTTTCATATTTGTGTATTTTCATTCAACAGTCAGAATATTACAACTTAAAGCCTTTGGGTATCTTTGGAGAATATGTACTTAATTCATAGCATGAACTTTTCTTTGTTGAACATCCTCATTTTTACTAGTCTGGTCTGTCTTGTAGATTGTAGATGCGAATTTAAGTAGACCCTGAGGAAGTTGGCAAAATAATTTAACTTTACCACATAACTGGTCAGATTTCAGCAAAAAATAAGGGACTGCTTCCTTTGTTTCAATTTCAGGTTACTTGCACTTTGCAACTGTGGTGGATGGTTTTTCAACATTGAAGCTGGACAAAAGTTGGTGATGAAGAAAGAAACCTAAAAAGGTATATTATTTGTTAAATGGTTAGTTTGGAATATTTTGTGCAATGATAACTTAAATACAGGTTAAATTTTGAAAAAATATTTCTTTGAAACATCATTTTAATAGTGAACCGTTACTTTTTGATAGGAACGCTGTTCAATTTTATTTTGATTAACTAATAGATTTCCCAAAAAAACCCAATGTATAAAGGGAAGGGGGGTACAAGAAGCTGTGATAGTTACCGATTAAGCTGATGTCACACAGCATTCGTTTGACGAATTTTTAATAGCCGACTGCGAAATATAATCCGACTGTCTGATGACCTGTGTGGGTTAATCAAGGATAAGTCAACAACATAAGCATTCCAAAGTCTAAGAAGCATTATGGGAAAACATTGGTGCTATTCAGGCTAGACGCGGCGGCCAATGAGCTCTTCTAGGAAGCATGCAAGCAGGGGCGGACTAAGAGGCAGTGGCACCCGGGCGGCAAAATAAGTTTACTTACACCCCTCAAAAACTTTAAGTAAAAAATACGAACAAAGATTTTATTTAACGGTGGTTTCGAGCTTTTATTGCACTGAGACTGAATGCTTCTAATTAATCACTAAAATCTATATATTTTTTGTGTGCTCTTTTTCAATTGAAAGTATAGCCAGATTAGTCAACCTACTTTGATTTATTGCTGATCTTATATGAGTCTTTAATAATAATATTGAAAAGATTATTTCACACGATATCACTGAGACGAAATTTGTTAAATAAATTCTAATAGCCAATGAAAGACTCTATAACGAGTCTGAAAAGTCCAACTTAACAATTTAGCTCAAAAACTCAAAGTCTGACCATATTTCTGCTTTCTTGATGTGAAACATCTTTTGGCGCACCTAGGCATTAAAATCGATCGTAATCGTCACGAAAAATGGCATGACGCTCTATAAAATTTTTCAAAGTTGGACTGGAGCGTGTTGGGTGGTCGTTGGTGGGGGTGGGATGGTCGTTGCTGGAGGGGGTGGGAGGTAGTGGTGGACGGGAAATGGGGGAATTATGGCGGGGGGGGGGAATTGTCAAAAATGGTGGGTAGTTCGATGGAGGGAAAAATTGACTAAAATTGTGGGATTACTGGTAGGGGGTTTATGTGGGGGTGGTGTGTGGGGAAGTTGGTGAGGAAAAATATGACGAAGATAGTGGGTGGTTGGTTATAGGTGGGGTACGTGGTTACTGCTGGTTGGAGTTTGTTTGGGCTGGGAGGATGGGGTGTGAGGAACTAATTGACAAAAATGGTGGGTGGTTTTAGGTTATGATGGTGGGGGTGGAATGGTTTTTGAAGAGGGCGTTGGGCGTGGGTAAGACAAAATTTACAAACATGGTTTGTAGTTGGTTGGGAGTTGGCGGTTGGGGTTGAGGGTTGGCAGGGGGAAATATTGACAAATATGGTGTGTCATTGGTTGAAGGTAGGGTTCGTGGTTGCTGCTTGTTGGGTTTGGTGAGGGGTGGGGGGGGGGGTGAGGAAAACATTGTCAGGTTGGTGGTTGTAGATGGGCTGGGTGTATGGCGGTGGTGCGAGATTTGATGGGTGGGTTGAGGAAAATTTTGTTATATGAATATAATCAGTAATAATTGTTATTACAGTAAAATAATAAGACAAATACATATACATAGTATATTGATTTTATTAACGAAACACTAAATTATTAAAAATTGTTTCACTCCAATTTTTCTTTGATAGTTTTGAAAAATTATGACTTTTAATGTTAACTTGAATGTTTCACATCTGCTGGGCGTCCCGTGACGAATAAATTTTTAAATTTATTTTTGCAGCTAACATCTGACGTGGTGTCGGCCAGATTTCCAATATGATACTGTTGTCTGTTAGTTCTGTAAATACCAATGTAAGCAATTGAACAACAGAAGCTATATTTTCTGTTCAAGGGCGGAGAAAACTGACGCAATGTCTTCCATGGCCTTAGACCGATGAATAAGTTAGTGTAAAATGTATCCTGACATTCTAACATGAATCTTCGTGTTTCCTCTTCCAACGAAATGGAATAAAACAAAGATGGTTTTTTACTTGCTCTATAGGGCAAGTATTGGTTTCGTGCAGAAAAAAAAATCGAGGTTTTAATCAAACATGGCATTATTACGATGATAGAGAAGCCCAAAAAAGTGGTTTTCGAAATACCGTCCATCGGTCTGTCTTTGCGGATGTGCGCTTTTTCACGTCATGTTACAGCCTAATCGGCTTGACGGATTTTTTTCAAACTTGTTATATAGCAGTTTGAAGAAAAACTATTGTCGAGTTTTTTCTCTGTTTCGTTTTAGCCCGGCTCAAACTGGTAGGTACCTTTCATGTAACTATTTTTTTCATTTTGGATTTGCTCGAAAACGGCTCTAACGATTTTGATTAAATTTAGAATTTAACTTACCTTAGATATTTCTATTTTTCGGCTTGAATAGTCGTAACGAAAAACAGGTTTAAACGGCTTTTTTCAAATGGCCATACTTTCGCAACGGCTTGATTGAATTGACTTAAACTTCGTTTTGCATCGTTCCTTATAGTGTTCTATAGGATGGTTATGTACATTTTTCAGTGAAGTTTTTCTAAATGGTAGCACCCATACAACGAGCCGTTCAGTTTTAGCCAATTTTTTTGGTTTTTTCTAATTTGCTCAAAAATGGCTCTAACGATTTTGATTAAACTTTGTGTGTTATATTATTTTAGTGTTTTTAAGAGAACTGCGTTTTTGGTTCTTGGCAAAAATTGCTAATAACGGAGATCTGGTCTTAACGACTTTTTTTCAAATGGCCAAAAGTTGTCAACGGTTGTATCGAATTCAAACAAACTTTGTTTGGTATAGTTCCTTACAACTCTCTATCAGATGGTACTGCATTTGTTCAGTTATTTTTTTTTAATGGTGGCTCCCATACAAAGAGCCACTAGGTTTTGGCCAAATTTTTAGTTTTTTCTAAGAAACTCAAAAAGGCTCTACGGATTTTTATTAAACTTTGTATTGAATATACATAGAATGTTTTGAAGAAAACTGCATTTAAGTTTTTGGCTACAAATGATAATAACGGAAATTTGTTTTAACAATTTTATTAATTTGGCCATAAGCGGACATTTATATAATTTAAAGCACCCAAAAGATGACATCTTAGTTTAAAATATTAAAGGTTTCTAAACGTTAGCTCCCGTATAACGGTATTTTCAGTTTTGGCCCAAAATCGAAATTTTTTTTGTAAACATCGTACTACGTTCTATTGCAACCACAGAGCAAGTACGTGCGACCCAATCGTGCATTTTATTTTTTTTCTAAATTGACATAAAATTTACTTTATTTGAAAGATTATCTTTTGGCATTATAATTTAAATATGAATTCTTTGCATATGACCGCCACGGCCGGCCCGGAAGTAGGCTAATCTGGAGCTCAAATTTTCGATGATTTCCAACATTTGTGGTGGTCAATCGTTTCAGGCTTATAGGCGTAGACTAGAGACTTCACATATCCCCACAGAAAATAGTCAAGCGGCGTTAAATCACACGATCTTTGAGGCGAATTCACAGGACCAAAACGCGAAATTCTGCGCTCACCGAACGTTTCCTTCAACAAATCAGTTGTGGCACTAGGTGTGTGATATGTTGCGCCGTTTCGTTGAAACCACAGCTTCCGTTCATCATTGTGGTTTAATTGATGAACGAAAAAGTCAGTAATCATGGATCTGTAGCGGTCGTCATTGACTGTAACGTTCTGGCCAGCATCGTTTTTAAAGAAGTACGGACCAATTATTCCACCAAATCATAAAGCCCATACCAAACAGTCAGTTTTTGTGGATGTGACGTTGTCTTAACATACACTTGGAGATTATCATCACTTCAAATACGGCAGTTTTGTTTATTGATGTATCCATTCAACCTAAAGTGAGCTTTATTGTTGACCGTAATGGACGTATTGCGCGATACGTATTTCGAACAGAACCTGCTACTTATTCCTTTTATTTATTTTGCCTTATATCTATGCTAACTTTGTCTTGTAAAAAAAATTACAAAAATAAATGATAAGAACCACAAGTTAAAAACCATAATACTAGCAGTAACTGCCTTTGTTCCTCCATTTCAATCCCTTGGCTTAGGGATAAACACAACATTTTGTTCTTTATTGTGCTGTACTATTTAATATTCCTGCTTGACCACCATCAGCCCTTAACTAAACTGGACTCCAAATCAAACAATAGATTCATACACAAATTATTATCCCTTTTCTATTGTTTATTCATAAACATTTCTGCTAATTAGCAAGCTAGCTACCTTGCTAACCAGCATAAAAAGTCCACCTTCCGAACAACCTTATATCTGAGATAATAACCTAAATCCCCCATTGTTTAAAATTTCACAATTCACATACAAATAATAACACTTATGTCAAACTAATGCATCCTTAATTCAATCCTTCCTTGTTGTTTTTAAAATCACAATCAAAACAAACAACAAAATACAAAAATCATTGTTCGACATGAGTGCACTTTAGTTTATTGTTTTCAAAGTACTAAAAAAGAACAGCTAGTCCAATCTTCTCTAACTGGACAAGATTGCAGCGAGGACAATAGAAATTGCGAACATTATGATGTTTTTTTTTAATCTCGCTGCAATGTTTATGCTGTCAATCTCTGCCAAGCTTAATGGATAAACCATTTGATTTATGTAAAACTGCAATACAACTGTTTTCACAATAAAGGATGGGGTCCTGTGAGGTTTTGTTTTTTGTAACCACACACATGCTCACATATAAAATATAATTGAGCAAAGAGCATTTATTTTGAAAAAAAAAAAACAAAAAAATTTGCTAAAAAAATATTTAATTTAAAATTTGTTTGACATTTTTTGTATGTACATCGTTTTATGTTAATGTAATACTTTCGTTATGCAGGGTGATATTTATAAGGTGCATTCAAAAACTATTTAAATTAAAAAAAATACAATTAAAATTTACAGTTATTCCTACAATGCCATATTATACCTTTTTTTACCAGAAGTGTCTCTTGTTTTGTATACTTTTAAAAATAGTTTTTTTAGTGAACCCTTTTAGATTTTTTTCTTAAATTTTGAGTTTGAAAATTATTTTTTTCAAAACCAGCTCACTAGAATAAATTGATTTAAAAAACATAAAAAGAAAAGATTTCTGGCTTTAAAAAAATGTATAACATCTTCTTCCCACTTCCCACGTCTTGCTGGAACTACGTCGTCCAGACCAAGACCTTCAACCACTGGCAAAAACACATCGTTCACGCCAAGCTCAACCACGTTAAATTTTTGCGACCGCCCGCCAGGAAATTGTTAAATACGGATCATAACCAGCACTTGCACTTGCAGCCAGTGGCGTAGCTAGCCCTTCGAGAGCTCCGTATCAAAAATAAAGTGCACGACTGGGTCGCACGAACTTGCTCTAATGTGTTACAGTGGTCTTGGGGATTGAGATTTTGGAAACAAAGAAATAAAAAAAATCATATGAAATTTTATTAATCATTTAAAAATCAACGTTAAATCGATTTTAGGAGAAAATGAAGTAAGCCATTAGACTTCTTTTACTTTTTTGAATTTTAAGGAATTTTTTTTTCAAAATCGTTGGAGCCGTTTTTTCAAAAAACGGTTTTTTTTTTTAAACTTTTCGGAAACATATTCCAAATTTATTTTGAGTATGCCAAAATCTAGCGGTTTAAAGTTCTTATTAGAAAACAAAAATTTTAAAAATTGTAAACAAACCGTTTTCGAAAAAACCAAAGTCAAAAAAAAAATTTAACTTTTTTTAAAAAACTTAATTTTTTTTTTGAAAATAAAAGAATTTATAATATTTCGTTTATAACAGAGCTTTTATATTAAAATTTTCATCGAAATCCGTGAAGTGGTTTACGAGAAAATCTGATTTAAAAAAACCGGTCCTATGGAAGGTACCGTTATAAGACTTCCTGAAAAATCTGTTCCAGCCAAAACATAAAATTTACTTAAAAAACACTATTCAGAAAGTTTTATCAAAATCGTAGGAGCCGTTTTTGAGAAAAATCAATTTTTCACTAAAAATCGTATGGCAGGTACCGTAAGTTTTGGAACTAGAATGCTAATTGCAAAAACCCCTCTGTAAGACGCCATAATAATACTGTGTACCAAGTTTGAAGAAAATCGGTTCAGCCGTTTAGGCTGTAGGAGCCAATACAGACAGACGGACAGACAGACAGACAGACAGAGAGAATTGCCGGACCCACTTTTTTAGGCTTCTCTATTATCGTAATGTTATGTTTGATTGTCAAAAAAAATTTTTTTTTTTTACGAATCCATAACTTGCCTAATAGTACCTACCTATAACCGCAAGTAAAAATGTGGGGCCCCTTTTCGTCTTTTCATTATTTTAAATTTTGTTTTATAAAATAAACGAAAACAGATGTATTACTTGCTAAACTCCAAAAATCGCCTACCCAATTGAGCTTAAATTTTCAGAAAATCCATGGTATTGTTCCAAGAGTTTTTCAAATAAAATTGGTCAAAATTCGGCAAAGCGGTTTGCAAGAATTGCATTTTTAGTGCATTTTGTCAAGTTACTTGTAAATCTTTTGGTAGGATTTTCTGAGGATGTCAACGAAGGTTTCTATGAAGTTTGTTCAAAATTCGATAAAATATGGTTTGCCACAAACACAGTTTAGTACAATTAACTTACAGTAGGTGGTGCACGTGTCGTACCGGAAAATGTATCTAAAAGAACATTGAAACAGCGAGATTTTTTGAATTAGACAGAAACAAACAGATAATGTAGTTTGGCCAAAAGCCAGGTTATTGAAAAGCTTCTTCGAATGCTGCTACATGTAATCAAGGGGCCAGCACCATCCGAATCATTAAAAACCATCGATGGTAAATTTTGTATTACGTACAGAGAAGCGTGTTTACCAAATCAAATACGCACTCTGTTCGCAATTATTTTAATCACTTGCGCACCAGCTGATCAAAAAACGATTTGGGAAAATCATAAGAAAAGCCTAATCGAGGATATTATACGGCGCAACAAAACAAAAAAAAAAAAACAATACATGCATCCAAATCAGGAATACACTGAGGACATTTTTAATGAAGCACTCATTTTACTTGAATGATTTTGATTATATTTATCATCGTTTATATCATCAGGCTATTTTCAGAACTACGGGACTCTGCCGGGACAGCTAGTTTTGTATGGAACTATAGTTGATGTGCATTCCTAGCGATGCAAGTATTACGGGGAAATTGTCAAAAGAGAGGAATGCATCTGGCTATTTCGCTGAAGCCCTGTTTACGGAAGTATAGTTAAAACAAGATTAGACATGAAACAACGGCGATGTTCAAGTGAAACAAATGTTTCGGTAATGGATGTTTCTTCTATTAGCTTTAAGGCACTTTGTTGGATCCTACCCAGGAGGCGTAAGTGAGTGATAGGGACACCTACTCAGATATGAAAATTATACTCAAGCTTCGGAAGAATGTATGGATTGTATGTACATATAATGAATATTGTATTTAGAAACGATCGATTTTCGCCGCATCATTTAATACTTAATTTAATGCATGTTCTTCGCAATGAAAATAATCGGCATATGGAGGATGTCCCTATATAATGGCTTGTAATATTCCATATACACCAGACGCTTGCTACACCGTAGCCCTGTTCTCTACATTTGGAATAATCAATGCCATATTCTTTTATGGTTTTTACGATTTCAGTTCTAAATCCTTCGGCTTTAGCACTATCTTTATATGAGACGTGTAAAGGTGGCCATCTCGACGGAGCGCGGAAAATGCTGTAATGCTCTTGCCTTAAAATTTTTGCCTAAGGCAACCGTCCGAAGGCCCTAAACGTCCGGGCTCCATATCTCTGATACGGCTGCTACCATGGTGGCTACGCTCCTGCTTGAAGCAGCAATATTTTGGACTTTGCTGCGTGCAATAATATGATGCGCAGACCATGCGACATCACTTTTGTAGTAAGTTTTAAAAATCTCAACGCTTTTTTCGATTGTTAAGCGATCCATTATCGTAAATAGCAAGCATCAAGCATTCAACTAATGTTCTGACACTTCAAATCAGTGGCGTAGATAGCTTTTCGCTATGGGGGGGGGGGGGGGGGGGTGGATCTAGTTCGCTCATTTTTACTTGCGATTATAGGTACTATAGGGCAAGTTATGCATTCGTAAGAAATTCTAACAATTAAACATGACATTACGATGAGAGAATTCGAAAAAAGTGGGTCCAACAATTCTGTCTGTCTGTCCGTCCGTGTGTCTGTCTGTCTGTATAGCTACCTACAGCCTAAACGGCTAGACCGATTTGCTTCAAACTTTGTACATAGTATTATTATGACGTCCTACAGAGGGGTTTTTGGAATTTGCATTCTAGCTCCAAAAATAACGGTTCCTGCCATACGATTTTTAGTGAAAAGTTAATTTTTCTCAAAAACGGCTCCTACAATTTTGATAAAACTTTCTGTATAGTGTTTTCTGTGCAAACTTTATGTTTTGGTTGGAATAGATTTTTCAGGAAAAGTCTTATAGCGGTACCTCCCATAGGACCGGTTTTTCAAAATCAGATTTTCTCGTAAGCCACATTATGGATTTCGATGAAATTTTTAATGTAGAAGACGAAATAATATAATTTTTTAAATTTTTGAAAAAAAAAAAATTTTGAGTTATTAAAAAAAAAAATTTTTTTTCAAAAACGGTCCAAGCTATTCTTTTAAAATTTTATTTTTCTGATAAAAAATAAAAAGTGCTATAAGTTGGCATACTTTAAAAAACATTGGAATTTATTTTGGAAAAGTTTTAAAAAAAAAACTATTTTTTGAAAAAACTGGTCGAACGATTAAATTTAAATTTAAATTAAATTTAAAACAAAAATTTCATAAAATTCTTCACAATTAACAAAATCATATGGCTCACTTCATTTTTTCCAAAAAATGATTTAACTATTGATTTTTAAGTGATCAATAAAATTTCATATACATACTTAGTTTTTACCCTGCTTTTTTTCCAAAATCTCAAACACCAAGACAACTGTCTCACATTAGAGCAAGTTTGTCCGACCCAGTCGTGCACTTCATTTTTTAAATTTTAATAAATTGATGGAAATCTGGATGGAAGCTCTTTTTCTTGCACATTTACTTATTATGAATTGGTGAGAGACGCAAAAAAATACTTTTTAAAAATCGATTTAAAAAAAGAAATTCAAAAGATTAGGTGATTTGCCGAAATAACAATTTCTTTCAGATGAAGTTGACTTTGTATTTTCCCCGTAGAATATAGGTATAGAATGTATAATTGACAATGCCTCTAGGAATCCTGTGAGTACTATAAGACTTAATTCACGTAGGAAGTAGGTACTAAATTTCAGAGTGCGTTTCTTTAACTTACTTTGCATGACTGGTTATGTTGAACAATTATCGATTCCAATGGGGGGATATATCCCCCTGATCCCCCCCCTATCTACGCCACTGCTTCAAATGACAGCTGAGTTTGACATGTGTCAATGAATGACCCTGTATATACACTTCTTAACCTTACTTAGACCTAAGGAACAAACTTCTGTGTTTGTTGTAGTGGGGGGAAGGGGGTAAAAGTGGCCTAAGTTTATTCATGCTAATCAAAATTGTAGTTTCAAAGCTGTTCTCCTATATTTTATCTGGGATGTTAACCGGGCAGTGGCTTGAGTGACTTACTTGACGACACACGTCTATAAAAATTAAAACACATTTTAATGCATTTCACAAAACGTACGCAAGACTACAAAAAGTTAAAGGAAGTCTTTAAATATTAGTTGATTCGGATGAAATGTTTTACTTTTACCAGATAGAGAGAATTTTGAAATGATATTGATGTTAAGATCAGAGTTTTGAGGTCGAAACATGTCGATTTAAAGGTTTATTAAAGTTACCAAATCAATTACTGTGCCCTTTCCGAATCATCATATTGATATGAAAAAAAAAAAATCTTTGGAAACCTTAATATTTTTTTTACCTTTGGCATTTTTTCTTCTTTGAGATTTACTCCCTCGTAAATCCTTAATCACAAACATTTACCATCTAAAAATAAAATAACATACCCTATTCCCGTACATTACCCCTTCCCCTCTTATATCAACAATACATTTTTGTTATCAAAGATCCAGATGTCTGTAGTGCAAAGGTAATGTCTCACTGAAAATTGACAAATTCCAATTTTGTACACCGTTTCGATAAATTGGAGCATTCCATCGAATATTGATCTTTTATATTATAAAATAAATAAAGACACCAGCATGAGCCAAGTAACATATCTCTATACTTGAAAGCTCTTTTCAAACAATAGATTCCTTCCATTTATTGCCACAAGAAGTAGGTACGTTCTTATTTTTAACTCAAAAAAAGAAAAAATATATATATATTTATATGTATAATGTATATCTTTTATTTAAGGACAACATGATTGATGACACTCTTGTTATTGTAAGCATTTTTTTAGACTCAGTCTCGAAAAATTCAAAAGTTAGTCGGATTGTCTTAGGTGCAAAAAATAAACTGAGCACAGCAGGATGACAATAGAAAGGACGAGAAAAAGCAACATATGGGATCAATGTACTAAAAAAAATCAAGGAGCACAACAATTCTATTAAATAATCTTCTTTATGTGCATTCAATAATGGAAGAAATCTGTATCGATGTCTCTTAGAGAAATTTATCAAGATTTAAGGATATTTCGTATAGGCACCATCTGTAAGAATTTTTTTTTCTTCTATTTATAATTTTTTTTTCGGTCTGAAAACTTGGCATCGAAGAAGTGGAAAAAAATGTATTTCTTACCAGAAAAAAATCAAAAAAATTTCGAAGTAGGTGGCCATAAGTTCAGAAGAAATTTATAAATTTGTAAATGCGTCAAATTCTGGAACTGTCACACAATTTCTGAGGAATTAAATAAAAAGTATTTCTTCAGTAAGATGAGTTATTGGATACATGAACGCTTAGCTCTAGCGTTAAGTTAAGTGTAAAAATAGGTTTAGTAAATGAGAATAACGTCAACAACATAAAAAGGATAAGGATTCACAGCAATGTTTTTATTGATATTCAAGATTTCTATTCACTGCTCAACGCTAAATTATAAAGAAATTTTGTCTTATCAAAGATTAAGGTTAATACAAATGTGTTCTGAGCTCTTTTCTATTTAACTGTTCTTCTCCCTACTTTTCTATTAGTATGCGTATTCGTCCCCCGCCCCCCGCAGCCAACCACTGTTCAGTTATGGAAACAAAATTCAAAGACAGGAAAAAATACAATAACATTAATATTGTGTGTCCGATGTTCAATATCTGCTAGCGCAATGAAAAAAGGCATCTGCCACACCCAAAGTTGATCATTTTTACTGCCAAAGCAATTATTATGAGGTTAATGACATTCAATTTTAAGGTTGCAGCTCGATTTGAACAAAACAAGACGAAACTTGATTTTTTTAAAATTAGATTTTGAATGGAAATAGCGATTACGGAAACACCCCTTAAAAGTGGGCGTGTCCTAAAAAATTTAAATCACTAACTGAGACTAACGGTCAATTTTTAGGCATAATGTGTAAAACTGCAGCTGAAACCGATCTTACCCGATTAAACTTATTTTATAAAAATCACACCCATAAAAGTTGGCGTATTGAAAAAAATTACACAAAAAACCAAAAATAAAGAGATACATTTTTCATATCAAGAACGAAAAAATAGTTTAAATATAATATTGGTACCTTAGATTTTTAAAAATATATTTTTTTTCTTTCATGAAAAGTGGGCCTAAGCCACGCCCGGAATTCAAAAATTACACACAAACTTCATAGTTTCCACTAAGAGACGCACACATTTTTGCTTGTGGATTTATTTTAAGTACCGCTTATTTGCAAAAAAAGTTTCCTTATAGTTTATAAAAAGTGGGCGTCAGCCACACCCAAAAATCAATTTTCTTGATTTCATACACAATACGCTTATATGTACAAATATGTTTTTCGCTCTAATGTAAGCATTTTCATTTTATAAAAATTATATTGATGGTTTTGTATGAAAAGTGGGCGTTAGCCACGCCCAAACTTAAATATTTGTATTTAATTTAAAGAAGATTTACCTATAATTTTCATGTGCAAAATTTAAGCGTTGTGCTGTGATCTTAACTATATAAAAAACATTATTGAATTCTGCCAAATACAAGGTGGGCAAAAAGGTGGGCATTATGATTCTTTGACTAAAAACTAAATTGGGTTTAAACTTTCATTTGCAGTTCTTACTATGGGCAAAAAACCTATAACATCTCTGTTTCAAAGCAAGTGCAGAGACTGTCGGAAATAGCGACGGCCGGCGATGGTGATATCGAGTCCAATAAAACTCTCCAATGTAGTTTCAAGTCCCTTGGAGTTCTGGCTGTACAAACTAACCATTAACTCAAGCACAAAATATAGCACTGGGACTGGGGTATGGAATAGCAGTCTATACTTGCTAACAGCATCGGCCACGAGCATACTTAAACAAAAAAAAATTACACATCCTCTTCCTTTAGAACAAAGTCTATATACATCTACCAACTGGCAGTAAGTTGTTGTGAAAGTATGATGCAAAATTTTCAAGCCAGTTTGGCTTTGTTTCAGAGAACATGATGTTGGTAAAGTTTGCAAATCATGTTTTGCGTGGAAACGGACATAGTTAAGGGTGCTTTAAGCAACTTTGTATTTTGAACAAACAGAAATAGCCAATCCGTTCCAATTTGTAGCCTGCAGCGTACCAGCTGGCTAAAATCATGACCTCCCACTATGCCACTGCCACTACTCTTGTATTTGACTCGGTACAATTTTCAACTTCAAAGCCCACCATTTCTGAATAAAACCAACATATTTTCAGGTCTATCAAACAACAGTCAATGAATTAATAAAGAGAGAGTAAATTTTGAAATACCAAGTCCAACCACCCAGATTTGGCCAATAAAACTTTGTTGGAATTAGTTGGTTATGAGTGAAAAGGTCTTTGCTGTTCGAAACTATTCATGTGGGAGAACGTGGTGAAACTTGTGGTCAATGGTAGAGAACTGGACTTTGATGAATTCCTTGGAATTTATATCATGTTATGTCATGACTAAAGAATAATAGACGAAATCAAAAACGCTTTTGGCTTTAAACGAATTGGAATTCCATTCGAGAATTAAAATGTTTTAATAAAAATACTATATTTCGTTTCCATTCAACCAAAAGTGAGCTCCATCGCTAAACAAAATTCTTGTTGAAATGCCAAACCAAACTAAAAATAAATCAAATGACAAATGGCCGCCAGTTAAAATAGTGTTGCCAACTAAATGTTCTTTACCTCTAAAAAAAATCCAATGCAATAATGATGACAATGTTCCTGCTCCATGCAGGTCTTAAAGTGGATGTTTTTACTTAAACTGATGCACCATGCACCCCTTTAAGTTTGCAGCAAAACCTTTTGTCAGCTTTAATATCAGCTTACCAGACCCATATTGTAAGCTTTAACAATAATCATGAAGATTATTTTTAAACAGATACAAAATAAAATGTATTCTTAGTTCAATGAATAAACAGTTATGCTTAATAAAAACTATTTAATATAAATAAGTTCCGCACAGTTGAATAAAGATAAGGAAGAGAAATCTCCATCTGTGTCACCGTAAGAACCACTGCCTGCAACCTCAAGCTTTTCTTGATATGACATTTCACGGCTCATTCTTAGAAGCTTGCCATTTTACGGCTCAGTTCTGTTCAGGCTGCCATCTCAAGGTTCATTCATTCTTGGTAGGCCTTCTTTCCCTCTCAACTTGCGGATAAATTCTTGATAGGTTTGCCAAATCAAGGCTTATCTATTCCTTGTGAGCTAATCTCCTCATTACTTGTTATAAGTAAACTTACCACCAAACATCTTTTCTTGATACGCCTTCGATCTCAAGGCTTATTCTAAGTAATCTGCCATCTTGCAGCTCATAAAAAATAAATAATTGTTGGCACAACAGTTCCAAGCGGGGCTGGGGGCTGTGACTTACAGTCTCAACCATTCCTGTAGGTGCGCTGATATTCTGCAGGAATGGAAGGGACCTACAATTAACCGCCGAATCCGAACGGCTAACAGAGAAGCACTTTCCATGACATTTATTACTCTTGATGGATGACTTGTCACTTCCTCGCAAGAGGCAGTACCCCGGAAAAAAACTTAGGTGGAATCGTCAGGCAGTCTACTCTGTCACGACATATTCTTAGTAAACCTGCCACCACGACCTCGTAGCTAATTCTCGGCAAACCTGACATCTTAAGGCTCAATCTTAGTTAACATGCCACCTTGTGTTTCGTTATCCATATAGTAAAGATATTCCGTTAAATAAAATAGTAAATATTTTGCCATTGTAACTATAACCTAGCTATATAAAAACTGCGCCATAGAAACTTATGTAGTATTTTTGTTTAACATATAAATATTATAAACGATGTTAATTAATTGTAAATGATTTTTTTAAGAGGTAGAGCTTTAAATTGGCAGCACTGTTTTCATTGACGTCCATTTTGCCATCTGCCATGTGATTCATCAATGCATACATATTGGACAGACTTATTTCTTGTTCTTGTTTTTCTTGTCAATAAAGCTTTGCTTTTGAAATGAATCACTTAAATTTGCAAGTTCTTGATTTGAAACATCTTTTGGCGCACTTAGGCAGTAAAATCGATCGTAATCGTCACGAAAAATGGCATGACGCTCGATAAAATTTTTCAAAGTCTGACTGAGGCGTGTTGGTGGTTGTAGGTTAGGTGGTCGTTGGTGAGGTCGGGGTGGTAGTGGTGGAGAGGGTATGGGGGCTTACGTGGGGGTGAACAATTGTCAAAAATGGTGGATGTTTGGTTGATGGTTGTTGATGGGCTGGGTCAATGGTATAGGTGGGGGGCTTGGTTTGTGGGGGAGGGGAATCGACAAAAATGGAAGGTGGTTGGTTGGTTGTTGCAGGTGGATTGGGTGGGTACTGGTGGTGGGGATTTGGTTGGAGGGATGGTGATGAAAAATTTGTCAAAAATTGTAGATTGGTTGGTAGTTGTAGGTGAGCTGGTTGTATGACGGTGGTGGGTGGATTCAATTTGTGGATTGAGGAAAATGTTGTTCCTATTTGTAAATGAAAATAATCTGTAGCTAATAATTGTTATTCCAATAAAATAATAAGACAAATGTAATTGATTTTATTAAAGAAACACTAAATAAATTCACTCCATAATTTATTTGTTGGTTTTTATTAGATATTAGGATTTTTAAATGTCCGTCAAGTTAACACTACCACTTTCGATTTTTTTTAAATGAACAATTGGATTAATTGTCGTGAATTTGTCGTGAAACAAAAAATTTGTGGCGCCCCGGTTTAAAAAGTTAACCTCTGGTAGTGCTAACTTGACAGTCAAAAATGCTTAGGATACTCAAAAACGAAAAAAAAAAATATGCCATTAATTGACGTGAATTTGTCGTAGGAAATCCTCATTATTTTAAAAATGTTCGTTTTTTTTTTTTCTTTGGAACTACTTCTATTAATACTTAATTGACAGCCAATTTCAAAAAAACTCAAAACCTACTTCAAATTTAAAAAAATTCAAAATTTCAGTTAGGTATTATTTTTAAAAAATTACCCTCCCGACTAAATACGAACCAAAATTAAAGTTACAAGCCTGCTTGTTCTTGGGATCAGCTGCAGAATTTCTTCCTTTGAATTCCAACAAACAAGTGACGGTCTCGGTATCTAGACGAACATTGTTCTCTTTCGCGTGATTGATAATTTTCAGATGAGTCCAGTTTTTTCAGCACTTACTTCTTTCTCTTGTCCCTGTTACTTAAAGCAACGCTCTCCCCTACACTCATTCCTCATTCATTAACGTGTTTGGCCTTATATTTGTGTGACACTATACAGACAAATAATCAGGGAAATACTCTTAATGGCTTCCCTGCCCTTCCCTCCCCAATCATGAAAATTATTTTAATAAAACTACAACAAACTTGTCCTGCTCCCTTTTCAATGTTAACAAACAGTTATCGACACTTAATGTCCCCCACAAGGCTATTAAGTGAATTAAAAAATAAAACTTTCCTTATCCTTTTTATAGAAATACCAATCCCAAATCCCATTCCCTTGCTTAACAAAAACCAGGAACTATTTAATATTTATTTTTATTTTTGAAAATTTCCTTAGCTCTAAGCCAGAAAATGTCTTACAGTATACGTTCCCATTGCTGAATTTGAACTTACAAAAAGAAAAAGAACAACAAATACAAAAACTTAACTTCTTTCGATAGCACCAGGTCTGCCGCAGGAAGCATCAGAGAAAAGAAACAAAAAAAAGCTCAATCCCTTTTCGGATTCAAAGAGCCCTATTGTACACAAAGACTATTACAACAAAAGTATAAATAAGAAATTCGTGACCTGCATCAAAATCATGAAATCTAACCGACAGAATTTCCATTTCCATCCCATTTTCAATAAACCAACTCTATTTGAATATTAATTCTATATCTCAGATACTCCTTTCTATATGTATGTAGGTACAGAAGAGAACTTTTGTGGTAGGCTTTTATAAAAACTATTACCAATTTTCCTTTCATTTGGTTGAATAATTTAACCTATTCAAAGGTCAAATTTAGTATATAATATACATTTTATATCCAAGTATACATATACATAAGCTTCGTTCAGAGAAAGAGATTCCCGAATTGATTTTGAAGATTTTGAGTGTCTTTAAATATTAAAACTTATCAAAAGCTTATTCTATCGAATATCTAGAACGTAAATAAAATTCTTTAATTAAAATAATATAAAAACACTGAAAAAAATATATTTGTACACTATTAAAAATAAAAAGCACGACTGGGTCGCACGAACTTGCTCTTATGATAAGCAATTGCTTAGTGGCTGCATATATGGATTTAAAAAAAATTTAAATAATTTCGAAAATTCTTTTATTTTTTAAATTAGTTTAAGAGTTTTCTCGGAAATACAAAGTATGCAATAAAATTTCAAAGCTATACGTAAATCTAGGAAAAAAAAATATTGAAAATCGTTCGACCAGTTTTTTTTTAAAAAGGTTATTTTTGAAAAACTTTTCCAAAAAATATTTTGAAATTTATTTGGGTTAGCTAATATATGGCAATCTGTAGTTTACATTTGAAAAAATAATTTAAAAAAAAATCAATATACCCGTTTCCAACATATTTTGAAAACCAAAAAAAATTTTGAAAAAATTATAAAAAATCAAAAACAAAAGTTTTTGAAAAATTTTAAATGCCATATTAATAAAATTATAAATGACTTCCTGTGGCCAAAATTTAATTGAAATCGAATGTATAGTTTACGAGAAAATTTGATTTGAAAATACTGGTTCTATGAGAGGTACCGTTATAAGACAAATTTTGAAAAATATTTTCCAACCAAAAGATAGATTGTCTTACAAAAATAGCATTCTGAAAGTTTTATCAAAATCGTTAGAGCCGTTTTTGAGAAAATCAATTTTTTTCTTCACGATTGTATGGCAGGTGCCGTTATTTTTGGGCCTAGAGCAAAAATAAAAAATATGTTCCGAGGGACGGCCAAATAAATCCTAGATACCAAATTTGAAGCAAATCGGCCCATCCGTTCAGGCTCTAGAAGCGCGAACAGACAGACAGACAGACAGACAGACAGACAGACAGACAGACGGACGGAATTCCCAGACCCACATTTTTCGACTTCTCCATCATCGTAATGTCATGTGTGATTGTTATCTCGAAATTTTTTTTCTGCACGAATCCATAACTTGCCTTATAGTACCTATAATCGCAAGTAAAAATCAGTATTTTGTGTATACAAAAAAATGCATTAGTTTTATTCCATAATACATGTTTAACGAAACCTAATGAATCTGGGAAAATATAAAAATATAGAAAGACTAGCTGACCGGCAGACTTTGTTCTGCCCTTTTACGGAAAGAGGCACCAAGACTTCACTGACATATCCTCAAATGTGCTCAATTAACTGACCATCAAAAAATGCAGCTACTGATGTTTTTGGTTTTATTAGGCAACCACAACGAATTGCTCAGTTCAATGATTTTTTTTTTTTTTTTTTTTTTTTTATAATGCACACGCGCTCAAGGGGTTTGTTATAGCCCTTTTAATGATAAGTCACAGCACGAGCGATAGGAAGTTAGGAAGGAAGGGAAAGGAGGTGTCGATGAACATTGATCTTGAATGTTTTAAGATCAAAATGGCAAGGAAAAATTGTGCCAGGCAATCCATTCCACATTCGTGTTGTACGGCTAAAGAAAGAATCTCTATATTTCACGGTAAGTCCGAAATTGGGCTCTAGTGTAAACTGATGAGCGTTCCTAGCAAGACGAGTATTACGGGGGAAATGTTTAAGGGGTGGAACGCAGCTGGCTACCTCGAGTGAGCATTTTTTGTAAAAGAATCTGTAAAATAAGGAAAGACATGAGACATTTCGACGATGTTCGAGTGACGGAAATGTTTCCATAATGTTTCTCTCTCCTATCAATTTTAACGTTTTTTTCTGAACTCTGTCGAGCAGGTGGAGAAAAGTTTGAGAAGCACCTGTCCAGAGATGGGAGTTATACTCGAGTTTAGGACGTATAAACGCTTTGTAAATTGTAGCCAGATCAGAAGGGGTGAAAAACTTCTTGCATCTATTAAGAAAGCCTAAGCATCTTGCAGCATTCTTGGCAATCTCAAGTATATGATCATTCCAACGAAGATTGTCACTGATACACATACCGAGTACTGATAGCTTTTCGACCTCCTCGATGCAAGTACCATTCATGGATAATGGCATAGGGGGTATGTTTAGCTTCAACGACAAAAGACAGCATTGAGTTTTCGACGCATTAATCTCCACACGATTTCTAGTACCCCAATTCACAATGCTGTTTAAATCGGAGTTTAACAAGCTTATCATTCGATTTCGTTGTAATAACACGTCCGAAGGCGAAGGCCGTGAATTATCAAACGTATACGAAAAGCTGAGGGTTGAGTCGTCAGCAAAACAATTTAATGGATTAGAAGTCACAGACAAGAGATCATTTATAAAAATGAGAAAGAGAGTCGGAGACAGAACGGAGCCCTGGGGCACACCAGCATTTATTTTGTGGAGATCAGACTTGAAACCGTCTAATACAACTTGTATTGAACGGTCCAGAAGATAGCTTCTAATCCAACGAATAAGAGTATCATCGATACCAAATGCACGCATTTTCGATAAAAGAGCTTCATGCCAAACTCTATCAAATGCCTTTGAAATATCAAGCGCAATAATCTTGCTTTCGCCAAAGCGATGCACAGATTTGTTCCACTGTTCGGTGAGATATGCCATCAGATCACCAGTGGAACGATTGCTGCGAAAGCCGTTTTTCCGGTCATTTAAAAGCTCCCGATCTTCGAGATATTTCTTGAGCTGACGATTTATCAGCATTTCCATCGCCTTGAAAAGAAGGGACGTAAGTGCAATTGGTCGGTAGGAGGAGGGGGAGGAGGAGTCACCTTTTTTTGGGACGGGCTGAACAAATGCCGTTTTCCATCTACTAGGAAAGATTCCTGAACGATAGGAGCGATGGAAAAGCTTACGCAGTGGTTTTGCCAGCGATGAAGAACACCTCTTCAGAAGAATAGGGGGTATACCGTCCAGGCCAGCGGATTTGTGTATATCAAGATCTTGAAGAACTCTTCCTACTGTACGAGTGCGGAAAAATACCTGTCCCATAGAAAAATTAACGTTCTCAAGTACAGGAGGGGCATTGTTGCTTGCAGGCAACGTAGAACTTGCAGCAAAGTGAGCTGCGAGCATATTCGCCTTCTCTGAAGAGCTGACGATTGGTTTATCGTCGACGATGAGCGTTGTAACTTCTGGTCATGTAAAAATTTCGTTTTATGAATGATGGTTGCAGGCTCGCACACACGACCAAAAACGAAGCTTATCAAGCAGTTCTGCATGCCAGAACCAGAGCTGGGAATAGCGCTTTCCGTGCGGTATAATCAGCAAAAGATTAACATCTGATGTCCAGAAAAAAAAAAAAAAAAAACTGGAAAAGCGAGTGGTTGAATCTATAGAAGGGCCCTACGGCAGAAGCAGTTTTCGAAAGTTCTACCAAAAGGTACAAAGCCCGAGTGTAAGGCTGTAGAGAATAGTGTAAGAATTTGGTTGTAGGTGCACAGTCGTTGCTGAGAATTTATAAAGAACACTTCTGCAGACAACGAAGTAATGCTGCTCATTCTGCCTGATTAATTTGAAAACTTCTGTCCACCCGACCAAGAAGAAGTTCGAGTAGCGATATCTAAATTAAATTACATGAAGGCTACGGCTGAACTCTTCAAAGCAGCTTGAGATGACTTGGTGAGCAGAATACACCAACTCATATGTACAATCTGGTCTGATGAAGATATGCCTGACGAATGGAACTTCAGCATTGTGTGCCCTATCCACAAGAAAGGAGATACTCTAAAGTGCGCAACTACAGAGGTATAAGTTTAAGTATCCTTAATGTCGCTTTAAAATCTTGTCGGCCATTCTGTGTGAACCTCGGAACCCTTTCGCACGTGAACTGATTGGCCCCTGTCAGTGCGGTTTTTCACACTTCGACAGATTTTAGAAAATACCCATGAATTCCATGACCCATGAATTCCAGATCGATACTCACCACCTCTTTATCGATTTTAAAGTCGACTGTGACAGCGTGAATAGGAACGAGCTATACTGCGCCATGTCACTTCTTGGCATCCCTGCTAAACTCGTTCGATTGTGCAGGATGACTATGGAGAACTCGCGCTGCTGCGTCAGGGTTGGTAAGAACACCACCAACTCATTTAATGTCAAGAAAGGCTCAGGACAAAGTGAAGAGCTATCATGTAACCTCATCATGGATCCTTCTTGGAGGCAACCGTACGCAACTCGCGTGTCAACACCAACAGTAAGATTTTTTGTAAATCCGTTCAATAACATGGCTATGCTGGTGATATTGACATCATTAGAAGAATGATGCGCGCTGTAGGTAGAGTTATAGACCAGTAGCGTATTAAGGTTTGACGGCGCCCTAGGCCCAAGCCGATATTGCGCCCTCTTTCTTTTGCAAACAAAGATTTGGCGTATTTGAGTCCTCGAAAACTAAATATTTTTTTAAGCACCCTTTATGCCCCTCCCCTATCACGATACAAATATATTTGATTCAGAGGAATTTTTTTTTCAAGTCTAAATTTTGTTCTTGTTTTGTATTATATTTGTATGACTATTCAAATTCATACTGTAGTATTTTAAAACTGATCAATCATGCTGAGTGTTGGGGGCTTCACATTACGTAAAACTATAAAATTTTAACAACAAATTGAAAAATAAAAAATTTATTTTATGAGTCAACTGACACTAAGTTGTATTTTATGACGATGAATTAATGTTTTGCTTTATAATATAGAGTAAACAAGTATTACAATGAAGTTTTGAATGAGAAATATTAAAAAAAAAAATCTCTTTCCGTAAAAAGATAATATGCTTAATCTTTTTGTTAGATATTTTAGATTTAAGAACTTTCCTAATTAGGTAATTATTTTAACAAAGAAATTCTACCCTTGTACCATTTTACAATGGTTGGATTGTAATTATGCAAAAATTAAACTTTAAAATTTGGTCTTAAGTAGTGTTCAATGAGAGCGACCAACAAAGGGACGAATCTACGTTGGAGAACAAATTATATTTTAAGCATTAATTAAAAATACATAGCTTATTTCTTAGCTTAAACTATACCAATCGATATAGATTGAATTTTAAAATATGCACGTATAATAATATAGGTAATTTTTATTGTTTAAATAAGTAAAATTGCATTAAATAAACTGTTCAACACGAACTGCAAAATATTTGCTACGAACTGTCTATTCCCGTTCCACATACCATCCACATTGCAACGAAGAAATTATTCGATCACGACTTACCTCAAAATCTTACTGTTCAATTATGATACGGACTTGGAGTTTGTTGTTCGCAACGAATATAAAAATTTCATGTGAATGAAACGTTAAACGTTGTTAGTCGCTCTCATGTGAAAAGTCTCTTACTGTTCTATTTTATTCGTCTGAAAATTTTTGGGCGCCCTTCAAATTTTTCGCCCTAGGCCCGGGCCTTACGGGCCTTAGCCTGAATCCGCCGGAGGCTGTGAAAATGGGCCTTGCTATGTATATTAAGAAAAAACGAAATATATGCTGTCCTCGGGTGCCAGAACATCATCACCGTAGGCTCAGGATGGACAGATATAACTTTATAACAGATATAATGTTGTCAAGAACTACACCTATTTAAAAAAAAATAAATAAATATTTGGCATATCAGCTTCAAGCGGGGACGGGGCCCTAATGGGGTATATGGAACTGCATGGGCTATACAGTGACACTGACCTGGTGAAAAGCTAAAAACATGGGTCATTTGGAGTGCATAGACAAATACGCACAAGCCCCCCCCCCCCCCCCCCCCCCCGAGTTTTCAATTCCAAACCTGAGGGCCGACGCAGTACAATAAGACCCCATAAAAGGTGGCGCGATCAAGTGGCGAACGATCTCAACCAACTTGGTGTGCGCAACTAGATACCAGTGGCTAGGGGCCGGCCAAGCTGTCGAGGATTGTTGGTTGAGAATGAGATCCACGATAGACTGTCTGCGCCACCTTAAGTATGTTAGTATACTTAATGAATAGAATGGAAATATGCGATATGTACCCCTTTTTTATACCAACCACTTTCGCCCCAATCGCTGAACAGATACTAAGTGCCAATGAATAATGATAGTATGGTAGACTAACTATTTCAACAGAATATTTTTCTTAGTGTACTTCTGCTTCGGGACTTCTTGACCATTTCTTCTTTAAAAATAAATATAATATTTATTTTAGGCTTACAAGATGCTTCATGTACGACGTACGACGTACGTACATGTAGTACATAAAATGTTTGGTCAGGAAGGCATATAAATATAACAAATCATGCCTGAAACAATGCTGCAGATAACATGATTACCTTTCGTTCGAAATATTAAATTCCAGAGAGGATTATGGCACTCAAAATTATATCACCCATGGGGATCTTTGGCCTGCCTCTGCAGCTGGACCAGTTACACAAAACATAGTCATAGTTAAGTAGCAGAGTCGTTATCTTTGTTCTTTGATGTATAGTTTGGATAGACTTACATCGATTTGTGTCTCAAAAAGATAAATCTGTGAACTCCTTACAGGAGCAGATACTCTTAAGTTGTCATATAACTTAGATATTTCACATACATATCCATAGTTCTGCAAACAAAATTAACCTTATGTTTTGCGCATTGTTTCAATTTTGGTTGTAAAATGATTTTCAAATTGCCGGACATAAGGTTTCGAGTGAAACGAATAAGACAAGAACTATGTTTACCTTTCCAAATATATTGTGTAACCAAATTTGAATGCTTTTGTTGTGATGGGTATTGAACAATTCTGCTTTTTGCTTTACATCTAAGCAAACATTATAAAGACAATTATTTTACTAGATAAATAGGCATTTGAGGCAAATTATTCATCAGGGGAATCAAGGGGAGATGCACTTGACAATACGATTTATTGAATTTCAAATGAATAAACAAACGTAACTTATTTATCAGCTCATAAATCAAATTTCCAGTACCTCTTTTACTCCAGGGTAACAGTTCACCTGGAGTTTTTGAAATCAAATTATGTTGTTCCTACCTACAGGAATAGTTTATATAGAAAATTGATTAATACTTTTATTATATAGGACAAATGATATCTATGTAAGTGGTAATTCAGCATCAAAACTATTCAATGAAAAGGAGATAAGGTTTATTCAAATGAATTTTGTTGGTTTAAGCACTCTGTACTGATTTATAAAAGATTGACTTCCAACCATCAAGATGTAAAAGTTTTCCAAAATCTTAACCCATCTGAAATGTGGTTAGATACATACATATGTACATTCCCAAACTAATAAGGATAGTATCATTCGAAGGAGGAAAAAAGTAGATGCCAGGACACCAAGTGGGTAGACCATTTTCATCCTTAGTTTTTGAATAATATGTACATACATTTTTGTAATGTTTTCAAAGATACAATTCTTCTTAAAACTCATTTTGGAAGATTTATCCATAGGAACAATAATTTTAAGTTTGATATTTTGTACTAAAAATAAATTAAAATGATATAGATACGACAATTCAGTTTGTATTTTTGCCAGTTTCCCTTCATGTCAGTTGTTTTTGTGCAAAGTCAAACAACAAAAAACTAAAGAATTATCTTATTAATTAGTGACAGTGGTCTTGGGCTTGAAATTTTGAAAAAAATATTTTTTTTTGAAAATTATTAAATAAATACTTAAAAAAAGGACGCCATTTTATTTCTAAGGTAAATTTCAATTTATCAGAATAAAAAACTATAAAAATCTTTTTTTTGAAAAGCTTTTTGAAAACATTTTTCAAATGAATTTCAAAAACTCCAATTCATATGTATTCAGCAAATACATTAGGTACTCGTCATTTTTGAAAAAAAAAAAATTAATGAGTTGCATTGAGCTATCTATACCTATAATAAAGATATACATACATATATTTGATATTTCGAAAGAATCGGTGAAGCCATTTTTGATATAGTCGAAAGCCAAAAACGCTCCTATGGAAGGCATACCTTTTTACTTGCGATTATAGGTACTACTTTTAAGGCAAGTTAAGCCTTCGTAAAAAAAAATTTGGACAATCAAACATAACATTACGATTATAGAGAAGCCTAAAAAAGTTGGTCCGACAGTTCTTACTGTCTGTCTGTCTGCCTGTCTGTCTGTCTGTCCGTCCATCCGTCTGTATTGGCCTAAACGGCTGGACCGATTTGCTTCAAATTTGGTACATAGTATTATTATGACGTCCTACAGAGGGGTTTTTGGAATTAGCATTATAGCTCTAAAACTAACGGGTTTTTGGGGAGTCCTGATTTTTCTTAAAAACGGCTCCTACGATTTTGATTAAACTTTCTGATTAATGTTTTCTGTGTTAACTTTATGTTTTGGATGGAATAGATTTTTCAGGAAAAGTCTTATAACGAAAAGTCTTATGGTCCATAGGACCGGTTTCATTGAAAACAGATTTTCTCGAAATACATATAATAAATTGTTAAATTTTTCAATAAAAGTTTTTTTGAGTTTAAAAAAAAATTAATTTTTGTTTTCGTTTTTTGTTGATCGGTTTGATCTATTTTTAAAATTTTATTTTATTATTGAAAACAGACTTTCTCGAAATACATATAATAAATTGTAAAATTTTTAATAAAAGTTTTTTTGAGTTTAAAAAAAAATTAATTTTTTTTTTCATTTTTTGTTTGATCGGTTTGATCTATTTTTAAAATTTTATTTTTCTGATAAAAACTACGAATTGCTAGAAGTTGGCATACTAAAAGTTTTTCAAAAAAAAAATTGTATTTTGAAAAAAAAAAAAAACTGGTCGAACGATTTTGAAAAACAAAAAATAAGTGATCAATAAAATTTCATATAATTTTTTCCCTGCTTTTTTTCCGAAATCTCAAACTCCAAGACGACTGTCACACATTAGAGCAAGTTCGTCCGACCCAGTCGTGCACTTTATTTAGATATGGTTTCAAATTTTGTCCAGCCATATAAAAGGTCGTATACCTAAAAAGCTACACTGATTTTTTTAAATCAAAATCGTATTATCCGTTTTCGAGAAAAATGGGGCTGTGGGTAGGTGTCTATACATACATACAGACGGACAGAATTTGTATACAAACTTGTCTTCGCTATCATCGTTATGTCATGTTTAATAGTTGTCTCAAATTTTTTTTTTTCGACGAATGCATAAATCGCCTTATAAATTTGTATGTATACCTAGTATAATCGCAAGAAAAAAATTGTATCTGAGCTTGTGACCTGCGAGCAAGCAACTTATAGTTATGCGTGTGAGGAACAGTTCCTGGTGAGATCAACGCCTGCGGCTCGAAGTTTCTGACCTTGCGACTTGTTTCATAGGTAAATAGATGAAAGATGGTGAAAGCGAAACATACTCTCAAGACGTGAAATTATTGCTGGAAATGAGGGGTATGCTTGGTGTGAAAACTAAGACTTTACCAGCTCATCAGCGCGTAAGAATGTCGGCTTCTATATATAATTTTGTTATTGAAGTGATAAAACTTTGAGACGGCTTCTATTGCATAGTTGGAGGGTTAAATTCCGAAGCAATATAATCGGATTGCTCACACTTTCAGAACGATGTTATGCGCTGGTAGAAAAAGAGTTAAGAAACTAAACCGAATTATTTTGAGTATCGGTTTTATTTAGAACTATATGATAATGGACCAAATAGTCTCAATCAACTTTTTCCAAAATACTGTGATTTAAGGCAGCTGATTCATCAGTTTGGGGAGTAAGTATTACTCGTTTCTCAAGCCAGGGATGTGAAGGACTGTTTTGTATGTGGTCCCTCAATTCCATTCTATGGTTGCAACAATATTTTTCGATTCGATTTCTGCTTTCGATGAATGAGGTTAGATTTTAAAATAATAAAATCGTCATCTATGATGTTTCTGATATAAAATAACTATTCAGAACGACTAACTTATTTCTATTCATGTATTAGTGTGGCGCAAGTTTTATGACGAACAGCGACATTATGCAAGTTAGAAGCTACATTCCTCAATATCTTTTCGTTTCACGTTATGTTCATTGGATAACATGATATTTGAAAAATAGATCTTTTCGTACGATAAAATTGAGCCTATATCTTAAGTTGGCGTCAGGCACGTAGCCAGAGGGGAGGGGGGGCTAGAAGGGCTCAAGCCCCTCCCGAAATGATTTAAAAGAAAATATGTATTTGAATTAAGTTCACTTAATTTTTTTATTTTGTTTATTTTTACATAAATATAATATAAACATTTATTAAAGTAACATGCATTCAGAACAATATACATATAAGTAGTGAGGCACTTATAAATGAATTTGTGAATAGTAAGTATAAATAATAGTAAGCAAGCTCAAATTTTGTTAAAAAATAACTCTTAGGACAGGTTGTACAATCGTGTTTCATTATAGGATCAAAATTTAAAATGGATTTCCCTCGGTTCCTGTTTGCAAAATTAAAGTTTAAGTTGTGGCTCAAGAGTGGTTTATGAGTTAACCCACCGATTTCCGCAGATCAAATAAAGTTGATCCACGTATCAAGAATTTAAAAACGAGGTCCAGCACTGAACCACTATTGAACAACTGGTTGCAATATGGAGACTATTTAGGTACTATCTATATCTATACTCTTTTATAAAGACGTAACAATTATGTTGCTTGTTACGCAGGATCTAACAAAGTACTGATTTATTCGAAACAAATTTTGTAATATTCTTTATTATCAGAAAATTGTTAACGTCAACTTTTTTTTTTAATAATTTGTTTTAAAACATGAATAGACATAATATAAATATCTTTTGACAAATCGCTCATTTTTGTTTAGGTTGTCTTACTAATGTTTTTTCCATTTGGTACTTTATAAAGATGAAAATTGTTTTATGAAGTCAATGCAATAGCATAAATGTAAAGCTATAAATCGTATTCTTAGTTTATTTCTAACACAAATGGTTGTACGAGTTTTTTTTAAGATTTACAGTTAAAAAGTTATAGCAATTCAAAGAATAGTACTAATCGAACTAATTTTATGAACTACTTTGACCCCACAAATTTTATTGAAATTAACCGTTTTTGAGTGAATTAAAAAAACTGATTTTCGTTACCTTTGACCTTGAATAACCTACGGCACAGGCGCGAGATTTTATGTGACTTTTGAGACAACTTTTGGAACACCAAAACGAAGGTGTGTAACAATTTTCAGCTTATTATCTCTCATTCCTAATTTGACTAGGCTATCATATTGCACTCAAAGTTGAGTTTTTTGACTTAAAAAAATTCAAAAACAATGAGACGGCAAAGCTCGATTGCTATTGAAAAAAGTGACCAATGTAAGTTAGTAACTTTTTATGTCTATACAAGGTGTTAGGTGTCTCAAAGAAAAGTTTTTATTTCACTTTTCTTTTCAACATAAAGTATTGGTTAGTGTGTCGAACTCCCGCAACAAAAGTTCTGGGTTCGATCCCTGACTCCACCTAAGTTCTTTTCCGGGGTACTGCCTTTTGCGAAGAAGTGACAAATCTTCCAAGAGTAGGTAGTTAACGTCATGAGAAGTGTAGCCGTTCGGATTCGGTGGTAAATTGTAGTTCCCTCCTTCCATTCCTGCAGAATATCAGAATATTTTCTGTTGATATTGAGCTATTTTGCTTATATAAAATCGTAAATAATATTGTGTGATGTCTTGATTTTGATAGATGCACGTTTTTTTTAATAAACGTATTCTTGAAAAAAAAAAATGTGTTGTTTTATGAAACCACGATGCAAGTGAAACTTTTTTTCGGATCATTGGCATTTCGCACTATTCTTGGTTTTTCCCTTGTTAAGGTACCAGTTTATTTGACTCACTAGCTGTATCTTTGTCCATCATGATCATCAAGTAAATATTGTTTTGTTACATCAATACAATGATCAAAGTGAGAATACATGCTACACGGTCAACTGATGTTAACTTTCTGCGCCGCCATATTGCGACATGCGAGAGATGAACGAAAAATTAAAACCAAAAATTAAACTTTCAGTCAAGATTTTTAAAATTTTTGTAAATGTACAGAATTACTTCTTCGAAATTGGACAAGCCCCTCCCGATTCCCGAAACAAAATCCTGGCTACGGGCCTGGTTGGCGTATACTATCAAATAAATCTAAGAAAACTGTGATCAATTGCATGCAGTAGTTTGTACGTGATGTGAGTACAAACAAACATACAGATACAGACAGACATGCAAACAGACAGACCGACAAAAATAGCTCTAATAAAGACTCCTAATATTAAGTTTTCAGTTTTTCACCAATATATCTTCAATGTACAGACATCGACCAATTACAATTTCATTATATGTATAATGAGCTTTTGTAGTTTAACTATTTGTATACCTATACATAATGACATTATAGCCTCTGACAAAAAGCCCCTTAAAAAATCACACTTTAATCGAATTACAATCCAATTAGTCTTGTCATATTAAATTCAATTAGTACATAATAAGTTACTGGCATAATTTCATCGAAAAAATAATATAAATACAAAAAAAAAAATACAGCATACAAATAATTGAGAGGTAAATATTTTTTTAAATTCAATTGATGATTAAATTTAAATTGCCATTTTATGTACATATCCTTACCACCTCAAAATAAGTGTTTTTTTTTTTTTTTTTTTTTTTTTTACTGTATGAACAAATTACTTTTTTTGCACATTATGCTGAAAATATGTAGTACTAGCAGATGCACATGCGTTGCGGAAGCATTTCTATCCCTGCGCGTTAAAAAATACTCCAAACCTAAACAAATTACAAGAAAATTACGCCAAATTTTTTTCTGGCTCAAAAATTAAAAACAACATGAAAAACAAGCCGGAAATGTTGCAATTAGAGCCAGATAGGTGTGGAAAAGAACCTGCAATATAAATGGAAATTGAGTCAGAAAATGTATATATGTAGGAAGGGTGCTTCTTATTATGAGGAAACATTTTTTTTTCGATTTTATTATGGGGCACCCTTTCATAATGTTCTACCCTATAAGCATATTATATGGTATTTTTTTGGGTTTTTAATATTTAATTTTAGGGGTCGCTACCATTGACTTAAAATGTTAGTAGTAAGAAATGAATACTTTCAGCAAATTAATTTTTTAATAATTTAAATTGGTGAAAACAATTACAAACTGAGCTTAATAATAAGGAATTAATAGAAATATGTTTTTGAAAATAGATTTTAATAATTCTAGAATATTTTTTTTTTTTGTTTTTATTTTAAAAGTGTAATTTTTTTTTTCGAATCAGGGTATTTTTGGCTGTAATTTTTCACAACTAACAATAAATACTGTTTCTGCTCCTCGTTTGTGGTATGCAGTTATTGTATTCTTCCATTAAAGCAACACCACGCTCAGCAATGTCATTGACAACTTTCATGGAACTAACAATGTCCCTGCAGGATCTAAAGGAATCATCTGCTTCCCATTTTACGACGTCAATGTCAAGAAAATCACGTGGAACTCCCATATTTTGAAAGAATCTTAGAGTATTGCTCGAAACAAAATCTTCCAAATTCTTTGAAGCAATAACTTCGGGATCAATAGTAATTTTTTTGAGTGGAAACTCAATTCCTTCATTCCCCAGGACATTTACCATTTTGCGTTTAGTTGCCGTGCTAACATTTTCATCAAAAAAGGCAAAAGCGACAAGTTCCTCCGAAAGGTACCATAAGTGACCAAGAAACTTCTTCATTGCTGTTTTGGATAACGGAGGATTTAAAATAGCATACCTTTTTAAATCTTTAAGAAGTTGAAGATCGTTCCGGGGGGCGTACGATGCTGAAGGTGATTCAAACCAGTATTGTACGTATATTGCAACTGTAAATAGGCAAATATCTAAAATTCCATTCTCTTCTCTTTTCGTCAGCTTAAACTGTCCTCTGAATAAATACAGCTTTAAAGAATAAATTGATTTTGCCATCCATCGAGCACGGTGAAGACCAGCAGGTCCCCGGAAAGAGATTCCTTTCTCAGGAACACCTCCTAGGAAGATGATAGTCAGATTTAAAAGTTCATAATAATCATCTCGAGCTTAAAATTGGTTGATTTGTTTCTGAGCGAAAGAGATGATCTCAGCAGCAGTTACAATTTGTTCGCATTTATTTAAATCGTCATTGGTAGCAATTTGAAAATTTGATTGCTGAATACGAGTCCAGGCAGTTTTAAATCTTTTAAATAGTAAAATATCTGGTCCTGATGAGCAACCAATCGACTGAACTACTACAGCTTCAAGCATTATTTCCATCATATGATGACGACAGGCTAGCCAAAGCATTTCTTTATCCATCTTCTGCTCAAGAAGGATGCAAGCTCCATTTCTTGGACCAGTATTCACAGCTGTTGTATCGAAGCTCATGCATTTAATTTTATCAGAAAGTCCCCATGAATTTATTGCTTCATAAATTGCTGTTGCTTGTGCTACCCCAGTTCCAGAAACAAGTTTTGCGACTGCAAGTAGCTGGTCAATATTCTTTCCAGAGACCAAAATTGGAAGTCGATCAACAGTTTCATGGCCAACAATGTCTTCTATCAGCTTCCCATCCCAATGAATCGTAAGGGGAACATCTGATGTAAACTCATTTTTAAGATTTTCAGCGAGATTATGTCGAGTAAAAATACGTTGACGACGAATCGTAGACGAATTAACATTGTATTTTGAAGGGTCACAGCCAAGGGTCTTAAGAGTTGTTGTTAAAACTACAGCCGCTTTTCGGTCGCTTAGTTTTGCAACATCCAGACAAACTGCCAATTCATCGCTCACAAATTTCTTTCTTCCTCGTTTTTTTGGTGGTGATTCTTGATTTAGAGGGACTGGACAAAAAAGTGCATCGTTTTCAGATAAACTGTCTTCTTCGTCTTCAGTAAGAAATACCTCTGACGGAATCAAAGCTTATTTAGTTAGAGTCTGTGAATTAATAATTTCATCTTCTCGCTCTCCCATAGCCTTCAATCTTGATTTTTTCTTCTCAGCTACTGCTTCCTTTTTTGAGAGTGCCTTATCTACGTTTCCAATCTTACCTGGTCGACCTTCTTTGCGTTGTGCAAGCAAAAACTCTCTGTCCTCTTGAATACAAATAATTTCAAGAGCGTCAGCGTGTGCTATATCAAAAAGGTGCTCTAAACTTTTTTTCCAACGTTCTTCTTTTTGTTTTAAATATCCAGATCGCTTTGACTTGTTTTCCATATTTTTTAAAGTTTCTGCCATTCTCTAAAAAGGGTTTCTACTTTCTGTACAATATGTTTTTTTTAATTTCGTCGGTATTCTACATTTTTCCCAAATTTTTAAAATTGCGTTTGCAGCATAATGGGAACAATCTCTTATATTTAGCTTGAGGTCGTCTTTACAATGGAAAAAATATGACAGTACCTCTCTCCTTGATGGTAATTTAGTCAAACCGAACATTGGGGATTTCGGGCCGATTAACCATACATGTCATTTTTCTTGTAGAAACAGCTGAACTACTTGTTGATGCCATGGCTTGAATAAAATTTTTACTTCTTAAGGAAACTACTTGAAATCGTATTTTGGAGTCGTACTTACTAGTGAGGTGTTTGAAAACTCAAAACAAAGTGCTGAAAAGCACTTGATTAGTTACTTTATTATAAAGTAAGACTTTTACCACTAAGTAAATAAATTCAATAAAGAAAACACTTATACACCAATATTGAACACAACATTAAATAGCACTGTTTTAATAAAAATGCTTAAACAACTGCGTCTCTTTCAAATTCATGATATAATTTGCATCGGTAGCTAAGTTTTTTTTATTATTTTGAATTTGCCTTGACCATTTTTTGTCCGTTGTTTTAAAGATTTGAATATATCTCATGGCAATATGAGGCTCAATTTTAAATTTTTCTGACTAAATACAAAATCTGCGGATTTTTCAAAACTTTGAATTGCAGTAGCGACCCTTAAATCCTTTTGAAAGATGACGAAATTTTACCCAAATCCTATTTTAGGCATGAAGAACAAAATTAAAGGGTGCCCCGTCAAACTTTCAAATATTGAATTTTAAGAAGCACCCTCTATATGTTGGCATAATTTTCAAATAAGGTTCTGAAAAACGACCAGAAAATGTTTTAAGGTATTGTAAAACTAGTTGCATTGGGAGGAGGGGGGGGGGTTCGGTGCTCAAAGTTGATACTTTTTATTGGCAAGGCAATTACTATGAGGTAAGTGACATTCAATTTGTAGCTTAAAGCTCGATTTGAACACAACAAGACATTACATAAAAAATAGATTTCGAATGGAAAAGCGATTATGTGTGCATTTAACAAAATTATTCTTTAACCTCAACCTGCTACGTGTCAAGGAATATTTTTCTTTTTACTTACCCGTTTTTTAAATCAGATTTTCTCGTTAGCCTTTTGACGGATTTCGATGAAATTTTTAATGTAGAAGCCTTTTATAGACGAAATAAAATGAATTCTTAAATTTTTCAACAAACATTTTTTGAGTTTTTTAAGAAAAATTAATTTTTTTTTTATTTTTCGTTTTTTCCAAAAACAGTTCAATCTATTTGTTTCAAATTTTATTTTTCTGATAAAAACTACAAAGTGCTAGAAGTTGGTATACTCAAAAATAATTTGGAATATGTTTCGAAAAGTTTTTCAAAAAAAACTGTTTTTTGAAAAAACTGGTCGAACAATTTTGAAAAAAAAAAATCAGATGGCTTGCTTCATTTTTTCTAAAAAAACCCTTTAAATACGGATTTTGAAGTGATCAATAAAATTTCATATCATTTTGTCCCTGTTTTTTTCCCAAAACCTAAAACCCCAAGACCACTGTTACACATTAGAGGAAGTTTGTCCGACCCAGTCGTGCACTTTTTTTTTTAATTTAAGATTTTTTCAAAAACGATTTTTTAAAAAAAATTTAATTTTTTTTTTTTTTTTTTTTTTTTTTTTTTTGATTTCTTTCGACTATCCATAACAAACCCTAACATTATAATAAGCTTTTGTAACAATTATGTTGATATATTCAGTAAAATTCAAGTTTGGGCTTAAATTTTACTCAAAGTCTTTCAAACTAAAAACGCTATGCCAAATTTTTTTTTTGTGAAATGTAATAGTCGTGTATACTTGTACAGTAAATGACGCATAAAAGAAACTCCAAAATGACACAAGTTTTGTTTCTTATAAGCGTGTGCTTCTCATATCGGAATCATGGACATAACATATAAGAAACAACATTTTATAAAAAGCACTGAAACAGAAGTTTCTTATAAAAATATTCTTCCAAAAAAAAAAAAAAAAAAAAAACGATTACATATCATGAAAATGCATGAACATGTTTTTCTTAAGGGTGTGTTCACATTTAAGAAACATTTAGATGGGTATTTTCGTGTGTCATAAAAAGATTTTTTTACACATCCAATTCAACAGGCAAATTAAGAATCGTGTGTTTCTTATAAGCGTTATATTCTGAACCTATTTCCTTGAAAATGCTATTGTCTGAAGTTTTGCCGGATTTAGGCTAAAACAATTCTTGTTACACCATGATAGCGAATCTGTCACTGGCAGCTTGCAATTCTGCGCAGTCATTAGCAGAGTTTATAGATTTAAAAATGGTCATATCATCAGCGAAGCCAAGGATCTCACTGGAATGAATGCTCGAAGTGACGTCATAGTGAGTATAAACAGTAGCGGACCAAGATGACTGCCTTGTGTGACTGCTGATTTTTCTGGGAAAGGATTAAAATACAATTCTCTGAACCTAACTATGTATGATCTGTTTTGGAGTTATGAATGTATCCAGTAAAAAATTCCTAAAGCTTTAAATTTGAAAATAATGATTTCACGTGAGAGTGTGTCAAAAGTTTTTGAGAAATCTGTGTAGATACAACATTCAATCCAAATCATGTCCACTCTCTAATGCCCTTGAACACTTCTTCTTGTTCATAGAGGTTATTAAGTAAGAGACAGGAGACAACTTCTGCATAAAGCCATGTTATTGTATTTGTAATATTTCACTTAAAATCCGTTTGAAAAAAAAAAATTCAGAATTTGTGTTAGACAGCAAACTGATAATTTAATTTCAAAAATAAAATTCGTTTGTGGTAGTTTTTCAAGTGGGTTTTAGTGCATTTTAATTTAAAAACTATTTAAATGTTTTGAACAGTTTCAGTAACAACTATACCGACATATTATTGAAAAAAGGCCTTCCTTGATCGAATCATCCTTCCACAAGTCTCCTCTGTTGTTTAAGTATTTGATTTGTAATTGATAACAAATTTCCATCTTTTCGTTAACCTAACAAAAAGTATAAAATTCGTTTTTATGTCACCCGATTGGTTACACATTATTAATTTTATGAAAAATAGATTTCCTCATTGGAATGGAAACCCATATTTCCAAATAAATTTTCGGTTAGCATATTTTACATGTAAAATGTATATAGGTACATACATAGCTATTTCTATAGGTACCTAATCGATTTCCATAAATTTCAAATTATAATCCTAAATAAATTGTTTTATCTACCCTTTTCTTTCTTGACCATTTAAGCCTAACGTGCAGATTGAACTGATTTAAATGTATCCATATGAATGCGGATAAATATTTATGTATCTATAATATACATTGTATCTTTGTTTTTTTTTTTTTTTATTTGTTTATTTTTTCAATGGTTTTCTTCTTGTTATTTGTGTTATGCATAATATTTGGCCATTTGTAAGTTGCACGCCCCAACAATTATCCAAAAGCAAACAAGAAACTTGAAATGCTGGAAAATTCATCATTATTAGGCATCCCATAAAATAATCCATTTATATGCATGCACGAGCCGACTACATAAATCAAAAGAAGCCTTCTTCTTCTTCCTTCCTTCTTCTATACCTAGTATATCAACATTTCTTGGAGAAGCTTGGAGCACATCCTGCCTATTGCTGTTATTCTTGGTTTTTATAGATGGTAGCACATAAATCATCTTACACAGTACCTACGTACAATAATTTTTTGATGATCAGAGGAGACAAAAGGGGAGCAAGCAGTACCTTTCCACTTTTTATATACCCTATTTTATAGAATGGTTATATTGTATTTTGTGTGGAGTTTGTAACATAGAGAAATAATACCGTTATACATTATATTCTGACTCAAAATAAAAAGCCAACATATATACGATTTTTGAGCTAGAGAGCTAAAACTTGGTACATATTTGATCCAAAGTTTTTGAACCGGTGGAATGCACCCACAATCCCTATTTCTAATCAACAATCCCTATTTGACAAGATTAAATTGTGTTTTTTGTACAGTTCCAATCAAAGTAAAACGCTTAAATTTTGCACACACAAGTCTTAAAAAAATCTTCTCTGAATTAAAAAAAAATATTTCAGTTTGGGTGTTACTGACGCCCACTTTCTTATGCAAAACCATCACTATTATTTTTATAAAATAACGATTATTAATTCCAGCGAAAAACCTTGATTTTTGCGGGTATTAGTTGAAGGTTAGCATCTAATTTAAATCTAAAAAAAATTGGTTTTGGGTGAAGCTGACGCCCAATTTTTATTAGAAACTATAAAAACTTGTTTTTGCAAATAAACGTTACTTATGAAAAATTACACAAGCCTAAATTTGTGTGTATTTTAGTCTAAACTAAAAAGATGTGTATGGAAAGAATTTTTTCGAATTTCGGGTGTGGCTTATGCCCACTTCTCATAAAAGAACAAAAAAACATAGTTTTAAAAATTAAAGGTATCTACCAATATACATAAGGTACAATTTTAAAAAGTTTTTTTTTTGTCGCTATATGAAAAACATTTTTTGAAATTTTGTCTGTGTAAATTTTTTCAATACGCCCACTTTTAAGAGCGTGATTTTTAAGAAATACCTTCATTCGGTTAAGATTGTTAAAGTTACTCGATTAAGCTGAAAATTTACAAATAATGCTTGAAAATCAACTAACTACCAAAGCTCATTTTTTACCAAAGCCGCCCACTTTGAAGGGGCGTTTCCATTAAATGTCTTAATCTGCATTAATGTTGTAATGTTTACTATACTATCGGGGTCACAGTTTCGAAGTAAGAAGATGAACATTTTGTATTTGTATTCCTTGGTTACGTAGGAGATTGTGGTTCAAGAATTTTTTAATACACCCATAATCGCAATTTTGGACGTCTCTAAGTTCATGGTCATGGTTTTGCTTTGTCCAAGCTTTGGACGTGGCACACATCTTTTTTATTGCGCTAGCATTTATTTTTTATATTTTTTTTTTGTATGCTAAAGAAGAATTTTGTTTCTCGAACTGAACAGTGGCTGGATGCGCTGGGCGAACGCATACACATGGAAAAATAGGCAATAGAGTATCCAACAGTTTGTTGCAAACCTACTATAGCTTTCGCTTATGTTTTTTTTTTGCTTTTTTATTTTTCAAAACAATAACTTTTCTGGGTAAGGAAAGAAGTGTAACATGAAAACAGTGGTATATATATACTATAACGAAGTCGTAGTCGGCAACATTCCCTGGCCATCATGGATATTTTGTGTGTATTTATTTTTCATTAATCATAGAAAATGAATACCAAGGGAAATTTTCGATTGAATTTTTTTATTTTATTTTGAAATGCAAGGACTCTGGAGTGGGAGGATAGGAAGTTTTTTTTTTAATGGTGGTTATGAGGTCAGATTAAAATATGAACTCAATGCCAAAGTTATTTGTAAACGATTCAATATTTTTAAAAGCAATTACTATTTATTTCGAAATTTCTAATTGCGTATAGTTATTATTTTGATTTGAAAAACGTGTGTGATGGTATGCTTTAGGAAATTTTCACGCAAAGTTTTTAAATATGCCCTTCATTAAAGTTTTGGAGAAAAATTTAATGACTTCAGGTATTGTTTTATGGCTGAATTAAAATAAATCTGTATACGGACAAAACACAAGGACTATTAGGAAATCATTATTTGAACACGTGATGCGAGTAAAACACCGTTTGAAAGCAACAATGTTATATCAGTTGATTTGGATTGAAATATGTATTGCAGCATAATATGCTATCAAACTAAAATGTTCTATTTTTTGTAAATTAAGCCTTCTGCGATGGCAACAATCCGCTGCTTTTCAATATAGATTTTATTGATATTAGTTCGAAGCATTCTAAAATGCATGCATGAGTTGGGAACTGGGATTCGCTTGAGAAAATATTTAAAAGGGAAAGATATTTTGAAAGGCAATCATCCAATTGATCACTAACCGAGGATTTGCTTTGGCGTTCCTTCCCTAGTCCCTATCCATGTTGACGCAAGTAGCTCTCTTCTTCGATTAAGATTAAATTTAATGTTTTCTATCTCATTTCCTATACTTACATATGGATTTATGTGTTTTCGTCGTGACGTATTTTCGTTTCATCGAGTCCCAAATCACAACGGATCTAGAAGAGTTTCACTTCAAAATACAAATTTGATCAAACAAAAGAAAAGACTTAACAAAAGTGCTCCACGTCAGTGAAGAGTTTTTCAATATCAGGTGAAAAAGAAAACATCAAAATATAGAACCTTGAGGAACTCCTCTATTGGTCGGGAGAAAGCTGAAAAGACTATTGCCAAAGAACACCGTTTGTTTCCTATTGGAAAGGTAGAACAAAAGCAATAGCAATAGTGAAACATTATAAATGAACAAAGATTATATTTATATCAAAGTTTGTCATATTGTACGGAGTCGAACGATTTCTAAAAATCAAGAAGTACCAGGAACGTAACTTGGTCTTCATCTTAACCAAGCCTGGCGTCTTCAACGATGCTGAGGATCCAAGTAGTCCAATTTTCAATAACTCTTCCGAATAGATCCGACTGCATTTGAGCCATGATGGACTGTATTATGTAAACTTATGGGTATTATTGGTCGATTGTGGTTAATTCTTATAAAACTGCGACTTCAGGACACTTCACAGGAAATAATTCCGGTGGGCGGAGACAAATTATAAGAACTTGGCAGCCAATTCACGTCATCTCTGAGAGAGAAAACCGTGCTTGCAAAATGTCTGTATCGAATCGCATGAGTCCTGGTAACTCTGCATTCGATGGTCACATATGTATAAGAAGGTATAATAAAACGTAAATAAAACTTAACATAAGAATTTAACGAAAGAGTGCTTGTTCTGCGAACAAGCACGAGTGAGAGTTAGTCTTAAGCAGGATTTTGAAGTGAGAAGGAATAAATGTGCTTAGTGGTTTTTTTTATAATATTTTTTCCACTCTAAATTATTGTGTTTTATTAAATTCCTATATTTTGTTTCTTGAGATGGTTATACAGTCCATTGAGCTATGATACAATGTCAAAAGTGGTTTACGACATTGTGATGCGCTTTGTATCGAGGCTGAGGTAAGCTAGTCGAAGTCCAAGGTTGTTCCAAAATAAAGCGAAAACTCAGGATTTTTTTAAGTAGGGAACTCTAAATTTGATCTTTATTTTTTTTTTTAATGAAACTTAATAAATTCATTATATAGCTAGCTACCTATTTTGTTTTAATCATTTAAGGTGGCGCAGACAGTCCATTGTGGACCACGGCCTCCCCTCAACCAACAATCCTCGCCAGCTAGGCCGGTCCCTAGCCAGTGGCCTCCAGTTGCGCACACCAAGTTGGTTGAGGTCGTTTACCACTTGATCGCGCCACCTTAGATGGGGTCTTCCAGAACTGCGTCGGCCCTCCGGGTTGGAATTGAAGACTCGTCGGGCAGGAGCGTTTTCGTCCATACGCTCCACATGGCCCAGCCATCTAAGCCGCCGAATTTTCAGCTTCTTAACCAAGTCAATGTCGCTGTTTAGCCCGTACAGTTCTTCATTGAATCTTCTCCTCCATACTCCATTGATACATACAGGCCCAAATATCACCCGAAGAATCTTTCTCTCAAAGCACCCCAGCCTGTATTCATCCGATTGTGTCAATGTCCACGCTTCTGCCCCATACAGCAGGACTGGGATGATAAGGGTCTTGTATAGTGTCTCCTTGGTCCTTTGAGAGAGGGCTTTACTACTAAGATGCCTTCTTAGCCCGAAGAAACAGCGATTGACAAGAGTGATTCTTCGACTGATCTCTTCACTGATGTTGTTCTGAGAGGTTATAGTGGAACCCAAATAGACAAAGACCTTGACAACCTCAAAGTTATATCTGTCCATTGTGACGTTTTGTCCGAGCCTACGGTGATGATCTACTTCACCCGAGGACAGCATATACTTTGTTTTATCTTCATTTACAGCCAGACCCATTCGAGCCGCTTCCACTTCAATACTTGCGAATGCTCCACTGACAGCGCGCTTCGTTCTTCCAATAATGTCTATATCATCAGCATAGCCAAGTAATTGAACGGATCTAAAAAAATCGTACCGCTGGTGTTGACATGCGAGTTGCGTACGATTGCCTCAAGAATGATGTTGAAGAGGTTACATGACAGCGCGTTTGTTTTAATCGTTAACAATAATATTAATCTTAAAATAGACTAACAAGTCATTTCACATAATAATAGTATTCAATTTAATCGCAATCCAACTTTTATTTTACTTGGAACTAGGTCTGTGGTGTTCTTAATAATCGGTCAACAACATTAATAAACGAGTACGGGTAGAATATTGCTGGTCTGTGGTTCTTCCTCTAAAAAGCAAACGTTCAACTACATACATGCCGGTCTGGGTCTAGCGATAAGCGATCCTCTTCGACGAACAGCGAAGTGAAGAGCAGACATGACTGCACACAGCATTGCTCTTTACGTTAATTTCTGCCAAAAATTATAAAACTTCTGATCTGACTGGTATTCCTTTGCCATACAGCAGTAGTTCGGATGAAAAACGCATTGTTTTGTACTAAACAGTACTAAATCTACCTTGCCATCTCTGGTACTAAGTCAACTAGTAAGGAGATTGTGTCTGATTTGCAGTGTAATTTTAACTTTTCCTTATCCATTATTCCAACAAAGAAACACTGTGAATTATAAAGACAAAATGCAATCTCACCCATGAGTATACGGTATTTCTTAAATAAAAAGTCATATTATTATGTGAACCTTCTGGTCAATCGTGTAACTCGCCATGGTGATTTGGCATCAGTAACTGAGTAATAAACAAACAATTTGACAGATGTCACCAGAACAAAATGGCCGCTACAGGCAGCCAAAATTCACATTATCAAATTTGTTCACAATAAGAAGACGATATATGTAGTAGTTTTCTGGGCCGTATTTTTTCATTTCATTCGGTTTTTTGTTGCGACCTGACAAATGTGTTCAATTATTTATACATATAGTTTTGAAGGTAAAGATTTAATAAAAATGTTGTTACAATTATTTGTGATTTTGAAAACTTAAATGTAAAAATATTAAATGTTGCCATATTGACAGGAATTCGAATCAATAAATATCAACTACCTATGTATAAGTAAGACAATACCCGTGTGCTTAAAATATCAACAGCATACACAGATACATTCATACTACAATTTTGTTAATCTTGTATTAAATCTCAGCCTAATCTGGAGCCATTTCCAGGCCTAGTTTTTGTGATCGTGTGAATTGCTTTGACATATCATTTGATCAAAATAATTATCTTAATGCACTCTCTTGTCAAACCACTTCATTTAGGGTAAACCTATTTCTAAAATAGTTCTGTTTGTTTTTTCCCCTTCTAACCCAGTTACCACAAGCAGCAGTGTTAAATACCCACAACACCCACTGCCACCCTCACTTTTCCATCCAACAATAGATACACTGAAACCAATTGAATGAAAATCCAAAACATTCGCTTCATCCAGGATGTGCTTTAGCAAATGGTGGTAATCTCATGGCCAGAGGCACAATGATAGTGGTTGTGCCAATATCCCGGGTTTAATTGTGTCATTAAGGTAGGAAATGGCAATTTTATATGTCCTGTTGGGGATTTAAGCAGTTGCATTGTAAAATGGTAAAATCGAATTCACCTTTACCCGGATAAAAGCAATTCGAAAGGTATCCCTCGTACAAAATGAGTAACCAAAATGAAACAACCAACCAACGAACGCAAGGATATTACCGACTGTAACGACTTGATACAAATCGCGCGATGTTTGCCTTTATGGAGTATGGAACTTTCTACCTTTGCCTCAGATTGTGGATTGTTTTGTATTATTTAAAGGATATAACTATGAAATGGGATGGGTATTGTCTCCTTGTTTCTACATGTTCACGTCCGTCGCGTCATAACGTCCGATGTCATAGAAATAGCACAAGCATTATTTTGGCGGACGTGAGATTGCTTAGAGAAAGAATGTGTACTTTGGTTTAGTTCGGATAAAGCTGCGCTTTTAACTTAACATACAAATGCATCCCGTGAGGGAATGGGATTTCTCGCTAGATATCAATTTCACGTTCACATTATCTAATATTGAGATGGAGTAATTTGGCGTTATGCAAATTGGCCTGGGAATGATGCCTTTGTTTTCCCGACTTCTCATGTGTTTTTCGGATAATCAAAGTGGCGTGCGGACTCACGCGTTGCAACATAAAAGTCTCAGATTTTTGAAGTAGGATAAAGAGCAAAAGTTTGCTGAGCGAGGATTACATTTATCTGCCAAGTCGACCGTTTTTAAAATCATTTAATCATGTTTTGCCTATGAATATTGGGTGCCTACGATTTTTTTTCTAATTCTTCAAATTAAGGATACTTAAGTGAAAGCCTTTACAAAGAATTTATCTTCGTGGGTTTTTTGTGTGTCATAGAGAAAGCCATATCCACACGTTTTCCATGATGTTCAGGTATGAAGAAAAGAAGTTAAAACATAAGCGAGAGCTACAGTACGCTTGCTGTTTAATACCCTATTCCCTATATGTTTGTATGTGTATGCGTTCGCCTCCCACAGCCAGACCCTGTTTCAGTTTCAGAAACAAAACTTAGTGGCATTCAACTTTTGGCTTGCAGATCGATTTGAACAAAGCAAGACAAAACCTAGATTTTTAAAAACTATAGATTTTGAATGGAAATATTGATTATGAGTGCATTCAACAACAACCACACTCTGCTACGTAACAAATGAATGCATATCGAATTTTTACGGAAATGCACCTTAAAAGTGGGCGTGTCCTAAAAACTTGTAAACAAAAATTAAATCACTAGGCGTATGTGGAAGACTACATCTGAAACAAGTAGTTTTTTTTTAACGATTTTACCTGAATAAATGTATTTTATTAAAATCACGCCCCTAGAAGTGAGCGTATTGAAAAAATTCAAGCGAAAAAAGCGATATTTATATATTTTATATTTATAATTTATACTGTAGCTCAAATTATTAACATGTGGGCATGAGCCACGCCCAAACTGAAATATTTCTATTTAATTAGAAAAAGACTCACCTAAAGCTTGCCTGTAAAAAATTTTAGCGATGTGCTTTTATCGTATCGTGTGCTTTTATCTTGATTCTGAGTCAGAATATATTATATACTTTTCTATACCTAACGGTATTATTTCTCTATGATACAAACTCCACACCAAATACAATATACCCATTCTATAGAATAGGGTATTAAAATGAGTACGCCACTTTTTTACTTGCGATTATAGGTACTATAAGGCAAGTTATGCATTCGTAAAAAAAAAAATTTTTTTGGGCAATCGAACATAACATTACGATGATAGAGAAGCCTAAACAAGTGGGTCCGACAATTCTGTCTGTCTGTCTGTCTGTCCGTCCGTCTGTATCGGCACCTACAGCCTAAACGGCTGGACCGATTTGCTTCAAACTTGGTAGATAGTATTATTATGACGTCCTACAGAGGGGTTTTTGGAATTAGCATTCTAGCTTTAAAACTAACGGTACCTGCCATACGATTTTTAGTGAAAATTGAATTTTTCTCGAAAACGGCTCCTACGATTTTGATAAGACTTTCTGAATAATGTTTTCTGTGCAAACTTAATGTTTTGGTTGGAATAGATATTTCGGGAAAAGTCTTATAACGGTACCTCCCATAAGACCGGTTTTTTGAAATCCGATTTTCTCGTAAGCCACTCGACGGATTTCGATGAAATTTTTAATGTAGAAGCCCTATTATAAACGAAATAATTAAAATTCTTAAATTTTCCAAAAAAAGTTTTTTTGAGTTTTTTAAAAAAGTTTTAAAATTTTTTTTTATTTTTTGTTTTTTCCAAAAACGGTTTATTCAATTTTTTCTAAATTTTATTTTTCTGATAAAAACTACAAAGTTCTAAAAGTTGGCATACTCAAAAAAAATTTGGAATATGTTTTCGAAAAGTTTTTCAAAAAAAACCGTTTTTTGAAAAAACTGGTCGAACGATTTTGAAAAAAAATTTCCTTAAATTTTGAAAAAGCAAAAGAAATCTGATGGCTTGCTTCATTTTCTCCAAAAAACGTTTTAACTATTGATTTTTAAGTGATTAATAAAATTTCATATGATTTTTTCAACGCCTTTTTCCGAAACTCTCAAGCCCCAAGACCATTTGAACACATTAGAGCAAGTTCGTACGACCCAGTCGTGCACTTTATTTCTTCGAAAATGAGGCTGGCAACAATATTTCGGTCAACGGTGGTCGTTACATAGCAATGTTAACCGACTTTTGTTTTTACTGATTTTGAAGACATGGATTTCGACGAGCTCTGATTCAAGCAGGATGGCGCGCAAGTTGTTTCAATTCAGCAATGAAAAAGTCATTTATCATGGTTCCATAACTGTTTCCATTGATGAGCAATTCAGATGTAAAGTAAAAGTGGTGTGAAAATCGAATTGATTGATATAATGGACGGTTGTGTCGACCAGGAAATGGACGTAATACGCGATGCGTTTCACGAAAAGAACCCTATGTATATTTTTTGAAATTTGCACAATTTGCATGCATTGTTCAGGCGTCAGTCGATAGCGAGCCAAGCTTATGATAAGTCACATGGCAGATGGCAAAATGGCTGTCAATGAAAACAAAAACAAAAAACAAAAAGAAAAAAACACCATTTACATTATGCATAGTATTTAAGTATTTAAAAGGCTCCCTTAACATCAAAAACCAAAATATTTTCATTCTTCAGAACAAAACAAAGAATCTTAGAACAAAGGTTATAATTACGTAAGAATGTTTCCTAGGTTATATTTTTTGCTGTAATCTCAATTCAAAACCCAAGTACCTACCTATAGTACCTAACTAAACATTTCCCTTAAGTGCGCAGTACCGAGTGTGTAAATTAACGAAGTTTCAAGTTTTGCATGAATTTTTCATGAAACAGGTAAGGGAAGAACATTTTTATTTTCAAGGGTAAAGCAGAAGCAGCAGCAGGATATCCTCCCTACACAACTGTTTGTAGTCATCGCCAGCGCCATCGCCATAGCCATCTCCATTGCCATCGTCGTCATCGCCGCAATAACTGTATAATTTTATTTTATATTCATTTTTTTATTTTTGGAAAAAAGAAAGTATAATTTAGCTCTTTCGGAGTATTGTTAACACCCACTTCCACCATCCTTAAATAAAAAGGTAAACCAAAGGAACCCCCTGAGCTTTGTAATGCTAATTGCTAAGCGGTAAAAAGTCAGAACTTTATTTTCGTTCCGAAACCTTTTTTTTTTCGCTGCCACCGGAAAGATGATTTCTAAGGCTATGGGTGTGGGACAACAAACAGTACCTAGGTGTTGTTTTTTTTTTTTTTTTTTTTTTTTTTTTTTTTTTTTTTTTTTTTGATAGAGAGTAATATGAAATTATGAAAATGAAGGCGTAAAGTGTAGTTATACCTATAAGCATCTTTGTCCGGAAGCATGTTTAGTTAGTTGATGGTGGGGTTGAGGGAATGCTATATAATTTATAATTTTTAATTGGAGGAAATAAAAATTATGTTCTTTTTTAAGATTTCTTATTCGTATTGCCTTTGAAAGAAAAAGACAACACAAAGTCATTTGGAACGTGTACCCATACGTTAGAAATTAATAAAAACGTCTAGAAACATCAAAGATGGTGACGTAACGTACGAGTATGTACATCCTTAATTGAATTTAAAACAAACTAAGGAATAAGAAAGGCCAAATCAAATCAACATCCACATTATAATAATATGCGTTGCTATTTTATTTTGGGAATAAAAGGTACTCCATATAAGTATATAAAGTTTCGGGAAAAAAATACATGATGGCGAAAACTGTTTCAAAATCCGTTGCGGATTAAAAAGAGCCCTACTTCCTTTTATGGCACATTTTTGGCATTATTATTCCGAGGACCATTTTTGTGTTTGCGTTATTGGCCTGAAAAAATGAAAGAGGGACCTTCATCCAAACATAGCTTGCAGAGGTACACTTTCTAATGTGTAAAATTTAGTCTTGGAGAATTTGTCACTTTCTCGTAATAGCCATAGTATCCGAGAAAAAGATTTTTGGTAATATCAAAAATTGAACCATACCTACCGCTTAAGTATGTGTGTGTCTTTGTCTGTCAACCCTTACTTAATTTTTAAATCAAAAAATTGATTTTATAAAATTAGTTGAAAATATTGTTGGGGCATACAAAGCTGTAGATTTTGTTCTTCATTTGTTTGAATATCAGTGAAAGACAGTGATCCTAAATGCGAAAAGTTTAATTGTAAACATTATCAATAGCAACTTGTGATGACTGACTACACCAACTGACTGACTGACTACCGCAATCATAAAAAGACGATTTGCGAAAGATATATTTATGTTTACACACAAAAAAAAAAAAATAAAACCCTGTGAAGCTTTTTGTTAAGAAGCTGAAGTGAGCCCGTCGGTGTCCAGGGTGATTCCTAAATAAAAAAACAAAAACTTGGGTAGGAAGTTCAGAATTCCTTTTTCTTATTTATTCAACGGATGGTACAATTGAAAGCGTTTTATTAATTGTTTTTCTTTTTTGATAAATAATATTTATATGAGTCTATAAGGTAACTAAATAAATAATAAAAGATATTTCATATACGGCCCTGGCAATGCAAATCAAGGGCTAAACGGTTGGAGTAAGGCCCCGGTCCGGGCAATGCAAAACAAGAAATAAACGGTTGATCGGCTGGCAGTATATAGCATCTCGCCCCAAGCTATACTTCGAAATAAGTGCAAGGGATAAACGGATGGAGTGAAGTTCCTTTAGCAGTATATCACCAAAAATGCATTGCTGTTGCTGACTAGTGCTTTCCAAGTAGATACAAGAGACAAGGCTGGCAATGGTCTCTTCACCTTTAAGTACCTACTCTAGGATGGTACTACCTTTATAGTGACTTAATTGTCCACGGCAGGATGGAAAAAGACAAATTTCGTTGTCACCAATGCTCTCTCATGTCGATTCTTCTGCAATCATATACTGTGAATTGAAATGCACTAAAGTGTAGCACACCACGGTGGATCGGTTGATGGTCGCTGAGCTGTCCTGTATTTACGGTAGTGAGCTTAGAATATAAAGAACAGAAAGAGCTGTATATCACATATTCAGAGTATGTGAGTGAATCCGAAAATCTAAAAAAAAATCGTAACTCATCTGTAATTTTGCCTGGATACAAAAGAGTGTGGTTTGATTTTAAAAAAACGTTAAAAAAGTGAATAAACAACATGTGTTCATGTGTGGGTATTTCTCCAACCACCCAACACAACTACAACCACCCACCATTTTTGAATTTGTTTTCACCCCTCAACCCAAACACCAACCTACTACCCCCACATACAACCACCGACCAACTGCCCAACATATTTGAAAATTTTGTTCTCCTCCCCCACAATTAATCCCATCTTCCTACTCACCACCAATCACCCACCCCACCTACAACCAACCACCCAATATTTTTGACGATCCACCCCCCCCCCATACACCAAATTTTACCACCCACTCCACCTACAACCACCTGCTACTCCCCCACCATTTTGGGCAATTTTTCCTTCCCCCCCTCAACCAACGCCAACCACCCAATACAACTATTTTTGACAATTCCCTCCAATAAACCCCCTAATCCAACCACCCATTCCACCTACAACCACTTGCACTCACCCACCATTTTTTACACCCCCCCCCCACAACACCACCATCTACCCATCCCACCTAAAGCCACCAACAAACCACTCATCCACCGTTTTTGACAATTTTTTCCTCGGCCTCTCCCAACCCCAAATCCCCCAAATCCAACCAATCACCCAACCTACAATCACCTTCCACTCAACCACCATTTTTGACAATTTTTCATCGCTCCCCGTCAAATCAACCATCTCCACAACCAAAACCCCCAACCACCCAACCCACCTACAATCTTCAACCAACCACCTACCATATTATTTGAGAATTCACCCCCCCCCCCCCAACACAAACCATACCGAATCCATTGAATATATAAACTATAGTATTCCCACTTGAGGTGCGCCATATGTCGATGAAAATATAAAATACCATGGGAAGCAACAACAATAATTTCCACCATTTAAATTGTTGTTGTTGCTTCCCATGGTATTCTAGAGCTTAGTTTTTCATCGATAGATGGCGCACCTCAAGTGGTAGTTCTATAATTTATATATACAATGCCAAATCCATACAACACCAAACACCCATCCCACCTACAGCCACCAAGGAATCACCCATTATTTTTGAAAATTTTTGCCTCACCACCCGCACCAACTATAACCACAGACCATTTTTGACAATTTTTCCTCTTCCCGACACTACAGCCACCCCCTCCCACACACACCCACCACCACTTTCAATCACCAACCGCCCAACACCCCCCCTACCCTCCCACTTTATCGACTTTCTGTGCTATCAAAGCAGATATATAACGTGACTGTGACACTTTTTCGTGCGTGCTGCCCATATATTCCGATTTATTAAGGCCCCGACCCATAGAATCCGTTGGTCCGTTGCGGCAAAGCATCCGTTGACGTTTGCCGGATCGCCGGATTGGGGGTGACCCAATGAATGCGTTGACGTTCCATGTTTTTATCTTTTTTTCTTCGAACATGCTGCAAAAAATAATGCTTTACATAATTACAACTGTAACCAAAACCCTTAGAAGAAGAAATATATTTTTCTCTTCTTCAATGCCAAAACGAAACCACTTCAAATCGAAAAAAATTGATGTCAACCATCTGTCAACGGATTGACGGAGAAGAAAAAGTTAAAAGTTCGGCTACTTCTGTACGTTGCGTTGCCGCATGCGTTGTCTATGGACCACTTCTCGTGAGAACGCGTGTATTTAATCGAGCTGTCAGTTGATTTGCCGGACGCACGGACGCATCGGATTCTATGGGTCGGGGCCTTTAGACGTTATCACGTCAAAAATATATAAAACACTATGAAGTGCTGCGTGAAATATTGTTAAAACGCCTATAATAATGTGCAAGAGCTTTTTGTTTCACAGGTAAGTTACGTCTAATATTGCACATAAAGTAATGTCTAGTGTTGATTTTTAAGTTAATATAAATTATCGTAGAATAATTAGCTATTTAGAATTGATATTTTGTGGCAATTTGCTGTAAAAAAAAGAAAATTGGTTGAAAATAAAAATATACTTAAATCACATGATTCAGCTGTAACTTATCTGTCAAAACTGAAATTCTTGTCCAGGGGTGCATTAATTTTTGTTGGTGATGGCAAGGCGCTTAAATTCATTGGGCGCCCGCCGGTAGTGCAGATTGATTTTTGAACGTTTTAAATTTGTGGACGTGTTTTCAATTCGTAAATTAAAAATATGTTTAAGCGAATTTCTGCTGTTTTTATCGTCCACGGTTTCGGTTTGGTATTTTCGTCCAGAATTGTTTATGTCGAGTTACGTTGAGTGAAAAAGAGCTGAAATAACTGAGTTATTAATTTTCAAGATTTCCGAAAGCTGAATGGAAAAGAAAGAAGTGGATGGAAATCCTTAAGTTGGATGTAGGCTTCGTTCGTTGTCTGTTGAAGTAACTTTCATCAAAGTGTCTATGTAAATGTTGCTTCATGGAAAAATAAAATACTTTTTCCATCTGCAATGCCCTTTTTGTCTGAAGATTTTGGAGAGTTTCAATAAGTTATTGTTTTAATGAATTTGACAATTATGGGTTCATATATTAAACTTTTGTGCAACGTTTTAATTTATTTTAACTTCAGATATGAGGAGCAGTCTTAACCTACTTGCAGCAAATTTGTAAGTCAAAGACTTTCTTATGGTGACATGGAAAACGTAGAACCGAACCCATCTGTACTAGGTGAGTGTTTTTCATTAAATTCTTATTCGAAAATATAAACCAAAATAATAATAATCTTTTTTAAGGCTAATAGCTGTGTTTCTTTCAATATACTTATGTAAAAATGAAAACAAAAATCTAGCACTAGCAAATACGCATCTTCTTATGCAAATTGCAAATAATGTGCTCGTGTCTAATTCTCCACCTGCAAAAAGTAACAGCTAAAAATTCATTAGGGCGCCCCAGTGTCTTACTGCACTTCGACCCTGTGTCAATGCATTTGTGTATGTGTGTAACTCACCCAATTTTGAAAACGGCTTTTCACTTTTTCCTTGATATGCCCATTCCTCTTCTTCATATTCGTAGGTAGTGAAGTGAGTATGAGAAGGGCCGACGCGACGGTAAACTAGTAGTTGTAACTTGTGGGCCACGTTAAATTTTTTACTGACTAAAAATGAAATAGGAAAAATGGTACACCTACTGGTTAATAATTATACTAATATTATTTTGTAACTTTATATAACAACTATATCAATGCATTCAGTGTTCAATGGTAAAAGTGCATTTTATCTTTAAGAGGGCTTCTTAGCATTAAACATTTCATCGAAATCCGTCAAATGGTTCACGAGAAAATCTAATTAAAAAAAAAACAAGTCCTATGAGTGGTACCGTTAAGACTTTTCCTGAAAAATCTATTCCAACCAATACATACCTACAATTTGCACAAAAAATACTATTCAGAAAGTTTTCTTAAAATCGTAAAAGCCGTTTTTGAGAAAAATTCATTTTTCACTAAAAATCGAATGGCAGGAATACTGTTAGTTTAAGAGCTAGAATACTGATTCCAAAAAACTCTCTGTAGGACGTTATAATAATATGTACTACGTACCAAGTTTGAAGCAAATCGGCCCAGCCGTTTAGGTTGTAGGTAGGTAACTATAGCAGTAAACATCGGACATCACTAATTCGACAAGGCTTTTGATTCTGAGTCAGAATATTATATATGTACCTACTTTTCAATACCTAATGGTATTATTGTGTTATAAACTCCACACCAAATACAATATACCTACCCATTTATGGAATAGGGTTTAAACTGACAAAGGGAAAGATTTACTCGAAAAAATGTTATCTTAAGTGGAAATAAGTGTGACATAAAGAGGGATAAAATTAAGATTGACACCAAGTTTTTCCTCACACAGATTCTTGCAGAATGAAATTTCAAAGATCTCTTGTTACGCAAAAATACTAAAAGAAGTTAGACCCCTTTCTATGTTAATATGGTACATAAGGGTGTCCTAACCAAAAGCTTAGTTTTAATGTAGATACATGAATTAGGTTTTCAAACTTTTACCCCTTCAAAAGCATTAAAAGAATAAAATTAATACGCCCTTCTATCTACAGTTCCGGTTTGGAATTTCAAATTAAATTCAACTGACTTTCTCCTTGAATGATTCTTTTTTTTTTGCCTCTTTAACCAAATACTATGCACAGACACAGGCACCAGGCACACACATGAAAAAGTAATTATTTTATCCTTGTTGAAGGAAAACTCTTTCACATCCTTTTCGGTCAATGATTTCCTTCCGCTCGTTCATTTCCAATCTTTACACAATTCCTTACTGGTCTGCATCAGCTCTGTATAGAATATGCCAATTCAACCCGCACGCCCGGCCCGGCCGGGCCCACAGCACGAGCACCAGCACCGAGCACATCCTTTGAAGGAGTGCGTGTAATTATTTGCTCAATTTTTTTTTTTCTTTTTGCTTTTTGTTTTTGCTTCCGAATTCCGATCCGAACAGGATTCTCTCTCATTACGTCTTACACTTACACTCTTTGATTTGACCAAGAAAAAAAAAAAATATAAAAACGATAACGAAAGAACAACAAACCGTTAGTTGCATAGCATGCAAGCGGTTTTACAGATTTTAAGTTCAAGATTTTTAACGCCTTTTTCGAGGGTGGCAGTGGCGGCGCGGCGCGGCGTATTCGAATGGTTGAAAGGCTGAATCTGAGGGTTGAGTTCTGCTGGTTGCGCGTTAACGAAATAAATAATTCATGACTTTGATAAAATGCTATCCCGAAGCGACACACAATCTAAGAAAAGCATGAACATCGTCACCGCCCGCCACCGCCGCGAGCCGCTATGCGAAATGAAACTTACTGCTGCACACAAAGTTGAGTTAAGGCTTGGGCTGGGCACGACACGGCGCGGCGCGCGAGTGGATCCTTATCGTTGATGCAACAACTAAAGCAAACAATTTCTTGCTACTTCTTCTGCCACCTTCCTGCTCCTGCTCCTTCTCCTGCCAGCTGAAAAATGAGAAGCAAATGAGCCTGACAGTATAGGGCTGTGCGGTTGAGATGATGGTGGCGATGAATAAGTTTTTGGTTAATTATTCTTCGCCAGCTCCTCCAACAAATTCGTCCTTCCTCATTTTGGCTGCCAGCCAGTTAATTTCATTCGTGCGTAATGTAATTCTAGTCTTCCTATTTTTCCTTCAGTCTTCTATGAGTGGATATTAAACGTGCGACGCCGCCTGCCGCTGTCGCCTGGTCTGGTCTGGGCGCGTTTAGATAGCTAAAAAGAGAAATGAGTATTTGTTTATTTGTTTTTCAAAATGTTGAATACGTTCAACAAAACTATAGCGAACGGATTGGGAACATTGGTGCCGGTGCCTTGTACCGTGTTGTAATATTTGCAAGCCTTTAGCTTGGGTTGTGTCTTGTGTCTCTGCGAGCGTGGCGTGTAAATTGATTGTCTGACATTAAATGTAAATAATGGCAGCCTTTGTATATACATAAAAGCCGAATGGGCTTGACAAATTTAAGATAGCAATTCTAAGTTATAAATTCTCAAAGTATGTAATATTAAGTATTATGAAGAGTTATTTATTTGTTTTCATATCTCAAACGATGCTGGTAGTAAAAACTTCATCGGGGTATGAATTTTCGCTTCCCCTCTTAACAGAAGCCAAAATCAGGATTTTTATTAAATTAAACCCAACATAATACAATACTGAAGAAGCCTTCAATTGTAGGTTTGTGAACGGCCAAAACTATGACCATGAAGTGGGTATTCAAGAAACAAGATGTTATCGCAAGAGCTTATCCGAAGATTTTCTGTGACGTAACGGAAGAGGGTATAATATTATATTGAAACGTTGTTATCATTTTTATCAATGACCGTTTAATGCCTCTTAAATTCGTGATATCCGGAGGGGTTTAAAATATTTTCAGTGCACATTCCTTGCAATGCGTGTGAGCAGATGCAAGGAGTAGTGTTTGGCTACATTTCCACTGCTTCACATCAGTGAGACATGTTGTTTTATGTTAACGATAAGAACAAAAATAGGTAGGTATAGGGAAGATAAGTTAAGGGGGTGAGTGATGCTGGATCAAATTCCATAATCCCATAAACAAAAATCCTCGAAAAAGAAATCCCCAGTAGAAACCAAAGCGGAGATAAAATCACCAAGAGAAAAGCTTAAAAAAAAAAAATTTCTAAGAGCGAATACCAAAACGATGATGTGCAAGTAGTGAATCAGGTAGTCAAATCGGCATTCTAAATACGCTGGACTCGTCATCTATAAAAAACAATATCTCAACGGGACGGATTTCCCAATCACGTGTTGGCGATTTTATTGCTTGATTTACTACTTTTACATCGTTGTTTTGGCTTTAAAAAAAATGTCTTATTATTAAATAATTATACCTACCTATGAACAAAAATTTAGTTTTTTGGTTATGAACATGTGCGAGCGTAGATAGAAGGAAAAGAAAGACATGAAAGGGTTTTTGGTTGTACAGTGGATTGAGATTTGGGTGATTTAAAAAAAAAATAAACTGTTGGCATAACAGCTCCAAGCGGGGACGGGGCCTGTGACTTACACTCTCAACCATTACTGTGCGTGCGTTGATATTCTATCCGACCGGCTAACAGATAAGCACTTTCCATGACATTAATTACTTTTGGAGGATTTGTCACTTCCTCGAAAGAGGCAGTACCTACCCCGGGAAAAGAACGTTCAGGTGGAATCGGCAGGGATCGAACCCAGAACCTTCAACTCGGCAGTCCGACACACTAACCACTATCCAATGGGTGGCATCCTATTGAAACTCCAGGAAAAGATAAACAAAAATTGCTGCTTAAGTTGGATTTGAACTCACAACTCTACTCCATCCGCACTGTAGGTACCAATGTTACCCTCAATTATTGCGAGAGGTATCACTGAGAAAACTACTGCTGTTATTAAAGAGTCTTACAACAATTTAGTTTCGTTTCGCACAATGGACAGCTTTCCGACTCCTTATGGAGTGAGGCAAGGAGATGTCTTTTCATCAATTCTGCTTTTGATGGAAATTTACGATGTGGTGAGTAACGCGGTGGGTGAAACAGAAAGGCTTAAACTAGTGCAGGCTGTTTGGGAGAGTACAAATTTATACACGGGACTGGAGGAATGGAGTTATTGTGAAGTTACCAAAGAAGAATTGAAGCCCTACAGTAGGTACTTGCAGCCGTACAATATTGTATCAATCTCTGCATCTAAATTCAAATAAATTATCTGGATAATAGCGATAATTCTCTAATGTTTACAAATGAAGTAATTCAAAAGAATGCTTACAAGGAAGCTAAAAGTCATTTATTGTAAAAAGAGCGCATGCTTTATGTAATGCTCCCTGTCAAGTTGATCAGCCCTATTGAGGTATCCGTCGGAGGAACGGAAATTTCTCCGATTTTATATGATTTTTGCTTCGAGGTATTTTTCCAAGACCAGCTGTTCGAAATATTTCTCCGAAAAATTTTAACGCGTAGCGGGGAATTGCGCTGCAGTACGTTCAAGTGTATTTTTTGTGTATTTTTTGACAGTGAGGTACAATTTTGTTTCCGATTTCTTCCGACACAAATTATAATTTTACGATTATAGATATAGGTCAAACGCATTTGAAACCTCCGAAAAAGTATATGCGTTGCGGAAATCTGTCCGCTGCGACGGATACCTCGATAGGGCCAAATGTGATTTCCCGCTGCCTAGAAGGACTTGGTTGATAGGCCATACCCGACATTATATGACTTTAATATAGACATCGCTTTCCCTACCCTTATTTCTTCCGCATCCGGATCAGTTGGACGGGAGTCTTATTCAGCACTCCTGGATGATTCTGGATTGCGGTAGGATGACCGACACTCACAATTTCGAATCACGTGTTTCTTTTAGATCGCAGTGAAAGCTGCATCAGGAACAATGGCAATTCCGCAATGGTGTCACCATAGTCCTCTCTGGGCTTGCCGCTCTGCGCTTGACATCCAAGGTATTGGTCGCAGCTGACGATGACGATGTGTTGATAATATGGGGACTGCCAAGCCCGCTTGTGTAAATTGAGGTGTGGGAAATTAGTGCTAGCTTTAAAGACACATCGGAGGTGTTGGCGTGCTGGGTGCCAAGAGCTTGCAAAAAGTTAAATGCTATTGATTCCCTATCCTTGGCTTTTTAGATGATTGCCAGGCCTTGCAATGCATCAGATAGTCTTTCCCGGTGCCGTGAAATAAGGCCGTACGAAATAAGGCCATATTTCAAAATTTGGCCTTATTTCACTTTGTAATTGTGAAATTGGGCCATATTCCAACATATGGCCTCATTTCACTTTGACGAAGTGAAATAAAGCCAAAATGGCCTTATTGCGCTTTAAGTTTAGTTGGCCTTATTTCACTTTCAGTAAGTGAAACAAAGTCTAATGTGCGGGTGGATTTTGCTGATATTTCCAATTAAAATATATCTAAAACGAAATTTCTCCCATTACACCTTATAGTTTTGATTACCTGATTATACATTTCTTCATTATTATAAAAGTTCCAGTTGAGAAAACAGCCTTCATTTTCAGTGACAGTTAAATGAAACAAGAAATTTAATGAGCAGTTTTTTATTTGTATTTGATTTAAATAAGTAAATAAAGTATTTGGAATTGAAGTTAGTTTTAATTTTGGAATTCGCGCGAATTTTGGGCTATTATTTTCAAAAACTCTCCAAAACAAAAACAAAACTATATTTCTTTTCATATTATAGCTATTCTTTTCAAAAACTCTTCAAAGTTAAAACTGAAACATTTCGTTTTTAATATTATAATTTGCGACAATTTTAAGCTATCACTAAATTAAAACTGAAACATTTTAAAAGCTTCGGTTTTAATTTTGGATAGCCTAAGCTGGCAGTGTTAATTTTGGAGATTTTGTCAAAAATAATAGATAGTCGCACATCGCCCAAATTTTCTTAAAAAAAAAAATGCAGCTTTGAAAATGTTTCATTTATTATTGTACAGCTTTTAAAGTTTTTTCAATATTACATCATTGTATATGAAATCTATAGTAATATGGATAGAAGGATCCACTGTGGCGACACCGTGAGCCTCCAAACCTTTTTTTCCAAATTTCTCGTTTTGGAGAGAAAATGTAGGTGGAAAGGTTTAAATATGTGATAATTATCAGTGACATCTATGTGTCTCCAAACCCCGTTATCTCATACTCGTTCCCCAGACTACTATAGATTTCATATAAAATGCGATTACATTAAAATATATGCGCAAATATACTGAAAGTTTGTGTAATGAAAAAACGCTACATAAATGGCCTTGCTACACTTTCGAAAAGCGAAATAAGGCCATATTTGGCCTTGTTTCACAAATAAGTTTGGCTTTATTTCACTTCGTCAAAGTGAAATGAGGCCATGTGTTGGAATATGGCCCTCTTTCACAATTACAAAGTGAAATAAGGCCAAATTTTGAAATATGGCCTTATTTCGTACGGCCTTATTTCACGGCACCGTCTTTCCCACCTATGGATCTATCTTAAATGTGGATTCTATCCTTCCTAAGGGAAAATTTTTAAAGGGAAATGCGTTCGTAATGCATAGGCCAAGGAAGCTAAAAGTTGAACAAGTATCAGTTGAGTCGAATGGTCTCCCCGCACTTTTTTAAGTTATGATAGAATATGCAATCCATCTAATATTACAAATGTGAAAGTTTTAGTTTTTCAGGTTCTACGGTTTTAAGGAAAGTCTGATCGGCTGCTCTCTTTAAAAATTAAATCGCTGAAGCTTCTTTAAAATGACAAAACATGCGAGTTCTCACCAGATTAAATACTCAGCTTTTGGATCAATTTATTTCTTATGGCAACTTGAGTATCCTTCTTTCGAAATACGTAATTGTGTATATACTGACTCCCAAAAAGCACTTTCAACCAATTTCATGTAGGTGGACGTGGACGCGGTGGGCGGATAGCAGCATGCACCTTAGCCAACGGCAACCACAACTAAATATAATTTCGTCGTCCTTTCAGTGTATTTTAATAAAAACCACCAATTCCTTACCATAAGCTTTTGTATCCTCGACCTACTGACAGTTTTATCGGGACAATTACAAAATAAAAATAAATATAATGCCCTCCTGGAATTTAACCCACTACCATTCAATTCAGTTCGCGATTAAATTGCAAGCTGCTGCTGCTGCACCAAAATCAGAGAAAATTCCAAAGTGCAGTAAAAGTGTATGGGCATCGGCACCGGTGCTGGTGCCGGCGTGGTGCGGCGCGCCGCGTCGTCGCCATCTCAATTCGTGATAGTTTTGTGCAATAAGCCCCTCGGTAATCTGATTTGTCCCACAACTAGCCTGCATTGCTCCATCGCATCGTCGATGAATAAACATTTCCGTGGGTCAACATTTTAATCCATTCTTGCAGGATGATTGTTGTTTTATTGCCATTATTATCCTGGAACTCGCATATACACATACATAATAAATACCACTACACACATACACTTTGACGCAATGTAATCTCTCGCGGATCGACTAGAGTTTACATATTTCAGCAGATTGGCCTTGCTGATGGGTTGGTTTGGTTGGTTGGTTCGTTGGTTATATATATGTATATATGTATATATACTTTGTACTCGGTATTCGGTACTCGGTACTCCAGTCCAGTCCAGGATTCACGGTTCGAATTCAGAACCTGAAACTGCTTTTTGTGATGTTTGCCCATTGAAGCTCTATATTTTTGTGTTCACAGCTGCATGAGTCTTGTATTTTTCAGTTGCATAATTAACTAGACCGCAACTGCTGTGCTGCTGCTTTCGAGTTCGAGGCTGAATGCTGTTGGTGCCCTTGGTACTTCTGGTGTCTGGGGCTATACTCCACTCCAACTGATGCTGCCATTGCTATATAGGTACCTACAACCAACCTACTGCTGCTAGAAGTGGTTCCTTCAATTTATGTTTGGATGTATATATGTTGTAACATTGATATCCAGGATCCAGCCCAAGACCGACGACAGGGAGACAGGCAGAAGTACAGTATATTCAAGTTGAATTTGTGTTACAACTGCAGAATGGAATTAGAAATTCATTGACACTGCCATTGTGTGGGTTTGATGAGGATTAAGTTTGTCATTTTGTCCATTGAAAACACAATTTTGACGCAGGAAAGGCAATACTTCAGAGTACTCGGTACTCGCTGCGTTTGCTTTGTTCCCTGTTTATTATACCTACTTGGATTATTATTGTGTGATGTGGAGGAGGGATATCTTTATTTGTTGGTTAAAATTCTTCAAGGGTGAGTTTTATCTATTCGAATTGAAATAATATAGTTAAAGAGTTTATAATATACAATAACAGAGGACCGAATTTTATAAGTCTAAAGATTTTTATACCTATATGTCATGAAAGGGTATCTAGTAAAAAGGAAAAAAAATCATCGTTTCTCGGCAAAAAAAAAAGATACGTTTTACCAAGTAGAATCAGCCCGTGAAGTATTGTTTAGCTTGTTGCTGGCGCTCATGCACCCTCCCATAACAAATTTTTCGAGCGACAACAACTACATAGGTACTCTTTGTTACCATTTCTACGTTATTTGCATTTTTAGCAAAAACGAAAAACAAAGTTTCTTAAAACCGCTAACAAAAATATTACACACAAAGTTAAATCAAAATCGTTAGAGCCGCATTTTTGAGCATATTAGAAAAAAACTGAACGGCTCGTTGTATGGGAGCCACCAACGTTTAGAAAGTTTTTCAATTCACACCTATGGTAAACTATAAAAACCAGGTTTGAGCCAATTTATCAAGCCGTTTCGAACTTATTGCCATTTGAAAAAGCCGCTTTATTTAAAATGCTTTAGCTGTTAAGTTTTGAGTTTAATTATAATCGTTAGAGCTGTTATAGAGAAAATCCAAAATGAAAGAAAGTTACTTTAAAGGTAGGTACCAGTTTGAGTCGGGCTAAAACGAAATGCAAAAACCCCGACAATGGTTTTTCTTCAAAATGCTGTGAATTCTTCAAAATGCTATAGTGAATTTTGAAGAAAATCCGTCTACCCGTTTAGGCTGTAAAAAAGCGCACATCCTCACAGACTGACGGACAGTATGGCGAAACCATTTTTGTTTTGTCAAAACTCTTTATATAATATAGGTTAACTTAACAATGATAACTACGCAATAACAGCTATTTTGACTATTTCAAAACGTTTGGATCAATTTTTGTTAAATTTCTTTACCTGATAAAGACTACAAAATTTTATAAATTCAAATAATAAAAATAAAGAATTCTTCGAAAAATTATCGAACAATTTTGAAGTTTTCTTTTCTTAACACAGAATCGTAAAAGAAATCAAGATGGTGTTCCTTCCTAATTTTTGTCTCGATAGTCTCAATTCCACAACACATTTCAGCAAGTTCGTGCAAACCAGTTGTGCGCTTTATTTTTTTAACTGTTAAATAAAATAAAAAATTTCCGCAAAGTAGTGTTTAAATGTAAATAAATAAGTGTGCAAATAAGTGTTTACTTCTGCCGTTGTCTTGGATGCTTGTTTCCAAATTGTTTTTTTTTTAAACAGTATTGCTGTTAATATCTCTTTGAACATGATTTTGCGCTTGGCGAGACTACATCGTTGAACTAAAATCAAAAAACTTGTGAGTTTTAATATCAAAGAAGAGTTTTTTACTTTTTCTGTTTTATTTTCGGGATTTTGGCTTTTCAGGACTTTGGGTTTTCGGGATTTTGGATTTCGGGATTTTGGGTTTTCGGGATTTTTGGGTTTTCGGGTTTTCGGGATTCAGAATTTCGGCATTCTGTGACCCTCCCTCTTAAAAGTGACGAAATTTCTCGAAAACATTCCCATGCTCCAAAAACATTGATTTCAAACCGTTCTGACAAAAGCTAGCAGTCTTTGTGGGGTTTGAATGCTGGATGGTGCGTAACGAATCTGTTTACAGACTCTGATGGTGATCCAATATCAAGGAAGCAATTTAAAGTTTTAGCTATGCACTTCAGATAGCAAAAGCAGAAGACAGTCCGGTTGTCAATGTCAATGAAGGTGAAAAAAATGGATGATTGTAGTCTGTCTTAGCAATAAAAAAATAACAACACTTTTGCATAGAACTGGTTTTTTCAAATTGGGGTTTCCCGTAAACTGTTCTTCTGATTTCAATGTTTGGCTGTATAGTTAAGTTACCTAAACGGGATCCGTTCAAAATCCCGAAAACCAAATTCCCGAATGTTCAAGATCCCGAATGATAAAAAGCCAAGTACTGTTGATTAAGAAAACTTTTGACACAGGCGCCTGCCAGACAACTGGACATACCCTTAGCTTAGAAACGAAGTTGCATGAGCGGGTGTGTCCCCGAAAAAGGGAGCTAAAATCCCAAGAACCCGCGAAGTACTGCTGATAAGGAAAGCTGTTGTTGACTCACCCGATTTTTCAGTATTGATGGCTTTTCGGGATCTTTTCGGGACTTTGATTTTTCTGGATTTTGGTTTTCGGGATTTCGAACCAGACCCTGCCTAAACAGCTGGACCGATTTACTTCAAACTTGTTGGTACAAAGTATTTTTATGGCTTTATGTAATTAGCAATCTAACACCAAAACTAACGGTACCTGCGACATGATTTTTAATGAAAAATTCAATTTACTCATAAACGGCTAATAAGATTTTGATAAAACTTTCTGAATGGTGTTTTCTGAGTAAACTTTCGTCGTCCGTGCAGTCCGTTCTATGCACGGGCAGGTTCATTGATAGAGTTGGATAAAAACAGATTATTTCCTTGCTCGAACAGCATCGAAATGCTTCCTATCTCTTCGAAATAGCCCAATGCAATCGTTCTCCCAAAAGACCTAGGAATTTTCACATTGAAGGAATGTGTATTTCCGTTATGTATAAGTATAAGTTAAGAGACTTCCTCTTTAGTTAAGCAACACGAATGTGGTTTGCCTTGCCCAGCACATTTTTTACCACCCATTGTAAAAACAGAAACAAAATTGCAAATTGAGTCAGTATCTCTGTCTATCTCCCATCCTACTCTTCTTAACAATCGTACTGTGGTTATTTATGATAAGGGTATCAATAACCCCTTGAGTACACGTTGATTATAAATCAAAATGAAACAGACTGATTCTGATAAAACTGCCAAAACCCCACAAGACTCAATCTTCTGATAATTATGCAATTCGTATGTGTGATTAAAAGCCTCTTTAAAATTCTTCGATACGAAAGTGCTTCAGAAAGTGTTAAATTTTTCTTGAGTCTTCCATAGTTGCTTCGTAGCCAACTTAATCGCAATCTATTAACATATTTCAAATACGACCACATAGAATTAAGGATCTCTAAGCTCATTGAAGCATTCATTTCCAGTCAAAAGCATCAAAGAATCTTCATCTCCATTTACCCCATGGACATTCTAGTGTTTCCTTTCTTTTTTTTTTTTTTGGAAAACTTCAATTACAAACATCAGTATCGGCAGACCTTAACAATAACGTCCACTTGTGAACAATTTTATCTCGCCCTTGCAAATTCCAAAGGATTGCTTTGACTGAAAATCCTCTGACCAACCGACCGACCATTCACTCTCTCTGCATCAATGGCATAAGACCAAGAACGTCATCCGAAAATGTTGCAATCAAAGGACATTTCTCTTATGATTTCACACTGGCAGTCATCGTTATTCCCACTGGTTTCCATAGAGAGGACCATTAGAAAACCCAAGCGAGTAGCATTCGTATAACGAATAACGATAACGTTTCATGGTAACGTACAAAAATATTTTCAACCAAAATGACCATTTGGTCGATGGTCGTTCTGTCGGACCCTTCTATAAAAACTAATAGGTCCTTTTGCGTTGAAGTTGAATCACACATTCTTGTGCTTATGGATTGCATGATGATGGCTCATGGATCTGGAAAGATGGAATCGAATGTGAATAAACCTATATAGATACTTGTACACATACATGTAGGAAAATAAGAGAGTGACCAATTATTAATTCATTACAATTTAATATTTAATAAAAATTCATTTAATTAGTACAAAAAAAAAGAAAGTTGATCAAAGATTACGCAAGTCAGATGATAAATTATTAATTACATAACAGCTTTATATCACGGCTTTACTGCTTGACGGCTGGATTATAAAAGAGAAAGATTTAACCTTTGTTCCAAATACTTTAAGCTTAAGCTAACAGTTTAAAGAATGTTTTAAGAAAGCAAATTATAAAAGAAGTTCAATAAAGATAATCGAGTAAATTAGTGTTGTTGATTTAAGGTGCAAACAGAGTAGAGGGTGTTCCTGCCGTCAACGCTACATCCGGCCATCCTGCAAATCGTCCGTCTCGGATGATGATGATTCTTCGTCACCCTTATACCAAGGCTTCATAAACTCGCTGCTGGTTCTTGTAATATTTGGGCCCTCTGATGCTGGTGAACATTTTTTGACCGAATATCTGTTGCCTCTACCTTTGGATGTCACTTCATAAGGACCTAGAAAGAGAGAAGCTAATTTGTTACCAGTTACAAACTGTGTCCTCTTTATTGCGACTATATCTCCGATAGCGTATTCTCGTGGTTTTTTTCGTTTTTTGTTAAATGTAGTTTTATTTTCGGCTTGAACTTTTTCGATCTGCTGGCGGACATCTAATCGAAGCTGCTCTCTTTCATCACAGAAATTGTTTGTGAATTCTTGTTGAATTATTTCTCTGACTTTAATATCTTCTTTTTTGCGCATGGGTACTCCAAATAGTACCTCGAACGGTGTACGATTGATAGAACGGTGAAAAGTGCTGTTCATGGCAATTTGAACAATTCCAACGAATTTGTACCACTTTTCTGGTGATGCTGCCGACAACCTTTTGAGCACTTCTAAAATGACACGATTCGTTCTTTCAGCTTGGCCGTTGCTTCGTGGCATACCGGTTGTGATTAAAATGTGTTTGATGTTCTCATCTCTGCAGTAACCCGTAAAAGCTTCTGAGGTGAAAGCGCTTCCACGGTCGGTGATAATACGACGAGGATTACCGAACGTCTGCTGCTGCTCTTTCAATCTTCTTAGTACTTCATCTGCTGCTACAGTTTTAGTAGGAAAAATCCATGTATACTTGGAAAATCCGTCTACAGCTGTTAAAATGTACTTGTACTGCTTTTGTGTGATGTCAATAGGACCAATATGATCCAAGTGAAGAGTGTCGAGAGGTTTTTCTCCTTTATCTAGCTGCTCGATGTACCCTTCTTGTTTTCCAGATTTGCGGTTGGCTAAAATGCACTTAACACAGCTGTCTATGCAGCTCTGAATTTTTTGCTTCAACTTTGCAATGTGAAATTCTTGTGAAATTAGTGCACATGTTTTAGAAACGCCGAAATGACCTTGGTCGTGTTTTAATTTAATAATTTCTTTTTCCATATTACGTGGAACTACCAAAAGTTCGTAACCATTCTCTTCTTTGAATAACAGATCTCCTTTGATTAAGAAATTATCGTACGGCTTCTGCTTCAGGATCTCTTTCACCGAAGTTATGAAATCATCTTCTTCTTGGTTTTTCCTTAACCTCACCAACAGTTCAGGCTGCAATATGTAAACAACGGGATATCTGCTTAAGGTATCGACATGCGCCATGCGCGTACCCGGTCGGTGCTCTACAAAATAATCGAAATCTTGTAAGTACATAATCCATCTACTTACGGAGCTTGGTAAGTCTGTCTTTGAAACGGTTTGTCGAAAAGCAATGCAGTCGGTGACGACTTTAAATTTTTTTCCCAAAAGGTAAACTCGGAATTTCTCACAGGCTTTATACACGGCGTAGACTTCTAGGATGTAAGAATGTGTTTTCTCTTCTGCTGGGGAATTCTTCTTGCTGAAGTAAAATACAGGATGCAGCTTCCCATCATAATCTTCTTGCAGCAGAACGGCTCCTATGCCCAGCTGGGATGCGTCCGTATGAACCTCCGTTGTGGCATCTTGTCTGTAAAGGGCGAGAAGAGGATTATTAGTTAAAGCATTTTTTAGTGTTATAAACGCTTTTCGCTGAGGTGCACCAAAAACGAATTTGGTCTCTTTTCTCGTCAAATCTGTAAGAGGTCTGGCTATAAGCGAATACCCATTGATAAATCGCCGGAAAAATCCACTGAGGCCGAGAAATGCTTGGACGTCTTTCACTCTTTTCGGCTCGGGAAAATTTTCGATGGCTTTAGTTTTTTCCACTGATGGGCGAACTGTGCCTTTCTCGATAACGTGGCCCAAAAATTCGACTTTTCGCTGCAGAAATTTACACTTTGGCCAGTTAAAGACAAGATTAAACTCAGTTGCAACATCCAGAACCATGTCCAATTTTCTTAAGTTCTCCTCCTCAGTTTCTGCCCAAATGATGAGATCGTCGACGTAAAGTTCTAAAATTTTCTTACTCACCAGCTCACGGAATATAACTTGGATGTATCGAACAAACACTGCACCAGAATTTTTGAGCCCAAACGGTGTGAAATTAAATTCAAATAATCCATCATCAGTTACGAAGGCTGTATACTTCTTGCTTGTTTCGGCTACAGGGACGTGAAAATAGCCGTTCTTTAAATCCAATGTTGTGAAAACTGATGCATCTGACAAATTATCTAAAACGACGTCAATTAATGGAAATGGAAAACTGTCTCTAATAGTTTTAATATTTAGTTTTCTAAAATCAATGCACACTCTATGTGATCCATTTTTCTTTTTAACGACGACGACACGACTGCTGTAAGGTGAATTAGAATGGCGTATCACTCCATCCTTCAACCACGTTTCCACCTGCTGCTTAACCACCTGTTTTTCGGTCGCAGGAAGACGACGAGGTGCTGCGAAAACTGGAATTTCATCCTCCAGCATAATGTTCATTTCAATCGGACAGCTTTTCTTCTTAATAGGGTTATAGTTTTGTATTCGGCGATGAATGCCTTCAGCGTACTTCAAAGGAACGTCTATCTCTTTATTTTCATCGACGGCCACTTGCATGATGAAATTATCAGCTTCCAGTTCATAAAATGTCGGACCATTTTTATCAAAGACCACCTTCGCTTGTGATATGATGTCGCTTCCAATAATGGCTTCAAAGGTTATAGCTGAGTTGTTCACTACTAGGATAGGTGATTGGATACTTATCTGGTCGACAACCACGTGTGCATCGAAACTGCCAATCGATCGAGACTTCGCTGATTCCAATCCCACAAGCTTTATTTTGGTGTTGTGAAGCGGTGTTTTTCCCAATTTCGTAAAAGCGTCTTCTCTCAAAAGGGACATCTGGGCACCTGTGTCAATCAAAGCTTGGAAAGAAACATTATTAATTAAAATAGTTCTATGATTTGGAATCGATATGGAGTAAGTTTCTTTTCGCACATAACCTGCATTTTTTGTGCACGTGTTGGACATATGGCCTTTTCCATTGCACTTGAAGCACTTGGTTTCTTCTTTGCATTCTTTTCTCTGATGATCTGTAGCTCCACAATTAAAACAATGCTCTGAAGGGCGCCTGCTGTCGTTTTTCCTTGTGAAAGGTTGTCCTGGTGCTCTCGAACTCCTGCTGTTGCTGCTGCTGCCACCACCAAAACCACCGCTGCTACCGCTGCTGCTGCCAAAACCCCCAAAACCCGTACCACTGATTTTACATTTATATTTTTCGTATGTTTCATAAAGTTCCTTCAGCTCAGATATTGTTTTCGCGTTATATAACATGATTTTATGTTCTTCGCGACCTGGGATACCATTTATAATGTAAAAAATTAGAGACTTTTCATCGACGTCTGCCAATTGACTAATTTCTTGCATTTTATAAATATATTCGCGGAATTTTTCGTTTTTCTGCATTCTACGACGTTGCAATTGATTATAAACGTCAGCTTTGCACACATTAACCTTGAATTCACTACTGAGTTTTAACTTGAAATCATTGTACGACGTACACACACATGTTCTTAAAAAACTTTGTGCAGAACCTCTTAATTGTTTTTTAGCTATAATATATTTCTCTACCTCGGACCATTGTAACAATTTAGAAAGCTCCTCGAACTCTTTAAACCACGATGTGACTGAAAGGTTATCATCTCCGCTGAACTTTGATACCAAATTATCGATATCTTTCACAGCAATTCGACACGATGAAGTAGCTTCAGCATCCTCTTCTTTTTTAGTATCGTTCTCTGTCATATTGTCCTCTCCGAACGTTGATTCTTCTGCGTCTTCAAACCCGTCTATTAAACTTTCCGAACTGTCTGAATCGTCTTGTTTCTTTTCGGTGTGATTCTCTAAACGAGCAATCAGTGCAGCTTTGTTACCTCTTGTGTCTAGCGATAGCCTTGATAATATTGCTCTAAGTTGTTCGACGGTTAAATTTTTAAGCATAATCAATAAAAAGACTAATTAAATAGGATAGTTGAGCCCCCAAATATGTAGGAAAATAAGAGAGTGACCAATTATTAATTCATTACAATTTAATATTTAATAAAAATTCATTTAATTAGTACAAAAAAAAAGAAAGTTGATCAAAGATTACGCAAGTCAGATGATAAATTATTAATTACATAACAGCTTTATATCACGGCTTTACTGCTTGACGGCTGGATTATAAAAGAGAAAGATTTAACCTTTGTTCCAAATACTTTAAGCTTAAGCTAACAGTTTAAAGAATGTTTTAAGAAAGCAAATTATAAAAGAAGTTCAATAAAGATAATCGAGTAAATTAGTGTTGTTGATTTAAGGTGCAAACAGAGTAGAGGGTGTTCCTGCCGTCAACGCTACATACATACATACGAGTATGTATAGTATATTCCCAATGCCCATCGCCCATATTGCCCATCATGACATTTTAGGTTATAAAAGAGAAGAGAGCAATCTAAATGTATACCCAGTCCCAGTATGAAGGCGCATACAACTCTAATATGCATAGGCAAGTTTGATGCTCAGTGCTAGAGGGGGAAGCCCCCAAAACAATCACTGGGATCCTTACATGCAGGTTATGTTATCGAAGGCAAAACCTGCATGACATCAAAGAAAAAGAAACAAAATCAAAATCTGTTTTTGAATTTTAATTCAAATCGCTTCGACAAAGCTGTGGAGTTTGCATCAAAGCCTTGAACGAGTTTGTGGTTAATGACATTTCGAATTTGTTTCACGTGAGCAATGAGAAGGTTTCACTCAGTATTTTGGTTTTTGATCATACACCAGAACAACTTGGAATAAGAAAAGATAGACATTTTTTATAAAGTCAAGTCTTTTTTTTATTGAAACGAATTGATAAAGCCTTTCAGAAAAAACGCACTATTCAAATACGAAAATGATATTTTATTACATAGAAAAAATGGTCATTCGTATAACCAAAGACTTAATTGTTGGATTGATTTGCATTTTGTAGGATCAATTTCTGTACAAAATTTTGGTTAATTGTAGGAGCATTCTTGTTTTGTATATCTCAATTAAATATAATTTTGTAATAAGTCCAATATGGCAAGTAATAGCATGTATAGAACTTGTATAAGACAAGCTTATGCAAGCAAAGCTTTTTTGACTTGACATTTCTTGAAAAAGCTGTTCTAAGGCATTTGAAAATATAATACTTGAAGATGATAGACGCAGATGGTGATGATAATTAATTGATTGAAATATACATATAAGGAACTTATCAAGAGGCAGTGCGAAAAATCTCAAATCATAGTTTTTTTTAAAATCCTGTGAACGTGAGCAGTTGAAAGACAAAGAAGCATTTCATATTTGCACACATCTTTATGTTTGTAGCGTTGAATCGCTCCAAGATATTGTTGCAAAAGAATGCAAATAAAACTGTTTCGTGACTACTCATCTTTTGTAGAAGTTGCGATGCTTCATTCGTCAATCCTTACCATATCTTTTTGTTCCCAATCCTGGTTAGAACCTCTTTGATTTGTGAATAAATAGCCTTCGACAATGGCCTTCATAGCTTCAGCTCCACAAGACCATCGAGTGTCGTAAGCTTTTTCAAAACGTAAAATCGGGTCGGACAAGATAGAACCGCCTGGTTGTCTGTCTGTCTGTGTAGTTACCTACAGCCTAAATGGGTGGACCGTTTTGCTTCAAGTTCACAGTATTATTATGACGTTCTACAGAGGGTTTTTTGGAATTAGTATTCTAGCTCTAAAACTAACGGTATCCGCATATGATTTTTAATGCAAAACTCATTTGTCTAAAAACGACTCCTAACAACTTTGATAAAACTTTCCGAATGGCGTTTTTTGTAGAAACTTTATGTTTTGGCTAATTTTTCAGAAAAATTGTTATAACGGTACCTCCCATAGGACTGGTGTTTTGAAATCAGATTTTCCACTTCACGGTTTAAAAAAAAAAGTTAATATTTTTTTTTTTAAACTATTTTCTCAAGAACTTTAAACATTTTGTTTTCTGACTAGAAAAAGAAACTGTTAGATGTTGACATAATCAGAAAAATTTTAAATATGTTTTCGAAAGTTTTCCAAAAAAACCGTTTTTGGAAAAAACTGGTCTGACGATTTAAAAAAAAAACTTAAAACTCAAAATAGTAAAAGAAATCAGATGGTTTACTTCATTCTTTCAAAAAAAAAATCTTTTAAAAAGTGATTTTAAAGTGATTATGTAATAGAATTTCACATAATTTTTTCCCTACTTTTTTTTTTCAAAATCTCAAGCCTCAAGACCACTTTATTTTATTCTGGATACTATTTCAGTTAGTAGTTCTTCACTTGTTTGTGTAGGTTTCCATCATTCATGTTTCACAACTCCAAAAATGTTGATGGTTTTAGACTTGCTGGTTTACTGACTTGTATTCTCATTCTTTCTTGTATCATTTTACGGGTTATTTTTAAAAGTTAAAGAAACCTATGCACTTTAAATTTGCTTTCAAAAATCTGTCAGTTTTCGTTTTCAAAATTAAAAAGTAGAGAGCAGTGCTTTATTAGCAATTCATAGATATGTAGATGCATTCTTCCCATTAAACAACTTCCCCATTACACTACCATCGCTCTAAATGTCCATTATTTTACCTTAGAGCATAAATTCGAATGTTTTGTTAAGTATATAATCTCATTTTTTAGCGGCACTGACAGAATTTTGTTTGCTTTATCCGTTTCAATTTTTCCACCCCAACGTTCGTACTCTGTTAACTCATGTTAGGGGTATTAATAACCCCCTGTTGGTCCATTAGAAACACAAACACAAATCGTGTCTTAAAAAAAAATGTGATAAATGCAGCTCTCTTGGCAAACAGATTTTTATATTCTAAATAATTGGATATTTGAAAAATTTAGGTACACATTTCCCAACTGAAATCTTGTAAAAGTGTATCTATGTACGTTGCTAGTTGCCTGTGAATGATAGATACTAATAATTATTACTTTTTATTATCGGTCCAAAAAAAAAAAAACTACTATAGTTTGACAATCTAATACCTAAATAATTCATTATTTCATTCAAACTTCAAGCGAATAAGATTCCTGACGATCCTGAAATGTATTCCCAAATTACCTTACCCATCATAATAATAACTCCACACTTAATTTATTTTCTATGCCTACTTAAATATTTTTCCCTCCTAATTGGCTTCGCAATCACAATAGTTCATATTTTCTTGTCACACATTCCTCTACTTGACGACGGATGCTATTCCTATACATGCCATTGAAAATTTTCTCCAACTTTCGAAAAGTCAATTAATTCAACACGAACACCATAACCGAGGAAACTTACTAATGAGATTCCAGGACAGCATGGAACAAATTGAACGTGTAGAAATCATTTGCAATGCAAATGTTAATTAGAACAATTTTATCGTTCCTGCAGAGTTCCAAATACAATCTGGAACTTATCATCGCGAAAAATGAAACCAATTCTTTATTCGATAACTCATCGAAGTTAAATTGGGAATCCAAATTGGTTTGGGCTTCGTGCCAGACACCGCCTGCCTTCTTCCAAACCAAGGAACCATACCTATAGCTAGCTACTCGTACAAGAATAAGTGTATATCTATATCTACATCTACCTACTGTTAGTTTTTGTCCTCCATCATACAATTTTTTTTTTGGGGAATTGCATAACAATAGGGAAGAAAAAGTAAATCTTTCAAAAATGTTATAAAGAGAATCTTTTCGAGTCATATTGGGTTTGGTTTTCAATAAATTACCGAAGTAATTGGGTGGAACGCGAACGCGAACTGCGAACATGAATATTCTTTATGGAGAGACTGTTAAAGACAATTTGACAAAGGGCTTGCAATAAAATATTTATTGGATCAACTTTTCTTTAGCAAATGCGAAATGATTTTTATTTTTCTCAAACCAAGACAATTAAAATAAAAATGGAAACGTTTTTATTCGTTATCGGCATTTAATATGAAGATGCTTTCAATGGAATGTCGTGTTCTTTCAAGATACGTGTTTTTTTTTTTTTTTGTTATAATTTAATAAAATTTCGAATTACGAGTATGTTTTGCTCAATATGTTAACAGATAACTCAAAATTACACAAAAAAGGGCGAGAAAGTTAGCTTGACGACACAAATGAAATTCAGCGGCATTGGACTTTTTTTGTGGGGAACCGTGTGAAGGACCGATGTTATGCCAACCATCTGGAAATTATTCAAGCACTTTAAGTCAATACCATCCAAGCAATCCGAGAGCTACAGTCCGATATTATCAATAAGGCCTTGGAAAATTAGAGTGACAGAGTGCGCTACTGCCAAGCCAGCCGTGGAAGCCACTTGAACGAATTGGCTTTCTAGCAAGCTAACTTTCTTAATTTTCGCTGAAACTTTGAAAACATTAAATTATCCGGCAAAAAAGTCGTTTACATGTATACATGTACATACGTATGTACATACATATTGAATTTTCACAATTTTCGTAATTAAAATGTATTTTCTGTTCACTTATTATTTTTTTTTTCCAAGGTCTTTTCAAGCATTTGGAAAATAATTTGAATAAAATTGTCTTGTCGCCAACAATGTTTCCCTCAAAGTGATTGACAGTGAGTGACATATTCGGGAAGTTCTCTATTGTGTTTCATAATTAATGGGAATGTTTGCTTTTACTAATACAGCCGTACCTACATACATTTGAAAAATTTAATTAAGTTCATTACATGGCATTTTTAAAAAGAAAGGTGTATTTGGCCTACCCATGCATTTCTGGGTCGTACGTATTTGCTCTGTGGTTGTAATACCACGATTATTACAAATTTTCGAGCAAGAAAAACTACTCTTTGTTGTATAAATTAAGCACAAAAGTTTGAATTCTCTGTTTAAGAAGAGTATAATTTAATTAAATCAACTCGACAAAGATATGTCCGTTACTTGCATTTTTATTCAAAACTTAAGAACTCAGTTATCAATAAAATCATCCCAAAAATTACAAACTAAGTTAGGAACTCAAAATTGTTAAAAAGTCGTTCTTGAAAAATTTGGTAAAAACTTAGAAAAAACAATATTTTTTACATATGAAAATAACCTTCCAAAAACGTTACAAAATTCAGATGTAAAAAATATTGTTTTTCTTACAGAAATGGGAAATTATGTTGAAATTTCAACGTGCTCTAAAGGGCGAACGGTACGCCTGAGAAATAAACAATGTATATGAATTTTGTAGGAAATTTAATGGTCTTTAATTTTGTAGTCAAACCCAGCTAGGACGCATTGTTTTCGAGATATAAGTAAAAAACCGAAGAAAAAGCGAAATTTTCGCTGTTTTTCGCGGATATCTCAAAACGCACCAGGAAATTTTGTTGGATTTCTTCAGGTTCGGATTCAGCGACTCAAAAAACATGGGAATAAAAAACAAATATTTGTATATTTTTTGTAACATGAAACTACCATTTGACTGGACTACAGTGCGAGTGGTTAGGAAAGTAGGATAGGAGATAAAAGGAGATATCGATGCACATTGGTTTTGAAGGTCTGTATTTCACAATGGGAGGGAAACATCGAGCGGGGTAAAGCATTCTACATTCTTGTTGTGCTGCTAAAAATGAGTCTCTATACTTAACAGTACGTCCGAAGTTAGGCTCGAGGGTAAAGCGATGCAAATGTTACGGGGAAATCGTTTAAGGGGAGGAATGCATCTGGCTATTTCGCTGGAGCACTGTTTGTGGAAGCAGCGAGTTAGAAAAGAAACATTACGGCGATGTTGAAGTGAAACAAATGTTTCGATAATGGTTCTTTCTCCTTTCAGTTTTAAGGCCCTTTTTTGGATCCTACCGAGGAGACGCAAGTGAGTGGCAGGATCATCTGCCCAGATATGAGAATTATACTCTAGCTTCGGGAAAAATTTGTTTACATCGATTTAGGAAACCTAAGCATTTTGCGGAATTTTTGGCGACGTTAAATATGTGATCGTTCCACAAGAGGTGGCTCGCAATACACATACCTAGAACGCAAAGCTGTTCGATTTCCTCAATGCAAGTGCCACTCATGGATAGTGGCATAGGGGGTAGGTTATGCTTTAACGACAGAAGACAGCATTGAGTTTTTGAAGCATTAAATTCCAAACGGTTGACTATTCCCCAGTGAACAATGCTATCCAGACCGGAATTCAATGAGCTTATCATACGCTGCCGGTGCAGTTCCAAATCCGAAAAACATGGACGTGAATCTGGAAACGAATATGAGAAGCTGAGAGTAATGTCGTCAGCAAAATAATTTAGTGGATTAGAAGTATTAGATAAGAGATCATGAATATGTGTCTTTGAGCACACCAGCATTTATTTTGTGGGTAGCAGACTGAAAACCGTCCAAAACAACGCGAATTGAAAGGTCCGAAAAGTAATTTCTAATCCATCGAAGAAGGGGTTCATCAATGCCAAATGCACGCATTTTCAATCAGAGAGCCTGGTGCGGGTGCCAGACTCTATCAAATGCTTTTGAAATATCGAGGGCAATAATCTTACATTCTCCAAAACGATGTAAAGATTGGTTCTCCACTGTTCGGTGAGATATACCATCATATCACCAGTGGACCTATTGCTACGAAAACCGTACCTACTGCCGGTCATTAAGAAGTTTTCGTTTCTCAAGATATTTCTTGATCTGAAAATCTATCAAGGTTTCAATGACCTTGGAAAGAAGGGACGTAAGTGCAATTGGTCGGTAGTTTGAGGGGGATGAAGACACGCCTTTTTTGGAACGGGCTGGACTAATGCTGTTTTCCATCCACTCGGAAAGAGATCTGTAGAGTACGACAGATGGAAAACTTTTTTAAAAATCGTTAGACCAGCTTTTCAGAAAACTGTTTTTTGGAAAAACTTTTAAAAAACATATTTCAATTTTTTTTTGAGTGTGCCAACTTCTAGCACTATGAAGTTTTTATCAGAAAAATAAAATTTAAAAAAAAAAAAATAGATTAAACCGTTTTTGGAAAAGACAAACAAATTTTAAACTCTTTTAAAAAATTCAAAAAAAACTTTTTTTGAGAAATTTGAGAATTTAAATTATTTCTTTTATAAAAGGGCTTCTACATTAAAAATTTCATCAAAATTCGTCAAGTGGCTTACGAGAAAATCATATTTAAGAAAACCGGTCATAAGACTCAGTGAAAAATCGATTGAAAAAGTTTTATCAAAATCGTAGGAGCCATTTTTGAGAGAAATTAATTTTTTGATATTAAAAATCGTTTGTTCTGTAGTTTTACAGCTAGATTTAAATTAGTGCCCTATATAGGGCACTAAGAAAGTACTAAAAGTAAAATAATAATAATAGTAATATTTCAAAAATGTATGATTTTTTGTGTTTTGTAAGTGTTAATATAATTTCCGGAGCTGCCAAACTTACATATTTCATTCAAAGTGTTGTGTATCCAAACTTTGCACACAGCGAATGAAAAATAATTCGTTAAAGTAAATTTTAGTCCGGTCAAGTTAGCCCGAAAAATAGGGGTACCCTTTCATAAATTCTCAAGCAGCTGAATATGTGTGACTTATAAATAAACAGACAACAAAATTTACATTAAAATAATTATAATTTCATTTATTTGTAACACGTTTAATATTCCAATATATTAATTTTATTATTAAAAAACGACGCTTTTCAGACTTACTTGTCCATCGTAAGGCGTTGCTACTCGTTGCCTCGTTTGGCGATTCATTATTTTTTGTTTGTCCTGTTGACGATATTATTTAATTTTGGTGAATAATTTGGGCATTTGATATTAAATATTTTAAAAAATAAATAAAACTAATATTTTAATGTTCGGCACTCCTTTTTTCATATAGATCAAAAATTTTAAACAATATGGAAACTTCCTCACAAAATAAAATAATGAAAATTTGTAAGAAATTCAATTTAAAAACTAAACTATTGAGTCGAACCTAAACGAATCAACTTGAAACTATAGAAGGTATTAGATACCAACACAGAAGATTTATGATTAACATTAAAGCATAATATTGCTCTAACGTCAAGAGCGAAACGCATGTTACCTCTACATATACATTAAAATAATAATAAGAATACTTCACTTCACCTTGGCGGAATAATATTGAATTCTCAAGGACTTTTTGCCAAAAGAGAAGGCTTAAAATAGGCTTTCTTGTCTTGGCATCAATGCGATGCCAGGAATTGAAAAGCACACACACTAACACTACAATGTTAGAAAGAAAACTATACCTATTATACGTACCTGCTACAATCAGATATTTCGAACTTCAAATTCAAAGGAACTCCTTCAGTATAGCTAGCTACCTTACCTACTTCAGCGTTAAATTGGAAAAGTTTTCCATTTTCCTTATGATGTAAGTGCTTACTTAACCGTATCCGTATACTATGCACAAGGTACTTTTTCTATGAATGTATATTATGTTTGTGTTTGACTTGGATTAAGAGTTGATCTAAGACGTCGATTCTTAAACATTGGGGGAAAAGTTTCTCTTACAAAAGTTTTAAAGAAAATTTTATTTGATTCTTTGAGTCTTAACTTTCTTAGGTATATAGTTTATTTTAGTTTCATCTTCTATAATCATGTAATTGATTCACTTTTATACACGTATTATAATGACATCACATCTAAAACAAAAATGCATCAGGCAGTGAACAATTTCATGTAAGTGATATCTTTAAGTACAAAATTTCTTCTTTTTTTAACATCTAAATAAATAAACTAACAAAATAAGTATATGGGACACCAGCACGAAGCAAAGCTAGGTATTGTACTCTGTTCAGGAAAAATTTTCAGTACAAGGCTTATGCGAGCTTTCTTTCAAACAAGTGTGGCTGTGTACACCATCACGATGGTGGGTTTCGTGACTTAAGGGCATGTGACATAAATCCGAATTTGGGTGTTTGGCCTTACGTCACTATACAAAAGCGACACATTAAAACGAAGCGTTACAACTCTCACCTTTACTTTTATTTATATTAAAGAAATATGTTTCTATTCTAACTTTCCCGATCAACAACGAGCGACCCCTGCTAGGTGCCACTGTTCTTTTGCATTTGCCAGACGAGAATTTGTCTCCAAGGGTCCAAGGCCAACATCACAAACTAAATGTTGTCACGTGGTCCACACATTCCAAAGCCGGCATTACAAATAGAAGCCACAACAACATCAGAACATGTTCTCATGGCAAAGGGAAATTGACTTTGACCATTATAACTCACACGATGTTGCTGCCGCCGAATACAATAAGAAGACCAAGAAAAGACACCGAAAAACATGGAGAAATTCATCATTTTGCATTGACCCCCACCAGTGGTAGTGGGTCTTAGTGGACTTAAAGTTTATTATCCGCTTATGGAAATTAAGTATTAGTTGCCAGTTGCCACCAGGGGCCTTATACGATACCTGCTGATCCACCAGAGCGATAGCCTGCTTTTTGCAACTTCTATGATTGCTTTATTTTAAGAATTGTGTAGCCTAATAACTAATCATTGTTCCCAGGAATTTAATACCGCAGACAAGTAAAGAATACGTAGTCCTGCAGAAGCAACAGCAGGAGCGCAGAGGAAAAGCCAGCAAGTTCTGCCAGTTTACCAGACTACTCAAATGAATAAAGTACAGGACTAAGTTAGTTATAAATAAGGACATGAATAAAACAATAATATGTATAAATGAATTACTTGAAAAACCCATTTATATATATTTACAAAAAAGGATACAAATAAAATGTATACCTAATTGTGAATTTATAAGGAATCTTAATAAAAGTGTTTGTGTTTTCTTTGATAACGGAACCCCGGCTGGAAAGGAAAAAGAACCCATCACAACATTGTCAAATTTCTTACCGGTTCTTCTACAAAAAATGCTAACTCGAGGTAGCCTGCTACGTTCCACCCCTTAAACATTTCTCCCGTAACACTCGTCTTGCTAGGAACGCTCATCATTAGTTTACACTTGGGCGCAATTTCGGACTTACTTTCTTATGTTGGCGCCACTGGAGCGTGGTACTCCAAGGCCTTGCTGAGAATGCCCCTCCAGCCGGCTCGATCTCTAGCCTGCTGTCTCCAATTTCGTACTCCAAGTTGACGGATGTCTCCCTCTACCTGGTCACTCCATCGAAGATGAGGTCTACCTTGGCTTCTGACTCCCTCGGGTTTGGCGTTGAAGACTTTACGAGCTGGAGCGTCGATGTCCATTCGCTCTACATGGCCCAGCCATCTTAGTCTTTGGATTCGAATTTTTCTGGCTAGGCTTATGTCGCTGTACAGCTCGTACAGTTCATTGTTATATCTTCTTCTGCAAACGTTGTTTTCGCGATTTACGCAGACAGGACCATAGATCGTACGCAGAACTTTTCTCTCGAAGACTCCAAGTGAATTTTCATCCGATTGGGAGAGGGTCCATGCTTCCGCACCATATAGCAGGACCGGGATGATGAGTGTTTTATACAGTGTCACCTTGGTTCTTCTCGATAGGGCTTTACTCCTCAATTGCTTACTCAGCCCAAAGAAACAGCGATTAGCAAGAGTTAGTCTGCGTTTGATTTCAGCGCTGATGTTGTTGCCTGTGTTTACAGCAGTGCCCAGGTAGACAAATTCACTGACTACCTCGAAGTTATACCTATCAATGGTTACGTTCTGACCAAGTCGGTGGTGGGATTGGACTTTTGTTGATGAAAGCATATACTTCGTCTTGTCCTCGTTTATATTCAGCCCCATTCTGCTTGCTGCTGACTCCATAGTAGTAAAAGCACCGGTTACTGCTCGCTTTGTTCTTCCTATCACGTCTATGTCGTCAGCAAACCCAAGTAATTGTGTCGATCTATTGAAAATGGTGCCTGATGTACTGGCATGGGTGCTCCGTATTACATTTTCAAGCACAATATTAAAACAGCTGCATGACAGTGCGTCACCTTGTCTTAGCCCTCTGGTGGTTTCGAAGGTTTCAGTAGAGTCTCTACCAACTTGGACGGAACAGCGAGCATTCTCCAACGTCATCCTGATAAGGCGTATCAGTTTAGCAGGGATTCTAAAGTTAGACATGGCACGATACAGTTCGACTCTATTAACACTGTCGTAGGCGGCTTTAAAATCGACGAACAGGTGGTGGGTGTCGATGTTATACTCTTGGGTTTTCTCCAGGATCTGGCGTAATGTGAATATTTGGTCGGTGGTAGATTTTCCAGGTCTGAAGCCGCATTGGTAAGGACCTATCAGGTCGTCAGCAAACGGCTTGAGACGTTCACATAAAACGCTGGACAGGATCTTATAGGCGATGTTTAAAAGGCTTATGCCTCTATAGTTGGCGCAGAGGAGGCGGTCTCCTTTTTTGTGAATCGGGCAGATGGTACTGAGATTCCACTCATCGGGCATACTTTCCTCCGACCATATTTTGCAGATGAGTTGGTGTATGCTCCTGACCAGGTCATCTCCAGCGTGTTTAAAAAGCTCCGCTTGAAGGCCATCACATCCAGCTGCCTTATTCATCTTTAGTCTGGTGATGGCTACTTTGATTTCATTTTGGTCGGGCGGGTGTAGTTCGTGGTCGTCATCTAGATTAACTGGAACAAGTTGATCTTGGGCGGGATCTTGGCTGTCATCGCCATTTAGCAACCGGTTAAAGTAGTCTCTCCAGATGGCTAACATCGCCTGCGTTTCCACTATGGTATTTCCATCCTGATCTTTGCAGGGCCCAGGGCGGCTTGTGAAACCGGATGTAGACTGTTTCACCTTTTTATAGAAGTTTCGTACCTCTTTTCTGCAAAAACATCTCTGCATCTCTTCGACTTCGCGTTGCTGGTGTTCTTTTTTCTTTCTCCTGAGTAGACGTTTCTCAACTTTCCTTCGCTCAACATAGAGATTTCTGGATGCTCTAGTATCTCTCTGGAGCCACGACTTGTATGCCTCTGTTTTGGCTTTGTTTGCCTGAGCACATTCGGAGTCGAACCAGGGGTTTCTGGGGGGTGGATGTGAGAAGCCCAATACCTCTGACGCAGCACTTCTTATGGCTTGTTGACATAGCTGCCATTGGTCTTCCGGGTTCATGTCATCAGTCGAAGGATTTCTCGCAAGCTCAAGGGATACGCGGTCGGCATAGGCAGCGGCGGTCTCTTCCGATTGAAGACGTCCAACATTGAATTTCCTAGGTGTAGTTGGTGTTCGCCTAAGAACTTCCATGGAGATCCGTACCCTAAGTTTTGCACCGACTAGGTAGTGGTCCGAATCGATGTTAGCTCCTCGGAAAGTACGGACATTCATAATGCTGGAGGAGTGTCTTCCATCAATCACAACATGGTCGATTTGGTTGCAGGTTCGACCATCTGGGGATCGCCATGTGCCCTTGTGGATGTCGGGACGTGGGAATCGCGTGCTGCTCAGCACCATGTTTTTTCCCGCTGCAAAATCGATGAGCCTGAGTCCGTTGTCGGAGGTGGTGTCGTGCAGGCTGTGTTTTCCGATCGTCATACCAAAGATGTCCTCTCTCCCAATTTTGGCATTGAAGTCTCCCAAAAGAATTTTAATGTCATGTTTTGGGCACTGCTCATATGTTTTGGCGAGGAGCTCGTAGAAACATTCTTTGATAGCGTCGTCTTTCTCTTCTGTAGGGGCATGGGCGCTAATTAGGCTTATGTGGTGGAATTTGGCCTTAATGCGGATCGTTGTCACTCTCTCGCTGACTTCGCGAAAGCTCAAGACCTTTTGCCTAAGTCTTCCTCTGACAGCGAATCCGCACCCAAACAAGCGCGATCTCCCATCAAGGTGGCATTTCCCATAATAGAAATTACAGTCCTCCGTAATTCTCAGGCCCGGTCCATCCCATCGCATCTCCTGCAGGGCTGTTATATCAGCGTTGAGACTGGCGAGGGTCTCGGCTAGCTGTTCGGCTTTACGCGGCCTGTTTAGCGTACGCACATTCCATGTGCATATGCGTAAATCGTTGTCCGTTTTTCGTTTGCGGGGGGGGTCGTCAACATTTTTGGTTCTTTCATCCGAGGCATTTTCTGCGGTTTTCATCACAATCTAGTTTCCCTTTCATGACCGGCTTGTGAGGCCTGTGCATGACATAGATCTTTGTGGTGGTTGGATCTTCAGAGCGTATCTCTTTCTTCCTGCTCCTAGTTCCTGAGAAGATAACTCAGGTATCTACAACCTATGGATCCGATGGATCCAACGTTCGTCGTTAGTTCACCTTTCGGCTATCCAGCAGGCACCACTTGGAGGTGACGATACGATTTTGCCCACCGCAATTTCGGACATACCATCAAATAAAGCTATTATTATATTATTACTAGCCTCACCCGGCGTACGTTGTTACGCCCAAGAAAGAATGAATAAAGTATTTTATTTCGAGATTGAAAAAACTTAGTTTATTTTATCAATGACAATGAAAATGTTCATTGTAAATAATAACTGTAATGCGAGTGGATATACAACATTCTTAGTTTTTCCATTTGGTGCAAAAATGAACAATTTTTTTCGGCGTTCCAACTCTGGAGCATGCAACATATAGCTGGCCATGGGAAAACATGGATTCTCAATATTCAATCCCGCAACAGCAAGCGATTTTCCTTGAGCTTTATTGATTGTTATCGGAAAGGCTAGGCGAACAGGAAATTGCAATCGCTTGAAATTGAACGGTAGGTCGGTGGGTATCATCGGAATTCTTGGAATCAGCACATCTTCTCCTTTGCTTTTACCGCTAATAATTGTTGCTTCAATGACATTTGGTATTAATTTCTTAACGGAAAGTCTGGTTCCGTTGCATAGCTTTGGTGGATCCAAATTTCGAAGGAGCATGATTGGTGAGCCTACTTTCAAAGACAATATGTGTGGTGGCATTTCAGACGGCTCCAGGGAATTCAAAAATTCTACCGGATAACTGACTCATCTGTAACTGTGTCAATTGATTTATATTTCACTGTCGCTCCTGGGATTTTCAATTGAATTCGATCATTGATTTTGTTAACATCATCATTTTTGGGCGCTAAAATTGCTCGTTCGCGAGGCCAGTCATGATTTTTGAAGTTTGTCGAAATGTTAGGGAAAACCATCTTTTCAATGTCTTGAATTGACGACTGCATTTGCAAAAACTTGATGGAAAAGATATTTCACTTGTAGCATGATTAATCGGAAATTTGCCATCACCAATATCCAATAGTTGCTTGGAGAATGTTTGAGCAGAAACATCTTGGAGTAAATGTACATGCATATTGGTCGATAGATAATTTTTTCACATTTCTCCAAAGTGTTGATGCTTTCAGGCAAGCATTGAGCTCATCAGCAGGTGTTGATCTTGGAATCACAGGTAGAGTTTGACGAAAATCACCAGCTAATAAGAGAGGTACTCCTCCCATTGGTTGATCTATTTCTCTCAGATCTCGCAAAGTACGATCAAGTGCCTCAAGCGATTTCTTATGGGCCATTGTGCATTCATCCCAAACGATAAGTTTACATGTTTTCAGTACCGTGGCCATACCTGATCCTCTACCAATGTTGCAAGTAGGTTTTTCAGTATGATACCCATTCAATGGTAGCTTCAGGGCAGTTACTGTTCGAACTCGATTATTTTCATTTCGTTCTGAACGTTGTTCGTCCGTTTCCATTGCTCTTGCAGTTGCAGTTTGAACTCGATTTTTTTCATTTCGTTCAAAACGTTGCTCATCCGTTTCTGCTGCTATAATGGCTGTCACACGCCTCAAATTACGTTTAGATCTTTCAATAGATGTCTTTTTCCGTGGCATTTGGTTTAATTTTCACTGCTAACTATCTGCAACTAAATAGAATATTTATGTCCTATTATACATATGTACACCATTTATGACAGTGAATGTCACCACAAATATTTACCACGCAAATATGTCTTGCATTTCAACGTGAATTGAATATCAATTTTTGATTTTTGAAATATACATAAGTAACGACAACGCAAGTCAATTTTATTTAATCGATCAATCATCACAGTATGTTTGTTCATAAAAAATCATGCAAATATTGCGAATTTTTTCATGTTTATGATCTTCTTTTCCTTATGATTTTTCTTCTTATTATTTCATTTACTCCTCTTATGTTTATACAAAAATAAAAAAATTCCTTTCTTTCTTCGTAAAATTCCACGCGTGCGTTCGCTCTATAAACCTTACTTATGAATTGTAGAATAAATTTTCTTTTAGCACTCAAGATTGTTGTGCGTAAACACACATAAATTTTGTATTTTATATATGTATATAGATAGATAGATTTGACAAAGTGCACTAAAAATGCATTTGGTGCAAACCATTTCAATCCTTCGTAGGCGTACGCAGAAGATCCTTCCATATTTTTATCCACAATCTGATTAAACGTTTAAAATCAAATAAAAACATAAGATTTTTATTTTTTCTAGCCTAAACTTTTTTTTTACCAATTGTCCTCAGAAAACCCTACCAAAGAATATATTAAAACTTAACTCACCGAATTTTGACGTAATTTCATACGAATTTTATTTTGCCGGATGGTGTTGCACTGTTCCGCTGACAAATAGTGTCCGATAGTGCTGTTACGTGTGCTTAAACTTTGCAGTCTACTCGCTGAAGATATTTCAAATTTTTTTTAGTTATTTGACAAAGTTCACTTAAAATGCATTTGTTGCACCATCTATCTGAATGGTATCGGACAGTCTATAAACCATCCTTATGACTTTTAGAACAAATTTCTTTCAGCACTCAATGGGGTTGTGTGCATAGTTTTCGAGTTTATCGCGTAAACACACACAAATTTTGAATTTTATATATATAGATAGATAGATATTTCCTTAGCCGTACAATACGAATGTGGAATGAATTGCCTGGCACAATTTTCCCTTGCCATTTTGATCTTCAAACATTCAAGACCAATGTTCATCCACACCTCCTTTCTCTTCTTCAATAATTTTATATCGCCCGCGCTGTGACTAAACATAAAAAAGGGCTATCCGCTATCCGAAACCATCGAGCGCGTTTGCATTTTATAAAAAAAATTATAGAAAAATAGACAGATTCTTTATTTTTTTAGCATTAGGTTTACACCGTATATGGTTAAGAATAAGGACATGTTAGTACCGCTGCCATCAGCTTCTGCCTCTAAATCCAACAAAAACTCATTTTTCCTTAAGTTCTAACTCATTAATCAGGGCAGCTATTGTATGAATGAATACAATTTTCACGTGCACAGTATGTTATGTGAGAGACCAAGAGCATTTTTGATATTAATACCTAATATGTATTAAATTATAAAATAAAGCTTCAACTTAAATTGTAACACATTCTAACCCATTATCAATTTGTTTTAAATTTGTATTTGATTGACAACTACATAATTAAGTTTGCAAAAAACCAACTCAGTTCCAAAAGAGCAGCCTTTCAATTCAGAAAAAAAAAATGAAACCGAAAAGTTTGTCAAGCTACATCGATATTTTAGCCGCATCATGTAAAGACCATTTATAAAGCCTCCACAAGCTTAAAATGCCCTCAGGAAACAAAAGTGCTAAATATCCTTCCTCTTTCTAGTTGTAATCAAATTAAATTGGTTGGTCATTGAAATGAGTTTCCATCTCTTCCCAACAAAAACAAACCAATAGCCCTCCGGCCTCTTCGCACATATAGAAAAGAAAGCCTGCTGTGCAACATCTCCATTCTGCCATTGAAATCACAGTTTCGGGAAATGACCCAAAATGATGTTGATGAGGTTCAGTAAAAATTAATTGTCCTCACTATTCACGGGCTCATGCAGTGGAAGTAGTAACACTTGCGGCACCCACCATCAGTAAACATTTAAGCCCAACAAAGCAGCGATGGTGCGCGCATGGTCCAGTTTGTGACCTTTTGCACACACACACACACACACACACACACACACACACACACACACACACACACACACACACACACACATATAAACGCGTGAATACAGGGTGCTCTTGTGAATTTTTAGGCAAAAACAAATCGATTGGGTGGGAAAATAGTATACGATTAAAATAGTTATCAATCAAAGTTGTGGTAAATTTCATTAAGTTTTAATGCGGATGTCGTCTTAAATACAAAATCCACTTAACAGTCGGGCCATGCGATGGTTTGATTGATTGGTTTTATAAATTCCTGGCAATTATAATTATTAAATGCCAAAGTTATTCTTTTGTGTTTTATATTTCGGTGAGATATGTAAAGCAACAGTATTGTCTACAAGTACCTTCACACACCATTGTAATTGAAATTTAATCCATTACCAAACTGTTTTAAAACAAAGAGCTAAGTGAGTGTCGTTTTTGTACCCTAACCCATAGAATGGGTATATTGTTGGTATTAGGTGTATAGTTTATAACATAGAGATATAATACCGTTAAGTATATAGAAAAATATAAGTATTCTAACTCAAAATCAAAAGATTAATCGATTAAGCGATGTCCATCCATTCGTCCATATTTGTACTCTCTAGAAGGTCGCAATTTTTGATGTAGGAAGCTAAAATTTGGTATAATGCTTCAAGAGCAGGGCTAAATTCTTGAGCCGGTAAAATCCACCCACAAACACGCCCACAATCGCCATTTTCGTTCAACAACTTCTATTTAGTAAAATTAAATTGTGTTTTTTCTACAGTTACGATTAAAGCACAACGATTTAATTTTGCACACCCAAGCTTTAGGCAAATTTTCTCTGAATTAAATAAAAATTATTCAGTTTGGGCGTGGCTGACACCACAAACTATCAATATTTTTTATAAAATAACGATGCTTATTCGATAAAATAAAATTTTTCAGATATTAGTTGTACGTAAACATTTTCTGAAAGAAGGAAAAAAAGTTAAAAACTTATTTTTGCAAATAATAATGAATTACGCCAACTATAAATCTCTTAAATGTCGCCTAAAAAATCTTGTTGGCCATTCTGTTTGAACGTGTGAACCCTTTCGAATGAGAACTGACTTGCCCCTATCAGTGTGGTTTCAGGCCTGGTAAGTCAACCGTCGACCAAATTTTCAAACTTCGACTGATTTTAGAAAAGACCTAAGAATTATAGATCGATACTCACCACCTCTTTATCGATTTTAAAGTCGCCTATGACAGCGTTAACAGGAACGAGCTATACAGAGCCATGTCGCTTCTTGGCATCCCTGCTAAACTCATTCGACTGTGCAGAATAACTATGGAGAACTCGTGCTGTTCCGTCAAGGTTGGTAAGAACACCACCGACTCTGTTAATTTCCAGAAAGGCTTAGGACAAACTGAGACCCGGTCATGTAACCATTTCAACATTCTTCTAGAGGCAATCGTATGCAACTCGCATGTCAACACCAGCGGTGCGATTTCTTTTAAATCCGTTCAATTACTTGGCTATGCTGATGACATTGACATTATTGGAAGGACTTTGCGAGCTGTCAGTGGAGAATTCGCAAGTATTGAAGTGGATGCGGCGGAAATGAGTCTGGCTGTAATTAATTATAAAACAAAGTATATGCTGTCCCCGGGTGCAGAACACCATCACCGTAGGCTCGGACAAAACGTCACAATGGAAAGACATAACTTTGAAGTTGTCAAGTACTTTGTCTATTTGGGTTCCACCATAACATCTCAGAACAACATCAGTGAAGAGATCAGTCGAAGAATCACTCTTGCCAATCGATGTTTCTTCGGGCTTAGAAGGTAATTTTAATTGCAAAGCCCTCTCTCAAAGAACCAAGGAGAAACTATATAAGACCCTAAGAAGAGTAAGATTCTTCGGGTAATATTCGCTCCTGTATGTATTCCAATGGAGTATGGAGGAGAATATTCAATGACGAAATGTATACGGGCCTTACAGCGACATTGACCTGGTCAAAAAGTTGAAAATACAGCGACTAAGATGGATGGGTCATTTAGAGCGTATGGACGAAAACGCACCAATCCGCCGAGTCGGGGTTCGTTGGTTGAGGCCGTCGCGTCAACGTGCTCCACAATGGACTGTCTGCGCCACCTTAAATGTGTTATTTACACGGAGTTTTAAGGATTCATTAACTTATATATTTCTTATCAATGTCTAAAATGAACGGTTTGTATGCCACATGGCCGACAGATACAAACTGATCGAAATGAACCTCCCATAGCTTGTTAACGGGAGTACCGAATTAGACGAAATTTCATATGTGCCTGAGAATATGTACTTATCTACCTATCTATTACATACACATACAAAAACCTTTACTCTACATATCACAATTCGCAGACTCAGGTATAAGAGCAAGTTCAAACTACAATTTATATACGAGCCACGAGTTGAAGTTTTGGTTTGGTAAAAAAAATTGTATATAAAAAAAGTGCGTGCGTTCAAAGAACACATATCAGAAGTGAAACTTGTTTGGCAAAAATAATTTTTATCAATACTAGAAATTAATAATAAAATTTTTTTTTTGAAATTAAAATTTAGAAAAGAGAATTTTTGAAATATTTTTATTTTATATTTTATGAGAAATAATATATTAAATGCTTAAATGACGAGTGGCAAATTGAAATGCCACTATACTAATGTAATAATGTATACTAATGATGATTTAAATAAATAAAAAAATCTGCGTTTACTGTACAAGACGTAATTCGACAGAAATGATAAATCTAAAGTTCTAATATTTAACTAACTAAACGAATACATCAACTCTCTCAACCTTTCTCAGTAGATCTCTCCAACCTCTCGCTCCTTGGCTCTGTGCGTGATTGCGACATTCGCTCTATCTCACTCTCTCTCGATCTTTCTCACTCGCTTGCTCCCTACTCTCGCTCCATATGGCTATGTGCTTCACGCTACGTTCGCCCTTTCTCACTCTCTGTCAATTGGTCTCAATCACTCACTCCCTCTTCTCGAACAAAAACGTCCCACATTTCCGTGATGCTTATATTATTATTATTGCATTTCATCCGTAAAAAAATTACCCTCACGCGCCTAAAGAAGTTTCACTTCAAAACAATCTGCGTTTACTGCACAAGACGTTATGCGACAGATACATACGATATCTAAAGTTCTAATATTTAACTACTAAACGAATACATCAATCAATAGCTTGTATTTTTTCTCGATCTCCCTTGCTCTCTCTCAATCTTCCTCACTAGCTCTTTATTGAAGCATTCCACGCTCACCCATTTGGACGATTGATATTCCTCATGATTAAGCTCTTTTTCTATGAACCGCATCAACCGACTTCTTAACTCCGCTTACCCGCCTAACACGTTTAATATTATACACATCACATGTTTCATATCAACCTTCCAGCGTTCATTTACCCACATACCAAGTCGCATCCCTGCTAGCCGCCAAACTATTAAAAACTATCAACCGCTTGACTGCCTACAGTGGATATACGAAACACTTTTGTCTGCTAAGACACACGTAATGCATACCATTCTTGCTACCCACCGTTCTATTTTTAACCATCAGCCGCCGACCTACTCTTAGTTGATATGCAAAACTTGTTTGTGCTATTATAAAACAAACCTAACTTATAGGCCCCATACACTACACATGCCTGCATGCGCAAGCACAAAAATGCGCAAACACTCTTTCCCCATACACTACACATGCAAACTGTACAATATTCAGTTGTGTGTTCACCGCTGAACAGAAAACTTTAAAAAATGTCAAGCTCCGACACCGCTGCTGCGGCAATTTTGATTGCTTCTTTCAAAATCAACCCTTGACTGAGCAAATGTAGCACACACACCACACATGCTTGCATGCACAAGCAAGAAAATATCAAAATTTTTTGATGAGGTAAGTAGTAAGGTGCAAAGAGGATATATACATAGAGTCCAATCTTGTGCCTTGTTTTGATTTTGCCTACAAGCCACAGCAGTCATATTGTTCTTTTTGTTAAACATGTGTGTGTGCTACAGCTGTCATATTGTTCTTTTTGTTTAACATGTGTGCGTTCACACCTTACTACTTACCTCATCGTTTCTTTTCGTTGTTTCACACGGACAATGAATACAATAGGAAAGAGACCACGAAAATTTTATCAGAGGAGGATGGAACGTAGGAAAGATTGGACTCTATGTATATATCCTCTTTGGTAAGGTGTGAACGCACACATGGTTAACAAAAAGAACAATATGACAGCTGTAGCTTGTAGGCAAACTCAAAACAAGGCACACGATTGGACTCTATGTATATATCTTTGGCTCAATCCCACTCTCTCTCTCTCTCTCTCTCTCTCTCTCTCTCTCTCTCTCTCTCTCGATCTTTCTCACTCGTTTCTCCTTACTCTCGCTCCATGGCTATGTGCTTCATGCTACGTTCGCGCTTTCTTACTCACTGTCAATCGGTATCAATCGCTCTCTCCATTTTCGGGGACGGAAGTCGCTCTTATTTCCGCTGCATCAGTAAAAATTTTACCCTCACGCGCCTAAAGAAATTTCATTTCAAAAAGTATTTTATCATTCAAAAGTCACTTTTTTCAGAAAATTTATAAGGTAGAGATGGCGGTTCTAATTTGAGTTGAAAAACTCCTTAAAAGAACCCAATTAGCGCTGGTGTGCGCCGTTTTGTTACCATTAACCAACAACTTAACGAAGGCTTAGACGGATGTGATGGTATGTGTTCCACGGAGAAGGACGGGAAGAACTAGTTTTCTCTTGGAAAGGTGACTCAATCTACCAGACCAAACCATAGGACAGTTCCATGTAACCCAACTCCAGACTTTATGCCACCTAGGCAGGTTGCTGGTTGGTAAAGGTACACTGGTTCTGTCCAGGATTGGTCCAGTACGCGCCTACGCGGGCTTGGCGTAGAAGCCCCCCAAGAAACACAAAACCGCCACCTAGGCGAGATGTATGGTTCTCAAGAGGGTTTCCCCGTCAAGAATAAACTGATTGATTAGAGGGATTGTGAGAAAAGGGCTACGAGAGGGAAGGGAGGGAAGGGGAGACAATTATAAGCCGCCAAGTCACCCTTAAGTCGGCTTCAAGCAACCAAACTCCAGACTATATGCCACCTAGGCAGGGTGCTGGTTCGTAAGGGAACATTGAAATCGTGCAGGGAGTTGTCTTTGTAAAAGGGTCCAGCATAGGAACCACCCAGATCATACCCCACCACCTAGGTGAGATGTATGACCCTCAGATGGGTCCTATGCAGATCCCCTGATTGCTTGATTAAGGAGACTAGAAAGATTTTAAGAATAGGGATGGGATGAACTAGTTGAGGATGTGATTGTCGGGATAGACGATTTATTTATAGCCATTTTGTCGCATTCAGGAATTTAATCAAATCTTTGATTTTTTTATTTGACAATTCCCCAAGATCTTCGTAAAAATCTTCACCCAGGGTTCGCATCCTGATGCGAGATAAAGCTGGGCATTTGCACAGTAAGTGGAAAACAGTTTCCTTCTCTGCCTCGTCTCTACAGGATCGGCAGTAGTCGTTGAAAGGAATACCAATCCTTGCAGCATGCACCACCCTGGCTATATCTGACCGGTCTTTGCATAGCAATGCGTTTGTTCTTGATTTATTGTAGGCAGGCCACATCTTCCTGGATATGATGCAATTGGTCAAATTGCTCCACCTTTGATTAGATACGGATGTATCATGCCAGCGGCATGTTGACGGCTTCGGCGAGTAAGCTGTGAAGGGCTGATCCTGGCAAGCTCATCTGCTTTTTCGTTTCCCTGAAAACCACTGTGCCCTGGAACCCAGAGCAGAGTGACTTTCAGGTTTGAGCCAAGATCATCCAGTTCTTCTTGGCATTGCCTGACTAATTTGGAGGAAGTGGATGTCGAATTCAATGCCTTGATAGCTGCCTGACTATCGATTAATATAGCGACATTTCGGTTTAGATGCGAGTCCGAGTATTGTTGCAGTAATTTGCAAGCCTCCCTGATTGCAATAACTTCTGCCTGGAAGACGCTAGCAAAGTCAGGGAGTCGAAAGGACTTGGATACATTGAGCATTTCTGAAAAAACGCCCGCACCTACTCCACACTCCATCTTGGAACCATCAGTGAAGATCGTTATGTCAAAGTCTCCTATAACATCATCGTTTTCCCATTCTGTTCTAGAAGGGAAACCTGTTTTGAAACTTTTATGGAGGCTAAGAGATGGTTTGTAGTAGTTAGTGGGGTACAGGGTTAAAACGGCAGTTAAAAGAGTTGAGATATTGCTATGACCGTATGGTCTTTCGGTCCAGCAACCGGTCTCCTTTAGTCTAATTGAACTATAGGACACCAAGTATTTAGTGTGAAGGTCGGGTGATAAAAGGTTCAGAATAACATTTCGGGCATCTGTTGGGCAAGACCTAAGAGCCCCTGTGACACCGATGCTAGCCGTTCTTTGAACCTTATTTAACTTGTCAGTATTGTACGTAGGCTTTGCTGAGAGCGGGCCACCAAAACAATCGAGCCAGAAAATTTATAAAGGCCTTTTAATATTCCAAAGTTTTTTTTATAAAAATCTTTCTGAAAAATACTGATTAATATTTTGTGTATTCAAGTTGAAAAGAATAATCTATGAAAAACAATAATTTCAAAATAACCAAGAAATACAAAAATTAGGTACCTATGTAAACATAGGTGGGTAGGTACTTATATTCAAACTTCGAGATTTCAAATACTTTTCAAAATTAAGATTTGATCTATATTTGACCATCAAAACTCCCCCGTCCCCCTAGAAGGTATTCTAACAAAATCATTGGATCCATTTTTGAGAAAAAAATAAACTCTTCATTTGCCATTTAAATTACAGATCCTGTTAAATTTGTTGCTATGTAGATGAAGATGCCAATAATTCCAAAACCAGAAAATTATATCTGGTGACACAAATATGATATTTTAATTTTAAAATGTATTTTTAATTTAAAATGCAATTCGAGCACTCCAATCTCCCACGTGCCATTAACAGGACTTTTGAAAATTATATTTTTTGATATTTCAAAGTAATCAAATGATTTCGTTTTAATAAAATTTGCTTTGCAAAATGGTGTGCAACTGGATTTTTTTTTAGGTACACCCATTTTATGGGAAAATGCCAAACGAGTAATTAAGGAAACATATATGATCCATTTGAAGGCAAAGCGACTGCAAACAATTAAAGGAAATGACTGGACTTTTCGACGATACTCCACCAACTCCAACACCAACCACCAACACCACCTGCACGGATGCGATGGTTTCAATTGTATTGTTAGTTACTGGTCAATTATTTACCATTCCTCCTCATGCCGATGTTGGTTCTCCTATACATATACCGATATACCCTGGGGACACAGACTGTTTGGTAATTCTTCATCATCATACGGTTCCCTTCCCAGCACAGCTCGAAGGAATAGTATATTTCCCCGGAAAATCATATCGTCCTACAGCGGCCTTCAAGCTGTGCAATTTCTCGTTTGGCTTAAATGCATTTGATTCAGGTTCTTTTTCATTTAATGAGCCTGATACTTTAATTGGTTTTGTATTTCCCAATCGGTGGAAGGTATACGATTATATGTAGGTTGTAGGTACCTAGATGTACATATATGTATGTATATATACTTACTGCCAACATAGCGTAGGAGTTAAATGAGTGAGGAATGTTAGTAGAGTTCGAGTTCCTTTGCAATTGGAACACAACGCCCAGCCCAGACAGGCTATGCTCTCATATGTTTATATGTAATTATATCTGCTTTCTGCAACCCCGTTCAATTGCGGACTCCACTCTGCTAACTGCTTCTGCTATTGAACCATATAATATGGCAGCAAAGAAATATAAATTTGTATGTGTTGTGTTATACGAATATATACGGTTGGGACGAATAAATTAATGAATCGTCATCAGTCAGTGGCACAAGTAGTTAAGTGCTGCCGAGATTTTTGTCTATATTTATTGCGTAATTACCGGAAGACGAGTGTAATCAATTAAAGAGTGGAGATTTTGTGATGTGTAATAAAAGTGGATTGGGAATGAGGGAGAGTGGTCGTTATAGAAGTTTGAATCTTTTTTTTTTTAATTATGCATTCACAGTAAATATACCGAGTGCGGTCGTTTTATACCAGAAAATACCAATCCATTGAATAGGGATTATCAATTATTGTGTACCAATAAATTGATTGGAAAATATTGAGCACAAAATTTTGTACATATACTATATGTACTAGGAATTCCATCTGGTTCTACTAATCAGTGGAACCGAATCAGTTCCATCAGATGGCTGATATAAAAGGTTGGCGTAAATGTGCGCGAAGCCCAACCCTATTTTCTTCGCCATGACACCAACTGTTCCAATAACAGAAGAAAGCGAGAAGACTTCTAGAAAGAGACATTAGAAAATGACCATCACGTTCCGACACCACTACTATCACTTTTTATCATCATCGTGAATTAAAAATTATACTAAAATTAATAAAAAACAAATAAAACTGCATACAAAGCGATGTTGTTAGTTAAGCAAAATTAAAAATTATCAAAATAATTTCTAAAAGTTTTATATTTTTACTTGAGATTATAGGTACACTGAAAAAAAATATCAATTGTCATACAATTGACAATCGGTGGTTGTTAACTAATAATGTTCATATTGTCGGAAAAAATAATCAATATGATATCATTTGATGATAGCGATCACCAATTTCGGTTATCAATTTGCAATATTGTCGATATGATGATCGGTATTTTCAATATGGTTATCATATTGACAATTGCAGTTGTTAATATGATGATCTCGTTTTTGCAGTTGTCGCATTGACAATATGTCGATTTTATCGAACATTTGTGCGTCTTAGAAGAGTATGAACGGCATCTAACTGATAAGCCCACAGGCCACAGTTCATGCTTGGTCGAATCGCACATAAGGTCAAGGATCTACCTTTTTATTTTTATTTCTTATTAGTAAATGCTCAAATTGAAATTATATGCATCAACTTTTGTTGTTGTATTTTTTTCAATTTTTTAAAATTTGATTTTGCATTTTGAGTTTTTTTTTTAATCACAATCATAGCTGTCTAATGTGACTACCATGATCGTATCGACAACCACAATCATCGTATTGATAACCACAATCGTTGTATTAAGAACTACAATTGACAACTACAATCCTCGTATTGGCAACCGCTATCATCATATTGACAATCTCGGTATTCAATATGATGACCGCAGGCTCCAGTATGATTATAACCGCAGTATAGTCAATACGATGATCGCGGTTGTCAATATGATGATAGCGGTTTTCTAAATTTTCATATTGATCGCGGTCGTTGGCTGAAAAATAACAACTTTTTTCGTCAATATAATGAACCGATTCATCAATATGACAACCGTTTTTTTCGAAGAATAAGGCGTACCATTTTGTCTTATTCTTCGAGTATATTTTTTACATATAAGCTACAATTTGAGATGCTTTTTTTGTGACTAGGCTTTGGTAAGCTCGTCGATGTCTAGGGTTGTTCCCAAAGAAAGCGAAAACTCAGGGTTGAAGAAGTTTTAAACTCCAAAATAACAACGTTTTTGTTTATCGAAATATTCCTGGGAGCTTATTTCATATACCTACATAATTAAATTATAGACTTGCAATAAAAGATAACAATTCAATTATATACTATCACTAGTAGCCCAGTAATTTTAGGTTTTATCTGCGGAAAAATTCCAACCAAGCTGAATTTTGGTACACACCTTTATTACGGCATTGTAATGAAGATGTGAAAAATTGACATTGATATCGTGCCGGCAAAAAAAGTTATGAAGGTCAAAAGGTCACGAAAACCGTTTTTCGCAAATATCTCGGTTTCTATAGCTCCAATGATTTTAACGTGTATGACAAAATTGTAGAGCATAAAATTTGCTACAATTTCGTCATTATTCAAAATTCGCCAAAAAATGCCAAAAAATGAAGAATACCACCTTATTTCTTCGGATATACCCGAGAAATCATGAAATATTGCTGTTTTTATGGCTCCTTGTTAAAATCACCAACTTCTTACACCCCCCAACGATCCCCGCTTGCTCACCAGGGGCCAGGCCATGCCCATTACTATTGTCATTCCGCCGTAATTTTTATATATTACTTTGTTCTTAGTACAGTGGGCAGGTAGAAAAAGGTCGGAAGTTAATCAAACTTTGAGATGTTGTTCAGGAATATTGAATTAACATTTGACGAAGTTTTGGACCTCACCAGCCCTGTTGAAAAAGAGGAAGAGGGGAAACTTCAAACTTTTCGAGTTCGCTCCGGTTTTCGCTCTATAACTTTTTTTGCTTACGTTCTACGGCAAAAGTGTACAAGACTTTTTTGTAGAGCGTTAAATTTACTAAAATATTGTTGGTACAAAATTGGTTGTGTCATTTCGTTACCGAAATTGTAGCAAATTTTATGCTCTACAATTTTGTCATACACGTTAAAATCATTGGAGCTATGGAAACCGAGATATTTGCGAAAAACGGTTTTTTTAGGTTTTCGTGACCTTTTGATCTTCATAACTTTTTTTGCCGGCACGATATCAATGTCGATTTTTCACATCTTCATTACAATGCCGCAATAAAGGTGTATACCAAGATTCAGCTTGGTTGGAATTTTTCCGCAGATTGGGGTTTAAAATGCCTAAAATGACTGGGCTATAGGTGTATGGAGTTCCTAAAAAGCTGTCCAGTAAACGGTTCCTTGAAACTATTTCTGTAGAGTTTTCGCCACGACAATGAACGGGTTTAATGCCGTAATTCTGGCAAATGCAATTCCAGAAGACAAAAGGATTGATCGACTCCTCTTGAGGTAGAGTGTCCCGACAATACCTCCAAACTCGGGTAAACGGGTACCTCCAAACTCGGTCTGTACAATAAACGGTGGTCTGTAGAGATTCCTCTAAAAGGAAGTGCTCTACGAAAATAAACAGTTTGGTCTAACGGGGGCGGTCAGCAATCCACTGCGTCCAATAGTGGAAGGCTAACAAAAAAAGTTTCTTCAAAAAGTTGGTGAGGCTTCTGCTGGTATTCTCCGCACAGAGTAATTTCGTTGAGATCTCTATTCCCAATACTTTATTTGACATGGAATCTTCTGCCAATGGTATGAAAGTCGATAGTCGACGTCGATGAATGTATGTGACTCTTCTTCTGGCTTAGGTACTCGGAAGTTGATGGTAGTCCAAATTAGTGATGCTAAGTTGCAAGGTATGAGGATTTGCCTTTTTATAATGAAGCAGTGGGCATTGCGTCACGTGATGGTGATTCCATTCTCGAAGACTATTGTAGGAAACCATCTTGGTTATCGGAAGCGGTAGGAGAAAATAAGATACTTCGTTACAAATTCACCAATTCTTTCCCTTTGGGCAATCTTCGTGGAAGAGTATCTGTCATCCGGTTGTCTACATACTCCGTTACGTCCATCTGGAGAACTCAGACAAAATCTGGGCTCACCAGCAAAGATAACTCTGCTAAAGTCGGCCTCGGAACAAGCTTGGTGAATGCGTGCAAACTCTAATCGGCACCGATTGTGCTCTACCGTGAGCCGACGTATTCGAGCGGTTCTTCTTGTTCTCAGACCACCTTCCAGCAATTGTCACCTATCCGTTTGAGCATTCACAGATGTTTTTTAAAATGTTTGAAAACAAGCATACAAAATCAACAAAATACCGAAGAAAAAATAAAAAAATATTTAACTTTCCAAAAAGCAGCAACATGCCAAAGCCATAATGATAGAAAGGAAAATCAAAAATATGAGTGCGCAACTAAGGTATCAGTGCTTGTACATCCTACAATGAACATCAATACCAAAAATCCCAACCTCAAAGGTCCAGTGTGTCAATCAATTGGCACGAGGTTTCGTTTTCGATACCAAAATAAAAAAAAACCTTGTCTGGGAATAATTTTATTTAACATTTCAACTCCCTTGATACACACGTACCAGTTCCCATCACTAATCCCCATTTTCAATCAAATTAGCTTGCTACCTTTCTAACATGCTAAAATCAAACATACTTAATGGAAATGTCTGTCAACAAACTGTCTTTCGAAGAAAAAATAAAAAAAATACAGACACACTTTGTGCTTCCTACTTAGCAGATTCCAACTTTGTCTACATCAGACAATTGACAAGTCAGGTTAAGTCTCCACTCTCCACATTCCGTTGATATTCGATTTTTGTTGTTCTTGTTGTAATTGTAGGTATAGCTTTGTTTATACGAATGCTTACTAGACGTTAAAATCACGCAACTCCTACGGCTGTTTGTGGGTGTGTACTCTAAGGATGTTCATTCGGCTTAATCCATTAGACATCAATATAAGGAGCAAAACTGTGAAAAATCAGACAACCATGTCACATGTCACTCTTACGTCAGTTGAATCGTATCATTTATTTTTTTTTTCTTTTCTTTCTTACACTTCAGGTGGTGCAAGAGAGTGTATATGATGCACCTGGTGGTGGTGATGGGTAGTTAAGGAATCAAGCTCCATCCACCTACACACCACCTAATTTATCGTTAGTCTCGCTGAGGTGTTAGTTTTGGAACGTCAACTTCGCCGTCGTCGTCGCGTCGTTAGCTGCTAGCTGCACCCAACCATCATCATCAAACAGCTATCACCAAGTAAAATATTTTTTTTTAAAGTGTGTTTGTTCTTCGTTCTCCTTACTTTCATAGGAATGAATCAGGTACATTGTATTGGTTTTGTGAAAAATGTTAACGCTTGTGAAATGTAAGTTATGTCAAAATGCCCTTAAATTAGGCACGATTTGGAATGTAATCGGCTAAGGCATTGTAAATATATTTTAATAGTAATTTCATCGAACATGTTTTTGAAGTGAAACTTCTTTATCGGCGTTGGAAAAAAATTTATCGTCACATTTTTCGGTTACGCGTCACATTTTTTCGTTACGCGCAATCTTTTTCTTGTTTTGATTCCATCACTGCACATAGCCATGGAGCGAGAGTAGGGAGCAAGCGAGTCAGAAAGACCGAGAGAGAGAGAGAGAGAGTGATATAGAGCTAACGTCGCATCACGCACAGTGTCATGGGGAGAGAACTATAGGTTAGGTTAGGTTAGGTTAGGTTTGTTTTATAATAGCACAAACCTGTTCTGCATATCAGCTGTAGGAAGGTCGGCGGCTGATGGTTAAAAATAAAACGGTGGGTGCAGAGACGGTATGCATTATGTGTGTCGTATCAGACAAAACTGTTTCGTATATCCACTGTAGGCAGTCACCGCATTGTTCCCAGATTGGTTGTTTTTCCCGCCATGGTTGGAAAAAAACTATTTGGTGGGTAAAGTAGTGGGAAAAAAATTCTTGGTGGTTTGTATGGTTGGAAAATTTCCGATTGGATTGTTATTTTATGGGGTGATATTATTTTAAGGATAATTCAGTACGACATAGGTACATATGTACCTACATACATAAATATTAAAAAACTATTTTATCAGCAAAAATAAAAATATGTACAATTAAGGCTTAAAGTTTGACTTACAAAAAAATAGTAATTGAGCTCAGCGAGCATGTTTTACAAAAAAAACTAAGAATTTTTTGTTGTTTCCCGAAAACCGAATAATGACAATTGTTATTGAAGTGAAACTTCTTTATCGGCGTTGCAAAAAAATTTATCGTCACATTTTTCGGTTACGCGTCACATTTTTTCGTTACGCGCAATCTTTTTCTTGTTTTGATTCCATCACTGCACATAGCCATGGAGCGAGAGTAGGGAGCAAGCGAGTCAGAAAGACCGAGAGAGAGAGAGAGAGAGTGATATAGAGCTAACGTCGCATCACGCACAGTGTCATGGGGAGAGAACTATAGTTTAGGTTAGGTTAGGTTAGGTTTGTTTTATAATAGCACAAACTGGTTCTGCATATCAGCTGTAGGAAGGTCGGCGGCTGATGGTTAAAAATAAAACGGTGGGTAGCAGAGACGGTATGCATTATGTGTGTCGTATCAGACAAAACTGTTTCGTATATCCACTGTAGGCAGTCACCGCATTGTTCCCAGATTGGTTGTTTTTCCCGCCAAAATGGTTGGAAAAAAACTATTTGGTGGGTAAAGTAGTGGGAAAAAAATTCTTGGTGGTTTGTATGGTTGGAAAATTTCCGATTGGATTGTTATTTTATGGGGTGATATTATTTTAAGGATAATTCAGTACGACATAGGTACATATGTACCTACATACATAAATATTAAAAAACTATTTTATCAGCAAAAATAAAAATATGTACAATTAAGGCTTAAAGTTTGACTTACAAAAAAATAGTAATTGAGCTCAGCGAGCATGTTTTACAAAAAAAAACTAAGAATTTTTTGTTGTTTCCCGAAAACCGAATAATGACAATTGTTATTTTTATAGTCTAGGTAAGTAATGAAAAAATACAAGACTTAAATTTCATTTCTAAAGGCTATCCCTACTCTAATAAACTATTTTTCAATTCCAGTTTCAAACTGCTGTTAAATCGATTGCATTTACGCTGAATATTGTACTTCCAATACTTAATAGCATGCGCAAATTTAACGACTTGACTGCAATGCGATCAAATTGACGGTTTGAAACTGGGATATCAAATGTTTGACGCAAGTGCAAACGTGCGGGTCTAAGGTTTTTTTTTTTTTTGAAAAATGCATTGAGAAGGATTTTAGTGTTAAACTTTCTTTTAAACAAAATATGGTGTTTTTTCCCCCTACAGTACAAAATTGGGATTTTATTTCGAATCCGGTGAGATTTCATATATTTCATATGGCATCATTGGCAGGCGGGTGGTTGATGGTTTTAAATTGGCGGGTAGCAGGGATGTGACTTGGTATGTGGTTAAATGAGCGCTGGAAGGTTGATATGAGAAATTTGATGTGTATGTGTATAATATTAAATGTGTTAGGCGGGTAAACGGACTTAAGAAGCTGCACTGGTCGGTTAATGCAGTGCAAAAAAATAAAAATTAGTTTGCCAAAGAAGTTTCACTTCTTACATGTGTACACTAGTACACGCACACATTTTTTTTATGTTTGCGTTATCTAGCGTCTAACATTCCGCTTAAGGTAGTTCCACACTATCCCACAGTGTAATACGACATGTCAAAAATGTGTGATGAAATAGTTGTATAATATGTAGTGTGGAAACAGAATATGACAGCGCAGATCTCATACGATTTGACATGTGCTTAGATCTGAAATATTTTTTTTAGGATTGAATGTAAAACCATTACACATTCCTTCACACTTTTTTTTGACATGTCGTACTACACTGTGGGATAGTGTGGAACTACCTTTAGTAAGAGTACTAAAGTTTATATTATATACAATGGTTAAGGTAATAAATAGTTCAACTGTCACAATTTTGATCAACGCATTTGATTGCCACTGAACTTTGCAACTGAGTAAGACCAAAAACAGGTGTGCACACTCTCTAACAAATTTAATACATACTAACTTCTGTCAAAAACAAAGAAAATCAACAGTCCGACATACTGGTACATGAGAATAGACGCTGCCTTTGTTTGAAAGAAGGACAGGTACTGTCAAAATTATATTTGGCATTTTTATGGTTTGTTGTTGTAGCTGTAATAAAACTAGGCCTCCAATTTAGAAATTAGAGACATCGTGCAGCCGCTGTGACCCCTTCAGAATTTGTGTTCGCCTGCCCTATAAGAGCCTGCCTAAATTTTTTTAACTGCACGAACAATCTGCACATCTTTGTTCACCATAAAGGATGATGACTATTTTCTTAAGATGGATTAAATTCTTTTTAATTTCAAACTTTTATTTGTCCAAAACATTTGAACACAGTACGCAAACAATACGTTAGCAGCAAACGCAAATCAAACGTACCTCAAGCTCTACGTTGAGCAAAGGAGCAAACTACAAAATAGGCATACCGTCCAGATCAAAATCAAATCCAGTTTTTTATTGGCTGATATAGTTTAGGCAGGTGTGGGGAGGGGGGGGGGGGTTCTTACTCCTTCTGTCTTCCAAACCGATGAAGAGTGTTTCAAGCGAAAATAATGGTGATAAAGAAGAATTTATCCTGGCTTAAGGAAAACGTGATATCCCCAAAGGCCATCATTATTTTCTCGGGTAGCCAGGCTGAACTAAAACCCCTGGATTCCTTCTCCACTAACTCCAAAACAAACGATCGTCTCTTAGAGGGATGGCGCAACAGTTCAACGTAGATATACCTCTGTTGGGTGTCAGGGCATAGAGATATTCAAGGAAAAAAAGCCGACGAACTTGCCAAACAAGGAACAACATTACCAATTTTAACTGCATGTTAGTTTTTGCTAAAGCAAGTGATACTGAGAGGACAAATCAAAAGTGATAACACATGTCAAGCGGGAAAGCTATAGATTAGAAACGGTTTCGGGCTTTGATCTCTCTACGCATTATAATAGGTGTCATTACAGGACACTGTCTCATAGGTCGACATTTTCCAGGTACATGTCCTGGACTGGTTAATAGACATCAGAATCTCTTTTTCGGAGAGTCTATTTTCAATGGCATCGATGAAATGATGGGTATAGATATCAATTCTCCGGTGCGCCCTGTTAAGAGCTCTAATTGGTTGTAAGCGTGTAACGATTCTCTTGTAGACAAAGTGTGTCAGCTTATACCTCTCTAGCTGACAGTGACCTTAACCTTTCCCAACCCAATGAAGGTTAGGAACATAAACCTAATCATCTACAAAAAAATTTCCGATACAAGTCTACCCGACCGACGCACGTTTGGAATCTAAGAACCAGGTACTTCAAAAAATAAAATGCACGACTGGGTCGCACGAACTTGCTCTTATGATAAACAATGGCGTAGTGGCTGCATATATGGATATTAAAAAAAAATTAAATAATTTCGAAAATTCTTTTATTTTTTAAATTAGTTTAAGAGTTTTCTCGGAAAAACTAAGTATGCAATAAATTTTCAAAGCTATACGTCAATCTAGGAAAAAAAATTATTGAAAATCGTTCGACCAGTTTTTTTTTTTAAAGGTTATTTTTGAAAAACTTTTTCAAAAAATATTTTAAAATTTATTTGAGTATGCAAATATATGGCAATCTGTAGTCTACATTTGTAAAATAATTTAAAAAAAAATCAATATACCCGTTTATAACATATTTCGAAAACCAAAATGAAAAAATTATAAAAAATCAAAAAACAAAGTTTTTGAAAATTTTGAAACGCCATATTAATAAAATTATGAATGACTTCCTGTGGCCGAAATTTTATTGAAATCGAATGTACAGTTTTCGAGAAAATTTGATTTGAAAATACTGGTTCTATGAGAGGTACCGTTATTAGACAAATTTTGAAAAAAAATTTCTAACCAAAAGATAGATTGTCTTGCAAAAATAGCATTCTGAAAGTTTTATCAAAATCGTTAGAGCCGTTTTTGAGAAAATCAATTTTTGTCGTCAAGATTGTATGGCAGGTGCCGTTATTTTTAGAAGTAGAGCAAAAATAAAAAATTTGTTCCGAATAAATCCTAAATACCAAATTTGAAGCAAATCGGCCCACCCGTTCAGCCTCCAGAGGCGCGAACAGACAGACAGACAGACAGACAGACAGACAGACAGACGGACGGAATTCCCAGACCCACTTTTTTCGACTTCTGCATCATCGTTATGTCATGTGTGATTGTTATCTCAAATTTTTTTTCTGCACGAATCCATAACTTGCCTTATACAGTGGAACTTCCATAAGTCAAAATCTCAAAATGAGAGAAGAAAAATTCGAGTTATAGAAACTTCGATTTAAAGAAATATAAAAACATTTTTAGATTTATTGTTTTATTTATTTTATTTTAATGGATATTTAAAGGACAATAAGATTTTTCAGACAGGAGCTTTGAAAAAGTCAGTAATCGTTCGTTGACGTTTTCTTTCATTGCATTTAAGTTTGTAAAAAGTTTCAATCTCGTGAATAACATTAAAAAACCGATACAGCGTGTTCTCTTCAGTAAATAGAGCATCGCGTATTGTTTCAAACGCTTCAACGACCTTAACTTGCTTGGGTTGCACGATTAAACCTTCAACTAGGTCGGTATCAGCATCAACTTCATCTTCACTGACGGTTTCTAACTCAGTCACCACTGATAACAAAATTTCTGGGTCAGACTGGATGTGTGAAGTAATAATTTCAGTATCCAAGTTAATGTATTCTGAAGGATGTCTTGTAAATTTTGTATTCGCGAAAAGTCCTCTTGCATTTCTCTGAAACTCTAGTATGGGCACACCAAAGTCTTCATGAATTCTATACTCTGCCAAAATTACATCGTCTTCTTCATCCCAAAGAGAATGTTTGCCAAATCCAGCTTTAATAAAGGAATTTCGTAAGGTCAAGCTCTTTACATCGCAGTCCCACGACATTGAAACATTTTTTATGCAGTCAAGTAAGGTTATTTTTGGACAAACATTTCCACCTTCTAGAGAAGCCAATATTTTGCTGATGATTCTCTTTCTGTAGAAACACTTGAAATTTTGTATCACTCTTTGGTCCATTGGTTGTAAGGTTGCGGTCATGTTTGGTGGAAAAAATGCAAGCTTAATAGACTTTAAATTTGTTGGTGATTTGTGGGCACTGCAGTTGTCGAAAACATCAGAACCTTTCGTTTTTGATTAAAAAATTTCTTGTCCCATTCCTTTAACCACTCTTCAAAAAAATCAGTAACCATCCACGATTTTGTATTTTCTCGGTATTGAACAGGCAATGATTTACACCTAATAAACATCGTGGTTTTTTGCTTTTACCGATAAAAAGAATCTTAAGCTTTTCTTTTCCACTCATATTTGCGGCAATCATACATGTGACTCGTTCCTTGCTATGCTTATACCACCGTGACATTTCTCACCTTTAAAAGCCAAGGTTTTAATTAGAAGACATTTATAAAAAAGGCCGGTCTCATCTGCATTAAAAATGTCGTCTTCGCTGTAGTCTTTGATTAGTTTTGGAAGAACGTTGCGTTTCCAATGCTCAGTCTTCCTGATTGATTGCTGCACTTTCTCCAGAAAGCGTTTTTTGCACAATGCCATTTCTTATGAAAAACTCAGTAAAACATTTTTTTCTGTACAGGTTTTTTTTTGTTAGGTTGGACTTACCTTTTTTTGAATTTATCAAGCCAACCTGTACTTGCAGAAACTCAGTTTCTCCCATTTCGGTTGCAAACATCTTAGCCTTCTCCTTTATGATTACTCCTGAAATTGGTAAGTTTACATTTCTGGCTTCCGTAAACCATGTTGAGACGGCCCTGTTAACACCATCATATTTAAGAGGTTTTCTTCTCTTTGAGGTTTGCGCGTTTCCTGAAGTTTCAGCATTTGTTTTTATATTTTCTCTGGTCTTCAGTATAGTGGAGAGTGTACTTGGAGGTAAACAATATCTTAAGGCTACATCCTTCTTTTTAACACCACTCTCAACTTCACTAATGACCTTCAGTTTTTGTTCAAAAGTTAGTTGCTTCAATTTTCTTTCTGACATGGAAACCCAAAATCCAGATGAAAATTATAATCTTAAACCAATCACAGTAGACCCAGGTTAATTTCAAAAAAATAAAAATAAACTAAGTATGAACATAAATGTATACATATATGTACGAACTATTCCTTTATTATGGTATGCACAGTGCACATACATACGAATATGTACGAGTTTTAACAAATTTCCAAAACAATCAGAGTAGACTAGATTGAATTTTAAAAAAATTGGAAATAACAGTTCGGCTTAAAGGGATTTTATTGCTAATAAACGCAATAAAAAAGTTCGAGATATCGAGAAATTCGTGTTATAGAAGTTCGAGTTATGGAGGGAAAAATGTATGAAAATAAAGTTGAAAACGCAAAGTTCTCATTTAAACTTCGAATAATAGAGAAATTCGACTTAAAGAAGTTCGAGTTATGGAAGTTCGACTGTAGTACCTATAATCGCAAGTAAAAAAAGTCCAACTACTCCGCATAAGAAGTATCCATTTTTCAAACATCGCCTATAAGATCCTGTCGTGCGTTTTAAGCGATCGCATTATGCCGTTTGCTGACAGTCTAATCGTTGCTCATCAAAGCGGTTGCAGGCCTGGAAAATCAACGACCGACTGAATCTTCACATTTTCAATTTGGCAAAGAGGGCAGAGGATTATACTGAAACCTTCGATACCATGAGAGCCTAGACAGCCAATTGTAGACCACGGCCCAACCAACAAACCCTCCAGCAAGGCCGGTCCCTATTAAGTCACCTCCAGTTCAGCACATCAAGTTAACGCCACCTTAGATTGGGTCTTCCAATACTACATCGGTCCTTATTGTTGGAATTGGACTCAGTGGGTACGTATTCGTCCATACACTTCATATGCATCAGCCATCTAAGCCACTGTATTTTCAGCTTTTTGACCAGGTCAATGTCGCTGTATATACCCTACTGCTCGTCATTGAATCTTCTCTTTTCCATACTCCATTGATACATAAAAGACCCAACATCACCCGAAGAATCTTTCTTTCAAAGCACCAGAGCCAAATTTTATCCAATCGTGTCAGTGTCTACGCATCTGCCCCATTCAGCAGGACTGGGATGATTAGCGTCTTGTATAATATCTCCTTTGTCCTTTGAGAGAGAGAGCTGCGCTACTAAGAGATACAAGACCAATCAAACAGCTGAAACACTGATATTGCTTTGAAACATAGTCATAGTCATAGTCCTTGATAACCTCAAAGTTATATCTGTCCATTGTGACGTTTTGTCCGAGCCTACGGTGATGATGTTCTGCACCCGAGGACAGCATACATTTTGTTTTATTTTGATTTACGGCCAGGACGATTTTCGCCGGCTCCACTTTAATTTACTTGCGAATGCTTCACTGACACCGCGCATCGTTCTTATTATGATATCAATATCATCAGCAAAGCCAAGTAATTGAACGGATTTATGAAAAATCGTACCACTACGCTGGTAGTGACAAGCTAGTTGCGTACGATCGCCTCATGAAGGATGTTGAAGAGGTTACGTGATATCGCGTGTCCTTGTCCTAAACCTTGACATTCGTTTTGATGTCGCTATACCCGAACTTCTTCTTGGTCAAGTGGATGAACGTTTTTTTGCATCATCGCATCGTCCAAATCGATTGCTATGGAAGCACTCACTGACATGTCAGACAATCATACAAAACAGTTAATTCATAAGCATATCCTTACGACCAAGTTCCAAGTCGTAATTCTGCTCATCCCTCGAAATAGTGATTTTTTCCTTCGGTCGCGTCACCTGCAGCATCGATCCCGCCTTCTTTGTGTTGTTTCCTTGCTGAATGATTGATGATTTTCGTTATTGTTTATGTTGTCTTGCCAAGAAAAGAAGATATATGTAGATAGCTACTACCCTCCCAAGGATGCGACTTATTCCGTCATTGAACTGGAAACTTTAGACTTGCAGTGTTATCCTAGGTTTGCCACCATCTGGCATACGAATTCTTTCTTTGAAAGTTGTATTATACCGTCTTCGCTCGAGAGACTGCGATAAAGTTAAATTTAATTTCCTCAATTCAGATGAATTTGTTTTTTGATTGTTAGAGATTGCTTCCTTGTTTTCTTTTTCTTCTTTTCCTTCTGCTTTCTTTAGTGCAATCAATAAAATGGAACCACCAAGATTTCGATTTTTATCCCTTGGGGATGAGAAAAGATATTTTTTTGTATTTTATTTTGCATATTGGAACATTTAAATACATAGTTTTGACGTTCAGATGTGAAACATCTTCTTCATCATATTGAGGATAAATTTTGCTGTTTTTTGTATGTTCTTGTCCCAATTTATTTAGTTTAATGTCTTCATTTGCAATAAGGAAATTAAAACTTCAATATAAACTAAATAGCATTGTGGTTTTCCAGCTTTTATGGAATGCTTAAATGTTAAATTTTAAAGTTTGTATTCCTTTTTCTTTGAAAGACGCAAATTACCTATATTTACGACCAGCGAACCCAGCGAACCCAGCGAACTTTCCGAGCAGTGGCGTAGCGTGAGTTAGGGCCGCCTCCACACTAAAAAAAGAAAAAAAAACATTTGTCCACCATTTCCACAAGTTACACCTAAACAAGAAGCTTATTAAAATGATTTTTCGAAACTAGCTGTCTATTCATAGTTCATGCACAGCAGTATCACCAATCTCATTTTTCCATTTTTGTCGTCACTTGCTAATGCGTGGTTAGGAGTCTGCCAGACGACTTTATGGTGAAGGGGCAGGTGTACAGTATAGTGGTTCATCCTCGGATCAAAATTTAGAAACAATTTACCTCGGTTCATGTTTGCATAATCAGAGTTCAGACGGTGGCCCAAGAGTAGTTTCATAGTTAACACACCGCTTTCCACGGATTAAATAAAGTTGATCAACGGATCAATAATTAAAAAAAAAACAGGTTCAGTACTGAACCACTAAGGGCCAGTTGTGCAATCGTGGTTCATCCTAGGATCAAAATTTAAAAAAGATTTAACTTCGTTCGTGTTTGGGTAATTTAAGTTACGGTGGTTCAAGAATTAACCCACCGATTTCCGAGGGTTTAATCAAGTTGGCTCACGGATCAAGAATTTAAAAACGAAGTTCAGTGCTGAACCACAATTGTACAACTGGTATTAAGTACCCACTCAACTGTAAGCAATTCTTCTTAGTTTTGATTAGCTTATTGTATAGTTGTCACAACGCACAAAATCAAGAGTTTTCATTTCACTTTATTTGTTTAATTTTGATTTACTTTAATTAAAATAAATGCATTCACTTGCATTTCTTTTAGTATCTTTCGAAAAAAATAAATAAAATATTAAATACAGAAGAAAAATACACAAGAACTGCTTGATAGCAAACGTCACTTGAACAGTTGGTTCGTTACCTCAACTCTTCCTAGCGAAATACCAAGATCGACTTCATGGTGATTTTAAGGCGCCCCAGATTTCAAAAAACAGAGAATCTTCTCGACCGACCATGGTGCCTTCGGGGCTAAACAAACAAAGCGAATTCGTATGCGCTGTAAAAGGTTGTAACTTCTAATCAAATTTAGTTGCATTTTATGGAGCAGCGGTCATGTGATTTTGTTGTAAAACAACACAAGGTATGTCCGATTTACAGTGGACCAGTTTTAATGCTGGTTGACTTTCTTAATAAATTACCGCCCCTTTCAAAGTCCTGCCCGGGGCCTGTGTCCTCCTTGCCTCTTCCCCGTCACTACGCCACTGCTCCAAAGTGATAAAAAACACAGATAGTTCATATTTCATTGAGATTTACTTGAATAGAATTGAAATTAGTAGAGAGCGATATGATAAACAATGATTTTCAATTTGTTTTCCGACGAAAAAACAAACAACGAAGATGGTTTGCCAACACGCGAATAGAGCCAACCTTCAGCTGACCGTGGCTAAAACAGGGAAATTCGAAATTAATCCCACAGACTTTCAACGATTGGCCTTGAGATTTATTTATTGTCATCGCAAAAGCCAATCGAATGGGGAGCTGAATCCGCTTGAATTCGAATGGAAGATCAATTGAAACAAACAGAATACGTGGGATAAGGACTTGCTCTCCTTTAAATTTGCCCTTGATGGTATGGTATAGTCTTGAATCACATTGTTCATCAGTTTCTTGACGGACAACCGCGAACCGTTGCTCAATTTCGTATGATTCAGATTCCGCTACATAATGATTATGATGATTATAAATCTCACCTTCAGCTGTTAACTATCCGGCGGAATTCCTGGCACATCATGCGAGTTCAAAAATTCTGTCGGATAGTTGGTTGCTTCACCTTCGTCGGTCACGCTGTCAACAAATTTGATTTTGGATAATGAAATTCAAGTAACCGATGTCCTTATTCTTTGCTGCTAGTATTGCCCGTTTACTAATCCAATTGATATTTTCATAATTTTGTGCAATGCCGGGGAACACTTTGGTGATGAGTTCCTCTTTCGACGATGTGAACTTAAAAAGTTTGCGGGAACGATATCCATCCAGTCGCAACATCAACTGGAATTTGGCCATTGCCAAGCGCTATCAGTTGTCTCGAGAATTCAGCAGCCGATGAGGGGTCGTTCTGAAATGCGACTCTCATGTTCATAGCCGGATTTAAGGGAGCAACTGCCCTGGGCCTCCACAAAAGAGGGGCCCCATAAATTAGGAGCCCTACAAGCTACAATTTTTCATCTATACCGTAGAACAAATCCCAAATCCATACCGTAAAAAATAACGATATCGAATTCTGATTGAAAAATTATCGAAGAAAAAAGGCATACAGTTTTACGTTTTAAAAAAGGTTAGCTACACTCGTTGGTCTTGTCGAGCTAGATCTAAGAAATCCATTGTCGACGGCTATTCGCAAATCAAAGAGGCTCTAACTCCTCCGATAAGAAGCAAAAAGATATCGTGAGGAAAGCAGCATCGCACCTTCTACAAAAGATGAGCCGCCTCGAAACCGCCTAATTTGGAACAAAATCTTGTAACGATTCAACGCTACAAACATGATGTTGCAGGAGCCGAAAATCTGCAGTGCGTGGATTAGAGCCATTGAAAACATTCGTAGAAACAATTTTGATAAACACGAGAAAGCAGCCAATCAAATAGCCCACACTGATCAATACGAACAACGGACAAGAAATGTGAGGCTCGATTATGAAAGCGCAAGACACAAATCTGTCACCGAAGGAGAAATTTAAAGTCTCCGGCTTCATCCCAGTGATCGTCGACCAACTGTGTGTTTCTGTGACTGAAAGATTGCACGGGTATGAAGATTTGGATTTCTTAATCGCATTGAAAAGATGGATGCTGAAAATTTGCACGCTGCAGCAGAGGCATTAGTGAAAGTGTACAAGAATGAGTTAGAACTTAGCCTTGTAAATAAGTTGGTTCAATTTGTATCTTTGATCGACGTTGACGTGTACCTACAAAATAGGATAATGGAAAAGAGCTATGTATATTATGCTCCGAAGCTATTTTACTACCAAATCATCGAAGACCAAAATTTCAGAGCTACATTCCCAAACCTTGAAATTGTATTGAGAATGTATTTGGTTTTGATGGTGTCAAATTGCACTGAAGAGCTTTCATCATGAAAATCATAAAAAATAAGCTGCGAACTACGATGGGTCCATCAAAGATATAGCTCCTAAGCATTGAAAGTCATTTACTTCGGAAACTGGGTCTTATCGAAATTATAGGCGAAAAAAGCTCGGAAGCTTCCGTTCGTTAACTCTTAAATTCGGTTTCAGATCATTTTCGTTTTCGATTAAGTATTTGTATGCGTCTCAGGAGTACCACGCTCCAGTGGCGCCAACATAAGTAAGTAAGTAAGTATTTGTATACGTGTTTGATATATGCTAAATGAATCTACTTGGTTTCACAATAAATTTCTTTTTGACAAACTCGAGTGAAAAAAAAGTGTGCGTCACGGTACGCTCAACAGAACTAAAACTAATATAAGTTAAACTTTTTAATATTGAAATTGTTTAATTTGAGAAAAGTTTAGAATCTTTTATTGATTGAGAGAGGAGGAGAACCTTCTACTGCCGTATGCGTGAGAGAAAGGAAAGCCAGACAGAGTGGCGAAGTAGCGCGTTACTTTACAAAGCGGTGTACGGTACCCTCCCAAAAGAAGTTATCACTTCAAAAATTAAAAATTATTTCGAAAATTCTTTTATTTTTTTCAGTTAAATTAAGAGTTTTCTCAGAAAAATCAAGTATGTAATAAAATTTCAAAACTAAATGTCTATCTAGAAAAAAAATATAGAAAATCGTTCGACCAGTTTTTTAAAAAGTGGTTTTTTTTGAAAAACTTTTCGAAAAATATTTGAAATTTTTTTTGAGTATATGTGATTATGAGAAAATCTATAGTTTTTATCTGGGAAAATAATTTTACTCAATTCACCCGTTTTCAAAATATTTCGAAAACCAAATTGAATTTTGAAATGTCTTATTAATAGGGTTATAAATGAGTTCCTGTAAATAAATTTTTATGAAAATCCGATATATAGTTTATGAAAGACCTTTTCAACAAAAGGATAGATTGTCTTAAACAAATAGCATTCTGAAAGTTTCTGAAAAATCACGCCCCTAACTGAAAACACGGTTTTCGTTGAAAACCCCCCAAAACCTGAACGAAAACACAAGTTTTACCATACATTTTTGCTAAGCACAAGTTTTCAAAAACAACTAGTTTTATATAAAACCTGTCGAAAACTTGTTGGAATACAAAGCAAAAACACCTAAGTTTGTTGTGATTCTTTCCAAACACACCTAAAAACGTAAAAAAAAAATCAATCATACTTTCATTTCGAAATTTGATAGTCAGTTGTAAAAATGAAGTGAAATGTCAAACGAAAACGTGAAAAGTCCGGTGTGAATGATTTTCGGGTTTTCGGCTCGGTGTGAAAACCCTATTAGATATGAATAGTTCAACGATATTTTTCCGTTTTGGCAGATGACAGTTATTTCATGATTTTAAATATGTTTGCTTATCTCAATGACTTACATACATATGTACTACTTCTATGCATTTACATACAAACGATTTGTCACCAAAACCCGTCGATCCGGCAAAACGTCAACGGATCAGTTCGGATCAGAAAATCCTATTTGGTTAGGGGAGAAAGTGTGCAAAAAATGCTCAACCATCTATACATATAATAAAATTGTAACGGGTCCATGTCTGTACATGCAAAACTAATATGGGGAGTCTCTATTAGACCCACAGAAGCCAAAACAATCGTTTTTAGAATTTTTGTCTGTCTGTCTGTCTGTCTGTCTGTCTGTGTGTTTGTACGCGCATCACGCAAAAACTACTGCATGGAATTGAATGCGGTTTTCGCAGATTTATTGGTAGTACGCCAACTTAAAATATAGGCTACATTTTATCGCAGGAAAATATATAATTCTGGTCGTTTTTTTAATATTGCTGCAATCGAACGTTATTCAATGATCTTAACGCAAAATTAAAAGATTTTAAAGAAGTTAGCGTCTCACTTACATAATGGCGCTGGAAATTATAAAAATAGCTCCACACTTACCTACATATACATGAATAGAAATAAGTAAGTCGTTCTGAATAGAAGTTACATCAAAAACATCATAGATGGCGCTATAGAAAATTTCTCATTCAGCGAAAGCAGAAATCGAAAAATAATGTAACCATAAAGAACGGCGAGCGAGCAATACTTACGCCCAAAACTGACGAAGCAGAGCTGCCATAAATAGCAGTATCGGCGCGTAGCATCGTTTTGAAAGTGGGCATTCCAATTAGGTATATTGCTTCAGAACTTAAATCTCCAACTTTGCAATTTAAACCGTTATGATACTTCGAAATAATATTATACAGAAGCCAAAAATCTTACGGCTGTAGAGCTGGTAAGCTATGTAGCTTTCATACCACGCATACCCCCCATTTTGATCCGGTTGTGCAAAAACAAAAATATACTGAGATACCTACTTTATTCAAAAATCCACGCGTACGAAGTAGCGGGCAAAAGCTAGTGAACAATAAACGCATACAAAACAATTGCAGACGCAGACACAAAAAACCAAAAAAAAAAAAAAAAAATTGTTCAATTCTGGTCTCATCATTGCTAATATCTAGCGACGAACTCTCAACCCACTCGGCCATCGTCACCACAATACCCAACGCGTTACGAAATTAAGCGGCTTACCCTCCCTAAAGAAGTTATCACTTCAAAAAATTAATTTTATTTAGGAAATAATTTATAATAATAACTTTTTAAAAAAATGTACATAACTTCTAAGCTGTAACCTATAAGGCAATCAATATAAACTATTCTGATTGCTTACTTCATGAAGCTTTTCTAAGGACTTGTTTCAATGCTCCATGACCAGTTATTGTTCACAGTGACTACATATAAGACCTCTTGAAGTTATTATAGAAATAAGAAAATAGTTTGCTTCGCCCCTTATGAAAACTTTTGAAAAGAACAAAGTGAATAATTTAATATAGGTATGTATGTATATTTATTTGTTTTAGTTTTTGTTTTTCTTATAAAAAAATCAATTAAAAATAAACCTGACGAACACTTTTCTTTTTTCAATAACAAAAATAAACCTTACTTAATATTTGTAAAGCTAAAACAATACTTTCGAAAAAAGGCACTTTGATATTGAAATTTCGAACTGGTTTGTGTACCTTTTTTCTCGTTAATTATTTAATTGTGCGGTGCGGTGGTATAATGTCACTATCCAGAATTATCAGTGCCTTGAGGAGTTGTTGCCTGATCTCCAGTCGAAGTTGGTACAACGTCACCAGTAGTAGCAGCAGTAGTAGTAGTTGTTGTTGGAGCAGTTGTTGTAGTTGATGTACTCGAAGTGGATGTAATTTCAGTTGCTGCACTTAAAGTCGTTAAAGTTGTACTCGCAGTTGGTATAATTGAAGTAGGTCCATTTGAAACTGGAGCTTCTCCCGATTGAGTGTCATTTTTCTGATGCACAATAATTGTACAATTTCGGCAGATCACTTCAATAAAATTGTTTACAAAAATTTCCCATAATTCTAAAAAATGTCAAATAACTCACAAACTTCTTTGTTATCTTCATCTTTTTGCCCATCATAGTCATCTTCATCGTCTTCATCATAAAAATATTCTAATAAATCATCAAAGATATCAAGAAATCCAGCTTTCTGAAATTAAAAAAATATTTTTATTTGATGCACCAATTTCAATGGTCTGAGCTCTGCTTACCCTTAATTTGTCACTTTTTTGATCTTGACTTCCGACTTTTAACGAATGTGATTCGGCTATTCCATTGATTGCCAAAACAACAAGAGTTATAAAAAATACGCCACTAAACTTGATCATTCTACCCACTATAACACTGAAGGCTTACAATCCTAACAAAATTCCAACGACGTTTAAATAGATGCACCCAACTTATATTCCTATTTATACTTCTTAGCAACGGAAATCTCTGGATGAGCATTTTAATGCTATCGCTTCTAGACTGAATCACCTAATAAGTTCGCATACCTTAGAGATATATTTCAAATTAAGAAGGGGTGTTAAAATTGCAATCAACTATAGAAAAAAAAAAAAAAAACGTGCGGCCCTCATGCTTAACCTACTTAGTAGCTAGATGGGGGTCTGAAAATTTGTAGAATAAAAATCCAGCTGCTTCTGTGTACATAAAGAGTCTGATCTTATCGCCGCCGCCGCCGCCACCGCCTGGAGTTGGCATGACTTAAAATTGGACTTGTCACTTCGTATTGCCATACTAAAACATAAATATTTGAGTTGTGAGCCATAAAATTAATTTTTTTATTAACGCTGTAAGGTCACGATGCTGATAAGACCTTTGGAGCAATTAAATCAGCAATTGTGTTGTAGGTGAAGCAATGCCACATATTTGTCATAATGAGTTTAGGTCGGGTTATGAAGGTTAAGAGTTTTGGCGTATTTTCCAATGAATAAAATATTTGTATAGCTGCCATAATAAGAGTAATCTTTAATAGCTTTATGCTAGAGAGTTGTATAGTGTTTTACATAGGAATGTATTAATTTTTTATTTTCCATCTTGAAACAGGCAATAAAATGAGCCGGACCGAATTTTTCAAGGGCGTTCTCTAAGCATTTCCTTAGTATACAAGGGTCCAGCAAAATTAAATTAATAAATGGCTAAATCTGCGAACGCCTACGCCTGCCTGAGAGAAAACTGACATGTTTGGGTTAACAAACATTTTGTATTCCTTTTTGCTTCCGACCCTATAGGATCGTACTTTATCTATAATATAATATGTATCTATAGATACTTTACAGAGTGTCCCATTACAACCGCGCCAGATGAAAACCATGACTTTGTTTAACGTCGTTGTTGTACTTAACAAAGTTAGTCCGGTCTTGTTTTGAATACGATTTAAGAAAAAATTATAACCCAAACTTTTGATTCCTTATGTCCTTCTGATTTTGTATTTCTTGCTTTCATTCCCTTAGAGAAAATATGCTCAGTTCCTACGCCCTAAGAAATTATTTTGAACAATTTCTTGCCATCAACAAAAAAATGCTAGTATAGGGAATTCTATTGTTTTTTCATTATGAAATCCGCATTTAGTATTCCCTTTACTTTCATCATACCATTCATACCATACATACCATACATACCATACATACCATACATACCATACATACCATACATACCATACATACCATACATACCATACATACCATACATACCATACATACCATACATACCATACATACCATACATACCATACATACCATACATACCATACATACCATACATACCATACATACCATACATACCATACATACCATACATACCATACATACCATACATACCATACATACCATACATACCATACATACCATACATACCATACATACCATACATACCATACATACCATACATACCATACATACCATACATACCATACATACCATACATACCATACATACCATACATACCATACATACCATACATACCATACATACCATACATACCATACATACCATACATACCATACATACCATACATACCATACATACCATACATACCATACATACCATACATACCATACATACCATACATACCATACATACCATACATACCATACATACCATACATACCATACATACCATACATACCATACATACCATACATACCATACATACCATACATACCATACATACCATACATACCATACATACCATACATACCATACATACCATACATACCATACATACCATACATACCATACATACCATACATACCATACATACCATACATACCATACATACCATACATACCATACATACCATACATACCATACATACCATACATACCATACATACCATACATACCATACATACCATACATACCATACATACCATACATACCATACATACCATACATACCATACATACCATACATACCATACATACCATACATACCATACATACCATACATACCATACATACCATACATACCATACATACCATACATACCATACATACCATACATACCATACATACCATACATACCATACATACCATACATACCATACATACCATACATACCATACATACCATACATACCATACATACCATACATACCATACATACCATACATACCATACATACCATACATACCATACATACCATACATACCATACATACCATACATACCATACATACCATACATACCATACATACCATACATACCATACATACCATACATACCATACATACCATACATACCATACATACCATACATACCATACATACCATACATACCATACATACCATACATACCATACATACCATACATACCATACATACCATACATACCATACATACCATACATACCATACATACCATACATACCATACATACCATACATACCATACATACCATACATACCATACATACCATACATACCATACATACCATACATACCATACATACCATACATACCATACATACCATACATACCATACATACCATACATACCATACATACCATACATACCATACATACCATACATACCATACATACCATACATACCATACATACCATACATACCATACATACCATACATACCATACATACCATACATACCATACATACCATACATACCATACATACCATACATACCATACATACCATACATACCATACATACCATACATACCATACATACCATACATACCATACATACCATACATACCATACATACCATACATACCATACATACCATACATACCATACATACCATACATACCATACATACCATACATACCATACATACCATACATACCATACATACCATACATACCATACATACCATACATACCATACATACCATACATACCATACATACCATACATACCATACATACCATACATACCATACATACCATACATACCATACATACCATACATACCATACATACCATACATACCATACATACCATACATACCATACATACCATACATACCATACATACCATACATACCATACATACCATACATACCATACATACCATACATACCATACATACCATACATACCATACATACCATACATACCATACATACCATACATACCATACATACCATACATACCATACATACCATACATACCATACATACCATACATACCATACATACCATACATACCATACATACCATACATACCATACATACCATACATACCATACATACCATACATACCATACATACCATACATACCATACATACCATACATACCATACATACCATACATACCATACATACCATACATACCATACATACCATACATACCATACATACCATACATACCATACATACCATACATACCATACATACCATACATACCATACATACCATACATACCATACATACCATACATACCATACATACCATACATACCATACATACCATACATACCATACATACCATACATACCATACATACCATACATACCATACATACCATACATACCATACATACCATACATACCATACATACCATACATACCATACATACCATACATACCATACATACCATACATACCATACATACCATACATACCATACATACCATACATACCATACATACCATACATACCATACATACCATACATACCATACATACCATACATACCATACATACCATACATACCATACATACCATACATACCATACATACCATACATACCATACATACCATACATACCATACATACCATACATACCATACATACCATACATACCATACATACCATACATACCATACATACCATACATACCATACATACCATACATACCATACATACCATACATACCATACATACCATACATACCATACATACCATACATACCATACATACCATACATACCATACATACCATACATACCATACATACCATACATACCATACATACCATACATACCATACATACCATACATACCATACATACCATACATACCATACATACCATACATACCATACATACCATACTGTTGCAATAAACCATACATACCATACTGTTGCAATAAAAAGAAAAAACGACCGTTTGGTTTTAAGCTTCAAGAAGAACTGTGTATTACATAATAAGAATAGTTGTAATTGTAACAAAAAGAAATATAAAAACTGTGATCTATGTACTAAGAGAAGAGAGTGTCATTGGAATGATACAGTACAATAATTGTTCCTATTATATTAATTAACAAAGAATAGAGAGCAAAGCAGGGTTGCCATGAAACAATTCATAGAAACATTAACATAAAATATAAATTCTTAACACTCCCACTTTTTATAATGTTTTTAAGCTTTTAAAATTCATAATTTTAAATTCAAGTTCAAAAAAAAAAAATAATAATAATTATTTATTTAGCGAAAGGAGGAGCTACTCCCATCATATATCGAAAACGTTGAAACTTGTCTTTTGGTAAAGCCTTTGTGAGAACATCTCCAACTTGGTCCTGGGTTGAAACGTATTCCAATTCAAATAACCCATCTTCATATCTTTCGCGTATGAAATTGAAGCGAACATCTATATGCTTCGTACGCTTATGAAATTCGGGATTTTTTATTAGTTTGATAGCGCCCTGGTTATCAACATACAAGACTGGTTTCGCACTTTGATCCTTGACCAAATCTTTTAAGAGCTGTTGAATCCACACCAATTCCTTAACCGCCTGACAAGCAGCTACAAACTCAGCTTCGGTTGTCGATAAGGCCACACATTGTTGTCTTTGTGAAGCCCATGCAATGCAGCTCGTGCCCATCATGAGTAAAAAGCCACTGGTAGACCGCCTTGTAACAACGTCACCAGCATAGTCTGCATCGCTAAAACAAGAGAATTTAAATTGAGTACTTTTGAAAAATATACCATATTCGTCCGTTCCTTTGAGGTAGCGCAGAATTCTCTTCACCATATTGACGTGAACTTGGGTTGGATTGTCCAAATAACGACTGACACATCCAACTGCAAACGCTATGTCTGGTCTAGTTGCCACCATAAGGTACATTAAGCTACCCACCGCTTGCCGAAATGGAAACTTTGTTGTCTCAGTTGTCTCATTCAATACACTAACTGAATTAATAGACGTATCCGCAGGAGTTGAAAAAGGAACAGCATCCTCCATATTAAATTTCGATATCAATCTCCGAGTATATTTTGATTGATTCAAGTGAACAGAACCATCATGTGACCTTCTTATTTCCAAACCAAGGAAATGCTTTGCAGGAAAAATTTTAACTTCCAAATTTCGTTCAAGATTTTTACATAACTTAGCAATGTCATCTTTTGAAGTTGCTGCAACAAGCCCATCATCGATGTAAATACCCAGGATCATTTTTCTACCATTCTGATGAGTAACGTAAACACACGAATCAGCATCACAGGGAACCAAACTAAAATCCTTCAAAAGCTTTGAAAAAGTTTTATTCCAACACCTGGAAGCCTGTCGTAGTCCATACAAGCTTTTTTGTAATTTACAAACTCTATTTGTTCCATCTTCATACCCTTTTGGCTGCCGAACAAAAATTTCTTCTTCGATATCTCCATTCAAGAAGGCTGTTTTAATGTCAAACTGCTTAAGGTGTAACTTTTCCGAAGCTGCAATACTCAAAATAGCTCGAATTGATGCAAACTTAGCAACGGGACTAAATGTTTCAGCATAATCAATGCCAAATTTTTGACTGAAACCACGAGCCACTAATCTGGCCTTAAAGCGTTCGCCTTCGTTCTCGGTTGCACTTTTTATTTGAAACACCCACTTTGTGTCAACGATCTTACGGTCCTTAGGTAGATGCACCAGCTTCCAAGTTCTGTTTTTATCTAGTGAATTAATTTCCTCGTCCATAGACGCTCTCCACTTTTTCGAGTTTTCACATTTAATTGCTTCCTCAAAAGTACTTGGTATAAATGATTCAGCTAAAAATGCAAAACTTTCTTCGATGCAACAATTCACTACACCTTGAATACTATTCGATTGGCTTCTCAAGCGCTCTTTCATGGTTAAAGTGGATTCTCCTATGCCTTTAGTTTTACCGCTTTCATTTCTAACTTGTCCAAGATTTTCATCACCACCAGCAGCTTCTTCAAAAACATCTTCACAGTCACTTTCAGCTGCACTAGCACCTCCACCAGATTCACCACCAGCATCACCAAACGCATCACCTCCAGCATCACCACCAGCATCGCCTTCAGCATCACCACCAGCATCAGCACCAGCATCGCCTCCAGCATCAGCACCAGCATCGCCTCCAGCATCAGCTCCAGCACCATCATCATCATCTGCACCAATATCACTATTAGCACCTCCTCTGTTTTCATTGGAGCAACGCAATATACATTGTGTATTTTCAAGACATCTCCATTCTGAGGTTGAATCCGTAGGTTTTGAAATACCGTTGTCATTGAAAACCACATCTCTACAGACATCTATAGTATTGCTTCCTGGAAAATAGACTCTGAAACCTTTCACACCATCTTCGTATCCGACAAATATTCCTTTTCTTGACTTCTTATCCCATTTGCGACGTTTTTGATGTGGAACGTGCGCAAAAACATCTTCACCAAAAACTCTGAAGGAACTTATCTCAGCCCGTTTCCCAAACCATAGCTCGAATGGAGTTGTCCCTTTCACTGGACTTGTGCCAGTACAGTTAAGAACAAAAACAGCTGTGTTAACTGCCTCAGCCCATAGATTAAGGTTCAAGTTCCTGCCATGAATCATAGTCCTTGCAGCTTCAACTATAGTTCTCATGTCTCTTTCTGCTCTACCATTTTGTTCCGGTGTGTACGGCACAGTCCTTTGATGTAGTATACAATTCTGGAACAAAATGCTTTGGACTCCTTTATTGCAAAATTCAAGGCCATTATCTGTTCGTACGACTTTAACTTTCTTTCCAGTCTCAGCTTCAACTAAACTCAAAAACTTTTGTATTAGGTCTTGTACTTCAGTCTTTTCTTTTATGAAGAAGACTTTTCTGAAGTGCGAAAAGTCATCCTTAAAAAGCAAAAAATATTTCGACCCACCAATGGAATTCTCTTGCATTGGACCGCATAGATCTGAATGCACTAACTCTCCGACAGAGCTTGCCTTATTTTGACTTCGTTTAAATACTGCCCGATGCTGCTTTCCCATGACGCAATCCTCACAAAAAAATGAATCATCATCTCCAAAAGGAATGTCTCTACACTTAAGAATACTTCTTACGTGGGTTATACTCTGGTGTCCTAGTCGCTCATGCCAAATACGCAAAGGTGTTTTGTCTCCAGCAGCCAAATTAACACATACTTTGTTGTCAGAAACTTTTGGCACCTTCATAAGAAGTTTAAATAGTTTTGCCTGACGAACTCCCACTACAAGCAATGTATTAGCTCGATAAATCTCACATTTCGAGCTATCAGAAAACAGTTTCAAACCTTTGTCTAGCGCACAATTAAGGGAAAATAAGTTGAGACGAATTTGCGGAACATATAAGACATCTGCTAAATAGTTTTCTTCCCAAGTAAAATTATTATAAGAAAGAACATTAATATTCCCTCTGCCAAAAGCATTAATCGTATTGCCATCCCCTAATCTAACGACAACCGGCTTCTCAAACTGTTTATAATTTATGAACCACTCTTTTCTGCTGGTCATGTGATCACTTGCACCTGAATCTAGGAACCATGCATCATCTTCAGAAACTCCTTGGGCCAGAAGAACCTCGCAAACAAACGCATTACCTCGTCTAGCACTAGAGCTCCCGCTTTCTTCTTTCTTCTTGGGACAGTCCTTCTTCCAGTGCCCCCTTTCCTTGCATAAGAAACACTTCCCGGGTTTTGTCTGCGACTTGCCTTTATTAGATGGCTTTTTCCACGAACTTTGTTTGTTCGCTACAAAAGCATTAGAACCCCCTGACCCAGAACCACTGCTGGAGCTCATACGAGCCTCTTCCATTACTAACCTCGTCGTTAGATTCTCGAGTGTCTGCTGATCGGGAGCTGTCGATTCCCATGCACTATAAAAATGACTGTACGAAGGTGGAAGAGTCATAAGTATTTTAGTGATGACCATGGAAGATGAAACACTTTCCCCGACATCAGCTAACTGCTGCACAATAGTTTGCAACTTTGATATATGCATCGCAATATCATCTTGGGGATCTTTAACGAAGCTGTAAAATTGCTGCTGCAGCATGTGTATACTTGTCTTAGATTTTATTTCGTATACACTGTGAAGTTTTTCCCACATGTCTTTGGAGGTCTTGCAATTAAGAAGTGGCTGCTGACCCACCGATGTCACAATTATCCGTTGCGCCTTGCTGTCAAAAAGAGACCACACGCTTATTTTAGCGGGAAGTTCTTCTTCCTTCACCCCTTGAGTCTCTGCTGTTGGCTTTGATTCCTCCCCCGTTACATATTTTAGAAGGTTAGAAGAACATAAAATAATTTTTATTTGGAATTTCCAAACATTCCACTGGTCACCATTTATGAGCTTTTCAATTTTAACATCATCATTATTATTCGACATGATGAAAAAAAACCTTACCAAGATCTTTGAATAAAAAAAAAATCGACACAATTCTGTAGCCCGTTATACTAATCGTCAGCAAAACTCCAATTTATCAAAAAAATGTTTGCGTCTCAGTATAGAAGTTATTTTATAAATTTTACTGTATACTAAATTTTTTTTTTTTTTTTTTTTTACTGTATACTAAATTTACTTTTCTAAATTTACTTTTCTAACTACACATGTGCATGACCGAACGACAAAACCAAATTTTTTATTTTAATTTAATTTTTTTTTTTTTTTTATTCGCTCGCAACTGGGCCCATAACCTGTTGCAATAAAAAGAAAAAACGACCGTTTGGTTTTAAGCTTCAAGAAGAACTGTGTATTACATAATAAGAATAGTTGTAATTGTAACAAAAAGAAATATAAAAACTGTGATCTATGTACTAAGAGAAGAGAGTGTCATTGGAATGATACAGTACAAAAATTGTTCCTATTATATTAATTAACAAAGAATAGAGAGCAAAGCAGGGTTGCCATGAAACAATTCATAGAAACATTAACACAAAATATAAATTCTTAACACATACATACCATACATACCATACATACCATACATACCATACATACCATACATACCATACATACCATACATACCATACATACCATACATACCATACATACCATACATACCATACATACCATACATACCATACATACCATACATACCATACATACCATACATACCATACATACCATACATACCATACATACCATACATACCATACATACCATACATACCATACATACCATACATACCATACATACCATACATACCATACATACCATACATACCATACATACCATACATACCATACATACCATACATACCATACATACCATACATACCATACATACCATACATACCATACATACCATACATACCATACATACCATACATACCATACATACCATACATACCATACATACCATACATACCATACATACCATACATACCATACATACCATACATACCATACATACCATACATACCATACATACCATACATACCATACATACCATACATACCATACATACCATACATACCATACATACCATACATACCATACATACCATACATACCATACATACCATACATACCATACATACCATACATACCATACATACCATACATACCATACATACCATACATACCATACATACCATACATACCATACATACCATACATACCATACATACCATACATACCATACATACCATACATACCATACATACCATACATACCATACATACCATACATACCATACATACCATACATACCATACATACCATACATACCATACATACCATACATACCATACATACCATACATACCATACATACCATACATACCATACTTACCATACATACCATACATACCATACTGTTGCAATAAAAAGAAAAAACGACCGTTTGGTTTTAAGCTTCAAGAAGAACTGTGTATTACATAATAAGAATAGTTGTAATTGTAACAAAAAGAAATATAAAAACTGTGATCTATGTACTAAGAGAAGAGAGTGTCATTGGAATGATACAGTACAATAATTGTTCCTATTATATTAATTAACAAAGAATAGAGAGCAAAGCAGGGTTGCCATGAAACAATTCATAGAAACATTAACACAAAATATAAATTCTTAACACATACATACCATACATACCATACATACCATACATACCATACATACCATACATACCATACATACCATACATACCATACATACCATACATACCATACATACCATACATACTATACATACCATACATACCATACATACCATACATACCATACATACCATACATACCATACATACCATACATACCATACATACCATACATACCATATATACCATACATACCATACATACCATACATACCATACATACCATACATACCATACACACCATACATACCATACATACCACACATACCATACATACCATACATTACATACATACCATACATACCATACATACCATACATACCATACATACCATACATACCATACATACCATACATACCATACATACCATACATACCATACATACCATACATACCATACATACCATACATACCATACATACCATACATACCATACATACCATACATACCATACATACCATACATACCATACATACCATACATACCATACATACCATACATACCATACATACCATACATACCATACATACCATACATACCATACATACCATACATACCATACATACCATACATACCATACATACCATACATACCATACAACACAGTGCAACTTTTTATAAGAATTCTTTTGTTGTTTTAACTACGCAGTTATGGCTGGTATTACCGTTATTTTTGCTTGCGATCATATATTTCGTGGAAATAATTGTCAATAATTGTTCGCAGCGTTGTATGATTACAGAACTTGCGTTTTGGTTTGATTTACTTCTAGTTATTTTTTTTTTAAATTAGAGCCCTAAAATCGTGCGAGAGGCTAAGAGGCATTGTATAAAACCTTCTTTCGTATCACACCATCCAAGGAACTTAAATCTCCTAAGTAAATAAACCAGTCTTCAGCTTTTGTTGCACACCTATGTGCAAACGTTACGTATATCTAATGTATCTCTAGGTCCATATTACCGTCAATATGCCATTGTTTATATTTTTTTTTTTTTTTTTTTTTTGTAATAAAGTACGATCTAATACCTTTCTGGCAAAATTCTTGTCAACGTAAATAATCTCTTTGGAATTCCCTCCTTATCATCCGAGGAAAGTGATTGATTTCGTTCGATAAATCTTCTCTGGTTTCTCCTTCGATAGTCTAAAGTGGAAGAGTGAGTGAGTGTACTTTTGCAAATTTGTCAAATTTCACTCGTGATGGTGTCTGTGTGTTAATATTATTCCAAAGTACATTTCAAGTGCTATAGTCAGCTTCATATGAGTCTCGATTCATTCCGAATGATATATAGAAATACATACTTACAACACCAGCCGCTCGAGAACTTGAAAAAGATACGAGAAACCTTTACGCCACACCACCGAACCGCACCGCACCATCCCCTTTGACTTTTTCAAACACTTGAAATTCCATCTAACAACCATTCGTTGTGGCTTTTGACTTTATACGACATCAACCTTCCCCCCCCCTCCCCCCCCCCTCCCTCATCCACTCTTTCTCACGTCGTCATCCAGTTCCCCTTTTAAACAGCATTAGTTTCCCGAAATTATTATTCCCCATCCGCTTATCGGATCACAGATATCTTTATAATACCCCTCCCTAGTTGCTGATACAAGAAGCTGTCACAGGGAAATGTTGTCATTTTACAGGAAGCAGACAAAAAAAAAAAATAAACAAAATATAAAAACGTCAAAATGTTTGATTTTGATTTATTTTCTTACGGCTGGCTGGGAAGCCTCATAAAGGAATCCTGTGACAATATTGAGAAACAGGAGCAGAACAAAAAATATGCGTATACTGGCATCTTTTCATATTTTATTATAGATATATATGTACATTTATAAATCTTTATTCCTCTTGAATAGCTCTCCTGTAGAAGATAAAAAATATTTGCTTGGGAATATAAAAACAGTATTTGCATATCATATTTCATTTGGAATAATAGGCGGAAGTATAAAAGACTAGCAGCGGTAATTTGTCTCTATGATTGAATTTGTATCTATCTCCAGGATATATTATGCCTTCCTACTCGTCGGGAGTGTTGCGCATTAAAATGCTAAGAAAATGTTTGAGTGGTTTAATGGGCTTAGTTAAATTTTACACCTAATGCTGCAGATTATTCAAAAAATTGAGTAAATGTTTAAATTAAGATAAAAAGAACAAAAAATTATTCATCAAATATGTAAGTTACGTAAGTTTAAATTATAAATACAGGTTTAAAAATCTGGCTTGCATTTTAATGAAATGATGAAATCTGGTCTTGGATCAATTATTATTTTTTTTTTTATAATGCACACGAATAATATTTAAATATGAAAAAATCAACTTTTTAAAAAATATTTATTAATCTTTATTTGACAAAACGTTTTAACACGACGACGTATAAACTACAAATCAACTTAATAATGTTTTGGGCGAAGCTACGAAAGTCTTTTTTTTACTAAGTTCATTTGCCAGTCCAAGCAATTCTATAATTCTGAGAATATTAACGAGACTAATCGAAAGCAATTTTATAATTCTTGGAAAATTAACGCGACCAATCGACGGGCAAATGAACTTGGTTTCCCAATGTATTTATTTTAATTTTCCCAGACGGAAATTCAATCTCGTTTCCGTTGAGAGTTGCTGGCTTTGACGTAACTCACGCGCTCAAGGGGCTTGTTTTAGCCCTTTTAATGATAAGTTACAGCGCGAGCGATAGGAAGTTAGGAAGGGAGGGAAAGGAGGTGTATAAACATTGATCTTGAATGTTTGAAGATCAAAATGGCAAGGAAAAATTGTGCCAGGCAATCCATTCCACATTCGTGTTGTACGGCTAAAGAAAGAATCCCTATATTTCACGGTACGTCCGAAATTGGGCTCAAGTGTAAACTGATGAGCGTTCCTAGCAAGACGAGTATTACGGGGGAAATGTTTAAGGGGTGGAACGCAGCTGGCTACCTCGAGTGAGCATTTTTTGTAAAAGAATCTGTAAAATAAGGAAAGACATGAAACATTTCGACGATGTTCAAGGGATGGAAATGTTTCCATAATGCTTCTCTCTCCTATCAATTTTAACGCTTTTTTCTGAACTCTGTCGAGCAGGTGAAGAAAAGTTTGAGAAGCACCTGCCCAGAGATGGGAGTTATACTCGAGTTTAGAGCGTATAAACGCTTTGTAAATTGTAGCCAGATCAGAAGGGGTGAAAAACTTCTTGCATCTATTAAGAAAGCCTAAGCATCTTGCAGCATTCTTGGCAATCTCAAGTATATGATCATTCCAACGAAAATTGTCACTGATACACATACCGAGTACTGATAGCTTTTCGGCCTCCTCGATGCAAGTACCATTCATGGATAATGGCATAGGGGGTATGTTTAGCTTCAACGACAAAAGACAGCATTGAGTTTTCGACGCATTAAACTCCACACGATTTCTAGTACCCCAATTCACAATGCTGTTTAAATCGGAGTTTAACGAGCTTATCATACGATTTCGTTGTAATAATACGTCCGAAGGCGAAGGCCGTGAATTATCAAACGTATACGAAAAACTGAGGGTTGAGTCGTCAGCAAAACAATTTAATGGATTAGAAGTCACAGACAAGAGATCATTTATAAAAATAAGAAAGAGAGTCGGAGACAGAACGGAGCCCTGGGGCACACCAGCATTTATTTTGTGGAATTTATTTATTATCGAACTTTAAACCTATACACATAAATAATAAAGTGCACGACCGGGTCGGGTCACAGGAATTTGCTCTAATGTTTGACAGTGGTCTTGGGGTTTAAGATTTTATAAAAAAATTTAAAGAAAAATTCGACCAGTTTTTTTCAAAAAACAGTTTTAATAAAAAAAAAAATTCGAAAATATATTCCAATTTTTTTTTTTGAGTATGCCAACTTCTAGCACCTTGAAGTTATTTTCAAAACAATAAAATTAAAACAAATTAATTGAACCGTTTTTGAAAAAAAGAAACCAAAAACTAAAAAAATCAAGAATTAATATTATTTCTTTAGGGTTTCTAACGAGTGTTTTTTCTTAGAGGTACAGAACTTTTAACTGGCGGCCATTTTGTCAGCTGTGAAGTGATTTATTTTAACTTTGGTTTGGCATTTCAACATAAATAGACTGACTTCTGAACAACGCTTCCAAATTGTGCAAATTTATTTTTGAAAATCATGGATCTATTCGTGAAACGCATGTCTCGTCTCACTTCGTCCATTCTACGGTACACAGTCGAAACTCATTTTTGGTCGAATGGTCAAAAAGAAAAATGTCTCCATTAGGAGTGCCGATAATCCTCAAGCCATTGTTGAGACGCTGTCAAATCCAGGAAAACTGACTGTTTGGTGGGCTTCATGGGGTGGTGAAATAATTCTTCCCGCTATAAAGCCATGATTACTGACTTTTGCATTCATCAATTGAACAACCATGATGTGCAGGCGGCGCAACATATCACACAGCTCGTGCCACAATTGATTTGTTGAAAGAAACCTTCGCTTCGGTGAGCGCATTTCGCGTTTTGGTCCTGTGAATTGGCCTCCAAGATCCTGCGATTTAACGCCGCTTGAGTATTTTCTGTGGGGATATGTGAAGTCGCTAGTCGCTAGTCTACGCCGATAAGCCCGAAACGATTGACGACTTGGAGGACAACATTCGTCTCGTTACGGCCGATATACGGCCACAAATTTTGGGATAAGTCATCGAAAATTGGACCTCCAGATTAAATTTCGTCGGACCCAGCAGTGTCAGTCATATGCCAGAAATTATATTTAAATTATAATGCCAGAAGATTATGTTTGGAATGAAGTAAATTTCATGTCAATTTAAAAAAATCATATTTGTTTTATTCTGATATTTCGAATTTACAAACAGACACTTCAATTTTACGGCAAGTTATACATTTGTAAAATTTTTCGAAACATGACATTTGATGATAGAGAAGCCAAGAAAATTGAGTCCGACAATTCTGTTCGTCTGGCTGTCTGTTTGTATAGTTATCTTCAACCTAAACGGGAGGACCGACTTGCCTCAGATTTAGTATACACAGTAGGTATTATTATGACGTCCTACGGAGGGGATTTCGGAATCAGCATTCTAGCTTTAAAACTAACGGTACCTGCCATACGATTTTTAGTGAAAAATTAATTTTTCTCGAAAACGGCTTTTACGATTTTGATAAAACTTCCTGAATACCTAATGTTTTCTGTGCAGATCTTACGTTCTGGTTGGAATAGATTTTTCAGGAAAAGTCTTATATCGGTACCTCCCATAGGACCGTTTTTTTTTTTGAAATCCGATTTTCTCGTAAGCCACTCCACGAATTTCGATGAAATTTTTAATGTAGGAACTCTTTTATAAACAAAAAAATAAAATTTTTTAAATTTTCCAAAAAAAAGTTTTTTTGAATTTTTTAAAAAAGTTTTAAAATTTTTTTTTAGTTTTTGTTTTTTCCAAAAACGGTTTAATCAATTTTTTTTTCAATTTTATTTTTCTGATAAAAACTACAAAGTTCTAGAAGTTGGCATACTCAAAAAAAATTTGGAATATGTTTTCGAAAAGTTTAAAAAAAAAACCGTTTTTTGAAAAAAAAAAACTGGTCGAACGATTTTTCCTTAGGAAACCAAAAGAAATCTGATGGCTTACTTTATTTTCTCCAAAAAACGTTTTAACTATTGATTTTTAAGTGATTATTAAAATTTCATATGATTTTTCAATGTTTTTTTCCGAAATCTCAAGCCCCAAGACCATTTTAACACATTAGAACAAGTTCGTACGACCCAGTCGTGCACTTTTTTTTTTTTTTTTGGTTTAGTTCCTTACAGCTTCTTATTATTGTCAGGAAATTGTAGGACATTTGATATTGTCAATATTGTAAGTCCTGATAATCGTCTGTACAAAGATTTAGTTTAACGAAATAAATTGAAAAAATTAACGTATCTTATATAAAACTGTCAATATGCTTAAAGTGCGGGACATAAACACTTCTTATACAATAAATTTGAACTTCCTTGCTTATTTTAAACAACAAAGAGTATAGTTGTTGTTGCTCGAATAATTTGTTATCATCGTAATATTGCACCCACATAGTAAGTACGTACGACACAGTCGTGCGTTTTACTTCCTCACGAGAATACAAAATTTTGTTAATATCTACGACAGTTTTAAACTTAAATAGATGCAAATCCAGAATCTTTTTTTTTTAATGCCTCTACCCGTTCATGACATCAAACAAAAAATTTAATATTTAGATATGCAATCAAAATCAATATAAATAAAATATGCGAAAAAAGCCAATCTTAATTCCTATTCCCAGGGAATTTATAATAAAAAAATGATTTTATCATAAAATCCCCGAGATACACGACACGACATTAGAGTATGTTTACACGCTTTTTAAGATGACTTACAAGAGAAATATTTTTCACGACATGATATGACGACATGACAACAAAATGAAGCCCTCTTCTACCCTGCTCCCGCGTCCCGCTGCTAGAAAATACACTTTTTATTACTTTGATGCAATAAAATTATGCAGCTGACGCAGCGAAAAATCACAACTTAAAAAGAAAAGATGAATAAAAAAAAAACTCTTAGAAATTACATTTTGTTGATCAGAGATTAAGGATGCTAGAAATTCTGCTCCTTGTGATGATATTTTTATACATTTTGCTGTCTTACATGCCTGTCTGAGTACGCAAGGATCTATATAAAAAAAAATAATAATAATGCTGCTGCTGCTGCTGCTCCTAGCGAGCATTATGGTCTTCGTTTGAGAAGGAGGCATCAGTAATCAGTCTGTTAGATGCAGTTTTTTTTTTTAAACTTTTTATTTTGTTTATCTTTTGTTTCTTGTTTGGTTTTGTTATTATTAAACATCAGCAAGGACTATGCAAGACTCCTTGGCACAAAATGCAACATGAAAGAATTTTATCTATTTCCATTATCGCAACATGTCCTTTAGCCATGAAAATTTTTATTTTTTTTTTGCTAGTAAACGGTTTGTTTCATGGGTGTTTGAGTTTGAGAGCCAGACAAAGGAAAACCTTAAGTTCCATCAAAGTAATAGTTTTACAAAGAAAATGCAGGGACATTTTTCAAGAAGAAAACAAAAATACGATCAAAAAATAAATTAAATGAAGAACTTTGGCGACTTCATATACCATATTGAGAATTTAGTTGGCACAACTATTCGCTGTCTAGTCTGTTTAGTTTAATAAAACACTTTATTTTAATACCCTATTCTATAGAATGGGCATAATTGTATTTGTGAAGTTTGTAACATAGAAAAATAATACCGTTAGGTGGTGTTATGTTCATATTCAAAGAAAAATGTAATTTTTTGAGATAAATGATCGGATTTTTATTTCATTGTAAAGAAGAATGCATTCCATTAATATCACCAAATCGCAAAGTGGTTCCTGTATACCCTCAATAGGTTCACGAATTCCATCTTTGAGGTCTTGAATCGACGTGGGCTGTTGGCGTAGACCTTATCTTTCACGTCCAATACCATCCAATTCCGGCTATAAACAAATATTAGTCATCTATCGATAGCGCAATCCATTTACCGTAGCTGTTGCTCCAGCCTCATTTCCGAAAAAGTAAGGTCGAATGACCCCGCTGCACCATAAACCGCACCAAACAGTACTCGTTGAGGATGGAGAGGCTTTTCAACAATAATTCTTGGGTTTTCCGAGCCCGAGGTGCGACAATTGTTCTTGTTGACGTAGCCACAGATGAAATTCCGGATCATTTTCATGCGTTTCAAGGACCCAATCAGCAAAGAAACGACGTTATTGATGATCAGCCGGTTTGAGTTCTTGTGTTAACTGAACTTTTAAAGCCTTAAGACCAAGTCTTTATGTAAAATACGGTGTAATGACGTTTGTGGAATGCCCAATTCCAAAGAACGACGAGGAATTTACAAACCTGGGTTTTCTTCAACACTGGGCTACAGCAGCAATATTCTCAATGGTTCTTGGGCAACGTGAACGGGTTTTATTCTTCACATCCCTTAATTGTCCCAACAGCTCAAATTGTTCCGCCAATTTATTAATTGCGGTGTCTGCCACAATTTCACCATTGTCATAATGAATTTTAATAATTTCAGTGCGTTATGGAAGCGTGTATAGTTCCGTTTCTATGAATCGTCCTTCCAAATATAGGTCACTTTTCCAAGTTTTTCTTTTATTTCGGAGTACGTTTTTTGAAAAAAAAAAAAAAAATATCGACATTTTGAACTATTTGCTAATAACAGTAAAATAATAAAAAATTGATAGGATTTTGAAAAATCTTTTCTAAAAAAATGGCATAACTCATAAAAGTGTCATTTCCAAAAACAATTTTTCTTAAATTTATGAAGAAAAGTGAACCATTTTGATTTAGAACAGAAAAATATTACAAAACGGTACTTACTTTATTAAGAACACTGCTCAATTTTTATTTAGTACACTATTCTTTACAGGGTGATTCACGAGCGTTGTGCCAAAAAGCTAGAACGTGTAGGTTGAGTTGAGACAAGAAAAAAATCGTATGGGAGGGGGTCTATTCGCCCCGTTTAGCCAGGAGGGGCAATTTTCTGAAAAATTGACTTATTTTGTAAAAAAAATATTAAAAATCAACGGAAAGCCATTTCTTTCATTTCGTTTTTAAATTAAATTGTTTTAACAAATAGTTTAAAAAACATATATTTTCAAACTCAAAATTTTGAAAAAAAATTTGAAAAAATAATTATTTTTTTTGAAAATTTTACGTAATTAAGTATAATTTTTGCTCTCAGAATTCAACTCTCCCATTAATCTTCAATCCAACACTGAAAACCGTATGGCTCTAAGACTTTTTGTTGCCAAGGTATTCAAAAATAACCGAACCTACTTCTTCACAAAAACACGAAAAAATTGGCTAAATGGTCACTTGTGCCATCCCGTAAGGCTAGGTTTTCTTGTTTTTGTGAAGAAGTAGGTTCGGTTATTTTTAAATACCTTGGCAACAAAAAGTCATAGATCCATACGGTTTTCAGTGTTGGATTAAAAATTAATAGAAGCGTTGAATTCTGAGAACAAAAATTATACTTAATTACGTAAAATTTTGAAAAAAATTAGTTTTAAAACTTTTTTTAAATTTTTTTTTTCAAAATTTTGAGTTTGAAAATTTATGTTTTTTAAACTATTCATTAAAACAATTTAATTTAAAAACGAAATGAAGAAAAAAGTTTTTGGCTTTCCAAAAAGGTATAACATGGTGTTGTAAACTACCCCTCCCGGCTAAACGGGGGGAATAGACCCCCCCTCCCATACGATTTTTTTCTTGTCTCAACTTAACACCTACACGCTCTAGCTTTTTGACACAACGCTCGTGAATCACCCTGTATACATTGCCAATTATGTTGCACACACAACACAAAAAAACTGGATTTGTATGAGTTATGTCTGTGTTCTCCATTGGCAAACAAAGAAATGGGACAAAGTTCATATTGACACAAGATCCATCTAGCGGGATTCTGAGAGATACAGTTATGCCGACTTTACAGAACAATAGAGAACATTTTTTTTAGTCGATTGGTATCATTAATTCAAAAATTTAATTTTTTGAGCTATGCCGGTTTTCTTAAACAGCGACGAATATAATCTTTTGTTCAAGATTAAGGCTAACTTCTTGAACTGCTAAAATCCGCCCACAAACACGCACACAATCGCCATTTTCATTAAACAACCCCAATTTGGTAAAATTAAATTATGTTTTTTGTACAGTTACGATCAAATCACATCGATAAAATTTTGCATACACACGCTTTAGGTGAATCTTCCTCCATTTAAATAAAATAAATTCAATTTAAGAGCGAAAAACATTAAATTTTGTGGGTAGTACTTGTACATAAACAACATCTTATGTATGAAATTAAAAAAATTGATTTTGAGTGTGGCTGACGCCCACTTTTTATTAGAAACTATAAAAAAATTGTTTTTGTAAATAAACGCTACTTATAATGAATCCACCATCCCAAATTTGTGCGCCTCTTAGTGGAAACTAAAAATTTTAACATTTTTTTCGTTATACAAAAAAATACATTTTCTGTGTGAATTTTTGAAATACGCCCACTTTTAAGGGCGTGCTTTTAAAAAAAAAAATACTCGATACAGCTTTAGTTTTACACATATGCTTAAAAATTGTTTAGTGATCAAAGCTCAGTTAGAGTTTTAATTTGTTTTTTACAAATTGTTAGGACACGCCCACTTTTATGGGGTGTTTCCGTCAAACGTCGTAATATGCATTAATTTTTTAATGTTTTTTAACTATCGGTCGCAGTTTTCAAGCAAGAAGATGAACAATTTGGTTCGTATACCGTGTTTATGTAGCAGGGTGTGATTCATTGTTAAATACACCTCTAATCACTATTTCCATTCAAAATCTTATTTTTAAAAATTTAAGTTTTGTCATGTTTTGATGAAATCGATCTGCTAGCTTATAATTGAATGTCACTGAGCTCATAGTAATTGCCTTGGCAGTAAAAAGTCTCAACTTTGGGCGTGGCATACGCCTTTTTTTCAATGCGCCACCAGTTATTGAACATTGGTGTCACAAAATTAATGCTATTGAATTGTTTCCTGTCTGCTAAAGAAGAATTTTGTTTCTGAAACTGGAACAGCGGCTGGCTGCGGGAGGAGAACGCATACACACACAAAAATATAGGGAATAGAGTATCCAATAGTTCGTTGCAAACGTATACTGTAGCTCTCGCTTATGTTTATGGAATGATAATGTGCTTAAGATACATCAAGCCTTGCGTAGCTAGGTAGCTACATTTAGAAATGAGAATTTTGTTCATACTTCTACCTTGGTTTGACGTCGAAGCTCGGCCGTTCAACATTGGTTTTCAAAATGGTACAGTGGATGTAGTGCTTGGTTGCTCAACCTGAGAGCTGTGCGTTCAAACCCAGCCGAGGGCAGCAATTTTTATTTATTTCCCAAGTTTCAACTGGATGCCACCCGTGGAATTTCCATGAGATAATTATCAACTAAAATCTCAAACCACTGTACCACCTTTCTTTCCTATCTTTCTATTCCTTCTCTTTCCTCGCTCGCACATGTTAATTCATTATAAAGGTATTAATAACCCTTTGAGTGCGAGTGCATTATAAAAAAAAATGCTATTTCCAAATACCTCTCTATAAGCGAGTGCATTATAAAAAAAAAAAAAAAAAAAATACTGCAACAAATTTAAAATTTTGTATTTTCTATCAATCAAAATAAAATGTAGAAGCAGACTTGGAATGTTGGGCCATCGTTGGAAGTGTTTCATAAGATTCGATAATATTTTGCTTTATAACAAATCAGGTTTGATATTGATCACATAATCCACCAGTAACTTCAAAGCTAAAGTTTTTCTTACGTGCAAGTCATTTAAGCCATTGCGGGTCAGTGAAAATTCTTCGCTTAAAAACTAAAGTTCATCTTAAAGCACAGTAGATAGTTCATAATCGTTTTAGGGTACCATATTTGCGGTGAGTCCCTTCGTCCTAATAATGTCCATAAATATGTGTGGTGACTGCTGCTGCACTATTAAAACCAGTCCTAAGCTATTAAATATCAAAAACTTCTCCGGCAGCAGCGGTAGCTCCAGAAGATGTATGATGCCTACACACGTTTCCGTCGCCTTTAGCTGTTTGAACCTCATGGTCTGCCATAAAAAAAAAACTTAAAAAAAAATTTTATATCCGTCCGAAAACCCCTCAAAAACCAACTTATTATACTCTAATGACAATTTTGCGAGCATAAAAACAATTTAATCCCACCAAAAACAATTTTAATTAGTTTGCATTGTTGTAGTTTTCACAGCTCCGGTTTCACAGAGGGAGCTAGTCATTATTTCCATGGCCTCATTAGTGGACATTCTAATGGATTTTCTGTGGTCTTTTGGCATTTCACATGCATTGCCTTAAAACCTCCTGCGGAAGCACCAAGATAGAGAGAATAATTTAAATTGCTCCATCTAACCAAATTTTGAACAATAACCGAACAACTTGCCTACGGGATACGCGCAACGCGTTCCGGGTTGACGGGAAACACGCAATGCGCCTACAAATCATCCAAAAGTTTGCAACTAATGGTGACGTATTTCGGTGAATGGTGGTGATGGTATCTAGTGGTGTGTGGTGTCTCACGACTGTGACGCTCTAACAAACGTCCTAACTAACTATGCGAAACGTGTTGCGCACCAACGCCCGCTGGCTTTTTCACAGTTTTCTAAAGAATCCTTGGTCCGTCCGTGTCCGTGTCCGTGTTCCTCGCGTTGATAGGAAAGCTATTTATTTTCTGTATTTCCTTTGTTGTCAGAGTCCATTAAAAACAAATACACTCGTTAACGGTCCTATTCATATATAAAAAATAAATAATAAAAAAAAAACAGAAACGATTAAATCAGTCAATGGAAGCTGACTAACGGATAGGATAGACCATATCAACAATTTTGTCCGTTTTCCAGCTCTCTATCTCATAATCACAATAAATCATCAAATGCAATTCAATATCCTATGTTGGAGCAAGAGAGGCGACCACGACGTATATATAGCAACAATAGCATTAGCACAACGCAACGGATCGATTCGCTTTTCGATTCAATAAAAAATCCCTCTAATGCCCTTTATCCGATCCTTTTATTCGATGGTGTCTGGCCGTAACCTATTGATGTCATTTTATAGAAAATGTCCTATTTCAAGTGTGGCACTGGCTACACAACACACACACACACACACACACACACACACACACAAACACACATACAAACACAGTGTACAAAAGCCTATATTCTATTTCTCTTTTCGAGAAATTTTATATACGATACGTATCGTGAATCAATAGAAATGGTTAAAAAAGGACATCACACTTGGTGTCCTTATACGCTGTTTAGTGGCAGTAAATTTTATTAATGGAGTTCGAGCATTTATGCTATTAGAGAATAGAGAGTTTGCTTCATAGAGAGATCAAAATTGAATTATGAAATTAATTGTTCATGAGGGCGAAGGATAAGGGACTTAGTATATGAAGGTCTTTCGAAAAATAAGAGAGGTTTGTGCTTGGGACAATAAACATTGACAGCTCAGGGAGTTTGAGCAATTAGTCGAGTTTTGTTTATCTAAATGATTACGAAGCAATTAATTTTAATTGAATGATTCATAAAGTGACTTAATGTTTGCTTATGAGAATTTTTTTTTTTCTGATAATAGATCAATTATTTTGAGTGCAGTGCTTAATATTGGCTTATGCTTTTTTGTAGAAATTGTTTTGTCATTTTTACTATAGTATGCCTAGTAAAAAAATAAAATGAAGGACTAAGTCACTTATGTATAGGTACCTAGTACCTACTAGGCTATAGGCTTTGGATTAGCATCAACCTGACAATGCACGCACAGTGTTTTAACATATTTCACTTTTTTTTACCTTCTAAGTGGTAGCCATCGGGTTCGGTTTATGTCCCGGACTTGATTTACTAAGCTTATGAGGGCGAGTGTTGAACACCGAAAAATTGCAACAGTATTACGCCCTGACAGAACGGCTTCTCTGTTTTTTTTTAATCTCAGGTGAACTCCTCAGAAAGTGAGCGAGTGAGTTGATGAAAGTCTAGCAGTCATTATGATAGGAGCATATACATAGGTCATTGGGTCCTTTCACAACTAGTCACGGCAGTGAAATAGAGAAGGTTGTGGATGAGAACTGAAAGGGGCAACGGTAGCTCACGCATTCCCGTAGTGGGTTACTAACTCTGAATTCTCCATCTTCGTCTTGTTCCTCGTTGTATGGTGCTACACTTAAAAAAGGTGTACCTACCTAAAAAAAAAAAAAATAAAAAATTACAACGCTTTCTTATAGAAAACTGTGAAAGTCAATCCTCTGTGTTGTGAACTTGTGGCCGTTTAAAGAAGAATCTTATTTTCGTTATGACCTTTTCATTCAAAAATAACATATAAGCTCGTTAAAGTATGAGTTTAATCAAAATTTTAAGAGTCGCTTTTGAACAATTCCAAAACGAAAAATACCGTTACTTCAAAGGATTTAGTTTAGGAAAAATAAAAATAGAGAACTTGACCACCGTTTTTCTACTGATTAATTGCTTCTGGTATAGTAAAATGCACAAACTTGCTCTAATGTGTGACAGTATGGTCTTGGGGCTTGAGATTCTGATAAAAATAAATTTTTCAAAATTTTTAAATTTAACGTCTTGAATAAATTTATAAAAATCTGTGGAGCTGTTTTTGAGAAAAAAAGTTTTCTTTGAAAAACTTTGCGAAAACATTTTTCAAAAAAAAAATTCAAAAACGCCAGTTCATAGGTATTCAGCAAATTTATTTATAATTTTTGAAGACAAATTAATGGGCAGTTTTCAAAATATTAATTAATTTTTAAATTTAAAAAAAAATGCTTTTAAAAATAAAAAAATATTTTTAAGAAATATTGGTAAGCAGTATAAATTGAGCTACCTACACCTTTATACATGTGAAATTTCAAAAGTATTAGTTGAGCCGTTTTCGAGATATAGTCAAAAGAAAAAAAAAACGGTCCTATGGAAAGTTTTTAGACATGTTAAAACAGCTTCATGACAGTGCGCCGGCTTGTCTTAGCCCTCTGGTGGTTTCGAAAGTTTCAGTAGAGTCCCTACTAACTTGGACGGAAGAGCGAGCATTTTCCAACATCATCCTGATAAGGCGTATCAGTTTAGCAGGGATTCTAAAATCATCTAGATTGAAAGTCTTTAAGACCACACGTCTAAAAAACAGCCTTTATTTACTTTGTTATTTTTTGGAACTTCAGAGTTATTTATATACAGGGTGGGCCAAAAGTAGTCATCCATCCGATGTTGTTTGGCTCTCTTTTTTTTAAATGAAAAACTTCGATTCTGTTTTTTGCTAATGTTTATTTGAACCTTTAGAATTGTAGGTACTGGTCAAGTCGAGAAGATGATATCGGCCAAATGGGCCCCCGTCGCAATTGATTACTCGTTTTATGGCATTTTTCATCACTTCAGCGAGAGCTTCTGGTGACAGATGCTCGCACTCGTGTTGAATGTTGAGGGCTTCCTCACGTAAACACGGGACTTCAAAAAATCCCACAAAAAAAGTCTGAAACGGTTAAATCGGGCAATCCTGCGGGCCAGTGCAAATCGCCAAAACGAGAGATGCGGCGATCCGGGAACGCCGCCTTCAGAATATCGGTTCATGTCGGTTCATGTATCGCTCCATGACTTGTTCACTTGTATTCTGCATCTGTCTAGTTCACAAATGTCAAAATAGATTTGACATTGGCGGCCATTTGCAAAAATGAGAGCATCTTCCATTAGGGTGATTTATTTTTTTCTTAACTAAGCGTCCTGAAAAATGTTTTACTCCTAAACGATTGAAATATTGTCGGAAAAAAAATCATGACTCACCGGTGGTACACTTGGCCTCATAGGAATAATTCATGACCCACCGGTTGATCAAAGTGTTTCAAACAATGTATAATTTCAGTAATGCTATTATTCGTCTAACCGTTTCCAATTTTACACATCAAATCTTTAAAAATGTACGTAGGTCTGCAATTTAAGCGACACGCCTTGAAAGCCTTCTTCCAAAGTCTGTTTGTCAGTTTCGAAACAACTCGCATTGATTCCATTACTTGAAACCTTGAAAGCCCTTATACTCCATCCAAATTATATGAAGCATTGAAGCATATAACGTTCATGCCAATTCAACTTTGTATGTATAAGATAACATAGTTATACCTATACCTTAGCCTTAAACCTATCTTATTTATTAATTTTCTTTCTGTATGTATGTTAAGCCTTCTTACAGTTCCAATACTTAAGAACAACTTTTGGAGGAAGAAAAAAGACAATTTTTTTTCTCTCATCCAGTCCATTCCAAATCGACCTAGACCAAGCTCTTTCCAATTACCCGTCCTCCTCCACTAAATAAGATAAAAAAAAGGTATTCCCCTTGGGGCTTCTGTCGGCTTATCACTGCTTTTCAAATTCATTTTCATCTGTTGGTTAGTGCAGATTACCTATGATTTAATCCTAGGATTTTCTTTTTGAGTTTAGGTGAAAATTATTTTTCATATCTTCACAATGCTTTCCAATCAACGCTGAGATTTCTCCTATATGCTTATTAACTCGACTTAGAAAAGCTAATCCAAATGAGATGAAATTTGGTTTGTTGGATTCAACAACAACTTCCTACCTACACAAAAAGAAAACCTTGACCTCTGCTGCCAGCCAGATGAGATTCTAATCCTTGCATCCTCGTACAATATAAAACCGAAATGGCTATAGCTATACTATTTAGCAAACTATGTACTTTTCAATGAAAACTCAATTAAAAAGTTTTACTTCAAGGCATTTACAGAAATTAAAATCCATTCAAGTTGCATTATGAGTTTTGTGCCAAGTCCAGACAAACCCAGACTATCGTACTCTTACCCGCACTCCCATATACTCAACTCATATTATATATTATTACCACTCAAAACTATGATTCAATGGGAAACTCAACTTACCAGTAAAGATGCCTCAATTTTTCTATAGGTAGCTATATAATATACGTTATTTATGCTAATAGTTTTAGTTTTTTAGATGATTGCATTTTGCCTCATAATCAACAGTAAAACCCGTTTGACTGCTTTCCCTTTTTTTCAAATTTGAGAAATAAAAATTTTTGATAATTAGCTATGAGCTTTGTTTTCCTTTAAAAAAACTGAATTGAAATGTTGATATAATATAATGCGCATATTATACGACATTCCTCTTGAAAGATGAACTTTTGGTCTAACTGGGCTTGAACAAGCGGCCTAGCGTGTGAGGAACTACGTAATACGCCATGCCACCAACCAACATATTTTTTTATGTCGAAGGTCGCTTGTTCATCTCCAGCTCAGGCAAAAGTTCTACAAAAATTAAATGGAACATTAAGTGATTGAGCCCCACTAAAGGAGACAGATGATCGGGTTAGTCCCCGTGAGATAGCTGTAAGTCCAGCCTATGAACTTGTTGGTAGAACACACAAGTTGTTTGTGTTTCATTTAAAAATCTTCATAACAATTCACTCTTTTTCTTTCTGAAAAGCCGATGTTCCACCTTCCTCTTTTGCTGGTAGACCTCACGGTAAGCGCTCTTGGCTTGGCAGCTCTGGTTCTGGCTTCTAGCATTGCCTGATAAGCTTTGATTTTGGCCGTGTATGCCAGCCTGCACAGCAGTGTTTTGTCGAGAGATAAGAGGAGATATGGTTGACAAAGCGGGAATAGGTGAAAGGTGATACTTACCTGTGATTTATGGCAATTGATTCACCAGTTTTAGGCGTAAGTATTACTCGTTCACCAAGCCAAGAATTGTCGTTACATGGACAGGACACTGTACTTTTGTGTCCCTCTATTCTATATCATGATTACATTACTAAAAAATACCAGAATAAGATCTTTTCGTGCGATAAATGAGACTATGCCTTAAGTTGGTGTACTACCAATAAATCTATGAAAATTGCGATCAATTACATGCAGTAGTTTTAACGAGATGAGCGTACAAACATGCAGACATACAAAACAAAATTCTTAAAACTGTTGTTTTGAATTTTATGGCTCTAATATAGACTCTTTATAGGGTAGGGTGGGGCACTTTTGATGAGGGGACACTTTCGACTTCCTTAATTTAAAAAAATCGGTTTGTCATAAAAGATATATTTTGATGATAAATACTACAACCCTGCATGTATGTTGTATGCATCACTCGCGAATCGTTACATTTCTTGTTCAACTTTTGCGGTTGTTAGACCTGTTTTGGAGTAAGTTTAGTTTTTGTTTAAGTTAAAGGATTTTTTCCTGATTAGTTTTAGAATTCTTGGTATCTCACTGTTAAGTGATTGCGGTATTTATATATTTAAAGTGTTCTTAATAATTATTTCAACTACTTTTAAAAGTTTTGTTAAAATTATTAAAAACAAAAAAGAAGTAGTATGGGTCACTTTCGACTTAGTCACATGGGTCACTTTTGAGCACGTAGACGTAGATCTTCAATATGCTTGAACTTTTTTTGTTTTAAGGAAATTGGTCAGTTTGAATTGATTTCTTATTTCCTGATTGCATTTTGTATACCCTATTCCATAGAATGGGTATATTGTATTTGGTGTGGAGTTTGTAACAAAGAGAAATAATACCGTTAGGTATGGAAAAGTATATATATTCTGACTCAGTATCAAAAGCCTAGTCGATTTAGCCATGTCCGTCCGTCCGTCCTTCCGTCCGTTCAAGAGTAAGGCTAAGTTCTTGAACCGGTTAAATCCGCCCACAATCGCCATTTTTGTTGAACACCCTCAATTTGGTAAAATTAAATTTTGTTTTTTTGTACAGTTACGATAAAAGCATAACGCTAAAATTTTGCACACTCAAGCTTTAGGTAAACTTTCTTCCAATTAAATACAAATATTTCATTTTGGGCGTGGATGACGCCCATTTTTAATACAAAACCATCAATATTGTTTTTATAAAATAACAGTTGTTATATTAATGCGAAAAACATTACATTTTGTGGGTATTATTTGCACATAAACATATTGTGTATGAAATTAAAAAAATTGATTTTGGGCGTGGCTGACTCAAACTTTTCACTATAAACTATAAAAAAATTGTTTTTCCAAATAAAAGGTATTTATAATGAAAGAACGAAAAACGTAGTTTTAAAAATTTAAGGTAGGTACTACCAATATTCAATTTAAACCTTTTTTCTGTTCGTTATATGAAATATATGTCTACATTTTCTTGTGTAAGTTTTTTTTTTTTTTAGTAAATAGCTACCTTTGTTCTGCAAAGATCTCGATTCTTGGATCTTGTCTTTAGACTATTTAATTTCCTACGAAGGGCTCAAACTCAAAACGTTGGCGGTTACGCCGTCGTTTGCCTCTATAAGCGCGAACGCTATATAATAGAGCGAGTAGAGAATAGAATAGGTTACTCCAATCTAAGCGAGTTGCTCTTTAAAATGGAATAACCTTTTTAGTCAAAAACTACAAGGCAAGAAAAGTAAGTTTCATAAATCGAGCGAGTTGCTCTTAGAAATAATAAAACGTACTGGTTGGCGATTGAAGATAGACAACATTTATTTTGGATTTTCATCCCTCTTTTATACAAAATTTGTCTTTAGTTTCCATTCAAATTTTGTTTCGATTTCCACGGCCTCCGATAATTGAAGTCCAATCACCTCGCACCTTGAACTATCATATCGCCATATCAGCATTATAATTTACTGCCTAAACATTCAAATGTATCTCATATAATTTTGTCAACGAGGGCCATGCCGTAACATGAACCCTTAATATTTTCGTTCGTTGTTTGTCGCTTGCATTCGGTCATTCGCTTCATAGTATGGCATGCACATGAAAGTATCTTATGTATCTAAGGCAATGCACTTGAAGAATATTTCTATGAATGCTTATCTTATTATATGAATGGGCGACGTATAATTATGGATACAAATGAAATAGTTTAGGTTGCTATGACGTAGCAAGCAAAGGGAGATATGGCGCCAGGCGTGTGCTGTGAGGTTTCAATTATCGGAGCTCGGGACGATAAATGATCACTGGTGCGATCCCTTCACACCACCCTCCTGGGGGAAAAAGATGAAATCTCGTAGCGCGAGGTTTCCTCTTTTTGTGTCATTGTACATTTTTGGGATCAGTTAAAAATTCTCTTTTTTTTTTTTTAATTTTGTTGAATGGAATTACATTGTTTGGGTTTTACAATAATGTTCTTTTTTTGGAAATTTAAAGATTTTAATTACATAATGATTATTGTTTTTTTTTTTCACTCTTACAGTTTAAACGTTCTTTTTTTTTTTATTTTTATTTTTTTTTTTTTTTTTTTTTTTACTAGAATTTATTTACATTTGGTATTAATTAGACTGAAGTTTTAAATTTTGTCTCTTCACTTAAAATTTCTATGTCAATATTTTCTATTTACATTTAACTTTAATTTTGTTTCTTGTCTAGTTTTACGTTACTTAAACTTTCTTTATTTCTTAAACTATTTCTATTTACACTTAATTTTGTTTCTTTTCTTAATTAATTATTATGTACTTTTTTTCAACATTTATAATATATAAAATTAATAACTAAATGTATATTATTTATGTGTTTTATGAATCTAAAGTTAATCAACTATATGTAGTTATATTTAAATTTAAATTATACTTATTATTTTTTTTTTGAATTTACTTTAATTTTTAATTAATTATTTATTTGTTTATTACTTAATTATGTTCACTATATGTATTTATCTATTAAGAATTTACTTAACTATATGCATGCGAGGGCTCTCTCCCTCCCTTTTTTTTTTTTTTTTTTTTTAAAAAACTAATCTAATGCAAATAAGCATTGTTTTAGTATGTAAATGTAAAATTTCTTTAAACGATTTTTGTGGACCGTTACTTTTTTCCCTTCGTACTTTATATCGCAGTTTACACCATCTTCGGCCAATACTTCGTATGGTCCAATGAAAATAGGATCCAATTTTTTTCTATTTTCATTTCTTAATAGGACCAGGCTTCCTGTTTCGAAACTAATTGGTTTACTCTTAGCTTTTCTATCGTATTCATCTTTTCTTGTATTCTTCTTTTCTAACAGCACATCTCTTGTATCTCTATGAGCAATTTGTAGTTTTTCTCTTAGTTCAATTACATAATCTTCATAATTGTATCTGGGGTCCACTTGTTTTGTTAAATTTGAAGGTAATGTACATTGTCGTCCGAATACCAACTCAAATGGAGAATACCCTGTTTCCGTATGTACTGCGGTGTTATAGGAAAACACATAGTATGGTAACCATGTACACCAGTCTGTGTGTTTTTCGGATACGTAACTTCTAAGGTATGCTCCTAGGACTTTATGGGAGTTTTCTAATGCTCCTATGCTTTCGTGATGGTATGCTGTAGATTGCATTTGTTCAATTTTTAGTAGTTTGCACATATCCTTAAAAACTTTGTTGATAAATTCTGTGCCTTGATCAGAGGCTATTGTCTTTGGAACTCCATATCTCAGAATAAAGCATTCTACTAGTCCTCTAGCTACTGTGCTAGCTTCTTTGTTCTCGATTGGGATTGCTTCCGTAAATTTCGTCAGTTCATCTTGTAACGTCAGTATGTACCTGTATCCATTGACTGATTCGTCCAGGGGACCTACTAGGTCCAAATAAATTTTATCAAAACTTGCCTCAGCAGTTGACGTTATTTCCATAGGCTGTTTTTTGGGTGATATATATTTGTTTTTCTGACAAATTGGGCAATGTTTTACATATGTAGCTATGTCATTTTGCATTCCAGTCCAGAAATATTTTTGTTTAATCGTTTTAAGCATGCGGTTTATTCCTGCATGTCCACTTGTTGGTAATACGTGGTAATCATTGAGCAATATTTTCTTTTTGTGAGGATCGGTAATTTCTATATATTTATTTATGAGGTGCACCTTTACTTTACTATTTTTAAACATATCTCCTAAGATTTTTTGTAACTCATGAATTTTACATTCTCGACGGCCGTCTGTGAGTTTTTTAATTTCTTCTTTTGTAATATATAATTTATTTATTGATAATAGTCCGCAGATTTTATGCACGTCCCTCGACAACAAATCGCAAAATGATGTCGATCGGGCGGTAGTGCTTTCCTTGGGCTTTCTTAGGAGTATACAATTCATCTCTGGGATGTATGCCAACACTTTGTTTGGTCCCAGGATCATATTTATATCTTTTCTATATTCATCATCCTCGAAACTGTTACATATTTTTAGCTCAATTATTTTATGCCCATGTTCTGGTGGTTTAAGCAATTCAGTGATAATACGATTATTTTCTTCCGTTTCCGTTTCTGTTTTTTCGATTTCTTGAACCATTTTCTCTGCCTTTGATTGTGACCTTGTGACTACGCATATTTGGAGTTGTTTAAGGTTGTCTGAATCTAACTTTATTCTACTTAGGGCATCAGCTGTGCAATTATCTTTTCCGGGTGTATATTCAACAGAGAAGTTATATTCTTCTAGTAGTAACCTGAATTTGGTTAGTCTACTAGAAGGTTCTTTTAAGGAAAACAGGTAAATAGTCTCCTGGCAAGATCGCCATGCAAAGATCTCGATTCTTGGATCTTGTCTTTAGACTATTTAATTTCCTACGAAGGGCTCAAACTCAAAACGTTGGCGGTTACGCCGTCGTTTGCCTCTATAAGCGCGAACGCTATATAATAGAGCGAGTAGAGAATAGAATAGGTTACTCCAATCTAAGCGAGTTGCTCTTTAAAATGGAATAACCTTTTTAGTCAAAAACTACAAGGCAAGAAAAGTAAGTTTCATAAATCGAGCGAGTTGCTCTTAGAAATAATAAAACGTACTGGTTGGCGATTGAAGATAGACAACATTTATTTTGGATTTTCATCCCTCTTTTATACAAAATTTGTCTTTAGTTTCCATTCAAATTTTGTTTCGATTTCCACGGCCTCCGATAATTGAAGTCCAATCACCTCGCACCTTGAACTATCATATCGCCATATCAGCATTATAATTTACTGCCTAAACATTCAAATGTATCTCATATAATTTTGTCAACGAGGGCCATGCCGTAACATGAACCCTTAATATTTTCGTTCGTTGTTTGTCGCTTGCATTCGGTCATTCGCTTCATAGTATGGCATGCACATGAAAGTATCTTATGTATCTAAGGCAATGCACTTGAAGAATATTTCTATGAATGCTTATCTTATTATATGAATGGGCGACGTATAATTATGGATACAAATGAAATAGTTTAGGTTGCTATGACGTAGCAAGCAAAGGGAGATATGGCGCCAGGCGTGTGCTGTGAGGTTTCAATTATCGGAGCTCGGGACGATAAATGATCACTGGTGCGATCCCTTCACAGTTCAGGTAAGATCGTTTAAAAACTACTCGATTCAGCTGTAGTTTTTTACATATGCCTAAATACTGACTAATGATTAAAGCTCAGTTAGTGCTTTAAATTTTTCTTACAAATGTTTAGGGCGCGCCCACATTTAATAGGCGTTTCCGTCAAAAGTCGTAATATGCATTATTTGTTTGTATGTATATTTTTACTTGCGATTATAGGTACTATAAGGCAAGTTATGGATTCGTGCAGAAAAAAAAATTTGAGATAACAATCACACATGACATTACGATGATGGAGAAGTCGAAAAAAGTGGGTCTGGGAATTCCGTCCGTCTGTCTGTCTGTCTGTCTGTCTGTCTGTCTGTCTGTCTGTTCGCGCCTCTGGAGGCTGAACGGGTGGGCCGATTTGCTTCAAATTTGGTATTTAGGATTTATTTGGCCGTCCCTCGGAACGTATTTTTTATTTTTGCTCTAGGTCCAAAAATAATGGCACCTGCCATACAATCTTGAAGACAAAAATTGATTTTCTCAAAAACGGCTCTAACGATTTTGATAAAACTTTCAGAATGCTATTTCTGCAAGAAAATCTATCTTTTGGTTTGAAATTTTTTTTCAAAATTTGTCTAATAACGGTACCTCTCATAGAACCAATATTTTCAAATCAAATTTTCTCGTAAACAATACATTCGATTTCAATAAAATTTTGGCCACAGGAAGTCATTCATAATTTTATTAATATGGCATTTCAAAATTTTCAAAAACTTTTTTTTTTGATTTTTTATAATTTTTTCAAAAAAATTTTTGGTTTTCGAAATATATTGGAAACGGGTACATTGATTTTTTTTTAAATTATTTTTCAAATGTAAACTACAGATTGCCATATATTTGCATACTCAAATAAATTTCAAAATATTTTTTGAAAAAGTTTTTCAAAAATAACCTTTTAAAAAAAAAACTGGTCCAACGATTTTCAATATTTTTTTTTCCTAGATTGCCGTATAGCTTTGAAATTTTATTGCATACTTAGTTTTTCCGAGAAAACTCTTAAACTAATTTAAAAAATAAAAGAATTTTCGAAATTATTTAATTTTTTTTAATATCCATATATGCATCCACTACGCAATTGCTTATCATAAGAGCAAGTTCGTGCGACCCAGTCGTGCATTTTATTTAACTATCGGTCGCAGTTTTGAAGTAAGAAGATGAACACTTCGGTTTGTACAGTACATTGGTTATGTTGCAGATTGTGATTGAAAAATTCTTAAATTCACCCATAATCGCTATTTCCATTCAAAATCTAATTTTTAAAAACTTAAGTCTTGTCTTGCTTTGTTCAAATCGATCTGCAAGCTTAAAATTGAATGTCACTGAACTAGCTCATAGTAGTTGCCCTGGCATTAAAAAGTCTCAACTTTGGGTGTGGCACACGCCTTTTTTATTACGCCAGTATTTATTGAAAACAGGCCACACAAAATTAGCGTTATTGAATTTTTTCTGTCTGCTAAAAAAGAATTTTGTTTCTGAAACCATATACATACAAAAATGTAAAATAGTTCGTTGAAAACGTACTGTAGCTCTCGCTTATGTTTTAGAATGGTTCTGATGATTGATAATATGCAAGAAGTGCCCAACAACAACTCTACGAAGGTATCCGTTTAAGAATTCTCTTCATAATATTTATCCACCTTATCTCTATCTAATTCTTAACTTTTTTTTACATTCCAATTATGACCATTTATGAATACTATAAGCAAATAATACATATAATTTAAGAGTTACATCTTGAATTCCTTTTTTGTAAAATTTTAAGTTTTTCTTACAAAAAAGCCCGGCCTTTGTTACAATTTACATCATGTTGAAACAATATCAATTTCTTAATGCTTTATCCCACATCTTCTGAACAGGCCTTGGTTAACATTATTGGTGAATTTTGTAGCTGAAACATTAACTTCACATTCTAAAGATAATGACTTATTTCAAAACCTCAGGAGAAACATCGGTGTAAAAAGTGTAATTTGTAAGACTCTTCAAATTCAACAAAGGTACCGTGTATAGCTTGAGATCTCGATAATCAGATACAAAATTGCACACACTTCTTTTTACTTGCGATTATAGGTACTATAAGGCAAGTTATGGATTCGTGCAGAAAAAATAAAATGTACGACTGGGTCGCACGAACTTGCTCTAATGTGTGAAAGTGGTCTTGGCGGGCTTGAGATTTTGATAAAAATAAATTTTTCAAATATTCTTAAATAAATACTTAAACTATTTTGAGCTGAAAAAAAGTACGCCATATTATTTCTTTTATAAATTTGAATTTATGAGAATACATTTATAAACATCTGTGGAGCGGTTTTTGAGAAAAAAAGTTTTTTTTGAAAAACTTTTTGAAAAATTAAAAAAAAAAAAATTCAAAAACGCCAGTTCATAGGTATTCAGCAAATACATTTATTTAAAATTTTTAGAAAAAAAATTAATAAGCAGTTTTCAAAATGTTAATTTTTTAAATTTTTTTTTTTAAAAATGCTTTTAAAAATACAAAAAAATATTTTTCAAAAATATTGGTATGCAATACAAATTGAGCTACCTACAGCTATATGTGTGTGAAATTTCGAAAGAATCGGTTTAGTCGTTATCGAGTTAGTCGAAAGCAAAAAAAACGGTCCTATGGAAGGTACCGTTCTTAGCCATTTTTTAAAACTTTTTTTCAGCCATATAATTGGTCGTACCTAAAAACCAACACTGATTTTTTTAAATAAAAATCGTTAGAGCCGTTTTTGAGAAACATAAGCTTTAAAATAACGGTTGTATGGCAGGTACCGTTATTTTTTGAGCAAAAAAAAAACTTCAATATCCCCTCTGTACAATACCTAAAAAAGTCTATATACCAAGTTTGAAGCAATTCGGCCCACCCGTTTGGGCTGTAGGTCTACATACAGACAGACAGACAGACAGACAGACAGACAGACAGACATACAGACGGACAGAATTTTTAGACCATCTTTTTTCGTCTTCGCTATCATCGTAATGTCATGTTTGATTGTTATCTCAAAACTTTTTTTTTTGACGAATGCATAACTTGCCTTATAGTACCTATAATCGCAAGTAAAAATCGAGGTTTTAATCAAACATGACATTACGATGATAGAGAAGCCCAAAAAAGTGGTTTTCGCCATACCGTCCGTCGGTCTGTCTGTGCGTCTGTCTGTCTGTCTGACTGTCTGACTGTCTGTATATGTATAGGGACCTACAGCCCAAACGGGTGAGCCGAATTGCTTCAAACTTGGTATATAGACTTTTTAAGGTATTGTACAGAGGGGAAATTGAAATTTTTTTTTAGCTCAAAAAATAACGGTACCTGCCATACAACCGTTACGTTAAAGCTTATTTTTCTCAAAAACGGCACTAACGATTTCTATTTAAAAAAATCAGTGTTGCTTTTTAGGTACGACCAATCATATGGCTGAAAAAAAAAGTTTAAAAAAATGGCTAAGAACGGTACTTTCCATAGGAACGTTTTTTTTTTGCTTTCGACTATCTCGAAAACGACTCAACCGATTCTTTCGAAATTTCACACATATATAGCTGTAGGTAGCTTAATTCGTACTGCATACCAATATTAAAGCATTTTTAAGAAAAAAAATTAAAAACTTTATATTTTGAAAAATGCTCATAAATAAATGTATTTGCTAAATACCTATGAAATGGCGTTTTTGAATTTTTTTTGAAATTTTTTTTCAAAAAGTTTTTCAAAAAAAACTTTTTTTCTCAAAAACCGCTCCACTGATTTTTATAAATTTATTCTCATAAATTTAAATTTATCCAAGAAATAAAATGGCGTACTTTTCTTTCAGCTCAAATTTGTTTAAGTATTTATTTAAGAATTTTGAAAATTTTATTTTTATCAAAATCTCAAGCCCCTAAATCACTGTCACTCATTAGAGCAAGTTCGTGCGACCCAGTCGTGCATTTTATTTATTTTTGCTCTAGGTCCAAAAATAACGGCACCTGCCATACAATCTTGAAGACAAAAATTGATTTTTTCAAAAACATCTCGAACGATTTTGATAAAACTTTCAGAATGCTATTTTTGCAAGAAAATCTATCTTTTGGTTAGAATTTTTTTTTCAAAATTTGTCTAATAACGGTACCTCTCATAGAACCAGTATTTTCAAATCGAATTTTCTCGTAAACTATACATTCGATTGCAATAAAATTTTGGCCACAGGAAGTCATTCATAATTTTATTAATATGGCATTTCAAAATTTTCAAAAATTTTTGGTTTTCGAAATATGTTGGAAACGGATACATTGATTTTTTTTAAATTATTTTTCAAATGTAAACTACAGATTGCCATATATTTGCATACTCAAATAAATTTCAAAATATTTTTTGAAAAAGTTTTTCAAAAATAACCTTTTTAGAAAAAAACTGGTCCAACGATTTTCAATATTTTTTTTCCTAGATTGACGTATAGCTTTGAAATTTTATTGCATACTTAGTTTTTCCGAGAAAACTATTAAACTAATTTTAAAAATAAAAGAATTTTCGAAATTATTTAATTCTTTTTTAATATCCATATATGCAGCCACTACGCAATTGCTTATCATAAGAGCAAGTTCGTGGGACCCAGTCTTGCATTTTATTTTCAAATGGGTACGTCCTTATATAAGTTTGCAGAAAATTCAATTCCCACGTATTAAATCATTTTTTGCCAAAATTAAGGCCCATCTGTGCTATCTACTTTTTTTTACTATTTAAACAAAGTTCGTGATACTCTTTTCTCCTTCTTTTTTATGATTCCTTTGTTTTTTAGTTTTTTTTTTTTTTTTAAAAGATTAGTATTTATACAAAAGTTAATCTTACTCAGAAATTAAATAATCTAAGGAATGATGTCATTAAAGCATTACGCTTGACCTTTCCACCTTAAAAAAAAAAAAAAAAAGAAAAGAGTGTTTCCCACAAATATTTTCTTATTTTTCTGCTACATAAATCTGACCACAAGGTAAGAGTATCATAAATTATACTGCCCCTTAGTTAAATGTCATTTAATTTAAAACAAATTCATGCTTTTTAGTGTCACCATAAGAACAACACCGAACCAACCGTCAGGGTCACTGCCATAAATTATTAAGTCTAAAGCCAGCCTTTTTTTGTTCTTTTGGTTGCTCCTTGCAGGAAAGGAAAGCATTACAAAATTAACTTCATTTCTCCTACTTTTACTCTTGCTTGGCCTTAAGACTGCTGTTACAATTATTAAAATTAATTGCGCTTTCAACAGGTGCTACTTAAGTCTACAAAGGAAGCCCTGAGCTCTAAGACGGGAAAGAAAAAAGAAGAAATTTAAAGAAAAGAGGTATGATTAAGGAAGTAAACAAATTGGATCATTTTAAGAATGGAAAAAAGACCCTCGAGCAGAATTTTCGTCCGTCGACCATTGTTGTTGTTGTTGTTTGTTTTAATAAAATTACTATAAAAATAATTAAGTCCATTTGGTCTAATTGGAAGAGATAATAATATAGATACAGGCTTATTTAAGGAGATGAGTGATTATACTTTAGAGACTGATTTCCCGGACGTGTTTTTAAGGATGTTGTTTTTCCTGTTGGAGTGGGCTGCTCTTTCGAATTCGTTTTAAGCAATATCGAAGTTATACTTTTGAGTGGCAGCCTTTTGTTTGTGTAGGTATGTTAAGCGTTAACGTATCTATGTAATAATTTCTTAGAATTTAATTTTTATCTTTAAGATATTTAATTTATTATTTAAATCTTTTTCTTCTCAAAGGTTATAGTTAAGTGTCTGTTTCAGAAAATCTGGTAGAATTATAGAAATTAAAAAATTGTTTGTGTGTTCTATGCCTGCCATGCTGTTCGTCCGTTTGCTTTAAGATTTTGTAGGTTTGTTGTTTGCATAGTGAAATATGATTACATTAATATGAAGTAGGTGGTAGGATGTTCAACTTTGACATAAACAAACAATCTACGTTGGGCTCTACTTTCGTGTAACGAAATTCCGCGTATCGAAATCCTGCTTAACGAAATGCCATTCAGCAAAATCCAGGAACACAAAATACCGTATAACAGTATCCTGTGTTACGAAATCCCGTGTAAGGGACAGTTATACCGATCAGAAAAAAAAAAACCGAAAAGTTGGAACAGCAGGAATACTGGAATTTTTTCGCGAAGATAAGTGCATAAGCGACCATTGAAAAAAATGTCAGAAAAATATTAACAATTTGACATTTCACAGAGACCTACTATTTTTTGGTATTGTCGAATAATAAAAGTTTTGATAAATATGCCAACCCGACGCACGCGACGACTAAACATACACTTCGAAGAACGAGGTCGCATGGAGTGAGAGTGAACAAGAAAAGTACTTAAGTCAATTTCTGACCCGAAAAAATTCACAGAAAATACTGTCGCCCTGTGTATTGTGTGTGAATAAACAACCTGGCACCAATTTTTTCTGATTGAATTGCACCCGAAACATTTTTTTCTGATAGATAAGATAATCTTGCAGGTTAACAGAAAATAATTGGAACGGAACAGGTGAAACTATTATTCCATTTTGATCGAATTGACAATCAGCTGGTGCGAAAAATGAAAATCCATCAGAAAAATAAATAAATGCTTATCTACATTCAAACAAAAAGTTTTAGTTCAATAACTGTGTCTGTGTTGAAGCCGCTTGACAAGTGATATTGGCATCGGTTTGAATACTCAATGGAATTGCACTCGCATTAGCATCATCCGTTGAATTTGAACCAGGCTGCAACACTAACCTGCAACATCAGCGAAAATTCAGGAATGGCCATAGTTCTTAAAACGAGCCAAAATCATCTTTTGAGACAAATGCACCATGGCCCATTCAAAAATTTGCTTGTGTCGCTTCACCGAACTCTGCGCGATTTCCTCAAACGATGGCAGGCACTCTGATTTTTTTTTAAGGTGATTTTCACCAAACCTTGCCCGTTGTACTTCGATCAACGCCCGCAGATGAGCTGAATGCTTGCTTGAAAGCATCATATTTTTATGAAACCGAGTCGAAGAAATTACGCTCATAGCGAATATGCATGTGCATTTAGTGCAAGAAGCGTCAAAACATTTTCCAAAAAACTTTTGGTCTTTGGCACCGGCAAAATTCTAATTGATCGCACAATTTTCCCCAATTTTTGCTTTTTTCATTGGTCTTGCCGTTATTGAACATCAAAACAAACAAAATTAATGTTATTGTAATTTTTCTTGTCTGCTAAAAAATTATTTTGTTTCTGCAACTGACCAACAGCTGGCAACGAGAAGCAAACGCTTACACATTCGAATATAGTGAATAGGGTATCCTTAAGATTTTAAATCAAAATCGTTAGAGTCCTATTCAAGAAAAATGAGCTTAAACATAACCGTTATGTGCAGTGCAGGTACCGTTATTTGTTGAGCAAAAAAAGAAATTCCATTTTTTTTTTGTTGAGTTTTTACTAATTCCTTGTTCAAAGAAGATGTCAATCTTAATTGTGTCTTCAAGAATCTGTGAATACAGAGTGTAAGTTCTTTCTTAAATCAAAATCTTTGCTTTCATAATCCTTTCAAATTTGTTTACAAAGAAACTCATATCCTTGATTACAATACCCGCTCCTTGTATAACACAAATAAAGAGAGGAAACGAAGAAACACACCCACGCAATAAAAAAACACACACAAACGCCATGACAATAAGTATATTTTTCACCCAAATTGTATTTTTTTAGTACTTCCTTTTTATATTTTGTCTTCCACGCTAACGAACTGCAATTTATTACAAACGCCCATCTTTGGCTGGTTTCCATGATTATGTATTTCCATTGGCAAGCAAAAAAAAAAAAAAAATGAAAGGAAGAAAAATGAAAGAAAGGAACAAATTTAAGACAATGGGGTGCCAAAATAAATTCCCTTGCTGGAAGAGTTGCTGCAAATCGACAAATTTACAGAACAACCTGCTATCTTTTGTTCTTCAATCGGTTCGTTACTTATGACGGCGCAATTTTTTTGCCTTTGTTTTGTGTGATAGGAATTTTTTTTATTCCAAAAAATATGTATATTGAGAAGGGGAAGAATTTCATTGTTTCAGGAAGGAATCTGAGGGAGTTTGGAAGTTTTGTTTTCAATTGTTTTAGATGAAACACTTTGAATTGTTAAGCAAGATATAAAGGTGATTCACAGGAGATCGAAAAGCGATTCCATGCCATTTTTTTTTTTTTTGAAGAGTGGTGTAAGATTTTTTTCGTATACCTCCGCAAGAATAAACGAAATAAACATTTTTTTTAATGATATTGAGTTTCTTACTTGCTCTTTAGGGTTTTAATGACACATGACATTACGATGATAGAGAAGCCCAAAAAGTAATGTTCACCATGCCGTGTGTCGACCGATGGGCGTCGGACTGTCTGTGCGCTTTTCACGTCAAGCTACAGCCAAAACTGCTCAACGAATTTTCTTCAAACTTCATATATATAGCAGTTTAAAGAAAAAACTTTGTCGAGTTTTTTCATTCCGTTTTAGCCGGGCTCAAACTGGTACCATTAAAGTAACGATTTTTTCCATTTTGGGTTAGCTCGAAGACACGGCTCTAACGATTTCAATTAAACTCAAAATTTAGCTAACTTTATAAGCATTTTTAATAAAACTGCGTTTTTTGTTTTTGGCTCAAATAATGGTCGTAACGAAAATCAGGTTTAAACTTTTTTTTTTTTTAAATGGCCATAAGTTCGTAACGGGTTGATTGAATTCACTTTAATTTTGTGTGGCATAGTTTTTTATAGTTTTCTATACGATGGCATTGCAGTTTTTTCAATAAAACCTTTATAAACGGTCCCGTACAACGAGCCGTTCAGTTTTAGCCACCTTTTCTTGTTTTTTTTTCTTCAAATTTTCTCAAAAACGTCTCCAATGATTTTGATTAAACTTTGTGTGTAATATTCTTTGAGTGGCCTTAGGGAACCTGAATTTTTATTTTTGGCTAAAAATGCAAATAACGCAGATCTAGTCTTAACGGCTTTTTTCAAATGGCCATAAGTTGACAACAGATTCAACGAATTCACTCAAAATTTGTTTGGTAAAGTTTTTTACAGGTTAATTTGTAAGTGGCGTTTCTTTTTTTTCAGTTACTCTCCCATACAACAAAGCCATTAGGCTTTGGTCAATTTTTTTTTTTGGGTTTTTTCTAATTTTTTTCAAAAACAGGCTTTAGAGATTTTTATTAAACTTTGTATGTAATATAAATAGAAAGCTTTAGTGTAACTGCATTTTAAGCTATAAATGATAATAACGGAAATTTGCTTTAAACGTTTTATTAAATTGTCATGGACAACCACATTTACGAAAGATGTTACGGGTGTTTTTATAAAACGTGTGGGTTTCAAGAAGAATTAAACGCATATAATTTAATGTTGCCAAGAATTTAGCTTTATTATAAAGATAATTATGTTTTAAAGATGATTTCAGGCAAGTGGCCGCCACGGCTGGCTCGAATAAATTCCTGGGCGATTACGTCGAACGAATATTGGATGCGGCGCGCAATGTGTCGCGCCAACCGAACCATTATTTTGGTAATAAATTTGCAAACGTTGTTCAGGAGTAAGTCTATTCATTATGAAATGGCAAACCAAACTGAGCATAAATCAAGTGACAGCTGTCAAAAAGACCAACTCTGTAAAAAGTTTTGCCAGATTGAAAACCACACGTCTAAAAAAATACTCTTTACATCTTTCATAGCACCAACAAAATGCCACCTACGTTTTAAAATTAAAGGTTGCTTAACGGAAGCTCCCACATAAAGAGCATTTGAGTTTTAGTCAAGTGCTTACAAAATTTCTCAAATATGGTTTAAACAATAATTTTGAAATACATTATTTGTCGGTATGTTTTAGTAAACGTTTCAAGGATAACTTAGTTTTTTTTAGATTTTGGCCAAAATACAATGAGTAGCGGACGAATGTCAAACATCATTACCCCATTGTAATCCTTAGTACAACTTAATGTTGAGAAAAATGAACATATCTTATAAAACTGTAAAAATGCGTTACATAAAAACTTCTTAAACAAAGAATTTGAACTTTTTTGCTTAAATTTTATAACAAAGAGAAGTTGTTTTTGCTCGAAATTTTTTTTTTAAATCATACTATTGCAATAGCAGAGCAAGTACGTGCGACCCAGTTGTGCATTTTATTTCATTTAGTTTAAGTCTGGCTCGAACTCGTACTTTTCAAGAAAAGGATTCCTTCCTTTTGGATATTCTAAGAAAAGGCTCTGAGAATTCTAAACTAAAACTAATAATTTAACAAACCATGGCCACTTTTGACAAGACTAAACGTCCTTGCATTTTTTTTAGTTTTAAGCTTTCTTGCCGGGGGATATATATATAATAAGCAGTCTAGTTTAAGCCAGTTTTATGTATCTATTGGCTGTACAAGTACAAAACAGGTTTAACATTATTTTATCGAGGAAAATATAGACAGCTTTGATTTGTTTAAAATAAATATATCCGCATTATTTGTTGTATCAAAACTCGAATTTAAGTCTCAGATAGGAATGTTTCCGGTATGTATGCGGAAGTGGATGCGGAACCAACTTTGAAAAAAAAAAAACCTGAATAAAAAAACAGAAATTTGAGTTTTTTTTTAACTTGTGATAACTTTTAAAAGGAAGACATTCTTTTCTCAGAATCTACTCACGAACAAATCGTCAGAGAGAAGAAAAGGGATACGGTGTTTTTAAAGGAACTTCTTTTCGGGAAATAAAGAACTCTTCATACACTTTTTCTTTCCAATTCCAAATAAAAATCTTCAGAAAAGGTAAAAAATAACATAGTTGAATAAAAATGATCTTAGACACTTCCCTGGGAAATATAAATACCTTTACCATGATTCCAGAATGGTTGCCCAAAAATTCCAAGAAATAACATTTAAACAAAATTATGATTTCTTTTTAGGTAGGTATGAAAAGTTATGGGTTTGAAAGCCATTTTTTTTAAGTCTCCAACAACATTAATTTTTGTTTTCTTTTATTTTCTTGATGTCCAAAAAATTCTTTTAAACAATTCTTCGAAATAAAATTCAAACGACGGATAAATGTCTTATTTAAATTTAAGAAATGATCAAATTTTGGGAATAAAGTTTTGAATAATGTAAAATAACCAAAAAATCCTTCGAACAATGTTTTTATTTGAACAAAAAATACTCTAAACAAGTTCCTAGCTGATTTAAATTCGTAGCGAGTATTTAAAAATATTCCTTGTATTTTGCAAGTAAAATTATGGTCTTTGATAAAAGTGATTGGTGAATAATAAGACATTGTTTGCATCTAGCTTAGAATTCCATTACACTGTTCCTTAAAATCAACTAATAAAAAGGGTTGACGGAGTTTCTTGGAAAATTAAATTATACAAAAAGTTAAAGCTGACAGCTGATTTTGTTAATAGACATAAATCAACTTAATGCTAAAAGTATATACAAGTACAAAAATTTCTGCCCCGTGGATTCGTGTTCTAAGAATTTGACAATTTAATATTTTTAGTAGACTTTAAAGTATATAATTTAATATGAATTAATTTGGCTTACAAGTAAAAACATATAAATGCAACCATCATGTATGTTACCTGCAGGCACACTGATAAGAGCCAAGGTCGCATTTCAGAGTAACTCATTTCTTATGAATAGCGCAAACGATACTGAGATTCCATACGCCAAGTATACTTTCATCCGACCAAATTGTACAAATGAGTTGGTGTTTGATCCTCACCAAGTCATCTTCCGCTGCTTTGAAGAGTTCAGCCACGCTCCAGCAGCCTTGTTGGACTTTAGTTTAGATATCGCTACCCGATCTTCTTCTTGGTCGGGTGGACAGAAGTTTTTTTCATCATCGTCCAAATAGAATGGATTGTTCTGCCTGAAAGCGAATAGCGGATATACCGGTTACTTGGTTCAACAAAGATTGTAGCATCACGGCTTAGGCGTCTATATTACTCACCAGGAATTGACTTAGCCAAGTAAACAGTATCTGTTGGGTTCGGTTCTATTTAAACGTGCCTAGGGAAGTTGTTAAATCAACAGTCGTCAGGAAAAAGATTATATTATATTAAGGAAGCATTTTTGATTGGTTGCTAGATCGATTCCCAGTTTTGATTGGACTCAAAATTTTGAAAGATAAAGTTTGCAGAGGAAATAAAGTGCACAACTAAGTACCACAAACTTGCTCTAATGTGTGACAGTGGTGTTAGGGTTTGAGGTTCTGAAAAAAAGTGTGCAGAGGAAAAATTCATATACAATTTTATTAACCACTTGAACATAACTATAATTTAAAGGTTTTTCTTGTGGACAAAATTAAGTAATCCATCTGATTTTTTGTGCTGTTTTTAATTAAAAAAAAAAACGTTCGACCAATTTTTCCATTACCTAAGTGTTTTTTTTTTTTCCGAAATCATATTCAAAATTTTTCTTGAGTTTGCCAATTCTACTACTTTTTAGTTTTTATTACTAAAAAAGTGAAGTTAGTTGGACCCAGCCTTGTAAAGAAAACAAAAGTTCTATAAAGGACACCTACTCCAAAACTTATAATAGTGTTCTTGTAGTGCTTTTGGTTTCGGAGAAACGCGCGTGGCCCAACTTGCCCCGTGGTCTAAATAACCCTGTCCTTCTCTACCTTTTATTTAGAAAAAGTGTAACAAAGTATCCTACGTCACACAAATCCTATCTTCACACCCGCCCCATAGTACTTTGCAAGACGAGCAACCACCGACGGCCGCATCACATAAATCGTTTGGATCGATCACCGACTGCTAGTGCAGACCTGCCTATTCCCCCCCAACCGACCATCGCAGCTCAAACAAATCCACTCATCAGTATTCAATCCCAGTCGAACAAATACACTTTCACTTTCTGCCACCCACCAGTCTCCTCTCATAAATAACCAGTTTCATGCAAGCACAGTGTGTCTGGTTGACTACGTAGCGTAGGTATACATACTACTAGCTTCATGCAAGCACAGTGTGTATGGTTGACTACATAGCGTAGGTATACCTATACATATTAAATTATTTACGCTCCTTATTACAATTCACATTGTGCTGTTGTAGCATATTATGACATATGGAGGTGGATTGGATAAGGAAAATTGTCTTTTGCCAGCCTGCCAAGGTCTATTTATATATAGTTAATTAAAAGGTAGTACCAATCACGTGTACTTAAGAGGTGAGTGACCATTGCTCTAGTAGCAATTAATTTTTGTTGTAACACCGATAAAGGGGGCTTCACTCCAACCGTTTATCATTTGCGCTACCCCCTTCTGGCGTTAAGCTTGGGCCGAAAAGCCACCAACGGCTGATCACCAATTTATCCTTGATTTACATAATCAGGACCGGGGCTTCACTCCAAACGTTTATCGCTTGCTCTACCCCCTTCAGGCGTATAGCTTGGACCGAAAAGCTACTGCTAGCCGATCAACTATTTATCCCTGGTTTGCATTACCAGGGCCGGAGCTTCTCTCCACCCGCTTATCCCTTACTTTTTATTGTCGAAGTACAGCTTGTCGAAGTACAGCTTGGGCTGAGAGGTTATTGCTACCCAATCACCCGTTTAATATTTGGTTTGCATTGTCTGGGCCGGAGCTCCTCTCCACATGTTTATCCCTTGCTCTACTGTCTAAGTATAGCTTGGGCCGAGAAACTACTGCCAGCTGATCAACCGTTTATCCTTGGTTTGCATTGCCAGGGCCAGGGTTTTCACTCCAACCGTTTATCCGTCGATTGATTTACAAGGGCCGTATATGAAATACCATGTTAGTTGTTTTAAGAATTAAGTTTAATTAATGCAGGGCCATATATGAAATACTTTGTTATCTTAGAGTTTTGAGAAGAATAATTGTTTCAATAATAATCAATATTGTAATCAATGAAAAGAAGACAATAATCAAATTTTGTAACTTTTTAAATCAAAATATATAAATGTTTTTAAAGGAATTCTGAACTTCCTACCCAATTTTTCGACTTTTATTTGACACCGACGAGCTCACCTCAGCCTCGTAATAAAAAGCATCACAAAAGAACATCGAGATCTTATTTATACATATAATTTTATTTCTTTAAACTTAAATTTTCACAAATTCTAAGCTTCAAACGAAAAATATTCTTCCGATAGAAAATAGCAGACATTTTTATTTTCGACTTCTCTCATGAGTTCAATTAATATGATAAAATTGTAGTTTTGGCTAAAAAATAGAAATTATTGATTATTCTGTTAATAGTTTAAGCAATCAATTCGTTTCGTCCACAACCTTTAAAAAAAATCCATAATTAAAGTCAATTGATTATATAACACCATTTGATATTATTATTATCGCCTTGAGTTTAATCAACCTAATGACGAATTTATTGATCGGAAATATTGTTTTCCAGTTTATACAAACCCCCACTCCCCAATTCCTATTTCTAATTAAAATTCAATGAATTTATAGGCTCTACTGATTACCTGGCATCCAAACAACCGTTTAGTTTGTCGCTAGCTGAAACGTGGTCCTGCAATATTTATCCCGAAATCGATTGTGATGTGTGAGTTCAATAGAAAATTAAGTGCATACAGTTATGAATATAGACATGTAGCAGGTCGATTATATGAACTGGGTTGTCATCCAATATACAGTTCAATTCATGTTCCAACCCCTTCTCTTTCCACCTCAAGTATATGGTCAAGTGATATGCCCTCGGTTAACGGTTTTGGCTTCCGGCATAAATAGAAACTTAAAATTTGGTTTTTCAAAATTCCAAAATTTGATTTTCAAAATTCAATTTTCAAATTATTCGGTAAATGAGTTCGTTCAATAATTGTTCAGAACGTAAATTGTGTATTGATTTTGAAACGGAATCGGCATTTTAGAATATTTGTTTACATTTTTTTTTTAAATTGATGTGATATAGTAGCTTCGAACGACCATTAGAACCCTGCAAGCCATTGAAGCATCAGAAAAAAATTGTTAGAGACTTATTTACAACTCAGCTAACACATACTACATTATATCTGGTGTTGATATCTAGCAACGATTTCGTCCTTGTACCATCCCCACTTTAAACAAGTTCGATGTCTGTTTCGAAGTGAGGAGAACAAGTTCACATGATATACACTTTGATGATACATTAAGAAGTCGTCAATAATCCATCAAAGTGTGACATTACGCATTCTAACGACTGCTGTTGGCACCGGAAACGGATGTAATGGCAATTTGGGAGAAAAAAGTGAACGAAAAATGACAGACAAGTTTTGGATTTCAAATATACGACTAGGTTAGGTATCTACGTATCTAGGTTTTATTTATATTTTTTTTGGCTTATGTGTAGGAAGTATCAAAAAATTGACTACCGTATACACCTACCTATTCCTATGTACATATACGTATCTTTGCTCTGATTGCTTTTACGAGCGAAAGATATCTTTATTTACAAAAAAAAAAAAAGCATTGGAAATTTGATAGGTTTACAGCAAAAAGGTAGATGGCAAGAGATCTAAGAAATATCAGTGTCATCATTAAGCTTTATTTCTTGTTGATTTATTCAATTTATAAATAGAGTTCTTGATATAAATGAAAACAAATAAATTCATATATATGAGATTATATATATATATATCTATCATACTTATTTATTTGTATATTATAGCACTTGATAAATATTAGAATCTCCTTAAAACAGATTGGCAAAATTGGAATTTTATATTAATTTTTGTGTTTGTATTTATATTGCTCAATGCTCATACGCCCTAGTGTACCTGCTGTACGTGATTCTGTTTCTGTTCTAGTGATGATAAAATTTGAACAAAGAAAACAAAATACCCACCATTGAAAATATAAATGTAAAAATATAATGTATTGTCGGATATCTGCCTGATTCACGTACAGCATTTCATGAAGATAAGCTTGAGAAAAAAATGTTTGTCTTCGATTAAACTGCTTTTAAGAATCACTGAATAAGCACATCAAAACTAGGGTCTATTAAAGAATCAAAAACTTTACTTAATCGAAGGTTGTTTTATTCATAAATTTATTGTTAATATTATCTCTACTTTATAGTACGTTCAAAATCTTAGTAGGTATCTGTTGTTCAATAATGGTTCAACACTGGAAATCTTGTAGGGCATGATTCTTGGATATATTTTTTTGTTTTTTGTTTATTACACATTTTCTGGAAAAAATTGACTCGAAAGTTAAAAATTGGCATGGGCTACTAAAAAAAGGGGGAACCGGCTGAAAACTGGCTATCTTCAAACTGAGACAAGATATCAAATTTATTTAAAAAAGCTATTATTTCTTCTTCAAATAAAAGTTCTAAACGAAGTTTGTACCATTAGTACTAATAGTGCAATTACCGTTAACGTGTGTCAGGGTGCATAAAAGAAAGCCTTTTCTTGATTCCCCAAAAAATGATATCAAAATTGAAGATAGGCCCTAAGTGAAGAACGATTTTTATTTTGTTAAAATATAGGTACCCACGAATAAAAAAAAAGAAAAACAAATTGTTGGCACAACAGCTCCAATCGGGGCCGGGCCTGTGACTGACACTCTCAACCACTCCTGTATGTGATTTGATATTCTGCTGGAATGGAACATACCTACAATTTACCCCCGACTCCGAACGGCTTACAGAGAAGCACGTTCCATGACATTAATATTACTCTTGGAAAATTTTGTCACATCCTCGCAAGAGCTGGGGATCAAAGCCAGAACTTTTGGCGTGGAAGCCCGAAACATTAACTACTACGCCACGGGTTACTACCCAAGGATCGTGCCCTTAAATAATGAATATGAATTAGGGGACAACAATAAATCTACACCTACAGACCAAAAATATACATTTAAGGATCCATTTTTTTGTATAATGACTAGGATTGTGGTATAGTTAAAATTGTTTAATCAATTAATTAATTAATTAATTTTGCGGGGGCTCAAAAATTCCCTCTGTGTCCTTCAAGAGTTCTTTTGATTGCACAATTGCATCAACTGTTGAAATAATTAAATTATTTCATAAATAATTCATTAGGTATAGAAAAATTGATGCCCAGGCAGGGGCTAGAACCCACAACTATAGGCTAACACCCAAGCATCCACTTTAGTAAGATTGCCATGGAAAATCATGTGATTTAGTAAAGGGTGTTTTTTTAGAGGTATAAAACTTTGAAATGGAATAAAACAAAGATGAGTTTTTAGAATTGACATGAAATGTACTTAGTGTTAGCGACTTCACGTATCCCCACAGAAAATAGTCAAGCGGCGTTAAATCGCACGATCTTGGAGGTCAATTCACAGGACCAAAACTCAAAATTATGCGTCCACCGAACGTTTCCTTCAACAAATCAATTGTGGCACGAGTTGTGTGACATGTTTCGCCGTTTTGTTGAAACCACAGCTCCTGTACATCATGCTTGTTCAATTGATGAACGAAAAAGTCATTAATCATGGCTCTATAGCGGTCACCATTGACTGTTTTCCGTCCATAGATGGCGCACCTCACGTGGTAATACTATAGTTTATATATACAGGGTGAGCCAAAAGAAGTCATCCATCCGATGTTGTTTGGCTCTCTTTTTTTTTAAATGAAAAACTTCGATTCTGTTTTTTGATTATGTTTATTTGAAGCTTTAGAATTGTATTGGCCAAGTCGAGAAGATGATTTCGGCCAAATGGGGGCCGTCACAATTCATTGCTCGTTTTATGGCATTTTTCATCACTTCAGCGAGAACTTCGGACGGCAGATTCTCGCACTCGTGTCGAAAGTTGTCCTTGAGGGCTTCTAGAGTCTCGGGCTTGTTCACGTAAACAATAGACTTCAAAAAACCCTACAAAAAAAGGCTAAAACGGTTAAATCGGGCGATCTTGCGGGCCAGTGCAGATCTCCAAAACTAGAGATGAGGCGAACCGGGAAAGCCGCCTTCAGAATATTGGTTCATGTCGGTTCATGTATCGCTCCATGGCTTGTTCACTTGTATTCTGCATCTGTCTAGTCCACAAACGTCAAAACAGATTTGACATTGGCGGCCATTTGCAAAAATAAGAGCATCTTCCAATAGGGTGATTTTGTTTTGGCCCACCTTGTACAATGGAAACAGTTTTTTTTTTACGCTCAATAGACGTTTCTCTATTATTCCCAATAGTCTCATAGGCGTTCGATATGAGTTCAAATTGTTGCATACACCTAGGCGTAAATTAACTTTCGCATATTTTTATAGTGCGTTGTACGGCTTTCGGTTTTTTTTTTTTTTTTTTTTTTTTTTTTTTTTGTTGATAAATGGTTGGTACTATTTATATACACATAAACCTTCGAGAAAAAATTATTTAAATGACAATGAAAACAGTTTTAAAATATTGTAATGTTTTTAGTCTTGGGTTCGAAAATAAAACTTATTTTCTTTTACTTTTAATTTACCACTACTATCTCTATAAATGAAACTCACTTTTATCTAAGTTCAAACTCTTTATTTATTTCTTTATCTTAGCACCACTAATTATTCACCATTTATTCGCTACCACGGTTAAAATGAAACTGTGTCCATTTCCGAATAAAATGTCGTATTTATACTTGGGATCAAAGTTTCCCGAACAGTCTAAGTCTCGAACCTTTCGGAATTGTCAAGATGCTTTGAAAGCTTTCAGAGCTTTCAAATTCCCCATTGTTATTCAGCAGAATTATTCAACATATTACTGTAGTATAGACAAAAACCATATAGTAATATTTCTGTAGTAGAAACAAAAACCATTCATAAAACTGTAGTTGAGACAAACACTATTCATGTAACAATATGCTGCGTGGCTTAGAAGGAGTTAGCGGATAAACAGGGAGGCGACATTTTTTATGCGACATATATGTAGGTGATTGACTCAATTTTGTTTTGCAATTGCTGCCTCTTTATATTGACGAGCTTCTTCATATTTTCATAGAGTTATTTTATACCATGTAAAATTTTGTAGGTATCTGTATCTTATTTCAAAACTATGTCCTTGATTTTTTAAAAGGTATAGAATAGATGCTTCTTCATCTTATATATTTCTGTTTTACAAAAACACTCCAAGATTTTAATTACATATTTCAATTGTGTGGGACAAAAAAAAATTGAATTTCTTTTCAATTTGCAATATTAAAGCTCAAGAACAAGCACTTGGAAGTGCTTCAATCTTTTCATAATAGGGAAGAACATCAATAAAAAATGCCGTTCAATCATTTCCTATATCCTTGCCAAGCAAACACATAACACAACGAAATAGTAATAAAATTCAATGTCATTGGTTGACATTTACACGAGTCCTGCCTTTTTCCAATGAGTGATTTTAGTCATCCGTTATTAACATTGACAGTTACCTTTATGAGGTTCATGTTAATTACTTTCTCAAGTGGGTTGTTGTGGTTTCAAATAATATTGGCAGTCTCAAGGACCACACAACCATAACCGTTAATGGGTACTTGGAAAGGAACGAAATTACGTGATGTATTTTTTCATTTGTACCAAGCGATGCTTCTCTAATTCATCTTGAAATTTTGGTTTGATTTATCTTATTTATACTGACATGGAGACGAATCCACATTTTGAATGAGTTTTCGGTCAGACGTACATAGGTACCTTGATTTAATTTCTGTTGAACAGGATCATGGAATATATGGATGATGTATATGAACTGGAGGCCAAGGCTGACCATGAATTATGTTTATAAGTTACAAAGTGTGTCTACGATGGCAATCAAAGAAATAAATGAATTTTTTTCTGAACAAAATGTGCTTATTTGAAATAAAGATGCCATCATTTAAGTTATGTAAGAAAGTGTGAGTGTCATGACTCATGAGTCATGTCTCACGTACATTATACTGAATTGTAAACATCAAAATAGAAACACTGACGCCAGATTAACACTAATAATTGGTGTTTTTTTAGAGGTATATATATCTTTAAGTTGGCAACACTATTTTAACTGGCAGCCATTTTGTCAGCTGTTAAGTAATTTATGTTTAGTTTGGTTTGGCATTTCAACATGAATAGACTGAGGTCTGAACAACGCTTCCAAATTGTGCAAATTTATTTTTGAAAATCATGTTTATATTCGTTAAACACATGTCACGATTCGTCTATTCTACGGTACACAATCAAAACGCGGTTTAGTCCTGTGATTTAGCCTTCAAGATCGTGCGATTTATCACCGGACAACATTCGCCGCATTATTGCTAATATACGGCCACAAATGTTATAATAGTCAACGACAATTGGACCTCCAGATTACACTACGTCCGAGCCAGCCGTGGCGGTCATATGCCAGAAATCATATTTAAATTATAATGACAGAAGATTGTCTTTCGAATAAAGTAAATTTCATGTCAATTTAAAAAAAAAAACATATTTGTTTTATTCAATTTCAAAGTTATGTACCTCTAAAAAAAACACCCTTTATACACTCGCTCTAATTTAATTTTTTGGTTAAAATTTTGAATATTTAGTAGAACGTCGTGGGTTGTGGTATACAGTTGGTGGGTAGACTGTCAACATTGACGTTTACTGCTGCATAAGTTCACTCCTTCACGGTTCCCTATATAAAAAGACATATGATGGGGTCCAATCGCAGCTCAGAGCTTTGAGGTGGCCAATTGACTTCGTCAAGATGGCTGATTACACTATTTGGAATATTGTATGGTATGCGCTGTGCAGCATCTGGCATGCCCCATGAACCTGCATGAACCTGAGGTCGTCCAAATTCATGTCTTCAGTTTCAATTAAAAAACATGTCGATTAACATAGCGCTGTAACACCCACCGTTGTTGGAAATGTTGTTCCCAGCCTCATTTTCGAAGAAAAATGGTCCACTGACGCTACCATTCCCCAATCCACACAAAACTGTCACTCTCTTTATGCATTGGCTTCTAGACAATAACGTGCGGGTTTTGCGAGTCCTAAATGCGGCAATTGCGTTTTTCAACGCAGCCCAAAATTGTTGTCCAATTAAAGCTGCTCTGAGGTCCAAACTATAGGAAACAATAAAGAAGCGGATTGTTGAGCGCCTCTAAATGCTGATTTCAACTCAATTGTAAGCGAATAATCTGAGTTCCTTGTGCAGAATTCTCCTCAGACTAGAGCGTGAAATGTTGAGCAATTGAGTTGAGATCGATGCATCATGGGGAGTAGTTGATGATGTTCGTGAATTGAGTCTCACATTCTTGGCTTCAGCAGCTACGAGTATATTCTCGTCTGTGATGCATACCGATGACGCGACGGGTACCATGAGTGTTGTACACTTGCTAACCAGTCTCACAAACTTTTTGCACAAACTTGCGCAGGTACAGCAGGAGCGGTGGGTGTTTCAATTCGGCCAAATTTTTTTTTTTTTTAACCCAATGTTTGTGCTACACAACACTCACTTTGGAAATGTCAGTCTCAAATCAGCTTATGATTTAAAAAGGAACCACCCTTTAAAGTTTCCCTTTTCTGTTTGTAAAGGAAATATTTTAAGGGACCTTGAGAAATAATTGAAAATATGCAACTCCTTTTTTTAAGCCTTGGTTGTAACGATATTATACAGTCTTTTTCTACGGTTTTTGCAAAAAGAAGTTGGATAAACGGCCTAGGGCCTTGTGCATTGTTTCATTTTAAAAAAAGAATTAAAGCACTCCAAACATCAAAATTACAAAACTAGTTTTTTTTTTATTACGTTCAAAAAAGTTTCAAAAATGTAAAAATAAAATCCTCCCACATGCTGCGAATACAGTTGAGTTTAGTGCTATATTTTGCTCTTCAAGTCCCTTTGTAGAATCATCACTTTAACTGCAGATGGAGAATTCAAATAGACAGATGACAGAAGCGAAAACATAATTAAAAAAAAAAGTAAAAAATTCAACAGAATTTTCTTTAAATTAAATTCAACACCATTTAATCAGCAATGTTCCAGGGCCTTTTTATATGCACTTATATGTATATATTTTTTTTAAGGAGATAAATGTTAGTAATGGACGAGAGAAAAATATGGACTAAACCATCTGATAATAGTAATTAAGGGTATTACATTTTTTTGGGGTTTTTACATTCTTCCATTTGGTTTTGTGTGTTTTTTTTCGATTTTTAATTTTCGCTGAATTTTCATGAACGTAAATGCTCATAATGAGATTCGTTTTGTGAAAGAAGAACACTGATGGTGTGAGTTTTAATTACGCGCCAGTGAAAATATTCAAGGAAGGAGGAAAGTTATTTTAGGTGATGACGCATCTGGTGCATTTCCTTGTGCTTGAATTTGATGTTTGGTGATGATGAAGATGATGATTAAATGGCACAAGGACTTTTTGTTTGGTTTGTTGGAATATGAGATGCATTTAATTAAATGGAGAGACATTTTTTAACAATGAAGTTAAAAATTGTAATAGAATAATATTGTTAAACCTTCTATATATATGATTTTTTAAACAAACTGAATAAAAAGGATAATTTCCAAACGTCCATGGTTTCAGTATTTTTTAGATTTTTTGTACATTATTTTAACATTTTTTATTTTTAAAGTTTGAGTCAGCCATTTTAAAGTTACACCAAAATCGTCTCTTAACTCTATTATTGTCGATGAAGTAGTTACTCAAAATGACTTTGATATATAAGTATGTTAAGTCCATCCATCCGTTTATTAAGCCTTATTTCGATTAGAATTGCATTAAGTGTTTTATTTTTGGAAGTCTGTGGTTATGAATGTTTATAATTTTGTTAATACAATTGACTTGAATCATCAACGTTTTGATACAAACCGCAGTGATAGTTTTAAACATCATACCTAATACTCGTACTTCGGCGAGTTAGAAGTTAAACGAAAAGTCCATTTAATATACACTGACCTGAGATTTTACAATATTTTTAAGTGATTAAAAAAAAAAATAATTATTTTCTTTTTAATACAGCTTTGATAGTTAATAAGAAAAAAGTGATTCATCTAAAACGATTAAACAAAAATTAAGAATTTAGAAATAAAACAAAAATTAAAGAAAATGTACAAATCTTCATAGATTAACTTTTTACATATAATTATTATTTTTTTTCCAACGAGTTCTCGTTTCTTTGATAGTGGGGTTTGCCTCCTCAAACATCAACCAAAGCTTTAATTCGAGATGGGGCATACCTTACGGATTAGGCTTCTTACCACCATGTCATCAAAATTATCCCAGTTCTCTGGCACTGCAGTTTTCAATGCACTGAGTGTTTCTGAATCAACTTATTATCCTTGTTCTAAGCATGCCCAAACATGTTCAATAGCATTCACGTCTTCTAAATAATCCATAACGCATACCTGCCGACATGACATGTGACCTAGCATTGTAGGTACTGCATCAGTAAAAGGAATGTGCGAATGCAACGCCTTATTCTTCGAGTATGTTGTTGACATATTAGCTTGAACTTATCGATCCTTCTACGATGCAAGGTTTTTCCACTCAGGGAAAATTCAGGACCGAACATCCCCAGAAGTTTTTATTTCGGGCAATTGACGAGGAAGAGTATCTCTCACCTGGTTGTCGCCAGACTCTGTAATATCCACCTGGAGATCTCAAACAAAGTCTGCACTCATCAGTAAAGAGAACTCTGTTCCAATCACCCTCGGTCCAAGCTTGGTGAATGCGTGCGTAAACTCTAATCATCATCGATTGCACTCTACCGTGATCTGCGATAACTCGAGCGGATCTTCTTGCCCTCAGACCACCTTCAACTAATCATCGCCTAGCCGTTTGAGCATTCACAAATGTTCCCCTTGCCGTTTTGTGCCTGTGAGACTGTTCAACCACTGTTTGATTCCCATTTTGAAGACTTTGAAGCAGCAAATATCGGTCATCGCTGAGTGAAGGAGTTTGTGTCTCTGAATCTTTGGATGGCTTTTATGACGGTTGACTCTCGTTTCCTGATAAAGAGAGTGGCTACCACACACTCCGTCCATTCTCAACTAAGCTACTGCACTTGCGATTTCTTCTAACGTAATTTGAATTTCTTTGCGGTCTGTATTTTATGTCTGTAGTTCAATCAATAATATAATATAATCTTGCACTTATGATAAAATAATTTCACTTTATTCAAGGAAATAAAAACCCAAGATCTCGAATCGACAAAAAAGCATTTATGACCCTTTATTGTCGTACGTTCTCACTTTGATTAGGAAGTCGTCGATGATGATGATGACGTAAGCTCAGCTTTCTGCTTGAATCATCAATACCAAACAATAAAATACTACTTTGATCAAATGAATTATAGCTTTCTTTCATTTCCCAATCAGTTTTGAATTACCAATGTGGCGACAAAAAAAAAAAAAACAACGTTTAATAACGTAAGTCTGCTTCCTTTTGGCCCATATATTACTTCTAAAGCAGCAATTAAACCATTTTAACCCCCACCGAAAGCAAACACAATCCTTAAAAGCATATAGTACCCACCCAAACAATTTTTGCAACTACATATACAAAACAAATATCCTTTTCGGAAAAGATGAAGTACCCAAAGCAAATAACACATAGTTTTTCCCTACTTTCATGTCGACGTGATTCAGTTTGAATTTGATAGTTAAAAAGTTTTTCCGCAAAACTTTCCACATTACCCACACGTGAGTCTGGAGCATCATTGTGCGCTATCCTTTCTCCCCAGTCTACAGCTATACATACATACAAACGTTATAGCCATATGAGAGATGAAATAGGTATATAGATTTATCAATATACATTTGTTTGTGTCCTTTAATTGTTACGAAAAATAGATTCCAGAACAACGCCCAGAATAACGGTGATATGAAATAGTTTTCACTTTAGTTATGTGAAACAAACAAAAAAAACAGGGTGTTCTTTATAATTTGTTTGTTGATTTTTTTTATGATCGTCTTGAGACTTTAGAAGAGCGACACTTACATAATTATTATATCCAAAGTGTAAAAGTTTGCAAAAAAGGAATAAAACCGAATGATTTTGATTTAAATTTTTTTGTTTTTGAATTTGTTCCTTATGGTCAATTTTCAGCCGACATGGCGCATTGCCGAGACGTTGCCTTAACATCATATCATAATATCTTAACATTATAGTTGAACCTTAAGGTATAGATATAACGGTAAAACAATATGTATGCAGTCGCTTTCTACAACCAAAAAGTAGAAATGTAGAATACACTTTCCACTTTTCTATCTTTAAAACATAGTACACGTTCATTTCCTGTTCAACCGCTATCTACTTGCAAGATACGCGAACGCGATGGATCTTGAATCAGTTTTTACTATCATGTAGATATTTTTTTCTAGAAGGTTTATGTAAATGGGTATCTCAGAAAAAATACTGAAAGCCGTAGCAACCCACTGTATAATGGTATTAACGTTGATTTGCTCTTTCTCCTAAAGGTATACAACACTATTAACTTGGTCCGAACGCCTGTGAGTATAATAATAATAATAATTTTAACTATGCACAATGCACATATACCTGTAAGAGCCAAGGCATTGTATTTTATAGCACTCCCAATAAGAGGAACGTTTAGTGCGCCATCTATAGACGAAGCTCAGAAACACTCGATTGGTGAGTTAGGAGTGGTTTTGTCTTGATTGCCATGGGAAGCAAAAACAACAATAGAAGACATTTCATGCAAAGTAGATAAGACCACTAGTGCCGCCATTGACGAAGTTAAGAACTACAAGAACTTGTTCTATGAAATTACTATAAAAATGTATATACAACGCCCAAGGTCGTTTGAATGCAAAATACACGACGGCATTAGTTAGAAGGAATAGAAGGATAATAAAGATTTTTTGTTGGCACAATGAATTGAGAAAGAGGTGATATTTATCTCACAAAAATCCCACGGATGGCGTCCAGTAGAAGCTATGGGAATGTCAAAAAAAAATTGCTGCCCAGGCTGGGGCTCGAAGCCACAACCACAACTCGTAGGTTAGCAACGAGAAGAAAAACATAGACGACCGTACTATCACTTGGGAGTTTTGCTCGTTAGCCGCGGACGGCAAAACAAGACACTAACGCATTTCAGATTATAGGTGAAGAAGGAAGAAATTGAAGGAAAAAAATTAAATGAATTTTTTTTACACATTTGCTGCATTAGCAGCGCTTTTAAGCGGAAAAACAAGACAGTGCTAAAAACTCCCAAGTGATATAGCTATAGGTTCTAAATACAATGATTGAAAGTCAAATTCCTAAGGTAGGTACCTACTATAGGCAGAAAGTCTCATAGTAAACGTGATGTTCATATAAGTCGTGACAGGGACCAACACAACCATACGAAATATTGACCAGATGTGGAATTGGAAAACTCGAAACTGTGTTGATTATATTGTTACATTTTTAGTCTTGGGTTCGAAAATAAAACTTATTTTCCTTTACTTTTAAATCACCACTACTATCTCTATAAATGAAACTCACTTGTATCTAAGTTCAAACTCTTTATTTATTTCTTTATCTTAGCACCACTAATTATTCACCATTTATTCGCTACCACGGTTAAAATGAAACTGTGTCCATTTCCGAATAAAATGTCCTATTTATACTGGGAACAAAGTTCCCGAACAGTTTAAGTCTCGAACCGTTCGGAATTGTTAAGATGCTTTGAAAGCTTTCAGAGCTTTCAAATTTCCCAATGCTAAAGTACAGTTTGGACGGCACTGCTATTTCAGCAGAATTATTCAGCATAATTTACTGTAGTAGAGACAAAAACCATAACAATATTTACTGTAGTAGAGACAAAACCATTCATATAACAATATCAATAATATTAACGGATATAATTATTTAATTTAAATGAGTGCAATTTCCAAAAAAACAATTGCCATTTTATTTAACATCTTTAAATCACAAGATCATCACACAATCAATATGGCGGGGGGGTTAGACCTGAGTTTAAGTGCTTTTGCCGAGGAGCTTTTTCGCTAGTCTCCTCTAAACAAAATTTATTTACCATTGTGTAGTGAAAAGTTTATGATGTTAATGAAAGTAGTTATTTTAAATGAACCAACAAAAATATTTTTCAAACTGTTCGCTAGTTACAATGTTAAAGCATGAAAGCAAATTGTACGAGCTTTATCTCAAAATCTTTCGGAGAAGCTCTAAGATTTTGTCGATAAGAGTGCTAAAACTTCTGTGGTGTCTGTTTTTCAGGAAAGTTTCTAACATGAAGCTTTTTTAATAAAAAAGCTCTAAAAACATGTTTATCAAAATCAGTCCAATAACTGCTACACAAGGATTATTTTATATTCAGCAGAAAATGACAGTTGTTATTGTCTTTTACGAAATTTAAAAAAAAAAAAAAAAAAAAAAATACTCAAACACCTATCAACAATCTATCATTTAAGTAAAGACACCCTGTGTTAACTTTTATAATTTCAATTTTTCCAAATCCAATCTATATTTTAGCACACAAATAAATCGCAGTGTTAAAACAGAAAATTGTTTTCCCATTTTGTCATCGATGTGTAGGTACACGCGGTATATATATATATATGTATATAATGGAACGGAAAAGGACGAAGGACGATTGAATTGATTTACCGAAAACAGTTTGGCAATTAATGTATTTTGGTAATTTGATTCGCTCTCTTGCAACTATATAAGCATAAAAGTATAATAATTGGAAAATGATTTATTGATGGCGGTTTTAGAAATGAACTGGGTCAAAACAATATTTGCCTTATTTAGGAGACGAAACTCTGTAACTAACAAAGAGGATCATTGTCTGTCGTTTCATTTTGTTGGTTAATTGTTGTTTGAATTTGATTTGTGTAAATAGAAGTGGCTTATCGGTTTTGGTGAGTTATTTATTTAAGAAGATAATTAAGAATAAACAAAAATTAAGTACTTTTGGACAAAATTGATATCCTTGTTATGTTCTTCAAAAAGTGAAAATAACGGGGAAGCATTGAATTAAATTTTATAGATACACTTAAATTTTAAAGATTTTACACAATCTCTGAAAATATTAAGTGATTGTTTCTTTAGGTATGTATGTATGTGGAAATACTTAAGTATGAAAAGGAAATTTTCTTGCATTGTTAAGAAAATGATCAGTTAAAATATTTTTTTTTTAGAAATTCATGGTAAAATGGAGTATTATCTTATAAAATTGTAGACAATTGTCTCCAAAAAATTGAAGCATCTATTTTGATCTATATGCTCTATAAAGCAATTTTAAATCAAACATGACATAACGGTGATATGAAGAAGGCCAATATCCTGTCGTCAGTCTGTGTGTTTACTTTTTCACGAAACGTAGGTACAGCCTAAATGACCTTATGAAATAACTAAAATTTCTAAAACGATTTTAATGTATTTACTACCGTTAAATATTTAGCGAAAATTTAATAAAATCAAGTATTTATTTAATTGAATTATAAATTTGTTTTATTAAAATTTTATCGAAAAGGACGAATCCAATTTAAGGCTGCACGATACCCAAATTTGTTTTGATCCAGCGACTGCTCTTGTGACTTACTTATGGTCACAGCAAATGCAAGTTTCACTGGGAGCTGAATGAATTTGAACTAGAACGGCAAATCTGTTGAAGTCAAGGTAATTCACGGAATCAGGCACTTTCAACCATGAACGGCTCAATGCTTTTATTAGTTTTGAGTTCAACAATGAAAACCGCGTGGCATTAAGGAGTTTTTGTTGCCAAGCTATTAAAAAATAACCAAACCTACGTCTTCTTCGGCGATTTATGACTGTTTGCAGAGTTTCTATAATTTAAATTTTTTTTAAAGTATGTAATGCTATGCCAAAGTCAATTAATAATAATAATTATAAAAACATAAGCGAGAGCTACAGTACGTTTGCAACTAACTGTTGGATACCCTATTCCCTATATTTTTGTATGTTTATGCGTTAGCCTCCCGTAGCCAGCCGATGTTTCAGTTTCAGAAACAAAATTCTTCTTTAGCAGACAGAAAAAAATTCAATAACATTAATTTTTTTAATTTGTCTCGAATAAATTTTAATATTCCTCAAAGAAACTTACGGAATCTATCAGCTGCATAAATGTCCCAAACTGTCGTACTAATTATGAACGATTTTCGCCCTTAAACAAAATGTTTGAATTATTTAATCTTCTCAATAATAGATGTAATAACTTATTTGACCAATCGTTAAATTTTTTATCTAAATTTCAGTCAAATTTGTATTCAATTATATAATTGTACTCTTATTATAGACATAAGTACTTATATCTGAAGCTAGTCCTTAGCTATGTAAATAAATAAATTTCGTGTGGTGTGATGTTCAATTAGTGCTGGCAAAATACAAAAAAGGCGTGCGCCACGCCCAAAGTTAAAACTTTTTACTGCCAAGGCAATTGGTATGAGCGCAGTGACATTCAATTTTATTCTTGTAGATCGATTTGAACAAAACAAGACAAAACTTAAATTTTTAAAAATTAGGATTTGAATGGAAATAGCGATTATGGGTGTTTTTAACAATTCTTAGACACAGTCTGCTACGTTACCAAGGAATATAAATCTAAGTGTTCATCTTTTCACTTCAAAACTGGGACCGATAGTTAAAAAACGTTAAAAAATTAATGCCTTATACAATTTTTGACGGAAACGCCCCTTAAAAGTGGGCGTGTCTTAAAAATGTGAAGCACTAACTGAGCTTTGATCAGTATTTAGGCATATGTGTAAAACTACAGCTGAATCGAGTAGTTTTTAAACAATCTTACCTGAACAAAGGTAGTTTATCAAAATCACGCCTTCAAAAGTGGGCGTATTGAAAAATTTTACACAAGAAAATGTAGAGATATATTTTTCATAAAACGAACGGAAGGGAAAAAGGTTTAAATTGAATATTGGTAGTACCTTAAATTTTTAAAACTACGTTTTTCGTTCTTTCATGAAAAGTGGGAGAAAGCCACGCCCAAAGTTCAAAAATTTCTTTTCATACACAAACGATTTAGTTTCTACTAAGAGACGCAAATTTTTGGCTTGCGGATTCATTATAAATACCGTTTATTTGCAAAAACAATTTTTTAATAGTTTCTATTGAAAAGTGGGCGTCAGCCACGCCCAAAATCAAATTTATTGATTTCATAAACAAGATGTTTATGTGCAAGTAATGCCCACAAAATTTAATGTTTTTCTCTTTAATATAACATTTGTTATTTTATAAAAACAATATTGATGGTTTTGTATGAAAAATGGGCGTCAGCCACGCCCAAACTGATATATTTTTATTTGATTGGAAGAAGGTTTACCTAGAGCTTGCGGGTGCAAAATTTTAGCGTTATGCTTTTTTCGTAACTGTACAAAAAACATAATTTAATTTTACCAAATTGAGGTTGTTCAACAAAAATGGCGATTGTGGGCGTGTTTGTGGGCGGATTTTACTGGTTCAAGAACTTAGCTTTACTCTTAAACCAAAGATTATATACACCAAATTTCAGCTTTCTAGCTCAAAAATTGCGACCTCTAGAGAGTATACATACGGACGGACGGACGGACGGACATGGCTAAATCAACTAGGCTTTTGATTCTAAATCAGAATATATATACTTTTCTATACCTAACTGTATTATTTCTCTATGTTATAAACTCCATACCAAATACAATATACCCATTCTATGGAATAGGGTATACAAATTACAAAGCTATGCTGGCAATCAAAAATCGCTCGATTTTTTGATTGCTTGCAGAGCTTTTGTAAAGGGTGTTTTTTTAGATGTTTGGTTTCCAATTTCGCAATACTTTTTTCGGAGTTGGTCTTTTTGACAGCGGTCACTTGATTTATGTTCAGTTTGGTTTGCCATTTAATAATGAATAGGCTTACTCCTGAACAAACATAAATTAATGATGACATCGTCAAAAATGGATACCAAAAAGAAAAACATCTAGATTTTAAGTTTATTTAAAATCATGGGAACGGAAATGCAAAGAATCAGATTGCATTTCCTTTACCAATAAATTGCTGATTATAAACATTGTAAAAAGTAGAATTAGAAGTGAAAAATAAAGAAGAATTAATATCCGGACTACGGTCGAAAAACGTTGGTTTTTGATTTTACTCTCGGTATTGTTTAAAAAATATCTATCTGCACCTCAAAACCTTAACTCGCGCTGCGTCCAATATTTGGTCGACAAAATCGCAGCATTAAATTATATGCGTTTTATTTCTTCTGGAAAACCACACGTCTAATTATTTAAATTATTTTTATTATTGTTTTGCAATGCATTTTATTTTATTTAATAAATTTGAATACATACATAAACATATAATAATTTTCTTTTTATTTCTAAAATATTTGAATGTTATAATTTTTTCAATTGGTTCAAATTTTAATGCAATGTTTGCTTTTTTACCTACTACTACTTCTACTAAACGAAGTAAGGCTATTTTTCTACAGTCATAGAAATAAAGCCTCATGAATTATGCGGCCTTATTTCTACGAGCAAATAGAAATAGTACTACATAAGGCCCTATTTCGTCGGGGGTTATTTCACGTGACCAGCTTTGATTCAGAATCTTAATTCCAGTTGCATAGCATACCATACAATTTTTTAGCAAAAAAGCTGCTCGACAAGGGCACCTATACATTCGGGAAGGCTTGCTTCGATTCTGTTTCGTAGAAACAGTAACCATTTCGAAACATCTTTTTAAACCACAAATTTAATTTCAACAAGATTTGAACTATGCTTCGTCTTTTATAACAAAATTTGTGTGTATGCAATGTAAATCCGTGATTTATCTCGTCCAATTGGTAGGTACTAATGATCTACAAACGCCAAAAAGTATAAGAGCTTTCTTTAATTGAATTAAATGTAATTCTGATTAATTTATTGGAAAATGTATGTCTATAGTTGTTAAAAACTGTAAACACAAAAATAAAAAATAAAATTCAGACAGACAATGCTTTCAAATTTGATGGCTAATGTCTATACCCTATACCCTATAGGATTAAAAACCATCAAGTCTTCTAGAAAATGACCCATTTTAATTTACCTAAGTTACCTACCTATTTCAAACCTTTCACAAACAATGTCAATCATTAGCAACCCATATGAAATTTTTAAGTCCATTTACAAATATCTCTTCTAAAAGAATTATCCTTAAAACAACAACAACAACAACAACAACACAAACAGAATTCCAACTCTTTCAACCGTTCCGATTCATTGATGATGTTCTATCCATTTGCCATCAATTTTATTCGTTTAACGGTTCATTAATTTCAAACAAATTTGGCAACACAACATGATATTCCTAAAACAACACTGTATTCGTCGTCGTCGTCGTCGTCGTCATCATCATCATCGTCATCATCGTAAAGACAACGCGCGTATAAAGTTTTTCAACCACTTCAATCGGTTTGGCTCCCATTCTTATATAGTCTATCGCTTCAATGGGGTAACTCTGTTTTATCCTGAAGGCTTTCCATTGCCAAAGAAACGTACTTTGCGAAAGTTTCAATATTTTTCTTTCAATTTTCGTAACACAAAAGAACTTTCGCTGTTACGCCTCGTCGAGCTAATAGCTACAACATTCAAATAATCGGAAAAATCGTCAGTTCATTTAACATTGTGTCCTTCAGTCACTTTGGCACTTTTGTAGGAGTTTTGAGGTGGTATAATACAGACATAGACAAGCAAGAAAATAATACAATTTCAACAAAAAAAAATGGTTTTTTTTACAGACAAATTGTTATATACCTATCTTTGATGGCACTTTTTAAGTTTAATGCTATTTTAAGTACTGTTCGAAGGATTTCTAACAAGGTTCAGACAATCACAGGACAACAAAAGGTAACAGTAATGGCTTCTGTTTTTTTTTTTTTTTGTATTGTCTCTTACTTTGGTTTTTAGTTTTCATTTACTATAACTTAATATACTTGTATATACTTTTTAAACCGATTAACTTCAGCGCCGAGACAATAGAACTAAAATTCACAAAACTTTTAATTCCAACGAAGCACTTTCATCACTTAAATTTAAATTCATCGTGCTATCCCAATAATAATTATAAAAAATATTTCTGTAAAGTATGTTACAGTACATGTACCTATTGGTATTTTTGATAATTTTGTAGGAAAGTAAGACAATGTGGGAATAAAGCTTCATTTCATAATGGCCGCTATTGTGAATAAAATTTTCAGAGAACCATTTCCCATATTCGAATAATTGGTATCGGGTACCTATAATATATGTTAAAGTTTCTTTCGGAATTTTAAACGATCGGCAATGGGTTTCCCAGAAATCAGTTGTCATTTTGCTTGCTTTGTTACGCATTAACTTTTATAGGGAGACATAATTAAAAACACAACAATGTAAGTACAAAAACATTTAATGTTTGATTTTTTGTTTTATAATCTTCTTATATATAAAAATCAATTGCTGTGCGTTTGAAGCGCTAAAACTCGAGAATGGCCGGACCAATTTTGGAAATTTTGATCTTGAAATATTTGTGGAAGTTCAGGGAAGGTGTAAACGGTGAGAAAAATGAATTATAAGTAAAAAAAATTACGACGACATACCTTGCGTGCAAAAATAAAAAAAAAGTAGTGTAAAAGTGTCAATTATTTGAAATATTTATCAGTCAGAATTTGATATATTAATTTATTGTTTTTTGTTTTGAAGTACAAATATACACAAACAAAATATGTGTTATATTTTTGAACGCTACAAATTTCATTTAAATGATGTACATACATATACGTACAGACATACATTATGTATATGTAGGTATTCTAAAAAAATTTAACATCAAAAATCTTTCTAAAGAAAAAAATGTTCAAAGAAATAAATGGTAAAAGATGGTAGAGAAGGTAAAAGATGCTAAATGGTAGAAGATGGTAGATGAAAGAAGATGTTAGAAGGGAGTAAATGGTAGATGGGAGAAAATGGAAGATGGTAGCAGATGATAGAAGAAAGTTGATAGTAGAAGGTGGTAGTTGGTAGATGGTAGATTGAAGAAGATGGCATATGGCAGATGGCTGGAGATGGTAGACGATAGAAGATGGTAATGGTAGGAGATGGTAAAAGGTAGAAGATGGTAGATGTTAGAAGACAGTATATGGCAGATGTCAGGAGATGGTGGATGCTAGAAGATGGTAAATGGTGGATAGAAAAAGATGGTAGATGGGAGAAGATTCTAGATGGAAGAAGGTAAAAGATGCTAGATGGTAGAAGATGGTTGATGTTAGAAGATGGTAGATGGTAGCAGATGGTAGAAGATAGTTGATAGTAAAAGATGATATAGAAGAATTTTGATAGTAGCAGATGGTAGATAGAACAAGATGGTAGATGGTAGAAGATTCTAGATGGTAAATGGTTGCATATGATAGATGATAGAAGATGGTTTTTTTTACTATGCACTCGCAATCAAGGTAATATGAATAAACTTATAATGATTTAACATGTGCGAACAAGAAGGAATACAAAGACAGGTGGTCGATGGTGTATGGTGGAAGGTGGTAAATGGTAGAAAATGGTAGATGGTAGAAGATGGTAGAAGATGGTAAAAAATTGTGGAAGACGGTAGATTGTAGAAGATGGTTGGTGGTAATAGATGGTAGATGGTACATCAAACGCGTCAATTTTTGATAATTCAACTGACATTAATTTACTGGAAGAGTTCGATTTCTCCAGCCTGGTATTGTACATACGTTTTTAGCTGAAACGTACCTTCATTGTAAATAGTTAAACGAAAAATTTGGAAATTTCGAAAATATTCAAAAAATAAAGTGCATGACTGGATGGGACAGTATTCTTGGGGTTTGAGATTTTGGAAAAAAAGCAGGGAAAAACCTAAGTGTATGAAATTATTTTTTCAAAAACTTAAAAATTAACATTCTTTTGTCTTTAAAGAGGATTTCATCGAAATCCGTCAAGTGGTTTACGAGAAAATCTGATTTTTAAAACCAGTTCTAGGGTAAAGTCGGGTGATATGGCACCACGGGTGATATGGCACCCTTTCAATATCTCCCACTTACTGACCTCTTTTCAAAACAAAGAGAACAACATATCAATCAGTTTAACGTAAGCTATTAGATTGTCCAGTTCAAATCTCTGCAGCCCTTGAAATACTATTAATACAGCCGAATAAAAAAAATAGTGGGTGCGTATTAAGCAAAAAGTTTTTTTGTGTATTAGTGAAGTTCATGGTAATTCGAAGATATTTGACGCCAGGCGTTCAATTTAAAAAGAAATAACCGTGTTTGTGTGGGTTTGTTTACCGTTATAACTGTGCGAGCTTAATTTCTTATTTTATTTGGAATAGCAGAAGCAAAGTCAAAAAGGTGATATGGCACCTCAGAAGTTCGGGTGATAAGGGCCCCGGTGCCAATTCTCCCACTCTCACTTTACTTTCATTTTGAACTAGGCACTTACTTAAATTAAAAAAAAAAAAAAAAAAAAAAAAACAGTTCAAACAGAAAATCAACGCCGCGCCGGCCGAGGACAGTACGTCAGATTACGATGAGCAAATATCGTTGCAAGATGACTCAAATGGTACCAAAGCTTTCGGGGAAAATATTTGTGTGGGGATTATGCCCTTACAACAAAACAGGACGAGTGGCTAAACTGCATAATATGTCACTTTTAATCACATGAATTCCTGTTCATCGTATATAACAACACCTGCAACAAATGTGGAAAAACAGCAAGAAAAAGCAAAGTGCCATTTCACCCTCAAGCAGGTGCCATATCACCCTCCATTTTTTAAGACGTCTTTTTTTTAAGGTTTTTTATTTTGAAAAAAAAAATTATTCAACTGACTGTGAATTTGAAAGAAGTTCCTATTTTTTGCTTATAAACTATTTTGATAATAAAATTATTTTGGTTTGAAATAAAAATCTTTTTTAATTTGGAAGTTATATGGAAAAAGAAAAATGGGTGCCATATCCCCCGACTTTACCCTATGGGAGGTACCGTTATAAGCGAATTTTCCTGAAAAATCTATTAAAACCAAAATTATAAAGTTTGCACAGAAAACACTATTCAGAAAGTTTTATCAAAACCGTAAGAGCCGTTTTTGAGAAAAATTAATTTTTCACTAAAAACCGTTAGTTTTAGAGCTAGAAGGCTAATTCCAAAAACCTCTCTGTAGCACGTCACAACAATACTATGTACCAAGTTTGAAGCAAATCGGTCCAGCTGTAGGTAACTATGCAGACAGACAGACACACGGACAGACAGACATACAGACAGACGGACAGACAGACAGACAGACTGACAGACAGACAGAATTTCAGACCCACTTTTCCAGACTTCTCTATCATCGTAATGTCATGTTTGATTGTTAGAATTTTGTTTGACGTGATACGTCTAATAAATCGGTTTGGAATATATGAGCAGCACGCACGGAAAAATGTCACAGTCACAGTCACGTTACCTAGCCTTTGCTTTCATTGCTTAGAAAGTCGATAAAGTGGGAGGGGAGGAAGTTGGGTAGTTGGTTTGTTGTGGTGGGAGTGTGTGTGGCCAGGCGAGGGGGAGGGGAGGGGTTGTGTCGGGAAGAGGAAAAATGGTGGGTGGTTGTAGCTGGTTTGGGTGGTGAGATAAATATTGTCAAGCTAATGGGTGGTTCCTTGGTGGCTGTAGGTGGGTGGTTTGAAGTGTTGGGTGAGTGGAAAGTTCTTGTAGGTGTTATGTGTGGTGATTGATTGGCAGTTTTGGTGGTGGGGATGGTTGATTTGATGGGGTGCGAAGAAAAAGTTGTCAAAAAAGGTGGGTGAGTGGAAGGTGGTGGCAGGTGGGGTAGGATTTGGATTTGGCAGATTTGTCGTTGGGAGGGGGTGAGGGAAAATAATTGTCAAAAATGGTTGGTGGTTGGTTGGTGGCTATAGGTGGGTGGTTTGCGGTGTTGGGTGAGTGGAAAGTTCTTGTAGGTGTTATGTGTGGTTGGATTTGGGTTGAGGGTGTAGTGAACTGAATTGTCAGAAATAGTTGTACTGGGGAGGGCTTATGGGTGAGGAAAAAATTGTGGAATTGTCAAAAATAGTGGGTGGTTGGTTGTAGGTGGTGTGGGTTATTGGTAGTGGTTAGGAAGGGGGGATTTACAATGTGGGGGAGGAGGAAAACATTTTCAAGAATGGTGGGCTGTTGGTTTGTGGTTGTATGTGGGGGTGAGAGGTTGGTATTCAAGGGGTGAAAAAAACTAAAAAAATGGTGGGTGGTTGTAGGTAGGTTGGGTGGTTGGTGGTTGGAGGGATACCTATACACATGAAGTGTTTTGTGAACTGGTTATCACGTTAAATTATCGTCTGTAAACAGACTTTACAGACAACCATGTTTTTAATTTTTTTACGAATGCATAACTTGCCTTATAGTAGGTACCTAAAATGGCAAGAAAAAAAGAGGCGGTACGGAGTTCGCCGGGTCAGCTAGTAAATAAATATAAATAAGTATTTGTTTGCATTTTGAGATTTTGAGCTGATTGAATTATTGGTTAGAATAGAATAATGAAAATAATTTGAGGAAGCCGGTGGGTCGATGAAACACGCCAACACACCAGGAAACAAATCAGGGTATGAAATTAAATTTACAACTCCATCGGAAAAACCGATATACGTAGCTTACGTTAAGAAACCTTTAATATTTAAAATTAAGACGTTATCTTTTGGGTGTTATGAATGATACAAATGTCCACTTATGGCCAAATTAATAATACTGTTAAAAGCAATTTCCGCTATTATCATGTGTAGCCAAAAACTAAAAATGCAGTTTTCTTTGAAGTATTCTATGTATGTTACATACAAAGTTTCATAAATTTTTTTTTTTTTTTTACAAATCTTTATTGTAGCTGAATTTATATAAATTAGTTCGTATTTCTAGATTGCACAATTTGCAGAGAAATGGTATTTTCTACCTTACTACCGAAAAACTTATAAAACGTATACAATATTATTATCACAGATTGAAGTTGTTTTAGAAGGAAAAGCCGTTTTTGAGTAAATTAGAAAAAACTAAAAAATTGGCCAAAATCTAGTGGCTCTTTGTATATAGGAGCCACCATTTAAAAAAGAGAAACCGAAAAAAAATCAATGCCATCTGGTAGGAAGCTGTAAGGAACTATACCAAACAATGTTTGAGTGAATTCGATGCAACCGATGCAAAAAACCCAAATTTGTTCGAAATGCTTAAAGTTAGCTAAATTTTAAGTTTAATCAAAATCGTTAAAGCCGTTTTCGAGAAAATCCAAATTGAAAAAAAGCGTTACTTGAAAGGTACAAGTTTGAGCCGGGCTAAGACGAAATAAAAAAAATCTCGACAACCGTTTTTCTTGAAACTGCTATATATCAAGTTTGAAGAAAATCCGTCAAGCCGTTTAGACGTGAAAAGCGCACATCCGCACATCCGCACAGCCACAGACAGACCGACGGACGGTATGGCGAAAACCACTTTTTTGGGCTTCTTTATCATCGTAATGTCATGTTTGATTAAAACCTCGATTTTTTTTTCTGCACGAAACCAATACTTGCCCTATAGAGCAAGTAAAAAATTGGAGACATCAGAAATCAATGCAAAAGAAATTTTCAAAAAAATCTGATTAAAATCGAATTAGAAACATAAGTGCATAAGTGAGAGCTATAGTACGTTTGCAACAAAATTTTAGATACCATACCCTATGTTGTTATGTGTTTGCGCTAGCAGCCAGCCGCTGTCCAGTTCCAGAAAGAAAATTCTTCTTTAGCAGACAGGAACAAATACAATAACTGTAATTTTCGGTGGCCGATGTTCAATAACTGCAAGCGCAGTAAGAAAAGGCGTGTGCCACGCCCAAAATTTGGGACTTTTTACTGCCAAGGCAATTAATGTATGAGGTTAGTGACACTTAATTTTAAGCTTGCTGCTCGATTTGAACAAAACAAGACATAGCTTGAATTTAAAAAAAATAGATTTTGAATGAAAATAGCGAATACGGGTGTATTTAACAATTCTTGAAACACAGCCTGCTACGTAACCAAGGAATAAAAACCGAAATGTTCATTTTATTACTTCAAAATTGCAACCGATATTTAGAAAACATTAAAACATTTATACATATATTATATTTTTAACGGAAACGCCCCTTTAAAGTAGGCGTATCCTAAAAAAATTTATACAAAATTTAAAGCACTAACTGAGCTTTGGTCGTTAGTCAAACTTGTAGGCATTATGGTGTAAAAAATATAAAACCACTCCCTTAAAAGTGGGCGTATTGAAAAAATTTACATAAAATAAAAATTTAGACACATATTTTTCATAATGGTTAAATTGAATTAAAGCGATTTTTTTTCATGAAAAGTGGGCCCAAAATCCAAAAATTCTTGAGCAGATGAAATCCGCCAAAAAAACGCCCACATTCGCAATTTCTGTTCAGCTAATTCTATTTTGCAAAATTAAATTGTGTGCAGTTATGATCAAAGCACAACGCTTAAATTTTGCACACACAAGCTATAGGTACATTTTCTCTATATTAAATCAAAAAATTTCAGTTTGGGTGTAGCAACGCCCACTTTTCATGCAAAACCATCAGTGTTAGCTGTTAGAGCGGAAAACATTAAATTTTGTGGGTAGGTATACTTGAACATACACATCATCTTGTATGAAATTGAAAAAAAATGATTTTGGGCGTGGCTGATGCCCACTTTTTATCAGAAACTATAGACAAAATAAAAAAAAACGATACTTATAACCACAAGCCCAAATTTGTGCGGCTCTTAGTGGAAACTAAAAAGCTGTGTATGAAAACAAATTTTTGAATTTTGGGCGTGGCGTACGCCCACCTTTCATGAAGTAACAAAAAAGTAGTTTTAAAAATTTAAGGTAACAATATTCAATTTTAACCTCTTTTTCCGTTCGTTATAAAAAAAAAATATTTTACAAGTTATTTTTTTTTTGCATTTTCAAGCACCATTATGAAAAAACTACATGATATTGCATCGCGTTTCAATAGAGTCCCTACCATCTTTGACGGAATAGCGAGCATTCCCCCACGTAATCCTGATAAGACGTATAGTTTCCAGTATAGCAGCAGGAATACATGGCACGATATAGTTCAACTCTATCAACAACGTCTTAGGCTGCTAATTTCCGAGGGATGATCAAATAAATACTAAAACTAATTTAAAATAAGAGGTGTTATTTTTAATAGCACTCTATTCGATAGTTGTCACTTTTGAAGCTAAAATTTTTTGACATTTGACAAGTAGAATTTACTCCATTAATAAAAATGGAACGATAAACGCTTTAATAACGCATTGAATTTATTAAAATTCATTATAAAAACGGTGAAAATTTGGCAGAGACAATTCGTAGAACTAGAACATTTTTTGGTCGTCGTGAAGCACCTTGTCGGACCGCAATTCAGAAATTGGTGGAACCATTTGAGCTGTTGGGACAATTAACAGATGTAAATAATAAAACCCGTGGACGTCGCCCAAGAACAGCTGAGAATATTGCTGCTGAAGCAGGCCCGTAGCCAGGATTTTGTTTCGGGAACGGCTTGTCCAATTTCGAAGAAGTAATTCTGTACGGTGACGTGAAATAAGGGCCAACGAAATAAAGGCGAAAATCAAAAATTTGGCCTTATTTCGTTTTAAATCTGGAAATAACGCCAAAATCTTGATTTGGCTTAATTTCGTTTTAGAAAACGAAAAAAAGCCAATTTGGCTTTACTTCGTTTGGTAGTGAAAACACTAAAACTGGTGATGACGTTACTTCTTTTGTCGAATTAGGGGTCTCAAAGTTTATCATCAGGAGGGAATTGAGGTAGAAAAGATATTATGAAGTACGTGTTAATATGAAGCATTAGAATTTCCACTCCATGGTCGGCGTGGATGGGAAAAGGATTTGAGATAAAATAAAATAATTGATAGAAGGAAAGGATATTTCGTATTGGAAAAAAATAATAGTTTCTTCAATTAACAAAACAACAAATCAAATATATTTTCTTCAATATATATGCAAGAAACAAATTAATGAAACTTATCTAAACAAAAAAACAAATTTATCGAAACACTTGACAGAAAAACATAAAAGCTTAAAAGTCGCGGCGAATTTAGTTACGAGTACATAAATTGTTCTGGGGGGTCATTTCGTAACTCGATTATTGTCGGACGATATCATTTCGACGATAGACTTACTTCACGTAAAATTAAAAATTACTATCGTCTAGACTATATCGTTTTGATACTTAAATTTTTTTTTCGTCAAATCAATGTCGTCTAAACGATAACGGTTGCACGATAGCTAAATAGGTATCGTTTCGATTTGGTTTTAAAATGTTTGATATTTTTATCTTTAATTGATAGTTTTTAAACGACTGATTGGGAAACCAACTTTCATTTCACTACGCGTTTTTGTAATTATGTATTGAAAAAAAAAAAAAAAAAATATCATATACACAAAATATCTTACATTTTGCAAATTACATAAGTTCCTCTTTCAAACCAAACACAAAACTACTTAAATTCACATTAAATTTGAAATTTTTTCTCAAATAAAAATCAATAAAACCAAAATCGCGAATGCACGAAAAATGAGTTAAACCTAATCGAAAATGCCCGAAAATTAAAAAAAAAAAAAAAACATGGTTGTCTGTAAAGTCGGTTTACGGACGATAGTTTTACGTGATAACCGGTTCACAAAACAGTTCATATGTAGCTAGTATCCCTACAACCACCAACCACAAACCCCACCTACAACCAACCACCATTTTTGATTTTTTTTTTCTCACACCTTCTCCTCAAACATCGGCCTCCCAACCCACGATACAACCAACAGCCCACCATTTTTGACAGTTTTTGACAATTTTTTCTTCCCACCCCAACACAATAAATCTCCCTTCCTTTTACCACCACCAACCAACCACCCACTATTTTTGACAATCCCCTCCCAAACACCAAATCCTGCCTCAAATTCAACCTACTCACCTACCATTTTTGACAATTTTTTCAGAAACAGCATGTTCCCTCCATCATGTTACTATCTTAGCGATTGTGGTTTTAAGTCTTACTCAAAAGACAAAATTATTTTCATCCGTTTTTAGCTTCAACAAGGATATACGAGTATCTTAATTTACAAAACACTGTTTCAATCAAAAAAAGTCTTTCCCATTTCTCTACTACTTCTTACTATATAAATCCAATCCAGTGCAATTTAAAGGTACATTATACCTACAGTATAAAGTTGAATTAATATTATCATGGACTATATTTCAATGGTCCTTCAGATAGTAAAATTAAGCTAAGTGCAACTTTAAAGCCTATTGAAGACTCAAGACTGAAGAGTACACTCTCTATACCAACCAACTAGCTGTATTTGACATTTCCAAGACGAGTCCTTCAAAATTGGTTTTATTTGTTATTCGATTTTTCCCAACTGAATTCATATAAAAACTGAACAGACTTGGTATACAAAACACACTTCCTGACTTGTTCATCCTCTTGAATTCCCTTATTGTTCGGGATATTTTTTTTTCTTCTTTGCCCTAAATCAAATCTCTCGTTAGCACCTGTTCTTCGATGGTAAAGTGCAGTTTTATTAGCTGGGTACAAAATTGCGGACAGAGGAGAGATATTCAAATTTTCGAATTCGTACATGGTAAGCTTCTTCAAAAACGTTCACACGGACTTATCCTTGGATCCATTCAACTACATATTATTCAAAAAAAAAAAAGGAAGACAAAATTTGAGTTTGAAAAAGAACCCAAAAGAGATTTCTTTCATTCTCACATCCCCAATGAAATTTCAAAATTTTTTCGCCGGCAATTTTCTACAGGGATACAAAAATGTGTTTCCTTATCCATTCCCTTTGGGTTCGTTCATGCATGCAGAACTGAACTAAACTTATTCCAGCGTTCAATAAATTGTTTGTATGTATTTTTTTTTTTTTCATTTTCGTCGTGACCTTTTTTCAAGTTTCCTTTTTTTTATAGAAAAACTTGGTGGAGATAGCAAATTCAAATTCACTCATTTTCGTACAAAAAGACAGCTTGGAGTTGTTAAGTTGTTTGAAGCTTTCTTTCTTTTATTTCAATTATTTTTTTTCTTATTCGTCCTTTTTCTTCCTGTTTGCGGGAAAGATACACAGAAATGCTGAAATATAATAAAACAAAGTATTGCCTAACACTGCACTGGTTTTATACAATGAAAGTTGTTCTCTGTGTGCCTGTTTCTTCGTTTCGTCAACTTTCTTTTTAACATTCTTCTCGGGGAAACTTTAGTTCGAGGAGAATATTTTTTTTTTCTTAACAAAAATAAAGAATCTTGTCCTTTTTGAAGCACTTTATAGTTTTTGCAATGAGTGTAAGGAATAAACTAAGTGAGATACAATTTTTGGCATTGTCGCAAATGTTTAAGGCGGTTAAATCTTATTCTGTGACAATTTGAATGCAAAAGTACGTGTTCGAGTTGTTCTTTAAAAACGTGATTTTTTCATGGTTATATCTAAAAAAAAAAAAAAAACTCACTCGATTTCTGGTTAATGTATATTTTGCTTATTTTAGGTACTGATTGTTAAGACAGCGGACTCTTAGATGCAAAGTTTTTAACATATAGAATAAAAAAATAAATAAAAAAAGTACTAATTGTTCGAGGGAAAAACGACAAAACTACTGCAATGTCCTAAAGGTAGTATTTGGTCATTTGCAAAAAACATTCGAAACACTACTTCGTCCTCGGTTCCAACGCTCGTCTATAATAATTACGCATCTGCTGTCATCTCACTAGATAATGCCAATTTGCTTACACCACAGTTTGCTGTTAATTGGATGCTGCCATATGGTGTTCTGACTTCTCCTGTACTTGAGAGCGTTAATGGTTTTATGGGATAAATCTTCTTTCGTATACTCGAGCAGTACTATAAAAGATCTCCATACACACAAATCCGCTTGCTCCGATAGTATCTCCCCCATAGTTCTTAAGAGCTGTGTTTTCACGCTGCCAACACCACTATGTTAGCTTCTCCGTCTGTCCTAATCTAGAGTATCTTCTTCCCCCTCAAACGAACCTAACGAACAATTGCTCTAATGTCCCTTCTTTCCAAGGTTATAGAAACTCCGATAGTTGTTAGATTAAAAAATATCTTGAGAAACGAAAACTTCGTAATGACAGGCAGTACGGTTTTAGTAGCAATAGGTCCACTGGTGATATGATGGTATATCTCACCGAACAGTGGAACCAATCTTTACATCGTTTTGGAGAAAGTAAGATTATTGCGCTCGATATTTCAAAAGAATTTGATAGAGTTTGGCATCAAGCTATGTTATCAAAAATGCGTGCAATTGGCATCGATGAGTCCCTTCTTCGATGGATTGGAAATTACCTTTCAGACCGTTCAGTTCGCGTTGTCTGGGACGGTTTTCAGTCTGGTATCCACAAAATAAATTTTGGTTTTATCCAAGGCTCCGTTCTCCGACTCTCTTCCGAAGCTTTATAAATGACTAGCTGACCCACCCGGCTTCGCTCGGTTAGATAAATCTTAGTTTCATACGGATTAAATGAATTACAATTTAAAAAATATAATTGCAGTATTTAAAATCTGACAGGAAACACATTTTTAACTTAAAACATACATAAGTGTTGTTAAGAAATATTTAATTTGAAATACAATGATATCGATATTTATAATCAAAAAGTTTTTAACTTATAGGTATTATAAGGCAAGTTATGCATTCGTCTTGAAACAAAAAGTTAAAAATTCTGTCCGTCTGTATGTCTGTCCGTCTGTATGTATACCTACAGCTCAAACGGGTGGGCCAAATTGCTTCAAACTTGGTATATAGATTTTTTTAGGTATTTTACAGAGGGACATTGAAATTTTTTTTTAGCTCAAAAAATAACGGTGCCTGCCATATAACCGTTACGTTAAAGCTTATTCTTATCAAAAACGGCTCTAACGATTTCGATTTCAAAAAAATCAGTGTTGCTTTTTAGGTACGACCAATTATATGCTGCAAAAAAAATTTTAAAAAATCTCTAAGAACGGTATACTTTCCATAGGACCGTTTTTTTTTTTGTTTTCGACTATCTCGAAAACGACTCAACCGATTCTTTCGAAATTTCACACATATATAGTTGTAGATAACTCAATTTGTACTGCATACCAATAGTTTTGAAAAATATTTTTTTGTATTTTTAAAAGCATCTAAAGCAAATTTTTAAATTAATATTTTGAAAGCTGCTTATTAATTTTTTTCTAAAAATTATAAATAAATGTATTTGCTGAATACCTATGAAATGGTGTGTTTGAATTTTATTTTCAAAAAAAACTTTTTTTTAAAAACCCGCTCCACAGATTTTTATAAATTTACTCTCATAAATTCAAATTTATCCAAGAAATAAAATGGCGTACTTTTTTTTCAGCTCAAGTTAGTTTAAGTATTTATTTAAGAATTTTGAAAATTTTATTTTTATCAAAATCTCAAGCCCATAAACCACTGTCACTCATTAGAGCAAGTTCGTGCGACCCAGTCGTGCATTTTATTTATTTTTGCTCTAGGTCCAAAAATAACGGCACCTGCCATACAATCTTGAAAACAAAAATTGATTTTCTCAAAAACGGCTCTAACGATTTTGATAAAACTTTCAGAATGCTATTTTTGCAAGAAAATCTATCTTTTGGTTTGAAATTTTTTTTCAAAATTTGTCTAATAACGGTACCTCTCATAGAACCAGTATTTTCAAATCAAATTTTTTCGTAAACTATACATTCGATTTCAATAAAATTTTGGCAACAGGAAGTCATTCATATATTTATTAATATGGCATTTCAAAATTTTCAAAAACTTTTTTTTTTGATTTTTTATAATTTTTTCAAAAAAATTTTTGGTTTTTGAAATATGTTGGAAACGGGTACATTGATTTTTTTTTTAATTATTTTTCAAATGTAAACTACTGATTGCCATATATTTGCATACTCAAATAAATTTCAAAATATTTTTTGAAAAAGTTTTTCAAAAATAACCTTTTAAAAAAAAAAACTGGTCCAACGATTTTCAATATTTTTTTTCCTAGATTGACGTATAGCTTTGAAATTTTATTGCATACTTAGTTTTTCCGAGAAAACTCTTAAACTAATTTAAAAAATAAAAGAATTTTCGAAATTATTTAATTTTTTTTTAATATCCATATATGCAGCCACTACGCAATTGCTTATCATAAGAGCAAGTTCGTGCGACCCAGTCGTGCATTTTTTTTTTAATTCTTTTTCCTTTGCTTGAGGCTTTCTGCTTGTGTTATGTATTTCATCCCCTAAAAATACAGCTGCGCTGTGCAGTTTTATTCGACTACAAAGGAGGTTCATAAATTAATATTTTTGTTTTCCTCATGCCATGGTATGCGCGTCGGTACGCATTTGTATTTCTCTTCCGATTCGGTTACGATGAACACAATAAATGCTCCGATCGGAATATTTCCCCTGTCGGAGGATTCTCCGATCGGTTACCATGATAGGGCCCAATGTTTCTTCAGTCATTTCATCCCGATGATTTGTCCAAAATCGCAGATTACAAACTTATTCCAATTTTATTAAAATTAAATTGACACATTGAAAATAAAAATAATTTTCTATAATTACGGGAAAAATACTTTATGTGTCGACAAAAATGCTAGATCAAAAAGAACCACGCTACCGCTTTACAGAATTTTGACCAAACTTCACAGAAACCTTTGCAGGCATCCTCAGAAGATGCTACCAAAAGATTTGTTAGTATTTTGACAGAATGCAATAAAACTGCAGTTGTGGCAAATTATTTTACCGAAATTTGGCCGAAAACCTTCATTGACATACTCAGAAGACCCTACAAAAAATGTTGTTATTAATATGACGAAATGCACTAAAAATGCATTTTGCGATTTGCCCTTTACCGAAATTTGACCAAACTTCACAAAAAGACCTTCCTCAATAGGATAGATAACTTTATAAAAAACATTAAGAAATTCTGCCCAGCCATTGTCGAGTTTATCGACCCCGAACATAAGGCAACTTATTTTTATATATTAGATCTCTTGTCTAAGACTTTTAACCCACTATATTGTTTTGCTAACGACGCGACAGTACTCTCAGCTTTTCACATTCGTTGCCAAATTCACATCCCTGTTCTCGAATGTAGAACTGCAACGGCAGCGTATGATACACTATATTCCGATCTTGACAGCATTGGGAAATGATCAACCGCGTGGAATTAAATGCTTCAAAAACTCAATGCTGGTCTTCAGTTGTTAAGACATAACCTATCCCCTATGCCACTGGCCATGAGTGGCACTTAGATTGAGGAAACCGAAGAGCTTTGAGTTCTGGGTACCTATGTGCTATGTATATATTACAAACCACCTTTTTTGTGGAACGATATTTGACGTCGCAAAATGACATCCTAAATCGATGTAAGAAAAATGTTTCTTCCTCTTCTGATCTGGCTGCAATACACAAGGCATACATTCGCCTTAAGCTTGAGTATAATTCTCAAATCTGGACAGGTGCTCCTGTCACTCATTTGCGTCTCAATGATAGGATCCAAAAATGGCTTTAAAACTGAAAGGAGAAAAAACCATTACCGAAACATTTGTTTCACTTGAACATCGCCTGAATTTTTCTTGTCTAACCCTGTTTTATTGCTACTTCCACAAACAGTGCTCCAGTGAAATAGCCAGATGCATTCTTCTTCTTAAATATTTGCCCGTAACACTTGCATCACTAAAAATGCCCATAAATTCACCCTCGAGCCTAACTTTACATATTGTTAAGTAAAGTTACTCTTTTTATAGCCGCACTACAAGAATGTGAAACGCTTTACGCGGCTCGATTTTTTATCTCATTCTATTGTTACACACACACATTTTTTATGCCACCAATCCTTCTGAGAAAACCAGAATAAGCTCAAACAAGCTATGTAGAAAGCCCTGTTGTAGTGCTCACATTCAAAGAACCAAATTTTTTGCATGAACAAAAATACTAAAAAAATTGGATCATCCAAATTTAGTGTACATTTTTTTTTAAATCGTACGAATCTCCAATGCGTCTTTGATTTCGATGATGCTAGCTGTAACAATTACACTAATGTGGTAAGCTCTCAAGCAAAAGCTGACTTATTTGCAGTACACTTTAATACTGATTCGACATTACCACAAAGTCTTATGAATCCTCTTATTCTTGAGAACGCAAATGGTTTTATAGGTAAAGCAAATTTTTTGCATTGTGTCAATCACAAAACACCATAGCCGACTCCACCTCAGGTTAAAACATTTTCAAAAACGGCATTCCCAAGACATTTCAGCTCTTTGAACGTCATGGTAAACTGAAAAATACATAATTTTTTTTTTTTTATGAAAAATCTTAAAAGTGAATCACATTTAAAGAACACCATGTGAGTCCCCACGTTTGTCAGTTATCATACACACATGATAATAACAGCAAGAAAGTTTTCCTTGCGTCTACAACAACAAAATCCTGAATTCGTGTCTACTGTCTAACTTCTTCTGAGGTGAAAGGCTTACAAGTAGGGGAGAGTGGGTACGAAAGTAACATTTGATATTTTGTATTATAATTTGAAGACTGCTATACCTCCCAACTAATAACAAAATGAAAGCAAATCCATTTCATTAAGTAAACTACATTCATAATGTTTACTTGCTCTATAGGGCAAGTATTGGTTTCGTGCAGAAAAAAATAAAATGCACGACTGGGTCGCACGTACTTGCTCTGTGGGTGCAAAAGTACGACGAAAACAAACTTTTCGATCAATAAGATCAACTCATTTTTGAAAAATTTGGTAAAAATTAAAAAAAAATTGGCTAAAACTGGAAAACTCGATATACAGGAGCTAACGTTAAGTAACCTTTAGTATATCAAATTTAGATGTCGTCTTTTGGGTGATATAAATGATATAAATTTCCGCTTATGGCCAAATTAATAAAACTGATATTACCAATTTCCGCTATTATCATGTGTAGCCAAAAACTAAAAATGCAGTTTTCTTTGAAGTATTCTATATATGTATGTTATATAAAAAGTTTCATAAAAATGGGGGGAGCCTTTTTTGAGTAAATTAGAAAAAACGAAAAAATTGGCCAAAACCTAATTGCTCTTTGTATAGGAGCCACCATTTAAAACAAAAAAAAATGAAAAAAAAAATCAATGCCATCTGATAGGAAGCTGAAAGAAACTATTCCAATACTAAACAAAGTTTAAGTGAATTCGATGCAACCGCTGACAACTTATGGCCATTTGAAAAAAAGCCGTTAAGAGCAGATCTCCGTTATTTGCATTTTTAGCCAAAAACTGCAAATCTAGTTCTCTTAAAAACACTAAAAGAATATAACACACAAAGTTTAATCAAAATCGTTAGAGCCATTTTCGAGCAAATTAGAAAAAACCAAAAAAAGTTGGCTAAAACTCAACGGCTCGTTGTATGGAAGCCACCGTTTAGAAGGGCTTCAGGGAAAAATTTATTAAACCATCCTATAGAAAACGATGAAAAACTATGTCAAACGAAATTGAGTCGATTCAATCAAGCCGTTGTGAACTTATGGCTATTTGAAAAAAAGCCCTTAAAACATGATTAGCGACCATTTGAGCCAAAAACAAAAAACGCAGTTTTGTTAGGAATGCTTAAAGTAAGCTAAATTTTGAGTTTAATCAAAGTCGTTACAGCCGTTTTCGAGAAAATCCAAATTGAAAAAAAACATTACTTGAAAGGTACCAGTTTGAGCCGGGCTAAAACGAAATAAGAAAAACCTCGACAACCATTTTTCTTCAAACTGCTATATATGAAGTTTGAAAAAATCCGTCAAGCCGTTTAGGCTGTAGCATGACGTGAAAAAGCGCACATTAGCACATCCGCACAGACGCACAGACAGACCGACGGACGGTATGGCGAAAACCACTTTTTTGGGCTTTTCACTATCATCGTAATGTCATGTTTGATTAATTCATTTTTGTCTGCACTAAACTAATACTTGCCCTATTGAGCAAGTAAAAAATCGTATGGGAGGGGGGTCTATTCCCCTTCGTTTAGCTGGGATGCGCAAATTTTCTGGAAAAATTACTTTAATTGAAAAAAATATTTAAAAAATAACAGCAACTCCAAAAATGCCATGCTACACCTTTTTGTAAAGCCAAAAAGTTTTTCTAGACAATCTTTTTAGAAAAATTAATTTTCAAACTCAAAATTTTGAAAAAAAAATTAGATTCAAACTATTTTTTTTTTCAAAATTTTGGGTATTTAAGTACTATTTTTGTTCAAATTGAAAATCATATGGCTCTAGGAGTTTGTGTTGCAAAGCTCCCATTTTTTTTTTCTTATCAAAAGTTGAATGTCACAACCGACCCACTGTTACTTTTGCACCCACTCTCCCCTACATACAACTCCTTTCTTTTTTCAAACCACATTATCCCAAAGGCAATGAGCAATGACAAAGTTACGCCAGCAATGTGTCGTTGTTGACACACTTTTGACACGCATAATATTAAACTATTACCCACAGGCGTTCCCGTAAATCTGTTTTATCTATGATTTGAATCCTTTTTGTTGTAGCTACCTGTAGGTTTGTACTAAGAGTACTATAGCGCAACATTTAGATGTACATTTAAGTATTCCCACTTCAATAACAATATTAAGGACAAAAAAAAAATATTCCCGGGGAAAAAATGTTTGTTTTGTTTTTATTCCCTATTCCATAGAATGGGTATATTGTATTTGGTGTGGAGTTTGTAACATAGAGAAATAATACCGTTAGGTATAGAAAATTCTGACTCAGAATCAAAAGCCTAGTCGATTTAGCCATGTCCGTCCGTCCGTCCGTCCGTCCGTCCGTCCGTCCATCCGTCCGTCCGTCCGTCCGTCCGTATGTATACTCTCTAGAGGTCGCAATTTTTGAGCTAGAAAGCTGAAATTTGGTATATATAATCTTTGGTTCAAGAGTACGGCTAAGTTCTTGAACCGGTAAAATCCGCCCACAAACACGCCCACAACCGCCATTTTTGTTGAACAACCTCAATTTAATAAAATAAAATTATGTTTTTTGTACAGTTACGATAAAAGCATAACGCTAAAATTTCGCACACGCAAGCTTTATGTAAACCTTCTTGCAATTAAATAAAAATATTTCAGTTTGGGCGTGGCTGACGCCCATTTTTCATACAAAACCATCAATATTGTTTTTATAAAATAACAATTGTTATATTAATGCGAAAAACATTAAATTTTGTGGATACTACTTGCACATAAACATCTTGTGTATGAAACCAAAAAATTTAATTTTGGGCGTGGCTGACGCCCACTTTTCATTAGAAACTATAAAAAAATTGTTTTTGTAAATAAACGGTATTTATAATGAATCCGCAAGCCAAAATTTTGCGTCTCTTAATATAAACTAAAAGGTTTGTGTATGAAAAGAAATTTTTGAATTTTGGGCGAGGCTTACGCCTACTTTTCATGAAAGAACGAAAAACGCAGCCTTAAGAATTTAAGGCATTTCCAATGTTTAATTTAAACCTTTTTCCTTCCGTTCGTTATTTGAGAAATATATGTATCTCTACATTTTCTTTTGTAAAGTTTTTCAATACGCCCACTTTTGAAGGCGTGATTTTGATAAAATACCTTTGTTCAGGTAAGATTGTTTAAAAACTACTCGATTCAGCTGTAGTTTTACACATATGCCTAAATACTGATCAAAGCTCAGTTAGTGCTTCAAATTTTTAAGACACGTCCACTTTTAAGGGGCGTTTCCGTCAAAAGTCGTATAATGCATTAATTTTTTTAACGTTTTTTAACTATCGGTCGCAGTTTTGAAGTAAACAGATGAACACTTGGATTTATATTCCTTGGTTACGTAGCAGAGTGTGGTCCAAGAATTGTTAAAAAAACACACATAATAGCTATTTCCATTCCAAATCTAATTTTTAAAAATTTAAGTTTTGTCTTGTTTTGTTCAAATAGATCTGCAAGAATAAAATTGAATGTCACTGAGCTCATAACAATTGCCTTGGCAATAAAACGTTTTAACTTTGGGCGTGGCGCACTCCTTTTTTTTATTGCGCCAGCACTAATTAAACATCACACCGCATAAAATTAATGTTATTGAATTTTTTCTGTCTGCTAAAGAAGAATTTTGTTTCTGAAACATCGGCTGTTTGCGGGAGGCAGACGCATGCACATACAAAAATATGGGGAATAGGGTATCCAACAGTTCGTTGCAAACGTACTGTAGCTCTTGCTTATGTTTTTTTCTGTAATATTTCATTCAAGATGGTGAATCCAGGGTGTAATGTGTGACTCGTTCAAATTATATAGGCCACGAGTAGGTGAGTGGTTAAAAAGTTGAATAATCTTAGGATGTCTAAATTCGTTGTTATAGTCGTTTAAGAAGTAACTATGTTGTTTAAAAATAAAGTGCACGACTGCGTTGCACGAACTTTCTCAAATGTCTGACATTGGTCTTGAACTTTTTTTTACGAATGCATAACTTGCACTATGTACCTTTTAAAAGTTGGCACCCCTCAGACGCTCCTTCTTTTACGATCGATGTTCGAAGTAGATTAAAAATGTTTTGGTTCTTATGAAGGCGATAAGAGGTTTTGTTTGCACGTGATTTCATTCGGTAAGATAGAGTGGCCTGTACAACAACGTGTTTTTTGTGCAAGTTTGTTTTTAAAACGCCCCCTGGATACCAGTAGCGTAACCGAAAAACCACCCAAGTAACCAAATGTCTAATTCGCTTCAACAAAATGGTTGTCTTAAGGATCAACTCCGAAAAGACAAAAATAATGCACACCAGACGAAACCAGCAGCAATAGGCTATTGTGAGGGCGTAGCGACATATATCGCCCAAATCGAAAAATGACATAACGCCCAAAAGCTTTGTGAATAAATTGTTGTTGTGGTAATATATTTTGAATTTGGGAGTTATGTCAATTTTTGGGCTTTGTGTCATTTTTAAAAGATATGTTAAATTTGGGCGTTGTTTCATAGAAAAAAAAAATATCTAAAGACGTGTGTGAAAGGTATCCAATAATAATTTTGCGTTTGACACTTTGTTAAGGTGAGGGGAGAGAGAGCGCGCCACGGAGGGGGAGGTGGCCCAGCGGCCGACGGTGGAGGTGCGGTGCGGTGCGGTGGCGCGGCGGAAGAGCGTGTCTCCGGTGCCGCCACGACGCGTATGTGTGACATCCGGTTTCTTGTAAATTGATTTTTTTGTGATGTGAAATTTCATCGTGTGGCAAGTTGTAACGCTTTTGCGGGTAAAGATTAACATGTTAAAGGTTAGGCACCCCTTAATTTTTTTACTGACCCTTTCGAACAACAAGGATCGAGAACTGTTTTTGTTTGTATTTTGTGTAATATCCAAGTGTAAGTCACAGGCCCCGGCCCCACTTGGAGCTGATGTGCCAACAATTATTTATTTTATTTTATTAATAGATAATTAGAAAATCGTCCATAGGGTAGATTCCAGGGAAAAAAGTAAACAAAATCTTGACCAGAAATAAAGCCAAACAGAGAGCCTATAAAGGGACCTAAATCCAATAAAAAAAAAAAACCAGCATTAGGAATTGATGATTATCAACAAAATTTGTGTCAACTTTGTTGTGGGGCAATTTCTGATAGCTTGGCAGGGGAAAATTGGGTTCAGTGCATATACATACATATATGCACAAAATGGGCTCACACCAAGTGCGTTATCAATCAATTGGTTTGAGAGCAACACTACTCAAGATTATTTAGAAGAAATATAACTAATGGATTCTTCGGAAAGTGAGAGTGAAATACACAATAATTCTTCAGATGAAAGTGGAGAAGACTAAGAAGTTAAAAAGTTAAGGATTTGTAATTAATTATATTTCCAAAAATATACTTTGAATTAAACATTTGTTTTATGCATTCTTCTTAATCTAAATCTTTCCAAGTTTCTAATAGGTACATCCAGAAAATCCAAAAACAATTTTTTTAACGTAGGTATACTACAGATCCTTAATAACACTCAAAACGTCTCGTATATTCGTGTTTTGGGTGGCCTAATCAATTTTTGTGTGCGTTTGGCAGCCCCTTTGTCCCACTCAAAACGTCTGGGACTCATATATTCGTGTTTGGGGTGGCCCAATCTCTGATTTCCAAAAAAAAATAAGGTGAGCCAAACGAGAATCCAAAAATTCGATAATTGTCATTTTTGGGGTGCGTTTGGCAGCCCCTTTGTCCTACTCAAAACGTCTGGGACTTATATATTCGTGTTATGGGTGGCTCAATCTCTGATTTCAAAAAAAAAAAAAAAAAAAAAAAAAAAAAAAAAATTAGGTGAGCCAAACGAGAATCCAAAAAGTCTATAAAATCCCGTCTTTGATGTAGTATTACTCACATTTTCTCCACTTTTAACTGCCAGACTTTGATTTCCATGTTAAGCAATTCAAGATCTATCTTTGAATATAAATATTTTTCGAGACTTTTACACTCCCAAAATTTGATGTGGGCTCTTGGTCTATATGTTTCGACTTGCCCCATTGTCGGGGTAAGTTATGTAACATCACGTTTTTTTCTCAGTGCAATATCTTGACATCTTCTGAGCAGACTTTGTCTAACTTTTGTTGGTGGATCTTGTATAGCTGAAATGTGGTTCTCAAATTTAAAAACAAATTTGGCTGACTCATTTTGAAAATCTTAGGAACTACATAGGATTTTGTAAAAAGTGATATTTTTAGCCTGCTTCTCCTTTACTGCCAAATTAAATCCTTATTTTTTATAACAAGTCTGATTTTAAACTTTTATTGCAAACCATACCTACCTACAATATTTAAAACATTTTTTTGCTACTATTCCATCAGAAGTGACTGCATAACTATATAACATTAAAAATTATTATGTAAAAATACAATTAAAAAATAAAAATACAAACATGATTAAATCACCGCATCCAATTTATTTTTATTTTACATACAAATTCAATATTGGTAATGTATGCAATAAATTCCTTTTTTTTTTATTGCAGAACATTTTTTATTTTAAAATGTCAAAACTTGATATAAGTATGTACCTACACATTGATATAAATAATTTTCTTTTACCTCAAAGGCATCAAAGTAGGTAAGGTACCTATCGCTTCTATATGAAACTACGAAACTACATTATTATATCATTCCCATTCCCAATAGACAGACGAGAACAAATGACGGATACACTTCAGTAATCTGCTTTTGTTGCAAATATTTCAAAGCGAATTTTGCAAGGCAAAATGTTTGCCTAACTTGCAGGCAGTTAAAAAAAAAAAAGGTAAATGGAAAATGTGTTTTAGGTAGCACTAACAAGGGAGTAACAAACAAATTTACATTTGCTGACCTCCACTCGGTGGTACTCCCTGTGGTAATCCTTCCATTTTACCTAGGATCCAAATCCTGATGTGCATATACACATATACCTACATATCTATAAATAGAAAACTAGAAAATTATCCTTGCAACAAATTAAATGTACATCTTCTTTTGACGGGAGCTGCATTTGGTATCTCTAGCGAATACCAACATATATATTTTTTGCCTTTGCTTTTGCTTTTGCTTTAACCCACTGTATCTGTATCTCATATCTGCGGATATTTGAGTGTGTATCTGTTCTCGAGGGACACCATGTTGTGGTGGAATTGCAGTAGTCGTAATAATTTTTTTTCCGCCAACTCCCAGCTGGCCCGTGGATGTTCAAATGGTCGCAAAATTATCTACGTAAGGTATCTATCTAGCTACCTTTATAAATATGTCAAGGAAAAAAAATAACATAGTTGCAGTACACCTTCCTGTGACATCCTACTAACAGAACACAGGTGTAAAATTTAATTTTGTTTCTGCAAACTATACAGAAATGTTCTCTACACTTGTTTTATTTATGCACTTGTAGCACATGAACTAAGAAGGAAAAGAATAAGGAAGTTCACGAAAGTTGTCGTTGGACCGTTGGAGATATAAAAAATAAAAAATAGTTAAAAAAAATTATTAGAACAGGCTGTACTGTACATGAGGCAGGTGGAATTGATATTGAAATTAATTAATAATTCGCAACACGAGACCAACCGCTGAACTTTATTTGCTATGCGACAAGTTGGAAAAATTGTATTCCTTCAGGTATACACTGTTTCCATTTATAAAAATGTTTGTATACAAAAAATCATTGCATATTTTCGAGGGAACTAAACTTTAATGATGGAGTGTTTGTACATATATTTTGTTCAACAAACTGGTTTTAAAAGTGTTTGAAAATAAACGTTTTGAGATTTTATAAAAATTATTTGAGTCCCGGGCATATTTTCAAAGATCTTGTCATCGTTAACTTTAGAATACTTTCACCCAGAGAAAAACCAACGTTAAATCAAAGAAAATCACTTTGATTTAAGCAGATTTCGGAATGATTCGTGGTTGAAGGCGAACGTCTTAGAACCAAAGAGGAACATCATCAATTCAACTATATGTCCCTTTATAATTCAATATTAAATCTCGACTACGGTTCACTTTAAGACAAGAATGAACCTTCTAATATTATCGTTGGGTTGTTAATTCAGAGCATTTTCAACGTAAAATTTAAGTTTTTCAACGTAAAATTAAAGATGTTTTTATACTGTTATACAACGTAAAATGATCTATTAAATTTTACGTTGCATTATTTTTCCTCAGTGTTGGAATCATAATTTAATTATGAAAAAGTTTACTTTAGTGTTTATCTGCTTAATCCTTCTAAGCCACACAATGGATGAAACGGTTTACTTTATCATGAAGATACATTTTTCCGAAAGGTTTGTCTATTTTATCCAGAAAAAAAACTTAACTAAAATACACAAAGGTTGTGTGTATTTCACATCATGCGATAGAAGTGACACCTTGAGAAAACGCTTGGCAGAAAAATAATGAAGAAGCTATACGAAGCCCCAGAGCCCCACACAAAGAAAAGTTGGAGATATCTTTATTTTATCTCTTTTTCTTGCATGTTTTGTTTAGTCTTATAAATGTACCTATAATGTTATGCTCTTTTGAGTGGCATTGCGTTTCAAGTCACAATGGCGTCGTTCCTAATAGACCGAGAACAAACGACATAATGTATCAAGTCATTTATATAATGTTGCAAGGCATGTTAATAGAAGGCTTTTGGGTAGTTAGACAAGAAAAAGTTTATATGGCAGCATTTTGGTGAGACGAACATGGGGTAAATTCGACACAAAGTATGAAAAATAAATAAAAAATAACTCACTTGTGTACTTTTAAAACAGAGCGTTACGATTTTCATATGGCTTGATTCATTATGTCGTTGGCTCTTAGACTACATGGGAGTTTCCACTTCAAAAATGTAGTAAAAATTACTGATAACTTAAAATGCCTTATTACACCCAAAAATATCAAAATGGTTAATGGTGATGTTGACTTCGTTTGAAGACTTTATGTTACCTTAAAAAAACTGGCATGGTCAAGAAAACAAAAATAGCTATATTTTTCAAAACCTGTAATTTATTTTTTATTGGCAACTGTGAGACACAAGTCATTTCGTGCAATTTATTATACACATTTTTCACTATCAAATTGTTTAACAGCACAGTTCATTTTAATTCTAAACTAGAAAGTTTCTTTTAATTGGCAACTTGACAAACCTAATCCCCTCCAAATTTAAAGTTTTTAACATCTCCAAATCGATCTTCTGCTCAGCAAAATTTGTTTATAATTATCATGCTACATATTAATATTATAAAAGGAAAAGTGAGTGTGTTTGTTTGTTGGGCTTTCCCTCCTAAACCATTAAACAGACTTTGAAAATTCTTTTACTAATAGAAAGCTACATTATCTGTGAGTAACGTAGGCTATACATTTTTAAAATCCCGTCTTTATTGACGGCTCGCTTACGACTAACTACATTTTTATAATCAAAATTACATTCAAATTTGGTTCTTGTTCTCAAATTGCTGTCTAAGCAGATTTCTTTATTTTCTTATTATTATATTGTGGATACTTATTTATGTTGGGTTCAGGTTACTTGGCAAAGGAATGCAGTGTATCAAAAATGCTCGTGCATTGAATAAAGTTAAGAACTTGATTTCCGTGGGAAAACAAGTTGAGAAATAAACTGAAATGTTACTTAGGATTTGGGGTAGTGAAAATGGACTGGATTTTGGAAGGTGTGGAATATGTAACCTGCACAGACCCCTACAGTCCAAACGGGTGTGCTTAATTCCTTCAAATTATAGGTATATTGAATTTGTTTGGCATTCTACAGAAGACATTTTTTCTTGCTATTATAGGTATACCAACTAAAAAGCAAGTTATGCATTCGTAAACAAAATTTTTTTTTAGTTAAAAAAAAAAAGTTAAATTTTTTTCAAAATGTTTGGTTTTTTTTCAAAAACCGTTTGTTTAAAATTTTTAAAATTTTTTTGTTTTCTGATAACAACTATAAACTGCCAGATGATGGCATACTCTAAAAAAAAATTGGAATATGTTTTCGAAAAGTTTTGCAAAAAACGGTTTTTTGAAAAAAACTGGTCGAACGATTTTGAAAAAAAATTTACATAAAATTTAAAACAGTAAAAGAAATCAGATGGTCAGCTTCATTTTCTCCAAAAAAACGTTTTAACTAGTAATTTTTAAGTTTTTAATAAAATTTCAAATGATTTTTTCCCTAATTTTTTTTACTTGCGATTATAGGTACTATAAGGCAAGTTATGGATTCGTGCAGAAAAAAAAATTTGAGATAACAATCACACATGACATTACGATGATAGAGAAGTCGAAAAAAGTGGGTCTGGGAATTCCGGCCGTCTGTCTGTCTGTCTGTCTGTCTGTCTATCTGTCTGTCTGTCTGTCTGTATGTCTGTTCGCGCCTCTGGAGGCTGAACGGGAGGGCCGATTTGCTTCAAATTTGGTATTTAGGATTTATTTGGCCGTCCCTCGGAACATATTTTTACTTGCGATTATAGGTACTATAAGGCAAGTTATGCATTCGTCGAAAAAAAAAGTTTTGAGATAACAATCAAACATGACATTACGATGATAGCGAAGACGAAAAAAGATGGTCTAAAAATTCTGTCCGTGTGTATGTCTGTCTGTCTGTATGTTAATGTATATATAGGCACCTACAGCCCAAACGGGTGGGCCGGATTGCTTCAAACTTGGTATATAGACTTTTTTAGGTATTGTACAGAGGGGAAATTGAAATTTTTTTTTTAGCTCAAAAAATAACGGTACCTGCCATACAACCGTTACGTTAAAGCTTATTTTTCTCAAAAACGGCTCTAACGATTTCGATTTAAAAAAATCAGTGTTGGTTTTTAGGTACGACCAATCATATGGCTGAAAAAAAATTTTAAAAAATGGCTAAGAACGGTACTTTCCATAGGACCGTTTTTTTTGCTTTCGACTAACTCAAAAACGACTCAACCGATTATTTCGAAATTTCACACACATATAGCTGTAGGTAGCTCAATTTGTATTGCATACCAACATTTTTGAAAAATATTTTTTTGTATTTTTAAAAGCATTTTAAAAAAAAAAATTAAAAAATTAATATTTTGAAAACTGCTTATTAAATTTTTTTCTAAAAATTTTAAATAAATGTATTTGCTGAATACCTATAAACTGGCGTTTTTGAATTTTTTTTTAAAAATTTTTTCAAAAAGTTTTTCAAAAAAAACTTTTTTTCTCAAAAACCGCTCCACAGATTTTTATAAATTTATTCTCATAAATTCAAATTTATCCAAGAAATAAAATGGCGTACTTTTTTTTCAACTCAAATTAGTTCAAGTATTTATTTAAGAATTTTGAAAATTTTATTTGTATCAAAATCTCAAGCCCCTAAACCACTGTCGCTCATTAGAGCAAGTTCGTGCTCTAGGTCCAAAAATAACGGCACCTGCCATACAATTTTGAAGACAAAAATTGATTTTCTCAAAAACGGCTCTAACGATTTTGATAAAACTTTCAGAATGCTATTTTTGCAAAAAAATCTATCTTTTGGTTTGAAATTTTTTTTTCAAAATTTGTCTAATAACGGTACCTCTCATAGAACCAGTATTTTCAAATCAAATTTTCTCGTAAACTATACATTCGATTTCAATAAAATTTTGGCCACAGGAAGTCATTCATAATTTTATTAATATGACATTTAAAAATTTTCAAAAACTTTTTTTTTTTTGATTTTTTATAATTTTTTCAAAAAAATTTTTGGTTTTCGAAATATGTTGAAAACGGGTACATTGATTTTTTTTTTAATTATTTTTCAAATGTAAATTACAGATTGCCATATATTTGCATACTCAAATAAATTTCAAAATATTTTTTGAAAAAATTTTTCAAATATAACCTTTTATAAAAAAAACTGGTCCAACGATTTTCAATATTTTTTTTTCCTAGATTGACGTATAGCTTTGAAATTTTATTGCATACTTAGTTTTTCCGAGAAAACTCTTAAACTAATTTAAAAAATAAAAGAATTTTCGAAATTATTTAATTTTTTTTTAATATCCATATATGCAGCCACTACGCAATTTTTTGAACATAAGAGCAAGTTCGTGCGACCCAGTCGTGCATTTTATTTTCCAACATCTCAAACCCCAAGTTTGTACGACTCAGTCGTGCACTTTATTTTTTTTTTTTTTGCAGTCCAAAAACTAACGGTACATGCCATAGAGGTTATGTTAAATCAAATTTGTTTAAAAACGGTTTTTTTTAAGATTTTTAAGGTATGACTTATCAGATGACTGGAAACAAAATTAATAACAATTGATAAGAACGTTACCTTCCATACGACATTTTTTTTTGCTTTCGGCTTTCCCGAAAACGGCTTAACAGATTCTGTGAAAAATGTTTACATACATAGGTTTAGGTAGCTCTAATATTTTTAATAAATATTTTGTTGTATTTTTTCAAAAACATTACTCTTAATAATTTAATATTTTGAAAACAGCTCATTACTTTCTTTCAAAATGATTATATGATAAATGCAGAATACCTTGTATTTTTTTTGAAAAATGTTCTTACAAAAGATTTGTTTTCAAGGACACCACTCCACAGATTTTTATAAATTTACTCCCATATATTGAAATTCATCCAATGAGTAAAATGGCGTATATATATATTAAGAGTTTCGATTTTTTTTTTTTTTTCAAAATTTCAAGCTCAAGACCAACGTTTTATTGGAAAAAGTTCGACCCAGTCGTGGACTTTATTATTTTTTTTTTATTTTCTTAGACACTGTATTTGACGCGAGCGAATCCGCGGGCAAAAGCAAGTACTATACATATAAATACTAAATGTGAAAAATAAAAATGGTCAGATTTTTGTCGGATATAGATATAGTACGCTTTGTATTTTTAGTTAAATTTTTTGAAAAAGGTGATACAAAATTCAGATAATACCTACTTCTATCAATATGATTGGCATTTGGAAACAATAAATCCTAGGAAGTTCATGTTGCGCCATGTTTGGAACAGGTTAAGTACCAAACATTTCGGTAGTTATTCCCTGTCACCACCTGGTGGGTCACATTGAAACAATAGGACGGTATAGAAAGCATCGTTGTAATTTGAAACTCAGTGAAACGGAAATGCGCCATGACACTTTTGAGCAAGCACAAAAGGAAGAATGAGGCTGGCGAGAGAATGAGATAAAATTCATTACACAGTTTTTTATTTTCTATCCAATGCCAACCTTTTGAAACTGGAATTGGTTTGGGCTTGGAGTTTGGTGGACTTTAACAGGTAGGTAGGTAGTTGTAAAAAAGTTGTGGAAAAGATTCATATTCTATGACTTCTCTACAGGAGGGTGAACTTTTGAAATATTTTTTTGAATGATTAAAAAAAAGGTCTGTATTTTGTACATTAAAAAGTTATTTACAAAATACTCATCTATAAAAATACCATAGATAGAAACACTACAGAATAGTTTTGGACACATTTAGTACATACAAAATTCATTGGCAAGTTTCGACCTTACATCGATTGGAATGTTTATTTTTAGTCAAAGTCTGCTAGAAAACTGTGTGGGCTCGAACTAAAGTTTCTACAAAAGGTTTTTCAAATTACCAACTTTGATGCAACGTCTTTTAATATCTTTATTTTCAAAAAAAAAAAAAAAAAAAAACATTTTGGAATTATTGTCTTGAGCCTTTGTCTAGCAGGAGGAGTTTTAGGAAAAGAAGAAGAATGCAATATGCAAACAAGTGCATAAAGAAAATTGGCACTAAGCAATTATTGAAATTCTTCAAAAGAGTCCTGAATTTTGGAAAGGAGTCTTTTTTCAAGTATAGTGCCTTTAAAAAGAAGTCAAAAGGACGCAAAGGAGAACCAAAGGTTACCCTGCTTTACAGATCTAAGGCAAGAGAGTAAGAGTGTCGGTATGCTGGGATGTGTATTAAAACGTTTGTTTACATACATGTTGCAAACAGGCAAAAACTGGTGTTTGGAAAAAGTTTTTCATCTCATTCTTTCGTACGTTACTTCTCTGAAGTCTCACTTCCTTCAAATGTGAATTGCATTAGATGTATTTCCTCATAATTTTCAGATATCAAACCATGATTTGTGGCAGAGATTATAGCAAAAACAAATCCAAGTCAAAATGGCTATACTTTACTACCTTCAACCACATCACAACAAATTTACAGCCATCAGTTGAGTTTAAACTTTGATAAGCTCACCGAGTGAAGCTAATCCATTAAAAAAGGGGAAACAAAAAAAATCGGTATTTTTTTACCGTAACGTATATATACTACTTTTACTTGAACACACATAAAAACAAGGAAACACTACTCTCAAAAACCAAAACGTCAGCACAATATTCCACAAGCTCATCAACTTGTCACCTTGTTTAATCCCTCTTCTCCATATATTCAGGACCCTCCATGCTAAATTTAAACTCGGAACGACCTTCTCTGTCTGTTTAATTAAACGTTGTAACTATAGCATTCAATGTTTTTACCTTCTATACGTTCCGTTAGGGTTTCGCTTGTACAACGGTACTGATGCGGTATCATATAAAACTATACACAACCCAGCACCCACAATCAGCATTCACACATGAAAGAAGGGTATGGAATTACACTTAACCCTGTGACCCAGTTTGGCGCCCACAAATATTGTGTAAGCTGGAGTAGACTTAGGTAGTACTTCCACTTTCGACCTCTTCGTGCTGGCCGTATTGTTCTGAAGCAACTTTTCAAAGCCGCTATGCAATTCAAAAAGAGAAAAAGAATAGAAAAAAGAAAAAGGACCCATATCCCATAATGGGGGGGATGGTAACTTATATCATGCCCTAGACTGGTGGATGGTGGTATAAGGATGATAGAACAACAGAACGACCGACGATGACTACTGAGACCGACGACGACGTCGACGAAGGGAAGTTCATTAAATGATTTCCAGCCTCCGCCCTTGTATATGGCGGTGCTTGTACCGGTGCCGGGCTCGGGCTCAGGCTCGAGTTTCGAAAGCCCACTCATTACAATTGCAATTTATTTCCAGTGTATTAGGCTTTGTCGCTAGAACTGAGGGCTTTCACTGTTGGGTTGAGGGAGGGCGCCACATATCAGTAAAACACAACGACTGCGATCTCGGATAAGCACTTGGTTCTTGTGTCAAGGAAACTGTTTCATTTCTATGTCAGCAGTGTTTTTTTTTTTTTTTTTTTTTTTTTTTTGAGTGAACTATTTTTTTGTGCTTGGTGAGTAGGCTAGGGACTGGGTGATATAACTGAAGATGATGAGTATTTTTTCTTACTCATATGAACTGAACATGGCGATGGCGTGGCGCGGCGTGTCGCGGCGGGTGCGGTGGTGAGCATCGGAGGCTGCAGCGGCGGCGGCGGAGGCAAATGCAATGTCAGAGATGGAAACCATGTAGGTGTTAGTGCGTGTATTTGACTTTGGTGAAAGTTTATTTTCCACCAGATAAGTTCGTCCTTGTTAATATAGTGTGCCATGTCATGTACTACTTGCTTGTTTCATAATTTTGCTTGAATTAACAGACTTTTTTTTGGCGAGTTCTTAATTTTTTTATGTTTTCAAAAAAGTTTTCTTTTCTGAGAATTTCAACAAAAAATCTTTTAAAGTAGGTATATCCCATATGATGAAAGATGGAAGCAACGACGCACGACGAGGACTACGAAGACGAGGCCAACGGTTTGGCCTTGAAGAACAAACTAAAAGTACATTGTTTCTAGCAAGAGTTGAGTTCTTTTTGGATGATCTCTGACATTTAAGAAATTATTATGGAAATGTTTTGCAATTTTTTTCTTTTCCTTTTTGAAGTGCGGGTGTTCATTGGTTTGAGTATGAACGTTGAACGTGTTGATGGATTCACACGCAATATGCATTGGTATAAACTATGTAGTCCTCTTTAATGGGAAAGTGTCCTTTTATAATATTCATAAGTGACTGATTAATACGCATGAAGGGATTACAAATTATGAAGTAAGAAATTCCACGCCAAGAAGTAGTGTTGATAGGTACGTGGTTAAGATTTTCTTAATGATCTAACGACTGAAGGATAGTGTTAAGTCTTCAAGAAAACCTATACAAAATGTAAACCACAATTTCCTAATTGTGGGTGTTAATTTTCAAAAACAGTAGGTTTATATTTTTGGTTTTGATTTTTTGCATAAATCCCACAAAAGTCGTGCTTTGTCTCTTCAGCCTTGGGTTCAATAATATTTATAAGTATTTATCCTTTAACTCTTTCTAAACTAGACAACGGATTTTGAAATTTTGTTCACCATTATGCGGATAATTTTTTCAGGATGGTTTATATCTATACTATGAAGTATATGAAGGAATAGAAAAAAACATTCATAGAGCGTGAAGAACGTCTTAATCTTGACCTGCAAGCCTGAAAGTCTTCCATTCAACATTAGACATATTATATACAATTGTTTTCCCTTCTAATCTTCATTCCTAAGAAGCCGGTCTGGGTCTCTTGTTATTATTTTCTGGAGAGCGTGCTTTCGTAATTATTCTTCTTCTTCTAAACGGCTTGACAGTTTTTATAGAAAAATTAAGTGTGTACAAATGGGTTCACTTGGATTTTTTATAAATATAGCTGGATCCGGTCAGTCGTGCTGAAGTCAGAAAGGGGAATCATATTTACATAGGGAACAATTTTTTTTTATAATTTGCACGTATTCAAGGGGTTACCCTAAACATGAATTAACGACTGAGACTTCCTGTATGCTGTTTGTAATCATAGTCTTTCTTTTTGTAATGAAATTTTCAGTAAAAACATAAAGATTGTTTTCAATCTGGCAATACTTTTTTCAGAGTTGGTCTTTTTGACAGCTGTCACATGATTAATGCTCAGTTTGGTTTGCCATTTCATAGTGAAACAACGCTTGCAAATTGTGCAAATTTATTACAAAAATAATTGTTCGGTTTACTCGACGCATCGAGCGGCTGCGTCCAATATTTGGTCGGCATAATCGCCCAGGAACTTATTCGAGCCAACCGCGGCGGCCACTTGCCCGAAATCATTTTTAAAACATAATGACAAAACTTTATCTTTATAAAAAAGCTAAATTCTTGTCCATAACAATAAATTATATATGTGTTTTATTTCTTCTTGTAAGCCACACGTCTAAAAAAAACACCCTTGAGTATTAACCCATGTCCCATTTATAGCTTTTATTTTTCAAATCATAGACTCTTTCAAAAACCGCTTTAAATTATTAATAAAACAAGTTTTTTTGAATTTTTATTAAGATTTTTGAATGAAACAACAACAACTTTTGTGTGCTACTTACCAAGTTCATCGGCTGCGGAGTTATAGCTATTTCACGGGGACTAACCCGATCATCAGACTCCTTTGGTGGTGCTCCTTTGCCCGAGCTGGGCTTGAACAAGAGACTTATCGTGTGAGGAGCTAGTACACCACTTTACTTCGTGAGATAATAATTGTCACCTAAAATCTCAATCCATTGTATACCAGCTTTCTTTCCTATCTTTCTTTTCCTTCTCTCTTCGCTCGCACATATTAATTCATTATGAGGGTTTCTATATATAAATACAGGCAAACAGTTCTTTTGTGGTACCAATTGCGACGTGGTTACACAACCGATTGATATGAAATATGTGTCATTGGAAAGGTATTACTGAGCAGGTGTGATGGGAATACTTTTTTTTTTTTTTTTTTTTTTTTTTTTTTTTTTTTTTTTTTTGAAAATATACAGGTGAAAGTGTCTTGTTGTGTTTTTTCCCATTTTGTTCGTATAAATTCGCTGTGAAATTTTTTTCCCCACAGTTTTGGGCATTTTAATGGCCGAATTTCGGCCACTGGGCGATTCTAGTTCATATAAAAGTGCGAGTGCATTATAAAAAAAAAAAAAACCATAAGCGAGAGCTACACTACGTTTGCAACGAACTGTTGGATACCCTATTCCCCATATTTTTGTATATGTTTGTATATGAATATGCGTTCGCCTCTCGCAGCCAGCCACTGTTCCAGTTTCAGAAAAAAAATTATTCTTTAGCAGGCAGGAAAAAATTCAATAAAATAAATTTTGTTTGGCCGATGTACAATAACTGCTGGCACATTAAAAAAAAGGCGTGTGGCACGCCTATAGCTGAGACTTTTTACAGCTTTTAAGCTGGCAGATCGATTTGAACAAAACAAGACAAAACTAAAATTTTTAGAAATTAGATTTTAATTTGAAATAGTGATTATGGGTGTTTTTAACAATTCTTGAACTACACTCTGCTACGTAATTAAGAAATACAAATCTAAGTGTTCATCTTCATACTTCAAAACTACGACCCATAGTTAAGAAACCTCAAAAAATTAATGCATATTAAGACTTTTTACGGTAACGCCTCTTAAAAGTGGGCGTGTCCCAAAAACTGGGAGCACTAACTGTGCTTTGATCATCAGTCAGTTTGTAGGCATATGTGTTTAACTACAGCTGAATCGAGTAGTTTTTAAACGATCTTACCTGAACATATATATTTTATAAAAACCACGCCCTTAAAAGTGGGCGCATTGAAAAAATTTACACTAGAAAATGTAGATACATTTTTCATATAACGAACGGAAAAAGGTTAAAATTGAATATTGGTAGTATACCTTAAATTTTTAAAACTACGTTTTTCATTCTTTCATGAAAAGTGGGCGTAAGCCACGCCCGAAATTTAAAAATTTCTTTTCATACACAAAGTTTTTAGTTTCTACTAGCGACGCAAGATTTTGGCTTGCGGATTCATTATAAATGCCGTTTATTTGCAAAAACAATTTTTCTTAGTGAAAGTGGGCGTCAGCCAAGCCCAACATTTGTTTGATTCCATACATAAGATGTTTATGTGCAAGTAATATCCACAAAATTTAATGTTTTTCGCATTAATATAACAATTGTTATTTTATAAAAAAAGTATTGATGGATTTGTATGAAAAATGGGCGTCAGCCACACCCAAACTGAAATATTTGTATTTAATTGGAAGAAGGTTTACCTAAAGCTTGCGTGTGCAAAATGTTAGCGTTATGCTTTTATCGTAACTGTACAAAAAACATAATTTAATTTTACCAAATTGAGGTTTTTCAACTAAAATGGCGATTTTGGGCGTGTTTGTGAGCGGATTTCACTGGTTCAAGAACTTAGACCAAAAGAGAAAAGACAACACATGTCAACAGCACGCATTTCGTATCGTACGTTTATAAGAAAAAATAGTTTTGAATATCCAGATTTTTTCCTCAAAATCAATTTAGCTGAAAACTGAATTTTTTTGTATCTATTCAAAAATAAAATACTTATTGATACTGAGAAGGAAGTAGAGTTGGAGTTTTTTTTGACACAGAAGTGTATACTTATGCCCCTGATACAGGATATAAATGAACCTTTTACCTGTGATGTTAATGAAATATAGTGCACGACTGGGTCGTACGAACTTGCTCTAATGTGTTAAAATGGTCTTGGGAAGGGTCTTTTTGGGAAAAAAGCGTTGAAAAAATCATATGAAATGTTATAAATCACTTAAAAATCAATACCTAAAACGTTTTGTTCGAAAAAATGAAGTAAGCCATCAGGGTTTTTTGAATTTTAACGAAATTTTTTTCAAAATCGTACGACCAGTTTTTTTTTTCAAAAAACTGTTTTTTTGAAAAACTTTTCGAAAATATATTCCAATTTTTTTTTGAGTATGCCAACTTCTAGCATTTTGTAGTTTTTATCAGAAAAATAAGATTTAAAAAAAATATATATATTCAACCGTTTTTGGAAAAAACCAAAATTAAAAAAAAAATTGAAACTTTTTTAAAAAACCCAAAATTTTGAAAAATTTTGTGAAAGGGCTTCTAGATTAAAAATTTCATCGAAATCCGTCAAGTGGCTTACAAGAAAATCGGATTTCAAAAAACCGGTCCGGTTATAAGACTTTTCCTGAAAAAACTACTAGAACCAAAACATAAAACTTGCACATAAAACACTATTCAGAAAGTTTTATCAAAATCGTAGGAGCCGTTTTTGAGAAAAATTAATTTTTCACTAAAAATCGTATGGCATGTACCGTTAGTTTTAAAGCTGGAATTCTAATTCCAAAAATCCCTCTGTAGTACGTCATAATAATACTATCTACCAAGTTTGAAGCAAATCGGTCCAGCCGTTTAGGCTGTAGGTGCCGATACATACGGACGGACAGACAGACAGACAGACAGACTGAATTGTCGGACCCACTTTTTTAGGCTTCTCTATCATCGTAATGTTATGTTTGATTGTCAACATTTTTTTTTTCTTACGAATGCATAACTTGCCTTATAGTACCTATAATCGCAAGTAAAAAGATATGTGACGTGTGTGTCGAAAACCTTTTCAGTGATGGTACCTCCTCCCGTGCAGTACAAACCTAATTATTTTAATAGAACAAAATTGTTAGGTTTATACTATCAGCACCCAAGGCCACGGTGCGACCAACCAAAGTACGTGCGACCGAGTCGTGTATGTAACTAACACATATAAGTTTCTTTTACACGTAAACAAGATTAACTTGCGTCCGGAATACAAAAAAAAAACTGTTCTAGTTTTATTTATTCTTTTAAAATAGAGCAGACACTAAAAAAAGCATATAGGGAAGCACTTTACTTCTCCAAAGAACGTGTTCCCTTTAGCCTTTGAGTAACTCATTCAAAAGAGCATGAAGGAAATTCAAAAATAAACATTAACTTTCTATAAACTTTGTTTAAAGACTTAATTTAACTGTGCAACGGCTAACGTCAACACCGTTCACTTCAGATCGCGTGATGCAATGTTTTGTTTTTGATTCATTTTCTTAAAATTTCTTGAACTGCAAAAAAAAAAAAAAAACATTACAAAGTACTCACTCTTATAATAGTAGTTGTTTGTTCTTTTATTTCCTTAATTGTACCTTAAAGGCTGCACGAGGATATTGAATTAAGTTTCGCGTTCTAAGCATAAAAACATTTTAAATGAAAAGTATAATCGATAAAAAAAATTAAGCTAGGTTGTTGTAGTTGAAGGATGTAAAATTGTAGATACTTTGTACTTCGTAGGTATAAGTATATTCGATTACGTCATTCTATAAAATATTCCCAAGAGAAATGGGAGCGCTTGCTTGTCGAACAGTGATTTCAATTTCGATTTGCATTTAAATATATATCAATTTGTAATTGTGTCAATAAACTTGTCAAAGGATAATATCGACCTTCGAATGGTTTAATGTCAGTCCTTAACTAAGTAAAGCGCGATTAAATTGGAGCTCGTTATCTCTCAAATGAATGTCATTTGGAGATAATTCAAATCAGCTACTGCAGATGAGTCTGTTGTTCGCTTAATTATGTAATTGGTTTTAGGTTGCATTAGCAAACACAAACTAATTGAATGACATGGATTTGGTTGATTAAGATTGCTCTTACAATCATTACATATATATAAATGTCCTTAGTCTAAAAATAACTTTTCAGACAAATGAGGAAAGAAACAACTAATTGCTTTCAGAGGAGTGTTCTAACGAAGACTGTATTCAATTAGATGACGATTCATGTAGACAAACGTTTTTATTCTTAAATTCGTATGATCATTTCCACTGTCTAAAAGTTATTTATATTTAAGTTTAAGTATTTAGGTTTTTTTAGTTATTGGTGATTTGCTTTACGTACCTATCTATGAATGTTCCAAAATGTTTTGCTCTAGCTTTCAAACAAAATTTTTTTTTATTCTTGTTGAAAAACCTTGAGTTCTGTGTATACAACTGCAATGTATGGAAGTGGATTAATTTCCATCCGTTTTGCTGAGAGGGGAAATTTTCTAAGAAATATAAGGAAGATGTACATTCTACAGCACGTTTGCAACAAACTGTTGGATAAGATATTCTTTTCTATTATTTTAAGAAAATGCACAAATAATTTGCTTTTACCCTTCACTCTCTTTAATTGTTCTCTGTTTTCTTGTCAATTTCCGTGTATTTGGAAAAAATCCTTCATAATCCCTTTACACAAAAAAGGTAAAAAAGACGAAATTCAAAACTATAGGCCTATAACAAAACTATCGGTTATTCCGAAGCTTTTCATTATTTGTGAATCTCTGTGTTTCTATGTCAAATCATTCATTGTTCCGAATCAACATGGCTTTACAAACGGTCGCTCTACTGAAACGTTTCTTATGGAACTAACCGAACTTGATGCATTTAAGAAAAAGAAAGTAATTGACTGCGTCTTTACGGACTTTAGTAAGGCATTTGATAAACTCTCCCATAAAATCTTGCTAAAAAAGCTAAGAAATCTTGGTTTTAGCGAAAATTTTGTTATGTGGCTTCAATCTTATTTATTAAACAGATCTTATGCAGTGTTGTTTAGCGATTGTCCATCAAATTATTTTACAGTTAATTCTGGAATACCACAAGGTAACCATTTAGGACCTCTACTTTTTATTTTATTTATTAATGACTTACCATCTATCTTGAAGCATTCTAAATGCCTCATTTACGCGGATGATGTGACAATTTTTAAAACTGTTTCTAGTATTAGTGATTGTGAAATGTTGCAATCCGACCTTAATTCGTTTTTTGACTGGTGTGTTCGTAATTGCTTGTCTCTTAATATAAATAAATGTAATTTTATGAGCCTCACAAGAAAACTTTTAGTAACTCCATTTAATTATTCGTTAAATGGAATTACCCTATCTGGTATGGAAAACGTAAATGTTCTTGGCGTCATATTAGATCGAAAGCTTGAATTTATTCAGCACATCAACTCCATATCAAATAGAGCCAATTCAATTCTAGGCTGGATTAAGAGAGAGTTACGGCAATTTTCAGATCCTTTTGTTACAAAACAGCTTTTTATAACATTTGTTCGTCCCATTCTTGAATATGCTTGCCAGGTTTGTTCACCCCATTACGAATGCCATATGTTAAGGTTAGAACGTGTTAAAAAAAGATTTCTGCGATTTGCCTTGCTGGGCTTAGGTTGGGAAAATCCTTACGAGCTTCCCGCATACATCAGTCGACTGAAACTAATTGATTTGCCATCCCTTGTGAATAGACGTTCTTATTTAAGTTTTGTTTTTATTGTTAAATTAATAAATGGTTACATAGACTCTTTGTACCTTTTGTCTCGAATAAATTTTAATATTCCTCAAAGAAACTTAAGGAATCAACCTAGCTGCATAAATGTCCCAAACTGTCGTACTAATTATGAACGATTTTTTCCCTTAAACAAAATGTTTGAATTATTTAATCTTCTCAATAATAGATGTAATAACTTTTTTGACCAATCGTTAAATTTTTCATCTAAATTTCAGTCAAACTTGTATTCAATTATATAATTGTACTCTTATTATAGACATAAGTACTTATATCTGAAGCTAGTTTTTAGCTATGTAAATAAATAAATGTGCTCGTTCCCACAGCCAGCCGCTGTCCAGCTACAGAAACAAAATTCTTCTTAAGTAGACAGGAAACAATTCAATAACATATGCATTTTGTATAGAATAGGCTATAATATTATGGAATAGAAAACCGTATTTTCCTCAAATACTGCGAGCACGAAATGTAAAAATACAATTTTAAGATAAAAAAATAACTCCTAAGACATCGCTAAAACTTCTAATTAAGATTTATTTAATTTCTGTTATTTTAGGAGTTATGTAATAAATCCTAACACATAAAGATGTCATAACACCTAACATCAATGAAAGAACACCTAACAATTAGGAGTTCCTTCATACTTTTAATAGCTCCAAATTTTGTATTGGAATATTGTTAAGATTTAGGGGCTACTGCATGGAGCCACTGTCAGAGAGAAAGAACTAATACTAATAGAGAGAGGTAAATTCGACGGTGGTTATCTTTTAAACCACAAGCTGCGAATTTGGACACCAACTTGCATTATGTATAACTCCATATAAAAATAAAATGCGCGACTGGGTCGCACGTACTTGCTCTGTGGGTGCAATAGTACGATGAAAACAAAGTTTTCGACCAATATGAAGAACTCATGTTTGAAAAATTTGGGAAAAACTACAAAAATTTGGTAAAACTGGAAAAGTTCATACACGGGAGCTTACGTTAAGAAACCTTTGAATATTTAAAATTTAGATGTCGTCTTTTGGGTGCTTTAAATTATATAAATGTCCGCTTAATAAAATTGTTAAAACAAATTTGCCTTATTATCATTTGTAGCCAAAAACTTAAATGCAGTTTTCTTCAAAACATTCTATGTATATTACATACAAAGTTTAATAAAAATCGGCAGAATCTTTTTTGAGTAAATTAAAAAAAAACTACATAATTTGGCCAAAACCTAGTGGCTTTTTTATGGGAACCACCATTTAACAAAGAGTAACTCAAAAATCTGCAATGCCATCTGATAGAGAGTTGTGAGGAACTATGCCAAACAAAGTTTGTTTGAATTCGATACAACCGTTGACAACTTATGGCCATTTGAAATAAAGACAGACCAGATCTCCGTTATTAGCATTTTTTGCCAAAAACTAAAAACGCAGTTCCCTTAAGAACACTAAAAAAATATTACACACAAAGTTTAATCAAAATCTTTACAGCCATTTTTAAGCAAATTAGAAAAAAAAAAAAAAAAAAAAAAGTTAGCTAAAACTGAACGGCTCGTTGTATGAAAGCCACCATTTAGAAAGGCTTCACTGAAAAATTTACAAAGCCATCCTATAACCTATAGAACACTATAAAGAACTATGCCGAACGAAGATTGAGTCAATTCAATCAAGCCGTTGCGAACTTATGGCCACTTAAAAAAAAAGCCGTTTAAATCTGATTTTCGTTAAGACCATTTAAGCAAAAAACAAAAAAAGCAATTTTGTTAGAAATATCTTAGTTATACATAGGTAAGTTAAATTCTAAGTTTTATAAAAATCGTAAGAGCCGTTTTCGGGCAAATCCAAAATGAAATAAACCGTTACTTGAAAGGTTTGTGCCGGGCTATAACGAAAAAAACCTCGACAACCGTTTTGCTTTACACTGCTATATACCAAGTTTGAAGAAAATCCGTCAAGCCGCTTATGCATGACGTGAAAAAGCTCACATCCGCAAACCACTTCTCTATCATCTTAATGTCGTGTTTGAATAAAACCTCGATTTTTTTCTGCATGAAACCATTACTTGCCCTATAGAGCAAGTAAAAATGTGGAGACAATACATATGCAAGTTAATGTACAAATTCACCACCCTTCAAGCAAAATCACTGACTTCCAATTTTCTGAGTCATTTGCTAATTCGCCTGAGTTCGCGTTTTTTGAGGTCTCTCATATATTACATGTATATACTTAATTTATAAGAAAGAGACTCCATAGTCGGAGAATTTGTTTTATTTGTAATAGATTTAGAGAGGGAGAGAGCAGGGTGCAGGAGCATTTCATGTATGCACTGCTTGCTGATGCTGATACATTTTACTTTTTGGTTTGCGTTAGAGGAGAAAACACGAAGAAAAATCGCGCCCAAGGAATTGAAATTAAATATACAGACTAGAGATATAAAAAGGTAAAATCTAAAATGAACACAAGTGATTATTACAAAATTAATCGCGATGTTGCATTTATTTGCAAACGCGCAAAAAAAAAAAGAGTTGAATTTAACGGAGAAAACATTTTTTTTTTCAAATACGTTTTGGATTCATATTTCGCTGAGCAGGGTGACCTCGCTCTCTCTCTCTCTCTCTCTCTCTCTCTCTCTCTCTCTCTCTCTCTCTCTCTCTCTCTCTCTCTCTCTCTCTCTCTCTCTCTCTCTCTCTCTCTCTCTCTGGGGAAGTGAGTCCGTGGGAATTCTAATTTACTTACTAAATGGAGCCTACAAACGTCGTTTTACGGCTCCGTATTTGGATCCGTATGCGGAGTCTAGTATGTGAATTTGACTCCTCACGTGGATCCAATTCGGAATTCGAATCCATTTGCTTGAAGGGCACTGTCAGACAAATGTCAGATGTAGTCAGATAGTGAAAACGTTACTGAAAATAAATCCTATTCAAATTATGCTAGTTCCACCAACTGAGAGCTCTGAGATTTAATAAGTGGAACAAAAATATAAAAATGTTTGGATCCGATATCACACTCATCTCTTTTGGCGGCTCTCACTACTTGTTATTTGTATTCTAATGTGATTCGAAAAAGTTGGAAGTCAAAAGTGATGGTGTTTTTAAGCTATGTTTTCATTAGAGCCGAAATGAGGTAATTTGGAAATTGGCTAAAAAAGTGTTTTCATCTAGCTTTGTGTATTTCGCTAGACACATGATTATTGGATTTCGCCCATGGGTTTTTCTGAGATAATTACGACCCACAATTTCCCCAACATGTAGCGGATTCCATATATGCAAATTACATAGTTTCTGAACAGTTCCCCTTTAGAATTCTTTTGTGCTCTTCTTACGATCAAGAAACCTTTAAATAAGAGAGAAAGAGACAGTTATGTAATTCCCGTGGCGAAAACATGTATACACCGATACGAATTCAACTAGTTGTAAAAAATGTAAACAAAAGGGTTTGCGGGGACGGAGGCGAGAATATTTGTCTCTCTCTATTAGTTCTTTCTCTCTGGCCGCTCTAGATATTGTAGATGTAGAATATAACCAAGAATCGAATCATGCCCTTAAATATTGCTGAAATATCACTTCCTACAGCAAATTTCTAACGAGGTCTCTCTTTCTAATTTTCTTTTTCTTTTTCATGGCAACGAATTGTGGACTTAACGTGACGTTCTTAAAAATGTCACTCAAAATAAATCAAACAAACAAATTTTAAGTTCCAAATATTTAGCATGTCCAAACTCCAGATATTGTCTATTCCATGTCCCGATAGTATAGTTATTTTGTATGCATACTAAAATAGTTTCTATCCTTGAAGCAAGTATATGTTTTCATACGCTTGCATGACATGAACACCAACCAACCATCAACCATGCCGCCCATTTGTATAATGTATGCTAGTATAGGAAGTAATGGAATTTTGTCGCCAGATGCACCTAAGGGGGATTATTCAATTTTAAAATGTAATCCACTGGGATTGTGTCTTGTGCGGTGACATTGAGCGTAATGAAATTCATACTGTAATCCAATCTTCCACACGAAAGTGTTAAAAGTGTCACTCACTCCTTTTCTATGTATCTCTTCATCCCATTTCATTCTGTGACGTCAAAATGGACTGCAGGTGTAGTTCTTAGAAATCAGATTTGCATAAGATTAAGTCTGAGTTTCTTTTGTGGTGGTGCGGTGGTGGTGAATGGTGTGAAATGTTTTTATTATACGAAGAGAGAATTTGTTGTTTCCCTCGGGTACAATTTATTGTTTTAACTTGCGATTACAGAATAGGTAAGCTAATCCTTAAAACTTAATCGGGAGGACAAACAAACAGGAAATTGAGGAAACGAACAATGTTGGCACCATACAGACATAGAGATACAGACCGCCAACTCTTTATATTTTCTCTCTTTGCCTACAAGCTTTGTCCTTTGTGTGCTTTTATTTTGAGTATGTATTAGCTCTCTCTTATAAGCTCTCCTGTGCATTTTAAATGGGAAACCAATAGTATAGTGAATAAAATATTTTAAGGGTGTTTAAGGCAATGAACCGATGATGAACCGTATCAATATGTCTGTGGTTGGCACGGGAATGCTCTATTTTCACTTTTTACTTGCGATTATAGGTTACTATAAGTCAAGTTATGCATTCGAATTTTTTTGGACAATCAAACATAACATTACGACGATAGAGAAGCCTAAAAAAGTGGGTCTGACAATTCTGTCTGTCTGTCTGTCCGTCCGTCTGTATCGGCACCTACAGCCTAAACGGCTGGACCGATTTGCTTCAAACCTGGTAGATAGTATTATTATGACGTCCTACAGAGGGGTTTTTGGAATTAGCATTCTAGCTCTAAAACTAACGGTACCTGCCATACGATTTTTAGGGGAAAATTGATTTTTCTCAAAAACGGCTCCTACGATTTTGATAAAACTTTCTGAATAATGTTTTCTGTGCAAATTGAATGTTTTGGTTGGAATAGATTTTTCAGGAAAAGTCTTATAACGGTACCTCCCATTGGACCGGTTTTTTGAAATCAGATTTTCTCGTAAACCGCTTGACGGATTTCGATGAAATTTTTAATATAGAAGAATTTTTATATACAAAATAATATTAATTCTTAAATTTTTCAAAAAAAAATTAATTTTTTTTTATTTTTTGATTTTTTTTCAAAAACGGTTTGATCTTTTTTTTTTAATATTATTTTTCTAATAAAAACTACGAATTACTAGAAGTTGACATACTCAAAAACTATTTGGAATATTTTTTTCGAAAAGTTTTTCAAAAAAAAACTGTTTTCTTGAAAAAAAAACTGGTCGAACGATTTTGAAAAAAAAATTATTTTCTTTTATTCTAAACAGTAAACGGAAATAGATGTCTTACTTCATTGTTTCCAAAAAACGTTTTAACTAGTGATTTTTAAGTGATCAATAAAAGATCATATCAATTTTTCCCGGCTTATTTTTCCAAAATCTCAAACCCCAAGACCACTGTCACACATTACAGCAAGTTCGTGCGACCCAGTCGTGCACTTTATTTTCTCTGTGACTCAGGCTGTGTTAGTGAAATTTGAAGAACAAAACTTAACCGCCAAGTGTACGGGCTATAAGGAAATGTATATTGGCCGGGTAAAAAATCTGAATGGTAAGGTAGGTAAATCCCAGCCAGTCTTCAATTTAAACCATGAAGGGCCCAACAGTTGAAGATCTGGAGGAGGACCTAACTCAACTGTGTGCCCCGTTACTACGTTTCTCACTTTATCCACCAATAAAAGTACCTATACAATGAAGTGTGAACATTTCGCGATAACAATTAATATGTTCACTGTTCACTTTTATCGAATTATATACCTCTGTTGAAATAATTGAAAGAATTAGAATTCAATCAAAAGAAAATTTTATTTTGGACCACATCAATATATCAAAGCAACCATCTATAAAAATGACAAAACGGAATTTCGAGTTTAAATTGACACCATTATGTCGAGTCCAAGAACACAGATCTAATTTATATTGTACACCATATATCCTTATCTTCTAGGACTGACCAAAAAATATACCCGCGAGAATATGACACTAACGAGCTCATAGATCACAATTCAATTATACCTTTTTTAGACACAATCAAGATTAATTGTACAGCATTATTTCGTTGATTTTCCTGGAACATTTTGGAAGTCTAAGAAAGAATGTTCCTTAATTTTTTTCCGATTTAGAATTCATTAAAGGACATTGCGTGGAAGAATCAAAAAAATCAAGCCATTGAACGGGCCCATTCAATTAAACTCAAGCCTAAAATACTTGGATTTTTTTTTTATATAAACACAGATACATATATATAAGTAGGTATGTAGGTATATGTACTGCTGGCTGTTCTATGGAATGCCAATCTCAGAAATTCTATAAAATTTTTCATTCCTGCTGCGGGTTCTTCTTTTTGGTGCCTCTATTGTGTTTCCTAGTGGGTTGTGATTGGGGGTGGGTTGGAAAAAATCTGTCATTACAATTCCAGACAGTTGTGTCCGAAACGGCACCACCGTCAATAAAATGAAGGCTAACGAACCACTGCCTCTGGCAGCTGATGGTGGCGGTTGAGTACACCCGAAGCAGCCAAAAGGAACAACAAAAGGAACCGACAAAAAGCAATTTATCTCCGAAAAATTGCCAAATACTAGGACGAAAAGATTTTTTTTTCTCTGTTTTTTTTTTTTTTTAGTGAGTTCGGCCCTTGTCTCATCGTCCTCTCCTCTAGGGAATCAAGCCAACTAACGTATGTTAGAAATTGCGGTTCGTTAACGTGATATGAATATGAAGACTATATTTTTGGGGATTTTTGGGATTCTAAAGATTTTTATTATTTTAGTTTTGTCTGTTTTCGGAAATTGTATGTAACGGTTGCTGGCAGAGCGGATGCCAATATTTGAAGAAGTGGCCGTTTTTCGATGTCATCACAGCCACAAAAATTAAGCGGGATTCGTTGAAATGAGAAATATACAATGGATTGTTGTTTGGCAATTGTGAAATAGTTTTGTTTGTTTTGTTCATGAAGCAGAACATTAAATTGTGCTGTTGTGGATGATTTTGATGAAGGACGGAAATGCTTTTTTTTTTTTTTTTTTTTTTGAGGAAAATTTAATGTCATCCTTTTTATAGTGAAAGGAGTATGAGCATCACGATCTGTTATGAACTGAAAATGTCGAGTATTGATTTTATCTGTCATTGCGTCAATATATGTTATTGAGTCAGAACGTTAACAGTTATATTCATAATAGTCCATATATGTCATAAATATCCAATCCATGTTGGACAAAGTGACAAAAAAGGTAGTTCAAAGAACAGACATGACTTATAAATATTTGAAAGCACAAATATAAGATTTAATTGATTTTTGAATTTTAAAGGCTAACAAAGAAAATGAAAAAAAAAAATGGTATAAAGGACCAATAAGTGTATTGTTTTTGTTACTATACTTACACAGAGCCAAAGCACACAACTCTGGGAAAGAGTCGACTTTCGAAAAAAAATTTTCCTAGAAGCTAAAGAATAAAGTGGCCATAAATAATGTTGTTGTCAACAGGCAAAATAATAGACAGTGATTATTATATTGCTTTTTACAGACCTGGTGACCTGTGTCTTTACATTATAAAAATAAATAAATTGTTGGCACAACAGCTCCAAGCGGGGCCGGGGCCTGTGACTTACACTTTCAACCATTACTGTGTGTGCGTTGATATTCTGCAGGAATGGAAGGGACTTTACGTGTCTTTACATTACCTATACATTATTTGATTTGAGGCTCAATCCGCATGCACACATTCGTCGACCCATTTTCAAGGGCGAAGCGAACTTCGATTTATATCAAGGGAAATAATGCATTACAAATTCGACTCAGTGCTAAACAAATAAAATGCACGACTTGGTCTCACGTACTTGCTCTGTGAATGAACAAAGGAGCTTCAATTCTTTGTTTACGAAGTAAATATGTACCGCATTTACCAGTTAATCCGTTAAACTAAGACTATATTCTCTCAAAACTATGCCATCAGTGAAGAGATCATTCGAAGAATTATTCTTGATGCTAATCATTTTTTCTTCGGGCTTAGAAGGTATCTAGCAGTGTTGTTCCTCTACACGTCGACTTTGACTGTCTATACCTTTCTACGTAGACAATTGCGTCAACAATGTATACAATGTCGACAATGTAGACAATGAAAACGACAACGTCGACAATGTAGACAATGAAGACATTCCATTCCAATCTTTCATTCTTGATTATTCTGTCGCATGGTTTATTTCGAATTACAAAAGGTGCGTGTTTGATTTAAATTGAATATCTAATAATTTTCAGTCCTTTGTTGTTGAAAAATGCTTTGATGACTTGGATTTATTTAAAATAAAATCTAACAATAAATATGTAGCATATTGCAATTATATCGAGCTTCTTGATCCAGTCTGCACTTTAATAAACAGGTGGTCAAGCGGTTGATTGTTCCGTTTGTTGATTAAAGATTGGGACTGTTCTAATAGAAAAATTAACATTTTTAAGATTCTTTATGAAAAAGATATTGAAAAACCAATTTTTTGGAATATGGCCCCTATAAAACATCCAAATCTGTCAAATTGGGCAAAAAAAATTTATTCTTATTCCAGCCTCTTCCGCTCAAATCGAAAGAGTTTTTTCAAGTATACCAAGAAATCGCTTGACTTTTGAACGATCTTTAATATTCAGTGAGAATTAAGGATAATCAATACAATTGTTTTGATGAAGACGTCGAAGACGAGTATGAATAAGACATCTTATTGTATAATTATGAAGTAAGCATTTCCAATAGAAGTGGTTTTTTTCTTAATAAATACAAAATGCAGAGTGGAAGACTAAAATAATACAAATTTGTTTTGTATCATGATTTAGAAGACAAAAAAAGTTGGAAAATTGAAACTAAATTGATTGTCTACATTGTCTACATTGACATGTAGACAATGATGAATTGTCAACGTTGAATTGTCTACACGTAGACAATTGTGTTGTCTACATTTTTTGTCTACATGGAACAACACTGCATCTAAGTAGGAAAGCTTTCTTCAGGTGATATTCGGTCCTGTCAATGGAGTATGGAGGAGAAGATTCAACGACGAACTTTACGTGCTATACAGCGACATTGACTTGGTCAAAAAAGCTGAAAATACAGGGCTTAGATGGCTGGGTCATGTATAGGGTATAAAAGGTTTTATCAAAATCGTAGGAGCCATTTTTGAGAAAAATTAGTTTTTTGTTAAAAATCGTTATGGCAGGTAGGTACCGTTAGTTTTGGATATAGAATTCTAATCCCAAAAACCTCTGCCATGAATCATGATAATTTTGTGAACCAAGTTTAAAGAATATCGGTCTATCAACCGCATATCGTCCAGCTCCATATCCTAATTTTGTGGCTATAAAAAAAGTGCTTTATCATCTCGCAATATCGCACTCCATTCACTTTAACAGCTTGGCAGACTTTATTTTCGAAGAAATATGGCCGACTGAAGCCCACTGCCAGCCTATAAACCGCACTAAACAGAACTGGCTGAGCATGCACAGGTGTTTTCACATCCCATACAGACCCGGTTTTCTGAAATTTGAGCACCTTTATACCTTGTGTGGACACATTTGGTCGATTGATTATTTTAGCCAAAAAAATCACAAAGTTCAAAAAATGCTTTTTGTTTTGAACGCCCATTTTCATAAAACGTTTCAACAATTTTAACGCTATACTTAAATGTGTACTTCTTCATGGTCTAATATGTCAAAGACTGGAACAAAGAATTGTCAAATAAAGTTGGCAAAAAAGGTTGTGACTCACAATTATTAACATCGTTATGGTTGGAAGTTGGAACACCATGTTGAACGAATTTTTGTTCACAAAAATTGAAGAGGAGGATATTGGCAACATTTGGTTTCAACACACTCGTTTTTTTTATAGCATTTTCAAAAAAAAAGTTATTTGGCGGACCCTATATGTATATAAATGTGATAATCACCCGTCACCGAGAAAAAAACACTTTAAACTCCTGTGCAAAAAAACTTTAAAGTTAAAAGCTAACATGTATAAAAGACCACCGTATTGAAATGCTTTCAATTTAAAAGTTTCAATTTAATTTGTTTTTACATCAATGCAAATAATTTTAAACTTAAAATTGAATCCATTTATATTTAAAGTTACTCACTTTTAATCTTAAAACAAAGGTTTTACTTTTAAGTTTAGAGGAAAAGCTTTGAATAGAAAAACCCATGCTTTTAATTTAACATCAAAAATGTTTGTATTAATAATAAAAGACAACACTTTAAGTTTAAAAGCGACTACAGTAAAATCTCGAAAACATGAACGGTTCTAAAACATGAACAATTCGGAAAGATGAACGCTTTTCCCGTGTGACAATCTACTATAGAGCAGTTTAAAAAAAAAAATCTAAATAAGTTTTTACTTCACATCAACGACTTTTGTATGAATTTATGTTGTTTTAATTTTTTTTTAAATAAAATGATTTGTTAACAAATAGATGCAATATTTGTATGTATAGCTTTATGTTTTTCCTAAACTAATGCTCGATGCTTGGAAAGATGAACAATTCGAAAAGATGAACGGGGTCTGTTTTATATCTGTTCATCTTTTCGAGATTCTACTGTATTTTAAAAACATTTTGAAACAATCAACTTAAAATTTTAAGTGTTTTTAAAGAAATAACTTTTAAAACCAGTTGAATGTGTTTAACTTTAAAATAAAAAATTACACTTTAAAACCAATTCAAAAACGTTCACTTTAAAATTTAAAGTTTTTTTAAAGCTAGTACTTTAAAATGTATTTTAAAATGACTTTTTAAAACTTTAAATGGTTTATATTTAAATCCAAAAATGACACATTTAAAACCAGTTTGAAAATGTTCACTTTAAAATTAAGAGTTTTTAAAGCTAGTACCTACTTTAAAATTTATTTTAAAATGGCTTTTTTTTAAATTTAAATGGTTTACATTTAAAATCAAAAGTGACACATTTAAAACCAGTTCGAAAATGTTCACTTTAAAATTAAAAGAGTTTTTAAAGCTAGTAATTTAAAATTTATTTTAAAATGGCTTTTTTAAATTTAAATGGTTTACATGTAAAATCAAAAGTGACACATTTAAAACCAGTTCGAAAATGTTCACTTTTAAATTAAAAGAGTTTAAAGCTAGTACTTTAAAATTTATTTTAAAATGGCTTTTTTTAAATTTAAATGGTTTACATGTAAAATCAAAAGTGACACATTTAAAAGCAGTTCGAAAACGTTAACTTTAAAATGTAGTGTTTTTTAAAGCTAGTACTTTAAAATTCAGTTTAAATGGGATTTTAAAAATTTAAATGGTATATATTTAAAATCTAAAATGACCCATTTAAAACGAGTTCGAAAATGTTCACTTTAATATTAAGAGTTTTTAAAGCTAGTACTTTAAAATTTAATTTAAAATGGCTTGTTTTAAATTTAAATGGTTTACATGTAAAATCAAAAGTGACACATTTAAAACCAGTTCGAAAATGTTCACTTTAAAATTAAAAGTGTTTTTAAAACTATAGCACTTTAAAATTCACTTTAAAATGACTTTTTAAAAATTTAAATGGTGTATTTTTAAAACCCATTTTCTCACTAACTGGAAAATTTAAAATATTTGAACAGTATAAACTTTGAAATTATCTTACTTCAAAATTTTAAATGGAACTTTCAGACATATTGCGTAAAAGGTTCCACTACAGTTTTAGCTTACTTAACTTTCACCTGAACCAGGGTTTCAATTCCTGTCTTATGCTGAAATTAAAAAAATAATCCTGATGGAAAAACATTTTTATTCTTTTAAACTTTTTATAGCTTTTTTTTACAATTAATGAACAATTCTTATAATAAATATTAGGTTGATTACAATTAAGTTACTTATAAAGTTTTTAGCCTTGTGTATGTTCTTCCGTTATTTATTTGGTATAAATTCATTGGAGGGCTCGTGAATTCCGAAATTTTTATTAGATTCAATTTGTTTTCTTTTGTTCCAATTTCATAGGATTGAAAATGTTTATCAAATTTTAAAATTTTTAAAGAATAGCAAAGAACAAAAAGCTCTTCTTTTTCGTGAATAAAAAGTTTAATTTTGTAAACAGATACATTTGTGCCAAAGGCTTTGGCTAAATACCTGTTTTCCTTGTATTCGGTATTTTTATAGTTCACATTTAATGCAACAAGTACAGATTTAAAATTAATGTCATGATTAAAAATTATGATTTCGAAATAATCCTCTTTTGTTATAACAACGATTTCAGAGGTTAACGGGTAAACACTTTTTTGGGTGGACCGACCTTCCTATCCTTGTTTCATAATGTTTAAGTTTCAACTTATTAAGCATTCAATGAGATTTGGGCTGAAAGCAGAAGACAATTCGATCATACTAATAAGTGTTCCAAATAGAATTCCTTAGCTTGAAAGATAAGTATACCTAAACAAGTTTATTAAACGTCTTCATTTGCTTGAATAAATTATGATATTGATTGAATTTGAATTAATTTATTTTATATTAAACATTGAGAACATTGCGGTCTGAAGCAACACAATTAAAGTAAAATGACATTATGAAGCTGCCACGACCCAACAAGCAACAATGCCTCCAACATTTCCCATAGTTTATTTTTTTTTCTAGGTCTGTGTCTTACACAGAATTCTCTGTCCAAACCCTTCATCTTGGAGTTCTTAAGTCAAAGGAAGTGCTTACAATTAAAACTCGTATCACAAGTGGATTATCTTTTCAAGACCTTGTTTGATTAAAAAAGAAATAAAGGAAGAAAAACCAAGCCCTTTTTCAAACTCTTTCCAATTAACCCAGTGCCTACGTAAAAGACTTTACATAGCGGCACGCGTGTTGATTGCTTGTAGAAGAAAAAAAAAATAATAAGGAAGAAGTATAGGAGCCTTTTGCAACGTCATCTTCATCGTCATCTCTGAAACACAGAAGAGACTTTAAAAAAGTCCATGATGCTGGATGTCACGTGAACGATGTTGAAGCACTCTTTCTGTGTGTGTTTGAATGTTAATTAGCATAATTACGTTTATGGAAGACTTTGCGTGGTGACAACGTGGCGGATTGTGTAAAAAAGGCTTGCGGGACGTCTTAATGAAGCTTACAGATTCACAAGCTTCTTTAGGAAATTTTGTAGGTAGATATATATCTTAGATATAACTTCACCTACATTGTTTAGCTGGTGCTTATACATATTGTTGGTTACAAATTAAAGGAGAACGACGCGACGAGACAACCAGGCGTGCCTACTAAAATGTCCTTACGTGTTACCTACTGCTCGAAGGACATTTAAAAATAGAAAGGGCCTTGATGGCTTAAAAAAAACTTTTGTGTTAAAGAGGTTTTTTTTTAATTGCAAAATATTTTAAGGAATATGAGTATGAAAGTTAGAATAAAGTTCTGTGGTGCTTTAGTTTAGACCATCGTTAGTGACGACACCGACGGACAGACGTCGAAATAAAAGATTCGTTTAAATGTTCATCAACTAGCTAATTATGCATGACTGGGTCGAGCCAACTCTTGAGCTTATGGCTTATGTCTTATACTATGTTTCGGGGATGCATTTTGAATAAGCGTTACCAATTTGTCGAAGAGCATTCAACCGATTTCTATAAACTTTGTATGCCACCACTTGTTGGGACCAGATACACCGACATATCGACATACACACACACACCTATTGATTTAAGATATCCTTTATCATTGGTGGAACAATAAAATAGTTTGCATTATTAAGTTGCTGAATTTTTCGCGTCGGGGAGGTAGTATTTGCTTTCAAGCAGTAGCAGAGTAAAGTTAGTTACTCCAATGTGTTCAAAGTTTTGCAGTGTGATTAGTGGATTCTTTGGGTGATATGGGGAAGAAGATTCAGCAGTGAACTGTAAGAGATATGAAGCGACATTGACCTGGCCAAAAAGTGGGAAAATATAGCGGCATATAGATGGAAACATGACAACGAACTGAAATTATTTCTCAAGAAGTAGCCAATCTTGTGTCAATCCTTTTACAGTTCCAACGAATGTAGTAAACCAGGCTATCGCGATGGTATCAATACTGAATCGTCAAGCAGAAAAAACTCTGTATAGAAATCTCTCAAATACTATAGACAATATTTTTGGTTGTCAAAAGTATACGAATACCGGATCAATAAAAGTTCGTTCCCTATATATAGACACGGAATGTATGAACAAACAGCTGGAGTGGAGGAGGGGAAGCGCTGGATACAATGAAAACTCAGTCTGAGTCACAATTTCTGGGTCATCTTAAAGTCATCTTCAGTAAAAATGTAAGTAAGAAAATTTGTTTATTTCAAAAATTCACATAAAAAAATATTTAGATAAATCTTGAGTTTATGTTCTATTCAATTACAGTATTTATATACTATGAAGCAATTTCTGGATTCGTGGAAAAAAAATTTAATGCACGAATGGGTCGCATGAACTTGCTCTAAAGCTATGTAATAGATATATTAAAAAAGATATATGAACGATTTTTATTTTTTTTAAAGAGTTTTCTTGGAAAAACTTATAAATGACTTCGTGTCCAAAATTTTATTTGATTTTGAAATACAGGTTCTATGAGAAGTCCTTCAATTTTCAACAACGCTCCCGAAAATTCATTGGCTGATCGATCATTTTGCAATTAAACGCGTACATTTGTGGTGAATGGGAGTGTTTGCACATATATCTAGGGAATGGATGACCTTAAACATGCATTAAGCAGCGATTGCAGAATCACTGGCAAAGTTAGCTGGAAATCACCAGCTAATAATATTATTGCCCCTCCCTCCCCCCCCATATATCCTTCTTGTATGCTATTGAATGATCTCTTGTGAGCCATAGAACATTCATCCCTCACGACAAACTCACGCTATTGCAGAACTCTGGCTGACCTTTCCTGACGTTTTGATAATATAACACGTTGGAATTTTGTTGAAGTTTTTGTCCAATGGCAACTCGAGCATCTAAAATTAACCATCTCCTACCATTTTCTACCATATGTAGCATATACCATTTTCCATAATCTATCCCATCTCCTGCCATCTACTATCTAACGTTTTCTCTACCTTCTACCATCTACCCTCTTCTATCATCTACCATCTCTTACCACCAACTATTCTTTACCATCTACCATCTTCTACCGTATACCATTTTCTACCATCTACCATATTTTAGCGTCTTAAAAATTTGAGGGAGACTACAGCTGAATCGAGTAGTTTTTAAACGATATTACGTGAACAAAGGTATTTCATCAAAGTCACGCCTTTAAAAGTGGGCGTATTGAAAAAATGTACACAAGAAAATGTAGAGATATATTTTTCATATAACGAACGGAAGGGAAAAAGGTTTAAATTGAATATTGGTAGCACCTTAAATTTTGTAAACTACGTTTTTCGTTCTTTTATGAAAAGTGGGCGTAAGCAACGCCCGAAATTCAAAAATTTCTTTTCATATACAAAGTTTTTAGTTTCTACTAGAGACGCAAGATTTGGCTTGCGGATTCATTATAAATACCGTTTATTTGCAAAAACAATTTTTTATGTTTTGAATGAAAAGTGGGCATTAGCCACGCCCAAAATCAAATTTTTTGGTTTCATACACAAGATGTTTATGTTCAAGTAATATCCACAAAATTTAATGTTTTTCGCGTTAATATAACAATTGGTTTTTTACAAAAACAATATTGATGGTTTTGTATGAAAAATGGGGGTCAGCCACGCCCAAACTGGAATTTTTTTATTTAATTGGAAGAAGGTTTACCTAAAGCTTTCGCGTGCAAAATATTAGCGTTATGCTTTTATCGTAACTGTACAAAAAACATAATTTAATTTTACCAAATTGAGGTTGTTCAACAAAAAAGGCGATTGTGGGCGTGTTTGTGCGCGGATTTTGCCGGTTCAAGAACTTAGCTTTACTCTTGAACCAAAGATTATATATACCAAATTTCAGCTTTCTATCTCAAAAATTGCGACCAGACGGACGGACGGACGGACTGACAGGACATGGCTAAATCGACTAGGCTTTTGATTCTGAGTCAGATATATATAGTTTTCTATACCTAACGGTATTATTTCTCTATGTTACAAACTCCACACCAAATACAATATACCCTACCCATTCTATGGAATAGGGTATAAAAAGGAGTTCGTGCAAAAACATAATGTGGATTGTTCTTTACACTGTAAGAAGATTCAAAAATTGGACAAGGTTGATATGTCTTTGAAAAAAGATATTTGGAAAGCCAATTTACGCAAACTTGATACATATTATGTATAGTAAATAATGTATGTGTGCTAATTAATTTGTTTAAAAATATTTACTATTTATTTGCAAAATATACCAAAGACCGAAAGAACTTATGAGTCAATTCCAAGAATACTAAGGAAGAATCCTTATGTTAACCTATACCTACATACATAACTTTTAAACAATTTCAAACTTTTTTGTTTTGTTTATTTTGACTAATTTGCACGACATTTTTCTCGTTACTTTCATACAGCTTTAGATCGTTAAGGCTCACAAAATTCATTCTTAGAATTTGTTATCAAAAAAAAAAACGTAAGCTTTATATGTGCGTTCCTTGAGGCAAGTTATAAGTCGATAACAATTCTGTCTTTGAGCTAAAATTGAGAAGCAATATATTTTTCCTTGAAATATTTATAAAAAAAAAAATCAAAACAGTTTTTTGCTGTGCTGCGTAAGATTTGTTTCATGTTCGGGTGAATTTCGAGTTTTAATTACCAAAATGGATTATCGTTGCAAAATGTAGGACAAAGAAATACTTTGGCAACTATGTATACCTATCACAGTAAATATGTATATCTAAACCTAACTATCTATATGTTTGAACCTTCCTAACACTTTACCTTAAAAGTTAACTTCCTAAATGATAGAGCAACGCTTCGGATGAGTTCTTAATTAGAGTAACATTTTCTAGGAACAGAATTATTTAATGGTATTTAGACATCTAGGGAGTGCCTTTTGAAATGGACATGCTCTTGCATAAAGCAGTAAGCAGCTAAGTAGAAAACTTTTTGTTTAGACTTTCTTTCTTACCTTCATCATTCGTCCTCCTTATTGCAAAAGAGTTGCTAAAAGTTAATGGCTTCCTAACGATTCAGTTCAAAATTCACTTGATGTAATGACGGATTTACATGCAAACATAACAGCTTTTTAAATGATTATAAGAATGAAGATAGATAGATTTCATTGTGGAGTGTTCCAGATGGAACAGGAGGAGGCTTTATCCATTACAAAAAAGTGTGATATCTGCAAAGGACATCATACCTTATTTTCTTCGATAGCAAGAAGTATGCTCTGAAATCCCTGGAATAACAAGCAAGAGCTTAAGATTCAATTTTTGATCATATTTTGAAGATGTTGTTGTAATGTGTTTGAAAAGTTCATCTTGTAGCATCGGCTCCAAATGCTTTGTAAATTTTTAGCCTGGTAAAGTCTGCTTTAATCTGATTTTGATCGGACGGTTTATGATCTTTGCTGTCATCCTGATTGACTACTGGCCCAAATATTGTTCATTGTCGGGATCTTGGCTGTCATTGCCATTCAGCAACTATGGTTTAAGTTAAGTAGTCTCTCTAGGTCTAGGTGATAAATAAATGGTACGGATCTTATACAACTCCTTTTGTCTGCTTAAACACTCCTGTATATCCTCCATTTTTCTTTATAATTTTTGCGCACTAAAAGGGATTTTAATACCCTTAAAATGCATGGTAGAAGCGATAAAACATACATTTTTGGGTTAGAAAAAATTAAATACTAAACTTCAACAGACCTGTTTCAGTTATTCTGCGCAAATATCATGGCTTGACTCCGTCTGGTTTGGCGTTGAAAATTTTTCGAGCTTGAGCGTTGATGGCCATTCGTATTTACGGAAGTGCCCAGGTAGACGAATTCACTGACTATATCGAAGTTGTACAAATAAATGGTCACTTTCTGACCAAGTCAGTTGTGGAATTCTACTTTTTGTTAATGAGAGCATATTAGACATCGTCTTGTTTTCGTTTATTAACAGTCTCATTTGTTTTTTTTTTTTAGAGGTATAGAATTTTAAATTGGCAACACTATTATAACTGGCGGCCATTTTGACAGCTGTCAAGTGATTTATTATTAGTTTGGTTTGGCATTTCAACATGAATAGACTGACGTCTGAACAACGCTTCCAAATTGTGTAAATTTGTTTTGGAAATGATGGTTCTGTTCGAAATACGTATCCCAATTTTCATAAGCGAATTTCGTTAAGCGATGAAGTTCACTTTTGGTTGAATGGATACGCCAATAAACAAAACTGCCGTATTTGGAGTGATGATAATCCTCAAGTGTATGTTGAGACACCGTTCTATCCACAAAAACTGACTGTTTAGTGTGCTTTGGGTTATTGAAATAATTGGTCCGTACTTCATTAAAAACTATGCTGCCCAGAATATTACAGTCAATGGTGCCCGCTAGAGATAGCCATATTATTACTGACTTTTAAGTTCATCAATTGAACAACCATGATGTGCAAAAAATCGAGTTTTTAATCAAACATGACAATAATACGATAGTAAAAAGTGGCTTTCGCCATACCGTCCGTCGGTCTGTCTGTATGTGGATATGCGAATGTGAGGATGTGCTCTTTTTCACGCCTTGCTACAGCCTTAAGCCTTTGAAAGAAAAACGGCTGTCGATCTTTTTTAATTTTTTTTTACCTTTCAAGTAACGCTATTTATCATTTTGAATTTGCCTGAAAACGATTTTGATTAAACTCAAAATTTAACAAACATAGGGCATTTCTCATAATACTGCGATTTTCGTTTCTGGTTTAAATGGTCATAACGGAAATCAATTTTAAACTGCTCTTTTCAACGGCAACTTTTACAGTATATCACCTTTTAAATGGTGGCTCCCATAAAACGAACCGTTCAATTTTGGTAAATTTTTTTGATTTTTTCTTATATTCTCAAAAAGGGCTCTACCGATTTTGAATAAACTACATTTGTAATATTTTTTGAGTATTTGGTCAAAGAATCTGAACTTCTTAGCTTATTTTAAACAACAAAGAGTATAGTTGTTATTGCTCGAAAAAAAAACAGAACAGGTACGCGCAATCAAGTCGTGCATTCTATTTATTTTTAACTTGATAACGTCTAATAATCGGTTTGGAATATATGGGCAGCACGCACAGAAAAATGTCACAGTCACAGTCACGTTACCTAGCTGCTTTCATAGCCTAGAAAGTCGATAAAGTGGGAGGGGAGGGTGTTGGGTGGTTGGTTGGTTGTGGTGGGAGTGTGTGTGGGCCAGGCGGGGGGGGGGGGGTAATGTCGGGAAGAGGAAAAATTGTCAAAAATGGTGGGTGGTTGGGTTGTAGCTGGTTTGGGTGGTGAGATAAATATTGTCAAAGCTAATGGGTGGTCCCTTGGTGGCTGTAGGTGGGATGGGTGTTTTGTAATGTTGGGGGGTGATTTGGTGTTGGGGGGAATGTTATAATTTTTGGGTGAGTGGCCAGTGGTTGTATTGGAATGGGTAGTTGGGATTGGGGGGGAGTAGTGGAAGGAATTAACAAAAATATTTGTGGTGGGTGGTTGGCGGCGGTGGTTGGGCTGGGTGAGTAGCAGGTGGTTGTAGGTGGTGTGGGTGGTTGAATTTGGTGTAGGGGCGGGGAGGGGGGTGTATTTGTCAAAAATAGTGGGTGGTTGGGTGTAGTTCGTGTGGGTGATTGGTAGTGGTTAGGAAGGGGGGATTTACTGTGTGGGGGAGGAGGAAAAAATGTTCAAAAATGGTGGGCTGTTGGTTTGTTGATGTATGTGGAGAGAGGTTGGTGTTCAAGGGGTGAATAAAATTAAAAAAATTGTTGGGTGGTTGTAGGTAGATTGGGTGGTTTGTGGTTTCAGAGATACCTATACACATGAATTGTTTTGTGAACTGGTTATCACGTAAAATTATCGTCCGTAAACCGACTTTACAGACAACCATGTTTTTTTGTATTATATTTTTTTTTTAAAGCTGTGCTTACCCTGGAGCAATTATTTTCAACATTGTGTTGAAGTCTGGCCATAAGTCGAAAGTAATCACATATTGGAGGAACTGGCCAGCAATCCTTTCAGCTTTTTCCTGTAACCAGACTGTATAATACAATCTGAAAAAGGATATACCAGCTTGTGGTTTCACTTATCAAAACTTTAGAAAGGAGAACCTTGTTCATGCTGAGTATAAACCTGATTTCCTAGAAATGGCTTTAACTTCTTTGGTCTGTATATTTTTTAATAATTTTTGATATGATTCTTAGAAAAAATATTGCTTAGTCAATGAATATAAATGTACTATATTTAAGGATAACACACAATCTTCATTACTTTAAGTATTCCAAAGGGGCCCTCAGAGTAACTGGAAAATGTTTCCTTGAAAAACAAAAGTTGGTTAGAAATTTTTCAAAAAAGCTCATTTCCAAAAACCTGTATTTTTGTTCACCTACAAGTTTGTGCTGCTTTTTTGTGTCGATTTCAGAACACAAAAATAAAGAAGCGAAACTTAAAAATTGAAAATAAACTCCCAGAAAATCAACAGAAAAAAAAATTTAAAAAAAAAAAACAACTCAAAACACTACATAAAAAGAGAACTTTATCGGAAAATAGATTCATTTCCCAAGATACCTAACCTAAAAGTCCTTTTGCTCGCCTCATTGGTTGGCTATAAAAATTGGTCATTTTATTTGTTGAACTGTGTTGTAGTCTCCTCTTGTTATCCCTGCTCTTAGTTTTTATAGCTTTTAAATGTGAATTGTTCAACGTTTTCTGAATTTATTTTATTTTTCTCAACGAAATGTTGACTTTTCGTCGTTTGGAAGGTTTTTATTCATTTTGTGTAAATAATGAGGTCGAGGAACTTTAAAATGCTTTGCCATAGCCAGATCTTCAATTGAATTTTCACAAAGCAGTTTAAAAAAAATTAAAAGAGAGAAAGAGGAAAAAAAAGTTACGAAGGAAGGTTAAATACGATAAGTACCAAATTATTTCGAAGGGTAAAGTTGAATTGCCATGGGGATGCCCTACTGCCTACTGCCTAAGCGGGCGTATATATCAAGTATTTAAGCTTACATGTCGGTTCTCACATTCAAAGGAAAAACAACTTTGAGAATTTTTTTATTTTTCGAATTGAAACGTTTTTGAAAGTGTGTAGAATATGGTTTTAGCTGCTTTTTGTAAATTGTAAGGATAATATAGGTTAGGTATGAACTTTACATTAATTGAAACAAATTGAATGTTCAAGGAAATTTTCAATCCATGCGCAAGGCATCCTAGATTGCTCTTAATGTTATTGATTTTCGATTCATTCTTGTTAACCTATATGATTCAAGATATATAATGATATTGTGGGATGCTTCCATGGGAAAATTAATTGCGGTTATTCTGGGAACTCATTAACATCTTTTGTATATCAATTAGAACGGTTTTTGGTTAGTAAACAGCGGTTAGTGAAAGTTTTGTCAAAAGATTATTGAACGAACATTATGGTTTTAGCCGTTGAAAATAAATTCACCGAATTCTGAGTTTAATGGTTAAATGTCGAATTGAAGTTAATGTTAGTGATTCTGGTCCGAGTCGATGTTGGCTTCTCGGTTCGATAATCGAAGTGGTGTTGTGCACGTGCAGGCTGTATTTTCCGATCGTCATACCAAAGATGTGCTCTCTCCCAATTAAGAGGATTTTAAGGTCATGTTTGTGGCACTACTTGTAGGTTTGTCACTCTCTCGCTGACTTCGCAAAAGCTTAAGACGTTTTGCCTAAGACTTCCTCTGACAGAGAATCGACATCCAAATAAGCAATCTTCCATCTTCCATCGAGATGGTTTCCAACGCTTGATAATATGAAACTTCTGTGTTAAGCTCTCAAGCGAAAGCTGACTTTCTTATTCGAAAGAGTGACATAATTCCTTCTGTTCTTGAGAGCGTAAATAGTTTTATGGGATAAATCTCTTTTCGCACCAGTTGCAAGAGTAACTACTAAGAAATCTCGATATACAAGTTGGGCAAAAAAAAATCACCCTATTGGAAGATGCTCTCATTTTTGCAAATGGCCGCCAATGTCAAATCTATTTTGTTATTTGTGGACTAAACAGATGCGGAATACAAGTGAACAAGCCATAGAGTGATACATGAACCGACATGAACCGATATTCTGAAGGCGGCGTTCCAGGATCGCCTCATCTCTCGTTTTGGCGATTTGCACAGGCCCACAAGATTACCCGATTCCAGGATTTTTTTGTGGGGTTTTGTGAAGTCTCGTGCTTACGTGAACAAACTCAAGACTCTGGAATCCCTCAAGGACAACATTCCACACGAGTGCGAGAATCTGTCGCCCGAAGTTCTCGCTGAAGTGATGAAAAATGACATAAAACGAGCAATCAATTGTGACGGCGCCCATTTGGCCCACATCATCTTTTCGACTTGACCAATGCAATTATAATGGTTCAAATAAATATATTCAAAAACCAGAATCGAAGTTTTTCATTTAGTAAAAAAAAAGAGCCAAACGACATCCGATGAATGACTTCTTTTGGCCCACCTTGTACATAAATCCGCTGGCTCGGATAGTTCCCTCCACAAGGTTTCTGAAAAGGTGTGCTTCCATGCTGGCAAAACCCTTGCGTAAGCTTTTCTATCAGGTCTCTTTCTGAGTTAATGGAAAACAGCATTTGTCCAGCCCGTTCCAAAAAAGGCGTATCTTCTTCTCCCTCAAACTACCGACCTATTGCACTTACGCCCCTTCTTTCCATGATCATGGAAACTCTGATAAATTTTAGATAAAGAAATATCTTGGAAAACGAAATCTTCTTAATGACCGGTAATACGATTTTCGTAGCAATAGGTCCACTGGTGAAATGATTGTATACATATGTATGTATCTCACCAAAAGTGGAACCAATTTTTACATAGTTCTGAAGAAAATAAAATTATTGTTCAATTCGCTTTGTCTTGGACGGTGTGCCCCAAGGCTCCGTTTTTTTCCGACTCTCTTCCTTATCCTAATAAATGATCTATTGTCTAAGACTTCGAATCCACTTAATTGTTTTGCTGAAGACAGTTCCCTCAGCTTTTCATATTCGTTTCACATCTCCGTTCATCGGATGTGGAACAGCAACGGCAGCTTATGATAAGCTCATTAAATTCCGATCATGACAGCATTGCCCTATGGGGAATTATTAACCGAGTGGAATTTAATGCTTAACAGTGCTCCAGCGAAATAGCCATCAGATGTGTTCCTCCCCTTAAACAATTTCTCCGTAATGCTCGCATCGCATATAATACCCAACAATTCGACATCGAACTGACATTCAAAATAAAGGTGCGTCGTATTCTTCTTGCATCTCCTATCCTACCTTCCTAAACGCTCGCACTGTGTTAATTCATGTTAAGGGTATTAATAACAGCTTGAGTGCGCTCAAATTAATAATATCCGTAGGTATTCAGCAAATATATTTATTTATAACTAGCTGACCCGGCGAACTCCGTACCGCCTCTTTTTTTCTTGTGATTATAGGTACTATAAGGCAAGTTATGCATTCGTAAAAAAATTAAAAACATGGTTGTCTGTAAAGTCGGTTTACAGACGATAATTTAACGTGATAACCAGTTCACAAAACACTTCATGTGTATAGGTATCCCTCCAACCACCAACCACCCACCATTTTTTTAGTTTTTTTCACCCCTTGAATACCAACCTCTCACCCCAACATACAACCACAAACCAACAGCCCACCATTCTTGAAAATGTTTTCCTCCTCCCCCACATTGTAAATTCCCCCTTCCTAACCACTACCAATAACCCACACCACCTACAACCAACCACCCACTATTTTTGACAATTCCACAATTTTTTCCTCACCCATAAGCCCTCCCCAGTACAACTATTTCTGACAATTCAGTTCACTACACCCTCAACCCAAATCCAACCACCCATAACACCTACAACAACTTTCCACTCACCCAACACCGCAAACCACCCACCTACAGCCACCAACCAACCACCAACCATTTTTGACAATTATTTTCCCTCACCCCCTCCCAACACCAAATCTGCCAAATCCAACCACCTACCCCACCTGCCACCACCTTCCACTCACCCACCTTTTTTGACAACTTTTTCATCGCACCCCATCAAATCAACCATCCCCACCACCAAAACTGCCAACCAATCAACCAACCTACAACCGCCAACCAACCACCTACCATATTTGACAATTCGCCCTCCCCCAACCATACCAAATGCCCCCAAACACCAAACACCCATCCCACCTACAGCCACCAAGGAACCACCAATTAGCTTGACAATATTTATCTCACCACCCAAACCAGCTACAACCACCCACCATTTTTCCTCTTCCCGACATTACCCCTCCCCTCCCCCTCGCCTGGCCACACACACTCCCACCACAACCAACCAACTACCCAACACCCTCCCCTCCCACTTTATCGACTTTCTAAGCAATGAAAGCAAAGGCTAGGTAACGTGACTGTGACTGTGACATTTTTCCGTGCGTGCTGCTCATATATTCCAAACCGATTTATTAGACGTTATCACGCCACAAAAATTCTAACAATCAAACATGACATTACGATGATAGAGAAGTCTGGAAAAGTGGGTCCGAAATTCTGTCTGTCTGTCAGTCTGTCTGTCTGTCTGTCCGTCTCTCTGTCCGTCTGTCTGTCTGTCTGCATAGTTACCTACAGCTGGACCGATTTGCTTCAAACTTGGTACATAGTATTGTTATGACGTGCTACAGAGAGGTTTTTGGAATTAGCCTTTTAGCTCTAAAACTAACGGTTTTTAGTGAAAAATTAATTTTTCTCAAAAACGTCTCCTACGGTTTTGATAAAACTTTCTGAATAGTGTTTTCTGTGCAAACTTTATAATTTGGTTTTAATAGATTTTTCACGAAAAGTCGCTTATAACGGTACCTCCCATAGAACTGGTTTTTAAAAATCAGATTTTCTCGTAAACCACTTGATGGATTTCGATGAAATTTTTGTAGAAGCCTCTTTAAAGACAAAAGAATGTTAATTTTTACGTTTTTGAAAAAATAATTTCATACACTTAGGTCTTTCCCTGCTTTTTTTCCAAAATCTCAAACCCCAAGAATACTGTCCCATCCAGTCATGCACTTTATTTTTTGAATATTTTCGAAATTTCCAAATTGTTCGTTTAACTATTTACAATGAAGGTACGTTTCAGCTAAAAACGTATGTACAATACCAGGCTGGAGAAATCGAACTCTTCCAGTAAATTAATGTCAGTTGAATTATCAAAAATTGACGCGTTTGATGTACCATCTACCATCTATTACCACCAACCATCTTCTACAATCTACCGTCTTCCACAATCTTTTAACATCTTCTACCATCTACCATTTTCTACCATTTACCACCTTCCACCATACACCATCGACCACCTGTCTTTGTATTCCTTCTTGTTTGCACATGTTAAATCATTATAAGTTTATTCATATTCCCTTGATTGCGAGTGCATAGTAAAAAAAAAACCATCTTCTATCATCTATCATATCCAACCTTCTACCATCTAGAATCTTCTACCATCTACCATCTTGTTCTATCTACCATCTGCTACTATCAAAATTCTTCTATATCATCTTTTACTCTCAACTATCTTCTACCATCTGCTACCATCTACCATCTTCTAACATCAACTATCTTCTACCATCTAGCATCTTTTACCGTCTTCCATCTAGAATCTTCTCCCATCTACCATCTTGTTCTATCTACCATTTACCATCTTCTAGCATCTACCATCTCCTGACATCTGCCATATATACTGTCTTCTAACATCTACCATCTTCTACCTTTTACCATCTCCTACCATTACCATCTTTTATCGTCTACCATCTCCAGCCATCTGCCATATGCCATCTTCTTCATCTGCTACCGTCTTCCATTTTCTCCCATCTACCATTTACTCCCTTCTAACATCTTCTTTCATCTACCATCTTCTACCATTTAGCATCTTTTACCTTCTCTACCATCTTTTACCATTTATTTCTTTGAAAATTTTTTTCTTTAGAAAGCTTTTTGATGTTAAATTTTTTTAGAATACCTACATACATATACATAATGTATGTATGTATGTATGTATGTACATCATTTAAATGAAATTTGTAGCGTTCAAAAATATAACACATATTTTGTTTGTGTATATTTGTACTTCAAAACAAAAAACAATAAATTAATATATCAAATTCTGACTGATAAATATTTCAAATAATTGACACTTTTACACTACTTTTTTTTATTTTTGCACGCAAGGTATGTCGTCGTAATTTTTTTTTACTAATAATTCATTTTTCTCACCGTTTACACCTTCCCTGAACTTCCACAAATATTTCAAATATAAAATTTCCAAAATTGGTCCGGCCATTCTCGAGTTTTAGCGCTTCAAACGCACAGCAATTGATTTTTATATATAAGATTAACGTCTATAAGTTTATAAACTCTCTTAGACTAAGTAGAAATTTCTTAAAAACTTTTATAAAAATAATGCTATGATAAAAAAAAAATGATTCAACTTTAAATAATATTTTCCAAAACAATAGATTTGAAAACAATTCTATTTTGATTAAAATAGAAAACATTTGCATATTTATTGAAATTAATACAAGCATTAGTAATTGGCTCATTTTGGCCATAATTTGTTGCATGTTAAGGAATAAACAAGAAATTATTGATTCTAGGTCTTAAAAGTCTAGAAGGCGCATTTATACCGAACAAGACTAAAAGAGGGGGACAATCAATATTCCTGTTACGACATGTCTTGCAAACGTAACAGAATAATAAGTTCTTCTACAAGATAGAGGCTTTAAATCAATTAATAAACATCTACTGTTATAAGATGGCATCCAATTAGACCAATTCAGTTTTCGAAGTGCATATTTAGTAAATCGTTTCTAAATTTTTTCAACACTTATCAAGTCTTTTTTGAAAAGAGAAGTCCATACGACAAAACAGTATTCCAAAATTGGACGAACTAAAGCTACGAATAGGGACTTTAATGTATAAGGATAACGAAAATCATGGGAGTTCCTAAATATAAATCCAGACAAAGCATTGGCTCTTGATATAACATAATCAATATGTATGTCAAAAAAGAGATGTGAATCAAAAATGACTCCCAAATCCTTTTTGTTTCCTCTTTGCAATATGACATTTGCAATACTATAATCAAACGATATAGGCATCTTGATATAATTGAGCATTTATTGACGTTCAAACTTAAGGGGTTATTAAAACACCATTCATTGATTTTATCAATATCTTTTCGTAATTTTAAACTATCAGAAACTGACTTAATAGATTTAAAAATTTCCACATCATCAGCGAACTTCAGACAATTTGAAAAATTTATAACTATGGGCAGATCACTAATGAAAAGAAGAAACAACAAGGGTCCAGGCTGACTGCCTTGTGGAACGCCAGAATAGTTCCTTATTTCAAAAGATAATCTCGACCCAATATTTACAAACTGAGCGATTGCATAAATAATTACTTATTGATGCCTACCCGTATCGAAAGAATTTGAAAAATCTGTGAAAACAACATTGGTTTGACATTTGTTTTATATGTTTTTCGAACAAAAAAATTACAAAAAGATTTAAATTAGTCGCAGTAGATCGCCCTTGTACAAAACCAAGTTGGTAAAACGATATAATGGTTTTTCACCGCTTCGTACATCTTATTTTCTACAATAGATTCGAAAACCTTAGGAATCAGTTGCAACTTAGCAATGGGTCTATAATTTTCAACAACTTGCTTCGATCCAGATTTAAAGGTGGGAGTAATATAGGAAAATTTACATGTATCTAAAAACTCACCACTACGAAGAGATAGGTTAAATATGTAACACAGAGGTTTCGCCAAATAACCTGCAAATTTTTTTTGAAACCTTGCAGGAATGTTGCCAGGTAACATAGTCAAACTATTTTTTAAGCTAGAAAGTTCAGTTTTCAGTTTACGAGATAGTCGGAAACAAAAAAACGGTCCTATGGAAGGCACCGTTCTTAGAAATTAAAAAAGAAATCTTTTTCAGCCATATGATTGGTCGTACCTAAAAAACAACGCTGATTTTTTTAAATTAAAATCGTTAGGCCGTTTTTGAGAAAAATAAGCTTTAAAGTAACGGTTATATGGCAAGTATCTTTATTTTTTGCGCTAAGAAAAATTTCAATTTCCACTATGTACAATACCTAAAAAACTCTATATACCAAGTTTGAAGCAATTCGGCCCACCCGTTTGGGCTGTAGGTGTCTATATATACATTTACATACAGACAGACAGACAGACATACACACGGACAGAATTTTTAGACCATCTTTTTTCGTCTTCGCTATCATTGCAATGTCATGTTTGATTGTTATCTCAAAACTTTTTTTTTCGACGAATGCATAACTTGCCTTATAGTACCTATAATCGCAAGTAAAAAACAAATCGAAAGAATGTACGACTGGTTCGCCGGAACTTAAGTTTTAATAATTACAAATAATATTAATTATAAGCCTGTAAGAGCCAAGGTTTTATTTGCTGCTTAGGCTGGGGCTTGAACCCACAATCCTAGGATAGCAACCAAGCACTACAACCACTGTACCATAGCCACCCTTTTATGCTATTATTTTACTATTTTTACTCTATATGATATAATATATTACTGTGACACCAAAATGCTTAAAATCGTTCAACCAGTTGAAAAATAGGGTTTGAAAAAGAAAAATAAACCTTTGCGTTTTCAACTCAAAAATAAAAATTATATTTAAAAAAAATCATTAACAAATTTTGAAAAGCAAAATTACTTCGGTCGGAAAAAGAAAAGAAATTAAAATTTCATTGAAATCGGTTAAATGGTTTGAATAAATGTCGGATTAAAGATGAAACAAAAGAAACAGCTTCATAAAAAAATCCCAAAAAATCCGCTTTGACTTAAAGATAAACAACATACAGGCAGATGCAGGACCACAACTTTTCAAAATATGTATTTCAAAATGAATTCCAAGTAGTCGTCGTTAATCGTATTTGCATTTTAAAATGCATATATTCAATATTAAAATGCAAATATTCAATATTCTCATCAAATACCGTGTAGAATAAACAATGTTTCATTTGAAAATGTACGTCCGTAGCAAAAATAAAACTTTAGAAAAATCTATTTCCATACTTAACAATAAAGTTATACTGACCCGACAAAAAGTCCTCTCGCCAAATCCAATAACAGTGAGCAACATTTTGAATTGAAGCCTTCTGTGTTTGCTTAGCTCTTAAAACAATATAAAATGTGAAAGGTCCTTCTATGTTTGAGAAGTTAAGAGTAAAAATGTTTTTTATATGCCAAAGTAAAAGCTATCTATAGGATGTCCATTTTTGTTAGATCTGCTGTATGCAAACTAATCGAATCCTTTTAAGTATGCTCAAACAAAATAGGACACACTCTGAGGTCAGGGGTATAGAGAATTACGTAAATAACTGATTTTGAGGCTACTCTGATAGCTGTTGTTTCTATGTACAGATAGACAAATGCAATTGACAAAACCATTTCCAAACAAATAATCGTCCTTTCAATAGGAACGACACATATGTACACAAAAGTATCTAAACACTTGGTGTGTGGTTGCATTGAACAAACATAATACCGCATCCTTGCCACACCCAACCCAGCCGTTGTTCTTTTATGTGGCGTTGATGTATAAATTGCAGGGGTTAAAGGGGACTAATGTCTTTGTAAATGCCAGGACATGAACGTATTTTTTAAATGCTAGTCTAGTAGGTACATGAGGTCATAAAAAAAAAAACTTAAAATTAACTTCTTTAACATAAATTTGTAAAATAAAAAATACAGTTCAGTATGTTTTTGGTTAAGCTTTTGCGATTGCAATTTTTGTTTTAGGACACATTAAATGAAAATAGGTCGTCGACGTCGACTTTTTAGAGGAGACGATGGCTTGTGCATGTAGAATGTAGATACTTATTTGTCACACACAAGCTAAAGTAGGTTCTTGAACAGCAAATAGGCTAAAAGTCACGTTTTGATCTTGGGAGCACTCATTCAGTGTGGTGTTGGTTTAAGTTCGTTTCTGCTGCCATATGAAGAACAGTATGGATTGCGAAAGAGGTATTGTTTTCTACAGACCATGGCAGTTGCGAGAAACTATTACTTTTAATATCTAATACATTTTTATATCTTTATATCTGATCTTATAGCTTTAATGTTTTGGTGCAGAAATCGATAAAAGCATCTTGATCTTAAATTATCAATAAAAAATAATCATACACCTTTTTCTAGCCTTTAAGATTAACTATAATTTTTAATGATTATACGTCTTTGCTCCTGGTATGGGATATTCCAAGACTCCGAACTTACACCAAATTTTTGAAGTTTGTTAGACTTGAATTTGAAAACATTGTTAACTTTAGAATCTTAGTCTGAGTGTTCGGATGTGAATAATTATAATGATAGAAAGAAATAAAGAGCACGACTGTGTCGCATGAACTAGCTTTAATGTGTGAAAGTGGTTCAGAAAAAAATTGTCAAAATGGTGGATGGTTGGTTGGAAGTTGGGGTTGGTGGGGGGAGGGAAAAATTGACAAAAATGGTGGGTGGTTACTGGTGAGGGAATTTTGTGAGGGGGGGGGGGGTCGAGGAAACAATTGTCAAAAATGGTGGGTGGTTTTGGTTGGGAGTTAGGGATGGGTGTAGAGGAGTGTCGATCAAGTACTCGTCGTGAGCGGTCGCGTTGCTAGCTCTGTGCGCGTGTGTCCCCCAAATATATATATATATAAAAAAAAATAGACCAAACCAAAATCTCACATACAAATATTACAAATTAAAATCAATTATTTTACAATTCCCAAAATCTAAAACAAAGAATAAAAAATCAAATAAGCCAGTGACAAACAAAGAAAAGAAAAAAAAAGTTGAAGAAAGCAGAAAACCAAAACCTCGCTCGTAGTCGCAGCACGGCATCCGACACCACCCATGACCCATCCTCTCCACCCGAGCCCACCCATAACTGTTGCTTTCTATGCACTGCAAGCCTCTTGTGAGGCTTATCGCAAGAGGTTTGCGGTGGATGGGTAAGTAGCATTTGTCGAATAGTTCTATTGTGTTGTTTATACCTATATATATTAATTTCGTGTGCAAATTGTCTTATGGGCATAACACCTAGGACAGTTTGTTATCATTGATTTGATATGGGCCTACACTGCACGGTCGAATTTAGGTACGTCAAAGTTGAATTTTTTGTGTTTAGTTTTTCAGAATGGTAAGTGATTTTTGTGTCGTCTATTCAAATGTTCGTGGGCTTAGGAAGAATTTCTTTTCTGTGTACGCCCATACTGTGCAATACAGGCCAGCTGTTTTGGCATTAAGTGAAACCCAGGTTGGACAGAATACTGATTTATCAGAATTTTGTTTGTTTGGATATGACTTAGTGCCATTACTTTTTTCCCACCATGGTCTTGTCGTTTATGTTAGGAATGATATTGCTTTCCAGAGCCTTCCCCAATATGGGCATTGTTCTAATACGAACTTTAATTTCCTGTGGCTCAAATTCACTGTCCGCAAGCATATCATTCATTACTGTTTTCTTTACAGGAGTCCGAATCTCGACAGCATGTCTACTTGTGATGAGTTAGATGTTTTGTCAGATTCAATTTCCCGAATTGTTTCCCATTGTCCTCACACTGAAGTCATGATTACGGGCGGCTTCAATGTACACAATTCAAGTTGGCTCCGCTATTCTGGCCAGACAACACTCGAAGGAAGGTATACCGAGATCTTTGCTGAGTATAACCATCTTACCCAGCTTGTCGATGAGCCTACTCGTATACCGGATGTTGATAGGCATTCCGCCCATACTCTTGACTTGTTCCTTACTTCCCATCCTGATAAATATACTATTAAAGTAACTTCTCCATTTGGCACCTCGGACCATTGTGTCATTCCAGCTAATTTCTCGATCTCCAACCATCCAGTTAAAGAAAAAATTCCCACTAGGACCGTTTGGCAATACGAGAAAGCCAACTGGGACGGTCTGAATAATTTCTTTCGCAACTTTAACTGGTCATTATGCTTCCTCGATAATGACATTGATGCCAGTGCTGAAATGATTACAGAAGTGATTTTTCTTGGAATGAGAACTTTTGTCCCTCACAGAACAAAATGTATCAAACCAAAAGAAAAGTCTTGGTTTTCCGAAGAGTGTAAAGAAGCTATCAGGTTGAAAGAAGTAAGCTTCCGATCCTACAAAGCCAACCCAACTGAGGAAAATCGGAAGAAACACAAACAAGTTAGGAACTCGTGCAACTCCGTTATACACAAAACGAAATTTTTGCATGACCAGAAGTTACGGCAAAAAATTCTGCAATGTCCCAAAGGCAGTATAAACTTCTGGTCATTTGTAAAAAACGTCAAGAACTCAACGTCATCATCAGTTCCAACGCTCATCGTCGACGATAAACCCATTTTCAGCTCTTCAGAGAAGGCGAATATGCTCGCAGCTCATTTTGCTGCAAGTTCTACGTTGCCTGCAAGCAACAATGCCCCTCCTGTACTTGAGAACGTTAATTTTTCTATGGGACAGATATTTTTCCGCACTCGTACAGTAGCAAGAGTTCTTCAAGATCTTGATATACACAAATCCGCTGGCCCGGATGGTATACCCCCTATTCTTCTGAAGAAGTGTTCTTCATCGCTGGCAAAACCACTGCGTAAGCTTTTTCATCGCTCCTATCATTCAGGAATCTTTCCTAGTAGATGGAAAACAGCATTTGTCCAGTCCGTCCCAAAAAAAGGTGATTCCTCCTCCCCCTCCTCCTACCGACCAATTGCACTTACGTCCCTTCTTTCCAAGGTCATGGAAACGCTGATAAATCACGGCAACACGGCTTTCGCAGCAATCGTTCCACTGGTGATCTGATGGCATATCTCAACGAACAGTGGAACAAATCTGTGCATCGCTTTGGCGAAAGCAAGATTATTGCGCTTGATATTTCAAAGGCATTTGATAGAGTTTGGCATGAAGCTCTTTTATCGAAAATGCGTGCATTTGGTATCGATGATACCCTTATTCGTTGGATTAGAAGCTATCTTCTGGACCGTTCAATACAAGTTGTATTAGACGGTTTCAAGTCTGATCTCCACAAAATAAATGCTGGTGTGCCCCAGGGCTCCGTTCTGTCTCCGACTCTCTTTCTCATTTTTATAAATGATCTCTTGTCTGTGACTTCTAATCCATTAAATTGTTTTGCTGACGACTCAACCCTCAGCTTTTCATATACGTTTGATAATTCACGGCCTTCGCCTTCGGACGTGTTATTACAACGAAATCGTATGATAAGCTCGTTAAACTCCGATTTAAACAGCATTGTGAATTGGGGTACTAGAAATCGTGTGGAGTTTAATGCGTCGAAAACTCAATGCTGTCTTTTGTCGTTGAAGCTAAACATACCCCCTATGCCATTATCCATGAATGGTACTTGCATCGAGGAGGCCGAAAAGCTATCAGTACTCGGTATGTGTATCAGTGACAATCTTCGTTGGAATGATCATATACTTGAGATTGCCAAGAATGCTGCAAGATGCTTAGGCTTTCTTAATAGATGCAAGAAGTTTTTCACCCCTTCTGATCTGGCTACAATTTACAAAGCGTTTATACGCCCTAAACTCGAGTATAACTCCCATCTCTGGGCAGGTGCTTCTCAAACTTTTCTTCACCTGCTCGACAGAGTTCAGAAAAAAGCGTTAAAATTGATAGGAGAGAGAAGCATTATGGAAACATTTCCGTCACTCGAACATCGTCGAAATGTCTCATGTCTTTCCTTATTTTACAGGTTCTTTTACAAAAAATGCTCACTCGAGGTAGCCAGCTGCGTTCCACCCCTTAAACATTTCCCCCGTAATACTCGTCTTGCTAGGAACGCTCATCAGTTTACACTTGAGCCCAATTTCGGACGTACCGTGAAATATAGAGATTCTTTCTTTAGCCGTACAACACGAATGAGGAATGGATTGCCTGGCACAATTTTTCCTTCCCATTTTGATCTTCAAACATTCAAGATCAATGTTCATCGACACCTCCTTTCCCTTCCTTCCTAACTTCCTATCGCTCGCGCTGTGACTTATCATTAAAAGGACTATAACAAACCTCTTGAGCGCGTGTGCATTATAAAAAAAAAAAAAAAAAAAAAAAAAAGAGGGTTGGTGGGGGGGGGGGGGATTGCTTGGATGGTGGTTAGGCTGGTGAAAAATATTTTTTTAACAGAAAGATGAGCGTACACAACAATTCAAAGTGGCTGGGGTTGCAGATTAATTCTTTTTAAACACATGTGCTTTCTAATTTATACGTTTTTTTGAAGAAAAAAAAAGAAGTAAGCCATCTGACTTTGTTTACTGTTTAGAATTTTAGGGGAAAAAATGTCAAAGTCGTTCGACCAGTTTTTTCTTGAAAAACATTTTGAAAACATATTCCAATTTTTTAATCAAAAAAATAAAATTTAAAAAAATTCATCAAATTGTTTTTGAAAATGCCAAAAATTAAAAAAAATATACCTTTTTTGAAAAATTTAAGAATTAATATTATTTCATCTTTAAAAAGGCTTCTGCGTTAAGTCTTTCATCGAAATCCGGGTTTGCGAGAAAACCTGATTTCAAAAATCCGGTCCCGTTATAAAATTTTTCCTGAAAAATCTATTCCAACCAAAACATAAAGTTTACACAAAAATCACCATACAGAAAGTTTTGTTGAAATAACAGGTGCCGTTTTTGAGAAAAACTAATTTTTTTGAGTTAGAATGCTAATTCCAAAAATTCCTCTGTAGGACGTCATAAAAATATTATTAACCATGTTTGAAGCAAATCGGTCAAGCAGTTTAGGATGTAGGTAACTATACCTACAGTTGGCAGTACGAAATTCGTAGATGAAGGTCCACTGTTGATACGATGACATATCTCACATCGTTTTGGAAAATATAAGATTATCGGGCTTATTTTTTTTTTTAAGTAAAACCATTGTATATATAAACTACCCAAGTAACAATTCCAGTTCGTTCTTAGCTCTATCAGCGCTTAAAAAGCTACATTATTTGGCTATATTAAATTCACTTAGCCTTATAAGCGCCAATAAAGCTGTAGTTAGCCTTATTTAGAGCATTTTTTTCGACTTTGGGAGCTAATATGAGCTCCATTTTAGTTCTTGCATAGCGGTTGTAGTGGGCAATAGCATTAGTGTAAGTGCTGTTGTCACTTTACTGCTAATTAAAAGCTTCTTTTTCAGTAAAAGAAAGCACGATTTGGGCTCCAAACATGATGCATGAACGCCTGCATATTCTACAATAGAAACAAAATGACATTTACATTTTTATTTAGAGCACTTTTAGCTCTATTAAACATTATCAAAAGCCAATTATAAGGCTTTTCGCTGAGAAGTCGAAATATAAAAACGATTTGCTTAAGTGTTAGTAACATATTATAGATATAATACGTATTTGTAAAAAAAAAGTCTGTCAATATTGTATTTGAACGAGATTTTATTTGTGTTTGTAATTTTATGTTCGCATACCATCAATAATTATTATTATTGGCAAGAACAAAAAAAAAAACGATGCCTGCAGTAATATCTAAAAGAATATGATAACAATTTTGATATTAATAAAAATAAATAACCACGATCAACTTCTAGTGGATTCTTAGTGCGATTTAAAATTTTTCACAAATGTTAACACGTTACCTGGAAAATCTACAATGCGCCAGCAAAATAATCAATATTAAGTTATCAAATAGCATAATTTTTTAGTTTTATTTATTTAAAAAACAAATTTTTTTAACAAATCACGTCGAAAAGACTAAAATAAATGTTTTACTCAGTGTCAAGAACGTTTAGTTAAGTTTTATTTTGAAGATAGAGATTTTCAGCAAATAATTTGTATAAATATTTCTTATTTGCATTGTTTTTTCTTTTTAATAGTCACCATTTTTGAAGCAAATTTTTCATACTCTATCGAGCCCTTATATTGGCGTGAGACCCAAGTATTGTTGCACTAGAGCTAAGAGAACCTATATTTAAATGTCAAGTCGATATGACAGATTTAAAAAATACAGGGTGTCCTATACTGTAAACAAAGCGTTTGAATTATTAATATTTACTTCATTTAAGTTTTGCGTTTGTAAAATATTTTGCGTACAAATATGAAGACATACTTTTCTGGAAACGGATATGGATATGTAATAAAATGGGATGCATATATGCTTATAAGTTATAACATTGTGGTCAAATTGTTAATTTGTTAATTTTTCTAGCGGTGTTAAAATTTCTTTTCATATACCTACAGTTTGTCCATACATTTTGAGCGAAAACACGTATATAACCTGAGTACGCCTAGACTGCGAAGGATTAGTAGGTACTATAGGGGTAATTCCTGTCACTTCTTTTCAAATTCTTCACTTTGAGCCTAGTCTCGTGGAACTTAATAAAAATATTTTTTAATCTTTCTATTCATTACTGACAAGTACAAAACTAAGAAGGACATTAACAGTCAAAAAGTGACATGAATGAATATGAAGTCCAATTTTTTTTTTTTGGAACGTTTGGGTACAATAAGTGCTTCTTTACTAATTTACCGTTGTGGGTTCGAGCCCCAGCTTGGGCGGCAATTTTACAATATTCCCTTAGCTTTAACTGGACCCCACCCGTTGGATTTTCGTGAGATAAATACCACCTAGTTCTCAATCTGTTGTACCAACAAAAATTATTTCCTATCTTTCTATTCCTTCTCATTTGCATTCAAAAGACCTTAAGTCTTACAGGCATATAGTTAAAATAATTATTATTATAGGGAAATTCAAATATCTTATTAATTAGTTTAAAAAAAAAAGATTTTAATCCTTAAAATGTTGAGGTTTTAACTTTAATATCTTAGAAAAGTTTTGGTAGTGTTAAGTGCAAAAAAAAAAAATGTTACTTGTCATTTTTATAATTTTTCATATGACACCCTGTTTACCTACACAAATTATCTGGTGACAAAATATCTTCAAATGTACTTATCTCAACGAACTCTTTTGGAGCGCGTATGAAGCTCATAACACAAACACAAGAAAACAGTATGTATGCCACATTCTTGAAAATGCTGATGTTTTTACTAAGTTTTAAACAAGCTCTAAATAGGGATTCGATTGTGCCAGTTGATTTGAATAAAAAAAACAGACACTTATCGAACTTTTTAAGAACTAGTAAATGTATAATAGTGCTTTAAATCAGCTCTATAATAGGTGAACTCTTTACGCACAGCAATCAGACGAAAATTAAATTATTTATGTATTTTATTTTTTTCATAAAAAATTCAAAACACTTCAGTAAAAATTTCAAACATTTATTAACAAAATTTCATAATTTTTAACATATTCAATATTCAGTTTACAGTTTATTTTCTTAAAAGAGCCATTAAAACTTATTCTATCTTGGTCTGTGAAAGTGCCGCAGGTTCACTAACTTCTTCCATACTGATTGATTTTGTTTTCAGTTTTATTTGTCTACAGTCTAGCTATTCCCCGCAAACACTTTCCCAATATGTTATATTGTTTGTGAGTCTTTTTTTTATGAACAAGGCGTATTTTAACAAATAAAAAAAAAAACACAACAAAGTTGGTAAACGAAGCGACTCATTCGTTTGGCAAACATTTTCATACTACAAGTGAACAACTATAATCTCTCTCTCTCTCTCTTCCTCTATTATGGCGGTAGCACAAAAGTGCTCTATTTAAAATTTAGAACAGTTTTATAATAGCAATACATTTTTGTATTGAGATTGTGATTGTCTTAACCACAAACAGATCTATTTAAGCTCTAAAGTGACTCTTCGTACTTCTAAAAAGCTTATCTAAAGCACAAGAAGACAATACCGGCTGAGCTCTAATACAGCCATTATAAACGAAGTTAAAGAGTATTTTTATAAAGCTAAAGGCTTTTTAAAGTAATAGAGCTAAGAATTGTTCTTAAACTGCAATATAGAGACAGATTTAAAACAAAAAACCCCAGAGCTGCAAATATCTTTGAAATGGAGCATGAGCTTGGCATCTTCCACTTTAAGAGCTGTTTAGGAACATTTTAATTACTAGCAGCTCCAACCATGTTACTTGGGTATAGTATACCCACTTTAGGTGCGCAATCTATCGACGAAAAACTAAGGTCTAGAATACCATTGGAAGCAACAACAACAATGGCGCACCTCAGGTGATAGTACTATAGTTTATATATACAATGGTAAAACTTCTTTAGGCGCGACTACGGAGTAACTTGTAAATCAGATTTTTTTCTGGCGAAAGTAATGCTCAGTATTCCAATATGGCTGCACCGATAGGCGATGTCTCGCATCAACTCACCGAACGTGTGCACGAACGAGTGAGAAGAGAATATAAGTACTATAATCTTACTCATTCGTGCACGTGCTCCATGGCATTTGTGTGTTTTGATCAATGTAGGGATGGGCAAGTGAAAAAAATATCGATATTCTTTAACAGTATCTATAATTATCGGGTAAAAAAAATCAGTACATCGATATATCGTCAGTTTTCGAATAATTATTCATACATATTCCCAAAGCATTCAAAATTCGTAAAAAAGAATAGACATGAAGAAAATAGTATAATGTTTTTTTAAATGTTGTTTTGGCTAGAAATACAAATAACGGACATCTGCTTGTAAACGACTTAATTTGTTGAAGGTATCTTAGTGTAACGAAATAACTATGGTAAAATGTATTACATACGTATCTGATGACACTGTCAGTATTATCAAAATGTGGAACATAAACACTCATTAAACAAAGAGTTTGAACTTCTTTGCTCGGAAACTGTGTTATGTTTCATCGTGCATTTTATTTTAAGTTAAAATTTAATCATTACAGCGATATATGTACATATGTGATTATGTGATGTCATAAACGTCAAAGAAGTTTTACTTCAATCGCGAGTAAAGGTTACACGCACACACTTTTTTATACCCTATTAGATAGAATGGGTATTATTTTATTAGGTGTGGAGTTTGTACCATTAAGAAAAAAATACCGTCAAAATCAAAATCCTAGTCGATTTTGCCATATGTCCGTCCGTCCGTGTGTACATATACTTTCCAGTAGTCGCAATTTTTGAGCTAGAAAGCTGAAATTTGGTACATATAATCTTTGGTTCAAGAGAAAGGATAGATTTTTGAACTTGCAAAATCCGCCCACAAACACGTCATTTTTGTTGAAAAACCTCAATTTGGTAAAATTAAATTATGTTTTTTAAACAGTTACGATAAAAGCATAACGCTTAAATTTTGCACACAAAAGCTTTAGGTAAAGCTTCTTCCGATCAAATAAAAATATTTCAGTTTGGGCGTGGCTCACACCCATTTTTCATACAAAACCATCAATATTGTTTTTATAAAATTAGAATTGTTATATTAAAACGAAAAAATTAAATTTTGTGGGTATTACTTGCACATAAACATATTGTGTATGAAATCAAAAAAACTGATTTTGGGCTTGGCTGACGCCCACTTTTCACTAGAAACTATAAAAAATTGTTTTTGCAAATAAACGGTATTTACCTATATTGAATCCGCAAACCAAAATTTTGCGTCTCTTAGTAGAAACTAAAAAGTTTGTGTATGAAAAGAAATTTTTAAATTTTGGGCGAGGCTTACGCCCACTTTTCATGAAAGAACGGAAAACTTAGTTTTAAAAATTTAAGGTACTACCAATATTCAATTTAAGGCGGGGCACACGCCTTTTTCAATTGTGCTAGCAGTTATTGAACATCGGCCACACAAAATTAATGTAATTGAATTTTTTCCTGTCTTCTATAGAAGAATTTTGTTTCTTAAGCTTTAACAGCAGATGGCTGCGGGAGGCGAACGCAAACACACACACAAATATGGGGAATAGGGTATCCAACAGTTCGTTGAAAATGTACTGTAGCTTTCGCTTATGTTTTTTTTTATAATTTACGCGCACTTAAAGGGTTATTAATACCCTTAACATGGATTAACACAGTGCGAGCGGTTAGGAAAGTAGGGCAGTACAGATGCACATTAGTTTTGAATGTTTGTAAATCACAATGGGAGGGGAATATTAAGCCGCGTAAGGCATTCCATATTCTTTTAGTGCGGCTTAAAAATTATTTGCAAACATTCATAACCAATGTTTCTATCTCACTTAATAACGTATTCAATTTTGCAAAATGCTCGTCTTTATTAAACTGTGATAAATTAACGATTTTTTTTTTTTGATTAAAAGAGAAAAATTAAATTTCCTAAGAATATAAAAGAAAGTGAAAAAAAAAATTATGGTTTGCTCAACATACTGTATTGTGTATGTTCAGCAAAAACGTATACTTAACGTATATCATCGCCCTCATAGCGATGGCGTTTGACGACGAAATAGAAATGTAACATTACATGCAAGAATCTTTTTTCGCATGTGAATAAAACAAAAATGTGTGATTTTCGCCTACGTCTCTTTAACAACCACAACCACGATGCATATGTGTTTCTTTATTTAAATGAATATTTACTTAGGATCTTTTAGTGTCTGTACGAGTGTGTGTTTTTGTCAATATATATGTAAGGGATTTTCGTTTATTTGTGCAGTTTCTATGGCACTCTGTTAGTTTGAAATTTATTCGTAGATATATATTTTCACTCTGTTTACAGAAAAAAGGCACATGCATCAACTACTACGCCATAAGCAGAAGCAGAAGCAGAAGTAGAAGCAGTTTCAAAAGAGTCTCTGTTCTTTGTTGGGAAGTGATTTGTGGCTGTAGTTGGTTGACTAATTAGGATCTGAGTGAATGATGAAAGGAAATTAAAGTTGTAACGAGATGAATTGGGGAGTTTTTGTTTTGCTTCATATAAAAATGTCCTTCGCTTTGTTTATAGGATATTCACTCAAAAGGTCTTCGTTTATTTTGAAAAATAGAACAACTTTGATATTAAAATCCGTTTCAAAAGATTTCCAAAAAATTCATTTATGAATGATAATATGCTTAATGTGAGAGGAATTAAAAATTGTAAGTAGATTATGTTGGTAGGAGCCTACGTATTATAGCTGATTAAAATGTTCAATGTATCATACAATTTTAAAGGCTTTTTACATGTGGGCGCAGGCTTACACGTAGACCGTGCGAAGGTGCATTACACAGACTGCAAAAAATCTGAATAGCAAGTTTAGAGGCCCTCATTACTTTCAAAGCTGATGTAAGATCTTTCACCTACTCTCCTTATATGGAAGTCTATATACGATCCGTATCAAAACCAAATTACATCATTTATGGCTAATAATGTTTTCACGCCAACCCTTTATGCGATTTTCATAGAAAAAAAAACATGGTTGTCTGTAAAGTCGGTTTACGGACGATAATTTTACGTGATAACCAGTAAGCAAAACAGTTCATGTGTAGGTTGTATCTCTCCAACCACCAAATACCCAACCCACCTACAGCCACCCACCATTTTTGAATTTTTTCAACCCTTAACCCAAACACCAACCTACCACCCCCACATACAACCAACAACCAACAGCCCGCCGTTTTGAAAATTGTTTCCTCCCCCCTCACATAATAAATCCCCCCTTCCTAACAACTACTAATCACACACCCCACCTACAACCACCCACCCACTATTTTTGATAATTCTTTTTGACAACTTTTTCATCGCACCCCATCAAATCAACCATCCCCACCACCAAAACTGCCAACCACAACCCACCATATTTGACAATTCACCCCCACCCCTCCATCTAATCATACCAAATCATCCCAACACCAAACACCCATCCCACCTACAGCCACCAAGGAACCATCCATTAGTTTTGACAATTTTTTTCTCACCATCACCACCCAAACCAGCTACAACCACCCACCATTTTGACAATTGTTCCTCTTCCCGACACTACCCCCCCACCTGCCCCACACACACTCCCGCAACCACTAACCAACCACCCAACATCCTCCCCTCCCACTTTATCGACTTTCCAGGCTTTCAAAGCAGCTAGGTAAAGTGACTGTGACGGTGACGACTGTGACGTGACTGTGACATTTTTAGTGCTTGCTGCCCATATTCCAAACCGATTTATTAGACGTTATCACGTCATCAAACACAAGATATACCGTAATTTTTTTTCTAAACACGCATAAGCAAGCGTCAAAGAAAAAAGAATTGTGCAACAAACAGTGGACTCCCCTAAATTTTTACTAAACTGTTCAAATTAGAGGGAGTTTTAGTAAAATAAGTGTTATAGGAAGAAATTTGTTCGCTTTCAAGCATTTTCTCAAAAAAGAGTTGAACTATATCGATCCATGTCTACCTTAAAGATTCTTGCTATTCTGATACGCCTTATCAAAATGACATTGAAAAATGCAAATGGTCGATCGTTTTGGGCTTATTGGCGTAGACTAGCGACTTCACATATCCAAACAGAAAATAGTCAAGCGGCGTTAAATCTCACGATCTTGGAGGCCAATTTACAGGATCAAAACCCGAAATTATGCGATCACGATCACTGAACGTTTCCTCTAATTTATTTACAAACGTTTTTCAAATTATCTATTTTCAATATCTTCATTTTCCAAATACATTTTCGAATGGTTATGTTGATCCTCTGTCTTGCAGGAGAAGTTTTAGAAAGAGATTTGAATAAGCTTTGATCATCAAGGAGCATGCAATATGCAACCAAATGCAAAAGAAACGGAAATTGACATTAAAAATAAAATGCACGACTGGGTCGCACGAACTTGCTCTTATGATAAGCAATTATTGCTTAGTGGCTGCATATATGGATTTAAAAAAAAATTTAAATAATTTCGAAAATTCTTTTATTTTTTAAATTAGTTTAAGAGTTTTCTCGGAAAAACAAAGTATGCAATAAAATTTCGAAGCTATACGTAAATCTAGGAAAAAAAAATATTGAAAATCGTTCGACCAGTTTTTTTTTTAAAAGGTTATTTTTGAAAAACGTTTCCAAAAAATATTTTGAAATTTATTTGGGTATGCAAATATATGGCAATCTGTAGTTTAAATTTGAAAAAATAATTTAAAAAAAAATCAATATACCCGTTTCCAACATATTTCGAAAACCAAAAAATTTTTTGAAAAAATTATAAAAAATCAAAAAAAAAAGTTTTTGAAAATTTTGAAATGCCATATTAATAAAATTATGAATGACTTCCTGTGGACAAAATTTTATTGAAATCGAATGTATAGTTTACGAGAAAATTTGATTTGAAAATACTGGTTCTATGAGAGGTACCGTTATAAGACAAATTTTGAAAAATATTTTGCAACCAAAAGATAGATTGTCTTACAAAAAAAGCATCCTGAAAGTTTTATCAAAATCGTTAGAGCAGTTTTTGAGAAAATCAATTTTTTTCTTCACGATTGTATGGCAGGTGCCGTTATTTTTGGGCCTAGAGCAAAAATAAAAAATATGTTCCGAAGGACGGCCAAATAAATCCTAGATACCAAATTTTAAGCAAATCGGCCCATCCGTTCAGGCTCTAGAAGCGCGAACAGACAGACAGAGAGACAGACAGACAGACAGACAGACAGACGGACGGAATTCCCAGACCCACTTTTTTCGACTTCTCCATCATCGTAATGTCATGTGTGATTGTTATCTCGAAATTTTTTTTCTGCACGAATCCATAACTTGCCTTATAGTACCTATAATCGCAAGTAAAAATTATTTAGGGCCTTAAGGAGAGGCCTCAATTTTTGAAAGGAGTCCGTGTTCGATAATTTTTAAATCGTCCTGGAGTACCTACAGACTTTAAAAAGTTAAAATTACACGGACGAAAGGCAACCCTGAGTTATGCTGGAGTTTATGTGTTAAAACGTTTAATAAAGTTTGAGAGTATGCCGAAAACTGGTGTCGAAAGTAGTTTTTCATCTCATATTCTCGAAGGTTACCTCTCTGAAGTTTAATTTCGACCGACTGTGAATTACACACACACACATTATTTTTTTTTCATTTACTGTAAAAAATTTCGGAAAAGTTAATAACTATTCGCTCACCAAATTTTTAACTTTTGAACGATATTTCATTTTTTTTTGTGAATTCCTAGAAACTTTTTCTTACACTTATACAAAAAAGAACTTGTTAAAATTCGATCCTTCGATCCGGAAGAACATTGATGAAACTTCATAACCATATCTTGATATCTTCTGACCTAAATACTACCTATAGGTAGTAAAAGGGAAAAAGAACCTGTGCTTCAGTATAATACGTCTTTTCATCACACTCATGAAACATTTCTATGAAATACCTTCCAACTCTACGTATAACGTACCTACCTACCTACCTACCTACATGACAAAATTATTAGGAATTCTTATTTAATAGCAATTCCCAGGAGACTCGAATACATCAAACAAGATAAATAACCTTCCTTTTGCTTCTTTCTACACCAAATCCATTCTTCAACTACTGACACGCAAAATTTTCTAAACCCAAACCAACTAGCTATACCTACGAGCTATCTCAATCCTTAAGAAATCTTTAAAAATCCTTCTTGTTCCTCTTGTGACCACTTTTGTCGGTCCCAAGAGTAAACTTCAAAGCCACTTATCATTTTCTCGAACCATTCATATTCCTGCTGCTGCTGCTGCTCTCTGTCTTCTCTGAAATGCTAGTGCAAAACCATCGTCCCATAAACTTTGAAACTGTACGTAATAATTTACTATATATCTTTATTTGCGTATGTGTGTATGTGTGTTTGTATATATGAGTGGATGTGTACAGTAGTTATAAACACACATATAAATTCTTGAACTCAACTTACAACACTTAGGAGTGCATAAGTTTTCTCAAGACGAACCAGGACGAAATACTATAGTTGTTACCTTCATGTATGTATGTATGTATTTTTGTGTGTATGTATATTGTTCCTTCGCCCTTTCATGACATAATAAAAGTACCACCACTTCTTCTTTCTATACATTCATCATCAAGTCTTGGAAGTTCTTCAACCATGCCATGGATCATGGAATGAAAATAATGCAAACCTCTTGTTCCTCGTGGTTTTGGAGATTTTCTACAGAGTGTACTTATGGAGCGATAAGTTATAGCAAGCAAACTTAATATTTCACTCCCTTGCATGGCTCGTCCTTGGAGGAAATTTCGTTTCGATAACAAAATTATTTCGTATTGTCGAGGGGTGTTTTCAATAATCGAAATTATAAACCGTGGTAAATCCCCAAACCGAGACGCCTCCTGCCCTGCCTGCCTGTTCCATCGTCCTTGGCCACCATAGGCAATTGTATTGTAAAATGTAAGTAAAAGAACAAATACAAAATATCCTGTTACGTGTCATTTTCCTCGTAATGTCGTCTTCGTCGACGACGCGACGTCTTGTCGTATTTGAAAAGAAGTTCTAAATGTAATCGGGGGCGTATGCCCAACAAACCATAATGGAAAGAATTATATTTTCAAATCAAACCTAAGTCCTTTGACAATTTTTCTGATGGCCTACATAATTTTTGAAATGGCGATACTACATCATTTTGAATATAAAAAAAAAAGTATTTTTTAAGGGAAAAATAATATTATTATTGTTCTTAAGAATGATGGAATGAAATACATTTAATGGACGAAAAAAACAAAACAGGATCTTAAAGAATAGGTGGTGTATTATTTCGAAATTTTTTCTACGCGCAATAAGCTGTTTGAAGTAGACTTCAAGATTAAAACTCATCACTTTTGATTTTGTTTATATTTGTCTGATTTTTTTTTTTTTTAAGTAAAAAGTTTGTTCGGAGGGAGCACGTTTGTTAAGTCTCCCAGGAGACGCATTAACTTTAAGTCCTTGAAGGTTTTGAATATTCAAATAAAGAAATAGGAATAATAAATTGATGATTTTTGTATTTCAAATTTGTTTTGTTTTTCTTTTTTACTTGCTCTATTGGTTTCGTGCAGAAAAAAAAATCGAGGTTTTAATCAAACATGACATAGCGATGATAGAGAAGCCCAAAAAAGTGGTTTTCGCCATACCGTCCGTCGGTCTGTCTGTGCGTCTGTGCGGATGTGCGGATGTGCGCTTTTTCACGTCATGCTACAGCCTAAACGGCTTGACGGATTTTCTTCAAACTTGGTATATAGCAGTTTGAAGAAAAACCATTGTCGAAGTTTTTTTTAATTTGTTTTAGCCCGGCTCAAACTGGTACCTTTCAAGTAACGGTTTTTTTAAATTTGGATTTTCTCGAAAACGGTTTTAACAATTTTGATTAAATTTATAATTTAGCTTACTTTAAGCATTTTTAACAAAACTGCGTTTTTTGTTTTTGCCTCAAATGGTCGTAACAAAAATCAGGTTTTAACGGCTTTTTTTCAAATAGCCATAAGTTCACAACGGCTTGATTGAATCAACTAAAACTTTGTTTGACACAGTTTTTAATAGTGTTCTATAGGATGGTTTAGTAAATTTTTCACTGTAGCCTTTCTAAAAAGCTTCCATACAACGAGCCGTTGAGTTTTAGCCAACTTTTTTTGTTTTTTTCTAATTTTCTCGAAAATGGCTGTAACGATTTTGATTAAACTTTGTGTGTTATATTCTTTTAGTGTTTTTAAGAGAACTGCGTTTTAGTTTTTGGCTAAAAATGCAAATAACGGAGATCTGCTCTTAACGGCTTTTTTTCAAATGGCCATAAGTTATCAACGGTTGCATCGAATTCACTCAAACTTTGTTTCGTATAGTTCCTTACAGCTTCCTATCAGATGGCATTGATTTTTTTCAGTTTCTCTTTTTTAAATGGTGGCTCCTATACAAAGAGCCACTAGATTTTGGCCAATTTTTTCATTTTTTCTAATTTACTCAAAAAACTCTCCCCCGATTTTTATGAAACTTTGTATGTAACATACATAGAATACTTCAAACAAAACTGCATTTTTAGTTTTTGGCTATACATGATAATAGCGGAAATTGCTTTTAACAGTATTATTAATTAGGCCATAACCCATAAGTGGATTTATAACACCCAAAAGATAACGTCTTAATTTTAAATATTAAAGGTTTCTTAACGTTACCTCCCGTTTATCGAGTTTTCCAGTTTTAGCCAAATTTTTTTGGTTTTTACCAAATTTTTCAAAAATGAATTGTTCTTATTGATCGAAAAGTTTGTTTTCATCGTACTATTGCACCAACAGAGCAAGTACGTGCGACCCAGTCGTGCATTTTATTTTTTTTTAGTTATATCGTTCCCAACTGGAAATTTTTGAAGACAAACACAGCGATGAAGAATTGAAATGGGGGCCGTGACAATCGTCATTCTGCTAAATTTTTAAATTTCACGGCAGCTTGAAATGATATGGCTTTGCTTAAGAAGTTTATGACTTTAAGTCAATTAAATAAATGTTGAGTACTTAAGAGTATTGAAAACATAATGTTTTTTGCCAATTGGTTGATATTTGAATTCCGATACATTTTTAGAAACACTATAAACTTTTTTCGTCAGAATGACAAAAATAAAATTATTGATAAAATTAAGGGCTTCGACAGAAAATATGTCTACGACAAGGAGGTGCCTTACAATATCACCCATACCAAGTAATTGAACGGATTTTAAAAACATAAAGGAGAGCTACAGTACGTAACCGATAGTAAAAAAACATTTAAAAAACAATGCGTATTACCACTTTTGACGGAAACGCCCCTCAAAAGTAGGCGTGTCCCAAAAATTAAAAACAAATGTAAGCACTATCTGAGCTATGATCGTTATTCAATTTTTAGGCTTATGTGCAAAACTACAGTTGAATCGAGTAGTTTTTTTAACGATCTTACCTGAACAAAGGCATTTTATCAAAATCACCCCTATAAAAGTGGGCGTATTGAAAAAACTTACACACAAAAATTTAGAGATAGAAAAAAGGTTAAAATTAAATATTGTTACCTTAAATTTTTTAAACTACGTTTATTGTTCTTTCATTTAATGTGGGCGTAAGCCACGCCAAACATTCAAACATTTCTTTTTATACACAAACTTTTTAGTTTCGACTAAGAGACGCACAAATTTGGGCTTGTGAATTCATTATAAGTACCGCTTATTTGCAAAAACAATTTTTTGTATAGCTTCAAATGAAAAGTGGGCGTCAGCCAAGCCCAAAATCATTTTTTTTTGATTTCATACACAATATGTTTATGTACAAGTACTACCTACAAGATTTAACGTTTTTCGCTCTTATATACGCATTGTTATTTTATAAGAAAAAACATATTGATGGTTTTGTGTGAAAAGTGGGCGTCAAACACGCCTAAACTGGAATATTTTTATTTAAAGCTTGGGTGTGCAAAATGTAAGCGTTATTGTAAGTTTTTGATAGAGCAAGGAGTTTAATTTTGCACAAAAGGCAGCTCTATTCTCTCTAAGGACTAGCCAATAGTAAAACAAAATGATAGCTGTGTCACGATTACTTGTTGAAATTTTCTTACCTTACGCCATCAACTAAAAGGATGGGCTTACAAGAGGAGCCATGTGTTAAACTCAGCCACTTGTCTCATTGCGGTGAAATCTTTTTCCTTCCTTAGGGTGTACTTTTAACTTGGGTTGAGCAACCAAGAACAGCATGGAGATTAACGTTAGTCTTTGAAGAAACAGCCTCCGAGGAGGCAAATTGTACCTAACACTTGAACAGGTTTAACAAAACTGACATAAATGTATTTTTTTTTTTAATACTTTTAAAAATACTTTAAATTTTTTTTTTGAATATGGTATGCTGTATAAATTGAGCTACATACAACTATACGTGTGTGAAATTTCGAAAGTATCGGTTGAGCCGTTTTGGAGATAGTCGAAAGCAAAAAAAACGGCCCGGAAATTAAACAAAAAAAAACTCTCGACAGAAGTGATAACTTGAACTTATCTAAGTTAAACAATTTAATATTGAAATTTTTTAAGTTAAGAATAGCTTAGGTCATAACTTAAACTTTATTTATATTAATTGAATAATGTGAGGAAAGGTTATTGATTAATAAAATCTTTTATTGATTATAAAATGCGCTGTGGGTTAAAGTGAGAGAGGAGAAGCCTGCCTACTACTGCCATATGCATGAGAGAAAGGGAATCCAGACATAGTGGCGGGCGCCGTAACGCGTTACGTAACAAAATGGATTAACCTCCCATAAGAAGTTATCACTTCAAAAATTCAGCCATATGATTGGTTGTACCTAAAAACACCTACACTGAATTTTTCAAATCAAAATTGTTAGAGCCGTTTTCGAGAAAAGTAAGTCTTAACATTACGGTTACATGGCAGGTACCGTTATTTTTTGAAATTAAAAAAAAATTCAATTTCCACTCTGTACAATACCTAAAAAACTCTGAATACCAAGTTTGAAGCAAATAGGCCCACCCGTTTGAGCAGTAGGTGTCTATAGATACATACGGACAGAATTTTTAGACCATCTTTTTTCGTGTGCGCTATCATCGTAATGTCATGTTTGATTGTTATCTCAAAAACTTTTTTTCGACGATTGCATAACTTGCCTTATATTATTTATAATCGAAAGTAAAAATTAGCTGGAAAAAAATCATATGAAATTTTATTAATCACTTAAAAATTACTTAAACGTTTTTCAGGAAAAATGGAGTAAGCCATTTAATATATTGCGCCTTTATTAATTTTAAGAAAACATTTTTCTTAAATCGTTTACCAATTTTTTTAAAACTTTTTGAAAATATATTATGTACATACATACAATTTTTCTGTTAGAATGTAAATTTCTCGAACTTTGTTATTCTTTTCAAGAAAAAAAAAAATTAAAAAATGTATCAAACCATTTTTTAAATATCATCATTAATATCAAACCAAAAATACATTGCATTACATTACATAATATTAATCTGCTCCCTCGATAAATTGACGCACAAAAACTTGCAGAGATTAAAGTGACTTCCAATTGTCGCCGAATCCAAATGGAAGGCAGAGATGCATTTCTTATGAGAAAATTTATTCTTATAGGTGATTAGTCACGTCTTCGCAAATGGTAAGACTCTTAAAAGCGAAGTCATAAACTGAATCTAAATCTTTAGCATAATGGTCTGACCTTTACTTCGCCACAGGGCGCATCCTTCTGCTAGTTTACTTTAGATAATAATATTATATCAAAGTGATGGATCTTTTTTTTAGGAAACCCAATATGATTAAATTTTTTTTGTTGATATTAAGAATAAGGGCCGTTAATTTGTCTCTTCAGATCGTTTTCAAATCCGTTCAAAAATATATTACTTAGTGGTTTGTACTTATAGAACTCGGCTTTCGTTCATTCTCTTTGCTCTTTAATGATCTAAACTGGAATATAAAAGCCTCCTATCTATTCCAATAAAGTAATATTCTTTTACATTTATTTTCATCTCTATAAAACATGGTTATGGCTCTGGTCCTTGCCATATTCCTATTCAAATTATTTTAAGGTCAACTAGTTATGTTTGTAGATACCTATATCTTAATTGTTTTATTGTTGAAACGCAGGAATGACTAAATGTTCAGTTCACTTTATATCTGACAAGATAGCAGATATGCAGATGAAACTCATTCATCAAATAATATATCTTTCCGAGGAAACCAATGGAATACTGACCTAACTTCCGACAGAAACACCAATATGAGACAGTTCCTAGAGTAATGTTGTATATCTTTTGTGCTGTGTTTCAACTCGTGCACGAGTGTCTTCTACAGTATACAGAAACACATATAAAAAGGAATGTGTATCAAATGCCACCTCTTTCGTCCATGAAACCCATTTAACTTTCCAAAAGGATTGAACTAAATACACTTGTTGTAAGTTTATTCTTCGTTTACCATAGAAATATCCACTTTATCCAACCACCCGACATTAAGGTTTATTCTTAGCACACTACCCGTTCCAAAGTCTTTACCTTCAAACACTGTATTACAGAAGTTTCTTCCCATCAGGCTTCGGATTCGCCTTCTATCGCTGACATACCAAATACTTGCCACTATATGCCTTACACATAACAACAATAACAGCAAAAAAAAAAAACTTCAACTCTGACCTACAATTAGTAGAAAGTCATCCCTTTCTAGAGTTATCACTCGATATATCTAATTTTATTTCTGCCCTCTTGTCTTCATGTTTTGAATAGTTTTAGGTAGAGCTTCCAGCAACCAGAAAACAGAAACCAGCAACCTAAACCTATACCTCGTTTATATTATATATATTATCTACTATGTATGTATGTTGATGTTGGAGAACTTTTAGGTACAGCGTACAGGACAAAAGGTTTTTCTTGGTTGTCGTCAACACGTTCACTTAAATGTGAACTCAACTTCAACACAATGGCAAGAAAGATAGAATCCAGCAGCCATCAGTAAAGGAACACAACCACCCGCTAGCTTTCCAATTTCAAGCGAAAAGGGACGACATAAAAGGAGGCGATGAACATTATTTTTGTAACTCATACAATAGGAACACAGCAGCGTTGCTACTGCTACTACCTTCTCTATATTTTTGTATGCTGGACTTCAATGCCAGAGTGGATTAGTTGAAGAAGCATCAGAAATGTACCCCAGCAACCCTATACTGGTAGATGAGAGAGACGAAGATTCTTTTCAAAACCGGATACCATAGAATTTGCGAGAAGTCTTATTTTTGTGACATAATTTGTCGAATTTTTGAGAGTCTGCTGAGAGTTGTAGTTTTCAATTTACTTTTGCATAAAATGGGAAAGTTTCTATTTATTGTGAAAAATGTCAATTCACTTTTAAAATCATTTGTAAAGCTTCCTAATGCTTGTCTTATTTAGAGTGTCTGCTGGAGACAATAACACTGTGTCGCAAACTTCAAATGATTCAGGTGAAGGTCCTTTGATATTTTTTATTTGCGATTATAGGACTATAAGGCAAGTTATGCATTCGTAAAAAAAAAAAAAATTCTAACAATCAAACATGACATTACGATGATAGAGAAGTCGAAAAAAGTGGGTCCGACAATTCTGTCTGTCTGTCTGTCTGTCTGTCTGTCTGTCTGTCTGTCTGTCCGTATGTCTGTCAGTATAGTTACCTACAGCCTAAACCGCTGGACCGATTTGCTTCAAACTTGGTACATAGTATTATTATGACGTCCTACAGAGGGGTTTTTGGAACTAGCATCCTATCTCCAAAACTAACGGTACCTGCCATACGATTTTTTGTGAAAAATTAAATTTTCTCAAAAACGGCTCCTACGATTTTGATAAAACTTCCTGAATGATGTTTTCTTTCCAAATTTTATGTTTTGGTTGGAATAGATTTTTCAGGAAAAGTCTTATAACGGTACCTCCCATAAGACCGGTTTTTTGAAATCCGATTTTCTCGTAAGAAACTTGACGGATTTCGATGAAATTTTTAATGTAGAAGCCTTTTTATAAACGAAATATTATGAATTCTTAAATTTTCCAAAAAAGTTTTTTTGAATTTTTAAAAAAAGTTTCAAAATTTTTTTTTAACTTTTGTTTTTCCCAAAAACGGTTTAATCTATATTTTTTAATGTTATTTTTTTGATAAATACTACAAAGTGCTAGAAGTTGGCATACTCAAAAAAAATTTGGAATATATTTTCGAAAAGTTTTTCAAAAAAAACTGTTTTTTGAAAAAACTGGTCCAACGATTTTGAAAAAAAATTTCGTCAAAATTCAAAAACTTAAAAGAAACCTGATGGCTTACTTCATTTTTTCAAAAAAACATTTTAGGTATTGACTTTAAAGTGATTTATAAAATTTCATATGATTTTTTCAACGCTTTTTTCCCAAAATCTCAAGCACCCAAAACCATTTTAACACATTAGAGCAAGTTCGTACGACCCAGTCGTGCACTTTATTTTTTCTCCTATTCAATCAACAACCCGCTGACTAAGGATTTTGGGTTTGATCAAAATGGAACGTTACAAATTATTTTAAAAAAAAAAAACATGATTTGTTAACTGCTTGTTATTTGGGATTAATAAAATCGAGGTGACACATTATGTATCATATTAGCTATCTCTTGCAAATGGAGGATTTTGGGAATAAAAATACACTTTGGCATTGAGGTTCATTACAATTATTTTGCCTCTGGACAGCATTTTCGTGAAGACTTTAAGGTGTCCCACATACAAAGTTCTGACATCAATCGCTTCTGATCTAAGCCCTCTTTAACCTTAATGACGTAGTTAATATTTTTCGATCAAAATTTCACATTAACGTTGAATTTGCTTTCGAGCCTTATTCTGACTGGAGGACATATATTTGATTCCAACTGATGGATAGTGTAATAGAACAAAATAATTCACATCATATTGTAATTTTTGAAGAATGAATTTTTGGTTTGCCATACAAAGATCTGTTCAGTTTTGGTCATCTTTTTTGGTTTTTTCTAGTTTGCTCAAAAACGGCTCTAACGATTTTGATTAAACTTTGTGTGGAATTTTTTTTAGTTATTGGCTAAAAATGCAAATAAGTGACATTTGTTCTTAACGCGTCTTTTTTCAAATGGCCATAAGTTGTCAACGGTTGCATCAAATTCACTCAAACTCTGTTTGGTATATTTCCTTACAGCTTCCTATTAGATGGCATTGCATTTTTTCGGTTACTCGTTTTTAAATGGTGGCAAAAAAAGGCTCTGACGATTTTGTGTGTAATATTCATAGAAAGCTTCGAAAAAAACTGCGTTTTTAGTTTTTGGCTACAAATGATAATAAAGGTAATCGGTTTTAATGGTTTTATTAAACTGGCCATAAGTGGACAACGACATTAACGAAATGGTTCAAACTTGCTAAGGTATTTATATTTCATTGCACCCAAAGACAGTATGTTTATTTAAAATTTGTTTAAAAGGTTTCTTAATGGTATGTAGCTTTCGTATATCGGGTTTTCCAGTTTTAGCCAATAATTTTTAGTTTTTATCAAACCCAGTCGTGCATTTTATTTTACTGTCGTATCTTCTTACCCCTGTCACTTTTATCCTCACTCCCTCCTTCATATACGATTTTTCAAATTGATTACAACCTTCGACCAAACTAATCTTCTTCTATACATACATATCTATTCTATATATATAAAAATGAGTTTGATTTATGTTTGACCATTTATATCTAGAGTTTGACAACTGCATACATACGTAATACAATTTATGTTACGTATGTTGCCACTGCAAATTTCTAATGTATAAGGAATTCAAAGAAAGAATTGGTTCAAAGTGTGTTTCCAAGTATTTCGGAGAACTATTAAAATCGTACTTGGTTAAGTGAAAGAGCTAAAGGCAAAAATAAAGATGTCCCTGAAATTAATGCATCTATTTTAGAAGAAATAGATGGACAATTTGTTGCCAACAAATGAGTTAATGCATTTATAAATGAGGATGACGTAGTGAATTATCAGACGGAACTTTTGAATTCGATTGATTTACCGGGACTGCCACCTCATTATTTAGCTCTAAAAATTGGAGCCCCGGTTATAATGCTGAGTAATATTAATCAACCTCAACTTTGCAATGGTACTAGACTAGCTTTAAAAAAGTGAATGAATAATCTAATTGAAACTAGGATTATTAGTGTCAAATATAAAGGGGAAGATGTTTTGATCCCCAGAATTCAAAGTACGCATACGCCCGAGTGAACCACTGTTTTTAGGTTAAACAATTGGCAATTGCAGTAAATTTTCTTTTAAGTTCATCCGTTCATTAGTTTACTTTTTTACTCTAAATGTGTGTCATTATTATTGAATGAATTTCATTAATCAACTTAAAATAAAGTGCACGACTGGGTCGGACGAATTTGCTCTAATGTGTGGTAGTGGTTTTGACGTTTGGGATTTTGGAAAAAAAGCAGAAAAAAAATGATATGAAATTTTATTGATCACAAATGACTAGTTAAAACTTTTTTTTTGGAAACTGTTTTTCGTTTACTGTTAAGAATTTAAAGAACATTTTTTTTTCAAAATCGTTCGACCAGTTTTTTTCAAAAAACGTTTTTTTTTGAACAAAAAAAAAATTAAACCGTTTTTTTCAAAAAAATTTAAAAATTTATATTATTTCCTCTATAAAAGGCTTCTATATTAAAAATTTCATAGAAGTCCGTCAAGTGGCTTACCTCCTAATATGGGGGGTACCGTTATAAGACTTCTTGAAAAATCTATTCCAACCAAAGCAATTAGCAAAGAAAACACCATTCAAGAAGTTTTATCAAAATCTTAGGAGCCGTTTTCGAGAAAAATTAATTTTTCACTAAAAGTCGTATTTCAGGTACCATTAGTTTTAAAGCTAGAATGGTTATTCCAAAAATCCCTCTGTATAATACTACAATGTACCAGGTTTGAAGCAAATCGGTCCAAACAGAATTGTCGGACCCACTTTTTTCGACTTTCCTATCATCTTAATGTCATGTTTGATTGTTAGTTAAACTAAAAATTAGTGTATCTAGCTTTTTAGGTATGACCAACAATTTTAAAAAATGTCAAAAATAGTACTTTCCATAGAAGCGTTTTGTTTGCTTTCGGCTATCTCGAAAACAGCTCAACCGATACTTTCGAAATTTCACTCATACTTAAGTGTAGGCAGCTCAAAATATACAGCATATCAATATTTTTAAAAAATATTTTTTGTATTCTTTGAAACATTTTTTAAAAATTAAAAAAAAATCAATTTATGAAAACTGCTAATTCAATTTTTTTAAAAAAATTGATTTTTTTGTAACATGTTTTCATGTTTTTTTTTTTTCAGAAACCGCTCCACAGACTTTTAAAAATTTACTCTCATAAATTCAAATTTATCCATGAAAAAAAATGGCGTACTTTTTTTCAGCTCAAATTAGTGTAAGTGTTTATTTAATTTTTTAAGGGGTGGAATGCAGCTGGCTACCGTCTTAGGTTTGTTACATGTCGAGTTTTATCAAAATTGTTAGAGCAAAATAAAAAAAAAACCTTGACAAGCGTTTTCTAAGCGGGTTAGGCTGTAGCTTGACTTGAAAAAGCATACAGACAGATACCGGGGTGTCTACCATGGCGAAAACCACTTTTTGGAATTCTTTGTCATCGTGATGTCATGTAGTTTTTTTCTGCAAAAAAAAAAAAATAAAGCGTGTCCTACAGAATCCCAAAAAAAAAACCCCCATCGATTAAAATCCCCAAAAATTATAATCCAACTAGCTAATATCCCCAAAGACATAATACACATGGATGAAATCCACACCCAAACAATATTTTTTGCCAAAATCCCCAAGAAATCCCAAAATCCTTAATGTCCGTGTACATCTAAATTATGTGCATTTAGAATTCAGAAAAATCTCATGAAATTATTTTATTGTGAATCTCACTAATAAGTGATAACGATTAAGTTTTTCTTTTCGTTTCATTTAAATATTTATTTACTTACTAATTTTAAAAATGTATTTTTATTATAATAAACATTACAAGCACTAAAAAAATTTTATATTTACTCTTTGGACTACATTTCCTGCAATATGAATTAAACCAAATATCACCAAAACAAATATGTTCAAGTAATGAATCATGCGATCAAATTTACTACTTGAACATATTTGTTTTGGGGATATTGGTTTGAGGATTTTCGGATTGTAGATTTTCTCTTTGGGGATTTCATTAATGGGGATTTTACTGTGGGGATTTTGCATTTGGGGATTTCCGTTTGGGGCTTGTGTTTTGGGGCAAACGTAACCAACCCAAAAATAAAATATCAAAAAGGAACAAAACTAAACATCGATACAAGAAAGTAAATACCCCAAAACCTAGTTGGTTGAAAACTTGATCGAATTATTTAAAAACAATACACAAAAGTTATATACTCAAAAATGTTGTCTGCTACTTGTTTTCAAAAAAGGATATTTCTATTGATCTGGGAGCTATTTCAAAGAGTTTGAAGCCTGTATCATCTTTTTGTAAAAACTGAGAACTTAATATGAAAATTGACTTTAGCTACTTTAAACGCCTGTGTGTAGATTGTTAGCCCGCAGACACGGAAGGGCCCAACTTGCAGAACTGCACTTTACCATAACTCTTTGAGAAATGCTATCCGCTATTCCAGGCAAAAGGTATACTGCTCGTAAACATAACAGGTTTTGTAAGACACACCGTTGTGTAGTCCGACATCTGTTGGAATATGCTGATCTTACCTTCCAATTAAACTACCGCTCTTTATCGCGAGAGTATGTTCAATAGGGTCATCTATAAAAAGATTGTCATGGTGTTTTATTTTATATATAATTTGATATTAATTCAGAGGTTATGCATGTTTTTGAATGAATTTCTTGCGATGTGTTGAAGAAATCCATCAAGTTGTTTTTTTTTTTTTTTTGTATGTACACTCTACCTTCTTCGATATAATCTTTTCCAACCTATACATTCACCTTTTAGCTTCTAACACTTTCTATTAGGACTATCAGATCCACATCAATTAGAAATTACTTGATCCCTCATCGTCCTCGTTTTCTTCTTATCCAATATCTACTTAAACTTTCTGTGTCTCGAAAAGGCCAATTAAACCAGCTCGGAAAAATATACCCTAGATACTATTTCCACTTCATTTTCTGGGCATACAAGCATTTGGTGTTCGGTAAAGGAGAATTAAGAAGGTATGTATATGGATGGTTTCCCTCTGGTAGTTATTATAGTGTGACTTCAACTCTACTTGCAGAAGATTTTAATTTTTGATAGGTAGCTATAAAGGATATTATTCGGTCTGTGTATCCAACTTCTAAAAAGGACACAATATTATCTTTGTCAGCTCAACTGAAAGAGGTGAGCCTCACAGCTGAATAGATAGGTTCCTTTTTAAGGCTGTTTGCTTTGCATGAATGTGTTTATATATGTGTAAATGTATGTATGTGTATCTGTTGTATGTGTATGTAAGGAGCGTCCTGAGGCTGATATGCAAAATAAAGGACCAGTGTGCCAACCCTGTTGATTGGAGTCATTAAGAATGTAAATTAGCCTTTGTTGTTTTGGAAGCCATTTTTATTCTTCTTGCTGTTTCCCTTGCCGTCAACTGCCGCCCGTCCCCAACCGCCGCCGCCGCCTCATCGCCAAAACTTTTGATACACTTTTGAGAGTAAGAATGGTTTTTGCGGCCAGAATAACACCTAGAAAGTGCACCTTGAGAATGTTCGTTTGTTTGAGGTTAAATTGTTGTTGAAAACGAACAGTGTTTCAGTTAATTGGGTGTTCCATTCGTTGCCTGGCCTGGCGTGGAAACTTTATAATTAGATTTTTGCTTTTAACTTCCGGTAATTTACTGAAATAACAAAGTGGGGACAATTTGTTTTGTTCGTTTAAATGTAGTGGTAGTATAGTTTTTGGTGTCGTTGGATTATAAACACGGGATCCAAAATGATCAGAAAATGTGCTTTTGTAAATAAAATGTATTTATTCTTTTCTGTGGGGAAACAGATAAAAAGAAGATTATGATGAGATTTATTACAGTAGCTATATGTCTGAGTTGTATCTTTTTTTAATGCTTGAGCATAGAATGATTGTATCATGAAACTAATTAAGGACTGGGCAATATTTTCGAACGAAAAAGTTTAATTTGAATGAATTACTTTATTTGACCATTTCCAGTGTGGCTTAACAACAAAATTAAAGACACATCATAACACATTTTATTTTCAGTTATTTAGGAGAGTTCATAACAGCCATGCTAAGAAAAAATTATAGTGTATTAAAGCTCTAAGGCTGAAATATTTATTTAATTGATTTATCCTCATCTGTTTTATCTCTTTTTAAAACATAGAATATTTTGAGTGTAAGAAGTTTTTATTAAAAGCTCTCGATATTTTCTTTTGTATTTGATAATATTTTAGATCAATTTAAATGCTTTATACATTCTTACTTTTGTGTATCTGGGACAGAAAACCTTGTATTGAAAAAAAAAAAATAATACGGGCAAGTGCGAGTCGGACTCGCGCACGAAGGGTTCCGTACCATTATCTATAAAAACAACAAAAAAAATCACGTTTGTTGTATGGGAGCCCCCTTAAATATTTATTTTATTCAATAAACACTTGCTTAAATTTCTCATTGTAACAGGCGATTTGCAGAAGACAACGAACTGATTGTTTGTTTAGGAAAGATTGCGCCAAAAATGATCTTGTTTGTGTGAGTGAAAGAAAACTGGCAAATCAGCAAAAAGAAGAAACAGAGACAGCTATGCATGTAAATTCGAGAATTCCAGAAATCCGCAAAGAAGAAAAAAGCCAACCTATGTATGCTTTTAAATCTCAGTTTTCTTTTATTCGTGTTCGAATTCGAATTTGAATGGAAAACAAAATAGAAAAGAAAACGAATGTCAAACAAAGAACAAAAAATCAGTATTAAATTTACAATTAATTTTTAACGTCTCAAAAATAAATATGTACATATGTATGTATGTATGTATAAATGAATAATAACTTCTTTAAAATCGGATCGAGACCTCCCAGTACTTCTTTTGTAAGTTTAATTTAATATTTTAGGATTAACAGTAGCTTTAATAATTCATAATTAATTCAGTGATTCAGTATTAGCAGCAGAAGAAGAAGCAGCAAGGAGCAATTAGCTAAATAGAATTTTTTTTAATAAGAAGATATTATTATTTATATTAATTTTTCAGATTTTAAAATTTGGTCGGTAAGAAAATCTAATACCGACTTCTTGTTCTTTATTTGACATTCTTTTTTTTCTTATTTTGTTTTCTATTCGAATTCGAACACGAATAGAAGAAAACTGAGCTTTAAAAGCATACATAGGTTGGCTCTTTTCTTCTAAAAGAATTTCTGGAATTTACATGTAGGTAAAGCTGTTTCTCACTCACACAAACGAGAACAGTTTTGGCGCGATCTTTCCTAAACAAACTGTCACCAAGATGTCTTTTGCCAATCCTGCTCAATATTTCACTGAGAAATTTCAGTGATTTTTTTTTCTCAGCATAGTGTTTTTTTTACAATAAAATAAAGAAGAAAGGCGTACATACGTTTAAAAACCCTTAATCCTTACTATTTTATGAGAGAATCTAATACCGACTTGTTGATTGTGGTTAGACATTTGTTTTTTTTTTTTCTATTTTTTTTTTCTATTCGAATTCGAATTTCTGGAATTTACATGTAGATAAAGCTGTTTCTCACTCACACAAACGAGAACATTTTTACGCGATCTTTCCTGAACAAACTGTCACCAAGATGTCTTTTGCCAATCCTGCTCAAATATTTCACTGCGAAATTTCAGTAATTATTTTTCTCAGCATGGTGTTTTTTTTTTTTACTATTTCTAGAAATCGCTCAAATCACCTCTAATGACAATAAAATAAAGAAGAACTTACGTTTGAAAACAATTAATCCTGATTTTATATTATTTTATGAGAGAATCTAATACAGACTTGTTGATTGTGGTTTGACATTTGTTTTTTTTTTTTCTATTTTGTTTTCTATTCGAATTCGAATTCGAACACGAATAGAAGAAAACTTAGCTTTAAAAGCATACATAGGTTGCCTCTTTTCTTCTAATAGAATTTCTGGAATTTACATGTAGGTAAAGCTGTTTGTGTGAGTGAAGGAAAAGTCGCAAATCAGCAAAAAGAAGAACTAACAGAGACAGATATATTTGTAAATTCCAGACTTCAAGAAATTTCTGAAGAAGAAAAGAGACAACCTGGTGATGGACGGACAAACATAGCAAAAACGAGCAAAAAATTACGTTTGTTGTATGGGAGCCCCCATTAATATATTATTTTATTTAGTTTTTAGTATTTGTTGTTATAGGGAACACAATAATACATCATCTGTCCAAATTTCACGTGTCTAAGTTATACGGTTCATGAGATACAGCCTTGTGAAGGACGGACAGACGGACAGACGGACAGACGGACAGACGGACAGACGGACAGACGGACAGACGGACAGACGGACAGACGGACAGACGGACAGACGGACAGACGGACAGACGGACAGACGGACAGACGGACAGACGGACAGACGGACAGACGGACAGACGGACAGACGGACAGACGGACAGACGGACAGACGGACAGACGGACAGACGGACAGACGGACAGCGAAGTCTCAGTAATAGGGTTCCGTTTTCACCCTTTGGGTACGGAACCCTAAAAATTAAATTGGACGTATTCTTTCTTTTTTTTTTATTATGTGAATAATACAATTAATTAAAATTAAACTAGCAACCCCATGCCCGCTTCGCTGAGCAGATTTCCAATAGGCTGTTGCCTCTTAAAAAAAAATTCAGTTTAGCCAAGAAGCGTATAAATTGAGAAATGCTAAAATTAAAGGATTTAGAAAGAAAACTTTGAATAAAATTCGTTTTTTAAATATCTTACGTTTTATTCAAATGCTTTCTTATAAACCATTTATATCAAACTCATTTTTAATATTTTTTTATTATATAAGATAAGATAATATAAGATTAAATCAAAGAAATATTAATTCATTGAAAAAAGTACGCCATTTTATTGCTTGAATTTATTTTAGTTTTAAAGAAAAAAAACATAAGCGAGAGCTACAGTACGTTTGCAACGAACTGTTGGATACCCTATTCCCCATATTTTTGTATGTGCATGCGTCTGCCTCCCGCAAACAGCCGATGTTTCAGAAAGAAAATTCTTCTTTAGCAGACAGAAAAAAATTCAATAACATTAATTTTATGCGGTGTGATGTTCAATTAGTGGTGGCGCAATAAAAAAAAGGAGTGCGCCACGCCCAAAGTTAAAACGTTTTATTGCCAAGGCAATTGTTATGAGCTCAGTGACATTCAATTTTATTCTTGCAGATCGATTTGAACAAAACAAGACAAAACTTAAATTTTTAAAAATTAGATTTCGGATGGAAATAGCGATTATGGGTGTTTTTAACAATTATTGGACCACACTCTGCTACGTAACCAAGGAATATAAATCCAAGTGTTCATCTGTTTACTTCAAAACTGCGACCTATAGTTAAAAAACGTTAAGAAAATTAATGCATTATACGACTTTTGACGGAAACGCCCCTTAAAAGTGGGCGTGTCTTAAAAATTTGAAGCACTAACTGCACTTTTTTCAGTATTTAGGCATATGTGTAAGACTACAGCTGAATCGAGTAGTTTTTAAACAATCTTACCTGAACAAGGGTATTTTACCAAATTCACGCCTTTAAAAGTGGGCGTATTGCAAAAATTTACAAAAGAAAATGTAGAGATATATTTCTCAAATAACGAACGGAAGGAAAAAGGTTTAAATTAAACATTGGAAATGCCTTAAATTCTTAAGGCTACCTTTTTCGTTCTTTCATGAAAAGTAGGCGTAAGCCACGCCCAAAATTCAAAAATTTCTTTTCATACACAAACCTTTTCGTTTCTATTAAGAGACGCAAATTTTTGGCTTGCGGATTAATTATAAATACCGTTTATTTACAAAAACAATTTGTTTATAGTTTCTAATGAAAAGTGGGCGTCAGCCACGCCCAAAATCAATTTTTTTGATTTCATACACAAGATGTTTATGTGCCAGTAAGACCCACAAAATTTAATGTTTTTCGCTTTAATATAACAATTGTTATTTTATAAAAACAATATTGATGGTTTTGTATGACAAATAGGCGTAAGCCACGCCCAACCTGAAATATTTTTATTTGATTGGAAGAAAGTTTACCTAAAGCTTACGTGTGCAAAATTTTAGCGTTATGCTTTTATCGTAACTGTACAAAAAAACATAATTTAATTTTATTAAATTGAGGTTGCTTAACAAAAATTGCGATTGTGGGCGTGTTTGTGGGCGGATTTTACCGGTTCAAGAACTTAGCCTTACTCTTGAACCAAAGATTATATATACCAAATTTCAGCTTTCTAGCTCAAAAATTGCGACCTCTAGAGAGTATACATACGGACGGACGGACGGACGGACGGACGGACGGACGGACGGACGGACGGACGGACGGACATGGCTAAATCGACTAGGCTTTTGATTCTGAGTCAGAATATATATACTTTTCTATACCTAACGGTATTATTTCTCTATGTTGCAAACTCCACACCAAATACAATATACCCATTCTATGGAATAGGGTATAATTATTTAAATCTGCGAAGCATGTTTTTTTAATGGCAAACGAAATTTTACATCCAATTCGTGTCAGTTCAAGAAATCTTGATCTTGAAGCTAATGAGGAGATGGATAACCAGGCTTTGCTCTTCATCGAAGATATGTGTTACCTCATATGTGCGGCAATTTTTTAGTAAGGTTAGGAGTGCCAGCGCCAGATCGTGGAGTGAATGAATCATTTAATAGAAAATTGGAACGTGAACGTGAATATGATCGATATGAATTAGACCAATCTGTTAAAACGAATGAACTGTTGAACCCAAAATAGAAGAAAGTTTATGATAAATGAATTAATACAATTGATGATGGAAATGGTGGCTTATTTTTAATGGATGCCCCTGGTGGAACAGGAAAGACATTCCTCATGTCATTGATTTTGGTCACTATTCGTGCGAGATCCGAAATTGCGGTAGAAATTGCTCATTCAGCGTTAAAATTGCCATTAAATCTTCAAACTACTGAACAACCGACATGTAACATTGCAAAACACTCGGCAATGGAAAAAGTTTTAGTAGCCTCACAAATCACATCTGGGACTAATGCACAATGGCGCATTGGAAGCTCTTTATCGAACCTTAAAAGATATGCCCAATTTCGGCGGCTAAGAATAGAGATGAATGACTTAAACTTTATAATTGAGAATCAAATCGTTGGTACTCTGCATTCATTCAAATCTATTGACTGTGTAACAAACGAAGATGAAGCCACTAATTATCCAACTGAGTTTTTAAGCTCCTTAGATGTACCTGACTTACCACAGCACAATTAACAACTGAAGGCGGGCTCGGTAGTCATCAGCTTCGAAATCTAAAACAACCAAAACTATGCGATGGAACGCGCTTTTTGATAAGAAAACTGATGAGTCATGTGATGGCCGCGACCATACTCATAACGGAAAATTTAAAGATGAGTTAGTTCTCATTCCGAGGATTCCAATTATCCCAACAGATATGCCCTTTGAGTTTAAACGCATTCAGTTCCCAATTCATCTTCACTGAGCAGATTTCACAATAAAATAAAATGCACGACTGGGTCGCACGAACTTGCTCTTATGATAAGCAATTGCGTAGTGGCTGCATGCATATATGGATATTAAAAAAAAATTAAATAATTTCGAAAATTCTTTTATTTTTTAAATTAGTTTAAGAGTTTTCTCGGAAAAACTAAGTATGCAATAAAATTTCAAAGCTATACGTCAATCTAGGAAAAAAAATATTGAAAATCGTTGGAGCAGTTTTTTTTTTCAAAACGTTATTTTTGAAAAACTTTTTCAAAAAATATTTTGAAATTTATTTGAGTATGCAAATATATGGCAATCTGTAGTTTACATTTGAAAAATAATTTAAAAAAAAATCAATGTACCCGTTTCCAACATATTTCGAAAACCAAAAATTTTTTTGAAAAAATTATAAAAAATCAAAAAAAAAAGTTTTTGAAAATCTTGAAATGCCATATTAATAAAATTACAAATGACTTTCTGTGGCCAAAATTTTATTGAAATCGAATGTATAGTTTACGAGAAAATTTGATTTGAAAATACTGGTTCTATGAGAGGTACCGTTATTAGACAAATTTTGAAAAAAAAATTTCAAACCAAAAGATAGACTGTCTTGCGAAAATAGCATTCTGAAAGTTTTATCAAAATCGTTAGAGCCGTTTTCAAAATATTAATTTTTTAAATTTTTTTTTAAAAAAATGCTTTTAAAAATACAAAAAAATATTTTTCAAAAATATTGGTATGCAATACAAATTGCGCTACCTACAGCTATATGTGTGTGAAATTTTGAAAGAATCGGTTGAGTCGTTTTCGAGATAGTCGAAAGCAAAAAAAACGGTCCTATGGAAAGTACCGTTCTTAGCCATTTTTTAAAACTTTTTTTTCAGTCATATTATTGGTCGTACCTAAAAAGCAACACTGATTTTTTTAAATCGAAATCGTTAGAGCCGTTTTTGAGAAAAATAAGCTTTAACGTAACGGTTGTATGGCAGGTACCGTTATTTTTTGAGCTAAAAAAAAAATTTCAATTTCCCCTCTGTACAATACCTAAAAAAGTCTATATACCAAATTTGAAGCAAATCGGCCCACCCGTTCAGCCTCCAGAGGCGCGAACAGACATACAGACAGACAGACAGACAGACAGACAGACGGACGGAATTTCCAGACCCACTTTTTTCGACTTCTCCATCATCGTAATGTCATGTGTGATTGTTATCTCAAATTTTTACTTGCGATTATAGGTATGTACTATAAGGCAAGTTATGCATTCGTCGAAAAAAAAAGTTTTGAGATAACAATCAAACATGACATTACGATGATAGCGAAGTCGAAAAAAGATGGTCTAAAAATTCTGTCCGTCTGTATGTCTGTCTGTCTGTCTGTATGTATAGAGACCTACAGCCCAAACGGATGGGCCGAATTGCTTCAAATTTGGTGTATAGACTTTTTTAGGTATTGTACAGAGGGGAAGTTGAAATTTTTTTTTTAGCTCAAAAAATAACGGTACCTGCCATACAACCGTTACGTTAAAGCTTATTTTTCTCAAAAACGGCTCTAACGATTTCTATTTAAAAAAACCAGTGTTGCTTTTTGGGTACGACCAATCATATGGCTGAAAAAAAAGTTTTAAAAAATGGTTAAGAACGGTACTTTCAATAGGACCGTTTTTTTTTTGCTTTCGACTAACTCGAAAACGACTAAACCGATTCCTTCGAAATTTCACACACATATAGCTGTAGGTAGCACAATTTGTATTGCGTACCAATATTTTTGAAAAATATTTTTTTGTATTTTTAAAAGCATTTTTTAAAAAATAATTTAAAAAATTAATATTTTGAAAACTGCTTATTAATTTTTTTTCTAAAATTTTTAAATAAATGTATTTGCTGAATGCCTATAAACTGGCGTTCTTGAATTTTTTTTTTTAATTTGTTTTCAAAAAGTTTTTCAAAAAAAACTTTTTTTCTCAAAAACCGCTCCACAGATTTTTATAAATTTATTCTCATAAATTCAAATTTATCCAAGAAATAAAATGGCGTACTTTTTTTTCAGCTCAAATTAGTTTAAGTATTTGATTAAGAATTTTGAAAATTTTATTTTTATCAAAATCTCAAGCCCCTTAACCACTGTCACACTTTCGAGCAAGTTCGTGCGACCCAGTCGTGCATTTTATTTTTTCTGCACGAATCCATAACTTGCCTTATAGTACCTATAATCGCAAGTAAAAAGTCGTACAATTTTTCAATTCGTCATGTTGGAGAAATGCTAATACTTAAGGGAGCAGAAAGAAAATATTTGAATAAAATGGGTTTTTAAAATTTCTAACATTTTATTCTAATGCTTTCTTATAAACAACATTTTTTGTATTACCGTCTTTTACATAAATAAAAAGTGCGAACGGTTTCCCCCTAGAACACCCAACATATAGTTGACCATGAGAAATCAATACCGCAAATTTTCAGAGACTGAACTTGGGCTTTATTTATAGTGATGGCAGAAGCAAGGCGAATAGGAAATTGATGATGTTTAAAATCAAATGGCAAATCAGGTGCATATTAAAAAAAGAAAAATCATTCATATTCTCATATATTAGATAAACTAATTGGACGGTATAAATATAATAACTAAAGAAGTCAAACAATACACGCTATCTGCTCAGAAGGGCAGGACAACGTCTGCCGGGACAGCTAGTTGTTAATAAAAAAAGAATATATAAACGTAAATAGATTTTTCATTACAGGAAATTTGCACCCAATTCTTTAAATAAAATTTACCGACTTATATTTTGAAGAATTCCCTTTGTTTTTTAATTTGTCTTGCTGCTCGAATCAACACCTATCAACAACACTAACATAAGAATCAGTCGATCTAAGTCGACATATTGGTGCCGTGTTTATATAGTCCTTATGTCAACGAAAATCCTTAAATTGTTAGAAAAATAAAATAAAATGAGCTTGCTGCTGATACTATGCAGTGGCAATGAATACCTACTCTCAATCACTGCTGTCTAAAGATTGAATCTTCACTTAAGTAAGTATCTGTTAAGGTGTTTTTCAATCTCTTGTGAATGCTTTTTTGCCAGAAGCCAATTAGCTCCCATGGGTTGGTTGTCTTCGTAACATCCTTTCAGTCTACATCAGATAAAAAAAAAAATAAACAAACAAGTCCATTTTGCTTTATACGTTTGATATAACTGTTTTTTTTTTAACTTTGGTCCTTGTTTTACGAATCACAAAAATCCTTGGTTTTGTTTAAGGCGGTGCAAGTAACCGAATAGAATTTGTGTCCCTATTCAACTTATTTTAATTTTATATGGTCAATGAAATTGACGAGTAGTTTATATACCTACCTATTAAAACTTTGATAACCTTTGTGAGAAAGAAGGAAGCTTGACGAAAAACCAACTTTTCTATAGAGAGCAAGGACAAAGTACCAAAAAAGCCCTACTACTTGTGCTGCTATACAACTTCTTGACCTTTTCCTGGCACAGAGCAGATGAAAAGATTAATATTTTGATTTGTGTAAAGTATACAGCTATAGCAGAAGAGAAAGAAGAAGAAAAAGAAAAAAGATACAGTCTAACACAGGTATCAAGCGATAGAACAAGTTTTCAATAAGCGTACTGTTTGTGCTAGAATTTAATTGAAATTTCCATGAGTCTGTCACGCGAATCTTTTCAAGAACATTTCAAAGTTTTCCCTCTCTTTGATTTTTTTTTTAAATTTATATATATTTTTAAGGAGAATTAGAAGGACACGTCCACCAGGAGCTTGTTAATTGAGATTGAAATTTTATGAAAAAGTTTCAAGGAGTTCCATCATTTCCCTTGGACACTGATTTTTTTTTAGTTAAGCTGTCATCCGTGTACCGTATGATTTCACCATTCAGCAATTTTAAAGATGAATTTTGTGTTGATCCAAAGAAAAATTTAGATTGCTGCGAAACAGTTCGAAAAGGAGATTGTAGATTATTTTTTGCAATATTCAATGAAGAAAATACTTGTAATTTTCCAAATGGTAATTGAACAGCAAATCAAATGGTGTGAAGATAAAGATATGGTAAGGACAGATGAAAACGTAAAATTAATTTTGTGAAAAAATCAAGAATTTTAATTTTTATTTGAAAAACTACCGTTTTTCTCGGTATTAAATTACAAACAAAATATGTAGTTTCATTATTACCTACTTAGAAGATATTTGTATTATTAACTAGCTGACCCGGCGAACTTCGTTCCGCCTTAAATTGACTAAATGTCAATTTCGAAAGTCGAGCCTCTCTTAAGAAAGAATTAAACAATTGATATTAAATTCATTAAAATTACTTTTATTTAAAAAGAAATGATTAGGTCACTGCAAGACTTTGTGATAAACAACGTTGTTTGTTTTTTTGTCCGGTGAACAAACAAATAATGCAGATTGCTTTCCGACACGCGAACACGCCACGTACAGTTGTCCATGTGAAGAGCAAGGGAATTCAAGATTAAGACCACACACTTGCAACGATTGGCCTTGCGATTTGTTAATTGTCATGGCGAATGCGGGTCGAACGGGAAACTGAATCCGCTTAAACTCGAATGGCAAGTCGGTTGTTATCAAAGGAATTCTTGGAATGAGAACTTCTTCGCCTTTGAACTTGCCTTTGATTATTGTCGCTTGGATGACGTTGTTCATGAGTTTCTTCACTGTCAACTTAATTCCATTGCATAGTTTTGGTTGGTTCAGATTGCGCAGCATTATGATGACAGATCCGACTTTGAGTTGCAAATTGTGTGGTGGTAGACCGGGAACATCCAACAAATTCAAAAATTCAATTGGATAGTTTGTTGCTTCGTCATCATTTGTTATGCGATCCACCGATTTGAACTAATGCAGTGGAGCTGCGATTTTATTTTGAATGATGAAATTCGAATCATCGACGTCCTTATTTTTCGCAGCTAATATCGCGCGTTCACTGAGCCAATCGTGGTTTAAATAATTGTGACCGATGTTAGGGAAGACTTTCCTTCTATGATGTGAATTCACAATTCAGCGGGAACGAAATCAGGCCAGTTGCAACATCAACAATAATTCGACCATTTCCAATTGCCAATTGTTTTTTTGCAAAATCATATACTGATGGATCGTTCTGCAACGCAACTCGCATGTTCGTCGTCAACTGCAGCTTCTTTACGTATCGCCAGAAATATGATAATTTTAGGCAAGCGTTGAGTTCATCTGCAGGCGTCGATCGCGGGAATACTATTAAAAAATTTGACGAAAATCACCGGCTAGCAGTATCATTGCTCCTCCAAAGCGTCTCATATTGTTCCGTAGATCTTTCATTGTTCGATCAAGAGCATTCATCCCAGATGATAATTTTGAAAGTTTTCAACACTTGTGCCATAGCAGAATTTCTTGAAATATTGCATGTTGGTTCGTCATTCAACTGCAGATTCAGTGGCAATTTTAACACTGAATGTGCTGTGCAACCACCTTCCAACAACGTGGCCGCTATTCGAGAACCGCTATGTCGGATCTTGACCGAATTGAAGTAAAAATCAACGAAAGGAGAAACGTTTTGTGAAAAAGTGTTGCGTCTCAATAATTGCGTTGGCAAACAAATTCATCTGCTGACAGGCTTCTCTAAATGTGGCACACAGCACACCATCAACAGTACGCAGGTTCTCGTACGAAGTTTGACCAGGCACATTGACCAAAAGCGATCGCAGGTAGAAGCAGTCGTCATTTTTTGGATGAACAGCATAGATACGACCAAGCGCATCAGTTTAATACACATCCTCATATCCGGCAACAGCTTGCCTTTGTTTTCGACGTTGAAATTTTTTGTACGGCGCATTCCAAATATAATAGCGAGGCATTTCCGAGTAGAGCAGCTCTGGCGAACGGGTCACTTGCACAAGTGGAGAAGAAACTCGTTTGCTTTTGTAAGTGAAAAAAAAAAAAAAAAAAATTAAAAAAAAAAAAAAAAAAACCGGCTCCGTTGTGTGTTTACCTGGTTGAAAAAAAATCCAACAAAAAAATCCTCATGCAAATCGAATAATATTTAGCCAAGTTATGCTTGTACAAAGAACAAATTCATAATCTGTCTATACACTGGACGTCCAGTATTACGAATGCCGATATAACGAATGTCCAGTATAACGAATCACCATTTGAAGTCCATTGATATCTCTAAATAACGAATAATGTTACATTTTACTACTCTATATAACGAACGCTGTTCAATATCAAGGAAAACAAACAAAACAACAAATGAAAATCGTTATTTTTTTCTTTCAGATCTCAGTAGTTTTTTTGTGCGTTTGAAATCATGCAAACTATTAGTTTTTTTTTCTTACAGATCTCAGTAGGTAGTATTTTTCTGCGTTGAAGTTGTTTGCATAAAAAAACGGTTCATTTACAATTGAACTTTTGTTTTGGTTATAAGTCTTTGGAATTTTCTCGCAGTTCTTGGTTTTAATTGCGTAGATGCAGTTCGAATTTGTTTTAAAATAAGTTTTTTGGTTTCATTTCAAAGTGAGTGTTTTATTTAAGTGTTTGGTTAACTTTATCTGCATCTAAAATGAAGGTAGCTCGGAAGCGTTTGTCTATAGCTGAAAAAATTAAGATCATTGATGAATGCAGTGCTGGAGTTTCCCTTAAAACAATTTCTGAGAAATACAAAATTCCGAAGTCCAGCATCTGTACAATAAGGACGCAAAAAAGATTGCTTTTGATGAGTCTCAATGCAACCAAAAGTGGAACCTCTGAAAGGCGGTCACTAAGAAAAGGCGAGTATCCACGAATGGAAAAAAAACTTTTCGCATGGTTTCTTCAGCAGCGTGAAAATCATATTCCTATAAATGGCTCCATACTAAAGGCTAAGGCTCAAGCCATACACAAAAAGTATTCGACCGCTAATTTCATCGCAAGCGATGGATGGCTTTCTAAATTTAAAAAGAGATTTGGAGTTCGTTTGCTCAAGACAACGGGAGAAAAGTTGTCTTCACAGGCTGAGCTTGTTGAACCCTTTAAAAAGTCTTTGGCAGGAATAATTGAGCAACATCAACTTTCTTTGGATGCAGTTTTTAATGCTGACGAAACAGCGCTTTACTGGAAAATGCTGCCGGATTCCACCTATGTACACTCTAAGGAAGATACAGCTCCAGGACGAAAAACTTCCAAGGAACGGATAACGTTTTTAGCATGTTCCAACGCAACGGGATCCAAGAAAATTAAGCCATTCATTATTGGCAAATCCAAGAACCCGCGTTCTTTTAAAAACAAACAGTTGCCAGTCAACTATGGCCATACTAAATCTGCTTGGATGACGGCCACCCTTTTTAAAGATTGGTTTTTTATGCGTTTTGTTCCAGAGGTATTTTAAAGAAGACAATTCACCATCACCATTGATACATTTGCATTCTTTTATTAGGTCGAGACGTTTTTGCATTTAATGAACTTACCAAGAAGAGCTCTTCTTTTGCTGGACAATGCACCAAGCCATCCACCAGCAGAAGACCTAATCAAAGAAACAAACGACGGGCAAATTTGGGTTGTTTACATGCCACCAAATGTAACAGCCCTGATTCAACCAATGGATCAGAATGCAATCCGCTTGGCAAAATTATTTTACAGGAACAGTTTACTCAGTAAAATTGTTAGCTCGAAGGTTACAGATGTTATAAAATCACTTAAGGACCTCAACTTATTCGAAGCTGTGTCACTTATCGCACTTTCATGGAAAAAGGTTTCACCAGTGTCTCTCAAAAAGTGTTGGCGAAAAATACTTGATGAAACAACACCAGAATTTGAAGAAGAAGATAACATTCCATTGGCTGCTCTTCTGAGAGACGAAGAAATTGTTTCCAAATCTCAAACTATCAGACTAGTAAATGAAGTTTTTCCAGAGGTAGTTTTTGACTAATGGTCTTTTTTCAACGAAAATTTAGCTCAATCAATTCTTTTTTTAAAGTCATCTTTTACGGTTCATGACTTAGATGTTTGGAATAGAGCCGAAGAAGGTGAAGGCCCAATAGTCCATGAAGAGGAGGATGAGACAGACTTAAACATCAACGAAGACGAAGATGAAGACAGAGGTGCTGATGGGCAAGTTCAAATGACCAAACACCAAGACGCAATCGAAAGCTTTAAAACATGTATTAAATGGGCGGAAGAAAACCAACAAGATTGCTCGAAAATATTGAACCTACGGCAGTTGCAGGAAGAAGCTGTCCACAAGTGGTATGATCAAACCAAAACCTTCAGACAAACTCAAATAAATGACTTTTTTTCTTCTCAAAATTGATTCAATTTGTAAAATTGTAAAACCGTTGATTATATAATAAAAACTTTTTAAATTATCTGAAAATAAATGCTTTTTTTTAAGCTGAAACTGGTTTCGATATAACGAATCTTTCGATATAACGAATTGGCTGAACATTATATCTTTCGTTATACTGGACGTCCAGTGTATTTGTTCCGCAATTTTGTGTTTTAACGATTTTTAAAAAATACCGTTCGAAATTTGAAAAATTCGGCTCCGCTATTCGTTTACCTGGTTTAATACAAACCCAACAAAAAAATCCCCATGCAAATTGGATGATATTCAGCTGAGTTAGGCGCGTACAAACAGACACCAATTCATTTTTATATATATAGATTAAATTTTCTGCAAAGCTTGAGTAAAAGCGGACATCAATTTATTTGTCGTGGATGTTTTTTTTTTTTTTTTTGTTTTGGCATTAAATACAGTATACAGGGTATCCCCTAATTTGTCAGTAATATTAAGGGCAAGATTCTTCCATATATTCTTAGAAAAATTTGTTGTTCAGCAAGGGCCTATCAATTTTTAATTCCGATTATAGGCAAGTTATGCATTCGTAAAAAAAAAATATTTTTTTGGACGATCAAACATAACATTCCGATGAAGAAAAGTCTAAAAAAGTGGGTCTGACAATTTTGTCTTTCTGTCCGTCTGTCTGTATCGGCACCTATAGCCTAAACGGCTGAACCAATTTGCTTCAAACTTGGTATATAGTATTATTATGATGTCCTACACAGGATTGGAATAAGAATTCTAGCTCTAAGACTTACGGTAGCTGCTATATGATTTTTTATGAAAAACTCATTTATCTCAAAAAACAGCTCGTACGATTTCGATGAAACTTTCTAAATGGTGTTTTTTTGAGTAAACTTTATGTTTTGATTGAAATTAATTTTTAGGAAAAGTTTTGTAACGGTACCTCCTTCTTAAAATTAAAAACATTAAAAGAAATCCGATGGCTTTCTTCATTTAATTAATTTTTTTATCATTGATTTCGACTTTGGGGTCAGTTTTCTTTAAAAAAAATGTTTTTAATTAATGTAAAAAGCAATAAAAACCAATGACACATTTGTTAGGTTTAAGACAAAGTAAGTAAAATTTTCACAGATTTTAGAAATGACCCAAGAACTCCAGATCCTTCTCCTCCTTTTATTCGATTTTAAAGTTGCATATGACACGGTGAAATGGATGAGCTATACAGAGCCATGTCAATAATTGGCATCCCTTCTAAACTCATTAGGTTATGTATGTACCGGATGACGATGGAGAACTAGCGCTCTTTTGATGCCGAGAAATGCATAAGACATTTATCCACTCTGTTATGTAACCCTTCCAACATCCTTCTTTTCTTGAGGCAACAGTTTATCCAACTCGGATGTGAATATCAGCGGTACGGTTTTTTAGGGATCCCTTCTGGTGATACAGATAAATTCACGCTTTCAATGGATAATTCGCAAGTATTGTATAAGCTTCGGGAATGGTTCTGGCTGCTAATGAACATAAAATAGAGTACATGCTGTGTTCGGGTGCAGAGCATCATCACAGTAGGTTTGGACGTCATGATGGACGCATATATAACTTTGAAGTAGTCAAGGACTTTGTTTATTATTCAGTCTTTAATTACGTCTCAAAATAATTTTAGTGAAGAGATCAGTCGAAGAATAACTCTTGCCATTTTTATAGCAGCAAAGCCCTCTTTCAAAGGAATAGATGGTCACTGCGTCTGGTTCGTATATAGTCCAATTGAGGTCAAAGAAATCAATCACTTCTTTCAGCATGTGGGGTCGATAATCAGCAATAACTCATCAAATGTTGTTTTACGAGTCGTCAATCGTTTTTGGATTATCGGTTCCGGTGAAGACACTTCACACACCACCACAGAAAAAGTTTAGCGGTGTTAAATCACACCACGATCTTCGAACAAATCAATAAATTGTGGCATAACGCAGTCTTGTTAAAACCACTGCTAACCAACATCAAGGTGTTCCGATTCAGGAAAGAAAATTTAACGAATGATCATGTTTCTATAACGGTCCATTGACTGTACACCTCTGGCCGGCATTTTTGCTTACAGAAGTAACAAGATGAAAATAAGCTTTACGTGAACACCTGACAATTAAGTCTTAATTTCACGGCGAGCTTACTCGCATGCAGAGTCCAATTAGGCTTAGACCAGAGCCCTAAGATCTACCCCAAGGCAGAATCAAGTTCCACCCCAAGGTAAAATCAAGTTCTACCCCAAAGTAGACTCATAGTACCAATTTTATGGAACATGTTGAGGCATGTCCACACTCCTTGGTGAGGGGCGAGGTCTATCTAACACCTCTTGCATCCGATAATATCATCCGTAGACAATATTACCCAATGCCATATGTTTCCGCTATGGAATAAACCACAAACACCACGATACTCCCACAAGGGGGCCTACCTCATAGATAGTCTCCCAGGTGACTCGGCCACCTGGGTGGGCACTATCTCCCGTGGTACCAGAATAAAGCTTCCGGTGGAGCTTCGCAACCATGAGGTCACTTCCAGATGAGCACCTTCAATACTCAAGGCCTGGCAGCCTTAGATATGCGCACTCAACCATCTGCCAAGGCAGAAGCAAACAGCAAAATACGCATACCAAGCCTTCCTCTCTTAGCCGCATACAAGTTTTACCTTGCATACGTTTCCAGTAAGGAATCAATACTTCAAGGAAAAGAAATATAGCTGTAGATACTCACTCCTATTTCAGTTACAACAATTTCCCTGCCATTCATATTGTTCCCGGGTTGCCGCGTGGAGGTGGAGGATAGGCACGTCTATCCCTCTTAAAATCCAAACTCCAATCTCAACCACATTCATGATTGGATTGAAGCCAGCTTACAAAACACCGTCGATGCTAAGCCCGGCAGGGACCCTAAAGACGAAGAGGTGCCGCGGCCTCTACGCTCCAAGGATCTGCTGAACAGAAGGAGTATCTATATTTGTAGCCTTGGTTAAGCGTTCAAACACTTAAGAGGGTATAGTTAACCCCCATTACTGAAGTAAAAATGCAACCAAAAATGAGCTAAATCGCTGTTTTCTAGTTTTCTTGTAGAAATCGGAATTAAAAGTAATCTTGTTTCAATTCCCTTCGCCGAATTTACTCTGCTGGTTGTTCAGGCGTCAAGGCCCCAACCCATAGAATCCGTTGCGTCCGTGCGTCCGGCAAATCAACTCACAGCTCGATTAAATATACGCGTTCTTACGAGAAGTGGTCCATAGACAACGCATGCAGCAACGCAACGTACAGAAGTAGCCGAACTTTTTCTTCTCCGCCAATCCGTTGACAGCTGGTTGACAGCAATTTTTTTTTACTTGCTCTATAGGGCAAGTATTGGTTTCGTGCAGAAAAAAAAATCGAGGTTTTAATCAAACATGACATTACGATGATAGAGAAGCCCAAAAAAGTGGTTTTCGCCATACCATCCGTCGGTCTGTCTGTGCGTCTGTGCGCCTGTGCGGATGTGCGCTTTTTCACGTCATGCTACAGCCTAAACGGCTTGACGGATTTTCTTCAAACTTGGTATATAGCAGTTTGAAGAAAAACGGTTGCTGAGGTTTTTTTTTTATTTTGTTTTAGCCCGGCTCAAACTGGTACCTTTCAAGTAACGGTTTTTTTCAATTTGGATTTTCTCGAAAACGGCTCTAACGATTTTGATTAAATTTATAATTTAGCTTACTTTAAGCATTTCTAACAAAACTGCGTTTTTTGTTTTTGCCTCAAATGGTCGTAACGAAAATCAGGTTTTAACGGCTTTTTTTCAAATAGCCATAAGTTCACAACGGCTTGATTGAATCAACTCAAACTTCGTTCGACATAGTTTTTCATAGTGTTCTATAGGATGGTTTAGTAAATTTTTCACTGAAGCCTTTCTAAACAGTGGCTTCCATACAACGAGCCGTTGAGTTTTAGCCAACTTTTTTTGGTTTTTTCTAATTTTCTCGAAAATGGCTCTAACGATTTTGATTAAACTTTGTGTGTTATATTCTTTTAGTGTTTTTAAGAGAACTGCGTTTTTAGTTTTTGGCTAAAAATGCAAATAACGGAGATCTGCTCTTAACGGCTTTTTTTCAAATGGCCATAAGTTGTCAACGGTTGTATCGAATTCACTCAAACTTTGTTTGGTATAGTTCCTCTTACAGCTTCCTATCAGATGGAATTGATTTTTTTTCAGTTTCTCTTTTTTAAATGGTGGCTCCTACACAAAGAGCCACTAGATTTTGGCCATTTTTTTTAATTTTTTCTAATTTACTCAAAAAAGGCTCCCCCGATTTTTATGAAACTTTGTATATGTAACATACATAGTGTAACCATATTACTTAAATAAACGTATACTCATGTATTGTATCTATGTCCAAAGACTGTCGGTGTGAGGTGCCTGCTTTTATGTCTAAGTATTAGTATTTGACGAAACTATTGCATTATGTATTTTATGTATTAAGATAAAGCCAATGACTGAACCAAAGCGAGTTCAGTTGTAAGAGAACGGTCGAGGCGAATGGTTCATTGTGATTTTGTAATAAAGAAGAGTTTTAATAACGATGACTAAATCTAATTGTCTTTATTTCAAGTGATCTAGAAGACCCCTTACAATAGAATACTTCAAACAAAACTGCATTTTTAGTTTTTGGCTATACATGATAATAGCGGAAATTGCTTTTAACAGTATTATTAATTTGGCCATAAGTGGACATTTGTATCATTTGTAACACCCAAAAGATAACGTCTTATTTTAAATATTTCTTAACGTTAGCTCCCATATATCGAGTTTTCCAGTTTTAGCCAAATTTTTTTGGTTTTTACCAAATTTTTCAAAAATGAATTGTTCTTATTGATCGAAAAGTTTGTTTTCATCGTACTATTGCACCAACAAAGCAAGTACGTGCGACTCAGTCGTGCATTTTATTTCTATTTGAAGTGGTTGCATTTTGGCATTGAAGAAGATAAATATATTTCTTCTTCGAAGGGTTTTGGTTACAGTTGTAATTATGTAAAGCATAATTTTTTGCAGCATATTCGAAGAAAAAAAAGAGAAAAAAATGGAACGTCAACGCATTCATTGGATCACCCCCAATCCGGCGATCCAGCAAACGTCAGCGACCAACGGATTCTATGGGTCGGAGCCTTCAGTCGATTCATGATAAAATGGCAAACTAAACTTAAGATAAGCCAAATGGCTGTCAATGAAAACAGTGCTGCCAACTTTAAGTTCTATACCTACCTCTCAAAAAGTACAATTTATTTTTATTTTCCTGAACGGTTTCATATTCGAAGGAGTAAAGCATTTTATTCACTTAAGAACAGATGGTTACTGTATGATTTAAATATTTTATATTCCGCTTTGAAGTTATACATGCGTGCTAATGATTCTTTTTGACCTAAGATTATTTTCATGTCCATGTTGGTAAATCCTTCCGAAAATGTTGGGTAGCAGAAAAACTCCTGAAAAATAAAAAAAATAAAAAACCAAACGTCAGGGCAGTTATTTAAAATAAATAGTGATTACATTTTACTTCCGGCTTATTTTGATGAGACAAGCATTATTTTTCTTCCTTAGATTGATGAGACAATCCATACAATATGACATGGGTCAAAATGAAGGGTTTCAATAGTAACACAAACACAAAAAGAGTTAATTATGTTTAAAGATAAACAACTTGCAAACATAATGAATGACTTCTTTACCACATTGTTAACCCTTTTACTCTTAAATTAAGGTTTTATTCTATCGGCTTCCGGAAGTCCAGCTTCATTTTTCCTTTAACAGCTTTATTTAATTGCAGTTCCTACTACTATTTTTTTTTTAGCAAGGGCGATAATGAAAAGAAAATAAACTCTTCCATAAAGAAACAACCATACTGAGAATTGTGCCACATGTGCAAATCTCAAATATGTCAAGACAAGCAAAACACATCCATCTTCCTAAAAAAAGGCTCCCACAGCATCAAATAGAAAAGAAAAAAAATCTAACAGTGAAAACTGAAGGATTTTCAACGAATCATCTTCCTTCGTCGTCCTTTACATTCTAAACCATTTATCACTCGGAGCGTAAGGCTTGGCATTTTTCTTTTTTTGCTCACGTTGATTCTGTGGAAAATATTTCTAGGTTAACGAATTTTTCATTTGAAACTTGAAAATGTGTTGCTGTTTTTTTTTTTTCCTTGAAAATTAAATTCAAGGGAATTTTAAATTTACACCGGATTCCAAAACTCTTAAATTTTATAATTTTTTGAAAAAAAAAATTCCTTCGATTATTATTCTTAAAAATATATTGGAAAAGGGTTGCTATCTTTTTTTGAATAAAATATAACCCTTAGCTCATCAAATAAATATTTTCTGACGTAAATTTTTTGCAGGACAATGTTGCATTACCGACTTACATATGGAATTTGACTGTTGAAATTGCAAATTCGTCATATGTGATGATTTTGGAATTGGGCTCATATTCTTTGCGGTAAAGACTAACGTTTTGTGGTCTCCTGTGATCAAGCATTGAATGCGTTGAAAACAATGTATTTTAAAATGATACAATTTACGCAGTATAATGTTACAACTAGTTCCACCATTAAATTTAATACAAAAAAAAAAAAAAACACACACACACAATTTAAAAAAATTTCGCGCTTCAGTTCCGGAGCGATACTGATGTGCCTCCACCAACTCGGTCAAAAAACCACAGCAAAAAAATTATAGTTTCAGTGAAACCTGATATTAAGCTCAGCTCTCTTCAGCGGACAAATTCTCACGACTGTGGAATTCTTGGATTTAAATTACAAACATTTGATGTTCCTTTGCAGACACTACCTTGATCAGACGCAGACAAAAAACACAGACATTCAATACAGACCACCAACTCTTTGAACTCTTTCTAGTTTCTTTTCTTTCTTTACCTATGAATAAGCTTGATGTTGTGTATTTTATTATGAGTATGTGAAAGCTCTCCCTTAAGCTCACGCGTGCATTTGAAATGGGAACCAATACACGTAAAAATGAAATGCCACAGGCAGAATAATGCATATAACCTTGCTGAATAAAATATTTTAAATGTGTTTAAGGCAAGAGGAATACAAGATTGGCGATCTGCTGGTCAGCCAACCACAAAAATATTGCAATACATATAACTGCACTTATCCTTTTATAATGGCTTCGTTTTTAGAAGATGCCGGAGAGCTCATATTTTATAAAAGCAATCTAGCTTTAAAACTAACGGTTCTTTGAACTCAAAAACGCCTTTAACGATTTTGATAAAACTTTCTGAATGGTCGTTTTTATGGTAACATAAAATTTTGGTTAAAATAGATTTTTCACGAAAAGTCTTATAAGGGTATCTCCCATATGACATTTGTTCTCGTAAGCCACTTACCTAACGGATTTCATAAAAAATTTCAATATAAAAGCTTTTTTATAAACGAAACAATATTGATTCTTAAATTAAAAAAAAAAGTTTATTTTTCAGCTTAAAAAAACGAATTTTTTTTACTGTCGGTTTTTTCAAAAACTGTTTGTTCAAAACTTTTAAATTATTTTGTTTTCTGATAAGGAGTACAGACTTATATACATGGTGGGCCAAAAGAAGTCATCCATCTGATGTTGCTTGGCTCTTTTTTTTTCTGAATGAAAAACTTCGATTCTGTTTTTTGATTATGTTTATTTAAACCTTTAGAATTGTATTGGTCAAGTCGAGAAGATGATATCGGCCAAATGGGCGCCGTCACAATTGATTGCTCGTTTTATGTTGTCCTTTGTCGGCTTCCAGAGTCTCGGGCTTGTTCACGTAAACACGGGACTTAAAAAAACCCCACAAAAAGAAGTTTGAAACGGTTAAATCGGGCGATCTTGCGGGCCAGTGCAAATCGCTAAAACAAGAGTACACCGCCTTCAGAATATCGGTCCAAGTCGGTTCATGTATCACTCCATGGCTTGTTCACTTGTATTCTGCATCTGTCTAGTCCACAAATGTCGAAACAGATTTGACATTTTCGGCCATTTTTAAAAATAAGAGCATCTTCCAATAGGGTGACTTCTTTTTGCCAACCTGCCATTTTATTTCTTGGATAAATTCGAATTTATGAGAATAAATTTATAAAAATCTGTGGACCGGTTTTTGAGAAAAAAAAAGTTTTTTCTGAAAAACTTTTTGAAAAAAATTTTCAAAAAAAAATCAAAAACGCCAGTTCATAGGTATTCAGCAAATACATTTATTTAAAATTTTTAGAAAAAAAATTTAATAAGCAGTTTTCAAAATATTAGTTTTAAATGCTTTTAAAAATACAAAAAAATATTTTTGAAAAATATTGGTATGCAATACAAATTGAGCTACCTACAGCTATATTTGTGTGAAATTTCCAAAGAATCGGTTGAGTCGTTTTCGAGATAGTGGAAAGCAAAAAAAACGGTCCAATGGAAAGTACCGTTCTTAGCCATTTTTTAAAACTTTTTTTTCAGCCATATGATTGGTAGTACCTAAAAAGCAACACTGATTTTTTCAAATCGAAATCGTTAGATCCGTTTTTGAGAGAAATAAGCTTTAACGTAACGGTTGTATAACAGGTACCGTTATTTTTTGAGCTAAAAAAAAATTTCAATTTCCCCTCTGTACAATACCTAAAAAAGTCTATATACCAAGTTTGAAGCAATTCGGCTAACCCGTTTGGGCAGTAGGTGTCTATACATACAGACATACAGACGGACAGAATTCTTAGCCAATCTTTTTTCGTCTTCGCTATCATCGTAATGTCATGTTTGATTGTTATCTCAAAACTTTTTTTTTCGACGAATGCATAACTTGCCTTATAGTACCTATAATCGCAACTGGTCAAACGATATAAATTTTTGTTCCCTTAAATCCAAAACAGTGAAAGAAATCAGTTGACTATAACTTAATTTTTTTCTAAAAAATATTTTAACTAGTGATTTAAAGTGATTAATAAAAATTCATGCGTGACCTTTCCCCTGCTTTTTGTACAAAATCTCAAGCCCCAAGACCACTGTCACACTTTAGAACAAGTATTTTTTGCTCCACTGATTTGAGATAAACATTATAATTTTCTTCCTTTCCATCGGAATTTTCAAGAAGTCGATAAATGTCTTTACTTTCTTAAAGTTAAGAAGATCCTTACAAAAAATTGTGAAAAATAATTGTTTTTCTTGACTTCAAAATTTGACAGCCTTCCTATTTAAGCACACAAAATTAAACGAACGCAACAATAATGTATAGTAGTAAGCTTGATTGTTGTTGGGAACACTTTTCTCTATTATTTTGGCTTGTTTTAATAAGCCATTGCTTCTTCTCCCTTTAAATTCTTGTCCGGTTCACTTCAATTTCCTAAATTTACTTGGGACTGGATTGGTAAAATTCAAATTCAAATAATTAATTAATTGTCTTTGTCTCAAAATAATTCATAAAAATAATAATTATTATTAATTCTTTAATTATCATTTTAATTGCTTTCCTGACTTTCCAGTCTCATTGAACCTCAAGTGTCAATATGAAACACGATTAAAATGCTTTCACCTAATCCAATGTTGAAATCAAAATATCTTCTCTATAAAATTAATCATCTCGACCAATTTGGTTATGCTAAAACGATTCAGATAAAAAATCTTAATTTTTAATCCTTGGTCTCTCCTCCAATTGAAATGTACTGATTTCAATTGTTTTAATGAATATTATACCATTCCCGCATAATTGCTAATAACAATAGAAATTCAAAAGCCGATAAAAATCATTGATATCAAAGCGTTTAAAAACCAAAAACACAAGAATAATGGCCAAAGAAGTATATAGGATTTAATCATTCAAGTGCAATTCCCAACTGGAAATTAAGAATTTCTATCTCGAAACAGAATCTTGAAAAGCAATTTTCTTTCCTCTTCCCTTTATGACACTATCAGTGGGGACCTGCCTGCCTGGCTGCCATTCACTGAATGAAACACAATTGGAATATACCATGGATGAAAAAGCAGTGCAAGGACAAACAAAGTATAGATGAAGGACCTCTTCCAACATATATATGTATATGTATGTACCAACAACACACCAACAAACAAAAAGGATCGAAACAAAGTGAAAATGAGAAAAGTGTCAGGGAACTTTTTCTTGTTTTCCAAACCATCTTTCATAGTACACAACCTACAGTCTATAGCCGAGATCCTGATTTTAATATCAAACCCAGGTAAAATGGTGGCACCTATAGCTATATATTGAAACGACCACGAATCCGCGAATTTTCTAGGGAATCCGACATCGACGTCATATTAACTGCGAACTTTTCTAAACTCCAATAAAAAACGGCAGTTAACCACCCGGCTGGCTGATGTTGAACTTTTTTTTAAGGGTGGATTAGAAACTCCCATGATGGAACACAGAGCTTCATTAAGGATAAATGAATTGAACTTTCTGCTTATAATTCATTTTCAAAATTTCTCCATCCTCCATCTGCAAAAGATTGTCATCCCGGACAGAACTTGTTATCAAATTTGATTATATTTCGGAATTGCCGCCATCCTCCTTCCTCATGGTTTAGGCAAAAGTTGGAAGGCAGAAGAAGACTCTCGCTATCTGTCTACATTTTAAAAGGAAATCCTTTGGGTGAGGACAGCCATTTGGCCATTTGGCAGCGATAGCAAAACCTTGCCGTCATTTGCACGTTCCTCTTGGACTCGAGGACACATGCCCCCAAGTTGAAGAAAAATTATGCAGATTAATTATATTTTCGGCAGCAGGAGAATAAACACAGGACACAGCAAGCCAAGAATATTATATTTAAAGGCTGACGGTGCGGTGCGGTACGGTGGTGTTTTTTGGTGTGGTTTTGGACCAAATGCTTACTGGGTTTTGGTTGGACCATAAAAGGAGAAAGGCTGTGAATTATAATTAATTGGAGCAGGTTCGATAGGTTTCGTTGGTCGTCAGCTCAGGTCGTGGTTGGCTTTTCTTGTGTATTGGTGTTATTTTTTTTATTTTTTTTTTGATATGCGGTGAGTGGGCAAGTGGCAGCGGGTGCAGGCTGCAGGGTCGGGAAGAAAATCTGACTGAATTCACAATATTCCGGTAAATAATTTATGAAGTGCTGGGACCTGGGGTATTGACAATTTTGTGGTTCGACAGCATGGGGGTTATAATGTTTTCGTAGAGCACAACAAGAGAAATGTTTTTTTCTTTGTTTTTTGTTTTTGTTTTTGTATCTGTTGTCAAAGAGTCTTTAATAATTCATTGCGACTTAAATGCGGTAAGCTTCGCTTATATTGTGAAATATTAAACCATGATGGTGGCATTTCTGTTGAGCTGCATTTAACGTTAAAAGGTATTTGTGATCCAAGTTGCGGCATTTAAATTCCCTTTGTTACGATCGGGGTAGTTAAAGCAGTTTCGAGCGAAATTGGAAAGCTCTTGTTTTTATTCATTTATTTATTTATCTATATATGTGTCGCTTACTATAATAGTGGTGTTACTCCATTTTTTCAAATATGGATTTCTTTGCACCATCGGTTCACTTTTTCAAATACCTTTCAGTACAATAGTGAATCAACTCCAAATATCCAGTATATTTTATATAATAAGAGATTTTCGTTTTTAAAGGGACATTTAAGGCATTATGTTCATTATAATAGTGAAGTAAGTCCCAAGTCAGTTTAATAGTGAAGTAAATCCGGACTTGATTCACTTTTACTGTGACAAAATTGTTCGAGCACATACAAACAGTGATAGCGCCTAGCACTAAAAAACAATGGGAAAACTCAAAAAATGTGTTGAGCTGTCCACGGAAAATGAAAAACAGGCGATGTTTGATTCATTTTGGAAATTAAAAGGCTTTAATACACAGAATGAATATTTGTACGCTTCAGTGCAAAAAAAAATAGTCAGCCGAAAACGCCCAAAAGACCAGTCACGTCCATTAAAAGACGTGTCGTTTAAGTACTTCTTAAAATCTTGCAACAACAAACAAGCAGTTTATTTCAAGAAATATTTTATGAAGACGTTTCAAGTCAGCGATGGAAGACTATATCGACGCCTTTCTAAAGATGCCGTTTTTCAGTCCAAGGATTAGCGAGGAACAACTACTTCTCGACAGTTGGATGATTCGGATATTGTTGCCAATATTCAAAGTTTTCCTGCCTATCAAATCCATTACATACGCAGAATTAATCCAAATAGAAAGTATTTAAATACTGGATTAAAATCAAAATGTACGGTCTCTATAAAGAAAAATGTGAGAATGAAGGAGTTGAACCAAAAAAATTGAAATGCTACATGAAATTTTTCAACACAAAGTTCAATTTTCATTTCAAACAACCGATGAAGAGACAATAAATGAGTTGCAAAAGCAAAGAGAACTTCATCTGCGGAAAGCAGAGGCAGCGTACCAAAGCCTTCAAAATGACACAAGAAAATTTGATGAAGCTTACGTGCTAACTTTCGACTTACAAAAAGCCTTAGCCTTCCCAAAGCTAACAACGTCGGTGGCATATTACAAAAGGAATATGAATTTTACAACTTGGGAATACATTAATTCAGTAACAACACAGGCTACATAAATTTCTGGGATGTAGTTAAAGGAATGCAGAGGATCTCAAGACATTGCATTTTGTCTAACCAAGCACTTAAAAACTTATGCAGTATTAAAAAAAACAACGTTATTATGTACTCCGATTCTTGCACTGGACAAAATAGGAACATAAAAACTACGCTTTCGCTGAAGCTTGTTCAAGATCCAGATAAAAATATTAAGACTATAGACCACAAGTTCTTGGTATCAAGACATTCCCATCTTCCCAACGATGGGGAATTTGGTATAATTGAGAATGCCAGTCGTCGTCATGCTCAAATTTATAATGCAGACGAATGGATCGAAACGAAAAACACCGCACTTCATAATCGAAGACTTCAAAAATTCAGAATTTTTAAGCACTGCTGCTTTGGAAGCATCCATAACAAATAGGAAGAAGACAAAATCCGGCTCAGAATTAGATGGATAAGATTCGAAGAAGATCATCCTCTACAATTCGAATTCAAGGAAACACTTAATCCATAAACACCCTTTTATGAAGTTGATCTGAGTAAAAAAGGAATCGACAAAAAATAACCACCCTTTTCAACATTCAATAGGCCCCACTCTATCCTTCAAGAAGACCTGTTACTGCCCCAAAGAAGAGGGATATGCTTGATCTTCCACCCTACATTCCACCAGTTCATCCCCAATATTATAGAAACCTTCCCTTGGAGATTGCGACTCATTCCAGCATACATAAAGACGATGAGTGTTCATCTGATGACGAAATCATGTGTGGTTGAAGTTCCAAATTTCACTCTAAGAGTGAAGTAACTCCAAATAAATTTTTTTAACTTAATTTATTTATTTAGTTTCAATTTTATTTTCTAAGCTGTTACGATTTTTAAAGAGTTTAACTTTTTAACAATAATAAGAAAATATTAACTAAACGGAAATTCTTATTGTGTTTTTTCTATACATATTTTTGCAAAAGGCTCATTATCTCGGAATGCAATTACATGGAGTTACACCACTATTATAATAAGCGACACATATATAAAAATAGATGTGTGTATGTTTGTATGTTTGTATGTTTGTATGTTTGTATGTTTGGATGTTTGTATGTTTGTATGTTTGTATGTTTGTATGTTTGTATGTTTGTATGTTTGTATGTTTGTATGTTTGTATGTTTGTATGTTTGTATGTTTGTATGTTTGTATGTTTGTATGTTTGTATGTTTGTATGTTTGTATGTTTGTATGTTTGTATGTTTGTATGTTTGTATGTTTGTATGTTTGTATGTTTGTATGTTTGTATGTTTGTATGTTTGTATGTTTGTATGTTTGTATGTTTGTATGTTTGTATGTTTGTATGTTTGTATGTTTGTATGTTTGTATGTTTGTATGTTTGTATGTTTGTATGTATGTTGTCTATGGACTCTTAAACGGCCCAATGGATCTTTATGAAATTTTCAGGGTAAATATAGTCAAGGATGGTTCCTGTGAAGGTTTCGTGCCGATCGGGTGGAAGGAAAAAAATGCATGCTTTTAACAATTTTGGTTCAGTTTTTTTTTAAATTCTTTTTTGGTTTTTTTCATAAATTTTTAAGCGGAATGCCCTGGTGGAAGTTTTTTTTTCAACTTATTTATAAAAATGTTTTCCTTTCGTTGAATAAAAGCATCATATTTATGGAACTGAGTCGAAAAAATCAAACTCTCAACGAACGTGCGTGTCCATTTGGTGCAAGAATCGTCCACCCAAACATTTTCCAAACAACTTTTGAACATCAGAAAAGGTATTGAATCGCACAACAAATGACATTTTATTTTCCCAAATTTTTGTCAAATGCAGCAAAATATTCAAGCCACAATTTATCAATGTTATCATGTTCAGTTTAACAATCAAATTAATTGCACTTTGTGTGTATGCCAAAAAATTTTTATATATTTATACACCAACCAAAACGACCAAAAATATTGCTTATCCGCTAGCATTGAGATAAAATATATAAATAAATTTAATTTCACATTAAATACACATAAGTGTTTTCTTGGGCGTAGCAACGCGCGCCGGGTACCGCTAGTTTATATATAAGTCATCACTAAAAGTATTCTTACTGAGTCCTTGTTTTGACAAACACAATAATTGATTGTTATGTTTGTGATGGAAAATATGAGAAAGAGGAGTTCCTGGGATTTACTTAGAGTATGTAGATACTTCCAGGCGGGTCGATCACTGACCTCTCTACCTGGTCACTTCATCCAATTTGAGGTTTTGATTGGAGCCTTCTTCCCTCTGATATGAAACTTATCCGCGCTATGCATGGCACAGCAATTTTAGCTGTTTTTAATTGCAATTATAGGAACTATGTATAAGCAAGGTATGGATTCGTGCAAACAAAAAAATGCACTACTTCGTCACACGAACTTCCTCTAATGTGTGACAGTGTGATTTTGATAAAAATAAATTTTGTCGAAATTTATAAATTAATACTTAAACTAATTTGAGCTGAAAAAAGAACGCCGTTTTGTTAATTGGATACATTTTAATTTATGAGAATAAAATTAAAAATTATAAAAATCTGTATCGTGGTTTTTGAGAAAAATAGTTTATTTCTTAAACTTCTTGAAAACATTTAAAAAAAAAATTCAAATACGCCAATTTATAGTTATTCAGCATAAATATTCTTATCATTTTTGAAAAAAATAAAATGCACGCCAAGAAACCTGTTTATCGGTTTTTGAGAGGAAAAGTTTTTTTTTTGAAAATCTTTATGGAAACATTTTTCAAAAAAAAAAATTCAAAAACGCCAAATTTAATGAGCAAAATTAAAAAATGCTCTTAAAAAATAAATATTGGTATGTAGTATAAATTGCGGGCTATCTACATATATATATGTGTGCAATTTTGAAAGAATCGGTTGAGCCGTTTTTGAGATACCTAGTCAAAAGGACCGTTTTTAAACATTGTTAAAAAAAATTTTTCCAGCCATATGAATGGTCGTAGCTGAAAAGTTTCAGTGATTTTCTGAAGCCAAAATCATTAGAGCCGTTTTCGAGAAAAATAAGCTTTAACGTAACGGCTATATGGCAGGTACCGTTATTTTTTGAGCCTAAAACAATTTTCAATTTCCCCACGATACCTAAAAAACTCTATATGCCAAGGTTGAAGCAATTTCGATCTGAAGCCCACCCGTTTGGGCTGTAGGTGTCTTTTTTTTATAATTCACTCGCACTAAAGGGGATATTAATACTCTTAAAATGTATAACACAGTGCGAGCGCTTTGGCAAGTTGGGTATGAGATGAAAGAAGACACCGATATATGTACTGTACATTGGTTTCAAACGTCTTTATATCACAATAGGAGGGAAAAATCGAGTCGGGCAAAGCATTCTACATTCTTATAGTGCGGCTAAATTGATTGGTAATCCTTGCAGTGCAGATAGAGAGACAGACAGACAGACATACATAGGTACAGATGGATACAATTTTTAGACCAACTTTTTTTGGACTTCGCTATCATCGCAATGTCATTTGGTTTTTATCTCAAAACTTATTTTCGACGAATGAATAACTTGCCTTATAGTACCTACATATATGTACATCAATCGCAAGTACAAATAAAATGCACTGCTGGGTCGTACGTACAATCGCACAATTTTTCGATTGCTTGCAGAGCTTTGTAAACGCGCTGGCGCTGGGCCGCATCCCCCTGCGTGGCGCGCCCGCTCTCCACTCATCTTTATAAAGTCTAAATCGCAAGATTATCATTAGAAACCTTTCACACACGTCTTTTAATATGTTTTTTATTCTATGCCACACCGCCCAAATTTTACACAACTTTTAAAAAATGACAACGCAAAAAAAAAATTACATAACGCTCAAATTATATGTCATAACGCCCAAATTCAAATTATATTGCCTTGCCACAAAGCTTTTGGGCGTTATGTCTTTTTGCGGTTAGGGCAATATGTTGCTAGGTCGAATAAACTAGTTCAACGATTTTAAAAATGTGTTTCATTTAAATTCAAAACATCAGTAAAACCAATCAGATGGCTTACTTCATTTTTAACAAAAAACGTTTAACTAGTGATTTTAAGGACCCCACAAGAAAAAGTGCAGCGGGGTCAGATTGTCATGACCTTGGTGACTAATCCACTTCACCTATGAAATCGTGGCTCGCTTTTACCGCTCACTTATGTCGGTTTCGAAAAAGTAAGGATAAATGAAGTCAACGGCCCGAAATCCACAAAAAAACGAATACTTTTTGAGGAAATGGGTTTTGGCATCAGTAACTGAATGATAAAAAAATATATTTGACAGAAATGTCATCAAAACAAAAATAACATGGCTGTCACAGGTAGCCAAAATCTACCCGCGCCAATTGATTTCATTTAGATCACAGTTTGATGTTTCTGATGAAAGCGATCATTCCTCTGTAAGGAAAAGAAGATAATGATAAGTCCGATGATTGCCATAGTTTCTGCCTTGACTGTACTAGCTTCTACAAACAAAAAAACCCATAAAACCTTTTATCAAAGCTTATGCTGCTTTTAGAAACTTAAGCGGTCGTAAACCGTACAAATGCTTTTTTTTACTTTTAAGGAGATGGGCAAGTATTTTCATTTCTTATAAGAGTATTGTCAATATCAAAAAAGAAAAGTCAAAAGTACCTTCCTACACTGATGTCATTCACATATCATTTTCCAAAGGACGTTTAACCAAAAACAAATTGAATTTAGGAAAAAAAAGATACGACCTAACGACCATCTAGCAAAAAAATATTAGACAAATATAAAATAATAACTTCAGTCTCAACATAAATGGAAGATATTTATTGAATGACCAGGACAATTTGCCTTCTTAATTTAGTTAAAGTCATTTAAACGAAAGATACGCTACACGCATATATACACAAGAAGACACCATTTACCATTACCGCACAAAGAGACAATCCTTATAGGACATAACAACAACAATTGCAATTTAATTTCAAGAATAATAATTTCCTTTTCACATAATACAAATTTCCGACATAGACAAATAATAACGGCACAAATGTATGTACAAGTACATGTACATTGTACAGTAACAGTACACACATGTGAATAAAAATGGCAAGTCTAAGAAATTAGCATACATGAATAAAGAAAGGGGTTTTTGACAACACACAATATTATAGTCGGTAGCTAGCTATGTATATGTAGAACGTAATAGTATCCAGTCCAATAGTTTTGCTTTAGATCCTTTCCATTGTGGATTTTTACATATATACTACAGTATTACACTAACTTAAACAGAAACCCTTGGCATTTATTGAGTCATTTCGTAAATAATCTTCCATTCTCGCAATGGCAGAGATTTGTAAATGTTGTGTTCATGTTATGTTGCGGTTGTTGAGTTCATACACACGTAAAGTCACAATAAATGGCTAATTGGTTGGGCTTTTATTGAAGACAAGTTTGGGTAGTTTTTGCAAGTAAATTTACTTTTCTCTAGCTCAAGAGGCAGTTAGCAAAAATATTTTCTTTCTGATTGACTAAATAATGTTCTTTAATATTTTTGAATTAGGCGAAATGTTGAGTCTGAATTATGTTTACTCGTAATGTTGGTTTTATTTTTCAGGAAAAGAATAATAGCTTGGATAATTTTTGTCTTAAATTTTCCATTTGATTGATATGATAGCCAAAAAAATATTTCGTTTTAAGCAATTAATTTCTGTTTAAGAACCTTATGGGGCAGTTGAAAAGGGTGTTTTAGCATCGGAACAAAACTTCAACAAATCAATTGTGGCACATGCTGTGTAACCATATTACTTAAATAAACGTATTCTCATGTATTGTATCTATGTCCAAAGACTGTCGGTGTGAGGTGCCTGCTTTTATGTCTAAGTATTAGTATTTGACGAAACTATTGCATTATGTATTTTATGTATTAAGATAAAGCCAACGACTGAACCAAAGCCAGTTCAGTTGTAAGAGAACGGTCGAGGCGAATGGTTCATTGCGATTTTGTAATAAAGAAGAATTTTTATAACGATGACTAAATCTAATTGTTTTTATTTCAAAGTGATCTAGAAGACCTCTTACAGCTGGGTCCTGGGTGACATGTTTCATCATGTTGTGGAAACCACTACAGCTCCCACACATCAAGACAATTAAATTCAGAAACGAAATACACATTGATCATGGCTCCATATTGAGATACTCATTGACTGTAACCCTCTATTCGGCATCGTTTCTAAAGAAAATTATAACCATCAACGATTACAGCAATCCATTAAGCACACCAAACTGTGAGTCTGTTTTTTTTTGTATATAACAGTGGCATCGTGACATAAGCTTGAGAACTATGTATCTACAGGTATACACACCAAACTATTCGCAAGTAAGAACAAAATCGCATCCTGTCCTACTCCCTAGCGCACTTCGAATGCATCGGAAAGCTGTAAATCACTGTGCAAAACGAAACAACTTGCGTTAACAATAAGCCTAGCACAAAAAAATCTCCAAATGACATCACGATTTATGCGATAAAAGGTCTTCTCGATGTCGACTCAAATGAGATGGAGCGGGGTTTGATACTCTTATTATTGCTCAAGGATTATTATTGATAAGGTGTCAACTTGATCGACCCAAATCGACCACTCCGAAACCTCACTTGGTGCCTTTTCAGCGCATAGACTCGATTCTGGACTTTATTATGAAATTCTAACAAGGGTTCGAACGATTCTTTTGTCGGTTCAGTATTCTCTTATGTTTAACGTCAATGTCAAGGACTTCAGCAATTTTTTTTTTTTGCATCTTCAAACACTTTCTAAAATGAGTCGTCTTCTGCCCGTTCAATTTTTAGTTGATCCCTTAAATCTTTGGCGAGATCCATAGTTTGGACCAAGTCTAAATTCACTCTTTGAAACTCACGACTTAATGGCAACGAGAGTTGGTAAACCATACTTATAACCTTTAAACTAATCAAAAACTCGAAATCCATAGTGTTTTTTAAGTTCTTTGCGTCACTTTCCAATGTTCTTATTTGGGCAAGAGTCTCGAAAAAAAACGGAAATAGCTCCTAAAAATCTTCAACTGCTTGATATTTTGAGATCCATCGCGTCAGATTCAGCCTTTTTAATGTCTTTTTTTGTGGAGTCTTTTCGCTTTTGCTTATTGTTTTTTGCAGCATATCTTTTCTTTTCGGTGTATTGAAATAATTGTAAGCAGCTTCAATTGTGGTTAGGCAGTCTCTATAATGGCTGGTATTTTAAATAATAATTTCTTTTAGATGAAGTTGATTTTGTATTTTCCCCGTAGAATGTAGGTATAGAATGGTACAATTGACAATGCCTCTAGGAATCCTGTGAGTACTAATAAGACTTAATTAACGTAGGTACTAAATGTCAGAGTGCGTTTCTTTAACTTATTTGGCATGACTGGTTATGTTGAACAATTATCGATCCCCTGATCCCCCCTATCTACGCCACTGGCGCGTACTTGCCCTTTGGGTGCAATAGCATGATGATTACATAAAACTACTCTTAGCTTTCAGCTGTTTAAAATAAGCAAGTCAAGTCATCATCTTGTAGGTGCCATGAAAGATATATACCACCTTAGGAAGTCTTAACCATTTCGTGAATGTCGTTATTCACTAAAAATGCAGTTTTTAAATAAATGAGCCAATTAGATACAAAAAACGAAAATTGTTGGCCGAAACTCGTTGTAATAAAATGCATGACTGGGTCGCACGTACTTGCTCTGTGGGAACACTAAAAGAATATTAGATATACGCAAGGTTTTATCAAAATCGTTAGAGCCGTTTCTGAGCACTGAAACTGGGACACACGAATTTGTTCTAATGTGTTACAGGGGTCTTGGGGCTTGGTATTTTGGAAAATAAAAAATGTGTGCGTGTACTAGTGTACACATGTAAGAAGTGAAACTTTTTTGGCAAACTAATTTTTATTTTTTTGCACTGCATTAACCGACCAGTGCAGCTTCTTAAGTCCGCTTACCCGCCTAACACATTTAATATTATACACATACACATAAAATTTCTCATATCAACCTTCCAGCGCTCATTTAACCACATACCAAGTCACATCCCTGCTACCCGCCAATTTAAAACCATCAACAACCTGCCTGCCAATGATTCCAGATGAAATATAAGAAATCTCACCGGATTCGAAATAAAATCCCAATTTTGTACTGTAGGGGGAAAAACACCATATTTTGTTTAAAAGAAAGTTTAACACTAAAATCCTACTCAATGCATTTTTCAAAAAAAAAAAAACCTTAGACCCGCACGTTTGCACTTGCGTCAAACATTTGATATCCCAGTTTCAAACCGTCAATTTGATCGCATTGCAGTCAACTCGTTAAATTTGCGCATGCTATTAAGTATTGAAAGTACAATATTCAGCGTAAATGCAATCGATTTAACAGCAGTTTGAAACTGGAATTGAAAAATAGTTTATTAGAGTAGGGATAGCCTTTAGAAATGAAATTAAAGTCTTGTATTTTTTCATTAGTTACCTAGACTATAAAAATAACAATTGTCATTATTCGGTTTTCGGGAAACAACAAAAAATTCTTAGTTTTTTTTTGTAAAACATGCTCGCTGAGCTCAATTACTATTTTTTTGTAAATCAAACTTTAAGCCTTAATTGTACAAATTTTTATTTTTGGTGATAAAATAGTTTTTTAATATTTATGTATGTGGGTACATATGTACTTATGTCGTACTGAATTATCCTTAAAATAATATCACCCCATAAAACAACAACCCAATCGCAAATTTTCCAACCATAAAAACCACCAAGAATTTTTTTCCCACTACTTTACCCACCAAATAGTTTTTCCAACCATTTTGGCGGGAAAAACAACCAATCTGGGAACAATGCGGTGACTGCCTACAGTGGTTATACGAAACAGTTTTGTCTGCTACGACACAAATAATGCATACCGTCTCTGCTACCCACCATTCTATTTTTAACAATCAGCCGCCGACCTTCCTACAGCTGATATGCAGAACCAGTTTGTGCTATTATAAAACAAACCTAACCTAACCTAACCTAACCTATAGTTCTCTCCCCATGGCACTGTGCGTGATGCGACGTTAGCTCTATATCACTCTCTCTCTCTCTCTCTCGGTCTTTCTGACTCGCTTGCTCCCTACTCTCGCTCCATGGCTATGTGCAGTGATGGAATCAAAACAAGAAAAAGATTGCGCGTAACGAAAAAATGTGACGCGTAACCGAAAAATGTGACGATAAATTTTTTTCCAACGCCGATAAAGAAGTTTCACTTCAAAAAAGGATTGAAAAAACTATATGAAATTTTAGAAAATAACTAATTAAAACGTTTTTTGGAGAAAATGATGTAAACCATCTGATTTATTTCGAAATTTAGGGATAATTTTTTTTTTAATCGTTCGACCAGTTTTTTTCAAAAAATGTTTTTTTTTAAATATTTTTCGAAATCCTATTTTTTTTTTGAGTATGCCTACATCTACCAATTCGTAGTTCTTAACAGAAACAAACATTTTAAAAAATTGTGAACGAACCGTTTTGAAAAAAAAAAATTAAATATTAAAAAAAAATTTCTTTTTTTACACTCAAAAAAACTTTTTTGAAAAATTAATGAATATTATTTCGTTTATAAGAGACTTTTCAAATCAAAAATTTTATCAAAATCCTCAAAGTGTCATACGATAAAATCTGACATGAAAAAACCGGTAAGAACTATTACTGCAAAAAATACCGTTCAGAAAGGTTTATCAATATCGTAGGAGCCGTAGAGTATGGTAATGGTAGGTAGGTACTGCTAGTTTTGGTGCTAGACTGCTAATTCAAAAAAATCCTCTGTTGGACGTCATAATAATGTTATGTACCAAGTTTAAAGCAAATCGGTCCAGTCGTTTGGGCTGTACTAAACTGTATACACAGACAGACACATACGGACAGACTTTTTCACACTTTTTTCGACTGCTCTATCATCGTTATGTCAGAAAAAAAAATTTTAATAATGCATACTTAACTTACCTATAGTATACCTAACCTACATACCTATTAATTGCTAGTAAAAATTGCAATGCCATCCTATAGAAAATTATAAGGAACTATGCCAAACAAAACTTTATTTAATGCAATGAACCCCATGCGAGCTTATGGATATTTGAAAAAAGCCATTTAAGCCTGGCGTTATGGCCAAAAATAAAAAACCCAGTGTTATCAAAGATGCCCTAAGAATTGTGAAAATTTAAGTTTAATCAAAATCGTTAAATCCGTTTTAAGCAAATCCAAAATGGAAAAAGTCGGTTTTCCTCTAAACTGCCATAATATGAAGCTTGAATAAAATCCGTCAAGATGTTTAGGCAGTAGCATGACAGACCAACAGACAATGTGGCGAAACCCTCTTTTTGGATTCTCTAGGATCGAAAAGTCATGTTTGATTGAAAACTCAATTTTTGTTCCTGCACGATACAAAAACTTGCTCTCTAGAGGAAGTGAAGTTGACAATGTTTCTTTGTGCAGTTCAAAATAAAAAAAAATCGTTCGTTGCATAGAACCGGGGTCCATCCAGAAGGAAATAAATAATTGTCCTTATACTTTTTTTCAAAAAAAAAAGATCCTTTTTTCCCTCCGGCCGCAACCAAAATGAACTCGCCCAAGACTCCGCAACAATAAATAGATACATCTATTTATATATATGTGATTGAATATTTTCATTAATTTTCATTATTGTTGTCATTTATTGGTTTGTCCATTCGACCACTGATTGAAATATTATGTACGAAAGCACGTTGCTTATGTGTAGGTATCTATATTTAAGCATACCAATACAAGTAGATTGTTTAACGTATATCTGCGATTCATTGTGGTTGCAAATGAATGTAATATATTGTGGCAATAAACAATTCCCAACAATATATATATATCAAATAAAAAGGACCTTTTCCATGAAGTTATATTATAGATACAGATATTTCAGATATACAGATACAATTGTGCGGGTGCTATATAATACATATGTATATAGGGATAAAAGAAAACTGAAAGTTTTCACTTCATTTGCAAGCAAATATAATTAATAAAATTAAATATTCATGTAAATTGTGTAAATATTACGAAATCATGCTGTGGTTTAAATTTGAAGCTCGATTCCTTTTGCTTGAATGGAAAGTAAATTGAAAACAATTCGACGATTTTTCAATTTTCCAATCAAATACTTTATCCGGCCCTGATTTTCGTGGCAAATGGAAAACCTTTTTATTTTTGCACCTGGGATAGCTGGGATATGCCTACCCCCGAACCGCACCGCATCGTACCGCACCCGTACCTGGCAAAATGTCGTTGTCAAAAAGACGGATGGTAAAACAAAACAAGATGGAAATTGTTTTCGGCCTGCCTTCGGTAGGTGGGAAAAGTAGGAAAACCCTTTTTTTTTTTTCAAATAAATGGGCCATCATCCGATGGTGTACCATTGAATGATTAATGCGAATGCCTTTTTCAGCGGCTATGCTGATGGTATGCGAAGGAAGAAGAGGTTCACCCGAAATCATCAATGTAACGCGAATACTTTCAGAAAAGCCAAAGAGTGATTGTAAGTTCATCGATCAATAAGGTCGTGGATGGTTATTTTTTCAGCTGTAGGGTCTTACTTTGTTAGCCTTTTTTTTATTGAGGCAGTCCCTTTTTTTTTTTTTTTTTTTGGTGTGTTCCTGTTCAATGATGTTAACAAGAAATATTGAACTTTTTGTTTGAAAAGAAGCAGAAATGGAATCGGGAAAGAGAATTCAACCTTTTGATTGGTTTTGAAACTTCAATTTTTATAAGCCCTTGAAGAGCAGTTGTAGTTTACATTTTTAGCTTCTGGGTGTGATACTTTACATATTTTTTCAAACGATTATACCTGCGATCAAAGTAACAATTATGGATAAGTGCAAACTTTGAGGATTTAAATGATGAAGTTAAATATTCAAATGGAGCGTGTAATTATACCCTTTAGTGAATTGGCTTTTTTTTTTTTTATTATTGAATTGTTTCGTAAAAAAATCTAAAGAGCATTTTGAATTCGTGTTGTACGGCAAAAGAACAAACCTTTATACTTTACAGTACCTATAGATACGTCCGAAGTTGAGCATTAAATTGCTTAAGGGGAATTAGATAGGCAGTAAAAGGTACCTATTTTTTTGAAATTACTAATTTGCAATCCAATCCAAAGAACGCATTTTCGCTAACAGAGCTTGATGCAAAACTCTATCAAATGCATTTGATAATACCTATGAAGTGCTTTGGTTTGTTCGATGTATTTCTTGAGCAGATGGAAAAGTTGAAGGACAGGTTTCTATAGCGCGAAAAGTCGCTAACTCAGAATAATGTCGCAGAGAAGTTTTTCTTTGAAAGTTTGATACTTTAAACCCTATTCGGGAAAAAAGTTTTTATTCACTAAAGCATTACATTTTTAATCATATATGCGCTGGAATTAATGTCTCTGTCGTTCATAACATTCTCGAAAAAAAACTGTCGACACCGTCCTAGTCGGCCTTTTTGTAATGCCATTTAGTATTCTTTTGGAGGTTTCTCCTGACTGGATTTCGTTGGCAAGGGAAATTCACGATACGATACAAAAGTCGATCAGTATGATGGTAGTGGAATTTAAAAGCTGACTGATCTACATGAATAAGCACGGAACCGTTTTCAAAATAGCCGCCAAGGCCAATTTATTGTAGATCACGATAAAATTTTTGACATGTAGCGAAAGTTTTGTGAGAGACTTTTAAATAAATCATTTCATTGGTGCACTTAACTTTGCTTAAAATGTCCGATGTTACAATTGAAGAAGTTTGTGGGGCGTTTAAAATTTCCATAAAAAAGGCAAAGCGGTTGACCTGGGCGAGATACCTTCTGAGATCTCGAAAACAATATGTAACGTCGGGGTCACATGGCCTATGATCTGCATCTCTAAGTTTCTAAGAGCGGTGATTGAATATAATCTTGTGTACGAACGAGAGTTGTATACGCGAAGCTGTGATTATTTCCCTTCGATCAAGCTCATTTTCTTTTACTTTGAAGATCGTTGATTTGATTTTTGGATAGCCGACTGCGAAATAAAATGTGGCTGTCTGATGTGGTTGACCAGTGCGAGTTTGTCGCGGAGAAGTAACAATAATGATGCAATCCCAAGGATAATGTGTAGGAGGAAGATTCTTTAGAGAATTTTTATAGATTTCCACAAATCTGGGTGCGGAAAGTCATATATGCACATGTAGGAGGGAACAGTAGTGATAAAATTAAGATGGATAGCTTGAGTCACCAAAGAATTGTAAATCAAAGGACGTGTACACCAGAGAAGCGTCTTCAGTCATCTGCTTTTAATTGTATTAGGTACCTTCTTGTCTACCTGCTCGAATGTAAAGTGACGAAGTTATTCCTTGCAGATGAACGAGCAATAAAGTGAGGATCCTTCATTTAAATGTATAAAACATTATGATTATAAATAAACCGCAGCCAGGATGAAGACGCTTCCTATGACAGCAGGAGTATCATCTTGCAAAATGCAGAGCCAGTATTGTCACGTCCAAAGTTGTACTAAGAATTGGAACAATCCAAAATAAGGAGGCTTGCCGAGCTTTTTTGAAGTCAACTTGTGTGAAGAAAAGTTGTTTTAAAAAAAGGTTTTTTTTTTGTTTTTCTTTTATTGACAATAAAATGTAAAATAAAATGCACGACTGGGTCGCACGAACTTGCTCTTATGATAAGCAATTGCGTAGTGGCTGCATATATGGATATTACAAAAAAATTAAATAATTTCGAAAACTCTTTTATTTTTTAAATTAATTTAAGAGTTTTCTCGGAAAAACTAAGTATGCAATAAAATTTCAAAGCTATACGTCAATCTAGGAAAAAAAAATATTGAAAATCGTTGGTCCAGTTTTTTTTTAAAAAGGTTATTTTTGGAAAACTTTTTCAAAAAATATTTTGAAATTTATTTGAGTATGCAAATACTGGCAATCTGTAGTTTACATTTGAAAAATAATTAAAAAAATCAATATTCCCGTTTCCAACACATTTCAAAAACCAAACATTTTTTTGAAAAAATTATAAAAAATCAAAAAAAAAAGTTTTTGAAAATGTTGAAATGCCATATTAATAAAATTATAAATGACTTCCTGTGGCCAAAATTTTATTGACATCGAATGTATAGTTTACCAGAAAATTTGATTTGAAAATACTGGTACTATGAGAGGTATCGTTATTAGACAAATTTTGAAAAAAAATTTCAAACCAAAAGATAGATTTTCTTGCAAAAATAGCATTCTGAAAGTCTTATCAAAATCGTTAGAGCAGTTTTTGAGAAAATCAATTTTTGTCTCCAAGATTGTATGGCAGGTGCCGTTAGTTTTGGACCTAGAGCAAAAATAAATAAAATGCACGACTGGGTCGCACGAACTTGCTCGAAAGTGTGACAGTGGTTAAGGGGCTTGAGATTTCGATAAAAATAAAATTTTCAAAATTCTTAAATAAATACTTTAACTAATTTGAGCTGAAAAAAAAGTACGCCATTTTATTTCTTAGATAAATTCGAATTTATGAGAATAAATTAATAAAAATCTGTGGAGCGGTTTTTGAGAAAAAAAGTTTTTTTTGAAAAACTTTTTGAAAAAAAATTCAAAAAAAAATTCAAAAACGCCAGTTTATAGGCATTCAGCAAATACATTTATTTAAAAAATTTAATTAGCAGTTTTCAAAATATTAATTTTTTAAATTATTTTTAAAAAAATGCTTTTAAAAATACAAAAAAATATTTTTCAAAAATATTGGTACGCAATACAAATTGAGCTACCTACAGCTATATATGTGTGAAATTTCGAAGGAATCGGTTGAGTCGTTTTCGAGTTAGTCGAAAGCAAAAAAAAAACGGTCCTATGGAAAGTACCGTTCTTAGCCATTTTTTAAAACTTTTTTTTTCAGCCATATGATTGGTCGTATCCAAAAAGCAACACTGATTTTTTTAAATAGAAATCGTTAGAGCCGTTTTTGAGAAAAATAAGCTTTAACGTACCGGTTGTATGGCAGGTACCGTTATTTCTTGAGCTAAAAAAAAAATTTCAATTTCCCCTCTGTACAATACCTAAAAAAAAGTCTATATACCAAGTTTGAAGCAATTCGGCCCATCCGTTTGGGCTGTAGGTCTCTATACATACAGACAGACAGACAGACAGACAGACAGACAGACATACAGACGGACAGAATTTTTAGACCATCTTTTTTCGTCTTCGCTATCATCGTAATGTCATGTTTGATAGTTATCTCAAAACTTTTTTTTTCGACGAATGCATAACTTGCCTTTTATATTACCTATAATCGCAAGTAAAAATATATTCCGAGGGACGGCCAAATAAATCCTAAATACCAAATTTGAAGCAAATCGGCCCACCCGTTCAGCCTCCAGAGGCGCGAACAGACAGACAGACAGGCAGGCAGACAGACAGACGGACGGAATTTCCAGACCCACTTTTTTCGACTTTTCCATCATCGTAATGTCATGTGTGATTGTTATCTCAAATTTTTTTTTCTGCACGAATCTATAACTTGCCCTATAGTACCTATAATCGCAAGTAAAAATTGAAACAACCGATTTTGACATAATCGAAAAATAAAAAAAAATATCTTTAAAAAAAAAAACCCAAAAAAACTTTTTTTTAAGTTTGAAGAAGCAGCATTATTTTGCTTTTTCGACATATAGCTTTCAGATTAAAAATTTCATCGCATCCGTCAAATGGCTTACGAGAAAAACTGATTTGAAAAATCGATCATATGAGAGGTAGGTACCGTTATAAGACCTTCCTGAAAAATCTTTTCCCACCAAAAAATAAAGTTTACAAAAATAATTCCAATTCGAAAGTCTTATCAAAATCGTAGGTGCCGTTTTTGAGCAAAATGATTTTTTTATCAAAAACAACCTACCGGTAGTTTTAGAGCTAGAATGCTATTTTCAAAAACCTCTCTATAAGACGTCCTTATAATATTGCGTACCAAGTTTGAAGTAAATCGGTGCAGCTGTCCAGGCTGTTGGTTTCTGTAAAGACAGACAGACAGAATTGTCGGACTGGTAGTTTTTTTTTTTTTTTTTTTTACGGATCCATAACTTGCCTTACAGAAACTTTAATAATCTCAAGTAAAAAGTAATGTCATGTTTTAATACTTCTTCAAATACAAAGTAGTTTAAACGCAACTTTTTTAACCCATAAACTGCAATCGACCGCACCATAAAAAGCAAATCCTATTTTATTGCAACACCTGATCTTCTTAATGTCTTCTTTAATTCTTATTAGCTGCCAAAGCTATAAAAGTATATCTCAAACCGAAAATCAAAGTTTATGTCTCAATTCCCTAAATAAAAGGAAAGGAACAGCGAACAGTAATGGAACGCAGATATGTACCTATACATAAAATCAATCTTCATTTGGATACAATTCCTATATATTTTTACACAGAGAATAGTAGACAAAAATGTCCTCCCTCCTTGAACCCTGCTGCTATACCATTTGCTCCGCGAAGGCCAAGGACAATCCTCACAGATTGAGTTTTCGTTTTATTGCTGAGGTCTGAGCTTTGTTTGTCCACAGGATATTCTCAGCATCAGTTGTTCTTTTTGTTCTGTGCTGTTGTAAGTAACATAGGAAGCAAAATCTCTCATCGTCATCGTCTTCGTTTTCGTCGTCGTCATCGTCATCGTTTCGTTGGCGACCTACTTCCCATGGTTTCGCGAATAATGTATTTATTTGTCGGTGGGGATCCGTTTAGAAAATTGTATCTACATCCCTGATGGTGGGTAATTTCATGTTCTTGTTCAGTTTTCCATTTTTTTTTTCTGTTGTCATACCTACATACATATGAGTTTAGGAAGGTAATCACAAACAGAAGTATCCACTTTTCTTTTAAGAAAAAAAAAAAACACGTGTTATGTTCCTGTCGGAGGAAAAAATAATAAATAACAAACCGATAGGTGTTGGTGTTTATTTTGTGTCGCAAAACACACTTGAAATTGATTTGATGTTATATTTTTGCCGTTTTATTTTCCACAACATCAAAGTGGGAGGCAGAAATTGCTTTATGAAGAGCAAAGGACATTCAAGGCGATGACATTTTTATCTTTAGTTTTTTTATTTAGATGAAAGGAAAAAACTTTGTTTCATTTTTGTAGACACTTTTTTTTGTTTTATTTATTGAAAAAAAAAAAAAAATAGGAACAATGTAGGTCAACCAATAACAATAATTACTTTTCGATTTTGTGTCCCCTCTGACATATTTATGTGTTTTTTTGTGTTCTTTTTTTTTTGATATAGAAAAATAAATGAAAGATGTGAATGTGGAGATAAATGGGCAGGAATGCAAATAGATGTTGAAATCAATTTAAATTTAATTAAAATTTCCATTTTTTGATATAAATATCTCGAGAGTATAAAATAGTCTAGGTATGTGTGGAATGGATTTATGTTTTTTTTTTTTTGTCAGAATGTGTTTTGTGTGTTATAAAAATGAACATTTTTTTTATTGACATCCATTTTATTTTTTTTAATTTAGAAAACGTAGAATGAATTCACGGCATGTACGCTAATAATTGCATTCTAATGTTTCAAGGCTACTTTTTCCAGGTACGTACCTAATCTATAAAAGTCAAATCATACTTTTCGAAATCGTTGTTATAAGAGTGGCCCAAAAAAGATGTTTCAAACTGTCAACCAGTAGAAACTTATATTATAGGTACCTAAACTGTTTGAAGAAAATGTTTGTAATGGACTTTCCTTTCTTTTAAAAGAAAAAAATTGTGTTGTTTTATGAAACCACGATGCAAGTGAAACTTTTTTCGATCTAATAAATTCACTATAAAAATCAAATAAACTCACCAAGAGCTTTTTGTTTTCCCTGCAAACTCGAAATCTTTTGGCTTTTTCTTACGACCTAAAATTAATTCATCGTCCGATATTTTATGCACTATTCTTGATTCTTTTCATCACTTGTTGACCGGTTTCACATCATAACACTGAGCAAAACAGAAATACCGCGGAACACGTGTATGAATGAGTGGGAATATAAATGCTACACGGTCAGCTGATAGGACATGGGAGCCATTGGTGCCGCCATATTGCGACATGAGACAGATGAACGAACAAATTTGTAGCGATGGAAAGAAAATTTCACTTTAATAATATGCACCAGCAGAAAGTTCTAATACCTAATTTTAGTAAATTCACAATAAAAATTTAGTTTACTTACCAAGAGCATTTTTCATTTAACTAGGTATACTAGAACGAACTGTCTCGACATGGTCTCTCTTACTCTTACGGAATAAAATTAATTCATCGTCGGATATTTTCGCACTATTCTTGGCTTTTCCTTTGTTAACCGATTTATTTGACTCACTAGCTATATCATTGTCCATCACGATCAAGTTCACTGGTCGTACTCAAAGTTTTCGTATTGATTCAATAACTTCTAACCAAATTATTGTTTCTGCTGTAGTCCCACAACGAGGCCATCTCAGACCACTTCTGTTTCTTTTATTTACCTCATGTTTTTCGAAACACTTTGTGCCTTATGTTTGCTGATAATCTAAAATTTTGTAGATGCATCAAAAACCAGAATGCCTGTATTTCTCTGACTGTATTATTCGCCGTTTGCGTCAAGTCTTATTGGACTATTGTATGGAAAATAATGTTCTTAAAAGGGTATCAATGAAGAAGGATCTAGGAGTAGGTACCTTATTTTTGATTCAAAGTTCATTTTCATCAACCATATTGATTTATTGTTTGTAAAGCTTTTTCTATGAAAGGTTATATCATCCGAAATTCAAAATGTTTAAGGGATCTCCTTATACACTAAAATCTTTGTATTTAGTATATTGCCAGTTCAGTCCTTGAATACTGTAGTATAGTAGGTATATATGAAATCCATTCTATATAAAGCATTCAGTAATAATTGAGAGAATTAAAAAAAAAAAACCTCATTATTATTATAATTTGACTGATCAATTAAAAGCGCACGACCATCTTATGTCCAACCTGCAAAGCAATAACCCCAATTGCTTTGCAGGTTGCACCTAAGAGCAGCTTGAGAACGATTTTGGGCGATAAATCATCTTTTTTGACGAATCTTATCAAACCGTGGCAGTTAAATTGAATATGTTTGCAGACAATTTTCTCAAAAAGTTTTGGTAAACATGAAAGTCTTGCAATGCCTCGCCTCGATAGTTCTCTTCCCACACATAATAAAGTGCACGACTGGGTCGTACGAACTTGCTCTAATGTGTTAAAGTAGTTTTGGGTGCTTGAGATTTTGGGAAAAAAAGCGTTGAAAAAATCATATGAAATTTTATAAATCACTTTAAAATCAATACCTAAAACGTTTTTTGGAGAAAATGAAGTAAGCCATCAGGTTTCTTTTACGTTTTTGAATTTTGACGAAATTTTTTTTTCAAAATCGTTGGACCAGTTTTTTCAAAAAACAGTTTTTTTTGAAAAACTTTTCGAAAATATATTCCAAATTTTTTTTGAGTATGCCAACTTCTACCACTTTGTAGTTTTTATCAGAAAAATAAAATTAAAAAAATATAGATTAAAAGGTTTTTGGAAAAAACAAAAGTTAAAAAAAAATTTTGAAACTTTTTTTAAAAACTCAAAAAATATTTTTTTGGAAAAATTAAGAATTCATATTATTTCGTTTATAAAAGGGCTTCTATATTAAAAATTTCATCGAAATCCGTCCAGTGGCTTACGAGAAAATCGGATTTCAAAAAACCGGTCCTATGGGAGGTACCGTTATAAGACTTTTCCTGAAAAATCTATTCCAAGCAGAACATAAAGTTTGCACAGAAAACATCATTCAGAAAGTTTTATCAAAATCGTAGGAGCCGTTTTTGAGAAAATTTAATTTTTCACAAAAAATCGTATGGCAGGTACCGTTAGTTTTGGAGCTAGGATGCTAATTCCAAAAACCCCTCTGTAGGACGTCATAATAATACTATGTACCAAGTTTGAAGCAAATCGGTCCAGCCGTTTAGACTGTAGGTAACTATACAGACAGACATACGGACAGACAGACAGACAGACAGAATTGTCGGACCCACTTTTTTCGACTTCTCTATCATCGTAATGTCATGTTTGATTGTTAGAATTTTTTTTTTTTTTTTACGAATGCATAACTTGCCTTATAGTACATACCTATAATCGCAAGTAAAAAAGAGGTGTGATGAACGAGGACCTAATAGCAAGAATGCCAATTCTTAAAACTCCTCTATAAATGCTCGTGGCCAATGTGATTGAAGTCAGAGTGTTTTAAAGATCTAAAACCTAAAATATCTATTTTTAATTTACACGAATTTTGCATCATTTCAAAAACAGCTAACTCAATATACACACACAGTATAATGTGTCTTATAGGCAACATTTTGAATTGTCCAATTAGTCATTCAGGGACAAGCACACTTGCGAATGCCTTTCGCCGCCGCGCAAACGGACGTCCCGAACATACAATTCCTCTCCAAAATAAATCAATAAGCTTGCCACAGAAAATACCAGAAAATGCAGCTGTCAAAGAGAAATGAATTTAATTATGTTTTAAACCACGCCGAGTCCCAAAATACATGGCACAGCCAATATACTCCAAAATACCACACACGAGACACGAGGGAAGGAATAGCTTGTGTAGTGTATATATATGTATAAAACAAGCTATACATACGTATGAAAAAATAAACACTAAATAGTGCTCGAAAATATAAATACAACCATGTTTAACAAGACTTAAACGAGCGCATCCAATTTTATGACAATTTAATTGCTTCCTTTGAACAGGCGAAAGTATCGCCACCGCAACTATACTCTATACCGTCTCCCCTGTTCTGTGTTCTGGGTATGTTCCTTTCTCGATCCAACTCTCAGAAAGGGGTGTCAGTGCTGGTTCATTGTTTAAAAATTAGACACTCCGAAGAATATTGTTGTTTTGTAGGTAAATTGAAAAACAAATCCATGCCACTCATATGACAGGCACGTTCCTTGCTTCCTCTCCAAGTCATACTGAACCGAAAAAAAAACATTTCTCATTCGTTTTCGTTCTGTCTAAATCTGGAGACCCCAACCTAACCAATTTTGGAGGATGAATGTCCTTCAGCGACGGCTTTTGTCGGTGATTTAATAGCACACTTTGTCTCGCCATCAATTTAAATATGTGTGTCGTGTCGTATTTTGCAGTAGATACCTACCTATAAATGGTGTCGTAAATCATTTAGGGCAGATCAAAAAGAAATTTTTCAAAACACGGTTGTGTTTGAAGGAGACCTGTCAACCAACAATTTGGTTTTGAAATTCCACATCCGATCCTACACTGACGACCGACACGGCTAAGTCCACCAAGATGAGGAGGACTCTGCTTCAGAACGTTTTGTAATGAATTCGATGAAATCTCTAATGAGAATCATTTTATTTTTATTCTACGGATAAGTAATTAGCCCGTGAAGCTCTTCTCTTCCTTCGTCCATCTTTTCACTCTCTTTAACTCTGGTTGGATGGCAGAGAAAATGAATGTGAAAATAGGGTTAACATTTCGTTGAAGGAAACTTTTCTGCATACTTTTTTTGTTTGTCTTTATTTTTCTGACATTTTCTCTACGCGATGACAAATTGCTACTTTGTCGGTGTCGTCAGAATATGCTGTAGCTGTTGGTGTAGAATGTTTGAAAATAGAATAAATGAAATTGGAGGGCCGCGAGTGTGCTGTCAGATAAAACATGAATAACGAGGGGGCTACAAGTGCTAATTAGGTAAGTTAGTTGAAATAGCTGACACAAATAGTGAAATAAGAGGCGTAAATTATTATAATGATATGATTCTATATTGTCTTGAGCGGAGTTTTGGGAAACTTATTTTTCTTAGAAAAAAATTTGTTTCCTTCTTTCTAACCAGATGAAGAACAAAGGAGGATTAATTACGTGTTGAGGTTAACCTCTGAAAATTGATTAATAAAAACTCCTTTTGAAATAATGATTTCTAGACTTGATTGATTCTAAAATAAAAATTTGCTTATAGGTCTTCATGAACACAGAAAGGAAAAGATACCGACCTCTTCCGTTTCGTGTTAGAAATGTTTCATTTTGAAATGTTATATAATCTATCTCTATAAACGTTTTGATCAAACGTGATCTTGAAATCAATTTCCATCGATTTCCATCGCTTTCTAGCTTTTTCTTATTTCAAAAACAATTTTTTTAAATTTTTGTACCTGCTATCAACTTCTATCGTGATCCATCAATTCTACATATTATACATCCTCAGTCAGCTCAACATAAACACTCGCCCAAGGCTTACCTACTCGTAACCCGGACTTTTTCTTCGTGGCTTCTGCTAGGTGCTAGATGAATAATATGAACCTCTAAACGTAATGTACATTGATTTTAATAGCTATCGCCTTGAATTGATGATTTTAACCTATCAAAATATATAATTTAAACTAAGCTGTCAAATTGTCAACAATTATTGTTTACTTAATTGTTGAAATGAAAGTTTAAATAAAAAACTTAGACAACAATAGTTATTACAGTTGAAAATAAATAAACAAAATAAAAGCGGCTTCTACAATTTTGACAAATATTTCTAAATGGTGTTTTGTATGCTAAAGTTATCTTTTGATTGTGAAAGATTTTTAAGGAAAGGTCTTATAATGCTATTTTCCTTAGAACAAGCTTTTTTTCAATCAAATTTCCTCGTTTACCACTCAACAGATTTCAATGAAATTTTTAATGTGGAAACTCTCTTAGAGACGAAATAATGTTGTTCATAAAAATGCACAAATGTCGACATTCGAAAAATAGATGTATAGTAGACTCTTAAAAAGTCGATTTTGAAGATATCGACTCGTTAAAGGTCGAGTGTTAGACCCCTAAAACTATTTGATTTAAAAATTATTTGAAAATTCAAACTGTCAATGTAGAAAGAACTACATTTTTTATCAGGATAAAAATCGACTTTTTTACCAACACTTTTTCAATCGCCATTTTCATAACCTGGATTTTAAACTGTTATTTTTTTTTTGTTGTTCATCAAACATAAGTTGACATTTTGACAGTCGATACAGTTTTTATATTTATCCAGTCGACATTTTTCTAGCTATTTACATTATCAAAATAATGGGAAATATGTTTTCGAAAAGTTAAGAAAAACTTATTTTTTTTTTAAATAACTGGTGAAATGATTTTAAAATTTTTGTTTCTACGAGTAAAATTCGTAAAAAAAACAGAATCAACCCACCTACAACCACCAACCAACCACCCACCATATTTGACAATTCACCCACCTCCCCCCAATCATACCAAATCCCCCCAACACCAAACAACCATCCCACCTACAGCCACCAAGGAACCACCCATTAGTTTTGACAATTTTTGTCTCACCACCCAAACCAGGTACAACCACCCACCATTTTTGACAATTTTTCCTTTTCCCGACACTACCCACCCCACGCCTGCTCCACACACACTCCCATCACAACCAACCAACCACCCAACACCCTCCCCTCCCACTTTATCGACTTTCTATCAAAGCAGGCTATCAAAGCAGCTAGGTAACGTGACTGTGACTGTGACTGTTACATTTTTTCGTGCGTGCTGCCCATATATTCCAAACCGATTTATTAGACGTTATCACGTCAAAAAATGGATTAATAAAATTTCATATGATATCTTCATTTCTAGTTTTTTATTCGAAATATCAAGCTTAAAGCACTCGATGGAACAAGTTAGTGGGATGCAGTCTTGTACTTTTTTAACAAGATCGCTTGAGGGGATTTTCACCATTGTGAGCCATGACAAATTTGTATTTCTACACTGTACCTCAAATGAACAAAAATATCTATGTATGTAGGTACTAAAATTGATGGGATTTAGGTGAAGGACAGAATTTTCAGACCAACTTCTTACTTGTCATTATATGTACATATATGTAAGTAGGTACCTACTATAAGGCAAGTTATGCATTCGCCGAAAAAAAAAGTTTTGACATAACAATCAAATATGACATTACGATGGTAGCGAAGACGTCTAAGAATTCTGTCTGTCTGTATTTATGTTTAGACACCTACAGGGTTGATCCGATAGGCTTCAAACTTGGTATATAGAGTTTTTTTAAGTATTGAACAAGGACATTGATTTTTTTAGCTAACAAAAAACGCTACCTGATGCCATATAAATATATAACCGTTATACGTTAAAGCATATTTTTCTTGAAAACGGCTCTAACGATATTAATTTTAAGAAATTAGTGCAGATTTTTAAGTACGGCCAATCTTCTGGCTGACAATTTTTTTTTTTTAATGTCTAAGAACGGTACTTTCTATATAGGACCTTTTTGTTTTTGCTTTCGACTATCTCGAAAACGGCTCGAGCGATTCTTTCGAAATTTCACACATATACTCGTATATAGGTGTACGAAGCTCAATTTATAGTGCATACCTACCAATATTTAAAAAATTAATGTTTTGAAAACTGCTTATTGAATTTTTACAAAAATTATTAATACCTAAATGTATTTTCTGAAGACCTATGAACTGGTGCTTTTTAATTTTTTTTTTTTAGGAAATTTTTATCCAAGAAATAAAATGGTGTATTTTTTTTCAGCTGAAATTAGTTTAAGTATTTATTTAAGAATTTAAATTTATTTCATATACATAATTACATAAGATAAGGTCATGCTTTAGGGGCCAGATATAGCAATCAGAAAATAATACGGGCAAGTGCGAGTCGGACTCGCGCACGAAGGGTTCCGTACCATTATCTATAAAAACGTAATAAACACTTGCTTAAATTTCTCATTGTAACAGGCGATTAGGATTTGCAGAAGACAACGAACTGATGACAGTTTGTTTAGGAAAGATGGCGCCAAAAATGATCTTGTTTGTGTGAGTGAAAGAAAACTGGCAAATCAGCAAAAAGAAGAAGAAACAGAGACAGCTATGCATGTAAATTCAAGAATTCCAGAAATCCGCAAAGAAGAAAAAAGCCAACCTATGTATGCTTTTAAATCTCAGTTTTCTTTTATTCGTGTTCGAATTCAAATTCGAATGGAAAACAAAATAGAAAAGAAAACGAATGTTCAACAAAGAACAAGAAGTCATTATTAAATTTGCAATTAATTTTTAACGTCTCAAAAATAAATATGTATGTATATGTATAAATGAATAATAACTTCTTTAAAATCAGATCGAGACCTCCCAGTACTTCTTTTGTAAGTTTAATTTAATATTTAAGGATTAACAGTAGTTTTAATAATTCATAATTAATTCAGTGATTCAGTATTAACAGCAGAAGAAGAAGCAGCAAGAAACATATATAGAATTTTTTTTAATAAGAAATTATTATTATTTATATTAATTTTTAAGATTTTAAAATTTGGTCGGTAAGAAAATCTAATACCGACTTCTTGTTCTTTATTTGACATTCGTTTTTTTTCTAATTTTGTTTTCTATTCGAATTTGAATTCGAACTCGAATAGAAGAAAACTGAGCTTTAAAAGCATACATAGGTTGGCTCTTTTCTCCTAAAAGAATTTCTGAAATTTATATGCCTGTAGGTCAAGCTGTTTCTCACTCACACAAACGAGAACAGTTTTGGCGCGATCTTTCCTAAACAAACTGTCACCAAGATGTCTTTTGCCATACCTGCTCAAATATTTCACTGAGAAATTTCAGTAATTTTTTTTCTCAGCACAGTGTTTTTTTTTTTTACTATTTCTAGAAATCACTCAAATCACCTCCATTGACAATAAAATAAAGAAGAACTTACGTTTGAAAACAATTAATCCTGATGTTATATTATTTTATGAGAGAATCTAATACCGACTTGTTGATTGTGGTTTGACATTTGTTTTTTTTTTCTATTTGAATTCGAATTCGAACACGAATAGAAGAAAACTTAGCTTTAAAAGCATACATATGTTGCCTCTTTTCTTCTAAAAGAATTTCTGGAATTTACATGCAGGTAAAGCTGTTTGTGTGAGTGAAGGAAAAGTCGCAAATCAGCAAAAAGAAGAACTAACATTGACAGACTTCAAGAAATTTCTAAAGAAGAAAAGAGACAACCTGGTGATGGACGGACAAACATAGCAAAAACGAGCAAAAAATTACGTTTGTTGTATGGGAGCCCCAATAAATATTTTATTTTATTTTGTTTTTAGTATTTGTTGTTATAGGGAACACAATAATACATCATCTGTCCAAATTTCAAGTGTCTAAGTTTTACGGTTCATGAGATACAGCCTTGTGAAGGACGGACAGACGGACAGACGGACAGACGGACAGACGGACAGACGGACAGACGGACAGCGAAGTCTTAGTAATAGGGTTCCGTTTTCACCCTTTGGGTACGGAACCCTAAAAACATCAAATGAAAAATATAGCATGTGCGATTTAAAACACAAATGCTATACTGATCAATGGCAACAAACTCGAATAATTTTTTTCGCAAATACAAATTTTAATTGAAGAAATACTTCTTGTTAAAAATATATTTATTTTTTTTTTTAATGGAATTTCATTTTTCGTATTAAGTAATTGTCATTTCGATCCAAATGGTCTGTCACCCAGGAAGATTACCTGACAGCAAAAAATTTTCCGTATGCAATTCTGTCAGAAAACTTTTTTCATGTGCAATTCAATAAAAAATAAAATGCACGACTGGGTCGCACGAACTTGCTCTAATGAGTGACAGTGGTTTATGGGCTTGAGATTTTGATAAAAATAAAATTTTCAAAATTCTTAAATAAATACTTAAACTAATTTGAGCTGAAAAAAAAGTACGCCATTTTATTTCTTGAATAAATTTGAATTTATGAGAATAAATTTAGAAAAATCTGTGGAGCGGTTTTTGAGAAAAAAAGTTTTTTTTGAAAAACTTTTTGAAAAAAATTTTCAAAAAAAATTCAAAAACGCCAGTTCATAGGTATTCAGCAAATACATTTATTTAAAATTTTAAGAAAAAAATTTAATAAGCAGTTTTCAAAATATTAATTTTTTAAATTTTTTTTAAAAAAATGCTTTTAAAAATACAAAAAAATATTTTTCAAAAATATTGGTATGCAATACAAATTGAGCTACCTACAGCTATATGTGTGTGAAATTTCGAAAGAATCGGTTTAGTCGTTTTCGAGATAGTCGAAAGCAAAAAAAAACGGTCCTATGGAAAGTACCGTTCTTAGCCATTTTTGAAAACTTTTTTTTCAGCCATAAGATTGGTCGTACCTAAAAAGCAACACTGATTTTTTTAATTAAAAATCGTTAGAGCCGTTTTTGAGAAAAATAAGCTTTAAAATAACGGTTGTATGGCAGGCACCGTTATTTTTTGAGCTAAAAAAAAAATTTCAATTTCCTCTCTGTACAATACCTAAAAAAGTATATATACCAAGTTTGAAGCAATTCGGCCCACCCGTTTGGGCTGTAGGTCTACATACAGACAGACAGACAGACAGACAGACAGACATACAGACGGACAGAATTTTTAGACCATCTTTTTTCGTCTTCGCTATCATCGTAATGTCATGCTTGATTGTTATCTCAAAACTTTTTTTTTCGACGAATGCATAACTTGCCTTATAGTACCTATAATCGCAAGTAAAAAATGGTGCCAGGTTGTTTATTCGCACTCCCCGTACCAACACTGTCACCAGCAACGCACAGCGTGACAGTATTTCCTTCCTCACTCTCACTTATGTTTTTGAAGGCTCTCCACGAATTGTTTGTTTAGTCGTCTGAATTGGCATATTTATTGAAGCTTTCATTATTCGAAAATTTCGAAAATGAAAGCACTGCTTCGTTCAAAAAATCGCTTGTTTTGTGAAATGCCAAAAAAAATTTTCTGACATTTTTTGATTGCTAAAAACGCTAAACACGAAAAAACTCAATTTTTTTTTTGCTGTTTCAACTTTTCGGTATGGTTTTTCTGATCGTTATCGTTATAACTGGCCCCTTATTTTGTCTCTCAAATCTCAAAAACTTGCCCTATAGGTACCTATAATACCTAAACAATAGAACAATAAATTCCTTCCGATTAGGCGATTTTTTTATTGTTAAACCACTATTCTTTTCAATAAGATTCTTTCTAGAAGCCTTTGCCAAAAATAGAAAAACCAATACGAATGACATAATATTTTTTAACACAAATAAAAATCTGTGAATAAGTTAATGTCGGTCGTGCAGCGTGGACGACATTTGTATACGGCATGGTGTTGGTGGCCTCGGTTTGTTTTCGTTTTCGGTTATGGTTGGTTTGTTGCCTCTCTTTGGTATGTTGTGTCTGTATGTAAGGACTTGACTCAGGCTTCAGGGACAGGGATAGGGACGACAAAATGAATATCGTAAATCTTTCTTAACTGCATTACTCTCATGCAATGATTATTACTTTTTCTGCAGCATCATGGCGACAGTAGTTGCATTGCGGTTGGTGGCGCCACCTTTGAAAAGCACTTAGCTATATTGGCCTCGTAACGTCGCCATCATCGTCGTTGTAACGAGACGACCGACCGCGTGGCAGTAACCACAAGCCGCCTCGCGAATTGACACTTCTCTCTGATGGTGGTGTACCTTGGGTTTGCTTTATGCACGGTCTTGGTGACACAAAATATTTTATGACATCTAGAAAGGGAATCGCCTTTTTAAAAAGACCATAATTGAATTTCAAAATAGTTTCCAACAGAAAAAATGTCTTTCTATGGTGGTTGGTATACGGAGGCTAAAGAATATAGATATAGAGTGTGTCCAATTTAATATATATTTTTTTTTATTTGCATACTGCCGCACACTCTTTTGGGTGACATCCTTTGGAATCCTTTTTGGTAAATCAGTCATGCTGTGGTATCTCACTCAGTGAGCCAAAACCGATAAAAAGGGTGGATGGATGGATGCGGTGCTGGTCCTAGTCGCCTAGTATACTGATGCTGGCTGGTGCCTATACCCTATACGTATTTATGTAAGAGAGTTTCTCACTTTTATAGGCTCGTCATTGGAATTGGGGGGTTCAATTTTCAGGATATGAATAGAATTTGCTCGTAATGTCAGTCGTTATTTGGTCATAAATTTGTGTTATCCATGTGAAAGATGGAATATAGAGAAGCTTCCGATGACTTTTTGGGGAAAACTAATTTATTGGTTGAATGAATTTTGATTGGGGGTGCGGAGCGGACTTGCTTTTGTTGGGTAATTGGAATGAAGCAAAGAGAAAAAGGAGGATCAGATTTGAGAATGGGGACAATGCTGAAAGTGTTAGTTAAAAAAGTATAGAGGGAGTTATTTAATTTATGACTCTGGACTTTAGCTGTCTTTTGTTGAAAAGATCCATGAATAAAAAAAATAATCTATACCCTTTCTTAACCAGAGCATTCGTTTTTGGAATTTCAACCCAAAAATGATTCTGAGGCTGTTGTTGGTATTATGCTGTCCCATGCATATTTTCATTACAAAAAAAAAATAATTCTGTATGTTCCAAACTTGACGGGAATTTTGTGGATTTTCGAGTAGGTATATTTAGTTTACAGATCACAAAATGTATTTAGATTAAGTATCCCAACAATTACAATTTTGTGTGTTATCCATCATAAAAATTGGCCATAAAGGGGATATTGTTTTAACAATTGACTTTTTTTAGGAAAACTTTTTATTACCCAAAAAATTCCTCAGGTTAAAACCATTCTTAGAATTTTATATAGCTCTTCAGCAATCTAAATCAAAGTTCTCCTGATCTTCATCGAATTTGAGAAGGCGAGGGCGCCTCTCTTAGAATAAATAAGAACATAACTCAATTAACCAAATAAGTACCAATTTCACCAAAAGCATTTCCCAAAGAAAAAAGGCTGTCAGACGAATTTAAAGTCACTGATACTATTTCTATTGGAATTTACGTGATATACTATATTTTTACTATACCTACTGGGTAATGGAGGAGAAGTGTCCAAGACTTAAGTACCTTTTTCTTTTGTAAAAATAATGACAAGATGAAGGAAGGCATGGAAGGTTTAGGCGGTTAAACTATTGAAATTTGTATTCTTTTATTTATCCAGTCGATCCAAGTCTACTTACACCACATTATAACCAAAGCATGGGAAGTTTGCAAAGTTATATGCCTTCTGAATTCTATAATTTAATATTACTTGATGTTTTTTGTTCGTTCTTACTTCGAATAACACAACTTTACAACAAAACTTCACTTAAACGAATGAAAATTTAATAAGTTATCACTTTGAGAACCGTTGAATATGGTGAATAATTAAGAAATTCTTCAGTTTGAAGAAAATTTTTTGAATTTGAATAAGACACTAAGCAATATTTGAAGAATAAATAAAAAATTGAAGAAAATTCTTCAAAAGGAATAATTTCTTTAATTCAAAGAAAAACAAAATATTCCATTCAAAGAAATTTATTCAATTTGATGAAAATAAAGCTAACGATTCGATCGAAAAAAAAAATACAAAAAGAAACAAGTTAGTCCAACTGTTTCAGTGCACCTACAATAACCATTTGAAGAAAATTCTTCAGATTGATAAATAATTTCGTCAGTGTGAAGAAAATATTAGCGTTGACAACAATTCATAATTTATATATAGAAAAATTGAATGATTACTCATGAATGAATTTAGACAAAATTCAATATGTTGATCAACAACGAATCTCTTAGATTAACAAAATTTTGCCAACTTGAAATATGTAAAATTAACTTTATCTTCTCGCATCAACGATTTGGATTTTACAAATTTCACAGTTCTTCTGTCGTTTGAATTCATAAAATCTAAATTTCAGAAGAACTATTTCTTAATGAAAAACATACATATTTAACGTGAGTGAAGAAAATTTTAATAAAAAATTATGTGTTTTTGAATAATTCATTCATCGAAAAATAACAAAAGGTTTTCGTTAATATGATAAAATTTAGTTCTTTTGAATAAAATAATAAATCATGCAGCATTTGAAGAAACCGTGATCGGTTTGAAAATTCAGTCTTCAATATGAAGAAAAAAACTATGAAAAATATTTGATTTGAATAATTGATTATTCAAAAAACTAACGAAAAGCTTTCGTCAATATCACTTACGAGATGAGGTGGATCTAACGATTTCAGTTTGTCAACATGACAAAATTTCGTTCGATTGAATAAAATACTAAGTCATGCAGCATTTAAAGAAACCATGATCGTTTTGAATATTAAGTCTTCAATATGAAGAAAAAAACTATGAAAAATTGTTGATTTGAATAAATGGTTCTTCAAAAATTGAAGAAATATTTTCGTCAATATCACCTACGTGATTTGGTTCAGTGTAGAGAAATTAAGTGGAGGAAAAAAATTATTGTCTTACACATATAAAGGTTATTTTTTAGAGGTATAGAAAGAACTATAAAATGAATTAGAACACAGCGATTTATTTTAACAGCTTATACAATTCATTGCCATTTTTATTTGAATATCATTAACGCGTCATTTATATGGCCACTGCGGGTGGCTCTGATGTAGTACAATCTTGAGGTTCTATCGGTGTTTTAAGCCGCACGTTCTTGGAGGCCAACTCAAAGGTCTAAATTGCAGTCAAAAAATTAATTTTAGCACGCGCTTTCTGCCATATTGTGCCGTCTTGTTGAAACCACAACTCCCCCACATCAAGGCGATTCAACTAGGAACGAAAATAGTAATAGCCCTATAACGGACGTGATTTAAAGTAACGCAGTTTTCTATATCGACGCGACCGACCGACGCGACGTAGCCATTCAACCAAAAATGAGCTGAACAAAATTTTCTTGTGAAAATCGGGATGAACAGCAATCTCGTTTTGAGCCAATTCACCAAACAATTTGCACAGTTCACATGCGTTGTTCAGGCGTCAAATGATAAAATAGCAACTTTTTTGAGCTAGTCATAGTAGTCATCTTACCTTTTTCAAAGATTCCAATCCGTCGGAGGTATTGGACTCCTGTTATTTTAGAATAACGGTTGAGGTTGTCAATTTTCGTGTATCTAAAACTTTTTTGATCTACCAACGCTCTGATTAAAGTTTAACCCTACACTGACAATTGTATTGTTAGCCGATAATCCTTTCACTCTACAACAAAATGAAGACATTTTGCAAGTTTTATGGCTTGTTGGTCAATACCATAGCAACGGCGAAAAAACGCTTACTCAGGAGGAAGAAAAAAGTACACTAACAAAGCGAAGTCGAGGTAATGCAGAGGTGTTTTTGCAGAAAAGAGGTGCGAGAAGAGTGAAAAAGTCTTAATTAGGTTCCAAAGGCTGCCCTGGGCCCTGCAAAGATCAAGATGGAAACACCACAATGGCAACGCAGGCAATGTTAGGCATCTGATGGAGAGACTACTTTAACCAGTTGTTGCTAAATGGTGATGAAAGCCAAGATCCCGCCCAAGACCAGCTATTACCATTTAATTTGACGACCATATGAGCTACATCCGCCCGACCAAAATGAAATCAAAGTAGCCATCAGACTAAAGATGAACAAACCAGCTGGATCCGATGGTCTTCAAACGGAATTTCTTAAACACGCTGGATATACAGAAACTCATCTGCAAAAGCATGTCCGATTAGTGGAATCTCAGTACCATCTGCCCGATTCTCAAAAAAGGAGACCGCCTACTCTGCGCCAACTATAGAGGCATAAGTCTTTTAAACATCACCTATAAGATCCTGTCCAGCTTTTTATGTGAAAGTCTCAAGCCGTTAGCTGATGATCTGATATGTCCTTACCAATGTGGCTTCAGACTTGAAAATCTACAACCGAATAAATCATCATATTATGTCAGATCCTGGAGAAAACCCAAGAATATAAAATCGATACCCACCACCTGTTCGTCGATTTTAAAGCAGCCTCGCTGTTCCGCCAGAGTTGGTAGGGACTCTACACTCTACTGAAACCTTCAAAACAACCAGAAGGCTTAGACATGGTGACGCACTGTCATGCAGCTGTTTTAACATTGTGCTGGAAAATGTCATACGGAACACCCATCCCAACACATCGGGCACCATCTTTAATAAATCGACACAATTACATGGGTTTGCAGACGACATTGACGTGATGGGAAAAACAAATCAATAACCGGTGCCTTCACTACTATGAAATCAGCAGCTGTCAGAATGGAACTGAAAATAAACGAGGATAAGACGAAGCATATGCTTTCATCAACAAAAGCCCAATTTCACCACCGACTTGGTGATAACGTGACCATTTATAGGTACAACTTCGAGGTAGTCAGTGAATTTGTCTACCTGGGCAATGCTGTAAACACAGGCAAAAACATCAGCGCTATGAAATCAAACGCAGAATAACTCTTGCTAATCGCTGTTTCTTTGAGCTGAGTAAGCAATTAAGGGATAAGCCCTATCGAGAAGAACTAAGGAGACACTATATACTCGTAGAACACTCATCATAGCGGTCCTGCAGGAGCATGGACTCTCTCCCAATCGGATGAAAAGTCACTTGGAGTCTTCGAGAGAAAAGTTCTGAGTACGATTTATGGTCCTGTCTGCGTTAACCGAAAACACAACATTAAAATTGTAGCTACCTTCATCATTTCAATAACATCAATAAGCTCAAAACGAAATCATTTTATCAGTTAAAAAAAAAAAGACTGCTAGTATCTACTAACAATTCAGATAAGAAATTATCAAAATGTTGATGTCTCTTGTCACACTGAGTCGCTACTCAATTATTTCCCCCTCATGTCTTAATATGCAGCTGCTATTCATCATTCGTTTAAAAATCATGTCCACCGGAAAAAGTTCATCCACCCTGGTATCTGGATTGACAACATGATTCATTTCACATTCTCTCATATCTCAAAAAAGTTTTTCACTTTGACTTTGTTTTCCATTTGAAGTTTTTGATAAAATACATAACACACAATCATACTCGTATCAGTGCACAGGCACAGCACAACACAACCCACCTCCAGAGTGGTATAGTTGGGTGTCCTCAGTCACCCATCCGTATATATGCCCTACCACATCGTACATCTCTCGTCACTGACAAGGGACTATAAGCCTATATGTAGCAAGCAGTGCCAATTCAGGGCCTGTGATGATGATGAATCCTCGCTGCCATCGCAACTGTCAAATCCAATGTCTCGATAAGGACTGCAATGCAGGTCGTTCTCTCTGTGTGATGCTGTTTCCGGAATAATAGTATGTCCAAAGGCAAACTCCTATTGTACTCACTGACACCAAAAAGCCCATTTCCCAGTTGAAATAAAAATCATAGGTACATATATGTAAGCATAGGATATAAGTGGAATCACCACGTATAGAGATTCATCGGTGAATGGCCATCACCACGTCACAAAACATTTCGCAATAGCAAAATGTGGTCTCGCGTAGTAAAAACCACCCCTACCTTACCTACGCACATAAACCAGAGCTCTGTTACTTTCGGTTGAATTAATATTAATTTTGAAAATAGGTACTCGTCATATATAGGGATGAGCTTGAAGGTGAAAGTACATCCGACCACAAAAGCCGAAGCGTTTCCCAACCGCTATCCAACGAATATCCAACTCCAACCCCACCATGTCCTTGTCTGTATACATAGGTCGGTATCGGTACAGGATATAACTTTTGTGTAGACCAAAGTCACTACGAAATGGCAGATAATTTGTTTAAAAGCCGACAATTGTCGCACGTCTCGTCTCATGTGTCCTCTGCAGTCTCAGCGGCTGGCTGGTTTGGCCATAGGAACGAACCCGTTATCATGTTTCAAAATATTCGGACCACTCACGCTCGCTGTCATGTCATGCACCCCCATTTGGTGGAGTGGCATTTCGGCGATGAGTTAAGTGCCCACATAAAATAATGCTATAGAATAGTTTACCTGAACAGGGTGTTACACTAATAAATTCTTTGAAACGAACCATGGTATTTCACTGCTGTAGCCTGGAAAGGAACGAGTCCAGCATGCTGAGTGGCTTTTCCCGTGTTCACAGATGCGTTTGGTTAATTTGTGTCTGTTTTTGTATACTCCATCTCCTTTCTTTTGTCATCAGCTTGGCAACCAGAAGCAGGGTGGTCACGATGTGATTACCACGAAAACTGTGGGTTGACATTTTTTTTTTTTTTTGAAGTTCAATGTTAGTGATGTTAATTTGGGTTTGTATATATTTTTCGATGACGATAACCTTTTTGAGTCACGTTTTACAATAAATTTTCGGTTAAAATTTAATATTATTGCAAAAAAAGCCTTAATTTTATGAAGCACCCTGTGTGGACAAACAAATTGAGAAATTTAATGGACACAGGTGTCAACCACACTCCTCTAGCTTTTTCTCCAATATAGTTGAATATTTTTTGGTCAAGACTAGATTAAGCTTGAAAATTAAGCACTAGACGTCAGCTTGACTGGAATGTTTTTGTTGTTGTTGTCGTTCTTGTTGTTGTTGTTGAGCTAGAATAATTTTAAACCTGATGGCACATATGCATAGTGAAGAGCATTAAACTAGCGATAGTATAGGAACATATAGTCCGTTTACCTATGGTTTACCTATGCCATCAGAATTGTTCTCTTTTAAAGGGACCATAGAGACCACTGCAAAGGATAGCGTATAACGTTTTGTATAATGAATTGCTCACCTTAAACATCGTATCATGTTACAACAGGACACGAATATAATATCCGTTTACCCTAAATACGATTATAGATGGCGTGATATAAGCTTTGTTCATAAGGACGTGTTTAGCGCCTAGAAAACGTTTTTGGAACAAGTTACTCGGGAAAAGTAAACATTGGTAAGTTAATCCTTTGAACGTAGCGTCCGTCGGTCGTTATGATTATGTTGATCCTTTTGAATGTGGGTCAGTGTCATTGAACGGATATCATTTGTTGACACACTAAAACGTGTGTTTAATCGATTAATGACATAGTGAATCCTCCTTTGTTTACAGCAGAAATGGGAACGTTTAAGTAATTATTAATTGATTTGTCCAAAAGCTTTTTCTTGGTAGTTTTTTTTTTAAGAGTTAAGGAATGACCAGGAAGACACACAATTTTTTTGGGCAGGACGTTTTATAAATTTGACAAAGGTATTACTTGGCAGGAACAAGATAAACAGGAAAAGGAGAAGACAAATGGGCGAAGTACGAGGAAGCTAAGTTCAAGACGGAAATAGCTTTGGAATAGATTGACAGAACATTGGTTCAGAGTAAGACTAATTAGTAAAGCACTCACCTCCTGTCTCCAGTAAAATACAAAAATAATACGTTTTTTTAAATGCAGGGCAGTAAGCTTAGTTTACAAGGTCTAAACTCTTTTCTGAAATCAAAGGGCACAGCAGTGCAGTGCCTAGCTAAATTCTACAGCATGCACAGCACATGTACTAATCCCTTAGTACAGGATCCAACTCAAGTCGATTTTTACTCCCCCCTTCTCCCCTTCCCCCTCTAACTCTGATCCAATAGAGGTAGAAACTTCATATTTGAATCACTGTTAATTTCACGGGGACAAAAACCCTGCGAGAAAATATAGTATACACATAACAGCTCCATTATTTTCTGAGATACCAAAATTATAAAGCACTTTTAGATTTTGTAGAACCTTGAAATTTAGCACACTGGTATTGGTTTTGCGGTGTGAAATAAGGAAAAAATAGAAAATAGAGGGCGTGGTATGCGCCCACTTTATCATAATTGTTATTAATAGCTTGGTGCCGTTTGAATGGTCACAGGCACAGGAGGTTGAAATTTGGTACAATGATAATATACTTTCTAGGGTATTCAAAAAAGAACAATTTAAATTTGAGATCTTCCTTTCAGTGGGCGTAGTATACCTACACCACCTTTCTCAGGGTGGTAATCGCTTTTCAGATAGACTTGACCTGAATAGACTTCAAGATTTATAAACCTTAAGGAAATAATTTTATTTTAGTTAACTGCAAAAAGAAGTGAAATCAGAACAAAATCATAAAGTGTAGAAAAAGATCCAAGTTCTCCTACGAATATAAATCAGACACCAAAAGTAATGAGATATAAATGAAGACATATTACCTAGTCCAATGTCAAATATTTTTTATTGCAATACAAATATTGAGCTAAATTAATATATTTTTTTTTTTATACAAATTTTATGACTTACAAGTTTTCGTTTGGTGCGTGCCCGTGCATGCTAACATTTTAAAACCTGACCAGCTATTAGAACTAAAATTGCCCAGTGGCCAAAATTCGGCCATTAAAATGCCCAAAACTGTGGGAAAAAAAATTTCAAAGCGAATTTATACGAACAAAATGGTAAAAAAAACACACCAAGACATTTTCACATCTATTTTCCAAAAAAAAAAAAAATTACAAAACAAAATATTCCCAGCACACTTACTCAGTAATACCTTTCCAACGATATATATATATCATCTTAATCGGTTGAGTAACCACCACGCAATTGGTACCACAAAAAAACTGGTTGCCTATTCATATAGATTTAGAAACAATTTCTTCAATATTCTATCTAGACCTCTAAAACCACACAACTCTGTAAGAAGCTCAAACATCCGTTTCAGTCTCAAAATGTCAGCATCACCACTACCAAGGATATGCTAATTGCTTCAGATAAAAAGATACCCAGAAAGCCTTACCAAAGTCGTTTAAAGATGGAAGATGGTACATGAAAAATCCTCCCGGGCCACATAACACACCCGTTACAGAAAGAACTTATGTTCCATTCGTCTGATATATTGTACAACATCGTTGACTGCATACAATTTTCTTAAAATGTTATATAGGGTAAGTATTTAACATTTGTTCCTTCAAATCTTCAAAATACAAGTGTTAAAATTGTTCTATTAATTCTATTAATAAAGTTTCTTTTAAATAATTTCATCGGTCGAAACGCCAAAGATAAGCAAACAAAAATCCCCTTTTAAATAGGGTGTCCAATAATTCGTGGGTAATATTTTAAAGCGTGATTCTTGGGTATATTTTAAGAAAAAAAACTCGTACTAAAGTATGGGCCTATCTCCAATTTTGATATCGATTTTTTTGGTGGTTTAAGAAAAGGCTTACATTGGTGTACCCTGACCCGTGTTAACGGTAATTGCGCTGTTACTACTAACGAAAGAACCTATATGTTCAGAATTTTAATAGCCTTTTTAAATGCTATATACTGTCTCAGTTTAAAGATATCTAGTTTCTAATCTGTTCCATTTTTCTTGACCATGCTAATTTTTTGACATTCGGGTCAATTTTCTCAAGAAAATACGTGCTCAACATAGCACATTTTTTTAATGAACGTATCAATTGTTAAAATGAAAGTCAAATACAAGTAGCTATGCAGAAAACGCAAGCAAAATGACATTACGATGTTTGAGAAGCCGAAAATGTGGGTCCGACAATTCTGTCTGCGTCTGTCCGTCTGCCTGTATCGACATCTACAGTCTAAACGGCTATACCGATTGCCTTGGTACACAATATTATCATGGCGTCCTGCAGACGGATTTACGGTACCTGCCATACGATTTTTTATACAAAATGCATCTTTCTCAAAACGGCTACTACTATTTTTATGAAACTTTCTGAGTGGCGTTTTTTAAGCTTCATGTTTTAATTAAAATAGATTTTTTGGTACCCCTTATACGAAAATGTGAAAGCCCTTTTAAGTAAGTAAGTAAAGTAAGTAAAAATACATTTATTAGGATAATTTTGGATTTACATAGGTTACACTATTATGAATGAATTTAAAGCTATGGCTAAGCCGTCAGCTCGGTTAGCAAATATATATTACAAGCAGTTAGGTTACAATTTTTTTTTTTTTTTTTTTTTTTGTTTTTTAATTATTAATAATAAATAAAGTGAAAACTTTGCTATTTTCTGGATAACTTTAATCAGCATATTCTCCTATTATCAACGTTCTATACTTATATATGACTTTCAGATACTTAAACAAAACCTTCCAGTCGCACTCATTAAATATCTCAACAATCTCCTTCATCGATAATGTTTTTTTTTTTCCAAAGTATGATAGTCTTTGTAGTTGGTATATAGGGCAAACACCAATTATGTGAAAGCAGTCTTCTTTTGCTTTTAAGTTGCAAATAGTACAAAACTGATTGAAGCTTCCGTTGTATGGACTGCCATTTAAGCCCAGTAGTTCACATCTTGCTTTAAAAATCATAGAAATTTCACTATAACTGTGTAAGTCATGGAAATAATTCCTTTCTTCTAGGTTATAATTGAGTTGTGAGTACAGTATCCTGCTTTCGGAATCACGAGCCTTCTCAATTAATGCTTTGCGTATAGAGTCTTCGTTCATTTTAATTATTCGATAAAGTTGATCTTTTATGCCGTTTAAGTTGGAATCAATCCCAAGAGTTTCACCACACGCGTTACCAATCTTTTGCCATCTTGCCATCCACCAATCTTTGTTTCTCAGTTCATACAAGAACATTTTTTTCGTTAGACGACAGTCTGGATACAAAATTATTTTTAGTAAGTAATCAGCTTGACATTTTAGGGTGCTTGTCAAAAGCGTTGGTAGACCCGTTTCTAAATAAATTGCGTAACTGGGAGTTTTCATTGGTAAGTTGAAAAGTTTTTTTAAAAAGTTCCTATGGAATCTTTCAATTACTTCATATTCGTTTGATTTCCATACTTGAGAAGCATAGCAAAGATTTGATTGCACAACTGCATCAAATATTCTGTATTTTGCAGAAAGGTTAATCCTTTTGTTCGAAACAACATTCTTCCATGATAAATTAATCAAGCTTTGTGAAGCGTTAGCCTTATCCGTTAGATGTTTGGTGAAGTCCAGAGTTGGATTCAAGCTTACTCCCAAATATTTGAGTTCTTTCGCATTTTCTAATCGATCTCCATTGTAGTACCAGTTGTTTCCAAATTGTCCCCGAGAATATCGTGAAAAGACCATAATTTTTGATTTATTTGTGTTAATGGTAAGACCCCATTTTTCGCAGTAACAAGCCAACAGAATCACAAGATCATCGGCATACAACAGTACATTGACAATTGTATTTGCAATGCGAATACCACCAGGAAGATTTTCTTCTATATCATTAATAAATAAGGAAAACAATAAAGCACTGAGAGGACATCCTTGTTTTACTCCAGTTTCAGTTTCAAACCATTCCGAAAAAACTTTACCATCCCAAACTGCTGCCTTCGAATCAGTGTACAAATTTTTAATTATTTTTAGGAATTTTGTAGATAGAACTAACTGAGACAATTTGTAGAAGAGTGCGTTTCGGTTAACTAGGTCAAAAGCTGCTTTGAAATCAACAAAAAAAGCATAAACTTTTTTGTTTCTAGCTTGGAACCCTTTGACTATTGAAGGTAAAGTGAAAATTTGATCGACGGTTGAAAATTTTTTTCTAAACCCAGCTTGTAAGTCTGAAAGAATGTTCCTTTGATCTACCCATTTTTCCAATCTATCCGCAAGTATACTGCAGAATATCTTTGCTAGTACATTCATAAATGAAATTTCCCTATAATTTTCAACATTATCTAATGCACCCTTTTTGTGAATAGGTAATATCACTGATTTTTTGAATGATGTGGGGATTTCAGCATTTGAATAAATTCTGTTATATAAAGTTTTTAAGTAGTTTAACATTGCCGGAGTTGCATTTTTATAGAATTCGTAGGGAATCCCATCTTCACCTGGTGCTTTTCCATTCCTTGCTCTTAAGAGTACAGCATTTATTTCAGCAGTTGTTATCTCATCATCTAATGTATCATCAACGATTAAAGGGTCTGCGTACGAGAACATTAGGCTTGTATTATTATGCAAAAGATTTTTGAATTGAGTAGAAGTTCAATCCATTTATCTCTCTAGCCAGCTTCCAAAAATCTTTCGAGCTTTTAGTTTGTCCTAACTTATGGGCTTGTAGATTTTCGAAGTCCGTTTTCTTTTTTAGGCATACATTTTTGTAGCTGGTATTAGCGTCAATGTATCAGTTTTTCATCTCATGGCTATTAGAAGTTCGCCAGGCTCGCAAAAGGGCAAACGATTTTTTCCGCGCATCAGTAAGACATTTCTTATCAAACCATTTCTCTTTGAATGTTGGACTACTGTTCGAGCTTTTGTTCGGTGTGGCGTTTCGTATTGAACAGGTTATTTTGATTGAAAGTTCTTCAGTAGACTCTGGGAACGGGTCATTTGCCAAGAGCAAGTTGTCTAAAGCACGATTGTATGGTGTTTTTTCATCATTCTTCCATTTGAGTCGAGGGAGTAGGCTTAAATTTGTATATTGTGAAGAAGTTTGATCTGAAAATCCAACTACAATGGGCATGTGGTCCGAAAAAATTTTAGATTGTACCTCGAATTTATTGATTCGTTCGATCCATTCGTTACTTGCAGCACAAAAATCAATGACTGAACTACCCTGTCCGCCAACAAAAGTGTATTCACCTTCTGCATCTCCTTGGGTACAACCGTTTAATACGATGAAATCATACATTTGGAGCATTTGAAAGCCCTTTTATAAACGAAATAATATTAATTCTTAAATTAAAAAAAAAAAAAAACGTTAATTGATTTTTATTTTTGGTTTTTCCAAAAACGGTTTTTTTCAAAAACTTTGAATTTTTTGTTTTCTGATCAAAACTACAAACTGCTAGATGTTGAGATACCTACTCACAAAAATAATTGAAATATGTATGTTTTTTTCGAAACGTTTTTCAAAAAAAAGGTTTTTTTAAAAAAAAACACTGGTCTAACGATTTTGAAAATTTTGTTCACTAAAATTTAAAAAAGTAAAGGAAATCAAATGGCTTCGTTTTATTTAACTAGTGATTTTTAAGTGATTAATAAAATTTCATATGATTTTTTCCTGTTTGTTTCCAAAATCTCCAGCCCCAAGGCAGTTTTAACAATAAATAAAAAAATAGAGCTGCGTTCCTTTTAAATTTGGGCCCGTTTCACTTTGACTTGTATTATTATTAAAATAGCTTGTTGTGTTCTTATTTTCTATTTACAGTCGTACAACTGTTAACAGCTCCTTAGTCTCCTTCAATCTATATAGTAAGTACATCCGAGACATCCAAGAATAACAAATTAGAATGTGTTTACTCTTGCACTCAACAACCCTAATTATTGCTGCGAGCACAAAGATATTTATATTTACTTAGTGTTCTTAATGTATAGGAACCCGGGCTCATTAAAAAAAAAACATTCCCACCAACTTAATTGGAAAAATCCTAAAATTTCCAAAGGCAACATTCGAGTGCATTGACTTCGTACTCTGTTTCTCTCTTCAAAATTCAAGTGCTGAAGCGTTGCCGCTAGGGAGCAGCCCTTGAACTCGCGCAGAAAGTAATCAAAATAAATTTACAGTGAAGATTCCTCCCGTTGTTGAATGCGATATCTGTTTATATTGCAGGCTGCAGGGTATATTGCACTCTCTATAGGTCCTTGAAATTCTATCCTTATATAGCATAGTGTCTCTTCTCTTCAAAGGATGATTGTGATGAACGTATAGAAGGATGACGATGATGACACTCTGGCTCCCACATTTTCAAGTATCATCGATAATATATACTTTGGCTGGAATATAAAAGGTTTTGTCGCTCGTTAGGATTAAGTTATCTTAATATAATTCCTTTTGTATATTCCAAGAACCGATCTTTCGTTATTGTAGAAGATGTGGTTGTCAGCGTAGAATAATTCCTGTGAATGCTTAAAAACGTGTATTTTTATAAATGGTATTTATAGAACAGCAAAATAATGAATTTATAGGTAAATTTAAAGCTAATCGGTGTAACCCTTTGAGTTGCAAGATTCAATAGAAAGAGACAAATAGAATTGTCCAATTCACTTTGTTTGACTTCCTTATTCACCACAATATAAAATGTTTGATTGATATCTTATTTAATGAGAATTATTGTCTGACTTCACATACCGTGACAGAAAATAGTATAGCAATACCCGTGTTAAATAGCAGGATCTTTGAAGCCAACTCAAAGATTCCAAATGGGAAATTATCCGCTCACCAAACATTTCCTTCAACGAATCAATTCTAGCACACGCTGGATGACATGTTTCATCGTCTTGTTGAAAACAAAGCTCCCACACAACAAGACGATCAAATTGAGGAACGATAAAGTCATTGATCATGGTTCTATAGATAACGTGCTCCATTGAATGTAACCCTTTAGCTGACGTCGTTTAAAGAAGTAAGGACCAATGATTCAACCAGCAAATTAAGCACACTAAACTGTCAGTTTTTCTGAATGTAACGGCACGTGTCTCAACAATGGCTTGAGGATTATATTCATTCTAATTGCGGCAGTTTTCCTTATTGACGTAGCCATTCAACCAAAATGAGCTCAACAAAATGTTTTGGTGAAAATCAGGATCAACAACAATCTCATTTCGAATTTCGAACCCATTCATCTGCACAATTTGCATTCGTTGTTCAGGCATCAGTCGATCATGATGAATTGGCAAACCAAACCAAATATAAATCACATGGTAGATGACAAAAGTTCTACAACTCTAAAATAAACACATTCCTTTGATATATCCTGTTTAGGAGATACCATTCCAAAACATTTTTTGCAACAATGCAACATTGCACCCGAGAACTCAGTTATAGTCGTTAATTTTGTATGCAATATGCAGTGCCTATATTTGGAGCATCAGCTGGAAGAGTGTCAAAATGTTAAGTAGCTACTTACAGGAATTTAAAGTCGTGATATCAAAAAATTTAAGCTTAATTTTTAATAACACGGCCTAATTTTTTTGGACAATCAAACATAACATTACGATGATAGAGAAGCTTAAAAAAGTGGATCCGACAATTCTGTCTGTCTGTCCGTCCGTCTGTATCGGCACCTACAGCCTAAACGGCTGGACCGATTTGATTCAATCTTGGTACATAGTATTATTATAACGTCCTACAGAGGAATTTTTGGAATTAGCATTCTAGCTCTAAAACTCACGGTACCTGCGATATGATTTTTAATGAAAAAATAATTTTCCTCAAAAACAGCTACTACGATTTTGATAAACCTTTCTGAATAATGTTTTCTGTGCAAATTGTATGTTTTGGTTGTAATAACTTTTCAGGAAAAGTCTTATAACGGTACCTCCCATATAACCGGTTTTTTTTAAATCAGATTTTCTCGTAAACCACTTGATGGATTTCGATGAAATTTGAAATATAGTGGCCTTTTTATAGACTAAATAATAAAAATTCTTAAATTTGTCAACAAAAGTTTTTTTTAATAAAAAAAAAATTTATTTTTTGCTTTTTTCAAAAACGGTTTGATCTATTTTCTTGAAATTTTATTTGTTAGAAGTTGGCATACCTACTCAAAAAATACTTGGAATATTTTTTCGAAGTTTTTAAAAAATATTGTTTTAAAAAAAAACTGGTCGAACGATTTTGAAAAAAAAAATTTCTTAAATTTCTAAACAGTAAACGAAATAAGATGGCTTACTTCAGTTTTTCAAAAAAAAAAACCTTTCAACTAGTGATTTTTAAGTAATCAATAAGTTTTCATATTATTTTTTCCCTGCTTTTTTCCAAAATCTCAAACCCCAAGACCACTGTCACACATCAGAGCAAGTTCGTCCGACCCAGTCGTGCACTTTATTTAAAATTTTTCTATAATAAATGCAAGTCAGACTTTGGCAAACGTCCTATCTTTCCTTTACTGACAATTTTTGTTGAACAGTCTATAGTTGGACATAAAGCTTGTAGCGTTCTGCTTTCTGCAAGGAAATCAACAAACTGTAGCGAATTCATAAAGAATAGGTAGAAAAAGGTCTCCAAAACTGAATCATTCCTTGCCGAGAAAGCATACGCTTCCAAATTCTAGATTGCGTAGAATCGAAAAACAAAAGTAGACGTACGGGAGATATGCCTTTTTCCTTCGAATAGACAAGAAGGGAAAACTTTCTAAGCTAAATTGGTTAAAATTTTAAACAAATGTTGAAAAACAAAAATTTGTAATGCAATGCATAAAGTTTCTTGAGATCAGAAATCCATTATTTCATTTTCTTTTCAAATGAAGTAGTTGCTCTCGTGAACAGTTTTACGAAAATTGATTTTCAAGCTCTGTGTTATGAAAACAAAATCACGAAACATTTTACCAACTAGAGGTTTTTTAATTTAAAACTCATTTCTTACACATCGATTAGAAGTTTTACACTGATAGCCGTAGTAAAAGCCTAATAACGAAATAATATTAATTATTAAATTTTTCAAAACAATTTTTTTCTTTGAGTTTGAATTTTTTTTTAAATTTTTGTTTTTTTCAAAAACATTTTTTTCAAAATTTTTAAAATTTTTGTTTGTAAAAAAAAAATTCTCTAAAAATTAAAACAGCAAAAGAAAACAGATGGCTTACTTTTTTTTTTTTTCAAAAACATTTTGACTACTTTTAAGTGATTAATAAAATTTTATATGATTTTTTCAATGATTTTTTTCCAAATCTCAAGGCCCAGGACCACTGTAACACATTAGAGCAAGTTCGTACGCATTTTATGCATAACTTGCCTTAAAAAAGATTTGTTAGTGATACCGTTGTTTTTAAAAATATGTATATCTTGTTGTTCTAAGTTAAGTTAGTTTTTTTTAATAGGTAAATTGCTACCCCCGGCTTAACGAGGGGAAATCGACCCCACTGTCATGTCATTAAACTATTTTGACCTATTCTACACACGCTCAAGTTTCCTGATGAGTGATGACTGTGTAGTGTGTAGCTTTGAGGAATCATTGAGAACAACATATAAAAATCAAAAACTATTCCCAAATAATTAAGTAGCCACCTAATAATCGAATTCACTATATCGTTTATGTATTTTAAATGCGGATTTATAAATCCTCTGGAAATCTTCCTGCATTATTTTCGTGGCATGAACACAATATCAATAAAAACTTTCGCCCGCGTCCGCTTTTTATTGGAGAAGTTTCAAAACAATATACATATATTCAAAATCCTCCTCTGACGAACATCCTTTTAATAGAGGAAAGTCATTTTGAACGGAGGAGTTGACATGAATCTAATTCCACAGAGGAATTCTACCCTATATAGTTGCCTGATATTGCTATTCCTTTATCTCCTTTATCCGGGTTAAAGGAATTTTCGCAAAATAAATTTCACCATCCTTTTGCATACCTTTTGTTATATATATCTAGTAAAATAAACCCATGTTGCACCAGAGGACGACAAGGACACACGTCTCTTGGTTCTGACATTTAAGAATTTATATTCCCGCCTGAATCTTGAAAATGTAAAATATTATATATAACTAGCAAACCCGGCGAACTCCGTTTCGCCACCAGATGGCTTCGTTTTTTGTATTATTTAGTTTGGGGATTAAAATATGAAGAAAAATGATTTTTTTTGTTTTATATTTGAAAAGGAATTTTTTGTTTTTTATTTCATTTCACAACAGTAATGAATTCATTTCGATTACAAAAATGAAGTGTAATTTAGTTGAACTTCTTTAAGTAAAAAAGTCGCAAATTATCCGTTTCATTGAAGTGCTCTTTGGTAAACCACATTTTTTGTTTTTTGGTCTGACGTTAACACAAACAAAGCGGATGGTTTCCCAACTCGTGAACACGCAACGTATAGCTGCCCATGTGAAAAACAATGATTTTCTAAATTTATCCCGCAAACACTAAGCGATTGGCCTTGCGACTTGTTAATTGTCATTGCGAACGCAAGGCGAACCGGAAATTGCAATCGTTTGAAGTCAAACGGAAGATCAGTCGGAATCATTGGTATTCGAGGAATACATACATTTTCACCTGCGTACTTTCCGTTAATAATGGTTGCCTCAATCAAATTCGGCATAAGTCTTTTAACCGCAAGTCGAGTACCGTTGCACAGTCGCGGTGGATTCAAATTACGCAATATCATAATAACCGAACCAACTTTGAGTTGCAAGTTATGTGGTGGAAATCCTGGTAACTCCAGAGAGTTCAAAAACTCCGTTGGATAATTAACTACATCATCGGGATTTGTTATGGAATCAACGGATTTGTATGTCACCAAATCGCCATCGATTTTTGATTGAATTGTGAAATTCAGTGCATTTACATCATTATTCTTTGCGGCGAGAATTGCTCGTTGACTTAACCAAGTATAATTCTGATAATTCTCACAAATGTTTGGGAAAACATTTTCAATAAGAGCTAATTGAGAGTCTACAAATCGGCAAAAGTCGTTGGTAAGAGTTATTAATCCAGATGTCGCATCAACTGGGACTTTTCCATTTCCAACAGCTAACAATTGTTTGGAAAATTGTGCAGCACTTTGATCATTTTGAAGTTGAACTCTCATATTAGTGGTTAGCGATAATGTTTTCACGTTATTCCATAAACGTGATGCCTTTAGGCAAGCATTCAATTCATCTGCAGGTGTTCCACGGGGAATTACTGGCAACGTCTGCCTGAAATCGCCTGCCAACAATATCATCAAGCCACCAAAGATGTTGTTATTTCGCCGAAGATCCTTCAGTGTGAAGTTAAGTGCTTCAAGTGATTTCTTATGTGCCATTGTGCATTCATCCCAAACAATAAGCTTGCATTGCATCAACAATTTTCCCATTGCACTGGATCGGGAAATATTGCATGTTGGAGTACCAATTGTGTTTAAATTGAGTGGCAACTTTAGCGCAGAATGTGCAGTACGACCGCCATCTAGAAGAGTCGCCGCAATTCCAGATGATGCTAACGCCAAAGCTATGTCACATCTTGATCGAATAGTGGCTAAAATCAATGAAATGACAAATGTTTTCCCTGTTCCTCCAGGTGCGTCCAGGAAGAATAGACCACCAGTATTATTGTCCACCGCTTGTATTAATGTTTCGTATACTTGTTTTTGCTGTTCATTCAGCAACGGCACATTATTTCGAACGAATTCCTGCAATGTATCAACATTGTATTGCAGCTCTCGATTTAATTCTTGGTTGAATGCATCGTGCATCGATCGATTTGGCGCAATCATTCCTACTTCAATCAGTAGCTTGTTTGCAATAGTCAAGCATTGATCCTCAATCAGAATCAATCCTTCATTGTAGATTTCATCGGTTATTTGCATGTGGGGATTATTCGTTCGAATGCGCAAGCGATGCAAGATGTCTTCACAAATGTCGTCTTTGTATTTGTTCCATAACTGAATTGGTTGTGAAGGGAAACATGTTGTGATGATAATTGCAAACAGCGTTCGTATTTGGTACGCATTTGATGAAATAACTGAATCCGCAAGTGTTAAATCCCAATGAGAATCGTTCTCCAGCAAACCCAATAGTTGACATGCTTCTCGATATGTTTGGCATTGGTGGCCATTCACAGTTTTTAAATGCGCAAATGATTTTGGTCCACGTACATTTACCAACAGCAGTCGCAAATAAAAACATTCATCATTTCTAGGATGAACAGTATACATGCGACCTAGTGCATCAGTGGAAAACACCTGTGGCCAATCGGGAACTGGGGTTCCTTGTTTGCGACGTTGGAATTTCTTTGTTGATTGATTCCAAGTGTAATACTTTGGCATTTCAACGTACATCAGCGTCGCTGCGAATAGGTCTGCTTCACACATTGCAAAGAAGCTAGTCAATGTTGTCGATGGTGGTCTCTCAGCTCGTTGTGCCGCATTAGTCTCAGTGAAGTAAACTCTGTCCATTTTCCAAATGCACTGCTAAATGTACAACTGTGGGATATCTTTCATGAATATGAAATGAAAATAATCGCCACAGTGCTTCATTAGTACTGACGTATCTGCCCATTTGGAAGTTGCTGATTTCGTCATTCGCATTTTCCGACGCAATACCAAATACAGCCATGTCGCTGCCCTTTGTGACGTACTTGCACAAATATTTGACTGATTTGGCCGAATGGCAACTCTCAACGTTCACATGTGTTTCGAAAATTCGCGATAGCAGCGGGCAATATGGTACAATGAACTCATTTCCGATCTCAATCTCTTGATTTTGAACTTTAACTTTGATAGTTCGACCATTATCTTCTTTTGAACGTCGACGATAAACTGGATATCCATCGTTCCCTGTGACTGTTTCAGCAACTAACGGTCGCGGATATCGTTTTGTGCACTTTCCATCAGCCATGCAAGACGATAATGGATTAAATGCACCGCACGGTCCATGCACCATCTGTGTCGTCACAATGTCGTGTAGATGGGGATCAGTGACTGGATCAGGAATTTCAGCTGATATGATGTCATCCACTTCATTTGAATTTAATTTGTTCAACAACCAAATTAGGATATGAGCATGCGGTAGTCCACGCTTCTGCCATTCCACCGAGTACATATAACAACGTGTGTCACCAAAAACTCGATACGTAGTAAGCACATCCATCATAACATTGAGTTTTTGCTGAAATACTCTGGCGATTATGTCATGGCGATCTAGCGGTTTTTGGCCCGGGTCCAACTCACGTTCAATTTCCGTCCACTTTGGATTGCATGTGAACGTAATAAATAAATCCGGAGTTCCATAATTTCGCACGTACGTCATAGCGTCTTGAGCGTATTCGTGCATGTGGCGTGGGCTTCCGATATAAGATGATGGGAGAATCGTCAGGCGTCCAATATTCTGAACATTACCATCTGAATGAATAGCATCACGCAAGTGTATATAGTCCTCAGATCGTAGCTTTGCCTGATTGAATCGGATGAACGCTAAACGTTCGGTCTCGACTTTGACATACATGTCGACAGCGAATTGCTGGAATAGCCGACGGCACTTCAGAATGACATTCTCCTCATGTGTACGAATCATCATACGATACGCATAGTAATTCATTGCGCTTAGATTTTTGTTCGTTGATACGCCTGAAAATGCAATATTAAATGGATTGTTAATAGAAACCAATAACAGCAATAATTAGTGTGTGAATATTGTACCTGTAATTGGATCGACCATCTTTAACGTGATGTCGTATCCGTCTTGCCCATGCCAATAAATTATTGGATATTGTAAAGCATCGTACAAACGATGTGTCTCGTTTACACGATGCATGATATTACTTCTTCGCTGAACGACAATATCTCGTGATGTAGTTGGATCGCCAACAATAATTGCAGCAACATCATCAACGATGGGTGCATTGAATCTTCGCACATGTTCACCTGTTGGGGTACGATCCGCTCTTATGACAAATTTGTGCGTATCCGATGGCATTCGTTCTAATGCTGTTTTGAACATATTAACCACAGCGTTATTAGCGTGAAAAAATGCTTGCAACTGTTCAATAATTCGTCTCTTTAACTGTTGTGTTCCCTGTATATTGCACCGCACATTCAGCTGATCCACCATCGACGAAATGAAATATATTTGCAGAAATTGATGCTCTTCATCTGGTGCTGGCACCATTGAACTATGCAAATGATATATTTGTCCTTGTATCTGTGATGGCAAACAGTTAAGATAGAATTAATTTATTTATTTTTGAAGAATACGGTGACTTCTGATCGTGTGGTGGTCTAGGGTGTGGTGTATGTATAGTTGTTATGTGATTGATTGTGTTGGTGTGAGTGATTGGTTGTGTGTGTTGTATCTTTTACCTTGCAAGTCGGCATGAAGCCGCCTTCTCGAATGATATTAGCTCCAAAGGAAGTCATGCGAAAGCAGTTATTGTATTCAAGAATGCGTTGAAGAAAATGGTTGGAATCGGGATCAGTTCCATCGAACAATGATTTCAGTGGCTGTGGTGGTGTAAGTAATGGATCCAGTTTGACTTTTCCACTTGCGCAGCACAATCCAGCCGTTTCTCTTTTGAACTTTAACGCATTGCAATATCGGCATACAGTCGTCATTGGTCCAATTTCTAAATTGTCATCATCACTGTAGTTCGCAGTGGGATCATATTGGAATGCCAAGCGATTGTATGATGCCAATGATCTTCGTGTGCTCACGCGTTGTCTCAATCGGGCATTTTCTCTTACTATATTTTGTTGTTCTTCGCTTAAGTTCTGTGAATACACTTGTTGCTGGCTTGCATGTCTTGTGCGGCGGCCGATGTTCGCACGTCGTCGTCCTCTCGGCATTTTGGACTATGGACAGACTGGTGAATTTAACCTCAAATGCACGATCCACATAATTTACACAGTTCAACTTACCACCTTAAGGACAAATGCCTGCTGTTGAAGTTGAATACAAATTTGCACAATACGCGTGATCTGAATGATAATCTGAAATTCAGATTGTTCAACTCTTTTCAGTTATGACATCTCTCTTCGACGAATTTGAAATAGTTCGGGTGCTGAAAAAAGAATTGACTATGGCAACAGTGGGTATCATGGCCCTTGCTTCTATTTTCTTCTGTTCAAACGTAAGTTATAAATACAGAACAAAACTTGCAAGCAATAATTGAAATAATTCTTCGTTCAATAAAGTATTTATATGTTAAATGTGATAAGATATGTGGCGTTATTTTTTATATTTTTAGCTTGGGTAAGATTTTTTTTTACAAACTTTAAAGTTTACCATTTGAATATTAGTGTGTTTTTTATTTTAGATTATTGCACTTTCATTTGCAATGATATATTTATATAAGCTCAGCGTTTGAGCTATGATTTGGTTTGTTGCAGTGGTTGCGATCTTGCCGTGGCTACTTATTCCGGGATACTGTATCTTTAAAATTTAACAAATAAGCTGTAGTTTGGGCTCGCGCTTAAGAAGATGCCTTAGACCTACACATTGGTATCCAGTTGATCCCATTGACCGACGAAGGTATAAGGAGAGATTTAGTGCAACGGATATTTCGCACAATCTTACCCCAGGAAACGTTGAATTAAAATGAAACAATTTTTTTTTAAAGATAATGCTACGCAATATTAATCAATCTCGACTGTGCAACTTTATGTTGCATGCTCACGTGTGTTAAAACCATTGAATCTATTTAAATTAAGAAAACAATTTTACTTACGTTGTAAACCACTTTCGTGAAAACTATGAACCAAAGATTAAAATAATATTCAATCTTACTTTCTAAGCCAAAGAAAAGGTAGCTTAGTTGATTTTAGTTTTGTGCCTGAAAAATCAATCAATAAACTATCAAACAAAATACACAATCCAATATTTACTTACCAAAGATTAAAAGGCTATGAATTATAAAAGAAAAGGAAGCTTAGTTGAATTTAATTTTTGTTTCTCGTAAACTTGCTTCTGAAAAATAATATTTGTTTTAATTAAACATATGCTCAAAATAAATGCAATAAACTTTTAAAAAAATAAAATGCACTACTGGGTCTGGACTCTGGAGCAATAACAAATAATACCCTTTGTTATAATAAGTAAGCAAAGAAGTTCAAAATCTTTGTTTAATAAGTGTTTATGTTCCTCATTTGGAGCATATCGACAGTTTCAAAAGATATGTTAATTTTTCCACTTTTTACTTGCGATTATAGGTACTATAAAGCAAGTTAGGCAAACAAAATTTTTTTGGACAATCAAACATAACATTACGATGATAGAGAAGCCTAAAAAAGTGATTCCGTTATACTTTAACCAATTGTATTAGCGCTTTTAATTGCTCTATAGGGCAAGTATTGGTTTCGTGCAGATAAAAAATCGCTGATAGAGAAGCCCAAAAAAGTGTTTTTTTCCATATACCATCCGTGGGTCTGTCTGTGCGGATATGCGTCTGTGCGGATGTGCGTATGTGCGTCTGTGCGCTTTTTCACGTCCAGCTACAGCCTAGACGGTTTGATGGATTTTCTTCAAACTTGATATATAGCAGATTGAAGAAAAATTGTTGTCGAGGTTTTTTTATTTCGTTTTAGACCGGCTCAAACTGAAACCTTTCAAGTTACGATTTTTTTCATTTTGGATTTTCTCGAAAACAGCTCAAACGATTTTGATTAAACTCTAAGTAAGTTCGCAACTCAACGGCTTGATTGAATTGACTCAAACTTCGTTTGGCATAGTTCTTTACAGTTTTCTAAAAGATGGCTTTGTTAATTTTTCAGTGTAGCCTTTCTAAACGGTGGCTTGCGTACAATGAGCTATAAAAGATATTACTAACAATAACTAAGAACGGTACCTTCCATAGGACCGGTTTTTTGCTTTCGACTATCTCAAAAACTGCTTAAACGATTCTTTCGAAATCAAACACCTTTTAAATACATAGATTTAGGTAGTTCAATTTGTGATGCATACCAATATTTTTATTTGTTTTTGTTTTTGGTATTTTTAAAAGCATTTCTTAAAACTATTTTTGATAATTTAATTTAATGATTTCAAAAAAGTTCTTTTTTTTTCAAAAATTATAAGTAGCTATACGAATATTCTTAATTCACATGACTTGGTGTAGGTATTTGAATTATTTTTTTTAATTTCGAAAAACAACGATAAAACAGTATTATACACTGTGGCGTATGCGTACTATAATAATAATTTTATTTAAATAGAATTATGGAATGATTTATTCTTCATACACATTGTTTTTGTATTAAAATTAATTGTTATTTCACCGTTCGTTATCATTATTACTAATAATTCGAAATCCATTTCTTCTAAATAAAGAGCTTTGTACATGCCTAAGATTTGAAAAAAATCGTTTGTAGTTACAAAGTTAATTCTAAGAAGTTATAAATGTTATTTACGTTTAAATTTAAAGATTGTATCGCCTTTGCTTCCAGCGGTACCAATTATTCTTTGGATCCTTTTTTTTCTTTCTCTCCTTTCGAGAGCCAATGATCGATTTGATGAAATTTTGTTAAGCTCAGATGCACCTAACCTTTGTCCTAAAATTCTTCTAGATAAACCGTCATCTGAAATTACACTGCCATTTGAATCTGGTTCAATTCATAGAATAATAATCATTGAAACCAAAAATAAATTGTACGTACCTATCGAAATTGAACTTGTTACGTCTTGTTTTCCAGACGCAATTTCATCTGATATCAAACTTAAATCTAAATCATCTTCATCCCAGTCTAAAAATTGAAAGAATCCAATCAACGTTGTTATTTTACTGAGCATTATAAAAATAAAATGCACGACTCGCACGTACTTGCTCTGTGGGTGCAGTACGATGAAAACAAAGTTTTCGAGCAATATGAAGTACTTATTTTTAAAAAAATTTATAAAAACTAAAGTTAAGAAACCTTTTAAAATTTAAAATTTAGATGTCATCTTTTGGGTGCTATAAATGATATAAATGTCCGCTTATGGCCAAATTAATACAATTTTAAAAACAAAGGAGAAAGGCAATTTGTGTATGGGAGCTGACCTACAGACCATTAACGATGAGCCATATATATCGTTGAAAAGGTATTTTTGCGTAGATCAAATGTTTATAAAGCAGCTAGTCTCAATTTACTGTGGGAAAAAAGTTATAGACATAAATTCAGAACAGAGTAAGATAAAAAAAATGTATATAAAATGAAATAGAAATATATAAAAATATAAGCTTTTTATGAATTTTTACTAATCTGAGCCAAAACTTTTTTCCCACATCGAATTGAGACTTGCCGCCACATAAGCATTTGATCTACGCAAAAATACCTTTTTAACGATATATGACTCATCGTTATTGGTGTGTAGGCCCAAATTGGCATTGTCCTTTGCGTTATTATCATTTACCAAAAACTTATATGCAGTTTTCTTCAAAATATTCTATGTATATTACATACATTTTTTCTTTATTCTGAAGAGCGTTTTTTGAGCGAATTATAAAAAAACTACAAAAATTGACCGAACCCTATTGGCGAAAACCGCTTTTTCGGACGTCGAAACCAATACTGTCCCTATAGAGCAAGTAAAAATATATATTATATATGTATATGTATATGTATACCAGGCAATTCGATGTCACTTTTCTTAATTGACGAAGATGACGAAGGAGCACCCGCATCACTTTCTGTTCCAAGTAATGCACCTTTCGGTGATAAAAATCTGCCGCCATCGTTTGATTTAATTTTTTTTTTTAAATTTTGCTTCTCCGCAATTATTTTCTTAATAATTTTTTCTATCTTTTTGGAACTATTTATTTTTCCTTCCATTCTTTAATATAGGAAACTAAATTCTTAAATTTATTACATTAAGTATGCAAATTTATAAAATCTATTCAAAATAAATGCAAAATCCACGATTTTTAAATATATGTAAATTAAGAAAACAATTTTACTTACGTTGTAAACCACTTTCGTGAAAACTATGAACCAAAGAAAGAAAGAAAAGATTTTAGTTTTGTGCCTGATGAACTTGAACCTGAAAAATCAATCAATCAACTATCAAACAAAATACACAATCCAATATTTACTTACCAAAGATTAAAAGGCTATGAATTATAGAAGCTTAGTTGAATTTAATTTTGTTTCTCGTAAACTTGCTTCTGAAAAATAATATTTGTTTTAATTAAACATACGCTCAAAATAAATGCAATAAACTTTAAAAAAAATAAAATGCACTACTGGGTCGCACGTACTTGCTCTGTGGGTGCAAGCACTATGATAACAAATTTTTCGAGCAATAACAAATAATACCCTTTGTTATAATAAGTAAGCAAAGAAGTTCCAAATCTTTGTTTAATAAGTGTTTATGTTCCTCATTTGGAGCATATCGACAGTTTTAAAAGATATGTTAATTTTTCCCCTTTTTAGTTGCGATTATAGATACTATAAAGCAAGTTAGGCAAACAAAATTTTTTTGGACAATCAAACATAACATTATGATGATAGAGAAGCCTAAAAAAGTGGTTCCGAAAATTCTGTCTATCTGTCTGTTCGTCTGTTTGTATCGGCACCTACAGCCTAAACGGCTGGACCGATTCGCTTCAAACTTGGTACACATAGTATTATTATGACGTCCTACAGAGGGGTTTTTGGAATTAGCATTCTAGCTATAAAACTAACGGTACCTGCCATATGATTTTTTATGGAAAACTTATTTACCTCAAATACGGCTTCTACGATTTTGAAATCAAAATTAAATAGCCCAATTCATAGGTATTCTGCATTTATCATTATAATAACTTATCATTTTTGAAAGAGCTACCAGAAAAATATTTATTTAAAATATAGGTATGTAGTAATTTATTATAGGTAATATAGAAAAAGCCAAAAGCAAAAACCATCCTATGGAAACTACCATTCTTAGCAATTGTTGGTAACTTTTTTCCAGCCATTTGATAGGTCATGCGGGCATACCTAAAGAGCTAAACTTATCAAAATCGTTTGAGTTATTTTCGAATAAAATTAGCTTCAACTTAACTATAATAATTGCAGGTACCTTTAGTTTTTGAGCTGCAAGAATATTCAACTTCCCTTCTGACTCGATATATGTACCTAGTTTTAAAGAATTAAACACACCCGTTTGGGCTTTTGTAGGTGTCTGTAGGTACATATGTACTTGTACATTTTTTTTGGTCTTCGCTATCATCGTTAAATTTTTTTTTCCGACGAATGTATAACTTGCAGTTTATGTATATTCGCCATTTTAATAAATTTAATCAAGCCGTTGTGAAGTTATGGCCATTTAAAAAAAAAAAAGCCCTTTTAAGCTGACTTTCGATACGACCATTTGCTTAAAATAATCAAAATTAAGTTACATAAATCGCAAGCAAAAACCTTAGCAAAAGATTTTCTTTAAACTGCTATACACCAAGTTTAAAAAAAATTATCCGTCAAGCTGTTTATGCTGTAGCTTTACGTGAAAAGAGCACAGGCGCACAACGGCACAGACAGTATTGGAACCTCGATTTTTGTTTGCAAGAAAGCAATACTTGCCCTACAGAGCGAGTAAAAAAGACAATCCACTATTATTAAAGATAATTTACTTACCGTATGCATGTACATATAATGTATGGTATTAATCAATAATCAATTATTAAATTTCTTATTTCTGTCCGATGAACTTGAGTCTGCAAAATAAGTAAAAAATGCAATAACCTATCAAACAAAATACACAATGCAATATTTTTAAATATGATTTACTTACCAAAGATTAAATATGTAGCTATGTAAATTCCTTATAATTTATTTCCTTTTTATTTTTTGTTTTTATTTTGAAATATTAAAAATCAAATAAATTTTTGAGAAATAAATTCCAATAAATACTACGAATAAATATAGCTTTACAGTTGAAAAAATTTTATAAATGGGCTACAACTACCATCGATGATATTTTTCCTGAATTTTCTTTGCTATAAACCTAGCGGAGCCCGAGACCTTTCCAACGAATGCAAAACCGTGGAAATCGGTTGGTGCAAGCACTATGATAACAAATTTTTCGAGCAATAACAAATAATACCCTTTGTTATAATAAGTAAGCAAAGAAGTTCCAAATCTTTGTTTAATAAGTGTTTATGTTCCTCATTTGGAGCATATCGACAGTTTTAAAAGATATGTTAATTTTTCCCCTTTTTAGTTGCGATTATAGATACTATAAAGCAAGTTAGGCAAACAAAATTTTTTTGGACAATCAAACATAACATTATGATGATAGAGAAGCCTAAAAAAGTGGTTCCGAAAATTCTGTCTATCTGTCTGTTCGTCTGTTTGTATCGGCACCTACAGCCTAAACGGCTGGACCGATTCGCTTCAAACTTGGTACACATAGTATTATTATGACGTCCTACAGAGGGGTTTTTGGAATTAGCATTCTAGCTATAAAACTAACGGTACCTGCCATATGATTTTTTATGGAAAACTTATTTACCTCAAATACGGCTTCTACGATTTTGAAATCAAAATTAAATAGCCCAATTCATAGGTATTCTGCATTTATCATTATAATAACTTATCATTTTTGAAAGAGCTACCAGAAAAATATTTATTTAAAATATAGGTATGTAGTAATTTATTATAGGTAATATAGAAAAAGCCAAAAGCAAAAACCATCCTATGGAAACTACCATTCTTAGCAATTGTTGGTAACTTTTTTCCAGCCATTTGATAGGTCATGCGGGCATACCTAAAGAGCTAAACTTATCAAAATCGTTTGAGTTATTTTCGAATAAAATTAGCTTCAACTTAACTATAATAATTGCAGGTACCTTTAGTTTTTGAGCTGCAAGAATATTCAACTTCCCTTCTGACTCGATATATGTACCTAGTTTTAAAGAATTAAACACACCCGTTTGGGCTTTTGTAGGTGTCTGTAGGTACATATGTACTTGTACATTTTTTTTGGTCTTCGCTATCATCGTTAAATTTTTTTTTCCGACGAATGTATAACTTGCAGTTTATGTATATTCGCCATTTTAATAAATTTAATCAAGCCGTTGTGAAGTTATGGCCATTTAAAAAAAAAAAAGCCCTTTTAAGCTGACTTTCGATACGACCATTTGCTTAAAATAATCAAAATTAAGTTACATAAATCGCAAGCAAAAACCTTAGCAAAAGATTTTCTTTAAACTGCTATACACCAAGTTTAAAAAAAATTATCCGTCAAGCTGTTTATGCTGTAGCTTTACGTGAAAAGAGCACAGGCGCACAACGGCACAGACAGTATTGGAACCTCGATTTTTGTTTGCAAGAAAGCAATACTTGCCCTACAGAGCGAGTAAAAAAGACAATCCACTATTATTAAAGATAATTTACTTACCGTATGCATGTACATATAATGTATGGTATTAATCAATAATCAATTATTAAATTTCTTATTTCTGTCCGATGAACTTGAGTCTGCAAAATAAGTAAAAAATGCAATAACCTATCAAACAAAATACACAATGCAATATTTTTAAATATGATTTACTTACCAAAGATTAAATATGTAGCTATGTAAATTCCTTATAATTTATTTCCTTTTTATTTTTTGTTTTTATTTTGAAATATTAAAAATCAAATAAATTTTTGAGAAATAAATTCCAATAAATACTACGAATAAATATAGCTTTACAGTTGAAAAAATTTTATAAATGGGCTACAACTACCATCGATGATATTTTTCCTGAATTTTCTTTGCTATAAACCTAGCGGAGCCCGAGACCTTTCCAACGAATGCAAAACCGTGGAAATCGGTTGGTGCGTTCTTGAGTTATATCGTCAGGAAGGAAAACCCGACTTATTTTTATATTATAGATTTTATAGGTATAGCTATAGAGTCCGCATGAATCCTGACGTGGCATGGCGCGGCGCGCGTGGGCTGCTTTCTATACTGAAACGTTGATTGTAAATTGCCATTGCTGCCGTCTGTGTCCCATCATGTTCCCGTTCCCGTTCCCACCCCACATCAATCTCAGACGATTTTCATGAAATTATTTTTAAACTTCTCTTTCAATTAGCTTTAGTCCTTGTTGTGTAATTTAAAGAGGTGAATTATTGGGTTAAACGCCCCAACATGGAAAACACATGTATGATGTCATGTGTGTGCAAGCCCAGCCAACATCCACTCTACGGTGCTCCTGATGCCCACATGTCAGTTGAATAGAGTCACAGCATTGGGATGTTTCCGCGGGTTTCAGTTTTCACCGCTGGAATTTCAATTAAATCACCTTTACACGTTACCGGCTGCCGATGCTGCCAGGAGCCAAGAGCAAGCGTTGACAGAAACGCGTTTTCTCGTCGCGTCGTCGGTGCGGCTGGCAGGGGGCTGGCAGTAGGTGCGTTCATTCCCTTTGTTAAGTGTCAGTGATTATAAACAAATTAACATGGCAATTTTGCCGCAAAGTGTACGTGCGTATCAGCCACCGTACAAGTTATTACAACCTACATGCGTTTGCTCCGAATTTCGAATGACATTCGAACACACACGTTGGCGTTGTGCTGGTTCCTGGTCCTGGCTGGTGTTGGTGTCGTGTCGGTCGTGTTGTCGGGGTCGTATTGGAATTTGTGATTCAGTTTTTTTTTTCAGGAATTTTCATAAATAATTGTTTGTTCTTGTAAAAGGGGAGATGAATAAGTCTTCTCGAAAAAAGATTTATTAAAGATTCCAAAGTTTTTTTTTTTTTTTTTTTCTTAAGGCTGTTTTAATGTGGTATTTTTAAGTGTTTTGAAAATCTTTTGAAATGTTTATTTTGGTACACCTAATTGGGGAGATGACGGTTAAGTCGAGTGGCTCCTTATTGAATATAAGTACCCGAGACGTTATGTTGAGTTAGGTAGGTACTTTGCAATTATTTATACTCTTCATTGTACCTACGTTCTTTTAAGGAAAAGTTCGAATGCTAATGGATATGATGTTAGGAGATACGTTTAATGCTTGGATATGTATTTAATTTGATGTGTTTAACATTGTTGGAAAATATCTTGAATTTAATAAGCTGAAATACTACACACATATATATAAATCAATGCTGGGAATTGGTGGTTTTGCTCTATTCAGTACTGGGGTGTTATTTGCAGAATTTAACTGCGACGGTATTCATCAAAGCTTCTTGTTGTCAACATCTTCTTGAATATGCAACGCGAATTAATGAGATAATTCGTAATATAGATCTCTCTCTTTTTTTAATAAATTATAAAAAAAATATTTAAAGTTTTGTTTCTTAGTACCTATAAATAAACAGAATTTTTGAAAAACAGAATTTTGAAAAGCAGAGTTTTGTTTTCCAGAATAAAAAAAAAACAGAATTTTGAAAAACAGATTAAAACAAACAACACAAAAAAAAACCAGAATTATAAGAAACAGAATTTTGACCGGATCCCGCAATTCGGACTTTATGTGTCTATACATACAGACAGACAGAAAGGCGGACAGAATTTTCAGACCTACCTTTTTCGTCTTGGCTATCATAATGTCATATTTGGTTGTTGTCTCAACAAAACTTTTTTTTCCACGAGTACCAATAATCGCAAGTAAAAATATTTGTAAGCCATTGGAATTCGTGCCTTACCTTAACCTAAAGTTAAAGTTATAAGTAATTCAGGTACGATTAGAGATTAGACAATGCATCACTTGAGTCTGATTAAATATACCTAATATCTAAAGTTTACAGAAGTGATATGCATCCACACTTGCCTACTACACTGTATTAGTGAGAGATGTAAGTTAATTTAGATTAAGCGTAGCAATAAGTTTCATTTTGGAGATTAATGCTACAAATGATAAATCTTAAGCTGAGCAGTGGCATTTCCTCCTCCGTTCGTAGTGTCATACACATCATACAAAGTTTGTTGCAGAATCAACTAAAGGAAGAGAATGCGATTTTACATCGTTTCCTTCCAAAATGCAATAATTATTTCTCCTTTAGTCTCAGAATCATTAAATAAGATATGAACATATATAAAACGTGACTCCAACAATTACGTGACTTAAACTACCGAAGTTGTAGCTTGTGGCGCATATAACCTAAACCTATTACATTTTGTAGGTACATATACCTTCAACTAAATTGATATCGAAGGACATCAAAAGTTTCATCGTCTCATCGGTGTAAAAGTAAGTCAACGATTCCGAATAAAAATTCTTCCATCCTTGATCAAACCTTTCCGGCTAATGATGGTAAACCTTCTTCATCCTGAACCTGAAGAGAGGCTGGGAGAAAAGAGAATTTTCGCTAATAAAAAACGCTCGGAATTCGGCGACAATGGTCTGCTGTTAAGGTTGTTGTGGATACGAAAACAATTTTACGACTTATGGATTAAATCGTTCTCAAATCAATAGCTTTTCCCAACTATTACTTCTCTTACTCCTGTTTAAGGTTTGAAACTGAGAATAGTATTGCCTTACCGACGAACTACGAGATCTTTTTGTGCGTCTATTAACATTATGACTTTTCTAGGAATTTAGACTCAATCCTTACGGAAGGTTGCATCATATGTTTTTCGTGTGTTCTATGACCCCCGTGTAAGGTCAAACATTTAAATGTCATTAAATTTAACAACACGCGCGTTAAGTAATATGAAATTCATAAGGTAATGACATAAGAGGTTCGGTTGACTTTTGCTTAGAATAATTTTAAACGCTCTGCACGCTTTCATTATTCAAGGATTTTGAATAGACAAAGGGAGAGGACAACTACAACAGGAAATAAGTGCAAAACGTTTTTTTTTTTTTGTTTTTTTTTTGTCTCGTCTTTCCTTTTATAGACTCATCCAGTTCCAGGATCTAGCATCCAGGCCAGGAAAAGAGGGCGAGAAGCCCAAAAGAGACGTCTTTCAAACTGCGTGATATATTAATCCAGACTACAAGAGAAATGGATTAAGTTGAATGTCTTTTGTTTTGAATTTGAGTCTCAGTTTTTCTTCCTTTTTTTTTTTGTTTTTGCTTTATGTTTTCCTTTTGTTTCAAGCCATCTTCCTACCACGACCACCCGTTATGTGCTGAATAACATTCTCTGAACAAGAGAAGGAACACAGAACACACCGGTAATAGCTTACTGAAGGAAAATGAGAAAAGTGTGTTTTTGAATTGAAGTTGTCGCAAATGGATTTTGTGTTTCTCAGTATAATTTTTTACTTTTTTTTTTTTTTTGTATTTTTAATTAAAACCTTGAAATAAAATGAAGGTATAATTAATTGCAGCTTTAGAGTGTTAAGTGTTAAGTCTTTTTTGAAAGGAAACTGGCAACTACTTGCAGATGTATTTTTGAAAGGAGAACATGCTTGAGCGCAAAAAATGAAAACTGACAAAAATTATATGATGTACTGTACAATGTACATGTACCATCCTCCTAGTTATCCAGCCAGCATTCATAGTTTTGGAAGCATTAAACTTACTTCTTTCAAGGTTTTGTAAAATATTTTTATTTTGGCTATTTAAAGAGCTGTACTTGGTAGCCTACTAGAATATTTGAAAGGATCTCTCTTAGTCTGAATATTTAGTTCTTGTCATAGGACATTGGAAACTATATTATGAAGGCGCATTTATAAACACATATAAACAAAAATTAAAATAAAACATGGATTAGATTTAGATTAATAAATGTTTTATTTTTCTTTAAGTTTAACAGAGTTCATAGTAATATACTAACATTATCGAGCATGGCCTAAGCCGTCTGCCAGTTGACAATTGTAAACTTTGAAGAGTTAATGTATGAAATTTATTTTTAAAAAAGTTCTTCAATGATTTGTTTTCTGTAGGAAAGTGCAAGCTTGACAAACTGAAATAAAATTTTCCAATCAGCTCCGTTGAGAATACTGAACATGTCGTCTTCACCGAGTAAGCTCATCCCAAAAACGCTCCTTCGGGTTTCCATTAAGATAGGGCATCTACAAAGGAAGTGGTAAATGGTTTCTCTTTCTCCTTGATTACACAGACTGCAGATTTCTGGGCGTTCATCTCTGTGTGGTATAAAGTTGAGTGGCAGCAACTCTCCTCTTGTTTTTAAAACGAGTGACATGAGGGCGGTCGAGTACTCTTCCTTGAAATAGCTTTTGGATGAAAGGTTGTAGTCGAGCATTGCGTAAATACGTCTATTTGTTGACTGTCTCGCTCTTGTTACGAACTCCTCTCTTTTTTTTACATCTACAGCGCTGACAAGGCCATAAAGTTGAGGTTTCCATTGGTCTGGTCTATTTACAGTGAGAGTAAGTTGATGGCCGCAATGGGAAGCTAAGTTGCTCCAAGTCTCAAACCAAGATAGTTTCTTTCTAAAAATAACCATAGTTAATTTTCTGGGCAGCCTGTTCTCGTCCATATTTAACGTTTTCAATATATAATCCACCTGCATTTTCAGTGTTGAAATAAATACCGGAGGCAAACCCGTCTCGAGCATGAGAATGTGATTTGCAGTACTGTTTGGGAGCTTCAACGTTCTTTTCAGAAAATATCGCAGAAGATTTTCTACCTCGTCGAATTCGATGTGACCCCATACCTGTGCAGCGTAGCACATAACTGCCTTTGCTGTTGTTTCAAAAACTCGAAACTTGGAGTTAAAATTGACGTCCTTGTTATGCATAATCGACCTCCACGTTGCATTAAGAGCATTTTTTGATTTAGCAAGTTTCTCTGCCATATGGTTTCTCAGATTAAGATTTCTCGATATTTTGACTCCTAGGTAATCGTAGTTATTTACTACCTCAACTTCGTTATCGTCGAATCTCCACTTTTCGTTCCGACAATTTGGGCCACCACCGTTACGAAATATCATAACCTTCGATTTACTGAGGTTTACCTGAAGCCTCCATTTATGGCAGTACTCAGCAATTCTGTTAATCATTAGTTGGAGGCTTCCAGGCGTTTCAGCAAGTATCACGATGTCGTCCGCAAATTTCAAGGATTTCACTAGCAGATTCGCAGTTACTCTTGCTCCACCCTGTAACACGTCCTCAATGTCGTCTATGAAGAGGGCAAATAAAAGGGGGCTTAAATTACATCCTTGTCTTACACCGATTTCCACCTCGTATGGTTCTGATAGATGGTTGTTGAATGCGAGCGCTGAAGTTGTGGAGTCATACAATGCTTCCAAAATACGTCCAAATTTCGTTGAAACACCTTTGCTGTAAAGCTTAAGCATAAGAGCTTTTCTGTCGATGGTGTCGAAGGCTGCTTTAAAGTCTATAAAGAAGGCGTATAACTTCTTTTTGGCTTTAATAAAAATGTCTGCAATGCTATAAAAATAAAAAAAAATAAATAAAACATGGTACCATGGTAAGATTGCCAAACATAATCGCGGACTGAACAAGACCATAGTCGCGTGCTCTTGACATTTTTTGTGTTTCAATAAATTGTGTTGTCTTAAACCGATGGACCTATTAGCCAATTCTTGTAAGTGTGTCTATTTTCTATTTTATAAATTAATCTATTAATGGTAATAATGAGTCGAACATTTCTTCGTATATTTAGTTTGCTTGCCAGCTAGGGGATTAGTCATTTTTGACTCTTTGTTTGCGATTTTTAATGTTTACGTACAACTAATACATACATAATAATTTAAGGTTATTCACTTGAATAAGTAACGTAACAGATCGCAAATCTTTAAGTTTAGTTACATTATAAAAATATTTAAGTTTTTGAATGAAAAGAGCGGGCGTCAGCCACGTCCAAATTCAAATATTTTTAGTCAATTTGAACAAAATTTACCTATAGCTTGCGTGTGCAAAATGTAAGTCTTGTGATTTGATCGTAACTTAAATAAAATGCACGACTGGGTCGCACGAACTTGCTCTTATGATAAACAATTGGTAGTGGCTGCATATATGGATATTAAAAAAAATTAAATAATTTCGAAAATTCTTTTATTTTTTAAATTAGTTTAAGAGTTTTCTCGGAAAAACTAAGTATGCAATAAAATTTCAAAGCTTTACGTCAATCTAGGAAAAAAAAATATTGAAAATCGTTGGACCAGCTTTTTTTAAAGGGTTATTTTTGAAAAACTTTTTCAAAAAATATTTTGAAATTTATTTGAGTATGCAAATATATGGCAATCTGTAGTTTACATTTGAAAAATAATTTAAAAAAAAAAAATCAATGTACCCGTTTCCAACATATTTCAAAAACCAAAAATTTTTTTGAAAAAATTATAAAAAATCAAAAAAAAAAAAGGTTTTGAAAATTTTGAAATGTCATATTAATAAAATTATGAATGACTTCCTGTGGCCAAAATTTTATTGAAATCGAATGTATAGTTTACAAGAAAATTTGATTTGAAAATACTGGTTCTATGAGAGGTACCATTATTAGACAAATTTTGAGAACAAATTTCAAACCAAAAGATAGATTTTCTTGCAAAATTAGCATTCTGAAAGTTTTATCAAAATCGTTAGAGCCGTTTTTGAGAAAATCAATTTTTGTCTACAAGATTGTATGACAGGTGCCGTTATTTTTGGACCTAGAGCAAAAATAAATAAAATGCACGACTGGGTCGCACGAACTTGCTCGAAAGTGTGACAGTCGTTAAGGAGCTTGAAATTTTGATAAAAATAAAATTTTCAAAATTCTTAAATAAATACCTAAACTAATTTGACCTGAAAAAAAAGTACGCCATTTTATTTCTCAGATAAATTTGAATTTATGAGAATAAATTTATAAAAATCTGTGGAGCGGTTTTTGAGAAAAAAAGTTTTTTTTGAAAAACTTTTTGAAAAAAAATTTAAAAAACAATTCAAGAACGCCAGTTTATAGGCATTCAGCAAATACATTTATTTAAAAATTTTACTTAAAAATTTAATAAGCAGTTTTCAAAATATTAATTTTTTAAATTATTTTTTAAAAAATGCTTTTAAAAATACAAAAAAATATTTTTCAAAAATATTGGTACGCAATACAAATTGATCTACCTACAGCTATATGTGTGTGAAATTTCGAAGGAATCGGTTGAGTCGTTTTCGAGTTAGTTGAAAGCAAAAAAAAACGGTCCTATGGAAAGTACCGTTCTTAGCCATTTTTTAAAACTTTTTTTTCAGCGATATGATTGGTCGTACCCAAAAAGCAACACTAATTTTTTTAAATAGAAATCGTTAGAGCCGTTTTTGAGAAAAATAAGCTTTAACGTAACGGTTGTATGGCAGGTACCGTTATTTTTTGAGCTAAAAAAAAAATTTCAATTTACCCTCTGTACAATACCTAAAAAAGTTCATATACCAAGTTCGAAGCAATTCGGCCTATCCGTTTGGGCTGTAGGTCTCTATACATATATACAGACAGACAGACAGACAGACATACAGACGGACAGAATTTTTAGACCACCTTTTTTCGTCTTCGCTATCATCGTAATGTCATGTTTGATTGTTATCTCAAAACTTTTTTTTCCGACGAATGCATAACTTGCCTTATAGTACCTATAATCGCAAGTAAAAAATCGTTTCGAGGGACGGCCAAATAAATCCTAAATACCAAATTTGAAGCAAATCGGCCCACCCGTTCAGCCTCCAGAGGCGCGAACAGACAGACAGACAGACAGACGGACGGAATTTCCAGACCCACTTTTTTCGACTTCTCCATCATCGTAATGTCATGTGTGATTGTTATCTCAAATTTTTTTTCTCCACGAATCCATAACTTGCCTTTTAGTACCTACCTATAATCGCAAGTAAAAAAGAATACAATTTGAGTTTGCCATATAGATGTCGTTGAACGAAAATGGTGATTGTTTGCGATTTTCTAGACTAGTTCTTTGAATATACGAATGCATCCATATATTTCCGATTGAAGGATATGCTCCAACGAGGAATGTGCAAGTGCTTAGGTTTTTTTTTCCCCTTTTAATAAAGAAAGCGGCAGGCGGACGTAAACTTTTTGATACACATAATACTATGTAATAAGTCCACAAGCCCAAATTTGTGCATCTCTTAGTCGTAAATAAGAAGCTTTTGCATTAAAAGACATTTTTGAATTTTGGTCGTGTTTTACGCCCACTTTTCATGAAAGAACAAAAAAACGTAGTTTTAACCAGTTAAGATACCAATATTCAGTTTAAACCATATTTTTGTTGTTGTTTACTTATACGACAAAATAGATCTCTAATTTTTGTTTAATTTTTTTTTTTTTTTTTTTTTAAACGCCCACTTTTAAGGCCGTGTTTTTTATAAAATACATTTATTCGGCTAAGATCGTAACAACAGCTGTAGTTTTACACATATGTCTAAAAATTGACTAACGATCAAAGTTCAGTTGATGCTTAAATTTTTTTTTTTAAGAAATTACCGTTAAAAGTCTTAATATGATTAATGTTTTGATGTATTTAAACTGTCGGTCGCAGTTTTGAAGTAAGAGGATGAACATTTCGTTTTGTATTCCTCGGTTACGTATAGCAGGTTGTGGTTCAAGAATTTTGAAATTCACCTTATAGGTCACTAATTTAATTCAAAATCTAATTTTTAAAAATTCAAGTTACGTTATCTCTTGTTTTGTACAAATTGAGCTGGAGCATAAAATTGAATGTGAGTAACCGCATAATAATTTCCTTAACAATAAGAAGTTTCATCTTTGGGCGTTGCACGCCTTTTTTTATTGGGCTACCAGTTAGTAAACATCGGCCACACAAAATTAATGTTATTTTATTTTTTTCTGTCTACTAAAGAAGAATTTTGTTGCATGAACTGGAGAGCAACTTGCTGCGGGGGAAGCTAAACTAGTTTTAAATATAACGTACCGTTAGTATTTAACGTATTCAAATAAATAAATAAATAAATAATGTGGCCAAAACTTTTTGCCAATCAAAACATTGATCTCGCCTCAAAATATCGAGTGTTTAATGCAACTACATTTAATGCTTGTATGTGCTATGGGGTGCAAGTTTTTGTGTTCTCTCATTTTGAAGCCTTTGAAAAGATTCATAATAGGCATTTATTCAAACGATTACTGCGTTTACCAAATTCTACTCCAAATTATGCTATTTACGTGGAGCCAGGTATTACTCCTATTAACATAAAGAACTTGAAAGCGAATGCGGACTTTTTTACGAAATTAATGAATGCAGGTAATAACTGTATTATTTTAGAGAAGAATTTAATTTAGTTATAAGTACAATCTTTAGAACTAGAGTGGAAATCTTAAATCTTAACTTTGTACCTCACCAAGATGATCTTCCACAAATTTTTGATTTGTGTAACAGAAAAGATACTGAAAACATTTATCATTTTATTGCAGTCTGTCCAATATTACAGGAAATCCGTCGGTTAAATTTTCATGAAAGTTTTCTATCTTTACAACAATTTTATGATATATATGATATAGTGAATGGAGCAGTTGGGTGGTTTGCTCTTTATAAATATTGTTAACATGCTCTTACATACCATAACAGTTTTTAAAAATATTGTCGAAAATCTACACCAGTTACAGCAATTTAAATATTTTTCTTTTATACCTATATTTTATGTTGCAGATAATTTCATAACTGCCATTCTTCCTTGTGTTTCAAATTATTTAAAATTGTAATTGAGTTAATCGTCATAGGGCCTAGTAATTTAATTTTGAAAATAGTTCGCAGCAATGCATTTAAACTTAATTTATAAAAAATAAAATAAAAATATTATTAATTTTATATTATGTATGTATGTATATATTACTAGCCTTTACCCGCGGCTTCGCTCGCGTTTCAGCTGATCAAGAAGTAGACTGTAGCTTGAGGAGTATAGTCTATCGTAATCTAGCTTCTTCTTCTTTTATAGCTTTATAATTTAATACCTACATTTAACCGTGATAAAAAGTAGCCAATATGCTATTCCAGACTATAATCTATCTCTGTGCAAAGTTTCATTCAGATGAGTTCATCCATTCTGGTGTAATTTCAAAAATTAAAACAAATCTATCCCACGGGAACCATACTTTTTACCGGGATAAAAAATAGCCTATCTGCTTTTGCAGACTATATAAGCTATCTCTGTGCCAAATGTTATCCAGATCCGTTAAGCCGTTTTGTCGTTAGTTAGCAACAAACATCCAAACATCGTAACTTTCACATTTATAATATTAGTAGGATGAATTATTGTATAGTAAACATTTGTATATTTTTTGTTAGATCCCTTTTTTTGTTATAAAAAAATGTCATATCAGGCAAACGGCACGATTGCCATGTCATTACTCTATACTCTTTAGGAAACCTTTTGCAAAACTCTTTTAAATAATACGGGCAAGTGCGAGTCGGACTCGCGCACGAAGGGTTCCGTACCATTATCTATAAAAACGTAATAAACACTTGCTTAAATTTCTCATTGTAACAGGCGATTACGATTTGCAGAAGACGACGAACTGATAGTTTGTTTAGGAAAGATCGAGCCAAAAATGATCTTGTTTGTGTGAGTGAAAGAAAACTGGAAAATCAGCAAAAAGAAGAAGAAATAGAGACAGCTATGCATGTAAATTCAAGAATTCCAGAAATCCGCAAAGAAGAAAAAAGCCAACCTATGTATGCTTTTAAATCTCAGTTTTCTTTTATTCGTGTTCCAATTCGAATTCGAATGGAAAACAAAATAGAAAAGAAAACGAATGTCAAACAAAGAACAAGAAGTCAGTATTAAATTTGCAATTAATTTTTAACGTCTCAAAAATAAATACGTATGTATAAATGAATAATAACTTCTTTAAAATCAGATCGCGACCTCCCAGTACTTCTTTTGTAAGTTTAATTTAATATTTTAGGATTAACAGTAGTTTTAATAATTCATAATTAATTCAGTGATTCAGTATTAGCAGCAGAAGAAGCAATTACATATATAGAATTTTTTTAATAAGAAGTTATTATTATTTATATTAATTTTTAAGATTTTAAAATTTGGTCGGTAAGAAAATCTAATACCGACTTTTTGTTCTTTATTTGACATTCGTGTTTTTTCTTATTTTGTTTTCTATTCGAATTTGAATTCGAACTCGAATAGAAGAAAACTGAGCTTTAAAAGCATACATAGGTTGGCTCTTTTCTCCTAAAAGAATTTCTGGAATTTATATGCCTGTAGGTCAAGCTGTTTCTCACTCACACAAACGAGAACAGTTTTGGGCCGATCTTTCCTAAACAAACTGTCACCAAGATGTCTTTTGCCAATCTTGTTCAAATATTTCACTGAGAAATTTCAGTAATTTTTTTTCTCAGCATAGTGTTTTTTTTACAATAAAATAAAGAAGAAAGGCGTACTTACGTTTAAAAACCCTAAATCCTGATTTAATATTATTTTTATGACAGAATCTAATACCGACTTGTTGATTGTGGTTTGACATTTGTTTTTTTTTCTATTTTTTTTTTCTATTCGAATTCGAATTCGAACACGAATAGAAGAAAACTTAGCTTTAAAAGCATACATATGTTGTCTCTTTTCTTCTAAAAGAATTTCTGGAATTTACATGTAGGTAAAGCTGTTTGTGTGAGTGAAGGAAAAGTCGCAAATCAGCAAAAAGAAGAACTAACAGGGACAGACTTCAAGAAATTTCTAAAGAAGAAAAGAGACAACCTGGTGATGGACGGACAAACATAGCAAAAACGAGCAAAAAATTACGTTTGTTGTATGGGAGCCCCAATAAATATTTTATTTTATTTAGTTTTTAGTATTTGTTGTTATAGGGAACACAATAATACATCATCTGTCCAAATTTCAAGTGTCTAAGTTTTACGGTTCATGAGATACAGCCTTGTGAAGGACGGACAGACGGACAGACGGACAGACGGACAGACGGACAGACGGACAGACGGATAGACGGACAGACGGACAGACGGACAGACGGACAGACGGACAGACGGACAGACGGACAGACGGACAGACGGACAGACGGACAGACGGACAGACGGACAGACGGACAGACGGACAGCGAAGTCTTAGTAATAGGGTTCCGTTTTCACCCTCTGGGTACGGAACCCTAAAAATAAAGTATTAATCTATCTACTAATACAAATATTAATTTTGCTATTCCTTTACCCGAATTTCACGGAGTGACTTTTTATGAAATTGTATTCGAACCCCTTTGAAACAATTTTTATTAAATTTATAGGTAAGCCGTTCCATTTTCAAAATAATAATAAAAATATAAAATGCGACTCCTAAGAGATTCCATATCCATTACGAGTCACGTCACAAAATATAAGTTAGCAAAGTCCTTATTTCATTTTGTCATTCCAAATTGAAAATATTTTCAAACGTTGTTACAACATTAAGTTATATTATATTGAGAGACATAATAAAATATGATGAGAATTTTTGCGAAAAGGAAACTTGTAATTATTGCAACCGGGATATTCGTAGACTATGGTAGGTGCTTGAAAGTGTTTCTGCTTTCTACTTTCTTTTCTTTTTTTTTTTTTTGAGGAGGGAAGAAAAACAAAACATCTTTTTTGGACTTTAAAGTCTGGTTTTCGCGGCTCTGTAGCTACTGAACTGCTCTCCTAGTTCTCCTTAATGCAATTAATTAATAAAATATATTTTATGTGTTTTTTATGTTTTTATTCATTTGAGATGCTGTATTGTGTTCCGTTTTCCCCTGATTGACGTTTCCTTACATCATCTATAAGTGTTAATCGGGACATCAAATTAAATCAAAAATTTGAGTTAATTATTTTAATTGCATTTTAATTAAGTCTTGATAAAATGAAACAAGAATGCTGTTCAATTTTTGATTTTGGCTTAAAACATTTTGTCCTAAACATTTTAATTGATTTTGATAGGGTATGCTAAAACTAAAAGAAAATAATTTTAAGAAAACTAAATTTTTAGTTTTTGACAAAAAGAAAATGAAAGAAAGATCTGCTGATCCAAATTTAATGGACTTTTCTTAAAGTAAGTAGGAAGATCTTCTTGATGACTTTCAAGAGGTGAGATCATTTTATAATTTACGCCTGCCTTTGGCTATCAAGGTTAACATAATTGTGTTTTTTGAACAGTTGCGATCAAAGCATATCGCTTTAATACTGCAAACGCAAGCTATACCTAAATATTTAAGTTTGGTCGTGGCTGACGCCCAATTTTATCATACAAAACTATCAATACTATTTTTATAAAATAACAAGGCTTATATTCGAGCAAGAAACCCTTTTTAAGTGTGTGTAACGCCGACTTTTATTAGTTACTATACAAAACTTATTTTAGCAAATTTGTGCGTCTCTGAGTCGAAACTAAGAAGCTTGTGCATGAAAAAAAATAATTTTGGGCGTGGCTTACGCCCACAATTAATGAAAGAACAAAAAACATAGTTTTTAAAATTTAAGGTACCTACCAATATTCAATTTTAATTGTTTTTTTCTTGTTCGTTGTATGCAAAATTTGTCTCTAAAACGTACACTTTTAAGGGCGTGATTGTTATAAAATATCTTTATTTGGGTAAGAACGTTAAAAAAAACTACTCGATTCAGCTGTAGTCTTATACATTATATGCTTAAAAATTGACTAAGGAACAAAGCTCAGTTAGTGCTTTAAATTTTATTTTTACAAATTTTTGGGACACGCCCACTTTTAAGGGGCGTTTCCATTAAAAGTCGTAATATGAATTAATACTTTACTGTTTTCTAACTATCATCGGTCACAGTTTTGATTGTATTCCTTGGTTACCAAGTTGTATTTCAAGAAACGTTGAATACACCCATAATCGATATTTCCATTCAAAATATAGTATAGTTCTAAAAATTCAAGTTATGTCGTGATTTCGTTGGCAATAAAAAGTTTTAACTTTGGGCTAAGCATATGCTTTTTTTATTGCGCTAGCGAACGAATATACAGGGTGATTCACGAATGTTGTGCCAAAAAGCTTGAGTGTGTAGGTTGGGTTGAGATAAGAAATAAAATGCACGACTTGGTCGCACGAACTTGCTCGAATGTGTGACAGTGGTTTAAGGGCTTGAGATTTTGATAAAAATAAAATTTTCAAAATTCTTAAATAAATACTTAAACAAATTTGAGCTGAAAAAAAGTACGCCATTTTATTTCTTGGATAAATTTGAATTTATGAGAATAAATTTATAAAAATCTGTGGAGCGGTTTTTGAGAAAAAAAAGTTTTTTTTGAAAAAAATTTAAAAAAAAAATCAAAAACGCCAGTTTATAGGTATTCAGCAAATACATTTATTTAAAATTTTTAGAAAAAAATTTAAAAAGCAGTTTTCAAAATATTAATTTAAATTTTTTTTTTAAATGCTTTTAAAAATACAAAAAAATATTTTTCAAAAATATTGGTATGCAATACAAATTGAGCTACCTACAGCTATATGTGTGTGAAATTTCGAAAGAATCGGTTGAGTCGTTTTCGAGTAAGTCGAAAGCAAAAAAAAAACGGTCCTATAGAAAGTACCGTTCTTAGCCATTTTTTAAAACTTTTTTTTTCTATGATTGGTATTACCTAAAAAGCAACACTGACTTTTTTAAATAGAAATCGTTAGAGCCGTTTTTGAGAAAAATAAGCTTTAACGTAACGGTTGTTTGGTAGGTACCGTTATTTTTGAGCTAAACAAAAATTTCAATTTCCCCTCTGTACAATACCTAAAAAAGTCTATATACCAAGTTTGAAACAATTCGGCCCACCCGTTTGGGCTGTAGGTCTCTATACATACAGACAGACAGACAGACATACAGACGGGCAGAATTGTAGACCATCTTTTTTCGTCCTCGCTATCATCGTAGTGTCATGTTTGATCGTTATCTCAAAACTTTTTTTTCCGACGAATGCATAACTTGCTTTATATGTAGTATACCTATAATCGCAAGTAAAAAGTAAAGGGGTATCGAACAGTTTGTTGTACAGTAGCTCTCGCTTATGTTTTATTGATGTTTTGAAAGCAAAGGTATAAGGATTTTTTTTAAAACGCTTTGATTTCAAATCTTAAAAAAATTGTTATGAACAATGATTCATTGGATCTTTTTTAAAACTTTGTTTGGCAGTAGGCAAGTTTTGATGATTCCTTAGAGTCGATCGGGCTTTACTTAAACTCGATAAAAAACGTTTCAATTTATAGGTTAAGCAATTTAATTTTGTGCAAAACTGGAAATATTTACGATGCGTTCCATAATGTGATCTTCGTACCAAAGCCAACCAAATAGATTTATTTACCGTTACACATTGAATTAAACAGGAAAGCGAATCCAGCACGAACACAATGTAATTAGATTCATAGCTACGTGCATTTGGTCACATTCTTGCGGTTCATATTATGCAGACAATTCAATCTTCAAACGCCAATATCTCACTCGAGGAATTTATGGTGTCACGTGGGCGTAAGCCAACCCATCAAAACCTCCACCGCCTATGCTTCCCCCCTCCACCAACCCAATAAACCGATAGTAAATAAAATCAAATGTGATTTTTGCTCTGGGAAAAGAGGGACTGACTTCCATTAAATCTCTAGCTCACCATATCACACACATTGTCATTGTGTCATTATATTGGCCAAATATACTGTACCTATATGTTCAGTTCACCGTACAATGTTCGCACAAAAACACCCCCAAGTGAATGAAATTAATTCAGTGTGTCATCAGACTAATAAATTTGATTGTTGTAGATGAAGACCTCACTGGCCGTCACTATAGTACCACCATCAACACCGTTATTATCTGGGCCACCTTTTGGAATTTATTGCCACATCACATCGCATCGTCTTCTACAACTGCTACTCGTATAGCAGCTGGAATCTCATTTTCATTTTCATTTTCATTTAAAGCTTCAAAGGCAAAGCGTTCAATCACTTGCGGGTAATTAATCGAGCCCAAATTTTCCACCACCCTGTTCCTAAATGAATAGGTTTTTGTGAAACCCCATTCAATGCATATTCATAAAATGGGAATCAGGCATCCCCACAGAAGTGTCGGGGGACGGTGTGTGGTAGCGACTGGGTTGTAAGGGGGTTGGGGGGGGGGGGGGCATCCTTAACATCGTCAAATAAATTTCGGCTATATAATGGGTGATTTTTTAAGAGGTTTAGAACTTTAAAAAAAAAAAAAACACAAAAAATTCGAAAAAATGAATGAAATATTTATTTGAATCGATAGTTTGAACCTTGCAATTTAATGTTTAAAGATAATTTCATGCAAATGTCGACCGCGGCTGCGTCTCAGGTAGCCCATCCGCTGAGTCCAATTTTGACATACTCTTTCACACATATCGGCCGGTATCTCACGAATGAATGCATGGATGTTGGCTTCCAGTGCGTCAATCGAAGCGGGCTTGTCCCTATAGACATTAGCCTTGACATACCCCCACAAAAAATAGTCTAATGGTGTCAAATCGCACGATCTAGGCGGCCAATTGACCGGCCCGAAACGTGAAATTAACTGTTCACCAAACTCGCCTCGCAATTGCGCCATTGTTTCGCGTGCTGTGTGGCATGTGGCACCGTCTTGTTGAAACCACATATCATGCAAGTCAAGAACTTCCATTTCGGGCAAAAAAAAGTTTGTTATCATCGCTCGGTAGCGTTCACCATTGACAGTAACGCTGCGATTCGCATCATCTTTGAAGAAATATGGCCCAATAATGCCGCCGGCCCATAAACCGCACCAAACAGTGGCTTTTTCGGGATGCATTGGTAGCTGTTGCAATGCTTCTGGCTGATCTGCACTCCAAATGCGGCAATTTTGCTTATTTACGTACCCATTCAACCAAAAATGGAAGCAGCGCGCGATGAACATTTCGAACCGAGCACGAATTTTGATAGTAAAATTCAATAATTTGCAAGCGTTGTTCATTTGTAAGACGATCCATGGTTAAATTGCAAACCAAACTGAAGCTGTTTGACAGTGACACAAGGTACTAAACACACGTCAGCTGTCAAAACCAGTTTTGCCAAAACCAAACCAGCTAAAAAATCACCCGTTATATAACTTCGGCCCTCGGTCGCGTCCGTTGCCCTGCAAAGTTCATGTTGGGTGTGAAATGTCTTTTGCCAAGTGACAAGTCTGGTGGCTTGCACTTTGTCACAAAAGACTTTTAGGGTTAAGGCTAATAGACCCCACTCTTCTTGTGTTTTTCAATATATTTCTATATATGCCGTCCTATATAGACCTGTTGGGATGGGAACTAGAGGACTCATGAAGTATAAATCTCTATCGCATTCCACAAAGGTGGGATGACTTCAACCGAAGTCGTTATTAAACCCATTTGGGTTTTTTCTACGTACCGTACCTTCTATATACCTACGTGTGGATGGTATCGATTGGAGTTCGTTTGACTTTAAGGAAACTACCTTTTATTTTCTTCTCATCGTCATTCTATGTATTTTTACCTATAAACATACCTAGACACACATTATACATGAAAGAGACACGAATATGTATAACTTTTGGGTTTTGATTATTTCCGATTTGGTGAAATGGTGACGGACCATATTTTTTCATAAAAGGATGGGAGGAACGTGCTTCTTTTTTTAAATTTAGGACGAAATTAATATAAAGCGAAAGTGTTTGAAAATTGTAGGGGATTGGGTGATGATGGATGATTTCGGTTTTTAAAATGTATCTGTATCCGTGGTGGTTTAAAATAGCTACTTACGGTATATATTCTCCTCATCCAATTTTCGCAGTTTTATGTTTTTTGTTGTGCACGTGGCAGATAAATGTACCGTTTTTTTTTCAAATCGAACTGGTGGAATATTAAAATAAAAAAAACAGTTCTGGTTTAATTTATTGAAAATGCAATGTTCAAAGTTACCCAAAGGAAAATTAAATAAGGAGCGAAAAATTAGAATTATAGTTGTTTACCTAAAAATTAAGAACTTGAATAATTATGGTATTAAAAAAAATAATTAGCTGCTAAAAGAAAATTCTTTAAAATGTAAGATGGCCACGCCATTGATTTGTGCAAAGGAAAGCGTACTCATCGCCTCTCAAGCTGGTGATGCATGGTTTGGTTTTCTGGTAAAGCTGAGTAAATCTAAATTAAAATTTAAAACAGGGATGCAAAATTAGGGATAAAGTAGGTAAAATAGAAGGAAAAAATAAAATTTCTTTTTTTTTTTCATATGTCATAAGCCCTATGTTTGGCGTTTTTTTCTCGAAAAAATTGTGAAGCTTGCCCAAGTTTGGTCACATTGAAATAGATTTTTTTTTCGTCAAACCGCATATAATCCAGTCGACAGATACTTTTATGTAGAAAGAGTTCAAAAGTTAATGAAACTTGGAGGTTTTGTTCAAGGATAGCAAACTAACATTTTGCCAATTTTTTTGACCTCCAGGGCTCCGTGCTAAAAGAGGGAGGGGGAGGGGACTGCAAATTTGTTTGACGTTGCTCCGATTTTCCCTCAATAACTTTTTTTCCTTGCGTCCTATGGCAAAAACATGTTCAAGTTTTTTCCTACAATTTTGTTACTGCAAACATCTTTGTATGTCAATTTGTTACCGAGATATGGCGCTTCAAAAAACAGGAAATTTTTTATTTAATGACTATTCGGGTATATACGAAGAAATATAGAGGAATTCTGCATTTTTTAACACAGGGCACTCAAGGTCAAAAACCTAGCAAAATGTTTGTTAAATATTCCTGAACGAAATCCCCAAATTTCATTAACTTTTGGCCTTTTTCCACCTTTTCCACCTAAACCCACTTTTTCCGACCTGTCGACTGGACTTATAAGTCAAAGTCCGAAACTAAATACTTATACCAACTTTTTATTAAGATAACTTCGATATTCTCTAATTATCTTTCGGTCACCTTTGAAAAATTGCATTAAAGTCTTGAACTATATATGAGTTTCATGAAGTGACATATGAAACCGTGCAGGCCATATATATTGACATGAGTGAAACGCCCTTTAAATCGAGATATGATAGAAGATTCAAATTTTAAATGTTCTCCTTTAACTTTTCAAAAGCAACAAAAGTATTCCTTCCTTATTATATTACTGCTACCAACAAAAACTTCTTGTCTAACTCAATAAAACACCCCATAAAAAATAATGTCCTATATAATACTGTATATAAGTTATTTCAGGGTTAAAAGAAACATAAAACGTTACACTTCTGACTTTTTTTTTCTTTTTATATCTATGTAGCGTAGCTAGTTACAAAAAAATTCACCCTTCGTTAAGATATAAAACAATAAATAAACCAAAAGTGTTTTAAATCACACCCCCTTATCTGCACGAATAAACGAAAATAAATTGAATTTCGCTGCTTTGAAAATCCCTGCGAAGTTGAAGTTGTTCCGCAACAAAATAATGCAGAATTACCGCCGCGCCGCTTTGGCCTCTCTCTATCTTTTATGGAGAAACACAAAATTGAAATAATGCTGTTAATTTGAAATTTCCCACAAATGGCAAAATAGAGCGTAAAATTGCAACCATACCAAAATAAAAAAGAAAGTGATAATAATACAACAAAGTCCTTAATTTATACGGTTTAGTATATAGACTATAGAGGAAGGATGCTCAGCTCAGTGCTCATAAAACATACCCGCAGCCGCAATAGACCTTCCTTCCCAATACCCTTTCCGCTCTCTGTGATGCTTTTCAACTTGCATTTTCTTCGAGCTGCTAAAAATATAAATTTAGTCTTAATTTTCCCGAAATTCAATTACCAACAGAAGCAGCAGCAGCAGCAGAACCAGCAACACCACAAATCCTCCAGGACGAAAACGGAAATTGAAGAAAGATTCTTCAGGTTTATTTTATTTTATTTTATTTTTCACTCGACGCGGATTTTGAAATCGATTGAGAATCTATCCGCTTTAGAGGGGTGAAATCTTTAAATGGTTTTCTAAATCCTTAAACTGCACATCAATGTTGTTAAGGAGAATTTAAATCCTTGAAATGGTATAAAATCTTTTTCTGATAATTTGGCTATAAATAGAGAAACAGTTGAATGTTTCAAGGAAAAATAGATAAGCAAGTTATAACAGTTGTAAGGAATTTGTTCAAAGTGAGTCGTGATTGTTTTATATCTTGTAGCTTAGCTATGGCCGTATGAGTAGTGCTGAGCCTGGAAGGATTAAAGTTATTTATTAAGGTAAGCTTTTAAAGATTGTGAAATGAGTTTTGTGTTTTCTTAATTGTTGGGGAAGCACTATTTTCTAAATGTGAAACACTGAGTTTTATAACGTTGGTGTATGAACTTTTACTATTCCTCAATTTTTGGTTAGTAAGCAAGCATGACTTTTATTTGATTAATTTGTATATAGTTTTTTTTCACTAGCTACAAATCATTTCGGCACTTAAACGAAAGAGAAAGTTAACTGTCCGATTATGTCGAAAGTAGTTAGATTCAAAATAGCTTTTTATGGCCTTTAGTCCAACAAAAAATTGGCGTTTCATCCAGGAATCTCACTTTGGAATCATCAGTTGACATACAGTGAAAGAAACCTTGTCAATACGCAATTTTTAAATTTTTCTAGTACAACTTACATAGAATTTTTGACAAAACCCTAATGTGAACTATATCCAACAAGATTAAGATTTTAATCATTAAGAAGGAAATTTAAGCCCGTGGCCTGGCTCAGAAGTAGTTTTTAAATTTTTCTTAATACAAACTCTATACAGTGCATTGATAAATAAAATAAAATAAAATCAACCAACAATTTTTTGTTGGACTAAAGGCCATAAAAAGCTATTTTGAATCAATAATTCAATAGTCCATTATTAGTGCTGAGTCTTCTACTTGGTTGATTTTATTTTATTTTATTTATCAATGCACTGTATAGAGTTTGTATTAAGAAAAATTTAGAAAGTAGTTAGAGTAAGTGCGCCAAAAATATCCCACCCTTAACATTTTTACTTGCTCTATAGGGCAAGTATTGGTTTCGTGCAGAAAAAAAATCGAGGTTTTAATCAAACATGACATTACGATGATAGAGAAGCCCAAAAAAGTGGTTTTCGCCAAACCGTCCGTCGGTCTGTCTGTGCGTCTGTGCAGATGTGCGCTTTTTCACGTCATGCTACAGCCTAAACGGCTAGACGGATTTTCTTCAAACTTGGTATATAGCAGTTTGAAGAAAAACCATTGTCGAGGTTTTTTTTATTTTGTTTTAGCCCGGCTCAAACTGGTACCTTTCAAGTAACGGCTTTTTTCAATTTGGATTTTCTCGAAAACGGCTCAACCGATTTTGATTAAATTTATAATTTGACAAAAGCCTGGGCCATTTTTGATAGTATACTTCCTTTTTTTCTTAAATGGTCATGCTAAACGAAAATCAGGTTTTAACTTTTTTTTTTTAAATCACCATAAGTTGGCAACAGCTTGGCTTGTTCGAATTCACTCAATCTTTGTTAAGTTAACCTTTATAGTTTTATATAGGAAAGCATTGCAATTTGGTGAGTAAAACCTTTTTTTAAAGTGTCTCTCGCGCTCCCAACAGCGAGCCTTTCAGTTGTAGCCAACTTTCGTTTTTTTTTTTTTTTTCATATATAAAGTGTATTTTAGTAAACTGCCTTTGAAGTTTTTTGGCAAGTAACAAAAATCAGGTTTAAAACAGTCGCGGATTCAGTCTTAGGCCCGTGAGTTTTTTTTTGGCAGATGTGCGCTTTTTCACGTCATGCTACAGCCTAAACGGCTAGACGGATTTTCTTCAAACTTGGTATATAGCAGTTTGAAGAAAAACCATTGTCGAGGTTTTTTTTATTTTGTTTTAGCCCGGCTCAAACTGGTACCTTTCAAGTAACGGCTTTTTTCAATTTGGATTTTCTCGAAAACGGCTCAACCGATTTTGATTAAATTTATAATTTGACAAAAGCCTGGGCCATTTTTGATAGTATACTTCCTTTTTTTCTTAAATGGTCATGCTAAACGAAAATCAGGTTTTAACTTTTTTTTTTTAAATCACCATAAGTTGGCAACAGCTTGGCTTGTTCGAATTCACTCAATCTTTGTTAAGTTAACCTTTATAGTTTTATATAGGAAAGCATTGCAATTTGGTGAGTAAAACCTTTTTTTAAAGTGTCTCTCGCGCTCCCAACAGCGAGCCTTTCAGTTGTAGCCAACTTTCGTTTTTTTTTTTTTTTTCATATATAAAGTGTATTTTAGTAAACTGCCTTTGAAGTTTTTTGGCAAGTAACAAAAATCAGGTTTAAAACAGTCGCGGATTCAGTCTTAGGCCCGTGAGTTTTTTTTTGGTTAAAATAATTTAATTAGAAATTCAGCATTTAAATGTGATATTTTTTGTTTTTTCTGTATTATTAGAAAAAACACCAATTCACCATGATGAAATATTAGACAAGTGTCAGTTGACTCATAAAATTTACTCTGTAATTTTTGTAAAAAATTTATAATTCTAAGTTCCTACATATATTGTGAAGCCCCAACAAACATGATTGATCAATTTTAAAAGGTCGCAGAATGAATTTGAAAAGTTATAAAAATATAATACAAATCACACAAAAAAAGTAAAGTACCAGTATATAAACAGTATATAAAAGTCAAATATATTTTCATCGTTACATATAGGGGAGGTAGGGGCATAACGGGGTACTTAAAGAAATACTAAGTTTTTGAGGACTCAAAAACGCTAAATATTTTTTTTTAATGATATCCAAAGTTAATTGAAATTACTTTCAGTTGCCATTAAGAAAAATAAAATATTTTATATTTTAATTATAAGCAATTCATTATTAATTAAAAAAATTATGTAAGAATTATAAATGTTTGATTGATTCATCTATTATATTTATTATAATTATTTTCACTATTTAACACACACAGATTTTACCAAATTGTGGGTAGTTTTTTAAATTTTGGCTAAAAACACAAGTAATGGACAAACAACTTAATTCAATCTGAGGTCTTAGTAAACGAAATAACGGGATAAATTAAAGTTTCTTATAAATGTCTATAGGGTTAGGTCTTAAACAATGAATTTAAACTACTTTGCTTATTTTATATAACATATAATTACTACTCCAAAAATTTGTTGTCATCGTGCTATTGCACCCAAAGAGCAAGTACGTTCGACTAAATCGTGCATATTATTTTATATTTATTTGAAAGATATTATGTTTTTTTTTCCAGATGTAGGTACTAGGTACAGGGTACACCCTTGTTCCAACTCGTCCAAAGGAAAAAAAGAAATTTTAAAACCGGACAAAAAATCAGTTTCTTCTCGTTTTAAATGGCAAAAAAATTTTGCATTAAACTATGCTCTTTAACCATTATACTTTAATGTCAATATAAGAGTGAAACCCGATAAATTTTATTTCAATATATGCTATTAAAAAAAAAATGAAATATACATTATATTTATAAAACAATTTAAGTAAATCTCTGTGGGGTATTTAATAGCTGGGCTTTTTCATAAAAATTATAAATACAATAATTATTTCCAACGTGGTGAAGGTGTGGTTAAAATTGTCAACTCACGTCCTCTTGGTAATTAATAATTGACATGGAATTTTGCGAAACATTTTTAAATTTTAATGTCCTCTTAATGTCAATGGCGGTCAGGCGAAATCAATAAGTAAGACATTAAACTGATTGTTTTAATGCAAAAATAAAGTTAATAAGAGATGAGGTTTTAAAAACCTGGATGTGGATCGAAAGGAAAAATTAATGATAGGTTACGGAGTCAAGAGTTTTTATAAATATTATCTACTATAGTTTATTTGTTTGTAAATACAACAGACGCTCAATATAGTGGACTAATAAAAACCAAGCCTGTTCACTATATCGAAATGGTTCATTATTTCGAGCGGGAGTTTTTAAGTGTTTAGGTACTTAATTTGATTATAAATAAAATGCTTGTTTTTATTAATTCAACAGTTTAAAGAAGAAGAAAAAAACATATCAGTTTTTATTTTACAGCATTCTTTGCGACGAAGCCATAATAGCTTCCATTAATTTATTCCAATATTGAAATTGCCTTCTATTTTAATTCAATCCACTATATGGCAGATTTTTTTCGTAGTTCCAAAAAATAATTTGGTACAGCTATATTTTCAATCCTCCGGAAGTTCAAATGTCCTAAATATATGTCTCTTTATACACTTAATACTTAACACACTTCGACCGGAATTTACTTGAACGACTACAATATGTATCAAAAGCAAAGCCATATCAAAAACTTATTTATAGTATAGAGAACCTGTATATTGACATTATTGTCAAACTGTGAAAAACACACAAAGGGGTGCCAATGGTACAGTGGGGAGTGGATGTAATGCTTAATTGATAAACATAGAGTTGTGAGTTCAAGCTCAGCCTGGGCAGCAGTTTTTATTTATTCCCCCAGTTTCAACTGGATGCTACCCGTGGGATTTTCGTGAGATAATTATCACCAAATATCTCAATCCACTATACCAACTTTCTTTCCCATCCATCCAATTTTTTTTCTCACACCCCCTTACACCAAATCCTCTCACCACCAAAAACCGACCACCGACCATTTTTGTCAAATCCCCCCACACAAGGTTTGACCTCGAGGGGAGAGGAGTTTTTCCTCTACTTCAACCATCCAAAGCTCGCGCAATTATTGATGTCTCGACCACAAGTTGCTTCTTAATTAATCATAGATCTGAGATAATTAAACTTTTTCATCAGTGTTGGCAAGTAAGTTACATGATGTAAGTTACTCGTTTAGTTACGCGTAACTAATATGAATTAGTTACGCCCAATATTTGGCGAATTTAATGTAACTAATGTAACTAAATGTAACTAACTGTAACTAAATAAAACTAACTCTAACTTAATAATAAAAAATAAAAAAAATCGCATTTCATCCTGAATCCCAATCGACTATTGACAAAATTCTTTTATTAGCAAGGGCAACGGCAACCTGACAAGGATTTACATATTGAAATTACTATATTCCTGATGAAAAGGAAATCTAATAAAATATTATATTCTTGGAGCATACAATAGATTTTTACTTACATTTAAAGTTAAAGTTTTCCCTTCTTTCTTGAGACTGCTGGACATTTCTTTGTTTATTGTGATTTATTTTTGTATGGTAAAATCGGATTTGATCTCAGACTTGGTCTCCAATTTCAGATTTTGCTCGCCCAAAGGAAATGAAACGAGATCTATTTTGTTTTATTATTTAAAATTTTTTTTTTGCAGAAATATAGTAATTGAAAAATGTATTCGTTGCCAGGTTGCCGTTGCCGCAGCTGGCAGCTGGCCTGACGGCAATATCAATCATCCAACTTTGCCATAAAACAGTGTAGCCAATCGTCATTCGATCGGGTTTGTGGACGGAACTTCTAAATTTCAATTTAACATAAAATGTGAGTTTTTGTATTTGAAAAATTCTATTAGTTATAGTTAGTTACAAAAAGTTACATTTAGTTACATCACTACATAGTATAAAACAAAGTCGCTTTCTCTGTCCCTATGTCCCTTTGTATGCTTAAATCTTTGGATTTTGATGCGGTTTTTTTTAATAGATAGAGTGATTCAAGAGGAAGGTTTATATGTATAATAACATCCATTAAATAGTGGAGAAGTACTGTTATTTTTGAGGTTCCTAATGTGATGTCGTAAATAATTACATTTTTTCCGCTTACATTGCAAACGCAGGCTGAACCCTAAGAGTTTTATCAAAATAATGTACTAAGTATTGTACACATTGAAAAGGTCTACAGAAAAGTCCGTGATGGTATATGTCTATCTCTTATGGATAACCCACAATAACTTTTTTTTGTCATTTACTTTTTACGACAAATAATGGCTAATTTTCGAAGCGATTTTAACCAATACAGCATTAATCCTTAAACAATTAAATACCTTGAATTGTTCATTTAATATAGATCTATATATGGCAAACTCAAACAAGTACCAGCGATGACGGATATCCCAAATATCGTCGACGATCGCCAGAACAGGGTGGGCAAAATGCTACCGTCCGAAACCATGATATTGATAACCGATGGATCGTTCCCTATAATCCGCTCCTTTTGAAAATGTTTGATGCCCACATCAACGTAGAGTTGTGAAATTAAATAAAGTCAATTCAATATGTTACTAAGTACATTAATAAAGGCAGTGATCAAGCCACTTTCATCATACAATCACAAAATGAAGTGGAAAAATATCAGTCTGGATGGAGGATTTTATCATTCGAAGTGCACGACCGGGCTCCCACAATTGTCCACTTTGCAGTTCATTTAGAAAATGGACAAAGAGTATATTTCACAGAGAACAATATACAAGAAGTTGTTAATAACCCGCGGGATACAAAATTGACAGCCTTCTTCAAGTTATGTGCTCAAGATGATTTCGCGAAAACACTGACATATGACAGAGTTCCAGGTTACTATACATGAAACCAGAGTTCTAAAACTGCGGCGAAAACAAGGTACTGCGGTTGATGGTTTCCCCGGAGTAAAAAAAACAGATGCTCTTGGCAGAGTCTACGTGGTTCATCCCAACAACAGCGTATGCTTTTATCTGAGAATGTTACTGCATATTGTAAAAGGCCCGACATCCTTTGCATACCTAAGAACTGTACAAGGTGTTGTTTACAATACTTATCAAGCAGCATGCAAAGCTATGGGGCTCTTGGAAGACGATTCTCACTGGGAAAACACATTATCAGAAGCAGCTGTTTGTAGTTCAGCTACATCATTAAGATATTTATTTGCCGTCATAGTAGTGTTTTGTCAAGTAACTGATTCTGTTAACCTATGGAATTAATTTCAAGAAAATATGGCCAGTGATATTCTGATTCGGCGACGGCGAGAGTTAAACTCAGATGATGTACAATATGATCAAAACATATTTGACGAAGCATTATTGGAATTGAACAAAGTAGTGCAATTACTTTCGGGTAAATCGATCAAGGATTTTGGGCTGCCGATGCCAGCTAATACTACTAACTCAGATTTAACTAACAGTGCCTAATACACAAGAGAAACATCATACGATCAAACGAGACTTTTACAAAATATAGCTCAAGATGAGCCACGATTAAACATCGATCAGAAAAAAGTATTCACTGCATTACTATCAACAATTGATAACAATGAAGGGAAATTGTTTTTCCTTGATGCCCCAGGAGGTACAGGAAAACCATTTTTAATCAATCTGCTTTTAAAAAAAGTGAGATCTATCGGAAAAATTGCGTTAGCTGTTGCGTCATCCGGCATTGCCGCTACGCTTTTGGAAGGAGGCCGAACCGCACACTCCACATTCAAGCTCCCGCTGAAAATCGCCACCGATGATAATAACAGCGTCTGTAGTGTTTCTAAACAGAGCAATACAGGACAATTGATGCGTGACTGCTCATTAATAGTCTGGGACGAGGCTACCATGTCAAACAAGACGTCTGTGGAAGCACTGGATAGGACAATGCGAGATTTGCGCAACAAAAATTCACCTATGGGTGGATGTACAATTCTGTTCTCAGGAGCTTTCCGTCAAATCCTACCAGTTGTGACTGGAGGAACACGTGCTGACGAAATAAATGCTTGCCTAAAAAGATCCAACCTTTGGCCACATGTCAATAAATTAGAGCTTAAAACTAATATGAGGGTTTTGTCATCTTCACGTGAGAACAGGCTATTTCCAGAGATGCTGCTAAAAGTTGGCAATGGAGGATTAACACAAAGTGGGGGAGGATTGACCTAGAAAACCTTTGCGTTTTGATATACAACATCCAAGAGTTAGTCAACAATGTCTATCCTGACATTGATAACATAAGTTATAAGACAATATCTTGGTTTAAAGTAAATAACTTGATTCTTTCAAAGATTGATGCGCCGACGAAAATATACTACTCGGTCGATACTGTTCTCGATTTGGAAGAAGCTGTTCATTTTCCTACAGAATTTCTAAACTCTTTGAACCCGTCTGGACTCCCTACTCACAAAATGGTGTTGAAAGTAGGTTGTCCTTTTATTTTATTAAGAAACCTGAATCCACCTAAACTTTGCAATGGCACGCGTTTGCTGGTAAAATCATTGAAAACTTTCATAATAGAGTGCACAATACTCACAGGATGTGGTACCGGAGAAGATGTATTGATTCCCCGAATCCCTCTGATACCATCGGATTTACCCTTCCAATTTAAACGTTTACAGTTTCCATTAAAGACATCTTTTGCAATGACCATTAATAAATCGCAGGGTCAAACCTTCAAAGTTGCAGGCTTAGATTTGAGCGTTGACTGTTTTTCACATGGACAACTGTGTGTCGCTCTTTCAAGAGTGACCTCCAGAGAAAACATGTTTGTATTGTCTAATGACAAGAAAGCTGTGAACGTTGTTTATAAAGACATTCTGTAATATGTTGTAAAAATAAAATAAATAGTTAAAAATGTAAAAAGTAAATAAGTAAAAATGTAGTGTATGAATTTAGATACTCCAAAGATAGCAGGAAATCTTCATGGTATAGGGAAAGGGGGATTGTTTTACTCCAAATTTAACGCGTGAGGGCCGCGGGCAGTAATGAATAAATCAAAACTACTGGATCGATTTTAATCACATAGGCTATATATTTTATACCCGTGCAAAGCCGGAGCGGGCCGCTAGTAAGTTACATAAGTTACATTAGTTACGTGTACCTAATTAAAATTTCAAAGTTACGCGTAACTATCCAACACTGTTTTCATCATACTTCTCTGTTCAATTCAAATAAATGTCTGGAATAGGTATAGGAATGTATGGATAAGAGAACGAGCAGCACAAGTATTCAGTATGTTTTTTGGACTTATCCGATACACAGGAATACATTTTACATTATATGTACCTTAATGTGATCCTTTTAAAGTAGACAAATTGTATATACTTCGTTGTTGCATATCCAGAGGCGCCTTTTATATTTGTTTTTGTATGATTCAGGTACCTACACATTACACAACATTTTATCACATATCGGAGCAATAAAATTATCATAAAAATGATGCTTCATAAAGTTCAGTTTTATCTTTCGCTTTCAAATCTCAATCCCATTTTGGTTTAAGAAAGTATCTACAATATTTAAGAGTACTTATGAAAGTGTTTTAAAAATGTTTTGTGGTTTATCTACCCTTGGGAAATTCTCCCCATTCCAAATAATTTCAGTTCCGAAAGTCTCTGTGCACATCATAAATAATATGAGCCGTAAACACTATTGACCGTGATATAATTATCTAGAATTTCACACTGCTTAGTGATACACATGATCACACGCGTGTATAGAATTTGAACACGCACACTAGCATCATCCACCCTCTTTTGGAAAAAAAGCCACTGTTATCATCCTCCTTTTGGCTTTTCCATGGATTTATTTAAGGATGATAGGTTAATTTCGCCAATATCCTTTTTTAATATAAAAACTTGAAATACATATGTACTTATACAAATAGTATGAGGGAATCTGCAAATAGGTACATAGAATACGGTGTGGCCTGCGACCAGGAAAAGGAAAAAAATTATTCAAAATCTGGTGCAATAATTGATTGGATGAAGATTTTATAAACGTTTCGGGGGCTTATTGCCTAATCAATATTATTCTACTATTCAAACATTATTTGAAAATTAAAATTTGTTGAAAGCATGGGAGCTCTTTGGGTGAGTTAAATAAATCGTTATTCAAAAAATGTATATATAATAACGGCTATGGGATGTATGAAAAATATTTTCCTTCATGCCCTCCACGGGTATGTCTGTATGTATGTACGTCTGCGTGACCTAAGAGTAATAAAGGAAGAAAGAATGAGTTGCATCTTCTTAACTATAATTGTTTTTGCCATAAGAGCCAAGTTCAATTTCTTGAGTTAGATCGCCGAAAGCGGGTATCTCCCACATACAAAAAAAAAAAAAACATAAGCGAGGGCTACAGTACGTTTTCAACAAACTGTTGGATATCCTATTCCCTATATTTTTTTACGTGAATGTGTTCGCCTTCCGCAGTCAGCCGCTATTCCAGTTCCAGCAATAAAAAAAGGCTTGAACCATGCCCAAAGTTGAGACTTTTAATTGCCCGGGCAATAACTATGAGCTCAGTAACATTTAATTATAAGCTTGTAGATCGATTTGAATAAAACAAGATAAAACTTAACTTTTTAAAAATTAGATTTGGAATAAAAATAACAATTATTGGTATATTTAACTATTCTTGAACCCAGACTTTGCTAGGTAACCAAGGAATACAAACTGAAGTGTTCATCTTCTTACTTCAAACGACCGATAGTTAAAAAACAATAAAACAATTAATGCATATTACGGCTTTTGACGGAAAAGCACCTTCAAAATAGGCGTGTCCTAAAAAATTTTAAGCAAAATTTAAATTTAATGTAAACCAAGCTCTGATCATTAGTCAATTTGTTGGCACGTGAGTAAAACTACATCTGAATCGAGTAGGTTTTTAACGATCTTACTTGAATAAAGGTGTTTTATAAAAATTACGCCCTTTAAAGTGGGCGTTTAAAAAAAAAAATTACACAAAAAATTATAGATATATTTTTTTTTTCAAATAACGAACGGAAAAAGGTTAAAATTGCAAATTGGTACTTTAAGTTTTTAAAACTACGATTTTCGTTCTATCATGAAAAGTTGGCCGAAGCCACACTTATAATTTAAAAATTTCTTTTCATACACAAGCTCCTAAGTTTTTGTTTATAGTTTCTTGTGAAAAGTGGGCGTCAACCAGGCCCAAACAGAAGTATTTTTATTTAATTGAAAGAAAATTTACTATTAGCGTTGTGCTTTTATCGTTACTGTACAAAAAACACAATTTAATTTTGCCAAATTGAATTTATTTAACAAAAATGGTGATTGTGCGCGGATATTACCGGTTCTTACTCTTGAACAGAAGATTATATAAACCGAATTTCAGCTTTCTAGCTCAAAAATTGTGACACCTAGAGAGTATACATACGGACGGACATTGTTAACTCACCTAAGTCTTTTGATTCTGAGTCAGAATTTATATACTTTTCTATACCTAACGGTATTATTTCTCTATGTTACGAACCCCACACCAAATACAATATACCGGGTATTAAAAAGAAAAGACAAATGATTTTAATGTTTGAAACTTTTTCTTAGAAATAATATGTTACAAACGAATACAACCAAACTGTGAAAAGATATTATTATTTTGCTAGACCTCAAAGAATTCCTTGAGATTTCGTTTGAAGCATTTTATTTTTCAAAATCAGCTTTGGCAATTTGGATTAAACTTAATGTAGGATTAAATATTTCAGAGATAAGATTTTGACACTAAATCAATCGACCTCGTGACTAATACCGAATACGCAGTACATTATCTACGTACAGTTTTTGATTCACTTCACTCGTCTGGACTGCAACAGCATGAATTGACATTAAAAATCCCTTGATGAGCACGTGAAATGGGAATAAAAAACTGCTTATTAAGAAATTGAAGGACAAGTTTAATGTGGTGGTAACTATAACCGGCTCAGCAGCTGATCAACTAGCTCATATACCGAGTATACCGATGATCCCAACTGATCTGCCAGTCCCATTTAAACGACTTCAATTTGCAGTAAAAACATCTTAAGCGTTAACTCTTAATAAGTTCCAAGGCAAAACTTTGAATAAGTAGGGATCAGAAAGAATATTTTACTCATGTTGGCCTGTTGCGGGTCGGAACTCTTGAAAAACAATTCGTTTTACTGCCACTAAATAAAACAAAATCAAAATCGTTTACAGAAATATGCTCGAACCCCATGAATTTAATGGCTTATGTTTTGTAGATATGATATTTTTAAAAACATTAGAAATGAAAATAAAATAATCAAATATTTAAAACTAACAAGCAAAAAATTTATTAAAATACATAATAATATCCAATCTTTCTTTATAATGTAATTTTTTTCTCTTTTTGTTAAATACCCGTGCGAAGCAGGGGTGGGCCGCTAGTTAATAAATAAGATGAAACTACCGTACTACTGGATATTTAGCTTTATTCAATAAAAATGTATTAAAACAACTCCATTTTCAACCCCCACAAACGTTAACAAAGGAGCAATGACCATAATTTAAAATCAATTCTCTGTGTAAAATAAGCAGTAACTATAAGTACATATACACATACATACATATCTTTATTACTAACCTTCCGAAAAACATGAACATTTTTAATATTATATAAAAAAATCACGATCTGATATTCTAAAGAAATTCACCTTAAATTCCTACCAGATCTAGGATTCTAAAAAAAAAAAAAAAAACTGACCCCTGAGGACAGTCTTTATGAATTTCTTAAGTTTTTTTTTTGTCGTTCCTGAGCAATAAATCACATTCCGAGTTTGAACGGCACCGTATGCTTTAGTCACATTAAAGATGTGTTAAGATAGCAGGCCACCGGGTATAAACGATTTATTTTCACTGCAGAACGAAGGTAATCACTACACCTACAAGCTAAGTTTAATGTATAATAATATTTGCCATGAACTTTTTTACGGATTTCCTTCCTCGTTGGAACGTGGAAGTATAGTTTTGTACTTCGTCTTGACAAAATAATCTTGATTTCTTTTTTGTTGTTTTATTTTCCTCTGGTCTTGGTTTCCGAATGAAAAGGGATTACAAAACATCGTGGTTGAAAGCACGTCGAATTTTTTTTTAAGGATAAGAACATGAGATACCAGGATGAGAAAGAGAACGAAGAACGGTTGGTTTATATCAAGGCTGCTTGTGTTCCTGTTATCGCTGCGCTGGCTGAAAGTAAAAGCAATATAAAAATAGTTTTCTTGAGAATAGGTATGTGGTTAAGCGCTTTTTGGTCTTGTTGGATTCCCGTGGGAATTTCGGTTGTAGTTGGGACAAAATAAAATACTCAGTTAAGTTTATTAAAGCCTACAAAAGATATTAGCTCATCGTACCTTTTAATATGTCGTATTTAAGATAAGACACTTCCTTGTCGTATAAGTACTCTTATAAAATGGCTTATGCGATAAATGCAGCACTATGCCTATAAATCCTAGAGCTTACTTAGTCTTATTGAAGATGGACTATGTCAAGAGAAAGTGATGATTTATTCCAAAGAGTTTATTGGTACAAACTTTTGGCTAGATTTGTAGAGAGACATGGCACATGTTTTAATCCCACTCATAGAGCCATAATGATCAGTGTATTTTCCTAACAATCATTTCATGACACAGTAAGTCTTAATCTTGAGCAAGAGTTACTAAAGAAATTAATGTACACGGTTATGTCGCACGAACTTGCTCTAATGTGTGACAGCGCAGTCTTGGGGAGTGAGATTTTGAAGAAAAAAAAATGTGTGTGCGTAATTCACACTCGGTTGAAGTGAAACTTCAAAGAAGTTAGTATACCTAATTAACGAGAGAATGAGATGAAAAATGAAATACTCAGCCACCCAGCACCCGTTTTCGGATTACTTTCAAACCTTATGTTATGTATGACTAAATGCTTTCAACACGTATCTGTACAAATACAAAAGTTTCAACAAATATTCAAGCATACAGACGTACCGACATACTTTGCGTCCTTTTGACTCCCTTTTAAAGTATGAACTCCAGGACGCCACTATTTAAAACAAGTCAAAAAAATATTCGAAAACTGACTATTTTCAAAAATTCAGGATACTTTTTTAAAATTTAAATAATTTTTTGAATGCCAATTTTTTATAAATACTTTTGTTATGTATGTATTTGTTTGAATTTTACATTCTTCTTGAATTAAGTTTATTGAAACCTTTTGTAAAGCTTTTCTTGTTAGACAGCATTCAAATCACGTACCTATTAACTAACATACTAACTTAATCGTACCAACGCACCTGCTCACTCGCTTTTGTTTAACATAATGCTTAGTAGACCTGAGTGAGAGGCAAAACGTATGATAGGAGAAAATGAGAGCTAGAATATAAAATACTGTGTCATAATTTTTTTTTCATTCGTTCTCTTTCACAATAGATCTTTAAGGTCGCAGTGCGCTTTTCCCCAATTTAATTCATTCATGCAACTTAAAACTTAAAATAAAATGCATACGATGAAACATAACACAGTTTCCGAGCAAAGAAGTTCAAACTCTTGTGTTTATGTTCCGCATTTTTATTTATTAAATTCAGTCGTTTGTAAATAGAGATGTCCGTTATTTGTATTTCTAGCCAAAACAACATTTAAAAAAAAAACGTACTGTTTTCTTCATGTCTATTCTTTTTTACGAATTTTGAATGCTTTCGTAATATGTATGAATAATCATAAGAAAACTGACGATATATCGATATATTGATTTTTTTCACCCGATAATTATCGATACTGTTAAAGAATATCGATACGATAAATATCGATATATTTTTTACTTGTCCATCCCTACATTGATCAAAAAAAACAAATGCCATGGAGCACGTGCATGAATGAGTAAGATTATGTATTTATATTCTCACTCGTTCGTGCACACGGTGAGCTAATGCGAGTCATCGGTGCCGCCATATTGGAATACTGAGCGTTACTTCCGTCAGAAAAATAGTATGTATATTTCTGTCTCATTCTTTCCTGGCTTCATCCTACACATTTTTGTATTTGTGTCTCTTACATGTCGTTTTTTCGTTGCATCCGGTTTGAAATCACAACGATTCTAAAGAAGTTTCACTTCAATAAACAGGGAAAAAAATCATATGAAATTTTATTAACCACTTTAAAATCACTAATTTAAACATTTTTTGGAAACAAAATTGAGTAAACCATCTGATTTATTTTACTCTTTTTAATATACATATTTTGAAATAAGAAATTTTCAAAAACCGATTTTTTTGAAAAAAAAACTTTTCTAAAAAATACTTTAAATTCTTTTTGAGAAAACCAATTTCTGGAAATTTGTAGTGTTTATCAAAAAGAAATGCACGACTTGGTCACACGTAGGGAGAGTGGGGCTAAAAGTAACAGAGGTAAGAAGTAAGAACAGGGTTCCTCTTAAAATTAAGAATTCCGTCGAGATGAAAAATGTGATCTTTTCCATATCTATTAGCAGGTGTCAATTGGACGCAGCGAGAAAAGTTTTGTGGTGGTCCCCAAAAATAGCAGATTTCTGACTTAATTTTTTTTTTTTAATTTTTGGTCCTCCTCCCCACACGGAAGAGATAGGGCTTTCTTTGTTTTTCGTAAAAATCCATTTGAATTTTGGTTGTGTTTGTGTGTGTATCTTATATATGTGTGACATCCGGTTTCTTGTGAATTGATTTTTTCGTGTGAAATTTCATGGTGAGGCTAGTTGTAACACTTTTGAGGGGCAAATTGTAACATGTTGAATTTTCACCTTGATTTTTTTTACTGATCGTTGTGAACAACAACAGAATTGTTTTCTGCTTTCGATTGTTTAATTTCTATTTTGTGTGATGTGTGGACATAATTATTAGGAAAAAAATTTCATAGGTAAGGTAGTCCACACCAACAGCGATTTTTTTTTTAATAATAATTTCAACTATATGCCTGTAAGACCCAAGGTCTTTTGAATGCAAACTGCACGGCAATAGTTAGACGGAATAGAAAGACAGGAAAGATTTTTTGTTGGTACAATGGATTGAGAAATAGGTGATATTAATTTTATGAAAATCCCAGTTGAAGCTGGGGGAATATTGAAAAGTTGCTGCCCAGGCTGGGGCTCGAACCCACAACTCTTAGGTTAGCAACCAAGCACTACATCCACTCTACCATTGCCACCCGCAAGGGTGGGAGGAAAAAAACAAAGTCTTTGCCAGAAATGAAGCCAAAAAAAGGAACCAAGAACGGAACCTAAAAGTTGACCAAACCAAAGCAAAAACAACAGGTGAATAGAAAGATATCAGAAATTGATGATGATCAACAAAATGTATCATTTGTTGTGGGGCTTTTCTGACAGCTTGCTAAGGGAAAATTGGGTTTAGTGCATAATATGCAAAAAAAGAGAATTGGCTTAAAATGATTTATCATTGTTTTTTTTTTTTTTTTTTTTTTACAACTTACCCCTTTCATGTTACAACTAGCACCATTGTGGCGGTAAGTTGCAACAACACTTGTTTTTTCTCAATGCAATATCTTGACATCTTCTGAGCAGACTTTGTTTAACTTTTTGCTGGATCTTGTAGCTGTAACATAGTCCTTAAATTTTAAAAAGGTTTGGCTGATTTATTTTCAAAATTTTTGGAGCTACATAGGTTTTAGTAAAAAGTGTTTCTTTTAGCCTCACTATCCTCTAAATCATGTCATTGAGTGCTTCCCTATTAGCCGTTTGGATTTGGCGGTAAATTGTATGTCCTTTCCATTTCTGCTGAATATTAACGCACACACAGGAATGGTTGAGAGTGTAAGTCTCAACTCAAGTTTAACAAGATAACTTATAAATTTTCTTCTCCCTAATGACATTTTTAAAACGTTTACCAGCTCTTAGACTATTATGCAAGCCCGACAGAGCTTCAATCGATTTATTGTTCCAATTTCCCAATTGAAATTTGTCTGACTCAAAAACAAAGAACAAAACTGCGTGTTTGAAAAATTTAAGTTATTCATAAATCACACGTTGAACACAATTACATTTGCTATCCATAAATGCCCATTTGTGTCACCGCTATTTTTATATTCAGACATTCAGACTTCAGAGTAACCCATTTATTTCCTCAAGTTGGTATATCTTTCGTCCAAATCCACAAGAGAAAAACAAATTGGCTACAATCCCATGTGGCAAATATGCGTCATTCTCCATGTTCCATTTTGCGGAGGACTTATTTCCTCTCAAGTTTATTTATTGGCACGAAAAAAAAGCAATGGAAGATTCACTTATTCAGTGTATACTGTATAGTAGGAGTAGCAACAATATTTCTCATTCTATACAGGACGACATCAGACAAAATGGGCACGGGCCTATGAGATATACAAAAAGTTGGAGGAGACACATATACCTACACGCGTCATGTTGGGACTACTTCCACGACATATAGTATCTACAACTTTTGTGTGGTTTTAATGGAGTGGGGGTTTTTTTTATTTATATAGCGTATCGCATCGAATCGACTTTATCAAATTTTTCGTGTTGCTATTTTTTGATTTATTGAAAGCAGGTGGAACGATTGATGAAACTCATAAAATTTTCATGAAACTTTTATGAAATTAAAAAGGAAGAGGAATAAAAGCAAGTGTGTATACCTATACCTATGTGCGCGGTGCGTTTCTTTATATATATGTACATACGTTCTATTTGCTTTCATCCTTTTGACGTTGCTATTGCTACGAGTAAATATGTCGGTTTTGTTGGAACCATCATTTTTATTCATCAAATTTGATATAATAAGCTGGCAGGAAGAAGAAGTAGAAGCAAGTGACAGCTGCAAGTCTTCTAGAATCCAGAAGCAAATACATGTACATATACATTTAGATATACATAAATTCCTTGGTGTTTTATTTTATTTATTTTTTTTTTTCCTATTGCTTAAAGAGACAAGCGGAAAAAGATTTTTCCTTTCAGAAAATTGCGCCTTTGGTATCTTTACACTTAAATATGGTGCAAATAATTATACGTACCCGCACCAGCGCCAGCGTGTAGAAGTGTGCAAGTTGTTTTTTTTTTTTTTATATTTGAGTGTGTGTTTGATTATACAAATACATATACATAAATGAAGTTTCTGTCTTAGCGTGGGCGAACTTCTGAAAATACTGGCAATGAATTAATTACGGTTGGAATGGAGGTGTATTATATGTATAGATATGCACCAACGTCACCGTTTCCTTCCTTCGACGACGCACGTCAAGGGTCCTTGCCAAGGGGAAAGTGAAACTAAATTTAATCAGTAAGACAAATATTAGAAGAAATGTGTTTTTGACAGAAGAACAAGTAAGAAGCATTATAAGAAGAAGGTGATTCTAAAGTAAATGTTAAAGGTCAGACAAGTTTTCTACATACATATGTATAAGTTCTGCCATCTGAACAATCTTATTTGTTTGTCTTCTCAGAATATGGCTAAAGTAAAGGTAATTTCAACATTCGGCGGACTAGAAAATAAGCAGTTGCTTGTGAAATGACATTGACTATCGTAGCATGCTTTCACGGCTGTTAGATTTTATTTTGAGTTCAGATTTGCTTCTCTAGTTTGCAATTACCTAATTTATTTTACGACAATGATGTGTTATAGAGTCTAAGGTCTTTTTGTTTTAATAAGTTTTGCCAAGTCTCTTATATAATGTTGCCTGCACTTAAAATAATTTTGTAAGTTCATAATTAATGATCCAATGTTTTTTTTTTAATTTAACAAATTTATTAGATTTGGATTCTATAAATATTATACATACCTAGGTATAAGAAAAAGAAAATAAATAAATTGTTGGCACAACAGCTCCAAGCGGGGCTGGAGCCTGTGAATTACACTCTCAACCAATCCTGTGTGTGTGTTAATGTTCAGCAGAAATGGAGGCGATCTACAATTTTCCGACAAATCCAAACGGCTAACAGGGAAGCAATCCATGAACATGATTTAGGGGAGAGTAAGGCTAAGAGTAACGCTTTTAACTAAAGCCTATGTATGTAGCTCTAAAGATTTCGAAACTAAGTCAGTCAAACCTTTTTAAAATTTAAGAACCATGTTTCAGCTAAAAGATCCACCAAAAAAGTTAATCAAAGTCTGCTCAGAAGGTGTCAAGATATTGCATTGATAAAAAACAAGTTGTTTCAATTTACACCGACAATATGGTGCTAGTTGTACCATAGGCAGTGGTAAGATGTAACAAGAATAAAAAAAAGAATGAAATATAATTTTAAGCGAATTAATACTTTATGAAAAGCTGATAAGAAAAAAACATAACTCTTAATTCAATTAAATAAAATTTATGTCAAGAATATTAGATATTATTTAAATATATAATCTTAAAACAGCCATTGTTAAAAAAAATAACTTCAAAACAGTTTAAGCATACGAATACATGAAAAGATCTTTTTAACACATTTGGTGTGGGCCCATTTTTAGCATATTGTGGACTAAACCCAATTTTCCGCTATAGCAACCTGTCAGAAAATACCCCACAACAAATTTTTTTGATCATCATCAATATCCGTTGAAGAGACTGATAATCTATCTCTTCACCTGTTGTCTTTGCTTGGTATATTGGTTCCGTTCTTGGTTCCGTTCTTGGTTCCTTTTTTTGGCTTCATTTCAGGCAAAGACTTTGACTTTTCAATCCTCTACACAACGATCAGTAAAAAAGTCAAGGTTTAACATTGTTAACGCCGGCACTGTATGTCATTTTTACTTTGCATTTTTAATTTTAATTTAGTTTTCCTGTTGCTAAGGATTGTTTATTTCTTGTTGCTAATCGTTTTGTTTTTCGATTATTATTATTATTGTTTGGATTCAAAGAAAACAAGTTGTGCTTAATAAAACAAAACAAAACATAAACCAACAATATCAATCATTGTTTTAAAACAAAAAGGAATTTAGAGACGAGAAACGAATAGAATCCCAAAAAGGTGATGTATACATAAAATTTAGTATTTTACAGTCTATACAGGATTAACTGACTATTGAACAAACATGTTACAATTCATATACGATATACCCCGCAAAAGTGTTACGCAACTTGCCTCTCCATGAAATTTCACACGATAAAATCAATTCATAAGAAACCGGATGTCACACATGTATGATATATACACACAAACACAACCAAAACTTAAATGGATGTTTACCATAAACAACCACAGCCTCTCTTCGTGTGAGGAGGAGGATTACCAAAAATTAAAAAAAGTTATAAGCACCCTGCCATTTTTGGGGACCACCAACCACATTTCTCGTTGACGTCCAATTAACACCTGAAGTAGGTATAGGTATGCTGAGATGTATCTTTTTCTATACATTTAATCTTTTTTGCAGACACTGCTGATGGGGATATCTTCAATTTCAGTTTTGAAGCTAATCCATGATATTAACCTCGGTCCTACTGTGTGCACTTTTTTTTTTTCTTGAATGATTACAGAAGCTCTTGAAAAAAAAAAAATTAAGTAAGATGATTTGTTATCTAACACCCAAAATCTTTGTCGTGTGATATCCAGACGCCCTCAAGAAATACCACGCATTCCACTTCAGATAACACAGTATCGATAATTTTTTTTTTTTCATTTTGTGTTCTTGCTTTAGGCACTCTATGAACCAGAGCTAAGCCAACGTTTATCCGGATACTGCCTACAGCTGGTGTCTTCATACCGCGCAAGCCGGACGCACCCGTTGGCAAAATTCCATTCTGCAATCGAGTGCCATGGCAAATTGGAACTGTCATTTGCAGCAACGACAAGCGACGCTCTTTTTCAAAAGAAAACCAGCAGATATCACCAAATCACTAATACTCTGCAAGGCAATGGGCTCCATACCCATCCCCCATACTTAACCCCCATTCCACGTTTCAGGCACAACAGACATAGAGAGGCGTTTATTGACACGGTTCCAAAAGTTCTGTTGCTATAGCCCAACTACACTATTGGGTAACAGCTGTGCGCTGTGAGTTTTGTCGCTTTCGAGTGATAAAGCGCATTGATTGAAAAATACGTAACCACTGAAGTGTGGCATTGCTTTATAAAGGCCCAGTCACGGAAACAGGGGTAAGCAAACACAGAAAGGTGGTCAACCGAATGGCACACTTCCGGTGTCAAGCATTGATTTCTCTTGATTTGCATTTTTGGATTAAGGATTTTTTTTTTTTTTTTTTTTTAATTTTTGTATTCGTGAGTGAGCATAATTGACCTCAAACAAAAATAGAACAGATTTAATTTAACGTGTATTGTTCAAATAAATAACTTATTTATACATGTATGTGTGTGTAAGGACCTTTTTTGTATCCCAAAAAGCTAGCACTATATGCCTGTGACGACGGGAAGGATTGTGGTATGCACCTGGAACTTTGAAAATATTTTTTGGCACTTAAAATAGAAAATTGTTTAATTCAATTTGTTCTATATTTGAAATTTGTTTTGTCTTAATTTATATTCATAAATCTATTTTATCGAATAGAAGAAGAAGTGAATTTTTAATATAGGCATAGACATAGAGTTCCTAATGAATTTAATATGAAACTGGTGTTCGGAAATGCTTGTCCTTTTGTTGCTGATTTTTTAAACTTTTGAAATTAATTCGTTTTCTTTATGATATGGGCGGGTATTCATGCATCGTCGTATATGTATTCCTCGCAAGCTTCGTATAAGGCGTAAGTTTACAACCTCGTATTTCAAATTCAAAACTTGCATGGAAAGTTTTGTACAAAGTTGTAAATTTCCGCGATGATTTTGTAGCGCAAACATCAGGGTCGTTAACTTACACAATTCTTAAACTTGAAATCAAATTGTCATTTTTTTATATTTGATTTTGCTGTGCCGTGTGTCAGACCAAATTGCAAATAAAAAAGAATTTAAAAGGAAGTTAACCAAAAACATTTTCTCCAAAAACTTTTAATACAACCAAATTATTGACCACAATATCTTACAGAGCTTGATATTTTTTTCTGCTTATTTTTAGCATTTCGACCGATGAAATTATTTAAAAAAACAATATTTTAAAAGAAAAACTTAGCACTGGCATTTTGAAGCTTGGTTTACCAAATATGGCCCACCCTTAACATTTTCTTGAATAAAACTATAATATTGAAAAAACAAACATAACAAAAAGTTAATAATAAAAAATTAAAGGAACTTCATTTCATAACTTAAAAAAAGAGGTTGGTAATATGGTGCACTTAGTTACAAATATGGACCAGGGTACTATATATTTGAAACAATGTTTTTTAAATATTTTGTGATGGTAAGGCATGCAGATTGCTTTTCATTGCCAGCCATGGTGTGATTCCTTAAAACAAAACAAACCAAAAAATTAAGTATGAACCATGATTCAAATATGGCCACCTGGTTTTTATCAAAACCTGGAATGCGCCATATTATCGAAATTATGAAAATTTCATTTCTTTTTTTGAATTTTTAACAAACTCAATTAATTGCAATCAAATGTTTAATCTCACAGTTGACAACATAAAATATAACAATTTGTACATAACGTAAAAACTTATATTTGATTTCCAAAAAATTTTATACAAAAGTCCTCAAGAAAACTAACCCAAAAATTATAACGAACACGACTAAAATTAATAAAATGCACTCACTCCCAATCTCAACACTAATCAACCTACTTTCTCTAAAACACAATGATGCAATGCCGGTTTGAATGAGTTTGATTTGAACGGTTAGTTCAGTGCCTAGTATGTTTTTTTCATAAAATATTGCACTTGGCTAAATTCCAAACTTGGGCCATATTGCCACCCTGGGCCATATTTGATTTGAATTAAACTAAAAATTTAACAAACCTGAGACGTTTTTGATAAAACTGCATTTTTTGCGAGGTTTAAACCGTTTTTTTTTTAAATGGCCGTAAGTTGGCAACGGCTTAATCGAATTCACTCAAACTTTGTTTTGCATAGTTCTTTAGAATTTTCTATAGGATGGCATTGCAATTTTTTGGTAAAATTTTTCTAAAGAGTGGCTCCCGTTTAGTTTTAACCAACTTTTTAATTTTTTTCGAATTAGCTCAAAAATAAATAAATAATTTTGTTTGTGTTTAAGTTAATTTTTTTAGAAAATGGCTCTCTTTGTATCGCACAAATTTCTTGGACGAGATAAGTTTTTTTTTTCTCTTAAAAGATAAATCTGGGTTCACAAAAGTTACAAGAATTTGAGGGATCGCTTTTAAATTTAAATCGGATAAGACAAATTCGTGGACACATTTCATTTTTATCCCGACGAAATTTGAAATAAAACAATTAACAAAACTATCTGGCTTCTTAAAATTAAACAGCTGCAATTTTATTTGAAATTCTTTCACACACAACATGTGTGTTGTCATTACTATTAAATATGAAACTGTCAGAGACTATTAAATCAATTCCATAACTGTAAAATCCTTTCCCTCTTTACCTCCGACAGATCTAAAGAGACGACATCCGCATGTGACGCTGTTAATCCTCATCTCAAACAGGAAGCCAAATTGTCACGATCGTAAAACTCTTTTTAAAATGCCACCACAGAAATCCTTTGAGTCGCTCGCTTACGGGGAATGGCTCACATACATACATTAAAGTGCAACATATCCCGTTGCTATCTCTTCTTCAATGTATGTTTTTCTATTTTTATTTCATTGATGCATGTCCCCAGAGCCCAGAGTCAGCATAGCTCAACTAAACTAAACATCAGGACAACTAATAATTATTTGTTTTCACTCTCAGTCTCAGACGGTGCACATTTTGGGGACAGATAGTTTTAATTTTGTGTTTCAAAAATTAATCATATTTTTTTTTTTTTTTTTTTTTTTTAAGGAATGCACTCGGGAATAACTCAACTCAACCCCTTCATTTAGTGATGGCAATGGCAGTTGTTGTAAGATCAGGAATAAATGTGGGATTGTGGTTGTGGATTGTGGTTTTATTTTATGTATGTTTTTTAGTCATTTCGTTCTTTTCCCATTTTCCAATTAATCCCTCCATTTGTTGGTGTTGCCGTCATAAATGAAAATTTTAATAGTCGCATATTAAATTTGGTTATGTTAGATTAAAATTAATGTTTCATAAGAATGCGTGAGCTTATAGAGGGCGGTGAAACTGATGGTAAATAGCAGCGTGGCGGCAGCGGGCGGCGATATTCCTATACCAACGTATTCCCCTTGTCCGATTTTTTTTTTCATGGAAAAGATTTATTTTATTTATTTTGTGTTTCTGTTCTGGTGATGAGATGAGCCGGTAAATGGGATTATTTATTTATTTTTACATTTTTACACAAACATTTTTTCATATATCATTTTTATTTAGGTAGTTTTATATATGAATAAATTTTGTATATTTTGATATTTTTCGAGGATTGATGTAAATAAAGAATTAATTGGTTGTTAGGACATCGTTGTTGGAAAAGGATTGTTAAATATTAACAGCTTGTGAAATTCAGGCAGTTTCATGAGTGATGTATGTATGTAAGTTTTAGGCAAACTATGATAAATAAACTTGATTCATGCCATGCTGTATAGTAGTTTATATTTTGATTGAATGCATCATTTAATAGTAACACAATCATTTGAATTATTTATAACAAGGGATTTTATTGTTTTGTTTAAAAATTATTACAACTGAATATGGCAACTAAATCTTTAAAATAGATAAAAATAAATGCTTTTTAACAATTCGTTTACTATATTGAAAAGTCTCAATAATTGTTCATTTTGTTAGTTTGAATCAATGTATTTATATTCAAAGTTAATAAAAGCCTGATTGATTGCATCAGCAAATTATTCAATCGACCCGATTTCCGTTCCCACGAATCGTCAGATAAAATTCATTCGAATTATAATATCGAAACTACCTATAGTATAGTCGACAGGTACTTTTAAGTGGTCAGAAGTGAACTAAACTAGGGGATTTTGTTGTTTTGTAGTAAGATATAGCATTTTGCTAAGTTTTTGATTTCGAGGGCCCTGCTCCGGTTTTCACTCAATAAGTATTTTTAACGTTGAATACGGCAAAAGAATTTCAGATTTAATACAATTTTGTATCTAGCTATATAAACATTTTTGTATGTCAATTTGTTACCGAGATATAATATGTATCTTGTATCTCTTCGAAAAACATTGTATTTTTCAAAACTCGCCAAAAACTGGAGAATTCCACCTTATTTTTTCGAATACCTAAATAATCAATCATGAAATGCTTTTGTATTTTTAGTCCCCCACCTATCCCGGCTTGACCACCAGGGGTCAGGTCATACTCATTATTATTGTCATTTTGCCGTAATTTTAATTTATTATTTTGTTCTTAATCCAGTCGGCACGTATTTTCGAGTAGAAAAAGTTTGGAAGTTAATGAAACTTTGGAATGTTGTTCAAGGATTGTTAACTAAAATTTGTCGAAGTCTTGGAACTCGATGGCCCTGTGGCACCTTGCTCTGGTTTTTGCTCAATAACTTCTTTACTTGCGATTATAAGTACCTACTATGTTATGCATTCGTCGAAAAAAAAAGTTTTGATATAACAATCAAACATGACATAACGATGATAGCGCAGACGAAAAAGGATGGTCTAAGAATTCTGTCCGCCTGGATGTCTGTCTCTATGTATGTACCTATAGACACCTAACACAGTCCAATCGGATGGGACAAATTGCTTCAAACTTGGTATGTAAGTATTGTATATAGCGTATTTAAGGTATTGTACAGGTATTTTTCTTGAAAACGGCTCTAACGATTTCGATTTAAGAAAATCAGTGTCAGAGTTTTATAGGTACGACCAATAATATGGCTGATTTTTTATTTTTTAATGTCTAAAACCGGTGCTTTCCATAGGACAATTTTTCACATTCGACTATCTCGAAAACGGCTCCACCAATTTCTTTCAAAATTAAGTAGCTCAATGTATACTGCATACCAATATTTTCCAAAAATATTTGTGTGTATTTTTAAAAGCATTTTTAAAAATGTTAAAAAGAAATTAATATTTTGAAAACTGCTCATAAAATTTTTTTCAAAAGTTGAAAATACATGTACCTATTTGTTGTAGCTTTGAATTTTGGTTTTTGGAATTTTTTAAAAATGTTTTCATAAAATTTTAAAAAAAATTGTCTCAAAAAAAGCTTAGAAGGCTTTTATAAATTTATTCTCATAAATTCAAAGATTAAAAGGATGTCCTTTTTTACAGCTCGAATTAGTTTAAGTATATTTATTTAAGAATTTCGAAATCTCAAGCCCCAAGACCACTGTCACGCATTAGAGCAAGTTCGTGCGACACAGTCGTCATTTTATTTCTTAACGTCCTACTTTTTTATGGAACATAAGATTTCCTAGGACTGCAAAATGTTCGAAAAAATTCAATGAAGGCTTTCATATCGGACTAAAATGAGTGAAATTTCATCGTCGACCCCTTTCTTGGAAAAACAAAATTATCTGAATAAAGAAGAATGCACACATTTTTACCTTGAAAAAATGCTACCTACCTTTCTTGTGAAGAAGCTTCGGCAGGATCAATGAAAAGTCTATTTTCGTTTCTTCTGGAATTTTGACTAAAATTTTGTTTCCAAAAACCTTGGATGGACAGTTTTTCACAAACATAAACATTCTAATAACTTTTTTATTGAGTTGAAACAAACCACAAACTGGTTGATGTTTTCATTTAAATGATTAATTTTTCCTTCATTCGGAATTGCAACTATCAAATGTCTAAAAGTCAATACGAATCTCTTCAATTGTCTAAATAAATGACAATAACCTTCCAATGTCCAACACATTCACCCCATTCCATAGCAGTTAATCCGACTCTATCCACAAACTTCGGACAGTCTATATACAGCAAAAAAAAGTATCTATATCCAACCAGCATTTTCTCAAAAAAAAAAGAAAAAAAAAAAAAAAAACCAACTCCATCGGACTGCAACAAACCCATAAATGACTGTCCTGTCAATTACAGACATTGCCACTTTCCAACCCAAACCACAACTGATGTGTGCGCTGTGCACTAGTCTGGAACTCTCTTGATAATGGAAAGTTATGTCGAGAGTAGTTTCAACACTTTATCCATGCGGAAGTACAAAAATCTTTTCGCTCCATTTAAAATCATTATACGATAGCAAGAGAGAAATAAGGGAGTTGAAGAAGGAGGCACAAAAAATAATAATAATAAACGCAGGACATTTTTCCACAGCGACCAACATATTTCCTAAGTGGGTATAAACCACTCTGCCAAACAAACAATCATCTTCCTTACCTTAAAGTAGAACGTAGGAGTAGGTTCTTTATATAGGTAGCACATACCACAGGGTTCTAAAGTTGAGCATGCAAAAAAATCACAATAGATATAAATTTTGACGTTGTGCTTCTAGTTCCACCTTTCTGAGCAATAGCTAGTTACGTAAATTTCTTACAGGGGGTCTTTTTTTCAGTAAAATTTTATTATAATTTGCATTCAGTGGCAAAAGCATTTTTTTTTTTGGGGCTCAGCCCGGATCATTTTTTTTTTTTTTTTTAATTCAAGGCCCAATTTCAAATCAGAAACGAAACTCTAGGATATATTTCTCGACATTTAAACCATACCTTACGCCCTACCCCAAATTCTTGTCAGTATCATTTTGACAAGGATTTAAAAGATTATAGAGTAGGTACACCCTGTAGAAAACTCACCTGCACCAGAAAAAGGGTGGTGCGGTGGGATACACTAAAACCAACGCTCTTTTGCCTATTACAAACACACAAAACAACGCACATACGAGTTTAAGAGCTTTGAACGTTCTCTTTTTCCCTTAGGCTAAGCCAAGGGGTTCATAACACACACAAATAACGGCATTTGTAATCCTTGTTTATTGTCATTCGTGTCACGCACGAAGGGTGGGCTAATCTAACCGGGTATGTTTGGCTTTGGTTTCGTTTGTTTTTTCTTTTTGTTTTTGGGCTGTGCTGATGGTGTTCCCAATAGCTTTGGAAATATTCGTTGTTTTTCTTTTTTTTTGTAAGCCGAAGGCTATGAGACAAGTCAGTTGAAATGTCACTTGATGCCTTTGATAGACAAAAAAAAAAAATATAGAAGGAGTTCTAATTTTTCATTTTACTATTCTCGGTGGGTAAATGGGTGCTTTTGTTTCTTCTTCAACTGCTTTGTTCCGGTCTCTTTGTTTGGTTACGTTCAATTATGTTTTGAGAGAACTCTCAAGACCCTAGCCTAACATAACTAAAGCTACTACTCCTTAATGTTAATTTCCATATGCGTAATCAAACACGTAAGCCCGAGACCCTTAACATTATATAAATTTTGTTCGTTCACCCCAGACGATATGTCCTGATGTCGTATGTCGTATAGTCGTCCTGAAGGTAATTGCAAAGAAAGTTACCAGTTGTCACGGAACGGGCATGAAATTGCAAATTATAAATATTTGACACCTATACGAGTTATGTGTGTGTAGATACTCGTCCTTTTGCAGGATAACGCTGGGTTGGGTTAGCATATATAAAACAGCAGGCAAAAGATAAAGTTACGGGATGAAATTGCACTATGGGGTTGTGCGAATAAAAGTTGATGTTCTTTTAGGGAAAAACAGGTTGATTGACAAACATGAAAATTTCATTTAGCATATGAGCAGGGTTGGTTGGAATATGACCTAAATGACAATGTCGTCGTCTGAGAGAATATAAGCAAAATTTGGCTAGATTTTTCAGTATACATTACGTATTATGTAAATTGAACGTTATCAAAATGTGTGCGTGAATGACTCCAGATAAGTAATTCGCTGATATTTTTGTCCTTGACGGAATATTTTGACTTTAAGGTTAGTCTTGTAATTAGTTTATAACAACAAATAAAGAGGCTAAACGTCCGATAAATCTCCAGTTAGTTTTTCTTCTTAAAATGTTAGGTATTTTTTAAATTATGTTTAAATACCTTTTTTCTAAAAAAGTTTAAATAATTCGTTCTGTTGATCATAATGTCAACTGCTTCTCACTAAATATTTGCCTGTGAACTTCTCCATTTTGACATTAGTAAATGTCGCCAAGCCCCCTATTTTTTGACTGAAGGTAGAAACTATATCCATGCGACCAATTTCATATTGTTTTCATTGCACTTGTAGCGTAGGTATGGATTCATTCGAGAGAAAGAGGAAGAGGACCCACGCATGTGTAGGTCAGTGGCTTTCAAATAACGTCGTCTCGACAATATTTATTACGGTATAAGACTAATACAGCTTTATATTTCTCAGTGAGTGCAAGAGCTTGGGAGATCTTTCATATTGTGCTCCCATTTCTATGTATGTGCTGAATCTGGTGTTGAACTAATTATTCCGCTAATCTCTTCTCGCTTTCAACCTGCTTCATTTCTTTTCTATATTTATATTTCAGAAAAAAAGATATATCAAATTTACAACTGAAAACATTTTTATTGTTTCTAAGATAATACGTAAAGGGTGGTATATGGTAATGCCGTCACTGTCACATCTTTTTTTAAGCCATTTTCTCCTAGTTACAGAACGAAAATGGAATTAAATTTTCCTTTGCAATTTTCAATTAATTATTTTAATTTCCTTCGCATTTTTGTACTTTCCTCACATTATTTCAAAAATTGATAAACATACATAAATGAAATTTAATATTCGACAATACTAACCCATCCTTTCTTAAACAAAAACAGAAGGGTCAGATACATTCATTATAATTTGTGTGTTTTCAAAAATTATTATCTTCCCTTTCCATGTTTTGGCGCGTTTTCATCCATACTCTAGATGAACCAGCCATCTAAGCCGTTGTATTTGCAGCTTTTTTGACCAGGTCAATGTCGCGGTATATAGCCCATACACTTCTTCATCCATACTCAATTAATACATACAGGACCGAATATCAGCCGAAGAATCATACTCTCCCCAGCCTGTTTTCATCCGAGTTGAAATCGATTCAAAATCTAGTTGAAATCGGGTTGAAATCGAGTCGAAATCGAGTTGAAATCAAGTTGAAATTGAGTTGAAATCGAGTTGAAAACGAGTTGAATTCGAGTTGAAATCGAGTCGAAATCGAGTTGAAATCGATTTGAAATTGAGTTGAAATCGAGTTAAAATCTAGCTAGTTGAAATTGAGTTGAAATCGAGTTGGAATCGAGTTGGAATCGAGTTGAAATCGAGTTGAAATCGAGTTGAAATCGAGTTGAAAACGAGTTGAATTCGAGTTGAAATCGAGTCGAAATCGAGTTGAAATCGATTTGAAATTGAGTTGAAATCGAGTTAAAATCTAGTTGAAATTGAGTTGAAATCGAGTTGGAATCGAGTTGGAATCGAGTTGAAATCGAGTCGAAATCGAGTTGAAATCAAGTTGAAATTGAGTTGAAATCGAGTTGAAAACGAGTTGAATTCGAGTTGAAATCGAGTCGAAATCGAGTTGAAATCGATTTGAAATTGAGTTGAAATCGAGTTGAATTCCAGTCGAATTCGAGTTGAAATCTTGTTGAAATCGATTTGAAATCTTGTTGAAATCGGGTTGAAATCGAGTTGAAATCGAGTTGAAATCGAGTTGAAATCGGGTTGAAATTGAGTCAAAATTCAGTCGAAATCGAGTTGAAAACGAGTTAAAATCGAGTTGAAATCGAGTTGATATCGGGTTGAAACACGGTTGAAATCAGGTTGAAACCGGGTTGAAATCAGGTTGAAATAGGGTTGAAATCGAGCTGAAATCGAATTGAAATCAAGTTTAAGTCTTTTGTACTCACAGAGCAAGTACGTGCGACACAGTCGGGCGTTTAATTGTATTTTTCACTTTTCAAAAATGGTATATTTCAACGCCAATTTTAAAGAAAACTATAGGTCGTACAAAAAATTACTTTAACACCAATTGTAGATTATTTTATTATGTTTATAATACTGCATTAGAATTTTTGTCAAAATTTTTTTTTTTTTGAATAATCAGGGAAAAACAAAAAAACACTAAATTTTTGAAGTTTTTTGACGATGTCTCATAATTTCCTTAGAAAATTTTGTTGACAACTTCATATTCGTGTTCAATGACCCCGAAAATATAAAGGGATCGACGAAAAACAATAACACCAGAACTTTCCACTTTACGTCGTTTTTGAACACCATTGGCCTGGGCTACTAGCTATGATGAGCCAGGGAACTGCGACGAGTAGCTCAAATTGTGAGCCGCTCGAAATATTCGCTGCCTAATGCAGTATTCCAGCACATTCCATTTCACCCAAGGTAATACAATCAATGTATTCGCTAAAATGGAATGAGCCGATAGCCCGAGCTCATATGCGTTTAAGCTTATGAGATTCAGGCAGTGATTCCTTTTCTGTATACTGGAATGTGCCTGAATACTGCACTACATAAGGGAGCGAATATTTCGCATGGCTCACAAATTTTAGAGTGCCTCAAAAATTTTTGGAGTGGCTCTCAAATCGTGATTCTCTACAATGCTGTGTGTGTGTATATTCTATACTTTGTAAAACTAAAAAGGGTGTATTTAAATTGTTGCTAATAAAATAAGTCATAAAACCATTGTCACTAATCGTTGGTGTTGCTTTGTTACTTTTTTTTTGGCTCAGAAAAATTGAGATTGCACTCTCAATTTGAGAGTAAACACACTAACTGGCTGCGCACAATGGTGTAGCAGCAGCAGTAGCACGCAGCAATGTCAAAGTTTAATGTACGTAAATCGTATTGTACGCCTGCAATGTGAAGTAGCAGCTGCAGCAGAGAGAGTCGCTGAAGTACAAGTCGACTCGACTTGAACTTCACGAACCTGCTGCGCTGCAAAACAACAACAAACCAAAATGGAAGACGTGATTTTTGTTTGAGTTCAGTGCTACACATTGCATTCGTGTATGCTGCTTTGTGAGATACTTTTTTTGACATTTACTTTGACATTGCTGCGTGCTACTGCTGCTGCTACACCATTGTGCGCAGCCAGTAAGGCTCGCGAGTGTTGTGTTCATGTCCGACACGATTCTAACTCGTTTCTTTTCTTTGAGTGCGAGCTTGTAAGTGGCTCGTAAAAAAGGGGATGATTCAGAAGTGCAAATGAATGTATTCATGCAGTTCTCTGATGATGACACTAAGCCCCACAGCAAAGTCAATATTAGCTTGTGTCTGTTATACCGGAAGTGTTGTCGTGCAGGCTATGCTTTCCGACTGTCGAGCCAAAGCTATGCTTTCCGATCTTCGCATTAAAGTCACCAAGAATAATCTTAGCGTCGTACTGTGGGCATTCATCATTATGTCTTCTCGAGAGAAGATCATAGAACTTACCTTTGGCTGTGTCATCAGTGGGGGCTGGGACGCAGATCAGCGAGTTTGGACTTAATGCGGTGTGTGAAAATGCGTTCGCTTATGCCACGAAACCCTTAGACTTCTTGCCTAAAGTCTTCGTCTTATCACAAAACTGCATCCAAATAGCCACTGTTATCTTATCCTTGCAGTTTTGAACAGTTTTTCATCCTCCATGTGCCTTTGCCGACCCGTTGCACTTCTTGGATGGCTATGATGTCGGCTTTGACAGCATTTAGGGCTTCCACATATTGTTCGGATGCTGAGTGTTGTCTTCGCCGTTGGTTCATTTAATTGGAACTCGCCGCTCTCTCACTTTCTGAGGTTTTCATCCAGGTTAACGGCGACCCAACAAAAATAACAGAGGAGCGGTTCTAGCAGGGCTATTAGTGTCGCTATTTTTCCGTATTCAACAATCGCGCTCATAAGTTCGGCAAGGCAAGTCCGGGTGGACAAGACCAGTATACCCGATCTCTGCCACTAGGAGGTAAAATAAGCATCGCCAAGCTGATACCAACCAGAGGCTACCCTATTCATACAGCAGCCAGGACTAAGCCATGCGAGGCATACCTAAAGAAAGCTCATATTCTCGTTAAACATTCACATTCTGAATTTTCCAACAGCATTCAAAATTTGAGTTTTCCAGTGAAGTCCATTCACTAATTATGGTCTTGTTTTCTATTTTAATCTGCTGATTCCATCCAAATTTCCTTTTCAAAATTGAGCAGCTAAAAATAAAGTATGTTTCAATGATCAACTATTTTCGAACGCGCTATAGCTATGAAGTCCTTCTGACAATACCCATCTGAGGATGAAATGCTAATTCCATCCTTTTATAAAGTTTAAAGTTCAAGTACGAAGAGCATACTCAGAAGGAAACTCTCCCCATTTATTTGTTGTTTTTATGACTAAACGGATGTGTTCTGAGTGATGAAGATAATGATAATTTCGGACAATTTACCAAAATCACTCGGCTTGAGTTGTGTCACGTTTCTAATTTGTCCTTGTTGTTGTTGATGTCAGTTTCTTATGTGGTCCTCGTCCCATTCCTGGTGCCCTGTGCGCTCTAGTAGGTAGGTATATTTTTACTATGGTTCTTGACACTAAATTATCATAAAATATCTAATTTTAAATTTGTCCCCTAAACCGGAACACGCGAGAGGAATAATGAGGGAGGCAAAATGGCAGGAAAAATCACATAATTCCTTTGCTCCTATACCAGCTCATTTTGAAACAGTTCCACAGTGTGTTTTTGTTGATGCCCAATTTCCGCTGGTACTCTTGTAAAGGTCTTATATACGATGACAGGTCAATCTGTTCGGGCATTTATCTTATTTTTGCAAAGCAAAAAAAAAAAAATTATCAACGATTATTTCTTGTCATGACACTTTGTTGGGGTAAAAGGCGTGATACAGAATGTCAGACTGTCGCGTCGCGTCGGTTGGGTGCTATGAACGCAGCGTAGTTAATAAGCATGTGACGGAAAACATTACTTTAGCAACTGAGGCAGGGATATTGGAGCAACAAGAGAGAAAATAATTTCCATCAAAGGAAGTTTCTGACTTCTGATTAAAATACAAAGTTTTTCTTCCTGAATAAGAAATATATTCGCAAGAAAAGTTTTCCTCTCCAATTTCCGGTTAAGTTGTTAGCTATATTGATGGTGGTGCAAAAAAAAAAGGTAACACAATCATCAGACATGTTTCCTTTGTTGTTTGATGCTGAGGTGAATTTCACAATGATCGTAATTTACTTGTTACATAAAACCCACTCACGATATTGGACTAAAAAGTCTTCACATTATAAAAATACGATTATGTGTACCAAGAAGGGGAAAACGGGACAAAAATAACACTTTTTTCAAAAATTCATTAAGAATTTTCAAATAAATCAGCCAATTTTAAAAGCATTGTGCTTAAGCTACAGTATACTACTTCAAAAAGTCAAAAAAGCATGCTTAGAAATTGTAAAGATGTGGCATTAAGACAAAATCAGCCTGTGCCAACCTACTCTATTTTCTCTAATCATTTAATCTTCTCTAAATAACGGTACAGCGAAATAGCCAGTATAGCATTCATCAGATTGAGCTATTTTTTGCATAACACTCGCATCGCTCAGAATGAAGTTCAATTTATACTCAAACCCAATATCAGAAGCACCAACTGTTAAGTATAGAGACTTATTAACTAGCCGCACGGCATGAATGTGGAATCGATCCAAATTGATTTTTCCCTCCTCATTTGCAGACCTTCAAAACCAATGTGCATTGGTAATTCTTGCATCTCCTATCTAATTTTCCTAAATGCCCGAACTCTGTTAAATTATGATAAGGGTACCCCTTGAGTGCACGTAGATTAAAAAAAATGCAAATAGAAGCAGTGGCGTAGCGTGGGTTGGGGCCGCTCGGGATAGATACAGATAAATTAAAATTCTTCAGAAAAACAGATGTCGATTATTTTTTGTGATTTAAACTATTTTTTAACTTATTCTCTCCGCTTACAACTTCTAACAAGAAAAAAGTAAAAGTGTTTTCGCATGCAGATGTTGTGTACTGTGTTAGAATACCTTTGTTTTTTAAACTTAACCCATAGTGTCGTCCCAGATTTTCTTGAAAACTCCAAGAGTTATGTTAAAAAAAAAAAACAAAATGTTCGCTTCTCAAAAAAACACATTAAGGCAACTGATTGGTTATTTGCCACAAGGCACTTCTTACAAAATGTAGTTGCATACTAGGGATCACCGCTAACCGCACCGCAATATAAGAAATGTCCGATGATTAGATAACTGTGAAGCAATGTTGATGCTGGTTAACTTTTTATATAAATTGGAAAAATGTTAATTATATTTAAGAAAAAAATAACCAATCTAAATTGCTGCCCTAGCAATGTGCCGCCCGGGTCCTGTGCCCCTCTGCCCCCCCCTGTCACTACGCCACTGAATAGATAAACGATACATTAAAATTATGCCACCAAAATCTGAACACCTTCCATATAACTGTTTCATCCTTGGTCCACCTTATACATAGGTCCATGTTGTCCGGCTGAAAGTGCTGCTTCGCTTTAGACCCTCTTGAAGCAAAGTGCAGCAACAAGATCTTTCCATCTGTCTCGAAATTCGCCTCTACTAGCGTTAGCTATTGGGTTGTGGCCATTATTCAATTCTTTGAGACTGAACTTCTTTTATTATAAGGATGACTTCCCAAGTTCTGTTTGGTCTTCCGACGGGCGCATCGATGCGAAAGGTTGTTTCGCTATATTGTCTTCAGGTTTCCTTAGTGTATGGCTTATCCAAAACTACTTCCTTTGCATGATGCCTGCATCCATGTTTTGTTTTTCCCCGGTCCTGTATAACAGTTCCACGTTTGATATGGTTTGCAGCCAGCGGAATGTATTTTCTATGTTTCAGAAGCCTATGACAGCACCAGTTTTAATGTTGTATCAAAGGGTTTCAGCTGGAAGCATAGCGATATTTTCCTGGAATTCCAAACAGAAGAAAATACTCCAAATGCACTACGGGCTTTGTTTATTCTATTTTTAACATCCATCAAGTCCGTTCCGCTATCGAGTGCTCTATACCTGCCCAATTCCATGAATTAGAATAACTTGTTATGCTTTTGCACGTGGTTATTACTTAGGTCTTATTGGCTTTGACGTTGATCCTCAAGCCAGTCACTTCTCCACTCAATTTCAGCGACTGTCATTTATTTAATTTAAACCAGCCGTGTTGTTTGTCATGAGACATAATTATATCCAAATGGTATCCATTTTATATCATGTCTTTCATTGTTAACCACTCCCACGCCCACGGTGTGTGGTGGCAGGTGGGGACTAAACCCGTGTCAGAGATTTGTTCAAGTTTACAACCCCTTTTGCGCTACCGAATCATCGCGGAAATTTTATCAGCCCTGTCCCTGTGTATAAAATTTCCCATACAAATTTAAACATTTAAAAAAGAAATTGTAAAATTACGCCTTATACGAAGCTTGCGAGGTTTATACGACGTTTCATGAATGCCTCTAGTGTCTTTTGCAACTCTTCTTTCAATTGAAAGCATCGATAGATTAAGGAATGGCTCTTGATTTAATGTCGACCGAACATCGAAGAAAATATTTGATCAGTTTCAGTTTGGAAAAACTCTCTTTGCAAGATGTAACTTGGAGGCAAATAGTCAAGGAGAAGTATATAAGTATAAGCAATGTAAAGATTGACTTAAGTCCGATTTCTGTATATACAGGGTTTGCCAAAAGAAATCACCGTATTGGAAGATGCTCTCCATCGGCCATCAAATCTGTTTTGACATTTGTGGACTAGACAGATGGAGAATATACAATTGAACAAGTCATGGAGCGATACATGAACCGACATGAACCTATATTCTGGAGGCGGTGTTCCCGGGTCGCCTCATCTCTCGTTTGGCGATTTTCACTGGCGCGCAAGATCGCCGGATTTAACCGTTTCAGACTTTTTTTGTGTGGTTTTTCGAAGTCCCGTGTTAACGTGAACAAACCCGAGACTCTGGAAGCCCTCAAGGACAATATTAGAAACGAGTGCGAGAATCTGTCGCCCGAAGTTCTCGCTGAAGTGATGAAAAATGCCACAAAACGAGCAATCAATTGTGACGGCGGTGGATGACTTCTTTTGGTCCACCCTGTACTGAAAGATTTGTTTGGTCTGTCGATATACAAGCTTGCGATACCTTTTAATTTCTTGGATAACCTGCTTATCAAATTCATCGTAAATTTGTATGAGATTTTCCTCTTCTACAACCAGAGCGTCATCTGAAGCTTCTAGCATCAACTTAGTCTCAACAATTTGGAAAGTATTGTTGATTTTTTTCATGACCATTCATTGTTGCGGTGACGCGTCATTGTCATAACCTTGGGTCTGGCACAACGCAATGTCCAGTATATCCAGTCCATTGTTGTCCCATCTGTTGCTCTGAATGACTTTTGACATGACCTCAGCAGTTTTTTAAGACATCACAAAAATTTGAATTTGGATTTGTAAAATATTGTCAGATCTTTTTCTGACAAATAATGTTGTGTCCAAATATTAATCCACGATAAAAGGTAAAATCTTTTTGATCAACGGATTTTGGAGGTGTTTGGAGGCCCTCCCGACTCAGAGGCCCTGGGTGGACCGCCCCCCGTTAGTCCGCCACTGGTGGCAGGCATCAAATTTTATCAATCAGAATTGGTGGCAAGACAATCCTTTGTCTCACTCTTTCTTGAGCCTTCGTTAATTCTTGGATTAAAATTTTAGTACCTATATACATAATGATTAGCGAACTTTTGATCCGTGGAGCATCTGGCTCTAAATGAATAATCTGATTCTAATGAGTCACTTATTATAACTAATCTTATTATTCAAACTAGCGGTGCACGGCTCGAGTTGCTACGCCCTCATTCAGTCTGCGTCCTTTGCACAACTTTGACGAGTTTAAGTTTTGAATGAGCATCACCGGTGATCAAACTTTCAATGTTAATATGTGCGTGGTGGCATCCTGGTGACTCTATCGAATTTAAAAATTCGTTTAGATTGTTGACTGGTTGTTCTTCATCCATCACTCTGTCAATTATTGTTTTGTTTCAAAAATGGAGGGGGGGGGGGGCATATCATTTTTTGTCCGATCAATTTCGTTTCCGATTTTCGAAAGATGTTTGGAAATTTTTTGTGCAGACTGATATTGCACCTAATGCACACGCATGTTCGTTGAGAGCGTGAATTTTTCAACTTGGTTCCATAAATATGCTCGATGTATAACGGACAAGGTTTGGCGAAAATCACTGCAAGAAGACTCAGAGTGCTCCTATTGTTTGGTTGTTTCCTCCGAAATTGGGTTTTCGGTCTCTCAGTTGTCACGCATAGTTTCAACATACACAGACACAAACACAGAGCAAATTTCCGATTCACAAAAGGCAGTTATTTTCATTGCTAAACTGAATATGATGATTTTTATCAACTGTTGTCAAAAAATTAGTCATTAATAACTGCAAGAAAATATTTATTAAATTATTTTCGAACCGAAACCGTTAAAAATGAATGAAAAAAAAAACGAAAAAAATGTATTAAAAAAATGGAAAAAAAAATTGCCAAAAACCTGAAATCTTTAAAAAAAAAAAAAAAAAAAACTTCACAGGAACCATCCATGGACTAAACATTATTTACCCTAAAAATTTCATAAAAATCCGTTATGTGGTTTGGGAGTTTATACCGGACATGTGTACCTACATACTGTTCTCGATAAGATTTTGCAATTTTTGTTTCGCTGTTAAAAATATGGTGTTGGACCTTCTGGTGAAATTTATTTTCTTCATCAAATGAAAAAGCCAAGCAACGATGTTTCTTTTGGTCATAGGTGGCCGTGGCTGGTAGGTCTTTTTTCAAAGGATATTACCAGAGTTATGAATTGCGGCCAGCGAAAGCAAGCAGAATTTAATTATTTATTTCTTGTATTTCTCTGTTAGGGGGGTGTTTAGTTTGTATTTGTAGTTGTTTAGTAGATTGGCATGGCATCGCTCATAGGAGCAGCCAACGATTTCTTCGGCTTCCTTCCGGTGCGATGGTGCCTGGGAGGAAATATACACCATACAATGGAGCGTAAATTTAATACTTCGATATACATACGAATAGCATCGATCCAGCCTCCAGCCCATGGGCCAGGCCAGGCCCATGCAGGAACGTCGCTTCGTTCATTATGCCATGCAGGTTGTTAGAAGTGTGTGTAGTTATTTGATAATTTCTTGCCAAATTGTTTTCGACTTTTTTTTTTCTGCCTGCGGGCGTGGAACGGTGGAACATGGCTATAGTTCTATGTTATGTTCTATGTGAAATGTGGCGCAATATGCGGGAAACTAGATTATTACTACAAACGATAAGGAGTGATATGCGGTGACGGGTGTATTCCTTTTCATGATTAATACATAAATTTCTTCGGATTTTCGCTCTTTTGCTACTCACTTTGTGAGGGAAATTTATTTTAATTGAGGTTATGCCAAATTATGAGGGAATTTCGGTAAGCAGTTGGTTATAAATTATGTATAAGTATGGCTATTTGGATGAAAAGAGGATGTGATTGATTGGAAAAGTTTAGGTTTTCATGAAAGAACGTGAGGGTTAATTTTTGCCAAAGATAAACAAAAGTTCATGGTTTTGTGTAAATGCTATAAATTTATGGTTTGGTTATATGCATGCAATAAGAGATGAATAATACGAGTAATATATAGGTACATATACGCATGTAAGTGTGGTTTAGTTATATACCTACATTTTATGATTCATCGCAGATGTTAGTAAACGGAGAAACTTGGGCATTTGTGGAATGATGAATGTCTTAATGTTAGTTTGATCAAATACTTAAACATTCAAGAGACATGGCATTCAAGAATAATGAAATGTTTTCAACTGAGGAGCAACAAATTTAGTGAAAAGATTAGAGGGGTAAATATACCTATCTGGGTTTCTGAGGCTTAAAAAAAAAAATTTACAACTAGAAGAGCAGTTTGAAGGAAAACGGCCTGGCTCAAACTGATAGCTATATTATACCTTTCAAGTAAGTTTTTTTTTCATTGATTGAATTGACTCAAACATAGTCTGGCATAGTTCTTTAGAATTTCGTACAGGATGGTATTGCAATTTTGTCAGTAAAACCTTTATAAACGGGCCCATACAGTATACATTGGTCTTGAATGTTTGAAAATCAAAATGGCAAGGGAAAATGATTGTACTCGCAAATTTATTCCACATTCGTGTTGGACGGCTGAAGGATTAATCCCTATATTTTACTGTACGTCCGAAATTGATCTCAAGTGTAAACTGATGAGCGTTCCTAGCCAGACGAGTACTATATACGATGGAATCGTTTAAGGAGTAGAATGCAGCTGGCTTCCTCGATTGAGCATTTCTTGTAGAAGAATCGGTAAAATAAGGAAAGACATGAAACATTTCGACGATGTTCAAGTGATGGAAATGTTTCCAAAATTCTTTTCACTCCTATCAATTTCAACGCTTTTCTCAATCTATCGAGCAGGTGTAAAAAGTTTAAGAAGCACCTGCCCAGCGATGGGAGTTATGCTCGAGCTTATGGTGTATAAACCCTTTGTAAATTGTAGCCAGATCGGAAGGGGTAAAAAACTTCTTGTCTTTTTAAAGGAAGCCTAAGCTATCTTGCAGCATTCTTTTGGCAATCGCAACAATGTGTTCACTCTAACGAAGGTTGTCACTGATACACATACAGAGTACTGATAGCTTTTGAGCTTTAAGTGGTCAACGACTTTACAGAAATGATTCAGAGTTGCTTAGATATATATTTTCTTTCATAGCACTCACAAAATGGCAACTACGTTTTACAGATTGAAGTTTTCATTAAGTTAGCTTAAATTTTTTCAGACCCCGTATACATTATTTTTTACCCGTCAACTATGAGTCTTAGTCTCCGCTTTAGCTCATGAATATGAAAAAGAATAGGTAGATAATCCTTTTTGGCGAAAGATATGATGTATTTTGTAGATAGTGTTTCCTGGCATGATAAATCAAGTGCTCAACGGGATGAGTCAGTCTCTGCAATCTTCTACCACCCGTAATGGTATATATCTGCATGAAAGTGAAATGGAGAATATTTTAAGGTCGAGCTGCCTTTAGTTCTTTGACTCGTATTTGGAAATTCAAATAAATCTCTTAACGTACTAATGTATGATTGTGCGCATATCTAATCCAATGGTTTAATCCAGGATATTATGTATTCCTGAGCTGGTGAAATATAAGCAAGTATTTAAGTGGAGGCGGTATAAATGAGTCTGGCTGTAAAATGAAGAAAAAACTAAATATATGCTGTCCTCTGGTGCAGAACATCATTACCGTAGGATCAGGCAAAACGTCGCGATGGTCAGATTTACCTATAACTTTGAAGTTGTCAAGAACTTTGATTATTTGGGTTCCACTATAAACTCTTAGACCAACTACATCAGTATAGAAATCATTCGAAGAATCACTCTTTCCCATTGCTGTTTCTTCGGGCTTATAAGGCCTTCTCTCAACGGACCAAAAAGACGCTACACAAGACCCTGATAATCCCAGTTCTGCTGTATGGGATAGAAGCGTGGACACTGACACAAATTGGAGTGATCAATAATTGGGGAACGACCTCAACCAATTGGTGTGCGCAACTAGAGGCCACTGGCTAGAGACCGGCCTAGCTGGTGAGGATTGTAGGTTGAAGCAGTGGTCCACAATGGAATGTCTGATGCACGTCTGTAAGTAAGTAAGTAAGTTAGTTTGTGAAACATAAAGGGTCTCAAAAACATTTCGTGTTAATTAAAAGCGTTTGTAAATCGCTGTTACTGCTGCGTCCTTAACAATTTAGAAGAAAATACAATGTCAACCGAAGATATAATGGCGGAGGAAGTAACAAAACCAATGGGATGTCGATATGGAGAAGTTAAAATTGCATTATCGGTGACGCATTTAACATTTACAAAAGATTGTTCCTGCTAGTTTAACTAGAACCAGAGCTACACTCTATATTTTTGTCTGGTTTCCATACCTTTTTTTAATCGTTATAACAAATCTAATGCCCTGTCTGCATAATATTAGAGTTAGATACAGATTTTTAAACAGATAATTTTTCATGATGGCGAGGTTAGGATATACACTTTTTTTAAATTTAGAAGTTTTACGTATGTTAAAACTTTCAGACTTTTTGTCATCGAATAATAAAATTTTTTCTTTACATAACCACGCGATCACTGTCACCTTTCATAAGCATATAGACTGGAAAATGCAGTTAGGTACTGTGTTCAATTTAACTAGCTGTGCATAATGGTGTAGCTGCAGCAGTAGTAAGTAGCACTGTTAAAGTTAAATGTATTAACCAAATTCGTATTGCACGGCAACAATGTGAAGTAGCAGATGCAGCACCTGAAGTACAAGTTGACTCGACTCAAAAAAAAAAAAAAAAAAAAAAAAAAAAAAAACAACAAACTAAAAACCAGACATGATTTTTGTTTGAGTTATGTATGTACTACACTATTGTATTCGTGCATCGTGCATGCTTCTTAATTTACTACCTTTTTTGAAATTTACTTTGACAGTTCTACGTACTACTAGTGCATCTACACCACGGACCAATAAGATACAGACCGCCAACTCACTGTCTGGTTTCTCGCTAAAAATCAGCTGATATGCCATTTATTTTGAGAGTGTGACGCTCTCCCTTGCTTTTGAAACCCATTTAGCAAACACACCTACAAAATAAATGGCATACGCAGGTATAGTTGCCATTACAAAATGTACAGAGAGAGAATTACACGTATTCACAGACAGGAAAAAATATTTCGAGGGTGTTTCAGGCAAGAGGAGTACGAGTTGGCGGTCTGTATATTGGTCCGTGATCTACACCATTGTGCTCCGGCAGTAAACCAGTTTATAAACATGACGGTTCACACCCAAAACAAATTTTACAACGATCTCGAAAACCAAACATTCATAGGTAGGTAGGCGTATCCACTTTGAAAAAAAACTCAATGCACAACTTGTCCCTCACACTATTGCGCTGGCACACACAAGACACAGCACAACTAACTACGACTACCTGTAGAGTAGTCTTTTAAAAACGCTAAAATCTGACCATTCCCCATCAACTAATGTCATTCTTTTTCAGTCTCCTACCCACAACAAAACTCTAACTCTTCTCTGAGTATGAAAGAGAAAGTATTCCAATATCCATAAAGCAGTCGTCGAAATAGTTTTTTTTCCCACTCATCATTTCTCCAATCTCTTCTCCAAATGTGTGAGTTATTAATAAAATGCGTGTGTGTAAACACCGCCGGCCGGTTGTATGTCTACTTTCTTCTTTTTCGAACCCATTTTGATTTTTCTGTTCGCCCAATACTTTTCATAATTTGTTTAATTTAACTGGAGTAGAACGAAGCTAATAAATTTCGCTTTCATAATTTTGGACTCAACCAAAAATGGACAAGAAATGATAAAAATATTATTTTTGCACTTTTAATGAGCTTCGTATAATTAGAATTTGCATATCTCGAAAATATTAATAGCAATCGAGGTGTGATGTTCGAAAACTTAGTTAATTATTCGAGCTAAACTACCAAGCAAACAGAATTTTCAGATCACCTCTCTTTTTTTCTCTTTTTAATTTCTCCTAAAAAGCAAGTGTCTATTTTGTTTCCGCCTTTCTATTTTCATTTTTTTTTCTATTCATTCACTAAACCAAAATCAAATCAGCATTTTGATTCTCTTTATTTGTGATGAAGGGAGTGAGCATGATATTTGTATGTACACACAGAATTTTTGGATTTTGGTGCGGTCTTCGGTGTGTGTCGAATGTTGATCTCCGAAAAAAGGGCGTAGAAAGATTGAATGTCTCTTTTCCACTGTAACAAAAGGGCGGAGAAAGCAAAAATGTGAAAGTGAAAGGGAATCTATAGTCTTTTAAAAGTGCGAGTCATGTTTGTTTTTATTCTGAGCGCCTAATCCAAATATGGCCTAATTGATCGATTTTCTGATCGATCGTGTTATGAAGTTTCCTCCTCGATTTGCGTGTTGTTATCTTTCAAATTGTATTGAGTTATTTATTATTAAATCACTTTAACTTGACACCCTATTAGCTAAGAAATGAATTAAAGGGAAACAAACAAAACGTGATTGCTTTGTTCGTGTTCTTTTCCCCTCTTATTTAATGAACATCTACGTGTGGGTGGATTTCGTGCCCACAAAAAAATCCAGGGTCATCCAGAGTAACAGCAAATTTGTTTTAATGAAATAAGGGATTCCAATTTTTTTTTTTTTGGGATACGCAGCAAGATGATTTTTTGATAAAATTAGATTTGTATTGTTGGAAGAGGAAGTAATGAGGAACAAAAGAACGTGGACAATAAATTGGGATGAACCCACAAACAGTAGGGTCAACAAGAAATGTTTTCTTACTTCTTTTTACTTGCGATTATAGGTACTATAAGGCAAGTTATGCATTCGTCGAAAAAAAAGGTTTGAGATAACAATCAAACATGACATTACGATGATAGCGAAGACGAAAAAAGATGGTCTAAAAATTCTGTCCGTCTGTATGTCTGTCTGTCTGTCTGTCTGTCTGTATGAAGACCTACAGCCCAAACGGGTGGGCCGAATTGCTTCAAACTTGGTACATATATAGACTTTTTTAGGTATTGTGCAGAAAGGAAATTGAAATTTTTTTTTTAGCTCAAAAAATAACGGTACCTGCCATTACAACCGTTATTTTAAAGCTTATTTTTCTCAAAAACGGCTCTAACGATTTTTATTTAAAAAAATCAGTGTTGCTTTTTAGGTACGACCAATCATATGGCTGAAAAAAAAGTTTTAAAAAATGGCTAAGAACGGTACTTTCCACAGGACCGTTTTTTTTGCTTTCGACTAACTCGAAAACGACTAAACCGATTCTTTCGAAATTTCACACACATATAGCTGTAGGTAGCTCAATTTGTATTGCATACCAATATTTTTGAAAAATATTTTTTTGTATTTTTAAAAGCATTTTTTTAAAAAATATTTAAAAAATTAATATTTTGAAAACTGCTTATTAAATTTTTTTCTAAAAATTTTAAATAAATGTATTTGCTGAATACCTATGAACTGGCGTTTTTGAATTTTTTTTGAAAAATTTTTTCAAAAAGTTTTTCAAAAAAAACATTTTTTCTCAAAAACCGCTCCACAGTTTTTTATAAAGTTGTTCTCATAAATTCAAATTTATAAAAGAAATAAAATGGCGTACTTTTTTTTCAGCTCAAATTAGTTTAAGTATTTATTTAAGAATTTTGAAAAATTTATTTTTATCAAAATCTCAAGCCCCAATACCACTGTCACACATTAGAGCAAGTTTGTGTGACCCAGTCGTGCATTTTATTTTTTTTATAATGAACTCGCACTCAAGGGGATATGAATACCATTATAATTAGTGAATATGCAAGCCAGGAGATAGGGAATAGGAAGATATGAACGAATTTTTGTTACAGTGGATTGAGATTTAAGTGTTATTTATCTCACGAAAATCCCGAAGGTGGCGTTCAAACTGGGGGAATAAATAAAAATTGCAGGATGGGTTTGAACTCGCAACTCTAGTTTAAGGAAGCAAGCGCTGTATCCACCCCAAATGAGCATTTTATTCTTTTATATTAAATTAGTTTGCTTATAGCTGTTATATTTTACATATTTTATTTTATAAAAGGTGGTATCTACCTACTTATAAAGAGAGTTTAACACACGAACGTTTTACAGAACAAAAGTATGTACAATAACATTTAAATCGTGTGCCATATATGCTTTTGACAAATAGTTTGAAGACAATAATATGGAAAATGGTTTATGGAGATAATTGAAGAAAAAAATTGTTCTACAGTACCTAAGGGCAAATCTCAATTTTTGTTTAAAGAAAAATTTCCTTGGATGTATACAAAATTTGTATGTAAAGTTTCCAAATGTCCGAAAACTTGTCATTATTTTTTATAGTTATTATTGACACGTTTATTCAAAAAATATTCAAACGTTATGTTTATTAACCATTTTCTGGAAAAAATTGATGCGAAAGTCAAAAGATTAGCATGGACAGGAAAAAAGCAACAGACTAAAAAGCAGTATCGGCGCGTAGAATCGTTTTGAAAAGGGGCATTCCAATTAGGTATATTGCTATATTTGCAATTTAAACCGTTATGATAGTTCGAAATAATATTATACAGCAGCCAAAAATCTTACGGCTGTAGAGCTGGTAAAGTATGTAGCTTTCATACCACGCATAGCCCCCATTTTGAACCGGTTGTGCAAAAACAAAAATATACTGAGATACCCACTTTATTCTAAAATCAACGCGTACGAAGTAGCGGACAAAAGCTAGTTTTTATTATAATTCTTATTTTACTTTCGGTGCCGTTATGATATCGGGCGGAACACAACTTAGTGATTTGCCTGTGGAGTTCGCTGGGTTGACTTCAGAAAGCAACGGCAATTCCATAGTTCTGAGGATAACAAAATGCTGGTGTCGCTGGATATGTTTGTTACCAGGACTTTTTAGGTCGCTTTTTTCTCTTTCTCCCTCGGGATCTTATCGGAACATTGTATGGTATTGGCTTTTTGACGGTTACAATACCAACTGATCTAGTCGTGATATATTTTCAGCAAGATCGTATTTTTGACATGAAGACCTCTTCAGATTCTCGTACTTCTTATATGATCCAGCTTCGTTACTCCTGCTTACATACGAAGTATCTTCACATCAGCTACCTACTTTTATAATTTACCCCCATATACGTTTTGTGCAGTATCCAAAACATTGTGAGCCGTATGCGGGCATCTAACTTTTGCCACTGCTCAATCGAACAAATCCATGACCATACCCACAAACAGGTTTCTGTAACTCGTCGTTCCCTGAGGGCCTCCCAATATCAAATCTCACGGTTTCTCTAAGGATCCACAATGATCTTAATACTTTGAATTGCATCTGTAGTTGACTTCCTCGTGACAAAACCGTTATCGGTTATCTTAAATTTGTTCAACCATCTTCATGGAAATTGTGATTACGAAGCTTGCATAACTATACTTAACTGCTTTGGACTTTTGCGCTCGGCTAACAGTAGCTATGGATGGCATTCCCAATCACTTTGGCTTACACGAACTTCGGACCTTTAAGAGAAGCCAAAGTTCAAATATCCACTTAACTGCAGAATTAAGCTGATGTTTTGACAACGTTTGATATCGTGGAGCTGCAATGCAAGAGACAGCCTGAATTTTTTTTTCTAACAACGTCTTCTTTAATGTGTCGGCAAGCCCAGCACCACAGACCAATACAGACTGCCAACTCGTACTCCTCTTGCCTGAAACACCCTTGAACTATTTTTTCGTGTCTGTGAATACGTGTGCATCTCTGCCTGTGCATTTTGTGATGTCAACCATCCCTGCGTATGCCATTATTTTTTTGGTGTGTTTATGGCATATCAGCTTGTAGCCTTGTAGGCAAAGAGAGAGACCATACAGTGAGTTGGCTGTCTGTAATTTATTGGTCCGTGCCCAGCACTAGCCTCTTCCCCAAAGGATAACTGAAAACATTGTTACAGCTTAGAATGAAACCTAAATCAGACTTCAAAGTAAGTTATGTGCATTGGAAGCCATGTTCCAGATTTTCAAATTAATAGTTCTGCGAAATCCGTCAAAAATCGCACAAGTTAAAAAAGTGATTCCAACAGGCAAACATATAATATTTATGTGCTATTTATCTACAACTACCTTCTCATATTTCATCTCTCTGCGATCTGAAGAGCACCATGGATCCAAGAAATGCAGATAGTGAGATGAAGAGTAGTGAATTTATGTCACACAAGTAACATCACGTACCTCTTTAGCCTTTAACCCTCTATCACCCTATGATGATTAAAAACAAAACTGGAAATTAATTTCTAACAACAGACAACACAAATATAGCACAGAAGGCTGACTAGTTCAGTGCTGATTGAAATACTTTGATAACGCTTTCTCTGCGTTATTTGCTAATGCCCCGGTCTGTTGCTGTTACAATTAAGTGATTATTCTGACTCGCAAAGCAATTAGACTAGGCGACCTTTTGAATTGGAATTGATGGTAGCTTTCTTTAACCCTATGTCAATCAATTAAATTAAACACCCTCCAAAGCTTTCAAGTTCAATATACTTGCTTCAAGGACTCTATAACATTTAACCCTGTTGTCCTTGATGGTTTTTTGATGCGTAGTACGAACATGAACATGAACAATTACCAAAACAACTCAAAATCATGAACCAGATAAAACTATTTTATTTGCTAAGTTTTTATAGTTTGAAGGTTTAATGCAGGTCTCCGAAAATAACTGTCGGCATGTCATGTCAAATTGTATATCTAGGTATTATTGCTTCTGTCACCACTCCTGCCGCGCCGTCACCATCACCACCAACGCGCGCCCACCCTACCATAATCCTTATAGCGTGACTCACGATAAAGCACTTTAGACAATCGTCAACCCTACATAAGTTATTTGAAATTAATGCAAAGTGGCAAATGGTTATTTGGAATCAACAGAACAAAATGGGTTGCATGAATTTTCGTCACCATAATAAAATTGGCTCGGAAGCGAAGGGAGTTCTTTTTTTTTATTATTTGGTTATGGAAATTGCTCATCCAAAATAATTTAATCCCCTCAAATAAATTGTATTTACTTCACCTGTAATATTAAGGGAAGAACAACGTTTCTCCCTTGTACGTTGGGTTGGCATTAGGGTAGAGGTAGGTACTCCCCTGAAATAATATGATATGATTTCAATAGAAAAATTAAAAGGAGGTTAACTTTTTTTCACAGAATAGTCAGACTTTATAAGTAGTTCCATAGTAGGTACTCGTGTGATGGGTTTTGTTTATCTTGAGGAGTTCCAGAAAATTATTATTTATGCGGATGGACATGATGGGCATGAGCGAGGGAGCAGTGACAAAAAATAGATGTGAAGCTGGAGTCACGGAAGAATTCCAAATCACCAGGAAGCATCTTGAGTTCTCTGCTTTGTTTGCAAGCTTTGATTACCAGCTTAAAGGTAAAGAGAATCAGCAATTTTCTGATGCTCATGGATCACTACTTGACGAATGGGTAGATTTTTTTTTTTTTTTGTATAGAAACAGGTCTATAAAAGATTAAATATAAGGTAGGCTATAGGTAACAGTTGAAACAAAGGACGGTTGGGGACGGTTGAAACATTTTATCTGGGTACGGTTGAAACACAATTGCGACTGGGAATATTCCGATTAAATTAATATTTTTTTTAAAAACTTAAGTTTGAAGTAAGGTTTTCTTTCGGTCTATTTTTAAATTATTTTTGTTTTGTTTGCTTTGTTTTAAAATACTGTTAGGTTAGGTTAGGTTAAGGTGGCTGTCAGTCAACGACTGACACACTTAGACCAGGTACTAGGTCCATTGTGATACCACATATGAAAGTAAGGCACTACCTCACTAATTTTAAAACCAATTGGAACTTTTAACAAAGCCATGGAGACAGTGGATGTCTGTCTGAGTTAGGTCATTGATATCGTTGAGGAAGAAATCTCCCAAATGTAATTTTCGTCTTTGTGAGAGAGCAGGGCATGAGCAAAGAAGATGAGTTATAGTCTCTTCCTCTTCCTCGTCCATGCAACTTCTGCAGAAGTCGTTCGAGAAGACACCGAGTCTAGTAGCATGTCTGCCTATAAGACAGTGTCCAGTTATGACACCGATTAAGGAGCTAAGGTGTGATCTACCAAGAGATAACAAACATATGGAGCGTTTTGGATCTAGTTTTGGCCAGATCTGTTTTGTCGCCTGACAGGTAGTCAAATTTGACCACCTTAGATTTGTTTCGTTCATGGCATCGTGTTTTAGCATGAGTTTACATGTAGCGATAGGTATACCAATATTCCTCCTGTCGGGTGAAAGTGGTTCAGTAGTTCCATTTCTAGCGAGTTCATCGGCCTTGCAGTTTCCTGGGATATCTCTATGTCCCGGCACCCAAAAAAGGTGAATGTTAAACTGTTCTGCCATCTCCGCGAGAGATGTGCGACAGTTGCGGGCTGTTGCTGAGTTCGTGGAAACCGCCTCGAATGATTTAAGGGCTGCTTGGCTGTCTGAAAAGATACGGATATTCGACGTGGATATCACGTTTTCCTTGAGCCAGGATAGAACCTCTTTTATCGCCAGAAGTTCCGCTTGGAACACGCTACAATAGTTAGGGAGTCGGAAAGATAGACTAAGATTTAGTCCTTCTGAGTACACTCCGCCCCCAACCCCATCTTCGGTTTTTGAACCATCAGTGTAGAAATGAATCGAATCATCTCTCGAGAAATGTCCTTCGTCCCAGTCAGACCGTGATGGAATGGAGACTCGAAAGTTGTTTTCAAAAACCAGTTGGGGTATGGTGTAGTCAGAGTGACTTGGAATCGTTCTGAATGAATTCAGAATAATAGTGTGGCCAATTGAGTTATTGGTCCATTGAGACGTGGCTCTGAGACGGATTGCTGTACTCGCGGCCATTTGTTTACTAAAAATGTCGAGGGGTGTAAGATTAAGAAGAATGTCTAAGACAGCTGAAGGTGTCGTACGCAGTGCTCCAGTGATACATAGACATGCTGATCTTTGGACTTTGCTTAGGTGGTCCCGGTAGGACACTTTATCCAAAGCAGTCCACCATACTGTTATCCCATAAGTTAGTATCGGTCTTATGACCGCTGTATATAGCCAGTGGGTAATTTGTGGGGATAAACCCCACTTATTCCCTATTGCTTTTTTGCAAGAGAAGAGAGCCACCGTGGCCTTTTTTACTCTTTCCTGAATGTTGGGTTTCCATGTGAGCTTCTTATCTAGAACAAGGCCTAGATATTTAGCTTCATTTGAGAAAGTTAGTGGAGTTCCATTAATGGACGGAGCATTTAGGTGTGGAATTTTATATTTCCTTGTGAAGAGGACCAGTTCAGTTTTGTGGGGGTTTACTCCTAGCCCACATTTACCAGTCCACTTAAGAAGCTTGTTAAGAGCTGTTTGCATTAGCTCAATAAGAATTTGAGCATGTTTTCCTGATATCGCAATGGCGACGTCATCAGCGTATGCAATCACTTTGAATCCCTCTGCTTCCAGGTCAACTAGAAGTTCATTGACAACTAAGTTCCATAGAAGAGGGGATAGGACTCCACCTTGTGGAGTACCTCTGCTGACTGATCTTCTTAGGGAGACGTCTCCTAGGGTTGAGTTGATTAGCCTACTTTTTAGCATAAGATTTATAAGCTCACTCAGGGATCTGTCTACTTTAAGATTGTCTAGTGCCGTTGTGATTGCTTGGTTGCTGACGTTGTTAAAGGCACCCTCGATATCAAGGAATGCTACCAGAGTATACTCTTTGTGATGTAGGGAATATTCGATAGCGCTTACTAAGGTATGCAAGGCAGTGTCTACCGATTTTCCTTTGCAGTAAGCGTGTTGTTCTGTAGACACTAGAGTTGTGTCTATGGCATTTCGCAAATGGGTATCAATCAGACGTTCTAAAGTTTTAAGAAGGAATGATGATAGACTTATAGGTCTGAGGTCTTTTGGATACACTTGGGAACATTTTCCCGCTTTGGGAATGAACACAACTTTTACTTCCCTCCATAACGATGGAATGTATTTCAACTCTAAACATCCGTTTAGTACTACTTCCAGGATAGGGATAATAATATCCATAGACTGTTGAAGTTCTGCTGGTATTATGCCGTCAGGTCCAGCAGATTTATATGGATTGAAGCTGTTGATGGCCCATTTTAGTTTTTCCCTAGTGACTAGACCAAGTTTACTAGTATTATTATTGATTGATCCAATTGGACTACAATCAAGGTTTACTATGTTAAGGGAGCTACCTGGGAAATGGGTGTCAAGTAGCAAGTTAAGCGATTCTTCGCAGGTATTGGTCCATGAGCCGTCTGCTTTTTTAAAGAAGCTAGGCATTGTAGGATTGGTAGAGAGGATTTTCCTTAATCTGGAAGCCTCTGAAGTGTCTTCTATTTTACCACAGAAGTTCCTCCAGGAGGCTCTTTTACTTTTCCTCAGCTCTTTTTTATATAATTTCAGGGATTCTTTGTAGGAATCCCAGTCTGCGATTTCTTTGGAGTATTTAACTCGGTTGAAGGACTTTCTACAAGTCTTCCTGAGCGGTTCAAGCCCCGAGTTCCACCAAGGTGGCTTCCGTTTTCCTCTTATACGAGTAAGAGGGCAGGAGGCTGACAATGATTTGTTAAGGGCTGCTGTTAGATCGTTGACTTTTTTGTCAAGTTCGTTTATATTAGAAGGGATTTTCAAAAGATCAGGTTTAATTAAACTTTTTAGAGTATCCCTGTATTTTTGCCAATCAGTCTTTCGATAATTACGGAAGGCTGGTTGTTTATTAGTGTCATCAATAAGTTCGAATTGGATGTATCTGTGATCAGAGAATGAGTGCTCTGCAGACACCTTCCAATTCGTGATCCTATGATGAATCGAATCGGAGACAAGTGTTATGTCTAAGACTTCTTGTCTGTTTCTGGTTATGAATGTTGGTTCATTCCCAGTGTTAGTTACAATTAGGTTAGTACTGAGAATATAATCAAAAAGAGACTCACCTCTATCATTTATATCTGTACTCCCCCAGACTGTATGGTGTGCGTTGGCGTCACAACCAATTAGGAGGCACGTATTTAGCCGCTCTGACTCCTCTATAATTCTCCTCAGCATGTCGCTGGGGAGGGGGCCGAGATGGTCGTGGCCAAGGTAAGCTGAGGCAAGCCAGTATATGCCTTTTTTGGTCTGCAATCTGACCGTGGTAACGTCTCGATCGCTGTAGTCAGGGAGTATAAATACATTAATATTACTTCTCACTAATATGCAGGATCGTGGCTCACCTTTGTCCAATGCATACAGCAAGTAGTACCCAGGAGTCCTGAGTCCATGAACAATAGATTTGACAATCCATGGTTCCTGGATCAGGACAATATCTTCCCCTTTTGTTTGCAGTCGGAGAAGAAGGGAGGCCGAAGCCAGTTTGGAATGTTGGAGGTTAACCTGTAGTAGCTGAACCATCTCGGTTGCAGTTTTCCAGACCACCTCTTACAGTGCTATTGAGGTCCTCCTCTGAGTCAGACTCCGAGGATGACCGTAAAAGAAAATCTTCATTAATGTAGTCTTCAGTCTCCATGTCGGAAGGACTGTCGACAGTGTGAGCATCCAAGTCGGATGCGGTATCTGGTTTGGAGGAGGGCATACCTATAGAAGGAGTGCTGGGTGCATCTATTTCCATTTCTGGAAGGTTGATAACACCAGCAGGTTCCTCCACTGCGGGTATATCCTCCGATGTTGTGAGTGCTAGTCTGGCACTTTCTTCGTCTTTCCTATACACTTTCAGCGTAATGGTAGACCATCCAAACCTAATCACTCCTTTGGTCGACGCTAGTGGAGCCAGTGAATCCCTATTGATGACTATAATAGCCGATCTATAAGGACCCTCCGGATCCTCCAGCTTGGCGACTTTCCAGTCATGAGTAGGCAGGGATGGGTTACCATATTGTAGCATTTTAAGGATGATTTCTTTGTCGGAGAGTTCAGCTGGTAATCTGGTACGAGCTCTTGGTCTGCAAGGAATGTCTTCTCTTGCCACAACCTCGAGCTTAGCACCAGGCCAGAGTCCCTCCAACCTACTGATAGCGAGCTTATATAGATCGCACGACCTCCGACCATCGAAGGCGACGAGCTTGACGCGCCCCTGGTACCACCCGGCATCCTCAAAAATGGCAGGTTCACCTGGATTTTCCATCATGAGGGTCCAGTAGGAAGCCTGAAGCTTGTTCAAGACCGTCGTCCACCGATCGAAGGAGATCATACCATCTACATTACTCCTATCAATCACCGCTAAAATGGTTTTATCCTTTAGTACCTCACTAAAGGATAGATCTTTCCTGATGTTGGAAAGAGTATTGGAATTGGCCTTTGGTCTTTTGGGTTCCGGACCAATTCCCTCAAAGGATCGCTGGCGCTTAGACGTAGAGTCTTCGCTTTTAATTATATTGTTTGCCCACACGAGTTTGGCAGATTGCTTCGAGTCCAGATCCGACACCGGTAAGTCACCTAGCATCTTCACTAATCTCTCCGCGTTCCGTCTATCTTTTCGTGAGTAGGTTACACTCCTCCCTCCAGCGGTGGTGCTGTAAGTCACAGCCTCACCGTCGCAGGGGGGAATCCCCATGGAGCTCGAGGAAGGTTTACCCCTGACGCCGGTGGAACCGTAAGTCACGGCACCATCAGCCCCCTGGACACCCCTTCCTGAGCCCGAAGGTTTTTGTTGGGCGGTGGTATTCCTCTCCTTGTCCGAGGTGGAGCTGAAAGTCACAGCCACACCCCCGTCAAGGAGGGGAATTTCTTGAGAGTCTGAGCTCAATAGTGCGGTGGGAGTGTCACAGTGTGTCACTGTGGCACTGCCACTGTTTTTGTTATTTACATCCGCAACTGTCGGGGGGCAGTCACGGAGGGCAGCAGAGGTACTGTAAGTCACAGTATCCCCACTATCGACCGTGATTTGTCCCGACAGCTGCGGAGGAGCGTCCAGACTGGCAGCACTTCCCCTGCGTCCAGACTGGCAGCACTTCCCCTACTCTCGGACGGCTTTACAGCCTTCCCGGGAGTTGAGGTCGTCCTACCGGTCATATCGCCTGACGTGTGAATTTGTTTTTGTTTTTCTTTTTTATATGTTTTCTTTTTGTCTTTCATTAATGAACTTTTGGTCACTGGCGACTCCTCCTCTTTCGAGGCAAAGCCCGTGCCGGCAGTCGTGACTCCTGCCGACATTTGAGTGGACATCCCCACTCGAATTTTATTATTATTTGTAGCTTTTGAGTTCATGATTTTAGTTAGATTGAGTTATTTTAGTTAGTGTGCAATTGTTGAAGTGTGTGTGTGTGTGTGTGTGTGTGTGTGTGTGTGTGTGTGTGTGTGTGTGTGTGTGTGTGTGTGTGTGTGTGTGTGTGTGTGTGTGTGTGTGTGTGTGTGTGTGTGTGTGTGTGTGTGTGTGTGTGTGTGTGTGTGTGTGTGTGTGTGTGTGTGTGTGTGTGTGTGTGTGTGTGTGTGTGTGTGTGTGTGTGTGTGTGTGTGTGTGTGTGTGTGTGTGTGTGTGTGTGTGTGTGTGTGTGTGTGTGTGTGTGTGTGTGTGTGTGTGTGTGTGTGTGTGTGTGTGTGTGTGTGTGTGTGTGTGTGTGTGTGTGTGTGTGTGTGTGTGTGTGTGTGTGTGTGTGTGTGTGTGTGTGTGTGTGTGTGTGTGTGTGTGTGTGTGTGTGTGTGTGTGTGTGTGTGTGTGTGTGTGTGTGTGTGTGTGTGTGTGTGTGTGTGTGTGTGTGTGTGTGTGTGTGTGTGTGTGTGTGTGTGTGTGTGTGTGTGTGTGTGTGTGTGTGTGTGTGTGTGTGTGTGTGTGTGTGTGTGTGTGTGTGTGTGTGTGTGTGTGTGTGTGTGTGTGTGTGTGTGTGTGTGTGTGTGTGTGTGTGTGTGTGTGTGTGTGTGTGTGTGTGTGTGTGTGTGTGTGTGTGTGTGTGTGTGTGTGTGTGTGTGTGTGTGTGTGTGTGTGTGTGTGTGTGTGTGTGTGTGTGTGTGTGTGTGTGTGTGTGTGTGTGTGTGTGTGTGTGTGTGTGTGTGTGTGTGTGTGTGTGTGTGTGTGTGTGTGTGTGTGTGTGTGTGTGTGTGTGTGTGTGTGTGTGTGTGTGTGTGTGTGTGTGTGTGTGTGTGTGTGTGTGTGTGTGTGTGTGTGTGTGTGTGTGTGTGTGTGTGTGTGTGTGTGTGTGTGTGTGTGTGTGTGTGTGTGTGTGTGTGTGTGTGTGTGTGTGTGTGTGTGTGTGTGTGTGTGTGTGTGTGTGTGTGTGTGTGTGTGTGTGTGTGTGTGTGTGTGTGTGTGTGTGTGTGTGTGTGTGTGTGTGTGTGTGTGTGTGTGTGTGTGTGTGTGTGTGTGTGTGTGTGTGTGTGTGTGTGTGTGTGTGTGTGTGTGTGTGTGTGTGTGTGTGTGTGTGTGTGTGTGTGTGTGTGTGTGTGTGTGTGTGTGTGTGTGTGTGTGTGTGTGTGTGTGTGTGTGTGTGTGTGTGTGTGTGTGTGTGTGTGTGTGTGTGTGTGTGTGTGTGTGTGTGTGTGTGTGTGTGTGTGTGTGTGTGTGTGTGTGTGTGTGTGTGTGTGTGTGTGTGTGTGTGTGTGTGTGTGTGTGTGTGTGTGTGTGTGTGTGTGTGTGTGTGTGTGTGTGTGTGTGTGTGTGTGTGTGTGTGTGTGTGTGTGTGTGTGTGTGTGTGTGTGTGTGTGTGTGTGTGTGTGTGTGTGTGTGTGTGTGTGTGTGTGTGTGTGTGTGTGTGTGTGTGTGTGTGTGTGTGTGTGTGTGTGTGTGTGTGTGTGTGTGTGTGTGTGTGTGTGTGTGTGTGTGTGTGTGTGTGTGTGTGTGTGTGTGTGTGTGTGTGTGTGTGTGTGTGTGTGTGTGTGTGTGTGTGTGTGTGTGTGTGTGTGTGTGTGTGTGTGTGTGTGTGTATGTATGTGTGTGTGTTTGTGTGTGTGTTTGTGTGTGTGTGTGTGTGTGTGTGTGTGTGTGTGTGTGTGTGTGTGTGTGTGTGTGTGTGTGTGTGTGTGTGTGTGTGTGTGTGTGTGTGTGTGTGTGTGTGTGTGTGTGTGTGTGTGTGTGTGTGTGTGTGTGTGTGTGTGTGTGTGTGTGTGTGTGTGTGTGTGTGTGTGTGTGTGTGTGTGTGTGTGTGTGTGTGTGTGTGTGTGTGTGTGTGTGTGTGTGTGTGTGTGTGTGTGTGTGTGTGTGTGTGTGTGTGTGTGTGTGTGTGTGTGTGTGTGTGTGTGTGTGTGTGTGTGTGTGTGTGTGTGTGTGTGTGTGTGTGTGTGTGTGTGTGTGTGTGTGTGTGTGTGTGTGTGTGTGTGTGTGTGTGTGTGTGTGTGTGTGTGTGTGTGTGTGTGTGTGTGTGTGTGTGTGTGTGTGTGTGTGTGTGTGTGTGTGTGTGTGTGTGTGTGTGTGTGTGTGTGTGTGTGTGTGTGTGTGTGTGTGTGTGTGTGTGTGTGTGTGTGTGTGTGTGTGTGTGTGTGTGTGTGTGTGTGTGTGTGTGTGTGTGTGTGTGTGTGTGTGTGTGTGTGTGTGTGTGTGTGTGTGTGTGTGTGTGTGTGTGTGTGTGTGTGTGTGTGTGTGTGTGTGTGTGTGTGTGTGTGTGTGTGTGTGTGTGTGTGTGTGTGTGTGTGTGTGTGTGTGTGTGTGTGTGTGTGTGTGTGTGTGTGTGTGTGTGTGTGTGTGTGTGTGTGTGTGTGTGTGTGTGTGTGTGTGTGTTGAAGAACCTCACGTAAGCCCCCTCACCGCGACAAGGTCAACTCATAGAGGGGGTAAAATACTGTTGATTTTTTTTAAATTAGTTTTCTTTACATGCACTATTATTAAATACAAATTAAATATTACTTCAAATACTTCAATATGTGTTAAACATATTGTCAAACAGTGACATATTAATACTTAAAAAAAATGAATTTGACGTTAGCACTAGTTAGTATGTACGAGTATGTACATATATGTTTATTATTTCCATTTTTTCAACTGACCCCAATCGCTGTTTCAACCGCCCCTGGTATGGGTACCAGCTTTTTTATTGAAAATGCCTTCGTCGCTCGGATTACAGAAATCATTATATCATATTATATACGATATAAGCGAAATTGTCTCAACCGTTCCCAGTCTAACGTACTTGTTCTGCCCGATTTCTCTATCACACATGCCTATTCATGCCTATTCCAGATATTAGTTTTGATGAAATCGTGATTTTTTACAAGTGTGAAAAGTTTAAATATTCGTGATGATGACATCGTAGTGTAGTTGAGGGGTCGATGAAAGGACAAAAAACTCTGCTATCTTCTGTGATCGAAAAATACCCCCTTAGCTGAAAGCTCTTACACCTCAGTTATGCATCAGGCATTCGCACTTACATACGATTCGCAATGCAGGACAATGTACGAAATTTATGCTTCGTATGACAGCAGTAACAAAGGTTGAAGAATAAAAAGTACAAAGTCCGAGGTAGCCTTCCCTTAAAAAATACTATTTTGTAAAAAATAGAGCACAGCCGGCCTTCTAGAGCTGTCACGTTCAAAGGAGAGAGAGGTGAACCACTTTAAAAGACAATACAAAAAGTAAGGGTAGGATCAAGAACTCCCTGGTAAAAATAAATGCCAAAATCAATAATAAAATACAGCGCCGGATCTAAGATTTAAAAAAAAGGGGGGGGGGCAAAAGGCATTCAAATTTTTAAAACGTTTTTATGGTTTTTTCCTCTTCACTTTCTTTCCGGAGGGGGGGGGCCTTTCTTCATCTTCATTGATGATATTGACAGTGGTTTTGCCCCCCCCCCTCCAAAGGCTGACGCCCAGGACAAGTGCCCCTCTTTGTCCCCAACCAACCCACTAGACCTGGCGCTGATTGAAATCAAATAAAAACAGTCTCTAAATAAACGTACGCCACCACGCGGAATAAAAATCAAACGCCTTAGGTCTAAGAGGTTTCCCATTGCTTTGGAGTTTGAGTAGAAAAGTAAGTATGTATCTGGCATAACACTCACAGTTCTCGAAAACAGCAAGGACAATATTGATAAAAACCTTAATTGATTGTTTAATAATGAGCTTTCATTTGCACTACTATAAAAGCTTTTGCGGTAATAGTGACAATTTTAGTTTTTTTGATTCACTTTGAGTTTCAATCAACGTAAACGTGTGAGCTTACATGGCGAGCGTTTAGGGAGTTTGGATAGGATATAAAAGGACGGTACACATTAATTTTGGGTGTCTGTAATCGCGATGGGAGGGAAAAACGAGCCTGGTTAAACATTCCACATTCTTGCAGTGCGGTTAAAAACGAGTCTCTATACTTAACAATACGTTCGAAGTCAGGCTCGAGGGCAAATTTGTGAGCATTCCTAGCGATGTGTTCGTTATGGAGAAGTTGTTTAAGGGAAGGAATGCATCTGTCTATAAAAGAAGTGGTAAACAAGGTGAGGCAAAGAGACATTACGGCGGTGTTCAAAAGAATCAAGTGAATCCGTAATGGTCTTTTCACCAATCAACTTTAAGCGTCTTTTCTAAATCCTATATAGAAGACGCAAATGCGTAACAGTATAGCACCTGCCCAGATATGAGAATTAAACTCAAGCTTTAGACGAATTTAGAAGGAGAAAAAAAAAAAAAAAGCAAAGCTGCTTGGTGTTCTCAATGTAAGTGCCAATCTAAGTATAGAAGACAACATTAAGTTCTTGAAGCATTAAATTCCACGCTGTTGATTATTCCCCATAGGACAAGGCTGTCAAGATGGGAATTTAATGAGCCTATCATATACGATGCCGTTGCAGTTTCCATATCCGAAGAAGAAGGTTGAGAATCTGGAAACGAATATAAAAAGCTGAAAGTACTAGAGTAGGTTCTGTTGCGTCGTCAGCAAAACGATTGAGTGAGTGGACTGGAAGTGTTAGACAAGAGGTCGTTGATGAAGAGAGGCGAGAACAAAACTGAGCCTTGAGCCGCATCAGCATTTATTTCGTGGGTAGCAGACTGAAAACCTTCTAAAACAATTCGAATGGAGTGGTCGGAATGGAAATTTGTAATCCACCGAAGAAGGGTTTCGTCAATAACAATAGAAAAATTGTAACGCCTTCTAAATCACGATTTCAAAGAAATTAAATATGTACACATTGATCTCAGCAACAAAATTTAAAAAAACACAACCCCAAAATTATCAATATAGTATCATTATATTTTCCTCCTTCGCATGTCCTCATGGGTTGGATAGGACTCAGAAAAGATAAAAATCTTGTAGGCCTTGTGTTAAAGTTAAAGACTTATAACTAAGTACTGCTCTACATTAAAAAGAAAATAATTAACTATTGAATTGAATGTGTCCATAGCTTGCAATCAAGTATTGATTGTTTCCATTTTGCTTAACATAAAAATATTATACAGCTACACTCAAAACCAATTACTTACTTGATAAATTAAAAAAAAAAAACAAAAAAACGTAAGCAGAAACAGCTATCTACATAAGTTAAAAAAAAAAAAAAGAACCAAAAGTAGACTGGCTTGTGAAAATATAGATTAATCAAAGGCGCTTTACTACCAGCCATTGGGCAAAGCTGAGGCTGCACGATTTATGAGAACAAAAAAATAAAAGAATACTCTTTTCGAAGCTGTTTGGTGGAACTTGGGGTTAAATTTTGCCGTTGTTGCGTTTTTACTGATGCAACACATAAAACCAAATAAAAAATAAAATAAAAAAACTTATAAGAGGAAATTGTATAGTCAACCCGTGTTCCTTCCTTCGTCGACGTAGTCGGGTCACAGATAGGATGGGTTAATTTTATACCCGGAAGGTAGAGCACCACTTTCATTTAAGTGGTAGCATTTAAATTCATTGTGGTAATAAAAAAGTGTTGGCGGCTCAGGCCACCCTGGTGCGGCCGACGCGACGGCGACGCACGCCAACGCGACATGACGCGACGCGGCTGTGTGTGCTGTTGCTTAATGTTTGTATAAATGAGGATCTTTATCAAAGAAAGTTTTTTGTTTTATATGTGTTTTTTATTTATTTTAGTTAATGGTTGTTTTGTTATTTCTTGAAATATTATAAGCAGGAAGTTCTGCTTTTGTATTAAGTGCGTGTTGGTAAAAATGGCACTCAACGCCCAACGAATGTGTTAATTCTGGGGTATTCTTTGAAAAGAAGTTATGGCAAGAGATGTTTTCATTGTAAAATAATGTTTTCTAGATATTCTTAAGTACTTTAACTTTAAGGCTTTCAATTAAAACATTAACAAAAAGTACCTGTCAAGAATAAAGTTAAATAACGATGGAAGTTATTTTTGTGTCTGTGAGAAAGAGTGAATATAAGTAAACATGAATAAATTATTTAATGATATTAGGACCCTACGTTGTCTTAAATGTTTTTTAACACAACGAACATTTAATCCAATTTTGTTTTTCCCGTCAAAGGCAAATTATATTTATTTTATTGCGGCCTTATCAAACTTTGGAAATATATTGGTATTGAAGCAGAAAGCTTTGCGTAGGTATAATTCTGAAATTTTCACTTTGGAATTCAATTTTTCCGAAAACTGTATATAGCATTGTTCATTAGCGTATAACTAAAATAAAAGTTCGAAACACCTTCTTCCATAAAATGTTTCTAAAAAAATAGATTTTTCAGTAAAATAAGGTACCTATATGTAAAACGTTACCAAGGTTTTACGAATTATCATCAGAGAGAAAAAAATAATAGAGAGAGGCAACTTCGACGGTGGCTCTCTTTTAACCTACAAGCTGCGAATTCGGACACCAACTTGCATCTGTATTAAACTCCATATAAAAAAAATGTTGGGACAACACAGATGCAAGTTGCTGTACATATTCACAAATGTCGTTAAAATGTCAGATGTAGTCAGCTGTTGGGGTTGTGTTCAGGAAATATGAGTTTCAGAATATTTTTTATTTGCTCTAAATTTAAAAAAAATGTTCCATTGGGATTTAGTATTTTAAGTTAATTTACAATAGAGACATAGAAACAATTCTAGTTTAAGCCAGATGGTGACACATTATTTGCAGATAGTGAAAACATTTGTGAAAATAAATCCTATCCAAATTATGGTAGTTCCACCAACTGAGAACTCTGAGATTTTGTAGGTGGAACAAAAATCGAAAAATATTTTTTTATTCTTTTGACAGCTGTCATTGTTTGATATTAGTATTCTATTATGGCGCGAACAAGTTGGAAATCAAAATTGATGGTGTTTTTATACTAAGTTTTCATTAGAGCCGAAATGAGGTCATTTCGAGATTTGCTAAGAAATGTGTTTTCATCTTGGTTTGTGTATTTTGTTTGACACATGATTATCTACCTTCTTTTTCTTTTTTAATTCCTATTCATTCTTTCTTCTTGTTTTCTTGCTTTGTTTTATTTACTTTTACTATATAGCATACCCTGGATGGAGATTTATATTGGACTTGATTGTTAATTTAGAGGTGTGGGTTTGAGCCCCCTCTAGGCATCTTTTATTTAGTATTTAGCTCAGATTTGTCAAAATTTGATATTTCTTACTTTTGAGCACTTCAAAAGTGAAGTTTTTTTTCTTCAAAACTACACTACTCCTCTCAGTCGTTTAATTTAAAGACGGAAATTTTTGTCATTTTGAGAATATTCATGGTTTATATTGTTTATTTAGTGTTGCTTTAATTCTTTTCAAGAAAACATCTTTGGTAAGCTAGCAGATGAAAATAGTGATTTTATAAGATTATTTGTATTTAAAAAGTAAATTATTTTGTATAAATAGATCATGGAGCCATCGGAGTATGTAAACGAAGTTCTATTGGGAATAGGGTGGAAGAAAATTCCAATTTTCTAAATTCAAAAAGCTGAAAACCTAAAGAATTTCGTATATAACTTTTGAATTTTTTATTTGTTTTTATTTCTTTTTTTTTTATAAATAATGTAAATGCTGTGAAGTTATTTTTAAGATTCTTTTTTTTAATAATTATTACATTTTTGTGATCTCTTTGAACTGAAGACTGAAGGTTTTATGTTTTTAGTTAATTTTTTTGTATATAATAATAAATAATACAAAAAATTAATTAAATCCTTAAAAAAGTATTTTTTCCTTTCAAAACTCCTTTATTCCTAAAAAGGTTGAATCAAAAGTCAACTATTCCAATCGTTATTTTTAAAACTCTCCTTTTCCAAGTTAGTTTAAATGATTTTTTTATAATAAGACCTAAAAGTCTGCCTAAGAGGATTAAAACCATAGGAAAAAGGTAAAGATAATTACAAACTTATAACGTTTCCTTGAAACCAATATCATTTTAGCAACATCTAACAGTTTTTTCGTTTAACTCAAAATCAACAAAAGTGGAAAAGAAGAGTTTTGAAATTATACCCCTAATGTCAACTACAAAGTTTCTGAACAGATCCTCTTTACAATTCTTTTGTACTCTTCTTAGAATCAAGAGACCTTTAAATATGAGAGAAAGAGACACAAATGTCAGAATCCAATCACTGAATTCATTGTTTTTTTTTTTTTTTTTTTTTGATTTTTTTTGTTCTGCCCGAGGTTAAAACATGTATACACCGATAGGAATTCAGCTCGTTATAAAAAATGTAAACAAAAAGGTTTTCCGGGACGGAGGCGAGGAAAGTGGTCTCTCTCTATTAGTTTTTTTCTCTCTGGTATCATACCACTAGAGACCAGATAATGTCATAGCAGTTTAAACAAATATATATATTTTTGAAATAAACTCCTTATGGGGCAAATAGAACCAGTAGTGGGGCAAATCGGACTACCAGTGCTTACCATCATCACTTAGCCCATTTGTTCGTGTTTTTATGGAAAAGTAGGTTCGGTTTTTTTTTAAATAGCTTGATGGCAACAACAAGTCCTAGAGCCTTACGGTTTTTAGTGTTGTACTAAAAACTAATAATTGCATTAAATTTTGACAACGAAAATAGTACTAAATTACGTAAGATTTAGAAAAAAAAATTAGTTAAAATTTTTTTTTTTATTTTGTACGTTTTGGCATGGAAGCGGTTTGAGTTTAATTTTAATAGAAATCTATTAATTCATTGTTGCAATAACTTGAACATGATTTAGTTTAAATTAACTTTGTGTTTATTTAGTTCTAACGGATTAATCTTTGATTCAATTAACTTTGTTTCTATTTAATTTTAATATGAACATGGTAACTCATAGTTGAAATTACTTGAACATGGTTTAGTTCTATTTAACTTTGTTTTTATTTAGGTCTAACGGATTCCTGTTTGATTCAATTAACTTTGTTTCAATTTAATTTTAATATGAACATGGTAACTCATAGTTGAAATTAATTGAACATGATTTAGTTTAAATTAACTTTGTTTTTATTTAGTTCTAAGGGATTCAATTAAATTTGTTTCTATTTAATTTTAATATGAACATGGTAACTCATAGTTGAAATTACTTGAACATGATTTAGTTGAAATTAACTTTGTTTTTATTAAGTTCTAACGGATTCCTGTTTGATTCAATTAACTTTGTTTATATTTAATTTTAATATGAACATGGTAACTCATAGTTGAAATTACTTGAACATGATTTAGTTTAAATTAACTTTGTTTTTATTTAGGTCTAACGGATTCCTGTTTGATTCAATTAACTTTGTTTCAATTTAATTTTAATAAGAACATGGTAACTCATAGTTGAAATTACTTGAACATGATTTAGTTTAAATTAACTTTGTTTTTATTTAGTTCTAACGGAGTCCTGTTTGATTCAATTAACTTTGTTTCTATTTAATTTTAATATGAACATGGTAACTCATAGTTGAAATTACTTGAACATGATTTAGTTGAAATTAACTTTGTTTTTATTAAGTTCTAAAGGATTCCTGTTTGATTCAATTAACTTTATTTCAATTTAATTTTAATATGAACATGGTAACTCATAGTTGAAATTACTTGAACATGATTTTGTTTAAATTAACTTTGTTTTTATTTAGTTCTAACGGATTCCTGTTTGATTCAATTAACTTTGTTTATATTTAATTTTAATATGAACATGGTAACTCATAGTTGAAATTACTTGAACATGATTTAGTTGAAATTAACTTTGTTTTTATTAAGTTCTAACGGATTCCTGTTTGATTCAATTAACTTTGTTTCTATTTAATTTTAATATGAACAAGGTAACTCATAGTTGAAATTTCTAGTTCTAACGGATTCCTGTTTGGTTCAATTTAATTTGTTTCTATTTAATTTTAATATTACCATGGTAACTCATAGTTGAAATTAATTGAACATGATTTAGTTTAAATTAACTTTGTTTTTATTTAGTTCTAACGGATTCCTGTTTGATTCAATTAACTTTGTTTCTATTTAATTTTAATATGAACATGTTTACTCATAGTTGAAATTACTTGAACATGATTTAGTTTAAATTAACTTTGTTTTTATTTAGATCTAACGGATTCCTGTTTGATTCAATTCACTTTTTTTCAATTTAATTTTAATATGAACATGGTAACTCATAGTTGAAATTATTTGAACATGATTTAATTTAAATTAACTTTGTTTTTATTTAGGTCTAACGGATTCCTGTTTGATTCAATTAACTTTGTTTCTATTTAATTTTGATATGAACATGGTAACTCATAGTTGAAATTACTTGAACATGATTTAGTTGAAATTAACTTTGTTTTTATTTAGTTCTAACGGATTCTTGTTTGATTCAATTAACTTTGTTTCTATTTAATTTTAATATGAACATGTTAACTCATAGTTGAAATTACTTGAACATGATTTAGTTTAAATTAACTTTGTTTTTATTTAGGTCTAACGGATTTCTGTTTGATTCAATTAACTTTGTTTCTATTTAATTTTAATATGAACATGGTAACTCATAGTTGAAATAACTTGAACATGATTTAGTTTGAATTAACGTTGTTTTTATTTAGGTCTAAGGGATTCCTGTTTGATTCAATTAACTTTGTTTCTATTTAATTTTAATGTGAACATGGTAACTCATAGTTAAAATTACTTGAACATGACTAAGTTTAAATTAACTTTGTTTTTATTTAGTTCTTACGGATTCCTGTTTGATTCAATTAACTTTGTTTCTATTTAATTTTAATATGAACATGGTAACTCATAGTTGAAATTACTTGAACATAATTTAGTTTAAATTAACTTTGTTTTTATTTAGTTCTAACAGATTCCTGTTTGATTCAATTAGCTTTGTTTCTGTTTAATTTTAATATGAACATGGTAACCCATAGTTGAAATTACTTCAACATGATTTAGTTTAAATTAACTTTGTTTTAATTTAGTTCTTACGGAGTCCTGTTTGATTCAATTAACTTTGTTTCTATTTAATTTGAATATGAACATGGTAACTCATAGTTGAAATTACTTGAATATGACTTAGTTTAAATTAAATTTGTTTTTATTTAGTTCTAACGGATTCCTGTTTGATTCAATTCACTTTTTTTCAATTTAATTTTAATATGAACATGGAAACTCATAGTTGAAATTACTTGAACATGATTTAATTTAAATTAACTTTGTTTTTATTTAGGTCTAACGGATTCCTGTTTGATTCAATTAACTTTGTTTCTATTTAATTTTAATATGAACAAGGTAACTCATAGTTGAAATTTCTAGTTCTAACGGATTCCTGTTTGGTTCAATTTAATTTGTTTCTATTTAATTTTAATATAACCATGGTAACTCATAGTTGAAATTACTTGAACATGACTTAGTTTTAATTAACTTTGTTTTTATTTAGTTCTAACGGATTCCTGTTTGATTCAATTCACTTTTTTTCAATTTAATTTTAATATGAACATGGTAACTCATAGTTGAAATTAATTGAACATGATTTAGTTTAAATTAACTTTGTTTTTATTTAGTTCTATTTAATTTTAATATGAACATGGTAACTCATAGTTGAAATTAATTGAACATGACTTAATTTAAATTAACTTTGTTTTTATTTAGGTCTACCGGATTCCTGTTTGATTCAATTAACTTTGTTTCTATTTAATTTTAATATGAACAATTAACTTAGTTTAAATTAACTTTGTTTTTATTTAGTTCTAACGGATTCCTGTTTGATTCAATTAACTTTGTTTCTATTTAATTTTAATATGATCGTGTTAATTCATAGTTGAAATTACTTGAACATGATTTAGTTTAAACTAACTTGGTTTTTATTTAGTTCTAACGGATTCCTGTTTGATTCAATTAACTTTGTTTCTATTTAATTTTAATATGAACATGGTCACTCATAGTTGAAATTACTTGAACATGATTTAGTTTAAATTAACTTTGATTTTATTTAGTTCTAACGGATTCCTGTTTGATTCAATTAACTTTGTTTCTATTTAATTTTAATATGAACATGGTAACTCGTAGTTGAAATTACTTGAACATGATTTAGTTGAAATTAACTTTGTTTTTATTAAGTTCTAAAGGATTCCTGTTTGATTCAATTAACTTTGTTTCAATTTAATTTTAATATGAATATGGTAACTCATAGTTGAAATTACTTGAACATGATTTTGTTTAAATTAACTTTGTTTTTATTTAGTTCTAACGGATTCCTGTTTGATTCAATTAACTTTGTTTATATTTAATTTTAATATGAACGTGGTAACTCATAGTTGAAATTACTTGAACATGATTTAGTTGAAATTAACTTTGTTTTTATTAAGTTCTAACGGATTCCTGTTTGATTCAATTAACTTTGTTTCTATTTAATTTTAATATGAACAAGGTAACTCATAGTTGAAATTTCTAGTTCTAACGGATTCCTGTTTGGTTCAATTTAATTTGTTTCTATTTAATTTTAATATTACCATGGTAACTCATAGTTGAAATTAATTGAACATGATTTAGTTTAAATTAACTTTGTTTTTATTTAGTTCTAACGGATTCCCGTTTGATTCAATTAACTTTGTTTCTATTTAATTTTAACATGAACATGGTAACTCATAGTTGAAATTACTTGAACATGATTAAGTTTAAATTAACTTTGTTTTTATTTAGATCTAACGGATTCCTGTTTGATTCAATTCACTTTTTTTCAATTTAATTTTAATATGAACATGGTAACTCATAGTTGAAATTATTTGAACATGATTTAATTTAAATTAACTTTGTTTTTATTTAGGTCTAACGGATTCCTGTTTGATTCAATTAACTTTGTTTCTATTTAATTTTAATATGAACATGGTAACTCATAGTTGAAATTACTTGAACATGATTTAGTTGAAATTAACTTTGTTTTTATTTAGTTCTAACGGATTCTTGTTTGATTCAATTAACTTTGTTTCTATTTAATTTTAATATGAACATGTTAACTCATAGTTGAAATTACTTGAACATGATTTAGTTTAAATTAACTTTGTTTTTATTTAGGTCTAACGGATTTCTGTTTGATTCAATTAACTTTGTTTCTATTTAATTTTAATATGAACATGGTAACTCATAGTTGAAATAACTTGAACATGATTTAGTTTGAATTAACGTTGTTTTTATTTAGGTCTAAGGGATTCCTGTTTGATTCAATTAACTTTGTTTCTATTTAATTTTAATGTGAACATGGTAACTCACAGTTAAAATTACTTGAACATGACTAAGTTTAAATTAACTTTGTTTTTATTTAGTTCTTACGGATTCCTGTTTGATTCAATTAACTTTGTTTCTATTTAATTTTAATATGAACATGGTAACTCATAGTTGAAATTACTTGAACATGACTTAGTTTAAATTAACTTTGTTTTTATTTAGTTCTAACGGATTCCTGTTTGATTCAATTAACTTTGTCTCAATTTAATTTTAATATGAACATGGTAACTCATAGTTGAAATTACTTGAACATAATTTAGTTTAAATTAACTTTGTTTTTATTTAGTTCTAACAGATTCCTGTTTGATTCAATTAGCTTTGTTTCTGTTTAATTTTAATAGGAACATGGTAACCCATAGTTGAAATTACTTCAACATGATTTAGTTTAAATTAACTTTGTTTTAATTTAGTTCTAACGGAGTCCTGTTTGATTCAATTAACTTTGTTTCTATTTAATTTGAATATGAACATGCTAACTCATAGTTGAAATTACTTGAACATGACTTAGTTTAAATTAAATTTGTTTTTATTTAGTTCTAACGGATTCCTGTTTGATTCAATTCACTTTTTTTCAATTTAATTTTAATATGAACATGGTAACTCATAGTTGAAATTACTTGAACATGATTTAATTTAAATTAACTTTGTTTTTATTTAGGTCTAACGGATTCCTGTTTGATTCAATTAACTTTGTTTCTATTTAATTTTAATATGAACAAGGTAACTCATAGTTGAAATTTCTAGTTCTAACGGATTCCTGTTTGGTTCAATTTAATTTGTTTCTATTTAATTTTAATATAACCATGGTAACTCATAGTTGAAATTACTTGAACATGACTTAGTTTTAATTAACTTTGTTTTTATTTAGTTCTAACGGATTCCTGTTTGATTCAATTCACTTTTTTTCAATTTAATTTTAATATGAACATGGTAACTCATAGTTGAAATTAATTGAACATGATTTAGTTTAAATTAACTTTGTTTTTATTTAGTTCTATTTAATTTTAATATGAACATGGTAACTCATAGTTGAAATTAATTGAACATGACTTAATTTAAATTAACTTTGTTTTTATTTAGGTCTACCGGATTCCTGTTTGATACGATTAACTTTGTTTCTATTTAATTTTAATATGAACATGGTAACTCATAGTTTAAATTACTTGAACATGATTTAGTTTAAATAAACGTTGTCTTTATTTAGGTCTAACGGATTCCTGTTTGATTCAATTAACTTTGTTTCTATTTAATTTTAATATGAACATCTTAACTCATAGTTGAAATTAATTGAACATGATTTAGTTTAAATTAACTTTGTTTTTATTTAGTTCTAACGGATTCCCGTTTGATTCAATTAACTTTGTTTCTATTTAATTTTAACATGAGCATGGTAACTCATAGTTGAAATTACTTGAACATGATTAAGTTTAAATTAACTTTGTTTTTATTTAGTTCTAACGGATTCCTGTTTGATTCAATTAACTTTGTTTCTATTTAATTTTAATATGAACATGTTTACTCATAGTTGAAATTACTTGAACATGATTTAGTTTAAACTAACTTGGTTTTTATTTAGTTCTAACGGATTCCTGTTTGATTCAATTAACTTTGTTTCTATTTAATTTTAATATGAACATGTTAACTCATAGTTGAAATTATTTGAACATGATTTAGTTTAAATTAACTTTGTTTTTATTTAGTTCTAACAGATTCCTGTTTGATTCAATTAACTTTGTTTCTATTTAATTTTAATATGAACATGTTTACTCATAGTTGAAATTACTTGAACATGATTTAGTTTAAACTAACTTGGTTTTTATTTAGTTCTAACGGATTTCTGTTTGATTCAATTAACTTTGTTTCTATTTAATTTTAATATGAACATGGTAACTCATAGTTGAAATAACTTGAACATGATTTAGTTTGAATTAACGTTGTTTTTATTTAGGTCTAAGGGATTCCTGTTTGATTCAATTAACTTTGTTTCTATTTAATTTTAATGTGAACATGGTAACTCATAGTTAACGGATTCCTGTTTGATTCAATTAACGGATTCCTGTTTGATTCAATTATCTTTGTTTCTATTTAATTTTAATATGAACATGTTAACTCATAGTTGAAATTACTTGAACATGATTTAGTTTAAATTAACTTTGTTTTTATTTAGTTCTAACGGATTCCTGTTTGATTCAATTAACTTTGTTTATATTTAATTTTAATATTAACATGATCACTCATAGTTGAAATTACTTGAACATGATTTAGTTTAAATTAACGTTGTTTTTATTTAAGTCTAACGGATTCCTGTTTGATTCAATTAACTTTGTTTCAATTTAATTTTAATATGAACATGGTAACTCATAGTTGAAATTACTTGAACATGATTTAGTTTAAATTAACTTTGATTTTATTTAGTTCTAACGGATTCCTGTTTGATTCAATTAACTTTGTTTCTATTTAATTTTAATATGAACATGGTCACTCATAGTTGAAATTACTTGAACATGATTTAGTTTAAATTAACTTTGATTTTATTTAGTTCTAACGGATTCCTGTTTGATTCAATTTACTTTGTTTATATTTTATTTTAATATGAACATGGTCACTCATAGTTGAAATTACTTGAACATGATTTATTTTAAATTAACGTTGTTTTTATTTAGGTCTAACGGATTCCTGTTTGATTCAATTAACTTTGTTTCAATTTAATTTTAATATGAACATGGTAACTCATAGTTGAAATTATTTGAACATGATTTTGTTTAAATTAACTTTGTTTTTATTTAGTTCCAACGGATTCCTGTTTGATTCAATTAACTTTGTCTATATTTAATTTTAATATGTACATGGTAACTCATAGTTGAATTTACTTAAATATAAACCTGTTAACATATCGTTGATATTATTTGAACATGATTCAGTTTGAAATTCTATTAACCTTAAACTTATTTCTGTTTGTTTTAATTTAATTTATTTAATGTTGTCTCAAATAGAATAATATTAATTTATTTTAATATGTCCGTGTTTGAGTCAAATTCTATTCTGTTGAGAACGAACAGTTTCAACGTCAGCTGTTTCAAACAAGATCATAGTTATTTCAAGCAATTGTCTTTTCATTTATATAAAACTCGCTCGGTTTTAAATTCAAAATTTTTCTATTTGCAATTATGGTAATAGTTAATAGCAGAGCCTACTGTAAATTTTGACCAAGGATGTATCTATAACCCCTAATGTGAGTATAAGGGTTTATTATGTCCATATATGCGATTAAAAATCGAATTTCAATCTGATAGGTTTTTTTCCTTCCCCTTTGGTGGGTGTGTGAGACATTTCTGTTCGATATCAAAACGCAAAAACATAATAATACCTCATATTCACATTGTGGTTTTGATGCATCCTTTATCAAAACTTGCACTTGGATGTTTAACTATTGCCATAATTACAAGTAGAATATTCTTGTTTTTAAATCGATATGCAATATCTACTTACCAAAACTTATTTTACCAATCAACGAATCCGACTTCGACAAAAAAAAACTGTAAAAACCTATAAAAAAAAGTCAAAAGCTTCAATTATACATATAAGAGAAGTTTAAGACAAACTCGTCCATGTTTGATTTATACTAAATTTGTTCTGTTTCATCTCTTCTTTTGAGTTTAATTCAAATAGATTCGGGTTTGAGTGCAACATTTCATAATTTGTTTTTTTTTTTTAAATGTTATTATTTATATGAATTCGTTAAATACTTACGGTACATTCTTAAATAAAATTAAAACTAACAATATATTCATAAATTGATACATACATAAATCTTATATCTACGAGTATATTATAAATATTGGATAAAAAATCTATTTTTAAAACAGTGAGATTTAACATTATCATTTGTAGAATTTAATATGGCATAGTTCTTATTAAATATATTGATCAAGAGATTGAGAGGGCTATTGGCGCCTTAGTTGGATCTACTGAAAATGTTACACATCAGAGGCAATTGCCTTCTTAAACTGGAACGACTAAAATTAAAATTGATACGACAAAGGGCTGATGGGGCTGTAATTGATCCATTAATTAACCGCACAATAAAACAGAATTTTAGGTACTCACGATGACTTAAAAGGGATGGAAGTTTTATTAGTTGAAGTCTTTGAGAGTAAGGTGGCAAAACGATTCTATCTAACCATGGAAGAAAACGCAAACAAAATCTCAAAAATCTTTTTTGAATACTCTCTATTCTGTTGATATGAACAGCGTAGTAAGGGGCCCATACGATGCACCCATATTCCAGAATTGATCTCACAAAAGAGACATAAAAAGTCTTTAGGACATAAGGATCACGAAATTCGCGAGCAAACCTTTTAATGAAACCAAGTGTCATGTTAGCTTTTTTAATTATGTAATTGTAGTGATCAGTAAAGGAAAGCTTTGAGTCTAACACTACTCCAAGGTCCGTAAAGCTTGACAAGTTACACAAGAGCGACGTATTCAACATATAATTATAAGAAAATACATTATGTTTGCGAGTAAAACACATGGTTTTACACTTGTCGATATTTAAAAACAGACTATTTGTATTGTACCAGTTCCAAAATCTATTAAGATCGTCTTGAAGAAGTTCACAATCAACAGTTGAGTCAATTTTTCGAAAAATTTTCACGTCATCGGCATAAATTAAAGACATAGAGTTTACTAAAACGGAAGGAAGATCATTAATAAATAACACAAATAATAACGGACCAAGGTGACTGCCCTGTGGCACACCTGAATTGACTCGAAAACATTTAGAACGTTCAGTTTTAAAAACAACACTATATAATCTATCTTTTAGATATGAGGATATCCACAAAACAAAACGATCAAATAGTCCAATAGTATGTAGTTTGTGGAGCAGTATATTATGATTTAATTTGTCGAATGCCTTACTAAAGTCAGTAAAAACACAATCTACTTGTTGAAATTTTTCGAATGAATCAATACAGAAAGTCGTGAATTGTAATAAATTTGTGACCGTAGATTTTTGTTTTACGAAACCATGTTGGTTTTCACATATAACAGAGGTGCAATGAAAAGACAGTACATCACAGACAATAGATTCAAACAGTTTAGGAATGACGGACAGTTTAGCGATAGGTCTGTAGTTTGATACTAAGTTTTTCTTGCCTTTCTTGTGAATCGGAGTAAAAAAATGCAGTTTTCCATAGATCTGGAAACCTAGAGCTACTTATTGACTGGTTGAACAGCACAAACAATGGGTACGACATATATATTGCACATTTTTTTAACATGAATGAAGGCAAGCCATCAGGACCAGGACTAAAACTTTCATCTAACTTTTCTATGTAGTCAAGTATAGTTGCTTCGGAGATAGTAAAGTTAATTGAATTAAGGTGTGGAAATTGGTCAATATTAAAGTTTGGAGTTGTGTTAGGATCATTAGCAGAAGTATTTTTAAAAGCACTTTGAAAGTATTCGGCGAACATGTTTGCTATGACTTCTGGTGAGTGGCTAGTTGAATTAATATAGCTCATGTTGGCTGGGTACCCGTCACATTTTCTTTTAGAATTAACGTACTTCCAGAAGTTATTAGGATTAGATTTAAGTCCGTTTTCTGTTTTATGTATGAAATTTGAATAGAGAAAATTAGAGTAGTTAATGAATTCATCTTTTAGTTTAATGTAATTATCAAGAGCTTCATCAGTCCTGTATCGATTAAACCTTAACCAAGCCTTATTTCTTTTATTCTTAAGTGTTTTTATCTGAAGATCAAACCATGGTGGGCTGTTGTTAAAGACTCGTATTTTGCGCAAAGGAACAGTTTCTAAAAAGCAGTCAAATAGTATTTCATAGAAACGTAAAATCATCTTGTCAAGATCCATATTAAGAAACAACATATTCCAGTTAAGACTATCAAGTAAGTTGTACAATTGTGTAAAATTACATTTTTTAAAATTGAATTCATGCTGATCCTTACAAATATCAGATAAGCAACAAATATTTAAGCTAAGTGAAATAGATAAAGTAGGATGGTGACGATCGTCCTCTACAAGCTTCGTATCACATAAAAATACATCAGCATCAGAGTTAATGACATCAGAAAAATATACCAAGTCCAAGGTCTTACCAAATTGGTTTTTGATGCCGTTTAATTGATTAAGTCCAAGGGAGGCCATTCCATCGATCACAAGGAATTCGTTATCACTTGTCGCGTTGACGGGTAGAAATACATCACATTCAGTTGATTTAGTCCATCTCAGGTTGGGTAGATTGAAATCTCCGATTACTATGAACTCATCTGTATCATCAATTTGTTCATGAATAGTTTCCAGGCAGTCAATAATCTTAGTATAAGTATCGTAGTTTGAAGAAGGTGGAATGTAACAGGCAACAACATATATATGACCAGACTGAATTTTTATTTTCACGCACAGAATTTCCAAGTTGGAATCCAAAAAATCGTTGACTAGACTACATAAAAGATGGTTACGAACAGCTATCAACAAGCCTCCGCCAACGGTTGTTGTAGTAGAATCTGAATGGCGATCACGGCGGAAAATTTGAATGCTGGTATCAAATATCTCTGCGTCCAGAAAAGATGAATTTAACCAAGTTTCTGTGAGAATAATAACATCGTGGGGAGTATTGTTAATATTCATATAGACCTTATTGGTCTTTGTCCGAAGTCCATTTACATTTTGGTAATACATTAGTAATTGTTGTAGCTGCTCTGATTGAGGAATGGCATTGTCAGGTGTTGTGGAAAATGGTGAGAAGTTTTCCTCGACGATCTGTTTTGAAACTCATGTAGAATGATTCCATTTGGCCAAAACGACGCCGAGTTCAGTAAATAGAAAACTGAGTCAGGTACTTTTATCTTAAACGAAGAGTATTTTGAATAGTTACGATGAAGCATTTTCTCGACTAGTATTGAACGTAATGTACCAATTTTAGATTTAATAAAATTTTTTATGTCTAGAGCATTCGTTGCTGGTTCAAGTTTCGAGATAAAGATTGTTTTTTGACCTTCCACAATTTTTAATCCAGATTCCAAGTCAGTTATAGGTGATGTTAAGTTTGTTGATGTTGACGCTGTAGGCTCCTCCGAGGGGAAAGGTGATTCAGTATTAAGTTGAACGGATTCAACTAAAGGTTGATTCATTGCAGCTGATTGTTGAGTTGAAGCGGGTTGGGTCGGTGAAGCAGGAAGAGGAGTTGGTGTCTCAGAAGATGAAGCAAGCACAGGTGGGGTATCAAGACCGGAATTATTATTTTTTTTTTTTTGAAGGGATTGGTAATGTTAGATCGAGTTCACCGCCTTTGCGTTTTTGAGATTGGATATCACCAGGGGCATTTTGAAATTTAAGTGCACTTCTCGTTTGCTTACGTTTTAAAATTGGGTTATTAGAGATAACTTCAATTGTGTCACTAAGTAAAAGTAATTGATTTTGAAGTTTATCTATCATTTTTGTATTGTAGAGAACGTCACGAATAATGTTAGATTGCGCAAAAGGATCACACTCATCACAAAAGAAGTAAAACGGTTTGGATTTGTTGAATAGTTTAATTGAACTGAAAGGGGCACCAATACAATTAACATGAAATGTTTTATGGCAATTACCATGGCACATGATTGAATCAATCATAAAGTCGCAGATTTTTAAGCATTTCCCACATTCAGACATTATGTTAACTTTTGAATAGTAAATTTAAGTTTTAAGTGTTTGAAAAAAAAGGACTATACTGTTAACAAGATTGAAAAACTTGAAGTATGCATTACCTCCTAAAAGTATGCAACAAATATTTAACAGAACCGACACTGGTAGTCTATTGTTACCTAGACTTGAATGACAGGTAAAAGAATGATTTTACTAAGTGTATTTATGTTTTAGTAAAACATTAAAAAAAATCACTTATCACTGCATAAAAAGCCGATATTAATGTTTTAAAATACGAACAAACGGTTAACCAGTCAAACGAAATAATTAACACAAATTAACAATAACTATAAACTTGTGATAAACGAAAAATATACGGAGACGAAATGCACAGTGCTACAGTAAAACAGTGTTCAGTGTTCTGATTACGTTCATGTTTAAGACAAACTCGTTCATTTATATTTTATGTTAAATATTTTAAAATAATCCAAATAAATACCATGCTTTTTAAAAATCAAACACGAATGGTTTTGATTTACATCAAATTTTCTTAAAAAATTGTTTTTTTTTGGATCTGAACAGATTTAAAGTCGGTTTGAACAGAATTCTCTTTGAATTTATTAAACATACATATTCTATTTACAAAAGTCATGGTTCAGTTTTCTCAGTGTACCATCACAATTTGGGTTACTTAGATTTGTATTTTTTTTATAGAAATTTAATTTTTTGTTTTATTTTTTTCTGCCCGAATTTCACCAAACTATTTTTTGAGGTATGAGGAACTCCGAGACAAAGTTTCTCGCAGCCGAAAAAAATGTTTACGTATATATGATTTTTCGAGAAATGATATGTTGGCGTGAAATTAGCATCTCACTTATTCAAATCAATTTTTTCGGTGAAATCATGCAGAACTATTTGGGAAAACTATGAGGAACTATTATAGAACTCATGTGCATGCGACAAGAACTCCAAAAAACATTTGAGATGCTGATATTTGTTATACTAACTTCACGGACATCACTTGTGCCTCCTGGACAGGATTCAAAAACGGGACGTAAAACTTAAAGGTGAAGGAACCATTTGCGAAACATTTGTTTTACTCGAACATTGTCGTAAACAATGCTCCAGTTAAATAGCCAACAGATGCATTCCCCCCCTTAATCAATTCCCCTGTAAAACTCGCATCGCTAGGAATACCCATTAATTCAACCTTGAGCATAACTTAGGATATAACTGTTAAATATAGACACTCTTTTTTAGCCGCACTACAAGAATGTGGAATGCTTTACCCGGCTTGATTTTTCCCTCCTATTGTGATAAACAGACGTTCAAAACCAATGTGCATTGGCATCTCCTATCCTAATTTCCTATATTTTCGCATCTCGCACTGTGTTAATTCATGTTAAGGGTATTAATAACCCCTTGAGTGCGCGCAATTTAAAAAAAAGAACACTAGCGGTAAAATTGTAAAGAAATTTGAAGACAATGGATGAGTTACACGACCAATTATAGCTTTATTGCGTGAGAAGTTTCATGGTGCCGTAATTTCAGGACTTGGATACGTTAATTTTTCATGAAGACCACAAGATTCGACACTGTTAGATTTTTTTATGTGGGGTTACGCAAAAGACCGTCTTGCGAATAATCCCCAAATTCAAAACGCATTAAAAACCAACATTACTCAAGTTATGGAAAAATCGCTCGAAATGTGCGAAAAAGTGATAAATAAAATGCACGACTGGGTCGCACGTACTTGCTCTGTTGGTGCAATAGTCCGATGAAAACAAACTTTTCGATCAATAAGAACAATTCATTTTTGAAAAATTTGGTAAAAACCAAAAAAAATTGGCTAAAACTGGAAAACTCGATATACGGGAGCTAACGTTAAGAAACCTTTAATATTTAAAATAAGACGTTATCTTTTGGGTGTTATAAATGATACAAATGTCCACTTATGGCCAGATTAATAATACTGTTAAAAGCAATTTCCGCTATTATCATGAATAGCCAAAAACTAAAAATGCAGTTTTGTTTGAAGTATTCTATGTATGTTACATAAAAAGTTTCATAAAAATCGGGGAAGACTTTTTTGAGTAAATTAGAAAAAATGAAAAAATTGGCCAAAAACTAGTGGCTCTTTGTATTGGAGCCACCATTTAAAAAAGAGAAAATGAAAAAAAATCAATGCCATCTGATAGGAAGCTGTTGGGAACTATACCAAACAAAGTTTGAGTGAATTCGATGCAACCGTTGACAACTTATGGCCATTTGAAAAAAAGCCGTTAAGAGCAGATCTCCGTTATTTGCATTTTTAGCCAAAAACTAAAAACGCAGTTCTCTTCAAAACACTAAAAGAATATAACACACAAAGTTTAATCAAAATCGTTAGAGCCATTTTCGAGAAAATTAGAAAAAACCAAAAAAAGTTGGCTAAAACTCAACGGCTCGTTGTATGGAAGCCACCGTTTAGAAAGGCTTCAGTGAAAAATTTACTAAACCATCCTATAGAACACTATAAAAAACTATGTCAAACAAAGTTTGAGTTGATTCAATCAAGCCGTTGAGAACTTATGGCTATTTGAAAAAAAGCCGTCAAAACCTGATTTTCGTTACGACCATTTGAGGCTAAAACAAAAAACGCAGTTTTGTTAGAAATGCTTAAAGTTAGCTAAATTTTAAATTTAATCAAAATCGTTAGAGCCGTTTTCGAGAAAATCCAAATTGAAAAAAACCGTTACTTGAAAGGTACCAGTTTGAGCCGGGCTAAAACAAAATAAAAAAAACCTCGACAATGGTTTTTCTTCAAACTGCTATATACCAAGTTTGAAGAAAATCCGTCAAGCCGTTTAGGCTGTAGCATGACGTGAAAAAGCGCACATCCGCACATCCGCACATCCGCACAGACGCACAGACGCACAGACAGACCGACGGACGGTATGGCGAAAACCACTTTTTTGGGCTTCTCTATAATCGTAATGTCATGTTTGATTAAAACCTCGATTTTTTTTTTCTGCACGAAACCAATACTTGCCCTATAGAGCAAGTAAAAATTACCTCAAAAGAATGGCATGATGTGAATCTTCCCGAGACGGCCATTTTAATGCTATTGTTTTTCACACTTAAAAGCAAAGTCTAAACTTTATAATGTCCAACAAAAAAGTATCGCTGTGTTTGTTTTTTACTTTTGAATCCGAAAATGGATGACCCTAATTAAATTTTACTTCCATCTATAAATAAATTCTGATCTCTAATTCTATAGTTTGGTCTAAGACGTCAGTTATTGTGCCAGGTCGGCCTTGTAGTGATTTTCCTGTTCCAACGAAGTCTTCTGTGAAATAAATGTATTTTGAGATTATTGCCCATTACCATAATAATACATAGGTACCTACTCTTTTTATGATAACATTTAATAGAATGAACTTAAAAAACTTAATGTAGTTTCCCTAATCCAATTTAAATTCACACTAACTACCACTTGTTGAAAAAAATTAAAAACAATTGGATATCGGATATGTTATTATTTTCACTTATAAATAAACCACCTTTTCATTAAAAATAAGTTTTTTCAAATGAGTGAACGTAGTGTTCATTTAAGTGACGGGAATTGAGATCAGTTTCGAGTAATGCATTTAATTACCCCCATTAGAACATACAATAACAACAATTATTATTGTTAAAGAACGCACATTTCTCAGCTGTATAGAATTTCAAGTCCACTCCCACACGCATGTTTGTTTTTATTTTAACTCCTTAAAACATCAAACCCTACAATTATTACAACCTACAGCTGGATTGAAATAATTCAAAAATTACGCTATGCTATGCGTACGTAGTGTTTCAATTTCAAGAATGGGGTATCAGTCATTCGGACTCATTAAAGATTAAATTTCATGTACATTTTAAAGGGACTTTGGGAAAGGGGTAATGGATACCTACTCTGGCACCACTACCACACGATGCCACTAATATGATGAACGATATGCCATCTGTTTTAAAAATGAAAGTTGTTTGTGCGGGCCTGTAAGTCGATACTGATGTCACGGAACACAAGAACGGAAAACATAATGTACACTCTAGCGTTTTAATGCGTGATGTATTTAACAAAAATTACTTACTGTTGCTAACGGGGTACATCATTCTTCGTTTTAATTTGGTTTTGCCAACTTCTGGTCAATTTTGGTTTAAACAGGATTTTGAGTGATGATGTTCTACTAAAGATTTACTCAAACTGACATACTCAAACAATTTTTTAAATATTTTTTCGAAAAGTTTTTCAAAAAAAAAAACTAATTTAAAAAATAAACTATTACAATGATTTTCAATACTTTTTTTCCTAGATAGACATTTAGTTTTAAAATTAAGTTGCATACCTACGTAGTTTTTCCGATACAACTCTTAAGCTAATTAAAATAAAATGCACGACTGGGTCGCACGAACTTGCTCTAATGTGTGACAGTGGTCTAAGGTTTTGAGATTTTGATAAAAATAAATTTTTCAAAATTCTTAAATAAATACTTAAATTAATTTGAGCTGAAAAAAAGTACGCCATTTTATTTCTTGGAAAAATTCGAATTTATGAGAACAAATTTATACAAATCTGTGGAGCGGTTTTTGAGAAAAAAAGTTTTTTTTAAAAAACTTTTTGAAAAAAAATTTAAAAACACCAGTATAGGTATTCAGTAAATACATTTATTTAAAATTTTTAGAAAAAATTTAATAAGCAGTTTTCAAAATATTAATTTAATTTTTTTTTTTAAATGCTTTTAAAAATACAAAAAAATATTTTTTTTAAATATTGGTATGCATAGTATAAATTGAGCTACAACTATTTATGTGTGAAATTTCGAAAGAATCGGTTGAGTCGTTTTCGAGATAGTCGAAAGCAAAAGTACCGTTCTTAGACATTTTTTAAAACTTTTTTTTCAGCCATTTACCGTTATTTTTTGAGCTAAAAAAAATTTCTGCACAATACCTAAAAAACTCAATTTGAAGTAATTCGGCCCACCCGTTTGGGCTGTAGGTGTTTTTACATACAGACAGATGGACAGACAGACAAACAGACAGACATAATGATGGACAGAATTTTTAGACCATCTTATTTCGTCTTCGCTATCATCGTAATGTCATGTTTGATTGTTATCTCAATTTTTTTTTTTCAACGAATGCATAACTTGCCGTAAAAAAATTTCGAAATAATTTTTAATTTTTTTTAATATACATTATGCAGATACTAAGCGTTTATCTTGCATAAGAGCAAGTTCGTGGGACCCAGTCGTGCATTTTATTTTGTATCTATATGTGTATATGTCTGCCCGCCGCAGCCGCTGAAGTCGCTGCGAGTTCCAGAACTGAAATTTTGTTTTCTTTAATAACATTCAATAACAACAACTGCTAGCGCAATAAAAAAAGGCGTGTGCCACGCCCAAATTAGAGGCTTTATATTCCCAACGCAATTACTTTGATTTTCGTGACATTCAATTTTGAGCTTGCAGCTCAAATACAATAAAATATTGGTGCCTTAAATTTTTAAAACTTTGTTTTTGTTCTTTTATGAAAAGTGGGCCTAAGCCACACCCAAAATTCAAACATTTGTTTTCGTAGACAAGTCTCTTAGTTTCGAATTAGAGACGCTCAAATTTTGGCTTGTTGATTTATTACAAGTACCGTTTTTTAGCAAAAATAAGTTTTTACACTTGCTGAAATGGGCAGTAGCCACACCCAAAACCAATTTTTTTTTTCACAAAAGCTGTACCTACTAACAACAACTAATACCCACAAAACTTAAGGTGTATAGTATAGTATAGTAAAGAATAGTATAGTATAGTATAGTATAGTATAGTATAGTATAGTATAGTATAGTATAGTATAGTATAGTATAGTATAGTATAGTATAGTATAGTATAGTATAGTATAGTATAGTATAGTATAGTATAGTATAGTATAGTATAGTATAGTATAGTATAGTATAGTATAGTATAGTATAGTATAGTATAGTATAGTATAGTATAGTATAGTATAGTATAGTATAGTATAGTATAGTATAGTATAGTATAGTATAGTATAGTATAGTATAGTATAGTATAGTATAGTATAGTATAGTATAGTATAGTATAGTATAGTATAGTATAGTATAGTATAGTATAGTATAGTATAGTATAGTATAGTATAGTATAGTATAGTATAGTATAGTATAGTATAGTATAGTATAGTATAGTATAGTATAGTATAGTATAGTATAGTATAGTATAGTATAGTATAGTATAGTATAGTATAGTATAGTATAGTATAGTATAGTATAGTATAGTATAGTATAGTATAGTATAGTATAGTATAGTATAGTATAGTATAGTATAGTATAGTATAGTATAGTATAGTATAGTATAGTATAGTATAGTATAGTATAGTATAGTATAGTATAGTATAGTATAGTATAGTATAGTATAGTATAGTATAGTATAGTATAGTATAGTTTAGTATAGTATAGTATAGTATAGTATAGTATAGTATAGTATAGTATAGTATAGTATAGTATAGTATAGTATAGTATAGTATAGTATAGTATAGTATAGTATAGTATAGTATAGTATAGTATAGTATAGTATAGTATAGTATAGTATAGTTTAGTATAGTATAGTATAGTATAGAATAGTATAGTATAGTATAGTATAGTATAGTATAGTATAGTATAGTATAGTATAGTATAGTATAGTATAGTATAGTATAGTATAGTATAGTATATTATAGTATAGTATAGTATAAGAAAAACAATCAAAACTCTTATACAAATTCCCTTTATGTACTTCTATTTACTTTGTTATAAAGGGTCTTCAAATAAGGACTTCCAAACTTTGACAGTTAATAGCTCAATATACAATTTAAGTTTGCCAAATATAGGTTGTTGAACAAAGTTTTTATGGATGCTTTCAACGGTTGAAGCCTTAGCCTTTTTCTTGGACCAAAGATGGTACATATTACCAAATTTCAGCTTTATTCGGACCTACTGACGGACTGACGGATGGACATAACTAAATCGACTAAGCTTTTGATTCCGAGTCTGAATATATACTTTTCTATACCTGAGGGTATTATTTCTCCATTTGCACAATCCAAGACATTTTGAAGTTACACAGACTTCAAGTTCTTCCAGTTGAAATTCGCTACATAACGCTAGCTTTTTTTTCAAAAGAATTTCTTTGAAATTTCGGTTAGCAAAATACCGATTTTAAAATTATTTCCGCACCGTTAAAACTGGACCTTGTCTGCAACAAAAAACGAAATCCTACTTCCTAGCATATCTTTCATCTTTTGGCTTCTGTGAAGACCGGGATATGATTTTCATTGATAACCCAGTTTTCTTTCTAGAATTATTTTGGAGGATAAAACATTTGTCTAAAAGGAACTACGTACAAAGCTAGAGCGTTAAGTTGTCAGCGTCGAAAAGTCAAAAGGAAGACTTCAGCCAACTGTTAAACGCCGAAGACAACCAACTATAATCTTTGTCAGGCGTTTAGGTAATGCTGCACTTCATTTGGACGATGATGAAATAAATGTTCGTCTACCCGACCAGGAAGAAGTTCGAACTAAATTCTAAAAACGAATGCTATAACAATAAGGAACAAGGGAAGAGATACCCTGAACTGCACCAACTAAAAAGGTTTTAGTCTCACAAGTGACGCCTGAACTCTTTCTCAGGAGAAGAGCATTGTAGAACTTAGTAACAATGGACAGACTTAACTTTGAATTCATCCATGACTTTGTCTATTTGTTTTCAGTCGAACAACCACTCTTGTCACTCTTTGTAGCAAATCCTTCCCTCAAAGGAACAAGAATATGCATGTTTAAATGACTACAGAAAAGACTGACCCATCATATCGGTTGTTATAGTGACACGGAGTTTTATCCAATATCTCTTATTTTCAAAACCTCATACTTGGCAAAACTACAGTTAAAGATTCTGTTGCATTTCGTCTCCTTCTATAAGATTTTGCGTAAAGAACTTTAAAATTTGTGTTAGACTGGGAAAGTTGACGGAACTGGTTGGCAAGGATTATGATGCTTGGTCAGTTGTCTTAAACTGTAACCTCTTGTTTCTATTATTTAATATCATCTCGATTTTCGTGTTGCCAAAAGATAAGCTTAGGGTTTCTTTGAAACCAAGAACTCGATTCAACAATAAGAGGATACCTACTGAAATACTCTAAAATCATAGATCTTATCACCAATTCCTCTTTTGAAACGAATAGATCATCAGAGGTTAATAGAAATAGAATAAAGAGCTCAATAGAGAAATGTTTCCTTAGAACACAATATTCAAAAAGAGTTGTATATTGCCCTTAAGAAATTTTTCAAGCAAACGAAAGAATAAACTTATGTTTGAATGTAATTTACTCTACAAAGGACTTTTATTCACCAACCACATGGCAACAATCTAAACTACGGATATCCGTTTTGTCTTTGAAAATTATCTAGATTATGTATCTACAATAAGTATTGAAAATTGAAAAACTGTTGACTCAGCTAAAATTCAGGGAATTTCTTATCAAATTGATTCAAGAGAAAACACAGAGAGAAACAATTAAGTTAAGAAAAACCTGTCACACAACAAGGCTTTTCAATAAAAACCGCAATGTGTTTTTCTTTTCATCGAGATGAAAATGATTAAGCACGGCATAACGACCATCTACAATCTTGACGCATCCTTGAATCGATTTTCATGGTGAACACAAGTGTGCGAGCAAAAGTCTGCATTTTGTATGATTCTTCATCCGATGCAGACTTAAAATTTATGAAGGTTTTATCATTTTCAATTTCTCATCCTTGTACTCGTACTCGTATATTCGGTTGTATAAATGTTTATGGGCAAGAATTTCGCATTGGGGGAACTGGAAAATGAAAACATCGTAAAATATATAAGTTTTGGTTAAGGTTGAACTTGACATATAAGTTAAGAAGCTTATCGTTGACATATGTTTGAGTTTTCAACCCTTAACAGTTAAAGGCCTTTGAACATGAAGATAAATCGAAACGAACAAAAAAAATAAAACAACCCTTAAATCCAACACAAACATGCCACTAGGTACACATTCGTACAAATGAAGTTTTATTCAATCTCAAGATGTCGCAAAACCATCAAAAATTTCAGGATGTATTGGGAAGGATTACAATCTTCAACCCATTGTTACAATGGTTTGGAGGGTGAAAAAAATGATTATTTTCTGTGTAAATACCGCAGAAAATAAATTATTATTTTGTAAAAGGGTTATAAATCTATGTTTTCCTTCCTTTTATACGAGTACAGTAGGTTGAAGAAGAAACGAAATGTTTGTTTAATCAAACAGCTAATAAAATATAAACAGACTTTAATTAGGTAGGTACATTTTTTCAGAAACTTGAATTTTAAAACAAGTCACTTTTTACTTGCTCTATAGGCTAAGTAAGTATCGTCCTGATTTTAAATCAAAAATATCATTATGATGATAAAGAAGCACAAACAGATTAATGGTTTTCGCAATACCGTCAGTGCGTGAATGCGTCGCCCGGTCTGTTTGTGCGTCTGTGAGCTGTTACGCTTCAACATGTACAACCAGAAACGACTACGCTTATTTTTTTAAACTTCAAATAATTATAGCAGTCGATTTTTTTTAAAATTTGCTTTGCTTGAATCAGCTCCTTTCAAGTAACGTTTTTCAAACATATTTTACAAAACTAAATTTTTATCAAAGAAGGTTTTAAAAGTTTTTTTTTTTAATGCCCAAGCTATATAAGTTGGCGACCAACGTGGTGCACTCATTTACTTAAAATTTGTTTGGTATAGTTCTTCGTTCTTCCTAGTTCCCTTTTGAGATGGCAGTTAAGTAAATAATGTGGAACGAACAGGGAAGGCTTATTGACTTTCACTATCAACCGTTAATGTGTGTGTTCAGACTCTGGAGGATTGGATGGGACCTTCAATTTTCCGCCGGATCGCAACGGATGTAGAGATATGCACTTTCCTCATACAGTTTTATTTTTGGAGGATTGGTCGGTCACTCAACGCTCAGTTTTTGAGCAACATTTTTAAGTTTTTTTCTAATTTGATCGAAAACGACTCTCACGATTTTTATAAAATTGTGTTGTTTTAAAAAAACAAACATATTACACCCATGTTTGTTTTTTTAAAACAACTTTGTTAAAGCTTCAAATGCAAACAACCAAACTACTATTATAACTGTTTCATTGAACTGACCATAACTTGGCTTTGACAACATTTACGAAAGTGTGCAGACTTGGTCAAGTTTTTATCTTAAACAAGACCTACCTACAAGATGGCGTTTAAGTTTAATAGATACAAGTATTAAAAAATGGCTCAGAAAGAATTTTGATAACTTTGTTGGTATAATATTGGGAGTTTTCAAAAAGCTTTTTGCTTAGACTACAATCAACGGAAATAAAGTTTTAGTTGTTGTAAAGGGTGTTTTTTTTTAGCTGCATGAGAATTCCGATTGTTGTAGATTTTAGTCTATGGTTTGACAGTTGAGAATGTCAAACCGTGTCTGTACAGTTAGGCTTGTTGTTTGCAAAGTTCGTCATTATGCAGATCATATTTTCATAACGGTAGCTCCTATAAAACAGACGATTCAGTTTAAGCTAAAACATTTAAATTATAGAATGGGTTTAAAGATTTTGATTAAATTTACTATTTGACACATTTGTAGTTATTAAAAAAAACTGCATTATTAGTTTTTGGTTGTGGTATTCTATACACACGAATTTTACTAAATTTGACAGAAGTTGACATGGAAGACATGTGCCTACATTATGTCCACGAAAAATTGGCAGTAGGTACCTACATGCTAAATTCACAGAAACCCCCATAAAAACTTTTAACCAACCTGTGAATTTCGAATTGCATTTGACGTAAATCCAACACGACTTTTTATTATAGTTAAAAACAAGTTATGCAGTTAGCAGCAGTGTTGTTCCATGTAGACAAAACATGTAGACTATGTTGTCTACGTGTAGACAATTCAACCTAGACAATTCATCATTGTCTACATGTCAATGTAGACAATGTAGACAATAAATTTTGTTTCAATTTTCCAACTTTTTTTGTCTTCTAAATCATGAAAACAAAACAAATTTGTATTATTTTAGTCTTCTACTCTGCATTTTGTAAAAAAAAAACCACTTCTATTGGAAATGCTTACTTGTTACTTCATAATTATACAATAAGATGTCTTATTCATACTCGTCTTCGACGTCTGCATCAAAACAATTGAATTGATTATCCTCAATTCTCACTGAATAATAAAGATCGTTCAAAAGTCAAGAGATTTCTTGGTATACTTGAAAAAAAAACTCTTTCGATTTGAGCGGAAGAGGCTGGAATAAGAATATATTTTTGTTTGCCCAATTTGACAGATTTGGATGTTTTATAGATGTCACAGATCTTGAACGGCTGTCCAATCTTCAGGCCTTAGCCAGGAGATCTTGTGAGGTAGTCCAAGGTTTGTGATAACGCCAGAAGTGGAACAAAGTCGTAGGATTTCAGGCTTTTGCTGCCCATAGAGTCAGGTTAAACCAGACTCTTTGTGAGGTAAAAGTTCTGGATCTGAAAACTTTGTTCGTGTGGAGGTTTTTTCTGAACTCATAGCCATCCTTCTATCAGGCTATACGCCAGGTAGTAAGATGTGGTTATGGGAGAGGGATTAGCCAAAGCACACACTGAATTTCAGGCGCACTAGTCGCAATATAGACAGACAAAACTAACGATTTACGAGGACAACTGCCGGAGTTGCTGAGGGAGAGGAAAACTTTGCCAACTCCACACACCTTAGCGTATTCAAACATACATTTTTTTCAAAAACTTTTAAAACGTTTTTTTTTAATTTTCCAAATTTTTTTTTTGTCTTAACATCAGTGAAAAACTTTTTTTGTTGGGAGAAAGCGTACTTTTGTATCTAAACAAAAGCATAGTCTTTGTCAGCACAAGGATCCAAAAGTGCTCTGGATTTTGACTTTATATACTCGTGTGTACATAAACGATAAGTCACAAGAGGACTTAAATCTCAATAAGTGTAGATCGGTGCAAAAAGGAAGTTTCGCTGAGCGGAAAAGAAAAGTGCGATAAAAGACATTATCTTTGAAAGAATTCTCTAGTTTAATTTCACAATTCTTTTTCCTTTTTTGTTTTTGTAAAGAATTCAGTTCTCCGTATTTTTTTGGTTTAATCTAGTTTTTTTTGTAATTAGTTTGGAAAGGTGATTTTTTTTTTATTGTGGTTGCTGTCTTTAATAATCATCTTTTGAAATTTAACAAAGCCCAAGTTGCTCCAGTTCTTCGACGTGCTGCCGGCAGGACATCGAGGGACCAAACAAAAAAAAAACTGTAAGTCCTTAATATTAAGACCGAAAAAAGGTCCTTTTTAAACAATTGTTAAATTCAGTGACAGATATTCCTGAGTCATCTTTTCCAACTAGGTATCTAGGTTAATTTTTTTATTACATTTTTTTTTATTAGTTTTAAGAATTTTGAATTTACAATTTTTTTTGTTAAATAGTTTATTATAAAGCTGGAGAGCTAAATTTTTAATGAAAATTCATTTGAATAAAAATTATAAAGTTATTTGAAAAGTTTGTGTTATGGATTTCTAAACTTTTCAGCTAAGGGTGTGTGAAGGCGGACAAAGCCATCCCTATGCAGAATTTCCGGTAGTATGACATGACCAACTGACTGTACGCTACAGTTTGCGACTGGTTGGTCATTTTAGGGGTTACTTCCGTACATCGGCCATGGAAGTAACGTTCGGAAGTATCTTTCAGATACTTGGGTGGGTTGGCCAGGCCTTCGTCAATAACATCAGACGAGCGCTTGGAATTTAGTAGTACGGTATCTGAGGGAAATAGAAAAGTAAAGTGCTTTAGTTTTAGGGTTTAGACTAAGGTAAATTTAAGATTTATATAAGTTCAAATTCGTACCAACGAATTTGACTTTGGTGGAGGTGATTTTATTTCATTATTTTTATTATTTTTGGTGAAGGGATTCTTATATTATCATTTATGGTGATGGGAAATTTAATTTTTTTTATCATTTCTGGTGGTGGAAATTCAATTATTATTATTATTTTGAATTTTAGGTAGGTTTAGTTAGGTTAGTTTGATTTTGAAAAGCACTATACTTACATGTTCCTTCAGGTAGCGTCAAAGTCCTTCGATTTGTGGTAACTTTCAAACCTTTTAGAGTAGAGTCATTCCTTTTCCAAACTCCTCTTCCTTTCCTTTAACTTTCTTCTTTTTTTGGCACGATAATTTTGATTGTCGAGCAGGAGGGATAAGTGGAAGCGGCAAAGAACCACCCCCATTTCCGTCGAGCATAGCCGTGCAACGACAAGCGTGCCGCCGCCCTTCTACTTTCCCAAAGTAAGTCCTCCGTGGAACCCTGACTCGCAACATAGAGTCCATATTCCAAAAAAAAAAATTGGGTTTTCAATATCTTTTTCATACAGAATCTTAAAAATGTTGATTTTTCTATTAAAACAGTTCCAATCTTTAATCAACAAACGGAACAGTCAACCGCTTGACACCTATTTATTAAAGTGCAGACTGGATCAAGAAGCTCGATATAACTGCACTATGCTACATATTTTTGTTGTTAGATTTTATTAAAATAAATCCAGGCCATCAAAGCATATTTCAACAACAAAGGACTGAATTATTAGATATTCAATTTAAATCAAACACGCACCTTTTCTAATTCGAAATAAACCATGCGACAGAACAATCAAGAATGACAGATTGGAATGGAATGTCTTCATTGTCTACCTTGTCGACTTCATTGTCTACATTGTCGACATTGTCTACATTGTTGACGCAATTGTCTACGTAGAAAGGTAGACAATCAAAGTCGACGTGTAGGGGAACAACACTGGTTAGCAGTTATAAGCTTATAAGTAAAATTTAAAAAAGTTTTGAATGAGTCATTGCATTTTTGATGATGATTTTAAACGGTAGACCAGAGTTTAAAGTTGAAGTTGTCAAGGACTTTCTATTTGGGTTCCAATATAACCTCTCAGAACAATGTGAGTGGAAAAATCAGTCTTGCAGTTTTTTCGGGTCGGTTTTGGAAGGCATCATAGTAGCAAAGCCGTCTCTCAAAGGGCCAAGGAGGCAAGACCCTTATCATCCAAGTCCTGCTGTTTGGGCAGAAGCGTGGACACTGACACAATCGGATGATTACTGGGTGGGGTGCTTTGAGAAAAATATTCTTCAAGTCATATTCGGTTTTGTATGTATAAATGGAAAATGGAGGAGAAGATTCAATGACGAACTGTACGGTCTATACAGCGACATTGACCTGGGTTAAAAGCTAAAAATACAGCGGGTTGGATGGCTGGGCCATTTCGAGCGTATGGACGAAAACGTACCAGCCCGCCGAGTCTTTAATTAATATAATCCGGAGAGCCGACGCACTTCTTAAAGGTCTGAGGTGTTGCGATGAAGTGGAGAACAAACCCAATTTCTCAAAAAAAACTTGAATGGTTTATTAGAATAGAACAATTTAAAAGAAAGATCGTATATATAATATAGCGAAAAAGACACAAAAATTAGTGTATCTTCAAAAATGCCAATTGGTTCAGAGAACGGGTCATATTTACTTTTTTTTCCAAAAAAATTGAAGTTCCTTGCTTATTTTATACAACTCTGCCGTCTGACTAGCCATACCTACTATTTATTGCTGTTTATAAGAATCGGTTATTGTCTTACTATTGCTTATTTTAGGAAAACAATATAACATTATGTAATTTTATAAAATTCAAATTTAACAAAAAACTTTCTATTATAAAGTAAGCAAAAAAATTTAAATAGATGCACGCTATTCCTTCAATGCATTCTGTAATAATAGCATGATAATGAAGGTAGCGAAAAAAGGAATGACCTCATCATTAGATTATCTTACGAACAAGCTACCAGAAGCAAAAGAATCAGTTTCCAGGAACTACATCTCTCATGCTAAAGGATTAAACTCCCGTACAATAGAATTCAAGAGGGTTGCTCGCTTTTTGTACTATACCAAACAACAACAAAGATGGCACTATGATGAAAGGAAAACAAACACAACAACAATGAGTCATCTAAAATAAAAACACGGCCATCATCACCATCATGGAATTCATTGTCATCCCATCATCATCATGGTGATGGTGATCCTCGAACCTCGATATAGCTATGCCATGTGGTGGTGTAAGAAAAAAAGTTTTGCTTGTCCTCAATATCCAGTGCCCTTTTACAGTTTGTTCCGTCCGTCGCCGGCGGTCGGTCGGTGGTCGTGTCTTGGTTGTGTGCACTGCTACTCTTCATATACAAATTCTGGTGAATTTTATATACCTTTATAAGGATGTCAATCTCATTTCTCATATTCAATCCGTGCTGAATAAAACAAAAATAGACATGCTATTCCATTGTTGGAACTGCCAGGTATGTAGATTTTGTGCACGTTTTTATTATAAACTGAGATAAACTTCTACATGTTTTTAACTAGCGACCCGGTCTGCTTTCGCACGATTGCAGTATGTACCTTTAAGTTCAAGACTTAGAGGTTCTTCACGCTCAAAAGCCGTTTTTTTCTATTCCTTCTTGTACACTTATAAGCGTTTGTGCATAAGAGCGTTGCATACCTTTAAGACTGTAAATTAACGTTCGATTATCATTGCGATGCCATATCTTTTAATATTTTATTTTCTTGGGATAAAATATACTACACAATATTATGCATAAATATAAACTTTCTGGAAAAAAATATCTACGTATTGGTGAAACCAGTTTGAAAATCCGTTGCAGGGTTAGAAGGAAGTTAGCGGATAAACAGTAATTCTTTTCATAATATGTGTTGAAGATATCTTTGCTGATTTTTAAAGAACATAGCAACACCCAACACCCTAAAAGAAAGTTTTAAATTTCCTATCGGATATATAGAGTAAGTGCGCCAAAATGTCCAACCCTTAAAATTTTCATATATAAAACTATACATTTAAGTCAAATTCATTTTTTTTTTTTTTTCGTAAACAGTCTCACAAATTATTTATACTTTAGTCTTTAGAAACTATAATTAAAAAAAAAAAACAAACATACCAAAAAGTTAATTACAAAAAAAAAAACTTGGTTGTCTGTAAAGTCGGTTTACGGACGATAATTTTACGTGATAACAAGTTAGCAAAACAGTTCATGTGTAGGTTGCATCTCTCCAACCACCAAATACCCAACCCACCTACAGCCACCCACCATTTTTGAAATTTTTTCACCCCTTAACCCAAACACCAACCTACCACCCCCATATACAATCATAGTCCGCCGTTTTTGAAAATTGTTTCCTCCTTCCCAACACAATAAATCCCCCCTTCCTAACCACTATCAATCACCCAACCCATCTACAACCAACCACCCACTATTTTTGACAATTCCGCCCCGCCTCCAGTACAATTACCTTTGACAATTCCCTCCACTACACCATCCCCCAAATTCGACCACCCATTACACTCCTACAACAACTTGCCACTCACCCAACACCGCCAACCACCCATCACACCTACAGCCACCAACCAACCACCAACCATTTTTGACAATTTTTTCCTCAACCCCATCCCAACACCAAATCCCAGAAATCCAACCACCTACTCCACCTGCCACCACTTTCCACTCACCCACCATTTTTGACAACTTTTTCATCGCACCACATCAAATCAACAATCGCCACCACCAAAACTGCCAACCAATCAAACGACCTGCAACCGCCAACCAACCACCCACCATATTTGCCAATTCACCCCCCCCCCCCTTCCCCAATCATACCAAATACCTCCAACTCCAAACACCCAGCCCACTTACAGCCACCAAGGAACCACAAATTAGTTTTGACAATTTTTGTCTCACCACCCAAACCAGCTACAACCACCCACCATTTTTGACAATTTTTCCTATTCCCAACCCTACCAATACCACCCCCCCATCACCCCCACCCCCCGCCTGCCCCACACACACTCCCACCACAACCAACCAACCACCCAACACCCTCCACTCCCACTTTAACGACTTTCTAGGCTATCAAAGCAGCTAGGTAAGGTCAGTGTGACTGTGACTGTGACATTTTTCTGTGCGTGCTGCCCATATATTCCAAACCGATTTATTAGACGTTATCACGTCAAAAATTAAAAAAACATTCCACAATTTATTTTAAAATGTAGACCAGGGTGTTACATACATATTTGAAACAATGTTTTTTAAACTTTTTTGTGATGATGAGGCATGAGAATTCACATATAAAATATTGCTTTTCATTGCCAGCCGCAGCCATGATGTAATTCCTTAAACCAAAACAACAACAAAATCCGATTTAAACCATGTTTCAAATATGGCCCACTGGTTTATATCAAAACCTGGAATGGGCCATATTATCAACACTGACAATTCCACTTTTTTTTCCTTTTTTAATTTTTTACAAACTCAATTAATTGCAATCAAATTTTTAATTTCTCATTCGGTAACATAAAATATAAAACTTTGTACTTAACGCAAGAACTTGTTTAATTGCTAAAAATTTTGATCCTTTAGTAAACTCACCCAAAAATTATAACGAACACGAATAAAATTAACAAAATGCATTCACTCCCAATCCCAACACTAAGCAAATACTGTCATCAAAATACAATGATGCAATGTCGGTTTGAATGTGTTTGATTTGAACGTTTGGATCAGTGCCTAGTACGTTTTATTCATAAAATATTGCAGTGGGCCATTTTACCAACCTGGGTCATATTTGCGACACTTACTCTGCACTCATTTTTTGTCTTGCAAGAAAACATAATTAAATCTTTGATTTTGTACCCAAATCAGAAGACTCACATCAGCTTTTTATAATTAAATATTATAAAATCAAATACTTTGCATTTCCCCAGCGGCCAGCACTCAAACAATTTGATTCAAATATTATCATAATTTACAGTGCGTATCCATGAAATTCAATACGTTAAAAAAAAAACTCCTTTAAATAGCTTTCGTTATATAACATATATTTTTTACATGGCAACGCTTAGTTGTAATGCCATAACTACCCCACAAAGGGGAATTGTTTTTAACCCGATTTCTGTTCGTTTACTTTTTTTGTTGTTGTTGTTTCTATTTGGCCTGGTTCCTGTGTTAATCCTTTTCACAGTTTCATTTTTATCTTCCAGCCGAAGGATTAAATTACGTATGCTGAGCAGGATTCTGTTTCGCTGCATTAATTATGCTAATGCATTTAGTGCGGGAGAGAACTCTACAAACTACGAACACTCCTGTTTGATTGTGTATCCCTAAAAATTTACGACATTAGTGCGAGTGTGTGTCGGTGAAGACGAGGCCGTCGGATGAGAGGATGGAGGATGAGGACAGAGGGGCTCTTAGGATCAGGCTCACACAGTTCAGTGGCATTGTTATTTAGATGCATAATGTCAGAGATACGAATAGAACGCTGCTGATGCTGAAGGATAATTAGCACTGAAGTCAATTAAAGAAGTTAGACAGTATTTTGTGGGAGATGTGATGAGCGAGAAATAGAGTGTAGGGCGGCCGGCTCGGCGGAGGGGACCGGGGTGGGTGGTTGAGGTTTTGTTTGCCTTTGGCCTTGGCATGGCATGCAATGGATGACAGATCAAAGGAACGAATAGAATTATTTACTTAATGAGAGCAAATGGAATGCGGAAGAAATTGTGCCTTGATGGTTGGCCGGTTTAATAATAAAGTCGTGGCTCGTGGATGAGCCTTAAAGGGCCAAGGGTTGGCAAATTAAGGATTTTATGAAAGCATGATGATATTTTGCGCTTTCCTTTTATTGGTGGGTGAGTTTAATTTTTGCTGGTATAACAAGAGGGCTTAATAAAAATGTATCCTTAGTTTTTATGTTGATTTCTTTTTAATTGAGCCTTGGATTAGCACAAAGTAATTAGTTCATTATAAGTAATGAATATCTTGAAAAAGTATTAATTTTATTTTATCATGTTTTGGGTCCCGACTTGTTTTTTGGGACCGAAAAATTAATGTATTATATTGCCTATTCTCAATGAATAGCAATTAAGATGATTTATGTAAGTAGTATTTTTAATTAGACGAAATCGATTTAGAGCACTGCACACAGCACACAAAAAAAAGATAAACAATTATATCTTTCCTTAAACTCAATATTTAATTGATTCGTTAACTTCTTGGAATGTGATGTCGCCTGAAAAGCAAGCCATATTACCATAAGACATACGATATTTTAACCTTACCTTGTTCAACTATCCAAGGGCGTCCGCGAAAGGGGGGGGGGTGGATTTTTTGTTAAATGATTGTTCGCAAATTTTTTTTAATACAATCTTATAGTTTGTTGTAATAAATGTTCAACTATGTCATAAAAGGACAACGGTGTCCAGACGATTTTATAAGAGAAAAATATCGTAAAGCTTTGTATTTCATTGTGCAAGTCACAAGTTGAATTTAGTTGTTAACCATCTGAATGACGTTCTAGAAACTCGCGCAACACAATAAGTACTATCAAGGATGTTATTAACTTTTACCGTTATTCCCTTACAAGAAGAAAATATATGTTCCGAACATTCCTGCCATTTGCGAAACTCGCGATAAAAAAATCATTTTAAGCTTCAAACATCATTTTGGAAGCATCGTTAGGTGATTAAAAGACCTACAAGAACATCGGCTTTCCAGCTGCACTGTGCTGCGACTCAAACAACCTTTGTAAAATGTATCATTCTAAAAGCATAGTAATCTGGCAACCTTGAGCCAATTGTGAGTATTTTACAATTACAAAAGTTAGACCTCCTTGGTCCTTGCATGCACGAATCATGTGCACAAATTCATCAAACTAGGAAAAGACCATTGAGATCATTGATGTAGAACTTCAAATGCCTGGAGCAGTGAGCCGCCAAGAACATCAATTGATTCCATATCTAGATTCATTAGGGGAGAGTGGGTCACATTTGAACACTTTTTGCTCCAAGCATCAATTATGTTCAAATGTGCCCCTCACGTGGCTCAGCTTTGAACTAAGCTGGGGCACTTTTGAACGGCAGTTTTTCTTTAATAGTTTTTATTTGTAAATAAGACAAAGATGCTTTGTTTTTTTAAATTGAATAACTGTTTTTTTTTTGCTTTTTTTTTTAAAGAAGCCAAAAACTTAACATAAGCAAACTTGATTTCACAAATGACTTTAATAATTGTAATATTACTAACTTTATGCATAAAATATGGTTAGTTCCTAAATAATAGCGAAGGTAACAAGGCAACAGATACCTACTACGCTAAATTATAAATCTTATTCATAAATTTACATTTACAATAACATGTTCAAAGGTGCCCCGCCCGTTTTGTTCAAACCTGCCCCAGCTTGCCACGTCATGAATAATTTGGCATAAATAATCACTTTTTTCCATATTTATTGTGATGGGTGCTTTTTGTTTTCCAGCCGGGGTTTTACTCGCCGGATTGTCCAGGTCCGTTCTCAAAGAAAAACACTAAACTTTGATTAAGATTCCTTTTTGTAAAATTCACAAATAATTTTATTTAACACAATCCTTATTATTAAAAGTATTTAATGGTTTTCAAATTTAGTTCATTTCACACATAGTTATATTCTATAGCATGTATTGCTATCCAATCGTTAAGACCGCCTGTGGCGTGGATGAAATTCGCTGGTTTCCTCCTGGGTTTCTACTGTAGTTTTCTGCGGGACTCCGAGTAGGATTCCGAGTTCGTCTCTAGTTTTCAATTCCTGTGGACAATGGATTAGTTCAAAGAAACCTTTTGGCTAGAAACGCAAACCTCGGGTTTGCAAAAACTGCAGGCTTTCGCTCTGGTGGATCAGCAGGTATAACGGCCCCTGGTGGCAATTAATACTTAAATTCTCTTAAAATAAAGCAACCATGAAAGTTGCACACGGCAGGCTATTGCTCTGGTGGATCAGCAGGTATAAAGCCCCTGGTGGCAATTAATACTTAAATTCTCTTAAAATAAAGCAACCATGAAGTTGCACACGGCAGGCTATTGCTCTGGTGGATCAGCAGGTATTAGCCCCTGGTGGCAATTAATACTTAATAATAATAGAATAATAACCTTAAAATCCACTAAGACCCCTTACCACTGGTGGGGGGAAGTCAAAGCGGCGAAACCTTAAATAAGAAATAAATTCTAAATATATGATGAATTTCTCCATGCTTCTCTGTGTTCTTCTTCGCCTTCTTATGTTATATGGCGGCAGCAACACCGTGTGAGTTGTAAAAGCGAAAGATAATTTTACATGCGCTTTAACACACGCTTCGTCGTTGTTGCTGTTTGTGGTGTACGCGTTGGGATATTAATGGATCCAGTGACGATGACGTATCGTAGCAAAGTAGAATGTATGAAATAGGTAAGAGATGTGACGCTTCGTTACATTATCAAGGAACTTACTTTTGTGGTTCCAGATAAATGTTTGTTTCCAATTAATTTTTTTATAAAAAACACTCATTAAAAACTGTTTACTCTCTTAGAAAATATTTACGAAAAAATTGGAATATCAGTACAAAAAATCCACATTCAACTACTTTCAGGCGCCTGCTGAAGAGAAGAGCGAAAGTCGTTGACGGTTTAAGAAAATAATATTGGCAAGTGAAAAATTCTGATTTGGTTCGGAAATATTTTTTAAATAAGATTTTATTAGCACTATTCAAAGGTGCCCCAGTCTCCCCTAATATTGTCACATGAACTTAGATTTCAAGAGGAAAACATAACAGCATATAAATTTTTTCTGTTGCAGCCATCGAATAAGCTGAAAATATATATTGAAGATTTTAAAATAAAATCAAAAATATTTACCGAGAGTTCTTTAAATTAAAAATTACTTTATTAAATTAATTTTCAAATTAACTAAATATATTCAAACTAAGGTAAGATTCTTATAACCACGTACATTTTTATTGTTTTTTGGTTGAGCTTGCCCCCCCCCCCTGATTAAAATCCTGCGTACGCCCTTGCATCTATCGTATTTTGACTTTTCTGCTTAAAACAGATTTGATAATTGTCTTAACCCATAAGGCTTTGAAAGTGTGTTATCTACTTATTATTCGCTTTCAGTTTTGTTCAATATTTAACCAGTACCGAGCAGCAACGTACTCTTCCTCAAATTGGTTTCGGAATCCCAAGGCAATTCATAAAAAACTAAAAAAACTGACTTCGAAAGAGGATTACAATGCCGCGAAGTGTTGGGTTTTTCTCCAGCGATACCTTCTATTATTTTCACTCATTGTGATATCCAGAAGTTCACAACCAAAACCCATATGCATCGGTATTTCTTTTTTCATCAATCCTCAATTTCCCAACAGGGTCAGTTAAACATTAAAAGAGTAGTCATAACCCTTCGAAGTTCACTTTAAAATTTATACCCTTTCAAGAAAAATGCATATACAAAATTTTTTAACACAAACGAAAATGGCAATTGAACAAGAAGCTTGTTGTGTTCATTGTAGTTGTCGATGATTTTCTAGAGAAACGGACACTGTTTTTTTTTTTTAAGAATCTTGCAACACTGCACAATGGACAACTTTCCGTCGAGTTTGATGTGTGTCAAGGAGTGAGACGAGAAGATGTCTTGTCACTAATTATGTTCTTGCTAGCAATTGACGATGTGATGACTGTCACGATGGGTAGTGGGTACAAATGAAAGACTTGGTATATCCAATAGAGACCATTTTACAAACTAGAGCTACAGTACGTTGTCAACGAACTGTTGGATACCCTATTCCCTATATTTTTGTATGTGTATACGTTCGCCTTCAGCAGCCAGCCGCTGTTCTAGTTTCAAAAACAAAATTTTTCTTTAGTAGGCCAGGCACAAATTCATGAACATAATTTTGTTTGGCCGATATGTTCAATGAATAACTGCTGGCGTAATAAAAAGAGGCGTGTGCCAAGACTTAAGTTGAGACTATTTATTGCGAGGGCAATTACTATGAGCTCTAGTGACACACTCAACAAGACAAAACTTAAATTTTTAAAAGTTAGATTTTGAATAAAAATAACAATAATTCTTGAACCACACTCTCCTAAATAACCGAAGTGTTAATCTAAAAAAAATAAATAAATTGTTGGCACAACAGCTCCAAGCGGGGCTGGGGCCTGTGACTTACACTCTCAACCATTCCTGTGTGTGCGTTGATATTCTGCAGGAATGGAAGGGACCTACAATTTACCGCCGAATCCGAACGACTTTCCATGACATTAATTACTCTTGGAGGATTTGTCACTTCCTCACAAGAGGCAGTACCCCAAAAAAAACTTAAGGTGGCAACGTCAGGGATCGAACACTGAACCTTCAACGTAGCAGTCCGACACACTTACCACTACGCCACGGGGTACTAAGTTAAGTACTAGTGTTAATCTTCTCACTTCAAAACTGCGACCGATAGCTAAAAAACATTGAAAAATTAATGTATATTTCGACTTTTGACGGAAACGCCCCTTAAAAGTAGGAGTGTCCTTAAAATTGAATATTGGTATCTTAAATTTCAAAAATTTCAAAATTCAAAAAATTCTTTTTGTACACAAGCTTCTTGATTTCGACTGAGAGACGCACAAATTTGGGCTTGTGGATTTATTATAAAACCGTTAATTTGCAAAAAAAAAAATTTATAATTTCTATTAAAAAGTAGGCGTCCACCCAAAATCGATTTTAATGATTTCATACACAAGATATTTCTGTACAAGTTATACCCACAAAATTTTATGTTTTTCGCTCTAATGTTAGCATTGTTATTTTATAAAAACTATATTGTTTTTTTTTGTATGAAAAGTGGGCGTCAGCCACTCCTAAACTGAAATTTTTTTATTTAATTGGAAGAAGATTCACATAAAGCTTATACGTGTGCAAAATTTAAGAGCAGTACTTTTACCGTTAAAATACAAAAAATACAAAAATGGCGATTGTGGGCGTGTCAAAATATATATACTTTTCAATACCTAACGGTATTATTTCTCTATGTTATAAATTCCACAACAAATACAATATACCCATTCTATAGAATCGGGTATAAAAATCTGCTTTGACAACTTCAATAAAAGGTGTCAAATATCGTATTGGAAACATGGTAGAATACCTAGCATTGTACCATTTCACTTATAAAGATTAAAACTATTGAAAATTTGGCTAGAATATCTTGAAAGCTTATACGCTAAATTGTAATATAGTTCATTTTCCTAGACGAAATCTTCTGGGCGTTAAAATTCTGATTGCGTGCAGAAGCAGCCAGCAGCAGAAAATGCATAACTTCTTGTAATTATAGATTTATTCCAAAAAGAATAAGCTGACGCATTACCTACCTATACAACAGACATACCTCTTACCTATTCAGACATTAATTTATTTTCCATTCCCGCCAAATTATTCATGTGTCGGTTGAATTATTCTCGCCCACACTCGGCTGTCTCATGTTTTGCCCACAAAGATAACATATCACAGTCTGGTGAACTTATTTATTAATAGCCAGTTACTTAGTTCTTCTATTTCGGTTGCGACTTATTGTCTCGTACAATTTTACTTGCGATTATAGATGGATACTTAAGGCAAGTTTGGCATTCGTAAAAAAAAAAAAAAAATTTGGACAGTCAAATTACCGACAGTTGTGTCTGTCTGTCTGTCTGTATATAGTTGCCTACATCCTAATCGGCTTGACCGATTTGCTTCAAACTTAATACACAGTATAGGTATCTATGACGTCCTACAGAGGGGTTTTGCAATTAGCATTCTAGCCAGACCATAACGGCCCGGTTTTATATGAGCTTGGCCGCTGGCCGCCTAATGCGCGTACTTGCATGCTTCCTAGAAGAACTCATTGGCCGCTGCAGCTTAGCCGCTCTACCTGGCCGTCTAGTGCGCGCCTAGCCTTACATTTTTCAAAAAAGTTTAAAAATATTTTTCTTTCAGAAACGATTTTCCACTTTATTTTTCTGATAAAAACTACGAAGTATACTAAAAATTTGCTTACTCAAAAAAAAAAAAAAATTAATACGTTTAAACAAAAATGGTCCAACGATTTTGAAAATTTGTGTTCTAAAATTTCAAAACAGTAAAATTAATGATGGCTTACTTCATTTTGTCAAAAAATGTTTTAATTTGTGATTTTTAAGTGATTAATACTATTTCCAAGTGGCCCAAGACCACTGTCACACATTAGAGCAAGTTCGTGCGACCCAGTCGTGCACTTTATTTCTTGATTCGTCTATTTCTTTGCCCGGATTATCTCTGCTAAATGCTCTTAAGAGCTTTTCTATACAAACACCATGTGTTTATCCTTAGAAGAAAAAAAAAGAATACTATATTTGGGAACAGCAACGAGCGTTATCATCTTCCAAACATATCCTCATTAAAAGTGGCGACTTAAAGGATTCTCACTGCAGCACATGAGTCCTTCTTCCTTGACTATAAGATATAGAAAACTTAGTAGGAATTGATGGATAAACAAGCAGAGTAAACATATAGCGAGAGCCAGTTCTCTGTGAATTTTCTGATTTGCTCCAAAAAGAGTTTCTTATTACTTTTTTTTTTGATGTAAAAATTTCTTGGAAAGATTCTCAGATTCAGATATATTATGTTCTTATACATTCCGGAAGGATGAAAAACCCCTTCTTATACGAAAACAAAATATCTAGTTAGCATTATAGTCGACATGGTCCTGTTTTTTGTTGGTTTTTTCTATTCAAACAGAAAATGTCTGACAAATTATTGTAATTCGTCAAGTGGGAGTTATAGAACGTGCAGATTGAGTGAAAAGATACATTATATATGAAAGATACTCGTTTGTTGTAATTGTTGTTGATTTTTCCCTCTTCTGTTGCTGTATTCGATGGAAAAAGGAAGGGGGAGAAAAGAAAGAATCGCTAGATCTATCCACAAGACGGATGAAAAATTATTCTCTAAGTGCATAGAGAATGCATCATGGCTATAGTCCTTTCAATGCAGCAGTTGCAAGTAGCAGCATCAGCAGCAGCATCAGGATACGATGGATAGTAGGATGTGATGTAAATAAGTTTGGTAATCCATCAAGCTGGATGGATAAACAAACATGCTAAGGACTATACTATCAAGATGAAAGTTTGCAAATCGTCGGAATTGCAGCTAAGATAAATAGTTAGGTTAGAAGTATTTTTTTTTCTTTTTTTTAATAACAATTTGAAAAAAGTTAGCTTAACGCTTGGGTGCATTACTTAAACATATATATTTGAAATAAATAAAATTGATGCATATATTTCAATTTGGTTAAGATTTTTCTTTAAAGAGGGTGTCTTGTTCATTCCTAGTTCGTCATTAACTAACATGTGAGCCGCTTTCACATAAACCTTTATAAAAAACTAATTTCGCGTGATTTCAACTTTATTTTTCGAAAGTCAGGTATGCATAACAGGATCATGATGTTGTCAAGGAGGACTTAATATGAAATGCAAAATAGGTACTGTAACAAAATCTAATTGAAACCGAATGCAATAATCTGCGATGTATAAAAATCTAGAGTTACTTACGATTTTCTTAAAAACTACAATAATCTGCACTAGTTAGGGAGAGGGAAATCAATGACACTTCGTAATTCCGTAATTAATTGGTTATTTTATAATAAAGATGGTTCCAATAGTTGGTTCCAAAATAAAGTTGGGGGTAAATTATCAGCACCCGGGTGCCAATAATTGGTTCTATATTTAATTTTTGGAACTGCCAATAAATATAACAACTTTTAAGACTGCCAAAAATTATATCATGAAAACGTTACTTTTTAAGGTTTGAAAAAATGAAAAAAAAAAAAAATACCAAGAAAAGGATCTTCAAGAAGTACCGACAATTATTGTGGTCGTGTCCCAATTATTTAAGTTTTTGGTAAGTTTTTTTTTTATTTACCATTTTTGCCATCTTTTTAAAGACAAAATACAAAGTAAAAATATTTTTTAATATAAAACTTTTAATTTGATATCTTAATGTGAAATATTTTGTACTCTATAAGTGGTAAATTTACACTCACTTGGATACCAAAAATCCTTAGGGGTGCCAAAAATTGTATTCGTCAAGTGGCTTACGAAAAAAATTCACTACACATCATATGGCAGGTACCGTTATTTTTAGTGCTAGAATGATAATTCCAAAAACTCCTCTGTAGGACGTCATAATAATACTACAGACAGACAGATATACGGACAGACAGACAGACACAGAATTTTTGTGCGACAAGTTATGGATTCGTGAAAAAAATTTGAGATAACAATCGCATATTACATTACGATGATGGAGAAGTCGAAAAAAGTGGGTCAGAGAATTCCGTCCGTCTGTCTGTCTGTTCGCTTTTCTAGAGCCTGAACGAATGGGCTTCAAATTTGGTATTTAGTATTTATTTGGCCGTCCTTCGGAACGTATTTTTACTTGCGATTATAGGTACTACAAGGCAAGTTATGCATTTGTAAAAAAAAATTTTTTTTTTGACAATCAAACATAACATTACGATAATAGAGAAGCATAAAAAGTGGGTCCGACAATTCTGTCTGTCCGTCTTTCTGTATCGGCACCTACAGTAGCCTAAACGGCTGGACCGATTCACTTCAAACTTGGTACATAGTATTATTATGATGTCCTACAGAGGGGATTTTGGAATTTTGATAAAACTTTCAGAATGTATTTCTTTTAGAATAATCTATCTTTTGGGTGGAATTTTTTTTTTTTTTGAATCTGTCTTATAACGGTACCTCTCATACAACTGGAATTTTTAAATCAAGTTTTCTCGTTTACTATACATACGATTTTCATTAAATTTTTGGACACAGAAAGCCATTTATAACTCTATTGATAGGTATATTGATACTTTTTTTTTTTGGTTTTTAATAGTTTTTTTTACTTGCGATTAAAGGTACATTATATGTACATACTATAAGGCAAGTTATGGATTCGTGCAGAAAAAAAAATTTGAGATAACAATCACACATGACATTACGATGATGGAGAAGTCGAAAAAAGTGAGTCTGGAAATTCCGTCCGTCTGTCTGTCTGTCTGTCTGTCTGTCTGTCTGTTCGCGCCTCTGGAGGCTGAACGGGTGGGCCAATTTGCTTCAAATTTGGTATGTAGGATTTATTTGGCCGTCCCTCAGAACAAATTTTTTATTTTTGCTCTAGATCCAAAAATAACGGCACCTGCCATACAATCTTGAAGACAAAAATTGATTTTCTTCAAAACAGCTGTAACGATTTTGATAAAACTTTCAGAGTGCTATTTTTGCAAGACAATCTATCTTTTGGTTAGAAATTTTTTTTTCAAAATTTGTCTAATAACGGTACCTCTCATAGAACCAGTATTTTCAAATCAAATTTTCTCGTAAACTATACATTCGATTTCAATAAAATTTTGGCCTCAGGAATTCATTCATAATTTTATTAATATGGCATTTCAAAATTTTCAAAAACTTTTTTTTTGATTTTTTATAATTTTTTCAAAAAAATTTTTGGTTTTCGAAATATGTTGGAAACGGGTACATTGATTTTTTTTAAAATTATTTTTCAAATGTAAACTACAGATTGCCATATATTTGCATACTCAAATAAATTTCAAAATATTTTTTGAAAAAGTTTTTCAAAAATAACCTTTTAAAAAAAAACTGGTCGATCGATTTTCAATACTTTTTTTTCCTAGATTGACGTATAGCTTTGAAATTTTATTGCATAGTTAGTTTTTCCGAGAAAACTCTTAAACTAATTTAAAAAATAAAAGAATTTTCGAAATTATTTAATTTTTTTTTTTAATATCCATATATGCAGCCACTACGCAATATTTTCCCAGATGCAAACTACAAATTGCCAATATTTACATACTCGAACAAATTTCTAATTATTTTTTTCGAAATTTTTTTCAAAAACAACCTTTTTCAAAAAAAAAAAAAAACTGGTGGACGAATTTCTCTATTTTTTTTTTCTAGATAGATATTAAGCAATGATTTAGTATTGCATATATTTAGTTTTTACAAGAAAGCTCTTAAACTCTTAAAAAAAATTTAAGATTGTTCATATATATTTTTTCGAAAATAAATACCGTTTATCTATAGCATAAGAGGAAGTTTGGTCGAACCAGTCGTGCACTTTTTTCACGACACTCTGAACTATGAACTATCACGAAAATTGTTTTACAATTGAAAACTACAAAATAGCAGCTACATAAAGGAAAGAGAAGTATAAAGATTATCTCAGTTACGAATGCACGTTTTATAAATAATATAGTTGTGAAGCACCATACAAAATTGCATACTTTTGGGAACCATTTTCTGGAAGTTTTATAAATTGTTAATTATAAATTTACTTAGCTATAGCACAAAATCTTTATTATATAAGTTTCAATTAAAATAAGCTTCTATACAGGCATCATCAGTCTCCCAGCTTATAGACTTTTGAGCTTTAGAATCTTAAGTTAACTTAAATTATTTTGCATTTTTAAAAACTCAATATTAGTTTAAAAAATTGTTTAATTTTAAGCCACATTTAATATTCAGTTAAATTATAATAGTACAATCTTTATATATTAAACAAAGTCGTGTTTGTTCGAACACTTATAACTCGAGAACGGATTGACCGATTTTCATGGTTTTTGATTTGTTGTATTAGTCTCCGCCCCGAATAGGCTATAGGCTATTAAAAACAAAAGAAAATTGACGAAAAAATAAAATAATAAAAGGAAAATAAAAAATACACTTAAGACTAACTTAGCTAAACTGAAAAATCATTTATTTGAAATATCAATCAGTCATGATTAATATTAATATTATTTGTGTTTGTTTTTTGTTTTGAAGTCAAACACACAAACAAAGATTTTTAAATACAGACATACAGGTGCTCTTGTATGTTTATGTAATGATAGAAGATGGTAGATGGAACAAGATGGTAGAATGATCTATATGGTAGAAGGTAGGAGATGCTAGATGGTAAAGGATGGTTGATGATAGATGTTGATAATTGGTAGAAGATGGTAGAAGACGGTAGATATTAGAAGATGGTTAATTGTAAATGATGGTATATGGGAATATATGTATGGTCAACTATCTACGTTGATGTAAGATGGTAGATGGTAAACGCTACGAACTGTTAATGGTGTAGTGTCGCTATTTCTGCATTTTCAAGTCAGACACGCACATTATTTGCTACCATCATTTCTACATGCTTCATTTAATCCACGTGACCTGTGAAACAAATACAAAGATAACATGTCTTAAGACATTTTGCATCGAATGCGTGTCAGTTCAAGAAATACTGATCTTGAGGCGAATGAGGAGATGCATAACCAGGCCTTGCTCTTGATCGAAGATATACATATGTTACAGCAGTTTGTTAGTCTGGTTAGGAATGCCAGCTCCAGATAGCGAAGTGAATGACGCATCTAATAGGGAATTGGAACGTGAACGTGAATTTGATCGATATGGGACAAATCAATTCAAACGAATTTACCCCTGTTGAACCCAACATTAATTAATGCAATTGATGATGGAAATTGAGTCTTATTTTTCCTAGATGCCCCTGGTGGAACAGGAAAGACATTCTTTTTGTCATTGATTTTAGCCACTATTCGTGAGAGATCCGAAATTGCGGTAGCAGTTGCTTCTTCGGGAATAGCAGCCACGTACGGCTCATTCAGCGTTGAAATTGCCATTTAATCTTCAAACTACTGAACAACCGACATGTAACATTGCAAAACACTCTGCAATGGCAAAAGTTTTAGTTGCCTCAAAAATCATCATCTGGGACGAATGTACAATGGCGCACAAACGCGCATTGGAATCTCTTGATCGAACCTTAAAAGATCTGTGCAATGACTCGAGAATTTTTGGTGGAGCAATAATTTTACTATCTCGCGATTTCCGCCAAACACTGGCAGTCATTCCAAGATCGACTGCTGCCGATGAAATAAAAGGTTGCCTCAAATCATCAAACCTATGGTGCTATGTGAACTATGAAGAAACTTCAATTGACGGAAAATATGAGAGTTGCATTGTTAAACGACCAATGATATGACAAGAAAACTGATGAGTAATGTGATTCACGCGACGATACTCAAAGGAAAATTTAAAGATGAGTTAGTTCTCATTCCGAGGATTCCATGATCCCAACGGATATGCCCTTTGAGTTTAAACAAATTCAGTTCCCAATTCGTCTTGCTTTCGCCATGACTATAAACAAATCACAAGACCAATCCTTGACTGTTTGTGGCCTCAATTTAGAAAATCATGTTTTTTCTCATGGTCAGTTTTACGTGGCATGTTCACGTGTCGGCAAATCATCCGCTTTATTTGTTCTTGCACCTGATAAAAAAACAAAAAATGTAGTATTTCAAAATTTACTTCAATAAAGAGAATTAAACAGAGTACATCCCATGCTGCACAATATGTACAGTACATACATAGTTTAATTCAATCATGTCTTGCGATTGATATTATTAATTTGTGAACTTTTTTATTTCTTTTTGTGTTATTATGTTAATAAAGTAGTGAAATAATATTTATTTTATATTCATTGAATTGCTCTCATAAAATCATAAAATTCAGTTCAGCTAATCTGTAACACGGCATTCATTAACTGTTCGGCAACACGAAGTTCGCCGGGTCAGCTAGTAAATAAATAAAATAAATTGTTGGCACTGCCTCACTTGGAGCTGTTCCAAGTGAGGCGGGGGCCTGTGACTTACACCCTGTATGTGTTGATATTTTGCAAATATTAATAACAGTATATATATATATATACCTATACAAAAAATATTTAATTGCCACTACCATCACATTGAGGGATTTTTGGATTTTCCAGTAGAGAACAAAATTCATCATGAAATCGAAATCGGAATCGAAATCAAGTTTCATCCACCCTTGTCTTCTCATACTCTGTCTGACCTAATAACCATTTAATCCCAGATACTAAGATTAAATGTATACCAATGGAACCTTCAAGAGGCCCAAAAATATATGTATAAAATATGAATGTTGTTCATCCACTTGCCCTCGATTAAGAATTAATTACCCCATCTCTGCGGAATGAGGTCAGAGTTTAAGCGTTTTTGGATACCGACCGACATTAAATAATCTATCTTGAAAAAGAAAGGAAATCATGACACACGTGTTATTTTGGATGGTAGATGGATATTCAATTCATAGCGACATGAAACAATTTAATTAAATGAATTTTCCTTAATTCAATGTGGCATTGGCATGGAGGTGGAGGCGTCCGTGCCTTAGATTGTGTCTCAAAAAGAAGGACAAGTTTTCGATCGAATTCTAAATTTGGGGTTATGGAAGTTCGTGACTTATTCATGTTCTAATGCGAAGATAGCGGTATGGTATAGCTAGTGAAATTAATTTTTTATCTAAAAATAACCAATGAAACGAAAATTGCTGGCATGCCAATGCCAACACCAACACAAATGCCTACATTCTGAGGCTTTGGGATTGATTTTCGGGGAAATTATTTTTGATGTAAATATCAATATATCACTGAATGTTGTGAATACATTTTATTTTAGTCCTTTCCAAGAGTCTCTCATGTTCAATGTGTATAAAGGAAAGTGATACAATTGCTCTTTTTTTTATTAGAAAATGAGTTATTAATTAAGTTTGAGTGAGTTGTGGTTTGGAATGTCATGTGAGGGAATTTGTCAATATACTTTGTCTTTAACGTGGCAAGGACAAAATAATAAGAATATGGTTTAGCTACCTACGTGTGAAAAGTTTAATGGGGGACCTTTAAAAGGAACAATATTTTGAAGGTATAAGCAGGTACAGGTATTTAAGTTTTTCAAAATGTCCGTTGCAATAGGACATTGAGAACATATTATTGCACTTTTTCGCGACACGAACACGATAGGGGGAGGGGCATCTATTCAATTAAAATTAACGTCGATCTATTTACTCGCGAGCAATTAAATTTAAAAAAAGGAACCAAACAAAGATTTAACGCGTACCGACGGCTACGCACGACACGATATAAATTTAATAATTTAATTTAAATTACTTTACTTGAATCGATCTTTTGAATCGCGATTAATTAACTTCGAAAGGAAAGAATCAATTTTGCACCGAAACCGACGGCGGTGCGCGACACGAATTAACTATTGACAATGCCGATCGACCACGAATGACACAAAAGAGAATGCGAAAAAAAATGCAATCACAGCTAGATCAAAGTAGCTGTCACCACGGCTGCTCAGTTGGGGTGGGTTCGGTGGAAGAGTTTTTGGTTTCTGTTGATAAACTTTATTGATTTATCGAATCAAAATAGTTTATCAAAAGAATATATACGTATGCACAGTAGGGTGCAAAAGAAGTTAGGCGCCAGGAATTTTTTTTCTAAAACCGAATTAGAAAATTCCAAAACTAATTTTAGGATTTGAAGAACCGATATTTTAAATAAAAAGAAGGAAGTCAAATGTAGGTAAATAATTATTTTATTGTTTTGGGAAACCTTGGGACAGAAGGTCCCTGGACGAAAACCCAAAAGTCTTTTCAAATAAAAATGTTAAACAAATAAATATGGCCGTTTGGCTCAAAGGAAAATTTAACAAACAATTAAGATTGAAATTACATAAAAGGTAAAAGCATATAAAACGAACCAGAAAAATGGGTTTTTTTAAGAAAACTAAGGCGCGTCCCGAAAGTTATGGGGGGAACTCGAACACGGTTGAATATAAATATATATTTTGAAATTGCAAATATATATTTACATTCAAAATTTAACACGAACTACTTATCTTATTTTTGTAACGACTCCTATCTCCTATCTCCTTTTAAAATCCTTCTCGTCTCGAATCCTGATTTTCACCTCTACTCCTTGACACAAAATTTCTTTTTCTCCAAAATAAAACAAATGTCTCCTCCTCGATTTTATTTTTTTCTTTCCCAAAATTTCTCGATATATTTTTCTTTTTCAAATTTCGTATTCGCGCTTGTAAGTCTCTCACCAGAGTGCCTTCCAAGCTCATTTTCATCAACAACTTTCTTCCCTCGTCCATTCCAATCATTCACTCATACATACAACGCTACAACACAACCATTCGTTTCGAGATCATCGGTCACGGCTTTCTGGAAGCATGACGCTCTCCTAGAAAACAACCGTCGTGGGATCTAACGAAACATACTCATACGCACACAAACACGGTTTCAACAAGTTGTTGGATGTGTTTCCAAAACTTGCCAAAACATACTCTCACGCATACCAACACAGTTTCGACAAGCTGTTGGATGTATTTCCAAAGCTTGCCGAAACATAATGGACGAGTTCAGACTATTTTCCTACTAAAACTAATTTCGAGAAAAATTGAAAAGAAACAAAATTGAGGAGAAGTTTCAACTAGGCTTTTTCCTATTACTCTACAACTATGGCGCGGGATTCGAAGCGTGAATTATTTAATGAACTATTTACGAAGATACAGAAAGGAGCGTTACTTTTAAATCAATTTTAAAATTCTACGAAACTACTCTTACACGCGTTAAAAACCCATTTTGTACATTTAACAAATTTATGTTATTTTACGTTAAAGTTAAAATTACGTTACGTTAAGTTAGATTTTGAAATGAAAGATAATTATAAGAAGGTGTTTAGTTGTTGTTGGTCTATTATGTAAGTAAGAGTCCACCTGACTCGTTACTTCTTCGGCTCATCCGCCGGCTCTTCTCGGTTTCGAACGTCGTACTCGAACACCTGCTTTTGTTGCTTTTGCAAAATAAGGCTAGGTACACCACTGGTTGATGAGACCATGGTTGCCCTCAACTTCGCCAATATTTTGCAGCCACAACGAGAAAAAAGAATGGGAAAAAGAACGACCGAAGGGAAGTTTTTGTTGCGGTAAACTTTACCGTAACAATATGAACATAATGCAAATAAAAAAAAACTCAACATAACTTTGAAAGTCAGAAATGAGGGTCTGTAAATTCTATCCGTTTGATTGTCCTCATCGATACCTTCAACTCAAACAAATGTAAGGATATTTTTCTCCTTTATACATAACTTATCTTCCTACAAAGCGTTGGTAATTGGAGACCCACTTATTGTCAGAGAAATGTCCCTCTACACACAGAAAAATATTGCGATGTAAAATCAACGTGACGAATTGTTGATTTCAATAAAAAACATGAATTTTTAAATCATTGGATTTCATTTCGATTTAACATGTTTTAGTTCTTTTTTAATATTTCAAAACATTAATTTGAGTCTAAGTCCTGTTGATTTAAGATTAAAATCAAGTATTTAGATTTTCATTTCAAATTAAAACGTTTGCGCATAGTTTTAACTTTGAAAAATGTTGAAATAAAATGATTCATGTTTAAAATTCAATCTAAAAATATTTAATGCAAAAACACATGTAAACAACAGGATATTCACTCGATACGTTAATTCAATTTTAATTCAACGTGCAAATTTTCCCGAAGGAAATATTTTTAAATCATCAATGTTTCGTTTAAAAAAATTTCACAAATATGATCATGACGAAATAACACGATTGAAGTAATTTCAACATTAAAATAGTGTTGAAATAAAATGATTCTGATATTAATTCCAAGTAAAACGAACATAACATTGAAACAAACATTTTTCATGTAAAATTAACAGGTTATACACCTAAACAACTACTTTCGTTTTGAATCAACATGGTATTTTTCCCACAGGAAATATTTTTAAAACATCAATGTTTCATTTAAAAAAATTTCACAACTATGATCATGACGAAATAACACGATTGAAGTAATTTCAACATTAAAATAGTGTTGAAATAAAATGATTCTGATATTAATTCCAAGTAAAACGAACATAACATTGAAACAAACATTTTTCATGTAAAATTAACAGGTTATACACCTAAACAACTACTTTCGTTTTGAATCAACATGGTATTTTTCCCACAGGAAATATTTTTAAAACATCAATGTTTCATTTAAAAAAATTTCACAACTATGATCATGACGAAATAACACGATTGAAGTAATTTCAACATTAAAATAGTGTTGAAATAAAATGATTCTGATATTAATTCCAAGTAAAACGAACATAACATTGAAACAAACATTTTTCATGTAAAATTAACAGGTTATACACCTAAACAACTACTTTCGTTTTGAATCAACATGGTATTTTTCCCACAGGAAATATTTTTAAAACATCAATGTTTCATTTAAAAAAATTTCACAACTATGATCATGACGAAATAACACGATTGAAGTAATTTCAACATTAAAATAGTGTTGAAATAAAATGATTCTCATATTAATTCCAAGTAAAACGAACATAACATTGAAACAATCATTTTTCATGTAAAAATAACAGGTTATTTTCGGTTGTTTCTTTCTTCTTCTTTTGGAAAGACAGCTCCATACAACAAAATCAAAAATTTAAAAGGTCAATGAAAAAGGAGTGATTTCAAAAATAACTTTTGGAAAAAAGTATGTCTGCTATTACACGATGAGTCCAGGTGCATTAAACTTCTTCAAATAAAGAAAATGTCAAATAGCTAGATTCCAGGAAATTCTTAGCCACGGAAATAACTTTCATTTAATACTAAATTGTATTAAATTTTAGTATTTTGCAGATAGAAAATATACATTCGGCACAAACACAAAACAAAAGGAAACATTGTTATTTTTAAATGAAATAATTTAGATATAATCCTACATACTTTTGATTTCTACAAAATTTTCAATAAGTGCCGTTATTAAAAAAAAGAAAAAACTAAACTAAACGAAATATTTTTATTTTTAAATGAAATCGTTTAATTATAATCCTACATACTTTTGATTTCTACAAAATTTTCAATAAGCTCCGTTATTTTACGTCGCGACCTTAAGGAATCTCTAAGTAACTACTATTAAACTACAGGGTGATACCTACAAATACAAATTACCTTGTTTTTTCCTAGTCCTAGTTCACATGCAAACTAATAATTTATGAGTATTGTCAATGTGTGGCGGGACATTTGCTAGATAAAGCGAAGAAGTAACAATAAATTTTAAATTGGTAAAAAGAAAATGAAGCTTTGATTAATTTAATAAGCAATTAGAAATATTAAGGGTATTCATGAACGTTTCATGAACGCCCTTTTCTGTAAATGTTATTAACTTCGCCTTAACTCAAACAGCAGTTTGTTAAACGTCATTAAAGTAATTTAACAAATTTGTTGAGTTGAGAGAGAAAATGATATTTGATGTTGGAAATATTGGGAGCAAAAAATAAATTGTATATTTCTCAATTCGAATTCCTAACCTTAATTCAAATTAATTGTACGATTGGTAAGCTCTTACTTGCTTTTATTTCCAGTCACAGTTTTGAATAAAATTTGAAAAACATTAAGATAACTTCAAAGTTTTTTTCGATTTAGGTAAATTTACATTGTTTAAAAAAAACACTTTAATACTTTTCAGTGCAATAATTAAAATTAAATTAATTAATAAGGTAAAAATAATCAAAAATAAAATTTAAAAATACAAAAAATAGTTTTCGAAAACATTTTAATTTGAAATTATTTTGGCTACTTAAATTTTCTTGAATATCAAATTTGATTGATATCGGTTGATCTGTTGAGTAAAACTGGTCCTTTGGAGATACAATTTTCAGTACATCATCTTTATATATTTTTTCGCCAAAATATAATACTTACATAATAACAATACACAGTTATTTTTTCATAAAATTTTTTGGAGACGTCTTCGAGAAAAATCAACTTTTAAAAAACAGTTAGGTATTATGAAAGGTACTGCGAATTTTTGAGCTAAAGAAAAATTAAAAAAAGTTTTCATGTTTCAAACTTAAGGAAGTTTGGCCCAACCGACAGAGTGACAGAAACCGGCCATTAATTCAAATATGTTTCTCTATCACCGTAATAAAATGTTTGATTATTATCTCAAGTTTCTTAATATGCACGAACATGCATAATTTGCATTATAGTACCTATAATCTCAATTAAAAACTGAGGAACGTGAACAAAGTAGATGGGATTATAGAAGTCTTTGTTCATTATTATGACGTTAGCTGAGGGTTCTCGATTTACTGAACTGATACATTTTTCCATAATTGGGTTCAGCAGCACCGAAATTTTGTTTTTGTAAACATATACGCCAAGACGTAGTTGCGCAGAACGAAATAAAAATGAATACGGGAAGGAGCTATCTTAATAGTTGTAGCATGAAACAGCTATATTTCACTCCCTTTGTACGTTTTATTACAAATACATAGTATGTATTACATCGACACACAACGTCAAACAGAAACCAAAAAGAATATCATCTGTTTAATTTTTGTAATCAAAACAAAAACGATGACGACAAACAACTTATCAATTACAAACAAAAATAATAATACATTCGGCCCAAGATAGGCGCACCCTGTATCATGGTTTTTGTATCAATATTGAATCGCGTTGAATCAATCAACGGAAGTCCACACGAATCAAAATGAATTCTCTTTGATTCACGGCGAATTCGTATAAGATTATCATTGTTTGTAGTTGATTTCTACAAAAATTGAAGGATCCCGTTATTTCTTCCAAGCCAAGCCAAAAAATATTTCAGAAATTTCCATCAGTTACCTTTTAGTCGCTGTGCATGAGACATGTGTCATATCGTTTTAAGTTTCGGGAAGTGATAAATATACTTAAAAATATGGATTCAAATAAAAGTTTTAATTTTCATGCGCAAATTGTGAATATTAGTGAAGTGCAACCTATTGACTGACAGATGACGAGGGGTGTTGAGCAGGATATCGAAGCGGAAAATTGTATGCATTTTTACAAAAAAAAAAAAACAACATTAATAAAGCAAAAAAAATACCTAATTGGTGAGTTTTAAAAATTACACATATATTTTAATTAGGTATCTTTGATAATTTTAATAAAAATGTTTTAAACAAAAACTTCATATATTTTTGTGTTAGGTTGAAATAGTTTTGAAGAACGCTTAGTGGGCTTTTTTACGCATTCAAAACCATCCAATTATCCCTACAGGACAAGTAGTTTAGAAATTACAGCGCATTGTGTCTAACAAATTCAAGAATTTTTACACACAAAAATCGAATTGGTAGACAAACCGTGCTGTTATTGCTTAACTACTTGTTGTGTCGGGGTGATTGGAACAGTTTTGAATCCTTAAAAAAGCTATGAAACTACTTTTGCGTGACCCTATACAATTATCAAAATCGATCGTTCAAAAGATGACAGGCAACAGTCATTTAAAACACACTATTCCACCGCAAAAATAACAATTTATCTAATTTCTTTTTTAGGAGCTGAAATAGGTTATGAAAGCTTAAGATTTCTGTCGAAGGAGGATATACAAGAAGCAATAAAACCAATTGGCTTGCGGGAGCGTTTTTGGGAGATGCTTTTTTATGGAAAAGAGCTGAAGTATGTTTGCGTTTTTTAATTAACTTTAGTGGTTATTAACAGATTATTTTTGTTTTGTTTTAAGGTTCCGAGATGATGACGATACTTTGTCCCAATCAATTGCCAGCAAGGTAGTTTCTTGGTTAGGTAGCGAATCCAGTATAGTTTCTACAACATCAACGCTTAAATCAATTCCAAAAGTCTTGAGCTCGCAGCTCTCTAAAAAAAGCAAGTAGGTAAGCTATTCTAATATTTTAACTTTACACAAAGTCTAACCACACATTTCTATTTAGATTCACTGGACTTTACTGACAAGGCAAACAAGCTAACGAAAAAATCAGCGTTCCCGATGCCAATGAAAGTTTCATCGTTCATCTAACAACGATCAACGATTATGAATGAACCATAAATCAGCTGGGAAATAAATACTTCACCCAAGGTTTGACCATCCAACTATTTTTAATTGTTGTAGGTTTGATTCTTTATGAATTAAAAGGGTTATACGTTTATTTTGTTAAGACTCTTTTAAAATTTAACAATATTTTAACTAGCCTTGATGTTTGTTTTAAATTGATATAATTATTTTTTATCACTGGAATATTCAAAATGTTATAGAGGTCCGTGGTTCTTTATTCAAGAACAGCAAAAAAAAAGCAAATTACTACGTATTTATTCATCTCCAAATAATTGTAATGTTTTATTTAATTGAATATTATTTCAATAAATTATTAAACTTCTAAATGATTTCTATAAACATATGTTATTTTTTTTAATTTGGCCAATGGAATAAGTTTTCTTACAGGTTTTGGCTCAATAAAAGTGTTGTAAGTATGTTTCAATGGGACTTAAGTTATTTAATTTACAAAACATATATTTGTTTCAACAGGATTTTAATCTTATTACAATATGATGATCATGCTGATTCATCTTGTAATTTAAATCCGAATGCAATTTCATTTTGCAGGATTAATCATATAATCATATAATTATTCTACATGATGATCATGGTAATTTAATACAATTATCACGGTGATTCAATATGATGATAATGAAGATTTAATATGATGACCATGGTGATTCAAAGCGATGATCATCATGATTCTATATGATGATCATTGTAATTTAATATGATTATCATGGTGTTTCAACACGATTATCATCATGATTATGCATGATGATCATGGTAATTTAATATGATTATCATGGTGATTCAATATGATGATAACGAAGATTTTATATGATGACCATGTTGATTCAAAGCGATGATCATCATGATTCTATATGATGATCATTGTAATTTAATATGATTATCATGGTGTTTCAACACGATTATCATCATGATTTTGCATGAAGATCCTTGTAATTTAATATGATTGTCAAGTTGATTCAATATGATGATAATTAAGATTTAATATGATCATCATGGTAATACAACATGTTGATCGTGGTTATTTAAAATGAAATCCATGCTGATTCAACACTATGATCATCATGATTCTAAATGACGATAATTGTTATTTATCATGATGTTAATCGTGAATCAACATGATAGTCGCGGTGTTTTAACATGACCAAGCCTTGGTTTTTATGAAGAAGAAATCATTTCAAAATGACACGAATGCTCTATGAAGCAAAAACATTGGTAAAACATGTTGAATCATTATCATTTTTATTGATTTTACCTTGTTTTTTTTCTGTGTGTACCTTGTCCATGGAAGATGGGGTCTTACCTGGCTTCTAAGTTGACATTTAAATTGCTTATCGTTGTGTCTTCCCTGCCAATATTTTTACTTGTAATTATAGGTACTATAAGGCATTCGTAAGAAGAACAAAATTTTAACAACCAAACATGACATTACGATGATAGAGAAGTCGAAAAAAGTGGGTCCGACAATTCTGTCTGTCTGTCTGGTACATAGTTTTATATTGATGTCCTACAGATGGGTTTTTGGAACTAGCATTCTAGCTCTAAAACTAACGGTAACTGGCATACGATTTTAAGTGAAAAATTGATTTTTTTTCAAAAACGGCTTGTAAGATTTTGATAAAACTTTCGGAGTAGTTTTTTTTTATGAAATTTTATACTCGCAGTTTAAGGCAGCTGCTTGCCGAATTTACAATTAAAAATTTAGAATGAAACAACAACAAATTTTTTCTGTGCAAGCTTTATGATTTGGTTGAAATAGAATTTTACGAAAAAGTCTTATAACGGTACCTTCCATAGAACCGGTTTTTTAATCATATTTTCTCATAAATCACTATACGAATTTTGATGAAATTTTTAATGTAGACGATCCTTTATGGAAAAAATAATATAAATTCCTAAATATTTCAAAATTTATTTTATTGAGTTTAAAAAAAAAATTATTTTAATATTTTGTTTTTCCTAAAAAACGGTTCAATCTATTTTTTTTAATTTTATTTTTCCAAAAAAACTACAAAGTGCTAAAAAATAATACAAATTTTGATATAAAAGCTCTTTTATAAACAAAAAATAAAAATTCTTTAATTTTTCAAAAAAAAAAAAATTTTGAGTTTAAAAAAAAAGTTACATTTATTTTTTAACTTTTGGTTTTTTCAAAAACGGTTTGTTCGTTTTTTTTAAATTTTTGTTTTCTGATAAGAACTTTAAACCACTAGATGTTGACATACTCAAAAAAAAAAATTTGGAACATGTTTTCGAAAAGTTTAAAAAAACGTTTGTTGAAAAAAATGGTCCAACGATTTTGAAAAAAAAAAATTCCATAAAATTCAGAAAAGTAAACGAAATCTTATGGCTTACTTCATTTTCTCCAAAAAATGTTTTAATTATTGATTTTAAAGAGATTAATAAAATTTCATATGATTTTTTCAATGCTTTTTTCCCAAAATCTCAAGCCCAAAAACAACTGTAACACATTAAAGCAAGTTCGTACGACCCAGTCGTGCTCTTTATTTTCATACCTACCATGTTGCTCGCGAGGTATTGCCATCGTTTTCCCTGACACATAGGTGGTATACTCGAATACCATGGTATCGATACCAGCAGTGTGTAACAGGTTTTAGCCTTATTCTCCTTAACTTGGAACAGAGTAGTGTCTTTTTTTTATGGCAAACTTTCCTTCGACAATATCATTCGACAATCATTTCCATCTGTTTTGCTCGATGTTATAAATGTTACCCATGGTTTTCATTTAGATTTATTGTTACCTAACGGGATTTTGGTAGCCATTGTTACCAAGCAACTGTTTAAAGTGGCTTATCCAAATGGTTAACAATAACTGTGTTCCTTCACCAATTTTAAGTTTCATCACTCTTTTCTTCTAAGGCATCTCTTCTTCTCATTAGACTCATGTTGCCGTTGTCGTTTTCTTTCTCCTTAGCAAAGTTCTTCTACTTCCTTGATTCATTCACGAACTTTGGAGAATTTCTACTGCTCCTCCTGGTCCACGGCTTGTTGGCCGCCGTAAAGCATTTTCGGAATGGTTGTGAGAAGCCCAGCGTACTTCCGACACCTATGGCTACCGAAATATCTGCCATTAATTTTTTTTTTGGTTCTTATCCACAGTAGTGGGATTCCTCGCAAGCTCAAATAAAACGTGGTCAACATAAGCTGTAGCGAAATATTTCGTTTGAAGTCGTACATCGTAAGAACATCGATGTATATCTGTATTCCAAGTTTGGCACCAACCAGTCAGTGATCCGAGTCGATGGTGGATAACCCGCATGTTGTTCAGAAATTTAGAATGTTAAAATCGCAACATTACGCATTTTTGTCTGAAGGTTCGGACTATCTGGTGACCGTCATGTGTACTTTCGTGCATGTCTAGAATCTAGATATGAGAATTGTTTTACTTGACTTACAAACAAACACCCTCACTTTCACATTTAATATTAGAATCATAGTACTATGAATAGGAAGAAATTAATGTTGCAATCAAGTTTAAGTTTAGGATTTTTCCTTAAAGTTCTTGTGACAGCAGAACTTCATCTTAAACAAGTGCAAATTTCCATAGAGGTGAAACTTTCCAGAATAGAAGTCAAAGTTTTTTGTTGCATCTCATGGAAAGCTGTTTCACCAGTTTTGAAACTTGTGAAAATATTGTTTTGCTGTTCAGCCTTGTGCGGTCTTACGTACGCAGGTTCCACATGCATACTCGAAAAGCGTTTTTCCGTGGTCGTTGATATTTTTGGTTTTTTATTCGAAGCAGTTTTCATGAGAATTAATTTGCATGCCTGACTTGTGGGGCCTCTGCATGACATAATGAGTTTATGTCTCATCCTCTGCTTCTACTTTCTGAAAAGATATCTCAGGTATCCTTAACCCATTAAATAAATAAATTGTTGGCACAACAGCCCCAATCGGGGCCGGGTCCTGTGACTCTTACACTCTCAAACATTCTTGTGTGTGCGTTGATATTCTGCATGAATGGAAGGGACCTAGAATTTACCACCGAAAACGAACTGCTAACAGATTATAATTTAAATGACATTAACTACTCTTGGAGGATTTGTCACTTCCTCGCAAGAGGCAGTATCCCAGAAAAGAACTAAGGTGGAGTCAGGGATCGAACCCAGAACCTTCGGCGAGGTAGTCCGACACACTAACCAGTTCACCACTGGGCGGGTGTATGTAGTACATCCTTAACCCATTGATCCTTAACCCATTCATTGGACTCAATTTTTGCTTAACTGCTTAGATTTTGGAACAAAAACAAACGGCACTATTTTCAAATAAAGTAATATCTTCATTATAATAATTAAGGTTCTGCCAAAATGCAAAGATAGAATTTTTAAGAAAACAAAAATCAGCTCATCAAGCGTTTATTACAGTTTCATGGGAATTTTTTTCTTCACGATTTGCCACTAATTTTTTTGCCAACACCCAATGATAAAAATGATAAGGATTATGGTGAAGAATATACTTTTCTTCGGAGAAATAAAAAAAAAAAAAAAAAAAAACGGAAGGCTACAAACAAACGCTGTGTTCAACCTTCGTGTTAATTATCCTGAATATTAAATTCAAAAGGCAACCAGGCAGAGATCCTTAATTATAGAATTATTTAAGAACTGAAGATGGTATAACTTGCTCGTTTAACGTTTCTCCATCGTCGCCGTCGCTCGTCGTCGGCATAATCATCATCATCATCATCATCATCGGTTGTCCCGTTTCACCGGTCCATCCTATAGACTTACAACTTTTACTTATAGAAATAGTATGACTATATATATATTTTTTATCATTTCCTTTTATTTTTAAGTTACACAAAAAAAAAGAGACTGTTGTTGCAGGATTAAACTTTATAATTAGCATTTTAAAGGATCTTTCTCCTCTATACACAGAGAGTACCTACCTAGTCTTCTTCACTCGGCAATGACTTTTGTTCCACACTGAGATGAAAACCCTTGATTGTTCCCTTTTCATTTGTACAGTCCTCAAGAGGTGGCTATGGCTTTGGTTGTTTCTCGCACTAAAAAGGTGTTTTTTTTTTTTTTTTTTGTTATTTCTTTGTACATCTTTGAGACCTTGGGTGCTCGCTAGAATAAATTATAAAATTCTGAAGGACTTACTTGGAACCTGCTAACTATCGAGGATCTGTCCTGAATGACTTGCTCTTTTTTTATGCTGGAAATTTAAAAAAAAAAAAAAAAAGGCTCATACATAAAATTGTTGTAATTTGAAGCAATACCAATTAGTAACACCCGATGCTCATTTGAAATAAAAACAAAAAACCATTTGAAAGTTATGCAACTTTTGTGTAAGGACTTCTTGATGAGCTTAAAGGAGAATATTGTATTCAAATTTATGATATTTTTGCCTGACTTAATATAGTTAATTTCATATTCAGGAAATAATCGATGAGCTGAAGAAAATTTTATGAAAATAGATTCGAACTCAAAAATCGTTCTGTTTTTGTGTTTGCGTGGGTATACGGAATGACTGGAGTTAAGGACTTGAATAATTCGAATTATGGCTGTCAACGCGAAAAATCTTTTTTTTTTTTTTTTTAGTGTCCTTTGTTAATGTCATAACAAATTGTTTATTGTTTCATATTTTACTATGGCAGCATAACTTGATATAGATAAATCATTTCCAAATGGAAATGAATTTATTTTTCCTTTAGGTATAGCTTCTAAGCAACCTGTTCAAGTAGAAAAAGACATTTTTTTTTTTCAAGGGGATACATTATGATTGACTTGGCGCTTGGAAGATTATTATGACCTACATACCTTTTTAATGTTACATAGCATGACAAAAATATTATGAGAATAAATTTGAATTAAGGTAAAAATCTATATGTTTAGCTATTGGCAGATAAAATATGACAACTAAGGTTTGTGGAGGGTATGATAGGTATTTAAGAAACTCTATTATTAGATACTTTTTTGGCAGAAGAAGAGTTTTTCCTAAATTTTTAATACCATGAGTGAGTGGTTAATAAAAAAGGTCAGCCAAGCTTTTTAAAAATGAGAAATCATTATTTCAGATACTAAGTCTACCGAATTTTTTTTGGAAAAGCCTGTTCAAAAAATGAGTGATAAAGATACTTATAAAAAATCATATTATTTCAACTTACAACTTCACGGAAATACCTGGGTCAGGAAAGATTACAAAAAGAATTAAAAAGTTTCCTATAAGCACATGTGGAACGAAACATAAAACTTAACTTATCAAAATAAAAATAAGTTCCTACCTACGAGTACCTACTTGTTTTTTTTTGTACACTATCATATCTTGGAAGTAAGAGGATTGCACAATATTATGTGCTTACTGGCTCATCATTTAGTGCAGGTGTTAGTTGTTAAGTAAGCAAAATAGCATATCACAAGCACTTAAATCGGCAGAAATTCCGGGTTTCGTAAAGGCTGGAGGTTGTATGGATCTGTCCAGGAGAGACCCTTCAAAGCAAACCGAATAAAACTAAGCTGAACTGCCTCTATCCAAGACTTATGAATATCAAAGAAAGGAAACCATACACCCAGAGAAAAAATATAAAGTCTAAGCCATTTTGTCAATCTGGTTGTCCACTTATGGCCAGTTTAATCAAACCGTTAAAACAGATTTCCGTGACTATCATAATATAACCAAGAACTAAAAATGCAGTTTTCTTTGAAGCCTGCCATGACATACAAAGTCTAATATAAATTGTTAGTTAGCTATATCGAAAAAAATTTGGCCAAAACCTAGTGGCTGGTTGTATGGGAGCCACCATTTAAAAAGGAGTAACTGAACAAAAGGCGGTGCCGTGCCATTTGGCCATATGCCATATGGCCATATTTCAAAATATGGCCATATGACACTTTTGAATTGTGTCATATGACCATATTTTGATATATGGCTATTTGTCGCTTTGGTAATGTGTCATTTGACCATTATGGCCAAATGGCACTTTGAAACTTGTTTTTAAACTGCAAAAACAAAAACGAAAATACAATATATTTATGAAAATATGGTATGTAACTGAACTCAAAAACATAAAAAAGGTTGGTTCAAGTTTAAATAAATTGGCATCAATGTATTGGAACAAATGAGTGTATGCTTGTTCGGTTTTTTTACTCATCATCAGTACATAAAAGGATAAACCTGGAAAAGCAGCATCGATTAATTAATTCATTTAAAAATTCCTAATTTGTATTTAGGTTATCTTGCTATGAAATGTTCATATGTTGAGATTTTCTTAAACATTATCAGTTTTCGAATCAAAGATTTTTAATTGGATATCTGTAGAGTGTATACAAGTACACAAACATTCATACATCATATATACATAATGTACATTCATACTTCAGGGTTCAGGTACAATAATTGGTAGCGAGCGAAGCGAGCGGAAAAAAATTTGCCCAAAAGAGAATCAATTTGGAGTGTGAAAATAAAAAAATTCGCGCGAATTTTTTTATTTTCACACTCCAAATTGATTCTCTTTTGGGCAAATTTTTTTCCGCTCGCTTCGCTCGCTACCAATTATTGTACCTGAACCCTGAAGTATGAATGTACATTATGTATATATATGCAACAAATAAACCAAATATGTGTATATATATACATATAAACACATAATATAAAATAAATATACTTTATAATTTTATAAATTATTGTTTTTATCATATAAATGTGTGTTGATATTGGGAACTAAATAATAAAAATCGAAATGGTAGCATATTAGCAAATTGGCAACCATGGATTGACTTTTTCACAATTTTAGCAACGGTAAAACTATAGGCACTTACAAGAAAAGTATTGAATATTTTAACATGTATACGCAGACGATCTTGAAAAAAATCAAGCATAATGGCCTTGAACTGATAAATTCATAAAAAAATATACCTACATACTGTTTTGTGTTTAATCTATGCCAAATATGGTCAAATGACGCTTTGAAAATGTGTCATATGACCATATTCCAATATATGGTCATTTGTCGCTTTTAGAAAGCGTCATTTGACCATATGGCTATATGACACAAGAAAATATGGTCAAATGACACATTACCAAAGCGTCAAATAGCCATATATTAAAATATGGTCATATGACACAATTCAAAAGTGTCATATGGCCATATTTTGAAATATGGCCATATGGCATATGGCCAAATGTCACGGCACCCAAAAGGCAACGCAGGTAGCTGTATGGAACTATACCAAACAAAGTTTGAGTGAATTCGATCAAGCCGTTGCCAACTCATGGGGCTGTGTGAAGTTGGCACCCCACTTGTGAAATTTTTTATCGAAATTTATGCAGTTCGTTTACCCATCGTGAGCCCACGTTTGCCCACCAAAAATTTTCGTTTGCCCAGCTTCCATTTAGAAAATATTGACAAAATAAAATTTTAAATTTCCTGGAGCTGGCACCCCACTTGTGAAATTTTTTATCGAAATTGATGCAGTTCGTTTGCCCATCGTTAGCACACGTTTTTTGTTTGTTTTTCAACCAAAATTTTAAATTTTGATTATTTCCGAAACCAAGGGTGGGCAAACGAAAATTTTTGGTGGGCAAACGTGGGCTAACGATGGGCAAACGAACTGCATCAATTTCGATAAAAAATTTCACAAGTGGGGTGTGCCAACTTCACACAGCCAACTCATGGCCATTTAATAAAAAAACTATTTAAACTTGATTTTCGTTATGACCATTTAAGCCAAAAACAAAAAAAAAACAGTTTTATTAAAAAGTTTAAGTTTTGATGAATTTTGAGTTTAAGAAAAAAATCGTTAGAGACGTTTTCGAGCAAATGCAAAATGAAAAAGCCGTTTTTTGCAAGATACTAGTTTGAGCCGGTCTAAAACGAAATAAAAAACCTCGACAACCGTTTTTCTTCAAACTGCTATACATATGAAGTTTGATGAAAATCAGCCGTTTAAGCTGTAGCATGATGTGAAAAAGCGCATATCCGTACAGACGCACAGACAGACCAACGGACGGCAAAAACCACTTTTTTGGGCTTTTTTATCATCGTAATGTCATGTTTGATTAAAACCTCGATTTTTCTTTTGCTAGAAAAAAGTAGGTATAGTTAAAGGTACTTTCCCTATAGAGCAAGTAAAAGTGAGTTGAACTCGCAATTACTGGCGAAATCACATCGCATCGCGACGCAGACAAAAAAGTTTAAAGATACTGACTTCTTAATACAAATGACATAAATGTATCTTTGCGGCTATTTGAGAGTTAAAAATGTTATAAATAAATCATTGTAGAAAAAGGAAATGCAAATACTGCAACTAGTTTAAAAAATTGAGGAGTTTCAAAACAAGTTGCTCCTGTGGAAAAGGAAATACAGAACATTTTCCTGGTAAAATGAAAGGCTTTCTGCATGAAACTTCTATTCATGTTCTAAGGCCAAGCCTACAATTGATGTTGGTTCAACATTTATCGACATTGAGCATCCATTTCGATAGGTAAATATTTTTCGGAGAATCTTGAGCAATTCGATTGGATAAGAAATCCATACCAACCGACCCCTTCCCCATCTGCACTTTCAATGACCGTAACCGAGGAAGAACAATTTTTGGAACTATGTACATATCTTGTGATTCGAACCTAAAACTACGATTCGACAAAGACAAACTCTTTCAATTTTGGAGTAAAGCATCACAACAACATCGCAATATCGGAACTAAATCTTTAAAGATACTTTTCCTGTTTGCTACGTCGTCGTACTTGACTTGTGTGAAACTGGCTTTTCTGCAGTTGCAGTAAAAGAGTCAAAATACAGATCAGAAGATCAGAAATTATTTAAGAAAAAGGAATGAGAGTATCTACGCGTATTTAACAATTTAAGCCCCGATTTGATAAGTTATGTCCAGAAAAACAAGCTCGTCATTGACTAGGATATATGTATTTTCTAATAAGTAATACAAAAAAAAAACCTCTTCAACAATCTCTAGAGTTTTCCTAATTTGTATAAAAAATAAAGTTTTCTGAATATTTTGCTTATTGAGCTAGGTACTTAGTTATAGCAATTTTCTTCTAGAGGTTCGTCGCAAAAAAAAGGAGTCACAGCATAAAAAAGATTGGGAACCCCTGATCTAAGTAATTGGTTAAATTCCATTGCACTCTATGTTGATCATAATATTGACAACCCTTTAGGCCACTTGAGTTTTGTTTTCGTTTTTCCCATCCATTGAAAAGCGATAGATACCATAATTCTGAGGCTAGAAAATGGTTTGTCATCGATTTAATCTTTCCTGGCAACTACTGACAAAATGCATTGGATAAGACCAAGAGTAATAATAATCATTGAGCCAGAGAAGAAATTTGTTTCAAAATCAAAAACAAAACAATACAAACAGGCTAAGTCCAAAACACAGAATCCCATTATTTAAAGCCTCAACCCTATAATAGTTTCATCTATCTATATATATAAAAATCAATTTAATTTTTGTGTGTGACCTTATTTCTAGAGTAAGGATGGGTGGATTTTTATATTTATTCTTTTAAATGAAAGGGACCATAATGTAGATGGTTTAGAAGAAAAAAAATGTTAAAACCATCAAGCTGCATTTTTTGTAGCCCATTTATTAGATTTGTTCCACTGTAAAGTAATATTTATTCGTAGTATTTATTGGAATTTATTTCAATAAAATTTATTTGATTTTTAATATTTCAAAATAAAACAAATAACACATAAGGGAGAGCTAGAGTACGTTCGCAACGAACTGTTGGATACCCTATTCCCTATATTTTTGTATGTGTATGCGTCTGCCTCCCGCAGCCAGCCGCTGTTCCAGTTTCAGAAACACAATTCTTCTTTAGCAGACAGGCGAAAATTCAATAACATTAATTTTTTGTGGCCCATGTTCAATAACTGCTGGCGTAATAAAAAAGGCGTGTGCCACGCCTAAATTTGAGACTTTTTACTGCCAGGGCAATTACTATGAGCTCAGTGACATTCAGCTTTAAGCTTGCAGATCGATTTGAACATAACGTACATACATACATACATACATACAGTAAGTAAATTATCTTTAATAATAGTGTATTGTCTTTTTTTAGGGCAAGTAATGGTTTCGTGCAGAAAAAAAGAATCGAGATTTTAATCAAACATGACATTACGATGAAAAAGAAGCCCAAAAAAGTGGTTTTCGCCATACCGTACGTCGGTCTGTCTGTGTGGGTGTGCGGATGTGCGTCTGTGCGCTTTTTCACGTCCAGCCACAGCCTAAACGGCTTGACGGATTTTCTTCAAACTTGGTATATAGTAGGTTGAAGAAAAACGGTTGCTGAGGTTTTTACTTGCGATTATATTTACTATAAGGCAAGTTATGCATTCGTATAAAAAAAAAAAATTTATTTCGTTTTAGCCCGGCTCTAACTGGTATCTTTCAAGTAACGGTTTTTTAAAAATTTCTCGAATACGGCTCACGATTTAGATTTAGATCTTTCAAGTAACGGTTCTTTGAATTTTCTTGAAAACGGCTCAAACTCTTTTAGATTGAACTCAAAATTTAGATAACTTTAAGCAATTCTAACAAAACTGCGTTTTTTTTTTTGTTTTTGGCTCAAATGGTCGAAACGAAAATCAGGTTTAAATGGCTTTTTTTTTTAAATGGCCATAAGTTCGCAACGGCTTGATTGGATTGATTCAAACTTCGTTTGTTATCGTTCTTTATAGTGTTCTATAGGATGGCTTTGTAAATTTTTAAGTGAAGCCTTTCTAAATGGTAGCTCCCATACAACGAGCCGTTCAGTCTTAGCCAACTTTTTTTTTCTAATTTGCTCAAAAACGGCTTTATCAATTTTGATTAAACTTTGTGTGTTATATTCTTTTAATGTTCTTAATAGAACTGCTTTTTAGTTTTTGCAAAAAATGCTAATAACGCAGATCTGGTCTTAACGTCTTTTTTTTCAAATGGCCATAAGTTGTCAACGGTTGTATCGAATTCAAACAAGCTTTGTTTGGTATAGTTCCTTTCAAATCTGTATCAGATGACATTGCATTTTTGTCAGTTATTCTTTTTTAAATGGTGGCTCCCATACAAAAAGCCACTAGGTTTTGGCCAAATTATATAGTTTTTTTCAAAAAAAATTCCGCCGATTTTTATTAAACTTTGTATGTAATATAGATACATAAAATGTTTTGATGAAAACTGCAATTAAGTTTTTGGCTACAAACGATAATAACGGAAATTTTTGTAAACCATTTTATTAATTCGGCCATAAACGGACACATTTATATCATTTATATCACCCAAAAGATGACATCTAAATTTTAAATGGGACATACCGTTATAAGACTTTTCCTGAAAAATCTATTCCGAACAAAACATAAAGTTTGCACAGAAACATTATTCAGAATGTTTTATCAAAATCGTACGAGCCGTTTTTGATAAAAATCAATTTTCCCCTAAAAATCGTATGGCAGGTACCGTTAGTTTTAAGGTAAGGCTGTAGGTAATGATACAGACGGATGGACAGACAGACAGAATTGTCGGTCCCAATTTTTTCGACTTCTCTATCATAGTAATGTCATGTTTGATTGTTAGATTATTTTTTTTTACGAATGCTTGCATAACTTGCCTTATAGTAAAAATGTGAAAAGTAAGTGCGTTTATTTGTAAGGCTTGCGCTCCTAAGCTACTTAACCGTTTTTAAAATTCTTTAATTAAAAGAAAGCTATACATTTTCTGTGAGTTACATAGGCTATACATTTCTTTACTCTCAACTCTCAACTAGAGATCCTTATGAAAATTGAAATAATGAAACCCAAGGTATCAAAACTATTCCTTTAGAAGTCAATAATTGAAATGCGCTATAATTTTTACATGCGAATATAAATAAACTGCAAGTTCGTCGGAAAAAAAGTTTGAACGATGATAGCGAGGACCAAAAAAGTCAAAAAAATCTGTCGGTCTGTCTGTATTATTTGTTTGCCTTTCCGTCTGACTATATGTATGTACCTAAAGACACCTACAAAAGCCCAAACGGGTGTGCTTAATTCTTTCAAACTAGGTATATCGAGTTTTTAAGGTATTGTATAGAAGGAAAATTGATTTTTTTTGCAGCTCGAAAACTAACGGTACCTGCAACTATAGTTATGTTGAAGCTCATTTTTTCTCGAAAGTGACTCAAACGATTTTGATTAGTTTAGCTTTTTATGTATGACCGTATGACCTATCAAATGGCTGGAAACAAAGTTACCAAGAATTGCTAAGAACGGTACCTTCCATAGGACGGGTTTTTTTTTTGCTTTCGGCTTTTTCGAAGACGGTTTAACCGATTCTGTCGGAAATTTACACATACATATATATAGGTTAAAATAGCTTAATTAATACCTAAGTACTACATTCCTATATTTTTAATAAATATTTTTTCCTTTTTTCAAAAACATTTATGTTCATAATTTAAATTTTTGAAAACAGATCATTAACTTTTTCAAAAATAATAAGTAGTTATATGATAAATGCAGAACACCTATGTATTGGGGGAATTTAATTTCTTTTTCAAAAATGTTCTCCAAAAAAAGTTTTTATTCTAAGAAACCAATCCACAAATTTTGATAATTTTACTACCATACATTGAAATTCATCCAAAGAATAAGAGTTTCGAAAAATATTTTTTTTTTTCAAAATCTTAAGCCAAGACCAATGGACTTTATTTTTAAAAATTACTATGGCGAAGGCCAACCCTATGTATTTGCCGCGAGCGAAGCCGCGGGTGAAAGCTAGTAATATACTAAAAGTATAACTACATAAAATAATTGTGTTTCAAATAATGTAAACAGTGCAAATACCTTGACTTTGCATCATCACTTCTAGATGGTCACTAAGAAAACACATACGCATTTCACTTTATCCACCTCAAAAATTTTACTTTTCATTTCTCAACAACGAATTCAACAACAATTTCCCAAATTCAATACCCAAATGGAAAAATTAATTTCAAAACGCGCATACTCGCCTCGATTCCAATTTCCAAACACCTCCCTCACCCTTTTTCACAAAGAGCATCCAAAATGTCTCTTTTCACCACGAATTATTTGAGTATGGAATTAAAAAGAGCATTATTTCCACTGGAATGTCTACAAACTGTGCTCCAAAATTATTGTATCTTATACCCACTTGCAGCAAAAAGACTTTACTTGAATATTGCATTTAATGTAGAGCAAATTGCCTGGGAGCTTGGACTGGAGCTGGAGAGGTTCTGTGAGCAATGACATTGTACCACGAAAAAGTCTCCAAAATCTATCTATCGAATGAAAGTATGGCATATTCGAAAAATCTAAGAGAGCAAAAACACCCTCAATGGAAAACTCCAAAAACTCACGCATTGCATTATGCTCTACAAATATATCCACCCTGTGCCTGTGCTGTAGTCAAGTCACCCACTACGGTGGATACTCTCCCAAAAGATACACATCCGCAATATACGGTACGGTTAGGGCTACCGTAACCGTATACGGTATAAGGAAGGCGGCACTATAGGGCAAACCATTTATGTTTACCACACTTTAGTTGATGGAAAATGTTCAGTCTCCCGGAGACGTCCCGTACGAAAAGACGTTGGTATTGTAATTCTGTATTCCGTTTTTGTCGAGCTAATGAAAAATATCGTCGCGAGGTCGGTTTCTTTTCCTTCCTTCCTTCATAAATTTCGATCGTAGAGAGCGCACTCCATGAATATTAATTCGATGGGAAAAATTGTGTTTTATGTATATTTATGTAAAATTTTGTCACATAAGAGATTGTGCTTCTGAAAAAAAAAAAATTCCCATTATCAAAAAAAAAAAAGGATATAAAAAGGATAATATTTTTGAAAAGTGACTAGTGAAGACATATGAATGTGTGGTTATATGTGAAATAATAAACGGTCCCTGTGTCGGTGAAATGCAAGAAAGCAATTTGTATCACTTACATAACTTCTAGAAGTGTATCCTTGCGGTTGTGTGTTTCCTTGCCATATCATCGTCGTCTTAACCGCACATACATCCCAATACTCTGCACAAAAAAAAAGTGCACACAAATCCTCGTTTGTTGTAGGTATACCCCTTTAATGGGTGGATGACAATAATATATTTTTGTTATCCTTGGCCGCAAGGGAAAATATGTTTTGTTTTTCCTACTGACGACGGCACCCCAAACCCACAATAATTGTTATTCTTGGAAGGATATTAATTGCCCTAATTAAGTGAAAACAAAAATATAATAACGTTGTGCGTGAGCTAATTTAAGTGTGCGATTAAATTACACCATCACAAAAAAAATGACCAGTGAAAAGAATTAAAGGATATATTAGTGCAGATGAAGTAATTAAAGAAGAGTTTTATATCCTTTAACAAAAAAAAATTTTATTAAAAAATTAAATAATTACCAAAATAAAAAAGGATTCTTTTTCTGTCTTATTGATGGTGTCAAATGTAAACTTTCGAAAGAAAGAATATTAATTCACAAAATTTTGTTCTGTGAAATATTTAAAGATCCCTTTGCATATAATTTTTTTTTTTTTTTTTTAATTTGTTTACAACAAAAAGAAACAAAAAAGGATTATTTAAAGAAAAAGTCGAGAAGGATTGATAAAATCTCAACTCCCCAACCATTCGGAAGCGGAACGAGGATTATTTACGCCGTTCGGTTGGAAGGATAAAAGGGTTCGTAACAAAAGTAAATATTAAATTTATTTACCTCGGATATCATTTTTTATGTGATTTTTTTTCTTTGTTGCGTATAAGTTAGGTATACCTAAGCTAGTAGGTTAGGTAGTATGTTTTTGTTTTTTACGGACCTAATTTGCATACATTTGTCTTAAGTGTTGAAAGGGAAAGGACAAAATACCATACCATCCCATCATCCCTCTGTGGTTTATTGCATGTGCGAGGACCGAGAGGAGTTTGAAGAATGGGAATGGTTTTGGGGGGTGCAAGGTATTTTTGTGGCAAGTTTGCTAACCCTTTTTTGTGTGTGGGATGAGTAGTGGTGGTGGTGCGGTGGTATGGGGTCAATGGGGGTGGAGGTGTTGTAACTCTTTGTGACCCTTGATGTCATTAATAGCACCTGAGCACAAAATCGTTTTTGTTCTTCGCATTGTGGATAAATACGAAATGACATATTGTGATGGTTAACCGATGTGAACTCGATTTTTTTTGTGAAGACAATTGTTTTTTTTTTTCTGAAGGGTTCTTTTTGTAAGATTTTCGATTTATGGGCTTTTAGATTAGGCCTTATAGTGCTTAAATGATTTGGAAGAATTTTTCTTTTGATCTTTTGGGTGGACGAAAACCAAATAACTTAAGTATTTTTTTTTAAGTTGTTTGAATAATCTTAGGGAATGATAAGGATTTTGAAAGAAGGTCTTTCAGTTTGTACACCTAGTGGGTGAATAATTTTGTGTTGGGTCGAGTTTAATCTTACCAACTACCTTATGTTCTTGATCAGACCAGACGAAAACAAAATGTGTACAACGATTGGTGGAAGGATGAATGCATTATTAACTTTCGATTTTTATTTTTATTTCCTTATGTTTAGTTGGTATTGGTAAGTGTCTACGAAATATGAAATTGAATGGGCATTAAGTTTCTATCATATAGCTGTTGTTGTCATGGAATTGTATATCTATTCAATTTTTGCTTGGACTTATTTTGTGGGTCTTAAAATCTAATAGAGAGCTATACCCTTGTTCGGTTAACTTTTTGATAAGCAATTACGCGACTACGCATAAGCAGAATGATTATTATTGAAACTCAATTTGTTTCCAGGATGCTTCCATGTTCGTTATCAATAGATAGATACATTAAGCAATGATCTTAGTTTAACGAAAAAAGTATTCTACAGTCTACCTATCTCCATTTTTTTAAGTAAAAAGTTTACCCAACCTAAAGTATTTTTTTTTTTTTCAATCATGTTCACATTTAATGTAAGCATGTTTGAAAAAAAGAATTTAATATCTTATGACTTATATAAAAATGTCATTAAAGGTTAGTAGATATCTACTTCTCCTAAAACAAAGTTACTTATCATTAATGTTATCAGAAATATTATGATTAAAAATGGAATAAAGTACGCCAAAGTAAACTTCCTCTTAGATCCTCAGCATTTGGTTTTAAAACTATTGGCATGACCATTCTGTGGAACAGTCCTTAAATATTGCCTTCAAATTGGGAAACAGAATGGGAACAGATATGGCTTCTTAATAATAAAAGTGTACGAGTAAACAAATTCAAATCTAAAGTTATCTTGTTCACTTTAAACAAAAACATTTAGATACTTCTTAATATAGTGTTAAGTAAGGTATGTACATACCTACCTATATCGGGTTTGAATTTATAGGAGAGGTAGGAAAAGGTGTCAATTCAAACACGAAACTTCCTACAGCTTTAAGACAAAACTCAATATATACAGACTCTAGATACCTACTCAAAGATTCGACAGACATTTCAGCACTTATCTTTTTATTGTCGCCATCGTTATTATGGAATTAAATCGTTTATAAAGATTTTTAATAAAAAAGCATGTAATAGTGACAGAATTGATACCTTTTTTAATAGATACAATATAAGTTATCTACAAACAATCAGTAACGATAAAATCCTTAGCAAAAAAAATATACTTGTGTTAAAAAGTTATTAGGTTAACGAGGAAATATTGCATTGCTTAATTTTGAGTGTTTTTATTCGTTGTCAATGTTTGTAAAACACCGAGATCGCGGTCTTCGTCAGCTTGAGTTGAAATTGACATTAAATTCAGCAGTTTCTTAGCCTGCACGATCGGGCTTATACCTATGATTTCTTAAATTTCATAATAAACATAGACTTGACTTTCTGAACTCCTTTCTTTTCGTACAATAAAATAATATTCTACAATATAGTGGTTCATCCTTGGATCAAAATTTAAAAACGAGTTACCTCGGTTCGCATTTGCATAATCAAATCTTTGACGAAGGTTCAAGGTTGGCTTAAGAGTTAATCCACCGATTTCCGCGGATTAATGAAAGTAAATCGACGGGTCAAGGATTTAAAGACAAGATTCAGTGCTGAACCACTATTGTAAAACTGTGGTGCTGAATGTTTAGGAATCTCTCTAAATGTAGGTACCTATACCTACCCTAACCGGCGCGAAACGGTGAAACGTTGTGCGATGAATATCATTGAAGTCCATTTGACATATCTTTATAAACACAAGATCAATATAGTAAATGAATGTTGTAGGATAACCTCTGATCGTAAATACTACCTGTACTAGACAAAAAAAATTAAAAGCGAGGGTTGATTAAACTTGAATTCGAATCAAATAATCAAAACAAGAAAAAAAAATCGTTAGACTTCGCATGGCATCGAAACCATGAACCGTTTTGACGCATCTTTTTCAAAATACAAATTCAGGAAAAATGTAGAAGGTCTCATCTTCTTTTAAAACTAACCAAAAGTGATTGCACCCTTTTTGATTTCCATAAAGAAGCGCGTTTTATGTTAAAAATGTTAAAAATAAAAAAAAAAAAAGAAACGAGACTTAAAAACGTGGGGATAAATTGACAGAAATTGACATTAAGTGCACAATTTGTTTTTTTAGTTTAAATTCTAAATTTTTTTTTCCCGAAATCATCTTACTTTTTTCATTTTATTAGGTATGTTGTCAATATTTTGGCAAATATTATAATCTGCAAGCATTTATTTGTTGAGCTGCAATATTGTTTTTTTTTTTTTTTTTTTTTTTTTTTTTTTGATTCGATGCAAGGATATGTTAACACATATATCTTTTGTTGAACAGTTTTCAAGGATAATAAGGAAGAAGCAAAATCTTTCTTGGATATCTGTTACACACGTACCTTATGACACACTTATAATCAGAGCCTTGTCAACAGTAGCCACAACCAACCAAAAACATTGATCATATTTTCGAACCCCTGAACCGAAGTAAGAAAATTTAGGAAAAGCGATTCTTTTATAGTTATTGGATAAGGCGACCTCTTTTTCCTATAAGACTTTTTATCTCAATAGTGTTAAGAAAGTTATTAAACTATTTTATTCATTATTTAATGTTCTTTGTCAACATATTTTTCGGCCTGGTTGGGTGAATCGTTCGAACATTTAAGATGTTTACCCACGAAAGTTTGGAAATCGTTCAAAAATATTCCTTTTTCTAGTTTTCCTTTTTTTTTGCTAATACTATTTCATCGAATTTTTACTTGCGATTATAGGTACCTACTATAAGGCACGTTATGGATTCGTGCAAAAAAAAAAAAAAAAAAATTGGGAGCAGTGGGGAAAAGTGGGTCTGAAAATTTCGTCCGTCTGTTCGCACCTCTAGAGCCTGAGTGGATGACCAGATTTGCTTCAAATTTTGTGTGTGGTATTAAATACTACTTAATAAATTTTATTTGGACGTCTCTCGCAAAGAATTTTTAGTTTTTGCTCTATTACCAGAAATAACTATATACACAGCTGGTCAAGAAAATAGGTGCAATTATTTTTTTTTTATATAAACTTAATTTTTTAATATGTTTTGTTTATTTGAATATTATTTTAATACTAGTTTTCATTGGACTATCAATACTTAATGAAATATTAATATTTAAGACTTTTAAATTAAGTAATTATAAATTTTATACAATAAAACCGACGGTGTAGACATTTGCGCTTGGACAAAAAAATAAATTATGAAAAATGATAGTTTGAATGCAAAATTTGTTGTATTTTTTCGTTTACCATATATATATAATTTTCGTTTACCATTCTCTTATAACCCGAGTATACGACATTGTTATCTAAAACTTTTTAAAGTCAGCGTAGTATTAACTCTACAAACTTTTGGCATCTTTCTTGGGGTATAGAATACCATATTCACTCTGAACAGCATCCCACAATCGGTTCCAGTTTGGAAAATATTGGCATCCTAGTTTCCGCATAAGCATTCCTCAAGTTCTCAATCGGGTTGAGATCTGGGATTGACTTGGCCATGAAACAATTAAAACTTCTTTCTCTCGATACCACTCTTTCACAAGATTTGCCATATGTTTCTGATCGTTATATCCTGTTGAAAAATCAATCGGAGAGTCATGTTTTCTTCGGCAAATGGAAGCATGATATCTTCCAAAATATCCCTATAACCTTATTTGGTCAAGATGTAACCAATACGGAATATAGGAATTAGGGCCCACACCATACTAGAAAAAACGGAACCAGACCATAATATTTCCTAACACGTGTTTGACTGTTTTCCGGGTATAGCGAGGGTGGTAGTCCTTTCCTTTTGGTCGCCTGACATTACGCCCCGAATCTGATGAGAACAAATTAATTGTTGTTTTGTCACTCCAGAGGATATTTCGAAATTTTTTTGCTCCTTCAGGTCCGTTCCAACTTCTATGGTTTAAGGCAAATTCTTTTCGGGACCTTATATTACTTGCTCTTAGTAAAGGAACTTTCCTGGTAACTCTTCCTGGTAGGTTGAAGCTCTGAAGCCTTCTGCGGATTGTGCGGGCACTGACTTCATTATTGATTTGTGCTCCTATTGTCCTTGACGAAGCAAAAGGTTTAGATTTAGCCAAAAGGAGGACACGGCGATCAGTGGTGACTGATGTTTTTTTCGGCCTCCCACGATTTTCGCGCACTAATCTGGCCTTCAGTGCATTTGTCACAAAATTTTGTGATCTTCCTAGGGCTTCTGCTATAAATTTGCAAGTCTTACCTTCATTTCTTAGCTGTAAAATTACCCGTCTTTCTTCCGCCGAACAGTGGACGTTTCTACCCGTACTAAAAGTCTAATAAACTATTATTTATTATTATTTATTATTTTATTTATTAACAACTATCATTTATTGATAGTAAAATTATTAAAAAGAGGTTACCTTGAAATTTAATATTTTTTTGAAATAACAGAGATATAAACTGTGGATTTATTTGGAGAACACCTATTTTAATGACCAACTTCTTAAAAACACCAAATCCTAATGCAACAAAGAAAATAGAACAGCTTAACATAACACACACAAAATGCAGTAAGCTCAGCATCAGTGTCAACAGAATAACCGTTCTTAAAACAAGAACTTTTTGTAAGGCCTGCGATAAAAAAAAACAGTTATTTTGCATCAAAGACAACAGTGGTGCGAAAAAATTTGATCACACCTATTTTTTTGACCAGCTGTGTATATATAAATACATAACTTCCATACAATCTTGAAGAAAAAATTGATTTCATCAAAAACGGCTCTAACGATTTCGATAAAACTTTCAGAATGCTATTTTTTAAGACAGTCTATCCTTAAGTTATAGAAAAGATTTTTCAAAATTTGTCTTAAAACGGTATCTCTCATAGAACCGATATTTTCAAATCAAGTTTCTCATAAACTTTACATCCAATTGCAATAAAGTTCTGCACGCAGGAATACATTTACATATTACTTTATTGATATGGATATGGAGTTTCCAAATTCTCCAAATCCTTTTTTTTATCTTAAAAATATATTTTTTAAATGTTGGTTTTCGAATTTTTTTGGAAACAGGTACATAAATATTGAATTTTTTTAACGTTATTTTCCCAGATGCAAAACTTTAAATCGCGATATTTTTTTACGCACTAGAACAAATTTCAAAATATTTTGTTGAAAAGTCTTTCAAAAATAACCTTAAAAAAAAAACTGGTCGATATTTTCAATATTTTTTTTTTTCCATGATAGATATTAAGATATTTCTTAGATTTTCCAAGAAAATTCTAAACCTCTTAAAAAAAAATAAAAATGTTTCATATATAAGTATTTCTTTTTCTTCAAAAAACATACCGATTGTCATAAGAGCATAAGAGCAAGTTCATGCGACCCAGTCGTGCATTTTATTATCTTATGGATTAATTTTCGAAACATTTTTTGATTTTTCTTATAGAAACAGATGGTAGGCTGGTGAAGCGTTTCTTTGAAATTTTAAAAATGTATAGTAGTTAAGTTTGTTTTCTAAGAAACGTCTGCAACGATTTTGATAAAACTTTCTTTTTGATATTTTGTAGGTAGGTGATAAAATCTATACAACTGTGCGTGAACACAATTTTTTCGGAAAAGTTATGGGCAATACCCGATGTGATCAGTGTGAGTCTGATTTAATTTTTCTTAAAAAGGAATAAACCGTTTCGGTGCTAGTAATACTGTTGTAGGTATTATAATTTAGAAAAAGTGGCCATAATAAGTGTGTAAGAAAGTTTACATGGAGTTGAAAATCGTATGCTTACTAAAAAAGCATCGGTTAATAACATAAAGACACTAATCGTAGTTTGTCTGCTTCCCTTGGTCAAAGTTGTTTTTACTGACTATAGCCACACCTAGATTTTCTACAGTTTTTGATAATTTTTGAACTATTAAATTAAACAAAAAAAGTTTTAATATTAATAAAATAAGCTTATATAAAAAGATTTAATTTTTTTTAATGTTGAACATTGGAGAATAGTTGAACTTTATGTATTTCGGTTATGTGTGCTTCGATTTTGTTGAGAAATTTGTTCTATTGTGTCACCGTTTTAAACAAATTTTGCCAGCGAATTTTCTTAATTATAAGACGCAGTACCAAAAACTTAATTATATTTTCTCTGAACATGAACACTTTAAAGAAGTCCCAAAATGTCAATGCTAAATGTTTCTAACGTTTTCTGTTAAACATAACCTATTGGATAGCTAAAATTGTATAGATATATACAAAGTAAGTGACAAGAACTTCAGTATTAAAATGTACGAATAAATTCGCATCTCAATTAATTAATTGCAAGTGACTCTGACATATAAAAATTGCGAAACACGTATTCCTTACATCACTTATCAAACTGCCAAATATGCAATGCACCACATTACATCACTGTTAATTAAACTTACATAAAAGCACTCCCCTTTTGCTAACATCAATTAATATTTCTAACGCAATTTTGTCTGACTATAAATGTCTGAAATCAATCTTAAGGACCTCTAGGATATATTTATATTATTTTGTATAACCTAGATTTCGCTTTAGCATATATATTCCTCTCCTTTTGTTCCACCGACCATTTGGCCAAACCTATTTGCATTCATAGCCATTGAATCAACCATAGCCAGCCCTCCTTAAATGGAATCCATAATCTAACCCTAACCACCCTATATAATATACGTATTGTGTAGTAGATATCCTTTGTCTTAGTAAACATTATTACTATTTTGGCAAACTTGACTGAACTCTTCCAATATAATAATAGTGGCTGAACCGAAAGCTCATTGAAGTATGTCGATTGCCTTCTTGATGATGATGATGGGCTCGGCCTGGTTTAACGATCCTAATAACCTACGACAAGGCGATTTGTTTTCATGTGTTTGAACGCAGGATGTGTGTGACGCGATTGTGTTCGCCATTGCCATCGCCATTCGCTCCCATAAAAGAAATTACCAAGGATATTGCTTTAAATGGACGAAGGGCTGATGGAACGTGAAATAAGGGAAAAGGTTTTGTTTTCCTTTCTCATTTGCTGTATAGTTGGTATTTATGTATGTATGTGTATGTTTTGGCTATCCTCAGTGGTCTATTCCTCTTTTTTTGCCTTTTGCTTTTTTGTGTATTATTCCTTTAGGTGAAGGACTGAGTGACGGTGTTGACAGAGGTTTGCGGGTGAAAATTCCCTCTATAAACAGGGAGTCAGTGTAGTTTATTTTTGTTGGAGTTTTGGTCAACGCAACGGGGAGGAATTCCTAGTTTGTTTTTTGGATTCCTTACGTTTGCTTAACTAACATTGGATTACTTACATAAAGGTCAATGTTTTTGGTCAAAGAGGATTAGAATTGTTGTGCCTGTAAAGGGATATTGTGTAATTATTTTCGATAACAAGAGCAATTTGCTTTGTAGTGAGTGCAATTGAAACCGTAAGGGCAAGGGGGATACAATTTTCCTTTTCCTTGTATACAGGCTTTTTTGTTAAAATACCCCAGCAATTTTCTGGCGAAATTCAACTCACGTGTGAAATTTCAAACGGTCAATATTTTTTTTATTGAAAAAAGTTGAAACAATCGTTTGTCCTGCAATTGCATAGGTATACCAATTATAAGAACATCTTTCGCATATTAATTCATAAAATAAAAATGTGAAAGTTTTGAAAAACAGAAAATCGGCTATCGCGTTAGTTATGTATATGTATATAATACGTTTTAAATACTTTTAAAAGCTTCGAGTACTTATGTGATGACTACCGAAATAATATTTCACGCCACCATCTTTTTATATAAATGGACGTCCAAGAAATATTCTATTTTCTTAGTCAAGGATTAAGATTTACTGTTTTCCAGAATCTATTATGTACATACATATATAAAAGCCGATGTGTGTTTGTATGTTACCTTCGGATGAAGAAAATTTTGTTGACATTTAAATGCCATTTTCATTAAATATTAATTAAAACCCGATTTGTTTATATTTTTTTCGATTTTTGTTAAGTTTTCATATCTTCAATAAAACAAGATTCAAGCCATTCATCATATTGTGAAAGTTTGGTAGGGTCTTCTGAGAACGCCTTCGAAGGTTTATGAGAAGTTTGGTTAAAATTCAGTAAGTTTGGTCCGCAAAAATAAAAATCTTAACACCATGAAAAAAATTACTTATCTTGTGTATTATTTGTATTTTTATCTGAAGTTTGCTCAAATTGAGGTTTGCAACAAATGCATTTTAAGTGCACTTTGTCAAATTACTATAATATATTTTAAAAATTGTCAGCCATTGGACTGTAAACTCTTAACCCATAATAAATGTAATTGGATTTGCTCAAAATTCGGCGAAGCGGTTTGCAACAAATTAATTTTTAGTTTACTTTGCCGCAAATTACTAAAATAGCTAAAAAATTGTCAGCCATTGGACTTCAGTCAATAAAAATAACTGTATCGACGAACATGCGTGTTCATTCACTGCCAGACCCGTCAAACATTCTCAAAACAACTTTTGGATATCGGGATTGGGGAATGGCAAAATTTGAGTTGGCGTGATCAACAATATAAAATTTCATCCCCGCCGAACTTCTGGCAAATGTAACTCAATATTCAAGCCGTTGCGTTGTCGACAATGTTTTCAGAGTCTAACAACCTAATACAAAAATCTGGATTGGCTATGCGAACATGCAATTTTGGCACCAAAATATTATGAAGTCAAAAAAGCTTAATGAGCAAATGCCCAGCGAAACTGTCGAATAGAAATCCATCGACAAAGTAATGGACGAAGAACAAGCAGTCAATTATCTGTCTAAATTTTTTAATTGTTTATTCGGAACTTGAACGCACCAAAAATTTGCAATGGAACCAGATTGACCAAAAAAAAATGTTCATCAAATATATTAAGGAGGAACAATATTTTAAATAAAAACATTTATTTACGCTACAGAAAAGAATTATTATTAATATTTTTACATAATTATTACCTATTTAATAAAAACTATTTTTTCATTTTTTTCTTCTGGAAACCCGAGTTGGCTGTACTATCCCTTTGATGTTGTTTGAACATCAAAATCCTCACATCCATTTTCATCTTCAAAATATTCAGAAATATTGAGAAGTTCTTCATCTGATATTGCTTTCTTTTAAATTAGAAATAGGAATTATTAAAATATTTCAATTGAAATTGGTAAAACTGAACACAATGGGAGACGGACCTGCCATAGATTTCAAAAATGCTGAATATGGAGCTTTTGAGCAAATTTTAACTTAATTGAATTGAGCTAATAATTTGACACAATATTTATTGAATCTGAGGCGGTACGAAGTCCGCCGGGTCAGCTAATATAAAATAAAAAAAACTGTATGGATTTTGATTTTGCTTTCTTGTTCCAATAGAACTTTTCTGAAACTGTAAAACTTGACATCTTAAGAATCATAAATCTTGTCTTTGGGTTTTATTTTTTTGAAATACTTTTATTCCAGTATTCAGCTACGTATTTGACCAAAAATCAATTTTATGTACATGACCCAGTCCAAATATTAATCTTTGGATTTCAACATTTGGTAAAAAAAAGAAAGTTTTTTATGGTACCTACATATATACATGACGTGTCGTAGACAAATATTTTGAACCAACTCTGAAATAATTTTTTTTTTGTTTGCCACTCCATCATATACACGAGAACAGGAAAAAAATATACCCAAGTCACGTTTTTCGTTTTTGTAAAAAAAACTTTGCTGAATTAAGTGTGAAACAAAATTTTTAGAAAAGTTTGTTGTTTTCATCATTGACCCTCAAATAATTTATTGTATTTTTCATTTTCAAGTTATGGCAGAAAGAACAGTACTTTTTATCGGTCCATTGGATCTGTGCTAAGAATCCTTAACCCTTACTTCTATAACACACGTTGCCTAAGTTTTGGATGAATTTAAGTTTTTGAGAATGCCATTTTTAAATTCGTTAGAGCCGATTTGAAAACATATTTCATACACAAAATTTTGTAAACTGTAAACTTTCGGCATTAAACCAAGTTTAGAAAAAATTAAATGCACGAACTTGGCACTAATGTGTGACAGTGGTGTTGGGGATTGAGATTTTGGTAAAAATAAATTTTTCAAACTCTTAAATAAATACTTATACTAATTTGAGCTGAAAAAAAGTACGCCATTTTATTTATTGGGTAAATTTGAATTTATAGGACTAAATCTTTAAAAATCTGTGGAGAGTTTTTTGAGAAAAAAAGTTGTTTTTGAAATTTTTTTTGAAAACATTTATCAAAAAAAAATTCAAAAAGGCCAGTTTGTAGGTATTCAGCAAATAAGTATATTTATTTATAATTTTTGAAAAAAAAAAACAAATTAATGAGCAGTTTTCAAAATACTACTCTTTTATACTTTAATAAAATTTTATTGATTCTATCTTTAAAAAAAATATCCGGAATGATTTATGACGTTATCTCCCATAAAACCGTGTTTTTACAAATTAGATTTTCTAGTGAGATACTCTACAGATTTCTAGAAATTTTTAAATGTGAACACTCTTTTATAAACCCAGATACTGCCGTTTTTTTTTTTTAAATTAAGTTTGTACTATTTCAGGCAAGTTATGCATTCGTAAAAAATTTTTTTTTTGAACAATCAAACTTAACATTACGATGATAGAGAAGTCGAAAAAAGTGAATTCGACAATTCTGTCTGTCTGTCCGTATGTCTGTCTGTGTGTATAGACCTACAGCCTAAACGGCTGGACCGAGTTGATTCAAATTTGGTACATAGTATTATCATGACGTCTTACAGGGGGATTTTTGGAATAAGCATTCTAGCTCTAAGACTAACGGTACCTGCTAAACGATTTTTAGTGAAAATTTAATTTTTCTCAAAAACGGCTCCTACGATTTTGATAAAACTTTCTGAATAGTATTTTATGTGCAAACTTTATGTTTTGATTGTAATAGATTTTTCAGGAAAAGTCTTGTAACGGTACCTCCCATAGGATCGGTTTTTTTTATCAGATTTTCTCGTAAGCCACTGGACGGATTTCGAAATTGGCATACTCAAAAAAAAAATTTGGAATATATTTTGGAAAAGTTAAACAGTTTTTTTTTTTTTTTGAAAAAACTATGGTCGAACGATTTTGAAAAAAAAAAATTTCTTAAAATTTGAAACAGTAAACGAAATCAGATGGCTTACTTCATTTTTTCCAAAAAAACGTTTTAACTAGTGATTTTTAAGTTATCAATAAAATTTCATATCATTTTTTCCCTGCTTTTCTTCCAAAATCTTAAACCTCAAGAAAACTGTCACACATTAGAGCAAGTTCGTCCGACCCAGTCGTTTACTTTATTTTTTTTTAATCGAGTCGGACGTGTTAAGAAAAACGCTGGGTTATGAATAAATCACTTCTTTTACCTAGATTTTATTTAAATTATGGACACACCATTATGTCTGTAGTCATATAAAGCAGACCTGCGACAGAAGCTTAGTTCCACCTTTTTGCCTACAAGCTTAAAATCAACATAAAATGCACAGGAAAAACCGTTTTGAATTCGTGAACACGTATTCACGGACACGAACAAAATATTTTAGACAAGGGGTACCGCGGTTGCTAGTCTGCTTTGTACTTTCGACCGAGATCCGAACCTGAACAGGCATTGTAGTAAGATATATACTTGGTTTGCAATATTCCTTAAATAATACACCTAAAATATTTTCACTAAAATTTTAATTAAAATCTTGTTATGTTTGTACTTATTTATAAATATTCTTTGTTTAGTTTTCAAGGCTAACAACAACATTTAAATAATAACAGAATTATTAAACCACTCGTTATTTATCCCTAGCACGAATACCAAAGCGAGTTTTCAAAAACTAATAGATACTAAAAACTTAATTATTCTTTATCTTGTGCAAACAATCTCTTGCCTTGATGAAGGGTCTTGATCATTTTGGTTGAGTGTAAGAAGGTAGTTGGTACCTATCTATTTATTTTTTGGAAAAAATAAGAAAATTGAAATCTTATACTTTGGAGTAGCAATAACTCTGAAATGCAATTCCAGTGAACGTTAATGATCTCTCATAAAAACAAACTACAAATAACTTGAAAGTATTTTACCTACAACTCCTCCCATACAACATTAAGCTTGCATTAAGCAATATCTCATTATCGTTTATCATTAACCCAACATAAACGCTTTTAGCCCCCGTCCCCTCTTTCCATCAGATAACCACTTCAATAAATATACACCGTAGGGAATTTCAATCGAAAGTGCTAAGAACTTACGTAATTCGGAGAAAAGCGAAAGTAAGATCTACATTTCTTTGAAAAAATAATAATTGCAATAAGAACCACTCTTCTTTCTCTGGATAAGGAAGAAGGTTCCATAATTGCTAGGTCAGTTTCATAATATTACAAATAGGTACTTATCTTAAGCTTGATTTATTAATTTAGGGGCGTCGGCGTCGGTCGTCGTACTGTTACATGAAATTATTTCTATTAATACCAAAGTGCTTTTGGAATAAGGGAGAAACAAATTTTTATTCCTAAGCAAAATGAGAGCCTTAAGGTTCTTAAGATTACACATTATGAGTAGGTACTATTTACATTTATTTTTATGATAGGGAAGGATTTTCGGTGGAAGAATTTTATCGCTAACATACATTAACATTACATAAGGTAGGTTTTTACTTGCGATTATAGGTACTATAAGGCAAGTTATGCATTCGTCAAAAAAAAAAGTTTTGAGATAACAATCAAACATGACATTACGATGATAGCGAAGACGAAAAAAGATGGTCCAAAAATTCTGTCCGTCTGTATGTCTGTCTGTCTGTCTGTCTGTCTGTCTGTCTGTCTGTCTGTTTGTCTGTATGTATAGACACCTACAGCCCAAACGAGTGGGCCGAATTACATCAAACTTGGTATATAGAGTTTTTTTAGATATTGTACAGAGGGGAAATTGAAATTTTTTTTTTAGCTCAAAAAATAACGGTACCTGCCATACAACCGTTACGTTAAAGCTTATTTTTCTCAAAAACGGCTCTAACGATTTCGATTTAAAAAAATCAGTGTTGCTTTTTAGGTACGAATAATCATATGGCTGAAAAAAAAGTTTTAAAAAATGGCTAAGAACGGTACTTTCCATAGGACCGTTTTTTTTGCTTTCGACTATCTCGAAAACGACTCAACCGATTCTTTCGAAATTTTACACAAATATAGCTGTAGGTAGCTCAATTTGTTTTGCATACCAATATTTTTGAAAAATATTTTTTTGTATTTTTAAAATCATTTAAAAAAAAAAATTTAAAAAATTAATATTTTGAGAACTGCTTATCAAATTTTTTTGTTAAAATTTTAAATAAATGTATTTGCTGAATACCTATGAACTGGCGTTTTTGAATTTTTTTTGAAAATTTTTTTCAAAAAGTTTTTCAAAAAAAACTTTTTTTCTCAAAAACCGCTCCACAGATTTTTATAAATTTATTCTCATAAATTCAGATTTATCCAAGAAATAAAATGGCGTACTCCTTTTGCAGCTCAAATTAGTTTAAGTATTTATTTAAGAATTTTGAAAATTTTATTTTTATCAAAATCTCAAGCCCCTAAACCACTGTCACTCATTAGAGCAAGTTCGTGCGACCCAGTCGTGCATTTTATTTTTTGAAGCACAAGAAAAACTGAACTCACTTCAGAATTGAAAATATTTAAACTTACATTTTTGATACGTTAATATTTCCAAATGCATTCCTTAAATTCTTGATAACTATGTAAAGAACCTATTCATATTACCATTGAATTGCGATCTTCTAAGACTATGTGTAAGAATCACTTCACGAACTAGGCTTATAGATAATGCGAAAAAGTCGGAAACACATACATACCATTAAATAAAACACACCAGTCTCCAGCTACCAAGGACATCCAATCTTAAAATCAATTGAAAAAAGCGTTTTTATTGATATTTCAATGTCTTTTGAAAAGTTTAAGGAATCGAAGCTTTGTTATAGGAACGTTTTCTATAACAACAGTAACTTGCGTTTTGAAGCTTCAATTTCAGGTCAAACTTAAAAAGGTTCATGCTCTGAGCACAATCTTCTATACCAACAAATCATTTAGGAACTCGGGATACGTGTTCCGAAAGTTATGCCGTGGGATTTTTAAAGATAGATGTTTTGTTTCGGGATTTTTTTTTTGAGTGCTTTGTGATTATGTACATAATGTGTTTAGGATTTTCTGTTTTTGGGATTTCAAACCATGTTATGGAATCGAACAATTGTTTTCTCTTGTACTAACTATTTCTTATGACTTAAAATCCCATACTTTAGACTCTGCTCGACCTGTCTAATCTAATTTCAGATTTTCGAAAATAGATACCATTTAAACAATATTTGAAATATTTTTAGTTTTGTTAAAATCAGCTTTTCATTTGTTTCTTCCTTAAACATGATAAACAATGAAGAAAATCAGTATACGTAATTAATTTTTCCTAACGAAATATATAACCCTATATGAGTAAAAGTAGGTACTTTGGTGACTCTTAGCAAGAGGGGTAGATCAACGTCTTGCAAGCCAGCTAGAAGGTACCTTCTAAATAATTGCTTGTGTTTTCAGAAAAAAAGACTACATTTGAGAACCTGAAAACAAGCCTTGTACTGCATGCTCACGGTATACTTTCATGTTTCTAAAGTGTTCAAAAAACTAAAAACCAAAGGCAAACAAAATACACGACTACATCACACGAACAACTTTTGGAGGCTGCGTTTAATGTATTTATATCTGTGGTCACAAGGAAAAACCGCTAAAGTGTGTTTTCATAATTTTTCAGGAGAGCAGTTTAAAGTTTTTGACAAATATATGAAATTACAAAAGGCTCTACTGGCCGATTGGAAACTCCGTCCGCCTTGAAACAAACACTTAAATAAAGATATTTTTAATATCTTTAATTTTAAACTAAAATGGTTTAGGAGAATTATTACAATAATTAAACAATTTTTTATGCAAAATTCATTCCACCCGTTTCCGAAATACTTCGAAAATCATTTTTTTTTTTTAAATTTAAAATATACAAATTTTTTTTTGGAAATTTTGAAGTGTAATAGGTATTAACCGAATTATGGAAAATTTAATCGAAATCGGGATAATGAGTTACGATACGATAAAACCGCATTTGAAAAACTGGTTCTATGAGCGAGGTAGCTAGGTACCGTATAGGACGAATTCCAAAAACCCCATTCTAATCAAAAGTTGTATCTGGTAAAAAAAAGTAGAGCCCTGAAAGTTTTATCAAAATCGTTAGAGCTGTTTTTTTTTTTTTTTTTTTTTTTTTTTTTTTTAATCAAACTTTTTATGGTAGGTACAATGGTACATACACACCGTTATTTTTCGACCTAGAAAAAAAACCCACTAGATGTACATAGATACTACTAAATGGTTACTGAATACAAAGTTTGAAACTAATCAACCCATCCATATAGGTTGTAGAGGTGCATTTTTGCACGAATCCATATAACTTGACTTTATCTATACCTATAACTTTAATTAAAAATAAAGTGCACGACTGGGTCGGACAAACTGTGTGACAGTGGTCATGGGGTTTGAAATTTTGGAAGAAAAGTAGAAAAAAAATTATATGAAAAAAATTAAGTACCTAAGCCAATTGATTTTGTTTACTGTTTATATTTTTAAGAATTTTGTTTTTTCAAAATCTTTCGACCAGTTTTAAAAAAAAACAGTTTTTTTTTTTTAAAACTTTTCGAAAACATATTCCAATTTTTTTTTGAGTATACCAACTTCTGGCACTTTGTAGTTTTTACCAGGAAAATAAAATTAAAAAAAAATAGATTAAAAAGTTTTTTTAAACTCAAAAAAAAAAAAACTTTTTTTTGATAAATTTAAGAATTTATATTATTTCGTTTGTAAAAAAGGCTACTATATTTAAAATTTTATCGAAATTCTTCAAGTGGCTTATGAGAAAATCTGATTTCAAAAAACTGGTCCTATGGGAGGTACCGTTAAAAAACTTTTCCTGAAAAGTCTATTCCAACCAAAACAAAAAGTTTTCACAAAAAAAAAACACTGTTTAGAAAGTTTTATCAAAATCGTAGGATCCGAATTTTTCATTCAAAATCTTATGGTTATCTTACCGTTAGTTTTAGAGCTAGAACGCATATTCCAAAAACCCCTCTGTGTGACGTCATAATAATACTGAGTACCAAGTTTGATGCAAATCGGTTAAGTCGTTAAGGCTGTAGGTAATTATACAGACAGACAGACCAGACATACGGACAGATAGGCAGACAGACACACAAAATTTACGAATGCATAAGTTGCCTTATATGTAGTACCTATAATCGCAAAAAAAAATCATTAACCAACATATTTTTGTTTGTTTTTAATTTTGAAATGTTATTATTCATCCAAGAATTCATAAAATTAAAGTTTATTTACAATTTATTGTATAGTATATGCGGCATACTAGAATTTAAAAAGAAAAAGTTTCTATGAGAAAAACATCTTTTCTTATCAAAGGCAGTCTGTTGCTATGAAGTTCTATCGAAATCAATGGATCCGGATCCGTTTGCCAGAAAAAAAGAATTTTCGTTGAAACATTATCAGAAGATTAGGAAAGGACCTTTTAACTAAGATGGAAAATAGAAGAAACAGAAAAAATCATATGGAAGGTGTCTATTTCTTCCCTATTTTAGCAACGCAAACACCATATGAAGCAATTTTATAGTTTGAAAACAGGTTGAAATTGTTCCCTTTATATAACTTTTGCATTGTTGGTTCCCATTTAAAATGCAAGGGAGAGCTTAAGAGAGAGCTAAAACATACTCAAAATAAAATGTACATCAAAATTGTATAGGCAAAGAGAGAAACTATAAAGAGTTTGCGGTCTGTATTGTAAGTCTGTGGTTGGAATCATAATATTGTCCAGCTCCATATCCTCAATTTCTGGCCTCAAAAACTCCGTTATCATCTCGTTATATAGTGAACAACATTTACTGTTTACTGCTTGGCCAACCTCATTTTTGAAGAAGTAGGTACGGCCTATCGCGAACACTATAGCAATGTTTCCCATGGAACAAACTGGGCATGTGTTTTCACATATTCTTCAGACCCGGTTATCTGAAATTTGCGCACGATTCTCCCCATTTGGACATATTTGGTGGATTATGCTGAACAAAAATATACGAAATGCATTTTAATTTGAACGTCCATTTTTATAGAACCCTTTAACATTCTTAACTTGTCCACCTTTCCATGGTTGAATTTTTCAAAGCCTGAAACAAAAGAAGTTACCCAAAAAACTTGAGGTTAGGGTGCGACTCACAATTAACATCTTGCGTTATGGTTGGAATACCCTATCCACATAAGCTCATGTTCAGATATACATATTATGTTAACCTTGGTAGCACATTGTTTTATTAATGTTTTTCAAGACCAGAAACGTGAGTCCTTGAAAGAGCTCAATTTTAATAAATATTATGTACCTATTCAATGACATGAAATTCCTTTTTTTTAATTTCTGTTGTCCTTGGTTTTATTGGAAAATTTGTTGAGCCTGGAAGTTCTTAATAACTTATTTAGCTGCTTCCATTAAACCTACCTACAACCTAATTAAAAATTATGTTCTTTGAAGTCCGGAAAATTCAATCACGTACGAGTATGTACCTACCTACCTATTACTTCAGAGGCAACCAGAAAAAAAAAATGTCTACCTATACAGTAAACATATATATACAGTTTTTCAGCTATACATTCAGCCCTTACGCATAGGTAAGTGTTATATGCTTGTAAAATAATTTTTCGACGCAATAAAACCTGCAGATAGGATTGTATATAGGTGGATTCACCATATGTGAGGAAATTGAAATTTTACTCTCAACTTTAAGCACCTCATATCCGCCCGTTCTCCATTTAAAAATGACCTTAAAAAAAAAAAAAAACAATATCCTGCCTCAACTATACTAAACATGTTGTACGAAGTCAACATCACTTTTTTATTACATGACTCATAAAAGTCTCATAAGGGTGCCTTCCCTCAAAAGATAACCAAATGTATGTTATGTGGCAGTTGATGGTGTCTTATACTTCCCATTCGCAGTCACCATTCCATTTTTTTATTCACATTTTATCCAAGAAATAAAAAGTAATTTTTTTATGCGGTTTGCCTTGCACTTAACTCCGCATAGAAGCACACATACTCTCTATACATTTTAATGTCAATCTCATCATTTTACGACCCTTCATAACATCCACGAGCAAAAAAAAAAATGTAAACGAATATGTAGTAGGTATACGTACCTACCTACTAAGTAGAAATTCCCAACATCACCTGAAGCAGCAGTTACCACCGGTATTGAAAATCAGTCATAAACCTGCACGCCTTAAATAAAAGATGTGCCCGCAAAGGTCGACCGTAGACGAAGAACCTCTCAAAGCTAAAGCAGAGCACAAAAAAAAAAAATTCTAAAAGGCCGCATTTTGTTTGCATTTTTATTAAAAGGACTTTCACAAAAATTTGCTCTTCTGTCAAACCCCCGACAAACCGCCGCCACCCTAACCACTCTATTTGCCTCAAGCAACCATACCTCCTGGCTTCCATTTTTATTGAGGTAAACATCTTCATTCATTCGTCTTTTCGTCTCGCTATAGACAGTCCCTTACCACACCACACCGCACCGCAGCTTGTTACCAACAATGAAAAGAAGAAGGACACAAAAAAATAAGTAAATCTAGCATAAAGACAATCTAACAGTCATCCATTTTCATACCTACGCATACAATTTTCATAAATTTTCCCTTCCTAGCCAATGGCATCCTCGAACTTTACAAATAAAAGAAAAGTAACTCGTCCTTGAAAATAGAGCCAGGTTAAAAATGAGCACCATGATCCATGCCATGACAGTGACAGAGTGTAAGCGTAAAGGTATAATACTCTGTTAAGAGTTTGGTTAGGACACGGATACGAAGAGAAGATTCATTCACCAGTGTTACCACATTTGATTTTTTTTTTATGATTAAAACTTTACTTAGTTTTTATAAATCATGCGAGACAATAATATTCAAAATCGAACGACTGGTTTTATTATTTTAAAAGCCCAAAATAATGGATTCGTCCTTCTGTCCGTGTGGGTATGTCTGAATGATCTTAAACAAACGGTTTAAAGGATTAACTTCAAAGTTTTTTGAATAAAGATAACGGTTTTGCTATATTGACTGCATTTTTTTTAACGAGGTATCCCCAACAGGCCTAATTTGTTTGACATTTTTTTCTATTTTTTTGTTGACATAATTTTGAGTCTGAAAGTTAATATTTTGAAAACGGATCACTAAAACAGCTTTGTTTAAAAAAAAAAAAAAAAGAGGAGATTTCTGGCTTTACAAAAAGATATGGCTTTGTAGGAGTTACCGTTATTTTTAATTATTTTTGTTCCAATTTAAGTCGTTTTTAGAAAATTGCGCCTCCTGGATAAACGGAGATGAATAGACCCCCCTTCCATACGATGTTTTTCTTGTCTCAATTCAACCTACTCGCTCTAGCTCATTAAACAACCTCACACCAAACATAATAGAACATTTATTTGTTATATTAGGTATCTTAACACCGATTACCCTGTATTAGTCAAAAAATTCTTTTTTTTTTTAATGGAAACAATGACTGGCAGGCAAGAACAAAAAAAAAATTAGCCGTCACGGGACGCCCGGCAGATGTGAAACATTCAAGTTTACATTAAAATTTATAATTTTTTAAAACCACCAAACAAATATGGAGTGAAATAATTTTTAATAATTTAGTGTTTCGTTAATTAAATCAATATATTTGTCTTATCATTTTATCATAATATCAATTATAACAGATTATAAATATTCATTTATAAACACATAGGAACAAAATTTTCCGTAACCCACCCATCAGATACCGCCACCATCGCCATACTCTAAGCCCACCTACAACTCGCAACCAACCATCCACCATTTTCTATAAGTTTTTCATCACCGAATACCTACCACCAGTAACCACCCAATCCACCTGCAACCACCAACCCACCACCTTCCATTTTTGTCGATTCCCTCCCCAGAGTAAGTCCTCCCTACCAGCACCATTTACCCAGCCCATTTCAAACAACCACCCAAGCATCCGCCATTTTTGACAATTTTTTCTTCACCCCCCCCCCCACCAAAAACCCCCAATCAGCAACCACCCAACCCACCTACAACCCACCTACAACCCACCTACAACCAACCACCTACCATTTTTGTCAATATTTCACCCTACCAACCCCCAACCACAAACGACATCTACCCACCATGTTTGCAAATTTTGTCTCACCCACCCCCAACATCCTCCTCAAAATCCACTTCACCACCAACACAACATTCAACCACCAACCAACCACCCGCCATTTTTAACAATTTTTTTCTGATTGGTGAAAAGAATGAAAAACGTTATTCCCACCGACTCCACCTAGAACCAACAGCCAACCACCCACCATTTTTGTCAATTCCCCCCGACCCCAAACCAAAATCCCACCAGTAACCACCCACTCAACCTACAACCACCCACCCCACCTACAACCACCCACCCACCATTTTCGTCATTTTTTCTTCACCAACTACCCCCCCTCACACACACATCAACCACCCACCAGTACCACCCACCCCACCTACCACCAACCACATACCATTTTAGTCAATTTTTCCCTGCAACCAACTACCTACCATTTTTGACAATTTTTTCCACAACCCTCCCCCTCACCAACCATCCAGCCCACCTATAACCACCAACCAATCATCCACACCATTCACCCCCCCCCCCCCCCACAACCCCTACTCCACTACCACCCCAGCATCACCAACGACCACCCAACCTACAACCACAAACCACCCAGCACTTTCCACTTTGAAATTTTTTATCAAGCGTCATGCCATTTTTCGTTACAATTACGATCGATTTTACTGCCTAGGCTGATAAAAAGAGTCCCATATCCAATCCCGCACAAGGCCTCCGACTAACCCTCAAGCATTTTTGAAAACTGCACCGACAAATTTTTTTTCTGATTGGTAAAAAGAATGGAAAATGTAATTCCCCCAAACCCCCTCCCCATCAACCCTCAACTCCCACCCCAACTCCCAACTAACCACAAACCATATTTGACAATCTTTTCCTCATCCCCCCACACCAAATCACCCACCCGTAACTACCCATTCCACCTACAACCGCCAACCAACCACCCACCAAATCCCCCTAACAGTAACCACCCACCCCACCTATAACCACCAACCACCCAGAATGTTACCCCAAAAAACAAATCCCACACCTGTTTCGTCATTTTTTTCTTCACCAACTTTTCCACACCCAACCCCCACATCAACCCCCTACCAGTACCACCCACCCCACCTACCACCAACCACACTTTTAGTCATTTTAGTCAATTTTTCCCTCCAACCAACTACCTACCATTTTTGACAATTTTTTCCACAACCCTCCCCCTCACCAACCATCCAGCCCACCTACATCCTACAACCACCAACCGACCATCCACAATTTTTCACCATACCCCCCCCCCCCCTTAACCCTACTCCAATACCACCCTACCCCCTCCACCACTGCCGCCCCAGCATCACCAGCGACCACCCAACCTACAACCACCAACCACCCAACACTTTCCACTTTGAAAATTTGTATCAAGGGTCCTGCCATTTTTTCGTTACAATTACGATCGATTTTACTGCCTAGGTGCGCCAATAGATGTTTCACATCAAAAAGAGACAAAGAAAATTGAACAAAAAAGATTCACTCAATAACGACAAACGACAAACCTCATCATTAGTCATCGCATCATCATCAGTCATCACTCATTATTTCCATATTTAAATTTCAACTCAACCCTTTGTCTCATCTCTCCAGACGAGTGAAGAGAAGCCAATGACAAACTTAAACATAGTACAAAAAACAGAGTTTAAATTCATAGGTGCAACTTTTAATTTTGCGCACTGTTGTGTAAATAAGTATGAATTTTGTACCTCAGAATTTCTGTTGAGTAACATTGCTCACTTCGATTTCATATAGAAGTACTGACATCGTGCGCATGTTACCAAAATGCACGCTGTTAATTATCTGTATTTATACTGTTGACATTTTTTTTTATGTTACACTGCATAGAGGTGGGTTATGAAAATAAAATAAAATTTCTCATACGCGGTGATGGTGGGTGAGTGCTTTATAAGGAGAAAAATTGCATATAGCTAGGTAGGTAGGTATCAAGGTATCTTTTGTTAAGCGAACTTGGTAGATAAAGTTTTTTTTTACTGTGGGACTGTGGGGTGGGTGTGAATAAGACTTATTTTTGGAATAGTATCTAGATATTTATAATTGTATATCTGTCATTAAATTCAAATTAGCTGTTAGTTATATAATGAATATCAATATTGGTGTGAGCTACAAAAATAAATGAGAATTAAAAAAGAAGGTAGTGGTTACGAGGTGACTATTTTAACGCTCGCCCAAGGCGCCCATTGGTTTCAGCGCCCTGCTATAGATGAAAAAAGTGTAGAATACAATTTATCTAGTATGTTGTACTTTAGGAAGCTTAATCCTTCAATTTTCACCTAAAAGTGTTTTCTTAAAAAAATTTGTGTTTTAGTTATTTTTAATTTTCTCAAAAAGTACAAGACATTTGAGCATCCGATATTCAGTTTTCGACTAAAAATTAATAAGAAAATCAAATTTCGAAAATGTACTTAATTAATACGTACAATTTTGAAAAAAAAAACAATTTTAGAATTTTTTTTTTAAATCTGAAGTCAACTGTTCAAAAACTGTTCAGAACAGATACATAAAACAACTCTAATTAAAAAAAAAAAAAAAACAGAAGCGAGAGCTTGAATACTTTCTTTCTTTCAAAAATGCACGCCCTAAGTGGGTGTTTGATTAAAACTTGTGCAGTTTCATAGCTCACAATTTTTACTTGCGATTATAGGTACCTAAGGCCCACTGAAGGATTTTTGGAATTCTTACTCTAAAACTAGTCTTATGATTTTTAATGATATATTCATTTATCTCGAAAATGGTTACTACGATGTTAGTTATCCTTTCTGAATGGTGTTTTTAGTGTAAACTTAATGTTTTGGTTGGAACAGATTTTTCAGGGAAAGTCGTATAATGGTACCTCCAATAGGAACTGTTTTTCAAATCAGTTCTTCTCTTAAGCCACTTGACGGATTTCGATAGGATATTTAATGGAAAAGCCTTTTAACATGCGAAATAATACTTTTTTAATTTTTCGAAAAAAATCCAATTATTTTAAAAAGTTTAATTATTTTTTTTAATGTTTAACTTTTTCAAAAACAGTTCGATCAATTTTATTTTTTAATTTTTTTTTCGTAATATAAACTACAAAGTTCTAGAAGTTGGAATACTCAAACAAAATTTGAATATGTTTTCGAAAACAAACTGTTTTTTTTTTTTAAATCAGATTTTCCAAAAAAACGTTCTAACTAGTATTTTTAAGTGTTTAAAAAAATTTCATATGATTTTTTTTCATAAATTTTTTATTTAAATCAGAAGCCCCAAGACCTCTGACACGCATTAGAGCAAGGTCGTGCGACCCAGTCGTGCACTTTATTTTAAATTTATTCTTTGTGGCTTTAATTTTTTTCAATTTTGTTTCCCTGTGTTTAAAATTCATATCGCCAAGACAAAATTATTGTTCTTATGAACATTGTCATACAAATTTTTAGCTCGCAGCTCGATTCAAACTGCAAAACAACACATAATTTGATTTTTGAATAATGAGATTTCAAATGAAAATTTTTTGATTGTAGGTGTCTATAAACAAAAAATAAACAAAAACCTGTAAATTTATCTTTATTTTATGAAAAGTGGACGTAGTCACACTCGGAATTCAAGACATTTAACTTATACTAAGCGACACACAAGTTTGGGCTTGTGGCTTTATTACAAGTATAGTTCATTTACAAAAATAAATCTAAATCTATTTTTTCCCCTACACAAGATGTTTATGTAATACAATTAATAGCAAAAAAAATTTATGGGTTTTCGCTCGAAAAAAAGTTTTTTTATTTCACAAAAACAATATTGATGGTTTTTGTATGAAAAGTGGGCGTCATACACGCCCTAGTTGAAATATGTTAACTTAATTTATCTTTAGCTTGCGTTTTCAAATGTTAAGCCTTGTTCATTGATTGTAACTGTACAAAAATCATAATTAAATATTGCCAAATAGTGGTTGTTGACCAAAAATGGAGATTGTGGGCGTTTTAGCTTGCTGATTTCAGCTTTACTTTTGGATGAAAGACATATACCAAATTTATGCTTTCTAGCTCAAAAATTGCGACCTCTAGAGGACGGACAGACAAACGCGACAAACTTTTAATTCTGAGAAAGAATGTATATTATCTATGTTACAAACTCAACAGCAAAAACAATATTCCTACTCATTCTATGGAAAGGGGTGTAATAAAAAAAAAAAAAACATATATTAGTATGATACTATGAATGTTAACATGATTTAAATAATTTTTGAAAATTGCCTTTTGTGTGTGGACTAATACAAAGAATTTCTTTACTAGTAGACACACATTTTTGCAATGGTTTATGCCAGTTTATGGTATGGACTTAAGAAAACAATTCTTCTACGCTCCGATTCTGACATCAGTTACATACTTAGGATTTCAGAAAATTCTTACTTTAGAGTAGGTATACCCTGGCTCATTTTAACGCCAATAGTTCTCTTAATATTCAAAACTGAACCTTATCGTTCTACCACCTTTTTCTTTCCACCACAACAGTATAAATTGGGAAATAACGCACCATTGAACAGGTTTGATTTTCAGGTTTTTTTCAAAAATAAAATTAGATATGATTATGATTATGATATATGAAAAACAAAATTCTTTAAACACACCCAAGAAACATTTAATAAATTATTGTCTACGAACAAGGAAACACCCTGTAGTGTATAGGGGTAGCGGGTTGAATCGCTTATGATCAATTGATTTTGAAACAAAATTTTACGTCGTTATCAATAAATTATCAAGTTGTATGTAGTGTCCTGTCCCGTAATTTACTCTTGGGTATCCGACTTTATCTAACGCAGTTTGTGCAATTCCATTTCAATTGTCTTTTTCAGTTCTATTTATTATGTAAATATGATGATGTAAATAAAATTTTAAATAATAAACTACAACTCCACATTTAAAAGTATTCAAAATTTAAGTGTTTAAAATCGATATTTGTATCTAACCAAGGCAACACTTTCTTCTATACGCATTCCATATCCAAATTAATATTTCCTAATTGTGAAGTAAAATATCGACATAAGCTACAAAAAACAGAATTTATGTAGCTTCATGTCTTCATCGTCCTTGCAACCTTGTCGTTCGTCGTCGTCAGCGCGCGTCCGTCATGTCGTCGGTCGGTCGTCGAATTTTTGTCATATTTCGTGGTCTTCCATTTTAACGTCAATGTAGTATAAATGAATCATGAAGTATAAATATTCAATTCATACAAGGGTTTCTTGAAAGGACACAAATGCCTTTGGCATTCATATACTGCAACATAAAAATGGACTTGTGTATGAATTCTTGCGAGAAAATATTTCAACCTTAGGAGATTTATGTTAATAATATGCTTTGTAAATGGGAGGGATACCTAGACGGCTATAGGTTTGTGGTGTATTATTTAATGTATTTTCTTGTTTACAAAATTATTATGAAGTGCCATTAATTGTAAAACCTTTAATTAATTCAATTTATTTAAGATTCCAATTTCATTCGAGGCAAATTTATCAAAACAAATTGTTTTTGGGGATAAAATATGTCAAATTAATGTTAACTAATTCATATCTTAAGAATCTGTTGCCTCTAAGGACTATACATTTCTACTTGCTTTTTTTGTTGTTGTTGTTATAATTAATATCATTGTGGATCAATTTCTTTAATTTAATTGCTTCTTGCGTCGATATAATTCATTGTGAGTTTTAATGAAAAATGTTTTGAATTGAAGACGACTGGATTTGGTAGTAACGAGATGATTTTTGATTCATTTCAATTGAATCGGTGTACGAAAGAACAGTACAAGTGCAAAATCTTAGTTTTGAGAATAAAAATTGTTTAAAAAAAAAACTATTAACTTTTTTTGGTTCCTCGATATTCTAATGAAAGAAAAATTTGAAAAATGTTATAAAAAAAAATATGTATTAAGGTAGAAAGACAGTGTTTTTGTTGTTGTTGTACTTATTTTGTACTTGTACTGTTCTTATGCTCTCCGATTAAATTAAAGTACATGGTAGGGTCGCATACGCAGAGCATGCTTTTATTTATTGATATTTTGGAAAAATGTGTAACTTAAATAAAACAAAAAAATAAATCACTTATATAAATCATATGGAACCACTTTACAAAAATGTACACAGTCAAATGTTTGTATACCCTATTCTATAGAATGGGTATATTATATTTGGTGTGGAGTTTGGAACATAGAGAAATCATACCGTTAGGTATAGAAGAGTATAGTATAGTATAGCACTATGCTAAAACTTTGCACACGTAAGCTTTAGGTAAAAATATTTCATTTTGGGTGTGGCAATAAAATAAACAACAATGCATAAATTAGAGCGAAAAACATTAAATTTGTATAGGTATTACTTGTCTATAAACATCTGGTGTTTGAAATAAAAAAAAATTGTCTTTGGGCGTAGCTAATGCCCACTTTTCATGCAAGAGCGAAAAACGAAGTTTTAAAAATTTAAGGTAGCTATACCAATATTTAATTTTAACCTATTATTCCGTTCGTTATTTAAAAAATATATCTCTTCAATTTTGTGTGTAAATTTTTTTCAATTCGCCCACTTTAAAGGGCGTGATTTTTATAAAATTCCTTTATTCGGCTTAGATCGTAAACAAACTAGGTACTCCATTCAACTATAGTTTTACACAAATTGACAAATGATCAAAGTTCAGTTAGTGCTTTAAATTTTTTTTACAAAATTTTAGGATACGCCCACTTTTAAGGAGAGCTTACCTCAAAAGTCCGAATATGCATTCATTTTTTAATGTTTTTTAAATATCGATCGCAGTTTGAAGTAAGAAGATGAACATTTCGGTTTGTATTCCTTGGTTAAGTTGGAGAGTGTGGTTCAAGAATTGTTAAATACACACGTAATCGCCATTTCCCTTCAAAATCTAATTTTTAAAAATCCACTTGTCTTGTTTTGTTCAAATCGAGCTGCAAGCATAAAATTGAATGGCACTGAGCACATAGTAATCAACCTGGCAGTAAAAAGTCCCAACTTTGGACTTGGAAAATACCTTTTTTTTATTGCGCCAGCAGTTATTGAACATCGGCCACACAAAACTAATGTTATTGAATTTATTCCTGTCTGCTATAGAAGAATTGTGTTTCTGAAACTCGAACAGCTGCTGAATAAGGAAGCCGAACGCATACACATACAAAAATATAGGAAATAGGGTATCCTATAGTTCGTTGAAATCGTTCTGTAGCTCTCCCTTATTTTTTCTTTATTAATTTGGTAAAATAAAATGTAAGACTTTGTTTTTTCATCATTAATTTTTTTAAGGATTAGACCAAGAATTACTGCATCGATTTTAATACAAATGATTCTGTGTGCTTTTTGTTGTTATGCCCCCAGTTTATCTAAAACCAATTTGATAGAAAAAGGTTCACAAACGTACCTTCTTCAATGAAGCCGTATTTTCATACAACTTTCTAGAAAAGGCCTGACTTAATTCTTACCAAATTTCATGAAAACATGATATGACAAAAATCACATTACAATGACAGGGTAGACTGAAAAGCTGGGTCGATTTGCTTTATACTTGATACACATTTTTTACTTGCGATTATAGGTACTATAAGGCAAGTTATGCATTCGTCGAAAAAAAAAGTTTTGAGATAACAATCAAACATGACATTACGAAGATAGCGAAGACGAAAAAAGATGGTCTAAAAATTCTGTCCGTCTGTATGTCTGTCTGTATGTAGACCTACAGCCCAAACGGGTGGGCCAAATTGCTTCAAACTTGGTATATACACTTTTTTAGGTATTGTACAGAGGGGAAATTGAAATTTTTTTTTTAGCTCAAAAAATAACGGTACCTGCCATGCAACCGTTATTTTAAAGCTTATTTTTCTCAAAAACGGCTCTAACGATTTTTATTTAAAAAAATCAGTGTTGCTTTTTAGGTACGACCAATCATATGGCTGACAAAAAAGTTTTAAAAAATGGCTAAGAACGGTACTTTCCATAGGACCGTTTTTTTTGCTTTCGACTAACTCGAAAACGACTAAACCGATTCTTTCGAAATTTCACACACATATAGCTGTAGGTAGCTCAATTTGTATTGCATACCAATATTTTTGAAAAATATTTTTTTGTGTTTTTAAAAGCATTAAAAAAAAAAATTTAAAAAATTAATATTTTGAAAACTGCTTACTAAATTCTTTTCTTAAAATTTTAAATAAATGTATTTGCTGAATACCTATGAACTGGCATTTTTGAAATTTTTTTTGAAAATTTTTTTCAAAAAGTTTTTCAAAAAAACTTTTTTTCTCAAAAACCGCTCCACAGGTTTTTATAAATTTATTCCCATAAATTCAAATTTATAAAAGAAATAAAATGGCGTACTTTTTTTTCAGCTCAAATTAGTTTAAGTATTTATTTAAGAATTTTGAAAAATTTATTTTTATCAAAATCTCAAGCCCCAAGACCACTGTCACACATTAGAGCAAGTTCGTGCGACCCAGTCGTGCATTTTATTTTTTTTGACGTCCAAGCAGGGTTTTTGGAATATTCTTTCTAGATCCACAACTTACAATACCTATACATCTGTCACATACATTTTTATGAAAAACCACTTTTTTAAAAAGGCTACTACGATTTTGATAAAACTTTCTGAAAGGTACTTTTATGTTTCGTTTATCTTTTGGTTGGAATAGATTTATTAGGAAAATCTTTATCACGGTACCTTCCAGCGATTTTTCAAAACAAATTCATGTTAAGCAGCTCGACGGATTTTGATAACATTTTTAATGTGAAAACTCTTTTACTTTTATGAACAGAGAAATGTTGTTGTTTTTTAAAGTTTAAATATTTCATACATGCTTGGCTCGGAAATGGAATTAGTTTTTGAAAAGTTTTAAAAGACTGGTCAAACAGTTAAAAACCTTGTTCCTTTACAAAAGCGTAAAAGTAACCTGTTTCGTTACTTACTTGGCTCAACTAGAGCCTAGTGTTCCTAGGCGTCACTTGATATGTCTCTCCAAGTAGACGGAAATCTCCATACACCTGGTCACTCGCTCAAAGACTCAATCTGGTTTGGCGTTTAAGACCTAACGAGCTGGAGCGTTGAATTCGAATTTTTTGGCTACGTTTATGTCGCTGTACAGCACGTAGTTCGTCGTTGTATCTTCTTCGCCAAATGTTATTTTCTCTATTAACGCATACAGGGCCCTAAATCGTACGCAAAACTTTTCTCTCGAAAACCCGTAGTAAAATCGATGAACATGTGGCCGGTATCAATGTTAAGTTCTTAGGATTTTTTCAGGATTTTACAGGTCTGAGCCCTGATAAAAACATTTTCTGAGTTACTTGGATCTCACCAACATTAATAGTTAAAGCTTATGTTAACTTTTGACAAATCTTGTTTCATACTCACAAAGAAAACAATTTTTTAAAAAAAAATTTAGCAAAAGGTTTCTTTCTTGAAAATTCGGTATTTTGTATTAAATAAATTGGCTTACTATTTTTTCTTATATGTAGGTACTCGTATACCTAAAAAAAGGACTTTCATAAAATGGGAACAACCTCATACCTACACAACTCAACACCTAGGTTTATCTGGCAAGCATAAGTTATTTTTAGAATTGCTCATAAAAACTGTTAAGCCATCTTAAGGAATGGTTAAAAAGTTCAGTAAAAAGACAAAAGGACATCTTTTTAGTTAATCCGACCCCTCTTCAAAGTCGTGTGAAATAAAAACCATCTCCCACTCTGGTTCTTTGACATATTAAATTGCATACCATTGACTGTGATAAATCCATTTATAGTTTGCTCCTGTATGTATATTTGTATATGTATAGATATAGCTCTTATTTCTTAAGGATTTTTCTGTAAAATACAACAACAACAAAATACCGAACATAATCATTTGCATACTTAATCCCTATCTTTGTGGACTCCGCTTTTAGAAAGTTCCTTTCAGTGTTCGAATTAAAGCCCTATAGTGTGGTGGCAAAGTGAAAAAAAAACTTTTGTTTACGGACAACCAACAGAATGCCCCTATTCTTAGAAAAAAAAGGATCGAAAACAGAACTGTAACAAAGATAACAAAAACTCGACAAAAAAAAAAAAAAAAACGGAAAATTGGAGAAAAACAAGCCAGAAATAAAAAAACAAAAACAAAGAAACAAAATAACAGGGTGGGCTTGGGCAACTTCAACTAGGTGAAAACAAACAACAACAGAAACTCTTGAACACAATATCCTTGAGGGGACGAGTCGGTGCCCTTGCCTATACATAGAACACTTCCAATTTACCTGTGGGGGCGAAAGTAAGATACAGAAATAAGAAATACCTGGATCGATCGATTGAAGGGGGAGTGGAAATAAAACCGATTGAACAAGGTGAGGACTGAAGAAGTTGTTATTTTCTTCGTAAATTTCCATGCGCTTTTGTTTGTTTGTTGCTGTTTGATATCATTTTGATAGACCCACAATGCATAGAATGAAAAGACATTAAATCGTCTTCCTTTTCTCTACCTTCTTTAAGCTCCTTTATTTTAACTTGTTTTTTTTTTTCTACTTTCTTGAGTTTCCCTTCGGATTTGGTTTGACATTTGTATATGAATAATGTATTAATAGGATCTAGTTTACTGTTGTTCTTCTATTCAGTGAAGTATTCAGTGAAGTCAAAAAGGACGAAAAGGAAAGCGGCAGAGCGGGGATAATGGAAAGGCAAATGGTTGCAAGGTATTGGCCCATAACGGAAGAGACATATTGGTGACATGTCTTCTACATAAATGCGGATATGTCAGTGCAGTAATAAAATTAATTTACATCTACGATTGTGGGGGAGATAACTTGGTATAACTTTGAAAGTTACGACTTAGTGCTTTATGCTGGCAAATGGAAATAAAAATAAACTGTAGGTAGGCGTTGTGTTTTGGAATCCTGTTCCTGTTGGTTTTTGTCACGCTCCTTTGTGCCATTCTAGGGAGTAGATATACACATAGTTGTTTTATTTTTTTTTGATAAACACGTTATTAAGAGGCTCTTGCTGAAAGTTTGAATTTGTCTATTTTTTTTTTATTATTGATTTATATATAATTTATGTAAATTTAAGCACCTTATGAGGAATTATACACATCATATAAACCAAAATAGAGATTGGTGATTTTTTTATGAACCATCGATTAGCTTATTTTCGAAGAATTTACAGACGCTGACTTTTGGGTAGTCTTTCACTTATGAAAAGTCAAAAAATACTGTCCAAAAAAGTATGGACTAAATAATGGGTAGGTGCATAATGCTAGTATTATACGGACATCGAAGTGGCTCATCGCAGTGGTAAATAATTTGACTTCATAATGACGTTCTTGCCTGTTCTCAAGTCATTGCATTGACGGCTGAACTGACAAGCACAAAGAAATACATTTGTGGGTCATTGCAATGACCATTTTCCATGATCGTGTAATACCACTGTCATCGTTGGTAGGACGCAATAACTGATTTTTTGTTTGACTTGTCATTGCAATGGATGGGTCCCAAAAATTACCAAGCCTGAAATATCAAGCTCATTAATTTAGATTTCATGAACCTATACACATTGGCTTCACTTTTACATCAGTTGACCTTTTGCTACGAAAACAGTATTACTAGGCATCTTAAAGCCTTAATTTTTTGTTTCGTCATAAGTTTCAAAAGATATAACTAACTCTCAAGGTATTTAATTGTTGTCACAGCTGAGGCCTGAGGTCAAGTCGTGTGATAATCATTGTTTTGCATGTCATTGCTATGACACCGAAAGTCATAAATCAAAATTACACGCCGTGATTACCGTGATCACATTTTGGAACTTCAATGACAGATTTTTGCCATTCGTGTGGTCTAATAGAGGGAGGCAAATTCGACGGTGGTTCTCTTTTAACCCACAAGCTGCGAATTTGGACTCCAACTTGCATACGTATAACTCCATATAAAATAAAGTGCACGACTGGGTCGTACGAACTTGCTCTAATGTGTCAAAATGGTTTTGGGTGCTTGAGATTTTGGGAAAAAAGCGTTGAAAAAAATCATATGAAATTTTAAAAATCACTTTAAAATCAATACCTAAAACGTTTTTTGGAGAAAACGAAGTAAGCCATCAGGTTTCTTTTACGTTTTTGAATTTTGACGAAAATTTTTTTCAAAATCGTTGAACCAGTTTTTTTTCAAAAAACAGTTTTTTTTGAAAAACTTTTCGAAAATAAATTCCAAATTTTTTTTGAGTATGCCAACTTCTTGCACTTTGTAGTTTTTATCAGAAAAATAAAATTAAAAAATATAGATTGAACTGTTTTTGGAAAAAACCAAAGTTAAAAAAAAAATTTTGAAACTTTTTTTAAAAACTCAAAAAAACATTTTTTGGAAAAATTAAGAGTTTATATTATTTCGTTTATAAAAGGGCTTCTACATAAAAAATTTCATCGAAATCCGTCAAGTAGCTTACGAGAAAATCGGATTTCAAAAAACCGGTCCTGTGGGAGGTACCGTTATAAGACTTTTCCTGAAAAATCTATTCCAACCTAAACATAAAGTTTGCACAAAAAACATCATTCAGAAAGTTTTATCAAAATCGTAGGAGCCGTTTTAGAGAAAATTTAATTTTTCACAAAAAATCGTATGGCAGGTACCGTTATATTTGGAGCTAGGATGCTAATTCCAAAAATTCCTCTGTAGGACGTCATAATAATACTATGTACCAAGTTTGAAGCAAATCGGTTCAGCCGTTTAGGCTGTAGGTAACTATACAGACAGACAGACACACGGACAGACAGACAGACATACAGAATTGTCGGACCCACTTTTTTCGACTTCTCTATCATCGTAATGTCATGTTTGATTGTTAGATTTTTTTTTTTTACGAATGCATCTTGCCTTATAGTACCTACATATAATTGCAAGTAAAAATTCACCACGGTCGGAAAAATAACAGATGTAATCAGCTGTTGGGATGTGTTCAGGAAATATGAGTTTCAGAATAATTTTTATTTGCTCTAAATTAAAAAAAAAGTGTTCCATTGGGATTTAGTATTTTAAATTAATTTACAACAGAGGCAGGTATAAAAACAATTCTAGTTTAGGCCAGATGGAGACACATTATTTGCAGATAATGAAATAAATCCTATCCAAATCAGGGTAGTTCCACAAACTGAGAACTCTGAGATTTTGTAAGTGGAACAAAAATCGAAAATTTGTTGGATCCGATATCTCACTCAGTTCCTTTGACAGCTGTTATTGCTTGTTATTTGTATTCTATTTTGGCGCAAAAAAATTGGAAATCAAAAGTGATGGTGTTTTAATACTATTATGCCGAAATGAGGCAATTTGGAAATTTGCTAAAAAAGTGTTTTCATCTAGGTTTGTGTATTTTGTTTGACACATGATTATCTTCCTTCTTTTTCTGTTTTAATTCCTATTCATTCTTTCTTCTTGTTTTCTTGCTTTGATTTATCTATACTTTTACTATAGTATACCCTGCATGGAGATTCATACGTGATATTAGACTTGATTGTTAATTTAGAGGTGTGGGCTTGAGCCGCCTCTAGTCATATTTTTTTTGTTTATCCCCAAACTTCAGTTGGATTTAACTCATGGGTTTTTCTGAGATAATTACGACCCCAAATTTTCCAAAAATGTAGCGGATTCCATATATGTAAATTACATAGTTTCCGAGCAGATCCTCTTAACAATTTTTTTGTACTCTTCTTACGATGAAAAGACTTTCAAATAAGAGTGAAAGAGACAGTTTCATGATTCCCGAAGTAAAAACATGTATACACCGGATAGGAATTCAACTTGTTATAAAAAATGTAAACAAAATGTAAACAAATTTCTCTCCCTCTATTAGTTTATTCTCTCATATGTACATACAGTAGATGTAGTGGGTGCGGTTGCTAAACCTAGAGTTGTGAGTTCAAACCCAATTTTGGCAGCAATTTTTATTTGTTCCCACAGTTTTTACTGTAGGCACCCTGTGGAATTTTCGTAAGATAGTTACCACCTAAATCTCAATCTACTGTACCATCAATAATCCTTTCCTATCTTTCTATTCCTTCTCTCTTCGCTCGCACATGTTAATCCATTATAAGGGTATTCATAACCCTTTGAGTGCGAGTGAATAATATTTTATGTGTTATTTTTTTTTTCATTTTAAGTAGAGGTCAGCTGCTCATCATATGTTAGCACGGGTTCACACCTTTATTCGATTATTCTTGATAGGAAGTGAGTCGTAAGTATACAAATAGCAATAGGGGATTTAATCCTGAAAAAAATGTGTATAGTAAATTCGCTCTAAATGTGAAATGAACTCCCACTTATACCAGGCTCTTCGTTTTTTTATTCTTACCCAAGTAAGTTCATTCTTCACGCTTCGAACAGAAGTGTGTGAGTTCCCATAAGAAAGTGGAGTACATCTCCACCTCAAATAGGGAAATTAAGTCCACTTCACTAAAGTGCATTAAGATATTTATAAGAGTTATTTACATAAGTCCCTCGTTAGACCTTGTTCCCAGGGACATGTCTCTCAACACCAGATCTTTGATTTTGACGAAGAATTTGAGCGTTCGGTGAAAAATATGAAATTCTTTTTCTCAGAACTTCGATTCAACAAAACTTCTTAACCTTATCCTAGAATTTGACAGGTAGTGACCCTGTGGCCAAAAGTGCACTTACATTTTGTGAGGAATTTTGGCATAAAAGGGTGGGTTTTAAGTTCTTAATAGATTTCTGGACTTGCAACGCATCCAAGTAGGTATAAAGAATCCATTATGGGCTTTTGGCTTGTATGCTTTGGACCTTTCATCGAAGTTTTCTTCTATAAATTTTGAAGAAATTTTGAAGCGCTATTTCGAATGCCCGATGGAGGGGGTGAAATTCATCTGTATAGCTCATCTCAAATCACGATTGTCATAGGTGTATATACCAATTTGTGTCGTGGGAATACTAAGTGAAAATACAACCAACATCACCTTGGTGCCCGCAATCAACAAACTCACCTCCACTCGCTGTATTTAAATTTTGAGCGCTTTTACTTTTATAACATTTCTAGCATTAATTCGGTATTCTCAATGTCCTTGACCTACTTTCAAAGAGAAAATCAATAATATCAAATAATTCATCAGAATCATCGTTATTCAGAATAAAAGAATTTTTTCATTTATTATATTTTTTGTGCACTTGTCTTGGGTATTTCAATTAATTTATTGAATATAATTTTTCTATTTCAGGTGAATCATCTGGTCTTGGTTTTAAATCACTACAACTTTATACTGCGGGTAAGCTTTTAATTGAATTCCAATAATATTCATTAATAAATTATCTAAAAAAAACTTTGTCTGCTTAAATATCAAATGTCATTACTTTGAATTATTAAACAAAAATATTAAGAATTAATGAAGCAGTTATTTCTATGTAAAATTCAAGTCAGGATGTTATCGTTTGAGGCTTTATAAATAATTGGTGAAATTTAAAGGAACAGCAAAAGTTGAAATTGCTTTTTGTTCGTATACCTACATAAATAAAATTTTAAGGGGAGCAGCTTAAAAATAAATCTCTCGAAAGTACTTTAGATTGACAATTATCAGAATACAGGAATACATTTAAACAGGAATACATTTTCGAATTGGTTTTTTGGAATAAAATATTCATTAAAAAAAAAAAAAAACTTGTATCTAGGTACTTGAAATGTTTTTTATTATTTATAGGTATTCATTTCGACGAATTGATTTTTAAACATTCTCAAAATATTTTATCAATTTGTTAAAATTATTATTGGGTTTATCAGTTGGTCTTGGAGATTTTGGCGGTGTGCGGCAGCCTTCTTTTTTTTTTTTTGTGAAATCGGTTTAATCTGTTGTTTATTATTCATCAGTTACCTTTTAATGATTGAAAATAAGAATGTCAAGTAACACGACATTCGACAGCACGTCCAAAGGATTAAACTTTATTATCAAAATGAGTGTTTGTTTGTGCAAACCGTTGGGTCGCGCCCATTTTAGGGTCACAGTCCACTCCACTCTTGGAGGTTGGGTAACCGAATTTCAGATGAACGGTCCGGCGTTAGGAAATAGCGCCCAAGGAAATATCGCCCAAACCGATTTGGAAATAACGCCCAAAAAATAGCCGAACAAATTGTTGTTGTATTTATTTTTCCATTTTGGGTGCTATTTCCTTGTTTTAGTTTGTTTTTATAAAAGGCAATACTGCCCAAAATATGAGGCCGAAATGGTGTAAAAGGAATTAAAGCCCAAAAGTAGGAATAACCGCCCAAAAGTGCAAGTACAAAAAGAAAAAGCACCCAAATAGGGGAAATATCGCCCAAAATTTTATTTTTCAAATAAATACTTGTATACTATCTACCACTATTTGCCTGCATAATGGGCACAAACAGTTTTCCTCATTATTTGCCAAAGCTTGACCCTGCAATCTCATAAAGCAAACGTTACACATTTTCAAATGCCTACAAGGCTCTGATAGGCAAGCTTTAAAAAAAGACCTAGGGCACTTAGTATCCTTAGATAGTCCATATGTGTTCCATATGGACTCGTGTTGAAAAGCCTCAATTACATCCAGGGGCGTTCGCGGAGATTGAAGAAAAATTTTCGATGACAAATATTGTAAGCCTCTTCGAAGTTTTGAATAAACTAATTCCGAAGTAGATTCCTGATTGCTGCAAAAAAAAAAATTAAATTATAGTTACAAAATTTGTCAAAACAACCTACATCGCGGGGGGGGGCGACGCGGGGCGCACGCGGGGCGCACGCGGGGCGCACGCGGGGCGCACGAGGCTTCGCGACCGCAGTGACCGGGCGGCGCCGCCCGGTCACTGCGGTCGCGAAGCCTCGTGCGCCCCGCGTGCGCCCCGCGTGCGCCCCGCGTGCGCCCCGCGTCGCCCCCCCCGCGATGTAGGTTGTTTTGACAAATTTTGTAATTATAATTTACAAATGATTAAGTAAATGTTACCTTTCGCAGACGGCACGCTCCCGCCTGGTCACTGCGGTCGCAAAGCCGCGTGCCCCCCGCGTCGCCCCCCCCCACGCACCGAATTTAATTTCCAAATCTTAAGGATATTGTTCAATACACTTTACAAGAGATTAAGTAAATGTTACATGCTTCAAAATTGTTTTTGGGTGATGAGAACCAAACATTTTTACTTAAAATAGTGATTGGAAATTACGCCCAAAATTTTGGAAATATCGCCCAAATATTGCAAAAACAATTCCCATATAAAATTTTTGGGCGATATTGCCATTTCGTCGCCCCAGAATAGTTTTGTTCCATACGCCACTTTTGTCGTTTTTGAGTTAGAAGCGGATTCTATGGTAATTTTGTATGCTCTTTTAGAATCTGTGATTCGATTTGCTCTATGTCTTTCCAATCCCGAGAAATCGAACATCGACTTTGTCCCATATCCACCAAAATCAACAGTTTGTAGAATTGTTTTGTGCCATAAACCATTTTTTGGCGTTTGGGACAAATTTTTCATATAATTTTACGCACATTTTGTGTGAGAATTGTTTTGTTCCACGTTCACTTGTTTCAAAGAAAAGCTATGTATGTGGGACACTGATTGCAAACAAAATTTCAGTATTGGTTTGTTCCACCTCCATTTTAGTTGATTAGGTTCGTTATTATGAAATGTTTTGTGTTCCACGTGTATGGAAAGACAAAAAATCAGTTGCAAAATGTAGGAGGTGGGACACAAGTCAAAAATGCAGACTTTTATGTTAATTAACGTAGCTTGTTAACGGTTTGGTATAACACTTTGTAAATTGGTAAGTGAACTCATTGTAAGACTAACTTCAAGTTAAAAAAATAAATAAAAAATCCTATCACACAGTTTCGGAGTACCAAGTACGCAAACCTTTAAATGCGTTTTTCTCATAAAAGTGCCAATGGCGTATGGAACAAAACAATTCTGGGGCGACGATTTATTAATTTGGGTGATATGGAATTTTGGGTGTTAAGCCCTAACTTTTGGGTGATAATTCCTTCTTTTTTTTTGATTTTGGGCGTTAAAAATTTTTTTGGGCGGTATTTCCAAATCGGTTTGGGCGATATTTCCTTGGGCGCTATTTCCTAACGCCGAACGGTCCATTGGACAAATTAAAATTAACAATTTCATAATTTATTACATACCATAACGACATACACGACTTTTAAGATTGAAAAAAAAAATTAAACCTTCTTATAAGAAAAGCAGTGTGTTACTCCAAGTCAACATCTACACGTCGTTATTGAATAACACTTTACAACGGATTTGCAGGCAGTAATAATACTAATTGTTCATCTTCGTAACAAATTTTGAACACGATTTATATCGGTTAGGGTTTGCATAATCAGAGTTAAGTGTGTGGTTCAGGAGTTATTTAAGTGCTAACCCTCCACGTCGATTTCTGGAATAGAAATAAAATTAATTCGCGGATCAAGGATTCAAAACGAAATTGAGAGCTGAAACATTTGTGAAACAGTATGTTAGGTTTGCCTTTTTACTTCGTGCTTTTTTGACTCTCAATGGTAGTAGATTGAAGTTTGATAGGATTTTTGTTTTAATTTTGTTTTGCAATTTTATCAAAAAACAAAATATTTTTCAAAAAGACCAACTCCGAAAAAATTATTGCCAGATTGAAAACCACACGTCTAAAAAAACACCCTTTATTATGCATTTTTAATCATTTTGTCCACTCCAGATTTTTTACTCGCGATTATAGTTACTATAAGGCAAGTTATGCATTCGTCGAAAAAAAGAGTTTTGAGATAACAACCAAACATGACATTACGATGATAGCGAAGACGAGAAAAGATGGTCTAAAAATTCTGTCCGTCTGTATGTCTGTCTGTCTGTCTGTCTGTCTGTCTGTATGTATAGAGACCTACAGCCCAAACGGGTGGGCCGAATTGCTTCAAACTTGGTATATAGACTTTTTTAGGTATTGTACAGAGGGGAAATTGAAATTTTTTTTTTAGCTCAATAAATAACGGTACCTGCCATACAACCGTTACGTTAAAGCTTATTTTTCTCAAAAACGGCTCTAATGATTTCTATTTAAAAAAATCAGTGTTGCTTTTTAGGTACGACCAATCGTATGGCTGAAAAAAAATTTTAAAAAATGGCTAAGAACGGTACTTTCCATAGGACCGTTTTTTTTGCTTTCGACTATCTCGAGAACGACTCAACCGATTCTTTCGAAATTTCACACACATATAGCTGTAGATAGCTCAATTTGTATTGCGTACCAATATTTTTGAAAGATATTTTTTTGTATTTTTAAAAGCATTTAAAAAAAAAAAATTAAAAAATTAATATTTTAAAAACTGCTTATTAAATTTTTTTCTAAAAATTTTAAATAAATGTATTTGCTGAATACCTCTGAACTGGCGTTTTTGAATATTTTTTGAAAATTTTTTTCAAAAAGTTTTTCAAAAAAAACTTTTTTTCTCAAAAACCGCTCCACAGATTTTTATAAATTTATTCTCATAAATTCAAATTTATCCGGAAAATAAAATGGCGTACTTTTTTTTAAGCTCAAATTAGTTAAAGTATTTATTTAAGAATTTTGAAAATTTTATTTTTATCAAAATCTCAAGCCCCTAAACCACTGTCACTCATTAGAGCAATTTCGTGCGACCCAGTCGTGCATTTTATTTTTTCTCGATTTTTGTTTTCGAGATTAAGGTTTTCTAGATTTTGGGTTTTCTGGATTTTCCTAATTCTAGATTTGTTTGCTCTAGATTTTATTCTAGATATCGTGGTAAGCCCCGCAATTTGTCCATGCAAACTCTTGCTTTGTTGGTTGTGGCTTCTTCCTGCCGGAACCAACGACCAATTGAGACATGAGAAATCCTGGATCATTTATGATTAATAAGGTAACGTGTTGCAAATTTTCAAAAAAAATTATATTTCCATTCTTAATACCATGTCGTCATCCGAGAAAGTATTAACATCACGCAAGAACTCGATTTCTTGTAAACAAAAGACACGCAGCACACGGACATGCTGCCCACTTCAAACAATCTACGACTGTAAAGAAGACGATATTTATGCGTCTGCAGCGTGGCACCCTGTTTCAATATATTTCTTAAAATTAATAAGATCGGTGAAAATGGGTTAGGCAAATTCACAAAGAATTCCTACACAATCGTCTGTCAGCACTTATTTTTAAAAGAATCCCAAAAATTCAGCACTTATCTCATCTTTTCACTTTAAATATTTAATTTAAGGTAGCGGCTGGAACAAATTACAAATTTGATTCAATTTAATAACACAACCAAAAAGGAATTAAACAAAAGAAATCTAATAAAAGTCGATGGTCAGTCAAAACTCATCTCAATCAGACCCTCATAAATCAGCTTAATTCCTTACTGTCAGGATGAAGAAGCAATAATAATTATATACCTCTAGACTTTCATACCTACAATTTGAATTCCTGTTCGCTATTCCTACGTTTTATCGTATAGATATGTATAAATATCGCACACAGTTAATTACTGTTGTTCATCCTTCACAATAGGCTGTAAAGGCTGTAAATAACACCCACTAAGGCTATTCCAAATCATCCACGAAATCAACCCTTAAGAAACCATTAGGCTGCCAATTTCTAATCGATTTTTTTTTTTTTTTTTTTTTTGGGGTTTTCGTTAAAAACACAAGTCATTGCCTTTAAAAAACGGATATCCATCGATTTTTCATGAATATTAACCACATTTTATGGAGCTTTGTCATGAATACTAATAACTTAGCCTCTACGATAACAAATTTGGGGTTGTTTTATATGAAATTGAATTTTGATGGAAATGTGATTGATTTTCGTTTATTTTTATAATGAGTTTTTATATTTCTAATCGATTTTTAATGAAAGATAATAAATACATTTTGGCATTGGCATTGGAATTGGAATTTCGAATTTGGAATCCCAGAGAGAATAAAGTTCATAAATTAATATACATGTTTTTTTTTCAATCCAAAAGATATTAAAAAGTCATAATAAATGATATTCATATAGCTACATAGTTATTATGATGAATATGCATTCCAATCTTAATACCCTACACGAGTACATTAAGAAGCTTAAAACGTTGAATAATTTCCTTAGAATTTTACATTTTGCATTAGATATTTGCCTACTGGGATATATTTTATTAAAAGACTCAAAAATATAATGAACACGTGGATCATATGGAACATATAATGCTTATAGAATTATTTGTGTAATTCCAAATTTACGGCTTGTGCGAATGGATTTTGATTAACTGAAAATAATTCAATGGATAGCTTTGTAGAATCTTATGAATCTTTTTGTATGCATTTTTTGACAAAAATCCTTTTATAATGAATTCGATCGTTGACAGAAAGTTCATAAAAAATATAATGTATAGGTTATAGGTGTGATTGTTTCTGACACTGAAAATTCCTTGGTTTTGTTGTAATCTTAGAATTGACATTTTTTATTAACAAATTTACATGTAAATTGCTTTTAAATACGATAAGATTGATTAAAATCTTGGTGATGTGTTTTTGGCGTCGAAAATTTACCTAGGTATATCCAATCTATTTTGCTGAAAACATTGTTGTTTTGTTAAAAAAAAACACTTACTTTCAAAAAACCGACGTAATTCAAATTTTCCCTTTCAGTAGAATTTGAAAAAATGATTTTTTCCAATTTTTTGAAAAAAAAAATCAAGAACAAGAAGAATTTAAAAACTAACCATAAATTAAAAAAAAAAAACCAGCAATTATTTCATATTGTAAATTATTGTTAATAAAAAGATACCTAAAGTCCACTAAAAAATAAACATAATTTTGAAAAATAATCTTTTTTTTAATTTTTTACGTTTTTCTTCATCGTTAATTAATATGTTTTTAGTGGATTTTATCTCCTTAAAAGTGGGTGTTGCATCCACAAACATCAATCAAAGCTTTAAGTCCACGGGGCATACCTTGAATATTAGGCTTCTTAACCCCGTGTCCTACAAAATAGCCTACTTCTCTAGCAATGCAGATTTCAGGGCACTGAGTGTCGCTGGTAAGGACGACCGATTTCTAATCCTACTTCCAAGCATGTCCGGGATCATCGTAAGCTAATCCATAACCACCGTTTCCTCTTCTACCAAATAATCCAAAACGCAGCTGGCAGCATTTGGCCTAGCATTGACAGAATCTGGGACTCATCAGAAAAGAGAACTTTGCCAAATCTGGCGAAGACCCACGCCTAGTGAAAGTGAAGTGAACTTTGCCTAAGTCAGCCTCGATCTAAATCTGGCCGAATTGATCCTTGACGCCTACGATGCCGGTGAAAGAGTTTGTTTCTCTGAACCTATGGATTTTTGTTTGACGGTTTTTTTTTTTTTTTTTTTTTATAATACACACGCGCTCAAGGGGTTTGTTATAGCCCTTTTAATGATAAGTCACAGCGCGAGCGATAGGAAGTTAGGAAGGGAGGGAAAGGAGGTGTCGATGAACATTGATCTTGAATGTTTGAAGATCAAAATGGCAAGGAAAAATTGTGCCAGGCAATCCATTCCACATTCGTGTTGTACGGCTAAAGAAAGAATCTCTATATTTCACGGTACGTCCGAAATTGGGCTCAAGTGTAAACTGATGAGCGTTCCTAGCAAGACGAGTATTACGGGGGAAATGTTTAAGGGGTGGAACGCAACTGGCTACCTCGAGTGAGCATTTTTTGTAAAAGAATCTGTAAAATAAGGAAAGACATGAGACATTTCGACGATGTTCAAGTGACGGAAATGTTTCCATAATGCTTCTCTCTCCTATCAATTTTAACGCTTTTTTCTGAACTCTGTCGAGCAGGTGAAGAAAAGTTTGAGAAGCACCTGCCCAGAGATGGGAGTTATACTCGAGTTTAGGGCGTATAAACGCTTTGTAAATTGTAGCCAGATCAGAAGGGGTGAAAAACTTCTTGCATCTATTAAGAAAGCCTAAGCATCTTGCAGCATTCTTGGCAATCTCAAGTATATGATCATTCCAACGAAGATTGTCACTGATACACATACCGAGTACTGATAGCTTTTCGGCCTCCTCGATGCAAGTACCATTCATGGATAATGGCATAGGGGGTATGTTTAGCTTCAACGACAAAAGACAGCATTGAGTTTTCGACGCATTAAACTCCACACGATTTCTAGTACCCCAATTCACAATGCTGTTTAAATCGGAGTTTAACGAGCTTATCATACGATTTCGTTGTAATAACACGTCCGAAGGCAAAGGCCGTGAATTATCAAACGTATATGAAAAGCTGAGGGTTGAGTCATCAGCAAAACAATTTAATGGATTAGAAGTCACAGACAAGAGATCATTTATAAAAATGAGAAAGAGAGTCGGAGACAGAACGGAGCCCTGGGGCACACCAGCATTTATTTTGTGGAGATCAGACTTGAAACCGTCTAATACAACTTGTATTGAACGGTCCAGAAGATAGCTTCTAATCCAACGAATAAGAGTATCATCGATACCAAATGCACGCATTTTCGATAAAAGAGCTTCATGCCAAACTCTATCAAATGCCTTTGAAATATCAAGCGCAATAATCTTGCTTTCGCCAAAGCGATGCACAGATTTGTTCCACTGTTCGGTGAGATATGCCATCAGATCACCAGTGGAACGATTGCTGCGAAAGCCGTATTGCCGGTCATTTAAAAGCTCCCGATCTTCGAGATATTTCTTGAGCTGACGATTTATCAGCGTTTCCATGACCTTGGAAAGAAGGGACGTAAGTGCAATTGGTCGGTAGGAGGAGGGGGAGGAGGAATCACCTTTTTTTGGGACGGGCTGGACAAATGCTGTTTTCCATCTACTAGGAAAGATTCCTGAACGATAGGAGCGATGGAAAAGCTTACGCAGTGGTTTTGCCAGAGATGTCTCATATTCTTCTAATAAAGCGAGCAATACACTGCACACTCCGTCAATTCTCAACTAAAGCTACTAGACTTAAAATCACAAGTTTAAACGTATTTTTGGAAAAAATTAAGTGAGCCAAGTGATTTCTTTTACTGTTTTGAATATTAAGGAAAGAAATTTTCAAAATCGTTCGACCAGTTTTTTTTTTTTTTGAAAAAATTGTTTTTTTTTTTAATATTTCAAAAACACAGTTTAAATTATTTTCGAGTATGACAATTTTCAGCACTTGTTAATTTTTATCGGAAAAAAAATTAAAAAAAAAAATTGAACAAACCGATTTTGAAAAAGCCAAAAACAAACAATAAAACAGCATTATGAAAATGCCCTAGACTTTGTTAAATTTTGAGTTTAATCAAAATCGTTAGAGCCGTTTTCTAGCAAATCCAAAATAAAAAAAAAAACTTTACTTGGTGAAAGGCACCAGTTTGAGCCGGGCTAAAAAGAAATAAAGAAAACTACGATAACCATTTTTCTTTCTTTTCATGTAAGTACATGACTTTTGAAGAAAACTCCTCGAGGTTCGTACATCCACACACCCGCATAAACAGAACGCCGAAAACCACTTTTTTGAGCTTCTTTATAACATCGTAATGTCATTCTTGATTTAAACTTCGATTTTTTTCCGCACAAAACCAATATCTAATTGACCTATTTAGAGCAAGTAAACAATAATAATGAGTAGGTTTAGGTTCCTACGTCCATTATTTTCCAAACTCAGTGTTTATTCGATGATAGACTTTTTCAATTTTGGTAGAATGTCAAAAGAGTGTTGTCTAGCAAAATACAAATAAAGTAACTATACCGATTTTGATAATGCTAGTTTATAGAAGGAAAAATTTCTGTGTGACCCTTATTTTCGTAACATTTAAAAAGGTTTAATCTTCTGTGACATTATTACATGAGTTTGCAGTTAAAAACCTACTCAGATATCACTTCAGACGGCTTAATATTTATTTATAAAGAATACAGAATAAGAGAATTATTCTAAATATATACACAAAAGTGGAAAAGGGGACCACTTGTGAAAGTCAGTCAAATAATTTGAAAAACTTTCTACTTCGCCTCGCCAGTCGCCATTGATTCTTTATGCAAATATCTTTTCTCGTTTGTTTATACATAGGTAAGTTGAAAATTTTCCCCAGGCTCATTAGAAAATTATTTTTTTTGTTTGTTGTCTAGACAAAAAACAAAATTCTATTGAAATCGCTTCCCAATGGATTAGTCTACATCACCAAAAACTTTGCTCAATTAAAATTTGAAGGTTAATTGAATTTTATTTGTTCTAAAATGTTTAGAATTAACGAAGTCTGCCTACATTGTTTATTGAAGCTCCCTTATGGACTTTGATGATATAACTTACAAAATTATATTATTTATTCTTAGTGTTTACGTTTAAATTCCTTTAAATGCAAAATACGTAACGAAAATTATTTTTATTGCTGAGCATCGTCGATTTGATTCTGGACTTGAAAAATATGGTTGCCATTAACTTCCGATAAATTGACCTAACGGTAACACCACACCAGCTTGGGTAAGCTTCCTTCTCCCAATCAGTTGGTTTTTTCTCAAACTAGGCAAAAACCGGAGGATTCTTCAGGGTAAGTGTTGCGCCGTCCAACAACTTCCCAACTTTTATCACATCTCACACACCGATTCAATATCTTATGCCATTCTCTGTACTTGTTCCGTAGAATCAATATTATAATGTAACGAAGTTACACATTTCCACTCTCCGACCACACACAACAACACCACCAACCGCCACCGACGAAGCCATTCCACACCATACCGTATACACAGCGACATCATCACCCCCCATAGACGAAGCCATACCAATATCCACCGCACACAACAAAAACAACCACCGACAACATTCGCCACACCTGGCCCCCTTAGCCACCGAAATAGACCTACAACCACTTGCAATAGCAATAACAAAAGCAAGCAATAAGAAGCACAAGAATAAAATATTTCTAGGTAAATTTGCATTTTGTCTTTATAATTCACATTGTGTCTTTACAGAAATATTGCATAATGAATAGTGGAAAATGCACTACAAATTAGATTCGAAATCTCCACCAGTGGTTTCGGTGCTAATTAAACGCACCAAGGAATTCGTCTCTCATCTAAAGGCATACCTACTGTATGGGAATACCATAGTCAGAAGCTTTTAACTATTTTTTGGTATTTATACCGTAAAGAGCCCTGCTCACCGTTTATGTCGGCTTTTCTCTCCGTTGTTTTGTCTTAGAGGATCGCTAGACCGGCAATAGGCCACCAGTTTATGTCGTCGATCGTTTGCTTTCTAGAGTACACGCAACAGACCTGTTTATGTCGCAGCTATTGCTTTTTTTAGTAATACTGTACACCGAGTTTATACTCACCCGTTTTATGCCGTAGTCCCTTCGTTTAAAAGTAAGGAGGAACTACAGGCCGAGCTCTGCTCAAACGTTTATGTCGGCTTTTTCTCTCCGTTGCTTCGAAGAGGATCGCTAGACCGGCAATAGGCCAAGGCCACTAGACCACAGACCGGCAATAGGACACACGTTTATGTCGTGGACGGTTTCTTAGGAACCCCACAGACCTAGTCTTTAGTTGGAGATTAAATCAAAATATATTATATGAAATAATTTGTTATTTCATTTTGCTACTCAATGAATTTTGTTGGTTAAAGAAAATGTTAAATTGAAATATTGGAAATTGGATTTTGTCGAAGGGGCTTAGGGTATCCCGGAATTTCTCGGAAGGTTCTTTCATTGAAGTAAGTAAAGTGACAAATTCAAATTTCAGACGGTTCAAAGGCTGAAGGTAAAGTTAGAATTTGCATTTATATTCTGGACTCAATATTTTGGCCACATGAGGAAGCTAGAAACATGGTTTTAGATTTTTAACGATGCTTGTCTTGCTACACTATTATTCTGAATTCATTCAGAACGATTCCAAGTCACTCTGACTACACCATACCCCAACTGGTTTTTGAAAACAACTTCCGAGTCTCCATTCCATCACGGTCTGACTGGGACGAAGGACATTTCTCGAGAGATGATTCGATTAATTTCTACACTTATGGTTCAAAAACCGAAGATGGGGTTGGGGGCGGAGTGTACTCAGAAGGACTAAATCTTAGTCTCTCTTTCCGACTCCCTAACTATTGTAGCGTATTCCAAGCGGAACTTCTGGCGATAAAAGAGGTTCTATCCTGGCTCAAGGAAAACGTGATATCCACGTCGAATATCCGCATCTTTTCAGACAGCCAAGCAGCCCTTAAATCATTCGAGGCGGTTTCCACGAACTCAGCAACAGCCCGCAACTTTCGCTCATCTCCCGCGGAGATGGCAGAACAGTTTAACATTCACTTTTTTTGGGTGACGGGACATAGAGATATTCCAGGAAACTGCAAGGCCGATGAACTCGCCAGAAATGGATCTACTGAACCACTTTCACCCGACAGGAGGAATATTGGTATACCTATCGCTACATGTAAACTCATGCTAAAACACGATGCCATGAACGAAACAAATATTAGGTGGTCAAACTTCACTACCTGTCAGGCGACAAAACAGATCTGGCCAAAACTAGATCCAAAACGTTCCAAATGTTTGTTATCTCTTGGTAGATCACACCTTAGCTCCTTAATCGGTGTCATAACTGGACACTGTCTTATAGGCAGACATGCTATTAGACTCGGTGTCTTCTCGAACGACTTCTGCAGAAGTTGCATGGACGAGGAAGAGGAAGAGACTATAACTCATCTTCTTTGCTCATGCCCTGCTCTCTCACAAAGACGAAAATTACATTTGGGAGATTTCTTCCTTAACGATATCAATGACCTAACTCAGACAGACATCCACTGTCTCCATGGCTTTGTTAAAAGTTCCAATTGGTTTTAAAATTAGTGAGGTAGTGCCTCACTTTCATATGTGGTATCACAATGGACCTAGTATCTGGTCTAAGTGTGTCAGTCGTTGACTGACAGCCACCTTAACCTAACCTAACCTAACCTAACCTTGTCTTGCTTTAAGAAAGTTGGAATAAAATAGATTTTGGAACAGCTTCAAGGAAAAAAATTATATATTTTGCATGAAAATCCCATCGTCCCCCTTCCTATTTCAATCTACTAACCAGTTTTAACTTATAGTCGTACATAGCTTATTTTCAGAGGAAACATTTTTTTCTAAACCCGCACCATCAGATAGCTAACTCAATCGCGAGTAAAAATCATTCATCCATCCAAAAATCTTGCTTAACAGATCTTACTATTTTTTTCAGAAATCCTTTTTTGTACAGAATTCGTTCACAGTAAATTCCGAAAAAAAAAAAAAAATTAACTCAAATACCAAAGAATCACATTTCCAAGGTAATTGCTTTCGCTCTTTCAATTATTTGCTGCAGTTGTTACACTTGATTCGGATTTTTTCATCTTTTCGTTCCTATCTTTGGGCTTTGGGAACTATTTCGAATCTTGATTGTGATGAACGACATAGTAGTTTTAGGTAGATACACTGCACTTGCACTACCAACTTTTATACTAGGTACTACCTATAGCAATATTTACAATGAGAAAGACAGTCGAATACAAAGTTTAATGGATGATTCCTCCGTCTCTCCTCCACTTTTCCTTACAAAAAAGTTTATAATAGGATTTTTCTCAGCACATATGTACGTGTACCATCACTTATACATAGGTAAAGGTATAGATACAATCTTTCATCGTGGTATTTCTGCTGAAACTGTAACTCCTGTCAGCACCAAAGGATTCTCCTGGCGTCATCGTCATAGTTATATACCTGATTATGTAGGGGTTAGGTGTGTGGATATTCATTCCACATGCTTTTCGTGGTTGTACCTACAGAAAAATCTTTTCGTGATATAGACAGACAGTTCCTAATGGTTGAAACTTTTCAAAAATGTTCTCGGTTGAGCAGAAAAAAGCAACTTTTTAATTTTAACAATTTTCATTAAACTTCTCACAAGGACGACGACGATGTGAACAAAAAAAAACTCCAGCCAGCAAGCATATAACTCTTTGATGATTTCAAGTGATTTCAATTGAGTAAAGGGGCTAAAGGGAGTTGATTAATTTTAATTTTAACAACTCATCAAAAGAGTAGTTTTTTGGAAAAAAAGAGTAAAACGATTTCGTTCAAAAAGTGTTCATTTGCAGTCGAATTGACTAGAGATTTTTGTATTCGTGTGATTTTTTTAACGAAACGAATTTGCAGAGAAAAGTTTTGCTTGTTGTTTTACTGTTCAAGTTTTTTTTTTTTTAAACTGCGTTTGACACTTTTTCAGATTAACACACTTTTCGTTAAAAAAATTACCTATTTTGTTGTAATAATTCTGCTCTCTTCCAAATCTGGAGAACTCCCTTAGCGATGATGAGAAAAACGAACAAAATGAAAAAAAATAATATTTTTCAAAATTTTGTTTGCATTTGGACTATAGGTCACTAAACTTAATTTTGAGTGAACTCCCTTAGCCCATCTGCACTGCACATAAAGTTTTTTTTTCTCAACCGCCCAAACCTCACGCATAAAGCCGATTTATTTAACTTTTGCAAACTACCAGAAATTTAGCATCTGAGCTTTTTCCCTATACGAAACCTAACAATATGTCACAGGCCGATAACGCACAATCAATATATTAATTTCGTTGCATTCGATTTTGATGAAACATGAATATTTTTATTTCTTACAAATATTTCTTTAAAAATGCACTCCGAAATATCAACAGTTTCGAGAATGGAATATTTTCCCCCACTTTCTTTTTGGTATGGCTTGAAGTGGAGCACGTACCCATGAAGAGGTCCAGGAGATAAGGACCTTTCCTTTCCTAAAACGAATTTAATAGAATCCCGTTCCAAAAGGAAAACTTCAGCAACTATAAAATAAGAAATAATTAATTCTATTGAGTTGTCACTTTTTTTTGTGTGTGCTAAAATTAGGGCGAAGTACATATTTACCCCGCGACGTAGTGTTAAGTGTATCGAACTGCCATACCGAAGGTTCCGGTCTCAATCCCTGACTCTACCTGCTTTTCCATTGTACGGAAATGACAGATAATGCATGAGCCAATCTTGTAAGTCGTTAATATTCCTCCAGAATATACAAGTTAGTTAATCACTAGCTCATGAGCCTTAGTCCGTGGATTTGGTATTGATGGATCACTTCTTCGATGGATTAGAAAATACCTTTTGGACTGTTCCATTCATATTATCTTGGACTGTTCTTTAGTTGTTAGACCTGATTATAAATCTATGGGCAAGTGCGTCTCCTGTAAACGATTCATAAGAGTGCGTAACATAAAAACTATGTAATTTACTTTCATTGTCTTTAGTAAGCTTTGTGAACAATGCTCCAGCAGAATAACCAGGTGCAATTACTTCCACATCACAGTTTTTCCCTGATCTTGCGATTTGCAGTTGTTCCTTGAGTTCATCAATATCTCCTTTAGCTATTATCAAAATTGTAAAAGCTTTCATACTGTGATCAATCATCAAAAAAGATTGCGAATGCGAAACAAACATCCCCATCTTTTCGTACTGTCGATTTATGTTGGACAGAGTATAGTATACGTGAAGTTGAGTGGAAACCATTCCTTAAAATAGACTTTAAGTATACTATTCGACCGGCCTTCCATGCGTTCATGATGTTGTTGTTTAGCTTCGTGAGTTTCTATCTGGTCAGGTCAGTCTCGTGCTATTTTTGTCGCATAGGGTATACCGAAAGACAACAAGAATAATTTACTTTTAAAATAATTAAGAAAACCTTTCTAAAAGATTTCTTTTCTGTTATTTTTTACTTAAACAAAAAAAAAAAAAAATGGCGATGGAGAAAAAAAAACTTTGCGCAGATACAATTCAATTCCCGACTTGTCAGTTGTCACTCACTTCAAAGCACAAAGAAACCAGTGACATTGAAATTATGTTAAAAAAAGGAATTGAAAAAAAAAGAAACAGAACAATCCATTTAAAAAAGTTTTCCCCCTCCATATAGTCCTTACTTTTCTATACTTTCGGGAAATCTATTGTGTTTAGTATTCAAATGTCCTGCTTATTTATTCCAATTTGATCACATCCAACTTTTAGTATTTTAAAACACATGCTAATTTAATTGAATACATTATCCTTTTTGTCGCATCCAAAATGTTATAATAAAATGTTTCATCAGTATTCTCTCTAAAAAAAAAAAAATCTATATGGAAAAAAAACCTCAAGGATTCTATACAAAGTAAATAATGCTGAGGGAGACAAACAAAAATTATACCTACCTATCTACCTTTGAAAACATACAGGGTGTCCCGTATCTTATGCATCAGACAAGGTAATTTTAGGTCTAATTATGCTTTTCGCTTCGGATTTTATAATTTTGGGATTATTTTCTACAAACTGGTTAGTCCTGTAAACTCCGAACACTATTTTGTTTTAAATTTTATTTGAAAAATTATTAAAAAATATCATTTTTAGGAGTATGATTAAAAAAAGTTCAATTCAATTTATTAAATTTTTTCCTTCTTAATTATTCAATTTTGTCTTTTGTATACACCAGAAAGCCTACCAATGTGCCTAATTTCAAGCTCTTAATTCTATTCTAAGGAACTAAGCAGACGCCACGCCAATCATATGGTTGAATGTTTTTTTTTTTTTAATGTGTAAAAAACACTGCACTTTCCATAGGACCGTTTTCTTTTTTTTTTTGCTTTCGACTATCTCGAAAACGGCTCAACCGATGCTTTCGAAATTTCACGTATACATATATATAGGTGTAGGTTGCTCAATTTATATTGCACACAATCATTTTAAAAACTAATTTTTTGTATTTTTAAAAGCACTTTTTAAATTTGTGGAAAAATGGTTAATATTTTGAAAAGTTATTAATTTTTGTTTCAAAATTATAAATAAATGAATACCGTTGAACTGGTGCTTTTGAATTTTTTTTGGAAAATGTTTTCAAGAGGTTTTACTAATAAAAAACTTATTTTCTCAAAAGCCGCTCCACGCAGATTTTTATAAATTTATTCTCATAAATAATATCCTTTGAGTGTTCTTCAGAAAACAGCGTTTTTAGTTTTTGGTTGAAAACTAAAATAACTGAATTCTGGTCTTATAGAGACTTTTTTTTAAAATGGCCATAAGTTTGCAACGGTTGTATTAAATTTACTTGAACTTTGTTTGGTATAGGTCGTTACAGCTTCCTATTAGATAAGGTTGCATTTTTTCAGTAACTCTTTTTTAAATGGTGGCTCCCATATCAAATCGATTTTAACGGTATAATTAAACTGGCCGTAAGTGGACTACCACTTTAACGAAACGGTTTAGACTTTCCAAGGTTATAATATCTTTCATAACATAGCAGGGTAAAGGATGCCAAATACCCATCAAGATATATATATGCTATAATTCAAATTATTTAACGAATATAGCGTTAACGGTACCTATATGTAAAACCCTTAAAAGTAAAAACTAATAAAATTTTCAAGGGTTTTAGTCTCCATGTTGTGTTGTAGTTAATGAAAATAATGAAACTAGATATTAATTAATATTTTATTTTATTATTATTTATAATTTAATAAATATCACAACATAATATTTGTTAAAATAATTAATTTAAAGGCGACGCGCGTTTCGGACTTTTGTCCATCATCGGGCTTAAATTTTGTACTGCCAATTATGTCATGCTCTTTCTATTGTTGATTGTTGTTGTTTTTTTATTAAGTTTTGATGTGAGTTTTTTGGTTAATACTATGTTGTCTCTTTCTATTGCTTGTGTGTTCTTTGATGGGTTATAGCTGTGTCATATAGTGTGTTATTTTTAATTGTTAATTTGTCGTTAAGTATTTTGTCTTCCTCCGTCTTGCATGCTTTGTAGATAGCAAATTCCTCCAACGCGTCCAGTGTTTTTCCTTTTTGGCAAAAGTGCATTGGAATTAGATTTGTTGTAAAATCAGTGTAGGTGTGGTTCTCCTCTATCAAATGCAATGCGAAATTAGACTTTGTATTTATTTTAGGTCTATGTTCTTTGAACCTTTCTTGAAATGTTCTGCCCGTCTGTCCGATATAATATTTATCTCAGTCACTACATTTGATTTTGTAGACACCAGAGCCTAGTTCTGTCGGTTTGTTAAGTTTGGGTTTTAAGATTTTCTGTGTGTTGTTGTTTGTTTTATATGATATTTGTATGTTAAGTTTTTTGAGTTCGTTTTTCAAAATTTGAGGTACTATATTAGTGTAATCAACTGAAATATATTTTTTGTAACTGTGTTGTCATCTTTATTGTTGTTTTTATTATTGCTTTGCTGTGCTTTCTTCCTCTTTTTGTAAATTAATTTATCAATTAGATCTGCGGTGTAACCATTTGCTATTGCGATTTGTTTGATTATTTGTACTTCTTCTTCGTAGTCTTTTTTGTCCATTGGTACATTTAGAAAACGGTTGATGAAAGCATTAAATGCTGACATCTTTTGTGAGAATGGGTATTGGGAGGTGCTGTGTATTATTATGTCAGTTGTTGTGGGTTTTCTGTAGATTTTAAATTTTAGTTGTTGGTTATTGTTTTTGCTTATGTTTAAGTCTAAGAAATTGATTGCATTGTTGTCTTCTATTTCTAATGTGAATTTGATATTGCTGTGTGTGTTGTTAATGTAGTTTTTTAGGGTGTCAATTTGCCTATGTGTGCCGTCGAATATGATGAAGGTGTCATCAACGTAACGTGCGTAGAAACGGATTTTATTATGCGATGGATTCTTTTTTGATAATATGTATTTGTTTTCGTAGTAATTTAAGTAGATGTCTGCCATTAGTCCGCTCAGGGGGGATCCCATAGCTAGTCCGTTGTCCTGTGTGTAGTATTTGTTGTTAAATGTAAAATAATTTTGTTTGAGGGTTATTTGTAATAAGTGGATGAGTTCATTTATTTGTTGTATATTTAAGGTTGCGGTTTTTATAAGATTTTCTTTTAGTATTTGGATTGTTTCTTCTATTGGTATGTTTGTGTACATATTAATGATGTCAAGCGAAATTAATTTGTGTTGTGGTAATATTTTTAGAAGTTTGGTTTTCTCTATGAGTTCTGTATAATTTTTGATGCTGTGATTATTTTGTAAGGATATATTGTTTTTAATTATTTTTTGTAGTTCCTTGGCGACTTTGTAGCAGGGGGCTGTGGTGTAATTGATAAGTGGTCGGATTGGAATTCCATTTTTATGTACTTTTGGAAGTCCTGTAAATTGAGGTGCTTGAGCATTGGGTTGTTTGAGTTTAAATTTTGTTGTGTTTGAGAAGATGTGGTTGCATTTGTTTATTGTTTGGTTTATATTTTTTACATATTCTTTAGTTGGGTCGTTTGATAAGTTTCGTATGTTATTGTCTTGTATGAATGTTAAAGTTTTGTTTATGTATTCTTGTTGTTTAAGTATGACTGTTGTGTTCCCTTTGTCGGCTTTTGTTATTATTGCGTTATTTTCTTTTAACTTTTGCCTGATATTTTGTAGGTTAATTTTATCTTGTTTAAATTTTTGTTGCAATTTCTTATGTGAAACATAAGATAAAATTAACCTACAAAATATCAGGCAAAAGTTAAAAGAAAATAACGCAATAATAACAAAAGCCGACAAAGGGAACACAACAGTCATACTTAAACAACAAGAATACATAAACAAAACTTTAACATTCATACAAGACAATAACATACGAAACTTATCAAACGACCCAACTAAAGAATATGTAAAAAATATAAACCAAACAATAAACAAATGCAACCACATCTTCTCAAACACAACAAAATTTAAACTCAAACAACCCAATGCTCAAGCACCTCAATTTACAGGACTTCCAAAAGTACATAAAAATGGAATTCCAATCCGACCACTTATCAATTACACCACAGCCCCCTGCTACAAAGTCGCCAAGGAACTACAAAAAATAATTAAAAACAATATATCCTTACAAAATAATCACAGCATCAAAAATTATACAGAACTCATAGAGAAAACCAAACTTCTAAAAATATTACCACAACACAAATTAATTTCGCTTGACATCATTAATATGTACACAAACATACCAATAGAAGAAACAATCCAAATACTAAAAGAAAATCTTATAAAAACCGCAACCTTAAATATACAACAAATAAATGAACTCATCCACTTATTACAAATAACCCTCAAACAAAATTATTTTACATTTAACAACAAATACTACACACAGGACAACGGACTAGCTATGGGATCCCCCCTGAGCGGACTAATGGCAGACATCTACTTAAATTACTACGAAAACAAATACATATTATCAAAAAAGAATCCATCGCATAATAAAATCCGTTTCTACGCACGTTACGTTGATGACACCTTCATCATATTCGACGGCACACATAGGCAAATTGACACCCTAAAAAACTACATTAACAACACACACAGCAATATCAAATTCACATTAGAAATAGAAGACAACAATGCAATCAATTTCTTAGACTTAAACATAAGCAAAAACAATAACCAACAACTAAAATTTAAAATCTACAGAAAACCCACAACAACTGACATAATAATACACAGCACCTCCCAATACCCATTCTCACAAAAGATGTCAGCATTTAATGCTTTCATCAACCGTTTTCTAAATGTACCAATGGACAAAAAAGACTACGAAGAAGAAGTACAAATAATCAAACAAATCGCAATAGCAAATGGTTACACCGCAGATCTAATTGATAAATTAATTTACAAAAAGAGGAAGAAAGCACAGCAAAGCAATAATAAAAACAACAATAAAGATGACAACACAGTTACAAAAAATATATTTCAGTTGATTACACTAATATAGTACCTCAAATTTTGAAAAACGAACTCAAAAAACTTAACATACAAATATCATATAAAACAAACAACAACACACAGAAAATCTTAAAACCCAAACTTAACAAACCGACAGAACTAGGCTCTGGTGTCTACAAAATCAAATGTAGTGACTGCGATAAATATTATATCGGACAGACGGGCAGAACATTTCAAGAAAGGTTCAAAGAACATAGACCTAAAATAAATACAAAGTCTAATTTCGCATTGCATTTGATAGAGGAGAACCACACCTACACTGATTTTACAACAAATCTAATTCCAATGCACTTTTGCCAAAAAGGAAAAACACTGGACGCGTTGGAGGAATTTGCTATCTACAAAGCATGCAAGACGGAGGAAGACAAAATACTTAACGACAAATTAACAATTAAAAATAACACACTATATGACACAGCTATAACCCATCAAAGAACACACAAGCAATAGAAAGAGACAACATAGTATTAACCAAAAAACTCACATCAAAACTTAATAAAAAAACAACAACAATCAACAATAGAAAGAGCATGACATAATTGGCAGTACAAAATTTAAGCCCGATGATGGACAAAAGTCCGAAACGCGCGTCGCCTTTAAATTAATTATTTTAACAAATATTATGTTGTGATATTTATTAAATTATAAATAATAATAAAATAAAATATTAATTAATATCTAGTTTCATTATTTTCATTAATAAAATTGCTTGCTACCCACAACAACATTCAAATACACGTAACTCAAATAGATTGAAAATCCACAGACAAAGCTCTCATTCGTGTCAAAGGATTAATTGTCAACTATTGTCACAATTAATTAGTGTCGACTTTGTTACGGTTTAGGTTTCACATAAAAATGTGTAAAGTAGGAAATAATGGAAAAGGGAATGGAAGCAAAAAATAGCAAACACGCCGTAGGGTGTTTTGGGAGGGGGTGTGGAATGAATCTACTTTGCATCAGCAAGATTAATGGGTATAGGTAAGGACGTGTTGGGAAAGCGAAGAAGACACAATATATGGCTTATCCTCGAATAGTAATGGATAAAGTCGAACTGAGTAGTGTATGTTGATAAATACTATTTGTCGAGGTGTTTTTTTCCACTGTCGCTGTCGGGGAAAATCGATGGCTTTAGATTAAAACTTTAAATTACTTTGTTTATTTTGAAATCAATAATTTATTTAAAAAAAGGGGTATAATTACTGTAAGTAAGAAAATTGTATCTAAAGCATTTGCCTATTAATCCTACTGATACCGTGCTTCCTACTTATACTACAACTAAGAGTGACTATAAGAGAAAACAGATACAACAAGTGAGAGTCTTAACTTACCCAGGCAACAACGCCCCGTCCAGCTATGACTATTATGTTAAATATTATGTAATGCTTTGGTAGTCAGATGTCAGAGTTAAGTAGGTATAAAAATATTGTATTTTATCCAAATAATTTGGTTTTTAAGGACACTATCAATCGAGCGTCTATTTCCGTTGACAATCTATATCTTCTGCCATCGTGCTTATCCGCTAACTCTTTCTATGCCACTCAACAAATTTTAAAACGGGTTTCGCCATCATGTAGATAATTGTTTCCGGAAGGTTCATATGTTTATAATACTTTCTCTCCTGAAGAAAATACCGAATACCAACGCACAATATAAATCCGAACGTTGATTGAAACTCCTAAATGTATGTAACACTCTTAGATCAGCTCGTACGCTTATGAGTTTACCATGAACTTTGAGCTCATAGTATTCATAAAAGGGACGAACCTAATTTACAGAAAAATGCCGAGTATTTCATTCAAAGAGAACTTTGTCTCAATTATTGAACTTACAGAGAGCCAAGGCATTGTCTGAACATAGGTCGACCAGGGCCAGGGCCAAAAGTATTTCAAAAAAAGAAGATAATTTACAAACGTTGTCCTGCTATATTAATTGATCGATGAAACGGTATGTTGATTGCATTTGTTAGAAATCGGGCTGTTATTAGACTTGCTCCAAACCTCTCATTTTGATAAAACTGGAGTTTCTGCAAAATAGTAGGTTTGAGTTAATGGCTTCAAAATTTGAATGAATAATCGAATAACGCCCTCTTTTTAACCGTTTCAATATTTTGAGCGAATGGAATCAGATTAAAGAACACTGATTGCTAGACTGGGATACCATACTTAAGAAACTTCTCGAATATTCTCGATACTTTATGGAACACTTTTTCTTCGATGCGACAAAGTTGTTCTAAAAAACGAAATCTTAGCTTTCTTCATCGGGAAAACAAATCTATGACTAATAAGATCTTCATCTGTGAACTTCCCTGGGCTCAGCCTTACCTGAAATAAAAGTCAAAACAATCTCTGACAGGTACAAAATGTAGAGGTCATATTTAGAAACTATACACCTTGTCTAGTTTGCGGGCTATAACTCTTATAAAAATCCCAAACTGACACGTAAACGGAACAAACCCTCCAAAACATATCGAACGTTGACTAAAAACCAACAACGTCTGAGGGTTTGTTCATGTTCGGCTAGCAACCAAAAACCCTTTCCCACCTTTGGTACCACAAAAAGTTACGGACATTTTACAGCACTCCAACTTATTTTCCATAAAATCCAAGAAAATATTGAGAAATTACAAAAAAAAGAAGTCGATACGATTTTAAAGCTTGGAACCGTGTATTCCTTTCTACTTGGCAGGAAACTTTTGCCATTTAAAAAATGAATACACTCTTTATACACCTTTTGAAGCTGTGCCCGTTTTTTAAATAACAATCTGTATCTGTATGACTTTAATTTCACGCTTACCATGGTTGAAAATTTTTAAAAACCACTGTGATCCTTGAATGAAAGGATAAGCGATAAGCTTTCTTACATCTCTCGTCATCTTTTCCTTATCACAAAAAATAATCATTTTGGTATGCAGGTATGCTTTGCTGAAGAAACAAAATACTAAAAACTACCACAGGTAATGAGACAGAGTTAAAATAAAAAAAAAAATAATAATTGCTCCATAACGACCCGCCAAGACGTCAAGTCAAGCCTTTGAAAATTTGAAAAATTCTTGTCATTTGATAAGAAAGCCCGATTGCTTCATAACTTTTACAGAATTTTTTTTTATTAAAATTGAATTCCAACCTCAAGGCTATAAAGATTAATTATATATTTCAATGCGGTGATCCCAACATTCTTTATCCTTATGTTGATAGCAATCTGTTAAAGGCATCTTTTTCCTTTTATCCTTTTTATAATGGAATACCCATTCATCTCATTAATAAATAGGCATTATCCATAATATCCGGGTGCTGATGCCGATGCCGGGTAAAAAGGAAAGGCAAACAAACAAAAGTAGTTTGAACTACGCCCCCAAAAAGCAATCAATATTTTTTCATCCCACAACAGCAAGCTTAATGCGGTGGCAATGGCGATGGCGATGGCGGTGGCGGTGGCCGGTGGGATAGCCTATTCCCAGGATATTTAAGTAGTTATGATACATCCACGTGGCAAGCTTTATGGGGGATGAGATAAAGCTGATAAACGTCTGGTTGGTGTTTGTTCTCATAGATAAGTTTATTGTGTGCGGCAGGGTGTGATGAAACTTTTGGTTATAAACAATATGTATGTATTAATAATAATTGAGTGTGTTAATAGCACACAAAAAACACCTACACAAAACAACTTTGAAGATAAGGTGATTAAGGCATCTCATCATGTTGGAATGAAGAGCTAAGAGCAGAACACAGCTCTTAGTGTTAGGGAATTAATATTCCCCCCTACATACATAATACTTCTAGGTACGTTAGGTACGTAAACGGTGCTTGGTGAAATCAATACTTTGTAAAAACTATGGTTTCTCGTGAGCTTTCTTTAATATTATAGACAAATGGAAACCAAGTGAGACTGCATGATTTTAAATTGGGTTCCCTTGACTTCGCTGCGTAACCTACTATATAGTCTTTAATTTATTTTCTTTATGCTTTTGATAAATACTAACTAGTAAAATTATACTCAACGCATAAAATCATACAGTTTGATTATAATAAACTCACTACTCGGAGCTCGGAGATTTTGTTACTGATAGTACCTAGTTATGCATTTGTGTAGGAAAAATTAAATGAACGACTTGGACGCACGAACTTGTACTGCACTTATTCTCAATAGTTGTTCAAGAGCTGGATAATATTTTTTCAAATTGTTTTTTTGTTTTTTATTTGGAAAAATTAAGTATGAAATAAAATTTTGTTGGCAAGTCTATAGGTACTATACAGAAGGAAATGATCGGCCTTTTTATCCGCTAACTGCTTCTAAACCACGCAAAGGATTTTGACACGGTGTTCATTGTAATGTTGGAAAATATTTCCAAAAGGTTTATATTATGTATTTATGTATATATACTTGAAAATTATATACCTACCTCTTACCAAGAATACTGAAAGCTGTTGCAATGCAATATCCGAACGTTGATTCACATTTCTTAAAGTATGCAAAATACAACTCGTACTCGAGCGCCTATTAGTATACAAGAAGGCATAGAGAGTTTTTAGTTTTTTTCCTGTAATCCAAAGGAGACCTCTCCTATTGAAAGTGAAGTTCGTATTAGTCATAAGAGGGATCAGCATGCTTACAGAGAGGCGCAGAATCTTCCATGAAACGTGAACTTCGTCTCAGTTTTGAATCAGGTGGACATAGAATATAGGAATTCAGGTTCGCTAGTTGTTAGCTAACTTAAGCCCGGTGGGTTCCATTTTACTTCGATGTATAGTATAGTTTATTATTAGTTAATGTGGTCATGCAGAAAAAATAAAATGCACGACTGGGTCGCACGAACTTGATCGATAATATTGCTAGAAAATACTAGATAATGTTGCTAAATTAAGAATAAAGGGAAGAAAAAAAACAGTAGAAATAGAGCTTTAGAAAACCTATATAACTTATAAGAGAATGAAATGAGCGACTCATTTGAAATCCAGTTTTTGGCATAGGTACTTGATAAAATTATTAAAACAAACTGTACCTATGTACATAATATAAATAGTAGACCACGCTTCCATAAATCGGAGGGAAACAAATTAAAAGTCCAGGTTCAAGAATCAGCAGACAAGGGTATGGAAAGAGTAATTTATTACTAGCGTTTTTAAAAGGCATAGTTAGTCTGAAATCGTTAACTATTTTCGGAATTCAAAACTTTTTTCTCTTCTAAATAAAGTTCTATGCTCACTTTTTTTTACAAAAAAATTATTCTAGTACCAAAGACATCACCTTTTGTAAGTAGTGATGTATGCAAATAACTTACTTTTCTTTATCTATTCATGAATGCTCAAGAGCATTGTTTGACATGATTGATCAACTTTCATCTCACATTATTTTCAAACTGAAAGCTTTGTGTCAAATTTACGAACTTGTAGCTTGATATGATGTATGAATTAATATTTCAATAATAGATCCCGCACAGTAAGGTTCCGAAAATAGTTATCATACCTTTTCACATCATAACTCGAAGTCCCACAAGGCAGCACTCTTGTTCCAATTCTTTTTATGCTCACTATTAATGATGTAAAAACTTGTTTTTGATGTAGTGAGATTAGTTGTTTGTTGAGGATATGAAATTTTTAAATTTATTAACTCATCACTAATTCAAGATTTGATAACAAAACATTGTCTAAGGAATTTTAAAATACACTAGCAACCCTTGGTTTATTCACATTACTTTCTAAGGACTCATCTAGTCAGATACTTAAATATAAATTCAGAAAAAAATAGCTATTTTGAAAAATATTTGATTTTTCAAGAGTTTAACAGTTTTCATGGAAAATCTAAGTATGCAATAATTTTTCGTTATTAAATGTCTGCCCAGGAAAAAAATTAGTGAAAATAGTTCGACGAGCTTTAAAAAAAAAATGTTTTTTTTTTAAACTTTTCGAAAAAAAATTATAAATTTCAAAAACTTTGTTGAGAATGTCATTATAAGAAAATCTGTAGTTTTCATCTCCAAAAATTATAAAAACAAAATTCAATCCTACCGAATAAAAAATATTTCGAAACCCATAAAATTTGTTAAAGAAAATTATTAAAAGTAAAAAAAATGTTTTTGGACATTTTGAAATCCAATATAGGTACTAATTAAATTATAAATTATAAATGGCTTCCTGAGTTAACTAAAAAACTTAATTTGATAAAAAAAAACCTGTTCTATATGAGGAACCTGCCGTGCCGTTTAACACAAATTTCGAAAAACCTATTCTAATCAAAAGATGGATTGTTTAAAAAAGTGATAGTAGTTATTCTGAGAGTTTTTTTTTCAAAATCGTAAAAGCCGTTTTCGAGAGTTTCAAACTTTTCGACCATTTATGCTCTAGATGTGCAAACAGACTGACAGACAGATAGACTATAGACACACGGACGGAATTTCCGGGCCCACTTTTTCGACTTCTCCATTTTCCCAAAATGTTCTTTCTGTACGAATCCATATCTTGCCTTATTGTACACATAGGTAAAGTACCTATGAATGATTTAAATTGGGAGAACCTATAATCGCAAGTAAAAATCAAACCAAGAATTTGTTTGGCAATTTTCCAGCCGCAATCAATTTTTCCTTGCAGTAAAACCTCTGCTCAATCTGTGTCGTTCTTGAATTATTAATCGAATTTCACTTTTGATTGTCATATTTTACGGTTTGTATATACAGTATTTGTACGTAGGTATATATCAGAAAAACGGATAAAACAAATAAAAACGGATTTCCACTTGGTCGCTGTTAAAATTCTTAAAAAAAAAAAAAGAAAAAAATAATAACTTAAACCAAACGGAAACCAAAGAAAAAATCTTTCAATCTACTAATGAACCGTGTAGTCTCGCTTTGTTGTTTATTATTTAACCTTTTGTTTCAAAAGAGCCCCTTGGATCCGAGCACACATTCATCCTTGCTAACAATAAAAGCAAACAACAAGACCTAGTTTTTCTAGGTCACGTGAAGGCATAAGCTCTTATTTTTTTTTCTTCTTCTTCTAACGGAACACATTGAAATCCTTTCTATTATTCTACACATACACACACAAACTATTGAAAAGAGTTGAGCTCTACATTGCCGTTTTTCCTATAGAAATAGAGAACGTGGAAAGTCGAAAATGTTTAAGGATTCAACTCTCAGGAGAGGGAAAACAATATCAAAAAAAAAAAAAAAAAAAAAAACATCCCATATAGGGATCCCCAAACTAGAAATAAGATATATCTGAGGAAAATATTGGGTTAAATGCCAATAGAGCCGGAGTGTCATTTTTCGGAATGTGAGGTAGGACTTTTATATCCTTGCTCCCATGGTTTGTTTTTATTATTTATTTTTATCTTTTTTGAAGTTTGAGCCATAATGGCGAAAAGCCACTTAGATACACACGTGCCTTTTATTCGAAATCGATTATTTAGGAGAATCGCTTGTCATTATTTTTTGTGTTGTCCTGAAATTTAACACGTTTCATACATTTGAGCGTAGGTGAAGAAGGTACATATATATATATCGATTCTTAAATTTTTTTTTTTCATTTTTTTTTTCCTCATCTTTAATTAATACCACATCGTGCAAAAAAAAAAAAAATTATAATAATACCCATGGTGCCTTTATGTAACTACTACAATGTAGGTTACTATAGCTACCATCTTCGGGTCTTTGCACAACCTAAAAATTTGGAAAATGAGAAAGGAGTTGCTTTTGGGCAGAGCAATTTTAAGTAATCTAAGTGAAATTGAGTAAACAAACTTTAAGTCTGTCACAAAGGCATCAGGACGCGGGAATAGCGTTCCATAAAAAGTTTCAATTTCGAGGAGATTCATACAAAAAAAGGTAAAACGATTATTGTGTGGGATTAGTCCTTGAAAAATAATTTGACTCCCATTCACTTCCATCTGAATTTTGCGTTTCTAAATAATAATATCAATATCATAATCGATTTTGATATGTATCATATTGTATTTTGGACAGAAAAAAAATTATTTATAAGAATTTTAGTATGAGGTCACCTCAGCGATATAACAAATAAAGAAGGTAGTCTAATACACAATTTGAATAAATATTATTCATTATGTTGAACGGCGTGTGATCCGTGAATAATTAATAACAAAAACAAAACACTTTAAATTGATCACACAATGAGTCGGTCAATTAATTAACTAACAAAACTGTTAAAAAAAAAAATTAATTAAAGGCTTACTTTGGATGCATTTCGAGACGACCGGCGTCACATCATCAGCATTCACGACTGCAGTGCAAGAAGTCCATTCCATAAAATAAAATTTGACAGAAACGTACATACATATATAAACAATGAGAGCGACGATTACTTATGTACACGGCTGAACAAATTAGAATTTATATTCCCGTTGTCTAAATTTAAAGCTTCTCTGTCGTTCTGTATGTAGTAAGCTTCATACGCATCAAGTCGACGATCATCGTTCACCTGCTTTAGGAGATTTATATTATCTTTGCTCGCGCTCACAATTTCGTGTCCGTCAACGAGAGCATGGTGAGCTACCGCAGACTTATTCGGTTGATTAAGTTTTATACATTGTATGTGCTCATTATATCGTTCTTTTATGCTACGTTTTGTCTGTCCATAATAAGCTTTCTTACATTCGTTGCATTGAATTGCATATATTCCAGATTTATCTAATTTTTCGATTTTATCTTTTGCCGAACCTAATAGATTGCTTAATTTTGTATCACTTCTATAAACTATTTCTAGCTTATGGTCGCTGAAAACTTTTTTCAATTTATTAGTTATTTTTGGAGCAAAAGTCATAGATACGCGTTGGGGCTTTTCTTGGTTTGAAACATTCTGTGAAAAAAGGGTGGTGTATTTCCAATTTCTCACTTTTTTGGAGTGCTTATTAATTAGTCTATCGACCATATCTGTTCTGTAACCATTAACTTGAGCAATTTCTTTTATGTGCTCATACTCTTTTTTATAGTTTGCAACTGAAAGTGGTAAACGGCATAATCGATGGACCATCGAATGATACGCTGCCATTTTATGCTGAATTGGGCAGTACGAATCGTTGGTTATTGTGCGCATCGTACTGGTAGGCTTATGATACACTCCAATTTCAATTGAGCCGCCTGTAAATTGAAAAAAGTTTTCAGCGACCATAAGCTAGAAATAGTTTATAGAAGTGATACAAAATTAAGCAATCTATTAGGTTCGGCAAAAGATAAAATCGAAAAATTAGATAAATCTGGAATATATGCAATTCAATGCAACGAATGTAAGAAAGCTTATTATGGACAGACAAAACGTAGCATAAAAGAACGATATAATGAGCACATACAATGTATAAAACTTAATCAACCGAATAAGTCTGCGGTAGCTCACCATGCTCTCGTTGACGGACACGAAATTGTGAGCGCGAGCAAAGATAATATAAATCTCCTAAAGCAGGTGAACGATGATCGTCGACTTGATGCGTATGAAGCTTACTACATACAGAACGACAGAGAAGCTTTAAATTTAGACAACGGGAATATAAATTCTAATTTGTTCAGCCGTGTACATAAGTAATCGTCGCTCTCATTGTTTATATATGTATGTACGTTTCTGTCAAATTTTATTTTATGGAATGGACTTCTTGCACTGCAGTCGTGAATGCTGATGATGTGACGCCGGTCGTCTCGAAATGCATCCAAAGTAAGCCTTTAATTAATTTTTTTTTTTTAAACAGTTTTGTTAGTTAATTAATTGACCGACTCATTGTGTGATCAATTTAAAGTGTTTTGTTTTTGTTATTAATTAAGGTAGTCTATTTATACGTCTATACAGAGATATCCTCTGTTTATCCGTTAACTCCTCCTTAAAAACGGAACGGAATTTGAAATGGTTTTCCCCATCATGTAGATAACTTTTTGCAAAGGTTTTATATGATTAGTCGGTATAGCATATATTGATACTTTTTATTCCGAAAAAAATGAAAGCAATGGCAAGGTATTTGTATAAATAATGAATGTATTCAATTTACAGTAAACGAACTTCATTCAAATGCACCAATACTTCGGACAATAAAGCTATTTTCGGTGTGCGTAAGATAGATAGATAGATAGATTTTACACCAAATCGATTACAAGTATAACGATTATTAATTATAACTTTAAAAGGGCATTGCCGTAAAGGCCGTCAGCCAGATTATAGCTTAAAGTTTATATCTCAATTTCAAGTATTCATAAGTTTTTTGTTTTATTACTTAACTAGATGTCCCGGCAGACGTTTTTCTCCCCTTCCGAGCAGATATCGCGGTGTTATAAACGATGATAGATAGTTTATTTTAAATACGCCCGAGTGTATTATACTAAAAAAAAATTCAATAGAATACCTGTTTATAACAGCTTCTTAAAAAAGCGCAACTCAAGCATTGAAGTACGTTAAACCTATCAAAAACAATAAGATGTTTTAAAACCGGATACAACTTTTTCTTTTAGCCCATTTCATCAAAAACTGTGGGTGTTTTGTTGGATCATTGCGGTGGTGGTTAAGGGTTGGTTATCATGCGAAATTATCGTCCGTAAACCGATTTTACAGACAGCCATGTTTTTTTCTTTAAGCCTATTTTACTATAAACAGCTACGTCTTGTAAAAAATATTAAGCTTACGGACGCTGTGCCTTCAAGGTTTGGAGAAAATCACCAGCAAAAAGAATCAGAGCGCCTCCCATCTACCATCTACCATCTACGATCTTAAATTACTAAGTAATTTGCAGAGACATTTTAACTTTAATTATATAAAAAGAATAGTAGTTAAACTTGAGAACATACCGTCACAGAGTTAAAATCTGCAGGATCACTTCTTCTTCAAAATGGCCGCATTTATAAAATCTATGTAGCTATGTGTATATATTATTTTCACATTTTCAAACAATTCTTTTACTTTGAAAACATAAAAAATACCATATTTGTTTATTTGAAAAAAAAGTGCTCATACGCCATACACCCAAAAAGCGAAAGAAATTTTATTTAGTAAATCTACTGATGAAGTCGAATACTAACCGGTGAACTTCAATCCGCCTCCCACTTTAAATTGAATTTTACGTTCAAAATTTGTTTACCTGGTTTAATACGAATCAAAAAAAAAAAAACCATTTGTATTATATTGATATTCAACCGAGTTATGCTGTACTCGATCTACCATCTTCTACCATTTACCATCTATCGTCTCCTACCATCTTCTACCATCTTCTACCATTTAGCACCTTCTACCATCTACCATCTTCTACCAACTACCATCTTCTACTGCTAACTATCTTCTACCATCTTTCACCATTTACCATCTTCCACCATCTACCGTCTTCTACCATTTACCACCTTCTTCCATATACCATCATCTTTCATCTACCATCTTCTACTGTGTACCATCTTCTACCTCCTGCCATGTTCCATCTTCCACCACCTACCATCTTCTACCATCTTCTACCATCTTCTACCATCTTCTACCATCTTCTCCCATCTTCTCCTATCAAAAAGTGTTTCTTTGGAAAAGCTTTTCGAAGTAAATATTTTTGGAATACTATGTAGGTACTATACAATACTATAGTACATTAGTACAATACTACGTATGTACGTATGTAGTACTTCATATAAATGAAATCTATAGCGTTCACAAATTTAAAATACTAAACGATAAAACAAAATCGACATATACACATACTTTGTTTTTGTATTTAACGTTTATTTGACTTTAAATCAAAAATCAAACAATTAACATACATTCATATATATAAAATTATGACTGATTTATATTTCAAATTTGTAAATGACTTTTCAGATTTACTATAAGTGAGCTTTTAGTGTATTTTTTTCGCAAGCATAAAACACTCATACGTTTTCCGAAAACTTGATAAAAAGTATTCTATGTCCGTCACCTAAGTTCTAAGCTACCTCCGTACCAATTTTCAACCAAGTCGGTTCAGCTGTTCTTGAGTTATGAATGGTGTAACTTACACGACTTTCTTTTATATATAGAATATTAATTTAAAAATCTTCATTGCTTATTTTTGTTTTCTCTTTATTTAGGAAAACTTAATGAAGTTAAATAATTTGTGCCAGTCTTTGCCATTTAATATTGCCATAACTTTTGATTGGTCTAGATAATTTTGTTGCCATATTTGTTGCCGTATTTCCACCAACATAGGACATTATATAACATTTAATAACATTTTCCCTTTCATTTGTGTTACACTACACATAGAGCACTGGAGTAAAAGATCATTTCGGTGAGGTATGTAGTTTAAGGCAGAATTGCTCTGCCCTTGCTCGAAAAATTATTGATATTTTCTCTCTATTGCACTGGTGCTTGAAATAATTTGCTTATCCTAGATTGTATTCGAGTTTGGAGAATGTTTTCTCTATATAATGAACTTTTTGCATTCCCGATGTTTTCATCTCTTAGCTTGTCGTAAAGCTTTTCCAGCAGGTCATCTAAGTATGTTTTCTACGTTGGCAAATTTTCCAGATTTAAATTAAAGGGCATCGCGATCGCGCATCTTCTAGCTTTATTTTTCCATTCTTCAAACAAGGAATATTTTGCTTTAATAACTGAGATAGCGATTTTTCTAGAGATTTTTTCTTTTGAGCTGTACATTAGCTTATAGTGATGTAGTTGAAGGGTAGATTTAAGGATGTCAGATAAAGATGTGACAGGCCTGTCTCAGTTAGCAACATGTTATTTGTCGTCGTGTCAAGGAGGAGGAATTGGCGTTTTAAGTAGAATCTCGGGAGTTTTTTGGTGGTTTCGTACTGGCACTGAGCCATTACCATTGTGCTGCATAGAGCATAATTGCTTCAAATGTGGCAGCAAAAACTTTATATTTTGAACTAAAGGAGAGGTCTTTGTTCCCGTAGACATTTTGCCAAACTGGTTCCTATAGCATTTTTTTTTGAAAACTATAATTTTTTGGTACGGTGCTTTTCTAAGTTGAGATTGCTTGTTATGATAAATCCTAGGTACTGGTATTCTTAAACCATCTCTATTTGTTCTGTCCCGTAAAACCATCTCTCATTTGCAGCAAAGCGTCCAGTGCCTCTTCCGGAAGATCATTTTTTTTATTTATTTAGATTAACAGTCAATTTTCACTTCAGCTAGAGAACCAGATCGTCAGCGTACATAATAAGAATCTTGATCTGGAGACCATCTTCTATGTTAATTCCACAAGGCATTATTTTGAGAAGGTCTTCAATGTATTTTTGCCATTCTATACTGCGTTGAGTGTAGATGCTTTCAATAATACTACCAAACTTTAGCGACATTCCATCTCTGTACAATTTATACATTAGGGCCTTTCTGTTAATTGAGTCAAAAGCTGCTCGAAAGTCAACAAAAAAAGACATACAGTTTTTGATGCTTCCAAAGGTATGTCTGCAATATTTGTCAGGCTGAAAATGTGGTCTACGATGGAATATCCTTTCCTCCCTGAATCCAATTTTAAATTCACTGAGAAGATGATTGCGCTCAATCCATTTCGTAAGACGACCAAATAATATATGCATAGATATTCGCAATGATAAGTTAAAAAAGACAATATTGCGATAGTTTGAAGGATCAATCCTGTCCCCTTTTTTGGAAATTGGAAAAATAATTGATTTTCTAAAACGATGAGGTATTTTCCCGGATTTAAATATACTGTGTATTATAAATCGCTGAGAGATATCTAAAAAACTGTTCTGTTGCATTTTTGACAAATTCATTAGGGATCCCACCGCAGCCTGGTGTTTTGATGTCTTTTAATTTGCAGATAGCTGAATTAACCTCTGAGAATGTTATGTCAGCGTCTAAAATTTCATTTTGAAAAGCGGGTCTAGCATACTGTATTTCTTGCTCTCCGAAATCTGCATTTACTTGTTCTTCAAAATGTTCTCTAAGTTCTTATTCTAATTTTGTCTTGATATTTTGAATAGCTCTCCAAAAGTCTGCCGAATTCTTACAGTTGAGGTGTAATGTCTGCCTTTTGTTAAAATTATCTTTTTTGAGTTTGCATAAAGCCCTGTATGTTTGCTTTTAGGTAATCTTTTTCAAACAATCTGAATTATAGTTTTGGAATATTTTTAGAACAGCAAATGATCCTTTTCTAGCGGATTCACGCATTCTTTATCGTAATAGGATGAATGATATTTTAGTTTTACTGTTTTTCTGCTTTGTTGAACTGCTGAAGTTACAAATATTTGCTGCAAGTCAAGTTATTTTAGGTTCATTTGACGTATGCGCTGCTATGTTGTTATTCATATTACGTTTATAGGCTACGACTTGATTTTCCCGCCATCTTAGTTTTGGTAAAGTGTTGATCGGGTCTAGTTGTGTGGATGTGGTAGTATCCACTTCTGAGGTTTTTAGTGCGGTGATCAGAGAGGCATGTGGTCGGAGTAAATCTGACTATCCACTTCAAAGTTTGAAATCAGAGAGTAGGAATCTAATGATATAAAAAGGTAATCAATGACGGATTCTCCTGGATTGCGTACAAAAGTGAGGTTTCCTTTGTCGTCTCCCATTCCAGTGCCATTTATTAAAGAAAGATCGAAGGCACTTCCCATATTCAGGATGGATTTTCCTCCGGCGATTTTTTAAATGTCTCTTGATTTCCTTGCGATTTGGTTACGGCGTTCAAATGTTGCACACTGCTCTTGTCCCGTACGAGCATTAAAATCCCCGACGAGCATAGCATTTTTTTCACCCAAAATCTGTAATGCTTTACGTCATTGATCGAAATCGTATTGCCAATAAGAAAAATTAAAATAAACTTGGAATGACATTAAGAATTTTGCTGCTCAGATTACTTAGTCTCCAAATAAGTAAATCATCGATTTTATTAAAATTGCATTTTTCTGGGGAAATTTCTGTTTCGATTGGATAGAGTGCTCCATCTGATGCTCTTCCCCCCTTTGCACCATTGTTTTTTTTCAGCAGATATCCAACAAAGCTTGAAATCTTTTAAATAATGTTCAAAGTATTTTTGGTTTTTTTTTTTTAATTAGTGGGTTTCGTAAAGGAAAAAACCTAGAAAAGTAGTCCCTCGCCTTGTTTTTGTGTGGTATCAGAATGAACCTAGCATTGTTATAAGTATCTCAAACATTTTCCTTACAACCACCTTAACCTTATACCAAAAACTTCGTATAAAGGTATACTTAAAGTCAATAATCTTAAAATAAAAGTCCTACAAAATTCTTGCGAAACAGATTGTAAAAGACTGCGCTGGAAAAAAATAATTACATCTTTTGTCGACACAAATTTAACGAGAAATAAGATTTTTTTATCATATTTCTGCTGAACTGAACTTCCCTTGAAACTTTTGTTTTTTATTCGAATTTAAAATATCCATCACAATCACATCATTAAATGTACAAAAAAAAAAAGTTCGCCTCAAAATAACAAAAAAATACATTTTCACATCGTAAATTCAATCACAATGTTAAAACATTGGAATGTTTCACTCCATGAGGCCATATGGCTCTTACTCTTCGTCATATCTTTGGTTCGTTGGTTCGTTACCGCCAACAGCCGCCCGCCGTCCTATTCGTAACATTTTTTTTCCAGACAGATCCTGGCGGCAAGGAATAATAATAATCGTTAAAACCGAGCCCACAATAAAGTTCAGCACACAAAAAGTTTGCGTTTTCAATAAACTAGGGAAACATCGAGATATCATTAATTCCTCCACGCTTTTTACAAAAATCTTATCACAAAAACATACATACATACATACAATCAGAGACACCCACACTTTGAGTTTGCGATATAGCGAAGCTTTCGAATGACAGACCCAATTAAATTGGAATTAAGTTCAAAAGAAAATATTTATCCAAAAATGGGCGAGAATGTCAAAATAAATTTTAAAGTAAAAAGTCCGAGGCATTATAATCCAGTATCCCCGGAAACCAACAACGGTGCGGCGCGGCGCATCTTCTGAAAGAGAGGATAAATGGGGTTTTCGGTGTAATTTGAGGAGCTCAACGAAGCAAAATACAGATGTTGCTTCGTGAAACTGACAGTGTATCTTTGACAGCCCCAGAATCAGCCCCAGCCCCAGCCCCGGCCTCAGCCCAGCCCTAGCATCCAGTTGTATCTCTTCGGATGTTTGTGTCAAAGAACGCTGACTATAAAATTGGCTCATCTCGTCATGCTTGGTTTGGTTTTATGGTTCTTTCGGTGTGTATTTATCTTGAAAATGGGGATGAGAGTTGCTCTTGCTCGAGATGAATGTCACAACAAATTATGAGGCTCTCTATGACAATTGATTGATTTTAAGATTTGCAAGTCGTGCGTAATAGCACTGTCGTTGTCGTATCGGCTTGGATATAGACTTGGAGAATTTATGAAAAAAAAAAAAATTCCTCATATACGAAGGAGTTCCTGGAATTGTTGTGTCAGCATGATGTTTATGATGAGAGGTTATTTTTTTGAAACTGACTTCATTTGAATTTGCTTGAGCATGATTTTCAGAGAATTCCGAAGATAGAAAGATTTATTATTCAATGGATTCTGATCTGGACTTTGGAATAGTGTTAGGGTATCATTATTAATTTTCAAATTTACATAGATGTAAGTAGATTTTGTTTAGACTATAACTACATGTGTCTCGTGTGTATATACAATGTACATACCACTTGATTGTTTGATACTACACCTACTTCCGATACCGGGTAGATCTGGACAATTAATTATTTATTAACATACAAAGGACTAAAAATGTTAGAAAACTGTCGTATAAGTAACCTTATGTAACCATATTACTTAAATAAATGTATACTCATGTATTGTATGTCCCAAAGACTGTCGGTGTGAGGTGCCTGCTTTTATGTCTAAGTATTAGTATTTGACGAAACTAGTCCATTATGTATTTTATGTATTAAGATAAAGCCAACGACTGAACCAAAGCGAGTTCAGTTGTAAGAGAACGAAGGAGGCGAAAGGTTCATTGTGATTTAATAATAAAGAAGAATTTTTATAACGATAACTAAATCTAATTGTTTTTATTTCAAAGTGATCTAGAAGACCCCTTACACTTATAACTTTCTGTATATACTTTAATAATATTAATAAAAGTCAGTTCTATACGAGATATCATTCAAGTAATACTTACTTTATTTAGTAGCCGATACTACAAAAACAAGACGATGGAACTGTCATAAGCGAGTGTTCTTCATTCCTGCAAAGAGCTCTTGACGTAGTTGGACGTTTTTGAATACTTCAACACTACTTTAATGAAACAAGATTCCCAGTTTGAAAAATGTTTAAATATCTTGGATGCCGACATCAATAATTGATGGTGACAAAAAATGTTTATGATTCTGGTAATACAACAAATGTTTTCGAAGATATAACCCCGTTCTATAACCACATCCTCTTAGCTGCTGGCCTCAATACGAATCTCTTAGATGTGCGTAATAGTAATGTTGCCAGTTTTCGGAGTAACTTAATTGCCTTGGATCTTTTTCCAGTCAACGTCTCTTTGCCTACTCATTTTACTGAAACTAGCTCCACACTTATTGATTATTTTATTGTTAATCAACCAAGTAATGTTAAATTCTATAGTCAGATAGATGCTCCTGGTTTCTCTAAGCACGATTTAATTGTAGTTTTTTATGATATCAACGTTACACAAAGCACAGAACTTCGAACTATTGAATATAGAGATTTTAAGGCAATTAACTTTGAGACCCTTTTCACTGAAGTTATGAATATCAACTGGAGAAGCATTTACTTTCAACCTGCGGTTGACGCACAAATTGAATTTTTTACAGATCAAATTAACAATCTGTTCAATACTTTTGTTCCAATTAAAACCTTAACTATCCGTAATTCAAGATGTGGTTGGTTTAATCGCAGGATTGAGCTTCTTATTGATAAAAAGAAATACAGTCTATAAAAGATGGAAACGTTTTAGACTACAGCCTTTCTTTGATGAGTTCAAAATCCTTCGGAACCTTGTCAATAAGGAGATAAAAAAGGCAAAATGTAACTTTTATGAATCCAAATTTCACAAAGTTTCTTCCCAAAAACTTTAGAAAAACTTTAAATCCCTTGGCATTAACAACAAAAAGCTAGATAATGTAGGTGAAGAGTGTGATGCAAATGAGCTCAACAAATTATTTGCTGGATCTTTTCCTATCACTCCTATCGAAGATCAAAATGATTGCGCAACAGGTTTATTTCCCCAATTCAGCTTTCGCAGAGTGAATGAGATTGAGGTGCAAGAAGCAATTAAAAAGATTCAATCTGAAGCTATTGGGCTGGATGGCATGCATCCTAAGTTTTTAAAATTAATTTTACCGCTTATTCTACCATATCTTACCCATATTTTTAATTCAATTTTAACCACATCTTTTTACCCAAGAATATGGAAAACTTCAAAAATTATCCCAATTCCAAAAAGCTCTAACTCTTCAGTCAAAGAATATCGCCCTATCTCCATTCTGCCTTTTGCTTCGAAAGCATTTGAAAAATTTTGAGCCAACAAATTTCCGCTTACCTAGCTGTTAACAAATTGCTCTCCCCTGTACAAGCTGGTTTCAGACCACAACATAGTTGTTCTACAGCTCTTTTAAAACTTGCAGATGACATTCGCCAAGAAATCGACAATGAACATACTACCACGCTGGTGTTGCTCGATTTCTCAAAAGCCTTTGGCTCAGTTCCGCATGGTATACTGCTGAAAAAACTAAAGTATAATTATTCTTTTGAAGGGACTGCGGTGACTCTCATTCAAAGATACCTTACAGGAAGAACTCAGGACGTGTCTATTAACTCCCAACTCTCTGATCTTCTTCCAACCTATGCTGGTGTTCCTCAGGGATCAATCCTTGGCCCCCTACTGTTCTCTTTATTTATTAATGACCTTCCTGAGATTCTTAAGTTTTGTAAAGTACTGATGTATGCTGATGATGTCCAATTGTATATAAGTTATCGAATAGGTATGGTTGAGGATGCTACGTTTAGAATTAATTCTGATTTGGCGAGGGTTTTTCAATGGGCCGAACGAAATAAACTACGACTTAACCAAAAAAAAAAAGCCAAGCAATCGTTATAAATAAAAATGCAATCGACACATCTTGCTTTCCCAGAATCGAACTTGGCAGCTCAATTCTTCCCTACGTTGAAAAGGTTAAAAACTTGGGCATTATTTTCAATCAAACCCTAACTTGGGGGGATCACATATCATGCACTATTGGCAAAACTTACGGTGCACTCAGAGCTCTCTACATCAGTGGTGGCAGCCTTCCTGTTAAAATAAAATCTACGATGGTAAAAACGCCTGTTCTTCCAATCTTAACCTATGGTAGTTTGATTTTCTGTGATTTAGACAGTACGAACCAAAGAAAAATACGAGTAGCATTTAACAACGTTTTACGTTTCGTTTATTCTCTTCGTCGGTTTGATCACATTTCCAACTACGTGAATCGCTTCTATGGCATGTCATTTCAAAGCTATCTTGACAGAAAGGTGTTAATTTTTCTATTCAATCTGATACAAACGGAGACCCCTGAATACCTTTACGAAAAACTCGTATTTCCTCAGTCTTAAAGAAGCAGCGTACTTATTGTACCAACTCATAAGTATAATACATCCAAGCTCCAATTTTTCGTGTACACTGTTGGTCTGTGGAACTCATTACCTGCCAATGTGAGGAGAATCAGAACTGCAACGCTTTTAAAACTGCTCTGGATACTTATTTTAGGTGCTAACAACATTTTTCTTTTAATTTCATTACTTGTTATTTAATATCTCTTCCTCTTTTCTATTATTACTGTTCTTTTTTCCTTATTTCCATAGTTTTGATTTAAGAATCTTTTAAAAATATTTAAGTTAAGAAATTATTATTATTATTATTATCTTTTTTAAATACTGGGCATAGCCACAATTTCCGTTTATGTTAACCTTATTCACTTAGTATTATTTCAAAAATGTAAATTTTAAAATACTTATGTTACTAATAAAATAAATACAAATACAAAAAAAAATAATTGCATAGGCATGGGCTATGAGAAGTGTCGAGGAAACTCCGGTATCTTGTGTGATCGAAAAATGCCTTTTAAGCTGAAAAGAATACTATAAATAAATACTATACTATTCTTACTTATTTTTCATAAGGTTAGGTTGGACAGTGTACAAAACAGCAACTGAGGTAAAGATACATCGAATAATAGTAGAAGTAACAAGGCTTGATCGAATAAGAAATACGGAAATCCGATGAAGTCTTCACAAGGGGTTATTACTAATAATGTTGTCTCATAACAACTATTTAAAGCCTGACATGTTAATATATTTTTTGAAACCATTTTTGATGAAAATGTTCCGAAGAAGTTCATTTAAAGAATGACATTATCTTGGAATGCTTTTTCTATGTAAGATAGGTACTATACATTTTGTAAAAAAAAAATTTGAATTAATTTGTGTTCTTTTTAAGAAATGAGTAACCTTTATAAAACCATGAAAACCAGGCTTTATTCATTTAAAGGCGAAAATAGAAAATGTTTTTTTTTTTTCACCAATATAATGTTTCATTTTTCATACAAAGTTGACAATACTTCTGAACCTTACTATACGTTGGATGAAATGTTTTGAAAACTGTTAACTTATAACGGGTGTTTTTTTTAAGGTATTAATCTTTAAGTTGGCAACACTATTTTAACTGGCGGCCATTTTGTCAGCTGTCAAGTGATTTATTTTTAATTTGGTTTGGTATATCAACATGATTAGACTGACGTCTGAACAAAGCTTAAAAATTGTGCAAATTTATTTTGAAAATCATGTTTCTGTTTGAAATACGGATCCCAATTTTTATAAGCAAATTTCGTTTAGCGGTGAAGCTCACTTATGGTTGAATGGATACGCCGATAATTAAAACTGCCGTATTTGGATTGATGGCAATCCTCAAGTGTATGTTTAGACACCTTTACAAAAAGTCATCAAAACTTGGCACTCCAGATTAGACTACTGAGCCAGCCGTGGTGATCATATGTCAGAAATCATATTTAAATTATAATGATGCCAGAGGATTATCTTTCGAATAAAGTATATGTCATGTCAATAAAAAATCATCTTTGTTTTATTCTATTTCACATATCTATACTTCCGAAAAAACACCCTTTACATTAAAACAAGTTAGAGCAAAATACAAAAATAATTAAACCATTCGGAATGTAGACATCAGTGTGTCCAACTTAGTATGGTATGTCGGAAACCCATTTTTACTTGCGAATATGGGCATGTGCCTACTATAAGCAGGCAAGTTAAGTAACTAACAATCACGTTACGATGCGTTTTTTGTGTAAATTTGTTTGAAATAAAATTTCAGGAAAAGTCTTATAACAGAACCTCCCATAGGAGGAATCGGATAAAATGTTTAATGTGATATAAACAATTGTTATATACTGTTATACACATAAACAAAATAATATTAATTTAAAAAAAAAAAAAAAAAACAATTTTTTTGGGGTTTTTCCAAAATTGGTTTTTCAAAAATGTTTAAATTTTTGTTTTCTTATAAAAATTACAAATTGCCAGATAATGGCACACTCAAATAAAATTTGGAATACCTATGTTTTCAAAAAAAAAAAAAAACTTTTTTCGACAAAGCTAGGCTAGTATGGCGATTTTGAAAATTGTATTTCCCTTAAATTCAAAACAGTTAAAAAAACTTACTTTATTTTTTTCCAAAAAACTTTTTAACTTGTGATTTTTAAGTGATTGATAAAATTCCATATGATTTTTTCCCTGTTTTTTTTCCAAAATCTCCATCCCAAGACCTTTATTTTGTCTTCCCATCGTGATGTCAAGTCTGGCTTTTGAGTGCAAATAAAACACTTTTTTATATAAGTCTAAATATAAAGAAAGACTTAAGTTTGGCGGCATTTGCAAGAATAGGTACAAAAAAAATTGTATAAGGACCTTCCTCTAGAAAAGTAACTGATGCTTTTCGTTATACTCAGGACTCACAACTGCGAAACCCTGAAATCCCTTTTGGTTAAACTAAACATGATCAAATCAAATAAATAAAAATCCTCCAAGAAAAAAGACAGCTTTGGCATGTGCAGTGCAGTGCTCGTGCAGTACATATTGGCAATAAAACATTTATCGATTGTCAGAGAAAGAGAAGCTCTCTAAACATGTATAGGTAAGGCTTGCGCCGTCCTTTGGTCGACAATTAATTATTGTATATGAGCCAAATAGGTTGTAGAATATTTCAAACGATTCACAACTATAAGCTAAAATAAGGATGTGTTTGTTAGTTTAAGATAAAATAATTAAGGCGTCGATTATTAAATAATAAATACATAATTACACTTTCCTTTTTAGTCAATTCTGAGAATGCCTCGCCATTTCAATTTAAAATGCTCCTTAAAGTTTTGTGTGGTTTTCTTTCTCCTTTATCATCAGCTAGAAACTCATTCAAACCAATTTAAGAGTCCATGTCCTTGGTTTGCAATATTAAATCTCCTGGAAAGAGTCCAACAAAATGACCAACTTTATGGTTTGTTTCTGTGGTTGAAAGTGCTGGTATATACTTTGCATTTTCATAGAAGGATAAATAAGGATATTTTTGTGTGCCTTCAAAGAAATTGTATATTTTAATGTTTTTCACTTATTTTTTATTTTTTGACAACTTAAAAGCATATCTGTGTCAGTTCATGGAAATTAAATATTTACGAAAACGAAAAGATTCCCTATGAACTGCGGGGGTTTTGTGGTGCTTTTTTTTCTGACCATGACCGAAATCTTTGTTGAAGACAAATAACTATAACTTTAAGCGAATGTTTATGGAAAGTCCCAAGGGATTTTTAAATATAATTATAAGTTTAATAAAAGGAAAAGTTTTAAGGAAAAAAGTAGAAAGTCTTAAGTTCGTAAATAGTTTTCTTTTTTTTTAATTTTCCTGTAATTTTAACTAGTGGGCTGTTATCTATTTCAGTGCCAGATTCCTCAATCCAATGTCACTGACACCACTGTTTTGTCATAAATTCTGAACTGACATTTTTTTTGAACAGAGTAAAGTCCATGAAATTTCACACTTCTTGAGATGGAGAACAACGGATACGAAAAATAATATTATTTTTTTTAAGGTTAGCACTTTAATTTCCCTCTGACGATTATTATTGTTAAATATTATTTCTACTATTCTCTAATAAAAAACTCAAAAAGAACAGACATATCTTTGTAGAGCAGAGCTATCAGACTCTGGCTAGAATTGATCGTCCCAAGAAATATTGTGTGTAACTGAGCATTTAAATTTAAACATGTGTCAATATCATATTAAAATAAAATCCACTATTTTATTACTTGACAATAACTTTTTTTTCTATCGAAACATGTCATGTCTAACACCACTTCGAGGTCAGTAAAACTTCAAAAATTACCCAAATGCGACGTATGCAACAAATAATAATAATATATAATGCTATGTTCGAGTTTAAAACACATATAGCTTTACACTTGTCGATATTTGAGAACAGACGATTAGTATTGCTTTAATCCCAAAATCTTTTAAGATTATCTTGCAGAGGTTAACAATCAAAATTTTTTTTGAAGAAAATTTATTTCATCGGCACGAAATAAAGACAAAGCTTTAACTTAAACAGACAGGAGGAAAGATAATAAATAAATTAGAAAAATATTAACGGACTAAGATGACTTTCCTGTGGTAGACCTGAATTGACTCTAAAAGATTTAGACCGCAAAATTTTTAAAGCAACACACTTATTTTCAAAACATGTTAATTCCCTATTCCCTATATTTTTGTATGTGTATGCATTAGCCTCCCGCAGCCAGCCGCAGTTCCATTTTCAGAAACAAAATTCTTCTTAAGCAGACAGGAAAAAATTCAATAACATTAATTTTGTGAGGCCGACGTTCAATAACTACTGGCTCAATAAAAAAAGGAGTATGCCACGCCCAAATCTGAGACTTTATTGCAATTACAATGAACTCAGTGACATTTAATTTTAAGATTGCAGATCGATTTGAACAAAACAAGACAAAACTTAAATTTTCAAAAATTAAAATTTTGAATGGAAATACATAGCAGTTATGGGTGAATATAACAATTCTTGAACCACACTCTGCTACATAACCAAGCGTATACAAACCGAAGTGTTTATCTTCTCACTTCAAAACTGCCGCCGATAGTTTAAACGCATTTAAAAAAATAAAGCATATTACGACTTTTGGCAGAAACGATCCTTAAAAGTGGGCGTATCCTAAAAATTTGTAAAAAAAAATTGAATTCATCACTGATGAGCTTTAATCGTTAGTCAATTTTTAGGCTTATGTGTAAGACTACATTTGAATCGAGTAATTATTTTTACGATATTACCTTAATAAAGGTATTTTATAAAAATAACGCCTTTAAAAGTAGGCGTATTGCAAAAATTTCCAAAAATAAATTATAGAGTTATATTTTTCAAATAACGAACGAAAAAAAAGTTAAAATTGAATATTGGTACCTCCCTTAAATTTAAAAACTACGTTTATCGCTTTCGCATGAAAAGTGGGCGTAAGTCACGCCCAAAATTCAAACTTTTCTTTTCATACACAACCATCCTAGTTTCGATTTAGAGGCGCACAAATTTGGGCTTGTGGATTCATTACAAATATTAACCGTTTATTTGCAAAAACAATTTTTTTATAGTTTCATATGAAAAGTAGGCGTCAGTCGCGCCCAAAATCAATTTTTTTGACATTATACACAAGATGTGTATGTATAAGTAATGCCTAGAGAATTTAATGTTTTTCACTGTTATGTAATCATTGTTATTTAAAAAAAAAAATATCGATGGTTTTGTGGGCGTCAGCCACACCCAAACTTACATATTTTTGTTTACTTGAATGAACATTCATACCTATAGCTTGCGCTTGCGTGTGCTAAAGTTTAGTATTTTCAAGTATCTATGTTAATATTATGGCAAATTGTAGTTTGTTCCTGGGAAAATATAAAAAATTCAATTCAAAGCTTTATTGAAATCGGATATAAGGCTTCCTAGAAAACTTGATTTGAAAATACCAGTTCTATAAAAGGTGCCGTTATAAAACAAGTTCCGAAAAAAAATTTTTTAATCAAAAGATAGACTGTCTTAATAAATAAGCATTTTGAAAGTTTTATCAAAATCGTTAAAACTGTTTTCGAGAAATCAATTTTCTTTTTCACGATTGTATACATATAATATATAACCATTATTTTTGGGTCTATAGCAAAAATTAATAAAATGCACGACTGGGTCGCACGAACTTGCTCTAATGTGTGACAGTGGTCTAAGGGTTTGAGATTTTGATAAAAATAAATTTTTCAAAATTCTTCAATAAATACTTCAACTAATTTGAGCTGAAAAAAAAGTAGGCCATTTTATTTCTTGGATAAATTTGAATTTATGAGAATAAATTTATAAAAATCTGTGGAGCGGTTTTTGAGAAAAAAAGTTTTTTTTGAAAAACTTTTTGAAAAATTTTTTTAAAAAAAATTCAAAAACGCTAGTTTATAGGTATTCAGCAAATACATTTATTTAAAATAATTAATAGCAGTTTTCAAAATATTAATTTAAAAATTTTTTTTTTTAAATGCTTTTAAAAATACAAAAAAATATTTTTCAAAAATATTGGTATGCAATACCAATTGAGCTACCTACAGCTATATGTGTGTGAAATCTCGAAAGAATCGGTTGAGTCGTTTTCGAGTTAGTCGAAAGCAAAAAAAAAACGGTCCTATGGAAAGTGTACCTTTCTTAGCCATTTTAAAAAAAAAAAAATTTAAGCCATATGATTGGTCGTACCTAAAAACCAACACTGATTTTTTTAAATCGAAATCGTTAGAGCCGTTTTTGAGAAAAATAAGCTTTAACGTAACGGTTGTTTGGCAGGTACCGTTATTTTTTGAGCTAAAAAAAAAATTTCAATTTCCCCTCTGTACAATACCTAAAAAAGTCTATATACCAAGTTTGAAGCAATTCGGCCCACCCGTTTGGGCTGTAGGTCTCTATACATACAGACAGACAGACATACAGACGGACAGAATTTTTAGACCATCTTTTTTCGTCTTCCCTATCATCGTAATGTCATGTTTGATTGTTTTCTCAAAACTTTTTTTTTCGACGAATGCATAACTTGCCTTATAGTACCTATAATCGCAAGTAAAAACTATACATTGCATTTCAATCTCATTTTTTTTATAATGCACTCGCACTCAAGGGGATATGAATACCCTTATAATGATTTAACATGTGCGAGCAAGGAGAGAAGGAATAGAAAGATAGGAAAGAAAGGTGGTACAGTGGTTTGAGATTTTAGGTGATAATTATCTCAAGGAAATTCCACGGGTGGCTTCCAGTTGAAACTTGGGAAATAAATAAAAATTGCTGCCCAGGCTGGGTTTGAACTCGCAGCTCTCAGGTTAGCAACCAAGCACTACATCCACTGTACCATTGCCACCCGCAATGCGTCGATGAATCAACGAAGTATAGACAAACTTACAAGCACTGGCATTTGAGGCCATTGGCTCAAGACAACACAAGACAGTAACAGAGAGAGAGAGATAGACAGAAAAGAAGAGAGAAGAACACACAACACTTCCAATTCCAACCACACTCAAAAATGCAATTCCGTTGACAAATTTAAAATACTTTCCGAGGGACGTCCTAATACAGGCTAAATACAAAATTTTATGCAAATCGGCCCATCCATTCAGAGAGATAGAGGTTCGAACAGGCATCAGACAGGCATTCCAGACCCACTTTTTTCGACTTCCATATCATTTTACTGTCATGTGATGTGATTACCCAAAAATATATATATATATATATGTAACTTGCCTTAGGTATAGTACCTGTATTATAAAGTAAAAAGTAAGTACGTAAGATAAATATACAAGTTATTGGAATAAAAATAAGCTTTCATTCTGTTTTAATTTTTCAAAACGAGATCAGATCTCGACTCTTCTCATAATTTAAAAATATAATATCCGTTTCAAAAAAAAGAGATAACTTTCCACGAAAATGTCAGAAATATGGAGGTATTTATCATATCACATGTTCCCTTAATCCGATTAAATATTCTATCTGGCATATCAATTTCGGCGAAATACAAACAATCATCCGTATATCCATCATTGCAATCCAAACGACAAATCAAAAACCATCCATCTTTCCGTTTCCGTTCCGTTGTCATAGTCATCGTCATCGTCATCGTGTATGATGTGTCCTTCACGCTGGCTGACACGAAACACATACAATCGAAAAATATTTATTCTCTTCACCCAAAAACATCCAACCCATTATGAAATTAGGATATACGGGAACAGGAGTCATGAAACCCATGGCTTCCCGATTTCTCATTCAATTTTAAAGCGCACTCTCCAAGAAATTAAGCTTTCATACAAATCCACTCTGTTTGAATGGGAGTTCTTGTCCTACCTATAGAACCAGATTGTGGAGCCTGCAATCGTCAATCAAATCAAAACTACACAAAGTTAGGAAGCATGGTGTACCCTATACCTACCTCCTGGTATTCACAGAATAATGATCATAAAAAAATATATATAGGAACGAGTGAATCCCAGTTATTCCCCGCCGACTTGGAGGAAATCACAATCACTGAGGGAATAGAAAACAATTTTCATTTCCCATGAATTGAGCTTTATAGCCTAATTTCCTTTTTCTCTTTTAGTTCTGGATATGATAAAAGTGTACGAGAAAGACCCTGAACTAAAAAAAGAACAACCAGCAGCACTATTCTAGGACTTGGCATAGCTGTGATGGCTCACAAAACTAGAACACGCTTGGATCTAGGATGGATGCGCAAAAAAAAAAAAAAAAAAAGGATTTAACTTTAACACCGAATGGCCATCGCATCGCAACGCCGTCGTCGTATCGTTGGTGTCGTCGTCGGTCGTATCGTCCTGGTCCTGGGCAAGGGAAAGAAAAAGATAAAAGGATCCAAAAAGGGAAATGAGCACACTAGGGCCAACACACACACACCAGCACCGGCAATTGTGGAACTGGGTGCAATTATTCTGTTCATAACTATGTCGTCTATGCTTCTACGCCCCAGAGTGTCCATTTTTAAAAATATGACAAAAAAATACAAGTTAGGTAGTCTATGTGCTGTGCATGGAATTGACAAACATCAGGAAGATCACGCTTCCGATGATGAGAGGATTGTGAGTGCTTTCGTATAGGTATACCTTCAGTAACTGCATTCTGTATAATGTTGGGCGATGAGGATAGAAAAATGTTGGAAAAAGGATTGCATACATACCTATAGTAAAATCGTGGCCCAGTCATCGTCGTCATCATCGTTGTTAGATGACGTTTCGTGCTTAATCATTCTCGTTATCCACTCTACAAACACAAACACCCTCCTTCACTTACAAATGCACGTTTAAAATACACCAAAACCAGTGGTATCGTATAGAACTATATAAATAGAAGTCTAGGACATTAAACGAACGCGAAAGCGAATGTAACAGTTATTTTTATCGTCTAAGCCCGCGAGTGTGCACAAGGACGTGGTGAGGATATTTGCACAATTATACATGGAAAAAAGTGCAGTAAAAAAAGGCGATTAAAAAAAAAAAGGCAGGAACGTAGTAGGTACCAGGCAGCGCAGCGTTCTAGCAGCACGGTGTGCAAGTTCTATATTAGTTTAACAATTCTAGCTGCACTACAATGTGTGTGTGTGCACTTCTTAAAAAAATTTCAAACTCCATTTTATATTCTTCTATCTGGGTTCTGGGAATCCTTTTTTTTCACTATTTGCATATTACAAACACCGTGAGGTTTAAAGATGGTGTGTAGATGATACAGATAGATCGACTGTGATATACAGAATGTCAGTACCTACATTATAGAGATGTAAAGGACTGCAATTGTGCGACATACATTTCTCTATGTGGAACAAGTGCGAAGTAGAAATCACAAGTGCCTGTAGAAATATTTTTAAGTGAATAATCACGATGATGTAAAAAAAACATTTAAAAAAAATCATTCTATAACGAGCTAAAACAGTAAAAGACCTTCATAGTCCATAAAAATAGTCAAAGCGAAAAGATATGTGTATCCTTTTTAAATGGAAATAATCCGCGACGACCCGTAGGTATGTGATTGGGTTTGATATTCTCTTGTCAAGGCTGAAATATAAAGATATACATAATTGGGATGTTTTCATTTTTTCTGTCGGAAGTTGACATTTAAAGCAAATGATGGCAAAGGTCATAGCTATATAAGAGATTTTTAAAAGAATCCTTTTCTACCCATTTGTCCTTCATGCTATAATTGGACTTGAACAAAATTTGAATGCTGAATATAATTTTGTATATGTGAGGGAAATGTATGGGGGATATTTCTGCTAACCCAAAAATTAAGACAAAATAAACTCTGATAACAATTCGATGGAAATTTTTTAAACAACTGAGCGGAAAAATTAGGTACGATACCGTGCGAGTTACAGAAATCCTTAATTTGATACTAATTTCTTGAAATGCGCTTAAGTAAAGTATTTCTTTCTAGAAACTATAAATTTTTTTTCATTTAACATGACTTTGGCAAGTTAAAACAAAACATGCCTTATTCCTTAAATGCAATTTTTATGTATTCGTTATGTATGAACTGAACAAGGTAAAGCAAGATAGTTCGGAAGTTCGTAATAGCTAGTTTACTCAACCCTTCAAACCATGTCAATGTTGATCATAGAACAACGCTTTATTTTCAGCGTGAATTTCTTGGCCAGTTAAACCATCCACAAAGATCTTGGGGCTCTAAAATTAATCTCCATTCTCCGTTGGATTCCAGCATTTCCAATGTACACAAGAAATAGAGCTGCTTTCTAAATTTAAGGCTGGAGGTCCAATTTTTTAAACAAAAAACGTAACAAAGCTTGAGAAGCTACCCTCTACAATTCTTTCCTACTTGTTTAGTCGTAAATCGAAATCGTAATTCACGAAACCAAGTTTTTTTTTATAAAAAGTTCAAGCGAAAGCATTTTTTGATGAAATTTAATCAAGCTGAAAAAATTATTTATTTCGTTTTTCCAAGAGTCTTGGAAATTTAGGTTCCATTAATATTGCAATATTTGGATTAATTATTTTGATTAATTTTTAATCTTTAAAAAATTAAAATTTAATTAAAACAGATTTTTTAATATTATGAGAACATATAGGGCAGACCGGGGTCTGCTAAGATAGGTATGAATAAAATTTAAACTTCCATAAATAAAGCATCGTTTTGTCTTTCTAAATAAAATGCTACCATTAAAATATAAACATGTTAAGTAGCTTTTGTTTCAATTTTGCTGGATGACCTCTAGCGGGTCAACTAGCCCTGGGACCGGGGTAAGTAAAAATTCTCGGCTAGATACGTAAAACGCACCGAAAAAAGCAAAATAAAAGAGAAAAAAAATGTAATTACGGATGAAAAAAAAAGTTGTTTTCTTAATATCTCCTAAAATACGTCTGCTAGTGGCGAAAGACAAAGAGAGACTAAGCAGGCAGCAGTTGCGGTTAATGCAATGACAGGAACAAACATGCATAAATTTGTGTTGTTTTGAAGTTATTGACAGTTAGTCTACATGCCCCTGGAGTCAACTAGCCTTGGTGTCCCCTAACTCGTCGTTACGGGACACTTTTTGAACTTAGACAGAATATTTCTTCCTTGATTGTCTCTTTTTTAAACAAATGCGTTGTTGACTAAAACCCTCCCTGATGTTTTTAACTTGCGATTATAGGTTACTATAAGGGAAGTTATGGATTCGTAAAAAAAAAAAAAAAAAAATTAACAGTCAAACATGACATTTCGATGATAGAGAAGTTGAAAAAAGTGGGTCTGACTAAGCTGTTGACATAATGTTGTTCTCTCTTCTGTTATGTCTGTCTCTGTCTTGGGTTTGTCTGGGCCTATTGTCTTTGCCTCCTGTGCCTGTGAGTGTGTTTAGATTTGTCTGGTTATATCGGCACCTACAGCTAAAAAAAAAGCTACAAAATCAGTACGTAGTGTTATGATGACGTCCTACAAAAGGGATTTTGGAATAAGCATTCTAGCTCTTAAACTAACGGTACCTGCCATACAGGGCTTCTCACATCCACCCCCCAGAAACCCCTGGTTCGACTCCGAATGTGCTCAGGCAAACAAAGCCAAAACGGAGGCATACAAGTCGTGGCTCCAGAGAGATACTAGAGCATCCAGAAATCTCTATGTTGAGCGAAGGAAAGTTGAGAAACGTCTACTCAGGAGAAAGAAAAAAGAACACCAGCAACGCGAAGTCGAGGAGATGCAGAGATGTTTTTGCAGAAAAGAGGTACGAAACTTCTATAAAAAGGTGAAACAGTCTACATCCGGTTTCACAAGCCGCCCTAGGCCCTGCAAAGATCAGGATGGAAATACCATAGTGGAAACGCAGGCGATGTTAGCCATCTGGAGAGACTACTTTAACCGGTTGCTAAATGGCGATGACAGCCAAGATCCCGCCCAAGATCAACTTGTTCCAGTTAATCTAGATGACGACCACGAACTACACCCGCCCAACCAAAATGAAATCAAAGTAGCCATCACCAGACTAAAGATGAATAAGGCAGCTGGATGTGATGGCCTCCAAGCGGAGCTTTTTAAACACGCTGGAGATGACCTGGTCAGGAGCATACACCAACTCATCTGCAAAATATGGTCGGAAGAAAGTATGCCCGATGAGTGGAATCTCAGTACCATCTGCCCGATTCACAAAAAAGGAGACCGCCTCCTCTGCGCCAACTATAGAGGCATAAGCCTTTTAAACATCGCCTATAAGATCCTGTCCAGCGTTTTATGTGAACGTCCCAAGCCGTTTGCTGACGACCTGATAGGTCCTTACCAATGCGGCTTCAGACCTGGAAAATCTACCACCGACCAAATATTCACATTACGCCAGATCCTGGAGAAAACCCAAGAGTATAACATCGACACCCACCACCTGTTCGTCGATTTTAAAGCCGCCTACGACAGTGTTAATAGAGTTGAACTGTATCGTGCCATGTCTAACTTTAGAATCCCTGCTAAACTGATCCGCCTTATCAGGATGACGTTGGAGAATGCTCGCTGTTCCGTCCAAGTTGGTAGAGACTCTACTGAAACCTTCGAAACCACCAGAGGGCTAAGACAAGGTGACGCACTGTCGTGCAGCTGTTTTAATATTGTGCTTGAAAATGTAATACGGAGCACCCATGCCAGTACATCAGGCACCATTTTCAATAGATCGACACAATTACTTGGGTTTGCTGACGACATAGACGTGATAGGAAGAACAAAGCGAGCAGTAACCGGTGCTTTCACTACTATGGAGTCAGCAGCAAGCAGAATGGGGCTGAAAATAAACGAGGACAAGACGAAGTATATGCTTTCATCAACAAAAGTCCAATCCCACCACCGACTTGGTCAGAACGTAACCATTGATAGGTATAACTTCGAGGTAGTCAGTGAATTTGTCTACCTGGGCACTGCTGTAAGCACTGGCAACAACATCAGCGCTGAAATCAAACGCAGACTAACTCTTGCTTATCGCTGTTTCTTTGGGCTGAGTAAGCAATTGAGGAGTAAAGCCCTATCGAGAAGAACCAAGGTGACACTGTATAAAACACTCATCATCCCGGTCCTGCTATATGGTGCGGAAGCATGGACCCTCTCCCAATCGGATGAAAATTCACTTGGAGTCTTCGAGAGAAAAGTTCTGCGTACGATCTATGGTCCTGTCTGCGTAAATCGTGAAAACAACGTTTGGAGAAGAAGATATAACAACGAACTGTACGAACTGTACAGCGACATAAGCCTAGCCAGAAAAATTCGAATCCAAAGACTAAGATGGCTGGGCCATGTAGAGCGAATGGACATCGACGCTCCAGCTCGTAAAGTCTTCAACGCCAAACCCGAGGGAGTCAGAAGCCAAGGTAGACCTCAGCTTTGATGGAGTGACCAGGTAGAGGGAGACATCCGTCAACTTGGAGTACGAAATTGCAGACAGCAGGCTAGAGATCGAGCCGGCTGGAGGGGCATTCTCAGCAAGGCCTTGGAGTACCACGCTCCAGTGGCGCCAACATAAGTAAGTAAGTAAGTACCTGCCATACAATTTCTAATAAAAAACTAATTTATTCCATAGACAGCTACTACCTATGATTTTGATAAAACATTCTGAATGGTGATTTCTGAGTGAACTAAACTATGTCATGGTTTTATAGTTTTTTTTCAGGAAGAGTTTTATAACGGTATACTTCCCATATGACCAGTTTTTTCCATATAAGATTTGCTCGTAAGCCACTTAACGGATTTCGATGAAATTTTTAGTCTAAAAGCTCGTTCCACCCGTTCAGAATTTGAACTTCTACCCAGACTGAGCTTTTCTTTGAGACGGCTTGTAGATTGAACGAAACATAAACTAAGCTCATCAAAAGTATGAGGATTAGAAGAGTTTGAAGCTATCGAAAATAAAAAATAAAAAAAAACGGTTTTCCAATTAAATCCTTATAGACGCATATGTCTAGGTATTTTAAAGGCACTGTATTCTGTTTCAATTAACAAAGAACGAATTAAAATGCATTAAGAAAAAGATATTGTTGGAAGTCTCGACTGCGACAGTTTATAGAATAGTGAGCTTTTGTTGACCGGGTCAAAAACTGACTAGCTACAAATTTGCGTGTGACTTGCTTAGAATTATCTCGAGTTGAAGATAGAGTAAGTGTTCGATCATAATTGCTTCTTGAGAACAATAATTTGAACTATGAAGTTATATCACAATTTGTATCACTGATATTTTTTGTCAAATAAATCTTAATCCTTCTTAAGTTTCTAAGGACATTTTATTTAAAACTTTTATTTCACTCAATTCTTTTATGTTACTTAACTATTAAAATCTGACATCCTTTTTTCATAGTATTTTCCTGGCTTATCATGTACAACATTTTCAGCAACATTATTTTGTTATAATTTTTCTCTGTCGGATGAAAAGATGCATTTTAAAAATATCTTCGAGGTCCCGACCGACGCTATGCTCGTACAGTATTTTGTAATATTCCATTATTTCTAACAGGGCGTTGTAATGTCTTAATGAAACGTTAACAACACCAAGTAAAACTTGGAAAGAGTAAAATGAAGATTGAAAATAAGACTTTAATCGCTGCCCAACCACCCCAAAAAACACTTTTCTGTGCAATTAATGTTAAATAAGTCAGATAATCCACAGAGAATTTTTTTATTTTAAAAATTAATTCATTTAGAATAAAATACATATTTTATAACCTTATACACTTTATGAGATAATCCGTAAGAAAAAAATTCCTTTACTAATAAATCTCATTTTCTTTTTTCTTTCTTGCAGCTTAAGACAGCGGTGATTACTCTTAGACGCGCAATTAAAAAGGTACTTAATCCTTTTATTAATTTTTAAAAAGTATAATAAAATAAGCTCCGTTTAAAATTTTGCACACTTGGATCGAATTTCGTTCAGAAAAATACCACTACCTTCTGTTTTTTGACAAAAATCTATAGATGCTCAAGCTCATATGGTTTTCAGTTTTAACACAACAACAAACAAAAAACAGAAAAAAGGACTTTGAAGAGTGCCTTTTTTGGTACACCCACTTTTGTGGCCACTTCACATTCTATCTGCTCCTGATGCTGCAATATTCGTTTTGTTGATACAAAGGCAAACAAAAAAGCAGGAGATAAAAAGCGACTTGAAGAACACCTTTGGTATTCATGTCGTCGAAAAAATAGAATAAAAGCTGAGCGGGAAAAATATTTGTGTCAAAGAGGTGGGAGGAAAGATATTTTTTTTAATTTTTTTTTTTAAACTCAACCCTTCCATCGAGAACGAAGACACAAAAGGATGTTTTTTGGTATAATGACGACATGCAGGTGAATAGCATGTTTAGTAGGTACCTATACATATATGTGCTCTACAGAAAAAGGGTACTTTTCTTGAACGTGTTTTATACTCTACCTACATTTTGCGGTAAGGATAGAATTTAGCTGAAGGACAAATGCACATGTTTTCGTTTTTGGTCGATTTAAACCGAAAACTGACTAAAAAAAAAATGGAACAAACCAGGAGCCACATGTTAAGGGACTGTTGAAATTTATACTATGTGTGGGGTTATGTGTGAATGCTGCTTCCCTTTTTACGTATGATCCTTTTTTTAAGTTTTTTTTTTTTGTTTAGGAGAAATTGGTAAGAGGCTGTTATATTAGTGTTTTTAGCCTGATTCGTGTGAAAGGACATTTAAGTGAAAGAGGGCTGCAGTAAATTTTGTACTTTTATAAAATTCAAAAAAAAAAAGGTGTTAACACTGAAACAAAATTCCTTTGGCAAAATGATGATGAAAGGACCAACATGTGCATATATCTTCTTTTTTTTTGTCAAGCACTTGACATTTGTACCTCAAAGAGAAAAAACAAAATGGAAATTTGAAAAATAAAAGTTTTCCAATTAGTATTTTCCACGCATAACAATGGAGCCATCAGAGCTCGTGTGTTCCATATCGCATACCGATTCGCAGAATAAAATATTTAATTTATATATTTCGCATACACACTCAAAACACATCTGCAGGTGTCATTTTAAATATGCAAAGTGTAATATCGTAATCGCTATTTTTTTTTTTTTTTTTTTTTTTGTATAGGTACGTACCTAGGGGTGTGTGTCTATTATGCAGATGTTGTGAATATTTTGGTCGGGAATTGAACATGATATAATATTTTTATGAGTGTACCTACCTGCCAGTTAGTTCCAGGAAATACAAAAGTGTGTAGTGAGAGTCAATATGTTGAATTTTTCAGTATTTTTCAGTCGACACGTAAACGCAGTTTCCACATTTTCATCAACGGTTTTTTTTTTTTTTTTTTTTTTTTGATAACTTAACTTCACACCATATGAAACAATTATTAAGATTCATGTTCCTGCTTTCAACAAAAATTTATTTTTGATCAAATATGAAAAGTTCGACATTTCCAGTTAGCGAAGCATAAAAACTGTAACGAAGATTTCGGAGAAAAAATATTTAAAAAACAACTTTTCTTTAAAAAGCTTCCCGACAGGGTATTTAAAGTATTTTTTTAAGTAGTTAGTTCGTATTCGTTGCTTTTGCGTAATTTTTCTTCAAACATCTTTTTCGGTGCCTTTTAACTTATCTCTGTTTTCACACAAACTTACACTCGCCGTGCCGGCCGTGCTGAAACTTCCAATGAAATTTGACAACTTTCAAGTGCTTCTCAACTTTTTTTTTTTTTGAATTTCGCTGTCAATTATTGCATGTTAATTTCTTTCAATTCAAATTGACTTTATTTTCGCAAAGATCTCGAAATTTCTTGTTTATGTTGGGTAGGTAATACCTGCCGTTAACTCATTTAGACAAATCCATTATTATGTTTATGATACTGTGTTCAACATAAATCGGCGGTACATGGAAGATAGGGATGTTTTTCTCTCATTCGCTCTCTCTTCTTTTCCGTAAGGGCGTTTCATACAAAAGCTCTTATAGAATTTCCGAAGTAAACATTTCAAACAAACAACAAAAAACAACGAAAAGTTGTATATAGGGTTACCGTCCTTTTTTTTTAAATTGATATTTTCATTTAGGTAGGTACTTTGTTTTATTTATAAAAAATGAAACAAATTTATCTTTTTCCACACCACCAAGAGGTAAGACAAAAGACGCGTTTTCAAAGGGTATATACAATATTTTATGAGTAAGTTAGTTAGTTACTAAGTTGTTGCGTCAACAATTTCTTTTTTTTTTCTTGCACTTAAGTCTTTTGATGATTTGGAAGCCATTAAAAAGCACAAAAAATACACGACATAAAAATATAAATAACTTTAAGCTAAAATAAATACACCTCTTCAAATTCCTAAAAAGCAACCCGTCTTAAAAACAAAACTTTTGTGTACAATATACACTTCACATAAAAACACTTAACTTCACATTAACCTCACAGTCCAAATTACGAAAAACACAGGAAACACGAAAAAATTGACCACGCACTACGAAAACCTACTCAAATAAACTTGGTCCTTAAAGAAAGATCTTAAAATTTTTTACTGCATTTTAACGAATTTTCCAAAAATTAAAAGAAATGCTTAATATGAAAACAACACTGCAGATGCAATTGGAAATTCAGTAATGGGTAAACAATTTGTAATGGGGTTTCCTTCAATTTAGTATGGTGCAAAAATTTGGCACGCTACTGATTTAAAAAAAGCTTCCTCATAAGACGTGTACTGCCGATTTATGTTGGCTAGAGTATAGAAACTAGTATCTAGGTATTTGATGTCCATGGAAGTTACACTAGCTGACCCGGCAAACTCCGTACCGCCTCTTTTTTACTTGCGATTATAGGTACTATAAGGCAAGTTATGCATTCGTAAAAAAATCAAAAACATGGTTGTCTGTAAATTAGGTTAACGGACGATAATTTTAAGTGATAACCAGTTCACAAAACAATTCACGTGTATAGGTATCTCTCCAACCACCAACCACCCAACCAACCTACAACCACCCACCATTTTTACTTGCGATTATAGGTACTATAAGGCAAGTTATGGATTCGTGCAGAAAAAAAATTTCGAGATAACAATCACACATGACATTACGATGATGGAGAAGTCGAAAAAAGTGGGTCTGGGAATTCCGTCCGTCTGTCTGTCTGTCTGTCTGTCTGTCTGTCTGTCTGTCTGTATGTCTGTTCGCGCCTCTGGAGGCTGAACGGGTGGGCGGATTTGCTTCAAATTTGATATTTAGGATTTATTTGGCCGTCCCTCGGAACAAATTTTTTATTTTTGCTCTAGGTCCAAAAATAACGGCACCTGCCATACAATCTTGAAGACAAAAATTGATTTTCTCAAAAACGGCTCTAACGATTTTTATAAAACTTTCAGAATGCTACTTTTACAAGACAATCTATCTTTTGGTTAGAAATTTTTTTTCAAAATTCGTCTAATAACGGTACCTCTCATAGAACCAGTATTTTAAAATCAAATTTTCTCGTAAACTATACATTCGATTTCAATAAAATTTTGGCCACAGGAAGTCATTCATAATTTTATTAATATCGCATTTCAAAATTTTCAAAAACTTTTTTTTTTGATTTTTTATAATTTTTTCAAAAAAATTTTTGGTTTTCAAAATATGTTGGAAACGGGTACATTGATTTTTTTTAAAATTATTTTTCAAATGTAAACTACAAATTGCCATATATTTGCATACTCAAATAAATTTCAAAATATTTTTTGAAAAAGTTTTTCAAAAATAACCTTTTTAAAAAAAAATTGGTCCAACGATTTTCAATATTTTTTTTTCCTAGATTGACGTATAGCTTTGAAATTTTATTGCATACTTAGTTTTTCTGAGAAAACTCTTAAACTAATTTAAAAAATAAAAGAATTTTCGAAATTATTTAATTTTTTTTTAATATTCATATATGCAGCCACTACGCAATTATTGAACATAAGAGCAAGTTCGTGCGACCCAGTCGTGCATTTTATTTATTTTTGCTCTAGGCCCAAAAATAACGGCACCTGCCATACAATCGTGAAGAAAAAAATTGATTTTCTCAAAAACGGCTCTAATGATTTTGATAAAACTTTCAGGATGCTATTTTTGTAAGACAATCTATCTTTTGGTTAAAAAATATTTTTCAAAATTTGTCTTATAACGGTACCTCTCATAGAACCAGTATTTTCATATCAAATTTTCTCGTAAACTATACATTCGATTTCAATAAAATTTTGGCCACAGGAAGTAATTTATAATTTTATTAATATGGCATTTCAAATTTTTCAAAAACTTTTTTTTTTTGATTTTTTATAATTTTTTCAAAAAATTTTTTGGTTTTCGAAATATGTTGGAAACGGGTATATTGATTTTTTTTTAAATTATTTTTTCAAATGTAAACTACAGGTTGCCATATATTTGCATACCCAAATAAATTTCAAAATATTTTTTGGAAAAGTTTTTCAAAAATAACCTTTTTAAAAAAAATCTGGTCGAACGATTTTCAATATTTTTTTTTCCTAGATTTACGTATAGCTTCGAAATTTTTTTGCATACTTTGTTTTTCCGAGAAAACTCTTAAACTAATTTAAAAAATAAAAGAATTTTCGAAATTATTTAAATTTTTTTTTAAATCCATATATGTAGCCACTAAGCAATTGCTTATCATAAGAGCAAGTTCGTGCGACCCAGTCGTGCATTTTATTTAATTTTGTACACCCCTTGAACACCAACCTCCCACCCGCACATACAACCACAAACCAACAGCCCACCATTTTTGAAAATTTTTTCCTCCTCCCCCACACAGTAAATCCCCCCTTCCTAACCACTACCGATCACCCACACCACCTTCAACCAACCACCCACTATTTTTGACGATTCTCTCTTTTTAAGCATAGTTTAGCCTGGACTTTAAGGAAATGATAACTTAAGCAGATATGTCAACTCAAACTAATTTTTTTGTTAATATTTTGAACAAATCCTTGAATTGCTTCCTGATATTAAATTGTAGTCGAACAATATGAGGGAAACACACCCTATTAACGAATTGTGTTGAACCATATAAACTCTTCTTAACATCAGAAACAGAAATATTTAATCAATCTACATGAGTGTGTTTTCAAAGTTAAAAAACCTATGATACTTTCAGAAAACTCTCCTGAATAGAAAACAGTATTATATCTTAAGGTATAATAGGTGCCGTATAAATGCTCCCTGTGATCATCAGAGTAAGAATATACTTTATCGTAAAATATTTAAATTTCAATGAGGCACTCAAAGTTCTTCAATTATATGCAAATGAACTTATCTACTTAATACACCACGATTCTTAAATAGCAAACCCAAAATTATGAGTGCGTACGTTATCATTTAATAGCTCTCTCCCATTTCGGATGATACCAAAAGTTTCCACAATTACTACCTTTCGTTGCACAGTATCATGTACCTTATCCTTGATTATATAATATTTATATAGAAATGTCTCAAAATTATGCAAAAAAGTTTTCTAACGTGTATACATAATAATGGAATCCTTCACCGTATTGTCATAAGGGAATACCGAAACATCAGCATTTTTCAATAAAATCATCAAAAAAAAAAAAAAAAAAGACAAAGAAAAACAAATATCTGAGCTACCTCGCTTCCTCCTGTCATGTCAGTTAATATTGCTTAGCATAAATTTTGCATTTGAATGAAAAAATTCGTATGCAAAGTCAACGAGATACTCGTATAAAAAAACGAACAAATCCAGTTAACAAAAATTTATAAGGGAAGATAGATAGAAGGGACTTTCTTTCCCTCTGTTAAAACGCATTGTACCTACTCCTACTCTTAAATATAATATCTTTTTTATTTTATTAAAGATATGACAAAAACCTCATGTCAATTCAGCGATAAGCCTTACTTTAACCTTTTATGAGACCCCATTTTATACGGATCGATGCGGTCCAATTACCATTTGTCTGTCGGTCGTCCTGAAAATGTTTTAAATAGGAGAAATATAAAATTCATAGCGCATAATCCATCTTCCTGCTGCATGGATGATGAAAATGAGTAGGGAAATGGAAATGATATCCTGTCGCATGTATTCTTGTACAGTACAATGTACAATGTACATTTATACAAAAAAAGAAAAAAATGTTTTAAACCTTCAGTTGGAATCTTAATAAAGTCAAAAAGGGATATACCTAGAGAGGGAGGACTTGACAAAAATAATAAATATATGATGGAAGAGAAAAAATAAAAAATGCTGAACTTAATCTACCTGCCACATTGGCAAATCACCTAAGGGATGATGATGAGTTTCTCTTGAGGAATAAAAAAGCGATAAACAAGATTACGTTGCAATAAGATGAGAAGTGACAGATGTGAGATAATGAAATTGAGTTACTTTGCTTGGGGTTATGACTTGTCTACTTCCTTTCATACTAAGCCAACCTACCAAACCTCCATCACCCTACCTCCACCATCACCATCAACATCCCAAGGAAAATGAGAATTTTAAGACGGACAATATGCTTTTAATTCATTGGTCAGTCCAGTCATATCTTAAGGAAGAGATAAAATTACCATAATTAAGAATGAATTTTTATGGAATTAGATTAGAAGCTTCCCTAATATTTGGTAGGCTTCTTAAAAAAAAAATTACTCTAGGATACAACGGTTAATTTATACGAACGGAAATGCCTTTGTTTTTTGGTTATGGTTTCGTTGAATTTTAATAGAGACTTCTTTTTGAAAGCGAGTATATTAGCAAGCTGGACAACTTGAAGTGTTTTTTTGTTTTACGAAATAATTTAGTTAATTTCGTTAATTTGTTCAAATAAAAATAATGGTTCAATTAACTCAGAAAAGAAATAATTATAAATAATGGACCGTACATTTTTGTTTTCATTTTAAGAGATAACAACTATTTAACCTTCTTATTAGATTTTTTTAATAATTTTGGTATTCAAATCAGTGCGGATTGAGGGAAACATTTCTTGATATGGAATAACGTAGAGTTATTTTTTAGTCTTCTTTGTAACTAAACTTTTTTGACAGGACAAGGTTCAAAAGATATTCACGCTTAGATGGTTTGCCCATTTGGTTTCAAATCTTTAAAATTTCATAGAGCGTTTTTTAAAAGGGATACACTCCATTATCAGAATAAAGCCACAGACCCATTGAATCCGCCGCATCCGTTGCGTTGATGGACTTAACTGACAGCTTGGTTAAATACACAATGTTCTTATGTAAAATGTCACATAAGCAACGCATGCGTCTGACGAAGTTACATAAAAAGTAGCCTAACTTTTGAATTGGCAGATACATACGTTGACATTCTGTTTAAAAAGAAATTTGACGATTTTTCCGTTTTATGAGAAAGTGCTTAGAATTTAGAAAAAATTACCATCTAATTATTTTGAATTTCTTAGCCGTCTTTTTGAGCAAATATTTCAGAGTCATGAAAACGCTGTATATGTGTTGTAAATATAATTAAGTTATTCTCTTGTATCCTTTACCTTAGGTGCATTATCTTTATTTTTTTTTTACTGTCGCTTTTTCGTTTCATTGAGTTTCAAAACAAAACGTTGCTAAAAAAGGTTTCACTTCATCAACACAAACTTTTAAAACAGGATTTCATCTATCTTTTCTTATACATACCTTCTGTAGATATAAAAATAAATTAATTTTTTTTGTGTGGTCACGTCTAACTCACATAATTTTCAACCAATTCACTTACTTTGATTTTTAAAGTGTTCAGTGTTTTACTTCAGTCGATTTCAGAATTTCTTTAAGCTATGTATAGGTTTAAAAAAAAAAACAATTTTCAAAAATTAATCATTTTAATCAAACAAGACATACCGACAATAAAGAAGCCTAAATAATTTCGCCATACGCCGCTAGCCGCTGCCGGCCGTCCATTGGTCTGTCCGTGCGTGATTTCAAACATCAAGCTACCGCCGAAACGACTTGATAGATCTAATAATATGTACCCATGAAATTTACCTATTATAACAGTTTCAAGAAAAACGGTTGTCGAGGTTTTTGGTTTCATTTAAGTCCTGGCTTTTAGTCAAGTATAGCGGTTTTTTCGTTTTAGATTTGGTCGGAAATAGCCGTAACGATATTGATTAAATTTATAATAAGTACTAGCTGACCCGGCGAACTTCGTTCCGCCTTAAATTGACTAAATGTCCCTTTCGAAAGTCGAGCCTCTCTTAAGAAAGAATTAAACAATTGATATTAAATTGATTAAAATTACTTTTATTTAAAAAGAAATGATTAGGTCACTGCAACGCTTTGTGATAAACAACGTTGTTTGCTTTTTTGTCCGGTGAACAAACAAATAATGCAGATTGCTTTCCGACACGCGAACACGCCACGTACAGTTGTCCATGTGAAAAGCAAGGGAATTCAAGATTAAGGCCACACACTTGCAACGATTGGCCTTGCGATTTGTTAATTGTCATGGCGAATGCGGGTCGAACGGGAAACTGAATCCGCTTAAACTCGAATGGCAAGTCGGTTGGTATCAAAAGAATTCTTGGAATGAGAACTTCTTCGCCTTTGAACTTGCCTTTGATTATTGTCGCTTGATGACGTTGTTCATGAGTTTCTTCACTGTCAACTTAATTCCATTGCATAGTTTTGGTTGGTTCAGATTGCGCAGCATTATGATGACAGAGCCGACTTTGAGTTGCAAATTGTGTGGTGGTAGACCGGGAACATCCAACGAATTCAAAAATTCAATTGGATAGTTTGTTGCTTCGTCATCATTTGTTATGCGATCCACCGATTTGAACGAATGCAGTGGAGCTGCGATTTTATTTTGAATGATGAAATTCGAATCATCGACGTCCTTATTTTTCGCAGCTAATATCGCGCGTTCACTGAGCCAATCGTGGTTCAAATAATTGTGACCGATGTTAGGGAACACTTTCCTTCTATGATGTGAATTCACAATTCAGCGGGAACGAAATCAGGCCAGTTGCAACATCAACAATAATTCGACCATTTCCAATTGCCAATTGTTTTTTTGCAAAATCATAGGCTGATGGATCGTTCTGCAACGCAACTCGCATGTTCGTCGTCAACTGCAGCTTCTTTACGTATCGCCAGAAATACGATAATTTTAGGCAAGCGTTGAGTTCATCTGCAGGCGTTGATCGCGGGATTAATATTAAAATTTGACGAAAATCACCGGCTAGCAATATCATTGCTCCTCCAAAGCGTCTCATATTGTTCCGTAGATCTTTCGTTGTTCGATCAAGAGCATTCTCGTTTGCTTTTGCAAGTGAAAAAAAAAAAATTAAAAAAAAAAAAAAAAAAAAAAAAAACCGGCTCCGTTGTGTGTTTACCTGGTTGAAAAAAAATCCAACAAAAAAATCCTCATGCAAATCGGATAATATTTAGCCAAGTTATGCTTGTACAAAGAACAAATTCATAATCTGTCGATATTTGTTCCGCAATTTTGTGTTTTAACGATTTTTAAAAAATACCGTTCGAAATTTGAAAAATTCGGCTCCGCTATTCGTTTACCTGGTTTAATATTAATACAAACCCAACAAAAAAATCCCCATGCAAATCGGATGATATTCAGCTGAGTTAGGCGCGTACAAACAGACACCAATTCATTTTTATATATATAGATGTACAGTGTATCAAAGTTAAACGCGTACATTCATTGGACCTCGGGTATTCTTGACAAAACTGGGTTTTTGGTTTCTGTCTTAAATGGTCTTCGAAAATCAGGTGACAACGACGAATACGAATTGATTCAGACTGAGTAAGGGAACATGGTACATGTTATATTTTTTAAATCAACTACAATAGGGCATTCCAATTGTCCAATGTTCATATCAAAACATTCGTAACTATTACTCTCATAACACACGGCCATTGTATATACATTTTTATAGTAATTTCATGGAACATATTTTTTTTAGTTCAGAACTTCGTCAATGGTGGCGCTAGTCGTCTTTTCGACTTTTAATCAAATGTCTTCTATCAAGTGTTTGTGAACTTCGGTCATAGATGGTGCAGCAAACGTTCCTCTTATTGGGAGTACCTACCTACAATAGATTATAATTACAATGACGTTACCCGTAATGTGCGGAAAGTGAACGAAAAAATCTGTGAACGAGTGTTTTGGACATTGAGAGTAATTTTACTCATTTTTGGTCATTTGAAATCCTTTCATTAAATTCTGGAATACCACTGGATAACCATTTAGGTCCTCTTCTATTTTTAATAGAGTATTGTGGACCACTCGGCTCCGTAAAGTTTACCTGCACTACTGGGCAATAAGCTGAAACACTCTTCAGTGTTGTTTCAGCAGTCCAGTGGAACGAGTCTCGGAGTTGTGCGAAGAAGAAGAAAATCGAAGGCACTGATCATTTTTCTTCGTAAGTGTTTTTGTTTTTTTCTGTAGCTAAATAGATATGACTTTTTGTATAATTTTTTTTTTAATATGAAAAGTGATTATGTGTTTTAAAGTTTGTAGTTAACAAACTAATGTGAAGAAGTCCTGTTTTGTTGTAAAATATGTGTCTTTAAAATCCACACTTTGTGTAATGTGGACCATGGCAAGGGAGGATGATTTTGTTTAGTGGTCCATGTTACCCTGGATTTGTTCATTATTTTGTATGCGTGTGTTGCCATATTTGGAGCCATGAACTTTGTGCTGGGTGTGAAAAACCACTTTTTATTTGTGAGTTTTGTTCATCTTAAGCAAATAATTACTAATCTTTTAGTATTGAGGCTAATATGCCCCAGGTAGTCCATATTACCCTCCACTTTGTTTTTTTACGTTTTTGAATAACTTTGCTTTTTTAATTCTGTTATTTTTTTATAAAGTGAATTAGTGTTTTTGTTGTTAGTTTTTTAATAAAAATGGACTGATCTTTTTTGTGATTTGTGTTTTTTTTTTAAATATGATTTGTGGTCCATATTATCTGACTTTAGTCTACTACTGCTTTATGCAATCAAAATTTGTCATTTATTTGGATGACGTTACACTTTCAAAAACTATAGTTTTATATCTTTTGTTGAGAAAACTTACAGTTTTTCTACATGTTTGACTTGTGTAATCGTTACTTTCAGTCACTCCTTTTATTGTTGAATATGCTTGTGAGTTCTGGTCATCTCAATACAAGTGCTACCTATACATTTATGGCAATTGCAAGGTTTAAATGTTTATTCAACGAATATTTCTGCGGCTTGATTTTTTTTTTCAAGAGGCTTAAGGTTAAGAATGGCCTATGATGGAATCTTTAATAAGAAATACCTTTAGCTCGAAAAATAATAAAAGTCAAAAAGGATATGAACTGAAAACCAAAGGGATAGGAGGGTTCTTCGGAAGTTGCTTCAGGAGTTTAGTATAGCGGTTTGATATCAGTGTTTGATTCGGTACCAAAAATAATTTTTATTTTGAACATTGTGTTTCTTGATTTTGAAAAATAATTCCATAACAAGAAACATTAAGGCTTCAAGAAATCTACATAAAATATCAATTCTGTTTAAGAAATTTCAATAATAGAAATATTTTCAGGATGATTAAATAGTAATTATCTCAACTGCTACTTGATTGCTATCGAATAACTCGTGCTCAACGTTCTCATAGGTCTCATTAAGAAATAAAGTATAAATAAATTAATTTAGTCAAGAAGTAATCTTTTCCAAAAATATAGTCAAATGCTTAATTTTAAAAACGGATTCTCAAAGTTTTTTGAAATTTTATCAGTATCCCTTTGCTAAATACTTTTAATTTTAGCTCTCTCCGTCCTGAGATCAAAACCTTTTTTTTTCCTTTATTTTAATGATTATGTTAAAAAAAATTAAAAAATATTCAACATTTTTGGACCATATTTCGAAACAATTAACATTAAAACACTTGGATGCATGTTTTTTTAATGACTTACTTCTATACCCATTCACAAACACCTTATGTATAAGCGATAAAAAAAATCTTAGGAAAAAGGGCTTATTTATGTACCATGCGCCATTTTTGACTCCAAACATTTCTTCCTAACAAAAAAAAAAAAAAAAAAAACTTCCACTCTCAATCTGCGGGCAAAAATATAAAAAAAGGTGGGGGAGTGGTTCATTATAAGCACCTGCTCAGATAAATCACGAAATAAATTCGTTCGTTCATTCATTCGTTCCAACTCACTGATTTCCTCATCTGTTTCTTCTGAAGGCAGTACCGACCGGGAGAAGTAGGAGTTTGATTTTGGTATACCTATACTTCCTTCTGTGGTATCCCCAAATAAGAACGGTTTACCTTACCATATCGAATGATATAAGCAAACCTCCAACTTTTCGTCCTTCTTCTTGTGAAATAATTCACACGTAGGTACCCATCCAGAACAAATCGTGCAATAAATATCAAAAAAAAAAGAAAGAAAAAAAAAAGCAAAAACAAAAAACAAGTGATTAATAAAAATCGACTCCCATATATTTCACTTGTTCTTCTGCGTGCTCTCAAACCTCAAAAAAAAAAAAGGAGGAAAAAGCATGTGTCTGAAGTTATCCGTAGTGTGAACACCAAAGCGAATGAAAAAGGGCATTTTGATGAAAATCCCAGCCAATGTTAATATTCATTGCTCCCGGGTTTAACTTTTTCATGGAGATACATATATATACGAATGGCTGGGAGAAGATATAGAGAAGCGGAAGCAAACATGTATGAAACATTAATTTTGATACGTTCGCTTAGTTTGTATCTGGATCTGGATGAACACATGTTGTATCGTTGATGCTGCCATATCTACATCCATCCCCGGGGCATTCCGCTGAAACAGCTCCAACTTCGACAGTCATTGCTGCCTTTTGATATTTAAGTATATGATTGCGTAGGGATTTAGTATCTCAAATTGAAATAATCTGCTGCTTGTTGATGTTCTTTTGGAATTATCCATCAGGGTGAATATAAGTGGAGTGCTCTGCTTAAGCTATCTAGCAAATAGATTTAAAGGAAATTTTAAAATGCATAAGCTGCAACTGTGTTTGGATTAATTTAAAAAGGGAATTACGCTACACAACACTGCATTGCTTGCTAATGAATTTTTTTACAAAAAAAAAAAAAGATACTTATAAATTTCTAAATTTTATCTAGAAGAAATAAACTTTTGATGTTTATTTTGTCAGTATTTCATGGAATCTGCTTTTTGCCGGTAGTATTTTGTTTTGTCATTTGGTACTCGGCTTGATTAATTTTAGTCAACTGAAAAGGTACCAATAAAAGATTATACGTCATCATTCAAGAATTCTATTTAAAAGACTAAAGCTATGTGAACCTAAGTGTTATTTCATGCCAATATATACTTACATACTTACACCTCTGATTGCACCTGTTTACATATCCGGCAGTTTTCCTTTTGTCTTCAGGCTCTTAAGTAAAATTCAATTAAAAGAATATCAAACTTAAGAACTCCTATGGGCAACAAGGTGCCCTGTCACAAAGATTCATAGTTGGCCAACAAAATAGGTCATTTAAGTGAAGGGAATGAGGGCTTAGCAGAAATAGTCCGGTCAAGTTAGCCCGAAAAACAGGGGTACCCTTGCATAAATTCCAAAGAAGCTGAAAATTTGTATGAACGTATCCCTAACGTTTTTAATATTTTATTCAAGATCAAAGGTCACGGAAATGGATTTCCTTAAATTTACTCAAGAACGGTTTATTAAAGAAAAAAAATTGTTCCACAAACGTGTAGCTGTAGCATTCCATGGTCACGTACAGACAAATCCAACTATTTTTATGTTACAATAAGGCTCCTTATACATAGATAAATTCCAGGTATAACTTCGGCGTTTTTGCATGGCTGCACAGTCATTATTTTGTTGCCAATTTCTGATGATGAATGGTAAATGACTCGGGTTTTGGACACCAACCGCGATACCAGATCAGCAAAAATTTTTTGCCGATTGCACAACAACGTTGTCATCTTGGCTTAACTTTTTTTCCCTCACTAGTCTCTTCGTATTTCCGCCAAATGTAAATTTAAAATGTACTGTTTGTAAGTTGGTTGAAAGATCCGCTTTTTCATGGAATGCTCCAGCTGAGGTAGTTTGCATCAAAAATGGTTTCGAAAGTTTTTTCCATAGTATTTGTCGTTAAAAAGATATAGTAATTCCAAGAATCGTACTTAACGAACTAATTTTATGAACTTTTTCAATCCCAAAAATTTAAATTAAATTAGCTGTGTGATACATGGGACTTTTTGAACTGCAGTAACTTTTTAACGGTAAATCAGATACATCAGATACACGTTTGTTGAACAAATTTTATTTAAAAAAAATCGTTTTTGAGTAAATTTAAGAAAACCCCTTGACTTTTGATCTTGAACAAATTTTTTTGCACACATGTTATCGATGGGGACTTTTTACAATTTCATCATACCTAATGGTATCTTTAACGGTCATAAAAATGTTTAAGCTTCTTGGGAATTTATGCAAGAGTGACCGGACTAAATTCTAAATTAATTGCAATAAATGGTCTTTTTGCATAAAGTTTTTAATGAAAAATTGAAAAAAATAAGGCGAACAAAATCGAATTGGTAATTCTTACATTATGGATAAAAAAGAAAACAAAACTTTATACATCTTACAATACTTTTCTGAGAAATCGAAAAAAAAAAATTAATACGATTTTATTTTGTTGAATATTACATATGTTAAATAAGAGTTTATAGAACAATAACACCTTAATGACACCAATTTCGCTATGTAGGTTAGGTACCGTCCATTCTTTGATTCCGATCATATTCAGTTTTATTAAAATGTTAACAAAATAAAAGTTTCTTGCTTATTTCGGAATCGAACCTCGGATCTCTTTCATGAGAGGCCACTACATTGTTACCATATGTACTAAGGGTTGGTAACGTTTGCCCTAAAACACAAGTCCCAAACGGAAATCCCCAAACGAAAAGTCCCCACAGTAAAATCCCTATCCCCAAAATCCCCAAAGAGAAAATCTACCAGCCAAATATCCCCAAACCGCGAGCGCGATTTAATCGCATGATTCACTACTTGAACATATTTGTTTTGGTGATATTTGGTTTAATTCATATTGCAGGAAATATAATCCAAAGAGTAAATATAAAATTCTTTTTAATGCTTGTAATGTTTATTAATAAAAATACTATACCTATATAATCGCAAGTAAAAAATTATCATTAAAATGAGGGTTCGTTTGTGCAAACCGTTGAGTATTCTGTCCCCATTTTTAGGCAGGCGTGGCGGCTCATCGCAGTTGACTCTTCAACGTTTTGAAATCGACCGAACCTGAACGCATGATTAGCCGTGGCCCGTGAAAATGTTCAGCAGAAAACCCGAGGTACTCGATTCCTCGCCGTGCATAAAAACTTGCCATCATAAGATTCAACCTGGCAAAATTTGCGTTGGGACTTGGATATAGACCCGCAAAAGATACAATAATTGCATATTAAACCAGAAGCTTAAGGTTCAAAGAAGCATAAACAACGACAGCGGCGTTTGTTTGATCTAGACTTTTTTTTGTACGGTTTTCTAGAGTAACAGGTCTATGTGAATAAACCACAATCCACCATTGTCCATGTCCATCCGTGCCTTCGTAAGAAGCCGAAGCGGGCATTTGAATAATGTCATATTTCAATTTTGTTAATACCCGTCCTTGTTGAAAAGTTCTGTATTTTCTTCAAGACATGCTGAATATTGTATCCAACCTTAAAGAATGTACATTACATTACATTTTAATCTACTCCGTTTGGCGACAGCACGCAGTTATTAGTTCTGATTAAAGAATGTTTTTTCATCTCTGATAACTAATATATAATACTTGCATACCTTTTCCAATATAATATGTACAATCTACCTACATATCTATTTAATTTTGATCACGATTATTTGAAAAGTAAATTTTTTTGTTCCAAAATTCGCGCTTTGTTTATGCGAGCTTTTGATTGTTGCTCATTGAATTTGGTTTTCAGGATTTTGAACGAATGTATGAAAGAAAAACAAAAGCAAAACAATGCCCACTTCGGTATCCGTTAACTTCTTCTAAACCACTCAAGGGATTTGGAAACGGTTTTAACTATTATTCAAATACGTCTTTCCTGGAGGTTTATGTGTATATACCTTTATATACACCTTTTCTCAGAAAAAAAAACTGAATGCTTAACCAACGAACTGTTAAAATAACACGCACACAATTCTTAAGGCATGCAAAACTCTTAATTAAGCTGTAACGCCTATGAGTACACGAGAACACTGAATAACGTCTAAAAGGCTTGACCTTTGAGGCTTGAACTCAGAGGGTCTTCTATTGAACGTGAACTAAGTTAAGTCATGAGTCATGACAAAGATAGAGAAAGAGCTTTGCGGGAGCCAAGTTATTGGCTTAAATTAGGCCCACCAAGACATGCAAGATTTCCTCTGTTTTTGTTTTACTTAATTTTGTGTTAATAGATGATCTGTTACCAGCAAGGGTTGATTATTTTGAGAGCTTATGTTGATCGAATGATAAATTTCGATAACTATTTCAAATTTTTGACAATATTGTTGAATATATTTATTTTTTACAAGTTTCACTTGTTTTCATTTGGTGTATTAATATATCGAAAAAAAAAAGATATACATTAACATTGTACCCTTGCGCAAGCTGAACCGAGTTGCTGGTGTTTTATTTTATGAAAATATCCAATCAAAATGATCCTTGCGGGTGTGACAACTTGTTTTTCATTTTTAATTAGTTTTAAGCCAGATATTAAAAAAAAAAATAAAAAAAAAAAACAAGTTAAACGCAAAGAGTAATTTTTCGCAGAAATATACTTTTTTGATCCCGACAGCCTTAACGAACATAATATAGCGTTGACAGTAACGTGCATGCCACTGTCATATTAAGGACATCATTAACTTGTGCAAGCCAGATTGACATGCTATTTTAACGTGACTTTACGTGAGAGAGCAATTTAATTGTGAAAGTCATAAAATCTGATCTTTTGAGCCTGCTTTATAATTTCCATAGCAGGAAATAATCCACGTATTTAAACCTTTCAATTCTTTTCAGATTCATCATTTGTTTTTACGCCGGTCTATATAAATCTCTGTGTCCAACATATGAACCTATACAATTTACATATAAATGTATCTTTTGAGTTAAAATCCAAAATAAAATAAGAATGAAACAAAATAATCGAATCTGCAATTAGTTGTTATCTGAAATGTGGTTAATATGTAATGTGTCACAGAAATACGTTAAAATTCATGCACATTTTTGTTCTGTTGGATGTTAAACCAACAAAAATGGCGAAAACAAGAGAAATATCCTGATTATTTGTGCTCAATAGACCATGAAAATATACCTTTGTATACTCGTGCAATAAAAATGTATACCTATACCTTTGGCATGTGTGTTTGTGTGTGTGTTCGGTTCATACCTCAAAGTCAATAATATTAATGATTTTTATAATGATAATGATTGGTCGAGGAGCCGAGGGAACATTTTGCTTTAGCAATCTACAGAAATTATTAAGCTAAATGGCCAAACCACCTTTCATTCAAATGAAGTGGAAAATTACGTTTTTATTCGGCCAATCCCAATGAGTTCATTATGCAACAATGAACACATCAGCCAGCGACTAGCGACGGACAAGGGTATATAGCGACGACGGACGACGCGCGGCGACAGCAACTTTTAATGTTGAGTGGTGTTGAAAAATGAGGTTATGAGGTTTTTTGGCATTTAGCCATTCTACAAACCAAATACCATATACCCACATTTTGAAACAATTCTGTCGCTTTTCTTTTCGTTCTTGACGTGCTGCCTGCTGCTCGCTGCTGCTGCTGGTTGGATGGATAGGTTAGATACCTACGAGTCCAACTTGAAAGCCATCAACAATGAAAGTACGACGAAATACAGTGGCAAAAACTTTGCACACCACTTTGGCTATGGGGTCTGATGGTAGTTGGTATTTGCAAATAAAGTTATAAAGGGCAACAAACAGTTTGTCTGGTATTAAGTTAGGGGTAGTCTATTTAGTACCTAAGTTTTCAATAAAAACTCTATAAGGACGGCTGGGCTGATGTTGTTGGTTAATAATCATGCTTCGGCCTGGTTTCATTGTCTGCTAAGCCAAGACGGTTCCCGTTATCATGTACCAGGCTTTGTTTTATGATATTTTGTGAAAAAAGGTTGCGGACATGTGTATATTTGTACATCTTCTTATATTTTTTTATATAATGCCCACACATTCAGAGGGTTAAAAATACCCCTATCATCAGTGCGAGCCTTTAGGAAAGCTGATGGAAAGGGAAAGGCAATAAGAAAAGATTCCGATTCATATTGGGCTTGAGTGTTTGGAAAACATAATGAGAGGGAAAAATCGAGTGAGGTAAGGCAAACCACATTCTTGTTGTGCGGCTATAAAATTGGTCTCTATACTTAACAGTACGTTCAAAGTTAGGATCAAGAGTAAATTGATGTGTAATCCTAGCTTTAAAATTGTTGATAAGGAAATCAATGCACTTGGCTAATTCGCTAAAACAAATGAATGTTGCCGTAATGCTTCATCCGGGAAATGCAAATATCTTACAGACGCATACCTGCCCAGATATGAGAGTTATAATCAAGCTAAGGGTGAATGTATGAGATGTAGATTGTAGCCTGATTAAATGGGGCGGTAAATATTTATCTTGCAACGGCCTAGTAAACCTATGAAATCCTTTCATAAGTTGTTCTCTTCCCGATTTTCTGAATCCAATACGTACATTAAAATCAGCCATAACTGTACTCGAATACGATCCTGATCCAATTAAAAAAATTTAAATCATTCGTGAATGGAAGTAGTTTTCAAATTTGATGATTGTATCTACGATTGCCCTCCCACCAAATCAAAATCACCTTCAATACAAACATCTAACGACTGTACTCTCCAAATTATATTCTCTAATTTTGAATTTGTTCGCCCAGCTGTACAGCCAGTTCCTGAACTTTTGCCTATATATTTAGCATTATAAGGAAGCATATCCCATTCTCAATTTACAAAACTCATAATGGAATCTGGTATACACGGAGTAGGTATGGATGTTTGATGTCCGATCTTTGATGTTGTAGATTGTAGTGTGCCTAGCTGATGTGCCAGTTCTTAGATTTTGGAAACTATATTACTACCAGTCTATTACCAGGAGCTGTCGCTGTCGCTGTCATGTCCATTTCTCCAATTCAAAGTTATAAATATAGCACCATATAGCACAGAGTTGGATAGTATTTTTTTCATTTTTCTTATCATCGTCATTGCCGCTGGGACTTTTTGATTTTGACAGTGTGAACGAGATGTGTCGTCCATCATTTTAAAAGAAATCTTATCCAAGATGATAAGATAAAATAAAAACGTTTTCGAATCATTGAAATTGAGTTTTTGGATATATATATACATTTGTGTGTGTGTGTTGTGTGTATGGGTGTTCATGGCAGGTTATGCCAAGACACAAAAATCTAGACATGATAAATATCAATTTGTAGGAAAAATGATGCGCCAGAATTCAGTTTTTTTTTGTCGGATCCGAGCGAAATCCTAGTTCTTTTTAGTTCGATGCTTTGAAGAATATATTGATTGACGTTGCAGATGGGAAGCTATGTGGGTGTTTCAAGAAATTAATGAACGCTGTATTCTTGATTTATGAACAAATACACCCGGATAAAATAGATATCTGGGATTTCTTAAAATTGATTTTTGAGAACGTTTCTTGTGAATTGAAAACGACAACACAGATTTAAAGCAGCAACAAAAATCTGGCTTGTGCAAGTGATAGCTCAAAGAGAGAGATACACTTTTTAACAACAACATAAACAAAGCGAGAGCTAGAGGACGTTTGCAACGAACTGTTGGATACCCTAATCCCTATATTTTTGTGTTTCGCCTCCCGCAGCCAGCCGCTGTTCCAGTTTCAGAAGCAAAATTCTTTTCTAGCAGACAGGAAAAAATTCAGTACCATTAATTTTGAGCGGTTCATGTTCAATAAGTACACAATAAAAAAAGGCATGCGCCACGCCCAAAGTTGTTTTTATCGTCACAGCAATTACTATGAGCTCAGCGACATTCAATTTTAAGCTTGCAGATCGATTTGAACAAAACAAGACAAAACTTAAATTTTTAAAAATTAGGTCTTAAATGGAAAATCAATTATGGGTGTATTTAACAACTTTTGAACTATACACTCTGCTACGTAAGCAAGGAATACAAACCGAAATGTCGATCTTCTTACTTCAAAACTGCGACCGATAGTTAAAAATCATTAAAAAATTAATGCATATTATGACTTTTGACGGAAACGCCCCTTAAAAGTGGGAGCGCCTAAAGCACTTACTGAGCTTTGATCATAAGTAAATTTTTAATGTGTAAAACTACATCTGAATCGAGTTGTTTTTAAACAATCTTACCTGCATAAAGGTATTTTATAAAAACCACGCCCATAAAAGTGGGCGTATTGAAAAAATGTACACAAACAAAATGTAGAATTATATTTTACACATAAAGAACTTAAAAATAGGTTAAAATTGAATATTTTTACTTAATTTTTTAAAACTACGTCCTTTCATGAAAAGTGGGCGTAAGCCACACCACAAAATTCAAAAAGTTTTTTTCATACACAAGCTTTTTAGTTTCGACGGCACAAATTTCGGCTGTTGGATTCATTATGAGTAACCGTATATATACAAAATTAATTTTTTTATAGTTTCTAATGAAAAGTGGGCGTTGGCCACTCCTAAAATCATTTTTTTTTATTTCATACACAAGAAGTTTATGTGCAAATAATACCCATAAAATTTAATGTTTTCCGCTCTGATATTTTATTATATAAAAACAATTTTGATGGTTTTGAATGATAAGTGGTCGTCAGCCACCCCCAAACTGAAATCTTTTTAATTCGAAAAAGGTTAACCTGAAGAAATTTAAAGGCTGTGCTTTTATCGAATTGTACAAAAAACATAATTAAATTTTCGACAAATTGAGGTTGTGTAACAAAAATCTCTTGTTCAAAATTTAGCCTTACTCTTGAACCAAAGATTATACATCCCGATCCCGAGAATATACATACGGACGAACGGACATCGCTAAATCGACTAGGCTTTTGATTCTGAGTCAGAATATACAGGGTGATTCACGAGCGTTGTGCCAAAAAGCTAGAGTGTGTAGGTTGAATTAAGACAAGAAAAAAATCGTATGGGAGGGGGGTCTATTCCCCCCCGTTTACCCGGGAGGGGTAATTTTCTGAAAAATTGACTTATTTTGTAAAAAAAAAAAAACATTAAAAATCAACGGCTTCGTTTACAACACCGTGTTATACCTTTTTGGAAAGCCAAAAACTTTTTCTTTCATTTTGTTTTTAAATTAAATTGTTTTAACGAATAGTTTAAAAAATGTAAATTTTCAAACTCAAAAATTTGAAAAAAAAAATTTGAAAAAATAATTGTAAAACTATTTTTTTTTTTTTTTCAAAATTTTACGTAATTAAGTATAATTTTTGCTCTCAGAATTCAATGCTCCCATTAATCTTTAATCCAACACTGAAAACCGTATGGCTCTACAACTTTTTGTTGCCAAGGTATTCAAAAACAACCGAACCTACTTCTTCACAAAAACACGAAACAATTGGCTAAATGATCACTTGTGCCATCCCGTAAGGCTATAGATTTTCTTGTTTTTTTACAAAATAAGTCAATTTTTCAGAAAATTGCCCCTCCTGGCTAAACGGCGGGGGGAATAGACCCCCCTCCCATACGATTCTTTTCTTGTCTTAACCCAACCTACACGCTCTAGCTTTTTGGCACAACGCTCGTGAATCACCCTGTATAGTTTAATGTGAAAAATCAGTCAGACGCACTGCGATAGACTACACGATATTGAGGAAAAAACTTTGTAAGGCTTCTTTTCTGACCATGCGACTGTTTTGAAATCGATCCTCGTATCTTCCTTAAAGTATTGTTTAGTTATTCGGGCCCTGTTAAAATTGTGTGACTTGAGTCCTTGATTAAGTATTGCTTTACAATTTGAAGTGCATGAATCTATTTCATAAATGCAGTACCTACCTACTGACGCCCATATAGACAATATTGTCTTTCTCGCTAAGATGTATCTTATCTTGCAACTTGTTTAGAAGCAATATAAGATATAGAACAAAAATATCCAGAAATAAAAGAAAAGTTTATTTTTATCACAAGAACTTTCGTGTCAGTTTTCCTTACTTTTAAATACATGTGAAAAATAAATTTTATCGTCTTAACATAAATTCAATATAAAATATAGACAAAATCCTGAAATAAAAATATCGGGCAAAAAGGCGTTCTTCATAAATCTGAACCTTACATACGATTTCAGGCTAAGTATGACAATCACAACAAAACTTGTATCTAATAACTACCCATAACCATCAAAACTCACACTTTTACTAACTCAACCCAGACATCCATAAAACAAGCCCAGAAATAAAACAAAAATACTTTTTTATGTCCTATCTTCCACATTTTTTTTTTCCTTGGTTTTATTGCTAACACATTTTTTGATTATATTGCAAAAGCCATTATCCCTTATGAATGTGTTTTTGACAACACTTTATGGCTTTTTGAACACTATTTCGGGTATGGTGTGGTGTGTTAAACAAGATATTCAATCTACCTACCAACATAATTTTCAAGAACATTTGAAAACCTTTCTTATATTGTATAAATATTTTGTTTCGGATATAGGTGCACCAACACCATCACCATCACCATCACCATGCCCGCATAATAAAACCATTCTTTTTTGATTTTATGTGTTTTTTTTTTTTTAGAAAGTCAGTAATGGTGGCTTAGGTCTGAAAAAAAAGAGTTTTAAAACGGCAAACCAAAACCACCTATAAACCGTGAATAATTCCAATTTTAAGGACTTTTATAAAATATATCTTATACGACCGTGATGGTGCTTGTGCTGGTGCTGGAGCCTTATTTTGAGGGTAAACCACTAAATCAAGGGATGACGCATAAATTTTAACCCTTTCTAGCTGAGAAAATGGCTGTTTATTTTTTAAGAGCCATTTGAGTTAGGATAGGAGATGGGACTTTCGTTTTATAGTAGAAGAGTAAAGAGGGTTGAGAATTGCCACAGGCATGAGTTAAATTTATGTAAAGTACGTTTTTTTTTTAATGCGTTCCTAAGCGTTTTATTAACCCGGCCTATACCTAGGCTTTGTTATTCCTTTGGAAAAGTTTTTTGTTTGTTTTGTTCTTCCTTAAGTCTTTTATCATTCAGAACTTGCACCTTGTTTAATCTATACTCTTAAGATTCGAATATTGTTGTATATGTATTGGATTTGCTTTTGAATGGTATTGAAATCTATAAATCGTTTAAAGGGTCGAAGCTAAGATGTTGGGAACTTTCTTTACAAAATCATAAATTTTAATCACTTTTTTTACTCTGAAAATACGTGAAAACAATAAAATAATGTTCACCACTGGGTTGCACGTACTTGATCCTTGTTTTGGTGAAATTAGTAAGCACCATTAATAATTTAAAAAATACCATTAAAATAATATTTATAAGGATCAACAACAAGTAGTAAGAGGAGTATTATAGCTGTGTATCTACAAAATTTGATCAAAAACATAAGAGTTCGAGAAAAAGCCTTTTAAAAAAAACTTGCTTCTCTGTAAAATCAAGTTCACGAAACGTGTAGGTTGTATCTTTCCCACCACCAACCAACCTCCATATTTTAATTTTTTTTGCTCACCTTTTGAGTTAAAGCGTTTTATACATACAGGATCTAAGATGCTTATTCATTTAAAACAAATTTATTGCTATAGTGGGAGACGTAAGGAAAAAAAAAGTTATTGAGGGATAACTGGAGAAAAGTCGAACATTTTGCACCCCCCCCCCCTCCTCATCATCTTTTCACAAGGCCCTTGAAATCCAAAACTTCAATACAAAAACAAAATAATAAAATACAATAACGGCGAAATGACAATAATGATGAGTATGCCCTAACACCTGGTGGTCAAGCGGCGATCGGTGGGGGAGTATCTAAAGTTGCTGATTTTCACGAGGAACCATAATTACAACTACATTTCGTCACATGAGAATAATTGTTTTGTTCCATACGCCACTACCTATGTGCTATGTGCGAGAACCTGATCGCAAAATTTTAGTATTGGTTTGTTCCACCTCCATTACAGTTGTGTAATGCAATCAGGGGATCTGCATGGGACCCATCTGAGGGTCATACATCCCACCTAGGTGGTGGGGTATGATCTGGGTGGTTCCTATGCTGGACCCTTTTACAAGGACAACTCCCTGCACGATTTCAATGTTCCCTTACCAACCAGCACCCTGCCTAGGTGGCATATAGTCTAGAGTCTGGCTGCTTGAAGTCGACCAGGGAGTGTCCTGGCAGCTTATAAATATCTTACCTCCCCCCCACTCGGCCAGCCCTTATTGACGGATTCAATATGACCTTACCAACCAGCACCCTGCCTAGGTGGCATATAGTCTGGAGTTTGGTTGCTTGTAGCCGACTTAAAGGTGACTGAGCGGCTTATAATTGTCTCCCCTTCCCTCCCTTCCCTCTCGTAGTCCCTTTCTCACAACCCCTCTAATCAATCAGGTCTTTCTTGACGGGGAAACCCTCTTAAGAACCATACATCTTGCCTAGGTGGCGGTTTTGTGTTTCTTGGGGGGCTTCTACGCCAAGCCCGCGTACTGGACCAATCCTGGACAAAACCAGTGTACCTTTACCAACCAGCAACCTGCCTAGGTGGCATAAAGTCTGGAGTTGGGTTACATTGAACTGTCCTATGGTTTGGTCTGGTAGATTGAATCACCTTTCCAAGAGAAAACTAGTTCTTCCCGTCCTTCTCCGTGGAACACATACCATCACATCCGTCTAAGCCTCCTTTAAGTTGTTTGGTTAATGGTAACAAAACGGCGCACACCAGCGCTAATTGGGTTCTTTAAGGAGTTTTTCAACTCAAATTAGAACCGCCATCTCTACCTACCTACCTACCCTACAGTTGTGTATAGAATGAATAGTTGTGTAATATGAATAAAAGAAATCAAGTTCACGCCTGGGTCGCACAAACTTGTGCGATATTTTATTTCTTAAATAAATTTAAATTTATGAGAATAAAATTGTAAAAATCAGTTTAGCGGTTTTTGAGATTTTTTTTTTAATTTGAAAAACTTTTTGAAAACATTTAAAACAAACAAAATTCAAATACTCCAACAAATACAAATACTTATCAATATTAAGTTTTTAAAAAAAGTTTTAAGAAATGCTTTAAAAAATATAAAAAAAGTATTAATGAACGATTTTTATGTATACAGTATAAAGTGAACGATCTAAACATGTGTAAAATTTCTAAGAAATCGGCTAGTCGAAAGCAAAAATATAGGCCCTATGGAAGTTCGGTACCTACCTATAAAAGGTCATACTTAAATACTGAAATCAAAATCGTTCTAGCCGTTTTCGAGAAATATGAGCTCTAACATAACGGTTGTATGGCAGGTACCGTTATTTTACGAACTAAAATAAAAATTTCAATTTCCCCTCTGTACAATACCTAAAAAAGTTTGAAGCAATTCGGCCCACCCATTTGGGCTGTAGGTGTCCATAGATAGGTACATACAGATAGACAGACGACATACATACAGACGGGCAGAATTTTTAGACCAACTTTTTTTGTCTTAATGTCATGTATAACGTTTATCAAAACTTTATTTTTTCGATGACCGTTTATTCCTGATATTTAAAAAAAAAGTTGATAAATCCTTAGAAATTAAAAGAAAAATTTCAAATTTAACTTATTGCGTGATAGCAATAGAACTGCTTCATATAGTAACCTGAAGTAATATCAATTGAATGTTTTAAGTATTGCCTTATTCAGCCGCTTAAGAGCTCTGCTAAGGTGCTCCCTTCTATATATCACTTCCTTCTTCAACTATAATCTGAAATGAGTAAAAGTCTTTTTTGCTAACAAGCCAAACCCAGCTTGATGGTTGTACTATATGGTTACTTTGTTTTATATACAATTTTTAATTAATTTTATATTAATTAAGAGATTATGCGTGTTTCTAAACTTAATAAATAAAATTAATTTTTAATTCTTCACCATTTAAAAACACGTTCTTTTTATTTTGCTCAGATGTACATTTCAGAAGCTAGGCTACCACCTGCAGTGAGTTTGTACATCTGAGCAAAATAAAAAGAACGTGTTTTCAAGTTGTGAATAATTAAAAATTAATTTCATTTATACAATTTTTGTGTAGTCAAAACTATAGGCAATACAACGCTCTACAAAAAATGCACTATATTTTTGACTTATGACTTTTTTTCCACAGGGCCACCGAGAGCAAAAACTTAATAAGCAAAAATGTAAATTGACTATCCCTGGATAACATCATTAAAATCCGGCCTTTTTCCACCTAATCCCACTTTTTCCTACCACCACCTGTCGACTGAACATTTACATATAATTCACAAAAAAGTATTTCTTCATTTCATTTCACTGTTATAAACAAAACAAGTGATTTAATTTTTTGAGAAATAATTTAGTTTTATATAAATTGTTGGAATCGTTTACGAGAAAAATAAGCTTTTTGTAAAAGTAGGCACCGTTATTTCTGAAACTTTAGTGTTTCGCACGAATCCATAACTTGCCTTATTAGTAGCAAATATGAGTAAAAAACTTTTTTTAAAAAACTTTCCGAAAACGATTTTGGAACTGTTTTGACTCAAGAAACAATAAATCATATCCATTCTCTTGTATTTAAAAGTAAAAAAAAAAAGTTAATATAGCAATTAAACCCTAACTGGCCTCTTCAATCTATATTAGTCAAGTCGTTAACTTTGAAGGCCTTGTGTGATTTTCATTTTCGCAATAATTGAAATAACAATTAAGTTTGGTTTTTGAAGATATTTTTTTTTTTTTACGAATTTTTAATGACCCTTAAACGAGGACCTAAATAATGAATATATGTATAGCGAACAAAAATAAATAAATTGATTTATGCTCTTTCACTTAACTATTTCTGCACTTCACTGCATTGTATACCAAAAATAACTGATGCTATTCCACAAAAAGCTATCTAAGCTATCATCGGATTGCATACCTTTAGCCTTAATCACAGAGACAGGCCAAATCCCAAGTATACTTTGCTAAATACCAAAACCTCAAAACCTCATTTCAATGACACTCAAATATTCCAACCACCGCACCACCACCATTATCCGTCCAATGAACGTTTTCCTTTTTCCTCGTGAAATAAACAAAAAGGATGTTTTTTTTTTTTTTTTTTTTTTTTTCTTTAAAATATTTTGAATTGGGGTTAAATTCACGGGCCGATGGATGGAGTGTTTGAAAATTTTCAGGTTGAGGTTATAATGTGCCTCTCTTATTCACATTTCACATTCATATAATACCTTCATTCACAATGGAGTTCATTATAATATAAGAGTTGAAAATATTTTCACGGAAGAATGTGATTAATCAATTTTGAAATTAACAATAATTAGGCTTTAAGGACGTTCATGTGAGGATAGGCCCAACGGCAGGACTATACGAGTAGGTATTATAATTGCTGAGTGTTGAGGGTATTCATAATTAGTTGCTGCAACTTTCGTTTTTGTAGGTCGATTTGATTTATCGCATTTAGTTTTGAATTCAAAACTTTCCAAACTCGAAGTACGCAAAAAATATTTTAGTTTGTTCTACTTTACGAAATGGATGTAGGTATACATATATACAAGTTTATAAAAATTAAGAACAAGTTAAACCGAATGCGGACATGTCTTTGAATAAAAGTCCTTCTGATTTGTTATTAACGTGTGATGAAGGTAAAGAAAACTTCACGAAAAATTCCCTTAAATTTAAGCATTTGACTCATTAATTTTATAAACTTTTCAAGTAGATTATATAAGCTATATGCTATACGGACGTTGAATCACCTTGGGAAATTGTCTTATTTAGTTTTAGGAAATAAATGAACTGATTGGCCCCTGTCAGTTTGTTTTCAGAATAGGTAAGTCACCCATCGATCAAATTTTCACAGTCTGTCAGTTTTTCGATAAGATCCAAGAATTTATTCCAGATCGATTCCCGTCACTTCTTTTTATCGATTTTAAGGTTGACGATGACATCTTGAATAGGAACAAGCTATTATTATTTGGCATCCCTGAATGCCTTTTGCCTCATGTTCATCCATGAGGATGACTACGGAAAACTCGCGCTACTTTGTCAAGGTTGGTAAGAACATCTCCGACTCATTTGATGTCAAGAAATGTCTTTTGGGAGGACGGGTATGTATATGGAAAGTTTCATTTAATCAAAAAAAAACTTTTCATAGTCACAACCTTGCACCTACTCCAGAAAAGCCTTTCCTAACATCAAGTGAAAATAAATTTGTTAGAATTCAACAAAATATAAAATACAGGCGTTGCACGCACTTGCTCTGTGGGTACTATAACATGATAGCAATACATTTTTTATAAACAAAAAATTGTATTCTAGGTTGTATAAAATGCACAACAAATGTTTAGAACAGCGCATTCCAGTTGATTTTGTAGGCCCCATATTTTGAAGATTTCGAGTTTGCCAGTTTAAATTCTATAAGGAAGTATTTCATTTCGCATTTATATAAAGGGTGGCCCAAACAAAAAGCACGATGTTGATTGTGAGTCACACCTTATCGTCAAGTTTTTTGCCCAATTTTATTTGACATTTAATTTTTTCAGTCTTTGTCAAATCCAACCATGGAGAAGCACGCAATCGAGCAGAGCGTTAAGATTGATGAAGTGTTTTATGAAAATGGGCGCTCTAATCAAAATGCATATAGTCATAGTTGACTATGCGTGAATTTCAGCATACTGCATATGTAAAGGACTATTCATAAGATGGCGACCAACGAATGAACGAATAAATGAGATGTTTTATACTTCTAAACAATATTTTGCAACAAAAACTATTTAAAAAAAATAGAAACTCATTAAACCTAATGTTAAGATGCTAAAATTTCCATTTTAATTGAAGAAAAAAGAAAATTTAATGAAAACAAGTTGTTTGTAGCTTATTTCAATCTGACTGTTATGAATTGTTAAACCCTATTCGCGTTCCATCACATACTCGTACCATCCACATCGCAACGAATAAATTATTTGTGCGCGACTAACCTCAAAATCTCACTGTTCAATTGTGATATACGGACATGACGTTCGTTGTTCGCAACGAATAAAATAAACTGCATGTGAATGAAACGTCAAAATGGACGAATGTTCGTTCGTTCATTTGTTGTTCGTTGGTCGCTTTCATGTGAATATTCATTAAGAGATGTGAAAACACCTGTGCTTGTTCATGCTCCCCAAAATTCGTTCAGCGGAAAACATTGCTGGCTTATGAACTGGCGGCGTCATCAGACCGTACTTCTTCGAAAATGAGGTCGGCCAAGCAGATAAAGTGAAAGGTGTTTGCTATCGCGAGATTTTAACGGAGTTTTTGGGCCCACGCTTCTGCCTCATAGAGCAGGACTACTGGAATGATGAGGGTCTCGTAAAGAGTCTCCTTGATCCTTTGAGAGAGGGCTTTGCTACTATAAGATACCATCTTAACCCGAAGAAACAGCGATTGGAAAAAGTTATTTTTCGACTGACTTGACTTTGAAATCCAAAGAACCACTAGGAATTAACAAACCTGGGTTTTCTTCAACACTTTGGGCTAGAGCAGCAATATTCTTAGTTGTTCTTGAGCAACGTGCATGGGTTTAAAACTTTCGCTTACTTGTCCCAACAGCTCAAAATTTTTCCACCGATTTCTGAATTGCGGTCCGACAAGGTGCTTCACGACGAGCAAAAAATGTTTTAATTTTACGAACCGTCTCTGCCAAATTTTTAACATTTTTATAGTGAATTTTAATAATTTCAATGCGCTATTTAAGCGTGTGTCGGTACATTTTTTTAACAATGGCGAAGTTTCTACTTGTCAAATATTAAAAAATTCAGCTTCAAAAGTGACAACTACCGAAAACTTTCGGGTTATTCAAAATAACACCTCTTATTGAAAACCCTTTATTATTTGCCCTCCAGTGATATGCTAAGCATCCAATTTTGTCAAACGAGAGGAACAACATTACTCATTTTAACTAAACTTAGTTTTCTGCGTATGCCCATGCCCATAGCTAAACTTTAAAACTTTTGCCAAAGAAAGATTGTAATCAGATGAAAAATGTATGTATAGTAACCAGGTGGAAACAGGCTAAAGCCAAGACGAAGAAGGGGAAGAGACAATAATTGAGGCATTGAGAGCAGAAGTGGCGTAACCTTATAGGAAAGGAAACACATAAGGGCGGTGTCGAACCTGCCTGTAGGCAAAACAGGCAATCGCCTAGGGCGGCATTATTAGGAGGGCGGCAATTTTACTTAAGCGGAAAAATACAGTATACAGTATTGTCAATTTTAGGCAAAATAAATATTATTTCAAAACTACTTCAATCAAAATCAATGGACTTATTAACCTGTTTGGAGCATTTAGATAAACTCCAGCAGTACTTTCAGATAAACCGTTCTCAGGAATTTTCGTTTGAAACATTAAAAAGAATACTTTTAACATTGCTACAAAAATTAACAGTATAGTGGATTTTATTGTGTCCGATTCTGTGAGCCTACATAGCCGTCGTTATCAATCTGAACCACAGACCAATAAGATACAGACCGCCAACTCACTGTATGGTCTCTCTTTTTGCCTACAAGCTGAACATCAGCTGATATGCCATTTATTTTGATAATGTGAAGCTCTCCCTTGCTTTTTAAATGGGAGCAGTAAACACACCAAAAAAGTAAATGGCATACGCAGGGATGGTTGCCATCACAAAATGCACAGGCAGAGATGTACACATATTCACTGACACGAACAAATATTTCGAGGGTGTTTCAGGCAAGAGGAGTACGAGTTGGCGGTCTGTATTGGTCTGTGATCTGACCAATCTCTTAAAGCCATCGATCCAAAATTGAAATGTAAAGCTGATTCCTTTTTAATGTTATCGATGTTACGTTATCTTCTCTCGATGAGAGCTTTGCACAATATAAATTTCTCATCCAAAATGCGATATTTCAAAGAGGGTGGGGTTGAAAGACTGCGAACTATTTAAAACAATATTAACTGCAAAACTTGGCAACGAAGTTCATAAAGATATTATAGCGAAAGATCTCATGAATAAAATTAATATATTTAACCAACTTCTACTGCTATTGATTTCAAACCATTGTCAATTTTAAACTAAATTTAGCTTCTCACTTCTTACTTTACTACTTGTATACTAACGGCATTTAAGATACTATTAACGTTTCCAGAAGAAAAGATCAATCGCATTGAAGAAGAAGAAAGCGCTACGGGATTTGCAAAAATAAAACCGCGCCGATCAGCATTTTTGGTTCGAAATTAAACAAAAACTTTATTTCGTCGAAAGCCTTAAATAATTACTAAATAAAGCTCTATGTAAATGTTATTGTTTTCATTTTGTTATTAGTTTTTTTTTTTTTTTGCGGCAAAATAACAATTTGCCTAGGGCGGCAAAATTCTCAGGTTCGGCACCGCATAAGGGTTACGCCACTTCTGCTCTCAATGCCTCAATTGTCCATCTCTATAGACGGAAACTCCTATATTATAAGAATCTGATGGGCATGAAAAGAAGAAGCTCTTACTTGGTTCTAGTTGTGTTGTGTAAGTTTTCGAAGTTAACACACCAAACGTTGTGATATCACAGCGATCTTACTTTTAACTAAGTGCGTCAGATTATATTATCTTTTTAGCTGACAGCTTCTTTTACTTAATCAAACCTATGAAATAAAATCATTATTTTGAACTTTGAGTTATTTCAAAGAAAAAAAAAACATTGAATAAAGTGGATATCTTATATGTAGGCCTTATGGGTTCATTTAAGTCTTTCTTCATTTAAATATTTATATATAACAGCTCCTAATGAACACTTTGAAACCATTTGAAATCAGCCAAGCGAAGAATAAAATCTCTCCTTTTTTGTTCCAGAATTCAAACATCAAATTGCACTCAATTTCTTATCCAAACGCCCTCCCATGCTTGACAAAATCCCTGAAAAATAAATAAGAAGACGAATTCCCAAAGTCCATGGTCTTAGGTCTTACTGCGAACCGTTATTATTTTTGACAAAACAAGATGTATAAAGAACATAAGGATATTTATATGACATATCCCAATGGTGCCTTCCTTCCACATTGATATAGGTTCCTATCAAGATATACCTACCTATCAAAAGAAAAAACAAAAACATATTTCAAAAAGAAAACAAAAAATATAAGACATAGATACATACAATCAAAATTTTTATTGAGTAGGTAGAAAAATACTATAATACCAAAAAAAAAAAGAATACATAATGTAAACGTTGAAACCGAATTTATCTGTGCTCCTTCAGGACCCATTTAGAAATGGAAATAAAATATTAATCCCTCCATCAAAGGTATAATCATTTATGTGTCTGCCATCATACATGTCAAATCAAAGATATCATTTTGTTTTTCCTGTACGAGTATCCTCTTTTCATATATCAGTATGTATGTTTTTATTATATAAAATGTTCCCCCAAAAGTACTTCTTTATAACACACAAGCCAACATCTATCTATACCACATTACCATCATAAAAAAAAAAGAAAATTGAAATATTTATGATTAAATTGCATATTCTTCTTTTTCATTTCCAGGCAGACGAACAAGCAAAAATCAGCAAAAAAAAAAAAAATAATATTCGCGCAACCATAAAGAGTCGTGTTGAGATCCCCAAACACGAAGCAAAAGTGAATAATCACAGCAAGGATTCCACTGAAAACAAGAGTCAAAATTAATTTCATCCGCATTGCGACATCACACATGCCCTCGCACACATACATATTTTCATAATAATCCGAGGACACACACACAAGCATATAGGAACATACCAATTGTTCTTAAGGGCCAAATAACTCACATTAACTGGCTTAATCCGTCTGCACTTTGGAGGAGGCTTTATTATGTAAAAAAAAAGAACAAAAAAATTCTTGTACTTGTATGATTTCCCAGTACGCGCCTTCTTCCCTCGCAACGAACGATTAAATTTATCACAATAAGAAGGCTTTTAAGAAAAAAAAAAAAAATGACACTCAAGTGTAAACAAGACACAAAGTTTGAAAGACCAAGGATAAGGGAAATTGTTTCAAAAAAATTCACAAAGAGAATCAAGGAGTTGCTTTAAAAAAAAAAACAATACAAAAGAATTTAAAAGTCACAGGAGGCAGAGAGTGTAGAACGACTATGAAAGGATTCAATGCGCATATAAGTGAAGTGCCACCAAATGCATTTTCCTCAACTAAGTTTGCATTCAATTCCCTCAACCCATACTGTTTCACTTAATTGTTTATTTAGTTGCGCTTTTTTAATTTCCTTGTCATCCCTGCTTCAAAGACTTGAGCAATAAAAGGACATCACCATCAATTGACGTACAAGTGCCTGCACTGCTTCAGTATTGATAAATACTCTACAGGCACCAGCACCACTATCCACTAAACTGAAAAAGCTTTGAAGTTTTTAGAAAAAAAAAATCGAAACGAAAATACAGTCAAAAAGGATAACGTTTCTTAAAAAAAAAAAAAAAACTTTTCTTCTTTATTGAAGACAATTGACAGACGTACTAAAAGTCAACATCATCGATGTCCCATCCAGATAGAAATAGAAAAAGACATCATAGATACAATTCAATTCGGATACCGAAAGCGATACCGCTCTATAGCAGGAGAAGGAGACTAAGGATCAATATAATGGATTCAGTTGTGATGCAATCGAAATGTTTATGGAGCTTTCTACTGATTATATCATTTATGTGCAATGGGACGTTTTCAGGTGAGTTTGTGTTACATTTACCGTATATTTAAACTTAACTTTGTTGAAATGTATGTATGTAGGTATACCTAAAGATGTTATTGGATAAAGATTTTTTGAAAGAAGAAGAAGAAGTAAGCGATGAATGAAAGATATCAAACTGAGTAGTGCGGAAATATATTATTGAATTCGATGTTACCAAAGAAAATTTAGAAAAATTCGTATGCGAGCCAGTTGGCCAGTTTAAAAATATTCTAATAAGAAAAATTTGAGAAACGTTCCGATAAATTTTTTTCGAATGAAATTTCTTCGGCGTTGATTAGATGAGTGAAAAAAGAGATATAACGCAGAGAAATAGAGAAAGAGAGCTTTGCATTTCAATTTCACTGAGTTTATTCAAAAGAGTTTATTCAAATTAAGATGCTCTCACTATTTTTCACACTAAAGTTCTCTCATTCTTCAATAAATTTAGTGCCGGATTTATTATTAATATTATATTTTTTTCTTTGATAAAAAGGCATATGTTGGCAAATGCTTTAAAAATAGGTATCCAAATTGTGCGTACATATTTGGGAAATCAACAAATGACTAAATTGGCCAATTTGAATGAACAAAAAATGTTCTACAGTAAGAGTCCTAGTATCATGAAATTAGTGGGTTGTTTTGAGCTTTTGTTTAAAAATGATGGTATAGTTGCGATTTCCTTCCTATTTAGGGTAAAACGACTAGGCTGGATTAAGACAAGAAAAAAATCTTATTGGAGGTTGGGTCTTTTTCCACCCATTTAGCTTAGCAGCTTTATAAAAACATGACGTAAAAAGGAAAAAAACTATTGAAAAACAAGGGTAAGACTAACAAAGACTCGTTTTACGTTTTTGGAAAGCCAAAAATTGCTTCTTCTATTTTCATTTTTAATAAAGTTGTCTAAGCGAATAGTTTTTGAAAAACTAATTTTGAAACTCGAAATTCAAAATCATAATAAGCGAAAGCTACAGTTACTGTACGTTTTCAACAAACTGTTGGATTCCCCATTCCCTATATTTTTGTATGTGTATGCGTTCGCCTCCCGCAGCCAGCCGCTGTTCCAGTTTCAGAAAAAAATTCTTCTTTAGCAGACAGGAACAAATTCAATAACATTAGTTTTGTGTGATTGATATTCAATTACTGGTGGCGCAATAAAAAAAGGCTTGTGGCACGCCCAAAGTTGAGACTTTTTATTGTCAGAGCACCTACTATGATCTCTGACATTAAATTTTAAGCTTGCAGATCGATTTGAACAAAATTAGACAAAACTTAAATTCTTAAGAATTAGATTTCGAATGGAAATAGCGATCATGGCTGTATCTAACAATTCTTGAACCACACTCTGCTACGTAACCAAGGAATACAAGCTCAAGTATTCATCTTCTTACTGCAAAACTGCGACCGATAGTTAAAAAACATTAAGAAATTTATGCATATTACGACTTATGACGGGAACGCCCCTTAAAAGTGGGTTTGTCATAAAAATGTGTAGACAAAAATTTGAAGCACTAACTAAGCTTTGATCATTAGTCAATTTTTAGGCACACGTGGAAAACTACAGCTCATTCGAGTATTTTTTTAACGATCTTACCTGAATAATGGTGCCTATTTTATAAAAAATACGCCTCTTAAAGTGGGCGTATTGAAAAAATTCACGCGAAAAAATAAAAAGATATTTTTCAAATCACGAACCGAAAAAAGGTTAAAATTAGATATTGGCAACTTAGATTTTTAAAAGGACGGTTTTCGTTCTTTCATGAAAAGTGCCACGCCCAAAATTCAAAAATTTCTTTTCATACACAAGCTTTTTAGTTTTGACTAAGAGACGCACAAATTTTGGCTGGTGGATTAAATACCGTTTCTTTGCAAAAACAATTTTGTACAGTTTCTAATGAAAAGTGGGCGTCAACCACTCCTAAAATTAATTTTTTTGATTTCATACACATGAAGTTTATGTACAAATAATACCCACAAAATTTAATGTTTTTCGCTCTAATATGTTATTTTATGAAAACAATATTGATGTTTTTAAATGAAAAGTGGGCGTCAACCACACCTAAACTGAAATGTTTTTATTTAATTGGAAGAAGATTTACCTAAAACTTGCGTGTGCAAAGCTTAAGCATAAACATAATTAAATTTTGCTAATCTGAGGTTGTGTAACAGAAATGGCGATTGTGGGTGTGTTTGTGAACGGATTATACTGGTTCAAAAACATAACTTTACTCTTGAACTAAAGGTTATATTATATCAAATTTCAGCTTTCTAGAGAGTACATATGGACGGCTAAATCTACTAATCTTTTGATTCTGAGTCAGAATATATATACTTTTCTATACCTAACAGTATTATTTCTCTATGTTACAAACTCCACACCAAATACAATATGTATCCCATTTTATAAATATGGTATTAAAATTGGTTGAAACTTTTTTATAAATTTTTTTTTTTAATTTCCGGTTTGAAAATTAATTTTTGAAAAACTCAGACAACTCAATTTAAAATGAAAATTTAAGAAGAAAGACTTTCGAAAAAGGTACAGAATGGCATTTAAAGTTGTTAAAATGTTTTCCTGTTTCAAATCCATATTTACTCTTGGGGTGGATATTTACTTATTCGTAAGAGTCACCCGGAAAAGAAAATTTTGGTCGAATCAAGAATTGAATTCAGAATTTTCAGCGCAGCAGTCCGACACATTAATTACGACGCAACGCGGTACTACAACATGGGGCATTATACAACTAAATTGCACACATTTCTCAAACATTCTTTTTTTAGGAGCAAACTGGCCTTTCCAAAACAGAACTTTTCGTTATAAATTCTTAAACTCAATAAACACTATACAAACGTCTCGCATAATAAAAAATCATAACATGAACAATTGAAGTCAAATGTTCTTTGCATAGAATTTTTTCAATCATCTTATATTGTACTTGTACTTGCGTATACAATTGATCGATTATTTTACAATAAGCAGTACCTGCATTTAAAAGGAGTGCTACCTATGCTAAGACACGACCCGATTGCAAAATGTTGCTGAAAAGTATGCTTTTAAGAGTTGAAGATGAAATTATTCCAACACCATAGGTAATCGTTAAGATCCAGATCAGTATGTTTCTAACTACATATGTACTACTATTATTTCGATGTAACCTCTGCACTGTTCTATTAGTTGGTGCTAAGGGGAAAGGGGAACAGCAGTTGGATTCTATTTTCAGTTATACATAGACTTAATTCTGATTATAATCCTTTGATCCGTAGTTCCAAAAAGTTCCCTAAGTCCGGCCCTGCCTAAGATTAGCCACACAACTTCAAAATTTTGCTCAGAAAATTTACGATTTTGGTGTTTTCTGTGATACAAGAATGCCAAAGAAGAAAGAAAGCAGTTAGCATGTGGGACTTTGGACATTAATTTTAAAATTCTTAAATATTAAATAAATGCAAAATAATAATTCAGTGTTTTCTTAGGAATTTAAAAACTTCGATTTTATTGTAAAAACAAAAATCTAACTACCAGTGCCTCTTTTTAATTTTCTCCTTCATCATGTTAAAATTGCAAAAAAAAAAAAAAAAAGCCAAGCAAAATTTACCGAAAATTGTCGTTTCACCAGGTGCTCAGAAAAAGCAGCAGGTTATTTGTTTTACAATTTTCGTAAAAAGTTGGCGCCAAAAGGTTTCTTTGTGTAAGTAGGTATAGGCAAAGGAGAAATTGTTGCAAAAACAAAATAAATAACAGATCATTTCCAGAGACCTATTTTCTCTTTCTCATAAGGAAACTTCAACAAGTATACAAAGGTAAAAGAGCCATCAAGCTATATTTTGAATGCTCGGCTTTCTCCTTTCTTCCTTTAATGATTATACATAAAAAGTTAATATAAGAAGTGATATTATGGCCTGCATTTTTACACGTCTGTTGAAAAAACTGAGAAACCTTGCGTATTAGCTGTCTGTTTCTCAAGTATTTATTTAAAGCGAGGTTTCATCAATATTCTATCGTTCATTTTCTTAGTGCTTCTTACATCCCGTATTGACTTCTGTAATACCTTACAATTACAAGATACAACTCAAATTCTTGATTTATATCACATTTTCAATATCTTTAAATAGTGTACAAAAAAGTTGATGTCCTCTGGTTATCCGCAAACTCCTTCTAAAGCACGGAAAGGATTTTAAAACGGTTTTCGGCATCACATAGATATTTTTTTCCAAAAAGTTAATATTTATGTAAATATTAAGTACATTCTGAACCAAAATAAATACTGAGAGCCGTTTCAACGTACTTAATATTTTTGTAAACTCCTGAAGCTATGTACAACTCTAAACTCGACTTAAGTAAACCTCGAAAATACATTTAATTTGGCTGGTTTTGCATTTTCTATCTGTTTTCACTTTGCATGGATGCGGTATCATATTCCTCCCAATGCATGGAAAATATAGTTCGGTAACAAAGCCGCTGGTAAAATCTAGTCTTTTAATATGTTATGTTACCAATCATGGAACTTTTTATTTTAAATCCAAATTGTGGTTAGAAACCCTACCAAGCTAAAGCTATGGAGTTATGGATGTCTGTCTCAACTCCAGTAAAAAAAAATCTAATAGCTTTAAAAGACTTTTAATATGTTTCATCACTTCAACAGTGTCAAAATACACAACCAGAATGTAAACATATTAACATTTCTGAACTATTTTTTCATTTCTCATGCTTTTTAACAAAATAAATATTGTAACTTTATACTGACTCATATACTGCCCCTTTCCACATCAAACGCTAATAAATTGAGTAAATATGGTGTTGTGTTCCCACTATTTGTTGCGCCATCGTATCGCCATCGAGAAAAAAGAAAAAACAGTAAAATTCCCAAATCCTAAGGTTATTTGTTTATTTGAATGGCACATGACCATAATGTTTTATATGTAACAAATGGCAGAATATGTCGCATTTTATCCCACCCACACTAACCAAAATGGAAGTTGTAACTTTGTTTAACAAGCCAAAATGAAAAAAAAAAAAAAATACAACATATCGTATATTGTCCTATACTCGACACGCATATTAACACTTTATCATCCCCACCCATATCAGGGTTGCCATGCAAACAGGATGAATAAAAAAAGATTCAATTTTTTCGTACAATTTGTTTTGGTAGTTTGGTAGTTATGTTCGTTGAACTATTGGACGGAAAGCATGTTATATTCTTTTTCATAAGAGTAAAAGACATTGATTCAACATCTTAAGTGGCAACACTGTCCTTCATGTCGAAGACATTTCAAGGGTCGACAATATGTATTGCCTTTAACTTATTGTGGGTTGTGCGATTCAATTGACGACGTTATGGGAGTTTAATAGTTTCCCTTTCGTTGTTTCGTTAATTTGCTTTGTCTAATAGTTTATTGAAAAAGGATATCCTCACAGAACGTACATATATGTATTTGTATATGCTGAAGCTGGTCTCGGTCTTGTGCGGGTATTGTCGGCGTCTTGTTCATGTCACCAAGCAATGTTTATTGTATAGAAAACATTTTATCAAAAACAGGGTGGCTATTGTTTTTATTTTAACGAGTTTAAAAATAGTTGGAGCATTAGTTTAAGTATATCCTTTATTGGTAGTTTTGATGCGATGATAGTGCGGGGATGAGGGCGATGAAGGCAATTTTTCTAGTTAAAACGACACTCGAGAGTTTAATTAAAAAAAGTTGATAGCCACAATATCCATTAAAGTTGAATAAAATATAAAAACACATATATCCGGAATGACGTCTTTTGATTGTATAGTGGCTAGTGATGTCTTTTGATTTTCTTAATTTAGACTGGTTTTGAAAGGACAAAGTAGGTATTGGTTCGGTGTCAACTTTTGATGTTTACAACATCGTCTACAAAATTTTTTTTTTTTTTGTAGGTATATATTTTTTCAAATCACTGTCTAGTCGCCTTTGTGTTGAACTCCGTTTGTGTATGTAACAAATCAGATAAATATATGGCTCATAGGGATAGCTTCAGTTTATTAGGGAATGTCTTTTTTATACCCAATTTATTTGATTTATGAACATACTTATTGAAGGGTGTAAACTGTAGAGTTAGACTATAGAGACACTTTCTGTCTTAAAAAAACGCCGACATTGATTTCGAGCTACTTCTGAAATTGTGTGTTGACATAAATCAATCGATCACTTAATTTCAGTGTATTAATTTATTAAATACTGATTACCTAAGTGATTTCTTATTAATTACGCGCACATTCAACTAGAGAGAAATTTTTGCAATCAAAAATATTGGCCCAATCTTTTCTTCGCATCCAGTATTTGTCTTATGGTGATAGCGAAGATTTAAATATTGCCTGTACTGAAAAATTCATCTGTATGATATCCTGTGTGACGGTGTGACTGTGCCAATGTTCAACTGTTCAACTTAATATTTGTTTGTATGTGAATTTTTTTTAAGCGAATAGGATTTAGCTTACGAGATAATGAGATATGAAATAAATTTGAAGTGTTGCCTATACTTTTTCTGCCAAGCGTTGCTGTCTGAAATGTTCACTTATATCGCTTGTAAACTGCTCAAAACTCTTATATACCGTTATTTTTGGCTTTCACAGAGCGTCTTACTAGTAAAAAGTATTCAGATTTAAGCTTTTAATGCTTTTGTTTCCTTACTTGAGCGAATAAAAATGCAGATCTTTTTCTCTACCGTTTATTATAAAGCAAACTAAAGATCAAAAATTATCTGTGTATTTCATTGACTGCGGCTAAATTTGATCTAAGAGCTAGCTCACATGTGAATACTTTTCGTTGAATTAGAGATTTAACTGTTTAGTTTAATTGCAAGTGGATGAATATCTTTTAACAGTGTTACATAAATTTTTAATGAAAAACTTAAAAATTCTCAGATTTCGTTTGAATTAAAAATACATACATGTAAGAGTATGTTTTTATCATCAGACACATTACGTCTTAAGTAAAAGACATTCATTCTAGAGCTATAATTTCATTTCCAGGACTACTCAAATAAGGAAATGTATCTATATTTGTTTGATTTGGACTCACACAATCGTGACTATTTATATAAGTACCTTCTTCTGCGAAAGTGAAATGGAATTTGTGTGTTTAAGCTCATTCTTTCATATCAGACGGAATTAGAACTTCGAAGCAGAAAATATTTTAAAATTATCGTCATCACTGATAAATTGTGTGTTCTTTTCCTTTTGCTGTCGGCAAAAGTAGTGACAAAATCATCTTTTATTTGTGAAGAAGCTTATTTTGACACCATATACGATATGGAAATGGAAAAGGAACTCTATAGATTTACAGGCCAAGGAGTGATATAATATATACAGTGTTGGCAAGTAAGTTACACGAAGTAAGTTACTCGTTTAGTTACGCGTAACTAATATGAATTAGTTACGCCCAATATTTGGCGTAACTAATGTAACTAATGTAACTAAATGTAACTAACTGTAACTAAATAAAACTAACTCTTACTTAAAAATAAAAATAAAAAAAAATCACATTTCATCCTGAATCCCAATCGACTATTGACAAAATTCTTTTATAAGCAAGTTCAACGGCAACCTGGCAAGGAATACATATTGAAATTACTAGGTTCCTGATGAAAAGGAAATGTAATAAAATATTATATTCTTGGAGCATACAATAAATTTTTATTTACATTTGAAGTTTTCCCTTCTTTCTTGAGACTCCTGGACATTTCTTTGTTTATTGTGATTTATTTTTGTATGGTAAATTCAGATTTAATCTCAGATTTGGTCCCAAATTTCAGATTTAGCTCGCCCAAAGGAAATTAAACGAGATCTATTTTGTTTTATTATTTTGAATTTTTTTTTTTGCAGAAATATAGTAATTTAAAAATGTATTCCTTGCTAGGTTGGCGTTGCCACAGCTGGTCCAGCTTTGCCCTAAAACAGTGTAGTCAATCGTCATTCGATCGGGTTTGTGGACGGAACTTCTAAATTTCAATTTAACATAAAATGTGAGTTTTTGTATTTGAAAAATTCTATTAGTTATAATTAGTTACATTTAGTTACAATAAGTTACATTAGTTACATTAGTTACATAAGTTACATTAAATACGTGTAACTAATTAAAATTTCAAAGTTACGCGTAACTATCCAACACTGAATATATATCGATGGCTTAGTATACACAAATGTGTTAAGTGTTCAAAACTTAATTTTACGTGAGATGATTTATAAGATTTGGAGATCAACATATTGATTGATTGATATATAATTGTATAATAAATAAAGTCTATAATAAAGTACAAAACATAAAAAAAAAAATATTTTGTTCGAAGATACTGATCTCTAAATCTTAAAAATCACCTCTGTAAAATTGAGCACTTAGCACATTTGTGCGCTAAGCCATCGATATGTAGATTGTTGATTGTTCAATAAGAACAAATTTGATATCGTTATTACCCATGATAAAACTTTTACCCAGGTGTTTGAAAGTAGATATACAAATATTGGATGACGATTGGAGCATTTTTTAGTTTTCCAAACTAACGGAAACGTTAGATAGTTTCTTGTGGGCAGTATTTAAGAATTCAAAAACGAAAATTTTGAAAAGCCCTTTAAAAATGTTTTATATAATTTGTTTTGAATATATTATCGCAAGAGTTTAAACATTTAAACCTAGCCTTAATTTAGTTTTAAATATAATTTTAAAATGAGAGTCGACTTTTTGTCACTTTCGAACAGCATAAATATACTTACACGTTAAAGAGGTCGACTAATTTTAAGACTATAGCTTAACGCTTCTTTACCTTTTTAAAAACTGCTTTATCCATTTGACGATTATAATTTTTTGATAGAAATAATAGGAAAAATGTTTTCTTGGGAGCAAGATTTTGAAAAATTTGAAGACTTTAATTTTTTTAGAACGTTCCATAAGTATGATATAAGTATTAATGTATTCATCACCTGACAGCATGCGTTGAACAAAATCTATAAAACCTATTGTGATTTGTGGTTGAGAGAATACAAATTAACACTCCTAGAAAAATTAGGAATTTCTTTTGTGCGCCCCCTACCTACCTGCTCTGTCTTATAGTAATTCATGTTGATGTAGATTCATTGTGACTAGTCTTCTAATGCAAACAAAAAATAATCGCCTAGATGGAACTACTTTATGTATCTATTTTAATCTTCGTTTTGAAATTTAAAGAACAGAACATCAATGGAGTATGGTACTTCTATTTGATTTCATTTTAAACAAAATATGTCATTTAAGTATAAAGAAAATCTTATTTTAACTTAAATTTTCAGATATGGGTAAAATATCTTCAGCGAGCATACAAAACCACTTCAGCACTTCAACGCAATCACATTTTTCAACAAAAAACAACACACGAGTCATAGCACAAAAAGGTGGCCTGGCAATACTACCATGCGTGGTTAAATTAAATTCACCTGCAACTGTAAGTATAAAATTATTCAATAATCGTTAAAATGTATGTGTCTGTCTATAAAAATGTTTTTATACACATTTTGTGTTTTTATTTTACTTTATTTTTGAAAAATTTAAAAGTAATAATAACACCTTCACGAAAAATTCAATTATCTGCTTCAATGGGTATTCAAATAATTTCTGATAAAATGCCGTATTTTTTAAATTTTAACTTTGACTTCTACGAAATAAGGAATTGTGAGTGCATGCAACGTTTCCGTTAAATAATTCAATCAATAAATAAATACACGTCCTTTATTCAATATCGACTCACGAAATTTCGTTAATACAAAAATCGCATTATTGAAATTGTTCTAAGAATCCGATTAATCGAATTATGTATCTAGAAAATTAAATGTAATGTACCTATATTTTTATTAACTAACGGCCATTTATATAAATGTGCAGACCGTTGAAGCACTACATTTTACTGAATTTAATTTAATTCAATCAACAGGATTGTTTCTTTGGAACTTCTCAACATACAAACTTTTCCATTAAATAATCTTTAGAGCAATTTTCTGAGGAACACGAAAACCCTTTATATAACTTCAAACTAAAAACTTTCAATGTAGTTTTGTACGAATTGTATATGAGAATTTTAGACAACATTTCAATCGAATTCACCATAAATGCATCTGTTATAAGCATGCATGAATGTAGAGGAAAACTAAATACCATACAAACAAATAAGTTCAAATCTATTAAGCTATTTGCGGGAGAATGTAAACACCATCTCTTCATCGTAATACAGGGTAATGTGAGTTTTTTAATGTCCGATATGTGTCCGAACAGAACACTGTCTCCGATGTATCTAAATAAACGACAATCTACAAACAAATTAAAAATTGGTTGCTTTCGGAAAGTTTGCGTTCTTGTAATACTTACAATCAACAAACTTACAATGTCTGTAAATAGTAAAATAGTAAAAGAGTCAAATAGTAAAATAGTAAAATAGTAAAATAGTAAAATAGTAAAATAGTAAAATAGTAAAATAGTAAAATAGTAAAATAGTAAAATAGTAAAATAGTAAAATAGTAAAATAGTAAAATAGTTAAATAGTAAAATAGTAAAATAGTAAAATAGTAAAATAATAAAATAGTAAAATGATAAAATAGTAAAATAGTAAAATAGTAAAATAGTAAAATAGTAACATAGTAACATAGTAAAATAGTAAAATAGTAACATAGTAAAATAGTAAAGTAGTAAAAAAGTAAAATAGTAAAATAGTAAAATAGTAAAATAGTAAAATAGTAAAATAGTAAAATAGTAAAATAGTAAAATAGTAAAATAGTAAAATAGTAAAATAGTAAAATAGTAAAATAGTAAAATAGTAAAATAGTAAAATAGTAAAATAGTAAAATAGTAAAATAGTAAAATAGTAAAATAGTAAAATAGTAAAATAGTAAAATAGTAAAATAGTAAAATAGTAAAATAGTAAAATAGTAAATAAGTAAAATAGTAAAATAGTAAAATAGTAAAATATTTAAATGGTAAAATATTTAAATAGTAAAAAAATTAAATAGTAGTATAGTAAAAATTGCATAATTTTGAGAACGGGTGATCCAATTAATATAAATTGAAAATGAAATTAAATTTTCTTTATTAACTGTAAACAAAATGTTGCTTTAAGTTTTAAGTTAATGTTTAAAAACAAGGCAATACAAAATAAAACTAAAACGTCTAAGTCCAAAACAATTTTTTATTTGTAGTTAAATAAATTATTGATTGAGTTAAAGCGAATCGAGGCTAATAACCTTGATAGTTGACAAATAATTAAGGAAGTGTTCAAAGCCACCATGCTATTTTGGGTTATAGTGACCTCACTGTTTGTTCACTCACAAATTTAATCACCTTACCGCTGGTGGGGGGATAATTAAATGTTTGGTACTGAACTTCAAGCTATGTTTAATTAATGCTTCTTACCACGGGTGGGGGGTAGCACAGAAATAAAAAGCTTGTATGTATTTGAGTTCTTAACAAAAAATTGGCTTTAATAAATTTATTTTTCTCTATTTATACAAAATAATTATTCCTAAAATTGCCTGCTAATAATAATTTAAATAAATACAATAAACACGGGCGGCAGCGTAAGCGTCTCATATGTCACTGCTGCCGACGTCGTTGACTCTGACTGATATGCCGCTCGTGTGCCGGTCAGCAACAAATATTTATTTGTTGCCTATTGTACATTCTTGTACACTGTTCACCATCCTTACCTATTATTCAAAAATCTCAAAATCAAAAATAAATTCACAGAACATTTTTATTCGGGAATCCACGACCGACATTGTTTAATCTTGCAGTTTTATGAAAACTCATGCTTCCATATTAAATCAGTTCTACGGATAACTCTCAACTTTAAAAATCTTTTTTCTACAAAAACCCCACACCCGATATTTCTCACATACCTATTATAAATATTTTATAGAATACAAATATAACCCTAAGTATTTTCCCAGTACGGTATCCACATTTACGTTTTCTACTGTTTTTTTTTTTTTTTTGCAGGTATCCTGGATACGACGAAAAGATTTTCAATTGCTCACAGTTGGCCTGTCGACCCATAGCAGTGATAAACGTTTTTTAGTTGAACACACACGCCATATGGGTCACTGGTCGTTACGCATCAAATCGGTCCGTGAGGAGGACCGAGGATTCTACGAGTGCCAATTATCTATATATCCAACACAATCGATATTCATCGAGCTGAAAGTAGTGGGTGAGTTTTGAGTTTTTGAGTAAATCGGTGACAATTGGATTTTGCCTTCTATAGAAAACACACAGTCAGAGTTCTGTTGCTTACTTTTTCGTATAAGGACTTGAATTTGGGTTGGGTTTTGAGTATATGGATGTGAAAGGGACTGTGCAATGTAAGGGTGGTCATTCAAAGTAATGGATGTCGTGCAGTATGCAAATTTTAGTTGATGACAACTTGATGGTGCTTTTTTTTTTTTTTTTAATTTTCACCCAACGAGTTTATTGAGAGCTCAATGGAAGGAAATTTCGAAAGTGATATGGGTTTCTGAGTGTTAATAGCAGATATGCATAGATAGGGGCAATATCCAATAGTAAAATAGATTTGGGGAAAGGCAGTGTCAGTATGAGTAGCATTTGCTTTTATTAGCATGGTAAAATTGATTTAAAATGGGACTAAAGACTGCACAAAGTATGAAAGCAAGGTGCGCTATCCGCTAACTATTTCTTAACTACCCCCAGCCCCAGGACTGCGAAAACGCTTTCGCATTATAAAGATTATAAAATTACTTAAAAAAAAAATGCTGAAAGTCGAAACAGCGCTTCATATAATGAGCAAATGATTATTAAATTTACGTTTCGGTATGCAATATTTCAACTCGGCTCAAACGCCTATGAGTATACGAGAATTTATAAAGAAACGTCTACTGAATTTGAAAAGCGTCTTGCTTTACAAGCCGAAAGTCTTCAATTGATTGTAAAAGTGTAGAAGCCTGTCAAACTAATTGAAGAGTATAATCCTACATAAATAAAATGCACGACTGGGTCGCACGTACTTGCTCTGTGGGTGTAATACTACGACGAAAACAAACTTTTCGATCAATAAGAACAACTCATTTTTGAAAAATTTGGTAAAAACTAAAAAAAATTTGGCTAAAACTGGAAGAATCGATATACGGGAGCTAACGTTAAGTAACCTTTAGTATATCAAATTTAGATGTCGTCTTTTGGGTGATATAAATATGTAACATATAAAGTTTCATAAAAATCGGGGGAGCCTTTTTTGAGTAAATTAGAAAAAACGAAAAAATTGGCCAAAATCTAATGGCTCTTTGTATAGGAGCCACCATTTAAAAAAAAAGAACATGAAAAAAAATCAATGCCATCTGAAAGGAAGCGGAAAGAAACTATACCAAACAAAGTTTGAGTGAATTCGATTCAACCGTTGACAACTTATGGCCATTTGAAAAAAAGCCGTTAAGAGCAGATCTCCGTTATTTGCATTTTTAGCCAAAAACTGAAAACGCAGTTCTCTTAAAAACACTAAAAGAATATAACACACAAAGTTTAATCAAAATCGTTAGAGCCATTTTCGAGAAAATTAGAAAAAACCAAAAAAAGTTGGCTAAAACTCAACGGCTCGTTGTATGGAAGCCACCGTTTAGAAAGGCTTCAGTGAAAAATTTACTAAACCATCCTATAGAACACTATGAAAAACTATGTCAAACGAAGTTTGAGTTGATTCAATCAAGCCGTTGTGAATTTATGGCTATTTGAAAAAAAGCCGTTAAAACCTGATTTTCGTTCGGACTATTTGAGCCAAAAACGAAAAACGCAGTTTTGTTAGAAATGCTTAAAGTAAGCTAAATTTTGAGTTTAATCAAAATCGTTAGAGCCGTTTTCGAGAAAATTCAAATTGAAAAAAACCGTTACTTGAAAGGTACCAGTTTGAGCCGGGCTAAAACGAAATAAAAAAAACCTCGACAACCCTTTTTCTTCAAACTACTATATATCAAGTTTGAAGAAAATCCGTCAAGCGGTTTAGGCTGTAGCATGACGTGAAAAAGCGCACATCCGCACAGACGCACAGACAGACCGACGGACGGTATGGCGAAAACCACTTTTTTGGGATTCTCTATCATCGTAATGTCATGTTTGATTAAAACCTCGATTTTTTTTTTCTGCACGAAACCAATACTTGCCCAATTGAGCAAGTAAAAATGTGAAAAAAGTTTGGATGGATGTTTGTTATACTCAATCACGCCAGAACGTCTGAATGGATCTGGAGGAAATTTGGCGCCTATAGATACATAACACTGCATATTCCTCCACAATATACACGCTAAGCTTCTCAACTCATCTCAGTGCTCACCTTTGTTTTGTTTTTTGTTTTCTCAACTACTATTCAGATTCACGTTCACGAAATTAAAAAAAACAAAAATATTTACATATGTATGTATGTATATCATTTCCCTCAGAAAAAAAAACAGGAAACATCTCATTATTCATGACAGGGCAGGTTTTTGGAACGAAGTTCCTTATCGCGCGTTGTGAAAGGGGGCTAGACGGAAAAAATTCTGACGAAAAGTTGTCACGACAGATTTTGCTATAGTAAGCTATTGTAAGCTGTGCGGCGTGCGCATGTTTCTCTGTCTGTCTCAAGCCAGATATTTTCATTTCTATTTTGCATTGAACAGTGTGGTGTCGCGACGATTTTTGTTGTTGAGTGGATACAGGTTTTTTGTACATAAAAAGGCACGCAGCCACCAAACTTGTGCGCGCATGTGTCGGTGCGAGGAAATGTGTGCTGTCTGTGGGCTGGTGCCGGTGCGCACACCGATTTTCGGCGCGAGTAAAAATCAAAACTTTTTGATTTTTGGTGTGGGTGTCTCGACTCTCGATCGGTGTGATGTGTATGAGGATGCGCGCGCACATTACACATTTTATATTCAGTTGCATCGTTTTGTGATTGAGTAAGGAGTGCGGAAGATTTATTTAAAATGTTTTTTTCCTTTGAAATCTCTTTCACAACAAAAGTGTGTACGATTTGGTGTGCAGTGTGTGGCGAAATCACGCACCAGTTTCGGTGCACATGCGCGCGCACAAGTGTGGTGTCTGTGGGCCGCTTAATAAATAATGTGTGTAATGGAAAACAGTGTTACCTTAACTGCTGGAACACAATAGAAAAACGCAGCCGGAGCCGCAGCCGCAACCGTACCGCATGCCGTACGTACCTAATTAAGAAGTGCCCACAATGGAGTCGTACGTACTCCACGTTTTTTTACAATTTCCACTGAGAAACATACATATGTATATATGATTATAAAAGATGATAAAACACATATCGCATCATGTATAGTCTTTTCAATAAATTTTTAATTACCTGACCTAATTTCTAAAAGGATTTTATTAGCACGTTGCTCTTTTTTTTTTTTATATGGAATGTCAAAAATACGCACGTATTTATTAAAAGTTGGCCAACTCGTCCGTCGCGGTTTGCGGCTGCGGTTGCGGATCCGTCTCGTTGTGTTCACAACATTGAATTCGTGTGTATTCAATATTTTCACATGCGATACGGCTGCGGCTGCGGTTCCGGCTCCGGCTCCATTGTGTTCCAGCAGTAATCATGGCAGTCATATATGTCTCACCAAATAACAAATTAATAGATATTCAGGAGTTCATTCATCGAGCACTGCTAGAGTATTCTAAAGATGTATCTCGAACGCTTAGCAGATACAACAAAAATTTAGATAAAGTTCCACTCATTTTAGCCGGTGATTTTAACATCAACTTCAGTAATGAAAAATCAAAACCATTGCTACAGTTTCTAGAGGAAAAATTTGATTTAAGAATTAACAATAATCCAGCAGAATTAACAACAAAATATAATACTACCATTGATGCAGTTTTTTCAAAACATTTAAATAAAATAGAATCCCAAACATATGTTTCCTACTTCAGTTACCACAAGCCAATTATTACTAAAATTGAGCCTACTGATTAAGTTTATATTACATTATATTTGTTAATAATAAAAAAAATATTATTATAACTTAAACAAAATTAAATTTTATTACATTCCTTCACTAATTAATCGAAAGGAACTTCGTTCCATCCGGGTGTCCCTTGACACCTCTCAACTTTTTTTTTTTTAATTTGTTTTTAATAAATCAAGTTTTTTTTCACACAATACCTAAAAAATAGTTTAAATTTGTTCATTAGAAACATTATTAAGTTTTGTATAGCTATATCGTTTATAAATAGCTCAAATTCGAACAAATTAAAATAAGAAAAACCTAACACTACGTTTTCATTGGGCCGAAATCAGCTTTTGAAATTGGAAGGAAAAGTGTTTTCATTTGAGTTTGCTAATATCGTTGACACCAGTCTATTGCCCTTCTTTCTCTCTCTCTTACTTTCGTACAAAAATGAAAATGCTTTCTTCTTTTGATTTGTTTACTACTGCTGGCCGTTGCCTTGGATTTTATTTCCATATGACATTTTATAAAATATCTATCTGTTCAATTGAAGTTGGATTGTAATTAAGTTGCGTTCAATTTCTTTTCACATAATTTGCAACGTAGTTTCAACCAAATGAGATAATTTCGAAATAAGAATTTGTATGGGCAATGAGGTAATTTGGAATCTTATTTGGAAATTCGGTACGAAATTACATCATTTGCCAAATTAAAACGTAGTTAAGCCGTAAACACATGGCGATTTTTTTTTTGTAATCACAGATTTTGCTCTCAGATTTCAGATTTCGCTCGCCCAATGGAAATCAAAACGAGATAGATCTTTTTTCGCAATTGTATCAAAATGACATTTTTTTCATTGATTACCACAACACTTGTGCGCACACTTGTGTCGGTGCACTGAAATGTGTGGTGTGTATGGGCTGGATACTTGTTACGGTAAGATTTACCGCAACAAAAATCATTCTTTTGGTTCTTAAAACCTGGTCAAATCGTGCGCTTTTGGCACGGTTCAACTCTCGATATTTGTTTCCGCTCCATCTCAACCATTCCTTTTTTTTTACCCACATTTTGAGTCCGTTGTCCTCTGGGAGTTTTGAGAGTGACTCAGAGAGGATAACTAAGCAGGTTATTTTACATCGGGTTGAGCCAGCGGACGGGCTGGAGACTCGCACGCATAGTAAAGAAAGTGATGAAGCTTTCCAACGAATTCGAAAGATGAACCCACAACAACACAACAAAGTGTGAATTATAGTCACACCACCGTAAATTTAGAATGGCCGAGTGCCCACCGTAAAGTGTCTGATATCAAAGAAAGATAGCAATGATGTGTTTTCTCTGTAAATATTATCTGCGCGAAGGTCTATGGAATTTAGATTATTCTTGTTTATAATTCCACCATTTTAGTTGGAAAATGGTTAGGATTCTCTCCAACAAAAATATTCTTCTCATAGTAATTAGTTTGGGCCGGTTTGGGCTGGGGACTTTGCGCGTGGTGTCGTAGTTTTTCACTTGCCTTTTAAAATTAAATACAATTGACGGTTTACGGCTGAACACGTCCACTGAGCCTACGAGGATCGCATCCTCAACGCATAGGATCGCGTGCAATGGTTTCACCGCTCTCAGTCGCACGTCTCTGCATAGATGGGCGAGATGCTGCTGCATGACTGAGACAAGAACAGCACCACGCAAAAGATCCGAAGAGGATGGCTATATGGTCGGGGCGAAGTGGACAAGCCAAGCCTCCATTTTTGGATGACAATTCAATTTTGGATTTGTGGAAATTTTGAGACCTATTTAAAGAGAAGTGAAAAACTACATTTTTTTTATCGAAATTTGAAAGGAAGCTAGTGAAATATAGAAGAAAATCGATTGATAAAATCAAGAGTTACAGTTGTGAAAGCATTTGAGAAGAAAATCGTTGTTGGAGATTGTTTTTTTTGAAAAAAGCTAAGTATTTCTGTGTCTGGTGGTTTCCAGAAATTTTAGCTTGTTAATTGTTTGTTTGATTTGTTTCTTTTGTTAATTCGATTTGTGTGTGACCCTGTGTGGGGCAAATAAATTGTCGTTAAAGTAGGCCTTCGCTGAATATTCGCTTCCCTCCCAAGATTGTGGGACCCGTGACCTTTGTTTTTGACCTTATAACGTTCTTTACCATTGCGATCTTTCTTTGTGTCGATTTGACACAAACTATTGTTTGCTTCTTTTTTTTTTATTATTTGCTTCTATTTTATTTTCGAGAATTAGCCTTCTGCTAATCTCGAAAAACTATTGTTCTTGCTTTTTCTTTTTATCGAAAAGACTCTGGGTTTTTATCCCGGCATTTGCCACGGTTTCCCAGACCACTAACTTCTAATCAATAAAAGATTCAAACTTCCCATTAGGAATAATAATTCAATTGTTTTCTTTTTAAATATTGAAGACATTTTCAGATTTATATTGGTAAGGCAAACACCATAAACGTTTCCTGGCGCCCACTTAAAACCGAGTACACCCTGTACTCTGATTTAATTCAAATAAACATTTTTTTTTATTGTCTTCCACATAATTTTTTTTCTTTAATATCGATTTTATCGCGTTAATCTTTTCGAACCCACCCCTCGCTGAGCAGTCGGATGGTGGTTGTATTAAAAAAAATACAAAACGTGTGTTGATGCACTTTGCCTTTTCATTCTCTCCCATTCTCTATTAATTTGACATTTCCATTTCGTTATCATTATCGATTTCAATTTCCGGTGCGCCGGTTGCGCAAATTGCTAATTCGCCTTGTCTTGTTTATATTTTAATTTGTTTGGATTCGATAAATCCCAGTTCGCGGTATCTCAGTTCGTCTCAAATAATAATTATTAATTGTTAATAAAATTCAATTAAAGTCGGTAAAGTGCACCTAACATACTCGGTATGAGACACCGTGTCAGAAAAATTAAAATTTTTGATTTTTAAAATTTGAATGTGTTTAATATTGCAAATTCTTGTTTCAATAATTCTAACTAAAATGGAAGATAAATTTAGCGTTTCTACTAAATTCAAATTGAAAGTAGTCTTCATTGTACATTATATGATAAGTCACCTGAATAATAACACGATCTTGGAGGCTTGTGGGCGGCCCGGGCCCCTTCCCCCGTGGGAAAGATTATTTTTAATTTTTTATAAATCATAGGATCAACCACTAAAGCAGACTGATGATCGGGTTGGTCCCCGTGAAATAGCTTTAACTCCAGCTTTTGAATTTGGTGGTAGCACAAACAAGTTGTTCGTAAAATAGATTTTTAGCTCATTTTTCTCACTCAGCTGAATTTCATCCGATGTGCATGGTAATTTTTTGTTGGATTTGTGTAGAACCAGGTTAACAAATTTTGAACAAAAATTCAATTTAAATCGGGATGAAGTTCGCGGGTTAGCTAGTATATTATAATATAATATACCTAATTGTTAATTTTTTGCTGTAACTCTGATATTACAGCCATGTTAACATTGAAACTAGCTTTATCCTGTTGGAACCATACAAAATTGAAAATAAATTCTTTTCCTGCGTAGTTTAAAAAAAAAAATGCAATAAACATTTTTAAATAAAGGTCACCAGTAACCGTTCGAAACTGCAGACTACATTTTAATTGAACTAGATGAAGTGCAGCAGTATCACGAAGAGTGTATTGTGGGTACTGATAAGCAGGGTTTCATCGTCGTCTACTATTTGCAGCAGTTTATGTCAAAATTCCAAGCGGATCGTCAGTCAGACGTCAGACAAAATTCTTGTGGAAACGCTTAGAGCATCCTTTATGGCAGCAGCTATATCAGCAATTTTTCTGTCCTCCGACCTGAAGGAATTCGCCGATAAGGCCTTTGAACGATTGTCTCACGCCCGGTAAAAGATTTTTCAAATAGCATAATGGTCCATCTACTTGTTTCTTGGCTTTAACAATTGTTGCGAGTCAGGGTTCCACGGGGGACTTACTTTGGGACAGTAGAAGGGCGGCGGCACGCTTGTCGTTGCACGGCTATGCTCGACGGAAATGGGGGTGGTTCTTTGCCGCTTCCACTTATCCCTCCTGCTCGACAATCAAAATTATCGTGCCAGAAAAAGAAGAAAGTTATAGGAAGGAAGAGGAGTTTGGAAAAGGAATGACTCTACTCTAAAAGGTTTGAAAAGTTAACACAAATCGAAGGACTTTGACGCTACCTGAAGGAACATGTAAGTATAGTGCTTTTAAGATTAAACTAACCTAACTAAACCTACCTAAAATTCTGAATAATAATAAAAAAATGAAATTTCCCATCACCAAAAATCATAATAAAATGAAATCCCGTCACCGAAAATAATAATAAAAATGAAATAAAACCACCTCCACCAAAGTCAAATTCGTTGGTACGAATTTGAACTTATATAATCTCTTAAAACTACCTTAATCTAAACCCTAAAACTAAAGCACTCCACTTTTCCATTTCCTTCAGATACCGTACTACTAAATTCCACGCGCTCGTCTGATGGTATTGACGAAGGCCTGGCCAACCCACCCAAGTATCTGAAAGATACTTCCTGAACGTTATTTCCATGGCCTATGTTCGGAAATAACCCCTAAGGAAGTATCTTTCAGATACTTGGGTGGGTTGGCCAGGCCTTCGTCAATACCATCAGACGAGCGCGTGGAATTTAGTAGTACGGTATCTGAAGGAAATGGAAAAGTGGAGTGCTTTAGTTTTAGGGTTTAGATTAAGGTAGTTTTAAGAGATTATATAAGTTCAAATTCGTACCAACGAATTTGACTTTGGTGGAGGTGGTTTTATTTCATTTTTATTATTATTTTCGGTGACGGGATTTCATTTTATTATGATTTTTGGTGATGGGAAATTTCATTTTTTTATTATTATTCAGAATTTTAGGTAGGTTTAGTTAGGTTAGTTTAATCTTAAAAGCACTATACTTACATGTTCCTTCAGGTAGCGTCAAAGTCCTTCGATTTGTGTTAACTTTTCAAACCTTTTAGAGTAGAGTCATTCCTTTTCCAAACTCCTCTTCCTTCCTATAACTTTCTTCTTTTTCTGGCACGATAATTTTGATTGTCGAGCAGGAGGGATAAGTGGAAGCGGCAAAGAACCACCCCCATTTCCGTCGAGCATAGCCGTGCAACGACAAGCGTGCCGCCGCCCTTCTACTGTCCCAAAGTAAGTCCCCCGTGGAACCCTGACTCGCAACAATGGCGCCCAACGTGGAATTGTTAAATTCAGTGCCAAATATACTTGATTCATCTTTCCAAAACTATCTAGGTTAATTTAATTTTTTTTTATTACATTTTTTTTAGTCTTAAGAATTTGAAATTACATTTTTATTAGTTAATAGTTTTCTTTTAAGAGCAGGAGAGCTCAATTTTTATGAAATTTTTAAATAAATATTATAAAGTTGTTTGAAAGATTTGTAGTATGAATTGCTAATTTTTTTTACAGCTAAAGGTGTGTGGAGGCGGACAAAGCCGTCCTGATGCAGATCTCTGGTAGTATGACTTGACCAACTGACTTTACGTAACATACAGTTTGCGACTGGTTGGTCATTTTCGGGGTTATTTCCGAACATCGGCCATGGAAATAACATCAGGAAGTATCTTTTAGATACTTGGGTGGGTTGGCCAGGCCTTCGTCAATAACATCTGGCGAGCGCTTGGAATTCGGTAGTACGGTATCTGAGGGAAATAGAAAAGTAAAGTGCTTTAGTTTTAGGGTTTAGATTAAGGTAAATTTAAGATGTATATAAGTTTAAATTCGTACCAACGAATTTAACTTTGGTGGAGGTGATTTTATTTCATTTTTATTATCTTTGGTGATGGGTTTCATTTTATTATGATTTTTGGTGATGGGAAATTTCATTTTTTTTTATTATTTTGAATTTTAGGTAGGTTTAGTTAGGTTAGTTTGATTTTTAAAAGCACTATACTTACATGTTCCTTCAGGTAGCGTCAAAGTCCTTCGATTTGTGGTAACGTTTCAAACCTTTTAGAGTAGAGTCATTCCTTTTCCAATCTCCTCTTCCTTTCCTTTAACTTTCTTCTTTTCCGGCACGATAATTTTGATTGTCGAGCAGGAGGGATAAGTGGAAGCGGCAAAGAACCACCCCCATTTCCGTCGAGCATAGCCGTGCAACGACAAGCGTGCCGCCGCCCTTCTACTTTCCCAAAGTAAGTCCTCCGTGGAACCCTGACTCGCAACACAATTCAATCAAATTCAAATAGCCTTCAGTTAAGTTAGTGGTTTGTTTTAGAGCCAGTTTTGTATGCACCTAAGTCAAGCTATTTAGTGTATTAATTGAAAGAAAGATTTTAATTTCTCTGAAAAGAAACTGCCATTTTAACGTTTCAGTATAGCTTATGAAAATTTTCAACAAAATTTCACTCTTCGTTAAATAATTTTATAATTAAATATTTACCAACTAAGGAAATTTGTTTCATACTTTCAAAGCATTAGGGACTGATTGCTCTAGGCTTCGCAAAGTAAAATACTTCAAGTTGCACGCAAAGCCACACTGCTGACATTAAAATAAAATTTTATAAAACTACGTTATTCCTTGCAAACCTATCCTATGTAGGTAGGTCTAGGTATATGTATCCCCTGCCTGTGTGCAATGAAGAATTCTGTCTTTCTATCTTTCTCTTACAAGTATACTGATGCAGTTTTGGAAGAGCATACACATTTACCTTGGGCAGAAAATGTTTATAAATTGCATTTGAATTTACCAAATACCTTTAAGCCTTGAAAGAAAATTAAGGTCCTTAATTTTAGAAAATTCATGTTGTTTAATAGAAGGCTATAAGACAAATGTCGTTCACCATCATTGTCGTTGTTCCACATATTTCAGTTGCCATTGCCATCCTCTAGGTATAGGAAAATGTATTCATATACCAGGCGCAGGCACAAAGATATTTAGATACATAGATGTATTTTAAGGATGTAAATTCAACCTAGGACTTTTTTTTTCTTGTAATCCCTCTACCACTATTCGTAATTTAAATTGCTTTATGTCTAAGCCAGCGAAAGGCTAAAAGAATAGGCTCTTTTTTAAAAGAGAAAAAAAGAGAAGAAGAAAAACAAACAAAATCACATTTTTCAAGTTAACCTCTGTCTTATCGGGACATTCCTTCTTTTCTTCTTATTATATATATATATATATATTTTTTTTTTCAAACAAAACAGAAGCCGTTGCTGAAATCACTGGAGCACCTGATTTACACATAGACGAGGGTTCAGCGTTACGCTTGGAATGCAAATTAAAACGTGCCACAGAAAACCCATCGTTTGTTTTTTGGTAAGAATTTGAATCCCAACAATTTTTATCCGAGCTTTGATTTTTTTTTCCTCACCATCCCCGCAGACATTTATTATTTTTTTGGTTTTATTTAAAAATGTCTTTATTTTTTTTTTTTATTTTTTTAGGTACCACGACAATAAAATGGTGAACTATGATTCACAAGATGGTTTTTCTGTAACTTCAACAACTGTAAATATGCCAGCGTCAGAGGGTGGTAGCATCATCAGTCATAGAGATCGAAGCCATACAAGTACCAGTAGTAGTAGCAGCAGTACTGCTAGTAGTACGAGCAGCAGCAGTAGTGGTAATAGTTTAAGCAGTAACAGTAGTCATGGCCATGGTAATAGTGGACATATGTCTTCATTAGCGTCGCAACATCAATCTTCATACTTACAAACACCTTCGACAAGTGTGCTAACAATACAGGAAGTGCATTTTCATCACGCGGGCAATTACACGTGTGCACCGTCAAATGCGAGACCGGCCAGCATAACAGTTCATGTCCTAAGAGGTAAGTTGTGTTTTTCTAAAAATATACCTACTATTTCCAAAAAGTTGTAAGTAAAGATCCCAATTTAAATGTTCTTTAAAATGTTGCTAGTAATAGTAACCATTACTCTGTATGAATTGTGGACCTGTAGTTTTAAAATATTCAAAAACAACACCTTCGGCTTCTTGGTCCAATCCAGTTAAAAAATACTTTAACATAATTTTTGTTTTAGCCGCCAGTGGTGACGTCAATAACGGGCCCATATGAACAACATTGAAACCCGGTCTCACAGACAGGTGGGTCACCACACCACTGGTGGGTTAAAAATTCAAAGTAAACATTTGTGATTTAGTAAGTTTACTGTGGTCTTTATTGTTAATAAAAGAAACTGAAGAAAGAAAGAGAAAGGTTTTTTTTAAAGAGGAAAGCACATTATTTGTTTTAATTGCCATAAACTATTTCAAAGATAATTGTTTGCCAGTTTTATTTGAATATGATTTCTGGCATATGTAACCCTCTGTTCGGCATCAATTTTAAAGAAATAAGGACCAATGATTCCACCAGCCTATTAAGCACATAGAACACAAAACTGTCAGTTTTTCTGGCTTATAAAGTGGATCCATTTGTTGTGCACGATGGCGGATGGACTCATTCGGGTCTTCTTCGATGCTGCGCCTTACTCTCTACGGCAGTAATGGCTTCTTCAGAGCACTTTGAGATGTCTGTGATGATGAGTAAGAGTATCATTTAGAGTAAACGTGTCGCGAAAACGTTTCATCGATTATCGGATTAATTACTCTAATGGAAGATTGTGTTGACCATAAATGGACGTGATGCGCTATGCGTTTCACGAACCATGCTCTTCAGGCGTCAGCCAATGAAAATATTCCGGCCAACTAAAAGTTCTGTACCTAAAAAACACCCTTTATAAGAACCAAAGTGCAATAGTTCTGATGGGATTTTGGGGGGAAAATACGGTTCTGTTTTTTCAACCAAGAAAATCTCAATTTGCGAATTTGTATGCTGGATAATTTTTTTAAAAATTTAAGAAAATTATATGAAAATTTTCCTTCTATCATTTCCATACAGGGTATTGCCTGATATGATGACACCATAATTTGAATGAGATGAATAAATATTATAATAACTTTATTCGATGTTAGGGTATTTCTCCAATTTCGATATCATCCACCTAGGATTCTTAAAAAAAGCTTGCGTTCGTGTTCGCTGATATATTAAGCAGTAAAATTTAACTGTAGAACTATTTTTGGAGCTTCAAATCAAGAAGCTATTTTCAATTTCTGAGCCATCTAATGTTTTTTTTTTCAAATCGATTTAAAATTCTTACTTTCTGTAAGGTTTCTCAAATTTTGGGCGATAAACACTTGTTGCGAAACAATTTCCAATATAATTGTCATCGTATAATAAAACACCCTGCAAACACTTAAAAAGTATTTTCATCGGGCTTAATACATCACATTGTATCAATTTTCATAAACAACTTATGTACGGCTTGAATACAACTATAATGATTTATATTATGTCCACTTCCATGTTGACTTTAATTTAAGAAGACAAAAAATTTTTATTTTAACAAATTTTTGTTGAGTTCACTGTGGCGTATGTGGTTGAAAAATTGAAATGTACCTTAGATAAAAACAGTAAACAATTTGAAAATCCTCTGAAGGAACCCCCGTGTTCTTACATAATGAACTTAATACTATGGAAAACATATAAAAAATGCAAACACAATTTTGCTTCTTTAAATAGGTTCTTTTATAAAAAGGTGTATAATAAAAATAAAAACAAAAATTTGTATAGCTAAATATAGTTTTATTTTTTTAAGATGGTTTTAGTTTATTAAACTAGCGTCTTCGGAAAACTGAATGAGGCAAGTGTTTAGAACCTAAGAATTTAAATCTAAAATTTTGAATAATTTAATAAACTATTCTAAATTATGGACTCAAAATTAAATTTGATGTTTATTTTTCAATGAAAAGAACATAAAGAATTTTGTCTTTACAATCTAGATTCTACACCGCTGAAAATTTTGAATGATGTATGCATTCAAAAATATTCGAATCAAGCAAATATCGATATCATCTTATTTCAAATGGAGTATTATATGATAAAACTGCAACAATTTGTAAACAATATTTTAATTTTAGTACAAAGATATAATACATTGACCTATTGTCGTCAAAATAATGTTAGAAACACAAGATTTATTCACAGAACAGGGTAAAATCATCATTTACATCACTCCATTGCAATAATTTTTTAAAATCGAATCACGCTGCCAAGAGAAATATAAAGCCATAATGAAGTAACCCCATTCAAGAATATTATTAAATCTTCTGATTTATTCATTATTGCTTTTAATTTTTTGTTAAAATATCTGCTATCTTACTAATATTATAAATGTGAAAGTTACGATGTTTGGATGTTTGGATGTTTGGATGTTTGGATGTTTGGATATTTGTTGCTAAATCACGCCAGAACGGCTAAACGGATCTGGATAAAATTTGGTACAGAGATAGCTTATAGTCTGGAATAGCAGATAGACTATTTTTTATCCCAGTAAAATGTATGGTTCCCGTGGGATAGATTTATTTTAATTTTTGAAATTACACCAGAATGGCTGAACTCATCTGAATGAAATTTAGCACAGAGATAGATTATAGTCTGGAATAGCATATTGGCTACATTTTATCCCGGTAAAATGTATGGTTCCCGTGGGATAGATTTGTTTTAATTTTTGTAATCACACCAGAATGGCTGAACTCATCTGAATGAAATTAAGCACAGAGATAGATTATAGTCTGGAATAGCATATTGGCTACTTTCTATCCCTGTAAAATTTATGGTTCCCGTGGGATAGATTTATTTTAATTTTTGAAATTACACAAGAATGGCTGAACTCATCTGAATGAAATTTAGCACAGAGATAGATTATAGTCTGGAATAGCATATTGGCTACTTTTTAACCCGGTAAAATGTATGGTTCCCGTGGGATAGATTTGTTTTAATTTTTGAAATCACACCAGAATGGCTGAACGGATCTGAATGAAATTTAGCACAGAGAAAGATTATAGTCTGGAATACCATATTGGCTACTTTTTATCCTGGTAAAATGTATGGTTCCCGTGGGATAGATTTGTTTTAATTTTTGTAATCACACCAGAATGGCTGAACTCATCTGAATGAAATTTAGCACAGAGATAGATTATAGTCTGGAATAGCATATTGGCTACTTTTTACCCGGTAAAATGTATGGTTCCCGTGGGATAGATTTGTTTTAATTTTTGAAATCACACCAGAATGGCTGAACGGATCTGAATGAAATTTAGCACAGAGATAGATTATAGTCTGGAATAGCATATTGGCTACTTTTTATCCTGGTAAAATGTATGGTTCCCGTGGGATAGATTTGTTTTAATTTTTGTAATCACACCAGAATGGCTGAACTCATCTGAATGAAATTTAGCACAGAGATAGATTATAGTCTGGAATAGCATATTGGCTACTTCTTATCCCGGTTAAATGTATGGTTCCCGTGGGATAGATTTGTTTTAGTTTTTGAAATAACACAAGAATGGCTGAACTCATCTGAATGAAATTTAGCACAGAGATGGATTATAGTGTGGAATAGCATAATGGCTACTTTCTATCCCTGTAAAATGAATGGTTCCCGTGGGATAGATTTGTTTTAATTTTTGAAATCACACCAAAATGGCTGAACGGATCTGAATGAAACTTAGCACAGAGATAGATTTTAGTCTGGAATAGCATATTGGCTACTTTTTATCCCGGTAAAATGTATGTTTCCCGTGGGATAGATTTGTTTTAGTTTTTGAAATTACACCAGAATGGCTGAACTCATCTGAATGAAATTTAGCACAAAGATAGATTATAGTCTGGAATAGCATATTTGCTTCTTTCTATCCCTGTAAAATGTATGGTTCCCGTGGGATAAATTTATTTTAATTTTTGAAATTACACCAGAATGGCTCAACTCATCTAAATGAAATTTAACACAGAGATAGATTATAGTCTGGAATAGCATATTGGCTACTTTCTATCCCTGTAAAATTTATGGTTCCCGTGGGATAGATTTATTTTAATTTTTGAAATTACACAAGAATGGCTGAACTCATCTGAATGAAATTTAGCACAGAGATAGATTATAGTCTGGAATAGCATATTGGCTACTTTTTAACCCGGTAAAATGTATGGTTCCCGTGGGATAGATTTGTTTTAATTTTTGAAATCACACCAGAATGGCTGAACGGATCTAAATGAAATTTAGCACAGAGATAGATTATAGTCTGGAATAGCATATTGGCTACTTTTTATCCTGGTAAAATGTATGGTTCCCGTGGGATAGATTTGTTTTAATTTTTGTAATCACACCAGAATGGCTGAACTCATCTGAATGAAATTTAGCACAGAGATAGATTATAGTCTGGAATAGCATATTGGCTACTTCTTATCCCGGTAAAATGTATGGTTCCGGGGGATAGATTTGCTTACGTTTTTGAGATAACACAAGAATGGCTGAACTCATCTGAATGAAATTTAGCACAGAGATGGATTATAGTGTGGAATAGCATAATGGCTACTTTCTATCCCTGTAAAATGAATGGTTCCCGTGGGATAGATTTGTTTTAATTTTTGAAATCACACCAAAATGGCTGAACGGATCTGAATGAAACTTAGCACAGAGATAGATTATTGTCTGGAATAGCATATTGGCTACTTTCTATCACTGTAAAATGTATTGTTCCCATGGGATAGATTTATTCAAATTTTTGAAATTACACCAGAATGGCTGAACTCATCTGAATGAAATTTAGCACAGAGATAGATTATAGTCTGGAATACCATATTGGCTACTTTTTACTCCGGTAAAATGTATGGTTCCCGTGGGATAGATTTGTTTTAATTTTTGAAATCACACCAAAATGGCTGACCCGATCTGAATGAAATTTAGCACAGAGCTAGATTATAATCTGGTATATCTTATAGGTTTCTTTTTATCACGGTTAAATGTAGGTATTAAATTATAAAGCTATAAAAGAAGAAGAAGTTAGATTACGATAGACTATACTCCTCAAGGTACAGTCTACTTCTTGATCAGCTGAAACGCGAGCGAAGCCGTGCGTAAAGGCTATATATCTATTTATATAAAAATGGATGTGTGTATGTTTGTATGTTTGTATGTTTGTATGTTTGTATGTTTGTATGTTTGTATGTTTGTATGTTTGTATGTTTGTATGTTTGTATGTTTGTATGTTTGTATGTTTGTATGTTTGTATGTTTGTATGTTTGTATGTTTGTATGTTTGTATGTTTGTATGTTTGTATGTTTGTATGTTTGTATGTTTGTATGTTTGTATGTTTGTATGTTTGTATGTTTGTATGTTTGTATGTTTGTATGTTTGTATGTTTGTATGTTTGTATGTTTGTATGTTTGTATGTTTGTATGTTTGTACGTATGTTGCCTATGGACTCTTAAACGGCCCAATGGATCTTTATGAAATTTTCAGGGTAAATATAGTTAATTCCAGGGATGGTTCCTGTGAAGGTTTGGTTCCGATCGGGTGGAAGACAAAAATAAAATGCAGACTTTTAACATTTGTTGGATGATTTTTTTTTTTTTTTTTATTTTTGATTTTTTTCATACATTATTTGCTGTTTGAAATATCAGCGAAAATTCCGGAATGGCCGATCGAGTGAAGGACAAACAAAAATGCAAGCTTTTAACAATTGTTGGTTCAATTTTGTTATAATCTATCTATATATGTATATATAAAAATGGAAACCACCCAATGGATCTTTATAAATTTTTCGGGGTAAATATAGTTTAGTCCAGGGATGGTTCCTGTGAAGGTTTCGTGCCGATCGGGAGTTAAGGAAAAAAATGCATGTTTTTAACAATTTTGGTTCAGTTTTTTTTTTTTTAATTCTTTTTTGATTTTTTCATAAATTTTTAAGCGGAATGCCCGGGTGGAAGACAGAAAAATGCGGGCTTTTGGCAAAGTTTTTTTTTTCAACTTTTTTATAAAAATGTTTTGCTTTCGTTGAATAAAAGCATCATATTTATGGAACTGAGTGGAAAAAATCAAACTTTCAACGAAAGTGCGTGTGCATTTATTGCAAGAATCGTCCACCCAAACATTTTCCAAACAACTTTTGAACATCGGAAAAGGAATTGAATCGCACAGCAAAATATTCAAGCTACAATTTATCAATGTTATCATGTTCAGTTTCACAATCAAATTAACTGCATTTTGTGTGTATGCCAAAAAATTTGTATATTTGTACACCAACCAAAACGACCAAAAATATTGCTTATCCGCTAGCATTGAGATAAAATATATAAATAAATTTAATTTCACATTAAATACACATAAGTGTTTTTTTTTTTGGGCGTAGCAACGCGCGCCGGGTACCGCTAGTATTTCATATAATTGAAAGCAATATGCCAAACAATTATTTCTGAAAAGGAAAATTTCTTCCAAACGAAATCTCCTGATAGCAGAACTAAGATCCTTTGCAAACTCAACCAATACTAATCAGTTAAAATTCAAAATTTAAAAATCAACGTCTTTTCTTATAAATCAACCATTACCATCAGACATCCGGTTGAAGCGACCTCCTTAAATTATGCAACAAAATTCTGTTTGTGTGTTTGTATAAATGTATAGCAGCGATCGTGGTGAATTCCGGTCAGTAGTATACCCACAGAAGCTGTTTTTCGTTTTGGCGCGAATTAAGTTGTGGTGAATATAGCTTCTGCAATTAATGAGCGCCTGGTACTTCATAAAAAAAAAATCAGAATTGTTCGAAAAAAATTAGTTTTGAATTTTTGTAATGGTTTTAAAGAAGAAAATGACACATTATTCAAAAAAAAACCTACAAATCATTGTAGACAATGAATAACTCAATTCTTATTATTTATTCCAAATCAAATCAAAAACATTAAAATTAAGAAATCATTTGTAAGAGAAAAGACGGCAGTTAAATAAGAGTCTTACCAACAAGAGAACGAACCTTCATGGCCTAGACATGAGGGTATTAATGTAATATTCATCTTAGTCGATAAAAAGATTCGATCAACGATTGGAGTGAGGGAGCGCATTATGCATATTTATTTATTATATATATTTATTCGAAGATGCTAAGGTATTTGTAACCGTAGTTGGTCAGGTATAGGAATGTTTCAAACTTTTCTAAGGTCCAATCACTTTTCAGGAAACGCTTTTATTATTGCCTAATCGTTATGCAATGTTCTTCGCTGAATTTTAAGGAAGGATTGAAAATAGCAGGGTAATTCATTAACTCCTACTCCATTACGTCTTTAGTGAAGTTTTGTTTTTGAAGACATTGGGACATATCAAGGGAAAGAAGGTCTTAACAAATCTCTGGTGCGCGCAATCACCTGTAACTGTAGTTCTACTACAATAGAAGTCGGCTTTTTTGAATCATAACAATCAACGTATGAACATCTTAAACCACTTGAGACTTTAAACTTCTAGGCTAGAATGGTTGTCCTAACACCACTCTTCATAGGCCTAGAACCATTCCATTATTACGAGTTTGAAATGGCATGGCATTTCAGTTGCAGTTTTTGTAATTATTTTTATATTTTCAGTAATAAATCCTTTGAAACCCTCGCGGAACATAAACAATTCTTTAACAAAGAATTTAAACTTCTTCTCCTTTTTTTTTAAATTCCAAATTTACTTTTATATTTCTTATCATTTAGTTTTCTTAAAGTTATTACATTTTTCCTAAATTAAAATTCAAAATCGTAATTCTTCATTTCTTGTTAGATAAGAGATGACATAATGTGTATGTACAACCAATCTGAAAAAGAAAAAGAAGAGAATCCATGAAATCAAAATTATAAACCGATCTATAAAATAGATCTGTTGTTATCAACATCTATCCGAAATCGCTTCAGAAATTCGTATTTAAATCTCGTGTGTGAGTTTTAAATAAATCCTCAAATGGAATTAAATGTTTAAGCTTGTTCAAAATAAGAGGAGCATAAAACTATATCTGTAATAAACATTAATGGTAAATGAACATTAGACAAACCTCTTTTTTATTTTTATTTGCTTGGCCTTTTATTTCAGAAAGTTTTTCTTGAGAAACCCTTGGTCATCCTGTAAAATAAAAAATAAATATCATTTCACAGTATCTAAACAAAAATATATTTGAAAAATAGAAAAAAGAAAAATTCTTTGTCTAATAAACGCAAATTTATAACGAAGCTCATTTAAATTCTCAAGTGTTATTGCACAAACTTTCCTCCTCGAATTCAAAATTATATCAAAATCACCCTTTTTTCGACGGTCATTGGCCTTCCCCATCAAGAACTTTCCCCAACAACACAGACTTAATGTATCGAATTAAATTTAATTTGTTTTATATTCGCTTGAAATGTTTTACCCTCATCAATAATGTCAAAAGGTCAAAATAAAGGCGTAAATTGTTTTTGTAAAGTTTTTCATCTCATCTGGCTTTTCCAAAAGTTTTGAATACAAACCATTTTTGTCAAAATTTAATCAGCTAACTAACTCACATCTATCTATGTATTGTGTAATATATGGGGTTGTGTTAGTGTAGGATTTGAATGTCCATGTGTGAATGAAAAATGTCGATATCATACCAAGCAAGGGGTAATGATATTGGACATTGTTTAGATTAAAAAAAAGCAACGCAATAGGCCTCTTATAGATATACTCGTATAGAAGTGGCAGGTTCTTGGAAGAAATAAATAATGCAAGAAGAAGCTTCACTTGAATTACTTAAAATTGACTTATTGCCAATTAAATATGCATGACCGCAAAAAGGATTGAATTCATTTAAATTGGTAGCCACGCTAATGGACATAAATTCAATTTTTTTGTTTTGCATAATCAGGTCTCGAAATTAAGTAGCGGCCAGACTTCATATATTTTTATATCTTCAAAGGAATAGAAGTAATCAAGCAGATTGAAGATTTTATAAAATTGAGTAACTGCGTCGTCAATATTAGAACAAATAAGAATACTCGAAATAATAGGAGGCACTTAATTATTCTAAAGTAATCGAAAGTCGGCTTTACGAAAATCGAGTGAATAGGAACAGTCTTGAGCATTACTGTTATTGAGTAAATGGATGCTCATGTCAATAAATATATCAAGTGGACAGTGGTAAAAGTCTACGTTAGTAGTGGCAGACGTAGATTCTACCACTACCGTACTAACAGCGAGCGTCAGAAGAAAAGACTAAATCGAGACTTCTATTTTAAAATTTTTAATACAGCTTGCTTGCAAATTTCCCAGGTCTAAGAAATCAAAATCCTCTTTTTTTGACACCAAAAGGATTGTTTTTTTCCATTAAATTAAAATCCCCTTTTTTCCAGCAAAATCGAAAAAAGAAGATTATTTCAAGTTTCTTTAAAATTCGAGGTTTTCCTTTTTCCCCTTTCGCTTAAAAAAATCGGCAAGAACGGGTGTTTTCCCCTCAACCTGGGACCACTGCTTGCTTGTAGAAGAAACTCTTGTTGCGACAAAGTACAGGGTGCGCCAGAGAAACTTACTTATTTGAAAGGTCAATAAAAAAAAAGTACTTCAGTTATTGTTTTAAATTTTTTTTTTATTTGAGAATACAATATCCCAATTTTTTTTTTATGCAGTCTTAAAAATGACATCGGATAAATGGCGACCCCCATTGCGCATACACTGATGAAGTCGATTTTTGAAATTCGTATCCACTCTTCGCAGCATATCATCCGGTATGTTGGCAATGGCGTCGCGAATGTTGTTCTTGAGGTGTGCTATGGTCCGTGGTCGATCGACATAAACCAGGGATTTCAAATAACCCCATAAAAAGAAATCGCATGGAGTCAAATCTGGAGAGCGTGCCGGCCATTGGAGATCGCCTCTGAGAGAGATGAGGCGGTCGGGGAAATGTTGTCGCAACAAATTCATTGAGCCTCGTGCTGTGTGTGCTGTGGCTCCATCTTGCTGAAACCACACGTTCCTAACGTTCATTTCTTCGAGTCTTGGAAGAAAAAATTTCAAAGCGAGCGCGGAAGGCACGTTGCGTAGCAACAAGTGAGCGACCGTTAGAAAAGAAGCTCTCAACTGCGAAGGCCCGCTGCTCTCTAGACCAGAGCATGATGGCAACTGACTGGAGGGAGAAACAAACTTGGGAACTTCCCCCTCTAGATGCGCCCCCTCTTGCCCCTCTACCCGCCCAACTCACCGCGCGGGAATTTTTTCAAATAAGTAAGTTTCTCTGGCGCACCCTGTACTACCAATAAATCTGTGAAAACTGCATTCAATTTCGTGCAGTAGTTTTTGCGTAATGTACGTTCAAACATACATACAGACAGATCGACAAAAATTCTAAAAACCGTTGTTTTGGCTTCTGTGGATGGTGGGTCTAATAGAGCCTCCTCATACTAGTTTTTCATCTATATCTTCAATGTACGTTCAGTCATCGACCTGTTATTGTACTATAATGTATAGAGCATTAGATAATGCAATATTAAAAATAATAATATGTCAGAAAATATATATTTTAATTCGTTTTCTTCTTCCCTCGACAACAATAAATTTGTATTTTCCATTTAACTGGATGGTAACAGCTCTTTAATTTACTGCGAACAATTGAACCACAATAACTGCGGTTGTAATCCGGAAGAAGTGTTCCGTTCATAGCACACAAATGCCCTTTGACCCTATACTTGCCTGCAATTCTAACACAACTATTCTATTGTTCTAGAAGAGAGCTTCCTCTAAACAACATTTGTTTTCCTCATTTCCTCTGCCATGTCTCCTCCAGTCCCAGCTAAAGCACCAACTCTGAAGACCTAGATTATTTGTTTTTAACTGGGTAATTTATGTTTTCCTTTTTTTTTGTATCCTTTCAGGCGAAAAACCCGCTGCAATGCAACACGCCAACCGTAGCATGGTTGACGGTGAAGGAGGCATCAATAGCAGTGGCGTGAGTAGCAGCAGTAGCAGCATTAATGTTTCTGCCGGGGCAAGCACTAGCAAAGCCAATAGTCATCCCATGCTCAATCGCATTTTCCGTTTTAGTGCAATGGTTGAATTCTTATGCCATTGGAAAGGATCATTGGCGTGGCTTATAACGACAATGCTTAACTTAATGGGCACCCTGCATAGTATCGATAGATGAAATTTCTCCAATAATGCCCACAGACTGTTACGTATATTTAATATGGACTAAGTAAGGATTTGAGCACAGAAAAAAAAAAATAAATAAAAATAAATAAAAAAACATAAAACCAATGAAATGGAAAGAAGTAAAAAAAAAAACTATATTAATAACAATAGAGTTAGTATAGAAAGGGTAACAAGAAGTTTATAACATCATTTGTTTATTTTTTGTATTCGTTTTTTTTTTTTCAACAAACAATACACACTTAAGACTTGAAAACAAATTATAGCATTTAAGGCCATTGGGAATTAGGGTAGGACGTACATTTTTTTGTTTTTTAATAGTTACAATTGAAAACATTTTTATTTCTTTAATTCCATTTGAAAGTGAAAATATGTTCAATAAAAGTGATTGGCAAATGTCATCGAAGGTAAGGTCGTTTGATTGGAATATTAGCATACTCATGGTACCATTTTTATCGTTACAATATTTATTGTTATTTTTGTTCAGTTCTTTTTTATCTGAAATAAGGACAAATCGGTTCTTATGTGTGAAATAAAATGAGATCATTATCTACAAGGAGGCACAAAAGTTGTTACCCCACCAGAAGATGCTTTAATTGTTCCAAATCGTAAGGAATTGTCAAATCGAGACTATTTTAGGAGTATAGTGATTCACAAATATGAAAGTAGCTATGACATTATTTGACACCATTTGTAAAAGTTAAAGCATATTTAGTGTGGGTGAAATGTACATAACTATTGCACCACCTTGTAAAAGAACTAAATCTAGAATTCAAAGAGTTTCGAATTTTGCAAATTTTACTGGTAAGATATATCAAATCTTTAATGAAATGTTTTTTTCACACAGAATTGTGGCCAATTTCAAATTCAAAACTGTCGACATACATAAGTAGTGCTTTCGAGCCAAATATGTATAGAAATGCATATAACCTTATACAATTCAGTTTTCAGATACATGCAACTATACATACAATCGCACGTGCATTTACTTGCAAGTATGCAAATGGAAAGGGAGGTGCTAATACATTCTTTTTGTCTTTCCAATTCACAAATTCCTAGAAAGTCGTTTATGAAAGATGTCGGTTAATAGTTTTTTCCACTGGTATATCAGTTTAAGTGGTTTTATTGAAAAAGATTTAATAACTTCATTACTTAAAAGCGACTCATTATTCTTATTGATTTTGATCAAAGTCTGGAAATCTTTATTTAAAGTGACTGCAGTTTGTAAAAATCATTTAAAAAAATTGTTTAAAAGTTTACATATTCGAATACAAAATGTAATGCTTTAATAGAATTTCAAACGAGTTTCCTACATAAAACAGAACAGAGGAAAATAGCACACATCAAACAAAATTTTTCTGTTTTAAATTGAAATCAGAGAATAAAGTTAGTTGCAACCAAAGGAAAAAACCATAAAACTACCCAAAGTAAAAAAAAAAAATACCAAAAGTTTTAAAATACAAAAATGTATTGCAACTTGCTTTACCATCAGTAGCTGCCACTGGCACATGTTGTTCGGGAAACTCGAATTTCAATTTTACATAAATTGTGCATTTGTTGTTAAACGGTATAAGTATAAGATACATTATTTACATACCTTAGTTACTTTAGTTACGTGTTACGATTTTCGGATTGAATTTGAGTCACTCTAGATTTGTTTATAAATGTTATGGTCATTCGAGATCGTACGTTCCAGATTTTAACTTTCAGGAACTGAAAATTTTAGTTTGGAATAAATGGAAACAGGTTTCGAGAACCCATCAATTGTTTCTAGATTAGACTATTCGTTTAGCATCGCAAGATTTAGTTCATAACATTTAAAAAAAATTGTGGAAGCGTATTTTTCAAACGAAATATGTGACCAGCAATATAAAATGGTTTTACATTTTGTGTGAGCGCGAAAATATTATGATCTTAAAATAAATACAAAAAGATATTATATGGTTTTCGTATGAGAATATCTTCAAAAGTACCAAAACTTAATTAAAAACAAGATTTTCGACACAATTTCGTCGTAAGAACCCAACCGAAAGACAGAACAAATTCAACTTTTTGTTAAAAAGAGTTCAAAAAGTTTTTCTTCAATGCAATAAAACTAAATTTCTGGACTCCCTGCACCAAGAATGTTGAAAACTTCTGTAAGTTTCTTTGATTCAGAATTTAATTAACAACTATCTATCTGATATCCGGATAAACTGAAATTTCAAAGAAAACAGGGACCATGTTCAAAAAAAAACGTTTGAACAAGGATATTGTAACGTGTAAGGCTTAAACTGTGTCCAAGAGTTCAAGCAGAGTGCAGGTGACTTTTAAACTGACAATGATATAATGATAAAATTCGGTGCTGAGACAAAATTCAAAATTTTTTGATCCAAAGCTATCAATAGCCCCTTCTTCCATGCGTTGAACAAAATCAATCTTTAATAAAGAAAAGAATTTTCACTATTGATATTAAACTTTTATTTTTCAACCCGTGGCGATGTTTTAAATTTATTAAATATTTAAGTGTGATCCATTCACCACCGGATTGGATTCGTTACAATATTTCAAAAAAGAATAACATTTAATCAGTTTTTTTTTTTCTATATATGTTCCATTTTAATTTAGTGGGGATTTTATATATATCTTAATGCTTTCATTATAATTTATTCATTCTATTTCTTCTCATAAATTATGTATTGATGTTTGTTTTTCCTTGTAAATTTTCTAACCAATGTATTTGTATACTAACAAAGAAATAAAAATAAATTGTAATTAAAAATTAAAATTAACATTTAGAATTCAAAAACAAAAAAAGTATTGAAAGTTAATGAACAAAAAAAAAAACATAATAAAACTAAAAGAAAAGATTTATTTTTATATCGACTTTTGTTACTAATAAAATAAATAATGATATTTAACTCCTGTTTTTCTATTAATATATATATAGTATGTATGAGTAATTTACAATTATGTAGGTATACTAAAATAAAATTTCGATATAAAATATTTTAAGTAAAACTGTAGAAAGAACATTTTTATTTTGTACAAAGTAAAAGGTTGAAGAATTGATTTGATTGCTTTTATTTTGGTTTAATTCGGAAGTGATTGGCATTGAGAAAGTACATACCTTTTTTATGTAATATATACTAATATTTTTGACTTCCAAAAACCTATAGATGTTTTGGTTATTTTTATTTTAATATGAATTTAAAAATATATAACAGCAAATTTAGAGTGTCCATTCAAACAAAATATAAATGTCTTTCCAACGAATAAACTCAATGTTTTATACTTTCAGAAATGTTTTTGTTAATATAATAACAACTTTACACTTTAAGTACCTATAAACAAAAACTTTTGAAAAGAAATTATTACAATACCTGCAGAATTCATTATAAATTAAAAAATTTAAAAAAAACCGATTCGTTGAAATCATCCTAGACAAAAAAAAATAATTTATTTTCTAAAAAAAAAAAAACAGGAAAAGTTATTGTAGTCATAGACAAAATTAAATGTATATAGGCGTTGACCTATGACCTTGTATAAAATATATAAATTAATGAAAATGAATTTAAAAATAATTTAAAAAAATATATGTATACATTTAAAATTTATATATGAATAGGCTCTTTTTCTATTTTACCCTAAAGAATAAGAATTTACAAAAATAAGATTATACAAAGAAAATAATAATTAAATAATAGTTCAATTAAATATTTACCAGCATTAAATTGTAAAATTAAATTTGAATTTCAGATTTAAAGTTGTTTTTAAGCTACAACCGATAAAAAGAAATTAATGGTATGATGCGCCCTGAGCTGGAGTAAAAAAAAAATAAAACGTTTGAAAATAAATGTAAATATTTTATTTAATAAAATTGACTGTGTTTTTGTTTTCATGTGTCTTGAAATTTACGAAACACGGCTTGCAGATATTTTTAAGATTTGATAAATGCATACGCTACTACTGCTATCAAAAAGGGAATTATAGGATGGCGTCCATCTGGAGTCTGTATAAATAATGACAGGAGAAGTTGGAGCACCAGTTTGAAGTTCAGATATAGGGTTATGTAATAAGCTCAGCTCCAAATTTATTATACTTATGAGGGCCCACAGTTGTACAATTCTAGTGGTTCATCCTCGAATCAAAACTCAAAACGGATTTACTTTCGATTGTGTTTGCATAATGGAAGTTTAAACGGATTAAAATAAACTTGATCAAGAATTTAAAAATAGGGTCCAATGCGCTGAATAACTATTGTACAATACAACTGGTTATTATGAATTACAAATATTTAAGCTTGAATGTTTGAATCTTTGTTAAGATATTACGTGTCGACAACTGAACCACCAATTGAAAGAAGGGAATAAATCCAAAAATTTTCAAAAATGACATTTTGATGCAAATGTCATCTCTATACGTAGACGCATCTGTTAGGCCGAAGAAAGAAACAAAAATCATTTTTATAACAGAAATATAGGTGATTTTAAAAACCATTAGTTGGAAGAAGGAAACATATCCCGGTTTTATTTCCTTCTTCCAACTGATTTTTACTTGCGATTATAGGTACTATAAGGCAAGTTATGCATTCGTAAAAAAAGAAAAATTTTTTTTTGACAATCAAACATAACATTACGATGATAGAGAAGATTAAAAAAGTGGGTCCGACAATTATTCTGTCTGTCTGTCTGTCTGTCTGTCCGTCTGTCTGTATCGGCACCTACAGCCAAAACGGCTGGACCGATTTGCTTCAAACTTGGTATATAGTATTATTATGACGTCCTACAGAGGGGTTTTTGGAATTAGCATTCTGCCATATGATTTTTAATGAAAAACTCATTTACCTCAAGAACGGCTCCTAAGATTTTGATAAAACTTTCTGAATGGTATTTTTTAAGTAAATTTTATGTTCTGGCTGGAACAGATTTTTCAGGAAAAGTCTTATAACGGTACCTCCCATACGTCCGGTTTTTTTAAATCAGATTTTCTCGTAAACCACTTCACGGATTTCGATGAAAATTTTAATATAAAAGCTCTGTTATACACGAAATAACATAAATTCTTTAATTTAAAAAAAAAATATTTTTTTGAGTTAAAAAAAAAAAAAGATAAATTTTTTTTTTGACTTTTGGTTTTTTCAAAAAAGATTTGTTCAAAATTTTAAAAATTTTTGTTTTCTGAAAAGAACTTTGAACCGCTAGATTTTGACATACTCAAAATAAATTTGAAATATGTTTCCGAAAAGTTAAAAAAAAAACGTTTTTTGAAAAAATGGCTCCAACGATTTTGAAAAAAAAATTCCTTAAAATTCAAAAAAGTAATAGAAATCTAATGGCTTAGGTACTTCATTTTCTCCAAAAAACGTGCGCTTTATTTATTTTTAAGGTCATAGTAGTCATTTCAATTTCCGTTAATTTTTTGTAACGGCCTTTTTGGAGGCAAAAGCGGTTTACTTTTGTAGATTATTAATAAGATATTAAGGTAAACTGTCATAGTTATAATGGTCATAGTAGTCGTTTACAGCCCTGTTATTTTTTTGTATTGGCAATTTGTTGTCTGCAGTTTGTTGTGGAAAAACATCCACAATTTTGATCCTGCCATTCAGGAACTCCACATATTCAGCGATGCTTGTGGAGGGCAGAACAGAAACAATACCCTCATAAAGTTTTTTCTACTCCTAGTTTCAATGGGCCGCTTTAAACAAATATATCAATACTTCCCTGTACGAGGTCACTCGTTTTTGTAGTGCGATAGAAATTTTGGAACAGCCACCGAATAAACACTCCATTGGAGTATAACAGCATGATATCCACTGCAAAAAAGACGGGATTTAAAGTGACAAGCATTACTTCCAATGACATTCTTGACTTCAAAACAACACACTTTTACAAGAAAACTTGCAAGTCAGTTTCCAAAGATTCTATGTACATGATTTCAAAATACAGACATTTGACTTACCGTGCAGTATCCAAGGGATACTTGGAAGCCTCGGAATATATTGATGGACTTGTAAAACATACTTTCTTGCTACAAAAGAATATCGTTACATCTGAACTACCTACCACACAAGCCTATTTAAATAAAATACCGATAAACTACAAGAAGATGGAAGATGTTCGGAAGATTGTTCAGTGCATAGAGGACGAAAAAAAGGAGTTTTATTTGAACATATTGACCTGGCCTACAACTGCTACTGAAGCGGCTGAAGAGGAAGAGGGATAAAGAAATATTAAACAACATTATTTTCAATAAATGGTTTTTTCAAATAATAATTTTTTTTTTCAGTTCTATATTGGAACAAAATACGATATGGTCAGCGTTTAAAACAACAGACAAAAACTTATCTATCATTCCAAAACCTTATTCCTTCAACAGTTGTATCTATTTATTTATATTTTTTATGTTTTCGGTATATCTTTGAAAAATAAACACTTTTTTTTACTTGCGATTATAGGTACTATAAGGCAAGTTATGCATTCGTCGAAAAAAAAAGTTTTGAGATAACAATCAAACATGACATTACGATGATAGCGAAGACGAAAAATGATGGTCTAAAAATTCTGTCCGTCTGTATGTCTGTCTGTCTGTCTGTCTGTCTGTCTGTCTGTCTGTCTGTCTGTATGTATAGAGACCTACAGCCCAAACGGGTGGGCCGAATTGCTTCAAACTTGGTATATAGACTTTTTTAGGTATTGTACAGAGGGGAAATTGAAATTTTTTTTTTAGCTCAAAAAATAACGGTACCTGCCATACAACCGTTACGTTAAAGCTTATTTTTCTCAAAAACGGCTCTAACGATTTCGATTTAAAAAAATCAGTATTGGTTTTTAGGTACGACCAATCATATGGCTGAAAAAAAATTTTTTAAAAATTGGCTAAGAACGGTACTTTCCATAGGACCGTTTTTTTTGCTTTCGACTAACTCGAAAACGACTCAACCGATTCTTTCGAAATTTCACACACATATAGCTGTAGGTAGCTCAATTTGTATTGCATACCAATATTTTTGAAAAATATTTTTTTGTATTTTTAAAAGCATTTTTTTAAAAAAAATTTAAAAAATTAATATTTTGAAAACTAATTATTAATTTTTTTTCCAAAAATTTTAAATAAATGTATTTGCTGAATACCTATAAACTGGCGCTTTTGAATTTTTTTTTTTAAATTTTTTCAAAAAGTTTTTCAAAAAAAACTTTTTTTCTCAAAAACCGCTTCACAGATTTTTATAAATTTATTCTCATAAATTCAAATTTATCCAAGAAATAAAATGGCGTACTTTTTTTTCAGCTCAAATTAGTTTAAGTATTTATTTAAGAATTTTGAAAAATTTATTTTTATCAATATCTCAAACCCTTAGACCACTGTCACACATTAGAGCAAGTTCGTGCGACCCAGTCGTGCATTTTATTTTTTTTTTAAATTCAAATTTTCAGTTCAAAGGAAATAAATCCGAGCTGTGTCTAGCGATATATCTAGCTACTAGAAAGAAATAGAAAAATTAAAAAATATCTTATGCGAGTCAAAACGTCAAGAGCTTTATTTTATCCGTATGTCAAAAATCTGAAAACCGTCATATAAAGAAGTTATTCAGTTGGAAGAGGCAACTGCATCAACACAAATGTTTCATTGTTCTTCTGAGACTGATTTTGATTTATTTTAATGGAAGGTCTGGACAGGGAGATATCTATATTTCTTTAAATTTCGGGAAATCGAAGGATCCAGGATTTCGAAATAAAAATTGCAAAACATTTAACAAATTGAACCAAGTAAAATTGGATTGTTTAATCTTTTTTTACTTGCGATCATAGGTACTATGAGGCAAGTTATGCATTCGTAAAAAAAAATTTTTTTTGGACAATTAAACATAACATAACGATGATAGAGAAGCTTAAAAAAGTGGGTTAGACAATTCTGTTTGTCTGTCTGTCCGTATGTTTGTCTGTCTGTATTGTTACCTACAGCCTAAACGGCTGGAGCGATTTGTATTATTATGACGCCCTTCAGAGGGGTTTTTGGAATTAGCATTCTAACTCTAAAACTAACGGTACCTGCAATACGATTTTTAGTGAAAAATTAATTTTTCTCAAAAACGGCTCCTACAGTTTTGATAAAACTCTCTGAATAGTGTTTTCTGTGTAAACCTTATGTTTTGGTTGGAATAGATTTTTCAGGAAAAATCTTATAACAGTACCTCCTACTACAAAAAAAAAGTGAAAAAGTTATTATGAGAACTTTCGAATCTCAACAATAAGACTAAATTGACTTACTTACTTACCTAAGGTGCTGCAGACAGTCGATCGTGGACCACGGCCTAAACCAAAAATTCTCACCAGCTAGGCCAGTCCTTTGACAGCGATTGGAAGAATGATCTTCGACTGATCTCTTCACTGATATTTTTAATTTTATTTTATAAACACTGAATTATACATAATATGTATTGATTTCTAGGGAAACCATAGTTACTGCATGATTCTGTATTTAAGGACTGTTTTTCTTCGAACACAATAATGCACAGGAATTTTCATTTAACACTAATTTTGCAAAATGACTTCCAAATAATTTGTTGCATTCAAATATCCATATCCATACAACCACCAACCAATTAATAGCACACTATTTTTGAAAATTTGTTCCTCCTCCCCCACACAATAAAGCCAGCCCTTCTTAACCACCCCCAATCACCCACCCACTATTTCTGACGATTCCCCCATGCACCAAATTCAACCACTTACTCCACCTACAACCACCTGCTACTCACAGACTATTTTTGACAATTCCCCCCCCCCCCAGTACAACTATCTTTGACAGTTCCCTCCACTACATCCCCCCCCCAAAACCGACCACTCATTACACCTACATCACCAAACACCGCCAACCACCCATCACTCCTACAGCCACCAACCAACCACCAACCATTTTTGACAATTTTTTCCTCACCCCCTCCCAACACCAAACCCCCCAAATCCAAACACCTACCCCACCCGCCTCCACCTTCCACTCACCCACCATTTTTGACAACTTTTTCATCGCACCCCATCAAATCAACCATCCCCACCACCAAAACTGCCAACCAATCAAACCACCTACAACCGCCACCACCCACCCACCATATTTTTCAATTCACCCTCCCTCCCCCAATCATACCAAATCCCCCCAACACCAAACACCCATCCCACCTACAGCCACCAAGGAACCACCCATTAATTTTGACCCCCCCCCCCCCCCCCCCCCACACACACACACTCCCACCACAACCAACCAACCACCCAACACCCTCCACTCCCACTTTAACGACTTTCTAGGCTATCAAAGCAGCTAGGTAACGTCAGTGTGACTGTGACTGTGACATTTTTTCGTGCGTGCTGCCCATATATTCCAAACCGATTTATTAGACGTTATCACGTCAAAAATGAAAATCTCAAAAATTGCACATCCTGCTCCCAAGAAAACATCTTTCCTATATTAAAAAATTATAATCGTCAACTAGATCAACTAGATAAAGCATCGTTTAAAAAAGTAACGAAGCGTTTGGCTGGTTTTAAAATTAGTTGACCTCTTTAACGTTAAAGTAGTCGACTCTCATTTTAAAATTATATATAAAAGTCGGCTCCTGTTTTAAAACTAAATAAGAGCTAGGCTTCAGTGTTTAAACATTTGCGCAAGTATTTTTAAATCAAATTTTGAAACATTTTCAGAGGGCTTTTGTAAAATATTCGTTTTTGAATTCCTTAAGACTATATAGTTACAGAAAAATCTATCTAATCCCTTGTCTTTAATAAGCGTTTCTGGTAGTTTGCGAGACACCAAAATACTTTTATTGTCATCCAATATTTGAATATGCACTGAATTTTTCAAACACCTGGTTAAAAGTTTTGCTATGGGAATTTTTTTCTTATTGAACAATCATCAATCTGTAGCAATTTTTGACCTGAAATTATATAAAGTTCTTTTTCCATTTAAATAATGGTAAATGATGTAAAAATAAGCTCTAACTTTTCAAGGTTAAGACTAATAAAAAACTGTCAATAATGGTGATGTAGTGTAAAAGGTAGAGTTTCAAGATGTTCTGAAGGGATCCGTTCAAAATCCCGAAAACCAAATTCCCGAAACTTCAAAATCTCGAAAAATCAAAATCCCGAAAAATCAAAATCTTGAAAAATCAAAATCCCGAATGTTCAAAATCCCGAATGATAAAAAGCTAAAGATTAGAAAAGTTAGTTTTACTTTACGGTTGTGTCCCCGAAAAACGGAGCTTAAATCCCTAGATCCCGAGAAGCGGTCCACTCAAGTAGGTACTGCTGATTAAGAAAACTGTTGATACAGGCGCCTGCCAGACAACTGAACATACCATTAGCGGAGCAACGAAGTTACGTGAGCGGGTGTGTCCCCGAAGAAGGGAGTTCAAATTCCCAAGAACCCGCGAAACAGGCCACCCAAGTACTGCTGATTAAGAAAGCTGTTAACACAGGCGCCTGCCAGACAACTAGACATACCCTTACTGGAGCAACAAAGTAGCGTGAGCGGGTGTGTCCCGGGAGTTAAAATCACTAGATCTCGCAAAGCGGGGACCCAAGTACTGCTGAATAAGAAAACTCTGGACATAGGCGCCAGCTAGACGACTGAACGTATTTCAAATCACGAATTATTTGATTTCTAAGGAGAACATACGTTATCTCCAAGAAACAATTTCTCAATCGGACGAATTCCCCAACAAAATTTAAGCTAAGACTACAAAATCTCCATGGGGAAGGACGTTCAAATGGCAAAATCCAGAATAAATAATTTCGCCATACTATCTCAAAATTTCCAATAATCCCCAGCATATTTTCCTAATGTTTACTTAAGTTAGGATTTTCTCTTGTGGATTTTGGCTTTGCCTGTGTTTTTCCTGTGGATTTTGTCTTTTTTGGGATTATGCTATTGAACCAAGCATCACTAACCCGATTTTGCAGTATTGATTGCTATTCGGGATTTTTCTGGATTTTTATTTTTCTTGATTTTGATTTTTCTGTATTTTCATTTTTCGGGATTTTGAACTTTCAGAATTTTGGTTTTCGGGATTTTGAACCAGACCCTGTTCTGAACGATTTTGTATCAAAAAAATGTGAAAAAAGTTAATATATAAAGTTTTATGTATATACATATTGCATTTAACTAGTATTAAGTTCAAACACCCGTCGTCTCATTTTTCTTTTCCATTCACGGTTTCGTCTTATATTTTTCATCACTTCAGCGAAAACTTCGAGCGACAAATTCTCGCACTCGTGTCGGAACTTCAAAAAACCCCACAAAAAAAAGTCAGAAACGGTAAAATCGAGCGATCTTGCGGGCCAGTGCAAATCGGCAAAACGAGAGATGAGGCGACCCGGGAAAGCCGCCTTCAGAATATCGGTTCATGTCGGTTCATGTATCGCTCCATGGCTTGTTCACTTGTATTCTGCATCTGTCTAGACCACAAATGTCAAAAAAGATTTGACATTGGCGGCCATTTGCAAAAATAAGAGCATCTTTCAATACTGTGATTCCTTTTGGCCCACCTTGTATATGTATATACACCTTATGAGATCCGGATCAATATTATCTAAGTAACTATACCCAACCTGTTCATTAAGACTATTTCAATGAGCCCAAATAGAAAACCTTCGATGTAAGTACTTTTGGAGTTAAGCATAAGTCAGGAGATGCTGCTGATGAATCAGCAATTGCAGTATCAGGTTGAGATAACCATGTGGTTGTCATATCATATCACTGTTTACTTTGAAGTAACATAACAGGACACATGCCTAGAGCCCCGACAAGGTTAATCTGGTCTGATTAGTAGTTTTGATTTTTAAATTGAATGCCATTTCCCAGTCAAACACCAATAACGGTATCGTTGATTGAATGTCTTACAATTTTTTCAAAATGTATGGATAGCTATAATTAATTGAAAGGTTGTCCAATTAAAAAAAAAAATACGGAAGTAAGAATATTCAATTACTTAAAAACGCAGTTATTGTTTGGGCAACTGATTCCATAGTGCTTTGGAACGCAAAAATATCAACAGAAATAAAGATTTTGTTAAAAAAGAAAAAAACAATCTTTTAAAATAAAATAGAAGTTGTTGTCTCTTGGTCTTTTGTTATGTTTACTATACTGTTTTACCCAATCCTCCACTAAAGTATACTTCTATTTAAATTCTTGAAACTACAAAGTCCTTTTTACATACCTTAGCGTACAAAATTATACTAGAGTAGGTCCTTCTAAGGATAAAAATGCATATATACCAACGTATATGCCAATGCCAACATAAAAAGCTACTCCTGTTTCCAGAGTTGTTGTTGTTTTCGACTAGAATTGCGAACCCAAAACCAACTTCATGGTCGGTGGTGCGGTGCTTTTGTTGATTTGTAAATTGTATAAATTGGTGAAACTTCAGAAATAACGAGGTACAAACAATGCAACTGTGAAATAAAATGTATCTGCTAGCAATGCCATGTAGTGAAGTTTTAGGTGGTAATTTGTGGTCCCATTATAGTTGGGTAGGAGTTTCCTCTTTACGTGGGTTTGGATTTAAAATTAAATAAACAAATGGGTTTTCGTAGAAAGGAAGTAAATCATAGGGAAATGTTCATTTGGATTTGGAAGGATGTAACTGTAAGTATAATAATTAAAGAAGGTTTTTTTGTCAAGTTTTCTTTGCTCTGTTTCGATTTGAAGGTGAGAGCAGTAGGTATAGATGCAAAAAGCATATTAGACAACCTTATTGATTGTGAGCTGATTCTAGGGGATTATGATTTGCACTAAATTTTTTAATCTAGCTAATTTGTATCCGAAATTAAAATGTATGTACTCACTCGCATATTATGATAGGTACGTCCCGTCAACACAGTAGAATCATACATTCGTAAAAAGCTGTTCAGCTTAGCAGATTATTCAATGATATTCGACAAAATAATGTGTTGAAATAAACAACTTCCAAATAAAAAACAAACCAAAAATCCTCATTGAATGAAAACCGAATATTAATTAATAATTAAGAATAAAAGATATTGGAAAGGCTTTGTTACTTGTACACATAAATACTGTCTTTTTTATCATCTGAATTAAGTGAAACATATTTTTGATTACTTCAAATGAACCAAATGAACTAAATTTATTTATTTATTTTTATAAATTAGAAGAACAAATAACGTCAGTGAACTAAAATACCAAATAAAATTAATGCTGTTAAAGTTAACAAGTATACAGCATATAGATATGCATTTTCCAGGAAGAGGACTAAAATTAATGCAGATTCTTATTTAACGGCTTAGCAATTAACGTGTTTTTAATGAAATTCTATAATTATTAACGATAACGATTAACAAACCACTTTGCGAGAAAAACCAAATTGTTTCACAGGAAAACATATACGTTATCTCCAAAAAAAATAATAACTCAATTGGACGAATATAAGCTCACATTACACAACCTCTAGGGGAAGGAGACCAAACAAAAAATCCAGAATAAATAATTTCTTTTCCAGCTATCTCAAAATTTCATATAATTCCCATCATATTTTGTCAAGGTATTAGTTGATGAAGTTAAATTACAATTAACAATTATTGTATCTATACTCATCATCATCAGAATTAGCTATGTGTGCACAGATTTCAGTCCATTTTTTTAGATACTGTTGTTTTCACTAAATAAAACTAGTTGTAAGGAACTTGTGAACTTTTGTATTTATTACCCAAAATAAAAGTAAAACACAATAAAAACTAATTGTTTGTATTTCATTAAATAAGAAAGGAATACACCAAATCTTTTATAGAAAGAAAACAAATTTGTTAACTTGGCCAAAACGATGATGTGCAAGTAATAAATCAAGCAATAAAATCGCGATCCGATTTCTGGCACATCATCGTTGTTGGATTTCCCTTTGGGAAGTTTGTCTATTGGGATTTTCTTTCTGGGCTTATGTCATTTGACCAAGCATCACTAACCCAGGTTGAAATTACAAGAGAATTGTACAAAATCCCCGAATACAAAATCCCGATGGTACGAAATCCCCAAAAAAAAATTTACTAGCTATTATCGCCAAGACAAATATTTTGTTTTCCAAAATCTACACGAAATCCTCAAGTGTCCAGTTTCCGTGTATATGTTCATTATGTGCATTAAGTTTGCAGATAAAAATCTCATGAAATTCTCTTATTGTGATAATTATCACCTTAAATCTCAATCCGCTGTACCCCTTTCTTTACTATCTTTCTATTCTTCTCGTTCTCACAAGCTAAAAATTTGTCATAACGATTAACATTTTCTAAACAACAAATAACCTTGAATGCATGAACTTTTCAGTCTTACGTGTGCTTTCATATGTATGTATATTGCGTAAGTGCTGTTTTTTACAAACATTAAAACATTATAGGATATTTTAAATTTAGGTACACTCTGGATATTACATGCAATATAAATTAAACTAAATAATATCACTAAATAATATCACCAAATGTGCGCTTTTTCACGCAATGATACACCCTAAACAGCTGGAATGATTTAATTCAAACTTCATTTTGGATTTGCTCAAAAACGGCACTTACGTTCAATTAAACTCGATATTCAACAAATCAAGGGCATTTTTAGAACATTTGGTTTTTTATTTTTGGCTTAAATGTTCATAACGAAAATCAGGTTTAAATAGTTTTTTTTTAATGGACGTTATTTGGCAAAGGCTTAATTGAATTTACTCAAACTTTGTCTGGCATACTTCTTCAGAATTTTCTATATGATGACATTGCAATTTTTTGAATAAACCTTTATAAATGGTGGCTCCCATACAGCAGCGGATCTATGAATTTCAAAATTATCCCCCCTTCCATTTCATTACCAATTTAGAAATTTATTTTCTCTTCCTTTGATTTCAAGAAATTCCGGATGATCAAAACGTATTTCCAGTGAAGAATTTTGGGAAAACGAAGATGAACACAATTTAGGGGAGACCGGGGCTAATTAACTCCAGGGGCATGTAGACAAATTGCAAATAGCTTTTAAACAACGCAATTATATGCATGTTTGTTCCTACCATTGCATTAAAAGCAACTGCCTGCTTAGTCTTACTTTGTCTTACGCCACTAGCAGGAGTATTTTCGGAGATATTAAGAATCTTTTATTTTGCTTTTTTCGTTGCGTTTTACGTATCTAGTTGAGAATTTTTTTCGGGATACATACAATATGTGTCTATGTGTATCTGGGTTTGTGCGTTTTTTTTTTTTTTTTTTTTGCTTTTTCATTTCTCGTTCCCGAAAAACGAAAAACTGCCAGATGGCCGGTCGGGGTTATTTAGTAGACTACTTTTTTGAGGGGTAAATTGACTCATGATTTTTGTTGTTGTGATTTACAGAAAATGCAAACTTACAAGAGGAAAACATCGAGAGGCACTACGGAACTTTTATTATTATTAATATTAATATACTTACAAAATTAGAATTGTTCAACACACGAAGAGTTTTGTTTTGTTATACCACAAAAGTGATTTTTTATAATTTTTTTGGATTAATATATATAAAAAGAAATTTTCCTATAATGCTTTGACTGCAAAGAATTTATTTTAACGGTATAAAAAGTATATAAAAAATACGTCTTTTATGATGTAAGTTAAACAAATCAGTTTTCATAATTTCTTTAATTCAATTTCATATACCTAACGCTCAAAAGAATGACATAGTCAACTTACTCCGGTACCGGGGCTAGTAGAACCACTAGAAGTCATCCAGCCAATTGAAAAAAAGCTACCTAACATGTATATATTTTAATTGTAACATTTTATTTAGAAAAACAAACCTGTGTTTTATTTATGGAAGTTTAAATTATATTGATGCCTATCTTAGTTTTTTTTATAAAAAAAAAGAAATGTAAATTTTTAGTCTACTAACCCCCTACATTATGTAATTACACATATCAAAGCCGAGTTATGCAATACATTCTTTAAAGTGTCAAAGTGGTGCTTCAAAGAAACGGACAACGTTTTTCAGCCAGCTGAGATGCATCGCAGGAAGTAAACACAAAAGTGTGTATAGCAATATAATAATTACGCACACACATCTAAACCTAACTTTATATTACAAAAATTGTAAAAAATAGAACCGTTGCTATAGCAATGAGTTTCTAAATTGAAATTGTGATTCTTTCAAATGATGGGTTAATTTAGTCCTTGCTCATAACATTAGTTTTTGTCTTCGTGTTTTTCTTAAATTTTAAAATCAAGTGTACCTACCTCGGATACCTTTTATGAGAAGAAAAAGACGTCCCTCTCATCCAATATTTATTTCGGATGTCACATAATGACCAGGACAACATAAGCAAATAAATAGACAAATAAAAAATTATTTTCGTCCTTGAATTTTCCACACTTGATTTATATATCAAACACAATAATCAGATTTGATTAAGTTATTGAACACAACAAATCATGTTTATTTAATAAAAATCTCTGAGGAAATAGTTAAATGTTCAATCTTACCTCCGCATCCGCATCCTTATGAAGCTCAATATCTCATTTATTATAAATAAACCAGACAAGCAAGGCATTATACAGGGTGTCCCGAAACTCAACGTCAAGCGGGCACCGGGTGAAAGGGTAGGTTATGTCCGTACTGGGAAAAGTAAGGAAAAAAATCCATCTCGCTTTGTTAAGTAAAAATAGTAATATTTATAAAAATTATAAAAATCGTTACACTAGACCACACTTTTAGGTACTGTGGTCACAAATTTTCATATTTTGCGGTGTTTATTTTTTTATGTAATCCTTACTAACTATGCTATTATTCCTAATTAAAAATCCAAAAATAAATATCGTAGTTTTCGTAAGAAAAATAAAATTTGATTTGGACGTCTGATGAACAGATCTTTTCTGCGGCGATGCAGAGCCTGTATTCGTGCCGAGGGTAAACAATTTGAACATTTTCTTTAGTGTAAAGTGCTTTTAGATAAAATAAATGTATTAATTTTTTTTCATTTGTTTCATTAAGATTTATGAATAGATAAAGTTTTCAGTAATACATCAATAGGGAACAATACAATACCTTCCAATTTTTTAGTCCTAATTTATAATGCTCTACAGCGGTTTAAATTTTAATAATATTTTTTATGGGTGAATAATTAGCAAGTGTTGTACCATTTTGAAATCTTGGTAAAATGGGCCAACTTTTTAAATAACTTGCCGAGGGTAGTGCGGTAGATTTTTTTTAAAGTATGAAGTATCAAAGTTAAGTTTAAAAAAAAAATTTCACCATGACTCAGTCAAATTTTATTTTTCTTACGAAAACTACGATATTTATTTTTGGATTTTTAATTGATAATAATAGCATAGTTAGTAAGGATTACATAAAAAAAATAAACACCGCAAAATATGAAAATTTGTGACCACAGTACCTAAAAGTGTGGTCTAGTGTAACGATTTTTATAATTTTTATAAATATTACTATTTTTACTAAACAAAGCGAGATGGATTTTTTTCCTTACTTTTCCCAGTACGGACATAACCTACCCTTTCACCCGGTGCCCGCTTGACGTTTAGTTTCGGGACACCCTGTATAGGACTGTATTTTATTCACAATAAAGCCAGAGAGAGGGGAATAGAAAATCAAATCAAATTCCTTTTGAAAGTGTCCTGATTTCCTCAATGTGTTGCTTTGCGGTGTTCTCTTGATTGGGTGCGTGCTTCGCACATTTAAAATTACCCAACTCATTTAATTTGTGGTAACATAGGGGAGCAACAGCACAGCAAAAAAACATCATCTTTAATTTTGTTCTTTAGAAACGCTAACAAAGCCGATCAAATGAACATGTGGGTTTTCTGTGTGTGTTTCTGTTTAATTTTTTATGTGTGTGCCTTTTCTAATGTTAACGATATTTTTCAGGACACTATGCTGTGACGCTAAAAAATATTGTGAAGTACATATATTTGGCTTTGTTAAATGGTTGCATAACAACAACCCATAATATGTTCTTTATATACAACACAAGCATGAAAGTACCTTTTTAAAGCACACACACACACACACTCACACACACACACACACACACACACACACACACACACTAAGTGAAGGTGCTTGGGCTTAAGATATATTAGATCCGGATCGGAAAAGAGCTATTGCGGGCGGCTGTAGATACACAATATACAACAAGCCTTATGACACAATATTTACACTTGGGATGAAAATAATAAAATGTCTTCCTGTTCCTGCTCTATTCCTTGACATTTTCCTAAGGACTACACGTGCAATAAAAACGCCTTCTGTCATATTTTTGGTTTAATTTTTTAAGAACAACGCAGTTCAATTTAATGAAAAAAAAGGTCATAGTATACACATCCACATACACACCCAAGCACAAAAATAGACAACAAATATTTGAATGAGGGTATTCTTCGTCCTTTCAGCAAATACAAAATGAGAAATATCCCCTCAAAAATAAAAGTAACAATATATTTTAGACACAAATTCCTCCACTTTTTTTTTATAAATTAAGTAAATACGAAGGAAGTAATAGGCATAAGCTTTTATTAATGTTTGTTTAAGGATAAGCATGAAAGAACGGAACCAGGATATTACAGCACTATTTATACTTTTATTATTATTTTGTTCAAAATAAAAAAAAAAATTAAAACATAAGCGAGAGCTACCAGTATTTTTGCAACAATCAGTTGAAAATACCCTTTTCTAACATGAGCTCGTGTGTTTATTAAATTATTAATAAAATACATCAAGTAGCGCGTTAACTCTTATAAACTAATTACAATATTGAATAAAATAGTTAATAACACAATAAATAAATTAGTTTTACATGTGACGTGTTTACCGATCTACAAAGAAAATTGAACAGACACGGCACGTTTGCCAACAAAAAACCAACTAGCAGTTTAGTGACAAACGATGATTGTTTTTTTTTTTTTAATTCTAGCTAAACCAAGCATTACAAACACACATTTTTCATCTTCCTACTTCAAAACTGCAACCTATAGTTTTATATATTATTTTATAAAAATCACGCCCCTAAAAGTGGGCGCAAACTTTTTTTTAAAGATATTTGTTTCATAACGTACACATTACACATATACTGGCTAAAATTGATTTTGGATTTAAATTGAAATTCGGTCTTGGATCTTAATTGAAAACACCCAAAAAAATCGTCGCTGTAAATCTTACAACATGTGGCAGTCAAATTCACAATTAAGTAAAAAGTTCTATATTTCACAGCAAACGCGTTCACTTTTACAATTAATTGCAAGTTTAACAGCGTTTGCTATCACTTTTACAATTAAACTGTCAAAATGAAAACGATTTCTTGTTGTTAAATTGACAGCGCATCGTCAGTTTTCGTTGTCAAACAAATACAAAATTGTAAAATCTACATCAAAAAATTGTGAAATCTACAACCAATATTATTTGTAGTTCTTACAACACGCTGTAGAAACTACAACCAAAATGTAAAAATTACAAAACACTGTAAAATACACAACAAATGCATTCAATTCTACAACGATTTTCTGTTGAAACTACGTTGAGTAGTGGATGTGACAGCAAATTTATCGTAATCCACAGCTCATCTCACAACCTTCCACTTACATTTATGTAGGGCTTTAAGACAATTATCGTCATGAAACATATATTAGCTAAGTAAGTAGCGCACATAAACGGTAGCCAAACAACTCGAGTTCGAATTCAGGTGGAGAAAAAAAAAGGTAAATACAAAAAAAAATTAGTATCGAAATAAGTAAAAATCTAATATATGTAATTAAAAATTAAAAAAAAAAATATAATATATAAAAAAAATTATTTTATTCAATTTAAGGCTGCATGATACACAACATTGTTTTTTTTCTGCTCCAGACCGTAAATGAAGAGTGAAGATGGTTTTCCAACTCGGGGAACACGCCACATATAAGTATAGCTGCCTGCATGACATTTCGAGATTTATGCCCCACACATCGAGCTACTGCCCTTGTGACTTGTTTATGGTAACCGCAAATACAAGTTTCACTGGGATCTTAATGAATTTAAACTATAACGGCCCCCTCCTCCTACCGACCAATTGCACTTACGTCCCTTCTTTCCAAGGTCATGGAAACGCTGATAAATCGTCAGCTCAAGAAATATCTCGAAGATCGGGAGCTTTTAAATGACCGGCAATACGGCTTTCGCAGCAATCGTTCCACTGGTGATCTGATGGCATATCTCACCGAACAGTGGAACAAATCTGTGCATCGCTTTGGCGAAAGCAAGATTATTGCGCTTGATATTTCAAAGGCATTTGATAGAGTTTGGCATGAAGCTCTTTTATCGAAAATGCGTGCATTTGGTATCGATGATACTCTTATTCGTTGGATTAGAAGCTATCTTCTGGACCGTTCAATACAAGTTGTATTAGACGGTTTCAAGTCTGATCTCCACAAAATAAATGCTGGTGTGCCCCAGGGCTCCGTTCTGTCTCCGACTCTCTTTCTCATTTTTATAAATGATCTCTTGTCTGTGACTTCTAATCCATTAAATTGTTTTGCTGACGACTCAACCCTCAGCTTTTCATATACGTTTGATAATTCACGGCCTTCGCCTTCGGACGTGTTATTACAACGAAATCGTATGATAAGCTCGTTAAACTCCGATTTAAACAGCATTGTGAATTGGGGTACTAGAAATCGTGTGGAGTTTAATGCGTCGAAAACTCAATGCTGTCTTTTGTCGTTGAAGCTAAACATACCCCCTATGCCATTATCCATGAATGGTACTTGCATCGAGGAGGCCGAAAAGCTATCAGTACTCGGTATGTGTATCAGTGACAATCTTCGTTGGAATGATCATATACTTGAGATTGCCAAGAATGCTGCAAGATGCTTAGGCTTTCTTAATAGATGCAAGAAGTTTTTCACCCCTTCTGATCTGGCTACAATTTACAAAGCGTTTATACGCCCTAAACTCGAGTATAACTCCCATCTCTGGGCAGGTGCTTCTCAAACTTTTCTTCACCTGCTCGACAGAGTTCAGAAAAAAGCGTTAAAATTGATAGGAGAGAGAAGCATTATGGAAACATTTCCGTCACTTGAACATCGTCGAAATGTCTCATGTCTTTCCTTATTTTACAGATTCTTTTACAAAAAATGCTCACTCGAGGTAGCCAGTTGCGTTCCACCCCTTAAACATTTCCCCCGTAATACTCGTCTTGCTAGGAACGCTCATCAGTTTACACTTGAGCCCAATTTCGGACGTACCGTGAAATATAGAGATTCTTTCTTTAGCCGTACAACACGAATGTGGAATGGATTGCCTGGCACAATTTTTCCTTGCCATTTTGATCTTCAAACATTCAAGATCAATGTTCATCGACACCTCCTTTCCCTCCCTTCCTAACTTCCTATCGCTCGCGCTGTGACTTATCATTAAAAGGGCTATAACAAACCCCTTGAGCGCGTGTGTATTATAAAAAAAAAAAAAAAAAAAAAAATTGGTTGAAGTTAAAGGAATTCGCAGAATTATGCACTCTTCTCCCTTGAACGGCGCCTTAAAACTCCTTGCCACTATCACAATATTCATGAGCTTTGATAAAATCAATCGAGTTCCATTGCATAGTTTTGGGGCATGAAGATTTTCTAGCATAATTATGACGCCAACTTAAAAACGCAAATGATGATTAACTATGCCATTGTATATACATACATTTTTATTGTTTATTAATGAAACATGTGTTTTTAGTTCCGAACTTCATCAATGGCGGTGCTAGTTGTCGTATCTACTTTACATCAAATGTCTTCTATTGTTGTTTTTGCTTCCCATGGCAGTCTAGACGAAAACCACTATACTAACTCACAAATCAAGTGTTTGAGAACTTCGTCCATAGATGGCGCACCAAACGTTCCTCTTATTGGGAGTATTATGGCTATGCCTACCAATTCCAGAGTTTACGAATTCAACTAAAGAATTGATCACTTCGTCTTCATTTTCTACGCAGTCGATTGATCTCCTGGACTTTTATTTTGAATTGTCCAATTATTGAAGTCATTGACAGCAATATTTTTTGCTGCTAAAAAAGAACCAATCGTAGTTACGATAATTTTGACCAATGTTCAATTATATGTACATTAGACATGAATCCATCTTTCGTTGAAATGAATTGTCAAATAGCAGGTGAAATCGATACTAAAACTACTGGAAGTATTTACCAGAATTTGTCCTTTTCCGATTCTTAACAGTTCTTTGGAGAAAACTATTAAAGGAACATTCGCATATTCACACTTAATGGAATGGTTTTCACGTATCTCCATTAATGCGAACACTTGTTTATTTTGGAAACAGTATCATCACGATACTATTAGCGACGATTATTTTTAGGCATAATATCGTGCACTCATCCCATATAATCAACTTACATCTTTTTAACACTTTTGCCATTTTCATTTATTTGCATAGGTTTAACAGAAGCTTCAGTGCTGAATGTGACGGTCTTTCAGCTCTCAACAATGTTGCAACAATTCCGGTATAGATGCGGAGCTAACGAAATTCCACTTTGAGCACGTATTGCTTGTAATATCACTGATACCAGGAACATTATTTTCCCAGTTCGACCGGGCACATCAATGAAATACAGTCCACCGTTTCCAACGTCGATAGCTTTCATCGGTTGATCATACGCACTTTATTGCTGTTCATTCAACACTGTACAACAACAGTTGTTGTTACAAAACGGTTTACCACGATATCTCGAAAACCAAAAATCGAGAAAAAAATATAAAATGAACAAAATCTAGAATTCCTCTAAAAAAACCAAGAACATTTTTTTTCGCGATTGTTCTAGATTTTTATACATTCTAGATTTTTACTTTTTCTAGTTTTTATCTTTTTATATACTTTTTTGGCAACGGAATTGGTTCTGATAAAGCATCGCTTCCGGTCAAACGAGGTCCTATACAATGGGACCAACATAAACAGGATAGATAACTTCTTGTTGAAGCTTATTCGAGGTCATGTTGCGAGAGCTATGACCTCTTCTAATGGACTCATCTTTGGGGCTTACTACCCAAATGATGATTACTTTGAAAACGCACGTTTAAGCGGCTTCATTCCACCAGAGGCTTTCCTATTTTTAGATAGTCGAGGGCTGATACAGGATAGGTTGGCGGTTCCGTTAATCTACCACGTCGGCCGTAAGACTGTGGATCGGCGACTCCTGTATGACCGAGACGTCGCCGCAGGAGACGGAGCAGAGCGCCTTCGGTTCAGTAGGGCTGTGTCCAATCGGGACCGTCGGGATATTATTAAACAAGCTCGGCACTTTTGGTGGATGAGCGACGAAATTTGATTATTTAAAAGTTGGTCAATGTTATCGCCTTGGTCAGCTTACATAGGTTTAAGGTAGCTTTAGGGGGAACAGACATGGTGGCACAAAAAAAAAAAAAAAAAAAAAAAAAAAAAAAAAAAAAAAAAAATAAGAAAAATAAAAAACAAAGAAAAAAAAATACAAAAAACACAAAAATACAAAAAAATACAAAAAACAATACAAAAAAAAAAAAAAAAAAATAACAAAACACAAAACCGCTGCTGTGGCTGTTCTAGTTTTAGGTAGTTTTAAGTAGATTTAATTTAGGTACTAGGGTAGTCTTAAGTTTTATATAAAAAATAAAAAAGATCCTTAATTTGAGTTTTTTTAAATAACATTTTCTCAAAATAAATAAATATATGCATGAATTTTTTAAATTAAGTTAATTTTAAGTTGAAAGGCAATAGAATAATGGTTATGGGATAATTTAGAGCGCCCGCATAGGGCCAGTAAGTTATGTTAAGTAGATATTTAAGCTAGTTTTTAAGGTTTTTGGTCTAGCTGTAAGTATAGGTTAAGAAATGAATTGAATAAAAACTGAATTTAAAAAAAAAGCATCGCTTCCCGATAGATCAGCGAAATCAAGCATTGCTGCGCGTGGTTATTGGTAAGATGGAGGACCGTCAAAACTAATTACTGCTAGCTGTTGGCAGGTGTTGTATGCTCTTCTTTCTTCTGTTCTGTCTGTCTCTCTGTGTCGATTTTGTGTTGTCTTGAGCCGAAGGCCTAAGTTGCCAGTGCTTGTAAGCGTGTCTACTCCGTTTGATTAATCGACGGCGGCGCGCGGCGTAGATTGATAATGTAATGTAATGTAATATTTTTTTTTTTATAGATTTTGTCCTTTCTAGATTCTGTCACTCTGGATAACGTCGTGATCCCCTGTCAAACGGAATGAATTTGCAATGATGTTTCGTAAATGTAAACAATTTCACTTGAACAATCAATTAAAATCAACGAAATTTGTGCCTGCAGCGCCACCTGTTAAACATTTTCTAACTTTTTTTTTCCCAAACCTTCACGTAACAATTACGAACAAACCCACGGTCTTATTCGTTTTTAAGTTTTAAGTGGTCGAACTAATTTAATAATCCATTTTTGTATAGATGCTGTATTAGGAGTAACAGCACATTGCAACGTTTGACAACAAACTTTCTACTGTTAAGCATGTCATAAAGAATGTACAACAATGGTTTGCTTATGCTAATTCTGTATAGCTTCAGATAAAGCGTGGTGTAATGTCAATTCCTTCCTTTAAATTATATTTCATACACAGAATACTTAAATTCAACGAATAGATGTCCAATTTTGGGATTGTAGCTTCATTTAGTATCATTAACTTACAGAAAAAAAAATTCCAAAGTTACACAATTATAATTTGATTGTTAACTCAAAAATACTAGAAGTATGTGTGTCATAAGAATGTTACTAAAAAAACACTTTTTCCTATCAGTGCTGCCATCATTCATTGAACCAATAAGCGCTAGTCACGAAATTAAATAACACAAGAATTATCTATATCGACTTTTGCTGCCACTAGCTGTCCTCGAAATGGCTTAATCCTTCGTGCATGCAATTCCACCTATCTCTGACACATTTAAATGCAGTTCCGCTTTCCGCATAGGCGTTGCCTCATAAATCGCTGAGCCCGGTAATAACTTGAAAGTTATACTTTGCATGATGCCCCATCGCCATCAGTGTAGTTATAGTTAGTATCGATGTAGAGTTTGATAAGGATGTACAAATCGTGTTGTTTGCAGCTTGATTTTCTGGCTATGACCCCAATTACAGGAATGCCTTGGATTATATTTATGTTGTTCCAAACGCGACACCTTGGATATAAAGTTTATTGTTCTCGAAGTTTGATAATAATGGAGGTGTGGTATATAATTATTATTGTATACAACTTTTGAGTAAAGTTGCTTCCAATTTCGAATGATTTACTTTCTATTTTCAATTCAATGTCGTACAAATTTATTCGTACTTATGGGTAGGTTGACAAAGAAAAAAGAAAATTTGAGTTTAAGACATTCCATTTATCATGGTCGAATAATTTATAATGTTGGGGCGTCTTTGCTGCGAGTTGATGCAGATCCCTATATATTTTAAAATTAGAAAGCCATTCCACAAAAGTGTTGTGCGTGGAGAAGCCTTCTTAGAAAGAATCAAAATAGATTTACCATTTTAAGAAAACGAATTGTTTTGTTTCAATTTACTCTGCTCAGGGATAAGTTGGTAGCAATGGTCGGGGTAGATTGTAACAGGAATAGCTAATTGTTAATTTTATTTATGAAGTCATAAGGACTGTTCTTAGTACAATGAAATAAGTACCTACTTACATATATGTTGTAAAATAAAGATTACACAGATATTAAAAATGGCTATTTTTATAATAACATAAACGTTCATTAGAAAAATTAGAGATACAACGGAATACAGTTTAACATAGAAGGGCTCTGCATCTGTATGACCACGTTGTACAGGGTTTTGCAATAAGAGGTGTTATTTTGATATTCAATGAAAAATGGCGCTTTTTATATAAATGATCGGATTATTATTTCAATCTAAAGAAAAAAGTATGTCATTAATTAATAATGAAAAAACAATATCAAATGGGCACCATGGCTACGCTTACACAACAATATGCTTTTCATGAAATTTTCCATCACCAAATCGCAAAGTGGCTGCTGTATGCCCTCAATAGCTTCATGAATTCCATCTTTGAGGTCTTGAATCGACGCTGACCTGTTGCCGGAGCCCTTATCTTTGACGTTGCCTCAAAGGAAGAAGGTGTTAAATCACAGGACCTCTGTGGCCAATTGTGATCACCTCTTCGGAGAGATATAACGGTCCGGAAACTTTACCCGTAAAAGATCGATGATTTCGTTGCTTGTGTGGCACATATAGCACTGTCTTCTTGAAAGAAAACTTTGTCCAGATCAATACCCTCAAATTTTGGCCATAAAAATTATTAATCATCTCTCGATAGCGCAATACATTCACCGTAGCTGTTGCTCCAGCCTCATTTTCGAAAAAGTAAGGTCCAATGACCACGCCGGACCATAAACCGCACCAAACAGTTACTCGTTGAGGATGCAGAGAGGCTTTTCAACAATAAATCTTGCGTTTTCCGAGCCCCATATGCTACTATTTGGTTGTTGACGTAGCAACCGAGGTGGAAATAGCCCTCATCAGTCAAGATGATTTTGCGATGAAATTTCGGATCATCTTCATGCATTTCAAGGACCCAATCAGCAAAGACACGACTTTGTTGATGATCGGCTGACTTGAGTTCTTGTGTTAGCTGAACTTTATAAGCCTTATTCTTCACATCACTTACTTGTCCACAAATTTTTCCACCAATTTCTGAATTGCGGTCCGACAAGGTGCTTCGCGACGACCAAAAAATGTTTTGGTTTTACAAACCGTCTCTGCCAAATTTTCATCATTTTTGTAGTGAATTTTAATAATTTCAATGCGTCTTTGAAGCGTGTGGTAATTGCGTAGTTTCTACTTGTCAAATGTTAAAAAATTACAGCTTTAAAAGTGACAACTACCGAAATAGTGGGCTATTCAAAATAACACCCCTTATTGGAAAACCTTTTATATACGCTGCAATGAATCCGGTTAAACGCTTCTGTTTAAACTTCTTAAGCAGTATTTTCAGAGCAGCTTAAAATAGGGATTTTCGGAAATGGCATTTTTGATCTAAGGTCACTGGTACAAAGTCACCAGTACAAAAACGCAATAACACTCTAAATGATTTTTGTTTGTATGTAAATTTTACCTTAGGTTTAAAGTTTTTTTCAGGAATGGTCTTAATATTTGTATATCCTATGGTTAATTGAGTGCATTGTCTGCGCTTCTTGATGCAACTCCAGTTCTTCATAATTTGATTGGTTTCATCGAGAAGTAGTTTGCCGGATTCCAAACTGCACACTGCATGAACTTCAAATCAGAAAGCGAGAAACACTCGTTAACCGATACGATATACGTAGAGTGTCAAATGTCAAAAGACTACGAGAATTAGCAGTGGAAAAGTTCATCTTGTATAGGTAAAAACCGATAACCACATCCACCGCGCACCCGTCATAAAACTAAATTGCACTCCCGCCAGTGTTGGATAGTTACGCGTAACTTTGAAATTTTAATTAGTTACACGTAACTAATGTAACTTATGTAACTAATGTAACTAATGTAACTTATTGTAACTAAATGTAACTAATTATAACTAATAGAATTTTTCAAATACAAAAACTCACATTTTATGTTAAATTGAAATTTAGAAGTTCCGTCCACAAACCCGATCGAATGACGATTGACTACACTGTTTTAGGGCAAAGCTGGGCCAGCTGCCAGCTGTGGCAACGCCAACCTAGCAATGAATACATTTTTAAATTACTATATTTCTGCAAAAAAAATATTTCAAAATAATAAAACAAAATAGATCTCGTTTGATTTCCTTTGGGCGAGCTAAATCTGAAATTTGAGACGAAATCTGAGATTAAATCTGAATTTACCATACAAAAATAAATCACAATAAACAAAGAAATGTCCAGGAATCTCAAGAAAGAAGGGAAAACTTCAAATGTAAATAAAAATTTATTGTATGCTCCAAGAATATAATATTTTATTACATTTCCTTTTCATCAGGAACCTAGTAATTTCAATATGTATTCCTTGCCAGGTTGCCGTTGAACTTGCTCATAAAAGAATTTTGTCAATAGTCGATTGGGATTCAGGATGAAATGTGATTTTTTTTTATTTTTATTTTTAAGTTAGAGTTAGTTTTATTTATTTACAGTTAGTTACATTTAGTTACATTAGTTACATTAGTTACGCCAAATATTGGGCGTAACTAATTCATATTAGTTACGCGTAACTAAACGAGTAACTTACTTCGTGTAACTTACTTGCCAACACTGACTCCCGCATAAATTGTGTCTAGTAAATGTTCAAGCTTGAATGAGTTCTAAGAAACTAATGAAAAACCTATTGTTTGACTTTACTTAAAATTAATTTATTAAAATTATGCCTTGATAATCATAATGACTTGCGTAACATTTAAAAAAGGCAGCACTAAAATTTACAAACTCCCATCCACAAGTAGGTATATAATATAAAAGCTCCATCCAAATCCACAAAACGCTAATCGAAACTAATTGCCAACAAAAGATAATTAAATTAGTACCAAAGTAATTGGCTTCTTAATTAATGTTTACTGAAAACAAAAAAGAATCAACTAATTGAAAGTATATAATATGTATAATTTGACACGGGTGCGTAGTGTGCTTTTTTTTTTGTGTGTTGTTAACTTTCGCAGAGCCGTCTTCTCATTCCACAAAAACCCAAATTAGTTCTGCACGAAGCACCCGCTCTTGTATTAAAAAGTTTGGATTTTATCCTTCTGCATGTGTAGTCAAAGCTATAATTACACAAAAGGCGAAATGACTGAAAAATTTCGTTGAAAATGTATAATATTTTCATTTCCAAAGTCGCTCACCGTTGTCATTGTAGGCCATACAAAAAGTTTCAACATGACCTTATGCTCTGCTCATGCTCATGCTCTTGTTCTAGATTTGGTATAGACTCGCAGTCACAGTTGGGAAACATGATGATGGTGTTTTGAGATTTATTCCATCAAACTTTCCTGTATAGCTACTTCATAATATACATAGTGCAATGTTTTTCTTTACTTTAAAAATATTGTTCTTAAAATAAATATCACATCCGATTCTAGAAAGATGAAGGCATTTTAATTTGACCAACAATAAACTGAATTTTGGCCAAGTAGAGTAGGTACGAATACTCGAGTACTAAGGACACACATAATATGAGATTTTTTTTTTTCATATTCTTTTTTGTTTGCACTCAAAAGTGCCCCTCAAGCACTTTTGGCACTTGTCTTTATTTTACCAAAAAAAAAAAAAAAAGTTAAATACTGTAGAAATTCTTGTCTGCAAAACATGTATGGTATTCTGAAATGCAGTGTGCGAAAATGTTTAAAAGGTTTTGTAAATTTCAAATTGTATCTGCCCGAGGATAACACAGTATAAATTTTAGAAATGGTCAAAAGTTCAAGGATAGATTTATTTGTGTGTTTTTTGTATAAAATAACTTTAAACTACGGTGTGCAGTGTGTACACATCCTATAGTGTTTTTAAATTTTTAAATTGAAGTTTTTTTCAGAAATGACTGAAACTATAATAGTGATTCTGTTATTTGTAAGAAGTCTATATACATAAATCTTCAAAATTACTTATTCGCTTAAAATAAAGTGCAGGACTGGGTCGGCCGAACTTGCTCTAATGTGTGACAGTGGTCTTGTGGTTTGAGATTTTGGAAAAAAAAGCAGGGAAAAATGATATAAATTTTATTGATCAATTAAAAATCACTAGTTAAAACTTTTTTGTTTTTGGAAAAAATGAAGTTTTTTAAATTTTGTTTGAGTATGTATATATATGGCAATCTGTAGTTTACATCTGAAAAAATAATTTTAAGAAATCAATATACCCGTTTCCAACATATTTCCAACATTATGTTTTCGATAAGTTAAAAAAAAACATGTGCGTCAAAAAATGTAGGTTTTATGTAGGTATTATTAATATGATAATGTGAGGAAAGGTTATTTTTTTAATAAAATCTTTTATTGATTATAAAATGCGCTGTAGGTTAATTTTTCATTTAATTTTTTCATTTCATTTAATTTTCATTTATTATTTGCTTAATTCAAGGTCATGTAAAATAATAAAAATCTTTGGATAACTTAAACTCTAACATCAAGTGAACTTATTATTCTATCTTAAAACTAAGGGAGGAGAGACTATGATTAAAATCAAGGAGGTGTTGTGCACTGCTGGCTGAGCGTAACATTCTAGTAATTGGGTTGAAGTGGGCATAATTGGTACGGTGAGTAGGAAGGTAAAAGAAGGGGATAGATCTTAGGTTACGTGCATTGGTATTGACGAAAATTAATTCAAGAAGAGGAGGAGAATCGATGGCTCCGGTGATAATTTGGTGAATGAAAAGTATGTCTGCAATAGCACGACGTTTCGCAAGTGTGCTAAGGTCATTCAGTTGTAAACGATGTGCGTAGGGGGGAAGAAAATGAGGGTCGGACCAAGGGAGGTTTCGTAAAGCGAAACGGAGGAACCTACGTTGTACAGCTTCAATTCTAAGTGAATGGGTGGAATAATAAGGGGACCAAACTTGACTGGCATACTCAAGAATAGGTCTAACATATGTGGCGAAGAGATACTTTGTTACGTATGGGTTTGAAAATTCTTTAGAACAGCGCTTTATAAAACCAAGGGAAGAGTTAGCTTTTGCAATAATATAATTTATGTGAGAACGAAAGTTGAGCTCTTTATCACATAAAAAGCCGAGATCGCGAATGGAGGAAACTAAGAGAACCGGAACATTGCAGAAATGATAAGTACGAGATGGTAAAGGCAGGCGTTTACGAAAAAAAAGTCATATGTTGACATTTAGAGACATTGAGTTCGAGAAAATTTTTAGTGCACCATGTAAGAAAAGCATTCAAGTCATTTTGAAGCAGGGAAGAATCGATAAGAGTAGATATTATTTTCATAATTTTCATGTCGTCGGCATAAATAGACAAGTTAGAAAAAGAAATAATGTTTTCAACATCGTTAAAGGTAAGGATAAATAAAAGTGGCCCGAGGTGACTGCCCTGAGGAACACCTGAGGTGGCGTGGATGGGATTGGACACAGAAGATCTGAACACAACACTATATTGGCGGCGGTTTTCCAAGTAGGATCTCACCCATTGGATAAATATTAGAGGTAGAGGGAACCCGAAGTCTTTTAATTTAATGTAAATAATTTGGTGAGAGATCTTATCGAATGCTTTGCTGAAATCAGTACATCAACATCGTAACCTTTTTCCAGGGCACAGAGGGTCGTTGAAACAAATTGAGTAAGATTCGTCGTGGTGGACCTACCCTTAATAAAACCATGTTGAAGTGGAGAAACTAATGACTTACAATGAAAACAAAGTGAGTCGTAGATGATGCTTTCAAAGAGCTTGGGTATTGAAGAAAGTTTAGCTATCGGACGATAGTTTGATATTTCATTTATATTGCTTTTTTATGAATTGGAAAAATATATGAGTTATTCCATAAGGTAGGGAAAACTGCTTGCAAAAGAGAAAGTTTAAATAGAGTTGTGAGAGGGTCACACAGCGCGCTAGCACATTTTTTTTTAGAAAAATGGCTGGGAGACCATAAAGTGAGAGAGGAGGAGCCTGCCTACTGCTGACGTATGCGTGAAAGAAAGGGAAGCCAGACATAGTGGCACCGTTAAGCATAACGTAATACGCTTAACGGGCCTAGAAGGCATCTTAGTAGCAAAGCCCTCTCTCAAAGGACGAAGGAGACACTATAAAAGACCCTTATCATCCCAGTCCTGCTGTATGGGGCAGAAGCGTGGACACTGACACAATCGGATGAATACAGGCTGGGGTGCTTTGAGAGAAAGATTCTTCGGGTGATGTTCGGTCCTGTATGTATCAATGGAATATGGAAGGAGAAGATTCAATGGCGAACTGTACGGGCTATACAGCGACATTGACTTGGTTAAAAAGCTGAAAATACAGCGGTAGATGGCTGGGCCATGTGGAGCGAATAGACGAAAACGCTCCTGCCCGACGAGTCTTCAATTCCAACCCGGAAGGCCGACGCAGTTCTGGAAGACCCCATCTAAGGTGGTGCGATCAATTGGAGCACGACCTCAACCAACTTGGTGTGCGCAACTGGAGGCCACTGGCTAGGGACCGGCCTAGCTGGCTAGGATTGTTGGTTGAGGCCGTGGTCCACAATGGACCTTCTGCGCCACCTTAACTAAGTAAGTAAGTAAGTATTACCACTTAAGGTGCGCCATCTATCGACGGAAAACTAAGCTCTTGATCTTAGAGGTTTTTGTCTAGATTACCATGGGAAGCAAAAAAAAATTTTTTTTTTAAATTCCACAAATTTAATTGTTGTTGTTGCTTCCCATGGTAATCTAGACAAAAACCTCTTAAATCAAGAGCTTAGTTTTCCGTCCATAGATGGTGCATCTTAAGTGGTAGTACTAAAGTTTATATACATATACAATGCCATATATACAATAATTTTGATAGCAAGGAGTAAATATGAGTTTAACGTAACGCGTTATGTAACAAAGGAGTTTTCCCTCCCATAAGAAGTTGTCACTTCAAAAAAACATTTTTTCGAGCGATTTTGAAAAAAAATTCCTTAAAATTCAAAACAGTAAAATAAATCAGATGGCTTACTTCATTTGCTCCAAGTGATTTTTAAAATTTCATATGATTTTTTCAATTCTTTTTTTTCCAAAATCTCAAACCCCAAGAACACTGTCACACATTAAAGCAAGTACGTACGACCCAGTTGTGCACTTTATTTTTTTATTTCAAGGCATCCAATGATGCTTCTTACCATGCCTTTTTTCGCACATTAAACAGATAAGAGGTGTTATTTTTGAATTTAAATAATTTCAATGCGTTGTTGAATGCGTGTGTCGTTCTACTTATAAATGGCGTAGTTTCTTCTTGCCAAATGTAAAACTGTTAAAGCTTCAACAACTACCGAAATAGTGGGCTGTTCAAAATAACACCTCTTATTGGAGAACCCTTTACTTTTGTACATTCAAAAAAGACACATTGATGATGATGAATAATATTATATACTTCATTAGTTTTCATGTAAGTTTCCATGTTCCAAGCTGAAAATGTTGCTTTAAAGCATATACATACATTCCTTCCAGAATGTAGGGAAGACTCTTAGTAAGGGTATGTTTCAATATATGCGGCTTCTGCTTTTCCCTTGATTAAGTCCATGACTTGAGGGCTATTGGGGCGGACGTTTCCACTCTTAAGAGTATCTATTTCAATATTAACAACAACTATACAACTTTGAGTCAAATATCACTGATGTTGTTGGGCGAGTACTTCACCTGTCCCCTGTTCTAATGAAATCGAGAACTATATTAGGAAGGACGAAAATCAGACGGGAATAAGGGCAGTATAAAAGTATATACAAACATAGTGTAGGTAATAAAAGCTTCTAGTAGGTATATGTCTTCTATTGGTGGCCACTTAAGATAATTGCTTTCTTCGTTTTATTAGTTTCCTGAAGTAGAATACCTATGAACTTAAGAAAAACTAGCTCATAGCCGATTGTTGAAGAGTTCGGTGGTAGTGGTACATGTTTTGCTACACTTCATATACGAAAAACATTTTCTTCTCCCAAATGAGCTCTCAACGCAAAGAAAGGATTACCCAATTTCAAAGAAGAAAACTCTGATTAAGTAAGTTTTACTTTTATTCGTTGGTTGCTTCCGTCAAATTAAGTACAAAATAATGTCTTCAAAAGAGTATACTCGGCAGTTAAAAAGCCCCACATATATGTTTTGTACCATAATGATAAACGAGTACTTTAAAAGTAATTTTCAAAGAAAATTTAAAGGTCTAAAGACCCAAAAGATTGAAATAATAAAAAGCTTCTTGAGTCATTGTACCTTTATCTACATGTTTGTTTTGAAAAATGGAAGATAACATGATATCTTTACTTTATATATTATATCAAATGTAATGAAGAAGAAGAAAAATGTCACTCACTTAAAAAAGTTTTCTTTTTCCAAAAATCACACAACAGTGATATCTTAAGAGCCTTCTGGAGAATTTTGTTGTTTTTTTTTTTTAACTTCTTCAAAGTTTCTGCTAAAGAAATGTCATTCGTTAAGAGAGACAAATCCTAACATCCTTTGCTGCCATTGAAGCGACGCCGACGTGAAAATTATGATCAATGGGAAACATTTGTTCATATCTCATTTGTCTAATAAATTGATATAATAATTTATTTTAAGAAACAACAAAATATGCTCCTGGTAGATAATAATGTGGGTTGATACTAACCTTTTTTTTTAAGTGGCTCGATAAAACTTTATAATGATAGAACGCATTATGTTACACACTTTAATAAACTTAAATTTAAACCAACAAAAAAACAGAATATTACAACAGAAAACTGAAAAAGGGTACACTAATTTATAGTCAATCAGAACTATTGGGTATAGTGAGATGCACAGATGTATCCTTGCAGTGAAAATTTATATTAATAACACTACCGAAAATTGTTTAGAAACTAGAACGTTTTTGAACACAGTTTAAAAGGTGAAGCTTTGGATTTAGCTTCATAATTTTAATTCACATTGGGTTTTAGGAGTGTTTTTTTCTTGCGATTTATTCGATACGTCGAAAAGTAGGATGGGCAAATTTTTCCAACCCACCTAGAAACTTGGAAAGGTCTTTGCATATGGATCGTTCTTTTCTAAATCTAAATCATGGGAGAGCTGAGATATTACACTTAGTTAAATATACTTCTCAGTATATCCATTTTAAATGCGAAAAGGAAGATTTATGTAGTTGAAGATGAGTGTTAAGATTGTTACATACTTTAAACAAACACTAGTTATATTTATATTTCCTTAATTGAAATAAGGTATGACCACAGCGTTATACGTGTGATGACCATATAAGAATGGTGCATTTAACTCTTTCTTTCTTTAACATTCGGCCATCCTCAGAAGGAAACGACCTCGTTTCCTCGCCATTAAATTGGTCCGATTCAGGGTCTTTCTGGCCTTTAAGTTTCCTAAATCGACGATCTTACTCGTACCATTGCTTCCATTTTCTCTTTTGGTCTTCCAATTGAGCGACATAATGTTGCTCCGTTTTCATTGTTTACATCAACTACATTGTTGTGGTTCAGTACATAAGCTCAGCAAGCACTCGCAACATTTTCCTACTCTCTTAGCTCACCCACTTGCACCGTAAATCTTTGCTTTTAGATGTTGTCTCAAAACTTTGATTTGCATTGTCTTCATCGTTTTGCTTCCTAATAAAGTGATACAAGGACGCAAATCATTATCGTTTTCCAACTGACAACGGTTACATACAGAGGAACCGTTTCGTTGTTCTAATTTTTTTCCTCGTTTTTTACATATGGGTAATTTTCGTTTCGTTTCGTTACGTTTCGTTTTTTTTTCTGCTTTCGTTAAATTTAATTATTTTTAAACAACCAATATAAAAAGAAATATAACAAACAAAATTACAAATTAATGCAACTCAAAAGAAAAGTTTCGACGATGTGTTGCTTCTTTTTATTTTTCATTTCATTCCCGTGTGCTTTTTTATAATTTTTTTTAATGGCCGCTATCACAAGCAATTTTATAATTAAAATATGTTTTTTTAACTTACATATCTATTGCGGGTAAATCCCACTTCTGAATTTGTTACATACTTTAAACAAACACTAGTTATATTTATATTCCCTTAATTGAAATAAGGTATGACCACAGCGTTATACGTGTGATGACCGACTGACCCTGAATGAAAAAGAGAATGGTGCATTTAACTCTTTCTTTCTTTAACAAGATAAAATCTATTTTTTAAGTAACCCTTACTAAGGGCCAATTTTACAAACGTGGTTTATCCTCGGATCAACGTTGAAACTCGGTTAAACTCTTTTGGAGCGTTGTACAATCGGAGTTCAGGCCTTAACTCACCGTTGATCCATGATCGAAGTTAATTTCGGCGGATTAACAGTGGTTCAAGCATGTGATTGGTTGTTGTTAAATTTTGTACGTGAAAGGTTATTTGTGTGTATGCTTTCTCCCTTTAATCTGATTTTTTTTTTTTTGAGATTTCTGAGAATAGGCTATTCAATTTGACGTGACAAACAAAACAAAATAGCGTATTGTTTTTATTGTTTCATTCAGGAAAAGTTTGTACGCAAGGAACACGAGCTGAGTATGAAGCTAAGACAAGACGAGCAGACCAGTGCAAAACTCAATCAGCTGAAAGAGGAAGTGATGCAAATAAAGATTGAGTGCCTGAAAGAAGAGCTGGAAATAAAAAAAAACTTCAAAAAAAGATGTTAATGGACAAAAATCCAGAAAATCATTTTTAAAACTAAATTATTATTATTTGTTAAGCCTACAACCTTAAAGTACAAATAAAATGAAATTAATTAATGTCTTTTAATTGAAAATGAATAGCATTTTGTATTTGTGTCACTTATTAAGCCTAGAACGAACAATGTTGTTTCGTTGGACATACGAAATCGATCAAAAATCGATCTTAAATGATTCGGCCAGTCTCTTATCACCTCCAGTCTCCGGGGGAAAGCTATCATAACAGCTTGTTCCAAAAAATTCTCTTCTTTATCTTCTCGTTGATGTTTTCAACGTTGTACCTCAAAAAAAACATCTATAAATATTAAATTTTAATTTAAATATAAACAAAATCTCAAACCTCCCGAAATATTCCATGATGGATTGATATAATACAAATTATTTGACAGTGACATTAGCCATATATGTACTCAAAATTCATGAACATAGGCGTTAACTTGAGTTCAGTTAACTCTCACTTGACTCACAACTGTGCAACGCAATAAAAGTTGAACCTGGTTCAGGAGTTGACCCGAGTTGAGTTGATTCGTGGTTCAACCCCTTATTTGTACAACTGGCCCTAAGCAGCTGAAACTTGATTTCAACTTGAGCTCTAGAACTGTCCGTTTATTTGTGTAGACGTTTGACATATTCCTCGACTGTATTGCGCCAAAAATATTTAAATTGAAGGATGCATTCTTCCAAACTTAAGCTGAGACTGAGGAGTGTATTTAACTAAGTGCAATATCTCACCTCTCCCATGGTCAAGAGCTAAGTGCCCATGTTATAAAAATATTTACTCTCAAAGACCTTTTTAACGATATGCATCTTATTATAGCTGTTGGGGCGAACGAGAAAAATTCCAGAGTGCACTCCGAGCTGTTAAGAGCTTCAAATTAACATTGACTATTGATGTTATTTTGAAACGTGTCCGCTGGAGTAAGTCATTTTCATATTGGAATAAAAAAGGTAGTGGTAATGTGCAACTAGAAACGGTTAACTATGAATGCAATGGGCAGTTGCGTAACTACGGGTGGGCGAAGGGGGCAATAGCCCCGCCAGACCATACAAAAAAAAATAAGTTTTTTTTATAAAGCTTGTCTTTGTAAATTGTAAATTTTAAAAGAATAGAGCTATAAATATAACAACACATTATCATAAATTGTAAAATAATAGTCTTAAATTAGCAAATTATTTATTAAAATACAACAGCAGCCCTCACTATATTCCGTTTAAACTTTTTTTAAGTTAAAATTACATCAACGTTTTTTTTTCAGTCAGCTTGTTTAAGCGAAAACTGTTTGCGAAATTAATTTTATTTGTAAACTGATTTTTTTTTTAATTTCACTGTAACCTACCCGTTTTCAATATATTTTGAAAACCAAATTCAAATGTAATAAAAAAATATTAATACCTTTATCTTGAAAATTAATTTAAAAAAAAATTCAATCCAGCATTTCTCAAAATATTTCAATGTATGTTTTTTTTTTAATAATTATTAAAAATAAAAAAAAAAAAAGTTTATGAAATGCCATATAAAAAGGATTATAAATGAATTCTTTTGTCCAAAATTTTATTCAAATCAGATGTTTAGTTTACGAGAAATTTTGATTTGAAAATTCCGGTTCTTTGAAAGATACCTACCGTTATAAGACAAATGCCGAAAATTTTTGTCCAACCAAAAGATAGATTGTCTTAAAAAAAAAAAAATAGCATTCTAAAAGTTTTATAAAAATCGTAAGAGTCGATTTTGAGAAAATCGGTTCTTTTCTTTACGATTGTATAAAAGGTACCGTTATTTTTGGGCCTACAGCAAAAATTAAAAACACCTTTCGAGGGACGGCCAAATGAATTCTAAATACCAAATTTGAAGCAAATCGGCTCATCCGTTCAGGCTTGAGAGGTGCGAACACACAGACAGATAGAAGGACTAACGGAATTCCCAGACCCACTTTTTTCGTCTTCGCTCATCTTAATGCAATGTGTGATTGCTATCTCATTTTTTTTTTTTTGCATGAATCCATTACTTGCCTTATAGTATCCGCAAGTTAAAACGATCCATTTGCAAATACCTTTCCAACTACGTACTATGTCTTATTTCTGTTGGTGGATAGAACCTATTCTCAGACGAAATTGCCCATTGTCCTTTAAGAAAATGTTTAAGGATAAAATAGAAACTAATATTATTTTTTAACCACATTCATAAAGAGTTCATTAAGACTGTCTTTGAAATCCATAAAACCTTTATCAATTTTCGAAACCTACACTTGGTCAAATTATTTTTTATAAAAAAAAGAATCAAAAATTAAAATTCCAAAGTCTATACCAAATTAAACTCTGTTCTCCTTCAAAAGGTCTATTTCAATCTTCATCTACATATAGTCTATACTCAGCCTCACCATCACACCACACCGAAGTGAGTCAGATTAAAAAACAATTTTTTCAAATTCAAAATAAAGCTGAAAATACAAAGCCCATGTCCATGCCCAGTATAAATATTATGCGTAACCCTCACCCTCACCAAAATTGCAATTCCCTGAAATTAGGTCCGAAAATAATGGAATTCTTAAATAGCTTAAAAGACCACTATAGATTGATATGAACTGAGGGAGGAATGAGGAACGAAAAATTTCATATGACATGGGTTCAAGTTGGTTTTAGCATCGATATCACTATAGCTATACAAGTATTAGTGTTGTTGTTGTTTTTGGTATGTCAGAGTATTGTTTTTCCCAACTCAAAATTCTTGGTAGGTACTTATTCTGAATATTGGAAATTTCATCCTTTTATTTTAATTTATGTGCATATTTGCGTAAAATTAAAGTGTGGCATTTTTGGAACATTTTTGACGAAAAGGGAAACAATCGTCCTGAATGTTATTTTAATGCGAAATAACAATGGATATATGGATATTGGTGCTTCTTTCTGTGTGAAAGTGAAGGAAGGAAAAGAATGTGAGCATTAGCATAAAAGGATTTATCGCGTCAAATCGTTTAGAGAGTTTATATTTGTTCGTTTAGAATATTTTTTCATCGCTACTTTTTCCGAAGAACTCAAGTTGAAATGTTTTTTTGATTAAAAATGAACTTAATTACTCTTAGTAAACAGGTTATGAACAATGAACTTAGGTATATATTTTTATGAATGCATAATATTTTTTTGGAATCATATCACAATTTTTAGGTAGGAATGAATTGCTTAAGAAAAAGTGCGTGCGTACAAAGTAAACATGTCAGAAGTGAAACTTCTTTGGCAAACTAATTTTTATTTTTTTTTTGCACCGCATCAACCGACCAGTGCAGCTTCTAAAGGCCGCTTACCAGCCTTACACATTTAATATTATAAACATCACATTTTTCATATCAACCTTCCAGCGCTCATATAACCACATACCAAGTCACATCCCTGCTACCCGCCAATCTATTTAAAACCATCAACAACCGGACTGCTAAAGATGCCAGATGAAATATATGAAATCCCACAGGACACTGTGCATGATGCGACGTTCGCTCTATCTCTCTCTCTCTCTCTCTCTCTCTCTCTCTCTCTCTCTCTCTCTCTCTCTCTCTCTCTCTCTCTCTCTCTCTCTCTATCTCTCTCTCTCTCCCTCTCTCTCAATCTCTCGCACTCCCTCGCTCCCTACTCTTGCTCCATGGCTATGTGCTTTATGCTACGTTCGCCCTTTCTTACTCTCTCTCAATCGTTCTCAATCGGTCTCTCCATTTTCGGTGACGGAAGTCACGCTTATTTCCGCTGCATCAGTAAACATTTTACCCTTCATGCGCCTAAAGAAGTTTCACTTCAAAAATTCTTACAGTTGAATTGGTGCATTCCTAGAAACTGTACATTATTTTCCGGATCTGGATTATCTTTGTTAGAAAATTTACCCCTGCCCTAATCCTTATGATGTAGAAAACAGCTCCCCTCTCAGTACATAGTACATAATGTAATGTCTATCAGCTGCAATAAGATCCTTCCCCACTGATCTCTGACGATTCGATAGCTGTGGCCACAATACAATACCCTGAGACCGAGCTTCTTTTTATAACAGATGATTGTATCTGGTCTTCCTACGAAGGATTGTTTCATTATGTTTCAATCAGTTTTTCTCGATGTATAGCGTTTTCAATGTTATTTCCATTGTATGATGTCTAAATCAAATTTACCCACTAAACAGCAAACTGCCGTACTAGCATATTGTATGAAGACATAATTTTCGATGCTTCCCTGAGAGCTCAATCAACCAGTATCTTTCTTACCTAACATCACATCGCTATGAGCTTGTAGAATACGATCTTTCGGGGAAGAATTTACCTACTGATCCAACTTATATTGGTTCAAAGGTATACTATTTATACCAAAAACCGGCAAAATGCCTAAGGTGTCATATTGTCTGGTTTCAGAAACTTGGTTATGCTGTTCAGCAAGTAAATCGTTCATTGGAATATGTGTGTCCAAAGGCATTATTCCAGGAAGAAACCATAGGTCAAGAGATGAGTTATGAATACCATACAGAGCATTTCACAAGCAAACATGGGGCTAATGAGTTTATTTGCCGAATAGTTTTGAAATTTATTAAATCCCTCTACAAACAAACATAGCAACTTTAATGAGTACCTGTGTTTGTGTTCTAAGCTTTTCCATAAGTTTTTATTTTTTTGGGCTGAATTAACACCCCTTTATTGACATTGATGTTTCACACGTATAAGGCTGAGTATTGTTTCATTTGAATACGAATCTGGAAATCCTTTGTAGTTCGTAGGCACTTAATATTCCTGACACCATCGTGTGTTGATCCAAATCAAACGCCAATGGAATGTGGAATAGCAAAAACATCAAGCTATTTCTTGTAAAATTTTGTGTATAGCTAAAAAAATTAAATGAAGTGGAACAAGGAAATGTTTAGGAAATATGCATTAAATGACACTCTAAAGAACCTAATATTTTATTTGGAATCGTAGTTCATTCACATATAATTTCATCTTGAATACGCAATTTTTCATTATAAATTCTATAAGTTGATACTTTTGTTGACCTAAAGGCTATAAAATGTTAAACTACATAAACAATTTCTTGGGGGAAAAAGTCAATCAACAGTTTGCTTGCAAGGCACATCATTTAATTTGACTTATCCACGAAGAAAAAAGGACGAAATAAAAAATACTTTAGGCTAAGAAATAAAAAGTTATCTGAATCCCAAATATTATTCACTTATTAATTATTATTATTAATTTAAATATGTAGTTTTCCGAAAATCTACGGTTATTTTATAATTATGCCTTATGCCTGATCCTGGTTATGAATTAAATTTTTCATTGGGCATTATAAAGGGTGGGCCATCTAGTGGTTTCTTTTTGAAATCATAGGATATTTTGACAGAAAGTCAGTATCATACCTCTGTGGAACAAAATGATTAGCTTTACGCTTGAAGAACGTCGGGAAATATTGGAAACTTATTTCCAAAGTGAGTGCTGTGTAGACCAAACAGTAAGTAATTTGAAAAGGTGTCGAAATGAAGGACCTACCGTGCCTGCTGTACTCAAGTTTGTGCATAAACTGCGTAACACTGAGTTTGTTAGTGGACAACTCTCATGGTAACCTTCGTCTTTCAGTTCACAGAAGATAATGTGGCAGCTGTATCCGAGATTGTGAGACTCAATGCACGAACATCAACTCGCCATCAATCTCAACACCTCAATTTTTCATGCACTAGCCTGTTGAGAATTCTACACAAAGATCTCAGATTATTCACTTACAAGGTTCAATTGACTTTCTGGGCGCAAGTGTAGTGTTCCGGGTTCAGATAAGTCAACGATTAGGGCTTTCAATTGATTCTGGAAGCTCTCTCTCGAAGACGGTAATTTTCAAACTAAGAAATGCAAGAAATAGTGTGTTCAATGAATCTGAGCTGCACAGAAAAGAACAGAAAAGATCTGAAAAGTACAAAATTTGGTGTTCAATGAGCAAAAATCCTGTTCTTTTCTGTTCTACAATCTGTCACTTTGTGTTCAATGAAGTTGTCCAACACAGTTTAGAACAATATTTCCTACACCTACTTTTGAGGTGGTGCAAGTGCGTGAGAACTGTCAAAAGTGTCAGCTGACTTGTTTGAAATTATTTGAAAACTGAATTTTTGCAATTATTTGAAAAGTTGCGACGATATAAAATAAAATAAAATTATAAACTAAAAACTAAAATGGATAAAGTGCAAATAGATTTTAGGTCCGCATCAGGTCAAGTTTTGACTGTGGAGTGTTCTCCAAAAACGGGATCTGCATTATTTGAAATTTAAAATTTCACAGCTGATAGAGGAGCTGTCAAATACGAAACTACATTTTTCTGTTCTAACTTGTTCTGACAGTTTTCACACATTTGTGCTGTTCTGTTCTGATCTAGTTTTTCTTCATTGAACAAACTTGTGCTGTTCTGTTCTGTTCTGATCTAGTTTTTCTTCATTGAACAAACTTAATGATGAAAATATTATTTTTAGTCATAAAAGTTCTACCGTATTTAAAAGCTTAATATTAGTTCTTCTTATAAGAAAAAAAAAGTTCGTAGTAACAATGTGGCAATTTGGCAGTATGGCAATGAGCATCACCCTGTTGGAAAATTAATCTGCAAGTGTCATCAAAAAGCTCCAGCGCAGAGGGATCTAATACATTTTAAAATACCCGTGGATAAACTTCTGCAATTACTTTTGATTGCAGAAATACCATTCTACCTTTTACATCTTCACAGAAACATTACCAGACCATCACACCTTCAGTGATCCGGGGCATCCGTAAGATGTATTCAGAGTTCAGTCTTTCTATTTATTTATTTTTCTTATCGTTCAAAACAGATCGTTTTTAAGATCCACCGAAGTCTTGAACCCATGTCGACGACTGTACAGCACTAAAAAACGATCTTCCATTGGCGTCGTCTTTTTTGGCCTCCTGACTCCTGAGCCCTATTTTCTCTGGTATAGTCCCGGCTTCACGATATTTTTTTCAAACTCTATGCACACTTAAATGAGTAATGTTTAATATTTTGAAAATTTTACGTGTTGGCAAATTGAGACGTGACAGACACAAAATATTGGCTTTACACTCCGAACTAATTTTTACTATTTTTTTTCCAGTAAATTACTTGGTTTCTTTTCGGACTGCTTACATGATCTAAATATACTCCTTTTTCATAATAACATCGACTTTTATGCGCTATTTGAAAGATATTTACCTATCTAGTACAAAAAACCCCGTAGCTCTCAAAAATTCCAAGAACTGCACCGCAGGGTAATAAAATGTTTAACAACATTTTTTCGAACGGCATTGTATATTATAGTAGTTAAGCTAGCATTGGACAGTCCTTGTAAATGGTCATTGTAATGACACTCTGACGTCACAAGAATGTGTAATTGTGCTGTCAGTGTTTCATCGTGACATTGCTAGCTACAATGACCATTACACGAATAAACCAATTCTGTTATTGTTTTCCCAAAATATAATGACCAGCGAGTTAGTCATTGTTACTTTTTCAATTCGTTGTCCTTGAAATGACACAAGGTGAATGAAACCGGGCTGACAGGTAATTTTTTGCGGTGACCATCACACGATATTTATAAATTGGTCATTGTTAAATGCAAATTTGAAGTTTCAGGGACATTTATAAACTTAGTGACAATCACGATTGTCGTCGGTTTTTTTTTTTTTCTAGAAAACATTTAAGTGAATTTTGTGAAATTTTTCGCTAAAGTAATTTCAATTAAAAATAATAAATAATAATATATGCATATTTTTATAATATATCACACAACAAAAAAAAGTTTCACATGGCGATTCTAGCAGCCTGCATATTGACAGACGACGACGATAACAACAACCAAAGGCCAATACCAAGAGAGAGACAGGTTGTCAAAGTCTGATCTGTCACTTTGGCAGCTCATTGAAATTGAACAACAACAAAACCACCATGAAAAGTGGTAATTGCGAGCAACAATGGCCCTGCTGAAATTCCTGCCATGTAATTGTTGGGATATGGTCTTTGCAAAGACCACTTGTCAAAAAATTTGGTCATTGCGTACCATCAACAATGGAAGGGCTATTACAATGACCGCATTTTACAATGACCATTACATGACATGACGACTTTAGGACAGATAAATAATAATGACGTCAGAGAGTCAATGCAATCACCATTACAAAGACAGTCTAATGCTAGCTTTACTCAGTTTTGAAACAAAAAGTTATGAGGAATACAAATGACAATTCTTTTATAAACATAATGAATATTATTTAACTGTCAAATTGTTATACCATTCGTTAATTATTTTGAATGATTTGAAATTTAAGGTATTCAATGTGTCCATCTTGAATCTGGTTGAATTCAAATTTAAAAGAATTTCAACAAAATCCATAATCAAATCCTACTTTTTTTTTTTAATTTTGATGTATCCAACACTCTCAACTTATTTCGTGGAGTCGAATTTCACATTTTTACTGAATGTTTCACCATAACATTCGAACGTAAAAATTTGTAAGCTTTTAAGGTCATGGGTATAATATCAAGAAACACATTCTTGGTGTCTTGGAATAAATTAATGATGTTAGTTAACAAGTAGTATCAACTCTTTTGAGAGCTTTCTCCTTGTTTTAGAACGTTTGAATTTCAAGAAAAGTAGAATCAGCAACATTTTTGTAATTAGAAACATTTTGTTTCCTTGAAAAAACATAACCAAATCAAATATATCTATACTTATAAATAAAAATGAAGTGTCTGTTTGTTATTTCAAAATATCAGTTTTTTACTAAATGCGTATGAAAATACATACGGTACTTAGAACAAAAACGCAAGTTTTAAAATTTTTGTCTGTCTGTCTGTCTGTCTGTCTGTCTGTCTGTCTGTTTGTTCCGGGTAATCTCATAAACGGCTTCACCGATTTTAGCGGGATTTTCACTGGCGGATAGCTGATGTTGTAAGGAATAACTAAGGCTATTTTAATTACTCCTATAGGTGGCGCTGCGGTCGCAATTTTCAAAAATTCTTATTTATGGGCCGATTTTGACGGGATTTTCACAGGCAGATAGCTGATAAGCCGAATTAACTTAAAATTACACAGTATCTATATACATAAATAAAAAGTGTAAAATATCAGCTATTTACTAAATACATATGAAAGAATTATTATTTTCAATACCTACATTGATGAATTTTGGCGAAACGAAGTTCGCGGGTCAGCTAGTAGTTTAATAAATTTGAAATAGAAATAATCTTAACTAAGATTATGACGACAACCATACATAAGAAAATTATAGCTATAAACACTGTTAGATACAATTTTCATTTATTTTCTTGCAACGGAGATCTAAGCCTTAAATAAACTGTTCACTACATTAAATATGTCCTTACCGACATAAATGCGTTATAAATAATAACCCATCCTAATTCTAACGATCCGAAATTGGTATGGAACATGTTCGAACATTATGTTGACGGTATCCCATTTCCAATATTCATGATTCTACATTAGTGCAAATTCATAACAATCCAGCATAACCCATTGAAAGCATTATAACAACCATATAGCCGCTATGGTATACACAGACACACATAATGCACAACACAGAACACACTCTTGTCACCGTTAATATTTCCCAAAAAGGACATTCAAATAATGTATTTGTAAATAAATGCAAAAGCTCTCTTCCATGGGTGCTGCTTGCTTGTGCATTTTGCAATATATGGATAAATTACCAAAGAGTTTTCCGCATAAGTGGAGAGAACTGGCAAGTCAACATTTTGCTCTGCTTTTTGGTTAAAATAATCCCAGCTAGAATGGGTGATACATTTGGACTTAGTTTGGTGTCCTTTGCCATTTGAAAACACATAATTTACACACGCTCTGGCGTAGCGTAAAATTATGTCTTTCCTGTGTGTAGCGCGAAGACTTTGCTTTAAATTTATTACCCCGGGGATGTGAGTGGGTCGTTGGTCGTTCGTCGTTGGTTTCTGGTTTTTCAAAAAGGCATTGTTTAATAATAACACACATGGATGTGTTTGTCTAAGAATATCAAAACATTGGAAAGGGAAGCCAAGAGGAGACATGAACTATTGGAATTGTTGAGCAGTGTTTAATGTTTCAACAAGAGAGATATATAAAGTTTTCATAACAAAATTATATCTTTAATCTTTTTACTGAGAAGATAAAATATATTTTTTTTTTTTGGTTTTAAATGCATTGTTAACTTTCATTTAAGAGGTTTGTTAAATTTATTTCAAATCAAAAATAAACTGATTCCAGTGTTTCATTCCATTCGTTTTCTTGTCACAATGTTACCTATACATAATATAAATATCATTTTGTAGAGATATGTATTGATGGGTGTTTGCTAAGTATCTATACTTACCAAGTGATGGTCAACTGCTGGGTTTGTGATGCTTGTTAAATGGCATAATCCAAAAAAGAAAATCCAGAAAGACAAAATCCCTAGGAGAAAATATCTGAAAAAAAATTGATCCCTTAAAGAAAATCCCAAAACATCATCTTTTGCCAAGTTAAAAAACATTTTTTTTTTCTTTTAATAAGAGGTTTTTAAACCTCCTTATAATGAAATACAAAAAGTTTATTTTAATTCGTTTTACTACTATTTTAGTAATAGATACAAAGGTTCATAAAGTTCATAACAGCTATTTTTATTTAATGCAAATAACAGCATCTATTTTAAAAAGCAAAAATCGTTTGGTTACAAAGAGCAACTAGGATGGACTGACATCTGGTGCACAAATTATTATGATAAGTACCTACAATATATTGTTACCTATGTAATTTAACTGCATCAACTAAATCCTTACCAAAATATGTTTCGGATTATTGTAAACTTCGAGATAGCGGTGAAAAAATTATTTATTTTTGATTTTGTCGTTTGGACGCCATTTGCCATGAAGATTCGGTCGTGTTTGCTTACATTTTTTTTGGGGAATTCATCCGATTGAGGTATTGTTTTTTGGGAATAACGTATGTTTATCTCAACTGCTTCGATACCCTCTTTATAATTACTGTTATACTGCAGGCTCTAGGTACCTCTTAATTTGGCCATCAAGTAATTTTTTACCTGCGATTATAGGTATAGAGGTAATAATCACACACGACATTACATGATGGAGAAGTTAAAAATAGTAGACCTGGATATTTCGTCCGTCTATCTGTCTGTTTGCACCTCTAGAACTCGAACGGATTGGCTTGGCAGATTTGCTTCAAATTATTGGTATTTAGTATTTATTTGAACGTCCTTCAGAATTTTTTTTTCTTAATTTTTGTTCGTGAAGAAGAAAATTGATTTTTTCGAACACGGTTCCAACGATTTTGATACAATTTTCAGAATGCTATTTTTTCTAAGAATGTCTATCTTTTGGTTGGAAAATATTTTTCGGAATTTGTCGGTACCTATACCTCTCATAGAACCGGTATTTTCAAATCAAGTTTTCTCGTAAAATATACTCCGATTTCAATCATTTTTTTGACAAAAAAAAAACTGATTATAACGGGTTTAGGTATATAGGTATTGAATTTTTTTAACATTATTTTCCCAGATACAAACTTCTAATTGCATACTCTAACAAATTTCAAAATGTTGATTCGAAAAGTTTTTCCAAAATACCTGACCTTTAAAAAAACTGGTCAAACTATTTTTAACATTTTTTTTTCCTAGATAGACATTAAGCAATGAAATATTATTGCATACTTAGTTATGCCAAAAAAATTCTTAAACTTTTCACAAGGTTAAATATTTTTCATATATTTTTTTTTATAAACTACTTTCCATTAAGAGGTGTTATTTTGATATTCAAAGAAAAAAAAAATGTGTACGTGTAACCTTTACGCGCGATTGAAGTAAAACTTCTTTGACGATTATGGACATAATATCACTGAAATGATTAAATTTTAACTTAAACAAACGAAGAGACTAAGAGATCCAACCACTGGAAAGAAGTCCCCAAGCTAATAAAGCCAAAAATGTTGCTGGGAAACTACAAACAAGAACGATTTACAGCCTGCATTAACTTATACAGAAATAGTCTAAAAATCATAACGGGCTTCCTCACAGGGCACTGCAAACTAAAAAGACAACTTAATATCTTAGGGCTATCAAGCAGGGCAGCATGCAGATTTTGCGATGAAGAAGAAGAAACATCGGACCACATATTAGGTGGATGTGGTGCACTAATGCTAAAAAACCTGGGTAGTTACCAGATAAATAAGGGCAGATTACCTTCTTTAAAAATACCAAAAGAAACCAATTTGGAGGAAGTGCTGTAGGACGAGTATCCTCATCCAGCTCTAAAAGGGGCACAATAGATCTTTAAGGTCGCAGTGCGCTTTTCCCCAATTTAATTCATTCATGCAACTTAAAATAAAATGCATACGATGAAACATAACACAGTTTCCGAGCAAAGAAGTTCAAACTCTTGTGTTTATGTTCCGCATTTTAATTTATTAAATTCAGTCGTTTATAAACAGAGATGTCCGTTATTTGTATTTTTAGCCAAAACAACATTTTAAAAAAAACATACTGTTTTCTTCATGTCTATTCTTTTTTACGAATTTTCAATGCTTTCGTAATATGTATGAATAATCATGAGAAAACTGACGATATATCGATATATTGATTTTTTTCACCCGATAATTATCGATACTGTTAAAGAATATCGATACGATAAATATCGATATATTTTTTACTTGCCCATCCCTACATTGATCAAAACAAACAAATGCCATGGAGCACGTGCATGAATGAGTAAGATTATAGTATTTATATTCTCACTCGTTCGTGCACACGGTGAGCTAATGCGAGTCATCGGTGCCGCCATATTGGAATACTGAGCGTTACTTCCGTCAGAAAAATAGTATGTATATTTCTGTCTCATTCTTTCCTGGCTTCATCCTACACATTTTTGTATTTGTGTCTCTTACCTGTCGTTTTTTCCGTTGCATCCGGTTTGAAATCACAACGATTCTTAAGAAGTTTCACTTCAAAAATCAGATGTTTATTTTAATGTAAAAAGGAAAATATTCCAGAAAAAAAAAAACAATATCAGCCAAATGGCAGCTACGCTTACTCCACAATATCCTTTTCATGAAATTTTCCATCACCAAATCGCAAAGTGTGTGACCCCGCCGGACCATAAACCGCAGCAAACAGTTTTTCATTGAAGATGGAGTGGCAATAAATCTTGGGTTTTCCGAGCCCCAAATGCTACAATGTACACTGAGGTGGAAATGGGCCTCATCAGTCAAAATGAATTTTCGATGAAATTCCGAATCATTTTCATGCCAAATTTTCACCATTTTCAAAGTGAATTTTAATGATCTTAATGCGTTTTTGAAGCGTACATCGTTCCTTTTTTATAAATGACGTAGTCTCTACTTGTCAAACGTCAAAAAATTACAGCTTCGAAAGTGGCAACTACCGAAATAGCATACTATTCAAAATAACACCTCTTATTGTAAAACCCTTCACATACTGATTATCTGGAGTTAGAGCATATTCGTGGGACCCAGTCGTGTATTTTCATTTTTCAAATTTGGAAAAACAAAATAATTAGAGAGACCTAGATCTGGTGAATAGGGGGCATGAGGAAGTAATTCGAACTTCAACTCATTGGCTTAAGACATCGCATTGACGGACTTAAACGCTGCAATAAGTTAGCATAAAACTCGACGTTGACTATACTTAATTTTTTAAGACAATCAATTACAAACTATACCGCATGTAAATCCCAAAATACAAACGCAATAACCTTGCCATATGACTGAGTCGACTATAAGTTTTTCGGAACCGACAGGTTCAAGTACCCCTGAAGAATTTGTTTCTGCTTGCTGCTTTCTGGATGGATAAACATTTTCCTTTTCAATTTTGAGTTTTTGATTAGCAATCGAATAACATGCAATTGGTACATTTCACCGGAAAATAAAATTATCAAAATAACTGCCTGAAAACGATTTTTAGTTTATTTAAAGTCTGAAACGTACATCGGCAATGCAAGCATGAGACAAGCTATCTTGTCTTACTTCGGTAGCGTGGAAAGGCTAGCTCTCTTTTTACTTCACTCTCATGTATCGAAATGTTTGCATAAAAGTAACGCTTCCTCAAAATATCAAAGTCAATTCTCCGTCAATATCTGATTTACCAACAATAATTGTCTTAGAAGTCTCACTTAAGATTACAAAAATCCAATATTTCCTCTCCAATATACTTTACTCGCTAAGCATCCCTTTTTCATAAGTCTTTCTGATTTCGCCGTAACTAGGCAGTAAACAGTAAAGTATTTCAATGGCTTACACAAGGACACATACGAGACGACACAATTCTGTATAGTTTATGTTGTACAAGTCCACCTTTAGTGTTGCAACTTTATAGGCAAGAACTCTTTTTGATTTCTATAGGATGCTTGACAATTATTTCCATCTTCATCTCGTCAGGAAGCTCATTCTTCGTATACGGAAGTGTGTTGTGCAGAAGCAAGAGATTGAGCTCTGATTGCTTTTGTTGTTCTGGAGAACTCTGATTGCGTAACTCATCTTATCCTTGCTAAAGTTAATGCCAACCCTGGAGCATTCATTCCCTCTTATAAGTCGCATTGATAATATTTTATTTTAACAACCATATCTTGTGATTTTCATATCCATGTGAATCTTTAATGATTTATACAATACAATCAACAGTATCTATAAGATGCTAGTCACGGAATTCATAAGAAAACACGTAGGTATATTCAAAACAAAAAATGAAATTCACAAGGTATTGTATCGTGGCCTTGAGCTTGCCACAACGAACGTTTGCATTTTAAGGTATTTACAGGACTTACAGATACAAATACAAATACAAATACAAAAATAAAAAAGGTCGGAAATTGCCTATTTATAATATTAAACTCCCCGAAACGGTGTGCAGTGGGCAGAAACTTGATTGGACGAAGCGTGGGTGGAAAAAGATATTTTTTTTTCTGCCATTTTAACTTAAACTCATCGCACAACTATTAATAAGGATTTCCCCTAAAGGTTTCTTTTTTCTTGAGGCTCCTTCACAGTGTTTTTTTTTTTTATTTTATATTCAAAAGATAGGTTCATTTGCATAATTTTGCCACTGGACTGGAATTCTCCAAGCTTTTTAAATCGTAACAAATCCAAAAGATCCCATGCAGAGGTATCCGCTTGGATGGACTGGGGAAATGGCAGTGGACTTTTTATGGGCCGACGAATGTAATAAAGAATTACAATGATACATAATTTACTGGTCATTTATGTGGAAATAATATTTCCGAAGGCAATTTTCTAAAAATCATTCCTGTTGAAGACAGTGATGTGTATAAATTATGTATTATATATATGTATGTTCTTTGTGTCCCTTTTGGGCTTTGTTCCGTTAGATTGGTTACTTTAATATCACGTTTAGATGCTAAATTTTTAAGTTTCATATTTCAAGGCCCAACAAATCCCATTTCATCAATAAAATTCACAAAACTGAAATAATAGACAGGACTGTTATTAATATGTTTAAACTTTAAAGGGTAAAATTATACATTAAAAAAAAAATACTAGCTGACCCGACGGACCTCGACCCATTGAATAGTTGGCGAACAAACATAGATTAAATTCAAGCATTAATTTTATTGAACTATCTTCGTTTTATTAATATTAAAAAAAAAGAATAAAACAATGATTGTACATTATATTCATTTTAAGGCTGAGTGATTCAAAAGATTGTTTGTTTTCTGCTCCGGAGCGAAAATGAAGAGTTAAGATGGTTTTCCAACTCGGGAACACGAAACATATAGCATTATACAGACTGCGTTCTTGGGACTTGTTTATGATCATTGCAAGTGCAAGCTTCACTGGGAACTAAATGCGTTTGAACTGAAATAAATTTTCGTTCGGTTGAAGTCAAGGAAATCCGCAGAATTAGGCATTGTTCTCCCTTGAACGGCCTTTACGAAATATTGTTCATAAGTTTCGTCTCAATCAGTGGCAAGTCCAAAGAATTTAAGAGTTCCACTGGCTAATTGACAACTTCGTCTTCGTTTTCTACGCGATGAAGTGATTTGTATGAACTTAGTTCTCCAGGAACCAATCGAAGTTACGATAATTTTAACCAATGTTCGGATATGCATTAGTTATGAGTTCATCCTTTCGTTAAAGTGAACTGGAAAATGGGGCTTCTAATAATCTTAAATGCATCGTGCAAAGGTTTCTTAGAATCAATTCACGAACATCAAACTCCCAAATCATGTTAACAGCATTCTTGGCGATGTCAATTGACAGCCTCGGAGCTGCGGTGACAAAATGCGCTAATTGAGGCTGCCACTTGAACGACTTTGTGTTCCATATTTAATTGGAATGTTTGCTCTTATACTAATGAAGTTAATGATAATAGTATAGTATACAATAGTATATTATAGAATAGTACAGTTTTGTATAGTATAGTATAATATGGTATAGCATAGTTTAGTATAATATAGTATAGCATAATAAAGTATAAAATAGTATAGTATAGTATATTATAGTATAGTATAGTATAGTATAGTATAGTATAGTATAGTATAGTATAGTATAGTATAGTATAGTATAGTATAGTATAGTATAGTATAGTATAGTATAGTATAGTATAGTATAGTATAGTATAGTATAGTATAGTATAGTATAGTATAGTATAGTATAGTATAGTATAGTATAGTATAGTATAGTACAGTATTGTATAGTAGAGTATAGTATAGTATAGTATAGTATAGTATACAATAGTATAGTATAGTATAGTATAGTATAGTATAGTATAGTATAGTATAGTATAGTATAGTATAGTATAGTATAGTATAGTATAGTATAGTATAGTATAGTATAGTATAGTATAGTATAGTATAGTATAGTATAGTATAGTATAGTATAGTATAGTAGAGTATAGTATAGTATAGTATAGTATAGTATAGTAAAGTAAAGTATAGTAAAGTATAGTATAGTTTAGTATAGTATAGTATAGTATAGTATAGTATAGTATAGTATAGTATAGTATAGTATAGTATAGTATAGTATAGTATAGTATAGTATAGTATAGTATAGTATAGTATAGTATAGTATAGTGTAGTATAGTATAGTATAGTATAGTATAGTATAGTATAGTATAGTATAGTATAGTATAGTATAGTATAGTATAGTATAGTATAGTATAGTATAGTATAGTATAGTATAGTATAGTATAGTATAGTATAGTATAGTATAGTATAGTATAGTATAGTATAGTATAGTAAAGTAAAGTATAGTAAAGTATAGTATAGTTTAGTATAGTTTAGTATAGTATAGTATAGTATAGTATAGTATAGTATAGAATAGTATAGTATAGTATAGTATAGTATAGTATAGTATAGTATAGTATAGTATAGTATAGTATAGTATAGTATAGTATAGTATAGTATAGTATAGTATAGTATAGTATAGTATAGTATAGTATAGTATAGTATAGTATAGTATAGTATAGTATAGTATAGTATAGTATAGTATAGTATAGTATAGTATAGTATAGTATAGTATAGTATAGTATAGTATAGTATAGTATAGTATAGTATAGTATAGTATAGTATAGTATAGTATAGTATAGTATAGTATAGTATAGTATAGTATAGTATAGTATAGTATAGTATAGTATAGTATAGTATAGTATAGTATAGTATAGTATAGTATAGTATAGTATAGTATAGTATAGTACAGTATAGTATAGTATAGTATAGTATAGTATAGTAAAGTATAGTATAGTATAGTATAGTATAGCATAGTATAGTATAGTATAGTATAGTATAGTATAGTATAGTATAGTATAGTATTGTATAGTATAGTATAGTATAGTATAGTATAGTAGAGTGTGCTACAGTACAGTATAGTAAGTATTGTATCGTAGAGACACAATCAAAACTCTTATAAACTCCCATTACTTTCTTATACCTCGTTATAAAGGCTCTTCCAATGGGGTGTTCCGACAGATGGTAGCGGCCATCTTGTTTAAGCTACTTCTGTCAAAGGAATGCCATTTATTCAGTCTGTTTTTAAAAAGAAAAGTAAATGATACAATTGCTTTATGAGAATGCTTATTCTGTTCGGGCGACAATAGCCCGCTTCGCCCATTGCAGAGAGAACTATTTGCTGTGTGGTGGAATAAGTTTGAGTACACTTGTTTAATAAAAATCGAAATAAACATCGCCGCTGTTCGTGAGAGTGTGTAGGAGAATCCGACGTAGTCGATTTCGCGGCGCTTACAAGAATTTGGCCTTTCGTAGAACACAACTTGGTGAATTTTGAGTCATAGAAAATCGGACAAATTGGAGGCACGCCGCCCAGAGAAGCCGCGGGGGACATTTAAACGATGTTATATTCCGCACGAAATGGCATTGATAGGTCTTTCAACAGAACACAAAATGCTGATAATATCTCACACTCACCTTGCTTTATTTAAATTTAAAGTTGGGAAGTGCTTAATGAAAGACCCTTTATCAAACAAATTTACTAGCAGATTTTGTCGTCTTAATTTTCTGGACCTGAGATCAGAAAAATGAAAGCAAAGCACTTCAATGTAGAGTAATTGAACTACACCCTTGACATTCCAATATTTATACTCCAGTGAACCCTATGATCCATTTTATTTCCAACCATGAAATACTTTTTTCATCCAATGCATTGGGTTAACTGATGTAAGAAACAGCCAATTCATTTTTCTCTCCTTGTATTCTTTCTACGCTATGTAGTTCAAGACTTGATCTTCATCCCTTTCAATCCTTAGATATGTCATATCACCGTCACAACCCCTTAAAGCTTAAACCCAATTATAGTCTTTTATGTGCTGACTTGTTTTTTCTTTATAAGAAACAAAAAAAAAGTCTTAGCCAAAATGCAATCTTTCTTCCCTACAACTGCATACAGTTCTAGTATCTCTATAAAAAGAAGTTATCGTTTTCGTCATTTCCAATGTCTTCCCCCAGCTATTTTATACATATAATACACTGTAAGTCGGGCAGATGTAGACAATTTTATATTGCACATACACACACAAAGATAAATCGGGACGCAAGGAGATGCCTAGTGGTGGTACTAGATAGATGCGATAGAAATGATCTTATGAATTATTTATGAAAAATTAAAATAAAGTTTTTGAAAGTTTTTGATTTGCCACCATTAAACCCCTGTCGCTCGTAGGATGATGTCCTTCCTATATTTTATCTTCGTCTTCATCATCTAACGTCTTAGTGGTGTCTCCATCAACGAAGACGACAAAGTAGTTGTCATTTTTTGGACAGAATCTCTGCCAAGTTTAAGATTTATTTATGCATTTTCATGCCTCTATGAGAATTTTTGGAGGATGAATAAAGAATGTTTCGCATAGAGACACAAAAAGGATTTGAATGAGGTCACAAGGGAAACAGCTTCTGCTGTGTTAAAAATAGTGCATGATTTTCATTGTAGGTTCAGTTTTAATCCTGGATTACAAAAGATTAAAAATTAAGAGTTTTAATTTTTGAAAAAAAAAGAAAACTTGACACGAAACTTAAATGTGATTGTAATTACTGTTCCATTAAATATTTTTGAAGGACTTAATATTTGTCAAGCTAAATTTTAAGTATTTTATCTTCCTATTTGAGTGACAATAAGGCACACAATTGCCGAAAATGTATCTTTGCAATATAGTTCAGATATTATATCGGGTATTATTTTAAGAGGCATAGAACTTTAAGTTGGCAACATTATTTTAACTGGCGGCCATTTTGCCAGCCGTGAAGTGATTTATTTTAAGTTTAGATTGGCATTTCAACATTAAAAGACTGAAGTCTGAACAACGCTTCCCAATTGTGAAAATTTATTTTGAAAATCATGGTTCTGTTCGAAATACGTATCCCAATTTTCATAAGCGAATTTTGTTTAGCTCACTTTTTATTGAATGGATACGTCAATAATCAATAATAATAATCTTCAAGTGTATGTTGAGACATCGTAACATCCACAAAAACTGACTGCTTGGCTTGCATTATGGGTTGGTGGAATGATTGGTCCGTACTTCTTTAAAAACGATGCTGGCCAGAACGTTACAGTCAATGGTGACCCCTATAGAGCCATGATTACTGACTTTTTCGTTTATCAATTGAACAACCATGATGTGCAGGAGATGTGGTTTCAACAACACACAATTGATTTGTTGAAGGAGACGTTCGGTGAGCGCATAATTTCGCGTTTTAGTCCTCTGAATTGGCCTCCAAGATCTTGACTATTTTCAGTGGGGATATGTGAAATCGCTGGTGTACGCCGATAAACCTGAAACGATTGACCACTTGGAGGACAACATTCGCCGCGTTATAACTCATCGAAAATTGGACCTCCAGATTAGACTATGTCCGACCCAGCCGTGGCGGTCATATGCCAGAAATCGTAATTTAAATTATTATACCAGAAGAGTTTTTTTTTTCAAATAAAGAAATTTATTCCATTTCAAAGTTCTATATCTCTAAAAAAAAAAAAACACCATTTATAAGTATGTTTTTGAATATTCTGTTTTAATTTGTTTAATATTTTTGCTAAAACCAACCGAAGCGATTGGTTCCATAAAACCAAGCTCTCAATAATTGCATGGTTTTGGATACGAATGCCCCTATATTTCTAGTCTCTTAATTTTGACGGAAATAATTTAGGCATTTCTTTGTGAATAATATTAAGTCTAGTCTAAAGACAAATCAAATGTATCTGCAATGCAACAATCACCAAGAATTAATGAAAATCTTATTAGAAAATGTAAATAATTATAAAAAATTCCTACATTATGTGTATCTGTAGATCTACTCTATATTAAAATTTTTCCTGCATACATTATAACTTAACACTTATTACACCATTTAAGTATATACCTATACATAGCTGAAGTGTATTTTTTGGTTTCATTAAATTTCACTTTTCCCGCCGCAACCAGAATCAATGGCCATCAATCAAAATTTCCTCTGCAATAAAGCCGGAATATTAATATCTTTTCAAGTCCGCACAATTGAACACGAATTAATAAAATTCTTCCTTCTCATTTCTCTGATAATTAAAATCCCTTATAGTTGAGAATTAATGCTAGCTGGGTGAAGGAAGACTATCTTACAGGAATAATCTTTTTCTCATTCTTGGGGAGTGACCTTAATCTTGTGTTTAATGAACAGCTGTTTAATTTTAAGTTATCTGCTTTAAGTGCGCACCAGTAAAATGCCAGTAAGTGTTTGAATTTTTTTTTTTTTTTGTATCAAATAGATATCTTCTTTATACTTACCTACTCTAAGGGAATGTATTGGTTTCGTGTTAAAAATTTCGTAGTTTTTATTTATAACTCTTAAGAAAAGGCGGACGTATGTATGAACGTATCTACACCACACTTATCTATAAACCCGAATCGGACAAACGGATTCCATCAAATTGAAATTTTTTGTAATTTCTACATTGAGGAGAAATTCAATGGAGAATCGTTCATTTTGGGTATTCACAGGTAGTGGCTACATCTATGTATGTTTGCTCTTTGATTTCAAAAACGTACTAAATAATTTTCATAAGATCTTGCATTGGAATAAAATACGCACTCAATGGAAAAATGCGCACAACGAAAAACGCTCTTTATTGGTGCATTATCTCGTTAGTAAAGTTTTTTCTATTTAATTCAATCATTTGAAATTGTTCCTTTTATAATTTATCAGCAAGTTATTCAAGTACCTATGTACGACCTTGCCGTGAACATTATTTTCTACTACAAAGATACTATATTGCTCAAACAGACTATCTCTGCTTTTGAAAGGAGATATGCAAAAAAGGAAAAACAATTAAGAACATAATTTCAAAGATATATAGACGAGAGACAGGAAATGAGAATTTAATTGAAATCAGTTGGCTTGGGATTTTCAAGAACTTTTATTGCTATTTTTATTTTTATTTTTTATTTTTATTTGTCTGGAGAGAAACTTAGCTTTGAAATACTATTGTTTCAACATTACACGCAAATACAAAAACTTTATGTTTGAGTAATTAAAAAATAAAAATATTAAAATGAAAACAAATATGAATTATTCTTCTGTTAAATTGAACCATCAATCTGAATAAAAAAACATAAGCAAGAGCTACAGTACGTTTGCAACGAACTGTTGGATACCCTATTCCCCATATTTTTGTATGTGCATGCGTCTGCCTCCCGCAAACAGCCGATGTTTCAGAAACAAAATTCTTCTTTAGCAGACAGAAAAAAATTCAATAACATTAATTTTATGCGGTGTGATGTTCAATTAGTGCTGGCGCAATAAAAAAAGGAGTGCGCCACGCCCAAAGTTAAAACGTTTTATTGCCAAGGCAATTGTTATGAGCTCAGTGACATTCAATTTTATTCTTGCAGATCGATTTGAACAAAATAAGACAAAACTTAAATTTTTAAAAATTAGATTTGGAATGGAAATAGCGTTTATGTGTGTTTTTTTAACAATTCTTATACCACACTCTGCTACGTAACCATGGAATATAAATCTAAGTGTTCATCTGTTTACTTCAAAACTGCGACCGATAGTTAAAAAACGTTAAAAAAATTAATGCATTATACGACTTTTGACGGAAACGCCCCTTAAAAGTGGGCGTGTCTAAAAAATTTTAAGCACTAACTGCGCTTTGATCAGTATTTAGGCATATGTGTAAGACTACAGCTGAATCGAGTAGTTTTTAAACAATCTTACCTGAACAAAGGTATTTTACCAAAATCACGCCTTTAAAAGTGGGCGTATTGAAAAACTTTACAAAAGAAAATGTAGAGATATATTTTTCAAATAACGAACGGAAGGAAAAAGGTTTAAATTAAACATTGGAAATGCCTTAAATTCTTAAGGCTGCGTTTTTCGTTCTTTCATGAAAAGTAGGCGTAAGCCACGCCCAAAATTCAAAAATTTCTTTTCATACACAAACCTTTTAGTTTCTATTAAGAGACCCAAAATTTTGGCTTGCGGATTCATTATAAATACCGTTTATTTACAAAAACAATTTTTGTATAGTTTCTAATGAAAAGTGGGCGTCAGCCACTCCCAAAATCAATTTTTTTGATTTCATACACAAGATGTTTATGTGCCAGTAAGACCCACAAAATTTAATGTTTTTCGCTTTAATATAACAATTGTTATTTTATAAAAACAATATTGATGTTTTTGTATGACAAATAGGCGTAAGCCACGCCCAAACTGAAATATTTTTGTTTGATTGGAAGAAAGTTTACCTAAAGCTTACGTGTGCAAAATTTTAGCGTTATGCTTTTATCGTAACTGTACAAAAAACATAATTTAATTTTATTAAATTGAGGTTGTTCAACAAAAATGGCGGTTGTGGGCGTGTTTGTTGGCGGATTTTACCGGTTCAAGAACTTAGCTTTACTCTTGAACCAAAGATTATATATACCAAATTTCAGCTTTCTAGCTCAAAAATTGCGACCTCTAGAGAGTATACATACGGACGGACGGACGGACGGACGGACGGACGGACATGGCTAAATCGACTAAGCTTTTGATTCTGAGTCAGAATATATATACTTTTCTATACCTAACGGTATTATTTCTCTATGTTACAAACTCCACACCAAATACAATATACCCATTCTATGGAATAGGGTATAAAAAGAGCTGTGGTCTCAAGAATAGTGCTACTTTCATATGACTGCTGCATCCTCGAGTTTTGAGTTTGATAGCTTTTCATTTCACTTATCGTACTAGAACAAATTTTATTGATACATTTTTTAATATTGCTCGTAAAGAAACAGGAAAGCAGTCAAACTTTGCATCAAACTTGGTAAATAAAAGATCTCATACGAAACTAAAAAACAATTTGGCTATAACCAACTAATACTGTTCAACTGGCCCTCAAACAGTGGTTCAGCACAGAACCTCGTTTTTATACCCTATTTCATAGAATGGTTTTATTGTATTTGGTGTGGAGTTTGTAACATAGAGAAATAATACCGTTAGAGATAGAAAAGTATATATATATATTCTGACTCAGTATCAAGAGCCTAGTCGATTTAGCCATGTCCGTCCGTCCGCCCGTATGTATACTCTCTAGAGGTCGCGATTTTTGAGCTAGAAAGCTGAAATTTGGTACTCGCCCACAATCGCCATTTTTGTTGAACAACCTCAATTTTGGTAAAATTAAATTATGTTTTTTGAACAGTTACGATAAAAGCATAACGCTAAAATATTGCACACGCAAGCTTTAGGTAAACCTTCTTCTAATCAAATAAAAATATTTCAGTTTGGGAGTGGCTGACACCCTTTCTTAATACAAAACCATCAATATTGTTTTTATAAAATAACAATTGTTTTTATAAAATAACAATTTTCGAAAAACATCAAATTTTTTGAATATTACTTGCACATAAACATCCTGTGTATACAATCAACAATTATAAAAAATTGTTTTTGCAAATAAACGGTATTTATAATGAATACGCAGCCAAAATTTTGCATTGCTTAGTAGAAACTAAAAAGTTTGTGTATGAAAAGAAATTTTTAAATTTTGGGCCCACTTTTCATGAAAGAACGAAAAACGTAGTTTTAAAAATTTAACGCACTACTAATATAAAATTTAAACCTTTTTCCCTTCCGTTCGTTATATGTATCAAAAATATATCTCTACATTTTCTTGTGAACATTTTTTCAATACGCCCACTTTTAAAGGCGTGATTTTGATAAAATACCTTTGTTCAGGTAAGATCGTTAAAAAACTACTCGATTCAGCTGTAGTTTTATTTTTTCACATATGCCTAAATACTGACTTATGATCAAAACTCAGTTAGTGCTTCAAATTTTTAAGACACGCCCACTTTTTATGGTCAAAAGTCGTAATACATTATTTTTTATGTTTTCTTAACTATCGGTCGCAGTTTTGAAGTAAGAAAATGAACACTTCGGTTTGTATACCTTGGCAGGAGAGTGTGGTTAAAGCATATTTAAATACACCAATAATCGCTATTTCCATTCAAAATCTAATTTTAAAAATTTTAAGTTTTGTCTGGTTTTGTTCAAATCGATCTGCGAGCTTAAAAATTGAATGTTACTGAGTTCATAGAAATTGGCAATAAAAATTCTCAACTTTGGGCGTGGCTCACGCCTTTTTTTATTTCGCCAGCAGTTATTGAACATCAGCCACACAAAATTAATGTTATTGAATTTATTCCTGTCTGTTAAAAAAGAATTTTGTTTCTGAAACTGGAACAGCGGCTGGGTGCGGGGAGCGAACTCATACACATACAAAAATATAGGCAATAGGGTATCCAAAAAATCGTTGAAAACGTACTGCAGCTCTCGCTTATGTTTAAATTCTTGATCAGTGGATCAACTGAATTAAATCCGTTTATATCGGTTTGTTAACTCTCAAGCTGTTCTCGCGCATACCTACTTAAAAATAAACACACACCAACTGAGTTGCAGCTTTAAGGGAAGACCGAACTCCATGGTACTGCACTTTAGTGGAAAGGCACTGCAATAGGCGGTTGGACTACCAAACGTTATTGGTGGTGGCTCCCCTTCCTTGCCGCAGTTCGCACACCCTTTTCCTTCTTATTAAGCTATTCTTTCGGCGCATAAAAATATACATACTTCTAAAAACCATTCTTCTGTTCAAATATAGGAAGGACCCGAAGAAATATCTTGCTATAAAGCTTTGCATAGGAGTACCAGCTCCTTGCAGTGATTCAATAACATATACTATCTACGAAGCTTGCTAAGCTACATTATTTCCATGTACTATTTTTTTGAGATACATACATATAAAATCTCATACATTTTATGAGAATTCGACATTATTACCAATTAAAAATGGAAATAAAGCCGCTTCGAAATTATTGCGCATTTCAATAGTAGTGCAGTTCCATGTAGTGCGGTCTTTCATTTAAACAAAGAGTGAACCATCTGATCATTGGTCGGTTTTCTTTGTTCTCTTGCTAGTAAGATATGGTACGATTGTCTGTTGATAGAGCAGGAAACAACCATTTTTCGAAATTTCGAACTAATGATAATAGTGGTCGGCAGTTTTCGAACGTAAGTAAAAACTCTCATAAAGTTACGATCCTTTTGATAGTAATTAGTGAATACTACTTTAATCTTCCAAATTAAAGTTATAACGGGTGATTTTTTGGCTGGTTTGGTTTTGGCAACACTGGTTTTGACAGCTGACGTGTGTTTAGTACCTTGTGTCACTGTCAAACAGCTTCAGTTTGGTTTGCAATTTAACCATGGATCGTCTTACAAATGAACAACGCTTGCAAATTATTGAATTTTACTATCAAAATTTGTGCTCGGTTCGAAATGTCGAATTATCGAAAAATTGTGTTCAGCGATGAGGCTCATTTTTGGTTGAATGGGTACGTAAATAAGCAAAATTGCCGCATTTGGAGTGAAGATCAGCCAGAAGCATTGCAACAGCTACCAATGCATCCCGAAAAAGCCACTGTTTGGTGCGGGTTATGGGCCGGCGGCATTATTGGGCCATATTTCTTCAAAGATGATGCGAATCGCAGCGTTACTGTCAATGGTGAACGCTACCGAGCGATGATAACAAACTTTTTTTTGCCCGAAATGGAAGTTCTTGACTTGCATGATATGTGGTTTCAACAAGACGGTGCCAGATGCCACACAGCACGCGAAAAAATGGCGCAATTGCGAGGCGAGTTTGGTGAACAGTTAATTTCACGTTTCGGGCCGGTCAATTGGCCGCCTAGATCGTGCGATTTGACACCATTAGACTATTTTTTGTGGGGGTATGGCAAGGCTTATGTCTATAGGGACAAGCCCGCTTCGATTGACGCACTGGAAGCCAACATCCATGCATTAATTCGTGAGATACCGGCCGATATGTGTGAAAGAGTATGCCAAAATTGGACTCAGCGGATGGGCTACCTGAGACGCAGCCGCGGTCAACATTTGCATGAAATTATCTTTAAACATTAAATTCCAAGGTTCAAACTATCGATTCAGATAAATATTTCATTCATTTTTTCGAATTTTTTGTGTTTTTTTTTTTTTTTAAAGTTCTAAACCTCTTAAAAAATCACCCGTTATTACTAATCACGAATTTAAAAAAATTGCATTTAAAATACTTTAATTGCACTTACTTTAAAAATAAATAGAAAGCAATAGAACAATTAAACAAAGTGACAAATTGATATGAATTTTAAACAAATCCTATTCAATGTCACAAACAATGATCGCAAACGACTCAATCGATTTTCTTCATACTCCAAAAAAATTTTAAATATGTTTTCGAAAAATTTAAAAAGACCTTTTTTTGAAAAAAAAAAAAAAAAAAAAAAAAAAAACTGATCGAAGAATTTTGAAAACTGTTTTTCTTAAAATTCAAAACGGTAACAAAAATCAGATGCCTTTTTTTCATTTTGTCCACGAAACGTTTTAACTAGTGATTCTTAAGTGATTTATAGAATTTCATAAGATTTTTGTTTCAAAAATCTCAAGCCCCAGGACCACTGTCACACACTATATACTAGAGCACATTCGTGCAACCCAGTCGTGAGCTTTATTTCCTAACGGATTACACGATGGATGGGAGGAAACCATCTCGAAGCTGTAGCCGGAAGGATTTTCATAACAATTTCAAAAGATCCAAAAATTTGCTATTGTCTAACTAATGAAGATAGTGAAGATAATTATGATCCTATTTTTCCAATAAAAAGGCTAATATCTTTTGCCTTAAATCTAAAATAATGTCGATAATTTTTTTGTCCCAGAATTCCATCATGTAATACAAAGTCATAATTGTTTTCCATGATCTCAGCCTTTATACCTAAAAACCTAGAAAACCATAACGCATTGATTTCGTTAAAAAAAACCCACTATACAATTCTTCAACCTTCAAATTAAAAAATTCACTATTTAAGGAATCTAAATAATTTAATTCATCAACAGTTTGTTTTTGTTCACTTTATATTAAATCGCCAAAATGTATATACGACCTTCTCGGCAAAGATGTCATTAGACTTTCTCTTTAAACCATTAAGACACTTGTTTATTCTCTGATTGTACAGTTTTCATGGCCACAAATCCAACCTCTAGCACATAATTTGCAATTCAAAAGGAATCATTAAGTCGAAACTACCAAGAACCAAGCCCTTTTTAAGCCCTTGGAGGAAATATTCAAAAAGGACAAATTAGTTTATGTCATAAAAACGGACCCAGAAAAGAACGACCATCCATACCAAATTGCTAAAGAGCCAAGACCTTTTATCCATCCAAGTGACTTTCACTTGGTCGAAGGCATTGCTTGAAGTTAAAAAAAAACCTTTATAATATTAAATGACTTGCAAGACTGCGTTACACGTTCTTGCGCTATAATATTATGCTGTAAATACATAGATGTAAATTTTGTATCTAATAATTTTTTTTTTTTTTTTTTCAATGAGTAATTCCAAAAGGGTAAGTGGTCTTTGAAAACTGTGCATGCAAAACTTAAGTGATATTAATTTTTAAACATTTTCGAGTAAGAAGGTTTCTAATGTCTTGTCTTGTATATCTTGTTTTTATTTGCGATTATAGGGCACTATAATCAAGCTATGGATTCGTGGAAAAAAGCAATTCGGATAACAATCAAACATGACATAATGATGATGGAGAAGCCGAAAAAAGTGAGTGTGGATATTCCGTCTGTCTCTTCGCACCTCTAGAGCCTGAACTGATGGGACGATTTGCTTCATCCCTCGGAATGTATTTTTGATTTTTGCTTTAGGCCCAAAAATAACTGTATACCTGTCATACAATCGTAAGGAAAAGAACTGATTTTCTCCAAAACGGCTCTTCTGATTTTGATAAAACCTTCAGTCTATTTTTCGGTTGGAAAAGATTTTTCGGAATTTGTCTCATAACGGTAGGTACCTCTTAATGAACCGGTATTTTCAAATCAAATTTTCTCGTTAGCTAAACATCCAATTTCAATAAAATTTTGAAAACAGGAAGTCATTTATGACCATATGAATACGGAGTTCCAAAATTTTCAAACACTTTTTTTATTTTTAATAATTTTTTTCTTTGCTTTGGGAAGTGTTACATATTCCCTTTAAAGCATCCCTTTAAATCCTTTACAAAAATTGATTGGTTTCCATTTAGCCTCAACAAACCTTAAGAAATTAAGAGCCGCTCTAACACAAGTATAACACATGCATACATACAAACATTTTAGTTGCTATCAGCACCCACAGACCACAGAGTAACTACGTGCGACCCAGTCGTGCATTCTTTTCCTATACATTCCCTCATCGACAAAGGACCTACCTTATTAAAAAAACAAAAGTATACAAAATATAAACATACCAAGATAGTTGTTCCCAAGGAATTTGTTTTCAAGGAAAACTATCTTCATTTCATTATGAAGTCAAAATTACTTTCAAGGATTCTCTTCATTTAAGTTTCAAGTAGGTATTATGTAACTTTTTTTATTTCTTCTCTTATATACCTCCCGCTCCCGCAAAAATATGCCGACACTGGCAAGGAATAACAAAGAAAATGAAAATCCTGTAAAGTTTTTCACAAAAAAAAGGATATTTTTTCCCTGTGTTTTGTGGCTTTCCATTAATTCACTCAGATGAATATTATCCGTTCTCCTACCTTAGTTGAGAGGTTTTTGATATTTGCGGGCTTAGGTCTTAAATTTATATATAATATTTTTCTTCTTTATATATGTATGTATGTATTTTAATATTCAACATTTTCTTATTTGATATTCAACTTAATGTTGACTAATTGAGATGAGATAACGAATACTTTTAATAGGACTCATCTTTCTTTTTGTGCAATATTTGCTTAACTAAGATCCTTTCATTTTCATCTTAGTCTAGAAAATCTCATTTATTAATACATAATTTATTTTGTATCCTTGTGTTACACACTATTCCATCAATTGACAAAGAAAAATACTAATAAAGAAAATCTATTTTGCTTTGTCGTATATATTGTTCTGTTGAAAGAAGGACAAAAAAAACATCCACGCTCCGGCGGCGCGGCGCGGCGCGGCGTTATGTTGATTCCCCAGCTAATCTCATAACTTCCACACGATTATCCTTTCCTTAAATCCTTAGCTGGTATATATTTGTCACAATGAAACTAACATACATTGTCATCACCCTAGCTATTGCGCAAAACATCAATATCAGCAATATTATTTCATCACTGTTTATTATTGAGATCGAAAATAAATTGATGAGATAAGTATCCTGGTTTGATATTGAAGGCATGAGGGGTTAGGTTAATAACATATTGTGATTTTATGTCCTCAATGGTTGTGGTATTTTTTTTTTTTGGTTTAATTTTGTTTTATGACAACGCCGACGATGTCACAGAAAATATATTTAATTGGGGAAACAATCAAAACTGAGTTCTAAATAGACAAAGTCAACTGACCAACATATTGGGCATACGTTTTGGCAGTAATAAATAATGTTAACATAAATTGATTCAGCAGTTTTTGAAATTTGTTGTCGAATTTCAGGAATGATGTTCCAATATTGTGGATTATGAAGCAACCAGGATAAGAGGTTGAAGAAAACAACAATTCCGAATGTGAATTTATACGTTCATATGAAAATTCAGATTTTTTTTTGTTAACGTGAAATAATCCCGACGCAATTAAAAATTCTTTCGCTAATAGAAACCTACACTATCTGCGAGTGACATAGGCTATACTTTGTTTTAATCTCAATTAAAGATCCGTACAAAAATTACAATAATGTTACCCAAGTTATCAAAAATGTTCCTTTAAAAGTATAATTTTTTGACGTGCACTGCCACTTTCTTTAACGTATTTGACGTGAGCTAAGCCACGGCTAAAAGCTAGTATAAAATAAGTTAGGAAATTCAAATTCTTTGTTTAAGAAGTGCTTACGTCATGCATTTTGAGCAAATTGACAGTTTTAGAAGATGCTTTAATTGTTCCCGTTATTTCGTTATAATAACACCTAAAATGGAATTAAGGTGTTTGTATAAAGATGTCCTTTACCTACTTGTATTTCTAGTGAAACGCTCAAAAAAAAAAAAAAAATAACCCACAAAGTAAATCAAAATTGTTTTTAGCGATAATGGAGAGAGTTGATATAATTTGAGGTTGGCTAAAACGGAAAGGCTAAATATAGGAGATACCATCAAGAAACTTTTAATATTTAAAACTCAGCTGCCATATTATAGGTGCTATGAAAGACTTATACCTTAGGAAGCCTGGACCATTTCGTTAATGTCTTTGTCAACTTATGTAGTTTTCATTTAAGCCTTCTATGTTTATTACAGGCGAAGTTTAATAAAAACCGTTAAAGCTTTTTTTGATAATTTTAGAAAAACAAAAAATGTTGGCTTAAACCTAATGGCTCGTTGTGTGTGAGCCACCATTTAAAAAAATATAGGAAACTATGAATAACCATGTCAAAAAAGTTTAAGCGAATTCGATCAAGCTGTTGCCAACTAATGGCCACTTGAAAGTAATCCGTTAAGACAAGATCTCCGACATTTGCATTATTAGCCAAAAACCCAGTTTAATCAAAATCGTTTGATCCGTTTTCGAGCACATTTAAAATGAAAAAATCCGTTATTTGAAATGTACCAGTTGGAGCCGGGCTCAAATAAAATAAAAAAAAACCTCGACAACCGTTTTTCTTTAAACTGCTTTAAATGAAGTTTAAAGAAAATCCGTTAAGCGGTTAAGGCTGTAGCTTGATGTGAAAAAGCCCATAGACGCACAGACAGACACCGGGACGGCATACATGGTGAAAACGACTTTTTTGGGCTTCTCTAACAATGCCATGTTTGATTAAAACCTCGATTTGATTAAGATGACGATGACGATGCTATCTAGCTGACCTGGTTTTATGGCCTCTTCTATAAAGAGTAGTTCAGATAAATTGTCAATTCCCTTTAAATCTGGCATTGGTAGGAATGCTCATCAATGTACCCTATAGCCTAACTTTGGGCACACTGTTAAGTACTGAGACTTATTTTTTTAGCCGCACTGCATTTTAATTTATAAAAAATGCGAAGCTATTATGCATCGATATATATCTTCATTTTCTATCTAACTTTCCTAAATGCGCATCCTATGTAAGGTCATGTTAAGGACATTAAAAACCACTTAAGTGCGCTCAAATTTTAGAACAAAGCTGCATGCTCTGACTCGGAAAATTCAAATGATCCGTACACTCATTGCAGTTTTGTTAAGTGTCTTAGAATATAATATAGGTATTGAGTAAAAAGCTTTTTAATCAAGCCACGGTGTTGATAAGTTCTAGATTAATCAGTTCTCTCAAAAATTATTCAAAGCAATAAAATAATATTACCTCAAGTAAAATCACAAATTAAATAAATTGAATGCCCACTCATAATATTTATAGCAATGATTCATTCCAAAACGAATTCTATTCGGAATGTTAAAAGTCTCGGACTTTAATTTAATTTAAGTAATGGAAGTGTGCACTCCTTTGAAAAAGAAATTTTATTTCCATTTTATTTTGTGTGTATGTGTGTGTGTGTGCGTTAAAGTCGGTTTGAAAAAGGCAAGGATAACAGGGAAATGCCTTTATCCTGATATTAATATCATGAATGGTTAGTTGGCAACATTCAGTTATAGAATGTTTAATGAACAATTCAAATCCTTAGAAAGCATCCGAAACTAATGTCTAGTCGGAGTGTCTAGACAGAGTGATTAAATAAATTATCAGGGATGCGAAAAGAAGCATTGACAACAATTATGGAAATATAAGTGAATTTATTCCTACATTTATGCTCGTATGCCAGCCTTGGAGCAAACTCAAATGAATAGAACAACGAATAGTTATAAATGCTACCGAGAACAATAAAGTATATTAAAAATTTAAAAACTTGAATTACCTAAGTGTTAATTTTGTAATTACCCAAAACTTCTTCTTAACGATTCTCACGTCCCGATATCCACAAGGGCACATGATGGCAATTTCCAGAAGTTCGAACCTACAACCAAAATCGTCCATGTTGTGTTTGACCCTGCTCTAGTACATTCCGAGGAGCAAACATCGACTCGGACCACTACTGAGTTGCGCTGCAAGACTTAGAGTACGGATCTCCATGGAGCTCCTAGGCGAACATGGACTACGCCGATGAAATTCAATGTTATTGTTATTGTTTTATTGTAGTGAAATTTTTAACATTATTACATTTTGTATTGCACAATTTACAGAGATTGTTTAAATCACAACTACCTTACTACTGCCAAGTTATATAAAGTCCTTAATTTTATAAGCATTTTCTTAAGAATAAGGAATATTGAAGGAAAGCTACAATTTGGAAATAAGTTTTCAATATTTCCTAAATTGTTATAGAGTAAAGTGATAACTGATAAGTGACTCATTTTGCTCCGCAGGGTTATGATACTGACTTTCTGTCAAGATTTTAAGCGGGAAACAGCTGTCAGTTGTCCAAATAACCTATGACTTAGAAAGAAACCACTATTAATGGCCTGCCCTTTACTTTATTTCTGGCAAGTGGCAAGGTAGATACAAATGCAAAACAAATTTTATAAACTTTGAACTTTGCATGTCCAAAAAATCTCAGTCATTCTCATTGTTCAAAAAAAACCACAGACTTTTGGTCAAAATTTGAATAAACTAGGTACATTTTTCTATAGATTTTTCTTTCAACCCCCTTTCATTAATAAGCTTGATTTCGTGCGGTATTCTTGATTCGATATCATGCATATTCTTAACAATTTATGAAATTGCCCTACCAGTTTAATTTTGTGGGACAGAAGGGGCGTTTTATAAGTTTTTTTTTTCACCATTTAGCCATCGGCAAAAATAAAAGTTAACATTTTCAAAGACCCAGAGAGTGTGACTGACATGCATCCCTTAATTGACCGCTGCTCTAGTTAAGTCTAAGTGGAAAGGAGGTGGGTTGATGTTGATTTGTATATGGGACTTAAAAATTTAAATTAAAAAACCTCCACCCCCTGTTGAAAAATAAATTGTGTTTCTTATTATATAGAACACAATAAAACCAGCTGTCACATTTCACTTCACTTTTCTCAATCTCAATAATTGTCATTTCACTTTACCTTCTCAAACTTCAACAATAAAAAATCAAACAAGGGTGTTGCACCAAACACCCCTTATTAAAAACAAAACCTAATTGGTAACTCTTGTTTACACTTGTAAATCAGTGCGTAATCCATTAAAAAATGAAAATAAAAATACTCTTCCATAAAGCTCAACCGCACATATATAAGAATATTGTAGATGAGTGGAATACACAAGCACTTATACCTATGTGCTGTACAGGGTCTGTCGTTTTGCCAACGTGTCATCTTTTTTTTTTGTAAGGGTGAAAAAACACTGCTGTGTGCATTTTTTAGGAGGGGTGACAATAAACAAAGGACAACCGACTTTTCAGGATCCAGCTATGAGCCACAGTAGGTACATATTACTTGTTGTAGATATAGCTTGTAGAGTACTCTTGTTAGGGGTTTTTTTTTTTTTTTTAATTTGGAATTTAGAAGCATTTTTACTCGTAGAATGCGTCCGTCAGCAGTCATCATGTTTGTTTGATTGTACTCGAGGTGCTACAACATGCCACAAGCGTAAAAATACCAATTTAATTTTTTTTAACACCAAAAGTAATCGAAATCGTGAGGTTTGGTATTAATGGAGTTTCTTGTCCCTGAGGGGCTGTTTAAAATGTCAAGTTATTTATAATATCTGACAGATTTTTCCAATATCTTTTGCCGTTTATTATGGAACCTTTTATTGGAAAAGGTAAAAGTAAATATAGGCTTATGATGAGCTCTTATGGTATTACTATGTTAATAACAGAGTATAAGAGGAAACATTTTGATTATTTTGGGAATTAAAAGTGTATCTTATCCATAATCATTGTAATACGTATCTTTTTCAAATAAAATTACCGAGTATGATTTTTGTTTAATTAAAAAAAAAAAAAAAAACATCCTAGCTTCTGTTTCAGCAATGTCAGTATTACTTTCAAAACAGTCCCTCAGGTAGTTTTTAAACTAAACACTTTGGAGAACATGGCCTTTTAAAGGGGGAAACGTTTGATTAAAAAAAAAATTAATTTTACTGTAGTGTCTCCTGTCGAAACAGTTCGTGCGTACGCCTGCCACGCTTGGTAAAAGATTCTACTACTGTCTTAAAGTCTGTAGGACTACACACATTTGGGTAGGTTAGGTCGTCCTATTTTAAACAACCTTATCGATGGGAATGATAATCGAGTAAAAATAAAATTATTCTTGTTTGCAAGGGTCTACAATAATTCATTGAACATAAAATATTTTTGTCCGGTCGGTAGGTAGGTCTAAGTACCAATACAGCAGCACAGGAGACAAACGCAGCAACAACATCCATCCACCTTTGTCTCGAATCGCGGCAACTGCCCTACTTGATGCAATACGCTGAAACCGAGAATTTAAAAAAAACATAAGCGAGAGCTACAGTACGTTTGCAACGAACTGTTGGAACCCTATTCCCCATATTTTTGTGTGTGTATGCGTCTGCCTCCCGCAAACAGCCGCTGTTTCAGAAACAAAATTCTTCTTAAGCAGACAGAAAAAAATTCAATAACATTAATTTTGTGCGGTGTGATGTTCAATTAATGCTGGCGCAATAAAAAAAAAGGCGTGCGCCACGCCCAAAGTTGAAACGTTTTATTGCCAAGGCAATTGTTTTGAGCTCAGTGACATTCAATTTTATTCTTGCAGATCGATTTAAATAAAACAAGATAAAACTTAAATTTTTAAAAATTAGATTTGGAATGGAAATAGCGAATATGGGTGTTTTTAAAAAATTCTTGCACCACACTCTGCTACGTAACCAAGGAATATAAATGCAAGTGTTCATCTGTTTACTTTAAAACTGCGACCGGTGGTTAAAAAACGTTAAAAAATTAATGCATTATACAACTTTTGATGGAAACGCCCCTTAAAAGTGGGCGTGTCTTAAAAATTTGAAGCACTGACTGAGCTTTGGTCAGTATTTAGGCATATGTGTAAAACTACAGCTGAATCGAGCAGTTTTTAAGCGATCTTACCTGAACAAAGGTATTTTATCAAAATCACGCCTTTAAAAGTGGGCGTATTGAAAAAATTAACACAAGAAAAAGTAGAGATATATTTTTCAAATAACAAACTGAAGGAAAAACTTTTAAATTTAATATTGGTAGTACCTTAAATTTTTAAAACTATGTTTTTCGTTCTTTCATGAAAAGTGGGCGTAAGACACGCCTAAAATTCAAAAATTTCTTTTCATACACAAACCTTTTAGTTTTTACTAAGAGAAGCAAAATTTTGGCTTACAGATTCATTATAAATACCGTTTATCTACAAAAACAATTTTTTTCTAAATTCTAGTGAAAAGTGGGTGTCAGCCACGCCCAAAATCAATTTTTTTGATTTCATACTTAAGATGTGTATGTGCAAGTAATATCCACAAAATTTAATGTTTTTCGCTTTAATATAACAATTGTTATTTTATAAAAACAATAATGATGGTTTTGTATGAAAATGGGCGTCAGATACGCCCAAACTGAATTTTTTTTATTTAGTTGCAAGAAGGTTAACCTAAGGCTTACGTGTGCAAAATTTAAGCGTTATGCTTTTATCGTAACTGCACAAAAAACATAAATTAATTTTACCAAATTGAGGTTGTTCAACAAAAATGGCTATTGTGGGCGTGTTTGTGGGCAGATTTTGCTGGTTCAAAAACTTAGCCTTACTCTTGAACCGAAGATTATATATACAAAATTTCAGCTATCTAGCTCAAAAATTGCGATCTCTAGAGAGTATACATACGGACGGACGGACGGACACGGCTAAATCGACTAGGCTTTTGATTCTGAGTCAGAATATTTATACTTTTCTATACCTAACGGTATTATTTCTCTATGTTACAAACTCCACACCAAATAAAATATACCCATTCTATGGAATAGGGTATAAAAAATATATACCTCCAAGTTCTTTTTGGTCACCCGCCAAATACTGGTATTCTTAGTTTATGGTCTACCTAAACAAAGCCATTTCCGTTCCACCGTCCAACTACTGCAATCTGCTCAAGTTATTGGTAAAGTAGTTCCATGTTTCAGAATCATATATAACAGTACAGACCTAACATGTGATTCAAACAGTTTCAACTTGGTGCGTAGCGATATTTTGCTAGAGTATATGAAATTATGTTGTTAACATACGATCCTCCTCAATCTCCTAAGAATAACCTTGGTGTGTGCTTTTGATGGCAGTGGTCATAACTATGATCTCATTACAATTGATCCTTGAGTGATCCAATCACTTGCAGGGAATGATTTTGTGTTTGATTCAAGCCACCCGTCTTGTCAATCAAAAGTATAGAAATATATAAAATAGAGGAAAAAAAATTTGGAATTCAATATAAAAAGTGCTCCTTAATGAACTATGCTACTTCCACTATAAATCAAATGGTATGTAGTTATTGTGCTCTGGCTCAATAATCATTGTTGAATTTGGCTATATGACTATTACTAATGCCTCAACTGTCTCTGTTTCTTACTGGCGTTTATAAATACTTTAAGGCAAGTTATGGAGTCAAAAAATATTGAGATAGCAATCATAAACATATGACATGGAGGAGTCAAAAAAGGGGGTTGGCAGGTTCCGTCCGTCTTTGTGTTTGTCTGCCTGTCTATCTGTCCGTTCGCATCTCTATAGCCTGAACGGATGGACCGCATTTGCTTCAAATTCCATATTAAGTAATTATTTGGACGTCCCTCGGAAGGTGTTTTTAATTTTTGCTCTAATCCCATACACACGTGAAGAAAAGGCTTAACTTTCTGGAAATGGGCTCCAACGATTTTCATAAAACTTTTGTTTTTATGAAAGTCTACATATATCTTTTCCTTACAATAGATTTTTCATGAACCGGTATTTTCAAATCATTTTTTCCCGTAAATTGTTCATCTTATGTATGTCCAAAAATTTTACATAGGAAATCGCATGTATTTATAGCCTTATTGATATGTAATTTCGAAATTTCCAAAGACTTTTATTTTTGGTTTTTAATAACTTTCTCTTCTACGTTTTTCTACATAATTTTCTCATCAGATGCAAACTTTACATTGCAATATATTTACATACTCGAACAAATTTCAGAATGTCTGTTTCAAAAACTACTTAAAAATAACCTTTTTTTAAAAAATTATACCTAACAACTTTCAAAATTCGTTTTCGTAGTTAGATATTAAACAATGAAATATCATTTTCATTACGTAACTTAGTTTTCCCAAATCCCAAGAAACTATTAAAAAATTAAAAAAAATTTTTTTTAAATATTATTTTTTTCAGAATACCTACTTACCAATTATCTAACATAAGAGCATGTTCTTTTGACCCAGTAGTGCATTTAATTTTTTCTCCAATACCATTTCTTTATATCAGAAATTAACTCGAAGAAACAGAGAAAGATTTTTTGGTGGTACAGTGGATTGTAACTTTGGTGGCACCTATTTATCTCACGAAAACCCCACTGCACTGGTATGGCACACAATTGAAATCGCAATCCAAAATATTTCATTTTATTTATAGAAATGTAAATTTTGAGCCCAGCATTGCAGCCAAACCAAAAAAACAAAGCCAAACCGGGAGTATTTTGCATCGCTTACTTACTTACAATGTGGCGCAGACAGTCCATTGTGAGCCATGGCCTCAACCAACAAACCTCGGCAGTTAGGGCGGTCCCTATAGCCCGTGGCCTCCAGTTGCGCACACCAAGTTGGCTACACAAAAATTGTTGTATGTTAATTCGTAAACGAGATATAGCGCTTCGAAAAACAGGTCATTTTTGTACAAAATTTTGGCATTTTTTCGATTTGAGAAATTACCTGTTTTTTGGCAAACAACAATTTTTGTCATATTGAAATTGTAGGAAATTTAACGTTCTACAAAAACTTCACACCATGCATTTGCAGTAAGGGCGTAAGGAAAAAAAAAGTGATTGAAAAAAACAGAGTAAGTTCAAAAAAATTGCAGTTTTCCCCCTCCTCTTTTTCCACAGGGCCCGTGAGTGTAAAACCTTAAACAAATGTTAATTAAAAAAATGTTAAAATTAACTTTCCCTAAACAAAATCACCACGTTTTATTAACTTCCAAACTTCCACCTAAACCCACTTTTTCCGACCTGTCGACTAGACTAATGCTTGAAGTGTCTCAAATGAAATCCTTGTTTCATAATCATAGAGAATTTTGGTAACTGAATTGTTGACTTGGTTCTGCTTCCTTTTTCGGAGATTCAAACACTGGGAATTTGCACGTTGGACGGTTATTTTAAAATTGACGGAAAAAAAAATGAAAATTACAAAAAAAGAAAAGTGTGGACAAAAGTTCAATTTAGGTAACTTCAACATTTGGATCTGATCCTGTTTTATTGCAAATGTATTTTATTACTTTTCTAAAACATACTTTTGATTCTTTGATTCTAAATTCGAACTTCAAAGTTCGGTCCTGTGTTGTATTCGTTTAGCAGTAGGTAGGTATACCCATTGTTGCCGAAACTTTGAACATTCAAATATACTTCTTTTATGGACAATGAATAATTTGGAGTCATATAAAACTGTCCTTATTTTTATTATCTCCTCAAATGCTTCCTAACCTAACGTTAACGTGTGTAGGTACTTCTGTAATAAATTTCACCTCTTTCACATAAAAAGTATTCAAAAAATCTAAAGAAAAATCCGGATATTTAAAACGGAAAAGACACGCGGCAATCCCTCTCGTTTCTTTGTCAAATTATAATGTACATTATACACAAAAATATCCTTTTTATAGTTAAAGAAAAAAAAAAAAACTTTCCCATTACAGGATACAGGAAATGCAGTTGTTACTTTACACATTGCTAAAGTAATCTTTTGTTTGCAGGCATTTGAAAATGTAAAAAAAGACGGATGCTTTCTGGTTCGTGGTCTATTGTCAAGCAAAATGAAAAGGGATCACAATTTTTACAAGAATACTCACTCATCGTTACAATGGTAGATTGCATAAGGAAATTCGCAGTCTAACGGATATAATGCCGCAAATTATTTTTTATCTCCTTCTTTGCGTTCGGGATGTGTCGCGTCGTCGCCGTCCGTGCGTTGGACGTCGCGGCGCTTTAAATTATTTTAACGAGTGTCTTTTAGGGAAAGAAATAATAAATCACACGACTGTGTCGTATGTTCTTGTTCGGTGGTAATAGTCATAGTGCGGGTTGCTATTTTTTAACATTTGATATTAAGTTTTCTTATGGACTTGTCCATAATTATTAATGGAAATCTATTTTGATAAAAAACAAAATTTAAGAATTAAAATATTTAGGGGCTTTTTAGGAGAAACTAAATATGCAATAATATTTTGCTACAAAATGTCTACTTAGGAAAAAAAATAGGAAATCTGTTTTTCTTAATTTTTCCGAAAAGAAAAGTTAGTACAAAGAAATCAGAATTTTTGATCTGAAAAAATTAAATTAAAATTCAATGTACCTACCCATTACTTATACGGTGTGATTCACGAGCGTTGTGCCAAAAAGCTAGAGCGTGTAGGATGGGTTGAGACAAGAAAAAAATCGTATGGGCGGGGGGTCTATTCGCCCCGTTTATCCGGGAGGGGCAATTTTCTGAAAAATTGACTTATTTTGTAAAAAAAATATTAAAAATCAACGGCTTTGTTTACAACACCGTGTTATACTTTTTTGAAAAGCCAAAAACTTCTCCTTTTATTTTGTTTTTGAATTAAATTGTTTTAAACGAATAGTTTAAAAAATATAAATTTTCAAACTCAAAATTTTGAAAAAAAATTTGAAAAAATAATTTTAAAACTAATTTTTTTCAAAATTTTACGTTATTAAGTATAATTTTTGTTCTCAGAATTCAATGCTTCTATTAATCTGTAATCCAACACTGAAAACCGTATGGCTCTACGACTTTTTGTTGCCAAGGGATTAAAAAATAACCGAGCCTACTTCTTACAAAAACAAGAAAATCTAGCCTTACGGGATGGCACAAGTGATCATTTAGCCAATTTTTTGGTGTTTTTGTGAAGGAGTAGGTTCGGTTATTTTTGAATACCTTAGCAACAAAAAGTCGTAGATCCATACGGTTTTCAGTGTTGGATTACAGATTAATAGAAGCATTGAATTCTGAGAACAAAAATTATACTTAATAACGTAAAATTTTGAAAAAAATTAGTTTTAAAATTATTTTTTCAAATTTTTTTTCAAAATTTTGAGTTTGAAAATTTATATTTTTTAAACTATTCGTTTAAAACAATTTAATTTAAAAACAAAATAAAAGGAGAAGTTTTTGGCTTTTCAAAAAAGTATAACATGGTGTTGTAAACAAAGCCGTTGATTTTTAATATTTTTCTTACAAAATAAGTCAATTTTTCAGAAAATTGCCCCTCCCGGCTAAACGGGGCGAATAGACCCCCCTCCCATACGATTTTTTTCTTGTCTCAACTCAACCTACACGCTCTAGCTTTTTGGCACAACGCTCGTGAATCACCCTGTATAATAATAGTAAGGTAGCCGGACAGTTTTGAGAACGCCATTTTGGACATGAGTCATAGTAATGTATAATGTTTGTTTTTTATCTCAATTTTTTAGCACCAATCCATAACTTACCTGTGAAAACATTTCATTTGCAAGTAACAAGATTTTGGTGAGTGTTTGTTGTTCGCCTTTCTTTAAAACTTAAATTTACGTTTATTTCTCCTTTTTCGAATGTCGTTGAACTCTTTTTTTTTTTTTTTGTTGATGTTTATAGTATTTTCTACAACCTTTTATTCTGAACCCAATGAAATATAGGATACCTTATTTTCGCTTTGGCAATTATTCTGATTCAATTCAAGATCTTTGTAAACGAAGGAATATTCTTATAAAAAAAACTAAACCAGATAGCGCCGTTCCGTTTTCATTCTTGTTCCGTCTACGTCATGGACACACATCGCCTTACCATTTTTACTTGCGATTATAGGTACTATAAGGCAAGTTATGGATTCGTGCAGAAAAAAAAATTTGAGATAACAATCACACATGACATTACGATGATGGAGAAGTCGAAAAAAGTGGGTCTGGGAATTCCGTCCGTCTGTCTGTCTGTCTGTCTGTATGTCTGTTCGCGCCTCTGGAGGCTGAACGGGTGGGCCGATTTGCTTCAAATTTGGTATTTAGGATTTATTTGGCCGTCCCTCGGAACAAATTTTTTATTTTTGCTCTAGGTCCAAAAATAACGGCACCTGCCATACAATCTTGAAGACAAAAATTGATTTTCTCAAAAACGGCTCTAACGATTTTGTTAAAACTTTCAGAATGCTATTTTTGCAAAAAAATCTATCTTTTGGTTTGAATTTTTTTTTTCAAAATTTGTCTAATAACGGTACCTCTCATCGAACCAATTTTTCAAATCAAATTTTTTCGTAAACTATACATTCGATTTCAATAAAATTTTTACCACAGGAAGTCATTCATAATTTTATTAATATGGCACTTCAAAATTTTCAAAAACTTTTTTTTTTTTGATTTTTTATAATTTTTTCAAAAAAATTTTTGGTTTTCGAAATATGTTGGAAACGGGTACATTGATTTTTTTTTAAATTATTTTTCAAATGTAAACTATGGATTGCCATATATTTGCATACTCAAATAAATTTCAAAATATTTTTTGAAAAAGTTTTTCAAAAATAACCTTTTTAAAAAAAAACTAGTCCAACGATTTTCAATATTTTTTTTTCCTAGATTGACGTATAGCTTTGTAATTTTATTGCATACTTAGTTTTTCCGAGAAAACTCTTGAACTAATTTAAAAAATAAAAGAATTTTCGAAATTATTTAATTTTTTTTCTTAATATCCATATATGCAGCCAAGCCACTACGCAATTGCTTATCATAAGAGCAAGTTCGTGCGACCCAGTCGTGCAATTTATTTTGTTTTTGTTTTGTTCTGCAATCTACGTCACGGACACACATGAAAAACGGAACAGCCTATCTGCTTAAGTTGTATCATGCATGGTTCACAATGTAGTTACACTGAGTTACAAGAAAAGTGACACACTCTTTGTATGTTATATTCTATCGAATGGGTATATTGTATTTGGTGTAGAGTTTCTAACATAATACCGGTATGTTTAGAAAATTACATAATATTTTAACTCAGAATCAAAAGCCTAGTCGATTTAGCCATGTCCGTCCGTCCGTCCGTCCGTCCGTAAGTATGTATACTCTCTATAGTTCATATTTTTTGAGTTATGGAAAGCTGAAATTTGCTATATGCATATAATCATTGTTTCATAAGAATAAGGCTAAGTTCTTGAACTGGTGAAATCCGCCCACAATCGCCATTTTTTTCAACAACCTTTATTTTGTTTGCAAAATTAGATTGTGTTTTTTGTATAGTTACGATCAAAGCCCAACGCTTAAATTTTGCACACGCAAGGTATAGGTAAATCGTCTCTAAATTAAATAAAAATATTTCAGTTTGGGTGTGGCTGACGACCACTTCTCATTAAAATCTATACAAGACTTATTTTTGCAGATTAGCGGTAGGTACTTATGTATAATAAATCCTTGAGCCCCAATTTGTGCTTCTCTTGGTCAAAACTAAAAAACCTGTGTAGGAAAAGAAATTTTTGAATTGTTGGCATGGCTTACGCCAGCTTTTCATGAAAGAAAAAAAAAATAGTTTTAAAAATTTAAGATAGTTACTACCAAATATTTAATTTTAACCATTTTTGTTCGTTCGTTTATATAAAAAATACGTCTCTAAATTTTCTTATGTACATTTTTTCAGCACGCTCGTTTTTAAGGGCGTGATTTTTATAAATAACATTTATTCGGCTAAGATTGTTAAAAAACTACTTGATTCAGCTCAAGTTTTACACATATGCCTAAAAATTGACTAACAATCAAAGCTAAGTGCTTTTAATTTTTTTTTTTGGATACGCCCACTTTTAAAGGGCGTTCGTTGCAAGCGTGCTGTAGCTCTTGCTTATGTTTATGAATTGAATTGGTTTAAAAGCGTATCACTTTGAGGTTTGTATTTTTGTTCAGCTTTTAGCTCAGTCTGCACCATTCATTTATTTGGAGCTCATAGAGTGCCCTCTGAACACACTCTGAGGGAGAAAATAAATATGAATTCTATGCTCTGAAGTCTCTCTAAAGCAAAAAAAAGAAGCAACTATTTTCTTTTTTACAAATCAGGTTCGGCTGTGAACTAAAAGAGAAAAACGCCAAATATTGGACATTAAACAAAACGTTTGAGAGTAACAGCGCAGCTGAGATGAAGATTTTTCGTATGACAGCAGGAGAAACAAAGTTTGACCGAATTAGAAGTAAGAAAATCGGAGGAAGCCTTCACGTCAAAAATACATGACATTACGGAGATAGCGAAAACGACAAAAGATGGTCTAAAAATTCTGTCCCTCTGTATGTTAAGGGTATTAATAACCCTTTAAGTGCGCGTAAATTATAAAAAAAAATGTATGTATGTACTTACAGCCCAACGGGTGGGCCGAATTGCTTCAAACTTGGTATATAGAGTTTTTTAGGTATTGTATAGAGGGGGAATTAAAAAATAAAAGAACGGTTCCTGCCATATAACCGTTAAGTTAAAGCATATTTTTCTTGAAAACAGCTCTAACGATTTTGATTTAAAAAATCAGTGTAGCTTTTAGTTAGGGCCAATTATGTGGCTGAACATTTTTTTTGTATGTCTAAAAAGGGTAGGTACTTTCCATAGGAGCTTTTTTTGCTTTCGACTATCTCGAAGTCGGCTCAACCGATACTTTTAAAATTTCACAAATGTAAGGGTCTTCTAGATCACTTTGAAATAAAAACAATTAGATTTAGTTATCGTTATAAAAATTCTTCTTTATTATTAAATCACAATGAACCTTTCGCCTCGACCGTTCTCTTACAACTGAACTCACTTTGGTTCAGTTGTTGGCTTTATCTTAATACATAAAATACATAATGCACTAGTTTCGTCAAATACTAATACTTAGACATAAAAGCAGGCACCTCACACCGACAGTCTTTGGACATAGATACAATACATGAGTATACGTATTTAAGTAATATGGTTACACAAATGTAAAGGTGTAGGTAGCTCAATTTATACTGCACACCAATATTTAAAAAAAAAAAAAAACTTTTGCTGGATTTTTAAAAACTTTTTTTTTTTAATTAAAAAAAATTAATATTTTGAAAACTACAAATTAAATTTTTTTTTAAATTATAAGTAAATGTATTTGCTGAATACCTATGTATGAGCTGGTATTTTTGAACTTTTTTCGAAAAATGCTTTCCAAAAGTTTTTCAAAAAAAAATGTTTGTTCTCAAAAACAGCTCCACAGATTTTAATAAATTTATTCCCATAAACTCAATTTTATCTAAGAAATAAATTGGTGTCCTTTTTTTCTGCTCAAATTAGTTTAAGTATTTATTTTATAATGTATTATAAAAATGTCCAAGATCTTGTGGTGAAACGCTCCAAATCCAAATCCTTATGCACTTTCACAGAGAAATAAATACAATTTATTATTATCCATTATTGTCTTAAAAACGCTTATACTAACGCACACAAGCCTGCTTTGTGTGTGGGTAAAGTGGGTGCCCTGCAAAAGAACCCATTCTGAGATTTTCAGATTTATTTTGATACGAATAAATAGCTAGCTTCACAGTTAAATATAATTTTATCTCGTTCCTGATTTTCCTAGAGGTAGAGGACAAATATATAATGTATAAAAGCGTGTAAATAGGAGTAAGGTACTCGTACAATACCCAACGCCCAACGACACCTTAACTTTTACACGCAAGACTCCTGCATTATATAGATGAAAAGCAAAGAAAACATTTTTCATGAGTTTTCACAGAAAAATATTTATCTACGCGAGCAAAATAATTTCGCCTTCAATATTGTTGGCGGGCGGGAGTTCCGGGAGGTCCGGGCGATGCGATGCTGATTCTGATTATACTTTGTGTACTTTGCTCCATCAGCCAGACCATCTAGCATCCAATCGATGTAGGTTGGTATTAAATTTATAGGTATCCTTCTTTCTACCTACTGGGATATTGTTGTGTCCTGGATGCCAATAGTCAGCATTGGTTCAGGTTGGCTTCACAAAACTGGGCCACGGATATGGAATTTAATTTAATAAAATATAAAAGTATACCCGCATGTTTTCATTTTGATGTTGCTTAACAAAATAATCGTGAATTTTTCTGCATCGTTCCTTTGCTAGCTATTCGGATGTTCCTGCTTCCATTGTTTACATAACTTGGAAGTTTGTTTATCATGGGATGGGAGCATTATAAATACATATATTTACAATACATATACGGGTGAGTAGCTATAGGATTTGTTGAAATGCGCGGCATGCTGCTGATGGTTCGGAAGCTTTAAGATTTAAAATAATTGTAGGGCGATTTGTTTTTATGAATATTTTTACTTAACTGGATGTTTATAGAAATTGTGAATGGTTATTAAAATTGTTGTTATTATATCATTAAGGTATTTTTGCTGAATGTAGTTAATGGGCAACTTGGAGGCAACCCAGGAACAAAAGGATGGAAAGAACGAAAAATTATTTAACTTCAGGCTTGTTTAAGCAAATTGAATGCAATTTTCGTTTCCTTTGTACAAGTATTTTTATATATAATCTTTCATAACTTTAAGACACAAATAAATAAATCTTTAATTTTTTTTACATGAGCAACGATTATATTATTACACGTTTGTGAACGTTTCATATATTTTTCCAAACCATTTTGTATTTTTGATTAGACCAATCTGTCATAGCATTTCACTTATGACATCATACACATTTACTTTGTGACAATCTGGGAGTGCAGCACAACTGTTGTTTTTAAATTTTTAATCCCTATGTCACGAACGAAAAATACAATCCCAAAAAAATATAAATTTTCTTTGCTGAACCCCTTTCGTGGTGAAACCAAAATCACAGTTTGTTTTTGAGATACCAATATTTAAATAATACGATTCAAAGTGCTTGCATGTAGAAAACTACCACCAAACCAAACTTAAAAAGAGTTTTAATTAAAAGGATATTCGCCCGCAAGAATCTTTCCAAAATTTTTGAAAAGGACAACTTAAATGTTTAAGTCACTTTTGCTTGAGAAATCTGTGAGTTTTGGTTTGGAGTGATGGCGGAGCTGCTGTCATAAAATGAGCTCAAAAAAGTATTCTTTGAGTTTTACTTGAGATGATATGAAGGTAAATACTGTAAGGCAAATTATGTATTCATAAAAAAAATTGTTTGGACAAAAAAACATGACATTACGATAATGGAGAAGCCTAAAAAGTGAGTCCGACAATTCTGTCTGTCCGTATATCTGTCCGTTTGTCTGTCTGTATAGTTACCTACAGCCCGAACGGCTGGACCAATTTGCTGCAATCTTGGTACATGTTATTATTATGACGTCCTACAGAGGGGTTTTTGGAATTAGCATTCTAGATCTAAAACTAACGGTACCTGCCACACGATTTTTAGTGAAAAATGAATTTTGGTAAAACTTTCTGATTGGTGTTTTTTGTGTAAGCTTTATGTTTTGGTTGGAACAGATTTTTCAGGAAAAGTCTTACAACGGTATATGTACCTACCTCCCATAGGACCAGTTTTTTGAAATCAGATTTTCTTGTAGGCCACTTGATGGGTTTCTATGACATTTTAAATATAGAAGCCATTTTATAGACGAAATAACATGAACTCTTAAATTTTTCAAAAAAAGTTTTTTTTTGCGTTTTTCAAAAAGTTAAACAAATTTTTTAATTTTTTGGTTTCATTAAAAACGGTTTGATCAATTTTTTTTTAATTTCATTTTTTTTTATAAACACCACAAAGTGCTTCAATTTGACAGACTCAAATAAGACAATTGGAATATGTTTAGGAAAAGTTTCAAGGAAAACCGATTTTTGAAATCCGACGATTTTGAAAATATTTTTTCCTTAAAATTCAAAATAGTAAAAGAAAACAGATGGCTTATTTCATTTAAAAAAAAAAAAAAAAAAAAAAAAAAAAAAACGTTTTAACTAGTGATTTTTAAGTGATATTTTCACTGTCTTTTTTTCATAATTCCAGCCCCAAGACCCAAGAGCAAGTTCGTGAGACCCAGTCATGCACTTTATTTTTTTTTTATCAATTCCATTGATTTGTTTATAATTTTAGTTGCCAGCACTTAAACGGTTGTGTATCAATACATCTTAAAAGTGGTTAATGAATTTAAACTTCAAACAGTTTTGAAATAAAACGAAGTACAAAGACAAAAAATCTAAAAACTACAGACGCACGGCCAAGTGGTGCAGTTTAAAGTATTCAATACAAGGGTAATTACAGCAAAACTTGTCACAAACTCGCGAAAAAAAAACCGAAGGAATCGTCTCCATTCTTACTTCAATTTACTTTAACATTTATAGCTATTATTGCTGCTGGCAAGCTATTCAATACACAACTAATAATATATTTCACCATCTACCTACTTCCTTTGTTTCTTTGGAAGAGATGAATTCATTCTAAAATTATTCAACAAATTACTCTGATCTCATTGTGTTGGTCTTTTAAAATTTAATTCGTTAGGTAATTTTCCCGCCAAAAATGTCCTTGCTTTAGTATTTTTATTATTTAGTCGAAATGAATTTACTGGCGGATAAGGAAACAGAAAACACTTGCATAGAAAGAGGACTCCTTGGAGGGTGAAAAATTGAATTTTCTGCTGACAACGTGACAACGCCAAAATTTGTGAGCGAAAAATATCCTTCTTTGTCAGTTAAACGAGGAAAAGATTTTTTATATTTAAAATTTCCTTCCAAGGTAAAATGAATGCTAAAATTTAAATATAAAATTTTAGCTTTCTGCATGACTAAATTAATTTAAAGAGGATTGTGGCTTGGGATTTAATACATCGGTTTGGTTTCTTGTTTTTAATATGAATACAGTAAAACATATTAAAAATATTCTTGGGGTTTTATTATCAACTACTGAAATCTCAAATCAAATCAAAAGTCTACTCCATTAAGCGATGCCCAATGCCCATCCGTCCGTCCGTCTTATGTAGGCATACTATTTAGTGGTTGCAATTTTTGGATTAGAAAGCTTATAATATGAATCAGTAAAATACGCCCACAATCACTATTTTTGTTCAGCAACCTCTTTTTTGGCAAAATTATTAAGTGTTTTTTGCACCTACCGTTACAATCGAAGTAAATGGCTCAAACTTTGGACATGGTAAACTGTAGGTAAATCTTCTCTCAATTAAATATAGCAATATTTTCTTTAACCACCATATGGGCCTTTGAGACCCCGGCGTTATATTCCGGACAATTCAAATTTATTTGTATAAAATATATTTATTCGGTTAAAATTGTTAAAAAACTATACTCGACTCTGAGAGACATAATTTTTGATCATACGCTTAGAAAGTAACTAACGATCAAAGGTCAGTTAGTGATTGATATTTGTTTAACAATTCTTTATGACACGCCCACTTTTAAGGGTGTTTCCGTTAAAAGTCTTAAATTGCTTTAAAATTTCAATGTATCACGATTTTGAAGTTAGAAAATGAAAGTTTTGTGTTTGTATTCCTTGATCCCGTAGCAAGGTATGGTCCAAGAATTTTTAAATACACCAATAATTGCAATTTTCTTTCAAAATCTATAATTTTAAAAAATTCAAGTTATGTCTTGTTTTGTTCAAATCAAATTGAAAGCGGGTGGACAATTGCTTTCGAAAAAAACTTTTTTTTCTCAAAAACCGCTGCACAGATTTTTATAAATTTATTATCATAAATCCAAATTTATCCAAAAAAATGGCGTACTTTTTTTCCAGCTCAAATTAGCTTAAGACTTTATTTAAGAATTTTGAAAAATTTATTTTTCTCAAAATCTCAAGCCCCTAGACCACTTGTCACACATTGGAGCAAGTTCTTGTGCGACTCAGTCGTGCATTTTATTTTATTGAGCTAGCCTAGCAGGAAGACTCAAAGTTATTATGTGTTTATTAACTATGCGTTCTTAGTTTTTGGCCAAAAATGCAAATAACGAAACTCAGGTCTAAACAGCTTTTTTCAAAAGTCCATAAGTTGGCTGTACGGCTAGATCAAATTCAATCAAACCTATAAAATGGGGTTGAAATTTTTTCATTTACTTCTTTTTAAATGGTGGCTCCCATACCTTTACTTACTTACTTACTTACTTATGTTGGCGCCACTGGAGCGTGGTACTCCAACGCCTTGCTGAGAATGCCCTTCCAGCCGGCTCGATCTCTAGCCTGCTGTCTCCAATTTCGAACTCCAAGTTGACGGATGTCTCCCTCTACCTGGTCACTCCATCGAAGATGAGGTCTACCTTGGCTTCTGACTCCCTCGGGTTTGGCGTTGAAGACTTTACGAGCTGGAGCGTCGATGTCCATTCGCTCTACATGGCCCAGCCATCTTAGTCTTTGGATTCGAATTTTTCTGGCTAGGCTTATGTCGCTGTACAGCTCGTACAGTTCATTGTTATATCTTCTTCTCCAAACGTTGTTTTCGCGATTTACGCAGACAGGACCATAGATCGTACGCAGAACTTTTCTCTCGAAGACTCCAAGTGAATTTTCATCCGATTGGGAGAGGGTCCATGCTTCCGCACCATATAGCAGGACCGGGATGATGAGTGTTTTATACAGTGTCACCTTGGTTCTTCTCGATAGGGCTTTACTCCTCAATTGCTTACTCAGCCCAAAGAAACAGCGATTAGCAAGAGTTAGTCTGCGTTTGATTTCACCGCTGATGTTGTTGCCTGTGTTTACAGCAGACAAATCCACTGACTACCTCAAAGTTATACCTATCAATGGTTACGTTCTGACCAAGTCGGTGGTGGGATTGGACTTTTGTTGATGAAAGCATATACTTCGTCTTGTCCTCGTTTATTTTCAGCCCCATTCTGCTTACTGCTGACTCCATAGTAGTGAAAGCACCGGTTACTGCTCGCTTTGTTCTTCCTATCACGTCTATGTCGTCAGCAAACCCAAGTAAATGTGTCGATCTATTGAAAATGGTGCCTGATGTACTGGCATGGGTGCTCCGTATTACATTTCCAAGCACAATATTAAAACAGCTGCATGACAGTGCGTCACGTTGTCTTAGCCCTCTGGTGGTTTCGAAGGTTTCAGTAGAGTCTCTACCAACTTGGACGGAACAGCGAGCATTCTCCAACGTCATCCTGATAAGGCGGATCAGTTTAGCAGGGATTCTAAAGTTAGACATGGCACGATACAGTTCAACTCTATTAACACTGTCGTAGGCGGCTTTAAAATCAACGAACAGGTGGTGGGTATCGATTTTATATTCTTGGGTTTTCTCCAGGATCTGACATAATGTGATGATTTATTCGGTTGTAGATTTTCAAGTCTGAAGCCACATTGGTAAGGACCTATCAGGTCGTCAGCAAACGGCTTGAGACGTTCACATAAAACGCTGAACAGGATCTTATAGGCGATGGCTCCCCTACCTACGAGCCACAAAGCTCAAAAAGCGTGGCATAAAATACTTAAGAATTCGGACTTTTTTGCTTATTTCATACAACATTCATGATGAACTATAATTAATATTTTGTTAATTTTTGCTTTCAATGAGAATCGATTGTTTCAAAATTGTAACACACACTATTTAATTTAATTTTGTAATTATTTGTTAATATCTTGTGGCAGGACTGAAGTCCGTGTAATTGTCTGTCCCTTCTTTGCTTGTATCAAATTAGTATCTTTATATCATCAACACTTTGGAAGCTGCTTAGCAATTTAAAAATTTGGTTTAGTATCCGTCTCGTCTGTCCTCCGTCCATATTTAATTTGAAAACGCTTCTCTGCCTTTCACTTCACGATGTACCCTCTTCCACTGCCCACAAAAATACTACCCTTGTCAAGTCTACTAACTACATCAAATCGACAGGTGATGGTCGACATAGTATAGCATACAAAACAAAAAATGCCATTAGACCTATATCTACAAACAAAGCTGCTATAAATTGGCGATAACAGGTCACTGAGTCAGGTACCTACTACTAGACATTTATTGGTATCATAAAAATGGCTTTTACCAGGACAGCTAACAATGTCCTCGATGTTGATAGAGGTCGTTGATAGTTAAAAAAATAAGCAACGATTAATTGGATGTGAAGCCCTGATAAGATGGCCAATTGCCCATGCCCAAAGGCTAATTATTGCGTGTACCTATAATTAATTTGTGGAAGAAATTTTATCCTTCCTTTCGGTTTTTGTAAGTTTAATTTTTTAATTAGAAATACATAGATAATTGGGAGACAGATATTGTCGTAAACCTTAAAGAAAATAAGGTTTTCTTGTCTTTTCTAAGAGAATTTGTATAGCTCTGGATAATTTCTAGTTTTTTCTTGTTTTAAATAAAAATAAAATGAGAACAAATAATGTGTCAAGACCTACTTAAAATTGTTAACTTCCTACTTTAAAGTGTCTATATTGTGAAAAGACGTTCATAAAATGCCTTTCTATTAAGATTTAATTATGTCAACAGGTGAGTGATACCTATAAGAAAATTATTCTCTACACAAGTCTATATGAAATCCTATTCGCAAAAGACGTTGAAATGAAAAGTGGCAGTGTAATAATAAGTAATAACACCTTCATGTAACTAATTGCCGCCTCACTAGTTCTTCTTTCCATGTTAAAATTTCTTCGTAAAAGAAGTCGCATTTTCAAGTGTACTCCATAAATTTTCTGAAGGCCATATAATGGAGCTGTGAAAAGTTTTGAAATAAAAAACAATTTAATTTTTTTTAAACTCAAAAAAATTGATTTCGAAAATTTAAGAAATTATATTATTTGGTCTATAAAATGGCGTTTGCATTAAAAATTTACGCGAAATCCTTCAAGTGGTTTACGAGAAAATCGGATTTCAAAAAACTGGTCCTAGGGGAGGTACCGCGTTATAAGACTTTTCCTGAAAAATCTGTTCCATTCAAAACATAACGTTTAAACAGAAAACACTTAAACTCAAAAAAATTGATTTCGAAAATTTAAGAAATTATATTATTTGGTCTATAAAATGGCGTTTGCATTAAAAATTTACGCGAAATCCTTCAAGTGGTTTACGAGAAAATCGGATTTCAAAAAACTGGTCCTAGGGGAGGTACCGCGTTATAAGACTTTTCCTGAAAAATCTGTTCCATTCAAAACATAACGTTTAAACAGAAAACACTATTCAGAAAGTTTTATCAAAATCGTAGGAGCCGTTTTTGAGATAAATAAGTTTTTCATAAAAATTCATATGACAGGTATCGTTAGTTTTAGAGCTCGAATGCTAATTCCAAAAATCCCTCTGTAGGACGTCATAATAATACTTTAGATCAGGTTTGAAGCGAATCGGTCCGGCCACTTAGGCTGTAGGCGCCGATACAGACGACAGACAGTCAGACAGAATTGTCGGACCCACTTTGTTTAGGCTTCTCTATCATCGTAATGTTATGTTTGATTGTCCAAAAAAAAAATATTTTTGTTTACGAATGCATAACTTGCCTTATAGTACCTACTCCTACATAATCGGAAGTAAAAAGGGAATAGGGTATTCAACAGTTCGTTGCAAACCTACTGTAGCTTTCGCTTATGGTGTCTTCATATATTTTGTAGATTATACAGGAAATAAAACGTGTAACTTTTTATTCAAAATGATCGCCTTTTGAATTAACACAAGGTTTTAATCGGTGTCCCCAATGGGCAATACCGGCACAAGCCCTTTCCATGGGAAAATGTTGAACTGCTTTCAGGGCTAGACGTCTTTATTAAATCTTGTACGTTTTCCTCAAACCATTTTTGAGTGGTCTTATACTTGTGGCTAGGGACAGAAACCTGTTGTAGTGACCATGGTTTGAAGCATGGTCTCTGAGACTGTATTCTGGTATACTAAAGTCGAAGTTTTGATGCTTCTTACTCAAAAAATGCGGGTCAGTTATCCAAAAACCATTACGTAATCCGTATGGTGATAAGTAAGGTTTTTCATAGTGGTTCTCCTCGTGCTCTTGCACCTGACCAAATATGCTCTTTCAACCGGTCGGTCCGGTCGGTGGGATCTCTAGCATTTCGTCTTCAATTTCGCACAAGCAGTTCTTCGTTGTCGAACTTTTCATTCGACTGGAAGAAGGTGCATGCTTCTGCATCATACAGATGTATGTCCGGAATGATTAGTGTTCTCCTTGGTTCTTCTTGATAAGGATTTATTCCTATTAGTTAACTGCAATAAATCGGTGGCCCCCATACTAGGATCTGCTCGGATTATATCAAATTTTTTTTTCTTTAAATCATTTCAAAAATGTATCCTAATATTTAGATGAAATATTGTGTGTAGAAGCCATGAAATAAAGTAGGTAATATATATAAGGAACAGTTTCAAGCAAGTATTTGGAATAGTTGGTTTAAAACGAACGTAATACAAATCTTTTTTTAACTGTCTAATGGAATTAGCCATAAGCCGAAAAGCTTAAATTGACTCCATTCACCATGAGTTCTTCTGAAAATGATATTGCAGTTTTGAAATCCTACCATTTTTAACGGTATAGGCCCATATAATGATTGTAGTGATCTTATTAAAACAAAATTTTTTATTTCAAATAATTAATATTAATTATTGTATTCCTCAAAACCTTTTCTTATGTTTATGAACTAAGAACAATAACGGTCATTGTAAAAAAAATAATAGGGGCAAGGGTTCCGTACCATTATCTATAAAACCGGCAAAAAAAATCACGTTTGTTGTATGGGAGCCCCTTTAAATATTTCTTTTATTCAATAAACACTTGCTTAAATTTCTCATTGTAACAGGCGATTAGGATTTGCAGAAGACAACGAACTGATAGTTTGTATAGGAAAGATCGCGCCAAAAATGATCTTGTTTGTGTGAGTGAAAAAAAAAATTGGCAAATCAGCAAAAAGAAGAAGAAACAGAGACAGCTATGCATGTAAATTCAAGAATTCCAGAAATCCGCAAAGAAGAAAAAAGCCAACTTATGTATGCTTTAAAATCTCAGTTTTCATTGTATTTATATCTTATAGTAATTTCATGGAACATTTTATTTTAGTTCTGAACGTCGTCAATGGCGGCGCTAGTTGCATTATCTACTTTACATATGTTGTTGTTTTTGCTTCCCATGGAGTTTAGACAAAAACCACTCAAATTTCTCTCCAATTCAAGCTTGTGAACGTCGTCGCTAGATGCCGCACAAAACGTTCCGCTTCTTGGGAATACTATAAAATATAAATACAATGGCCATTGTATTTATGTATATTTTATAGTATTCCCAAGAAGCGGAACGTTTTGTGCGGCATCTATGGACGACGTTCACAAGCTTTGATTGTGCAGTAATTTTAGTGGTTTTTGTCTAAACTGCCATGGAAAGCAAAAACAACAATAAAAGAATTTCGATGTAAAGTAGACAAGACAACTAGTGCCGCCATTGACGACGTTCAGAACTAAAATAAAATGTTCCATATGAAAATACTATAAAATATAAATACAATGACTGAGCTTTAAAAGCATACATAGGTTGGCCCTTTTCTCCTAAAAGAATTTCTGGAATTTATATGTAGGTAAAGCTGTTTCTCACTCACACAAACGAGAACATTTTTGGCGCGATCTTTTCTAAAAAAACTGTCACCAAGATGTCTTTTGCTAATCCATTGTATTTATATTTTATAGTATTTTCATGGAACATTTTATTTTAGTTCTGAACGTCGTCAATGGCGGCACTAGTTGTCTTGTCTACTTTACATCGAAATTCTTTTATTGTTGTTTTTGCTTTCCATGGCAGTTTAGACAAAAACCACTAAAATTACTGCACAATCAAAGCTTGTGAACGTCGTCCATAGATGCCGCACAAAACGTTCCGCTTCTTGGGAATACCATTGTATTTATATTTTATAGTATTCCCAAGAAGCGGAACGTTTTGTGCGGCATCTAGCGACGACGTTCACAAGCTTGAATTGGAGAGAAATTTGAGTGGTTTTTGTCTAAACTCCATGGGAAGCAAAAACAACAATATATGTAAAGTAGATAATGCAACTAGCGCCGCCATTGACGACGTTCAGAACTAAAATAAAATGTTCCATGAAATTACTATAAGATATAAATACAATGACTTAGCTTTAAAAGCATACATAGGTTGCCTCTTTTCTTCTAAAAGAATTTCTGGAATTTACATGTAGGTAAAGCTGTTTGTGTGAGTGAAGGAAAAGTCGCAAATCAGCAAAAAGAAGAACTAACAGGGACAGATATATTTGTAAATTCCAGACTTCAAGAAATTTCTAAAGAAGAAAAGAGACAACCTGGTGATGGACGGACAAACATAGCAAAAACGAGCAAAAAATTACGTTTGTTGTATGGGAGCCCCCATAAATATTTTATTTTATTTAGTTTTTAGTATTTGTTGTTATAGGGAACACAATAATACATCATCTGTTCAAATTTCAAGTGTCTAAGTTTTACGGTTCATGAGATACAGCCTTGTGAAGGACGGACAGACAGACAGACGGACAGACGGACAGACGGACAGACGGACAGACGGACAGACGGACAGACGGACAGACGGACAGACGGACAGACGGACAGACGGACAGACGGACAGACGGACAGACGGACAGACGGACAGACGGACAGACGGACAGACGGACAGACGGACAGACGGACAGACGGACAGACGGACAGACGGACAGACGGACAGACGGACAGACGGACAGACGGACAGACGGACAGACGGACAGACGGACAGACGGACAGGCGGACAGACGGACAGCGAAGTCTCAGTAATAGGGTTCCGTTTTCACCCTTTGGGTACGGAACCCTAAAAATGATTGCCCTGGTACTCCACCCACAGAGCAAGTAAAGTAGGTTGTACGTGTTACTGTTATCCAATCGAGCATTTTATTTTTAAAACTTCTGTTTTTGTATTGTGATTTTTAAAGCTGCGTATGGTTATGTTATAGATTTGAAATAATATTTAGAATTAACACACTAGTTGATTTATAACAGTGTTTCAGTCTACGACTTTGTTTAATCCTCCTATTTCCAATGACTTCTTAATCTTAGTCATATTGGGCTTTCAATACGATTCTCCAAGCTCCAAAACATTAAATGTTAAGCCTTATTTAAAACACAATATAATTACCTTTATTTTAAAATAAGTCTTCAAAAATTTGTTTGAGCCAACCCATGCGACACAGTTATTTTAATTTTAAAAAGCGTGTTTTTTATTTAGTAAATTTCCTATATTTCTATTCATTTTCTTGGATTTCTTGTATAGGTACGTAACATTATTCTTTTATTGTGAACACCTTAGCTACATCAAACCTTTTTTCTATTTTTTTTTCTAGGTGAACTTATTTTATTTAAGAAAGAATACTTTGAGATATTCTTATCATCACACATGCACATGGAGTGTAAAAGAGCGGAGTGCGGAGGGGCTTGTGCTTGAGGTAGTGACATTTTCCATTTATTCCAAGTGGATTGGCTTTGACGAAACCATACAAGTGGAAAATTTCCGAACAAGGCACATACGGAACGGGTGACGGTGACGATGACGATGACGACAGCCCGGAAGGTTTTCCCGAAGTAGGTATCACAGACGTATAATATTGTGTTGTATTATAGCTGTATTTAGTTTATTTCAACAGTTCCTACAGTTTTGCTCTCTTTATTTTATATCTCACCATAATTTGTTCCGTTCCACTGTGATATAAAATGGTCGGAACGGAAGAGGGAAAATTCAAACCCTCGAGAGTTGAGAGGAAAGGATGCTTTCCAGTCCAGGTTAAATAAAATGTACTATGACCTGCAAGGAGGAGTATAGCACATGTGGGGTAGATATGAAACTAAAAGTATCTAAAGTTGACATTCTGTGTTTCTTTTTTTTTCAATATCTTTCGGATTTAGTTCATGCTTCACTAAACTTACCCATTGTTTGGGGGCGAGTATTAAGCAAAGGAAGTCAGTCAGTCGATGTGGTGTAGAACTCAATGAGCCATGGAGTTTATATAAAAGCGGCATTTTCCAACAAACAGACTTTTTATCGTATTTACTGTGAGAAGATATTATGAGCATACCTACTTACTAAAAAAAGAAAAAAATAATCTTATCCAATATCAGAGAGGATTTTATTTTACACCAGAAAGGTCCATTTGTTTCATAAGGGATTATTTTTAGTTATTTCATCCTTGGGGAGAGTCCTTAAATTGCGTAACGAATGATGTTGTTAAAGTTGGTTAGCCGCGAAATGGAATCAAATCGAACTTCAAATCAGGAAATTTAGTACCTTTCTGTAAATAACTGGATAATATTCCTTGTTCGTTTTTTTACGTTAAAATCAATACCTTCGCAAATACAAGTAAAACATTGACGGTGACGTTGTGAATAACAACGATGGAGGACTTTTTTTCCTTGTTTTAGTTATTTTTTTTATTTTGTGTGATAGATAATTAAAAAAGGTCCACATGATAGGTAGGTACCTACAGGTGGAGTCCTCGATCGCCAACAGCGATTTTCGAACAAATTCTTGGCCAAAAATGAAGTCAAAAAGACGCCCAAAACGAAGCAAAACCAAAACATAAGCGAGAGCTACATTACGTTTGCAACGAACTGTTGGATACCCTATTCCCCATATTTTTGTGTATGTATGCGTCTGCCTCCCGCAAACAGCCGATGTTTCAGAAACAAAATTCTTCTTAAGCAGACAAAACAAAATTTAATAACATTAATTTTGTGCGGTGTGATGTTCAATTAATGCTGGCGCAAAAAAAAAAGGCGTGCGCCACGCCCAAAGTTGAAACGTTTTATTGCCAAGGCAATTGTTTTGAGCTCAGTGACATTCAATTTTATTCTTGCAGATCGATTTGAACAAAACAAGATAAAACTTAAATTTTTAAAAATTAGATTTTGAATGGAAATAGCGATTATGGGTGTTTTTAACAATTCTTGCACCACACTCTGCTACGTAACCAAGGAATATAAATCTAAGTGTTCATCCTTTTTACTTCAAAACTGCGACCGATAGTTGTTAAGAAACGTTAAAAAATTAATGCATTATACAACTTTTGACGGAAACGCCCTTTAAAAGTGGGCGTGTCTTAAAAATTTGAAGCACTAAATGAGCTTTGATCAGTATTTAGGCATATGTGTAAAACTACAGCTGAATCGAGTAGTTTTTAAACGATCTTACCTGAACAAAGGTATTTTATCAAAATCACGCCTTTAAAAGTGGGCGTATTGAAAAAATTTACACAATAAAATGTAGAGATATATTTTTCAAATAACGAACGGAAAGAAAAGTTTAAATTGAATATTGGAGGTATCTTAAATTTTTGAGACTACGTTTTTCGTTCTTTCATGAAAAGTGGGCGTAAGCCACATCCAAAACTCAAAAATTTCTTTTCATACACAAACTGTTTAGTTTCACTTAAGAGACGCAAAATTTTAACTTGCGGATTCATTATAAATACCGTTTATTTACAAAAACAATTTTTTTATAGTTTCTTATGAAAAGTGGGCGTCAGCCACGCCCAAAATCAATTTTTTTGATTTCATACACAAGATGTTTTTGTGCCAGTAATACCCACAAAATTTAATGTTTTTTGCTTTAATATAACAATTGTTATTTTATAAAAACAATATTGATGGTTTTGTATGAAAAATTGGCGTCAGCCACGCCCAAACTGAAATATTTTTATTTGAAAGTTTACCTAAAGCTTACGTGTGCAAAATTTTAGCGTTATGCTTTTATCCTAGCTATACAAAAAATATATTTTAATTTTATTAAATTGAGGTTGTTCATCAAAAATGGCGATTGTGGGCGTGTTTGTGGGCGGATTTTACCGGTTCAAGAACTTAGCCTTACTCTTGAACCAAAGATTATATATACCAAATTTCAGCTTTCTAGCTCAAAAATTGCGACCTCTAGAGAGTATACATACGGACGGACGGACGGACGGACGGACGGACGGACGGACATGGCTAAATCGACTAGGCTTTTGATTCTGAGTCAGAATATATAAACTTTTCTATACCTAAGGGTATTATTTCTCTATGTTACAAACTCCACACCAAATACAATATACCCATTCTATGGAATAGGGTATAAAAAAAAATAAGAATGCTGGTAATCCGAAGGCTAACATCATGGTTTGAGTCTTGGAGAAATTAAGCAGAGTACTGTGGACTTTCACTTATACTTTAAGATGATAGGATGCACACGTGGAAAACGAACTCTTATCAGATTATTAGATAGTTAAGAAAAAATAGCTTTTTGTCAGGAAAAAATTATATCCTCACTGAAAATTGGCAGGGTCATTGGTAATGGAGCTCTTTATAAACTGAGAGGGTTCCTCACCGATCCGATGACCTCTAGGTCAGATACGCGGCTCAAATTTCAAATTTTTTAATTTTCTCAAAAATGGTTCGTTTTTAAGGGAAACAAATTGTTGTACAAACGTTTAGCTGAGCCATTATCTAACACAAATAGTTATGAGAATTTTGTTCGTAGCATTTACCATTAAAAAGCTATACAGCAATTCAAAGAGTAGTTGCACTAATTTTATGAACTACATAGCTATTTCGGACCCAAAAATTTAAATTAAATTTCCCGTGTGAGTGTTAAACTTGGGATTCTTTAAACTGCGTAGTAACTTCTATATGACCATATGACGGCTTTTGTAGCAATAGGAAGGTGATATATCTCACCGATCAGTGGAACCAATCCTTACATCACATCGTTTTGGAGAAAGTGAGATTATTGGGATTTATATTCCAAAAGCATTTGATATAGTTTGACATCAAGCTCTCTTTTCATAAATGTTTGAATTATCTGTCGACGAATTTTCTTATTCTTCGACGACGGGTTAGAAGTTACACCTTTCACGTTGTCTTGGGCGGTTTGCAGTCTGCTATTAAAATAGATTACGATGGTATTCACAAGGCTAAGTTTAGTGTCCCACACTCGTCCTTATTTTTATATAAATTAACTCTTGTCTAAGACTTTTTTTACGCGCTAAGATTTTCTGCTGATTGCAGAAACCTCGGATTTTCATATTCTTTTCCAGATTCACAACATTGTTTTATGAAAAACTCATAAAATTTCGATAATGACAGGATCTCCCAATGCCGCATACTTTTGTTAAAGCTTAATTTCAAAATTGTCAATAATGGTGGGTAGTTGGTTGGAAGAAAAAAATTAATAAAAGGGTAGGTGGTTGGTTGTAGGTGGGGTGGCTGGTTACTCGTGGGGGGTTGATGTGGGGGGTGGTGTGTGGGAAAGTTGGTGAGGAAAAACTTGTCGAAAATGGTGGGTGGTTGGTTGTAGGTGGTTACTGCTGATTGGGCTGAGGGGGGAGAGTATAGAAAAATGATGGGTGGTTGGTTGGTGGTTCTAGGAAAAATTGTCAAAAATGGTTTATGGTTTGTTGGTGGTTGTAGGTGGGATGGGTGTGTGGAAGGAGGGGGGGGGAGGAACAAATTGTCAAAAATGGTATATGTTTGGTTGGTGGTTGTTGATGAGCTGGGTGTATGGCAGTGGTGGGGGATTTGATGGGTGGGTTGAGGAACATTTTGCTCTTATTTATTATTATTGAATGAAATCTGTAATAATTTTTATTATAAAAAATAATAAAGCAAATATATTGATTTTATTAACGAAACACTTCATTAAAAATGATTTCCCTTTATATTTTCTTTGATGGTTTTTAAAAATTATGAATTTTAATGTAAACTTGAATGTTTCACATCTGCCGGGTGTCACTTGACCGCTAATTTGAATTGCGTCTTTTCGTTTGAGAGTGACTTTATTTAGGATGCATTTTTGTAACATATTACTATAATTTTGAAAATGAATTTTAATTTAAATAAACGTTACAAACATTATCTATAAAGAAATTTTGTATTTACTCTTTGGATTAGATACATTTCATGCAATAGAAATTAAACCAAATATCTCAAAAAAAAAACAAATATGTTCAAGTGGTGAATCACGCGATAAAATCGCACGTTCAACTTAATCGCGCGATTCACTACCTTAACATAATTATTTTGGGTATATTAGCTTGGGGATTTTCACCTTGAAGATTCTCTCTTTGGGGATTTTGCTCATCTGGATTTTATTTTGGGAATTTCTTGTTTGAGGATTTCACTTTGGGGACTATGTCTTTGGGGAAAAACTCGTCAACCCAAATAAAACATATATTATATATATTTTAATAGGTCATAAATCATACATTTCAAATATATGTAATTACTAGCTGACCCGGCGAACTCCGTACCGCCTCTTTTTTACTTGCGACTATAGGTACTATAAAGCAAGTTATGCATTCGTAAAAAAAACTAAAAACATGGTTGTCTGTAAAGTCGGTTTTCAGACGATAATTTTACGTGATAACCAGTTCACAAAACACTTCATGTGTATAGGTATCCCTCCAACCACCAACCACCCAACCTACCTACAACCACCCACCATTTTTTTAGTTTTTTTCACCCTTTGAACACCAACCTCTCACCGCACATACAACCACAAACCAACAGCCCACCATTCTTGAACATTTTTTCCTCCTCCCCCACATTGTAAATCCCCCCTTCCTAACCACTACCAATCACCCACACCACCTACAACCAACCACCCACTATTTTTGACAATTCCACAATTTTTTCCTCACCCCCAAGTCCTCCCCAGTACAACTTTTTCTGACAATTCAGTTCACTACACCCTCAACCCAAATCCAACCACCCATAACACCTACAACAACTTTCCACTCACCCAACACCGCAAACCACCTACAGCCAGCAACCAACCACCAACCATTTTTGACAATTACTTTCCCTCACCCCCTCCCAACACCAAATCTGCCAAATCCAACCACCTACCCCACCTGCCACCACCTTCCACTCACCCACCTTTTTTGACAACTTTTGCATCGCACCCCATCAAATCAACCATCCCCACCACCAAAACTGCCAACCAATCAACCCATCTACAACCGCCAACCAACCACCCACTATATTTGACAATTCGCCCTCCCCCCTCCCACCTCCCCCAACCATACCAAATCCCCCCAAACACCAAACACCCATCCCACCTACAGCCGCCAAGGAACCACCCATTAGCTTGACAATATTTATCTCACCACCCAAACCAGCTACAACCACCCACCATTTTTCCTCTTCCCGACACTACCCCTCCCCTCCCCCTCGCCAGGCCCACACACACTCCCACCACAACCAACCAACTACCCAACACCCTCCCCTCCCACTTTATCGACTTTCTAGGCAATGAAAGCAAAGGCTAGGTAACGTGACTGTGACTGTGACATTTTTCCGTGCGTGCTGCTCATATATTCCAAACCGATTTATTAGACGTTATCACGTCAAAAAAAAATTATAACAATCAAGTCTGGCAAAGTGGGTCCAAAATTCTGTCTGTCTGTCCGTCTGTCTGTCTGTTTGTCCGTCTCTCTGTCCGTCTGTCTGTCTGTCTGTATGTCTGTCTGTCCGTGCGTCTGTCTGTCTGCATAGTTACCTACAGCTGGACCGATTTCCTTCAAACTTGGTACATAGTATTGTTATGACGTCCTACAGAGAGGTTTTTGGAATTAGCATTCTAGCTCTAAAACTAACGGTTTTTAGTGAAAAATTATTTTTTCTCAAAAACGGCTAATACGGTTTTGATAAAACTTTCTGAATAGTGTTTTCTGTGCAAACTTTACGTTTTGGTTTTAATAGATTTTTCAGGAAAAGTCTTATAACGGTACCTCCCATAGGACCGGTTTTTAAAAATCAGATTTTCTCGTAAACCACTTGACGGATTTCGATGAAATTTTTGTAGAAGCCTCTTTAAAGACAAAATAATGTTAATTTTTAAGTTTTTGAAAAAATAATTTCATACACTTAGGTTTTTCCCTGCTTTTTTTCCAAAATCTCAAACCCCATGAATACTGTCCCATCCAGTCATGCACTTTATTTTTTGAATATTTTCGAAATATCCAAATTTTTCGTTTAAATATTTACAATGTAGATACGTTTCAGCTAAAAACGTATGTACAATACCAGGCTGGAGAAATCAAACTCTTCCAGTAAATTAATGTCAGTTGAATTATCAAAAATTGACGCGTTTGATGTACCATCTCTTACCACCAACCATCTTCTACAATCTACCGTCTTCCACAATCTTTTACCATCTTCTACCATTTACCATTTTCTACTTTTTACCACCTTCCACCATATACCATCGACCACCTGTCTTTGTATTCCTTCTTGTTCGCACATGTTAAATCATTATAAGTTTATTCATATTCCCTTGATTGCGAGTGCATAGTAAAAAAAAACCATCTTCTATCATCTATCATATGCAACCTTCTACCATCTAGAATCTTCTACCATCTACCATCTTGTTCTATCTACCATTTGCTACTATCAAAGTTCTTCTATATAATCTGACATCTCCTGCTATCTACCAACCACCACCTTCTACTATCAACTTTCTTCTACCATCTGCTACCATCTTCCATTTTCTCCCATCTACCATTTACTCCCTTCTAACATCTTCTTTCATCTACCATCTTCTACCATTTAGCATCTTTTACCTTCTCTACCATCTTTTACCATTTATTTCTTTGAAAATTTTTTTCTTTAGAAAAAATGCATACATACATACATTATGTATGTATGTATGCACATATGTACATCATTTAAATGAAATTTGTAGCGTTCAAAAATATAACAAATATTTTGTTTGTGTATATTTGTACTTCAAAACAAAAAACAATAAATTAATATATCAAATTCTGACTGATAAATATTTCAAATAATTGACACTTTTACACTCCTTTTTTTTGCACGCAAGGTATGTCGTCGTAATTTTTTTTTACTTATAATTCAAATATTTCAAGATCAAAATTTCCAAAATTGGTCCGGCCATTCTCGAGTTTTAGCGCTTCAAACGCACAGCAATTGATTTTTATATATAAGAAAGAGAAAGATTACTTTTTATCGAAGTTCTTCCCAGAGGTGGCATAATAATTTTTTCAATTTTAATATTAATGAATTTCTATGTTAGTAACATCAATTATTGGTACCTACTAAGAAAAGACACATCATGTACATTGTGCAATTGAGAACAATCGACGCTGGGTTTTTGTTGGGCATTCTCCTATTGTACAATTTTTTTTTTGGTTTTCATATCAATAATTATTAAAAGCTTTATACATAAAATTTAAACTATTGAAAATAAAATACAACCATTGGGTCTGAACACATTTCTTTTATCAGAATTTGTGAGGTTTCAAAGAAGCAGTAACAACAATTGATGTTATTCTTTACCAGGTATATAGAACTAATAAGCCTTGGCTTAAATTTCACGTTACTTATAATTTTAATTGAAAATTTTTCCAAATAGGTATACACCTTTTCCCAGTATTTCCAAGAAATTATAACTCTTGTGGCATCAGCTCTCATACAAAAATATTTACATGTACGGGGCGGGGATATTTAACAAAGTTGATTAATTCAATGCCTTACCCAGAACAACTTTAGTGCCGTACTCGCACATTATTCATAAAGAGAGAAGTCATTCGAGTGCAATATTCATTCAAGCCAAATGAAATGACTTACATCTTTTTTTTTTATTTCAAAGTACACATCTGCACAAGGCTGTATAAAAAATTATACGAACGAATAAAAATGAATGGAAGGAAATATTATAAATTCTTTATTTTCAACCATTCAGACATAGTGAAAATTCTAGAATCAGAAAATTCTTTCCAGGAATTTAATTTTTCTTGTGCACCTATACCAACCTCCTCGTTGTCGTATACCTTTGCTTATTCCAGGTAATGGAGCGTACCATGTCGAGATAAAACAATTTTATTAATTAACGTTTTATAATTCTCGGACAGCCAGCTACTGTAAGAGAATGAGTATATTTTTATAAATGAATTCAGAATAATATTAAATTAAAGTATGCAAGAAAAATAATTGTATATCTACTTTTGCGATAGGCGCAAGAAATATTATCTGAATTGTGAATTAAATTACACGCCAACTGGGACAAAACAAAAAACCCTCTTTCACCCACAATAGCAGATATCATCCTAGATGATTTGACTGACAAAACAATTGACGACTTAAAGGAGAAAAACGTAACAATTAAATTCATCACCAAATATGTTGACGACATTTTCGCAGTCATAAAAGAAAGGGACATGGAAATAATTTTACAATATTCTTAAATCACTATCAAACAAAAATACAATGCACCACAGAAACGGAAAATAACAAAAATCTTCCATATTTAAGGGCCAGTTATAGCGATACGGAAAACCGGACCGAAAAAATTTTCAAATGGAAAATTTCGTATAATATAATCAGATTTAAAACACAAATGCTACACTGATCAATGGCAACTAACTCAGAGAATTTATTTTGCAAATAAAAATAATAATTTTAATTGAACAAATACTTTTTGTTAAAAATGTATTTATTCATTTTTCTGTTATACGTATAAAAGAAAAATAAAAAATTACATTTTTAACAAAAAGTATTTGTTCAATTAAAATTATTATGAACAAAAAACATTCTCTGCATTGATTGCCATCGATCAGTGTAGCATTTGTCTTAAAAAGCGAATCAGAACATACAAAATTTTCCATTTGAAAATTTTTTCGGTTTGGTTTTCCGTATCGCTATAACTGGCCCCTTAGACACAAGAATGTACAGGACAACCAATAAAATTCGACTGGTACTCCAAGCCCACATCATTACGCAGAATGATAAACTTCCTCTTAACATAACCTCTACAACAAAAAATCAACACAGCAAACCATCTCATAATCAAGGTCATGAATATAGGTGACGAAGAATTTAAAGAAGAAAATAGAAAAAAGATTAAAACAATATTAAATTCGAATAATTATTACCCAAAATATTTAATAAACAACTTATTCAACAAATATGACCACCAAATTATAGAAAAAACCCAAATCCAGAAAAAAGTGACGTTGGCAACCCCATGCTATATTTTTGGCATATATCCCCATCCCCAGCTTAACTGACAATAGAAGCTAAAACAGAATAATTAAAAATGAGAAGATTTCGTTCGCTCACAAATCTAACACAACAATAAGACACCTATTCACCAACACCAAATCAAAAATTGAAAAAGATCAACAACATGATATTGTTTATGAAATAAGTTGCAATGGTAAGGAGGGAGACATGTGCAATCTGATTTATATCGGAACAACAAAGAGACCATTAGAAGTAAGATTAAAAGAGCATGACGCAGACATACGCAATAAAAAAGAATCAACAAGCTTATCCCATTCCCAACACATGATAGAAAGTAAACACACAGCTGACTTCACTAATACAAAAATAACAGATAAAGGAAAGATAAAAAACAACAGATACATACTAGAAAGCCTGCGAATACAGAAAAACTTAACGAGAACAATGAACATACAGAAAGACAGAGACAACACAATTGCCAATTACACTCTAGCGATAATATAAAAATAAAGAGGAAAACAAAACCAAACTGTGATACAATTTTTGTTCTGTTCGTTTTAAAAATTGTTTACTTATTAAAAATGTTAAACTATTATAATCAATGTAGTGTATTGTGTTATACGTTATCGTAGTTATTAATGTAAAAACAAATTTGTGAGTTTATGTTAAATTTATTTGGAAATAATGTTTTATTATACAAAAACTTTCACTCCAGTGTACTAAGGAAACTTGCACCGTATTCTTTTCTTCCCAGATGAGCCAGTGGCCCATTTGATTTTGCGGTACCGCCATTTGTAATGAAACGACCCTACCGCCGCATTATTAACCGACCACCGTACATTAATTGACGATTTCACTCCTCCCGTCCCACATAATATTGCACAGACCAACACTCGATTGCATACAAACAATACCGGCCGAACCTATTTTGCCACCATAATCCATTTAACTCAAACAATAACCAATGGCAGGCTATGATTTACTTGCAATTTGCATTGGATGGGATTTTCCATACATTTTTGGTGATCGTGTTATAATAACCACTGTCTTGCATCCGAAAATATGCATAAGAGCCAGTTCGATTCATTGCAAATCTATTCTTCCAGATCCTTCTTCGTCCAAATTGAAAACAGCCCGTCAACAACCAAAGCCATCAGAGCAGGAGTAGCTCAAGGATCCAAACTAGGGCCATATCTCTACAGTATGTATATTCACTTCTGACCAGCCACAGCCCGAAAACGCGATGAATCTACTGTATGCGGATGACTCACTCACATACGCCAAATCGATGTCAGCAATTATCGCAGCCAGAAGAGTTGAAGAACACATGAGAAGACTGTGGGACTACTACGTGAAATGGGGCATCAGAGTTAATTCTGCTAAGTCGGAGTTAGCTTCGTCTATTACTGCGGCCAAACAAGTCTATAGACACAATGTCGGATTTCTAATTGAATCCGACCTTTGAATACACAACCAACCGAAACCACATCGTCCTCTTTAGTACATCCTGATAATCTTGCTCCTCCAAGTTAATAGGATACCTCCAAAGCACTGACTACATAGAACTGAGTTGTAGCTTCGTCTTAGAATCCTCAATTTTCTTTCAAATATTTCATTCTGTATAATATTCAGTAAATTATATCTGTGTTGCAATGGCTTGCGGATTGTTTAATTTCTTCGTTTTTCTCCCTATGCAACGAAGGGCCATTGTTAAGAACTGTGAATAGCTTTTACTAATCCAATTTTCCCCGAATGGCAGATTGGATCTTCATTTTCTATTCAGCAATTGGCTTCAATAATTCAGAACCAAACTAACTGACAAAGTCATCCACCTACCAAATCTTTATTCGTGTTCACCATTAATCTGTCAAAAGCCTTAGAATTACCCACACTATGTACTACTCTTTGGCCGACATCGCAAGCTCGTACATTTTTTATTTCAATTACATTCACCCCGGATGGAATAATTCTTGCTTCCTCCACCTTCACTAATCCATAGATCCAATCTTTTTCTCAATCCCGGATGCAATATATAGTTTCATAGCAATCTGAACAGCATAGAAATAGAAGTAGACACAGCAAAAAAAAAATCTCCCACAAGGATTTAACATAAAATCAATCCTTTTTTGCTGGAATTCGACCAAAAGAAATAATTGAAAAATAAAGTCAGTGTTCAGGGGATACGATATCTTCACTTTAAAAAAAAGACTAATTGGATTTTTATAAACATACAATTTTGTTTGTGCTTTGTTTTGGGATACAAAATATATATATGTTTTAATTTAACTTTTGCTGAAAAGAGTGTGTTTTTTTTCGCCAAATACCTGGAACTGAACACCTTCAAGAGACCCAGATTAAAAACTAACTTTTCATTTTATGTACATCGCTTGAAGACTCCTTCTCCAGTTATTTGTGAAGTTGCGAGCATTATTACAGTTTCTGTTATCAGGACTACAACTAGCTACTTTCAAGTTCAAAACCGAAGGCACGTTTGCTTTAAATTTAAAAAAAAATTGTACAATTGTGTTAACGAGGAGAAACAGATTCCTATGTATGTATATGTCCTTTAAGATGTTTTCTTGTTTCGACCCATTCCACCCACTTTGGCTTCTTGACACACCTTTTACAGAACATCCGCATACCTGATTAGATGGAATTTATATGAACCTCACCAGACTTGGCAAACCACAATTTTACATTCCTATGTCACAAGGAAGCTAAACGGTAGAAAGTTAGTGGCCAAGAATGGAAATAAAGCTTTTACCATAACATTTGAGGTAAGAAACGGTCTACAGCAAGGACTTGAGCTCGCAGGTCAGATTTTGCATTTACACCAGCAATTTTATGGGTAACCCTTACTCATGCGATTGCGTATACCAATGACCTAATTGCATATCAGCACGGGACCGAAAGTTGATGTCATCAAAATTCTCTTACAACGCGACTTCTAGAGTTTGTGAAAATACGAGAAAAAACTGGAGAAATCTAACGATCATTGGAAAAAGTGGACCTCTACTGTCGAGATGAAGTGTGGCTCAATCAATATCTTTATTTTAAACAACATAATGTATATATTGTAGCCATATTACTTATCTATATCACATTTAAACGTATATTCATGCATTGTATCTATGTCCAAAGACTGTCGGTGTGAGGTGCCTGCTTAATTGTAAATATTCTATTATGTATCATTGTTATTATATAAGATTATTCCTAAGTATTAGTATTTGACGGAACTGTTCCATTGTGTGTTAAGGTAAAGCCGACGACTGAACCAACGCCAGTTCAGTGGTAAGAGAACGGTCGAGGCGAATCGTTCATTGCGATTTTGTAATAAAGAAGAATTTTTTATAACAAGAACTAAATCTAATTGTCTTTATTTTAAAGTGATCTAGAAGACCCCTTACAATATGTATGTAAAAAGGTTCCTCTGTCTTGATTTTCAAAAACCCGCTTTTATATCGTCATCGTCAGGGTTAAGGTGATTTCTGTCAGGCGGCCCTCATGGGACCACTGAGGTGTGCTGAAGTGCTGATGTTCGTCGTTGAGCGGTAGTGTTTCGGGCCTACATTACACAGGGCAACAGAGTCGAGATACAAAAATTATGATTTTTTAATGAGGTTCCATGAAATGGGGCCAAAATAAACAGAATTATGCCTGATTCACAACCTCGCGTCACGACGAGACGAGAGCGTCGCGATTATCGCTGTCACTTTTTCTCGTTCTGATTTTTCAGAACGAGAAAAACGTTCGAGAGCGTCGCGATTATCGCTGTCTTTTTTTCTCGTTCTGAAAAATCAGAACGAGAAAAAGTGACAGCGATAATCGCGACGCTCTCGTCTCGTCGTGACGCGAGGTTGTGAATCAGGCATGAATACTTTGTTTTCGAATCCATTTATGTGTGTGTGTTTTTTCTATTGGTATAGAGCTTTGAGCTGGCAGCACTGACAGCCATTTGTTCATCATCTGACATGTGATTTATCTTTAAATTATGGTTTGGTTTTGTTATGAATCGGCTGAAGCCTGAACAACGCATGTAGATTTTGCAGACATATTTCGAAAAACATGGTTCTGTTCGGGATACGCATCTCACAATACGTCCAATTTATGGTAGTTACATAATTCGATTAACGATGGAACGTTTCCGAAGCACGTTAACTTCATAAAAGAACATGTGCACAACAATTGGATCTTGTTTTCGTGGCTTACAAAATCCAAATGCTGCAGTAATTGAATCCGCTCGAACGAACGAAAGTCTTTTGAGTTACGTTAAAAAAAACCTAACATAGAATTGGCTTTGGCTAGAATAACATAAACATATTCCACATCACATGTTAAATAAAATTTAATTTTTGATTAAAATCCACACCGAGGTCTTTTTACTCTTTATAGAGCATGTTTCTCAATACTGTATTCAAAGATGACGACACAAAGATAAACATTGACATTAAGAGACACTCAAGAACAAATTGAACTTATAGAGGTAATTTTGTAAAAGAAAACAATCATCTTGTGATTTAATACACCTCAAGAATTTCAAATCAATTGCAAATAAGACTCTTACAGAATTTAAAAAAATTTCGGGCATATCATGAATACAATTTAAAAAAGTAGTGGACCAAGATAACTTCCTTGAGGTACACCTGATGATACCACAAAGGGATTTGAACGAATTTGGTCAATGGATACAAATTTTGTACAACCTTTAATAGTAAGATATCAACCAATTTAACATATTTAAATACAATCCCTATCTTTCCAATTAATCAAGCAAAATAAAATGGCTGACTTTATCGAAAGTCGGTGTGAATAACATCTAACATTTTGTATCCTTCTTCGCGTTTATTAAAAATACGATTTGAAAATATAGAAACATTTAAACGGTGAAATATATTTTTTATGTAAAGTTTTGATATTGATGAGAGTAAACAAATCGCACGAAAGTTATATATTTTCTGCTCAGGACCAGATTAAGAAATGGGAATAATCTTAGATTGTTTCCATTCTGCAATAAATTCACAACTTGAAAGTGAACTATTAAAAAGCAATTTAGGGGCTCGTAAACAGAAGTTGCTCATTTCTTCGCAGTTCAAATTCAAAAGTAATAACAAAGCAATAAGTTCATAACGATAAAATTTAAACTCCAAGGAGAGACCTATAACTCACTATGCAGTCGAAATTTGCTTTCACACAATTTAACTTTAATTTACTAGAATTAGTCGATTTGAAGTATGTACCTACTCATAAAATACAAAATTTTTCGATAAAGCTCTGTGATGAACAGAGTTGCTGAAAATTGGATATAATGATGTGTCAAATAATGATAAAGTGAATTCTAATTCAACAGTCTAGTCAACACCGTTAAGCCAGAGATAACTGACGACTTGGAAAATAAAATTTACTGCGTCCATTGCCGAAATACGACCCCAAATGATGCAAAGAGTGATCGAGAATGGCACCCCAAGTTTGGACTACACTACAAATCATATTTATATACAAATGTCAAAGAATTATGTTCCAAAAAAGTATTTTTATATCTCTAAAAAAAAAAAACGCCTTTTATATCTCTACTATATATAAAAGAGTAATTTTGTTTGTGTGTCAGTTTGTCTGCATATGGCAAATAAACTGACGACACACCACTTACCTCGCAATGCAGTTTATCCAAAGATCTTCCCCCATTCACTGGCCAGGGGCCGAATTACGGCATCAGTGAGCAAGTGAGTAACATTCATACGTTACTGATTTACGTAAACAACACATCGGGATGATGGCATACGAAGCATCACGTATCGAGCACACGAAGCAGGACTGTTCACCACCGCCGGTTCACCACCGCCAGTTCACCACCGCCAGTTCACCACCGCCGGTTCACCACCGCCGGTTCACCACCGCCGGTTCGCCACGGGACGGTTCGCCACCGCCGGTTCGCCACCGGACGGTTTGCCACGAGAGCTGGTCGGGTAGTGTGAAATGGTAAAAAAATCTATTTAATGACATTTGTTTGGATTGGTTTGACATATTTACAAATATAAATTTATTTTTGGTTCATTTCATACCGTGTTTTCTTCTAAACTTATTTTAAAAGTTTGTTTATCTGGTAAAATTAATTTAATTTGTCTGCCTGGTCTGGTCAGAGACTGTGTCTCTCTGATGAAAATAAATGTGTTAAAGTAAAATGCGTTGGAAACCAAACTATAATTAATGGAAATGATATAACAGCACGAATTTAACAGGTAAACCAAAGATTTGCGAAGTTTTCCATAATCTGCATTGGAGAACCTTATTTTAGAAAGGAACTATAGGTAAGGTTAGACACAGCAAATATTAAATTCAATAAAAGCATCATCTTTTGTCCATATTCAGGAGAATTTTAAGAAAAGAGGATGTTCGTGCTACCGAGAAACGCTCAACCCATTCAGCATTTTTGGTACGAGAAGAAGGCTTCTCAACTCTCTGTCGAGGTCTTGTTCCTGTTCTGCAAAGTTTATGCATTTCAATACAACTGGTCCAAACAAGGCAACGCCATCGATCAAAAAGTGATGAATTTGCAAAAAATGCTGGGACAATCGAAATGGTTATGACCATTCTGAGAGCACAATGCGCTAAAGGACTTTTCCGTGGATTGGAAGCTGAAATTCTACACACAGTGCTATTTGCCGCTCTGATGTTTCCTATTTATTGGAAGGTTGCCAAAGGTGTTAGAGTGGTTCTGACAAAGAAATCCTAAAGAGAACCTGCAAAAGAGATCTTATCAACTAAACCAAAGGTACTTGTTGTAGGTTAAGAACAAATCAAGGCTGTGTGTTAAAGTAGATTTTAATTCAAGAAAATAAAAAAAAATAAAACAATTTTTAATGTGATTTTTTTTGTACGTTAGATCCAAATAAATATGGTTATTTTTTAGCATTGTGTGAATTTCATTGTGGAAAAACGGAAAAAGAATTATATGTTATATAAATATCGTAGTTCTTCTAAATAAAATAAAATTCCAAAATAAATCAAAACCGGCGACATGCTTTCGATGGTTGGACAATTAGGTTGCCTTCTGCGGGCGATACAAAACCTATCAAGCATCAGTCTTGAATGCATCTGCTTTTTTTCATATATAGGCACCTATAACCGGTCTTTATTAACTTGGGGCATACATCATTTTCATTTCATTTTCTTATACATAAAATACTTTTCTTGTTGGTTTGGTAATAGTTTTTTTTTTTTTTCTGTTCCTATCCTTTTTATACCCTATTCCATAGAATGGGTATATTGTATTTGGTGTGGAGTTTGTAACATAGAGAAATAATACCGTTAGGTATAGAAAAGTATATATATTCTGACTCAGAATCAGAAGCCTAGTCGATTTAGCCATGTCCGTCCGTCCGTCTGTATGTATACTCTCTAGAGGTGAAATTTGGTATATATAACCTTTGATTCAAGAGTAAGGCTAAGTTCTTGAACCGGTAAAATCCGCCAACAAACACGCCCACAATTGCCATTTTTGTTGAACAACCTCAATTTGGTAAAATTAAATTATGTTTTTTGTACAGTTACGATAAAAGCATAACGCTAAAATTTGTTATATTAATGCGAAAAACATTAAATTTTGTGGATATTACTTGCACATAAACATCTTGTGTATGAAATCAAAAAATTTGATTTTGAGCGTGGCTGACGCCTACTTTTCACTAAAAACATAAAAAAATTGTTTTTGCAAATAAATGGTAATTATAATGAATCCGCAAGCATCTTGCGTCTCTTAGTAGAAACTAAAAACTTTGTTTATGAAAAGAAATTTTTGAATTTCAGGCGTGGCTTACGCCCACTTTTCATGAAAGAACGAAAAATGTTTAAAAATTTAAGGTACTACCAATGTTCAATTAAAACCTTTTTCCCTTCCGTTCATTATATGAAAAATATTTCTACATTTTCTTGTGTAAATTTTTTCAATACGACCACTTTTAAAGGCGCGATTTTGATAAAATACCTTTGTTCAGGTAAGATCGTTTAAAAATTACTCGATTCAGCTGTAGTTTTACACATACATATGCCTAAATACTGACTAATGATCAAAGCTTAGTTAGTGCTTTAAATTTTTCTTAAAAATTTTTAGGACACGTCCACTTTTAAGAGGCGTTTCGTTAAAAGTCGTAATATGCATTAATTTTTTAATGTTTTTTAACTATCGGTCGCAGTTTTGAAGTACAAAGATGAATAGATTTATATTCCTTGGACGTAGCAGAGTGGTGTCAAAGAATTTCTAAAAACACCCATAATCGCTATTTCAATTCAGTCTAATTTTTAAAATTTTTAGTTGTGTCTTGTTTTGTTCAAATCGATCTGCAAGCTTAAAATTGAATGATGAGCTCATATAGTGATTACCCTGGCAATAAAAAGTCTCAGCTGTAGGCTTGGCACACGCCTTTTTTTATTGTGACAGCAGTTATTGTACATCGGCCAAACAAAATGTATTTTATTGAATTTTTCTCTGCCTGCTAAAGAAGAATTTTGCTTCCGATACTGGAACAGCGGCTGGCTGTGAAGGAGGCGAACGCATATGCATATACATATACAAAACTGTGGGTAATAGGGTATCCAACAGTTCGTTGCAAACGTACTGTAGCTCTCGCTTATGTTTCTTCTTCTTTTTGCAAACTAACGAACTACAACTTTTATTAACCAACGTCTCCAGCTTTTTGAATGCATTCTTAAAATCTTGAAATCCCAATTAATCCTCTGGGCGATGACAAGTACCTCATGACACTGCGAAAGGTGTGTATTGGTGTGCTGAGGTTGACATTATTTCGAATTTTGTCTAAATTCACTTAGTTTTCTAACCCCAGGTAAGTGTCCGAAGCAACCTGTAGGTACAAATGGAACACTGTGTGAAGTTAAATCAATATTATTTACTCACGAAAGTGAATGTTTTTACCTGACAGAGTCTTCTTTAACAAGATCCCAGAAAATAAATTTGGCACCATCGCCGTACATTGAGTTATCCAAGCTGAAAACAAATTCTTTTAATTTCCTCCAGGCATTTATATCGAAGTCAATTTTGTGGAAACGATCTGTAGGCTGTTTGAAGTGAATCGCACATAGCAAAAACAATGCTCCCAACTTGTTCATTGTATTTTTGGATGCAAGAATGCGTTTGGCATAGTGAATGCAGGCGTTTGTGGATTATCAGGCGTTTGTGATTTTGTGCATTATGAGATTAGCCACTGAAATATTGAAAAATCAGTAACAAGATATTAGGATAAAAATAGAGATTGCTACTTACAAATAGATGCTCTGTGAGACTGCTGACTTCCATTGGTAGATAAATGATTAAAATCATTGGTTTTCGTTTGCAATAAATCTATCAATTAATAGCTAATTTCATTGAGGGTGGTTAAAATTACAACTTTAAGATCCAAACAAAAATAAAACACCGCCACTTCTACATTCACAATATTGGATTTAATTTGACAGCAACAATTTCCGCCCTTGTACGGTATTTATTTTAAAACACGATGTTTTGGTCTTTTCAATTTGAAATGAAACTTCCAATATTTGTAGGGCCGAAAAAATTGCGATGCGCGACCAATATAAAATAAATCGACATTATTCTTTTTCTAAGGAAAAATGACGTTTTAATTCTCAAATAAAATGTTCACAGTTAGTCGGCAGGGTAGTTTATAAAATTAATTGATGCTCTTAGGCCGCGGCTCCACTAGAAATATTTATTTCGGACATTATATCAGACATTATTTCTGAAATTTATATTTTTGTACTATGTGTGCAAATTATGTCGTGGAATTTCTTTCTTCGTCATGATCTAGCCGAGTTGATCTCGTCGTTTAATTTTTGCGCTTCAGGCTCTAGGAAAATGAGAAGAAGAAGAATACGAAAAAAACACAATTTTTGAGTGAATCCATTTTCGAAGCTCATTTGCTGCAAGGCATCCTTCGGGAGGAAGAAAGTGGATACAATTTTTTTTTTTTTTTGAAGAATGTCAATGAAATGCAAACATTTGAAAAAAACATCAAATAATCAACAAACAAAAAATTTAATGCAAAAGCAAATCTGTTAAAATAATAAGTCGATCTAAATGTTTTGTACACTTAGTTTAGTTTAGTTACTGCGCATCTAGTGTTCTATGTACAATTTAAAAAAACTATGTTTTCTCTCACCTCATTTTGTTTTTACTTGAATTACTTAATCTTTTCTAGAACGTGTTCGAAGGCGATTCTTTTATAAATAAAACCTTTTGTTAATCTTTTGAGCTGTGTGTTTTTCTTTTGGAACCCATATATTACAATAGGTTATGGGCCCAGACAATTGTTAATAAAAAGAAAACAGTTTCTGAGAAATAAATAATAAAAAATTTAAAAAAAAATAATAATACAAAAATGGAAGCTAAAATGGAAGTTCACCCATATGTTCGGTTAAGTGGGAGGAATTGGCCAACATGGAAGTTCCAAATGATGATAATTTTGAGGTCCAAGAAAATGTTGAGTTATGTTAATGGGACGCTTGAGAAACCGACCGATGATGAGGCAAAGAAGAAAGAATGGGAGGAAAAAGACGCATCCGCACAGGAACTACTGGTAACCAGGGTAGAAGAGAGCATCCTAACGCATTTGTTAGCATGCCAAAGCAGCGCAGAGATGTGGGAGAAGTTAAATGCCGTTTATGAGCCAAAGTCTAAGGTCAGTATCCATTTGCTTCAACAAAAATTTTTCAACCTCAAATTTGAAGAGCCAATGTCAGCCTATGTGTCGAAAATTGAGGATATTGTTAACCAACTCAAAAGTATGAAAGAAGCCTTATCTGAAAGTATGGTAATTACGAAACTGCTTATGTCATTGCCAACTAAATATAAACATTTCGTGTCTGCATGGGAATCTGTTCCAACAAAAGATCAAAATTTAAAAAGTTTAATTTCAAGGTTACTCGTCGAAGAAGAGAGAACAAGTAGTCATGGAGAAATGGCAAGCTCATCAAGTGACGTAGCTTTTGTAACACAACATAAACACAAAACTAGAAGATTCAACATGGAAAAACACAACAAGCAAGAACCAAAACGAGTGTGTCACTTCTGTAAAAAGCCAGGACATTTCATCAAGGAGTGCAGGTTTAGGATACAAAAAGAAAAAGAACAAAATCCAACAGCCTTCATAAGTTCTGCTTTATACAGTGGTGTAAATTTGCAAGAAAATGCTTGGTACTTGGACAGCGGTGCTAGCCACCACATGACATGCAACAAAAATTGGATAAATAACTACGAACTGATTGATATGACGATTGTTATTGGTGATGGAAGAGAAATCAAGGCGGTAGGTAAGGGAAATGTTGCAATTTCGGCATACAACGGAGCCAGCTGGATTGAAAGAAACATGCTTGAGGTGCTACATGTACCAGATTTAAAAACTAATTTGTTCTCCCTTGGTAAAGCACTCGAAAAAGGATACAAAGTTGAGGGTCTGTCTGACGTCTGTAAGATTGTGGATTCTTATGGCTATACGCAAGCCATGGCATTCCGAAAAGGAAACATATATATTATGGAATTCAAAGTAGAGTCACCAATCGCATTGTTGTCTGAGTCTTTGTCGTTCTGGCATGAATGTCTCGCACATCAAAACCTTGCACAATGTAAACAAATATTGCTAAAACATAACATCCAAGCAAGTGGTACCCTTAATTGTTGCAGCGCATGTAAAAAGGGCAAAATGCATCGTTTGCCATTCAAAAGTAGCACTCATTTATCTTCAGATGTTTGCGAAATGATCCATGTTGATCTGAATGGGCCGATGGAGGTTACAAGTCTCGGTGGCAGCAATTACTTTTTAATTTTCAAGGACGATTACTCTCATTTCAGATTTGTTTACTTCATAAAAGACAAAACGGAAGTAATTGAAAAATTGAGGGAGTTTCTTGAAGTCGCAGAGAATGATACCGGGAAGAAAATAAAAGTGTTGAGATCCGACAACGGAACAGAAATATCAAACGCCAAGGTAAGGGAAATCCTAAATCGTAAGGGCATTCGACACCAACTCACAGTACCATACGCACCACAACAAAATGGAAAAATTGAGCGAGAAATGAGAACGATTGTTGAGTCCGCTCGTACCATGATGCTAGGAGCTAACCTTCACAAAAAGTTTTGGGCTGAATGTGTGAACACAGCAACATATGTTATCAATCGTACTGGAACAAGCTCAATCCAAAATAAGTCCCCTTACGAATTGTGGTTCAATAAAATGCCGGACATACATTATTTTAAAGCTATTGGTACTATAACATATGTGCACACTCCTGATGAGAAAAGGAGGAAATGGGATGCTAAGGCAAAGGAAGGGATTCTCGTTGGATACACAGAAAATACGAAAGGTTATAGAGTGTACTTAAAGGAAGAACGCAAAATTGTGACAGCAATAAATGTAGTATTTGATTCGAATGCGAAAATAGTACATGAAAACAAGAAAGAAAAACAAACTAATAAAAACGCAAACAGCGAAAGCATGGTAGAAGAAAAGATACAAGACATAAACACTGATACACAGGAACCACAAGATAGAGGGACAGTTGAAGAAAACAATGTAACCGATATGGAACACGAGAATAATATGGAATTTGAACCGTTGGAACCTGAAGTAAATAGCAACACAGACGATTACAACTTAGAAGATGAACGTGAGTCTGAGGTAATAATAAATGATGGTATGACAAGGAGTGGACGACAAGTAAAATTACCTACGAGATACGCAGACTATGAAATGGGTTGCTTGTTGATGGCACAAGACTTAAACCAGCCAAGCTATGAAGAAGCAGTTGAAGGGCCAAACGGAGAGAAATGGAGAGTAGCAGTCAAAAATGAACTAGATTCATTAAAAGAAAATCAAACTTGGACAGAAACAGAATTACCAAGAGGAAAGCAAGCAATAGAAACTAAATGGGTATTTAAAATAAAAACAGGAATGAAAAATGAAAAACAATACAAGGCCAGACTAGTCGCAAAGGGCTTTCAGCAAAAAGAACATTTCGATCATTCTGAAATCTATGCACCAGTTGCCAAGTTACCCACTTTAAGAATTTTGTTAGCTATAGCTTTGAAAAATGAAATACCAATTTATCAAATGGACGTAAAATCTGCCTTTTTAAACGGTTCTATTAATGAAGAAGTATACTTAGTTAAGCCAGATGGCATGCAAAAGGACAGCAAAGTACTAAAGCTAAATAAATCTCTGTATGGATTAAAGAAGTCACCTAGATACTGGAACGAGAAATTTAATGAATTTATGATAAAATTGGGTTTTCAGAGATGCAAATCGGATTATTGTCTTTACTTCATACCAGAACGTAAGTTTTTCGTGTTATTGTATGTTGATGACTTAATTATCATTGGAGAAGACCCAGAAGACGTAATTAAATTAAAAACCAAACTCAACGAAAACTTTAAAATGAAAGATCTAGGAACAATTTCGAATTATCTTGGAATGAACATTGAACAAGGAAAGGACCAAATAACTATAGACCAAAAGGACTACCTGGAAAACCTACTTATAAAGTATAATATGGAGAATTGTAAATCTGTTCAAACCCCAATCGAAGCAAATACTACAATAAGTAAAGAACCCTCTAAAGATTTAGAGTTGATATCCCGATGCAGACAATTAATAGGATATCTTATGTATTGTATGTTAACATGTAGACCAGATTTATCTTTTTCAGTGAGCTACCTAAGCAGATATCAATCAGTTGGCAACGAGCAGCTATGGCAGGCTCTCAAAAGAGTTCTACGCTATATCCAAGGATCATTAGACTTCAAATTGGTTTTCAAGCGTCAGGCATCTGATACAATGGTTGGATACGCTGATTCAGACTGGGCAGGTAATAAAGAAGATCGGAAATCAACATCGGGCTATGTGGTGATGGTATACGGCTGCACCGTTTCTTGGTCGTCGTCAAAGCAGCAGTGTGTGGCACTTTCTTCAACAGAGGCGGAGTACGTGGCATTATCATTGGGGGTGGCAGAAGTTTGCTGGATCAGGAATTTATTGCATGAGATTGGACTAAGCGGAAATAACGAACCGGTTGTAGTTTATGAGGACAATCAATCTGCAATCTATGTTTCAAAAAATCCAGAAAATCACAAACGCCTTAAGCATATTGATATTAAATACCACTTCATTAGAGATAAAATTTTAAATAATATAATAAATGTAAAACACATTGAAACTACTTGTCAAGTTGCTGACGGACTCACAAAACCGTTGAATAAGAATAATTTTAAAAAGTTTTGCAAAATGATACATCTTGATAGTTTTGAAAAATGTTATTTATAAACCTTTAAATTGAGGGAGGGTGTTAAAATAATAAGTCGATCTAAATGTTTTGTACACTTAGTTTAGTTTAGTTACTGCGCATCTAGTGTTCTATGTACAATTTAAAAAAACTATGTTTTCTCTCACCTCATTTTGTTTTTACTTGAATTACTTAATCTTTTCTAGAACGTGTTCGAAGGCGATTCTTTTATAAATAAAACCTTTTGTTAATCTTTTGAGCTGTGTGTTTTTCTTTTGGAACCCATATATTACAATAAAATCGTTATGTCAAAATTTGTAACAAAAGAGTAGGTACACGTTTTGTTTGATTATGTATGTTCAGTGAATTTAGAATATCATGAACTGTCAGATATATTTCCGAATTTATTTCTTCTTCGAAGACAAGAAATAAATACAGAAACCTATGTCTAAAACATCAAAAATTCAGATACGGTGTCTCCATTGGACAGAAAACTTTCTCTGTTTCTGTTTTCCATTCTGTCAAAAATCTGTCCACATTTTTAAGGTGGGCACATTTCTGTCATGACAGACCAATGACAATTGGGAGATTTCAGCCAATGCTGCTTTTTTCAAGTCAATCTTCTTATAAGAACTCCTTTTGTAGTTCCACAAACCGCCATATACTTAGCAGCACTATATCACCGATTTTAATTTTTTTTTTTTTTTGTTCCACAAACACTTATATTTTCTATAACAATTAATTAACACAATTGTTTCTTTTCGAGACATGACGCAGCGGAACAAATAACAAAATAATTTAATTTTTTTTGACTATTTTTAGTTGTCACCCAACTTTGACAAACGAAATGTCAAAATCTGTCTGAATTTCTGTCCACGGAGAAGACTAGACAGAAAGCCGGACAGTTCTGTTTCAACATATTTTCTGTCTGCAGTGAGGTAGTCTCCATTGAACAGTTTAACAGACAGAACAGAAGTACGACAGTTTTCTTGCCAATGGAGACCGCGTGTTAGGGGACTCCTCAAATTTAAATACTTTTAAGGGTAGTACGCGTTATGCCACAAAAGTTTGTTTTGAAAAATGTCAAATGCTGTAATGAATGCATAAAAATGTTCTTTTATTTATTTTTTTCGAAGTTTTGGAAAAAACTTTTTTTACCAATTTTTTGAAGGATTTTTTAGAACTGGCACTTTCTAGATCACGATTATGCATTTTTGAAGTCGCTAGGTTCCTTAGTTTAGCCGCAAGTCAAGTTTAAGGATGTCAACTTTGATGCCTCAAACACGTCTAGTTTAGCCGCAAATCGCGATTAAAGATAAAAATCGCCTTTCATATAATGCGATGCATCAATTGAAAGGTTTCACTTCCTAGATTACGAATATGCATTTTTTGAGTCGCTTTAGACGCAATTCTGCAAATAAATTTTTGAAAATTTTGAATAAAAAACTTTTTTTACCAAATTTTATTTTTGAATTTTGTTTAGAACTGGCACTTCCTAGATCACGAATATGCATTTTTGAAGTCCCAAGGTGGCTTTGGTTATAAGCAAGTCAAGTTGAAAAGTGTCGTTTAAAGATAAAAGTCAGACTTCATATAAGGGGATGCATCCATTGAATTTTTTTCACCACGCATCCTTTTTTTGGTTGTGGTAATTCCCGTAAAAGTGTGGAAATTGGAAGAAGACAGCAACAATCTTGCTGTAAAAACAGTTCTCACAAAATTAAAAAATTCCTGAGCCTGTCAAAAATTTAGCTCGAGAATAACATGCCAGGCAATTATTATTTCATACGCTGAAAAAAACCCGAAAATAGTTTTTTTTTACATTTAAAATCAATTTTATTTTTTTTTTATTTCCAGCCACCGCTAAGAATTTCTTTTTATCAATTGAAGTATTTGGGAAGCTTCTCACTTTTGGCGTTTATATTTTTATGAAACGAATTTAAGAACCTAGCTGTTAATTCATTTTCGCATGCCATTTGAAAAACCTGAAAAAAGTTTTTTAACATTTAAAATAATTCGGCCATTTTAATTTTGTTTATTTCCAGCCGCCGCTGAGAACTTATTTTAATCAGTTGAATTGGTTTGGAAACGTCTCACTTTTGACGTTTGTATTATTGTTCATTTTTTAGCTCAGTCTATCAAATCTATTTATTTCGAGCTCTTGAAGGAGAAAAGAAATACGAATTCTATGCTTTGAACTCTCTGCAGCAAAAAAGAAACACATTATTTCTTTTTTGACAACTCAGCCTCTGCTGTGAACTAAAAAAGAAAAAAGCCTAATAGAACTTTTCTATCGCCGCTGTCATAGGTGTGTTTGATGTTCCCTGCTCCTGTGCGCACTGGGGAATATCAGTGCATTTCTTTCAGTTGTCAAAAAAACGAGATTTAATAAGAAGTATATAATTCCACACACACCACATTATTTGACGCTTTTAGAAGTGTTATTTCATAAATGGTTTATTAAGAGTGAATATTGTTAAAATTCGTAAATTTAGTGAATATTTATAATTAGTTGATAGCTTTTTTTATAGAATTTTACACACACAAACTGTCAGAAAGCACGCATAAAAAAATAAAAACAAAATTAATTTGGTTTTAATTTCTATCGGGCGACGAAAATATGAAATCAGAGATCAAATCGAGTTTTTACCAAATGAAAATACCATAAACTTTGACAAATGAACTGTCAAAATTTGTATCAGAAGGTACGGCAGTTTTCTTGTCAATGAACTACCTGACCTGCTCTCAATCCAAACCTTGGGTGGTAACCGGCGGCGGTGGTGAACTGCCCGGTATATCTACACTAACGCTATTTTCCATTGGGAGAAATTAGCTTCTCCTCAGGATTATTGGAATATAGAAATAAATCACTTTTACGTCTTTGTTGACTAAAATAAAAAACAACAACATGAATGATTAAAAAATCATCAAAATCATAGTAAAGTAATCGTCTTAAAAGCAGATAACACCAAACAGGAACAGCTACACAAAAAATTACTAAAAGCGATTATTTCTCTTCTACAATAACGCAATGTGTGGCCAAAATTACAAACTTATAAACTCAAAGCCATTGTTAGCGGGATTTGTTGATTCGTTACACATAATGTCAAAAAGCTGGAAAACAAAATAAATTATTTTGTATGAATGAATTCATATGATATTGAAGACTGTGTTTTTAAAAGTACCAATTTTCCAAAGGACCAAAAACTAATAGTCAAAAAACAGTAAATTATATTTAAATTGAAAAAGCATGCAAATGAGATTTCTCGCGACCAGTAAAAAACGTAGTGCAATTGTGGAAACTTGTGACATCAGTGTGTATGAACAGAACTATCTATACTGCTTACCCTGGACGTCACACATGCCAGCTACTGGCGAGATAGTTGCAATACACTCACATTTTCTTTAATACACGTACTAACTTGCTTGCCAGTAGCTGGCATGTGTGGCTGCAGGGTAAGCTAAGACCGCACTATCCGACACTTTCCGTCAGCGGATCGATTTTTTTTTCAAACTGCACTTGAACTACACCAATGCGACACTAAAGGCTAGACCACACTTAGCAGCAGAGGAACTGCACTTCAGCGTCAAAGTTGGTATTTAACGCAACTATGATGTTCAACCGCAGTGCATCCCACTGCTGCTTAGAACAATTTAGCTCATACTCATACAAAGAATAGGAAAAGTTCAACTGCAGTGCAGTTCCTCTACAGTGCAGCTCCGCCTGGTGAACTCTTACCTTAAGCGGCAGAGGAACTGCACTTCAGCGTCAAAGTTGGAATTTTACCCAACAATAAAGTTAAACTGCAGTGCAGTTGTCAATTTTCTATTTTTTTTTTGTTAAATCAAAATATTGAACTTAAAAATTACTAAAGGATGAATGAAAAACTCGGCATTCTTATTTTCGTTTCCAAAACATCCTTTCTATTTCATAATAACAAAGAAATATTTGATAAAACTCTACCCTTCTCGTGAATATATTTTTCATATTTTTATAAAAAAAAAAAAAATATTAACAAGAATGACAGATGACGCATTGATGTGATGCGTGGTATACCGCACTATCTGACACTGCTGCATTGTGTAATACACACTTTAATACAAGCTATTTTTTTTTATTGGATAGTGCCGCACTGTTCCGCTTGCTTATCCAGTGTCAGATAGTGGGGCCTCACCTTAAAAGTATTTCACAATTCACACTACCTGACCAGCTCTCGTGGCAAACCGGCGGTGGTGAACCGGCGGTGGCGAACCGTCCCGTGGCGAACCGGCGGTGGTGAACCGGCGGTGGTGAACTGGCGGTGGTGAACTGGCGGTGGTGAACTGGCGGTGGTGAACCGGCGGTGGTGAACAGTCACGTACCGTCGAGCACACTCTTAATTGTACTAGGGTAAATCTATTACATTTCATTATAAACGTCATTTACACATCTATCATTTACCTATTTGTCACAGCTGTTATTGTTATTATAATAAATAAAAAAAGTATTTAGAACATTCACATTAAAAGATACTCATTGATGTTTTTTAATCTTTCAAACTTTATAAAGTTTGCTTTCTTGGAGCTCAATGTGTTTCTCCAAGGCATTTTTGTCACTCTTGTCTGGAACAAATTTTCGGATGGTATCTTCTCCTTGCAGAACGAGTTTGGTTTTGTCCCTTTTCTTGGGTGTATATACAGCCTTACACTTGTTGTCTTCCCTTGAGCCGAATTCGGAATAATTTGTCTGGCCAAATCCGGATGCTCTGCCATGAAGGATATTTTTTTTTATGGTGTTGATTTTGTTCAAATTCATCCTAAAACATTTCACATTTGATATTTTGCTTTAATATTATGTATTACAAATAAAATAACTTACATTTTATCAGCCAGAATATTTTTTTTGTTCCTATCCGTGACTGCTGACTCGTTTACGATTGCCTCGCATCAATCGAATAAAAAAACACACGTTTACTGACAAGGGAATGCCAAAAATTGTTTTCGATACTCGATACCGAGCTCGATATCGTAAGCAGTAATGCCAAATACAAATAATTCAGTGACGTATTGCTCACCTACGGATGCGGTAATTCGGCCCCAGGTTATAGGCTATTTAAATTAAAAAATAAATTATTTTAAATAGGTTTAATGTAATAATATTTGAACTTACCTCTTAGATTTATCATGAGAAATTTTATATTTCTCAAATATTTTTGACGTTTCTCCTTTTCCTTTTTTTCTTATTCGCTGTTTGTTATACCCTATTCCATAGAAGTGGTATATTGTATTTGGTGTGGAGTTTGTAACATAGAGAAATAATACCGTTAGGTATAGAAAAGTATATATATGTTCTGATTCAGAATCAAAAGCCTAGTCGATTTAGACATGTCCGTCCGTCCGTGCATTAATTTTTTAACGTTTTTTAACTATCGGTCGCAGTTTTGAAGTTAGAAGATGAACACTTAGATTTATATTTCTTGGTTACGCAGCAGAGTGTGGTTCAAGAATTGTTAAAAACACTCATAATCACTATTTTCATTCAAAATCTACTTTTTAAAATTTAAGTTTTGTCTTGTTCAAATCGATCTGCCTGCTTAAAATTGAATGTCACTGAGCTCATACTAATTGCCTTAGCAACAAAAAGTCTCAACTTTGGGCGTGGCGCACGCCTTTTTTTTATTGTGCCAGCAGTAATTCAACATCACACCATACAAAATTAATGTTATTGAATTTTTTCCTGTCTGATAAAGCAGAACTTTGTTTCTGAAACCGGAGAATCGGCTGGCTGCGGAAGGCGAACGCATGCACATACATATAGGGAATAGGGTATCCAACAGTTCGTTGCAAACGTACTGTAGCTCTCGCTTATGTTTTAGTGTGTTTTTGTTTACTCCTGCGTTTGCCTTGGATTTATTTCCAAATTGGTGTTTCGTTTTGCTTACTTCTGCCGTGTTCCTTTTCTATGATTTGTGCGGTTTACACAAGAATGAATAATTTATGAAAGCAAAAAGCAAAAAGCATGTGTAAACATACACTTACGCGTTGGTTGGGAACATGCATGAAAGTATAATAAGAGTCTGTTGCTCACCAACTTTTCATGCGCCGCGCCGGTTACAGTAGTTGCTAAGGTTTCGCATGTATTTAAGAAGTACTAGCCGCTCGCGTTTCAGCTGATCAAGAAGTAGACTGTAGCTTGAGGAGTATAGTTTATCGTCATCTAGCTTCTTCTTCTTTTATAGCTTTATAATTTAATACCTACATTTAACCGTGATAAAAAGAAACCTATGTGCTATACCAGATTATAATCTAAATCTAGCTATGTGCCAAATTTCATACAGCAATTCTGGTGTGATTTCGAAAATTAAAACAAATCTATCCCACGGGAACCATACATTTTACCGGGAATGTAGCCAATATGCTATTTCAGACTATAATCTATCTCTGTACTAAATTTCACTCAGATGAGTTCAGCCATTCTGGTGTAATTTCAAAAATTAAAACAAATCTATCCCACGGGAACCATACATTTTACCGGGATAAAAAGTAGCTAATATGCTATTCCAGACTATAATCTATTTCTGTACTAAATTTCATTCAGATCCGTTTAGCCATTCTGGTGATTTCAAAAATTAAAATAAATCTATCCCACGGGAACCATACATTTAACCGGGATAAAAAGTTGCTAATATGCTATTCCAGACTATAATCTATCTCTCTGCTAAATTTCATTCAGATCCGTTTAGCCATTCTGGTATGATTTCAAAAATTAAAGCAACATTTAATTTATTGGGTTAGGTGAATTTGCTGTGATTGGGGTTAAAATTTTGAGACCAAATGCGCTTTTAATGCTTAACACTACTTTATACCTCCGATGATATGAATCAATTCATTCTTTTGAAACATCGCACAAACCAGTGCAATGGCGTTGATGTTTGCGATAGCGAAACCCGAAAACCAACAAATGATGGAGTTGACTAACAAAAGTGACTCAAAACATTTAACAAAAACTAGGCCTATTTATAGTCAATTGTCAAGCTTTATCCAAATCCATCAGTTGCCGGCAGCAATGAACGGATTTTCTATAAATCGTTCGTAGTTCTTATGTAAATAATCCTTAGGAGCGAAACCTTTGCTATACAAATTTTAGTATTATAAAGAGGAAGTAATTTCTATCACAAACGCTACATGCTAGCTGTCACAAATGCTGTGAACCAGAGGGCAACTTAGTGGAAAATCATCATCAGAGAACCATAGATTTTGTATACAATGAATGTACTCATTAGTGCGATATGTGAATTTTAAATACCTGCAACCCCTGGTTCAACCATGGTGTCCAAATCCGAACAAAGAATCGGAATCGATAACCTTTGTCCAAAATATCATCTGCGTCAAATAATTAACAGCTTGGGCCATACCGAAGACATTGTAAAATTTTAACTCTTCTGTTCTGGCCTATTTCATAAGCTCAGCCATCTTGGATATTTCGGAAATGTTATATCAACCTCGGTGCAAGTGAGTGTTACCATGCGTTAATTTTTTTCTGCAAATTTTGGGGTTAAAAATTTGCACTCCAGGATATTCTGATGCCAGCGCAATTTGAATTTCTGAATTTCTCTTCACTAAGATATTAAGAACAGCTGAAAGTCGAGAACACAATCATTTTGAAATTAGGGATGTTCGATTTCGGTTGTAACCCAATTTCATCCAAATTTGGTGGAAATGAGAAAATTTCGAAATGTGTTTTTGTATAGGAAATGATGTAATTTCGAATCTTATTCGGGAATGTGCTAGGAAATTACATCATTTACCCCAACGAAATTACAGTATAAGATTTGAAGGTACCCGAAATTAAAAAACAATAGCATCTCTGTTTGTTTTATTTACTCAACGGACATAATTTAGCAAAATAAAAATAAAAAACCCTATAATATAGGGTTAGTACATAAGCTTTTGTATATTTATGAATATTTGTATATTATTACATAAGGTAAAGAAATAATTTCATCCTCTGAGAAAAAAAAAAAAAAAACTGTTATGCGTTGCTATGCTTCTATGTATATATGTACCTACATTTTTCGAATGAATAATATTGTTACGTGAAAACTGTTGTTAAATTTCATAACACGAATCGCCCGAAAAATCAGCCTTCTCACACAATCTTTGTTGATAAACTTTAACATTTGTATGACCTCACATTTCCTTCTTCCAAAAGAAAATTTATCTGAGCTTTGTTCCTTCGAACTTCCTCTCATTTCTCAGCCACAGCAATTTAATTTGAAAAAAAACTTACGAAATAAAAATGAACATGTTCCAATCAAAGCAATTCACCAAACGTAAGCTAAAGTAAGCTTAGAAGTATACCTACAACAAACATGCATATGCATACATACCAGTGTTCAAGATTTCTTTAAGTTCTTCCCTTCTTTCCTTGGCTCACAAGGACACTGAAAAAAAAAAACAAGGATAAAGTATAACGAAAAACGGAAATCTGTTTGGAATTGTGCCAATTTACACAATTCGTGTGAATTTCTTGATGTTTTTCCCTTTTCATTTTATTTTCTTCTTTTCATTCGTCTTTTTTCCCAAAGGATATATATACTTATTCCTTGTCCTAAAATATCCATTTTTCCCATGATTGTGCATTTCGAAGTCATGTCGAAAGTGGTTACAACATTTCGTATAACCAACGAAACTTAGTATGACTTGCAGACTTTTGAAAGCAAACAATCACAGTTACAGGATACCTGCAGTGAAGATAATGTAAGTAGGGAAGAGTGTTGCCAGTCGTTTGGCCAAAGTTTTTCTGGGTGTTTTGAAAAATTAAACATCAAGATAGAAGGGAAACTTTTTTGGAAATTAAACTTTTTTTTTTTTTAATCTGGGCTTTGAAAATTAATGATAGCCTAAGATCCGACAAGAAAAATAATGATGTAACTCTGAAGTGCAATTGTAGCAATAAGATGCTGCAAAGGGGGAGGGGGTTGAAAAAACTGAACAGCTCAGCGCCAGCGGCTGGAATCGCCGAGTGAAGAAATTGTATAATCTTGTCAGCATAAAAACTTTACTGAAAACAATTTCGCAGGTAACATTAACTAACCATGTTTTATTTGTTCAAATATAGATATATAATTTGATTTATTACTTTGATATTTATTTTATTTAAAGAATTTTTTTTTATATTTCAATTCAAAAAAATTGATGTTGCCTTCGCAGTTGAGGAGGGCGGGGCGACTACTTCGTCTGTTGATTCCACTGTGCTGCCCAGTGAATTTGTATTTCACACTATACATATAAGACAGGTCCCTTTGAAATTGATGACATCTTCCCTTTTTCTTAAGTTGCATAAGTTGCAGTAGATGGGCAGATTCTCTCGATGTGGTATCTAGTGAAGACTTATCCGTTCCCCTTTAATTTTTTAGAATGCTTACATTTTAGGAAGTCTCTTATCAAGTTTATTACGTACTTTTATGATATAATCAAGATGACACTTTAGAGTTTTGATGCAAAGTATGATGACAGTCCTGTCTTGATGGTGATCCTGATCATGTATTTCGATGTGTTTTTTTCGTATATGAAAGCATGAAGAATCTTTTGAGTTTTCGACCATTTTATACTTTCCGTCTGCCCAGAACTGAGCTGCGTCCTGTGCAAATCAATATAGAATCAACCACTGCGACAAAGACCTTATACTTGACACTATGTGATGTGATTGAGTTTGAGAAGCATTTTTTCCATATTGCGGATGTTGCACTTTTCGCTTCAATTATCTTGTCTTTGAGGTGCGTTTCTATTTAAAGGTACTGGGCGTATTTCAAATCAATTACGAATTAACAACGATTTGAGAATTTGGTGCGGAAAAAATCGTTTGGTTGTTTGGCATGGACTGTTTGTAATGGCGCTCCATCCTACCTGAACTATAGGTCGTCCAAATCCATGTACGTGTTTAATTTTGGTAAGCAAAAAAGGTCGAGTAACATGGATCTGCAACGCCCACCGTTGACCGAAACGTTCGAACAAAAATGATGATCCAATGATGACACCGTCCACAATCCGCATCAAACTGTTAATCTCTGAGTGGATGCATTGGTTTCACAATCTATACAAAATATGAATACAAATGAAGTGTCTAGTTCTGATTTCAAAATACCAGCTTTTTACTAAATGCATTACGAAAGAATTATGATTTTCTATACATCAGTGAATTTTTGCGGAACGAAGTTCGCCGGTTCAGCTAGTAATAATAACGTTCAGGTTTTTCAAGCCCCAATTGCAGAAATTGTGATTTTTAATGTAGTCTAAATATTGTTTTTCGCCCAAAATCATTGCCCAATTCAAGCTGCTCTAAGGTCTAAACTGCCAACTATAACGAACCGGATTTGTAGTACGATTTCAAATGCTGCGTTAATTGTTCCTACCTTATAAGCGGGTAATCCGAGATCTTTGTGCAAAATTCTCCTCAGGCTAGTGCGTGAAATTTTGAGCTGTTGAGATCGATCGCGAGTTGATGTTCGAGAATTGAGTCGCACCGCACAACAAAGAGTTCTGTTCACTAGCTTCCAGTCTCACCGTGTTGGCAAGTAAGTTACATGAAGTAAGTTACTCGTTTAGTTACGCGTAACTAATATGAATTAGTTACGCCCAATAATTGGCGTAACAAATGTAACTAATGTAACTAAATGTAACTAACTGTAACTAAATAAAACTAACTCTAACTTAATAATAAAAAAATTAAAAAAATCACATTTCATCCTGAATCCTAACGACTATTCCGACTATTGACGAATTGCCCAATAAGGGCAACGGCAACCTGGCAAGGAATTTATATTGAAATTACTATGTATGTTCCTGATGAAAATGAAATTTAATAAAATGTTATATTCTTATAGCATACAATAGATTTTTACTTACATTAAAATGTTTCCCTTCTTTATTGCGATTCTTGGACATTTCTTTTTTTATTGCGATTTTTTTTTTTTTTTTTTTTTGGTAAATTCAGATTTGATCTCAAATAAATTTCAGATTTGGCTCGCCCAAAGGAAATCAAACGAGATATATTTTGTTTTATTTTAAAGGTTAGGTTAAAAGTATATCCAGTCGCCAGACAAGCACCTACATCGACAGTTTTTTTAATTTGACAATGGTGAAGCTTGTGATACTCTGGCGGCAGTGCTGCGTGAAAATGGAAATTTCTAAATAGGTATGATATATCGTACCAACAAAATGTCCAATTGAAACGTGTCAGTAAAGTCAGTGCCAAACTGCTAAGAAAAACAAACAAATCTGGTGAGAAAACAAAATCTTCTTTTATATTATATTAAGAACAAGAAGGCAATCAACCAATATTTATGTAATACGAGTATTTGGCTTGTTTTCACGGCTACAGGCAACGGTAAATTCATGCATGTGTAAACCCCGCAGTAGTTACCTGCGCCGCCGGTGAATCCACTCATATTGTAAACCCTTCATTAATGTCAAATAAGAAAGAGAAAAGACAAAGAGACATTTTGGAACTACAAAATCCACGCTTCCTTCCTTTTCTATTTTGAATTACTCGGCAGCACTTACTTTGCTGTCAAAATTAAATTAAATTAAAGTATAATGTGAATTGAATATTTAACATTATGTGATTTTCTTTTGGTACGTCAGATCATATTTTTTTTTTTGCTGTCAGATATAATGCGAAATCCTAATCTGTTTTTCCTTTGGTCACAGACCATATTTTTTTCATTTTAGATCAAATCTCAGTTCAATTCTTTGACATTAAATATGAGATCACATCTGTATTTACCAAAAAAAAAAAAATCACAATAAACAAAGAAATGCCCAAGAATCTCAAGAAAGAAGGGAAAATCTATTGTATGCTCCAAGAATATAACATTTTATTAGATTTGCTTTTCATCAAGCACATATACATATGTAGGTAGTATTAGTATTTTTTTTATTTTTTTTTTTTTTTGCCGAAAAATAATAATTTAAAAACATATTCCTTACCAGGTTGACGTTGCCACAGCTGGCTCTATGCAATAGCTCCTAACGTATTAATTCCTAATGAAATAAGTCCTAATGAAGAAATTCCTAACAATGAGTGCAATAATTGCTAACACGAATAAATGAAATAAGTCCTAAGTGGGGATGTAATATCTCCTAATTTAAAAATGAAATAAAAGCTAACGTTAGGATTTAATTCATAATGAATTAATTCCTAAAAAAAAAGGTGAAAGAATTCCTAATACAATATTTGTGTTAATGTATGTTAGCATAGTTGAGTAACATTTCCTTGACTTCTTGTTTAGAAGGATAAATAAAAAAGGAAATACCTATATAGAAATGAAAAACATGATTAAAAAATATATCTTCTCGGGAGTCCGCGGGGGGGGGGGCGTCGCGCCGCGTGGTGGCGCGTTCTTCGCGTCCGTCGCACCCGTCGCGCCCGCCGCCCCCGCGCGGGGGGGGGGGGCGTCGCGCCGCGTGGTGGCGCGTTCTTCGCGTCCGTCGCACCCGTCGCGCCCGCCGCACCCGGCGGGCAAGCAAGATATATTTTTTAATCATGTTTTTCATTTCTATATAGGTATTTCCTTTTTTATTTATCCTTCTAAACAAGAAGTCAAGGAAATGTTACTCAACTATGCTAACATACATTAACACAAATATTGTATTAGGAATTCTTTCACCTTTTTTTTTTAGGAATTAATTCATTATGAATTAAATCCTAACGTTAGCTTTTATTTCATTTTTAAATTAGGAGATATTACATCCCCACTTAGGACTTATTTCATTTATTCGTGTTAGCAATTATTGCACTCATTGTTAGGAATTTCTTCATTAGGACTTATTTCATTAGGAATTAATACGTTAGGAGCTATTGCATAGAGCCAGCTGTGGCAACGTCAACCTGGTAAGGAATATGTTTTTAAATTATTATTTTTCGGCAAAAAAAAAAAAAAATAAAAAAAATACTAATACTACCTACATATGTATATGTGCTTGATGAAAAGCAAATCTAATAAAATGTTATATTCTTGGAGCATACAATAGATTTTCCCTTCTTTCTTGAGATTCTTGGGCATTTCTTTGTTTATTGTGATTTTTTTTTTTTTGGTAAATACAGATGTGATCTCATATTTAATGTCAAAGAATTGAACTGAGATTTGATCTAAAATGAAAAAAATATGGTCTGTGACCAAAGGAAAAACAGATTAGGATTTCGCATTATATCTGACAGCAAAAAAAAAAATATGATCTGACGTACCAAAAGAAAATCACATAATGTTAAATATTCAATTCACATTATACTTTAATTTAATTTAATTTTGACAGCAAAGTAAGTGCTGCCGAGTAATTCAAAATAGAAAAGGAAGGAAGCGTGGATTTTGTAGTTCCAAAATGTCTCTTTGTCTTTTCTCTTTCTTATTTGACATTAATGAAGGGTTTACAATATGAGTGGATTCACCGGCGGCGCAGGTAACTACTGCGGGGTTTACACATGCATGAATTTACCGTTGCCTGTAGCCGTGAAAACAAGCCAAATACTCGTATTACATAAATATTGGTTGATTGCCTTCTTGTTCTTAATATAATATAAAAGAAGATTTTGTTTTCTCACCAGATTTGTTTGTTTTTCTTAGCAGTTTGGCACTGACTTTACTGACACGTTTCAATTGGACATTTTGTTGGTACGATATATCATACCTATTTAGAAATTTCCATTTTCACGCAGCACTGCCGCCAGAGTATCACAAGCTTCACCATTGTCAAATTAAAAAAACTGTCGATGTAGGTGCTTGTCTGGCGACTGGATATACTTTTAACCTAACCTTTAAAATAAAACAAAATATATCTCGTTTGATTTCCTTTGGGCGAGCCAAATCTGAAATTTATTTGAGATCAAATCTGAATTTACCAAAAAAAAAAAAAAAAAAAAATCGCAATAAAAAAAGAAATGTCCAAGAATCGCAATAAAGAAGGGAAACATTTTAATGTAAGTAAAAATCTATTGTATGCTATAAGAATATAACATTTTATTAAATTTCATTTTCATCAGGAACATACATAGTAATTTCAATATAAATTCCTTGCCAGGTTGCCGTTGCCCTTATTGGGCAATTCGTCAATAGTCGGAATAGTCGTTAGGATTCAGGATGAAATGTGATTTTTTTAATTTTTTTATTATTAAGTTAGAGTTAGTTTTATTTAGTTACAGTTAGTTACATTTAGTTACATTAGTTACATTTGTTACGCCAATTATTGGGCGTAACTAATTCATATTAGTTACGCGTAACTAAACGAGTAACTTACTTCATGTAACTTACTTGCCAACACGGTGAGACTGGAAGCTAGTGAACAGAACTCTTTGTTGTGCGGTGCGACTCAATTCTCGAACATCAACTCGCGATCGATCTCAACAGCTCAAAATTTCACGCACTAGCCTGAGGAGAATTTTGCACAAAGATCTCGGATTACCCGCTTATAAGGTAGGAACAATTAACGCAGCATTTGAAATCGTACTACAAATCCGGTTCGTTATAGTTGGCAGTTTAGACCTTAGAGCAGCTTGAATTGGGCAATGATTTTGGGCGAAAAACAATATTTAGACTACATTAAAAATCACAATTTCTGCAATTGGGGCTTGAAAAACCTGAACGTTATTATTACTAGCTGAACCGGCGAACTTCGTTCCGCAAAAATTCACTGATGTATAGAAAATCATAATTCTTTCGTAATGCATTTAGTAAAAAGCTGGTATTTTGAAATCAGAACTAGACACTTCATTTGTATTCATATTTTGTATAGATTGTGAAACCAATGCATCCACTCAGAGATTAACAGTTTGATGCGGATTGTGGACGGTGTCATCATTGGATCATCATTTTTGTTCGAACGTTTCGGTCAACGGTGGGCGTTGCAGATCCATGTTACTCGACCTTTTTTGCTTACCAAAATTAAACACGTACATGGATTTGGACGACCTATAGTTCAGGTAGGATGGAGCGCCATTACAAACAGTCCATGCCAAACAACCAAACGATTTTTTCCGCACCAAATTCTCAAATCGTTGTTAATTCGTAATTGATTTGAAATACGCCCAGTACCTTTAAATAGAAACGCACCTCAAAGACAAGATAATTGAAGCGAAAAGTGCAACATCCGCAATATGGAAAAAATGCTTCTCAAACTCAATCACATCACATAGTGTCAAGTATAAGGTCTTTGTCGCAGTGGTTGATTCTATATTGATTTGCACAGGACGCAGCTCAGTTCTGGGCAGACGGAAAGTATAAAATGGTCGAAAACTCAAAAGATTCTTCATGCTTTCATATACGAAAAAAACACATCGAAATACATGATCAGGATCACCATCAAGACAGGACTGTCATCATACTTTGCATCAAAACTCTAAAGTGTCATCTTGATTATATCATAAAAGTACGTAATAAACTTGATAAGAGACTTCCTAAAATGTAAGCATTCTAAAAAATTAAAGGGGAACGGATAAGTCTTCATCATGAAATAACTCCTAACTATAAACAATGCAACAAGTCCTAATTTTGATGAAAATAAACCTAACATTTAGGTGTTCCTTCATTTGTAATAACACCTAAATTTGTATGGGAATGTTAGGTTTTTTTTCATATTTTTTTGTTAGGAGTTAATACGTTAGGAGCTATTGCATAGAGCCGCCACAGCTGGCAGCTGGCCCGACGGCAATTCATCAATCATCCAGCTTTGCCCCAAAACAGTGTAGTCAATCGTCATTCGATCGGGTTTGTGCCTTTGTGGACGGAACTTCTAAATTTCAATTTAACATAAAATTTGAGTTTTTGTATTTGACAAATTCTATTCCTTATAGTTAGTTACATTTAGTTACAATGGTTACATTAGTTAAATAAGTTACATTATTTACATGTAACTAATTAAAATTTCAAAGTTACGCGTAACTATCCAACACTGCGTCACCAACTTTTTGCACAAACTTACGTCCAGCAGGCGCGGTGGGTGCTTCATTTCGGCCAAAACTTTTTTTTGAAGTGATAACTTCTTATGGGAGGGTAAATCGCTTTGTTACGCAACGCGTTACGTAAAATTCATATGCACTGTTTATTGTGGTGACGATGGCCAAGTGGGTTGAGAGTTGGTCGCTTGATATTAGAAAAGATGAGTTCGATTCCAAACCAAAATTGAAAAAAAATTTTTTTTTTGGTTTTTTGTGTCTGCATCTGCAGTTGTTTTGTATATGCGTTTATTGTTCATGCGACTGAGTGAGAGTAACATGGTTGTGCGTTTCTTGCACACTTTCTCCTTTAACCAAATAGGATTTTCTGTTGGTATAGGATAGGTCATCGGCAACTGATCCGTTGATGTTTTGCCGAAACTCGGAATTTGTCTTATAACGGTACCTCTCATAGAACCGAAATTTTCAATACAAGTTAGTTCATAAATTATACATCGGTTTTCAATAAAATATTAGATACATCAGGAACTCATTTATAACCCTATTAATAAGGCAATTAAAACTATTTATTTTTGTTTTTAATAATTTTTTTTTTTTAATTTGGTTTTCGAAGTATTTTGAAAACGGGTGAATTGATTTTTTTTTTAAATTAGTTTTAGAGATAAAAACTACAGATTTTCTCAAAATCACATACTCAAAAAAGTTTTCAAATATTTTTTCGAAAAGTTAAAAAAAAAAAACACTATTGAACGATTTTCAATATTTTTTCGAGATTTCTAGCGGGAAACAGCTGTCAGGGTCAAAATGACCTATGATTTAAAAGTAAACCACTACAATGCCCACTTTAATATAAGAATGTCCTTTTTTATTCAAAAATGCTAATAATTTTTGTTTCATAATATGTAAATCTATACAAATTTCAGTATTGATAATCATAAAAAAATAGGTATTTCAACATGCATCTGAAACCATACCTTCCTTACAAACCAATCAAACGATAGAAATCAGAGATATTTTAAAAAGATATCTCTTCCACAAAACACAACGCACAGCTACGAGGTAGATATAGGTATACTTCAACGAAGAATGACCAAAGAATACCCTTTTCAACCTTATATACATGTTTGAAAAGAAAAGTATGTTAAATAAATCCATTGAAAGCGGTAGAATCAAATCGTAAAAGGATACTTCCAGGACGATGTTTTACAAGAGTTGTTATGTTATGCTATGCATCGACCTGAGGGAAAGGAAATTCTCGGAACAAAAAGGAGTTGAAAGGCAAAAGCAGCCAACACAATATTATGAAAGTTGCGTGCAGGAATTTTTTTGTTATTCATTATTCTTGTCCTTTTTGAAATTTCTGGGATATTTTTTTTTTTCTTTTTCTTTTTTTTTTTTTATTTGAATTAAAACTTTGTGGTTATAATAAAATGGAAAGTGCTTGTCAGGTTTCTCTGTTGAAAAATTTTACTTTGCGTAAATTTGAATTCCTTTCAGGATTTTATTTAAATAGTTTAACGTCTAGGAATGGCTCCTGTAATTTTATTATTAGGTATAAATGATGAAATGAAATAAAGGCTGCAGTATGCGATCAATCAAGTTGCAATATTTGGTTCAAAAGAATTCAACGAAAAAATCTAATATTTACATATGTATGTTATGAAAGCACAATTCAACACATATACAGTACATAGATCTAGGATAAATAAAATACGAAGTGCAATCGTTTTGGATGTTTTTCGATTCTAAAATTCTATCTGCCCCGCCTGTCTGGCAGTCTATTCGCGCCGCTCATCTTCCGATTGTAGGATAATCCGATTGGCTTTAAGCTAAAGGTTTAGTATAGAAAGTTCCGCCGAAAACAACAAATTTGTACAAATTTCAACGAAATCATTTTCTATACCATACAAATCAGGTAGGTGGATCTCTGCAGAAGAGAACTCTCACTACCTTAATTCCGATTTTAGCCCAAAAAATGCTTTGGGCAAAAATTGTGAGTTTTGTCAAAATTCAAATTTGACAGTAGTTAAGAAGAAAAAATTACAAAAAAAAGTGCAATGCCTAGTCTACTCGGGAAAAAGGTCATAGAGTCTTGTTGAAATGATAACTGTGCCAATCACCTCCAAACAGAAAAGACATATCCTCAAACAAGGACCCTTAAGTTCTAAAATTAACAAACTCTTTTTTTTACTTGCGTTAACTACAACCAATGTTATGTTTTCGTAAAAAAAATTCTAACTATCAAACATAACATTACGATGATAGAGAAGCCTAAACAAATGGGTCCGACATTATGTCTGTCTGTCTATCCGTCTGTCCGACATTCTGCCGGTCTGTCTATCTGTCTGTCTGTATCGGCACCTAACAGCCTAAATGGCTGGACCGATTTGCTTCAAGCTTGGTACACAATATTGTAAAGATGGACGTCCTACACAGAGATTTTTGGCACCTACGATTTTAAATGAAAAATTAATTTTTCTCAAAAAGGCTGCTACTATTTCGATAAAACATTCTGAATTGCGTTTTTTGTGTAAATTTTTTGTTTCATTTGGAATATATTCTTCAAGAAAAGTCTTATAACAGTATGTACCAACCTCCCATAGGACCGTTTTTTTTTTTTTTTTTTTTTAATCAGATTTTCTCGTAAGCCATTGATGGATTTCGAGGATTTTAATGTAGAAGCCCTTTTGAAGACGAAATAATATAAATTCTTAATTTTTTTTTAATTTTTGGCTTTTTTTTAGAAACGGTTTTTATTCTTAATTTTTTTTTTGATAATAAACTTATGTGTAGTTAGTACTTGGCGTACTCAAAAAAATATTTGGAATATGCTTTCGAAAATTTTTTCAAAGAAATCCGGCTTAAAAAAAAAAACTTGTAGAACGATTTTGAGTTTTTATTTTTAATTCAAAATATAGTCAAAGAAATCAGATGGCTGACTTTATTTATAAAAAAAAAAAAAAAATTTTAACTAGTGATTTTTAAGTGATTAATAAAATTTCATTTAATTTTTCCCTGCTTTTTTTCCAAAAATCTCAAACCCTTAGACCACTGTTACACATTAGAGCAAGTGTTCCAGTGACCCAGTCGTGAATATCAAATTTAGAGTCGATCAGACCTCTGGAAGTTACTAACGTCCCTTCATCAACAAAAAGGAGGCCCGAGAATCGCATTGTCTAGGTGACCCAACATGGTTAATCCAGCCCTGGTCGGCCCATTTTAGCAAACAAATTTAGACGAACACAACTTTTATTAAGCCATCAGTTGCCATTTAGTGAATTTCTACGAATGTGGTTATAATCTTCTTAATGTCGCTTATAAAATCTTGATGGCTATTCTGCGTGAACATAATGAAGTCTTTTTAACAAGTTTAAAATCGGCTATAACAGTGTGAATAGCTAGTCCCTAGCTATACAAAGACATTTCACTACCTGGCATCCCTGCTCAATTCTTTCGATTGTACAGGATGACTACGTAGGGAGAGCTTGCACTGATCCATCAAAATAAGTAAGAACACCACATACTTTACATACTGGCGAGAGGGGCTTAAGACAAGGTGACGCGCTTTCAACATCCTTCTTAAGACTCTCAGTAATATAAGCGCAGAGACCAGTTACTCTTTCCAATCGCTGTTTCATTATAATTGTATGTATATGCCTGTAAGACCCAAAATCGTTTGAATGTAAATTTAACGGCATTAGTTAGGGGGAATAGAAAGATAGGAAAGAATTTTGATAGTAGAATTAGGTGAAATTTGTTTCACGAAAATCCCACAGGTGGCATCCAGTTGAAGCTGGGCGAATATTGAAAAATTGATGCGCATAGTATGCCTTGAACTCACAACTTAAGATAAGCAACCCAGCACTACATCCACTATTCCATTGCTACTCGCTTCTTCGGAGCTTAAAAGTCATGTTAGCATCAGCAATGCCCTCTCGCAAATGCCTAAGGAGACGTTGTTCAAGACCCTTAACATCCTCGTATTGCTTTTAGAGAATGATTCTTTGATGGGTGATATCTGATATTCAGTCCTAAAAAACGGTACCTACATTATTATGTTAATGGCAAATTAGAGACAAATTTCCCGCAAGTGAAAATGCGCTAACAAGCGTGACAGATTATCGTGACAAAAACTAAAGATAAGAATCGGTGACATCCCAACATGCTCTTAAAATATTTCAATGCAGTAAGTCAGATAATTTGTTTCATTATGTTTTGACATCCACTAGATTGACTGTCAAAGCAAATTAAAATTTTTGAATAATGCATGAAAATAAAAATGCAAAAATGTTTCTCCAATTTGTCGTAATCGATCAATTTCCTAAATAAGCCCTCTGTTGCATGCAGGCCCGGTTAAGTAATATGTACGACTGCAGCAGTAATGCAAAAATGCAGGGTACACAGGCATGTTTACGGTTTCTCACAAAATTCGAATTTCAATTGCCATTGCATTATTCAAAATCCTTTTCTTGAAATGGCATGAATGGATTTCTACTTTTAAATGTGCAGAAATTTGCAAACCTTACCTGGTCAACTGACGTAAAAGTATTTAAATATCCTGATGTCCATGTCAGTTGCCATTGCCAGTTGCCACGCGTGCTTTGTCTCAAAAAGCTGACCAACCTAACCAATAGGTACCATACCGTAGTGTGCACAAGAGTAAAACCAAGGTGTGCTGCAGCATACGTTTGGTTTGGTATACGAAGTATATCAAGGTAGGTATAATGCGGAAATAGCCAAGCTTATGTTCTTCCATGTGCATGTTCATGGCATATTACGAATGATTATCCATCGTATACGTACAAGTAAGTATATGTGCCAAGGAATTGCACCAACTCAGCTGGAGCTTACACCGTCATCCTTTGGTTGCAAGCACACAAGTCCCTTAGAGCAATTTCAAAAGGGTGTAATAGCGTAACATAATCACATGTACCACACGGTACACACTCTACTCTGTAAGTGATGGTTTTACATTTTTAATGCATGGTAATATCTAACTCCAGCAGGACACCGCAAACGTTGAGGTTTCTGTTTTTTTTTTTTTTTTTTTTTTTTTTTTTTTTTTTTTTTTTTTTTAATTTTATATTAGGACCGGTGATTTAGAATGGAAAAATGTACTCCTGTATTTTATACTAACTAGTTAGGTGTTAGAAAAATATTTTAAATTAAAGTGAACGTAAATTATTATAATATAAACAGTTATAGTATAAAACACCAAAGTCTTTAAATTTATTTTGTTATTACGAACTGAAAAACAAATGAAAATGGTAAATTTAAATCATTCAAAAGCAAAGAATATTCTGTTCTTATTAAAAAATTCTGTAATTTTCTACATATTAAGGGCTGAAATCTACTATACCTACTTACTTTCTTCCTGGTTAGCGCCTATGTATGGCGCTACAAAGCCTGGTGCTCCTGAGCCTTATTCAATTTGTCCCTCCACCCTTCTTTGCAGTACCCAATTTTGCACTCTAAATTGTCGCAGGTCTACCTCTATGGGTGAAATCTACTTCCAACAATTTTTTTTTATATGTAAGTAAGCATCTTGGATCCCGTTATAATTTTGATAAGGATTTATGTAAATAATCTTAAAAATCTATTCGAAGATAGATGCAAATTGTGCACATACGGATCAGAAAGTTTTATAAAAGTAAGAGTTTTTGTTAAAAATATTATTTTCATTAAAAGTTATATGGCAATGTACAGTTAGATTTTAGAGCTAGAGTGCATTCTGCGAATCGAAGAATGGCGAACCCACGCACACACGCACGAAGAAATTTTATATAATACCATGTTATTTTTTTTTCTTCTACTTGTTCGTATAGATTAATATGGGAAATGGTTTTTTGGGCATGTTTAAGAATCAAATCTGAGGGATCAAATCAAAGTTGAACAGGAGGTGGTAACACCATGTCTAGCGACAGCACAGATTCGACCAAAGCCGGATCGAAAACGCTCTATAAGGCTTATTGATCTCTCCAAACAGACGACATAGTAGCTCCATTATAAGTGTCACTACAAGAAAGGCTTATCATAGAAAGATGGACAACCCCGCGACTTGGCTACTAGCAAACGACTTTCGCAGAAGATATGTTAACGAAGAAGAGAAGGAGACAATAAATTGTCTCTTTAACCTATTTGCAAATGGCATTTTTGACTTTGACGTCATTTTTGTGTTGAAAAAAATTTTAAAGATTTACATTATAGCGATTTTTTCTGCAAACATGCCCATTAATTGTTTCCCAAGACCCGCTGTCCACGAATTAGAAAACACCCTGTATGCCTGTTAGCCTAATCACATCATCCTTAGCAACAATTAGTCAGTTTTTGTGAAATGATGATGTTTCCTTTTTTAAAAAAATAAATATGGCATTTCGCGCGAAATTTCTTCACAAGCGAGAAACAAAACAAAAAAGAGCGACAGCTACAGTCCGTTTGCAACGAACTTTTGGATACCCTCTTCACTATTATTTTATGAGTATGCGTTTGCTAGCGCAATAAAAAAGGCGTGTGAAACGCCCAAAGTTGGGACTTTTAATTGTAAGTGACTTTCAATTTTAAGCTTACAGCCCGATTTGAACAAAGAAAGACATAACTTGAATTTTGAAAAATTGGATTCAAAAATGAAAGAGACGCAAACATTTGGTCTTAAGGTTTCATTATAAGTACCGTTTATTTGCAAAAAAAATTTGTTTAAGTATAGTTTCTAACGAAAAGTGTGCGTCAGCAACACCCAAAATCTTAAATGATTTAAAAATTTTGAATAAAATTAGTTTAAAATTTTTTTTTTCCAAAACTTTAACAACAAGGTGTTGTAGCATGGCATTGTATAGAAGTTACCGTTATTTTTTAATATTTTTTTTTTTTAATTTAAATCATGTTTTTAGAAATTGCCCCTCCCGGCTAAACGGAGGGGAATAGACCTCCCCCTCCTATGCGATTTTTGTCTTGCTTTTTGCAGTGTTGGCAAGTAAGTTACATGAAGTAAGTTACTCGTTTAGTTACGCGTAACTATAAAATGAATTAGTTACGCCCAATATTTGGCGTAACTAATGTAACTAATGTAACTAAATGTAACTAAATGTAACTAACTGTAACTAAATAAAACTAACTCTAACTTAATAATAAAAAATAAAAAAATCACATTTCATCCTGAATCCCAATCGACTATTGACAAAATTCTTTTATTAGCATAGGCAACGGCAACCTGCCAAGGAATACATATTGAAATTACTATGTTCCTGATGAAAAGGAAATCTAATAAAATATTATATTCTTGGAGCATACAATAGATTTTTACTTACATTTAAAGTTTTCCCTTCTTTCTTGAGATTCCTGGACATTTCCTTGTTTATTGTGATTTATTTTTGTATGGTAAATTCAGATTTGATCTCAAATTTCAGATTTGGCTCGCCCAAAGGAAATCAAACGAGATCTTTTTTGTTTTATTATTTTTAAATTTTTTTTTGCAGAAATATAGTAATTTAAAAATGTATTCCTTGCCAGGTTGCCGTGGCCACAGCTGGCAGCTGGTCCGACGGCAATCTCAAGGCCCCGACCCATATAATCCGTTGGTCCGTTGCGGCAACGCATCCGTTGACGTTTGCCAGATCGCCGGATTGGGGGTGACCCAATGAATGCGTTGACGTTCCATTTTTTCTCTTTTTTTTCTTCGAACATGCTGCAAAAAATTATGCTTTACATAATTACAACTGTAACCAAAACCGTTAGAAGAAGAAATATATTCCTTTTTCTCTTCTTCAATGCCAAAACGAAACCACTTCAAATCGAAAAAAAATTGCTGTCAACCAGCTGTCAACGGATTGCCGGAGAAGAAAAAGTTAAAAGTTCGGCTACTTCTGTCCGTTGCGTTGCCGCATGCGTTGTCTATGGACCGCTTCTCGTAAGAACGCGTGTATTTAATCGAGCTGTCAGTTGATTTGCACGGACGCAACGGTTTCTATTTGTCGGGGCCTTCAATCATCCAGCTTTGCCATAAAACAGTATAGTCAATCGTCATTCGAACGGGTTTGTGGACGGAACTTCTAAATTTCAATTTAACATAAAATGTGAGTTTTTGTATTTGAAAAATTCTATTAGTTAAAGTTAGTTACATTTAGTTACAATTAGTTACGTGTAACTAATTAAAATTTCAGAGTTACGCGTAACTATCCAACACTGGCTTTTTGCAACACTTTATACCAATCACCCTGTATATCCATAAACTGCTTTGAAGAAAATTTCCTCTCTAGCTTCTGGCTACAAATAATAATAACGGAAATCTGGTTTGAACGGTTTTAATAAATTGGCCATATAAGAAGTGGACAACGGCATTAGCGAAATGATTCAGACTTTCCATGGTATATATGTATATCTTTCATAGCACCCCCACTAAGCTAGCTAAGTTTTCAAGACTAAAGATTTCTAAACGGTAAGCTCCTATACATTGAGCCTTTCAGTTTTAGCCAACACTTTTGGATTTTACAAAATTTATCAGAAATTGCTTAAACAATTCGTGGGTATTTTTGTGGAGCATTTTAAAGATTACTGCGTTCTTAGTAAAACGTAATGGACAATTATTGGAAAGGGTCTTAGTATAACGAAATAACGGGAAAAGTTAACATATCATATGAAAATGTCAATTTCTGCTCAAAATGCGTCCCTTCTTAAACAAAGTATTTGAACTTCATTGCTTATTTTAAACAACAAAAATTAATTGTTGTTGTTCGAAAAATGTAATTCCGTCTTGCTTTTGCACCCACAAACCAAGTCGTGCATTTTATTTGTTTCGGTTTTTTTTTCGAGTCTTAATTTTATTTTATCAATTTATTCTTTGTTTTTTGCATGGTATGCCAACAACACCCACCTTTTTAGTTGAAATAAAATATCATCAAAAACAATTTTTCATTTTCTCTTAAAAATACATTTTCTGTTTGTGTGATCGTCTTTTGTTGTTTTTATAGAGGGGATTTTTGGAATCCTGTTGGTTCCACATTTATAAAGTAAGCCGTATAAAAAAGGACATACAATTCGTCTTCATCGTGGTGAAGGCTGTTGTTTTTTTTTTACGAGGAAAATTCATTGGCATGACCCATCTATGGTTGGTACAACAGAAAGACATTTTTCCTACCTACATTCATTTTGTAATGTAAAATAAAAATCACAACTATGTCGTATGTAATTGCTCTCAGAAGGTGTTAAGATCATTGCTTTAAGTTCCACTTAAGAACAATTTTTTTGATAATTTTAGTGAAATAAATGAGCTAGGAAGTAAGTTGTTATGAGAGTTCATAACGTATGGGCTTGGAGTCGCAACCAACTTAGGCTGAGGGTAAAGAAATTTAACCAGTACTTGTATGGGAATAAATTAACTTTGCTGACAGACATTAAAGCTATTTCAAAAAAATTTTCACCACTAAAAGGTTTGGTGTTTCACAGGCGCTGAAAAGCTGATGCTTTTATTAGGCAGTATACGTGTGTACCTATTCATATATACGATACCAAATGAACTGAGGGAGAGAGTCATTCTCGAGATGCATACGGGGACTTCGGAATATCACGGATGAAAAACTGAACAAGAGCTTTTTGTTGGTGGAACCAAATGGATATAGACATTGCGAAAAGGGTGTCAAATTGTCAGTTATATGTCAAACTACGCGTACAGATCCAAAAAAGGAAGTTCCAGTCCATTGTTGGATGGCACCAAGGAATGTCTCCGAAAGGGTGCATTCAGACTTCGCAGGGCCGTTCATGCATCTGTGGATGCATTCAGCATATGGCCGAAAGTCCACATCATACCCAACTCAATAGCACGTATAGGTATACCACAATTCAGATTTGCGAAAAAAATTGTGATGCCTTTGAGAAGGTTTTTGTGAGTGATCATGGAACTCAATTCAACTCAAACGAATTCTTGGTAGTTTTTAAAAGCAGGGGGCTCCATATCAAACCACCTTACAGAGCGATTCATCGCAACAATCAAAAACTAAATTGCGGGTGGCAATTGTACAGTGGATGGAGTGCTTGGTTGTTAGCCTAAGAGTTGTGGGTTCGAGCCCCAGCCTGGGCAGCAGTTTTTCAATATTCCCCCAGCTTCAACTGGAAGCAACCCGTGGGATTTTCGTGAGATAAATATGACCTAATTCTCAATCCATTGTGCCAACAAAAAATCTTTCCTATCTTCCTATTCCTTCTAACTAATGCCGTGCAGTTTGCATTCAAAAAGACCTTGGGTCTTAGTTAAAATTATTATTATTAAAAATTGGAACAGCAAATTGTATAGTCAACATTGAGAACAATTATTTGAATACTATTTTCTTTGCTTATAGGCGCATGATTCATCCAACCACAGGCAAATCCCCGTCGATACTGATGCTAGATCGTCTAGTTGGATGACAATCGTTGTTGGAAAAGTCATCATGTTGATCAGCTGAGAAAAATAGGAGAGAAGATATGCGAATAACGGAATGAAGGCCCCGACCCATAGAATCCGTTGCGTCCGTGCGTCCGGCAAATCAACTGATAGCTCAAATACACGTGTTCTAACGAAAAGTGGTCCATAGACAACGCGTGCGGCAACGCAACGGACAGAAGTAGCTGAACTTTTAACTTTTTCATCTCCGGCAATCCGTTGACAGCATTTTTTTTCGATTTGAAGTATGGTTTCGTTTTGGCATTGAAGAAAAGAAATATATTAATTCTTCTAAGGGCTTTGGAAACAGTTGTAATTATGTAATGCATAATTTTTTGCAGCATGTTCGAAGAAAAACAGAGGCAAAAATGGAACTTCAACGCATTCATTGGGTCACCCCTAATCCGGCGATCCGGCAAACGTTAACGAATACGTTGCCGCAACGGACCAACGGATTCTATGGGTCGGGGCTTTGACAGTGTGATTACTAATGAAGCAAAATGTTTAGATAACGATCAATTGTCATTGTGGGATGAAAGACTGTCAACACCAGCTGTTAACCTTCAATCACAAGTTCACAAGATACGAACCGTCCCGCGTCTGCGGCCAATATCAATCTACCACGAAAAGCTGAATGAATTATTGCAACACAAATGTAGAGCTATAAGGAAAACTGTCATTAGCGACAACTGTCAATCTAGTCCTTTTTTTTAAAATAAAGTAAAATGTAAGTTAGTCAATAGCCGTCTTTCAATCATCTTTTACTTATAATAATATTTCATTAACTTTCTCTTGTCTTTCCCCCAACAACCGAAAAAAATGGGCAATGGCCCTCCGACCATTTTTTTAACTGACAAACTTTCCAGAATCAAATAGTATACCTAATGACGATGTACAATGTTCGATTAAAAAATTAAAATTTTTATCATGAAACCAATGTACATACCGTATAAAAGTAAAGCCAGTCAACAGTGTTTGTATATGTAAGTCTAAGCTAAAGTTTCTGTGGATAGGAAACACCAAAATCGTTGAAAGTCCAATGCTATTTCTTTCAAAGTACTCCATGGCAATACTCTAATGGAATTGTTCTTTGTATGGGTGATGCAAGAATTGTAGAAATAAAAAAGAGTTTCCAATGACAGCAGGACAAGAGGACAGCACTGCAGAGAAGACTTTTTTTTTTTACTGTAATACAACTCGTGGTGTATTCATAAAACTCAAAATTTATTGCTTAGAAACATTTCAAGACTTAAAGGTCTTCGGGATTGTATGGGCAACAAAACTTTAAATGGGGGTTTTGATGAATGGATTTTTTTCTTTTTCAAAATGCTTAACCAACAAATTTAGTGAGTGATATTGATGAATATAAAAAAATATTGGTGTGTTGTAGGCAAAATAAATCAAATGTCAACTCGTTATGATGTCACGGTCGATATTATCAAGGTGAAAATATTAGTATTGTGGCAAATGGAAATAAAAATTGCAACAATGTTGAAATGAGGCAAGCACACGCTTAGCAGTGTTCCAAAAAAATTTTGACGTTTACACCCATTCAAGCAAGAATATCATATAATGTTTGAGGAGTGAGAGAATAGGTAGTTGGTTTTAAACATAACTTTTTATTTATTATACAAAATTACAAGTGGCATTTCATTTAGTTTTGTTAAGGGCAAATGATACAGTAATTTTAAATGGGATGTTATAAATTTAGTGCACGGTAAAGCTTAAGATTATTTTATATACTTTCCCTAAGTTGGATATGATGTATTTGGTACTAAAGCTAGCATTACGGTCCTTGTTATGGTCATTGCAGCTCTTACGTCATTATGACGTTTTAATCAGTCCTAAAGTCGTCATGTTGTGTAATGGTCATTGTAAAATGCGGTCATTGCCTACACAATGACCAGCACAATGTCACGAATTTGTGGGTCCTTGCATAGACCCATTACAATCAATGACCGTGTAATAGCCCTGCTATTGTTGATGGGACACAATGACCAATTTGTTGCCACTTGTCTTTGCAATGACCAGGCAGGAATTTCTACGGGGCCATTGTTACTCGCAATGACCACTTTTCATTGTGGTTTTGTTATTGTTCAATTTCAATAAGCTACCAAAGTGACAGATCAGATTGTAAATACAAATAATAATTTTATTTTTATTCAGGGAAAACGACGAGAACTCCGAAGTTGAAAAAACAATAAAGAAAACCCGGCTTTTCTTATTTATAGAGCCACAAAATTTGACAAAAAATCAAATTGAAAGGCTGACATACGCAGGAAATTCCGATAAAGCTTTGGTTCTTCAGCTCTCAACTCTCGCAGCAGTTTTGCACCGAAGCATTCTGTTTCACGACGTAACATAACAACCATTGTTTGAGCCACGAACAACGAACTCTTTGTGTTGGCTTTGGTTGTTGTCGTCGTCGTCTACTCTCCAACTCCAATATGAAGGCTGCGAGAATCGCCATCTCCAACTTTTTTTTTGTAGTATGACATATTATAACAATATTTATTATTACATTTATTATTTTTGATTTAAATTATTTAAGCGCCTTGTTTCACAAAACTCACGAAAATATTTTCTAGAGGAAAAACATGACAATTGTGATTGTCACTCAATTTATAAATGTCAAATTTCCTTTAAACAGTGACCAATTTTTAAATGTGTGATGGTTAAGGCAAAAAATGACGTTTGTCAGTGCGGTTTCATTCACTCCCAACTGTCGAAGTGGTCATGTAGTGTAATGGTCTTTGTTATGCTTGTCATTGCTGGGACACCGACATTGTATTTTGGGACAACAATGATAGATTTGGTTCATTCGTGTAATGCTCATTGTAGCTAGCGATAACACGGTGAACAATGACTGTCAGAACAAGGACACATTGTCTGTGACGTCAGAGTGTCATTGCAATATGACCATTTGCAAGGACCGTCTAATGCTAGCTTAAGAAAACTCCCTTATCCTTCATGGTCTGCAGAACGATGCTTCAAATTAGGGAAAATTTTATGATAAGTAGCGAATACTTCAAATCAGAGGGAACGGTATTGCCAAGCAAAGTTCTGGCATCACACCCTTAATAAACAAGCCAACAGAATTGATTTATAAAAACAAAAAATTCGGTATGCTTGGTCAGCTGACCATGCCCCCTCTATTTTGTTATAGTTTGAGCGTCTATAATGCGAGCGTTTAGGAAAGTTGGATAGAAAATAGATAGAGATACCGATGCACATTGGTTTTCAATATATATGTCAATCACAATGGGAGGGACAAATCGAGTATTCCACATTCTTTTAATGCTTCTTTAAAATGAAGCTGATTACTTAATAGTACGTTCGAGTTAGGCTCGAGGTAATTATTGGGAATTCCTCGCGATGCGAGTGTTACGGGGAAATTGTTATTGAGGGGAGGAATGCGTCTGGATATTTTGCTGGAGCATATTTTACAAAAGATGCTTTAAAAGAAGGCGAAACAAAAAAAACATTACGTCAATGTTTGAATGAAACAAATGCATATGGTTCATTTGTCGGGGTTCACGCATTAATGAAGACGATCTTTTTTGAATCCTGTATACAGAAGATGTAAATGTGTAATAGGAGCATCTGCCCATATGCCCAGGTATGAGAATTTTACAAAAGCTCTATCGGATGAATGCTATACGCCTTGTAAATCATAGCCAGATAAGATGGGGACAAATTAAGAAACTTAAACGTTTTGCGGTACTTTGAGTGACATCAATTATGTGATCGTTCCACAGAAGATGATTTGTGAATACATAGGCCATACGTTCCTAGAACGCAAAAGTATTCAGTTTCCTCAATGCAAATGCCACTCTTAGATAATGGCATTAGGGGTAGTCGATAGGGGCTATGTCATTGTATTTACAATCAATAATACTGCCAATAAGAAAAACTTTTGGTGCGCCATCTATGGACGAAGTTCACAAACACTTGGTTGGTGAGTTAGGAGTGGTTTTTTGTCTAGATTGCCATGGGAAGCAAAAACAACAATAGAAGACATTTGGTGTAAAGTAGATAAGACAATTAACGCCGCCATTGACGAAGTTCAGAACTAAAAAACATGTTCCATGATATTACTTTAAAAATGTATGTACAATAGCTATGCTCTAACGACAGAAGAAAGCACTAAGTTTTTGAAACATTAATTTCCACAAGGTTTATCTTAGTCCCAACCAGAAAATGCTTTCAAGATCTGAATTTAATGAGCTTTTATACGCTGTCGTTGCAGCTCAACACACAAATAACAAAAAAAAAACCGTATATGATCAAATGTTGGTACTACTTTGTACTGTCATTAGCAAAACAATTAAGTGAATAAGAAGTCGCAGACAGAAGATCGTTGATTAAGAAAGATGATAAAAAGTCGGATACAAAACGGAGCATTGTGGCACACCAGTATTTTGTATGAAAATCAGACTTAAAACTATCGAAAACAACTCGAGTGGAACGTTCCGAAAGGTTATTTCTAATCCATCGAAGAAGAGGTTCGTCAATACCAAAAATGCATGCTATTTTTTCGAAACGATGTAAAGTTTCCATTCCTGCAGAATATCAACGCACACACAGAAATGGTTGAGAGTGTATGTTACAGGCCCCGCTTGGAGCTATTGTGCCAAAAATTTATTTTTTATTTTTGGTAAAGATTGGTTCTACTGTTCGGTGAGATATACCATCACTAGTAGTTATATTGCTTCGAACACCGCTCTGCCGGTTATTAAGAAGCTTCAATTCCTCAAGATATTTCTTAATCTGACAATTTAGAAGAGCTTGGAAGGGGAAGTTTCAGGAAAAAGATGAAAAGCTCACGCAGTGGTTTTGATGCCATTGTGGAAGCACATCACGTCTTCAGAACTATTGCATAGATACCATCTGGGCTATTACAAAAACCATACTATATAAAAACGTCAGCAGATGCTTACCATTTCAGATCTTTAAAGTTTGCAAGGTCAAACAAGAAAAGGATGTTACTTTCAGTTTTCATTCAAAAACAGAGAAGAACTGAGAACCGATCTCTGTGGTCTGGTATCCTATTATTCAATATCCGAAGATCACTGAGCTGAAAGGGCCTTTGAGGTATACTTTCGGAGCTGACTCCTGCAAGTAAAATGAAAGCGGAACCTATCAAAAATAACTCCTTAGAACAGTGTCAAACCAATATAAAGCTTTCTATACTCTCTCTATCTCTTACCAACATGCACAAGTCTTATGGGAAAGCTTTTTTTTTTCAATTAGTAGCGTGCCATATTTTTGAACCACACTAAATTGAAGGAAATTTTCGAAATTACTCTGGTTTTCCCTAAAAAATTTTTGTTTTTTTTTTTGTAGAACTTTAAATTTTGTTAGAAAAAATATTGCATGTCAACTCGTTGCCGAAATGTGGTGCTTCAAAAAACAGGTAGTTTTTCAAGAATTTTTTAAGAATTGGAAGAGGTGTATTTATTTAAGTTTTTATAATATTTATATTTTAAAGCCGTGTATTTTTTTTTTCTAAAAGCCCTACACACAATTCTTTCAGATTTTTATAATTTGAAATACCCACTACGGAAACCCTAAGAGCTTTTGTATGAAAAGCACTAACGGAAAACAAGAGTGCGAGTGAGAGACAAACATCCCTATCTTCTCTGTACTGCCGATTTATGTTGGACAGATTATAAAAAGAATTAAACTGATAATTTATTTAAATAGTTTTCTGAAAATCCATCAATAGATTTTTTTTAATTCAGTACATCAGGGCTCTGTTTGCCTTCATCCAGCACTGGTTGTGCCGGAAAACGTATCAAGAACGCAACGTTTACTCTAGAAACCAAGTGAATAATGTAGAGCGTTACCCAAACAAGATGCATTGCCAGCTGTAAGATACATCTTTTTGAACATTAACTGCTAATCTATGTTCAAAGCACACATAGTTCAAATGCAGCAGCAGTAACAGCAGTTGCATTTGGGTTTATTCGAGGGGAAAATGATCCAACTGCCAGCCAGATTTACAACAGACAACGACGTTTTTTTTTCTTCCTTTTTTCAACGAACTAGGTACTCTCTGAGAATATTTATAATGTGGTGCGGTTGGTTGGTAGATGCGATGTTGGAATTTCAACTAAAGCAATTCACAAGATTCTGATGCACAGCTTGAAAAGTTTGCATACTTATATAAGGAGCAACGAGAGGAGACATTAACTAAGTTTAGAAGAACACAAACAACTACCAAACAAAACAAACTACACACACACATACCACACAATATAATCGAGGGAGTTAATTGCATTTGATGTGCATAAACTGTAAATAGGGTTTATGCGTCCTAAATCCAAGGAATACTTTTCATGGTGAAAATAATGAAAGAGAGAACGGCTTGCGGCTCAAGAGTACTTTTGATGTAGCTTGCTGGGATCACCGAACAGCAAATGTTTGTCTTATTTGAAATTACATTTAAGTGAAATGCACTCAAACCTCTCATACATATAGGAAGCATTTGAATATATGTAGTTTCATACACATCAACATCCACAAACTACTTAACATGACGCACAAAAGATTTAGTCTTGAATTTCAGAGAAGAAGATAAATTGGGAGATTTATTTTGTTTTCGCAGTATACATACGCTGAATTTGGGTGAAACTGATGGTTGTGTTCTTCTTATTAAAAACACCAGACCAAGACCAAGCTACATGTATAGAAATACATTTAAATAGAAATTTATATTAGCGTGGTACGTTATTGCATGCGAATAATATTGATTGTGTATAAGTAAATTCCTAGAAGGTGATATTGACTCTCTGCTGTTTTTAGTTAAAGTAGGATATATTTTTTTTTATAATGCACACGCGCTCAAGGGGTTTGTTATAGCCCTTTTAATGATAAGTCACAGCGCGAGCGATAGGAAGTTAGGAAGGAAGGGAAAGGAGGTGTCGATGAACATTGATCTTGAATGTTTGAAGATCAAAATGGCAAGGAAAAATTGTGCCAGGCAATCCATTCCACATTCGTGTTGTACGGCTAAAGAATGAATCTCTATATTTCACGGTACGTCCGAAATTGGGCTCAAGTGTAAACTGTGCACAACTCAAGTGATGAGCGTTCCTAGCAAGACGAGTATTACGGGGGAAAATGTTTAAGGGGTGGAACGCAGCTGGCTACCTCGAGTGAGCATTTCTTGTAAAAGAATCTGTAAAATAAGGAAAGACATATGAGACATTTCGACAATGTTCGAGTGACGGAAATGTTTCCATAATGTTTCTCTCTCCTATCGATTTTAACGCTTTTTTCTGAACTCTGTCGAGTAGGTGGAGAAAAGTTTGAGAAGCACCTGCCCAGAGATGGGAGTTATACTCGAGTTTAGGGCGTATAAACGCTTTGTAAATTGTAGCCAGATCAGAAGGGGTGAAAAACTTCTTGCATCTATTAAGAAAGCCTAAGCATCTTGCAGCATTCTTGGCGATCTCAAGTATATGATCATTCCAACGAAGATTGTCACTGATACACATACCGAGTACTGATAGCTTTTCGGCTTCCTCGATGCAAGTACCATTCATGGATAATGGCATAGGGGGTATGTTTAGCTTCAACGACAAAAGACAGCATTGAATTTTCGACGCATAAAACTCCACACGATTTCTAGTACCCCAATTCACAATGCTGTTTAATTCGGAGTGTAACGAGCTTATCATACCGTTGTAATAACACGTTCGAGGCCGAAGGCCGTGAATTATCAAACGTTTACGAAAAGCTGAGGGTTGAGTCGTCAGCAAAACAATTTAATGGATTAGAAGTCACAGACAAGAGATCTAATATATAAAAATAAGTCGTCTTATGTTCGGGGTCGATAAACTCGAGAATGGCTGGGCAGAATTTTTTAATGTTTTTTTATAAAGTTAGCTATCATATTGAGGAAGGTCTTCTTGTGAAGATTGGTCAAATTTCGGTAAAGGGCAAACCGCAAAATGCATTTTTAGTGCATTTCGTCATATTAATAACAGCATTTTTTGTAGGGTCTTCTGAGTATGTCGACGAAGGTTTTCGGCCAAACTTCGGTAAAATAATTTGCCACAACTGCAGTTTTATTGCATTATGTCAAAATACTAACAAATCTTTTGGTAGCATCTTCTGAGGATGCCTGCAAAGGTTTCTGTGAAGTTTGGTCAAAATTCTGTAAAGCGGTAGCGTGGTTCTTTTTGATCTAGCATTTTTGTCGACACATAAAGTATTTTTCCCGTAATTATAGAAAATAATTTTTATTTTCAATGTGTCAATTTAATTTTAATAAAATTGAAATAAGTTTGTAATCTGCGATTTTGGACAAATCATCGGGATGAAATGACTGAAGAAACATTGGGCCCTATCATGGTAACCGATCGGAGAATCCTCCGACAGGGGAAATATTCCGATCGGAGCATTTATTGTGTTCATCGTAACCGAATCGGAAGAGAAATACAAATGCGTACCGACGCGCATACCATGGCATGAGGAAAACAAAAATATTAATTTATGAACCTCCTTTGTAGTCGAATAAAACTGCACAGCGCAGCTGTATTTTTAGGGGATGAAATACATAACACAAGCAGAAAGCCTCAAACAAAGGAAAAAGAATTAAAAAAAAAACAAATACAAAAGAAATTAAATAGTTTGTATATTTTTATTACCATCCGACAAAGGTCCGCAAGTAATTTGCTGCCGGAGACAATCGAGAGAAAAAGAAATACAAATATAAAAAAGCCATGCATCGCATGAATTCGCTGTGCGTCATTGTCATTTTGACATTTTCAATGCATGCTTTATTATTTTTCGGATGTGTGTCCGATTTATCAATCGGAGAGGTACCATGATACAAAATTCGTACATTTCGCTCGAATTAGAGACAATTTTTCTCCGATCGGTTACCATGATAGGGCCCATTACATCGAATGTGAAATATTTATTCAAACCAGAACTTGGATCTTAGCTACGATTCGATCTCAAAATAAAATAGCGTTTGCGCTTGCGTCGTCTGGGATTGCGCAAACTTTGTTAGACGGTGGGCGAACAGCTCACTCTGCATTAAAATTGCCATTTCCATTGTAAATGAATTTCAAACACGTAATATTTCAAAAACATCTGGAATGGCAAAGGTTTTACAGCAATGTTAAATAATCATTTGGGATGAGTGCACGATGGTTCACAAGAAATTATTAGAAGCCCTTAATCGAACGTTAAAAGATTAACGAGGAAACCAACGTTTATTTGGTGGTGTATTGATATTGTTAGCAGGGGAATTTAGGCAAACATTTTTCCAAATTTATTTTGCCTAAACTTTATGTTGGACGTTGGCGAGTGGGTAAACCGTTCTTATTGTTTATTTATGCATTAAATGCGAAAATAATAAAAATTGTTTATCAAAAAGCTCTTGAGTAATGCAAATAGTTCATTTAAAAAATTGTTAAATTAATTAATAAATTATATAAGCAAAATGATTGAATTGAGTTTAAGGCTGCATGATACACAACAATTTGTTTTCTGCTCCGGAGCGTAAATGAAGAGTGAGGATGGTTTCCCAACTAGGAAACACGCCACATTATAATAGCTGACGGAAAATCAGTTGAAGAAAAGGAAATTTGCGGAATTTGGCATTCTTCTCCCTTGCCACTACCACATTGTTCATCAGCTTCTTCACAATCAGTTGGGTTCCATTGCACAGTTTCGGGGCATAAAGGTTTCGTAGCATTAAGATGACAGATCCAACTTTAAAACTCAAATGATGAGGCGGCATGCCAGACAAATCCAAAGAACACTTGCATATTCACACTCAATGGAATGGTTTGCACATACCGAAAAAAACGATGCCTTGAGACATGAGATTTATTCATACGCCGCTGTTGGTTTCAGAATCACGGGAAGTGATTTCGGAGGTGCCATGCCATTTGGCCATATGCCATATGGCCATATTTCAAAATATGGCCACATGACACTTTTGAATTGTGTCATATGACCATATTTTAATATATGGCTATTTGTCGCTTTGGTAATGTGTCATTTGACCATATTTTCTTGTGTCATATAGCCATATTTTTAATTGGATATCTGTAGAGTGTATACAAGTACACAAACATTCATACATCATATATACATAATGTACATTCATACTTCAGGGTTCAGATATAATAATTGGTGACAAATAGCCATATATCAAAATATGGTCATATGACACAATTCAAAAGTGTCATATGGCCATATTTTGAAATATGGCCATATGGCATATGGCCAAATGGCATGGCACCGATTTCGGAAATCCTCTTGCTATATCAATACTTTTGCAATGACTGATTGCTTTGAAATGCTGCAAACAGGATTTTCTTTGATTCGCAGGTTTAACGAAAGCTTCAGTGCTCAGTGTGCTGTTCTTCCACCTTCCAACAGTGTTGCAGCAATTCCGGTAGATGCGAAAGCTATGGCAATTCCACTTTGAGCACGTATTGCTGCTAATGTTAATTAAATCAAGAACATTTTTCCAGTTCCGCCGGGCTCATCAACAAATAAAATGCACGACTGGGTCGCACGAACTTGGTCTAATGTGTGACAGTGGTCTAGGGGCTTGAGATTTTGATAAAAATAAAATTTTAAACTAATTTGAGCTGAAAAAAAGTACACCATTTTATTTCTTGGATAAATTTGAATTTATGAGAGTAAATTTATAAGAATCTGTGGAGCGGGTTTTTAAAAAAAAAATTTTTTTGAAAATAAAATTCAAACACACCATTTCATAGGTATTCAGCAAATAGGTACATTTATTTATAATTTTTAGAAAAAAATTTAATAAGCAGTTTTCAAAATATTAATTTAAAAATTTTTTTTAGATGCTTTTAAAAATACAAAAAAATATTTTTCAAAAATATTGGTATGCAGTATTAATTGAGTTATCTACAACTATATATGTGTGAAATTTCGAAAGAATCGGTTGAGTCGTTTTCGAGATAGTCGAAAACAAAAAAAAACCGTCCTATGGAAAGTATACCGTTCTTAGACATTTTTTAAAATTTTTTTTGCAGCATATAATTGGTCGTACCTAAAAAGCAACACTGATTTTTTTGAAATCGAAATCGTTAGAGCCGTTTTTGAGAAGAATAAGCTTTAACGTAACGGTTATATGGCAGGTACCGTTATTTTTTGAACTAAAAAAAATTTCAATGTCCCCTCTGTAAAATACCTAAAAAAATCTATATACCAAGTTTGAAGCAATTTGGCCCACCCGTTTGGGCTGTAGGTATACATACAGAAAGACAGACATACAGACGGACAGAATTTTTAACTTTTTGTTTCAAGACGAATGCATAACTTGCCTTATAATACCTATAATCGCAAGTAAAAAACTTTTTGATTATAAATATCGATATCATTGTATTTCAAATTAAATATTTCTTAACAACACTTATGTATGTTTTAAGTTAAAAATGTGTTTCCTGTCAGATTTTAAATACTGCAATTATATTTTTTAAATTGTAATTCATTTAATCCGTATGAAACTAAGATTTGTCTAACGAGCGAAGCCGGGTGGGTCAGCTAGTCATTTATAAAAATGAGAAAGAGAGTCGGAGACACAACGGAGCCCTGGGGCACACCAGCATTTATTTTGTGGAGATCAGACTTGAAACCGTCTAATACAACTTGTATTGAACGGTCCAGAAGATAGCTTCTAATCCAACGAATAAGAGTATCATCGATACCAAATGCACGCATTTTTGATAAAAGAGCTTCATGCCAAACTCTATCAAATGCCTTTGAAATATCAAGCGCAATAATCTTGCTTTCGCCAAAGCGATGCACAGATTTGTTCCACTGTTCGGTGAGATATGCCATCAGATCACCAGTGGAACGATTGCTGCGAAAGCCGTATTGCTGGTCATTTAAAAGCTCCCGATCTTCGAGATATTTCTTGAGCTGACGATTTATCAGCGTTTCCATGACCTTGGAAAGAAGGGACGTAAGTGCAATTGGTTGGTAGGAGGAGGGCGTGGAGGAGTCACCTTTTTTTGGGACGGGCTGGACAAATGCTGTTTTCCATCTACTAGGAAAGATTCCTGAACGATAGGAGCGATAAAAAAGCTTACGCAGTGTTTTTGCCAGCGATGAAGAACACTTCTTCGGGCCAGCGGATTTGTGTATATCAAGATCTTGAAATACTCTTGCGACTGTACGAGTGCGGAAATACCTGTCCCATAGAAGAATTAACGTTCTCAAGTACAGGAGGGGCATTGTTGCTTGCAGGCAACGTAGAACTTGCAGAAAAATGAGCTGCGAGCTGACAATAGGTTTATCGTCGACGATGAGCGTTGGAACTGATGATGACGTTGAGTTCTTTACATTTTTTACAAATGACCAGAAGTTTTTACTGCCTTTGGGACATTGCAGAATTTTTTGCTGTAACTTCTGGTCATGTAAAAATTTCGTTTTGTGTATAACGGAGTTGCAGGAGTTCCTAACTTGCTTGTGTTTCTTCCGATTTTCCTCAGTTGGGTTGGATCGGAAGCTTACTTCTTTCAACCTGATAGCTTCTTTACACTCTTCGGAAAACCAAGACTTTTCTTTTGGTTTGATACATTTTGTTCTGTGACAAAAGTTCTCATTCCAAGAAAAATCACTTCTGTAATCATTTCAGCACTGGCATCAATGTCATTTCGAGGAAGCATAATGACCAGTTAAAGTTGCGAAAGAAATTATTCAGACCGTCCCAGTTGGCTTTCTCGTATTGCCAAACGGTCCTAGTGGGAATTTTTTCTTTAACTGGATGGTTGGAGATCGAGAAATTAGCTGAAATGACACAATGGTCCGAGGTGCCAAATGGAGAAGTTACTTTAATAGTATATTTATCAGGGTGGGAAGTAAGGAACAAGTCAAGAGTATGGGCGGAATGCCCATCAACATCCGGTATACGAGTAGGCTCATCGACAAGCTGGGTAAGATGGTTATACTCAGCAAAGATCTCGGTATACCTTCCTTCGAGTGTTGTCTGGCCAGAATAGCGGAGCCAACTTGAATTGTGTACATTGAAGTCGCCCGTAATCACGACTTCAGTGTGAGGACAATGGGAAACAATTTGGGAAATTGAATCTGACAAAACATCTTACTCATCACAAGTAGACAAGGGTGGCTCGATTTTTTTTTTCTTAGTACAGTTTTTGGGCACTAGCCAAAAGTTGTCTTTATGTATCATGATGTCATGTAAATAAAATTGTTTAAAAAAAATTATGACCTTGTACTGCCCCAAGGTCATTGAAACTTCACCTTAAACCGAAAAAACCTAGAAAAATTTTCTAATTTTCTGCACAAACAAAATTTTTTTTAATATGAATTATATTAATTCTTATTATTAGTGATAATCAAAAGCATTTTATTTATAAAAATAATGAATAATTAAGAAAGAGAAGTTTAAACAAGGTTTAAAAAAGGAAAACGTTAAAATATTACATTTTGAAATCTTTTTTAGAATTAAAAAAAGGCATTTTTTTTCGAGATTCAATTCTTGTTCTTATAAATCCATCACGCCTCATTGGACTACAGACAGCAGCTGAAGCTTCAGTAACAATTTTAACGCACCGTTCAGTCGCTTGAGTGTGACAAGGGTAATCCTTTATGTACGGGACAATAAGAGTTCCAACCAATTTGGGATGGTGAATACATTTATTAATGACATCCAGACCAATGTTTCTTAATATGGGTTGATCACATAAAATACCCACATTCCAGTCTATTATATCAATGTAATCCTCAGCATTAAAGTTAAATTTTGGCAAAACAAAAGACCGCACCGAAGTTGAGGAAGTGGCAAGCTGCTCTCGGGCCTTTTTAATTCTTCTCAAAGCTAGAGTTTGAATAACTTCTCTTTCATCCGCAATCATTGCTACTAAAATATTTTCCGGGTGTCCGAAATAGCCATTTCTTTGAATAACCGGATCTACTACTAATTTTAAATTTTCAGGCAGGTACCTTGTCAACATTATAGTTTTTTGAAGGTGTCGAGTGCCATAAATGCACTGAGATCTAGTTTTTAATTCAAACCACATTGGCGCATAAACTTTTATTATAAAGTTGACCAACAAAAGCAAATTTTCGGATGGAGCCAAAGTAGACAGATATAACCTTAATATACGATTACCAGTTGTAAGCCACCTTGAGTGAACGACTTTGCCAGGATTCCTCTTTCTTAAACCGTCACTGCAAACCCCTGAATTGATAGCTTGACATATTTCATACAAGTATCGTTGGTCAGTACTGAGATCGTGAGTTTTTGAAATTTGTGGAAGGTTACATTGGATAGCTTGAAATGGTACTACCGACAAATCCTCACAATTTTTCAATATATTTCCCAAAAAACCTGTAAAACTTCGTGGTCCGGTTGTGGTTCCATCAAGGAGCTCAAATATGTGTCGGAGTAAAAGTTCATTTGCGTGCAACTGGCATATAAACCATTGCAATGGTTTACCTATCTCCAATTCCAAACAACGAATAGCACCCCCCTTGGAGCCCGTGTTTATAACTGTGCCATCACTGCCAATAACCACAACTTTCAATTTATCAATCCCTTTTTCATCAAAGAACTCTTTCAATTTTTTACAAATGATTTCAGCTTTTCCATTCGGAAGCGAGAGATGTCCTAAGTATTCAGAACCAGGCTCCTTCACTAAACTTAAATGCTCTTCAATAATAACCTTCCTTCTGTTGTCTATCATACTGAAAGTTTTATCTTTTCGTCCATCAAAACATATTCCAAACTGGAGCTCCTGGAATGATTTCGAAAATGACAATGAAGATAAAGATGCCCTCTCCTTCTCACGGGCACGTCTGATCTTGTGTCTATCTACAACATTGTTAAAATTTTCATTTGTAATCATTCCAACATCTTGAAGAGTCGCTGAAACAATTGCAGCTGCTGCCCTGTCCGAGATCCCAAATCTGTCCAGAGTTTTCGCAACTGTAGATAAGTTCTCAATTTTCTGTGTGGTTAATTGTTCTGCACCGTTTGGAGTTTCAGATATTTCAAAAGAAGATTCTCGCGATAATCCTGATGATAAAGTTAAATTCGTAGTTTGATGAGAAGGCATCGGTATTTCTTCGTGTTGAATTACAGAAATCAAAGCTCTATTAGTCGAAGGGGTTTGTTCCAAAAACGATTGCATTGCTGATGTGCTTATAACTTTGGTGGTATGTTTTATTAGTGATTCTTCGTGTTTTCTTTGGAACTTTGAATTGCTTTTGGCATTGGCATGAATTTAGATCTTTACATTTGCAAATCGCGATATCAAACAGACAGCGAGAGTTCTCTTTAAAAATTTTAATGCGATCTTTCTATGACTCTACGTCTTTTCTGGACTTATAGGGTTTCATTAAGTTTCGGTATTTTTCATGATAACTTTTTATTTTATTTGAAATCGAACGCTGGTCTATAACAGCTGGTATGGACGCAAACTCCCACAATTTAATTAATTTCTCACTTATTATTTTACAAGTATTTGAAACCGAGTTCTTGTATTCTTTTGGTTTATTCCGACTTATCCACAAAAAACAGAGAATAATGTCTTCATATGTTGGAAGTACGTTTTTTGGTAAGTCTCGACCAAAACCGAAAACGGGACAGATCAAATCACTTCGTAAAACCGACATTTCTTTATGAGAAAAAACATAAACCACGTCTCACTTCTTAACAACTAAGATAAAATCCACAACTGATAATTCAAGACCTACTAGATTCAATTTTTGGTTGGTAAAGAGACGGGTTGCTTCGGTTTATTTTTGTAATATATTGTATGTGGCAGTTATAATATAATTGGCTGGTCGTACAAAATATAAAATTTAGTTGAAAATTGAATTTCCTAAGACAAGAGGGAGGTGGAGCTCAAATAACCCATTTTGTATCCACTGCAGACAAATATGTTAAAGTCTGTTGATTTTAAACATGGTTTTCATTAAACTTATGATATAGGAACTAGCCATTTTTCAAAATATTTCACATTTTTTTTTGTTAGATTTACCAATATTTCGAAAATCTTTAAGGTGCTTGGGGCAGTATTTAAATTTTGAATTTTTGAAAAATATTTTGGATTTGTATTGTTGAGCTATTATGACACCTTTTATATATAGCCCGAACACGATCCAACAAAAAAAAAATTTCTTCATACAATTTTTTTTTAAATCGAGCCACCCTTAGACATGCTGTCAAGATTCGGACTCCTGTAAAGAAAACAGTAATGAATGATATGCTTGCGGGGTGTGAAAATAAAAAAATTCGCGCGAATTTTTTTATTTTCACACCCCAAATTGATTCTCTTTTGGGCAAATTTTTTTCCCCTCGCTTCGCTCGCTACCAATTATTGTACCTGTACCCTGAAGTATGAATGTACATTATGTATATATAATGTATGAATGTTTGTGTACTTGTATCATGAGCGAAGTGCACAATTATCAATAATTGTTTGTAGCCGCAAGCTGGTAAAACACTAAAAGTACCATCTAAAAGATAGTTCCTGCTCGAACCATTTTGCAAATTTTGAATCGCGGCTGTGAAAAAAATATTGTATATGTAAAATTTTCTTTCTTTTTTGTTTTTGCAGTTTAAGAACAAGTTTCAAAGTGTCATTTGGCCATAATGGTCAAATGAAACATTACCAAAGCGACAAATAGCCATATATCAAAATATGGTCATATGACACAGTTCAAAAGTGTCAAATGGCCATAAGTTGTCAACGGTTGTATCGAATTCACTTAAACTTTATTTGGTAAAGTTCCTTACAGCTTCTCATCAGATGTCAATGTCATTCCATTCTTTCCAGTTTCTCTTTTTTAAATAGTGGCTCCCGTACAATGAGCCACTAGGTTTTGGCCAATTTTTTCGTTTTTTCTAATTTACTCAAAAAAGCTTCCCCTATCATACTGATATTATAAATGTGACAGTAAGGATTTTTGTTTCTAAGTCATTCACGCTTAAGCCACTGAACCGATTTAAAAAAAATTTTCCACTTACAGAAAGCTACATTATCTGTGAGTAAAATAGGCTATACATTTTTACTTGCGATTATAGGTATACAAGTTATGCATTCGTAAAAAAAAAATAATTCTAACAATCAAACATGACATAACGATGATAGACAAGTCGAATAAAGTGGGTCCGGCAATTCTGTCTGTCTGTCTGTCTGTCTGTCTGTCTGTCTGTCCGTTTGTCTGTATCGGCACCAACAGCCTAAACGGCTGGACCGATTTGCTTCAAACTTCGTACATAGTATTATTATGACGTCAAACAGAGGGTTTTTTGAATTAGCTTTCTAGCTCCAAAACCTACCTACTATATGATTTTTATTGAAAAACTCATTTATCTCAAAAACGGCTGCTACGATTTTTATAAAACTTTCTGAATGGTATTTTTTAAGTAAATTTTATATTTTGGCTGGAACAGGTTTTTCAGGAAAAGTCTTACAACGGTACCTCCCATAGCAGTTTTCAAAATATTAATTTTTAAATTTTTTTGATGTGAAACATCTATTGGCGCACCTAGGCAGTAAAATCGATCGTAATTGTAACAAAAAAATGTCACGACCGTTGATAAAATTTTTCAAAGTGGAAAGTGTTGGGTGGTTGATGGTTGTAGGTTGGGTGGTCGCTGGTGATGCTGGGGCGGTAGTGGTGGAGGGGGTAGGGTGGTAGTGGAGTAGGGTTATTGGGAGGGGGGGAGGTGAATTGTGGATGGTCGGTTGGTGGTTGTAGGATGTAGGTGGGCTGAATGGTTGGTGAGGGTTGTAGAAAGAATTTTAAAAAATGGTAGATAGTTGGTTGAAGGGAAAAATTGACTAAAATGGTATGTGGTTGGTGGTAGGTGGGGTGGGTGGTACTGGTGGGTGGTTGATGTGGGGTTGGGTGTGGGTAAGTTGGTGAAGAAAAAAATGACGAGACAGGTGTGGGATTTGTTTTGGGGTGGGGTGGGTCGTTACTGTTAGGAGGATTTGGTTGGTGGTTGGTTGGCGGTTGTAGGTGGAATGGGTAGTTACGAGTGCGGGTGATTTGGTGTGGGGATGAGGAAAACATTGTCAAATATGGTGGGTGTGGGGAAGTTGGTGAAGAAAAAAATGACGAAAATGGTGGGTGGGTGGTTGTGGGTGGGGTGGTTGGTTGAAGGTGGGGTGGGTGGTTACTGGTGGGGTTTTGGTTTGGGGTCGGGGGGAATGGACAAAAATGGTGGGTGGTTGGCTGTTGGTTCTAGGTGGAGTCGATAAGAATTACGTTTTTCATTCTTTTCACCAATCAGAAACAAATTTGTAAAAATGGCGGGTGGTTGAAGGTTGTGTTGGTGGTGGAGTGGATGAGACAAAATTTACAAACATGTTGGGTAGATTGCGTTTGAGGTTTTCGGTTGGTAGGGGGGAAATATTGACAAAAATGGTAGGTGGTTGGTTGTAGGTGGGGTGGGTGGTTGCTGCTTGGGGGGGGGGGGGTGAGTAAATGGGCTGGGTAAATGGTGGTGGTAGGGGGGACTTACTCTGGGGAGGGAATTGACAAAAATGGAAGCTGGTGGGTTGGTAGTTGCAGGTGGATTGGGTGGTTACTGTTACTGGTGGTAGGTATTCGGTGATGAAAAACTTATAAAAAATGGTGGATGGTTGGTTACTAGTTGTAGGTTGGTTGGGAGCATGGCGGTGGTGGCGGTATCTGATGGGTGGGTTGAGGAAAATTTTGTTCCTGTGTGCTAAAAAATGAATACTTATAATCTGTAATAATTGATATTATAATAAAATGATAAGACAAATATATTGATTTAATTAACGAAACACTAAATTATTAAACATTATTTCACTCCATATTTGTTTGATGGATTTTCAAAATTATGAATCATAATGTAAACTTGGATGTTTCACATCTGCCAGGCGTCCCGTGACGGCTAATTTTTTTTTTAAATGCTTTTAAAAATACAAAAAAAATATGTTTCAAAAATATTGGTACCTATGCAATACAAATTGAGCTACCTACAGCTACATATATGTGTGTGAAATTTCGAAAGAATCGATTGAGTCGTTTTTGAGATAGTCGAAAGCAAAAAAAACGGTCCTATGGAAAGTACCGTTCTTAGCCATTTTTTAAAACTTTTTTTTCAGCCATATGATTGGTCGTACCTAAAAAGAAACACTTATTTTTTTAAATCGAAGTCGTTAGAGCCGTTTTTGAGAAAAATAAGCTTTAACGTAACGGTTGTATGGCAGGTATACCGTTATTTTTTGAGCTAACAAAAAAATTTCAATTTTCCCTCTGTACAATACCTAAAAAAGTCTATATACCAAGTTTGAAGCAATTCGGCCCACCCGTTTGGGCTGTAGGTGTCTATACATACAGACAGACAGACAGACAGACAGACAGACAGACAGACAGACAGACAGACATACAGACGGACAGAATTCTTAGACCATCTTTTTTCGTCTTCTCTATCATCGTAATGTCATGTTTGATTATTATTTCAAAACTTTTTTTTTTCGACGAATGCATAACTTGCTTTATAGTAGGTACCTATAATCGCAAGTAAAAAGTAATTTTTTTTTAACTTTTGGATTTTTCAAAAATGGTTTGTTCAAAATTTTTTAAATTTTTGTTTTCTGATAAAAACATTAAACCGCTAGATTTTGACATACTCCAAATAAATTTGGAATATATTTCCGAAAAGTTTAAAAAAAAACCGTTTTTTGAAAAAAAAAAAATTCCTTAAAATTCAAAAAAGTAAAAGAAATCTGATGGCTTGCTTCGTTTTATCCAAAAAACGATTTAACGTTGATTTTTAAATGATTAATAAAATTTCATAAGATTTTTTCATTGCTTTTTTTTCAAAATCTCAAGGCCCAAGACCACTGTAACACATTAGAGCAAGTTCGTGAGACCCAGTCGTGCATTTTATTTTTTTTGCATTTCAACTGCATTTCAATATTTTTAATAAATATATTTTTGTTTTTTCAAAAAACATTTCTCTTAATGATTTAATATTTTGAAAACAGCTCATCAACTTTTTTCAAAAATTGTTAAGTACTTTAGTTATATGATAAATGCAGAATACCTAAGTATTGGAGTAATTTCTGTAAAAAATACTTACTTATTTTCTAAGAAACCACTCCGCAGATTTTGATAATTTTACTACCATACATTGAAACTCATCCAAAAAATTAAAGTTTCGAAAAATACTTTTTTTTTAAATCTCAAGCCACGACCAATGTCTTATCAAGTTCGTGCGACCCAGTAGTAGACTTTATTTTTAAAAATTTATATTACTATGGGGATCCCTTATACACTGTATTTGACGCGAGCGAAGCCGCCTGTAAAAGCTAGTGTAATATACATAAATGCTTCAAAGAAAGCTGCGTTTTTAGTTTTAAGCTACACATGATAATAGCGAAAATTGGTTTTAACAGTTTTATTAATTTGGCCATATATATCATTTATAGTACCCAAAAAATGATATCTTAATCTTAAATATTCAAAGTTTTTTAACGTTAGCTCCCGTATATCGGATTTTCCAGTTTTAGCCAAAATTTTTTACTTTTTACCAAATTTTCCAAAAATGAGTTGTCCTTATTGCTTAAAAACTTTGTTTTCATCGTACTATTGCATCCACAGAGCAAGAACGTGCGACCCAGTCGTTCATTTTATTTTTTGTTCACGAAACCAATACTTGCCCTCAACAGCAAGCAAAAACGACGTTTGTCATGTATTCCACGTGCTAACATGATTGTATGTGTCATTTTCTATCCCTCACTTGATATCCTTGAATACATGTTTTAGCTCGGAGAAGGTATGGTAAGAAATATGATACAATATTTCTGCTTGTTAAAAACATTCTACAACAATTCATTAAATTTTTGGGATATGCTAGAACTTTTTTGTTCCTCTTAAAATGAACCTAGAAACGATTTCTGTTCTCGTTGTCAAGGCAGCTGAGCAATGACATGGCAAGGATGCGTGATGATGTTTATTAACAGGCTTTTTTTTGACACCTTGCGTATAATTATAACAACCATGAAAACATCACATCATGTTTCCTGAGAATGATTTAATGATAACAAAATTACGCCGCTGTAATTCAACTTCCTTGACAACATTATTATAGTTAGTAGGTATAGGTAGGTGCATGGGTATAATATAGAGGTAGACACAAAACACGCCAATCCAGCAAGTCTAGTCAAATTCGATCAAAAGTTATAATTATTAAATCATTGATTGTGTGAGCGTATTAATTTAATGTAAACAGCCCACATAATTTCCATTAGTTCTTAATGAACTTCTTCAACTATTAATTTAAGAAAGCATTTACTTTTCCCTTTAAGTATCCCCAAAAACGATGGTTTAATGGTACATTAAAATTCCATGAACGCACTGCTTTGTGTTTGCGTTTGTTGACTTCGTTCGTCTTCGACTATATTCTAAAAGGATATTAACGCAGAAGGACGTCATCATCATTAAGGGTGAATACACAAAAGCCAGCATTATTTTTGTATTCAATGGTGGAGCGTGGAGTAGAGTATTATAATAGTTTCTTCGTGACGTTAGTATTAAGTTGTCTTTTTGCTTTGTTTTGTTTTGCTTTTCATTTAATTTGTCACTCACTAATGACCTAATGAGAATTGAAATGAACTTTGGGGAAAGTTTTTAGCAGGCCGAACACAAAAACGCACTTTTAATTCATTTTAGCTTGAGGTCGAAAATTAAAGAAAATCAGGCAACTATTGCTTCGGCGAATTTGATTAGGAACTGCTTCAAAACCTTTATTTCAAGTGAAAATGCTGTGATTAATCAATTTCTGTTCCAGATCGGTTCTGTAGATTGACATTAAAATACTCATTTATAAGTATAAAAGCATTCAGAATTTTTCGTGAAGTAACGAAATAATATTTCCACTAAACTTAAAAATTCACTATCATAATCAATTCTATGTACAACATACCAGAAGACGATACAATCAAGTGTATTCCGTAGAAGTCGTCGTGTGTATTCTCTAAAACTTTTTAACCAATTTTGGTGAAATGAGTTTAATAGTCACATAATGGGAAAATGGTTGTGGCTTTTTAGTTGGATTTCTAAATAAATCTAAATACACTGCGAATCACTAGAATCAGACTAAACATTTTGCACTCGATTTTCGCTCTCTTTAACTATCATAATTGGGTTAATTGGAAGAAGAGGTATGTATTTTCCGAAAAGAAGTTAATATACAATTTAAGGATATGTAATGAAAAATAATTTTTGCACACCATCTTCTTCACCCAAATCGACCTGCAAATCTACCGCCACCTACATTACAAATTGCAAGACACATTATGCAAATAAATCTTATACCCAAAACCAATAATAATATCCATCAGAATTTACATGCCAACATCTCCTCGCATAACCACACAAACTGCGTTTCTCAAATTCGTTAACCACCATCCATGATACAAATTCTGAAAGCGAAATGCTTACCTGTCATCGAAAACATAAATCCTACACGGAAATAATAACAAAACGTCATGAATAATACTTATTATTCTAGTTTATGCAAAAATAAAACTTATTTTTGCACCCATCTCTAGCACGCCATACCTAATGTAAAAATAAATGGCATGCATTTACCTTACGTTTGCAGCAAACGAGTAGATACGTTCACTACCTTACCTACCAAGATATTTTCTGAGCGCACCCGAATTGTGGTTTTTGCCACCCCAACTAGTGCCAACTTCGCTCGTCTGGTTTTCATAAGAAATCAGCAATAAGCCAATATGGCTGGCCACTAGTAAGGTAATTTTTGTAAGCTTAAAAAGCCAGAAAATCCAACCGAAGTTTCTTGTGACTGGCAGCGGAAGCGACAAATTCTTTTCCGTCGACCAGTCACATCGAGAAGTCCAGCTTCCAACTCCCTTCTTGGGTGGAATAGACCCAGAAAACCCCACATGGAATAATTCACAGGTGAAAGTAGTAAAATTTTTTTTTCTGGTAGAACATTTTAGAATGTTCTGTCTGAAAAGTTTTTTTTGGCTAAACGCCATGAGGCGTAAGTGTTTTTAACCAGAACAAAATTCTAGGTTAGTGATACAATTTTAAAAGCATTTGTAGTGCGAAAAGCGACGTTCTTAATATGTACCGAAATTAGCATCATTGAAAGAATTCCGGCGTGCTCGTGGAGTGGCCAGACCAATCAAGGCGTCGTCGCCACGCGGTTGCCACAACCTCAAACACGCAGTTCCCTTGTTCAGTGGAGAAATAACATCAAGCATCTTTTTGTTTAAACCAAATTCGAGGAAGCTCCATCGACAATCGAAGGAAAATCCGCAAATCAAGTTTTTGTGTGAAAAATGAGGAAGTTTCCTCACTCTTGTTGTGATGCGAAAATAAAAGGTATGACCATCGTTATTCTGCAATTCCATTTCTGTTACCCAGGGGTAACGCGTATTCTTATTTGCTTTGATCCATAGGTTGACCCCTTCAGGAGACACGCCGAAGTTTTTTTATGTTTTTGTCATATTTCTTTCCACATATTCTTGTGTTATACGAAGCTTTTTCTTATCTTCGAATAAAACACATTTGATGCCATAGCACTAACTCCAACTGTGTCCATCCATACCATTCTTTTATTCTCCTGGGCAACTACCTTGGATATGTTTTCGTACGACATTTTTGTGCTTTTATCTGAAGTTGTGTGACTTACAATTTCTGGTACTTCAATGACCTTAAGAAGCTCCTCTTCCAAATGCTGCTCTTCTTGTTTATTTCCTGGGGTTTGAACTCCCTTACTAACAAGTTTCTTAAGAGGCGTAATTGGCGACGATGTTGAAAACAACGTCAAGAGATTTTTCTGACAAACCGGTGCCGAGGGTTGTTCAAGTCTTTCTCTCAAAACTTTCTGTGCTGACAAGCTTTTATTAAGTTCACTAGTCAGCTGGTCTAGTTGACTGTCAGCTTCTTCTGCCGCTTGCTGGAGCTGTTTTTCAAACTCCTTGCGCAAGAATTCGCTTTTTTTCAGCTTCTTAGCAAGCTTTTGTAATTCTTTTGTGTGTCGATTTCTTAGATTCTGAACGGCTTTTAAATATTCCGTCAGAATAGCGTCTGTTGTTTCTACACGCGTAAATCGACCCCACTGAGAACTAAACTGCTCTTTAACTAGACCAAAGACTTCAGAATTTAAAATTTCTTTTAGTTCTGAGAGAAATGTCTTGTTTAATTCCTCGGTTTGGCGCTGGTTGTCTTTTTTTCTTTTTTAAGAGTTTCTAGCTCTTCTATAAGGTCATTAAGTTGAGCCTCAGAAATATTTTCTGCCATCAACTTTTTCCCAAACAAATCAACTTCTTAGTACGAAGAAAATTATATATTATATTATAAGGTAATTTCGATACAAATACTTAAATACTCACCTTTTTTTTTTTTGTTTTTATATTCCATTTCCACTTATTTGTATCTATATTGATTCAAACTTGCAAAGCTTGATTTTCACTTGTATTCGCACAATTTGTATTTTATTTTTAAATTGCTAAGAAAAGTTAACAACAATGTGGTACAAATTCCTTGATATTTTTTCGGTAAAAACTTGCAAATATTTATTTTCAGATGTAATCGCACACGTTATTTAAATTTTTTTTTTATTATTATTATTTTTTTCTTTAAGATCAATTAAATTAAAATCATAAACTACACAAAAATTATAAACCTATCGTTTTAAAGGAAACTTTAATTAATCTTAATAATATATCCTCGGTTTATTTTTTTTTTTTTAAATTAATTTTTAAATTAATCAATCAAAGTGAACCAATTTGAACAGTGCTGAGTTCAATGTACGACAACTTCCTCTAGTGGGCCGGGTGGTATGTATGAACATGTACACCTGTGCATGTACAACAGTGGCTACGGCTTTGCACAACGACACGTGCTTCATACATGATCCATGTGCCAAGTCAGGAGCACATGTTTGCAACCATCCTACTGGAACACATCAACGGAACATAAGGTGTAGTCTCTGAGGCGGTCTGAGTAGCGGCGCTTGGACCAACGCAGCGTCTATCACCTGAGAAAACATCACCTCTTCCGATCCAGCACCTATGTCATCATTATCATTGAGTGTTATATTATTCCAAATAAGTATTGTAGTATAATTCGAATATATATATATATATATATATGTAGATAGTGGTACAGTATTTAATAGTTTTTAACATCTCAATTATTTTAGACAGGGTGTTTTAGCTAAAGGTTCATTTCCGGAAAACAGATTTCAGATTTCAAACTTACATGGGGATCAGAAAGATTCACAGAAGCAGTTTCAATCATTGAATCAGAGAATAAAGAGTGGAGTAAGAAGATATTTTTGGGGAATGCAAAAGAGAAAAGACGTGATTGAAAGCAAGAATCTCTAAGATACACAAAATCCAAATCAATTCAGTGACAAACAAACATAACAAAAGTGTAACGTAAATTTAAATGCCTAGACTTTACTAGTCTAGTTTGAGAATTGTTTTGACCAAGTAACCAAGTAAAACTTTTAACCTTTCTTTTGATCCAAAGCCAGTAAGGCACATTTGCGTAGAATCAGTGAACAATATAAATAATAATCATCATCAAACAACGTCGAGTGTATACATACAGGGTGATTCACCAGCGTTGTGCCAAAAAGCTAGAGCGTGTAGGTTAAGTTGAGACAAGAAAAAAATCGTATGGGAGGGGGGGTCTATTCCCCTCCGTTTAGCCGGGAGGGGCAATTTTCTTTTTGTTGCCAAGGTATTCAAAAATAACCGAACCTACTTCTTCACAAAAACAAGAAAACCTAGCCTTACGGGATGGCACAAGTGACCATTTAGCCAATTTTTTCGTGTTTTTGTGAAGAAGTAGGTTCGGTTATTTTTCAATACCTTGGCAACAAAAAGTCGTAGAGCCATACGGTTTTCAGTGTTGGATTAAAAATTAATGGAAGCGTTGAATTCTGAGAACAAAAATTATACTTAATTACGTAAAATTTTGAAAAAAATTAGTTTTAAAATTATTTTTTCAAATTTTTTTTTCAAAATTTTGAATTTGAAAATTTATATTTTTTAAACTATTCGTTAAAACAATTTAATTTAAAAACAAAATAAAAGGAGAAGTTTTTGGCTTTCCAAAAAGGTATAACACAGTGTTGTAAACGAACCCGTTGATTTTAAATATTTTTTTTTACAAAATAAGTCAATTTTTCAGAAAATTGCCCCTCCCGGCTAAACGGAGGGGAATAGACCCCCCATACGATTTTTTTCTTGTCTCAACTTAACCTACACGCTTTAGCTTTTTGGCACAACGCTGGTGAATCACCCTGTATAATCTTATTCATCTGTACAGCTAAGACGCAGTTCCAGCTTTGATACCGATGTGCACTTCAGCAGCAAAGTTTTGGGTGAGTTCGTTCCATATTTTCATTGAATATATTATGAGTTTATATATTGCATAATTGACAAATAATTGGTTGATGAGAAAACGAAATTTTTGGTTAAGAATAAGAAAGATAACATTTTAATTTGTGTTGGTTACAAGCATCAAGAATACAGGCAACAAGCGGCTTTAATTTACATCAAGAAAAAGCGAGGCAAAGTTTATGGAAATTACTATTTCTTTAAGCTGTCGTACACATTTAATTTTGTTTTGGAAAACTGAAGATTATTCTGAATCAGATTCGGGATAAGTTGTAGCATACTCCGCTTGAGAGTTCAAGTGTTCTTAGAGTGATAAAATAATCATACGTCAGTGACATCAAGAATTTTAGTCGAACGAAAAGATTTTTTTTTATAAGAATAATTCTGTGTTTTGGAACTTTGTGTAGTTACCCTAGTGTCTAAAGAAAGAAAGACACGTTTTTGGTAACGATTAATAAGATTTTATTGGTACAAGAAAACATATCGTTTAGAATAATAGAAAATTCTAAGGGTCTAGTATTGGTAAAGTTAATGAAGATTTTTGCATTGATTGAGATTCAAGATTAGGGTATATCGTTAAGTTAGATTAAGATTTTAGAATATTTAAGAGAATATTTTTGTTGATCATTAAAATTTTTATAACGCTTTCATAAATCATCTAGTGTTATTATTTATGATTGAGTAAGGGATATAGTAATTCCTAATGAGTTATTTCGTTTTGATTGTTTGAGATGCGCATTAGCATTGATATGATGTGTTAAGTTTTTAGGTCCATGTAGAGTCGGCTGGAGCCGAAGCGCAGCAGCCGACATGGGAATCAAATTTCCCGTACGGTAATTTGGTGAAGTTTTGTTTTGAAGTCCGGCTTAGTATTGTCGTGTAGTATGAGGTAAGGAGTTTTCCTTACGTATTTTCGATATTGGGGGATTCGCCAAACATTTTTATAAGCCAATGCGATTCCGCAGGAACTAATATGGACAATGCAATATCTAGTTCATGGGTGGGTATAGAAGGCTTGAGGGACACCAACACCTTGTTCCCTCCCCCTCCGTTCTGAGTTTCTACGCCTCCGATATTTCTTCTTGAGTAATAGTAGAATCCATAGAACCTTTTTTTTTACTTAGTTTTTTTTATATACTCAGGGGCCACGACCATCTATGGTCCTCCAATCTTCTGCTTCCTTGATGAAATTTTGAACAACTACATAATTATAAACATTCACTTCTAGTGATGTGAATGATCCAACAATCCAAAAGAAGCTTGCTATAGCTCCAGTAGTACGAAGGGCCCCAGCTCAACTAAAATAACCCCCAAGGTCAAGACCACCCTGGCCGTAGATCCGTTATTAAACAATGTAACACAATGTAATTACACCTCTGGTGCTAAAAGTCATAAAAGTCCTGGCGGCAGAAGGAGACATTTTCATCTCGAAGGAAGGATTCTTGTAGCGTAACCACTGGTAACCCTGAACGTATTCTAGGGAAGGCGAGTAACATCGGCTTGAACATGCATAGAAATGGTTAGCAGTTATCGGTAATTCTTCCACCTTGAGGTTGTCAATGGTACACATCCCGTATGAGTTAAGTTCAGATTAGTTTGCGTTTATGACTTGGTATTTTGAGTTTGAGTTTGTTCTTCGGAAGAGTTGACAATTCAACTTTCGAGTTCTGTTTATTTCTTTGTAATTTTTGGGTACGTTTTGTTCCGGTCTAGATTTGTGTTGGCGATACGGTATATTAGAACACCTACGTGTACCAAACCTTTTAAACAATTACACGTATCACAGTGGTACGAAGCTGAGAGATAGCACATTATTCCTGGACCTGCTGAGTATGGATGTTAGGTGGAATGTGTAGACTGTCAGTGGAATGCGACTGTGGTGGGTGTGAGCTGTGATGGAGATGAGAATTGAATGAGAGAAAGCGTATTATATTTTTAGTAGTTTTCTTGTCGTTCGTTAGGAGAAGAAATAAAATAATTTCTTTTATTTTTTATAATTTATTTATCATTCTTTGAGGAATTGAATGTTATGAGTTAATATAATATTATAATCAAATGTATGATAAATAAATTATTTCTTTTATTTCAACGTTACAGATAAATTATGAAGGCTTTTGATTTTCTGAATTTAACTTTTTTTTTGACGTGAAAACGGCAGCACGCATGAAAAATTGTCACAATGTCAAGTTCCGTAACTGATTTATAGCATAGAAAGTCGATAAAGTGTGTGGGGAGGTTGTTGGGTGGTTGTAGGTGGGGTGGGTGGTTGGTGTTTGGCGTGATACAATCTGCACATGAACTGTTTTGTAAACTAGTTATCACGTAAAATTATCCGTAAACCGACTTTACAAACAACCAAGTTTTTTTTTTTATTTCTTATTCGTTGCTTTTGCGTAACTCCTCTTCCAGCATCTTCTTCGGGACCTTTATTTTTCTTCATCTCTATCTTCCAATAAACTTCCACTCACCGTGATGAAACTTCCAATGAAATTTGGCAGCTTTCAAACACAAAAACAGATCTCTCATCACCATAGGGTCAATAATTTTTGAAACCAACAAAATTTTAGTAGGACGAAACCCACTGGAAAAAAGAAAAGAGGAAGAGTTTTTTTTAATTAGTTTAAGAGTTTTCTCGAAAAAACTAAGTATGCAATAAAATTTCAAAGCTATATGTCAATCTAGGAAAAAAAAATATTGAAAATCGTTCGACCAGTTTTTTTTAAAAAAGGTTATTTTTGAAAAACTTTTCAAAAAAATATTTCGAAATTTATTTGAGTAAGTAAATATATGTCAATACGTAGCTTACATCTGAAAAAATAAATAATGTTAAAAAAATCAATATACCTACCCGTTTCGAACATATTTCGAAAACCAAAAATTTTTTTGAAAAAATTATAAAAAAATCCAAAAAAAAGGTTTTTAAAATTTTGAAATGCCATATTAATAAAATTATGAGTGACTTCCTGTGCCCAAAATTTTATTGAAATCGGATGTATAGTTTACAAGAAAATTTGATTTGAAAATACTGGTTCTATGAGAGGTACTGTTATAAGAACAATTTTGAAAAATCTTTTCAAACCAAAAGATAGGTTGTCTTACAAAAATAGCATTCTGAAAGTTTTATCAAAATCGTTAGAGCCTTTTTTGAGAAATCAATTTTTTTCTTCCCGATTGTATGGCAGGTGCCGTTATTTTTGGGCCTAGAGCAAAAATTAAAAATATGTTCAGAGGGAGGGCCAAATAAGTCCTAAATACCAAATTTTAAGCAAATAGGCCCATCCGTTTAGGCTCTAGAGGCGCGAACAGACAGACAGACGGACGGAATTTCCAGACCCCCTTTTTTCGACTCCTCCATCATCGTAATGTCATTTTTGATTGTTATCTCAAACTTTTTTTCTGCACGAATCCATAACTTGCCTTATAGTTACCTATAATCGCAAGTAAAAATGAAAGGAAAAATGAATTACGGGCGATATGTGGTCGGGAAGTGGAAGGGAGGGGAGACTATGAGATTTAAAGGGTAAAAAAGGTCATTTTTGGCAAAACTAAAAATCCTGTTGCAAAATTTGTATAGCAAAGTTGTAGGTAATACAAAGATCTAAAACTTTTGTATCAACACTTTTTTAACATAACTTCAAAATTTATGTGAAAAATTCAAATAACCAATATTTTGGTTTTTTTTTTTAAATGTTTCCACGAAATTTGGTGGAAAGTTAACTTTTTATTTTTTTTTTTTTTTTTATTATTTTTTCGCCTAATTTTGACTTAATATCGGAAAATGACCCTATAATTTTCAATCAAAAATTCTCACGTCAAAATATCTGTTTTTTTTTTAAGTCGGTTGGCTTTTTGTTCCTTGAAATCAATACTTACTGATGGTTTAAGCAAATATGGTAGATTTTCTCAGAAAATGCAATTAAAAACAGCCAATACTCGAATCCGAATTTTTTTAAAATAATTATATAAAATTTTGAGCTATTTTTTAATATGTACACTTAAATAATTAAATAGCTTCATAATCGACAACACAAAAATTGCGTGATTATATTGTTCACTTATTCGACGAATGATCCTTTTACATCAGTTTAAATTTAATTCACCTAGCTAATTTGAAACTCTAACAAAATAAAAATAAATCACATGTTTTTGCGGTTTTATTTGCAAATCTACTTTTCATTCATAAACAATTTATCAGGGTAGGCATATGGAAAAATGGCAAAAGCAGACAAGGAAAGTCCATGCACAATGCACATGCACATTTGCACAATAGATGATATAGAATAGATACTCGTCCTGCACAGTTCAATCTTAATACATTTTTACTTGCGATTATAAGTTCTATAATGCAAGTTATGCATTCGTAAAAATGCATTGACAATCAAACATAACATTACGATGATAGAAAATCCTAAAAAAGTGGGTCCGACAATTCTGTCTGTATGTTTGTATGTCTGTATGTCTGTATGTCTGTATGTCTGTATGTCTGTATGTCTGTATGTCTGTATGTCTGTATGTCTGTATGTCTGTATGTCTGTATGTCTGTATGTCTGTATGTCTGTATGTCTGTATGTCTGTATGTCTGTATGTCTGTATGTCTGTATGTCTGTATGTCTGTATGTCTGTATGTCTGTATGTCTGTATGTCTGTATGTCTGTATGTCTGTATGTCTGTATGTCTGTATGTCTGTATGTCTGTATGTCTGTATGTCTGTATGTCTGTATGTCTGTATGTCTGTATGTCTGTATGTCTGTATGCCTGTATGTCTGTATGTCTGTATGTCTGTATGTCTGTATGTCTGTATGTCTGTATGTCTGTATGTCTGTATGTCTGTATGTCTGTATGTCTGTATGTCTGTATGTCTGTATGTCTGTATGTCTGTATGTCTGTATGTCTGTATGTCTGTATGTCTGTATGTCTGTATGTCTGTATGTCTGTATGTCTGTATGTCTGTATGTCTGTGTCTGTATGTCTGTATGTCTGTGTCTGTATGTCTGTATGTCTGTATGTCTGTATGTCTGTATGTCTGTATGTCTGTATGTCTGTATGTCTGTATGTCTGTATGTCTGTATGTCTGTATGCCTGTATGTCTGTATGTCTGTATGTCTGTATGTCTGTATGTCTGTATGTCTGTATGTCTGTATGTCTGTCTGTATCGGTACCTACACCCAAAAAAATCGTCGCTGTAAATTTTACAACATGTGGCAGTCAAATTCACAATTAAGTAAAAAGTTGTATATTTCACAGCAAACACGCGTTCACTTTCACAATTAATTGTAAGTTTAACAGCGTTTGCTATCATTTTTACAATTAAACTGTCAAAATGACAACGATTTCTTGTTGTTAAATTAACAGCGCGTTGTCAAATTTCGTTGTCAAATTGTACAAATACAAAATTGTAAAATCTACATCAAAAAATTGTGAAATCTACAACCAAAATGTAAAAATTACAAAAAACTGTAAAATACACAACAAATGCATTCAATTCTACAACTTTTCTGTTGAAACTACGTTGAGTTGTGGATATGACAGCAAATTTACCGTAATCCACTTACATTTATGTAGGGCTTTGAGACAAATATTGTGATGAAACATATTAGCTTAGTGAGTAGCGCACATGAACGGCAGCCAAACAACTCGAGTTCGAATCCAGTTGGAGAAAAAAAAGGTAAATACAAAAAAAAAATCAGTATCAAAATAATTAGAAATTTAATTAATTTTTAATTACAAATACCTAAAAGAAAAATATAATATATAAAAATAAAAGTTTTTTTTTTTTTTAACTGAGTTGAAAAGGTGTTTATTCAACAATTAATGCTTTTGTGTCCAACACATTTCTAGTTGTAAAATCTACAACAGATGTTGTATTTTTCACAACGATTAGTAGTGAAATCAACAACTATGTTACTGTAAAATTGAAAACATTGGTTGTCGGGTCGATTATGACAATTAATGCAGTCGAATCCACAACGATTTTCAACATTTTTACAACAAATTTTTTTGGGTGTACATATGATTTTTTATGAAAAACTCATTTATCTCAAAACTGGCTCCTACGATTTTGATAAAACTTTCTGAATGGTGTTTCTTGAGTAAATTTTATGTTTTGGTTGAAACAGATTTTTCAGGATAAGTCTTATAACGGTACCTCCCATAGGAAGAGTTTTTTCTGAACAGATTTTCTCGGATTTCAATAAAAATTTTAATCTGAAAGCTCTTTTATAAACAAAATAAAATTAATTCTTTGGTTTTTCAAAAAAAAAAAACTTTTTTTGAGTCATTTTAAAAAAGTTTATTTTTTTTTTATTTTTTGTTTTTTTCAATTAAAAAAAACTTTCCTTAAAATTCAAAAAAGCAAAAGAAATCTTATGGCTTACTTCATTTTCTCCTAAAATCGTTTTAACTGTTGACTTTTAAGTGATTAATAAAATTTCATATGATTAAAATTTAAAAATGAAAAATTAAATAAAAGAACAACAACAAAAGTTGTTGCTTTTAAATTTAAAAGCACAGAAAGACAGTGACAGCAATAGAATCACTATAACTTTTCGCGTGTTGTACCCGTTCATAGGTAGATGTGCTGGCTTTTCTGAGTCGACTCTTCAACGTTTGGTGACCAAATTTGAGACGCACGGTTCGGTTCACAATCTAGCCAACATTTGTTCCTCAAATTAACCAAGATCGGCCTATAAAATCACCGTGAATCGTATGTTTGTTAACAATCAAAATTGCTGCATATGACAGGCCACCAACCCAAACGAGGTTAACTAGGGGACAATTGTATTCTCAAAATATTACCTTTTGGTATAGAATTTTTGGTCCATTCTTTTTTGAAAAAAATGGAATAAATAGTGCATCCTTTCCCCGGTGTGAAACTCTAGCAAAATATAGTTATATGTATACCTACTCACTAATCACTATATATTCTGAAATGCGAAATTGATTGAATCGAAAATAAAATCTGTGCCATATGCCATATGAAATATTTAAATCCTCTTTGACCTTTGTTAATCCTTGTTCCCGAAACATTTTCATTTATCAAAAGCATCAAAAACCGAGATATCATAGGTATTGCACAATGAAAGAGGTATTTGTGTTGAAGCTCTTGAAAATATTATTTCCAATTCATATATATATTTTTGAATATTATTATAAAATAAGATCCAATATTGCACGTAGCTCTCACAACCCATTGACGTAATAAAAACAGTGTCTTCACTCTCTAAATTGGCACTTATATTGAATACTGAACTGCCTCTGCCTTCTATCCAACACTAAATTACCCTAGATTTCATGCATCAACTACTTTTACAGAGACTGTGTCCTTCTACCTTTATTCACAACCTAAATAGCACACTCATCTCAATTTCCTTACATCCCTTTTAAAAGTATCTCTTTTCTTCAAACCAAAACTCTTGGGTAGCCTTGAAATCATAATTTTCACACACCAATGAAGCATACGACTTCTACAAATACACGTTCCATAAACATATACATACATACATAGACATACCCCAAAAACCTTATATTATAATATCGACTTTATGGTCGGTTCAGAGTCAAAGCAGCTGATTTATAATACATCCTTCTGTTTTTTGGGTGCTGGTGCTGGCCATGCTGCTCATACGAGTACCTACATAATAATAGCTACTCCAAACATTATTGTGGTGAACAAGTATTATGCCCAAAACTCAAACCCAAACCCCAAAACCCAATTATTATGGTTCTCTATTTTGCTGAGTCGATAGTTTAATTTTGAAAATGCAATCCTCCCTCTGTTTGATGCTTCTGCAGTTTATCTTTTATGCTTTTCTATTCCTCCAGTTTCCATCCAGCCATGCTGAAAGTAGACAAATATTTTTTTTCTCATAGCGGAAAGGAGACTACTCTCAAAATGAAGATAGAAATGATCTCATGAATTATTTATGAATAATTGAAATAAAAAGTTTTTTGGGTGGGGCCTTCAACCACACCACCCCGGGAACAAACTCCCATCAACTGAATTAGATAAAGTTAGTGTATTTGTCAGGACTCAGGAGGGGTTTTCATATTTAAGGGGTTGCTAAATTTTTTTAAGATTTATTAATATACGTTTTGTTGAATGTTTTATAGTGTGGGAATTAAATGACATGATATTAGCGATCAGGCTTATCGGTAAGTGAACAAAACCTCTGAAATTGTGAATCAACTAAAAGCTTTTTATCTTGAAGACTTGGGATTGTTTAGTGCGTTTGATTTGAGTTCACGTTAATTTACTAATGGCTTTTTGAAGCTTTTATACCGTAGATAGAGACACACACCATTATTGTCATTGCCATTAGATTCACACTTTACCTGACAAGAGTTATTTAAGGACAGACTGCGATATAAAGACTGCAACTGAGCATAGTCTGTTTTTTTTTTTTTTTTTTTCTAAAAATTTTCTGACATTGATTTTAAACTAGGTAATTCATAAAAGTCATGCGTCTCAAGAAGTTTGTCCAGAATGCTGTGTAACATCTGACCCCCTTTGCACTATCGATTATATGGGCATCATAGAGGAGGTGACAATCTATGAACATATAGCATATAGAAAATTTATCAAATTTGCCGATGGCTCTGAACATTTTTTATGAATCCGAATTGATATTTGGGCATTTCCCTACTAACAGGGTCATTTTCGCTGAAAAAATATCTCATAGATTTTATTGCTCGAATTAATACAATAATTTGTATTATTTCTTGAACTGAGATAAATAAATTTTATAACCAATGCTTAACAAAATCTCTGTCTTAACTCAAGGGTATATTTTTAATGAAATAAAACTAAGAAAGTCGCTTTTTTAAAGCAGTGGAAAGTTTGAAATTTTGTCGTGTTTATCTATGTCAGTTGAAATTTAATATTCTGGGATTGTGAAATCTGAAAAATAGTCTTTTTAAATTATGGTCTTTGAGATTTCGTTATAGACTCACCTAAGAGAGACGAATACTTTACCCTTTGGTAGAACTGTTGAACATAATATTTGATTTGTTGTAGGTATCAATACAAAAAGCTTTTGTTTTTTTTTATTTTAATAATATGAAAAATTTAACAAACCAGACATAATAAATATCAATCATAATAAAAAATAAAAGTTTTGTAGATGGATATGATTTTGTTCATCTGTTTGTAAAAGGGGCTCAACTCAATCGATTGTGTTAACCAAGATGCATTTTACGTTGGGGATTCAATTATTGCACTTTTTCGCGACACGAACACGATAGGGGGAAGGGGATGATTAAATTAGTTAAAATTATTAATTTACTCGATCTTTCTACTCGCGAGCAATTAAATTAAAAAAAAGAATCAATTACAAATTTACGCGCACCGACGGCGACACAGACACGAAACGAATTGGCTGGTACCTTCTACCAATAGGCCACACACGAATGACACGAAAAGAGACTACGAAAAAAAATGCAATATACAGCTTGATTAAATAGCTGTCACCACGGCTGCTCAGCTGGGGTGGGTTCGGTGGAAGAATTTTGTGTTTCTTTTGATAAACTTGATTGATTCCGCAATCAAAATAGTTTATCAAAAGAAGGGAATATATGTTTGCACAGTAGGGTGCAAAAGAAGTTAGGCGCCAGGAATTTTTTTCTAAAACCGAATTAGAAAATTCCAAAACTAATTTTAGAATTTGAAGGACCGATATTTTAAATAATAAGAAAGAGAGTTGAGTGTAAATAATTATTTTATTGTTTTGGGAAACCGTGGGACAGAAGATCCCTGGACTAAAACCCAAAAGTCTTTTCGAATAAAAAAAGTTAAACGATTTTAATATGGCCGTTTGGCTCAAGGCAAAATTAACAAGGTAGAGGTTTAAATTAATTAAAAGCAAAAGCAAATAATAAGAAGAAAAATACAAAATGAAAATGGGTCTTTAAGAAAACTAAGGCGCGTCCCGAAAGTGATGGGGAAACTCGAACACGAATTGGTTGAAGATAAATATATATATTTTGAAATCCCAATATATATATTTATGTTCAAAAATTACTCAAACTACTTATCTGATTCTTGAAATATGTAACTCCTTTCTCCTATCTCCTTTTCTCCTTTTTCACGTCTCGAATCCTGATTCTTGTCTCCTTTCCAAAAAGAAATCCTCGATCCCAAAATAATAAAAATAAATATCTCCTCGATTTTTTTTTCTTCTCCAAATTTTCTCGATCAATCTTTCTTTTTCACAAAATTAAGTTTTCGCTTTTAAGGCTCTCGCAAGAGTGCCTTCCAAGCTAATTTTCAACAACAACCTTCTTCCCTCGTCCATTCCAGTCATTCACTCATACATACAACGATACAACACAACCATTCGTTTCGAGATCATCGGTCACGGCTTTCTGGAAGCATGACGCTCTCCTAGAAAACAACCGTGGTGGGATCTAACGAAACATACTCACGCACACACAAACACGGTTTTAACAAGTTGTTGGGTGTGTTTCCAAAACTTGCCAAAACTTACTCTCACGCACACAAACAACGTTTCGACAAGTTGTTGGATGTGTTTCCAAAACTTGTCGAAACATTATGGACGAGTTCAGACTATTTTACAATTAAAACTCTTTTCGAGAAAAATTGATAAGAAACAAAATTGAGGAGAAGTCTCAAATAGGCTTTTTCCTACTACTCTACAACTATCGCGCGGGATTCGAAGCGTGAATTATTCAACAAACTATTTTCGGAAATACAGAGAGGAGCGTTACTTTAATCATTTTCAAAATTCTACAGAACTAATCTAATCGCGTTAAAAACCCATTTTGTACATTAAACAAATTTACGTTATTTTAAGTTAATGTTAAAATTACGTTGAAAAGATATTAATAAAAAGGTGTTAAGTTGTTGTTGGTCGTTTTAAGTAAGTAAGGGTCCGCCTGACTCGTTACTTCTTCGGCTCATCCGCCGGCTCTCTTCTCGTTTTATCACGTCGTACTCGAACACCTGCTTTTGTTGCTTTTGCAAAATAAGGCTAGGTACACCACTGGTTGATGAGACCATGGTTGCCCTCAACTTCGCCAATATTTTGCAGCCACAACGAGAAAAAGAAAAGGGAAAAAGAACGACCGAAGGGAAGTTTTTGTTGCGGTAAAATTTACCGTAACAAATTCCACCCTTACCTCCCAAGAAATGTGTTTACTTTTCAAGAAAAATAAACCATTTCTTAAGGCTCGGCCAGGATTGGAGGGTAAAAGTACAAGGTGAACAACACAACACAGGGTTACCATCATATTAGAAAAAGAAAAAAAAGAAAAAAAAAAACATAATTAGTGGCACGAAATAAAATTATAAAATTGGACAATTTACCAAAAAAAACAAACAAAATACAAAAAATTACGATTTAAAAGAAAGATTAAGGGACTTTTGACTAAGTGTCAATTAATGGCTTTAAATCCTTTACGTGCCACGTCCCTCGATCCTTCCCCTTATCGTCTATCAGGAGGTATGTCCAAGGTGACACCCTCCTACTGACCCTAAATGGACCAACAAACTTGGTCGCTAATTTGGCCGCAAAATAATTTGCCGCATCGGACAAGGAATAATTCCTACGCCAAACGAGATCACCCGGTTGAAACTGAATGTCTCGTCTCCTCAAATTATAAGTTTTAGCGGTCTTATTTCCCGCCGCTTCCAACTTCCTAGCTATCTCCTGTCTCAGTTTCTGAAACTGCCTAACAGTATCCCCTCTATCTTGGTCCCTATCACTATCGCTAAGCCCTACATCATGGCAACTAGTTACCATGTTCCTACCAAAATTCACAAAATAAGGCGAAACACCTAACACCTCATGTTGCGAAGTTCGGATAGCACAGGCCACTTTTGCCAGTTGCATATCCCAACTCCGCTGGTTTTCCGAGACATACGCTCGGAGCGTAGTCTTAATTATTTGGTTAATGCGCTCCGCAGGATTCGCTTGCGGATGGTAATGCGCCGTATACCGAAGTTGTGACCCGTACGCTTCACTAAGCGTCTTCAGTTCCTTGCTACGGAACTGGGGACCGTTGTCACAGACGATCCACTTTGGAACACCGAAGAGAAGAAAAACGTTTTCTTCCAATTCTCGACAAACCGCTTTCGCCGTTGCGGACCGTAACGCGAACAACAGGGGAAATTTACTAAAATAATCCACGACCGTTAAAATATATATAAAACCGCGCGACGACTTCGGAAGTGGACCAACTAAGTCCACACAAATCATATCCCACGGTTGGGAATTTCCCACCCTCTCAGTCATAAGACCAGCTGGCCTCTCATTCACCGGTTTCACTTTTTGGCAAGTCTTACAAACCCTAACATATCTCGTAATATCACTCCTCATTTTGGGCCAGTAATATTTTTCTGCTACCCTAGCAAAAGTCTTTTTAACGCCCATGTGTCCTGAAAGCGGAGCATCATGGCAATCGTTTAAAATCTTTGCCCTATCACCTTTCCCTACAACTAATTTCCACTCCTCATTCTCGTTGTGAACAACAATATGGTTCACCCTAACATGTTTATAGAGCCGCCCATCCTCAACTCGCCAGGATGGGTATTCTAACGGGCTCTTTTCTACCTGTGATTTCATTTTGATCACCCAAGGGTCCGAATCCGCTTCAGAGACACCGGCTACTTCGGGGACTCCTCGCGACAACATATCAGGAACGACATGTTCTTTGCCCTTTCGATGGATGATCTTGAAATCAAATTGTTGGAGCCGAATGGCCCAACGAGCTAACCTACCCTGCGGATCCTTAAGATTGCTAAGCCAGATCAGTGAGTGATGATCCGTCACAACCGTAAATCGAACACCTTCGAGATACGGCCGTAACTTTTCGATCGCCCAAAGAACCGCTAAGCACTCTTTTTCGGTCGTAGAGTAGTTCCTTTCATTCCTATTCAATGACCGACTCAAATAGCAAATTGCCTTTTCCCCCTCTTCAAAATTCTGAGAAAGTACGGCCCCGATACCAAAATCTGACGCATCTGTCTGAACAACAAACGGCCGGGAAAAATCCGGACATGTCAAGATCGGTGCCGTAACCAAACACTCTTTGGCTTTCCTGAAACACTCCTCACACTCTTGTGTCCATTCGAACTTCTTACCTTTCTTTAAGAGATCGGTAAGGGGTCTAACTAGAATTGCAAAATTTGGCACGAATCTTCGATACCAAGAAATAGTCCCTACAAAACTCCTAATTTCTTTCACGTTTTTCGGTGGAGGAATCCTCATCATGCTTTCCACTTTTTCCGGGTCTACATGAAGCCCGTTCCTATCAACTACATAACCTAGAAATTTCAAAGAAGGCCTACAGAAATTACACTTTTCCCTACCTACTTTTAAACCCGCCTCTCCTAGCCTTTTAAAAACTTCTTTGAGAATTTCTAGGTGTTTCTCAAAAGAATCGGTGACAATGATAATGTCATCTAAGTACACAAAGACGAACGGTTCTAAATCGGGACCTAGAACGTCGTCAATAAACCTCTGCCATGTCGCTGGTGAATTATGGAGCCCGAATGGCATCCTACAAAATTGAAAAAGACCCCTCCCTGGCACGGTAAAGGCTGTGTACTTACGCGATTCTTCCTCCATTGGAATCTGCCAATAAGCAGATTTAATGTCTAATGAGGACAAATACTTCGCGTTTCGAAGCTTGTCCAAAATTGCCGAAATAAATGGAAGTGGATAAGCATCCCTATCAGTAACCTCATTCAATTTCCTATAGTCAACGCAGAACCGATAACTGCCGTCTTTCTTCTTAACGAGAAGAATAGGCGATGCCCAAGGACTCTTCGACTTCTCGATCACTCCAGCTTCCAACATCTCTTGGAGTTCCTGATCGATATGTTTCTGAATCGCGGGCGAAACAGGGTAATATCGTTGTTTGATTGGTTCTGCGGACGTCCTAATCTTGTGCTCAACTAAGTTGGTGCACCCTAATCCCTCGGTCATTGATTTAAAAAGTTCTCCTAACACCTGTTCTAACTTCCTACTTTCAAAATCGTTCAAATCCGATTTTTCTCTAATCGCTACCATGTCTGTTACCGAAGACACCATTTCCTGGCTCGAAAAACTCCACATACCAGATCTCAAATCCGGGACTATGCCCGATAGTGCCCAAAAGTCGGCACCTAAGATCAATTGGTGTGGGAGATTCGGTATAACCAGACATTCTAATAAAATGGATCTATTCTCAACCTCCACTGGAAGAGAAATAGACCCAGCTACTCCTACACCTGCCCCATCTGCTAACGCTACTGACCCAACACTACTCTTTTCTAATCTAAGCCCTAAGTCTTTCAAAATTTTCCACCCGTCACCACCCACAATGGTACGAGAGGCTCCTGAATCAAGTAGACCCAAAAATTTGACTCCATAAACCCTAACTCCTAAATATGGTCTAGTGTCCCTACCGCTTGCCGCTAACGTGAAACTTAAATGAACTTGACGTTCCAGCTGATCGTCAGCAGACGACCTAACTAACGCCGACGGGTCTCCTGTCCTGCTGTCACAAGAGCCCGTTCCCCATTTCCCGAACACCGCCTACAATCCCTACGATACACACCTACAGCCCCGCAACCGAAACACTTTCTTTGCACAGAACAGTTTTGTGCCAAATGACCATCCCTGTTACAATTGAAACACCTAACGACCTGTCTAAAAGGGTTCTCTGGGACTGGAGCAACAGCCGCAACTCGGTGTTGTCCGGACGAACTCGGTTGGTAACCACATTCAGGTTCCAACAAATGCCTACCTCTACTTGGTGGAGTAAAACTGTCCACGTTTACCTTAAGGGTATCTAGTTCCCTACCTAAGATAGCAAGTTCCTTAACCGTCTTTGGTTTGGCACTCGCTATCTGCACCTGATAAAACGGATCTACATTCTTCCTCAAAATAGAAATCATTCTTCCCTCTGACAAAGGTTCCGACAATCTTCGGAACAATGTCCTCATAGTTGCAAGATACGCGCCGAAAGTTTCATCCTTTCCCTGCGAACGCCGATTGATTTCTTCCAAAAGAAGATCATCGTAATTCGCAGGAAGGAACTCCGCTTTGAGTTCCTTGACGAGTTCTTGCCAATCTCCTAAATCTTCCCTAACCGTCCTATACCACATAAGGGCCCTACCCGACAAAAGCTCCGAAGCGGATTTGAAAAGGTGGGAGTCCGGAACATCGTTAGCCAGACGAAGTTCCTCCACTCTTTCCAGGAATGAATTCACTGATGCTCCATTAGAGTCACCAGTAAATTTCACCCCCCACTTCCCTACACGTTCAGTGCACTTCTGTTGAACGACCACCTGTTCAGCAAAAGTGTCACCCCTATCAACCCTATGTCCTGATGGGACCCTAATATTGATATCACTGACTAAAGGACTACTGCCAAAACGACTTGGTTCAGGCAATGACCCTCCAGCCAGTCCTAACGCAGACCGCACACTACTTGGGGTCTGACCAACTTGTACCTGAAGTTGGGTTTGCATTTTATTCGGAGTCTTTTCCTTCTCCAAGTCTTCTTCCCTATCACTATTCTCACTATCACCGGTGAGATCTCCTAATAAACATAAAACTTTATTACGAAGTGAGCTAATAGCATCTTCTTCGTCTTCTGCTTCACAAGGTGTCCTAGCTAACCTACCTATACACCACTCAATCTTTGTTACAATCTTAATGTACTCCGAAGACTTTGGATTCTTCGGAGGTACTTTAAGAAGGCCCCTAATCTCCTCAATTTTCGCTTCTATAGCCTCCTTATCCTCATCATAGGTGAACGGATACACCATGCTAACTTCCATCGAGTTCCTCTTAACGAGCAACCTCGATGACCTCAATGCTTTTCGCATTTCATCAACCGACCCTACTTTTAAACCCCTGACCTTCATCTCATAGGCCAGTTCGTCCTGTGCTAGTCTACCTATATTCATTTTTAATAAAAAAACTAATTAATAACACACGAGAAACTAAAAAAAAAAATTACTAAAACAAAAAAAAATAAAATAAACTTGGCAATCCTTAAAAAATTGTATTTTTATATAAAAAAAATATTCACTACAAATATTCAAAGAAAAACAAGAAACTCTAACTAAATTTTTTTTACTTCCCGATATTATATAAAAAAAACTATGTATTAAATTTTCACCCAGAAATTTTACACGTAGGTGGCAACCGTAAGCACCAATCACTTCTTCTAAATTTAAATAATCTAAATAATTCTAGCACTAAAAAAACTCAATATAGCTATTCACTCAATTTTGCAAATACCTAACACGAAATATCCCACGCGATAAAAAAAAAATAAACAATAACTCTATCAGCTATCAATGAAAGGAACTCAATTTAATTTTCACTCAAAAAACGAAAAAAAAAATGTCACGATATAATCGGTATCCCACGCGAGTAAAAAGCAATATATATACAAAAAAACTCTAACCAAGGTAGGTATAGGTAAATGAACACAAAAAAAGAATAAAATCAAATTGAGAACAAACAAACAATGTATATAAAACAAAAGACACCACAGAATTTAAAAAAAAAAACGAGTTTACAACACTAACAAAAAAAAATATCACCAAAAACTCCTTGCTGCTACACTGCGTCTTTGGCTGGATGCCCTTTCGTTGCTCCGTCTATTTTCTCCACAACACCTTTTTTCCCAAGACTGATTCTACACCAAAAATTAAAAAAAACAATTAGCATTCCAATCAAACGATTGCTAAGAAAAAAAAACACCACACAATACAAAACAAAATTCTTCCACTTTTGGGCCCCACGTTGGGCGCCACTTTATTGCACTTTTTCGCGACACGAACACGATAGGGGGAAGGGGATGATTAAATTAGTTAAAATTATTAATTTACTCGATCTTTCTACTCGCGAGCAATTAAATTAAAAAAAAGAATCAATTACAAATTTACGCGCACCGACGGCGACACAGACACGAAACGAATTGGCTGGTACCTTCTACCAATAGGCCACACACGAATGACACGAAAAGAGACTACGAAAAAAAATGCAATATACAGCTTGATTAAATAACTGTCACCACGGCTGCTCAGCTGGGGTGGGTTCGGTGGAAGAATTTTGTGTTTCTTTTGATAAACTTGATTGATTCCGCAATCAAAATAGTTTATCAAAAGAAGGGAATATATGTTTGCACAGTAGGGTGCAAAAGAAGTTAGGCGCCAGGAATTTTTTTCTAAAACCGAATTAGAAAATTCCAAAACTAATTTTAGAATTTGAAGGACCGATATTTTAAATAATAAGAAAGAGAGTTGAGTGTAAATAATTATTTTATTGTTTTGGGAAACCGTGGGACAGAAGATCCCTGGACTAAAACCCAAAAGTCTTTTCGAATAAAAAAAGTTAAACGATTTTAATATGGCCGTTTGGCTCAAGGCAAAATTAACAAGGTAGAGGTTTAAATTAATTAAAAGCAAAAGCAAATAATAAGAAGAAAAATACAAAATGAAAATGGGTCTTTAAGAAAACTAAGGCGCGTCCCGAAAGTGATGGGGAAACTCGAACACGAATTGGTTGAAGATAAATATATATATTTTGAAATCCCAATATATATATTTATGTTCAAAAATTACTCAAACTACTTATCTGATTCTTGAAATATGTAACTCCTTTCTCCTATCTCCTTTTCTCCTTTTTCACGTCTCGAATCCTGATTCTTGTCTCCTTTCCAAAAAGAAATCCTCGATCCCAAAATAATAAAAATAAATATCTCCTCGATTTTTTTTTCTTCTCCAAATTTTCTCGATCAATCTTTCTTTTTCACAAAATTAAGTTTTCGCTTTTAAGGCTCTCGCAAGAGTGCCTTCCAAGCTAATTTTCAACAACAACCTTCTTCCCTCGTCCATTCCAGTCATTCACTCATACATACAACGATACAACACAACCATTCGTTTCGAGATCATCGGTCACGGCTTTCTGGAAGCATGACGCTCTCCTAGAAAACAACCGTGGTGGGATCTAACGAAACATACTCACGCACACACAAACACGGTTTTAACAAGTTGTTGGGTGTGTTTCCAAAACTTGCCAAAACTTACTCTCACGCACACAAACAACGTTTCGACAAGTTGTTGGATGTGTTTCCAAAACTTGTCGAAACATTATGGACGAGTTCAGACTATTTTACAATTAAAACTCTTTTCGAGAAAAATTGATAAGAAACAAAATTGAGGAGAAGTCTCAAATAGGCTTTTTCCTACTACTCTACAACTATCGCGCGGGATTCGAAGCGTGAATTATTCAACAAACTATTTTCGGAAATACAGAGAGGAGCGTTACTTTAATCATTTTCAAAATTCTACAGAACTAATCTAATCGCGTTAAAAACCCATTTTGTACATTAAACAAATTTACGTTATTTTAAGTTAATGTTAAAATTACGTTGAAAAGATATTAATAAAAAGGTGTTAAGTTGTTGTTGGTCGTTTTAAGTAAGTAAGGGTCCGCCTGACTCGTTACTTCTTCGGCTCATCCGCCGGCTCTCTTCTCGTTTTATCACGTCGTACTCGAACACCTGCTTTTGTTGCTTTTGCAAAATAAGGCTAGGTACACCACTGGTTGATGAGACCATGGTTGCCCTCAACTTCGCCAATATTTTGCAGCCACAACGAGAAAAAGAAAAGGGAAAAAGAACGACCGAAGGGAAGTTTTTGTTGCGGTAAAATTTACCGTAACACAATGCTCGATTCCAATGAAAAGAAAATTTAAGTTGAATTGGGTATTGTCCAAAGTAATGATTTAATGCATTCTATTCGACGAACACCACACATTATTTACTGACATAATAATTATCGATTGTTCATAAATAAGCAATACGTTTTCTTTCAAGCCAAAGAGAGCAATAAATTGAAATGTAGGTATGTATGTACCTATACCTATTTTCCATTAACATTGATTTAGAAATATTATATACTCTCAACATCAACATTCAACACCGTCTGAAGGAACCAAACCCGATTCCTAAATGAAGTGTCAAAATCCATCCTTATTTAATTCCATAAAACAAAATTGAAACCTTCAACATTCCCATTCGATTTAAGATTCACCAATATAATGGCTATCAAAGTGCCACATCGACTTGAAATTGAATACAAATATTCCACAGTTCTCTAACAAGAAAAAAAAAAAAAAAAAAAACACCTCTGATGACAAGTGACAATCAAGTTGATTTTGTTTTGGGGAAAGTGAGAAGAATCCGATATTGTTTTGGGTACGTGCCGTGCCATACTACCACAGCAGAACCAGCACATGGATGTTTTTGGAATTCACCTTTTGTTCGAATCGCTTATACTTTAGGTACCTACAATATATTCGAATGTCAAGTTCAAATATATACATACACACAAACATGGAGTTGTTGTATTATAAATGTGTCCTTTTGCCCATGAAATGACATTGGAGACATGGCAACATTTTTGGAATCGGTTCCTTCACCCAATTTACAAATATGTAACATACATACATAATAATATGTAATATTTGCTGCCATGTAAGGACCATAAGGAAATGTCAAATTTGTATTTACCAATAAAGGACAAATATTTCTTTGAAATATCCTTGTTGGTAATATGATGAGGGTATATTGTATACGTTGTAAAGGTAGATATCACAAGGTATTTGATTCATATTGGATGTCGAATATTATCTTATCTATAGAGAGTGTTACGAACGAAACAAGCTTTTTCCCAAAGGAATAATTGTTTTTTTAGATTGCATTTACCTTTGCTTATTTTGATAATACAGCATTTCTTGGAAATCCTGTTGGGATACAGTTATTTGAACCTTTGAAAGGTGTCTTTGGTTGTTCTGCGGTCAAATTCAAATGTTTTTGTATAGGCAATCAGTGTAGCAGTTGACTGCTGTTGAGAAAAATGTTTTCAAAAGCCTTCACAGACAAATACTACAGACAATGCCGGAGCCGAAGATGTTATATTTTTTGACAGTTTTGGTAACAAACAACCTTTTTAGACAGACATTGTTAGATAAAACGATTTAAAGGTAAGTCTGATGTTTTTTCGAAACACCGCAGACAATGCATTAATCTCTATTTTTTTTTTTTTTTTTTTTAATTATTTCACAACAAATGCAAACGGCCAAATTATTGTGTTTTGTGTTGAAGTCGTACTGTATAAAGGATATATGGTCAGGACACCAATTTGTTGCAAAACCTGATATCATTAAAAGAATTATTAAAACTGCAAAGTCAATTAAGTTTTTGGAGGAAACGGTTTGGGGCTCGATTCTAGTTTGTGCTCTTTTTAGAATGTCGTGCTCGATTTCAATTTCATCAGTCATCACTGATGGGGTATTCCCCGTTTAACAAAAACAATTCGGATAGAAGACAAACGCAGAATAGAAAGCAATGCAGTCTATGTTGAATGCATTTTAAATTAGGTCACGTGTTAACGCTATACAGAATAGTTAGTCTAAAATCTGTCTTAAAGAGGCTAAATCTTAGCTAACGAAGCAATACTAAGATACTGTGCTAAGGGCTTTTTAGAGAAATTACAAAAATTTTAACAAGCTTATCTTTTCATACAAATTTTACTTCCTTAGCTAATTTCAGAAACAAGAGTCAAATCGAGACCCTCTGCGCACCAGTCTAGAACTCATTCTCTTGGCCAAGTTGATTTATATTTATCAAGGCCTTTCCCTAAATCCCTCGAATTTCTCACAATTTATCAAAATTTAACGCATTTCATTCTATTTTTTCGAAGTTCTCGTTATTCGAGGTTATGAGATTCGAGATTTTGATTTCTTTAAAACCAAGCAATCAAATATGACATTACAAAGGAAGACTAAATTACCGCCTACAACTTTTACGGATGGATAGATTTTTCCATGTTCCGTTAACATATAAGGGTCTACACTTATATTATCACTTTTTTTCATAAATCTAGTTTTTTTCATGTTCGATATTGCGAGTTCTTAGGCCAACACAGTATTTTCAAAAACGAGATATTAGAATTTCGATCTTTAAAAACCACTATAAAGTGCTCCTAGCTTAACTTTGGGTGTAGGGCCTTATCTCTAAATTGTTTCAAGGTTTGGTATTCAAAATAAATACATAATGTTAAGTACACCTAAGTTACTTGGGGTAATTATTTTCAGAAACCAAATTCGCATATTGAAAATCAGTTTCTTGTGTATACGTACTTTTTATTCAAGTAATTTTTAAAATTTTACACCAAAAAAAAACTTGGTTTAAAAAATAAAGTGCACGACTGAGTCGATCGAACTTGCTCCAATGTGTGTATGTGGTCGTTTTTTGGAAAAAGTGAAGTAGGCCATCTGACTTCTTTTACTGTTTTGAATTTAATACATTTTTTTTAAATCTTTGAAAATAATATTCCATTTTTTTTTTGAGAATGCGAGTTGAAAAATAAAATTAAAACAAAAAATCGATATATTTTTGACTAACCAATAATTCAAAAAACAAAAAAAAAAAAAACTCAAAAAAACTATTGTTTTAAAATTTGAAGAAGCAAAATAATTTCGCTCATAAAAGGGCTTCCAAACTAAAATTTTTACCGAAAACCGTCACATGGCTTACGAGAAAATTTGGTAAAAAAAGGGTCCTATTTGAGGTACCTATCGTTGTAACACTTTTCCTGAAAAATCTGTTCCAACCAAAACATAAAGTTTACACAAAAAAAAAACACTCAGAAAGTTTTATCAAAATCGTAGGATCCGTTTTCGGGATAAATTAACTTTTCATTAAAAATCATATGGCAGGTACCTACCGTTAGTTTTAGAGGTAGAATGCTAATTCCAAAACCCCTCTGTAGGACGTCATAAAAATAATGTGTACCAAGTTTGAAGCAAATCGGTCCAGCCATTTGAGCTGTAGGTGACGATACAGATAGACAGACAGAATTGTTCGACTTTGCTATCATCGTAATGTCATGTTTGCTTGTCAAAAAAAAAAATTTCAAATGCTTAAACTGAGTTTTATTGAGAATCTAAACCTATAATCGGAAGAAAAAAAAGTTCATATTACTAAAGTTTTCGCAATCCATTCCAATCCCACACTGCACTATTCGACTTTCCAATATTCCGTTATGCTTCACATCCAATTACAAAACTTTAGTTTCAAACAAATTGTGCGATAGTGTCTGCGAAATATACGCATTTAACCTCAAAGTTTTAGTGTCACAAAATTAAATTTCCATAAATTTTCAAATAAGTTAAAATAGTTTGCTTCGCTTTCAATTAATCTATCTGTCACCGCAGACCGGGACTTTTGGTGTATAAAGTTGCAAATTTAACTATCCCACAGGAACAGCAGGCTCTATTTTGTATAATAGCTGCTTTCTGCTATCTATACATTTGACTAATGCTTTTAAGTTGGAATTGAGTGACACAAGCCTTAAGCATTGTTGTTTTACTTTTTTAGAAAACGACGACAGTGTAATTATGTAATATCAATTGAAAAGTGTTAGTTATGGACTTTTAATTGAAATACTAAAACTAGAAGAGTTTAAAGTAAATTTAAGGAATGTTAAACAGATGACCACAATAGCAATAAAGGGGTTTTGAATCCAGTCCCAGTGAGAACCTTATGGTCAATTGAGTTGGTCTCAACTTGTCCCTATGCTTCCATGACTGTGAACTAGACTCTAGTCTAACGCTCCAAACGCAGCAAACATTTTTAGAGCTAAAGAAAATTTATGGTTCGTCTGGAGCTGTAAAGACAAAGAGGCTTTGAAGGTAAGTTTTTATTTTAAAAAACCTTTCTTTTTTTCTTTTCTAGTGTTCCTCTCGAACAACGCCGTAATGTTTCTTTGCCTCATCTTCTTCTATCCCTACTTCTATAAACAGTGCTTAAGCGAAATAGCCAGATTCATTTCCATATAACACCCGCACCATTAGGAATGCCAATCAATTTATCTTCGAGTTGGTCGATCTCTAAAGAATAGAGGCCTGTTTTTTAGCCGCACTATAAGAATGTGGTATGCTTTACCCTCGAGTTTTCCCTCCCATTCAAAACCAATGTGCATTGGCATCTGCTTTACAACCTTGCCGAACACTCGCACTGTGTTAATTTATGAGAAGGGTATTAATAGGGTATTTATAACCACTTGAGTACGCGTAAATAATTTACAAAAATAATTTTAAAATGTTTGGTCAATTGGCAAAAGGTAAGAAACTCCAATTCGCCTTCTGTTTCGAGTCTTGTTGATAGCGAAACTCTTTTGGACAGCTTCCAAGCCAAAGATGATTTATTTGTTATTTGCACAGCTGTTTGCTCCAAATTCTCCAAAACATCAGAGTGATAAGGCTTCTCGTTCTGATGAGAGCGTAAGTGATTGTATGGGACAAATCTCCTCTCACACTCGTTCATGCAGTTGCAATTGCAAAATGTCGTAAAGTTCTCAATGTATAAAAAGCCAATGGCTAGGATAGTATCTCTCCAATAGCATCACTGCGGAAGCATCTATACACGTATTCAGTCCATATCTGGAACTGAACACATGGACTTGGACGATTTGCTCCCAATGGGTTTTTTTTTTTTCTTTCAATGTGTTTGAACCAAACGGCAAACACACAAAGAATATGTGAGAAGTAAACCATGAAAGTTAACGAATTTAAAATGAAATGAATAAAAACTTTTTTAAACTAATTACAATGTTTTTTTGAAATAGCACTGAAAAAAATAATTTCATTTGTCTCTCTTACAGGGTGTCCCAAAGGTAGGTTTCTATTTGATTGGCTTGTGCCGAGAACTCAAAGTTTTGGGGGGTTAGTGGGTATAATAGTTAGTTGGGTATCATTTTAAAATCCTGTTCGAATGGCACTTTTCCGCTGGTGGGTCAAAAATATACTGTGCTGGTGCTCCGTGTTCCATACTTTCTTTTGGTTGTTCACAAAAATCAAAAATTAAGTTAGGAAGGGAAGCCTTTTCTCTCTCGTTTAATCATAAGATACTGACGATTTTCAACAACAACAAAATTACATAAATACGAAAAATGAAATAAATTAAAAATCAACATCATTACAACATAATGGCCGTGCTATTTTGTGCAGTTTTGTATTTTATGTGTATTTTAATAATGAAAATAAATCAAATTTCAAAACAAGTTTTTCGTTAAAATTGTTTGCCACTGGCAATTTATGTTTAAGAAATCAAAACTTGCATGCATTTAAATTCGAGCACTTAAAATATAAAATTGTTCTAGATTTTTAATTTTCAAGATGTTTAGAAATAATGCATCCTATCCTATATTTCTTTAAAAAAAAGTAAACAAAAATTCGAATAGAAATAGACCAGCCTTCCCCAACGTATGCCATTACGCCATTATAGGTACTATAAAGTAAGTTATGCATTCGTCGAAAAAAAAGTTTATAGATAACAATCGAACTTGACATCATACTGATAAAGTCGTTCCGACAGTTCTGTCAGCATGTCTGTCTGTCTGTATAGTTACCTACAGCCTAAACGGCTGGACCGATTTGCTTCAAACTTGCTTCATAGAGTTCTTAAGGTATTGTACAGAGGGGAAATTGAAATTTTTTTTTTAACTCAAAAAATAAAAATATCTGATGATATATAACCGTTACAATTTTGAATTAAAATAAAATCAGGGTTGCTTTTTAGGTACGACCAATCATATGACTGAAAAAAAAAGTTTTAAAAAATGGCATAGGATCGTTTTTTTTTTTCTTTCAACTAGCTCGAAAACGACTGAACCGATTCTTTCGAAATTTCACACACATATAGCTGTAGGTAGCTCAATTTGTACTGCATACCAATATTTAAAAAACAAATATTTTTTTGTATTTTGAAAAGTATTTTATTTAAGTTTGCTTAAAGCGTCATGGCGCATTTCCGTTTCATCAAGTTTATAATCACAACGATACTAAAGAAGTTTTACATCGTTTGAGTGCAACGGTCGCCAAAACATGTTAATTATACCCTATTCCATAGAATGGGTATATTGTATTTGATGTGGAGTTTGTTAACAAAGAGAAATAATACCGTTAGGTATAGAAAAGTATATATATTCTGACTCAGAATCAAAAGCCTATAGTCGATTTAGCCATGTCCGTCCGTCCGTATGTATACTAGAGGTCGCAATTTTTGAGCTAGAAAGCTGAAATGTGGTATATACAGTGTTGGATAGTTACGCGTAACTTTGAAATTTTAATTAGTTACACGTAACTAATGTAACTTATGTAACTAATATAACTAATGTAACTAATGTAACTAATGTAACTAAATGTAACTAATTGTAACTAAATGTAACTAATAGAATTCTTAAAAAACAAAAACTCACATTTTATGTTAAATTGAAATTTAGAAGTTCCGTCCACAAACCCGTTCGAATGACGATTGACTATACTGTTTTATGGCAAAGCTGGATGATTGAGATAGCCGGCTGTGGCCACGGCAACCTGGCAAGGAATACATTTTTAAATTACTATACTTCTGCAAAAAAAAATTTTTTTTGTTTGGTTTCCTTTGGGCGAATCTGAAATTTGAGACCAAATCTGAGATCAAATCTGAATTTACCATAAATCACAATAAGCAAAGAAATGTCCAGGAATCTCTAGAAAGAAGGGAAAACTTTGAATGTAAGTAAAAATCTATTGTGGGCTCCAAGAATATAATATTTTATTAGATTTCCTTTTCATCAGGAACATAGTAATTTCAATATGTATTCCTTGACAGGTTGCCGTTGCCCTTGCTAATAAAAGAATTTTGGCAATAGTCGATTGGGATTCAGGATGAAATGTGATTTTTTTTATTTTTTATTATTAAGTTAGAGTTAGTTTTATTAAGTTACAGTTAGTTACATTTAGTTACATTAGTTACGCCAAATATTGGGCGTAACTAATTCATATTAGTTACGCGTAACTAAACGAGTAACTCTTTGGTTACTCTTCAACCAAAGATTAATAAGCTTAAGTTCTTGAACCGATAAAATCCGCCCACAAACACGTCCACAAACACGCCCACAGTCGCCATTTTTGTTGAACAACCTCAATTTGGCAAAATTAAATTATGTTTTTTGTACAGTTACAATAAAAGTATAACGCTAAAATTTTGCACATGTAAGCGATAGGTTAACCTTCTTTCAATCAAAAATGTTTTAGTTTGGGCGTGGCTGGCGCCCATTTTTCATACAAAACCATCAATATTGTTTTTATAAAATATTAATTGTTATATTAAAGCGAAAAACATTAAATTTTGTGAGTATTTCTTGCACATAAACATCTTGTGTATAAAATCAAAACAATAGATTTTGGGTGTGGCTGACGCCCATTTTTCACTAAAAACTATAAAAAATTGTATTTGCAAATAAACGGTATTTATAATGAATCCGCAAGCCAAAATTTTGCGTCTCTTAAAAGTTTGTGTATGAAAAGTAATTTTTGAATTTTTGGCGTGGGTTACACCCACTTTTCATGAAAGAATGAAAAATGTAGTTTTAAAAATTTAAGGTATACTATTAATATTCAATTTGAACCTTTTTCCCTTCCATTCATTATATGAAAAATATATCTTTACATTTTTTTTTGTACATTTGTTCAATACGCCCATATTTAAAGAAGTCATTTTGATAAAATACCTTTATTCAGGTCAGATCGTTCAAGAACTACTCGAATCAGCTGTAGTTTTATACACATTATGCCTTAATACTGACTTATGACCTAAGCTCAGTTAGTGCTTCAAATTATTAAGATACACCCACTTTTAATATAGTGAATAGGGTATCCAACAGTTCGTTGAAAACGTACTGTAGCTCTCGCTTATGGTTTTAATTATTTATCGCACCTCCGGTGTAATAACGACGTAAATGCAATTTTCTGAAATGTTGAGGAATCACGTTTAAAGTTTGCTTGCTTATTCAAAAAACAAAAATGCCCTAAAATAAGCCTACAGGATCAACTTCAAGAGTCCTAAAAAAAGCTGACTATTAAGTCGATTTTACCACATATAAAACTTGACATTTGGGAAACTATAATGTTTTTAACTCAATTTCAGAAAAAAATTGCAATTGTGTCGATATTACTCCGGAGGCTGGAGGTGCGATATATTATTGTGGGAAACAAAATTGAATGAATCGTATGAAAATATCTAATTTATTTACCTCTTGTTTGCAAAAGGAAGATAAGAGTGTTCCACTCACTTACTTTAAATCATATAGAGAAAATATTATAAAAAGTGAAATGTTTCTTTTTATTCACCCCTCTAAGGTCGATGTATAAAATCCTTTGATGTTTTAAGTTGATCTCGTGTCCGTGGCCAACTTTAAGAATTCAGTGTCACTGAACTTTTCTTAGTGCTAAATGGCACTCGCAATTGGCTTTCTTTTCACAACACCATTTTAATTAATTGAATGAATTTATATATGTATTTTAATTCAAAGATAATATATTTAAGCTACAAGAAATTGAATAAAGTTTTATGTAAAGTATAGTACTTACGCAACAAACCTTTAACAAATGGATAACTGGAGACAGAGAGTATGAAGAAGTCAAGAAGTCAATTTATGTTTTTGGTACGTGACAGTTGAGCTATTACAGTTATAGTTTATGCGACATTTGCTCTGGGTATGTGTTGTTGGTTTACCTGACTTGGGTTGGCTGGTTTGTCGTCCGCACTCTTACTTGAGTGTCATCATTGAATTACATATCGTAAATAATTTCAGTTGTGGAATTGTGGACGAATTCAGGTGATGAGTAATGAGACATTGGTTATGTGAATGGTCAATGGTTGTGTGGATGACTGATGACATAGGATACAAATTAGATTTGTGGGTTATTACCGCAATTGTTATCCCAGCCACGTAGGCAAACTGTAAATTTTGTGTGGTTTTTGATGTCAGGTATTATATTTATGGGCAAATCAATTTAAGGCAATAGCACAGGAAGAATAAGTGTTTTTCTTTTTAAGGAAAACAAAAAGAATTGTAACAGGTTGATTTTTGGTTTGGTTGGTTACAAACTGAGGAAAGTCCTCAAATATCCGTTCAAGAAAAAAAAAATCTTTGGTGGTAAGATTTCTTCTTTATCCCGGTTTTAAAGTTATGAAGCTTAAGCACTTTAAAATTTCACATTTATCCCAGATGAAGGGCCAAACTTTATTTCTAAAAATGCAATAAAATGGGCAAGAACAAATTTTGTCCATATAGTATGGCTTTATTAGTTTAAAAACAAACATTCCCATTAATTATCGTTCGCATCAAGCGCGGATTTTGGCCTAGGCCCGTGAGGCCCAGGCCTAGGGCGCCAAATTTTAGGGGGCGCCAAAATGTTGAAGACGACTAAAATTTAAAATCGATTGGGTTTTCAGTGTATGGAAATAATCGCAGTAAAATTATATTTTCTTTTAAAATATGTACTACCAAAACAAACAAAATATAAATTTATAATATAAAACACATAGTCCTTATTCCGTGCTTAGTTTAGCATTCTTTACTTTTTCTTAAGGCAAGATATTAATTGCATTCGTAAAAAACATAACATTGCGATGATAGAGAAGCCGAAAAAAGTGGGTCCGGCAATAATTCTGTCTGTCCGTCTGTCTTTGTCGGCACCTACAGCCTAAACGGATGGATTGATTAGCTTCAGACTTGGTATATAGTTTTATTATGACGTCCTACCGTGGGGTTTTTGGGAATTATTATTCTATTCTAGCTCTAAAACTAGCGGTACCTGACATATTATTTTTAATGAAAAACTAATTTTTCTCAAAACCGCTTCCTACAACTTTGATAAAACTTTCTGAATGGTGTTTTTTGTGTAAACTTTGTTTTGATTTTAATAGATTTTTTTGGAAAAGTCTTATAACAGTACCTCCTATGGGAGGTATCGATTTTTTCAAATCAGATTTTCTCTTAAACTATTTGACGGATTTCGATGAAAAATTTAATGTAAAAGCGCTTAAATAATGTTGCCTCTTCAAATTTTCAAAAAAATGTTAATTTTTTTTTAATTTTTGATTACCTATGTCAAGAACGGTTAGAACCATTTTTTTTTTAATTTTATTTTTCAGGTAAGAACTATAAATTCCTAAAAATTCACATTCTAAAAAAAATTTGGAATTTTTTCGAAACGTTTTTTAAAAAAACTGGAACGATTTTGAAAAAAAAAATGCGAAATTCAAAATATTAAAAGGCATCACTTCACTTTTCGGAAAAAACTTATAAACTAGTAATTTTTAAGTGATTAATAAAATTTCATATGATTTTTTCATTACTAATTTTTTTTCAAAATCTCAAGCCCCAAGATCGCTAGTAAGTTCATGCGACCAAGTCGTGCGCTTTATTTTATTAACAAAACAAAAGAATAAATAATATTAAATGAAGTCCACATTCTGTGGCTAGTTTTTAAATAATAAGTATAAGGTTAAGGAACAAAAATAATTATCACATTAATATAAGCATTAACTCTAGGATGATAATATTCACTTTAAAAAAAATTTATGAAGAAATAAGAAAAGGAATAATAGAAATGTTTGCAGAGCAGTACAACTGAAAAAGTGAAAACTGCCAAAATAATAAGTTGACAAGACTTGCATGAAAGGGACAAATCTTTTATTTTTAATGTTTGACATTTTGTTCTACATTAATTTCTATTACAAGTACTATCTTTCAAACAAAATCAGCATAATCGCAGTAGATTGTAGGAAAAGCGCTGTGCACCACCAGTAGATTTGAAAAGTAAGAAAAAAGCGCAGTGGATCTACTGCTTTCGCAGTAAAGTCCGAACCCTGTGTATGTAAATGCATGAAGCAAAAAAAAGACGGCCTACTTTTATTGTTTTAAACGGTTAGAATTTGAAAAAGTAATTTCGTTTTCCAATTCTGTTCTATATAACTATGTAATGTACATGATACTCGACATAAACAAAATTCGAAAGCTCCAATCAGATTAGTCAAGAGTAAATGAAAGGGAACCTTACTCTGGCCATGAAAGTTTTCGTACGAATATTTATTACCGCATTCTCGATATTTTAACAACAGAACTAACTAGACGTAAGGAAGTGTACAAACAGCTTCACGATAAGTTCAGTTTATTCGATAAATTACCTGTCATTATAATATAAATGAATTAACGGAGCTAACAGCAAAGACAGTCGCAAAATATTCGGACGATTTAGAAGAAGCATTAAGTAATGAGTGCATTCATCTGCAGTGTTACTTAAAACAACTATTAGGCAAGGATGAATTTACACGTTCTGCATCAAATATAAGTGCGTTTTTGCATTCACGTGAACTCTACGATATCTATCCAAATATAGGTATTGCATTGCGTATTTATCTAAGTATTCCTGCAGCTAATTGTTCTGGAGAAAGATCATTTTCCACCCTGAAAAGAGTGAAAAGTTATTTGCGTGCAGGTATGAAGCAAGAGAGACTCAATGCACTTGCATTACTAACCATTGCAGCACAATTGGTTCAAGAAGTTAATTATAAAGTGGTTATTGATATTTTCGCACGGACAAAAGCAAGAAAAAAATTCATAATATGATTTATCAGATACAAATAATTACAAGCAATTTATTATTAATTCTTTACTTAATTGTTATGTTAAAAAAAAAAATGTTTAATTGATTCCTAAAGTTCCTAGATTTATTATTGTTATTAATATTTCATTATTTTACGAAAGAAAAAGGGCGCCATATCGTCTTGGGCCTAGGGCGCGCGCCGTCAAACCTTAATCCGCTACTGGTTCGCATACCTACTGTCTTTCACTCAATGGTTCAATGCTGATGCCACTTACTCGAAGCGGATATAGTCGTGCGCTCTCGATTGCGGTGTCAATTGGACCTAGTAAGCGAATAACCTGAGATAATTCTGTGTATAATTTTCCTCAGGCTATTCCGTGTTATGATGAGCTATTGAGATCGATGGCGAGTTAATATTTGTGAATTTTCAGCCTCCTTCTCGTCCGTGCGGGAACCATGAATGTTGTCATAGCATACCATTCTACCGTGCTATTTGTACAAACTTGCGTACAGCAGGACCCTGTTCTATATAACCCTCAGAAGAATTTTATTTCTGAAACTGGAAAATTGGCTGCTGCGTGAGGCGAACGCATACACATACAAAAGATTTTCAATAACTGCTGGCGCAATAAAAAGGGTTTGTATCACACAGAAAATTGAATTTTATTTTTGGCCTGGGTAATTACTTTGAGCCCTGTTATATTCAAATTTAAGCTTGCAGATCGATTTTTAACAAAACAAGACAAAACTTAAACTTTTAAATATTAGATTTTGAAGGAAAATATCGATTATGGGTGTATTTAACAATTCTTGAACCACACTCTGCTATGCAACCAAGGAGTACAAACCGAGGTGTTCATCTCCTTACTTCAAAACTGCGACCGATCATATGCATATTATGACTTTGGACGAAAATCGCCTTTAAAAGTGGGCGTGTCCTTAAAACTTGTACACAAAATGAAGCACTAACTGGCCTTTTATCATTAGTCAATTTTTGGACATTTGTATACAACTACAGCTAAATCCAGTTGTTTTTTATCGATCTTACCTGAATAAAGGTATTTTCTAAAATTCACTCCCTTAAAAATGGGCGTTGCAAATGAAAATCAAGGGATATATTTTCCATATAATAAAGGGCAAAAGGTTAAAATTGAATATTGGTACCTTAAACTTTTAAAACTACGTTTTTGTTCTTTCAGGAAAAGTGGGTTGTAAGCCACGCCCGATATTCAAAAATTTCTTTTCATACACAAGCTTCATATTTTTTACTTAGAGGCGCACAAATTTGGGCTTGTGAATTGATTATAAATACCGTTTTTTGCTAAAATAAGTTTTTCTATAGTCTCTAAAGAAAAGTGGGCGTCAGCCACTCCCAAAATAATTTTTTTGTTTTCATATATAAGATGTTTACGTACAAAATCAGGTTTTTTGCTCGTCATTTTATAAAAATAAAATTGATGATTTTGTATGTAAACTGAAATATGTATTTTAATTTAATTTAGAGAAGATGCGTTGATTTTGATAGTTATTGGAACGAAGTTTTGGAACGAAGTTCCTTATCGCGACTTGTGAAAGGGGTTAGACGGAAAAAATTCTTACGAAAAGTTGTAACGACTGCTATATAGTAAACTATTGTAAGCTGTGCGGCGTGCGCATGTTTCTCTGTCTCTCTCTCTCTCTCTCTCTCTCTCTCTCTCTCTCTCTCTCTCTCTCTCTTTCTCGGAGCCGAATTTTTTAAATTTTGAACGGTAATTTTTAAAAATCGTCAAAACACAAAATTGCGGAACAAATATCGACAGATTATGAATTTGTTCTTTGTACAAGCATAACTTGGCTAAATATTATCCGATTTGCAAGAGGATTTTTTTGTTGCATTTGTTTTTAACCAGGTAAACACACAACGGAGCCGGTTTTTTTTTTTTTTTTTTTTCAATTGCAAAAACAAACGAGTTTCTTCTCCACCTGTGCAAGTGACCCGTTCGCCAGAGCTGCTCTACTCGGAAATGCCTCGCTATTATATTTGGAATGCGCCGTACAAAAAATTTCAACTTTGAAAACAAGGGCAAGCTGTTGCCGGATATGCGGATGTGTATTAAACTGATGCGCTTGGTCGTATCTATGCTGTTCATCCACAAAATGAGGACTGCTTCTATCTGCGATTTCTTTTGGTCAATGTGCCTGGTCAAACTTCGTACGAAAATCTGCGGACTGTTGATGGTGTGTTGTGTGCCACATTTAGAGAAGCCTGTCAGCGGATGAATTTGTTTGCCAACGACAATCATTGGGACGCAACACTTTCTCACAAAACGTTTCTCCTTTCGTTGATTTTTACTTCAATTCGGTCAAGATCCGACATAGCGCTTGCGATTGCCTCTTCTCGAATAGCGGCCACGTTGTTGGAAGGTGGTTGCACAGCACATTCAGCTTTAAAATTGCCACTGAATCTGCAGTTGAATGACGAACCAACATGCAATATTTCAAGAAATTCTGCTATGGCACAAGTGTTAAAAACTTTCAAAATTATCATCTGGGATGAATGCACAATGGCACACAAGGGAGCATTGGAGGCTCTTGATCGAACAATGAAAGATTTACGGAACAATATGACACGCTTTGGAGGAGCAATGATATTGCTAACCGGTGATTTCCGTCAAATTTTACCAGTAATCCCGCGATTAACGCCTGCAGATGAACTCAACGCTTGCCTAAAATTATCGTATTTCTGGCGATAAGTAAAGAAGCTGCAGTTGACGACGAACATGCGAGTTGAGTTGCAGAACGATCCATCAGCCGATGATTTTGCAAAAAAAACAATTGGCAATTGGAAATGGTCAAATTACCGTTGATGCTGCAACTGGTCTGATTTCGTTCCCGCTAAATTGTGAATTCACATCATAGAAGAATGAACGCATCAGCAAAGTGTTCCCTTACATCGGTCACAATTATTTGAACCACGATTGGCTCAGTGAACGCGCAATATTAGGTGCGAAAAATAAGGACGTCGATGATTTGAATTTCATCATTCAAAATAAAATGGCAGCTCCACGGCATTCGTTCAAATCGGTGGATCGCATAACAAATGATGACGAAACAACAAACTATCCAATTGAATTTTTGAATTCGTTGGATGTTCCCGGTCTACCACCGCACAATTTGCAACTCAAAGTCGGCTCTGTCATCATAATGCTGCGCAATCTGAACCAACCAAAACTATGCAATGGAACTAAGTTGACAGTGAAGAAACTCATGAACAACGTCATCCAAGCGACAATAATCAAAGGCAAGTTCAAAGGCGAAGAAGTTCTCATTCCAAGAATTCCTTTGATACCAACCGACTTGCCATTCGAGTTTAAGCGGATTCAGTTTCCCTTTCGACCCGCATTCGCCATGACAATTAACAAATCGCAAGGCCAATCGTTGCAAGTGTGTGGCCTTAATCTTGAATTCTCTTGCTTTTCACATGGACAACTGTACGTGGCGTGTTCGCGTGTCGGAAAGCCATCTGCATTGTTTGTTTATGCACCGGACAAAAAAACAAACAACGTTGTTTATCACAAAGCGTTGCAGTGACCTAATCATTTCTGTTTAAATAAAAGTAATTTTAATCAATTTATCATCAATTGCTTAATTCTTTCTTAAGATAGGCTCGACTTTCGAAAGGGACATTTAATCAATTTAAGGCGGAACGAAGTTCACCGGGTCAGCTTGTTAATAATAAAAAATAATAATAATAATGAATCCTGACAGTGTTTCTGCACAAGTTCCGGATAAAATTACAATTCCTTCAAGTGAAATTTTATTACAATTCCTTCACTAATTAATCGAAAGGAACTTCGTTCCATCCGGGTGTCCCTTGACACCTCTCAACTTTTTTTGTTTTACAATAAGACCTGTAATTGATTTGAGTCGTTTATGAACAGATACCGTTAAATAACCTCTGATCTATTAAACGTTAATGCTATGTTGAGGGTACTTTGAAAGATATACCTTATAAATTCTGAATAATTTCGTTTATGTCGTTGTCCACATATGGCCGTAAAACCGTTAAAGCAAAAATAAGTCAAAATTACTAAGTGGGTCGTTGCATGGGAGCCACCGTTTAACCTATAAAAAATTATGATTAACTATGCCAAATAAAGTTTGAGTCAATTCAGTTAAGCCGTTGCAAACTTATGGCTGATTTTCTTTATGACCATTCACTCAAGCCAAAAACAAAAAACCCAGTACCTCCCATCCAAAATGCATAAGGTTAGTTGAATTTTGAGTTTAACGAAAATCGTAAGAGCCGTTTTTGAGCGAATTCAAAATGAAAAGTACCGTTAATTTAAAGATACCAGTTTGAGCCGGGCTTAAACGAAGTTAAAAAAAAACCCCGACAGCCTATATGTTCTTTAACTTGCTATAGGTATACATGCATGAAGTTTGAAGAAAATCCGTCAAGCCGTTATGGCTGTAGCATGACGTGAAAATCCGCAGAGACAGATAAACGGACGGTATTGAGCTTATCTTTCATCGTTATGTCAACAAAGTGAATTATTTGAATAAAATTGTTTTTTTTTTTTTTCACGAAACCAATAATTGCTTTAAGTGCAAGGTACCAACATTTAATCGTTCTTTGTCTGACAAGCGAAAGCAAAGCTTGAAACTACACCAAACACAAAACAAGAAAGAGTCTTAAAGTAGAAGGCAACGATGAAGTTGACTTTCGATATTGACGTGGTGGCTTATGCCGGCAACGCGATGACCCTCGACAATGACGGGTTGGGTTGACCCTCGACAATGACGCAATTGCAGATAAAGCAGAACATTTTTCAGGTTAACTTTCCAAATTTTAGTCGGTATTAATCAAATATCAATTTTTTTTTAGATAAACATTTAAATATTAACATAATTTGCCGTATATACGAGTAAGCCAGTTGGTTCTTTTCCAACTTTTTAAATGATAAATGTTTAAGAAAATGCCCACCATTTGAATACTTCCAAAAAATCTAAATTTTAATTCTCACTGGAAAAAGTTTAATTTCTAGGAAGCCAGGTAGGTACATCAGCAATTCTTTTATGCATTCGATACACTTTTGAAGTTGTTTATATCGTGGTTCTTAAAAAAGGAAATCGGTAGCTATCAGGATGAAGAAAAGGGAAATAATCTCATTAAAAGTTAAAATTGACTTTCAGTTTTCAGCGCAGTATAGCTATGGGCCCTCTATCTGTGCATACAAATAAAGGTAGGCACAAAGGAATGCCAAAGACATCAAGACAAAAGCAGCATCAGGCCAAAAAAAAAAAAAAAAATAGATATCCTGGATATGCCATTGGTTGCCATTAATGCGGTCAAGCTGAAGGGATGAAATTGAAAATGAAATTTATTGCTTTAGACTCTATTAAGACGGATTGCAGCAATAAGAAACCGATTTCCTTCGTATCATAGCAATGTGATGTAAAAGTTTTGCAAATCATTCTTTATTCAGAATGGAAGAAGTTAAGATTATTATTGCATTGCTGTCTCTTCTTCCGCCAGGAGATATAAAGTTTAAGGGACCTCAGAGCCCTTCTAGAGTTGTTCAAGAGTTATTGGAAAATATCTAGAAACAAAAGTATTGAGGATTGAAAATAGGAAAGTTTTTTTTTTCAGGTGAGTGTTGTTTCACCTCATATATACCCTTTTAAATAATCTTTTTTGCATTTTATGGAGTTTTAATTGTCTGGGAAGTTTAAAATGAAACCGATATCAAATGCAAATTTATAAAAGCGAGAAGAAGACCAGTGAATTATATTTTAAAAGGTTTCACATTTTGAAGTTTTTCAGCATGTAAGATAGGTATGTATAGGGTGTGTTTTTTTTGTAGAGGTATAGAACTTTGAAATGGAATAGATCAAATATGATTTTATACTTGCTCTATGGGGCAAGTATTGGTTTCGCGCAGAAAAAAAAAATTTTTTAATCAAACATGACATTACGATGATAGAGAAGCCCAAAAAAGTGGGTTTCGCCATACCGTCCGTCGCGTCGGTCTGTCTGTGCGGATGTGCGCTTTTTCACGTCATGATGCTACAGCCTAAGCGGCTTGGCGGATTTTCTGCAAACTTGGTGTATAGAAGTTTTAAGAAAAACGATTGTTGAGGTTTTTTTATTTTGTTTTAGCTTGGCTCAAACTGGTACCTTTCAAATAACGTTTTTTTTTTCATTTTGGATTTTCTCGAAAACGGCTCTAACAATTTTGATTAAACTCAAAATTTGGCTAACTTTAGGCAATTCTAACAAAATTGCGTTTTTCTATCAAATGGTCGTAACGAAAATCAGGTTTAAACGGCATTTTTAAATGGCCATAACTTCACAACGGCTTGATCGAACTTACTCAAACTTTGTTTGACATACCTAGTTTTTCATAATTTCCTATATGATAGCATTGCAATTTTTTTCAGTAAAACCGTTCTAAACGGTGGCTCCCATACAACAAGCCCTTCAGTTTTAGCCAAATTTTGTTTGGTTTTCTATAATCTTCTCGAAAATGGCTCTAATGACTTTGATTAAACTTTGTGTGTTATATTTTTTTAGTGTTTTTAAGGGAACTGCGTTTTTAGTTTTTGGTTAAAAATGCAAATAACGGAGATCTGCCCTTAACGGCTTTTTTGCAAATAGCCATAAGTTGGCAACGGTTGTATTGAAATCACCCAAACTTTATGTGGTATAGCTTCTCACAGCTTTCCATCAAATGGCATTTTATTTTTTTTCAGTAACTCATTTTTAAATGGTGGCTCCCATACAACGAGCCGTTGAATTATTCCACTTCCACCAACCCACAAAGCACACCAAACAGTCTGTTTTCATGGATGTAACCGTGTCTCAACATATATGCACTTGAGGATTATTATCATTACTCTGAATACGGCAGTTTTGTTTATTGATGTATCCATTCAACCAAAAAAGAGCTTCATCGCCAAACAAAATTCGCGCGTTACGTTACAGAACCATGATTTTGAAAATAAATTTGCACAGTTTGGAAGCGTTGTTCAGATGTCAATCTATTCATGTTGAAATGCCAAACCAAATTTAAAATAAATCATTTGACAGCTGACAAAATGGTCGCCAATTAAAATAGTGTTGCCAACTTAAATTTCTATATACCTCTTTAAAAAAAAACCCGTTATAACCGAGCTAAAATAAAATACTCCTCATTAGCAATATCGACGGTTAAACTTCATACTTCGTAAATCGCAAAATTCGAAAAAAATATTATTTATGCAAAATAATCAGAAAATTCAGAGCCATATTTCGGCATTTTCAGCTCAACAATATTGTTGCGAAAATGTTTCACGAATGACAACAGTAAAAACTAATATTATAAATTCCATTAAAAAAAAATCAAGCAGATCTCGTAAGTCTCTTACTTCGCAAGTAAATCAAATTGAATTCTTAAATACTTACGAGGTACCTATTGCATAAATAATTCCTGATTGTGTATTATATTTTGATTTCTGACGAACTTGCAAAAACGACTTACGAAGTTATGAAGCTTAACCGTCGATATGTTTTTTAGCAGGTTTAAGCAAAATCATTAAAGTTGTTTTCGGGAAAATTAACAAAATCTATGTGAGGGATAGGGAAAATCGGAGCATTATTTTCTTAGATGCAAAATACAAATTGCCATATATTAATATACTCGAACAAATTTCAAAATATTGTTTCAAAAAGTTTTTCAAAATAAAACAATATGTTAAAATTGGCGATGTATTGTCAAATGAAATTCAAAATTCTTCCGGTGTACCTCAAGGCAGCCACCTTGGACCACTCCTTTTTATCCTTTTTGTTAATGATTCGCCATGTAAAATTTCTCTTTCTAGGTGTCTTTTATATGCCGATGATCTAAAGATTTTTAGTTGTGTAAAATCTCCATTAGATGCCAGTAAAATTCAAATTGATATTAATTCCATTGCTGACTGGTGTAATATAAATGAGTTATACTTTAATATTAAAAATTGCAGTGCTGTAACTTTTTCTAAAATACAGAATCCTATTTGTTTTGATTACAAAATTGAGAATCATTCATTGGAAAGATTAATGAGTCAAAAAGATCTTGGCGTTATCATTGACTATAAAATGAGTTTTTCTCTTCAAATTGACCATGTTATTTCTAGAGCTAATTCGATGTTGGGTTTTATTTCTAGAAATGCTAAGTCTTTTAAAGATCCTTATACTCTTAAAACCCTTTACATATCCCTTGTCAGACCTTTGCTTGAGTATTCTTGTATTATATGGAATCCCTTTACACAATCAAGTATCCATAGGATTGAAATGGTGCAGAAAAGATTTACTAAATTTGCCTTACGAAAGATTTTCAGAGGTTCTAGTTTTCCGTCTTATGAGACCAGATGTATATTAATTGATTGATTAAGACCTATACTGACATATGGCAATTTGGTCTGGTGGGAAGCTACGAAAACGACTTCCAACCTAAAGACAATTACAAGAATACAAAGAATGGCGTGTATAGGCACCACCGGGGCTATGAGAACCACCCCCACTGCAGGGCTGGAGGCTATTCTCAATCTAAAACCCTTAGACCTCTTTGTGCAAGAATCTGCAGCAAATAGTGCCCTCCGGTTAAGCCAGACTCAAAACTGGAAACCGAGTCAGACAGGTCATGCGCAGATTCTACAGATATATACGGGCCACAATGTATGCACAGACTACACAACACCCCGTTTAGATTTTGAAAGACCATTCACCACTTCTTTTCCTAATAGAGAAGACTGGCTTAACAACCAGACACCATGCGAATCAGCCATCCAAATCTTTACAGATGGCTCCAAAATGGAAATTGGTGTTGGTGCAGGCTTCTACTCAGAAGCACTTGAACTAGCCGGATCAATTAGGCTCTCCGATTACAGCAGCGTCTTTCAGGCTGAGGTCCTGGCAGTGACAGCAGCTGCTAAAGAAGCTGCAATGAAGGCAATACCACGTGCTGATATCACCTTTTTCATTGACAGCCAAGCGGCAATCAAAGCAATTTCTGCCATTGAAATAAAATCAAAGCTTGTAACTTGCTGTCGCGAAGAGCTTAAGGTTCTTGGCGCGCAGCATAACATAAGACTATGTTGGGTTCCTGGCCACTGTGGTGTGCAAGGAAACGAAAGAGCTGATGAGCTGGCAAGAAAGGGATCATCCCTAGAACTCAATCGAGCAGACACAACGGTAAAGATCCCAACCTGTAATATTAAACAGAAGATTGGGAATAAAGTACTTGCTACAGCTAACGAGAGATGGAACTCACTCGATTCCTGTGTCATAACCAGGAAAATGTGGCCCTACTTTAATAAACAAAGAACAGAAAAGATCCTACTGCTCAAAAAGGAATCACTACGATCTCTCGTGGGCATACTGACCGGGCACAACATGCTGGGTTACCACAAAAAGAAAATGAAACTCAGCACGGACGACTTGTGCAGAGGTTGTGGCGACGTAGATGTGCATGAGGACACACCGCATTTTCTTTGTCACTGCCCAGCACTATGCCGCTTAAGAAACGAAGTTCTGGGAAGTCATTTCTTCCTGGACTTGGAAGAACTATCTGAACAAACGGGTACAAACTCCAGATTTATCAACGCTTCAAAATGGTTTGAAAATGTATAGGTTTTTCATAGGTCCCATGTTTATAGGGCCCGAAACCCCCAGGGTATCACAATGGATCTACATTGATCTAAGTGTGATGGACATAACATCATTCATCAGCCCACTTACCTAACCTAACCTAACCATATTAATTGATTTAAAACCTTTAGTAATGAGAAGAAAACTATATTCGGTACTCTTTGCTTTCGATGTTCTTAATGCAAATATTGACTGTTCAATTTTGTTATCAATGTTTAATATTTATGTACCGTCTCGTTGTTTGCGACCTAGAGATGGTGATTTTCTATATGTTCCTTTTCACAGTGTTAATTATGCAAAACACAATCCAATTACTATGGTTCATGTATCGCTTTTAATGAGTTTGATCGTTTTATTGATTTCAATAAAAATAGGATAGATATTAAGAGAGATTTATTGAAAATTATGTTAACTTTAAGTTTAATTATTATGTTATTATAATTTTTTTTTTTTTTTTTTTTTTTTTTTTTTTTTTTAATCATATTTAATCTGTAGTCTCTATAAAGTCATTGTTACTTGAAAGACGAAATAAATAAATAAATTCAGTACGACATAGGTACATACATAAAAAAACAAAAGTATTTAGAAAGTTCAATTAAGTCTTAAATTTTGATTTAACAAAAAAATAGTAATTGAGCTCAGCAAGTATTTTTTACACAAAAAAGTAAGATTTTTTTTGTTTCCCGGAAACCGAATTATGACAATTGTTATATTTATAGTCTAGGTAACTACTGAAAAAATACAAGAATTTAATTTCATTATAAGGCTTTCCCAACACGAATAAACTATTTTGCAATTTCAATTTCAAACTGGTGTTAAATCGATTGGCTACGGTTTAAAACTGGGATACCAAATTTTTGACGAAAGGGCAAACGTGCCGGTCTAAGGTGTTTTTTTTTTTTTTTTTTTTTTTTTTTGTCGGGTAGCAAGGGTATGACTTGGTATATGGTTAAATGAGCGCTGGAAGGATATGAAAAATGTGATGTGTATAATATTAAATGTTTTAGGCGCGTAAGCGGCCTTAAGAAGCTGCACTGGTCGGTTGATGCGGTGCAAAAAAAAAATTAAAATTAGTTTGCCAAAGAAGTTTCACTTCTAACATTTGTACTTTGTATGCACACACGCATTTTTTTTTTTTTTTCAAAATACATAGCATCAAATAAAGCACTCAAAAACTGTTCCAAAAAAATTAATGCGAGTCAAGATTTGTGCTTGGACATCCAAATTTCTAGTGGTATTACTTCAGTGATTTCAAGGGAATTGCATAGCATATTAGCTATCTGATAACGAGGCAGCTATCGATATCCGCATAACAGCATACCTACCCTGGAAAAGTATCCAATAGCACCAAGGCAATATACACATCATCATTCATGCTACTTCTTCAACATCTATTGGCATTATCAATATGCAGAAAAATTAGATATCTTTAAGAAAATTATTCCCATCCTCAGGCTAGTTCTTGATGCGGTATTTGTGGATAAAACATTTAGAGCGTACTTCGTACTGTAAAAAGGTAATGATAACTTTCTCACATTATATGCAGAAATTATTTTAAAAATTATTGATGTGTCACTGCATGTGAATAATTAAAGTACAATTTTTAATATAAAAATTCCTCAGATAAACATATCTCAAAATCCATATCTTATTGTATATTTCCTTTAAATTATGTCTTTCTTCCAATTCCTGGAAATTCACATTTCCCTTTTGAAATGAGCTTTTCTTTGAATTCAACTCATCCCCCTGTTAACAAAAGAGTTACGAGTTCGTACAATACCCAAAATTGTTTGATTAATTTTCTTTGAAATATACATCTGAAAACTTATTCCCAAGTCCCAACCCATATACATAGAAGATTCTCAAAAACTATTTTAATTGGAAAGTTATTTAATTATTTATTGTCATAGTTACAAAGTCCTTCTCTTTAAGATTGCTTCAAGGAAGAAACAAAACAAAATATAGAATTTCAGTTGGCGCTAAGAGCACGTATCCCGATGTAGCTTGGAAGGGCGGCGCAGCGTGGCAGTGAAGTTTTATATATATATATGTAGTAAAAGATATAAAAGACAGTTCTATGTACATCTTTTCTTCATGTTTCAATAACAATTTAAATTTTATTTCATTTTTAATTGAAAGCGTGAAATTACAACGACAGACATCGCTAATGAGTAAATCCTCACAAAATTTGCCAACAATTTTGAACATCTTCCAACGTTCTCGCAAAGTCGTAATTCGTATAGTTCTTTGGAGGCGGTTCTTTCCCCCATTCTATTGCATCATCGTCCTTCATTTAGCCATTTGCTTTACAAGTAGTGCTCCTTGTAACTTCTTTCTTTCGGCGTCTTATAAAATATTAAAATGCAAATAGTTCGAGTGGAAGAGATGGGCTCTGCTCGCTGCGCCGCGCCGCACCGCACCGCGCCGCCGCTCCGCTCGATCCATATTTCTGCTGCTTATGCTGCTTCAATCTTGCAATAGAATAGAATCATTACGTTTGTGCTTGCGTTATAGGTTTTCTTTTCAAGGAACAGAAGACGATTTCGAAGACAAATGAAAACATCTTTTGGTGTTGTAATTTCGCTAAAATTACGGAATAAATAGTAGGTACGCCTTTGAATTTTGTATAATATGCATTTATTGTTGTTCTTGTTTACAGAAGATGTGCATTTTTAGAAAGGTTTCGTCCATTGTCGAAATATTTTGGTGTTTATATTCATAAGGAAAAATGCTTGAAAGAGAAATTTTGCATCGTTAGGAGTTTTGATGTGAAATAATTAAATATTTAATATAAAATGTTTAACTATGTACCTTACCTACTATTGACCACAACTCTTTGATTGCTGACTCATAGCACAGGGCCATAGTCATATTACGTCATATTAGTCACATTAACTTGATCTTATTCTTGATAATTGCCCACGGGCTTGAACAAAAAAAAAAGAAGACAAGAAAACAAAACTTTCATTTTACTTGCAATTATAGGTAGGTACCTACTATAGGGATAGTTATGGATTCGTCCAAAAAAAAAAATTGAGATAACAATCACACATTACATTGCGATGTTGGAGAAGTCGAAAAATGTGGGTCAGGAAATTCCGTCTATCGGTCTGTCTGTTCGCACCTAGATATAGCCTGAACGGATGGGTCTCAAATTTAGTATTTAGTATTAACGTCAATCGGAAATTATTTTTAATTTTTGTGCTACAAGCCCGAAAATAACGGTTCTTACAATTGTGAAGAAGAAAATTGATTTTCTCGAAAACGGCTCTAACGATTTTGATAAAACTTTTAGAATGCTATTTTTAGACGGCAGTCTATCTTTTGGTTAGAAATTTTTTTCTGAATTTATTTTATAACTGCACCTCTCATATAACTGGTATTTTCAGAACAATTTTTTTTTAAACTATACAAATAACTCCAAAAAAAATTTTGGGCACAGGAAGTTATCGGTGCAGTGAAATAATGCCGAGCGAAATAATGCTGAATTTCGGAATTCGGCGTTATTTCGCTCGGCATTATTTTGCGGCATGTTGGAAATGGGTATATGAAATTTTTTAAACATTATTTTCCAATATGCAAACTGAATCAAAAAAAAAATGTCATATAGGGGAACGCGGCCTAAGATGGCACACTGCCCTTTTCTCTGGTTCTACTGTATGAATCGGAAAAGTCTGAACACATCCTTGCTTGTTTTGTTTGGCTGTGAAATCTGATGTGGTCGGTCGTCTGTTCAAGTGCGGAAAAATAATTTAAAAAATCGAAGAAAAAAAAAGTAGGGAAACAAAAAAATATTTTCATTTTTAGTATGTTCCAACAGAACACTTAAAAGTGAATATTTAAACAATTTTTAATAGTGTTAAGTTAAAAAATATTGTTTTTTTTTTCTATAAAATGCTACCGCGTGTGTGTTTCGAGAGTGCATTATTTGAATTTACTATTTCTCATATCAAGTGAAAAAAGGCAAGATGGCATACCATGGTGATGGGCAGAATGGCACACTAGGCACACTATGGCATCTTACACTCTCTAAATAATTTGTTTTGTTATTTTGCAACACAATATGTTTAATTTTTTTTTTTTTTGTTAACGAATAATTCTATTTTTTCAGTGGTTGGTCATGACAAACAAATGACGAGCAGGCAAACTGGAGCTCTGAGGCTATGAAATAAGCTTTTTGGACCGTCAAAGTTGGTATAATGGGATGGAAAAAAGCAGCAAGATGTTTTAAAGTACCAAAAACCACTCTTCGCATACACGCTGCTAAAGAAACAGATGAACAAGGTGCCAAAAAAGGTATTGGCAGGTTTAAAGTCGTTTTTTCAGATGCCGTTGAGAAGGAGCTTATAGCTCACATAAAACTGCTTGAATCACGATTTTTTGGACTGACATGCTTCGAAGTACGGCAGCTCGCATTTCAAATTGCAGTTCAATTTTTTAAAACTTTAGAAAAGCATATAAATTGATTGATTAATAAATATTTTTTATTATTTAAAGCTTTAGAAAAGTATATTCAAGTTTTATTTTTTGTATACTTTTTTTTCATGTTATCTACTTTAAATTTAATAGAAAAGCATTGTCAGGCTTCTATTTTTAAATTCTTATTCTTATCTTTTCCATATAATATAATATAACAATATATAATTCTTATTGTGTTGATTTTCTTAAATGCAAAGTAACTTATGCCGTCTTGCCCAATTTCGGTATGCCATCTTACACACCCCATTGGGCAAGATGGTTTTTCGTGGACTTCTATTCAAAAATGTATATTGGTGAAGCCGCTGATTCAAGGGACCTTTACTCTAAGCATCTGATAAATAAAATAGCAACGTACTATCTATCATCACCAAGCGATAAATATATTTTGCAAAGTTCCTACATATTACCCTAAGAAATTTCAAAATATGCTTTCGAAAAGTTTTTTTTTTCAAAAATAACCTTTCTGAAAAAAAAAAAATATTAAGCAATGAAATATTATTGCGTGCTTAGTTTTCCCAAGAAAACTTTTAAATTTAATTTAAGATTAACGATTTTCTATTTTTAATTTTCTCAAAATATCTACATACATACATTATCTAGTAAAATATTATATTATAAGAGCGAAGTTGTGCGACCCAGTCGTGCATTTTATTTTTACTTGTGATAATAGGTAGGTAGGTACTATAAGGCAAGTTATGCATTTGTCGAAAAAAAAAGTTTTGAGATAACAATCAAACATGACATTAGGATGATAGCGAAGACGAAAAAAGATGGTCCAAAAATTCTGTCCGTCTGTATGTCTGTCTGTCTGTATGTATAGACACCTACAGCCCAAACGGGTGTGCCGAATTGGTTCAAACTTGGTATATAGAGTGTTTTAGGTATTGTACATAGGGAAAATTGAATTTTGTTTAGCTCAAAAAATAACGGTAGGTACCTGCCATATAACCGTTACGTTAAAGCTTATTTTTCTCGAAAACGGCTCTAACAATTTTGATTGAAAAAAATCAGTGTAGCTTTTTAGGTACGACCAATCAAATGACTAAAAAAAGTTTTAAAAAATGTTTAAGAACGGTTCTTTCCATAGCAACGTTTTTTTTGCTTTCGACTATCTCGAAAACGGATCAACCGATACTTTCGAAATCTTACACATATATAGGTGTAGGTAGTCCAATTTATACTGCATACCAATATGATTAAAAAATATTTTTTTGTATTTTTAAAAGCATTACAAACAAAATTTTAAATAAATATTTTGAAAACTGCTTACTAAATTTTTTTCAAAAATTATAAATAAATGTATTTTCTGAATACTTATGAATTGGCATTTTTGAATTTAATAAAAAATTATAAGAAAAAAATTTTTTTTTTTGTCTAAAAAACCGCTTCACAGATTTTTATAAATTTATTATTATAAATACAAATTTATTCAAGAAAAAAAACCGCGTACTTTTTCTTCAGCTGAAATTAGTTTAAATATTTTTTTAAGAATTTTGAAAAATTTATTTTTATCAAAATCTCAAGCCCCAGACCACTGTCACAAATTAGAGTAGGTTCGTGCGACCCAGTCGTGCATTTTATTTTTTATGTTAAGAAAACCGTTTGGCTTGTTTTTTGAATCAAGATTTTACTTATCGGTTGCATGGTAAAGATACATCATAAGGCCAACAAAATAAATATTTACAAAACCCTCTTAACCCATATAGTCCAGTCCACAGGTACTTTTAGGTGGAAAAAGTTGAGAAATTAATGAAACTTGTGGTTTTTTTTCAGGGATAGTATCTAAACTAACATTTCGCAAAGTTTTTGACTCAGCTCCGGATTTCCCTCAATAACTTACTTTTTTTTATGTCCTACGATTAAGGCATATTCGACTTCTTATTAGAGCATAAGATTTTCTAAAATTTTGTTTGTACAAACGTTTTTGTACGTCAATTTTTAACCCAGATATGGCGCTTCGAAAAACAAGTAATTTTTCAAAATTCCCCCAAAAATGCCAAAAAAGGAAGAACTCCACTCCAAAAGTTTTGAAAAATTACCTGTTCTTAGAAGCGCCATATCTCGGTAAAAAATTGACAAAAAAAGTTGTTTGTACCAGCAAAATTATTTGAAATTTAGCGTTCTACAAAAAAGTAGATTATGTGTTTACCATAAGACGTAAGGAAAACAAGTTGTTTAGGAAAAACCAGCCCCCCTAGTAATCTTTTAGCACAGGGCCTTCGAATTCAAAAACTTAGCTAAATGTTGGTTCACTATCCTTATATCCTTTAGCTGGTTTGGTTTTGGCAACACTGGTTTTGACAGCTGACGTGTGTTTAGTACCTTGTGTCACTGTCAAACAGCTTCAGTTTGGTTTGCAATTTAACCATGGATCGTCTTACAAATGAACAACGCTTGCAAATTATTGAATTTTACTATCAAACTTCGTGCTCGGTTCGAAATGTCGAAATATCGAAAAATTGTGTTCAGCGATGAGGCTCATTTTTGGTTGAATGGGTACGTAAATAAGCAAAATTGCCGCATTTGGAGTGAAGATCAGCCAGAAGCATTGCAACAGCTACCAATGCATCCCGAAAAAGCCACTGTTTGGTGCGGTTTATGGGCCGGCGGCATTATTGGGCCATATTTCTTCAAAGATGATGCGAATCGCAGCGTTACTGTCAATGGTGAACGCTACCGAGCGATGATAACAAACTTTTTTTTGCCCGAAATGAAAGTTCTTGACTTGCATGATATGTGGTTTCAACAAGACGGTGCCACATGCCACACAGCACGCGAAACAATGGCGCAATTGCGAGGAGAGTTTGGTGAATTTCACGTTTCGGGCCGTTCAATTGGCCCCCTAAATCGTGCGATTTGACACCATTGGACTATTTTTTGTGGGGGTATGTCAAGGCTAATGTCTATAGGGACAAGCCCGCTTCGATTGACGCACTGGAAGCCAACATCCATGCATTCATTCGTGAGATACCGGCCGATATGTGTGAAAGAGTATGCCAAAATTGGACTCAGCGGATGGGCTACCTGAGACGCAGCCGCGGTCAACATTTGCATGAAATTATCTTTAAACATTAAATTGCAAGGTTCAAACTATCGATTCAAATAAATACTTCATTCATTTTTTCGAATTTTTTGTGTCTTTTTTTAAAAAAAAAGTTCTAAACCTCTTAAAAAATCACCCGTTACAAAATCCCCAAGCTTCATTTACTTCTGACATTTTTCCAGCTAAGCCCACTCTTCGGGCCTGTCGACTGGAATAAAAGGTAGGCCTTTATAAATTTAACGATTCATATAAAAGCTCATCGGTGCTAAACATACAATAGCTTTTACTTTCCTCAATTCATGCAATTGATTTCTATTCTGATTAAAAACCTTTGAATGAAACTTAAGCATTGCGCAAAATGCTCTCCTTGCCATACTCTACCACAACAAGAAACTATCTGTGGAAGGCTTGCAAAATTTAAATTTATTAAAAGTCGAACATTTTAATATATATATATTTTTTTTTTTCTGAAGTAACTCTAAGACGTGTTTGTTAATTTTTTATTATTATATTTAAGAAGTAAAATTTAAAACTGCAATCCCCACTAATTTTTGTTTTTAGTGGAATTTTAGCACCATCTTCTGACAAATTTTGCAATCCCACTTTAATCTGCAGTAAAAAAAAAAAAAAAATATCGGTCACACTAAAGCTGATTTTTTCTCAACTAAACAGTCAACAGATTATTTAGTATTTTGAAAGCTTTTCCAGACTATTATCCTTCTTAAGTAAATGTGTATTTCTACCTTTTTCCATCTTATATTTTGTAAAAGATTATCACCGACCCTGGATTATTATTTTCCTGTGTGCATTATTTTTTGTACCTAAATATTTTGTTAGGATTAAGATAGGATCAATGACGATGAATTCCGAATTCGTATGCTTGTTTCTTTTGGAAATTTTTTTTTAAAGATTGTCCTTTGAAGATTTGAGCATAAAATGAACAATACAATATACTTATTTGTGATGTGGGGTTTTTATTTTTGCTCATAAGACAAAATGTATACATCACTTGTCTGTCTATTCTATGCATCATTGTCGAGTTCTTTCGGTCTACATACCTACAAAATATTAAAATAAAGTAACTAATAGAATAAACCAAGATATATAGATACCTACCTATATAAATATATTTAATCGATAAATAAGATGCGTATGTAAAGATACGTCTATAATAAATATGTTTTCTTTAGTCAAATAATTTTATTTCCTTAATAGTTTTTATTTCATCCAAACTAACTTTGGCAGAAGCTATTCATAAAAAAGACACCGTAAGTTTAAATATAAAAAGGTAGCTATATTAACTCTGACCTTTCTTATCACGCTATCCTTAGGATAGGTAGGTAAGGTACAAATTTACAGACACAAAAAAAAAAGGAATCAAAAGATAAGCACATTTTATAGAGCTCTATGGAAAACAAAGAAGCCTTTCCTTGCGAAAAATGTAGATATTCTTATCTTTTTAGCCTTGATCCTAAATAGTTGAAAATCTGGTATAAGGTGGCACAGCACAGACACACTGTCACACTGATAAAGTTATAAATACATACTTGCCTGTTTCCGCTCATTTTTCATGTTTCACGTATCTAGCTATCCTTTTATTTCCGTTAGAAAACCTTTGTTTCTTTTTGCTTTACAAAGTGTGTGTATTTAAAATAATTCTTGGTCATACAATAATCAAAAATAATTAATTTAATGAAATCAATTCACCCAGATCCGCTGTTCCTGTTGTTAACACAAACTCTTTTAACCAAATTGGTCCTAAGGTCTGTTTTTACTTGCGAATATAGGTACCTACTATACTGCAAGTTATGCACTCGTAAAAAAAAAAAAATTTTGTTGGGCAATCAAACATAACATTACGATGATAGAGAAGACTAAAAAAGTGGGTCCGACAATTCTGTCTGTCTGTCTGTCTGTCTGTCTGTCTGCCTGTCTGTCTGTCCGTCCGTCTGTATCGGCACCTTCACTACAGCCTAAACGGCTGGACCGATTTGCTTCAAACTTATTAGATAGTATTATTATGATGTCCTACAGATGGGTTTTTTAATTAGCATTCTAGCTTTAAAACTAACGGTACCTGCCACACGATTTTTAGTGAAAAATTATTTTTTCTCAAAAACGGCTCCTATGATTTTGATAAAACTTTCTGAATAGTGTTTTGTTTGCAATCTCTGTTTTGGTTGGAGTAGATTTTGCGGGAAAAGTCTTATAACGGTACCTCCCATAGGACCGGTTTCTTGAAATCTGATTTTCTCGGAAGGCACTTGACGGATTTCGATGAAATTTTTAATGTAGAAGCCCTTTTATAAAAGAAATAATATAAATTCTTAAATTTTTCCAAAAAAGTTTTTTTGAGTTTTTTTAAAGTTCCATTTCTTTTTTTTTCCAAAAACGGTTTAATTTATTTTTTTTTAATTTTATTTTTCTGCTAAGAACTACAAAGTGCTAGAACTTGGCATACTAAAAAAAAAAAAAAAAATTGGAATATATTTTCGATAAGTTTTTCAAAAAAAACTGTTTTTTTGAAAAAAAAAACTCTTCGAACGATTTCGAAATTTTTGTTTGTAAAAATTCAAAAAAGTAAAAGAAACCTGATGGTTTACTTCATTTTCTCGAAAAAACGTTTTAGGTATTGATTTTTAAGTGATTTATAAAATTTCATATGTTCTACGCTTTTTTTCCCAAAATCTCAAGCCCCAAGACCATTTTAACACATTAGAGCAAGTTCGTACGACCCAGTCGTACACTTTATTTTTTTTTTAATTACATCGCAAAACGGTTTTCTTCAATTAAAACATTCAATTCACAGGTATAGCGACCCTGTGTGGAATACGAAATAACTCAACCTTTGATGCTGAAAGCTGAAGGTTTTTTATTTTTTTTTTAATCATCTGCCACTAGCCAGACTGCTTTGGTTACCAAAAGATTTGAATCAAAGGATTCAAAGTTGTTTTTGGTGAAAGAAAATTATCAGTTGGACTGGAATCCGACTTTTGGTCAAAAACGAAGTTTTTTGAACCCTTGATAAAAAAGGTATTTTTGGTTATAGGTGACTATGAATGCTTTTGCTTCATTAATGTATACATATCTACGATCTCTCAATAAGAAGTATGTAGAGCGTGATTCATCGTGAGGTTTGATTAATAGTGTAAAATAAAACACACATATACATTTGAAAGTGAACTTAAAATTTTTAGTATCAGTTAAAAGAATAATTCATGGCATTTATTTTTTGAAAATGATATCATGTAAATGTTAGATATGACTACGTCTGAGGTGGTCCATTCGGAAGGTCTAAATTTGGTCGACTAGGTTGAGCTTAGCTACTGGCATCTTCGCGAATAACACAAGTAATGTTGGCTTCCAAAGCGTGAAGACCTAAGGCAGACGGCATAATTGCCATGTCCGTATTCCATGCTCAATTATTTGTAAATATTGATTAGGAAAAATAAAGAATTTAATAATCTATATAAATAGGCAAGCAGTTTTTTTTTTTGTGGTACCAATTGCGAGGTGGTTACCCAACCGATTGATGATTGATATATGTACATATATATCGTTTTAAAGGTATTACTGAGTAGGTGTGCTGAGAATATTTTGTTTTGTAATTTTTTTTTTTTTTTTTTTTTTTGAGAATACAGGTGAAAATGTAATAACCTGAGGTTTTGCATATCCCCACCATCTAAGTGGCCAATTTACAAAACCAATACGTGAAATTAAGTGCTTACCAAAATGATATCTCATTTCTCAACAAGTCCATTGTTTCACACGCTGTATGGCTCGTAGCGCCGGCCACCGGCCATCTTGTTGAAATTAGAGCTCACCAAAATCATGGGCTTGAATTTCAGGAAGCATATACTCCGTTAGCATGGCACAAAGTTGTCAAATACACGACAATCCAAGCTGCTGAGAACGACGACGAATTAATTTGTCACTGTCTTTGCGTACACACTGATGAGCCCACCGTTCACTTGGGCACAAAGATTCAAGGAACTACATTTTTATTTCTTATATCAAACTAGCTGTCCCGGCAGACGTTGTTCTGCCCTTCCGAGCAGATAGCGCGGTGATATAAACGATGATAGATATAAACATTTTAAATATAGAGCGATAAGTTTGAATTCTTAATTATTTTTATACCGTCAAATTAATTTGTGTAAAATATGAGAACCTGGGGTGGAATCGGCTAAGGTTATTTGTGATATGTGATAGTCACAATATACAAATTTCGTCTGGCTAAGGTGATTGTCACATGTGACAATCACATTTTTGTGACTTTTTCTTGTGACAGCTATTTAGGTGTCACTTGCATACAAAAATAATAATAAATAAAAAATAAACCTCTGACGCTGACTTATAAAACAAAATTATTTGCTTTTGCTGTCAAAGATTTGTCAAAGATCTATACTAATGTTGTTTTCGATTGGGAGAAATTAGTTTCTCCTCATGATTAAAGTAAAAATAAAAACAATAAAAAAAAAACAGAAATGAACATTTTTTTAATTGAGATATTTTTCTGAAACGCGTATATGTTGTGAGCAATCACGTGAAGTGACAACTAAATTAATCTTTTCTAAATAAATACATAATTGTCACGTCCCTTAATGTAAATTATATATTAAAATTGTTCGAATTGTTTAATTTGAAATACAAAATATATAGAAACTGTGACGTTCGTATATATGCGCCTTCAGACCGCATATTTCATAAAAAGCAGAAGAAGTAAGACTCGCAAAACACAACTCCGAAGAGAAACGATTTGTCTTCGGAGTTATCTCCAATTGCCCAACAGAAAATGACATAATGAAAATAAACAAAATTCCGGTGATCACATTATGCAGACGCACAAAATTATTTTATCACATGTGATTGTCAGAAATGTGACAATCACAAATCACATTAGCCGATTCCACCCCTGGATTTTTATTTTTAATTTAATAAACTGATAAAAGTAAGTATACACCCGAGTGTATTACATTAACAAAAATCCAATAGAATTCCTGTTTATAACAGCTTGTTAAAAATAGCATCACTCAAGCATCGAAGTACGTAAAAGCTATCAAACACAATAAGATTTTTAAAAACCGTATACCACTTTTTTTCTTTAATCCCATTTCACCCTATAAACAGCTAAGGCATGCAAAAAATATTTAGTTAATGGACCTTGTGCCTGCTTCACTAAGCAGATCACATTAATATTAGAATGCATTCAACGTCCTTATTTTTGGCTGCCAGTATTGATCTTTCAGCTTAAAAATTGTGATTTCGATAATTTTGCGCAATGTTTGGCACTTAAAACCAATTGCTGTTTTGTTTTTACGAAATTACAAAAAAATACCTGGCAAAGTGATTAATCTAGCAGTAGCATCAATAGGAATTTGTCCATTTCCTATCAGTACAGTAGTTGTCTAGAAAATTCGTCAGCCGATGGGTCATTTAGTAATTGTTCTCTTACATTTGTTGTTAAAGTGAGTGTTTGAACATTTCTCCATAAACTGGATGACTTCAAACATGCCTTTAATTCATCTGCTGGAGTTGAATGGGGAATCACTGGCAGCGTTTGACAGAAATCACCAGTCAACAATATCAGAGCGCCACCGAATATTTCTTGATTATTTCGTAAATCTTTCAAAGTTCTATCTAAAGCTTCCATCGATCTCTTATGTGCCATTGTACATTCATTCCACACTATTAATTTGCATTGTTGCAAAACTCTTCCCATTCCAGAATTTTTAGAAATGTTACATGTTGGATTTTCATTAATTTGCATATTCAATGGTAATTTAAGTGCAGATTGCGGTGTACGACCAACATCAAATATTGTTCTGTGATCTTATAGTCGCTAATAGCAAGGAAATCAAAAATGCTTTTCCGGTACCGCCTGGCGTATCTAAAAAAAAAAACATTCCTCCGCTTTCGTTTTGTAGAGCTTGAATTATAAATGTGTTCATTTCATTTATATCATATTGTTGTTCACGTTGCATTTCTTGATTAAATGCATCATGTATTGGTCGATTAGGAGCATGCAAACCTAATTGTGACAATGTTTTATTTGTGATTGTTAAGCACAATATCTTCAATTATAACTAATGCCTCATTATACATTTCCAGCGTAATGATTAATTCCTGATTTCTAGAAATACGACGCATTCTATTCAAGATATCTTTAGTCATATAGTCACGATAATTTTGCCACAATTCTACCGGATTTGATGGAAAACATGTTTTGATAATAATTGAAAATATTGTTCTTATTTGATCAGTAAACCTGTTGAGGATGCTTCCATAATGATTATCATTTTCAAGTAAATGCAGTTCTTCACGTGCATGACGATAAGTGTGACAAAGACGCCCATATACTCTTGTTAAACTCAAAATAGATGTAGGTCCAGGAACATTAACCAATAAAAGATGCAACAAAAACATTCATGTTGGCTGGGATGCACTATATAAAATCGTCAGTATATCTAAGAAATTATGTTTGGTGTTTTTTCGTCTTATACATATGTTTGGCTTTACTGCTGGAACACAATAGAAAAACGCAGCCGGAACCGCAGCCGCAACCGTACCGCATGCCGTACGTACCTAATTAGAAGTGCCCACAATGAAGTCGTACGTACTCCACGTTTTTTTACAATTTCCACTGAGAAACATACATATATATGAATATAAAAGATGATAAAACATATATCGCATCATGTATAGTCTTTTCAATAAATTTTTAATCACCTGACCTAATTTCTAAAAGGATTTTATTAGCACGTTGCTCTTTTTTTTTTTGTATGGAATGTCAAAAATACGCACGTATTTATTAAAAGTTGGCCAACTCGTCCGTCGCGGTTTGCGGCTGCGGTTGCGGATCCGTCTCGTTGTGTTCACAACATTGAATTCGTGTGTATTCAATATTTTGACATGCGATACGGCTGCTGCTGCGGTTCCGGCTCCGGCGCCATTGTGTTCCAGCAGTTAATTTTATCACATGTTAAGAAATTTCGCGCGAACATAATTTCACAGAGAGTTAAAGTCTGCAGGATCACTGCTTCTTCAAAATTACCGCATCTATAAAATCTTACGTATATTATATCATTGGCACATTTTCAAACAATTCTTTTACTTTGAGAACTTAAGGAAATGCTATTTATTTATGTATTATGTATGAATGTAGGTACATAGCTACTACATATTTTTATTTAAAAACCAACATACAAAAAGTGCTCATATGCCATACACCCAAAAAGCGTGATTTTGATGTTTTAAAAACTGTAATGATCCCCCAACTGTTAACGCGCATACCATTTTATGAAAAAAAGAGAAAAACAACCATTGAAACTTTATTGCTTTATTATTAAATCTGCAGGTAACCAAAAGACTCCTTAACTACATCGAAACACCATCATCGCTTGGACACAAATCCAACTATGCAACATCTATTGGCCAACCAAGAAAACTTTTCCAGTTTCACTATTACTCAAAACATAGCGACGGGGGGTCATTCCGTAATTTTCAAAACGATCATCGTCCAGACGATAGTCGTGAACGATATCGTCAATAATTTGCTTCACGTAACTTACTACTATCGTCTCGTCTATCGTGTCGTCTATCGTTTATTTTAAAATGTAGTTTGAGAGCGTTTAGTATCTTTCAGAAACTCTCAAACTGTATATAATGTCAAAAAACAAAAATTTTACGCTTTTCTTTGATTAAATTTAAAAATGTTTCAAAATAATGAAGTAGTGAATGAAATTTGTGTATTTTTTTTTTAATTTTCGCGCATTTTCGATACGTTTTAACTTATTTTTTGTGCATTCGCGGTTTCGGTTTTATTGATTTTTTTTGAGAAAAATTTTTAAATTTAATGTGAATTTAAGTAGTTTTGTGTTTGGTTTGATCTGATAGAGGAATTTCCAAAATGTAAGATATTTTGTATATCTGTATGATATTTTTTTAAATAGGTACATAAAAACAAAAACGCGTATTGAAATGAAAGTTGGTTTCCCAATCAGTCGTTTAAAACTATAAATTAAAGATAAAATTATCAAACATTTTAAAAATCAAATAGAAACGATACCTATTTAGCTATCGTGCAAACGCTATCGTTTAGACGACATTGATTTGACGATTATTGGCTTACGTGAAGCAAAAATTTAAGTATCAAAACGATATCGTCCAGACGATAGTGATTTTTAATTTTACGTGAAGCAAGTCTATCGTCCAAACGATATCGTCTGACGATAATCGAGATACGGAATGACCCCCCAGGCTTCATCATAAGTGGTATGTATGTAGTATATACATATACGATATACTACATATACATATGTACATACATATATAGGTCACGACTACATTTTTTTCGAAAATCAAATTTCATGCTTCACAATAATGCTTTGATGTATTTGTATACACAGCGATAAACCATATACAACTACAAAAAAAGCAAAAGCAACAACAAATGTTTATGTATGGGTATCGAGTATTGACGCTTTTTTTTACTTCAAAACTAAAAACAAAAATCCAATATTATAAAATTCCGACTATGACTGAATTATATTTCAAATAAATGATTTTTGAGTTTTGCTAAGTGAGCTTTAAGTTTATTTTTCACGCACGCACAAAACACACATACCGATTTCAACGAAACTTCACCGAATTCATATATAGACCAATACCAAAGATGTGTCAAAGTTTGGTTGAAATTGGTAAACGGGTTAAGGCGTGAATCGGCGACCAACAAAATATAGTTTACTTTTTATATATATAGATTATAGTTAATGCTCAAATTGAAATTAAATGCAACAACTTTTGTTTGACAACTGCGATCATCATATTGACAACCATAATCAACATATGATGACATTTCATTGAATCTCGCGTTATTTTTTTTGAAGTACAGACGACATACATACGTTTGTACTTCAATGTCAATGGCCGCACCTCTGCTCTGCAAAACATTGAACTTCGAACCATAAATAACATTTAGCCTAGTTATTTTAGGTTTTATCTGGGGAAAAACTCCAACCAAGCTGAATTTTGGTACACACCTTTATTATGGCATTGTTATGAAGATGTGAAAAATCGACATTGATATAGTGCCGGCAAAAAAAGTTATGAAGGTCAAAAGGTCACGAAAACCTAAAAAAAAACTGTTTTTCGTAAATATCTCGGTTTCTATAGCTCCAATGATTTTAACGTGTATGACAAAATTGTAGAACATAAAATTTTCTACTTTTTACTTGCGATTATAGGTACTATAAGGCAAGTTATGCATTCGTAAAAAAAAAAAAAAAATTCTAACAATCAAACATGACATTACGATGATAGAGAAGTCGAAAAAAGTGGGTCCGACAATTCTGTCTGTCTGTCTGTCTGTCTGTCTGTCCGTGTGTCTGTCTGTCTGTATAGTTACCTACAGCCTAAACAGCTGGACCGATTTGCTTCAAACTTGGTACATAGTATTATTATGACGTCCTACAGAGGGGTTTTTGGAATTAGCATTCTAGCTCTAAAATTAACGGTACCTGCCATACGATTTTTTGTGAAAAATTAATTTTTCTCAAAAACGGCTCCTATGATTTTGATAAAACTTTCTGAATTGTGTTTTCTGTGGAAACTTTATGTTTTGGTTGGAATAGATTTTTCGGGAAAAGTCTTATAACGGTACCTCCCTTAGGACCGGTTTTTTGAAATCCGGTTTTCTCGTAAGTCACTTGACGGATTTCGATGAAACTTTTAATGTAGAAGCCCTCTTATAAAAGAAATAATATAATTTTGAAAATTTTCCAAAAAAAGTTTTTTTGAGTTTTTTAAAAAAGTTTCAAAATTTTTTTTTAATTTTAGTTTTTTCCAAAAACGGTTTAACCTATAATTTTTTAATTTTATTTTTCTGATAAAAACTACAAAGTGCTAAAAGTTGGCATACTCAAAAAAAATTTGGAATATATTTTCGAAAAGTTTTTCAAAAAAAACTGTTTTTTGAAAAAACTGGTCCAACGATTTTGAAAATTTTTTTCGTAAAAATTCAAAAACGTTAAAGAAACCTGATGGCTTACTTCATTTTCTCCAAAAAACGGTTAAGGTATTGATTTTTAAGTGATTTATAAAATTTCATATGATTTTTTCAACGCTTTTTTCCCAAAATCTCAAACACCCAAGACCATTTTAACACATTAGAGCAAGTTCGTACGACCCAGTCGTGCACTTTATTTGTAAAGCATTAAATTTCCTACAATACAAATAGGGTGAAAATTGTTGTATGTCAATTCGTTACCAAGAAATGGAATTTGAAAAGGAGATGAGTTTGCATCTGTAAACTATAAATCGTATGCAAAGGGGGATCTCCCTCCCCCAATTAGGCAGAAAGGGTGATTTTCTAAAAAAATATTTTTTTTTAGTATTTAGGTACATACAATCTTACTTTGAATTTAATAAATTAATATGGATTAGTCCATATAACAATGGATTCTCGGCAAAGACAACAGTACCTGGAGGGCCCACTGCGCGCGATTAAGGGAATTTAACTCCTTTTTCGGGGGCACATATGTTCACGAAACTTCTTTGCTCCGCAGCATTGGTTAGGGTAGGTGCAGTCGTCTGGTAGGGGCCTATGTCAACAGATTTTGATTTACGAGATTTCCGTTGAAATTTGCGAGATTTTTCTGTGTGAAACTTTATTGCGAGATTTTTGAAAGAGAGATTTTGTAATTGCGGTATTTCGTATAGTGCTCCCAATCCACCCACATAATATAAGTGTCGCGCGCATAACAACTGAGGTGTAGTCGTCCTTTCAGTTAAGGGGCTATTTTCCGATCACTAATGATGTTTTATCAGCCACTTCATTCCTCCGCACAATCTTGCTGGATGATTAGATCACTGATTTTTAATCTGTTTCATTAAAATAAATATGTGATGGATTAGAAAAAGTGCAGCAGTGGAAACCTACTGTGGTTTGGAATTTTTCGCCTACTACAGCTGGACATGTTACTTTTGTCACTGATCCCTCGCACATGTCCTTAGCTAAAAGCACATGGGTTTCTGGAACTCCTCATTCCCTGATGGCGCCATCGCCCATCACATCAGCCACATCAGATCTCGAAGTTGTCTCGATCCCAAAGTATCTATATATAAATAGGCAAGCAATTTTTGTGTGGTACCAATTGCGAGGTGGTAACCCAACCATATGTAACACATTTACATACATTTAATACAGTGGCCGGATTTTAGCCACTGGGCGATTCTAGTTTCCATAAAATCCTAACACTTTAAATTGCATCTGATGTTGACGGGACCAACCCGCACTGAGGTCATTGGCCATCAGAACTATTAACAACTATTAAAAAATTACCCTTAAAATATTTTAAATAAATATTATTTAGACACTAGACACCTGGTTCTGTTCCTTCGTTTTCATATTTTAAAGAGGCTAATGAACTGAACCAGCTCTTGAAGTTAATTAAGAATAAAGTATACATCCATTAATCTTTTTATCGGAAGGGTATGCTGGTACCACTTCCCTTATCGCACATTCTAAGGCTCATCCTTCCTCAAAGGATTCTTTTTTACTTTTAATGAAAAATTAGATAAAGGTACTCTTTTTTCAAAACTATTTAGCTAACGTCTCTCTCGCCATAATGGTGCTAACAGGTTTTTTTATTGAAAAATGTTTTCAACATTTTTATAAAGCATTTCATCCGGAATCCTATTAACGTAATAAACTATAAGAAACTGGACAGCAAAATTCTTTAGCAAGGAGTCTATATACCCTTTCGTTGGATAGATGAGTTTTAAAAGGAAAATGTAAAATGCAGTTTTGAGTATATTTTAAATTTCAGTGATAAATTTATGCAGACACAAAATAATTTAGTAGCTTTATGTCCTTACTTCGCCCTTGTTCGATCAAGTGTTTCACTCAAAAGATTGTTTTGCAATGTGCATTATATGTTACTTGGTGGTTTTTCTATTGGTATCTTTAAGTGAGAAAATAATTTTAATAGATAGTATAATGTTGTCAATGAAATATTAAAGCAATGAACATCCATGTTAAAAGCATTATCTTACATTGGGTAAGGCATTCGTCCATGGGGAACACAGAACATACGGAAGTGCGGTATTGTCGTAAATGTACAATCGGTTCTGAGAATTTGAAAAGAACAATAAATTGCTAAAGATGGTGGTATTACGACCGATATCTTCCAAGCAGATGGAGATTTCTGAAAGTGAAGAGCAAACAAAAAGTCATCTGTACAATCTAGTCGGATGAAAGCCTGCCTTTTGAATAGAACAACATCATCGTATGCTCTAACCACCAGAAAGGAGAAACTCCGAACCGCGTTAAATTCGAAGGTATTTAGTTTCCCAAGTCATGCCTTCAAAAACTGTGTCGGCTCTTCTGTGTGAATATTTAAACCCTTTCACCCGTAAACTGATTGGCCCCTATAAGTGTGGTTTTAGACCATCAGGTAATTCACCCGATCAACCAAATGTTCACGACTGTTTAGGATATATAGATAATGTCTTTGGAGAACTCGAGATTCTCCTTTATGATTGGTAACTCTCTGACCCTCTTTTAATGTTGAGAAAGGCTTTAGGCAAGGTGAAACGCTGTGCTGTCATGTAAGCTTTTTAACATCTTTTTTGAGGCAATCGTACAAGACCGCATATGAATACATCCATCCGTCCCTCTGTCCGTCCCTCTGTCCATCCCTCTGTCCGTCCTTCCGTCCGTATCTGTAGAGGTCGCAATTTTTAAGCTTAAAAGCTTAAATTTGGTATATATAATTTTTGGTTCAAGAGTAAGGCTAAATTCTTGAACCGGTAAAATCCGCCCACAAATACGTCCAAAATCGCCATTTTTGTTATACAACCTCAATTTGGCAAAATTAAATTATGTTTTTTGTTCAGTTACGATAAAAGCGAAACGCTAAAATTTTGCACAGGAAAGCTCAAAGTGAGTCTTCTTCCAATTAAATAAAAATATTTCAGTTTAGGAGTGGCTGACGCCCACTTTTCATACAAAACCATCAATAATATTTTTGTAAAATAACAATGCTTACCTACACAAGAGCGAAAAATTTTTAATTTTGTAGGTATAATGTGTACATAAACATCTTGTGTATGAAACCAAAAAAAATTGATTTTAGGCGTGGCTGACGCACACTTTTCATTAGAAATTAAAAAAAATTGTTTTTGCAAACAAACAGTATTTATAATGACTCCAAAAGCCCAAATTTGTGCGTCTCTTAGTCGAAATTAAGACGCTCGCTGGTGAAAAAAAAAATTGAATTTTGGGAGTGTTCTACACCCACTTTTCATGGAAGAACGAAAAACGTAGTTTCAAAAGTTTAAGCTTTAAGGTACCAATATTCAATTTTAACCTTTTTTCCGTTCGTTATTTTCTCTTTATTTTTGTGTGTGCATTTTTTCAATACGCCCACTTTGAGAGCGTGATTTTTATAAAATTCCCTTTTTCAGGTACTCCATACTCGATTCAGATGTAGTTTTACAGATAAGGCAACAAATTGACAAATGATCAAAGCTCAGTTAGTGCTTTTAATTGTTCCTTAAAAATTTTAAAGACACACCTACTTTTAAGGGACGTTTCTGTTTAAAGTTGTAATATGCATTAATTTTGTAATGTTTTTTAACTATCAGTCGCAGTTTTGAAGTAAGAAGGTGAACACTTCGGTTTGTATTCCTAAGTTACGTAGCAGAATGTGATTCAAGAATTGTTAAATATACCCATTATCGCTATTTCCATTCAAAGTCTAATTTTTAAAAATTTAAGTTTTGTTTTATTCAAATCAATCTGCAAGCTAAAAATTGAATGTCACTGAGCTCATAGCAATTGCCCTGGCGAAAAAGTCTCAACTTTGGGCGTGGCACACTCCTTTTTTTACTGCGCCAGCAGTAATTGAACATTGGTGACACAAAATTAATGTTATTGGATTTTTTCCTGTCTGCTAAAGAAGAATTTTGTTTCTGAAACAGGAACTGAAAGCATCGCTTCCCAATAGATCAGCGAAATTAAGCATCGTTTGCGCGTGGTTAGTAGTCAAAGCTATAATAACTGCGTTGTTGTTGGCATATGTTTGTGTGTTCTTCTCTCTTCTGTTCTGCCTGTCTCCTTCTGTCGTTATTGTGTTGTGTTGAGCAGAAGGCCTATGTTGCCAGTGCTTGTAAGTGTGTCTACTTCGATCGATTCATCGACGGACTAGATTAATAATGTTATGTAATGTAATGTATTTTTCTGTAGTATTTAGGCCATAGGTAGTTTTCTTGCAATCTCACATGAGTCCAGGTAAGCTAATCTAGTGTTTGCTTCTGATAGAATTGCACCTGTTACTTTGCTTTGAAGATCACAGAAAGGGGTAAGATTGATTCTTTTCTTGTCATTTTGTCAGCTTATTCATTTCCCTCCCTTAGTTACCCCTTACCCTGTGAGCGGGACCCAACAAAGTGTAACATTGTGCTGCGAGGAAAGAACCTTCAGCTATTGGCAACAGCTTTTCACAAGTTTGGATTTTATTTCAGCAGTCGAAATCACTTTTAATGCTGCCTGTCTATCGATTAAATGGTAATATCGACGACTCTCTGTCTGCTTCCGTCACTGCCAGAACTTCTACTTGGAATACACTGTTTGAGTTGGGTTATCTGATTGATCTGACTGCTAATTTTTAAATACTCACAGTAGAAGCTAGCTCTCAGTTCCAATGTCCATTTTTGATCCATCTATGTGAAAATGGATTTAGTCGAGAACGGAACGTTTTTTTGTCCCAGTCTTCTCTGTTTTGAAAGATACATTCAAATTATTTTTCAAAATCAAGATGGGGTATAATGCATTCAGAGCCTTCATTTGCTCTCAAATAATTTAGCAATATTTCTTCCAATAGATAGACTGGCTTATTTTTTTAGGGCACTTTTCTCTCCAGTTTATGTACAGTTCAATGGTTTAGTTTTCAGTTTTTTTTCCCTATACCTGTTGGTGTTGTGATGCACTGGCCAGTCCAATGTACCCAAATCCCTGAGTTTTTGTCAATGCTTTTAGATTGGTGGTTTATGCAGCTTCTTTCCACCATTCTTAGCTACCATTATGTAAAAATTTAGCTTACTATTGCCGTGCACTGTACATCCTCAGAAAGAGTTTGGGGCTTGGGCACAGATTTTACCAAAAATTCTGTTGCATGAATAGAAGGCTATGGAATGGAGGCTTTCTTTATTCTTTCATCAACATTCAACTTCCAGTTCAGTTTTTTATCAAGCATTAGCCCAAGATACCATTAGATACTTTCAGTGTTATTCCCTCGGTAGAAGGTGTGTTAAACTCTGGCATGTTCCATTTGTTCGTAAAGAGAACAAATTCAGTTTTGATTAAACTCCAAGTAGTAATCGCTGTTTTTTCTGGTTTAAAATGCATTCTAGCAGCAAAGCCCTCCCTCTTAGGGCACACTATATACAAGACCCTAATCATGTCAGTCTTGCTATACATAGCAGAAACGTTTAGACCCTGACACAATCAGATAAAAAGTGGATGGGGTGCTTTGAGAGAAGGATATTTGGTCCTGTATGTAATAAGGGAATGTGCAGTACGGGTTATACGGTGGCATTGAACTTATCAAAGAGCTAAAAATACAGCGGCTTATTAGATGGCTGGGTCAAGTGGAGGCATATATAAGGATAAGAACCAGCCCGCCGAGTCTTGCATTCCAACCCTGGAAACCAACGCAGTACTAGTGTGTGGAGGACGACTTAAAAAAAAGTATTTGTATGTAATGCATATCTTATCTCTGAATCATCGATATCGAAATTATTGCCAGAAACATAAAACTTGTAATATTTTAACTGATTGTACAAAATTTTAATAAAATATCAATTTGTTTCAATAAAAAGTACAAAGAAACCAATATCCACTCATAAAACTGCAAGTTATATTTTTACTCCTTCATTCGAAATGCATTCAACATCCATGCAAAGGATATTACATTTTCATTTTAATATGTTGCTTATAGCAGCTATACACTTCACACATTCGAATAAGTCAAGCAAAAAGAAACAAAAATCGATTACTTACCCAAATTAAAAAAAAAAGAAGAAAAAAAAGAGAACTGGGTGAGCAAGTGTGCAATGCTATCAAATAATTTAATAAACGAATACCATGTCAGGAGTGAGAAATGAAAACCTAGAAAGTACAAAAAAAAAAAAACCAAGGACCATTAGATCCAAGAGGGGAAATAGTGAAGGGAAACAAGTGCAAGGGAAAAAGATTGATTTTAGCACGTTTTTCTATTACAGTTCCAGCTTCAGTCTTCGAGATGAACTTTAATTCCAGGCCAACGGATGATGTATGAAGCACGTACTCAGTCTCGTACATACATGTTATATTTGGATGCATGCACTGTTCTTCCACATAGCAATGAATTTAGTTTTTTAGTCCTTGTATAGTGTTAGCATTTGTGAGGTTCTTTTCTCGTGTTTTTATTCCCACAAGGGTAAATTATGATTTTCATTTGATGTAACTAAAAAAAAAAAAAATAGATTGCAAAACATATGTTAGAAAAGGTTAAATTAATGTTGACTCATCGGGATGTGTCTGCAATAAAGGATCATTTTTTTATTCATTATATGAAATATGCATTTTACAGAATGGTAACAAATTTTTTCATTGTGATGCAGAGCGCAGAGTGCAGAAAGGAAATTAGCTTGACACTGTCGCAAGGACCAAACAAAAACGTGAGAGTGTTCAGCTCAGTGCAATAAAAAAAGGGTTTTATCAGGAGAAAAAGCAGCATCAATGTTAAATCGAGGAAATGCAGAAATGAGGTCCAAAACTTTTATATAAGAGTAGGATAATATTTTTTAGCTGCGTTGGACCTTGCAAAGTATAGTGACATAAACGATGTATCAACAGTAGATACGCATCAATCGGCTATTAAGAGGGTAAACATTTGCTTAATGAAAACAACAGTCAAGATCCCGCTAGTCAGTAATTGCATCCGCTTAACCAAAATTAGATCGAAGCATCCATCGCCAGACTATGTATAAACGAATAAAGTAGCTGGAACCGCTGTTACAGTCCAGCAGAACTTTTCAAATACATCGGCGATGATCTGGTAAGAAGCATACACCAACTAGCCTGTAAAATACTGTCGGAAGAAAGTAAACCCGACGGACGCGGACGGTTGGAATCTAAAAACGATCTGCCACTTTTACCAAAAAGAAGACCGCCTACTCTGTTCAAATCGCAGAAACGGGTTGGGGTCAAAATTCCGCCGGGGTCAAAATTCTTTTCACAAAATTCTGCTTATCATTGCAATTTCGTATTTTTTTTTTTTTTTTTTGACAAATTAGAAAAGTAAATATACAAAAAAAAGCAGCAGAATTTTTTTCTTTTGTAATTTTAAAAGCAGAATTTTGTCAACCAGAATGAAAAAAAGCAGAATTTTCGTTTTAAAAGCAGAATTTTGAAAAGCTGTATTTTGAAACCAGAATTTTGAGCCGCTCCCTGCAGCAACATATATAGTCTGTTGACCATTTCATACAGGATCCTGTGCAGCATTTTATGTGAGCGTCTTCAACCGTTCGCTGACGACCTTATTGTTCCTAACCACTGTGGGCTTAGATCTTCACAACCTACAATTGACCAGGATCTTAACATTGCGCCAAACCCTGGAGAATATTCAAAAATTTAACATGTCGTGCCATGACCAACCTTAGAAACCCTTCTTAACTAATACGTCTTATCAGAATGATGACGTAGAAATAAACCAAATTTATTTCAAAAGGTTTTATCTTATGTATATAACAATAAGTTCACATGTTTTTTTATTTCTTGTTTGACTTGCCATTTAATCATGAATCGACTGACGCCTGAACAATGCAAGCAAATTATGCGAATTGGGCTCTAAGAAAATTGATGTTGATCCCGATTTTCAAGAAAATATTTTTCAGCGATAAAGCTCATTTTTATTTGAATATCTACGTCAATAAGCGAAATAGTTGCACTTGGAGTGTAGGTAATCGATAAACCAAAGATGATTCAGGACTTGGAAAACAATATTCGTCGCGTTATTGCTTTCAAACGAACTTAATGTATAATGTTAGCAGATCCCATCTACGATCGTTAATCGGTGTCATAACTGGACACTGCCCAAACCTGTTCTGCGTTTCCAAAATGACTTTTCCAGATATTGCATAAAGACTCTAACCCACAAGCCACAACTTCTTGTTCAGGCATGCCTTGTTGTCTCCAAAAGACGAGAATTATCATATATTTTGGCGAATTCTTCTTGAGGAACTCCAGCGATCTAATACACTCAAACAATCCGAGGGGTTTGATCACTAAGTTATGTGGCATCATAGTGAACCTAATAGTCTGTCAGACGTTTTACATAATAATAATAATAATAATAATAATAATAATAATAATAATAATAATAATAATAATAATAATAATAATAATAATAATAATAATAATAATAATAATAATAATAATAATAATAATAATAATAATAATAATAATAATAATAATAATAATAATAATAATAATAATAATAATAATAATAATAATAATAATAATAATAATAATAATAATAATAATAATAATAATAATAATAATAATAATAATAATAATAATAATAATAATAATAATAATAATAATAATAATAATAATAATAATAATAATAATAATAATAATAATAATAATAATAATAATAATAATAATAATAATAATAATAATAATAATAATAATAATAATAATAATAATAATAATAATAATAATAATAATAATAATAATAATAATAATAATAATAATAATAATAATAATAATAATAATAATAATAATAATAATAATAATAATAATAATAATAATAATAATAATAATAATAATAATAATAATAATAATAATAATAATAATAATAATAATAATAATAATAATAATAATAATAATAATAATAATAATAATAATAATAATAATAATAATAATAATAATAATAATAATAATAATAATAATAATAATAATAATAATAATAATAATAATAATAATAATAATAATAATAATAACAATAATAATACATTTATTGTGCAAGAAAATGATACATTGTTAAAGCATATTAAATCGAAACATGGCACCAGCCGTCTGCTTAATAGGCAAGAGACGTTTTACTGGTAGGCCAAACCTTAATCTAAACTAAGCACTAATCTCCCAGTGGCAGAATGTGGTAAGTTCAAACTGTTTGAAGTGAATACACAGACCTTTATATTTTTGGACTTGTTGACAGATTAAAAAAAAAAAAAAAAGTAATCCTTACCAAGGATGTGTCACTCGTTTGCAGATTTTATTCCTGAAAAAAAAAAAAACGCCCCCAAGTCAAAATGTCCGGCCTGGGAATTTTCCCGGTGTCTTGTATATCCAACACGCACCTAAACGAGCTCATATGCTAATGTGCTGATGCTGACCTTTCAGATACTCGACTCCTGCATAATGAACTTACATAAACACTTTTAAGTTATTAAGTCTTAAAAAAAAAAAAAAAAAAAAAACAATATTCGCTCGGCCTAACCATAGCATTAGGTTTATAATTAATATTGGCTGTTGCCTCCTTTTATTGTTCTATTAGCAATACAATCTAATTAAATCATTGTTTTTAGCATAATGGACTCAATTTCGTTGAAATGTTCCATTAATCATATAAAGCAGATTTATCTACGCACGCAAAAACCTACACACACTAAATATTTTACTGCATGCATTATACTTATTATATCTGAATCTATACTTTGGTATCTAGATTTTTTTCTGGTTTAATTTTATATACTCCGTATTCTAGTTTCCTTAAAATTGATTGCAAGGTTGTTGTTGTTGTAATCATTGCACGCGAGCTTTTGTCGTGTTCGTGATACTACAACGAGCATGGTATTATTATGTCCATCCATTTGCCCACGATTTGTTTAGTAGTTTTCTCGCTAACATTAAATAAAATATATCTAATTACTTTGTTCACTGTTCATAAATTGCTTATATATTTCAAAATTTAATGTTGCTTGCGTTGAGTTTTGTAAAAGTCTTTTCTATCATTGGTAAGATCTTGACTTGATTGAAAAGTATTGCTTGAATTTTGTATCTTGCTAGTTCTTAAATATTTTAGGTTAAATTAATTTTATTGTAACACTTTCTTAGAATTTTAGAATCTTAACTAACCTTTCGACTCCAATCAGCGCCGGATCTAGGATTTGTTCAAGGGGGGGCAAAAGTTTAATTTGGCGCCCCCCCCCAGCAATTTTTTTTTTAAGTTTACGTAGAAAACTTGAACTCATATTGTTAACCTGTTGTTATCTTTATGCTCTAATGCTTGATGCTGTTGACATTAGCTTATGTACGATGCATGTCATAAAAGTCTATGTGTGACCCAACCTAAGAAAATAAGGTATTGCTAAGGGTTCTCGTATTACTGATTACGCAAAATGCAATCTTGGCGTATGTGCAAAATAAAACCTTTGGGGTATGTGCCATAATCCAGATTGATTTGATAATTTTTCTATTTCAATAAACGACAGCGGAGAACCTGCTAATGTTGTTCATAAAAAGTTAAAAGGCTGTATGCTTATTTGTGATTCTGTCCGGTATTTTTATTGCACATTTAACTTTTACTCACCGATATACAAAATCATAACTAATCCATAGAACAGCTTTAGTGAAATAGCTTAGTAGTACACAACAAAAATTCTTTTTCATTTTTACTTGCTCTATAGGGCAAGTATTGGTTTCGTGCAGAAAAAAAAAATCTCGAGGTTTTAATCAAACATACGATGATAGAGAAGCCCAAAAAAGTGGTTTTCGCCATACCGTCCGTCGGTCTGTCTGTGCGTCTGTGCGGTTGTGTTGATGTGCGCTTTTTCATGTCATGCTACAGCCTAAACGGCTTGACAGATTTTCTTCAAACTTGGTATAAATAGCAGTTTGAAGAAAAACCTTTGTCGAGGTTTTATTATTTCGTATTAGCCCGGCTCAAACTGGTACCTTTCATGTAACGGTTTTTTTCATTTTGAATTTGCTCGAAAACGGCTCTAACGATTTTGATTAAACTCAGAATTTAACTTACCTAAGATATTTCTAACAAACTATCGTTTTTCGTTTTTGGCTTAAATGGTGGTAACGAAAATCTGGTTTAAACGGCTTTTTATGGCCGTAAGTTCGCAACGACTTGATTGAATTGACTCAAACTTCGTTCGGCATCGTTCTTTATAGTGTTCTATAGGATGGTTGTGTAAATTTTTCAGTGAAGGCTGTCTAAATGGTAGTTCCCATACAACGAGCCGTTCAGTTTTAGCCAACTTTTTTTGGTTTTTTTTAATTTGCTCAAAAACGGCTCTAACGATTTTGATTAAACTTTGTGTGTTATATTCTTTTAGAGTTCTTAAGAGAACTACGTTTTTTTGTTTTTGGCAAGAAATGCTAATAACGGAGATCTGGTCTTAACGTCCTTTTTTCAAATGGCCATAAGTTGCTAACGGTTGTATCGAATTCAAACCTAGCGCCTTTACGTTCTCATTTTTCGTCTACGTCACGAACACACATCGCCCTTGCATTTTTGTTTTGTTTTGCGCTCTACGTTACGGACACGCATGCCAAATGGGAAGGTCATATCTGGTTTGTACTCAACTTTTGAACTATGCTTAACTGGCTGCGCAAAATGGTGAAGCTGCAGCAGTAGCACTTAGCGTCGGAGTAAATGTCAAAAAAAGTAGCTCACTATAAGCAGCATTCACAAATACAATGGTGTAGCACTGAACTCAAACAAAAATCGTGTCCGCCATTCCGTTTGTTGTTGTTTTTCATTGCAGCACGTTCGTGAAGTTCAAATTCAGTGGACGGGTTTTCGGCTCGGTGTGAAAACCCTATTACTCTTACTTTTTTTTTTGCTCATCTTTTAATTTTGCTCCCTTCTGAAGGGCAACGAATTAGTTTATAATTTTCAGAAGTTGAAGACCTTTTTTTTACTCTCGTTTCTTTCTCCATCTTCCAATTTTGCGCCCCCATGAGGGGCGACGAATTTGTTTAAAGGGCGACGAAAGTGGCTTATTACATATTTCATATTTGGAACAAGAAATAAATAAACAAAGCATCATTTCCAAATTTTTTTTTTACTCTCTTTTCCTTGTTTATCTTTTAATTTTGCGCCCTGCTGAAGGACAACGAATTTGTTTATCATTTTTAAAAGTTGAAGACCTTTATTTTTTTTGTTACTCTCGTTTCTCTCTTCATCTTCCTATTTGTTTAAAGGGCGACGAAAGTGGTTCATTACATATTTCTTTCATATTTGGAACAAGAAATAAATAATAAACATTGCAATACTTTGGCGCCCTGTTCAAATGTTGAATACCTTTTTTTTTGTTTTGCTCTCCTATATTTCTTCATCTTCCGTTTGGCGCCCCCCAAGGCCAGGCGCCCGGGGGCAAGTGCCCCCCTTTGCCCCCCCCCCCCTAGATCCGGCGCTGACTCCAATTTGTTCAGACTGGCAATATTTATCGCACTATATACGATTTACTTATAAACTCGTTCGTAATGTAAATAAATTCAATTAAATTCAAGGATTTGTTGTTTAAGTGGCTTCAGTTTTGTTTTCAGCGTTAGCCAACAGCAACAATGGCTCGCAGACACGCGAACACGCGACCATCCACGAAACACAAAAACTCTGAATTGATCCCGCATAATTCTAATGACTTACCTTGTGGTTTCTCATTTGACTCGAATAGCAATTCCGTTGAATACATTTTCTTGATTTTCAGTTCGATAAATTTTTCAACTTTCTAATAAATTAATGCCATCGTCCATCATAGACCTCATGTCCTAACAGGTGTATAGGTAAATTTTTCAATATTTTTAGGTTACCAATGTTTTGAACTATACATACTATTTGTACGTCTTTCTTCAATTCGATCAATTTCCAGAAATCAAGGTGGTTTATTTGATTCAAAAATTCATCTGTAGTTCGGTTCATAAACACTTGAATTATTGCAGTCGCCAGTAAAGTGTGTTTACAACCTGCCAGAAAAACGAGAGGAGTCTGACAACAATCACCGCTATTCCATGTATTGAATGTATGTAATGTGGTTGTTTCTCGACGATAACGTGCCGGTTTTCCAAGCCCCATATGCGGCAATTTTGTTTATTAACGTATAGCAGCCGAGATGAAAATGGGCATATTCAGAAAAGATGATTTTTCGCCCGAAATTGTTGTCCAATTCAAGCTGCTCTAAGGCCCCAACTGCGAAGTTATAACGAAGCGGATGGTGTCATGCCTTTTCAATAGCAAGAGCGTTGGTTGCTTAATTTCAGCCAAAATTTCTTTTTAAAAAAACACACTGTTTGGGCTACACAGCACTCACTTTTTTTAAATAAGTTTTCAATATTTCCGAACGTTGTTAAAGCGTAAGGTGACGAATTACGTTCTGCGGAGGTGTGATTCTGACTTTCTGTCATGATTTTGATCGGGAAATAGCTAAGATTTAAAAACAATCCACTAAATTGCCCAACTTGTAGACTGATTGCGATACACATCTGATTGATTTCCAGATCCCCATTTTACCATACTCGTTTATGTTTTTGTTCCTTATAAAATGTTCAGCCTTCTAGCAAGTGCTCTGAGACAACTCTTCGATTTTATCGAAACAGAAGTACATATCCCTGGCAATAGAGGAAGTGAGAGTCATATTCTTATGTTTGCCCTTGTCATTGCAGTGTCTGCAGAGGTTTCTTCCTTTAAGCCTGGACGCAAAAATTTGAATATGGATAGGTAGGTATATTTGTTAAGTAGGTACCTACAGCAATATTATGTTTTATATTAGATTTACGTGTCAAAACCTCAAACAAGACGAAGATACAAAAGCTGTCAAAAAAAAAGGTTAATGGAAAGAAAGTGCACGTGTAACGTTTCTTTAAACTTATTTCCAGAAGTATCTATATGTTTAACCTTGAATTTTATTATTGATTTCAAAACCTAATATACAACTCAAAAAATAAGGGAAATCAGGGCCCCTATTCTGGTTCTATGAAAAGAGCTGTGAAAACACTTTTCACTGAAAAATACTGTTTTGCGATTCTTGTTCTATTCAGCAATGAAAACTTCTGTCAAAAAGTTTTCATATGAAACATTTTTTATCATTGATATTTTTTTGGTGAAAAGGCAGCTGAAAAGTAAAAGAAATGGATTTATATAAAATAAATATAGGAAAAAGACCAACTGATGAGCAAAAACGTTATCTAATCGATTATTTCTAGAACAATATCGATTTAGCTCACAATAGGTAGGTAAGTACCCACATATGTACATATGTACATATGTACATATGTATATGTATATACATTTTTAAATATTATTTTTTAGGGAAAAGCTAAAATAATTATGCATTGATGTAATAATATATTAATAGGTTGGAATGTGCAGACGGTGGAAGAACCAGAGAAACCATGTGGAGGTCCTTGGCAGACCAGTTGAATGCCTTGGGAGGCGCCAAGAAAGATGGCTCAAAATGGAGGAAATGTTGGCGCGCGTTGCTACGCCATTCCGGAATTTTTGCTGATGTTTGAAACCACTTAAAAATTTATGAAAAAAACCAAAAAAAAATTATAAAAAAAAAATTTTACCAAAATTGTGAAAAGCCTGCATTTTTTTTCCATCCACCCGATCGGCCATTCCGGAATTTTCGCTGATGTTTCAAACAGCTAAAAAATTATGAAAAAAATCAAAAATCAAAAAAAAGCAAATCATCCAAAAAATGTTAAAAGTCTGCATTTTATTTTTGTCTTCTACCCGATCGGAAATTGCGGAGTTTTTGCTTATGTTTCAAACCGCTAAAAAAAGCCTGCATTTTATTTTTGTCTTCCATCCGATCGCGATCTTTAATAGTGGTGAAAGTTTATCGATTAACTCCCGACAATGGAATTTGGGAAAACGATAAAGTTTGATGAAACCTTCTTCGGAAAGAGTTTCAAAAGGATTTGTGTTGTCCCTCATACTTCTTCGTAGAGTTCTCATTTTAAATCTAAAAGAAGGACAACATTTTGTTTAACCCTTTTATATATACAATGCATACAAAAGTAGAGAAAAATAAAATGCACGACTGGGTAGCACGAACTTGCTCTAATGAGTGACAGTGGTTTAGGGGCTTGAGATTTTGATAAAAATAAAATTTTCAAAATTCTTAAAAAAATACTTAAACTAATTTGAGCTGAAAAAAATGTACGCCATTTTATTTCTTGGATAAATTTGAATTTATGAGAATAAATTTATAAAAATCTGTGGAGCGGTTTTTGAGAAAAAAAAGTTTTTTTTGAAAAACTTTTTGAAAATTTTTTTTAAAAAAAATTCAAAAACGCCAGTTCATAGGTATTCAGCAAATACATTTATTTAAAATTTTTAGAAAAAAATTTAATAAGCAGTTTTCAAAATATTAATTTAAAAAAATTTTTTTTTAAATGCTTTTAAAATTACAAAAAAATATTTTTCAAAAATATTGGTATGCAATACAAATTGAGCTACCTACAGCTATATGTGTGTGAAATTTTGAAAGAATCGGTTGAGTCGTTTTCGAGATAGTCGAAAGCAAAAAAAACGGTCCTATGGAAAGTACCGTTCTTAGCCATTTTTTTAAAAAAATTTTTCAGCCATATGATTGATCGTACTTAAAAAGCAACATTGATTTTTTTAAATCGAAATCGTTAGAGCCGTTTTTGAGAAAAATAAGCTTTAACGTAACGGTTGTATGGCAGGTACCGTTATTTTTTGAGCTAAAAAAAAAATTTCAATTTCCCCTCTGTGCAATACCTAAAAAAGTCTATATACCAAGTTTGAAGCAATTCGGCCCACCCGTTTGGGCTGTAGGTCTACATACAGACAGACAGACAGACAGACAGACAGACGGACAGAATTTTTAGACCATCTTTTTTCGTCTTCGCTATCATCGTAATGTCATGTTTGATTGTTATCTCAAAACTTTTTTTTTCGACGAATGCATAACTTGCCTTATAGTACCTATAATCGCAAGTAAAAACCTTCCAGAGTTTCTGCGCTCTTCATCTAAAGCTAAATACATAAAAATCGAACTTATTTTTTTAATGTATACCGAAATATTTGAATTAATTATTATTGATTTGATAGCTGTCAGATGAAAACTTTTTCATTCAGCAATAAATTCAGCATACTTTTTCATAAACGTAACGAGAATCAGCTTTCTGAGTAAAATGAAATGATAAAATGAAAACGTACAATGAAAAGTATCGTGAAAAAAAGTTTATTTATATTTATTTATATTTTTTCACAGAACCGGAATAAGGGCCCAGGAGTATGTGATATGAAATCAATTCTTTTCGTGTTTTTACTTCATTTCTCCTCAAGCATTTGATGTTTATCATATTTTGGAAGGTATACATCTTCTTACAAAAAAAAAAAATAAAAATGAACTGTAGTTTTGAGCTTCTTTTCAGCTTCACATAAATATTGATTGGTCGATTTCAAGTGTAGGCAGGGGTTTTTTTTCACACAAGAACATGATTGAAGTTAAAAATAAAAGTAAGTTTTTTTAGATAGGTAGAGGTAGGTAGAGATGGCGGTTCTAATTTGAGTTGAAAAACTCCTTAAAAGAACCCAATTAGCGCTGGTGTGCGCCGTTTTGTTACCATTAACCAAACAACTTAACGGAGGCTTAGACGGATGTGATGGTATGTGTTCCACGGAGAAGGACGGGAAGATTTTTTGTTTAGATACTTTCATCAATTGAATTTGAATATTTAACATGAATTATTTTTTCATATGGTAGTCAAGCTATATGAATCTGTGACCCACGGTTATGAAGTTTATGAAAATAAAAACCATTTACTACATCCCGCACTTGTTCAATCAATCAACTTTTCATTGATTTTGCAACGATTACAAGAGTAAAAAATACCTCTCTCCTTTCAAGTTTCCAACCATTTCTGTCAAATGAAAGAAAATTGAAAACTTTTTTGACGGAAGCAGTCATTGCCCTCAATTAACACTCTTATGTATTTGGACGCTTCTTTTAGATCTTTAAGCCAGTGCTATCATAAAGTATGTATTCTGGTAATCACATTGCCTAGTGCTTACATTAAAATATGCCACCTTAGACCTTCTTTACTTTATGACGACTTGACCTTTTTTTAATGATATTTTCAAGCCTCAGATTAGCTCAACTTATAACCCAGTGGTGTAGCGATCGGATCAACAGAACTTTGTTTTGTTAAAGTAAAGTTCTTTACCTGCAAAGCCAGCGGCGAGTCGATAAAAGTTATTGATTTGTTTTCTGCTGTAGTAGCTGTAAAGATACAAAAATATCTGAACACACAAGGGGCCCCATTTAACATTGCCACCCGGGCCCCTATCAAACATAGCACGCCACTGGCGTTTGATTTGTTCAAAGTCTCAAAACTACAACTTAACATTGCATTTGCAAACATTTAAATATTTCTAACGTTTTTGGGGAAAACAAGATTTTTCAATTTCGTTTAAAAATGATCAAACCCCACATAAAGGAAAGAGAAGTCATGTTAGAATCATTGATGGCTGATGGCGATGGGTGTTAAACTAGTTATTTAAAAATAGAGAACTCTTAAGTGTGAGAGATAGTAAATCATATTGGGATCGGGCTTTAAGCAGAAAACACAGGATGCAATCCTCATAACAATAAATTATAGTATAAAAGTTTGACCGAATGCAATAAATTCGTATGTGTGCATCAAATGAACTGCTGGTGTTGGTACGATTCGATTAAAATCAACAGTATTAACATAAGTCCGTTAATTTTTTATGATCCGCAATGTCTCAAAACCGAGTGCGGGTGGCAATGGTACAGTGGATGTAGTGTTTGGTTGCTAACCTAGAGTTGTGGGTGGCCTGGGCAGCAATTTTTCATTATTGTCCCAGCTTCCGTGGGATTTTTGTGAGATGAAAATCTGATAATTCTCAACTCATTGTACCGCTGAAATTCTTTCCTATCTTTCCACACTTTCTAACTAATGTCGTGCAATTTGCATTTTTGATCTTATAGTTAATAATCCACTCAAAATAGACATTTCAAATTACAAAAGTTATGACAGAGCTAAATTTTGGTGGAGACCTTAGGCACACCATAAGAAATAAAGTGTAAAAAGTCCCCATCGAACCCATATGTGCTAAAAAAGTTATTCCTGGTCAAAGGTCAAAATTTGAAGTTATTGGGGTTTTTTTTTTGAAAACGGTAAGTTTTATCAAAAAAGTAGCCTAGACAAAACTTACAGATCGTTAAATTATCTACAAACTTTATTGTTTCCTCTTATTTAACTGAATAGTTACCATAACCACATACAAATGATTACAACAACATTTCATCATTATTCAGATATAGGTATCAGAAGAAATAAGCTAGATTTTGTTGGCATTTTTTATAGGAAATTCTGAAAAAGCAATTTTTTTCAAGGGCCATATATGTCTGTTACGAATTGATACACAACAATTTTTTGCACAAATAAAACTGTATAAAATTTAACGTTCTACAAAAAAGTGAAAATGTTTTTGCCGTAGGACGTAAGGAAAAAAAGTTACTGAGGAAAAACTGGAGCAAGGTCGAAAATTTTGAAATCCCACGCCCAACCTCATCCCTCCACATTTTTCACAGGGTCCTCGAAGTCAAAATTACGTTTAGTTAATAACCAATCTATCCTTGAACAACATCCCAAAGTTTTAATAGCTTCCGAATTTTATACACATAAACACACTTTTTCCAACCTGTCAACTGGACTAAGTTTATGTTACGTGGCATATATTTGAGCAAGTGCATATCATGTAGAAAGTGAATCCTTCAAGTTTTAGAATTACAACATTTCAGGAATTGTGGTCCTTAGAAAAAAAGTATTGCGGTCATTTTTGTAGTTTTTGTCTCGGCTACTTTTATTTGTAAAACTTGCCGTTTTTGAAAAAAATCCCATAACCTTAAATTTTAACCTTTTTCCCCGAATAACTTTTTTAGCACACATGGGATCGATGGGGACTTTTGACTCTTTATTACCAAAGGCCTCCACCAAAATTTAGCTCTGTCGGAATTATTGTAATTCAACCACTATTTTTACGTCTTATTTGTACGGACCACCACTGGTTAGCACGAACTTACTCTGTGGGTCCAATAACTCGATGATTAAAAAAATTTTCAAGCACTAATAACTTATCTTAGTTCTATAAAAATAAGTTTGAATTCTTTGTTTAAAAAGTGGTTCCGTGATGTCCCGCATTTTGAGCATTTTGACAGTGTTATAAGATATGTTCATTTTGCCAGTTATTTCGTGGTTTATAAACCGAAATGTCTGCTCTACACATATTTTCCAAAAAAGGAAGTGTTTTTAAAGGAATAATTTTCAAAAAAAAAAAAAACAAAAAAAAACACGATTTCAAGAAAAAGAAGGCTAACTTCAAATTCAAATATTCTATTCTATCAATCCATTTCTGTTAGAGTTGTAAGGGCATATTTTATTCGAAAGGGGAAACGATTGAACGAAACAATTATTATCTTCTTTCAATACTATACTTGTACGTACGTATGTAAAACATAAGCCTTAAGCATATAAAACTTTCTGACTTTCAGTTCGCATTACAACATCACATTTCCCACTGTAACATAGCTAGCTCTCTATAAAACAGAAGCCCCAAAATCGATAGAAGAGTTATTTGAACCATGGCAACAGGTCCAGTCTTACCGTACTGATGGTTTTGTTAAGGGATAGTATTTTCTAGCTACCTAGGTATACCAATATACATTGCAGATGAACATAAACTGCGAACTCACGTAAATAACCTTACACTCAACACGATAAAGTTTTCTTTTAGTTCAAACTTAGTTTTTCTGGAAAAAGAGAAAATGGGAAAATGGGAGCAAAAAAAAAAAAAAAAGTATCGATAAAAAGTTTTACTTTGAGAAAGTAAAAACAAAATAAAAGTAGTTGCTACTTTTAACGGAAAATTTGCAGAAAAAAAGTTTCCTCTCCCTCTCTCTTTACTTTCTGTTGAAACAAATTTTCGTCAAAACATATCTTACAAAAGTTTGATGCATAAAATAGGACAATATTAATTTCTTTATTACACTCTTTTTAGTTTACATAGAGTTGAAAATAAATTGTAACAAAGTGGGCATAACTTGGTGAAAGTTGTCCATGTCCGGGTCGAGTAAGAGTGGAAACAAATTATTTTAAAATTGGTTTTAAGAAATTTAATTCTACTTTTAAAATATTTTTCAGAAAAAAATTCAAAAAAAAAAAAAAATATAAGTTTCGCCAGTAGGAAGAACGAAAATAAATTGTCAAAGGTCGCATGTATATTTATAGTTGTTGTATTCGTTATTAGTGCGTTAGTGAGGGATCTAACTGCTAGCCTTAGATCCCACCAATTAAAAGGGGGAAAAAACTTGTTATCAATAAAAAAGATTTTTTCAATGATCAAAGTCACAAAATCCTTGCAGCCAGCTATTGATACTCCAACGCTCTAATGATGATTCTTGGCGATAAATTGTTAGATACACCTTTTAAGGAACATGGCATTCTCGCTTGTATATGAGGATATATCTCTTTCATTGGATACACTTTGTCTATTGCGAATATCAATTTGTTTCCCTCAGTTTCGAAGTAAAGCTGCGATATTTTCAATTCAACGTCCTTGTTTGAAAAATGGTTCAAGGATTGCAAATTCAAGTGTATGGTGGTGGCTGAATCAATAGCATAAGCGTTACAAACCAAACAAAAAAAAAAACATCATCCCTGCCACAGCAAAGCGAATGCGTTGAAACAAAATGTTGCAGAAGGAAAAAACTGTTTCTGATTAAATGCACCAGGTATGGGTGTAAAAAAGAGAAATATCTGTAGATGTGTGTATTCCATTATATTCAGATAGATAAAGCATTCGTATCTTTGACTTGACTAATTGGTGCGATCATTGTGAATTTAGTGTTGGGAAATTGTTAGATGCTAATTCGAAAAATAAAATTGAATGCCATGCACTCGTACGTGAAACCATTTCATTCCTGTATCGATAAAGTGATTTGGATTAAATTTGTTGCGCATATGGCAATGGCATTGACAAAGTTTGTAAAGGGCATGCACTACACTATTCGAAAGCAGTATAGTCTAAGCATAATAAGGATTTTATCAAAGTTAAATGTGGTTTATTTAGATGAATGAAACATAAGTATTCAATAATGTTATTAAATTCAAATGTAAAATGAAAAAGGTGCTTACAAAATTTCCTATAAATATGATGCGATAAGTATTTTTGTACAACCATTACGAACGGCCCTATGAAGCTTCCAAAAAAGGATAAAATTTCGTATTTTGAAAGATTTTCAGTTTCCGCCCTCTTTAAAGCGCAATAACTCCTTAACCGTCGAGTTTAGGGCAATTTGTGTGCAAATTAATCTTGTAGATAATTTTATTGACTACCGATTGCATGCAAGTATTTTTATTTTGTGACCAACATAATCGGGTGAGGATTGAGATAGTGTTTTGTTAAAATATTCTCACTAACTCATTTTTTCTCTGTATGTCTGTTTGGTTGCTGAGATTTTAAACTGACTTTGAGATAAGCCAGAAACCCAAGCGCGTGCATGCCAGTCCCTGCACCCCTTTCTTTAGTCGATTGCATGCAACCCCCGTCAAGGCCTTACTTAGGATGACAATCAGGTGGAGGGGGCAAAATCATTCAAAAATTAATATTAGTATAAAATTATATCGGTTTCCTTATCAACTTTTATCACACCCTTCTACTTAACAGTCTGTTATTAGATCCCCTCCTACTCCACTCCCTTCTACTCACTCATACGTAGTGCACCCGACCAAAGTCCACTTCCTTCTAAGCGCACGAGAGTGTTAATATTATACTCTTAGTATTTGATAAGCTCATTTCACTTAACTTTTTCTCAATTATCTGACATGTTGTCAATACGACTTATGTAATCTCGAGATTTTTTTTTTAACTTTTCATCTATACACATAAATAAAAATGAAGTGTCTGTTTGTAATTTCAAAATATCAGTTTTTTACTAAATGCGTATGAAAGTACATACGGTACTTAGAACAAAAACGCAAGTTTTAAAATTTTTGTCTGTCTGTCTGTCTGTTTGTTCCGGCTAATTTCGGAAACGGCTTAACTGATTTTGACGGGATTTTCACTGGCGGATAGCTGATGTTCTAAGGAATAACTAAGGATATTTTAATTACTCCTCTAGGTGGCGCTGCGGTCATAATTTTCAAAAATTCTTATTTATGGGCTGATTTTGACGGGATTTTCACAGGCAGATAGCTGATAATCTATACACATCTATACACATAAATAAAAATGTTTGTAATTTCAAAATATCAGTTTTTTACTAAATGCGTATGAAAATATGTACATACGGTACTTAGAACAAAAACGCAAGTTTTAAAATTTTTGTCTGTCTATCTGTCTGTTTGTTCCGGCTAATCTCGGAAACGGCTAAACCGATTTTGATGGGATTTTCACTGGCGGATAGCTTATGTTCTAAGGAGTAAATAAGGCTTTTTTAATTACTCCTGTACGTGGCGCTGCGGTTGCAATTTTCAAAAATTCTTATTTATGATTTTGAAGGGATTTTCACAGGCAGATAGCTGATAAGCCGAATTAACTTAAAATTACACGGTATCTATACACATAAATAAAAAGTGTAAAATATGAGCTATTTACTAAATACATATGAAAGAATTATTATTTTCAATACATTGATGAATTTTGGCGAAACGAAGTTCGCGGGTCAGCTAGTTATTTATAAAAAAATATAAAGCAGAGACTGGCATGCACGCTCTTAGGTTTCTGGCTTATCTCAATGTTAGTTTCAAATCTCAGCAACCAAACAGACATACAGAGAAAAAATGAGTTAGTGAGAATATTTTAACAAAACACTATCTCAATCTTCACCCGATAGTTAAATTATAATTTTTGAATGACGAGAAATCCGATAACAACTAAAATTATTTTGAGTCGACACCTTAACTGATTTCACAATATTAACTTTTAACACATATAACATAAAATAAACAAATTATATTATATAAAGCATTAAAAGGAGTACCTTGAATGCATTTCGGATTGTATTGGTCACAAAATAAAAATGCTTGCATGCAGTCGGTAGCCAATAAAATTAAAAAATTGCCCTAAGCTTGAAGGAGTTATTGCGCTTTAAAGAGGGCGGAAACTGAAAATCTTTCAAAATACGAAATTTGATCCTTTTTTGGAAGCTTCATAGGGCCGTTCGTACTGGTTGTACAAAAATAATTCTCGCATCATATTTATAGAAAATTTTGTAAGCTACAAATTTGCATATTTATTTTTTCGACAAAATACACTGAAAAAAAGTTATAGACAAAAAACTGACAAAAGTGCCGATTTTGTGTGGTTTTTCCAGGATTTTGAAGGGGGCGGAGGGGGCGTGGTTGTGGAAATTTGGAATTTGCATCAACCAGCCATACCATATAACATATCAAATATTTAGAACTACCCGACCTTTTGTAGGGTAAAATGTCATGCTGTGCCATATTAAGTGTACGAAAAAATAATAAATTGGCATGTTATATATAATCCACCACGTTACAGCCAGCTGACTTTGTGTTTTCTTTTAGATACCTGATAAGCTATACTTTGACAAAGTTTCAGTCGGGAGGAAATGACTGAATTTTTTTTTTTTCGACATGTTTGGGCGGGTACCCCCGCTCAACCCACCCACGGAACCGCAGCTGACGTTCACGAGGCTTTATGATATTATTCCCTTATTCTGTTCACCAATTATCATTAGAGAGGAAATGATTGACGAAATTTGTACCTGGCTCCCGGACTATATCTAATATCTGATAATTTTTTTTCCCAGGTTTATAACACCATCTATCAGCTATTCTTTAATCGTCACATTTCGTTGCTGTCCCCAAAAATACCATAAAATACAAACGGCAACTTCCCTTGAAAACTGATGTAACATTTCTGGCCTTTTATTGTCATATTGTTAGTTTTAAAAATAAGACTTTTAGAATGTTAACCTTGTCACTCCCGCTTCTATGAACTCTTTTCCATTCCAACTACAGAGAACCTATTTAGTACAAAGCTTCGTTTTATAGCCCTACAACAAGAATATGAAATGCTTAAGCACGCCCTCTATTTTTCTAATTACTGTCTCCTAAAAGTAAAATGTGCAGGGTAACGTTAAAAAGACTTCAAAAGCACATAATTAAGTGGATCTAACATCATCTTATAATCTGAGCTTTAAATTAAAATATATTTATCTATTTAAAACGACTGTTTTTTTTTAGAGTTATAGGACTCAGAGTTGGCAACACTTTTTTTACTGGCAGCCATTTTGTCATCTGTCAAGTGATTTATTATAAGTTTGGTTTGGTATTTTAACATGAATAGACTGACGTTTAAACAACTCTTTTAAATTGTGCAGATAGGACTCGAAAGGATTGCGATTTTTACAAGAAAATTTTGTTCAGCGATGAAGCTCTGTTCTGGTTATATGGTTACGTCAGTAAAAAAACATTTGGAATGATGATAATCCTCAAGTTTATGTTGAGACACCGTTGCAAAACCTGACTGTTTGGTGTGCTCTATGGGTTGGTTGAATAATTGGTCCGTACATCTTTAAAAACGATGCTGGCCAGAACGTTACAGTCAATGGTGACTGCTATAGAGCCATGGTAACTGACTTTTTCGTTCATCAATTGAACAACCGTGATGTGCAGAAGCTGTGGTTTCAACAAGACGCAGCAACATGTCAAGCAGCTCGTGTTACAGAACAGTTGATTTGTTGAAAGAAACGTTCGGTGAGCACATAATTTTACGTTTTGGTCCTGTGAATTGGCCTCCAAAATCGTGCAATTTAACGCCGCTTGGCTATTTGGGATATGAGAAGTGGCTATTCAATGCCGATAAGCCCCAAACGATTGACCATACTTGGAGGACAACATTCGCCGCATTATTGCTGATATAAGCCACAAATGTGGGATATTCATCGAAAATTGGACCTCCAGATTAGACCACGTCCGAGAGAGCCGTGGCGGTCATATACCAGAAAACATATTAAAGTTGTTATGCCAGAAGATTATCTTCTTCTTCTTTCGAATAAAGTAAATTTCATGTCAATTTAAAAAAAATCATCTTTGTTTTATTCCATTCCATTCCAGAGGTATAAACTCTAAAAAAAGGTACAGTTTAGTATAAACGGAAGTTGCCCTCCTGTTTATCCGCTAACTCCTTTTTAATCACGCAACGGATTTTGAAACTGTTTTCACTATGGTGCATATTATTTGATTTGGAAGGTTTATGTGATTTATAATTTACCTTTAAGCCCGAAACAAGTAGCAACGCACTATGTTGGTGGAGTGTAAGTGTGGCAAACGTATATTTAGTTTTTCCCGCTGTTAATATATTAAAACAAGTTTTTTTAAAGAAAATAATGTCTTTATTTCGCAAGTCTGTTGATAAATGAATTTCGGAACTACTAACTTTGAACAATATTATATATAAATAATTTAGTGAGAAAAAGTTTGATAACTTTTAAAAAAGCAAGCTGCCTTGCCCACAGACATAATGTATGTAGGTAAATCTAAATATTTAGTCTTGACTTAGTATTTTCCACCAAGCTAATAAGGCTGTATGCTATCATTTGAAATACATATATATGTAATCTTAAGCGTATTTTTTTGTGGATGAAATCTTTCCTCGTAAAGCAATCAAAATGAACTTTTTGCATTTCAAATTTATTTATCAAAGAATTTTATAAAAAACATATTAAGAGTCTTATATTTTTATTAACAAAAATAATCAAATTTATTTCCCATTCTGATAATTACAATCATTCTTTGTGAGATTTAATTCTTTTTTTTACTCAGACATTCGATGATATAATAGCAATAAGTAAGTATCTTTCAGATATAATAAGAGAAATCAAAATAATTTATACGCGCCGTGGATCCAGATGAATCTTTTTAATTACTCATTGTTCCAAGGATTAACATGAAACAAGACAATAACTGCATGTGAGTGCACACCCTTTCAGGATTGAGTGAGTGACACTCAATGTTGTTGTTGTATAATAATCCTTGACGATGTCAAAAACATAAATTATTCATTTTCGGAAATGCACTTTCCAGAGATACGAACCGTTCATATGTATGTACATATATGTATACGTAGACATTTATACTTTACTTCAAAATGTGTACACCACTAAAGTCAATGGCAATGGCAATGGCTATATACCCGTTGAATGAAACTCCATTGAACATTTATTATAAGCGGATACACACAAAGATATACAGATAAGAAACAAGCGGGTGTATTACAGAATTTTTGCACTTACAAAAAACAATATGCTTACATTTTCCATTTTTCTTTTTGTCTTCGTGCTCATGACATTATGTCTGTGAGGTATTTTGGATGTACTCTCGAGTAAAATCACTTCAGTGGAAATGATAAATTTTAAAAAGAAATCGCTGCCCTGCCTTCAGAGTAATGTGTATCCAATACTCCCATTCCCATGTCCATGAAACAATAAAAGGATTAAAACCAAAAAGTGTACCACTGAACAACACACACACAAAAATGCACGACTGGGTCGCACGTACTTGCTCTGCTGGTGCAATAGCACGATGATAACAAATTTTTGGAGCAGTAACAAATTCTCTTTGTTCTATCTATACATATATACTAATACAAACAAATAAAAAGGAAGTAGGTATCTGTTTGTAATTTCAAAATATCAGCTTTTTACTAACGGCATTATGAAAGAATTATTATTTTCAATTCATTAATGAATTTCGGCGGAACGAAGCTCGCCGGGTCAGCTAGTATTAGAAAAAAACAAAGAGTACCTATTTGTTTTTGATAGACAAATCTGTTATCATTGTGCTATTGCAATCACATAGCAGTCCCCAGTCGTGCTTTATAATTTTTAAAGGTTCTTAAAGTATTACCATAATAGTTAAGTACACTAAGTATACCAAGTCTTAATAGTTCATCCTTTGGGCCTTTTAAACACAGCATGGCCCTAACAGGCCGCCTAAATCTGCCTAAATCTATTTTTGTTACGTCTACTCAGAAAATTCGTTCGACCATCGCTATAACCTGATTTGGACACTGGCTGGGGCGCACAAACTTGCTACATATTATGCTAGATAATCGCTATTTATTAAAAAAAAAATGTTTTGAAACATTTTTCAAACTTTTTTTTAAAGTTTTAAGAATTTTCTAGGAAATTTTAGGTATGAAATAATATTTAATTTTTGCTAAATATCAATCTAAGAAAAAATTGAAAATCGTTCGACCAGTTTAAAAAAAAGAAGGTTTTTATGTGAAATTTTGTTTGAAATCCACAAATTTCTTTTTTTTTCGAAATGATTAAAAATCAAATAAGAAGTTTTTGAAAATTTTGACATGCAATATGTTCCTTCTTATTAAATAATAAATGGCTTCTCGGCTAAAAAATTTATTTAAAATAGTAAGATCAGTTAACGAGAAAACCAAACTTATTAAAATTAAAAGCGGTTCTATGAGGGGTACCGTTGTAAGACAACTTTCGGAATCTTTTGTGAACCAAAGACAGACTGTCCTAAAAAAAAAAAAAAAAAAAAAAATAAGAACAAAGTTTTATCAAAATCTTTTGAGCCGTTTCCGAGAAAATCAAACTTTTTGTTTATGATTGTATAACAGGTATAGGTACCATTAGATTCCGATCTAGATCTAACATAAACATCAGCGAGAGCTACAGTACGCTTGCAACGACCTGTTGAATACACTATTCCCCATATTTTTGTATTGTATATACATATGCGTTCGCCTCCCGCAGCCAGCCGCTGTTCCAGCTTTAGAAACAAATTTCTTCTTTAGCAGACAAGAAAAAATTCAATAAAATAAATTTTGTTTGGCCGATGTACATTAACTGCTGGCACAATAAAAAAAGGCGTGTGTCACGCCTAAAGCTGAGACTTTTTATTGCCAGGGCAATCACTATGAGCTCATCAGTGTCATTCAATTTTAAGCTTACAGATTGATTTGAACAAAACAAGAGAAAACTAAAATTTTTAAAAATTAGATTTTGATTGGAAATAGCAAAAATGGGTGTTTTTAACAATCCTTGAACCACACTCTACTAGGTAACCAAGGAATACAAATCTAAGTGTTTATCTTCATACTTCAAAACTGCGACCGATAGTTGAAAAACATATACAAAAAAATAATGCATATTACGAATTTAAACGCCTCTTAAAAGTGGGCGTGTCCTAAAAAATTGAAGCTATAACTGTGCTTTGATCATCAATCAGTTTTAAGGCATATGTGTGAAACTACAGCTGAATCGAGTAGTTTTTAAACAATCTTACCTGAAGAAATGTATTTTATAAAAACCACGTTCTTTAAAGTTTCAAAAAAATTTGCACAAGAAAATGTAGAGAAATGTTTTTCATATAACGAACGGAAAAAAGGTTTAAATTGAATATTGGTAGTATAGCTTAAATTTTTAAACTACGTTTTTCATTCTTTCATGAAAAGTGGGCGTAAGCCACACCCAAAATTCAAAAATTTCTTTTCATACACAAACGATTTAGTTTCTACTAAGAGACGCAAAACTTTGGCTTGCGGATTCATTATAAATACCGTTTATTTACAAAAACATTTTTTTATAGTTTCTAGTGAAAAGTGGGCGTCAGCCACATCCAAAATACTTATTTTTATTTCATACACAAGATGTTTATGTCCAAGTAATGCCCACAAAATTTAATGTTTGTCTCTTTAATATAACATTTGTTATTTTATAAAAACAATATCGATGGTTTGTATGAAAAAGGGGCGTGAGCCACGCCCAAACTAAAATATTTTTATTTGATTGGAAGGAGGTTTACCTAAAGCTTACGTGTGCAAGACTTTAACGCTATGCTTTGATCGTAACTGTACGAAAAACATAATTTAATTTTACCAAATTGAGGTTGTTCATCAAATAAGACGATTGTGGGCGTGTTTGTGGGCGGATTTTACCAAGAACTTAGCCTTACTCTTGAAACAAAGATTATATGGAATAAATTTCAGCTTTCGAGCTCATAAATTGCGGCCTTTAGAGAGTATACATACGGACGGACGGACGGACGGACGGACGGACATGGCTAAATCGACTAGGCTTTTGATTCTGAGTCAGAATATAAATACTTTTCAAACTCCACACCAAATACAATATACCCATTCTATGGAATAGGGTATGAAAAAACACCCACCGAATACTCCAAATTATTACTAAATATGTATAATGTTTAATGCAAACTGGCCCATCCGCTTAGCCCGTAGAGGTGCGAACTGCGAACAGACAGGCAAACGGAATTTCCAGACCCACTTATTTCGAATTACCATTTTCCATCGGTGCAGGAAAATAAGTCCCCGGGTACTAAGTCCACCGAGGGACTTCTAAAGGGAACAAAGTCCATTAAAGAGAAGTGGACTAAGTTCCCATGAATGGTGAGAATTTAATGCCAAGAAAATCGTGTGGATTTAATTCCTCTTTAATGTGAAATACGTTTCCGTCACTTCCTTAAAACTCTTGATACATTTTCAAAAACGAAAAAAAGTCAGGTGGACCCTGCTTGGGCTCACTGTTAGATTAGGGGCGAGGTTTGGTGTATATGCAAAACTGCTTTAAGATAACAAAATACTTTGCAAATATCCAAAAACGCATCTACTCCAAATCCAAAAGTGAACCCAAGCAGGGGGGTTGCACCCACTTCACATTATAAGCCTTATGTACCCATATAAGAAATTCACGGTATTTTCCCTTGATCACTTTCAGAATCTTAAAAGCCATTAGTTCAGTTTAGCAGCAGTTAAGTTTGTAAGATTCGTTTAATGTTTAGTGTTGGAAGTTAGTTCCCTCTTCATGATTCGAGGTGTGTACTAAGTTCCCATAAGAAAGTGGAGCACGTTCACACTTCTCCACTTCTCTTAAGTCGACTTATTTTGCTTTAAGTGGGAATGAAGTCACTGGGTGGAATTAGTACCCGGGGACTTATTTCACGAATCCATAACTTGTATTATATAGAGTTTTTTAATAAGAGGTGTTAATTGTGAATTTTAATAGTTTCTACTTGTCAAATGTCGAAAAATTACAGCTTCAAAAGTGACAACTACCGAAATAGCGGGCTATTCAAAATAGCACCTCTTATTGAAGAACCCTTTAGTATAGTAAAAAGTTGCTCAAATCATATTCAACAAAACGTTTCATATTCTACAAAAATATTTCTTTTAACAGTTTTGAATACATTTACGAAAAAACTTTTACCTTTCGCATTTTCTATTTTTCAATATGATTTATAGGTAGTATAAGTAGGTACAAATATTAAGAATAATCATTTTCACCAACACTGAGTGTCCTTTATTTTTGAACTCTTTTCTTTTCTTATTTTTTCGTCCGCTGTCTTTTGCCAAAAAAAAAAAAATAACGTTTTGTTTGAAGAACTTCAAATGCATATTTTAGTGGTCGTCATTAAAATAAATAACTGACTGTAAATCTTTTTCTTGCATTTTGGCGTATACCTCAAAAACAAACAATAAATTACTGTTTTCGAGTAAGTTTAAGAAAATAGTTTTTTAACACTCCTTAAAATACCATTTTCAACTATAAAAACAAACGGTCCACGCAGCGTAAGCTAAAAGAGCTGTTTAACGGTCGTTTAAACTCTTTACGGTAAATATTCTATAAAAATAAAATACTTTGTCTTTGTTTACAAAAAAAAAAAAAACACACACACCTTTGAACGCTTACAATGTATTATAACACTATTGTAACACATGTCATCCGCTTAACTTGAGAAATAAAAAAGCAACAGCTTCGAGCGTAAATCCGTTCTAAGCTGCAATTCGTGCTGAAACATTAATTGAAATATCCGTTAGCGACAATTTCCGCGTCGTCAGCTCCACAATGTCGCTGCAACCCGTTTATGAAACGACAACATTGTATGCATGTGCGTTAAAGTTATGAAGAAATTCCTTTGTCAGAACACACCCAACATACTCTAACCACTAACTTACATACTTCATTCCAACAAAAATGACGGGTGTGGTTGCGGGTGAGTATTCTATCCTGCAACCTGCATAATATGAAATTCACTTATCCGTCGCAGAATTCTTACGTAATATACAAGCAACGATGTTGTGAAGGAGCCTCATTGTGCTTGAAAAACGATGAAATAATTTAAAGGAACATAAATAAGGACATCATGGTGTGTGATGCTGACGGGGGTTCTCTGTCTGGTAAGCAGGTAATTGCGGTTAAAAGGAACTAACATTCATTTGAACAAGTAAATAATAGCTATCGTTTACAGTGTTTCAGAAGTCTTGAAAATTGACAAGTGGTTAACCGTATAGACAGAGGATTTGTAAAGTTTCTGATATACTTAAACGCGTTATAATGTTATCCTTATTTAAGGATCTCGAATGTGTTAATTGAAAAGCAGTTTTTTAAAAGCCTTGTTTTTATATCAAATGACCTCAACTAAGGTATCAATCATACAAAATTGTTAATCATTTCCAAACCTCGTTGATTTTATCAAAAGCAATATAGGCTCGGATAAACTATATTCCATATATGTGCACCTACTTGCGATAGAGAGCGCCACCTAACGTAAAAGGTTAATAACATTGCTGATGAGGGCACAATCGTGCCCTTGAGAAATACATGAGGCATACCTAAAAGGGGAACTGCATGATATGGTTAGCTGAACTACCCATATCCTGCGACAAGCAGAATATCTATTCTTATCCGTATCGTTGTTTAATTTTTCTACTGTCCCAACGACTTTTGTGAACTGCACATCGGATTTGGGGTGAGTGGGGCATTTTTCATACAACAATGGCCATCTCAATTCTATCAATTAAGAAATAATGAATCGTCGGCGTCGGTCAGAACAAATCAGGAAACTTTTACAAAATATAAACCATGGTTCGTTTTTTCTCTGCATTGGACAGGGAATCTCTGATTCGGTTAAACGGGAACTAATTTGAGACAACTTCTTTATTCTTGGGCTGGTTGAGACGAAGTGGAGTGGAGGAATGCTAAATAACATGCAGACTCAGGACTCTGACTAGTATATTGTGCCCTGGGAAGGTGGGAGCAGCCTAGAAAAAGCCTATTTTTCGATGAGAGTAATGACTGCAATATCTATATATATAAAAAGTAAACTATATTTTGTTGGTCGCCGATTCACGCCTTAACCCGTTTACCAATTTCAACCAAACTTTGACACATCTTTGATATTGGTCTATATATGAATTCGGTGAAGTTTCGTTAAAATCGGTATGTGTGTTTTGTGCGTGCGGGTTATATCAAGGTCAGGGAACCAAACCACAACGGATGTTCCCACCGTTGCAACCAACAATAATGGCACGTCAGCGTCTACGAACATGACGAAATCCAACACTCACATTGGATTGCCAATCGATTGGACTCGTTAAGGGTTCCAGGAAAACGTTAACTTGATGACCCAGCATTATTATGCATAGGCATAATGCTTCAACATAGAATAGATACAAATGAAAAGTCAGTCTAAAAGTCTGAGATCGCGAGCTAAGTTCATCCATAAAATATATTGTAAATTAATTTAAGTTGTGAAATTTTAAATAAAGTTTTTTTTAACAAAAATCCTTTCATACGAACTTTAATGGCGCAGTCGGTAGGATTTTAATCCGAAGATTAGAATTGCAATACACATAGATACATAAATATTAAAAAGTGCATAGTGACATACAAAACTAAACTTAAATTAATTTTGTGTCGCCGGAATCAAATTGTGAAATCCGTAATCACTTGAATATAGTATCATAAAAGAAAGGAAAAGAACATTATTAGTGAAAAGTGAAAATAAAAAGACTCAAGTCTGCGGAATAAAATTAAAATTGTTTATCCGTTTTAAATTCACCACAAAAAAAAAAATATATAAAAAAAATGGACGCAGTAGAACAAGCGCTAGCTCAAGCTCAGGCTCTAGCTCAACAGCAGCAGCAACAACAACAGCAGCAACAACAACAACAACAACAACAACAACAGCAACAACAACAAGCTCCTCCTCAGGTTCCTATAACAATTACTCTGACTGAGTTAATGAAAGAGTCCTCTAAAATACGAGAATATTGGGGTACATCAGAATATGCGCTGACATCCTTCATAAGAGAAGTAGAGATCTTTCTACCTTTTTTCAATGGAACACCGTTGGAACAATACGTTTTACAACGAAACATAATCAATAAAATACAAGGACCAGCACTTCAGGCGATCAGGACATTGGGAAATTACACAACGTGGGATACAATTAAAGCTGAACTCATCAGGAATTTCGGAGTCCGAGAAACATACTATAACTTGCACCACCAGGCCATCAGCACCAGAAATAATAATGATGTTAGTGAGTATTTTAACAAATTAAAAGAAATATTAGATAAACTTAACACAAAATATGAGTTCGATGTTGAAAAACCTTTCGAGTTTTCGCCTTCAGCGAATGAAACAATGCTTCTAAAAACTTTCATTAATGGCCTTGACGTAAATCTTGCTAGTATAGTAATAAGTAGGCAGGTAGATAATTTAAGAGATGCCTACTACACCCTTGAGGAAACAGGGATGATCCAAATTAATAGGCAGAAAGCTAGTAAACAGATCCCAACTCACAAAAACATTGCCACCAATAATAATTTTAATCGTCCACAATACAATACAAGAAACGATCAAGTTAGATATAGAAATAATTTTTCAGGTCAATATAAAAATAATTCAGGCCAATTCAAGAATAACAATTTAGGACAGCAAAGATATTATAACAATTCAGGTCAATATAGACAGAACAGAAACAATTATTATTCAGGGCAGTTTAGAAATAATAATAATTTAAATCAAAGGACTTTAGGGCATAATAATCATACGCCAATGGAATGTGAACATCTGCAACAAAAAGTAGAGGAAGTAAATTTTCAATCACAGCCTCCAAATCGGATTTACCGATAATAGAGTTGACCATAGGAGATACAAAAATTAAATGCTTGATAGATACAGGTTCTACGACTACATTGCTTGATAAGTCAAAATTACAAAATTATAAACGAATTCCTTTAAAAGAAAAAATTACGTTTAACACCCTGAACGGGAACACAAAAATAGATTCTGAAATAATTACAGAGCTTCCAAAAGAATTTAGCGAAAAAGCTCACATGTGTTGGAAGCTTACATCCTTTAAAGATAAACATTTCGACGGTTTAATTGGTCAAAATTTACTTAAACCGTTACAAGCAAAAATTAATTTAGAAAAAGAGTTCATTGAAATAAACGGGAATAAAATTAAATTCATAAATTCATGCCCACATAATTATGACGAAATATATGTTTTAGAGGGAATCAAAGAAGACCAAGACGTTCCGAATTGTCTCCTTGGTAACCATCTTAATAATGAGGAAAAAGAAACTTTAAAGACTCTTCTCAAAAAAAATAGGGATTTATTCTTTCATGAAGGACAGCATTTAAGCAGTACCCATGATATCCAACATGAAATTGTTACTACAACAGATAGGCCTATTTATGCGAAAATTTACAGATATCCCCAAATCCACGAACAGGAGATCAATAAACAAATTAAAGAGATGCTCATGCAAGGTATAATACAAGAGAGCAATTCTCCTTACAATAGTCCTTTGTGGGTTGTGCCCAAAAAGCTAGACAATTCCGGGCAAAAGAAATGGAGAATAGTGGTCGACTATAGAAAGTTGAACGAGGCCACTATTGACGATAAATTTCCTATTCCTAATATAGAAACTATATTAGATAAGCTAGGAAGATCCCAATACTTTACAACTTTAGACCTAGCTAAAGGCTTTCACCAAGTCCTAGTTAGGGAAGAGGATAGAAAGAAAACAGCCTTTTCGACTCCTCTTGGGCACTATGAGTTCCTTTTGGACTTAAAAATGCCCCTGCGACTTTTCAGAGATTGATAAACTCAGTTCTAAGAGAATGCATAAATCAAATATGCGTCGTCTACCTTGACGATATTCTCATATTTAGTTCATCTCTGAAAGAACACATTATAAGTGTTCAAAAAGTTCTAGATAAATTAAGGCAGCACAACCTTAAAATTCAAATAGACAAGTGCAAATTCTTTGCGAAAGAAACAGAATATCTGGGACACGTCTTAACGACGGAAGGAGTTAAACCAAATCAAAACAAAATAGAAAGCATACAAAAACTTCTGTTACCAGAAAGTACGAAACAAATAAAATCGTTTTTAGGCATAACTGGTTATTTTAGAAAATTTATTAAAGATTACGCAAAAATTGCGCAACCAATGACCAGATATTTAAAGAAAAATTCAAAGATCAACTTAAATGATCCAAACTATATAAGTGCTTTTGAAAAACTCAAAATTATCCTCACAGATTCACCGGTTTTGAAGTATCCAGACTTCAACAAAAAATTCCAACTTACGACCGATGCGAGTGATTTCGCTATTGGGTCCGTACTTACACAGGACGGTCACCCAGTTTGTTATGCAAGCCGCACTTTAAACGATCATGAACGGAATTATTCCGTGACTAAAAAAGAACTTCTTGCAATAGTTTGGTCTGTAAACTATTTTAGGCCATATATTTATGGTAGACCCTTTGATCTGCTAACAGACCACCAACCACTTAAATGGCTGCAAACAAAACATAAGGGTAAAGATATAAATCAACGACTTCAGAGATGGTTGTTACAGCTAGGAGAATATAATATTAATATTGATTACATAAAAGGAAAAGAAAACAAAGCTGCAGAGTTTTTGAGTAGAATTAATTGCGAAACTGGCGAAATAAATGTGATCGAGACGTTCACAACTGAGGAGGGAGAGAAAGCACCCCATTTAAATTTTGAAATTGATAATATGAGTGTAGAAAATACGATCCATTCACAACAAGAGGATCAAAATGATCATTTCCCCATATTAGATACAGTAGTTAACAGATTCTATACACAAACTAGCAAACCCGGCGAACTCCGTTTCGCCACCAGATGGCTTCGTTTTTTGTATTATTTAGTTTGGGGATTAAAATATGAAGAAAAATGATTTTTTTTGTTTTATATTTGAAAAGGAATTTTTTGTTTTTTATTTCATTTCACAACAGTAATGAATTCATTTCGATTACAAAAATGAAGTGTAATTTAGTTGAACTTCTTTAAGTAAAAAAGTCGCAAATTATCCGTTTCATTGAAGTGCTCTTTGGTAAACCACATTTTTTGTTTTTTGGTCTGACGTTAACACAAACAAAGCGGATGGTTTCCCAACTCGTGAACACGCAACGTATAGCTGCCCATGTGAAAAACAATGATTTTCTAAATTTATCCCGCAAACACTAAGCGATTGGCCTTGCGACTTGTTAATTGTCATTGCGAACGCAAGGCGAACCGGAAATTGCAATCGTTTGAAGTCAAACGGAAGATCAGTCGGAATCATTGGTATTCGAGGAATACATACATTTTCACCTGCGTACTTTCCGTTAATAATGGTTGCCTCAATCAAATTCGGCATAAGTCTTTTAACCGCAAGTCGAGTACCGTTGCACAGTCGCGGTGGATTCAAATTACGCAATATCATAATAACCGAACCAACTTTGAGTTGCAAGTTATGTGGTGGAAATCCTGGTAACTCCAGAGAGTTCAAAAACTCCGTTGGATAATTAACTACATCATCGGGATTTGTTATGGAATCAACGGATTTGTATGTCACCAAATCGCCATCGATTTTTGATTGAATTGTGAAATTCAGTGCATTTACATCATTATTCTTTGCGGCGAGAATTGCTCGTTGACTTAACCAAGTATAATTCTGATAATTCTCACAAATGTTTGGGAAAACATTTTCAATAAGAGCTAATTGAGAGTCTACAAATCGGCAAAAGTCGTTGGTAAGAGTTATTAATCCAGATGTCGCATCAACTGGGACTTTTCCATTTCCAACAGCTAACAATTGTTTGGAAAATTGTGCAGCACTTTGATCATTTTGAAGTTGAACTCTCATATTAGTGGTTAGCGATAATGTTTTCACGTTATTCCATAAACGTGATGCCTTTAGGCAAGCATTCAATTCATCTGCAGGTGTTCCACGGGGAATTACTGGCAACGTCTGCCTGAAATCGCCTGCCAACAATATCATCAAGCCACCAAAGATGTTGTTATTTCGCCGAAGATCCTTCAGTGTGAAGTTAAGTGCTTCAAGTGATTTCTTATGTGCCATTGTGCATTCATCCCAAACAATAAGCTTGCATTGCATCAACAATTTTCCCATTGCACTGGATCGGGAAATATTGCATGTTGGAGTACCAATTGTGTTTAAATTGAGTGGCAACTTTAGCGCAGAATGTGCAGTACGACCGCCATCTAGAAGAGTCGCCGCAATTCCAGATGATGCTAACGCCAAAGCTATGTCACATCTTGATCGAATAGTGGCTAAAATCAATGAAATGACAAATGTTTTCCCTGTTCCTCCAGGTGCGTCCAGGAAGAATAGACCACCAGTATTATTGTCCACCGCTTGTATTAATGTTTCGTATACTTGTTTTTGCTGTTCATTCAGCAACGGCACATTATTTCGAACGAATTCCTGCAATGTATCAACATTGTATTGCAGCTCTCGATTTAATTCTTGGTTGAATGCATCGTGCATCGATCGATTTGGCGCAATCATTCCTACTTCAATCAGTAGCTTGTTTGCAATAGTCAAGCATTGATCCTCAATCAGAATCAATCCTTCATTGTAGATTTCATCGGTTATTTGCATGTGGGGATTATTCGTTCGAATGCGCAAGCGATGCAAGATGTCTTCACAAATGTCGTCTTTGTATTTGTTCCATAACTGAATTGGTTGTGAAGGGAAACATGTTGTGATGATAATTGCAAACAGCGTTCGTATTTGGTACGCATTTGATGAAATAACTGAATCCGCAAGTGTTAAATCCCAATGAGAATCGTTCTCCAGCAAACCCAATAGTTGACATGCTTCTCGATATGTTTGGCATTGGTGGCCATTCACAGTTTTTAAATGCGCAAATGATTTTGGTCCACGTACATTTACCAACAGCAGTCGCAAATAAAAACATTCATCATTTCTAGGATGAACAGTATACATGCGACCTAGTGCATCAGTGGAAAACACCTGTGGCCAATCGGGAACTGGGGTTCCTTGTTTGCGACGTTGGAATTTCTTTGTTGATTGATTCCAAGTGTAATACTTTGGCATTTCAACGTACATCAGCGTCGCTGCGAATAGGTCTGCTTCACACATTGCAAAGAAGCTAGTCAATGTTGTCGATGGTGGTCTCTCAGCTCGTTGTGCCGCATTAGTCTCAGTGAAGTAAACTCTTTGTCCATTTTCCAAATGCACTGCTAAATGTACAACTGTGGGATATCTTTCATGAATATGAAATGAAAATAATCGCCACAGTGCTTCATTAGTACTGACGTATCTGCCCATTTGGAAGTTGCTGATTTCGTCATTCGCATTTTCCGACGCAATACCAAATACAGCCATGTCGCTGCCCTTTGTGACGTACTTGCACAAATATTTGACTGATTTGGCCGAATGGCAACTCTCAACGTTCACATGTGTTTCGAAAATTCGCGATAGCAGCGGGCAATATGGTACAATGAACTCATTTCCGATCTCAATCTCTTGATTTTGAACTTTAACTTTGATAGTTCGACCATTATCTTCTTTTGAACGTCGACGATAAACTGGATATCCATCGTTCCCTGTGACTGTTTCAGCAACTAACGGTCGCGGATATCGTTTTGTGCACTTTCCATCAGCCATGCAAGACGATAATGGATTAAATGCACCGCACGGTCCATGCACCATCTGTGTCGTCACAATGTCGTGTAGATGGGGATCAGTGACTGGATCAGGAATTTCAGCTGATATGATGTCATCCACTTCATTTGAATTTAATTTGTTCAACAACCAAATTAGGATATGAGCATGCGGTAGTCCACGCTTCTGCCATTCCACCGAGTACATATAACAACGTGTGTCACCAAAAACTCGATACGTAGTAAGCACATCCATCATAACATTGAGTTTTTGCTGAAATACTCTGGCGATTATGTCATGGCGATCTAGCGGTTTTTGGCCCGGGTCCAACTCACGTTCAATTTCCGTCCACTTTGGATTGCATGTGAACGTAATAAATAAATCCGGAGTTCCATAATTTCGCACGTACGTCATAGCGTCTTGAGCGTATTCGTGCATGTGGCGTGGGCTTCCGATATAAGATGATGGGAGAATCGTCAGGCGTCCAATATTCTGAACATTACCATCTGAATGAATAGCATCACGCAAGTGTATATAGTCCTCAGATCGTAGCTTTGCCTGATTGAATCGGATGAACGCTAAACGTTCGGTCTCGACTTTGACATACATGTCGACAGCGAATTGCTGGAATAGCCGACGGCACTTCAGAATGACATTCTCCTCATGTGTACGAATCATCATACGATACGCATAGTAATTCATTGCGCTTAGATTTTTGTTCGTTGATACGCCTGAAAATGCAATATTAAATGGATTGTTAATAGAAACCAATAACAGCAATAATTAGTGTGTGAATATTGTACCTGTAATTGGATCGACCATCTTTAACGTGATGTCGTATCCGTCTTGCCCATGCCAATAAATTATTGGATATTGTAAAGCATCGTACAAACGATGTGTCTCGTTTACACGATGCATGATATTACTTCTTCGCTGAACGACAATATCTCGTGATGTAGTTGGATCGCCAACAATAATTGCAGCAACATCATCAACGATGGGTGCATTGAATCTTCGCACATGTTCACCTGTTGGGGTACGATCCGCTCTTATGACAAATTTGTGCGTATCCGATGGCATTCGTTCTAATGCTGTTTTGAACATATTAACCACAGCGTTATTAGCGTGAAAAAATGCTTGCAACTGTTCAATAATTCGTCTCTTTAACTGTTGTGTTCCCTGTATATTGCACCGCACATTCAGCTGATCCACCATCGACGAAATGAAATATATTTGCAGAAATTGATGCTCTTCATCTGGTGCTGGCACCATTGAACTATGCAAATGATATATTTGTCCTTGTATCTGTGATGGCAAACAGTTAAGATAGAATTAATTTATTTATTTTTGAAGAATACGGTGACTTCTGATCGTGTGGTGGTCTAGGGTGTGGTGTATGTATAGTTGTTATGTGATTGATTGTGTTGGTGTGAGTGATTGGTTGTGTGTGTTGTATCTTTTACCTTGCAAGTCGGCATGAAGCCGCCTTCTCGAATGATATTAGCTCCAAAGGAAGTCATGCGAAAGCAGTTATTGTATTCAAGAATGCGTTGAAGAAAATGGTTGGAATCGGGATCAGTTCCATCGAACAATGATTTCAGTGGCTGTGGTGGTGTAAGTAATGGATCCAGTTTGACTTTTCCACTTGCGCAGCACAATCCAGCCGTTTCTCTTTTGAACTTTAACGCATTGCAATATCGGCATACAGTCGTCATTGGTCCAATTTCTAAATTGTCATCATCACTGTAGTTCGCAGTGGGATCATATTGGAATGCCAAGCGATTGTATGATGCCAATGATCTTCGTGTGCTCACGCGTTGTCTCAATCGGGCATTTTCTCTTACTATATTTTGTTGTTCTTCGCTTAAGTTCTGTGAATACACTTGTTGCTGGCTTGCATGTCTTGTGCGGCGGCCGATGTTCGCACGTCGTCGTCCTCTCGGCATTTTGGACTATGGACAGACTGGTGAATTTAACCTCAAATGCACGATCCACATAATTTACACAGTTCAACTTACCACCTTAAGGACAAATGCCTGCTGTTGAAGTTGAATACAAATTTGCACAATACGCGTGATCTGAATGATAATCTGAAATTCAGATTGTTCAACTCTTTTCAGTTATGACATCTCTCTTCGACGAATTTGAAATAGTTCGGGTGCTGAAAAAAGAATTGACTATGGCAACAGTGGGTATCATGGCCCTTGCTTCTATTTTCTTCTGTTCAAACGTAAGTTATAAATACAGAACAAAACTTGCAAGCAATAATTGAAATAATTCTTCGTTCAATAAAGTATTTATATGTTAAATGTGATAAGATATGTGGCGTTATTTTTTATATTTTTAGCTTGGGTAAGATTTTTTTTTACAAACTTTAAAGTTTACCATTTGAATATTAGTGTGTTTTTTATTTTAGATTATTGCACTTTCATTTGCAATGATATATTTATATAAGCTCAGCGTTTGAGCTATGATTTGGTTTGTTGCAGTGGTTGCGATCTTGCCGTGGCTACTTATTCCGGGATACTGTATCTTTAAAATTTAACAAATAAGCTGTAGTTTGGGCTCGCGCTTAAGAAGATGCCTTAGACCTACACATTGGTATCCAGTTGATCCCATTGACCGACGAAGGTATAAGGAGAGATTTAGTGCAACGGATATTTCGCACAATCTTACCCCAGGAAACGTTGAATTAAAATGAAACAATTTTTTTTTAAAGATAATGCTACGCAATATTAATCAATCTCGACTGTGCAACTTTATGTTGCATGCTCACGTGTGTTAAAACCATTGAATCTATTTAAATTAAGAAAACAATTTTACTTACGTTGTAAACCACTTTCGTGAAAACTATGAACCAAAGATTAAAATAATATTCAATCTTACTTTCTAAGCCAAAGAAAAGGTAGCTTAGTTGATTTTAGTTTTGTGCCTGAAAAATCAATCAATAAACTATCAAACAAAATACACAATCCAATATTTACTTACCAAAGATTAAAAGGCTATGAATTATAAAAGAAAAGGAAGCTTAGTTGAATTTAATTTTTGTTTCTCGTAAACTTGCTTCTGAAAAATAATATTTGTTTTAATTAAACATATGCTCAAAATAAATGCAATAAACTTTTAAAAAAATAAAATGCACTACTGGGTCTGGACTCTGGAGCAATAACAAATAATACCCTTTGTTATAATAAGTAAGCAAAGAAGTTCAAAATCTTTGTTTAATAAGTGTTTATGTTCCTCATTTGGAGCATATCGACAGTTTCAAAAGATATGTTAATTTTTCCACTTTTTACTTGCGATTATAGGTACTATAAAGCAAGTTAGGCAAACAAAATTTTTTTGGACAATCAAACATAACATTACGATGATAGAGAAGCCTAAAAAAGTGATTCCGTTATACTTTAACCAATTGTATTAGCGCTTTTAATTGCTCTATAGGGCAAGTATTGGTTTCGTGCAGATAAAAAATCGCTGATAGAGAAGCCCAAAAAAGTGTTTTTTTCCATATACCATCCGTGGGTCTGTCTGTGCGGATATGCGTCTGTGCGGATGTGCGTATGTGCGTCTGTGCGCTTTTTCACGTCCAGCTACAGCCTAGACGGTTTGATGGATTTTCTTCAAACTTGATATATAGCAGATTGAAGAAAAATTGTTGTCGAGGTTTTTTTATTTCGTTTCAGACCGGCTCAAACTGAAACCTTTCAAGTTACGATTTTTTTCATTTTGGATTTTCTCGAAAACAGCTCAAACGATTTTGATTAAACTCTAAGTAAGTTCGCAACTCAACGGCTTGATTGAATTGACTCAAACTTCGTTTGGCATAGTTCTTTACAGTTTTCTAAAAGATGGCTTTGTTAATTTTTCAGTGTAGCCTTTCTAAACGGTGGCTTGCGTACAATGAGCTATAAAAGATATTACTAACAATAACTAAGAACGGTACCTTCCATAGGACCGGTTTTTTGCTTTCGACTATCTCAAAAACTGCTTAAACGATTCTTTCGAAATCAAACACCTTTTAAATACATAGATTTAGGTAGTTCAATTTGTGATGCATACCAATATTTTTATTTGTTTTTGTTTTTGGTATTTTTAAAAGCATTTCTTAAAACTATTTTTGATAATTTAATTTAATGATTTCAAAAAAGTTCTTTTTTTTTCAAAAATTATAAGTAGCTATACGAATATTCTTAATTCACATGACTTGGTGTAGGTATTTGAATTATTTTTTTTAATTTCGAAAAACAACGATAAAACAGTATTATACACTGTGGCGTATGCGTACTATAATAATAATTTTATTTAAATAGAATTATGGAATGATTTATTCTTCATACACATTGTTTTTGTATTAAAATTAATTGTTATTTCACCGTTCGTTATCATTATTACTAATAATTCGAAATCCATTTCTTCTAAATAAAGAGCTTTGTACATGCCTAAGATTTGAAAAAAATCGTTTGTAGTTACAAAGTTAATTCTAAGAAGTTATAAATGTTATTTACGTTTAAATTTAAAGATTGTATCGCCTTTGCTTCCAGCGGTACCAATTATTCTTTGGATCCTTTTTTTTCTTTCTCTCCTTTCGAGAGCCAATGATCGATTTGATGAAATTTTGTTAAGCTCAGATGCACCTAACCTTTGTCCTAAAATTCTTCTAGATAAACCGTCATCTGAAATTACACTGCCATTTGAATCTGGTTCAATTCATAGAATAATAATCATTGAAACCAAAAATAAATTGTACGTACCTATCGAAATTGAACTTGTTACGTCTTGTTTTCCAGACGCAATTTCATCTGATATCAAACTTAAATCTAAATCATCTTCATCCCAGTCTAAAAATTGAAAGAATCCAATCAACGTTGTTATTTTACTGAGCATTATAAAAATTAAAATGCACGACTCGCACGTACTTGCTCTGTGGGTGCAGTACGATGAAAACAAAGTTTTCGAGCAATATGAAGTACTTATTTTTAAAAAAATTTATAAAAACTAAAGTTAAGAAACCTTTTAAAATTTAAAATTTAGATGTCATCTTTTGGGTGCTATAAATGATATAAATGTCCGCTTATGGCCAAATTAATACAATTTTAAAAACAAAGGAGAAAGGCAATTTGTGTATGGGAGCTGACCTACAGACCATTAACGATGAGCCATATATATCGTTGAAAAGGTATTTTTGCGTAGATCAAATGTTTATAAAGCAGCTAGTCTCAATTTACTGTGGGAAAAAAGTTATAGACATAAATTCAGAACAGAGTAAGATAAAAAAAATGTATATAAAATGAAATAGAAATATATAAAAATATAAGCTTTTTATGAATTTTTACTAATCTGAGCCAAAACTTTTTTCAAACATCGAATTGAGACTTGCCGCCACATAAGCATTTGATCTACGCAAAAATACCTTTTTAACGATATATGACTCATCGTTATTGGTGTGTAGGCCCAAATTGGCATTGTCCTTTGCGTTATTATCATTTACCAAAAACTTATATGCAGTTTTCTTCAAAATATTGTATGTATATTACATACATTTTTTCTTTATTCTGAAGAGCGTTTTTTGAGCGAATTATAAAAAAACTACAAAAATTGACCGAACCCTATTGGCGAAAACCGCTTTTTCGGACGTCGAAACCAATACTGTCCCTATAGAGCAAGTAAAAATATATATTATATATGTATATGTATATGTATACCAGGCAATTCGATGTCACTTTTCTTAATTGACGAAGATGACGAAGGAGCACCCGCATCACTTTCTGTTCCAAGTAATGCACCTTTCGGTGATAAAAATCTGCCGCCATCGTTTGATTTAATTTTTTTTTTTAAATTTTGCTTCTCCGCAATTATTTTCTTAATAATTTTTTCTATCTTTTTGGAACTATTTATTTTTCCTTCCATTCTTTAATATAGGAAACTAAATTCTTAAATTTATTACATTAAGTATGCAAATTTATAAAATCTATTCAAAATAAATGCAAAATCCACGATTTTTAAATATATGTAAATTAAGAAAACAATTTTACTTACGTTGTAAACCACTTTCGTGAAAACTATGAACCAAAGAAAGAAAGAAAAGATTTTAGTTTTGTGCCTGATGAACTTGAACCTGAAAAATCAATCAATCAACTATCAAACAAAATACACAATCCAATATTTACTTACCAAAGATTAAAAGGCTATGAATTATAGAAGCTTAGTTGAATTTAATTTTGTTTCTCGTAAACTTGCTTCTGAAAAATAATATTTGTTTTAATTAAACATACGCTCAAAATAAATGCAATAAACTTTAAAAAAAATAAAATGCACTACTGGGTCGCACGTACTTGCTCTGTGGGTGCAAGCACTATGATAACAAATTTTTCGAGCAATAACAAATAATACCCTTTGTTATAATAAGTAAGCAAAGAAGTTCCAAATCTTTGTTTAATAAGTGTTTATGTTCCTCATTTGGAGCATATCGACAGTTTTAAAAGATATGTTAATTTTTCCCCTTTTTAGTTGCGATTATAGATACTATAAAGCAAGTTAGGCAAACAAAATTTTTTTGGACAATCAAACATAACATTATGATGATAGAGAAGCCTAAAAAAGTGGTTCCGAAAATTCTGTCTATCTGTCTGTTCGTCTGTTTGTATCGGCACCTACAGCCTAAACGGCTGGACCGATTCGCTTCAAACTTGGTACACATAGTATTATTATGACGTCCTACAGAGGGGTTTTTGGAATTAGCATTCTAGCTATAAAACTAACGGTACCTGCCATATGATTTTTTATGGAAAACTTATTTACCTCAAATACGGCTTCTACGATTTTGAAATCAAAATTAAATAGCCCAATTCATAGGTATTCTGCATTTATCATTATAATAACTTATCATTTTTGAAAGAGCTACCAGAAAAATATTTATTTAAAATATAGGTATGTAGTAATTTATTATAGGTAATATAGAAAAAGCCAAAAGCAAAAACCATCCTATGGAAACTACCATTCTTAGCAATTGTTGGTAACTTTTTTCCAGCCATTTGATAGGTCATGCGGGCATACCTAAAGAGCTAAACTTATCAAAATCGTTTGAGTTATTTTCGAATAAAATTAGCTTCAACTTAACTATAATAATTGCAGGTACCTTTAGTTTTTGAGCTGCAAGAATATTCAACTTCCCTTCTGACTCGATATATGTACCTAGTTTTAAAGAATTAAACACACCCGTTTGGGCTTTTGTAGGTGTCTGTAGGTACATATGTACTTGTACATTTTTTTTGGTCTTCGCTATCATCGTTAAATTTTTTTTTCCGACGAATGTATAACTTGCAGTTTATGTATATTCGCCATTTTAATAAATTTAATCAAGCCGTTGTGAAGTTATGGCCATTTAAAAAAAAAAAAGCCCTTTTAAGCTGACTTTCGATACGACCATTTGCTTAAAATAATCAAAATTAAGTTACATAAATCGCAAGCAAAAACCTTAGCAAAAGATTTTCTTTAAACTGCTATACACCAAGTTTAAAAAAAATTATCCGTCAAGCTGTTTATGCTGTAGCTTTACGTGAAAAGAGCACAGGCGCACAACGGCACAGACAGTATTGGAACCTCGATTTTTGTTTGCAAGAAAGCAATACTTGCCCTACAGAGCGAGTAAAAAAGACAATCCACTATTATTAAAGATAATTTACTTACCGTATGCATGTACATATAATGTATGGTATTAATCAATAATCAATTATTAAATTTCTTATTTCTGTCCGATGAACTTGAGTCTGCAAAATAAGTAAAAAATGCAATAACCTATCAAACAAAATACACAATGCAATATTTTTAAATATGATTTACTTACCAAAGATTAAATATGTAGCTATGTAAATTCCTTATAATTTATTTCCTTTTTATTTTTTGTTTTTATTTTGAAATATTAAAAATCAAATAAATTTTTGAGAAATAAATTCCAATAAATACTACGAATAAATATAGCTTTACAGTTGAAAAAATTTTATAAATGGGCTACAACTACCATCGATGATATTTTTCCTGAATTTTCTTTGCTATAAACCTAGCGGAGCCCGAGACCTTTCCAACGAATGCAAAACCGTGGAAATCGGTTGGTGCGTTCTTGAGTTATATCGTCAGGAAGGAAAACCCGACTTATTTTTATATTATAGATTATGCTTACAAACAATAAAAGCAAAGAAATTGAAATAGTTAATAATAAAAGAATTATATATATTAACTCCGAAGATATTCAAGAAGAAAGACTTATAGATATATTTAGAAGGTTTATAAAAAGAAAAGGTAGAATAGGCATCTTCTCAGATTTAACAGAACACGAGTACAACTTAGTACAATTAAAGCTCATTGAATTATTTGACCCCACAAAACAAATAAAGTTTTATAAATGTATGTATCACGCACAAAATATGAAAAATGAAGATGATACCTATAAACAGATAGCGAAATATCATAAAAATGAAACAGGTCATGCTGGCATAAACGAAAATTATGCAGGTCTAAGAAAACTCATATACTTCAAAAATTTAAAAGAGTTGATTCAAAAATACATAAATAACTGCGATACATGTAATCAGGCTAAGTATGATAGAAAACCAATAAAACCGAAGCTTCACTACACAGAAACTCCAACAGATAACAATCAGATAGTACATGCAGATATTTACATTAACACCAAAAATAACTTCTTAACCTTTATAGACAAGTTCTCTAAGCATGGCATAATATTTGATTTAGAAGATAGAAACAGTATCACGATTAAAGAGAAATTACGACTATACTTTTCCATTAAAGGCAAACCTAATAAAATAGTTTTAGATAATGAATTTCAAAACACAAATGTAAAAGATTTCTTAAGACAGGAAGATATAGAAGTACACTTTACGAAGCCAAATAGCCATACTGGCAATTCCGACATTGAGAGATTTCATAACACCATAAGCGAAAAAATGAGAGTACTCACTACAGAAAAATCCAAGCTAACAACGAAAGAAAGAATATATCAGTGTGTAGAGTGGTACAATAAATCAGTGCATTCCTCAATTAAATTTAAACCAATAGATGTTTTAGAAGGTAGAGTGGATAAAGAAAAGGTCCTGGAAAATATGCAAAATATGAAAGATAGGGTTATTAGCAAGCTTAACAAAGATAGGGAAGAATACAATGAAGAAAGAGAAGAAGGATTAGTGAAAAATTACAAGGCTTTTAGACACAAACAGGAACCTAGATATAGAAAACTTAAATTAAAGAACATCCATCCTACAAATATAAAAAGACCAAATAAATTTTCAGATCAAATGGATATGGATAGTGTTAGTCCTTCTACTCAGAACAGCTAATACAACATTGACGATAGAAAAAATAGATACAAACAGTGGATTCATAGAAATAAAACTTGGAAACGTTGAAATAGTAAGAACTTATGATATTATACTACATATTATTAACCCAGCAGAAATTTTGAAGATAATTGCATGCCTAGAAGAAAATATTTCAAAATTACAAATCGAAAAAGAAGGAAGAGACATTTTATTTCATGAGTTAGATTCACTTAAATATAAAATACATACTATTATTCCACACAGGCAAAAAAGAGGGCTTATTAACATAGTAGGTACAGGTATGAAATGGTTATATGGAACAATGGATGAAGATGATAGACAAAACATTGAAGAACACTTGAAAATCATCGACGAAAATAACCATAATATAATAACTCAAAATAATAAACAAGTATTTATTAATAATAGCTTTAATCAAACCTTTAAAAGAAACAATTGAAAAAGATAGAACTAAAATATCCTATCAACTCGTTAATAGTAAAAAAGATATTGTTAGAATAAATAATAAATTTTTGTACCTAGAATCATTGTTAAAAATCGGAATTATAAAAGACAATGTCGAACACATTCAAAATAACATTGCTTCAAGTAGAGCAGGAATAATGGGAAACAATATTTTAAGTAAAGAAGAAATAATAAAATATGACGTAAGTTTTGAAAAATTAAAAAATATAAAAATTGGAACAGCCCTATATGAAAATGAAAAAATTGTTTTTGTAATTAAAATACCGAGTGAACTTATAGAGACAAGAAAATATTTAGTTACCTCTTTAACAAATATGAATTCTGAAGAATTAATAATAGACGATGAAGAAATTGTAAAAATAAATGAAACTGTATATAAATATGAATTAAATATAGACTTCAAAAATTTAAGGAAATCCAATTTATGTTTATATAATAGCGTTTGTATGAAAACAAAGAATTCCCAAATGAAAATTCATGAAATTGAAAATGGTTTGTTATTGTTAAAGAATGTTAAGAATATAAATTTATCAAGTACTTGTGATGAAAGAACCACACATTTAAATGGAAACTTTTTATTAAATTTTAATAGCTGTGAGTTAAAAATCCAAAATGAAACCTTTGTGAACAGAAAAAATATATTTGAAGAAAGATTTATTATACCTTACGAAATAAATTTAAATACAACTCAAGAACAACTCAGCTTCAATGATATTGTAATAAAACAAATAGAAAATATTGAAAATATTAACGAATTAAAGTTTAATCATAAAAATCATGTAATGTTTAATATATGTATTGGAATTATAATTCTACTGTTAATTATTAATTTAATAATTTACGTTTATATAAAATCAAAAAAGCTCAGACGTACATTCTATATAACTCAGGAGAGTTTTCATCCTAAGGAGGGAGAGGTTATATCAAGGTCAGGGAACCAAACCACAACGGATGTTCCCACCGTTGCAACCAACAATAATGGCACGTCAGCGTCTACGAACATGACGAAATCCAACACTCACATTGGATTGCCAATCGATTGGACTCGTTAAGGGTTCCAGGAAAACGTTAACTTGATGACCCAGCATTATTATGCATAGGCATAATGCTTCAACATAGAATAGATACAAATGAAAAGTCAGTCTAAAAGTCTGAGATCGCGAGCTAAGTTCATCCATAAAATATATTGTAAATTAATTTAAGTTGTGAAATTTTAAATAAAGTTTTTTTTAACAAAAATCCTTTCATACGAACTTTAATTGCGTGAAAAATAAACTTAAAGCTCACTTAGCAAAACTCAAAAATCATTTATTTGAAATATAATTCAGTCATAGTCGGAATTTTATAATATTGGATTTTTGTTTTTAGTTTTGAAGTAAAAAAAAGCGTCAATACTCGATACCCATACATAAACATTTGTTGTTGCTTTTGCTTTTTTTGTAGTTGTATATGGTTTATCGCTGTGTATACAAATACATCAAAGCATTATTGTGAAGCATGAAATTTGATTTTCGAAAAAAATGTAGTCGTGACCTATATATGTATGTATGTATGTACATATGTATACGTAGTATATCGTATATGTATACATACATACCACTTATGATGAAGCCTGGTCGCTATGTTTTGAGTAATAGTGAAACTGGAAAAGTTTTCTTGGTTGGCCAATAGATGTTGCATAGTTGGATTTGTGTCCAAGCGATGATGGTGTTTCGATGTGGTTAAGGAGTCTTTTGGTTACCTGCAGATTTAATAATAAAGCAATAAAGTTTCAATGGTTGTTTTTCTCTTTTTTTCATAAAATGGTAATTGTATGCGCGTTAACAGTTGGGGGATCATTACAGTTTTTAAAACATCAAAATCACGCTTTTTGGGTGTATGGCGTATGAGCACTTTTTGTATGTTGGTTTTTAAATAAAAATATGTAGTAGCTATGTACCTACATTCATACATAATACATAAATAAATGGCATTTCTCTAAGTTCTCAAAGTAAAAGAATTGTTTGAAAATGTGCCAATGATTAATATACGTAAGATTTTATAGATGCGGTAATTTTGAAGAAGCAGTGATCCTGCAGACTTTAACTCTCTGTGACATTATGTTCGCGCGAAATTTCTTAACATGTGATAAAATTAAAGCCAAACATATGTATAAGACAAAAAAACACCAAACATAATTTCTTAGATATACTGACGATTTTATATAGTGCATCCCAGCCAACATGAATGTTTTTGTTTGCATCTTTTATTGGTTAATGTTCCTGGACCTACATCTATTTTGAGTTTAACAAGAGTATATGGGCGTCTTTGTCACACTTATCGTCATGCATGTGAAGAACTGCATTTACTTGAAAATGATAATCATTATGGAAGCATCCTCAACAGGTTTACTGATCAAATAAGAACAATATTTTCAATTATTATCAAAACATGTTTTCCATCAAATCCGGTAGAATTGTGGCAAAATTATCGTGACTATATGACTGAAAATATCTTGAATAGAATGCGTCGTATTTCTAGAAATCAGGAATTAATCATTACGCTGGAAATGTATAATGAGGCATTAGTTATAATTGAAGATATTGTGCTTAACAATCTCAAATAAAACATTGTCACAATTAGGTTTGCCTGCTCCTAATCGACCAATACATGATGCATTTAATCAAGAAATGCAACGTGAACAACAATATGATATACTCGTAAATGAAATGAACACATTTATAAATTTGAATCTTCCCAAATTGAATCGAGAACAAAAAGTGCATATGATACCATAATTCAAGCTCTACAAAACGAAGCGGAGGAATGTTTTTTTTTAGATACGCCAGGCGGTACCGGAAACACATTTTTGATTTCCTTGCTATTAGCGACTATAAGATCACAGAACAATATTTGATGTTGGTCGTACACCGCAATCTGCACTTAAATTACCATTGAATATGCAAATTAATGAAAATCCAACATGTAACATTTCTAAAAATTCTGGAATGGGAAGAGTTTTGCAACAATGCCAATTAATAGTGTGGAATGAATGTACAATGGCACATAAGAGATCGATGGAAGCTTTAGATAGAACTTTGAAAGATTTACGAAATAATCAAGAAATATTCGGTGGCGCTCTGATATTGTTGACTGGTGATTTCTGTCAAACGCTGCCAGTGATTCCCCATTCAACTCCAGCAGATGAATTAAAGGCATGTTTGAAGTCATCCAGTTTATGGAGAAATGTTCAAACACTCACTTTAACAACAAATGTAAGAGAACAATTACTAAATGACCCATCGGCTGACGAATTTTCTAGACAACTACTGTACTGATAGGAAATTGACAAATTCCTATTGATGCTACTGCTGGATTAATCACTTTGCCAGGTATTTTTTTGTAATTTCGTAAAAACAAAACAGCAATTGGTTTCAAGTGCCAAATATTGCGCAAAATTATCGAAATCACAATTTTTAAGCTGAAAGATCAATACTGGCAGCCAAAAATAAGGACGTTGAATGCGGATATTTTAAGTGATGTGCCTGGTGAGATTGTGACGTATCAATCAGTAGATATGGTCACAAATCATGATGACGCTGTCAATTATCCTTGGATTTGCCTGGACTGCCGCTTCATCGTTTAAATTTGAAAGTTTGTGCACCCATTATTCTTCTTCAGAATATAAATCCACATCGATTGTGTAACGGAACAAGATTAGCAGTCAAAAATGTTATGAATAATCTTATTGAAGCAACGATTTTAAAAGGAAAATTTAAAGGTGAAGATGTATTGAATACGCGTATTGCAATGATTCCGTTATCAGAGACAATCATTGGAATTGTGTGAAATCGACCTAGAATATCCATGCTTCTGCCACGGACAGTTGTATGTTTCATGTTCACGTGTAGGAAAGTCATCAGTTCTGTTTATTTATACCACAACTTCGGGCAAAACAAAAAATGTTGTTTACGAAAAGGCTATGCGACAATAAAATAAAAAGAAGAAGAAATAAAATAAAAATAAATAGAGGGTGTATTTAAAACGAGTGTATTCTGCATTCTAATATTAATGTGATCTGCTTAGCGAAGCAGGCACAAGGTCCATTAACTAAATATTTTTCGCATGCCTTAGCTGTTTATAGGGTGAAATGGGCTAAAAGAAAAAAAGTGGTATACGGTTTTTAAAAATCTTATTGTGTTTGATAGCTTTTACGTACTTCGATGCTTGAGTGATGCTATTTTTAACAAGCTGTTATAAACAGGAATTCTATTGGATTTTTGTTAATGTAATACACTCGGGTGTATACTTACTTTTATCAGTTTATTAAATTAAAAAAAAAAAATCAGGTTCTCATATTTTACACAAATTAATTTGACGGTATAAATATAATTAAGAATTCAAACTTATCGCTTTATATTTAAAATGTTTATATCTATCATCGTTTATATCACCGCGCTATCTGCTCGGAAGGGCAGAACAACGTCTGCCGGGACAGCTAGTTAAACTATAAAATTTACTAATTTGTCATTATCCATTCTTAAGTGAAGAACATAGGCAATAACACATCCTATGCTCATATTATCCTGGTTTACAGTTACTTTATACGAAAGGTGAAATCATTACGGGGGACCTCGATGCCAAAGTTGCAACGGGCGACAAATTATTAGTAGATATAGAAATGGGTTGGACCATCAAAATAACAATGGTGATATAAGGCTGCGTCGACTTTTGTAACCCTCGTCAGCTGGTGGCAAAAGGAACCATTTTTCCACATAAAACCTGCCATCTAGGCAACAAACGGAAAATCAAATTGATATATTCATTATTCAACAACAATGGATGATCAATGTATTTAATCAAATAAGATCGGATTCACGAAGCGACCATTACCTGCTACTAGCGAAAATTCAGTTACGAACAGCTGCTATTTCCGCTTATGGCCAAATTAATAAAACTGATATTACCAATTTCCGCTATTGTCATGTGTAGCAAAAAACTAAAAATGCAGTTTTCTTTGAAGTATTATATATATGTAACGGGAGCGGTTCGGAAGACCGTTTTTTAAAATCCCGTTTTTTTATAATCCTGCAAAAAAAAAAAAAAATCCCGATTCTAAAGTACCGCTTTTTTAAAATCCCGCTTTTAATAATCCTGTTTAAACAGAATCCCGTTTCTCGTGAGCCCGCTTTTTAAAATCCCGTTTAATACCGCTTAGCCCGTTTCGTATTTTGATAAATACAAACTTATTGAAAATTTAGCTAAAGAAAACATAGTTGTTAAAACAGAAATTGAAAAAATTAAAAATGGAGCTGAAAAGCTTTTCAAAAAAATTAATGTTTTGAAATCTAGAGCAATATCTAAAATAATTAAAGATAGAAAATCAATGACTAAAACAGATTTTTTGCGCCGTATAGCTCACAACATAAAACTTTAATCTTAATATTTCGAAAAAAATATCTAAAATCTTGAAACCTCATTTTTGTTATGTTCTATGTTCTTTATATTTTTATTTGTTAAGTTACAAAATCAATAAAAAAAACTTCTCCAAATATTTGTTTTTTGTTTTCTTTTTGTCTCCTTTCATACGACATAACGCCCATGAACATTATGTCACCTCATCATCATCAGCATTGGGCTGTAAAATAAATTCAATCACGGGTTGTGATTTTTAAAATAAAACACCTTGTGTTGATTCCAAAAGCGGGCTTATAAAAACGGGAATTTAATAAACGGGATGGTAAAAAACAGGATTTTAAAAAGCGGGATTTTATAAAAACGGGATTTTTAAAAACAGTATTTTAAAAAACGGGATTTTAAAGACAGGATTTTAAAAAACAGGCTCCCGAACCCAACCCATATGTAACATACAAAGTTTCATAAAAATCGGGGGAGCCTTTGTTGACTAAATTAGAAAAAACGAAAAAATTGGCCAAAATCTAATGGCTCTTTGTATAGGAGCCACCATTTAAAAAAAAAAATCAAAGCCATCTGAAAGGAAGCTGAAAGAAACTATACCAAACAAAGTTTGAGTAAATTCGATGCAACCGTTGACAACTTATGGCCATTTGAAAAAAAGCCGTTAAGAGCAGATCTCCGTTATTTGCATTTTTAGCCAAAAACTGAAAACGCAGTTCTCTTAAAAACACTAAAAGAATATAAGACACAAAGTTCAATCAAAATCGTTAGAGCCATTTTCGAGCAAATTAGAAAAAACCAAAAAAAAGTTGGCTAAAACTCAACGGTTATTGTATGGAAGCCACCGTTTAAAAAGTCTTCAGTGAAAAATTTACTAAACCATCCTATAGAACACTATGAAAAACTATGTCAAACAAAATTTGAATTGATTCAATCAAGCCGTTGTGAACTTATGGCTATTTGAAAAAAAGCCGTTAAAACCTGATTTTCGTTACGACCATTTGAGCCAAAAACAAGAAACGCAGTTTTGTTAGAAATGCTTAAAGTTAGCTAAATTTTAAGTTTAATCAAAATCGTTAGAGCCGTTTTTGAGCAAATCCAAAATGAAAAAAACCGTTACTCGAAAGGTACCAGTTTGAGCCGGGCTAAAACAAAATAAAAAAAACCTCGACAACCGTTTTTCTTCAAACTACTATATACCAAGTTTGAAGAAAATCCGTCTAGCGGTTTAGGCTGTACCATGACGTGAAAAATCGCACATCCGGACAGACGCACATCCGCACAGACGCAGAGACGCACAGACGCACAGACAGACCGACGGACGGTATGGCGAAAACCACTTTTTTGGGCTTCTCTGTCATCGTAATGTCATGTTTGATTAAAACCTCGATTTTTTTTTCTGCACGAAACCAATACTTGCCCTATTGAGCAAGTAAAAATAGTCTCATAAGTTCAAATTCATCCAAGAAATAAAATGGCGTTTTCATCACAAATAAGTTTGAGTAATTATTTAATAATTTCGAAAAATCTTATGCCCCAAGACCACTGCCACACTTTAGAGCAAGTTCGTGGACCCAATCGTGCATTTTGTTTTTTTACTGGCAGAACAACCGATTTTTGACAAACTTTACGGAATCCGTCCTGAACCGTTGTGCGACCTTTGACGATAGAATAAAAACAGGGAAACACTGTAGTTCAAGGTGGAGCTTAATTATCAGAAGTTAGAGTGTGTGATAAAAAATGGGCTGAGATTATCATTAAAAATGTCAAACTTTACAATGACAATGTCAAATTTTGATAAACACTTTGAGAAAGTACGTTTAAGCCGCTACATTACACCAAAAGCCTTCCCGCTTTAAGACAGTCAAGGGCTGATACAGGAGAGATTGCCAGTTATATTAATCTCAAACGTCGGCCGTATAAAGACTGTGGATCGTGACTCATCAACGACTGAGACGTCAAGGCAGAAAACGGAGTTATAATGCGCCTTCGCATCAGTATAGGGCTGTGTCCAATCGGATATATTAAGCGTTAATATTGTTACCAGATTTTTCCAATTTTCTTATCCAGCTGCTTCTCCATATTGAAGTTTCTTGCGAAAATAACACCGGGATACTTCTGCCTATATACCGCCCATTCACAGAAGAAGAAGAAGAAGAAGAAGAAGAAGAAGAAGAAGAAGAAGAAGAAGAAGAAGAAGAAGAAGAAGAAGAAGAAGAAGAAGAAGAAGAAGAAGAAGAAGAAGAAGAAGAAGAAGAAGAAGATGTTTTGTTTATTGTTGACATCCAGGTCCACTCCGCCATCGATTGTAATAAAACTACAGAGCTAATTAAATTGCGTGATCTTCTCTACGATCTATCATGGTCCTTGTTGAGTACCTTGGAAAGAAGTCTAATTCGAATTATTTTTTTGTGGAAATAGAAAATTAAATGTATTTAAAATCTTAGCCTACTATTTGCTGAAACAATTCTTCATTTAAGGACAAATCCAAGAGTCAGCGACGAACAATTTCAAGATTTTTTAAAATTTTTCCGAAACTGAGTTAAAAAAACCTATGGATTTTTCGTAGAGTTCATTGTTTTAAGTAGAAAAGCTCTTGGAAAAGCTCAGTAAGGAAAATTCACTTAAATTGCGAATCAATATTTCAAAACTCATCCGCCCGGGAAAAAAAGCATTTTAATGTGTTCTAGGCTCAACGGTACAGATGTGTTTTGGAATCAGAATTCTAGGTCTAAAACTAACGGTAAATGCGTATTTTTTTATCAAAACCAATACCATATGACATTGACAAAAACTTCAAGTATCTAGGAAGCAGTTTTGATAAGTGCATCTGCAATTTTTCAAACACATTGGTCACACTGTTTTGAAGAACAACCCGTGAACATAGCTCTCAGGTGTGCGCTGTTGTTAGTCTATTTTTGCCCGGATGCCACTACTTGCCATGCCACAATGTTTTCAAAATTCACCCTCGGGAGCAGCAGCAAGAGAAAAAGAAGAAGAACCGAGGAGGAGAGCTGTTTCACAAAAAGCAATTTCATTCCTTATCAGTGCTTATTGTTTTCCAATCAGGACTGCATGCATAAGTTATTTTCCATTTGGTTAACTTGCTACAACGAACGGTAACGATACCCAGAACCAGAGAGAACAAGGCAACGAACGTTTCGTTTGTTTATGGACTTATCAAGTAAACACAACAAGCTCCAAGACCATCCCTATAGAGTTGAGGGTGGGAAAAAAATGCCAACTACTCGTACTAGCCGCCACAAGCTATACTATGGCCAATTGAATGAGTTAACATGTTTTTGCATCATATGGCTAAGGCGTTGAAGTGCGTCCCTGATATCCTGGACTTTAGGGTTTTGGTAGATATCAGTTTATGCAATCGAAATGCTTAGAGGGAGTCGGAGTTAAGAATTTCTCATCGTCAAGGAAATGCGTAACACCGATAAGAATCTTGTGTGATTACCTAGATGTTGTGTTGCGACAACTTGATTTAGAAAGTTGTTCCTTACTGAAGACACAGACAAAGAAGATCTAACGTGTTGATTAATTAAAATTGATGTTGTCATCTTGATGTATCACTTCTGCAGAGCTTTTATGTGTGTAAAGGAAGATATGTATGTAGGTACGTTTATATATGTAGACTCGTATATCTCGGGTTTAATTGCACTAGTGCGTAGAATAAATTATCGCTTATAGCCATGCAAATGTGCAAAAAGGGGGTTCGGATGACCTAGTTCATCAAATGGTGAGTTGCTGATAAGTTCTATTCAATTGTGTATATAGCTAGTTGTAAAAAGTAACTATTTAAAGACTTTCAAAAGGGTCGCTATTGATAACACGTGTTTAGCAAGTTCTTAATTTAAGAAATAATCAAAACATCGAAAGAAACGGATTTAGGTTAAAGTAAGAAAGTGTTTGATTAAAAAAATTCAAAAAAAATTTTTTTAGAACTTGGGTGTCGATATGTGAGTGTTGATATAATTAACATGAAGACAGCTTGAAAAGCAAAATTTAGCCATATGGTCAGTAAAAAGTGGTTTCGAAATCTTGATTTGGCTTGCTTTTAATTAATTGGGAAACTCTCTCTTAGTACAGCGATTCAATTTGAAGAGATAACTTAACAATCAGACGTTGTTTTTCAAAAACAAATACATAATTATAAATAGGGTCACACTCATATTAAAGAAAAAATAAGCCGTCACTGGACGAGCGGCAGATGTGAAACATTCAAGTTTACATTAAAATTCATAATTTTTAAAAACCATCAAACAAAATGTGGCGTGAAATAGTTTTTAATAATTTAGTGTTTCGTTAATAAAATCAATATATTTTTCATATTATTTTACTATAATAACAATTATTACAGATTATATTCATTTATAAATAGGAACAAAATTTCCTCAACCCACCCAATAAATCCACCCACCACCGCCATACACCACCGCCAGCCCACCAACAAATACCAACCAACCATCCACCATTTTTGACATTTTTTTTCTCAACCCCCTCCACACCAAATCCACACCACCACTACCCAGCCAATCCACCTGCAATACCACCCACCAACCAACATCCATTTTTGACGATACCCCCCCCCCCAAAACCAAGTCCCTTCCACCATCACCATGCACCCAGCCCATCTTCAACCACCTACCAAACATCCACCATTTTTGACAAATTTTTAACCACCCCTCACACCAAATCCCCCCACCAACAACCAGCCCATCTACAACCACTTACCAAACATCCACCATTTTCGACAATTTTTTCCTCACCCACCCACCCCTCCACCAAATCCCTCCCACCAACAACAAACCACCACCCCGCCCCATTTTTGTCAATATTACCCCCCCCTCCCCCCTACCAACCCACAACCCCAACCACCAACTCCCAACCAACTACCCCACATGTTTGTAAATTTTTTCTCACATACCCCCCCAACACCCTTCTCAAAAACCACCCCACTCCCACCAACACAACCTTCACCCAACCAGCCATTTTCCACAATTTTTTCCTCAACATCGCCCCACCTACACCAAATCCCCCACCAGTAACCTTCCATCCCACCTACAACCAACCACCTACCCTTTTTTGACATTTAAAGAAATATTTTTTTTTAAATATTGGTAGATATGCGGTATAAATTGAGCTATCTACATTATCTAACTATACAGGGTGATTCACGAGCGTTGTGCCAAAAAGCTAGAGCGTGTAGGTTAAGTTGAGACAAGAAAAAAATCGTATGGAAGGGGGGTCTATTCCCCTCCGTTTAGCCGGGAGGGGCAATTTTCTGAAAAATTGACTTATTTTGTAAAAAAAAATATTAAAAATCAACGGCTTCGTTTGCAACACCGTGTTATACCTTTTTGGAAAGCCAAAAACTTTTTCTTTCATTTCGTTTTTAAATTAAATTGTTTTAACGAATAGTTTAAAAAACATACATTTTCAAACTCAAAATTTTGAAAAAAAATTTGAAAAAATAATTTTAAAACTAATTTTTTTCAAAATTTTACGTAATTAAGTATAATTTTTGTTCTCAGAATTCAACGCTTTTATCAATTCTTAATCCAACACTGAAAACCGTATGGCTCTAGGGCTTTTTGTTGCCAAGGTATTCAAAAATAACCGAACCTACTTCTTCACAAAAACACAAAAAAATTGGCTAAATGATCACTTGTGCCATCCCGTAAGGCTAGGTTTTCTTGTTTTTGTGAAGAAGTAGGTTCGGTTATTTTTGAATACCTTGGCAACAAAAAAATCGGGGGAGCCTTTTTTGAGTAAATTAGAAAAAATGAAAAAATTGGCCAAAATCTAGTGGCTCTTTGTATAGGAGCCACCATTTAAAAAAGAGAAACTGAAAAAAATCAAGGCCATCTGATAGGAAGCTAATAGAAACTATACCAAACAAAGTTTGAGTGAATTCGATGCAACCGATGACAACTTATGGCCATTTGAAAAAAGCCGTTAAGAGCAGATCTCCGTTATTTGCATTTTTAGCCAAAAACTAAAAACGCAGTTCTCTTAAAAACACTAAAAGAATATAACACACAAAGTTTAATCAAAATCGTTAGAGCCGTTTTCGAAAAAATTCGAAAAAACCAAAAAAAGTTGGCTAAGACTCAACGGCTCGTTGTATGGAAGCCACCGTTTAGAAAGGCTTCAGTGAAAAATTTACTAAACCATCCTATAAAACACTATGAAAAACTATGTCAAACAAAATTTGAGTTGATTCAATCAAGCCGTTGTGAACATATGGCTATTTGAAAAAAGCCGTTAAAACCTGATTTTCGTTACGACCATTTGAGCCAAAAACAAAAAACGCAGTTTTGTTATAAATGATTATAGCTAGCTACATTTCAAGTTTAATCAAAATCGTTAGAGCCGTTTTTGAGAAAATCCAAATTGAAAAAAAAACCGTTACTTGAAAGGTACAAGTTTGAGCCGGGCTAAGACGAAATAAAAAAAATATCAACAATCGTTTTTCTTGAAACTTCTATATATCAAGTTTGAAGAAAATCCTTCAAGCCGTTTAGACTGTAGCATGACGTGAAAAAGCGCACAGACGCACATCCGCACAGACAGACCGACGGACGGTATGGCGAACACCTTTTTTTGGGCTTCTCTATCATCGTAATGTCATGTTTGATTAAAACCTCGATTTTTTTTCTGCACGAAACCAATACTTGCCCTATAGAGCAAGTAAAAAGAACGGTCCTATGGAAAGTACCGTTTTTAGACATTTAAAAAAAAAAATTCAGCCATATGATTGGTTGTATCTAAAAAGCATCACTGATTGTTTTAAATCAAAGTCGTTAGAGCCGTTTTCGAGAAAACTAAGCTTTAACGTAACGGTTATATTGCAGTTGCCAACCGTTATTTTTGATTTAAAAAAAAAGTTTCAATTTTCCATCTGAACAATACCTAAAAAACTGTATATATCAAGTTTGAAGCTTTCGACACACCCGTTTGGACTGTAGGACAGACAGAAAAACATACCAGACGGACAGGATTTTTAGACCATCTTTTTTCGTTTTCGCTATCATCGTAATGTCATGTTTGATTGTTATTTCAAAACTTTTTTTTTCGACGAATGCATAACTTGCTCTATAATCGCAAGTAAACATTTTTTTTAGTAGACGGGAAAAAATCCAATAACAATAATTTTGAGTGGCCGATGTTCAATAACTGCCAGAGCAATAAAAAAAATTCTTGTGCAACGCCCAAAGTTGGGACCTTTTACTGTCAAGGCAATTACTATGAGGTTTGTGACATTCAAGTTTAAGCTTCTAGCTGGATTTGAACAAAAAAAAAAACAAAACTTAAATTTTTAAAAATTAGATTTTGAATGGAAATATATTCAACAATTCTTTAACCACAACCTGCTACGTAACCAAAGAATACAAATTGAAATGTTCATATTCTTACTTCAAAACTGCTACCGATAGTTCGAGAACCTTTCAACCTTAATGCATATTAAGACTTTTAACGGAAACGCAGCTTAAAAGAGGGCGTGTCATACCAATTTATAAACAAAACTTTAAAGCACTATCAACTGAGCTTTGATCGTTAGTCAATTTTTAGGCATAGGTATGTCTAAAACTACAGCTGAATTGATTTGGTTTTTAACGATCTTACCCGAATAAAGGTATTTTACAAAAATCACCACCTTAAAAGTGGGTGTACGGAAAAAAATTACACAAACAAAATTAAGGGATATATTTTTCATATAACGAACGAAAAAATGGTTAAAATTTCATATTAGTTCCTTAAATTTTTAAGACTATGTTTTTTGTTCTTTCATGAAAAGTGGGCGTAAGCCACATCCCATAATTAAAGGTTTCTTTTCATACACAAGCTTCTCATTAATTAATACGCTTCTAATGAAAATTGGATGTCAGCCACTACCAAAATAATTTTTTTTGTTTTCATAAAAAAGATGTTTACGTACAACTAATACCCACAAAACTTATGGTTTTTCGCTCGAATAAAATCATCATTATTTTATAAAAATAATGTTGATGGTTTTTATGAAAAGTGGGAGTCCCAAACTATAATATTTTTATTTAACTTTAAGAAGATTTGCCTATAGCTTGCGTGTGCAAAATTTAAGTATTGTGCTTTGATCTTAACTGTACAAAAAACACAATTTAATTTTGCGAATAGAGGTTGTTGACTAAAAATGGGGATTGTGTGTCATTGTCGACTCGAGAAGCCAATGGATCCACGCAAAGAGTAACGGTTTGGTGCGGACCATTTAGCATCTTACTTACGAACCCATAAACAAGGACATAATTTAAATTTGTTCATTTTATTGGATTTAAAAAAAAAAAAACTTGTATTTGGTGTTGGGTAGTTTGAAAATTCAAGGCGGTACAAATTGAGTGAAGCGGAAAAACTCAATTATAAGCTGCTTTAAGTTAAGTTCCTCAAACTCTCCGCCCTAAACTGATAAGTATTTTTCTCCAAACTTTGTTAAAACAAATTTTCAATTTTTATTGTTCTTCTTTTCTTAAATTCAGTGTTCCTTGGTCTAAACAAGGCAATAAAAATAAAACATTATAAGCTTTTCCCTTAAGTAAGAAACTTTCACATATGGAGGAGGCGATGAAAACTGCATAAGATAGGTAACTTTTTTACACACAATCTATCTTTGAAGGTGTTCACACAATGTTTCAAGTACATATTTGTGTCTTCTCTACGGAGTAATTAAAAAAAGTTTTCCTTGTATATGACAACTTTCTCATCGTGTTAAATTGGCAGATATACTTAGGTCCTATAGGTACAAGGCAACTACTACAAAAACCAAAAACTTAGTTTTGGTGTCATTGCACAAAATGCACAAGCAAGAAGTAACTTTAAGATTTTTGTTGCTTTAGTCCTTAAAATTTTTCAATACCCCAATAGCATATTATGAGTTTCTTATAGAATCCTTAAACAAAGTAGAAACTTTTGCCTCATGTCATAGCTAGTCTACATGTTTGTATAGATACATATCTGAAAGTTGACAATAGCATGTGTTAAGAGGAGGTACCTAGATAAACTTTGTTTTATGTAATGTTGCGAGTTTGACAACAATTAACTTCTTGTAAAGTGGAAGACTGATGTTTTATATAGTTCTATGCCTAAGGTGGTGTTATGACATTTTGATGAGGCACAGTTTTAAGTCCAAGAGGGTTTTCAGCAAAATAATTGAAGTTACGCTGCATAGAACGAACGTTTTTCAATTTTTTTTTTCTAGTTTATGTGTGCCTAATGCGTCAAGTGTTTACGGTATAAAATGTTTCTTTGTATGTAATATAATCCGTGCAAAAAGTTTTCAACGACAACGCAACGTTTAAACTATGCGTAACGCTTCAAGAACTTCGGTTTTTATTTATCAAATAAAAATATCCTTTGTGTAGTTTCTAGTTTGTTTGTTAAAGCAAATTAAGAGCATTCCTTGCTTTTCTTCTTTGTTTAATTTTAATTTACATTTAGCTTGTAATGAGTTTAAGTTTAAAAATAAAATAATGAGCCAAGTAAATAACGCATTTCAATAAATATTAACTCACTACTTCAAACCTGTTTCTTAAGAGGTTAAGCATTTTACCAACGACCCGTTTTTTTACTTGCCATTAAAGGTACTATAAGGCAAGGTATGCATTCGTAAAAAATTTTTTTTTTTTGACAATCAAACATAACATTATGATGATAGAGAAGCCTAAAAAAGTGGGTCCGACAATTCTGTCTGTCTGTCTGTCTGTCTGTCCGTCTGTCTGTATCGGCACCTACAGCCTAAACGGCTGGACCGATTTGCTTCAAACTTGGTACACAGTATTATTATGGCGTCCTACAGAGGGGTTTTTGGAATTAGCATTCTAGCTAACGGTACCTGCCATATGATTTTTAATGAAAAACTCATTTATCTCAAAAACGGCTCCTATAATTTTGATAAAACTTTCTGAATATTATTTTTTAAGTAAACGTTATATTTTGGCTGGAACAAATTTTTCAGGAAAAGTCTCATAACGGTACCTCCCATAGGACCGGTTTTCTTAAATGAGATTTTCTCGTAAACCACTACGCGGATTTCGATGACAATTTAAATATAAAAGCTCTGTTGTAAACGAAATAACATAAATTCCTTAATTAAAAAAAAAATTGAGTTTTTTAAAAAAAAGTTAAATTTTTTTTTGAGTTTTGGTTTTTTCGAAAACGGTTTGTTCAAAATTTTTAAAATTTTTGTTTTCTGATAAAATAAAAAAAACCGCTAGATTTTGACATACTCAAAATAAATTTGGAATATGTTTCCGAAAAGTTAAAAAAAAACGGCTTTAACGATTTTGAAAAAAAAAAAATCCTTATAATTCAAAAAAGTAATAGAAATCTAATGGCTTACTTCATTTTCTCCAAAAATCGATTTTACGTTGATTTTTAAATGATTAATTAAAATTTCATATGATTTTTTATTGATTTTTTTCCAAAATCTCAAGCCCCAAGACCACTGTAACACATTAGAGCAAGTTCGTGCGACCCAGTCGTGCACTTTATTTCGGTTTATTTTGTTGTTCACTGATATTGCCCTATTCGAGTTTGCAAATCGTTTATTAGTCTCTTTATTTTGTTATGTTTTTTACTTAGTTGTTCACTCTATTACCCTATTTTTAATCAAATCTTTGGGAGCCGCTTTAAAACACTTCTTATTTTTACTTTAAACTCACTCACGACTCGACCCCTCTGAAGGACTTCATAATAATACCATATACCAAGTTTGAAGCAAATAGGTCCAGCCGTTTAGGCTGTAGGTAACTATACAGACAGACATACGGACAGAAAATTTTTTTACGAATGCATAACTTGCCTTATATTACCCATAATCGCAATTATAAATAGACCTACCTTGTCTAAATAGGCTCTTATCTAAGGACTTAAGAGTGATCCGTAAATACCACCCTAAGTATTAAAAAAAAATGGGTGTGCGTAATTCACACTCGGTTGAAGTGAAACTTCAAAGAAGTTGGTATACCTAATTTACGAGAGAATGAGATGAAAAACTCAGCCACCCAGTACCAGTTTTCGGATTACTTTCAAACCTTATGTTATGTATGACTAAATGCTTTCAACACGTATCTGTACAAATACAAAAGTTTCAACACATATTCAAGCATACAGACGTACCGACATACTTTGCGTCGTTTTGACTTCCTTTTAAAGTATGAAATCCAGGACGCCACTATTTAAAACAAGTCAAAAAAATATTCGAAAACTGACTATTTTCAAAAATTCAGGATACTTTTTTAAAATTTAAATAATTTTTTGAATGCCAATTTTCTATAAATACTTTTGCTATGTATTTGTTTGAATTTTACATTCTTCTTGAATTAAGTTTATTGAAACCTTTTGTAAAGCTATTCCTGTTAGACAGCATTCAAATCACGTACCTATATTAACTAACATACTAACTTAATCGTACCAACGCACCTGCTCACTCGCTTTTGTTTAACATAATGCTTAGTAGACCTGAGTGAGAGGCAAAACGTATGATAGGAGAAAATGAGAGCTAGAATATAAAATACTGTGTCATCATTTTTTTTTCATTCGTTCTCTCTCAGACTTGTTGCGATATATATTTCTTTTTTAATTGATTAACATATTTGCTTAAAAGTGTCATGTTGCATTTCCGTTTCGTCGAGTTTCAAATTACCCCGATATTAAAGAAGTTTCACTTCAATAATAACACACCACGCTGACATCTTCCTAAAAAGCTGTAATACGCAGCCGCATACAGTGTACAGTAGCTCACGTAGTTTTCACAAACACTAACACACGTTAAATGCTCAAATACAAGCACGTAATAAACAGTGTGCAATATACATACATACCGACATCAGCTCTCTCGCTCTAGCTCACAAATTACAGGCGACTATGCTTAGAAGACGGGAGTGGGGACGCTACGAAGTATGGGACAAAGAGGAGAGACCGATAATATAAAATAGTATGTATATTTCTGTCTCATTCTTTCCAGGCTTCATCCTACGCATTTTTGTATTTGTGTCTCTTACCTGTTTTTTTTCCGTTGCATCCGGTTTGAAATCACAACGATTCTAAAGAAGTTTCACTTCAAAAACTTGGGTAGTTACCAGATAAATAAGGGCAGATTACCTTCTTTAAAAATACCTCAAATACTAAGCTTCCTAAAAGAAACCAATTTGGAGGAAGTGCTGTAGGACGAGTATCCTCATCCAGCTCTAAAAGGAGCACAATATATCTTTAAGGTCGCAGTGCGCTTTTCCCCAATTTAATTCATTCATGCAACTTAAAATAAAATGCATACGATGAAACATAACACAGTTTCCGAGCAAAGAAGTTCAAACTCTTGTGTTTATGTTCCGCATTTTAATTTATTAAATTCAGTCGTTTATAAACAGAGATGTCCGTTATTTGTATTTTTAGCCAAAACACCTTTTTAAAAAAGAACATACTGTTTTCTTTATGTCTATTCTTTTTTACGAATTTTGAATGCTTTCGTAATATGTATGAATAATCATGAAAAAACTGACGATATATCGATATATTGATTTTTTTTACCGGATAATTATCGACACTGTTAAAGAATATCGATACGATAAATATCGATATATTTCTTACTTGCCTATCCCTACATTGATCAAAACAAACAAATGCCATGGAGCACGTGCATGAATGAGTAAGATTATAGTATTTATATTCTCACTCGTTCGTGCACACGGTGAGCTAATGCGAGTCATCGGTGCCGCCATATTGGAATACTGAGCGTTACTTCCGTCAGAAAAATAGTATGTATATTTCTGTCTCATTCTTTTCTGGCTTCATCCTACACATTTTTCTATTTGTGTCTCTTACATGTCGTTTTTTCGTTGCATCCGGTTTGAAATCATAACGATTCTAAAGAAGTTTCACTTCAAAAATTTCATATCTATTGTTATATTTGAAATATGGGAAAATTTAAATAAGTTAAATGTGTTCTTTTCAATATTGAGTACCTAGCTATGTTTTTTTAAAGACAACTCACAAAGTGCCGGAAGAAAAAGTATAACGATTTTTCACAAACAAATCAATTTATTAAAATTAAATTCTTATCTTGCAATTTTGTGTGCCTGTTAAAATATATAAATTAATTATATTTTTCAGCATTAACATTATCATTCATAATAACATATTTAATCGAATCCAATCCATAAACATTGCAACATCTGAGTATATTGCATATTTGTCCAAGAGGCATGGCCGAATTGCGTTGCCTACAGTTGCTGATACTGTTCCTCTCAGCATCCATTTGTTTCTATTTCTTATCATTAGCCCATTTCCCGAATCTCCAAAGCATGGCCCACTTCCATCAAGATTACCCGCACATAATGTTCGGTTAGAAGTTATAAAAAAGAATTGGTCATCTGATCTAACGCAATCAATCTCTGAAACAACAGTTGCATTGACTATAGTTGGAACAATTGTTGTCTTGTGAAGTGTGTCTGATCCCCAGCCCACAATTGCTCCAGAGACGCCTTCAATTTCTCGAGGATCTGAAGGCCCCTGCCACATGCAGATTGGTCTGACAGCAGTTGTGAAACTTAAAAATAAAAACAAAATGTATCGGCGAATATACAATAAAAGATAAGAGTATATTTCATAACTTACGTTACACTCAACTTGAGTCGTACAACCGCTACATCTCCATCCAATTTGATTACTTTTGGATCAAAATCTGGGTGGGTTATGATTCTTTCTATATCAAAATTGTATGAACCCCTCCATTCAGTTAAATTATGTCGTCCCATGGATACCATAAACTCGTCAGGCTCAATTGCCAGCAAGCCTTCAAAAAAACAATGGGCTGCACTTACTACTGTCCTCGTAGATATAAGACTTCCTCCACACCGGAATGTAAATTCGTATTCGAGTTTTTTGTAAAGCGCCACTATCCAAGGGAATCTTGACTTCTTAATCGCTGTTCCATTTATGTTTAGTTTTTTTACGTCAATATTGTAATTTTCTTGGCCACAAACCGAGTCGATATACTCCAATGTTGCCTGATCTGTTGATGGATTTTCAGAAATAACGTTCATATCAGTGGCAGGTGCTGCTGTAGATTCAATTTCTGGATTTCTGGCATTAATTTCATTAGTTGGTGTTGTTGCAGGAGTATCGGTAGTCGTTGGAACGGTAAATATTGGCCAAGAAAATGCAGGACCTGTTGCTGTTGGTATAGCTGGGGATAGTGAAGAGAATCTAAGTGGTGGATTTGTGGTGCCATCTATCCGAGTTGATCTTCCGTTGGATGTTTTGAAGAATGGATTTTGTGGATTTACTTTGAATTGCGGAGATGGTTGGTTGTGTGTTGGTTCTATTAGAGGCGATGGATCAATTGCTAATTGATCGAAAGGTGGGAATGTGAATGTTTGTGGATCGAATGCCGGTGTGTTAAGTGGTGCTTGGTTGGTTGAAAGATCTGAAGTTAAATGGTGGCTCAATGACGGTTGGTAAACCGCCGGCCGATTAAATGATTGTTTACTATGGAACTGTGAGTTGAATGATGGGCGTTCGAAGTACCGGGACGCCGATGGTGAGTTATAACCGCTACCCAATAGTTGCGGAAAAGATGATGGATTAAAGCTTGAGATATCTGAAGTGAAATCGGAATCTGCAACAATGGAGTTAATTGTTTAGAAATACCATTAAAATAGCGGTATTAAAAGACTGGATGATTCTTACCCCGATTTAAGTTTATCCATGAGGGCTGTCGCCTGATATCGTTACCGTCAACCAAATCTGACTGTCTTGATGATGCTGATGTTGATGGAGATACTCTTAAAGTATACTGCAAGTTCAATGTTGTACTTGGTGAATCATCTTTAAAGAATTATTTGTATATACGCACTAAACGTTAGAATAAAACAAAATAATGTTACATTTGGGACCGGAACATATTTTGACACCGTTGACTTCGATCAAAGTGACTCTAGGGACAATATTTTGAAGAGGAAAGTCAACTCTGTATGTAAAAGGTTTACCCTCAGCTATATACTGGAACACATCGGTTTTGTTAAAGTTCAATGATAATTGTCCGTAGTAGTCCTGAATAAAAAATTAAATAAAAAAAAAATGTTTAATTCTTAAAAAAAATAAAATGCTCTGTTGGTGCAATAGTACGATGAAAACAAACTTTTCGATCAATGAGAAGAACTCATTTTTGAAAAATTTGGTAAAACCTAAAAAAGTTTGACTGAAACTGGAAAAACCGATATACGGGAGCTAACGTTAAGAAACCTTTAATATTTAAAATTAAGACGTAATCTTTTGAGTTTTATAAATGATACAAATGTCCACTTATGGCCAAATTAATAATACTGTTACAAGCAATTTCCGCTATTATCATGTGTAGCCAAAAACTAAAAATGCAGTTTTGTTTGAAGTATTCTATGTATGTTACATACAAAGTTTCATAAAAATGGGGGAGAGCCTTTTTTGAGTAAATTAGAAAAAATGAAAAAATTGGCCAAAATCTATTGGCTCTTTGTATAGGAGCAACCATTTAAAAAAGGGAAACTGAAAAAAATCAATGCCATCTGATAGGAAGCTGTAAGAAACTATAACAAACAAAATTTGAGTGAATTCGATGCAACCGTTGACAACTTATGGCCATTTGAAAAAAGCCGTTAAGAGCAGATCTCCGTTATTTGCATTTTTAGCCAAAAACTAAAAACGCAGTTCTCTTAAAAACACTAAAAGAATATAACACACAAAGTTTAATCAAAATCGTTAGAGCCATTTTTGAGCAAATTAGAAAAAACCAAAAAAAGTTGGCTAAAACTGAACGGCTCGTTGTATGAGAGCTACCATTTAGAAAGGATTCACTGAAAAATTTATAAAGCCATCATAAAGAAGACTTTAAAGAACTATGCCAAACGAAGTTCGAGTCAAATCAATCGAGCCGTTGCGAACTTATGGCCATTTGAAAAAAAGCCGTTTAAACCTGATTTTCGATACGACCGTTTGAGCCAAAAGAAAAAAACGCAGTTTTGTTCGAAATGCTTAAAGTTAGCTAAATTTTAAGTTTAATCAAAATCGTTAGAGCCGTTTTCGAGAAAATCCAAATTGAAAAAAACCGTTACTTGAAAGGTACAAGTTTGAGCCGGGCTAAGACGAAATAAAAAAAATCTTGACAACCGTTTTTCTTGAAACTGCTATATATCAAGTTTGAAGAAAATCCGTCAAGCCGTTTAGACTGTAGCATGACGTGAAAAAGCGCACAGACGCACATACGCACATCCGCACAGACAGACCGACGGACGGTATGGCGAAAACCACTTTTTTGGGCTTCTCTATCATCGTAATGTCATGTTTGATTAAAACCTCGATTTTTTTTTCTGCACGAAACCAATACTTGCCCTATGGAGCAAGTAAAAATTAAAACGAAAGTATGGCTCCCCCCTTAAATATGTCTATTGCATTCTCTGCAGAATCTCGTGGAAAAGAACAATAAAAGAAAGCTTGCTCCAGAGATAGGAAAATGATAGTGTCGCTTTTGAATGTCTGTAAACAGGAAACAGTATATGCCTCCAAGATACTAACTATGATTTTAAAAACTACAACATCCTGTAGGAGAAGGTCTGCATTCGAAAGTGTGGCTTTTAATTTTATTTGATTATGCGATTTTTTTTTAATTTTAGATTTATTTGTATCTTTACTTCATTTAAATCAAGAGCTTAAAATAACTTGAAAGTGGAAAATACTATGTCACCGCATACACATGCATTTTGAATTTACTTTTACTACATAACAATTAAGCAAGAATTTAACATATGATCGGAGGAAAGTATGATGAGTGGAATCTTAGCACTATCTGCCCCAAATCTCCTACTCTACACCAACTATATAGACATTAGTCATTTAAACATCGCTTATAAGATCCTGTCCAGCATTTTATGTGAACGTCTCAAGCCGTTTGCTGATGATCTAGTAAGTCCTTACCAATGCAGCTTTTAACCTGGAAAATCTACGACCGACCAAATATTCACATTACGTGAGACACTGGAGAACACCCAAGAAATAACATCGATACCAACCACCTGTTAGTCGATGTTATGGCAGCCTACGACAGCGTTAATAGAGTTGAACAGTATCGTGTCATGTCTAACTTTAGCATCCTTACTAAACTGATACGCCTTATCTGAATGACGTTTTGAAATGCTCGCTGTTCCGTCAAAGTTGGTAGAGAGAGAGACTCTACTAAAACCTTTGAAACCACCAGAGGGCTAAGACAAGGTGACACACTGTCATGTAGCTGTTTCAACATTGTGCTTCAAAATGTCATACGCAACACCCATGCCAGCATATCGGGCACCATTTTTAATAAATCTACACAATTACTTGGGTTCGCGGTCGACATTGGCGTGATAGAAAGAATAAAGCGAGCAGTAACCGGTGCCGTGCCTTCACTACCATGGTGTCAGAAGCAAGCAGAATGGGACTGAAAGTAAACGAAGAAAAGACGAAGTATAGGCTTTCAACAACAAAAGCCCAATCCCGCCACCGACTTGGTCAGAATGTGACCATTGATAGGTATAACTTCGATGTAGTCAGTGAATTTGTCTGCCAGTGTACTGCTGTAAGCACAAACATCAACATCAGCGCTGTTTCTTTGGCCTAAATAAGCAATTGAGGAATAAAAGCCTATCGAGAAGAACCAAGGAGACACTGTATAGAACACTCATCATACCGGTCTTGCTATGTGGTGCAGAACCATGGACTATCTCCCAATCGGATAAAAAGTCTTGAAAAGTGCTGCGAACGATTTATGATTCTATTTGCGTAAACCAAGATAACAGCATCTGGCGAAGAAGATTCAACGACGAAATATACGTGCTCTACAGCGACATAAGCCTAGCCAGAAAAAATCGAATTCAACGACTAAGATGGCTCGGCCATGTAGAGCGAATGGACATTGACGCTCCAGCTCGTAAAGTCTTTGACGCCAAACCAGAGTGAGTCAAAAGCCATGGTAGACCTCTTCCTCTATGGAGCGACCAGCTAGAGAGAGACTTCCGTCATTTTGGAGTGCAAAATTGGGGACGGCAGGGTAGAGATCGAGCTGGCCAGAGGGGCATACTAAGCAGGTCCTAGGAGCACCACGTTCTAGTGGAGCCATCGTAAGTAAGAAAGTAAAACGTTTTATTACTGTTTAAAATTTTAAGGAAAAATATTTTCAAAACAGTTCGACTAGTTTTTTTGAAAACATACATATTCCAAATTTTGTTTGAGTATGTAAACATCTAGCAGTCTATCAAAAAACACAAATTTTGTTGGATACCCTATTCTCCACATTTTTGTATATGTATATGTATATGCATATGCGTTTGCCTCCTTCGCAGCCAGCCGCTATTCCAGAAACAAAATTCTTCTTTAGCAGGCAGGGAAAAATTCAATAAAATAAATTTTGTTTGGCCGATGTAAAATAACTGCTGTCACAATAAAAAAAGGCGTGCGCCAAGCCTACAGCTGAGACTTTTTATTGCCAGGGTAATCACTATATGAGCTCATCATTCAATTTTAAGCTTGCAGATCGATTTGAACAAAACAAGACAAAACTAAATTTTTTACAAATTAGATTTTGATTGCAAATAGCGATTATGGGTGCTTTTAACAATTCTTGAACTGCACTATGCTACGTAACCAAGAATAAAAATCTAAGTGTTCATCTTCATACTTCAAAACTGCGACCGATAGTTAAAAAACATCAAAATATTAATGCATATTAAGACTTTTTACGGTAACACCTCTTAAAAGTGGGCGTTTCCCAAAAAATGGAAGCACTAACTGTGCTTTGATCATCAGTCAGTTTTAAGGCATATGTGTTTAACTACAGCGGAATAGAGTAGTTTTTAAACGATCTTACCTGAACATATACATTTTATAAAAAACACGCCCTTAAAAGTGGGTGCACTGAAAAAATTTACACAAGAAAATGTAGATACATTTTTCATATAACGAACGGAAAAAGGTTAAAATTGAATATTGGTAGGTAGTATACCTTAAATTTTAAAAACTACGTTTTTCTTTCTTTCATGAAAAGTGGGCATAAGCCACGCCCAAAATTCAAAAATTTCTTTTCATACACAAAGTTTTTAGTTTCTACTAGGGACGCAAGATTTTGGCTTGCGGATTCATTATAAATATGGCTTATTTGCAAAAATAATTTTTTTTAGTGAAAAGTTGGCGTCAGCCACGCCCAAAATCAATTTTTTTGATTCCATACACAAGATGTTTATGTGCTAGTGATATCCACAAAATTTAATGTTTTTCGCATTAATATAACAATTGTTATTTTATAAAAACAGTATTGATGGTTTTGTATGAAAAATGGGCAGCCACGCCCAAACTGAAACATTTTTATTTAATTGGAAGAAGGTTTACCTAAAGCTTGCTTGTGCAAAATTTTAGCGTTATACTTCTATCGTAACTGTACAAAAAACATAATTTAATTTTACCAAATTGAGGTTGTTCAACAAAAATGGCGATTGTGGGCGTGTTTGTGGGCGGATTTTACTGGTTCAAGAACTTATAGCCTTACTCTTGAACCAAAGATTATATACCAAATTTCAGCTTTCCAGCTCAAAAATTGCGACCTCTAGAGAGTATACATATGGATGCACTGACGGACGGACGGACGGACGGACGGACGGACATGGCTAAATCGACTAGGCTTTTGATTCTGAGTCAGAATATATATACTTTTTTATACCTAACGGTATTATTACTCTATGTTACAAACTCCACACCAAATAAAATAGGCCCTACGTCCTAGCTCCCAAGTCGACTAACTCCCACGAGGCAAAATGAACTAAGTCCCACCAAATTTTGTAGTGGGATTTAGTTCATAATTTTGGGAGAAAATTCAGTTGGGACATAGTTCATTACGAACTTATTCCCAATGAACTAGGCCCAACCCATCAACCAGTGGGAGTTAGTTCATATTATGCACCAAGAAGAAGTGGCGCTGTTTTCGTGCTGGATGTTTGTAGGTAAAATAGGATAAACCTGTAAGAAATTTAATTTTTAAAAAAGAATTGAAACTTAAGTAACCTAACAGAGTGACGAATAAAATAAAATTCGTGCAGTGTTTGGAAAATTATTTTGGTAAAAAATCGCATACTAAACAATTTAAAGGGAACAAAAATTATATGAAAAAAAATGAGCAAGGGCGCTTGACGCGTGGCGCAGGGTGGCCCGGTCACGCCGCGCCCATGCCGCACCCAAGCCCACGCCGCACCCGCGTCCGCACGGCTCTGTTCGTCACTCTGTTAGGTTACTTAAGTTTCAATTTTTTACTTTGTTAAAAATTCCATTAAAAATTTTATACTTTTTTCATTCCAAAGCATTAATTTTTGTTTTACTTTCTAACAATTGGGAGTTAGTTCATTTGGGAAAAACCAACAATACTTAACTCTTGTTATTTAATTCATATTTATGGGACTAAGTTCATTCTACATTTGGGACATAGTTCCTTAAAAATATGGGAGTTAGTTCACATGAACCAAGTCCCATATTCGGTGGGAATTGGTTCATTGGGAGTTAGTCGATTTGGGAGCTAGGACGTAGAGCCAATAAAATATACCCATTCTATGGAATAGGGTATACAAAAACTCGCTGTAACTTTGTATGTAAAATTTAACAAAAAATAATAATTTTTCATTCTTTAAAGAGCTTGCACATTAAAATTTTTATCGAAATCCGTCGACTGGCTTACGAGAAAGTCTGATTTGAAAAACCCGGTCCTATGAGAGGTATGTACCGTTATTAGACTTTTCCTGAAAAATCTTTTTCAAAAAAAACATAAAGTTAACACAAAAAGTATCATTCATAAAGTTTTATAAAAATCGTAGGAGCTATTTTTGAGAAAAAAAATTGTTCACTAAAAATCGTATGGCAGGTACCGTAAGTTTTAGAGCTAGAATACTCATTTCTAAAAAAGCTCTATAGGACGTTATAATAATACTATGTACCAAGTTAGAACCAGGTCGGTTAGCTGTTTAGGCTGTAGTGCCGATACAGACAGGTGAACACACAGATAGACAGAATTGTCCGACACATTTTTTTCCCATCATCGCAATGTTATGTTTGATTATTAGAATTTTTTTTTATGAATATCATAACTGACCTTATAGTATACATTTATTTGTATACCTATAATAACAAGTAAAAAATTTAGCATAGGACGACAGAAATAAAAAGAGAGTTTAATCATTTTAAAATCAACATCTTCTGACGCACCACGATAAAGTTGTTCAGACACAATTCTCCATTCCTCCTTAATGTTTCCAAATTTGTGCAAAAATAGAAAGGCGTAGTTGCGAGTCTCCACTAATAAGTTAGACGGAAATTCCAATATGCCAATAACTTTTGATCGATTTTTTCGATTTCGATTCGTTCGATTTTTACTTGCGATTATAGGTATGTACTATAAGGCAAGTTATGGATTCGTGCAGAAAAAATAAAATGCACGACTGGGTCGCACGAACTTGCTCTAATGAGTGACAGTGGTTTATGGGCTTGAGATTTTGATAAAAATAAAATTTTCAAAATTCTTAAATAAATACTTAAACTAATTTGAGCTGAAAAAAAAGTACGCCATTTTATTTCTTGGATAAATTTGAATTTATGAGAATAAATGTAAAAAAATCTGTGGAGCGGTTTTTGAGAAAAAAAGTTTTTTTTGAAAAACTTTTTGAAAAAAATTTTCAAAAAAAATTCAAAAACGCCAGTTCGTAGGTATTCATCAAATACATTTATTTAAAATTTAAAAAAAAAAATTTAATAAGCAGTTTTCAAAATATTAATTTTTTAAATTTTTTTTTTAAAAATGCTTTTAAAAATACAAAAAAAATATTTTTCAAAAATATTGGTATGCAATACAAATTGAGCTACCTACAGCTATATGTGTGTGAAATTTCGAAAGAATCGGTTGAGTCGTTTTCGAGATAGTCGAAAGCAAAAAAAAAACGGTCCTATGGAAAGTACCGTTCTTAGCCATTTTTTAAAACTTTTTTTTCAGCCATATGATTGGTCGTACCTAAAAAGCAACACTGATTTTTTTAATTAAAAATCGTTAGAGCCGTTTTTGAGAAAAATAAGCTTTAACGTAACGGTTGTATGGCAGGTACCGTTATTTTTTGAGCTAAAAAAAAAATTTCAATTTCCTTTCTGTACAATACCTAAAAAAGTCTATATACCAAGTTTGAAGCAATTCGGCCCACCCGTTTGGCTGTAGGTCTACATACAGACAGACAGACAGACAGACAGACAGACAGACATACAGACGGACAGAATTTGTAGACCATCTTTTTTCGTCTTCGCTATCATCGTAATGTCATGTTTGATTGTTATCTCAAAATTTTTTTTTTCGACGAATGCATAACTTGCCTTATAGTACCTATAATCGCAAGTAAAAATTTGAGATAACAATCACACATGACATTACGATGATGGAGAAGTCGAAAAAAGTGGGTCTGGGAATTCCGTCCGTCTGTCTGTCTGTCTGTCTGTCTGTCTGTCTGTCTGTCTGTCTGTCTGTATGTCTGTTCGCGCCTCTGGAGGCTGAACGGGTGGGCCGATTTGCTTCAAATTTGGTATTTAGGATTTATTTGGCCGTCCCTCGGAACAAATTTTTACTTGCGATTATAGGTACTATAAGGCAAGTTATGGATTCGTGCAGAAAAAAAAATTTGAGATAACAATCACACATGACATTACGATGATGGAGAAGTCGAAAAAAGTGGGTCTGGGAATTCCGTCCGTCTGTCTGTCTGTCTGTCTGTCTGTCTGTCTGTCTGTCTGTATGTCTGTTCGCGCCTCTGGAGGCTGAACGGGTGGGCCGATTTGCTTCAAATTTGGTATTTAGGATTTATTTGGCCGTCCCTCGGAACAAATTTTTTATTTTTGCTCTAGGTCCAAAAATAACGGCACCTGCCATACAATCTTGAAGACAAAAATTGATTTTCTCAAAAACGGCTCTAACGATTTTGATAAAACTTTCAGAATGCTATTTTTGCAAGAAAGTCTATCTTTTGGTTTGAAATTTTTTTTCAAAATTTGTCTAATAACGGTACCTCTCATAGAACAAGTATTTTCAAATCAAATTTTCTCGTAAACTATACATTCAATTTCAATAAAATTTTGGCCATAGAAAGTCATTCATAATTTTATTAATATGACATTTAAAAATTTTCAAAAACTTTTTTTTTTGATTTTTTATAATTTTTTCAAAACAATTTTTGGTTTTCGAAATATGTTGGAAACGGGTACATTGATTTTTTTAAAAATTATTTTTCAAATGTAAACTACAGATTGCCATATATTTGCATACTCAAATAAATTTCAAAATATTTTTTGAAAAAGTTTTTCAAAAATAACCTTTTAAAAAAAAAAGTGGTCCAACGATTTTCAATATTTTTTTTTCCTAGATTGACGTATAGCTTTTAAATTTTATTGCGTACTTAGTTTTTCCGAGAAAACTCTTAAACTAATTTAAAAAATAAAAGAATTTTCGAAATTATTTAATTTTTTTTAATATCCATATATGCAGCCACTACGCAATTATTGAACATAAGAGCAAGTTCGTGCGACCCAGTCGTGCATTTTATTTATTTTTGCTCTAGGTCCAAAAATAACGGCACCTGCCATACAATCTTGAAGACAAAAATTGATTTTCTCAAAAACGGCTCTAACGATTTTGATAAAACTTTCAGAATGCTATTTTTGCAAAAAAATCTATCTTTTGGTTTGAAATTTTTTTTCAAAATTTGTCTAATAACGGTACCTCTCATAGAACCAGTATTTTCAAATCAATTTTTTTCGTAAACTATACATTCGATTTCAATAAAATTCTTACCACAGGAAGTCATTCATAATTTTATTAATATGGCACTTCAAAATTTTCAAAAAAATTTTTTTTTTGATTTTTTATAATTTTTTCAAAAAAATTTTTGGTTTTCGAAATATGTTGGAAACGGGTACATTGATTTTTTTTTAAATTATTTTTCAAATGTAAACTACGGATTGCCATATATTTGCATACTCAAATAAATTTCAAAATATTTTTTGAAACAGTTTTTCAAAAATAACCTTTTTAAAAAAAAAACTGGTCCAACGATTTTCAATATTTTTTTTTCCTCGATTGACGTATAGCTTTGAAATTTTATTGCATACTTAGTTTTTCCGAGAAAACTCTAAAACTAATTTAAAAAATAAAAGAATTTTCGAAATTATTTAATTTTTTTTTTAATATCCATATATGCAGCCACTACGCAATTGCTTATCAATAGAGCAAGTTCGTGCGACCCAGTCGTGCATTTTATTTTTTTTTAAGAAAGCAACCGTCTAAGTATTTTGTAAGGATTATAAGAAGATACGACTTTTAATGTTATTATTTGAAGCTGGATCTTAATTTAAGTTTCTCTGATATTTACTAACGTAGCTCGTGTACCTGTACAGTACCAGTAATAAAATTAGAAAGACTTTGAACATATGAAATACTTAATTTTACTATTAATGTCAGTATCTTCAAACGGACTGTACTGCATCCATGAGAGTGAAGAGCTTTAGTTATTAGACTATGTAGTCAAATTTTGAAACATGTTGTTTGTTTATCATAAAACTGATCAGAGACAGAAATTGTGAGTAAGATGCTTGCAACCTTCTAAAAACACATTTTCTGCAGTGTATTAGTTCTCACCGATGTAACAGCTTCACGTTGTGATAATTCAACGGCTAGTTTAGTCTCTTCCTCCCTGATATTGCCGATCGTTATTATTCCAATATTTTTATTTCCCGAACGCGCATACAGAAAAATATTCGGACAAGGTATGTTTGGTAATCGGTTTGTTTGCTCTGATGAATAACTGCAAAGGCAAACCATCCCAAATATCACTAACCCTGACTCCAGCAGATTAAAGCGAAGAAACATTATTATTTTACGTATATTTCCAAAATTACGGAACCAATGCGCACATTTATATGTTATTATTCGCTATTTGTTTATTTATATTTTTTTCCAATTATTTTGCACTGTATCTTTTATTTTATTTTTCTTCAAGGGTCACACACAACACACAAAGTTCAATCACAATTTTTATTGATTAAAAATAAATTAAAGAATTGATAATCAAATCAAGGACGATCAGTTGATATTTTTAAATGCGTCGATTGCAATTTTTATAAATATAGCTAGTCAATTCAGCTGTAATTCGACAAGAAAAAACTTAATCAAAATAAAGTTCTACTAATTGAATCTTATGACTCTTTTCGATGAATGCTATTAGATTAATACTTTTTAAATCTTGAAATCCCATTTATTGATTGGTTGGCTTTTTTACATTTGTTATTCTAAAAAGCTCTGATGTAAGTTTTAAATGATGCATTAAACTTCCTGGTTTTAAGTATTCAATTATCACTTTTAAAACTAGTCAGATATATACGAAAGATACTCTTTATTAACACATCTTCATTGCTTATTTCAAAAGATTCATTTAACGTCACGTGCAGTGAACCTAATAAAATCGTAATCAAGCTTTCAATCTAAGAAAATGTGGGAAACCCCAGCGATTAACTCAACAAAACACATCGACATAGCTATACCAACTAAATATTTTTAAGAGCAGTCACTTGAATTTCCAGACACTGATTAAACTCAGAAATCAAAACTGTGCATGGATTGATTGAACAATATGCTTCTGTTAAAATTTCCAGTTTTCCTGGAAAAAATCTTGCCATAAATAATTAAGTTCAGGGGTCAAAGCTGTGTATGATTTAGCAAAAAGCTTTTTTAAGCTCGTATTTGCTGAAAATGATTTGCGTACTGCAGACATACAATCTTGAAGTTTAACTTGTTATGATCATGTAGGTAATTGTCTGGAAACATTGCGGCGACCGCGTTTTCGACAATCAACACGGATATTTGTTCATTTATATTTTTTAAGAAGAAAACCCCAGGAAAATAAGCTTACTTATAATTCCGAACTCCTAACTTAATAGAACGCCATTAGCGCCAATCTTTATATAAATACAGACGAACTTCCATAACTCGAATTAAATTATGTGGCAACTTTAAATTTGATGAACAGTTTGGTTAACTCGAAGTCATGATAATTCGAACTATGTCTGTGGATAAAAGCAGACGGAGACGAAGTGTCAGAAGGTTTTTACTTAAAATTCCTGCCAGATCCGGATTTCCCACAGTAACCTGCTTATTGGCAAGAACCCGATCCTCAAAAAGGCGTATCTTCATATTCCTGCCAATTGCACTCACATCCCATTTTACTTGCGATTATAGGTACATACTATGTATAAGGCAAGTTATGCATTCGTAAAAAAATTTGGACAGTCAAATATAACATTATTATGATAGAGGAGCCTAAAAAAGTGGGTCCGACAATTCTGTCTGTCTGTCCGTCCGTCTGTATCGGCACCTACAGCCTAAACGGCTAGACCGATTTGCTTCAAACTTGGTACATATGTAAAGTATTATTATGGGTTTTAAGAATTAGCATTCTAGCTCTAAAACTTTCGGTAACTGCCATACGATTTTTAGTTTCTCGTAACTTGTCGAATTTCGATGAAATTTTTAATGTTTTCTGTGCAAACTTTATGTTATAAAAAAATAAAATACAAAATCCGTGGCCAGCTAGGTACATGCTCGTGTTGAATTTTAAAGCAACAACTTTTGTTGTTGTTTTTTCTTTTAACTTTTTCACTTGAATATTTTTTCTTTGAATTTTTTAATCAAACTTTATGTTTTGGTTAAAATAGATTTTTCAATAAAAGTCTTATAACGGTACCTCCCATATATACTTAAAAAAAACTGGCCGAACGATTTTGAAAAAAAAATTCGTAAAAATTCAAAAAAGTAAAAGAAACCTCATGGCTTACTTCATTTTCTCAAAAAAAAAAAAAAAAACGTTTGAACTATTGATTTTTAAGTGATTAATAAAATTTCATATGATTTTTTCAATGCTTTTTATCGAAAATCTCAAGCCCCAAGACCACTTTAACACATTAGAGCAAGTTCGTACGACCCAATCGTGCACTTTATTTTTTTAAGTAAAAAAACACTTAAACAAATATTTCTCATACACCGGGTGTTTTTATTAGAGGTATAGAACTTTAAGTTGGCAACACTATTTTAACTGGCGGCCATTATGTCAGCTGTCAAGTGATTTATTTTCAGTTTGGTTTGGCATTTCAACATGAATAGAATGAAGTCTCAACAACGCTTCCAAATTGTGCAAGTTTATTTTGAAAATCATGGTTCTGCTCGAAAAACGCTATACGTATACATACACTAAGCCCATTTTACGGTGTTTAGCGATGAAGCTCACTTTTAGTTGAATGGATAACACCATGTACAAAAAGCCAAGTTATCCTATGTACCAAAATACTGTGCGTACTCGTAACAAGTCAACCGTGAAAAGTAATGAGATCTAAAGTACGCCAATTTTTTAAGAATCAGTATACAATTTATTAAATATTTTAAAGTGCAGCAATATGGAATCAACTCTTGATTATTAAAACAAATTGTTATTTAATACATACTGATTAAAATGTTGTTGTTTTACTTGGCAGGTTTTCTTAAGATATTCAAAATTAATTGCGTTTCGGTCAACAGCCTGGATAAAGCATCGCTTCCCAATAGATCAGCGAAATCAAGCATCGTTGCGCGTAGTTAGTGGTTAGATGGATGGATAATAACTGCGAGCTGTTGGCATATGTATATGTCTGTGTGTTCTTCTATCTTCTGTTCTGTATGTCTCTCTCTGTCGTATTACTGTCTTGTGTGTTGTCTTGAGCCGATGGCCTAAGCTGCCAGTGCTTGTAAGTGTGTCTAATTCGTTGATTCATCGACGGAGCAGATTAATAAGTAATGTAATGTAATTGCGTTTCGAAAACTTGCCAAGTAAAACAACAACATTTTAATCAGTATGTATTAAATAACAATTTGTTTTAATAACCAAGAGTTGATTCCGTATTGCTGCACTTTAAATTATTTAATAAAATGTAATACAGATTCTTAGAAAATTGGCGTTCTTTTAGATCTCATTACTTTTCACTGACTTGTTACTCACAGTGTTTTGGACTTTTGGTACATAGGAGAACTTGGCTTTTTTTTACATTTATGTTTTTGGTGTGATTTCATTTTTTTTTTTCAATTTTTTTGCTTGTAGGCAATATACGAACTGTACCACCCTCTCAAATTTCAAATGTTTACAAAAGTTAAAAGTGCTCCATACATTTGAGAAATATTTTTGAAGTGAAACTTCTTTAGAATCGTTGTGATTTGAAACCGGATGCAACGAAAAAACGACATGTAAGAGACACAAATAGAAAAATGTGTAGGATGTAGCCAGGAAAGAATGAGACAGAAATATACATACTATTTTTCTGACGGAAGTAACGCTCAGTATTCCAATATGGCGGCACCGATGACTCGCATTAGCTCACCGTGTGCACGAACGAGTGAGAATATAAATACTATAATCTTACCCATTCATGCACGTGCTCCATGGCATTTGTTTGTTTTGATCAATGTAGGGATGGGCAAGTAAGAAATATATCGATATTTATCGTATCGATATTCTTTAACAGTATCGATAATTATCCGGTGAAAAAATAAATATATCGATATATCGTCAGTTTTCTCATGATTATTCATACATATTACGAAAGCATTCAAAATTCGTAAAAAAGAATAGACATGAAGAAAACAGTATGTTTTTTTTTTAAATGTTGTTTTGGCTAAGAATACAAATAACGGACATCTCTGTTTATAAACGACTGAATTTAATAAATTAAAATGCGGAACATAAACACAAGAGTTTGAACTTCTTTGCTCGGAAACTGTGTTATGTTTCATCGTATGCATTTTATTTTAAGTTGCATGAATGAATTAAATTGGGGAAAAGCGCACTGCGACCTTAAAGATCTATTGTGCCCCTTTTAGAGCTGGATGAGGATACTCGTCCTACAGCACTTCCTCCAAATTGGTTTCTTTTAGGAAGGATAGTATTTGAGGTATTTTTAAAGAAGGTAATCTGCCCTTATTTATTTGGTAACTCGTAACTACCCAGGTTTTTGAAGTGAAACTTCTTTAGAATCGTTGTGATTTCAAACCGGATGCAACGGAAAAAACGACAGGTAAGAGACACAAATACAAAAATGTGTAGGATGAAGCCAGGAAAGAATGATACAGAAATATACATACTATTTTATATTATCGGTCTCTCCTCTTTGTCCCATACTTCGTAGCGTCCCCACTCCCGTCTTCTAAGCATAGTCGCCTGTAATTTGTGAGCCAGAGCGAGAGAGCTGATGTCGGTGTGTATGTATATATTGCACACTGTTTAATACGTGCTTGTATATGAGCATTTAACGTGTGTTAGTGTATGTGAAAACTACGTGAGCTACTGTACACTGTATGCGGCTGCGTATTACAGCTTTTTAGTAAGATGTCAGCGTGGTGTGTTATTATTGAAGTGAAACTTCTTTAATATCGGGGTAATTTGAAACTCGACGAAACGGAAATGCAACATGACACTTTTAAGCAAATATGTAAATCAATTAAAAAAAAAATATATCGCAACAAGTCTGAGAGAGAACGAATGAAAAAAAAATTATGACACAGTATTTTATATTCTAGCTCTCACTTTCTCCTATCATACGTTTTGCCTCTCACTCAGGTCTACTAAACAAAAGCGAGTGAGCAGGCGCGTTGGTACGATTAAGTTAGTATGTTAGTTAATATAGGTGCGTGATTTGAATGCTGTCTAACAAGAAAAGCTTTACAAAAGGTTTCAATAAACTTAATTCAAGAAGAATGTAAAATTCAAACAAATACATAACAAAAGTATTTATAAAAAAATGACATTCAAAAAATTATTTAAATTTTAAAAAAGTATCCTGAATTTTTGAAAATAGTCAGTTTTCGAATATTTTTTTGACTTGTTTTAAATAGTGGCGTCCTGGAGTTCATACTTTAAAAGGGAGTCAAAAGGACGCAAAGTATGTCGGTACGTCTGTATGCTTGAATATGTGTTGAAACTTTTGTATTTGTATAGATACGTGTTGAAAGCATTTAGTCATACATAACATAAGGTTTGAAAGTAATCCGAAAACTGGTGCTGGGTGGCTGAGTTTTTCATCTCATTCTCTCGTAAATTAGGTATACCAACTTCTTTGAAGTTTCACTTCAACCGAGTGTGAATTACGCACACACATTTTTTTTTAGTAAGTGGCTGCCACGCCCTCTGAATGGAAAATCCTTAATTTTATAATTATTTCTTTGTATTCACCACAAGGCTAACCACTATAATAAATTTCAAGATTCTAAAATGAGAAGAACTGCTCAATAAATTTGATACCATTTTCGACTAAATGGGTGGTTACCACGCTCCCTGAACAAAAAACATCAAACTTTAGATTATTTCATTGGTATGCAACACAAGTTCTACCATTCTGCCAAATTTCAAGTTTCTACGACAATCAGAAAATTTTCGAAAATGGGCAGATAGCACGCCCCCTGAATGGAAAATTAATTTTTTTTAATTTTCCCTTTGCATGTATTAAAATGTCTACCACTCTGCCAAGTTTCAAGATTCTACGACGATTAGAAGTGCTCCCAGAATTTGGGCGGATACCAAGCCCCTGAATTGAAAATCTCTAATTTTCGATTCGCAAGGTCAACCGCTGTGCAAAATTTCAAGATTCTGCGGTGACGGGAAGTGTTCCATAATTTTGATGATCCGTCAGTCAGTGAGTCAGTGAGTGCGAGTGAGTCAGTTACTATTTTTGCGATTTTTGAAGCCCTGTATCTCAGAAACTAATCATGCTTAGCATCTGTTTTTTCTTGCCATGATAAATAGATAAGTGTAGCGAATTTGAAGTTTCTGGGTTTATTGGTAGAGGGGGGGGGGGGGGGGGCTGAGTTGGTTCCTGTAAATAAGGGTGTAGTGCCAAAGTTGCTAGAATTTGGCTGGGCACTACCGTGCCTCTTGATACGTCAATACACAAAACTGCCGTATTTGGAGTGATGATAATCCTCAATAACTGATTGTTTGGTTTGTTTTAGGGGTTGGTGGAATAATTGGTCCGTACTTATTTGAAAACGATGATGGCCAGAATGTAACAGTCAATGGTGACCAATATAAAGCCATGACTACTGACTTTTTCTTTCATCAATTTAATAACCATGGTGTGCAGGAGCTGTGATTTCAACAAGATGGCGCAAAATGTCACACGTTCGGTGAGCGCATAATTTCGCGTTTTGGTCCTGTGAATTGGCCTCTCAGATTGTGCGATTTAACGCCGCTTGACTATTTTCTGTGGGGATATGTGAAGTCCATACTTGGAGGACAACACTCGCCGCGTTACGTACTGTCTTAAATGTTGGAAAAAGTCACCTAAAATGTCAATTAAACAATAAATATCTTTGTTTTATTTCATTTCAAAGTTCTATACTTCTGAAACAAACACCCTTCATCTTGGAGACGGGTAGATTGAATATTTATTAAATTATTTTCTATCTTAAAATTAAAAATCTTCTTAAATTAACATACTCAAAAAAAAAAAATTCAAATATTTTTTCAAAAAAAAAAAAAAAAAAAACACTTTAAAAAAACTGATCCACCGGACCAGCTTAGAAATTCTTAATTATTCAAGAAATTTTTTCACAAAACTTAATTATTTGTTCTTGGACATTTAAAAAGAATTTGGTGCTTAGGTATTTGAAATTTGCTTTAAGGATTATGATTAATTTTTGTACGCCACAAACTCAACTTGGGCTCCCGTAGAAACGCCCAGGTACTTGCCATTTTAATTATACTCGTAAGTCACAGCGCAAGCGATAAGAAATTAGGGAGGAAGGGAAAGGAGGTGTCGATGAACATTGAATGTTTGAAGATCAAAATGGCAAGGGCAAAGGGAACTCATTACACATTCGTGTTGTACGGCTAAAGAAAGAATCCCTATATTTCACGGTACGTCCGAAATTGGGCTCAAGTGTAAACTGATGAGCGTTCCTAGCAACACGAATATACCGGGGGAAATGTTTAGGGGGTGGAACGCAACTGGCTACCTCGTGTGAGCATTTTTTGTAGAAGAACCGGACAAATAAGGAAAGAAATGAAACATTTCGACGATGTTCAAAGGATGGAAATGTTTTAATAATGCTTCTCTCTGTCAAATAAGAAAGAAAACCGATATAATATTCGAATCAGGAAAATATCTTAATTTATTTTCATAATGTTCTTCAGTCCTTATGAAAAATGTCCATGTCCACTGTCCACCCATGAAATGAATCAAATTTAAACCAACATGAGCACTAAAAAACCTTTCATTGCGACGATGACATTCGATTTATTTTTACCAGTCTATCGTATCATAAACTTATTCTTAGAAGCATTCTGAATCTTCTTAATATAAATTCCACAATACGCACTTATGTATGCACTTTCATTTCAAGGATATTTATATAAGTGTCGTATACCTACGTAAAGGTACCGGCGTACATATATGTATGTGTGTGTATAAAAGATACGTGGAACACACCAATCAAACTAAAAGCAAATGGATACGTCTATAGAGAGTAAGAAAAAATATTATAAGGAATCATTTAAGTTGTTTAAAGGACTTGCATTGTTGAACTCTACTTCCAGCGACGACGACATATATACGAAGATGCAATTTATAACCACCTCCTTGTTAGAAAGCGCAACACACATACCGTCCGTTGGCGTGGCGTCTTCGTCGACACCGTCGTCACCATTTGAAAGACTTGAAACCCCTTCGAGTTGAAAGTTCATAGAAATAATTCTACACTCCTTTAGGAATGGATGACTCGGCTGCTCTATGGAATTCCCATCTGATGTTAGGAGGTTGTGGTGGTTAGGACTGGGAGTGACATGGGATGTGTGATCTTCTTGCAACTTCCTGTTGGGTTTGAAAATTGCATTTAGATTGTAAGGAGTTTAATTTCATTTGATCCTTTTGAGTAATTTCATTTTACCGTTTAAGTTTAAAGCAATAAACTTGTACAGGCAAAGTGACAGCTATGAATGAAAGTGTATGTGTAATGTTGTTGTTTGATAGGTGTGTCGTGTGGGGCATGTTAATGCTTGATAGTTAATGTAAAAGAGCGTGAAATGAAAATGCAATAACTTACACAAACAAAATAAGGAAAAGGGTTAAGTTGTGGTGAGGTAAGCTCCTTTGGCGTAAGGGGTTATTTTATAGTTCCCATAAAAATGTACAATACACAAATGTGTCGCACGTACTTGTTCTATATTAGAGCTATAATACCAATCACGCAGCATCTTTTGTATGAGATCGATAAGCAGTTTTTGAAGAAGCTGATACATCCACCAACCGAGGACATTAGAAGTTAAGAAATTTTAATAAGGACATCACTTTTAAAATACACTAATAAAATTGAATAAGGCATTGGGGATAGGGCATGCCTCGGCTGAATAAAGAAACTATGTTGACGACCTTCAACCGTCCTCCAGCGACGATAAAGACACGGAGAAAATGTGTACATTACAAAGGCCAAGCAAAGCTTAAGAGGATAACTGAGACTGTCCGCGGCAGCCTCCGGAACAAACAAAAAAAAATTTCTTTTATTTAAACATAAAAACGCATCCAGCCGAATTTTGATTGGGGGATTATGCTCCAGCTTTTCACGTTAAGAAGTGAAAAATATGCGATGAGTAAACTGATACCACAAAAGCTGAAATTTGATAGAAAAAATAATAACTCAAACGAAAAAAATAATTATATCTATCTTCTATATATATAAAAATGAGTTTGATTTATGTTTGACCATTTATATCTCGAGTTTGACAACATCGAATTTGATGATTCTTTTTTTGCTGAAAAGGTATTTATTTGCACGAGGTTTTTGTGTAAAAAAAAATAATACAATGTATGTTACGTATGTTGCATATGTTGCAAATGCACTTGCAACCATGCAATCAACTAATCAACAAATTCAATAATTGATCATAACTGAAATGTATGCATAGTTATGAATCATTATGCAACATATAATATACAACATTTGCAACAAATGCATTTATATATCTCGAGATTGACAACACCAAATTTAATGATTCTTTTTTTGCCCAATAGGTATTTATTTGCACCTGGTTTGTCTGTAAAAAAAATAAAACCATGGATTCTACGTATGTTGCATATGTTGCAAATGCACTTGCCACCATGCAATCAATTAATGGTTGTCGTGCAGCGCACACTGCACTTAAATTGCCTTTAAACATCCAGGTTAACGAAGCGCCTACATGTAATATTTCTAAAACGTATGCAATGGCCAAAGTCTTGCAACAGTGTAGGATTATTGTATGGGATGAGTGTACAATGGCACACAAAAAGTCACTTGAAGCCTTAGATCGAACTCTGAAAGATTTGAGATTTTGGCGGCGCCATGATATTGTTGGCGGGTGACTTCAGACAAACTTTGCCGGTCATACCCCGATCGACTACTGCGGATGTCAATGCCTTAAATGTTCTCCTTTGTGGATATATTGTTAAAACACTCACTAAAGTGATCCATCTGCTGCAGAATTTTCAAAGCAGCTGTTGGATATTGGAAATGGAAAAATGTCCGTTGACGTTTATAGTTCAAATGGCCAAATAACACTGAAAATTTCTATTGTATAAGGAATTCAAAGAAAGAATTGGTTCAAAGTGTGTTTCCAAGTATTTCGGAGAAGTATAAAAATCGTACTTGGTTAAGTGAAAGAGCTAAAAGCAAAAATAAAGATGTCGCTGAAATTAATGCATCTATCTTAGAAGAAATAGATGGACAATTTGTTGCCAACAAATGAGTTGATGCATTTATAATTGAGGATGACATAGTGAATTATCAGACGGAACTTTTGAATTCGATTGGTTTACCGGGACTGCCACCTCATTATTTAGCTCTTCAAATTGGAGCCCCGGTTATAATGCTGAGTAATATTAATCAACCTCAATTTTGCAATGGTACTAGACTAGCTGGAAAAAAGTGAATGAACAATCTAATTGAAGCTAGGATTATTAGTGGCAAATATAAAGGGGAAGATGTTTTGATCTCCAGAATTCCAATCATTCCACGTGATTTGCCATTTGATTTTAAACGTCATCAATTTCCTATTCGCCTTGCTTTTGCCATCACTATAAATAAAGCCCGAGGTCAGTTTTTGAAAATTTGCGGTATTGATTTCTCATGGTCAACTGTATGTTGGGTGATCTAGAGTAGGGAAACCGTTCGCACTTTTTATTTATGTTAAAGATGGTAATACAAAAAATGTTGCTTATAAGAAAGGATTAGAATAAAATGTTAGGAATTTTAAAAACGCATTTAATTCAAATATTTTCTTTCTGCTTCCTTAAGTATTAGCATTGTGAAATCTGCTCAGCGAAGTGAGTCAAGTATTGGAATTGAGATTTGTTAATTGTCATGGCGAGGGCATATCTGTTGGGATAATTGGAATCCTCGGAATGAGAACAAACTTATCTTTAAATTTTCCGTTGAGTATGGTCGCGGGCATCACATCACTCTTCAGTTTTCTTATGACCAAGCGCGTTCAATCGCATAGTTTTGGTAGTTTTGGATTTCGAAGCTGATGACTACCGAGCCTGCCTTCAGTTGTAAATTGTGCTGTGGTAAGTCAGGTATGTACATCTAAGGAGTTTAAAAACTCAGTTGGATAATCAGTGGCTTCATCTTCGTTTGTTACACAGTGAATAGATTTGAATGAATGCAGAGTACCAACGATTTGATTCTCAATTATAAAGTTTAAGTCATTCACATCTCTATCCTTAGCTGCCGAAATTGGACAGATCTTTTAAGGTTCGATAAAGAGCTTCCAATGCGTTATTGTGCATTCATCCCAGATGTAATTTGTGAGGCTACTAAAACTTTTTCTATTGCAGAGTGTTTTGCAATGTTACATGTCGGTTGTTCAGTAGTTTAAAGATTTAATGGCAATTTCAACGCTGAATGAGCAATTTCTACCGCAATTTCGGATCTCGCACGAATAGTGACCAAAATCAATGACATGAGGATGAGGAATGTCTTTCCTGTTCCACCAGGGGCATCCATTAAAAATAAGCCACCATTTCCATCATCAATTGTAAATTAATTTATCATAAACTTTCTTCTATTTTGGGTTCAACAGTTGATTCGTTTGAACTGATTGGTCTAATTCATATCGATCATATTCACGTTCACGTTCCAATTCTCTATTAAATGAGTCTTTCACTCTGCGATCTGGGGCTGGCACTCCTAACCTGACTAACAAACTGCCGCACATATGAGGTAACACATATCTTCGATCAAGAGCAAAGCCTGGTTATGCATCTCCTCATTAGCCACAAGATCAGGATTTCTTGAACTGACACGAATTGGATGTAAAATGTCTTATGCCATTTAAAAAAAAACCGCTTCGCAGATTTCGATCATTTTTTTCTTTAAAACTAAAATAAATTCATGCAATAAAATGGCGTACTTTTTTCATTGAATTAATATTTCTTTGATTTAATCTTATCTTTTCTCATCTTATATAATAAAAAAATATTAAAAATGAGTTTGATATAAATGGTTTATAAGAAAGCATTTGAATAAAATGTAAGATATTTAAAAATCGAATTTTATTCAAAGTTTTCTTTCTATGCCCTTTAATATTTGCATTTCTCAATTTATACGTCTCTTGGCTACACTGAATTTTATTAAGAGGCAACAGCCCATTGCAAATCTGCTCAGCGAAGCGGGCATGGGTTTGCTAGTATTAATATAAATAAATTCAGTTTTTTTTTCTATTTCTTTCAAGCTCGGCTCAAACTGGTACCTTTCAAGCATTTCAAGATTTGCTCAAAAACGGCTCTTACAATTTTGACTAAACTCAATATTGCAATATTTAAAGTAAAATTTTATTAAACGGTAGCCTCGATACAACTGAACTTTTAGTTTTAGCAAACTTTTCTTGTTTTTTTTTATAATTTGCTCAAAAACGTCGCTAAAATGATATTGCAATTTGTGTGATATTCTGTGATAGTTCTAGAAAAAACTGCGTTTTTAGTTTTGGTCTATACATATACATATAATAACGACTTGAACAAAATGGTTCAGATTTGGTAAGGTTATCTATATCTTTCATATTAAATACAAAATGACAACAACTAAGTATTTAAATATTAAAGACTTCATAACGGTATCAGGTATTTTCCATATATAGAGCCTGTAAGTCTTAGCCAACAACAACAAAAGTTGTTGCTTTTATATTTAATTCGAGCATGCAGTTTACCTTTAGAGTATTAAATAAAGTGCACGACTGGGTCGCACAATTTTGCTCTAATGTGTGACAGTTTTGTCTTGGGGCTGAAAATTTTGGGGAAAAAGCAGGGAAAATGATATGAAATTTCATTGATCTCTTAAAAATCACTAGTTAAATCGTTTTTGGAAAAAAATAAAGTAAGCCATCTGATTTGGTTTACTGTTTAGAACTTAAAAAAATCAAAATCGTTCGACCAGTTTTTTTGAAGTGAAACTTCTTTAGAATCGTTGTGTACTGAAAGCAGATCGTGTAAACAGAAATTTTTAGTCTGCTGCTTTTTTGTGATTTTCACTTTAGAATGATCTGTATGCAGCTGTAATCCGTTAGTTTGTTCTGTTTTCAGGAATTTGATGGATATTGCCAGGAAGTTGCATCTTTTGTTGTTGTGTTGACCAGTGTTTTTCTTAACAAGGGTAGAATTTTCCAATTTTTTAGTCCTAATTTATAATGCTCCACAGCGGCTTAAATTTTGATTTTATTTTTTATGGGTGAATAATTAGCAAGTGTTGTACCATTTTGAAATCTTGGTAAAATGGGCCAACTTTTTAAATAACTTGCCGAGGGTAGTGCGGTACATTTTTTTTAAAGTATGAAGTATCAAAGTTAAGTTTAAAAAAAAAATTTCACCATGACTCAGTCAAATTTTATTTTTCTTACGAAAACTACGATATTTATTTTTGGATTTTTAATTGGGAATAATAGCATAGTTAGTAAGGATTACATAAAAAAATAAACACCGAATATGAAAATTTGTGACCACAGTACCTAAAAGTGTGGTCTAGTGTAACGATTTTTATAATTTTTATAAATATTACTATTTTTACTAAACAAAGCGAGATGGATTTTTTTCCTTACTTTTCCCAGTACGGACATAACCTACCCTTTCACCCGGTGCCCGCTTGACGTTGAGTTTCGGGACACCCTGTATATTATTGCGTCAACATGCACGTATATTATAGATTTTTTAAGACCACGATGTCGCTCACACTTGGTACTACTGCATAGTGGGGACCGGGAGATACACGGTTTTCTCACAAAATATATAGTGGCCGTGGAGTTACATATTTTCTAATTTGCCGTTAGAGTAATAACTATGAATTTTAAGGGGATTCCCAGTTTAAGAAGCGGTAGATAATCAGGTTTAGCTAACAGATGGCATTCAAATTTAATTTTCAGAAAATTTGGAATTACACACTTTTCTGGTTTCACCGACATTTGGTATTTGTGTAAAGTGTATCCCTTTGTATATTTTCCATACTTAAGATTAATTAATCTAAACCATTGTATCTGGAAGCAATGACGACCGACGGCGACGTATACGTCTAGTTTTCATCGCTTTATCCAGGATTTTCTATCTTTAATCCTCTTATTCATCAAGAACAATGTAGATACTGTGTATTTGAGAAATTAATTACCTGTATTGGAAATGAGCTCAAGGCATTTTTACATGTGAATCAACGAAACTAAATTCAAAATATAATTGACCGGAATGATTTACGACCAAACAGATTAATTTGGACAATTTGTGAAAGTAATTATATACGTCAAAGTTAAGTTAGTTGTACCTATGCCCATGTGTACATATTTTATGGGAATTAAAAGCGATAAGCTATCTCAGCATAATGATGTGTCAATGTCACCTGTTGCCGGATTATAAATTAGATGATAATTTATAACCCCTTAACCAATTCCAGATATGCTTCCATTCTAATAGAATTGTATATTGAATTACTTTGTTTGTAAATTAGTAATATATTTTGTTTGCTTGTTTAAATGATATTTAATTTTAAAGTAGACGCTCGGTATTTCGAACCTCTGTATAGTGGAACCACCAACAATTTTGACAGACTACTCTATGTAGTAAACTATGAGAATCTCAATAAAGCTAAAACTGCATTTTTTTTTTAAATAGACTCTGTAATTGATTTCAAACAAGACACCTAAATACCAACCTCAAAGTTTGGTTGTCAATTCATATCAGGACAACATTCAAATACCCCTAAGCAATGATAGTATATTGGCCAGTGGCTTCCGACTCAACGTCAACCCAACGATTTCTTTTTCTGTTTTGAATTTTAAAAAAAAGTATTTTCGAAAGCTTTCGACCAAAAATAAATAAAATTTTAAAAAAGTTGAGCGAACCGTTTTTGAAGAAAAAAGTTAACTTTTATTGAAAAAACTCTAAAAAAATTGTTTGACAAATTTTAAAACTAATTTTATTTTGTTTATAATAGGGCGGCTTCTGCATTAAAAATTCCATGGAAACCCGTCAAATTGTTTGCGAGAAAATTTGATTTGAAAAAAAAACCGGTCCTTTGCGACGTAGGTTTCTACCATTATAAAAATGTTCTTTAAAAATATTTTTCTACCAAAACGTAAAACTTACACAAAAAAATAAAAACATTATTCAGAAAGTTTTATCAAAATCGTTGGAGACGTTTTTGAGAAAAATGAGTTTTTCATTAAAAAATCGTATAATTTGTAACTCATTAGTCTTAGAGCTAGAATGCTAATTCCAAAAATCCCTTCTGAAGGTGGGTACAGGAAATAGTAGTTTGATTGGTAGATTTTTTTATTTTTTGCACGAATCCATAACTTGTCATAATAGCAAATAAAAATACAGTATTAATTTCTTGTCACAGTTCTTCGTCAATACCTTAAAGCTTACAGTGACTGACATCCTGCCGGTGTTCATCTAGTGGCAAATATCACGTGAAATATAAACTTTGTCTCCAATTTTGAACCTTCCGTAATTATACATACATAAATATATCGCATTCAAAGTTATTTCATTTTCACCAAAAGTAAAAACCTTTTGAAAACATAATAGATTAATAATAATAAAAACAATATCCTTGACGACCTAGATGTGAAAGCTCTCCATTATCACTAAAACCAAATTCCAAAACTAAAAAAAAAACTTTTTCGCACATTCACAAGTGAGATTTACACCAAAATTCACCACCAGACCACAATAGCATTGCCATTTGCCACTGCCACTATATATTTAAATAAGACTTCTTAGCCGAAATCAAAATTATATTGTGGGAGGCATTATGTGTTTTTTATGTTGAAAAATCCTATTATTATGCATAAATTTAACGAACCAAAGCGTCGGTTGTAATGGAACCATTATGATGGCAATCAATCTCTACAAAAGGAGACTGTCCCAAATTCCAGAGCCCAATCCCTTCGAACATCAAGCACACCCGGTCGTTATATCTTTTAGTTTCAAATACCTTCTGGATAAAACATGATTGATGACAGTTTTTGGATTGCTAACTTTTTGTGGATTTCTGTTTTTCCTTCGATTGTCTTCTGTTGTACGACAAAAAAAAATAAAAAAAAAATTTAAAAACAGAGGACACAAGATGACAAAGAAGAGGACATTAATGCGACACACATGGTGTGGAAGTTCTTTCAACAAAGTAGCACAACAATTCTATTTAATACTTTCTTTTTTTTTTTTTTACATTTAAGAATGAAAAGGACTTTTTGGTAGAATTTGTCAGGATTTAAGATATTTGTCTACAAACTTAGGTTTTTATAGTCGGAGGGAGAAATTTCAATTTTAAAGGAAAATTGAAAAGTTCTTTTTTTTTGGTTCATCCCACAAAGGACTGAGGAATAATCTGTGCTTTAAAGAAAAGTTAATTGAACGAGGATATGGGTTTTCTTTCACTTACCGAAATAAATAGTATATAGGTGTTTTATTTTCATTTAAAAAGGGTCTTAACAGGAAATTTTTAATTTCAAAAGAACCTTATGGCCGCAGGAATGCAAACAAAAAACAGATAGAGATGAAATCCACTAAAATATATTTAAGATTAAAAGTTTTAACAGTAAGACTTTTAATTTGTTCAACCTGAACGGGTATCCTAAGCACCTTGCTTTCACACTTAAATGATACTTAATGAGCCAAGAACTCATCAAGATTTAATAGAGCGTCATTCCGAACGGTGATGATGAATTTCGGACTGGTTGTTGAGGACCTGAGAATGAATTTGCATTGCGCAGCAGATGAATCCCAACAACATAAGTCAATTAAAAATGACATCGTACGAAATAATAAAAAAAAAAACTTTGCTAGACATTCGATGACGAACAAAGCCAGCCAATTGGAAAGCAAAAAACTCTACCGCCAGCTTGATCTTAACATAAATGTGACAAGAACTACCTGGGAACTGGGATTCATTGTGTACACTAACGTCATTCTCAACAGGCCTAAAGGGACTTCTTCTTCTCCCCAACTATCATCAGTCAGAGAGTACTTATAAATAGAATAGTGTATTGTTACAGACATAAAAGTCATTTACTGCAAATTATGAAATGCAGAGGTTCCAAAATTGAACCTTGAAAAATTGAATTTAAAGGCAAAGAGAGCAGAAAACTAAGAGAACAGTTCAAATTCTCCTCAATGTCAGAAGAGCTGGTTCACTCATACCTTCAAGCTAGATCTCACATCTCAGGCAGTCTTAGTTGTAAATTGTGTCTCTGACTCTTTGCTTCTAAGTAGAGGTGTTCTGCAGCCTGCAGGGCTCAATATTTGGACCTCTCCTGTTTATAATGTACATGAATGAACTTGATTCATGTCTATTACACTGCTCTATTGATATGTACGCTGATGATATCCAGCTGCGGAAAAGCTGCCCTTTAGGCATTGCAGAGAATGCGGGGTAAGCGAACTGAATGATGATCTTAATCGAATGCTTGACTGGTCAAATTGAATGGGCTTTGTTTAAACCCGAAAAATCAAAATTCCTAGTTATGTCCCGCAAACCTATTGATACTTCGTATCTCCCTATCTGAATGATAATCCTATGGAATTAATTGACTCGGAAACAAATCTTGACATTACTTTTTACAGGCAGCTTAAGATTACATACTTGGATCCTAGAATACTTACTTATTTATTTTTGGCTCCACTAGAGCGTGGTGCTCATAGGCGTTGCTAAGTATGCCCCTCCAGCTGGCACGATCTCTAGCCTGCAGTCTACAACTATGCACTCCAAGTTGCCGGAGGTCTCTCTCTACTTGGTTGCTCTATCGAAGATGAGGTCTACCTTGGCTTCTGACTCCTTTTGGTTTGGCGTTGAAGACTTTACTAGCTGGAGGGTTGATGTCCATTCGCTCTTCATGGCTCAGCCATCTTAGTCGTTGAATTCGAATTGTTCCGGCTTATGTCGCTGTACAGCACCTATAGTTCGTCGTTGTATCTTCTTCGCCAAATGTTGTCTTTCGAAGACTCCAAGTGACTTCCTCCGTGCTTCTGCGCCATATAGCTGGACCGGGAGGATGAGTATGTTCTATATACAGTGTCTCCTTGGTTCTTCTCGATAGGACTTTATTCCTCAATTGCTTATTCAGCCTAAAAAAATTAGCCAACTTAATATTTTATTATTACTAGCAGAACCGTGCAGGCGTTGCTTTGAAAATTTTAGAGACAAAATTGTATTTTCTATACATAATATTATCTATTCTATAGTATATAAAAACATTGCTTAGTCGGGATAACCCTACTTTCTACCATAAAATCAACCAAAAGTTTATATTTATGCTTACAGTAAGTAGGTATACATTTAAACAATTCGATTGTCTTTCACGGGAAAAACGTAAACTATTTTGTTTTTATTTATTTGTAGATAGGTACTGTGTGTTTTAAGGTAAATCAGCTCATACACAAGAATTCGGAAAAGTATCGACCGTGCCACTTTGGGGTAGTTAACAAATTAATGAAATTTAGAACATCAGCTTTCCGCCAGTTTAAATCCCCCAAAATCGGTCTAGTCATTTTTGAGATTAGCCAAACAGACAGACGGGCAAACATGTTAAAAAGTTGCTTTTATACATTTAGTAAAAAGCTGATATTTTGAAATTTCAAACAGACACTTCATTTTTATTTATGTGTATATAGATATAGATATACCTATGCAGATTATGAAGCACAATATCCGAAATTACCTCACACAGTCAAAACCTGCACTCCAATAATTACATTTATAAAATCCAGGGTGATTTTTACATAAAAAAGACCACATTCTTTTTCTCAAAGTAACATTCTGAGTTTGGCATTCGCACTCATAAACACACTTTCGTATTAAAATCATTTATTTATTACCTATATCCTCTCTTTTATGCTGTAAAATTATTTCTGTTTACACGCCCACAGGGAGATATTTCCAAGGATACCTGCATACATATACATAAACATAGGTATGTCTCTTCTGTTTGGAATTTGTTTATTATTCAACTGAATTAATATTTAAGATAAAACCAAAAAAAAATAGTCTCAATGCTATTAATTGCCGCCAGGTAACTGGCATAAATCAGTGAGCATTACACAGAACAGTGGTTTTATGGGTGAGAAATATCGGTGTATAAACAGATTTGAAACTCTAAGAATTTGTTCTTTGTTTTTAGGTTAATCGCATCAAAAGAAATCAGGCTTGGGCAAATTTTTCATTTAATTTATGCTTTTTTAATGATTTTCTGACAAAGAAAGACTTTTTTTGATATTTATTAGTTGGTGGATATCTGAATATTTATCTACATCATCATATATTACTCTTTTCGAGTCTTTGAATAGGTATGTATTGCTGAATCCTTCACAAATCAATCAAAAAATTATGTTTATGATTTCTCATTTAGAGTTATAGCGCAAAATGTTGTTGGTGTACAAAATATATAACAGTATTTTTAAATACGACAGTTAAAAAGATAGAAGCTGGCAAGACTGCATCGATGTCTAAACAAGCGTGTATAAATCTGAATTTATCGATAAAAAACTTTTAACAAAATTCTCTAAAAGTTAGTGAAAATTTCACTCAAGTATGTAAATGTAATGCACTTCACTTTGCGCACTCTTTTGTATGTACAAATTCCGTACTCCAAAATACATGTTTGTTCTCATATGCTCTTCCTTCAGTACCTAGGCTACGTTTTATTCACATTTCTCGACTAAAGAACACAGTAACCGAAGCCGACGTCACTAATTTTATAGCATGCAAGCTTAACTTACCAATAACAAGCTTGATATGTTCTAAATTAATAAAAAAAGATGTTGATACTACAAATCTTCATTTTCTATACTTCAAACTTGGTGTTCCTGCTGCATCTTTTAAAAACGCTCTTCAAGCTGATATATGGCCGACAGGCGTTCTAATTAAGCCGTTTTTAAGCCATCCGAAAAACGAATCGGGCCATCATCAACAGGTCGCGAATACTTAATTAGAGAAAATGTTGGTGCTAAAACATATGAAAGTCTTCCGCTGTCGCCCAAACCTGTAGTCGTTGCCTCATCGCCCACGCATGAGAATTCGTATCTATTCTTCTACCTCAATACTGGTGGACTGCGAACAAAATTCAACGAAACATTAATCTTTTCCTCTTCTCAACAATATGACATCATTGCTTTCTCTGAAACTTGGCTGAATAAAAATCATCATACTTCCGAGCTTTTTAATAACGAGGCTTATAATGTTTTCCGCAAAGATCGATGTCCCAATCCCAACACAACAGGCCTTGACAGGGGTGGAGGTGTTTTGATAGCGATCCGTTCATCATTCACATGTATCGAGGTTGGTTTGTTATCTAATAATATTAATGTCAATTATAATATTGACCAACTTATAGTTTGTGTCAGCTTAGATAAGATTCATGATTTATTTATTATCTTAAGTTATATTCCTCCAAATAGCTCAGTTGAATTGTATAAATTGCATATAAAAAAACTGCTGCCATGTGCTTGAAAATTTAAAGATAAATCAGCATGTACTTATTTTAGGAGATTTTAACTTGCCATCCTTAAAATGCATATATGACAACGAATTTCAATGTTTACTGCCTTTGAATGTTAGATACGATTGTGAAAGTGAGGTGGTTGATAGATTAGCTGAGTTTGATCTTAAGCAGATAAATAGCTATTCCAATAATCTCGAACGCATCCTTGATCTAATTTTCATCGACAAGGAACTTTGTGCGGATATAAATGTTATCTCTTCAACTCCACTTTCCAAATCTACCCATCATTCTGCACTTGATTTAAACATCAAATTTTATAACTATTTTAAAAATACAAACAACTTAGATTATGAATTTGTTTATGATTATATTAATGGTGATTATGTTTCATTGTTAAATCATCTGTGTTCCTTTGACTGGTTGTCTGTTTTAAGCAATTTAGAATTAGGTAATGTTTATGAAATGTTAACTTTAAAGCTAAAAGAGGCAATTAATTTGTATGTTCCAAAAATTCGTTTAAAAAATCCCAATAAACCTCCATGGTTCAACAAGGAATTGATTAATTTAAATAACCGCAAAAACAAAGCATTTAAAGTTTTTCATAATTCTAAAAATGATCAAACACACTGTAACAAAAATATTGTTGTCTTCAAAAACAGTTCGATTATCTTAATAAATTTCTGTATAAGCATTATATTTTTAAAGTTGAAACAAGTCTTAAAAGCAATTCCAAATATTTTTGGTGTTTCATAAACAACAAGAAAAAGTCCATAGGTATTCCTAATACAATGCAGTATCTAAATGTTACATCATCAGATCTTTCAACTGTTTGCAATATGTTTGCCAATTTTTTTCAATCTGTGTATGTGGTTTCTGATCATGAAACAACATCTTTTCATAATGATTCTATCAATTCATTAAATATTGGCAATTTAAATATCTCATTGGATGAAGTTGCAGATGAGTTACATATGCTGACTTTAGATCAAAAAGCAGGATTCGATGGTTTTCCACCAATAATATTTAAAAACACTGCACAGGCAATTGCTTTACCACTTAGCATTATATTTAACCGATCCATTGAGTCAGGCATATTTCTTAAAAGTTGGAAAAATTCTTTTATATTTCCTATTTTTAAAGCAGGTTCAAAAAATGACGTTGAAAACTATCGTCCGATTTGTAAAATATCAACTATACCAAAACTTTTTGAAAAGTTGATTTATAAGAAACTTACAGTTCTATTAAAAGAAGTTATCTCTCTAATGCAACACGGTTTTGTTAGTGGAAGATCTACTAACACAAATCTTACAATTTTTTCAAATTTTGTGCTTACAGCAATGGAGAATGGTTTTCAGTGTGATGTGATATATACTGATTTTGCTAAAGCTTTCGATAGAGTTGATCATCATATCTTACTTCGAAAGCTTCTGAGGTATGGTTTTCACTCTAACCTATTGAAATGGTTTGAGTCGTATCTTAGTAAAAGAACCCAATTCGTTCGTATTGGCAATAGCCTTTCAGATCCTATAAAGGTTACTTCCGGTGTCCCCCAAGGAAGTCATCTGGGTCCTTTGTTATTTCTACTTCTTGTCAATGATATTCCAGAGGTTCTTGTTCATTCACAATGTCTAATGTTTGCTGACGATTTGAAAATGTACTGCATCGTTAAAAATGTATCTGACTGCTTAAAGTTGCAAACAGACTTATTCAATTTGTATGATTGGTGTGTAAACAATAAGTTATTTTTAAATGTATCTAAGTGTCAGAGCCTAACTTTCTGTCGCCGTTCATCACCTATATGTTTTGAATATTCTTTGGGAAGTTCGTGTCTTGTTAAAATTAATGAAAAGAAAGATCTAGGCATAATATTTGACACTAAGTTTAGTTTTAATAGTCACTTAGACTATCTTGTTGCCAAATCATGTTCAATGTTAGGATTCATTAGAAGAAATTCAAAGGAGTTTAAGGATCCCTTCACTCTTAAGAGCCTGTATTTCTCATACGTAAGGTCAATTTTAGAATATGGTTATATAATATGGAATCCCTTTTATTCCATTCACTCAAATAGACTTGAAAGAATTCAAAAATGCTTAAGTAGAAACATGTTTTATCTTTTGCGTTGGAATATTCCTCGACCTTCATATGATGTTCGATGTTTGCTTTTCGGACTACAAAGTCTTGAAAATCGAAGGAAGTATTTTGATGCAATGTTTATTAGAGACATAATAAATTCTAAAATTGATTGTCCATATTTGCTAAGTAAGATTTGTTTTAATTGTCCGGGGTATACTTTAAGAGCATTTGATACTTTCCGTGTTCCACAACACAGGGTGAATTATGGCTTAAATGAGCCAATTTCCCGTTGCTTAAGACAGGCAAACTCAGTGTGTAAAAATGAAAATATTGACTTTTTCCATTGTACTAGTAGAGACGTCTTTAAGTCACAATTATTGTTTTATTTGAGCTTTGGAGAGTAATAATTTATATTTTATTGTTTTATTTTATTTATTATTTGTAAATTTGTAATTAGTAGTCTATAAGAGCTACTTGATGAAATATATGTAAATAAATAAATAAATATAGTATTTAAGGATAAAAGTAGTTTTGAGGGGTTAACGACTGAACGGATTTTGGAGAAATTTTGAAGTTAGATGTATGAGACTCTAGATTAACACATTGATTTTTATCACGGATAAATGAATGCTTCTTGTTGGAGAAGCGAAGTTGTGTTGTTTGGATGTTGGTTACGCTTTCACCAGTGAAGTTCCATCTTACGAGCGACATGCGTTTCTAGCTTTTTAACAATTTGGATTAAGATGCTTAATGCTTTTGCCCTTTAGCTTTAGGAAATCAGAAAAGATAAGTAATGTTTGCTATTCGGTGTGTAGAATATTCAGACCTTAAATTGTTCTACAGGGTGATTCATTTAAAGTGTGCCAAAAAGCTGGAGCGAGTAGGTTGGGTTGGGACAGGAAAAAATTGTATAGGAAGGGAGTCTATTCCCCTTCGTTTTGCGGGGAGGGGCAATTTTTAAAAAAATTAATTTTTCAATTGAATTGGTTTGGAAGCGTATCACTTTTGACGTTTAAATTTTCGTTCAGTTTTTAGCTCAGTCTGCCCCATATATTTATTTGAATATTGTAGAGCGCACTCTGAACACACTCTGAAAGAGAAAAGAAATACGAATTCTATTCTATGCTCTGAAGTCTCTGAAGCAAAAAGAAACACTTATTATCATTTTTTTTTTTTTTTTTTTTTTTTTTTTTTTTTTTGACAACTCAGCCTCTGCTGTGAACTAGAAAACAAAAACGCCTATTGTATGTTTATAAATACTAGCTGACCCGACGGATTTCGCTCCGTTAAATATTTGTCGGAAATAAAATAAAATCAAGTATTAATTTAATAGCATTATATTCGTTTCATTTATAGGAATCTCAAAAAAAAAGAATGAAACAATGATTGCATTCAATTTAAGCTTGAATGATGTATATTTTCTGTTTTCTGATTGATTTCCTAACTCGTGAACACTCTACATAATAATAGTTGGCCGTGTGAAAACCATGACTTTTCGAGATTTATGCCGCACACTTCAAGCGAATTTATGGTCAACGCAAATGCAAGTTTCACTGGAAACTGAATGCTTTTGAACTGGAACGGCAAATCGGTTGAGGTCAAGGGAATCCGTGGAATCAGCTTTATATTATTATATTATATTTGTAAGCTTCGTCACAATTAGTCAGCGCCGGATCTAGGGGGGGGGGGGGGGGCGATTGCCCCGGGCGCCTGGCCTTGGGGGCGCCAAATGTAAGATGAAGAAATATAAGAGAGCAAAAAAAAAAGGTATTCAACATTTGAACAGGGCGCCAAAGTAATGCAATGTTTACTATTTATTTCTTGTTCCAAATATGAAAGAAATATGTAATGAACCACTTTCGTCGCCCTTTAAACAAATTCGTCGCCCCTCATGGGGGCGAAAAAATTGAAAGATGAAGAAAGAAACGAGAGCTAAATAAAAGGTCTTCAAGTATATACTTTACAAGTAAGATTCCATTTCCAATATCTTATTTGCTGAAACAAGTTTCAAATATGAGGAAGCTTTCTTAAAATCATAATTTATTTCTGCATTACTTACTAAATGCCATTAAAGCATTGAATAATGTATAAATCATTTCAGTTTGAGTTGATGATTGATATTTTTGACTCGTTTCAGCACCTGGATCAATAAAAGTTATTTTTTTTTGGCTCAATGCCTTGATGTTCTGAAATAAGAGCGTTATTAAAATATATAAGAATTTAATAACAAAAGGGTCAACTTCGATACAAATTCAGTAATCATAGAAGCGACACATTCTTGGGATGTTTATGTGATATGTGTTTATTATGAAAAAAGTGCGATTCTAGTGCTTTCGGGAGTCAGTTAAAACTAAATACTATATTCACGTCAAAATATAGTTTGTCCCCCGTCCGTCAAGCTACAAAAAGTCAAATTTTATCGAAGGATGGCTACGATGTTGATGGATTAAAAAACATCTAAAAAAACTTTGGTATTGTTCCATCAGTTTTTCTAGAAGGTTTGGTTAAAGTTAATCATTTAGTTTAGCCACACGGTGAAGAAAGGTTCGAGGCGCCGAGTCCTTGAAAATCTTCTACATATATTACTTGTTTGTTTACTAAGACTTAACTCAGAAACCACAAGGATTGAAAGGTTGTAATTTGCACGTGGTATAGGTGATACAAATTTTTGGCAAGACTAAGCTGTTAATAGGGTGAAATGGGCTAAAAGCAAAAAAGTGATATAAGACTTAGGGGCCAAGTTATAGCGATCAGAAAAACCAAGTTGAAATATTTTCAAATGCAAATTATCTTGTGTTATGATTTGATTTAAGACTGCTGTTGATTTAGTATGAAAAAAGTTAACTAGCGAACGGATTGAACTTAAAAGAAAAATTTGTTGCAATTGCCCATTTCTCAACCTAAAAACAACACTAAAACAGTATTGTACACTCGGGCGTATACGTACTTTTCTGAGTTTATTTAATTTAAAAAAAAATCATCCATGTTCTAATATCTTAGACAAATTAAATGGACGGTATAAATATAATTAAGAAGTCATACTTATCCCTCAATGTTCAACATTTTTGTTTCTATCATGGTTTGTATCATCGCGCTATCTGATGCTCGTTAGGGCAGCACAACGTCTGTCGGAATAGCTAGTGAACTATAAAATTTCTAATGTACGAGTTTTTCAAAAGTAGTACTAATTTATTTATCAAAAGATAATAGTTAAATGTTTGAAATAAATAAAATGCACGACTGGTTTGCACGTACTTGCTCTGTGGGTGCAATAGTATGATGAACTTATGGCCATTTAAAAAAGCCGTTTAAACCTGATTTTCGTTACGACCATGTTAGCCAAAAACAAAAAACGCAATTTTGTTAGAAATATCTCAGGTAAGTTAAAAACATGAAAGGTACCAGTTTGAGCCGGGCTAAAACAAAACAAAAAAACCTCGACAACCATTTTTCTTCAAACTGACGTGAAAAAGGACACATCAATACAACCACACAGACGCACAAACAGACTGACGGACGGTATGGCGAAAACCACTTTTTTGGGCTTCTCTATCATCGTATTCGATTTTTTTTTCTGCACGAAACCAATACTTGCCCTATAGAGCAAGTAAAAATGAAAAAGAATTTTTGTTGTGTACTACTGAGCTATTTCACTAAAGCTGTTCTATGGATTAGTTATGATTTTGTATATCGGTGAGTAAAAGTTAAATGTGCAATCAAAATATCGGACAGAATCACAAATAAGCATACAGCCTTTTAACTTTTTATGAATAACATTAGCTGGTTCTCCGCTGGTCGTTTATTGAAATAGAAAAATGATCGAATCAATCTTAATTATGGCACATACCCATAAGGTTTTATTTTGCACATACGCCAAGATTGCATTTTGAGTAATCGGTAACATGAGCAATACCTTATTTTCTTAGGTTGGGTCACACTGACTTTTATGACATGTATCGTACATAAGCTATTGTCAACAGCATCAAGCATTAGAGCATAAGGATAAAAACAGGTTAACGATACGAGTTCAAGTTTTGTACGTAAACTTAAAAAAGAAAAAAAAAATTGATGGGAGGGGGCGCCAAATTCAACTTTTGTTCCCCCTTGAACAAATCTTAGATCCGGCGCTGCAATTAGTCATATCGTAATGATGACTGATCCAACTTTAAGACGCCAATCATGAGGCGGCATGATGAGTTCATCTTTCGTTGAAGTGAATTGGCAATCATGTGGAATCGATATTAAACCACTGGAAGAGTAGTCTTCTGAAATTCGTACCTTTTCGATTCTCTGCAGTTCATTGGAAAACACTTCTGCGGCTTTCTTCGATTGATCGATTGATTATCTATATATATAAAAATGAGTTTGATTTATGTTTGACCATTTATATCTCGAGTTTGACAACACCGAATTTGATGATTCCTTTTTTGCTGAGAAGGTATTTATTTGCACCAGGTTTTCTATATATATAAAAATGAGTTTGATTTATGTTTGACCATTTATATCTCGAGTTTGACAACACCGAATTTGATGATTCCTTTTTTGCTGAGAAGGTATTTATTTGCACCAGGTTTTTGTGTAAAAAAAAAATAATACAATGTATGTTACGTATGTTGCATATGTTGCAAATGCACTTGCCACCATGCAATCAGCTAATCAACAAATTAAATAATTGATTATAACTGAAATGTATGCATAGTTATGAATCATTATGCAACATATAATATACAACATTTGCAACAAATGCATTTATATCTAGAGTTTGACAACATCAAATTTAGTGATTCTTTTTTTGCCCAATAGGTATTTATTTGCACCAGGTTTGTCTGTAAAAAAATAATACCATGTATGCTACATATGTTGCATATGTTGCAAATGCACTTGCCAGTATGCAATCAATTAATGGTGGTCGTACAGGACACTCTGCAATTAAATTGCCTTTAAACATCCAGGTTAACGAAGCGCCTACATGTAATATTTCTAAAACGTCGGCAATGGCCAAAGTCTTGCGACAGTGTAGGATTATTGTATGGGATGAGTGTACAATGGCACACAAAAAATCACTTGAAGCTTTAGATCGAACTCTGAAAGATTTGCGAGGTAGCCAAGTAATATTTGGCGGCGCCATGATATTGTTGGCGGGTGACTTCAGACAAACTTTGCCGGTCATACCCCGATCGACTACTGCGGATGTCAATGCCTTAAAAGTTCTCCTTTGTGGATATATTGTTAAAACACTCACTAAAGTGATCCGTCTGCTGCAGAATTTTCAAAGCAGCTGTTGGATATTGGAAATGGAAAAATGTCCGTTGACGTTGATAGTTCAAATGGCCAAATAACACTGCAAATTTCTATTGTATAAGGAATTCAAAGAAAGAATAGGTTCAAAGTGTGTTTCCAAGTATTTCGGAGAACTATAAAAATCGTACTTGGTTAAGTGATAGAGCTTAAGGCAAAAATAGAGATGTCGCTGAAATTAATGCATCTATTTTAGAAGAAATAGATGGACAATATGTTGGCAACAAATGAGTTGATGCATTTATAAATGAGGATGACGTAGTGAATTATCAGACGGAACTTTTGAATTCGATTGATTTACCGGGACTGCCACCTCATTATTTAGCTCTTAAAGTTGGAGCCCCGATTATAATGCTGAGTAATATTAATCAACCTCAACTTTGCAATGGTACTAGACTAGCTGGAAAAAAGTGAATGAACAATCTAATTGAAGCTAGGATTATTAGTGGCAAATATAAAGGGGAAGATGTTTTGATCTCCAGAATTCTAATCATTCTACCTGATTAGCCATTTGATTTTAAACGTCATCAATTTCCTATTCGCCTTGCTTTTGCCATCACTATAAATAAAGCCCGAGGTCAGTTTTTGAAAATTTGCGGTATTGATTTCTCATGGTCAACTGTATATTGGGTGTTCTAGAGTAGGGAAACCGTTCGCAATTTTTATTTATGTTAAAGATGGTAATATATTACATTATATTATTATATATTATATTATATTGTATACAAAAAATGTTGTTTATAAGAAAGCATTAGAATAAAATGTTAGAAATTTTAAAAACGCATTTTATTCAAATATTTTCTTTCTGCTTCCTTAAGTATTAGCATTTCTCCAGGCTGACGAATTGAAAAATTGTACGACTTTTTTTGATTGTGAAATCTGCTCAGCGAAGTGAGCATGGGTTGAGAAAACAAACAGTCAAGTATTGGAATTGAGATTTGTTAATTGTCATGGCAAAGGCAAGATGAATTGGGAACTGAATTCGTTTAAACTCAAAGGGCATATCTGTTGGGATAATTGGAATTGGAATCCTCGGAATGAGAACAAACTTATCTTTAAATTTTCCGTTGAGTATGGTCGCGGGCAGCACATCACTCTTCAGTTTTCTTATGACCAAGCGCGTTCAATCGCATAGTTTTGGTTGTTTTAAATTTCGAAGCTGATGACTACCGAGCCCGCCTTCAGTTGTAAATTGTGCTGTGGTAAGTCAGGTACATCTAAGGAGTTTAAAAACTCAGTTGGATAATCAGTGGCTTCATCTTCGTTTATTACACAGTCAATAAATTTTAGTGAATGCAGAGTACCAACGATTTGATTCTGAATTATAAAGTTTAAGTCATTCACATCTCTATCCTTAGCGGCCGAAATTGGACAGATCTTTTAAGGTTCGATAAAGAGCTTCCAATGCGTTATCGTGCATTCATCCCAGATGTGATTTGTGAGGCTACTAAAACTTTTTTTATTGCAGAGTGTTTTGCAATGTTACATGTCGGTTGTTCAGTAGTTTGAAGATTTAATGGCAATATTAACGCTGAATGAGCAATTTCTACCGCAATTTCGGATCTCGCACGAATAGTGACCAAAATCAATGACATGAGGAATATCTTTCCTGTTCCACCAGGGGCATCCATTAAAAATAAGCCACCATTTCCATCATTAATTGTAAATTAATTTATCATAAACTTTCTTCTATTTTGGGTTTAACAGTTCATTCGTTTGAACTGATTGGTCTAATTCATATCGATCATATTCACGTTCACGTTCCAATTCTCTATTAAATGAGTCTTTCACTCTGCGATCTGGGGCTGGCACTCCTAACCTGACTAACAAACTGCCGCACATATGAGGTAACACATATCTTCGATCAAGAGCAAAGCCTGGTTATGCATCTCCTCATTAGCCTCAAGATCAAGATTTCTTGAACTGACATGAATTGGATGTAAAATGTCTTCTGCCATTTAAAAAAAACCGCTTCGCAGATTTCGATCATTTTTTTCTTTAAAACTAAAATAAATTCAAGCAATAAAATGGCGTACTTTTTTCATTGAATTAATAATTCTTTGATTTAATCTTATCTTTTCTTATCTTATATAATAAAAAAATATTAAAAATGAGTTTGATATAAATGGTTTATAAGAAAGCATATGAATAAAATGTAAGATATTTCAAAAACCAATTTTATTCAAAGTTTTCTTTCTATACCCTTTAATATTTGCATTTCTCAATTTATACGCCTCTTGGCTAAACTGAATTTTATTAAGACGCAACAGCCCATTGCAAATCTGCTCAGCGAAGCGGGCATGGGTTTGCTAGTTAAATATAAACTATGTTCTTCGAAAAGTAAATTAATATTAACTGAATAACGAAATGAGCGCCATTTTTTCTTCTTCTAGGGTTTATCTTTCTGTAATTTTGTTTTAAAGATCTTGTCCTTTCTAGATTCCGTCACTCTAGATAACGTTGATATGTATAACTACCTAAAATGTTAGTCTGGAAGACGGCCCTTGGCAAAAAAAATAAAATGCACGACTGGGTCGCACGAACTTGCTCTAATGAGTGACAGTGGTTTATGGGCTTGAGATTTTGATAAAAATAAAATTTTCAAAATTCTTAAATAAATACTTAAACTAATTTGAGCTGACAAAAAAGTACGCCATTTTATTTCTTGGATAAATTTGAATTTATGAGAATAAATTTAGAAAAATCTGTGGAGTGGTTTTTGAGAAAAAAAGTTTTTTTTGAAAAACTTTTTGAAAAAAATTTTCAAAAAAAATTCAAAAACGCCAGTTCATAGGTATTCAGCAAATACATTTATTTAAAATTTTAAAAAAAAAACTTAATAAGCAGTTTTTAAAATATTAATTTTTAAATTTTTTTTTTTTTAAAATGCTTTTAAAAATACAAAAAAATATTTTTCAAAAATATTGGTATGCAATACAAATTGAGCTACCTACAGCTATATGTGTGTGAAATTTCGAAAGAATCGGTTGAGTCGCCTCGAGATAGTCGAAAGCAAAAAAAACGGTCCTATGGAAAGTACCGTTCTTAGCCATTTTTTAAAACTTTTTTTTCAGCCATATGATTGGTCGTACCTAAAAAGCAACACTGATTTTTTTAATTAAAAATCGTTAGAGCCGTTTTTGAGAAAAATAAGCTTTAACGTAACGGTTGTATGGCAGGTACCGTTATTTTTTGAGCTAAAAAAAAAATTTCAATTTCCTTTCTGTACAATACCTAAAAAAGTCTATATACCAAGTTTGAAGCAATTCGGCCCACCCGTTTGGGCTGTAGGTCTACATACAGACAGACAGACAGACAGACAGACATACAGACGGACAGAATTTTTAGACCATCTTTTTTCGTCTTCGCTATCATCGTAATGTCATGTTTGATTGTTATCTCAAAACTTTTTGAAGTGAAACTTCTTTAGAATCGTTGTGATTTCAAACCGGATGCAACGAAAAAACGACATGTAAGAGAGGATGAAGCCAGGAAAAAATGAGACAGAAATATACATACTATTTTTCTGACGGAAGTTACGCTCAGTAGTCCAATATGGCGGATGATGACTCGCATTAGCTCACCGTGTGCACGAACGAGTGAGAATATAAATACTATAATCTTACTCATTCATGCACGTGCTCCATGGCATTTGTTTGTTTTGATCAATGTAGGGATGGGCAAGTAAAAAATATATCGATATTTATCGTATCGATATTCTTTAACAGTATCGATAATTATCGGGTGAAAAAAATCAATATATCGATATATCGTCAGTTTTCTCATGATTATTCATACATATTACGAAAGCATTCAAAATTCGTTAAAAAAGAATAGACATGAAGAAAACAGTATGTTTTTTTTTTAAATGTTGTTTTGGCTAAAAATACAAATAACGGACATTTCTGTTTATAAACGACTGAATTTAATAAATAAAAATGCGGAACATAAACACAAGAGTTTGAACTTCTTTGCTCGGAAACTGTGTTATGTTTCATCGTATGCATTTTATTTTAAGTTGCATGAATGAATTAAATTGGGGAAAAGCGCACTGCGACCTTAAAGATCTATTATGAAAGAGAACGAATGAAAAAAAAATTATGACACAGTATTTTATCTTCTAGCTCTCATTTTCTCCTATCATACGTTTTGCCTCTCACTCAGGTCTACTAAGCATTATGTTAAACAAAAGCGAGTGAGCAGGCGCGTTGGTACGATTAAGTTAGTATGTTAGTTAATATAGGTACGTGATTTGAATGCTGTCTAACAAGAAAAGCTTTACAAAAGGTTTCAATAAACTTAATTCAAGAAGAATGTTAAATTCAAACAAATACATACATAACAAAAGTATTTATAAAAAATTGGCATTCAAAAAATTATTTAAATTTTAAAAAGTATCCTGAATTTTTGAAAATAGTCAGTTTTCGAATATTTTTTTGACTTGTTTTAAATAGTGGCGTCCTGGAGTTCATACTTTAAAAGGCAAAGTATGTCGGTACGCCTGTATGCTTGAATATGTTTTGAAACTTTTGTATTTGTACAGATACGTGTTGAAAGCATTTAGTCATACATAACAAAAGGTTTAAAAGTTATCCGAAAACTGGTGCTGGGTGGCTGAGTTTTTCATCTCATTCTCTCGTAAATTAGGTATACCAACTTCTTTGAAGTTTCACTTCAACCGAGTGTGAATTACGCACACAAATTTTTTTTTTTTTCGACGAATGCATAACTTGCCTTATAGTACCTATAATCGCAAGTAAAAATTATGTAACTTATGGAAGTTTTCGATTTTTATACAAAAACTATTAGCTATACTTACGTTTCTAAGAGACGTAGCTGGTCTTGTTAGAGGTAGAGGAATGATGAACAGACCAATCTCATCCAGCACTTAAAATTTCACAAAACATTTCACTCACCCACGCATTCGACTTCATTATCGGTTCTCAGAACAAAAAAACAAATTAGCCGTCACGGGACGCCCGGCAGATGTGAAACATTCAAGCTTACATTAAAATTCATAATTTTTTTAAAACCATCAAACAAATATGGAGTGGACTAATTTTTAATAATTTAGTTTTTCGTTAATTAAATCAATAGTCTAATCATTTTATTATAATATCAATTATTACAGATTATATTCATTTATAAACACATAAGAACAAAATTTTCCTCAACCCACCCATCAGATACCGCCACCACCGCCATACTCCCAGCCCACCTACAACTAGCAACCAACCATCCACCATTTTTTATAAGTTTTTCATCACCTAATACCTACCACCAGTAACTAAACAATCCACCTGAAACCACCAACCCACCACTTCCATTTTTGTTAATTCCCTCCCCAGAGTAAGTCCCCCATTAACACCATTTACCCAGTTCATTTACAACCACCAACCAAGCATCCGCCATTTTTGATAATTTTTTCCTCAGCCCCACACCAAATCCTCCCAGCAGCAACCACCCACCCCACCTACAACCAACCACCTACCATTTTTGTCAATATTTAACCCCTAACAACCCCCAACCCCAAACGCCATCTACCCACCATATTTGTAAATTTTGTCTCACCCACCCCCCAACATCCTCCTCAAAATCCACTCCACCACCAACACAACCTTCAACCATCAACCAACCACCCGCCATTTTTAACAATTTTTTTCTGATTGATGAAAAGAATGAAAAACGTAATTCCTCCAAACCTCCTCCCCAACAACCCTCAGTTCCCAATTGAAAATTTAGAATGAAACAACAACAACTTGTGTGTGCTACCACCAAGTTCATAGGCTGGAGTTATAGCTATTTCACTGGGACCAACCCGATCATCAGACTCCTTTAGTGGTGCTTAATCGCTTTATGTTCAATTTAATTTTTGAAGAACTTTTGCCCGAGCTGGTTCCCACCGACCCCACCTAGAACCAACAGCCAACTACCCACAATTTTTGTCAATTCCCCCCGACCCCAAACCAAACCCCCACCAGTACCCACCCACCCACCATTTTCGTCATTTATTTTCTTCACCAACTTCCCCACACCCCACCCCACATCAACCACCCACCAATACCACCCACTCCACCTACCACATACCATTTTAGTCAATTTTTCCCTCCAACCAACTACCTACCATTTTTGACAATTTTTTCCACAACCCTCTCCTCACCAACCATCCAGCCCACCTACAATCGCCAACCAACCATCTTTTCCCCCCCCCCCCCCCCATAACCCCTACTCCACTACCACCCTACCCACTCCACCATAACCACCCCAGCATCACCAACGACTACCCAACCTACAACCACCCAACACTTTCCACTTTGAAAATTTTTATCAAGCGTCATGCCATTTTTCGTTACAATAACGATCGATTTTACTGCCTAGGTGCGCCAATAGATGTTTCACATCAAAAAAAAAAAAAAACATTGATGTAATAATTTTAAAGTAACAAAGCAATAATTTATCAATTCTTCTAAAATCAGTTTGTCTCATAAGAATCAATTGTTGCAACCCAAGTGCGGTTTTTATTTTTGCAAATCAGTTATTTTAATCTAAAGGTGTTCAAAAAGCTTTTTAACAATTTTGCCTGCGGATACCAGCCAGTCAATTCATCTCAAGCAGTTCCAGTACAAATACATAGTATGACGAAGTATAATTATAACCATAATAACCCATACCAAAACTCGACATCGGTGTTCATTTAAAAAATTCTCATTCATTTCTAAGCCAATACCATATTTTATTTCAAAACATTATCCTCGAGTAACCTCATTGTGGAATTGGATTTTTCGCTAGTGAAGTCCTCATAGATAAAAATATTCCAGTTTTATGATATGACCAACAGCTTCTCGTGTTGAGAAGCATAGAACAGAACATTATGAGCAGATAAAGGCAACAGATTATCTCAAAAGTTCTATGGCTACTACTTTGTGTGCTATTAAAATTGAATTTGGTGTTTGAAAACTTAGTTCTTAACATACTATTGTGTAGGACCTGCATATATACATATGCACATACAATTAGACTAAATGTATACGCAGTACGTAAGTATGTATGTGTTTTCGAAGAGCAAATTATGCAAATTTTCTAGAAGAACATGACCATCATATAAAATTATAGAAGTTTGGATTGAAAAATAAGAAAATTGTGTGTTCAGATCCTCCATGACCATATAGCATATACGATGTTAATGAAACAAACCTGCATTTGTATTCAAAAGTTATAGTTTGTCTGGTCGTGCGACAAAAATATTGTGTTCCTAACTTGAATAAGTTAAACTTTAGCTAATTCCGTGGTTTTGTAGTTTATAGTTGCCTTTTTTTCTGAGTATAGTCTACGCCATGGTGCTCATAGCAAAATTGTTTTACCTTTTATAAATAAATGTCTGGTACCATCAGTATTTCGGTACAATACAAAACATCGAATCAAAAAATAAGGTAGCCAATTTTCAAAGATAACTTTGTGTTGATGATGACACCCAAGGCTTTTTTCTTTCTGACCATAATAAAATTCGATAAGCATGTCTTAAGCTAAGTGTACACGATTGGAAGATCTGCCAATATTGGTAGACCCCTTCAAAAGTCTTCCAAAGCCACCAATGAGCCGACAATTGCCAATTTTCTATCAAGTGAAAATTGGATTATTGGATGAAAAATAATCGGACAATTTATTGTCAGAAAATTGGCTGACAACTGCTGACAATAAAAAAAATAAAATGCACGACTGGGTCGCACGAACTTGCTCTAATGAGTGACAGTGGTTTAGGGGCTTGAGATTTTGATAAAAATAAAATTTTCAAAATTCTTAAATAAATACTTAAACTAAAATGAGCTGAAAAAAAAGTACGCCATTTTATTTCTTTGATAAATTTGAATTTATGAGAATAAATTCATAAAAATCTGTGGAGCGGTTTTTGAGAAAAAAAGTTTTTTTTTAAAAACTTTTTGAAAAAAATTTTCAAAAAAAATTCAAAAACGCCAGTTCATAGGTATTGAGCAAATACATTCATTTAAAATTTTTAGAAAAAATTTAATAAGCAGTTTTCAAAATATTAATTTTAAAATTTTTTTTTTTTTTAAATGCCTTTAAAAATACAAAAAAATATTTTTCAAAAATATTGGTATGCAATACAAATTGAGCTACCTACAGCTATATGTGTGTGAAATTTCGAAAGAATCGGTTGAGTCGTTTTCGAGATAGTCGAAAGCATAAAAAACGGTCCTATGGAAAGTACCGTTTTTAGCCATTTTATAAAATTTTTTTTTTAGCCATATGATTGGTCGTACCTAAAAACCAACACTGATTTTTTTAAATAGAAATCGTTAGAGCCGTTTTTGAGAAAAACAAGCTTTAACGTAACGGTTGTATGGCAGGTACCGTTATTTTTTGAGCTAAAAAAAAAATTTCAATTTCCCCTCTGTACAATACCTAAAAAAGTCTATATACCAAGTTTGAAGCAATTCGGCCCACCCGTTTGGGCTGTAGGTCTCTATACATACAGACAGACAGACAGACAGACAGACAGACATACAGACAGACAGACAGACATACAGACGGACAGAATTTTTAGACCATCTTTTTTCGTCTTCGCTATCATCGTAATGTCATGTTTGATTGTTATCTCAAAACTTTTTTTTTCGACGAATGCATAACTTGCCTTATAGTACCTATAATCGCAAGTAAAAATGGGTGTAAACACGATTGGAAGACTTTAGCCAACAGAAAATTGGTGACTCTTTGGAAGAAAATTGTCAGATGACAGAATCTGAAATTTGTTTTAGTAGTGAGAAAGTTGTGAACAATTTTAACAGGTTGTGAAAAATATTTATAATATTACGTATTAAAAAAAAAAAAAACAGAAAAAAACAGAAAAAGTGAAGAACTATAAATCCGGCCATAGCAACTATCTTGGCGGCATAATTGTTGGAGACCAGCAATTTTGGACTAAAGATTGGATAGCACATCTTAAACAGAGAGTTATACACAATATGAGTAACAATGTTTGTCCAAAAATCTAAAAATCTGTTTTTAACAAACATGAAAGAAAGGAAAATATTTTTGATAGGTAAATATTTCACCTATAAATTTTTAAATGCGTTGCCACCTTAGTTAAAAAAATTAAAAGCAAAATTCGAAATAAACAAAAATAAAAATATAATTTTGGCTTGATGACAATTATATTTATCTTTATAATTTTTTTCAATTTTTTCTTATTTCTTATTTCTTGACCATCACGAAAAAATATTAATCAAATAATTTTGTTGTTATCTGCTTCCACCAAAGACGAAATTGATCTGTCAATTGAAAATTGGAAGATGTTGTTGGCAGACACATCTTCCAATAACCAATAAGTCTGACAATCGTCCAATTATCTTTCAATTTGAAAAATTGTGTGTGTACACGATTGGAAGAAGTCGGCCAAATTATTGTCAAAAAATTGGCTGACAATTGGCTTACATTTGTATTTCTACCAATATTGGCAGGTAAAATAGGGTGTGTACAAGGTTGAGAGAATATTGGTTAAATTATGCCAATATTGTCAGATCTTCCAATCGCTTTCACTTAGCTTAAGATTTACGTCTGATGATTCCTATCCCGCGCGGTGTTGAAAATGATTGATCTCATATAAATCAGATAATTTAATCTCGAAAATTGGTCCGGATCATTTAAACGTTCTTACGCTCTAACCAGTGTTGGCAAGTAAGTTACACGAAGTAAGTTGATCGTTTAGTTACGCGTAACTAATATGAATTAGTTACGCCCAATATTTGGCGTAACTAATGTAAATAAATGTAACTAACTGTAACTAAATAAAACTAACTCTAACTTAAAAATAAAAATAAAAAAAAAATCACATTTCATCCTGAATCCCAATCGACTATTGACAAAATTCTTTTTTAAGCAAGTTCAACGGCAACCTGGCAAGAAATACATATTGAAATTACTAGGTTCCTGATGAAAAGGAAATGTAATAAAATATTATATTCTTGGAGCATACAATAAATTTTTATTTACATTTGAAATTTTCCCTTCTTTCTTGAGACTCCTGGACATTTCTTTGCTTATTTTTGTATGGTAAATTCAGATTTAATCTCAGATTTGGTCTCAAATTTCAGATTTAGCTCGCCCAAAGGAAATCAAACGAGATCTATTTTGTTTTATTATTTTGAAATTTTTTTTTGCAGAAATATAGTAATTTAAAAATGTATTCATTGCTAGGTTGGCGTTGCCACAGCTGGCAGCTGGCCCAGCTTTGCCCTAAAACAGTGTAGTCAATCGTCATTCGATCGGGTTTGTGGACGGAACTTCTAAATTTCAATTTAACATAAAATGTGAGTTTTTGTATTTGAAAAATTCTATTAGTTATAATTAGTTACATTTAGTTACAATTAGTTACGTGTAACTAATTAAAATTTCAGAGTAACGCGTAACTATCCAACACTGGCTCTAACCAGTGTTTTTGTAAATAAAAAAAATCAATTCATTTGAAAGTCTCTGTGTAAAACGTAAAATTAAATTAATCATTTTAAAAGAGATATTTATTCGAAATTGATGTATTCAACCCAGAACGGATTTTTTGTTTCAAACAAATTTGCAGTCATTGTGGTACACTGCGCCCTCAGAGCAAGTACGTGCGATTATTTGAATTTAATTTTATTATCAAAATAGAAAAACTTACACCCAAAATTCTAAACATACCGCATTGAAAATACCTATACCTACTTATACGAGTATATTTTTATTTTGAAAACCTACTTCCGTTAGTTAATTAACAAGATCCTACAGTGAGCGTAACTAGAGTAAATCTAATTTGCAACGACCACGGAGCGAAATACATTTAAATGTGGTATTGAGCCTCTGAGATGTTCACAATATGCGTTGTTTTAATCAGCGAATACAGGATTTTATCACGAATTCAAAAGAATAAAATTCAAATGCGAAAAGTTTCACATTCACGTTATTTCGTCAGGCTTCACATTTTGACTATAATAAAACTTGTATGTATGAGAATGAGAACAGCATATACACCGTATGAAACCTCAAAACACATTTTGTAAATTAGGATTTGGGAGTTTCATAAAAAAGGAGAATTGGAAACCAAAACGAAACACATACTAGATTCCACCACCTATTTAAAGCTTTCGCTTAGTATTAAAATGTTGGTTGTCGTAAATAGATTAGCTTAAGCGGTTATTTATAACGAGGTTTTTTAAATTACTTCCTAGAAAGAAGGAATTTGAAGAATATATATGAACATTTTTTTTCCATTCTAAAGCAGGTTGAATTTTATTTAATATTCATTATTTTAAAAAGCGATGTTTTATTTCGAATTATAATATTATTTTCTGAACTGTTGACAAAGACCCGGCAGAAAATGTTAAAATCCTCTGATCTCACCGAGTAGGCTACCTAAAGGTACTATTTTTACTTGCGATTATAGGTACTATAGGTAGGTAATATTCGCCTCGAATTTTAAGCAATTTTTTTTATTGTTACTTTTGTAATTGCAAATCCTTGTAACTTTTATTATCATGATCATGAGTTTGATATCAAATAAATACATATATCTAAAAATTCGCGTTGCCAATTCATGTAACTTTTTTTTTTTATCAAGCCACGCCATTATGATAATAAAAGTAAGCTTGATAAAACAAAAGCCATAGTGGTCTTATGACGCTTCCGAAATCGTCGTAACAGCATATGCTGGAAAATGGCCTTATGTCATGGCACCAAAGAAGAGACTAAATTTTGTCATGAAAACAAAAAAACATATGTGTACTCGGATAAGGCGTAAAATTATAGATCCCTTCCATCCCTGCAGAATACTAACATGCAGTAATGTTAGAGGGTAAAAGCCACCTTGTCCGAGCCCGCTTGGAGTTGCTGCACCAAAAAAATTTGTTCTGAAAACCGCCTCTGTAGTTTTGCTCTTTCCAAAAACTAGTCAAATGGTAAGAATTCAAAATAAAATAAAATGCACGACTGCGAGTCGCACGAACCTGCTCTTATGCTACATATTTGCTTAGAGGCTATTTTTTTTTTTTTTTTTTGAAAAAAAAATTAAATTATTTAGAAAAATAATTATATTTCTTAAGAGTGAGTTTTCGAAAAATTGTTTAGAAATTTGTTCCAGTACGAAAATATTATGGCAATTTGTAGTTTGCAAATGGGAAAATAATGTTTACAAAAATTCATTATACCCGTTTCCAAAATATTTATAATTCGGAACCCAATTTTTTTTTTTTGAAAATTATTAAAAATAAAAAATAAGGTTTTTCACATTTTCGAAAAGCTTTGTCAGTACGGTTAAGGATGACCTGCTCCTGCGTCAATTTTATTGAAATTGGATGTTTATTTTACGAGAAAATCTTATTTGGAAATATCTTTTCTTTGAAGGGTACCTTTATAAGACAAATTACAAAAACATATTTCAAACCAAAAGATAGATTGATAGAAAAAAATTACATTCATTTATCAAAATCATTGAAGCCGTTTTCGGGGAGATAAATTTACTTCTGTACGATAGTATGGCAGGTATACGGGTTTTTTTTATTTTTGAGGGATGGCGAAAAAAATACTAAGCACCAAATTTGAAGCAAATCCGTTTAGGCTTTAGAGGTACGAACCGACAGACAGGCGGACGGAATTTCCAGACCCACTTTTTTCGACTTCTCCATCATCGTAATGTCATGTGTGATTGTAATTCTAAAACATAAGCGAGAGCTACAGTACGTTTGCACCGAACTGTATATGCATATGCATATGCGTTCGCCTCCCGCAGCCATTAAAAAAAAATATTGTGCCACGCCTTAAGCTGAGACTTTTTATTGCCAGGGCAATCATTATGAGTCATCAGTGACATTCAATTTTAAGCTTGCAGATCGATTTGAACAAAACAAGACAAAACCAAAATTTTTAAAAATTAGATTTTGATTGGAAATAGGGTGTTTTTAACAATTTTTGAACCACACTCTGCTACGTAACCAAGGAATACAAATCTTAGTGTTCATCTTCATACTTCAAAACTGCGACCGATAGTTGAAAAAACATCAAAATAAAATGCACGACTGGGTCGCACGAACTTGCTCTAATGAGTGACAGTGGTTTATGGGCTTGAGATTTTGATAAAAATAAAATTTTCAAAATTCTTAAATAAATACTTAAATTAATTTGAGCTGAAAAAAAAGTACGCCATTTTATTTCTTGGATAAATTTGAATTTATGAGAATAAATTTAGAAAAATCTGTGGAGCGGTTTTTGAGAAAAAAAGTTTTTTTTGAAAAACTTTTTGAAAAAAATTTTCAAAAAAAATTCAAAAACGCCAGTTCATAGGTATTCAGCAAATACATTTATTTAAAATTTTTAAAAAAAAATTTAATAAGCAGTTTTCGAAATATTTTTTTTTTAAATTTTTTTTTAAAAAATGCTTTTAAAAATACAAAAAAATATTTTTCAAAAATATTGGTATGCAATACAAATTGAGCTACCTACAGCTATATGTGTGTGAAATTTCGAAAGAATCGGTTGAGTTGTTTTCGAGATAGTCGAAAGCAAAAAAAACGGTCCTATGGAAAGTACCGTTCTTAGCCATTTTTTAAAACTTTTTTTTCAGCCATATGATTGGTCGTACCTAAAAAGCAACACTGATTTTTTTAATTAGAAATCGTTAGAGCCGTTTTTGAGAAAAATAAGCTTTAACGTAACGGTTGTATGGCAGGTACCGTTATTTTTTGAGCTAAAAAAAAAATTTCAATTTCCTTTCTGTACAATACCTAAAAAAGTCTATATACCAAGTTTGAAGCAATTCGGCCCACCCGTTTGGCTGTAGGTCTACATACAGACAGACAGACAGACAGACAGACAGACAGACATACAGACGGACAGAATTTTTAGACCATCTTTTTTCGTCTTCGCTATCATCGTAATGTCATGTTTGATTGTTATCTCAAAACTTTTTTTTTCGACGAATGCATAACTTGCCTTATAGTACCTATAATCGCAAGTAAAAAAATAATGCATATTACGGACTTTTTACGGTGACGCCTCTTAAAAATGGGCGTGTCCTAAACAATTGAAGCACTAACTGTACTTTGATCATCAGTCAGTTTTTAGGCATATGTGTTAAACTACAACTGAATTGAGTAGTTTTTAAACGATCTTACCTGAAGAAATGTATTTTATAAGAACCACGCCCTTAAAAGTTGGCGTATTGAAAAAATGTACATAAGAAAATTTAGAGATATGTTTTGATATAACGAACGGAAAAAAGGTTTAAATTGAATATTGGTAGTACCTTAAATTTTTAAAACTACGTTTTTCGTTTTTTCATAAAAAGTGGGCGTAAGCCACGCCCAAAATTCAAAAATTTCTTTTCATACACAATCTTTTTAGTTTCTACTAAGAGACGCAAAATTTTGGCTTGTGGATTCATTATAAATACTGTTTATTTGCAAAAACAATTTTTTAATAGTTTCAAGTGAAAAGTGGGCGTCAGCCACGCCCAAAATCAATTTTTTTTGATTTCATACACAAGATGTTTATGTGCAAGTAATACCCACAAAATTTAATGTTTTTCGCTTTAATAAAACAATTGCTATGTTATAAAAACCATATGGTTTTGTATGAAAAATGGGCGTCAGCCACTCCCAAACTGAAATATTTTTATTTAATTTGAAAAAGGTTTACCTAAGGCTTACATGTGCAAGATCTTATCGTTACACGGTTAAAAATTTTGGGATATTTTTTAATACAGCTCCTGTATTACAACTGTATGCAATACACAAAATATTACTTTTTAATATTTTCAAATTATTACATTTAATTTTAATATATTTTGTATTAAATTTTAATGTTTTTGGATAAATTTTTTCATTTTTAATTTATTTTGGATTAAATTTTAATATTTTTGTCTTAAAGTTACTATATGTAATACAAAAAGATTAAAATTTAATACATTTGGAATTAAAACCAAAATTTAATACTGATTTTCCTACATTTTAATACCCTTATTTTGAAAAAAATAATACAATTTTATTAAAAACGAAACCTCATGTATTACATTTGAATACCCTTGCATTAAAATGTAATACCCGTTTGTATTACATTGTAACTGTATTAAGATGTAATACTGTTTGTATTACATTCTAATACCCATGTATTAAAAAGTAATACAATTTTATATAAAACAAACCCTCTTGTATTACATTTTAATACCCTTGTATCAAAATATAATACCCGCCTGTATTACATTTTAATATACTTGCATTTAAATGTAATACCCGTTTGTATTACATTTTAACTGTATAAAGATGTAATACTCGTTTTAATTACATTCGAATACCCATGTATTAAAAAGTAATACAATTTTATGAAAAACAAACCCTCCTGTATTACATTTTAATACCCTTGTATTAAAATATAATACCCGCCTGTATTACATTTTAATACCCTCGTATTAAAATTTAATAAAATTTTATTTCCTAATCTATTGGTGGGTCGATGAAAATGGTTTGTATAGTTTTTAATTTGATTTATTCATTATTATCTTATATTTTGTATTCCAAGTCAAAAAGTTATACAGAAAGTATTTCTTTTCGATATTTTTCGAATTCATTTGAATTTCCATATTTTTTTAAATGTTAATACAAATCCATAAAATTGTATTAAATTTTATTTTTTTCTTAATAAAAAGATTTATTAATTTTAGATATATAATTCTATTAATTTTTTAAACAAAATTTTATTATTTTTTAATAAAAAAATTCATATATTTTAAATACAACATTTTATTAATATTTAATATAAAATTGTATTAATTTTTAATACAAAATTGTATTAATTTTTAATACGAAATTGTATTAATTTTTAATACGAAGATATATTTAGTTTTAAATACAAGATTTTATTAATTTTTAATATAAAATTGTATTAATTTTTAATACAAAAAGTATTAATTTTTAATATCTCATCAGTATTATTTTTTAATATTTGCTTTATTACTTATCTTCTTTTAATATTTGCAGTTTATTAGATTTTAATATTTTTCTGGTGTTGTCATATATGTAACCCTCAAAATATTAAAATCTAACCCAAAATTTCTAACCGTGTAGGCTTTTATTGTAACTGTACAAAAAACATAATTTAATTTTATTAAATTCAGGTTGTTCAACAAAAATGGCGATTGTGGGCGTTTTTGTGGGTGGACTTTACTCTTGAAACAAAGATTATATATAACAAATTTCAGCTTTATAGCTCGCTCAAAAATTGCGACCTCTAGAGAGTATACATACGGACGGACGGACTGACATGGCCAAATTGACTAGGCTTTTGATTCTGAGTCAGGATAACGGTATTATTTCTCTATGTTACAAACTCCACACCAAATTATATTGTATTTCTATGGAATAGGGTATAATAAATTATGACATTGCAAGAATCAAGTCTAATATAAGGACGTGAAAAAGAGAATGGAATCCTGAAGGTGCAAGTCATTTCTGAAGAGACCAAAAGCAGCATGAAGTACAACAGTCTTAGAAAAAGCAAGTACCTAGCACAAAACGTTGCCTCAGTTGAAGTTTAAAGCTGCAAACTCTGAACGGTGGAGAAGGCATAATATAGGACACTAACAAATGTCAAATTTGATATATTATTATCAGCAGGATGCACGACTGCAATTATTTTTATTTGCTTTTTTTAATACAGACAATGAGAGCAAGTGCATTACTCAAGAGGAGTTTCAGTATTTTTTTTGTTTTTGAAATATGTAAAACTAACTATCCGCCCTCTGGGTGAACTCCTGCATCCCCATGACATATGAGCATAGTTTATTTTCAGTTTTTCTATGTAATCTCCAATTTTGATATCATTTTTTGGGGATTTAAGAAAAGGGTTACTTTGGGGTACCCTGACCCACAATAACGGTAATTGCGCTGTTAGCACTAATGATAAGCCTTTATTTTCAAAACAAATAATAACCTTTGTAAACGCGTTTAAATAACATGGATGTCTTATCTCAGTTTAAAGATATATCCAGTTTCTTGCCTGTTACATTTTTCCTGCCAATGCTAATTTGTTGCATTCGGGTAAATTATCTCCAGAAAATGCGTAATAAACAAAGCGTTTAAATATTATTTTTGTTTTACCAAAGGTCTGCATTATGTATCTTTCTTTCTTTGTTTTTTTTTTTTTTTGAAAAATGTAACAATAATTGTTAAAATAGAGTCACCATCAACATTAAAAGCAACTGGGTATCTTAAAACTGAGACGAGGTATGAAATTTGTTTTTAAAAGCTTGAACAAAGGCTTTTATTTTTTCTAACAGTGCAATTACCGTTTACGTTGGTCAGAGTACACCAAAGTATGCCTTTTTAAATCCCAAAAATCCCCTACTTGCAGTATTTGATTTTTTTCTAAAATATACCCAAGAATCATTCCCTCGACACCCTGTATATTATTTGAACTTGAAAAAACTCATCAATTCCTTTAGCAAATTTTACTCCCCCAAAAAACATATTTTTTGATAAATAATTCCTCTTCAAATATCTTTTTTTTTCTGATATTAGTGTCATCGGACGAAATGCCTCATTCAAATTGATTGATTTTATTTAATATCCACTCAGGATTGTTGTGCCAATGAATGGCTGTCAGCACTTTGTCATCTTATTTAAAATTTGTAGTGTGTTTGTATATTATTTGCAGGCACCATTCAAGTAGCGTCTTCTGTCACAACATTTAAGTTTGCACTCCCAAATTTATTTTCAACATCGCTCTTCTCAGCTGAGGCAATGAACGTGAAAACCTTTTTGGCTTTCAACACTCTTCAAATGCCATCATCCTAATCTGATTCCTTGGTTCTCATGACTTTCTCCTGATGGTCTATGACATTTCACCTTGAAGACATCAGTAAAATCATAAGTCCTTGAAATAGGTTTTGTCTCCATCCACTTATTGGATCATTGATTCTGCTTTCTCGAAATTGGGTTGAGATTGAGTCTATGAATGGTAACACAAATTTGAAACAGACAAATATAACTTTTGGGTTATATTTTTGTGAGTTTTTTTCTTTTTTATTTGTTATGCATTCGTAAAAAAAAAATTCGACAATCAAACATGACATAACGACGATGGAGAAGCTACAAAAGAAGTATTTTAAAAAACTTTGAGTCAATTCATCAAGCCGTGGAAAAAAGCTGTTTAAACCAATTTTTCGTTATGACCTTTTAAACCAAAAATAAAAAACTCAGTTTATTCAAAAATGCCCTAGGTTTCTTAAATTTTGCGTTGCTAATCCAAAATGGTTAGTTTGGTGAGATATTTTTCCATAAATAATATTTTTAACCGAAAGAACAACTCAAAGTGGATGGGATGGGGTTGCAGAACAATTAATTTGTAAACACAATACGTGATACCTCTCTTTTAACAGTAGCCAAGGAAGTATCGAAAATGCTTCAAATATGAGAGTTTTCATCGGAACGTTGATAAAACAAAAAGGAAACACTGTTTGCATTTTATCTCCAGTAATCAATAAATAATGTATCTTTTGGTGAAAAGTCAAAAGTCATAGCGCACTACTTCTACGTCCGATCTCCGATTCAAACAGTTCCTTTCTCTCTCGTTAATTGTAACTGACATGAAGCCCAATCCCAAATCAATTTCAAATTCCAATTAGGCCTGGAAAAGCTATCGACACAGAATCGGCTGGATTCGTTTGCAATGAACAGTTATACAGTTCGAGTTCTTTATAGATTGTGACTTGCAAGTCTGGAACAACTATAAAAGGTCTATAATTACCATTTGCAATGCAAATTTCTGCTCCATGCCCTTGGAATCTCATTAGAATTTTACCACGGTATGGTTATGGTGTTCGAGTTGAATTAATCGAATTTCCGACGGGTCTATTAAGGACACTTTTCAATAAAGTTGAAACAGCGTTGAAAGGAATGTTAACGCAATGAATCATGAAGTATTGTGATCCGATTGTTGTATTGAAACAGATATGCAAAGTTTTTATGGCTTACAATATTGAAGATAAAAAATACTGAATGCAGATTTTAGGGGACAGTTTTTTTGTTTTATTTAAAAACACGATAGGTAATAATTTATTATTCTGTGTATTACTTTTTACTTGCGATTATAGGTACCATAAGGCAAGTTATGCATTCGTAAAAAAAAAAAATTTTTGACAATCAAGCATAACATTACGATGATAGAGAGGTTGAAAAAAGTGGGTCCGACAATTCTGTCTGTCTGTCCGTCTGTCTGTATTGGCACCTACAGCCTAAACTGCTGGACCGATTTGCTTCAAACTTGGTAGATAGTATTATTATGACGTCCTACAGAGGGGTTTTTGGAATTAGCATTCTAGCTTTAAAACTAACGGTACCTGCCATATGATTTTTAGTGAAAATTGAATTTTTCTCGAAAACGGCTCTTACGATGTTGATAAAACTTTCTGAATAATGTTTTTGTGCAATGTTAATGTTTCGGTTATAAGAGATTTTTCAGGAAAAGTCTTATAACGGTACCTCCCATAGGAACGGTTTTTTGAAATTCTATTTTCTCGTAAGCCACTCGACGAATTTCGATGAAATTTTGAATGTAGACGCCCTTTTATAAACGAAATAATAAAAATTCTTAAATTTTTCAAAAAAGTTTTTTGAGTTTTTTAAAAAAAGTTTTAAAATTTTTTTTTATTTTTGTTTTTTTCCAAAAACGTTTTAATAATTTTTTTTTAATTTTATTTTTCTGATAAAAACTACAAAGTTCTAGAAGTTGGCATACTCAAAAAAAATGTGGAATATTTTTTCGAAAAGTTTAAGAAAAAAACGGTTTTTGAAAAAACTGGTCAAACGATTTTGAAAAAAAATTTCCTTAAATTTAAAAAAAAAATCAAAAGTAATCTGATGGCTTACTTCATTTTCCATTTTCCAAAAAACGTTTTAACTATTGATTTTTAAGAAATCAAGCTGGATGCACAATTAAAAAACCTAAAACCTTTCATCATACCACCTTACCTTATTCCTAGAATCAGTGACCGAATCAGCAATCCAAATTAGTGATGAAGGGGGAGGGTAATATTGCTCAATGGTTACCAATTTTAAATTGTGAAATGTAGTGTCTTTAAGGAATTACTTTACTTTTGATGGCTCCACTAGAGCGTGGTGCTCCTAGGCCTTGCTTAGTATGCCCCTCCAGCCGGCTCGATCTCTAGCCTGCCGTCTCCAATTTTGCACTCCAAATTGTTGGAGGTCTCAATCTTCCTGGTCGCTCCATCGGAGATGAGGTCTACCTGGTCCAATTCGAATTTTTCTGGATAGGCTTATGTCGCTGTACAGCACGGATATTTCGTCGTTGTATCTTCTTCGTCAAATGTTGTTTTTTTTTCGGTTTACGCAGACAGGACCATAAATCGTTCTCAGCACTTTTCTTTCGAAGACTCCAAGTGACTTTTCATCCGATTGGGAGAGGGTCCATGCTTCTGCGCCATATATCAGGACCGGGATGATGAGTGTTTTATACAGTGTCTCATTGGTTCTTCTCGATAGGGCTTTATTCCTCTGTTCCATATTCAGTCCAAAAAAACAGCGATTAGGAAGAGTTATGCGTTTGATTTCAGGGCTGATGTTGTTGCCTATGTTTACAGCAGTACCCAGGTAGAAAAATTCACTGACTACCTCGAAGTTATACCTATCAAAGGTCACGTTCTGACCAAGTCAGTGGTGGGATTGGACTTTTGTTGATGAATGCATATACTTCGTCTTGAGCTCGTTTATTTTCAGCCCCATTCCAGTAACAGTGGACGAAGAAGGTTTGCAACAAGATGCCAAAACATCAGCATTCAGCTGCCAGACAGATCTGTAGTGAAAGCAACCGACTCTTCAAAATATCTTGGAGTAAACTTTTCAAGCAAGTTCAAATTCAACAAACACGCTGAAGCCATGGTAAGGAGAGCCAACTTTTCTTTTCACCTGGTGTACCCACTCATGAGGAAGCAAAATGGATTGACCACAAAAACCAAATTGTTGATGTACAAGCAGCTCATCCGCCCAGTACTGACATAAGTCAGTGGTGGGATTGGACTTTTGTTGATGAATGCATATACTTCGTCTTGAGCTCGTTTATTTTCAGCCCCAATCTGCTTGCTGCTTACTCCGTAGTGAAAGCACCGGTTACTGGTCGCTTTGTTTTAAAAATCAATAAAAATGTGTCGATTTAATAAATATGTGCTGGCATAGGTGTTCCGTATTACATTTTCTAGCACAATGTTAAAACAGCTGCATGAGAGTGCGTCACCTTGTCTTAGCCCTCTGGTGGTGTCGAATTTTTCAATAGAGTATTAGAGTCCCTATAACATCTTTGATAGAACAGCGAGAATTTTAAAACTACGTCCTGATAAGTCATATCCGTATAGCAGGGATTCTAAAATTGGACATGGAACGATACAGTCAACTCTATTAACACTGTCGTTGGCTGCTTTGAAATCGAAGAACAGGTGGTGTATCGATATTGGTATCTTTTGGGTATTCTGGGGTTTTCTCAGAATTTCCTCAGCGCAGTTGTTGTTCCCTTAAGAGCGTCCATGGAAATCAGTACTTTAAAAGTTTTGCACCGACTAGGTAGTGGTTAAACTCGATGTTTGCTCATGACATTCAGAATACTAGAAGAGTGTCTTCCGTCAATCGGAACATGTTCGATTTGGTTGCAGGGGTATGGGCGCTTATGAGGCTAAGGTGGTGGAATTTGGGCTTTATGTGAAACCTCAAGCCATTTGGCTCAGTCTTCTTCTCACAGCGAATCCGCACCCAAACAAGCGAGATCTCCCATCAAGGTGCCATTTCCCATAATAGGAATAACAGTACCTTTCCTGTAATTCTCAGGCCCGGTTCATCCCATTGTATCTCCTGGAGGGCTGTTATATCAGCGTTAAAACTATTGAAGGTCTCAGCTAACTGTTTGGCTTCACGCGGTCTGTGTGCGAATCGTTGTCCGTTTTTCGTTTGCGGGGGGAAGTTGAGTCGTTAACATTTTTTGGTTTGTTCATCCGAGGCATATTTTGTATATTTTATCACAACATCATTTATCATTTTCCTCTTCATGGCCGGCTGTGAGGCCTGTGCTGTGCATGAAGTGTAGATAATGTTAGGGTTGGACCACTAGGCGGACTTCGATGAAAATTTTAATGTAGGAGCCTTTTTATAGACGCAATAATATAAATTCTTAAAATTTTCAAAAATAGTTTTTTTTTAATTTTAAAAAAAATTTAAATTTATTGATTTTTCCAAAAACCGTTTGATCTTTTTTTTTAAAATTTCATTTTTCTGATAAAAACTACAAATTGTTAGAAGTTAACATACTCAAAAAATATTTGGCATATTTTTTCGAAAAGTTCTTCAAAAAAAAAAAAAAACAGTTTTTTGAAAAAACTGGTTTAACTATTTTGAAAAAAAATTTCGTTAATTTCTAAACAGTAAACGAAATTAGATGGCTTACTTCAGTTTTTCAAAAAAAAAAAAAAAAAAAAAACATTTTAACCAGTGATTTTTAAGTGATCAATCAAATTTCATATAATTTTTTCCTGTTTTTTTTTTCCAAAATCTCAAACCCCAGACCATACTGTCACACATTAAAGCAAGTTTGTCCGACCCAGTCGTGCACTTTATTTTTATTTTATTTTGAGTAGTTAAGTTGTTGACTGAAAAATTGAATGAGCACTAGCAGAATTGAATGAAATAACGTGAACTATAAAATAAAAGCTTCCTCATAAGACGTGTACTGCCTTTTTATGTTGGACAGAGTAAAGATTGTAAGTTCTATATCTAACTGTTTCCATATAGTGGTCTTTGTATGTTTATACGAACTTATTCTTAAATAAATACATATCGGTGAAGAACTGTATATAAGTGATGAATGCAATACCGCCTCAACAACATAATAAACAAACAATTAACACTATCTTAATATTTCCGCTCGTATCGCCGAACAAAGGACCAAACGATAACCTCATGATCAAGCAATCACCATAAACCAAGATTATGCTGAACAAAGTACACAACCAAAAAGTATAAGTAGGATAGGAATGCATTAGAAGTCAGCCTTATAAAATTCCTAAAACACGTAAATATGTTAATTTTACTAAGATTCACTAGGAATTCTTGTTGATTAAATTAAAAAAAAAAAAAAATCAAAATATTTTATTTAAAAATTATATACAAATTCTACTAAAGGCTCCAGTTAAATAACTTACTGAGTATTCCAGTAACTTGGTCCACTACATAAAAACGAGAAAATTCCTCACATAATATTGTAAACAAAAAATAATTTTGGATTCATTAAAAATGATGTATGAATTCTTCATTTAATAACTACAAATTATTATGAGTTGGTTTGTATTTACATTGAGAAAAAAAAACATTCAAGCTAAAGAACCTTAAAACTTTAAGAAATAGTTTAAAAATAGTTCTATAAACTTTTATTTTAAACGAAATGCCATTTTTATACTTGAAGTACGGAATGCATTGAAGCATTGTTCAGGAGCTGGAAACGAAATTCTTCCTAAGTCAAACACATTGAAACAAACGGCATCTAACAAATTGAGAGCGCATAAGTAAGCACTATAGTGTTATACACCATCAGGAAAGTGAAAACTTTTCCAATTTAACTCGGAAGTACTAAAGGGAATTTTGTTTGGATTCCGAATATCAAATATGTGGCTGTCTTATTATTGCAGAAGGTTACCTTTTCTTCAATGTGCTTCCCTTTCCAGGAGTAGTTTTATTAGTGTAATCTTCTCTTCTCAGGAATCCTTGACAGTTCTGTATAATTTCATCATTTCATATTAAATAAATAGAATAAGTACCTACTTACACTACACGTCATGCAAGAATGGAAGCCTCGTGTTGTTTAGTGCCATGTGCGATTGAGGTGAGTTTAAGATTGAAGAAAGTTTGTTTTGCACGATGTGAACTTAAAGGATACAATTGTGGATAATGTAAACTTGATTGTTAAATATTTTTAAAGATCAAGTAATATAGCAGCTCAAATAGAACAAAACGAATGAAATTAATTAACTAAGTGGTAGCCATCCTTCTACAATTCGGCTGTAGTAAAGCTGAACTTCGGAACCTCCAAACATGAATAAGCCAAGATGATCCTACTGTTCCAACAAAACACACTTTTCACTAAAAAAAAAAAAAAAAATTATAATGGGTGAATCACAACGACGCGTTCACCTCAGCTTCGCGTAAGTTACGTCGAACAAGCTTTACGGACGCGTCGAGATGAAAGCTGACATGTTTGACGTTTGAGTAATCCAACTAAACTAATCAAAAATAATAATTCTGAAGAAACAAATATTTTATTTGTCTTGCAATAGAAACAGAACATCTAATTTCAATGATAGAAGTTTTTGAAAAAGTGGCTTATACTGCCTTTTTAACATGTGAGGAGTTTCACAAAGAGGATTCAAATCGGCGTTGGTGGGTTCGGGAATTAAATCTTAGAAGAGATGAAGAAGGATTCGAAGCAACGAAAGAAAAAGGATCCGGAATAATTTTTTAATTGTTTGTATTTGTTCTAAATCCTTAAAATGCTTTAAACTATGATATAAATGCACACATATAAAGGATACAAAAAAAACAAGGCGATGATTAATTGATATCAACCCATTTTTGAAATTGAAAAAACTCAAATTGAAACACACAGAAACAGTAATAATAATTATTTGAAACGTCAAACGCGCGCAAAATGTTCAAATATTTCAACTTTTGCTTCAGCTTCGCTTCATGCTACGTGGTTTGTGTACTTGCTTTTTGATGCCAAAACGTAACGTTAAAGCTCAACGCCTCATTGTGAGCATTTTACATGAATTCCTATGTCTGAACTTTTGCGTTCTGTCAAAGCGAAACTCAAAGCGTCGCGTCGTTGTGAAGCAGGCATAAAGATTGAAGCATATTTATATGGTTTGTTAATTGTACGCACCAGGTAGGTATGCACAGATAAACATCTTGTATATGAAAACAAAAAAAAAATTATTTTGGGTGTGGCTGAAGCCCACTTTTCATTAGAAACTATAAAAATCTTATTTTTGCAAATGAACGGTACTTATAATCAATCCACAAGTCCAAATTTGTGCTTCTTTCAGTCGAAAATAAGAAGCTTGTTAATTTAAAAAAATTTCTAAATTTCGGGAGTGGCTTACGCCCACTTTTCATGAACGAAGCAAAATACAGTTTTAAAAATTTGATGTACCTATTAATTTCAACCATTTTTTTTGTTCATTGTACGAAAAAATAGTTCAAAAATTTTTTTTTATAAATTTTTTCAAACCGCCCACTTTTAAGGGAGTGATTTTTATAAAAGCCCGGGTAAGATCGTATAGAAACTACTCTATTCAGTTGTCATTTTACACATATGCCTGACATTTGACTAACCACCAAAGCTCAGTTAGTGGTTTAATTTTTTTACAAATTTCTTAGGGCACGCCCACTTTTAATGGGCGTTTCCGCTAAAAGTCTTAATATGAATTAATATTTTGATGTTTTCGAATTATCGGTAGCAGTTTTGAAGTAAGAAGATGAAACATTTCCGTTGGTATTCCTTGGTTACGTAGTAGGTTGTGGTTCAAAAATTGTTAAATACACCATAATCGCAATTTCCATTCAAAATCTAGTTTTTAAAAATTCAAGCCATGTCTTGTTTTGTTCAAATCGATCTGCAAGCTTAAAATTTAATGTCACAATAAAGTAAAAAAAACCTTGGCAACAAAAAGTCTTTGCTTTGGGTGTGGCACACGCCTTTTTTTGTTGCGCTAGCAAAATTTTATTTACGTTACATACATCAGAAGACTAGCTTGCCTCTGTTTAAAATGGTATTTCACCACTTTCTTTTCTTCTCTTGGTCTCCTCAGTACCATCTATAGATGCGTTTTCTGATAACCGGAAATCTGCCTTTTCGTTTTTTTTTTTGAAGACGCACTTGCACATGTTCCGGTGTAGAGTTGAGGCGAGGGTGACATTGTTGTCCTTTCCTGATGTTGAGGTTGTTTACACATTTCTATATCAGTTTAGAGCTTTTATAGCGTCAGTGTTTAATTCTTTGAGTTCAGGTTGACTTTTTGACATGATCTTTCATTTGGGTGGCGTAAATTTTTTTGAATGTTTAGTTCCAATCACGTTTATGTTGGCTTTCTATAGGTTATTTTTCCGTCATTCTGAAGCTTTCATCCTTGGCACAAAATGTAAAGTGCCATAGGCCGGTCTTAGTATGGTAAAATGTTCCTCCAAGATTTGTGTTTTATTTACTAGCGAGGTTTATCGATCCTTCTACGATACACAGCTCGGTTATCCCCCACAAGAAAATTGCTGTCCATACCTTTACGGAACCTACCCAAAATAAACCAACTGTTGCCAAAGAGTATCTCTCATCGATATCCTCAGCACACTGTCACGTTAATTTGGTTAGGGCTCTAGTTTTGCTCTGGCCGATCCTGGTTAAGGCAAGGAAATTCTATTCGAAGTCACTTATACTACTTATTCGTAAATCGGGCAGGACTTCTTGATATCAGGTCACTTTCACTTATTGCTGTATAGTATACTGTTATAGCATTCACAGCTTTCGCGTTGCAACGATTCGAATTCTGTGGTTAACCATCGATGGTTGTGATAAATATCTATCAAACATATATAATATAATGTACTGAACAGAACAGACGTCCAGCTGCCTAGCTCAATGATGAACTTGTAACATACCCTTGACGTCACTCTATCTAGCAATTATTTTAAAGAGTATATGTTTACTTTCAATAATTGATTTTTGTCTCATCTCTTAAGCCTAGTACTCAGATCGCGCTAAACTAAATTTTATCTCTACAATATTTATCTCTACACACCCTTGCTAAAAAGTCGCGCTAAATTTTGAAGTTGGAGAGAAAACAGCTGTTTTACAAATCTGTGAACTGTGATAGTTTGGTTTAGTTAAAATTTATAATTTGCTATTAATTACATGGTTTGTACAGTAATAAATAATTATTTTTAACATATTGTATTATAGTTTGTGAAATATACTTAATAAATAATTCTGATTTGTTATTATTATTAAGCTTAAGTATTCTTCAATAAATATTTAATGTAGCCGTGGAAAAGTTAACAATGTTTTTTTTTGCTATGGTTACACAATCTTTATTATGTATGTACCTACCTACCAATAATGTTAAGATGCTTTTCGCTTCCATAGTCGATTCGATAATATAATAAAAAACAAAGTATTTGTTCTCTCTATTTGCAGCAGATTTTGCAGAGTGATCTGATCACCAAGCAACGAAATTTATGCAAATAGGTACATAAATATCATTTGAAGCGAATATTTTTGTTGGTCAAAGCAAACAAAAAATACAAAAATAAAAATTACAAAAACTATATCAAACAAAGACTTGAGATAAGTCAATAGCAACAATTATTTGGCAATGCATACCTCAAGACTTTTATGGGTAACCTCTTATATACAATAAACCGAATTCAAGGCGCAGCTTGCCACGCTGACTGAGATATTACATACTTGTGACGCTGTGACGCAGTGCAACTTCAATAAATAGCAATCAAATCAAATATTCCATTCCATTTTGGGCAAGTGAAAATATGTGCATTAAAATTTAAAAAGCAATACGAATTCCAAAATGAATTGCCATTAGCCATTGTTGATGGCGATAGACGATCATCATCGGGAGAAGGCAATCAGATATGAATCGGCTGGTTCTGCCTTTAAAATAGTCGATGCCAGTGGCAGCAGTTGCGAAAGGACGAGAACTAAACCTATATTGGGTATTGCCCATCGACAGGGTAGGGAATCATCGACAAAAACCTGCGAGGCTGATTATGGAGAAGAGAAGGATACTTTTCCACCTGTGAGCACAAAAGCAGCCCAAGCGAACGACCGAGACTTAGTTATACTTAGTTACACTTTACAACTTCAGGTTCAGCTGCCGATGGATTGGAAAATGTCAATAACATTCCTCCCTCTGTGAAGGTGAACAAAAAAATCGAAGGGATGTCCAATTAAGCGAGACTTTCAATAAAAGGAAGAAGAGATCTTTGCATTCGATCGCACAATTTCGCACATTACAAAAATACATGTTATACTTGCTCTCATGCCAGAGGTTGTTCCTAGAGCCTAGATCTTAAGTTAAAATATAGAGCTATACATAATGAGGTCAACTATTTGTTAAAAAAAAATTTCAAGACTTTGCCTTTATACATACAACTTTTATTTCCTTAATAAACATGTCTGTATCAAACAAATAATCCATTTTTTGTGTTAAAAAGTTGATAAACTTTGAATTTAGGATCGTTAACACCGGCGAAGAATCACTCTTGTCAATCATTGTTTCTTTGGGCTAAGAAGGCATCTTAGTAGCAAAGTCCTCTCTCAAAGGACATTCGATGACGCGCAGCTTGAATAGCATGAAGCCTAGAGAAATTTTGCCAACCACATCTCTTCTAACCTCCCGGCAAAACTCTGAAAATTCCCAGTTAGAGGGACAATGCCAGTGTGAGCCCATTTATGGTGTCACGCTTATTTCAGTTTCAGTTGAATTTCTTGTTCAAATATCTTCTTGGCTGTTGATAAAACTGACTCCAGGGCTGGCGGCTGGGTTACTTGATTCTGACTCATGTTGTTGTACTTTATGGTGACGAGACGACTATTACTTTTCATTGAACTATTATTACTGCTATCTGACTGATCGATTTTACTCTCTGCGCTTTGCTCATATCCTGCCACTTCCCCATTTGTAATGGGGTCCGCTGGATGACTCAGGCTGGTGGTTAATAGATTTATCTTGGCAGTTGATTTGGTTAATCTGTTTTTGTTGTAATGCCTGCTGCAAGTCGGTGTAGTTGAAAAGTCTTTGTAGGTGCACTAAAAATACTATGAAGTACTAGAGAATTGGTTTTGCTGAGGAACTCATCGCTAAGGCTTTTTGGTTTTTCAAACCTGGAAGTGCAAATAAATATTTAGCTCTTTATTATAGCTCTTTATTATATGTTGATATTCATCTTATGGCACCTCCAATAATTGGGACAGCTGAGGAAATAAGAGAATATTAACACACGAATTTATTAACTTAGTTTCACAGAATTCAATTAGATGGTCCATTACCATCGGAGTCGTCAATAATTCTAAGCACCAATCTGGCAAATGCAGGTGCTTGAGGTTCGCCTTTTTCATCGTCATATCTTCTCATTGATGTAGTCCTGTTTATATATTCCTGACGGTCGAGACACAGTAAATTCTTACAAGGCCGCCTGGATTGAACAATCCAGTCGTTCCACCACGTAGGAGACAATGAGGAAGCACGTAGTATTTTTGCTATTGGCACACGTTATCCTCGCAGGGAAGTTTATCTTCTGAAATAAAATAAGTTTATGAATAATAATAGTTAATAATAGTAATTTATTATCATGTACATTTATAATGTAGGTACTTACTTTTAAACCTTTTGGTATTTGTTCCATTTTGCCGTGTTTGCGGATTGTTTTGGATCAATTTGGTGCTGTATAATCGATAAACGTCAAAATTTATCTTGTGAAATAATGTATTTTACATTATTTCGCAAGCTAAATTTTGTGGAGACTTTTTTTAGCCTGACAGCTGGAATTTAGCTTGAAGTGAGTACTACTCAGCTAAAAACCCAAGCTAAAATTTATCTTGGGTGGAAATTTGTATGGAAGATAAATTTTAGCGCGATCTGAGTACTAGGCTTTAATTTAAAAATCAAAAACGAAATGCGTCTTTATCACTTTCAACAAATTAGTTTTTGATCAATGAAGACATTTCAATGCTCTGTGGTAGATACTTAAGCCCAGTTATTCAAAAAACTTTAAAATAACTTGCAAGACCTTACTTTTAAGGAGTGTTTCTATTTTCCATAATATGTTAATTTGTGATATTAAGAAAAAGTGCAAGGTCTTAAGTTTAACTCATTGCCACTTGCCACTAACTAAACCGTTGCAACACAAACTTTCCAACTTCTTGATGTACTGATGTAAGCATATATTCAGATTATTACACGTTAAGTTACGAATATGTATCACGAGTTCCTGTATTCTAGAACTAAATCTCCATCACTTGAAAACTACTAAACTTTCTCCTTTCCTTTCCATTACTTGATAAAATGCCAAGTCCTAACTTTTTGCCACATCCATCAACCACCACATTGTGAAACTTCCTTATAGCCGTATGCCGTATACTCTTACTCGTATTTCGTATACAAAGAAGAACCAAAAATAAGAAAAACCTCATGGTTTTTAAAGTTCAACAAAGTGTGTAGGTACGTAGCTACTTTATTATGTTGGTGTGATAAGTCAGGAAACTTTCAAGTTTTGTTTTGATGGTGAAACTGAAAATATATTATATTTTGTATCATCGAGGGACGTATTCAATAATCGAACTCGGTATGAACTCTGTGTGGAGACATGCTTGACAGGCAATTTTAAGTGAAAACAAATTATAATTCTATACGATGTATTTTATATTTTGTTTTTGTTCCTCTTGGTTTCGTAAATACATATGTATGTAGGTATGTAATATGTATTATTACCTAAAATGTTATTTGAAATGAGGTCGCACGTGTCTCGTTGGAAAATGGCATTTATTTCAAATCCTATAAGTCGTTTGACAATTTGATTTTGTATTTTTCGTTTTCAATATAAAAAGAGACTTTGTTCCTTAATCTAACTTATTTAAATTTTTGTTTGTGTGTGTAAACCAAGATGAAGAAGTTAAAAGGAAGAAAAAATTTGATTTTCGAAATAAAAATATAAAATGTACATATACCAAAGAATTAGCTGAAGTTTCTCATCAAGAATCTGAGGGTGAGGTCCCTCTTTGAAGAAATTAGTTGAACGTCTCATTCGTTTCATGGAGCTTGCTTGATTCGTTAAAGGAAATTTTTTATTCGACATTATATTTAGCATGAACATGAAAACAGATTTTGTTAATAAATCGTCAACGGCATTGGCTCTGATAAAGCATCGCTTCCCAATAGATCAGCGTAATCAAGCATCGTCGCGCGTGGTTAGTAGCTAGATTTTAGATGGGGGTATTCCTTTCCCTGTGCTGAAGTCCCGCTAGAATTTCAAAACTAACTCATGTTATGAATAGGATCGAATAAAGTACATATATAAGAGAGTCAGGAAAACTTGGGTAGACATCACCATATTCTAGAGCGGGTCTTAGAATTAATTTTCCAAAATGGCCGATACTGATTTTTTGTTTATAGGGTAAAATCGGGGGATATTGCACCCATTTTTCTTTTTCAATAATAATAAATAAATTGTTGGCACAACAGCTCCAAGCGGGGCCGGGGCCTGTGACTTACACTCTCAACCATTCCTGTGTGTGCGTTGATATTCAGCAGGAATGGAAGGGACCTACAATTTACCGCCGAATCCGAACGGCTAAGAGAAGCACTTTCCATGACATTAATTACTCTTGTAGGATTTGTCAATTCCTCGCAAGAGGCAGTACCCCGGAAACAAACTTAAGGTGGCAACGTCAGGGATCGAACCCTGAACCTTCGGCGGCGGCGTAGCAGTCCGACACACTAACCACTACGCCACGGGGTACTACTTTTCTTTTTCAATATAACTTCCAAATAAAACAAGATTTTTATTTCAAACCAAAATAATTTTATTATTAAAATAGTTTATAAGCAAAAAATAGGAACTTCTTTGAAATTCACAGTCAGTTGAATAATTTTTTTTTTTCAAAATTAAGAAACCTTAAAAAAAAACGACTTAAAAAATGGAGGGTGATATGGCACCTGCTTGCGGGTAAAATAGCACTTCACTTTTTCTTGCTTTTTTTCCACATTTGTTGCAGGTGTTGTTATATACGATGAACAGGAATTCATGTGACTAAAAGTGACATAGTATGCAGTCATTACACAAATATTTTCCCCGAAATCTTCGGGACCATTTGAGTCATCTTGCAACGATATTTGCTCCTCGTAATCTCACGTTCTGTCCTTGGCGTTGATTTTCTGTTTGAACAGTTTTTTTTTTTTTTATCTAATTTTTTTTTAAATGGCACCTGGGCCATATCACCCGAACTTCTGAGCTGCCATATCACCTTTTTGACCTTGCTTCTGCTATTCCAAATAACATGAGAAATCAAGCCCGCACAGTTATAACGGTAAGGAAACCCAAACAAACACGGTTATTTCTTTTCTTTCTTTTAAAATTGAACGCCTGGCGTCAAATATCTTCGTATTACCATGAACTTCACTAATACACAAAAAGAAAACTTTCTAATTAATACGCACCCACGTTTTTTTTATTCGGCTGTATTTAAAGTATTTCAAGGGCTGCTGAGATTTGAACTGGAGAATCTAATAGCTAACGTTAAACTGATTGATATGTTGTTCTCTTTGTTTTGAAAAGAAGCCAGTAAGTGGGAGATATTGAAAGGGTGCCATATCACCCGACTTTACCCTATGCATATTTCTGCTCCTGTGACAGTCACTCTCATCATTTTGGTGTCGAAATATAAGTTGTTCAAGGCAATGCATCGGTTAAAATGGTTTATAAAGCTTCCTGGCATGCACGCATCCAAGAATTTTTGAAAGGGGTTCACGTATTGGAAAACTTCTTTATATAAAAGATTCACGTATCTGAAAATTTCTATAAAATATTTAAATACAGAATCCAGCAAGTGAAAAGCGATTTATACATTTATGAAAGCTTCCTATATCACTTGAAGGTTGAAGAGTTGGAGGGAGCTATTTTTTTAAAACAAAATTCATTATTTTATTTAAAGTGATATTGACACAAACAAATATTATTACAATTTTACAACTTTTTATATATAGACACAAATAGTAGCTCTGGAGTTTGGATGCTTCTATTTCTTATTGAAATAGACGAAGGTTGTGGCTCTGATATGTGTTTCCGTTTGTGTAATGAACAACAAAGTTCATCATAGGTCTTAAACTTTGATAATGGGTGTAAAGCTACCATTAGACGGTCCTTGTAATGGTCCTTGCAAGGACAGTCTGACGTCATTATGACGTATTTATCTGTCCTAAAATCGACATGTCGTGTAATGGACATTGTAAAATGCTGTCCTTGCAAGGACAACCACAATGTCCACCACAATGTCACAATGTCATGTGTCCTTGCAAAGACAAATTACAAGAACCGTATAATGGTCCTTCCATTGTTGATGGGACACAAGGACACATTTTTTTGACATCTGGTCCTTGCAAAGACCATGTCCCAACAATGCAACAGCACGAATTTCTGCCGGGACATTGTTGCTTGGAATGTCCACTTTTCAGGGTTGATTTGTTGTTGTTAAATTTCAATGAGCTGCCAAAGTGACATCAGATTTTGACAACCTTGCTCTGCATTTGCTCTGTTCCCACTGAACTTTCTTTTGGACCACACAGAACGAACTCTTCGTGTTGGCCCTTGGTTGTTGTCGTCGTCGTCTTCGTCGCTGCTCTCCAATACATATGCTGCGAGAATCGCCATCTCCAACTTTTGTTTGTAGTACGACATACCTACCTGTTATAACAATATTATTATTATATTGTTTCTAATTGAAATTATGTTATCGAAAAACTTCACATACCTCTCGTGAATATTTTCTAGAGAAAAAAACGACAATAACGATAGTCACTCAATTTATATAATATGTCCCTGAAACGTCCAATTTACTTTTTACAAGGACCAATTTATAAATGTCGTGTAATGGTCACGGCAAAATATTGCATTCTTCAGCGCGGTTTCATTCACCACGAACTGTCAAAATTGTCATGTCGTGTAATGGACATTGTTATGCTTGTCCTTGCAAGGACACCGAAATGCAAAAGTAACAATGTCCACTTTGGTGGACATTGTACTTTGGGACAAGAATGCCAAATTTGTTTCATTCGTGTAATGGACTTTTTTACTAGCAAGGACACGGTGAAGAATGTCCGTTCACTGACAGCACAAGGACACATTTTCTGTGACGTCAGACTGTCCTTGCAAGGACCATTTACAAGGACCGTCTAATGGTAGCTTAAGACTTAAAAAAGGTATTGCTCTAATTTGTCAAGTTTTTCTAAGAAAGAGTTTTGTGTTCTTCAAATCGAAGCAGGGGCGAACGCAGGGGGGGGTTTTGGGGGTTGAAACCCCCCCCCCCGAAATATGTGAAATGAAAAAATAACCATTCATTAAAAAAAAAAAATAAACCTGGAAATATAAAATTTATTTGAAATTTTCATTCTGTCAGTGAAAAAATCTTTCCAAATACACAATCTAACCCATCAGAGATCAATTCTTTCGTGTTGAGAATTCATCTAGAATTGCTCTTGTTTTGGAATGAAACTTGCAAAAGTGAAGAAGATAAATTCTTTTGACAGAAAGAGCAATTCTTTTCTTGTATGAAACTCGCTATAAGTAAATTTGATATGTCGATGTGGAATTAGTGTTGGGTCGTAAACAACGGGACCTGCGACCGAAATATACGAAAATTCACTTCCCTTTTTACTTGCAAAATCATCCCATCGGTCGCTCCAAAACTAGCGGTAGTTGCGACCGAAATCTACGAAAATTCACTTAACTTCTTACTTGTAAACACATTGCATCGGTCGCTCCAAAACTAACGGCAGTTGCGACCGAAATCTACGAAAATGAAAACTTGCATCACACGTACTAAAAGCCAGTCCCTACGTATAAGAACGGGATCGACAACGGCAACTAGGAAAGAGTATACTTTTGTATTGTATAAGCATAATACACATGAAAATTAAAATGAAATTGTAGTTTGAACTGTGAGGTCGATTTTCTTTTGATTCCTACATAAAATCGGTTGTTTATTAAAATAAATTAAAAGTTATTGTGAAAAAAAATGAGTAATTCAATACTAAAGTTTTTTAAACCAGCAGCGAGTAAAAACAGTGCTACACCTACAGTTTCAAGTATTGGGGATTTAAACAAATTGTCTGGAGAAGGTCCCCCCACAAAAAAACAAAAACCTGAGGTGTCACAAAACAGTGGAAACCGTAATGTAAGTTCAATATAAGAAAATATTAGTTTTGTTTCCCCTGTGGTGCTGTTTCGTGCTCATGTGTATTTCTTATTGCCTTTTTTAACGGAACTGTTTAAATTGAAATTAATTTTGAACAATACACACGGAAGAGGTGTGCAATATTGTGATTAACGTTATATTAACGTAATATAAGTGTGTAAAAGAAAAAATCTTTTGGTTTCATGTTTAGATATTTTTTTTTGCGTTGCGTTACGCAATTGAAAGTGGTGATAAAGTTTTGGCAGATCATTTAAATAGTTCGGGGGCAAACGCCAGATATATAAGCTATCGCATTCAAAACGAAATAATTGATGCTGCAGGAAAAATTATAACAATGAAAATTGTCCAACGTATCAACAAATCTGGATACTTCTCTGCTATTGCTGACGAAAGCACGGATATCAGTGGGGTTGAACAGTTTTCAATATGCGCTCGTTATGTTGATACAATCGACCATAAATATTTTATTCGCGAAGACTTTTTGTGCTTTATCCCGGTTGAAGACGTAACTGGAAAAGGACTAGCAAGTACGTTGCTGTCTGCAATTAAGGATATGGGCCTTAATCTAGCTAATATGAGGGGACAAGGTAAGTGTCAATAATTGGCTAGAATGATTAAGTATTAATGTTATCGTTTTTGACTGTTCAGGCTGTGATGGGGCGCGTGCAATGAGTGGAAAATTCAACGGCTGTGCTGCCAAAGTAAGGGAATTATATCCACAAGCGATTTACGTCCACTGCGCGAACCATAACTTGAATTTGGCCATTACTCACGCCTGTAATATCCCACCAATACGAAATTGCATTGGGGCTATTAAAGAGGTTGTCAATTTATTCAGACTCTCAAACAAAGCAGCTCTAATTTTAAAAGACCAAATACATGCGTCTTGTCCAAAAGCAAAACAAACACGGCTTTTAAGATTTTGTGAAACCCGTTGGGTTGAGCATTTAGACTCCTTGAGTTTGTTTTTTGACGTATATGAATATATCTGCTGCTCTTTAGAGATCCTGAACGAAAAAAATTTGAAAACTGATGGAGTTAAACCGCATACTTTACTTACAGCAATACACAATGCCCAGTTCATTATTTCACTAACAGTAATCAAGCCAATTTTTAGCCTTATGAAAAACCTTAGTGAATTTTTGCAAAAAAAAGAATGCGATCTAAGCTGCTGCATAGAATATGCAAACCACCTATATGAAGAAATTGCTGAAATGCGACAGAATTCCGAAGTAAGGTTCGGTAGCATATTTGCTGCAGCCAAAGAAATTGCGGAAAAAATGGATTTGCAGTTGGTAGTCCCACGAAATGTCGCAAAACAGAGGAACAGGGATAATTACGAAGGTGGTCCTGAAGAATATTTTCGTCGGTCTATCTATGTTCTTTTTTTGGACCATTTATTGACGCAATTGAAAAATAGATTTCTCGACCATCGTGAGCTGCTTTCCAAAATTCAAAATATATTGCCAGAAAAATGTTGCAAACTTAAAGAGGACGAAATAAAAAGATGATTTAAAAGTAGGCTTAGATGATTTTCTAGCCGAAATGAAGATGTGGCGCAGGTAAGAATGTATTTCTTTTATTTTCTTGATATGTATTTCATTGTTAAATTAACTATGGTTTCAGACATTGCTTGAGTATGCCAAGCGTAAAACGGCCCAACAACTTTATAGACACCTTAAATGTTTGCGATTCGTCCTTATATAAAACAGTTCATTGTTTTATGCAGATCGGTGCGACACTTCCGGTATCCGTGGCTTCAAGCGAGCGATCCTTTTCATGTCTGCGCAGATTAAAAACTTATCTACGAGGAAAAACCGGCGAGGAGCGACTGAACGGTTTGATGTTGCTGAACATCTATAGGGATATTGAGGTTGACTATGAGGACGTTATAAATATAATGGCAAAAGTTCCAAGGCGCATTGATTTTATTTTATAAAATATTGATCATAACTAAAAATTTATGTATTTAGTTTTATATATATGTAAATACATACATACAGAGTAAAAAAAACTTACAAATATTAAAAACAAATTGTTCGTTTATATTTAATATATTTTTTTAAAAACCCCCCCCGAAAAAATTTCCTGCGTTCGCCCCTGAATCGAAGTATTAAAGTTTCTGGGTGAGGCTTTCAGTGCAGATGATTTTGTTCCAATTTTACATATGACATCACAACCCGCTAGTATTGGTATGGACTTTGATCAAAGTGCTGCAAAGTGAAGCTTCCAGTTGCCTTGCAAGTGTACGTAGAGGCACATAGCGTTTTTTTACCGACTCCCACTTTGTATCCACATTTATTGCAATCCATTGCTGAATAGTTCATGTATATAGAGAAGGATGAGAACAACGGATAGAACAAGGATGCAAATGCAATTCCTAAGCCTGGTCTATGCCTTAACATTGCCTTCCAAACTATTAATACAGTGCAGTTGTGCATCATGCGCATCTAAAGTAAATGTAAATTGCAGTATTTGACATGTACACAGTATTGCAAATATATATTAGTTTTCAATAACAGAGCTACAATTTGTGTGAAATATATCAACAAAAATCAGTGTCGGCCATTTTGGTAAATGCGGAGTCTTAAACTCCCGGTACAGTTAAAAGTAATGTCTACCCAAGTTTTTCTGACTGTTGGCATAGGTATGTTGTTTGGTTGTTCTCTCTTCTCTTCTGTCTGTCTTCGTATGTCGTCTTATTCTCTAGTGCTGTCTTGAGCCTCATAGTTGCTAGTGCTTGTAAGTGTATCTACTTCGTCAACTCATCCCGAATGATCAAAAGCGCCACCCAAAAGTAATACTAATTTGACACAGGGGCCTGCCAGACTACTAGACGTATATTTTAAATCAAGTATTATTTGAATTTTCAGTATTGATTGTTTTTCGCAATTTTTTGTTGTGATTTTAATCTTTCGGGATTTTGAACATTCTAGATTTTGGTTTTCGGGTTTTTGAAACACACCCAGGCCTGTCCCTAGCCAGTGGCCTCCAGTTGCAAACACCAAGTTGGCTGAGGTCGTCTTCTTCCTGATTGCGCCACTTTAAAAAGGTTCTTCCAATACTGCGTCGGTCCTCAGGGTTGGGAATGTAGACTCGGCGGGCTGCTGCATATATGTATACGCTCCACATGCTCCAGCCATCTAAGCCGCTGTATTTGCTGCTTTTTTACCAAGTCAATGCTAAGCGTACATATGTACATATACATACATACATATAATGTACATATTGTAAGGGTTCTTCTAGATCACTTGAAATAAAAACAATTAGATTTAGTTATCGTTATAAAAATTCTTCTTTATTACAAAATCGCAATGAACCATTCGCCTCGACCGTTCTCTTACAACTGAACTCGCTTTGGTTCAGTCGTTGGCTTTATCTTAATACATAAAATACATAATGGACTAGTTTCGTCAAATACTAATACTTAGACATAAAAGCAGGCACCTCACACCGACAGTCTTTGGACATAGATACAATACATGAGTATACATTTATTTAAGTAATATGGTTACAATATACAGTTTGTCATTAAATCTTCTCCTCCATACTTTATTGATACGAGTACGTACATATGTATATGTATATATGTATACGTACAGGATCGAATATCACCCGCAGAACCTTTCACTCTCAAAGCACCCCAGCCTATTTTCATCCAATTGTGTTTTGTGTCAGTGCCCACGCATCTACTCCATACAGCAGGACTGGGATGATAAGGTATTTGTATAGTGTCTCCTTGGTCCATTGAGAGAGGGTTTCACTCGGGGGGCTAATCATTCTGAAAACCAATGAAACAAGCAAAGTTGCTTCTGCTTGATTTTGACAGAATGTAGTATTCGCATGCATCAGTTTTACAAGTTTTGCCAGCATCAAAATTTTTTACTTTATCCTCGTATTAAATACCACTCACTAAATTTTGTTGCTGACCTTCGACGCCTTTATCATCAGATTTGGACTCAACAATATGCCACATGTGTCGACATTACCAAAACTTACGAAAATGCTGCATACGAATAGACAATCCCTAACGCATATTCTATGGCTGTCATCTGGGTTATATTTGTATTTTGTGCTTATTGAGTGGATTCTGACTTCAAATCTAAAAGCAAAATTCTCTTCCCAGAATCGTCAGAAGTGGCATTTGCCAACCAATTTAACGGTTTCAGAAGACTTCCGGATGCTTCTGCACGCATTTTTTCTCCAATTTAAAGTGCTTCTAAGCCCGAAGAAGAAAGAATTGGAATTGGAAACAATACTTCTAATGAAATCTTCTGTTCTCACGGTAACGCGTATAAAGAAGACCAATAAAACTTGGAGGTCATCAGTTTATAAGGAAGCTCGGTCTCAATGCAGTGGCACCAGCATTTGGTTGGCCCCAAAAATGGCACAACCTAAAGCCGGGATGTTTGTCGACCTTTTTTGAGGTCAACTCGGTGAACCCCACGTGTGGATCTCTGAAGCAGACAAGTGGTATAATAGACTAGATGCACCTGAAATCTTACTACTGGCGCCGAAAGGAAAATAAAGAATGAAATATTGCATTTCAAAATATTTTATTTAAATGGCGTTTGTGCACCAAAATTAAATGATTCGTAGTGCGTTGTTCTAAAGAGCCGAATTCAACCCTGTGGCAAATGAAATGGATGGTGAAAGCATCCAGTCATGGTTATGTTAATTTGTTTAACACTTGCTCTTATTTAGTAAAACAAATTCACAGTTTAATGTATGTGACTGTTGGACAAAGGCCAAAGGCATGATTTTAATTGAATAAATATCAAAAAGAAAATGCTCACCTACTTCACCTGTCTGCTGTCTGGTCTACGACAGTGAGAATCCGATTGTAAAAAAAATATTTAATCAGTTTTTATTTGAAGCATGTTCAATTGTTCATATTCACATACTACGTACATCTACATATGTATATGTACATATGTATCCCAATAAATAAAATGGGAAGTTTTTACGTCCAAATCCGTATTTATAAAAATATCTCATTGAACAGAAAATTATTATTTGTATATCTTTTTCACAATTTGAGAACCAAAGTTTAAAAATTTGGATATTTTGTGTGTTCTGTTCGTGAAATGTTAAATGTTAATAATTGTGTTTATATTTTTATTTGAATTAAATTTGTATGCTTTATTTGTATTGATATAACAAGCAAATAGCTTCATTTTTAAATTGTTCGGTTGAGTTTGAACGGGTAGCGAAATATCAATCCTTTTAAATGTTTTGAATGAAACAATAAAACCGTTTGAAATATATACGGTCGAACAATTGTCAATATTTTTTTCCTGGATAGATATTTAGCGAATAATTATTCTTGCATACCAAGGGAAGTCATTTAAAACCGTATTGATATACCACATTTCAAAATTTACAAACAAAATGGGTGTTCAGATTTTGAAAACTGGTGGATTGAATTTTTTAAAACTATTTTCCAAGATGAAAACTACAAATTGCCATGTTAACATGCTCAGACAAATTTCAATTTTTTCCCCTATTAAACTCTTAAAAAAATTAAATATTTTTCGAAATCATTTTTTTTTTTTTTTTTTTTTTCAAAATACATAGCTCCTAAGCAAATATCTAGCATACCTAAGAGCAAGTTCATGCGACCCTGTCGAGTAATTTTTAGTTTTTGAAATTCATTAAATAATAAATATAAAAGTCACGACTGGGTCGCACGAACTTGCTACCTTGCTTTTATGCTAAATAATAGCTTCGTTCGCGTACCAAAATGAAACAGTTTGCATTCGATTCCATACGTTTACATTAACACAAAAAGCATTCGTGTACTGAGAGATGAACGAATGAAAATAACAGCTGTTTTATTCTTTCGTTCATTTATTTTTAAGTTTTGACCCAGTGAAATTTCATCTGGTAAAAACTTGAACTCTGTCAAAAGCGAATGACGTAAACATTTGCTGTTGCAGATGACTCTTTTCGCAAGGAGCTTACCAATCAAAAAATTCGAATTTGACGTTTTTCAAGAATGAGAGAGATTTTTCTCTCATTTGAGAAATTTTGACAGTTTTCATTTTTTGACACAAAAAGAACATTTTGTTTGGGTTCGCTAATAAAATACAATTAGTTGTTTTAAAATGGCGCGTTTTGATTGATTGCGGGATAGTAAAAACTCGATTTAAAAAACTGGGAATATAAGAAGCGGGTTATCGTATTGTTGTTAAGTTCTTTCAAAAAAAGAAATATCAATTCGTTATGTTTAATATGCAATAAAATAATACGTTTACTAAAATTGACAAGGTCAAATAACTAGTTTCGCCAGTAAAAATGGAACTGGCTGAAAACAGGATATCTTTAAGCTGAAATCTAAGATTTTAAATTCGTTTAAAAAGGCTGGTATTGTATTTTTTCTAAAAATATCGTTCGTAACAAAAGTTTCTGTCATTTGTATACTTACAACGCAATTACCGTTTACATAGATCACGGTAAGAGCATTAAGGTAAGCGTTTTGTTACATACAAAAAAGTGCATGCGTACAAATTACACATGTTAGAAGTGAAACTTCTTTGGCAAACTAATTTTTATTTTTTTGCACCTTATCAACCGACCAGTGCAGCTTCTTAAGGCTGCTTACGCGTCTAACACATTTAATATTATACACATCACATTTTTCATATCAACCTTCCAGCGCTCATTTAACCACATACCAAGTCACATCCTTAATACCCGCCAATCTATTTAAAACCATCAACCACCTGACTGTACTGTAGGGAAAAAAAAACACCATATTTTGTTTAATAAAAAGTTTAACGCTAAAAGCCTACTCACTCAATGCATTTTTCAAAAAACACCTTAAACCCGCACGTTTGCACTTGCGTCAAAAATTTGATTTCCTATTTTCAAACTGTACACCGAAAAAAAAGACCAATATCAAAATGATAATTTTTTAATGTTAATTCTACATTTTCCATTTTTCATATCAATTTGATAGGAAAACGTATTAATCTAACATTAATAATGTTGGAATAACATGTTTCTTATCAATTTGATATTGATTTTATCAAATTAATATTATTTTTTTTGATATTGCAATGTCATTTTTTCATTTCAAATTAAATTTAATAATTTTTAATATCAATACAACAGAATTCAATATCAATACTTTATTTTTGATATGTTTAATGTTGGATTGATATGAAAAAAATTTGTTTTAACATTTTAATATTAAATGGATATGAAAAACTGTTATTTCAACTAGAACAATATCATTCTGATATTAAAAATTATTAAAAACATCATATTAAATTAATATTAAAATAATATCAAATTCAATTTGTTATTTTTAATATCAAATTGATATGAAACCAAATGTTGTTTTGATATGAATATTATTTTGATATGAAAAACTTTTATTTCAACAAGGAAAATATCATTCTGATATTAAAAATTATTAAAAACATCATATTGAATTAATATTAAAATAATATCAAATTCAATTTTTTGGTTTTAATATTAAATTGATATGAAACCAAATGTTATTTTGATATGAAAATTGTTTTGATATGAAAAACTTTTATTTCAACGAGGAAAATATCATTCTGATATTAAAAATTATTAAAAACATCATATTAAATTAATATTAAAATAATATCAAATTCAATTTTTTGGTTTTAATATCAAATTGATATGAAACCAAATGTTATTTTGATATGAAAATTATTTTGCTATGAAAAACTTTTATTTCAACGAGGAAAATATCATTCTGATATTAAAAATTATTAAAAACATCATATTGAATTAATATTAAAATAATATCAAATTCAATTTGTTATTTTTAATATCAAATTGATATGAAACCAAATGTTGTTTTGATATGAATATTATTTTGATATGAAAAACTTTTATTTCAACAAGGAAAATATCATTCTGATATTAGAAATTATTAAAAACATCATATTGAATTAATATTAAAATAATATCAAATTCAATTTTTTGGTTTTAATATCAAATTGATAAGAAACCAAATGTTATTTTGATATGAAAATTATTTTGATATGAAAAACTTTTATTTCAACGAGGAAAATATCATTCTGATATTAAAAATTATTAAAAACATCATATTGAATTAATATTAAAATAATATCAAATTCAATTTGTTATTTTTAATATCAAATTGATATGAAACCAAATGTTGTTTTGATATGAATATTATTTTGATATGAAAAACTTTTATTTCAACAAGGAAAATATCATTCTGATATTAAAAATTATTAAAAACATCATATTTAATTAATATTAAAATAATATCAAATTCAATTTTTTGGTTTTAATATCAAATTGATATGAAACCAAATGTTATTTTGATATGAAAATTATTTTGATATGAAAAACTTTTATTTCAACGAGGAAAATATCATTCTGATATTAAAAATTATTAAAAACATCATATTGAATTAATATTAAAATAATATCAAATTCAATTTGTTATTTTTAATATCAAATTGATATGAAACCAAATGTTGTTTTGATATGAATATTATTTTGATATGAAAAACTTTTATTTCAACAAGGAAAATATCATTCTGATATTAAAAATTATTAAAAACATCATATTAAATTAATATTAAAATAATATCAAATTCAATTTTGTGGTTTTAATATCAAATTGATATGAAACCAAATGTTATTTTGATATGAAAATTATTTTGATATGAAAAACTTTTATTTCAACAAGGAAAATATCATTCTGATATTAAAAATTATTAAAAACATCATATTGAATTAATATTAAAATAATATCAAATTCAATTTTTTGGTTTTAATATCAAATTGATATGAAACCAAATGTTATTTTGATATGAAAATTGTTTTCATATGAAAAACTTTTATTTCAACGAGGAAAATATCATTCTGATATTAAAAATTATTAAAAACATCATATTAAATTAATATTAAAATAATATTAAATTCAATTTTTTGGTTTTAATTAGAGATCTTGACTCCCGAGTACCCGTAGATTCCGGGTATTTCCCGGGTAGCTGATACCCGGATATGTGGATGGCGTAGGGTACGCGGGTATCGGGTACTCGTAGATTTTTTTTTTGATTTTTCCAATGTTGATAACAAAACGACGAAATGATCACAAAATGAAAAGGATCGTGTGTAATTAAAACAAAAGCGCTGCCGCGCGCCAAATTACTAGAAAACCCAAACACGTTTTTATCTTCTCTATTTCCCGAAATAAAAAACAACATACATACTCGTACATGTTCGCTGCCGCTTGGCAGCCGTTTGAGTGAGAAAGTATACTTATTTTGTACACGCGGACCGTAAACGGTGGCGTCCGTCGGCGCGGCGTCGCGTCGGCCGGCGCGCATGGCGTCCTCGTGTGAAAAGGCTTGTAGGATTTCTTAAATCAGGTATTTGGTTTTTTTTTTTAGTAATTCTTGAAAAAATGGATTTTGGTAGAAAGTGTTTGATGGATTATTATTTTATTAGGGGTTGAAAATTAGACAACTGATTTTGGTGTAAATCGTTGTCGTCGATAGGGCCATCGGTTATTTTTCTTTGCACAGGTCAATTAGGAAGAAAAATAAGGTGTTGGTTGTTGGTAAGTGTTTGTAGGAATGTACGATCTCAACAAGAAATATGAATAGTATAATAATGTAAAAGTGACCTCAAATCAGCGGTACCAGATTTTATTTCAGGCAAGTCGGGATTTTACAAATTTTTGAGTGAAAAAAGCGGGATTCTTTCGCCGAAAGCGGTACATAGTAAAAAAGGTATATATAATCAGATGTTTTAAATTACGTTTACGTAACAATAGATAACAAAAATAGCCATAGAAAATGTATTTTTATAAAATTATGATACTTTTTATAAGATTTAAGTTCGTCTTCTGAATGACAAATAATAAAAAACTAAATTCAAAGTCAAAAAAGATGTATAGCTATTAATAAGAAAACTTTTTATTCATTAAACAATAGTGGAAGGAATGAGTTTTACAATAAAAGAATAATTATTTATAAGAATTACTATTCATGATATTTCTGTGAAGATTTAACTTCTTTTAAAGTCTCCTTTTTGTCTTTAATAAAGTTAAGAACTCTGCTCTAGATTAAACTGGATGAATAGTTCTGCTTTCGTTAAAGCCTCATACTCATCCGACGTCAAAATATACAACCAATTATAATCATTCTGCCAATTTGCACTGTATTTCGTAAGGCGATGTTTCTTTAGTTTGGCTTCTTGGGTGCGATGTTTTCCAGTCCGGAGCAATCCGAAACATCACTATCGACTTTATTTACCTTTAAAGCGATTCTAATACGTAAACTCCAGTTATTTAAGAAAAACACGAACAAAATAAAATTTTTGTTTTTCTCACACCTCTCACAGAACCCGTTTTATCAAACTAGGTTTTCTTGTAAACTATTCTTTCGGCTTCAATCAAAATTTTAATGAAGGAAGCCATTAATAATTGACTTTATATTGCATTTCAAAATGATCAAAAACTTATTTTTTTGATTTTTAATAATTTTTTAAAAAAATTTTTTGTTTCCTAGGTGAAAACTAAAAATTTTCTTATAACGATATACCCAAACAAATTTTAAAATATTTTTTCTAAATGTTAAAGAAAAAACTATTTTCAATATTTTGTTTCATAGATAGATATTAAGCAATGAAATATTATTGCATACTTAATTTTCCCAAGAAAATTCTTAAAAAAATTTAAGATTTTTCTAAATAACTTTTTTTTCAAATACATAGCCCCTAAGCAAATATCTAGCATAAAAGCAAGTTCCTGCGACCCAGTCGTGCATTTTATTATGAATAATATCAGATTGATATTTTTCATATAGATTTTATATTTTTCATATCAATTTCTTATTACATATTTATATCAAAATGCTATTTCTCATATCAATTTAAATTTTTTTTTTTTAATTTACGGTTTCAATATTTATTTTATATAATTAATATCAATTTGAAATTATTTACATATCACATAGATATTTTTAATATCAATTTGATAATTGTTCATATCAAAATGATATTTCTCATATCAACTTGGAATGTTTTTTTTTTGTTTAAGTAACGGTGTCAAAAGTTTTTGATATTATATTAATATCAATTTAAAATGATTTTCATATTGTCTTGAAATTATTCATATCACATTGATATTTTTCATATCAATTTGAAATGGTTTAAATATTGTTTTGATATTTTTCATATCAAATTGATATTTTTTGTTAGTATTTTGATATTTTTCAATATCAGTTTTCTTACGCTATGATTCACATTCTTTGTCTCCTTCTGTTTGTATGTATACAGACGCCTTTGAAATTCGAAGCAAAGGAAATTTCATTCAGTCGTGTTGGTTATTTCAGAGAGGAAAGGTCTAGTTAAAATTGTGCTCCGCGTTTTATTTAAAGTGAGAAAAAAAACTTAAATTAACAGAAAATATCCTTCGTGTTAATAGTTTCATAAAATATATGATTTGTTTATTTCGTGATCCGCGTTTTATAGTGAATAAAAAATTTGAACATAAATAAAAAATGTAAAATGGAAAATGCAGAAGACATTGTTTTAGATTATAATGATTGTGTAGTACTTACAGACGAGGAAGTTAATCGTTTGCTGTGTGATCCTCACTGTTCCGTACCAGAAAAATCTGGACAAACAAATCTCGAGAGTTTGCTCGATGAGTGGAATTTGCGAAAAATTTCAAAAGACTTGGAAGGTAAGAGAATTTATTTTTTTCATTTCAAATTCGACTCTAATTTTAAATGTATCACGTTGTGTAGTTCTGTGAATATTATTCATTTAAATATGCAATGGGTTATTTACTTAAAAAATATGTGTACAGTTAGTCTCATTCATATTCGGACAACTCGGCTTTTTAACAAATTTTCACTACATTAGTAACAAAACAACCGAAAATGCTTGCAAAGTATGTACAGTTACTACAAAAATTGAGCGTATGCTTACAAAAAATTAATATATACCTATGTGCAAAATAATAGCAGTGCCTTAACTATCATTCCTTTAATGCAAAACAAAATATATCCTTTGCTCTATTAATTCATTTATTGGTTTTTAATTATTCCTTACGTCATATATTTATATATACCTACTAAAAATTATTTCACATAAAGTGCTTAAGGTATTTCCACACTATCCCACAGTGTATTACATCTCAAAAACAACCGAAAATGCTTGCAAAGTATGTACAGTTACTACAAAAATTGAGCGTATGCTTACAAAAAATTAATATATACCTATGATATACTAATGATTGTTTACAACACTTTGGCACTATTTAAGCTATTGTTTATTCGCAAGAAATTGTTTAAATTATAAAGCAAGATATTTTTTCGTTTATTTTATTGGAAGTCCGATCGATTTTGCATACAAAAATCACAAATTTTTATTTGTTTTCATACGGAAAGTTTCGTTTGACATTTCTGAGCGAGTAAGAGGGAAGTATATTGCTATTATACTACTATTATACACTTGTTCCATCACATGTTTTTTACATGTATTACACTGAGGGATAGTGTGGAAATACCTTTAGTTTGGCCGCAATATAAATGAAAATATACGGTCATTGTTGTTTGACGATTATATTTGAGATTGCCTGTACATACTCGATTATGTCATTAAAAAAAACTTTACAAAGTCCCTTATAAAACAAGTTAAGTTGTTAACATTTTCCATTTTCTAATTTTACAGCAAGTGGTGTCACTTATGAAAATATCAAATATTTAGAGCAAGCTGAAATAGAGCGTATTTTCCCGGGAAGAGAAAACATAGGTCTTCAAGCTGAGTTTAGACATAAATTGTTTTCTTGGAAGCTCAAAAATGTAAATATGTTTTTAAATCCACAACAAAATAATAATTGTTTGATTTCATTTTAAATTTAGTTTTCAAATGATCCAGTAGTTTTACGATCATTAAACTGCAGTTGCGATGCTAAAGTTGGTGATTGGCTTCGAAGAGTTAGCAGTTGCGATGCTTTCCTTCGTCCTTCACATTCAAATACTCCTTCATCGGTTGATTCAGTGAATTCACTATTTTCTACGGTTAGTTGACTAAATATACTATTTTTTATTAAAAACAAATTGAAAATTTATAGTAGTCTACCAATCAATATAGTTTCATAAGAATATATTTTTTTTATTTCACGCAATCCACTTTCAGTAATAAAATAATTTTTTTAAAACAAATTAACTTTTCGTCCTGGCATACGTATTTCTTTGAACGTGCTAGCCAAACTCGGCGTAAAATACACCAAAAATTAATAAATTAAATGAAAAATAAAGTTATCTGATTTTTGAACTGACAAATAGAAATTTATTTGTAGATTTGATATATCTCCCTCTCAGAAAAGAAGATAACTTTTGAATCTTTCTTACTTATGAAACATTTAAACATTTACCAAAGACATAAACTCCATCACACTGTTTATCTGGAGAATGGACAATTGGACCTTAATTAAATTAGAATTATAACTTAATTAAGAAATATCATCACAAATCATCGCATTAAAATACTTTTTAATATTTCACTTACAAAAACAAAATAAAAAAAGCTTCTTAGACACGACTAGCAATGTGAGGACGATTGGTTAAAAAGCATAAAAAGGTTCTTTAAGGCAGTGCGAAAGAACATTTTTATGTTAAATTTCTATTTCTTTATAGCATGTCCGTGACATTCTAAAATCTACTAATATAGGACGAGGTTTGCTCGAACAATACACAGATCAAAATAAATTAGAGAAAGAGCAGCGCAAAAGTATAGTGAATTGCATTGTTGAGTTTTGCTTTGACTATAAGAAAAATACTTATAGTATTCCGAAACCACGTCAGCTAGATATCATTGCTGACGAAATTGTGGAAGTTTTTCCCACAGAAAAAAAAGACATTTATTTTATTTCGCGCCAAGAAGGACACCGGAAAAATCCGTGTGGACTTCTTTTCAATAGGTTTAACAATATAAATAGAAATAAACGCAAAACGGGTTGTAAGCTATTCTTGGAGCCGAGTAATACTCCCAATACGCAAGAAAATATTCAACCAAACGGACAAAATTTATCTTTTAAAAATAAGATGCAATATATGCAAAGTAATGAAGGCGAGTGGTTGTCCCTTTGGAACTCCACGTTTTTATATCGACACAACGAAATGGCGAATAAATCGATAAAATCAATATTGGATGACTGGCCTTTCTATAAGCAAGTTGGCGGAGAAAAATTTGTTAGTTTGTTAATTAAGAAATAAAAACTCAAGTGTTTAGTAACACGTATGAACATTTCGTTTACTTTTTTATTCACAGATCGACCTGGACTTTAATCTTTTGTATCCAGGAAAGCAGTACAACTTAACAAACAAATTTCCGGAACTTAAACAAAAACTGAACAAATACTACGCGAAATACATCAAGGATAAGCACTATAGGCAGTTGTTTGAGAGCATCAAAGATTCTTCCACTGAAGAAAGTAAAATAAATATTATTTTTCTGTTTATACAATTTTCTAATATACAAAATTAATTTTCCTATTTATAGATTCCAAAGACGCACTGTACATTATACTATTAAATACAGTTTTAAAGCCAACACACAGACGATCCACCAAAGATCAAGGACACTTAAAAACAACTATTCAAGATGCAATTGAAAGCTGTGTAACTCACGTTACTGTCGTCAACGACTTACAAAGGATAAGGGAGGAGAAATTACAAAAACAAATGGAAGTGAAAGGTACTATTCAACCATACATTTTAGTAATTGGGAAGGATCTAGTAGAACTTACGGATTTTTATGTTATCGTTGAGGAAACCTTATTCAAATTTTCCTCTTTTATATCTGCATTCGAAACTTGTTTTAAGGCGTTCCAAGTTTTTAACTTGAAGTATCCTAAGGAGTCAGAACTGTTTTGGCTCTTTATTCAAAAACATATTTTTGATATCGAGACTGAACATGATTTAAAAAGTTCTGTACTTACTGAATTCATAGAATCGTTGAAGGTTTATTAAGATTGGGACTTAGTGAATGGTTTCCGGTTTTTATTTGCCTCTTATTGTAACATCACTAATTTTTTATCTCCACTTCACAATACGAATGTTATTTCGTTTTATTTTCACTTTTTTTTCTGTACTCACTGCATTATATCTGCGTTGGAAACTTGGCGTTTCATGTTTTTAACTTGAAGTATCCTAAGGAGTCAGAACTGTTTTGGTTCTTAATTCAAAAACATATTTTTGATATCGAGACTGAACATGATTTAAAAAGTTCTGTACTTACTGAATTCATAGAATCGTTGTAGGTTTATTAAGATTGGGACTTAGTGAATGGTTTCCGGTTTTTATTTGCCTCTTATTGTAACATCACTAATTTTTTATCTCCACTTCACAATACGAATGTTATTTCGTTTTATTTTCACTTTTTTTTCTGTACTCACTGCATTATATCTGCGTTGGAAACTTGGCGTTTCATGTTTTTAACTTGAAGTATCCTAAGGAGTCAGAACTGTTTTGGCTCTTAATTCAAAAACATATTTTTGATATCGAGACTGAACATGATTTAAAAAGTTCTGTACTTACTGAATTCATAGAATCGTTGTAGGTTTATTAAGATTGGGACTAAGTGAATGCTTTCCGGTTTTTATTTGCCTCTTGTAACATCACTAATTTTTTATTTCCACTTCACAATACGAATGTTATTTCGTTTTATTTTCACTTTTTTTCTGTACTGAATTCATAGAATCGTTGATCTGTACTCAATGTATTTTTACAATCGATGAAGGTTTATTAAACTTTTCTTTTCTAACATCACTCATTTTTTAATTTACATTTCACTATACGAATGGTTTTTCCTTTTAATCTCATTTTTGTATCCTTCAATAAATTTTATGTTCCAATCATTTGAGAACAGCAGAAAAGTTTTGTCAATAATTGTTGAGTTTTGCTTTGACTCTACAAAAGAAATTTTTACTTACAAGAAGTCCATAATCTTAATGTTTGCAAATTTGTGTTGCATTTTATTTATTCAAATTGCATTTTCTAGTTTGAATTTCATTTCAGGTGCAACAAATATTTAGCATACATATATTCATTAGCGTTTTATACTTATGCTTTTTTTTTTATGAAAAAATCAAATTTCAGTGTGTAACACAAAATCAGTGAAACCTACATATAAAAAATGATGATAACTTGTTTTAAATGCCTTTGTGCCTTTGATAATTTGAAAGACCTAACAACTCATTTCAGATTAACTCACGGTCTTAAGTCAAACGATAACTATTCATGTATGCATACAAATTGCAGTCAATTATTTTCCTGTCTAAGTTCTTTTAAAAGGCATGTACAAGCTCATTTGAAAGAAAGCGCACAAGAAGTGTGTCGTACTGCCTACCACCGGCAGCGCACGCGCTGTGTGTCGTCGGCGTCGAAGATCCCTCGTCTTGTCAAACTGTGTTTTCTGTTTTATTTTTTACACCCCATAAAGTTGTGTCTTGTGTCCAAAACTTATTTTATAAATAACTTATTTTATAAATAGCCCAAAAAAAAAAAAAAAAAAAGTGCAAATCATTACCTACCTACAATAGCCCATCAAAATATTAACATAACGCGCGCGCAATATAGATCAGTGCCAGTGTTCGAAGTTAATATTAAATGCAACAACAAAAGTCGACCGCTACCACCTGCGAATAACTTAGTTAAAAAAAAAAAATAGCCCCAACCACCAAACCCAAATTTAAAACAAAAGCACAGTAGCTAATCCAACAACAAAATCCGCTATCAGTTCGCGCAAGAAAAATTCAGTGTCGTTGTCATCTGTGGATTAGCATCGAGTGGTTCCCTTCTTCTTCCCTTCCCTCTTCTTACACACAGCCTATCATGGTTTTAATTGCTATATTCAAATGTGTACACACGCATTGAGGTATCAATTGAAATCATGATAGTAGATGAATGTATTAGTAGTTGCATGTAAGTTTCCAGGGGCGGATTAGGAACATATTAATATGAAGGCATAACTACTCATGTTAGTGTGTTTTTTATGAAGTCTTTTTGGTGATTGATGTGCAACTATTATAGAATAGTCGTTCGTTATTGGTTTTCACTATATGTTTGTTTATCGTAATGACAGGTAACTTTAGGGTCGATTACAGCAACATTCGGGGGCTAAGAAAGAATTTCTATGCCGCGTATGTTCACACTGCTACGTACAGGCCAGCTGTTTTGGCACTAAGTGAAACCCAAATAGGTGATAATTCTGATCCGTTAGAATTTAACCTACACGGGTACAGCTTAGTGCCATTATTCTTTTCCTATCACGGATTAGCCGTATACGTTAGAAATGACGTTGCTTACCAGCTTCTACCACAATATGGTCAGTGTTCAAACACAGACTTCAATTTCATGTGGTTTAAATTCACCGTACAAAAGCACGTCATCCATACATGTTTTATTTATAGAAGCCCAAATCTGGACAGTAACTCGACTTTTATCGAATTCGATGCACTGTCTGACTCCATCCAAAGAATTGTTTCCCTTTATCCTCGCACTGAAATCGTTGTTACGGGTGATTTCAATGTCTACAATTCTTCGTGGCTTCGCTATTCTGGTCAGACAACACCCGAAGGAAGGTATGCTGAGTTCTTCGCTGAGTCAAACAATTTGACTCAGCTTGTCGACGAGCCAACACGAATTCCTGACATTGCAGGTCATTCCGCATACACCCTAGACTTGTTTCTTACCTCTCATCCTGATAAATACACGATAAATGTATTATCGCCCCTAGGCACGTCGGATCATTGTATCATATCAGCAATTTTCTCGTGTTCCAACAATACAGTTAAAGAAAACATCCCTAAGAGAACCGTATGGCGATACGAGAAGGCCAACTGGGACGGTCTCAATGATTTCTTCAGAAACTTTAACTGGTCACTATGCTTCCTCGATAGTGACGTAGACTCCAGCGCTGATATGATAACAAACATTATTCTTTGCGGGATGAGACATTTTGTTCCGAATAGAACAAAAAATATCAAACCAAAAGAGAATTCATGGTTCGACTTGAGCTGCAAAGAGGTTATCAAGGAGAGAGAAGTAAGCTTTCGATGTTATAAAGCCAACCCTTCTGAGGAAAACCGGAAAAAGTTCAAACAAGCTAGAAAGACCTGTAATGCTCACATTCAAAGAACCAAATTTTTGCATGAACAAAAAATAAGGCAAAAAATACTACAATGTCCCAGTGGTAGTAAAAATTTTTGGTCATTCGTAAAAAATGTACGTAACTCTACCACGTCTTCGGTTCCGACGCTCGTCGAAAATAACACTCCTGTGGTAAGCTCCCAAGCGAAAGCAGATTTATTTGCAGCAAAGTTTGCTGCTAATTCAACGCTACCCCAGTGTGATATGACTCCTCCTGTACTTGAGAACGTGAATGGTTTTATGGGACAAATCTTCTTTCGCACTCGAACAGTTGCAAGAGTACTAAAAGATCTCAACATACACAAATCCGCTGGCCCGGATAGTATTTCTCCCATAGTTCTGAAGAGGTGTGCTTCCACGCTGGCAAAACCACTGCGTAAGCTTTTCCATCTTTCCTATTCTACAGGTCTCTTCCCGAGTGGATGGAAAACAGCAATTGTCCAGCCCATCCCAAAAAAAGGCGTATCTTCATCCCCCTCAAATTACCGACCAATTGCACTGACTTCCCTTCTTTCCAAGGTCATGGAAACTCTGATAAACTTTCAGATCAAGAAATATCTTGAGAAACGGAAACTTCTTAATGACCGGCAGTACGGTTTTCGTAGCAATAGGTCCACTGGTGATATGATGGTATATCTCACCGAACAGTGGAACAAATCTTTACATCGTTTTGGAGAAAGTAAGATTATTGCACTTGATATTTCTAAGGCATTTGATAGAGTTTGGCATGAAGCTCTTTTATCGAAAATGCGTGCATTTGGCATCGATGAACCCCTCCTTCGATGGATTAGAAATTACCTTTCGGACCGTTCAATTCGCGTTGTTTTGGACGGTTTTCAGTCTGCTACCCACAAAATAAATGCTGGTGTGCCCCAAGGCTCCGTTCTGTCTCCGACTCTCTTTTTAATCTTTATAAATGATCTCTTGTCTAATACTTCTAATCCACTAAATTGTTTTGCTGACGACAGTACTCTCAGCTTTTCATACTCGTTTCCAGATTCACATCCATGTCCTTCGGATGTGGAACTGCAACGAAATCGTATGATAAGCTCATTAAATTCCGATCTTGACAGCATTGTCCAATGGGGAATCATCAACTGCGTGGAATTTAATGCTTCAAAAACTCAATGCTGTCTTCTGTCGTTAAAGCATAACCTACCCCCTATGCCACTGTCCATGAGTGGCACTTGCATTGAGGAAACCGATCAGCTCTGCGTTCTAGGTATGTGCATCACAAATCATCTTTTGTGGAACGATCACATATTTGACGTCGCCAAAAATGCCGCAAATTGCTTAGGTTTCCTAAATCGATGCAAGAAATATTTTTCCCCTTCTGATCTGGCTATAATCTACAAGGCATTCATTCGCCCGAAGCTAGAGTACAATTCTCATATCTGGGCAGGTGCTCCTGTCACTCACTTGCGCCTACTGGATAGGATTCAAAAAAGAGCCTTAAAATTGATACAAATTGACAATCTTACCAGGAAGGACGTTTTGAGTATACAGCAAGATGTTGCTGATATTACATTGAGAATATCAAAAAGTATTGAAAGTATGGTTATTGACTATATTCCGAAATCCGATCAAAAGGAATTTTCAGATTTTTTGAAGTATTGTGTAAATCCCTTCAGGGAAATTAAATCAGAATACAGACTTTTTCAAAACATTGAAAGCTCAGACCAGTTTGCTAAACCCCAAATATTTACTATAAATAATGAAATATCAGAAATTATTTTGGGAGGCGAGCCAACAATAGATGCTAGTAATGTTAAGGGTTGTATAATGCCAATCGAATTTCAGATACGTAAGTTCTTTGAACTTCCCAATGTCTTAACAAAAACTTTGAACAATTTAAATTTCTTAGCTAATGAAACTGATATTACGCATTTTGTTAACTCATCTTGTTTTAAAGAAAAATTAAATCATTATAAGGGAAGAACGATAATACCATTTTTTCTGTACCTTGATGATTTTGAAATTAACAATCCGTTAGGAAGTCATGCGACTGTAGATTCAGTTTGCGGTGTGTATTATACATTTCCCTCTATACCTCAGCATCTTTTGTCTAATTTGGAATTTATTTTTGTGGCAGCTTACTTTAAAACCAGAGAAAAAAAAATTTATGGTAACGATCCATTTTTGCGTCCTTTAATAGAAATTTTTAAGTCACTTGAAGAAACTGGAATAACTATTAAGGCTGACAACAGTTCTTATCAGGTTTATTTCGTTCTTTCAGCCATTATTGGTGACAACTTGGGCCTCAACGACATCCTTGGATTTACAAATTCCTTTAATTCTTCATTTTATTGTCGATTTTGTACAAGAGAAAAAAGTCAAATGCAAACCGATTGCGTTGAGTTTCCAAACTGTTTAAGAAATGAAGAAAATTATAATGTTGATCTTGCTAAAAATGATGTTAAGACAACTGGTATTGTTTCCGATTGTTTGTTGAACAACTTGCCAACATTTCATGTTACTAAGAATTTTTCTGTAGACATCTGTCACGATTTATTTGAAGGAGTTTGTAGGTATGACGTTTGTGAAATATTGCTATACTTTGTTCTGGAACTTAAATTGTTCTCAATCAAAGTATTGAATTACAGAAAACAAATGTTCAACTATGGAGAAACTGAATTAGGAAATTTATCACCACCAATTGAAATGCAACATTTAAAAACAAACAAAATTAAAATGTCAGCTAGAGAAATGATGACATTTATTCATTTTTTGCCATTGATAATAGGCGATTTAATACCCCCTGAAAATGATGTTTGGATTTTTTTTTTAAATCTTCTGAAAATAGTTGATTCCGTTTTGCTGAGTCGATTTAATTCAAAACACCTTGAAAATCTTGCTAAAAATATTGAAATGCACAATTCAAAATACACTATACTTTTCAAGAAACCACTTAAACCGAAATTTCATTTCTTAAACCATTATGCTAGAATCCTAAAACAAATTGGTCCTTTCAAATATGTATGGACTTTTCGATATGAATCTAAACATAGAGAAGCTAAAATATATGCTAGGAATATTTCTTCCAGAAAAAACATTTCGTATACACTGAGTATGAAAGCATCACTTAAGTTCACCAATTTTTTGTCAGATTATGAGTTAGGTTTCCCCAACGATATGAAATACAATGAGTCGGATTGTTATGATTTATTTAAAGAAGATATAAAATTAAATATTATAAACTTTGAAACAATAAAACATAAATTCCCAAAACTTGTAGCTGTTAAATCTTTAGTTTATAAGGGCACATTATATAAAAAAGGTTATTTTGTCACTATTAAAAGCAAAAATATTTTTCAATTGCATGAAATAAAAGAATTATTAATAGATGAAAATCGAGAACCATATGTCTTGGCTCATGAATATTCAAATTTGAAATTCTCAAATCACTACCAATCCTACTTTGTGGGTGCAAAAAAAAAATGTTTATAAAATTATTGATTTAAAGTTATTTACAAGTCCACCAATTCATTTATATTACATTTGTAATGGATCGGCTATGATTCGTAATAAAGTATTTTAAACAAATCCTAAACAAATATTGATCACTCAACATCTGTAAATATGTAATAATGTTTGTTTATAAACGTGATGTTAAAATTAAATAATTACAATGTAATTAAAAAAAGCATTCTTGATGTTTCATAAAATTACTTAATCTTATTATTATTATTATTGCTTAAAGTCTTTTTTTATAAAAAGGTAATGCTAATAAAATTTATAGATTTTTTATAACGATAGCTAAATTTGTTTTTATTATTACAAAACTTCATTTCTTTCTTTATGGGAAGCTCTTCTCAATCAAATTTTGAATTTTTGCCAAATGACACATTTTTCTTATTTCTGAATTTGACTTCTGACCGGAGAAAAGAACGTAAGTACTTCTTATGAATACAAAATCTATTATTATTTTAGTTTTAGGAAAAACAAGTAAAAACAATAATCTTCCTAAAAATTTCAAAAAAAAACTTTTCAGGTCAAAGTGATAGTAAAAAACATCAATTCAATATTTTTAATATAAATTTAAAAATATCAAAACAATATTTTCAATATCAATGGTGATATTAAAAAAAAACCAGACAAAAATTTCAATTTGATATTATTAATGCCACATTGACATTAAAAATATCAAATAAAAAATATCAAAACAATATTTTCCATATCATGGTGATATTGAAAAATATCAGAAAAAAATATCAATTTGATATTATTAATATCACATTTACATTAAAAATATCAAATAAAAAATATCAAAACAATATTTTCCATATCATGGTGATATTAAAAAAATATCAAAAAAATATCAATTTGATATTATTAATATCACATTTACATTAAAAATATCAAATAAAAATTATCAAAATAATATTTTCCATATCATGGTGATATTAAAAAATATCAGAAAAAAATATCAATTTGATATTATTAATATCATATCTACATTAAAAATATCAAATAAAAATTATCAAAACAATATTTTCCATATCATGGTGATATTAAAAAAATATCAAAAAAAATATCAATTTGATATTATTAATATCAAATTTACATTAAAAATATCAAATAAAAAATATCAAAACAATATTTTCCATATCATGGTGATATTGAAAAATATCAGAAAAAAATATCAATTTGATATTATTAATATCACATTTACATTAAAAATATCAAATAAAAAATATCAAAACAATATTTTCCATATCATGGTGATATTAAAAAAATATCAAAAAAATATCAATTTGATATTATTAATATCACATTTACATTAAAAATATCAAATAAAAATTATCAAAATAATATTTTCCATATCATGGTGATATTAAAAAATATCAGAAAAAAATATCAGTTTGATATTATTAATATCATATTGACATTAAAAACATCAAATGAGTAATATCAAAAATAATAATTTTCATATCATTTTGATATGAAAAAATATCAATTTGATATTATTTAATATTAAATTGATATGATGTAATATTAAAAGCCCAGTATTTTATACAGGGTTTTTTTAAATGTAAATATAACATTTTTTTCATATCAAAATGATATTTTTAAACACAAATGATATGACGACCATATCAGAATTGATAATTTTAATGTTAGCTGAAAATTATAACGAAAAATTATCAATTTTACATGATATTATCAATTTTTTTTTTTCGGTGTAGTCAATTTGATCGCATTGTAGTCAAGTCGTTAAGTTTGCGCATGTAATTAAGTATTGAAAGCACACTATTCAGCTCAAATGCAATCGATTTAACACCAGTTTGAAACTGAAAGTGCAAAATAGTTTATTCGTGTAGGGATAGCCTTATGCGAATGAAATTAAAGTCTTATATTTTTTCATTAGTTACCTAGACAATAAAATTAACAATTGTCATAATTCGGTTTTCGGGAAACAACAAAAAAATCTTACTTTTTTTTGTTTACGAAATACTTGCTGAGCTCAATTACTATTTTTTTTTTTTTTGTTAAATCAAAACTTAAGCCTTAATTGTACATATTTTTATTGTTTGTGATAAAATATTTTTTTAATATTTATGTAGGTAGGTATGTTAGGTACCTATTTCGTACTGAATTATCCTTAACAATCCAATCGGAAATTTTCCAACCATAAAGACCACGAAAAAATTTTTCCCACTACTTTATTAACCAAATAGTTTTGTTCCAACCATTTTGTGAGTGATGCGACGTTCGCTCTATCTCACTCTCTCTTTCGATCTTTCCCACTCGCTTGCTCCATGGATATGTGCTTCATGCTAAGTTCGCCATTTCTTACTCTCTGTCAATCGGTCTCAAACGCTCTCCATTTTCGGGGACGGAAGTCACGCTTATTTCCGCTGCATCAGTAAACATATTACCCCCATGCGCCTAAAGAAGTTCCACTTCAAAAATATTAAATTTGGAGAAAGGCTCTATCTGTACTGATTTATTCTTAGAATATTCTAAGAAATCATGCCCTAAGATATTGGACACCCTGTATATTGACATACTCGTAAATTTAGTTATAACGTCTTTGAATCAAATTGTGATCATATTTTTTTAAAAGCAGCTTAAGGAACTACGACTAATTGCTGAATATATGACTCCTGACTGCTTAATTGTGAAAGACCACTTTAATGCTGGCGTCACCAGTCCAAATCCAAATTTTAAGTACAACAATAAAATCAATTCTTGAGTTACGTTACATTACATTACATTTAAATCTAATCCGTATATAAAACTACGAAGCAGACACATTTACAATCACTGCCAACTTAAGCCATCGGCTCAAGATAATAACACAGAGAGAGCTAAACAGAACAGAAGAGAGATGAACAGACAACACAATCATGTCAACAGCACACGTTTAGTGTCGTACGGTCCATCATCCGAATTCTTAATTTCGCTAATCTATAGAGAAGTGATGCTTTATTAGAGCCAAAGCTAAGTCTTAATAGGATTTATTTTAAGATCATGTACAGGGTGGGCCAAAAGAAGTCATCCATCCGATGTTGTTTGGCTCTCTTTTTTTCTAAAAGAAAAACTTTGATTCTGTTTTTTGATTATGTTTATTTGAACCTTTAGAATTGTATTGCCCAAGTCGAGAAGATGATATCGGCCAAATGGGCGCCGTCACAATTGATTGCTCGTTTTATGTCATTTTTTATCACTTCAGCGAAAACTTCGGGCGACATATTCTCGCACTCTTTTCGAATGTTGTCCTTGAGGGCTTCCAGAGTTCCGGGCTTGTTCACGTAAACACGGGACTTCAAAAAACCCCACAAAAAAAGTCTGAAACGGTTAAATCGGGCGATCTTGTGGGCCAGTGTAGATCGCCAAAACGAGAGATGAGGCGACCTGGGAAAGCCGCCTTCAGAATATTGATTCATGACGGCTCATGTTTCGCTCCATGGCTTGTTCACTTGTATTCTGCATCTGTCTAGTCCATAAATGTCAAAACAGATTTGACATTGGCAGCCATTTGCAAAAGTGAGAGCATCTTCCAATAGGTTGATTTATTTTTCCCCACCTTGTACTTTTTTATCTGTCTCTTTATATAACCCCCTTTAAAGTAAAATTTAGTTATCGTCACCCAGTAAGCTGCACAAATTAATTTTGACGACATTTATTTTTTAATTTAAAAATTTCATTTTATTTTACAAATTTAAATGAAATATGGCTACAGTGATGGTTATTCGTGATTTTTAAGACTTCTCAAAATAATAGATACCTACGGAAAAAAGCAATCAATGAAAATATGATTTTTGTGTGTTGAGCCTAAAATAATTACTTTAAGCACAGACAGTTAATTATTTTTTAATTAGGAGGAATCAAAATCGTTGTTAATATTTTCAAAGAACCGCTGATAAAGTTTAAGCTTGAAAATTATTTTTATTATAGCGTGTTCCTTAATTGCATGTTTCGCATTTCCTTGTTAAGGCCGTGTTGACATTAAGAGTTTGATAAGAGGTTGCACTTTTTTAAAAGCTATTTCTGCACCTATTTTTCCAATGAACACTTTATAGGAATATTGTGTATTATATTAAAACTCATTTTCATGCATTAAGAAACGTGTTAATTTTCTATGGAAATTTCACCCACTTCCGGTAATAGTTTGCTTTCTTGTTAGAAAATACCTTTACACGCAGTCTGAAATTTCAGTTCATCAAGAGTGCATGCAAAATGTATAGACCCCTTTTTAGATTGATGTACTCGTATGACCTTAAAAACTTGCCTCAAACCTTAATACATGCAATGTCCTTTTTTTTTCTAAATCAAAATATTCTATGAATAATTTATTATTAATTTTTGCTATAAGGTAAGTAAATAGGTAATAAATTTGCATGAACGTTGCATTAAAGTGGACATTTAACGCCTTATTTGATATAATAACTTTGTTTGTCATGATGATGGTTGCTTGTAAAATATTTCTTTCGGAGGGGAAAATCGATAAATTATATTTGCGTGTAAATCGATTCAAATTCTAAAAAAAAGTAAAGTGTTTTTCTTATGTAGTAATAAAAATAGTCTTTAAATAGAAGAAATTGAAAGTGAATGATGAAAGCATGTTAGTTTACGAGAAAACGTAATTTGAAATACTCCTAAAAATCTTTTCAACTCAAAATCGTTGGAGCCGTTTTCGAGAACATCAATTTTCCATTATTTTTGGACCTAGAACAAAAATTAAAAATACTTTGCGAGGGACGTCTGGTCCCAATAAATACAAAATTCTTAATTTGAAGCAAATCGGAACATCAATTCAGGCTCTAGATTTGCGAACAGACTGACAGACAGATGGACGGAATTTCCACAACCATTGAACTGGTATTGAAAGACAGAATTGGATTCTTGCTGCTAAATGAAGTTTTCAAAAATTTTAAAAGTGTTATCACAGAAGAATAATGCTGCCTTAAATGGAACATGTCCATTTGTCCAAGTGGCCCAACTTGCCACCATAGGGGAACAAGTTTGACCACTAAAAATTTGATTTTGTTTTGTCTCCATGTTGTTACTTACTTACTTAAGGTGGCGCAGACAGTCCATTGTGGACCACGGCCTCAACCAACATTCCTCGCCAGCTAGGCCGGTCCCTAGCCAGTGGCCTCCAGTTTCGCACACCAAGTTGGTTGAGGTCGTTTACCACTTGATCGCGCCACCTTAGATGGGGTCTTCCAGAACTGCGTCGGCCCTCCGGGTTGGAATTGAAGACTCGTCGGGCAGGAGCGTTTTCGTCCATACGCTCCACATGACCCAGCCATCTAAGCCGCTGAATTTTCAGCTTCTTAACCAAGTCAGTGTCGCTGTATAGCCCGTACAGTTCGTCATTGAATCTTCTCCTCCATACTCCATTGATACATACAGGCCCAAATATCACCCGAAGAATCTTTCTCTCAAAGCACCCCAGCCTGTATTCATCCGATTGTGTCAGTGTCCACGCTTCTGCCCCATACAGCAGGACTGGGATGATAAGGGTCTTGAATAGTGTCTCCTTGGTCCTTTGAGAGAAGGCTTTACTACTACGATGCCTTCTTAGCCCGAAGAAACAGCGATTGGCAAGAGTGATTCTTCGACTGATCTCTTCACTGATGTTGTTCTGAGAGGTTATAGTGGAACCCAAATAGACAAAGTCCTTGACAACCTCAAAGTTATATCTCTCCATTGTGACGTTTTGTCCGAGCCTACGGTGATGATCTACTTCACCCGAGGACAGCATATACTTTGTTTTATCTTCATTTACAGCCAGACCCATTCGAGCCGCTTCCATTTCAATACTCGCAAATGCTCCACTGACAGCCCGCTTCGTTCTTCCAATAATGTCAATATCATCAGCATAGCCAGGTAATTGAACGGATCTAAAAAAAATCGTGCCGCTGGTGTTGACATGCGAGTTGCGTACGATTGCCTCAAGAATGATGTTGAAGAGGTAACATGACAGCGCGTCACCCTGTCGTAAGCCTTTCTCGACATTAAATGAGTCGGTGGTGTTCTTACCAACCTTGACGGAGCAGCGCGAGTAGTCATCCTGCACAATCGAACGAGTTTGGCAGGGATGCCAAGAAGAGACATGGCTCTGTCTCGTTCCTGTTTACGCTGTCATAGGCGACTTTAAAATCGATATAGAGGTGGTGAGTATAGATCTGGAATTCTTGGGTCTTTTCCAAAATCTGCCGAAGTGTGAAAATTTGGTCAACGCTTGACTTACCGGGCCTGAAACTACACTGATAGGGGCCAATCAGTTCACGTACGAAAGGGTTCAGACGTTCACACAGAATGGCCGACAAGATTTTATAGGCGACATTTAGAAGACTTATACCTCTGTAGTTGGCGCAGCTTAGAGTATCTCCACTCTTGTGGATAGGGCACACAATGCTGAGGTTCCATTCGTCAGGCATACTTTCATCCGACCAGATTGTACAGATGAGTTGGTGTATGCTCCTCACCAAGTCATCTCCCGCTGCTTTGAAGAGTTCAGCCGTAAGGCCATCAGCTCCAGCAGCCTTGTTGGACTTTAGTTTAGATATTGCTATCCGAACTTCTTCTTGGTCGGGAGGACGGAAATTTTGTTCTTCATCATCCAAATCGAATGGATTATTCTGCCTGACAGCGATTAGTTGGTTGTCTTCGCCGTTTAACAGTCTGCAGAAGTGTTCTTTCCAAATTCTCAGCACCGACTGTGTATCTACAACGACATTCCCACCCTCGTCTCTACATGCTTCCACTCGGGCTTTGTAACCCTTGGACGAATGCTTTACCCTTTGGTAGAACTTTCGAACATTGCTTCTGCCGTAGCACCCCTCAATAGATTCAACCATTCGTTTTTTCAGTTCTCTTTTTTTTTCTTCTGAAAAGCCGATGTTCCTCTTTCCTCTTTTGCTGGTAAACCGCACGGGAAGCGCTCTTGGCAGCTCTAGTTCTGGCATTCAGAACTGCATGATAGGCTTCGTCTTTGGCCAAGTGTGCGAGCCTGCACTCATCATCAAACCAGGTTTTTCGTTGTGGTCGCCTAATGAAACCCAAAACATCCGTGGCAGCGGTTTTGATTGTTGCAATGTTGCCACTGGGCCTCTGGGTTTGGCGCAGGCGCCGGGCTTGTCAAGAGATAAGAGGAGACATGACTGGCAAAGGTTGTGGCGGTCTCTTGTGATTGTAACTTCGCAACATCAAACTTTCTCACAGTGGATGTTCGATTCTGCGAAAGTGCGGACATCCATGACACTGGACGCATGTCTGCTATCAATCGCAATGTGATCAATTTGGTTGACGGTATTTTGATCAGGAGACCGCCAGGTCCCCTTCTGTATATTGAGGTGTGGGAAGTATGTGCTAGCTAAGATGACACTTCGCCCCGCAGCAAAGTCGATTAGCCTGTGTCCGTTACCGGAAGTGTTGTCGTGCAGGCTATGCTTTCCGACTGTCGAGCCAAAGTTACCGTTTCCGATTTTGGCGTTGAAGTCACCAAGAATAAACTTAGTGTCGTACTTCGGGCATTCATCATACGTCTTCTCGAGAAGATCGTAGAATTCTTCTTTTGTCGTGTCATCTTTTTCCTCCGTGGGGGCGTGGACGCAGATCAGCGAGATGTTGCTGAATTTGGATTTAATGCGGATTGTGACAATGCGTTCGCTTATGCCACGAAACCCCAAGACTTCTTGCCTAAGCCTTCCTCTTATCACAAATCCGCATCCAAATAGCCGCTGTTTCCTTGTCCTGTAGCTCTTGCCGTAGTAGATGTCACAGTTTCTCATCCTCCCTGTGCCTTCACCATCCCATCGCACTTCTTGGATGGCTGTGATGTCAGCTATGACACCATCTAGGGCTTCCACTAATTGTTCGGCTGCACGTGGTCTGTTAAGGGTCCGGACATTCCACGTGCAGAACCGAAATTCGTTGTCCTTGTTTCGTTTGCTAGGGTCGTCATCAGTAGGGTCATCCATATCCGAGGCAGTTGGTTGTTTCGGAACAAAAAGGTTTTTTACGTGGTAGGGAAGTTACCCCGACGCACAACCCCCAACCTGGGGGACAAAAGGAGCTTGAGAAATCCAGAGTCAGTAACCCACTACGGGGATGTGAGAGCTACCGTTGGTCCTATATGGGCTCATCCGCCACCTTCTCTATTTCACTACCCTGACTAATAGTAGTGAAAGGACCCAAAGACCTGAGCTCCGAATATGTCGAAGTAGCTCAATGGGGTGCCTACCATATTGTCTGTAAGCGTCGCCGTTGGTTCACTTAATTGGAAGCTCATCCGCCGCTCGCTTGCTTTCTGAGGGGTTCGTACAGAATAAACTGCTACCCAACAAGAGAAACAGAGGAGCTTTATGGCAGGGCAATTATAGTGTTGCTATTTTTCTGTGATCAACACTCGCGCTTATAAGTTCAGCAAGTCAAGTCCGGGTGGACAAGACCAGTACCCGATGGCTACCACTTGGAGGTAAAATAAGCACAATTGATGCGTATGAGACAATTGCAACGCTGGGCATCACCATGTTGATACCAATCAGGGTCTACCCTATTTATACAGCACCCAGCCATCCATGTTGTTAGTTGATTTTAAAAATTGGTTAAATAAATAAAAAACGAGTTTTATAACGAACATTTAATAATAAAAAAAATAATAATAAAAATATTAATACGCGACGCGTTTCAGACGTACGTCCATCATCGGGCTTTTGATTACTGGTGAGTGAGAGTGAGAGTAGAGTTGTGTAAAGTATGTTATGAAGGATGTGTTTAGTGTTGTTTGATGTTTATCTGTTGTTGTATATGTTTGTCTCCTTTCGTCTTCCACTTTTGTTTGGTGGTTTATGGCAGTATTGTATAATACGTTGTTTTTTATTGTAAGTTTGTTAGACTATGTTGTTCTGAAAAGTGAAAAAATTTCTATAAAGGACAACAAATCCAAAAATTTATGATAAAATACTTTGTACACAAAAAAAAATCTTTTAAAAAATTTGAAAATCTGAAGGTATTCAAAAATAACCGAATCTACTTCTTCACAAAAACACAAAAAAATTGGCTAAATGATCACTTGTGCCATCCCGTAAGGCTAGATTTTCTTGTTTTTGTGAAGAAGTAGGTTCGGTTATTTTTGAATACCTTGGCAACAAAATGTCGTAGAGCCATACGGTTTCCAGTGTTGGATTAAAGACTAATGGGAGCATTGAATTCTGAGAACAAAAGTTATACTTAATTACGTAAAATTTTGAAAAAAATAGTTTTAAAATTATTTTTTCAAATTTTTTTTCAAAACTTTGAGTTTGAAAATTTATATTTTTTAAACTATTCGTTAAAACAATTTAATTTAAAAACAAAATGAAAGAAAAAGTTTTTGGCTTTCCAAAAAGGTATAACGCGGTGTTGTAAACGAAGCCGTTGATTTTTAATATTTTTGTATACAAAATAAGTCAATTTTTCAGAAAATTGCCCCTCCTGGCTAAACGGGGGGGAATAGACCCCCCCTCCTATACGATTTTTTTCTTGTCTCAACTCAACCTACACGCTCAAGCTTTTTGGCACAACGCTCGTGAATCACCCTGTATAATGCATATAAATAAAGGTTCAAAATAAGATTTTTCTTCAAACCGGACAGATGTCACATCCCACAGCTGTATCCACCTGCACTCTACCAACTGTGACTCTATAGCCGTTTAATGTTTGTATGTGTGCTTTTAACGAATTGCAAACAAAAAAAGATGCATATTAAGCACGTCTTTTTAAGTCAGTTGGACAAGGTGGTCCAATTAGCCCCACTCTTGGTTTGATGAACATTTTCCATCATCTATATCTATATAAAAGCACAAAGTACTCAAAACTGTTCAATTTAGCGAACAAAATGTGAAAATATAGTAAATTTACTTATATAAAAAACTTTACGTCAGTCCAAAATTTTGGTTGTCACTAGAAAAATAAAAAAGACAAAATGCAATCGAAACCGGTATGGCACATGCTGCTCAGAGAGTACTCACTTGGTTTGCGTATAGTTATGTTCTTGTAGTGCTTTCGGTTTCTGAAAATATCGCGTTGTCCAACTTTGCCCTGTGATCCAACTAACCCCGCCTAACCCTACCTATAAAAGCCAGTAATATATATATCGCAAGATAAAGTATTGCCAAATAATATGTTTAATTGTTTAAGATTTAAGATATGAGTCCTGTTAGTTTAAAAAAAAAAGACTTTCTCAAAACAAATTAAGTACCTATGTTTTCCCTAATTATTTCTCTTTTTGTTAAATTTATAGTTGTTCGAATTTATATTGTTTCTCTACGCTTTAAGTATTTTTGAAGTAATCATTTATCATTATAATGACAAATACTGAATAGAATTGAAATACTGCCTGTATTGACTGACTGGACAGTTTTCTTCCTCAAATAAAAAGTGTTATTCAAAAATCAACTTCACAAAAATCAATTATAAAACGCGGATGACTTAGGTTAAGCACGCACAAGGTAGCCATTTATTATAGGAGTGTATGGTCGCTGGCCGCGACTAGCCTTATAGCACCCTGTATCGTTTTCACTCCGGGAACAACTCATTCTGAAAACCAATGCAACAACCAAAATAATTGCTTCCATACACCAGTTTCTCAATCAACTGAAATCATCATTTAATATTCAAACACAATTGTCAGAAGGCTTCAGAAGAAGCTTTTAGGATTTATATCTTCGGAACTACTTCTTTTTGTGAAAATGGCAAAAGCCTTGATATTAAGAGTAAGGAGTAACCCTTCGCATTCACTTCCTATTTTGCCTGAAAGGCAATAACCTTGATGTGCGTTGTATATACGGTTTTATTTCCATCGAGTGTTTTCTGAGCAATATGTCAGCTCATGATAGCAAGAACATCCAAATCTTTTACCTAACAAAAGCCTTTGATTGGATGCCTGGCCCAAAATGCCATAAAACGCTTAGACTATCTACGGTCATATATATATATATATATATATAGGTATACTTTTCAAGGGAACCGGAAAAATCAAAAGCACTTTGTGGACAAGACATATTTTTAGTCAGTATTTTTGCATTTTATTTTAATTATTGGAATTTGACCAACGACATTAAATTATATTAAAAACTTCGACGATTTGATTCTCTCAAATTATTGGATCATAATTACATACTTCACATTTCTCTTGAAAAGGAAAAAGATCAAGGCATTATTTGCTGGCGTCAATTAATTGAAATACCTTTGGCCACAGCAAATTACTTAATATTAACCTCAATCACTAATAAATAATTGATTGCATAATTCTTTAAGAAACATTAGCGTAGTTTGCAGGAATCAAACCAAAAATCTACTTGCGACAGCGCCAGGCTGCCAGCGTTATGAAATTTTCTTACCAAGAATCATTTTCCATTTAGGTTCAGCTTATTTTGTCACTTACATCCATTATTTCCTGGATTATCTTTGAAGTGCTACTAAATGCTTCGAATACACATGCTTTTCTTCACTTTGGATAAGAATGCCATCGAAAGCAACAACAAGCATTATCATCTTCATTCCTCATTAACTCGTGTCGGCTTAAAGGATTTTCTCTGCAGCAAATGAATCCTTAACCGAGATAAAGAATGTCGTAAACTAAAGGATACAGAAATATGAAAGCCCCCTTGAAGATGTGTCTTTGAGTTTGGTGAATTACTCTTTTCCCTTAGTTTTTCTCGAAAAAAGGAAACAGCAAAATGTTACCTATATCATATTGAAGGAAGAATATCTTGGAATGGTGCGGCGGGCTAGGACGACGCGATGAAGATGTGACTTTCAGATTCAGGTTTTCTTCTGGAACGAAAAAGCGTTGCATAAGGAAATACTTACTATAATACCTAGTAGGTTTATGGTGAAAAGATATTATTTTTATTTTCCATAAATTGTTGTTATTGTTGAAGATGAAGTTTAAGATACTTGAAATAAAGGATAGGCACTCACGTTACATCGTTATATATATTCTTGTTATAGTGTACTTGAACATCTATTTTGTCTCTGGCTAGTGACAGTGAGTGGAAGAGACAAGTTGGTAGCAGACCTACCCCCACTCTACTGGACGAATAAATAAATGAAGTGCGGAAATTATTTCTTTAGATTTTTTTTTTTAGAGTATAGAAAAAAAAATTAAGGACCATTAATTAAAGAATACACATAACAGAATATAACATGTGAATGCTGCACAAAGTTCAAACTCTTCCCATGTCTTTGTTCTAAGCACGGATTTTTTTTCAGGATCAAAGAAGAAAGCTTGATGTTTGATGTTTTGCGTTTTTTGTGTTATCTGGTGCAATATTTTGGAAAAAAATTGATGCAGCACAGAAATGCCAACAAAAATTCAGAACGAAGTTTTTGAAAATTAGATCAACAATAAGCCAAAAAAAGGTTGACTAATCATGTGTCGCCTTCAATCGAAAAGGAACAAAAAAAAAATATAGATTATAAAAATTTAATTGAAACATTCAGTGCAATAAAAACTCGAAAGAACCTAATAGAATCTTTGTTCGTATTTGTTTACTTAAAATTTTCAAAGGGTGTAAGCTTGCTTTCCCGCCCCTGCATCTATGAACTCTTTTGGCACATTTGCTTAGAAATAAGGCATGCAATAATATTTCTTCGCTAAATATCTATCCATGAAGAAAAAATTAAAAATCGTTCGACCAGTTTTTTTAAATGATTTTTCTTAAAAAAAAAACTTTTCGAAAAAAATATTTTAAAAATTTGCTTGAGTATATCATTATAGTATATATTAAAGTATATCATCTATAAAAATTATTTAAAAAATTTCAATATACCCGTTTTCAAAATATTTCGAAAACTAAATTTTTTTTAGAAAATTATTTAAAATAGAAAAAATAGTTTTTGAAAATTTTGAAATGCAAACGCAATATAAATTTAATTATAAATGGCTTCTTGCGTTAAAATTTTTATTGAAATCGGAAGAATAGTTTACGATTACACCAAATTTAAAAAAAACTGGTTCTGAGAGGTACCGTTATAAGACAAATTTCGAAAAAACTTTTTTTTTATTAAAAGACTAGCTGACCCACCCGGCTTCGCTCGGTTAGACAAATCTTAGTTTCATACGGATTAAATGAATTACAATTTAAAAAATATAATTGCAGTATTTAAAAACTGACAGGAAACACATTTTTAACTTAAAACATACATAAGTGTTGTTAAGAAATATTTAATTTGAAATACAATGATATCGATATTTATAATCAAAAAGTTTTTTACTTGCGATTATAGGTATTATAAGGCAAGTTATTCATTCGTCTTGAAAAAAAAAGTTAAAAATTCTGTCCGTCTGTCTGTCTGTCTGTATGTACCTACATCCCAAACGGGTGTGCCGAATTGCTTCAAACTTGGTATATAGATTTTTTTTGGTATTGTACAGAGGGGAAATTGAAATTTTTTAGCTCAAAAAATAACGGTACCTGCCATATAACCGTTACGTTTAAGCTTATTCTTCTCAAAAACGGCTCTAACGATTTCGATTTAAAAAAATCAGTGTTGCTTTTTAGGTACGACCAATTATATGTCTGAAAAAAAAGTTTTAAAAAATGTCTAAGAACGGTACTTTCCATAGGACCGTTTTTTTTTGTTTTCGACTATCTCGAAAATGACTCAACCGATTCTTTCGAAATTTCACACATATATAGTTGTAGGTAGCTCAATTTGTACTGCATACCAATATTTTTGAAAAATATTTTTTCGTATTTTGAAAAGCATCTTAAAAAAAAAAATTTTAATTAATATTTTGAAAACTGCTTATTAATTTTTTTTCTAAAAATTATTAATAAATGTATTTGCTGAATACCTATGAAATGGCGTGTTTGAATTTTTTTTTTGAAATTTTTTTTCAAAAGAAACTTTTTTTTAAAAACCGCTCCACAGAGTTTTATAAATTTACCCTCATAAATTCAAATTTAACCAAGAAATAAAATGGTGTCCTTTTTTTCAGCTCAAATTAGTTTAAGTATTTATTTAAGAATTTTGAAAATTTTATTTTTATCAAAATCTCAAGCCCCTAGACAACTGTCACACATTAGAGCATTAGACCCAGTCGTGCATTTTATTTGTTGATGCGCCCGGCGGAACTTGAAAAATGTTCTTGATTTAATTAATATTAGCAGCAATACGTGCTCAAAGTGGAATTGCGTTAGCTCTCGCATCTACAGGAATTGCTGCAACACTGTTGGAAGGTGGAAGAACAGCACACTGAGCACTGAAGCTTTCTTTAAACCTGCGAATCAAAGAAAATCCTGTTTGCAGCATTTCAAAGCAATCAGTTATGGCAAAAGTGGTGATATAGCAAGCGGATTTCCGAAATCACTTCCCGTGATTCTGAAACCAACAGCGGCGTATGAATAAATCTCATGTCTCAAGGCATCGTTTTTTTCGGTATGTGCAAACCATTCCATTGAGTGTGAATATGCAAGTGTTTTTTGGATTTGCCTGGCATGCCGCCTCATCATTTGAGTTTTAAAGTTGGATCTGTCATCTTAATGCTACAAAACCTTTATGCCCCGAAACTGTGCAATGGAACCCAACTGATTGTGAAGAAGCTGATGAACAATGTGATAGTGGCAAGGATTTTGAAAGGACCGTTCAAAGGAGAAGCATGCCAAATTCCGCGAATTTCCTTTTCTTCAACTGATTTGCCGTCAGCTATTATAATGTGGCGTGTTTCCTAGTTGGAAAACCATCCTCACTCTTCATTTACGCTCCGGAGCAGAAAACAAATTGTTGTTTATCCATGCAGCCTTACACTCAATTCAATCATTTTTCTTATATAATTTATTAATTAATTTAACAATTTTTTAAATGAACTATTTGCATTACTCAAGAGCTTTTTGATAAACAATTTTTTTTATTTTCGCATTTAATGCATAAATAAACAATAAGGACGGTTTACCCACTCGCCAACGTCCAACATAAAGTTTAGGCAAAATAAATTTGGAAAAATGTTTGCCTAAATTCCCCTGCTAACAATATCAATACACCACCAAATAAACGTTGGTTTCCTCGTTAATCTTTTAACGTTCGATTAAGGGCTTCTAATAATTTCTTGTGAACCATCGTGCACTCATCCCAAATGATTATTTTACATTGCTGTAAAACCTTTGCCATTCCAGATGTTTTTGAAATATTACGTGTTTGAAATTCATTTACAATGGCAATGGCAATTTTAATGCAGAGTGAGCTGTTCGCCCACCGTCTAACAAAGTTTTCGCAATCCCAGACGACGCAAGCGCAAACGCTATTTTATTTTGAGATCGAATCGTAGCTAAGATCCAAGTTCTGGTTTGAATAAATATTTCGCATTCGATGTAATGGGCCCTATCATGATAACCGATCGGAGAAAAATTGTCTCTAATTCGGGCGAAATGTACGAATTTTGTATCATGGTACCTCTCCGATTGATAAATCGGACACACATCCGAAAAATAATAAAGCATGCATTGAAAATGTCAAAATGATAATGACGCACAGCGAATTCATACGATGCATGGCTTTTTTATATTTGTATTTCTCTCGATTGTCTCCGGCAGCAAATTACTTGCGGACCTTTGTCGGATGGTAATAAAAAAATACAAACTATTTAATTTCTTTTGTATTTGTTTTTTTTTTTAAATTCTTTTTCCTTTGTTTGAGGCTTTCTGCTTGTGTTATGTATTTCATCCCCTAAAAATACAGCTGCGCTGTGCAGTTTTATTCGACTACAAAGGAGGTTCATAAATTAATATTTTTGTTTTCCTCATGCCATGGTATGCGCGTCGGTACGCATTTGTATTTCTCTTCCGATTCGGTTACGATGAACACAATAAATGCTCCGATCGGAATTTTCCCCTGTCGGAGTATTCTCCGATCGGTTACCATGATAGGGCCCAATGTTTCTTCAGTCATTTCATCCCGATGATTTGTCCAAAATCGCAGATTACAAACTTATTCCAATTTTATTAAAATTAAATTGACACATTGAAAATAAAAATAATTTTCTATAATTACGGGAAAAATACTTTATGTGTCGACGAAAATGCTAGATCAAAAAGAACCACGCTACCGCTTTACAGAATTTTGACCAAACTTCACAGAAACCTTTGCAGGCATCCTCAGAAGATGCTACCAAAAGATTTGTTAGTATTTTGACAGAATGCAATAAAACTGCAGTTGTGGCAAATTATTTTACCGAAGTTTGGCCGAAAACCTTCATTGACATACTCAGAAGACCCTACAAAAAATGTTGTTATTAATATTACAAAATGCACTAAAAATGCATTTTGCGATTTGCCCTTTACCGAAATTTGACCAATCTTCACAAAAAGACCTTCCTCAATAGAATAGCTAGATTTATACAAAAATATTAAAAAATTCTGCCCAGCCATTCTCGAGTTTATCGACCCCGAACATAAGGCAACTTATTTTTATATATTAGATAGACTGTCCTATAAAAAAAAAGTATCCTGAAAGTTTTGTCAAAATCGTTAGAACCTATTTCGAAAAAATTTGTTTAGTATTCGTACCGTTATTTTTCGATCTAGAGCAAAAACGAAATAAGACCTCCATAGGGAGTTCCAAATAATTACTAAATACCAACTTTGAAGCACATCGGCCCATACTTTTAGAGTGTAGAGGTGCGAACAGACAGACAGACAGACGGGCGGAATTTCCAGGCGAACTTTTTTCGACTTCTCAATCATGGTAATATGATGTTTAATTGTTACTTACTCAAATTTTTTTTTTACACGAATCCATAACTTGCCTTATTGTATCTATAACCGCAAGTAAAAAGTAGAGAAAAAAAGAAAGGGCTTACACGAATGGAATCTCTCTATATCGGATGAAAAGTCACTTAGAGATTTTAAGTATTCGAGAGATACACCGACGAACTGTACCTACGTGCTGTACAGCGACATAAGCCTAACCAGAAAATTTCAAATTTAATTACTAAGATGGCTCTGCCATGTAGAGCTTCAGCTCGCATAGTCTTTAACGCCAAACCAGAGGGATTCACATCAGAAGACAAGTCAGACCTCAACTTTGATGGAGCGACCAGGTAGAGGGAGATCTCCGAATACTTGGAGTCCGAGTTTGAAGTCGGCAGAAGGACATATTAAGCAAGGCCTAGGAGCACCGCACACTAGTTGAGCCAACATAAGAAAGTTAGAAAGATAGTATGATAAATGTAGTTATGCAGCCATCCACCACGCAATATTTTAGTGCGGTACTCGATTAAGCACAGTAATATTGGCGGTGTAAGGGAACTACATAGTGTAATACAGAGTTCAATTTTTAATTCATTAATTCATTTCTTCGTCCATTCCATATTCGCTAAAACGGTTCCTTTTTGCCACAAAATAAAAGCCCGATTCCTTTCCTTAATTAATGCCTCTTTCACAGAGCATGACGATTTTTGCTCTCTTATTGCTTTTAAGTGTTTTGTGTCTTATGTCAAAAATTTCAAAATAGTTCATTCTTTTTTTAACTAAATTTGAGTACCCACTCCAATTTTAAAATTCAGCATTATAATTTAGAGAACTCTTTAGTAAGAATCCGAAAAGAAAATTAAAAATAAAAATTGATCACACCGAATATTTGTTTGACCTACTTTTCTCGAGTTCCCCGCAAACTTTCCAAAATTTAAATCCTAAAAGTTTATGAAAATGCCTTTGAACTTAATCCATGGGTTAGATCTGGTTTCCCTCAAAAATCACTATAAAAAAAACAGTTTTTATGTTTTAAAAAAATGGGTTTCTCATTTTAACATTTATATTTGTTGACTCAACTTTTTAAACACTTTTACACAAAACAAAAAGTTAATTACTTAAACTTTACCAAGCATTTGTACATAAGAAATAATAAAAGTAAAAAAAAAGGGATATCAAATAAACGCTCATCCGGCCAAATCCTTGCATCCTCTTGAAATCAGGATTCTCGTTAACACCTGTTTTTATTTCACAAAGAGCATTTTATTACATTTGGGCAAACGCAAACCAGAGACTTTCCGTAAGGGTAATCTGAATTTTTGAGTTCTTTATGGGATGTATGACACTTATACAGGGTGTTGCAGGAAAACTAACTTTATAGCTTGGATTTTATGCGAGGGTGATAAATAATCGATATAAGGAAGGTAATTTCAAAAACTGCAATAACTATCTTGGTGTCAATTATTGACGAGAAGATAAAACCAAAAATCCAGTCTACGCTCACAAGAGGTACCAAGTGGGGTTTCACAATGGTCGATCATGATTGCGTTGATCATCTCAATACCTTACAAATAATCCTGACATTAAGTTCTTCCATTTCGAAAAGGTTTTTGATCGCGTTTATCGTAATGCTATCTGTATCTCTGGATGCTAAAGGCATATCCAACAAAATTGTTGGTATAATAAAAGAAGCGTATGAAAGGGGTGGTGTTCCCAAACCAATTTTGTTCTTACTTGCTGTTGAATGTTGATGATGTTATGACTGTCACGGTGGGTGAAAATGAGAGACTTCTAATCCAATGTGACCCATTGCACAAGTAGGTAGTAAGCCATTCAGACTATGCACAACAGAGAGGTATATGAAAGGATCTGGTTGTCGCCCCATGTTCCAATAAGACATGTATAGTGTTTCTGCCTCCAACAACAAATTGGAAACCAAGAAACAAGATAAATAGTCTATATTTTTTTAGAATAAAGATTTTACTTGTCGTAACATCAAAGAAAACGATTAGCAAATAGTGGCATGTTTCTACATCGCACGGTTTGTTCTCTTTCGAAATTTGTGTATCCCTTGGATAGCCTTATATGTATATACTTATTCTCACCAAAGTCCATTCTTTCAAATTCTAAATGAAGGAAGGAATACTTTAACAAAAATGTTATGACAATATAAAAAAAAAAACCTAACCTTATTTCAAAGTGATTTAACTTTAAGATTTGTGCGAAAAAGCAACTTTCATATTGAAAATTTTTAACTTATTCGATTTGAACCGTAAACAATAATGCCACACCATCCTGTAGCAATACTAACCTCTTACAAAGGTTTATTCCTTTCAACGTACAGCGTATCCTTCATTCATACAAAAACTGGAAAAGGACGAAAAAGAAAAAAAAACAAGCAAACGGAATGCATTCAATTCTTTTTCAATCCTTTCATTCCGACTTCCTTTCAATGGAATTCCTAATTTTTTGTGTTTGTGAAAACGAAAGGCAAAAAAGTTGTCTTCTTTCCTTTTTCTCCTTTTAAACGCAAACTCAAGTTTTTGTTTAAAGTTTTTTTTTTAAACCTTATTCAATAGAAGGGGTATATTGCATTTGGTGTTGAATTTGTAACATAGAGAAATAATTTACAATTAAATTAGTTATAGAAAAGTATATAATATTCTGGCCTAGAATCAAAAGCCGAGTCAATTAAACGATGTCCGTCGGTCTGAAAGCTAAAAAGCTGAAGTTTGGTATATATAATCTTTGATTCATGGGTAAGGCTAGTTCTTGAACCAGTAAAATCCACCCACAAACACGCCCACAATCGTCATTTTTGTTCAACAACCTCTTTTTGACAATATAAAAGTATGTTTTGTGCACAGTTACGATCAAAGCACAATGCTATAATTTTGCATACGCAGGCAATATGGTAATTTTCTCTAAATTTAATATACATTTTTGAATTTCGGGGTGGATATTGCCCACTTTTCTTACAAAATTAAAAATAAGGTGTTTATCAAATAACGGTTCTTATATTTGAGCGAAAAACCTTAAATTTGATGGGTATTCCTTGTACTTAAACATCTTATTTAGAAGAGAATTTTTTTGATTTTCGGAGTGGTTGAAGCCAATAGGGTATCCAAGAGTTTGTTGCGAACATACTGTAGTTCTTGCTTATGTTTTTTTTTTTAGATTTGACTTCAAGATAGAAGCAAAAGCACATGAAGAATAGAAGAATTCAAATGAAATTTTGTTTTTGTTTTAAAAACTGCTATAGCAAGGAAAGAAGTTGTTTTTTAACGTTTTTTTATTCACTCGATAGACAAAAAATAAAAGCAAACAGAATTCACAATGTAGTCTTGCATTGCGCTTCCTGAATGCAACGCTTTTTGTTTGTGTTTGTGTTTTTATTTTAGTTTTTTTTTTCGAAACTTTGTGGTTTAAAGTCGAATGCATATAATAAATATTTTCAATCCAAATGTTAAGACAGACTTTTTGTTTTATAAAACAAAAACTAGTTCTAGAGAACTTAATGCGGAACATACATATTGACCTCGATGAATAAGACGATGTCACGTCGAAAGCCTGAAGTTGTTGGATAAGCTGGCGTCGCGTCACGTTGTGGATAGAATGGCTTTTTTACATTATTTACAAACCAATGATTGTTAAATATTATGATACTTTTTTTCCTAGTGGGTTACAACTTACAAATGTATTCGAAAAATGTAAGATTGTTAGGGTTGAATACTTCCCCCACCCCATCATTTGTTTTTGAACCATTGGTTAAACACCGAATTTGTTTGTCTTACAAGAAGGCTGTTCAATCCCAGAGATTGTCGGATGGTAAAGTGAGGTTGAAGTGGCTGCCAGGAAACTTCTGACTCACTTTTAGTAGTTTTTAAGACATTGTCCAGTTATAACACTGATTAGAGAAACTACCTAGATGATATCTGCTTAGAGGGGGGCCGTCACAATCTCAAAAACCAATATGTCAAACGACGATTTTTCAAATAACAACATTTCAAACGACTGAATTTCAAAGGACAAAGTTAAACACGATAAAATCTCAAAATATCCAGATTTTGATATGACAACACTTCATGATTAAAAATAGAAGAGATTAATTTCTATTGGTCGCTGTGTATATCAGACTAGCTTAAATACACCCATTTTGCGGGTGCTAAATAACTTATATAATAACGTAATTATTGAATTTATTTTGTGTTTAAATTTTAATAAATTTTATTCAAGTGCTTTTTGATATACCAACAATATTTTTCGGTTTTCTATCGGAACCTCTAAATATTTACTGCATTTTCCTTAATCGACGGAATCCACCTTCAACCCAATGCCTCTGTTTACAACACATCTTTAATGGCTGAAATTATGGATACTTCTATTTGCCAACCAGCTCCCTTACCAGCTATTGAAGATGCTACACCACCTGCACCTGCTTGCCTACAACCTCTGTTTCCTCCCATCACCACTGCAGTGCCATCAACTCCCGCTACAGCAATTCACCCTCAATCAAGACTTAATTTATCACCTACTCACCAAACAACACTTTCACCTAGCTCAACACCACCTGCATTACCTACCTTAAACCGCTTTGGCACAACGTGGACTCTAACCGAATGGAACAACAGACTAAGGAAGTTAAACAACAATGCCGAGAGTGTGAGTTTCTTCATCACAAATGCTCCTGTAGATGCTGATGTCCCCTGGATAAGAAGACTATTTAGCCGTACTTTTGCAATAACCCTTAACGAGTGCCAGAAGATTTCGCCACCTCGCTACAGACTTCATAGCAACTTCAAAATTAGTTTTCCATCTAAATACGAATGGCTTCTTTGCTCCCATACTGATGATGTTTTCCGACTGGGAAAGATAATCATAACTAAATGGGAAGATAAGCTAGATTATCTTAGATCTAAAAATACTAATGTAAATCCCATCCATTTATCCTCGAACCGGAAAAACTTAAAAAATAAAACTCAGCCTAAACCAAACCCTATAAATAAAGTTTACCCAAAACCTACACCTAAGTCCACTCGTCCTCGATCTAACTCTAACTGTAGTTATAAAACTAACATTTTCCCTTCCTTCAATCGACACAATTTCATTTCTAACCCTGTTAAGCGTGTATCTTTCGATCTCAATCCTAACATAACCATCAATCAAAACCGCGAACAATTCTCTCAAACCATTCCACATCACTCCCCGCCCGCTTCTCAGATTGCGAACCCTAATCAATTCTATCCCAACTTTATTCATTGACATACCCTTAACCCTAAATCCAATGCACAAACCAAATCCTATCCGAATCCTCCGACTCCTTCTCCCCCTATTGATTCTCAGCCCCCTTCCGTTCCCTCTAACAGAACATCTTTCCTTGATCCACTTTTCCCTCCTACCGTTAAGCTAACAAAACGTCTTATCGATCAAAATGATGATGGCCGTTATGTTCTTTCTCGCCTTAGAGAACATCGAATATATTCTAATGTTCGACTCTACCTTGCATACCTTCACAATAAAGAAGATAATGTCTGCATAAATGGTGTTACAAGGACAAACCTTATAGTTTCAATTTTTCAAGAAGGCCTCCCCACTAATCCAATTGATCTCAAAAAAATCTTCGTCCGTTTCCATGAAACATTAAACCTCACCCCTTCCCATGTCGAAAATGACCTTTCTACCTATGCGTCTTTTGTACATTCAAACAGAATATCTCACCTTCAAAGAAGCAGGGCGGACCATAATAACTATTTTCGTTCCTAGTTTAGTTTCAACTTCTCCCTCAAGCCCAATATCTCAAATCTTTCCTAACCCAACCTCTCACTTCGCCTCAAATTGGATAACAACAACTCCTAAAACCAACTCTTACCAACACCTAAATAGTGAAATCGTCCCACTCACCTTCTACTATCAGAACGTTCGAGGCCTTCGCTCCAAAACTCATGGTGTTTTGCAACAAACTCATGCTCTACCCTTTGAAATCTATGCCCTGACGGAAACTAATATAATCCATAGTATAGAGAATCAAGAATTGTTTCCTTCTTCATTCAATGTCTATCGCGACGATGAGCTAAGAGATCCTTCTGACAAATGCCCTAACCGCGGTGTTCTACTAGCTATCCGAAACACGCTAGATTCCTCCCACATCACAACCTCTTCTTCCTCGAATCTCGACTATGTATCAATAAAAATATCGCTACCTCACAAATCACTTTTTGTGATGTGTTGTTATATTCTACCGTCACAACTCCAAATAGGATGATTTTAAACATTCACTCAAGCTTAAGCAGTGATTGAGCGAGAAATAACAGGAAATATTTGGCGAAATCACCTGCTTACATTATTACGACACCACCAGAAATACGTTGATTTCTGCGAAAATCTTGCAACGTTATATCTAACGCTTCCAAAAACTTTTTGTAAGCCATCATACATTCATCCCAAACGATTATACTACATTTCAATGGAAGTAAGAACTAAGTTTGAAATGTTTTTATTCGATCCATTGATAAGCTTCTTTTAGCTTTTAAAATTATTTATATTTTTTTATTCATATTTCATATTTTTACTTGCTTACTTCTATAGGGCAAGCTTTGGTTTCGTGCGGAAAAAAAAAATCAAGGTTTTAATCAAACATGACATAAAGATGATAGAGAAGTTTTCGCCATACCGTCCGTCGGTCTGTCTGTGCATGTGTGCGTCTGTGCGCTTTCTTACGTCCAGCTCCAGCTACAGCCTTAAAACTTGACGTATATTCTTCAAACTTCATACATAGCAATTTAAAGAAAAACGGTTGTCGAGGTCTTTTCTATATGTTTTTTTTTTTTTTTTTTTTTTTGCCCAGCTCAAACTGGTACCTTTGAAGTAACGGTTTTATTCATTTTGAATTTGATCGAAAACGGCTCTAAATATTTTTATTAAACTTAGGTGTGTACATAGAAGTCTTCGAAGAAAACTGCATTTTAAGTTTTTGTCTACAAATGAAAATGTAAAGGAAATTGGTTTTAATGGTTTCATTAAACTGGCCAAACGACTGACAACGACATTAACGAAATGATCCAGACTTGCTTAGTTATATTTCAAAGTCATAACTTTTCTAACACTGTCAATATGCTCAAAATACGAAACATGAACTTTTCTTAAACAAAGAATTTAAACTTGTTTGCTTATTTTATACAACAAAGAGTAGTTGTTGTTATTCCTCGAAGCAAGTACGTGTGACCCAATCGTGCGTTTTAGTGAAGCTGCATTAGCTTTAAAAAAAATCATAACTTCCATCCCAAAATCTTTTTTTAATAAGAAAAATATTTGTTTACATTTCCCTTCTATTATATTCGCAGAATTTGTTTTCAATCTAAAAACATGACCGAGAGCTAAGGTACGTGTGCAACAAACTGTTGGATACCCTATTCCCTATACCTATTTGTGTATGTGTATGCGTCCGCCTCCCGCAGCCAGCCGATGTTCCAGTTTCAGACACAAAATTCTTCTTTGGCAGACAGAAATAAATTCAATAACAATTATTTTGTGTGGTGTGATGTTCAATTGCACTGGCGCAATAAAAAAGGGCGTGTGCCACGCCCAAAGTTAAGACTTTTTATTGCCAAGGCAATTGGTATGAGCTCAGTGACATTCAATTTTATTCTTGTAGATCGATTTGAATAAAACAAGACAAAATTTAAATTTTTAAAAATTAGATTTTGAATGGAAATAGCGATTATGGGTGTTTTTAACAATTCTTGAACCACACTCTCCTACATAACCAAGAAATATATATATAAATCTAAGTGTTCATCTTTTTACTTCAAAACTGCGACCGATAGTTAAAAAACGTTAAAAAAATTAATGCATTATACGACTTTTGAAGGAAACGCCCCTTTAAAGAGGGCGTGTCTTAAAAATTTGAAACACTAACATATGTGTAAAACTACAGCTAAATCGAGTAGTTTTTAAACAGTCTTACCTGAACAAAGGTATTTTGTCAAAATCACGCCTTTAAAAGTGGGCGTATCGAAAAAATTACACAAGAAAATGGAGATATATTTTGCAAATTATTTTTCAAATAACGAACAGAAATAAAAAGGTTTAAATTGAACATTTTTGAGACTACATTATCTTTCTTTCGTGAAAAGTGGGCGTAAGCCACGCCCAAAATTCAAAAATTTCTTTTCATACACAATCTTTTTAGTTTCTATTAAGAGACGCAAAATTTTGGCTTTCTGATTCATTATAAATATACCGTTTATTTACAAAACAAAACAATTTTTTATAGATTCTAGTGGAAAGTGGGCGACAACCACGCCCAAAATCACATTTTTTGATTTCATACACAAGATGATTATGTGCAAGTAATACCCACAAAATTTAATGTTTTTCGCTTTAATATAACGATTGTTATTTTATAAAAACAAAATTGATGGTTTTGTATGAAAATGGGCGTCATCCACACCCAAATTGAAATATTTTTATTTGATTGGAAGACGGTTTACCTAAAGCTTACGTGCGCAAAATTTTAGCGTTATGCTTCTATCGTAACTCTACAAAAAACATAATTTAATTTTACCAAATTAAGGTTGTTCATCAAAAATAGTGATTGTGGGAGTGTTTGTGGGCGGATTTTACCGGTTCAAAAATTTAGCCTTACTCTTAAACCAAAGATTATATATACAAAATTTTAGCTTCCTAGTTAAAAAATTGTGACCACACCAAATACAATATACCCATTCTATGGAATAGGGTATACAAAAAGAATTTGAAATGATTCTATTTTCATAATATGGAGTGTAAACAAAACTTTTCGAATAAACTATATTTCCGGAACATTTAATCATGTTTCCAAACATAAACCGCACAGACAACCCACTAATTAAATTTATATTTTGAAATGTTTACCGAATGGAAAAAGTTTTTGCTTTAAATTGAAGTTATTTGACAAACAATTAATTGGTACAATCAAAAAGTATGTTAGTAGAGTATTTTATAAATTGGTTGAAAGATACCCTTCAAAAGCCAAACCACAATAATATATAATTTGAAATTTTTAATTATTAATTCTGTTTCTGTTTATTTTGGTGTCACTTCTCATATTGCCAAAATTAATTGTTAATTTTACAAACACGGACGAGGGAATGATTTGAAATTAAATCAAACACTATTTAAAAAACATCAAGCTTAATATAAATTTTCGTGAAAATATTAATTTTTGAAATCTAAAAATGTTGGTTGCAATTTCGTACTTGCATGAGGTTTACTTACTGTATTATTTATTTTTTTGGCGCCGGAATGCATAACATAGGGCATATTGCATATAGTTTCTATAATAGCAGCCTAAGCATGTTATACTGTTTTAAATATGTCTTGGGCCGATTTGCTTCGAACTCGATAAGGTTCACATCATTATTATGTCCTAAAGAGGGATTTTTGGAATTATAGTATTTTTGCTCTAATAAAAACTGTACCTCCCATAAGACCGACTTTTTCGAATCAGATTTTCTTGTAGCTATTTGACGGATTTCGATAAAATTTTTAATGTAGAAAACCTTTTATAAACAAAATAAGAACTATCAAGCACTAGAAATTCGTATTCTCAAAAAAAAAAAAAATTGGAATATGTTTTCGAAAAAACCGTTTTTTGAAAAAAAAAAAAAAATTTTATTTTCATTTTGTCAAAAAAAAATTCGAATACAAAATAGGAAGTACTTTTTATAAAAGTACTGTCAATGTCTCCGCGGCCAAACGTTACTCTTTACATTATCTTTTTGATTTAAGTCTTTAAGGTACATTTTAAACCGGCCGGCGGGCGGCCACGGCCAAACATTACGCGTCATATCGTTTTGCATCAAAATGTAAAGTTCCCAGAATAACATTGTGATGTTGCACAGCAGCTGCGGGCCAAACCACATTTATTAAACAAGCAAATTGCAATCAAATTCACATCATTACACACACACATAAACACACACACTCGTGTTTCATTTGTATCTATATATGGCTCGAGGATACTGTTGAAAGTTTATTGGAAATACCTTTAGCTTATGACATTGTTAGTGGATCTAGCTTTTGGAAGCATTCGCAAAATACATTTACATGGGTTCATTATAAAATAACATTTCGAAATTCAATCTTCCGATACGGTCGGTCGGTGGGTCAAGGAGCATGCTATTTACAATGTGTATATACATGTAAAATTAATATGACTTTATGCAGGGTGGGCCAAAATATATCAACCTATTGGAAGATGCTCTCATTTTTGCAAATGGCCGCCAATGTCAAATCAATTTTGACATTTGTGGACTAGACAGATGATGCACAATACAAGTGAACAAGCAATGGAGCGATACATGAACCGAAATGAACCGATATTCTGAAGACGGCGTTCCCGGGTCACCTCATCTCTCGTTTTGGCGATCTACACTGGCCCACAAGATCGCCCGATTTAACCGTTTCAGACTTTTTTTGTGGGGTTTTTTGAAGTCCCGTGTTTACGTAAATAAGCCCGAGACTCTGGAAGCCCTCAAGGATAACATTAGACACGAGTGCGAGAAACTGTCGCCCAAAGTTCTCGCTGAAGTGATGCAAAATGCAATAAAACGAGCAATCAATTGTGGTGGCACCCATTTGGCCGATATCATCTTCTCAACTTGGCCAATACAATTATTCTAAAGGTTCAAATAAACATAATCAAAAAACAGAATCGAAGTTCTTCATTTAGAAAAAAAAGAGCCAAACAACATCGGATGGATGACTTCTTTTGGCCCACCCTGTAGCTACAAACGCATTGGATTGTTTACTTGATATGTACCAAATGTTTAGTATAGAGCATGAGAACATAAGACTTTAAAACTAAAATTATTTCCTGATCCCATCTTTTATCCAAATCTATTGTAAGCTACTCGATATTTTAAGGAAACAACTAAAACTACGAAAGAATAATGCGAATTTTTGTATAATAAATAATTGAGGGCCGATCGCCTGAGAGTTGTTTTGTTCCATACGCCACTTTTGTCGTTTTTGAGTTAGGAACGGATTCTATGGTAATTTTGTATGCTCTTTTTAAATCTGTGATTCAATTTGATCTGTTTTTCCAATCCCGAGATATCGAACATTGATTTTGTCCCATATCATCCACAGAAATCAACAGTTTGTAAGTTGTTTTGGTGCTATAAAATATTTTTTGGTGTTTGGAAAAATTTTCCATATCAAATGGGAAATTTTTCCTTTTGAATTGTTTTGTTCCACGAGCATTTTACGAAGACAAGAGAAAGAGAAAATATTACCAAAGTTGAGAATTGGTTTGCCCTTCGTGCACACGTGCACTTGTGTTAAAGAAAAGCTATTTATGTATGTAGGTATATGGGACACTGACCACATACAGAATTTTAGCATTGCTTTGTTCCACCTTCTTATAAAATATAGTGCACTATAGTGATCTAATGTCTGACAGTGGTCTTGGGGCTTGAAATTTTGGGAAAAGCATTGAAAAAATCATATGAAATTTTATTAATCACTTAAAAATCAATGGTTAACACGCTTTTTGGAAAAAATGAAGTAAGCCATCGTTTGACCATTTTTTTCAAAAAACAGTTCTACATTAAAAATTTCATCGAAATCCGTCCAGTTGTTTACGAAAAAATATATTTTAAAAAAACAGTCATATGGGAGCTACCGTTATAAGACTTTTCCTGAAAAATCTATTCCAACCAAAACATATAATTTGCACAGATAACACTATTCACAAATTTTTATCGAAATACAGGGTGCGCCAGAGAAACTTACTTATTTGAAAAAATTCCCGCGCGGTGAGTTGGGCGGGTAGAGGGGCAAGAGGGGGCGCATCTGGAGGGGGAAGTTCCCAAGTTTGTTTCTCCCTCCAGTCAGTTGCCATCATGCTCTGGTCTAGAGAGCAGCGGGCCTTCGCAGTTGAGAGCTTCTTTTCTAACGGTCGCTCACTTGTTGCTACGCAACGTGCCTTCCGCGCTCGCTTTGAAATTCCTCCTCACAGACTCGTTCCTGGCCGTAATTCAATTCTGTCGTGGGTTAACTCATTTCGGGAGTGTGGAAGTGTCGCTAAACCCAGAAATGGACTTCAACGGACCATTAGAACTCCGGAAAATATCGAAAGAGTGAGGCAGTCAGTTGTGCGTTCTCCCCGGCGCGGCGTTCGGCTCGCAAACACGCAGCTGCTATGGGAATTTCTGACACCACTGTTCGACTGATTTCTTTTATGGGGTTATTTAAAATCCCTGGTTTATGTCGATCGACCACGGACCATAGCACACCTCAAGAACAACATTCGCGACGCCATAGCCAACATACCGATTGATATGCTGCGAAGAGTGGATACGAATTTCAAAAATCGACTTCATCAGTGTATGCGCAATGGGGGTCGCCATTTATCCGATGTCATTTTTAAGACTGCATAAAAAAAAATTGGGATATTGTATTCTCAAATAAAAAAAAAATTTAAAACAATAACTGAAGTACTTTTTTTTTATTGACCTTTCAAATAAGTAAGTTTCTCTGGCGCACCCTGTAGTAGGAGCCGTTCTGGGAAAAAATAATTTTTCACTAAAAGTGTATGGCAGGTGCCGTTAGTTTTAGAGTTAGACTGTTATTCCAAAAAACCCCTCTTTAGGACGTCATAATTATACTATGTACCAAGTTTGAAGCAAATCGGTACAGCCCTTTGGGCGGTAGGTTCCGACAGACAGACAGACAGAATTGTCGGACCCACTTTTTTAGGCTTCTCTATCATCGCAATGTTATCTACCTCCGGTACCTCCCATAGAACAGGTTTTTTAAAATCCTATTTTCTCGTAAGCCACTTGACGAATTTCGATGAAATTTATGATGTAATTCTTAAATTTTTGAAAAAAAAGTTTTTTTGAGTTTTATAAAAAAGTATTAATTTTATTTTTTTTTTTTTTATTATTTTTTTTTTATTTTTTTTTTTATCCAAAAAGTTTTTAATCAATTTGTTTAATTTTATTTTTCTGATAAAAACTACAAACTGCTATTAGTTGGCATACTCCAAAAAAAAATTGGAATATATTTTCGAAAAGTTTTTCAAAAAAAAAATTGTTTTTTGAAAAAACGATTTTGAAAAAAATGTTCCTTAAAATTCAAAAAAGTAAAAGAAACCTGATGGCTTACTTCATTTTCTCCAAAAAACGATTTAACTATTGATTTTTAAGTGATTAATAAAATTTCATATGATTTTTTCAATGCTTTTTTCCCGAAATCTCAAACCCCAAGACCATTTTTACACATTAGAGCAAGTTCGTACGACCCAGTCGTGCATTTTTTTTTACGAATGCATAACTTGCCTTATAGTTACTATAATCGCAAGTAAAAAAGAAGGCAATTTCAATTTTGGAAACTAAAATAATGAAAGCAGGTATGGCTTCGTCGCAAGTAATGGATGCTTTGAAATTAGTATCAACTTAGTTTTGGTAAACATTTTTATAAGTTTACTATATCAAACGTCTACTGTAATATCATTGGAATACGGCTTAATATGCTTAATTTGTATTTCGTTGCCTGAAAAGTCTAAACTTATTAAAATTTGGAACACAAAATTTCCAGAATTTGTTAGTCGAATGAATTCGGTAGATTGTTATTATGTAGAAATAATTAATAATGTGATGCATCGGAATTGGTTAAAATGTTTAAGAAGACAATTCGATATGAATATCAATGGATACTTGGAAATCAACAAATCGTTATAGGGAATAACCTTTGTTATTAGTTCCGGTAAAACGATCCCTAACTTCCATAACCATAAATTATTGATGATATAATTCATTAATTGATCATTCAAGCACTTTATACGGGCATTGTATTATTTATTATTGCTACCATCACGTCCTGGTTCTTTGAGTCGGGACAAAAAATTCTTCTCTATTTGCAGTTTTAATTCAATCGGAAGCCATAATTTTTTTGGTTCTTGTTTCTATGTATAATAACTGTAAGGTTAGGATGAATTGTATTTGTAAACTATAGTACTCTCCTAATAAGCGGAACGTTAGGTGCGCCATCTATGGATTAAGTTTACAAACACTTGATAAATAGAGTTAGGAGTGGTTTTTGTCCAGATTGCCACGGGAAGCAAAAACAATAATGAAAGGCATTTAATGTAAAGTGTCTACATAGATAAGACACTTAGCGCCGTCATTGACAAAATTCATAACTAAAAAAACATGTTCCATGAAATTACTATAAAAATATATATACAATGGGATAGGTTAGTGGGTTGATGGATGATTTTGTATGTCCAGTCATTTGCGAATCGCAGTTTTTCTCCCGTTTGTTTGAATAGTTCTTCCAAGTGCTGGAAGAAGTCACTTCCTAGAACTAATTTTTTTGAAGTTCCTTAGTGCTGGACAGTGACAGAGAAAATGTGGAGGGTCCTCTCCTCATGCACATCTATTTCATCACAACCAATGTACAGACAAGTCATCTGTGCTGAGCTTCAGCAAGGTTATACTGCTCACAAGGGATCGTAGTGATTTCTCATTGAACATCTTTTCGGTTCTTTGTTTTTTTTTTTTAAAGTAGGGCCACAGTTTCCTGGTGATGACACAGGAGTCGAGCGAATTCCATATATCATTAGCTGCAGCGAGTATTTTATTCCCAATCTTCTGTTTAGTTCTACAGTAAAGGTTGGGGTTTTACCGATGTCTCTGCTCAATTCAGTTCTTGGGAGGATCATCAGCTCGTACCCTTGTACACGTACACCACTGTGACCAGGAAACCAAACAGAGTCTTATCTTTGTTATGTTGACAGCCAAGAACAAGCTTTGATTTTTTTTCAGTGCCAAAAATTTCTTTAATTGCCGCTGGCCTGTGGAATCTCTTTTCTATTGAAGGCAGATTAAAAACTGGTATTCTTCTTTTATTGGCAAAAAGGACCAGTTCTGTCTTTTGCGGATTGGCCGCTGTTCGTGGCCAGGTATTAACCAAAGACAAGATGCTTTTAATTTGTTCACTAAAAGTCGAGATACATTTTTCTGTCGCTAGCCAGAGCTTAATAATCTGCATAAGGTATTATATTATATTATATTATATTTATTTGAATTCGTTAAATACTAACGGTACATTCTTAAATAAAATTAAAACTAACAATATATTCATAAATTGATACATACATAAATCTTATATCTACGAGTATATTATAAATATTGGATAAGAAATCTATTTTTAAAACAGTGAGATTTAACATTATCATTTGTGGAATTTAATATGGCATAGTTCTTATTAAATATATTGATCAAGAGATTGAGAGGGCTATTGGCGCCGTAGTTGGATCTACTGAAAATGTTACACAAAGGCAATTGCCTTCTTAAACTGGAACGACTAAAATTAAAATTAATACGACAAAGGGCTGATGGGGCTGTAATTGATCCATTAATTAACCGCACAATAAAACAGAATTGTAGGTACTCACGATGACTTAAAAGGGATGGAAGTTTTATTAGTTGAAGTCTTTGAGAGTAAGGTGGCAAAACGATTCTATCTAACCATGGAAGAAAACGCAAACAAAATCTCAAAAATCTTTTTTGAATACTCTATATTCTGTTGATATGAACAGCGTAGTAAGGGGCCCATACGATGCACCCATATTCCAGAATTGATCTCACAAAAGAGACATAAAGAGTCTTTAGGACATAAGGATCACGAAATTCGCGAGCAAACCTTTTAATGAAACCAAGTGTCATGTTAGCTTTTTTAATTATGTAATTGTAGTGATCAGTAAAGGAAAGCTTTGAGTCTAACACTACTCCAAGGTCCGTAAAGCTTGCCAAGTTACACAAGAGCGACGTATTCAACATATAATTATAAGAAAATACATTATGTTTGCGAGTAAAACACATGGTTTTACACTTGTCGATATTTAAAAACAGACTATTTGTATTGCACCAGTTCCAAAATCTATTAAGATCGTCTTGAAGAAGTTCACAATCAACAGTTGAGTCAATTTTTCGAAAAAATTTCACTTCATCGGCATAAATTAAAGACATAGAGTTTACTAAAACGGAAGGAAGATCATTAATAAATAACACAAATAATAACGGACCAAGGTGACTGCCCTGTGGCACACCTGAATTGACTCGAAAACATTTAGAACGTTCAGTTTTAAAAACAACACTATATAATCTATCTTTTAGATATGAGGATATCCACAAAACAAAACGATCATTTAGTCCAATAGTATGTAGTTTGTGGAGCAGTATATTATGATTCAATTTGTCGAATGCCTTACTAAAGTCAATAAAAACACAATCTACTTGTTGAAATTTTTCGAATGAATCAATACAGAAAGTCGTGAATTGTAATAAATTTGTGACCGTAGATTTTTGTTTTACGAAACCATGGTACTACTATGACTTCACTAAAAGCTGTATATATATAATGTATGTTTGTTTTCGGTCTTCCAATCCTAGTTCTTAGCAATATTATCATTGGATATTTCGTTGGAAGGCTAATCTATCGCCTATTATGATTCTCTTTATCAATATGCTATAGGTATTATTTGATTTAATAGCTCCTTACGTACCCTATACTAATAGATGTTCCTGAATGAATGAAATTAACTCACTCACTTTAAATCTACATTGAATACAGCTTCCTAAATTATTTGTTTTAAGGCAGAACATCTTTGAATGCAAAACCACTATAGGGCTTACAAATATTTGGTATCTGCAGGTTGTGATCAAAACAATACTCAGTCTTCCGGCAAGGAATTTGGTTATGCAGAGTCAAGTGTTTGGATTGACATTCTAAGAATTTAATTAATACATTTTACGAATCTTCAAAGAGGTTGATGAATTTTGTAGGGGGTTCAATTCTTCCAAAATTAAATCTATATACTTCTTCTTAAGCTTCCAATCAAATCTATACACTGGTTGTAAGAATGCAAGCCGTATTGTATCCTGCTGCATACTAGGCAAACGCAATATGCCAATTTTAAAATTTTACTGAAAAAGGTAGAATTCTCACGATTTCGTGTCGCATTAGTCATTTGATTACATAAGTAAACTTGCCGTTAACGATGACTGCCTTTCAGATACGAGTATATAATGTTGGCAGGGCCGGACTTGCCCTATAGGCAATGCAATTTTTGAGCCTCTTTTTGTTGATGAAGGAATGTGAGTAACTTTAAGAGGTCTGATCTACTCTAAATTTGATATAGTGTGCTGTTCTGTTACTTCCATTAATGCAGTGATATGATTTGGCAACAATATGGTTATCTCGACCCAAGGTATTGTATAAATAAGGTAGTATATTGTGCATCTGTCAAAAATGGAAAATCAAAATGGAGGTTCATTGTGACTACATTCTTTTGACATAAGTAGTTTGCAGTGAAAATATTGAAAGAAGTGGGAATTTATTTATTTTAAAAACAAACAAAATACATTATGAAACAGTTTTATTAATTTTTTTTTCCTTGCGTTTTCTTCAATAATATTGTTGAGGGTTTTGATCCAAAAAAATTCTTGAACGGCAGAAAATTGCCTTGACTTTTTTATCCAAAGATATTTTTTCAGATAATTTAATCAATTGTTTTATGTAATCGCGACCATAAACAAAGTGTTCTTTGTTAAATTGTTTAAAAATGAACTCCATCCTCTCCATATATGTCATCATTTCGTCCGCTGGTTTCTAAAGAAATCCCTCACTAAGCTGATTTGTCCAAGTGAATGAGGATTCTTGCTGCGTATTCTGAACAAGATGTGAATTCTTAACCCTTTGGCAAATATAACCTGCCAAATGTTCAAGGCCGTCATATTGCAGGGATTCTTATTCATCTGGGAGCTCATCAGCAACATCTTGAGTATAGTCAATGTTCCGAAAAGCCTGCTACTTAAATTGTGCGCAGCTTCTAAGTCGGGGGTATCATGTACTAATGTATTACCTAAAAAAAAAAAAAAAAAAAATTTAAACATCGTCCGTTTATTACGAAAATTTAAGTGCTAAAGCTTACCATTTAGTGATAAACTGCCTTCATTTCGACTAAGAATATAGGATCGATGTCTGAACATACATTCTAGACGGTTTGGATGATCATATAAGCCTCCCTTAGATCGAATAACTCCAAACAAAATTTCTAGTACATTCTGGTTTCGTCGGCATGACAACAAATACGAAATGTTGTGTCTAGTCTTCAGATCATTGTACACAAATTTTAGAGAATTGTTTGTCATGAGAATGTCTTTACATATAAAGTGAAGAAACTTGTTTAATAAAACGCTTTGTTTAATAGGTACTACATTTCCACCAAAATTAAATCCGCGTTTTATTATGCAATCCGTATAGTTTATACGAATTCCATTAATTTTTTTGGAATAAAACGCGGCTTTAGTTTTGGTGGAAACATAGTATAGACATCTTCAGTACCTTCTTGATGGAAGGGCATCATATTTTTTTTCCTTTGACTCTGATCTTCAGCATCGTATCCGTCATTTGATCTATTATTTCAAATTGGAGTCATTCGGAAAGCCCAACACCTTGGACTCGTTCCCGGTTCTCCTGGTATGGAGTTCTTACATTCAAACAGTCGAACCAATCATTCACCTAAAATTAGAATACAAATTTATTTAAATCGTATTTATTTACTCAATGAAGAACAAAAGATTGGTACCTGTTTGAAAAAATCGGAGCACTTAAGCCAACCTTCGGTACTCAGTTCTACCAAACTTCCAGCGCGCGAAATAGCTTTTGAGACAGTATGAAAAAAAAAGTTTTGTCTCAAGCTTAACTTTTTTGGCTCTGCATCTCTCACGTTCAAATTTGATGTCGATATTTTATAGGCAACACTCAAATCTGATTTACCATTAGTTTTTGCGATCAGTTCTTCAATTATCTTTTTGGTGATAATTTCTCCGTCCAAAATGAAACCATCATTATCCACGAAATTGATTCAAATAAGTTTCATGAGATGTGGCACGTATATATTATATTCCGAGATCACAAACCATAGCCACTTGAAAGCCGCATTCGTGAATAGCGATTATGATACTAAATAGTTTATCTTTGGTCATTCTTTGATCAAAATCATAGTCAATTGGGTTCATTGCTACCTGAACATATTTTGCAGCTTCGAGGGTTTCATCCTTACGTTAGTCATAAACTATCTTTTCTTTGACCTTCATTTCGTCAAATGAAAGTTCACAAATTTTGTCAATATTTTCTATATCGACGTTTTTCATTATACCTCTATTTTGGAGCACCACTTTTTAGCGGTTATTACAGCTGGAAGTGGATAATGTTTTCTCAAAAGCAGTCGGTATGCTCGGTATGCTTCATAATTGAATGCATTGCATGATGCAAATCATTATCATACGCCAAATGTATGATACTTTCCACGTTTTGAAAAAAAATTACAATGTTTTTACAAAAAAGAAAAATGATTCTCATACCAGAATAAAACATTTTCCGAATCAGCAAATATTTAAAAAAAAAAAATTGTACTTTTAAAAATAAATTGAGTATTGACATCACTCATCGCTGATAGATTGTGTGTTCTTTCTTTTTCGTTATCGGCTATCTTCTATTAAACATCAAGTGATGACAAAGTTAACTTTTGTGGGGTTTTCTATTAGAAAAATAAAATCTATTTTTTTTATATAAATACAAATATAAATTTGTCACGAAGCTAATTTTGATACCATTTATGAAAATGGAAAAGAAACTTTCTATATTTCCAGGTCAAAAGTTGTACCTATTGATTGTTGATTGTTCAATAAAAAAAAATTGCCATCGTTACTACCCCTAACAAAACTTTTACACAGGTGTTTGTGAAATGGAGTAGACATCCAAATATTGAATGACGATTGGGGAATTTCGGAGTTTTCCAAACAACTGAAAACGCCTTAAAAAAAAGGAGGCAGGTGGATAGTTCTTGGAGAAGTATTTAAGAATTCAAAACGCGCGGGCTGGGCCCCCATCTGATGAGGGCCCCTAGACAGTTGCCTACTCTGTCTAATGGTTACTCTGGCCCTGTATGTCGATATCTATACACATAAATAAAAATCAAGTGTCTGTTTGTAATTTCAAAATATCAGTTTTTTACTAAATGCGTGTACTTATAATGGTACTTATAACAAAAACGCAATTTTTAAAATTTTTGTCTGTCTGTTTGTTCTGGCTAATCTCGGAAACGGCTTAACCGATTTTGACGGGATTTTCACATGCAGATAGCTGATAAGCCGAATTAACTTAAAATTACACAGTATCTATATACATAAATAAAAAGTGTAAAATATCAGCTATTTACGAAATGCATATGAAAGAATTATTATTTTCAATACATTGATGGATGAATTTTGGCGAAACGAAGTTCGCGGGTCAGCTAGTATAAGAATAAAAGTGAAAAACTCTCTGGTCTCTCTTGATTTCCAGAAATTTTGGATCCCATTGAAAACACTGCTTTTGTATATAATAATAATTGTGTTATTGGTTTTGTTCAGTTTATGACCAATTCATCGCCAATCTTTGCGTGATGCCTACATTCACATTTATTTGTAAGTCACTGATGTTGGCAGAGCACTTCCATGTTTCTCAAGCATAAGTACAGTAGCACATATTCCACGTAGGGTTCAAACGGTTTCAACTTTGTACGGAGTTTAAATTATCTAGAGAAAGAATTCAGAATGTCCAGGTCTGCTTCACCATTGAATCATAAATAAATTCCTAGGAAGTTGAATTGAATTACCCCCTCTACTGTCTCCTGTTCTGGCTGGTGTGAGTTAATTAGTGTTTTTGGCATTAATCCTTTAACTATATTAGCCGCTTCTCCACATGTCTACATAAAAGTTCTTAAACAAAACATTCAAAACTATAAGATTCATTTTCACATTTCAATGGCCAATTGCTTGGTCAGGATTCTCGACAAAGAGATTCTTCAAAAAGAGCACATGAAAACTATAGAGGTCATAAATAAAAACCAAGTTAGTTGAAGTGAAGTTTCATAAAAAAAAAGAGATTGATTTCCGCAAATTGTTCTATGTAACTCTTCACTTCTGTCCGCTCACGTTTGTAGTATAGTTCTGGTTTCTGGTTATGAACTTTTATCTCGAGGCTACCAGATGATGTATGGACTAGCTACATGTTGTTATATCAGAAAAAAAAAACATGCTCTCAAACAATGAAAATTGTGTTCTCCTTATGAATGCAGCAGCATCCATGCAAATTCTTTTTATTATTTTACATTTTTGTGGAATGGACCTTTTATTGTGTTTTTCAACGCGTCTGGAATATAAATTTTCTTCTTTTCTGGATTTGAGTTGTATGGTTTTTCACTCACTTGCATTTACATTGCAAAAAAGGAGAGTAACATTTTTGAAAATGAATTTTCGTTTATGTGAAAGATTGAGTATATTGAAGAGTATGATTTTTAAGACAACAGACGTCCTTGAAACATAAAATAAATTGAACAATTTGGAATGGGACTCGGGAGAGATTTGAATTTATGAGTTTCCTTATCGTCTAAGCTCAATGTTTTAAATAAATAGTTTGAAAGACGGGTTCTGATTTATTCATTAAAACGATACCTAAATTTAGTTTCTTATTCATATTTTTCAAATAAAAAGAAATTTTTGTGACAGAACTCAGAAATCTTAGAGTTTTTATTTATAATACACTCGCACTCAAGGGGTTATTAAAACCCTTATATATAATGAATAAGCTTGTGTGAGCGAGGAGATAAAGTAATACATAGATGGTACAAAAAAGTTAGATAGATGGTACAGGAAAAGTTGAAACAGATAAAAACTGGTATATTTTTGTAAGAAGCGTTTATAGCAATCGGGAAAAAGGGTGACAGGGAAAATTTGTCTATTTGACGTTTCCGAAAAATAGAATATCTACACAAAGCATTCTATTTATCTTTAGAAATTTCGAATAAGACACTACAGGGTGCTTTTTTAGGGATTGACAACTTTCAATAATAATACAATTATGACAAGCTGATTCCGCCAGCAGCGTGTAAACCGCTCAAAACAGTCAATTTAAACTGATGCAATGCTGATACGTAAATGGCTTGAGGATGAACTTCGCTCCATATACGACAATTTTGCTTATTAACGAAGCCGTAAAATGGACGAAGTGCTCTATAAACTTCGCTAACAGATTATTATTTTCAAAGTAAATTTCCACAATTTGAAAGCGTTGTTCCGGCGCAGTGGCATAGCGAGGGAGGGGGGCAAGGGGGCACATGCCCAAGGTGGCGCTTTGTTAGGGGCGGCAGTTCGGAGCTGTACATTTTTTTTAATGTATAAAATTTACAAACGGATTATTTTACCAGTGCAACAAATTTATTTAAGAAGTTAAACAGTATTAACACTGCTTCACAGTAAAAAATCGGACATGCCTTAAGTTGCTTAACAACAAAATCCTATGAATGCTTGTTCCCTAGTACGCAACTAAATTTTATCAAAAGTGACAAAATTATACAACGGTATTAGTAACCAGTGATGCCACCCTATATATGATTGAGCGCAGTATTTTTGAAAAATAGAAGCAGTAAATTGCAATACACCCCAGTATAATAAATACAATATACAAATAACTTGAACTTGCTCTTATATGAGATAGTGGTCTTGGGTCTTGGAGATATTGAAAACAAATTAGCAGGGAAAAAAATAATATGAAATTTTATTAATCACTTAAAAATCACTAGTTTAAATGTTTTTTTTTTCTGGAAAAATGAAGGAAGCCATCTTTGTTCAATTGTTTTGAAAATTTAGAAAAAAAATTATTTATTTGTTCGGCTAGTTTTTTAACTTTTCGAAAACATATTCTATTTTTTAGAACTTTGTAGTTGTTATCAGATAAATAAAATTTTAAAAATTTAACAAATCATTTTTGTATTAAAACTAAAAAACCCTTTTTTTGAAAATTTTAAGACGCAGCATTATTTTGTTTATAAAATAAATTTATGAAAATTTCATCAAAATCCGTCAAGTGGTTTACGAGAATATCTGATTTGAAACAAAAACCGATCCAATGAGAGTAATGAGTACCACTATAAAACTTTTCCTGAAAAATCAATTCCAACCAAAGCATATAAAGTCAACCCAAAAATTTCAGAAGGCTTTAATTAAGTCGTAGAAGCTGTTTTTGAGGAAAATATGTTTTTCATTAAAAACCATGTGGCAGGTACATACTATTAATTATTAGTCTTAGAGCTAGAATGCTAATTCCAAACACCCTTAATTTCATGTTTGATTCTTAGAATTTTTTTTACGAATATGCATGTAACGTGTACCTATTTAAATTAAATTTGGTCTTTGTTTCTGTTTTATGTTTTCCCTTGAAATTCCTTCTATGTCAGTGATTTTTCAAAACTATGAACAACGTGTGGATTGAAGAGATGACTGACGTCGTAATCAAAATATTTCTATTCTAAATTATAATGCCCCAGAAGCACTTAAAATTTTATTCTCTTTAAATTAATGCTTTGGAATGAGCATTTACTCCTCTTCAAACAAATGTTGTAACCAAGTACTAATCCAGTACCAAAAACTCATTAAAAACCAAACACACATAGTTCAGCAAAGTAAAACCCTTTCCCGGAAGCCATTACGACAAAATCTCCCTTTGACATTGTAAACACTAAAAACCAAAGGGATATTATGTTTTATTTCTATATTATGCGTCAGACAGTTGGCATTTAGTGAATTGAAGTTTTCAGGTTGTTTTTTACTTGCTCTATAGGGCAAGTATTGGTTTCGTGCAGAAAAAAAAATCGAGGTTTTAATCAAACATGACATTACGATGAAAGAGAAGCCCAAAAAAGTGGTTTTCGCCATACCGTCCGTCGGTCTGTCTGTGCGTCTGTGCGGATGTGCGGATGTGCGGATGTGCGCTTTTTCACGTCATGCTACAGCCTAAACGGCTTGACGGATTTTCTTCAAACTTGGTATATAGCAGTTTGAAGAAAAACCATTGTCGAGGTTTTTTTTATTTTGTTTTATCCCGGCTCAAACTGGTACCTTTCAAGTAACGATTTTTTATAATTTGGATTTTCTCGAAAACGGCTCTAACGATTTTGATTAAATTTAAAATTTAGCTAACTTTAAACATTTCTAACAAAACTGCGTTTTGTGTTTTTGCCTCAAATGGTCGTAACGAAAATCAGGTTTTAACGGCTTTTTTTTAAATAGCCATAAGTTCACAACGGCTTGATTGAATCAACTCAAACTTTGTTTGACATAGTTTTTCATAGTGTTCTATAGGATGATTAAGTAAATTTTTCACTGAAGCCTTTCTAAACGGTGGCTTCCATACAACGAGCCGTTGAGTTTTAGCCAACATTTTTTGGTTTTTTTTAATTTTCTCGAAAATGGCTCTAACGATTTTGATTAAATTTTGTGTGTTATATTCTTTTAGTGTTTTTAAGAGAACTGCGTTTTTAGTTTTTGGCTAAAAATGCAAATAACGGAGATCTGCTCTTAACGGCTTTTTTTCAAATGGCCATAAGTTGTCAACGGTTGCATCGAATTCACTCAAACTTTGTTTCGTATAGTTCCTTACAGCTTCCTATCAGATGGCATTGATTTTTTTTCAGTTTCTCTTTTTTAAATGGTGGCTCCTATACAAAGAGCCACTAGATTTTGGCCAATTTTTTCATTTTTTCTAATTTACTCAAAAAAGGCTCCCCCGATTTTTATGAAACTTTGTATGTAACATACATAGAATACTTCAAACAAAACTGCATTTTTAGTTTTTGGCTATACATGATAATAGCGGAAATTGCTTTTAACAGTATTATTAATTTTGCCATAAGTGGACATTTGTATCATTTATAACACCCAAAATATAACGTCTTATTTTAAATATTAAAGGTTTCTTAACGTTAGCTCCCGTATATCGAATTTTCCAGTTTTAGACAATTTTCTTCGGTTTTTACCAAATTTTTCAAAAATGAATTGTTTTTATTGATCGAAAAGTTTGTTTTCATCGTACTATTGCACCAACAGAGCAAGTACGTGCGACCCAGTCGTGCATTTTATTTTTCAAGTAGGTATTGGTTTCAAAAACTTTATTTTGAAAACTACATGTGAAATGTTTTGACTAAAGTTTGCCCATTAGATTTTTTTTATAAATGATGTAATTCTTTCTTTTGGTAGAAAAATTACGTAGTTATTTCTAGTGGGATGTGTAGTGTTATGGCTAATACTGCGATTGCAATGTTATTATTTGAGGTAAGTTTAAAAAGTGCGGAAATACATCTTTTCAGGATACTGTGATACACCCAAGATGAATTGACGGATGAACAAGTTAACAGGAAACTAGAGTTCACCGTATAACAAGCTTAACTAATAGATATAATAAAAAAATTATTGAATTTTTATTGTGTTTAAATTCTTATAAATTTTATTCGAGGGCATTTTGATATAAAATATTTCTCGGTTTTCAATCGGTCAAAATTATTTGCCTTCACTTAAACATGCAACATACAGTTGCCCATGTGCAAATATTGGAACCTGTAAATATTTACCGCATATTCCTTAAGATTGGTCATGTGCCTTACAAATCGTTATGGCTAAAGCAAGTCGTAAGTCGTATCGGAAGACGTTTGAAATCGAATGATAAATCTGATGGAAATATTGGAATCAAAACAACTTGACCTTTGTATTTCCCTTTCAAAATTGTTTTTTACTGAAAGTCTGGTACCATTGCAAAGTCGATGTTGATTAATATTGCGTAGCATTATAATTGACGCACCAGTTTTCAATAGTATAGAGATATTGTGGTGGTAAGCCAGGTTAATCAAAAGTATTCAAAAATTCAGTGGAATAATTCATGGCATCATCTTGATTCAAGCATAACTGTGCAGATTTGATTTTAATGCAAACATTTATTCAAAATGTCTGCATTGATATCATTAATATTCCCGACAAAATTGTTGTATGTTGTATTTGGAAATACACTTTCAATTAATTAATAAATTCTTGTTTTTATTGAGAGATTCGAAAAAAATTTGTTGGTAGTGTTACTAAGCCGGTTGGGTTATCAACTCGTGATTAGCCATTTCCAATATCCATAACTGTTTCGAAAATTCATCTGCTGTTGGATTATATTGTAACTGAACGAGCACAATTGTGGTAAGGGTGAATTTTTTTACATGCCTCTAATATGTATGATGCTTTCGAGAAATAACAGGCAATTTTTTGCGCAAATCACCGGCTAATAATTCGCGCGAATTTTGGGCTATTATTTTCAAAAACTCTCCAAAACAAAAACAAAACTATTTCTTTTCATATTATAGCTTCCTATTCTTTTCAAAAACTCTCCAAATTTAAAACTGAAACATTTCGTTTTTAATATTATAATTTGCGACAATTTACGGCTATCACTTTCAACAACTTTCCAAAATTTAAACTGGCTTCAATTCCAAATACTTTATTTACTTATTTAAATCAAATACAAATAAAATACTGCTCATTGAATTTCTTGTTTCATTTAACTGTCGCTTAAAATGAAGGTTGTTTTCTCAACTGGACTATAATAATGAAGAATTGTGTAATCAGGTAATCAAAACTATAAGGTGTAATGGGAGAAATTTCGTTTTAGATATATTTTAATTGGAAAATTCAGCAAAATCCACCCGCACATTAGACTTTGTTTCACTTACTAAAAGTGAAATAAGGCCAACTAAACTTAAAGCGCAATAAGGGCATTTTGGCTTTATTTCACTTCGTCAAAGTGAAATGAGGCCATATGTTGGAATATGGCCCTCTTTCACAATTACTAAGTGAAATAATGCCAAATTTTGAAATATGGCCTTATTTCGTACGGCCTTATTTCACGGCACTGTGATGATCTACTTCACCCGAGGACAGCATATATTTTGTTTTATCTTCATTTACATCCAGACCCATTCGAGCCGCTTCCACTTCAATACTTGCGAATGCTCCACTGACAGCGCGCTTCGTTCTTCCAATAATGTCAATATCATCAGCATAGCCAGGTAATTGAACGGATCTAAAAAAATCGTACCGCTGGTGTTGACATGCGAGTTGCGTACGATTGCCTCAAGAATGATGTTGAAGAGGTTACATGACAGCGCGTCACCCTGTAGTAAGCCTTTCTCGACAATAAATGAGTCGGTGGTGTTCTTACCAACCTTGACGGAGCAGCGCGAGTTCTCCATAGTCATCCTGCACAATCGAACGAGTTTGGCAGGGATGCCAAGAAGTGACATGGCTCTGTATAGCTCGTTCCTGTTTACACTGTCATAGGCGACTTTAAAATCGAAAAAGAGGTGGTGAGTATCGATCTGAAATTCTTGGGTCTTTTCCAAAATCTGCCGAAGTGTGAAAATTTGGTCAACGGTTGACTTACCGGGCCTGAAACCACACTGATAGGGGCCAATCAGTTCACGTGCGAAAGGGTTCAGACGTTCACACAGAATGGCCGACAAGATTTTATAGGCGACATTTAGGAGACTTATACCTCTGTAGTTGGCGCAGCTTAGAGTATCTCCTTTCTTGTGGATAGGGCACACAATGCTGAGGTTCCATTCGTCAGGCATACTTTCTTCCGAGCAGATTGTACAGATGAGTTGGTGTATGCTCCTCACCAAGTCATCTCCCGCTGCTTTGAAGAGTTCAGCCGTAAGGCCATCAGCTCCAGCAGCCTTGTTGGACTTTAGTTTAGATATTGCTATCCGAACTTCTTCTTGGTCGGGAGGACGGAAATTTTGTTCTTCATCATCCAAATCGAATGGATCATTCTGCCTGACAGCGATTAGTTGGTTGTCTTCGCCGTTTAACAGTCTGCAGAAGTGTTCTTTCCAAATTCTCAGCACCGACTGTGTATCTACAACGACATTCCCACCCTCGTCTCTACATGCTTTCGCTCGGGCTTTGTAACCCTTGGACGAATGCTTTACCCTTTGGTAGAACTTTCGAACATTGCTTCTGCCGTAGCACCCCTCAATAGATTCAACCATTCGTTTTTCCAGTTCTCTTTTTTTTCTTCTGAAAAGCCGATGTTCCTCTTTCCTCTTTTGCTGGTAAACCGCACGGGAAGCGCTCTTGGCAGCTCTAGTTCTGGCATTCAGAACTGCATGATAGGCTTCGTCTTTGGCCAAGTGTGCGAGCCTGCACTCATCATCACACCAGTTGTTTCGTTGTGGTCGCCTAATGAAACCTATAACATCCGTGGCAGCGATTTTGATGGCCATTTTGCAATGTTGCCACTGGGCCTCTGGGTTTGGCGCAGGCGCCGGGCTTGTCAAAAGATAAAAGGAGACATGATTGGCAAAGGTTGTGGCGGTCTCTTGCGATTGTAACTTCGCAACATCAAACTTTCTCACAGTGGATGTTCGATTCTGCGAAAGTGCGGACATCCATGACACTGGGCGCATGTCTGCTATCAATCGCAATGTGATCAATTTATTTGACGGTATTTTGATCAGGAGACCGCCAGGTCCCCTTGTGTATATTGAGGTGTGGGAAGTATGTGCTAGCTAAGATGACACTTCGCCCCGCAGCAAAGTCGATTAGCATGTGTCCGTTACCGGAATTGTTGTCGTGCAGGCTATGCTTTCCGACTGTCGAGCCAAAGTTACCCTCCTTTCCGATTTTGGCGTTGAAGTCACCAAGAATAAACTTAGTGTCGTACTTCGGGCATCTTTTTCCTCCGTGGGGGCGTGGACGCAGATCAGCGAGATGCTGTTGAATTTGGATTTAATGCGGATTGTGACAATGCGTTCGCTTTTGCCACGAAACCCCAAGACTTCTTGCCTAAGCCTTCCTCTTATCACAAATCCGCATCCGAATTGCCGCTGTTTCCTTGTCCTGTAGCACTTGCCGTAGTAGATGTCACAGTTTTTCATCCTCCTTGTGCCTTCACCATCCCATCGCACTTCTTGGATGGCTGTGATGTCAGCTTTGACACCATCTAGGGCTTCCATTAGTTGTTCGGCTGCACGTGGTCTGTTAAGGGTCCGGACATTCCACGTGCAGAACCGAAATTCGTTGTCCTTGTTTCGTTTGCTAGGGTCGTCATCAGTAGGGTCATCCATATCCGAGGCAGTTGGTCGTTTCGGAACAAAAAGGTTTTTTACGTGGTAGGGAAGTTACCCCGACGCCCAACCCCAACCTGGGGGACCAGGCCCTATGCTGCTCTCCTTGGACAAAAGGAGCTGGAGAAACATTTTTAAGACATCACCGAAAATCCGATGATTTCTATGAAAATCTTTTTAAAAACTTTAAAAACTTTTTGTGAGCCATCCCAAACGATAATACCATGTTTCTGTAGAACTCTTACCATGCCTGAGTTCTTAGAAATTTTGGATGAATGTAGGTGTTTAGTCGCAATGCGATGTTACTTTTTACTTGCGGTTAAAAGGTTTTCTTCATATTTCGTATTTAGAATTTATTTGGATGTCCCTCTAAAAGTAGTTTAAATTTTTGCTCTAAGAAATAAAAAAAAATAGCGGTAGTTACCTGCCATCCAATCGTGAAGCAGCAAATTGATTTTCTCGAAAACGACTCCAACGTTTTGATAAAACTTTCAGAATGCTATTTTTTATAGACAGTCTATTTTTTGGGTTAGAAAAGATTTTTTGGACTTTGTCTTATAACGGCACTTCTCATAGAACCGATTTTTTCAAATCAAGTAGTCTCGTAAACTATTCATCCGATTTCAATAGAATTTTGTACACAGGAAAAAAAATGTTGGTTTTTGAAATAAGTTTGTTGAAAACGGGTATTCCTAATTTTATAAGAATTTTTTTCCCAGATGCAAACTACAAATCGCCATATACTTACAACTCGAACGAATTTCCAAATATTTTTTCGAAAAGTTTTTCAAAAATAAACTGGTTTCTCTAGATCAAGGGGCACGGCCGGCAGTGCCCAGCCAAGTTCTATCAACTTTGGCACTTATTTAGGGGAAGACGGGGCACAGAGGACTTTCTGTTTAAAACTATAAGTAAGTATAACTTAGCCAAAAAGTAATAGGAAATAATAAAAGCCCCCATCTATCTCTATCTCCTCAGTTGGTTATTGTCTTTTGTGTATACAAGTGATTTGCGATTGAATAAATTAAAATTTGTTGTTTTTTAAGGTAAGTTTATAAAAAAAAGTCTATAAAAGTGTCTGTGTTTACAATTAAAAGGCTATGTTGTGGTGTATCTATATGGTCCTAGTTGTTTGGTATAAGAGCGTACCACGCTAGTATATTGGGAGCGTACTACGCTTTAATGGTAAGGCGATGTCTCGCCGTAATGTTCCTTGAAACAAAAATAAATAATCTAAGCAGTGCTGCTATTTCGAGTATTAATTTAAGTCTGTTTTTATTTTCAGTTTAATGTTCCTTAAATACATAATTCATAACTGTTATACTTATCTTCTATCTTACTTCTACATTTTCATAATTACTAACAATGTTATTCTTAGCTCCTATTGGTTGTAACATAAAATAGGATCTTATTTCTATTGAGTGACATTCAGTGCAATCGAGTGTATTGCTATTCAAAATTATTAATGTTGTGTGATGACACACTCGATTGTACTTAACATGTTTTGTCACTCGTTTTGTGTTTGGTTTGAGAGCAGTGGCGGTGCATATGTGGGTACACACTACAATGTAATAATAATTGTATGTTTTTATATCGAAAGCAGCGAGTTTAGCGGTGCTTTGTGCAATTTTATTTTCGCGAAATATTCGCTGTCAATTACGTCAGTATAATTTTTTAAAGGTATTCGAAAGAGAAATTAGGTGGTCCCTTGTGCCCCCTATAGAATATGAACCTGTTTAATTTTTGACTGTTTTTTGTTGCAGATGGTACGCAAGACGCAATTAAAAGTAAAGTGAATTAAAGTTTCAAGTTACGTTTTGATTAAAAATAATAAAATAAATATCTACCTAAGTCAAAATTAGTACTTTTTGAGAAGAAAATTTTTCAAAGGGGGCACAAGGTCCACCTAGGTCCTATGTGCCCCAACGATGGGGCACATACGACCAAAAGGTGAGTACAATTGAGCCTTTTTGCTTCGTTTAATAAATTTTAATAAATCGGCAAACGTTAAGTTGTCCCCTGTGCCCCGTCCTCCCCTACATTGATTTGACAAAGCGGTACCTAGACTTTTAGATGAATACAAAGAAAAAACTAAAAATATAAGATTTTCTAACACGAGGCACGGCTGCCACCTCCATTTTTAATTTAATACCCGTAAATTTTATATAAAAAAAAAACTTTGCAAAAAGTAATGAAATCACGCCAAAAACATTGGTGTGGCGGTACCATTTCCGGGGAGCTCATCTTTTTGCAGTTTCCCGGAATGTGTCTGCACTGTACCTGTGTTTCGACTTGACAGAAAATTGTTAATTTACTCTGCATTTCTTCTGATTTAAGACACAGACCTGATATTATTTGAGTGATTTTTGACGAATCAACTTTCTCATATAAGATTGTCGTTATAATTTATTTGATTTAATCCTGCGTCAAACTTATCAACTTAAAAACTTTCAAAAATAAATTTGAATTCGGATGTGAAAAGGTTCCTTTGTTCTTGAAATTTAATATTTTCATTTTTTGAACAGATGCATTCTTAAAATAATAAGGATATCATACCGTTTATATCAGCACATCCTACTTCAATCTGAGCCATAAAACACTATCATAGCCCTCATCTACTATGAATATTACTTCCTGTGTTTGTGAACAAACTTTTGTACTTTCTCGTGTTTTAAAGTCCAAAACTTAATTCCCCCTAGGTCACGGAGAATTTTTACCGTCCAGTCTATTATTAAAATTTACAGTAACCTTGCAAAATGTTGCTCTGGATGGGGATAGGGACGGGGAGTCTCTGGTCATGTAATAAGGTATTTGCACGTAACACGTTCCCTTAACTATTATTTGAAAGTCACGTAAAAGTTGTAATTCGAGGGGCAGAAGTCACGTTTTAAGCAAATGTCTTAACTTGGTGAGAAGGGGACATAAAATAAATGTTTCTTTGAAATACTTTAGTGAATGTTTGAATTCTTTATACTTTTATAGGTATCCATTTCTTGTGGGATTGATTATTTAAAAAAAAAATTTAATTCATTACTTTTAATTATCTTAAAGTGATTAGACGGTGGGTGTTAGTCTCAAGCTGTTCCCACACATCAACCATAGGGTATTTAGCTGGGTAGAGAAGAATTAAGGAGTTAACCAGCCAATTCACTTTGCTTGTACTACGAATGTACTCCTTAAACTTGTCCGTTTTCCTCTTATTTCAAACAGTCCTCATAAATTTAACTACATGCCTCTTAGATAAACACACCTAAGTGCCCACTTCTGGTAGGATTGCACCTGTCACTTTGCCTTTGGGATAACATAGAATTGAATTGTTTGTATCTTCCATGAATTGGAGGCCAAGTTATGAATCTATTTTATTTCAACAGTCGAAATCAATTTTGTATTGCTGCCTGGCTATCGATGAAAATGGTAATATCCATCTCGCAGTATTTCCAACATCAAAGCCTCTCTGGCTGCTTTCGTTGTTGCTAGAACGGATTGAGCTGCTAATTTCTTCAGTTTCCGAGTAGAAGTGAGTTCCCGTTCCAACCAATGTCCATTTTTGATCCATCTGTGAAAATGGATTTATATGAGATCTGCGGAGCTTTGTTCTTTTCCCAGTCTTCCCTGCTTGGAAAGATACAAAATGTTTGTCAAAATGGGGTATAATGTAGTCAGAGTCTTCCTTTGTTCGCAAAATAATTTTGTAACATTTCTGAGTGACCCGTTGAAAAGTTTTTCAGCCCGAATACCCGTGTGGGATCTAGTATGTAGATTGAGCCCATGACAAGTGGATTGCCTCCTTGTCTTTCGTACTTCACCTCTTTCTGGTCGATATTGCTGTAAGTATAGATATAATAGAAAAAACGTTAACCCGTTTCTTTGCTACAATGCAAGTTCTCGGTGGGTTGGTACACGATATCAAATCCTTGGACTTTAGCCCTTGTATTTTACCACGGACTACCCAAAGCTCTTGTACAACAGCGATTTTTGCATAGCATGGATCAGATTCGCATGTCCAGTTCTGATCCACCATTTTTTCTCCTTATAGTACTCGCACAAATTGTCTAATATTGCATCGGAGAATTCGAATGCTGATTTTGAAGTTGCCTTTTCAGAGTAGTGGCATGGACCGTTGGCTTAATTTGACCACGATAACAGTACCAACCATCTCTTCCACTTACCAGTCCTTTTTAAGAAGCAGATAGTTTTCCTGTTAGTTGGCCATTGTGTAGTCGTCATGTGAATCGGCTTTTATGAAGGTTTGCGTGCACGTCATTCTTTTGGTTTGTTTTTCTGTTAGTTTCCATTTTGTTCCCAGAAGTATGGGAGATTTGGAGTCCATCTACGTAACACTCCCTGTAGTAGATGAGGCCTATTCTATTTGATTTTGCCGGTTTCAAAGAGGTACCGTTAACATACAGCCGGTTTACCCCTTGGCTGCAAACCATATAATGGGCACGGGTCATTTAACAACCTGATGGTTTATGACGGGGGGAGGGGTTGATGATAAGAGTGAGTTTGTTGGTGGATACATACATTTGAATTGGTGAGGATCGGGGAATGATGAAGTAGAGTGGAGGGGATGTGAGCATCCTTTGGTTATCGGGACTAGTCTTATTAAAAAAAAACGGTACATTCTAAAATACCATGCCATACCTTTTTGTAAGGCCAGATTTATCTTATTTTATTCTATCTTTAGTTTTAGTGAACAGCTTCTGAAAAATGCATTTTAAAACTTAAGGTTTTGAAAAAAAAAGAAATTAAAAAAAAATTTGCAAACTAATTTTTTTCAAAATTTTACGTAATAATTTTTGTTAGTTTTCAGTGAAAAACAAAAATCTATCCACTAGATGCTAAAATGTCTTGTACTTTTTAAGAAAATTAAAAATATCGAAAGTCCCTTTTTTCTAAGAAAAACATTTTTTTAATTGTTTTGTGACTGGAACTCAATAAATGAATAGCAGGATATTTTTTTTTATTTTTTTATTTATTTTAGATCCAACGGCTACTTAAATGAGCATTAAATCAGTTTCTTACTATCAGGCTCTAGTCAGCTAGAGCTCCATCTTGCTTGTAGATTAAAAATTATTGTCTGCCGTGGCCAAGGAAACGTCCCGAACCATTACAGTATTGTTCTAAGAGTATCAGCCATTTTCCTGGAAGCCATAATAACCCTATCTATACAATCATAGGCTTTATCAGTCAAATGCACTAATAGCATTGGTAATCATAACCTTATGGCGATGGACACATCAATTAAAAATAAATACATCGAACTCTTTAACCTTTGCATGCACGTTTATATTTGGTATCCACAATCCATTCGATTAAATCTACATTATTATATGTATTATTAATTTGAAATACGATGGTTTTTTTTTCTTCGTGTTCACTATTTGGTCAGATGTTGTCTCCACAGATAAGCAGGGTAATTGCGGGAGATGCCGCGGTTTTCAAAAATCGATGTTTAAATTGTATTTGAGTAAAATAGACTTTATTTTTTAAACAAAACTTTACAATAGACTTATTTCCTCCCATTTGAAAACACTTTACCTACAAAAAAAAAAAAGTGTTCATAAAAAATTAACAAAAAATTATGAATATTAAGTGTGCCATCTCTCCCTGCATGTGTGGGAGAGATGCAACACGGAAAATTAGCTTAATTTGTATTTGTAATTTAATGTTAAGCACAGAGGGTGTATTCGGGATTTTTGTTGCGTGTACAATTTTCATGAAGCCATTTGCAAGCGAAACAATTTTTCGGCTCTTCGCAGAGACATTCCCTGTTCAATGCTTTTTCGAGCTTCATTTAAAGCATCTTCTGTTCAACTTCCTCTGCTTGTATTGCGGATATATTTTTGTGGCATAATCAAGCTTAATATTATCTTTAAAAAAAAAAAAACCAAAAATCAAAATGCGGCATCTGTCCCTGTAGCGAGGGAGAGATGCCGCACTACGCTTAAGACAATAAAAAAAAAGGCTACAACAAATCACAACAACAACTTCTCACAGCACTATTTAAAACACACAAAATACTAACATTTAAAGAAACTCACGATAACTTCTTTTCGCATCGACGAATTGCAACCGACTGAAAAATTTCCATAGCCAGAAGGAGAGCGTAAAACCAAATAAAGACGAAAAACTCCCGATACGTTACGTATAACGTATCCGGTGGAAGCAGTTTTTTTTTGTCTGCGTTTTTGTTTTATTATCTAACGAACAAGCAACAAAAAAACAAAATATTTGCTTGGAGGACTAGGTATATGAATTTGGTTGAGTGCGGCATCTATCCCGATTCCTGACGCGGCATCTCTCCCGCAATTACATTATCACAAAGATTTATTTGGTTATTTTTAACCATTTGATGGCGTACCCAAAAATAATAAATTAAAAAACTTAATAAATAAATTATGTAACTTTCTATTTGAATGCAACAAGTTACTTTACAAATGTATCCATGCATTTATTTCGTAGAAGGCCAAAACTATTTCTTCCTTTCATCACTATACACTGACACGATCAAGTGTCGGTGAATTCCAATACGTTTCAACTACTTTTTACTATACTTTCTTGTGATTTTTTATTTTTGAAAACTTCTTCAAAATTTTAAATGAAGTTCTATAAAATAGAAATGTAAGTTGGTGAGAAAAATGCGGGATAAAATGGCAAAATACCGGAAATAAGGTTGTTTTTAAGATTTTAAGACTAAAGCTAACAAGATGCTTTACTACACAGAACAGAAAAGGTGAGGAATGGAATAGTCATTCCATCATCATCATAATTGCAGCGTGTTGACTAGTTCTGGTTCAAAATCCAGTGACCATTTCATGACTCCTATATTATTGATGTCTTGATGCAATCTTTTAAAGAAAGTGCCAAATCACTGCTTTAAGGGTATCAAAAGCACATTTCCAACAAGTCGAAGAAAATACTGAGGAGATTCGTTCTCTTAATTTCATAAACATGGCCTTATCTCCAAGTTTCTAAAAGTTCATCAAATATAAACTTAATTGTATAAACAGAAGCGGTACATGCGAAGCTGTGATAATGACCGTTCAATTAAGCGGATGTCACTCACCATATGAAGATCGTTGAGCGTTGTACACTAGACAAGTGTCATCTGGTCTTTATTGTTTTCCTTGATTAACTGCTTGAAGGTTAAGTGACGTGTATCAGTTATTCATTGCTGACTATGTAGTTATCATAAGCTAGGATCTTTCATCCCTGATGTAGCGAGCACTTGACGTATGTGTATACGTTTTAGAGGTTATTGGGTAAGGCTAAGCCAAAATGGACTGAATAATTGTGCTGACCCTTTTCTGATCCACAAATGCCTATTCCAGACATTTCTTCGAATGAAACAGGGATTCCCAAAGGGGAAAAGTTTAAAATATATAGTGACGTTGGCAATCAAAACGACCCTATAACTAATCTATGATTAATGGCGCAACAACTTTTCCTGCACGGTTAAAAATGTTGGGATATTTTGTAATACAGCTCCTGTATTACAACTGTATGCAATACACAATATATTACTTTTCAATATTTTCAAATTATTACATTTAATTTTAATATATTTTGTATTAAATTTTAATATTTTTGGATTAATTTTTTCATTTTTAATTTATTTTGGATTAAATTTTAATATTTTTGTCTTAAAGTTACTATATTTGTAATACAAAAAGATTAGAATTTAATACATTTGGAATTAAAACCAAAATTTAAAACCGGTTTTCCTACATTTTAATACACTTATTTTGAAAAAAATAATACAATTTTATTAAAAACGAACCCTCATGTATTACATTTTAATACCCTTGTATTAAAATATAATACCCGTTTGTATTACATTTTAACTGTATTAAGATGTAATACTGTTTGTATTACATTGTAATACCCATGTATTAAAAAGTTATACAATTTTATTAAAAACAAACCCTCTTGTATTACATTTTAATACCCTTGTACTAAAATATAATACCCGCCTGTATTACATTTTAATATCCTTGCATTAAAATGTAATATCCGTTTGTATTACATTTTAACTGTATTAAGATGTAATACTCGTTTTAATTACATTCGAATACCCATGTATTAAAAAGTAATACAATTTTATTAAAAACAAACCCTCTTGTATTACATTTTAGTACCCTTGTATTAAAATATAATACCCGCCTGTATTACATTTTAATACCCTCGTATTCAAATTTAATAAAATTTTATTTCCTAATCTATTGGTGGGTCGATGACAATGGTTTGTATAGTTTTTAATTTGATTTATTCATAATTATCTTACATTTTGTATTCCAAGTCAAAAAGCAATACAGAAAGTATTTCTTTTCGATATTTTTCAAATTCATCTGAATTTCCATATTTTTCAAATGTTAATACAAATCCATTAAATTGTATTAAATTTAATTTGTTTCTTAATATAAAGATTTATTAATTTTAAATATATAATTCTATTAATTTTTTAAACAAAATTTTATTAATTTTTAATAAAAAAATTCATTTATTTTAAATACAACATTTTTTTAATATTTAATATAAAATTGTATCAATTTTCAATACAATACAATACTTTATTAATTTTAAATATAAAATTTTATTAATTTTTAATATAAAATTGTATTAATATTAAATACCGCTTTTGATTACCTTTTAATAATTTAATATTAACAATTCTAATAAACTTTTATTAATATCTAATACAACCTTTATTTAAAATTTAATAAAAGGCATATTACTTTTTAATACAAAAAGTATTAATTTTTAATATCTCATCAGTATTATTTTTTAATATTTGCTTTATTACTTATCTTCTTTTAATATTGCAGTTTATTAGATTTTAATATTTTTCTGGTGTTGTCATATATGTAACCCTCAAAATATTAAAATCTAACCCAAAATTTCTAACCGTGTGGTGATAACCTGTCCGTGCCTTCCAATGAACATGAGCTTAAAACTAGTGTTCCAGTTATGATGAAGGGTAGTCCTTATTCACTGAGATTAAGCTATAACACCAGACCAGGCTATCTGTCCTTGAGCTGTGAAAGAATATCAAAAAGGCCACTATTCTAACCGGAAGCAATTAATAGACTGCAATGATACAAAAGTTGGCATTGTAAAATGACCATTAATAAGTTCCATGGCCAAAATCATTTAGAAACTCCTTGGTTTTCATATGGTCAGCTCTGTGTAACGTCGTATCACCGTCGCGTCGCTTCCAGATTCTGGTGAACCAAATTTACTGAAGTATAAGCTGATTCTAAAATAAAATATTAAAAATTAGTTTAGCATTATGCTAAAACCTAAATGTGTAAATGTAAATGGCAACGCAAAACGGTCCCGGCCCTGCATTTTAAAAATAATTATGATTTGTTGTTACTTCGCCGTCTTTCAAAACATCAACAAAACAATTAACAATTTGAAATCTTATTTAAATTATGCAAAGGCTCCTTCATTTCAAGCAAATCGATCTATTTGCTCAATAGAAAGTAAAACGTTTAGTTTTCAGATTTTTTCCTGACAACTTTTTACATGCTATGAATAATTCATTAGAAAGATATCCTTGTAAGTTTAACCTGTCATTCAAAGTCAAAAAGAGTGCAATTGAGTTCTAAGTGCATGTTCGTGTCTTTGCTGGGCTTGGTTGGCTGTTGTTGAAGAGTATTTAAATGCCGGAACAGGATTTTTATTGTAATTGAGTCCTAGACGAAGGAAATGTATAGTAAAAAAAAAACGCATTGCTGGGTCTCACGAACTTGCTCTTTTAGTGCCAGTAGTATACGATAGAAACAATTTTTTTTTTTGACGGGATAACGTCTAATAAATTGGTTTGGTATATACCATATATGTATGTTTGTATATGTATATGGGCAGTACGCACAAAAAAATGTCACAGTCACGTCAAAGTCACGTTACCTAGCTGCTTTTATAGCCTAGAAAGTCGATAAAGTGGGAGGGGAGGGTGTTGGGTGGTTGGTTAGTGGTGGTGGGAGTGTGTGTGGGCCAGTTGGGGGGGGGGGGGGGGGTAGTGTCCAGAAGAGGAACAATTGTCAAAATGGTGGGTGGTTGTAGCTGGTTAGGGTGGTGAGACAAAAATTGTCAAAACTAATGGATGGTTCCTTGGTGGCTGTAGGTGGGATGGGTGTTTGGTGTTGGGATGATTTGGTATGATTGGATGGAGGGGGGGGGGGTGAATTGTCAAATATGGTGGGTGGTTGGTTGGCGGATCTAGGTGGGTTGATTGGTTGGCAGTTTTGGTGGTGGGGATGGTTGATTTGATGGGGTGCGATGAAGAAATCGTCATATAATATAATTGTCAAAAATGGTGGGTGAGTAGCAGGTGGTTGTAGGTGGAGAGGGTGGTTGAATTTGGTGTAGGGGAGAGGGGTGTGAATTATCAAAAATAGTGGGTGGTTGGTTGTAGGTGGGGTGGGTGATTGGTAGTGGTTAGGAAGGGGGGATTTATTGTGTTGGGGAGGAGGAAACAATTTTTAAAAACGGCGGGCTGTTGGTTGGTGGTTGTATGTGGGGGTGGTAGGTTGGTGTTTGGATTAAGGGGTGAAACAAATTCAAAAATGGTGGGTGGATGTACATAGGTGGGTTGGGTATTTGGTGGTTAAAGAGATACAACCTACACATGAACTGTTTTGCTTACTGGTTATCACGTAAAATTATCGTCCGTAAATCGACTTTACAGACAACGAAATTTTTTTTTAACAACAATTATTATTTGAAGTTGAATAACATAGTCAAAGAAGTTAAAATTCCGGGAGAAAGGGGGGGGGGTTGACTTAAACTCTCTACCAATCATGTGTGTGCGTTGATATTCTGCAGGAATGGAAGGGAACTATAATTTGCCGTCAAATACGAACCGTTACCAGAAACGCACTTTTCATGAGATGATTTACTCTTGGAGGATTTGTCACTTCCTTGCAAGAGGCAGTACTACGGAAAAGAACATTGGTGGCGTCATGTCAGTCCGATACACGCTATCCACCACACCCACGCCACGGGGTGCTAATTTAGAAGTCTTTGTTTAAGAAGTATTTATTTCCCTAAAAACTTATTTAAAGGCTATGTAACCGCAAATTTTTAACTTATTTATTATTATATGTAGAGAAATAAAAACAAACAAAAAATGCACGACTGGATCGCACGAACTTGCTCTTTTGATAAGCAATTGCTTAGTGGCTGCATGTGGATATTAAAAAAAATTTAAATAATTTCGAAAATTCTTTTATTTTTTAAATTAGTTTAAGGAAGACAAAGTATTGAGAAATTATGAGTCATTCATAATTTCTCAATATTTTGTGGCCAAAATTTTATTGAAATCGTATGTATAGTTTTTCGAGAAAGTTTGATTTGAAAATACTGGTTCCACGAGAGGTACCGTTATTAGACAAATTTTGAAAAATCTTTTCTAACCAAAAGATAGATTGTCCTGCAAAAATAGCATTCTGAAAGTTTTATCAAGCCGATTTTGAGAACATCAATTTTATCCGTCACGATTGCATGGCAGGTGCCGTTATTTTTGGGCCTAGAGCAAAAATTAAAAAAAAAATTCCGAGGGACGGCCAAATAAATCCTGAAGCAAATCGGCCCATCCGTTCAGGCTCTAGAGGCGTGAACAGACATACAGACAGACAGACAGACAGACAGACGGACGGAATTTCTTGACCCACATTTTTCGACTTCTCCATCATCGTAATGTCATGTGTGATTGTTATCTCAAATTTTTTTTTTGCACGAATCCATAACTTGCCTTATTACCTATAATCGCAAGTAAAAAGGCTTAAACTGGACTGCTCGTTCAATATGCCCTTTAGGAAGGTACCTTTTAAAAAGAGAAAAACTACACAAATACAAGGACTCAGGGAAAAAAGTCTCAAATAAATTTTGAGCACATTTCATTTCCTTGTCAACAAGTCCACCAAACCAAACAAAAAACCGTTAAATGAAAGTTTGATTAAAATTTCGAGTATTGTCTGCAAAAAACCAATACTTGCCTCTAAGACCAAGTAAAAATTTAATGGAATAATAAAAAGAGGAAACTTTCTTTTCTTGTCAATGATTTTCATTGGAAAATAAACTCTTTTTTATGAGATTTCTAAAGCGATGAAAACATTTTGTAAACAGTAAGCTGACAGAAGAAATTGAGAGTATCCAAAGTAAAATTTCTTTGAGGAATCAGAAGAAGGACCTTTTTCATAATTTCGTATTTTAAAGTCTGATAAATAACTTCTTAAGGAAATATAAAAGATGTACCTATGTACTTTAAAAATTAAATATTTCTCTGCAAAACGGCATTACATCTTTTTCAAAAAGCCTTTTGCTCATAGTGCTTTGAACAAAATGAGTCAAAAGCTTTCTCAATACACCTCTTTAGATTTCCATTAAACTAGTTTGACTTAACTTTCTAACAACCATTTCAATTCTTCAATATTCATACTCTGTGTCGCACGAACTTGCTAAAATGTGTGACAGTGGTCTAGGGGCTTGAGATTTTGATAAAAATAAATTTTTTAAATTCTTAAATAAATACTTAAACTAATTTGAGCTGAAAATATTGTAAGCCATTTTATTTCTTGGATAAATTTGAATTTATGAGAATAAATTTATAAAAATCTGTGGAGCGGTTTTTTTGAAAAACTTTTTGAAAAAAATTTTCACAAAAATTCAAAAACGCCAGTTCATAAGCATTTAGCAAATACATTTATTTATAATTTTAAGAAAAAAAAATTAATAAGCAGTTTTTAAAATATTAATTTTTTAAATTGAAAAAAATAATGCTTTTAAAAATACAACAAAATATTTTTTTTTTAAATATTGGTATGCAGTACAAACTGAGCTACCTACAACTATATATGAGAGATAGTCGAAAGCAAAAAAAAAACGGTCCTATGGAAAGTAGGTACCGTTCTTAGACATTTTTTAAATCTTTTTTTTCAGCCATATGATTGGTCGTACCTAAAGAGCAACGCTGATTTTTTTAAATCGAAATCGTTAGAGCCGTTTTTGAGAAAAATAAACTTTAACGTAACGGTTATATGGCAGGTACCGTTATTTTTTGAGCTAAAAAAAAATTCAATTTCCCTCTGTATACCCAAAAAACTCTATATTCCAAGTTTAAAGCAATTCGGTTTACCCGTTTAGGCTGTAGGTGTCTATACATTCAGACAGACAGACAGACGGACAGAATTTTTAGACCATCTTTTTTCGTCTTCGCTATCATCGTAATGTCATGTTTGATTGTTATCTCAAAACTTTTTTTTTCGACGAATGCATCACTTACCTTATAGTATACCTACAATCGCAAGTAAAAGGGAGGTATGGATTCCTGATTGGAGAACAACAAACAGTGATAGGATTTAATATTGCTTTTCCATACACTTCCGTCCGGTTCTCTTCTTCTCAAACATTTTGCCATCATCCGTTACTGCCTTATAAGGATTAACCATAAAGTTCACCCAATTTCTGAATAGATAGCATTCAAAATTAGTGTTACCATATCAAGTTTGCTAAAATTCAAATTTCTTCTAAGTAGGTTTTTGTATGAAATTTTATACTCGCAGTTTAAGGCAGCTGCTTGCCGAATTTACAATTGAAAATTTAGAATGAAACAACAACAACTTGTGTGTGCTACCACCAAGTTCATAGGCTGGAGTTATAGCTATTTCACGGGGACCAACCCAATCATCAGACTCCTTTAGTGGTGCTTAATCGCTTTATGTTAAATTTAATTCTTTCGATCTTACTATCTCTGTTTCAAAATCTTTGGGTAACAATAATTTTGTTTTGAATTGTTAAATAAACAACAAAATGGCTGAGACTCAATAAGCAACGAAGTTGCGTTGGAGAAACTGATTACAGAAAATAAGTTAAAATCTTTTCACCTGGTGAAATTTATTGTGACCGTGGTTGAGGTTCTATTTACCAAGAATACTTTTATCATAAGACGTCTCCCTAAAAATTTACGAAGTTAATACTCCAAAAATTTCATAAATGTTAGCTTATTTTAAGTTTTTGAAATAACCTACAAGGTGGTCACACTGAATAAATACCTTTTCAAAATTCCAGTTCCTGGACAGAACAAACAATGTTCTTCTTTGCATGGTATATTTTTTTTTTTTCGTAAGAGAAGCACTTACATCCCGTTAGGAAAAGCTTCATAACAACAGCAAACAGCCGGATGTGCTTACAAAAAATTTTCCGTGTATAATGTTGATATGCAACAATATCCCTTATAAACTGAAATTCCTGGCATGATATATCTATATGATGATAAGAATCCTTAAAGAGACTGACAAGAAGTCAGTTAAAAACCATCGTTTCGATTTGAAAATTAGGAAAGCATTTTGATAGCTAGTTGTGTTTTATTTCATTTTGAATGATAGATTTTTGAGTTGTAGGTTTGTTTGCCCCAAAGGAATAGTTTAAATTGTATGTTGATTTTTTCAATCTGTCACTGCGGATCTACATGAACGTTTGTATCTACATTCTAAACGGATAGACATATTTAAATAAGATATGGTTAGCATAACAACGAATGTTGGAAGTTCAATTTGGAAAACTTCAAAAAAATTTTTAACCGTGGGGATTCACTGTAGAGAGTTTCTCAAAATGCCCAATTCTCGACCACGGTGCCAAGTTGATGTTCCCAAAGTGCAATACTCTTGCAAACTGCTTCGATGTTTGATGTTTCCTGTTGAACGACTTGTAACAGGACAATCAGAGCTTTTTAGCTCATTGTCTTTCTCTGGACCCTTGGAATGGAAGTTCCAGCAATTCCCCTATCCAAACCTCTAAGCTAGTAAAGTCGAGAAATCGAGGTGTTGTATTTTTCGAAGTTGGTTAAGAGGTGGTTTTTGTTTTATTTTTAGGCGTTTTAAATGTTCAGCATTAGATATCCTTCACACAGTCCACACGCATGCTTTTACAAAGGTTTTTTCTTTAATTTTGCTTGCAGAGTCGTGCGAATTACATAGACGCGTGCCTCAAAATAATTCGCTTGTCCGCTGTTGTATAATCACAGAAGATGGTATGAGCGTGCAAAGTATACGAGTCTGGATTATATAAAGAAATTATAAGAGTCCTTACCCAACAGGACGTACGAGGTCACAGTTCACCGTGGTGGCACAACACATTGTTAGTTCTTTTGTAAACAAGTTACTAATTTATGGAATAAAAATAAAAAATATTTTGAGGGTAGTCTGTACCCATTTTCTTACGTTATTTTGGCGGTAGTTTGTATCCATTTTCTTACGTTATTCGGCATTTTAAAATTTTATTCATTGAATTACCACCGTAAAGGAGAATGCCCAAAAATATATGGGTGAAAACCCAGAGTCGATATAGATAAAACATATATGGTTTAAGAGGGCATACATTGTAAATTTCAAATATGATGTAATTACTTTCTTTCCAATTCATCCCCAGGACTGGCCATGACAATTTTTCCAACTTGAATATCAATGCATTTCTTCATGTTAATAACAATTGGTTTGAGTACCTACTAAGATAAGACACATTTGATTTAATAAACTTTAATTGGTAAAGAATTCATTTTGAGAGATTTATTTCATTAGCTAATACTAGAAATATTGGGGGAATCGATTGTCGGGCAGTGTACAATGTACATGATATCATTTTCAAAAAGTAAATGCCACGAATTATGCTATTAACCGATAATATAAATTTTAAGTTCACTTTTAAATAATTGTGTTTTATTTTACATTATAAATCAAACCTCACGATGAATCACCCATTATGTGATAATATACTCAAATTATTCTTAAAAGCTGCATTTTTAGCTATGGCCTGGAACCAAAATAAATGAAGTCTTGATTTAACAGTTTTTCGATATTGGCCATTAACTGATAATAAAATGTATATGACATGGTTGAATCTTGGTAATTTGTGTAGCTTAAGGATTTCTGACAAGATATGGGAATCCATTTAAACGGAAACTCAGTTAAAATTTGCTATACATTTTGGGAGTACCTACTTTCTTGAAAACTTCATTTTTACTTCCGATTATTATGTACTATAAGGCAAAAAAAAACATAGTTTCTTTGGCAATCAAACATGACACTACGATTATAGAGAAGCCTAGAAAAGTGGGTCCGTCAATTATGTATGTCCGTCTGTATAGTTAACTACTGCCTAAACGGCTGTACCGATTTGCTTCAAACTTGGTACACAGTATTATTATAACGTGCTACAGAGGAGTTTTGGAATTAGCATTCTAGCTTTAAAACTAACGGTAGGTACCTGCCATATGATTTTTAATGAAAACATATTTTACTCACAATCGGCTCCCACGATTTTGATAAAACATTCTGAATTGTATTTTTTGTGTAAGCTTTATGTTTTGGTTGGAATAGATTTTTCAGTACCTCCCATGAGACTGGTTTTTTAAATCATATTTTCTCGTAATCCACTTGACGCATTTCGACAAAAAATTGTAATGTGAAAGCAGTTTTATAAAAGAAATAATATTAATTTTTACATTTTAGAAACAAATTTTTGTTTAAGTTTTTAAAAAAAGTAAATTTTGTATTTTAATTTTTGATTTTATCAAAAATGTTTTGTTCGGCTTATTGAAAGTTTTATTTTTCTTATATATGTATATTACAGACTGCTAGATATTGGCATATACTCAAAAAAGTTTTGGAAAATGTTTTCGAAAAGTTTTTCAAAAAAAAAACATTTTTGAAAAAAAAAGTATGTTAAACGATTTTGAAAGTTTTAATCCACAAAATTTGAAACACTAAAAGAAATCAGATTTCATAAGTAGAAGCTGATGGAATATAGAAAAATTGCTATCCCGGCTGGTGCTGAAAGCAACAACTCTTCAAAGTTAGCAATCAGGCACTACAAACACGGTACCATTGCTATCGGCAATGTAAAGTCATTGTTTCAAAAATTTCACTCATATGCACATGACATCATCTCAGATCTGCGTTGATCATTGTGAATAAAAATAAAGTGCACGACTGGGTCGGACGAACTTGCTCTAATGTGTGACAGTGGTCTTGGGGTTTGAGATTTTGAAACAAAAAGCAGGGAAAAAATGATATGAAATTTTATTGATCATTTAAAAATCACTAGTTAAGACGTTTTTTGGAAAAAATGAAGTAAGCCATTTAATTGTGTTTACTTTAGAATTTTAAGAATTTTTTTTCAAAACCGTTCTCACAGTTTTTTTTTTGAAAAACTTTTCGAAAAAATATTCCAATTATTTTGTGAGTATGCCAACTTCAAATTATTCGTAGTTTTTATCAGAAAAATAAAATTTCAAAAAAAATAGATCACACAGTTTTAAGACAAAACAAAAAATTAAATTTTTTTTTAAAAACTCAAAAAAACTTTTTTGGGAAATTTAAGAATTTATATTATTTCGTCTATGAAAAGGCTCCTATATTAAAAATTTCATCGAAATCCGTAGAGTGGTTAACGAGAAAATCTGATTTCAAAAAACCGGTCCTGGGAGGTACCGTTATAAGACTTTTCCTGAAAAGTCTATTAGAACTAAAACATAAGGTTTTCACATAAAACATTATTCAGAAAGTTTTATCAAAATCGTAGGAGCCGTTTTTGAGAAAAATTAATTTTTCACTAAAAATCGTATGACAGGTACCGTTAGTTTTAAAGCTAGAATGCTAATTCCAAAAATCCCTCTATATGTCGTCATAATAATACTATCTACCAAGTTTGAAGCAAATCGGTCCAGCCGTTTAAACTGTAGGTGCCGATACATACAGACGGACGGACAGATAGGCAGACCGACAGACAGAATTGTCGGACCCACTTTTTTGACTTCTCTATCATCGTTATGTCATGTTTGATTGATAGAATTTTTTTTTTACGAATGCATAACTTGCCTTATAGTAGGTACCTAACTATAATCGCAAGTAAAAAATGCTACACTGTAAGGGGTCTTCTAGATCACAAATTGTAAGGGTTCTTCTAGATCATTTTGAAATAAAAACAATTAGATTTAGTTATCGTTATAAAAACTCTTCTTTATTACAACATCACAATGAACCATTCGCCTCGACCGTTCTCTTACAACTGAACTCGCTTTGGTTCAGTCGTTGGCTTTATCTTAATACATAAAATACATAATGGAATAGTTTCGTCAAATACTAATACTTAGACATAAAAGCAGGCACCTCACACCGACAGTCTTTGGACAAAGATACAATACATGAGTATACGTTTATTTAAGTAATATGGTTACAACACAAATATAATAATTGTTGAATGTACATTTTTCATTTCACAAATTACTTAGCCGTTAAATTTTGAAAATTTACATAGGTAAGTAGAATTTTGAGTTGTTGTTTACAACACCTTTATTCTATTTTCATCTGTATGAGATATTTTCAAATTGATGGTTTAAATTTTAAAGTTTGGCATTGATGGATGGTTTCGTTTGAGTCTGGTGCTACTCTGATGATTTCTTAAGTAGGAACATGAGTTTTTATAAGGATGTACAATGTACATGAATCTACCTTCCTGTTCCTAGTAACCAAATCGTAAATAGCTATGCCGTTGTAGGTATACATCATAATACCTGTTAAAAGTTGTAAGCATTTATAAAATTAACTACACCTCAAAAAAACAATCGTTGAATATGTGACCCGATATATAAGTTTTGGTAATAGACCAGGGGTGGAATCGGCTAAGGTGATTTGTGATAAGTGATAGTCGCAATCAACAAATTTCGTCCGGCTAAGGTGATTGTCACCACAAGTAGCACAGCATTACTTAAAGAAGGATTTAAGAATTCTAAAGCGCTACTCTCATTCTTCTTTAAGAGGGATTTAAGTACATGTTAAGTACATAAAAGGCGCAAGTGGGCGGTCCGATAGAAGGAATTAAGAAGATAAATTGATTCTTAGAATGTTCTTTAAAAGGAATAACACACTTCTTAACTCAGTCTTTACTCCTTCTTAAATCGGTATTAAATTTAGTTTGCCCTTCAAAGTTTTCCTTACACCTTCTTAAATACGTATTAACTCCTTCTTAACTCCTTCTTAACACCTTCTTAACTCCGTCTTAGAAAAATAATTATTCATAACAACGTTAAAAAGTTTAAAAAATAAATTTATTTTATTTTTTGTCTTTTATCTCTTTTTTTCTGTATTTTTTTGCCCATATCATATTTTTGCTCTATTTTCTCTGTAAAGTAACATTAGTATTTTATAATTTGTAAATTTGTAACTGGATACTTACCTGTTTTTTTTCCGCCACCCGGATTCGAACTCGAGTCCTTTCGCATGCCGTCCGTGTACGCTACTCACTCAGCCAATTTCGATCATGTCAATGTCTGTCTCAAAGGCATAATTAAGCAAAAGAACGAACGGACTCGTTTTTCATATATATTATTATTGTAATTTGCTTTCTACTTTAAATACCTATAGGTGTGTAGGTACTTAATGTTTTTTTTTTATAGAAAAAATGTTTGTCGTCGTAAAATATAAATCCGCCATTGAAGCAATTCCAGCTGCATGGGCTGTCTTTGACCAAGACACCCAAGATGAAACTATATATTGGCCGCGAAAAGGCCTTAAAGCCAAACGAATAGATTCGTCGTCCATACCGGATGTGAAGGACTCAACCGAATGGATGGTGGGAAAAGAAAGAGTCATTAAAATAAATTTTGAGACGTGGGAAGAAGCAAATGCTGAGGCTGATCGGCTATTGAATACAGATAGTGCAAATTCTGGATCTAAAATGGAACATGAAAAGCGGTTCACCAGAAAAAATCGACACTCTGCGAATTTCGTCAACCAGAAATCTGTGCGATTTGGATTGCTTTTTGTCTAGAATAATGGCCTGATCTCTTTTTCTTTTTCCACAAATTAAATAAATTCGGTTCACTCATTTTTCTTTCACCAAAACCACAATATAAATGAAGCATGTATATATTTACAACAGACATCGTATAGCTATCGCTTTTTTTTTATAATGCACTAGGGGATATGAATACCCTTATAATGATTTAACATGTGCGAGCAAGGAGAGGAGGAATAGAAAGATAGGAAAGAAAGGTGGCACAGTGGTTTGAGATTTTAGGTGATAATTATCTCAAGGAAATTCCACGGGTGGCATCCAGTTGAAACTTGGAAAATAAATAAAAATTCCTGCCCAGCCTGGGTTTGAACTCGCAGCTCTAAGGTTAAGCAACCAAGCATTACATCCACTGTACCATTGCCACCCGCTGGTGCAATGAATAATATCTAAAGGGTTTAAGAAGAATTTAAGAAGGATTTAAGACAGTTTAAAGAAGTTTCAAAAATGCCGATTAAATTCCATAAAAAAAAAACATTTCAAAAAGGGTTAAAGAAGGACTTAAGACGGATGAAAGAAATATCGAAAATGCTGATTAAATTCTATAAAAAAAACTTTTCAAGGAGCATTTAAGAAGGATTAAAGAAGTATTTAAGACGGATTAAAGAAGTATCGAAAGTCCCGAATTAATTCCGTAAAAAAAAAATTTTAAGAACGATTTAAGAAGTATTTAAGACGGATTAAAGAAGTATCAAAAATGCCGATTTAATTCCAACAAAAAAAAAACTTTTTAAGAAGGATTAAAGAAGGATTTAAGATGGATTAAAGAAGTATTGAAAACGCCGTACATAAATAAAAATTCAGAAGGATTTAAGACGGATTTAAGATGGACTAAAGAAGTGTTAAGCAAACAAACAAAAAAATTGATAAAAGAAACTCCGATTGAAGAAGGATTTAAGAATTCTATAAGTAGAACTAAACATACCATTTAAGTTTTTGGTGGTAATACCTAAAAAAGAAGAAATAAAGAAGGAATAAAGAAGACACAATTTGGCATACCTATTAAAAGAAGGAATAAAGTAGGAATTAAGAAATGACATACCGAAAATATACTGTTTTGTGCTACTTGTGACATGTGGCAATCACATTTTTGTGACTTTTTCTTGTGACAGCTATTTAGGTGTCTTGTAGCTTGTCCTTATTTAAAAAAAAAAAGCATAAATGTTCCTAAAATAATTCCTAATGATCACATATGAAGAAACAAAGTGGATTTTTCGTATTGACACTTTATAATACCTATACGTGAAATTTTTCAGGGCACAAAAAACAAGGATAAAGGTTTAACAATTGGTGATGGGAAATTTCGCTTTGCTCCTTCAACGAAAAAGCTTTCAGTATACATGTCGGTCTGTAAGAAATGTAGTGTCAGCTGACTTGTAGGTTAGTGTAACTGTCGTCGATAAGATACTTCATCTGTTGCAGATCTCCTTTGGAAGGATGCTACTCGCATCGTTACAGGATGTTTTCATTCAATTTGGTTTGGATTTATTTTGTGCTTCATTGCACGCATATCGAATGTAAGACAGCCAGAGAGTGTTGAAGATAAAATGTGTGGTTGGAGATAAAATTTCGTTTTTTATTTTAGGAATTTTCCTTTTTACTTGCGATTATAGGTACTATAAGGCAAGTTATGCATTCGTCGAAAAAAAAAGTTTTGAGATATCAATCAAACATGACATTACCATGATAGAGAAGACGAAAAAAGATGGTCTAAAAATTCTGTCCGTCTGTATGTCTGTCTGTCTGTCTGTCTGTCTGTCTGTATGTATAGAGACCTACAGCCCAAACGGGTGGGCCGAATTGCTTCAAACTTGGTATATAGACTTTTTTAGGTATTGTACAGAGGGGAAATTGAAATTTTTTTTTTAGCTTAAAAAATAACGGTACCTGCCATAAAACCGTTACGTTAAAGCTTAGTTTTCTCAGAAACGGCTCTAACGATTTCGATTTAAAAAAATCAGTGTTGCTTTTTAGGTACGACCAATCATATGGCTGAAAAAAAAGTCTTACAAAATGGCTAAGAACGGTACTTTCCATAGGACCGTTTTTTTTTGCTTTCGACTATCTCGAAAACGACTCAACCGATTCTTTCGAAATTTCACACACATATAGCTGTAGATAGTTCAATTTGTATTGCATACCAATATTTTTGGAAAATATTTGTTTTGTATTTTTAAAAGCATTTAAAAAAAAAAAATTTAAAAAATTAATATTTTGAAAACGGCTTATTAAATTTTTTTCAAAAAAATTTAAATAAATGTATTTGCTGAATACCTATGAACTGGCGTTTTTAAATTTTTTTTGAAATTTTTTTTCAAAAAGTTTTTCAAAAAAAACTTTTTTTCTCAAAAACCGCTCCACAGATTTTTATAAATTTTTTCTCATAAATTCAAATTTTTCCAAGAAATAAAATGCCGTACTTTTTTTTCAGCTCAAATTAGTTTAAGTATTTATTTAAGGATTTTGAAATTTTAATTTTTATCAAAATCTCAAGCCCCTAAACCACTGTCACTCATTAGAGCAAGTTCGTGCGACCCAGTCGTGCATTTTATTTCGATACATTTTCAATTCGGTTTATTACAAAAGATGGTAAAAAAGCAAATATGTTAGGAGACCGATTGTCAATTTGTTCTAAAAAAAAAACTGTTAATAGCAAAATGAAAAATTAACGATATAGAATTCTTAACATTTTTAAATGAAAATAATAACCATGGCTTGCAAAAAGAAAACTAGAATGAGTAGGTTCATTTCTTTCACATAAATGAATCACTTTTCACTATCTGAAAAATGTTATTTAAATAATGACACACAAAAAAAAAAAAAAAAAAAAAATGCACGACTGGGTCGCACGAACTTGCTCTTATGATAAGCAATTGCGTAGTGGATGCATATATGGATATTAAAAAAAAATTAAATAATTTCGAAAATTCTTTTATTTTTTAAATTAGTTTAAGAGTTTTCTCGGAAAAACTAAGTATGCAATAAAATTTCAAAGCTATACGGCAATCTAGGAAAAAAAAATATTGAAAATCGTTGGACCAGTTTTTTTTTTAAAAGGTTATTTTTGAAAAACTTTTTCAAAAAATATTTTGAAATTTATTTGAGTATGCAAATATATGGCAATCTGTAGTTTACATTTGAAAAATAATTTAAAAAAAAATCAATGTACCCGTTTCCAACATATTTCGAAAACCAAACATTTTTTTGAAAAAATTATAAAAAATCAAAAAAAAAAGTTTTTGAAAATTTTGAAATGCCATATTAATAAAATTATAAATGACTTCCTGTGGCCAAAATTTTATTGAAATCGAATGTATAGTTTACGAGAAAATTTGATTTGAAAATATTGGTTCTATGAGAGGTACCGTTATTAGACAAATTTTGAAAAAAAAATTTCAAACCAAAAGATAGATTTTCTTGCAAAAATAGCATTCTGAAAGTTTTATCAAAATCGTTAGAGCCGTTTTTGAGAAAATCAATTTTTGTCTTCAATATTGTATGGCAGGTGCCGTTATTTTTGGACCTAGAGCAAAAATAAAAAATACGTTTCGAGGGACGGCCAAATAAATCCTAAATACCAAATTTGAAGCAAATCGGCCCACCCGTTCAGCCTCCAGAAGCGCGAACAGACAGACAGACAGACGGGACGGAATTCCCAGACTCACTTTTTTCGACTTCTCCATCATCGTAATGTCATGTGTGATTGTTATCTCGAAATTTTTTTTCTGCACGAATCCATAACTTGCCTTATAGTACCTATAATCGCAAGTAAAAATATTATCATTCTGTATTTTATAAAACAACTAGCTTTAACTCACCCACTTCGCAGGGTGCTTAATAAATATTATAATAGAAAAATATAGATTTTATATTGTGTTTTAAAATTAAGAGTATATAATTTAGAACATACAGTTGCCTATGCGCAAATATTCCTTAAGATTGGCTCTGTGTCTTATTAATCGTTATGGCAAAAGCAAGTCGTATCGGAAACTAAAGACTTTAAAATTCAAAGAATAAATCTGGTGGAACCATTAGAATCACCAGAATCAAAACTACTTCACTTTTTTATTTCCCTTCTAAGATTTGAGTTTACGAGTTTTCACGCATTCACCAAGTTTGGATCGAGACTGACTGGAGCAGAGTTCTATTTACTGATGAGTCCAGATTTTGTCTGAAATCTCCAGATATACGCAACAGAGCCTGGAGACGACCAGGTGAGCTTCCACAAATAATGCCCAAATGGAAAATTTCTGGGGAGGTTCAGTCACTGTTTGGACTGGAGGTTCCCTGAGTGAAAAACCGAGCTGTGCGTTGTGGAAAGATCAGTTAATTGGAGCAAATATGTCAACACACTCGAAGAATACGGCGCGAGCGGCGGTAGCGTTCAATTCACACCATTTGTTGGTGAATATTTCTTACTGATGCCGTACAATGCTAGGCCACCTGTCCCCAGGTGCGTTATGGATTATTTGGAAGAAGTGGAAGTCGCGGTTATGAATTGGCCTGCGATTAACCCGGACAAAAATGCTCTTGAACATGTTTGGGACATACTTTTAAGAAGGATTAGAAGTTGTTTGTTCTTACCAGAGACACTCAGTGCACTGAAACCTGCATTACGAAAGGAGTGGGATAATTTGGAAGATATGGTGGTATGTCCCGTCAAATGAAAATTTTGATTGGTGTTAGCGGAGGCAATACCCACTATTGAAGAAACAAGAACTCATTGGAAAAATATAATAATAAAAATTATAAATATTAATTTATGAAGTTTTGTACATTTTGTTAAATTTGTGTTTTATTTCTAAATTCGTCAAATTTTCAAAGTTTTTTTTAGATAAATTAATTTTTTAATAATTATTACTTAATTAATAATAATTAACAGAACTGTATTTAAAAAAAATATTGATTACCACACTAACCGCAGGCCATAATTTTTAATTTCGAAAACCTCAGAATTTCGTTAAAGTAATCAAGGATTCAGATTGACTATTGAAGAATTTTCTTCAAAGAAATGATTTTCCAAATTATTGTTTACTATTTGGGCACACTAAAAATATTCTAGTTCGGATGATTTTTTTCAACCAATGGAGATTTTTTTGACTTTGTGTTTCCAACGGCCCTTCCTTAATTTTGCTTGCAATTTGCTCTCCTAAAAACACATTTCTAAATTGGCTACAGTCTAGAGCACCGTGTCCTGTTGTAATTAAGAAAATTAACTCATAATCGAAAAAAAAATTCAATCCGAAGGCAACTATCCAATGGGGAATTCAAGCAACGTGAATGAAAGTAACATATGCACATGCACACCACACACCAAACAAATTTGCTTTAAACGCTCCTACCTAACATCTTTCATTTTCCTTTATTATGTAAAAAGTATCTACATATAATATATATAGCTGCCGGAACGGTTTGTAAAGGATCCTTCCATGCTAGTGCATTCACACATATACATTATACATGTTTAATACATTCATTTAATCCTTGTGTCTAGACAACCATGTCTTTGTCCGGATGCTTTGTTTGGACGTTTATTGAGATAATGAAACATTCAAACGAAAACGGATACGAAAGCTACAAATTCTGCGTTTTTTTTTTTGTTTTTTTTTTCAGGGAAAGCAGAAATTAATTTTTTAAATTTATTTTCAGAAGTTGTGAATATTTTTTTTCGCGTTTGTTCCTGTGAATTGTGCTCCAAGATTGTGCAATTTAACGCCGCTTAACTTTTTTTGTGGGGATATGTGAAGTCGCTAGTCTAAGCTAGGAACGATTGACCACTTGGAGGACATCATTCCTGGCGTTGGCGACGTGGCGTTATTCCCGATATACGGCCACAAACGTTGGAAAAACTCATCGAAAATTGAACCTCTAGATTAAACTCCGCCCGAGCCAGCCGTCACCGTCATATACCAGAAATCATATTTTAATTATAATGACAGAAGATTATCTTTCGAATAAAGAAAATTGCATGTCAATTTAAAAAAAAAATCAATTTTGTTTTATTCCATTTCAAAGTTCTATTCCTAAAAAAATACCCTATAAGGTAGGTTATGCATTCGTAATATGGTACCTGCCAAATGATTTTAAGGAAAATCTAACTTTTTATTTTTTATAAGCATTATGTTTTGGTTGGAATAGATTTTTTCAGGAAAAGTCTTTTAACGTACCTTTTTTGAAATCAGATTTTCTCGTAAACCACTTGACGGATTTCGATAAAACTTTTAATGTACAAGCCGTCTTGATGGTAAAATAATACAAATTGTTAAATTTTTGAAGATTTTTCAAAATCTAAAGCTCCAAGACCACTGCACTTTATTTTTTACAGATTTCTTAAATGATTTTTACTTGCTATTACAGGTACTATAAGGCAAGTTTTTGTTTGGACAATCAAACATAACGTTACGATGATAGAGCAGCCCAAAAAAGTGGGTCCGACAATTCTGTCTGTCTGTCCGTCCGTCCGTCTGTATCGGCACCTACAGCCTACTCAAAAAAAATTTTAATATATTTTCGAAAAGTTTTTCATTATAAACGTTTTTTTTGAAAAAACTGGTCGAACGATCTTGAAAAAAAATTTCCTTAAAATTCAAAAAAGTAAAAGAGATCTGATGGCTTACTTCATTTTCACCAAAAAATGGTTTAACTAGTAATTTTTAATTGATTAAGAAACCTTCATATGTTTTGTTCCCATAAAATCTCAAGCCCCAAAGACCACTGTAGCACATTAGATCAAGTTCGTACGACTCAGTCGTGCACTTTATTTCTTATTGTAAAAGCATAAGGTAGTGCAAATTTCTTGTAATTTAAATTTTTAAAGAACCCCCATGTTGTGATGTGCTATAAATGGATCAATTATGTTTATTTGGTATAACAAAAGTATTTCTAAAACTGCCAAAATGGTGACAAAAATAATTGATATTAATTAACCCCATTAAAAGCTCCAAGATTATACACTTATTATGCACTGTACATATATGCTCAAAATGTATTTCCGAAATGGTATTCCTTCCTTCTGTTGAAACAAATAGTGTTCTCAGGCATCATGTTCCAATTTCAAATTCTTTGTGCTTGTTTAATTTTTAATCAAGCTTGTTGCATTAAGACATAAGCAATCGGTTTTGCACGAGTCCTTATTAAGAAATATAATAACACTAACTGGATGAAATTCAATTGCGAGCGCATGGGTGTGTGTTTCTATAGTTTCACCTGTACCATAATAAAATCAAGAGGTGATATTTCCCGTTCTCGAGGACAAGGTGATGACTAAGCCAAAACGATACAAATGTAACCAATGTGCGCTGCAATAGCTCTGAAGAAGTAGAAGACTTACCGAAGTAGGACTCTATGGGTGGCCACTTAAGATAATTACTTCCTTCGTTTAATGGGTTTCAAGCAAGCTCTTTATTTTTCGTTGAAAATAAGCTTCATGGAAACATTTCCCCAACAACAACTGTCGTTGTTCCATTAAAACCCAACTTGTTTTTCGAAAAGGATGCTTTGAAGAAAAGGATACACTAAAATTAATAACTTTGTTTCAGTTGGCGTTAATTTTGTCTATCCTTTTAGCATAGAGACATTATGTGCACTGTAAGGGTTTATCCCACGTGTTTCTAAAATTTGCAGAATATAGGGTGGGGTAGTTTCATTATTATTTTTTTTTTTTCGACCAAACCAAAAACTATTTTGGACAGGTCAGGTAGATACGGAAATTTGGAATCAACAGTGAGTTATATACAAAACATAAGCGAGAGCTACAGTAAGTTTTCAACAAACTGTTGGATACCCTTTTCAATATATTCTTGTATTTTTTGCTGTTTCAGTTCAGTTTAAGAAACAAAATTCTTCTTTAGCAGACAGGAAAAAAATCAATAACATTAATTTTGTGTGGCCGATGTTCAATAACTGCTGGTGCAATAAAAAAAGGAGTGTGCCACGCCCAAAGTTGAGACTTTTTTACTGCCAGGGTAATTACTATGAGCTCAGTGACATTCAATTTTTAGCTTGCAGATCGATTTGAACAAAACAAGACTAAACTTAAATTTTTAGAAATTAGATTTTGATAATAGGAAATAGCGATTATGGGTGTTTTTAACAATTCTTGAACGACACTCTGCTATGTAACCAAGGTATACCAACCGAAAAGTTCATCTTCTTAATTCAAAACTGCCACCGATAGTTAAAAACATTAAAAAATGAATGCATATTCCAACTTTTGACGGAAACTGACCTTAAAAGTAGGCGTGTCCTAAAAACTTGTAAAAAAATTTAAGAAACTTACTGTGCTTTGATCGTTAGTCTACTTTTAGGCAAATGTATGTGTAAAACAACAGCTGAATCAAGTAGTTTTTTAACGATCTTACCTGAACAAAGGTATTTTATAGAAATTACCCCCTAAACGTGGGTGTTTTTCGTTCTTTCATGAAAAGTGGCCGTAAGCCACACCCAAAATTAAAAAACTTCTTTTCATACACTAGCTTCTTAGTTTCGACTAAGAGACGCACACATTTGGGTTTGTGGATTCATTATAAATACCGTTTATTTGCAAAACAAAAAAAAAACACTTTTCTTGCAGATTTTAATGAAAAATGGGCGTCAGCCACGCCACAAAATTTAATGTTTTTCGGTCTGATTTAAGCATTGTTATTTCATTAAAACAATATTGATAGTTTTGTGTGAAAAGTGGGCTTCAGCCGCGCCCAAACTGAAATATTTTTATTTAATTGAAAGAAGGTTTACCTAAAGCTTGCGTGTGCAAAATTTTATCGTTATGCTTTTATCGTAACTATTCATAAAACATAATTTAATTTTGCCAAATAGAGGTTTTTTAACAAAAATGGCGATTGTGGGTGTCTTTGTGTGCGGATTTTACAAGTTCAAGAACTTACTCTTACTCTTGAAGCAAAGATTATATACACCAAATTTCAGCTGCTTTCTAGCTCAAAAATTGCGACCTCTAGAGAGCATACATACAAACGGACGGACGGACAGACAGTCAGAACCGTCGGACCCACTTTTTTCGACTTCTCTATCATAGTAATGTTATGTTTGATTGTCAAAAAAAAAATTTTACTAATGCATAACTTCCCTTGTTGACCTTTGACCCCGAACAATTTTTTTGGCACACATGGGATCGGGACACATGTTCTATACAAAAATTTAGCTCTGTCGAAATTTTTATAATTTCAAATGACTATTTTGACCGGATTATTGAGTGGGGTGAGTGCATGTTATAGGTTCGTCGACGTGCCTGGCGGTTGATATACATGTATATATGTATTTTCTGGGGTGTTCTCTATTAATATACATAATATTGGGAAAAATAAGTAATACAATCTTTTTTATTTTCATAATTTCCGTTCGAGAGTTTTCATAAAAAAAATATTTATGCAATCATACTCGTATGTTGATTACTTTTAACTATTTTTATACCCTATTCCATAGAATGGGCCTAGTCGATTTAGCCATGTCCGTCCTTCCGTCCGTCCGTCCGTCCGTCCGTCCGTCCGTATGTATACTCTCTAGAGGTCGCAATTTTTGAGCTAGAAAGCTGAAATTTGGTATATATAACCTTTGGTTCAAGAGTAAGGCTAAGTTTTTGAACCGGTAAAATCCGCCCACAATCACCATTTTTAATGAACAACCTCAATTTGGTAAAATTAAATTATGTTTTTTGTACAGTTACGATAAAAGCATAACGCTAAAATTTCGCAAACATAAGCTTTAGGTAAACCTTTTTCCAATCAAATAAAAATATTTCAGTTTGGGCGTGGCTGACGCCCATTTTTCATACAAAACCATCAATATTGTTTTTATAAAATAACAATTGTTATGTTAAAGCGAAAAACATTAAATTTTGTGGGTACTACTGGCACAAAACATATTGTGTTTGAAATCACTGACGCCCACTTTTCATAAGAAACTATAAAAAAATTGTTTTTGTAAATAAACGGTATTTATAATGAATCCGCAAGTCAAAGTTTTGCGTCTTTTAAGTGAAACTAAACAGTTTGTGTATGAAAAGACATTTTTGAATTTTGGGCGTGGCTTACGCCTACTTTTCATGAAAGAACGAAAAACGTAGCCTTAAGAATTTAAGGCATTTCCAATGTTTAATTTAAACCTTTTTCCTTCCGTTCGTTATTTGAGAAATATATCTCTACATTTTCTTTTGTAAATTTTTTCAATACGCCCACTTTTAAAGGCGTGATTTTGGTAAAATACCTTTGTTCAGGTAAGATTGTTTAAAAACTACTCGATTCAGCTGTAGTCTTACACATATGCCTAAATACTGAAAAAAGTGCAGTTAGTGCTTCAAATTTTTAAGACACGCCCACTTTTAAGGGGCGTTTCCGTCAAAAGTCGTGTAATGCATTAATTTTTTTTAAAGTTTTTTACACACACTTGGATTTATATTCCTTGGTTACGCAGCAGAGTGTGGTCCAATAATTGTTAAAAACACCCATAATCGCTCTTTCCATTCCAAATCTAATTTAAAAAAAATTTAAGTTTTGTCTTGTTTTGTTCAAATCAAATAAAATTGAATGTCACTGAGCTCATAACAATTGCCTTGACAATAAAACGTTTTAACTTTGGGCGTGGCGCACGCCTTTTTTTATTGCGCCAGCATTAATTGAACATCACACCGCACAAAATTAATGTTATTGAATTTTTTTCTGTCTGCTAAAGAAGAATTTTGTTCCTGAAACATCGGCTGTTTGCGGGAGACAGATGCATGCACATACAAAAATATGGGGAATAGGGTATCCAACAGTTCGTTGCAAACGTATTGTAGCTCTCGCTTATGTTTTTTTTTTTTTTTTTTTTTTTGAGTTAAACTTTCCAAAAATATAATTTTGTTTGATTTTATAGTGTCCGTCTTAAGATTTTTGAAGTTGTTACAAGGAGATCTACAAGGAAGCAACATAATACCACTTTTATTTAATCTTTTTATAAATGAAATCTTTATGACCATAGCACATTGTAAGATTTGAGGAAAACATACTTCAATTTGTTTAGGCTTAATTTTTCCGAATGGTTACAACTCCATAGAGTAAATTATGAACAAATAGAGGACAACGAACCTCTAGTTGGCTTAGAAGCACGCTCAAGCTCTTATTGATATTATTAAAACAGTTCTTAATAAATTTTTCATATGGAGAGAAAAATGTAGACTGAGCGTCAGCCTCAGCACACTAAACTACATAAGTCTAAGTGTGTAAGTCTTTTTCCTAACAACGACCTGAACCCAAACTACCAAATAAATATTTGTCCCTTTAATTTATTGAAGGAAATCCAATTTATCCGTTTACACGCTGCCGCAGCAGCTGATTTCATATATGAGCAGGCTCACAACCATCAAGCGAAATTGTAACTACAGAATTCGAAAACATATTTATTTTGTTTCCATCATCGTAATGCTATACTATATGTTTGATTGTAATCTCGGTTTCTCTTTCACATTTAGCCAATACTTCTTGGTCTGGGGAGCAAATTAAAATATTCATGATTCACAACATCCTGAATAATATTAATCTCTAGCCTACGAACAGGAAAACCCCATTCGCATGGTGCAATTGGTGCAAACTTAATTTACAAGCCCACAATATTGCTGATTTCCTCGTTTTAGGTCTCGTTCGGCTCTATTTATTTTAGTTGTGCTGACCCTGATGCATACCTATTTGAATAACATCAAAATTGGAGGAAATATAAAACTTACAAATATACGAAGCGGAAAACCTTGGAGGTTATTTTTTTGGAGGTGTTGTATTGTGTCAAATTGTTAGCTTAATTAAATTAAGTTAAAATTTGCTCAAAGGCTCCATATTCAGCATTTTCGACATCTATTGCAGCTCCGTCTCCCATTGTGTTCAGCTTTACCAATTTCAATTGAAATATTTCAATAATTCCTATTTTTAATTTAGAAGAATTGTTGCCAAAGAAAGCAATATCAGATGAAGAACTTCTCAATACTTCCGAATATTTTGAAAATGAAAATGGATGTGAATTTCGAATAAGCAATTACAAAATTTAGTCAGATAATTGACGGCTTGTTCTTCGTCAATTACTTTGTCGATGGAATTATATTCGACAGTTTCGATGAGCAGTTTCAATTGAATTTGCTCATTGAGCTTTTTTGACACCATAATTTTTTGGTGCCAAAAATTGCACATTCACATATCCAATGCCGGATTTTTATACTAGGTTGTTGGAATCTGAATACATTGTCTACAACGCAACGACTTGTATATTGATTTACATTTACCAGAAGTTCGGCGGGGATGTTATCTCATTATTGTTGATCACGTCAACTCGAATTTTGCCATTCCCGAATCCCGATATCCAAAAGTTGTTTTGAGAATGTTTGGTTGACGGATCTTGCAGCGAATGAACACGCATGTTCGTCGATACCGTTATTTTATCGACTGAAGTCCAATTGCTGACAATTTTTTAGATTTGTAAGTAATTTGACGAAGTGCACTAAAGATGTATTTGTTGCAAACCATTTCAAACCTTCGTAGGCGTACTCAGAAGATCCTGCCAAAGTTTTATCACAATCTGATCAATCGTTTGAATTTAAGAGAAATATAAACAAAATTAATTTTACATACATTTGTTGGGGAAATAACGCAATCAAACATCGCTCTGCTTAATTGAAGATTTTCTGAAAATTGCATTAAAATCCATCCAGCCATTTTGGAGGGAACATACAAACACACATTGCAAAAAAGCGTCGTGGGCCAACTCAGAAGACCCTACCAAAGCTTCATCACAATATCAAGCCAATACACTTGGGTTAACATGCAATAGATTAGCTATTTCATCACTTTTCTTCTTATTTTATTATGTTAAGATTTGTATTTTTGCTATCATCAAATTTCATTTCTTATATGCTTAAACTTTGCAGTCTAATCGCTGATGATATTTCACATTTGTTAGTTAATTGACAAACTGCACTTAAAATGCGCATTTGTTGCAAACCGCAATTTGAGCAAACTTCAGATAACAATTCAAATGAATACCCAGTATTAGTAATTTTTTTCGTTCTGTTAAGATTTTTATTTTTGTGGACTTAAACTTTGCCCAACCAAAACCAAACTTACTGAATTTTAACCAAGCTTCTCATAAACCTTCGAAGGCGACCTCAGAAGACCCTACCAAACTTTTCACAATATGATGAATGACTTGAATCGTTTTTTATTGAAGATATGGAAACTTAAGAAAAATCGAAAAAAAATATAAACAAATCTAATTTTAATTAATTTGTAGGGAAAATTTTACATAACTGTCAACAAAATTTTGTTTATATGTTCGCTACCAAGCTTCACACGATTACCCGCTGGGGTAGTCTTAAGAATACCTGAAAATTCCTTAAAATCCGCCCAGCCGTTTTGGAGTCTATAAGAAACAAACAAACACACATCCGGTTTTTACATAAACAACATGTGTACATATGTACATATGTATGTATATAGATTAAACACTCTTTTTAAGTTAATGATGGATTTAACATGCACTCTAAAAAAAAATAGTAATTTTACTACAAAAAGTGTTTAAAGTTTTTCAACACCGGTTGAATTTTGCTACAATTATTGTAGCATCGAAATGAAATCGTAGTAATTTTCAACATTTGCTGAAAAATAAGCATTTTTTTGTTGAAAGTTTAGAATTTTTGTTTAATTTTCAACATATTTAACAAATTTTGATGAAAATTAAGCATCGCTGTTGAAAATTCATATCTTTTTGTTGGGAAATCAATAGATTGCTTAAAATTAAGAGCGGTGATGAATTTTCAACACCGTATTTTCTTACGAGAAATCATTTTTTTCTCTTATTCAACAGATTTTTCTGAAAATAAAACATTCTTGCTTAAAAATCGTAAAAGTTTGTTTAATATTAATCAAATATCTGAAAAAAGGAAGAGAATAGAAAAATTCAACATCCCAGATCGTATTTTTTCAGATATCGTTTTTCTCTCTTTCAACAGTTTTTGCTTAATTTAATTTGATCGTTTTCATAATCTCGTAATCATGTTGAATTTTCAATAGAATATACTATTTATAGCGAAAAATATTTCAAAAACAATTCGAAAGTTTAATTATAGAAAATGCGATATAATATTTATATCCCAAACAAATATGAATACATCGTATTTTCAATAATTAAACATTTATTGCTGAATAAAATTTCCTCTTTTTAATAATAGCGTAATCCTTTGTTGAAAAAAGAGCGAGGAGGCAAATTTTCATCTCACTCTCCTACGGGATACGATTTCCCTTTCAATATTACTTGTTGAATTCTCATCATTACTTGTGCGAAAACAATGTGCATTTCTTTCTTTTGTTCTTTCTTCTCTTTCGTGTACGTGATATGATAGGCACGTGCCTTGCATCACAACAAACAATATCAGTCGTGAATTAATGTGTCTAAAGTGCGTGTCGCGATTATAAAACAAACAAACAAAAAAAGTTAAAATCTATCCGGTAAGTGAAATATATTTATTATTATTATCATTATTATTATTATTATTATTATTATTATTATTATTATTATTATTATTATTATTATTATTATTATGTATCTTATTAAGTTTTTCTTTGTCGATAAATGCAACAACCGCTTGGTATAATTCCGTATTGTTGTTGTTTTTAACATGGAATTTCTTTTTCAATGCCAAATAAATAGGTATATTATTTCTAAATTATAATAAAGGAAAACTTCTTTTTTAGACGTTGGCATTGAAAAAGAAATTCCATGTTAAATACAACAACAATACGGAATTATACCAAGCGGTTGTTGCATTTATCGTGGAAATAAGTGACGAAGGAAAATTATTGTAAATTTGTGTTGAAAATTAAGCATTTGGTGTTGAAAATTAAACATTTGTGTTGAAAATTAACATTTGTGTTGAAAATTAAGCATTTGGTGTTGAAAATTAAGCATTTGGTGTTGAAAATTAAACATTTGGTGTTGAAAATTAAACATTTGTGTTGAAAATTAATATTGTGTTGGAAATTAAACATTTCTGTTGGGAATTAAACATTTTGCGTTGAAAATTAAACATTTGCGTTGAAAATTAAACCTTTTTTTAGAAAAAATCATAATTTTTTGTTGAATTATCAACTAAATTGTTTAATAATTCCAAGTTCTTTTTAATTTTCTACAATAATTGACATTTCTCTTTAAAATATGTGTATGTATTATCTTGTGACAGGGAGCGAATTGGAATTGGATGATGGTCTTGGTCTCGATTTCGATAGATTCAGTTAAGTACTAGCTCTCCTCCTTAAAGTTTGTTTTTTTTTTATAAGTATCGGCTTTAGATTTTCATTAATAATGTTATTCAAGTGTAACAAATGCGTGTTTCAAACGAAGTTTATTGCAATTTACAATAAACATCTATATCTGCATAAGGACACAAATATGTTCTTATGCAAATGGTTAAATTGTAATAAAAATTTCTCGAATTACGGTTCTTATAAAAGTCACTGGCACAAATTTCATTCTAAGTGTAATCAAGTCATACCTACTTTACGAAAAGATCGTGATGTAAGTTTTCATTTTGAAAAATTTAACTGTACCTTGTGTCGCTTCGAGACTTCGACCTTGAAAAAAATAATTGCTCATACTCGGGATCATTTAAAAAATGGTGTGCAAGTAGTTTGTCCAGCAAATGACTGCTCCCTTGTTTTTAAAACCGATAGTTCATTTCGTTCCCATTGCTTCCGACATCATAGAAATCAAAGCCAAGTCAGAATTGTAGATAGTCCATCTCAAAATTTGGTTGATGGAGAAAGTTCTGCTATTAGCGTATCACCTGACAGTTCTTTAAATAACAAAGATCATGAAAATCCCAACGAATACATTTATTTATTTAACACACTACGGTATAAATATTTAGTTCCAGATATAGCGTTGGATTTTCTACACAGTGAAATGACTACCATAGTGAGCAAGACTGCTGATAAAAATTTGCAGATGGTGAGACAATTCTTTAGTGACAATGACATTGATAAAAGCAAAACAGAGGAATTTGAAAAAAAAGTTCAAGAAAATGCTAGCCTTTCTTCTTTACATTTGCTTAAAAATAGTTTTAGTCGAAAAAAATTAATGGAAACCCAAAAAGAGTACGTGCCTGCTAAAAAAATAACGCTGGGAAGAGATAACTTTCACAAAATGTGTAGTTTTTATTATGTCTCCATATTAGATACATTGAAAAATCTTTTAGAAGATAAATATTTTCCCGACCTTATCCGAAAAGAAAAAAAAGACAGTTTTCTTCTAGATTATAGCGATGGATCAACTTATGTTAATAATCCGTTTTTTAATTCTACTGAAAACAAGTTAGAACTTTTGCTTTTCCAGGATGCCTTTGAAATTTGTAATCCCTTAGGATCTTCTAAATCAAAACATAAGCTAGTTGGGGTTTACATGACAATAGGGAACATTAACAAGAAACATCGATCTTCAGTTAAGAATATTCAGCTTGTAATTTTAGTTAAAGAATCTAGCATTAAGTCCTTTGGGCTAAATAAAATATTTGAACCATTAATGGAAGATTTAAAAACTTTAGAGTCAAAAGGTATTAATTACAGAAATTTTTTGCAAAATACAGACATTAACATAAAAGGCTCGTTGTTTGCTATGATTGGCGACAACCTTGGAAGTCACCAAATTGGAGGGTTTTCAGAAAACTTTAGTACCTCGGACTTTTTATGCAGGTATTGTCTATTTCAAAGAGCATCGCTAAGGAATAAATCCTTTGAAACGTGTGAAATGAGAACGCCTGAGAATTACAACGATTCCGTTAAAAATTTAATTGATAATGATAACTTTATCAATAATGGTATTAAAACTAACTCGGTTTTGAACGATTTGAATCATTTTCATGTTTGCAATCCTGGTCTTCCACCTTGCATTGCTCACGATCTTTTTGAAGGTTTTATTCCATTCGATTTAATGAAAGTTTTGATTGAATTTTCTGAAAAAAAACTCTTCTCTTTTAACCAACTTAATATTTTTTTAGCATCGATTCAAACTGAATTTAAACTGGCACTTTCATTTCCCAAAATTACCAAACATATGAAAAAAGTTCCTGGAAAAGCCTTTGAAGTTTGGAACATATTAATGCTCTTACCTATTTTCTTTAAAGACCTAGGTTTTTCTTTTGATGATTCAACGTGGCAATTTTTTTGTACTATGGTAGAAATGTGCCGGCTTATCTGTGCATCTGAAATGTCACTCGAGCAAACATATTTGCTTGAGAATTACATTGAACTTTACTTCGAGTTGAGGATTTTTTGTTTTCCAAACTTTAATCTTAGACCCAAACATCACTATGTTACTCACTATCCAAACCTTTTAAGGCAATTAGGACCATTACGTGGTTTGTGGACTATGGGCTTTGAGCAGAAACATCAATTTTTTAAGCAGTTTGCTAGGAAAGTTAAAAACTTTAAAAATATCTCTTTCTCACTTTCAAAAATGCATCAAGAATACCAAGCACATATTTCTCACGATCGTTATAACTTGAAAATTACTTCAAACTTTGTTATGAAGTTATCTAGTGATATGTATGATGTAGAAATTCCTTCGGATTTTATATTTGTTGCAAAAAAAATTTCATACCTTAATACTACTTATCAAGAAAATGATGCCGTGTTAGTGAAAATGAATGAAGAGTCGGATATTCAGATTTTGACTATACAAGCTATTTTTATTAATGCCTCTTATGATCACGCAATTTTATATGGAAAGTTCTTAAATTTCTGGTATAACCAATATACTGCCTTGTATGAGAACTATAAAACAAACAATCAGTACCGTTTGAGTTGTGCTAGCTTAGAGGATATACTTTAAAAAAACCTGTTTTATTATTCAACCAAAATAACCGATATTTTTATTCACCGTTCACTTCAATTTGCCAGAATAATTAAAACAAGCAGAAGTTTGCAGTGGATAAAAACAGTATTGGCAATAATAGTTTAAAGATCAATTTTATTTTGTATACCTACCAGCGATTAAAATGAGTCAAGTTTTGTTTGTAAGTTTCGGGTATTTACTCAAAAAAAAAAAAAAAAAAACCAGTTTGAACAAACTGAGTCAACAAACAAACAAGTAATTTCGAGTTTTTTTATTCATGAGTAAAATTATTTACTAATCATCCCTTATTTCAAACGAGTTCAAACGAGTTCAAACGAGTTTACTGATTGAAAGTAAGATCGCTTGCAATCACCACTCCATTATTCATGGCGCTTAAAAGTAAATCGAAAAATAATGTGTGGTTTGTTTGAGATTTGTGTGCTGAGTGGAAATGTAGGTAATCCATTGCATATATAAGCTATAGTATTCCCACTTGAGGTACGCCATCTATCGAAGAAAAACTAAGCTCTAGAATACCATGGGAAGCAACAACAACAATTTCCACCATTTTACTTGTTGTTGTTGCTTCCCATGGTATTCTAGAGCTTAGTTTTTCGCCTATAGATGCCGCACCTCAAGTGGTAGTACTACAGTTTATATAAACAATGGATAATCTATGGTCAGGAGGTTCATTTTCATCGTTGATTTGTTTCATTCTCGAATTTTTATATCAGTGTTAAATTTGTCGAATAAAATGGAAACGAATTGAAATAAATAAATCCACATATTTTAATTTTTTTGTTTTTTGTGTTCAAAACACCATTTTAGAATATCATCAGGACCTCGTGTATGGTTTTCAATATAATCCGCGTTGTCAGCTGAATTTTCTCCAGCAAAAAAATTAATAATTATGGATTAGTATAATATCTATTTATCTATACCTATTTAAATTCCTAAATCAAAATCTTATAGCTACCTAGAAACTAGAACCAAAAATTGCCCGCTGCCCCTCCTACAACAGGATAACAAAAACAAATTTTTCCTTACCTACTTTCTTTAGGTACATCCTTATGATTTTATTTGAATCTTAATATTTATAAATGTACTCATTGAAACAAGAAAACCCTTCTCTTATAAAAAAATGTTAAGATACAAATACATTTTTGATAGAAGCATGAAATCTAATATAAATAAAATTGCCAATACTTTTTTATCCACTGTATTTCTTATTTTTATTTATTCTTGCTCTTAAAAACAAAATCACAATTGAAAACATTAATAGAAGCATAAATATTTCTTTTCAAGAATTATTTTGTTAAGATGTCAAGTGACACCTTTTTTGAAGTCTGGAATAGCGACCGGACAGTAAAGAAGGCGTTTGTCTGCAAAGCACAGATAAAGGATGTGGTGGCGAAGGGTAAATATTTTTAAATTTTCTAAATTTGCTTAATTTCATTACATTAAACCTCAAGCTGGGATTGCTGGCACTTTTCAAATATGAATAGGGGGTTTATTGTGCACAATTTGACAGTTCTGAATGTATATAAACTGAAAATAACATATCGTCGGCTTAGAGTGAAAAACAGTTAACTCCACTTTTTACTTTCCTTAGATTTCATACTATCAAATGTAAAAAAATTGATTATAATATTTTAAAGCTTTTTGCATTTTTAATTAATTTTTGAAATCATTTTTATGTGAAGTTAGAAGTTTACACTCTAAGCCAACGATAATCAATTTTCGAAATCTTAAACTTTAATTTTGATCACAATTTTGGTGTCTTCGCTAAAAGGTAACGGATACGGCATCGTTGGGAACAAAATCGTTCTAGAAAACAGCGGCTCTGAAATATGTGAGGACGAAATATTAGTTCACGTCGCTGCCAAGAACTCCATATTGATGTTGCTCAACGACTGTTCCCAATGGACACCAAATGCTTGGATTCCATCCCCTTCGTTCATGGATGCGGCGGCTGATATTATTCTTCAAGATGAGATGGTGCCCCAGGGTTCGAGACCAAGTACATCAAATCCAAACTTCATCGTTTTTGACAACCAGGTTGATTTGACCAGTCTAAGCTCAAGTCCCAGAAGTGTTGTTCACTTGAATGATTCTTCGGTTTCGACTCCAACGACATCCAGACCTCACAGTTTTGTGGAGTTTACGATTTCGTGGGAAAATTTACCAGTGGATGTGTTGGAGAAGCTGGAGAAAAAACAAAGACTGGGGCATCGCCTCCACGCTTTCATCAAAGAGCTGGTAAAAGAATTGAGGAGAATATCGACAACAATTCCAGTTAAAGTGCTTCGAGGGGTAGCGACAACTATCATTGCGAAGTATCCGGATTCCTTCGTCCAAAAGGATAAGGAGGACAGAGTTGTTTCGGATTCCTTGGAACTTTTGATCACTATGATGAGGAACCACAACAACTACCTCAACTCTGGATGTGGCAGAAATAATGATTTGAGAGTTCCCATTAGGAAGAGAAAAGCTGTAAATGTGTTAAGAAACTCGGTGAAAAATTGGAGCCCAGCGGTCGAAAACATTGAGGATACGACTCTGGAGGCGAAACAATCTTTCCTTAAAGGACAATATTCCCAAAATCCTGATATGTCCGAGGATCGAGAGAAAATCCTTCTCTACATGGAAGATTGCTTTCCAGCACAAAGGGGTTATTTTAACAACCAGGAGTCGTATCCTTCAATTGATATGATTAAGAATAACTGGCCCTACATTTTCACCAGAGAATGCATTTATAAGCATTTCTCGCAGTTGACAGAAACAAACTTCCAAAAACTCATACGAGCTGACTTCACCAGCGAAAAGAATTCTCTGGCCAAATTTTTTTCGAAGAAAAATGAAGCAGCTTTAGATGGCCACCAAGAAATGGAGATTTTAAATAGCATTAGCCATCATTTCAAAGAAAATCTGGATTTTCTTATACAATCGTTTCCGGTAAGCAACCAATATACAAAAACCAAATTTATTTGTACTAATTCTCAAATTTTCTTTTGCAGATTGGAAAAGCATTAGATGATTTAAAACCTCCAGTATCTGCGCCATGGATTGCTGTAGTTGGTATGCATATTTTAATTAATTCTTACTTGAAATACATCCTCATGAGTAGTGATGGGAACTATTGAATAAAACTATCAAACTATAGATAGTTGCAAAATATTCATTCATTCATTCATTCATTTAGTTACTATTTTCATTCGAATAGTTTTTTTATTTGATACTATTTTCTTTTGAACAGGATTGTTAGGTATTCGATAGTTTTTTCATTCGAATATTTTTTTACATGATATCTTTTTCATTCAAATAGATTTTTTATACGATAATTTTTTCATTCGAACATATTTTTTACTCAATAGTTTTTATTCCAATGAATAAATGAATGAATGAATTATTCGATAGTTCAAATCATACAAATACTAACTATCGATAGTTCAAATCATTCGATAGTTCCCATCACTACTCCTGAGACCCTCGGTAGCACCAGCGAGCGATACTTCTTTTCATTAATTTAATCACTCTGGGTCTCGGGAGGATGTCGTCGTCGCGTCGGTCCGAAAGAAAAACTCACTAAGTACATAAGATTTCAATAGCAGTTTGCAGTGAGGTTTTCTTTCTAATGCCAAGTTATAAGTTCTTAAAAAAAGTTTAAACTCTTTTTTAACAAGTAAAAATGGCTTTCCATTTTCTATTAGGAAGTAATCAGATTCTTTTTATCATCATTTTTTTCTTTTTGTTATTATTCATTATTGTTGCTAACAACTTTTTTTATTTTATACACTTCTTCCCAGATATTTCGTATGTGGCAAAAACTGCCTATATTTTTATCGAACACAAAATAGTTTGGTCTTCCGACACTCCAAATATTTTTGATGTGTTGGCCCAAACTATTGCCTACTTCTATGCTTTTAACATAGAATATCAAAAAGAAGTATCCCAAACTTTGGATTTTTTTGTAAAGTATATCCTTAAATACTACCCCGAAAAGCCTCGGGGTCCAAAAAAGAACGCAACAAATTTAAGTAAGATCAACACCCTCATCCGGAAGCTAAATCAGAACTAAAGGGTAAGTCGCATCTTATAGTTATTCTTATTAAAATATTTTAACTAAATAACCTTATATCTTATCCTAATGTAAATTTTATTTTAATTTTCATTGACATAAACCATTGCTTTTCTTTTTTCTTTTATTTACAGATATGGAGCTCATCATTTTTTATGTTTTATTTTTTTTTTTTTATTTTTTTTAATGAAATCATAACTTTTATTTATTAATTTTTTAATTTAACAGTATGTACAAAATGTACATATGTATTTAAGGAAACATTGAATAATAAAATAATAATAAATATACATAATACATATTTAATCTTTCTATTTTTATGATAGTTTTGAAGAATGAAATTCAATTTTGTGGGATGATTGTTTCGAAGAATGAAGTTTAATTTTCTAGGATTTCTAATGGTATGTATTCAAATTCAACGGAGAGAAGTTATTCAATTGCTTTAACTTGTTCTTTTTTCTTTTCAATGTAAGGATTATGACAAACGTTTATCAAGAAGTTTGCTTATATGACAACAATCTGATTTTGATGAGAACTCAACCCGTATAAAATGGTAAGAACTTAACATATATTTTGAAAGATACTAGCAATTACTAGAATAATATGTTCCCAAAAAGGCTTATATTTAATTAAGTGTAGCTATAGATTTCTCAATACAAATTCTATTTTCAAATTCAAATGCTCAAAAACAATGAAAACATGAATATTCCATCTAAATAAGCATGCTTTTTACAAAAAAGATATTGGAAATTCAGAAAAATAAAACAAATTTATAGCCATATTAAGTATTCAAAATAATCATTTAAATATTTGTAAAGAAAATTGTGAATTTCCAATAAAATTATTTGGATTTTGACAAAATATTATTTAAAAAACAGCATTTTAGTTTAGTAATACTATATTAAATGCAGTTTTTTTTCAATAAATTTTGTTTAATATCCAAATAACTAATCGGAAATTCAATTTTTTTCACATGTTTTAAACGTTTATGTTGAATACTAAATGTGGCTGTGAATAAATTTGTTTAATTTTAATGAATTTTTTTTTTTGCTGAAAAAGTAGCTTTTTATGTTGAATATTCAGGTTCTTTATTTTAATTTTAAGCATTTGTACTGAAAAATAGGGTTTAATGTGTTGAAAAATCAACTACGGTTGATTAAATTTAAGCAAACTTTTGGGAATATATTTTAAAATATGTTTATCTTTCAACAATTATGTTGAATTTTAATCATTTAATGCTGAATTTCTCATTTAATTTTGATTGGTATTAAACATTTATGTTAAATATTCAACAGATAATGTTGAATTTTATTTAATTAAAAATTAGTTTTCAGCAAACTTCAATTAAAATTCAACAAGTATGCTTAAAAGCCAACAATATTTCCTGCATTTGGTGCGCAATAATGTTGAAAATTCAGTAAAGTTGTTGAAAAGTCAGATTTTTTTTGTTGAAGTATCAGCAAAACGAGTTGAATATTAAAAATAAAAGCTTAATTTTCTACAGATATTGTTTATTTTTAAACATATTTGTTGAAAAAAGTACGATATTTTCTTTTTTTTTGAAGAAAATTAGACATTACTTGTTGATTTTTCAACAAATCTTGAGTAAATTTTATATAAATATGTTTAATATTCAGCAAATATTGCTTAAAAAACCTACGATCTGGGATTTACGATCTACGATATACGATCTAAGAAAATGCTTACTTTTTAGTGTGTTGAAAATTAAACAATTGCTTTTTTCGACCAAATGTTGAATAAAAAACATCGAAAATTCGTGTTGAAAATTACTACAATTATTGTAACGGACCAGTTGCATACAATAATTGGAGTAATTTTCAACAAAAATTTCTTAGAGTGTGATTGGTTTTTATGAACAATTTCTTAAATTTGCTCCTTCCATCTTCGAGTTCGACACTGTTTTTTGCAACACTCTTGACATGTCTGTGTCATCGGATTTCATTGCTGAGCAGTGTGCCTTCTTATGTGAAATTATCTCGAATAAAATTCTTTATTTATATACGGTTAAAGTGTGTAAAACCCTCCACGTAGTCACCTTTTGAAACACTTTTTAAGACAGATCAATAATTTTGTATTTAGATGTTTTTTGGTTAAGGCTGAGGAAGTTCATTATCCCTGGTTCGTTCCAAGGAAAGCAGTGAAAATATTTGGTTTTGAGAGTCTTCTTTCCAAAACTAAAATTTCTTATCAATACTTAATGCTACAAACATGGCCGGATTTAGAGGTCTGGAGACCCTGGGGCAGCAAAGAAGTGGTAATCGGAAACGAGTATTATCGGTAATCAGAGAGTTTACGAACAGAACCTTCCCAGCTTTTTTCGCTGAAAAATCGTTGATAATTTCGCTGAAACAAAGCTCCCGAAGGAAATCACATTTAATTCTTAAGAGCAATAGCTTTGGTTTTGTCCTTTTTCATCATGGTTTGCAGCCCATTTTTCATGATTTTCGCGCTCTCCAGTGCAATTCGACACCATCAAAACCAAAAACATTCTCAATGCAACTTCGATGTAGCTCTGAAATGTTGGTCTTCGAATATTTGGTAATAAATAGCTCCGGAAATTGGTCTTTTCCATTGTCCTTTTTGTAGGTCAAAGTCGATCAAAGATACAAATTGAACCAATTTATAACCAAGACTATAGGTTCTAAATCATCATTGTACACTTTCACCAATGCCTCTGCTGCAGCGTGCAAATGTTAAGCATCCATCTTCTCAATGCGATTAAGAAATCCAAATTTCAAACGTACACCTTCATACCCGTGCGTGCAATCTTTCAGTCAGAGAAACACACAGCTGGTCGACGACCACTGGGATGAAGCTAGATACTTTGTATTCCTCCTTCCCTTCAGTGACAGATTCGAGTCTTGCGCTTTCATATCATAGAGCAGATTCAACCTCACATTTCTTGTCCTCGTGCTTGATTGTACGTATTGATCAGTGTGGGCTATTTTTTTTTGCTGATTTCGTATTTATCAAAATTATTTATTTCGGATTCCACGAATGTTTTCAATGATTCTTATGCACGCACTGCATCCCTAACTTCATCTAAGTTCTTTTACAGGGTACTGCCTCTTGTGAGGAAATGAAAAATCCTCGCCAAGAGTAATTAATGTCATGGAATGGAAAGTGCTTCTCTGTTAACGATTTTGATTAAACTAAAAATTTAGCTTACTTTAAGCATTTCTAACAAAACTGCATTTTTTGTTTTTGGCTCAAATGGTCGTAACGAAAATCAGGTTTTAACGGCTTTTTTTCAAATAGCCATAAGTTCACAACGGATTGATTGAATCGACTCAAATTTTGTTTGACATAGTTTTTTATAGTTTTCTATATAATGGCTTTGTAAATTTTTCACTGAAGCCTTTCAAAACGGTAGCTTCCATACAACGAGCCGATAAGTTTTAACCAACATTTTTTGGTTTTTTCTAATTTGCTCGAAAACGGCTCTAACGAATTTGATTTAACTTTGTGTGTTTTATTCTTTTAGTGTTTTTAAGAAAACTGCGTTTTCAGTTTTTGGCTAAAAATGCAAATAACGGAGATCTGCTCTTAACGGCTTTTTTTCAAATGGCCATAAGTTGTCAACGGTTGCATCGAATTCACTCAAACTTTGTTTGGTATAGTTTCTTTCAGCTTCCTTTCAGATTTGATTGATTTTTTTTCATTTTCTTTTTTTTTAAATGGTGGCTCCAATACAAAAAGCCATTAGATTTTGGCCAATTTTTTCGTTTTTTCTAATTAACTCAAAAAAGGCTCCCCCGATTTTTATGAAACTTTGTATGTAACATATAAAGAATACTTCAAAGAAAACTGCATTTTTAGTTTTTTGCTACACATGACAATAGCGGAAATTGGTAATATCAGTTTTATTAATTTGGCCATAAGCGGAAATTTATATCATTTATATCACCCAAAAGACGACGTCTGAATTTGATATACTAAAGGTTACTTAACGTTAGCTCCCTTATATCGAGTCTCCCAGTTTTAGCCAAATTTTTTTTTAGTTTTTACCAATTTTTTCAAAAATGATTTGTTCTTATTGATCGAAAAGTTTGTTTTCGTCGTACTATTGCACCCACAGAGCAAACACGTGCGACCCAGTCGTGCATTTTATTTTTTTTAATGCACGCACTGCAGATTCAAGAATTATTTTCAGGACCGGCAACATCATGTTTGTAGGTTTGAATCGCTAAAAGTTATTGTTCCTATAGATTGCAAATTTTTTGTCTGGAATCTGCTAACCATTTTTATCTAGCTTATGTAGTCGAATTGCATTATTTGACATCCAATTACTATCGATTCCAGATCATCTCTTGAAAAACCCTCACCCTCAATGGAAGTTCTCATTGCGATTACCCCAAAAACTAGATTGGAGCACCAAATAACGATATTGTAATGTCAATTTTTCTCACAGCGAGGGGCGGTTGGCAATTTGTTGTCGGGTCCGAGTGAAACTTAAAAAAAAAATTAAAATATTATCTTTCCTGTCGTCCTGCACAGAATTATATTATCTTCCTGGCTTTCAGACAGTTTGCTACAAAATATTTGTTCTTTTGCCACAATGCATTCCGCTCATCTTGCTACCATTAACAGATTCTTTTCACGCGTCAAATAAATAATAGTATGCCACAAAAGTTGTTTCAAGTAAAGGCATCAGCATTGTGTTCCACTGCGACTGCACTTTGGTTATGGTTCTCCAGAATGTGTTGTGTAATGTTACATTTCATTACTAATGTATACGTATTATTTTCTGGCTCAATCTCTTCTTTTGCACATTCCTTAGCTTTAGCGACGAAAAGAATAAACTATTGCTTCCTTGGGAAAATGAAAAACTTTTCCAAAAGATTTATCGCCCGTGAATGTGAGTCGGTTACAGGTTACAGCCAAAAGTTTTATTTGTGCCAAACCAACTACATATATATACAAATATGTATATATTATTATTTAATCGAAAAGTGCTTGCAGGACATTTTACTGGCTTCGTTTTAAAATATTTCGTTTGAGCATAATTTATGATGCGGAAATATAAAAAAAAAACTGTGGAAAATATTTTAAAATAAATAAATAACATCAAAAGAAGTCAATGAAACTTATAAAGTTTTAGGTTGAAGGATATAATTTTATTTCTTCTGAAAGTTAGAGAGACGAATTTGAAAGATGATCTTAAAGATATGTACCTACATTATATATAAATGGTTCTTGTTAATTATTTATGTGTATCGTTTCGTGGTCATTGATTTTTGAGAAGGCATCTTTTGACATGCCTTTAAAAAAAAATCTAGATTTAAATCAATCATGACATTACGATGATAGAGAAGCCCAATAAAGAGATTTTCGTCATACCGTCCGTCACAGAAAAGTATTCCACTCCAAAACATGGCATAGAAAAAAATTTTGTGTGCCAAATTTGAGAAATCGAAAAAGGGCGAATTCAACTGAAATTTTATAGCTATTATAGAACAGTGAAAAAACAACATAAGAGCTTAACTATGGGGATTCCAGTGTCACTTCAAAGTCGATTTTTTTTTTTGAGTGGAAGTGAATCTCGCGGAGTAGTGAAAAAAATATAAAACAATTTTTGCTTATTAAAAATTTTAAATAATTTTCATCAAACGAAATGGATTTTGAAAACATAGTTATCTGTATATATGAAAATCAATTGCTGTTCGTTTGAAGGCTTAAAAATCGAGAATGGCTGGACCAATTTTGGAAATTTGTATCTTGAAATATTTATTGAAAATCAGGGAAGGTGTAAACGTGCAAAAATAAAAAAAAGGAGTGTAAAAGTGTCAGTTGGATGTGGAAAAAATAAAATAATAAATCTATACATATATGTATATGTATATAAAATGAACCCCTATTTTTTGTTGTTGCCCTATAACTTGGGAACGGCTTTATAGATTTAAGTCATGTGGTAAAAGATGGTAGAAGATGGTAGATGAAAGAAGATGGTAGAAGTTAGAAAATGGTACATGGGAGAAAATGAAAGATGGTAGAAAATGGTAGATGGTAGCAGATGTTAAAAGAAAAATAATAGTAGAAGTTGGTAGTTGGTAGATGGAAGAAGATGGTAGATGGCAGATGGCTGGAGATGGTAGACGATAGAAGAGGGAATATGAAAGATGGTATATGATGATAGGAGGTAGTTCATAGTAGAATATGGTAGTTGGTAGAAGATGGTAAATGGTAGAAGATGCGAAATGGAAGAGGATGGTAGATAGAACAAGATGGTAGATTGTAGAAGATTCTAGATGGTAGACGGTAAAAGATCCTAGATGGTAGAAGATGGTTGATGTTAGAAGATGGTAGTCGGTAGAAGATGGTGGATGGTAGGAGATGGTAGAAGATAGTTGATAGTAGACAAAAGTTGATTGTAGAAGATGGTAGAAGACAGTAGATTGTAGATGATGGTAGATTGTAAACGATGATACTCGTAGGTGGTTAAAGATGGTTGGGGGTAAAAGATGGTCGATGGTAGAAAATAGTAGATAAAACAAAGGTCGTAGACGGTAGAAGATGGTAGATGGTAGAAGATAGTTGATAGTAAAAGATGGTAGTTGGTAGATGGCAGATAGCAGGAGAAAGTAGATTATATAAGGAGGTAGATGGTAGGAGATAGTTTATAGTTGAAGATGGTAGTTGGGTTGAAAATCGTAAATGATAGAAGGTGGTAAATGCCATATTGCTAAAGTGAAGTACGATGGAAGTTATATCTTAAGCTGAATTTGTCGTCGTATCTTTAATCTAATTATGAAGACGGAAATGAATAACAAATTATGTTTAAGTACGAGTATCTTACTACATGACCAAAAAGTGAGATTTTGATCTTCTCTTCACTCATCTTCATTTTCATCCTCTTTTATTTAACAGATAGTGTTTGTGTTTGGGTAGGTTAGGTATACCCATCTACATTATATATTTTATGCGGGATGAGAAAGTATTTTGTAAATTATAGGTAATTGATAAGTTTCATAAGATATGCGATGAGAATTTAGATAGCTGTTGTGGTTTACATGTTTATTTAATTACTTGATTTTAAATTGAATTGTTTTAGGCAGTGTTAAGGCATAGACAATGCCCCTATTCTAATATGTTCATTGAAGCATTGGATAATTACATATACGATACATTAAAGCAGTAACGCAGAATTAAATTTGGAAAGTGTATAGGATCCACTCTAAGCAAATAGGAAATAGATTGCACACTATGGATTTAACAATAGATTCACAAAATCATATGAATGCAAGAAAAATAAAATGCACGACTTGGTCGCACGAACTTACTTTAATGTGTGACAGTGGTCTAGGTCTAGGGGCTTAAGATTTTGATAAAAATTAATTTTTCAAAATTCTTAAATAAATACTTAAACTAATTTGAGCTAAAAAAAAAGTACGCCATTTTATTACTTGGATAAATTTGAATTTATGAGAATAAATTTAAAAAAATCTGTGGAAAAAAAATTTCAAAAAAAAATCAAAAACGTTAGTTCATAGGTCCAGCGAATAGGTACATATATTTATCATTTCTAGAAAAAAATTCAATAAGCAATTTTCAAAATATTAATTTTTTTAATTTTTTAAAAAAATGATTTTAAAAATACAAACAAATGTTTTTTTTTTTTTAAATATTGGTACGCAGTACAAATTGAGCTACCTACCACCATATATGTGTGAAATTTTGAAAGAATCGGTTTAGTCGTTTTCGAGATATTCAAAAGCAAAAAAAAACGGTCCTATGGAAAGTACCGTTCTTAGACATTTTTTTAAAACTTTTTTCAGCCATATGATTGGTCGTACCTAAAAAGCAACACTGATTTTTTCTTAAATCGAAATCGTAAGAGCTGTTTTTGAGATAAATAAGCTCTAACGTAACGGTTATATGGAAGGTACCCTTATTTTTTGAGCTAAAAAAAAATTTTCAATTTTTTCCTCTGTAAAATACCGAAAAAAAACCCTATAGACCAAGTTTGAAGCGATTCCCACCCGTTTGGGCTGTAGGTCTCTATACATACAGATAGCAGGAGAAGGTAGATTATATAAGAAAGTAGATGGTAAGAGATAGTTTATAGTTGAAGATGGTAGTTGGGTAGAAGATCGTAAATAATATAGAAGGTGATAAATGGTAGATGTAGAAGATGGTAAAAGATTGTAGAAGACGGTAGATTGTAGAAGATGGTAGATGATAAAAGATGGTTGGTGGTAAGAGATGGTAGATGGTACATCAAACGCGTCAATTTTTGATAATTCAACTGCTATTAATTTACTGGAAGAGTTAGATTTCTCTAGACTGCTATTGTACATACATATGGAGCTGAGGCGTACCTACATTGTAAATAGTTAAACAAAAAATTTGGAAATTTCGAAAATATTCAAAAAATAAAGTGCACGACTGGGTCGGACGAACTTGCTCTAATGTGTGACAGCGGGTTTGCGATTTGAGATTTGGAACAAAAAGCAGGGAAAAAATGATAGGAAATTTTATTGATCACTTAAAAATCACTAGCTAAATCGTTTTTTTTTGAAAATATTAAGTAAACCATCTAATTTCGTTTGTTTACAATTTTAAGACCAGTTTCTTCAAAAAACAGTTCTTTCTTAAAAACTTTTCTACAAAATATTACAAATATGTCTACTTCTAGCAATTCGTAGTTTTTATCGGAAAAATAATTTTTTTTTGAAATAGATTAAACGGTTTTTGGAAAAAACAAAAAATTTTATTTTTTTTAAACTCAAAAAAACTTTTTTTGAAAAATTTAAAAATTTATTTTACTATAAGGCTCCTATATTAAAAATTTCAACGAAATCCGTCAAGTGGTTTACGATCAAATCAAAAAACCGGTGCTATGGGATGTACCGTTAAAAGACTTTTCCTGAAAAATCTATTCCAACCAAAATATAAGGTTTGAACAGAAAACACTCTAGGGAAAGTTTTATCAAAATTGTAGGAGCCGTTTTTTGAGAAAAATAGATTTTTTCCTAAAAATCGTATGGCAGGTACAGTAAGTCTTAGAGCTAAAATGTTTATTCCAAAAACCCATCTGTAGGACGTTATAATAATATCTACTATGTACCAAGTTTGAAACAAATCGATAGAGCCGTTTAGGCTGTAGGTGCCGATACAGATGGACGAACAGACAGGCAGACAGACAGACAGAATTGTCGGACCCATTTTTTTAGGCTTCTCTATCATCGTAATGTTATGTTTGATTGTCAAAAAAAAAAAAATCGAATTATAGTACCTATAATCGCAAATAAAAAGAGGCGGTACGGAGTTCGCCGGGTCAGCTAGTTTATCAAATAAAAATAAGTAAAATGATTATATTTTATGGATTTTATGTATAACAATAATTTAATGTTTAATCCACTACCGTAGTTGCTGTTTTCTTTCTTTTTAGCTTTTTTCATGGAAGATTTGTTTATGTTCCCAGAGATGCCCGATTCTACTTTATTATTTTTATTGTAGCAAAAAACGGTTTTTTTTTTTTGAAAAACTTTTCGAAAACATATTCCAAATTTTTGTTGAGTTTCCCCAACATCTAGCAGTTTAAAATTAATATCAGAAAACAAATATTTTAAAAATTTTAAACAATCCGTTTATGTAAAAAAAAAAAAATAAAACAAAATGTACTTTTTTTTTTTTTAACTCAAAAAATGTTTTTATGAAAAACTTAAGAATTGATACTATTTTGTTTAGATAAGAGCTTTCACATTTAAATTTTCATCGAAATCCGTTGAGACGAGAAAATCTGTTATGAAAAAGCTGGTCCTATGGGAGGTACCGTTTCAAGACTTTTCCTGAAAAATTAATTCCAACTAAAACATAAAGTTTACTCAAAAAACACTATTCAGAAAGTCTTATCAAAATCGTATCAGCCGTTTTTGAGATAAATGAGTTTTTCATTAAAAATCATATGGCCAGGTAACGTTAGTTTTGGAGCTAGAATGCTAATGCATAACTTGCCTTATAGTACCTATGATCGCAAGTAAAAATAAAATGCACGACTGGGTCGCACGAACTTGCTCTTATGATAAGCAATTGCTTAGTGGCTACATATATGGATTTAAAAAAAATTTAAATAATTTCGAAAATTCTTTTATTTTTTAAATTAGTTTAAGAGTTTTCTCGGAAAAACAAAGTATGCAAAAAAATTTCGAAGCTATACGTAAATCTAGGAAAAAAAAATATTGAAAATCGTTCGACCAGTTTTTTTTTAAAAAGGTTATTTTTGAAAAACTTTTCCAAAAAATATTTTGAAATTTATTTGGGTATGCAAATATATGGCAACCTGTAGTTTACATTTGAAAAAATAATTTAAAAAAAAATCAATATACCCGTTTCCAACATATTTCGAAAACCAAAAAATTTTTTGAAAAAATTATAAAAAATCAAAAAAAAAAAGTTTTTGAAAAATTTGAAATGCCATATTAATAAAATTATAAATTACTTCCTGTGGCCAAAATTTTATTGAAATCGAATGTATAGTTTACGAGAAAATTTGATATGAAAATACTGGTTCTATGAGAGGTACCGTTATAAGACAAATTTTGAAAAATATTTTTTAACCAAAAGATAGATTGCCTTACAAAAATAGCATCCTGAAAGTTTTATCAAAATCATTAGAGCCGTTTTTGAGAAAATCAATTTTTTTCTTCACGATTGTATGGCAGGTGCCGTTATTTTTGGGCCTAGAGCAAAAATAAAAAATACGTTCCGAGGGACGGCCAAATAAATCCTAGATACCAAATTTGAAGAAAATCGGCCCATCCGTTCAGGCTCTAGAAGCGCGAACAGACAGACAGACAGACAGACAGACAGACGGACGGAATTCCCAGACCCACTTTTTTCGACTTCTCCATCATCGTAATGTCATGTGTGATTGTTATCTCGAAATTTTTTTTCTGCACGAATCCATAACTTGCCTTATAGTACCTATAATCGCAAGTAAAAAAGGAGAAGGTACGCTGGCATTGTTGGGATTATCGCTGCTGCGATTGCGATTTGCGATAGTACTGAGACACTAAGGAGGGTGAGTTTTATTTATAGCTTCGCTCACAGTAAAAGAGAGATGAATTTCCAGCGATGGACTTTCTTTCAATGAAGTATGATCATGGATAATTTTTCTTTCAAGATGTCGTCACCCTAGTATTGAAATGCCGTAAACGCCAAAATGCGTTTTTCGAGCTGGAAATGCAGTCTTATGTTTTCGGGGGCGCTCTTTTCAAATCTGTTATCCGTTTGTTCCTATCTCTTCTTATTGCTGAGATATTCAGAATCGTTTTGATGTATATATACCATCAAGTTCAAATATGGTTTTGCCGTAAGCACCAAAGTTTGGCATATACATACGTCAAATTTTCCATAAAATTTCGCATAATTTTTTGTTAAGTATTGTTTTGACGTATATCTTATGATCATGACATGCGCTATAGAATTGAAAACGAATGCTTTGTATTGTTTTGACGTATGTGCATACAAACTGCAATGCAGTGTGTCTGTATAGATCCTATACACGTACGTCACTAAGCACAAATGTTTGTTTTCTTCAATCGCTTGAATTATTCAGGTATACTATTTTCTAGAATTAAGTTCATTAGATATGAAAAGCCAGATTTGTTCAAACTACATACATATCTTTCAAAACGAATTCAAAAGATATAGAATATCAAGAGACCACAATAATTAAAAAAAATTCCAAAAATACTTTAGGTACACCGTATAAATATATATATATGTATATATATACAAATGTATATGGGCAGGAACTTAATATTATTCAGAAAAGAGCAAAAAGTGTATCTCAAGAAAAAATTAATTAATGCTATTTTCCGGGAGCTTTGGCAGTAGAAATTTGTTAAATTGAAATTGAGAAATGTAATGTCAAAGTTGACATACATAAATAAATCGGTTAATTGTTCGGTGTGACCACCTTTCGTGATTCATAAATCATTTAGCTAAATCAGGCCGGTGGAAACATGGTACCAGTTTTTTGAACTAATTTAACTTTAACTAAATATTCCTTAAAAAAATTTCTGTATGCACACTGTGATTAGTTTGGTTAATCTTTTATATGTCTTTTTCTTTTCAATGAGAAATAAATGAAAAATGAACTGCTACTTTAAGTTTTATGAAATAGTTTTTTTTTTTGAAAACTTTGTCTTTTATTGTAGTAAAACTTTTTTTAACGAAAATCATTCAACAAGAAGGAAATACATTTATTTTAATATTTAACTATATTGAAATGCCGTATGTGCTTTTTTTTGACGTACGTGTATGGACTAGAAACTGTTGATTTTGATGGCGTATACGGCAAACTCATTTTGAACAAAAATGTATATATTTTTAAAACTTAAACAGGCGGAAGGAATTTAATTACAAAATTGAAAAAATCCATCGGCCAGATTTTCCGATTTCCCAAAAACGTAAAAATGGCGTATATACGGCATTTCAATAGTAGGATGACGATGTTTGAAAAGGTATTTCATCTCTGGTGGGATAAAAAAAGTGAGATTGTTAGGCATAAACTTTACGTTGAAATGATAAAATTCAGAATTTTTTTTTCATTATTTGGAAAAAGTTCGGTGCACCTGTAATAAAAAAAATATATTTATCTATTGCAAAATACAATTAAGATAAACATACAAATGAACCCGTGACTTCGGACTGATTGAGAAATAGTTTAGGGACTACAGTTTGGTTCTATGTCTTATGGCGATGTGTTTGTATTTGTTTTTATTTTATGGCGCTAGTGTTTGTTTGATATAATGATGATACAATGGCTGACCGAAAATAATATTCTGTGTGTGTATAGCTCGGTGTCCTTTTATTACCTCATATACTTCAAGTTTTAGCATATGTATAGTATACCAAATATTGTTTCCGGTCAGCCATTGTATCATCATCATATCAAATAAACGCTAACGCCATAAATTACATACAAACACATCAATCCCGAACAAAATAGGTTTAAGAAAACAAATTGTATCTATTCTGAAACGGTTAGATACCTCCATCAGCGAAAATGAAATTAGCGGTGAACCTGAAAGCGAAATCAAATTTAAGGTACTTTAATATCGAGACGAATGTAATGTATTCATTATTTTGTGTTTTTTTTTTCTGTCTTAAAATACTGACCCGGAATCGAATTTTTTAAATCCCGAAATCCCGGGATTGGAAAATGTCCCTGGGGTTGCAATCTCTAGTCATATGGCACAATACAAAACCGCAATTTTTCAATATTTGAGCTCCCGGGCTCCTCATCAAATAAGACAAATTGTCGGTTTATTGAATTAAATGCCTATTCACCAGAGTGTCACGCTACGGTTCAACGAAGCAAACCATTCGTGCACTTAATTTACACCTCCAATAAATTACAATAAAACGTTTAGATAATTATTTTGCAAATAATAATATTCAAGGAGGAACGAAAATTCCTAATTCGTGCCTTGCATTAGGTAATTGTTTATAAAAATCTATTAAAAAAAAGAAACACTGTTTTTGTATTCTTGTATATCTAATGCCAGTTTCAATAAATTTTGTATAGTAAGCCACATTCAAGTCTTAATTGAAGTTACTAAGGCATTTTTCAAACCGAAATCTCTTTCATAAAAGCAATTGGAGGCACTTTATTTCTAAAATGTCTTTGCCCATACATTAAAAAAACATTAAGTAAAAGCGTCATTATCATTTATCATGTTCCAGCGTTTAAGGTTCTGAAGGTATTGAATATTACGATAGGAGTAAGACTTCGCATAGGAAATACTAAACAAAAGTGCTTAAAATAATATGGAAAAGCAATACAAGTTTGATTCTCCTTTGATAAAGTGATTTATATGTTTCATTATTGAAATTACAAACATTATAGAACGATTATGGTATTATTGAACATTGGCATTGCATTGTTCAAATAGGTTCAAATAATTCATGGTAGTAGGTTTAATGACCTTTTTTGAAATGTTTTGTGTAGGTTCTCAGTAGAGTTTGTAGTGGCCATTTAGTTTTCACTCAGGCTTTAATCATAACGTCGATAAAGCAGGACTAATGGCTCGGGGCAACTCAAGGACATTATTTATAATTTGATATATGAGAAGAAAATCTTGAGTAATATATTGATTTTTGTTTGTACAATTCATTAATTTATCAATATTTCGAACGGAAATTTGATTCAGTTACTTGATTTTTAAAAATGAATCTTAGCCTACGATAAGAAGAATTCAAAGCAGTTAAGAAAAAAAAAACATAAGCGGGAGCCAGTACGTTTGTATAACCAACTGTTAAATACCATATTCCCAATTCTTTCTATGTATATGCGTTCACCTCCGTTCTTTAGCTAAACCTATGTTGTCTGGCTGCAAAGCAGTGATTCAACTCCTCCTGGAGCATAGGGCGGCAACAGGAAAAATACAGTAACATTAATTGTATGTGTCCGATGCTCAATGACTATACTATAGCGCAATAAAATAAAATGCACGACTGGGTCGCACAATCTTGCTCTTATGTCAGATAGTTAAATGCCATCGATCAGTGTAGCATTTGTGTTTTAAATCAGATTAAAACATACTAAATTTTCCATTCGAAAATTTTTTCGGTTTGGTTTTCCGTATCGCTATAACTGGCCCCATAATTGCTGGCTTCATAATGTACCTACCTATATAGAAAATAATTAAAAATTGTTTCGAAAATTCTTTTATTTTTTCAATTGGTTTCAAAGTTTTCTCGGAAAAACTTAATATGCAATAGAATTTCAAAACTACCTAAATGTTATCTTTAAAAAAATATTGAAAATCGTTCGACCAATTTTTTTAAAAAGTGATTTTTTTTTGAAAAACTTTTTGAAAAAATATGTGAAATTTTTGTTCAGTATGTATAATTTTAAAAAAATTCAATACACCCATTTCCAAAATATTTTTAATACCATTTTTTTTTTTTAATTATTAAAAATAAAAAAAAAGATTTTAAGAATTTCGAAATCCCATATCGATAGGGTTATAAAAATGACTTCCTGTGTTCAAAATTGTATTAAAATTGAGCAAAAATTGATTTGAAAATTCCGGTTCTATGAAATGTACCGTTAAGATATATCGCTCTCAAAAATAGCATTCTGAATGTTTTATCGAAATCGTTTATTATTTCAAATTAAAAATACATTCCGAGGTAGGTACGACCAAACAAATTCTAAATACCAAATTTGAAGTTAATCTGCCCATCCGTTTGGACTTTAGAGTTGTGAACAGACAGACAAACTGATAGACGGACGGAATTCGCAGACCCACTTTTTTTGACTTATCTATCATCGTCATTTTATGTTCGGTATTCGATTGTAATTTTTTTTTTGCCAAATCCATCACTTGCCTTATGGTATATGTACCTTCCTATAATAGCAAGTAAAAAGGAATGTGCCACGCCCAAAGTTCAGACTTTTTATTGCCAAAGCCAAACATAACTATGAGTTTAGTGACATTCAAATTCAAGCTTGCAGCTCGATTTGAACAAAGCAAGATAAATTTTGAAAAGAAAATTGATTTTGAATAAAAATAGCGATTATGGGTGTATTTAATTTAACAAGTCTTGAACCACACTCTGCTACGTAACCAAGGAATACGAACACATAATTTTCATCTTCTTACTTCAAAACTACCACCGATGGTTATTAAAATTTAATTTTAAAAGTGGACGTGTCCCAAGAAATTGAAAAAAAAAATATGAAGCACTAACTGAACTTTGATCGTTGGTTTATTTTTAAGCATATAGTGTAAAACTACAGGTAAATGCAGTAGTTTCTTAAAAATCATACCCAAATAAAGGTATTTTATAAGAATTGAAAAAATGTCCACTTAAAAATTAAAGATATATTTTTCATATAACGAACGAAAAATAAACTGGTTAAAAATGATTATTTGTACATTAAATTTCAAAACTGTGTTTTTGTTCTGTTATAAAAAGTAGGCGTTACAAAATCGAGCAAAAATTTTGATTGTGTGCTTGATTGTATGTGGTTTTCATCGGTTCAAAATCTAAACCTAATCCTTAGAGCGAAGGTAATGTGTACCAAATTGGAGCTTTCTAGCTCAATAATTGCGATATCTAGAGGGTATGACGAACATATTTTTTTCTTTTTTCAATATACCCTTTCTGTGGAAGAAGGTATACAAAACTGTTCGAAATTAAAACAATTATTCGTCAAATATTTAAAAGCTTAAAATTTCATGTGACCCAACCTAAGAAAATAAGGTATTGCTAAGGGTTCTCATGTTACTGATGTTACTCAAAATGCAATCTTGGAGTATGTGCAAAATAAAACCTTTGATTTGATAATTTTTCTATTTCAATAAACGACAGCGGATAACCTGCTAATGTTGTTCATAAAAAGTTAAAAGGCTGTATGCTTATTTGTGATTCTGTCCGATATTTTGATTGCACATTTAACTTTTACTCACCGATATACAAAATCATAACTAATCCATAGAACAGCTTTAGTGAAATAGCTCAGTAGTACACAACAAAAATTCTTTTTCATTTTTCCTTGCTCTATAGGGCAAGTATTGGTTTCGTGCAGACAAAAAAATCGAGGTTTTAATCAAACATGACATTACGATGATAGAGAAGCCCAAAAAAGTGCCGTTGTGTTGATGTGTGCTTTTTCACGTCATGCTACAGCCTAAACGGCTTGACAGATATTCTTCAAACTGGGTATATAGCAGTTTAAAGAAAAATGGTTGTCGAGGTTTTTTTTTTGTTTTGTTTTAGCCCGGCTCAAACTGGTACCTTTCATGTAACGGTTTTTTTTTTCATTTTGAGTTTGCTCGAAAACGGCTCTAAAGATTTTGATTAAACTCAGAATTTAACTTACCTAAGACATTTCTAACAAACTAGCGTTTTTCGTTTTTGACTTAAATGGTCGTAACGAAAATCAGGTTTAAACCGCTTTTTTAAATAGCCACAAGTTCATCATACTATTGCACCAACAGAGCAAATACGTGCGACCCAGTCGTGCATTTTATTTATTTCAAACAGTTAACAATTATCTTTTGATTACAAAATTAGGACCACTTTTGTGGTGGTACATTAGAAATTTTATAGTTCACCAGCTATTCCGACAGACGTTGTGCTGTCCTAACGAACAGTTAGGGATAAGTTTGACTTCTGAATTATATTTATACCGTGCATTTAATTTTTCTAAGATATTAGAACATGGATAATTTTTTTTAAAATTAAATAAACTCAGAAAAGTACGTATACGCCCGAGTGTACAATACTGTTTTAGTGTTGTTTTTAGGTTGAGAAATGGGCAATTGCAACAAGTTTTTCTTTTAAGTTCAATCCGTTCGCTAGTTAGCTTTTTCATACTAAATCAACAGTCAGCTGTCAGTTTGGTTTTTCTGATCGCTATAACTTGGCCCCTAAGTCTTAAATCACTTTTTGCTTTTAGCCCATTTCACCCTATTAACAGTTTAGTCTTGCCAAAGATTTTTATCACCTATTCCACGCGCAAATTACATCCTTTCAATCTTTGTGGTTTCTGAGTTAAGTCTTAGTAAACAAACAAATAATAATGAAGATTTTCAAGGACTCGGCGCGTCGAACCTTTCTTCACCGTGTGGCTAAACTACATCATCAACTTTAACCAAACCTTCCAGAAAAACTGATGGAACAATACCAAAGTTTTTTTTATATGTTTTTTAATCCATCAACATCGTAGCCATCCTTCGACAAAATTTGACTTTTTGTAGCTTGACAAACTATATTTTGACGTGAATATAGTATTTAGTTTTAACTGACTCCCGAAAGCACTAGAATCGCACTTTTTCCAAACGAAACATAAAAACTTGAAATTTCTGAATCCGTCGACATCGCAGCCATCCTTTCGATGGAATTTGACTTTTTTTTAACTTGACAAACGGTCTATGGTTTTAGATTTCAAGAATTCCACATAAACATCCCAAGAATGTGTCGCTTCTATGATTACTGAATTTGTATCGAAGTTGACCCTTTTGTTATTAAATTCTTATATATTTTAATAACGCTCTTATTTCAGAACATCAAGGCATTGAGCCAAAAAAAAAATAACTTTTATAGATCCAGGTGCTGAAACGAGTCAAAAATATCAATCATCAACTCAAACTGAAATGATTTATCCATTATTCAATGCTTTAATAGCATTTAGTAAGTAATGCAGAAATAAATTATGATTTTAAGAAAGCTTCCTCATATTTGAAACTTGTTTCAGCAAATAAGATATTGGAAATGGAATCTTACTTGTAAAGTATATACTTGAAGACCTTTTTTTTACTCTCGTTTCTTTCTTCATCTTCCAATTTTGCGTCCCCATGAGGGGCCAAGAATTTGTTTAAAGGGCGACGAAAGTCGTTCATTACATATTTTCTATTTGGAACAAGAAATAAATAAACATTGCATTACTTTGGCGCCCTGTTCATATGTTGAATACCTTTTTTTTGCTCTCCTATATTTCTTCGTCTTCCATTTGGCGTCCCCCCAAGGCAAGGCGCCCGGAGCAAGTGCCCCCCTTTGCCCCTCCCCTAGATCCGGCGCTGAGTGAACCTGTTGGCATTGTAGCGTTTGAATAGAGATTTCCTAAAAATTATTCTCTGGTGAAAACTTAGGATATAATTTTGTGTTTGTTTGTAAGGCGTTCAAGCCTAAGCCACTAAACCGATTTTTAAAATTTTATCATTTAAAGAAAGCTATACTATCTGCAAGTAACATAGATTGTACTTCGTTTTAATCTGACTTAAGGATTCCTACGAAAATCACAATAATTTTACAAAAGGTATCAAAAATGTTCCATTTTCCATTGCCATTTTGTTTGTCGTATTTAACTCTAGCGAAGTCGCGGGTAAAAGCTAGTGTAATTATAAAGCAAGTATTGAAAAAAATTCTATTTAAAGAACTGAAACAATTTTCTTTCTCTTTCATTGTATTTCAATCCAACAAAAAGTAGGTTCACTACAAAATTATTGAAGTAAAAGTGCGATAACATTTTGTTAGTCAAAATGTAACATTTCTATTCTGAACACGTTTTCTTTCAATTTAAAAAAAAAAATAAACACGATTTTATTAAATAGAATGTAGCGAAAAGAGTATCCCTTGTGGGGTTTAGAAATTACGTCAGTTTTTCGTAGCCAAAATGTGTGCCAACTGCCAACTCTAAAAATCAAATGTTCATGGTATTTGCATACATTTATGTATTTTAATTATATTTTTGTCAACATATTTTCTTTTTTGTTATTTTTACTTTCACATGAACTAAAATAACTATGATGGTGTGTGGAGCTAGTAAAAATGTAAAATAAAATGAGAAAATTGTCATCCTGTGTCCTGTGGGTTAAAATATTGATTGTATCGGTTATGTATGCAAATTGATTTTTCATGTTCACTGGTTTAGATTGAATTTTTCCCTACAGAATGGAATTTTGTGTATGTTTTAGAAACATGAATATCTTCCTACTGGGTCGTACAATTGTTTAACATTCTAAATAATATAATTATATTATGTGCCACAATTTCAAATAATTTTGTATTTATAGGAAGTTTTTATGTTAGCGATCAGTAAGTTCAAATTAACTTTAGAAACATATTTTTTAGTTAAAGTAAATTATTTATGTTATTTAGTTCAATTAGTTAGTTAGTTTATTCGATGCATATTTGATGAGTGTTGGTGTTGGTGAATGAAATAAAATAATTCAGCAATTATATTTGTCTGTTTTTGTCATTTTGTTGTATACAAAATCGAAATATACATCACGACTGGGTCGCACGTACTTGCTCTGTGGCTGTAATAGCACGATGATATCAAATTTTTCAAGCAATTACAACTATTTTGTTGTTATGTAAAATAAAAGCTGTTTAAATTCATTGTTTCACAAAACTGTGTTCTCAGTTTTTTCTATTTGCTTTGGGCACAATCTACCTACTGCGAGTACTCTAAAAAAACGGCATTTTTAAGCTTAAAGTGCTGAAAACGGAAAATTGGTGGAATTTATTTCTACGAAAATGGAGGTAATTTTCGAGAAACTCGACTGAATTTTTTTCAAGTTACAAGTTTTTATGTCTTACAAAATTTCTACAAAATGGATATATCCAAACGGAAATCACTTTTATATAACGGTTTTATTAATGTTTTCATAATCTGGAAAAAAAATGCTTCCGATTAAAAAGTAGACGTAAATGTCACAACAGGTAGGGCTCGCGCCCGCCGGAGCTGACCACCACGCTACATTGCAACGTCAAACTAACCAAATTACAGAAAATTAGCTTTGGCACTATTGTTCACCAAAATCTGTCACGAGATCCCAGACTATTGTTAATTCAAAGGCAATTAATACACATTAAATACTAAAAAATCATTTATGCTCGTATTGAGCTCTCGCAAAACAATTACGTGCGACCGGCGACCACTAATTTTGTTTACCTCGTTGCGGTGTAAACCCTATTCCATGAAATGGGTATATTGTATTTGGTGTGGAGCTTGCAACATAGAGAAACTATAAATATAGAAAAGTATAATTATTTTCTAATTCTTCCTCAGAATCAAACGCCAAATCGATTAAGCAGCTAGAAAGCTTAAATTTGGTGTAGGTACATAATCTTTATCTTTGATCTAAGATTAACCCCAAATTTTTTAACCATTGAAATGCTTTCACAAGCACGCCCACAATCGCCATTTTTCAATTTATGATCAAAGCATAACACTGAATTTTGTACACGCAAACTATAAGTTAATATCCTTAATAAAAATAAAATAAAAATATTTCAGTGTGGGCGTGACTGAGACGCCCACTTTTCATTCAAAACCATCATCACTGACTTTTAAAATAACGATGCTTATGTATATTTCAGCGAAAAACGTTAAGTTTTGTGGTGTACGTAAATATCTAGCGTGACAAAACAAGACATTTTTTGGTTTAACGAATTTTCTTTAATCTTCATCTATAACAGTTTAAATGTAAACGGTTATTCAGGTTTTTTTACTTTGTTTAAACACGGTCCAACTTGGTACTTTTCAAGTAACGGTTATTTTCATTTTTGATTGGCTCAAAATTGGTTCTATGATTTTGATTAAACTCAAAATTTGGCATTTTTTAAAATACTGAGTTTTTTGTCTTTGCCTTGAAGAGTCATAGCGAAAACCAGGTTTTAACGGCTTTTTTCTTTTAAAATGGCTTTAAGTCTGCAACGGCTTGATTGACTTGATCTAAACTTTGTTTGGTATAGTTCTCTATAGTTTTCTATAGGAAGGCATTGCAATTTGTTCAGTAACACCTTTTATAACGGCAGCTTCTATACAAAAATTATTTTGGTTTTTTCTAATTTGCTCAATAATGGCTTTAACGATTTTAATCAAACGTTGAATTGTATATACATACATAGAAAGCTTCGAAGAAAGCTGAACTTTTAGTTTGTGGTGACAAATTGTAATAACAGAAATGATTTTATTGGTTTATTAAACTGGTTATATGTGGACAACGACAAATTAACGAAATGGTATCGGCTTATTTATCTTTTACGGCATCCAAAAGATGGCATCTACATTTTAAATATAACAGGTTTTTTAGTCAACTGTACCTCTCGTATATCGGATTTTCCAGTTTTAGCCAACATTTTTTAGTTGCTTCTAAATTCTTCAAAAATAATTTTTTTTTATTATATAATTAAGTTAGTTACTCATAAAAAATAAATAAATATTTGGCACAACAGCTCCAAGCGGGGCCGGGGCCTGTGACTTACACTCTCAACAATTCCTGTGGGTGCGTTGATATTCTGCAGGAATGGAAGGGACCTACAATCTTCCGCCAAATCCGAAAGGCTAACAGAGAAGCACTTTCCATGACAGGATGTACTCTTGGATGATTTGTCATTTCCTCGTAAGAGGCAGTCACCCGGAAAAAAACTAAGGTGGAGTTGGGGATCGCACCCAGAACCTTTGGTGTGGCAGTCTGACACACTAACTAGTTAACGTAACTTAAAAAAAACATGATTGTCTGTAAAGTCGGTTTACGGACGACAATTACGTGATAACCAGTTCACACAGTTCATGTGTATGTGTAGGTTGTATATATCCGACCACCCACCATTTTTGAATTTTTGTTCACACCCTTTCCCATCATCACATCAACCTCCCACCCCCACATACAACCCCCAACCAACGGCCCACCATTTTGACAATTGTTCCCCACCCCCACAAAAAAAAGCACCTCTTCCTTACCACCCACACTACCTACAACCATCACGAACCACCCACATCACCTACAACCACCAACCAACCACCCACTATTTTTGACAATTCCCTCCCAAACACCAAATTCTCCCCTCAAATCCAACCACCCACTCCACCTACCACCACCCGCTACTCACCCACTATTTTTTACAACTTTTTCCTCACCCCCATACCAAATCCCCCAACACCAACCACCCATCCCACCTACAGCCACCAACCAACCACCCAAAATTGTTGACGATTCCCCCCACACCTAATCACCCCCCCCCCTCACCACCACCTCCGCCCACCTGGCATACACACTTACACAGCCACTAAACCACCCATAATTTTTGACAATTTTTCCTCAACCTCCCCCACCGAAGCACATCACTACCACTTACAATCACCAGCCACCCAACACCCTCCACTCCCACTTTATCTACTTTCTATGCCTTCAAAGCAGATTATATAACGTGACTGTAACTGTGACTGTGACTGTGACACTTTTTCGTGCGTGCTGCCCATATATTCCGATTTATTAGACGTTATTACGTCAAAGAAAAAAAAACGAAATAAACCTATCTTATTTCGCTGTTAATATGCTCAAAATGCGGGACAAAAGCACGGGTCAAACAAAGAATTTGATGTTATTTTATACAACGAATAGTAAGTAGTTGATATTGTTCAAAAAACTTGTTATCATCGTGCTTTTGCCACCACAGGCCACAGATCAAATACGTGCGACCAAGTCGTGCATTTAACTTTTATTATTACTAAATAAGAATACCGTTTCTGATTTGTAGTTGTAGGCATAGGGAGATTTAACATTGGAAAAGTGTTTCCAAATGCCATCTATGTTTTGTCCTTATCTGTTCACTTTCCTGGCATTTTAAATATAAATCTTTTATTTTTGCATAAATCGAACCTACATTGTAGATGAAAATATTCAATTAATATTCCAAACTTATTTATACGAGGAGATACAAAAAATAAACTCAAAACATATACATAGGTTTATACTTGAAAATGGATTGCAGATACATAAAATATACAAAATTGTAACTTATTCGTTCGACCAAAGGATGATGTTTTTTTTTTCTCAATTTTAATTTTTTTTTATATTTTTTAGCCAATTCCATGCAGATTGAAAATAATTTTAAGTAAACAACACTTTGTTGAATAACTCTCTTTTTTTAAAACGATGATTCTCGGATACAAACCTTAATTACATACATTTTTATATTTTTTCCACACAAAACAAAACAAAAAAAAAGTTTTGTCACCATGTTGAGAGTTGGTTTTTATATCTGTTTTTTTTTATATATTTTTTATGTAAAACAAGATAACCTGGATGAAATTTTCGGTGCCATGGGGAATATTCCTTTTTTTTCAAGTGGATGAAAAATGCAGATTTATGGTATGAATTTTTAATGAATTTACATTCAGCACTTGGGATTGATGAATGGAGAGTAAAAGCGCTAGCACCGCAAAGTTATACTAAAATAAATTCATCAATCGATTATCACATAATCAAATATGTTGAGCATCTAACCATAAAAAAAGCAAATCTCATGGATGGGATGAGTTATTATTCTTTAATAGAATCGATATAGTTTTAAAGAACCTGAAGCGGAATAACTAAGAGGATTATTTAAGGCCGAACAAATTGTGTTAAAAAGTTAGCAATGTCTGGTCAATAAAAAGTTACCATTGAATACAGTTTAACAATGGAGTTTGTGCATTTTTTGTATTTGTTTAAAAATATATAGGAGTTTCCAAATGGTGCTGGTAGAATTTGGGGGCCATGTTGTTTTGGTGACATCTGTCAAATCTGTTGTTTATTATTTAGTTACTGATGCAGAATCACAATGGCAAGTTACATGATTGAACAGGACGTCCAAATGATTAAAACTTATTATCAAAATGAGTTTTCATTTCAACATCTACAACAGGACCTTAATGAATGACATTGTTTACGTATAATAAGCTGCAAATCGTTCGGGAGTTACTAACTGAGCTTGGCAAAGCACTCCACATTCTTGCAGTGCGGCTTAAAAAAGAGTCTTTATACTTGACAGTATATCCAGATATGTCCCCTCAGAAGCAAAGTGGCTTATTTCAAAAATCACTCACAAAATAATCGATTTTTTGGTCAAAATGTCATAAAAATACTTCTTAAACTGAAGACGTGATAGTTTAATTTTGCATTTTAGATATTATCCTTGAACTATTCATCAGTAAAATGACATTTTCAGTTTCATGCCAGCAGTCATTGTGAGTTGTTATGTTGTTTTTTTCCACACAAAAAACGTTTGAATTCCAAAATGTCGGACTACACTGAAACGAAAAGGTAAGTTTTATTTTTTATTTTCGCCATTTTTTTATTTGTGACACTAAGGCCCTTATTTATCGAACAATATCAAACCGCTCGTAACTTTAAGAGTCTCTTAATTTAAGTTCGAAAAGTGCTATTCATCGAACACTATTAACTCTAATTCGAATATTCGAAAAATGGCGGATTCCTTATTCCGGAACGCACCCAAACACATTCTTCGAAAGCAAATGTCAAAAGAAAACAGCAAAAACTCAAAATAAACCAGGCACACAATTAAGAATTTCAAAGAAGGTCTTTGTTTACACAGAATCTAAAGGTAATGCTGCCTTAATCCTGATTTATCAGTTATTTTTATGTGTTAAAATAATTCTTCATTTTCCAGGTATCGAAAAGTTCAAACTACTTCCAATGCAATGCCATCAATATGGCCGATCAAGACTCAGGTGGTCCAAGACACAAATCTGTAATGATGGTTAAGTTAGGATAAATAGTGGCATTGCCTTTCAAGAAAAATAAACTAGCCCGGACGATTTGCCGAAAATCATCCTTTCAAAGCGTTAGCTCCAAGAAAAAACATTCATCATCCCACCAGCCAAAGCACGCACCCAAAATAACCACAGAAAATTCAGATCTATCAGACGCAGACAACCATACAAACTATTCCAAAAATTCATCGAGCCAGCACCACGCCCCTCAGTTATTCCGACAACCTCCTTCGCCTGTAGCAAAAATAGCAATCAAAAAATACCGAAGGAACAATAAATATCGATTCATACGTATTTGAACATGCCAATGTGCTGATGGATATTATCCCATAATAACATCATACGATCAAGTTGTGACGCCTTTGATTGCAAAGAAAGAACCTTGCAGCAGTAATCCTTCAACCTTCAAGGTTCTGAGCTCCTAGATCTCGCTCCGTCAACAAAAAATATCAACACACACTATATAATTTTTGAAATAAGCATTTATTAAATACTTCATTTATGCCTGTAGCATTTAAGAATCTAAATACAGAAACAAAAATTAGGCAGCATATAATATACATAAATAAAGATATGAAAGTTAAACAGTTTGCAAAATAATTGATAGATGGCTATAAATATAAATTAAATTATTTTGTTTCTTTCTTGTCCACATTTTCAAGCTGGAACAATTACTTTCTTTTTGTTTTACTTCCAAATGTCAAATCGATAAAAATCGTAGTCTATACGTACTCAGCAGTTTTACCACAGTCAACTCTTCACAATGATTTGTGTTGCCTGCTTTGCGGGGTAAAGTAATTTTTACTCAATTTTTTATAGTCACAACCATTTAAACAACCAAGTTTCTCCACTTGAAATTTGTTCAATAGTCTGGAAAACTCTTAACCATTCCTGTAACCAACTGGTTACACTGCTGCGTGCGAATAGACTAATGATTTCGAATATTTTTCGAAGATATCGCTCGTAACTTAGGACCTTATATTAGGAGTGGTCCTGACCGCTTATAAGTTTTGCGAGCGCTCGTAAATCTGTACTAATAGTGCTTGATGAATATACTTACGAAGCTCTTAAGTTGAGAGCGTTCGATAAATATAAGGCCCATATTGAAAAAAATATGACTGAAGTATGAAAATTAAGTTTTAGGAAAAGTGACACTTTCATTTTACGTCATTGCGCATCATTTTTTTAACCAATAAATTTAGTACTTAAACGTTTTATTTACGTTAAGCCATTTTACTTTGAAAGAAAACAAGCAAATTTGTTTAATTTTTGAAAACTTAAAGGACATTATGTATTTAATGTTAAAATTATTTTTACTTATCTGAATGTTAAACGTTACTATCCAAAGTATGTCATATTGTTTGAGAAATGACGAAACAATTTTTGTAGCTGTATACGTGTCACTTTGCCAATGCGAGCATAGGCATGAATGGCCCATCTTATGTTTTGTATGCCAATTATATTCTTAATTTAGACCCGATGAGGTTGGTCGTACAATGGGTAGGGCCCGGATTATCAGTCTGTCCGACCAAATGATTTGAAATCTATGCAATTCACCCTATATTATATCCTAACTCCGTAAAATGCAACCAGAAGTGCCAATCCGGCCTGATAAGATGGGTACTCTGACGGCCGCCTCCTGGACACTCCCTTGTTAATGTAATAAAAAGTATTCAACTGTTATAAGAAACTGTGCTACATAAGTATATCTTATCTCTATTAACGTATACATAGATAAGGTACCTACCATAGTATACTTGCGAGTAATACTTTTCATTCCTTAAAAATGGCAATGCACTGTTTTTGCACTTTTAATTGCAATTAACTTGGTTGTAAATTATTTTTTATAACACTAAGTCATTGTCTCTAGCATGAGAAATTGTTGAAACTTTTGCAAGTTTTACATTCCTTCAGTTAAAATTCCAACATTCACATCGTAAAGTTTGCTAGGGAAGACAAACTCCTTGAAAAGTGTTGTCAGCTGTAAATCGAGTTTAGAATAATTTTCATACTTGAATAATTCATTTACACACACACACACACACACTTACGTATTCTTAGTTTTTAAAGGAAAATTGTTATTTAACGCGTAAAAAAACTGACATATACACATATACATTATATTATGTAAATATTATTACCGATGGCAAGTAATTTGGATTCAAAAATCCTGATTTTGATGTATAGAGCAGTGGGAGTATCGTTATCTATGTTAAGGATGTTAATGCATTTCGTAGTTCGTAGAAGAAACTAATAGACGGAGACCTGGCTACACAAAAAAAGTGATTGGGTTGGATTCCTTTGGTAAAATGATTGTGCGATGGGCGATTATAAAATAAAATGCACGACTGGGTCGCACGAACTTGCTCTTATGATAAGCAATTCCTTATTGTGGCTGCATATATGGCTATTAAAAAAATTTAAATAATTTCGAAAATTCTTTGATTTTTTAAATTAGTTTAAGAGTTTTCTCGGAAAAACAAAGTATGCAATAAAATGTCGAAGCTATACGTAAATCTAGGAAAAAAAAATATTGAAAATCGTTCGACCAGTTTTTTTTTTAAAAGGTTATTTTTGAAAAACTTTTCCAAAAAATATTTTGAAATTTATTTGGGTATGCAAATATATGGCAATCTGTAGTTTACATTTGAAAAAATAATTTAAAAAAAAAATCAATATACCCGTTTTCAACATATTTCGAAAACCAAAATTTTTTTTGAAAAAATTATAAAAAATCAAAAAAAAAAAGTTTTTGAAAAATTTGAAATGCTATATTAATAAAATTATAAATGACTTCCTGTGGCCAAAATTTTATTGAAATCGAATGTATAGTTTACGAGAAAATTTGATTTGAAAATACTGGTTCTATGAGAGGTACCGTTATAAGACAAATTTTGAAAAATATTTTCCAACCAAAAGATAGACTGTCTTACAAAAATAGCATCCTGAAAGTTTTATCAAAATCGTTAGAGCCGTTTTTGAGAAAATCAATTTTTTTCTTCACGATTGTATGGCAGGTGCCGTTATTTTTAGGCTTAGAGCAAAAATAAATATAGTGCACGACTGGGTCGTACGAACTTGCTCTAATGTGCTAAAATGGTCTTGGGGATTGAGATTTTCGGAAAAAGGCATTGCAAGAATCATATGAAATTTTACTAATCACTTAAAAATCAATAGTTAAAACGTTTTTCGGAGAAAATGAAGTAAGCCATCAGATTTCTTTTGTTCTTTTAAATTTTAAGGAAATTTTTTTTCAAAATCGTTCGACCAGTTTTTTCAAAAAACGGTTTTTCTTGAAAAACTTTTCGAAAACATATTCCAAATTTTTTTTTAGTATGCCAACTTCTAGAATTTTGTAGTTTTTATCAGAAAAATAAAATTGAAAAAAAATTGATTAGACCGTTTTTGGAAAAAACAAAAAATAAAAAAAAAATTTTAAACTTTTTTAAAAAATTCAAAAAAACATTTTTTCAAAAATTAAAAATTTTCTATTATTTCGTTTATAAAAGGGCTTCCACATTAAAAATTTCATCGAAATTCGGCGAGTGGCTTACGAGAAAATCGGATTTCAAAAAACCGGTCCTATGGGAGGTACCGTTATAAGACTTTTTCTGAAAAATCTATTCCAACCAAAACATAAAGTTTGCACAGAAAACATTATTCAGAAAGTTTTATCAAAATCGTAGGAGCCGTTTTCGAGAAAAATTAATTTTTCACTAAAAATCGTATGGCAGGTACCGTTAGTTTGAAAGCTAGAATGCTAATTCCGAAAACCCCTCTGTAGGACGTCATAATAATACTATCTACCAAGTTTGAAGCAAATCGGTTCAGCCGTTTAGGCTGTAGGTGCCGATACAGACAGACGGACAGACAGACAGACAGACAGACAGACAGAATTGTCGGACATACTTTTTTCGACTTCTCTATCATCGTAATGTTATGTTTGATTGTTCAAAAAAAAATTTTTTTTTTTACGAATGCATAACTTGCCTTATAGTACCTACAATCGCAAGTAAAAATATGTTCCGAGGGACGGCCAAATAAATCCTAGATACCAAATTTGAAGCAAATCGGCCCATCCGTTCAGGCTCTAGAAGCGCGAACAGACAGACAGACAGACAGACAGACAGACGGACGGAATTCCCAGACCCACTTTTTTCGACTTCTCTATCATCGTAATTTCATGTGTTATTGTTATCTCGAAATTTTTTTTCTGCACGAATCCATAACTTGCCTTATAGTACCTATAATCGCAAGTAAAAATTGAGTCTGGCAGCGCAGTCGGTGGGCGTTTGGCGCGGGTGGGAGTTCAAAGTTGCCATTTTTAAGTGAAACATTTATTATTAGCTACACTATTAGATACTACTGGATCTAAAAAAAACATGAAAGGAAACTGATAATAACTTTTTTTAAGTAGCCAGCTCTTACACTATAATAAAAGGATTTGCTTTCAAAGTACAATGATTGCCCACGGATTTGTGATTTAATGTTTTCATTTTTAAAATGAATATTTTACTACCAGCTTCCTCCTTCGTGGGTGCGTAGCTGCTGGCAAATCTCGATGAACAAAAATTCTAGTGTTTCGAAAAACATGGATTATGTGCCTCTAAATTTTTGAATAACTTTATGCCACCAGCATATTTCCAGAACTATTGTCGTATACAATAAAATGTCTCCAAAAGGTTTTGTTTTTACGATTTATCGCAAAGTTAAATTTGTTTGTGATAGCTTCTGGGCTCAGAGAAGTGTTGTTGACAATTTACAGCTCATTTCAATGCTCTATGTAAGTTGGCATTGAAAGAAGGCTCATGGTATCTGATTCGTTACATCTTTAAACCATGAATGAATTTTATTTGCTAAATAGACTACCAAGTAGGTAACAAAAAATGAAGTTGGGGAATTTTTTGATGGGGAAGATTTGCGAGAATATGGGAACGTTCTTCAAGTTTGTTGTCTGGCTAAACAAATACAGGAAGTAACATGGAATGTAAAATGGAAATAATTGATATTGTTGATGGCCTTAACCGGAAACTGACATTTTAGAGATCGATTCTATTGGATAGACATATAATGTGAGGCCTAGGAGCATCAAACTATGATTTGACATCGAAAGCATGTAAGTTAAGTTAAGGTAAGTTGTGTATAATAATTTTAAATTTTTTTATAATAATCTTAACTATATGCCGGTAAGACCCAAGGTCTTTTGAATGCAAACTGCACGGAAATAGTTAGAAGGAATAAAAAGATAGGAAAGATTTTTTTTGTTGGTACAATGGATTGAGAAATAGGTGATAGCTATTTATCTCATGAAAATCGTATTCGTAAACAAAATTTGTTTTGACATTAAAACATGTTATAGCGATGATAGAGAAGCCAAAAATGTGTCCGACAATTCTATCTGTTCATCTGACTCTCTGTCTGTGTAGTTACCTACAGCCTAAACGGCTAAACCGATTTGCTTCAAACTTGGTACATAGTATTATTATGACGTCTTACAGAGGGATTTTTGGAATTAGCATTCTAGCTCTAAAACTAACGGTACCTGCCATTTGATTTTCAATGAAAAACTCATTTTTCTCTAAAAGGGCTTCAACGATTTTGATAAAACTTTCTGAATGGTGTTTTTTGTGCAAAATGTATGTTTTGGTTGGAATAGAAAAAACTGGTAGGACGATTTAAAAAAACAGGAAAAGAAATAGGATATATTATTTTTATAATATCATATCAAGGGGAAATGAACACTCAAATATCCGATGAAAGAAAGAGTAGAAAGATAAGAAAGACAATTGGTACGGTGGTGATAATGATCTCATGAAAATCCCATCTTAACTTTTCCAAAAAACATTAGGGACTGTTAAGTGATTCATAAAATCTCATATGATTTTTTCCCTTCTAATTTTTTTTTTCAAGCCAAAGAAAATTGTCATTACAGCAAGTTCGTGCGACCCAGTCGTGTCCTTTATTTTGTTTCTTTTAAAACTTTAAGACATAATGAGACACAAAAAAGGCTATTTGGTCAAGGCCCTATAATTAATTGAACAAATAGACTTTTTAAAGATTCTTCTGCGAACGAATCATTACAAAGTATGATATTCCAAGGTTTAATGATTGCTGAACATTTAATGTACACACTCAATTACTCAAAATTCTTCATCAACACATTACAAATTTAATTTTAGAATGTTTGAATGTTTTTAAATGAGAAATGTTGTCGAATGCAAACAAAAGGAAGAAAATGTATGTTTCAGACACCATTCGAAATAAAAGTAAAAGAAGCCAAACCAATAAAAGAATGTCCGTTACTCCTGAAGCGAAATAATCTCATTGTGCTACATGTTTAACTTCATCTTCTGTTCTATTCCATAAATGCGCAAAATATTATACAAACTTTCTGAAATCAATTATTTTTCGAAGAGCCCCAGCTGATATCATTATGTTTCTGTTTCCTGGGCTTGGGTTTTTATATTCTTCGACACATAAAAAATATCTTTCGAACCTACATTGTAATCGTCGAAGGATATTCGTTCAAACAGTTTTATAATTTTATCTCAATTTGTGAAAAATGTACAAACAATTAATTGTGAACTGCATGAAATGTGCTATTGCATCAAAGATCAAGTACGTGTGATCCAATCATGCATTTTTTAAGTTCTTATGTGAAAATCATTCAATATTAATGACTCACATTCCCAGTAAATGTATGTTGGTTAAGTATTAAAGATGTTAACTAATGAACGCATTGAAGTTAAAAGAAAATTTGCAACAATTGTCCGTTTTTCAACCTAAAACCTAAAACGATATTACAGTATAGTACACTTGGGCGTATGCGTACTTTTCTGATCTTAATTATTAATTTATTTAATTAGAAAAAATCATCCATGTTCTCATATTTTAGACAAAGTAAATGGACGATATAACTATAATTAAGAAGTCAAACTTATCGCTTAATGTTCAAAATGTTTATATCTATCATCGTGCTATCTGCTCGGAAGGGCAGAACAACGTCTCCCGGGACAGGTAGTCTTAAATATTTATATTTATACCTTATTTCATGAGATTAGTACCTGCTTAGCCACCATTTTCAGAAACCAGCACAACATTAACGAGGCACGGACTGAAGAGATTTCGATGTTTCACTTAATGTCTCCGACAAATTATTTTGATTCTTAGACTTTTTGTTTCCAAAACCATCTTTGATCATTTGAAACTTTTGTTGTAGACTTTGGATCGTTGTCAGTTTTATTCTTTCTTAAAATTCAAATCAGTAAAAGAAATCAGATGGTTTAATTCACTTCCCCCAAAAACGTTTTAACTAGTGGTTTTTAAGTGATTAATAAAATTTCATAAAATGTTTTCATTAATTTTCCGAAATCTCAAGCCCCAACAGCAAGTCAATATAAGTATGTGCAGTTTTATTTGCTTAGCTTATAAAGGCATCCAGATTTGTTTGTTCCATCTAGAAAATTTTTTGAAGTTTGTTGTGTATCTGCTGATGTACATGTTCTTCAGCGATTATAGAACAATCCCTCGTTGTTCTCAAAAGTGGGTAAACATTCTGACCGACGAAGGATGCTCGACGCATGTTAAGAACATCCAATGTTTTTACATTAGGTCTTTGATATAAAACCCACTTGTGGTGACTAGTATTCAAATTGATCACAAATAACGCACTCTAAGATATTGAAATTGGACACGATATTTTTTTAAGTCACCATATTGTCAGATTGATACGAGTACGTTCTCCATCCTCCATTGAAATCATGCATGCCAATAGCCTTCAAATGAACTTGTGCAAAAACAAAATAATGTTCAGGACGAAAATCCAGCATATACATCAGAGTGGAACACATCATTTTGTTTCAAAAGAAGCCAATCAATGTTGTGTCTATGGTTGAGTGATAGCTGAGTTATTATAGTCCTGGTTTACTTGACACACTGAGCAATTTATCTATATACAATTTCAATGGTTTGCCAATACATCAGCACCAGCTTTTTGATGTTCTGATTTAAGGACATCTCGGTTGATATATATGATCCTGGGGGTGACTGTGATGTCAAGACTGCAAATTAGATTCGTTTATAAACGTTGCTATAGTTTCAAGCCCATGAGGTGAAATATGTTCATCATTTATTTATTTGTTGTGGTCTGTGTTCATCCACATTTTCTAATTAAAAATCAAATTATAACAATATCTGTTTTGAGTTTTGAATTTCAATAATTATTGGGTTGTGGATTGATTTGTGATGTGCAATACTATGGATATTTAACCACGGCTGCTGCGGGAGGGTCTTTCATTGGAAAAGGGTCCAGTTTATGGGCTTGGTGGAAGCTTATGACTGCAGCTTCAAGGGAGAATTTATATTGGCAACACTTAAATGTTTACTTTCTGTCTTTGGTGGGTACTACAACGTATTACCCCAGTTATGGATTCCTTAAAACAAAATTTAGAAAACTGTTGAACATGAAATTACTATGGTGGGGAGATAATCCATTTTTTGTTGGTCTGTTTGCTTCAAATTTGGAATTGGGTATGGGAAAAAGGTATTTCTCATTTTCACTTAACGAGTAAACATAACAGTATCTGCCTCTGTTAAAAACAAACTTAATCGTATCAAGAACGGCTATTACAATTTTGATAAAATTATATAAAAACAAACGCACAGGAAAAGGAATGGATAGATGGATAGATGGATAGATGGATAGATGGATAGATGGATAGATGGATAGATGGATAGATGGATAGATGGATAGATGGATAGATGGATAGATGGATAGATGGATAGATGGATAGATGGATAGATGGATAGATGGAAAGATGGATAGATGGATAGATGGATAGATGGATAGATGGATAGATGGATAGATGGATAGATGGATATATGGATAGATGGATAGATGGATAGATGGATAGATGGATAGATGGATAGATGGATAGATGGATAGATGGATAGATGGATAGATGGATAGATGGATAGATGGATAGATGGATAGATGGATAGATGGATAGATGGATAGATGGATAGATGGATAGATGGATAGATGGATAGAAGGATAGATGGATAGATGGATAGATGGATAGATGGATAGATGGATAGATGGATAGATGGATAGATGGATAGATGGATAGATGGATAGATGGATAGATGGATAGATGGATAGATGGATAGATGGATAGATGGATAGATGGATAGATGGATAGATGGATAGATGGATAGATGGATAGATGGATAGATGGATAGATGGATAGATGGATAGATGGATAGATGGATAGATGGATAGATGGATAGATGGATAGATGGATAGATGGATAGATGGATAGATGGATAGATGGATAGATGGATAGATGGATAGATGGATAGATGGATAGATGGATAGATGGATAGATGGATAGATGGATAGATGGATAGATGGATAGATGGATAGATGGATAGATGGATAACCACATGTACAGAGTGACGCACACGTACAAAACCAGGCTTTAAGAGAGATGGAGATGTTTACAATTTAACAACACAAAGCTTAGATTAAGTTGCATTGCAGGCGTTTGATAGTAAGTACATTATTCAAAACACTTGTTAAGAGACCATGTTAGTTCATTGATGGATAAGCATCCGTATTAAGATTATTTGTTGTTTTACTTTCTCTTGTAATAATGTGCTTAAATCAAAAAGCAAAATTATTTTCAAGTAAAACATTTAATATTCTACTTAAAATAAAGGAAACATGTATGAACAATTTGTTGTTAATGTTAATCTTTTATTCAATAAGCCTTTCATCAAACGACTGATCTCACATGAATCAGTTTTGCCATCAATGACTGATGATTACATTTTAAAAATTTATTTTTTAATCGAATCGTTAAAAAAAAAGAAGAAGCATTGTTACATTTAAACCACAATTTATATCAAAAACCCCAGCAACACAGAAACCATAGATGTATAGCCCAAGAGAGAGGCCATTATTGTGCACTTTCTTGGAACAGTAAAAGATACATCAAGGAAGAAAGAACTACCACGATAATAATCTTACAGGAAATAAATAGAACATTCATCCTGTCAGTTGTTTTGTAAACGATGATGAGGGTTGTATAGCTAGCTGTAGGAAGTTGGGATGTATATGTAATGTAAGGTTCTCAGTAGAAAATGTTAAATTACTTCTGCTTACACCAGGATTCAATTTATCGATGACGACGATGGACGGCATTGATGCCAAAAGGATATTACCTAGAAAGATGTAGCTACATATTTTTAAGAATGAGATAATGCAACTTCTTTTAAACCAATCCAATTGCAAAGTATATCCCTTCAATTGTCGATTAAAATAAATTGAAAAGGAATTATAGAGTCCTGGGATTAAAGGAAAATTGATTTAAATCTATCCTCTATTCCAACTAATTCCCAGTTTGATTATTATGAAAGAGATAAAATATAATTGCTTTTTCTTCCTTTGAAATGATTCTTAGGATTTGTAGTTTCCTCCTGAATGCAACATATTAAAGTAGGTTTGTGATTGGCTTTTTGCATTATATCCGTATTCAATCCGGTGTAAGTTGGCACTTTCAATGGATATATGATATGTAATGCATTCATTTGTTGAAAAATTAAACATTAGAATGGTTATAGAAAACAGAATAGACAACTATTTCCGATGTGTATTTGCCCAGTGGTTAATTTTTTTTTGTCTACTCAAAATTCAGGTTGTTAATTTAAATATGTATGGTCTTTTTGTTTCTTAAGAAATTCTTAAGAAACTCAGACTTGAATTGCTTGGTGTTTTTAAATTTTGTGCATCCATGGGTAAAGAATTATACAAAAATCAGCTCAGTCGTAAACGATATCTCCACAATGTGTTTCCAAAGCTTTTATTATTAACTGATTTTCGGTGCAAAGAGTTTATAGACGATACCTAGAGACTGGAACATTCGAACGCCGTCCAGGTAGATACATCAACAGCAGTTGAGCGTTGTATCCAACTGACTGCTGCGAAATCACTGCCTCAACGCAATTCAAGTCCAACAAAGACTGCGTGATGAACACCAAGTGGCCATAAGTTCAGATATCGTCAGAAAAAGACTTGCTGAACGGAACCTGACTCCAAAAATAGCTGCAACAAGCCGAGTATTAACGGAAGCACACCGTCGAGCACGATTTGAATTGGCTCAAAAGCATATAGATTAGAAGTTAGAGCATCACTCTCCAGTGACGAGAGGAGGGTGAATATTCGGTTGAAGTCACCCCACCTTTGTGGAATTCGATAGAGATTTATATTTCATGAGTCCTCTAAGTTCCCATCCCAAAAAGTCTATAGGACGGCATATAGAAATATATTGAAAAACACGAAAAGAGTCGGGTCTATTAGCCTTAACCCTAAAAGTCTTTTGTGACAAAGTGCAAGCCACCAGACTTGTCACTTATCCCAATGGAATCACATTCTTCAAGATGTTCCAGATTTTAATTGGAACTAGCTCCAGATAGACGTTGTTCTGCCCTTCCAAGCAGTCTCTGAGTTTCTGAGTTTAGTCTTAACAAACAAACTAATGTGCCCCGGCGCGGCGTGTATGGGGTAGTTTGATACCAAATTCACGACTCAGTTAAGAGGCACTTAATTCGTTTTGAGTTGATGTATCCGTTTAATATAAGTTAGATAAAAAGATAATGTTTACATAAATCATGTTTATTTGTTATTACACTCATTATGGTGCAAGGTGTCCCAACTCCCCCTACTGACCAAAAACTTTAAAAAAAAAAAAATTTGCTGTTGCTGGTTTTAATTTTAGTTTCCATTAGATAAACATGACAGGAAAACCACTCTATTTTGTAAAATTTGTATTAAACAATTATTAAATTGATTATTCCCAAAATGAGTTTCCAATCTTTTTAAATCATCATGAAATACATTTTTGTAGGTAAAACTTTGATAGTGTTGTATGAGCTGCGTTGAGCAGAAAGTAAGTAATAGAAGCGCTTTCCTGAACTTCGATATCAAAAATTGGAGTACCGCAGCGATCAGAGTTCGGTACTTTACTGTTTGAAATATTTAACTTAAGCTTCGTCGATAGTTTTCTTCGCTCTCCCCAGCTATTAAATAATCGACTCAGTTGAAGCTTATCGACAACGAAATCTCATATGTTTCTGGTCATGCGGCAAATGTTTCTTATTAAAACATTTTTTTTAATTGGTTGGTATATTCGAAATGAAACACTCTTGGACACTTACTTACTATCTATCTATCTTCTAATTTTCAAACAAAAATCGTTTGACTCATGTTTTTATAGAATCGAAAGAACATACCAAAAAGTCATTTTACCTCTGTAAAGGTAACAAAAGAAAATTTTAAGCGAAGATACAAACGAGCACCATTTTAGAAATTTTAATCCTAAATGTCACTTTTATCGTTTTAATTAGTGTTCTAGGTATATGTCTGTTGTTCTATATAGCTTAATTAATTAAAATAAAAAACTATCTATAGTTTCCTGACCATTGGGTTTAATGTTGAAAAAATTTCTATTGAAATGTCATTTCACACTAAATTTAAAGTTGAACTATAAGCAACATTACATAATTTAATTCCGCTTTAATTCTTTCGTCTATGTTTGTAATTTGGATGTAATTAAGTTATAATCGAATTCTCCGAAATGGTTTACGAGTATCTATACCTAGAAAACTAAAATCAGTTAAACGAAAGTTGATTATTTAAACCTATCACTCGCATTATTCAATCATGAGTGAAACCTATTCGGACATTTACTCGTAGAATTCACATCACTCTTAAATCAATCGTCTGAACAAAAATTCCTATTTAGTGAATTTAAACATAAAATACATATTGTAGTCCGTTGCTAGATAATTAACAATCTATTTATGGACCGATTTCTAAGTAAAAGCCTTTTGCATTACCTCTACACAGTTGTTGATGAAAATGAAAACATATAGGTACATAAATATCCCAGCACAATGAATATTTCCTCAATTAATTCAATTGAACGTGATTTTCACAACAATATACTATACAGGGTGTTTCCTTATTCAAAGTCAACATTTAAAGGCATGATTCTTGTGTATATTTTGAGAAAAAATATTTTTACAGTAAGGGCTTATCTTCAATTTTGATATAATTTTTTTTTTTTATTTAAGAAAAGGCTTATTTTGGTGTAACCTGAACAACATTAACGGTAGCCGTACAGGTTTAAGTAATGAAGAGAGCATTGAGTTCTTAAAACTTACCATCATTTATCTCTAAGGTTACTAAATGACAATGACAAGTTTTTTTTTTTCAATTTTGAAATAAGTAAGTAAGTAAGTAATTAATTCATTTATTAACAATTTTAAATATACATTTTCACAAGTTTTTTGAATTTAAAAGCTTTGGTTTTGCCGTCAGCTCGACTAACAACTTTATTTATTTTATATTTAATAAAACCTTATTGTTTATAATTTCCAGTTTACATTAGATAAATATCTTTTTATTTTTTAAGTATAGATTAATCATATTCAGTTATGAGCAATTTCCTAAATCTGCAAATTTCCTTGAGATAATTGACAAGCTTGTTCCAATCTGGTCCATCCAATATTAGTATTGTGTCTTGCATTGAGAGAGAGAACTTTCCAAAATACACAAATCTCTTATGCCTAAAAATTGGACATGTACTTATAAAGTGGAAGCAGTCTTCTTTGGATCTTGTGTTACATAGTGAGCAGAACTGATTGTAACTCCCATTGTAAGGTCTTCCGTTTAGACAAAGTACTTCGCATCTTACTTTAAATATTAGAGAAATGTCTCTGGTGCTCAAAGAATCGTGAAAATAATTATTGTTGCCCAGATTAAATTTTAACTGACTATATAATAAACGACTTTCTGATTCAGTAGCTGTTTCTACAAGTTGATTCCGGACCGAGTCTTCATTGAGCTGAATAATTCTGTAAAGCTTTTCCTTTACACCAAGAATGTTGTTTGGATCAATTTGAATTTCTTCACCTAAAGAAGTGGCGATCCGTTGCCATTTTTCAAACCACCAGTCCTTGTTCCTAACTTCGTATAGCAGCATCTTTTTACTTAATCGCTCAGCTTGAAGACCTAAGACTTTTATTATATAATCCGCTTGTAGTTTTAGGGTGCTGGTAAATATCTTTGGTAAGCCGGTTTCTAAGTAAATCGCATAATTCGGTGTGTTGATTGGCAGATTGAAAATTTTTTTGATGAAGCTTCTTTGAAGTTTCTCAATTTCCTCATACTCTTCCATTCCCCAAACTTGAGCTGCATAACACAGGGTCGACTTCACAACTGAATTAAAGATTTGGTATTTGGTAGACAATTGTATATGGCTGTTTGAAAAAATCTTTTTCCATGTTAGGTTTATAAGACTTTGAGCGGTTTTTGATTTTTCAGAGAGGTGCTCAGTAAAATTCAGTGTTGAGTTTAGGTTCACTCCAAGGTACCTATATTTATTTGTCACTTCCAAACGCCTTCCATTATACACCCAATTGTTTCCGACTTCAATCCGATTGGAACGTGAAAAAATCATAACTTTTGATTTGTCAGTGTTGATTTCAAGTCCCCACTTTTCGCAGTATGAAGACAGCCGGTTTATCATCAATTGTAAATTTTCTTTCGATTCTGATAATATAACCAAATCGTCAGCATATAGCAACACATTGATTTGGATTCCTGCCATTCTAATTCCTCCAGGAAGGTGGTTAACAATGTCATTTAAAAACATTGCAAATAAAAGTGCACTGAGCGGACATCCCTGTTTGACTCCAGAATCTGTTGAGAACCATTCAGAGAAATTCGAACCATCCCACACGTTAGCTTCTGTGTCTGCGTACATATTTTTGACGACATGTAAAAATTTGGTTGAGACACCTAGCTGTGTAAGTTTGTATATTAGAGCATTCCGATTTATCAAATCAAACGCTGCTTTGAAATCGACAAACAACGCGTACACCTTTTTATTCCTACTATGGTATGCCTTGACAATCGATGTCAGGGAGAAGATTTGGTCAACCGTAGAATAGTTTTTTCTGAAACCAGCCTGGAACTCAGATAGTATATTATTTCTTTCTACCCACTTTTCCAATCGGCCAACAAGAACACCACAGAATACCTTAGCTATAATATTCATAAAAGATATACCCCTATAGTTTGCAACATCATTCATAGTACCTTTTTTATGTATTGGAAAGAAGTGGCAGCACTGGTTATATTTGTGGTGGTTGAATTTAAGCTCCTTTGAATTAATCTGTTTTTTGCATGATCTAGCTATTTTTATATAATAATTTGTCTAGTATTATTATTTTAAAGCATTCGTAATATGTGTGGAGATTTAAATTTGTAATTTTATTAGGTAATTTAATAATTGTCATTGTTTTTTGTTTGCTCTGGTAAGAGTCATTCAAGCATCTTTGTTTTTTCTTCAATTTAGTGCTTTTATAATTATATAACAAGCTATTTACTCCCCCTTTTACTAAACTTTTTTTCCCCTCTATTTAAAAAAAGAGCTTTTAATCCTAGCTTTTATATTTTACTAATAACGTATCAAATTAATCATTTGGTAGTTTTTTTGTAAAAAATTAATTATTGTACTATTGTCGACTTGACGGCCGAGTCTGTCTGAGCGCGTTACATTAGGATTCTGTAATCCGCGGTTCGAATCCTAGCCGAGTCCAAACATTTAACTTTTTTTTTTTTTTTTTTTTTTTTTTTTTTTTTTTTTTTTTTTTTTTTTTTTTTTTTTTTTTTATATATTATATTCCGGATTCAACTTCAAAATTCGTAATTTTTTAATTAAGATAAAATTTCCTTTTTTTAGTTTTTTTTTTCTTTCCTCATTCATTTCTATATATACTAAAATGGTCTGCTCAGCTGAGAAATGTATAGAGCACTCGAATTCAACTCCTCTTTTTGCTTGCTTTGGCCCTTGTGGGAATTTATTCCACGCCAAATGCTTAGGCTCAACTAACAGTTTTATTGATAAAATAAATTCTTCAAGATTTGCTTTTTGGTACTGCAAAACCTGTATTAAAATATCCTTATCGCAAATTTCTTTCAAAATGTCGTCTCTTAAGGATGATATTATAAAAATTGCTAAGAACTTTGATGTTTTACATGAAAATTTTAACTCAGTTGTAGCAAATGTAGTTTCAATTCCTTCCCCGATCAAAACTGTTAGCAAATCAACGTCAACAGAGCCGTTAGATCCTGACTCTATTCATCCTTCATCCCTGCCCCCGAGTAACCCCTCCTCTTTTATACTTACCAAGTCTGCTCTCAAAAAGGGTAAGAAAAGGGGTCGTGAAGGATCATCGTCATCCAAAACTCCTTCCCCAGACCCAAAGCGCCCAAATTCAAGGAGAGTCATTCCAATAAGTATACCACTGCCTCCTCCCCTTCAAGAAGTAGATTTAACCACCGTCAACAGCTCTAGGGCCGATATCGATGCACCGGCGGTAGCGGTTCCCATTGAATTAGCCAGCACTACCCCATCTTGCTCTGAACCGAAAATATTATCAAGTTGTTCTAATACTAATACTAATAACATCAACGATTCGGAACCTCCCAAAAAAATAGAATCTGTTCCTAAGCCAAAACTAGTATTTGTATCCCGACTTGACCCTGAACTCCAACCCAATGACATAATTCAACATCTTGTTGCTAATAACTGCATTTCGAGTGCGTCAGCTATAAAATGCAATAAAATCAGTAAGCCTGACAGTTTCGTGCCATCGTTCAGGATAACTACTCCTCCATCATTTTTCGGTCCTCTCTGCGACAATAAGTTTTGGCCTCCCGGTACACTTGTCAAAGAATTTGTAGTTCGATCAAAATATCTCAATAATAGAGTTGCTAAAGTATCGGCTCCAAAAAACTTAATAGGATTACCCTCTTCTACCAAAATGTAAGAGGGATACGCAGCAAAACTGCTGAAGTTTTTAAAAACTCTCAAGCTTTTCCACATGATATCTTTGCTTTCACAGAAACATGGCTCAATAGTTCAGTTTTGGACACAGAAATTTTCGACGATGAGTTTTCTGTTTTCAGAAAGGATCGTCATGTGGATAAGCCGAAGGAAGTGGGCGGTGGTGTATTGATTGCTGTTCGTAATTGCATCTCATCTTCCCTTGTCTCTTTGCCCTTTAATGTTTCAATTGAACTCATTTGTGTTAAGGTTTCTTTTCAATCATATGATCTTTTTATTATTAATGTTTAGCTATATTCCACCGAAAAGTTCTGCGTCAGTTTTTGCCGAGCTATCGTTAATTCTTGATCATATGATTGATATTGCCAGTTCAAATAGCAACATTTTACTGTTGGGTGACTTCAATTTACCTAACATTACGTGGACCCCTTCTGAAGACGAGTCCTATTTAGAAGCTGCCTTGACTTCTTCGCAACAGGAACTTCTTCTTTTGGACAACATAACCTCTACTGACTTACAGCAAGTAAGCTGTATTAATAATTGTAGAAATCGAATTCTCGATTTAGTCTTTTCTTCTGACGCTGTTAGTACGGTAGTGGTAGAATCTACCTCTGCCATTTCTAACGTAGACTCCTACCAACCCCATTGGATATATTTTTTGATATGAGCAACAATTTACTTAATAACAGTAATGCCGAAGACTCTTCTTATTCACTTGATTTCCGTAAAGCTGACTTTCAATTACTTTACGACAATTTGAGTGCTTCTAATATTTCGAATATTCATGTTTGCTCTAACATTGACGACGCAGTTACTCAATTCTACGAAATTTTCAATAGCTGCTTGATAAATTCAATTCCTCTTAAGATATCTAAAAATATCAACTCCAGCCATCCGTGGTACACGAAAGAGCTTAAATGTCTACGCAACAAACGGAATAAGGCTTGGAAGTCTTACATTAAAAGTCTTTCAATTTCTGATCAAAATGTGTTCCTTGCACGTTTTGAAGAGTTTAATTTACTTTCCAGAAACCTATATGCAGCATATGTGAAGGAAATGGAAATTTCGTTGAAGATTGATCCAAAGAAATTTTGGAAGTTTGTAAATTTAAAGAAAAAGTCTGATGGGTATCCAGTGAACTTTGTTTACAAAGATTCCGCTTTGACAAGCTCACCTGAGATATGCAATGCGTTTGCAAAGCATTTCAGTAAGTCCTTTATTGAAAATCCCTGTCAATATAGACTTTGATTTCTTTGACTACTCCCGTGATTTCCCCCAAGCCACTTTTAACAACATCCAAATTGATAATGATAAAGTTTTGCATTATCTTTCATTGCTGAAAGATGATTACTCTCCCGGTCCTGATGGCATTCCTCCTATTATATTAAAAAAATGTTCCTCCGTTTTAGCTTCTCCCTTGCAATTCCTTTTCAACCTATCCCTTAAGTCCGGTAAATTTCCTCAAGTATGGAAAGATTCATTCATTACTCCCGTCTTCAAAAAGGGTAATAAGTCCGATATTGCCAACTATAGACCGATTTCTAAACTGTCCTCTATTCCAAAGCTTTTCGAACAAGCAGTTTGTGATAGTATAACGTTTTTCTGCAAACATTTAATCTGCCATCAACAACACGGCTTTATGCAGAAGCGGTCTACTGTCACAAACTTATTAACCTTTATGAACAAGTGCTCAAAGGCATTAGAGAGTGGACATGAGCTGGATTGTATCTACACAGATTTCTCAAAAGCTTTTGACCAACTCTCACATGAAATTATCATTTTCAAATTGAAAGCTCTAGGTTTCCCTGTAGGATTTGTTAATTGGATATATTCATATCTCCGAAACAGATCATACATAGTCAAGTTCAGAAATTCGTTTTCTAGCCCTTTCCCAGCAAAATCAGGAGTCCCACAAGGCAGCCATCTTGGTCCGTTACTGTTTATACTAGCTATCAATGACGTAACTTCGTGTATTCATTCTAGTGAGATCCTTGATTTCGCTGATGATATGAAAATTTTCAAATCTATTAACTCAGCTAATGACCGCGTAGAATTGCAAGCCGACATCGACAGATTTGCTATCTGGTGTAGCAAGAATTGTTTAAGCCTGAATCCAGCGAAATGTCAGACAATGACTTTTTCAAGGAAACGGGTACCAAGTACACACGGCTATTACATTTCACAACAAGTTTTGCATCGCGTTTTTAGTTTTAAAGATCTGGTAGTAAACTTTAGCCCAGACTTGAGTTTCACGGAACACATCAACTTTATTGTTAAAAAAGCTAATTCCATGTTGGGATTTGTTAAAAGATGGTCGAAGGAATTTCAAAATCCTTATGTAACCCTAGCTTTATATAACTGTCATGTTCGTCCCCATCTAGAATATGCATCACAGGTATGGTCTCCTTTCTACGAAGTTCATAAGTCTAGGATAGAGGCAGTTCAGCGTAATTTTATTCGATTTGCTTTAAAAGGTCTCTCCTGGGCAGATCCATACAACCTCCCACCTTACGAACACCGGATTCAACTTCTACAGATTCAAACTTTGTCACAAAGGCGTATTAACAATGATGTTATTTTTATTCACCAACTTTTAACGGGATCTTTGGACTCACCCGATCTTCTATCGTGTGTAGGTTTTAACTATCGCGGAGGGGCTCATCATCTTCGTAGATTAGAGCTATTGCATTGTCCCCAACACCGTACTAATTATGGCATGAATGAACCTCTTACCCGCATGTGCAAACTTTTCAACTCAAATAAAAGTATTGTTGATTTTAATATTAGTAAATCCTCTCTAAAAAAAACATTTAAAACCAGTGCACCACGCTCATAGTTTATGTTTTGTATGTTCTCAATGTTTTTGTATCTATTTTGTATAAATGTATGTGTTTATTAATTTTTTATTTTTTGTGCTTGTGTTATGCTATTTGTATATTTTGCTTACTAACAACTAACACCTGCACTAAATGATGTAGCCAGTGAGCACATAATATGTGTTGGCTAATCTCTGATTGTAAGTTAATGCTTGATATAAGCTTCTTACTCTCGAGAACTGATAGTGTATAAAAAAAAAACAGCTTTTTTGAACGAAGATGGAACTTCCGCACTCATCAGAATTTTGTTAAAAAGCGCCACCAGGTGAATATTAAAGCATTGAGTTGCATTTTTAAAAAATTCATAAGGTACACCATCCTCACCTGGAGCTTTTTTATTTTTAGCTTTTTGAAGAACTGTTTTTATCTCACAAATAGATATTTCGGTGTCCAATATATCATCGCTGATTAAGGGTTCAGCATAAGCAAAAGTTAAGTGTGAATTCGATTGAAGAAGTTTCGAGAAATGAATGGAAAGATCATCCGCAGATACACCTGTGCCTATAATGTGATGGGAACCAATAATATCTTTCGCCAGTTTCCAAAATTCCTTGGTGTTCTTTGTTTCACCAAGTGATTGAGCTTGTTTATTTTCAAAATCAAGTTTCTTTGCTAAACACAAATTTTTATATTGGCAATTCGATTGAACGTACCATTTTCGCAATTCTTCATTGTTGGATTTACGAAATGCATTCAAAAGGGCAAATGATTTTGTTCTTGCTCTCATACACTCTTTATCAAACCATTTTTGCTTGTATGCTTTCGTTATACTAGAGCTTAATTTTGTTGCCGAATTTCTCATGCATGTTATTAATTCATTTGAAAGAATATCGGTAGACTCAATGCCAACAGGAATTCTTGAGAGGCAGATGTCTATTGTTTTGAAAGATTTCAGTTTCTTCATCTCTCCACTTAAGCCGAGGTAACAACTGAAGATTTGTTTGTGACGAGTCGGGTTCGGTTTTCCATTCTACTGCGATTGGCATATGATCAGAGAAATTTTTACATAAAATCTCAAACTTACTTATTAGGTCGAGCCAATCATTATTCACCATACAGTAATCAATCACTGACTTGCCTTGCCCTCCAATAAACGTATATTGACCCTCCATGTCTCCTTCAGTACAACCATTCAAAAGAACGAAATCATACAATTGCATTGTTTCAAGAAGTGCAGTACCATTTCTATTGCATATTGTGTCTTTGGATGTTCTAGAGTTAACGTTTAAACAAACATTATTAATGTCTCTAATTGTAGTGACTTGGTCGTTGCTAGTTCTGGCGTTAAAGTCTCCAATTATAAGTAGGCTCTTGCTTGTAAGAGCAGATAAATTATTGTTGAGTTGCTCAAAATCGTCGGTCCACTTATTGCAGTTTACATAAAGAGGCATTATATACATGTCGTTTCTTTTTAAAACTTTAATTAGAGTTGTTTCTTGTATGACTGCAAAATCGTATAGTTTAAGATGTGATGTTTTTATTCCATACAAGCAACCTCCGCTTGCACGCCCCTTGATACATGTTTTTGTAGCAGGAATCCAGTGAAGTTTGTAGCCGTTAAAATATTTTATAAATTTACTTGAATTTTCTTTAGTAATATGTGTTTCAAAGAGGAAAAAAAGATCAAAAGTTTTAACAAAGTTGAAAAAATCTACATACAATAACTTATTATTAATACCAGATATATTATATGCTAATATTTTACAAAAACTATTATTTATTGAGCTGACGGCATTTAATTTTCAATTTCTTGATACACTACTACTACTACTACTTTGTTGATCTTGTTGAAGTGGCATTACTGGTTGTGCAGAAATAGGAGCTGATCTAGTACTTTTTTGTGACGTCTATTTGACATCATCGTGTTTGTGACATTTCGGAAGTCCAATTGACCAAACATTTGTTGCAACTCTTGTTCTCCATCGTTTTCATTTAATTTAAGTTTATTATTATTGTTCAAATAAAATATTTTATCTTCGATAAGAAGAGTGTTGTTTCTTATTAGCACCGGGGCGTTAGGTTTGTTTAGTTTAATAATTTTTCTATACTGCAACAGGATTCTTCGTTTTAACTGCATTTGTTTCGTCAGATCTCGTTGAATGTAAACACCTGTGTTCTTAAGCCTAGCAGAGTTCTTAAGCATTTCCATTGCAGTTTCGTTACAGCCAGTGTTTAGTTTCATTTTGATTAAATGGTTGTTTTTGCTTATTGTAATGGGCTTGGACATCCCTTGTACATCTGCATTGTTCAAAAGTAGCCGAGTCATGCATCGTACCTTTTCTTCTGGGTCGGCGTTTTCAGACGGAATAGAAAAGATAATGTTTTTGCCTTTAAGTTCGCGGCTTTGCGCTTCAAGTTCTTCTTCTAATATGTTGCATCTAGCTTCAAACTGAGAAACTTTTTGCGCTAAGTCTTCATTTTGTTTTCTCAAGAAGGTTATCGCCGTATTAAGCGTAATGAGGTCCTCCTTCGATGCTAAATTCGCTGTAGCCTTTTCGAGTTCAGTATGCAGAGAATCATCGATAATCAATTTAATTTTTTGCAAATCAGAATCAGATATGGACATTTTTGAATTAGTTTTAAAAATTTTAGACGATCTGTTATTTATGTAGGCGTTTTGATGGTTGCCGTCGGGCGAAGTTTGACAGCTCTTACGTTTGTTGTTGTCGCTCATGTGACTTAGATCTCGGACTTAAGCTTATTTTAAGCGAATTTATAATTTTATTACCTGTTTTCGAAAACTCTGATTACTTTTATTCAAATAAAAGGATTGTATTGATCGAAAAATTAAAAAAAAAAAATATTCTTTTTAAAAGACTTTTGATATTAAACTGGAATTTTAAACGCAAAAAGACGGGAGCGATAATTGTATACAACTTAACACTTTCACGGCAGCGTTGCCAGTCGTTGAAATACTTTTCGAAAAATTGTGTTTAATTGTTTCTATGTCGAAAACGATTTTTAAAAAAAATTAAATTTAGCTGTTTCCAAAATATTCAAAAAACTAAAATATTATTAACAACCGAAACAAAAAAAAAATCTCAAAATTTTTAAATGTAATACTATTTATTTGAATAATAATGACAAACTTCCTTTGTTCAAAGTTTGACTGAAATCGGTTTGCGTGGTTTACGAGACAATTTTTTTCTTTTAAACATTAAATTTGTACTCTAAAATTTTTTTCCTCAACAAGAAAAAAAAACGAAACGTTGAGAAAATAATGAAAAATAAAATGCACGACTGGGTCGCACGTACTTGCTCTGTGGGTGCAATAGTACGATGAAAATAAACTTTTCGATCTAAAAGAACAACTCATTTTTGAAAAATTTAGTGAAACCTAAAAGTTTTTGACTAAAACTGGAAAAACCTATATACGGGAGCTAACGTTTATATTAATAAAATTAATATTTAAAATTAAGATGTCATCTTTTGGGTGATATAAATGATACAAATGTCCACTTATGACCAAATTAATAAAACTGTTAAAACCAATTTCCGCTGTTGTCATGTGAACCCAAAAACTAAAAATGCAGTTATCTTTGAAGTATTCTATGTTTGTTACATATGTACCTACAAAGTTTCATAAGCATTTTTGATTAAATTAGAAAAAACAAAAAAATCGGCCAAAAACTCTTTGTATGGGAGCCACAACCACCATTTAAAAAAGAGAAACTGAAAAAAGCAATGCCATCTGATAGGAAGCTGTAAGGAACTATACCAAACAAAGTCTGAGTGAATCCGATACAACAATTGACAACTTATTGCTATATTTGAAAAAAAGCCGTTAAAACCGGATTTTCGTTAGGGGACGTCCATAAAATACGTCACGCTTAATTTAGCTGTTTTGACACCCTCCCCCCCTGGTGTCACGCTTTGACACACTTTCTGTAACCCCCCCTAAGATATTACGGCACAAAAACAGAGACCCCCCAGGGCCGGACAAGCTATACGTGCAAGCGGTGCAAATGCGCAGGGCGCTGAAACCATTGGGCGCCTTGGGCGAGCGTTAAAATAGTCACCTCGTAACCACCTTCTTCTTTTTTAATTCTCTGTTATTTTTGTAGCTCACACCAATATTAATATTCATTAAACAGGGTGTCTCGAAACTCAACGTCAAGCGGGCACCGGGTGAAAGGGTAGGTTATGTCCGTACTGGGAAAAGTAAGGAAAAAAATCCATCTCGCTTTGTTTAGTACTTTCTGTAACCCCCCCTAAGATATTACGGCACAAAAACAGAGACCCCCCAGGGCCGGACAAGCTATACGTGCAAGCGGTGCAAATGCGCAGGGCGCTGAAACCATTGGGCGCCTTGGGCGAGCGTTAAAATAGTCACCTCGTAACCACCTTCTTCTTTTTTAATTCTCTGTTATTTTTGTAGCTCACACCAATATTAATATTCATTAAACAGGGTGTCTCGAAACTCAACGTCAAGCGGGCACCGGGTGAAAGGGTAGGTTATGTCCGTACTGGGAAAAGTAAGGAAAAAAATCCATCTCGCTTTGTTTAGTAAAAATAGTAATATTTATAAAAATTATAAAAATCGTTACACTAGACCACACTTTTAGGTACTGTGGTCACAAATTTTCATATTTTGCGGTGTTTATTTTTTATGTAATCCTTACTAACTATGCTATTATTTCCAATTAAAAATCCAAAAATAAATATCGTAGTTTTCGTAAGAAAAATAAAATTTGACTGAGTCATGGTGAAATTTTTTTTTTAAACTTAACTTTGATACTTCATACTTTAAAAAAAATGTACCGCACTACCCTCGGCAAGTTATTTAAAAAGTTGGCCCATTTTACCAAGATTTCAAAATGGAACAACACTTGCTAATTATTCACCCATAAAAAATATTATCAAAATTTAAACCGCTGTGGAGCATTATAAATTAGGACTAAAAAATTGGAAAGTATTGTATTGTTCCCTATTGATGTATTACTGAAAACTTTATCTATTCATAAATCTTAATGAAACAAATGAAAAAAAATTAATACATTTATTTTATCTAAAAGCACTTTACACTAAAGCAAATGTTCAAATTGTTTACCCTCGGCACGAAAACAGGCTCTGCATCGCCGCAGAAAAGATCTGTTCATCAGACGTCCAAATCTCCTTGCATTAATATCTTCTCCTGCTTCAAGAATTTTTTGGCGTAGTTCGTCTCTATTTAGAAATGGCTTATCATAAACTTTTTCTTTTATGCAGCCCCAGTAAAAGAAATCGAGCGGGTTTAGGTCCGGAGAACGAGGAGGCCACAAAATTGATCCAAGGCGCCCAATCCACCTATCGGGATACTCAGTACTCAGGTAATCCCGTACTAGACGAGCATAATGTGCTGGGCAACCATCTTGTTGAAACCAAATGTCTCGATAGATGTTCAATGGTACATTTTCTAACAAATTCGGCAGTTCATTTTGTAAAAAATGCAGGTAGTTTTCGCCATTTAGATTTTCTGGCAGCTCATATGGTCCAATTATTTGTCCATTTAAAATTCCGGTCCAAATATTTATTTTAAATTGATATTGAGAGCGGTCTTCACGCATAAAATGTGGATTCTCTCTGTGCCACTCATGTAAATTATGCAAATTCAAATAACCGTCTTTTTTAAATGTCGATTCATCGGTCCATAAAATATGGTTGAGAAATTGCGGGTCTTCACTATTTTTGGCCAACATTGTTCTGCAAAAATTGACTCTAGGAGCGTAGTCACGAGGTAACAAACTTTGTACTCGTTGTACATGGTACGGGTGGTAGCTGTGTTCTTTTAAGATTCTATGAGCAATGCTCTTCGGAACTCCAGTTGACTTTTCAATTGCACGTGCTGAAGTGCTGGGATCATTTATAATTTCACTCATAACTACATCGTCGTTCTGTCCTCGAGGTCTCCCGCCTGCGGCACCGGCCATACAAGTACTAGGCAATCGTCCTTGGGAATATGAAAAGTGTACATAGATGAACACACGGTGGTCTGGGTGACGCGCCACATTTGGGTACCTTTCGCGATACAATCTGGCGGCAGCAGAGGCATTATAACCGCATTCACCTGTGTAGGAATACGGCATTTCACGTAAGGTTTTTATTCTCTATTACTAGATTATAATTGTAACACAATTTTTAGATAATAATTAACACAACACTAATCGAATCCAGGGGAAAACAAAAGCAAACGATTATGCTAATAAAAAAGCCAACGATTATTAGAAATTGCGAACAAAAGTAAGAGCGTTCTGTACTGAAAGCAGATCGTGTAAACAGAAATTTTAAGTCTGCTGCTTTTTTGTGATTTTCACTTTAGAATGATCTGTATGCAGCTGCAATCCGTTAGTTTGTTCTGTTTTCAGGAATTTGATGGATATTGCCAGGAAGTTGCATCTTTTGTTGTTGTGTTGGCCAGTGTTTTTCTTAACAAGGGTAGAATTTTCCAATTTTTTAGTCCTAATTTATAATGCTCCACAGCGGTTTAAATGTTGATTATATTTTTTATGGGTGAATAATTAGCAAGTATTGTACCATTTTGAAATCTTGTGAAATGGGTCAACTTTTTAAATAACTTGCCGAGGGTAGTGCGGCACATTTTTTTTAAAGTATGAAATATCAAAATTAAGTTTAAAAAAAAAAATGTCACCATGACTCAGTCAAATTTTATTTTTCTTACGAAAACTACGATATTTATTTTTATATTTTTAATTGGGAATAATAGCATAGTTAGTAAGGATTACATAAAAAATAAACACCGCAAAATATGAAAATTTGTGACCACAGTACCTAAAAGTGTGGTCTAGTGTAACGATTTTTATAGTTTTTATACTAAACAAAGCGAGATAGATTTGTTTCCTTACTTTTCCCAGTACTGACATAACCTACCCTTTCACCCGGAATCTTTCTTTATAAATTTTAATTGTGAACAACCACAAACTTTAAACAGTCTATGTAATCAATTTGTGTTCAATTTTAAGAATGTTGTTGACACCATGATTAAAGAAAAGCAAGTACCATATAATAACGCAGAATGGTTTAACGAAGAACTCAGAAGGGCAAAGTTAACAAAAATAAACTTATATAGGCAAGCAGTGTTGACCAACGCGAACGATGGAAACGCATGGTTTGTGTATCAACAGTGTAGAAATCAATTCAAATGAAACATTCGGCAAACTAAATCAAACTTTATAAAAATAGATTCGGCAAGCTCCCAAAAAGATATGTGGCAAAAATTAAAGAAATATGTACTTAAGAAAAATAATGATACGATATCGGAGGTACAAATAGAAAATGGTTCTGTGATAAATGATATCGCAATTTTATGTGAAAAATTCAACAGTTTTTTTGTGCAATCTATTAATGAAATAACCCAATCTGTGATACACTGTGATTATACAAATTTAATAGAAGAGTGCAATATAGATTTTAAGTTCAGACTAGTCAATATTGAAAATATTAAATGTGCAATAGATATGTTAAACAAAAAAAGTGACTTTAATTTTATGAGTGTCAAAATGGTAAAGGACTCCCTTAATATAATTGGCCCAGTGATTGAAAGAATCATAAATGTATCCCTAGGCGCCGGGATTTTTCCACAATCTTGGAAAGAATCGCTTATAGTGCCAATAAAGAAGATCCAAAATGCAAAATCCTTAGAGACCTGTCTGAACTTTGTGTTAAATGATTGGAGAAGGGAAACAAATGTAGTGGTTGCTGTTTTCTTAGATTTGAAACGTGATACAATACTGGGTGTGTGGTTATTCTTAATTTTTATAAATGACATGAGCAAAATATTACAATCATCGAAACTTGTCCTATTCGCGGATGATGGGTTGCTCTACTTTTTTGGAAAAAATGCTAAGGTGTGCTTGGATAAAATAAATCAAGATCTTGAGAGAGTAAACACATGGTTAAAAATGAACAGATTGGTGTTAAATGTTACAAAAACTAAGTGTATGATGTTCAGATGTAGTCCTATAAGTTCATATCCAAATGTTAATATATCATTAAATAATGAACAAATTGAACAATTTAAACAAATTAAGTATCTTGGAGTTGTGTTAGACGAAAACCTTAATTTACTGATCATGTGAGCTATATATGTAAAAAAATATCTAAACAAATTAATGTTTTAAGGAAAATAAGAAAAAACATTTTAATGAGTACGGCAGTAAACTTATGTAATGTCTTGATTAAACCACATTTTGATTATTGTTCTAGTTTGTTGTATATGTGTCCACAAAGTAACAAAGATAGATTACAGACAATGCAAAACAAAGTTATGAGAGTTATTTTAAAATGTAGCAGATATACACCAACAAGATCTATGTTGAATACACTTAAATGGCTAAATGTAAATCAACGTCTTTTCATGTTACGAGTATGTATGATATTTGTATTTAAAATTAAAAACAATATATATCCCGGTTACTTATGTGAAAATGTACAAACTAATGCAGTAGTAGAATACAATCTAAGAAACAGTGGAGATTTAAGAATAGAAAGATCAAGAACAACGAGAGGTCAAAGAACCATTTTTCAAATAGGCTTTCAAGCTTTCAATAATCTTCCGAGGGAAATAAAGAATATTAACAACATCAATGAATTAAAAAGAAAACTTATAGAGCATGTTCAATCTAATATATACTAAAACAAATTAAAATTATTTTATGTTATGAAGTTACAAGGCAAAAAATTTAAAATATAAAAATTGTAACTATAAATTTATTACTACATTACCTAAATACATATAAGACTGATGTTATTATAATTTTATAAGAAAAATTGTTAACTAAATGGCTTTTTTAAAGCTAAGTAAAGTACATTTATTCATTCATTCATACTGCGTTTGGCCATATACAAGTTCCTTATTTAATGTAATGTACTCTTTATAAACCAATTCATAAGTTTAAACAACACCTTTTAGTCATTATATAGTTGTTCAAAATGATATAAATATATCTTTTCAGTTTCACTAATTTTGACACTACAGCATTCAAAAACTTTTATCTTTTTTTCTTTCAAAGTTAAATACCACTCGTCTTAAATTTTATTGAAATAAAAGAAAAAAAAAACTATTGTTATCTCAACCTCAAAAGTCCCCAAAAGATCTCATTTGACATTCAACGTTTAAATAAATGGTCCTCCAACATCCACAATGAGCACTAATTGAACGTTTTCCCCGACAAACTTGCTCCATAACCTCAAAAACTTTTTTAAGCGGAAACAAACATTCCACTTCCGATTTCAGTGGCTACATAGTATCTATCTATCTATCTATCTATCTAGCTACTCAGATACTCACAACTTAGAGAGAGCATCACATCCTGTAGCCATCGTAGTTTGAAATATAAAAAAAAAAAAAAACACACACAAACCATTTTTGTGTGTTCGCTATTAAAAAGAAAACTTCACAAATTTTACAGAAACTTTTAGAGTGACATTTGAGGTTTTATTGTTGTTCATTCGAAAAAGGAGGTTTTCACATTTCCATCACATGTCACAAGGACGCAGAACAGAATAGAAGGACTTATCAGATATATCGTATCTATAGAATAGTTGCACAACAATTTTTAGGGTCTTATATGAATGTCTACCCTTGTCGTACCAGATCTCAATGTATAGCCATGAGCAAGCATGAGCATCCGTTGGCAAGGTAAGGAGTTTAAATCGGGATTAAATTTGGATTCCTTCATATTTTGCTGGGTGCTTTAACATGAATGGTCCTTCTAAAGGGGATTTATGGAGGCAAAATGCAATCATAGTTGTTGTCATCGTTTTGGTGGTGCTTCATCAGAAAACCTTGGGATATGTCAACCTTTCTCGGAAGTCTTAAATGAAGATTTACGTGAATATTATGGAGATGGAGAAGGAGAATGGTAATAAAAACCCAAAATATTGAGGGAAAAGAGATTAAATTGGAGAAAATGGTATCTTAGGCAGATCTTCTTTTTTTAAGTTTTGTGTTAACAGTGTCACTGATTTCGTAATTAATTTTTTTTTTATATTCTGACCTCGACACTGTCCTTAAGGAATTCGGTAAAAAGTAATGTTAGTAAGGAACCGTTGAATTAAGACTACGCAGATGCAATGGCATAGTGGATGTAGTGCTTGGTTATTTTAAGCCGAAAGGCAATAGAATAATGGTTATGGGATAATTTAGAGCGCCCGCATAGGGCCAGTAAGTTATGTTAAGTAGATATTTAAGCTAGTTTTTAAGGTTTTTGGTCTAGCTGTAATTAAGATTAAGAAATGAATTAAATAAAAACTGAATTTGAAAAAAAAAAAAGTGCTTGGTTGCTTAACCTGAGAGCTGCGAGTTCAAACCCAGCCTGGGCAGCAATTTTTATTTATTTCCCAAGTTTCAACTGGATGCCAGATGCCACCCGTGCAATTTCCTTGAGATAATTATCACCTAAAATCTCAAACCACTGTACCACCTTACTTTCCTATCTTTCTATTCCTTCTCTCCTTGCTCGCACATGTTAAATCATTATAAGGGTGAAGGAATTGTAATAAAATTTAATTTTTTTTTTAAGTTAAAATAATATTTATTACTAGCCTTTACCCGCGGCTTCACTCGCGTTTCAGATGATCAAGAAGTAGACTGTAGCTTGAGGAGTCGTTTATCATCTAGCTTCTTCTTCTTTTATAGCTTTATAATTCCATACCTACATTAAACCGTGATAAAAAGAAACTTATTTGCTATTCCAGACTTTAATCTATCTCTGTGCCAAATTTCATTCAGATCCGTTTAGCCATTCTGGTGTGATTTCAAAAACTAAAACAAATCTATCCCACGGGAACCATATATTTTACCGGGATAAAAAGTAGCCAATATGATATTCCAGACTATAATCTATTTCTGTGCCAAATTTTATCCAGATCCGTTCAGCAGTTCTAGCGTTAGTTAGCAACAAACATCCAAACATCCAAACATCCAAACATCGTAACTTTCACATTTATAATATTAGTAGGATAAAGTAGGATTTATTATGTACAAAAAACCTGTATATACACTCAATAAAAATAATCGTCGCGACACCACACTGTTCAATGCGAAATAGAAATGAAAATATCTGGCTTGCTTTCTATAAGAGAGAGAGAGAGAGAGAGAGAGAGAGAGAGAGAGAGAGAGAGAGAGAGAGAGAGAGAGAGAGAGAGAGAGAGAGAGAGAGAGACAGACAGACAGAGAAACATGCGCACGCCGCACAGCTTACAATAGTTTAATTTTTTCCGTCTAGCCCCCTTTCACAACGCGCGATAAGGAACTTCGTTCCAAAAAAAAAGTTGCATTTTGTAGAACTGAATTCATTTAAAATTACTGTTGTCGTAAGTTTTCGTCACAGCCTTTTAAATTTTTTGGTTTTCATTTGGAACAACTAGCTAATTGGAGGAATATTGAAAAGCATTTAACACGGCGCCAACACTTACTAAATTCTATATCTATGAGCTTGGAAAAAACTCCTAGCGAAACTTTTGTATGCGGAAGTTAAAATTTTAAATTGGTTATTGTTTGAAGAATTATTGAATTTAAAATACTCGCTTTTAAGAATTTCCTTCTTAATAGACTTTCCACATACCATTTGGGTTGGCAAGATTACACATCTTTAATTGCAAAACATCAGGCTCTATACTAGCCTTTGTCCTAGATCAGCTAAGAAAATTAACAAAGTTATTAGTTAAAAAAACAATTTTACCAAAAAAAATATCTTTCAAATGTTTATAACAGTCCATGTCGACAGGTTGGAAAAGCGGGTATAGGTGGAATAGAAAAAGGTCGGAAGTTAATGACACTTTGAGATGTTGTTCGGGGATAGGTATTTAACATTTTACTAAGATATTGACCTCGATGGCCCTGTGGAAAAGAGGAGGGGGGAGGGGAACTGCAAAATGTTTGACCTTTCTCCGGTTTTTGTCATTAACTTTGTTTGCTTACGTCTTACGTCTTTCCAAGAACTCGACTTTTTTGCAGACTTCAACTTGGCGAATTACGCTTCGAGGCTTCAGTCTACACTCGCCCAAGATCTAACTGACCCGTACGCTTGAAGTTCATGACCAAAGTTAACGCCACCGTTTGTTTGCTGACTGAGCTTCGGAGCATGTGAAAGAGGACCCCAATTTCAGCCGAAAAATCATCTCTAGTGACTATGACTAGGCGCATTTTTGGATGATTGGTTGTGTTAACAAACAGAATTGCCATATATGGGGACAACACCAACATCCAACAGTTGGTGGAGATGTCACCGTCAATGGCGATTGCTACAGAATGATGATAGCTAGTTACTTATGACCCAAATCTTACAAAATATAGACCTAAACAAAATGTGGTTCCAGTATAACACATTTCGCATGAACGATTTGAGAGAAAGTTTATTGCTCTCAGAGGAGACGTTGATTGGCCACCGAGGTCATGCGATTTCACCCGGCTAGACTTCATCTTGTTGGGTTTCCTAAAGTCACATGTCCACGCAAATAAACCGGAATCGGCCGCAGCCTTAAATTGATTATCACACAGGTTATATTGATCGAATTCAGTAAGGTCTATGCTATGCATTGAAAATTGTGACATTCGTTTCCGTAAGAAGAAGCCGGAATACGCATTTTAACAATGTTATATTTCATTCATAATGGCGTAGGTACATGAAAAACAAATTTTGTAACCTTATACCTGACACACAGCTTGGTCTATTCCATTTCCATATCTGCCAGCCTTATTGAAAGAAGCTTTTCTTTCATTTGTAATTCAAAAGATTTTTAAAATAATTGATTAAATTGAGTTTTTGGCTCAACTAAAGCGTGGTGCTCCAAGGCCTTGCTTAATATGCCCCTCCAGCCGGCTTGATCTCTAGCTTGCCGTCTCTCGCACTCCAAGTATTCGAAGATCTACCTCTAACTGGTCGCTTCATCGAATATAAGGTCTACATTGGCGTCTGGCTCCCTCTGGTTTGGCGTTGAAGACTCTACAAGTCACCACGTATAGTTCGTCGTTGCATCTTTTTCGTCAAATGTTATTTTTTCAGTTAACGCAGACAGGACCATAAATCGTTTGCAGAACTTTTCTCTCGAAGACTCTAAGTGACTTTTTGTTTGATTGGGAGAGGGTCTATGCTTCTGCACCATATAGCAGGACCAGGATGAGCTGACCACATGAATGTCATTGGAACCAAGCGGAGGAACTGAAGTCGTAGAGCAGTTTTTTTTTTTTTTCATTTTTCACAAATGAATTCCTTGCTCTTAACAAGGACTTCAATTTTGTCATGTATTTACCTTGCTTGAGTTAGTTAATGTCCTTTTCCCTTATAGCTTGTAAGACGATAATAATTTCAAAACGCAACAGAATCTAACGACCTGCTGCTTTACAAGGGTTTTCAATAGAAGATTTCGATACTATCTAAAGTGCCAATTAATCGTGTAAGATGAGAAATAGAACTTAAACTGATGATATTTATAATTACCTCTAGTTCCTAAGTGGTTCTATCAAGTAGTGTCTATTGATAACCTCTACAAATGCGCACCAGAAATATCAATGATTATTGGGAGCACTTTCAACTTAGAACCACACTAATTTCATAAAACCAGATAATGTTCATAATTTAGTCTATAGATTTTCAAAATCATATAAATCCTTATAATTTTATTGAAATTGTATATTGTTGATTGAGTCAATCAATGTTGTTGGCAATCTATAATGAGAATTATTATAATACAACAGAAATACGAAGGCTGAAATTTGTGGTCAATGCATCTTGGGTTACATGATGGGTTTTGATAACAAACCAATTGGTTTGCAATGGTTAAGGCTCTATCCGTTCACTATTTCCATTGGAGCCTCTTTCTGGTAATATGATGAATGAGGCATTGGTTGAATGTGACTAGTCATTTGAATGACTGACGACAAAAGGTACAGTTTAGGTTTGTGGAGTCACCGCTATTTAATATCAAATGCCACGCAGTTTATGTAGATTTAAAACGGGGATTTGTTTGGTTTCCTTTAATGTATTTGTTTAAATTATACAGTTTTCTATCTAATTGGTACCTACAACAAAAATCTATTAATTGAAAAATATTTGGCTTTGGAAAATTTTCAGCGAAGTTTTGGTGTTTAGAAAGACAACATTGATCAACAACTGATTTATATGATGCCGATTTTGTCCTGTGTTCTTTGTCTTGGTAAGGAGCTAGATTCTATCTTGGATCCGTCATTAATTTTCGTTGTATTTATGTATGAATAAGTTCCTATGAATAATTCTCCATTTTGTACACCTTTTCTGGGAGGGCGTTTATGGGGGTATACATTTAATGGAATATGATTAAATCAAATTATAACGCTAATCGAACAAATAAACATCGACTTTGGATTTGGATTTCTCGAATCCGAAATAATAAAAACAAAATAAGCGCAACCAGGCCACCGAAAGTAAATGGGCGAATAATTTGACAGATGAGCCGAATCGAAGTAAGTAAGTAAGTATTATGAACACTGGGTGTACCTACTCATACCCAAATATATGGGCACCAGAAAATTGGTTTATGTTAGGAATTTGATGCATATGTTTAATCACGAAGAAAATCCATCAACTGTATGAAATCAAACCCACTGTTTATAATCCCGATATGGATTTGCAGAATTTAATTTGGGAATTTTTTTCGAAAACAATAAATGTACAAAGTAAGTTGTAAAACAAATTTAATAATAATAATTTAACTACATGCCTGTAAGACCCAAGATCTTTTGAATGCATACTGTACGGCATTAGTTAGAAGGAGTAGAAAAATAGGAAAGATTTTTGTTTGTACAATGGATTGAGAAATATTTCATATTTATCTTAAGAAAATCATATGGGTGAGGTCCAGTTGGTGCTGGGGGAATATTGAAAAATTGCTACGCAGGCTTGTTCTCGAACCCACAACTCTAAGTTAGCAACCAAGCACTAAATCCACTCATTGCCACCCGCAAAGTTATTTTTAAACAGGTTTGCTTTATCGACAACTAAAATGGCAAGAATTTTACGATAGAAAAGGGAAGACATTATCAGAACTAGCAACAACTAGCTAAAGAATGAACTTTATTCTAGTCGACACAATTAAAAAGGGATATCGGAATTCAAACAAACATTTTTACTTGCGATTATAGGTACTATAAGGCAAGTTATGGATTCGTGCAGAAAACAAAATTTGAGATAACAATCACACATGACATTACGATGATGGAGAAGTCGAAAAAAGTGGGTCTGGAAATTCCGTCCGTCTGTCTGTCTGTCTGTTCGCGCCTCTGGAGGCTGAACTGGTGGGCCGATTTGCTTAAAATTTGGTATTGAGGATTTATTTGGTCGTCCCTCGGAACAAATTTTTTATTTTTGCTCTAGGTCCAAAAATAACGGCACCTGCCATACAATCTTGAAGACAAAAATTGATTTTCTCAAAAACAGCTCTAAAGATTTTGATCAAACTTTCAGAATGCTATTTTTGTAAAACAATATATATTTTGGTTAGAAATTTTTTTTCAAAATTTGTCTAATAACGGTAACTCTAATAGAACCAGTATTTTCAAATCAAATTTTCGCGTAAACTATACATTCGATTTCAATAAAATTTTGGCCACAGGAAGTCATCCATAATTTTAATAATATGGCATTTCAAAATTTTCAAAAACTTTTTTTTTTGATTTTTTATAATTTTTTCAAAAAAATTTTTGTTTTTCAAATGTAAACTACAGATTGCCATATACTTGCATAGGTACTCAAATAAATTTCAAAATTATTTTTTGAAAAAATAACTTAAAAAAAAAAAACTGGTCGAACGATTTTCAATATTTTTTTTTCCTAGATTGACATATAGCTTTGAAATTGTATTGCATGCTTAGTTTTTCCGAGAAAACTCTTAAACTAATTTAAAAAATAAAAGAACTTTCGAAATTATTTAATTTTTTTTAATATCCATATATGCAGCCACTACGCAATTGCTTATCATAAGAGCAAGTTCGTGCGACCCAGTCGTGCATTTTATTATCCATGCTATGCTCATATTTCTTCTTCAGCTCAACATCACAAGCGCGCCGCGCTGGTTTCTTAATTTTGTAATTTTTTTAAGTTCGTTCTGTGAAAATAAGAAATTAAATTTTATAAGAATTAAATGCAATAAGACATTTCTCTGGACATCTGGCTTTTAAAATGTTACGAGAGCAATCTTTTCACAATTGTTTTTTTTTTCGCATTTGCTAAAAAAAATTCCCAAAATATTGACTTTGGAAGTCTTATCAACCCTTCAACTGATAGTTTTTTTAGTTTATCTATTGTATATATAAACTATAGTATTCCAACTTGAGATGGGGCCATCTATCGACGAAAAACGAAGCTCTAGAATACCATGGGAAGCAACAACAACAATTTCCACCATTATTTTAATTGTTGTTGTTGCTTGCGCACACCTCAAGTGGTAGTACTATAGGTTATATTTACAATGGTTTATCCAAGCTTCGTTTAAAAGTATTTCATAGGGTTTTCAGAGAACGTCCTCAAATAGGTACTAAATGTTTTATGTCATTTTCCTCTCCTTTCGAGAAAATGTAGTAAAAATAATTTAATTTGACATTTCGAATCACTTTTAACGTAACTGGGAGAATGCCCAGCAATAACCTCTTCTCGGTGGCTCTTTTTTTGTTTTTGGTTTAACTCGATATTAAATAACGAGTGGGTTTTGAACACGGCCATAAATCGTCAAGTTTTAGGAAAGTTAAAATAACTTACTGAATTGTGAGAGGGAGAGTAAAGTTTCATCATAATTCGACGACGGAGTTACAGAGCTTTCCATGTACCTGAAAATACGTGACGAAATTATGCGAAAACGAATGGTTGAGCGTATTAATGTGTGTGTTACTGGAATGTTCGGGGGAGGATTGGGAAAAGGCTGGAAAGATCACTATCAAGTGAGCTAACGTAGCGAAATGTTCAAAAAAAAGATAGAAAAGATTTTCGAGAAAAATTGAAAAGGATGAAAACTCGAAGAGAAGCGAAAAGAGGTTTGGTAGAAAAGTCGTATTTAACAAGTTGAAGAAACGTCTATCGATTCGATGTAGCAAGGCGGATCTAGGAGAAATAAAGTGCACGACTGGGTCGTATGGACTTGCTGTTATGTGTTAAAATGGTCTTGGGTGCTTGAGATTTTGGGAAAAAAGCATGGAAAAAATCATATGAAATTTTATAAATCACTTACAAATCAATACCTAAAACGTTTTTTGGAGAAAATGAAGTAAGCCATCAGGTTTCCTTTACGTTTTTGAATTTTTTACAAAATTTTTTTTCAAAAAACAGTTTTTTTTGAAAAACTTTTCGAAAATATATTCCAAATTTTTTTTGAGTACCTATGCCAATTTCTAGCACTTTGTAGTTTTTATCAGAGAAATAAAATTTGAAAAATGTAGATTAAACCGTTTTAAGAAAAAACAAAAATTTAAAAAAAAATTTGAAACTTTTTTAAAAAAATCAAAAAAACTTTTTTTGAAAAATTAAAGAATTTAAATTATTTTTTTTATAAAAGGGCTTCTACATTAAAAATTTCATCGAAATCCGTCAAGTGGCTTACGAGAAAATCGGATTTCAAAAAACCGGTCCTATGGTAGGTACCGTTATAAGACTTTTCCTTAAAACTCTACTTCAACCAAAACATTAAGTTTGCACAGAAAACATAACTCAGAAAGTTTTATCAAAATTGTAGGAGCCGTTTTTGAGAAAAACTAATTTTTCACAAAAAATCGTATGGCAGGTACCGTTAGTTTTAAAAGCTAGAATGCTAATTCCAAAAATCCCTCTGTAGGACGTCATAATAATGTACCAAGTTTGGAGCAAATCGGTCCAGCCGTTTAGGCTGTAGGTAACTATACAGACAGACATACGGACAGACAGACAGACAGACAGAATTGTCGGACCCACTTTTTTAGGCTTCTCTATCATCGTAATGTTATGTTTGATTGTCAAAATTTTTTTTTTTTTACGAATGCATAACTTGTCTTATAGTACCTACAATCGCAAGTCAAAAGAAAATAAAATGCACGACTGGGTCGCACGAACTTGCTCTTATGATAAGCAATTATTGCTTAGTGGCTGCATATATGGACTTAAAAAAAAATTTAAATAATTTCGAAAATTCTTTTATTTTTTAAATTAGTTTAAGAGTTTTCTCGGAAAAAAAAAGTATGCAATAAAATTTCGAAGCTATACATAAAACTAGGAAAAAAAAATATTGAAAATCGTTCGACCAGTTTTTTTTTTAAAAGGTTATTTTTGAAAAACTTTTCCAAAAAATATTTTGAAATTTATTGGGGTATGCAAATATATGGCAATCTGTAGTTTACATTTGAAAAAATAATTTAAAAAAAAATCAATATACCCGTTTCCAACATATTTCGAAAACCAAAAATTTTTTTGAAAAAATTATAACAAATCAAAAAAAAAAGTTTTTGAATTTTGAAAAATTTGAAATGCGATATTAATAAAATTATAAATGACTTCCTGTGGCCAAAATTTTATTGCAATCGAATGTATAGTTTACGAGAAAATTTGATTTGAAAATACTGGTTCTATGAGAGGTACCGTTATAAGACAAATTTTGAAAAATATTTTCCAACCAAAAGATAGATTGTCTTACAAAAATAGCATCCTGAAAGTTTTATCAAAATCGTTAGAGCCGTTTTTGAGAAAATCAATTTTTTTCTTCACGATTGTATGGCAGGTGCCGTTATTTTTGGGCCTAGAGCAAAAATAAAAAATATGTTCCGAGGGACGGCCAAATAAATCCTAGATACCAAATTTGAAGCAAATCGGCCCATCCGTTCAGGCTCTAGAAGCGCGAACAGACAGACAGACAGACAGACAGACAGACAGACAGACAGACAGACGGACGGAATTCCCAGACCCACTTTTTTCGACTTCTCCATCATCGTAATGTCATGTGTGATTGTTATCTCGAAATTTTTTTTCTGCTCGAATCCATAACTTGCCTTATAGTACCTATAATCGCAAGTAATAATGCACAGAAGCGATGTGCAACACGACTTGAGAATTTTAATGAAAACGCGAAACGTCAAACGCCGGTGTGTTTGATAAAAAAAAAAGAGATACACAAAAAAAATAATCCCTAGCCAGACAGCAACTGCAGTGCTGTCTCCCGTTAGCTCAGCTGGGAGTGGGTTCGATAAGAACAATATTTTTATTAATCGCGCTCGATTAATAAAAAGAAACGATGAATTTGAATTATGTGTAAATAGAGTACAGGGTGTACTCGTTTACAAGTGGGCGCCAGGAAACTTTTATGGTGTTTGCCTTACCAAATATATATCTGAAATGGGTCTTCAATTTTAAAGAAATAAACGTAAGAATTATTATTCCCAATGGGAAGTGGAGTATTTTTATTGATAATGAAGTTATCGGTCTGGGAAACCTTGGCAGAAGGCCTGGACGAAAACCCAGAGTCTTTTCAACAACAAGAAAAATAGAACAAAGATGTTTCGAGGTTAGCAGAAGGCTAATTCTCGAAACTAAGAATAAATTTTGGTAAAAATAAAAAAAAAAAAAACAATGTTTTGTGTCCCGATGACACAAAGGAAAATCACAATGGTAATGGAATGTACAAAAGAAAAAAAAGGTCACGAGTCCCACAATCTTGGGAGGAAAACGAAAATTCAGCGAAGGCCTACACAACTAAATTTGTTTGCCCCACATAGGGTCACAAACAAAACGAATTAAAAAAAAATTAAACAAACAATAAACAAGCTAAACTTTCTGGACACCACCAGACACAGAAATACTTAGCTTTGCACAATTCTCCAACAAGAAAATCCCTCTCAAATGTCTTCAAATTTAACTTCTAGATTTCCTCAATCGTTTACTCCTTTAAGTCTTAATCTTTTAATCTCGGTCAAACAATCTCGTTTTTCACTTCTCTTTTTCCAAAAATTCTTTTTTCCAAAATCAAATTATCTTATCTTCTCCAAAATCCAAAATTGAATTACCTTCAAAATGGAGGCTTGGCTTGTCCACTTTGCCCCGACCATATAGCCATCCTCTTCGGATCTTTTGCGTGGTGGTGTTCTTGTCTCAGTCATGCAGCAGCATCTCGCCCATCTATGCAGAGACGTGCGACTGAGAGCGGTGATACCACCATTGCACGCGATCCTATGCGTTGAGGATGCGATCCTCGTAGGCTCAGTGGACGTGTTCAGCCGTATCATGTCAATTATATTTTATTTTAAAAAGGCAAGTGAAAAACTACTACAGAACGCGCAAAGTCCCCAGCCCAAACCGGCCCAAATTAATTATTTTGAGGAGAATATTCCTGTTGGAAAGAAACTTAACCATTTTCCAACCAAAATGGTGGAATTTATAAATAAGACAAATCTTAATTTTATAGACCTTCGCGCAGAAAATATTAAAAAGAGAAAAACACATCATTGTGATCTTTCTTTGATGTCCGACACTTTATGGTAGGCACTCGGCCATACTAAATTTATGTTGGTGTGATTATAGTTCACACATTGTTGGACATGAGTCATCTTCATGCCTTTCTGTTCTTTCGTTCGACCTTCTGTCGACAACTCGCTGACTTAGTGGCTCTTCCGCCTTTCGTTAAATAAAGTGGACATCCTGTCCAACACCTCTGATGGAACCTAGATTGGTTACTTTTCCAAAATCCTTAAAGAGCAGTCCTCTGGCTGATGGACCAGGTTTCTACTGCACTCCTTAGAGTATTTTGGAGCCGCAACAGGAAGGGATTAGGGAACAAAAGTTATTAGAGGAAATGGGTTGGCAAAACTTGTTGTGGTAAAATTTACCGCAACATAGTGGTTTGATGTATTTACGTTGATTGGGTGTACTTTTCTGGAAATGGGCACAAAGTTTCGGTCGATTTTGTTTTTGTCAATAAATGTTGCATTTGCTAATTTTGCTTTTGTTCCGACGGACTGCTCTGGTGGAAACTCAATCCAAACTTTGTCAATCTCCTTGTTGTCCTTTTTCATTGTTATAAGCCTCAAGACTCCGTTGGATCCATTGACTAGTCCATCTTCAACATCTATATTGCTCGTTATCATGTATTTTAAATTAATTTTGAATTTTACAATATTTGGGAGACCTCCAAGATCTGACAGCTTCTTGCGCTGTAAGGAATCTAAAGCTCGTTGTTTGATTCCATCGCTCACTTTTCCAAGAACGGAATCAACGGAATGTGAAATGTATTCTTGACCGGGTGCATTCGTAAGTTTTTGGTCGTTATACTCGTCTACATCTGTGTTCCTTGAGTATAGTCGAATGGCTGTACTTGGTACATTAGAGGCTTCAAACTCCCGTGAACTTATTAACAACTTGTCGTCCTTGGAAAGGCTTCCTTTAGCTAAATTGTTCAGTGCTGTTATAAAGGACGCATCATTTCTCTGTCGCATTATCTGAGTTAACTCAAATATTGTAAAAGGTTCCCATAAGGTATTCAGATCTGCAAAAATACCTAGCTCATTATTTTTTGGTGCTTTAAAAACAAATGTGTCAAAAACAGGTGGTAACTGATTCATGTCACCAACAGCGATTACAGAAATACCGCCAAATGGGGCATTCCGGCCCATTATTTGACGGAGTCTTGTATCGACTCTGCTCAACAATCTGCTACCAACCATAGAAATTTCGTCAATAATTAATAATTGTATATTTATGAGTTTTTGCCTTATAGTATTGGCGAGCTCACTCGAAAGCTCCGGCATTTGTCCACCAAACTGCGAAACTGGTAGAGCGAAGGCCGTGTGCAGTGTTACTCCGTGGATCAAGAAAGCTGCTTTTCCAGATGGCGCTGTCAATAATACTTTAATAAAATCTCCAATACATCCAGGAACGTTATCAAAATGATACGTTATTAATTGGAAAACTGTATTTATTAGTGTAGATTTGCCAACACCTGCTGATCCACTCAAAAATACATTTAATGGTAGCATCTGTTTTGTCTTAAAGCACCTGTAGACGTGCATTAAAAATTCTCTCTGAGCAGGGTTCAGTTTTTGGATTAATTTTAGAATTTCATCCTTAGAAACCTTGGGTGGGCTTGTAAATCGGCTTGACGTCTGGTCTTTATATTGCTCCACACCACCTTGTTCCAAAATATCTATCTGCTGGTTCTGAGAAATTTCATTGGGAACGTTTTCTTCTTCGGAGTCTTCGGAGTCTTCATTGTTTACTTCCTCCAGGATCTCTTCAATTTCTTCATCTCTAACTATTGCGTATTTTGCCCTAGTCTCTTCAATTACTTTAATATTCGATTGATAAGCTGCTTTGCAATCAACGTCTTCTACCTCTTTTAGCTCATCCCTCCAAGGAAGAAAAAGAAGAACTTGTTCTCTGTAATAGTTAGCCTCATCTTGAACTAGCTTGTATTTTCTATATCGAATAATCTTGGATTTCCGGCGTTCGTTATAAAGGGCTATTGCTTCATCTTCGTTAGAGTCTTCGATATATGCTTTCGATTTTTCAAAGTTTGCAGCGAAATCAGCCAAGCATACTGTTTCCATTGTTGATGATCTCTTGCTATATTTCAAAAATATATCTTCCATGAAAATCTCATGAGAATCGGCATTAAGTGCTTTCAGGTGAGCATTTCCTTTCAACATCATTACTCGCTGATCGCTTGGGCTTGTATTTATATAAATGGCTCCTCTACTGCTTTTGGACAAGGGCAGAGATAAAACATGGTAAGCAGCTTCCTGTGCTGACATAAGATTGCTGTTTAAGAAAACATTAGCAACTTTCCTTAATTTGTCACGAACACATTTGTAACCATTGTTTATATCTGATGCAGCTTCTCTTAACAGCTTAGATAATCCTGAATCTACTTTTCCAATGTAATTGACGATGTAATTAGCAATTCCATATTCCTCCAGGATATACTGCACGTCAATGTTGGCCTCAAATAAATTTAGAATGTCCTTGTTGTAAGAGTTAACTGCAACTTCTAAGCTGTTTCGTTTAAGAAATACTTGAGATTTTTTTAGAGATGATCGTATTGCATTAATGTAAGTCTCTTCTGTTATGTTTAAAGTTGAAAGTATTGCTTCAAAAGCAACAAGTTCCGGCTTTTTGAAAAATGATTGCATTAGTACCCTTATGTTTTTCAGATTATTTGATTGTAATTTTATTTGGTCGGCATTATCAAGAGGTTTTAGTATAACGGTTCGTGGCATGAAATTAAATCTGCATCTTGTTTTGTTTTTTTTCCCCTTGGTACAAGTATGGGTATGTCTATGGCATAAATATTTAACAAATGGATTATTTGCATCGTATTGGCAGGTAATAAATAAGTCTATAAACTCCGTGCACTTCAAAATATCTGCAGCATTACTTTCATTAGTATAAATTGGGGCGTTTTCTAGCCACAAGAACATATGCTCGTGAGGAGAGCCTCTTAGTTGAAATTCAACTCTTTGGTAGCTGTCTACAAGGCGATAGTTTTTAAATGGTCCATGTTCGTCTCTTAAGTAGTTCATGAATTTACTAACCTTTTGGTCAAAATATCTCCCACATGTGACTGGATCATTTCTGATAAGCTCAGTTTTGTCATTTTGGTCCAACGAAATTGCTTCTTCCAATGTTAATTTTTTTCCACGAATGAGTTTTGATAATAACTGTATTAATTCTGGCCAATTGCTTTCTGCTGCCGAGAGTGTCAAGAATATAGTCGGTTTTCCTAACTGGCGTATCATAGCCATTAGTTGCTTCTTTTTCAGCTCCCAGTAAGACGGCGATGAAGGAATACGGTTCAAAACTCGGTAACCATCATCATGATGAACAAAACTTTCAACAGCTGCTTTGTTCAGAATGTTTCCCGCTGTGACTGTATTCAAATATTTTACAAATATTTTTTACTATATACAAATAATTTTACTTTTTCTCAAGCATATGTTGATATTGGAGAGGCATACTTTTTCCAATTTCTTTTTCGCCATATAAAGAATGTTTGTCGGAGTGCAACCTCTTCTATCGTAACGTCGTGCTATTGATTTTGCCCTCTCCGCATATGAAATTTTGTTACATGTTTCCATAGAATGACCGCAATAAATCTTGGGGAAACATAGTTCTTCCATGTCAGGATGTAAGTGCCATGGCACAGGTGTTTTTCCCTGTCCAGGTGCTTTAATATGAATGCTATCAGCAGCTTCAGTATTGCGGTTCATTACTAAGACCTCATCATTAATTTCAGTTTGAAATTCTTGGTTGTCATTGTAAAAACATTCAAAAAATTCCAGATCCTTATTTAAAAGCGATTGTATTTCAGTGTTTTCTGTATTTTGATCCATATTTGCATCCGTTTCTTCAACTACAAAACTAATTTGTTGATCGTATTGGTTTTCATAACTATCTAAGTATTTTTGTTCCACTTTTATGTTGTATTTTTGGTAAAGAGGTGTCGTTATTAAGTATTTGAGGGCATCACAAACAGCAGCTGGGCGAATCGTTTCAAACATGTAGTCAGAGGAATGATCTACATGTCGCTTTAATTTAATTTGAATCGTGTTCATTTGATTAAATCGTCTTGGTAAAACCTCCAGCATATCGTTGACTTCAACTTGAATGTTCACCACACTTCCTTTCATGGAAAGTTGTGGATTAAGTGCGAAAGGCTTTAGCGCTCTTATTTGCATAAAATTTATGAAAGGAGACACCATTCTTTCTTCAAGTGGAGAAAGGTTTTTAATAACTTCTGGCACAGGAACAAATTTTAGTCCGTTGGATACCGCAAGTTTTGGAACTAATCCTTTTGATATGTATTTATTACATGTTTTACAGACCCAAGACGAGTCGCAAGTCTTACATGCTTCTATATTGTTGATTACATTGACTTCATAATCTTGTCTAATTTTTGACAGCGTATAATTGATGACTGAGTGCCGAAAAAAGATCCCTTCACAAAAACAGCAAATAAATTCGGGGCAATTTCCTTTGCCTTTTATAAATGTTAACTTTGCAATGCTTTCTTTACTTTTAAGTTTCGTCAAATAGTCCCGGTATTGTTCCCTATGCTTGTATATTTCATTTTTTCTTTTTTCGTTCCTATTTCGAGTGTTGTTGGTGCGTTCCATAAGCGAAACACTGGGAATACTTCTGAGGCAAATTCTATTTAGAGCTTCTTTTAGTCTTTCCTTCTCGCGATATGTCTTATTATTTCGAAGTAGCCTTTTTGATTTTAAGTTTTTGTTTTTCTCCTTTTCTCTATATTTGTTATCACTCCTTAGGTATCTTTTTCTTCTCAAATCCGTTTGTTTTTCCCTTTCCCTAAATGCTTCGTTAGCTCTTTGGTTTCTTTTTGTTTTTAAGTCTTTTTCTTTTTCTTGTTTTCTAAACTCTTCGTTAGCTCTTAGCCTTTGTTTAGTTTTTGAGTCATTTTCCTTTTCTAGTTCTCTAAAATGTGTGTCACTTCTTAGATTTCGCTTAGTTCTTAAATCCTTTTCCTTTTCCCATTCTCTGAATTTTTTGTTAGATCTTAGACATCTTTTAGTTTTTAAGTCCTTTTCCTTTTCTTGTTCTCTAAAATGTGTGTCACTTCTTAGATTTCTCTTAGTTCTTAAATCCTTATCCTTTTCCCATTCTCTGAATTGTTTGTTAGATCTTAGACATCTTTTAGTTTTTAAGTCCTTTTCCTTTTCTTGTTCTCTAAATTTGTTGTCACTCCTTAGACTTCTTTTTCTTCTTAGATCTGCTTCCTTTTCCTGTTCTCGAAATTGTTTGTTTCGTCGAAGAAGTGTCTTGAATAAAACGTCTTTTTGCTTTTCTTTTTCTCGAAGATTTGTATTACTTCGCAAACTCCTCATCCTTTGCCTGGCTTGGGATTTCTTCCCGGTTTTGTATTCTGTGTTATTTTGTAAAAAATTACCAATTTTAGTTGTTTGAAGATTTCTTTTAATGGTGTTGTGTTCTACTGAGCAAAGTTTTGCTTCACTTAGTGTTTTGTGTTCACAAGCCAAACAAAGCTGCATTTCCGAGGGATGACTTAAGGAAAGCGATGTGAATGGTGTACTTGACACCGAACGCCAAGTAATTTCTAGAGCAGTTATACTAAATAGAGAATGGGGGCCAGCGGGAAGGATAGAAATGAGTGTTCGTACTAGCTCAGCTACTCCCGAAAAGCTTCGTGCAACAGCAACTCCACATGGAACATACTGTAAATGTTCATTTCTGCTATGAGGATCAAAAAGCCAAAGTGCCTCATTTGTTTTAAAAATTGCCAAAGAAATATTTGACGACGTGAGTAGGTACTCCATAACTTTCTGTCACAAAAAATCTTAACATTTCTTCGTGGAAACACGATGTGTCATCGAAAACTCCTTGATATGGTTGTAGCGAATATTTTACATTAAAAATAGTTTTTTCGAAAAGTATTTCCTCTAAGACTTCGTCAGCAGCCAGATATTGTGTTGTTGGAGCATATCGTTTAAACCTGTAACTATAACTTGACATCGATTGATTATGTAAAACGTTCCCTAGATGTAGAATTTTATCGATAAAGTTTCCATTCCAATCATCTACAGAAACGATTTGCAATAAACATAAAGCGGTCACACAATTGCTTGTGCACTGTTTGTTTCTACTATCCCCAAAAAGGTCATTGTCTTGGCTTATTGATCCAAGGATTAATTTTGGAGTGAATAATCCATTAATATTACTCCCTGTTTGGCTAAAGTTCCAAATATATTTGTTTTTTTGTCCAACTAAATTTTTCTTTTTTGAAAAGTTTCTTAGAGTGGACTTTGGTAGTTCAGTTTTGGGTCTTCCCATCGTATTTTTTTTATTAAAGGAAATTATTGTTTAATTTTTTATTAACTTTGTATACTTTTTGGAATTAGATTTTTCAAAATATTTATGAAAAAATATAAACCAATATGTATAATAGATAAATATATGAATAATTGTAATAAAATTAAGATAAACCCACTTTAAATGAATCAACTTACCAATTTATTGATATGGATATGAAAATTGTCTACCTCTCCTTTAAAAGATATTATATTATCTTGCAAAGAATTCTAAAAAAAAGTAGTATGGTAGCCCTAGCACAAAAAATATAAGAGACTACTTTTGCACTATGTATAAAGTATAAGGAATAAGCTAATGGTATGCAAATTAAGAGACACTTTACTCTTCAACCCCAATTCCCAACAATGGAAAAATATGAGAGAACTTGGGGTGGAATTGGAAATGATATTGTTGGGAAAGTAAAATTTCCACACACACACAAAACTAAAAACAACAGGAAAACTTTTTTAAGAGACTGCAATTTGGAGATTTTTTAACGAATCTGATGTACCTATCAAGCACGTGATTTTGCGTAAAATTAACTCGTTTTGGGGTATATTTTATATTTAAGCAGTATGGAATTTTCAATGAAACACAATCGGTACACAATTAAAATGCACAATGTATGATTTTTTTTATAATTCCTTAAGCTCAAAACATACACACACACAACAAATGCAAATTAAGAAACACTTTACTCTTCAACCCCAATTCCCAGCAATGGAAAAATAAGAGAGAACTTGGGGTGGAATTGGAAATGATATTGTTAGGAAAGTAAAATTTCCACACAAACAACAGGAAAACTTTGTTAAGAGACTGCAATTTGGAGATTTTTTAAGGAATCTGATGTATCATGCAGACACACCTGCTAGGTGATTTGGCGGAAAATTAACTCGTTTTGGGGTATATTTTATATTTAAGCAGTATGGAATTTTCAATGAAACACAATCGGTACACAATTAAAATGCACAATGTATGATTTTTTTTATAATTCCTTAAGCTCAAAACATACACACACACAACAAATGCAAATTAAGAAACACTTTACTCTTCAACCCCAATTCCCAGCAATGGAAAAATAAGAGAGAACTTGGGGTGGAATTGGAAATGATATTGTTGGGAAAGTAAAATTTCCACACACACACAAAACTAAAAACAACAGGAAAACTTTTTTAAGAGACTGCAATTTGGAGATTTTTTAACGAATCTGATGTACCTATCAAGCACGTGATTTTGCGTAAAATTAACTCGTTTTGGGGTATATTTTATATTTAAGCAGTATGGAATTTTCAATGAAACACAATCGGTACACAATTAAAATGCACAATGTATGATTTTTTTTATAATTCCTTAAGCTCAAAACATACACACACACAACAAATGCAAATTAAGAAACACTTTACTCTTCAACCCCAATTCCCAGCAATGGAAAAATAAGAGAGAACTTGGGGTGGAATTGGAAATGATATTGTTAGGAAAGTAAAATTTCCACACAAACAACAGGAAAACTTTGTTAAGAGACTGCAATTTGGAGATTTTTTAAGGAATCTGATGTATCATGCAGACACACCTGCTAGGTGATTTGGCGGAAAATTAACTCGTTTTGGGGTATATTTTATATTTAAGCAGTATGGAATTTTCAATGAAACACAATCGGTACACAATTAAAATGCACAATGTATGATTTTTTTTATAATTCCTTAAGCTCAAAACATACACACACACAACAAATGCAAATTAAGAAACACTTTACTCTTCAACCCCAATTCCCAGCAATGGAAAAATAAGAGAGAACTTGGGGTGGAATTGGAAATGATATTGTTAGGAAAGTAAAATTTCCACACAAACAACAGGAAAACTTTGTTAAGAGACTGCAATTTGGAGATTTTTTAAGGAATCTGATGTATCATGCAGACACACCTGCTAGGTGATTTGGCGGAAAATTAACTCGTTTTGGGGTATATTTTATATTTAAGCAGTATGGAATTTTCAATGAAACACAATCGGTACACAATTAAAATGCACAATGTATGATTTTTTTTATAATTCCTTAAGCTCAAAACATACACACACACAACAAATTCAAATTAAGAAACACTTTACTCTTCAACCCCAATTCCCAGCAATGGAAAAATAAGAGAGAACTTGGGGTGGAATTGGAAATGATATTGTTAGGAAAGTAAAATTTCCACACAAACAACAGGAAAACTTTGTTAAGAGACTGCAATTTGGAGATTTTTTAAGGAATCTGATGTATCATGCAGACACACCTGCTAGGTGATTTGGCGGAAAATTAACTCGTTTTGGGGTATGTTTTATATTTGAGCAGTATGGAATTTTTGATGAAACACAATCGGTACACAATTAAAATGCACAATGTATGATTTTGTTTATAATTCCTTAAGCTCAAAACACAAGCACACGTACACAAAAAACACTTCAAGGCGAGATGGTAGGTTTGTACAATTTGTTTAAGACGAATTTGTGATTAAACACAAGGATATGATTTAAATCGAGGGGTATACGGTCAAAACGCACTGAATTAAACCGATACAGGAAATTATGTAATGAGTTTTTATTAATATTTGTTCTTATTAATTGAAAAAAGTAAAAATAAACAGTAGTCGGATACAAAAACACTGATCGGAGCCGTTTGTTCGTAAACTGATTTGTTTTGTACTCTTTTATATTCTTCCTTTTAGACGTTTTCTTTCAGGGCGAATTTTCCGTCCTTTTAACAGGGTGTTATTTTCGTTTTTATGATGCCTCCAACGCAGTGGTGCCAAATTGAAACCTTCAGTTTTGAACGATGAACTTTTTTTGATTAATAAACTTTATGAATATACATATTGTCCGCTAACATAATGTGTTTGTGTTATATCAAAGGACAGACCTTACGTAAACTGAAAACTAATGCAAACATTATGGAGATTTACTTCTGATACTTAAAATAGCCAAAGAAGAATAAAATTACGGTTATGTGCAGGAAAATATAAACGATATACCTATATTAAACTATGATTTATTTTAATTTCACAGTAAAAAAAAATACTATTCCTTTAATACAAAGTACCAAAATGAATTATCTGGTAAGTTTTGGCAAGAACCGATATACCTATGTTGTTCACATGTTGAAGATATTTAATAAATTACTGATCAGCAAAATAATAAGGCAATTGTATGTACCTAGAATCTTCTTAAGAATATAGGCGACACATCAACAAACAAAATACGTAAAGTTTTAAAACTAATATTTTTAATCAGGGTCAGTGTTGGCAAGTAAGTTACACGAAGTAAGTTACTCGTTTAGTTACGCGTAACTAATATGAATTAGTTACGCCCAATATTTGGCGTAACTAATGTAACTAATGTAACTAAATGTAACTAACTGTAACTAAATAAAACTAACTCTAACTTAATAATAAAAAATAAAAAAACTCGAATTTCATCCCGAATCCCAATCGACTATTGACAAAATTCTTTTATAAGCAAGTGCAACAGCAACCTGGCAAGGAATATATATATTGAAATTACTATGTTCCTGATGAAAAGGAAATCTAATAAAATATTATATTCTTGGAGCATACAATAGATTTTTACTTACATTTGAAGTTTTCCGTTCTTTCTTGAGACTCCTGGACATTTCTTTGTGTATTGTGATTTATTTTTGTATGGTAAATTCAGATTTGGTCTCAAATTTCAGATTTAGCTCGCCCAAAGGAAATCAAACGAGATCTATTTTGTTTTATTATTTTTAAATTTTTTCTTGCAGAAATATAGTAATTTAAAAATGTATTCCTTGCTAGGTTGCCGTTGCCACAGCTGACAGCTGGCCCAGCTTTGCCCTAAAACATCCGGTCATTCGATCGGGTTTGTGGGCAGAACTTCTAAATTTCAATTTAACATAAAATGTGAGTTTTTGTATTTGAAAAATTCTATTATTTATAGTTAGTTACATTTAGTTACAATAAGTTACATTAGTTACATTAGTTACATAAGTTACATTAGTTACGTGTAACTAATTAAAATTTCAAAGTTACGCGTAACTATCCAACACTGATCAGGGTGCGTGCTATATATTGTTATGTCTATAAGCTTTCAGAGAGTTAAGTGATTGGTTATGCAAGATAGTACTGTAAATTGATGGGATGCTTATGCAATATGTTTAGATCATAGCTACTTGGTACTTATGGCATTGTATTCGTGTGTATTTATAATGCGAGTTTTACAAATATATATGTATGTACATTGTACATACATAAACATTGAACTAAGAAACTTATGTGCATTATATAAAATATGCCTGATAAGAGTTCGTTTAGAACATAAAACAATTGACAAAAGGCTCATGACTGAAAATTGATTAGAAAAGGACAGAAAGATATAAAGTGTGCTGTATTTATGTGCAAATATTTTTTTTTTAGTTTTGACAGGTATTCATATAGTATAGTATTCAAGTTCAGGCAGTTAAAAAAAGCTTTATAAGAATTTTTGTGTTTATGAATTTCATTGAGTATTATTAAGATGGAGGAATGGCAGCACTAAATACTTCCCGCCACTTCCTGCAGATTAGTGTCTAGTTTGTTTTGTATTGTATTGCACGTCTGTTAATGATATGTTTTTGTTCTTCTTCATTAAGGCGAAATCACTCGCATGAGAATTGAGATTGAGAATACCTACCCTGAGCGGTACAGTACTTGTAAATGTATAGGTTTCTGTTCAGTGTTCAGTGAAGTTTACGATAAAAATGTACCTAATTCCAATTGGAATTAAAAACAGGATAGGCGATATAATATTATGCGTTTTATCATAGACTTCGTGAATGAAGAATGCTCTTACAAACGATCTTAACCTTAGAGTCAAAAAAGGGAAATAAAAGGAAAAGAGAAAATTAATTTTCCTTAAAATACATTCACATCACACTTCAACTGTAACAACAGTTCTTTTGAAACGTTATAATAACGTGTTGCTTACGTTATTATTTAGAACTCAGAATTCAGAGGTCAGAGCTCACTTAAACTCACAGTTGGATTAAGAGAATGATTCCACTTAGATTCCAGTTTTCCAGTTAGTTTGTTAAAGGAGAGGTTATTCGTGTTTTTGTGCTTTAAACGTTTCGCTCTTAGTTTGACTCTATTCCATTTAATCCCTTGGCTACTTTGAACTACATCAATGAAAACAATGTTAGGTCGGTAAAAAGAATGATTTGATTCAAGGTCTTTCATAGAAAGAAAATCTTGAAGAAACCTGTCCTACAGCTCGTAATTAATTCGATATTACTTTTATATGCTTTAAAACATTTTCAATTGCAGCAGATACTTCAATGACAAAAAAGAAGCTTGTATTTTAAAGAAAACGCACAACAGAGTAGCACGAACTTAATGTTTAGCTAGGTTTTGTAAAAGTACATCCAATTAAAAAAAAAACTAATCAAAAATTTAAAAACAAACTATACTTATATCTATTCGATTTAAAATTAAATTTATTCATTGATTTGGCTTTGGTTAAATAATGATAAAAGACAAAGTGAAAAATGTTCTTATATTTACATAAGACGTTTAAGAGTTTTCTCGGAAAAACTAAGTATGCAATAAAATTTCAAAACTATATGTCTATCTAGTAAAAAAAAAATATTGAAAATCGTTCGACCAGTTTTTTTTTAAAAAGGTTATTTTTGAAGAACTTTTCAAAAAAAAAATTTTAAATATGTTTAAGTATGTACATATGTAGCAATCTGTAATTTATATTTGAAAAAAAACGTTTAAAAAAAATCAACATACCCGTTTCCAACATATTTCGAAAACCAAATTTGTTTTTGAAAAAATTATTAAAAATCAAAAAAAAAAGTTTTTGAAAATTTTTTAATGCCATATTAATAAAATTATGAATGTCTTCCTGCGTCCGAATTTTTTTTAAAATCGGATGTACGGTTTACGAGAAAATTTGATTTGAAAATACTGGTTCTATGAGAGGTACCGTTATAAGCCAAATTTTGAAAAATAATTTTCAACCAAAAGATAGATTGTCTTACAAAAATAGCATTTTGAAAGTTTTATCAAAATCGTTAGAGCCATTTTTGAGAAAATCAATTTTTTTCTTCACGATTGTATGGCAGGTGCAGTTATTTTTGGGCCTAGAGCAAAAATAAAAAATATGTTCCGAGGGACGGCCAAATAAATCCTAGATACCAAATTTGAAGCAAATCGGCCCATCCGTTCAGGCTCTAGAAGCGCGAACAGACAGACAGACAGACAGACAGACAGACAGACAGACAGACAGACAGACGGACGGAATTCCCAGACCCACTTTTTTCGACTTCTCCATCATCGTAATGTCATGTGTGATTGTTATCTCGAATTTTTTTTTCTGCACGAATCCATAACTTGCCTTATAGTACCTATAATCGCAAGTAAAATAAAATGCACGACTGGGTCGCACGAACTTGCTCTTATGATAAGCAATTGCTTAGTGGCTGCATATATGGATTTAAAAAAAAATTTAAATAATTTCGAAAATTCTTTTATTTTTTAAATTAGTTTAAGAGTTTTCTCGGAAAAACAAAGTATACAATAAAATTTCAAAGCTATACGTGAATCTAGGAAAAAAATATATTGAAAATCGTTCGACCAGTTTTTTTTTAAAAAGGTTATTTTTGAAAAACTTTTCCAAAAAATAGTTTGAAATTTATTTGGGTATGCAAATATATGGGAACCTGTAGTTTACATTTGAAAAAATAATTAAAAAAAAAATCAATATACCCGTTTCCAACATATTTCGAAAACCAAAAAATTTTTTGAAAAAATTATAAAAAATCAAAAAAAAAAGTTTTTGAAAAATTTGAAATGCCATATTAATAAAATTATAAATGACTTCCTGTTACCAAAATTTTATTGAAATCGAATGTATAGTTTACGAGAAAATTTGATTTGAAAATACTGGTTCTATGAGAGGTACCGTTATAAGACAAATTTTGAAAAATATTTTTTAACCAAAAGATAGATTCTCTTACAAAAATAGCATCCTGAAAGTTTTATCAAAATCGTTAGAGCCGTTTTTGAGAAAATCAATTTTTTTCTTCACGATTGTATGGCAGGTGCCGTTATTTTTGGGCCTAGAGCAAAAATAAAAAATACGTTCCGAGGGACGGCCAAATAAATCCTAGATACCAAATTTGAATCAAATCGGCCCATCCGTTCAGGCTCTAGAAGCGCGAACAGACAGACAGACAGACAGACAGACAGACAGACAGACAGACAGACAGACAGACGGACGGAATTCCCAGACCCACTTTTTTCGACTTCTCCATCATCGTAATGTCATGTGTGATTGTTATCTCGAAATTTTTTTTCTGCACGAATCCATAACTTGCCTTATAGTACCTATAATCGCAAGTAAAAACGAGGAAAGGGCAAAATAACAAAAACATAACATTTCATTTACAAATAAAATGCACGACTGGGTCGCACGAACTTGCTCTTATGATAAGCAATTGCGTAGTGGCTGCATATATGGATATTAAAAAAAATTAAATAATTTCGAAAATTCTTTTATTTTTTAAATTAGTTTAAGAGTTTTCTCGGAAAAACTAAGCATGCAATACAATTTCAAAGCTATATGTCAATCTAGGAAAAAAAAATATTGAAAATCGTTCGACCAGTTTTTTTTTTTAAAGTTATTTTTTCAAAAAATAATTTTGAAATTTATTTGAGTACCTATGCAAATATTATGGCAATCTGTAGTTTACATTTGAAAAACAAAAATTTTTTTGAAAAAATTATAAAAAATCAAAAAAAAAAATTTTTGAAAATTTTGAAATGCCATATTATTAAAATTATGAATGACTTCCTGTGGCCAAAATTTTATTGAAATCGAATGTATAGTTTACGCGAAAATTTGATTTGAAAATACTGGTTCCATTAGAGTTACCGTTATTAGCAAACATTTTGAAAAAAAATTTCTAACCAAAAGATAGATTGTTTTACAAAAATAGCATTCTGAAAGTTTTATCAAAATCGATAGAGCTGTTTTTGAGAAAATCAATTTTTGTCTTCAAGATTGTATGGCAGGTGCCATTTTTTTTGGACCTAGAGCAAAAATAAAAAATTTGTTCCGAGGGACGGCCAAATAAATCCTAAATACCAAATTTTAAGCAAATCGGCCCACCCGTTCAGCCTCCAGAGGCGCGAACAGACAGACAGACGGAATTTCCAGACCCACTTTTTTCGACTTCTCCATCATCGTAATGTCATGTGTGATTGTTATCTCAAATTTTGTTTTCTGCACGAATCCATAACTTGCCTTATAGTACCTATAATCGCAAGTAAAAATGTTTGTTTGAATTCCGATATCCCTTTTTAATTGTGTCGACTAGAATAAAGTTCATTCTTTAGCTAGTTGTTGCTAGTTCTGATAATGTCTTCCCTTTTCTATCGTAAAATTCTTGCCATTTTAGTTGTCGATAAAGCAAACCTGTTTAAAAATAACTTTGCGGGTGGCAATGAGTGGATTTAGTGCTTGGTTGCTAACTTAGAGTTGTGGGTTCGAGAACAAGCCTGCGTAGCAATTTTTCAATATTCCCCCAGCACCAACTGGACCTCACCCATATGATTTTCTTAAGATAAATATGAAATATTTCTCAATCCATTGTACAAACAAAAATCTTTCCTATTTTTCTACTCCTTCTAACTAATGCCGTACAGTATGCATTCAAAAGATCTTGGGTCTTACAGGCATGTAGTTAAATTATTATTATTAAATTTGTTTTACAACTTACTTTGTACATTTATTGTTTTCGAAAAAAATTCCCAAATTAAATTCTGCAAATCCATATCGGGATTATAAACAGTGGGTTTGATTTCATACAGTTGATGGATTTTCTTCGTGATTAAACATATGCATCAAATTCCTAACATAAACCAATTTTCTGGTGCCCATATATTTGGGTATGAGTAGGTACACCCAGTGTTCATAATACTTACTTACTTACTTCGATTCGGCTCATCTGTCAAATTATTCGCCCATTTACTTTCGGTGGCCTGGTTGCGCTTATTTTGTTTTTATTATTTCGGATTCGAGAAATCCAAATCCAAAGTCGATGTTTATTTGTTCGATTAGCGTTATAATTTGATTTAATCATATTCCATTAAATGTATACCCCCATAAACGCCCTCCCAGAAAAGGTGTACAAAATGGAGAATTATTCATAGGAACTTATTCATACATAAATACAACGAAAATTAATGACGGATCCAAGATAGAATCTAGCTCCTTACCAAGACAAAGAACACAGGACAAAATCGGCATCATATAAATCAGTTGTTGATCAATGTTGTCTTTCTAAACACCAAAACTTCGCTGAAAATTTTCCAAAGCCAAATATTTTTCAATTAATAGATTTTTGTTGTAGGTACCAATTAGATAGAAAACTGTATAATTTAAACAAATACATTAAAGGAAACCAAACAAATCCCCGTTTTAAATCTACATAAACTGCGTGGCATTTGATATTAAATAGCGGTGACTCCACAAACCTAAACTGTACCTTTTGTCGTCAGTCATTCAAATGACTAGTCACATTCAACCAATGCCTCATTCATCATATTACCAGAAAGAGGCTCCAATGGAAATAGTGAACGGATAGAGCCTTAACCATTGCAAACCAATTGGTTTGTTATCAAAACCCATCATGTAACCCAAGATGCATTGACCACAAATTTCAGCCTTCGTATTTCTGTTGTATTATAATAATTCTCATTATAGATTGCCAACAACATTGATTGACTCAATCAACAATATACAATTTCAATAAAATTATAAGGATTTATATGATTTTGAAAATCTATAGACTAAATTATGAACATTATCTGGTTTTATGAAATTAGTGTGGTTCTAAGTTGAAAGTGCTCCCAATAATCATTGATATTTCTGGTGCGCATTTGTAGAGGTTATCAATACTTACTTATCCAATAAGTATGCCACTGCCTCCTCCCCTTCAAGAAGTAGATATTATCACTGATAACAACTCTAGTGTCGATATCAATCCACCGGCGGAGGCGGTTCCCATTGATATACCCAGCACTACCCCATCTTGCTCTGAACTGAAAATTGTATCAAGTTGTTCTAATACTAATACTAATAACATCAACGATTCGGAACCTCCCAAAAAAATTGAATCTGTTCCTAAGCCAAAATTAGTATTTGTATCCCGACTTGACCCTGAACTCCAACCCAATGACATAATTCAACATCTTGTTGCTAATAACTGCATCTCGAGTGCGTCAGCTATAAAATGCAATAAAATCAGTAAGCCTGACAGTTTTGTGTCATCGTTCAGGATAACTACTCCTCCAGCATTTTTCAGTCCTCTCTGCGACAATAAGTTTTGGCCTCCCGGTACACTTGTCAAAGAATTTGTAGTTCGATCAAAAAATCTCAATAATCGAGTTGCTAAAGTATCGGCTCCAAAAAACTTAATAGGATTACCCTCTTCTACCAAAATGTAAGAGGGATACGCAGCAAAACTGCTGAAGTTTTTAAAAACTCGCAAGCTTTTCCACATGATATCTTTGCTTTCACAGAAACATGGCTCAATAGTTCAGTTTTGGACACAGAAATTTTCGACGATGAGTTTTCTGTTTTCAGAAAGGATCGTCATGTGGATAAGCCGAAGGAAGTGGGCGGTGGTGTATTGATTGCTGTTCGTAATTGCATCTCATCTTCCCTTGTCTCTTTGCCCTTTAATGTTTCAATTGAACTCATTTGTGTTAAGGTTTCTTTTCAATCATATGATCTTTTTATTATTAATGTTTATATTCCACCGAAAAGTTCTGCGTCAGTTTTTGCCGAGCTATCGTTAATTCTTGATCATATGATTGATATTGCCAGTTCAAATAGCAACATTTTACTGTTGGGTGACTTCAATTTACCTAACATTACGTGGACCCCTTCTGAAGACGAGTCCTATTTAGAAGCTGCCTTGACTTCTTCGCAACAGGAACTTCTTCTTTTGGACAACATAACCTCTACTGACTTACAGCAAGTAAGCTGTATTAATAATTGTAGAAATCGAATTCTCGATTTAGTCTTTTCTTCTGACGCTGTTAGTACGGTAGTGGTAGAATCTACCTCGGCCATTTCTAACGTAGACTCCTACCATCCCCCATTGGATATATTTTTTGATATGAGCAGCAATTTACTTAATAACAGTAATGCCGAAGACTCTTCTTATTCACTTGATTTCCGTAAAGCTGACTTTCAATTACTTTACGACAATTTGAGTGCTTCTAATATTTCGAATATTCATGTTTGCTCTAACATTGACGACGCAGTTACTCAATTCTACGAAATTTTCAATAGCTGCTTGATAAATTCAATTCCTCTTAAGATATCTAAAAATATCAACTCCAGCCATCCGTGGTACACGAAAGAGCTTAAATGTCTACGCAACAAACGGAATAAGGCTTGGAAGTCTTACATTAAAAGTCTTTCAATTTCTGATCAAAATGTGTTCCTTGCACGTTTTGAAGAGTTTAATTTACTTTCCAGAAACCTATATGCAGCATATGTGAAGGAAATGGAAATTTCGTTGAAGATTGATCCAAAGAAATTTTGGAAGTTTGTAAATTTAAAGAAAAAGTCTGATGGGTATCCAGTGAACTTTGTTTACAAAGATTCCGCTTTGACAAGCTCACCTGAGATATGCAATGCGTTTGCAAAGCATTTCAGTAAGTCCTTTATTGAAAATCCCTGTCAATATAGACTTTGATTTCTTTGACTACTCCCGTGATTTCCCCCAAGCCACTTTTAACAACATCCAAATTGATAATGATAAAGTTTTGCATTATCTTTCATTGCTGAAAGATGATTACTCTCCCGGTCCTGATGGCATTCCTCCTATAATATTAAAAAAATGTTCCTCAGTTTTAGCTTCTCCCTTGCATTTCCTTTTCAAGCTATCCCTTAAGTCCGGTAAATTTCCTCAAGTATGGAAAGATTCATTCATTACTCCCGTCTTCAAAAAGGGTAATAAGTCCGATATTACCAACTACAGACCGATTTCTAAACTGTCCTCTATTCCAAAGCTTTTCGAACAAGTAGTTTGTGATAGTATAACGTTTTTCTGCAAAAATTTAATCTGCCATCAACAACACGGCTTTATGCAGAAGCGGTCTACTGTCACAAACTTATTAACCTTTATGAACAAGTGCTCAAAGGCATTAGAGAGTGGACATGAGCTGGATTGTATCTACACAGATTTCTCAAAAGCTTTTGACCAACTCTCACATGAAATTATCATTTTCAAATTGAAAGCTCTAGGTTTCCCTGTAGGATTTGTAAATTGGATATATTCATATCTCCGAAGCAGATCATACATAGTTAAGTTCAGAAATTCGTTTTCTAGCCCTTTCCCAGCAAAATCAGGAGTCCCACAAGGCAGCCATCTTGGTCCGTTACTGTTTATACTAGCTATCAATGACGTAACTTCGTGTATTCATTCTAGTGAGATCCTTGTTTTCGCTGATGATATGAAAATTTTCAAATCTATTAACTCAGCTAATGACCGCGTAGAATTGCAAGCCGACATCGACAGATTTGCTATCTGGTGTAGCAAGAATTGTTTAAGCCTGAATCCAGCGAAATGTCAGACAATGACATTTTCAAGGAAACGGGTACCAAGTACACACGGCTATTACATTTCACAACAAGTTTTGCATCGCGTTTTTAGTTTTAAAGATCTGGGAGTAAACTTTAGCCCAGACTTGAGTTTCACGGAACACATCAACTTTATTGTTAAAAAAGCTAATTCCATGTTGGGATTTGTTAAAAGATGGTCGAAGGAATTTCAAAATCCTTATGTAACCCTAGCTTTATATAACTGTCATGTTCGTCCCCATCTAGAATATGCATCCCAGGTATGGTCTCCTTTCTACGAAGTTCATAAGTCTAGGATAGAGGCAGTTCAGCGTAATTTTATTCGATTTGCTTTAAAAGGTCTCTCCTGGGCAGATCCATACAACCTCCCACCTTACGAACACCGGATTCAACTTCTACAGATTCAAACTTTGTCACAAAGGCGTATTAACAATGATGTTATTTTTATTCACCAACTTTTAACGGGATCTTTGGACTCACCCGATCTTCTATCGTGTGTAGGTTTTAACTATCGCGGAGGGGCTCATCATCTTCGTAGATTAGAGCTATTGCATTGTCCCCAACACCGTACTAATTATGGCATGAATGAACCTCTTACCCGCATGTGCAAACTTTTCAACTCAAATAAAAGTATTGTTGATTTTAATATTAGTAAATCTTGCCTAAAAAAAACATTCAAAACCAGTGCACCACGCTCATAGTTTATGTTTAGTATGTTCTCAATGTTTTTGTATCTATTTTGTATAAATGTGTTTTTTGTTTATTTATTTTTTTTATCTTTGTGCTTGTGTTATGCTATTTGTATATCTTGCTTACTAACAACTAACACCTGCACTAAATGATGTAGCCAGTGAGCACATAATATGTGTTGGCTAATCTCTGATTGTAAGTTTATGCTTGATATAAGCTTCTTACTCTCGAGAAAAAAAAAAAAAAAAAAAAAAAAAAAAAAAAGACACTACTTGATAGAACCACTTAGGAACTAGAGGTAATTATAAATATCATCAGTTTAAGTTCTATTTCTCATCTTACACGATTAATTGGCACTTTAGATAGTATCGAAATCTTCTATTGAAAACCCTTGTAAAGCAGCAGGTCGTTAGATTCTGTTGCGTTTTGAAATTATTATCGTCTTACAAGCTATAAGGGAAAAGGACATTAACTAACTCAAGCAAGGTAAATACATGACAAAATTGAAGTCCTTGTTAAGAGCAAGGAATTCATTTGTGAAAAATGAAAAAAAAAAAAAACTGCTCTACGACTTCAGTTCCTCCGCTTGGTTCCAATGACATTCATGTGGTCAGCTCATCCTGGTCCTGCTATATGGTGCAGAAGCATAGACCCTCTCCCAATCAAACAAAAAGTCACTTAGAGTCTTCGAGAGAAAAGTTCTGCAAACGATTTATGGTCCTGTCTGCGTTAACTGAAAAAATAACATTTGACGAAAAAGATGCAACGACGAACTATACGTGGTGACTTGTAGAGTCTTCAACGCCAAACCAGAGGGAGCCAGACGCCAATGTAGACCTTATATTCGATGAAGCGACCAGTTAGAGGTAGATCTTCGAAAACTTGGAGTGCGAGAGACGGCAAGCTAGAGATCAAGCCGGCTGGAGGGGCATATTAAGCAAGGCCTTGGAGCACCACGCTTTAGTTGAGCCAAAAACTCAATTTAATCAATTATTTTAAAAATCTTTTGAATTACAAATGAAAGAAAAGCTTCTTTCAATAAGGCTGGCAGATATGGAAATGGAATAGACCAAGCTGTGTGTCAGGTATAAGGTTACAAAATTTGTTTTTCATGTACCTACGCCATTATGAATGAAATATAACATTGTTAAAATGCGTATTCCGGCTTCTTCTTACGGAAACGAATGTCACAATTTTCAATGCATAGCATAGACCTTACTGAATTCGATCAATATAACCTGTGTGATAATCAATTTAAGGCTGCGGCCGATTCCGGTTTATTTGCGTGGACATGTGACTTTAGGAAACCCAACAAGATGAAGTCTAGCCGGGTGAAATCGCATGACCTCGGTGGCCAATCAACGTCTCCTCTGAGAGCAATAAACTTTCTCTCAAATCGTTCATGTGAAATGTGTTATACTGGAACCAAATTTTGTTTAGGTCTATATTTTATAAGATTTGGGTCATAAGTAACTAGCTATCATCATTCTGTAGCAATCGCCATTGACGGTGACATCTCCACCAACTGTTGGATGTTGGTGTTGTCCCCATATACGGCAAATCTGTTTGTTAACACAACCAATCATCCAAAAATGCGCCTAGTCATAGTCACTAGAGATGATTTTTCGGCTGAAATTGGGGGCCTCTTCCACATGCTCCGAAGCTCAGTCAGCAAACAAACGGTGGCGTTAACTTTGGTCATGAACTTTAAGCGTACGGGTCAGTTAGATCTTGGGCGAGTGTAGACTGAAGCCTCGAAGCGTAATTCGCCAAGTTGAAGTCTGCAAAAAAGTCGAGTTCTTGGAAAGACGTAAGACGTAAGCAAACAAAGTTAATGACAAAAACCGGAGAAGGTCAAACATTTTGCAGTTCCCCTCCCCCCTTCTCTTTTCCACAGGGCCATCGAGGTCAATATCTTAGTAAAATGTTAAATACCTATCCCCGAACAACATCTCAAAGTGTCATTAACTTCCGACCTTTTTCCACTCCACCTATACCCGCTTTTCCAACCTGTCGACTGCACTCAAAAAAATCTACTGGTTTTGGTATTTGGATAGAATTAAACATGCAAAATTCTGATAAATATTATCAATTTCCGGATTAATAGTATCGTTTTCTGCATAAAAAGACTAGTTTTCTGCATAAAAAGAAATATGCCGAATGAATATTGTTCTGGTATTTTGATAGAATTGATCAGACAAATTTCTGATAAATACTATCGATTCCCGGATAAATAGTATCTTTTTCCGCATACAAAATAAACTGCACGACTGGGTCGTACGGACTTGCTCTTATGTGTTAAAATGGTCTTGGGTGCTTGAGATTTTGGGAAAAAGCGTTGAAAAAATCATATGAAATTTTATAAATCACTTAAAAATCAATACCTTAAATGTTTTTTGGAGAAAATGAAGTAAGCCATCAGGTTTCTTTTACGATTTTGAATTTTTACGAAAAAAAATTTTCAAAATCGTTCGACCAGTTTTTTCTAAAAACAGTTTTTTTTGAAAAACTTTTCGAAAATATATTCCAAATTTTTTTTTTGAGTATGCCAATTTCTAGCAATTTGTAGTTTTTATCAGAAAAATAAAATTTGAAAAATGTGGTTTTTGGAAAAAACAAAAATAAAAAAATATTTAAAACTTTTTTAAAAAAAATCGAAAATTTTTTTTTGTAAAATTAAAGAATTTAAATTATTTTTTTTATAAAAGGGCTTCTACATTAAAAATTTCATCGAAATCCGTCAAGTGGCTTACGAGAAAATCGGATTTCAAAAAACCGGTCCTATGGGAGGTACCGTTAAAAGACTTTTCCTGAAAACTCTATTTCAACCAAAACATTAAGTTTGCACAGAAAACATAACTCAGAAAGTTTTATCAAAATCGTAGGAGCCGTTTTTGAGAAAAACTAATTTTTCACAAAAAATCGTATGTCAGGTACCGTTAGTTTTGAAGCTAGAATGATAATTCCAAAAACCCCTCTGTAGGACGTCATAATAATACTATGTACCAAGTTTGAAGCAAATCGGTCCAGCCGTTTATGCTGTAGGCAATGTTGGCAAGTAAGTTACATGAAGTAAGTTACTCGTTTAGTTACGCGTAACTAATATGAATTAGTTACGCCCAATATTTGACGTAACTAATGCAACAAATGTAACTAACTGTAACTAAATAAAACTAACTCTAACTTAATAATAAAAAATAAAAAAAATCACATTTCATCCTGAATCCCAATCGACTATTGACAAAATTCTTTTATTAGCAAGGGTAACGGCAACCTGGAAAGGAACACATATTGAAATAACTATGTTCCTGATGAAAAGGAAATCTAATAAAATATTATATTCTTGGAGCATACAATTGATTTTTACTTACATTTAAAGTTTTCCCTTCTTTCTTGAGATTCCTGGACATTTCTTTGTTTATTGTGATTTATTTTTGTATTCATTCAATTCAGATTTGATCTCAGATTTGGTCTCAAATTTCAGATTTGGCTTGCCCAAAGGAAACCAAACGAGATCTATTTTGTTTTATTATTTTAAAATTTTTTTTTTAGAAATATAGTAATTTAAAAATGTTTTCCTTGCCACTTGCCAGGAATGCGACGGCAATCTCAATCATCCAGCTTTGCCATAAAACAGTATAGTCAATCGTCATTCGAACGGGTTTGTGAACGGAACTTCTAAATTTCAATTTAACATAAAATGTGAGTTTTTGTTTTTTAAAAATTCTATTAGTTACATTTAGTTACAATTAGTTACATTAGTTACGTGTAACTAATTAAAATTTCAAAGTTACGCGTAACTATCCAACACCGGCTGTAGGTAACTATACAGACAGACATACGGACAGACAGACAGACAGACAGAATTGTCGGACCCACTTTTGTAGGCTTCTCTATCATCGTAATGTTATGTTTGATTGTCAAAAAAAATTTTTTTTTTTTACGAATGCATAACTTGCCTTATAGTACCTAAAATCGCAAGTAAATAAATAAAAGTCTGGAAGCACAAAAATTAAGACCTCAAAAGGGATACATGTATCAAACTCAAATATAAAATATTGTACCTTGAGAATCCAACTCACTAGTCGGCCGGCGGCGCGGCGGCGGCGGCGCGTGGAGTTTTTCGGAAAACATCGTGTCATAATAGTTTGTTTTTGCTTTGTTCTGTTTCCTCAATGAATGGATAGTGGCATAAGGGGTTGGTTATGCTTTATCGGCAGAAGACAGCACTGATTTGTCGAAGCATTGATTTCCACATGGTTCATTATTGGACAATGCTGTCAAGACCTGAATTCAATAAGCTTATATCATGCGCTGCCGTTGCAGTTCAACATCCGGGGTACTTTGTCATCAGCAAACCAATCCAGTGGATGAGAATTTATAGGCAAGTTGGTGAAGATGAGGAAGAGTGACAAAACATAACCCGTTCATACCAAATGCACGTGTTCTCGATATAAGAGAGCTTTCACTTTATAGCTTGCTACAGGAGTGTCATTGTCTACTACCGACGGAATCGATGACGTAATAGACGTTTTTATAAATGACCAACACATTTTACTAGTTCTTTGAATTTTGGTATTTACAGATTACAGGTCTATCTAGCTTGAACTTATTTTTGTTTTCCTCAGAAGGATTGGCTTTGTTACATCGAAAACTTACTTTCTTCACCCCCGATAGTGTCTTTACAGCTTATACTATACCTATAACTTAGAATCATTTTTTGGTTTGATATTCTTTGTCCTGTTCAGAAAAAAAAGTTGTCATACAGCAGAGAATAATGTTTATTATCATATGAGCACTGGAGCTGGAGTTTCCGTCACTATCGAGGAAATATTAATATATGTATAATAAGCAGTTACAGTTTTCCAAGGAATTGTTGAGACAAACGGGTCTCTTGGGGACGATTTCAGTAAAAATTCCAATTCTAAAGGCAAATAGTCACAAATGGCATTATTTTGGCTTTCGTATATAAGATTTCAAAAATCAAAATTTGAATACATAATGTACATGTACATAACTGTGTATCTACGAAATACGATACAAATATAAATATAATAAATAATTTATTCAAATCAGCCAATCAACTATACATATACGTATGTATTAAATTTTAAATAGTCTCTAATCAGTGAAATCCATTTAGCAAGCTGTGAACATTATTACAGATCCCGTCAGCCGTCAGCGTGAACACACTACACGGATTAGCGTAATACGTTTTAATTAATTTTTATTATCTTTTATATTTTTTATTTGGTCTCAAATAAATTTATAGCCATTATACTATCAGCGCAATGAAAATAATAGCCCAATATTAGCCTTAAACAAATAAAATCTAACCACAAAAGCAAAAATGCAACGGCATCCTATAAATAACAATGTTCAATATCACTCAGTTGGGGGTTCGATTGGTTGAAAAATGCCTTCACGCCATCGAATTAATTGAAGGGGATTTATTTCGATTATCCTTTGCTAATTGGGACAAACAATGTTATTTCCAGCGGATACGATTTCCAAATTATGTAGTTCTTTTTTTTTTTTTTTGTGGCAAAATAGAATCAAAAACTTTATGCACTCGTTTTAGAGAAGAAAATTTACAAAAATATAAAAAAAATAATTAATTTAATACTTTCATACATTCAAGTGTAGCCAACAGTCCTTTTAAATAAAATTAATAATAATTTTTTGTGAATTTTTTTAATCCGCAAACAAAATATAAATAATCTCATGTTAAAAGTTGAAGTAAGCAAAAAGCTCATTAAAATAATCGTGTAAATTTAATTGCGCTTTGAAATTGTTGATTATTTCATTGTCACATAAACATGACCCTTGTTAAATATTAATTTAATAAATTAACTCTCACTTCCTGACTGTGGAAATAAAAAATAGAAATTATCAATAGTAGGTAATTACGAATGTACATTGTTCACATTAATTTTTTATATTTTCAAATTTAAAAAAAGACTCATGTACCTAAGTGACATTATAGTTTTTTTTTTATATTTTCCAAATGTGGTCAATAATTAATTTCAAGTGACACTATTAAAATAATTTCACGTAACATCTGTTGAACAAAATGAATAGACATTTTGATACATATTCGAGTATTGTGCGTTGTCAGTAAATCCAATTAAAATGACAAATATTTAATTAGGACTTAAAACTGTTAATTTAAAACAACACCTTCTGGGATTTATTTTTCTCGATTAAAAATGTGAATTTTACAAAAGCATCATTTATAACTATTTTAATTTGTGTGTTTGTATACATTAAAACGTAACAGTTTTTGCAATTAAAGAGATGCAACTAGAAGCTTATTATAACTTTAAGTTTATATGAATTAATTGGGTAGTTTTGTCTTCTATATATATCTTATACTATATATGCATCTGGTATTAAAGAAGTTTCTCCTCCTGTTTACACGCTAACTCCATCTTAAGCATGCAAAGGATTTTGAAACGGTTTTCCAGATGGTTAATATTTTTTATTTTTAGTATGTTTTTTTTCTAAAATATATATATATTGAAAGCCGTTGCAACGCGCTGTATAATTTTAATTATTGTAATATTTTTGTCTTGGGTTCAAATAATAAAACTTATTTTTCCTTTACTTTTATATCACAACTTCAGCCCCTATAAATCAAACTCACTTTAATTTAAATTCAAACTCTTTAATTCTTTTTTATCATAGAATCACTTATTATACACCATTTAATTGTCACTACGGTAAAAATCTAACTGACCCGTTTGGTTTTAATGATTTAACGATTATTTATTGAACAATCTTATATATAAAAATAAGTTGCCTTATGTTCGGGGTCGATAAACTCGAGAATGGCTGGGCAGAATTTTTTAATGTTTTTTTATAAAGTTAGCTATCCTATTGAGGAAGGTCTTTTTGTGAAGATTGGTCAAATTTCGGTAAAGGGCAAACCGCAAAATGCATTTTTAGTGCATTTCGTCATATTAATAACAACATTTTTTGTAGGGTCTTCTGAGTATGTCGACGAAGGTTTCCGGCCAAACTTCGGTAAAATAATTTTCCACAACTGCAGTTTTATTGCATTCTGTCAAAATACTAACAAATCTTTTGGTAGCATCTTCTGAGGATGCCTGCAAAGGTTTCTGTGAGGTTTGGTCAAAATTCTGTAAAGCGGTAGCGTGGTTCTTTTTGATCTAGCATTTTTGTCGACACATAAAGTATTTTTCCCGTAATTATAGAAAATTATTTTTATTTTCAATGTGTCAATTTAATTTTAATAAAATTGGAATAAGTTTGTAATCTGCGATTTTGGACAAATCATCGGGATGAAATGACTGAAGAAATATTACATCGAATGCGAAATATTTATTCAAACCAGAACTTGGATCTTTGCTACGATTCGATCTGAAAATAAAATAGCATTAGCGCTTGCGTCGTCTGGGATTGCGCAAACTTTGTTAGACGGTGGTCGAACAGCTCACTCTGCATTAAAATTGCCATTGACATGTAAGTAAATGCATTTCAAACATGTAATATTTCAAAAACATCTGGAATGGCAAAGGTTTTACAGCAATGTAAAATAATCATTTGGGATGAGTGCACGATGATTCACAAGAAATTATTGGAAGCCCTTAATCGAACGTTAAAAGATTAACGAGGAAACCAACGTTTATTTGGTGGTATATTGATATTGTTAGCAGGGGAATTAAGGCAAACATTTTTCCAATTGTGTATCACGGACAACTTTATGTTGGACGTTGGCGAGTGGGTAAACCGTCTTTATTGTTTATTTATGCATTAAATGCGAAAATAAAAAAAAATTGTTTATCAAAAAGCTCTTTAGTAATGCAAATGGTTCATTTAAAAAATTGTTAAATTAATTAATAAATTGTATAAGCAAAATGATTGAATTGAGTTTAAGGCTGCATGATACACAACAATTTGTTTTCTGCTCCGGAGCGTAAATGAAGAGTGAGGCTGGTTTCCCAACTAGGAAACACGCCACATTATAAAAGCTGGACGGCAAATCAGTTGAAGAAAAGGAAATTCGCGGAATTTGGCATTCTTCTCCCTTGAACGGTCCTTTCAAAATCCTTGCCACTACCACATTGTTCATCAGCTTCTTCGCAATCAGTTGGGTTCCATTGCACAGTTTCGGGGCATAAAGGTTTCGTAGCATTAAGATGACAGATCCAACTTTAAAACTCAAATGATGAGGCGGCATGCCAGGCAAATCCTTTGCTTTGAAATGCTGCAAACAGGATTTTCTTTGATTCGCAAGTTTAACGAAAGCTTCCGTGCTCAGTATGCTGTTCTTCCACCTTCCAATAGTGTTGCAGCAATTCCTGTAGATGCGAGAGCTAACGCAATTCCACTTTGAGCACGTATTGCTGCTAATATTAATTAAATCAAGAACATTTTTCCAGTTCCGCCGGGCGCATCAACAAATAAAATGCACGACTGGGTCTAATGCTCTAACGTGTGACAGTTGTCTAGGGGCTTGAGATTTTGAAAAAAATAAAATTTTCAAAATTCTTAAATATATGTATACTTAAACTAATTTGAGCTGAAAAAAGTACACCATTTTATTTCTTGGATAAATTTGAATTTATGAGAGTAAATTTATAAAAATCTGTGGGGCGGTTTTTTAAAAAAAAAATTTTTTTTTAAAAAAATTTCAAAAAAAATTCAAACACGCCATGTCATAGGTATTCAGCAAATACATTTTTCAAAATATTAATTTAAAATTTTTTTTTAGATGCTTTTAAAAAAAACAAAAAAATATTTTTCAAAAATATTGGTATGCAGTACAAATTGAGTTACCTACAACTATATATGTGTGAAATTTCGAAAGAATCGGTTGAGTCGTTTTCGAGATAGTCGAAAACAAAAAAAAACGGTCCTATGGAAAGTACCGTTCTTAGACATTTTTTAAAACTTTTTTTTCAGCCATATAATTGGTCGTACCTAAAAAGCAACACTGATTTTTTTAAATCGAAATAGTTAGAGCCGTTTTTGAGAAGAATAAGCTTTAACGTAACGGTTATATGGCAGGTACCGTTATTTTTTGAGCTAAAAAAAATTTCAATTTCCCCTCTGTACAATACCTAAAAAAAATCTATATACCAAGTTTAAAGCAATTCGGCCCACCCGTTTGGGCTGTAGGTATACATACAGACAGACATACAGACGGACAAAATTTTTAACTTTTTTTTTCAAGACGAATGCATAACTTGCTTATAGTAACTATAATCGCAAGTAAAAAGCTTTTTGATTATAAATATCGATATCAGTGTATTTAAAATTAAATATTTCTTAACAACACTTATGTATGTTTTAAGTTAAAAATGTGTTTCCTGTCAGATTTTAAATACTGCAATTATATTTTTTAAATTGTAATTCATTTAATCCGTATGAAACTAAAATTTATCTAATCGAGCGAAGCCGGGTGGGTCAGCTAGTAATATATACAATTGACTCTTATTCTATTTTACTTATGATACTTAAAAATATTTGTTGGCGCTAGGAGCCTAACTTCAATGCATTGATATTTTATAATATATTAAAAAAAATTGTCATTAATGGGGGGTGTCCATCTCGGGTTGTTCAAATCTGGTTGTCCTTGCTGACCCGTGTGGGTTTCAGATGCTGCTATTTATACTTAGGTTAAAGTCTCGAATGTTCCAATTCTCGAACCCCTTAGAACTTTCAAGTTGCTTCCGAGCTTACAGAGCTTTCAAATTTCTCAAAACTCAAATACAGTGTTGATCATTATTAATGTAGTATAATTTTAGGCGAGTTGTGACCAAATTCAAACCCATTCCATTGTATATATAAACTATAGTATTCCCACTTGAGGTGCGCCATCTATCGACGAAAAACTAAGCTCTAGAATAGCTGTTGCTGTTGCTTCCCATAGTATTCTAAAGCTTAGTTTTTCGTCGATAGATGGCGCACCTCAAGTGGTAGTACTATAGTTTATATATACAATGCCCATTCCTATAACATTATTAGTTGTGAACGTTGAATCTAACTCCTAAAGGCAGGTAACAATCTAAGTTTATATAAACCTATAAGTATGCATCGAAAGTGCATATCAAAAGGACGATGTTGAATTTCCGGTGTCGCACATGCAGCAGTTATTTAGAAAAGCCGCTCTTAAAATTTAATGTAAAGCAAAGTACTTATACCAGGGGATGAGAATAATTTTATAACTACACTTGGAGCTTTTCTGTAGCATCGATCATAGGCGATATCCGTAAAAATAGAACAGTTGGACGAGACTGGGAAGCCCAGACATAGAAACTGGAAGGTTTTACATACTTTAATAATACAGTTTTTCTTTTACTTTCCCCCAAGATTGTAGTACCCCTTGGCGTAATGCGTAATGGTAAGGGTGTCGGTTCTGGGTTCGATCACTGACTCCAACTAAGTTCTTTTCCGGGGTACTGCCTCTTACAAGGAAATGACAACTCCTCCAAGAGTAATTAATGTCGTGGAAAGTGCTTCTCTGTTAGCCTTAAATTGTAGGTCGCCTCCAACAACAATTTATTTATTTATTTATTCCCTCAAGATGCGTTCTACAGCTTGTTCCAACCTTAGCTGAATGAAAAATAAAAATAAAATGCACGACTGGGTCGCATGAACTTGCTCTTATGCTTGATAATTCCTCAAATAAAAATAATAATTTTTTCGTGATAATGTCATAAGTAAACATAAGTATACATATATTACTGTAGGGAAAAGAGAGACAGGTGCGAGCAAACATTTTTTACTTGCGATTATAGGTACTATAAGGCAAGTTATGCATTCGTCGAAAAAAAAAGTTTTGAGATAACAATCAAACATGACATTACGATGATAGCGAAGGCGAAAAAAGATGGTCTAAAAATTCTGTCCGTCTGTATGTCTGTCTGTCTGTCTGTCTGTCTGTCTGTATGTATAGACACCTACAGCCCAAACGGGTGGGCCGAATTGCTTCAAACTTGGTATATAGACTTTTTTAGGTATTGTACAGAGGGGAAATTGAAATTTTTTTTTTAGCTCAAAAAATAACGGTACCTGCCATACAACCGTTACGTTAAAGCTTATTTTTCTCAAAAACGGCTCTAACGATTTCGATTTAAAAAAATCAGTGTTGCCTTTTAAGTACGACCAATCATATGGCTGAAAAAAAAGTTTTAAAAAATGGCTAAGAACGGTACTTTCCATAGGACCGTTTTTTTTGCTTTCGACTATCTCGAAAACGACTCAACCGATCCTTTCGAAATTTCACACACATATAGCTGTAGGTAGCTCAATTTGTTTTGCTTACCAATATTTTTGCAAAATATTTTTTTGTATTTTTAAAATCATTTTAAAAAAAAAAATTTAAAAAATTAGTATTTTGAGAACTGCTTCTCAAATTTTTTTGTAAAATTTTTGAATAAATGTATTTGCTGAATACCTATGAACTGGCGTTTTTGAATTTTTTTTGAAAATTTTTTTCAAAAAGTTTTTCAAAAAAAACTTTTTTTCTCAAAAACCGCTCCACAGATTTTTATAAATTTATTCTCATAAATTCAAATTTATCCAAGAAATAAAATGGCGTACTTTTTTTTCAGCTCAAATTAGTTTAAGTATTTATTTAAGAATTTTGAAAATTTTATTTTTATCAAAATCTCAAGCCCCTAAACCACTGTCACTCATTAGAGCAAGTTCGTGCGACCCAGTCGTGCATTTTATTTTTCTACGGAACGTAGCAATAAATTATGAAACGTGACGATTTTTCGTCCGTGTAGCCGATGTTTATCGATTCATAAGACGTTATCACGTCAATAAAACCGAGAGAATTTCAAAACTTGGAAGAAGGATAAGCCCATCTGAAAAAAATCTGCATAGTAGGTACTTCCCATTAATTAGGTCGCATTTTTTTTTTTTTGTAAACTGCTCCACGCAAACCGGGCGGGTTGATAGGTTGAACTTTGATAAAAGTTTTTTCTTAGTGTGTTTCCCTCCACATAAGTATATTGCATAGGGTGTGCCAACTAAGGCGATGTCAATTGACCGCCACAATAATTTGACTTGACATGACACCCTTGGACTTCTTTCTTTAGGGATACTAAAAGACAAGAACAATGTAAAAGCTAAAGAATAAGATAATTCGGCTCAGCGGCATTGAAAGTATGGACCATCGGATAGACGATAGAGGTATGCCACCAAAGCCATGGCGAGCTATAGCCCCATATTTTGTTTCACCCAAACAAAAATATAGTGAACTACTGAGTCGCACTAGCTTGCTCTAATCTCTAATGTGTGACAGTGGTCTTGGGGCTTTAGAGTTTGAAAAAAAAATTAAGGAAAAAACCATATGAAATTTTATTAAACATTTCAAAATCACTAGTTAAAGCGTTTTTCAAAAAAAAAAAATGCACGACTGGGTCGCACGAACTTGCTCGAATGTGAGATAGTGGTTTAGAGGCTTGAGATTCTGATAAAAATAAAATTTTCAAAATTCTTAAATAAATATTTAAACTAATTTGAGCTGAAAAAAAAGTATGCCATTTTATTTTTTGGATAAATTTGAATTTATGAGAATAAATTTATAAAAATCTGTGGAGCGGTTTTTGAGAAAAAAAGGTTTTTTTTGAAAAACTTTTTGAAAAATTTAAAAAAAAAATCAAAAACGCCAGTTTATAGGTATTCAGCAAATACATTTATTTAAAATTTTTAGAAAAAAATTTAATAAGTAGTTTTCAAAATATTTATTTTTAAAATTTTTTTTTTAAATGCTTTTAAAAATACAAAAAAATATTTATCAAAAATATAAATACTTCAAAGGATTTAAACTACAATGGATTCCAGCAACTTAAACTCATAACTTTGGTAGAGCCAGCGGGGGATGTTTATATGGGTACAGTAAAAACATAGAGTCTACAAATCAACTACAGTTTATAAACTATAACGGAACTACAATTCTACAAAGAAAATTTCAGGGAGATATCGTCAATCTAATACCATGCTACCTTAATTGCAATCATTGGAGCAGAGATTTCAACACATTAAAAAATTTGTTTGATGAATTTGAGTCAAGAAACTTTATATTGCTTGGGGATCTCAATGTCAGAACAGGAACGAGGGGTTCTAGCGATATTCGTTCAGTGCCACAGCAGTCGGTCACTGAATCTAGACGATCAAAGGATCCTACAACTGATGGAAACTGCAATGCATTTCTCGAGTTTTTGGAAGACATTGGAGCGTTCATTCTTAATGGGAGAAGCATGAGTGATACAAATGGAGAGTTCACCTTTGTATCAAGCAGAGGATCATCGGTAATAGACTACTGCTGTTCGTCGTACAACTCTGCTGATATCATTCAAGATTTTTCTGTCGGGTGCAAAACATACTCTGATCACATGCCATTGATCGTAACACTCAAATCATCTGAAGCCATCCTCGGGAATTCTTCTACAAAGCTGCTGCCAAGACTAAAGTGGGTTGAAAAAAAGCGGTCGGAATACATAAACAATCTAGCTGAAGCTATACCACGGAACATTGCGCATGAGGAACACATTGAGCTAAGATGTGAAGCCATTAAGAAATGTGTATATGTAACAAATGGAGAACCCAACAGTCAGGTTATTAAATTCGAAAGGAAGAAACCTTGGTATGATTTAGAATGCCACATTGTAAGAAAAGAATCTCTCAAAGCACTGAGAACATTTAAGAAATACAATATCGAAGTTAGCAGGAAAAACTATGACGCAGCAAACAAAAAATACAAAGCACTTTGCAAGTCCAAACAGTATGAATATTTGCAGCGCATCTCACTTCAAATTGCATCTACGAGTATTACTAGGGCAAAAGAATGGTGGAGAATTGCAAAAGAAATACGCTGGAATACAAATCACTGCTAACGAATTTATGAATCTTTTCAACGTTACATTGAATTCAGTCTCGCCAAACATCACGTTACCCCTATCAGTTTTTAAAACTGTTCATCTCCCAATACTTGATAGACAAATAGAACTCACCGAAGTTATTTCGGCAATAGCATCAACAAAGGAAAACAAAGCACCAGGTATTGACGGTATCCCGAATGAGTTCTACAAAAATGCAAGCACGTCCTTTATTGAAGAAATACAATTCTTACTCAGAGATATCTATGACTCAGAAACCATACCTTCTTCCTTTCGAAAATCTATAATTTTCCCCGTCTACAAAAAGAGTGATGCAAGTCTCGCTTCAAATTATCGAGGGCTTTCCTTTTTGGACACACTTCACAAAATATTCACAACAATTTTGCTAAAAAGGCTGACTTTCTGGATTGAAGAGAACCACATAATAAACGAATATCAGACTGCAACCTTTTATATGCTGAAGCTCCAAACTATTTTCATGACAGTAATCCCCGTAACATGGTCAACTTAATTTTCAAAGCAAGGTGTGGGCTTTTGAACCTAAATTTCAAAGCTTTCCGCAACGATGCCGTAGTTCTATGCACTCTATGTAATCATTATGCTACAGAAAATACCTTTCACTTTATTGGAGTGTGTCCCATCTTTAAAGGATACCGAAACAAATATCTTGGAAACTACACACTTGCTACCAGAAACTCTAGAAATTTTTAAAAGAGTCGCTTAAATACCGTAGTTTAATAATAAACGAATTTAGTTTAAACTTTGCTTAGCTTACTTCAAGACAGTTAATTTTTGAACCTGACAGACAACTTCAAAAAAAGTTATTGTCATATTTATAATTTTGAATACCAGCAAAATAATGTTTTTTGTTAAAATTATTACTGAAAATAAAATTATTTTATCTATCTATTGGTATGCAATACAAATTGAGCTACCTACAGCTATATATGTGTGTGAAATTTTGAAATCGGTTGAGTCATTTTCGAGATAGTCGAAAGCAAAAAAAAAGGGTCCTATGGAAAGTACCGTTCTTAGCCATTTTGTAAGACTTTTTTTTCAGCCATATGATTGGTCGTACCTAAAAAGCAACACTGATTTTTGAAGTGAAACTTCTTTAGAATAGTTGTGATTTCAAACCGGATGCAACGGAAAAAAAACAGGTAAGAGACACCAATAGAAAAATGCGTAGGATGAAGCCAGGAAAGAATGAGACAGAAATATACATACTATTTTTTTGATGGAAGTAACGCTCAGTATTCCAATATGGCGGCACCGATGACTCGCATTAGCTCACCGTGTGCACGAACGAGTGAGAATATAAATACTATAATCTTACTCATTCATGCACGTGCTCCATGGCATTTGTTTGTTTTGATCAATGTAGGGATGGGCAAGTAAAAAATATATCGATATTTATCGTATCGATATTCTTTAACAGTATCGATAATTATCGGGTGAAAAAAATCAATATATCGATATATCGTCAGTTTTCTCACGATTATTCATACATATTACGAAAGCATTCAAAATTCGTAAAAAAGAATAGACATGAAGAAAACAGTATGTTTTTTTTTAAATGTTGTTTTGGCTAAAAATACAAATAACGGACATCTCTGTTTATAAACGACTGAATTTAATAAATAAAAATGCGGAATATAAACACAAGAGTTTGAACTTCTTTGCTCGGAAACTGTGTTATGTTTCATCGTATGCATTTTATTTTAAGTTGCATGAATGAATTAAATTCGGGAAAAGCGCACTGCGACCTTAAAGATCGATTGTGCCCCTTTTAGAGCTGGATGAGGATACTCGTCCTACAGCACTTCCTCCAAATTGGTTTCTTTTAGGAAGGTTAGTATTTGAGGTATTTTTAAAGAAGGTAATCTGCCCTTATTTATCTGGTAACTACCCAGGTTTTTGAAGTGAAACTTCTTTAGAATCGTTGTGATTTCAAACCGGATGCAACGGAAAAAAAACAGGTAAGAGACACAAATAGAAAAATGCGTAGGATGAAGCCAGGAAAGAATGAGACAGAAATATACATACTATTTTATATTATCGGTCTCTCCTCTTTGTCCCATACTTCGTAGCGTCCCCACTCCCGTCTTCTAAGCATAGTCGCCAGTAATTTGTGAGCCAGAGCGAGAGAGCAGATGTCGGTGTGTATGTATATTGCACACTGTTTAATACGTGCTTGTATTTGAGCATTTAACGTGTGTTAGTGTATGTGAAAACTACGTGAGCTACTGTACACCTGTATGCGGCTGCGTATTACAGCTTTTTAGTAAGATGTCAGCGTGGTGTGTTATTATTGAAGTGAAACTTCTTTAATATCGGGGTAATTTGAAACTCGACGAAACGGAAATGCAACATGACACTTTTAAGCAAATACATATGTAAATCAATTAAAAAAAAAATATATCGCAACAAGTCTGAGAGAGAACGAATGAAAAAAAAATTATGACACAGTATTTTATATTCTAGCTCTCATTTTCTCCTATCATACGTTTTGCCTCTCACTCAGGTCTACTAAGCATTATGTTAAACAAAAGCGAGTGAGCAAGCGCATTGGTACGATTAAGTTAGTATGTTAGTTAATGTAGGTACGTGATTTGAATGCTGTCTAACAAGAAAAGCTTTACAAAAGGTTTCAATAAACTTAATTCAAGAAGAATGTTAAATTCAAACAAATACATAACAAAAGTATTTATAAGAAATTGACATTCAAAAAATTATTTAAATTTTAAAAAAGTATCCTGAAGTTTTGAAAATAGTCAGTTTTCGAATATTTTTTTGAATTGTTTTAAATAGTGGCGTCCTGGAGTTCATACTTTAAAAGGGAGTCAAAAGGACGCAAAGTATGTCGGTACGTCTGTATGCTTGAATATGTGTTGAAACTTTTGTATTTGTTCAGATTCGTGTTGAAAGCATTAAGTCATACATAACATAAGGTTTGAAAGTAATCCGAAAACTGGTGCTGGATGGCTGAGTTTTTCATTTCATTCTCTCGTAAATTAGGTATACCAACTTCTTTGAAGTTTCACTTCAACCGAGTGTGAATTACGCACACACATTTTTTTTTTTAAATCGAAATCGTTAGAGCCGTTTTTGAGAAAAATAAGCTTTAACGTAATGGTTGTATGGCAGGTAACGTTATTTTTTTAGCTAAAAAAAATTTAAATTTACCCTCTGTACAATACCTAAAAAAGTCTATATACCAAGTTTGAAGCAATTCGGCCCACCCGTTTGGGCTGAGGGCTCTAAACATACAGACAGACAGTCAGACATACAGACGGACAGAATTTTCAGACCATCTTTTTTCGTCTTCGCTATCATCGTAATGTCATGTTTGATTGTTATCTCAAAACTTTTTTATCGACGAATGCATAACTTGCCTTATAGTACCTATGATCGCAAGTAAAAATTGTGTACGAATGCACATCTTGCCATGTTCAAGTCTACCTACCTATTAATCGCAAGTAAAAATTATGATAATTCCCTGAAAAATTTTTTGTTTTATTTACAATTAAAAAATTACGTTATAGTTGAACCACCCTTTAATATTATTTGTATGGACTTGTATACTCAAATTAATTGATCGACCTTCAATTCAATTTCAATAAATTTAAAACTAGACTAATATTTTGGTGTTACATATAAGTAAATTTCCAGGCTTATATAAATACTATCAGCCATGTACCTAAGCAAGTCTACACGACCAAGTCGTTTACTACTATCTGAATTTGTCACCTACACCACAGGAATTTTATGCACAAATTGATTTCACAGTCTTCTTTAGGTCCTTGTAATTCCTCTTTTACTGGCTTGTTCATAATATCAATTGCCTTTGCCTAATCGTCCTTTAAGAAAACGGCTTATACAATGTATATCCAATCCATGCTTCAATGGATTATTTTTGCTTGTTTAATTTTGTCAGATTTCTTCCAAGCCCTAAGGACATAATTGCTTTTGTGTTTGACAAGATTCTTTTGTATTGTGTTTTTTTTTTCATTCTCACTGGCAAAATGATAAAGGATATTGCTATAGAACATCCGGTATTTTCCAATTTCCGTTTGTGATGTTGTCTTTACCAAGAAAACATTGTATTATTTATAGTTTCTTCGTTAACAGTGTAATTACATAAACTAAAATCTTTTTTAAATCAAAAAATATTTATTACTTTCGTATTTGTTAATTATAATATCAAAATTTTAATCAATTGTTGACTATTTGCTCTTCATTAGTTTTTTCTTCACTTTGCTATCATTTTTCATCCGATGTGATATTTTTTTTTTTTTTTGCTTCACTCAACATCCTTAATGCTCTTACGTGAATAAAAATACTCTTTGCCATGAGTTTTTGCGCTCCGGATGCTGAAGCAGGTCGATATAATCATGCAAAGTATTAATTACCAGACCTTTGGGCACCATGACCAGGGAACAGCTTAGTAATGACTTAAAAGACATCACTAATTAATCTTGAAAATAAAAGGATCTTTCTCACAACACAGGAAGGATGTTGAGGAGTTATGTAGAGTTGAATGTAGGATAACGAAAAAGAATGATGGCAACAGCACTTGCTTCCGATGAAAAGATTTATGGTTGTTCAACTTTTATCCATAATTAAGTCCCGTTTATCACACTTGCGGATTCCTCTGTTTCTCATGGACATTAGCTATATATTTTGCTGACTATGGAAATTAAGATAAAAGTGTTAAGTATCTATATCTATTACTTGAGCACATAATATGACTTTTGAATGTATAATTTTATATTTCTATCTGTACTTTAATGAGTATGGTCTTTTATAAAGGAATCATAGTTTTTAATGAGGTAGTGATTTCATTCGCCAGAGGATGCCTTCTTCTTCACAGTGCAATAGATACATATTATCTATAAGGATATCAACTTAATGCACCAGAGGGCACCACAAACAAACGTCATTACGAGATTATTATACTATGTGCAAGTAATACAAATTGCATGCTCTGTATATCGGGTCATTAAAGAAGCTCAGCTTTGTTGTAAAATCTGTATACTTTTAATATTATTCGTTTTTCTGTGCAGCCCTGAAGTGGGATATTGTGCTTTCAATTATATATAACTTTTAATTTTAATTTTTTTACCAATAACCACAAAACGATCTCCATTTCGAACAAATACTTTTTCTATGTCTATGACTATTACACTTAATTTTTGCACAGCCATTCCAATGTACTCCACCATGCCACCATATTTGCGTAATAACTGGGTTGGTAATCCTCACTTCCGTTCTGACACGCCGTTCTTTGTTTGAGCTGCTGTCACGATTAAATGCTTTAAGGCCGAACTTTTTTTGAATCGTACGACTCGACGTTCAGTTTGTTTTTGGTCTTTTGAATCACCCTGCGGACTCCATTCAAAAGCTTGTTTCTCTATTTTGTCAATTGGTTTCTAACTCAGTGTATGGCCTATCCATTATCCAATGCCATCCAATTTCTTGGGTCTATGACGAAATTTCAAAAACCAATATCTCCAACGACCATTTCTCAAATACCGAAATCTCAAAGGACTGAATTTAAAATGACAATAACTCAGATAGTGAAAGTCCCAAAACAGAAAATCCCAGAAAATAAAATAAAATAAATATTTTGATATGGCAACACTGCATGATTAAAAATGGAAGAGATGAATTTTCCTATTGATGGTCAAATATATTGGTTAGCTGTGCTTATAATATTGCGGACAAATAATATAAATTATCTGAATGAATAGGAAATCCATTAAATCAGGTGTAGTTTGTAAACGTATGGATTTTCGTACACGCCCGGAGCGGGAATAGGAAATATATGTAAATAAAACAGCTGGCTTTGTTGCCTAGGACCAATTTAGGTAGCCAATGATCTCATTGTATCTAAAATAAATTTATAACAAAGATTTTGAAATGAAGTCAGGAAAAAGATGGCAAATTAAACAGTTGCTTAGACGAGTACGGCAACCATGACATTGTGGGTGTAGAAAAACTTGTCGTGCGGCACAAAACCTCGACGCAAAGACTGGCATAAGTATGGAAATCGTTCGAAGTTAAAAACCCTCTCCCATCGATGACTTAGGTGTGACAAGTGACTACAATCTTCATTATAAGTTCTTATAACTAAGAACACTAAACTGTATTATAATCTTAACTACTGTGAAAAAAACAAGGTAATTATCAATACCTTAAATTATTTCTTTGTGAAAATGTCCCCGTTTAACCCTGAATGGTTACCTTTATTTTTCGCACCAAAAGGTTATCGTTCGTCGAATCAACGAAGTCATCTAACTGTTCCAAAATGTTTCTTTTTATACCCTATTCCATAGAATGGGTATATTGTATTTGGTGTGGAGTTTGTAACATAGAGAAATAATACCGTTAGGTATAGAAAAGTATATATATTCTGACTCAGAATCAAAAGCCTAGTCGATTTAGCCATGTCCGTCCGTCCGTCCGTCCGTCCGTCCGTCCGTCCGTCCGTCCGTCCGTCCGTCCGTATGTATACTCTCTAGAGGTCGCAATTTTTGAGCTAGAAAGCTGAAATTTGATATATATAATCTTTGGTTCAAGAGTAAGGCTAAGTTCTTGAACCGGTAAAATCCGCCCACAAACACGCCCACAACCTCCATTTTTGTTGAACAACCTCAATTTAATAAAATTAAATTATGTTTTTTGTACAGTTACGATAAAAGCATAACGCTAAAATTTTGCACACGTAAGCTTTAGGTAAACTTTCTTCCAATCAAACAAAAATATTTCAGTTTGGGCGTGGCTTACGCCTATTTTTCATACAAAAACATCAATATTGTTTTTATAAAATAACAATTGTTATATTAAAGCGAAAAACATTAAATTTTGTGGGTCTTACTGGCACATAAACATCTTGTGTATGAAATCAAAAAAATTGATTTTGGGCGTGGCTGACGCCCACTTTTCATTAGAAACTATAAAAAAATTGTTTTTGTAAATAAACGGTATTTATAATTAATCCGCAAGCCAAAATTTTGCGTCTCTTAATAGAAACGAAAAGGTTTGTGTATGAAAAGAAATTTTTGAATTTTGGGCGTGGCTTACGCCTACTTTTCATGAAAGAACGAAAAACGTAGCCTTAAGAATTTAAGGCATTTCCAATGTTTAATTTAAACCTTTTTCCTTCCATTCGTTATTTGAGAAATATATCTCTACATTTTCTTTTGTAAATTTTTTCAATACGCCCACTTTTAAAGGCGTGATTTTGGTAAAATACCTTTGTTCAGGTAAGATTGTTTAAAAACTACTCGATTCAGCTGTAGTCTTACACATATGCCTAAATACTCAAAAATGTGCAGTTAGTGCTTCAAATTTTTAAGACACGCCCACTTTTAAGGGGCAAAAAATGACAGCCATCTCATATTGTACGAAAAGATTTTAAAAATTAATTAATGGTTTAGGAGAAAACATGGAATATACGAGAGGATAACCATCCATGATATTTTTAAATTAGTGCCAAATCAATCGGGAAACTTAAACCTGAAACACGATGGCTTCCAATACCACTTGTATCAGGGACGCATGCGCAATAGCGGCTTGATTAAATATTGGGTTTGTCTCCATAAATATGCGACAAATACATTTTCTGATGGTAAAAAAAAGGAGGTACACGGTAAATATAGGTTTTTGAATTGCACTTTTATTTTATTGTTAAAGGTTTGTTCAGCAATCATTCACACCATCGAAATTGATAGACAACTAACAAAAACCATTGGTTATCACCCAGGACTTTAAGCCTATCAAAACTTTAGAAGAGTAAGAATACATGTCAAGTGACAATTCAATGACTAAAACTATTCGAAGGTATATTATATTATTATTATTATTAAAAGCTTTCTTTGCCAATAAAAAGTTTTTTTTTGTTTTCATTGTTTAAATTTATATAAATGTTAACAATCTACATATTCAAAGTTCAGTTAAGCAAGGTGCTATTAATATTATCTATTATCTAGTTAATGCAATTTATGTCCATTTTGCGTAAGCTGCATTCGTTGCTGTCGACAGATCTCTGTTTTCTCCGCCATTCTGTCAGTTGTTGTTGATTTGCCTAAGATCGTCTTCCCATCTTTTTATTGGGGTATTTTTTAATCTAATTTCATCTGGTAGGGTCCATCTTCTTAAAATTTTTATCCATCTGTTGTCTCGATATGTGACCGGCCCAACTCCATTTCAGTTGTTTAATTTTTTGAGTTCCTTAATTTTTTGAATATAGTTCTTATATTTATTAAGTATATTCGTCCTTTTTTTACTTGCGATTATAGACTATAAGGCAAGTTATGCATTCGTCGAAAAAAAAGTTTTGAGATAACAATCATGACATTACGATGATAGCGAAGACGAAAAAAGATGGTCTAAAAATTCCGTCCGTCTATATGTCTGTCTGTCTGTCTTTTTGTAGGTACATTTGTATAGACACCTACAGCCCAAACGGGTGGGCCGAATTGCTTCAAACTTGGTATATAGAGTTTTTTAGGTATTGTACAGAGGAGAAATTGAAATTTATTTTTAGCTCAAAAAATAACGGTACCGCCATATAACCGTTACGTTACAGTTTATTTTTATCGAAAACGGCTCTTACGATTTTGGTTTAAGAAAATCATAAAAAAATTTCAGGCACGACCAATCATATGGCTGAAAAAAAAATTTAATCTATACACATAAATAAAAATGAATTGTCTGTTTGTAATTTCAAAATATGTATCAGTTTTTTACTAAATACGTATGAAAATACATACGGTACTTAGAACAAAAACGCAAGTTTTAAAATTGTTGTCTGTCTGTCTGTCTGTTTGTTTGTTCCGGCTAATCTCGGAAACGGCTTCACCGATTTTGGCGGGATTTTCACTGACGGATACCTGATGTTGTAAGGAATAACTTAGGCTATTTTAATAACTCCTCTAGGTGGCGCTGCGGTCGAAATTTTCAAAAATTCTTATTTATGGGCCGATTTTGACGGGATTTTCACAGGCAGATAGCTGATAATCTATACACATCTATACACATAAATAAAAATGAAGTGTCTGTTTGTAATTTCAAAATATCAGTTTTTTACTAAATGTGTATGAAAGTACATACATACTTAGAACCAAAAACGCAAGTTTTAAAATTTTTGTCTGTCTGTCTGTCTGTCTGTTTGTTCCGGCTAATCTCGGAAATGGCTAAACCGATTTTGACGGGATTTTCACTGGCGGATAGATGATGTTCTAAGGAGTAATTAAGGCTTTTTTAATTACTCCTGTACGTGGCGCTGCGGTTGCAATTTTCAAAAATTCTTTTGACGGGATTTTCACAGGCAAATAGCTGATAAGCCGAATTAACTTAAAATTACACAGTATCTATATACATAAATAAAAAGTGTAAAATATCAGCTATTTACTAAATACATATGAAAGAATTATTATTTTCAATACATTGATGAATTTTGGCGAAACGAAGTTCGCGGGTCAGCTAGTCAATGTCTAAAAACGAAACTTTCTTCCATAGGACAACCGATACTTTTAAAATCTCACACATATAAAGGTGTAGGTAACTCAATTTATACTGCAAAGCAATATTTTTAAAAAATATTTTTTTTTATATTTTTAAAAGCATTTCTTAAAAAAAATTTTAAAAATTCATATTTTGAAAGCTACCCATTGAACTTTTTTCAAAAATTATAAATAAATGTATTTGCTGCATACCTATGAACTGGCGTTATTGAATTTTTGTTTGAAAAATATTTTAAAAAAGTTTTTCCAAAAAAAAACACTTTTTTCTCAAAACCGCCCACAGATTTCTATGAATTTATTCTCATAAATTTTAATTCATCTAAGAAATAAAATGGGGTCCTTTTTTCAGCTTAAATTAATTTAGGTATATTTATCTAAGAATTTAAAAAAAATTATTTTTATCAACATCTCAAGCCCCAAGATCACTGCCACACAATTAGAGCAAGTTCTTGCGACCCAGTCGTGTATTTTATTTTTGTTTAGGTACACAATCTTTTTAAACAACTTTTACACACAAATAAAACAGGGATCATATATCTACTTCTCTTATTATTCATAATTTATTTAAAACAAATATATCAATAAAAAATGTGTGGTCTTACGAACCCACGATGCAAGTGAAACTTTTTTTCAGATCATTGACATTTCGCACTTTTCTTAAATTTTCCCTTGTTGGCTGGTTTATTTGACTCACTACCTGTATCGGTGTCCCCCACGATCAAGTGAACAACAACATTTACATTAATAAACTGATCAAAACACAAAACACACATATACCGCGGAGCACGTGCACGAATGAGTGAGAATATAAAATGCTATATGGTCAGCTGATGCGAGCCATCGGCGCGGACATATTGCGATTGCGACATGAAACAGATGAACGAAGACAAATTTGAGGCGATGGAAAAAAGTTTCACTTTAAAAGTAGCAGTGAACAATTTTATAATAGTAAAGAATTTTACAAAATTCGTTTCTAAAAAATCAGTTGATTACTTTCTAAGATCCTGCGTCACAAACAACATAATTGTTTTGTCTAATTTTAATCTATACATATAATAAAATTGTAACGGGTCGATGTCTGTACATTGAAGATATAGGTGCAAAACTAATATGGGGAGTCTCTATTAGACCCACAGAAGCCAAAACAACCGCTTTTAGAATTTTTGTCTGTCTGTCTGGCTGTATGTTTGTACGCGCATCACGCAAAAACTACATGGAATTGAATGCGGTTTTCGCAGATATATTGGTAGTACGCCAACTTAAAATATAGGCTACATTTTATCGCAGGAAAACATATAATTCTGGTTGTTTTTTTAATATTGCTGCAATCGAACGTTATTCAATAAACTTAACGCAACATTAAAAGATTTTAAGGAAGTTAGCGTCTCACTTACATAATGGCGCTGGAAATCATAAAAACAGCGCCACACTTACCTACGTATACATGAATAAAAATACATTAGTCGTTCTGAATAGAAGTTACATCAAAGACATCATAGATGACGCTATTTACCACCATATAGAGATTAGACAATGTATCATTCAGCGAAAGCAGAAATCGTAAAATAATGTAAACATAAAGAACGGTGAACGAGCAATACTTACGCCCAAAACTGATGAAGCGGAGCTGCCATAAATAGCAGTATCGGCGCGTAGCATCGTTTTGAAAGTGCGCATTCCCATTAGGTACATATATTGTTTCAGAACTTAAATCTCCAACTTTGCAATTTAAACCGTTATGATACTTCGAAATAATGTTATACAGAAGCCAAAAATTTTACGGCTGAAGAGCTGGTAAGGTATGTAGCTTTCATACCACGCATATCCCCCATTTTGAACAGGTTGTGCAAAAACAAAAATATACTGAGATACCAACTTTATTCTACGCGTACGAAGTAGCGGGCAAAAGCTAGTATTACTCTATAATTAAAAATGTTCATTATTCAAACCACATCTAGGTGTCACTGCTTGTTTTGTTGCTTTTTGCGTACCCATAATGACACATGGTCAATTCACATAGTCTTTAAAAAAATTAGTGTGTCGTCCTCTACTAAATGCATACAAAACACACAAAATAAAACAATAATAAAGTTTCCAATACGCACACAATGTTCATAAAACAAACCTCATTTCGACTATATCGATCGAATGAGTATGTAAATTTTGTGGTCGAGCAAAAGTTTCGAAATTCCATTTTATACCCAAAGTTCCTCATATTTCAAAACGAAATTATCAACGTGTCATAGACAGAAAGCGTATACAAATTCACCAGGATGAGATAGCCCAATGGCTATTTCGCACAGGGAGAGAGTCATGGTCAATATCATCAGCCCTCCGCTATATCCTTGTCTTTATTTTCTCATCGTTGGTTTTGTTTTAAACATTATTCTTGAATATCATTTTTGGTAAAATTGCGAATTTGTGAGGAGGCTCGCCCACTATCTTATATTGTAGACTGTAGTCCGCTCATACATCTACACAATTTTGTGGAACATCATTTTGAATTTAAATTCATGGCATGTATCGGTGTGGATTTTTGGGCATGACACACAAAAAAAAATGAGATAAAATCTTGGTGAATGGACAAAAGGACAAGGACAAAGGTAAATTGTCGTATAGTCAAACTCTTTTGCGAAATTTTTTTAACGGAATATTGCCTGGATAAATAAATTGGTTTCTAATATCATTATCCTGGGACTATATAGCTAAGATACCAAGAATAGTGAGTTGGAAGGATACTTTTGGTTTGGAAATGTCATTGGAAGAAGTAGAAAACAACCTGAAAATTAAAATGGTTTTTATAAGCCTGTTCTTTGCTATAGAACAATCAATGGAATAAAGTGAGCTCAGTTTCGTAGCTAACTCTAATGCAGTTGAGATGAACCTGGAAGACAAATAGCAGCGACCATCAAGAAATCCTTGGTGCGACTCCAAAAAATTTGCTCAGACAAACAGAACCACCAGAAAGAAATCTCTACATCGAACGAAGGAAGAATGAGAAACGCCTTTTCAGGAGAAAGAACAAGGACTATCAACAACGTGAAGTTGAGGAGATGCTGAGATGTTTTAGCAGAAAACATGTGCGAAGCAGAAGATAGTGAAACAGTCAACAAGAGGATTCACAAGCCTCCCTGGTCCCTACAAAGATGGGGATGGAGCCACTATAGTTGATGTGTAGACGACGCTTTCTATCTAGAGAGACTACTTTAATCAGTTTTTGAAGGGTGATGACAGCCAAGAGCCCGCTCACGAGCGACTTGTACCAGCTAATCTAGATGACGACCATGAACTTAATATGCCGAACCAAAATGAAATCAAAGTAGCCATCACTAGACTAAAAACGAACAAATCAGATGGTTCCGATGGCCTACAAGTGGAACTTTTTAAGCACGCTGGGGATGCCCTGACGAGGAGCATACACCAACTCATCTACAAAACATGGTGGGAGGAAAGTATGCCCTATGAAGGAATATAAGACACAGTCCAGCGTTTTGTGTGAACGTCTTAAGCCGTTGGCTGGTGATCTTATAGGTCCTTACCACTGGAAACCACTTTTTTTGTTAACTGTTGTTAGAAACTTAGGTACAAAACCACAAAACGTGCTGTAGGTTTTCCCGATTATCATAAAATCTGTTTGTTTTTTTACATGCATGTTACTTTATTTATACAACTAGCTGACCCGGTGAACTTTGTTCCACCCAAATTTATTTATGTATGTATTTAAAAAAATAATTCCGAGCATGCACATGCTGCTTCTTGCATTTTAATAATTTCAAATTCTTTATTTAAAAATTATATTACTCGTAGATCCAAAAGATTTAGTATTTTCACTGAAGTGCATACAATTGACCATGTGAGAAACATGGGAATTCAAGATTGATGCCACAAACATCCAGTGATTGTCCTTGCAACTTATTAATTGTCATAATGGCAAATCGTTCGTAATAAGCGGAATCCGCGGAATAAGAACGTCTTCGCCTTTGAATTTTCCCCTCAAAATTGTTGCTTGAATGACGTTTGATTTGAGATTCTTCACAATCAAATGCGTTCCGTTACAAAGTTTCGATGCATTGAGGTTGCGAGTAAAATTATAAGTGAGCCGACTATCAAATTCAAGTTGTGTGGTGGCAAACCCGGAGCATCCAAAGAATTCAAAAATTCCGTGGGCTAGCTAGTTGGTTGTTTCGTTTTCATCCATCACGGAGTCGACGGATTGGTATGAATGTAACTCACCGGCAATTTGATTTTGAATGACGAAATTCAAATGATCAACGTCCTTGTTTTTCGCAGCCAAAATTGCTCGTACACTCAACCAATCATGGTCAACGTAATTCTGAGCGATATTCGGGAAAACCTTTGTGATAAGCTCTTCCAGCGATGTTGAAAAGTGGTAAAAATTCGGAGGAAATTCAATCAGGCCGGTGATTAAGTCGACTGGAATTACGCCATTGCCCATCGCAAACAGTTGCCTGGAGAACTCTGCAGCAGACTGGCCATTTTGTAAAGCAGCTCGCATATTCGTTTTCAATTGCATTTTCTTCACATATCGCCATAAGGCCGACGTTTTCAAGCAAGCGTTCAATTCATCTGCCGGAGTTGATCTTGGAAAGACAGGCTGCATATAGGTTCTTTGTCAACTTGCATATTCAATGTTAATTTCAATGCAAAATGAGCTGTTCGACCGCCTTCCAACAACGTAGCCGCTATCCCAGAAGAGGCGAGTGCCAAAGCAATCTCAGACCTCGATCGAATCGTAGCCAAAATAAGTGAAATCAAGAATGTTTTTCCAGTTCCACCGGCCGCATCAAGGAAGAAAATGCTTCCATTTCCGTTATCGACTGCTTGCATCAGTTCATCGTACACTTGCTTTTGTTCTGGATTCAACATTGGCAAATTTGTTCGAACTGCTTGACTCAATACAACTCGATCAAAATCCATTTCTCGCTCCAATTCTCGATTAAATGCGTCATGCATTAAACGATTTGGTGATTGCATTTCCAAATTCCTCAAAAAATTTCCACTCATGAGCAGACACATATCCTCAATCAAAATCAAAGCTTCGTTGCGCATTTCGTCTGACATCTCTATTCAATTATCCGATGTCACAGTGCGAGTGCGATGCAAAATATCGTTGGCCATATCATGGTTATATTTATTCCACAAATCTTGAGGATTCGATGGAAAACATGTTGAAACTATGATTGCGAACAGTGTTAGAAGTTGATTGGCAGGCGCAATGATAGTGGCATCGGCCAGTGTCAAATCCCAATGATTATCGTTTTCAAGCAATTGCCTGCTTTAGCAGGCTTCTCGATATGTCGCAAGTAACACACCGTCAACAGTCAGCGATTCGAATGAAGTGGGCCCACGAACATTGACCAAAAGCATTCTCAAATAGAAGCATTCGTCGTTTTTCGGGTGAACTGTGTATATTCTACCAAGTGCATCACTTGCATAGACACCAGAGAATCCGGTAACTGGGTCACCTTGTTTCCGCCGCTGGGACTTCTTCAATGACGCATTCCATGTAAAATATAGTGGCATTTCGGAATAAAGAAGTGTTAGTGCGACTCATTACTTCGGCAAGTGTCAAAAAAATTTGTTAATGTTGTTGTAGTTGCTTGTTCGGCTCGCTGGGCTGCATTGGCTGCCGTGAAATAGACACGTTGACCATTTTCTAAATGGACCGCTAAATGAACAACAGTTGGGTGACGCTCGTGGATGGGAAACGAAAAAATCCGCCACATAGCCTCGTTGCAGTTCAAGTGTCGGCCCAATTGATAGCGAGTCACCTCATCATGCTAATCCGGAGCCTGAATCCCGAACACCGCCATATCACTGCCTTTAGTCACATATTTGCACACATACATATTTAATCGATTTGATGGAGCAACATACATACCTCAACATTGATATGAGTTTTAAATACTTTCGACAAAAACGGGCTGTACGGCACAATCCAACTATTGTCGACGGTGAAATTAGAACACATCGTCTCACTGGGGTATATTATGTAGTATGTTTATAAATCACCAATTACAGAAATTCTTTTTTTTTTTTTTTGATTTGTTAAAGAACCTTTTCAATTATTTTGTGATTGTTATTTTCTTATCATGTCAAAATGATAAATTTTTTTTTGTATTTTATAAATTTTTCAATGATACCATTGAGTTTATATACATAGAGGAACCACCTCGTTGAAAACAGAATAGTGCGTTACTTCGTCACTTAGGTGGCGTTATGATTTAGCATAAGCACCAACCATTTTTGGATTCCATGTGGAATGTGGATATATTATCGACAAGCAGGTATGGACTGCTATCCTGCATCCTCCCTTAACGATCAACATGTGTGTATCTTACCAACACAAAACAACAATAATGGGCTGGAGTTGAAATTGATAGGTACATTTGTTTTTGTGTGAATTCTTGTTTTTTTTTTTTTTGGTTCCCTGTTATTTGTGCTGATATTTTTGTCTGGTTGCTACATCCAGAAAGCCTTTAAAGGATTGGCACAAAACTCACACACACAATTAAAAAAAATTGGTATACCTGCGACCTGTGAGCTCACAGTCACGTGAGGCGAGTCTGTCCATGTCCCTTCAGCCCGCACCATGCTTGTCCTTTACTTTGCTTCGAAATTTTTTTATACAAATATGTATGAGGCTGTGGTATGGTTATTCTATAAAAACATACAATCTCGGTCAAGAAATGGATAAACAAAAATGCAGAAAGTGAAAACTAATTTCACTTTGCAATTAGGTACATTATGTATATTGATCGTAATTAATTTTATAAAAATTGTTCAAAATAGAGGAAAACTATTTTGAGAAACTTTGCAATGAAAAAAAAATTGCTTTCAAATGAGGATTTTTGTAATAAAATATTTGAAACTTTCGTTGAAATTGGTCCAAACCGAGTGTTTAGCTTGTACCATGCAAATGAAGAGACGGGTTCTATACAGGGTGATTCACGAGCGTTGTGCCAAAAAGCTAGAGCGTGTAGGTTGGGTTGAGACAAGAAAAAAATCGTATGGGAGATGGGTCTATTCCCCTCCGTTTAGCCGGGAGGGGCAATTTTCTAAAAACATGACTTAAATTTGAAAAAAAATTATTAAAAAATAACGGTAGCTCTTACAATGCCATGCTTTATCTTTTTGTAAAGCCAAAAACTTGTTTTTTTATTGTAATTTTAAATGAAGTTTTTTTATTGAACCGTATTCAAAATATTAATTTTCAAACTCAAAATTTGGAAAAAAATTTTTAAAAAAATAATTTTAAAACAAATTTTTTTCAAAATTTTACGTAATGAAGTATTATTTTTGTACTCCAAATTCAATGCTCCTTTTAATTTTAAATCCAACACTGAAAACCGTATGGCTCTATGACTTTTTTTGCCAAGCTATTCAAAAGTAACCGAACCTACTTCTTCACAAAAACACGAAAAAAATGGCTAAATGATACCTTGTGCCATCCAGTATGGCTAGATTTTCTTGTTTTTGTGAAGATGTAGGTTCGGTTATTTTTCAATATCTTGGCAACAAAAAGTCATACAACCAAACGATTTTCAGTGTTAAATTTAAAATTCATTGAAGTATTGAATTCTGAGAACAAAAATAATACGTAATTACGTAAAATTTTGAAAAAATTAGTTTTAAAATTATTTTTTTTAATTTTTTTTCCAAATTAATATTTTGAAAACGGTTCAATAAAAAAAACTTCATTTAAAATTACAATAAAAAAAACAAGTTTTTGGCTTTACAAAAAGATATAGCATGGCATTGTAAGAGCTACCGTTATTTTTTATTAATTTTTTTTCAAATTTAAGTCATGTTTTTAGAAAATTGCCCCTCCCGGCTAAACGGAGGGGAATAGACCCCCCCCCTCCTATACGATTTTTTTCTTGTCTCAACCCAACCTATAGGCTCTAACTTATTGGCACAACGCTCCTGAATCACCCTGTATATAATCAGATATAGGTACCTACTATTGTATGTACCTTATCTGTCTATATGCTTAATTCACTCGAAAATATGAATCTAGGATACCTACTTATGTTATTATACATATGTTAAAAAAAAAATTAAATCCTTCCGAATTTGTATAAAGTTCAAGTTTCAATTTCTACCCTTAAGCTTATGCTCTTATAGTGACTTAAGCACACATTGAATCGCAATCTACGCAAAATAAATAAACAACAAAATATCATGACCTTAAACCAAATATGAACGAGTATCTAGGTATCTACAATTTGCAAAAGTAATAAAAAAAATACCAACCCCTCGAAATCACATTCATTTTTTGTTTTGCTTTTTTCACAAGTCAATGGGTTCCACAAAAAAATATAAAAGATCTACAAAAATATAAAATCTTGATTTGGTGTACCTGGTGCCACCTATTGACGTAGTAACGTAATATTTCGTGATTCCTCTATGTATACTCAATGATGATACATAAATAATCATTTGCTGAAGTAAAGTTGATATTTCTTTAAAATTGCCCGTTCCGCGATTTTCCTATCCTATGTCGATCCTTGGTAAATTACTAATTAATCAAGCTATAAATTGTCAAAATCGAACCATCTGATCTGGAGTTATAAACGAACACCACGTACGACACTCTCTTTTATATATATATAGATTATTACGTTCATCCAAAACAAACAAAAATTAAAATGCTATGTTTAGTACGCATTTTCTGGAAAAACTTAACCTGAAAGTTAAAATTTTTTTTATTTGAAAGATAACTGACAGTATAATTTAATTAAGATTTCTGGCATATGACCATCACGGCTGGCTTGCGCGTATAGTCTAATGTGGAGGTCCAATTTTCGATGACTTTTTCCAACATGTTGTGACCATATATAACGCGGCGAATGTTGTCCTCCAAGTGGTTGTTCGGTTGATGAACGAAAACGTCAGTAATCACTGCTCTATAGCGGTCACCATTGACTGAAACTTTATGGCGAGCATCGTTTTTAAAGAAGTACGGACCAATTATTTCACCAATCTATAAAGCACACCAAACAGGCAGTTTTTGTGGATGTAACGGTGTCTTAACATACACTTGAGGATTATTATCACTCCAAATGCGGAGTTTTGCTTATTGACGTAAAAGCGATCTTTATCGCTGAACAAAATTTTCTTGTGAAAATCGAAATCGTTTCACGATTTCTAAATATTTTATTTTTAAAATAAATTCTCACAATTTGGAAGCGATGTTCAGACGTCAGTCTTTTCATGTTTAAATGCGAAACCAAACTAAAAATAAATCATTTGACAGCTGACAAAATGGCCGCCAGTTAAAATAGTGTTGTCAAGTTAAAATTTTATTCCTCTAAAACAAAACACCCGTTATAAATACGATCGTAAGTAAAATTGAAACTATTACAAAAAATTATAAGTAACTTTAACTTGGAAAAAATTAATATGAAAACGGTGGATTTTGGCGGGCTGTGTCGTTGTCGTTCGGTTAGTGATGCCAAATCATCACGGCTTGTTACTCGATTTAGCAGCACGTCGAAGTGATAGAACTTAATATCAAAACGAAACAGTCGTCGATTCCTCGCCTTGTAGAAGAGCTCGACCTTTCGCAGACTTCAACTTGGAATATATCGCGTCGTGACTTCAGCCTGCATTCGAACAAGTTCAATTTATCCCGGGAGCTTAAAATTCGTGACCATCGACAAAACCACCGTTTATTCGCTGACTCTGGTCTTAGAAGCGTTTGGAAGAGGGTCCCAAATTTGTCCGAAAAATCATATTTATAGCGACGTTTTTAGATGTATGGTTATTTAAGCTAGCAAAGTTGGCGTATATGGGACAACACCAACTCAAGAAAATTCATCAGGTGACTTTGAATCCTCAAAAAATTACCGTTTTATGTCGATTTTTGGTCCATACTCTTTCGAAAACGACGTTATTGAGGTGGTCCCCATATGCACCTAGACAACATGTGTTCCAGCAAAACAGTGAACGCCACGATTGACATTATTCTACATCAACGATGAGAGTAAAGTTATCTCTAGCAGAGGTAACGTGCATTGGCAGCCAAAGTAAAGCAGTTTAACCATACGTACAATTTCCTGAAGTCGCCGCCGATCAATGCGATTAAGCCACATGATGCCGACCGATATCTTTAAGGTTAACATATCACATGCCATCGCCTAAGTCAAATTCAGCTGGGATCTATATGCGGAAGGGTCATTGAAAATTGGACTCGTGTCCGTGCGACCGTAAGAATTTGATGCGACCATTTGAACAGTGCCATATTTCATACGTAAAACAAAGCCCTTATTACACTTTTCTTTTTCACTTCATAACTTAAAATGTGGGGTTAATCCTCCCAAACTAGACATTCTTTGGTATCATCTACGTAAAATTAAAGAACACGTTACATGAATTCATATGAACAACCTTTAAACAATTTAAGAAAGCCAAGTGCAACTTATAAATAGGTTCTTGCAACAAAAAACATTGCTTTATCGGCAACGACTTTAGTATAAATAAGTTATCCCATCAACCGCAATAACCTGCCATCCTGACATCCAAAGTTATACACACATCCTTCCAACCTTAAATTGTTTCGTCATTTTTGAAGAACACCATGAATGACTTTTATTTCATCAGCGCATCGTGAAACATAAAGTATCCTGCTGCGGCTAAGTGAATTCAATATGCCAGACAGCTTGACAAGTTGGGTTGGTTTAACTGAAGGATCCTCCGCGACATGCATGGGATTTTTTTTTTTTTTTTGTATTTGCAGTGACATTGCGGTGGTTTTATGTTGCAACAGGAAGTTTCAATTAAGATTTCACCATGAATTTCAACCAAACAGATTAATGTTTGTATTTTCAGTCTTTTATTGTGTGTGTGCTAAAAGGATTTGAAGGCTCTTGTGCTGACATTGGTTTTTTTTTTTTTTTTTTTTTGGAACCTTGAAAATGTGCATACAATTACTGACAACTATGATGATGAAGTATTCGTTTTGTCGCAGGTTTTTTTTTTTTAATTGTTTATTTTTAATTTATCGAAAAAATAGCAACTTCAAGGTGAATAAGATTAAAAAAAACACTCATACGCCACAGCGACCTTATTAAAAAATTCAACCATTTTTTCAACTGAAACAAAAAAAAATCAAAAATTGCTTTCTGGCAAAATGGATACAACTATTTTTACCAAGAAAGAGTTTGGCTTGTTATAAAAAATATCTATATTAAAGGTTTTGCAGATTTTGTTAGCATTTTCCTGTCTAAGCAGTGTATCTAACCTGTGGTTCAAGAAAATTAAAATTTCAGAGAAATAATTTGTTTAATTATTTTAACATAACGTCTCTGTATGCCTTATCAATGAAAGCAATCAGTACTTGATGATTTCAAATTGAATCTTTAACGCTGCTCAAATTCAAATTTTACCGGGATCTAGGGCTTTTCCGTTTTTACATCAAGGAAGATCATGGCAATTATAACTGAATCGTGACAATCATATAATATTTTTGCATATACTTAGTATGAATTTCCGGCGATTCCGGAAACTCACACGATAGCGAGGTTTAAGGTTCCCAAAAACTTTTTAAAACTTCAAACCATGGAAAAATTAAATTCAACAATTTTTCTGATATTGAATTAGTCAATGTCATTCTTTAAAACCAAGTTGCAGAAGCTTAAGTCACTCTGTTTAGCTTAGACTTGGCTTAGTTCACAAGCTAAAAGGGTGACTTATGAATTAATTTTTTCTTTATCCACAATAAAGGTAGTGAGTTATGAATTAAAAACAATTAATTCGCAAGTTAGCAAGTAAACACAATTTTTCTTAAGCTGGTAACTGACAAATTATTTTAAAAAAAATTATTAAATAATAAATTCAAAAGCTACTCGTAATACTTACTTTGTTAAGCACGTACCAAAAGTTTCCGATTCAGAAAAGAGAATATTTTTTTTAATTTCATTAAAATAACATTATGTATTCAATAATATGGCGAAATTTTGTAGTAAATAAATTGATTTTAAGTTCATTTATCTGTTAAAAATTTACATTTTGAATCCTTTATAGTATAAATATATATTCTGACACAGAATCAAAAGCCTAAACGATTTAGCGATGTTCATCCGTCCTCGTTCATCCATTCGCGTCCGTCCGTCAGTATGTTTACTCTCTAGAGGTCAGAATTTTTGAAATTTGGTATATATAATAGTTATAGTTTAAGAGTAAGGCTAAGTTTTTGAACCGGTCAAATCCACTAGCAAACGAGCCCTCAATCTCAACAACATCTATTTGGCAGAATCAAAGTGTGTTTTTTGTACAGTTACGGTCAAAGCAAAACACTTAAATTTTGCACACACAAGCTTTTGGTAAATATTCTTTCAACTAAATAAGATTATTTCAGTTTGGGCGTTGCTGACGCCCACTTTTTATACAAAACCATCAATATTGTTTTTATAAAATAACAATGCTTATATGAGAGCGAAAAACATTAAATGTTGTGGGTATTATTTGTACACAAACATCTTGTGTGCGAAATCAAAAATATTGATTTTGGGCATGGATGACACCCACTTTTCATGAAAGAACATAAAACGTAGTTTTAAAAATTTTAGGTAGGTATACCAATATTAAATATCATCCTTTTTTCCGTTCGTTATCTGAAAAATATACCTCTACATTTTCTTGTGAAAATTTCTTCAATACACCAACTTTTAAGGGCGTTCTTTTTATAAAATACCTTTATACAGGTAAGATCATTAAAAATCTACTCGATTTGGACACAAATGCCCAAAAATTTACTAATGATCAAAAGTTTTAATTTTTTTTTAATTTTTTAAGACACGTCCACTTTCTAGGGGCGTTTCCGTCAAAAGTCGCAGTGTGCATTCATTTCTCAGTTTTGAAGTAAGAATTTGAATATTTTGGTTTGTATTCCTTGGTTACGTTGTAGGTTGCGGTTCAAGAAATGCTTATTACACCCATAATCGCTATTTCCATTCAAAATCTAATTTTTAAAAATTTACTATATGTTTTGTTTTGTTTAAATCGATTTGTAAGCTTAAAATTGAATGTCACTGAACTCACTGGCAATAAAAACTTTCAACTTTGGGCGTGGCACATGCCTTCTTTTTATTGCGCCAGCAGTTATTGAACAAAAAGCTAATAATGTTGTATTTTTTCTGTATGCTAAAGAAGAATTTTGTTTCTGAAACTGGAACAGCGGCTGGCTGCATACACATACAAAAATATAGGGAATAGGGTATCCAACAATTCGTCGACCATATTTCAGTGCAGAAAAATTGCCCCATTTATGCCAAATGTAGATGACCGAATACCGAAACTCAAATACATCCCAGTGGACCGAAACCAATGCTCCGTATGTATGTACATTTTATGCAACGATTGCAAAGGATTATAAGTGGTTATAAAAAGAAATATGACGGCTCTCCTTCCACGTTAGATTCCTTTAGAACTTCATCTGTACCAACTCCGACACGATTGCCAAGCATGTGGATTCTACAATCTTGTATTCAAGGTATTCATCTTGGGCCAGTCTTATTTAATGCAGGAAGCAAAATTACCTACGCAGACTTATCTATTTATGTATATGCAAAAGACAAACAAACTATGAAAAATAGATTGACGTTATAAGTGCGCCATCTATATACGAAGTTCACAAACACTTGATTGAAGAGTTAGAAGTGGTTTTGTTTAGTTTGTCATGGGTTGGGAAGCAAAAACTACAATAGAAGACACTTGATGTAAAACAGATAATACAACTAGCGCCACCATTGACGAAGTCCACAAACAAAAAAACATATTTTCCATAAAATTACTATAAAAATAAATATACAATGCCTAAGCCCACTTCCTAAATACTGGATTGATGCCGATATACTCTGCATTCACGAAAGTAGATTCTCCAGTGCTTTTTGAATTGATTTACCTATCCACTTAACTTTAAACAGCGCATTAGACATCCTCAACTTCTATATCCCTCAGAAGACGCCTTTTCATCTGTGTCATGATAGCTCCCTTTCCACTACATAGTTCAAGTTTAAATGACAACTGTTCTAGATTGTAAGCATATGGCATAAATATACATAAGTGTTACCAAGTTTCACAAAATTCGTTGATGTCATTTTTCAGTTGTAGGAAATTTTATTTAAAAAAAAAAAGAAATAAATGAATTGGAAGCGTTTCAGGTAAGCGAACGCTAAGAAATCAAATTTAAATAAAGTTGCTGAAGCCGGTTTGGTTGTATACATATCTACAACTGCGTACAAAACAGCAGAAAAAACACATCGAAACCTCAGGATAAGGTGCAACAATGGTCCCTATTAAATTTCAAACAAAATTCAATTGAAGCATCAATGACATTACGAATGGAGAAACTTTTAGAGTTTTACATATTGACTCCATGGCAACAAGCATCAGTGAACCAAAATTCAAACTGCAAATGTATTGTTAATTTTATTGTAAATGCATCCGCTTGCTCACAATTTGTTTGTATATCCTCCTACGAGGATGTTAACTTTCCGTTTTGTAACGAAGCGTCACATCTCTTACCTAAATACATACCATCTACTTTTCGACGATACGTCATCGTCACGTGATCTATGAATATTCCAATAGTACACCACAAACAGCAACAACAACGAAGCGTGTTAAAGCACATGGAAATTTATCTTCGTCTTTACAACTCACACGATGTTGCTGTCATCGTATAACATAAGAAGGCGAAGAAAAACACATAGTGGCATGGAGCAATTCATCATCTTATTTAGGCGTTTATTTTATTATAGTTATTTAACCTCTCTGACTTCCCCCCACCAGTGGTAAGGGGTCTTAGTGGTTTTAGGCATTCTTGAGCTGAAGTATTATCGAATTTAAGTATTAGTTGCCACCAGGGGCCTTGTACCTGCCGATCGACCAGAGCGAAAGCCTGCCGTTTGCAACCTCCATGGTTTGCAGTTATTATTAAGAAAACCCTTACGTATTGCCACCAGGGGCATTAATACCTGCTGATCGACCAGAGCGTAAGCCTGCCGTTTGTAACTTCTATGGTTACATTATTTATTGAAATTAAGTTTATTTACCAGAGCGTAAGCCTGCCGTTTGCAACTCCAATAGTTGTTCTCATTATTGAATTTAAGTATAGCCACCAGGGGCATTAATACCTGCTGATCGACCAGAGCGTAAGCCTGCCGTTTGTAGCTTCTATGGTTACATTATTTATTGGAATTAAGTTTATTTACCAGAGCGCAAGCCTGCCGTTTGCAACTTCAATAGTTGCCTTGTTATCGAATTTAAGTATTAGTTGCCACCAGGGGCCTTGTACCTGCCGATCGACCAGAGCGAAAGCCTGCCGTTTGCAACCTCCATGGTTTGCATTTATTATTAAGAAAACCCTTACGTATTGCCACCAGGGGCATTAATACCTGCTGATCGACCAGAGCTTAAGCCTGCCGTTTGTAACTTCTATGGTTACATAGTTTATTGGAATTAAGATTATTTACCAGAGCGTAAGCCTGCCGTTTGCAACTTCAATAGTTGCCTTGTTATTGAATTTAAGTATCAGTTGCCACCAGGGGCCTTATACCTGCTGATCGACCAGAGCGAAAGCCTGCCGTTTGCAACCTCTATGGTTCGCGTTTTAGTATTAAGTTAAACAGTAGCATAATATCCACTCTTTGTTCCTAGAAAACCAACATCCAACGGCAAGCCCAAAATCATCGTGGACCAAAAGGATATCAACCGAATAAGGATTCCCCCGCTGCGACCTGACAAGTTGGGAAAATATAACCTCAAGGCGGATTAACGAATAAAGTGTTTTTTTTTAGCGATTAGAATAACGAATGTAAAATTATAAACAATACAATATATATATTATAATTATAACATTTAAGGATTAAAATAAATTAATTGTGAATTTATTGGAGAATCTCAATCAAAGTTTTACTTGTTTTTCTTTGATAAAGAACTTTGGACAAACCGGCGAGCAAAACCCAGGCTGGAAAGCGAAAAACACATCACAATTTGGCGCCCGAGCAGGGACTTTCAAAAGATTCAACTACAATCCTACCGCAAACCCCGTTCCGGAGTCTTCCAATAGGCACATTTCACCGCCGTTACCAGAACCATCCGTCAAGCCCTATAGAAGAAGACTCATCATCCGACCGCAAAACCATTCCGGGATCTTCAATAGGCACATTTCACTGCCGTTACCAGAACCACCCGTCAAGCCCTAGAAGAAGATTCACCACCCGATCACCGACCGACCGAGAAAATTTTGAAAGCCACCACCGACCGCCCCGTGTACCAAGCGCTCCCCGATATTAGACCCAGATCCTTAATTACCAGTCCCAAAATGAGCGATCCCGAAGAATCACCCGGTTATGATATAAACCCGTACAAAAATCTAGGGTTCATAAACTTCTTAAGGAAACACGACCTTATCGAAGTATTGAAGGCCCGAGGTTTAGAAAGCGAAGGCAAGGTTGTAGAGCTACGGCAACGCCTAAGCCAACACCTTAAGGAGCTTCGTACGCACAAATCAACACAGAATTTGTGCGAGGAACTGGAGGGAATCGTCGAGGAAAGGAATAACAACGACGACGAAAGCGAACCCCCGCTTCTTTCTGATAACGCGAAAATGTCTACTGCCGCACCTGCGGAGAACACTAATGTAGAGACTTTAGTGAAGGGTTTAAAATTCCCCCTTTATGTACCAGCCAACGTACAAACCACCAATTTCTCAGCTCCTTCGGAGGGACAATTCACTTTACAAATTCCACCGTGGCGTAAACAGGAACAAACTCCCTCTATGCCTAGGCAACAAGAACCAGGCCCCGTCCTCCGTAGCAATCAAATCGATCAGCTACCGTCGCATCTTCTCCATACTCAAGTATTAAGAGAGGATCACAGGCCGGCGACAACACCACATCAATCACCCCACTATAGTCGACTTACGTTAAACCACGAAGCCGAAACTATGAACACGGTGAGAAAATGGGGCCTACGGTTCGACTCCACAGGCAATGCGCTTGAGTTTATGGAGAGACTGGAGGAACTGACAAGTTGCTACCGTATACAAGCCGACGAGATGCTAAGAACCCTCCCAGAAATCCTAAGAGGCACCGCTTTGGAGTGGTACAGAATCAATAGAGAAAATTGGCAGACGTGGAGTCTTTTCCGCAAGGCATTCCTGCAGCGATTCCTACCAGCCCGCTATGTCCATAAGCTCGAGGACGAAATAATGCGCAGAAAACAGGGGCCCAAAGAAAAGGCTAAAGATTTCATACAGGCTTTACAATACCTCATCCGGCAGCACCCTAGGATGTCGGTAGAGGAGATTGTGGACAGAATATACGATAGCCTGCGACCAATCTATCGGTTATATATTCGACGACGAGACTTCCAGACGTTAGACGAGCTCATGGAACATGCGGAAGAGTTCGAATACGTACAAAATGAGGAGAGTCACAGCCGCCAGCCCGTAGCACGCCTTCCACCCGTACCACCAAGAGCTAATCAAGCACCAAGGTTTAATACTACTAACCATCCGTCACCCGCCCCAGCTTTTCCGCACACCGCAGCGCCCAGCCAGTATGACCGCAACACTCACTGCTGGAATTGTAAGCAGCGCGGTCATACCAAGACAAACTGTCGACGCCCTTTCCGCATGTTCTGCTCGTACTGCGGAGAGGACGGGCGACTAACAAAGGACTGCTCCTGTCACCCTCACCGGGCAGCCGTACTCCATGACCAATTCCGAGAACCGAACGACCAAGCCCAGGCGTCTTCAGCAGTTGAAGAAGCACTACCAGAGCCAGCATTCTCCACGGTGAGGGAAGTCGAAGCCGAAGCAGCTAGAGAATTAGAAACAGAGAATTCACTGTGCGTAGCCGAGTCCAGTGAAGCCGGCGTACAGAGCATGCACCTGGAGGCACCAGTGAATACCGAGACCCGCTACGACCCGCGCTGTTTCCTCTCAGTCACGATATGTGGTCGTGATTTTAAGGCGCTGCTGGACACAGGAGCTACGAAGTCATTCATAAGTTTCGAAGGTCGTCAGTTGCTGAAGAGGTGTAAGGTACCGGTGCGTTACCAGCGACACGCTATACATCTAGCAAACGACACCCCGGTCATAAGCAACGAGCACTTCACGGCCACCATATATTTCGACAACCAGGTGGTGCAGGGAGAATTGACATACATGCGGCAACTATCCGAAGAGATAGTTCTCGGTTTGGACATTTTAACACGAGCAGGTTTCGCTATGTCACTGTTCGGTAAAAAGGTCCCGATGGGGAGGTGTTTTCAACCCGACAAGAAGGACCAGTTGTGTATGGTGGGAGGTAGCCCGCTCCCTGATTACCAGCAGGAACAACTGCGTAGTTTGCTGGAGGAGGAGCTTCCCAAATTCGAGAAGTTATCTAACACTACGAATGCTGCAGTGCATCGAATCCGATTGAAGCATGACCAGCCTTTTAAGCAAAGATACTACCCGCGGAATCCAGCCATGCAGAAGATTATTGACGAGGAGGTTAACGAGTTACTCAGAGATGGGAAGATAGAACCATCTAGTAGCCCCTACAGCTCTCCAATTGTATTGGTTAAGAAAAAAAATGGGTCGTGGAGAGTTTGCGTAGATTACCGCCAGTTAAACGCAATCTCCATCATGGACGCTTACCCCTTACCGCAAATTTTCGCCATTCTCGACAAACTGAGGCAAGCCAGGTTCATTTCGACCATTGATCTCAAGCAAGGATACTGGCAGATACCTTTAGATCCCGCTTCCCGACCCGCTACAGCATTTACGGTACCCGGACATGGCCTATACCAGTGGAAGGTTATGCCTTGCGGACTTAACTCGGCAGCTGCGACCTTCCAACGCATGTTAGATACGATCATCGGTGCGGACATGGACAAGTATGCGTTCGCATACCTAGATGACATTATTGTCATAAGCGAAACATTCGATGATCATCTGGTCCATCTAAAAGAAGTGTTCAAACGGCTGCAAGCAGCTCACCTTAGAATCAACCAGGACAAATGCGAGTTCTGTAAGAGTAAACTGAAGTACCTTGGCCATGTGGTAAGTGACCAAGGCATAAGCACCGACCCGGACAAGATCGCAGCAGTGCACGAATTAAAAGCCCCCCGTAACGTCAAGGAGTTGCGTCGTATTCTGGGAATAACCTCCTGGTACCGCAGATTTATCAAAAATTTTTCCGTAGTCGCAACCCCTCTGACCAAGTTGCTAAAGAAAAACCAAGTGTGGGAGTGGGGGCCATCCCAAGAAGCCGCCTTTATTGACCTGAAGCAACGTCTGACCGAAGCCCCCGTGCTTATGTGCCCCGATTACAACCTCCCATTCACATTGCAGACCGATGCTAGCCAGTACGGGTTGGGGGTAGTGCTCTCTCAAAACACAAAGAATCAGGAAAGAGTAGTAGCGTACGCTAGCAGAACTTTAACCGACCTGGAGAAAAAGTATTCGGTGACGGAGAAAGAATGTCTGGCAATCCTCTGGGGAATCCGGAAAATGAGACCTTACATAGAAGGCTATCACTTCACGGTGATCACAGACCACCACTCACTAAAGTGGCTACATTCACTAGACAACCCCTCCGGACGACTGGCCCGCTGGGCCATTGAACTGCAACAGTTCAATTTCGATATACAATATCGCAAAGGGGCCATGAACGTGGTTGCTGACGCTTTGTCTCGAGATCCCCTACCAATTACCCAAAGTGATCTTGCCGCAGCAACAGTGGAACCGGAGGATTGGACCCAACGTCTCATCAAGCGAATTATCGAAAACCCCGACCAATTCCCCGATTACCGCATAATCGACCGTCGATTATACCGGAGGTTCGCCTCGCACCCTTTTTCTGATAAAGACGCTGATTGGAAATGGTGCGTGCCAACCAAAGACCGAAACAGGGTGCTATATGAAAACCACGATATAGTAACCGCCGGGCATTTAGGTGTAGCCAAGACGATAGCACGCGTAATGCAGCAATATCACTGGCCGGGAATGTACCGGGACGTCACAAAGTATGTGAGAAAATGCCAGGTATGTAACCAGTTTAAGCCCTCCCAACAGAAGCCGAGCGGATTGATGCATACGCGTATAGCTGACAGCCCTTGGGACACGGTATGTCTAGATTTTGTAGGGCCACTACCACGGTCGATGAAAGGCAATACCATGCTATTGGTTTTGGTGGATAGCTTCACCAAATGGATAGAAGCAGTCCCCCTTAGAGCAGCTACGACCCAGAGCGTAATTAAAGCATTACGAGAGAGAGTGATCACTCGTTTTGGAGTACCACGGGTTTTAGTGTCGGACAACGGAAGCCAATTTATCAGTACCTCTTTCACGGAGTTTTTGCTGGAAATGGGTATAAAACATCGCTTGACAGCTCCCTACACCCCGCAGGAGAACCCCACCGAGAGAGTTAATAAGGTGATCAAAACAATGATCGCTCAATACGTTAACGAAAATCATCGCACATGGGACCAATACCTGCCAGAACTCTCTTTCGCGGTAAATACTAGTAAGCACGAAGCCACTCAGTTTTCCCCGGCGTTCCTTAATTTTGGAAAAGAAATAAGAGCCCCGCAGCAAGTAATTCTGCCAGGTGACGAGACTCGCAACGAAACCCTATCCGTCAGACGGGAGCGAATGTTAGCGCTATATCAACTCGTAAAAACAAATTTACAAAGAGCGTCGCAAGCCCAAGCCAAGCATTACAACTTACGTCGACGCACCTGGAGACCCAGCATAGGGGAACGGGTATACAAAAAGGTGAGAGTGCTCTCATCCGCCGTCAAGCATTTCACGGAGAAGCTAGCCCCTAAGTATGAAGGGCCATACGAGGTAGTGAAGTTTGTTTCTCCCGTTATAGTAGTATTGCGCAAGTTAGACGATAAGAGAGGAAAAAAGGTATTGGTGCGCTCTCATTTAAAAGACATTAAAGGGTTTGCTAACTCTTCGGAGACCGAGAGAGAACACTTGAATGAATGCGGTATCATATTCAGTCCTCATCCAACCACTGAAGCGCGAACATCAATGGAGAAGCCGACCGATCTAGCCCAACCATGGGAAAGGCAACCAACACGGCCCAAGCGAATGTCTATCCCTGGAGGTGCCGTTATCCAGTCGGTGATAAAGTTAACACCCACAACAGTGCCTAAAGTTCCTGAATGTAAAGCTGACAAAATAAGAACCCCCCGACCAACAACGACCACGGAATGGACGCCACCACGACAGGTGAAAATTATTGAGGCCCTGCCACTAAGTAGCCTAATTAAAACTCGGAGAGTGGTGAAGAAGAAGGAGGTGACACCAGAGTCCACTAGTGCACAAGGAGGAGACGAACGGAGCAACACGGTCAAGGTAAGACAAGTACGTCTACCACCGGTAGTAAGGAAGGCTACAAAAACGCCAACCGTTGAGTCACCACCAAGACAACCCAAAATGCTGTCGACCATAAAAACCAAGGTGGAAGAGGTGAACACCACTAGCAACCAGCCGGAGTGTATGCAGCCAGAAGTCCCCACACTACTGCCAGGTTTACCAGTGGAAATCACCGCCGAAATTTGCGGACGCAAAGAAGCAGGGAATACCGCTGAACGCCCGATAACTAACATCATAGCGCCGCACCAACTAACGTTCCCGTTGGCAGTACTCTCCAGTTCAGCCTGTGCATTGATGTCGGCTAGGAGGGAGCCTGAAGATGGGCAGAGTAAGGTAAATAAGTTTGCACCAGAGGATCCGTTTCTAAGCATCAACATCGAAAGGCACCCCCTATACAACCCGAAGTTCCGTCGTCAACGCCTAATTTTTAAAAGACGTTGGGGTAAGGTGGTTGCCCGCATCATCAAGCCTGGAGTAGCGCTGCTAACTTATGCAGACCAGCACAAACGGATAACTTTCTAGCTGATAGGCAGGCGTAAGGAGTGGAAGTTTATTTCGTTTTGTTATTTTCGTTTTTTTTACGATAACAATGAAGTGCCATGATTATGTAACAGAAAGAACCATTTGTTTTAAGTTTTGCCAATGGCTATGTTTATGATTTGTTTTTTTTTACATGAACTGTTTATTTATTTGGTTTTCATTCAGTTATCCATTTACCGTTTTTTTTATTTACAATGAATATTTATACCTTTTTTTTTGGATTTTACCCGAGAACCTATTTTGATATTTTTACGAATCGTTTTTTTTTGCTTTTGCTTTGCTTAATAAAAAAAAAGAGAAAAAAAATATATATGCATTCATGATTTTTTAGACGAGAAAGTTCTCGTCTCCGACGAAGGAGGGGAATGTAACGAAGCGTCACATCTCTTACCTAAATACATACCATCTACTTTTCGACGATACGTCATCGTCACGTGATCTATGAATATTCCAATAGTACACCACAAACAGCAACAACAACGAAGCGTGTTAAAGCACATGGAAATTTATCTTCGTCTTTACAACTCACACGATGTTGCTGTCATCGTATAACATAAGAAGGCGAAGAAAAACACATAGTGGCATGGAGCAATTCATCATCTTATTTAGGCGTTTATTTTATTATAGTTATTTAACCTCTCTGACTTCCCCCCACCAGTGGTAAGGGGTCTTAGTGGTTTTAGGCATTCTTGAGCTGAAGTATTATCGAATTTAAGTATTAGTTGCCACCAGGGGCCTTGTACCTGCCGATCGACCAGAGCGAAAGCCTGCCGTTTGCAACCTCCATGGTTTGCAGTTATTATTAAGAAAACCCTTACGTATTGCCACCAGGGGCATTAATACCTGCTGATCGACCAGAGCGTAAGCCTGCCGTTTGTAACTTCTATGGTTACATTATTTATTGAAATTAAGTTTATTTACCAGAGCGTAAGCCTGCCGTTTGCAACTCCAATAGTTGTTCTCATTATTGAATTTAAGTATAGCCACCAGGGGCATTAATACCTGCTGATCGACCAGAGCGTAAGCCTGCCGTTTGTAGCTTCTATGGTTACATTATTTATTGGAATTAAGTTTATTTACCAGAGCGCAAGCCTGCCGTTTGCAACTTCAATAGTTGCCTTGTTATCGAATTTAAGTATTAGTTGCCACCAGGGGCCTTGTACCTGCCGATCGACCAGAGCGAAAGCCTGCCGTTTGCAACCTCCATGGTTTGCATTTATTATTAAGAAAACCCTTACGTATTGCCACCAGGGGCATTAATACCTGCTGATCGACCAGAGCTTAAGCCTGCCGTTTGTAACTTCTATGGTTACATAGTTTATTGGAATTAAGATTATTTACCAGAGCGTAAGCCTGCCGTTTGCAACTTCAATAGTTGCCTTGTTATTGAATTTAAGTATCAGTTGCCACCAGGGGCCTTATACCTGCTGATCGACCAGAGCGAAAGCCTGCCGTTTGCAACCTCTATGGTTCGCGTTTTAGTATTAAGTTAAACAGTAGCATAATATCCACTCTTTGTTCCTAGAAAACCAACATCCAACGGCAAGCCCAAAATCATCGTGGACCAAAAGGATATCAACCGAATAAGGATTCCCCCGCTGCGACCTGACAAGTTGGGAAAATATAACCTCAAGGCGGATTAACGAATAAAGTGTTTTTTTTTAGCGATTAGAATAACGAATGTAAAATTATAAACAATACAATATATATATTATAATTATAACATTTAAGGATTAAAATAAATTAATTGTGAATTTATTGGAGAATCTCAATCAAAGTTTTACTTGTTTTTCTTTGATAAAGAACTTTGGACAAACCGGCGAGCAAAACCCAGGCTGGAAAGCGAAAAACACATCACAGTTTTCAAACAAGCATAGCGCAAAGGAAACTAACTAGCGTTAACGATATGGTCTGATTGTATAGTATCGTAGTATACACGAGTATATTCTGAATACACAAGTCCCAGGTATAGCCAGCATGATGCCTATAGTTGCCACACACATAAACATTCAAAATGTTTATAAAACCTTCTCTTGGGAGAAAAAAGGATCCTGATGGAGAAGCTCCACTCCAAACCCAAAAGCAATTTCAGCCCTTATCACTGCTCATTGTTTTTCAATCAGGACTGCATGCATAAGTTATTTTCCATTTGGTTAACTTTCTCTGTGGTATATAACGGAACCCAACAAAAGTACAAGACAACATTTGTTTATGGACTTCCTATCCCATCAAAAGGATACACCGTTATGGAAGAATATATATATATATATATATATATATATATAAATGTATCTCTATCTATGCATTATACTATATCAACTAGCCCAAGGCACTATGGGCAATTGAATGAGCTTACATGTTTTTGCATACTAAGGCGTTGAAGTGCGTCCCAGGATATCCTGAACTCGAGGGGCTTTGGTATCGGCTTATGAAATCATATTGAGGAGGGTTTAAGGTATGAGAAATGCGTAACAATGATAGAAAGCCAGGAAATTTATTCTGTTTGTGTGATGCTTCAAAAGAAAAGTTCTATAAGTTGGCCAAAACAGTTTGATAAATCCCACCGACGCGTCGCTACGAATCGAATGGAAACAATTATTATTAGTAGTTAAAATGTGAATGCAAATAAATTATAATTAATTTCAATTTTTTTTAAGATCCTTGCAATTTGAACAGTTTCGCTTGTTTTTTTTTTTTAAACTGATCTTTTGAAGATGTTGGTTTAAAAATAAATCGAAGTAATAAAGTTGTTGAATATTTTACAAAATGGCTTGTACATTAAAAATTAATATTAATTTCAAAAATTAAAATCACCAAAAAAAGTTAACCAATAATAAAATAATTAGTTTACTAAATATTTTTGAAACGTGTGTATTGAATTTCTTAAAAGTTTTTCCTCAGATGGACTTCTTCGTTGTAACATACTACTTATTTTTTATTAAAAGCTTTATTTGCCAATTAAAACATTGTTTGTACATACATAGTTAATGGTTTTGTTTACACTATTTAAATTAATATAATTTTTAAAAATCTATACATATATTCAAAGTTAAGTTAGGTAATGTTTTTTCAGTTGATAATAGTTAGATACATTTATGTCGATCTGGCGTAAGCCTCCCCCGTTGCTGCCCATAGATATCTGTTCTTTCCGTCATTATACCAGTTGTTGTTGATTGTTGAATTGTTTAAGATCGTCTTCCCATCTCTTCTTTGGTCTGCCTCTAGGTCTAATTTCGTCTGGTGGGGTCCATCTTGTTAAAATGTTTGTCCATCGTCTGTTGTCTTGGATTATCGAAATGTGACCGGCCCAGCTCCATTTAAGTTGTTTTATTCTTTGAGTTCCGTCTGTTATGTAAGTTCTTCTTCTTCTTAATTCTTCGTTCTTAATTTTTTGAATAGTCTTTATATTAGGTAGCTTTCTTTCCATTTTGCATTGACATATTCTTAATTTTTCAATAGAATTTGATGTTAGTCCCATTGTTTGTAAACCGTATGTCATTACAGGAAGTATTGTTGAATCTATGATGCATTTCTGTATGTCTTTTCCAATTTTCGCATCTAGAATTTGGTTAACGTTCCAAACATACATACTACTACCCAAAAAAAAAAAAACTGCGTGCGTACAAAGTACACATGTCAGAATTAAACATCTTTGGCAAACTAATTTTTATTTTTTTGCACCGCATCAACCGACCAGTGCAGCTTCTTAAGGCCGCTTACCCGCCTAACACATTTAATATTATACACATCACATTTTTCATATCAACCTTCCAGCGTTCATTTAACCACATACCAATTCACAGCCCACAGTCAACCACCTGACTTGACTGCCTACAATGGATTTACGAAACACTTTTGTCTGCTAAGACACACATAATGCATATCGTCCCTGCTACTTACCGTTCTATTTTTAACCATCAGCCACCGACCTATTGTAAAACGACCCTAACATAACCTACAACTCTCTCTCCCCAAGGTACTGTGCGTAATGCGACGTTCGCTCTATCTCACTCTCCCTCTCTCTCTCTCTCTCTCGATCTTTCTCACTCGCTTGCTCCCTATTCTCACTCCATGGCTGTGTGCTTCATGCTATGTTCGCCCTTTCTCACACTCTGTCAATCGATCTCAATCGCTCTCTCCATTTTCGAAGACGAAAGTCACGCTTACTTCCGCTGCATCAGTAAAAATTTTACCCCCATGCGCCTAAAGAAGTTTCACTTCAAAAATTAAAAATATAAAACCAAAAAGGCTGATTATGCTTGTCGACTTCTGAAACCCTCGTCAACTTGTAATTGAAGAATCTTTGTTTCTGCACAAGACCTGCCACAAAATCTCCTGATGGCCGAACTAAAAATCAAATCGATAATTTCATCACACAGCAGAAATATAGGAAGTAAGTGCGCACAAACTTTCGGAGAATGCGGAACATGCTGCATGAAAAGGGGACGCTAGAGAACTGTATAAAATCACTAAGGACTTTGTCGGCTAGCGTTATAGCATTAACACTAATACCCCCGTTTTAGTTTTTAACAGCAAATTTTTAGTGCAGATAGAAGATCAGCTACAAAGATGGAATAGGCACTTTTGTACACTGGCGACCACAATGCAGAATTTAATCCTCAATTGAACAACACACACAGGTCTTCTTGGGATATTGATACCCGTCCCATATAACAAGTATAGATATGAGATCCATCGCGATCCATCTTCTAAAAAAAATAAAGCAGCTCGACTTCATGGTATTCCCGCAGAATTTCGAAAAGCAGACCCTGAAACATTTGGTGACAACTTCGTTTTCAAAATTGAAAACGGCAGGCTAGGGATCGAGCCGGCTGGAGAGGCATATTTAGCAAGGCCTAGGAGTACCACGCTCTAGTGGAGCCAAAATAAGTAAGTAAGTATGACCCTGAAGCTTAAACTAGAAGAGCAGGCTATTAAGGAGAGTGAAACTTACCCACGGAACTGTAAGGGTGATTTATTGTAAAGTTACCAACAAAAAGAAAACTCTAATAACAGGCGTTGTATCACCATTCTGTCCGTTTTTCCGAAATTAATGGCAACCACTGTTCTCGAGAAGATAAAATCCTGGATCAAGTCTACCCTCAAGAGGGTTCCATAGTGGACAATCGTGCGTCGACCACATCAACAACACCTTGCAAATCGTACTTGAACAATCGTATGAGTATACCAATCACTATACTATTCCTCATGTTTGTAGATTATGAGATAGTGTTTGACCGGAGATCGCTTATTGCGAGAGGTATATCCCTGAGAAAAGTGTCGCTGTTATTTGAGAGTCATACAACAACGCAAGGTTTTGCTCGATGGATAGTGTACCAAATTTTCGAAGACCAAAATTTCAGAGCTACATTCCTAACCCTCCAAATTGCATTGACAATGTATTTGGTATTTTCAAAACTGAAAATCTTGAAAAATAGGCTGCGAACCACGATGGGACAAAATTTTGTTATCAAAGCTATTGCTCCTAAGCATTGAAAGTGATTTACTTCTCGAAATCAACGATTTTTCAGAGAAAAAAGCTCGGAGAGTTCCGTTCGTTAACTCTTAAATTTGATTTCAGATGATTCTCGTTTTCGAAGGATATTATAAAAAATCAGAGAAAAAACTGTATTATAGAGTTCTGGACAATAACAAAATATTAAATAAAACCGTTTTTCTTTAAACATTATATTTTCATCCTGAACTTTAAGATGGATCATGATTGCCTCTACACAAACTTTTCCAAGAAATCACATAAACGTTTGAACTCCTACATAAAATCACAGTTACATCACTTCAGTAATTCTTTGGAATTTTTATCTGTTGAGCTTACTACTTGGACTTTTCTTGGCACAGACATACAGTTCACCTTGAAGCCAAATCTTTTTAAAAGTTCTAAAGATACCAAACATTCTGAGAAATTTTAAATAAATCTTATTTCTCATGTGTAAACCAACTCTCTTGGTGAGTTATTCTATTTTCTGTGATTTTTCTATGTGTGTGTGTATAAGAAAGGGAAATCTAAGGCATGTGAATTCTTTGAAGCTTTTAAGCAAATCAAATGAAAACCCTATTCCCTTAACACATCCAGATTCCTCAGTTGCAGAATTTTGTTATTACATGAGCTTCTTAAAATGTGTCCTAACTCTTTTTGAAGGTTATGTTGAAAGTTTGGTAAAAATAATGACATTTGCGTTAAGGACGAGTAATAATTGTAAAATTCAAGAGAAAATTCCAAAAACTTCTAGACCCCCTATATATTGTATTTAGTGGGGAGGATGTTGAACCTTAATTTCTGTACATACATAATATTTAATGCAAACACAAATCTGAGATTTATTTTGCATCGAATTGAAATGAGAATCACTATTGTTTTTAAACTCATTCTATAGATTGGGTATATTGTACCTACTTGGTGTGGGGCTTGTAACAAAGGGAAATAATACCGTTAAATATAGAAAAGTACATATGTATATACTCTGACTCAGAATCGATATAAGAGTCAATTTAGCTATTTCCGTCCGTCAGGATGTAGGTATACCCAGGGCCGGACAGGCTATACGTGCAAGCGGTGCAAATGCGCAGGGCGCTGAAACCAATGGGCGCCTTGGGCGAGCGTTTAAATAGTCACCTCGTAACCACTACCTTCTTTTTTAATTCTCATTTATTTTTGTAGCTCACACCAATATTGATATTCATTATATAATTAACAGCTAATTTGAATTTAATGACATATATACAATTATATACATATATCTACTATTCCAAAAATTAATCCATGTTTACCTTCAGTCTCACAGTAAAAAATAAAAACTTTATCTACCAAGTTAGCTTCAATAGATACCTACCTACCTAGCTATATGCTTTTTTTCTCTTTATAAGGCATCACCACGTATGAGAAATTTTATTTCATTTTCATAACCCACCCCTATGCAGTGTAACATAAAAAAAAATTCAACAGCATAAAAACAGATAAATAACAGTGTGCATGTTGGTAACATGCACACGATGTCAGTACTTCTATATGAAATCAAAGTGAGCAATGTTACTTAACAGAAATTCTGAGGTACAAAATTCATACTCATGTACACAACAGTGTGCAAAATTAAAAACTGCACCTATGAATTTTAACTCCTTTGGTTGAGTGTTTTTTGTACTAACTATGTTTAAGTTTGTCATTGGCTTCTCTTTATGAGTGGAATCTTATCACTCGTCTGGAGAGATGAGAGATAACAAAGGGTTGAGTTGAAATTTAAATATGGAAATAATGAGTGATGACTGTTGATGATGCGATTACTAATGATGAGGTTTATCGTTTGTCGTTATTGAGTGAATCTTTTTTGTTCAATTTTCTTTTTTTGTTCTTGCCCGCCAGTCATCAGTCATTGTTTCCATTAAAAAAAAAGAATTTTTTGACTAATACAGGCACAGGGTAATCGGTGTTAGCAAATATAACAAAACATACTTCTTGTATTATTTTTGGTGTTAAGTTGTTTAAAGTACTAGAGCGAGTAGGTTGAGTTGAGACAAGAAAAAAATCGTCTGGAAGGGGGGTCTATTCATCTCCGTTTAGCCAGGAGGCGCAATTTTCTAAAAAACATGACTTAGATTGGAACAAAAATAATTAAAAAACAACGGTAACTCCTACAATGCCATGCTATATCTTTTTGTAAAGTCAGAAATCTCCTCCTTTTTAGTGTTTTTAAATAAAGCTATTTTAGTGATCAGTTTTCAAAATATTAACTTTCAAACTCAAAATTATGGCAACAAAAAAATAGAAAACAATTTCAAACTAATTTTTTTCAAAATTTGATGTATTCAAGTATTATTTTTGTTGTTAAAACTCAATGCTCTTATTAGTTTTGGGTCGGATACTGAAAACCGTATATGGCTCTATGACTTTTTGTTGCCAAGCTATTCAAAAATATCCGAACCTTCTTGTTCATAAAAAACACACAAAAATTTGCATTACTTGTGCCATCTCGTAAGGCCAGATTTTCGTGTTTTTATGCAGAAATAGGTTCTTTTATTTTTGAATAGCTTGGCAACAAGAAATCCGTCAGACATACGGTTTTTAATGTTGGACTTGAATCAAATAAGAGCATTGAATTTTGGCAAAAAATACTAAATAAGGTAAAATTTTGAAATAAAATTAGTTTGAAAATTTGATTTTAACCTTTTTTTTAAATTTTGAGTTTGAAAATTAATATTTTGAAAAACAAAATAGGTAAAAGAAGAGGTTTTTGGCCTTAAAAAATGGCATAGCATCAGCATGGCGTTGTAGAAGTTATTTTGTTGTTTTTTAATAATTCTAGCTGTTTGGCACACCTTAAGTGAATCACCCTTCATAAGCTTTCGCTTATGAAAATTCACAAACTGTACGTTACACAACCTACCTCAAATATATCTTGTATATCTCTTATAATTTTGTGATATATTTTTTGACTTGAATTTACAATTATTTGTGTATTCTTCAGTTACTATTATTACTCGTTAAAAAAACGCATTGCAAAGTCTACCCCTTGGGTAATGAGGAAATGACTTCTTCCAAAAATTACCGCAATTGAGGGTGCCAATGATAAAGCTTGCACAGGGCGCTAATTTAGCTCGGGCCGGCCCTGGGTATACCTACTCTCTAGAGGTCGCAATTTTAAAACTAGAAAGCTTAGATTTGGAACATATGTATAATTGTTGGCTCTAGAGTAAGGCTTATTTTCTTAACCAGCGAAATCCGCCCACACTCACCATTTTTGTTCACCATTGTTCATTGGCAAAACCATTGCATTATAAACTATAGTATTTCCAGTTGAGGTACGCCATCTATCGACGAAAACTAAGCTCTAGAATACCATAGGAAGCAACAACAACAATTTCCACCATTTTAATTGTTGTTGTTGCTCCCCATGGTATTCCAGAGATTAGTTTTTCGTCGGCGGTAAAAAAGGATTAAAACCAGATTACTCTTATGAACAATTGAACCAAAACCTTAGAGTACAGGTTACTAAGACAAAAAACAAAAAATAACAAATTGCAACCAATTTATTGAAGCAACGTTTCTGCCTAAATAATCAACAATAATTCCAATATTTAAATTTTCAAAGTCAAAAATGGCTTTTCCAATCAAATGATTAACAGTGAATACAAAAACAAAAACAATAAATGCGTATAAAGATGTGGTTTCTACATCTTAATTTGAATTTCAATTCGATATTTTAAAATAAAAATATATTTCAAGTGCACTGTAAAATCTTATACTAATGTGTATGTTCAGAACTTCAGAACATATCTGTAATTTGCCTTACCGTAAGCGTAAGGTAAATGCATAAAATCATTTTTGGTCCAAATTTCAACACAATAACTCAACTGTAGCAAGACCAAGGGTTATTCACATAAAATATGAAGTAGGTACCCAGCTTGGACCTTTACAAACCACATTATTTTAATTAATGGAAATGCATCTGAAATTGTGTTGTTATGTCAGATGGTACTTGAAAATATTGCTGCTGCATTTGAAGATACTTTTGTAGATACTTTTGTAATTCTGTTTACAAGATTAAGAATAAAATGAAGGCATACAGACAGATAGGCTATAGACATATTTTATAATATAAGAATGGGGAATGGTTGTCTGCAATGTCTTGCTACATTAAATTTGGCTGCATGTGCTTCTTTAACGTTTGTTTTACATGTATGTACATAGTTTCAAACCTGATTTCAAATATTGTGGGAAAAATATTTCTCAGAAAGTTTGTTCTCAAATAGGGCTTCGATTTAAGGTAAGAGTAACTATAGAGAAGCTTTGTTTAATAAAAGGTCGTTATAGGATACTTTAAGACAAAATCTTAAAACATCTCATTTGCTTCTAGATTCAGCCTTAACTAAAAAATTGTATATTTTTACCCTTTAATAGAAATGGTGCCGACGGTTATGGCTTTGATAAAGCATCACTTCCTGTTCGATCAGCAAAATCAAACGTCACTGCCAGTGGTTAGTATTTAAATGGTGGACCGTACGAATCACCGAACGCTTGCTGTTGTCATAGATGTTTGTTCTCTGTTTTGTTCAGTCTTTGTTCCGTATGGGAGCCATACATAGGAAAATGCTTAAAATCTGAAGAAGACAGCACTGACGAGCAAGTAACCATATGCACAAACACAACAATCAACACTTACGTGTATATGTATATTGTATATGTTGAGGAAAAAAAGTGTATATACTTTTTTTTTGTTTATTTATTAATTTTTGTTAATTTCTTCTTATAATTTTCCAATTTAAATTTAATTTATAAATGTTCATGCATTTTGTTATTTTGTTAACTTTTAAATTTTTTGTTAAAATGCCAAACAATGTTATATAATACCCTATGTTTTCTTATCTTGCTCCTTAATCTGTGTAAGTTAATCTTTGTCATCATGATCTGCATTGGCACTTGTTTTTCTAATTTATTGTTAGATGAGACCGTTTGTTAGAGAAAAACCGTAATTATTGGTGACGAGTGCAAAATACTGGTTTTGGCAAAACTGGTCTGCCAGAACACAATTTTCAAGCACTTTTTTGGCAACCACCAATCCAGCCGGTCGACATAAGGAATATTTCCTTATATATTTAATTTGTTAATTTTCTTCTCGCTCGTCTTGATTAGAATGTATTGAATTGTTTTTTGGTTTAATTAAAGAATAAAATTTATAACGTTATTTAAAGTTTGCGTTTTACTTTAATTTACATTAATTCTTAATCAGTATATATTATATATTTCATTTCATGCCAAACTGCGAGCGGTGTTCTCTGTAAAGAAATTTTATTTCTGAGTTAGTCTAGAAAGTGCCAGCAACGAGCGAGCTAGCTAATAAATTGGGTTTTTTTATCAAAGATGTTTTCCCAAACAAAATGTCACTGAGTTTCATTCAGATCGGTTATTCATTAAAATGTTCAGTTTTGTTTTTAAAAGGAAAAAGAAGCAGGACGGAACAGTCTGTCTCTCTGTCTTGTGTTTGTCTTGGGTCTAGGGTTTTTGTCACATTTGGATATGAACATGCTTACTCCGTAGATGGCGCGTAGAGTCCATTGTGGAACACGGACCTTAAACAACATACCTCACCATCACCATAGATGCGGTCTTCCATGGGCTACGTTGGCTTTCAAATTACAATTGAAAACTTGTCGGGCTCGCCAGCACCTTGACACAAGTGTCGGTCTCGCCAGCACCTTGACAGAAGTGCCTGGCTTGCCCAGGAGTTAGAGGAAACTCGTTTGGTTATAGTTCTAGCGATATATTGCGATTGCAGGTTCGCGACATAACATTGTCTCAAAGTTTATAGTGGATATGCCCATTCCCACTTTGGATAAAAACGGGTAGTGGCTAGAGTCTACGTTGGCCCCTAGTAAAGTGCAGACATCTAAGACATTGGTGGCAGTGTGCTATCAATTGCAATATACCTAGTCAATATTGATGATGACCTACTCTCCAATTGTCTAGCTAAAGCTTCCCTTCTCTCCGATATTCGCGTTAAAGTCTCCAAAAATAATCTTACTGTCGTACTTCGGGCATTCATCAAACGTCTTCCCTAGAAGATCGAAGAGCTCTTATTAGGATGTGCCATCTTTTACCCAGTGGAGGCGTGTGAACGCATAAACATTATTTTTTAAAGCGGTCACCCCGGAACTGGGGGACCAGTTCCAACTAGCTGGATAGTATAGCCCAGAGCAAGAAACCCACTACCGTGATGCGAGAGCTACCGTTGGATTTTTTTTTATAATTTGCGCGCACTCAAAGGGTTATAAATACCCTTAACATGAATTAATACAGTGCGAGCGGTTAGGAAAGTATAGGATAGGAGATGCAAGGAGATATCGATGCACATTGGCTTTAAACGTCTGTACATCACAATGGGAGGAACAAATCGAGCAGGGTAAAGCATTCCACATTCTTCTAGTGCGGCTAAAAAAAAGTCTCTATGCTTGACAGTACATCAGAAGTTAGGCTAGAGTATAAATTGATAAGCATTCTTATGTCGATTTTTATTGGTCACGTTAGATCAATCTTTCTCGATCTAGATCGATTTTTTCGATCTGACAGCTAGATTTTATTGTTATGTTGGTTAAGAAATCAATTTTTTTTTCGATCTTAGATCAATATGTTAAATCTCATTTTTTTTCGAGATTTAACACATACCATCACAATACTCTCGAACAGCTGTTTTTGAAGTTTTGTTTTTGGCATTGCGACATTGTGAAAATTAAATTTTTTGGTGTTAAGGAAAATTGTTTTTAATTATAAAATAAAGTTTTGTTTTTGGCAAAAGAATTATTTTAATTATAAAGTGAAGTTTTGTTCTTGGCATTGCGAGAGCTCAATTCTTTTTGGCAAAATAAAATTCTTTCTAATTATAAAGTGAAGTTTTGTTTTTGTTATTGCGAGAATTCAATTCTTTTGGTAAAGAAAATTCTTTTTAATTGTTTATGATTATTATATTTTCATTAAAGAAGTATATGGAATTGAATAGATTTATCAAAATGTCCATGAGCTGTGAAAGAAGTGGCGTAGGTTTAATTTGTCGGTAGTGTTTGTTTAACGGGAGAGATGCAGAAAGTAGCGGGCCTACAGGCAATAGTGTCAATAGTCACAATAATGTAAGGCCACTGAAATGGATACAGCACTGTCTGCCGGGCCAGAATTGCTTTTGAGAGCAGAGAAATATTACAACTCTGTAGGATGACCTTTCGTTCAAGCAGCAGGTTCGAGAAGACATCAATTAGCAGTTCAGGACCTAGGCAGATGAGCAGTTCACTTAATTCCGTATTCTCCAGGCGCAAGTCAGTCTGTCGCCGGATAAATATTTCATCATAGCGGGGATCCCTGATTAGGTTTCGACTAACCAACGGGTCATATGGCTTCCCTTGGCTCTCATTCGCATAAGAACTAAACTTCTTCTACTATCTTGGAGAGTTGCTGATGAACCCTCTGATAGAGATTCTAGTGTCGCCGACTCCTTCAAACCCTTGGAATTTGCTCCCAAACTCATATGTTTTGTGGAGTAGATCACAGGACGTGAGAAAAGTGGAATCTTTATGTGTAAGCACTTGCCAGCGGGTGGAATATCAGCTCTGTAGATTACTGAATAGCACATTCATTTCAGTCTCTGTCTGTCCATGTCGGGACTGAACTTCCTTTAGTAGCTTCTGATAAAGTCCCAGAGCTTTACATTCGCTTATAATACAGTAACATAGCGGAAGACATGTATCCGAATTTTCAGGCAAAACACGCCTGCAATAGCCGTAGATCTTGTAGTTTTGATCGTCGGTCAGAATCAGACAGTATTCTTGATTTTCCTTCCCTGTTCGCACGAGATCAATGTGGGGGAAAACCAACTGTTCAATAAGCTTTGGACACTGGGACTGTGATGCTTCTTTTTCTTTTTCAGCTGCTGCGTCTGCTGATTTTTTAGCAGCCTCAGTTGAATCCAGTAGATCATCTCCAGGTGGTTTTATTATTTGAGGACTATCTGTTGAACTTTTGTTGCGACATTGTCATTTTGACACACACACACAATTACAAAAAAATCAATCTCGTTTCTGTTTTTCATTGCACAAGAAAAATCAATCTTGACAGTAAAATCTGGGAAAAAAATCAATCTGACAAGTTGATCTAACGTGACCAATAAAAATCGACATTAGCGATGCGAATATTACGGGGAACTTGTTTAAGGGGAGGAATGTATCTGGCTATTTTTCTGGAGCACTGTTAATGGAAGTAGCGATACAAAATAAATTAGACAAGAAACATTACGGCGATGTTCAAGTGAAATAAATGTTTCTGTAATGGTTCTTTTTTGAATCCTATCCAGGAGGCGCAAGTGAGTAACAGGAGCACCTGCAAATTAATGAGAGTTAAACTCGAGCTTCGGGCGAATATATGCCAGATCAGAAGGGGACAAATATTTCTTACATCGATTAAGGAAACTTAAGCATTTTGCGGCATTTTTAGTCAAATGAGTGGTCGTTCCACAAAAGTGGATTAAAAATACATTATGGACTCTTGGCCAGTAGACTTTTGACCCTGCTCCGAAAACAGGTACGAGTATAGATTTGTTTGAAAGGATCACCTGTGCTTTAACTCAAATGAAGCTCTATGTAACGAGAAGATCTTTTCAGTTCAAATATGTAGTGTACACATCAGAATTTAAATTCATAGAACCTTAAACATTTAGTTAAATATGAAAATGTTTCTGTTGAACTGTAATTATTCGTCACAGCTCTGAGCGACTGTCCATCTTGTGATTTGGTTTTGTAAAAAAAAGTTCTCATTTTTCTTAGTATTTTACAGAAAGGAAAAGTCCCGAGCAATAATGTGAAAAGATGCATCACTAAATAAATTCTCTTTTCATTGAACACTGTGTTATAAATATGTACTTATTTCTGTTCACAATATCTCGAAGCTCCTCTTTCTTGGAACTACGGTTTCAATTCAATTCAATAAAAATTTCATCTCAATGTCTGCTATTCCATCACATCGTGCTGGTAAGGTTAGATATCCTGAAGAACCAAACAAATTTAATAATATCCTTCAAATGGATTTGTGATTTAAACAGACATAGACTGGTCTAACAATGCTCGTCCTTGTGTCATTGCAATGAATTTTGATTTTTATCTATTTGTAAATCACAGACCAGAAGAAAGGTCACGGCATCAGGAGGTATCCGATATACTTTGCGAAGAATAGTAGAACTGACAACATCTGGTGCAGTAATCGATTTGTGAACAAACATAAATACCTTATACGGTAGAGAGAGATTTTTGCTGAATAAAAATGAGGGGATTCCTTTAGGGACACATGAATAATACGGTTTTTTCTGAAGGATGTGGGTTTAATAACCATATTTTTTTTTTTTTTTTAAATACAAATATGCAATACCTATCAAGACTACAAAAAATATTTAAATATCTTTCAGAATTCTTCAGCTTTTCTTTTGTACATTATAAATGTAAAAATGTTTTTTTTTTCTAGTTGTTAACCAAAGGCAGAGCTACCTTTATTTTGTTCATCTTGAACGTACTCCTTTCAGCAAAAAAAAAAAAAGAAAAATAAAAAAAAACAAAAGTTACTCTCACCTAAAATATATGAATTTCGACCACTCGATAACCGAAAAATGAACATGTCTAGCATTGCAGTTGCTATCAGCACCATTTGTTGAAGATGCCTAAGTTATCCTGCTAGGAACAAGAAATTAAGTAAAAGATAAACGCTAAGGATCCAGAGATCCAGACCCAAAAAAGAACTATACATATCTATGTATATCAATCTATCTATTTTAATAAAAAGAAAAAGGGAATTTGTTTGCTTGTTTTTTGTTTATTCGTTCGCATTAATCTCAGAAACTTCTGGTCCGATTTGAAAAACATTAAATGTTGTAAGAAAGATTATGTTAAGAAGAGGACTTTTGGTATAACTCTTTTTACAGATTTTTTTATTTCATTGGGTAAAACTGGATTAGCCACATTTTGATTTTGCAACTAAATTTTTCTCCAAAAATAGCTGTTTAACGGTAGAAAAAAAGCATCTCATAATCACAATAATTTTTGTTTTCATGTAAGATTTCATGGAAGAAAATTTAAATATTGTTGTATTTTCTTATTCGGAAGCCTATTTCACATACAAGGTTTGCAAAACGAAATCACCCTATTGGAAGATGCTCTCATTTTTGCAAATGATCGCCCGATTTAACCGTTTCAGGCATTTTTGTGGGGTTTTTGGAACAACAGAAAACATTCGACACGAGTGCGAGAATCTGTCGCCCGAAACGATTCTAGAATTTACGAGCTTCATTTGAATACCAATAAAGGCCCAGTTCTGTTTGCTAAATCGTCTTAAAGTCAGCAATCAATATTTTCACGGATGCATTTCAATGATAGCTATATAACTGGCCCCTTATATGGTGAAATGGGGTTTAGCAATTGCCTATGTCTTCTGGTGTACTGAGGTAAATGAAAAGGGCTTTCTGCCTCGGGTCTCTGTCCTGGGAGTGGGAGTCTTGTTTTGAAGTAATTTTGAACCACTTTTTCGCGCATTTCAAACGGTATCTTGACCATAACTTGAGTATTTTTGGTTTTTAATGCATCTAGACTTCGGAGATTATTTACGTAGGTTGGTTTTTTTGCGTAGCTCCACAGAAAAAAATCTAACGGTGTCAAATAGCATGGTCTTGGTGGCCAATTTTCCTCTTTAAAAAGTGAAATATTACGCGACCACGCGACTTCTCACGCAATAAATCCATAATTGTTGGAACCACACATCGTTCAAGTCATGATCTTTAACCGCCGCCGTCCAAAAAAAAATCGGTTATCATTCTACCATATCGCTCCAAATTGACTATAACCCTCTGCTCATTGGCATCTTTGAAGAAATACGTCCCACCAATGTCCAATAACACCTTTCGACCATAGAGAACACCAAACAGTCACTTTGTCTGGATGCAACGTTACCTCTTTGGTTACTTGTGGGTTTTCTGAGCCCCATATGCGGCCCATATTTCGTTTGTTGTTGAATCCCATACCGAATGAGAAATGTGCCTCATCGCTAAAGATAATGATGTTCGAAAAAAATGGTGTTAATACTGTCTGTTGTTTCAACACTCACTTTTGTAGTAAGTTTTAATAATTTTAACGCATTGGTTAAGCGATACATTTTCGTAAACGTCAAACATTCAACTAATCTGCTGCTATTTCAAATGACAGCTGAGTTTGACAGGTATCAAATGCAACTGCTACAAAAATAATGAAACGCAAGGCCTATCGTTATGCAATAAATTTTACGGTAACGGGATGTACTTAAGAATTTTTTTTTATTATCTGTCAATAAGTTTTCAAGACCTGTGTTTCAGAAACTACTTTTGCATTGAATCTTTGTAAGTGCTTGTTCTTGATAAGTTTAACAGGTGTAGCGAATATGAAGTCTCTATAGGTTTGTTGGAAAAAATTGGAGTCGACCAAAAATAGCCTAAATCTATTCCTGTATAAATATAGTACATAATATCAAAGTGGCCACACTAAGCTTGGCTAAGAAGCCTTCTTAAGATCTACAAATATGATAGTGAAATCGGTGATGGGAACTCAGCTGATGTGTAGGACCTTAAACTGTTCAACACACTATTGGAAACTTTTAAGCCCGATTCTATACCGTTAGTATTCAAAAAGATAGTTACCATTATTTGTGAAAAACCTAACAAAATTATTTCATATTTCAATTTCCTGCAGTTATCTAGATAACACTTCCTTGCATTAGCACCCTAAGTCCAGTCACTAGAAGTGATTTCGTTATTCCCATACAGCCTTTCCAAGCGACACAAAATAAAAGCGGCTGCTATGTGTTCAGATGATGGTTGCGGACATGCCATGTGGAATGTTAAAATTGTCCATTCCGAAACGGCTAAAAGAGAAGCACTGTCCATGAGGGAGGATTTTTCATCTCCTTGAAAAAAAGCAGTACCCCGGAAAACAAAATAGGTGGAGTCAGGGATCCAACCAAAAACCTTCACAAACCACTACGCCACGGTACTACAAATTAAAAATATTTAAGTCTTTTAAAATCAGGAACAAGGCATTTGACAGCAAAAGAAAGTTGGTACTTTGGGACTGATGTCTTTACTAATTGTAAAGGAATACCAATACCTTACCTTCTTCACTTCACTTTATCAATCAACCTTAACATGGAAAAACATCTAAGCTTCCAAATATTCAGGTATCTTTCTTTGTACTCCTCTCGTCCTATACTTCACCTTCACCCATATAGTCACTCAAGTGAAAATCCATTAAAGACAAGAGAGGATACATGAGAAGTCATCAAGATCCGGTGATATAAATCCACACACACTATATAACAATTAATCGAACTGCTCTATTGGCTAATCTATTCAATATAGCTTTAGGTATAAAGTGACATTAAAGGAGACCATGCGATGCAGACTTCAAGTATTAATTATTCAGGTGTTTTGTTTGTCCATATACAGTGAAGGAAAGCAACGTTGCAATATCTGCAAGAGCAAAGTCAAGAAATTCCTCTCTAAGGATTTATAGGAAACACTTCCTATGGATTCTAGATCCTATCCTTTATACTGATGGAATGAACAACATCCTGGTGATGTTTTGCAACTGCATCTCATGGTCGATGGTCGTTCACGTTTACGTATATGTAGTAAGGCTACACCTAATCAACATTCAGTAATTTATCAAAGTCCTGGGGATTTGTTTATGTTTATGTTTGTATTGTGAGATGCACTTGACCTGCGATGTCATATTATCAAACGCATCATTAAGTTTAATTCTATCGGTTAGAGTTGACCACAGTAAAAATAAATATGTCTTGACCTGACGGAAGCAATAAAAACATCAACGTTACAAAAATAAAGATGAGGAAAGGAACAGCTCAATAAATTAGACTTGGAAACATGATACACACAAAATTTTCAGACAAAAATAGTTAAAAAGGATTCGATTTAAAGATTACCAATGGATTTGATTTGGTATCGGCTCAAAAACAAAAAGGAATTTCATTTTACATGTGTGCGAACGTTTATTGAAATGCACAAGGTAGACAAATTAAAGTTAATTTTTTCCTATAATTTATTATAAATGGTGTTTTTTTAGCTGCATGAGAAGTTTGGATGGTTGTTGTCTATGGTTTGACAGTTGAGAATGTAAAACTGTGTTGACATTACTACTGTTCAGTAATGTTTGGCAATTCATTATAGATCGTTAAACGGCGGAAATTTACTGGAACAAAATATATCTGTTCGCGAAGTTCAAAGAGCACTTCGTCCATTTTCACCGAAGAGTGGATAGATAAATGGCTTTGTCAATAGCAAAATTGCCTTATATGAACCGCAGGCAACTTTATTTCCTGAAGTGGTCTTGTGAACTGGACCCTTCGTTGGTGCCACGCCGCCGCACCGCCGCCCGGACATATGCGATATGCCAGAACTCATATTTAGAAAATAAATGCCATTAAATTATTCTTAATTCCAAAAAAGGTACGATTATATACTACTTACTCTTCACCACTCAGCTACAGTTATGGTGATCCATTCGAATTTAGAGTCCTAACCAACTAGTCCTCCTCCTCCTACTGATGTCTTTGGGAAACCCGCCCACTGCTTGTGAAGAGGCAGTTTACGCACGAACGAAATCTGGATTCCTTTCCACGAATCTGGAAAGTTTTCTTTTTTTATTAAAAAAAAAACAAACCGCGCTTTTATAAACTTAGTTTGTATAACAAACTAAACACTCACTGAACATAAACCAATTTATTGAAGACTCGACTAGTTAGTACGTATGTTCAGAAAATGTATGTTTTTGGTGTCTTTTATTTTCTGATCACTCAGCTACTCTGCTGCCCGCTTGGTCAGTAATATTTCGATTCAGACGTATTATTCTCTTAAAACATTAGAAAATTATTTAGCTAAAAGGTTTTTGGACTACATACCCCACAAAACTTATCAAACAAATTTTCATAAATGATCACTCAAAACACAAATTCAAAATTGATCATTTCGCTATAACTTATACGTCACCAAGGCTAGTCAAACCCACCACAATAGATGGAAAACCCTTAAATTGTCTAAATCTTATATTATTTGATTCGTATTATTTGACGAGCATTTACTCGTTTTTCGCAACACGACTACCCAAAACGACTCGTTTTCCCATACATTTTTCATACCCAACTCGTTTTGCAAAACGACTTGATTTTGCTAAAACGACTGCAAAACGAGTTGCAATTTCAAAATGAACTACACGAATGGATCTATTTGTGACGTTATTGTGAATAAACACTAAAAAAAGGACAGCTGATGGCTTGCTGTCAAAAAAAATTTCTACGATTTGAAGAAATTTTTTGCTGGCAGCGGTAAGTAATATTTTTTTTTAAATATTTGTATCACTGTTTTTTATTATAATTAGGTAACAACAAATGGAAGGATCACTTGTTTGTGAAGCACTTCTCTGTGGAGGGTCATCTGGAACTTCATGCCCTGCTCTTTATACCACTTCAGGTACCTTTCGATCTCTTTGAAAACCAGAGGATGCATATCATCAAGAGTTATGAGTGCATTTTCTTTTTATCATGGACAATGTCTTATTCCAGAGTATCTCATTGATTCCAAAGATGTCCCGTTGAAGATTGAACGTCTCTCGTGAAATGCTTCATAACAGAACAAAGTTGGCAGATTGTATCTATTAACCGCATAAACATGCCACCTAGCGCCTCAAGGAATGCATATATACATATACCGGCCATATATTTGTATAGAAAGGAATAGCCTGAAGGCGTGTGGGAGAAGACAAAGCAAAGTTTTAAAATGATTTTATATGTAGGAATAAATAAACAACTGTATATTAACAGTCTTTTTCTTATCGGCGTCCTTGTTGGTGTCATCATCCTCGCCGACATCTTCAATTTTAGACTCGTCCGTCGTCCATTTCTTTCTTCGTCACTTGATCTTCCTATTCTGGCTCTTTCTCGACGAGCAACTTCATTGGGTAGCCAATGAACTGATAGTGCTTGTTAACGATTTCCTTGTTCTTGCTCTCCTCCAAATATAAGTCCTGGTCCTCCTTGAAATGCAAAACAATCTTTGTACCAAGTACCAAAGGCTCAGATTTCACTTTAATTTAATTGCATTTTTTTTTTTTATTTTTCAATTTCAAACAATTGCAATGTCAAACAAAAACGAGTGAATGTTCGGTGTGAACGCTCTACTCGTTTTGGTAAACGAATAGCCAAAACGAGTGCGGTGTAAATAGGCTATTAGGTCCCTTTTTAGAAATCGCAGTTTCAATATTTACCAAAGTGACGAACAGTGACCTTCTTTTTCTGAACTGACCTAATAGTAATTCAATAGGGAAGAGGAAGACTGTCAAATATTGAATAATGGTGATAAAATTCTCTCCAAGAGAAAAAAAAGTTAAAAAACGCTTTGAACAACAAATTTTTTACACAACTTTAAGACTTCAGCATTTTTAACATTAGTTTTCCCAACTTTATTTAAGAAGAAAAACGTGAAGTGAAAGAAAGTTTGATACTTTTCTCGCATGGATTAAATAAAGTGCACGACTGGGTCGTACGAACTTGCTCTAGTGTGTTAAAATGGTCTTGGGGGCTTGAGATTTTGGGAAAAAAGCGTTGAAAAAATCATATGAAATCTTATAAATCACTTCAAAATCAATACCTTAAACGTTTTTTTCAAGAAAATGGAGTAAGCCATCAGGTTTCTTTTACTTTTTTGAATTTTTACGAAATTTTTTTTTCAAAATCGTTCGACCAGTTTTTTCAAAAAATAGTTTTTTTTTGAAAAACTTTTCGAAAATATCTCGACTGAAAAGGTAAAGTATCTTAAGTCAATTTTGATAATTTTTCAGGAGAGCAAAAAAATGATTCAAAGCTGCCTCCCAAAAAATCTTTCAAGTGTAGACTTTATTGAACAAAGCATTTAGATGTCAAATTTTATGATTTTTTTTTTTAAATTTATTTCAAAAAGATATTTTTAAAGTTTCGCCCGTTATAAGGAAAAATATGACTTAAGATAGTTTTAAATAGTATTTTATATTAATTTCCCAAATCTTAAGTTGAGATAAGATATTTTGCCTCGTCTTTTCGAAGGACGTTTTCAATTCCTATGTCCATTTAAGATGAGTTGAGCGTGCAAAGGTGGAAAAAAAGAGATTTAAGATGATAATTTCTGGTTTTTATTTTAAAAATTTCAAGTCCTTAAGTCTATAGAGATAGACTTTTATATTTAAAAAATATAGAAAAAAAAACTTAAACAAAAAGAAAATAAACCAGATTATAAATTCATTGCAAAAAAACTTAAATAAACTTCATTTTACATTGTTTTAAAATTCAAATTAATAATAACAAAAAATAATGGAAAAACTGAACAAAAAACTTAATTTGATTTTATTTAGCATTGTTTTTTTACGTGCATACGGTCTTAAAATTAATAAAAAAAAATAATTACGAATTCAAACATTAGGTTTCTTATTCTGATTCGATTGATAGATTTTTTTTTGAATTTACCATTCGCAGAATGGCTGCAGCACGCGAGTTGCTATATGTACATATATGTACATTATACCAATGTATCTGAAAAAAAGTATTTTAAAAAAGTTATGTATGAACTATCCTTGAAACAAAAAAGCTTTCTTGTAATTTATAAAGTATTCACTAACTAGCCTTTACCCGCGGCTTCGCTCGCGTTTCAGATGATCAAGAAGTAGACTGTAGCTTGAGAAGTCGGCTATTGTAATCTAGGTTCTTCTTCTTTTATAGCTTTATAATTCCATACCTATGAACATTAAACCGTGATAAAAAGAAACCTTTGTGCTATTCCACACTATAATCTATCTCTGTGCTAAATTTCATTCAGATCCGTTCCGCCATTCTGGTTTGATTTCAAAAATTAAAACAAATCTATCCCATGGGAACCATACATTTTACCGGGATAAAAAGTAGCCAATATGTTTTTCCAGACTATAATCTATCTCTGTGCTAAATTACATTCAGATGAGTTCAGCCATTATTGTGTGATTTCAAAAATTAAAACAAATCTATCCCACAGGAACCATACATTTTACCGGGATAAAAAGTAGCCAATAGCATATGTAATTTCAAAAATTAATACAAATCTATCCCACGGGAACCATAGATTTTACTGGGATAAAAAGTAGCCGATATGCTATTCCAGACTATAATCTATCTCTGTGCTAAATTTCATTCAGATCCGTTCATCCATTATGGTGTGATTTCAAAAATTAAAACAAATCTATCCCACGGGAACCATACATTTTACCGGGATGAAAAATAGCCTATCTGCTATTCCAGACTATAAGCTATATCTGTGCCAAATTTTATCCAGATCCGTTTAGCCGTTCTGGCGTTTATTAGCAACAAACATCCAAACATCGTAACTTTCACATTTATAATATTAGTAGGATAAGTACATTGTACATACCTTTTTTAGTTGTATGAATGTGTTTTATTAGTAATAATTTTTCTATAACGAAAACAACACTATCTGAAACACTAATTGACACACTAACTTAAATATTAACTGAAACACTAAATGAAAAAAGGACTGAATTATTAACTCTTACCAAAAGAAAAACTTTCGCTCAAAAAGAAATCCAGAATCAAACTACGCAAAAAAATATCTTATGTTCTTATTACTACGGATATTTTGTTTAGGTTTGCAAACGGTAAAGTATCCTATGACTACTTAGGGAGAGAAAAATTTCAGTTTTAAATTCAAAAAATCATGTTATGTCGACATAAGATGATTTGCCTTTTCACACTTTTTCAGAATTTATTTAAGTATTTTATCCTATGTCGACCTAAGGATGGCTTTTGTTTATGTTTGCATGCGTGAAAATATCTTAAGTCAACTTAATATGATTTACGATTTGACAACAATAAAAAAGTCTAAAGTCAATATAATCTTAAGTCTATTTTAGGTTTTAAAATTAAGCAGAACACACAATCTATTATGTGCACTTAAGATATTTACCTCGTGTAGAGATGTGTCTTTTGAACATAAGATGAAGTTGTTTTTGTATATAATAAAGCATAGGAGTGAGATAGAAGGTTGTCGATAAGAGAGAACTGTAGTTCTTTCGAATGGCACTGAGGTTCAACAAAAAAACGCTAAATATCTTAAGTCGACCTAAGATACTTTACCTTTTCAGTCGAGATATATTCCAAATTTTTTTTGAGTATGCCAACTTCTAGCACTTTGTAGTTTTATCAGAAAATTAAAATTAAAAAAAATAAATTAGGTAAACCGTTTTTGGAAAAACCTCAAACATTTTTTTTTTGAAAAATTTAAGAATTTACTATATTATTTCTTTTATAAAAGGGCTTCTACATTAAAAACTTCATCGAAATCAAAAAATCGGTCCTATGGGAGGTACCGTTATAAGACTTTTCCTGGAAAATCTACTCCAACCAAAACATAAAGCTTGCACATAAAACAATATTCAGAAAGTTTTATCAAAATCGTATTAGCCGTTTTTCAGAAAAATTAATTTTTCACTAAAAATCGTATGGCAGGTACCGTTAGTTTTAAAGCTAGATTGCTTATTCCAAAAACCCTTCTGTAGCACGTCATAATAATATACTATTAACCAAATTTGAAGCAAATCGGTCCAGCCGTTCAGGCTGTAGGTGCCGATACAGACGGACGGACAGGCAGATAGACAGACAGACAGAATTGTCGGACCCACTTTTTTAGGCTTCTCTATCGTCGTAATGTTATGTTTGTTTGTCAAAAAAAAATGTTTTTTCGTACGAATGCATAACTTGCCTTATAGTACCTGTAATCGCAAGTAAAAAAGGAAAAACATAGGGTTACTTCGAAGACTTAGTTCCTTCCTATGCTTGCAATATTTTATTGGTTGGCGTTGATTGGCTCAGTATCCCTTTCAATAAGACTTATATTCTTGTTTCTGAAGCCTGAGTGGACTAAGCCACAGACATACCTACAATACAGACCGCCAACTCTTTAAAACCAATATACGAAAAAATAAAATGCATCAGGCAGAGATATACATAAACTGTGCTGAATAAAATATTTTGAGGGTGTTTAAGGCAAGAGGAGTACGATTTGGCGATCTGTATTAAATTTCTGTGGACTAAGCATTTCAGCTCAATATTGACCTCAACACAAAAACGCGCATGGATCAGTAAAATTTGCAAGTAAAGTTTTCTAAACTGTTGAATTCGAATTTTGACAGAACTCACAAATCACAATTTTTGCAAAGAAATTTCTTGGGCTCTCTCGTGAGCTCTCTCTTGTTGTTTTAAATGACATCTGTTGATTCTGATGTTGTTTATTATCCAGTTACTTAAGGTAGGTAATTCACCATGGCAAGTAACACGACTTACAGCACGTGGAAATGATAAAAACTTTATTATCAAAATAAGATTAATTTCAACAGCTACCCGCCTTTATTGAAAAAAATCTATATACACCCAGCTTAGCAACACTATATACTAAACAGGAAAATTGTTGGTTTTTAGTTTCTTGCAGCAAAACAGAAAGTTTTAAGCATTGCCAAACAAATTACTTTTTAAATATGAGTGTGTTGCTTATTTCGAAAGTAGAACTTTCAGGGAAAGTATTAAAAAGCACAAAAACCAAAAAGTGTAGATTGGTAGGTACGGCCATGGCTTCGCACAGGAAAATTTGGATGATGGATGCTATAATAAAATCAAAATAATTGCGTACAAACTTTTAGTATAATGCACTCTCACTCAAGGGATATGCATATGCTATGAATACGTTTGTAAAAAAAATTAAGATTTGCAAGCGAGGAGAGGAGGAATAGAAAGAGTAAATTTTTTTATGTTTTTCAAAAGGTAATTTCAATGCAAAATTTGAGGATATTGGCAATGTTGACCTGAGGCATTATATATATATTTTTATAGTAATTTCAGGGAACATGTTTTTTTTTTAGTTCTGAACTTCGTCAATGGCGGCGCTAGTTATCTTACCTACTTTACATCAAATGTCTTCAATTGTTGTTTTTGCTTCCCATGGCAATCTGGACAAAAACCACTCCTAACTCACCAATCAAGTGTTTGTGAACTTCGTCCATAGATGGCGCACCAAACGTTCTCCTTATTGAGAGTACTATAGATTATAATAATAATAATAATAATAATAATAATAATAATTTTATCTATATGCCTGTAAGACCCAAGGTCTTTTGAATGCAAACTGCACGGCAACAGTTAGAAGGAATAGAAAGATAGGAAAGATTTTTTGTTGGTACAATGGATTGAGAACTAGGTGATATTTATCTCATGAAAATCCCACGGGTGGCGTCCAGTTGAAGCTTGGAGAATATTGTTGTTGTTTACTTAAAATTGTGAAGTCATGGCGAGAAGACGTCAACGATTAGCAGCTGCGATGATTAATTTATTATTAAAAAATCATTTTGCCACTGGCTCCTTAAGTTGTGAAGTTTCCGAGAAACTTCATTCTCATTCGTGTGAAACTCTTCCGCGATCTTTATAAGAACAGAACTTTTTTTAATTCGGTCCTTGTAATTTTCGTCTCGGTTATTCCATAAACATGGATTACACTCGTAAACTTCAATTAAACGCATAACTTCTTCGCGAGGCCATTAACGACCTTTTATTTTACTCATTTTGTATAAGGCGTCAGTTATAGCGACCAGTAAAACGCGTCAGTAAACATTTTCTTTTGTAGTATTTAATATGTTTGAATGCGTTTTGAAACAAAAAGTGTATACCAATCGGTGGCGAATAACATAAATTAATTTATTTAAAAAAAATATATTGATTCGGTAATGTATTTTTTACGGAAAACCAATAATTAGATTTTACTGGCAAAAACTCATTTTACGTATCAGCTGATTGTCATGTCACTCAAAATGAAACAATAATTCATTCTAGTTTCTTACTGTTTCGTTCATCCGGAATAAATTCGTTCATCCGGAAATAAATTACTGGTACATTTGCGACCAGAAAGAAGAAGAAAAAGACAGGATGCGTTTGCTATTTCCATTTTTTTACCGACATAATTTTACTGATCGCTATAAACGACCGTCAATAAAAAATCTCCAAATTCATTTGTTTTCGATTTTTACTGATGCTTTTTACTGGTCGCTATAACTGACGCCTAAAGCAAAGACGTCAATCAGCCACTTGCGCGAGCTATACGAAACTGTTTCGATAAGCTGCAAGAACTGTCGCGAGTCGATGCAAAAGTGTTTAAACTAGCAATTAATTGCACTTGCAAATACTCGCAAGATGTTATGAAAGTACTGTCGCGATAGAACTTGCTTGGTAGTTTCCACTTGCAATTCACTGTCGGACAGACTATCGGACATTTATTGCAGAAGTTTTCTTGCAAATGGAAACCCGGCCATACACTAAACATTGCTGAAACTCACATTTAGTAAGGTATTCACAATTTAAAAAATAATCTTTTTTGACATAAAGTAAAGTTGTTTGAATTATCCCCATTCTACACTTGGGATTGATATTTATCTAGCAAATGTAAAAAAATATATTTTATTTAAAATAAAATGACTCGTTTTTCCAGAAAGTATAAGTACGATTTTTTTTTGTACCGTTTAATTTGTTATTAATTTGCCTGAAACATTTACACAGATTCTTGCCGTGGGATAGGCTATGTACAAATAGTTAGCTACAAACACAAGTACAAGGTTTTATCAAAATGTCAAGTTCTATTATCACCCGTTCGAATTTCTGTTGAAACACTGTATGGAAAACAGGATCTGGCAAAAGGCATACCTGTTCTAGCAAAACCTCTCATTCTCTCTGAAAGTGTGAGTCCCTCTTTAAATATTTCTATGCAAAGACTGTCGAAGTTTTTTAAAAGGAAACATCATTATAAACACTAAAACATTCTTAGCACATGAAGTGCACACGAGAGACAAAATTTTCATTCAACGTTTCCTCCCTCCATTTAATCGGAAATCCTTTTCGACTTAAGGAGTTTACTAGTAAAAATGTCAAAAGACATTCTCCGAGCTCCGGCTCCGGCATATCATACCGCCAACACTCATGTAGAAGTTAACAATTATTTCCTTCTAACTTCAATCCCATCATTTCAAGAGACAAACTCCAGAAAACGCTCCTTCAAAGAAACCATGGAACGCATTCTTGTGTCTACATTCTACACTGCATAAGCAAACGCACAGATTATTATTTCCTAAGATGGTTAAGGCAACATCCTCGAAATGATGGTTGATGGCTCCCAAGATGAGGGCCCTCTTTAAGGAATTGCGTATCTAAGTAAAGTCAAGGACATAGTGTGCATGTGTGTGTAAGTATAGATAATACATACAATTTGAATGGCACACAAAGGTGTTGTAAGTTAGTTTCATGTAAAATAGTTTCCTAGAGATTTAACACAAAAATGTAGAGTTCATTCTAATAGCGAACTTTATTAATTAACCTGAAGAAAAGAGGAGAAATGGGGTGAGTACGTGTACAAAGAGATGGACTTTATGAAACCTTTGTTACTTTAATAAAACAGCTGCAGGCTTTTGTCCTTGTTTAACCCTAGGCCATTTTAAACTTTTTGAAAATTAATATTGAAAAAAACTGAAAAAAACAGAATTTTTGTTATGGATTTGAAGTAGGTCCACGAGATCGAAAACTTCAGAAAATGTTCATTTTACCATCTCTGAACATCATTCCAAAGTTTCATTCCCTTCCGACTTTGTTCCCTCCTAACCCCGATCTTGCGACTCCAACATGCCATATGTTTAACAAAAAATTTCCGATACGCAACTATACTCTGTTCAACATAAATCGGCAGAGCAGGGAAGATATGGATGTTTGTCTCTCATTTGCACTCTTTTGTTTTTCGTAAGGGCGTTTCATACAAAAGCTCTAACAGGGTTTCCGTAACCATTAGTAATCATTTCAAATATACAACAATCTGAAAAAAATGTATTTAGGGTTACCGTCCTTTTTTTAAGATTGAAATTTGTATCTTTTTCCACACCACCAAGAGGCGCTCTTTTTAAGGTAATCCCCAGTAGGCCTAATCCCTTTTTAATAATAAAAACTAACACCAACAAACATTTTATTTATTAAGATAAATATACACAGTTTAAAATTAAATAACAAATATAAAAAAATTAATTTAATTCATCTTATAAATAGATGCCTTAAGATGAAAACAACACGACAACACTGATCATTAAGAACTTCTTTTAAAAGCTCTAAAACCAAAAAGTTTATCAACAGAAACCCAAGGAAAAAAAAGTTGAACGAGTTACATTAGTTTAATGGGTTGGGGGTTGAATTTTGAAACACACAGATGTGCACACTCAGATGTGCTCTGAATAAGACGTGTAGGTTATACGTCAGATGCAATCGGAAATTCATTGGCGTGTAAACAATTTCTATGTGGAGTTTCCTTTAATTTAATGTGGTGCAAAAATATGGCACGCTACTGATTTTAAAAAAAGCTTCCCCATAAGGCATGTACTGCCGGTTTATGTTGGATAGAGTATAGTCGACTAGAATTGCAAAGCCCGCTGTTTTCACTTCCGCTATCATCACAACAGGCTTGTCTCACTGAACCAAAAACTTTGTGAGCGGTAACACTGACGTTGCCACCTTAAGTTTTTTTCCGGGGTACTGCCTATTGCGAGGAAGTGACAAATCTTCCAAGAGTAATTAATGTCATGGAAAGTGCTTCTCGGTTAGCCGTTCGGATTCGGCGGTAAATTGTAGGTCCCTTTCATTCCTGCAGAATATCAACGCACACACAGGAATGGTTGAGAGTGTAAGTCACAGGCCCTGCTTGGAGCTGTTGTGCCAACAATTTATTTATTTTATTTATAACACTGAACTTACCATCAGGGCCATATGATGTTTCAGGAATTATGTGAGTGCTCAAATGAACTTTTCACAAAAAAAAGGATTAAATTTAATGAAAATCCTAATCAAATAATTTGAAACACATTTTGTGTTTCTAATATGTCTAAAATATTGGGACTTTTATGTATAGGTTTGTCAAAAACGGGATAAAATATTCAATGCAAAGAGCCTATAATGCCATGTTTGATTGTATTCTCGATACACAACAAAACCTACGACTGTTAATAAGAACTTAATTTAACTTCCTTTTTCGAAATTTTAAGAGCCTAGGGAATTAAATTTTTGAAAAATATATAGAAACCTGTAAGGACATTGCAGCAAATGCCAACAATTCCAACAGTAAATGAGTGGATTTAATCAAGCGATTCGTAGTGTGAACAACTTCAATCTCTAAATCGTACACACCTAATAGGAAGGAATTCTATCTATAGGCCAGTCACACAATCTAAGGGGAGATAAGAGCCAACCCCAACATAGTTTACTGCATCTTTTGCAGAGGAATTACTTTTATCATAACGTCTTTGCATAAATACATCTTTGAACACATATTTTTTCATTAAAAATAAGTATTTAGTTGTGGACTTAAAAAATGATTAAATACAGAAATCTGAACAAACAAATTGATTTGCAACGGCAAGGTAGCCGTGTAGTCGTGTTATAGGGAAGAAAAAATATACTTATTTGTTGATTTGGAATTGTTTACATTATAAATGTACATACATATAGCTACTTTTGTATCCGAATTTCAATTTCAAAAACAGACTCGAATATGTATCCAAATTAGTGTATCTCACGTTGTCTCAACGTTAATTTCGATCTACTGTACTGATTTGTTAATTTATTAAGAAAAAAAATTACAGTTTACAATCCCTTATCTTGTTTTATAATAATTGTTATAAACTGATAACGTGGTATATTTCACTTTTCACGCTAAAATATGTGTATTGTGTACATACGAGTACGTTGCTAAGCTTCTGGGAACGCCATGTCGCCAATGTGTTTTCATTTACGTAAAATGCGGAATCGAAACGTCACTGTTCGTTTAAAGATCGCAATCATTTTTTTCGCGAGTGTCTCGCTGTTTTCAGTGTGGTGCATGGTTCAAAATAATTATTGGAATGAATTCACAACTAACGTGAAAGTATTATACGCAAAGATCAATTCGCCGGCATTTCAAATACGGCAAAATGGAAACTTTTGGATTCTTGAAAACTATATTGTCGCTAGAAAACAGTTTGGTTATGTCGAATCGATAACATACACAACTCACGGGGAATACACATTTTTGGATAATTTGGAGGAGTTAGTTCGAAGGTTTGTTTATTTTTTTAAAGCTTTCTTAAAGCTACCGTAAAACAACGTAACGTGTTAAATAAACGTACTACATATTTTATTTGACGGGCTTACCAGTTTCGGTACATCAAAAGAGTCAATCTATATATATAAAAATCAATTTAATTTTTGTGTGTGACCTTATTTCTAGAGTTAGGATGGGTGGATTTTTATATATATTCTTTTAAATGAAAGGGACCATAATGTAGATGGTTTAGAAGATAAAAAATGTTAAAACCGTCAAGCTGAATTTTTTGTAGCCCATTTATAAGATTTGTTCCACTGTAAAGTAATATTTATTCGTAGTATTTATTGGAATTTATTTCAATAAAATTTATTTGATTTTTAATATTTCAAAATAAAAAAAAAATAAAACATAAGGGAGAGCTAGAGTACGTTTTCAACGAACTGTTGGATACCCTATTCCCTATATTTTTGTATGTGTATGCGTGCGCCTCCCGCAGCCAGCCGCTGTTCCAGTTTCAAAAACACAATTCTTCTTTAGCAGACAGGAAAAAATTCAATAACATTAATTTTGTGTGGCCAATGTTCAATAGCTGCTGGCGTAATAAAAAAGGCGTGTGCCACGCCTAAATTTGAGACTTTTTACTGCCAGGGCAATTACTATGAGCTCAGTGACATTCAACTTTAAGCTTGCAGATCGATTTGAACATAACGTACATACATACATACAGTAAGTAAATTATCTTTAATAATAGTGTATTGTCTTTTTTTAGGGCAAGTATTGGTTTCGTGCAGAAAAAAAAGAATCGAGGTTTTAATCAAACATGACATTATGATGAAAAAGAAGCCATACCGTACGTCGGTCTGTCTGTGCGGGTGTGCGGATGTGCGTCTGTGCGCTTTTTCACGTCCAGCCACAGCCTAAACGGCTTGACGGATTTTCTTTAAACTTGGTATATAGCAGTTTGAAGAAAAACGGTTGCTGAGGTTTTTACTTGCGATTATAGGTACTATAAGGCAAGTTATGCATTCGTAAAAAAAAAATGTATTTCGTTTTAGCCCGTCTCTAACTGGTATCTTTCAAGTAACGGTTTTTGAATTTTCTCGAAAATGGCTCAAACGATTTTAGATTAAACTCAAAATTTAGATAACTTTAAGCAATTCTAACAAAACTGCGTTTTTTTTGTTTTTGGCTCAAATGGTCGTAACGAAAATCAGATTTAAATGGCTTTTTTTCAAATGGCCATAAGTTCGCAACGGCTTGATTGAATTGACTCAAACTTTGTTTTTTATCGTTCTTTATAGTGTTCTATAGGATGGCTGTGTAATTTTTTTAGTGAAGCCTTTCTAAATGGTAGCTCCCATACAACGAGCCGTTCAGTTTTAGCCAACTTTTTTTGGTTTTTTCTATAATTTCCTCAAAAACGACTTTAACGATTTTGATTAAACTTTGTGTGTTATATTCTTTTAGTGTTCTTAATAGAACTTAGTTTTTGCAAAAAATGCTAATAACGCAGATCTGCTCTTAACGTCTTTTTTTTTCAAATGGCCATAAGTTGTCAACGGTTGTATCGAATTCTAACAAGCTTTGTTTGGTATAGTTCCTTATAACAACTCTCTATCAGATGTCATTGCATTTTTTTCAGTTACTCTTTTTTAAATGGTGGCTCCCATACAAAAAGCCACTAGGTTTTGGCCAAATTATATAGTTTTTTTTTAATTTAATCAAAAAAAAAACCGCCGATTTTTATTAAACTTTGTATGTAATATAGATACATAAAGTGTTTTGGTGAAAACTGCAATTAAGTTTTTGGCTACAAATGATAATAACGGACATTTTTTTAAACAATTTTATTAATTTGGCCATAAACGAACATTTATATCATTTATAGCACCCAAAAGATGACATCTAAATTTTAAATGGGACGTACCGTTATAAGACTTTTCCTGAAAAATCTTTTCCGAACAAAACATAAAGTTTGCACAGAAAACATTATTCAGAATGTTCTATCAAAATTTTAGAAGCCGTTTTTGATAAAAATCAATTTTCCCCTAAAAATCGTATATCAGGTACCGTTAGTTTTAGAGCTAGAATGCTAATTCCAAAAACACCTCTGTAGGACGTCATAATAATACTATGTACCAAGTTTGAAGCAAATCGGTCCAGCCGTTAAGGCTGTAGGTGCCGATACAGACGGATGGACAGACAGACAGAATTGTCGGTCCCACTTTTTTCGACTTCCCTATCATAGTAATGTCATGTTTGATTGTTAGATTTTTTTTTACGAATGCATAACTTGCCTTATAGTAAAAAAAAAGTTTGAATGATGATAGCGAGGAGCAAAAAAGTTGGTCAAAAAATCTGTCCGTCTGTCTGCCTTATTTGTTTGCCTTTCCGACTGTCTATGTACCTAAAGACACATACAAAAGACCAAACGGGTGTGCTTAATTCTTTCAAACTAGGTATATCGAGTTTTTAAGGTATTGTACAGAATGAAAATTGATTTTTTTTTGCAGCTCGAAAACTAACGGTACCTGCAACTATAGTTATGTTGAAGCTCATTTTTTCTCGAAAATGAGTCAAACGATTTTGATTAGTTTAGCTTTATATGTATGACCGTATGACCTATCAAATGGCTGGAAACAAAGTTACCAAGAATTGCTAAGAAAGGTACATTCCATAGGACGGGTTTTTTTTGGCTTTCGGATTTTTCGAAGACGGTTTAACCGATTCTGTCGGAAATTTACACATACATATATATATATAGGTTAAAGTAGCTTAATTAATACCTAAGTACTACATTCCTATATTTTTAATAAATGTTTTTTCGTTTTTTCAAAAACATTTGTCTTCATAATTTAATATTTTGAAAACAGATCATTAACTTTTTCAAAAATAATAAGTAGTTATATGATAAATGCAGAATACCTATGTTTTGGGGGAATTTTTTTTTTTTTTGAAAAATGCTCTCCAAAAAATGTTTTTACTCCAAGAAACCAATCCACAAATTTTGATAATTTTACTACCATAAATTGAAAAATAATTTTTTTTTTTTAAATCTCAAGCCACGATCAATGTCTTATTAGAGCAAGTTGGTGCGATGCACTTTATTTTACTATGGCGAATGCGAACCCTTAGACACTGTATTTGACGCGAGCGAAGCCGCGGGTAAAAGCTAGTATTATATAAATTTTGATAATTCTGAATTGATTTTAATTTACTGGTAGTGTTAGATTTTTGTAGCCCGCTATACTCTACACCCGTGTGAAGCTGAGGCGAATAAAAAAAAATTCAGGAATTTCGAAAATATTAAAAAGAGGCGGTACGGAGAATGCCGGGTTAGCTAGTAATAAGATAAAATGTTTCTTTTAATTTGTAGTTGTTTCAATGTAACCCTACTAAAAGTATTTAAAATTAAATATTCATAAAGTATGAACTTGGAGTCTAGTAACTTTTAGAAGAACTTGACACTTTTTTTAAAGATTTAAATGATTCGAAATGTCAAAAGCTCGAAGGGCACTACTTGTGAAGCTAGAAGAGTGGTTTCTACTTAAATAAACTCAGCTTATGCCTTTCCTATTTGTTTGGTATATATTTTCCTTTTATTATTGGTTGCTTTGATATGTGCTTCAATAATTGTAATTTCGATGTCTTGATTCTTGTGTAATGTTTTTGGATGATCGGATGGCCCACCGTGTGTCTGTTACATGTTTATTGGACACGTAAAATCTTAAACTAGATTAGGGACCGGCCGCGCCGGCCTAGCTGTCAAGGATTGTTGGTTGAGGCCGTGGTCCACAATGGACTGTCTGCGCCACTTTAAGTAAGTAAGTAAGTAAATCTTAAAGTGAAATAATTAAATTAGGTCCAATATTTTATACTTTCAAACCGCACTTGCATTAACCTCCCAACAGCACTGACAATGCTACGTAATCCTGGTCGCAACAAAATGTACCTAAGCATCCACAAAAGAGGCCAATCTTGACAACCCATTTGAAAGACCATGCAAACTAAGGGAGTTACCATGTCAATTGCCTTTCGTCCACGATTTCCGAAGAAGTGATTAGTTCCATATAGGTGATAAAGTAGGTACTTCTGGGTACTATTTCAGTACCCAGAAAAACCTAATATTATTCTGCATCAGTGTAGGTACTCTACTCCCGACGAATCTTATATGGATCAATTAACTAAAGTTATTGGATATATGGAAGGATCTATGCCAAATGGAAGATTTCTGACATTTGTATCAAACTGCGGTCATACTGGCGAAGCACAAGCGAACGCGTTATTCAAATTTTTAAGGTGACGTCGTATTGTATGACAATCGTATGAAAATGCTGCAAACATGAGTGGCTAATACAAAGGGAGGAAATCATTTATCGGCGCTTGTACCATATTGTGGTCATTCTCTCAACTTAGTTGGAAAAGCAGCTGCCAACTCTTGTCTTATCCGCAATTCAATTCTTTGATTTTGTTCAAAATTTAAATACGTTTTTCAAAGCAAGTACCGACCACTCGTTGGCCTTGTCAAGATGAAGCTACAAAGGCCATTGTCGACGGTTATTTGAAAATCAAAGAGGTTAAAACCAATTTATCTTCCGATAAGGAGTAAAGAGATATTGTGAGGAATGAAGCATCGCACCTTCTACAAAAGATGATATCTTGGACCTATTCAATGCTATATACAAACATGATGTTGCCAGGACCCGAATCTGCGATGTAGAATCAGCGTCGGATCTAGGATTTGTTCAAATGGGAGCAAAAGTCGATTTTGGCGCCCACCACCATTTTATAATGACAGTGGTTTTGGTTTTTTTTTTTTCAAAAATGAAAACCATAAAAAATACGCTGTGAACCACGATGGGACAAAACCGTCTACCATAGCAAGTGATTTACTTCGGGAACTGGCTTTCAGCTAAATCCTCAAAGATTTTTCAGCGAAAAAAGCTCGGAAGGTTCGGTTCTTTAACTCTTTAATTTGATTTCAAAATTAATCTCGTTTTTGATTAGGTATATTTTTATGTGTTTGTTAAATGCTAAAAAAATCTACTTGGTTTCACAAAAAAAATATTTATTGACAAACTCGAGTGGGTCGCACGTACTTGCTCTGTGGTTGTAGTAGTACGATGAAAACAAACTTTTCCAGCAATAAGAACAACCCATATTTTTTTTTAAATTTGGTAAAAACAAAACAAATTTGGCAAAAACTGGAAAAAACGATATACGGGAGCTAACGTTAAGAAACCTTTGATATTTGATATTTAGATGTCATCTTTTGGGTGCTGAAAATTATGAAAATTATTTTCACAATAACACTGTTAAAACCAATTTCCGCTATTATCATGTGTAACCAAAAACTAAAAATGCAGTTTATTTAAAAGTATTCTGTATAATATATGACACACAAAGATTCATAAAAATCGGGGGAGCATTTTTTTAGTAAATTAGAAAAAATGACAAAATTGGCCGAAATCACCAAAAAAAACCTGGACAACCGTTTTACCTCAAATTGCTATATAAATCCGCACATCTGCACAGACAGACCGCCGGACGGTATGGCGAAAACGACTTAATTGGGTTTCTCGGCCCTACGTCCTAGCTCCCAAATCGACTAACTCCCACGAGGCAAAATGAACTAACTCCTACCAAATTTTGTAGTGGGATTTAGTTCATAATATTAGGAGAAAATTCAGTTGGGACATAGTTCATTACGAAGTTATTCCCAATGAACTAGGCCCAACACATCAACCAGTGGGAGTTAGTTCATATTGTGCACAAAGAAGAAGTGGCGCTGTTTTCGTGCTGAATGTTTGTAGGCAAAATAGGATAAACCTGTAAGAAATTTAATTTTTAAAAAAGAATTGAAACTTAAGTAACCTAACAGAGTGACGAATAAAATAAAATTCGTGCAGTGTTTGGAAAATTATTTTGGTAAAAAATCGCATACCAAACAATTTATAGGGAACAAAAATTATATGAAAAAAATGAGCAAGGGCACTTGACGCGTGGCGCAGGGGGGCCCGGTCACGCCACACCCAAATAATTGTCCAAACACTGCACGAATTTTATTTTATTCGTCACTCTATTAGGTTACTTAAGTTTCAATTTTTTACTTTGTTAAAAATTCCATTATATACTTTTTTCATTCCAAAGCATTAATTTTTGTTTTATTTTCTAACGATTGGGAGTTAGTTCATTTGGGAAAAACCAACAATACTCAACTCTTGGGATTTAATTCATATTTATGGGACTAAGTTCATTCTACATTTGGGACATAGTTCCTTAAAAATATGGGAGTTAGTTCACATGAACCAAGTCCCATATTCGGTGGGAATTGGTTCATTGGGAGTTAGTCGATTTGGGAGCTAGGACGTAGGGCCGGGTTTCTCTATCATCGTAATGTCATGATTGATTAAAACCTCGATTTTGTATACCCTATTCCATAGAATGGGTATATTGTATTTGGTGTGGAGTTTTGTAACATAGAGAAATAATACCGTAAGGTATAGAAAAGTATATATATTCTGACTCAGAATCAAAAGCCTAGTCGATTTAGCCATGTCCGTCCGTCTGTCCGTCCGTTCGTCCGTCCGTATGTATACTCTCTAGAGGTCGCAATTTTTGAGCTAGAAAGCTGAAATTTGGTATATATAATCTTTGGTTCAAGAGTAAGGCTAAGTTTTAGAACCGGTAAAATCCGCCCACAAACACGCCCACAATCGCCATTTTTGTTGAGCAACCTCAATTTAATAAAATTAAATTATGTTTTTTTGCACAGTTACGATAAAAGCATAACGCTAAAATTTTGCACACGTAAGCTTTAGGTAAACAAACTTCCAATCAAATAAAAATATTTCAGGTTGGGCGTGGCTTACGCCTATTTTTCATACAAAACCATCAATATTGTTTTTATAAAATAACAATTGTTATATTAAAGCGAAAAACATTAAATTTTGTGGGTCTTACTGGCACATAAACATCTTGTGTATAAAATCAAAAAAATTGATTTTGGGCGTGGCTGACGACCACTTTTCATTAGAAACTATAAAAAAAATTGTTTTTGTAAATAAACGGTATTTATAATTAATCCGCAAGCCAAAATTTTGCGTCTCTTAATAGAAACAAAAAGTTTTGTGTATGAAAAGAAATTTTTGAATTTTGGGCGTGGCTTACGCCTACTTTTCATGAAAGAATGAAAAACGTAGCCTTAAGAATTTAAGGCATTTCCAATGTTTAATTTAAACCTTTTTTCCTTCCGTTCGTTATTTGAGAAATATATCTCTACATTTTCTTTTGTAAATTTTTTCAATATGCCCACTTTTAAAGGCGTGATTTTGGTAAAATACCTTTGTTCAGGTAAGATTGTTTAAAAACTACTCGATTCAGCTGTAGTCTTACACATATGCCTAAATACTGAAAAAAGTGCAGTTAGTGCTTCAAATTTTTAAGACACGCCCACTTTTAAGGGGCGTTTCCGTCAAAAGTCGTATAATGCATTAATTTTTTTAACGTTTTTAACTATCGGTCGCAGTTTTGAAGTAAAATGATGAACACTTGGATTTATATTCCTTGGTAACGTAGCAGAGTGTGGTCCAAGAATTGTTAAAAACACCCATAATCGCTATTTCCATTCCAAATCTAATTTTTAAACATAAGCGAGAGCTACAGTACGTTTGCAACGAACTGTTGGATAATGGATACCCTATTCCCTATATTTTTGTATGTGTATGCGTCTGCCTCCCGCAGGCCGCAGCCAGCTGATATTTCAGTTTCAGAAACAAAATTCTTTTTTAGCAGACAGAAAAAAATTCAATAACATTAATTTTGTGTGGTGTGATGTTCAATTAGTGCTGGCACAGTAAAAAAGGCGTGCGCTACGCCCAAAGTTAAAACTTTTAATTGCCAAGGCAATTAGTATGAGCTCAGTGACATTCAATTTTATTCTTGCAGATCGATTTGAACAAAAGAAGACAAAACTTAAATTTTTAAAAATTAGATTTTGAATGGAAATAGCGTTTATGGGTGTTTTGAACAATTCTTGAACCACACTCTACTACGTAACAAAGAAATATAAATCTAAGTGTTCATCATTTTACTTCAAAACTGCGACCGATAGTTAAAAACGTTAAAAAAATTAATGCATTATACGACTTTTGACGGAAACGCCAATTAAAAGTGGGCGTGTCTTAAAAATTTGAAGCACTAACTGCACTTTTTTCAGTATTTAGGCATATGTGTAAGACTACAGCTGAATCGAGTAGTTTTTAAACAATCTTACCTGAACAAAGGTATTTTACCAAAATCACGCCTTTAAAAGTGGGCATATTGAAAAAATTTACAAAAGAAAATGTAGAGATATATTTCTCAAATAACGAACGGAAGGAAAAAAGGTTTAAATTAAACATTGGAAATGCCTTCAATTCTTTAGGCTACGTTTTTCATTCTTTCATGAAAAGTAGGCGTAAGCCACGCCCAAAATTCAAAAATTTCTTTTCATACACAAAACTTTTTGTTTCTATTAAGAGACGCAAAATTTTGGCTTGCGGATTAATTATAAATACCGTTTATTTACAAAAACAATTTTTTTTATAGTTTCTAATGAAAAGTGGTCGTCAGCCACGCCCAAAATCATTTTTTTGATTTCATACACAAGACGTTTATGTGCCAGTAAGACCCACAAAATTTAATGTTTTTCGCTTTAATATAACAATTGTTATTTTATAAAAACAATATTGATGGTTTTGTATGAAAAATAGGAGTAAGCCACGCCCAAACTGAAATATTTTTATTTGATTGGAAGAAAGTTTACCTAAAGCTTACGTGTGCAAAATTTTAGCGTTATGCTTTTATCGTAACTGTACAAAAAAACATAATTTAATTTTATTAAATTGAGGTTGTTCAACAAAAATGGCGATTGTGGGCGTGTTTGTGGGCGGATTTTGCCGGTTCAAGAACTTAGCCTTACTCTTGAACCAAAGATTATATATACCAAATTTCAGCTTTCTAGTTCAAAAATTGCGACCTCTAGAGAGTATACATACGGACGGACGGACGGACGTGGCTAAATCGACTAGGCTTTTGATTCTGAGTCAGAATATATATACTTTTCTCTATAATACAAACTCCATACCAAATACAATATACCCATTCTATGGAATAGGGTATAAAAATTTAAGTTTTGTCTTGTTTTGTTCAAATCGATCTGCAAGAATAAAATTGAATGTCACTGAGCTCATAACAATTGCCTTGGCAATAAAACGTTTTAACTTTGGGCGTGGCGCACTCCTTTTTTTTATTGCGCCAGCACTAATTGAACATCACACCGCATAAAATTAATATTATTGAATTTCGTTCTGTCTGCTAGAAGAATTTTGTTTCTGAAACATCGGCTGTTTGCGGGAGGCAGACGCATGCACATACAAAAATATGGGGAATAGGGTATCCAACAGTTCGTTGCAAACGTACTGTAGCTCTCGCTTATGTTTTTCTTCATGAAACCAATACTTGCCCTATAGACAGTGGCTTAACTAAAGGGTGGCAGGGGTGGCAAAATGCCAAGGGCCGCCAACCCGAGAGGGCCCTCGCCTAAGAGTCTGTGAGTTCAGAAATAACTTTACATTTTTAACAAAATTTTGTAGCTAAGTACCTAAAAATTATACATTTTAAAATAGATGAAATTAAGCACTTGTTTTTCACAATTTAAAATTTGTTTTTATTTGTTAAAAACGTTTTAAGCCCACGCGTTTTGTCTTAGTTAGGACATCATCAGGGCACTAAATTTAATATGAAATCATAGAAACAATCACAATGGTTACAATTACGACTTGTCATATTGGTGAACATAAGTATTCGTACAAATAAATAAAAAAATTAAAAATTGATAATTAAAATTGAAGTTAATTTAAAAAAAAATCTTTCAGTAAAGATGGTTTTAAAAAAGAGCTAAGAATAAATTAAGGTGAAATTAAAAACAACAAATTTTAAATTGTCGAAAAAAAGTGTTTTATCAAATCTTTTTTAAAATGTCTAAGAATAACAAGTGCTTTGTTAATTATAATCAATTGAAATAAGGCAGACAATCATTAAGATTTCAACACATTCAACACAATTTTATAACGCATCCATTGGTTCCTTCATTTGTTGTCGTTGTAAATGGTGGAACGGGCCAGCTTGTGACTCATTTTGTTAACCAAGAAAGTACTTTTTTCTTAGCGCTGCACTTAGTGTTAGGGAAATGAAATCCCTGATTTCTATTTTCGTTTCCAAAGGGCTCTAATACAGCGCATTCTTTTTTTGTTTGTTATAACAAAATTGGTCATTTGTATCTTTTATTTTTCGTAGTTTTTGTTATTTATTCAACCTGATGCAAATGGGAAGGCAAATTTAAGTTAATTGTGAAAATAATATATCAACATGTCTAGTTTTTGAAAATAAGTGGGAGTGAAAAACGAAAGAGAAAGAGGGAGACTGAAAAAAAGTTAACTGGAATTATTTAGTTTATCCCTTGAAAATGATGACTTTTTTGATGAAAACGCGAGTGAACAGGGCTCCGAAAGTGAAGAATTGCACCTTACTAAAAGTAACAGAATGACTTATGCAGCACCCGGCACTAGTGTTGATCCAGAACAACCACAACAAATTACCAGCAAAAATCAAAGTCAATCATATTTTAGTGAGGACATCATTGCATCTTCACCATATGTTATTGATAAGGGTAATTTTAAATATTAGTTAGATCAAGTGAATCGGTTCGTGATCGAAAAAAGACATTAAATACCTAAAAGCTCTTTCTTTAAATAAAGTGACAATAGATCTATTCTAGAAAACCATTACTGTATTGTAAGTCTGGCGTGAGACCTGAAAGTAAATGGCTTAATTTTACTACTTAATTTTTATTGGGTGGGCCCCATTTGAAGAATTTGCCAGGACCTCAGAAGGTATAGTTACGCCACTGCCTATAGAGCAACTAAAAACAGTTAATTTTATTTGCGAAATGATTTAATGTCTGGGGTGCCTCCACGTTTTTGTTGCCCCAAGTCCTCCAGACTTCTAAATCCAGCCCTGTACGTAGGATCTATTTATGGCCTCAAATTCGTTTTAACAGGCATTAATTCGTAAACGAGTACATGACTAAATGAAATGCTTATTAATATTATGTAGATCTAACTTCTCATTCTCATGAATGGAGAATTTTATAATTTTTTCTGTGTACCAGTGTACCTATAAACTCCAAAACCGTAGATAGTTAGTTAATGTCTACCTAACTTTAAAAATTATAAATGGGTATTCGTGAAAATTGTCCATTTAGGTAATTGATAAGAATTTTAATAATGTGGGTTGACTGGACGTGAATCCCATGTCCTTGAATAGACGATGTCAAGTTTTCTTTTAAATTATTTTTATGCACTAAAAGTCCAACCGCTCTACCACATTTAATGATTCTACAGCAGTTTTAAGAGACCTTCATATGATTGATATCAATTCTGAAAAAGTGGGCGGATATAACGCCCGAACACGTTAAATTTTCGGTTTTCCTCTTTGCATTCAATACAGGAGCTACCATTGTAGCAAAATTACAAGATTCAACCATTCAATGATACCGGGTAGTGCTCCATAATTTTAATAATCTGTCAGTCAGTCAGTTACGGTTTTTTGTGATTTTTTAAGCTTTATATCACAGGAATAGATTTAATGATGCCAAAAAGGTGAAATTTGTTGAGGCGCCTATCAAGCATAGGCAACTCAACTCAGCAAATATTACGAATTTAAAGGTTCTAACTTCATTTATAACGAAGTTATAGGGTGGAGGGGGATCGAAAATTGAATGAGTTTGTAAAAAGGATGTAGCGCCTTGGCTGGGCACTACCGTGCTCTTTGATATTTGTACTACTCAAGAATGAGGTTCATTGCATATATAGGTATAAATAAACCTAATAAAATAAAAATAAATTATTTTCACTAAAGATTATGTAAACTTACTTACTTACTTGTGTTGGCTCCACTAGAGCGTGGTGCTCCTAGACGTTGCTTAGTATGCCCCTCCAGCCAGCCGGCTCGATCTCTAGCCTGCTGTCTCCAATTTTGCACTCCAAAGTGTCGGAGTTTCCCTCTACTTGGTCGCTCCATTAAAAATGAGAACTACCTTGGCTTCTGAGTTCTGACTCCCTCTGGTATAGCGTTCAAGACTTAACGAGCTGGAGCGTACATGGTCATGTTGGTCGTAGAATTTTTCTGGCTAGGCTTATGTCGATGTACGTATAGTTCGTCGTTGTATCTTCTTCGTCAAATTTCGTCTTACCGGTTTCGGGAGACAGGATCATAAATCGTTCGCAGCACTTTTCTCTTGACGACTCAAAGTGACTTTTAATCCGATTGGGACAGTCCATGCTTCTGCACCATATAAGAGGACCTGGATGATGAGTGTTCTATTCAGTGTCTCCTTGGCTGATGCTGTTGACGATTGAACTTTTGTTGATAAAAGCATATTTTTCGTCTTGTCCTCGTTTATTTTCAATCCCATTCTGCTTGCTGCTGACTCCATAGGTCCAAAGTAGTGAAGGCACTGGTTACTGCTCACTTTGTTCTTCCTACCACGTCAATGTCGTACGCGAACCCAAGTAAAGTAATTGTGTCGATTTATTATAGGTGGTGCCCTATGTGCTGGCATGGGTGTTCCGTATGACATTTTCAAGCACAATGTTAAAACAGGTGCATCTGCATGCGTCACCTTGTCTTAGCCCTCTGGTGGTATCTCAATTCTTAGCTCAAATATATTCAAAGAGAAAAATTAAATAACCATTCAAACCCTGTGGGCCGGCCCTATTTTGTTTTGAGGGTTGAACTTACATAATTGTTAATTTCGTGGAGGCAGGCAGATTTATATCTACTCTTCTTGATATAGACTTTTAGTAAGACCAGTAGATAGATATTTTCACATTCTTGTTTCCTTTAGTCTAATCTTATTTAAATTCTTATTTACTTTTTCAGATGGCAAGGACCAATAAGTATTGCTGTTTTTGCTCCGGGCCAAGATTTTAGCAGAACCATCCGTAGCATCAATTATCTTCGTAAATGCTCCAGTGAGAAAAATCTTATTCAGGAGCTGGTTACATTTCACATCTACTTTCCAGTCGACATGATGCCAACTTTAATATCTAAAACTCGAGACGAATTCTCAAAATTTAATATTCTTTGCTCCGAAATGCCTCCATTTTTTGCCGAAGCCAACGAATCTCATCGCCGCAATCAGTCTATTCCTTATCCTATCAATGTTGGCCGGAATATAGCCCGAAAATTGGCTAGAACACATTATATCTTTCCTTCTGACATAGAAATGTATCCTAGTATAAATTTTATCGCAGACTTTATGAAAATGATTCACCGGAAGCCAGAAATGTTACTTTCTGAACGACAGTAGGTCTTTTTTTATTAGGTACCTATTATTATTCTAAATAATGTATTTCTATCATGATAAACTTTTGTGCAGCGTTTACCCTCTGGCGGTCTTTGAAGTAGACAAGGATCAAAACGTTCCGAAAACGAAGACTGAGCTTCAGAAAATGTTAATTACTGCTAAAGCCATACCATTTCACATGATGATTTGCAAAAGTTGTCACGCTATTCCAGAACTTGATAGATGGATGGCAGAGAGGGAAACGGAGCATCTTAATATATTTTTAGTAACGAAGCATCAAATTAACTGGGAACCGTTTTATGTGACAACAAATTCTGAACCATATTTCGATGAGCGTTACACTTGGGAAGGACGATATGACAAGCAGATACAAGTAGAGCTTTGTTTGTTGAACTTTACCCAGGGTCGCCCCAGGTTTTCTTGATAACTCCAAGAGTTGTCAAAAAAACCTGGGTTATAACGATCTCAAAAAACGCATTAGGGCTGCTGAATGTATATTTTTCACAACGCACAAAATCAAAAGTTTGCATTTTGCTTTATTTGTTCGATTTGTATTTACTTTTTTCAAAATAAATGCATTCACTCGCATTTATTTACTTTTTTCGAAAAAAAAAAGATATGAAAAATTAAATACAGAAGAAAAATACACAAGAAATGCTTGACAGCAAAAGTCACTTCTCAACTCGCCTCAACTTAATACCAAGATCGACTTCAGGATGACCTCAGGTCGACCCAAGGTTTCAAAAAACACAGAGAATTTTCTCTTGAGGGCAAGTTGAGGTATTTCAAAGTTGTGGCGACCCCAGGGTGACTTTAGGGCTCAACAAACAAAGCTAATATTGAATAATTTGTGTTGAAATTTATTGGATGAGATATTAAAATATTTATTTCGTTTCAGGCGGATTTGCTTTCTCTGTTAAACTATGATTTTGCTATACTTAATAATGCATTTTTGGTCCATCGACCGGGAATTAAGACATCTACAAAGACTGACAGTCCTGCTCCTGATGCTATTGAAAAAACCAATATACAAACTATAAAAGTAGTTAAGCCACAACATAAAATTTTATTTGGTTAAAGTAGATATGTACGTTATAAACAAGAAGATCACCGACTGTATTATAATTAAATATTTGTTAAGAATATGTTTCTTTATTAGTTGTATCATGACTTATAGCTATGGGCGGGCGTTTAGGTGGTTAAGGAGAAGAAGTTTCAGATTGCAAGTGCTCAAGTTGAAGTCAAAACTTTCAACATTCATATTTATAAATACCGAATTCAAAAATATAGTCTTCACATGAGAAATAATATAAAATATAGATGATAGTGACGTCATAAAATACCAAAATGGATATTTGTATGTTTCTAGTCAGCATACCTGGTATTCTGTGTTTCATGGGATTCAACAATATGTCACAATGGTGCGTTCTTTTTCTAACCATAGCCAAAAAAATTGTTAAGAATAGCATTGTGTATAAATATAAACTATATTACTAGCACTTGAGGTGCGCCATCTATCGACGAAAAACTAAGCTCTACAATACCATGGGAAGCAACAACAACAATTAAAATAAAATAAAATGCACGACTGGGTCGCACGTACTTGCTCTGTTGGTGCAATAGTACGATGAAAACAAACTTTTCGATCAATAAGAACAATTCATTTTTGAAAAATTTGGTAAAAACCAAACAAATTTCGCTAAAACTGGAAAACTCGATATATGGGAGCTAACGTTAAGAAACCTTTAATATTTAAAATAAGACGTTATCTTTTGGGTGTTACAAATGATACAAATGCCCACTTATGGCCAAATTAATAATACTGTTAAAAGCAATTTCCGCTATTATCATGTATAGCAAAAAACTAAAAATGCAGTTTTGTTTGAAGTATTCTATGTATGTTACATAAAAAGTTTCATAAAAATCAGGGTAGCCTTTTTTGAGTAAATTAGAAAAAATGAAAAAAATGGCCAAAATCTAGTGGCTCTTTGTATTGGAGCCACCATTTAAAAAAGAGAAAATGAAAAAAAATCAATGCCATCTGATAGGAAGCTGTAAGGAACTATACGAAACAAAGTTTGAGTGAATTCGATGCAACCGTTGACAACTTATGGCCATTTGAAAAAAAGCCGTTAAGAGCAGATCTCCGTTATTTACATTTTTAGCCAAAAACTAAAAACGCAGTTCTCTTAAAAACACTAAAAGAATATAACACACAAAGTTTAATCAAAATCGTTAGAGCCATTTTCGAGAAAATTAGAAAAAACCAAAAAAAGTTGGCTAAAACTCAACGGTTCGTTGTATGGAAGCCACCGTTTAGAAAGGCTTCAGTGAAAAATTTACTAAACCATCCTATAGAACACTATTAAAAACTGTGTCAAACAAAGTTTTAGTTGATTCAATCAAGCCGTTGTGAACTTATGGCTATTTGAAAAAAAGCCGTTAAAACCTGATTTTCGTTACGACCATTTGAGCCAAAAACAAAAAACGCAGTTTTGTAAGAAATGCTTAAAGTAAGCCAAATTATAAATTTAATCAAAATCGTTAGAGCCGTTTTCGAGAAAATCCAAATTGAAAAAAACCGTTACTTGAAAGGTACCAGTTTGAGCCGGGCTAAAACGAAACAAAAAAAACCTCGACAACCGTTTTTCTTCAAACTGCTATATACCAAGTTTGAAGAAAATCCGTCAAGCGGTTTAGGCTGTAGCATGACGTGAAAAAGCGCACATCCGCACAGACGCACAGACGCACAGACGCACAGACAGACCGACGGACGGTATGGCGAAAACCACTTTTTTGGGCTTCTCTATCATCGTAATGTCATGTTTGATTAAAACCTCGATTTTTTTTTTCTGCACGAAACCAATACTTGCCCTATAGAGCAAGTAAATAAAATGCACGACTGGGTCGCACGAACTTGCTCTTATGATAAGCAATTGCTTAGTGGCTGCATATATGGATTTAAAAAAAAAAAATTAAATAATTTCGAAAATTCTTTTATTTTTTAAATTAGTTTAAGAGTTTTCTCGGAAAAACAAAGTATACAATAAAATTTCAAAGCAATACGTGAATCTAGGAAAAAAAAATATTGAAAATCGTTCGACCAGTTTTTTTTTAAAAAGGTTATTTTTGAAAAACTTTTCCAAAAAATATTTTGAAATTTATTTGGGTATGCAAATATATGGCAACTTGTAGTTTACATTTGAAAAAATAATTTAAAAAAAAATCAATATACCCGTTTCCAACATATTTCGAAAACCAAAAAATTTTTTGAAAAAATTATAAAAAATCAAAAAAAAAAGTTTTTGAAAAATTTGAAATGCCATATTAATAAAATTATAAATGACTTCCTGTCAATTTTATTGAAATCGAATGTATAGTTTACGAGAAAATTTGATATGAAAATACTGGTTCTATGAGAGGTACCGTTATAAGACAAATTTTGAAAAATATTTTTTAACCAAAAGATAGATTGTCTTACAAAAATAGCATTCTGAAAGTTTTATCAAAATCGTTAGAGCCGTTTTTGAGAAAATCAATTTTTTTCTTCACGATTGTATGGCAGGTGCCGTTATTTTTGGGCCTAGAGCAAAAATAAAAAATACGTTCCGAGGGACGGCTAAATAAATCCTAGATACCAAATTTGAAGCAAATCGGCCCATCCGTTCAGGCTCTAGAAGCGCGAACAGACAGACAGACAGACAGACAGACAGACAGACAGACAGACAGACGGACGGAATTCCCAGACCCACTTTTTTCGACTTCTCCATCATCGTAATGTCATGTGTGATTGTTATCTCGAAATTTTTTTTCTGCACGAATCCATAACTTGCCTTATAGTACCTATAATCGCAAGTAAAAATTGTTGTTGTTGCTTCACATATTATTCTCGAGCTTAGTTTGTCGTCAATAGATGGCGCACCTCACGTGGGAATACTAAATTTCATATATGCAATGACAATAGTCAACAAAACCCCGTTCCTTTAATCCAATTTAACTACGATTTGTAACTATATGACGTCACAACAGCATTATAGGTAATGTGAGTTGAGATTGTTGATCTTTCGAATTGGGTATTTTGTTTTAAACAATTTAAAGTCTTTAAATACAAAAAATTACAAATTCTCGATTTGAGCAGCAAGAACGTCTTTATTTTCTTTGAGTGATCAACAAGAAGGAATAAAATGCTTCGCGGGATCTAGGGGTTTCAGCTCCATTTTCGGGGGCACACCCGCGGACATTGGACATACAAAAAAGTATAGTCAGGTCTTGTCTATGGGAGAGAAAGTGTTGGTCTGCAACTTAAAGACTTCGACCATCCAAAGTGAAAACCTAGACGATGACTTCATTGACGACTTAATCACAAACTGACTGACTAGAAAGTGGAATGCAACGCAATTCTAACTCCTCGTCATGCATTCTGGGTAACGCTAACTGAATTGTTGTACTTTACTTTCAAAGATAAACCTTTCATCAACATTAATCCTCTAATGAAATGACAATAAATGCCAAGAATCTAGAATTTCATAAAAAAGTAGTTCAAGTAATTTTCAATTTTCGCAAGAACTAGAAGACATAAAAGCTTTTGGTTTTTTGCGTTCGATTAAATATTTATTGAAGCATCGATCACAGAAAAAAAAAATTTATTTTCCATTTCACAATTTTGAACAAAATCGGTTTAAAGATATTTTTTTACGTTTTTTTTATCGAAATTTCGAGTTTGAATGCGAATATTTTGAAAACTATTGTAACGATTGATTTAATTTAAATGTAGGATTAAAGAACAGACTTCTGGCTTTTAAAACCGTTATAGTAATGTTTTTTAAGTATTGCCGTTGTTTTTTAATATTTATTTTTCCATTCAAGACATTTTTTTCGAAAATCGCCCCTACCTCCTAAACGGGGCGAGGTAGACCCCCCCCTCCCATAGTAAAAAATACTTGCATTTGACGCCCCTACACAAAACCGTTATTAAATCTTGGCGCCTCAGTTATCGTACTCGTGCCATACAATGGGTTCAACTACATCGGCTGCAGTGACTTATGTGTGTTTACTTGTAAATTATTATCAGTAGGCAATTTTAGCAATATGTAATTAATTTGTATAAATTGACACCAAATAAACTCATTATATTTAGTTTTTTGTAAGAACTCAACACATAACAAGCTTTTTACTTCTGTGCTGCCCATACCCGTGGTTAGTTCTTAGTAAAAACAGCTTTTACAGTTCACTAGCAAGAATATAATTATCCCCCCACCGCCACCAGCGATAAGGTGATTTTAAACTTGTGACTGAACATTTGGTCCTTCGAGAAAACGGCGGCGGTGGAGTTAAGAACGAGTTTAGAAAGAAATCAAGTAACGAAGATGACATCTTTAGACGAGATAGAGGAGAACGGATAAAAAAGTGCTGGAAAAAATCACAAAGGAGGCCAAAATACGAAGAACAGAAGTCCTTTTTGTGCAGCAGAGACTCATCGACCTTGAATTCTTTTGGCAAGCGTTCAAACAAGACGATTTTATAAAGGTTCACGAAAACTTGGGAGAAGGCCGTCCATATATGTATAGTGGCAAAAAAAATACTACGACCAATTGAAGTCAACGGTGGCGATAGCTCAAGAGAAGTTTCAAACAAGGGATCCGTTCAAAATCCCGAAAATCAAATTCCCGAAAGTTCAAAATCCTGAAAAATCAAAATCCCGAAAAATCAAAATCCCGAAAAATCAAAATCCCGAAAAATCAGAATCCCGAATGTTCAAAATCCCGAATGATAAAAAGCTAATTAATTACAAATGTTACAGACACAGGCACCTGCCTGACAAATTTACATACCCTGACAAATTTACATTAGCGGAGCAGCGAAGCTGCGTGAGCGGGTGTGTCCCCGAAAAAGGGAGTTAAAATCCGAAGAACCCGCTAAGCGGGCCACCCAAGTACTGCTGATTATGAAAGCTGTTGACACAGGCGCCTGCCTGCATCACTAATCCGATTTTTCAGTATTGATTGCTATTCGGGATTTTTTCGGGATTTTTTCGGGATTTTGATTTTACGGGATTTTGATTTTTCGGGATTTTGATTTTTCGGGATTTTGATTTTTCGGGAATTTGATTTTTCGGGATTTTGAACTTTCGGGATTTTGGTTTTCGGGATTTTGAACCAGACATGAATTCATGAATACATGAATCGAAGACGTCATCGAAAGCCTATTATGTCCACAAACAACAAATTCTACGAAACCAATGTGCGCTTATAACGGCTACGCAAACGGAGATAATGGAATATAGTGGCAATGGAACAGTGGATGAAGTGCTTGGTTGCGAACCTAAGAGTTGTGGGGTCGAGCACCAGCCTGGGCAGCAACTTTTCAATATTCATCCAGCTTCAACTGGACGCCACTCATGGGATTTTCGTGAGATAAATATCACCTATTTCTAAATCCATTGTATCTACCAACAAAAAATCTTTCCTATCTTTCTATTCCTTCTAACTATTGCCGTGCAGTTGGCATTGACCTGACCTTGGGTCTTACAGGCATATCGTCGCCCCAGAATTGTTTTGTTCCATACGCCATTGGCACTTTTATGAGAAAAACGCATTTAAAGGTTTGCGTACTTGGTACTCCGAAACTGTGTGATAGGATTTTTTTTTTATTTTTTTAACTTGAAGTTAGTCTTACAATGAGTTAACTTACCAATTAACAAAGTGTTATACCAAACCGTTAACAAGCTACGTTAATTAACATAAAAGTCTGCATTTTTGACTTGTGTCCCACCTCCTACATTTTGAAACTGATTTTTTTTGTTTCCACACACGTGGAACACAAAAAATTCCATAATAACGAATCTAATCAGCTGAAATGGAGGTGGAACAAACCAATACTGAAATTTTGTTTGCAATCAGTGTCCCACATACATAGCTTTTCTTTGAAACAAGTGAACGTGGAACAAAACAATTCTCACACAAAATGTGCGTAAAATTATATGAAAAATTTGTCCCAAACGCCAAAAAATGGTTTATGGCACAAAACAATTCTACAAACTGTTGATTTTGGTGGATATGGGACAAAGTCGATGTTCGATATCTCGGGATTGGAAAGACATAGAGCAAATCGAATCACAGATTCTAAAAGAGCATACAAAATTACCATAGAATCCGCTCCTAACTCAAAAACGACAAAAGTGGCGTATGGAACAAAACAATTCTGGGGCGACGATATATTTAAAATTATTATTTATTATTATTATTATTTATGACGAAAGTTACGAAGAATTAGAAGACAAATACGAAGAAGCGATGGTGGAACTACAAGAAAAATTAGAAGAATTCACGAACAAGACGAAAGCAACAAATACTCTAATAGAAGAAACAAGTGGAGCTATATACCATGAGCTTAAGTTGCCAGTGCTAAAAATTCCAACATTTGATGGTGATTACAAGCAGTGAAAATGGTTCATTGATATGTATTAGCAAACAATTCATAAGAATAAAAATCTTGGGAATGCACAAAAAAGGCATTAGGTACCTTAAGACCAATGTAACCGGCGATGCAACAAGAATTTTACAGCATACTGCATATAACAGACAATAACGACGAAGCAGGGATGCTCTGATCAACAGGTGCGAGAACTCACGTCTTTGGTGAATGCCTAAATTCGTACTACTGCTAGATACATCATTGTGCTCAGGCAGTTAAGAAGGAACATGTATCGCTTCATGACTGTGTTAAGTGTTCTTGTCTTTTGGAAACATTAAAGCTAATGATGTTAAATTAATTTTACATTTCTTTGAAATATTCATTAATCTGGCTAACCAAAATGATTGAAGAATGGGAAGGTATAGCTCGTTCCAAATCACTTGCCCAACGGTCGGTTGCGCAGAGAGAGGATTAAAATGAACAAAAATTGTGCGCAGGGGGGTCATTCCGTATCTCGATTATCGTCAGACGATATCGTTTGTACGATAGACTTGCTTCACGTAAAATTAAAAATCACTATCGTCTGGACGATATCGTTTTGATACTTAAATTTTTGCTTCACGTAAGCCAATAATCGTCAAATCAATGTCGTCTAAACGATAGCGTTTGCACGATAGCTAAATAGGTATCGTTTCTATTTGATTTTTAAAATGTTTGATAATTTTATCTTTAATTGATAGTTTTAAACGACTGATTGGGAAACCAATTTTCATTTCAATACGCGTTTTTGTTATTATGTACTTAAAAAAATATCATACATATATACAAAATATCTTACATTTTGGAAATTCCTCTATCAAATCAAACCCAACACAAAACTACTTAAATTGGGGAGAGTACGATAACTGAGGCGCCAAGATTTAATAACGGTTTTGTGTAGAGCACTGGTTCCCAACCAGTGGTCCGTGGACCACCAGTGGTCCGCAGAAGCCAAAATATGGTCCGCGAACAATTGGGCGGTGAGCATACTTTTATACACTGGGTAGATAAACACGGCTTGACATTGGTTTTTTTTATTATGAAACCCAACCGCTAGGTGGCACAGTTTCACAAACGAAATCAACACAAATTGAAGACCAAATCATTATTTATCTTACACCAAACATGACCACAACACCTAATGCTAGATATACACGAAGCAACCGTTGCAGCAACACAGCAATCTTGAAGCAACCGTTGATTCGTGTGTTCGTTGTTTTTATTTTCTTCTTTCGTTGCACTTTACTATTTTCTTCGCTTCTGTGTTTACGTTGTGCGCAAATTTTGACAAATATGGGAAGGAATCCAGGAAGAACTCATTGAATTCCAAAATGACAGAAAATGCAAGGATGCTTTTGAATCGAATTCACTTGAGTAGTTTTGGTGTAAAAAAGCAATTTCTTATATAAAACTTCGAGAAATCGCCTTGCGCTATTTTATGGTTTTCTCAACAAGGATTTTCCGCTTTGTTGGTGATTGGCGAGGAATCGTTTGAAAGTAAGTAATGATTTGATAGCCGAACTCCTGAAGAAGATGCAAGCTCAGAAATAACATTAATACAAAATTACAGAAGTGTATCCTAAAAATATTATTATTTCTTTTTATGTAAGTTGCTATTGAGTTTTTAATTAAAGTTTCAGTTTGATTATAACATTTTATTTGTATTATACCTACATCCTACATAGTGGTCCCTTCTCACAAGAAAGACATAGAAGTGGTCCCTGACCAAGAAAAGGTTGGGAACCCCTGGTGTAGAGGCATCAAATGCAAGTATTTTTTACTATGGGAGGGGGGTCTAAATCGCCCCGTTTAGGAGGTAGGGGCGATTTTCGAAAAAAATGTCTTGAATAGAAAAATAAATATTAAAAAACAACGGCAACACTTAAAATACATTACTATAACGGTTTTAAAGTCTGTTCTTCAATCCTTCATTTAAATTAAATTACTCTTTACAATAGTTTTCAAAATATTCGCATTCAAATTCGAAATTTTGATAAAAAAACGTAAAAAAATATCTTTAAACCAATTTTGCTCAAAGTTGTGAAATGGAAAATAAATTTTTTTTCTGCGATCGCTGCTTGAATAAATATTTAATCGAACGGTAGACCCCCCTCCCATAGTAAAAAATACTTGCATTTGACGCCCCTACATAAAACAAAACCGTTATTAAATCTTGGCGCCTCAGTTATCGAACTCGTGCCCTTAAATTCACATTAAATTTAAAAAATTTTCTCAAAAAAAATCAATAAAACCGAAACCGGGAATGCACGAAAAATAAGTTAAAACTTATCGAAAATGCGCGAAAAAAAAAATACACAAATTTCATTCACTACTTCATTATTTTGAAACATTTTTAAATTTTTTCTTTGAATAAATTTTAAAATTTTTGTTTTTTGACATTATATACAGTTTGAGAGTTTCTGAAAAATACTAAACGCTCTCAAACTACATTTTAAAATAAACGATAGACGACACGATAGACGAGACGATAGTAGTAAGTTACGTGAAGCAAATTATTGACGATATCGTTCACGACTATCGTCTGGACGATGATCGTTTTGAAAATTACGGAATGACCCCCCAGGATTTTTAATGCTTACAATGCCTAACTAAACTTTGTTTTTTTTTTTAACTAAAATGAGATTGAATGTTTGAGTTTAATTTTTACTTGCTCTATAGGGCAAGTATTGGTTTCGTGCAGAAAAAAAAAATCGAGGTTTTAATCAAACATGACATTACGATGATAGAGAAGACCAAAAAAGTGGTTTTCGCCATACCGTCCGTCGGTCTGTCTGTGCGTCTGTGCGGATGTGCGGATGTGCGGATGTGCGGATGTGCGCTTTTTCACGTCATGCTACAGCCTAAACGGCTTGACGGATTTTCTTCAAACTTGATATATAGCAGTTTGAAGAAAAACCATTGTTGAGGTTTTTTTTATTTTATTTTAGCCCGGCTCAAACTGGTACCTTTCAAGTAACGGTTTTTTTCATTTTGGATTTGCTCGAAAACGGCTCTAACGATTTTGATTAAATTTAAAATTTAATTTACCTAAAATATTTCTAACAAAATAGCGTTTTTTGTTTTTGGCTTAAATAGTCGTAACGAAAATCAGGTTTAAACGGCTTTTTTTCAAATGGCCATAAGTTCGCAACGGCTTGATTGAATTGACTCAAACTTCGTTTGGCATCGTTCTTCATAGTGTTCTATAGGATGGCTTTGTAAACTTTTCAGTGAAGCTTTTCTAAATGGTAGCTCCCATACAACGAGCCGTTCAGTTTTAGCCACTTTTTTTTGGTTTTTTCTAATTTTCTCAAAAATGGCTCTAACGATTTTTATTAAATTTTGTGTGTTATGTTCTTTTAGTGTTCTTAAGAGAACTGCGTTTTTAGTTTTTGGCAAAAAATGCTAGAAACGGAGATCTGGTCTTAACGTCTTTTTTCAAATGGCCATAAGTTGTCAACGGTTGTATCGAATTCAAACAAACTTTGTTTGGTATAGTTCCTTACAACTCTCTATCAGATGACATTGCATTTTTGTCAGTTACTCTTTTTTAAATGGTGGCTCCCATACAAAAAGCCACTATTTTTTGGCCAAATTAAGTAGGTTTTTCTAATATACTCAAAAAAGATTCTGCCGATTTTTATTAAACTTTGTATGTAATATATATAGAATGTTTTGAAGAAAACTGCATTTAAGTTTTTGGCTTCAAATGATAATAACGGACATTTATTTTAACAATTTTATTAATTTGGCCATAAGCGGACATTTATATCCTTTTATAGCACCCAAAAGATGACATCTAAATTTGATATGCTAAGGGTTTCTTAACGTAAACTTCTGTATATCGGGTTTTCCAGTTTTAGCCAAACTTTTTTAGTTTTTCCAAATTTTTTCAAACATGAGTTCTGCATATTGCTCGAAAACAGTGTTTTAATAATACTATTGCAACCTCAGAGCAAGTACGTGCGACCTAGTCGTGCATATCTCTCATATCAAGTCATGAATGAAAAGTAATCCATGATCATATTGATCATACCTCATTGCTGGAAATTCATCTATATTTTACTGTGAGCGAAGCTATTAGACCCAGAGCCAGCGCTACCACTTTACTTCAATTGAAGTAGATCTGCTTCTTTTTATCAAAAAAATTTAAAATCTACTTCCTACTTCGCACCATCACCAAAATACTGAAATCTGCTTCATTTTAAAAATATCTGTTTCAAGCTACTTCAATTTTACAGAAAAAAGCGAAATCTACTCCCTTTTTTTCCATTTCACTCTAATTTTTGTTTTACTTACTACACATGTAGAAATGAAGATGAAAATAATTTTTTTTTGTTAAATTAAATTAAAAAGTGTTATGAAACAATATATATAAGAAGTCGGAAAGACTTTTAGTTTGGTTTTCGTTTGATTGAATTAAGACTATTTAAAAAATATTAATTATTTAGAGGGTGTCCAAACCCAAGTTTTTTTTTCGGGCTGTAGCTCACGGATTTCTTATGAAATATTGGCTTTAAGTGATATAATCGCTTCCGGATTGTTGGCATAACGTCGGTCCTTCACGGTTTCCCACAAAAAAGTCCAAAGTAGTCCAATCGCAGCTCCGAGGCGGCCAATCGAAAACACGATTTTAGAATTTAGTGAGTAAAAGATCGATTGTAGAATTGGCTGTGTTTAATAGCGCGTTAACCTGCATGTGCATGAAGCAAAGGTCTTCCAAATCCATGTATTCACATTGTAAAACAAACCGTTGACCGAAACGTTGTTTCCAGCCTCATTTTCGAACAAAAATGGTCTAATGAACGATGAACCCATCCCTTCACAATCCGCACCAAACTGTCACACTCTTTGTGGATGCATTGGCTTCTCGACAACAACGGGCGAGTTTTCCCGAGTTATTTTATTTGTTAAGGTAGCCGCTGAAATGAATATGCGCCTCATCAGAAAAGTTGATTTTTCAAGCTGCTCTTAGCCCCAACGAACTTACACAGCAATTACTTTGGAAATAAGTTTTCAGTATTTTCCAACGCTGTTCAAGCATAAGGCCACTCACTTCGTTCCGCGGAGTTTGATACTGACTATCTTTCAAGATTTCGAGCGAGAAACAGCTGTCAATGTCAAAATAACCTACGATTTAAAAATAAACCACAAAATAGCCCACCCTAGATTTAGTATTTTATAAAAAATTTAAATTTTGAAATCTACTTCGATTTTTTTCAATTTACTTCAATTTTTTCTTCAAATCTGCTTCGATTTTTTTTCTGAAGTGGTAGCACTGCCCAGAACCCACAGCAAATTTTGGGAGTGTAACAGTCCCGAAAAATATTTATATTAATAGATATAGATCTTGCATTGCTAGACATGGAAATCAAAGTCTGGCAGTCAAAGGTGGGGGAAATTGTGAGTAATACTGAATCAAAAACGGAATTTTATCGACTTTTTTGATTCTCATTTGGCTCACCTAATTATACCCTATTCCATAGAATGGGTATATTGTATTTGGTGTGGAGTTTGTAACATAGAGAAATAATACCGTTAGGTATAGAAAAAAATATATATTCTGACTCAGAATCAAAAGCCTAGTCGATTTAGCCATGTCCGTCCGTCCGTCCGTCCGTCCGTATGTATACTCTCTAGAGGTCGCAATTTTTGAGCAAGAAAGCTGAAATTTTGTATATTTAATCTTTGGTTCAAGAGTAAGGCTAAGTTCTTGAACCGGTAAAATCCGCCCACAAACACGCCCACAATCGCCATTTTTGTTGAACAACCTCAATTCAATAAAATTAAATTATGTTTTTTTGTACAGTTACGATAAAAGCATAACGCTAAAATTTTGCACACGTAAGCTTTAAGTAAACTTTCTTCCAATCAAATAAAAATATTTCAGTTTGGGCGTGGCTTACGCCTATTTTTCATACAAAACCATCAATATTGTTTTTATAAAATAACAATTGTTATATTAAAGCGAAAAATATTAAATTTTGTGGGTCTTACTGGCACATAAACATCTTGTGTATGAAATCAAAAAAATTGATTTTGGGCGTGGCTAACGACCACTTTTCATTAGAAACTATAAAAAAATTGTTTTTGTAAATAAACGGTATTTATAATTAATCCGCAAGCCAAAATTTTGCGTCTCTTAATAGAAACGAAAAGGTTTGTGTATGCAAAGAAGTTTTTGAATTTTGGGCGTGGCTTACGCCTACTTTTCATGAAAGAACGAAAAACGTAGCCTTAAGAGTTTAAGTCATTTCCAATGTTTAATTTAAACCTTTTTCCTTCCGTTCGTTATTTGAGAAATATATCTCTACATTTTCTTTTGTAAATTTTTTCAATACGCCCACTTTTAAAGGCGTGATTTTGGTAAAATACCTTTGTTCAGGTAAGATTGTTTAAAAACTACTCGATTCAGCTGTAGTCTTACACATATGCCTAAATACTGAAAAAAGTGCAGTTAGTGCTTCAAATTTTTAAGACACGCCCACTTTTAAGGGGCGTTTCCGTCAAAAGTCGTATAATGCATTAATTTTTTTAACGTTTTTTAACAATCGGTCGCAGTTTTGAGGTAAACAGATGAACACTTGGATTTATGTTCCTTGGTTACGTAGCAGAGTGTGGTCCAATAATTGTTAAAAACACCCATAATCGCTATTTCCATTCCAAATCTAATTTTTAAAAATTTAAGTTTTGTCTTGTTTTGTTCAAATCGATCTGCAAGAATAAAATTGAATGTCACTGAGCTCATAACAATTGCCTTGGCAATAAAACGTTTTAACTTTGGGCGTGGCGCACTCCTTTTTTTATTGCGCCAGCACTAATTGAACATCACACCGCATAAAATTAATGTTATTGAATTTTTTTCTGTCTGCTAAAGAAGAATTTTGTTTCTGAAACATTGGCTGTTTGCAGGAGGCAGACGCATGCAGATACAAAACTATGGGGAATAGGGTATCCAAAAGTTCGTTGCAAACGTACTGTAGCTCTCGCTTATGTTTTTTTTTGGAAATCAAAATTTGAGCCACCCTTAACACGAATATATGAGTCCCAGACGTTTTGAGTGGGACAAAAGGGCTTCTAGATGCCCCCTAAAATTCCCAATTATCGAATTTTTGGATTGAATTCTATGTCAAATAAGCTATTATTGTATGAAATGCATATTATTACCTCGCAGAATCAGCGAAACGCACTAGGCCATGGAATTTAGTTTATTTTTTTTGTAAATATAATTGCTTGTTTCCATTTGTTGTTTATAAGCTGACTTTATCTGGTGTGTCGTGTGTGCAAGTTAACGTATTTTTTTTATTATTAACCATGTTAAATACATTAAAGTGTGTTTTAAAAATTAAACATTGTAAACATATCAATGATAAAGATATTCATTTTAATGAAAAGACATTAGGTACAAAAACGCCACGAAATATTGGGTTACAGAAAAGTGAAGAATTATGTTCTTTCTGAAATAGATCTTCCAAAAGTGCCTGATGGTGCCAATCGATATCATAGTGCTTGTTATAGACATTTTACAGCAATTCGTAAAGCAAAAGATTGCTCAAATAGATGGTGGATTTGTTGAAGGTAAGCAGTCATCACTCTTGAAGAAGATACAGTTTTTAATGCAAAATTGAAGAAAGCTTTTTTACTATGAAAATCCACACCACACATTTTCTTTACCTTATTTGGGTCCAACAGTACTAGCGAGCTTTCAAGAGGAAGCAGACACTCGAATGATGCTGCTAGCTTAATTTTTGCCTGAAAACAGTTCTGCAATAAGCAAAACATCAGATACGGATGTTTTAGTAATTGGTTAAGCAAATTTACCTCTCCTCGGAAATGGCGCAAAGATTTGGATGGAAGTTGGAACTATTTCCAAAAATAATATAAGGTTTATTGGAGTAAACGAAATTTTTGAAAAGTTAGGATCAACATTTTGTTCTGCTCTTCCTGCATTTCATAGCCTTACTGGTTGTGATTACACACCTTCATTTTTAAAAAGAAGGAAAACTAAAGCCATTTGCAATCTTGCAAAAGAACTAAGTCTTCAACATTCTCTTTCGAGAATGGGTTATGAAAAACAAGTGAGCGATGGAGATATAAGCGATAGAAAAATTTATTTGTACCAGTGCGTGTTGGAAAGGTCGCAAAAAAGGGTCACCAGACATAAAAAAAGTCGCACAACGAAAAAAAAATTTGTACTTTTTAATAAAATGTTTTTTAACAGGTAGGTATAACAAAAAACAAATAATCACATCTTATTGAAGTATTTAGATACTTAAGATTAACACAAATTTATTTCCATCAAATAATATATATTTATTACATTGATTGTGCATAGGTACTAGTATTTAAATATCACATTTATTTTTATTAAATAAATAAACAAAATTAAGTAGTTAACATTAACAAAAGAAAATCAAAAATATTTCGCCATATAAATATAAATACTAGATACCAAAATTTCATTTTTTTAATATTTCCTTGCAGTAGCTATCAATAAGCTCCTCTGGGGGCTCCCAATTGTCAAGCCCATTTTGCATGTTTCCACGCACAGCCTGTTCGTCAGCTTATTTTTTAAAATGGACAGCTTGGAAAATACCCTTTCCGCACAAGCACTGCTGTGTGAAAGCGTGAAAATTTTTGTGACGAACGAGTATAAATGAGGGTAGATGGATTCGCAAAGTTGGTTTTTCATGCACCCAATCTTATACCAAAACTCCTCCAAATTTGTTATTTTGACAATTTCCTCAAAATCTTTTTCTAGAATTTTGAATTCAAGAAACTTGTATTCTTCGATAACTTTTTCAGAGTTTGGTATAAGATGGTAATATTCTGATATGAGATCATTGTAATTAAACTCCTCACCTAGGATCAAAACTTAGGGATCTAAATATCTTAGAATATCGAATTTTCTATCATTCACATCAAACCTTGCAATAATTTGCTTGCAAATTATTTGATAATAATTAAGGATATTATGTTTAACTGATAGGATATCGGATTTGGAAATATTTTTTTTTTTAAATATGTTTCAGCCTCATGTCCTATATAATCACATACATTTTTAATATTTTTTGGATCCATAAAATCCACTTCACCAATTTTTGTTTTTATTAAATATTCTTTTAATAAAAAGTTATTAAAAATCATTGTCAAAATGTTTTTAAAAGACTTGGTCAAATGAATTGTTTGAGATGATTCGCTTTGAAAGTTCCTATTTAAATTGTTCATAATTTTTAGAATGAACTTTAAAAACTTTAAATATATTAAGTTTGTGTCATTCAAATTTTCTAAAATATCTGAGGCCTTCGTTAAAAGGCTAGGTGATTTCTCTTCAAACTTTGCCCTTATAAAGTAGTGCTGAAGAACTACTCACTGCTCAACCATTCGAGATGCAACAGCCTCAAACGAAAGCCATCTCGTAGAACTTAGTTTAAGAAGCTTGTGTTCAGGTACATACATCGAAAATAGCCTGAAGCTCTTTGAAATCACCTATAACCTTTTAGCACTGAATTTAAAAAAAAATTGAAACATTCTGACACAATTGCTCTACATTATGAGGAAGGGCGTTGGCAGCTGACTGATTGATCAAGTCGATAATATGGCTAACGCAACCAATATGGCAAATATTGGGTATTTCTTTTTTCAAAAAGGCGATAACTCCACTATTTTTCCCCATCATTGTCGCCGCATTATCAGACGCAAAACCAATTAAATTTTTTAAAGGTATATTTTCCGCACTGAGTGTTTCCAAGATTGTATTGAAAATACCCTCACCCGTACTGTTTGGAGGTTCCACCAAGCTGAAAAAACAGTCGTTAGTCTTTCCATTTTTCTAATAGCGAGTTTCATTGGCTGTGTGAAGTTGGCACCCCACTTGTGAAATTTTTTATCGAAATTGATGCAGTTCGTTTGCCCATCGTTAGCCCACGTTTGCCCACCAAAAATTTTCGTTTGCTCACCTTCCATTTTGAAAATATTGACAAAATAAAATTTTAAATTTTCTGAAGCTGGCACCCTACTTGTGAAATTTTTTATCGAAATTGATGCAGTTCGTTTGCCCATCGTTAGCCCACGTTTGCCCACCAAACATTTTTGTTTGCCCACCTTCCATTTTGAAAATATTGATAAAATAAAATTTTAAATTTCCTGAAGCTGGCACCCCACTTGTGAAATTTTTTATCGAAATTGATGCAGTTCGTTTGCCCATCGTTAGCCCACGTTTGCACACCAAAAATTTTCGTTTGCCCACCCTTTAAAAAAAAAAATAAAAAATAAAATAGTTTTTTTTTGGTTGAAAGAGATTGAATTAAAAAAAAAATTCAAAACGTCAAACTGCTACAATTTTTGATGTAGTTCGTTTGCCCATCGTTAGCCCACGTTTGCCCACCAAAAATTTTCGTTTGCCCACCTTCCATTTTAAAAATATTGACAAAATAAAATTTTAAATTTCCTGAAGCTGGCACCCCACTTGTGAAATTTTTTATCGAAATTGATGCAGTTCGTTTGCCCATCGTTAGCCCACGTTTGCCCACCAAAAATTTTCGTTTGCCCACCTTCCATTTTGAAAATATTGACAAAATAAAATTTTAAATTTATTGAAGCTGGCACCCCACTTGTGAAATTTTTTATCGAAATTGATGCAGTTCGTTTGCCCATCGTTAGCCCACGTTTGCCCACCAAAAATTTTCGTTTGTCTACCTTCCATTTTGAAAATATTGACAAAATAAAATTTTAAATTTATTGAAGCTGGCACCCCACTTGTGAAATTTTTTATCGAAATTGATGCAGTTCGTTTGCCCATCGTTAGCCCACGTTTGCCCATCAAAAATTTTCGTTTGCCCACCCTTCAAAAAAAAAAAAAATAAAAAATAAAATAGTTTTTTTTTTGGTTGAAAGAGATTGAATTAAAAAAAAATTCAAAACGTCAAACTGCTACAATTTTTGATGTAGTTCGTTTGCCCATCGTTAGCCCACGTTTTCCCACCAAAAATTTTCGTTTGCTCACCTTCCATTTTGAAAATATTGACAAAATAAAATTTTAAATTTCCTGAAGCTGGCACCCTACTTGTGAAATTTTTTATCGAAATTGATGCAGTTCGTTTGCCCATCGTTAGCCCACGTTTGCCCACCAAACATTTTTGTTTGCCCACCTTCCATTTTGAAAATATTGATACAATAAAATTTTAAATTTCCTGAAGCTGGCACCCCACTTGTGAAATTTTTTATCGAAATTGATGCAGTTCGTTTGCCCATCGTTAGCCCACGTTTTCCCACCAAAAATTTTCGTTTGCCCACCCTTCAAAAAAAAAAATAAAAAATAAAATAGTTTTTTTTTTGGTTGAAAGAGATTGAATTAAAAAAAAAATTCAAAACGTCAAACTGCTACAATTTTTGATGTAGTTCGTTTGCCCATCGTTAGCCCACGTTTGCCCACCAAAAATTTTCGTTTGCCCACCTTTCATTTTGAAAATATTGACAAAATAAAATTTTAAATTTCCTGAAGCTGGCACCCCACTTGTGAAATTTTTTATCGAAATTGATGCAGTTCGTTTGCCCATCGTTAGCCCACGTTTGCCCACCAAAAATTTTCGTTTGCCCACCCTTCAAAAAAAAAAAAATAAAAAATAAAATAGTTTTTTTTTGGTTGAAAGAGATTGAATTAAAAAAAAATTCAAAACGTCAAACTGCTACAATTTTTGATGTAGTTCGTTTGCCCATCGTTAGCCCACGTTTTCCCACCAAAAATTTTCGTTTGCTCACCTTCCATTTTGAAAATATTGACAAAATAAAATTTTAAATTTCCTGAAGCTGGCACCCTACTTGTGAAATTTTTTATCGAAATTGATGCAGTTCGTTTGCCCATCGTTAGCCCACGTTTGCCCACCAAAAATTTTCGTTTGCCCACCCTTCAAAAAAAAAAAAATAAAAAATAAAATAGTTTTTTTTTGGTTGAAAGAGATTGAATTAAAAAAAAATTCAAAACGTCAAACTGCTACAATTTTTGATGTAGTTCGTTTGCCCATCGTTAGCCCACGTTTTCCCACCAAAAATTTTCGTTTGCTCACCTTCCATTTTGAAAATATTGACAAAATAAAATTTTAAATTTCCTGAAGCTGGCACCCTACTTGTGAAATTTTTTATCGAAATTGATGCAGTTCGTTTGCCCATCGTTAGCCCACGTTTGCCCACCAAACATTTTTGTTTGCCCACCTTCCATTTTGAAAATATTGATACAATAAAATTTTAAATTTCCTGAAGCTGGCACCCCACTTGTGAAATTTTTTATCGAAATTGATGCAGTTCGTTTGCCCATCGTTAGCCCACGTTTGCACACCAAAAATTTTCGTTTGCCCACCCTTCAAAAAAAAAAACAAAAAATAAAATAGTTTTTTTTTGGTTGAAAGAGATTGAATTAAAAAAAAAATTCAAAACGTCAAACTGCTACAATTTTTGATGTAGTTCGTTTGCCAATCGTTAGCCCACGTTTGCCCACCAAAAATTTTCGTTTGCCCACCTTCCATTTTGAAAATATTGACAAAATAAAATTTTAAATTTATTGAAGCTGGCACCCCACTTGTGAAATTTTTTATCGAAATTGATGCAGTTCGTTTGCCCATCGTTAGCCCACGTTTGCACACCAAAAATTTTCGTTTGCCCACCCTTCAAAAAAAAAAACAAAAAATAAAATAGTTTTTTTTTGGTTGAAAGAGATTGAATTAAAAAAAAAATTCAAAACGTCAAACTGCTACAATTTTTGATGTAGTTCGTTTGCCCATCGTTAGCCCACGTTTGCCCACCAAAAATTTTCGTTTGCCCACCTTCCATTTTGAAAATATTGACAAAATAAAATTTTAAATTTATTGAAGCTGGCACCCCACTTGTGAAATTTTTTATCGAAATTGATGCAGTTCGTTTGCCCATCGTTAGCCCACGTTTGCCCACCAAAAATTTTCGTTTGCCCACCTTCCATTTTGAAAATATTGATAAAATAAAATTTTAAATTTCCTGAAGCTGGCACCCCACTTGTGAATTTTTTTTTTAAAGACAACAAAAAAAAAGATGTAAAAATCGATTTTTTTTTATGCAGTTAGTTTGCCCATCGTTAGCCCACGTTTGCCCACCAAAAATTTTCGTTTGCTCACCCTTGGTTTTTCAAATAATCAAAATTAAAAATGTTGGTTAAAAGACAAAAAAAAAATTTAAAATACACAAGACCACGTTGACAATCAAAAATTATAGTTTGCCTATATCACCACCCTCCACCTAGAAAATATTGAGAAAATTAAATTTTGAATTTTTTTAAGGTTGCTCCTTATTGTGAAAGTCTTGAGTCAAACTAAATAATATACCTATAATTGATATGCATCCTAAGAAAAAAAAAGTTGAAATTATTAAATTCCTAAATTTTTTGAAGTACCACATTGCACATCTATATCTAATATTAGGTACCTATATCCAATTTGTTTTTGTAGACCTCTGTTTTCCCATACGAAAATTATGTCTTATTATGCTTATGTCTTTCTAATAATATAATGTAATTACATAGCATACAATATAATTAGGTACCTATGCCAAAATCACGGAATAATATATAAATAAAAAAAAAACCGATAGGTACCTACCTACATACAAAATTTACAAATAATATTTTCATTTTCATTTCAATTCATTTATTCATTCCATCTTAGGCTAAATAATTACAATTATTATAAATAAATATCATTACATTATAAACTAATTTTGGAAAGTTTGACGTTTTGAATTTTTTTGAAATTCAATCTCTTTCAACCAAAAAAAAAAACTATTTTATTTTTTATTTTTTTTTTTTGAAGGGTGGGCAAACGAAAATTTTTGGTGGGCAAACGTGGGCTAACGATAAGCAAACGAACTGCATCAATTTCGATAAAAAATTTCACAAGCAGTGGCGATTCCTCTCAGTTGGCTAGGTTGGCTGCGCCAACCCAAAAATAAATATACCTAAATGCAATTCATATTAAATGTATCATGCAATAATATTTTGCGTACAAAATACAAACCTGATTGAGTTTTTTAAAAACCCATGTGTTTACCTAATTACAACAAAACATTTTTCATTCAAATAAAACTAACCGCAGCAATCTCGTGACTTTTTAGTCCCATGCAAAATGTCTCGTCTTTCGCATGCTTTCCGTTTACGATCTAGAATGGCATTGGAAATAGCGCATTCATATTCTAATTCAAATCGTATGCAAACTCCCCTTACCCTTCGTGTGCTGCTTTGTTCCACCTTTAATGCATTAAAATCGATGCTCAAAATAATAGCCATACTGCGAACAGCGAGTCAAAGGAAAACAAATAAAATCTTAGCCAGCCACCGCATCATTGGCAAAGCACAAGCAGGGTTGAAAATGTAAACCTAGAAAAGGAAGCAGATTGATAGGAAAATCGAAGTAGGTTCGCATAAAGTATTTAGTACTATGTAGGGTCTATATTAAAATGAAATGCACGACTTTGTCGTGCAAGGAAAATCAAAATATTTGCTTAATAAGAAGTGTTTGTGTCGCGCATTTCGATCATATTGGCAGTGTTATAAGATACGTTAATTTAACCGTTATTTGCGTTCTACAAAGACGTCTAATTGAATTAAGTTGCTGCTACATCAGATGTCCGTTACTTGAACTCTAAGCCCAAACAAAAGAACGCAGTTAGATATCAAGAAAATTCTCCCAACAAATACATAAACAAAGGGTTTACCACGATACCTATCTAGAAAAAAAATGTTGACCAACAAAATCTAGAAAAAAAAGATTTAAAATTAGGAAAATCCAGAAAACCGAAAATCTAGAATTCTTAATCTCGAAAATCCAAAATCTAGAAAAAGAAATCTAGAATTAACAAAATCTAGAATTAATATTAATACTAGATTTAAAATTCTTCTAAATAAAAAAAAAATTTTGGTTTTCCATCTTTCTAGATTTTTCCATAATCTAGATTTTTCTACTTCTAGATTTTATCTTTCTTTTTTTTTTTATAGATTTTGTCCTTTCTAAATTCTGTCACTCTGGATAACATAGTGATCCCACCCAAAAAGTACATACAAATTGTTTAAACCATTTTTGAGACATTTGGTAAACATTTAAATTTTTTTTCTTAAAACTGAAAGGTTCGATATGTGGTAGCTACAATTAAGCAACCTTTAATCTTTAAAACATAGGTGTAATCTTGTGGGTGCTATGAAAGATATATTCTTAAGGAAGTGCGAACCATTTCGTTAATGTGGTTGTCCACTTTTGTCCAGTTTAATAAAACCTTTATAACCTGATTTCCGTTCATATCATTTGTAGCCGAAAACTAACAAAATGAAGTTTTTTTTACCTTATGTAACAAAGTTGAATAAAAATCGTTCAAGCGTTTTTTGAGCAAATTAGAAATAAAATGCACGACTGGGTCGCACGAACTTGCTCTAATGTGTGATAGTGGTCTAGGCTCTAGGGGATTGAGATTTTGATAAAAATACATTTTTCGAAATTCTGAAATGAATATTTTAAGTAATTTGAGCTCAAAAAAAGTACGTCTTTTTATTTCTTGCATAATTTCAATGTATGAGACAAAATTTGTGATTTGTGGAGCAGTTTTTGAGAAAAAAAGTTTTTTTTTTAAAATTTTTTGAAAATACATATTATTCAAAAAAAATTCAAAAACGCCAGTTAATAGACATTTAGGAAATACATTTCTTTCCAGTTTTTGAAAAAAATTTAATGAGCAGTTTTCAAAATATTAATTTTTAAAATTAAAAATAATGCCTTTTAAAATATTTATATAAAAATATTTTCTTAAAATGTAGAGGTACGCGTTCTCGCAGTATAAATTAAGCTACCTACACCATATATATACATACGTATGGTATGAAATTTTGAAAGTATTGGTTAAGCCGGTTTTGAGATATTCAAAACAAAAACCGTCCTATGCAAGTACCGTTTATAGACATTTTTTAAAACTTTTTTTCAGCCATATGATTGGTCGTACCTGAAAAGCAACAGTGATTTTTTAAAAATTAAAATCGTTAGAGCCGTTTTTGAGAAAACTAAGCTTTTACGATCGCGGCATTGAACATTTTATGTTCAAATCTAATATATAAAAATAAGTTGCCTTATGTTCGGGGTCGATAAACTCGAGAATGGCTGGGCAGAATTTTTTAATGTTTTTTTATAAAGTTAGCTATCCTATTGAGGAAGGTCTTTTTGTGAAGATTGGTCAAATTTCGGTAAAGGGCAAACCGCAAAATGCATTTTTAGTGCATTTTGTATAATTACTATAGCAAAACTTTTGGTAGAAACTTCTGAGGATGTCAATGAAGGTTTTCGGCCAAACATCGGTAAAATAATTTGCCACAACTGCAGTTTTATTGCATTCTGTCAAAATACTAACAAATCTTTTGGTAGCATCTTCTGAGGATGGCTGCAAAGGTTTCTGTGAAGTTTGGTCAAAATTCTGTAAAGCGGTAGCGTGGTTCTTTTTGATATAGCATTTTTGTCGACACATAAAGTATTTTTCCTGTAATTATAGAAAATTATTTTTATTTTCAATGTGTCAAAATTAAAATTAATAAAATTGGAATAAGTTTGTAATCTGCGATTTTGGACAAATCATCGGGATGAAATGACTGAAGAAACATTGGGCCCTATCATGGTAACCGATCGGAGAATCCTCCGACAGGGGAAATATTCCGATCGGAGCATTTATTGTGTTCATCGTAACCGACGCGCATACCATGGCATGAGGAAAACAAAAATATTAATTTATGAACCTCCTTTGTAGTCGAATAAAACTGCACAGCGCAGCTGTATTTTTAGGGGATGAAATACATAACACAAGCAGAAAGCCTCAAATAAAGGAAAAAGAATTAAACAAAAACAAATACAAAAGAAATTAAATAGTTTGTATTTTTTTATTACCATCCGACAAAGGTCCGCAAGTAATTTGCTGCCGGAGACAATCGAGAGAAATACAAATATAAAAAAGCCATGCATCGCATGAATTCGCTGTGCGTCATTGTCATTTTGAAATTTTCAATGCATGCTTTATTATTTTTCGGATGTGTGTCCGATTTATCAATCGGAAAGGTACCATGATACAAAATTCGTACATTTCGCCCGAATTAGAGACAATTTTTCTCCGATCGGTTACCATGATAGGGCCCATTACATCGAATGCGAAATATTTATTCAAACCAGAACTTGGATCTTAGCTACGATTCGATCTCAAAATAAAATAGCGTTTGCGCTTGCGTCGTCTGGGATTGCGCAAACTTTGTTAGACGGTGGGCGAACAGCTCACTCTGCATTAAAATTGCCATTGCCATTGTAAATGAATTTCAAACACGTAATATTTCAAAAACATCTGGAATGGCAAAGGTTTTACAGCAATGTAAAATAATCATTTGGGATGAGTGCACGATGGTTCACAATAAATTATTAGAAGCCCTTAATCGAACGTTAAAAGATTAACGAGGAAACCAACGTTTATTTGGTGGTGTATTGATATTGTTAGCAGGGGAATTTAGGCAAACATTTTTCCAAATTTATTTTGCCTAAACTTTATGTTGGACGTTGGCGAGTGGGTAAACCGTCCTTATTGTTTATTTATGCATTAAATGCGAAAATAAAAAAAATTGTTTATCAAAAAGCTCTTGAGTAATGCAAATAGTTCATTTAAAAAATTGTTAAATTAATTAATAAATTATATAAGAAAAATGATTGAATTGAGTTTAAGGCTGCATGATACACAACAATTTGTTTTCTGCTCCGGAGCGTAAATGAAGAGTGAGGATGGTTTCCCAACTAGGAAACACGCCACATTATAATAGCTGACGGCAAATCAGTTGAAGAAAAGGAAATTCGCGGAATTTGGCATGCTTCTCCTTTGAACGGTCCTTTCAAAATCCTTGCCACTATCACATTGTTCATCAGCTTCTTCACAATCAGTTGGGTTCCATTGCACAGTTTCGGGGCATAAAGGTTTTGTAGCATTAAGATGACAGATCCAACTTTAAAACTCAAATGATGAGGCGGCATGCCAGGCAAATCCAAAAAACACTTGCATATTCACACTCAATGGAATGGTTTGCACATACCGAAAAAAACGATGCCTTGAGACATGAGATTTATTCATACGCCGCTGTTGGTTTCAGAATCACGGGAAGTGATTTCGGAAATCCTCTTGCTATATCAATACTTTTGCAATGACTGATTGCTTTGAAATGCTGCAAACAGGATTTTCTTTGATTCGCAGGTTTAACGAAAGCTTCAGTGCTCAGTGTGCTGTTCTTCCACCTTCCAACAGTGTTGCAACAATTCCGGTAGATGCGAAAGCTATGGCAATTCCACTTTGAGCACGTATTGCTGCTAATATTAATTAAATCAAGAACATTTTTCCAGTTCCGCCGGGCTCATCAACAAATAAAATGCACGACTGGGTCGCACGAACTTGGTCTAATGTGTGACAGTGGTCTAGGGGCTTGAGATTTTGATAAAAATAAATTCTTCAAAATTCTTAAATAAATACTTAAACTAATTTGAGCTGAAAAAAAAGTACGCCATTTTATTTCTTTTATAAATTTGAATTTATGAGAGTAAATTTATAAAAATCTGTAGAGCGGGTTTTAAAAAAAAGGTTTTTTTGAAAATAAAATTCAAACACACCATTTCATAGGTATTCAGCAAATACATTTATTTATAATTTTTAGAAAAAAATTTAATAAGCAGTTTTCAAAATATTAATTTAAAAATTTTCTTTAGATGCTTTTAAAAATACAAAAAAATATTTTTCAAAAATATTGGTATGCAGTACAAATTGAGTTATCTACAACTATATATGTGTGAAATTTCGAAAGAATCGGTTGAGTCGTTTTCGAGATAGTCGAAAACAAAAAAAAAACGGTCCTATGGAAAGTATACCGTTCTTAGACATTTTTTAAAACTTTTTTTCAGCATATAATTGGTCGTACCTAAAAAGCAACACTGATTTTTTTGAAATCGAAATCGTTAGAGCCGTTTTTGAGAAGAATAAGCTTTAACGTAACGGTTATATGGCAGGTACCGTTATTTTTTGAGCTAAAAAAAATGTCAATGTCCCCTCTGTAAGATACCTAAAAAAATCTATATACCAAGTTTGAAGCAATTTGGCCCACCCGTTTGGGCTGTAGGTATAAATACAGACAGACAAACTTCCATACGAACAGAATTTTTAACTTTTTGTTTCAAGAAGAATGCATAACTTGCCTTATAATACCTATAATCGCAAGTAAAGAACTTTTTGATTATAAATATCGATATCATTGTATTTCAAATTAAATATTTCTTAACAACACTTATGTATGTTTTAAGTTAAAAATGTGTTTCCTGTCAGTTTTTAAATACTGCAATTATATTTTTTAAATTGTAATTCATTTAATCCGTATGAAACTAAAATTTGTCTAACCGAGCGAAGCCGGGTGGGTCAGCTAGTCTAATATATAAAAATAAGTTGCCTTATGTTCGGGGTCGATAAACTCGAGAATGGCTGGGCAGAATTTTTTAATGTTTTTTTATAAAGTTAGCTATCCTATTGAGGAAGGTCTTTTTGTGAAGATTGGTCAAATTTCGGTAAAGGGCAAACCGCAAAATGCATTTTTAGTGCATTTCGTCATATTAATAACAACATTTTTTGTAGGGTCTTCTGAGTATGTCGACGAAGGTTTAAGGCCAAACTTCGGTAAAATAATTTGCCACAACTGCAGTTTTATTGCATTCTGTCAAAATGCTAACAAATCTTTTGGTAGCATCTTCTAAGGATGCCTGCAAAGGTTTCTGTGAAGTTTGGTTAAAATTCTGTAAAGCGGTAGCGTGATTCTTTTTGATCTAGCATTTTACATAAAGTATTTTTCCCGTAATTATAGAAAATTATTTTTATTTTCAATGTGTCAATTTAATTTTAATAAAATTGGAATAAGTTTGTAATCTGCGATTTTGGACTAATCATCGGGATGAAATGACTGAAGAAATATTACATCGAATGCGAAATATTTATTCAAACCAGAACTTGGTTCTTAGCTACGATTCGATCTGAAAATAAAATAGCATTAGCGCTTGCGTCGTCTGGGATTGCGCAAACTTTGTTAGACGGTTAGACAAGAAATTATTGGAAGCCTTTAATCGAACGTTAAAAGATTAACGAGGAAACCAACGTTTATTTGGTGGTGTATTGATATTGTTAGCAGGGGAATTTAGACAAACATTTTGCCAATTTTTTATCACGGACAACTGTATGTTGGACGTTGGCGAGTGGGTAAACCGTCCTTATTGTTTATTTATGCATTAAATGCGAAAATAAAAAAAAGTTGTTTATCAAAAAGCTCTTGAGTAATGCAAATGGTTCATTTAAAAAATTGTAAAATTAATTAATAAATTATATAAGAAAAATGATTGAATTTAGTTTAAGGCTGCATGATACACAACAAGTTGTTTTTTGCTCCGGAGCGTAAATGAAGAGTGAAGATGGTTTCCCAACTAGGAAACATGCCACATTATAATAGCTGACGGCAAATCAGTTGAAGAAAAGGAAATTCGCGGAATTTGGCATTCTTCTCCTTTGAACGGTCCTTTCGAAATCCTTGCCACTATCACACTGTTCATCAGCTTCTTCACAATCAGTTGCACAGTTTCGGGGCATAAAGGTTTCGTAGCATTAAGATGACAGATCCAACTTTAAAACTCAAATGATGAGGCGGCATGCCAGGCAAATCCAAAGAACACTTGTATATTCACACTCAATGGAATGGTTTGCACATACCGAAAAAAAACGATGCCTTGAGACATGAGATTTATTCATCCGCCCCTGTTGGTTTCAGAATCACGGGAAGTGATTTCGGAAAAACGCTTACTATATCACCACTTTTGCCATGACTGATTGCTTTGAAATGCTGCAAACAGGATTTTCGTTGATTAGCAGGTTTGACGAAAGCTTCAATGCTCAGTGTGATGGTCTTCCACCTTCCAACAGTGTTGCAGCAATTTCGGTAGATGCGAGAGCTAACGCAACTCCACTTTGAGTACGTATTGCTGCTAAAATCAAGAACATTTTTCCAGTTCCGCCGGGCGCATCAACAAAACATAAAACACCTTTAGGTTTTCGCCGACAAACAAAAAGAATTTACACACTTTTTTGTTGTATATACAGATAAATATTTAAATATGTATATTTAAATATAAGGATAAATATTTAAATATGTATATATCTGTTTTGTTCTTTTAAAATAAAATGCACGATTGGGTCGCTCGAACTTGATCTTATGCAAATACATTCATTTATAATCTTTGAAAAAAAAATTTAATGAGCAGTTTTCAAAATATTAATTTAAAAATTTTTTTTTTAAATGTTTTTAAAAGTACACAAATATTTTTTGAAAATATTGGTATGCAGTATAAAGTGAGCTACCTACACCTTTGTATATATGTGAAATTTCGAAAGTAGCGGTTGAGCCGTTTTCAAGATAGTCGAATGCAAAAAAAACGGTCCTATAGAAAGTAATGTATCGTTCTTAGACATTTTTTAAGACTTTTTTTCAGCCATATGATCGGTCGTCCCTAAAATACTACACTGATTTTTTTAAATCAAAATCGTTAGAGCCGTTTTGGAAAAAATAAGCTTTAACGTAACGGTTATATGGCAGGTACCGTTATTTTTTGAGTTAAAAAAAAAATTAATTTCCCCTCTGTACAATACCTAAAACTCAATACACATACCAAATTTGAAGTAATTCGGTCCACCCCTTTCTGCTGTTGGTGTCTATACATACAGACAGACATACAGACGGATAGAATTTTTAGACCAACTTTTTTCGTCTTCGCTATCATCGTAATGTCATGTTTGATTGTTATTTTAAAACTTTTTTATTCGACGAATGCTTAACTTGCCTTATATGTAGTACATTACATACCGCAAATAAAAAACTTTTTGATTTTAAATGTCGATATCATTGTAGGTATTTAAAATTAAATATTTCTTAACAACACTTGGGTTTAAGGTTACAAATATTTTTCCTGTCAGTTTTAAATATTGCATTTATATTTTTTTAAATTCTAATTCATTTAATCCGTATTAAACTAAGATTTCTCTAACCGAGCGAAGCCGGGTGGGTCAGCATTAGCATTAGCGCTTGCGTCGTCTGGGATTGCGCAAACTTTGTTAGACGGTGGTCGAACAGCTCACTCTGCATTAAAATTGCCATTGAACATGCAAGTATAATTTCAAAAACATCTGGAATGGCAAAGGTTTTACAGCAATGTAAAATAATCATTTGGGATGAGTGCACGATGGTTCACAAGAAATTATTGGAAGTCCTTAATCGAACGTTAAAAGATTAACGAGGAAACCAACGTTTATTTGGTGGTGCATTGATATTGTTAGCAGGAGAATTTAGGCAAACATTTTTCCAATTTTTTCTCACGGACAATTTTATGTTGGACGTTGGCAAGTGGTAAACCGTCCTTATTGTTTATTTATGCGTTAAATGCGAAAATAAAAAAAATTGTTTATCAAAAAGCTCTTGAGTAATGCAAGTGGTTCATTTAAGAAATTGTTAAATTAATTAATAAATTATATAAGAAAAATGATTGAATTGAGTTTAAGGCTGCATGATACACAACAATTTGTTTTCTGCTCCGGAGCGTTAATGAAGAGTGAGGATGGTTTCCCAACTAGGAAACACGCCACATTATAATAGCTGACGGCAAATCAGTTGAAGAAAAGGAAATTCGCGGAATTTGGCATTCATCTCCTTTGAACGGTCCTTTCAAAATCCTTGCCACTATCACATTGTTCATCAGCTTCTTCACAATCAGTTAGGTTCCATTGCACAGTATCGGGGCATAAAGGTTTCGTATCATTAAGATGATAGATCCAACTTTAAAACTCAAATGATGAGGCGGCATGCCAGGCAAATCCAAAGAACACTTGCATATTCACCTTCAATGGAATGGTTTGCACATACCGAAAAAAACGATGCCTTGAGACATGAGATTTATTCATACGCCGCTGTTGGTTTCAGAATCACGGGAAGTGATTTCGGAAATCCGCTTGCTAACAGGATTTTCTTTGATTCGCAGGTTTAACGAAAGCTTCAGTGCTCAGTGTGCTGTTCTTCCACCTTCCAACAGTGTTGCAGCAATTCCTGTAGATGCGAGAGCTAACGCAATTCCACTTTGAGCACGTATGGCTGCTAATATTAATTAAATCAAGAACATTTTTCCAGTTCCGCCGGGCGCATCAACAAATAAAATGCACCACTGGGTCTAATGCTCTAATGTGTGACAGTTGTCTAGGGGCTTGAGATTTTGATAAAAATAAAATTTTCAAAATTCTTAAATAAATTACTTAAACTAATTTGAGCTGAAAAAAAGTACACCTTTTTATTTCTTGGATAAATTTGAATTTATGAGAGTAAATCTGTGGAGCGGTTTTTTAAAATAAAGTTTTTTTTAAAAAAAATTTCAAAAAAAAATTCAAACACGCTATTTCATAGGCATTCAGCAAATACATTTATTTATAATTTTTAGAAAAAAATTTAATAAGCAGTTTTCAAAATATTAATTTAAAATTTTTTTAGGTGCTTTTAAAAATACAAAAAAATATTTTTCAAAAATATTGGTATGCAGTACAAATTGAGCTACCTACAACTATATATGTGTGAAATTTCGAAAGAATCGGTTGAGTCGCTTTCGAGATAGTCGAAAACAAAAAAAAAAACGGTCCTATGGAAAGTACCGTTCTTAGACATTTTTTAAAACTTTTTTTCAGTCATATAATTGGTCGTACATAAAAAGCAACACTGATTCTTTAAATCGAAATCGTTAGAGCCGTTTTTGAGAAGAATAAGCTTTAACGTAACGGTTATATGGCAGGTACCGTAATTTTTTGAGCTAAAAAAATTTTCAATTTCCCCTCTGTACAATACCTAAAAAAATCTATATACCAAGTTTGAAGCAATTCGGCCCACCCGTTTGGGCTGTAGGTGTCTATACATACAGACAGACAGACAGACATACAGACGGACAGAATTTTTAACTTTTTTTTTTCAAGACGAATGCATAACTTGCCTTATAGTACCTATAATCGCAAGAAAAAAACTTTTTGATTATAAATATCGATATCATTGTATTTAAAATTAAATATTTCTTAACAACACTTATGTATGTTTTAAGTTAAAAATGTGTTTCATATCAGTTCTTAAATACTGCAATTATATTTTTTAAATTGTAATTCATTTAATCCGTATGAAACTAAGATTTGTCTAACCGAGCGAAGCCGGGTGGGTCAGCTAGTATAGTATAAAAGTTTTTCATACAAATGAAAAAAAATTAATAAATTCGTTTTTAAACGTAAATTTGCTTCTTTTTGCTTTGCTTTTGGATCCTTGGTGTAGCCAACCTAATATTGGAGACCAGGAATCGCCACTGTTCACAAGTGGGGTGCCAGCTTCAGGAAATTTAAAATTTTATTTTATCAATATTTTCAAAATGGAAGGTGGGCAAACGAAAATTGTTGGTGGGCAAACGTGGGCTAACGATGGGCAAACGAACTGCATCAATTTCGATAAAAAATTTCACAAGTGAGGTGCCAGCTTCAGGAAATTTAAAATTTTATTTTGTCAATATTTTCAAAATGGAAGGTGGGCAAACGAAAATTTTTGGTTGGCAAACGTGGGCTAACGATGGGCAAACGAACTACATCAAAAATTGTAGCAGTTTGACGTTTTGAGTTTTTTTTTAATTCAATCTCTTTCAACCAAAAAAAAAAACTATTTTATTTCTTATTTTTTTTTTGAAGGGTGGGCAAACGAAAATTTTTGGTGGGCAAACGTGGGCTAACGATGGGCAAACGAACTGCATCAATTTCGATAAGAAATTTCACAAGTGGGGTGCCACCTTCAGGAAATTTAAAATTTTATTTTATCAATATTTTCAAAATGGAAGGTGGGCAAACGAAAATTTTTGGTGGGCAAACGTGGGCTAACGATGGGCAAACGAACTGCATCAATTTCGATAAAAAATTTCACAAGTGGGGTGCCAGCTTCAGGAAATTTAAAATTTTATTTTGTCAATATTTTCAAAATGGAAGGTGGGCAAACGAAAATTTTTGGTGGGCAAACGTGGGCTAACGATGGGCAAACGAACTACATCAAAAATTGTAGCAGTTTGACGTTTTTAATTTTTTTTTAATTCAATCTCTTTCAACCAAAAACAAACTATTTTATTTTTTATTTTTTTTTTTTTTTTGAAGGGTGGGCAAACGAAAATTTTTGGTGGGCAAACGTGGGCTAACGATGGGCAAACGAACTGCATCAATTTCGATAAAAAATTTCACAAGTGGGGTGCCAGTTTCAGGAAATTTAAAATTTTATTTAGTCAATATTTTCAAAATGGAAGGTGGGCAAATGAAAATTGTTGGTGGGCTAACGATGGGCAAACGAACTGCATTAAAAAAAAATCGATTTTTACATCTTTTTTTTTTTGTCTTTCAACCAAAATTTTAAATTTTGATTATTTCCGAAACCAAGTGTGGGCAAACAAAAATTTTTGGTGGGTAAACGTGGGCTAACGATGGGCAAACGAACTGCATAAATTTCGGTAAAAAATTTCACAAGTGGGGTGCCAACTTCACACAGCCAGTTTCATTCAAATTTGAAAGAATTGTTCTCAAAATCGAGAATTGCCCTTTTGAATGAAACATATTTTGGGTATCCATGTCAATTTGAATTATACTTTTTGTCATTTGATTTTTGTCTTTTGTCATTGGAAAAAGTAATCATTAGATAATTGATAATTAATTGGATTGTAAGTACATATTAAATTCTTCGTTCATTATTTGTTTATTTTTGTTATATTTATCACAGACTGGCACAATTTCACAACAAACAACAAAAAATAACAAATAATTTCTCATCTGACGTTTGACAGAAAAGTATTCAGATCGATTCTCCCAGCCCATGAGAGATGCATTGTTTCGTGTTGAGAATCGATCTATAATTGTACTTTTTGAATGAATGAAACTCTCAAAAGTGAAAAAGGTCAATTCTTTTGACAGAAAGAGCAATTCTTTTTGTGAATGAAACTCGCTATAATCATATAATCGAACTAAGATCACCAAGCACTTTTCGGTTGAAACATCTGTGGTTTCATCATAATTAAAAATTAATTTACGTTATTAATTTGTTTGATATCCTGAGTAAGTCATTTTTCTAGAGACTGGCAAATCGGTAAAAAACCAATAGACAAATTTTAAATTTGCAGCTTCATTTTTGCTTCACTTGCTATAAAGTAGTAGGGACAACTGTTCGCAAAATTTTGTAGAGAAATCTTACCAAATTCATTGGCATACATTATGTGTAGGTATTACTGTTTGAAACCATACATTTTGCAGTGTGTGAAAAAATTACTAAGGGCGGCAAAAATTAGGTCTGCCCCGGGCGGCACCAACCCTCGCTACGCCACTGTTGGGACATGGTCTTTGCAAGGACCAGATGTCAAAAAAATGTGTCCTTGTGACCCATCAACAATGGAAGGGCCATTACACGGTCCTTGTAATTTGTCTTTGACACATGACATTGTGACATTGTGGTGGACATTGTGGTTGTCCTTGCAAGGACAGCATTTTACAATGTCCATTACACGACATGTCGGTTTTACCATTACAAGGACCGTCTAATGGTAGCTTAAGTTATTTTGAATTCTTGATGCTACTAACTAACCAACATTTTTACACCTATGATTAATGAACGAAAATTATATTTTCTTTTGTTATTTTTCGTAAAGCTAGTATTTCTCAGGCATTGCAATGGCCATCTGACGCCATGACGACGTTTTTATTTTTCCTAAAGTCGTCATGTTGTGTGATTGGTCATTGTTAAATGCTGTCATTTCAATGACCGTTCCTCAAAATTGACCACAATGACACGGCAGGAATTTCTCCCGTGTCTTGTCATTGTCAGGGTCTATTTTCTGGTGACGTCAGAGGGTCATTTCAATGACCCTGTAATACTAGCCTTACGTATAGGTAAGTGCTTTATACTTTAAGAATTCTTTCGTTGCAGTGGACAGTGGTTAATACATACCTATACATGTATGTAGAACATAAAATTTTATATCTATATATATAAAAATCAATTTAATTTTTGTGTGTGACCTTATTTCTAGAGTTAGGATGGGTGGATTTGTATATATATTCTTTTAAATGAAAGGGACCATAATGTAGATGGTTTAGAAGAAAAAAAATGTTAAAACCGTCAAGCTGATTTTTTTGTAGCCCATTTATAAGATTTGTTCCACTGTAAATGAATATTTATTCGTAGTATTTATTGGAATTTATTTCAATAAAATTTATTTGATTTTTAATATTTCAAAATAAAAAAAAAAAAACAAGGGAGAGCTAGGATACGTTTTCAACGAACTGTTGGATACCCTATTCCCTATATTTTTGTATGTGTATGTGTGTGCCTCCCGCAGCCAGCCGCTGTTCCAGTTTCAGAAACAATTCTTCTTTAGCAGACAGGAAAGAATTCAATAACATTAATTTTGTGTGGTCCATGTTCAATAACTGCTGGCGTAATAAAAAGGGCGTGTGCCACGCCTAAATTTGAGACTTTTTACTGCCAGTGACATTCAACTTTAAGCTTGCAGATCGATTTGAACATAACGTACATACATACATACATACAGTAAGTAAATTATCTTTAATAATAGTGTATTGTCTTTTTTAGGGCAAGTATTGTTTTCTTGCAGAAAAAAAGAATCGAGGTTTTAATCAAACATGACATCACGCTGAAAAAGAAGCCTAAAAAAGTGTTTTTCGCCATACCGTACGTCGGTCTGTCTTTGCGGGTGTGCGGATGTGCGTCTGTGCGCTTTTTTCACGTCCAGCCACAGCCTAAACAGCTTGACGGATTTTCTTCAAACTTGGTATATAGCAGTTTGAAGAAAAACGGTTGCTGAGGTTTTTACTTGCAATAATAGGTACTATAAGGTAAGTTATGCATTCGTATGAAAAAAAAAAAATTTCGTTTTAGCCCGGCTCTAACTGGTATCTTTCAAGTAACGGTTTCTTTAATTTTCTCGAAAACGGCTCAAACGATTTTAGATTAAACTCAAAATTTAGATAACTTTAAGCAATTCTAACAAAACTGGGTTTTTTTTTGTTTTTGGCTCAAATGATCGTAACGAAAATCAGGTTTAAATGGCTTTTTTCAAATGGCCATAAGTTCGCAACGGCTTGATTGAATTGACTCAAACTTTGTTTGTTATCGTTCTTTATAGTGTTCTATAGGATGGCTTTATACATTTTTCAGTGTAGCCTTTATTAACGATGGCTTCCATACAACGAGTCGTTCAGTCTTAGCCAACTTTTTTTTGGTTTTTTCTAATTTGCTCAAAAACGGCTTTAACGATTTTGATTAAACTTTGTGTGTTATATTGTTTTAGTGTTCTTAATAGAACTGCTATTTTAGTTTTTGCAAAAAATGCTAATAACGCAGATCTGGTCTTAACGTCTTTTTTTCAAATGGCCATAAGTTGTCAACGGTTGTATCGAACTCAAACAAACTTTGTTTGGTATAGTTCCTTTCAACTCTGTATCAGATGACATTGCATTTTTGTCAGTTATTCTTTTTTAAATGGTGGCTCCCATACAAAAAGCCACTAGGTTTTGGCCAAATTATATAGTTTATTCTAATTTAATCAAAAAAAAAAAAAATTCCGCCGATTTTAATTAAACTTTGTATGTAAATATAGATACATAAAATGTTCTGACGAAAACTGCAATTAAGTTTTTGGCTACAAATGATAATAACGGAAATTTTTTTAAGCAATTTTATTAATTCGGCCATTAACGGACATTTACATCATTTATAGCACCCAAAAGATGACATCTAAATTTTAAATGGGACGTACCGTTATAAGGCTTTTCCTGAAAAATCTATTCCGAACAAAACATAAAGTTTGCACAGAAAACATTATTCAGAATGTTCTATCAAAATTTTAGAAGCCGTTTTTGATAAAAATCAATTTTCCCCTAAAAATCGTATATCAGGTACCGTTAGTTTTAGAGCTAGAATGCTAATTCCAAAAACACCTCTGTAGGACGTCATAATAATACTATGTACCAAGTTTGAAGCAAATCGGTCCAGCCGTTAAGGCTGTAGGTGCCGATACAGACGGATATACAGACAGACAGAATTGTCGGTCCCACTTTTTTCGACTTCTCTATCACTCTATCATAGTAATGTCATGTTTGATTGTTAGATTATTTTTACTTGCGATTATAGGTACTATAAGGCAAGTTATGGATTCGTGCAGAAAAAAAAATTTGAGATAACAATCACACATGCCATTACGATGATGGAGAAGTCGAAAAAAGTGGGTCTGGGAATTCCGTCCGTCTGTCTGTCTGTCTGTCTGTCTGTCTGTATGTCTGTTCGCGCCTCTGGAGGCTGAACGGGTGGGCCGATTTGCTTCAAATTTGGTATTTAGGATTTATTTGGGCGTCCCTCGGAACATATTTTTTATTTTTGCTCTAGGTCCAAAAATAACGGCACCTGCCATACAATCTTGAAGACAAAAATTGATTTTCTCAAAAACGGCTCTAACGATTTTGATAAAACTTTCAGAATGCTATTTTTGCAAGAAAATCTATCTTTTGGTTTGAAATTTTTTTTCAAAATTTGTCTAATAACGGTACCTCTCATAAAACCAGTATTTTCAAATCAAATTTTTTCGTAAACTATACATTCGATTTCAATAAAATTTTGACCACATAAAGTCATTCATAATTTTATTAATATGGCATTTCAAAATTTTCAAAAACTTTTTTTTTTTGATTTTTTATAATTTTTTCAAAAAAATTTTTGGTTTTCGAAATATGTTGGAAACGGGTACATTGATTTTTTTTTAAATTATTTTTCAAATGTAAACTACGGATTGCCATATATTTGCATACTCAAATAAATTTCAAAATATTTTTTGAAAAAGTTTTTCAAAAATAACCTTTTTAAAAAAAAACTGGTCCAACGATTTTCAATATTTTTTTTTCCTAGATTGACGTATAGCTTTGAAATTTTATTGCATACTTAGTTTTTCCGAGAAAACTCTTAAACTAATTTAAAAAATAAAAGAATTTTCGAAATTATTTAATTTTTTTTAATATCCATATATGCAGCCACTACGCAATTGCTTAACATAAGAGCAAGTTCGTGCGACCCAGTCGTGCATTTTATTTTTTTACGAATGCATAACTTGCATTTGTTAAAATGTGAATAGTAAGTGCGTTTATTTGTAAGGCTTGCACTCCTAAGCTACTTAACCGTTTTTAAAATTCTTTAACTAAAAGAAAGCTATACATTATATGTGAGTTACATAGGCTATACATTTCTTTAGTCTCAACTCTCAACTAGAGATCCTTATGAAAATTGAAATAATGAAACCCAAGGTATCAAAAGTATTCCTTTAGAAGTCAATAATTGAAATGCGCTGGAATTTTTACATGCGAATATACATAAACTGCAAGTTCGTCGGAAAAAAAAGTTTGAACGATGATAGCGAGGACCAAAAAAGTTGGTCAAAAAAATCTGTCCGTCTGTCTGTCTTATTTGTTTGCCTTTCCGTCTGACTATATGAATGAACCTAAAGACACCTACAAAAGCCCAAACGGGTGTGCTTAATTCTTTCAAACTAGGTATATTGAGTTTTTAAGGTATTGTGCAGAAGGAAAATTGATTTTTTTTGCAGCTCGAAAACTAACGGTACCTGCAACTATAGTTATGTTGAAGCTCATTTTTTCTCGAAAATGACTCAAACGATTTTGATTAGTTTAGCTTTTTATGTATGACCTATCAAATGGCTGGAAACAAAGTTACCAAGAATTGCTAAGAACGGTACCTTCCATAGGACGGGTTTTTTTTTTGCTTTCGGCTTTTTCGAAGACGGTTTAACCGATTCTGTCGGAAATTTACACATACATATATTATATAGGTGAAAGTAGCTTAATTAATACCTAAGTACTACATTCCTATATTTTTAATAAATATTTTTTCGTTTTTTTAAAAAACATTTCTCTTCATAATTTAATATTTTGAAAACAGATCATTAACTTTTTTCAAAAATAATAAGTAGTTATGTGATAAATGCAGAATACCTATGTATTGGGGGAATTTAATTTCTTTTTGAAAAATGTTCTCCAAAAAATGTTTTTATTCTAAGAAACCAATATACAAATTTTGATAATTTTACTACCATACATTGAAATTCATCCAAAGAATAAGAGTTTCGAAAAATAATTTTTTTTTCAAAATCTCAAGCCAAGACCAATGTCTTATTAGAGCAAGTTGGTGCGATCCAGTAGTGGACTTTATTTTTAAATATTACTATGGCGAAGGCCAACCCTGTATTTGCCGCGAGCGAAGCCGCGGGTGAAAGCTAGTATATTATAAAACTCTAAAACTAAATATGCTTTCAACATCTGGTTTATTTCTTTAAACTAATTGTTTCCGTTTGTATTCATATCTTCATTAAAAAATGATATGATAAGGGCCTACTTACTTTTCTTGCAATTTTAGAATCCGGGTAAATCGAAGCGTTAAATTTTGATAACTTATGGGGATTTTTTTTGGGAAAAGCAAATTTGATCAAAAATTTGATCAAATTTGCTGTCCAATAAAGCGGCAGATAGCTAAGATAAGTTTTTGTTATTGTGTGTGTGTTTCTTTTGACGTTCTTAATTTGAGGCGTGTTTAACCATACGACAATGTCTAACGAGATTGATTTTTCTGTCATGTTATCTTCGTTGGAATAATCTTTAAGCAATTTTTTTTTAAGATTTTCGTGTAATATATTTCGACATTAATATAATAATGTAGCTGCAATTAATTATTTCATAAGTTAAAATGTACTTCAATGTCTTTTTAATGTTTTGTAAGTGGGAAAGTTTTGTTCGCAGTTGAGTCATAATTTAATATTGATTAAATAAAGTTCACCGGCTGAACACACCCAACCAAGCAAATGTCAGATTTTTACACACAAGCACGAGGGAATGCAAACAATTTTTAAACGAAATTTCGATTCGGGTGGACATTATTTAATTTTAGTTCTGCCGCAAAGTAGATAGTTTATTTAAATATTAGTATATATGAAGTGTTAATGTATATTTAATACAAAGATTTCTGAATAAATGTTAATGTACCTATAGTTAATTAAAAAAGTCTGAATAATCAACGTGATATTACCGCTACTACTAGCAAGATGGATTGCAACACTGAGGAATTAGATTTAATTAATTTTTCAATAGTATATAATAAAAAGGGAATTGTTTTTCTTGACGAAGACAATGTGCTCCTCCAAGAATAAATAAATACATATATATAAAATAACAACTACCTAGGATTCGTTAAAGGATGCATTAAAAACACTTCGTCATGAACATTGTCAGAGTAATAAACAAAAGTTTACAAATGACTCGTTGTATGGGAGAAGTGTTCCCAGAAAAAATGAAAGGCCATCGAATAGAAAGCTATAAAAAACTATACCTAACAAATCTTTAGTGAATTCGACACAACCGTTGCCAACTTATGGAACAGCTATGTTATGAAGTAGGAATAAAATACGGGCTCAATCACTGCATCCTTTTCACTGCTGGAACACAATGGAGCCGGAGTCGGATCCGCGAACGCAGCCGTATCGCATGTCAAAATATTGAATACACACGAATTCAATGTTGTGAACACAACGAGACGGATCCTCAAACGCAGCCCCAAACGGCGACGGACGAGTTGGCCAACTTTAAATAAATACGTGCGTATTTTTGACATTCCATACAAAAATAAAATGCACGACTGGGTCGCACGTACTTGCTCTGTTGGTGCAATAGTCCGATGAAAACAAACTTTTCGATCAATAAGAACAATTCATTTTTGAAAAATTTGGTAAAAACCAAAAAAAATTGGCTAAAACTGGAAAACTCGATATACGGGAGCTAACGTTAAGAAACCTTTAATATTTAAAATTAAGACGTTATCTTTTGGGTGTTTTAAATGATACAAATGTCCACTTATGGCCAAATTAATAATAGGTACTGTTAAAAGCAATCTCCGCTATTATCATGTATAGCCAAAAACTAAAAATGCAGTTTTGTTTGAAGTATTCTATGTATGTTACATACAAAGTTTCATAAAAATCGGGGGAGCCTTTTTTGAGTAAATTAGAAAAACTGAAAAAATTGGCCAAAATCTAGTGGCTCTTTGTATAGGAGCCACCATTTAAAAAAGAGAAAATGAAAAAAAATCAATGCCATCTGATAGGAAGCTGTAAGGAACTATACCAAACAAAGTTTGAGTGAATTCGATGCAACCGTTGACAACTTATGGCCATTTGAAAAAAAGCCGTTAAGAGCAGATCTCCGTTATTTGCATTTTTAGCCAAAATCTAAAAACGCAGTTCTCTTAAAAACACTAAAAGAATATAACACACAAAGTTTAATCAAAATCGTTAGAGCCATTTTCGAGAAAATTAGAAAAAACCAAAAAAAGTTGGCTAAAACTCAACGGCTCGTTGTATGGAAGCCACCGTTTAGAAAGGCTTCATTGAAAAATTTACTAAAGCATCCTATAGAACACTATGAAAATACTATGTCAAACAAAGTTTGAGTTGATTCAATCAAGCCGTTGTGAACTTATGGCTATTTGAAAAAAAGCCGTTAAAACCTGATTTTCGTTACGACCATTTGAGCCAAAAACAAAAAACGCAGTTTTGTTATAAATGCTTAAAGTTAGCTAAATTTTAAATTTAATCAAAATCGTTAGAGCCGTTTTCGAGAAAATCCAAATTGAAAAAAACCGTTACTTGAAAGGTACCAGTTTGAGCCGGGCTAAAACAAAATAAAAAAAACCTCGACAACCGTTTTTCTTCAAACTGCTATATACCAAGTTTGAAGAAAATCCGTCATGCCGTTTAGGCTGTAGCATGACGTGAAAAAGCGCACATCCGCACATCCGCACATCCGCACAGACGCACAGACGCACAGACAGACCGACGGACGGTATGGCGAAAACCACTTTTTTGGGCTTCTCTATCATCGTAATGTCATGTTTGATTAAAACCTCGATTTTTTTTTTCTGCACGAAACCAATACTTGCCCTATAGAGCAAGTAAAAAAGAGCAACGTGCTAATAAAATCCTTTTAGAAATTAGGTCAGGGTACAAATGTATAAAAAAGACTATACATGATGCGATATATGTTTTATCATCTATTATATGCATATATATGTATGTTTTTCAGTGGAAATTGTAAAAAAAGGTGGAGTACGTACGACTCCATTGTGGGCACTTCTAATTAGGTACGTATGGCATGCGATACGGTTGCGGCTGCGGTTCCGGTTGCGTTTTTCTATTGTGTTCCAGCAGTCAAAGCGATTCAATTCATTATACACTCTGTTCATTTTAATTTTGCAAGTTCATACCTATTTATTTTTTAATTGTCAATTAATTTTCACTTCAACCGTTTGTATTTATTTGTTATTATTTTAAAACTTTGATCACTTATCTAAAAAGAATTCTTTTTTCCACAATGGAATTCACAGAATGCTACAAAAATAAACAACAAAATTTGACGTTTGAGAAATGTCAAATTATTGTAGTGTGTGTGCAAATGTGTGTTAAATCTCAATTTAAAATGAGATTTCATTTGGGAGGTAAGATTTGATCAAACACCACAAAAAGATATGATCATTGCCCAAAAGAAAAACACTTTGATGTTTGATCATATTTCACACGAAAAAGATTTGATCAAGCGACCCAAAAAAAAATCACATTAGACATCGAACTGAATGAATGGTGTCCACAGACCATATACAGACCGCCAACTCGTAATCCTCTTGCCTGAAATACCCTCGAAATATTTTTTTCAGTCTGTGAATACGTGTACATCTCTCTCTGTGCATTTTGTAATGGCAACTATACCTGCGTATGCCATTTATTTTTTAGGTGTGTTTGCTAAATGGGTTTTAAAGCAAGGGAGAGCGTACACTCTCAAAATAAATGGCATATCAGCTGGTTTTTAGCTTGGTGGCAAAAAGAGAGACCATATGGTGAGTTTGCGGTCTGTATCTTCTTGGTCCGTGATGGTGTCTTTCGAGTATTCTCAATACTAGTTTAATTTCGGCTTCGGCGATCTGTTTTTTCATTAATTTGTTTTGAGCCGATCCACATTCACATTCCAAAATTTGCATTTTGTTGTTCTCCTTCGAAAATTTTAAAGAATCAATAGGGGTATTCACGATCTGGTGTAACTTGTCTTGCATCATTGTAAAGCGGAGTTCACATGGGACAATGCAGAGGCCAAGACAATGAGACAAGACAATCATTGTTACATGTGAACAACTATTTCCAGGACAAGACAATTGTCATTATATTGTCTTCCATACTAGCCTACCGAGCTATCTCTGAGGACAATATCGATATATCGACTGGTTGGCATTGTCTTGTCCAACCCCGTTCAAGAAGCTCGGACAAGACAATTGAGTATTGTCCCATAGTCTTGTCTGCTGTCGCTGCTTAAAAGTGTAGAAGTGCTACTTTTTCTTGCAATACAACAACAAATATACTGGCTGTCATTTTGTTACACTTTTGCACTTTATCTATACCTCAACCCCAGATCATCCCAGATAGCCATTCCAAATTTAAAAAAATCAAATTTTCGAATTTTTTTTTAATGCCAATCGTTTGTGATTCGTTTGTGACTGTTTGTGACAGCAATAAAAAGTTTTGTTACTCGCTAGTTATAAAGTTATTAACAATTAAAAAAATTTACCTACCACTACCAGTTACCAGTTAGCCATTCTTTTTTTGAAAATTGTAGTAGTATAAACTTTTTTATACTCAATCGATCAGAAATCGTTTGTGACTTCTGAATATATCAATAAAATCGTTTGTGACAACGTAGTTTTCGAGAAAAATTAGAAAAACTGACACACTTTCATTTTGTTTATTGTTATGGGCGGAGCTTTGCAAAGGTAAGTGCTGATGTATGTGTACCGTGTACCTGATTCATGATGCTGAGGTGAGTTTGTATGCTTCGAGGTGAGCAACATGCTGCAATGTGGTGAAATTAAATCAGTTTTTCTAATTTTTCTCGAAAATTACGTTGTCACAAACGATTTTATTGATATATTCAGAAGTCACAAACGATTTCTGATCGATTGAGTATAAAAAAGTTTATACTACTACAATTTTCAACAAAAGAATGGCTAACTGGTAGTGGTAGGTAAATTTTTTTAATTTGTTGATAACTTAATAACTAGCGAGTCACAAAACTTTTTATTGCTGTCACAAACAGTCACAAACGAATCACAAACGATTGGCATTAAAAAAAATTCGAAAATTTGATTTTTTAAAATTTGGAATGGCTATCTGGGATGATCTCTCAACCCCATTGCAACCGGAAAATACAACGGTGCAAAATTTGTACTTTTGATTTTGACATTTGTGTCAACCTGATTTTGACATTTGTTTGAGTTTTGCTACAGATTGGAATAAGTGAGTTCACGATCTACAAGAAATACAAACAATTTCGCACTTTTACAATACTTGTTTCCACCAGATCGTGAATACCCCTTATGTTTTTTTTTTTTTGTTTTCGAGTGTCTATATATGTGATTTTTTTGGTTGGTAAGCAGTTGCTTGCAACTTTTGCAGTAGGGTTTATTTGTTTCGTCATCCCGGCTTAGCCAATCGTAAAAATCTCCCAAATCTCTGCGGTATGCTCTTTTCACTTTTTACTTGCGATTATAGGTACTATAAGGCAAGTTATGCATTCGTAAAAAAAAAAATTTTTTTTTGAACAATCAAACATAACATTACGATGATAGAGAAGTCGAAAAAAGTATGTCCGACAATTCTGTCTGTCTGTCTGTCTGTCTGTCTGTCTGTCCGTCTGTCTGTATCGGCACCTACAGCCTAAACGGCTGAACCGATTTGCTTCAAACTTGGTAGATAGTATTATTATGACGTCCTACAGAGGGGTTTTCGGAATTAGCATTCTAGCTTTCAAACTAACGGTACCTGCCATACGATTTTTAGTGAAAAATTAATTTTTCTCGAAAACGGCTCCTACGATTTTGATAAAACTTTCTGAATAATGTTTTCTGTGCAAACTTTATGTTTTGGTTGGAATAGATTTTTCAGAAAAAGTCTTATAACGGTACCTCCCATAGGACCGGTTTTTTGAAATCCGATTTTCTCGTAAGCCACTCGCCGAATTTCGATGAAATTTTTAATGTGGAAGCCCTTTTATAAACGAAATAATAGAAAATTTTTAATTTTTGAAAAAATGTTTTTTTGAATTTTTTAAAAAAGTTTAAAAATTTTTTTTTATTTTTTGTTTTTTCCAAAAACGGTCTAATCAATTTTTTTTCAATTTTATTTTTCTGATAAAAACTACAAAATTCTAGAAGTTGGCATACTAAAAAAAAATTTGGAATATGTTTTCGAAAAGTTTTTCAAGAAAAACCGTTTTTTGAAAAAACTGGTCGAACGATTTTGAAAAAAAATTTCCTTAAAATTTAAAAGAACAAAAGAAATCTGATGGCTTACTTCATTTTCTCCAAAAAACGTTTTAACTATTGATTTTTAAGTGATTAGTAAAATTTCATATGATTCTTGCAATGCCTTTTTCCGAAAATCTCAATCCCCAAGACCATTTTAGCACATTAGAGCAAGTTCGTACGACCCAGTCGTGCACTATATTTATTTTTGCTCTAAGCCTAAAAATAACGGCACCTGCCATACAATCGTGAAGAAAAAAATTGATTTTCTCAAAAACGGCTCTAACGATTTTGATAAAACTTTCAGGATATATTATCAAGTTGTTCTAATACTAATACTAATAACATCAACGATTCGGAACCTCCCAAAAAAATAGAATCTGTTCCTAAGCCAAAACTAGTATTTGTATCCCGACTTGACCCTGAACTCCAACCCAATGACATAATTCAACATCTTGTTGCTAATAACTGCATTTCGAGTGCGTCAGCTATAAAATGCAATAAAATCAGTAAGCCTGACAGTTTCGTGTCATCGTTCAGGATAACTACTCCTCCATCATTTTTCGGTCCTCTCTGCGACAATAAGTTTTGGCCTCCCGGTACACTTGTCAAAGAATTTGTAGTTCGATCAAAAAATCTCAATAATCGAGTTGCTAAAGTATCGGCTCCAAAAAACTTAATAGGATTACCCTCTTCTACCAAAATGTAAGAGGGATACGAAGCAAAACTGCTGAAGTTTTTAAAAACTCTCAAGCTTTTCCACATGATATCTTTGCTTTCACAGAAACATGGCTCAATAGTTCAGTTTTGGACACAGAAATTTTCGACGATGAGTTTTCTGTTTTCAGAAAGGATCGTCATGTGGATAAGCCGAAGGAAGTGGGCGGTGGTGTATTGATTGCTGTTCGTAATTGCATCTCATCTTCCCTTGTCTCTTTGCCCTTTAATGTTTCAATTGAACTCATTTGTGTTAAGGTTTCTTTTCAATCATATGATCTTTTTATTATTAATGTTTATATTCCACCGAAAAGTTCTGCGTCAGTTTTTGCCGAGCTATCGTTAATTCTTGATCATATGATTGATATTGCCAGTTCAAATAGCAACATTTTACTGTTGGGTGACTTCAATTTACCTAACATTACGTGGACCCCTTCTGAAGACGAGTCCTATTTAGAAGCTGCCTTGACTTCTTCGCAACAGGAACTTCTTCTTTTGGACAACATAACCTCTACTGACTTACAGCAAGTAAGCTGTATTAATAATTGTAGAAATCGAATTCTCGATTTAGTCTTTTCTTCTGACGCTGTTAGTACGGTAGTGGTAGAATCTACCTCTGCCATTTCTAACGTAGACTCCTACCATCCCCCATTGGATATATTTTTTGATATGAGCAGCAATTTACTTAATAACAGTAATGCCGAAGACTCTTCTTATTCACTTGATTTCCGTAAAGCTGACTTTCAATTACTTTACGACAATTTGAGTGCTTCTAATATTTCGAATATTCATGTTTGCTCTAACATTGACGACGCAGTTACTCAATTCTACGAAATTTTCAATAGCTGCTTGATAAATTCAATTCCTCTTAAGATATCTAAAAATATCAACTCCAGCCATCCGTGGTACACGAAAGAGCTTAAATGTCTACGCAACAAACGGAATAAGGCTTGGAAGTCTTACATTAAAAGTCTTTCAATTTCTGATCAAAATGTGTTCCTTGCACTTTTTGAAGAGTTTAATTTACTTTCCAGAAACCTATATGCAGCATATGTGAAGGAAATGGAAATTTCGTTGAAGATTGATCCAAAGAAATTTTGGAAGTTTGTAAATTTAAAGAAAAAGTCTGATGGGTATCCAGTGAACTTTGTTTACAAAGATTCCGCTTTGACAAGCTCACCTGAGATATGCAATGCGTTTGCAAAGCATTTCAGTAAGTCCTTTATTGAAAATCCCGTCAATATAGACTTTGATTTCTTTGACTACTCCCGTGATTTCCCCCAAGCCACTTTTAACAACATCCAAATTGATAATGATAAAGTTTTGCATTATCTTTCATTGCTGAAAGATGATTACTCTCCCGGTCCTGATGGCATTCCTCCTATTATATTAAAAAAATGTTCCTCCGTTTTAGCTTCTCCCTTGCAATTCCTTTTCAACCTATCCCTTAAGTCCGGTAAATTTCCTCAAGTATGGAAAGATTCATTCATTACTCCCGTCTTCAAAAAGGGTAATAAGTCCGATATTACCAACTATAGACCGATTTCTAAACTGTCCTCTATTCCAAAGCTTTTCGAACAAGCAGTTTGTGATAGTATAACGTTTTTCTGCAAACATTTAATCTGCCATCAACAACACGGCTTTATGCAGAAGCGGTCTACTGTCACAAACTTATTAACCTTTATGAACAAGTGCTCAAAGGCATTAGAGAGTGGACATGAGCTGGATTGTATCTACACAGATTTCTCAAAAGCTTTTGACCAACTCTCACATGAAATTATCATTTTCAAATTGAAAGCTCTAGGTTTCCCTGTAGGATTTGTTAATTGGATATATTCATATCTCCGAAACAGATCATACATAGTCAAGTTCAGAAATTCGTTTTCTAGCCCTTTCCCAGCAAAATCAGGAGTCCCACAAGGCAGCCATCTTGGTCCGTTACTGTTTATACTAGCTATAAATGACGTAACTTCGTGTATTCATTCTAGTGAGATCCTTGTTTTCGCTGATGATATGAAAATTTTCAAATCTATTAACTCAGCTAATGACCGCGTAGAATTGCAAGCCGACATCGACAGATTTGCTATCTGGTGTAGCAAGAATTGTTTAAGCCTGAATCCAGCGAAATGTCAGACAATGACATTTTCAAGGAAACGGGTACCAAGTACACACGGCTATTACATTTCACAACAAGTTTTGCATCGCGTTTTTAGTTTTAAAGATCTGGGAGTAAACTTTAGCCCAGACTTGAGCTTCACGGAACACATCAACTTTATTGTTAAGAAAGCTAATTCCATGTTGGGATTTGTTAAAAGATGGTCGAAGGAATTTCAAAATCCTTATGTAACCCTAGCTTTATATAACTGTCATGTTCGCCCCCATCTAGAATATGCATCACAGGTTTGGTCTCCTTTCTACGAAGTTCATAAGTCTAGGATAGAGGCAGTTCAGCGTAATTTTATTCGATTTGCTTTAAAAGGTCTCTCCTGGGCAGATCCATACAACCTCCCACCTTACGAACACCGGATTCAACTTCTACAGATTCAAACTTTGTCACAAAGGCGTATTAACAATGATGTTATTTTTATTCACCAACTTTTAACGGGATCTTTGGACTCACCCGATCTTCTATCGTGTGTAGGTTTTAACTATCGCGGAGGGGCTCATCATCTTCGTAGATTAGAGCTATTGCATTGTCCCCAACACCGTACTAATTATGGCATGAATGAACCTCTTACCCGCATGTGCAAACTTTTCAACTCAAATAAAAGTATTGTTGATTTTAATATTAGTAAATCCTCTCTAAAAAAAACATTTAAAACCAGTGCACCACGCTCATAGTTTATGTTTTGTATGTTCTCAATGTTTTTGTATCTATTTTGTATAAATGTATGTGTTTATTAATTTTTTATTTTTTGTGCTTGTGTTATGCTATTTGTATATTTTGCTTACTAACAACTAACACCTGCACTAAATGATGTAGCCAGTGAGCACATAATATGTGTTGGCTAATCTCTGATTGTAAGTTAATGCTTGATATAAGCTTCTTACTCTCGAGAACTGATAGTGTAAAAAAAAGGATGCTATTTTTGTAAGACAGTCTATCTTTTGGTTGGAAAATATTTTTCAAAATTTGTCTTATAACGGTACCTCTCATAGAACCAGTATTTTCAAATCAAATTTTCTCGTAAACTATACATTCGATTTCAATAAAATTTTGGCCACAGGAAGTCATTTATAATTTTATTAATATGGCATTTCAAATTTTTCAAAAACTTTTTTTTTTGATTTTTTATAATTTTTTCAAAAAAAATTTTGGTTTTCGAAATATGTTGAAAACGGGTATATTGATTTTTTTTTAAATTATTTTTTCAAATGTAAACTACAGATTGCCATATATTTGCATACCCAAATAAATTTCAAAATATTTTTTGGAAAAGTTTTTCAAAAATAACCTTTTAAAAAAAAAACTGGTCGAACGATTTTCAATATTTTTTTTTCCTAGATTTACGTATAGCTTCGAAATTTTATTGCATACTTTGTTTTTCCGAGAAAACTCTTAAACTAATTTAAAAAATCAAAGAATTTTCGAAATTATTTAAATTTTTTTAATAGCCATATATGCAGCCACAATAAGGAATTGCTTATCATAAGAGCAAGTTCGTGCGACCCAGTCGTGCATTTTATTTTTTTAGTATAGGAGCATTTTGACTAACATTCTTTGGATCCAAAATAGGTGCACTATCTATCTGCGTGACGGGCGTACAAGCTGCATCTGATAATTTCTGATAAGGTCCAACCTCGGAATTAGATCCAGACTCGGAATTAGATCCAGATTCAGAATCAGACCCAGACTGGGAATAAGACTCAGAATCAGAATCACACTGGGAATCACATTCAGATCTTATCGGTCCTCTATTGGTTAATACTTCATCTTTTGAATGATGATGATGACGATACTGCTCTTGATGTTGTTGCAAAAGACCTTTTTTATGTAAAATAAATTTTTATATCCCAGAAAAAGGCTTAAGTTGCTTTAAAACTAATGTTTAACTTCTTATTTGGTTAAAGAGTATTGCCTTGGTTATTAAAACCGAAAAAAATAGAGTTATACTCATTCTGAATTTTTGAAGCTTCCAGCAACGCAAACACACGACCAAACTATACCTATTTTTTTAGTGAGAAGATTTTTTTATTAAACGATTGCACCTCCTTTCCAAAATACAAGACATAGGTACGGAGATAAATAATATATTTTCTTATAACCTTTCTCATGCACTACGAAGTTGCATTCAAAGTTTTTGGTTCTAATGAAAATTTCAAAATTTGACTCCTTTGGCCAAATCCAGTAGGTAGTAGGTACATGGAATTTCATAATTGTGGTGTATTGTTCTTGTGAGTCAAATTTTGAAGTTGTCATTGAAACCAAAAACGTTGAATGCAGCTTTGTAGTGCATGAGAAAGGCAATATAAAAATATAACATTCATCTCCGTAGGCCTAGTGGTTTGGAAGAGAGGGGCAGATCCATTTCGCACTTTGGTGACTTTTTCATTAAAAAGTCAATTTTTGAAGAAAAACATTTATGGATCTGCACCTCTCTTATAAACCACTAGGCCTACGGAGATGAATGATATATTTTTGTATTGCCTTTCTCATGCACTACAAAGTTGCATTCAAAGTTTTTGGTTCTAATGAAAATTTCAAAATTTGACTCCTTGGGCCAAATCCAGTAGGTAGTAGGTCTAGGTACATGGAATTTCATAATTGTGGTGTATTGTTCTTGTGAGTCAAATTTTGAAGTTGTCATTGAAACCAAAAACGTTGAATGCAACTTTGTAGTGCATGAGAAAGGCAATATAAAAATATAACTTTCATCTCCGTAGGCCTAGTGGTTTGGAAGAGAGGGGCAGATCCATTTCGCACTTTGGTGACTTTTCCATTTAAAAGTCAATTTTTGAAGAAAAACATTTATGGATCTGCCCCTCTCTTATAAACCACTAGGCCTACGGAGATGAATGATATATTTTTGTATTGCCTTTCTCATGCACTACAAAGTTGCATTCAAAGTTTTTGGTTCTAATGAAAATTTCAAAATTTGACTCCTTGGGCCAAATCCAGTAGGTAGTAGGTCTAGGTACATGGAATTTCATAATTGTGGTGTATTGTTCTTGTGAGTCAAATTTTGAAGTTGTCATTAAAACCAAAAACGTTGAATGCAACTTTGTAGTGCATGAGAAGGGCAATATAAAAATATAACATTCATCTCCGTAGGCCTAGTGGTTTGGAAGAGAGGGGCAGATCCATTTCGCAATTTGGCGACTTTTCCATTAAAAAGTAAATTTTTGAAGAAAAACATTTATGCATCTGCCCCTCTCTTATAAACCACAAGGCCTACGGAGATGAATGTTATATTTTTATATTGCCTTTCTCATGCACTAAAAAGTTACATTCAAAGCTTTTGTAGTCACATATTTTAAAATTTAGGAAATTATAAGATATTATTTTATTTTTCTAGGTAGGTAGGTAGGTAGCTATACTTACTTCTTCATTTTCTTTTTAGTGGGCTCATCTGGCTGAATTTTAGATTTGCTTTATGCCGATGCGGGAATCCACATTTTTTTTAGATTCTGTTGTCTTTTTTTGCTTTTGGTGTCTATAATAAATCTTAGAAAAAAAAAATGTACAAAAAAATACAATGTTATTTTTTCATAATTATTGTAACTTATAACTTAATAACTTACCTGTCCCTTTTGTATACCTAGATGTTTTTAATAAATGTTTGTTTTGTAATTTTAATTTTATTGTAATACTGAAATTTTCACACCAAACCAAACCAAAGAAAACAACGAGCTTGGTTTTCCATCCAGCCACAGATTTCAATTTACCGTTGCATTTGCATTTAACATTAACCAAAGACACACACAATAATAAAAACAAACAATACAACTAAAAGAATAGGGAAAGGCGAAAGGGAACTTCAAATTTTTTGTAGTGACTGGATTTTAGATGACGAAGATTTTAAAATCAATTGGTTTGAGGGCAACACTACTCCAGATAATTTAGAAGAAATATTATTTAACTTCGGAAAGTGAGAGTGAACTATAATTTAATTCTTCAGATGAAAGTGTGTAATGAAAAATATGATCTTTACCATCCCCTCCACCTGAACCGACCTGCAACGTCATCACTATCATCCATTTATTCAAATAATGACACTTAAAATTATTTGAGGCAAGTACACACGACACTGAAGAAATGTCAAATAAAACTCGGTTACACCAACCACATATATTCGATTCACTCGACTAATATTTTTCTTCCTATTGCTTTATTTTTCTATTAAAACCACTGACCAGAGTTATTTATGAATAACCCTGCAAATCCTTCACGGATAATCGTCAGTATACAATAATAATATCTGCAAACCCATCAGTACACTTGCATATAATCTTCACTCGCTAAATTACCGAGTAAAATTGTGACATCTCGGCATCGGCACATCTCTAACATGCAAGTATATATTTATTCACCACACCACTCACCATAGGTATTTTTTGAGCGCACCCATTCCATCAATTTTGCCATGGCAAACCATTGCCAACTTTATCAGTTTTATTCCGTCAGCCATATTCTAGCCACCCAAAATTATTTCTGGCGTGGCCCCCACCTATTCTTTTTTATAAAAAAAAAAGAATTATCAAGACGAAGTTTCTTGTGACTGGCGACGGAAATCGAAAGTTCTTTTCCGTCAGCCAGTCACACTAATCAGAAGTGCTCCCCCAGTGGATACCTGGTCCCAAAACCACACAGCGTATGGATAAAATCCAATAGGATTTCTCAACAAGGTTGGTACATCTAGCAGTGAGAAGAATTATTTTTCGGCGACACAAAACATTTGGCTCTGGCCAAAAAGAATTTTCATCGGCGTGCCTTGGGCGAGAGAAAACCCAAGCCACGAACGACGACGACGGTGAGTGGACACCGACATTTGTGTCTGCGGCAAGGGCAACGTGGAACGATTCACGTTTCCAAGCATATAAAACCACATTGGAGCAATTTGAGCAAGTTTTCAACTTGCCAAGAAAATTCGTATGAAGAATGAGGAAGTTTCCTCAAAATTTCTGAAACACCCCATTAAGGGTATCCCGCCCATCGACACGCCGATAGTTTTCATATGTTTTCCGACAGATTTCACGTTTACCGTTAGTTTTCACATCGTTTCTCGACATTTCACATTGTTTCACGTTTACCAGTAGTTTTGCACAACATCTTATTTCATCGTTAGACGAAGGTTTTTTCGCAGTTTCCCGAAGATTTTTCGACGCTTCGCCGAATTGTATTCCAAAAATCGAACTTCTTCTGGAACCATCCTTGTTTTCTGGAATTCTTCTTGTAAATTCTACAATAAAATTTGCAAAGCACTACGACAACAATATTAAACACGAGCACGAGTTCTTTATTCTGGCCTATTCATTTGGTATCTGCACATGTGCACCGGACCATCTAATTTCTTGGCGGCGTTGAGGACCAACGACGCGACGTGACGTAGTTAGCGGCGCCTATAGCCACGCGGCGATCCTCAAAGAAGGTCATACACATACGCATCGCCACATGGTCGTTGCAACCAAGGAAGAAAGACAACGATTCAGCATCCACCACCTAGCGCCTTTATCTTTATTTCTGTATATACGTAAGTGATAAGTATATATGAAATATTTTTGAGAAAGAGAATTTAAAGAATAATAAGCGTAGAAAGTAGGATAGCTTGATTTAATCTTTGTTTTAACATCATTTTCTTTCCGGTGAGATTTAGCGAATAGAACATCAAATGCATAAGCACGTTTAGAAGGTCATAAAGCATGCAGTTAGTCGTATTTGGGGAAAACACATTTCTTACAGTTAAAGTAACTGTACGAGCACAGGCGTATCAAAAAGCAAACACCCACACCACCAATAAAAATAATTCAATTCAGTGATTTTAAAAGTGTAACGTAACGTAAAAAGTATATCGATCTTTACCCTAGATCGAGTTGAGTTTTGAAAAAGTACGAGTAATATTTTTACCTAGTTTTGATTGAAGTAGCCAGTAAGGCTGTAAATTAACGTAGAGTTTTATAAAGTTCAAAACCAATTCAAACACATATCATCCTATGGTGGCAACGAAACAATCATATATATAATAACATTATATCCAACATCTAATACAGAGTATCATCAACCATCATCTTTGGAAATGGAGTGCACTTCAGAGCTAAAGTCCCGGTGAGTTTGTTCCATTGTAAACTATATTGTATATATATTGTTTTAATTTACTGTGGTGATGATTAATGTGATAAACAGTTAAAACAGTAGCCATATTTTGAGAATTTTTCGTAACGACAAACAAGATCTGAAAGAGATATTCTTTGCGAGACCGTTTTAGATAATAATCTGAACAGTCGTAACAATTTTTTTTTTGAGAACTGAATACATATTGAATATTATACAGTGGTGATTACGCATTATAACTCCGCTCGAGAGTTCGAGCGTATGAGAACAAGAGTGTTAAATTTTTCTTGAGAAGCTTTAGATACAAAGAGTTTGTTCAGATGTTTTGGTGATTGATAAGTTTGCGTTAAGGATTTAGACCTTTGTTTTGCTTTTCAGATTCGGGGGATTTGCAGACTATTTACTAGGCCACGCGAATCCACAGGAACGTGTATGGACATAGTCCATATATTGTTCATGGGCGGGTAAAGACGGCCTGAGGGACAACAACATCTTGTTCCCTCCCCTCCTTCTTCTAGTGTTATCAACATTTGAGACAACCAGGTACACTGAAGATTATTTTTGTATTTCTCAGGGGCCACGACCACCTATGGTCCCCATTCTTCTTCTTTGTGAGGTAATTCCAGAACAACTAAGCTTACGACTACTCACTTCTGTCCAGAAGCGAGCGATCCAACAGAAATTCCGAAATCTTACTATAGCTCCATGCATACTTCGGGCCCCAGCTCAACTAAAATAACCCCCAAGGTCAAGAACACCCTGGCCGTAGATCCGCTATAAAACGATGTAACACAAGCCTTTTCATCCTGTAGCAAGAACCACTCCCCACCCGGCGAGCGTAAGCGATGGCACCCCACAGCGGATCGACGCGACTGTGGAAGGAAAGGCACCGTCTGGACCTTAATCGCCTGGACGCGCCAGAGGGTAATTACACCTCTGGTGCTATAGGTGGTGAGAGTCTTGGCGGCAGAAGGAGACATTCTCATCTCTCAACGGGGGGAATTCTTATGATGAGTCATCAGAAACCCTGGACACTTCCAAGGGAAGGCGAGTAGCATCGGCTTAAGAGTATGTAAAGATTTAAGTGGCAATTATAAGTAATTTTCCTGTTAGAGGCTGGCAATGGTACACATCCCGTTTGAGTTTAGTTCAGTTTAGTTTTGACTTGGTATTTGGCGTTTGAGTTTGGTCTTCGGAAGAGTTGTCTGTTCAACTTCCGAGTTACGCTTTTGAGTTTGAGTTTACTAAAGTGAGGATAATTTTTGGGTTTGTTTTGTTCCAGTTTAGTTTTGTGTTGATGCGACGGTATGTATGAACACCTACGTGTACCAAAACCTATAAACAATTGCGCGCATCGCAATTGTATGAAGCTGGTAAGCTGCACAGTATTCCTGGACCTGCTGAGTTTCGATGTTAGGTGGAATGTGTGGGCTGACAGTGGAGTACGATTGTGGTGTGTGTGAGCTGTGATGAGATAAATTATAAGATAAGAAGATGGAAGATGAGAGTTGGGAATGGGAGGAAAGGGTATTATATTTTTAGTAGTTTTCTGGTCATTCCGGTTCATGTGTCATTTTGTAGGATTTGAATTTGGGTTCGTATTTTGGATCTGGTTTTTTTGTGTGATTCGATTCTCATTGGATATTTTCTATTATATTCTTACAATATCATTATTGATTACGGATAATAATAATCAATAATGATATTTCGTTATTCTTCGTTACAAGTGGAGAAGACTAAGCAGTCAAAAAGTTCAGAATTTGTAATTAAGTTATCTCTTTAAAAATATATGTACCTACTTTTAAATAAATATTTGTTATATGCATTCGTTTTAATCTATCTTTTCAAGTTTCTAATACATCCAGAAAGTCCAAAAACAACGCAGGTACGACTCATATATTCGTGCTTAGGGTGGCTCAATCCATGATTTCCAAAAACATTTAGGTGAGCCAAACGAGAATCCAAAAAGTCGATAATTGGGAATTTTCGGGGGCGTCTGGCAGCCCCTTTGTCCCGCTCAAAACGTCTGGGACTCATATATTCGTGTTAAGGGTGGCTCGAATTTTGATTTCCAAAAAAAATTAGGTGAGCCAAATGAGAATCCATAAAGTCGATAAAATTATGTGAGCCAAATGATAATCCAAAAAGTCGATAAAATTCCTTTTTGAAAATTTAGAATGAAACAACAACAACTTGTGTGTGCACCACCAAGTTCATAGGCTGGAGTTATAGCTATTTCACGGGGACCAGCCCGATCATCAGACTCCTTTAGTGGTGCTTAATCGCTTTATGTTCAATTTAATTTTTGAAGAACTTTTGCCCGAGCTGGGCTTGAACAAGCGACCTAGCGTATGAGGAGCTAGTGCACTACGCCACCGCACTCACATGAAAGTTGTAAGCCAATTACAGGTTTTTTCGTTCTATCGAACTATACTTAGAACCGATTAGCATTTTCCTAAGCACACACTAGTAATTGTTGTTTTATTCAGGGTTCTTTCTATTTTCTCCTCTCTTTTTGATGCAGTATTACTCACAATTTCGCCCACCTTTGACTGCCAGACTTTGATTTCCATGTCTAGCAATGCAAGATCTATCGATTGATATAAATATTTTTCGGGTCTTTTACACTCCCGAAATTTGCTGTGGGCTCTTAGACTATATTAACAAAACTCACCCTCGCTCTTGTCTCAGTGTTTTCGCAACAGCTGAACTGAGAAAATCGCCGGAATGCACAACTTTTTTTCGTATTTTTTTGTGTATCTTTCAAAAATTTAAATAATGAAAAGAGAAATTTAAAGATAGGGGCGCAGTAGAATGGCCAAGTGAAGTGATTTTATACGAGCTATACCTACGTTGATTTACGAAACAGTAGAAATTCATATTAAAATTTGTCCACCTACCCGAAATGACTTTTTTGATAAGTGGCAAGTTTAGAACGAGTTTTGAGTGATTCTTCTGTAATTGATGAATTTTGATATTCTTAACATAACCTTCTATTTTCCTTTACGCAAAAATATAAAGACACATTTCTGACGAAGGGTTGTTTTTTATTTGCGTTTTACCTTGTTTTATAGTTTTTTTCTTTTGTTGTGTTGTCATAACAAGATTTTATTATTTTAAAATTTTTTTCCAATACTTTTTTGAGATTTTTTCTTCTAAATATTATGTATACATAAATAAATTAGGTTTATTTTTTATCTAAATACTAAAAAAATAATTATTTATACATATTACAAAAATATACACAGAAAATGTTTCTCTCAGATAGTTATATGATAAAAACTATTTTATATAGTTTTATTTTTATTTTGTTAAAAGTGCTCATGAAATTTTTTTTTTTTTTGAACTGCTTATTTAGCTACTTTCTTATTTGTTGTTTTAATAGATTCTACAAGAATAACACAATAGTTTTACACTAAATTTTTATAATGTGCAAGTATTTTTTTTAATGATACTTAACAAATTAAAAAAACGCAAGGATGGTCTTGGAATGGCTATAAGTAGAAATATTGTCAGGAAAACAAAAAAATAGGTCTGTAATTTACATATTTATGTAAAATTTTAAGGAAATAGAAAAACAAAAGCATTTTTTTTAATTGAATACAAAACTTAATATATATACATATGTATGTATCTAATAAAAAAACAAGTTAAAATAAAATTCAATGTATGTATCTTTAACTTGGTTCTGCCGGTTGTTTTTACATAATCTTAAAATACCTACTTCCAAAAACTTGAGTTTGTGGTTAATTTTTTTAGGGATATGATGTTTACTAAAATATATTTAATTTTTGAATTATTAACTATATCTTCAGGTACCCGATAGAATACAGACCTATTTTTGTAATCAAGCAAAATTAATAACATAATATTTTGTATAGTGATTTGATAAAAATTGCACTTTGAGTGCTTAAATTTAAAACAAATATAATATTGTCAATTTATTTACATAAAAGATAATTGATTTGTTTTTATTTTTAAGAAGGTCTGAGAGGTAGGATTAATTTTTTTTAGTTTTTTATATAATTTGTATCTTATAATTTAATGGAATTTTACTAAACTATGAACTATACTCTATAATAGATTAGCACTTATTTCTTTAATTTTCTTTGTCAATCTCTCACTGGTGCCACTGGTGGAAATTGCATTTCGTCGTAGATTTTTGTTGGCGAGTTAATAGCATCACATAAACTGCGATATTTGGCCGATTCTGCTGAAATAAAAGAGAAAGCGTGTAGTTTAAAAAATAAGAGAGAATAGTTCTAAAAATTATTATTATTAGTGTTTGTGTTTTTCATCGGGTGCTTTTTATGGAGTCTACTCCATTTTAAGAAGTTTTATCAATAAGAAAAGAACAATAATTATTCTAAGGTTTAATCAAGCGATCGCAAACAAAAAGTTATGAGAACGATTTCTATGAGATTGAAGTTGTGCAGTGTTAGAAAGAGGTAACAGGAAAGCAACTGGCACGTACGATAGTTTGTCTCTCTTTGCCCATTATAAGCTGTTAGAAAAAAGTTGTAGGTATCGGCCATGGACCAATTGGGCATTCCACGAAGGTTTTCCTATTCCTGTCTACTTTTTGGGTTAACACTTTGAGGAAAACTGAATAATCGGGCAAAAAATAGGTATATATTGAATTTTCGTAACTAAAATGTGTTTTCTGTTCCTTTATTAATTTTTTTGTACCTATGGTTTATTTAAACACTTAAAACCTATTTTGAATGAAATTTTTTTGCCGCCATCATTGTTTTCCCTCAAAGTGATTGACACTGACGTATTCGTGGACTGCCCTATAAGATACAGACCAGAGATTTAAAAGACTGCAGTACTTTGGTAATGCAGTCAGTAAAGTCGCAGTTAATTAACTTAAAAAAAGACTTTAAGTTAATTAACTTACAAAAGTACTTTAACTGGAAACGATCAGTCACCAGTCAGTACTTATTTTTTAACTTGCAGTCAATTGATAAAAGTCAATTGACTAAAAGTTAATTAACTGCAGTAATTTTTAACTGGCTTTAGTCAGTTAAGTCACTAAAAAGTCATTTAACTTAAGCGAGTTTGGTTTTAGTCTTTTGACTGCAGTCAATCAACTTAAAGAGAATTGATTTTTTTTCAGTCTTTTTGACTTAAAAGTAATAAAAATTGAGTTTGAGTCAATATCATTGAGTCAATACTATTGATGTACTGAAGTACACAGGGATTTTTTCGTCAAAAAGACTAACAAAAAATTAATTGACTTTAAGTTAATTGACTGCAGTCAAAAGACTAAAACCAAACTCGCTTAAGTTAAATGACTTTTTAGTGACTTAACTGACTAAAGCCAGTTAAAAATTACTGCAGTTAATTAACTTTTAGTCAATTGACTTTTATCAACTGACTGCAAGTTAAAAAATAAGTACTGACTAGAGACTGCTCCTTTCCAGTTAAAGTACTTTTGTAAGTTAAAAGACTAAAAAAAAAGTCTTATTCGTGACTTAACTAAAGTACCGAAATGACTGCAGTCTTTAAAACTCTGATACAGACCGCCAACTCACTCTATGGTCTCTCTTTGTGCCAACAAACTGAAAATCAGCTGATATGCCATTTGTTTTGAGAGGGTGACGACGCTCTCCCTTGCTTTTTAAATGGGAGCAGAAAAAACACACCAAAAAAATAAATGGCATAGGACTTTTATACTGGCTGATAGCAATATGTTTCAAGAAATAACTAAAACTATTGTTTCTGTTCTAGATGGCGCTGGGGTTTTTTTTCTAAAATTCTTATTTATCATCGATTAACTCAAAATCACACCGTAAAATATTTTTTTTTTATAATATTCAAATACATAAATATAATGCATATACATTTTATCCCGAAAGAATGCTAGACTGGTTATACTGTTAAGACAATGATCTGATAACTGAAACATGTGTGGAATTAACAAACTATAGGAAATAAAAACATCAGAAAACTAAACTGCTGATGTTACTTTATATTTCTATTTTAGCTTCTGAAAACTGATGCGCGGAAATCAACAAAGAATGAATCATACAAGTTTTGTATCAAGGACGATATAGAAGCGTCAAGCGTTGGAAGGCATAAATTTGTTCAGCTTAAATCACAGACCATACACAGACCGCCAACTCGTACTCCCCTTGCCTGAAACACCCTCGAAATATTTTTTCCTGTCTGTGAATACGTGTACACTGTACATCTCTCTCTGTGCATTTTGTAATGGCAACTATACCTGCGTATGCCATTTATTTTTTAGGTGTGTGTGCTAAATGGGTTTTAAAAGCAAAAGCGAGCGTCACACTCTCAAAATAAATGGCATATCAGCTGATTTTTAGCTTGGTGGCAAAAAGAGAGACCATATGGTGAGTTGGCGGTCTGTATCTTCTTGGTCCGTGGCTTAAATCAAGTTACAAGAGAACTTAATCTTACTTAAAACTAGGTTACTTAAAGCTATGGGCGGGTGTTTAGGTGGTTAAGGAGAAGAATTTTCAGATTCGAAGTGCTCAAGTTGAAGTCGAAACTATTTTGTATCAACATTAATAGTTATTTCAAGCATACGGGTTAGAGGTTCGTTTGAGCCATATGAAGTACGGTGATAGGAAAGATAGAAAAGACGTGGGTTTCTAAGATTGCGTGGATTAGTGTTAAATGAAATGAAATCATAAAGTGTTTGACAGTCAACAGTACCAGAAACAATCGGTGAATGAAGAGGATATCAGCAAGATTTCTTCTATGATTAATGATTTGAATACGATCATGGTAGAGAGGAAGTATATGAGAGGATCTTGCCAAGGTAAACCACGGGTAGCAAAACGGAGAAACCGTCTTTGAATGCTTTCAATTGTAGATATAATAATAATAATAATAATAATAATAATAATAATAATAATAATAATAATAATAATAATAATAATAATAAAAATAATATTATGGACACGTTGAAAAGGAGACTAAATCTGAGAAGCATATTCAAGTAATGGTCTAACGAAGGTTATATATAGATAATAAGGAACGGATGACATAAGGATTGGTAAATTCTTTAGACAATCGTATAACAAATCCAAGTTCTGAGTTGGCTTTTTGGATTATTTCATCTATGTGAGAGGGGAAATTAAGCTATCGATCGCACAACACACAGAGATCCCTAATAAATTGAGTTCACGATGGGTATAGATTGGTTGGAAAGATAATAGTGACGGGGATGCAGTATTAAGCGCTTACGTGAAAAAGTTATGGACTGGCATTTTCCTATACATTCAACTCCATACAGTTTTTTTGACACCAAATTGAGAAATTATTTAGATCAAGTTGTAATTGGTTTGAATGGTTTTTTGAAGATATCATTTTGAAAAACTAAGTATCGTCAGCATACAGTGATATGTTAGAATGCTTTTTGACAATTTTAATATCATTAATGACAAGGATGAAAAGAAGAGGACCTAAGTGACTACCTTGTGGGACACCCGAAGTGGCAATAAATTGGTTAGAAAGTGCATTCCTCAAACGCACTCTGTAAGAACATTGGTTAAGGTAAGAGGACAACCATTTTAAGGAGATAGTTTCAAAACTAAGGGCTGCCAATTTAAAGAGTATGAGACGATGAGAAATGTTGTCAAAGGCCTTACTGAAATCAGTGGTAATTACATCAACTTCCAACCCTGATTCAAGTGCAGAGGAAGACACAAATTCAATAAGATTGGTGGTCGTGGATTTATACTTGAGAAATCCATGTTGTGGAAAACCATCAGACTTTCTCTTATAGCTGACGAACTGGAAAAATGTCTTGGGATCATTTATTAGGTTGGATTGAGTTTCAACTAAATAGCGTTCATATTGGCAATTGAAAGTTCATTGAATTGGAGGTAAATTCCAAGATAATTGGAATAGTCTGAGACGGTTTGAGAACATGGAAAACGTCACCACAGCAACAACTTGGCGGGCATCAGTTTTAAAAGAAAATCCATTATAGGATATTTACAAGTAAAGCCAACTGTAACGAACCCGGATCCAAGATCATATTGCTACACTAGCTCCAGAAGCTAAGGCGCTTCTGTTCTTGCATCAGCCGGACCCGGACAACACAAATCTTATATCAGAGCCTGATTGTACTTCCTCACAAGAACTTGACTTCCGATTTAATTGTAATTGATACTGCATGTTATGTTTGATAAAAGTGCAGTAGGTATATATCAAAGATTATAAAGATTATACGCGATCATAAAAATTAGAGCAGCTGAAAATGGCTTGGCGTGCTTTGAGAGAAAGAATCTCATGTGATATTCGGTCATGTATGTATCAATGGAGTATGGAGGAGAAAATTCAATTTTGAATTGTACGGGCTATACAGCAACATTGACCAGACACATTGTCAGAAAGTAGAAAATAACTTAGATGGATGGGGCATCTGCATCTGGAACGTATGGCGGAATACGCACCGGTCTGCCGAGTCTTCAACTCCAACTCTGAGGGCCAATGCAGTACGGAAAGAAGTGGCGCGATCAAGAGGAGGATGACCTCAACCAACTTGGCGTGCGTAACTGCAGTCAACTGACGAAGAACCGGACTAGCTGGCGGAGTATGTTAGTTGAGTTCGTTGTCCACAATGGACTGTCTGCGCCATTTTAAGTAAATAACTATACTCAATTGAGAGAAAGGATGTAAATAAAATAATATATAAATTGCCAACTCCTGCAGTATATTTCAAATAAATACCTGTAAGTTCGTTGTCCTTGTCTCCTTTCAAGATGCCAGCATACGAATTATCCTTTTGTTTTTCAGGATTTTCTATCACAACAGCTGGTGTTGTAGACAGTTTGTTCATACTTTCAGTGAGATTCAATTCTAGAATTTAAAAAAAATTCAAAACAAATTTCTAAAACAATAACGTATTGCGAAATTCATACCGATCACTCCTTCAAGCGTACTCCTTAAATCATGAACTCGTATCAGTTTACAATTTCCTCCATTCGTATCACTAAAGTCGTATATGTACAGAAAACCATCCTCGCAAGCCACCATTAGCTTAAGTTCCTTTTGTATTTTCGTCAAGCCACAAACGTGTTTTAGGCCTGGCTGTGATAGCACAGCCGTCGCAAATGCTCGATCCTGATTAAGGACATCACAGACATGACTGGGAAAATATGTAGACACAGCTTTCGACAAATACCCAGACCAGCCTCCACTAGATTCTGTGTTCTGTGCCGCACTTATATCTTCCAGCGAAGAAGCAACAACAACTACTTCCTTTTCATCCAATACAGGCCTGCGCTCGGCCAGCTCAACAGCTTTCGTATCAATTTTAAATATATGAACCGTTTCGGTGTTGGAACTGGCACAAAGAAAATCTGCATTGGCGCTAAAAACAAGAGAAGCAATCCGCACACATCGTTTGACTCCTCGTCGGAACTCCTGAACACGTTGACCGTTCTTTACACAGAACACTCGAATCACAGTACCTCTTTCGGAGGCAGTTGCAATGAGCGCTCCATTAGGGGAGAAACTTATCGCAGATAATGCAGTTTCATGAGCTTTGATCGTTAAACCAGGTTGAAGTTTGTTGGCATTGAATATTCGCAGTTCACCCGAAGTAGCCGAAACTGGATAAGCCAAATGTGAGTTCAATGAGAGCGTACATAGTCCCAGTTCGTTAGGTGAGATATTTTCAATGGAGTGCAGAATTTTCATGTCCTGAATGTCATGGATGTGAATACTTTCGGCCAGACACACCACCAATCGAAATTTATTCATACGAACGCACAAAATGGTGGATGGGTAGACACAATTGCAGATATCCAGCTTTCTCTTGAAATGAAGCATCTTTAGGCAGTTCGGTTTGCTTTCAGTGACCAGGACAACCAGACTACTGTTGAATAGTCGCTCAACAATTCGTATGTTCTCATTTTCTTTGGAATAGATTTCGTCAACCTTGTCGACGGAAGAGATTGAATACAGATGGTAGCCTGTTTTGCTCAGCACGGAAATGGATCTTTAAGGACAAATAAAAAAAATATTTATTTAGGTATACATAGGTTTACATAATTGATGTGTTTGTGTTTTACGAGAAATTTTGAAATGAAAAACTTCTCCCAAAAAGTCTATTAACCAAAACAGAGTTTTAACAAAAAATACCATTCAATGGCAACACTGGTCGTAGCTTCTACATAACTTTATAATTCGAAAATTTTTCAACTTCAAAATTTCCATATAAATTACGTCTAAAAAAAATGGTTGTCTGTAAAGTCGGTTTACGCCGGACGGTAAATTTACGACGATTTGCCTCGCTGCACGCTCGACTTATGCGGAACGTGACTCTTCATCGGAGCGTGACACTTTTTCGTGCACGCAGCCGGTGTTCACGTCAAAATCATCAAATCAAAATCAAAATGGCTTCAAATACAATTCATACATATACATATACATACATTTAATGTAAATTTTACACGCTGTCAACTAATAAAGAATAATTACATACAAAATTTTGTTATGCATGTGATATTTAGCATGTGAGGTGTAACCTTTATCTTTCTTACGACCTTTTCCTTGCAACTACACTAATGATCGGCCCTCGAATCGCTCAGTACCAGTGCTGCCACCCTATAGATCAGTGATCAGTGGTTCAGTTGGACTCCCAGGCGTACAAGGGAGACTCGGTGTAGATCTACATCATTGGCGTGAACAAAAACTGGTGGTTTACAAGTTGTAAATGGAAGTCCACAAAAAATGGCTCCTGCGAGCTTAGCAATAATGCAGAGCTGAAGGTTCAGCTGCATCAGGCAGAAATACCTACCCGCAAAATATCCTGGACTGTGGGAAATTGCGAGACAAATTTTAATGGCTTTCGAAAAAAGTTTTAGTGTCGTTACAAGACTATTAACAAGAAGGATCAGATTGAACATCACAAAACGGGGAGATTTGCGGAATTCCTTTACAAATAAAAATATGACTTTTTATTAATGTTTAATTATACCTAGTTCTCTTCAGTATGTAATCATACTATTTTAATAAATAAAACGCAAGAAAATATTACACATGTTTTTATTACAATATTCCTAGGTACCTACCTACTACAAATAAAAATAAAGTGAACGACTGGATCGCAAAAAGCTGCTTTATAGGTTTCTGGCAGTGGTCTTGCGACTTGAGATTTTGAAAAATTTAAATAGCAGGAAAAAAATCATACGACATTTTATTAATTTTATTGATTAAAAATTTTTCGATTTTTTTTTTTTCTTCAAAAAACATTTTATTTTTTAGGTAATTGTCTATTTGTAGTTCTTATTGCGTAAATAAAGTTTTTAAGAAATTGATCAAGCCGTTTTTGAAATAACAACAAATTAAAACTCAAAATAGGTAGTAGGTACCTAACTTTCTTTTGAAAACTTTAATAACCAACATTATTTTGTTTATTTAAGCGCTTCCACATTAAAAATTTCATCGAAATTCAAAAAAAAAAACAAAAATTCGCGCGAGTTTTTGTTTTTTTCACACCTCACACTGATTCTATGTTGGGCAAAATTTTTTGCGCTCGCTACGCTTGCTAGAAAGCATGCTGCATTTTCTAGAAAGCATGCTGCATTTTCTTGTTTGTTAAAGCTCATCATACTTAATCATATAAAATTATTTGATCTGAAATATTTTGGTTTGATAAATAAAATTGTATGGCTTAAGATTTTGTAGTTGCGTTCCTAAAAATGTTAAATCTAGTACGATGACTTTTTGATGGAGTGACATATGGCTATGCGGACCCGGACATATGTACATAACTGTTTTTAATTGTTCTGTTTTTTTCTTTATATCAAAAATTTTTTGTAGGTACATAAATAAATAAAAACAAATAGATTTATTATGTTGTCAAAGAACCTTAATTTACAATACGGTTTCATTCGGGACTTTTGTCCCATTAGAAACGAAATAAAAAGGGGACTTATGACCCAGCACAGTGAGTCATAAGTCCCAAATTCATATTCGGGGTTTATGACCTACCTAAGTGGGTTATAAGTCCCGAAAGTCAAATTTGGGACTTTTGACTTCGGGACCAGGTTCCCTGCGCCGTTATGCATTCGTCGAAAATTTTTTTTTTTGATATAACACCCAAACATGACATTAAGATGATAGCGAAGAAGAAAAAAGACGGTCTAAAAATTCTGTTCGTTTGTATGTCTGTCTGTCTGTCTGTATGTATGTAGGTACTAGGTATTTATTTACTCCTACAGCCCAAACGGGTGGGCCGAATTGATTCTTGAGTATATTCTAAGAAAAAAATCGTTTTACAGCAAGGGCCTATCTCCAATTTTGATACCATTTATCGGGGATTTAAGAAAAGGCTTACTTTGGTGTACCCACACCCAGCGCCGGATCTAGGGGGAGGGCAAAGGGGGGCACTTGCCCCGGGCGGCTGGCCTTGGGGGGCGCCAAATGGAAGATGAAGAAATATAGAAAAAAAAAGGGTATTCAACATTTGAACAGGGCGCCAAAGTAATGCAATGTTTATTTATTTCTTGTTCCAAATATGAAAGAAATATGTAATGAACCACTTTTGTCGGCCTTTAAACGAATTCGTCGCACCTCATTGGGGCGCAAAATTGGAAGATGAACAAGGAAAAGAGAGTAAAAACAAAATTTCGAAATGATGCTATGTTTATTTATTTCTTGTTCCAAATATAAAATATGTAATGAACAACTTTCGTCGCGCTTTAAACAAATTCGTCGCCCCTCGTGGGGGCGAAAAAATTGCAAGATGAAGAAAGAAACGAGAGCTAAAAAAAGGGCTTCAAGTATATACTTTACAAGTAAGATTCCATTTCCAATATCTTATTTGCTGAAACAAGTTTTAAATATGAGGAAGCTTTCTTAAAATCATAATTTATTTCTGCATTACTTACTAAATGCTATTAAAGCATTGAACAATGGATAAATCATTTCAGTTTGAGTTATTGATTGATATTTTGACTCGTTTCAGCACCTGGATCTATAAAAGTTATTTTTGTTTGGCTCAATGCCTTGATGTTCTGAAATAAGAGCGTTATTAAAAAAAATAAGAATTTAATAACAAAAGGGTCAACTTCGATACAAATTCAGTAATCATAGAAGCGACACATTCTTTGGATGTTTATGTGGAATTCTTGAAATCTAAAACCATAGACCGTTTGTCAATTTAAAAAACAGTCAAATTCCATCGAAAGGATGGTTGCGATTTCGACGGATTCAGAAATTTCAAGTTTTTATGTTTCGTTTGAGAAAAGTGCGATTCTAGTGCTTTCGGGAGTCAGTTAAAACTAAATACTATATTCACGTCAAAATATAGTTTGTCCCCCGTCCGTCAAGCTACAAAAAGTCAAATTTTATCGAAGGATGGCTACGATGTTGATGGATTAAAAAAACATCTAAGAAAAACTTTGGGATTGTTCCATCAGTTTTTGTGGAAGGTTTGGTTAAAGTTGATCATGTAGTTTAGCCACACGGTGAAGAAAGGTTCGACGCGCCGAGTCCTTGAAAATCTTCTATATTATTTGTTTATTTACTAAGTCTTAACTCAGAAACCACAAAGATTGAAAGGTTGTAATTTACGCGTGGAATAGGTGATACAAATCTTTGGCAAGACTAAGCTGTTAATAGAGTGAAATGGGCTGAAAGCAAAAAAGTGATATAAGACTTAGGGGCCAGCATTGTATTTATATTTTATAGTAATTTCATGGAACATTTTATTTTAGTTCTGAACGTCGTCAATGGCGGCACTAGTTGTCTTGTCTACTTTACATCGAATTTCTTCTATTGTTGTTTTTGCTTTCCATGGCAGTTTAGACAAAAACCACTAAAATTACTGCACAATCAAAGCTTGTGAACGTCGTCCATAGATGCCGCACAAAACGTTCCGCTTCTTGGGAATACTATAAAATATAAATACAATGGAGGCCAGTTATAGCGATTCGGAAAACCAAACCGAAAAAGGTGGAACGAGATGAAAATAATATTTTTTTCGGTTATAGCGTTTATAGCGATCAAGAAAACGATGCCAGAAAAAATATTTCACTCTGACATTTCACAAAACAGGCGTTTATCTACACGCACGCATTGTATTAATTTCCTGCATTGTGTAAAAATGAAATTTTCAATAAAGACGAAAAAAGATACTAAACAATTATTTCGGGGAGAAACGAAGTCGCATGAGTGAGAGTGAGCAAGAAAAAGGATTTTAAATCAAATTATAGTGCGAATCGATTCTTATGTGATTTTTGTTGGTGCGTGCGTCGGATCATTTTTTGACCCCAGATCGGACTTCAGATCAAATTTAACACACATTTGCACACAAAGCGAAAACAATTGGATTGAAACAGCAAAGACTTTTTGTTCCATTTTGGTGGAATTGTCAATCAGCTGTGCGAAAAACCAAATTTAACCATAAAAAAGAATAAATACATTTTTAACAAAAATTATTAGTTCAATTGAAACTTTTATTAGCAAAAAAAAATCTCTGAGTTATTCAGCATCGATCAGTGTAGCATTTGTGTTTATAATCGATTTATAACATACAAAATTTTCCATCTGAAAATTTTTCCGGTTTGGGTTTCCGTATCGCTATAACTGGCCCCTTAGGGGCCAAGTTATAGCGATCAGAAAAACCAAGTTGAAATATTTTCAAATGCAAATTATCTTGTGTTATGATTTGATTTAAAACTGCAGTTGATTTAGTATGAAAAAAGTTAACTAGCGAACGGATTGAACTTAAAAGAAAAATTTGTTGCAATTGCCCATTTCTCAACCTAAAAACAACACTAAAACAGTATTGTACACTCGGGCGTATACGTACTTTTCTGAGTTTATTTAATTTAAAAAAAAAATCATCCATGTTCTAATATCTTAGACAAATTAAATGGACGGTATAAATATAATTAAGAAGCCAAACTTATCCCTCAATGTTCAACATTTTTGTATCTATCATGCTTTGTATCATCGCGCTATCTGATGCTCGTTAGGGCAGCACAACGTCTGTCGGAATAGCTAGTGAACTATAAAATTTCTAATGTACGAGGTTTTCAAAAGTGGTCCTAATTTTGTTATCAAAAGATAATAGTTAAATGTTTGAAATAAATAAAATGCATGACTGGGTTGCACGTACTTGCTCTGTGGGTGCAATAGTATGATGAAAGTATGGCCATTTAAAAAAGCCGTTTAAACCTGATTTTCGTTACGACCATGTTAGCCAAAAACAAAAAAACGCGATTTTGTTAGAAATATCTCAGGTAAGTTAAAAACATGAAATGTACCAGTTTGAGCCGGGCTAAAACAAAACAAAAAAACCTCGACAACCATTTTTCTTCAAACTACTATATACCTATACCAAGTTTGAAGAAAATCTGTCAAGCCGTTTAGGCTGTAGCATGACGTGAAAAAGCACACATCAACACAACCACACAGACGCACAGACAGACCGACGGACGGTATGGCGAAAACCACTTTTTTGGGCTTCTCTATCATCGTATTCGATTTTTTTTTCTGCACGAAACCAATACTTGCCCTATAGAGCAAGTAAAAATGAAAAAGAATTTTTGTTGTGTACTACTGAGCTATTTCACTAAAGCTGTTCTAGGACTAGTTATGATTTTATATATCGGTGAGTAAAAGTTAGATGCGCAATCAAAATATCGTACTGAATCACAAATAAACATACAGCCTTTTAACTTTTTATGAACAACATTAGCAGGTTCTCAGCTGTCGTTTATTGAAATAGAAAAATTATCAAATCAATCTGGATTATGGCACATAACCCAAACGTTTTATTTTGCACATACGCCAAGATTGCATTTTGAGTAATCAGTAACATGAGAACTTTTAGCAATACCTTATTTTCTTAGGTTGGGTCACACAGACTTTTATGACATGTATCGTACATAAGCTATTGTCAACAGCATCAAGCATTAGAGCATAAAGATAAAAACAGGTTAACGATACGAGTTCAAGTTTTGTACGTAAACTTAAAAAAGAAAAAAAACTGCTGGGGGGGCGCCAAATTCAACTTTTGCCCCCCCCCCCCCCCCCTTGAACAAATCCTAGATCCGGCGCTGCCCACACCCACCCGTTAACATGGGTCAGGGGCAGGGCAGGGTACACCAAAGTCAGCCTTTTCTTAAATATCCCCGATCAAAATCCCAAGCCCAATAGACCAAGAAAGCTAGGACTATAGAATAGAAGCCATTCCAGTTTTAGCGATAAAGGTAAAGATATGTTTTTTAGACACACATTCGCAGATGGTATGATTTATCTGTCAAATCAAATCAGCTTGTAGCAGAGATGATAATGTACTTCATATGTAGCAGATCTACTTCATTTTTTATTTTCATGCATCTGCTACGTAGCAAATCAGATCTACTTCGTTTTTTTATGCTTCATTCATTTCTAAAAAGTAACTTCCTTGATCTGAATACACTTAACGAATCTACTACGTTCATTACACATTAGTTTTTAGTTTTCCAAACATTCCCTATTATGAAACAAAAAAAAAACTACTGTTCAACTGCACAGTCATATATCTATCCCATTTAGCCCTTAGTACTTTTAATGCACCTACTTTGACATTTTTGTAGATATTATTAAGTGCATGAAGAAAATTTTTTTCAAGTGTTGCCCGACTTTATGCTTACACTAGCTATAGTCTTCCGCATAGCAGCAGCAGGAACAGGAAGTCGATTTTCCGACTTCAACAAAGTCAAAACAAAATTAAGTACACGACTGGGTCGTACGAACTTGTTCTAATGTAATAAGTGGTCTTGGGGCTTGAGATTTTGGAAACAAAAGTAATGAAAAAATCATAAGAAATTTTATTAATCATTTAAAAATCAATAGTTAAAACGTTTTTAAAAATTTTTAACCAACCGTTTTCGAAAAAAAACAAAAGTTAAAAAAAAATTTAACTTTTTTTTTTAAACTCAAAAAAAACTTTTTTTGAAAAATTAAAGAATTTGTATTATTTTGTTTATAAAAGAGCTTTTATATTAAAAAATCTGATTTTAAAAAAACCGTCCTATGGGAGGTACCGTTATATGACTTTTCCTGAAAAATCTGTTCCAACCAAAACATAAAGTTTACTCAAAAAACACCATCCAGAAATTTTTATCAAAACCCTAGGAGCCGTTTTCGAGATAAGTGAGTTTATCATAAAAATTCATATGGCAGGTACCGTTAGTTTTGGAGCTAAAATGCTAATTCCAAAAACCCCTCTGTAGGACATCATAATAATTCTATGTACCAAGTTTGAAGCGAATCGGTCCAGCCGTTTAGGCTGTAGGTTCCTATACAGACAGACAGACAGAATTGTCGGACCCACTTTCTTAGGCTTTTCTATCATCGAAATGTTATTTTTGATTGTGCAAAAAAATTTTTTTTTACGAATGCATAACTTGCCTTATACTTAGTACCTATAATCGCAAGTAAAAAGAAATAAGCTAGATATAAGTACCGCTTCTTCCCACTTATTAATAAGGGAGTTTGTGGCTGGGCTAGACGATTTTGAACCTACTAAGCAATTACTACGAAATTTTACAAAATTTAAATTTGTTCAGGAAAGCTTTTTTTTACAGACTGATTAAATTTGCACAGTATTAATATATCTAATCTATATACATAAAATATTCTATAAATTCGTAATATTTATCATAATATGTACAATTTATTATTATATAATCTTATTGATGTTGAAATACAAAAATTTCTATTTATCTCTATGTAAAACTATTTTATGAGAGCTAAGCAGTCATTTGTTAAACAAAGAAGTACTAGTCATTGTTGTTTTCTTGTTAATAATAAAAACAAAATTAAAATATACCCATATTCATGAATTTTTTTTTTTCTACTACACTTTTTTCAAATCTACTTCGTTTTTTCGGGCTATCTACTTCACTTTCTGGACTCAGCATTGGCATCCCTGGCTTGTAGGCAAAATCCCATTTCCAGCCTACATTAAACTTTCTTTCATAATTATATCCTCTCTGCCTACAATGTCTACAAACACCAGCCGCCGCCAGCCCGCTTCCGCTACCAACTTACAAATTACAAATACAATACAAATACAAAGTGTTGTGCACAATAATTCACTTTCACAACAACAACTTAAGGAGGAGGCAGCGTGGAAGATTTAGATAAGAGAAAGAGATTCTAATATTCTAATTCCATTCCAATCTTTTCTGAAACCGAAATCTTGCCTCCGTCCTCCGTGTCTGTTGTGCGCTAATCAGTGTTACCCTTTGGCGACTTTAGTCGCATTTTTGCGACCTTTTTTTTGCTATGCGACTATGCGACGGCCTTTGTAAAAATGCGACTTTTTCTTATGCCTAAACATTTACCATCAAACTTTCCAGTTTTCAAATTTTTCTATGTTCAACTTCAGCTTTCGAACGACATTACGATGATGGAGAAGTCGAAAAATGTAAGTCTGGAAATTCCGTCTGTCTGTCTGTTTTCAAATTGATGTTTGGGATCTATTTAACATATTTCTAATTTTGGCTCTAGGCCCAGAAATAACGGCACCATCCAACGGTAAGGAGGAAATTTGATTATCTCGAAAACAGCTCTAACGATTTTCATAAAACTTTCAGAATGCTATTTTTTTAGTATAGTTTATCTTTTCTTTTAGTAAAAAAGATTTTTCGGAATTTGTTTCGTAACGATACCTCTCACAGAACCGTTATTTTTAAACTAGGTTTTTTGTCGTAAACTATTCTTCCGATTTCAATAAAAATTTTAATGCAGGAAGCCATTAATAATTAAATTTATATTGCATTTCAAAAACTTTTTTTTTCGATTGTCGTAATTTTTTATTTTGCAATTGTGACTTTTTGTTCGAAAATGAGACTTTTTTCAAAAAATTTTAATTTGCGATTTTTTTTGTAAAAGCGACTTTTTGAAAAATCCAAGAGGTAACCCTGGCGCTAATGCTTACCATAATAATTTAAACAATAATAATTGAAATGTAATTAATTAAGCCCTCTCGGGCTTGCAAAAATTGCCGTAGCGGACGGTATTTCACGTCCTCATGGCGGGGTATTGGTTAAAGTTTTCAACTAGCAATAATCGCACCTCGGTAGAACCTCATTGGTTACGATATCGCCTCTGCGCAAAGCTGATGATACTGAATTTTATACCTTTACTCATAGATTTTATGACTAGAACTGAATGTGAATTGAAAAAATATGAGTGAAAAATTATTACCTCTAATCGTTCATTAGATGAGAATGATGAAACAGAAGAAGAGGAGGAAGAGGAAGAGGAAGAGAAAACAACACAAAATTTCAACGCATTATTCTATTCAACATTTACAATCATATTATCAACGAACATCCAGGCAAGGCATCAAGACAACGCGGTCAACCTCAGCCAGCAGTATGGTAGCGTTTCAATTTAAATTTAAAAATTTTTTTGATTCAATAAAAAAATCTAAATAAAATAATGCAGTTGAACTCAATTTGTGTGCAACCAATGTGCGTGCATTGCAAATGCAATGAACAATCGAGAAGCGGGAACAAGGAACAAAGTTGTTTGAAAATTATAAAGGGGACACCAAGTACCTAGTTTGATATGGGAATGGGAATGTTGCCTTTTCGGTTGAATTTTGGGGTTGTTTGGTCGTTGCAGTCGGTGGTGATAAATACAATTGATATTGATGGTTGTCCAGTGAATGCGATATAAAAAGGAAGTTCAAAGAACACCGCGTACAGGGTGTATACCTACCTAGTGTTGTATACTGTAGGGAGATATTGCTATTTCTGGTTTCGATTCGTTTTTGCTACATACACCTAGTTTAGTGAATTTTTTACCAGTACTTAGTCTATAAATAAGGTCTTAGTCTTAGTACATACAAAGTTTACCTAATGGACTGGGCGACTGGGCCACGTTTGCTTTTGGGAACAAATTGTACTGATGAACACATTTTACTGAAGGAATATGTAGGTACCTACGATGAAGTCGGATCCGCAGACGGGTGACCTATCAAAATATGGAATACCTGCAGACGAACTAAATATGTAACTTCCATGTAGTTTTGCGAAAATAGGTGGATTTATAAAAGCAATAAGGTCAATGCCATGTTCAACAACAAGCATGTTTTTGAATTTTCTAGTCATGATACAACCAAACCAGATAGCGTCTTCCCGTTTGACATCAAACTTCATGTGTGTCCGTGACGTAGAGCGCAGAACAAAACAAAAACAAAAATGCAAAGGCCATGTGTGTCCGTGACGTAGATGCGCAAAAGGAAACAAAAATGAAAACGGGAAAGCGCTATCTGTGTTATGATTTCAAGGCCTCGTCGTGTTTCTCTTGTTTGGGCTTTATTGTTTATGCATGAAAAATTTGTAAGAGACAATGAAAACATGTACCTATTGCTAACAAATTAAACACAGGGTGTGTCATTTAAACCTTCGTCATCTGCTCGAGACTTGTTACTGTATGGAGTAATTTGAAATCCAAAGCGCTTATGTCAACATGCCAAGGATGCTGGAAGTGTGGAAGTCTTTAAAAACAATATTCGACATCAAATTACCACTGTTCTGTTCAGCCCGAAAGACTGATAAAAATGGTAGAAATAGGGAAAAACGAAAATCCTATTTGCTATGGCAGCGACCAACAAAGCGATATCATATTCAACAAGTGGTCAAATTAAAGACAAATTCATATGGAAGTTTTCAATTTCTAACAAAACTTTTTCCCAGGCATTAGCTTTATTTTCATCACCTATGCGCTATACCTAACAGTTAAGTGTCGCTTTCGAAAACACCCTTTATAGTAGGTAAAGCAAACTATTTTTTTTTTTTTTTGGTTTTTTTCAAAAGTGACACCCCTGTTAAGAAACATTTCCTGAGTCAAGTGCATTGTTTGAAAGGGGAACAATGAAGTACAGTGTAAGCTCCATGGTACGTCACTCGATTTAACGACAAACTCCATAAAGCGTCAAAATCACTCGACTTTGTTGTGTTTAGCTTTTCTTCCATACAATTAAACACTCTATAAAACATTACGCCCACTCTCAATAACGACGGAAAAGTACTTACTTTCCTTATGCCTCAATATCTCAAGATGGGAATAAAAAAAGTAAAAAAAATACAACAAAAGACGTCAGACGAAACTAACAGACTATACGTGTTCATTAAAAAAAATAGTTTTTTATGTAATTACTAACACTATAGTCTGAAATAAAAATTTTCTTTTTCTAATAGAGTAAGTGTCGCAAATATGGCCCATGTTGGTAATATGGCTCACTGCAGTATTCTATGTATAAAACATAGTAGGCACGTTCAAATCAAACACATTCAAATCGGCATTGCATCATTGTGTTTTGGAGACAGTAGTTGATCAGTGGTGGGATCGAGTGAATTTGGTAATTTTATTCGTTTTCGTTATAATTTTTGAGTGAGTTTACTTAAAGATGTTTGTATCAAAAGTTTTGGAAATTAAAGAAGTTTTTTCGTTATTTAGGTACAAAGTTTTATAATAAATTTATGTTATCAAATGTGAAATTAAAAATTTGTTTGCAATTAATTGAGTGTGTTAAAAATTAAAAAAGTGAAACTGATATAAAAAAAATGGGCCTATTTGAAAATGGATTTTTGTTTTTTTTTTTTTTTTTTTTTGCTTTAAGAAATCACATCATGGCTGGCAATGAAAAGCAATATTTTATATGTGAACTCTGCATGCCTTAACATCACAAAATAACAAAATATTTAAACAACATTGTTTCAAATATGTACTACCTTGGTTCATATGTATCAACAGAAGTTTTTTTTTTTAAGTTGTGAAAGGAAGTTCCTTTAAATATTTGTTTTTAACTTTTTGTTATGTTTGTTTTTTCAATCATAGTTTCTGAAGACTGAAGTAAAAATCATTTGTAAGACTGTTTACGAAAAAATAAATGAACTAGACCTAAATGTATAATTTTATTTAAGAAAATGTTAAGGGTGGGCCATATTTGCTGCACTTACTCTACAGATTTTCTTCTCTCCATTTAACGACAACTCTCTATGTAACGTCAAAATAAGCACAGTCCGTTGGGTGTCGTTATATAGAGTTTACACTGTATTTATTCGATTAAACAATATGGGTTCATTATATGAGGTCATTTGATGGAATATTAGCAATATTATCCACACTATCAGCTTTAATCGAATAAAGTTAATAATTCAAGATAATTATTATCTTGCTATTTACAAAACTTGCTTCAAAAAAATGACATCCCTATTCAAAGATGAAGATTATATGATATCTACTTAAAGTAAATACATATATCTTCAATAATTACCAAATACCATTATAATACTATACAATGAACTTGAAACTCGCTTTTGGTCATTCGCGAACGACCATTGAAGGTCAGCCAAACCAGAATATCAATTATATTTTGTTGAGAAGGTAACCATCTGGGGCACCCTGTTCGATCGATGAATTATGTCATAGGTGTCATGTGAGGCACCACTTCGCATATAATAATATGTTAAACTATCATAAAATGTATCTAATAGGTATAATATCTAACAACTTTTTCATGTGTGCCAAATTTTCTTTGTTTTTCAAAACGCTTTTTTTTCTTTATCGCATAGTACCTATTCTTCTTTGTTGTTAAGTTTTCTACTTCCTCTTTGTTGTTTGTTTTGGTCAACACAAAAGTTGTTTTTGTTATAAAACATAATTTTTTTTATAAACATTTTTGTTTGATAACAAAATCTTTATTAATTCCATTTAAGTAGGTTAAACGTATTTTTTTTTTTTTTTTTTTGCAAATAAATAAAAGCGAATCTACATTTGGATATGAGGTCAACTGCGAGCGATCGCCGAACGCAAAAATAGACGATCACTTTTGAAGCACACAGTCACGTCACACACAGAAGATAGTAGTTTGGATTGGAAGTGTCATTCACGTGTTGAAGTGTGTTGTTTATGTTGTTGTTTTGTTGGTATTTCGCAAACTTATAAAATGTATTGCAATGATATTGATGGAATTTATTTCAATTCTAATCAATTTGAAGTTTCTATATTTAAATTATTGAGGTTGATGGAATAACTATAGAGATAGTTGAAACACACATAGCTACGTATGAGATAAGAAAAAGAGGTTTACCTAGTCAATGAGCTTATGAAACAAATAAACAAAATGAATCATCAATTGCTTTCAAAAAGATATTCGTTGATGATGTAAATTTAAATACAATTTGTCAATACATCATGTATATTTAATGTAAGAAATTTTCCAATTTAAAGATTTAAGAATCGTTTGTCTGAATATCTGAGTTTGGAACACAGTTTTATAAGATACTTTTCAAGGTTAAGCTTGAAAACTTATCTGAGCAAAGTGTTGCAAAATAAACAATTTAATAATTAAATATTTGTCTGTCATCTGTTCAATGTCAAGGCGAACCAACAAAAAACTAATGATATCACTGACTAGGTATGTATTTTAATTATTTTTTACGGAATATTTATCATCGGTTCAATGACTTCATACTTCGTATGAAAACAAGCATTTCCTCACATACAAAAAAAATATATATAACGTTATCTGGTTTATAATTTTTGTTCTCTTTAAGCAAATTAACTTTCTATCGCCAAAGATCATCATACCTACCAAATAAAATATTGCGACTTACATATTTATAGTCTTTCTGAAAATCTTTGAACATTGCTCATACGAAGATAAAACTTTCGATTGTCATAAAAAATCAAACATTCATATATAATTAGTACAGTAGGACCTCGGAATTCGAACATTCCGTAATTCGAACTCCTATTTTCTTACATTAAGTATCTTGTGATTCGAACACGTGCCAAAATTGGTACTCTTTAATTTGATTTTTTTCTCTGCTTAGTGCTTTTGCAGTTGCAGTCAAAATTATTTTCCTATAGAAATATAAGGGAAGAACGTTTCTACGCGTTAATTTCAGTGCAGTAGGTTGTTCAATTTATTTTTTAGAGAAAATTATGTATATTGAAGATTTCAAAAAGCATCAAACGTTTTCGACCCTTAAGCAGAATTGTGAAATTTTGGGCGAATAAGAAAAAGGGAAGAGTGCCACCCACGTAGCATCAGCATGTCAGTTTTGACATTTAGCATTTCCTGTTCAAACCGAATCGGGGGCTAGAAAACGTAAAACTTTAAAAATGCCAGAAATAAATTATACTTAAAACAACTTTACACTCCTTCAACTTAACGAAAAAAGAAATCAGCAATTCGGACACCTCCGTGGTTCGAATTAGGGTCCGTTTTAATAGTCTGAATTGTCAAGTTCCACTGTACTAGCCGAAACCCGAGATTCTCCTTTTTTTTATTTTTAGAGGTTTAAAAGGGCAATTATGCCTAAATACAGTAGACGCTCGATTTTACGAACCTCCGTGTAGTGAACTATCCCATCAACCATTTTAGACAGACTTCTCTAAATAGTGAACTATGAAAATCTCGGTATAGTGTACTAAGTTTTTCAACGAAAAATGATGTACCGCTGCTGCCGGCCATCATCTTTTTTTTGTCGTTTTGAAAACTTGGTACACACAACGGCATGATGTAAACTGAAGAAAATTAAATTAATCAAATTTCTGTAAGCTTCGTATTTTGTTCTTAATAGACTTTCAAAACTGCACTGTCTGTTTCGCCGCACCACTGTATTTAGGACATCTACACTTTCGGAGGTGGAAATTAAGCTGTCCTGTTCAATTGTATCTTGGAACTAAGAAGTAATGGATTGATTTTGAAACATAATGCAATTTCAATTTCGGAAAAATAAATTAAGGGAAGCAGGTATGGCTTCATCACAGGTGATGAAATAAAAATTAATAAGTTTTTTGTTCTTCTTTAAACTGTTGAATTAATAAAAAAAATATTTATACCTAATCCAATTAAGTGCTGGTAAAAACTCTAGCTCAAAATAGTGAACAAATTTGGTATAGTGAACATGCTTGATTTTTATTTGTTCATTATATCCAGCGTCTACTGTATTAGATATTATCAGTGATAGTACTTTTAATTGCAGTTATCAGTCATGAAATATGATACAAACTTGATTAAATATTTCAATATCCTTAAGGACTACAATCTACCGTGTGGTAATAATGCATTAATTTGATAATATAAAAAAAAAAAAAAATCTCGACAGCAGCGCCACCTAGATCGTGAACAATAATAAAAGATACCTAGCTCTGTAAAAAATAATGCAGAACTTTTCGGGGATATGTAAACATTAATAACAAATAGATCATTTGATTGCAAACCTTAACACAAATGAGTTCAGCCGAAACATTAAAGGAAAAAGACACAAGCGAAGATGAGAGACAATTAGAGCAACCGTAAATGTTTTTGAAAACCTCACCAGTTTTGCTGCATATCCCTCTTACATTTTTGATTATGGTAGAAGAGGGTTATCCTATTAAGTTTTTGGGAGCCGAAACTTTAGCAATTACATTATAAAGATTTTAAGACCGAAGTACAAATTCTTTGACAAGTGTAAACCAGAGGCCTAAACTGCTGTATTTTTATAAACGGCGGCAAGTGTCAATCTGTCAAATCGATAAATAATTTGTCCTTGTTATTAAGGAGTGTTATCTGTCTAATTAACAAATTAATGCTAAAGTTTGCTACCAATTTGCCAAGAAAAGGAAAACAGCATCTGCCGACTCGCACCTTTGAACCTCCAAACTTATTTTTTATAGAATTTTCACAACGATCTAGCGCGATTTCCATGAAAAAACTTTTCCATTTAGGTAGGTACCGTTCACAGAAAATGAAAAACAAATTTTTTTTTTAATTTGAGGACTTAATTTTTGACAAGATTTTTATATTAAAAAACGGGGTTTGCCGATTCCTGAAATCAGATATAACAGTAACAGACAGGAGAAAAAACAATATCCGTAATTGAATGCAGTTCCTGAGTATGCAACTCCGGCTCAAATACAAATTTTGAAAAAAAAAAAAAAAAAAAAACTTTACTTCTATCCCTGATATAGGAGCTAACGAACAAAAATGATAGTTTTTTAAATAAATCAGCCACAAAGTTGCAATATCTATACTTTAATATTTTTTTTTTCTCTTCCGTGTATGGATCTGAAACCTTCTTCTTCGTTTTTTGTTTGCATACTGCATGAAACATATCAATGTTCTAGAAACCCTGGTCATGATAATAATATATTTCCGCTTGCCTATTAAGTTTCTATATCACACTGAAAATAAAACAAAAACTAATTTAAGTCCACCGCACTTGAATTAACGCCAACTACAAATAATACACACAATGTATACCAATCAAGCGATAAAAAATGCCATATCACGCTCACGTGCAGCTCATTAAATATTACTCCATACCAGAATTATGTATTCAAAGATGAATCGCGCACATTGAAAATACCTTGAGACTAGCGACCGCTTCTCATAGAATAATATTTCATATTTTGAAAGATCATATGGTTATCGTTTTTTATTTTTTTAAATACATAATGCGAAGTTTTAAAGTCTATACCTATAGTTTGCATCAATCCAAAAGATTGTTTTATTAAAATTGGAATAGCAGATGCTGTTCACTATATCACTTTCAACAACATGTGTGACATGGTACAGTGCATAACTATAATGTTTCTTATTAAGTTTTATGTAAATTTTTTTTCCTGATGTATAATCGACATCATCTTCAATGTTTGGAACAATATTGAGAGATAAAAACAGCGCAAAGCATCACATATGAATTTCATTCAAAGCATAGTAAAAATATTTACGTATACATAATTCAACGATGACGTTGTTTTCAACCATTTCCAGTAAACAAAGAAACAGAGTTCGTAGTAAAACTTTGACTGCGTAAACAATTATTATTGACAAAAACAAAAACAAAAAAGAAAGCATAAACATTTCAAAGAAGTCAACAACAACAAAAATTTTGTTTTGTCAGCAGAAATCTGATAAATTAATTTACAATCACACTTCACTATTTTTTGTTAGAATAATCACTAACTAGGTAACCTAGTCTGTTTTACTTTTAATAATATCGATCTGTTTTTTATTTATTTTTTGACGTGATAACGTCTAATAAATCGGAATATATGGGCAGCATGCACGAAAAAATGTCACAGTCTCAGTCACAGTCACAGTCACGTTTTATAGCCCAGAAAGTCGATAAAGTGGGAGAGGTGTTGGGTTTTTGATGATTGTAAGTGGCGGTGGTGGTGGGTGTGTGGTGGGGGGGGGGAGTAGTGTCCGGCAGAGGAAAAATGGTGAGTGTTTGGTTGGTGGTTATAGTTGGTGTGGGTGGTGAGGCAAAAATTGTCAAAAATAATGGGTGGTTCGTTGGTGGCTGTAGGTGGGATGGGTGTTTGGTGTTGCGGGGGATTAGGTATGGTTTGGGGGGAATTGTCAAATATGGTGGTTGGTTGGTTGGCGGCTGTAGGTGCGTTGGGTGGTTGGCGGTTTAGGTGGTGGAGAAGGTTGATTTGATTGGGGGCGATGAAACAATTGTCAAAAATGGTGGGTGAGTGGAAAGTGGTTGTAGGTGGGGTGGGTGGTTGGATTTGGTGTTGGGAGGGGATGAGAAAATAGTCAAAAATGGTAGATCGTTGGTTGTTTGCTGTAGGTGGGATGGGTAGTTGGCGGTGGTGTTGGGGGTGATTTGGTGTTGGGGGGAGGCCAAAAGTGTAAAAAATGGTGGATGAGTGGCTGGTGGTTGAAGGTGGAGTAGGTGGTTGGATTTGGTAGGAGGATTCGGTGTTTGGGAGGGAATTGTCAAAAATATTGGGTAGTTGGTTGGTGGTGGTTGTAGGTGGTATGGGTGGTTAGTGGTGGTAAGGAAGGGGGTATTTATTGTATGGGGGATAAACAATTGCCAAAAATGGTGCGATGTTGGTTGGTGGTTGTACGTTGGGGTGAGAGGCTGATGTTTGGGGGAAGAGGTGAGAAAATAAAATTAAAAAATGGTGGGTCATTGTAAGTGGGTTGGGTTGTTGGTGTTTTTAGAGATATAACCTACACATGAACTGTTTTGTTAACTGGTTATCACGTAAAATTATCGTCCGTATATTATACAATATATTTATACAATATGAAATGCGATAGCAGCGGCTTCTAGTGGGTAGTGTTAGCGATAGAAACTTATAAATTCTATTGTAAGGACGATATGTGTAGATCTGTTTTTTTTTAAGTATGGATACATACTCCAGAGTTAACCCAGTGTTTTCGGTTCCCAAAACAAAACAAATTGGGGTTGCCGATTATGTATTTCTCGTAACCCACAACATCAAACCTTTTTATTTGGTTTAAGTTTTGATTAGGTATTTATCCAAGAACAAAGATTTTTCTTGTCAGGGACAGTTGAGATTTTTCACAAAACGATTTGTGGTTTAGAGATTAACCAAAAAGATCGAACCTATGTAGATATAAAACTGGCAATTGGGTTGATTGTCTTAATCTAACAGATAATCTGCTTCAAAACGAAATACTGCGATATACCTACCTACAATTTTATAAAAATCCGTAGGGCAGTAAATACAAATTAAAGAAACTAAATACAATTTTTTTAACAAAGAATCTTAATTTATAGATTTATTTCAGAAGGATCAAAAAAAAAAAGCTCATAAAATCAAAGCACGAATAAAATCATAACCTAATTTTGTTTGTTTAATTTTGTGAACTAGAATCGCCCAGTAGCCAAAATTCGGCCACTTAAATGCCCAAAACTGTGGGAACAAAAATTCACAGCGAATTTATACGAACAAAATGGTAAAATAACACACCAAGACATTTTAACCTGTATTTTCAAAAAAAAAAAAAAAATTACAAAACTAAATATTTCCAGCACACCTCAGTAATACCTTTCCAACGATACCTATATATATCATCTCAATCGGTTGGGTAACCACCTCGCAATTGGTACCACAAAAAAACTGCTTGCATATTTATATATATAGAGATACATATTCAAATAACATAAAAATTAACAAAGATAAGAAGTAAATTACACATGCTAGAATCATTCGGCAATTTTTCGGAGGATCTTCTTTCTTCTCCCATATGTATATGTACCTACTGTACTGGTAAGCAAAAAAAAAACTTGCGAAATAAGCATAGCAACAGAGTTGCGTGAGGGGGTATGTCCCCCGAAAAAGGGGTTTGAGTTACTTGATGTCGCGAAATGGGCACCATGGTTTTGTTGATAAAGAAAATGTATGCAATTTTTGAATGTATAGCTTTTTTAATATTTGATTTTTTACTACTTTTCAAGCTCGGAATTCTGAACTAGACCCTTATAATATAAGCAAACATTTAAGGTAAGGATCAAATTAAATCTTTCAAGGCATAGGGCTATCGAATGCCAGGGTTTAGTTGGACATGTAATAATTTTGTTATGCCTCAAAATGAGTCGCGAATAAATCCTAGGCCCAAATTATAAAGGAAAAAAAGAACCGTTTTATATTTTTAAAAATACAATAAATAGGTACTTTACCATAATGGACATTTAGTTTATGTATGTAATAGTATTATCTAAATTTCAATCGAGTTAAAATGGAATCACACAACAGTTATAGTAAATCTTTTTGACAATAAATGAAAATGTGTCAGAGCGATTCAGATCTAACAGATAATTAACGAAGGGTGTACCGGATATAATGCAGATCCGTCTAGTGCGGTGTTGCCTTTAAAGGTAGTTGGAAAGAGAGCTATGAACATAATGACATTTCAAACAATAGCTTTGTTCGTGTTCTTTTTGTCCCAAAAAAGAAAACTGTCAAAATGTCATAAACAAAAAAAAAATCTTTCTCACTTACCAAAGAGTAGTCTAACACTTTTTGTGTAAATTCTTGAGAAACGTCAAATTCGATTTTTTTGATTGATTTAGCTTTTTGCGGTAGGTGTCATATGCAACAACAAATGATTAGTCATTCGATTTTGACAGAGTTCAAATTTCTACCATAAATGAAATTTCACTGGGTCAAAACTTTGAAACAAATGAACGAAAGAATAATACCGCTGTTATTTTTTTTTTCCTTCATCTCTCAGTACACGAACGCTTTTCGTAAACGTATGAAATCGATGAAGCTATTATAAGATAAACTTGTTTTTGTAGCTATATAAAATTAGACAGGGTTTTTCTCAAAAGATCAGGCTCAAAGATCAGGCTTTTCGGATGGTATTCCCATCTAGGCAGCAAGAAACTGTACAAACTGACTTTTCTTTTAATTATTATTTTTCGCTATTATCGGTTTGTTCAATTTTTTACTTGCGATTATAGGTACTATAAGGCAAGTTATGCATTCGTCGAAAAAAAAAGTTTTGAGATAACAATCAAACATGACATTACGATGATAGCGAAGACGAAAAAAGATGGTCTAAAAATTCTGTCCGTCTGTATGTCTGTCTGTCTGTCTGTCTGTCTGTCTGTCTGTCTGTCTGTCTGTCTGTCTGTCTGTATATAGACCTACAGCCCAAACGGGTGGGCCGAATTGCTTCAAACTTGGTATATAGACTTTTTTAGGTATTGTACAGAAAGGAAATTGAAATTTTTTTTTTAGCTCAAAAAATAACGGTACCTGCCATACAACCGTTACGTTAAAGCTTATTTTTCTCAAAAACGGCTCTAACGATTTTTAATTAAAAAAATCAGTGTTGCTTTTTAGGAACGACCAATCATATGGCTGAAAAAAAAGTTTTAAAAAATGGCTAAGAACGGTACTTTCCATAGGACCGTTTTTTTTGCTTTCGACTATCTCAAAAACGACTCAACCGATTCTTTCGAAATTTCACACACATATAGCTGTAGGTAGCTCAATTTGTATTGCATACCAATATTTTTGAAAAATATTTTTTTGTATTTTTAAAAGCATTTTTTAAAAAAAAATTTAAAAAATTAATATTTTGAAAACTGCTTATTAAATTTTTTTTTAAAAATTTTAAATAAATGTATTTGCTGAATACCTATGAACTGGCGTTTTTGAATTTTTTTTGAAAATTTTTTTCAAAAAGTTTTTCAAAAAAAACTTTTTTTCTCAAAAACCGCTCCACAGATTTTTCTAAATTTATTCTCATAAATTCAAATTTATCCAAGAAATAAAATGGCGTACTTTTTTTTCAGCTCAAATTAGTTTACGTATTTATTTAAGAATTTTGAAAATTTTATTTTTATCAAAATCTCAAGCCCATAAACCACTGTCACTCATTAGAGCAAGTTCGTGCGACCCAGTCGTGCATTTTATTTTTTATGCTAACCCACATAAATTAATTTGTTCTTTATTTATCATTCTTATTTGCGATTATAGGTACTATAAGGCAAGTTATGCAATTTCTGGACAATCAAACATAACATTACATTGATAGAGAAGCCTAAAAAAGTGGGTCCGACAATTCTCTCTGTCTGTCCGTATGTCTGTCTGTCTGTATAGTTACCTACAGCCTAAACGGCTGAACCGATTTGCTTCAAACTTGGTAAATAGTATTATTATTACGTCCTACAGAGGGGTTTTTGGAATTAGCATTCTAGCTCTAAAACTAACGGTACCTGCCATACGACTTTTAGTGAAAATTTTTTTTTTTTCAAAAACGTCTTCTACGATTTTGATAAAACTTTCTGAATAGTGTTTTCTGTTCAAATGCTATGTTTTCGTTGGAATAGATTTTTCAGGAAAAGTCTTATAACTGTACCTGGACCGTTTTTTTAAATCCGATTTTCTCGTAAGCCACTTGCAGAATTTCAATTAAATTTTTAATGTAAAAGCTTTTTATAAACGAAATAATATAAATTTTTGAATTTAAAAAAAAAAGTTTTAAATTTTTTTTAAATTTTTTTCAAAAACGGTTCAATCTATTTTTTTTTTAATTTAATTTTTTTGATAAAAACTACAAAGTGCTAGAAGTTGGTATACTCAAAAAAAAAATTGAATTATATTTTCGAAAAGTTTTTCAAAAAAAACTGTTTTGTGAGAAAACTGGTCGAACGATTTTGAAAAAAAATGCCTTTAAATTCCAAACAGTAAACGAAATCAGATGGCTGACTTGATCAAAAAAAAAACGTTTTAACTAGTGATTTTTAAGTGATTAATAAAATTTCATATCATTTTTCCCCTGCTTTTTTTCAAAATCGCAAACCGTAAGACCACTTTCACACATTAGAGCAAGTTCGTCCGACCCAGTCGTGCACTTTATTTGTTTTTGTTTACTTACTACAGAAAAAAAAAATATGTAGGTAAACAGAAAAACTATCTGTGTCACAAAAGTAGTAACAAAATAATGCGCAAGCTCAAAGGTGATGAATGGAAAATAAAAGTTCATCGCAATTTGTATCTGTTAATCAATAACATCATGATCCATGACTCATGTACTAAGCTAATAAATTATTTTAAAAAGCATCTATTTCACCATATTAAGCTATCTAGCTTACAATATAATACCTGAACTTCCCTACCTATGCATGTAGGTATATATTTTTAGTAGGTAGGTATAGGTAGTTACTCAATTAAAGTTGTTTTAATGATGTATCATGGACAAGATATTTTAAAGAGAAGGTACCTACTTAATTGCGTCATGCCAAAGAACTTGTTTTGGACAGGTTTTTTGTTCTCAGAGTCAGTGTCTTTGTTTGATTCCAATTTAAGTTGCAGTTTGTCTTCTGAGAAACAAATTATTGAACGTGAACAAGAAATGACCTTGAGATAAAGTAAATTTTATATTTTGCTTTTTTTGTGTTTTTTTTTTACAAAGTTTTTATATATTGAAAATTACACAATTTTTATCTATTTCAAATGAAAGATAAAAATATGGTTTCATATCATGCAGGTGGCATTTATTTACATACATAAGTAGGTATATGTACCTATTTGCAATTTTTTTTTTATTTGAGCCAAGTTCAGTGTCAAAAATTCAAGGAGGAGCACCTACCTAATCAGTCAATGATGTTTTTTTGTTCTCGTAATTCAGGTAATTAACCTTGAAAATCAGACTATCACAAGTCCAAGGTTAAGTATTATCTGGGCTCTCACAATTCCTGGTAGGTAGGTACCCTTAGCAATCATTGTTACTCCGAACAATGCATTTCAAATACAGCTGGTTATCATTGACGTTTTTGTTGTTGTTGTCATCGCGTAATTGTTGACTTGAAAAGCATGTTAAGGTTAAACAAAAAATATTTAAAAGTGCAAAAGGGGTAGGTAGAGGTAGCTTGGTACGTGAGTTGATTGCATTTGTTTTATTTAGATAGTATAAATTGGAACAATGTGCAAAGATGTAGGTACACTTTGAGTAAAAATTCAAATTTTAGCTGAAGCTCTGCACTAAGTACTGCACTTAGACTGGTCTTAGTTTTAGGTTGGTTACATTTTGAAGAATTTTGTATTGAAGCTTAATTTTAGATCGAGCTGAGTACTGCTATATTCAACAAAAATTGTCACTGCAGGGAAGATAGAAAGTTTGCCTATCAGCCATGTTGGAACGGCTTTCGTACATATACATATATGTCCCAAGTAAAAGTTCTCACAGGCTCTCCGTACTTTGCATTTTAAAAAGCATCAAATCGAAAAGCGCAGTGCATTATGGCTACCATGTGTTGTTTAAAAAAAAAACATGTGACAGCTGTCAAAAAGACCAAAAGACGAAAAAAGTATTGCCAAATTGAAAACCACACGTCTAAAAAAACACCCTTTAGTTGACGGTCATGTTGGGGCTTACCAAATATTCAAATAATGTACATATGAAAGCTCCCTTAGGCGGACAGCGACGGTCGAGGCTTTTCTGCCGTCCAAGGGAAAAAATGGAAAAACCAATTAAAAATTATTTTGCATATTATACATTAGGTACCTAGGTACATAATTTAATATTATATTTTTTGATACAAAATAACAAAAATTAAATCATGCCAATTGCACTTCAAAACCCACAACTACATTGCAATTTTGTTGTTTTCTTCGTTATTCATGTGTCTTTATCTTTATCCTTCTCATTCCATGTAAGAAAAGCTATGGGAAAATGTAGCTGATAAAGTTTTTGTCCGCCTATAAGAGAAAAGAATTTACCAATTTGTGGCTGATGTGGCTGATGCGAAAAAAAAATTATATCGAAACAGGACAAACTTTTTGTCCATATTGGTGGATTTGTAAATCAGCTGGTGCGAAAAACAAATTTTAACCATAAAGAAAGAGATATCCAATTGCCTTTATTTGGCAAACAAATCAAAACCACGTCGTTATTCCTAAAAATTTTACTAATTTTGTTTAACTTCACGGGGAGCGTTTCTGCTTTTCAAAATCCCGTTTTTTTTAAATCCCGTTTATCAAAAAAATCTCGTCTCTTGTAAGCCCGCTTTTTAAAATCCTGGTTAATCCCGCTTAGCCAGTTTCGTATTTTGATAAATAGCTAGTAGGTATAGGTACTCAATATTGTTCACCTAAATATTACATAGCAGTTTCCCAATTGCTCGATTTTAAAAATAAAACACCTTATGTTAATTCCAAAAGCGGGCTTATAAAAACGGGAATTTTATTAACGTAGGTAATGGTAAAAACAGGATTTTAAAAGCGGGATTTTATAAAAACACTATTTAAAAAAACGAGATTTTTAAGGCGGAATTTAAAAAAAAACAGGATTATGAGACACGGGCTTCCGATTCTGAACCCAGCCCAATTTCATGCAACCTCTCTTACATTAGGAAACCCACTTTAAAAAAAAAGAGTTTACCAAACCCATGTGTTAAAAGTCTTGTTTAAATGTAGGCATAAGGGAATAAGAACAAAGATAATATTAAAGAACGGAACCGGAACGAAATTTACAATCAAAGTCGGAAATAGTAGCCAGGAGACCTTTAGTGTTTTATAGTTTTGAGGCTGAGAAGGTTTGTAAAGGGTGTTTTTTTAGAGGTATGGAAGATTTTTTTAAACTGACATAAAATGTATTTCATTCGAAAGATAATAATTTTTTGGCATTAGGTACCTAGGTATTATAATTTAAAATAAATAAATTTGCATAATTTCGAAGCGTTCTTCAGACTTCAGTCTACTCTTGTTGAAATGCCAAACCAAACTAAAAACAAATCACTTGACAGTTGACAAAATGGCTGCCAGTTAAAATAGTGTTGCCAAGGGATGGGAATTTTTCAAAAAATGTCTAAAGTAGATTCGAAACAAAAGTACAGTAGATTCAACTGTTTCGCAGTAGATTTTTATATTTTCAATACACAGGCTGATGGGCATAAGGTGCATCAAAAAGATAGAGCCAGTAGGTTGGGTTAGGGCAAGCAAAAATTATACCGGAGTGGGGGGTCTATTCTATTAGTTAGGATGGGGAACTTTAAAAAACAATTTAATATTAAAAAATAACGGTAGTTTTAAAAATGCCATGCTTTACTTTTCTGTAAAGCCAGAAATCTCTTGTTTATTGTATATATTTTAAAATAAATTTATTTTATTGAACCATTTTACAAAAACTAATTTTCAAATTCAAAATATAAAAAAAAAATTAAAAATTGATTTTCAAACAAATTTTTTTCAAAAGTTTACGTACTTAAGTACTATTGGTGCTGTCAAAATTTAATGCTCTTATTAGTTTAAAGTACAACTCGGAAAATCGCATGGCTCTAGAAGTTTTTGTTGCCAAAAACTATTGAAAAATAACAAAATTCTTAATTAAATGGGCCATAAGTGGACAACGACATTAACAAAACGGTTCACACTTCCAAGGAATATATCTTTCATAACACCTTCAGATGGCAGCTACGTTTTAAATATTAGGGTTTTCTTAACATCGAGCTTTTCTGTTTTAGTCATTTTTTTTAAATTTTTACTAGATTTTTCAAAAAAATTTTACATAAACAATTCTATAAATGTTTCAAAAATAACACAAAAACTTCTTATACAAAGAGTTTGAACTTCTTTTTTTAATACAACAAGAGTAGTTGTTATTGCTCGAAAACACTGTTGTTTCTGTTATAAGAATCGAGCTTCCTGTTTGCATTTTTGATAAAGTGTGCCTTTCAAGATTTGTTTTATTGTTTTCTTGAGTTTTGATACCTACAAAACTTGCCAAAATTATTTCCATTAACATTTTGATGGGTTGACAATATAAACAAAATTGTGGATTAAATTTACATATAAAATATTTTGTTTTCCTAGAACAAAAGTGCAGTATATTTTATTAAAAGGCAGTAGATTCATTTTTCATAAAAAGTGCAGTAGATCTACTGCAATTGCAGTGAAGTCACAACCCTTATGCCAATTTAAGGTTTTCTACCTCTTTAAAAAAAAAACACCCGTTACATATCTGCTTGTTTGACAACCATCAATCATTCCTCTTTTTGTGATTGCTGTTTTTTGATCAACATAAGCCCATGGCAAATATTTTATTTTGTTAATTCGGAAGGAAGCCTTTCGTTTTACTTTAAAACTAGCTGACCCGCGAACTTCGTTTCGCCAAAATTCATCAATGTATTGAAAATAATAATTCTTTCATATGTATTTAGTGAATACATAGCTGATATTTTACACTTTTTATTTATTTGTATGGATACTGTGTAATTTTAAGTTAATTCGGTTTATCAGCTATCTGCCTGTGAAAATCCCGTTAAAATCGGCCCATAAATAAGAATTTTTGAAAATTGCAACCGCAGCGACACCTATAGGAGAAATTAAAATAGCATTAATTACTCCTTAGAACATCAGCTATCCGTTAGTGAAAATCCCGTCAAAATCGGTTTAGCCGTTTCCGAGATTAGCCGGAACAATTAGACACAGACAGACAGACAAAAATTTAAAAACTTGCGTTTTTGTTCTAAGTACCGTATGTACTTCATACGCATTTAGTAAAAAACTGATATTTTGAAATTACAAACAGACACTTCATTTTTATTTATGTGTATAGATGTGTATAGATTATCAGCTATCTGCCTGTGAAAATCCCGTCAAAATTGCGACCGCAGCGCCACCTAGATGAGTAATTAAAATAGCCTTAGTTATTCCTTACAATATCAGCTATCCGCCAGTGAAAATCCCGTCAAACCGGTTAAGCCGTTTCCGAGATTAGACGAAACAAACAGACACAGACAGACAGACAGACAAAAATTTAAAAACTTGCGTTTTTGTTCTAAGTACCGTATGTACTTCATACGCATTTAGTAAAAAACTAATATTTTGAAATTACAAACAGACACTTCATTTTTACTTGCGATTATAGGTACTATAAGGCAAGTTATGGATTCGTGCAGAAAAAAAAATTCGAGATAACAATCACACATGACATTACGATGATGGAGAAGTCGAAAAAAGTGGGTCTGGGAATTCCGTCCGTCTGTCTGTCTGTCTGTCTGTCTGTCTGTCTGTATGTCTGTTCGCGCCTCTAGAGCCCGAACGGATGGGCCGATTTGCTTCAAATTCGGTATTTAGGATTTATTTCGCTCTCCCTCCGAACAAATTTTTTATTTTTGCTCTAGGCCCAAAAATAACTGCACCTGCCATACAATTGTGAAGAAAAAAATTGATTTTCTCAAAAACGGCCCTAACGATTTTGATAAAACTTTCAAAATGTTATTTTTGTAAGACAATCTATCTTTTGGATGGAAATTATTTTTCAAAATTTGCCTTATAACGGTACCTCTCATAGAACCAGTATTTTTAAATCAAATTTGCTCATAAACCGTACATCCGATTTCAAAAAAATTTTGGACGCAGGAAGACATTCATAATTGTATTAATATGGCATTTAAAAATTCTCAAAAACTTTTTTTTTTGATTTTTAATAATTTTTTCAAAAAAAAATTTGGTTTTCGAAATATGTTGGAAACGGGTATGTTGATTTTTTTTAAACATTTTTTTTCAAATATAAATTATATATTGCTACATATGTACATACTTAAATATATTTAAATTTTTTTTTCGGAAAAGTTTTTCAAAAATAACCTTTTTAAAAAAAAACTGGTCCAACGATTTTCAATATTTTTTCTTACTAGATAGACATATAGTTTTGAAATTTTATTGCATACTTAGTTTTTCCGAGAAAACTCTTAAACGTCGTATGTAAATATAAGAACATTTTTCACTTTATCATTATTTAACCAAAGCCAAATCAATGAATAAATGTAATTTTAAATCGAATAGATATAAGTATAGTTTGTTTTTTAAATTTTTGATTAGTTTTTTTATTGGATACACTTTTACAAAACTTAGTTAAACATTAAGTTCGTGCGACTCTGTTGTGCGTTTTCTTTAAAATACAAGCTTCTTTTTTGTCATTGAAGTATTTGCTGCAATTGAAAATGTCTTAAAGCAAATACAAAAGTAATACCTACCTAAGTTAAATTATGTAATTTCAGTAATATCTTAACATAAATATTTATTTAGAAACCTAATATAAATCAAGTTAAAGAGGAATAATAAATGAAAATCCTCTCCACATTAGATATTATACCTGCATTATTATGAATAAAATAACGCAAAACATGCAGATCTGTATATTTTGCCAATCTCCATGATCGAATTAATTACGAGCTGTAGGACCGGTTTCTTCAAGATTTTCTTTCTATGAAAGACCTTGAATCAAATAATTCTTTTTACTGACCTAACATTGTTTTCATTGATGTAGGTCAAAGTAGCCAAGGGATTAAATGGAACAGAGTCAAACTAAGAGCGAAACGTTTAACGCACAAAAACACGAATAACCTCTCCTTTAACAAACTAACTGGAATCTAAGTGGAATCATTCTCTTAATCCAACTGTGAGTTTAAGTGAGCTCTGACCTCTGAATTCTGAGTTCTAAATAATAACGTAAACAACACGTTATTATAACGTTTCAAAAGAACTTTGTTGTTACAGTTGGAGTGTGATGTGAATGTATTTTAAAGAAAATTGATTTTCTCTTTTCCTTTTATTTCCCTTTTTTGACTTTAAGGTTAAGATCGTTTGTAAGAGCATTCTTCATTCACGAAGTCTATGATAATGATAAACAGCATAATATTATATCACCTATCCTCTTTTTAATTCCAATTGGAATTAGGTACATTTTTATCGTAATTCGTAACCTTCACTGAACACTGAACAGAAACCTATACATTTACAAGTATTGTACCGCTCAGGGTAGGTATTCTCAATCTCAATTCTCATGCGATTGATTTCGCCTTAATGAAGAAGAACAAAAACATATCATTAACAGACGTGTAAATACAATACAAAACAAACTAGACACTAATCTGCAGGAAGTGGCGGGAAGTATTTAGTGCTGCCATTCCTCCATCTTAATAATACTCAATGAAATTCATAAACACAAAAATTCTTATAAAGCTTTTTTTAACTGCCTGAACTTGAATACTATACTATATGAATACCTGTCAAAACTAAAAAAAAAATATTTGCACATAAATACAGCACACTTTATATCTTTCTGTCCTTTTCTAATCAATTTTCAGTCATGAGCCTTTTGTCAATTGTTTTATGTTCTAAACGATCTCTTATCAGGCATATTTTATATAATGCACATAAGTTTCTTAGTTCAATGTTTATGTATGTACAACGTACATACATATATATTTGTAAAACTCGCATTATAAATACACACGAATACAATGCCATAAGTACCAAGTAGCTATGATCTAAACATATTGCAGCCTGCAAATGTTAGATTTAAAAAAGCATCCCATCAATTTACAGTACTATCTTGCATACCTAACCAATCACTTAACTCTCTGAAAGCTTATACATAGACATATCAATTGCACCCTGATTAAAAATATTAGTTTTAAAACTTTACGTATTTTGTTTGTTGATGTGTCGCCTATATTCTTAAGAAGATTCTAGGTACATACAATTGCCTTATTATTTTGCTGATCAGTAATTGCTTAAATATCTTCAACATGTGAACAACATAGGTATATCGGTTCTTGCCAAAACTTACCAGATAATTCGTTTTGGTACTTTGTATTAAAGGAATAGTATTTTACTTGCGATTATAGGTACTATAAGGCAAGTTATGGATTCGTGCAGAAAAAAAAATTTGAGATAACAATCACACATGACATTACGATGATGGAGAAGTCGAAAAAAGTGGGTCTGGGAATTCCGTCCGTCTGTCTGTCTGTCTGTCTGTCTGTATGTCTGTTCGCGCCTCTGGAGGCTGAACGGATGGGCCGATTTGCTTCAAATTTGGTATTTAAGATTTATTTGGCCGTCCCTCGGAACAAATTTTTTATTTTTGCTCTAGGTCCAAAAATAACGGCACCTGCCATACAATCTTGAAGACAAAAATTGATTTTCTCAAAAACGGCTCTAACGATTTTGATAAAACTTTCAGAATGCTATTTTTGCAAGACAATCTATCTTTTGGTTTGAAACTTTTTTTCAAAATTTGTCTAATAACGGTACCTCTCATAGAACCAGTATTTTCAAATCAAATTTTCTCGTAAACTATACATTTGATTTCAATAAAATTTTGGCCACAGGAAGTAATTCATAATTTTATTAATATGACATTTAAAAATTTTCAAAAACTTTTTTTTTTTTGATTTTTTATAATTTTTTCAAAAAAAATTTTGGTTTTCGAAATATGTTGAAAACGGGTACATTGATTTTTTTTTAAATTATTTTTCAAATGTAAACTGCAGATTGCCATATATTTGCATACTCAAATAAATTTCAAAATATTTTTTGAAAAAGTTTTTCAAAAATAACCTTTTAAAAAAAAAACTGGTCCAACGATTTTCAATATTTTTTTTTCCTAGATTGACGTATAGCTTTGAAATTTTATTGCATACTTAGTTTTTCCGAGAAAACTCTTAAACTAATTTAAAAAATAAAAGAATTTTCGAAATAATTTAATTTTTTTTAATATCCATATATGCAGCCACTACGCAATTTATTGAACATAAGAGCAAGTTCGTGCGACCCAGTCTTGCATTTTATTATTTATGTGTATAGGTAGATTCTTAAAGTAATGCAACTACAACTCTGCAGCCTCCTAACTGGAAACAATACGTCCAATGAAGTATGTATATATAGGAAGGTAGGTACGAGCAAACTGTACTATTTTCATGTACATATCCACTAGGTAGGTAGGTAGTAGGTACAGGTACCCTAGATTTCCAAGAGCTAGTTACATATTGTTGCGCATTATTATTTGGTGAGTTGAGTGTAATGTATCTATATCACAGTTCACATTTTGCTTTAAAAAACATGATGTCCTTCAAATCCAATTGTAAATCCTATGTACACTTAGGTAGGTAGGTATTATAGGTACCCATGGAGATATTGAAGTGTTAAGGAAGGGGCTTGGCTGGACAATGACGCTGTCTTAATAAAAAAAAACACTCCCTCTCAGCTTGGTTCTCTGAACTCTACCTTCAAAATTAATACAATTTTTGTTTTCACTTCCAATTTGCCTACCATAACCAACACCTACACACCATCAGTATCAAGGTCACTTAGACTTTAGTGACGTCAATGCCGTAGACATATTGAAAGCTGGCTACCCTACCTACCTACTTGTTGTATAAATAACAAGGTTCTTGCTTTAATTTTGTATGGATATCATGACGTGAATGATATAGGTACCTACATAGGTAGGTATTTAGAAATTTTTCACATTAAACATTTTTTTTCTTCCCATGGAGGGAGGCTTTTTCAAAAACCCATAATTTTTTTTAAATTTTCAATTCAGGTCTTGATAAAAATGTTTTATGTGTCCACTTTATAGGTATATTCACAGACAAAAGATAGATTTAAACTTCAACAGATACGGAAAATGTACATATAGGTAGGTATATGTAGGAAGGTATTTCGCAATGTATTGAACATTAGGTAGGTAGGTATACCTGGCCATATTTTTTCATCTAATTAGCTACCTAGTTTCTTTCATTGGAAAACGTTCAAATTAAAAAAAAAATATATATTAAAACTTACGTGAAATCCTGGTTGTAATTGATTTTGTATCCATTCATCCTGCTGTCGTTGATTTAGATTTCCCCAAATAAAAAACACAAATTTGTTTTAATTAACAACAAACAACTGCACTGCACTTTCAAACAATGGAGAAGATTCACAAAATTAGCACAACATCCCCTTTTCAGAATGTTTTAAAATAAACAGTTGAGTGCCAGTGCGTTGCTGAGTCAAGATTTGGAATTGGAAAATTGGGTTTCTTATTAGTTTTTTTCTTTTTTTTTTTATTTAATTTACTAAAACTTTTTGTTTCCTTTTTTTTGTGGGGGAAATAAATTTATTGATCTAGCAAACTTTTTTTTTATTACGACGTTGTCGGAACAAACTTTTCGAATATCAAAATGATAAAAAAAATGAACAAACAAAGAACAATTATTTTTGTGTATAACAGACAAGTTAATAATATTTTTTTATTTCTTTTTTTTCTCAGCAGAAACAAAAACTGGAACTAGAGACAACACAAAAGTGATAAGAATAAGTTTGTTCTTATAAAACTTTACTGCGCTTGTTCTTCTTTGCTGCAAATGACACTTTTTTCTTGTTAGGTTCTCCGACGAATTTCAAATTTCAATTATTTGTTACTTGTTTTTTTTTTTATTTATCTTTGTGCTGGATTTTATGTCTATTTGTCCGACGTTCATCAATGAATTGTGGGATATGTGGTGGGATATGTGTACATAAATTTTCTTTTGTTTTAGGTTTTTCATTTCTGCCTTTGCAGTATATTCGCAGTATGACGAAAGATGTGTATTTTTGTTTATTTTTTGTTTTTGTTTTGAGGCTTTCTGTATATTTTTCAAAGAGCTGTCAAATTGCTATAAATTGTTTAAGTTTTAAGGTGCACACACAAATGCTTTTTTTTCATTGCCGCATTTTTTTTGAGTATCTGCTCTTTTTGTCGTCTTATATTTTCAAACAAATTTGTAGGATGTTTAATTAAATAATTCACAATTACAAAAAAAATATAAATTTAGTTTATTGTGCCATTGTGCTACCAAATTCTGAAATCTGAGAGGAAAATCTGTGGTTATCAATAAAAATCGCAATATATGTATTTTTGAGTTAAGAAAACATTTTACTCTTAATTTAGCTATACTCCGAAGCAAAAAAAAAAAAAAACCATTTTGAATTTTCTTCATGCATCCAACGTGTATATAAGTTTTTCGATTTAAAACACATACACTCTCACCTGCTTGATGAGATTTTGACTTGGTTTAATATTTCAAATAATTTTTTTTCTATTAAACAGTATTTCAAATATGTAGTACCAAAGTGTTTTAAAAAATAGTTCGATAAAAACCTTGAATAGTGTTCGTCTAAACACGGAATTGAAGTGCAACTTGTTTTGGTGCATTATCGGTGGATAAATAAAAAAGAAATTTATAAAATTTAAAGGCTTTTTAAAAACTTAAAATTTGTCGGGAATATTGTAGAATAAGCATAATAAGTTATTTTTAACAAAATAATAAAGTTTTGTGAATTTTGTGATGCCATAAAACACATAGACAAATTTGGACATTATTTTAATGCACAATAGAGAATTTAATTGTTTTCATAGGATTCAAAAGGATTTCGTTTGATGTTTCGGTGTGAGAGAGACAGAACTGCTTACAAACTTTTTTGATGTAGGTATTCGGATAGTACTTCTCTATCAATAGGCTATAATATTACACATTTCACGAATTCCATATTTGAGGTCTTGAAACGACGCTGACTGTTGGCGTAGACCTAATCTTAAGTCTTCATTTCTTAATGTAAGTTCATCTATAGTGTAAACCTAACTAGTATCTACTTTTGTAAGACTAACGTAACTGGTCCGTAAAATGTACATGTGTAATCTTATACTATGTTTTCATTGGGGCCGAAATTAGGATATTATAAAAATTTGCTAAAAAAGTGTTTTCACCTAGGTTTGCACATTTGGTTTGACAACAGGCTATCTTCTTTCTTTTTTCTTTTGTACAACCTTTTCATTCTTTCTTCTTGTTTTGTTTTGTTTACTGTTGCCCTTGTCCTGGATTTTATTTGAAATTTTTTATTTTGTATTGTTTACTACTGCCGTTGCTTTGTATGTTGGTTTGTTTACTTTTGCCGTTGCTTTGGACTTTGTTTCAAATTGACATTTTAGAAAATATCTATTCAATTGTTTTCAATTTAGTTGCATTTGATTTCTTCTTCAAATAATTTGCAACCTTGATTTCTATCAAATCAAAACAAAATTAATTTTATTTTGTATGGGAAGTGGAGTCAAATTTGGAAATTTTCTACGAAATCACCTTTTCTGGCCTAAAGGTGCCTTTACATGAAGCTGCGAGCCCTGATTTGCAAGAAAAGAGGATGCAAAATCAATAAATCATACTTGTGTGATAGAGAGGGAAGGCAAAAATGCAGACGGTCTTCATGGATGCAGATTATAGGAAAATTATAGATGCAGCTTGAAAATTATAGTGAAGATGAACATGTTCGTTTTCATCGTCTGCACTATGATTGTTGTTGTTGCGTTTTCGTCTGCATTTGCAACTCCATGTAAAGCCACCTTAATGAAAACGTAGTTTTAGCAATAAAGGTGGCTTTACATGGAGTTGCAAATGAAGACGAAAACGCAACAACAACAATCATAGTGCAGACGATGAAAACGAACATGTTCATCTTCACTATAATTTTCAAGCTGCATCTATAATTTTCCTATAATCTGCATCCATGAAGACCGTCTGCATTTTTGCCTTCCCTCTCTATCACACAAGTATGATTTATTGATTTTGCATCCTCTTTTTTTGCAAATCAGGGCTCGCAGCTCCATGTAAAGCCACCTTAAACTACGTAATATTATAATTTAACCATAATTTATGATAACAGCCTATTAAAATGTTAGCAACTTGGCATCACTTTTTTATTGGAACCTCGTATAAAACTGCTGTCAAAATTTCCAGAAATTGAGGTTAAACTCGCTTATTTCATATTCATACTCTAAAAACCTCCAAAGTCCAACCAAACCAAACACACATTTTTTTTTTGTTTTGCTAACGAAAAAAAGCACTCTCGGGACCAAAACGGCAAAACTACCAATAATGACTTCAATAGAAGACGACGAAATTACGCTACCAACTGACACTTTGTCCATACTAAACCAATTCCTCCAAGAAAAAGCCGAACGAGAACGAATAGAGCAGGAGCGCATTTTGGGTAAAACTGGAAAAGATTCAATGTTTGAGGAAGATTGGGTAAGTTGTGTAAAGTAAAAACTATCAGAGTTCGTTAAAATGTGAGTATTATTTGCAGCAACTTAGTCAGTTTTGGTACAGTGAGAAGACAAAATGTGCTCTAGGAAAGGCTGTAAAACAACTTGTAAGTCCTGACCACAAAATAGCACTCCTATCCTGTCCATCACTCTATAATACCATCAAGAATATTCATACAGATGGTAAGACGGAAACATTCAAAAAAGAACGATTAAAACCTTTCTTATTTCAGTTAAAATCTTTGAGTTCGACCAAAGGTTCTCTGCCTTCGGTGATGACTTCGTTTTCTACGACTTCAATGAAGCTGAAACAATTAACTACCTCCATGAGCACAATTGCCTCTATGATGTCATAATAGCCGATCCACCATTCCTATCAGAAGAATGTATAACAAAAATATCCCAAATCATAAAAAGACTCAGGAAACCTGAAGGGAAGCTGATTTTCTGTTCGGGCGAAGTGGTCGAACCTTGGGTATCTAAGTGTTTGGAACTGAAACGTTGTAATTTCCAACCCGAACATGAAAGAAACCTCGGAAATGAATTTGTTTCCTATGCAAATTTTAATTTAGATGAACTCTTATAAAAACATTAAATAGATTTAGACATTAAGAGAGAAAAAATTCTTATTATTGCTTATTCTGACTGAGAAGCCTTCATTCCGGAATCTTTTTTATGTTTCACCAACTCTCGTAGGTTGTCTTCTTGGTCCTTCAAACCCTTTGAGAGGAATTCCTTCTTTTTCTTCAGCAAATCAAGGGTTTTTTCACACTTCTCTTGCTTCGATTTGAGATCAGAACGCATATTCTCAACATTGGTTAGGACAAACATTCGACCAACTGAGAGATAGACTCTGGAATGAGAATGAAACCGTGGATTAGTCATTCTACTTGTTTAATTTTTTTTTTTTTTTTTTACCTAGCATCATCAGGCAGGTCACTTGTACCTTTTTCGGTAAGGATGCACTTGTGTTTTCCAGTTTTTACCATATCATACTTTATGTCGAGCATATTCATCTTTTTTGTTGTATCAATTCGATTGATTTGCATTTCTGTGAAGGCCTGAAAACTAAAGTTTTGAATTGGACTTATTTATAGGAATCGAATGATAACCTTTTTTAATTCCATATCCATTGCAGCCATTTTTTGTTAAATTTTTAATTAAATGCACTTTAATATGAACTTAAATTATTTATATAGCGTATTTCTAATAAAATTCAAACACCTGGAAATCGCTAAAATATTTTTTGGTTAATAAATTCTTATGAGAAGAAATGTCAATCTATATGGTGCATTCACAATTATATAATATTATAGGAAAGGTAGCATCACAGTAGTTTATGGGAAATATTTTAAAGAAAATGATTATGAGACAAAAGGAGTCTTTACATGGAGCTGAAACAAATTATAGTGCAGACCACAGACCATTTACAGACCGCCAACTCGTACTCCTCTTGCCTGAAACACCCTCGAAATATTTTTTTCAGTCTGTGAATACGTGTACATCAGTCTGTGAATACGTGTACATCTCTCTCTGTGCATTTTGTAATGGCAACTATACATGCGTATGCGATTTATTTTTTAGGTGTGTTTGCTAAATGGGTTTTAAAGTAAGGGAAAAAAAAAAAACAAAATAACAGTTTTGAAATAAAATCCTTGAAATCGGCAGTAGTAAACAAAACAAAACAAGAGGAAGGAAGGAAAAGGAAGACAAAAAAAATAAAGCCTTGTCTTATAAAATTCAAAATTAGGAAACTCAAAAATGAAAATACTTTTTCTTCTAATTTCGAAATAAACTAATTTCGCCCCTAATGAAAACGAAATATAAAACTAAAATCCTCATGATTAATTGTTTCTATTAATTTAGACCTGGCAGTGCTCTTTGCCTATAAATACCCCGTCAATTTGACATATTTTAGCTTTCAAAATTCATTACTTTCATTATTTCAACGTTGGCCTAACTGTTCAACGTCAGTGACGTGAGTAGGAACGAAAGTTTTCTGATTCTCTGGAAAAAAAGTGAAAAGGAAAAATTAACTTTTAACTATATTTTGTGTGAATTAAAAGAAATTATTAATACCAAGTACCTAATTTAATTTCTTTTATAGTGTTATTTTACTTGTAAGAATTCTCTTTGAGTTCTACAAAACAAAAAGGGTAAATATTCATTTCACTAAAAAAAAAATTAAAACAATTGACGTGGGAAATTGACTGAGAAAATTTTCACTTTCCCTGTCTCTTATGTTCACTTGTACACTTGATTCAATAAAAGGATTTAACTTGTTTAATTGTCAACCTATTAAAATATATTCCACCCGCATTTGATTTAATTAAATTAAAATAAATTCTAGTTAGGACCAACAAGGCTCAAAGGTTAAATTTCATAAAATAAAAAAAACTTAAATTTGGAGAAATTAATTAACATTGGAAACTATCTTTTTTGCCTTACACGCATTTGAATAGGCGCACATACATTAGTTACGGTATTAATTGTATAATCTCATAAAAGTGAAGCCATAGCTGGTTTTTGAGTTTTGACTGAGCCAAGTACGAAGACCACGTTCCTCTTCATTACGTACGTCTATTTGTTCCAAAAAGTAAAAAAGGGGGAACTCAAAGTAGTTAACAAAACAACAACTAACTTTCCTTCCATTGCGTGTTTTAAGTAGACATTGCAATTACATTTCGATTGGATTTATACTGTTCAGGTAGACAAGGTACTCATACCGCAGAAAATGACCTGCAAACGCGCTTTATTATCTTCTTTTTAAACTTTTTTTATCGTTTCCAACCTCGATAGTCGGTTCATACCTACTTGCACACATACGTTAATAATTTTAATAAGATCACAAAGATTAAAAAAAAGAGATAAGTTAAGATTTCTCTGATTTGGTAAGAACTTGCTTTTTGGAGAAATTATAATTCCATAAAATGTAGGTATGTAGTATGTATTTCCACAAATTCAGCCCACCAGAATTCTTACCACGGTCACGGTGACAAATGTCTTGAATATTTCAGTCAGTAGCAACGTAAAGCTGAATTGGTTGAGCTTGTAAGGTGGTGCTTTTAATAAGTGAGTCGGCAATAAATAAATACTTACCTTATCAGACAAATTTTGTCTCAAATAATCGATTATATTTATTTCTGATATCGCTGCCTTTGATTTGAGAGCTGAAAAGGTATGAACAAGTTGTTATATAAGGTTTAAAACAAAATAGTGTCTTGAATTTGTGCTGAGTTAACTTTATCTAAAGATTCAATCGACGATACTAAAACAGTACGCCGAGGACAAACAAAATTCTAATACCCCTTTCACTCTACTCTCAAACGCTGTTTCAACATTATCTTTGTTCTCTTGATATTTCAATTTGCCCTTAGTTTCAAGATTCCATTCAAATGACTGATTTTTCTCGTCATTCAAAGTTCCTAGTGTCTTACAAAGACAGATGACTCTCAACTTAATCCTGCTCTTCAGAAGGCATCACTTCATACAATTCTGCAACTTCTCTACATGCTTTCCAAGACTTCATAGTCAAAGTCTCAAGAACTTGTCTATTCAATTTTTCGATGTACATATTTGTAAATAAGAGACAATTTGAAATACTTGACGTTTCAGACCAAGAAGTCTTCTTACCTCTCATCATGTTGAATACGTCATGAATGTTTTAGGCACGAGCATGAATCATTCTCGTACTGCCAATTAATACTGCTGGAACACAATAGAAAAACGCAACCGGAACCGCAGCCGCAACCGTATCGCATGCCGTACGTACCTAATTAGAAGTGCCCACAATGGAGTCGTACGTACTCCACCTTTTTTTACAATTTCCACTGAAAAACATACATATATATGCACATAATTGATGATAAAACATACATATATCGCATCATGTATAGTCTTTTTTATACATTTGTACCCTGACCTAATTTCTAAAAGAATTTTATTAGCACGTTGCTCTTTTTTTTTGTATGGAATGTCAAAAATACGCACGTATTTTTTAAAAGTTGGCCAACTCGTCCGTCGCCGTTTGCGGCTGCGTTTGCGGATCCGTCTCGTTGTGTTCACAACATTGAATTCGTGTGTATTCAATATTTTGACATGCGATACGGCTGCGTTCGCGGATCCGACTCCGGCTCCATTGTGTTCCAGCAGTAAAACGGACTCTTTCAAAGCCATAACTGGAAACTCCCAGAAAAAGACAAATACTATACAGGGCCTTCATTTTAGTGTTTCATATTAAATTTGATGAGCACACTATAAATACATTTTTTTTAAAACCATGTCACTGCTCAAAATAACTTCCTCTTGCACGGATGACAGCATCAATCCTTTTGATGAAGTAATTGCACGCTGCACAAAGGTGGTTCTGTGGGATCCGTGCCCATTCCCGACGAAGAGCTAAGTTCAATGTTGCAACACTGTTATATTTGTTTGTTGACGCTTTATCAAAATGGACTATACAGAGAAAGAAGTCCATTGGATTCAAATCTGGTGAGTAGGGAGGCCACTGTATTGTAAAGATATGAACTGGGGAACGTGATCTGCAAGAAAATGTTGCGTTAAACGAGCTTTATGAGACGGTCCTGAGTACAGTACTTATTAACAATATAATAAACTTAAAAAAAAAAAAATCAGTAACACTTCATTTGACGGACCCTGTATATCCAATTTAAGCTTAGGTTGTGTGCGTCGAGTCAAGAGGATTCATGACTGTTCGTCTTTACTTCGAATGTTCATCCTGGCATGACTTTGATTGAATAACACTTATGTTTTGTCGCCTTAAGGTCCTTCAAAGCATCATAAATCATTAGAAAAATCTATGTTTCTGATAGTTCAAAAGCATTAAATTAGAAAATGGCATAAAACACTTACTTACCTAATGTGGCGCAGACAGTCCATTGTGGACCACGTTCTCAACCACCCTACCCTGCCAGCCAGTTAGGTCTCCAGAAAGTTACCTGTCAGTGTCCACGCTTCTGCCCTATTCATGAGGACTGGGATGATAAGTGTCTTGTATAGTGCCTTCTTGGTCTTTTGAGAAGGTAGAATCGTGATCGACAAACATCCAATCCGGTTGCCTCTTTGACAGCTGATTGGTGGATACAGATTGCTCTAAAACAATGCATTTTTATGGGAGCCAAGATACGGCCCCGCCCCCTCAACGAACAATATAAATTATCTTCTGCGTACTCAGAGCCTCTTATAGCTCGGCTGAGTAATTTTTTTATTTTTAAATTTTGAATGAATGCAGAGTTTCCTTTTTGTAAAATATGACGCATGTGTAACTCCAATCACTTATCAAAATCTTTGCATTTACAGGAAACATATTAATTAAAAATGGCAGACGACAGTGGTGATCAACCAAAACAGGAAAACGAAAGGCCACCACCACCACCTACATCCGCTCCTCCGCAAGATAATGTTCCCGGTAAAATAATTGAGCACATAAAGGCAAATAAAATTGACGTTGCCATGTGGGCAACTCGAATGTTAGCTATCATATTCACAGCTAGCTACATCCTACCTATTTTCGGGTAAATTTAAAATTGTTTTTTGATGTTTTAAAAAACAAATAAAATATTTAATTATTTTCAGCACTGCACAGAGCTCATTTAACAAAGTTCTGCTAGCCAATGCTGCAACAAATGCATTGCGTTTGCATCAACGATTACCCAGGTTTGCTCTGTCTAAGGAATTCCTCGCCCGACTTTTTACCGAGGACTCTTGTCATTACCTAATGTTCTCGTTGATATTCTTCAATGTACAACCAACATTATTTATATTGGTACCAATTGTACTCTTCGCAGTATTACATGCAGCAAGTTATTCACTTAAAATTGTTGACGTAAGTATTAAATGTTAGTTTCTTTTTAGTTTAAAAAAAAAATGGATTGATGTGGATGAGATAGCGAATGGAATATAATATCATGAAACCATAACCGATGACTTTTCATGGTTTGATGAGTTTGTTTTTGTCATTTTATTCTAATAGGTTTGAAGGCGAGTTTTTTTTTTGTGCGTACGTTGTTATTGATAATGTTCCAACTATTTTTTAGTAGCGTAGCTTTTGAGTTCTCAAGCTAGCTTCATAACGCTAAAAGAACAGATATTAAAACATTTATATGTTATATGTTTGAGTACATTATTGTATGTTTGTAGTCATGAAGTTTGTCGTTTTTTAAGCATTACCTACTCATGTTAGGCGTTTCTTTAGTCTCAAATCATCTAAACAGCACAATGGTCAATTCGTAATCATGATGTAACCAATTTAAGACTCATTGATTTTGATATCCATAGAGGACTCATCTTTTCATACTTTTTACGTACAAATAGTTAATCTATTCAATATTACATAAATAAGCCTGTTATACAACTCTAGACCAAGGTCCATTTTGTAATCATATTCTGTTCTGATCTAAAAGTAGGATATTCGTGTTGGCTACTTGAAACATCTAGCATTACTTCTGCTTTACCCAAACGCGTTTGTTGTTTTATTATCATTCTCAGGCTCTGGTTTAATTTGTTCTATAAAGCTTCACATCTGCACGTCTTGCGCTTAAGCTTGATAGGATTTAGCTAGTTAATATAATTTAACCGGAGCCATATCATCGGCTATAATTTAAAATTGACTATTGTTGATATTATTCAGCTCAGTTGCTTAAGTTAAATTCTATAACTTTGCAAACACAGTATCCCTTGCGTGGAAAATGCCTTGGAGATAAATAAGCTTATGCTATGAAGGCAACCAATCTTTAGACAGGGAATAAAATTCAAATCCTATCCCAATGCCAGGGGAAAAATTGAGTTATGAATAAACACCATATCGGTGTTTACAAACTCTCAAGACGGTCACACATCGCATCGCATAACGTATACAAAAGCTTCCAGGTTTTCGCAGTATCATTTATACTGAGGTTATTTATTTTCCTTTCTTAATCCTGGAGATCACAATCGATTCACCGATAACCGAGTGAGGTGATGCGGTTACCTCACCTTACCTAGCTTATAGTTCTGGTCTCATTCTGGAGCAACAGAACTGATACCGCAGTGCCGGAGCTGTATAAACTTTCCCTACCAATAAATCTACTTAGCTTATTTCGATAGCGATATATAAGAGTCCACTGTATAATCAGATAGAGCTGCGGATGCTTTAGAAGAAGTCGCTATAAACAACAATGTGTTGTATTGCGTATCATTCAAGTAGGAAGTTTGACGAAGTAGGTTTCTTATAGGCCTTTTAACAATGAGACCATAAATAAAAAAAGTTCAAATCAATAATCATGTTTGAAAAATGAATACCAATATTGATCATTATAGTTAATCGGACAAAACTCATGGTGGGGCGCAAGATTCCTCATATCTGTGGTTGAGTTCCAAGCAACTAACATACTTAAGGGAGTTGCCTTTTCAGAGATTTTCATAATGCCAATGGCGATCATCTTGACATTCATGTAAGTACATTAGAAGACTATTTCTATAGTTGTAAACAATAAAGTTAAAAAATAAAATAATAAACACTTTCTTTTAGGGGACGAGCTGGTTTGATGACACCCTTTGTCTACTACCACTTCTTACAGATGAGATACAGCTCACGTCGCAATCCCTACACAAGGAATGCCTTCTCCGAATTGAGAATGGCAGTTGAAACACTTGCCTGTCAATCTCCACCAATCGTGGGGAAAATATTACGTGGTGGTATTGGATTTGTTAACCGTCTGAGTCCGCAACCTCAGCCAACACCAGCCCCAACACAATAAAACACTAAAATCAAAATTTATTAAAAAAAAAAAAAAACAAAAAAAAAGATAATAATAACAATAAAATGTATTTAAATAGGGGGCTAAGTTTTTTGCAAATTTTCTATATAACACAGAACAAAATGAAAAAAATTAAAGACAAAACAAAGAAGTTGTCTAAAAGACGTTTACATGATTAAAATTAACATCGATTAATATTATAGTCGTTTAGTTATATTTTTTGTATAATTTTTAATAATAATAATTTTTTTTGTTTTATTGTTTAATGTGTTGTGGTGTGGCACCAAGTCGATGTTTATACAATTTAAAATCATTAAAACCAGTTGTTCTTTTTTAGTTTAATATATAACTTCTTGTTCGTTTATTCATTCTTATCTATTGCTTATTGTGAAATGAATTATGTATTATGGTTTGTGGGAAGTGTTGTTTTCCAGTAGTTACTTTCTTTTCTGTTAAACAAGTTATTAAAAAGTAATTAAGATCTTATATCCTGTCGGAACCTACAAGTGTTGTTTTTTTATTTATCGAAATGTGTGTGATTTTACCTATTTAATGTTTTTTTATATAAAGATAAGACTTACTAGGGTTGGCTTGCAACTGGGGCACATTAATACGTGTTTGCATGAAATCAGAAGATTTTCAATAACAACAGAGAAATCTTAAACACAAATCATGTCTATTTTCTTGTAAAGGATTATAAAAAAAATTATAACAGAAGATATAATATTGTCTATTTTTACTGGAGCTCATATAAAACGACGCCACTCTTGGGGCACATTGGTATATGAACAGAAATACCCATTTAAATATCGATATAAATAAATTATAGAAACGAAACTGGGTTGTATTATATTATATTAGAAAGGTTTAACTATAAAAGTAACTGTTCCTTTTTTAAGGTAAACTGGGTTGTAGATGAGATTTATTTTAAAATATGCTTTTTGGAATTTCCGGTTATAAATTTTCTGTCGGGTCACAACGCCTCTACTATCTTCAGATTTTGTTGGTTAAAAGTTTTGAGGCACTAGAGGTCGAAACAGGCAAAGACATTCTCCAGAGTCCGTTACTTCGTTTGGTTGTGAATACCTATTTGAATTTTTAAGAACAGATGTCGTTTGTTTCTATGTCAAAATTTTAAGTTGTTAATTTTTCCCTGAAGTGGCGTTTTGTGTTGAGAGCTGACATTGCGATCTCTTATTTTGATAATACTTATAACAGCAGTCCTAGTTCCATCGATAAATAGATATACGGACAAAAAAAGTGATTTCGTAGAAAATTTGATAATTTGACTCCACTTCACATACAAAATAAAATTAAATTTATTTTTGATTTGGACGAAATCAAGGTTGCAAATTATGTGAAAAGAAATCAAACGCAAGTACATATGTATGTAGATTGAAAACAATTGAATAAATATTTTCTAAAAAATGTCAATTTGAAACAAAATCCAAGGCAAGCAAAAGTAAACAAACCAACATACAAAATAACAATTTTGAAATAAAATCCAGGGCAACGGCAGTAATAAAAAAAAGAAAACAAGAAGAAAGAATGAAAAGGTTGTAAAAAAGAAAAAGAAAGAAGATAGCTTGTTGTCAAACCAAATGTGCAAACCTAGATCAAAACACTTTTTTAGCTAATTTTCAAATATCCTAATTTCGGCCCTATCGAAAACGTAGTATTATAGCAAGTTTCATTCAAATATCCATGGCAATTTGTCATTTGGTTTTTGTCTTTTGTCATTGGAAGAAGTAAACATTATATAATAATTGCTAATTAATTGGATAATTAAAGTACATATTAAGTCTTCGTTCATTATTTGTTTTTTTTTTTTTTTTTTATGTTTTATTTATAACAACACTGGCACAGTTTTACAACAAACGACAAAAAATAACAAATTTCTCATTTGCGTTTGACAGAAACCCATCAGAGATGAAACCTTTTGTGTTGGGAATTGATCCAGAATTTGCTTTATTTTTGTAATGAAACCTGCAAAACTTAAAAGATCAAATCTTTTGACAGAAAGAGCAAATATCTTTTCTGGAATGAAACCTGCTATTACATTAGCTTCTTCTTCTGCATTCAGTTTAAATTGTACTAGGATAAAGCTTGGTGTTTAATAATTTCACCTACTTATAAGAAATGAAGTTGAAACGAGATAATTTTGAAATGAGAATTTGTATTTGAAATGAAGTAGTTTTATATCATATTTGGAAATTTGCTACGAAATTACCTCATTTGGACACTGAAAACAGTATAAAATAATTAAATCAAATAATGTGCTTAATTTGAATCGAATTTGTGCAATATAAACTATAGTACTATGAATAAACAGTAATTACAGTTGCTATCAGTGGATACTATAGCGGTGCTGCTATCTTCAGATTGAATTGTATAAACGTCAAACACCATCTCCAGATTACAAAAAAAAAAAAAAATTACAAAACATTTTTATATTCAATTATGGAATTAAGTTTGAGTGAAGTTAAATATTTTAAAGTGACGTATTTTGTGACTAGTGGCATGAATGTATCATTCTAATGGCGAGTTTCATTCACGAAAAGAATTGCTGTTTCTGTCAAAAGAATTGGCCTTTTTCACTTTTGAGAGTTTCATTCATTCAAAAAGTGCAATTCTAGATCGATTCTCAACACGAAAGAATGCATCTCTCATGGGTTGGGAGAATCGATCTGAATACTTTTCTGTCAAACGTCAGATGAGAAATATTTTGTTATTTGTTGTTAAATTGTGCCAGTTTGTGATAATTATAACAAAAATAAACAAATAATGAACGAAGAACTTAATATGTACTTTAATTATCCAATTAATTATCAATTATCTAATGATTACTTTTTCCAATGACAAAAGACAAAAATCAAATGACAAAAAGTATAATTCAAATTGACATGGATACCCAAAACAAGTTTCATTCAAAAGGGCAATTCTCGATTTTGAGAACAATTCTTCCAAATTTGAATGAAACTCGCTATAACAACTCCTCATCACCAATTTCCTTCATTTTCCAAACACTTCCCCAACAGCTGTTTTGCATTTGTATTTGACACATTTGCTTGTGTCATCGCCAAACCCAAAGCAAAATGTCACTTGAAAAAGAAATTAACTACACAAAAGAACTCAATTTTTATTTATTTCTAATTTAATCGTATTTTTTTTGTCTTCACCTAGATTCGAAATTAAATAAAAACAAAATAAGATTAGTGATAATGACAATAAAGTGCAAACTTTGCTCAATAGATAATGTAAAATATAGAATTAAGAAAACATAACACTGCAACGTGATCAGGTCAGAAGTATTATTCCCAAAAAGAAAGAATCATAATAAATATAAAAAGTGACTCATTCATAAAGTAAATAATAATAAACCCAAAAATATAATTCAGAAATACCTTAAACAATACGAATTAAAACAAAAAATAACTACACAATAAGAAATATCACTTAAAGTCTACTAAACACTCGAGATTTAAAGATTTTATTGAATGATATTGTTTTGAAATCAAATTTAAGTGTTTTCTGCACTTCATTCACCAATATGGATCCACAAAAAATCACAGACCTTGCAAATCTATTACGAAACAATGGTGATAAAGTCTTAAATTCAGAATTCAAATTAACCCTTACAGGTGAGTAAACATTGAAGGTTGTCTTTTCGCTATTCCCAAGTCCCAATGGGTAGTACCAAATTTTGAAAGTCATGGAAAAGTTCAGGCATCTAATTGATTTAAATTACAATTTATTTATATTCAAACAGAGAAAGTGGCATGTTTAATATCACAACAATAAATATTAACAATGGCTTTTATAAATAGATTATGTACCTAACTAATTATTTTGTGAATTGATTCATCAAATTTTAGGTTCAGGTTTATTAAATGATGAATTGATACAGAGGCTGCACTGGGCTCATTCATATCAAACATAAATTTGAGCCTTATCGCCGAATTTCAGACATTCCTTTATAATTGTTCACTTTTAAATGTTATCTACTTTCCCCCTGGCAAGAAGAAACACGACTTAGGAGTATGATAAACAATGCCAACATTGATAGCATGACCTTGTTTGAGTTTGTAATTCTTGTTTAATCTGTTAGCAGGATCTATTTCGGCTTGTAAATGTACCTATCAGTACGGTAGCCATTATTAAGGTCGCCTAAAGCGGTTTTCAAAAACTACAAGGTTTTCCAATAAGAGCTGTTATTTTGATACTAAAAAAAAATGGCATTTTTTGAGATTAATGATCGGATGTTTATTACAATTTAAAGAGGAAAGTATGCCATTAATAATAGAAACAAATATAAGCCAAATAGCCGCCACTACTACGCTTACACTACAATATCCTTTTCATGATGGAAACATCGCCAAATCACAAAGTGGCTGCTGAATGCCCTCAATAGCTTTACGGCGTAGACCTTATATTTCACGTGGCCCCAAAGGAAGAAGTCGCAAGGTGTTAAATCACAATATCTCGGTGGCCAATTGTGATCACCTCTTCGAGAGATAGCACGGCCCGGAAACTTTTTCCGTAAAAGATCGATGGTTTTGTTGCTTATGTGGCACGTAGCGCCCGCCGTCTTATTGAAAACATACGTTGTCCAGAGTCCAGATCAAAGCCATCCAATTCCGATCATACAAAATTATTAATCATTTATCTCGATAGCACAATGCATTCACCGTAACTGTTGCTCCAGCCTCATTTTTGAAAAATTAAGGTCCAATGACCCCGCCGGACACTAAACAGCACCAAATAGTTACTCGTTGAGGATGGAGAGGCTTTTCAACAATAAATCTTGGTTTTTCCGAGCCCCAGATGCGACAATTTTGCTTGTTGACGTAGCCACCGTATTGGAAATAGGCCTCATCAGTCTAGATAATTTTTCGATGAAATTCCGGATCATCAGCAAAGACACGACGTTTTTGATGATCAGCCGGCTTGAGTTCTTGTGTTAACTGAACTTTATAAGTCTTAAAACCCAAATTATTAATGGCGTAATTTCTACTTGTCAAATTTCAAAAAATTACAGCTTGAAAATTGACAACAACTACCGAAATAGTGGGCTAATCAAAATAACACCTCTTATTGGAAACCCTATACAATCGACCCTAGTGAGAAAATTTCGTTCTTGCACCTAAGTCGCCTTGAAGCAGTTTAAGACCTTGTTGAGTCACGCTCTCCACGTAGTTTTTCATATGATTTTTTCAGATCCAGAAATACAAACGTAACTCAAATGGCTGTTGGGGCTGGTTATTCGCGCACAGTAGTGGCAACAGTTTCGCTTATGCCATGCTTTTTGAATCCAAAAACATTCTTATACACTTGAATTCTCAGAATTGTATTGATAAGAAAGTACATACATATATATTAAACATTTCGAAGCTGCAGCTATAAGTTCCATATAAAATACTTTTTAGGTATGATCACGTTGTTAGTTTACTTTTCGTCTCATTTTTAAAATTTTTTTTTCTATATTTTGAATTAAGACTTGTTTCAGACCTTCAGATCTGGGTTAAATTAGCCTCAAAAATAAACATTTGATTTTAATTCATACCTTTTGTTTTATTTTTATCCCATCGCGCTTGGTTTTTTTTTTAGGTTCACTGCTTCGTGGATTAAATGACTCATTCACTCTAATCGCTGATTCCTCAGAACTTGCTTCAGATCAATCGTTTCAAGTAGTCAAACCAATCAACTCCAAATCCAATGTCTTCCGTGACTTACAACTGGTGCATGATTTTGTGCAAAAAACTCTTCTCCTTTGCATTACTCATTATCCGGGTGAAGACTACTTCGATGGTGTTATTGATATCTCCAAATTCCGATCACTCCGACGGCTCGAAATTCAAAAAACTAATGTTAAACAAATTATTGGAATTCAGCCTTTACGCTCTCAATTACAGCAATTGGTGTGTGTGCGTAGCCTTAAGTCAGTTGTGGAAATTATCACTCATTGCGGCGGCGATAATTCAAATGGATTCGTATGGAACCAACTCAAAAACGCCGACTTCAGTTACAACAATTTACAAACAGTTGATTGTTCTCTGGAATTCGCACAATTTCTCCAGCATTTAAATCTTCGTCATAATCAGTTAGTGAGCGTAGAAGCAATAAAATGGTTGCCGAATCTAAAGACACTGGATCTAAGCTACAATAGATTGACTATGGTGCCTACTTTTCATGTGGAGACTTCAAAGCGATTGCAATTTTTAAATCTAAGTAATAATTTCGTTGAAGATCTTATTGGGGTTTCGAAGCTCGATTCATTGACAGATCTGGATTTGTCTGATAATTGTCTTCTTGACCATAACTCTCTGTATCCATTAAGTGCGTTGATGACATTAAAGTACCTGAATTTGTATGGAAATCCATTGTATTGCCATCCGAAGCATAGACTTGCTGCAGCGCAGTTCTTACACAAAAATACATCCACAGTAAAGTTCATATTGGATTATGAACCGTTATCGAAGAGTGAAAAGGCGTTGACTGGGACTCATCAGCATAGCGGTCATTCTGTTTATGCCACAAAATACATGATACAATCAAGTAGTCGTCCAACTCCTTTGAAGCAATCATCTTCAAATCAAACACCAGCTTCAAGTGTTGGATCAATAAGGAGTTTCCTACAGAATATCAGCGGTGACGACGAAGGAATTGACATGACCTCATCCATCACAGAAAAAACCAAGCGCGTCAAAGTTCGTCAGGTGATAATTGAATGTTCTGACCAAATAGCTAATGAGCCAGCTGCAATAACAGCATCAAGTGAAAACGATAAACCAATTGTTAAAAGCAATACAAACCATCTTGAGACAAAGAAACAATTCGAGATTCTACGGAATAAATACGGTGCTGGTTGGCTGCAAAATGAGAACGCGCACATGGTGCATAATATGCTGGGAATAAGTACATCAAATACACCAACATCTTTAAGCTCTGATAACAAAATGACTGCACAACAGATTCTGGATGATTATCTTGGTGAAATAAATTCAAAGCAGTCGAATGTCAACAGCGGCGATGATGACGTAAGAATGATCACATCGACACCGATGAGTGATAGTGCATTGGAGGAGTCGAGCTCAGAAATAAATCAGAAGAGTGCTAATATTACAGAGTATAAAACAGCGTTGGACAGTATATCGAGTGATCTAGATGAGAAAACAACTTTGTATCAGACTGCTAAGGATGAGGAGGTAGAGAAAGAAGAACTATTGGACATTGCTCCCCATTTGGAAAACATCTACGCCAATACAGTGGATGAACCCGAATGTAAGTTGTTAGCTGAATATTTATGTATTTTGCAGTGTCAAATACAAAATTCTTTGTTTTCAAGATTCTGATCCTGAATCGGACGAAGAGACCTATTTTGTGTGCCCGTTGGATAAAAAAGAAGATGTTATATTAACTCTTTCAGCAAACTATGTTCGAGAAAGAGATGCTTCAAATCAAAGGTAATCATTGTCATCATTTTAGTTTTTAATTTTCTGACACATATTTTTATAGAACGAAAGCCAAATGGAGCTTAAAAATCTTAGAAAGTTGTGATCGAATGAAATCAAATACCTTGCGAATTAATTTTGATACTATTAAAAAGGACAAACAAGAAAGGATTTACACTGTCGAAGAGGGACTGTGTCAGGTAAGTCCTACTATGAAAAACGAAACGAATGGAATTGCAAATCGAAAAGAAAAAGTTGGTTTGAAAACGATGTAATTTGGGACTACTATGCCAGTTTGTAAGATCGGGAGGGGTTTTCCTAATATTAAAACTACATAACGACCCTTCCCTGGTATACAAAAAAAAGCATGTTACTTCATTGTTAATTATGTATTTTTTTTTTTTAACATAGTATTTTGTACTTTGTATTTTGTACATAGGATCTTGAAAAGAAGCTGCGAGCCATCCTTTCAAAGCGAAATATTTTTGAAATGAATCAAACAGTCTACAGATGTATTAGTTGCAATAGTCAATTTTCTGTCGAGAGTACTTTGAATAACCATCGAAAGCGAAGTTTGTTTATATTTTTGTGTTTTGTTTCTTCTTAGTTAAACATTTTGTTTTCAGCTGTCTTTTGTACCACTTGTAAGAGTACCTACGTTGCTGAAGTCCAAAGCTTATCTACATCTCTTACCAAAGTAACTCCTACACCGCCGAAAGTTGTTCTAGAACCAGCTGTCGCAGTTGGGGCAAAAGAAGCCGAGGAAACAACACCCTCAAAAGCTTCACAACGTGAAGACACACGCGAATCGAGTGGTGAACCCGAAATCAGTGTGCACGGAAGCACAGGTAAAATTTAGTCACTATTTTCCTTTTTATTTTTTTTTACAGATTTTGATTTGTTTGGGTTTCGAGTGCACTTTACTACTAATAGTTGAAGTTGCTTTTTGTACAGTTGTTTTTCTTTTGTTTTTATTTATACTAATTCAATTTTTTATAATTTTATTTTTATTTTTTTTTCTCTTCGCATGCCTGTGTCTCCCAGGTAAAGGACCATCAAGGCTTACTGCTAATAACAAATTAAGTAGGAGTTTGATGCAATCCTTAAATCAAAGTTAATATCATTCTAAAATTATGCTTTTGTTTCACTTGGCACAAAATCAATCTAAATTCTTGTATATTTGTTTGTCCGTTTTATACAGGTTCTATAAATTCATTGAATGAATCATCATCTTGCTCCAAAATTTCCCACTCGGAGAGTTCTTTTGATTCCAATCAAAGTATTGCTGGAAGTGCGGCTACAGACAGGGAAATAGATTTTAAACCGAATTGTGAAAGTGATGTGGAGATTATAAGTAATCCAAGCCAAAGTAGTATTGAAGTGCTCGATCATATTAACACGAGTCGAAAGAACTCGGAAGATCAACGTGTTAGCCAAACTCCAAATTTGGAAACGATCGATGATTCTCTAAGTAGTGTTGGGGATCAAGGCGATTTAAATGTCCCACAAAGTGTGCAACTAAGGAACACTGGAGAAAAAGAGAAGAAAATGCCACTGGGACAAGTTCAGTTAACTGAGAGCAGTTCTTCGGGCTCGGTGACTGACAGTGTGTGCACAACTTACGAACAAGGCAATACAACACCAATTAAAGGTCTTCTAGATAGTGAGAAGGATGTCAAGAAAACTCTACCTACAACGGAAGAGATAAACAAAAAAGAAGACTCAATGTTTTCTACAATGTTTGGAGGTATTATATAATTGTATTAAATTGGGCTTTATTGATTCTTAATTGATTTTTGTCAATAGGTCTTCTACAATCAACAAATATGCTAATGTCGCGAAGAGCGGGTATCATTGAATCAGAATCTTCCTCTGTTAAATGTGAGAAATTTAATTTCAACTACACAGACTTCAGTGATGTTGATCATCGACTGAAGTTCTATTTCTATCAAACTAAATTCGAAGAACAAGGCGAACATTTCAAGTGGATTGTTAAAGGAAAAATCTATAACGAAAACTCCGGAACAATGATTGATGGTGTTGTTGTGATGTCAACCGTGAAGTGTTATGTTATGGAGGCGTTTGGGTCGGAGAATGATAACGTAAGCAAATGGCTACGGCCAATTGTTAGTGTTACAGCAGATCGGCTGGAATCGATACAACTGCTTCCCTGGAAGGTTGGACTTTGTTTTACTTTGCGTGATTGGGGAGGATTTCTGCTTCTGTTGCAGGATATTCTGCGAACTGATAGCCTACTGTTAAATTTTACAAGTAATTTTTTTTCAGTTAAAATTTTCAATTTGTAGTGACCTTTCCTTTAATTTTTTTTTTTTTTTACAGAAAATGCTCTTCCAGACCAATGCGAGTTGAACTATCAAATATCAGAAAAGGTGCTCAACCGCCTGGCCACGACAGTCGAGGGCGAACAAGTTAAAATGTTCTCTTTGCTGAACGATTGCGAAGTGAAATCAGATAACACAGTTCAAACGTTCGTCATGTCGGGTCTTTTTACAACCGACTCACGCCTTTTCCTAACAACGTCAAATCCTGCATGGCTAACTCCTACATCAGATGCTCCTATTGAAATTGGTCATACCCAGTTCATGAGTAATTTGGTTGATGTGGAACGCCCTGAGGAGAATATAATTGCCATAGATTTCCTTGATGAAACAAAAAACAAATCCGAATTGTGGAATTGTAAATTCGAAACAACTGAGAATGCTGAAAGTTGCCTAAATGCCATTGGACAATCGTGGGAGAAATTATTTGGTGTATCTTTGTTTAATAATTAGTTTAAGGACAGGGCAACTGGAGCAATGATAAATTAGCAATATAAAAATTATGTATATCAGTACTAACATGTCGATATTAGGATTTATACAATCATACAAGTTTCTAAGATTTTTAATTATTAATATAATAAATGACGATGTTAAGTTGATACAAATAGTATAACTGCAAAAACTTGACATCATCTACAAATCTAAATAATAACGTTAAATTAATGTTCGTTTAATTTTCTTGTTTGCATTAGTTTCTACAGAAAAATAATTTTATTTGTTTAATTGTTTTTTTTTTTCTACAACAATAAAAGCAATTTAAGAGAAAAGCAAAAACGAAGAGATATATAAATTTGTATTTACACGTTTAACAATAGATAGTTTGTTTCATTGAATTTTAGATGAAAGATGTAACTTGTTTTTGTAACTTCATTATACACAACTTGATTTATTTAATATTTGAATATCATTTTTGCTTAGTTTATGATGGTGGGTGCGATATGGTGTACCTGTACATTTATTTGATAGATAATTGTTCAGCAATCCAATCCATGTTCTCGTGAAATCGAGGGTCACTCATGCGTAATGCTGTCCTTTTGTAGAGATAGTAGTAAACTGGAGAAACTGAAAAAAAAAATAGTCATGAACCTAATTAAACAGTTGGAAAGATTTTAATGGTGATTTTTAACATTGAACACTTAATACACCGATCTAGAAAGGTACTTAAAGCGGATTTCAGTTATGTGACATTTGGTTAAAAATGAAAAATGTTTTAGTTACCAATTGCACATTCACCGTTCTGTAGCGCCGATGTGTTCTCAAAACACATATTTGTTTTTCCGGGGGCCGATCATAATTTCAAAAACCAAAATCTAAAACGACGATTTTTCAAATAACAACATTTCAAGCGACTAAATTTCAAAGGACAAAATTAAAAACGACAAAATCTCAAACTATCCAGATTTTGATATGCTGCATGGTTAAAAATGGAGAGATTAATTTCTATTGGTCAAATATGCTGTTTATTTAATATCATGCATACTCGTACATTGTCATTTAAAATGACGTAAGAAGAAAAAGAAATTTTTTTTTTGGGATTTCGTAAAGACTTTTCTTTCTGGCGCTCCTTAAAACTGTATCGTTTTAAGTTTTATTTTTTAAAACTTTTATAATACAAGAATGGACCTATTATACAATAATAATATAAGGTCCATCGATACAAGAAATATCTTATAACTAAGTGTACACGCAGTGGTCGAAATTATCCAATACGAAATAAAGAAAAAAAAAAAAAACCAAATCACTATGACAGCAGCATAGAGAGAAAAGGGAAGGAAAAATATCCCACAAGGCCCAGTTAACATTGGGCCTTATCCTAAAGAACCCAAAACAAAGTTACAAAATCCAGGTTTTGAATTTTCCAAATCGGGTAGCTATTGCCTCCCGCTAAGTTTTTCTCAACCCACTAAATCAAAAGTTTTCATTTAGTTTCAATTGGTTGATTTTTCTTAACTTTCATTATAAAAAATATTTAAAATACGAATTAATAATATTAGATATATTATTCAAAAATGAAAAATTGGCTGCAGCTGTCCCTAACAAAAAACTTGGATCAACTTCAAGCCGACATAATAGAGGTTCTTCAAGAAATGATTTCGGCGAACCAAATGTGAAATCAAGACTCCACGTTCAACGAAAAAAGCTACTATTTTGGCTTATGACGGTATATCAAAGGGTTCCCACACTAGAAGAGTTTGGTTATTTAATAATAATTAATAGGGCGTAGTGTTACCATGCAATCATTTTCTCCTTCCAAATTGTACGTTGTAAAGAAGTGTGTACTGCAGAATTTTCCAAAAATATTATCTCTATTGTGAGTCTCAGTTTAGGATTTGTCAAATCAAGAATATCAATTCAAAAAAATTTTAAGTCGAGTTTATCTCCTCAGTCGCGATTTGTTTTACGAATGAATAAATATGCCATTTTGATGCACAGTCGACCCCACTTAATTAACCGGTAATTTCAATAAAGCGTAGAGTTTAACGGAAATGCAGAATTTGCATATACATATTACATCAGTGAAACCAGTTTTATTGGAAAACCCGGTTATCTGAAAAAAAAAATTATGATAAAAATCAATGGATATCAAATAAAACAACTGAATGCAGTGTATCCATTCCTAAAGCCTAAGCGGCCGATTTGCCTCAAAATTGATACAGTGTTTTAAGAGGGTATTCTGTAGGAATATTTTTGGAATGCGTACTCTAGGTTTTTTACGGTACCGATTAGGAAACGTTCGTTTTTCTCGAGAACGTCTCTAAAGGTTTTAATAAAACTTTTCTTTTTAAGGTTAAGTCCATATCTTTTGGTTAGAACGTTATTTTCAGGAAAAATCTTACAACGGTACTCAAACTTTTCAAAAAAAAGTTTTTTGAATTTTAAGAAATGTTAATTTTTTGTTTGAATAATTTTAAAACGAGCTAAGCGTTTTTAATAAATTTTCTCTTTCTGATAAAAATCAGCTATGTAGGTACTATGAATTCACAGAACACAGTAAATGAAATAAGTGTGGCTTTTTTTTACAAAAACTTGTTTGGAAAGAATTTCTTTGGTTTTTTCTGTACTCATTCTGATGAACTAGCTACAATATACAAGGCATACATTTGCCCAAAGCTTGATTATATTTCTCATACCTGGACAAAAGTGCTCCTGTCACTCACTTACGCCTCCTGGATAGGATCCATAAAAGAGCCTTAAAACTTATTGGTGAATGAACCATTACTGAAACATTTGCTTCACTTGAACATCGCCGTAATGCTTCTTGTCTAACCTTGTTTAATCGCTTCTTCCATAAAAAATGCCCAGCAAAATAGCCAGATGCATTTTCCTCGCCTGAAACAATTTAACCGTATAACACCACGATTTACCCTATAGCCTAACTTCAGGCGTAATTCTGTTGCATATAGAGACTCTTTTCTTAGCCCCGCACTAAAAAAAAAAGTGGAATGCTTTACTCAGCTCAATTTTTCACTCAGATTATTGTGATTTACAGACATTTAAAACCAATGTGCATCGGTATCTCCTTTCATCTTCTATCCTACTTTTTTAACCGCTCACACTGTGTTAATTCATGTTAAGGGTACCTATTAATAACCCCGTGAGTGCACGCAAATTATAAAAAAAAATTCGTCCAACCAAGTAGTGTGCACTTTATTTAAGTATGTTTTTTTTTTAAATTTTATATTATGTATTTAAAATCATTTTTACGCTATTTCTATTCTTGTTTTGTTTTCTAGTCTATTTTATAAATTTTAATGAAAAATGTTTTTATTTCCCAGTTTTTGAAACTGTAATTAAGTAATTTTATGTAAGTAGGTAATGCAGAGTTCGTTTTTGTAAAAATAACCTATTAAGTGAAAAAAATAAAGTGCACGACTGGGTCGTACGAACTTGCTCTAATGTGTTAAAATGGTCCTGGGGGGTTGAGATTTTGGGGAAAAAGCGTTGAAAAACTCATAAGAAATTTTATAAACCACTTAAAAATCAATACCTAAAACGTTTTTTTGAAAAAAAAAAGTGAGCCGGTTTCTTTTACATTTTTTGAATTTTTACGAATTTTTTTTTTCAAAATAGTTCGAGCAATTTTTTCAAAAAACAGTTTTTTTTGAAAAACTTTTCGAAAATATATTCCAAAAAAATAGATTAAAAAGTTTTTGGGAAAAAAACAAAAATTAAAAAAAAAATTTGAAACATTTTTAAAAAACTCAAAAAACTTTTTTTGAAAAATATAAGAATCAATATAATTTCTTTTATAAAACGGCTTCTACCAAAAAAATTTTTATCGAAATTCGTCAAGTGGCTTACGAGAAAATCGGATTTCAAAAAACCGGTCCTATGAGAGGTACCGTTATAAAACTTTTCCTGAAAAAAACTATTCCAGCCCAAACATAAAGCTTGCACATAAAAGTTTTATCAAAATCGTAGGAGCCGTTTTTGAGAAAAATTAATTTTTCACTACAAATCGTATGGCAATTCCAAAATCCCTCTGTAGGACATCATAATAATACTATCTACCAAATTTGAACCAAATCGGTCCAGCCGTTTAGGCTGTAGGTGCCGATACAGACGGACGGACAGACAGACAGAATTGTCGGACCCACTTTTTTAGGCTTCCCTATCATCGTAATGTTATGTTTGATTGTAAAAAAAAAATTTTTTTTTACGAATGCATAACTTGCCTTATCGCAAGTAAAAACAGTCAAATTGCCGTTGCAGTTAAGCGTAGTCAACTGTACTCCTACGTAAAGTAACAATATACATATGTACATATACCGTTAACGTTTTTCTTTTCCTTTCATCTGTTTTTAAAGTTAATAGCTACATATATCTGAATTTATATCAATCAAATCAAAAATCGAATGCGTAGGTAGATTTTTGGTTTTGTCATTTCTCTTTTCTGGACTCCGAGTCCGAGCCCAAGCAAAATGTTTCTTATTTTTAACATTTAATTATTCCCAAAATCTTATAGAGCGGGGGAATTAGCTTTTAAATTCTTATACCTAATCTTTTCAATCAAAAGGTAAACTCACATAAACGCTGAATGATGAATAGTGCCGTTAATCCGGTTGGCCATTGATCGACATGGGGATGCTTCTGGTGATTGAGAATAATCCAAAAGTGATGTGCAACAGATAGGATAAAGTAGAATGTGATAGCTGCCAAAGGTAACCGAAATTTTTTGCACAGAAGATCTGCAACACCAGCCTGAATGTTAATATTTTAAGTTACTACTGCAAAACTGACTCTTATTACTTTATTTATCATAAAAACTCACCTGATAGACATAAGTGCAATACATACTAAACCCAAATAAAACATATGATAAGACTATACACAAATCCTGAGTCCTGAAAACAAATTATAGGTATTTTATATTTTTCTTTCAGTAATAGTAGAAGTGGATAAGGTATTCATTAAGATGTTTACTCACAAGAACATAAAAATCATTGCGAATCTATTACCACGGGCCAAATATGAAAAACTGTTTAAAAACAAATCAGCAAGAAGGAAGGTAAATTGAAAAAGTAATAAAAAAGAATACCGCCGTAAAGTTAATTTCATTTTATTTTCTGTTAATAAACAATTTAATTGCAATTGCAAAACAAGGATATGTTTTCTGAAAAATTATATCTTTTATTGACGTTTGACATTAAGGATGTCCTTTGAGGGGTATTTTTTCGCATGCGCATTAATTGTTGAATAGTTGTTTGGTACTCTGGGAAATACATTTTTGAATTAAAAGCAATTCGTTTTGTAAGTTGTGAATTAAAAAAAGTATCCGCCTTCTCAATATAAATTACCGTTAAAGTATTTTTGAATAAACGGTAATTTAATGGAATAATGTGAAAAAATGTACCTAATCTTTATACCAAGAACCGTTTGGTACTGAAATTTTGAAAGTTTTTCTTTTTCATACTTATGTATATATTTTCTAAACATTCACCATACCAAATATTCACATCAACTATCATAATATTAAAAACAAACCTGAAACCCTATTTTGTAAATCTTTGGTGCACAATCTCATGCACATTCTAAGAATTGATCAAAATCATATCAGTGGAGCGGAAAAGCGTTTTTACAAAAAAAAGTTAAAAAAAGTTTAAAGTTGTACAATCGTGGTTCATCCTCGGATCAAAATTTAAAATCAATTTATCTCGGTTCCTGTGAACATAATTAAAGTTTAGACGGTGGTTCAAGAGTGGTTCAAGAGTTAACTTAAATAAAGTTGACCCAAGGATCAAAAATTTAAAAAAAGAGGTTCAGTGCTGAACCGCTATTGTACAACTGGTACTGACTGTTGTTAAATTTAACTTCCATACAAAATTCTCAAAAAAATTTAGCCAAGTTAAATGTAGCTAAGCATTTTAGCCCAGTATGGTACCATCGTATACATATATAACCTATAGTACAATCATCAAGGGACTTGGCAAGTTAGCCACGAAGCTGCAAAACATAGCACAACTCACTTCAGATTTTTGGAGAAGAAAGGAAGTGATGGAAGGGAGCGAAAAAAGAACTAAAAAATCCCATGTTCTTCATTTTTACCTTGTCTATCGAACGAGTATGATTTTAAGCACGGACCAATATACAGACCGCCAACTCGTACTCCTCTTGCCTGAAACACCCTCGAAATATTTTTTCCTGTCTGTGAATACGTGTACATCTCTCTCTGTGCATTTTGTTATGGCAACTATACCTGCGTATGCCATTTATTTTGTAGGTGTGTTTGCTAAATGGGTTTTAAAAGTAAGGGAGAGTGTCACACTCTCAAAATAAATGGCATATCAGCTGATTTTTTGCTTGTAGGCAACACGGACCAAGAAGATACAGACCGCCAACTCACCATATGGTCTCTCTTTTTGCCACCAAGCTAAAAATCAGCTGATATGCCATTTATTTTGAGAGTGTGACGCTCTCCCTTGCTTTAAAACCCATTTAGCAAACACACCTAAAAAATAAATGGCATACGCAGGGATGGTTGCCACCACAAAATGCACAGTAAGAGATGTACACGTATTCACGGACAGGAAAAAATATTTCGAGGGTGTTTCAGGCAAGAGGAGTACGAGTTGGCGGTCTGTATATGGTCTGTGGTAGGCAATAAGAGAAACCATACAGTGAGTTGGCGGTCTGTATATTATTAGTCCGTGATTTTAAGCATAGCAGCTCGAGCTAAAATTAAGCTCCCAAACAAAATTCTCTGCAAAATGTATGCAGCTAAAATTTAGCAAGGTATTTTAGCCGAGTTGTACGCAGCTCTAGCTAAAATTTCAAACTTTTGTTTCACAGTGTACATTGTGCAGTTGTCAAATGTACATTTCCTGCGAGCTAAATTTGGACAGATCTTTTCAGGTCTTAGCTGTAAGGGGAATCGTATGGGTTGAATCTCCCCCGAAAATATGTTTTAAGGGATATAAATGTTATTTCGAGTAGAGATACCAATAAAAATAATAATAATTGTTCTGCTAAAAGAAATTAATCATATATTTTAAATAGTGTTGTTATGTCATAGCTGTGCTTTCATTTCTTCAAAGCCTTTTGACATCCAATTAATTGTTTTTCCTTTTGTGCCATATAAAAATGGATGGGTGAAAAAGAAAGTCAAATACTATTAAAAATAATAATTAGACTTACTTAAAATCTTATGTCTGTCATCAATTTTAAGAGAACAGCTGTTTTCAATGGCATTTTCTACATAACGCCCTTCTGTCAAAATTTAGCTGAATGTGTAGCTTAAGGTGCCTTTACATGGAGCTACAAGCCCTGATCTGCAAAAAAAGAAGAGAGGGATTGTTGTTGTTGCATTTTCGTCTTCATTTGCAGCTTCATGTAAAGCCACCTTAATGCAGCGTACAGAGCAATGCAAATGCACCATAAATCTCCCCTCATATTTGTGACGTTATAAAATTATGTTTGAATAAATCAAATATTTCTAGGAATGCTTTTAAGCCAATTGAGGATTTAAACGAATTTATAAAGTATATCAATTTTTTTTATTTTTCTCAAATTGCTTTTTATTTCGATAAAAGTATTGCGGATTATTCTCAGAGTGACTTCTCGAAATTTTGTTTATTACTGTACATGTTAAATAGTTGTTTTCCTGCAAAATATTTCTAGTGACCGATAGATATCGTACAAAACGCTAAGAAGGCCCCTACATTTGACAGCTGTCACTGCGTCGTCCATTTCCGTTTCTTTCTAGTGACAACAACAGCAAGATGAAGTACGTATTTCTAATTATAATAAAAAGTAATTTCTAAAATTCTAAGCAATCCTTCCGTTTCTATGAAAACTTTTTCCCAAAATCTATTGTAAATTAAAAACCGCAAAGGCTCAATGTGAAATTTTCTTTTAATTTCAGAATCGGTTTGTGTTCATTCAGCGGGTACAAAATTTACCCCGGCCATGGCAAAACCATGGTCAAGATCGACGGAAAGGTAAATATTTTATAAAATGAATGAAATAACAATGTTATTAACAAAAAACTGTATTTTATAATAATTTTAGAGCTACACTTTCCTCGATAAGAAGTGCGAGCGTTCCTACTTGATGAAGCGTAACCCACGTAAAGTGACATGGACTGTCCTATACAGGCGCAAGCACAAGAAGGGTATTGAGGAGGAGCTCAAGAAGAAGCGTACCCGCAGGACACAGAAGTTCCAACGTGCTATTGTTGGTGCTTCATTGGCTGAAATTATGGCTAAGCGTAACATGAAACCAGAAGTGCGCAAGGCCCAGCGGGATCAAGCTATTAAAGTTGCCAAGGAACAAAAGCGCGCCACCAAAGCCGCCAAGAAGGCAACAGCTCCAGCACCAGCCAAGGCTAAGTCTGCACCCAAACAGAAGGCAGCCAAGGTTTCCCAGAAATCTGCTCCAAGGGTTGGAGGCAAGCGATAAGAAGCATTTTATTCCCTGAGCGGCGTTTGAGTAGGACACAAGTGTTTTTTATGTGAATAACTAATTTTAAAAGGAAGTAAAAAAAAATAATACGGAGGACTTCTCCGTATAAAAGAAACAATCAAGTGTCTAATTTCTGCGGTTCCTTCCATTTCAAAGTTGTGAGCTGTTTAAAAACGGTGTGTGAAAAAGTGTTCAATAAGTTTTCATGGTTTCTTTAAAGCTACTGATTTCGTTCCCCTTTTTGGATTATTTTGTGCGTTGGTGGTTTCAAACAGCAATAACTTACCGGCAAAGCCATCTAAGTACCTTACAGTGCTGACTAAATAACTTGAAAATTTTAAAACAATCGAAATAGCTGCAGCGCCATTACCAGCAAAATTATGACTGCCCAAGCTACGTTTTTCTGGTTAGTTTCGAAGCAGTGGAGACTGCTGGGTGTACTGTACTGATTGATTATTAGCCTGGAAACCACATGAATTCCTGACATGTCGCACTGAGTTGTGAATGGTATGGTCATGAGCTCCGTAGGATCCATTTCACCTAGCCAAATGCTTTAGTATCTTAACTGTTGACGTGATGACTGGAGTTCAAAAACTAACCATTCCAGCTGTTCTCTTAAGGTTCACTTTTCTGATTGATCACATATCTTCAGGAATTGGAAAACTTGTTTTGTGGTTCGTTCCAATGCATGGGATCTAAAATGATTAAATTGGGGGTTTATTGTGGCTTCTGCTCGAACAAATAAAGCCATTCAAACTGCCAGATTTATCGAGGCACCTTTGTTCCTGGCTAAGTCGATGTATGCTTATATTTTATCATAAAATCTAGGTTAGCGTCGTTGTATGGATGGGGTTTGTGAGTTGGAAAAAGAAGAGCTTATCTGGAAGTGATGTCTAGGGAGGATATACTGGTTATAAACCACGGCCTACACTGAGAACTGAGGTGTTCTACGTTAACTGGGAAGAATTCATACACAGTTTGAGAAGATATTTGACTGATTGACCGGAATTTTTCAAACCAGTTGGAGTTGTAAGCGAATCTTTGCATAACATAGAAGAGTTTAAAAATCGAATCAAAATGAATTGAGGTTCTTTGAGTACCTCCTTGCTTTTGCAAAAAGAATTCCGCTTTGGATAGATAGGTATCTACTTTGTTTTTTTGTTCTTAAAATTGTGTTCCTAAAGATTTTGCAACACTGAACTCTACTTTTCAAATGTTTTGCTTTATGATTGATGAAAGAAGAAGAAAAATTAACAAAAATTAGAAACGAATATCTTTTTCCAGTGAAAATAACTCAAAACACGGTCAAAATAGCCTTCGTTACCCTATTTAATATTGGAGTAAAAATAAGCCAGTTCTTTAAGCTGGTATGTGGGGAACGCTTTTGTAGATACTAAAAGTAATCTTTCTCCTTTAGGCGTTTGAAAGCTTTCAGTTAGATTTTCGATTCAGAACGGGTAGTGGAGATTCACTTAGTCATGTCATTGTCAATATAGTGGAATCAGAAATCGAACTACATAACTCCATATTTATATCTTTTTCTCCTTGGGTTATTCCCGATACTGTTCTAGTTTAGAAACATGCTGTTCAGGAACAACATTGAGTAAGAATAAGTAACAATATGTATAACCAAAATGTAAACATTTAGATCTGATCTGAGGAAGGGGACAATTTGAGGCTGTACTCCACTGCATTCCACAGCAAAATATGCCTATTATAGGGTCTTGTATCCACGTCAAAGCAAGAAAGCATAATATAAAGACCAACATTTAAGCCAAGTGTCAATTTGGTATGCGAAACTGGAGGCTTATTAAATGGATAAGCTAGCGATACATCTCGTTGGAGTTCCAGTTTAACCAAAGGCTATTAAGAGCGTCGACTTGGAACTGAAATTTAAAAAAAAAATGTGTGACTTATTCACACTCGGTCGAAGTGAAACTTCAGAGAAGTAATCTACGAGAAAATGAGATGAAAAACTCAGCCAGCCAGCACCAGTGTTCGGCTTACTTTCAAACTTTATTTTATGACTAAATTCTTGCAATGGAACACGTATCTATACAAACGTTTTAACACCCATTCAAGCATACAAACATACCGACACGCTTGCTCTCTCGCTTTAGATCTGTAGAGCAGGCCCTTGGGAGTCCTTTGCGCCCTTTTGACTCCTTTTTAAAGCCTGAACTCCAGAACGTCACTATTAAAAAAAAAAAAAAAAAAAAAACATCTAAAACAGACTCCTTTCAAAAATTCAGGAACCCCTTGGAGAATTTTAGTAATTTTTTCAAATCCAGTTTCCTATAAGTACTTTTCTTATGCACGTTTGCATCCTTCTTGAACTAAGCTCATTCAAATCTTTTTCTAAAACTTCTCCTGACAGCATGGAAATCACGTACATTAACAAACTTACTTACTCGTAACAACGTGCCTGCTCTATCGCTTAAGCTTGACATAATGTAGGTACAATGCTTAGTAGACCAGAATGAGAGGGTAAGTATCATGGGAGAAAATGAGAGTTTTGTAGCTCTTTCTATTGGAGCAAAAAAAGCGTCCAGAAGCATCCGGAAGTCCTCTGAAACAGTTCCATTGGCAATCAAATGGCACTTCTGACGATTCTAAGAAGAGAAATCAGCTCAGTAGGCAATAATGCTGAGAATTTTTATCATTGAAAGTAATGATGAAACGATAGTTCTACATTGTACGATTTAAAAAAGTGACAATTATTGGAGGGAGGAACAAATTAAATGCATTTTGTTTTTACACATTTACTCCCAAGCATTTCCGTTTCGTCGAGTTTCAAATCACCCTGATGTTAAAGAGGTTTCACTTAAAAAAAAAACATTACAATTTGTCAACGAACAATAAAGAGCATTGTTTTATTCCATTTTCATTCGTATTAAAAAAAAAAACTTAGTACAAGTATATAGTATAAAATAGGTAAAAAAATACTTTTAAATTTAATAACACAATAATAAAGTTGTTAAAGAGAGCGAGATTAGAGATAAAGATTAGAAGAGAGAGGAAATTTAATTTTGTCTATTTTTGTCGAGTATCGACTATCGAGTTAAAATATAATTTCGTTAGTTTTTTTTTTTTTTTTGTTCGATTCCTCAGTTAAATCACGATATATTTCGATTCCAGGAAAAACTTAAAACAAATAAATGCAAAGACATAAATGCAGTACTCTTCCCAAGTCGTCTATACATTTACAACTCATCTTTTGATTGTTTGCTAACATATTTCAAAATATCACTAGCCTTTCGTGGCCCGGTGTAGGTTTCTAAAAGTTTGCCATTCTCAAAGAGCAACAATGTGGGGAATCCTTTGATTTTATACTTTTCAACTGCTTTGTGTTGGACATTGCAATCAACTGCACCCAACCGATATGCATCTGTGGTTGCCTTAGTGGCTGCTGCAGCGAATTCTGGTTTCAGTGTTTTACAATGACCACACCAGGGAGCGTAGAACATTACCAATAGCCGTTTGATTCCCTTGCCTTTAGTTTCGATGTCATCATCGAGTATGAGTATATTTTCAGCACCGGGGAAGTCTCCGTATGCTTCGGGTTCCTTGGGGGGTTCTTTGCTGCTATCCACTGGGTTTTTCATGAACTTTATGAAATCAGATTCAGTTCGACCGCCATTGTAGTCGCTGCTAGTTTTTAAATAGCTAAAGTATTTAAATGTTGGATATCCACGAACCTCGTAGATGGAACATACTGCCGCATGTTTAGTGCAATCGACGGCGGCTAGTGCAACTCGAGGATCTTCGCGGAACTCGGCAGCAGCATTTGTAAATTCTGGTTTAGCTTTTTTGCAGTGACCGCACCCTGTAATTAAAATTCAATAATTGTTTATTCTTCAAAGGAATGGTTTATAGTTTTTTTTTTTTTTACTGATAAAACTTTTGTTTCCAAAATCAAGCACTTTCTTGTTTGAATATATTTTTTTTAGCATTTTTATTTTAAAAGGATAATTGATTGATATCGCCAAGAAGCTTCAATTATTTTTTTTTTTCAAGTTAGTAAATTTAAATTTATAATTTTAAAACAGAGGTTTGATATTTTAAAATCGTTTGCGAAGCCCGTGTTGGTTTTGTTACGATATTTAAAACTTGATAAGACGAATCTGCTTCTCTTGCGGCAAAGGCAGATGTATATGAGTAAGTAAGTACTACCTGGCTGTTATGTAACTCTTAGTGCTAGACATTTCAAAACTATATTAATGAAACTAAGGCAGAATTTAGTCAAAAGATTTACCAAGAGACGTGAGTCCTCTTCTCATCTTTTACAGCATTCTCAGGGAAGCACTTGAAAAAGCATGCCCCCTTAAGATGGGTAAAAACAGAAAAGGAAACCACCAGGTCCAGGTGGAAGACCGAGCTAGGAAACATCAAAAATGGAACAAGAAAACTTTGCAACGCTGCCCGAAAGTAATACCCCCAACTCAGCATGCTTATACCAAAGGTAAAAGTGTGGAAACAGCAGTTCACAGTGTTGTAAGCACTTTGGGAGACCCATTGAAACACAAGGAGTATTCCCTTGCTTCTTTCCTAGACATGAAGTAGTCTTCAATAATGTGAAAAATGATGCAGTGAAAAGAGCACTTGTAAACCTTAATGTGAACGATACGATTAAGAATCCAACGGATTAACTCAGAGCCGGGAAGAGCGTTAATTAAAGTATCAACATCCCTAGGCACCCCACAAGGTGGTGTTCTCTCCCCCTTTCTCTGGGTACTCGTGGTTAGTGAGATTCTTAAAGGAATTAAGAATAGTGGAGTCAGCGTAGAAGCATTATGCAGATGATTTAGGTCTGTTAGCTAGCTGATCAAAGAAATGTGGGCTAGCGGTCGATGCGCAAAAGACAGAACTGGTTCTCTTTACCAACAAAAGATAAATACCAGATTTTAATTTTCCTTCAATAGAAAGGATTTCAATAATCCTGTTCAATCACGCCAAATATCTTGGTGGTGTCCTTTGGGTTCATGGCCACAGTGGTGTGCAAAGAAATGAAAGAGCTGAGAAGTGACTTCTTCCAGGACTTTGAAGAACTATGTAAACAAACGGGTGCAAACCTGCTAAGATTATCAACGTCCAAAATGTTTTGAGAATGTATAGGTTTTTCATTGGTCCCATGCTAATAGGGTCCAAAACCAATAGATTTACATTGATCCGAGTCTGATACACACAACTTCATCCACAACTTCATCCACTAGTTATAGCAAACAGAAAAACTAAAACATGGATCAGTGTAGCATTTGTGTTTTAAATAGAATCATAACATTCAAAATTTTCCATTTAAACATTTTTTTGGTTTGGTTTTTCTGGTCGCTCGTACGACCAGAAAAAAATTCTTATGTTATACTTAAATACAATTGATTGAAAAATATCCCTGGCCGCTTTGCGAAATCCCTGACTTTCCAGTTTAGCGGACACCATGAAATAGGTACTTGTTCTGCCACTTTTCTGATCGAAATCGCGTAATTCTGTTATACCTTGGACAAGCAATCGAAAACGGCCCCTAAGCTGAAGGGCAGAGTCTTAACTGCAGTTGTGTCCAGCATGGTTGAAATAAATATATGGAGGAAACAACCAAACCTTGAAAATACATTAGAAGAAGTACGAAAATCCGAGGAAGCCTTAAAGTCAATTCTAAGTTCATTAAATAAGTAAGCGTTTTGCGCTGGAAAATGTCATACGGAACACCCATGCAAGCACATCGGGCACCATCTTTAATAAATCCACACAATTACTTGGGTTTGCTGACGACTTGGTCAAAACGTGACCATTGTCAGGTATAACTTCGAGGTAGTCAATGAATTTGTCTACCTGGGTACTGCTGTAAATACGAGGCAACAACATCAGCGCTGAAATCAAACGCAGAATAACTCTTGCTGATTGCTGTTCCTTTGGGCTGAATAAGCAACTGAAGAAAAAATCCCTATCGAGAAGAACCAAGGATACACTGTACAGAACACTCATCACCCCCGTCCTGCTATATGGTGCAGAAGCATGGACTCTCTCCCAATCGGATGAAACGAACGATTTAATGGTCCTGTCTGCGTTAACCGAGGAAACAACATTTGGCGAAGAAGAAACAACGACGAACAATATATGCTGTACAGCGACATAAGCCTAGCCAGAAAAATCCGAATTCAACGACTCAGATGGCTAAGCCATGTAGAGCAAATAGACACCGAAGCTCCAGCTCGTAGTCTTCAACACCAAACCAGAGGGAGTCGAAGTCAAGGTAGTCCTCATCTTCGATTAAGCGACCAGGTAGAGGTAGACCTCCGACACCTTGGAGTGCAAAATTGGAGACGGCAAGCTAGAGATCGAGCCAGCTGGAGGGGCATACTAAGCAAGGCCTAGGAGAACCACACTCCAATGGAACCAACATAAGTAAGTAAATAAGGATTGAGATGAAAGCACCTAAACGAAGAACATTTAGTGTCCGCAGGATTCACGAAAGCTAACACCGATTATATCGTAGCCACTCTAGCATCTAGCTTCTATGACGACATCAAAAGTAATGGCCTCAAATTAACTATAATAAATTTCAGAATGAGCCATAATATTCGCCTCTCTGTGCCTTTTAACCTAACGGAAGCTAGTTCGTGAGCTCTAACATTCAAACTTTCCCCGGTTGAACAACAGCACCGAAATATATGTTTTTAATAAAGATCTCGTTGTTTTTTAAACTTACATGGCGCGTAGAACATAACGAGAGCATGTTTCTTTTTCTTCAAGAACGGCTTGAAAGTTTCATCATTCAAATGTTCCACATCGGATTCCTCTTCATCCCAAGCTTTTTCTGGAGGCGGTGGTGGTGGCGGTTCTTTGGGATCCTTCATAAAACTGACAATCTTCTCCGCATCTCTTACATTAACATCGAACTGGAATTCTCCGTTAACAAAGTACTTAACAGTTGGATAGCCTTTGACTGCATATTTCTGTCCAATAGAACTTTCTTTTGTTGCATCAAGAGCAGCTAGTATGCCAGGAATCTTTTGTTCCTTCATCATCACAGCTGCCTTCTCGTACTCTGGTTTCATACGCTTGCAATGTCCACACCAAGGAGCATAGAACATAATCATGACGGACTTTTCATCTTTAATTGCTGGTTCGAAGCCCATTGTGGTCAGATGGACGATTTCCGAGTTTGTATCGGCAGACCAATCTTCGTCCTTTGGCTTCGTCGCTGCTGGTGCAGAGGGGTCTTCCATAAATGCCATCAATCCGGCTTTATTGTTTTCACCCTCGTATGCGGCCTTAACTTTGCCATTCTCAAAGTACAACAACGTGGGGAACCCACTGATGTTATACACTTTCCTTGCTAGAGAATTTTCAGTTCTTTCTACATCCATGGCAGCCATAACATACTTAGGCTTGAGTTCTGTCGCCGCCAAAGAATAGTCTGGCTTCATTCGTTTGCAATAGCCACACCAGGGAACATAGAACATTACCATCGTGGGTTTAGGGTCTTTCTTCAGATATTTTTGGAATGTCGTATAGTCGGGAATATGAAAGACATCGGCCCCTTTTGGATCTTCTTCCCATGGCAGCTCACCTGTTGGATCCCGCATAAAATTGGTCATACTACTTACAGTCATCTGACGATCGTATTCCTTGTGAAAGTCCCCGTCTTTGTAGTGTTTTAATGTAACTGGCGAGGGAGAGACTTTGAGTTTCTTGCAGATTTTTTTCTTTTCAGCATGTGAACAATCGATTAAGACCATAGTTCCAACGCCTTTCACTGCTTCGGCGGTATCCCGGAACACTCGAATATTTGAGTGGGCGTCTCGACTGCCTGACGTGAACATGATGAGAACATTTGTTTTGGTTCGTAGGAGTTTTTTGAGTTCTTTAAAATCGTTGATGTTATCGACGACGACATCCTTGTTTATTTTTGTCAGGACGCAGAGGAACATGGAGATAACAACCTGTAAAAATGGAAGGCGCAAGTTTTTTTTTTATGACAAAATAAAAGATAACGAATGTGAATCTTACAAGTGATGTTAAGTAGAGTGTTCTGATATTCATTTTAATTGTAATAATTATTCTATTTTAAATTTAAACAAAAATACATTCGATTTATTATTTTATTTACGGCCGGCACATTGCAATGATCAACGAAACGAAAAAGAAAATTTGTAATTATTACAATTGTTTCTTGTTCCCTGCTTTTGGTGACGTTTCTGTTTGAAAATAATCTGTTCGAATTCTAGAGTACATGACATGTAGGGGGCGCGTTTTGTTTTTAGACTGGTTCGCTTACTTAATATTGTATAACAGTTGTTTTTCTTTCAAAAGTTGTATTTTGTTGCATCCTTGTATATAAAATCTATAGTAATATGGAGACCAGGATCGACTGATGCGACATCTAGAGCCTCCAAACCTTTTTTATTTATTTCTCGTTTTGGAGAGAAAATATTGGTCAGATGGTTTAATTATTTGATAAAAACTCAAATGCAAGAACGAGAGTGCTTTATACAAAATAATGAGTGTTAGATAGAAGCCACAGTACAAAACAAATATTGAGTGGATTTGATTTTTAATGGTTTTTATGACAGCGGTGTAAGAGTGTGTACGTAAGAATGAATATTTTCTTTTCGTACGATGGTTCTAGGTTGAGTGGATTTGAGCTTGCGAGGATGTTGTTTGTGTATTGGAATAAATGTTTTTTTTATTTGATGGATATGCATACGGTTTGGGAAAATGTACGAAAACTTGATATTATTTTTCTGCACCCATGGTTGCCAATGAAAATATTGTTAGTTGACAGAAATTTGTTTTTTAATTGTAGGTATACTTAGATAATGTATTGGGTAGGTACCAATAATACATGAAAATATGAAATTGAGATTAAAGTTGTTAGTAAATTTACTAAATTACGAAGCTGCTTATGCATTAAGATAAACATTTTTTCATTTTTCTTGCATAATTATTTTAAGTTAGATACCTACCTATTTACTTATATTACTATTTTTGTTTTCAAAATTAAATGTTCCCTTTAATTTTAAATCCAACACTGAAAACCGTATGGCTCTATGACTTTTTATTGCCAAGCTATTCAAAAGTAACCGAACCTACTTGAAGAAGTTGGTTCGGTTACTTTTGAATAGCTTAGCAACAAAAAGTCATAGAACCATACGGTTTTCAGTGTTAGATTTAAGATTAATGGGAGCATTGAATTTTGAGCAAAAAATTAGCACTTAATCACATACAATTTTGAAAAAACTTAGTTTTAAAATTATTTTTTTTATTTTTTTTTCATAATTTTGAGTTTGAAAATTAATATGAATCACCCTGTATATACTTATGTATGTACCTAATGTAATATATAAATACATTATGGGCACTGCATAAAAAAAAAATTGTTTAAATAAACTATTGGAAATAAATTAAGAATCTACTCATGCGGCAAGCTTGTTTTCGTATACGTATGATATTCTTGCAAGAAGATTTATACCGTTTTTTTTTTTGGACTTATAGCAAAAATAAATATTGCGATTATAGGTACCATAAGGCAAGTTATGCATTCGTCGAAAAAAAAAGTTTTGAGATAACAATCAAACATGACATTACGATGATAGCGAAGACGAAAACAGATGGTCTAAAAATTCTGTCCGTCTGTATGTCTGTCTGTCTGTCTGTATATATAGAGACCTACAGCCCAAACGGGTGGGCCGAATTGCTTCAAACTTGGTATATAGACTTTTTTAGGTATTGTACAGAGGGGAAATTGAAATTTTTTTTAGCTCAAAAAACGGTATAGGTACCTACCTGCCATACAACCTTTACGTTAAAGCTTATTTTTCTCAAAAACCGCTCTAACGATTTCTTTTTAAAAAAATCAGTGTTGCTTTTTAGGTACGACCAATCATATGGCTGAAAAAAAAGTTTTAAAAAATGGCTAAGAATGGTACTTTCCATAGGACCGTTTTTTTTGCTTTCGACTAACTCGAAAACGACTCAACCGATTCTTTCAAAATTTCACATACATATAGCTGTAGGTAGCTCAATTTGTATTGCATACCAATATTTTTGAAAAAAAAATTTTTGTATTTTTAAAAGCATTTTTTTTTTTAAATTTAAAAAATTAATATTTTGAAAACTGCTTATTAAATTTTTTTGTAAAAATTTTAAATAAATGTATTTGCTGAATACCTATGAACTGGCGTTTTTGAATTTTTTTTGAAAATTTTTTTCAAAGTTTTTCAAAAAAAACTTTTTTTCTCAAAAACTGCTCCACAGATTTTTATAAATTTATTCTCATAAATTCAAATTTATCCAAAAAATAAAATGGCGTACTTTTTTTTCAGCTCAAATTAGTTTAAGTATTTATTTAAGAATTTTGAAAATTTTATTTATATCAAAATCTCAAGCCCCTAAACCACTGTCACTCATTAGAGCAAGTTCGTGCGACCCAGTCGTGCAATCCGAATTTCCGAATACGTCAGTGATTTTTGTATGCAAAAGCAATCGGACTTCCAAGAAAATAAACGAAAAAAATCTTGCTTTATACCTAATTTAAAACAATTTTTTGTGAATAAACAATAGCTTAAATAGTGCCAAAGTGTTTTAAACAATTAATCTTTAAAAAAAACTTGTAGGTATTGTGCATTAAGAAAAATAAAATTCTTTGGAGAATCCCGCCAACGAAAGAAAAAAAAAATACTGCGGCAAAATATGTCCAACTTTGTTTGTATACCTATTTTGGCAGCACGAAATCAATAAAACTATATTATTTTGTTGAAATAAACTTATTGTGTTTATTCAACAAGTATCCCGATAAATTAAAACACAGTAAATATTATTGAAATATATTTTTTAATTATTAATTAATCAATCCACCGAAAGTGAATAATGGTGGATTTACATTATTCTGCAACGTCTTCATCTTCAAATTTCAAGAAAAGTAAAGCGGGGGAGATATACGTGATTATACAGAAGAGTGAAAGAATACACAATATACGTACTCATTTTTCCTTGCTATAATTTTTTATAGCCCTTTGACAGAAGTCAAAGTCATATTATTTTGCTGTCAAAAAATATTACAGATTTCAATTGAAATAATAAATAATAATAAGATGAGTTTAAATTAAAATGATTTTTTGTCTATTTGTTTACAAAAAATGTTTCGTTGAATTAATTCTGGAATAGGACAATATAGTTTTATATATCCTAGTTAATCGCGATCGCAGAAGAATGGTCGTCAACATTTTCTCTATTCCAAAACTATTCGTTGGTCGTCGTGTTGTGTTCGGCGGTGATGATCAATTCATAAATCTGAATCCGTCGTGGTTGTTGTCGTCGTCGATTACGTTGTCGTCCGGGGATTGTTTGCGTTGGGCGAGTATGCTTTCCGGGAATTCATACCTTTCATGGAGAAGATGAACATCTTGGAAAATGATGCTATCCCGGACAGTCTTAGGGTTGAATTCGCTGTAAGTAATGATGAAATGAGGTCGTGGGAATGGGAGATTCACTCTAAGCTTTTGAAATTTGGTTTCAAAGATTCGGGGAAGTTTTTTTTGTGTTAAGGGATGGGTTTTGCAATTATTTAGGGTTAGGATTGGGCTAAAATGCATGTCAAAAAAAATATATCAAGCGGCTGACAAAGGTGCTGTCATTCATAGACTCTGTGAAACAGTAGCTTTGAAAAGATCTAAACGTTCCTCTTTGCAATAATAAATTTAATCAATTTCTTTTAGCGCTGTGCCATCTTCCTACGCGGCCATGATGACATTTTCCTCTACGAATGGCTCAACGAACTCTGCTCAAATAGACTCCTGCCTTTCGTGACCCACTATGCACGTAAGTACACCCCAACAACACAATTTTAAAACATCGCGTCAATGATTCTTCATCATTCCCCTGTTAACAGATTACCATCAAAAGCTCATACGCCTTCGCCATCTCAAACGACGCGCAGCCACCTTTAAAATCATACCTAAGGTCTTAGCAAAGCGAATTATCATCTCGTCATCGTCTAGGTCGCCTCCTGAAAAGAAACACACACCAATCGACAACTACTTCCCAGATCTAGAGATTCCTGCCAAATCACGTGTTGCGATCCGTTTTAAATTCTCTGGCTGCCGACAAATTCCCGTTAAAGTCAAACCTACCACCAATGTGGTGGATACAAACGGCTCAAAAGCTACCGACTCATCCAAAGAGATTGTCATCGCGAGAAGAAAACTCTTCAAACCCCTAACTGATGAACAAAAGTGTGTCCATCTAAGTAACTATCATCTCTTAAGGATCTAAGAGTGTTTCTTGGAATAAAAGTCTTTGTTTTTTTTTTGTCTTAAACTTTTGCTGTTTCTATTTAGTATCACTAAAAGGCCGGCTCGTCGATTCCATACTTCTTCATGTCGCCAATTATGCGGGTTTGAATGATGTTTGTGATATTCGCATTGACATTGGGCAGGAGAGTGCCGGTTCGTGCTGCATGCTCGATCTTCTGCACCAGATTGATTTCACGCTGGCTTGAAACGAAATTCGTGACTAGACACTTTTGTTGGCTACCCACACGTCCTATTCGTCCACAGCGATGGATATAGTCAGCCACATGGAGGGGAAAATCAAAATTGATGACCTGTCGCGCGCGAGTTGTGTCCAGACCACGAGAGCCAACGTCTGTCGTAGAGAGAACATCGACATTGCCCTGTTGGAACTGTTCAAATCTTCCCATTCGGATTTTCATCAACATATCGCCGTGTGTTTGTGGGCATTGTCGCCGAGGCGAGAATAATTTGGCTACCCACAACTTTGTCATCTTGAATGTGGTTCTTGTGGAACTGGTAGCAAAGAAAAGATCTATTAGTTCATTAGTAAAATGAGATTTGCTTTTCACTTACCGGAAATCTTTTCAAGAAATAACACAGCTTATCAGAGAAGCTATCATCCAGCAGAGTATCTGCTTCATCCAGAACTACATGCCGAGCTTTGTCCATGCGATATATGCCTGTAGTGACGAGTTTACTTATCGCTCCTATACTGCCCACGAGAATATCGACATGCTCGAACTCTGGGTTTACCATCTTTTGTTTCGTGTTCCCTCCCAGAATACACTTGACACTCAACCCAGTGGATTTGGTTAGTTTTTGTGCAACATCTGCAATTTGTAGGGCCAGTTCCCTTCCCGGGGTGAGAATCAGCACAAGCGGACTGTTTAGTTGTCTCTCTTCAAATCGATAATTTCTTTCAAGGATTTGTTGGACAATTGGCAACAGATAGGCGAGTGTCTTGCCGCAGCCAGTCTCAGCGGCAATGAGTGCATGATTGCAGTCACGAATGATCGGAATAGCATCGGATTGGATTTTTGTTAGTTGAGTTATTTCCAACTCGGAACTCAAGTTATTTATTAAATCCTCAGATAGTTGAAGAGATCCTTGAAGTGTTTTTATATCTTGCATCTGGCTCAGGATATCATCTTCATTCACTGAAGGATGAACTATGAAATAATCACCTTTTGATCTGCGGTGCATCCAGCCTTTTGAAGCCAGTGGGATTGTTCCAAATTTGGCTTCAACTAAGGGCCTTCCGAAAGGGACATTTAGCTCGCGTTTTTTGCACTCTATCAGAGGGATTTTCTTTGGTTTGGGTGATTTTGTGAGCTTGGCAGCTGGAGCTACGACAGTGTATGCTCGGGTTGAAGAGTTTTGGATAAAATTTGATAAATTTCGTAACATTTTATTTTACTTGTATCTAATAAATAACTTAACAACTTCAGAGTGATACAAAATGCGGCATCAGACGTTTATTATTTTCTGAAATAAAAAAAAGGTTGTGAATATTGAATAATAGTTAATAATTATAATTTATTATTACTTACATTTTAACATTTTCGTATTTTTTTTTTTTTTTGCTTTTTGCAGCTGGCTATTTCCTTGTTGTTTGGCAAATGACATTTAATAAAAAAAAAATGACAGAAGAATTTTTGACTTCTGTTGCGTTCAGGTAATTAGGATTCAGAGGCGAAGTTTTCAATTTGGAACAAAAAAATTCAAAAATTGGTGTCAAAACGAGAAAAACTGTTGGCCTGAACTATAGAAATTATAGGAACCTCGATATGCAGAAGAACATGCTATAATGAAGATGAACATGTTTGTCTTCACCATAATCTTCATCTTCATTTCTCCTATTTCCTATAATCTTGATTTATGAAGATGTTCTTCATTTTTATCTCCCCTCTCTATCACACGCGTATGACTTTTATATGTTGTATCCTTCTTTTTTGAAGAAGTAAGGATGCAGATTAGTGTAAATCCACCATAAATCGCGCCAAAACAAGTCGCACTTTTATTCCGTATTTAAACGCACAATACAAGTTTTTTTTAAAGATTAATTGTTTAAAACACTTTGGCACTATTTAAGCTATTGTTTATTCACAAAAAATTGTTTTAAATTATAAAGCAAGATTTTTTTTCGTATATTTTCATGGAAGCCCGATTGCTCTTGCATACAAAAATCACAAATTTTTATTTGTTTTCCATACGAAAACATTTTACATTTCTCTTTGACGTATTCGGAAATTCGGATACTTCTCTAAAAAATTTGCTACCGAGGGCAACATTTGTTTGTATGTATAGGAAGAAATCCACTCAATTCTATTTCATACAAGCAACTTTTATTTGTCTATGCAAAAGGTTTTCTCCCTCATCATCATTGTTGTTGTCAGACTGAATATTCTCTTTCCAACAACCTTAAATCGGTCATTGCCTACGTTTGACATGCGTATAACACATGATTTCATTATCGTTGTCGCTCTCTAAATTTCAGTAGCGCTCTCTTTCGCACATTTTGCTGCTGTGACACTACCAGCGCCATCCACAGCCTCAAAACCCCGTAAATAGTTACTCGTTGGCCATACTACTATAGGTTCTATATACAAAGGTTGCATTTAAATTGTTTTTTTTTTTTCATTAGACGAAACTTCACCCTAATTGAACTTTACATTTTCCTTTAATCTTATTGCTGAAGTGGAACTACACTTCAGCGAGAGTAAACGGAATAGTTGCTACTATGCCCAATTGATGCAGTGCAGTTCTGCCAAGTGTGGTCTTGCTTTGCTTGTATTTTTAAAACTTTTAAGATAGAATCTTTAGTATTGCCAAGAGGTAATACATACATGAGGCATACTAGAGGCAGTAGTTACCACAGGGTTACCATTTTTCAGTTGAAAACAGCACTTTTTAGGGAAATGTGCTACTCTATACAACTACAAGTCTCTAGGTAGGGTTTCCGTTGGGCAACAATGAATTTCTTTTTTCTATGCACACTATGCTTTAAATAATTCTTTTGACCCTGATAAACATTATTCAATGCTTTTGAAATCACACATACACATTTTGGACTGAATACGTTCCATTGTTGCATTCAGCCTTGCACCAAGTACGGTTAGCCTACCCGAAATTCGGTGTTTTAAAATTACTTACCTTTGGGTTTGTGTGTGAATGTGTTTTCAAATTAAAGTGAGCTTAGCTACAAGCATATCGCTATTGAAAAACGCTCGTTTGCTTGAGCACTTTTTTGAACAGACCAATACAGACCACCAACTCGTACTCCTCTTGAAGAAGAAACACCCTCGAAATATTTGTTCGTGTCTGTGAATACGTGTTCATCTCTATTTGTGCATTTTGTAATGGTTACCATCCCTGAGTGTGTCATTATATTTAAAAAGCACGGGAGAACGTAACACTCTAAGAAAAATGGCACATCAGTGAGTTATGGCGGTCTGTATCCTATTGATTCGTGACCAACACAATCACTATAGATGCGCAGAAGCGTTTACCATTGCTTGACGGACCAATAAGATACAGACCGCCAACTCACTGTATGGCCTCTCTTTTTGCCTACAAGCTAAAAATCAGTTGATATGTCATTTATTTTGAGAGTGTGCTATCTTTGCTTTTTAAACCCATTAAGCAAACACACCAAAAAAATAAATGGCATACGCATGATGGTTGAAAATCACAAAATGCACAGACAGAGATGTACACGTATTCACAGACAGGAAAAAATATTTCGAGGGTGTTTCAGGCAAGAGGAGTACGAGTTGGCGGTCTGTATTGGTCTGTGTCCATGTCCATTACGAGTTCAGACATATTTATTCAATGTATGCTATCACAAAGAAGCTTCGACCTCACGTTTCGTTTGTCAACCGTAAAGATAAAAACTTAATGTAACGTAATGTGTCTCCAAACGGATGCTTTAGTTCAAATGTACTGAACATTTCCTTTGCCTGACAGCTCAAAACAGCTGTAAAAAAAGTCAACAAACAAAATTAATTTTTTTTAAAGTCATTCTAGTGAAGTCATGAATAAGCAATATTTAATAAAAGTTGTTTTGTGTAATTCGATGTAGAAAATGATAAAGATTATTCAATAACATAAATATTGAAACTTAAAAAGTATTTTCTTTATTTCTGAGCACAAATTGCATTCGCAAAAATCACAATGCGACGATAATGCATACTGCCATTTTAGAAATTCAAACGCAAATTCAAAGCGGGTGCATCGTTACATACACGAAGCCGAAGCCAAAGCGTGCTTGTGATTCAGGCATTATTCGCTACGAAATCCAACTTGAATTTTTAGTTCAAAATCTCATTTTCTCGAGAGGATTCTTGCACGTAAAACGAACAGATCTAATCTTCTCCCAAACTGTCATACAAGCGAGACGCAACCAGCATTTGACATTTCTCCTCATGATAAAAAGAAATGGCTTTAGTTTTTTTTTATTTGAAAGCAACTGAATTAAATTTTCTTTTTTTTCACAACACTCGTCTCACAGAAAAAAAAGCTTTTATTTAACTGTTTAAATATATAAAAAATGCATATATTTTGTGGCCCAGTTTTGATAAAACATATTATTTCCAATTGCTTTTGAAGACCAAAACATAAACGTTTATATTGTGACCTATAAATTGTGTTGTGTTAAGTGTAACGGATTGTGTCAAGCGGACCTAAATTTTTTTGTATGAAAATCAAAGGTAAAGCGCAATTTGGAAAAAAACAAAGCGTCCGTCAGTCATAACGTGAGATTAATTTGTTTGTTTAATTTACAGAATTTTCATTTAATAATTCAACAAAATTGCGACACTTATAATGACGCCAGCACACACGGACTCGCCGCTGCGAAGATCCGAAGCTGGTGTATTTCGAGATGGAGTACAAAATGTTATCATAAATGATGACGAAGAGGAGCGTCGTCAAGCCCGTCGTCGGACATTGATGCGAGAGAGTGGTGCTTCGACGACGCTGGAGGAAAGTGAAACGTTGAAGAAATGCCTTGAGATCTATAATGGAAATAAGTTAAGCAAAGATAATGCCTGGTCGTTATCACTTATCGACACACTGTCCACGCTCATGGACAAGCATCACAAATCGATGAATAACTTTAAGGTAGCTGGTTCGTCGTTGGAGGCTTCGAGTAAGGTTTATGGTCTGCGGGTGGATTCCATACATACTGATGTGCTAAGGATGTCAGCGGGACTAAATGCACATAAAATAAATAATAGAGCTCTCGAGCAGGATGATGGTGAGTTCAAGTTTGTTTTTTAGATTATTTTCCTAAGGTTCCTCAAGAAAGGGGCTTCTTTTATGTACCTACATATACCTATATGTGTACTTTATCAGTGCATCAGATGATCGGAAAAATAATTCCAATTACACAATCTTAACTAAATCGTGTTTAGCTTGCAAATCAGTTTTCATTAGTAACTTGTTGCGATTTGTATGATTGGCATATTTTATTTGATTTCCTGGTGTTCAAGGTTAGGTCATACAAATACCCAGTAAATAAAGTTTGGTGAAAGTTGGCTTAATGTGCATAATCTACGTTATCTACTTCGCGAGCTTTTTGCCTATATTGCGGCTTCAATCATTGCGATTTGTTTTTAAATTGTAAAATGATAGCCGTTAGTTTAGACTGTGTGGAGAAGAGGAGTAGCTAGATTCTTGTTTGTATGAAAATGTTTTCCAACTCCTGACACCTTCCCCTTAACTGTCAACTTGTAACAAAGAGTTATTGCGTTGGGGGTTTTTCCTGAATTGAATATTTTACACAAGGCACACAATAAAATAAAGCTTTGCCTCGAAATTTCTGCGAAAATGTTACAATTCCTGGGTCTAAATTCTTGATTCGTAAATATATTTCCTTTCTGCAATTTACAAACGTCAAGATGGGTGAAGTTTATGAAAGTCTCAATAAGAGGCGTACCTTCAAAAAGTTCACAAGCCCAACAACCAGCATGTCGAACTCATGCACAGCCATGCCCGCAGGAAGTTCTCCCGTGGTCTCAAGCGCAAGCCAATGGCTATTTTCAAGAAATTGAGGAAGGCCAAGTTGGTGCTTCTCTCCTCGCTCCGTTATTAATAACCCGCTGAGTGCGAGTGCATCATAAAAAATTAGTTGGTCGACAGCAATTAAATTTCTGATAAAAGGCCCAGTCTGTATAAACGATAGAAAATGAAAGATCAATAGCTCTTTTTTTTTTACTGTTGGGGGCGGCTAAAATGGGAAGACTGTCAAATAGAGTGGGGTTGAAGTTCTCTCAAAATGACAAAATTTATGAAAAAGTAAATAAACGCGCTGAAAAAAAAAAATTTAAACGTCAAGAAAAACAATTTTTTTTTCACACCTTTATTTAATAAGATGAGGACCTTATCGACTTCCTGCAGACTCCGATGAAGTGGAAGAAAATCATGATGTTTTTTTCGTGTGGAGTAAACCCATAAGGAAAAAGGAACTGCATAAAGGGCTACTTCGAAGACTTAGTACCAGTTGTAAAATAGTAGTCCAGCACTGAATCCGTATTAATACTCGTGATCCGTGGACAAACTTCATTTAATCCGTGGAAATGGGTGGGTTAACTCTTAAAAAACAGTCTAAACTTTAATTATGCAAACAAGAACCCAAATAAATCGTTTTTAAATGTTTATCCGAGGATGAGCCGCAATTGTTCGATTGTACAATTGGCCATTAGTTCCTTCTCTTTCGAAAAAAGTGTTTGTTACTCATTTTAGAACTAATAGGCCATTGTTTGATAATATCTTTGAGAAATATAAGTTTTCTGACATCAATCGCCCAAAAGTTTAGCCATTAAAAAGGATAAGTGCAGCGAAATGCATTGCAATATTATATTTTTGCGGTTGATCAGATAAGGAAGAAAGCTAATGTTTATCGGTTATTTTTCAACCTCATTTTTGAATCTTATGTTTTTGATCAAATGTTCTTTTCTTTGTCTTTTTTTGCACCAACACAGAAAAGATTTCTTTGTAGTTTATTTAAAGAATTGAACTTTCCCTAAAAGAAATCGTTAATGTCAGCATAAAGTGAGCCTTTTTGGTCACATCATAGCTTTTTTTTGTTGAGCCCTGAAGTCACCCTGGCTTCGGCACAACTCATTTTTTGAAATACCTCAACTCACTCTCAAGACACAATTCTCTGTTTTTTGAAACCTGAGGTCGCCCAGAAGTCACCCTGAAGTTGATCTTGCTGGTTTAGCTGGGGCAAGTTGAGGTAACGAATCAGTGAAGTGATTTTTGCTGATTTTGTTTTGTCTATTGTGGACCACCCAGTTGCGCACACCAAGTTGGTTGAGGTCGGGCTGGTACGTTTTCATCCATCCACATGTTTATTACAAAGTCTTTATTATTAAGGCTGGTTCGATTTGCCTAAGTTGTTAGTTTGTACAAATCATCTCCTGCTTCTTAGACCCGCGAGAAATTCTAATTTCGAGCATATAACTCTCAACGATGTCCAACTTATCAAGATTTTATTATTACATATTTGTAAAGCCTTTTGAAGTGACAACCAAATAGTCATTTCTGTGGCTGTGTAGCGAGCAGAACCGTCTGCATTTGACCACAAACCATGTGCGAAGTAACTTGAGAAGCTGCCAACAATTTTATGAAATGGAACATGTTTCTGTACAAAGAATTTCCTGTTCCATTTTTATTGTTTGGGTTCTTTTATTCAATTTTTTATCTCTCGATTAAAAAAGTTAACTGCTCGGGTTATCGTTCGTGTTGGATATATGTATACGAAAGATCCTCCGACTACAATTTAATTTTTATGACAATACTTCAAAATACTTAAAAAGTTTCAAACTATGTATACTCATCAAGCTCAGAACTAGAGCGTTATAATGAGAGTAAAAAATAAAAAAAATAGTGAGCTGTCCTGTGAGCATTTTCCATGCATTATGACTTCACCTTCTGGGTTATTCAAGCTAACGCAGGAGGCTTTTATTATCAGTTCTAAAATTCAAGCAACACATCTTGCAGTACCTTGGCACACAGTGAACTTGCTGGTACTGAAGCCTTAACAAAAATGCAAAAATAACCTGGCCAGAATTTTTCCATGTAAACATTAGTTATCGATCGCATTGGGGAGGAGGAGAAATTGTCCTGAAAAACTATATTTACCGCAACTAATCCGTAAGAAAATCAGTGCCGCAACTCGTAGCTAAAATCCGATATAAAGTTCTGAAACAAAATCAATAAACGCCTCTTATGCCTTTCTAAAAGAAAAAAAAAAAAATCATCATAACCAAATTTTCTAAAGGCTACCTCTTTAACACAGTGATAATAAAAAAAAGCAAACATTTTTATTGTATTTTTTCAACAGACGATGACACTCCAACTGGACCAGAAGCTAATGAAGCTGGTGATCAAAACGCAGAAAACCCCACAGAAGCTGCGGCTGCTCCAAAACCAACTAAACCCAAGAGAACCCGAAAACAAGTCTCAACTGTAACCAAGAACAAAGAATCTTTGAATGCCCGTTTGGACACAGTTCCACTTACCGATCCGGTGTTTGGTAAACTCAATTCAATTGTGGGCAGCATAAATAGTTCAAATCGTCTCCTAAACAACATTCTTCCATCAAAAGATTCCGAATTGCGGTTGCGGTTAGACTTTCAATTTTGGGATGGCACCACCATCGAAGCAATTGATTATACTGAAGAATTTGACTTCTCCGAGGAACCCACAAAGCCATGTGAGAAATTACTCGAAACTAATTTTGAAGCCTTAAAGATACGACCAATGCACAGTGGGTATGTTATTTCGGATACTCCCGAAGACATTGATGAAGATGCGGACAAAGAAAACCGCATTGGATCACCGTCTGCAGCATTCGAAGATGATTTCAATCATGAAATGGCATTTGATATAAATGCCGATGTAGAACCTATTCCACTAACTGGCCAAACAGCGCCAATGGTTGATGTTGATTTTGGAGATTTCGATGAACTCACCAATGAGGAGCGTGGTGCAATAAACCAGTGCAGAGGATTGCGCAAGCCGGCAGTACTCATAGAAGATCTTCGTCCAGTAGACGCCTCGTCAAAGTTGGAGTACTCATATCGGCCGTTGGATAAAATTAGTCAATTTTGGGCTGGTCCATCGCATTGGAAGTTTAAAAAAAGTCGCGCTCGCAGTAGTGTCATCGATCCACATCGATTTAGCCAACAACCGGTAGCAAATAAACAACCAAACGCTCGTTCGCGACCAAAGCAACGCCAGTCCAGACACATCAATTTTGGTGAGTTCCATGACGATCTTTTCGTGAAGTTAGATGATAAATTCAAGTCGCGCAAGGCCAACGTTCAGAAAAAGTGGGATGCACGCAAACTGAAGCTCCCAACGGATCTTCAAATCGATCCAAATATGTTCTATAAATTCCGTTTCGCGCCTGGCATTCCAGTTGAAGAAGATGTTATTGAGTCGCAGACTCCAACGCTTCGGACCGAACCAGCATTCGATGACTTTGGAAATAATGAAGCCCATCATGGTGATGATGATAATCTTGCAGACGATGTAGTTGGTGGTGGGTCGACCGATGTAGCTGGATTTGACTCGGTTGCTGGGGCTGATCAAGGTGTTGGCATGACAAGTGCCACATTCGCATCCACTCAAGATGGAGACCCAGATTCAACGATATTGGAAATTGCCACCGATTTTGATGGAGCACCAAGTCAGGTTACAAAAATAATTGTACCGTTTGCCAAGCGTGCCAAAGTGATTGACATGAAAAACTTAAAGAAATGCTGTGCCCATCTTATGCGAAGTCAAATGAGTAAAGAAGTCCAAGGAGATATGCCCCAGTTAGAAATACCCAAGGACGAACAATATGGTCCTGGAATTGCAAGTTTCCAAGAGATCTATACTCATTTGCCTGAAGTTCTAACATCAAACATGTCAGAGGCACTTTCACCGTCCGTGGCATTCTACTCAATATTACATTTAGCTAATGATCTTAACTTAAGGCTGATACCACAGGCGGATTTGAATGATTTCAAAATTCGACAAGTGCTGTAGTTGTTGTTAAAGGCTTTCCCTTACCCCATTATAAATTCCTCCATTCAAATTATTATTGTCATTTATAAGTTTTTTTTTTCGTCTCGCTCATTTTGTAACTTACGTTAGAAATATATACTATTGATAATAAAAAAAATATAAAAGCTGCTTTCAGCTAAAAAAAAAAAAATATATTTTTTTTGGAAGCAAGCCAGTTTGCTGTCCATTCTTTGATGCTGAGAAATCAACTTCCAAAACAATAACGACTTGTTGGCTGTTGCACAAACAAACGATTAGAAGAAACTTTCAAAAACGAAATATCAATGCACGTTTTCAACCCCGAAGAAAAAGAGCACATAAACTCAATACACCAAACAACTTGAACCGACGAACGCGACGACGTTTTTTTGAAGAAATAATGGCGAAATACATCGCTGCCTGGTTATCATCAAAATGAGAAGATAGTGAACCCTCAGCCAAGTTATTAAATACACCAGAAAATAGAAGGAGGCGAGAATCCATAATGCAATAAGGTAAGTTATGACTGTTCTTAAATTATGATGATGCAATATTTCTTTTTGAAAACTGTATGTCGTTATGAGTACACCACTTTATTTAAAGGATTTTATTGTTTGTTTTCAAACATAACTGAATAAGTTTGTCGTTTATGGCATTTACTTTCCTTTATTGACAGCTTTTTATGAGCATTTAAAAAATAAAATGGCACATAAGACTGTTTTAAGTTTAATGTATGTAAGTCTAAAAGTGTTTTAACGGCCTGAAAACTTAACAACAACACAAAGTACGAACTCATGTAGTTGATTTGGTTGCAAATGGACAGCTTAAAACTAAACTGTTAGAAACTGTTATAGCATGACTTTATGTATACAATATCTTGATTCCAATAAATGCAGTGTTTATTGTAGTTTAGTGTTAGTTTCATAACTACGGACAAGTTAGAACTATTCAAACGGTATACTCAGGAAGGCATATCATTAGTTGTGTGTATTATTCGGAATCCACAGCATTAACAACATCGCATAATTTCATTGCATGCATTTTAAGCTAAGCTGAGTGGAGGATGGAGTATTTTCCCCTTTAGAGTCCTGAACGGAGGCAGTTCTGGTTGCAATACATAGTAAGACAACGATATTTATAGACAACTTCAATACTATTTAAAATTGTCAGTTACGTTTCAGACATTAGCATTATTTTATGTATCGGTTGAATTTTGAATAGTTCACGTGTACAATCTGTTTCCTACAATTATTTGGGACATGAGGTTTTAAGAATTTTTTTTGTAAAATAATTTATGGCACAATTTCATAACAAACTACAAAAAATAACAAATTATTTCTCATTTGACGTTTGACAGAAAAGTATTCAGATCAATTCTCCCAATCCATCAGAGATGCAATCTGTCGTGTTGAGAATTGATCTAGAATTGCACTTTTTTTTTGCAATGAAACTTGCAAAAATGAAAAAGATCAAATCTTTTGACAAAAAGAACAAATCTTTTCTTGAATGAAACTTGCTATTGGTCTTAGACAAGAGATCATTTATAAAGTTTAGGAAGAGAGTAGGAAACAGAACGGAGCCTTGCGGAACAGCAGCATGTATTTTGTGGATAGCACACTGAAAACTGTCCAAGCGAATTGAACGGTCTGAATGGTAACTTCTAATCCAACGACGACGGGGTTCGTCAATGCCAAATTAACGCATTTTCGATAAGAGAGCTTGATGCCAAACTACATTATATCAAATGCTTTTCCAATATCCAGCGTAATAATCTTAGTTTCTCCGTAACGATGAAAATATTGGTTCCAATGTTAGGTGAGATATACCATCATATCACCAGTGGACCTGACTTATTGCTACGAAAACCGTACTGGCGGTCATTAAGAAGTTTTCGTTTCTCAAGATATTTCTTGATCTAAACATTTATCAGGGGTTCCATGACCTGCGAAAGAAGGGACGAAAGTGCAATTGGTCGGTAGTTTGAGGGGAATGAAGATACGCCTTTTTTGGAAAGGGCTGGACAAATGCTGTTTTCCATCCACTCGGAAAGAGACCTGTAGAGCAGGACAGATGGAAAAGCTTACCCAGTGGTTTTGAAATTGTGGAAGCACACCTTTTCAAAACTATGGGGAAGATACTACCCGGGCCAGAGGATTCGGGTGTATCGAGATATTTTAGTAACTGATCGAGTGCGAAGAAAGATTTGTCCCATAAAACCATTTACGCTCTCAAGAACAGAAGATGTCTTGTCACTATGTGGTGGTGTGGAATTGAAAGCAAACTGTGCTGAATAAGTCAGCTTTCGCTTGAGAGCTTACCGCAGGAGTTTCATTATTAACAAGCGTCTGAACCGAAGACTTAGAGGTGTTGCAACGCTGTTTACAAATGACCAAAAATGTTTACTACCTTTGGGACATTGTAGTATTTTTTGACTTAATTTTTGTTCATGTAAACAATTGGGGTCAATTTTGACATGGCTTAGTCCGCGAAACCTTACCCATGTTAATACAAATGTCTCTCAATATTATTGAAAGAAATTAATTTTTTCAGTTTTCATTTTTAGAAGAAATATACGCCTTTGTGACTGTGTTTAGATAAATTCGATACCATACATACATCTATATCTATTCCTTCTAACTAATGCCGTGCAATTTGCAATTGTATTTAAAAGACCATAGGTATATAGTTAAAAATTATTATAAAAATCCTCTTTGAGTCTTCAGGTTATTAGTATCTAAGCCAGTTCCGGTTTTCTTGCCTTTGTTAATATTTTACCAATTTATTTTTAAATCGTAACTCATCTCTAATGTGTGACAGTGATCTTGCAACTTAGAAATCAGAAAGTAAAACAAATATGAAAACCGTGAAATTTTATTAATCAATTAAAGATCAGTATTTAAATTTAAAGCGTTTCTTAGCAACAACCAATAGTATGCTCTCTTGTCTGACCTGACGAAGGGTTTCATGTTTGATTTTATAAATTTTTTTACAAATGCATTTTTTTCCTCAAAACATATCAAAACAACAATTTCCTTTTTATTGTCTATGAATGAGGAAACAATCTATGTACATCAAAACTACTATAAGAAGGGGTATGCTATATTTCGTCAAAATTGTTTGGACAAAAATCGTTTCGCAGTGTATCATTTGGCAATTTTCATTTTGCAATTCCTTATTTGGCATATTTTTGATTAGCATTTTACATTTAAGCAAAATACGTATTGCATATGATTGTTTGGCAATTTTTGTTTAGCAATTGGTCGATTAGAATTTTATTGGTTCGCATTCATAGAATTCGCATTTTAATATTTGGCTGTTTCTTATTTGGCATTTTTTTTTAAGGCTCTTTTTTATTTGGCATTCAATATTTTTGCTATTTTTTGGCTTGCATTAAATAGCATGGTTTAAAATTTCGCGCGAAATTTTAAACCATGCTATTTAATGCAAGCCAAAAAATAGCAAAAATATTGAATGCCAAATAAATAAAATGCACGACTGGGTCGCACGAACTTGCTCTAATGAGTGACAGTGATTTATGGGCTTGAGATTTTGATAAAAATAAAATTTTCAAAATTCTTAAATAAATACTTAAACTAATTTGAGCTGAGAAAAAAGAACGCCATTTTATTTCTTGGATAAATTTGAATTTATGAGAATAAATTTAGAAAAATCTGTGGAGCGGTTTTTGAGAAAAAAAGTTTTTTTTTGAAAAACTTTTTGAAAAAAATTTAAAAAAAAAAATCAAAAGTACCAGTTCATAGGTATTCAGCAAATACATTTATTTAAAATTTTTAGAAAAAAATTTAAAAAGCAGTTTTCAAAATATTAATTTTTTAAATTTTTTTTAAAAAAATGCTTTTAAAAATACAAAAAAATATTTTTCAAAAATATTGGTATGCCATACAAATTGAGCTACCTACAGCTATATGTGTGTGAAATTTCAAAAGAATCGGTTGAGTCGTTTTCGAGATAGTCGAAAGCAAAAAAAACGGTCCTATGGAAAGTACCGTTCTTAGCCATTTTTTGAAACTTTTTTTTCAGCCATGTGATTGGTCGTACCTAAAAAGCAACACTGATTTTTTTAAATAAAAATCGTTAGAGCCGTTTTTGAGAAAAATAAGCTTTAAAATAACGGTTGTATGGCAGGTACCGTTATTTTTTGAGCTAAAAAAAAAATTTCAATTTCCCCTCTGTACAATACCTAAAAAAGTCTATATACCAAGTTTGAAGCAATTCGACCCACCCGTTTGGGCTGAAAAATAGCATCCGCCAATTGTTTTCTTACAGCATTTGGCTCGTGGTTATGTTCTCCTACTCTTAAACATTTTATTGAATGAGTTTCATCTGCATTTTTTACCGTATTAACCCGGATCTTACAGTTGTATTGATTTTTTTTTACGAAATTCGCAACACCAAACAAGATCCTTAGACGCGTTTTCTGCTTCAAAATCGAAAGCAAACCCATCGATATTTAATTTAAGTTTCCCCTTATTCGACATAAATGTCTCATATGTCTTGTCAAAATTTTCCATTTCAAAAACTTTTCCAACCACTCAAAGAACTTTACAACAAACAGACGACGCAACGCACCGATTTTAACACAAATTAGAATCCAACTAATTTACTAAAAGCTATTTAAGTCAATTTGCCAAATGATATTTGCGTACTGTTCCAAAATCATTTCAATTTAAGGTGAAATAATGATATGCCAAATAATAATTGCGTATTGCTAAGGAAACAAAATTAACAAATGCCAAGTGTTTTTTGCCAAATAAGGTTTGCAAAAAAAAATAAAATGCACGACTGGGTCGCACGAACTTGCTCTAATGTGTGACAGTGGTATTGGGGCTTGAGATTTTGATAAAAATAAATTTTTCAAAATTCTTAAATAAATACTTAAACTAATTTGAGCTGAAAAAAAAGTACGCCATTTTATTTCTTTTATAAATTTGAATTTATGAGAATAAATTTATAAAAATCTGTGGAGCGGTTTTTGAGAAAAAAAGTTTTTTTTGAAAAACTTTTTGAAAAAATTTTTCAAAAAAAATTCAAAAACGCCAGTTCATAGGTATTCAGCAAATACATTTATTTAAAATTTTTAGAAAAAAATTTAATAAGCAGTTTTCCAAATATTAATTTTTTAATTTTTTTTTTTAAAATGCTTTTAAAAATACAAAAAAATATTTTTCAAAAATATTGGTATGCAATACAAATTGAGCTACCTACAGCTATATGTGTGTGAAATTTCGAAAGAATCGGTTAAGTCGTTTTCGAGTTAGTCGAAAGCAAACAAAACGGTCCTATGGAAAGTACCGTTCTTAGCCATTTTTTAAAAATTTTTTTTCAGCCATATGATTGGTCGTACCTAAAAAGCAACACTGATTTTTTTAAATAAAAATCGTTAGAGCCGTTTTTGAGAAAAATAAGCTTTAAAATAACGGTTGTATGGCAGGTACCTTTATTTTTTGAGCTAAAAAAAAAATTTCAATTTTCTTTCTGCACAATACCTAAAAAAGTCTATATACCAAGTTTGAAGCAATTCGGCCCACCCGTTTGGCTGTAGGTCTTCATACAGACAGACAGACAGACAGACAGACAGACAGACAGACAGACAGACAGACAGACAGACAGACATACAGACGGACAGAATTTTTAGACCATCTTTTTTCGTCTTCGCTATCATCGTAATGTCATGTTTGATTGTTATCTCAAAACTTTTTTTTTCGACGAATGCATAACTTGCCTTATAGTACCTATAATCGCAAGTAAAAAAGTCGAAACGATCACGGCGAAACAAGAAAATGCATAACGTCTTTTGCCGAAACATAGGTGACCCTATAAGAAGGCGCGTTCTGATATAATAAAATGCACGACTGGATCGCACTTACTTGCCCTGTCGGTGCAGTTTTCTTCAAAGCCTTCTATTTACAAACAAAGTTTAATAAAAATCGTTAGAACCTTTTTTGAGCAAATAAGAAAATTAAAATGCAAGACTGGGTCGCACGAACTTGCTCTAATGTGACACACTAATTTGAGCTGAAAAAAGAACGCCATTTTATTTCTTGAATAAATTTGAATTTATGAGAATAAATTTATAAAAATCTGTGGAGCGGTTCTTATGAAAATTTTTTTCAAAAAAAAAATTCAAAAACGCCAGTTCATAGGTAATAAGCAAATACATTTATTTATAATTTTTAGAAACAAATTTAATAAGCAGTTTTCAAAAAATTAATTTTTTAAGTTAACAAAAAATTCTTTTAAAAATACAAAAAACTTAGCTACCTACACCTATATACATTTATGTGTGAAATTTCGAAAGTATCGAAGATAGGCGAAAGCAAAAAAAAACCGTCCTATGGAAAGTACCGTTCTTAGACATTAAAAAAAATTTTCAGCCATATGATTAGTCGTACCGAAAAAGCTTCACTGATTTTCTTAAAATCAAAATCCTTAGAGCCGTTTTCGAGAAAAATAAGCTTTAACGTTACGGTTATATGGCGGCAGATACCGTTATTTTTTGAGCTAAAAAAAATTTCAATTTCCCCTCTGTACAATACCAAGTTTGAAGCTATACGCCCCACCCGATTTGGCTGTTGTAGGTGTCTATACAGACAGACAGAGTTTTTAGACCATATTTTTTCGTCTTCGCTATCATTCGTAATGTCATGTTTGATTGTTATCTCAAAACTTTTTTTTTCGACGAATGCATAACTTTCCTTATAGTAAAAAACGAAAAAATATTGACCAAAGCCTAATTGCTCGTTGTATGGGAGCCACCATTTAAAAAAGGATAACTGACAAAAATGCAACGCCATCTAATAGGAAGCTTTAAGGAAAATATACCAAACAAAGTTTGAGTGAATTCGATACAACCGTTGTCAACTTATGGCAATTTGAAAAACCCGTTAAGACCAGATCTACGTTATTTGCATTTTTAACCAAAAACTAAAAACTCAGTGTTATCAAAAGTTAAATTGTGTGTCTAATCAAAATCGTTAGAGCCGTTTTCGAGCAGATTCAAAATGAATAAAATCGTTATTTGAAAGGTACCAGTTTGAGCCGGGCTAAAATAAAATAAAAAAACCTCGACAACCGTTTTTCTCTAAACTTTTATATGAAGTTTGAAGAAAATCCATCAAGCGGTTTAGGCTGTAGCTTGACGTGGAAAAGCGCACAGATGCACAGACTGACCTACGGAAGGTATGACGAAAATCACTTTTTTGGGCTTCTCTATGATCGTAATGTCATGTTTAACTTGGATTTTTTACTTGCCCTATAGAGCAAGTAAAAATCAAAACGAAAGAGTACATTAAGGGTTGTCAATATAAAAATAGAAGCACCTTTTGTGTGTTTTACAAGTCAACTCAACTATGTTTAACCTAAGAAAAGTACCTTACTTCTTATCTCCATCAGAAACCTTTCTGTATTCTGTGGAATCTCAAACACTCTTTAGAACCATGTTTCTGATTTTGATATTAATTAAAATACATTCCACAACTTTGCTCCTCGTCCTGATGGCCATTAGATGATCACCAATTTTTGAAACAATTGAAACAATAACTTTTTTGTTTACTTCATCTTTATTGGCTAGAGTTGTATTTTGTTTTTATGTATAATAACAATAAGTTTATTAATTAATTTTTTATTTAAAATACTGATCAAGTTCCCTCTTTTTTTTTTCTTTTAATAAAACAAATTGACATCTATTTTTGAGGATTAAAATAAAATAAACATACTTTTTTTTCCATCATCATTATCATACTTAAGGATATTTTCATAGTAAATATTTCATATATATGTATTTATGTATAATAGTTTCGCAATGTCAAAACTTCTTTTGCTTTATAAAAAAATCATTTTTGTTCTCTAACTTTGTTATACGATTTTTAATTCGGTATTTTTTTTAGTTTGTTTTTAAGGTTTGCAATCCAGGATTTTCCCCTTTTTATTTTAACTATTATAAGTATACATACAATTATATATTTATAACAGTTTTTTTTGTGTTTGTTTTTTTTTTATTTTTAAGAGTACACAGAAAATTAATTAGTTGTTTTTTTTTTTTAATTTTGTAACATGCATGAAATTTTATTTACATTTATTTTTTGTTTCTTTTTTGAAATGATTGAAATTTACACAAATATGTTGTTTTGTTTAAATATTTTTCATAAATCTTTCTTTTTGGTGGTTTTTTTGTTGGGTTAGTTTTAATGTTTTTTTTTTATTTCTGTAAATTGATTTTGCAAAAAATGCAGATAATATTTAGACATTTTCCTTGTTGTGTGTGTTAACAGGGTTGGGGGTTTTTTTAGTTTTAATTAATAAAGTCACTACGTTTCTCTAATGTTGATGGTGTAAATTAAAAGCAAAATTAAATTTTTTGAAATATAGAACAACGAAGATTTTGTAAATACAGGGTGGGCCAAAAATCAATCAATTTAAGTTTCAGATATGTAAGCAAAGAATATATGAAGTCAAACTTCTTGTACACAATAGTTTTAATACTATATTTAATATTTTTAACAAATCAAAAAAAAAAAAAAAAAAATATAAAATAATAATCTTCACAGAAAATCTTGCCTTAATAGCTTGGAAAAGAAGATGTTAAACAAGCTTCCTTTTATTGGGGAACATACGTTTAACATAATGTGGCCTTTTTTAAAACATCTCAAAAAATGTTAGAAGGATGAAAATGTTATTTTCCTATAGAGGCCGCTGCTATCGCCATTTATGTATTTTATTTAAGCTATGCAAAAACAATATATGTATGTGTGAAGCAGAACATTTTATTCTATTGAACGTTAAGTTAAAGCTATACTGCTTTATGATTTGAACAGAACAGAAATCAATTGACAAAGGTTTTTTAATGCATTAATAGCGTTTGATGCTGTGTTGAAACACCCTGATTTGCTGCCCTGTTGGTATCTGAACCATGTAGACTCTATTGACATCAATGCTCCACCTTGTAAAGTCTTTAACTCAAATAAATCGTAGAACAAATCTTGCTTATCGTTGGTTCCTTGAGCTTAGTAAGGATTTAGAAACTAAGCCCTGTCGAGAGAAACATGGAGACGATGAACAGAATAGAATATGTATAGAAAAGCATAGACCCTCTCCAGGTCCGATGAAAATTGCCTTGAATACACCGAAAGAAATGTTTTGAGTACGATTCATGGTCCTGCCAGGGTTTTGTTCAATGCCATTCAAGAGCCAGTCAGAAGACAAGTTAGACATCATCTTCAGCGACCATGCTGAGGAAATCTCGAATTGCTTTTAGTGCGAAATTCATGGCATCCTATTTCAATTGTATAGGCTGGAGGTGCATATTAGGTGAGGCTCAAAAGCACCACGCTTTGTAGCGCTTTTGAAAGTAGGTTATTAAGCTGTTACCTGTAATAAGTGCGGGTATCTAATTGAGTAGTATTTTGGCATACCTATTTATGGTTAGGTACAATTTTAAAAAAAATAATTATAAATTCAAAACTTTAAATTTTTATCTGGAACCGTCAATTATTTGAGACTCTTGGTCCAGCCTGTGTTCTTTTTTAATGATCAAATTACAATTATTTCTTTCAATACGTTTTTTTTTCTTTCTTCTCTTTCGGGGGCAATTTCTTTTTTAATAAATATTTTAGTTTTTTGAAGAAATTTACTATTTACATCGTGTAATTTAAATTTTAAGCCTTATATAAAATAATAAAATTAAACATAAAACACATGTTGAAATAAAAATTTAAATACATAATATCCATAGATTTATGAATTTAAACATTTTTTTGTTTTTTTAATTAATACTTTTGTTGTTATTTATGGATAAGACATGTATCAAATGATTTTTCTTTGTGTTACTTTATGCGCGCGTGTGTGTGTGTGTGTTTTGTGTGAATTTATGCTGGTCATTACAACATATTTGCTGATGGATGTGGCATTATGAATTTAAGCCTTATCGGCTGGTTCAGGTACGTTATTTGAGCTTAGATTTTCAGCCACATTGTGTGCGGGTTCTTCATGGACCTGTTGAGAGACAGAGAATAAAAAAAGTTCTTGAGATTCCCTTAGATTCAGTTTTTATTTTGAACTTACCAGACTTTGGGATACTCCAGCACTGCGTCCGAATCTTAATCTCAATGGTGTCTGCTTACGGATATCTCGCTGAAATTCACCAGAGCTGATTTGGTTATCGTTCAAGGCTTGGAGTTCATCCAAGAGATTCCTTAGTTTTTCCGAGTTGAAAATGGAGGCGATGAGTTCATCTTGGTATATTCGTTGGTATTCATTCTGGAAGAGTGTATTAATTTTTTTTAAGTGGCTGTTAAGAAAGAGTTTTCGAAGTAAAAATGCTTAAGAGAATAATAAGATCCTTTAGAAGAAAAGAGGTGCAAAACTAATATAGAAGAGTGAAACAATCAAAATCAGGGTTGATACAAGTTGCCCTCTTGGCCCTTCAAAGATGTGGGTGGAAACACTGTAGGTATAGATACGCAGTCGATGATTAGGCATCTGGAGAAACTACTTTAAATAGTTATGACGATGATAGACAAGATCCCACAAGATCTCGTAATGATAGACATACCAGTTAGTCTAGATGACAACTATGAGCCACATCCGCCTGAACACAATAAACTCGAAGTAGCTATCAACAGACTTAAAACGAACAAAGCAGCTGGATCTGATGGTGTGCAATCGGAACTTTTTACTCACGGTGAAGATAAACTTACTGATCGATCATACAGCAACTAACCTGCAAAATATGGCCAGAGGAAATTATGCCCGATTTTTGGAATCTCAGTATCATTTGCCAGAACAACAAAAAGAAGACCGCTTTCTCTGCGCCATTTATAGAGGCATTATCCTTTTAAACATTGCATATAAGATCCTGTCCAGTGTCCTGTGTGAAAGTTTGCTGGAAAATCGACGACCGATCAAGTCTTTACATTACTCCAATTCCTTGAGAAAACACAAGAATTTAACATCGATACCCATAACCTGTACGTCGGTTTTATTTAAAGCAGTCTACGACAGTGTTTAAAGCAGTCTACGAATTCAGTGTTTAAAGCAGTATAGAATTCCTAATAAGTTGAAGGCCTTAACAGGATGACATTTTGGGAGAATGCATGCTATTCCGTCAAAGTTGGTATAGGGACTCTACTGAAACCTTCTACACCACAATAGGGTTAAAACAAGGAAACGCTTTGTGACAGTGACATGCAGCTGTTTCATTATTCTGCTTGAAAATACAATACGAAACACCCATGCCAGTAGCATATCAGACACCATGTTTAATAAATCGACACAATTACTTGGTTCTGCACGTTTGCGTTTTGCGTTCAAAACCGAATTCCCCAAACAAAATGAGAAAATATTGAAATTATGTTATAAACATGAGAGTCTCGGTATGTAGAATTGACAACATTATAACTGATTTTTAAGAGATCTAAAATAATGGTTCCTCAAACATCTCATGAACGATTAGTCGGGTTCTTAAAAAATGATTAATTTTTTTTGTTTCGAACGCTAAGTCAAACTTTTGAAAAATACGTATATAACAAAATGTATTAAACATTTTGCAGTCTTGGGAAGAAATTGTTAATCAGAACTTACCTCATCTAAGTGCAGTGGTTCCCTTGCCTTCATTGAGGGATCAGCACGACCGAACCTCAATCTCAATGATGGAGATCGAATAGGCTTCTGGTCAACATCACCGAACCAACGTTTCTCTTCCATTGGCATCATCTCACTACCAGGATCGCTGCGTCCGAACCTCAACCTAAGTGAAGGTGAACGCTGAGCTTTTCGTTCCACTCTTTCTGGAAATGAAATTGGTCCAGCATACTCCCGTTGCAAAAGATTTTCATATAAATTGTTAATTGCATCTATATATCAAAGAGAAAAACACAAATTAAAAATAATATAATAACTTTAAGTTATGTATAATTTGTATAATATAATTATGCCTTATAAAAAAAAGACAACTTACTTCCTGCTGATGACATCTCTGCAAAGCTGCTGCCATTTAAGAGTGAAACTAAAACAATGATCCCGCATCCGTAGATAAGTCGCTGTGAAGTCATTTTCTGGAAAAAAGAAAAGAACACAAGAAAATATATTTAATTTACCATTTGGGTTTTGTAAATAAAACGCGAAAAGTCGTCCTTTTATCCTTTATATTCAAAAAGGAACAACTTCGAACAAGCAAAAATACAACAGCGACACACTTAAAAAATGCAAGTTCAACAGAAAGTGGTGAAGTGCTTCTTGTTCTCAGATGGGAAAACTTTAAACACACTCACAAAAAAAAAAAATTCTTTTTAGAGCATAAGGTGCTGCATCCAAGAGATGAATACGTGTTGAGTAGCACTTATATGACGTCGTTGTCGGGCACAATTTTTTAATGTGTCGTGTAACTTTTTGAATACCTGATGTGTGTTATTTGCATTGCTTAAGATGCCATGAGAAAACAGTTAAGATTCGAGGATATGAAGAAAGTTTTTTTAAAACATCCGCATCCGGTAAAAGGAGAATAAGAGCATTTAAGGGACAGGAGGGGGTGGATAATGGATGGCGCCCAACAGAGAATCAAAAGAGAATTGAACTTAAGGCAAACTGATGATAATAATGCTTCAGCTTGCGTAAAAAAATCACAGGTGATATTAATTATTCTTTCGTTTACTACAAAGAAGAATAATTAGCTTCCTTGTTGATTTAAACCAAGTGTTTCACTCACAAGCCAATGTAATTTTGGGGTTGTATACAAGTTATTTGTTTTATAATACTAACTGTTTTGATCTACTCTCAGAACTCCAACGGTTAAAGTGATGACCGTTAAAAGCATATCTTTCTTGAAAAGATTTCTTGATTCAAAAAATATATAGCTTTGTGTTTTTGTTAGTCCCAATTTAAACAACAAAATGTTGCTAAAGGTAGAATCATTCTATCGAGTGTTTCATTTAGTGTTCAGTAATGCAGGCACAGGAACACAGTGCAGAAGAAACATGAAATTCTAAGAATTGTCTTTGTCTATTCTCTTTATTATTTAACATTTAACTTAAAATAATACCCCATTCCAGTTGCTAAAAGCTTTTACGAATTTAACCGTTCTTCGTGCCATTTTGGCATTACCACAGAAAGTAGCTGAAGTACAAGTCGACTCAACTCCAACTTCACAAATGTGCTAGACTGCATTTTTGACATTTCAACAGAAAAAAAAAAAAACAAAATTGTATAAGAGCATACTGCTTCACTGAACTACTTTTTTGAATTTTTTTGTTACAGCTACAGCTTCAGCGATTTTCTCAATGTGCCCCGGCAGTTAGTCATCTAATTTTTTACTTGCGATTATAGGTACTATAAGGTAAGTTATGCATTCGTCGAAAAAAAAAAGTTTTGATATAACAATCAAACATGACATTACGATGATAGCGAGGACGAAAAAAGATGGCCTAAAAATTCTGTCCGTCTGTATGTCTGTGTGTCTGTCTGTCTGTCTGTATGTATAGACACCTATACAGCCCTAACGGGTGAGCTGAATTGCTTCAAACTTGGTATATAGACGTTTTTTGGTATTGTACAGAGGGGAAATTGAAATTTTTGTTTAGCTCAAAAACTAACGGTACCTGCCATACAACCGTTACGTTAAAGCTTATTTTTCTCAAAAACGGCTCTAACGATTTCGATTTAAAAAAATCAGTGTTGCTTTTTAGGTAAGACCAGTCATATGGCTGAAAAAAAAGTTTTAAAAAATGGCTAAGAACGGTACTTTCCATAGGACCGTTTTTTTGCTTTCGACTATCTCGAAAACGACTCAACCGATTCCTTCGAAATTTCACACACATATAGCTGTAGGTAGCTCAATTTGTATTGCATACCAATATTTTTGAAAAATATTTTTTTGTATTTTTAAAAGCATTTTAAAAAAAAAAATTTTTAAATTAATATTTTGAAAACTGCTTATTAAATTTTTTTCTAAAAATTTTAAATAAATGTTTTTGCTGAATACCTATGAACTGGCGTTTTTGAATTTTTTTTGAAAATTTTTTTCAAAAAGTTTTTCAAAAAAACCTTTTTTTTCTCAAAAACCGCTCCACAGATTTTTATAAATTTATTTTCATAAATTCAAATTTATCCAAGAAATAAAATGGCGTACTTTTTTTTCAGCTCAAATTAGTTTAGGTATTTATTTAAGAATTTTGAAAATTTTATTTTTATCAAAATCTCAAGCCCCTAAACCACTGTCACTCATTAGAGCAAGTTCATGCGACCCAGTCGTGCATTTTATTTGTATGACAATACATAGGTGAAATTGACTTATATGTACAGTAAAATCGAATCTGCAAACAGAGTAGGTAGAGTTGGTTTAAGTACCTATACTTTTTATAATGGTTATGACGTCACAAAAAACTAATAACTCATCATACTTTGTATTGTAATGTCAAAAATCCGTACGGCACCTCTAAATTGACACGTAGTACTTTCTCTTTTGACTGGACTTGCGGATGCTGCACTGATTGCGTATCCGATTTTCTTTTGCGTTTCTGATGCAGTTAAGGCATATTTGGTCAGATTTTTACTTTGGATATTGCATAACTTTTTTAATATGAGAAATAAATATGCCTTCGTACAATCAATCTTAAATCTTTAAGTCTAGTATACTCACATCGCCCTAAAACTTATCTTCCATACAAATTTCCTCTAAAGATAAATTTAAGCAAGGGTTTTTAGCCAGGCAAGCTACTCAGCAAAAAGTCTCCACAAAATTTAGCTAGCGAAAAAATGTTTAATACATTTTCTTTCACAAGATAAATTTTGACAGTTGACGACGCGGAAAAAAAATTAATAGAAACAGTCTTATATCATTGAAAAAGAAAATGGACTTCTTATACTTATACCCAGACGTGTCGTATTTAGACGAAAATATGTTGGGTTAAGTTGCGGAAAAACCAAAACCAAAAAAAAAATTGCAAAAAAGGCAGCAGAAAAAAAAGGAGCTATCTATGCTGGTGGAAGAATACCCGGCAATATGGGACCTTGGAGCCACACGGCATAGTAACACGGAGGAGGTAATTTCGAATTGGAGCTACATAGCCAAAGATATGGATAAATCAGGTACATATGTACAAATCTTTATTCAATATATACCTATATGCCTTTATTTTGCTAGTGGGGATTGGGGAATGCAAGGCAGCTTCGAAGTCACTTCGTGACAGTCTGCGGTATCATACAGGTGCAAGGAAAAAAACTTAGTCAGGAAGTGCTGCAGGAGAAGATTATGAAGGCGAATATCTTCCTGAGGAGAGCAGTATAGACTGGGAGTACTCAGAGGTGTTATCCTTCCTAACTGTTCTCCTTACTTACCGAGAAGCACAAGTTTGTTGTTTTAAAGGGATTTTTTCCCAAGAAATGAATAAGCTTTGAGGACGAAGGAAGTAGACCAAAAGACAGCCAACAGGAGGAAGAAACCCCTCCCTCTAGCTATACTTTTACGAAACGCCCCTTGTGTTTCTTTTCTTTAAGGTAGGGGTTAACCCGAAAGGATCGCTCTTTGGGCAATAACTTTGCAGCTAATGCACTAACTACCACAGTTGCGCATACAATAATTGAATTGCGTTTGATTCATAATTTAAATGTTTTAACTTTAATTATTTTGAACCAAATATGTATTTTTTTTAAAAGCTATCAGAGAATTGTAAAACAGCTGTTTAGCTCTCCAACTTCAAAATTTAGAACGCCTTTTAGCAAATGTTTATAAAGATAAAATTTAGTTTAGCGCTAATTAATTAACTGTCATACCAAAAATGTTTCAGTTTCTGCTTTTCAAATCTAATGGTATAGTTTTTTTTTTTTTTTGTTATTGCAAAACATTGCTAGTAAAGAACTTTTGCTCACAAATTTGTACACGTTGGTTTGTGTCTTCGAGAAGAAAAATGCAAACCTTACAAATGCGCTACTATGTATTTAGTTTGCATTAATGCCATTCTAACCAAAGAAACGTTTTTGGCGTGATGGGAAAGCGCTTGTGTGCCAACCGATACATCGCGAGTTCGAATCTCACAGAAAACGTAGACGAAATACTTTTATTCTCGTGGTGATGGTCATTTGGGTAATTTACGCCTGAAACACAATGTTGAGAAAAACTATGAATGTTCTGAGCGAGAATCAAAAGTTCTTTTTTACATCTGCAGATGTTATGTACATATATACATATATCATGTTTTCATTAAAAATTTCGAATGGTGTTTTTGCTGTGCCAAAAGTTGTTCACTGTACAGTACAAAAAAAATGCTTGTAATATTAATCGCAAAGCATGTACATGTAGGTAAAGCTAGTTCTAATTTTGTGGTATGTTGTATGGACCAGTTAGGATAGTAGGTATAAATCCAAATTTGCAAATTCGAAAAACTTGTGCTAGCTTTTTTTTACTCTCTGCTATAAAATTCATAAACTATTCGTTTTTCGTCAAACAAAAGTGAATATGTTCTTTTTATAAGTTTATTACACTTATTAAAATTAAGAAAAAAAAACAACTCTTAAACCCCATAGAGACCAAGCAACACTAAAATTTATAAATTTTGGGTAAAAATGGACCATCTTCAAAGAACCATAAAGTTGCGGTTTGATCTTAATGTTGTAAGTTTAATCGTAAATCAGAACACACACACATATAGGTATATTATAGTACAGTTAAAGTAATTTAAAGAGAGGTTTTTAACTCTTACGATGAATTGCGGTTGAATTTCGACCACGGTTCGCCCACTAGTGTATTTAAGCCCAAAAAGTGGTGTTCGGTATGTCGTATGTAAACCGTCGGTATGTCTGTGCGTTTTTGCGTCTGTGAGCTTTTCCACATCAAGCTTCAGCCTAAACGGCTTGACGGATTTTCTTCAAATTTCATACACAGTTGTTTAAATGAAAACGGTTGTCGGGGTTTTTTTTTAAATTTAATGTTTGCCTTTCGGCCGGTGTTTTTTGTTTGGTAAATAGTTATGACTTATAAGTTGGCGTGAAAGTACGAAAAACGTAGTTTTAAAAATTTAAGGAACCAATATTCAATTTTAACCTTTTTTCCGTTCGTTACATGAAAAATATGTATATCTACATTTTGTTGTGTAAATTTTTTCAATACGCCCACTTTTAAGGGCGTGATTTTCTTTAAAATACCTTTATTCAGGAAAAAAACTACTCGACGCAGCTGTATTTTTTTTACACATAGCTACAAATTCACTAATGATCAAATCTCAGTTGGTACTTAATTTTTTTTTTAACAATATTTTGGGACACCAAACTTTTAAAGAGCGTCAAAAGTCGTAATATGCATTAATTTTTCAATGTTTTTTTTTTGCTATCGGTACACTTCGGTTTGTATTCCTTGGTTACGTAGCAGAGTATGTGTCTATTTACATTCAAAATCTAATTTCTAAAAATTTAAGTTTTGTCTTTTCTTCAAATCGATCTGCAAGCTTAAAATTGAATGTCACTGTACCACCTTTCTTTCCTATCTTCCATTCCTTCTTTCCTTGCTCGTACATGTTAAATCATTATAAGGGTATTCATATCCCCTTGAGTGCGAGTGCATTATACAAAAAAAAAAAAAAAAACTGAGCTCACACTAATTACCCTGGCAATAAAAAGTCAACTTTGGGCGTGGCACACGCCTTGTTTTATTGCGCCAGCAGCAATTGAACATCGGCCACACAAAATTAATGTTATTGAATTATTTCCTGTTTGCTTAAGAATAATTTTGTTTCTGAAACTGGAACAGCGGCTGGTTGTGGGAGGTGAACGCATAAACACAAACAAATTGGGAATAGGGTATCCAACAGTTCGTTGAAAATGTACTGCAGCTATCGCTTATGTTTCTAAATGGATCCTTTTTAGAATTCAGAATCCAAACTAATTGTTTTACGAATTTGAGATATGTACATATACACATATGAAAATCAAAAACAAAATAAATATATTTATTTCATCCCATCGAACAAAATAAGATTATTGTGACGTTGATAATTTATATAAAAAAAAAATAATTTCTCAGTTGACGTTTGACAGAACCCATCTCGACCCATCGCCATCAGATATCAAATCTGTCATGCTGAGATTTGATCTTTCTTTGCAATGGAACTTGAAAAAGATCAAGTCTTTTGACAGAAAGAGCAAGTCTTTTTTGAATGAAATTCGCTATTAAGCGGAGTTCACATGGGACAATGCAGAGGCCAAGACAATGAGACAAGACAATCATTGTTCCATGTGAACAACTATTTCCAGGCCAAGACAATTGTCATTATATTGTCTTCCGAGCTAGCCTACCGAGCTATCTCTGAGGAAAATATCGATATATCGACTGGCTGGCATTGTCTTGTCCAACCCCGTTCAAGAAGCTCGGACAAGACAATTGAGTATTGTCCCATAGTCTTGTCTGCGTGTGAACGCTGCTTTAGTGTCTGATCTGCTGTAAAAAGTCGAAAAGTTTTCTGTGAACGTCAAAAAAAGTGGATCGGAAAATTCTTTCCGTCCGTCTATTTATGTGTTCGCCCATCTGTAATATTAAGCAAATGTTAATGTGCTTCAAACTTTTACTAAGTGAAGGCGCAGCGGTTCTGCTTGCTTCGCATCAAGAAAATCCAAGTCATAGCGTTGATTTATTAAAGAAAGTAGGTACCGCATGAATTCGCTTTGATTATGCGTAGCTTTTCAAGTACAATGTTAAATCACGACGAATTTAAAATCTTTTCCTATAAACATTCTACGTCAACTTTAAGAATATACCTATACCAAACAACGAAAAGTAACCCGCTGAATAAAACCAAAACTCACGATTTCTTAACACCTTTCAATGAAAAGGACAATAAAGCTTGTGGGTGGTAAAGTCACATCAAAATACACTCACAATAACTAGTCAAATCCACTCCTGCACAATCTTAAAGGATATTCTTTAGAAATAACACATTTTCCTTGAGGGTGCGAAAAAAAATAACTACTCAGCTCTTAACAATCTTTCCTCATAACACTAATGCATGTTTCAATGTTCATCATTCTGATCTTATACAGCCAAACAGAATGTAAACCGTCAGCCAGACGACCGACCTATTATAAAAATGTTCTAGTCTAAAGGCTACATAAGTATATAGTATACCTACCTAGCCTGTGTGCGCTACTTCATGCACTGCACACAGATGCACACAGTTCTTTTATTTGAGGGTACACCTTAAGAATAACGAAAAGGAGTCTTATAGAATCCTTCAACTTTTCTTAATGTTTTTTTTTTTGTGTTGTTGTTGTTGTTATATAGTATTTAATATATGCAATGTACATTCTATGTTCTTTTTTGAGTACAAGGAATCGTATTCCTTTCAGTTTTTGACCTCTTCTTGAAAGAAATAAAAAAAGAAGAAATTCCGCTCACTTCTAAAATAAGTGAACGAGGAGCCAAAAGCATCACTAGAATCATCACGTCAGCATAATGCCTTCTTGTGTAAATATAAAGTAGATGATGTTCACATCTCCTCAAACCATTGACAATTACAATTATTTCAAGTTGGTATTGTTTTAAGGGTAAATTGAGGAAGATGACGAGGAAGCAGTTTGCTGGTCCTTGTGATGGATGCTCAAGACAATTCACCTATTGAAATCCACTTTCAAAAATGCAACTCCTTATTGAGGAATTCTTTAGTCCACATTTGCATACATAAGTACCTAGGTAGGTTAGGTACCTAACAGAAGGCAAGCCCAACCCGACAACGACTACGACACGACACGACGTCGACGACGCGACGCACGACTACGTTCGTCATGTTCCATTGACAGTACTCTCGTGTCTCGTGTCGTAATAAATTCCCTCCTTTTTAACGCATAGCGGAAGAAGATATCGTTGATGGCTGCTGGAAGTATTCTTTCTGAATGCAACATGACGAAGGTAGGTAGGTACTCTCTACCTATATCATTGTTGAACTCTTTATTGTAATTCTAAAAATTTAGATATAAGATAAATGCCTTTTGTAAAAATTGAATGAATGAATGAATGTTATGCGATGCCGGGTATTTTTCTTGCTTTCTAAGGATGAAATTAAATTGAGAGATTTTGAAGATTTCATGAAAGCTAAGAGTGGGATTTAAAAATTTGAATTTTATTATTAAAAGCAATGTTTTTTAGAATGACAAAAAAAAAAAAAAAAAAAAAAAAAAAAAACCTACGGTAATATTATTTTTTCTTTCAATTGTTATAAGTCCTTATTTTTGTGCGTAACTCTTGTTTTGAATCCTTTTTACGAATTTATTCATTGCAAAGCAAAGCAACCAATCATGCGGAATGTAAATAGACAAGGCATTTTGTCTAGCATATCAACATAATACGTACATCACTGCCACAATGTGGGTGTACCCATTTCATCTCGAAGGAGAAGCTTATTTTACTCTCGATACCCTCTTTTAAATTCAAACTATATGTATACAGTTGACACACTGAGCTCTTTTTAAATGTTATGTTTGACTAAAGAATTGACCTTCTTTATGCTGCTGGTGCTGGGGTTTTGGATTTTTAGGAATGACTTTTGATTTCTTTTTCTCGGTTCATGCATCTTTTTGTTGAGTCCGGGTGATGATGGAAGACGAGTTATTAGGGTAAAATAGTGATTTTTTTGTAAAGATTCAAGTAGAAAAAAAAACAGCTTTGAACCTAAAAGAAGATGCAATTTTTGGAATACAAACAGTTGAATGGTCAAATAAAACTCTGCGTTCTATGTTAAGCTGCTTAATCAGTTTGGATTACTCACTCAGCTACAGAAGTATAATCTTCTATTGAAAAATGATATCTTTTATTTTTGAGTTCAATAGTTGGGAAGGTTTTATTCTGTGAAATATGGAAAATGCAAGATTTTGAAAAAATGCAAGTCTATTGGCCAAAACGCGTTGGAAGTTCTTTATATTTCCACAAGTTTTATTTTTGTGTCTATCTCGGCATGAACAAAAGAAAAGGAACAAGGTTATGAGGGTGAAAAGATTTTTTAAGCCGAAATTTCTGTTTAAAGTACAAAGCTTTAAAGGATGTCTTCTATTTCTTTGTAAATAATTTGGGACATCATTAGGGTCTATTTCCTATGTTCACATCACTTATCGGTTAGTTGAAGAAAAGTCTTCCTTTAATGTAGCCTAAACCATGTTAACAGAAATAACCTTTGTAACTGATAAAAATATGGATTTGAATTTAGTTGAATATTCAGATATGTGATGCACAAACTTGTTTTTCTTGTCAATGCTAATTGGCTCTCATGGTAAAAAAACGCTTTGGGGCTTTGTATTTTAAGACGAAATATAAGAAAGATTGAACAAATTATTTTAATATTTTTTTTGGAAAACAGCTCAATAGTTGGAGCTCTAGAATTTTCTATCCAGAAAATAAAAATACTAAAATTTTGGAAAAAATATCCCTTAAAAAGCAATGCAAAAACTTTTAAAAAAAATTGGTCAGCTTATTTAAAATTTTTTCAAAATCAAATATAAATTTTAAAAGGATGTTTTAACATTTTTAAAAATCACTTTTTTAATCGTTTTCTTGGAAAAAATAAGCATGCAATATTACTCTCTCAGTCTATTTGGGATAAAGTATGTACAAAAGTATATTCAAAATCGCCCGACGTTCGTTTTCAAGAAAATTAAGCTTATTGTTATTTTTATGTTAAAAAACAAACGGTAACACGGAAAATAAGTAAAAGCCTAAACGATTTTGATCAAATTTTGGGAGTTTTTTTTTGTTTGTAGAAACACGTCAGACTATCTTTTGGTGAAAACTGAACTTTATGTTTTTTTTTCCTTTTAAATTAGACTTTCGTAAACTATTATATTGGATATTATCGCTCATAAAAATATTGTTTATAACATTGCAATTACTAAATATATTTTCCTTATTCCTAAGAAAGTATGTATGCAAGTAGTCCTTAAATCTCGAGTCTAAATCATGAGCCTAACTGTTTTTTTCATTTAAAAGAGGCATTTTCAACTTTTTGATTATTTTTTGATAATTTCAATATGGTCTTATTCTAAAAAAAATGAGTGGTTTTATTATTTGAAAAATAATATTTCGAATGAATGAAATAAGGGCCGATGATGCCATGCCGCCAGCGTATAAACCTCACCAAACATATGAACTTCGCGAACAGATATTTTTTTTTAAGTGATAATTTCTTATGGGAGGGTAAACCGCTTTGTTACGTAACGCGTTGCGGCTCCACTCTGTCTGGCTTCCCTTTCTCTCTCGCATACGGGAGCAGTAGGCAGGCTCCTTCTCTCTCACTTTAACCCACAGCACATTCTATAATCAATAAAATATTTCATTAATAAATAACCTTTCCTCACATTATCTTATTGATTTACATAAAGTTTAAGTAATAACCTAAGCTTTTCTCAAATTAAACAATTTAAATATTAAATAGTTCAAGTTAGGTTTGGTAGTTTAATTTATCACTTCTGTCGAACGTCCCGAGACACACACCTTTTTTTCAAAATAAATTTCCACAATTTGGAAGCGTTGTGTCTGCGTTAAACGATTTATTTTGAATTGCCAAACTAAACAGAAATGTCAACACAGTTTGACATTCTCAACTGTCAAACCATAGACAACAACCATCGAAATTTCTCATGCAGCTAAAAACAACCACCCTTTATATATTTATATTTTTGTTGTTGCTATAATTATAAATTCTATTTGGTAAGTTGTCAGTTCTTATTTAAAAATTTGGCCAGTTAAAATGGTTTTTGGCAAATTTTCGATTGGGACCAAGTTTTATGTAGCTTCGTTTTATTGCATATTTCATTAAAAACTTGTTGGTCTTGTGTCAACAGGTGTGTTCGCACCTTTCTAAGGGTTTAAGCGGACATTCCTGTTTGGTTTAAACATTGTCCTTGATATTGACTACCCTACCATACCCATAAACAAACCTTAAAAGTGCTTGCAAGGAACTTTATTTTTATGAAATTTTGTGCAAGTCCTTTCCTTTGATTGAAGTTAATTATTCCAGGACAAATAATATATCGGTATCGCCCACAGAATTGTTATTTAAAATTTTGGATTTCTCATTAATGTCAGAACTGATTCTATTGAAATTGAATGCACCCTGTAACTACCAGCTTAGGATAATCCCAAAAAATGGTGCTATCTTAAGTTTGAAATTAATTTTAAAATTTTTAAATTAATTTTAAAATTCTAATATTTGTTTTATTTTTAATTTTTTTTCCAATTCAGTTGGAAAATAACAATAATGAAATGAAATATTTTTTGTTTTAAGAATAGTATCAGTCTGCCAACCAAGAATGGTGACAGACGTGTGAGTGCACATTAATCTTTGTCACTGTTTTGTGTTTTCTTTCTATTCTGCCAACACCAACTCCACACGGAAAGAATTGAAAAATCACCAATAATTGCGAAATATGCAATGTACAAAGCATGTTTTTTTTTTTTTGTAAATCATGGCACTTTTATTCCAAACTTATTGAAAATTGGCAATTTAACTTTCAATTCATCTCAAAGTACAACCATTTCTAAGTTGAGATTTACGATTAAAAGTCATAATTGAAGCTTGCGCCCTTCAAAGTAAACTACAACCTTTTTGTCGCAATTTACTTCTTCAAGGGAATAATTCCATTTATACTTTTTACCAATCTGGATTTGCTAAAAAATTTTCGTGATTTACAATCACTGAGTATTAAAATCAACTCAAGTGTGTCTGACGGCTACGTCGAAGGCCCGGAGTTCGATCCCTGCCTCCAACTAATATTTTTCTTCTTTTTTTTTGGTACTGTCTCTTTTGAAGAAATGAAATATCCTCCAAGAATAAATCTGGTTAATAATTCTAATAAACTGTTGCCTTCGCGTTACAATTGATCAATAAATTTCGTTTTCAAATCTTTGAGTGAGTTTTGATCGCTACGGTTGTTCTGATTAAGTGCTCTACTTTAATATTTATTTTCGAGTTGTTATAAGGCATTGGCAACAATTAAATAAAGTGGAAACTAAAATCAAAGTAATCTAGTAGTGAAATTTATCAATTTATTTTGAAAAAAACTATTTTATTAAGTGAATTAAAAAATTAAAATTAAAAAATTGAACTGAACTTGAGTGGAAAATTAAACAAAGGACAAAAGTTTAAGTTAATAGGTATATAATGAGTTCCCTTATATGCAAGCTGTGTACTAAGCACATAAAGAAAGAAAAGGACGGCATTCCGTGCAGTGGTGTGTGCAATGGAGTGTTCCACCTGTCTTGTTTTTCATTGAGTGAATACGACAAACGCATAACACTGGAACATGATTGCATTCTTTTTCAATGTCCTGAGTGTCAAAAATTTAGCAGTGATTTGTTAAAAAGCATTAATGATATTAAAAATCTTTTGATAAATAATAATGATATAGTGAAAAATATCGATAAAAAAATTGATGATTTTATCCCATGTTCTTCTGTGTCTCAAGCTCAAACAAAAAATGCACCCCCCTCAAATGTTTTGGCTAATGAACCACCTGTTATTATTGCACCTAAAGGTACACAAAACAGTGATATAACAAAAAAAGCGATTAAAGATAATATTAACCCTCAAACTTTATCTTTGAAAGTTAAAAGTGTATTAAATCGTAAAGACGGTGCTATAGCAATCAATTGTGTGGATACGTGTTCTCGAGAAACAATTGAACGTGAAGTGTCGGCCAAAATGGGTGATGATTACAATGTAATCACTCCAAAATTAAAAGATCCGAATGTTATAATTTGTGGTTTAAACGAAGATTGGGAGACCGGAGCACTTTGTGAAGCTTTAAAGTCACAAAATGACATTACAGACAATTTTAAATGTGTTCGAATTTATAAAGGCCATGGTAAAAATAGTTTTAATGCAATCCTTCAAGTTAATGGCGATCTTTTTAAAAAACTGCTAGCTCTGCAAAAGGTCAATGTCGGATGGGACCAATGTTCGGTGTACGAGTATAATTGGATAAAGAGATGCTATAAATGTTGGGGATACAATCATGAAGCCAAAACATGTAAATCTGATGCGATCTGCCCCCGGTGCGGTGACCCCCATGAGGAACGTCTCTGTGGAAAATCGGAAAAATGCAATAATTGTGTGCAGTATAATAAAAATTTAAAGCTCAGTCTTGATATTGACCATGATAGTCGTAATAGTGAATGCCCGGTTTTTAAAAAGAAAATCCAAATTGAAAAGAATAAAATAAAATATTAGCAACCAAATAAATTATCGTTTGTGTACTTTAATATACAAAGTTTAACAGCAAATTTTGATGAACTAGAAGAAGTTTTAAGTAAACAAGAATTTGATATAATTGTTCTTTGCGAAACATGTGTAACTGAAAATATTTCAAACAATGAAATTAATGTGAACAACTATAATATAATAAGATGTGATAGTACTTCAAGGCATACTGGTGGAGTTGTCATTTATGTAAAAGAAAATTTACAATTTGAAACATTAATGACTTTTAAGTTGAACATGGATTTGGTGGCTTAGTATTAAAGTACGTTGTGGTTTTTGTTCTTTTGTCCTTGCTGGCTTGTATAGATCTCCTTCTTCATCCAACAGACTGTTTTGTGAATGTTTCAGTGAACTTATGGAAAATCTGGCTAAAGAAGACTGCAATATAATTCTTATTGGAGACTTCAACATTGATTGGTTTGATAAAAATAATATTTATAATCGCGATTGTAGTAAAATTATAATTGAAAACGGATGTAAGCAGTTGAAGCCAACGAGAATAACGAGTACCTCTAGAACCTTAATCGATTATGTTGTTTCGAACTGCACTAATTTAGAGGCTAATGTTAATAATGATTTTAATATAGCAGACCATGAAGCTATTTGTCTTAAATTACTAATTAGAGACAGAAAAATTGAAAAAACAAGTATTAAAAATGTAAAGTTGTTAAGGTATACGAAAGCTAATTTATGTTCAGCACTTGAACATAATGGTATAAGTATATCTGGCATATCAGACTTTCATCAGTGCGCGGAAAATCTTCAGATTAATATACTCAGTGTGTTAAATCAATTTATAATCCAGAAACCAATGAAAAAAATCGAAAATTCATGGTATACTCCTCATCTAAATGAACTTAAGAAGCAAAAACATTTCTCTAAGAAGAGAGCAGTTTTTACTAATAGTATTGAGGATTGGAATAATTTTAGAGGCATTCGTAATATGTATAGTAAAGAACTTACGCGCTCAAAAAATAATTTTACAAAACGAGCTCTATCCAACTGTAGCGACCAAAAAGGAATGTGGAGAACCCTTAAATCTTTAGTTCTTCGTGAAAAAAATAGTGAAATAAATAAAGTTGTATTTGATGGAGTAGCGGTTACAGACGAAAAAGAAATAGCTCAAAAGTTTAATGTGTTTTTTATAAACAGTGTGAAACAAATTAACGACGCAATTGAGAAAGTTTCTTATTCAAATCAAATCGATTTTATTATTGTAAATCCCTTCAAGTTTAAAGAAGTATCTATGAGTGAATTGAAAATTGCATTAAAAGAATTGAACAATAAACGGGACAGTGACTTGTTAAGTCCAAAAGTATTGTTGGATGTATTTGGCGTTATCGGTCCTTCATTATTAAATGTAATAAACCTATCCCTAAAAGAAGGAAAATTTCCTAGTACATGGAAAAACTCAATCGTATCTCCTATTGAAAAAGTGAAAAAAACTATAAAGTGCGAAGAATTCAGACCTATTAATTCCCTTCCGATCTATGAAAAAGTTCTAGAAAAAATTGCCCAAAAACAGCTATTAAAATATTTAAACGATTTCAACATTATTATTGAAAATCAATCGGGTTTTCGCCAAACACACTCATGTGAATCAGCTGCAAATATGGTATTAATAGGTTGGAAAGAAGCTATTTCACAAGGTAAAGTAGTTATTTGTGTTTTTCTTGATCTTAAACGAGCTTTTGAGACAATCGATCCTGATATTCTGTTGGAGAAATTGTCCATGTACGGGATCAATGGCGTTGCTCTTGATTGGTTCAAAAGTTTTCTATTCGGACGAACACAACAGACTAAAATCAATGACACCATATCTGATCCTGAGGCAATTAATCTTGGAGTACCTCAAGGCTCAATACTTGGTCCACTTCTTTTCAACATTTATATCAACGATATGAACAAAGTAGTGAGGAACAGCAAACTAGCTTTGTTTGCAGACGATTCACTTTTGTTTGTAGAAGCCGAAACAACTCAAGAATGTCAACGCTTGATTCAAGAAGACTTGAATAGTTTAAATGTATGGCTCAAAGCAAATAAGTTAAAACTTAATGTCTCAAAAACTAAATGTATGCTCTTGAATGATGATATGAATTTAAATGTTATAATAGATCAAGAAATTGTAGAACAAGTTCTGGAAATAAAGTACTTGGGTATCATTATTGACTATAAACTTAGCTTTGAATCTCATGTGCAATATATATCTAAAAAAGTAGCAAAAAAAGTGGGTTTTTTGAAACGAATAAGAAATAAAATAAACACTATAACTGCAATAAATATTTATAATGTAATAATAAAACCACACTTTGAATATTGCTCAACAATTTTATTTTTAATTAATGAAGGGTCAATGAACGGTCTACAAAAGTTACAAAATAAAGCGATGCGTGCAATTCTTCGATGTAGTATTTATACTCCAATAAATTTGATGTTAAATATTTTAATGTGGATGAATGTTAAACAACGTATTTATGTGAATGTTTTATTGTTTGTTTATAAAATAAAAAATAATCTTCTACCTAAATACTTATCAAAATATGTTCATTATGTAAGAGATGTCCAACCTTATTTATTAAGAAATAGAGATGATTTAAGACTGCAAAGATTTAGAAACGCAAGATCTCAAAACAATTTAATATACAAAGGCTTTAAACTTTATAATGATTTACCAAATAATGTCAAACAACTAAGTAATGTATATGAATTTAAGAAAGCAATAATCGAGTTTGTAAAACAAAATGTTTAAACATACGTACCTACCTATATAATTATATTAAATGCCAATGCCAATATTAAATAACAAATTATTATTAGTTTTAGTATATATACACAAAATCTTGTAAATATTTAATAGCAGAAATACGCTAAATAAATACATTTCAATTCAATTCAAATTCCTACCACTTTGACAGGTACTCAAATAAACACTCGGAAACCACTCTTGGGGACCAGTTAGGGGCCAGTTATAGCGATACGGAAAACCAAACCGCAAAAATTTTCAAATATAAAATTTGGTATACCTAAAATAATCATATTTAAAACACAAATGCTACACTGATGGATGGCAACCAACTCAGAGAATTTATTTTACAAATACAAATTTGAATGAACTTGTACTTTTTGTTAAAAACACATTTAATCATTTTTCTGTTATACGTATAAAAGAAAAATAAAAAAATTCATTTTCAACAAAATGTATTTGTTCAATTAAAATTATTATGAACAAAAAAATTCTCTGCATTGATTGCCATCGATCAGTGTAGCATTTGTCTTAAAAATCGAATCAGAACATACAAAATTTTCCATTTAAAAAATTTTTTCGGTTTCGTTTTCCGTATCGCTGTAACTGGCCTTTTATTGTCAACTGCTGTTATACACGTAGTAACAAAATCAGAAAACCCTTTTTTTACCTGATGTAGGTTTTCCGAACACAAAATCTATTGGATTTCCTGTTTAAGAACACACACAAAATAAAAATAACCTAATCCTTAACAAAATCGGTTTTTATTCATAACCTTCGCAGCTTAAAGCTATGACCCCTTTTATCCTATTTTTACCTGTGCGTTTTTCTGCATACTTGTCATTAATTTTTATTTTAACAATTGTTTCTGGAGAAAATTGACCGCATAGCCAAAAAATTAGTCTAGGCAGGGAAAATGGAACAGCCTAGCAACTGGATATCTTAAAACTAAATCAAGATTTATTTAAACACATTTACAAAGTTTAGTATTTCTTCTGAAAACAAAGAATATATACCCAAGAATCATGCTCTAAAATTTTGTTGACGAAATAGAGGACACCTTGTATACGCGAGTTGGGCCTGGAAGATCACACTGTCTGTTAGTTTAAGGTTTATGTGCATTAGGTCTATGAGTCTTCTGATTCTTTGGAAAAAAGACAAAAGGCTTGTTGACCCGAAGTCTTTAGCTTAAGTGTTTCGCCTTGCCAGCTCTCAAAATGAAAAAGAAATAAATTACCTTTCATCCAACCACTAGGAACAATTGTCAGACCCTGCAGTCTTGTACCCAGGAGTCAAAATAGCGCTTCTAATTTTCTTTAATTTTATAACCCATGTTAAAGATATCTTAAAATGGATACAAGACCTTCGGAAGATTTAAATCACGCGGCATTCCAAAGGCTTGTGAAGGTGATGCCTGGAAACGGGAATTTCAAACTATTTCAGCTTTGTCATGTCAAATTTTATAATTCCGAACCATTTTTCTTCATCCTACATGTCTAGCAGCTTCATAAAAGTAAAATTTTATTAACGGCTAAATCCTTTTCTGACTCAACAACAACAACAATTTTGACAATAAATTTAAAAAAGTCGCTCTTTTTTAGTAAGAATGTGTGTGTGTGTGTGTGTGTGTGTGTGTGTATTTATGTGTGAGCAATAATTTGACCAACTTCTATAGCACAGATTGTTTAAACAAAAATTTCCTTGAAAACATTTAAGTAAGGCAGCAAATAATATTTCTTAAAATCAAGTTGTGCGTCTTTAAAATAGTCCTTTTTGTTTATTTACATAAACGGTTCATTTTAAATTGATGGCCTTTAATATTTAGCTTCCTAAATCTTTTGCATAAAGATGTCACTGCAAGATGTTGTCCTGAAGAAGAGTAGATTTACGTGAATATTAAATCAAAGTTTACTTGGTGAACTTTGTGTATAGTTTTTGCTTACAAGGAGCTATATTTTCGACACATCCTGTTATAATATTATATGTATATGTATATGTAGTGTATGCAAATAAAATATCATCCCACATCCTACAAAGTTGTATGTTTTATTCACACGTAAGTGTTTATGTTTCATGTGTGAAAATATATTCTGAGAACCCATGGAAAGATTAGTTTCGTAACTTCTGTTTTGGTTGAAGAAAAGATCCATGTCACATTTTTATCAGCCATCAGCTTTAATTGTTGTTAGGAAAGTGTAGACAAATGCAGGATATTTGTATGTTATTGTTGCAATAATTTTCCTTCTATAATTTTGTAACGTTTCTCACTGACTTACGATTTTTATCCATTTCATACAAAAATAGTTTTTCAAGTTACGTTTTAAGGATAAAAGCAAACATAAACTGGAATTTCGAAAGAATTTACTCTCTTTTTTTTTTAAAGAAAAGGTGACGTTAGTCAAAGCCAAGGGAAATTCCAAAAATTTAAATAATTTTGGTCTTAGAAGGCAAAGAGGCGGCACATGAATTTTCCCAATATTGAACCATTCGAACTATTCTTTTGAACTATTCTTTTAAGGTGGCTTTAAAAAATGGAAAAACTGTGGCAAAAATGTTTATAGGTAGAGGGAGATAACATTGAAAAATAAACGAGATTTGAAAAATCCTACGATAGTCACGAGTTGTATAGGGTCAATCACTTCTCGGCTTCGAAAGTAAAGCTAAATAAAAAACAGTTTTGTTTGAAATTTTATTTCATTATAAAGTTTGGAATTTGCCGTAAAGTGTGAAAAACAACATCATTCAAAGATGACAGCTAAGTTTGACAGATGTCATTTGTCAACCTTAAACCACGAAATTAATAGCGTTGTTTGTTAAACTTTACCCAGGGTCGCCCTGGGTTTTCTTGACAACTCCAAGAGTTGTCAAAAAAACCTGGGTTTTTCGGTTCTCAAAAAACGCATGACGGCTGCTGATTGTATATTTTTCACAACGCATAAAATCAAAATTTTCCATTTTGCTTTATTTGTTCGATTTGTATTTATTTTCATCAAAATAAATGCATTCACTTGCATTTCATTTAGTTTTATCGAAAAAAAGACATGAAAAACCAAATACAGAAGAAAAATACACAAGAAATGCTTGACAGTAAAAGTCACTTCAACAGCCGATTCGCTACCTCAACTCGCCCAGCTAAATAGCAAGATCGACTTCAGGGTGACTTCAGGGCGACCGACCCCAGGTTTCAAAAAACAGAGAATTTTGTATTGAGGGCGAGTTGAGGTAATTCAAAAAACACGCTGTGGCGACCCCAGGGCGACCCCAGGGTGACTTCAGGGCTCAACAAACAAAGCTAATAATGATCCCGTAAAATAGAATATAAATAAAATAAAAATTTATATAAATCCAAACCCCAAGAGTAGGTTAAAGCTTTTTCTTAGGTCTTAATCACAAGCCCATTATCAGACTTCTCTAGTAATGCTATTCCATGTAGTCCATTTTATATATATAAAAAAAAAAAAACATTTTCATTAAAAACATTAAATTCAATTATCTCACAGTAAGTCCGCTTTCGAAAGGTCTTATTCGATGAGGTTAATTAAAATATTACATTCATTATTCAGTAGTTCAATAAAAGCAGTACACGTAATTAAGATTCTGGATAAAACAATACATTAACAGGTGGTCTGTTTACATATCTGGAACAGATGTGATGAGCTTATTAACATCATTAAATATCTGATTATATCGCCATCCAATTTAATGAAACAATATGTTCTTCCGGTCATTTCATCGGTCACCGGAACTTCCCCTTATCAAACAAAGAAGTCCTTTTTTGTTAATAAAGGATCATTTTTGACATTCAAGCACAAAGTTCACATATTTTGCAACTTCGAGTGTTGAAATGAAAGATAGAATATATTTTTATAAATTCACAATAAAAACGTAGATTCAATATTGTTTTTATGAAAAAAGAAATATTTACAGAACACATAAGTACATACATACATACGAGTACAATATGTAAAATACTATGTATAATGGTTGTTAATAAATTAAGCACGATTTCTTTAAAAATCCCATTCACTCCAAGTTCTCTTTAAATTGTTTAATCCCAAATATTGCAGATAAATGCTCATACATACGCTTAAAAAGCTCTCACAGGAATCGAACGGCAACTTGACTGTAAAAAGATTCTCAAAGTAAATTGGAAATCCTTCGATAAAGGAGACTTTTTTTTGTTTCATATGGCTATAAGGTGAGTTTTCTTTGTATAAGCTTTACATTTAAATACTACGAGATACGTATATTCGTTCTAGTTAATTTTTTTTTAACGCTTCATGAATTAAAACAGACAGACACTTTGTAATTAATCCGCTGCAAATTTACGAGAAAGGTGGTATTAAAGTGATGGCGTGTCGATAACTAAAGGTTTGTTTTTTAAAAAGGATACAAAGGTTGGGTACACCTACACTACATTACATACACCTGCTCCTTCATGTCAGTCAGTCTACACAAAAAGTGAGCACTCATACAATCGTGTGTGGATTATAGGGTCTTAAGTGAGCCTTTTGTTTTATAAAGGATCTTTAGAAATGCATTAACAAAAGACTATAGTTACCCTGCCTAACCTATTTTGTTAATTCTATTGTTTGTTTGTAAATCATTAATTGCTGTTGAGGAGTAATTTATGTCGAGCTTTTGGCAATAATTTAAAAATGAAAGACAGCAAATTTTAAATGAATGTGGGATTAGATAAAGGTGATGAGAAAGTGTAAGGAGCATTTGTTGTAGTTTTGAACTGATTACGATTTTGCAACCTCTTGTTATAATAGCTTCAAGTGGCTTTCAATTAGAAGGCGGTAGTTTTTAAGAGCGGAAAGAGAAGTAACTTCCTTATTCCTGGTCCGAGAAGCCTTCAACGAGTCGTTTCCGAATCATTTACCTCGATGTCTAAGAGCGAAAGATGTGGAGAAATTATTCTTTTATAGAAACCGTTCCCTAACACGACCTTGGTATTTTTCAAATCAACAAAAGATTCCTTTTTGGTCATAAAAAGTACACATCTATAAATACAGCTTTGCTTATTGGGCTTGGGCTGTTATCAATCATTACAAAATTTATTTTACACCTAAGTGTGTGGCTAAAAGACCTTAGTAATGTAAAAAATTGAGATGGTCGATGGTGTTCATTTTTCACGATTCTTCGGGTGATATTCGGTCTTGTATGTATCGATGGAGAATATGGAGGAGGAGATTAAATGACGAGCTGTTCGGGCTATACAGCGACTTTGACCTGGTCAAAAAGCTGAAAATACAGCGGCTTATATGGCTGGGGTATGTAGAGCGTATATGGACGGATACGCACCAGTCCGCCTAATTTTTAATTCTAACCCTGAGTGGCGACGCAGTACTGGAAGACCCCATCTAAGGGAGACTACCTAAACCATCTTGATGTGCGCAATTGGAGATTACTGGCTAGGAACCGGCCCAGCTTGGAAGGTTTTTTGGTTGAGGCCGAGGTCCACAATGGGCTGTCTGCACCACCTTAAGTAAATAAGTAAGATTGTGTTCACTTTTTACTTGTGAACTGGCAAAGTTACCTCTATCTATAAACCTACTCTTTTGCTGAGTTGTTTTGTTGCACAACGGAATGAACTCGATTTTTTTTTGGTTCTTAAAGTAGTAAAAGGATCCGATATGTCATTAGTTCTTCTACTGCATTGCGAATTTCAGCCCTCAAAATATTATGAAGCCTTTCAGCTTTTGGAAGTCTGGGCTGAAACTCTAACTGCTGTTTTGACAAAAATCTAGTTTTTACGCGTAGGGGATCCAAAAATGTTTAATATTTTTGCGCGAATAGCTTAACTCCCCTCATGGTGTAAGTTGTAACATAAGCTGGGGTAAGTTGCAACAAGAGCAGCTGGAGAATAAGCTGAAATTACTGGCATTCTTGGTCTCTTTGAAGACTTTTATTTCCTCTGTGCTGATTTTGGGCAAGGCTTTTTACATTTTACGTAAGAAGCATCAGAACGAACTCGGGGTATCAAAGGAGTTTATTCATTAGCTTGGTTCATACCAAATTCAATATAAACATGTTCCAAATTAGACTGGAATAATGGTTCGACTAGACCCATCATGAACATTTATACAAAGAACACAGTTTACCAAAAACCGAAAGAGCGAAACTCAACATGTGAAAACACATTATATGTGTACAAAAAACAACCTTGTAAAAATATAAGGACAAAAATAAAAGTTGGAAACCGGTTTGTTTTCATTACTCACATCAGAGCTGCCTTTATTGGAGTTCTGTTGAAAAATGAAGAAAATATTTCGGTATACATATATTGAGGAGATGCAAATTTTTCTCTTTCAAGCGATTCTAATTTTATTACCCTAGTTGCTGCTAGCCGCGCTATTCCTAGCCTTTAATCGCAAGTAACTTCATTAAATAAATGTTGTGAATGTATTTTTATGACATTAAGACTAAAAAAGTGACAAATACAGGGTGGGCCATTTCTTTTTAAATCATAGGTTATTTTGACACTGACTGTTCCTCGCTAGAAATCTTAACAGAAAGTCAGAGTCGCTTTACGTTTGAAAAATGTTGGGAAATATTGAACATTTATTTCCAAAGTGAGAGCTGTTTAGCCGAAACAGTGGGTTTTTTGAAAAAAAAAAAAAAAAAAATTATATTAAATTTGTGCAAAAAGTTCGTGAGACTGGTATGCTAATGGAAAACAATCATCATTTCTCACCGTGTGGTTTGGTTTTGGTACCTACAGTGTGCAGAGACGAGAATGTAGCAATGTAGCTGCTGAAGCAGAGAGCGTGAAACTCAATCAGAGAGAATATGTGAAAATTTCATTTTGCCCACAAGCTGATTTGACAGTTAAAAACTATTACCTGCGAAAGTGTTCGCAATAATAAGCGGATTAGCTGCGTAAAAATCGCGTTGTTGGTATTCACATTTATTCAAAGACAAATCAAATCACATAAAAAAACGGCAATGGGTTTTTTTTAGGGTCATACGATACCTCATACGAACGAAAGATTCCCTTCTCTTTTATGTCCTCTCTGGACTCAATTCACGAACACCAACTCGCCATCGATCTCAACAGCTCAACATTTCACGCACAAAACTGGGGGAAAATTCAGCGCAAAGATCTCGGATTATTTGCTTCTTATAGGTTTAATTGACTCAGTCATTGAAGGTGCACAAACATCCGCTTTGATATCGCCTCGTACTTTGGGCTTTAGAACAGCTTGAATTGGACAACAACTTATTTGGCGAAAAATTATCTTTTCTGACGAGGCGAATTTTCATCTCGCATCTTGGGCCTCGGAAACCTCGCTAGTTATTTTCGAGAAGCCAATGGATCCACAGAGACTGACAGTTTGGTGTGGATTGTAGAGTGGTTGCATCATTGGACCATTTTTCTTTGAAAATGAAGCTGTGAACAACTTTTCGCTCATTAATGGTCGTAACAGACCCATGCTAAAGGACTCTTTTTTTTTTTACTGAAATCAAAGACATGAATTTGGATGAACTCTGATTCATGCAGGATGCCTATGCCACAATCAATCTTTTGTGCACCAAATTCCCAAATCATTTTATCAGCCGTCTTGACGATACCAATTGACTCAGAGCTGCGATTTGACCCCTTTAGACTTGACAGAATGCGCTTCTGCGAAGCCAGCCACTTGAACGGCCGGCATTCTATTCCATAATTAATGGGAATGTTTGCCCTGACTAATAAAGCCATGTAAAAAATGTGATTTTGTTTATTTTACAGAATTTTTAAAAAGAAACTTGTATATGGCCCACCCTTTACCACAGACATATAGATACAGACCGCCAACTCCTGATATTTTCTCTCTTTGTTTACAGGCTTGGTGTGTATTTTATTTTGAGTAGGTATGTTTAAACTGTCTCGTAAGCTCTCCCGTGCATTTTAAATGGGAACCCAATACCCGAAAAATAAAAGGCACTGTCAGAGATGTATTACATATACGGTGGTGAATAAAATATTTTTAGGGTTAGTGTTTAAGGCAAGAGGAGTACGAGTTGGCTGTCTGTATCTGTATGCCTGTGCCCATTACTCTATCAAACCTTCCATATTGATCAGGTATAATAGATAATGCGCTTGAATCCTTTATCTTTGATATAAGGATATGGAATTCCTCAGCAAACCCTAAACTTTATTACCTTAGCAACAAACAAAACCAGAAATTAAATAGTTTTATGCAAAGAATTCAACATGACCAATTTAAAGTTTTGTATCGTAAATTCTTTAATGAGACATTCCCCATACAGACCACAATAATCCTTCGTTTCTTCGCATTATCCTTTACAAAAGGTTAAATCATTGAGTGGTATGAGAGTCAAATAATTAACCTATATTTAAATAAGATGACATAACTGATACACAGGAGAAAAGTGGGGTTATTAATCTTCAAAGAACACTGACAATTACAAACCCAAAGCATCTGCAATAATTGTGTTAAGCACAATCAAATGTAATGCATGAACTGTAACTTAAGCCCCCCAGGCACAAAGGCCATCCAAAACAATTTACTGCGACATAACCAAACTATTAATTCGCCCACAGGATATGGCTCATCTCACTTTGTGAGCAATTCACAGGGAAACAGTTGTGAAATTGATTTTCGCAAGTTGGAATAAAATTCAATCTAAAACTTTTTCTCAGAATGGTTTTCTTTTCATAGGTACAACCACATCAACAGATCAACGGGCAAGAAATCACTATTTCGGTAGATTGTTGCATTTACTTCTTGTTTGCGTTTGTATCTCTGTAAAAAAAAGTTTCACCGACCAGCGAAGCGACTTCTAAGTTTTTAGCAGGAATCAGGATACTTAATCACATTTCAAGTTCAGGTCAAAAAACGTGAAGAAAACTTTTCAAAACTTTCTCTAAACGTACATACCTATTTATTTATTTTATTTTCATTTTTGTATCTGTAAAAGTTTTGCCTTGAGTTATAATTTTCATTACCTTCTAAGAGAAATATTTACTCTAATTTTGTATTATGCCACCTTCCCCCTATCTATTCCCTACGAAGTATTCAGGAAACTAAATTGAAGTTGTTGGCGTGACGTGGCGGTAAGACTACGACCCGACTATTTTTCTAAAACTCCTTAAAGTCCAACGGGAAGTATGACGATGAGCTCTTTTTCAAATTGTTGGCCTTCATGCTCTTCACAGAAAGTAAAGCAATTTCATGCGGACAAAGAGATGATTATCTATGTTTTTAAAGTATATGAACTTTTCTGTGAGTGGCTTAAACGTTTTTGTTTCCAAAAATTCAACGCAGACACAGACATCAGCTATAGCTTCAAATTGTTCGTTGAAGAGTGTTAAAATATTACAAGCCCCGAGGATGAGAAGTAGGTACTTCTTCCTAACTCAACTCGGGTTGTACATCTCAAGTATGCTATTTTAACATTAATCGTCGTTGATAAGGAGCAAAAATAAATTGAGTTAATTTAAAGAGCAACGTTATAAGGTCCGCATTAGATTTAAGGGATAATATAAGCTAAGTGAATAATTGGCAACTTTAAGGATAAACGCTTTTTTTTAAGTAAATTAACAAAGACATCATTTTTAAACAGATTCTGTGAATTGTTGTTGTTAACTATGATATGGGACAATAATTAGTGAAAGTTAAAGTTTACAACCAAAATATTCAGCTGAGACATTTTTTTTTAAATTAGTCATAAGAACATGAGGAAATTTAGTAACAAGCGTTCGAACTTGCTGTAATGTGTGACAGTGGTCTCGGGTTTGATATTTTGGAAAAAAATGCACTGAAAAAATGATAGGAAATTTTATTGATCACTTAAGAATCAGTAAATGAAATGTTTTTTGGAAAAAAATAAGTAAGCCATCTGATTTCGTTTACTGTTTAAAATTTTAAGAAATTTTTTTCAAAATCGTTCCACCAATTTTTTTTTCAAAAAAACATTTTTTTTTGAAAATTTTTTCGAAAAAATATACCAAATTTTTTTTGAGTATGCCAATTTCTAGCACTTTGTAGTTTTTATGAGAAAAATAAAATTAAAAAAAAATAGATTTAACCGTTTTTGGAAAAAAACAAAAACTTAAATAAAGAAAAAAAACTATTTTGAAACTCAATTTTTTTTTTTCAAAAATTTAGGAATTCATATTATTTTGTCTATAAGAAAGCTCTTATATTAAAAATTTCATCGAAATCTGTCAAGTGGTTTACGAGAAATACAGAAAAACCGGTCCTATGGGAGGTACCGTTATAAGACTTTTACTGGAAAATGTACTCCAACAAAAACATAGTTTGCACAGAGAGCACTATTCAGAAAATGTTATCAAAATTGTAGGAGCCGTTTTTGAAAAAAATAAATTTTTCACAAAATATCGTATGGCAGGTAACGTTAGTTTTAAAGCAAGAATGCTAATTCCAAAAATCCCTCTGTAGGACGTCATAATAATACTACCTACCAAGTTTGAAGCAAATCGGTCCAGCCGTTTAGGCTGTAGGTGTCGATACATTAGGACGGACAGACAGACGAGACGGTAAGACAGACAGACACAATGGTCGGACCCACTTTTTCATCGCAATGTATTGTTTATCATCGTAATATTATGTTTGATTGTCCAAAAAATATTTTTTTTTACGAATGCATATCTTGCCTTATAGTACCTATAATCGCAAGTTAAAATATACAGTAAGTGTTATTTGAGAATGCGTATCTAAGTACATAATATTATAACAAATTCAAAATTGTTGGACCTTTTTTTTGAATTAGTTTCATTTTTACTTGCTCTATAGGGCAAGTATTGGTTTCGTGCAGAAAAAAAAAATCGAGGTTTTAATCAAACGTGACATTACGATGATAGAGAAGCCCAAAAAAGTGGTTTTCGCCATACCGTCCGTCGGTCTGTCTGTGCGTCTGTGCGGATGTGCGGATGTGCACTTTTTCACGTCATGCTACAGCCTAAACGGCTTGACGGATTTTCTTCAAACTTGGTATATAGCAGTTTGAAGAAAAACGGTTGCTGAGGATTTTTTTTATTTTGTTTTAGCCCGGCTCAAACTGGTACCTTTCAAGTAACGGTTTTTTTCAATTTGGATTTTCTCGAAAACGGCTCTAACGATTTTGATTAAATTTATAATTTAGCTTACTTTAAGCATTTCTAACAAAACTGCGTTTTTTGTTTTTGCCTCAAATGGTCGTAACGAAAATCAGGTTTTAACGGCTTTTTTTCAAATAGCCATAAGTTCACAACGGCTTGATTGAATTGACTCAAATTTCGTTTGACATAGTTCTTCATAGTGTTCTATAGGATGGTTTAGTAAATTTTTCACTGAAGCCTTTCTAAACGGTGGCTTCCATACAACAAGCCGTTGAGTTTAAGCCAACTTTTTTTGGTTTTTTCTAATTTTCTCGAAAATGGCTCTAACGATTTTGATAAAACTTTGTGTGTTATATTATTTTAGTGTTTTGAAGAGAACTGCGTTTTTAGTTTTTGGCTAAAAAGGCAAATAACGGAGATCTGCTATTAACGGCTTTTTTCAAATGGCTATAAGTTGTCAACGGTTGCATCGAATTCACTCAAACTTTGTTTGGTATAGTTCCTTACAGCTTCCTATCAGATGGCATTGATTTTTTTTCATTTTCTCTTTTTTAAATGGTGGCTCCAATACAAAGAGCCACTAGATTTTGGCCATTTTTTTCATTTTTTCTAATTTACTCAAAAAAGGCTACCCTGATTTTTATGAAACTTTTTATGTAACATACATAGAATACTTCAAACAAAACTGCATTTTTAGTTTTTGGCTATACATGATAATAGCGGAAATTGCTTTTAACAGTATTATTAATTTGGCCATAAGTGGACATTTGTATCATTTGTAACACCCAAAAGATAACGTCTTATTTTAAATATTAAAGGTTTCTTAACGTTAGCTCCCATATATCGAGTTTTCCAGTTTTAGCCAAATTTGTTTGGTTTTTACCAAATTTTTCAAAAATGAATTGTTCTTATTGATCGAAAAGTTTGTTTTCATCGTACTATTGCACCAACAGAGCAAGTACGTGCGACTCAGTCGTGCATTTTATTTTAGATAGCTCCTTTAGAAACATTTTGTTTGTTTTATTAATCGCAACAATAAACAAATAACTTTTAACACACTAATTAGAATGAAATTGATATTGTGTGATAATGGTGACTCACGGAGAGCATTCTTAGATCAGATCAAGAAAAATAAGCTACAAATCACGTAAAATTAATCCAGGTTTGTACCTTGGATTAAAAAATAATAAATCTATAATTTTTATTTGCAATTTAAAAAAAAATTGCGAAATTAGCTGATTACAGGAATCGAACTCAAGACCCTCTGCATACCAATCTAGCACCCATCTTCTAGGCCAATGTGATGTATCCAAGTCGGATATCAAAAATTAATAAGTTGATACCACTTTACGTTTCTGAACCAATCTGAATATAAGTTACATTTTAGCGGGGTGTTTTGAATTAAGATTATGTTTTATTGGCGAGAAAAACATATATTTGGAAAGACCTATCGAAGGTTTGAGCAACGGGGTCAGTTTTAATTAAACGATCTAACGCGGTGTTCCACAAGTAAGAAGAACTTCGACTGATGGAAGAATACTGGAGGTTGTTACAAATGAGCCATCAATCGCCATCAGAAGCTTGGCTTTGCAATTCAATGTTTCCAGACACAGAATTTCTAATGAACTGCATAGAAAAAAAATTTGTATCCATATCACTTAACACCTGTGTAAGAACTACTTCCCAATGATTTGGAAAAAGAAAACTTGACGAATCTCAATTGAAGGAGATTGGGATAATTTATATTTTCAATCAATTCAATCTTCACACATGAGAAATAATTTAATCGGTCTTTTCAAGCTACCACTTAGGATGAAAACTGTCTGTAGTTTTTGCGAAATGATTTACCAGATTTTTAAGAAGACTTATTCAACTAGCGTCGTCTATGGTTCAAGAGTAAGTAAGTAATTTCTCGAATCGGTAAAATCCGCCCACAAACACTACCTTTAGGTAAATCTTCTTTAAATTCAATAAAAATATTGGAAATCAGGCGTGAATGTCGGCCACTTTTCATACAAAACCATCAATATTGTTTTTTGAAAATAACGGTACTTATGTTTAAGCAAAAAACCTTAAATTTTGTGAGTATTTGTTGATGGGCTTACGCCCACTTTTCATTTGAAACTATTAAAACCTATTAAAAAAAAAAAACTATTTCTTAGGACGCGCCCACTTTTACACAAAGAAAAAAACTTGTCAAAAATGAAAAAAAGTGTTTTGCATTATCAGTGAACCATGAAATAGAAGAAGTCTTAATCAAACACCCACTTAGGGCGTGAATTTTTGTTTGTTTCAAACGTACTGTAGTTCTTGCTTATCTTTTTTTATATATATTTGAATTTGACCAAGTATCATAAACACCGTGTGTTTTTCTTTATAATTGTCAATTTTTCGTATTACTGCTGCGTTCATAAGAAAAATTGAAATGTTTATCGCGCACATTTAAGAGAATAGTGACCTAAAATTCAAAAAATAGCGAAGACAAGAAAAAAGCGATATGTTCAAAATCTGAGAATTCCAACAAGGTATAAAATTTATTTAAACGCAACAGACTAGTAGTTTACCTAAAGCCCTGAACAAAGTTTCTTTGGTTTAGTATAAAGCGAGATGTTTGCATAAACATAGGTCAGCGGCTGTCAAAGTAAGCCTTTTCTTATAAAACCTCGGTATGGATATAAAAATTGGAGGAAGACCCTTGCTCTAGATAACATTTCTTCAAACATTTCCAGTCCATACAAAATTTCCCAAAATATTGTCTAAGAATCATGAAACACCCTTGAATCCATTATAAAACTTATTAACAGAAGTTGTGCTCATCTATATTAGTTCGATTAGTTGTCATAAAAACCATGGATTATATTGAATCGCCTTATCCATCAATTGGGAGGGATATACGAATTTAAAAAAAAAAATCGGGCACGAGTACGATAACTGAGGCGCCAAGATTTAATAACGGTTTCGTGTAGAGGCGTCAAATGCAAGTATTTTTTACTATAGGAGGGGGGGGTCTACCTCGCCCCGTTTAGGAGGTAGGGGCGATTTTCGAAAAAAATGTCTTGAATGGAAAAATAAATATTAAAAAACAACGGCAACACCTAAAATACACTGCTATAACGGTTTTAAAAGCCAGAAGTTTGTTCTTTAATCCTACATTTCAATTAAATTACTCGTAACAATAGTTTTTAAAATATTCGCATTCAAACTCGAAATTTTGATAAAAAAACGTAAAAAAATATCTTTAAACCAATTTTGTTCAAAATTGGGAAATGGAAAATAAAATTTTTTTTCTGTGATCGATGCCCAAATAAATTTTTAATCGAACGCAAAAAACCAAAAGCTTTTAAGTCTTCTAGTTCTTTTGAAAATTGAAAATTAATTAAACTACTTTTTTATGAAATTTTTATTTTTGGTATTTACTGTGATCTAACTATTAATATTAATCAACAGTACCTGAGTGGCCCGCTTCGCGGGATCTAGGGATTTTAACTTCTTTTTCGAACTGCACGCCTCAATATCCGCGGACGAAATATCCGGGTCAAAATATCGGCTACGAAATGTCCGCGGACAAAGTATCCGCGTCAAAATATCCGCGACGCATAATATTACGATGTATAAACAATGACCTATGTTAGGGGGGGCATGCTGCCCCCCTGCAACCCCCCTGCCTGGGCACACTATAGGACTTGGAGTAGGTGCGAGGTGGGGTGTATGCGGTTATTTTGTCCGCGGATATATTGTCCGCGGATATTGAGGCGTGTCACCCCTTTTTTCGGGGGCACATCTACTCACGCAACTTCGTTGCCTGGCAGGCGCCTGTGTCAGTTGTATTTTTAATCAACAGTACCTGAGTGGCCCGCTTCACGGGATCTAGAGATTTTAACTCTATTTTCGGCCTGCACGCCTCAATATCCGCGGACGAAATGTCCGGGTCAAAATATCCGCGACGAAATGTCCGCGGACAAAATATCCGCGTTAAAATATCCGCGACGCATAATATTACGGTGTATAAGCAATGACCTATGTAAGGGGGGGCATCTGCAACCCCCCTGCCTGGGCACACTATAGGACTTGGAGTAGGTGCGAGGTCGGGTGTATGCGGTTATTTTGTCCACGGATATTGAGGCGTGTCACCCCTTTTTTCGGGGGCACATCCACTCACGCAACTTCGTTGCCTGGCAGGCGCCTGTATCAATAGTCGTCTTAATAACAGTACCTGGGTGGCCCGCGTCGCGGACATTGGACATACAAAAAAGTATAGTCAGGTCTTGTCGATGGGAGAGAAAGTGTTGGTCTGCAACTTAAAGATTTCGATCCTCCCACCGCACCGTCCAAAGTGAAAACCCTTGAGGGCGTTTTGCCACCGAAACAACCTCAGTTCCACATCATCAACGACGAACTCGAAAGTACGGACGATGACTTCATTGACGAGACTGACATACCCTTTTAATACATCATGTAAATTGACTTGATATTTTTCAACTGACTCCTTACTCACAAACTGACTGACTAGAAAGTGTAATGCAACTCAATTCTAACTCCTCGTCATGCATTCTGGGCAACGCTAACTGAATTGCTGTACTTTACTTTCAAAGATAAACCTTTCATCAACATTAATCCTCTAATGAAATCACAATAAAGGCCAAGAATCTAAAATTTCATAAAAAAGTAGTTTCAGTAATTTTCAATTTTCACAAGAACTAGAAGACTTAAATGCTTTTGGTTTTTTGCGTTCGATTAAAAATTTATTTAGGCATCGATCACAGAAAAAAAATTTTATTTTCCATTTCCCAATTTTGAACAAAATTGGTTTAAAGATATTTTTTTACGTTTTTTTATCAAAATTTCGAGTTTGAATGCGAATATTTTAAAAACTATTGTTACGAGTAATTTAATTGATATGTAGGATTAAAGAACAAATTTCTGGCTTTTAAAACCGTTATAGCAGTGTATTTTAGGTGTTGCCGTTGTTTTTTAATATTTATTTTTCCATTCAAGACATTTTTTTCGAAAATCGCCCCTACCTCCTAAACGGGGCGAGGTAGACCCCCCCTCCCATAGTAAAAAATACTTGCATTTGACGCCTCTACACAAAACCGTTATTAAATCTTGGCGCCTCAGTTATCGTACTCTCCCCAAAAATCGTTTTAAAAACTGAATATCATAGTGAAACGGGTCCTATTGCAAACATTTCACAAAGATCAAGCGGCCTAGATTGATTGTTAAAACACAAATCCATTTCCACAATATTCAATTGTTCTTTAGTAATTCATTCAAGACACATTTAAGCTGCTTATATGTCAGAACTTTTATCTCTTCTGACAATAGTCATTGAAACACTTACGATTAATACAACAACAACAACAAAAATATTCCACATACGCCATACGCATATTTCCGTCACAAATTCGAAAATCCTTAAATTAAGCTCTCATCTAAACAAAATTGATTTCCCTCCCTTTACACTATCAATGTAAAGTACAAGCCTGTGTGCTTCTATGGCATTTTTTTTTTGTCTATGGATCAAATGTCAAATAAGAATTGGAAATTAATCATCGTCATCCTCATCATCATCATCATCAGAACGACGGCGACGCCGACGCGTCAAAACAAAGCCATCAAGAATCCATACAAAGGAACAACAAATAAATACATTTTCTAACTGGGACACTGGGAAACTCAATATTTTATTTGTCGTATTCGCTTCTGTAATTGTTTCCAATCCCATTTGTCCTCTTCAATTCCAGAATAGAGTATAAAATTTCAACTAAACGTCTTTTTGGCCTCGGGTTGAATCTAATTAAAAAATTAATTATAAGCAAATACAAACCAACCCCAACGAATATAGAGAAATGAAATGCATGTATGAATATTTTTTTTTTGTTTTCAATCTTTTATATTGACTCTGGCGATATTGAAATCAAATTTAAATTTTTTTTTTTTACAATCAATACAATCAGAGGGAATATGAAAGGCTCCATTATTACACTTATGGGCCATGGTCGTCATCTCATCACAAAAAAACAAAGGTTGCAAACACAGTTGCCAATAACTTACTCTCAAAACCGATGATAAATCGGTTTTCCGGACCAATCTAGGGACAGAAATAGAATAAAAAAAAAAGATGCGCGTTTCCTTCTATTTGTCCTGATAAATGAAATGATAACATTTTTAGTAGGAGCAACAAAAAATGGACCAAAAAACTACACCCATATGCCATACCTAATATTTTTTCAAAACCTGGAGGGTAATGAGAACCTAGACTTCCAGAGTTTAAGTCAACAAGCGAAAAAAAAAAGATTTGTAGGATTGATGATCAAATCATCGAGAAATGGTTTGGTTTCTGCTGATTGTTTTTGTCTATCATTTTCATAATAATTTGTATATTTACGAAAATTAAACTTAAAAAAAAACGAACGTGAAAAAGAGATAAAAAGAGATACAGATGCACATTGGTTTTGAATGATTGTATATCATAATGAGACGGAAAATCGAGACGGGTAGAGCATTCCCAATCCTTGAAGTGCGGTTAATACATACTCTACAAACTTAATCCGTTAGGCCCGAGTGAGTGTTACAGGGAAATTATTTAGGGGAAAGGAATACATCTGGCTATTTCACTGGAGCACTATTTTTAGACGTAGCGATACAACAAGGCTGAAAGAACCAAAAATGTTGACGACCCCCCCCGCAAACGAAAAACGGACAACGATTTACGCATATGCACATGGAATGTGCGTACGCTAAACAGGCCGCGTAAAGCCGAACAGCTAGCCGAGACCCTCGCCAGTCTCAACGCTGATATAACAGCCCTGCAGGAGATGCGATGGGATGGACCGGGCCTGAGAATTACGGAGGACTGTAATTTCTATTATGGGAAATGCCACCTTGATGGGAGATCGCGCTTGTTTGGGTGCGGATTCGCTGTCAGAGGAAGACTTAGGCAAAAGGTCTTGAGCTTTCGCGAAGTCAGCGAGAGAGTGACAACGATCCGCATTAAGGCCAAATTCCACCACATAAGCCTAATTAGCGCCCATGCCCCTACAGAAGAGAAAGACGACGCTACCAAAGAATGTTTCTACGAGCTCCTCGCCAAAACATATGAGCAGTGCCCAAAACATGACATTAAAATTCTTTTGGGAGACTTCAATGCCAAAATTGGGAGAGAGGACATCTTTGGTATGACGATCGGAAAACACAGCCTGCACGACACCACCTCCGACAACGGACTCAGGCTCATCGATTTTGCAGCGGGAAAAAACATGGTGCTGAGCAGCACGCGATTCCCACGTCCCGACATCCACAAGGGCACATGGCGATCCCCAGATGGTCGAACCTGCAACCAAATCGACCATGTTGTGATTGATGGAAGACACTCCTCCAGCATTATGAATGTCCGTACTTTCCGAGGAGCAAACATCGATTCGGACCACTACCTAGTCGGTGCAAAACTTAGGGTACGGATCTCCATGGAAGTTCTTAGGCGAACACCGACTACACCTAGGAAATTCAATGTTGGACGTCTTCAATCGGAAGAGACCGCCGCTGCCTATGCCGACCGCGTATCCCTTGAGCTTGCGAGAAATCCTTCGACTGATGACATGAACCCGGAAGACCAATGGCAGCTATGTCAACAAGCCATAAGAAGTGCTGCGTCAGAGGTATTGGGCTTCTCACATCCACCCCCCAGAAACCCCTGGTTCGACTCCGAATGTGCTCAGGCAAACAAAGCCAAAACGGAGGCATACAAGTCGTGGCTCCAGAGAGATACTAGAGCATCCAGAAATCTCTATGTTGAGCGAAGGAAAGTTGAGAAACGTCTACTCAGGAGAAAGAAAAAAGAACACCAGCAACGCGAAGTCGAAGAGATGCAGAGATGTTTTTGCAGAAAAGAGGTACGAAACTTCTATAAAAAGGTGAAACAGTCTACATCCGGTTTCACAAGCCGCCCTGGGCCCTGCAAAGATCAGGATGGAAATACCATAGTGGAAACGCAGGCGATGTTAGCCATCTGGAGAGACTACTTTAACCGGTTGCTAAATGGTGATGACAGCCAAGATCCCGCCCAAGATCAACTTGTTCCAGTTAATCTAGATGACGACCACGAACTACACCCGCCCGACCAAAATGAAATCAAAGTAGCCATCACCAGACTAAAGATGAATAAGGCAGCTGGATGTGATGGCCTTCAAGCGGAGCTTTTTAAACACGCTGGAGATGACCTGGTCAGGAGCATACACCAACTCATCTGCAAAATATGGTCGGAGGAAAGTATGCCCGATGAGTGGAATCTCAGTACCATCTGCCCGATTCACAAAAAAGGAGACCGCCTCCTCTGCGCCAACTATAGAGGCATAAGCCTTTTAAACATCGCCTACAAGATCCTGTCCAGCGTTTTATGTGAACGTCTCAAGCCGTTTGCTGACGACCTGATAGGTCCTTACCAATGCGGCTTCAGACCTGGAAAATCTACCACCGACCAAATATTCACATTACGCCAGATCCTGGAGAAAACCCAAGAGTATAACATCGACACCCACCACCTGTTCGTCGATTTTAAAGCCGCCTACGACAGTGTTAATAGAGTTGAACTGTATCGTGCCATGTCTAACTTTAGAATCCCTGCTAAACTGATACGCCTTATCAGGATGACGTTGGAGAATGCTCGCTGTTCCGTCCAAGTTGGTAGAGACTCTACTGAAACCTTCGAAACCACCAGAGGGCTAAGACAAGGTGACGCACTGTCGTGCAGCTGTTTTAATATTGTGCTTGAAAATGTAATACGGAGCACCCATGCCAGTACATCAGGCACCATTTTCAATAGATCGACACAATTACTTGGGTTTGCTGACGACATAGACGTGATAGGAAGAACAAAGCGAGCAGTAACCGGTGCTTTCACTACTATGGAATCAGCAGCAAGCAGAATGGGGCTGAAAATAAACGAGGACAAGACGAAGTATATGCTTTCATCAACAAAAGTCCAATCCCACCACCGACTTGGTCAGAACGTAACCATTGATAGGTATAACTTCGAGGTAGTCAGTGAATTTGTCTACCTGGGCACTGCTGTAAACACAGGCAACAACATCAGCGCTGAAATCAAACGCAGACTAACTCTTGCTAATCGCTGTTTCTTTGGGCTGAGTAAGCAATTGAGAAGTAAAGCCCTATCGAGAAGAACCAAGGTGACACTGTACAAAACACTCATCATCCCGGTCCTGCTATATGGTGCAGAAGCATGGACCCTATCCCAATCGGATGAAAATTCACTTGGAGTCTTCGAGAGAAAAGTTCTGCGTACGATCTATGGTCCTGTCTGCGTAAATCGCGAAAACAACGTTTGGAGAAGAAGATATAACAATGAACTGTACGAGCTGTACAGCGACATAAGCCTAGCCAGAAAAATTCGAATCCAAAGACTAAGATGGCTGGGCCATGTAGAGCGAATGGACATCGACGCTCCAGCTCGTAAAGTCTTCAACGCCAAACCCGAGGGAGTCAGAAGCCAAGGTAGACCTCATCTTCGATGGAGTGACCAGGTAGAGGGAGACATCCGTCAACTTGGAGTACGAAATTGGAGACAGCAGGCTAGAGATCGAGCCGGCTGGAGGGGCATTCTCAGCAAGGCCTTGGAGTACCACGCTCCAGTGGCGCCAACATAAATAAAAAAATAGATACAACAAGGCGATACAGGTATCCGTAATGGTTCTTTCAACTATCAATTTGAAGATCTTTTTTTAAATCCTTTTATATATCCTGTCACACATTTGTGCGTTCTGGGCAAATGTTTAACAGGAATACCAAATGAACATTGTATACAGGGTCATTCATTTTTAGGTTTCGTAAGTAAAGCTTAATAATACACACACAGCGATACATTTTTGATGAACATTTTATTTCATTATAAAGTTTTGGAATTCAGTATTAAGTGTGGAAAACATTATCATTCCAATGGAATGGCCGCCTCGAACAGATTCGCAGAATGCGATTCTTTTGAGATAATTTTTAACCTTAATTTGGTAAAATCAAATTATGTTTTTTGTACAGTTACGATAAAACCATAACGCTAAAATTTTGCACACGCAAGCTTTAGGTAAACCTTCTTCTAATTAAATAAAAATATTTCAGTTTGGGCGCGGCTGACGCCCATTTTTCATACAAAACCATCAATATTGTTTTTCTAAAATAACAATTGTTATATCAAAGCAAAAAACATAAAATTTTGTGGGTATTACTTGCACATAAACATCTTGTGTGTGAAATCAAAAAAATTGATTTTGGGTGTGGCTGACGCCCACTTTTCGCTAGAAACTATAAAAAATTGCTTTTGCAAATAAGCGGTATTTATAATGAATCCGCAAGCCAAAATTTTGCGTCTCTTAGTAGAAAATAAAAAGTTTGTATATGAAAAGATATTTTTGAATTTTCGGCGTGGCTTACGCCCTCTTTTCATGAAAGAACGAAAAACGTAAAAATTTAAGGTACTACCCTTCCGTTCGTTTATGAACAATACATTTTCTTGTGTACATTTTTTCAATACGCCCACTTTTAAAGGAGTAATTTTGATAAAGTACCTTTGTTCAGGTAAGATCGTTTGAAAACTACTCGATTCAGCTGTAGTTTTACACATATGCATAAATACTGACTATAATGATCAAAGCACAGTTAGTGCTTCAATTTTATAACACGCCCACTTTTAAGGGGCGTTTTCGTCAAAAGGTGTATAATACATTAATTTTTTAACGTTTTTTAACCATCGGTCGCACTTTTGAAGTAAGAAGATGAACACTTCGGTTTGTATTTCTTGGTTACGTAGTAGAGTGTGGTCCAAGAATTGTTAAAAATACACATAACCGCTATTTCCATTCAAAATCTAAATTTTAAAAATGTATCACATTGCTTTAGCTCTTCCATTTGCCTTTCCTACAGGTCTCTTTCCGAAAACGGCTTTTGTCCAGCACATATACACAAGAAAATCGAATCTTCGTCCCCTCAAACTACCGACCAAGAATGTTAGAACGTTTAAGCAAATTGTCCTGTTATAGTTTTCAAAATCAACATTATCTTAGTGTGGGTAGAGGGATAAAGGATTTGAAATTGCAGGTTAGTGTTGGGTAAGATACCAGTTCCTAACCAGCACGTTTACTTATACATATCAATATATCATGTAGATCAGTTATCAGTTTTTCAGTTTTCCATGCAAGTTTTGTATGCCTTTTTGGAGTATTCGGCCATGAGATCAAATTTGTTAAATTTTAAATATCGAATATTGGGCTCTGCGACAGCTCTTTGATATTTTCGAAATAGTGTATTACGCTGCGCCTCTGCCGAGGTATTGATGAATCAAGACAATCAACCAACGTTGCAACTACTTTATTGTCTCAGTTCTATTCCTGTCGCATTTTTGAATTGAAGGGGTTTGGTTGTGTCGTCCACAAACTAAGAGCATAGTGTCAAACTTTTTCATTTCCCCCGTGATCGGTGGCCTTGCATAGTGAAACATTGTGCTACACCTACAAGGCAAGCTTATGGATTTTTATTTTATCGGTGAAAATTCCATTTATTTCTTCCTGGCTATCAATGGTATTCTTGATATCGCTCGCAGTCTATTCAACATCTATGCCACTCCGGCAGTTTTTCATAACAATTGCAAAAACCAACGGCTTGAAATGCGCAATGCTTAGATTCAGATAAAATTCTTGGAACATTGTTCTTACCCCAGCCATTCTAAGTTGGGAGGCCTTTTAAAATCAATATGAGGATTGATGAAGTCTAAAGGCTTTTAACTCTCTTTTAAACTCTTCATTGCCAGATCAATGTAAGAAGACTAATACAAAATCAAAATGCATAATTAAAGCAGTGCAGATGAAAAACTGATAAACCTAACCCGTATACTTTACTCAATAGTCAATAATATAGATTTTTATATAGCCTAACATACCAGCACGTCCACGTGTGCAAAAACTTTCTCATCGAATTATTTAAATATTCCCCAAATACATGTGTGTCTAAGGAAAATCTACCCCAAATTTCATGGAACCATTCCCTATTGAAATTAATATTTGATGAAAATTTTTGCGTATACTGAAACCATTTCCAAAATACCTACTTATTTCGTAAGTTAAATTCATATAATCAAAGAAAAAATGTTTCACAACCCTAAAAATATGATATATCGAAATGTATGGATATATATTTTTTGTTTGAATGTTCAAACCTCGATTTATGAAGTAAGAGGTCATCAATAAGAAATATAATGTGGTTATGAGGAAGCTGTGGGTAAGAAAACTCTTTTTTATTGTAAAAAGGGAACTTTATGTAACTTAATATTTATTGCACAAAAAGTTTGATTTGTTTTTATTATTGTTTGATGTATTGTAAAATGTAAAGCCATCATAACAATAACAAACTAAAACACATTTACAGAGCTACAGTACCTACATTTTTAGAACTAACTGTTGAATACAATAGCTTAACATGGGTTCGTTTGTGACAAAATATTTGGTAAACTAAATCTTAAAACACATAATTTAAATTTTTTAAAATAAGATTTTGAATGAAAATGTAATGATTGCGTGTGTATTTTTTATGTATTCAATTTGTTAAATACTTACGAAAAAACAAACTTGTACTAATAATTACATAATTACATCTTAACAATTCTTGAAACACACCTTGCTATGTATGTAACCAAATAATACAAACACAAAATTTACATTTTCAATCTATGAAGCATTAACACAGATTAAGAATTTTAACGGAAACGCCCTTAAACGTGGGCGTGTCTTAAAATTCGAAAAACGAATATCATATACCAACTGCGGGCTTTGATTGTTTTTCAATTTTTAAGCATTTATATATTTTATAAGTTTAGCTAAATCGAGCAGTTTTTTTTAACAATTTTAACCGAATGAAGGTATTTTATCAAAATCACGCCTCTTAAAGTAGGCGTTTTGGAAAACTAAACACAAAAAAAGTTTAAATATATTTTTTCCATTAACGATCGAAAAAAAAAAACTAGTTGAAATTGAACAATGGTACCTTATTGTTTTTCTATTCTAAATGGGCGTGTAAGGCATGCCCGAAATTCAAACCCATCTTAACATACTGTGATGCTTTTTTGTGTAGATGCTGAGGTTAGCTCGTCGGTGTCCAGGGTGTATCAATAAGAAAGCGAAAACTTTTGATTTTAGAAGTAGCGAACTCCAAATCTTTTATTATTTGTCTTAAACTTAACAATGTATTGCATATAATACTTCAATTTAACATTTTCTTTTTAACAATCAAAATTTAATGAATAGAAAATTAAATTAACAATTGATTTTATTCAATATATTTTAATTCAAACTTCAACTTAAGACTAGGTCTGTGGGGTTCCTAAGAAACCGTCCACGACATAAACGTGTGGCCTATTGCCGGTCTGTGGTGTTGCCCTCTTCAAAGCAAAGCGCTCCACGACATAAACTGGTGGCCTATTGCCGGTCTAGCGATTCTCTACGATGGACAACGGAGAGAAAAGCTGACATAAACGGTTGAGCAGAGCTCGGCCTGTAATTCCTCCTTACTTAAATGAAGGGACTACGGCATAAACAGTTGAGTATAAACTCGGTCTACAGTATTGCTTAAAGAAGCAATAGCTGCGACATAAACGGGTCTGTGGTGTGTTGTAAAGTAAACAATCTACGACATGAACTGGTGGCCTATGGCCGGTCTAGCGAATCTCTACGACCAACAGCGGAGAGAAAAGCCGACATGAACGGTTGAGCAGAGCTCGGCCTGTAATTCCCCCTTACCTAAATGAAGGGACTACGGCATAAACAGTTGAGTATAAACTCGGTCTACAGTATTGCTTAAAGAAGCAATAGCTGCGCTGCGACATAAACGGGTCTGTGGTGTGTACTCTGTAAAGTAAACAATCCACGACATGAACTGGTGGCCTATGGCCGGTCTAGCGATTCTCTACGACCAACAGCGGAGAGAAAAGCCGACATAAACGGTGAGCAGGGCTCTCTTTCACGGTATAAATACCAAAAATTAATTAAAAGCTGCTGACTGGTATTCCCATACAGTATGCCTTAAGGTGAGAGACGAATTCCTTGGTGCGCTTGATTAGCACCGAAACCACTGGCGGAGATTTCGAATCTGATTTTCGGTGTATTTTCCACTCCTCCTTATACATATTTCTGTAAAGACACAGTGTGAATTGAAAGATAAAATGCAAATTTACCTATAAATATTTCATTATTGATTCTTTTGTCGCTTGCTACTGTGTTGGCTATTGCAAGTGGTTGGAAGTCTATTTCAACGGCTAAAAAGCCCAGGGTTGGCGGGTGTTGTCGGTGGTTGTTTTATTTGTTGAGTGCAGTGGAATGTGGAATGGCTTCGTTGATGTTGGTTGATGAAGGCGCTGTGTGCGGTGGGGTGTAGGATGGCTCAGTTTATGGTAATTGGTGATGTCATAGTGTATGGTGTGGTGTGGAGCGGCTTCGTTGGTGGCGGTTGGCGGTGTATGGTAGGTAGTAGAAGGACTCTGTCGGTGGCGGTTGAGTTATATGGCAGCGGTCGTTTCATGAATTGATGATTACAGTGGTGATTCCCGGTAGTGGGCGGCGGATAGAGAGTGGAAATTTATAACTTCGTTACAATACACTATACACAAGCTATTTAGTTTGGGCTAAGAGATATACAAATTAGGTAATGTGACTTTATTACAAGTAGGTATACCGTTCATTTGCAAAAATAAGTTTCTTCCAGTTTCTAATGAAAAGTGGGCGTCCACCACGCCCAAAATTAATTTTGTTTATTTCTTACACAAGATGTTTACGTGTAACTTAAACCCATACAATTCGAATACATAAGTTGATGTTCTTGAGTTTCCTACCGTTATTTATTATTAGGGACCTCCAGAGAGTATACAACATACAGACGGACGGACGAACATCGCTAAATCGACTTGGCTTTTGATTCTGAGTCAGAACAATACTACTTTTCTATACCTGATAGTATTATTTCTCTATGTTATAAACCCACAGTATTCACAAATACAATATACCCATTTTATAGAATAGGGTATAAGCAGGACTTCGATTTAAATACGCCTTAAAATTTGACATGTTTTTTTTTTATTTGCATTCATAGTAGGCGTCCACCACACACAGAATACAGTAATTCTTCTTTAAAACACAGCAAACAAAATATTCTACCATCAATTTTATGTTTATTTTTCATTGCCATGACAAAACCATTACTATGGGCATTACAAAATGTTAGGTTTACTACAAAACAACAACAAAATTGAATTTTAAATGAAAATGGATATTGTGGGCGTGTTTTTGTAGGTGTAGGTGTTATGGCAAATTAGTATTTATTATTTGTCATATTATGCACTTACGAACTAAAATTTGTTTAAATTGGTTATGGTACCGTTAATTTGCAATAATACGGTGGGCGTAAGCCACGTCTAAAATTTGAAAAGAAGAAAATACACGATGATACAATCATCGTACAGACTTGAATCGTACCGACATCACTAACGATATCGCACCATATTCGATTTACTTACGATTTCATAAAAGTAGAAGTAGACGACATCTGATGGTTTTCGCTCGACAGCATTCGACCATGCTATATCGATATCGGTTCATTTCATGTACACATCACACAGTACAATTATCGCATTGGACCCATTTTGTATACGATAATCGCAATCGGTACGATAATTGTATAGTGCATTTACTGCTTAAGCCTAACTCTAGGACCAGCTCGAAAATTCTAGCCTTTAGAAAGCATGCATATGGAAGGACTATAGCATAAAAACTCGGCAAACCTTTCTTCGGGTGTTGTCTGTCAAGAATAGCTTTGCCAAGAAGAATTGTATTAATTGAAATCGCCCGTAACAACGGTTTCAGTGTTAATGAGTCAGACAGCGATTTACGCTTTTATAAAATAAATCAGACGATGTGCTTTGGACGTTGAATTTAAACCACAAAATATTAATGTTAGTATTTGATCACTGGACCATATTGTGGTAGAAGCTGGTAATTTCATACGTAGTAAACAAATAATGACTATAAGTTGTAGGTATAGACTCGTGTAGGCTTAGTTCCAAAAGATCACAATTGTCACATATTTGGGTTTCATTCAGTGTCCACAAAGTTGGCCATGGGTCACGAAATAAACCTATACAAAAAAATTGTTTTAACATATTGACTAAAAGGGTGTTACTTTCTTAGCCCACGGAAACTAAAAACTTGCCGATATTTTGTGTCTCACAGCCTTCCTCTTTCTTTTCTTCGTACCTCTTAACATGTTTTATGTTTTTGATACGGTTTTGAATGCTTCGAAATGAATCTATATATATAAAAATGAGTTTGATTTATGTTTGACCATTTATATCTCGAGTTTGACAACACCGAATTTGATGATTCCTTTTTTGCTGAAAAGGTATTTATTTGCACCAGGTTTTTATGTAAAAAAAATAATACAATGTATGTTACGTATGTTGCAAATGCACTTGCCACCATGCAATCAGCTAATCAACAAATTAAATAATTGATCATAACTGAAATGTATGCATAGTTATGAATCATTATGCAACATATAATATACAACATTTGCAACAAATGCATTTATATCTAGAGTTTGACAACATCAATTTTAGTGATTCTTTTTTTGCCCAATAGGTATTTATTTGCACCAGGTTTGTCTGTAAAAAAATAATACCATGTATGCTACGTATGTTGCATATGTTGCAAATGCACTTGCCAGTATGCAATCAATTAATTGTGGTCGTACAGGGCACTCTGCACTTAAATTGCCTTTAAACATCCAGGTTAACAAAGCGCCTACATGTAATATTTCTAAAACGTCGGCAATGGCCAAAGTATTGCAACAGTATAGGATTATTGTATGGGATGAGTGTACAATGGCACACAAAAAGTCACTTGAAGCTTTAGATCGAACTCTGAAAGATTTGCGAGGCAGCCAAGTAATATTTGGTGGCGCCATAATATTGTTGGTGGGTGACTTCAGACAAACTTTGCCGGTCATACCCCGATCGACTACTGCGGATGTCAATGCCTTAAATGTTCTCCTTTGTGGATATATTGTTAAAACACTCACTAAAGTGATCCATCTGCTGCAGAATTTTCAAAGCAGCTGTTGGATATTGGAAATGGAAAAATGTCCGTTGACGTTGATAGTTCAAATGGCCAAATAACACTGCAAATTTCTATTGTATAAGGAATTCAAAGAAAGAATCGGTTCAAAGTGTGTTTCCAAGTATTTCGGAGAACTATAAAAATCGTACTTGGTTAAGTGAAAGAGCTAAAGGCAAAAATAAAGATGTCGCTGAAATTAATGCATCTATTTTAGAAGAAATAGATGGACAATTTGTTGCCAACAAAAGAGTTGATGCATTTATAAATGAGGATGACGTAGTGAATTATCAGACGGAACTTTTGAATTCAATTGATTTACCGGGACTGCCACCTCATTATTTAGCTCTAAAAATTGGAGCCCCGATTATAATGCTGAGTAATATTAATCAACCTCAACTTTGCAATGGTACTAGACTAGCTGGAAAAAAGTGAATGAACAATCTAATTGAAGCTAGGATTATTAGTGGCAAATATAAAGGGGAAGATGTTTTGATCTCCAGAATTCTAATCATTCTACCTGATTAGCCATTTGGTTTTAAACGTCATCAATTTCCTATTCGCCTTGCTTTTGCCATCACTATAAATAAAGCCCGAGGTCAGTTTTTGAAAATTTGCGGTATTGATTTCTCATGGTCAACTGTATATTGGGTGTTCTAGAGTAGGGAAACCGTTCGCAATTTTTATTTATGTTAAAGATGGTAATACAAAAAATGTTGTTTATAAGAAAGCATTAGAATAAAATGTTAGACATTTAAAAAACGCATTTTATTCAAATATTTTCTTTCTGCTTCCTTAAGTATTAGCATTTCTCCAGCCTGACGAATTGAAAAATTGTACGACTTTTTTTGATTGTGAAATCTGCTCAGCGAAGTGAGCATGGGTTGAGAAAACAAACAGTCAAGTATTGGAATTGAGATTTGTTAATTGTCATTGCGAAGGCAAGATGAATTGGGAACTGAATTCGTTTAAACTCAAAGGGCATATCTGTTGGGATAATTGGAATCCTCTGAATGAAACTTATTTTTAAATTTTCCGTTGAGTATGGTCGCGGGCAGCACATCACTCTTCAGTTTTCTTATGACCAAGCGCGTTCAATCGCATAGTTTTGGTTGTTTTAGATTTCGAAACTGATGACTACCGAGCCCGCCTTCAGTTGTAAATTGTGCTGTGGTAAGTCAGGTACATCAAAGGAGTTTAAAAACTCAGTGGCTTCATCTTCGTTTGTTACACAGTCAATAGATTTGAATGAATGCAGAGTACCAACGATTTGATTCTCACTTATAAAGTTTAAGTTATTCACATCTCTATCCTTAGCCGCCGAAATTGGACAGATCTTTTAAGGTTCGATAAAGAGCTTCCAATGCGTTATTGTGCATTCATCCCAGATGTGATTTGTGAGGCTACTAAAACTTTTTCTATTGCAGAGTGTTTTGCAATGTTACATGTCGGTTGTTCAGTAGTTTGAAGATTTAATGGCAATTTCAACGCTGAATGAGCAATTTCTACCGCAATTTCGGATCTCGCACAAATAGTGACCAAAATCAATGACATGAGGAATGTCTTTCCTGTTCCACCAGGGGCATCCATTAAAAATAAGCCACCATTTCCATCATCAATTATTGTATTAATTAATTTATCATAAACTTTCTTCTATTTTGGGTTCAAAAGTTCATTCGTTTGAACTGATTGGTCTAATTCATATCGATCATATTCAAGTTTACGTTCCAATTCTCTATTAAATGAGTCTTTCACTCTGCGATCTGGGGCTGGCACTCCTAACCTGACTAAAAAACTGCCGCACATATGAGGTAACACATATCTTCGATCAAGAGCAAAGCCTGGTTATGCATCTCCTTATTAGCCTCAGGATTTCTTGAACTGACACGAATTGAAAGTAAAATGTCTTCTGCCATTTAAAAAAAACCACTTCGCAGATTTCGATCATTTTTTTCTTTAAAACTAAAATAAATTCAAGCAATAAAATGGCGTACTTTTTTCATTGAATTAATATTTCTTTGATTTAGTCTTATCTTATATAATAAAAAAATATTAAAAATGAGTTTGATATAAATGGTTTATAAGAAAGCATTTGAATAAAATGTAAGATATTTAAAAAACGAATTTTATTCAAAGTTTTCTTTCTATACCCTTTGATATTTGCATTTCTCAATTTATACGCCTCTTGGCTAAACTGAATTTTATTAAGAGGCAACAGCCCATTGCAAATCTGCTCAGCGAAGCTAGCATGGGTTTGCTAGTTTAAAATAAAATACAAACATATGTATTTATCGTTAAATGCATAGAATTTAATGATTGCCTATAAAAAAAATCAATTATTTCCGAAATACATACATATATTATTATTTCATGCAACAACATTAAATGTCATGGACATTCAAATCCATAGACAGTTCTATTAAATAATTATTAGTTTCAAGAGTGCATAAGTAGTTATATAGATAAAACATCAATAAAACAAAGTGTGGCTATTATCTTTTATATCAAAATCCAATCTATGAGTCCACAAATCAGGCAACAAAAATTCATGACAAATAGTTCACCTTGTACCTACTTGTATTTGATATAATTTATTACAGTCTTTTACAAGCAATTGACTTTGTCATTCTATCAACCACTGACTACACGCATATTCCAAATTAAGGCCCCACATTGTGAAAGAAAACCTCAACAAAACCCATATTACAAATTACCCAAAAACCCGATTATGGTCTTCTAACTCAACAACCTAATTAAAAGCTATAACCATGTCAACAACTTGTTTACCCTGCTGACACCCTAGTGTTTATATATAACCAACAGCCAAATCGGAAACAACCTCTCAACAGGACACACACAACGAGTCACGACTCACGACCAGGCCAACAAGAAAACACCGAATTATCCGTCTCGTACTCTTTCATTTTAACGATCTATCACATCCTTCAAGAAAGTAGGTGTAGTCTCAGTATGGGATTGAGTTTGTGAGAATTCCTTACACTATTATTTGGAAGGAAATATTTTAGCACCAAGAAACCATCAAAAGAAGCCACCTCTAATTCACAATTGGTTTTTGAAGAACAAACTAAAACTTCACACTGTGTGATTCAAAGACGAAGACAAAAAAAAAAAAAAAAAAAAAAAAACGGAATTTCAGAAACGGATACAAAGAATAAAACAAAATCCTTATAGCTATATAAAGGACTTGTTGAACTGTTGTTCCTGAACTGTGAATGGGTGTTCTTTTCTCTGGTCTATAATAACGTGACAGCAGGAAGTGCCTGACAATTTTACATCCCACTCAACCCACCAAGCCCGCAGCTGCCGCAACCACTCATCGATTGTTGAATGGAAAAAAAGGATACATGTATGGGAATCCTGAAAATATATGTGTGTTCTCTTTTGTGTTGTGAATTCACACACAAATAAAGGAAATGTTTTTGAACTCAAACCATAACCAAGCTGACTTAAATAACTTTGATTAGTGGCTTGCGTTTTCAAAAACTCTTCGCAACTCTTCAACACTGAAAATGCCAAATTTTAAATTTGCGTAAAATAATATTCTGTAAAATCAAAAGAGAGTTTTATTTTTATTAATTTTTGGAAATTTTTATTATGTTACACAAGTTACAACCGGTGTTTTCCTTAGAGCTTCACACACAAAATTGATAACAACACTCCATTGGGTATAGACGCAGACGCAGGCACACATATGTAGGTACTTGTACGATAATGTTTTGGAACGTTTATTTCATTATGAATATTAATTATTATCCTTGCGAAGGAAGATGGATATACGAGTATGTCATATCATACATAAAATATGAAACTTCCAACCGTTTCAATGTAATAAAGGTCCGAAGCAGTGGAAACATCAAATGTAATTTTATAAAAGTTGTTGCAATTTTAACAGCAACACTGAACCAGAACAGAAAAACCACTGGAAACATTATTGCCATGTCAAAAGTTCGTCAATGTGGTTAGTGAAATATGTACCTACATACATGAAAAGTCTCAAGAGTCTCATAGGAGTTCATGGAACGTGAACGTTTATAATTGTTTGCTGTTATTTATATGCGTGGTTCCTTATAGATTTGATTTCGTGAATTCTTCCATTTTGATTAGAATAAAACCAGCTCTGTGTCAGTTAGTGTTCTTTATCTCTTTAATTCATTGTTTGTATTCCCGAGCCAACACTTTTCATTTGAAAAAGACTGCTCATGCAGCCTGCATGATTCTCAATATTTTACCAGAATAAGCATAATTTTTTTTAGTAAGTCGTGGCGTAGTGGTGAGTGTTTTGGACTGCCATGTCGAAGGTTCTGAGTTCGATCCCTGACTCCACCCAAGTTCTTTTACGGGGTACTGTCTCTTGCGAGGAAGTGACAAATCCTCCGAGAGTAAATATTGTCATGGAAAGTGCTTCTTTGTTAGCCGTTCGGATTCGGCGGTTAATTGTAGGTCCCATCCATTCCTGCAGAATATCAACGCACATACAAGAAAGAGCTGTTGTGCCAACAAATTATTATTAAAATCATTTGAACTTAAATTTAAGATGATCAAAAAATGTTCTTCAATTGCTTTGAAAAAGGAATAACAACTATATACTCCTCTTTAATTGTTTTCACATAACATCTCTAACTCAATCTGAACTCGAGTTTGTCACAAAGCGTTATGCTTTTTCCCGAGCGTAGCATATTTAATTGATTGTGAAACAGTAATTCCATTTTAGCGACCTCACTTAATTTAAACATCGAGCAAGGCCAGCAGAACCAATCAGATCGCTATACGAGCATATTTTCCACTAGTTTTCGTTTATGACGTTATAATTTACATTTAGTTGCAGTCAACATATTCATAAGACACCGAATCATGAATACATAGCCAAACTCCAACGACTGTCAGCAGTCAGCACTGCCCACGCTGAGATGAAATCAATATTTAATATTAAGAAAAACTATTGTTAGATTCAAGACACTTTTTTTTTCATTAAAAATTTATACAGTTATTGTCAACAAATAACTAAGCAGAGGCCCTTCAGTGATAGCAGATTTTTAAACTTTGTTATTCTAAGGAAAAATATTAATTGTAAATAATCTCTGAAATGTAAATTTACTAAGAGCAAATATAAAATATGGAAATAATATATAAAAAAATACATGGTCAAAGTCGCGCATTTCTTACAAGGCCTAGGACCAAGAATTGGCATCTGTTTTAAAAACAAGTGTTGAACTCTATCTCGTTGTGAATTAAGTGTCAGCCGCTGTTTCTATTCTCTCAGACAAGCCAGACTAAGACTAAAACTATTTTTTTCTTGAACATTTATTAAGTAAGCTTCCAGAACTTTTCAATTATAAAAGCTTAGGTTTTGACATTTTGAAATTATAAATCTTCGTATTTTAAGAGCACTGTGTTTAGGGAAGCACTGCAATTAACATTAGTTAGTTCTTCTCCGAATAACTTACATACCTCGACATTACCAAAAAGCATTCTTTTTTTTTTTTTTATTGAAATTGTGTCGAAATAAATAATATAGCACTAGCAGAAGCCAGAAGCGTTTACGGGACTCCTTTACAACATAATTTTTTTTTGAGATAACTCGCACAAAAAGTAATTTCTGCAAGGCTATCCAATTTTTTTTTTCAAAGGGACAAGATCGATGGTGGGACACAAGGATATGTTCTGTCACCTATTTTTTCTACTCTTTTTCTGTTGTACTGACGAGTTAGGTTTCAAAAGCTCGGTCATTTGGACTATGAGGACGATTTATATTTCGTGCAAAATATGATTGGTGGCGGTGGTGGTTTAATTTCTTTACGCACTTAGTTGATATTCAAAAATTCCTTAAACAAGCTTTTAAAAGAAAAATGATTTACAGTACGATATGCAAATAATAAAATAAGTAAATGCAAAACATACTTTTTTTAAATTTATTTTTCCGGCCTTAATTTTGGACAAGTATTTTGCGATGTGTATACAAAGTTTTCTTCCGCTCGCCGATCCCAGAAATAAAATACTTCTCTAACAGACAGAATAAAATGTTATACCATTAGTTTTGTGGCTCCGTTGTGAAATATAAAAATAAAAAAGGCATGTGCCACGCCCAAAAAATAAATTTTGTATTGTGAAGACAAACCCATTTCTATTAGCTTAGCGAGGTATAATTTAAAGCTATAGCAGCTTCTTGATTCTAAGTGCAAGACATAATTTGAGTTTTGAAAAATTAGATTTTGTATGCAATATTGGCGATTTTGGGTGTAACTCAAAGATGGTTGAGTTGACATTTTTCGTCTAACTTCAAAAATTCGACCAATAGTTAATAAACATGGTTACATTAATGCAGAATTTGAACTTCAACAAAAAAAATTTCAAAAAGTAGGCGTTCTCTAAAATTTTGTTTAATATCAAGCACTAACTGAGCTTAAATTTTAAGTAATAGTTTTCAAACAATTTTAACCAAAAAAAAGTATTTTATAAAAATCACGCCTTCAAAAGTGGACGTACCTACCTATTTTAAAAGTTTACATATAATTTTTTGTTTAAAGAAGATATAATTCATATACGAAAAAACTGGTTGCTTGAATTTTGTTATGAGCACCTTTAATTTTTAAAACTTTGTTTTTCTGTTTTTATGAAAAGTTTGAGGCGTGCCACTCCCGAAATTGAAAAAAATAAAATGCACGACTGGGTCGCACGAACTTGCTCTTATGATAAGCAATTGCTTATTGTGGCTGCATATATGGCTATTAAAAAAATTTAAATAATTTCGAAAATTCTTTGATTTTTTAAATTAGTTTAAGAGTTTTCTCGGAAAAACAAAGTATGCAATAAAATTTCGAAGCTATACGTAAATCTAGGAAAAATAAAGTGCACGACTGGATCGTACAAACTTGCTCTAATGTGTTCAAATGGTTTTGGGTGCTTGAGATTTTGGGAAAAAGCGTTGAAAAAATCATATAAAATTTTATAAATCACTTTAAAATCAATACCTTAAACGTTTTTTGGAGAAAATGAAGTAAGCCATCAGGTTTCTTTTACGTTTTTGAATTTTGACGAAATTTTTTTTCAAAATCGTTGGACCAGTTTTTTCAAAAAACAGTTTTTTTTGAAAAACTTTTCGAAAATATATTCCAAATTTTTTTTGAGTATGCCAACTTCTAGCACTTTGTAGTTTTTATCAGAAAAATAAAATTAAAAAAATATAGATTAAACCGTTTTTGAAAAAAACAAAAGTTAAAAAAAAATTTTGAAACTTTTTTAAAAAACTCAAAAAAAAATTTTTTGGAAAAATTAACAATTTATATTATTTTGTTTATAAAAGGGCGTCTACATTAAAAATTTCATCGAAATCCGTCAAGTGGCTTACGAGAAAATCGGTCCTATGGGAGGTACCGTTATAAGACTTTTCCTGAAAAATCTATTCCAACCAAAACATAAAGTTTGCACAGAAAACATCATTCAGAAAGTTTTATCAAAATCGTAGGAGCCGACTTTGAGAAAATTTAATTTTTCACAAAAAATCGTATGGCAGGTACCGTTAGTTTTGGAGCTAGGATGCTAATTCCAAAAACCCCTCTGTAGGACGTCATAATAATACTACCTACCAAGTTTGAAGCAAATCGGTCCAGCCGTTTAGGCTGTAGGTAACTATACAGACAGACATACGGACAGACAGACAGACAGACAGACAGACAGAATTGTCGGACCCATTTTTTTCGACTTCTCTATCATCGTAATGTCATGTTTGATTGTTAGAATTTTTTTTTTTTTTTTTACGAATGCATAACTTGCCTTATAGTACCTATAATCGCAAGTAAAAAATATTGAAAATCGTTCGACCAGTTTTTTTTTAAAAAGGTTATTTTTGAAAAACTTTTCCAAAAAATATTTTAAAATTTATTTGGGTATGCAAATACATGGCAATCTGTAGTTTACATTTGAAAAAATAATTTAAAAAAAAATCAATATACCCATTTCCAACATATTTCGAAAACCAAAAATTTTTTTGAAAAAATTATAAAAAATCAAAAAAAAAAGTTTTTGAAAAATTTGAAATGCCATATTAATAAAATTAGAAATGACTTCCTGTGGCCAATTTTATTGAAATCGAATGTATAGTTTACGAGAAAATTTGATTTGAAAATACTGGTTCTATGAGAGGTACCGTTATAAGACAAATTTTGAAAAATATTTTCCAACCAAAAGATAGACTGTCTTACAAAAATAGTATCCTGAAAGTTTTATCAAAATCGTTAGAGCCGTTTTTGAGAAAATCAATTTTTTTCTTCACGATTGTATGGCAGGTGCCGTTATTTTTGGGCCTAGAGCAAAAATAAAAAATATGTTCCGAGGGACGGCCAAATAAATCCTAGATACCAAATTTGAAGCAAATCGGCCCATCCGTTCAGGCTCTAGAAGCGCGAACAGACAGACAGACAGACAGACAGACAGACAGACAGACAGACAGACAGACAGACAGACAGACAGACAGACAGACAGACAGACGGACGGAATTCCCAGACCCACTTTTTTCGACTTCTCCATCATCGTAATGTCATGTGTGATTGTTATCTCGAAATTTTTTTTCTGCACGAATCCATAACTTGCCTTATAGTACCTATAATCGCAAGTAAAAATTCTTTTATACACAAGATATTTAGTTAAGGCTACTGGACACACAAAATTGGACTTGGACAAAAATAAGTTTCTATAGTTTCCTATCAAAATTGGGAGTCAGCCACGCCCAAAATCAAAAATGTATCTTTCTTTCACGACATATTAACTTACAACTAAAAGCCACAAAATATTAGGTTTTCTGTTCGAATATATAAGTATGTACCGTTAGCTTATAAAAAATATTGATGTTTTTGTAAGCAATGTGGGGTGGCAACCACGCCAGAATCCAAATGTTTTTATTTTATTTACAGAAAATTTTGCCTATAGATGAAATTAAAGCTTTCTAGCTTAAAAATTTCGACAAAAGGTCGAAGATCGCTTAATAGACTCCACTTTTGATTCTGCGTACAAAATATACATTAATACTTTATGTTATATACTCCACACCTAATACAAGAGTACCCATACTATGTAAAAGGGTAGGTATACAAAATTTTTTTAATCTTGTTAAGTAAGTTAAATTAGGTTCTTGTTGACAAAATTAAGCAATATAATTCTCGCTGAAATTGTATTTCATAATTTTGCCAATGTCATCAATCTTATTCATCACTCTTTTCAATGGAAAATCCATCATAGAGCAAATATAGAGTTATTTTGTCCCTTTTGGCCATATTAATTATTTCTCCAATTTAACGTTTTGTAATCCTTTTAAATTTGTATACTCAATAAGAAAACAAAAGTATTTAGAAAAATAAATACTCAAAATTAAGTTACTTCACTTAAGCATTCTGTCCAGATACATATGTATAGCTATCTATACATAATACTTCGCGTAGCTTAAAGCTAGCTTAACTGAATTCCTATGAAGAAAATTTTTGTCGTCTAGAAATAAGCTTCTACATATCCGTTCTTTGGGCATGTACTGTAACACAATTGTTAATAAGAACGAAAAGTCACACTCACACCTACCCAATAAGTGAAGCCAAGAATTCAATTCAAAAAATTTTAGCAAAATAGCAATCAGTGTATTGCAATGATTTCTAATCCCTTACGCCACGCCGGCCGCCAGGGGGCATTACAAAGTGAACATAATGAAGTCAACCGAATTGTGTCCTAACAAATTCTAACTTATTTCCCCTCGAGCAAGGTCGAAAGTTCAACAAGATTCGAATCAAATAAACACAATTTTCGATTTCTTGTTTTTTTTTTTTTTTAAATTAAGTTTCATAGAAATAATTTTGCCATAAACTCAAAAACTTTTTTTTTAGTTGAAAAACTTTTATTTGGATTGGCGCTAATGGATCGAAAGACGAAAATTTGTCTCTAACCTAGCTTGAGGGAAGGATTAACTAATGTCATCTGAGTTAATTAAGGATTTTGACTAAAATAAAATCAAGGGACCTTTTTTTAAAATAACGATCCCGAAAACATGACAGTAAAGTAAGATATATTTTTGTTGTAGTAAATTAAATTAAAAAAAAAAATTAAAAAATGCATTGAATAGCTGTTTTTGAAATCTATTTTGAACTAAATGAAGTCTGAGTTTCAGATGACAAAACGGGAAAAATCGTTGTGCAAAGTTCAGTGGCCTCTTTGATTATCCTGGTCATATTAAATGTCATTTTTGCATCTGCTTTAGGTAATCCCACAAATCCATCATCATAATAAACCACCAAAAAAGGACTTCTCTGGTCTATGTTGATAGGTATTATGTATGTGCTATGTGTACCAAAAATTATAATGAACTTGCAAATCAGTTCAGAGAATAAATTTTCATACATCACCGACAGTATCATCGCGACGGCATGGCATCGGCGACGGCAAAACAAATGGAAACTAGAATAATAAATTGCCACAGGACAGCTATTCACACTGGAATGAATCAGGATAAGCAAATTAGGAGTACACTATACACACAACCACAAACTCACTCTTCCTCTAAGCTCTCGGTATAATTTGGGTTTGTTGCCACTTCGCTTTAGTCTTTAACACCACTTGCTGACACTTCAACTAAACTGAATGAAAAGATAAATTAATAACAACACAATGACTAAGAAAGAATGTCCTTTGAGGTCCTTATTAAACCAAGAAACTCATACCTTAACAACATTTTGTCTTTCCCATTTTTCAACAACTGGACTCTACTATAACCAAAATGTCACAAAATTGGTTGATATGATGTACATATATATATTTGCTATATGTAAGAGTGCCTATGTGTCGACAAGGTCTAAGGAATTTAGTCATTCTAATCGTAGGTCATTATTAAAGTGGCGTCATTATCTATTTATTAACTCTCTTAACGCATGTTTTTGTTTTTCATGTAAATTTTCTACTCACACATTATTTCGAATAGGACTGTGGGGAGTCCTTTTGAGCCAAAAGAGGGCATCGGCAGCGAGAAATGACAGTCTGCAAGGCCAGTTGAATTGGCCTTATGTCATTCGCTTTGATTATTATTGATCAACCGAAACAAGACAGTTTGGTAGGCAGACTCTCACACTCGCACTGTACGATGTAACAACTGTGAAATTCCACATCCTTATATTTGGACTGTTTGAAACTATGGTGTTGGCGTTATTGGGGGAGGTAAATTGAGGATGTGAATCCTGCTCCCAGGAGTGCGGTGGAAATTTAAGTAGTCTTGTTCATACAATCAAGACTTACTTGTTGTTAGGTTTTATAAGGAATTGCTATGTTGTGTCCCATCTCCAATGCAGGCAGCTGTCAGGGCATTACACTTAATTACACTATCGATTAATTATAAAGATTCATTTGGATTTAAAAACACAAGGACTAGGTATCTGAACCATTTGAAAATGATTGTGTCACTAACAAGGGAGGAGTATATAAAATCCTAATCGAGATTAAAGTGGGATTTGAAGTTTAGAACTGAAGAACAGATACTCATTGGGAAAAGAGTGTGGGGCTATCGGAAAATATATTTTAGTTAAGAGCAATGAACATACGCAGATATAAACAGGTTAATAAAAATGAAGAAGCAAAAACAAGGATGACCAGGGAAGAGTGGACGGGTTCCTTCAAAATGGAACAATGCCTTTTTTGTATCGATCCCTAACGGAGAAAGCGAAAAATCTCATTTTACTTCGCAATGAAGGAAAATATTTGTTGCGATTGTACTCGAAAACGGTTTTAACCATTTAAATTAAAATTTGTGATTGATGTGTTCTAAGTTTTTGGTGCATTTAAAAGCTTTAGAAATAAGCAAAAAAAGAAAAAAACGAAGATTTAATCAAACATGGCATTACTATGATAGAGAAACCAAGAAAAGTGGTTTTCGCCATAGCTATTGTCAGTCTATCTGTGCGGATGTGAGCTTTTTCAAACTTCATACATGGCAGTTTGATAGAAACGGTTGAGTCGCGTGAAGTTAGCCGCAACTTTGAAAGCAAACTGATTTTTCTTTAAAGTTCTGATGCAAAAAATGTGTTCACAACCAATAGTTCCGGAGTTCCTTATACCAATTTTTAAGAAATCTGCCCTAAAACGCCCAAAAAATGCATTTCAAGTTTGTATGCAAAAAAGTGCATTTAACATTTTTTTATAATTCTGATGTCTGAAATGTCTTAAAAACCAAGAGTTCTGAGGTTCCTCATACAATTTTTTTTTTATTTCTTTTTAAACACGCTCACAATTCACTTTTTTAATTTTCACCCTAACCTACAAAAAAAAGTAGCCGCGACTTTGCTACTCCCAAGAGTTCTGATACAATAAATGTGTTCACAACCAATAGTTCCGGAGTTCCTCATACAAATTTTTAAGAAATCTGCCCTAAGACGCCCATAAAAAGCATTTCAAGTTTGTATGGGAAAAGTGCATTCATGGTTATCAAACAGTTCTGAAGGCTAAATTGTGTCAAAAAGCAAGAGTTCTGAAGTTCCTTTTATAAACATTTGAACATTTTGAAGTATTTAGGCCAAAATGCAGATTTTCAATTTTTAGACAAAATGCATCTTTTAAGTAGACGCAACTTTGTTAGCCCAGGAGTTCTGATGCAATAAATGTGTTCACAACCAATAGTTCCAGAACTCCTCATACCAATTTTTGAAAAATCTGGCCTAAAACGTCAAATAAATGCATTTCAAGTTTGTATGCAAAAAAGTGCATTTAACATTTTTTTATAATTCTGACGCCTGAAATGTGTTAAACACCAAGAGTTCTGAAGGTCCTCTTACTTACATTAAATAGTTCTGCAATAAATAGTCCAAAATGCAGATTTTATTTTTTTCAGGCAAAATGCATTTTTTCGTGAAGTTAGCCGCAACTTTGAAACCAAACTGGTTATTCCTTAGAGTTCTAGTATTATTTCCAATAGTTCTGGAGTTCCTCATACCAATTTTTGAAAAAACTGGCCTAAATGTCAAATAATGCCAGAAGATTATCCTTCGAATAAAGTAAATTTCATGTCAATTTAAAAAATTCATCTTTGTTCTATTCCATTTCAGAGTTTTATACCTCTAAAAAAAACCCTTTAAATATCAACTTCCTACTCTTTAATTTTGGAAGCAACCCTAAGGGAAACAAGCGATAGCTACTATTTTAGAAATGTTCTATACTGTAATATTTAATGAACACATAGCCCATAATAGGTGGAAGTGAATTGCAATATCTATCAAAAAATAATTAGATATTTTGTTAATTCTTTTTTCTGTTATCAAATAAAAAAAAAGAATTCACTGTCCGAAAGCTGAGTTTGTTGAAAACTTAATGAAAAAGAGAGCTCACGGCTCCTACTTTTTTGTCCAAAATAGTTCTGCATTGATCCTCATAAATGTAGAACAGGAAACCATACGTCCATACAATACGTCCTTCAAGAGTCAACTGTCTGTGAGGCTAGCGGTTTGATTTTGGTAATGTATTCCTTCATATTGTAAGTCAAGTGATTCCATTTCAAAGTGATTGCAATGTCACTTTTTACTCATTATTAAATTAATGTTGGCTCTATTTTTCGGAAGGACCATATCAAACCATTTTTATTTTTCATACAGCAGCATGGATTAGAAATTCATTAATTTTTAAAATAACCTCACCCAATTTGTTCGTGTTAATATTGACACAAATCCATGTGTTACACTCAAAAAAGCCTCCAGGACATTTTTACATGTAGTTGGCCTTCCAAAGTTTGCGTCCACATTTAGATTCATAATTAAGTATATTTCCAGCTGCTAGCTGGCGGCCCGGCCCGGCCGGTGCGGTGGCCTAAACTGATTTTACTGGTAATTAACTTGATACGAATAAATTATTCAAAAAGTATTTACACTCTCGTGAATGTTGAATACATCCAAATTTATTACCAAAATACGTGTCACTTGGGCTTAATTTGTGGCCTTAAATGTTTATCTAATTTTGCATATTTCGAGGAAGGACACACCACAGAAAGTTAGCAATTTCCCTTTTTTCTAATTTCCTTGTTTAAACTTGATTCAAAAAAACACCAAAAAAGGATATACTAAGAATTTAAAAAGTTGTGAATAACGTTTCAATGATGTCTCGAAGATTTGACACGACAAATCCACTATCCACAACCCCCAAATAAATCCGAACCAGTCCTATAATCTAGTTTGACCAATAAAATGTGATTTTATAATAAGACCCTTTTTTTCCTCAAAAAAAAAAAAGGATACACAAGTAGTTGTGCTTTATACATCTTACACAAGACATCACGCATGTTCTTAGTCCTTGAAAAGGCTAAAAGAGAAAAAAAAGAAGAAGTTCAGAAACTTTGATTGACAGCAATCAATTAAGGAAATGCGAAAGTTGAACACATTAAGCAAGTAATTAGAGCACCTTCAAGAGTGAAGAGGTGATTTGTCAAGGATTTAAGATATCGTTGGCCATCAGGTGAAGTGAATTAGAAGTTGGGTAAAGTAAATAGTATATATCTTGGGTCACCTTTTGATTCTTCTGAAGCTGGTAATGAGACAAATTAAAACAAATCTGTAGCCATGACGTGTGCAATGAGTACCTTCTAAGATAAAAGCCCTGTTGTTTGAAAGCCTATCACGTTCATGAGGAAACAAAAGTCGACAAATAATGAATACTTTTGTAACATATGACGCGCATTAACTTTTACTGGTTGATGCTTCTCCTTCATTAATTAAGAGATTTTCTTAAAAAAGGATTTTCTTACAGCTTTATTAATGTATTCCAGTAGGTTTTTGAAGTCTAAAAACAAACAAAAAATAGGGTAAGGTAAGGTGACAGTTTATTGTGTTTTTATAATAGTAAAATTATTACTAAACTTCATAAGACAGTGAAGGGGTGGGCGGGACGAGACAAGAAAAGCATCAATTGAAAATCAGTATTGTAGGTGAAAGGGACATTTCTGAGTGCACTGCTTCTCAATGGAAACATAAATGAACCGCGATCCTCCTCTTAAAAAAAAAAAAAAAAACTAAAGCAGGTGACATACCTAACCTACCTTGTTTCTGATAAAAGAACCCGCTTAATAAGCCTGTTTTCACTCGTTAAACGAAACCTTTACGATTGAAATGAAAAACACAGTAAACGTCAATCTACCCAACTACACGAATTGTAGCCACTAGAGTGGTATTTTCATTTTGTCCATATTTCAAGAGCGGGATTTCAAAGTGTTGATCAGGTAGCACCTTGTGAACTAACCCTTTTCAGTCATCATTGCAGTTGATTTGGTCACATGTATCACATTTGTTCTTTTTTAACACTTCTTATAATTTCCTGTCTGATGCGGCTCCAAAAAAAAATTTCAAAGTAGTAGAAAGTAGAAACCTTTTCCATCACCTTGACCTAGAGGACTTTTTTTTTAAAGTATTATGGAAATGTAACCAACCAAGGTTTCATAACAACAAATGAAGTGCAGGACTGGGTCGCAGAAACTTGCTCTAATGTGTGACAGTGGTCTTTTGGTTTGAGATTTTAAATAAAAAAAATTAAGCTACCTAAACTGATGTGTAAAATTTCGAAAGAATCGATTAAACCGTTTTTGAGATAGTCGAAAAAAAAAACTCGGTCATATGGAAGGTACAGTTCTTAGCCATTGTTGGTAACTTTTTTTCCAGCTATATTATGGCAGGTACCGTTATTTTTTGAACTGAATGCTTTGTAAAATAAGTGATTCAATAAAAGTTTTGTGCTGCGAAAAATAGAGATATAAATTTGTTAAATTGTCGAGCTATGTCAAAAGAAAAACTTAAAGTGCCAACAGCATCTTTCAGTAACCCAGAAAGAAACATAAGCTAGAGCTGCAGTACGTTTGCAACGAACCGTTGGATACCCTATTCCCTAATTTTGTATGAGTATGCGTGCGCTATCGCAATAAAAAAAGGCGTGTGCAACTCCCAAAGTTGAGACTTTTTGTAACCAAGGTAATTATTATGAGATAAGCGACATTCAATGTTTGGCTTGTAGCTCGAATTGAACAAAATGAGACAAGATTTTTAATGGAAAAAGGTATTATGGGTATATTTAACAATTCACCATTTAATCGTCACTACGGTTAAAATCAAACTGTCTCGTTTCATTTTGAGTTGTCCTATTTATACTGAACTGGTATAAAGGTTCTCGAAAAATCTAATACTCGAACCATTTAGAACATTCAAGATACTTTTAAAGCTTTCAGAGCTTTCAAATTTTATAATGCTCAAGTACAGTATTGGTCAGAATTATTACAATATAATTAATGTAGTATACTTTTTTGGCGAATTGTAACAAAAAATAAAAACCATTCATATAACAATACTTTCCCTTTTTTTTTGAATTTTATGTGATTAAATTTTGGTATAGTTATAGCCATAGAACTAGCTACGGAAAATAGTATATACAATTTATAGAGCCCCGAAATCCCTCTAGTTAGTCTGCTATACTATCATTATTCATTAATCCGGTCACCTGGCACCTGTCCAGCGGTGGGTTTGTGAGTGGTAGGCCAAAAAAAGTTTACAAAATTGGGTTGTAGCTTATATTGAATTCTATTTTAAAAAACAGCGAATTTTAAATAAAAACATGTTTTACAAACTTATAGCTTAGTAAATTTAAAAATAAAAATTGCTGACGAAAGTTTTCGCAAACCATTTAGAAGTAAAAGGTATAACTTCAAAATTGTATGTGGTTTCCAAAAGTATGCAATGGTACCACTTTTTGAAAGTCGCTTATAATATCGTTGTTGGAATCCCCACCCATTTTAACAACAAACAAAAAATAATCAATCTTAAATGGTAATCACGTGTTTCTATTTTAAAAATCTAAGTTTAAACAGAATACTTTCAGTGTGGTTGGCAAAGCAAAACTTATATCAAAACCCAAAACCAATAAAAATTCCGAACAATAAACTATGCACATTTTATGATCCTGTCTACAACAGCAGCTTGTTGCTTTGAAAAGGGAAGGAAATATCTCCCTTTTTAATCTAAAGCCAACATTCTCAAAAAGTCCTTTTGGGTCAATTTTCAGTCACCCATAGTCAGCATATTGTTGATGGTCAAAATAAAACGTTTTCCAAAAAACACAACCAAACAAGGGAAATGAATTCAACTGCTTGTCCAGTTGGATAATATTTTTGCAATTTCTTGTGCCGATAAGGCGAGATGTCCTTTAATACACAAAATATAAGCCTTTTTTTGAATATTGATTTAACAATCAGCGACAATTGTTGAATACAAACACACTTCTTTAGTCACATATTTCTTATTCTATATTCATCCCCCTCGTATATAAACTGTAACAATCCTTTTTCATTTCCTCCATCCTTCTTTTCATATTGGTATTCCTTGCTGATGGTGAATTGGTGATGCCCAATAAAATGGCATTAGGTATCAAATGGCCTTTCAAGATGTTATTTAAAAGTTCAAACCACCCACTAATACTCATATAATCTGATACAAATAATGACAAAGAAGAAATACAAACATCTTTGAAAGAGACTTTTCAAGAAATTCAAGCACGAAATCGAAGACCCTTATAAGAGGACGAATTATTTAAGCTATCGATTAATTGAACCGAAAATTCGTTTTGTGTTCTATTAAACAAATCTCTAAATGATAACCGCATTGAATAATGGGCAACAATTTTCCATAATAATCCCGTTTTGACATCTTGTATTGATGTAAAGTTATCCTTAAAATAGGTCCTTATCGATAAGTGGGTATTGGACCACCGAATAAGAAATTATGCTAAGGCATTTTTTTTTTGCTTATAGAACGCGACCGGTCGCATAATAAGTTTCTGACAGGCAGGTGTATTCAGAAGACTATATTATACTGGCCTGGCCAGATACATATATATTTTCTTAAGAATAAGGCAGCAACTATATATAGGGTTGGATTTGTTTAAATAAACATTAAATCTGCATAAACATTATCTCGGGCCGTATTTTGATATTATTGGTATTTATTTATTTTCTTCTTTTGTCTCGTCCTTCCTGATTTGTTTATTATTTTATTAGAAAAGACTGTTGTTTTTCGTTTTCTATTTGCAAATTTGCTCCTTAATATTGGGGTTTCCATTGGAAGCATAAAACTGCCTTAATTTCTACTTTTAATTTGCAACAAAATTTTGGTTGGGCTAGGATGTTTCCAGGATCTTCAGAAAAAAAAATTATATTAATAAGCAATAAATGTTTTCTCTTCGTTTTTTGCAATGATGATTGGTTTTTGTGACGAAAGTTGTTTAGTTATTCATTATTCTCAATTTAAGTAGGAATGTTAAGTAGACATTAGGAATAAGATACAAGGAAACTCAGAATAATTATTAGATATTGTTTTACAGCAGAATATTGAAGTATGCAATTAATCTGATTTAAATTACAAAAATTAAATAGATTTTCAATTTTTTAATGCGATTCATATCTAATTGAAACATTTGAATGGATGTGATGGAAACAATAGGAAACAATATTCATGAGATTACTGAAACAATTCACAATTTATTTTTAACTGTGGGAAACCTTACCATTTTGACGTAAAAACCAGTACAAAGCTTATCTATAGGGAATGCATGTGCTCCGAACTGTGCCTACCAAGTTTGGGGACCTTGTGGAATGTTAGAAAAACGTATCAAAATGTTGTATTCACAATACACATCTAAGCACATTAAACAGGTATCTTCTTCTTTTCCTTTCGGTGCTTTTATGATCATATAGAAAAGTCTATGATATTGCCTTTTTGACGATGTTCTCCGGATTCCTCCTTTGAACGTGGCAATACGTGGCTGTTAGAATAGGCATGTGTGGATCAGAAAACGTTCAGCACTAGTAATTTTTTGGACTTATACGGTACCCATTTCCCTTCAAAACGTCCACCGATATGGCAACTGCTAGTTGCAGGGATGAAAGATCATCAGTTATGATGGCTCCATTGTCAGCAAAGAATCTTTGGGGTCCGTCAATTTGCTTTTAAAACTTGGAATTTTTCGATGACTCCAGCTGGACATCGTACTTTTGTCACTGCTAACTCGCACATGTCCATTATCATCCTTTTAGGAACTACAATATTTTTTTCCATAATTGTCTAATTATCCCATTACTTTGGATTGCATCTGTTGTTGAATTTTCTGTGACAAACCAGCATTGGCCATCAAACAGCAATATTATATTTTGCTGTCGAACCCAAAAAATCCCTTTCGTTTTATAAAATGGTCGGTCCAACCATTACGCACGATGTTAAATATTAGTCACATCTCTTAACTTGAAGTTTTTTGTCTTGAAGTTTCAGTCTTTAAGCGTTAAGATTGTCGAAGCGTCTTAAAAAAATTGGCCTTCGGCCTTCAAATCAAAATGTACCTATTTCGTGCAGTTCGTGCTTTTTTGGGCGCAAATTTCAGCAAACCGTGTCTATAGGAGATGTGGTCAGCCAAGCAGTTTCCGTGAATGGGGTTCGGTATCGCGAGATAATAACTGACTCCTTTTTGTGGTTAGTAATTAAGAGGGCATTTAGCCGATATTTTGTTTCACATACAATTGTCATAAATCTTTCTACATATCATAAAAAAAAACTGTGATAATTCTCTGAAAACTTTTTGTTTTATTTGTAATTAACATAGTGCGTTATTTGTAATTAAAATGTGCATGTCAGCTCGGACGTGCGTCCTGGAACTCACTCCACCAACACCAACAGCACCCATTTACAATTAACCGGGATTGGGTCAAAAACAATTTTTTTTTGTAATTTAATCTTTAGTATTTTTATCAATTTTATCCATTTCGTTCCAAAGACAATACCGATCATATTTTATGAATCACCCAGTAAAAATAAAATGCACGACTGGGTCGAACGTCCTTGCTCTGTGGATGCCATAGCACGATGATATCAAATTTTTCGAGCAATAAAAACAACTTGTTCTTGTATAAAATAAGCAAAGAAGTTCAAATTTTTTGTTTAAGAAGTGTTGGGTTAGTTGTTTGTATACGAATGCCCGGTAGGTACTTGTATTTTTAGCTAAAACTTAAAAACGCAGTTATCAATGAAATATTTAAAAATACGCACTAAGAAAATCAAAAATGTTTAAGACCTTTTTTGAGAAATTTATTCAAAACTGAAAAATGTTGGCTAAAACTTATAGTCGCTCGATTTATGGGAGCGAAGCTGCCATCTTGTAAGTGCTATAAAAGTTAAAATAACTAAGAAGCGTGAACAAATTCGTAAATGTCGTTCCCAACTTATGGCCGGTTTAAAAAAACCCAGATATCCGTCATTTGCATTTTTAGCCAAGAACCAACCAGTTTTCTTGAAAAAAAAACTAAAAGTAAATAACATACAAAGTTTAATCAGAATTGTAAGAGCAAATTAGGAAAAAAAACACCGTTTGAAAAGGTTTTACAAAAAGTTATAACGCCATCTTATACAAATCTATGAGGAACTATGCCAAACAAGCCGTTCTAAAAAAAATCCGTTGAACCAGCAAAATTTCTTGGTATTGGTACTGCTTTCAAATATTTTTCACTTTATGATGTAGCAACGTTTTCGAAATCTTATATCCTTGAAATTTAAAATGGTCATAAAGTGGCTTATTTTAAGTATAGGATTGTATGACTTGACAGATTATGTACAATATTTTTAGAAAAAGACTGTGTCATTAAACTTGCGGGTCTGTACCACAGGAGATCGTTCTAGAGACCTAGACGAAAATCTGTCTTTATAAGGTACCCAATATCTCATGACCTTATAACACTAACTTTCTGTGTCTTTTAGAATAGACAGAAACACTAAACAACACTTCAACAATCAATATTCCATAAAAAAATAAAGAAGAAGGTAATTCCTTGCCCATACACAAATAGAAAATGTATTGAACGAAGTCTTTTAAACGTGCAGACTGAGACTCAACAGAATACTTTCAATAATTAATGAAGACAATTAGAATGAACCAAAGCAATAAAGTGTATGAAGTAAGCTTTAAGGATTCTTATTTTAACAGTTGCTCGTTTTCCTCCAGTAAACTTTTTATTTTATTCTACATTTACAGAACTTAACAATGCTTCCGTTTTTCTTTTGTCTGAAACTGTAGGATAAGGATTATTGCTGCTCCTATAATTTGTATTTAAATTTAACGCCATCGAAGACAAACAAAATTGATTCGTTTTTATTGAGATGATAGTGACCATATTTTTATTGGCTTATAATTTGTATTGACATATAAATATGAATGTTATATTTGATTACTCACATGTTTCAAAGTAATTTGCACACTTACCTGAAAAAAAAGATATATTTTAATTAAATATGAGTCAATAGTTCAATACTGTGTTGTAGTTGTGTTTTATTTCATCATTTTAAAAATGTTGTAAACAATGAATTTTATTTAAATTTTGTGTTTTACTGTTAATTACTATAGTTAGTTATTACCCATTCCTACACAAATAAAATATCCCATAGTCTATCACTTTGTGACAGTTCCATTTAAAAATATTTTAAAAATTGGCTCCATTTAAGAAAGAAAGAAACACTCATTCAATTATCTCTAAATGCATCACTTGGTCTCAGCTTCATCATCGTCACACACCTGATGCAGAAACTTTCGTCAAAAAAAAAAGATACCAATAAAACTTCCATCATCCAGTCTTGTCGTCCTGTGTCTCTCATCCGCCCTATGCCTCTAACTGGCTTTCAAAATCACCATCAATCAACATTAAATTTGTTGCAATTGCACTTGTGCAATGGCATACAATCCAATTAAGTTCAACAAAATACTTTAATTCAACAATGTCGGCAGAATGCTTTTGCATTAACCGTGCCGAAGCCGTGCCGTTCATTGGCCCGTAACTTTGGAACTAAATTCAACGGAATTAATAGCAGATGTTACACAAGATTCATCTGCATTATTATGAACAAACTGTACTATACCACACAATATTCTATTTGGAACCGGATTTGTGGACGTTGTTGTATAATTTAAACAATTCAACCACACCGGAACCAAATGCAAATGGCGGATTAATGTACTCGAGTTTCCGTTTACTCAAAAAACAAAAAGAGTTCAATTTAAGTGATGTATCTTGTGTCATAAATAATTGAAAGTATAAAAATATATCAGTTTAATGGATATTTGGATATAAAAAGACACACATGAAATATTTTTGATTTTATGTTATATTTATGCGGTTAAACAAAAAGTAAGAAATTACAAAAGAATAGAACAAATATTCAAATCTTGATCTACTAGACTACTTAAAGCGCAGTGAAAAAGTTAAGGGACTAGGTACAAATGTTGATTTTTGAGAATTGGATTTCGTATTAGCGAACGTGTTTTCTTGGAAGTATAAGAGAACATCTTTTAGTTGACATTTGAAACGCGCACACAACATCGCTAGTTTTGTTTTTCTTGGGAGCTTTTTCAGCTCAATGAAAACCTCCATTTCTGCGTACCTACTTTGGTTGATTGCTTTGAGGTTATTACGTCTTGTTCAGCTTAACCAAAAAGTTGTTTATCTGTTACTTTTTTATGTTTATATATCACCGCAGCCCTCTGTAAGCGAACGTCCAAGAGTACAGCTATTCGCTTTAGAGCCATCTACCAACGGACCAACAACGCAATCGGACATATACTACTATTTTGATTTTGTTACGTATGTTAACACTGGTCATATATATATATACAAAGTTGTTATTGTCAAACGATAAATAAAATGAAGTCAGTCACTGTCAATCATTAAGAAAGAGAGGTTTGTTTTGCAACAATTCTGAAAAATAAATGTGGGTTCTTTTGTATAATTTTTCCCACACACAAAAACAAAAAAAACGTTTTAAGTTTTTATTTCGATCGGAACTATAATGGTGCGGAGCAGAATTCATTCAGATCAACTGGTTTCTGAAAACAACTTATAATTCACCATTTCATAAAGTTATGCTTGGGACGAGAGGAATTTTTGAAAGAGAGAAGGAGAGCTGCATCTTCTCAAAAAACCAAGTATCCATTTAATAACTCGGTGTGGTTTCCACAAGCTCAGCAACTTTCCTCTACAAGAAATGTTTATTATCTCAAAGCAGATCTCATATAAGCTCCTTAGTCGGTGTCATAACTAGACACTGCAATATAGGCACACATTATACACGACTGGACATTTTCTCAAATGATTTCGGCAGAAGTTGCATAAACGAAACGGAAGGGGAGACTCTCCTACACCCTTCTGTTCATGCATGGCTCACTGCCAAAATCGAAAACGACATTTAGGAAAATTCTTCTTCTAGGATACCAGCAATTTAGCATACACTGACAACCACCGTCTCCATCGCTTTATTGAAAGCTTCATGGGGTTTTATCAGTGGGGTCACTGTTATGATTTTTGTATGTAGTATCACAATTTACCTGTTTATTATATAAAAAAAAACAATAAAATTAATTTTGTGTGTCCGATGTTCAATAACTGCTAGCGCCACAAAAAAGTCATGTGCCACACACAAAGCTCAGACTTTTGCCAAGGCAAAACCACTACTATGAGCTTAGTAACAATCAATTTTAAGCTTTCAGCTCGATTTGAACAAATCAAGACATAACTTGAATTTTTAAAAATTAGATTTAAATTGAATTAATAAAGGGGGCGTGTCCTCAAAAATTGTTAAATATCAACACAAAGCACTAACTGATCTTTGATCTTTGTTAATTTGAATATGTGTGAAACTATTTATGGAGTAGTTTTTTGACAAATTTCCCAAATGAAGGTATTTTTTACCAAAATCACGCCCTTAAAAGTGGGCGTATTGAAAAAATATACATAAAACAAATTTAAAGATATATTTTTCATATAACGAACACAAAAAAAAAAAATACTGTTTAAAATTAATTTTTAAAACCATGCTTTTTTTTATGAAAAGAGGGCGTAAGCCAAGCTCGAAATTCAAAAAATTCTTTCATAAACGATAAAACTATTTATTTAGTTTGGACTAAAGAACATATAAGTTTGGACTTATAAGTACCGTTTGTTTGCAAAAATAAGTTTTTTATAGTTGCTAATAAAGTGGGCGTCAACCACTTCCAAATTCAAATATTTGTATTTAGTTGAAAAAAGATTTTTCTGAAGCTTGCTTGAGCCTTGTGTTTGGATCGTAACTGTACAAAAAACATAATTTAATTTTGCCAAAAAAAAGTCGATGAACAAAAAAGGCAATTGTGGGCGTGTTTGTGAGCAAGAACTTAAATTTAATCTTTCTAGCTTAAAAATTGCGACTTCTAGAAAGTATACATTAAATCGGCTAGGCTTTGGATTCTGAGTCAGAATATACGTATAATATATACTTTTTCTATGCCTAACAGTATTATTTTTCTATGTTACAAACTCCACACCAAATAAAATATACCCATTCTGTAAAATAGGGTATAAATATTTATCTAAAGTGTAAAATAGTCTTGTCATAAGGGAACATAATTAAGACAAATGACAGTCAGCCACATGAGAACTCGTGCCAACAGAGATACCTACTGTAACTTTACTATGCAGCAATTGGATGCTTTGAACTATTTAAAAAAAATACTACAGTTCTTTTTATAAGATCCTAAAACACATTATTTCCCACTTAATAATTCGATTCAATATCAGTTGAATTAACAGTAATTAAACTTTAATGATCTTGCTCTTCAACAAGTTGATTACTTATGCAATCCTTCTTACATAAAATCCACTTTGTTTCTCAAGAAATCCCTTTCCATTGTCCAAATATTATGAAATAAGCCCAATTGTATCGTATAATTTATATAACCCATACTATAATGTGCATTTAAAGGAACTTCAATTCTCTGTTAATTAACGGTTGAATCCTTTAAAATCATGGGTTACGTGGCAGTCCTTTAATAAGTAATCCAACAAAGTGCTATTAAAGGCCTTTAATTTACAGAATGTTGCCATGTTTACCCTTTTATCCGTTTAAAAGTTCTTATATATCTATCTACAGATCTGCTCGTGTCTCTAGGACCAACATCCAACTCTTCTCTTTATTTCAAATCTAATTAACCCCCATAGCCATTGCTAATCATTCTGTTGTTGCGCCTTTATTAAACTGGAGTATTGTGTGATGGTATTCAAATCTTAAAATTAAAGTACGTAATATAAAAACTTTAGTTTAGGGAAACTTTTTGCATTTTGCTATTGGCTTGGATAGCAATAGGATATACAACATAGGAAGGAAGACTAACTTTGCCGAATAAAATTGTCCCACAACCATCCAAATGTCATTTGTTGGGGATAATTGTAACAAGTGTAACGGTTGTTTTAAACTTTTTGTTTTGTTAAGCACAATTTCTGTCATATGACCGGTTATGACATTTTGACGTTTCCCCCTTTTTTCCGGTCCAATGGGTGGCAAATAGGGAAAACGCCAGTAGGCGTTTAAGTTTGTTCATCAACGTTAATGGATATAAAAAGAATTTTTTTATTGATCGGGTTCAAGGATATTTGTAATTGTGTGTCCTTAAAAAAATTGACACCACCTATAACGGTGGTTTTTAACTAAAATCTAGATATCACCACTTGGCAATGTTTGGGTATTTGCTGCAGTTGAACCGACCGACGACCGCGCAATGTCGGCTAAGGTAAGGCTCTTTGACGACCGATGAGAAAGATCTGAGGGTGCCTTTGCAATTATGATTTGTAGGATGAAGTATTCAGAAAAACGGTTGTAAAATGTTTCTATATCAAAGTACATAGTACAGACTTTAATTAATAACGGCATGCTTCTGGGGCACAAGTAGACTATTACTTAGCCAGACATTAATAGACGACAGCCCCGGAATGTTGTGTCATAGGTTGATTTTACAGAATTTTGTTTTTAGATGTTGACTAGTAGACATCAAATTCAGTTCATTCAGATTGAGATAAACACCGAAAACTTTAGCAACACTGAATGGCATGAAGCTGATCCAGGCAAGTAGTAGAAATCCACAGGTGTTTGTGTATGGTTTAATTAATCTTGAAACTTTATATTCCTGTTCAGTAATTCATAATGATTCTTAGCTTAGCACAAAGTTCCACAAAAAACTTCACATAGTTTGCGGTAGGTAATGCTACAGTGGATGTAGTGCTTTGTTGCTAACCTAGAGTTGTGGGTTCGAGCCCCAGCATGGGCAGTAATTTTTGAATATTACCCAAGGTTCAACTGGATGCCATTGCCACTAATGGGATTATTGTGGTGTTATAATAAGGAACCAAGATCTTTCTTTGTCAGTTTTATTGGTTTGAAGCCAAGATACATACATATGTAGGTACAGGCTGTATAAGAACGGAACCTCGTCATCAAAGCCCGATAGGATTGACTTGGAACCATCTTTAAGCGGAGTTCTAATATGGCAGACCAACGTTTTCAATAGCTTCTCACGGGAATCAAATGTGTGTCTATTTATAAATGCAAAAATTCAAAGGTGATTATAACTTAAAAATGTCTGAATTCCGACTCCGAGCGATATTACCCCAAATGAGCTTGTAGATCACAGATAGAGAGAAATCGCCTTTACAATGTAAGTTGAAAATTGTCCCTCACTAGCGGATAATCAATGCAAAGAGGACACTTAATGTAAAACCACCGATCCATGTTCTATCTTACAAAGGTCTGTAAAGTTTACCTTCTGGTCCGGTGGTGGAAAGAGGATTGGAGACAAAAATTGTAGTCATGGAAACTGCTGAAAAACAATCTTCAGTTTAACCCACTCAATCTTCAAATACAGCAAGATTCCTAAGTCCAACTTTGCCAAAACAAAAGAGAGTTAAATTAAATCTTCGGAGGCCAGTAATGCTTAATTTACTTCAGTTTTGCTCTGATATCAAAGTCAAAAGTCAGCATTGATAGAGTCTACAAGAAAAGATAACGCGAGCCAGCTGAAAGAAACGGGCCCCAAAGTACAGAGACTAAAAATACTCAGTCTTATATAATGGTTGGGAGATAAACTCCCTAAGGCTCTAGTGATGACGGTTTTTCTTTAAAACGAAAGGCGAGTTTTTTAACATCAATCTAAGCAAAATGTCATTAAGTGGTGTACTTATGGATCCAAAACATCTTAGCCTTAGGAAATAGAATCAGGTATTTTAAGGCTAAGAAATAATATTTCAATATAATAAATTTGATTGGAAAATGAGAGGATCTGATTACCCAAAGAGATAAACACAACCAAAACTTCAACGTAATGTCAACAAGCCAAGCTGAACTAAAAGCATTAAACTCATTCTCTAGCAACCCTTAATCTGTATTTTTTTATAAATACCTGGTAAAAATATGCCCGGTTCTTAAAACCCTTAACATGAGTTAACAGAGTACGAGCTTTAAGGAAGTTTGGATAAGAGATTGACGGAATAGGAATGCGTGAATGACCTTGGTAACAACAATAAACGGAATTCTCTTTATTGTATACCGAAGCACGTAAGTGTCCAGGGTAACGACGGCTCATATTCTCTGACAAAAAAAAAATGAGGGCAATAACACGACCCCGATTAGGGCCACAAATCAAAAACCAAGAGGAGACAGAGAATAACAATGCTCCCAAAGCCTCTGAGGCATGTCAAATGGGCACTTGGGTACAAGGATCAAAAACTGCTTAAAACCAACATCAATCTAAAATGATGCAACCTTTGAATAATTTTGAAGTGTCAAATTTGTCCTTCTTACCTTAAAATTATTTTTAGAACACGTTCCAGATATAATAGTTCAAACACGTTATACGATTTAATTCTCTTTCCAAAACCTTTTACTCAATCATTTCTACAAATTAAAATTGTCAAAGTATACATCCGACACAGAGAATGCACAAGCTCTGAAATCGCAACTTCTAGTAGTTTTAAAAATGTCAAAAATCGTCCTCAATTTATTATGATTATCTAGAACATCAGAAGTCCATTTAAATAATAAAAAAAAAACAGGAATTCTTAAGTTACATTTTCTACCTTGTCATCCATTTTCGTCTGAGAACTCCAATGGTTTGCAATTTTATTTCCATCCCGACGATGGTAACAAAGTTTACAAGGGATTGACAAAAAAATATTTACAAAAAAAAAAAACCAATACAGAAGGCAACAAAAGGAAAAAAACCAACTGCATTGGCCTTAATGAACATTGCACATTGAAATCAAATTTCGGCCGGTAACCAATTTACCATCTTAATGGAGTCATCTTTCGGGCTGATAAAATATTAATCGCTCCAGGCTAATCGATTTTTAGTCTCTGTATCATCTCTGATCTATACGGCTTCTCACAGATGCAAGGAGCAAGGGAATATGCCGCAAATTTTGTAGAAAATATTGGAGGTAATTCGAAGGTTGACAAGTTATACGTTAAAGGGTATGCACATGCACATAGTCATCTACTCCTATATAATGTTTTATATATGTTTGTATAAGAAAAAATCAATACAAACCCGAAGTAAAAAATGCATTTTTTTTTAACCAGAACTTCTGTTTGGTTTTGTTTCGAGGGAATTGAACTTTTAATCCATCATATTTCTGCAAATATATCCAAAGTGATTGAACAGAATGTGTATCAATTTATTTGTGAACTGAATAATATACAAACTCAAACTTGTACACAAGTTTATAAATATAAAAAGAAATTGCTTGCCAGTGAATTAAAAATAGATACGTGGATTATGAAATCAATAAAAACCAAATTGGATTTACCCGATTCTCTTTGAATAGCGTAGAACTATCTTCTTTTGAATGACAGGAGTTTAATAATTGCAACTCCAATCGAACCAACAGTTTTTTTTTTTCAAAATCAAATACAATATTATGTTCATGTTGTTTAATAAACTTTAAGGAATCAGCTTATTCCTTTCCTTCCTTATGTTTATTTGATCGCTTCTACCGGGGTTTTTTTTTGAAGATATAGAGCTTTAAGTTGGCAACACTGTTTCTACTGGTGGCCATTTTGTCAGCTGTCAAGTGATTTATTGACGTCTGAACAACGCTTCCAAATTGTGCAAATTTATTTTGAAAATCATGGTTCTGTTTGAAATACGTATCGAGCTCTACGTCCATTAGCGATGAATCTCACTTTCAGTTGTATAGAAACATAAGTCAATAAACAAAACTGCAGTTATTGGAGTGATGATAATACTCAAGTGTATGTTGAGACACCGTTACATCCACAAAAACTGACTGGTGTGCTTTATGGGTTGGTAAAATAATTATTGGTCCATGCTTCTGTAAAAACCATGCTGGCCAGAACGTTACAGTCAATGGTGACCACTATAGAGCCATGATAACTGACTTTTTCGTTCATCAATTGAACAACCATGATGTGCAGAAGCTGTGGTTTCAACAAGACGGCGCAACATGTCACACAGCGCATGCCACAATTGATTTGTTGAATGAAACTTTCGGTGAGCGCATAATTACGCGTTTTCGTCCTGCATGTGAATTGGCCTCCAAGATCTTACGATTACACACCGCTTCCCCGAAACGATTGACCACTTGGAGGACAACATTCGCCGCGTTATTGCGGTATACGGATACAAATGTTCGAAAAATTCATCGAAAATTTACCTCCAGATTAGACTATACGTCCGAGCCAGTCGTGGCGGCCATATGACAGAAATCATATTTAAATTATAATGCCAGAAGTTTATCTTTCGAATAAAGTAAATTTCATGTCAATTTAAAAAAAAAATTCAAAGTTCTATACTTCTACTTCTAAAAAAAAACACCCTTTATATTAAAATGAGTTTTACTTTTGTGTGTGACCTTATATCTAGAGTCAAGCTGGATTCTTATATATTTTTTTAAATGAATTGTAGATAAAATACTATTTGCGCGCGTGAATAGTACACCACAGTGAAATGCACACAGTTAATTGTCCACCAGAGTGAATTGTCCGCCACAGTGAATTGTGTCAACAGTGAAATGTGCACAGTGAATTGTCCCGACAGTGAATTGTGCACAGTGAATTAGCCGGCTTCGGTTAGTTATCATTTTTGCTTTAACCCCGAAATGTGTAGATTCCTTCCTTGCATCAATACGGTATTATATTTCTTCCTGGAAATTAGTTGTTTTTGACTTCACATTGATTTGGTGATATGACAAAAAAATCCGACAAAATCGAATTTTTTTTAGCATGAAAAAATATTCCACATACGCCACAGTGTACCGTTTGTTAATTTAAGAAAATAAAATCCACTAAAGCGATAAAAACATGTAATTTGCAAACTAGTAACTAATATTATTATGTATATGACAGTTTAATGAATCTGCAATATTTCTGTAATTTTTATCAAATTTAGTTTTTTGATTTAGTTTGAGTCATTTTGGAAATAAATAATAATAAAATACATTATTACCTTGAATCAATCACAGTAAAAAGTCTAAACCATATGTGTTGCACTATAAAATCATACACAAAATTTCATCAAAATAAAAAAAGGACTAAGGATAATTGTGAACAGATATGACACTTTAAATTTGAATCACAAAATATCCCTCACAGGGACGCTGAATCCCCTCCTCCATAATGCCAAGGGAACATTTTCTTAAAAACTCATTGCTTCTTAAAGGGTTTTGTAATACTTTTCATTTTGCCACCTCGATTTCTTAGCCCAGACATAGTGTGTCAATTCACAAAGAACAAATGATAAATGATAGTGCCATTCATCTTACTGAGTGCAATGACTCTTCCAAAGTGCCATTTCTATTTGACTTCCGCCTTCCTTATTTTTTCGCAATCCTTTCCAAACCTATTTATGTCTAACAAAAGCTTTAAAAATAAATACACCATTATATTGCCACCATACTGACATATAAAAGACGTTTTCGCGTCACAAGATGGAACCCAATTTTCAAAAGTTTTAATCTTCATATAGTATTGCTTTCACTTTTGTATTTCCATCTGAACAAAATAAAAATTTGTTATATCGTGGGGGAGAGTTGTGAGATATGCCATTAACTCCCTTGTTCTCTGGTTTCAACGGTAATTAGGGTGAAATTCACCCTTAAAAAACTCACAGGACGAATAGTTCACTTCAATGTAAAACATTTTTCTCGATTACACAATATTATCTCCTTGTCTCTGTGTCTGTGTGTTTTTTTATTTCATAACTAAACGAACTTTTTGCCTTTTCAATTTATTAAAAAAAAAAAAAAAATTCCTGACCTCAAAACTTAGCTAACACGAAAAAGGGAACAAGAACGAAGAGGATGAACAGAGAAAAAACCCAGCAGGATGCTAATGGCTGTGAAACATATTAAATAAATAGAAGCTTTAATCAAACTTTAAGAAAACACAAAAAAATCAAAAAGAAAAAACTATAACCAGGGAGAAATAAAAAAAAAAAAAATTATGTTACAAAAACACTGAGACTGAGCTGGTTGTATCTGTATCTTTTTCCATGTTATAAGGATTCCTCTGGCCAAGGAAATTTCATAGATACTCGTATTATGTGCATCATTTTGTGGGTGACACAGTGGATCATTTGCATATTCAAGTATCTCTGGTGAATGAAGAACTAAAGTTCAGGCTACAATATCTTGAGGGCGAAATATTCATTGTTGAAGTACAACAAGTAAAAAAAAAAAAAACTACATTATTCAGTCTTTTAAATTGTACAAAACATTCAACAATTTATTGTTTAGGCATTACGTGATGTGATATACAAGCTGTTTTTTTCTTTCGATTATAGGTACTATAAGGCAAGTTATGGATTCGTGCAGACAAAAAAAATTTGAGATAACAATCACACATGACATTAGGATGATGGAGAAGTCGAAAAAAGTGGGTCTGGGAATTCCGTCCGTCTGTCTGTCTGTCTGTCTGTTCGCGACTCTGGAGGCTGAACGGGTGGGCCGATTTGCTTCAAATTTGGTATATAGAATTTTTTAGGTATTGTACAGAGGGGAAATTGAAATTTTTTTTTTAGCTCAAAAAATAACGGTACCTGCCATACAACCGTTACGTTAAAGCTTATTTTTCTCAAAAACGGCTCTAACGATTTCTATTTAAAAAAATCAGTGTTGCTTTTTAGGTACGACCAATCATATGGCTGAAAAAAAAGTTTTAAAAAATGGCTAAGAACGGTACTTTCCATAGGACCGTTTTTTTTGCTTTCGACTATCTCGAAAACGACTCAACCGATTCTTTCGAAATTTCACACACATATAGCTGTAGGTAGCTCAATTTGTTTTGCATACCAATATTTTTGAAAAATATTTTTTTGTATTTTTAAAATCATTTAAAAAAAAAATTTTTTAAATTAATATTTGGAGAACTGCTTTTGTAAAAATTTTAAATAAATGTATTTGCTGAATACCTATGAACTGGCGTTTTTGAATTTTTTTTTAAATTTTTTTTCAAAAAGTTTTTCAAAAAAAACTTTTTTTCTCAAAAACCGCTCCACAGATTTTTATAAATTTATTCTCAAAAATTCAAATTTATCCAAGAAATAAAATGGCGTACTTTTTTTTAAGCTCAAATTAGTTGAAGTATTTATTTAAGAATTTTGAAAATTTTATTTTTATCAAAATCTCAAGCCCCTAAACCACTGTCACTCATTAGAGCAAGTTCGTGCGACCCAGTCGTGCATTTTATTTATTTTTGCTCTAGGTCCAAAAATAACGGCACCTGCCATACAATCTTGAAGACAAAAATTGATTTTCTGAAAAACGGCTCTAACGATTTTGATAAAACTTTCAGAATGCTATTTTTGCAAGACAATCTATCTTTTGGTTCGAAATTTTTTTTCAAAATTTGTGTAATAACGGTACCTCTCATAGAACCAGTATTTTCAAATCAAATTTTCTCGTAAACTATACATTCGATTTTAATAAAATTTTGGCCACAGGAAGTCATTTATAATTTCATTAATATGGCATTTTAAAATTTTCAAAAACTTTTTTTTTTGATTTTTTATAATTTTTTCAAAAAAATTTTTGGTTTTCGAAATATGTTGAAAACGGGTATATTGATTTTTTTTTAAATTATTTTTCAAATGTAAACTACAGATTGCCATATATTTGCATACTCAAATAAACTTCAAAATATTTTTTGAAAAAGTTTTTCAAAAATAACCTTTAAAAAAAAAAACTGGTCCAACGATTATCAATATTTTTTTTTTCCTAGATTGACGTATAGCTTTGAAATTTTATTGCATACTTAGTTTTTCCGAGAAAACTCTTAAACTAATTTAAAAAATAAAAGAATTTTCGAAATTATTTAATTTTTTTTTAATATCCATATATGCATCCACTACGCAATTGCTTATCATAAGAGCAAGTTCGTGCGACCCAGTCGTGCATTTTATTTTTTTGAGTCATGGTCGGTCGGGCACAATTTACAACAATTACTCGAACTGTGTGTACTGAGGGAGCTCCTTCCCATTATTCCTTTCCTTTCATTTATTTATTTATAACACGGATATTTTTAAAGAACATTTTGCCTAAGGAATGGATTTTGTTTTCGGGAAGACTTTTAAATAAACTGGGATCTTTGATAAAACCGGTAAGGCTTTAGCGATGATGGTTATTATGGTTTAACCGATTGAGCCGGAAGTCTTAGCTTCTTAGCTTTATGAAACAAGAAGTTTCGTCGCAGATGAGAAATTTAACATAACATCAGCTAATACAGATTCATTGTTTCAATTAAATTAATTTTCGTTTGAATTAATGAAAGTTTTAAACATTTTTAGGAACACCTTTTATTTGTTCATAATTTAATAATTTTTAGAGAAGTCTAGATTTCTAGGCAATATATTTAATTTGCTTGAAATCGATCAGTCATTCGTAGAAATGTTTTTAGCGAGAAACTTAAAAATTTAAAATTTAATTCCAAATCTATGTACATATGTATGTGCAAACACGTCGATTTGTTTTTAAAGCTTGTAGATTTTAATAATAATAATTTTGTTATGGCTTTATATGTAAGTGTTCTATGGAACAAAACGCGCCGTTCAGTTGGCTGACTCGTCCGGTTAGTGGCGCATTCTGTCAATCAAAATTTCCGAGACCATGTTGATGGTTTCGGGCTGTAGCTCAAGTAGAGACTTTTATTGCCAATTAAGGCAATTACTATGAGGCTATTGACATTCAATTTTTAGCTTGCAGCTTTGATTTGAACAAAACAAGAAATAACTTGAATTTTTAAAAATTAGATTTTGCCTGGAAATAGAAATTCTTGAAACACAATTTTCTACGTAATTAAGGAATACAAACCGAAATAATCATCGTCTTACTTCAAAACGGTGACCGAAAGCTAGAAAACATTAAAACTTTAATGCATATTAAAACTTTTAATGGAAACCCCCCTATAAAGTGGGCGTGTCCTAAAAAATTGTAAAAAAAAAAATTAAAGCATCATCTGAGCCTTGGTCGTTAGTCAGTTTTTAGGCATATGTGTACTACAGCTGAATCGAAGTTTTTTTTTACCAATTTTACCAAAATAAAGGTGTGTTATAAAAATTAAAAAGATAATTAATAATTTTTAAGAAAAAAAATTAAAAAGAAAATTAAGAGATATATTTTTCATATAACGAAGGAAAAAATAGTTAAAATTGAATATAAGTACCACACATTTTGAAAACAATATTTTTTTAATTAAAAGTGGGCGTAAACCACACCCGAAAGTGAAAAATTTCCTTTCATCATTTTTTTCTTAATTTCGACTAAGACACGTCCAAATTTTGGATTGTGGATTTATTATAAGAAAACGTTTGTTTACAAAAATATGTTTTTATAGTTTCTTATGGGCGTCAGCCACACCCAAAATCAATTTTTTTGTTTTCATACACAAGGTGCTTACGTAAAACTATTACCCACACAATTTAAGGTTTTTTGCTCGAATATAATCAACGTTATTTTATAAAATTTATATTGATGTTTTGTATCAAAAGTGGGCGTCAACCACGCCCGAACTGAAATATTTTTATTAAACACACAGTTTAATTTTGCCAAATTAACGCTGATGAGCAAAAATGGCGATTGTGGGCGTGTTTGTGAGCGGATTTTGCCGGTTCAAGAACTTAGCCTTACTCTTGAAACAAAACTTGTAAGTACACCAAATTTAAGCTTTCCAGCTCAAAAATTGCGATTTGTACAGAGTATACATACGGACGGACGGATATCGCTAAATCGACTCGACTTATGATTCTGAGTCAGAATATTTATATACTTATTATACCTTACGGTATTATTTCTCTATGTTAAAAACCCTACAGTTCACAGAAATACAATATATGTATACAATATATATTTTATGGAAAAGGGTATACAAATTAAAGATAAACCAATCAAAAGGATGCCAAGAACATTTGAAAAAAGTTTGGATAAATATATCAACATACATGAAAAATTAACGAGAAGCATGTTTGTATGGGCGGACATTGTACTCTTACATTTTTATGAAAACACCGCCTACATATTTCATCTTAAAGTTTCCCTAGACTATATTCTTTTAGAAACGATAGTATACTATGTGTGGTAGGCTTTGTTATATTCATGAGACAGATAATGCATCAATGAACAATGCATTTTAATGTCCTTGTATCCATGGTATTTTTATGTGTTTTGTGACACTCAAAAGTTTTTCGTCCTTAATAAAGAGTAAGACGAGACAATTTTATGAAGCAAACAAACATTAGTGAAGGATATAATATTCTCCTATAAATGAACATCACGTTTTGTAGAAATCTAGTATCTACATGAGCTAGAAATTCATTCAGTTTTTAAAATATCTTTTCATAAAGAATATTTTTTTTTGTTCTCTCTGGCGTGCCTACATCTTTTCATTAAACTTTCTGCTTTTCAATTGTTTTAATATGGCAAATTTGTCATCTCAAAATTACACTGTCAATCACATTAGGTTAATTTAGTGGTTTCAGGTAATTGGAGAGCAATTCACTCATCCCTAGTTAAAGTTGCGAGGTAGTTTGTAGTTTATACAGTTGTCTAAATGGTTTTAAGGTCATATTATATCTCTCTAAAATATATTTTACTTGAGATTATTATACCTTATAATTCATAAGTATCTCTTGGATAAGTATGTCAAAGGACATTTTTCTGATATTTTATTTTATTTAAAGTAATCGAACTTGGTTTTCAATTGTGAATTTGGCTCTTAAGACTTAGAGTAGCCAATTACCAACGGGCTTAAAGTTGAAAATGTGGTTACAGGTTTTGAAATTTAAATTGATTTTGTGTTAAAGTCAACTTTTAATATTGAAATAAAATTAATATGAAAAATAAATAAGTTACTGTCGTTATTGAAATATATGTTAAAAGCATACACAAAATTCATGTCAACATTTTTATTTTTTTAAATAAAGTGCAGGAATGGGTCACACGAACTTGCTCTAATGTCTAATGTGTGACAGTGGTCTTAGGGCTTGAGATTTTGAAAACCAAAAATTATATGAAATTTTACTGATCACTGAAATTTTACTTATTAAAAGGTTTTTTTGAAGTGAAACTTCCTTAGAATCGTTGTGATTTCAAACCGGATGCAACGAAAAAACGACATGTAAGAGACACAAATACAAAAATGTGTAGGATGAAGCCAGGAAAGAATGAGACAGAAATATACATACTATTTTTCTGACGGAAGTAACGCTCAGTATTCCAATATGGCGGCACCGATGACTCGCATTAGCTCACCGTGTGCACGAACGAGTGAGAATATAAATACTATAATCTTACTCATTCATGCACGTGCTCCATGGCATTTTTTGTTTTGTTTTGATCAATGTAGGGATGGGCAAGTAAAAAATATATCGATATTCTTTAACAGTATCGATAATTATCGGGTGAAAAAAATCAATATATCGATATATCGTCACTTTTCTCATGATTATTTATACATATTACGAAAGCATTCAAAATTCGTTAAAAAAGAATAGACATGAAGAAAACAGTATGTTTTTTTTTAAATGTTGTTTTGGCTAAAAATACAAATAACGGACATCTCTGTTTATAAACGACTGAATTTAATAAATAAAAATGCGCAACATAAACACAAGAGTTTGAACTTCTTTGCTCGGAAACTGTGTTATGTTTCATCGTATGCATTTTATTTTAAGTTGCATGAATGAATTAAATTGGGGAAAAGCGCACTGCGACCTTAAAGATCTATTGTGAAAGAGAACGAATGAAAAAAAAAAATGATGACACAGTATTTTATATTCTAGCTCTCATTTTCTCCTATCATACGTTTTGCCTCTCACTCAGGTCTACTAAGCATTATGTTAAACAAAAGCGAGTGAGCAGACGCGTTGGTACGATTAAGTTAGTATGTTAGCTAATAGGTACGTGATTTGAATGCTGTCTAACAAGAAAAGCTTTACAAAAGGTTTCAATAAACTTAATTCAAGAAGAATGTAAAATTCAAACAAATACATACATAACAAAAGTATTTATAAAAAATTGGCATTCAAAAAATTATTTAAATTTTAAAAAAGTATCCTGAATTTTTGAAAATAGTCAGTTTTCGAATATTTTTTTGACTTGTTTTAAATAGTGGCGTCCTGGAGTTCATACTTTAAAAAGGAGTCAAAAGGACGCAAAGTATGTCGGTACGTCTGTATGCTTGAATATGTGTTGAAACTTTTGTATTTGTATAGATACGTGTTGAAAGCATTTAGTCATACATAACATAAGGTTTGAAAGTAATCCGAAAACTGGTGCTGAGTGGCTGAGTATTTCATCTCATTCTCTCGTTAATTAGGTATACTAACTTCTTTGAAGTTTCACTTCAACCGAGTGTGAATTACGCACATACATTTTTTTTTTTTTTAGAAAAATGAAGATAACAAAATCGTTCGACTAGTTTTTTCTACTGAAACAAAATTAAAAAAAATCATCTAACCGATTTTGAAATAATCAAAGCTAAAAAACAACATGTTGTAGCGTTCTGGTTAAATCCATATTCAGTTTTGGTCGAAACTATATTTTTTTTGTAAAATAACGAACAAAATGGTGTATCCATCACATCCCGGATATATACGACTAAAGAAGGTGAAACTTGGTTTATACCATTGCGTAAAAATCAGATGTTCGATACAACTTCGAAATTATGCGTCAAAAAAGTGCGGTATTTTCGAAACCGCAGACATAAATCGTTTGCCAGGTCTCTTATCTCTTTACGCATATGCACATTCATTATACTCAATTATCTTGAAGGTGACGTGTGCACCGATCATAAATTAGTTTCTGTCGCCAGGAGTGCAAGTTATTAATTTTTTTTTTGTATTCCACCAAGATAATAGTCAAATGTGATACAAATTGTGAAAATAAATTATTAAAACTAATAAACCTGATTTGTGGGATTTGTCCTGAAAATTTTTGAAAAGAAAGTGATCTCGGCAGCACCAGAACAATATTCCACGATAGAACACTAGCGCTCCATTGGCCATAAAAGGGTATACTCGATCGTACAGTCGATCTAACCATTAATCGTACAGTCGAAACAACTATTAATTGTACAGTCGATTCAACACCCACGATCTACTGCGCGGTTGATTAAACAGTCGATCCAACAGTTCGATTCGATAGCCAATGGTACAGCCGTTCCATCGGATGCCCACACAAGGTCTATTGTCAACCACCACTCCTCTCAAAAAAAAACCCAAAAAAACCCACAAACGACAAGATTATCAGGCTTTAAGCCAACACATACTCTCTTCGTTTTCGTCACCAATGACTTCTTAGGTTAAGTATAATTGGCAAATGTAAGAATCGTCAGTAAAGTAATTTTTAATCAAAAAAAAAAAAAAAAAAAAAAAAAAAAAACCAAAAATTTTTATTGTTATATAAAATTAACGTAGTAATCAAAGGAAAATATTGCACGGTGAACTCTTGTAAAGCCTTTAAGATAATTTACATGCCACGGAATCAAAAAGTGTTTCATATACATATATAATAATAACTCTTACAACAACAGCATATCATAATCAATCCAGTCAACCTGCCAGCTGAACTTCGTGCACGGATTTCACCGCTGGCGCTGTAAGGATTAACATTGCCACAGAGACGTGTATCTTATATTAAAATTTACGTGAGTACCTATTAAATTTCATATAATTATTTGTATATGTATAAAACGAAACAATATAATTTATTTGTTCTGCGGCTATATTGTGTTGACAAGACCTTACCCCATTTAATTCATTTGGTAACTATATTTTTTTTGGTGGTCGTATATTAAAACTACCTTATTTTTAAGACACATTCAATTGTATCTTAAGTTAACACAATTAAACACCTAAAGCAATATAAAGTTAATTTCATAACATTCTTATTATGAGGTGCGTTACGATTTTCTTGCTAAATAGTCTTATCTTGAATTCTTTATATTAATGACTTATACTATAATGAATTTGGCATTTAAAGTAGTATAAATAAAATAATCATGTATTGAAGTCGAATATAAAAGTTGAGATGTTTTGTTTCTGATGAGTAAGACGTGAAGAATACGTTAGGGACTACCTCAATAATGTACGAGGCAGAGTGTAGTCAAGGGTCAATAGATTTCATCTATCGACAAGGGTAGGGTTCTCTTCGTTGCTGATAGTGTTTGCATTTGCTTTCTCAATTATCTTTTCTTTAATATTTCTCCGTTTCCATATATATTTAACTTTCTTATTTTTTTTATCTATAATATGACACGAAAATTTTTAGTAGGCATAGGGTACAAGTAATAGTAGCAAGATCCCACCCCACCATCGAGCTATCTGGCCGTGCAACCCGCAAGCGTGTCAATGCTACTACAACCAGGGACTAGAACCACCAGGTTTTCTTTTCACAACCCCTCTCTCGTCCTCAACTTTTTATATTTCTTTGCTCTGTTTAAGGGATTAAGAACTGCAATGGCAGCGTATTATAAGCTCAATTAATCCCGATCATCAGTTTTTTATTTATTTATTTACATAGCTAAAGACTAGCTTCAGATATAAGTATACTTATGTCTATAATAAGAGTACAATTATATAATTGAATACAAATTTCAAAATCATATAACATTGTCTAATGGGGAACTATATACCGTGTATTTAAGGTGTCAAAAACACAATACTTTCTTCGGTCTTTAAAGCATAACCTACCCCGTATGTTGCAAAAATCAATGAGTGACGCTTGTATCCAGGAAACCCAACATCTTTGGGTTCTATGTTTCTGTATTAGAAATCAGTTTTAGTGGAACCGAACACATATTTTATGTACATATGTCCCCAATAACTCCACGAAATGTTTAAAAAAATATTAAAATATTTATTACGTCGATTTAGGAAACCATCATAATCCCCCATCTCTCATATCTAGAAAGGAACCTACTCTTGTTACACATTCAGAAAAGAGCCTTAAAAATGACAGGTGAAATGAACATTAAGGAAATTATTATTGTTTTACTTGAATTCGTTATTTAAAGCTATTTCTATAAATTGTGAGATTCTTTTTTATATTATGCCGGTAGCTCAGCGGGTCCAGGGTCTTCCAAAGAAGCAAAAAAAAACTTTAGTTCGCTAAGGTTGTTTTACTCAAAGATTCTTAATATCAATCCAAGGCTGCAATTTTCAAATATTATTAAAATTTTTAATACTCTAATATATAGTCTTAAACTATTTTGACCCTGAGATAATAGCAGGGTCTACTTAATTTTCGGCTGAGATAGCAGCGGACACTAAATTCTCGCCTCAGATAGTAGCGGACACTTAATTTTCTACTGAGTTATCATTGGACACTAGACTCTCGACTGAGGTAGCAGCGGTCAGCGGACACTAATTTCAAAACTTAAAAGCCCGCGTTAACTCTGGGTTCTAAGCTTATCAAAATATTGGAGTTCGACACTGTAGGTACACTAGATTGGTACACGGTCGCAGGCAGCAACCGACTCGATTCGCAATTCGCAGTGAATCAAACTTTCTTTCTTATGCAGATTTCCGATGCAAGACAGTTGTAATTATAAAATGAACAACAATAATGAATGAAAAATCCCACACAATGCAAATTGCAAGTAATTGTTACTGCCATTGGTTGTGGTTGGTATAATTTGACTATGGTGTACAAAATTGATTTGACGGGCATGGGCATAATATGATTGCTTGTGTGCAATGGAATTGTGCTACGGTGAGGATGGCTCAGTATTTGCCTTCGGAGAGGAGTGAACTCCTCAATTAATGTGTGGTGGTCGGACGCAATATTGCTTATTTTTCAATTTTATAATGCGGCGGAAGGGGGCGTTTCAACACGAAATAGTCCTCCTCCAGTACCAGTATCTCGCAATGTGTTAAATTCTTGCTAAGGGTATTAATAGCCCCTAGAGTTCGAGCAAAATATAAAATCAAAATGTAGTAGTCGCCTGCTTGGCACTTCAAGTCTCGGAACTGTCGAAAATACCAACCATATATTTTCTTAATCCAGTTTCAAAAAGAATAGTTTGTTTCATATGCAAACAAACGTGACTGCGTCGATATTCAACTAAATAGTTTTCTGTTTCTAATAAGTATAAAGTGTATACTGTAGGCCTGCAGAAGAATTTTTACATGTTATTCCAAAGCTATTTGCTATTACTGTTTTCTGATATTAAACAAATTATAAAAATCTTGTGTGTCAAACATGACTGAAACAATTTAAATGAAAGAAATAACCTGAAACTCACGGCCAAGTTATTTCGATTACGGAAAAATAAATTTATAAACACTGATATCTAATTAACTTTGGCAACTACTTCAATACAAAAACTTAATTAAAATGTATCCCCAAATGTCACACACCATGTTAGCAACTTGTTCAAATTATATCGTTAAAGTCGTAAACGTTGATTATTTCAATGTCAAAAAGCCCTCTAAAACACCAATTTAAAAACGCTTAAAACTCGAGACTTATCATCGTCATCCAAAAAAAAAAAAAAAAAAAAATTAAGAAACAACACGACACTTAAAAGACAATTCAAGGAGCAGCACATCCTCCTCCAGGAAGAATAAAGTCCATAAAAGAAAATGAATTGCACCAGCGATGATGATTCAAGCTATTGTTGTATTATATCGCCTCGCCTCTTGTAATATTTTTGATATTATAATAATTCAAACCTTAAACGACACGCTATTAAAAAATATTTTCTCATTCAGCCAAAAAAAAAAAAAAAAAACAACATTTCACTGAACGATTCCCATTTGGCCTGAGGGAGTACTGTCACGATAAAAATAAAAATAAAAAAAGTGGAAAGAAAATATTTCATTTTTAAACTACCTGTTGCTTGGAGTATGCATTTAAGATACGAGTACCTACTTTCACTAAATTAAATAACCTAGATCTTCACTTTTGGCCTTTTGAATATAATTTTAACCTACAAAATAAATTCATAACATTTTAATTTTCATTAATAAAAATGTTTTCATGAATTTTTTAGCTCGCAGCTCGCAGGATGACTATAATTTTGCTTTTCTTTTCCAAACCATGCAAGCTAATGACAGGCTATTAAAAATAGAACGAAAACGACGAACAATGTTATGGAGAGGGGTTGTAAATCATAAAAAATAAATTATATTATATAATAAACGGTGCACAGATCATAATAACCTTTGAAGTTAGTCTTAATAAATTATTCAACCGTTATCGTGCAATATAATCGATACTTAAAGAAAGCATAAACGTTCGTCCTTTTTCCTTATAGTCTTATACTCGTATAGCAGAAAGGACTAATCAATTTCTTACACTACACCCATATATGGGTGACGTTAGAGAATGGTTTATTAATTGACCAAGTGGAAAGGAACTTCCTATTCTTTTTTTAAAGACCACGATAACTTTCTTTTTGTTAACCTGGAAACAAAAGACTTATTTTATTTATAATTTTCATAACTCTTTTGTCGGTTAACCCTCCTAATAATTGCGAATAATTGGAAAAATAAGTATGAGAAAATTCATAGAAAGGACCTTGTCGGGTGGTATTTTTTTTATTTAAATTGATATAAAGGAGCTTGGTAAATATAATTTATTACACAGGATGATAGTAAGCACTAAGGAGTTTTAATTTCTTTTTGAAAAGTTTTCCTGCTGGTAGGTTTGAAGTTTTTTTTTTAGTCGCATAATGCGGAAGGATATTTTCTTGTTTGTAAACTACTTTTGAAGGCCTACAAAATAATCAGCCTGACTTTGACCTTGTAAGAAAGGGGGTACTACTTCGTGTCAATAAAATTTGTTAGAAAACAATCAGAAATGATATGACGAAATTAGGGAAGTCGAAAAAAAGGGGTCAGGAAATGTTTAACCACCAAACTTGTTACTTAGAGTTAAAAGTTTAAATTTTTCACTAAGCCAACTCAGGACCAATCTTTAAACAATTTGATGTATGACAAACATGAATTTTCCAAATTCAAACCGGCAATACATAGCCAAGGATTATGATTTGTTGACGGTAATAGCAAAGGTAAAAACAACAACTGGAGTCTCTTTTTTTGGAAATCATCGACATACGATGATCTTATTGACTGTTTACCAGGTGGAATATAGAATTTGCTGGAATGGTGATCAAAGCTCTCTTATTTGCTGATGATGTTGTGCTTTTTGCATATTCACCTGCAGCATTACAATTAATGATCAATCGGCTTGGTATGTACTGCAGGTCGTGGAATTTAACGATCAATTTAGGCAAATCCAAAGTGATGGTTTTTAAAAAGGGGTCTGGCAGAATGTCGAGGAATGAGAAAGGGCACTTAAAATGTATAAAAACGCAGTTCTCGTACGAACGCCGCATTTCTTCTTTTAAAATCTTCGCTTCTGATCCTGTTGTAAATTTAATGTTGTCTCCTGATTTCTGGCCAAAATTCACAATAGCCCATGAATTTAAAAATAATACCAGAAGGAATAACGTTGCTTCTATAAGCAGTTCTGATATTAATTCATCTAATGGCCATTCGAAAAACTAAATATTTACTATCAGAATGTTGGAGGAATGAAATCGTAATTAAAAATGTTTTATCTTAATTGCCTTAAAGGAACTTTTGATATTATCATACTTACTGAGACTTGGTTAAATTCATCAATACCTGACGCTGAGATCTGTCCTCCAGAATATAATATACATCGATTGGACAGAAATGCTTTAAATAGCGGTTTCATTCAAGGTGGTGGTGTTTTGATTGCTGTTAAGTGTTGTCTTAAGTCTGAGCTTATACTTTCGAACATGTTCACAAATCTTGAGTTTATAACAATAAAGTTAACAGAGTGCTATACGTCATTCATCATTTTTTGTGTATATGTTCCATCTGGATCATCACCTTCTGTTTACGAGCTATATTCCTCTGCTATATCAGAAATAGTTAAATTCTATGCTAATAACAATATTCTTGTTTTTGGGGCCTTCAATCTTTCAAATCTGGATTGGCGAATTGAAGAAGAGCTTAAAACAACTTACAATGTTCTTGAGAGTGGCCCAATATTTCAAATAAATTTTGTTGAAAAAGTGCACTTATCTGGGCTTAGCCAAGTTAATGGATTGCCAAACGAATGTTTACGTTATCTTGATCTTGTTTTTACGGACTTTCCTACTTCATGTGATGCTGTTTATACTGAAGACTGGCTTTTACCTAAGGTTCCTCATCATAATGCAACTCAGAACACAAAACAATATTCGTTCCTCATCACACCTGGACTACAATTTTAATCAAATCAATTTAGAGAAGTTGGTACATTTTTTCTATAATTTCGACTGGACAAATGTCTTAAATACAAACGATGTTAATATATGTGTTGAAAACTTATATGCTGTTCTAATTAACTGCCTTCATTTGTGTGTACCTGTTGTGAAAAAAAGGACTGCGCCACCATCAGCAAGTTGGTTTAACAAGGATTTAAGACGTCTCCGCAATCTCAAAAACTCGTTTTATAATAAATGGAAAAGAACTCATAGCATTAATAACTATAACTTGTATTTACGAGTATATCATCGAAAGTTATTCAATTCTTGTTTAAGAGCAACATATATAAAGCCTACATTACTCGAATGAAGTTCAGTTTATCAAAAACCCCAAAAAAATTTTGGAAGTACGTTAACACAAAAAGAAAAAGCTTGACTAATCCGTCAACCGTGCAATATAAAAAAAAATCCTCAAGCTGTGATAAAGAAATTAGCAACATATTCGCTGAACTCTTTCAACAAACGTATACCTCTTGCAATCCTAAATACTGTGATAACCCAAATCTCAAAACTCCAACCTGTGATGTACCATTTTTAAGAATAACGGAAGTTGTGCAATATATTGACGAATTAAAAAGTAACTGTTTGTCTGGTCCTGACTTGATACCGTCTATATTTGTAAAAGCAAGCAAATCCAACATGTGTTCAGCAATCATTTATATTATATAACTGCTCCCTGTCAACTGGTGTTTTTCCCGAATTGTGGAAGTCTTCGTTTATCATACCTCTTCATAAGTGTGGAAAGAAAAACAACGCAGAGAACTATCGAGGCATTGCAAAACTGATTTTAACTTATCAATTGTTCCGGAGCAGCATGGCTTTTGTTTACGTAAGTATACCACCACTAATCTTTTGGAATTTGCAAACCTTGTCAACAACATGTCAACAACAACATGCAAAACAATTTTCAAGCTGATGTCTTCTATGCTGACCTGAGTAAAGCTTTTGACAGCGTAAGTCACTCAGTACTTCTTACAAAGCTTACGAGATATGGATTTCCTGAATGGATTTTAACTTGGATTAAATCATATCTGAACAATCGTGCTCAGTTTGTCACTTTTAATCACTGTATTTCTAATTTAATCCGTGTTTTATCTGGAGTTCCACAAGGAAGCCATATAGGACCACTTTTATTTAATCTTTTTATAAATGACATCTCTATGGATATTGCAAAATTCTCAAGATTGTGGATGATTTTAAACTTTTTTACGGCTTTACGAATCCGAATGGCCGCTTGTTTCTACAACATGATATTGACTGTGTTTTTCAATGGTGCACTGTAAACGGAATGGAACTCAACAAACAAAAGTGCAAAGTAATGACATATTTTCGGAACAATGAACCATTTAGCTCATGTTATTTTATTGATGAGACTGTTGTCGAGAGAGTTGAAGTCTTCAATGACTTAGGAGTCTTGTTCGACAAAAAACTGTCATTCAATCCCCATATTGATATTATTACTAGCAAGGCAAGAAGCCGCTTTGGTTTTATAATGAGGTTCTCGAAGGAATTTAATGATCCCTACATTACAAAAATTATTTATTGTGCGCTTGTTCGTCCCATCTTGGAATATTGCAGCTGTATATGGTGTCCTAGCTATGATGTAGCAATAAATAAAATTGAAAGCGTTCAAAAACAATTCCTGTTATTTGCTCTCCGTCATCTTCCATGGGAACCAAACCAACATCTTCCCCCAATACATTAACCGATTGAAACTTTTAGGACTATGTATCAACGCTAAGGAAGAGAAGAGAGATAAATAACGTTCTTTTCCTTTTCAACTTCTCTCGGGATCCATCAATTCTAAACACATTCTCAGTAAACTCAACATAAACACTCGCCCAAGGCTTACTCGTAACCCGGATTTTTTCTACACGGCTTTTGCAAGGGTAAATTATGGATTAAATGAACCTGTAAACGTAATGTGCATTGACTTTAACCATTATTACCACGTAATTGATTTTAACTTATCAAAAAATGTTATTAAAACAAAACTGTTAAATTGTTAAAAATTATTTACTTATGTATAATTGTATTTGAACTGTTAATATAAAGTTTAATACAACTTAAACAATTTGTCTGCAGTTGAAATAAATAGATAAATAAATAAATACTGTCAGTCTGGTTCCGTTGCGAAATTTTGGTGCTTTTAAGTTCCGCATAAACATCACCGGTGATCCAACTTTAAATTCTTATACGTATTTCCAATGAACTAAAAAATTAAGTCGGGTATTTTTGACGGCTTGTTTTCTGTCCATTAGGTACTGTGTCGATCGGTTTGTATTTGAGTGTTTCGTCATTTTTAATTTAGCTCATTGAGCTCGTTAAGCAAATCATTTGTTGGTGCCAAAATTACACGTCCGCACAGCAAATCCGATTATACGATCAATAAATTTCTACAATGCTTTAAGAACATTGATTTCGGTGGTGGATGATGATATCGCGTAGGTAGTCCAAATTTTGTTCCGACAGCCGGTGTATCGTCTGATCTAATCACAACCATATAATCATTTGACGGCATCTGGTTAGGGCTATGATTAATAATCTAGTAAGGCTTTTGCGTTTGTGTGACATGATAGCTGGAATCTCAAAGTGATTTTTCGTCTGACTTCTACTGCTTCATCGTCAGTAAAATAAATGTGAAGGGACTTGACATCTGACGCGAACAACGACCCAATTCTGTGGTTGATTTAGCCTTGCACTAAAAAGGCGGACCCGGGTATGCAGCGGGCGTCATCGAAGACGTCATTTGAAAGCATGATTTGTACTTTCGTATATTTTGAACGAAGTATTATTGCTCATTCTAGGGGAATTCTCAGTGAACTTCAAAGCACGACAATTTTAGTCATCGTCATTATTTTTAAGAAATTCCGCCAAACTTTGAATCGCTTCTTTCTCTAGATCGAGCTCCATATTTTGAAGCGATACAGATACAGCCATACAGCCCATCTGCTTAGACAAAGGATTAGTGAACAGACAGACAGACGGAAGTATAAACTTATTCTAAATCAATAAGTTGTTTGCCTTCCCTATTTTCTTAAAGTCCTGCTTCATTGTAATCTCAACGGCTACCTTGCAAAATCATTTAATAAGGATTGAGTAAACATTAAATTACACTATTTTGTTAAGATTAACGTATGCTATTTTTGACTAAAGTTTTCTAAATCAAATCCAAACACATTCTCACTCGGCCGCAGGTCAATTTTAAACAACCATAAGTTAACAAAATTTTAAAAATTCGTTTTATTCACCAAAAATTTAAAATATTTTTCACACACAAAATATCTGAAATTAAATTTTCATGGGTTATTTTAAAATTTATGGTGGGTTTTCTCATTAATGCTTTGAGCTATAAAAACTTTGTTTATTGTTTGATGTCCTCAAAGCAAATAAACATTATGAATTCAACTTTCATCACGCCTACACTCTACTACATCAACACCATCAATGTACACAAAAAAGTATGCTCTTATGTTGATAAGTATTTGCTAGCTAATTAAAAAAAAAAATAGCTACGTGCTTTTAAACAACATCTTCTTTTAAGAATATTTTTAATGACCTATAGAGGACGTTAAGACAATTACTATTAAAAGAAACTAGGAAGCACGTGAACTTTGTTCACTCTGATATTATATAAAGTCAAGAAAGAGTACGTTACCGTAGCTCAGAGATAATGTAGACACTCAGTTTAAATGAACTCCGATAAATTGAATATCTTAACATAATTAGTTTCCTTAAAATCCGCCCGATAAAATGCACAATTTGGTCGCACGTACTTGCACGACGATAACAATTTTTTTGTTTAAAAAATGTTTATGTCCCGAATTTTGAGCATATTGAAAAATTTATAAGATACCTTGATTTTGCCAGTTATTATTCGATACACTAAGACCTCCACACAAAGTTCAATCAAAATCATTAGAGCCGTTTTTAAACAAATTAGAACAAAATTGGCTTAAACCAAAAACTTTTTTTTGTTTGCTGAAAATCCTTCTCATTTTATTATCATTTTATAGTCAAAAGAGAAATTTGGGGACAACGAGCAAAAATAAAAACTCTGATTTGAAACGTTGCTCGTCGAACTTGAACGAAATTAGAATTCCGACAGCCGTTTTTCTTGAAACTATTATTCATTAAGCTTAAATTAAACTGGAAGTCGTAAAGGCGGAATCATTCAAATTATTTGTCTTGTTTACGATATTTTATTATAGGAATCAGTTTGATTTTATTTTTAATCAAAATGATTAATGCCAGTCATTTTAGACCTAGAATTATAAATTCCACAAGGAAATCGTCCTGATAAAAGGAGCATTGTATTAGAAAATCAGATACAACTTGTTAGCAGAATTGTTTGGTCTGGTTATGGTGAAATACGTACCAAATTAAAAAAAAACTTAACTAAAAACAAAAATTGTTACTATAAAAATTGATAACGAGCGTAGGAAGATACCAAAAATAAAGACTAACATTGAATACAAATCGTCGTCCTCAGGTTAGTGAAACAATAAATCTGCTTTGATAACCCTGCTTATAAGCTATACAATTGAAGAGGTATTTTTCTTTAAATAAATTCAACAAACAGAACACTATACACATAATATAGGGCTCTCATTAGTGCCGGACTTCAGATGGATCATCTTTCGGGCCCGATCTTCAGGTATTTTGTATTAAAGCTTATATATACTTTTTTTTAAAAATCTAATCTAGTTTGCCTGTAGTGCTGTAAAGGGAACAAATACTTAAATTGCTTGGCCAGGCTGGGTTTGAAATCAAAACCCTAGATTCAGCAACTAAACACTATATCCACTGTAAGGTACCATTGCAAATTAAAATTAAAACCGAAATTATCCTTTCTAACAAGTGTTTAACCATCAAACGAAAAAATATCTAAGGACTTTAGGGGATTTGTTCATTAAATCATATTTTTTTCACACTAACGAACACTATTTAAATAATTTACAAACAGAAATTGAAAGCATCGACTTTATAAAATATTAACTTACCTTAACCCCCTCAACAAAATTTAAATGATCTAAAGGATTTAAGCCAGTTTTAATCCGCTCCTGGATCCCAGAGTATCCGAATACCAATCCCCCATGGGCAATACACTGTGAAATGAAGATATTTCAAAGTTTTGCATCACGCGCTCTACATTGCCTCTAACTATGAATCTATCTAAAATTTGAATTGAAATATGTACCAGTACCTACCTACAACCTACCAGCTTATTGGATTCGAAAAAAAGGTTTCAGCTTGACCGGTGTGGTAGTGTCCGGTTGAATGGTTGAAGGCACTTCCATATATTCCCAGCATGTGTAGTGTGTAGTGTAAAAAGGATTTAATGTAGAAGAACGGATATTGAGTGGCTTTATGCAATAAAAAAAAATTTCTTCAAGGATTTTATCGTACTGTTTTGGAATCTAATATTCTTTGTACAAGTGTTTTTTTTTCAATTCCATGTCATTTGAATAACACCCTCTAAAAAAAAATCTAGTATCGAGAGTGTGTTGGGAAATTGAAATTTGCAAATGAGCTCCGCAAAAACCCAAACAGTGTCATGAAAGAAATCTGATGATGATGAGATGATGACGAACTACGATTGAATGACCGCACGTACGGATATTATTATTAGAGAACATCAAAGTTGGTATGTTGTATGTTTGCATGTGGAAATTTAAAGCTGGTTATTCAAAGATGTTTATTTCACAGATTTTTTAATTCGAAATGTGGATTAGTAACGTCCTTGTCGAGCTCATAAGATTGAAACTAAGAACACAAATTAGTTAACAGTTAAAGGTACTCTAGTTCAATGTTTTGGAAGTAGCATTGCTAAGCAATAAAAATAATTGTTTGTCCAAATCTTCAAAATGGAATGTAATTAGGTAAAGGAAACATTAAATCAATATTTTGGATTTTACTCCATTAGAAACGATTTATTGGGAGGTCTTATCAATTACAGCGATGAAGCAAAGTTTTTGTGAAGAGAGAACAAACATAAACTGAAGAAATTATATGTATTTCACTGAAATTGATGTTTGATATTGCCAGCATAAAAAAAAAAACATAGGCGAGAGCTTGGCAACGAAATGTTGGATATCCTATTCCCTATTTTTTTTATGAATATGCGTTCGCCCCCGCAGCCAGCCGCTGTCCACTTTCAGAAACAAAATTCTTCTTTAGCAGACCGGAAATTACAATAACATTAATTTTGTATGGCAGATGTTCAACAACTGCTAGAGCAATAAAGAAAGGCTTGTGCTACGCCCAAAGTTAATTGCCAAAGCAATTACTATCAGGCTAGTGACATTCAATTTTGAGCTTGCATCTCTATTTGGACAAAACAGGACATAACTTGAATTTTTAAGAATCAGATTTAGATATTTGAATTGCGATTATAGTATTTAACAATTCTCGAACAACACTCTGCTACGTAACCAAGGAATTCTTTCATGAAAAAGGGGAGTAAGCCACGCCTGAAATTTAAGAACAAAAATTTCATGCACACAATTCTTAGTTTCGAATACGAGTAGCACAAACTTTAGCTTGTAGATTTATTATTATAAGTACTGGTTATTTGCAAAAATAAGTTTTCTGTAGTTTTTTATGAAAATTATGAAACTACCACATCCAAATCAAAACATTTTTTTGTTTTCGTACACAAGATGTTTATGTACAACTAATTCCCACAAAGTTAAAGGTTTTTTGCTCATATATTTTATAAAAATTTTATTTATAAAAATAAAATTGATGGTTTTGTATGAAAAGTGGAAATGTTTTTATTTTATTTAGAGAATAATTTCGCACTATTCTTGGGTTTTGCTTTGTTTACCGGTATCTGCATCGGTGTCCATCACGATCAAGTGAACATGAACAATACACTGAGCAAAACACACTCATACCGCGGAGCACGTGCACGAATTAATGAACTTATAAATAATTCTACACGGTCAGCTGATGCGCGCCATCGATCGGCGCCGCCATATTGCTACATGTGACAGATGAAGGAAAATATTTGAGGTGATGAAAAAAAAAAACCACGAACCAAGAGTTTCAATCTGAAGATGCAAAAATAAATAAAAAATAAACCGTACAAAGCAAGACCTGGTCACTTTGAATGAATCAGAACTATTCAAACAGTATGACAATCAAATCACTGTTCTGTCAGTCGTTGTTAACTTGGCCTAACCATAAAAGCCTTGAGATAAATGCTTGCCATCGCCTACAAACAAATTTTCAGTCCTTTTTATATTGACTGTCTTTTTGTTGTTTTTAATTTTTAATTAACTAATTAAAACAAATTCAAAAAAAAAAAAAAAAAAAAATTTAGAGGCCTTCTTCTTAAGGTATGTACCTATAACAATTACTTTTTCTGTCTGGTACGTTTTCGAGGGTTAAATAAAAAAGACAAGTTTTTGTGCTGCAAACAATGAAAAGAAAATTTAGGCATGATATTTGGGGTTAAAGTGACCAATTTGGGAATTTGGTGTTTACCTTTCTTTTTCTCAAAAAAAGAAAAAAAAGGTATTTCTTGACAATGGAATTAGCGTTTTCACTGTAAATCTGATTAAAGTAAATTGTTTTCTTTGAAGTTGGCTTTAATTTATGATTAGATTCCGGTAAATTTGATTACTTTTTCATACAAAACACCGATTTGGGGGGCACCAGACATAAAAATACAGGTGCTTTTAAATTAATCACTGTTCAGAAAAAATAATTAATTAAATAAAGAAAAGAAGTATCTATTGAACTTTTAACCCTATAACCTACATCAAGGACTAAAAAGAAGATCAATAAATCGACTAAGACAAAATCAGTTTTATAATGAAAATGACAAAATCTTATGAAAACACCCAGACTATACGTAAAACAAAATTTTTAGAGGGGTGAAAAATCATAAGATACTCCAAAAAAAAAAAATTAAACCAAAATGAAAAGGGGTAAATAAATGAATTAGTGGTGTTATGGTAGCATAATGTTAGGTAAGTTTCAACCACTTAAAAGATAATTGGAAATTATAAAATTAAGATGAGGGGTGACATTTAATGAAACCTCGTTGCTTAACACAAACAGATCTTATTATAATAAATTTTGTGGGTGAATTTCAAATTAAAGGAATTTCCTATAATTGGAATTTAATTCGTTGAAAAATTTCGTTATTGTTCATGAAATTATGTTTCGGAGTGTATCTGGGTTCTCCTGTTACTCTTCGTAACTCTGAGATACCATGGTTCTTGTAAGTTATTTAATTTCTATTATGAAGGAATCGTTAACGGTTGACGGAACAAAATCAACCTGAATTGAGAAGTTTACGAGTGAACACAATATTTAAATTAAACTGAGAGGTGGCTAGGTGAGTAACCTTAGAAGCTTGAAAAAGTTTTCGAAGTTTGCCACCGAAAAGTCTGTTTGTAGCAGATTTTCATATTCGTTGATGATCGCTCTTCAATAAGTTTTTTTTAGTTATATGTGTGGAAGTATGGCGTTTGTTTTGTTGAACAAAATACATGGTTGGGATGCTCTCATTCCTCAAAGCACTTTGTAGCTTCACAGTTTTGAAGTTTTTTTTTTTAAATCATACTCAATTTTCAGGAGAACATTTTAGTCGAGCAACTATATGGGTACTTCTTCAACTATCGAGATGACGATAAACTGCTATCTGTTTTTTGTGGCTGGACAGAAATTCTTTAAATAATTTGTGCATAGTTCAAAAAGCATTCATTAGAAGTGAACTACATTTTTGTAAAGCTTGGAAAGTTATGGCGTTATTTAAGGTCCTAGCAATGTTTGTCAACAGGAGCTCTAGCACACGCGTTTTTTCTAACAATGCACTTTCAAGCAGATTTATATAAGAACCACTTGAATTTTGAAAAGTATGTTTAGAAAACATTTAATTCAAGATGCCAAATAGGTGTATTGACATATAACAATCCATACTGATGTGAGCCTCTGAAGTTTGTTGTTTTATATTAGTTTTGAGTTTCGACCAAAAAATAAGCTATGCCAGCCAAAGCTAAGTTATTGCTGCCGTGCTAAATACATATTTGTCCCGAAAACGATCCCCAGGTTTTAAATCTAATTTGGATCTGGGAGTCATTGTTGACCTTTCTTTGTTTCAATCGAATGAATTATGGTTTATTTCCAATAATCCAAGCAACTTGAAATTTTGCAAAGTGCTAGCATCGTGGTGCCTACCAATCTAACATTTAGGGTATTCTATTCTGATAGCCTAGTATAACCATATTTTCACTTGTGATTATAGAATGTGTATGCATTTGTAGAAAAAAAAGTTTTGAGATAATAATCAAACAACTTGACGTTACGTATATTATATACGAAAAAAAATGCACGACTGGGAAGCACGAAATTGCTCTAATCTCTAATGTATGACAGTGGGGCTTAAGATTTTGATAACAATAATTTTTTAAAAATTCTAAAATAAATACTTTAACTGGTTTGAGCTGAAAAAAGTACGCCATTTTATTTCTTGGATAAATTTGAATTTATGATAATAAATTAATAAAAATCTGTGGAGCAGATTTTTCAACAAAAAAAATCCAAAAACGCCAAACAGACATATAGACGGATAAAATTTTTAAACCATCTTTTTCGTCTTCGCTATCATCGTAATGTCATGTTTGATTGTTATCTCAATTTTTTTTTCGACGCATGCATAACTTGCCTGTAAAAATGATTTTAAAATTCTGTTCGTCTGTATGTTCTTTCTGTTTTTATGAATGTTTAGAAAGCCCAAACCGATGGGCCGAATTCCTTTAAACTTGGTATATAAGGTTTTTCAGATAATTGTACAGAGGAGAAATCGATTTTTTTTAGATCGATCGATAAATAATGGTAGTTGCCATGTAACCGTTATGTTGAATCTTATCTTTCTCGAAAACAGATCCATTGATTTAAGGCGAAAAAAAACTTTTGTATCTCTTTAAGCATTGCCTTTCATATGGCCGTAAAAAAGTTATCGACAATTAGACCAGGGTCAATCATTTTTGAAACCAAAATCAATGATTATAGTATGATGAAACCCATTGGAAAAGGAAGAGAGCATAACAAAAATGAAAGGAAAAATAAATTACGGGCGATCTGTGGTCGGGAAGTTGAAACGGGGGGAGGGGGGACTAAATGGCAAAGTTTTAGGTAGTAAAAAGATTTACAACTTTTTATTTACACTTTAATTATACATACCCTATTCCATAGAATAGAATGGGTATATTTTATTTGGTATGGCGTTTGTCACATAGAGAAATAATACCGTTAGGTATGGAAAAGTATATATCGTCGTCGTTCTATTAAAACTACCTAAGTCCATTATTTGTGTTTTGAGATAATTGCATTTAAAGCTAGTAATCAATATAAAAAATCGAAGAATTTTTTGGATATCGGGAGTTTTAATACTATATAGTTTGATAATAGAGGAACGTAGAGCTTAGGGAGTTTTGATAGAACATAGATCTTGTCATTTTAATAAACTTGTCGTTTCTATCTCATTTTTTACTAAAAATGGACTTAGGGAGTTTTAATAGAACGACGACGATATATTCTGACTCAGACTCAAAAGCCTAGTCGATTTAGCCATGTCCGTCCGTCCGTCCGTCCGTATGTATACTCTCTAGAGGTCGCAATTTTTGGGCTAGAAAGCTGAAATTTGGTATATATCATCTTTGGTTCAAGAGTAAGGGTAAGTTCTTGAACCGGTAAAATCCGACGACAAACACGCCCACAATCGCCATTTTTGCTGAACAACCTCAATTAAGTAAAATGAAATTATGTTTTTTGTACAGTTACGATAAAACCATAAAATACAAATATTTCAGTTTGGTCGTGGCTGACGCCCATTTTTCATACAAAACCATCAATGTTGTTTTCTAAAATATCAATTGTTATATCAAAGCGAAAAACATTAAATTTTGTGGGTATTACTTGAAAATAAACATCTTGTGTGTGAAATCAAAAAAATTGATTTTGGGAGTGGCTGACGCCCACTTTTCACTAAAAACAAAAAAAAAAAAGGTTTTTGTAGATAAACGGTATTTATAATGAATCCGCAAGCCAAAATCTTGCGTCTCTAGTAGAAACTAAAAACTTTGTGTATGAAAAGAAATTTTTGAGTTTCGGGGTTGGCTTACGCCCACTTTTAATGAAAGAACGAAAAACGTAGTTTTAAAATTTAAAGTTCTACCAATATTCAACTTTAACCTTTTTTCCGTTCGTTATATGAACAATATATCTACATTTGCTTTTGTAAATTGTAAATGCGCCCACTTTTAATTGCGTGGTTTTTATAAAATACATCTGTTCAGGTAAGATCGTTTAAAAACTACTCGATTCAGCTGTAGGTAAACACATTATGTCTAAAAACTGACTGATGATCAAAGCACAGTTAGTGCTTCAATTTTTTAGGACACGCCCACTTTTAACTATCGGTCGCTATTTTGAAGTATGAAGATGAACACTTAAATTTGTATTTCTTGGTTACGCAGCAGAGTGTAGTTCAAGAATTGTTAAAAACACCCATAATCGCAATTTCCAATCAAAATCTTATTTCTAAAAACTTTAGTTTTGTCTTGTTTTGTTCAAATCGATCTGCAAGCTTAAAATTGAATGATGAGGTCATATAGGGATTACCCTGGCAATAAAAAGTTTCAGCTATAGGCGTGGCACACGCTTTTTTTTATTGTGCCAGCACTAATTGAACTGAAACATCGGCTGGCTGGGGGAGGCGGACTCATACACATACAAAAATATAGGGAATAGGGTATCCAACAGCTCGTTGCAAACGTACTGTAGCTCTCGCTTATGTTTTTTTCTGTATCCATGTTATTGGAATCTTACGTTTTTCGAGTATTAAAAGTGGAAATTTTAATAAATAGCACAACATTTTACAATGAGTTAAAAAAAATTTCGGATTCGAATTTTTAATGTTGGTTTTTTTTTTTTGCATTTTCTGAGGAAACTACCGTTGTAATGTACGTATATTTTTTTACACCATCAAAAAGTATTAAAATTAGGGTCCTTTCTCGGGGTGCCCAACAATTCGCATTTTTCATTTCGCAAACAATAAATTATGTCGCGAACGTCTTAATATTTTTCATTTGTTTCGCAAAAGTCAAGTGGCAAATTGACATATTAACTCGCATATTCCTCATTTTTTTGTTTTTCGTTTTCATCAACTGGCTTATAATGATTTCAACTTTGTTTATCTCGCAAACCGTTAATTTACCGATTTCTATTTGCATAATATTTTTTGTTGTTAATAAAATATTGTTGTACATAAAAGTAAAAAATTATTGTTCTTTTAAGTTATTTTGCTTCATTTTATTTGGCAAAATATAATTTTGTGTTCTTTTTCTTATTTGTTTTGGCTTTAATTTAACACATGTTAAGAAATTTCGAAATAATAAAACGCAAAATAATAAATGCGGAATAATCTTTCAGCGAGATGAACGCAAGATGAAGTAAAAGTGTGCCAAATAAGAACTGCGAAGTATTAAAATACGAATTGTTGGTATGCAAAATAATAAATTGCGTATTGACTGCAGCGAAATAACGAAATGCGAGAAAAATTGCGCGAGTTGTACCATACCCCCTTTTTCGATATTAAGTCAAAATCAGGCGAACAAAATAATCAAAATCAAAAAAATTACAGTGTGTTTGGGACATAAAATGGGAAGTTTTAACAAAATTTCGTGAATTATTTTTTTATAAAAAAATATCCAAAAATGTGGTTATTTGAATTTTTCACATGCATTTTGAGGTTATGTGAAAAAAGTGTTAATTCAAAAGTTGTAGGTCTTTTTATTACCAACAACTTTGCCAACATAACTTTTTCCCATAGGACTTTTAGTTTTGTCGGAAATTGAGTTAAACCGGTTTTTTGCTTTTAAAACCTCTTAACCCCTCCACCATCCCTTTCCACTTCCCGACCTCAGATGATATCGTTCTCAAATTGAAAGGATTCAATTGATTGATTTCGTTAATTAATTTATTGTTATTATTTTATTTGAATTCGAAATAAAATTTTAATAACCCACTGAAAAATCTCCAATTAGAATAAAACTTCTAAAGTTTCAACAATGCAATAGATTTTTTGTTTGATTTGTCCATGTCCATGTGGGATGATGTCCAAGCATTTAACCAAGTAAAAACAAAAAAACTTAAGCTGAATCATATAAATACGATACCACCAGTTTTCCAAATTATTTAACCTTTTCTAAAACAAAGCCCATATTTTTCTATACAATTGGAAACCATACGTTTTTCTGATACGAAAAACCCATCTGTTTCAAGTCCTTCAGGCAAAAAAATCCAACCCCATAAACGTGAAGCCAGTCGTTTCATCGTGTGAAATTTTCAATTAAAACACAACGCAACACAATGTCTATACTTATATTTCCAGCGAAGGATATAGTGTTTCACAAAGTAGTATTCACTTGTGTGTTGTGTAGGTGGGGTTATACCAACAGATATAGTAAATGTACTGTTCCAGTCCACAAAAATAACAAAATGGATATGTTAGATGTAAATTAGCCACAACACCTACTCCTGAAATGTGGAAAAGTGCGGAGCAAAAATACACAACAAATATAATCATTTTGCTGGAACAAGTTATTCACATAGACATTTAAAGTGGTGTTTCAGAAAAAAAATGGTGTTATCTTTATCCTTGTTTCCTGTTCCATCTTCCATGTTAACGTTAATGTTAATTAATTCAAAATAAAAACTAAATTTGAAAATTGGCGCAGAAAAGAAAAAAACGAAAACTAAATAAAATTCGTTAGTTCCTTTCCTCAAAAGTGTATCACTTTACAATATTCGAGAGCGTGTTCTATTCGATTACAGTCAAGTGCAATGAACTGAACAACGTGCTGCACGAGGATTAAATTTATATCTTTTTTTTTCCGTTGAACTTAAAACGCAAAGTTTGTCTGTGCGAATGAGTGATCTATCAATAAATTATGATAGTTACATCTGGCAGTGGTCTCAAGGGGGAAAATGTATTTCTTTGGAGGAGCTGTACCTATATATGTATGTTTTGATGCCTTTACTCGTAGCACGTCTCAACTCTCAAGTGCAATGTAATACATGGGAATAGAAGTGAACATGTGTGTGGTATGGTAAGTATTGCACATTAAGGCTGATTTCCATTACACTTAATGGTTCAAAAATATTTCTCCAATCCGTTCTTTAAAGTTCGTTCACATATTTATTATATAATAATGTATAGTTCTATTACTGTGAAATAGATACTTTTAAAAATGATTGTATGTTATGTGTTGTATATCATAACCTTTGCCACTTATGAGAGACGTACATTTTTCATCATTTTCATTGATTGACCGGATTTGTCAGCTTTGAACGACAAGTTTATTTTTCGAAAGTTAGAGCAAAATGGATTTCAATAAGGGCGGGTAGATGTTGAACTGGAATAAAACAAGCTGTGTGTGAGGTATTAACAAAATTCATTAATTTTTTTACTTGCGATTATAGGTAGATTAGATACCTACTATAAGGTAAGTTATGGATTCGTGAAATAAAATTTCTAACAATCAAATATAACATTACGATGATAGAGAAGTCGAAAAAAGTGGGTCTGCAAATTCTGTCCGTCTGTTCGTTTGTTCGCACCTCTATAGAGCCTACAAGCCGATTTGCTTCAAATTTGGTATTTAGTAATTATTTGGAATTCCCTTGGGGGTTCTTCTTTAATTTTTGCGCTAAGTCGAAAAATAACGGTACCTGCCATACAATTATAAACAAAAAGTTTGCTTTTCGTAAACTGTACATCCGATTTCAATAAAACTTTGGATTCAGGAAGTCATTTTTGACCCTATTGATATAAAATTTCAAAATTCTTAAAAACCTTTTTTTTTTGATTTTTAATAATTTTTTTTTAATTTGGGTTTCGAAATATTTTGAAAGCGGGCGAGTTGATTTTTTTAAAATTATTTTCGCAGATAAAAACTACAGATTTTCTCAAAATCACATATAGGTACTCAAAAAAAATTTTGAAATATTTTTTCGAAAAGTTTTTCAACAAAAAAAAACCAATTAAAAAAAATGGTCGAACGATTTTCAATTTATTTTTTTAGATAGACATTTAGTTTTGAAATTTTATTGCTTACTTCGTTTTTCTGAGAAAACTCTTAAAATAATTAAAAAAAATATTGGGTAGGGACGAATTGCATATGATGACGTCACCTCTGCCAATTTCAATCATGGCATCAGCTGTGTGTTATACGTAGCGCCTCGTTGCTAAAATTTATTTTCGGCTGAAACTGGAGTCTATTTTAATCACCCCGAAGCCCACTCAGCGAACAAACAGCGTTGTGTATTGTCATCAACTTTGAGCTTCTGGATCAGTTGGATCTTGTACAAGTGTATGCCCAAGTTCCGAAGTAAAATTAGCCAAGTTGAAGTTTTTGAAAGGCCGATTTCTTATGCATGATGAGAAACGACTACCTTGCGTTTTGCTGTATACAATTCCATGAACCGAATGCTGACTGATAGATTAACGAACGTGTTAATTTTGTCCACCAAACGTTGAAGAGATGAATTTGAAGGGCCACCACGTCTAGAGAATTGGGTAGTTCGTGAACGAACTAGTTCAATGAACTAGTTCAGTTTAGTGAACTAGTGAACTTAGTTCAACTTTTCTAGTTCAATAGTTCACTAGTTCTCTTTATTTTCCTTGGATGGAAAAAAATGTCTAGCGTCTATATCTATATAGATTCGATTCATGTTTTCTACATTCCACTGGAATATAAAAGAGACAAACGAATGAGCTGATCTCTTCTGTCTTGTCGTTGTCATGCTCATGATTGTCATCTTGAATAATGAATGATAATGATACAACTAAACCAAATAGCGCCTTCCCGTTTAAACGTCAAACTCCATGTGTGTCCGTGACGTAGAACCAAAAATATTTAATTTTTTTACTAACTTGGTGTTTGTTGTTATTTTTAAATTATTCTTCAAAAAGTAAGTTTTTTTTTGGAATTTTCAGTTAACTGAACTAAAGTGAACTAAAATGAACGAACTAGTTCAGTAACACCAATTGAACTAAATTGATCGCTCACTCAAATGAACTAGATTGCCCAACTCTTGCTACCATAAAATGGTTGCGACTCACTCATTTTTGACAGTGAAGTTTTATCATTTGGACGTTCTGTTCAATCGTATATCTTGCCATTGTGATTTAACATCAGTGACTGAATAATAAACGAGATATTTGACAGATGTCTTCAAAACAACATGACCGCTACAGGCTACTAATAATAACTGCGCCATTGTATTTATATTTTATAGTATTCCCAAGAAGCGGAACGTTTTGTGCGGCATCTAGCGACGACGCGACGTTCACAAGCTTGAATTGGAGACAAATTTGAGTGGTTTTTGTCTAAACTCCATGGGAAGCAAAAACAACAATGTATGTAAAGTAGATAAGACAACTAGTGCCGCCATTGACGACGTTCAGAACTAAAATAAAATGTTCCATGAAATTACTATAAAATATAAATACAATGACTGCGCCAATGTAGAAACCCTTTACTGCAAACAAACATGTTTGAAATATACTCTTAAAATGTAAATATTTGGACATTGAAAAAAAAGAAGAATATTCAGAGTTCAGTAGACTATCCCACATTCGTGCAGTGCGTTTGAGGAAATGAGCATTTATTTCATGTTGGACTCTAGTTTTAATTGTTTTAATTCCCGGTAAAATTATTGTAGAAGAGAAATCATGGTGTTTTGCTAAACAACTGAATATCTTCGAAGGTGATAAAATTAAGCAAGCTCTGGAGCAGCTTCTTCAAGAATACGTCCAGCGTTCAATCGTCTTCAAAATAATATTTAAACAAAATAGGCTTATTCCCCACTATTTGCCTTTTTTTTTCTTAAAACTGTTGCTTAAAAAATAATAAGGTCATTCGATTTAAATTTGTTTTGACTTTCCGAAAACAAAATTTTTTGGAGGAAAGAGGAATCACTCTGATATTGTTGATACTAAAAAAAAATGTAATCAAAGCACCAGCTTTAGCAACCCCGCCATTTCGTCCTTGTATTTAGTGAAGACCGCCGCACTAAATTTTTTTCCATATTACTACAAAACCTTGAACGTTATGAGACCTTGATTTTCTCCCTGCCAATGCCGGCTGGGCTAAATTTTTCTATTTTGAATGAAATACAGACACAAATCCTGACTACATAATATGTATATCCGAGAGGCTATAAACAAAAAATTGATTTATTTTCTTAAAGAATATACACAAAGTTTAACAGCTTTTCTTTATCTTTATTTTCATCGCACGTAATCCCGATCCCATCAAAGAGCCATCACAGCAATACTTTAAACATTAATATCCACACCTCATATGGGAACGTACATAGATTGTTTCGAATAAAATTCTGCTCCTTGGAACAAACAGACAAAAAATTACTTAAACTCCCTACACAACAAAGTCCTTAAAATATTGTCTAACAGAATCAGTGAACGGAAAATATAAGTGTTTTTCCAAGAGTTGCCCTCGATTTGAAGGAACGATTTCACTTAAATTATGACATCACGAAAACTCATGTTTTTTTTTATTATTTATTCTCATCCATAAATTTTTCTTGTAAATGTCTAAATTATTTTCCGTTACCGCAGCAATTGCATTCATTTATGACGATCCTTTTTTCTGCTTGCATAACATTCACATTCACAAGGATATTTTGTTCTTGTTTTATTCCGTGCTTGGGGTTTATTACAATCGATGAAGCGTTTATGGGTGTTTTGACTTGATACTTTACTCTTCTATAACTGACCCTAGTCCCGACCCCGCCTGTAGCTAGCTGTAGCCCTTCTGGCCATGGAAAAGTTTTATGTGATAAATGAATGCTGATGCTGATGGTCAAATATGGTGTTAGATAAGTAGCCATTAGAAGGACTTTGTCGATTGATTTCAAAGTGTTTATTGGTACTTAATTGAAAATGAGACTTAATGGCTTTAAGGGAACACAGAAACGAGTGGGTGTGTTGCTTGTGTTGATGTCGTGGGATGGTGGATGGATGATGGAAGACCTGACTTTTATCTGGAATGTGAGAGCTGATGGGGAATGATGTATGTAGCTACTTGTAGTTCATGTAACAAAGGATATAATCTGTTTCAAGAAAAATAACAAAACCTGATATTAACGTGCAAATACCAGGTGTATTGACAATGTATCCACCTTTTTTTTTTTATTGAAAAATACAGGAGAGATTGCTCAAAATCAATTGAGTTAATTAATTAGCCATTTTTAAGATATTGCCTGCTATTAAAAAATATGATTGCTTCCTTTACTGAGACATATGACCAGAGATAAGGGTTCCTGTCGACCCGACGAACTTTGAATTCCATTATATTTCTCAATTTTGTTTGTACAGTTTTAAGAAAATATATTTAACAATGAATTTGGTGACAAAAAAAACTTTAGGGTGATAAGATGCATGGATCTTAAAAATCACACATTTAAGGTGAATATTTTGAGTACATCGAACTATTTTTAGTATTGAACTATAATTGTTTCAAATAGAAATAACAAATGTTTTAGTAAATAAATCGAAACTTTTGTATTTCTTTCCGAATTTTCCAGATAAAAATATTAGTAGAATTTTACGAAATAATGCAGGAAATGTTTCACGCGGACATAGTATGAATAAAATCTTGTACGATAATTTGTTGTGTTTTATTTAGTAAAATTACAAAATCTTTCGTAAAATGCACGATACCATGCGTGGACATTGTATGTACCAGCCTAACAGCAAGTCGAACAAGTTGAACTTTTCCCGTAGGGCGTAAGAAAAAAAGTAATTGAGGGAAAACCGGAAGAAGGTCGAACATTTTGCACCCCGCCCCTCATCCTCTTTTTCCACGGGGCCTTCGAGGTCCAACATTTCGTGAAATGTTAATTAACTACCCCTGAACATCATTTCAAAGTTTCATTAACTTCCGACCTTTTTCTACCTGAAAATACCTACCGACCGACGCTACTAGTATCTACTCCAAAACATAGCATTAACCTCTACTCGTAGATAAGAGTAATAACTTGAAACAAATATTGTACTCCTGTCCTAATGTCCTAATATGGTACTGAAGAGCATTAATGGTGGGATTGAGGAATCAAATTAACTCACCAAGAGCTTTTTCTTTTCCCTGCAAACACTAAGTCTTTTGGCTTTCTCTTACGGCCTAAAATTGATTCATCGTCCCATATTTTACGCACTCGGTTTTACATCATAACACTGAGCAAAAAACAAATGCCGCGAAGCACGAGTGAGAATATAAATACTACACGGTCTGCTACTGCGAGCTATTGGCTGGTGCCGCCATATTGCAACATGCGAAAGGTGAACCACAAAATTTGAGGCGATGCAAAAAAAAGTTTCACTTTAAAAATTAAAAAAAAAATTTAAAAAAAATTAAAATTTTTTTTTTTCAAAATCTTACGTAATTAAGTATTTTTTTGTTGCCAAAATTTAATGCTCTTGTTAATTTTTAGTCCAACTGTGAAAACCTTATGGCTCTATAGTGTGTCTGTTTCTGTACAGTTTTGTTGTAGTGGAAAAATACGGCAAACATCGCACGAAATAATCAAAATCTTATTTTACGCTGCAAACTAAAAAAAAAAAAAATCGCACGCTTTGCGATACATCGCACAATTTCTACGCTATTATTGGTAACTGTACAAAACTACGTTGGCTGCCGTAGGTTTATGTTGAAAAAAATAAATCTTACGATTATTTTGGTAAATTTAAAATTTTTTTTTTTAATTTAACAAAATTATTAGAAAATTTAATACAAAATAGAAAGGATATTAGGCGTTTAGAAAATTACCATTTAACTTTATAAAAAGAAACGAAGTTTTTCGTACATGTTACTAAAATTTTGTAACGAAAGCACTTTTATTAATTTTACGAAGCTTGCACATGGTATCTTGCAGCTTTTTTTTTTTGCTACGAAATATTCGTTCAATTTACTACATTTCGTACAATGAACGAAAATAGCTATACGAAAATGTTTCGTAAAGATTTTACTTAAGATTTAACCAAAGATTTTCCGTTTGGGTTAACCGGTAAATTGTAAGTCTCCTCCCAAATTTGCACTCTTGCCACGTATCACCCAGTTTAAAAAAAAAAAACTCTATTTTCGAATAATGCTTTTGGCAGCATTTGAATTCATAATTTATAAAATTATTCGATTTTAAAATTTATTTACACAGCTCCAGCACAGCGGTGAGCTTTTTTTCAAATGAATCAATGCATAATTTATTTTATAAAATTAACTATAACGTGTTCCTGAAAAATTCCTCATCTCGTGTTTGTACATTATGTACCTACACATTCACAAACTGATTTCAGACTCAAAAGTATTTTGTATACATTAAAACAAACAATAATAACGTCTTGTTAATATTTATTTCCTATTTTTTTTCGACTGTGTGAATTATATGAAAGATACAATATTTCAATTAAAATATTTTCAGTACACGAGTCCACACCTATTTTAAGTGTTTTTTTTTTTGCATCATGGATGTTTTTCACTTAGTATTTGTACATGCAGAATTGCAGTATAGATACAATTTATTGACTGGACACAAAACGTGTTCATTTAACAAATAAAATAATACATAATTGTTGAATAAAAACTGACAATTTTATATTCGACATAAATTTAGCAAAAAAAAAAGTAAAAAAATATTAAAAAACAAACACACAATAGTACGAGAACAACGAAATGCACTGTAAATTGATGCAATTTCATTTTCTCATATAGAAAAAGTTGAAACAATGAAAGGCAAATAAAATATAAGTGATTTTCGCTTTTATAAATTTTTTTAGTTTTGAAATTTAAAAGAGGATGTTTGCATATATCATATTATGTATAACTTGACACCAATTGCATGTTTTTAGTCTATTTCTTTAAAAGCCTTCATCAATGAACACTAACTTTCGTTAGAAAAAAGAATATTGTTCTTAGAAATAGCTCATATATACGAGTAAATTATTTCTTTTATTTTAATATTTGAGAGTTTCTCTTATCTGTTCAAAAGCCCTATTTTTATTTTTCCAACAAGAAAGGAATATAGAACACATGCAAGTTTTGTTTTCAATGAAATTTCTACTTCACAGGACAATACTAGCAAACTTAAAGATACTGATTGTGTCGTTCAATTTTTCAAAATAATGTATTAAAACATAAATCAAATTAAATCGATTAATTTTGAGTAATCTCAATTCAAAGAGAAATCTGAAAGTGCAAACACACTAACAATTTTATTTTCTTAAATACAAAAATTTATAACAAAAGATGAATGAACTCGCATTACACTTTTGAAATTTTTTTGACTTCATGAGTTATACTGAAATTGTTTCACTTAAAAAAATTGCATATAAATATTGAATAATTATAAATATCTGAATTTTTAATACTACAATATTACAAAACTTATCAGATCGTCCGAAATTAGAGATTAAGCGATGGGTGTCCTGAGCGGAGCCAATATTACGGAGAATTTGGCCTTTTTGCTTGAAACAAAGAGGTTAGTTTCCATCAGTTTTGGTTCTTTCAATACTTTATTTAAAAAATATTTTCTGAATTCAGAAGACGGAAATGCCCTCCATTACGGACCAATAAGATACAGACCACCAACTCACTGTATGGCTTCTCTTTTTGCCTGCAAGCTGAAAATCAGCTGATTTGCCATTTATTTTGAAAGTGTGACGCTCTCTCTTGTTTTTTAAATGGGAGCAGTAAAAACACCAAAAAATTAAATGGCATAAGCAGGGATGGTTGCCATCACAAAATGCACAGACAGAGATGTACACGTATTTACAGACACGAACAAATATTTCGAGAGTGTTTCAGGAGAGAGGACCGAGTTGGCGGTCTTTATTGGTCTGTTGCCTCCACTTTAATACTTGCGAGCGAATGCTCTCCTGACAGCGTGCATCGTTCTTGCAATAATGTCGACATCTCTAAAAAATAGTACGGCTATCGTTCACATGCGAATCGAGTACGGTTCAACAAGGATGTTGAAGAGGTAAGACGTAAGACTATGGCATATCACCTTGTCTGAAGTCTTTCTCGACATTTAATGACGGAGCAGCGCGAGTTCTCCATAGTCATCCTGCACAATCGAACGAGTTTAGCAGGGATGCCAAGAAGTGACATGGAATTGTAGAATTCCTATATAAAGGTCTTTTCGAAAGTCTGTGGAAGTGTACAATTTTGGTCTGAAACCACACAAACAGGGTCCAATTAGTTCGAATGGGTTCAGGCGTTCACACAAAATGGCCGAAAAGATTTCATAGGTGACATTTAGGAGACTTATACCTATGTTGTTGGCGCAGATCAGAGTATTTCCTTTCTTGCTGAGGTTACTTTCATCCGTCCAGATTGTACAGATGAGTTGGTGTATGCCCCTCACCAAGTCCTGTCCCACTACTTTAAAGAGTTCGCCCGGAAGGCCATCCGCTCCAGCAGCCTTGTTGGACTTTTGTTTAGATATCCCTTCCCGAACATCTTCAAGATCGGGTGGACAGAAGTTTTGTTCGTCATCGTCAAAATACCAAATCCAAATCGAATGTATATTCTGCCTGACAGCGTTTACGGTCAGTGTAGTTTCAGCCTTACCAATGTGAAGTTAGTTTCGGTTTTGATTACATATGATAGAGAAGAACGAAAAACAACATTTTGACGTTTTTCAAGTTCAAAGAGAAAAAGAGATGTCTAATTTTGAAGTTAAGCAATCAAAACGAAATTTAGTGCTTCTATTCTTATTTTCAGCCGAACGAAAATCAGTGTAAGTATTATGTTTTTATATGTTTGATTTTGTTTGTAGAATTATAATTTTCAAAAATAAAATCTTGATTTTTTTAATAAAAAATGATTTTAATGGTTGCTCGTGAAATTGGGTAATCACGGTCAGACGACCGTCATTAAAATTTTTATTTTATTTTTACTTTTCCGATTCTAAGATGGCTAGAGGCTGCAAAGAACTTCAAAAAATAGCTTCTTTGGTCGTATAAAGGAGAAAAGAAATACAAATTTCAAAAACCATGCCAGTTAAACCTAAAAAAAAGAAAAAAGTCGAACAGCATGATTGTAAAATATTAACAAAAATCTCTGACGAAGATAGTATGGCTCAAAATAACGACGATGATGTCGAAAGTGACACAGACCAAAAAAAAGTGTTTGGTCTGCGATGATTTTGGAAATGTACATTTTATTTCAAATCTATAAAGCTCTTCAAATATAACACATTTTGACTTTTTTAATGAAACAAAATAAATCACATCCTGATATTAATTTCAACCTATAAATCAATTTTGCGTTATGCAATCAAAATCATATTTATAATAAACGCCCGCCCTTCAAATTTTGGTCACAATAATGTTCATGTTCCCCTCAATTTTTTGCCTCGATTCGGGAGATTTACTCTTCTAAAACCACACATCCCTTTATAGATTTACCAATACCAATAAATATCAACTAAATAATAATAGATATAGAGGTTGCCCAAAAGCCACTGGAATGTGTTTATGTTGACCAGAAGCGATAATTACTCAATACACACACATGTTGACATATCAATAACCGATTGAATTATGGTCATTCTATTAAGCCAAAGCAAAAGATAAAATCAAATATTAGCATATTAGTATGCTTCCGGTGTGTGTTAAGCCAAAATGTGTTTAGCTACATATTTATTCGTTACACTAATAAAGACTTCACTTCCCAGCCTCCATCGAAAAGTTTTGCAGTTATATCGAAAACCCTGCGGCTGGTTTCCGGCGCATCGTGGTTGGTTTCATTCCACAGCATAATAGTCTTGAGGCATTTAGGACAATTATTATAAATATGTGCTCATTTGAAGCGTGGAACACCAAATCGATAATTCAAGGATTTTTAACAAATAGGTACCAAGTTTTAAAAGGTTACAAGATGTTAGCTGTTAATGAGATTCAAGGAATTCTATTCTATTCAACGCAAAGACTGTGTTACCTTTTAGTCAGAGCTTCATTTCAATATCTGGCAACATACTGGCACTGACACAAAGGTGCATTATTATACTACATCTCCTGTGTGATGTAACGCGAATGTTTTTTTTTTTTGTGTATTTTAAAGACATTATGATTCCCGAACTCTTTCATATCATAAAAGCGTGTATACAAAATTTTGTAACAATATGAAACTCCATTTTTTTTTGTCTAATTACGAACTTTTCAGCGCGTGAAAACATGACTTTGCTCTTATGAAAGAGCATCATCATAAAATAATACTGTCTTTCTGTCTTCAAAAACTGTGTGTTTAATTAAATTTAGGGGATATGCATTATCCGTTCTAACATCACAACAACAACACGTGGATTTGTTTTGTCCATATAAGGTGCGGAATAGAAGCAAATTTAGCTTCTGTTTTTGTTTGTATATTTTGTAAATTACATTGAATATCCTTTTTTGCAAATACATAGGTGCCCGTGCCATTAAATAAAATACCATATAGTATATGCTATGTGTTGGGATATAAAGGGTTTAGAACACGATACATATGTATATGAATGTAATTTTTTTTTTGTTTAAGCCAAATTAGCCAAAAAATGGTTTTATGATTTTTGTTTGTAAAATTGAAAGCAGCGGAGTAAGCCTTTGATCATAAATATCCTTAAATTAGGTGTTTCGCTTCGTAGAGACTTGTTGCGGGCTTATAAAGAAAGAAACACATTTTAAATATGTTCGAAACGAAAGGAATTATTTGGTTTCTTAGGTGTTCAAGGGAATCTGCGAGTAATCCCTAAATTAGAACGGTTAAATAAGGTTAAAGGTTGCCATAGTAAACAACACAGAAAAGGTCCTTATTTGGATGGTGTCAGTGTCAGTCGGCGTGGCGGCGGCGGCGGCGGCGACAGGCATATCATTTTATATTGTATAGCCTGATGGTGTCTTGAATTCTTGTATTTAACTACCAAAATAAATTTCTACTCATCGTAGAATAAGAATAAAAGCTGCTTTTTTCCAAATTTTTTGAGGCAAAAGATAATGCAATTTAAAGGCGAAAATAGCTTGCTAACTATTGCAACAAGACTTGTGACACCATATTCAATATAAGTTGCAATATTTTTGTTCGAATTTGGACTCACAATTGCATGAAACATAGCTCATATGAAAAGTAAAGGCTGAACTATAATGGACGGAAACAAACGAAAGCTAGTGTCAAAACCGAACGAAACGTTGCCAAACACGCTACACATAATGGATGGATTGCCGCGGAAGCAACATATTGATTTCCCTCTGAACAATAAAATAGCTGAACCGGCGAAACTCCGTAGGTACAGACTTGAAATGTTGAAATGCCAAACGAAACTAAATAACTCGGTCGTACGAACTTGCTCCAATGTGTGACAGTGGTCTTGGATTTTAAGATTTTGGAAAAAAAAGCAAGGAAAAAATGATATAAAATTCTATTGATCACTTAAAAATCACTAGTTAAAAAGTTTTTTTTTGGAAAAAAGAAGTAGGGCAGAAGGGGGTGCATTTGCCATAGGGGTACATTTGCCAATTCAGTTTTTCGGTCAAACCAACAAAGTGTAAAATATCGAAAAATCGATTTTTTTTTCACATCTCTAATTGCAAACTTCCCACAAAGTTTGACAGTTCTCAGATAGACACCAACCAAGTTCAAGTTGGACGTGTGTGCTTTTTTTGTGTCTACTCGAACCAAAAAAAATAAGGTAAACAGTGGTCGTTAATTTGTAGTTTTTATAGTGCTATGTGAATTTTAGATATAAATATCTTCTATAAATATATATAGTGTAGTATGATAAATATTAGTCGCTTACAAGGAAAAAAAGATAAAAATTAGTTTATAAAAGAACAGTGTGTGGGGTACATTTGCCACTTGTTTGTGGGGTGCATTTGCCAGTGGCAAACCCACCCCATGGGTTCCTTTTACCAGTGGTAAATTCACCCCATGGGTTGCTTTTACCAGGGTAAATTCACCCCATGGGTTGCTTTTACCAGGGTAAATTCACCCCATGGGTTGCTTTTGCCAGTGGTAAATTCACCCCATGGGTGGCATTTACCAGTGGTAAATTCACCCCATGGGTTACATTTACCAACGGCAAAGCCACTTTGGGGGTGCACTATTCTATCCTATTCTTCCTATTTTTCAGCTCACAGCTCAGAAAATGCTGCGCAATTATGCCCAGAAATCGACGAGGGCAAAATGAGAACAGCAGTACAAAAAGATCTGCTTCGATTTCTTCTGATGAAGAAAATGATCACTTCAGCTTAGCTGACAGTGATAAGTCCACAGGGCTTGGAATTGAAGAAGAAAGTGATGATAGACAAAAACCTCTAAAATCAAGAGATTAGTTTTCCGTCAATAGATGGCGCACCTCAAGTGGTAATACTGTAGTTTATATATACGATGCCAATACTCTTCTCACTTTTTAAAAGCAAGCAGTTTCAGTAATATGTAGTTGTTTTTCAATCTAATAATATTTCATAAAGCGTTGCTAATTAAGACAAAGAAAAATTAGTAATAATCGCATAAGTGGGAATTTCATAATGCATTACACCCGAGGAAAATTAAAGTAGATATGTAAGTACGTTTTGTTTTCCTGACCTAACCTAAAAAGAAGAACATTACAAATTCCATCTGTACCTACTATAAATTATGCACACCAATGACCCTTGGTTATCTTAGTTCCTGTCATGCTAAATTAAGCTCCACATAATACATATTCCTTACCCCTATCCCAAGTTGTTGGTCAAAATAAATTGAAATTATTATCCGAACACCTGTTGAAATGTTTGCCCATAGCTTGGTATGTCCATTTGCCTTTCCAAATATCCGTCCCACATGCCACTGGCCAAAGTCAAACCATGTCCATGTCAATGCTATAAAGCTCACCTTTTAATTTCCGTCTAGAGATAGGTAGTGGTACCTTTTTTCCAGACAATAATACCGACTGCAAAAAGTTAATTAAGTACTTGGTAAAATTTTCACACAAAATTGCTCCTGTGCCGCATGTTGCGAGGAGTTTGTCGAATTAATAGCATTAATGTGTAATCCTCCTGTAGACCTATGTTTAAGCTGGCTACATCGTCCCCGCATACGGCATACCCCTCTCGCTATTGAGCTTTGATGTTAATTAGCTTAAACCAGTATAGCAGAAGCAAAACAGAAACAAGAAGGGAGTTAACAACACCACCATTGTGTCCTTAAAAAAAAAAAAAAAAAAACAACAATCCGGGGAAAACAGCAAATTTAATTAATAACATCCTGTAAGCGGGAGGACATTTTGATTATGTAGCTTCTTAGTCAATATTTAGACACCGATAACTAGCAGTCACAAATTTATTAACCACACTTCGGGGAGGACAGCGAACATACATAATGGCGAAAAATAGAACAAAAAAGAATAACCATGCGTTTTAGTTGTAATTGAATCTCAGGGGAAATTATGACAGAAAAAAGGGAATAAAAGTCCTTTTTATCGCTGCAAGCTTATGGGCATGTTATATGATAATGCAGTGCGGTGCTGTAAGGCGGTAATTAAAAGTGCTTTATAGGAATATAATAATTTTTTTAGTTAACGTTCGTCTGTAGGTAGTTATATGCAAAAAATTCAAAGTAATTATTCCATATTTTAGTCAAGGAAAAGTTTTAAAGCAAGTTTTTTTATTTTTTACTTTACTTTAAAAAAAAAAATATTTTCATGTGCATTTTTTTTAATGTTTCTATCGTGTTTTTATTCTCAATTTTTGAAATCTTCACACTAATGAGAGTTTTGTTATAGTAGCTTCGAGAGTCTTGTTGTTTTAGAAAATATTTATGAAGTATAGTTCTTTTTTTTATATCTCAATTTAAATCTCGAAAAGAAACTTTGAATGGGTTACTAACCCTTCAGGATGTTTTTAATGTGTTTATTAAAATACAGCCCTGTACTCCGAACCTTACATAATGTACCTACCCGGCAATTTTTGGATTTCGAAACATTTAAAACATTATGCTCTCTAAGGCTATAATTTGAAAATAATTAGGGTTAAGAATAAAAGCGGACGCTTTTAATTATCATTTTACAGTCAAACCAATATTATAAACTAATATCTCTAAAGCAACTTTTAAATCTATTAAAAAGAGAAGTTTAGTTTGTAAATCTTCATGGAATGGATTTTCTCAAGACTTTTAATCTTAAAAGGAGAATGTAGTTGTGGTTGTATAAATAAGTTACTGACGTTTTTATGGATTGGATATAATTGTTTCAAGTTGACAAATATTTTTTGGAAAAGTTTAAGACTTCGCAATTTTGATTAATGCATGTGTTCTGCTTTTGTAATCTTTGCTTTTAGAAATACAGTATTATAATGAAGCAATAATTTCAGCAGAGATTGCTGCTCGCTTGGTGCCGCTGCTAAACATTGAGTTTAGTGAAAATCAAACTCAAGAAAAACTAAATGATAATTAAACTTTGCAAATTACGTAAAATTTATGAATTTTCCCACATTTGCTTATAACTTTGTAAATAAATGCAGAGTATAGAAAAAAGTTGGTTCCAAATTCACTCATCAAATAAAATATCCGTTCCTTAAATGCAATAACAACGTATGATAATCGCCGTTTCGTTCACGACAGATACAAAATTATATTATCTTACATACATTTGGTATGAATTTAATGATTAGAAAACACAATCGAGATTGGTTGAGTAGATTTGATTTAAAGTTTTTCTTAATTTTAATCAGGTGTAAAATATTGCCTTAATTGCTTTAATGCCAGGAACAAAGTTGTTCGTCTAAAATTGCGATTATAGGTACTATAAGGCGAGTTATGCCTTCGTCGAAAAATAAGTTTTGAGATAACAATCAAAAATGACATTAAGATGATATAGAAGACGAAAAAAGATATTCTAAAAATTCTGTCAGTCTGCCTGTCTGTCTATCTGCCTGTCTGTCTGTATGTATAGACACCTACAGCCCCACCGGTTGGCCGAATTGCTTCAAACTTGGTTTCTTAGGCATTGTACAGAGGGGAAATTGAAATCTGTTTTTAACTCAAAAAATAACGGTAGCTGCCATATAACCGTTACGTTAAAGCTTATTTTTCTCGAAAACGGCTCTTACGATTTTGGTTTAAAAAATCAGTGTAGCTTTATAGGTACGACCAATCATATGGCAAAAAAAAAAGTTTTAAGAAATTAGTAAGAACGGTACTTTCCTTAGGACCGTTTTTTTTTTTTTTGCTTTCGACTATCTTGAAAACGGCTCAACCGATTGCTTTCGAAATTTCACACATATATAGGTGTAGGTAGCTTAATTTATACTGCATACCAATATTTTTAAAATATATTTTTTTGTATTGTTAAAAGCATTTAAAAAAAATGTTAAAATTAATATTTTGGAAACTGCTTAGCTATTCAATTTTTTCAAAAATTATAAATAAATGCATTTCCTCAATAAATACAAACTGGCTGCTTTTGAATTTTTTTTGAGAAACCTCAGATTTGTATTAATTTATTCTCATAAATTCAAATTTATATAAAATGGCGTACTTTTTTTGTAAATTAAATTAGTTTTAGTATTTATTTAAGAACACGACCCAGTCGTGTATTTTATTTTTCAAAGTCTTAAGTATGACGTTGATTCATAAAAATCAACTTTTTGATCTTTGATGCCTTGTCAATTTTGCTGGGGTGAGGTGTACAATAGTGTTTCATTTTCGGATCAATATTTAAGGGAAAAAGGTATTTTTTTGAGAATCGCTTTTTTTCTTAAACTCATCGACTTATAACTTAAATCTTAAAACTTATTTTCAAGACTGAGGTGAGAGTTTTTATTCAATAGTGGATACAAAATTTTGATTGAAAATTGAGCTTTCTAATACTTTCTAAAACTTGGTTAGAAAAGGTCAACGTTTTTTTTTTTTCCAAAGTTAATCCCAAGTATCTTATAGTTTTCTCCCATTGAACTGGACCATTAAAGATTTTTTTGAGGTAGATTACAATGCTTTCGTTTCTTAAAAAGCTTGAGTTTTAATAGGGTTTATTTTGATATTCCAGTTCCAGAAACAAAAGTTGAGTTCAATGGCGTCGCATGCCTTTTGAAGATTATGAACAATTTGTTGACACTTTTTTGTGATACTATAGGTGCATGCATGTATCGTCTGCGAAAAATGATCTTTTACAGAAGCTGTAAACGTGAAAGTCAGATACGTTCGTATATATTACAAAGCAATTGAGAAGGGGTCGATCCTTGAGGAACGCCAGCATTTTACAGAGTACAATGAGTATTTGCTAAGGGAAATTTATATAATACATTTCTACGTCTCTCATGTCGTGGTTTTAACATGACTTATTGTTTTCCGAAATTAAATTGATAACTTGACTCTTAAAACATTTAGCAGCAAATCAAATTGAGTTTTTTCGTTAGTATATTCTAAGATTTTTTAATAAAATCAATTCCGCCAATGCTAAGACTAGGGTAAACTAAGGAGCCAAGTTGAAATGTATGGGGCTCATTATTTACTGCAATGAATTGCTATGATATTTTGTTAATATGCAATATTACCGCAGAATACAAAGCGTTTCATACGAATGAAAAAACATATTTTAAGCATTAAAGCTGTGCTCATTTTATTTGAGTATTTTGCAAAAACAAATTCCTAGTTATACACTAATATTGGCATTTCAAAGTTCAACCACATACACTCGAAAAAAAATTCTGTTTTGACCTTTTTATTCAAAGATTATACAATTTCTATAAAAAAAAAATAGAACCTTTTGAATGATTAATCTTTCAAAAAAAGAAGTCTATACTCACTCTTGAAGGGTTTTCGCTAAAGAATTTCAACTTAAGCTCTTTAATGATAAAATGTAAAGGCAATGTTAACATTTATCAAACGTTTATGCTCCCAAATATCCACAGGATATGAAGTTGAAAACCTATCATTCATTATAAGGAAAATAAAGCCTTAAGTGACATACAAACCATAAAATGGTCTTACTGTCTTTGTGGTGGTATCTACCCTAACTTAAATTATTTATATGTTATCAATATGGGCTTATTTTTATTTTTCACACACACACACACAATCAATATTAAGACATTCATTCAAAATTAATCAGCTGCTGCTGGAGGGAAAAAGAATAACATTATTAACACCATTATAAAAATAATCTCTTTCGTCTTTGGTGTTATTAAAATCCATTGGATATAAAAACAATTAATCCTACAGTTAAGACATTTTCCATACATGTTTGGGCCAATATTCAAAGAATCTTAATCCAATCATAAGTATATTTTTTAAGCCTTCAAGATAATAATATACAAGCCTCTGAGTATTCATAGATTGGATACGATCTGGAGTTGCAATTTCGTTATTCAAAATCGTTCATTCATAGATTTTTTTCTTGCATGAGATATTTTCCTGTTGCTTTCATTGAATTGACATTAATCCTCAACCTAACCGCACAAGGATGTTATTTAACACCACCCACAAAAAGGATATTTCCCATTATAAGCACTAGCACAACAACAAGCAAGCATATGGATTTATTTCGATACATCAACTCAGGCATTGATATCCATCGATAAATGGATTTTTATGTATCACGATTGCCATTGGCTGATGCAATGTAATGCCTTGAATAATTAATTTCAAAATCGTTTCTGAATAAAACCATCAACTTGAATTGTTTATGAATTGACATTTATGAATAGAAAACCATGACGATGGACGCTATAATTTTGCCAAAAAAAATCAATATTTGTTTATTAAGGAAAAGCTCAAAATTATCGTTCTAACTCTTCACAAACAAATTAAATGTGACGCGTTGGAAATATTTAAAAACACTTAAAATATGTAACGACATCAATTTAAAAAAAAAAAATATTCATTGATCTTGAATTTAAATAATTGATTTCATTTAACGACTTTTTTTTTATCGCGATAGCACCCAAATGTCTGCTTCATGATGATTTAATCAAAGAAATTAAATTAATTTGTCTGAAATTAGGAAAACGTCTGTGGAAATTGAAAATCTTGTTTCCAAATTAATTAGCTAAGGAGGAGTTTTGGTTTATTGTGCGAATTAAATTCAATGATTTATTTTTCTTCTTGATTCATCGCTTACATTTTTGCAGAGGTAACAAAAATCAATACTATTGTATTAACCACGAATTATTATTGAACATGAATGCAATTCTGTCCATTAATCCAGTGGCTGGGTATCTTTCATCTGAGCTATAATTTTAACTTTAGGATAAGTCCACTTGAATTTAGATTTAACACAATTCGGTAATTCAGAATTTAGATTTTTGTGTGATCCAACTCAAACATGGTGCTTTTAATATTATAACGGGTGTTTTTTTTAGAGGTATAGAACTTTAAGTTATTTTAACTGGCGGCCATTTTGTCGACTGTCAAGTGATTTATTTTTAGTTTGGTTTGGCTGAACATTGGACCTCCAGATTAGACTACATCCGAGCCAGCCGTGGCGGTCATATGCCAGAAATCATATTTAAATTATAATGCCAGAAGACTATCTTTCGAATAAAGTAATTTTTTTTTTCAATAGAACTACATTTTACAAACCAAATTTGGACAAAAGATGTATTCAAACCCAAATGCACAATTTATCAGATTTATAATGAACTGCGTTTTATTTTTATTATATTAAAATGGGAGCAAGCAAACTGGAAATAATCTTTAATAAATGATTTATTTTTCAATGGTTGGCGATTTCCGGGATATAAAAAGATTCGACCAGTTTTCCAAATAAAATCAAAAGCAGCCGTGTCCCTCTAAAATATCAAGATGAGAACACAAATTAAAAACATTTCATTCACTGTTATTTCAGACCTAATTTTTGCACTATAAATAAATACAAAACTGTTAAAATTTTCCAGTCGTCTCAAAATGCATATTTCCTTAAAACGAATCTTATTCGTAAAAATAAATTGTGTAGTTTCTTATATTTGAATTACAAAGTATTAATTCGATTAAACCTAGTATACATTCATTAGAAAAATAAAATTGCAGTTGGATTAAAGCAGACGCTTCGATTAAATTACCAATCAACATTATGATTGCTTTAATTTTATGTTATATAGCATTTAGGAGCAACAGGAGTAACCTATGTATATTCGGCTGTATTTTCACTTAAAATGCTTCACTTAATTGTAAATATGGTTAACATTCCTATCTTCTGTCAATTGCACGAGTATGGTGATCATAGATTGACACTTAATGGAAGTGTCCTCATTAGCCAAATTGATGTCAATCATGCAAATGAGAACTATGAATGGGCAATGCAGTCACCTCAATGCATTTTGAAGCCCCCTTCAAGTATTTAATATTATATCCGATCCATGTGTGCAAAGTTCAATTAACTTTCACTAATTATTAGCAATTATCTAGGTGATTATTATTATTTATCAGCTATATAGTGTCCTTTCTAATCACAGTAGCACCATAAGTACTACAAAATTGTCGTTAGATATAACATCAAGTAAATAAACATATCGATTAAAAAACACATAAGCAACATGAATACTCGAGATAATCTATACTAGTTAAACTATACAACCATTAAACCATTTCAAAAACCAACAAGTTATTCGTTAAAAATAAATTCAACCACTAAAGCTTTTATAATGGTGAAATATTTTAATTTTCCCATCCATCCATATAATGTACCTATATGTACAATGTACATACATTATACATCATATAGGAGTAAAGTAAAATATACTTTGATGACCTAAAAGGCTTATCTCATCCTCGCTCGATAGAAAAGGAAAGACTTTTTCACACATGGCTTCATTTGGCTGAACTCAAAATCAATATATTTTATTTTTAATTTCTATTCTATTCTTTTAACAGTATGCTCATCTCTCTGCCTTGACCTCAGCATTGTTGGGAATAAAGTATAATAAACGCAGCTTTAAGACAAACCTTTTCTTGCACCATCATATCAGCCAAACCGCATCCAGGTTAAAAGTTGAATTCCCTGATGTTGTATAGATACGAGTTTACCACGAATTTTACTTTTTACTTGAACAAACATTGCATAAAATATTCCTTTGGGCTGAATCTTTGTGAGATTGTTTTCACTACGTTATATGAATGAGAGACTTTCAGGACAAATTTTATGGATGCAGTGAAGACATTTGCAATTCATATCGATTGATTCAAATAAAATCTGCGTGCAAGCATGTCATTTAAATAAAGGCGGCTGGCTGTAACACAGTGTTTGTATGAAACAAATAAATACTTTGCATTAATTCATATGTAAACCTCCTGAAAGAAGAAGCAACAGGAAGTGAATTTGAATATTGGAATATCATAAATAAAACCTAGCAATAAAGTAAAATGATCTATGAGTGTGGCGGTGTGGGTGCATTGTGCATATCTTAAAATGTTTAAGATTTTTTTTCAGACTTTAACCTATATTTGTCAAAGTAAACCTGAAGAGATATCTAACTGAAAAAATATGTTTATATACTTTTATTATCAAGAAGGAAAAAATCCTTATTTTTCTACTTCGTCCTTTAGAATGTAGAAAATACACCGTACTGAACTAAAATCCAAAATCATAAAAACCAACAAGTTAAAGATTTAAAAATATTTATTTGAATTTTTAAAATTTCCTTCTGCATTTAAATTTCCATGGAGAAGCTCTGGTATGGAATTTAAATGTAGGTATAGCTATTTACAGCGTCAACTGAATCCGTCGCGACCGGAAATGTTGCAGCAACGGATACGATTGATAAAATTTATTTGGTCGCGCCTTTTATACTTTAGACTGACACATACATACATACATATACGTACAAGTGCCTTCGCAGTGCTTGAAATTTATGTAAACTGCATGGTTTTTTGTTACAGACAAATAAGTTGTTTTTGAAGTTATTATTTTGTAGTTATTCGACACGTTTGCCATCATTTAAATGAGATTCAAGGCATCATATACAAAAAATGTCTTTATGAAATTTAGTATGAATATCAGCTGTTGCATGAATTCTATTTCATTTTTGATATTCTAGGCGGCAAAGCAATAAGCTGTGCTGGCAAAAATTGCGTTTTGTCCTTAATAGAACAATTGTTTAGGTCTAGGGTGCAAATCGTATACATATTTTGTTTGAATACTAGATGCTCAAAAAACAGGCGAGGAATACAAAATAAAAAAAAATATCCAGAAAAGGCGAGACAAAAGGGTATCTCCTCCGATCTGAAAGTCATCAATTCAGGTGGTTTAAAAATTCCTTAGATCAATAAATTAGTACCTTCATTTTGAGCGCCATGTGAATGTGAAGGAGTTCTATAAAACATAAATAAGTTACAAGTGTGGAAAAGCTGTTTGATTTACTTTAAGTCAAATGTTGTCCAACTATTTCCGAGATTAGCTGGAACAAACAAACAGATACAAAAACAGACAATCCCATTTTAATTTTTTTTATTTTGGATTTAGGCCTTAAACTAAATGGCACAGAATACACTATCAATCGTTCACTAGATTGCAGTCAATTGCAATCAGGTTTCTCGAGAATATAATGGATGCATTACCAGATAGTATAGAGTTCGCGTGGGGATCCGTTTAAGCTCAGTTTCTTTTTTCCATAAGGATTAGTATTGCCTGCAAATAAGCACTGGTGTTACAAGATGGGCAGTCTTCAAATAAAACAGGGATGTGAAATATTCGATTCTGTTTATTGTTTTTCAATTTTAAATGCATGCAAATGTATATTTTTTTAACCTTCTGAATTTAAATTTGGGGAACATTGGTAGAACAGTAGCACTTTCCTCAGCAAAGGAATCAAATGATACTATAGTAGAAACTCTGATAGCAGTGGTTACAGCAACGAAAAGATATAAGTTTACAAAGACTACAATTACACTGAAAGACGACGAAAAGATGTCAAAAGCAAAACCGCTCTTAATGTTGCATGGAGATAGTAGTTTCACAACAAATTTGTTGGAAACAGTAGACAATTTGAAGCATTTGATTAAGTTTTGCAATTGATTATTTTTGATGCAGCTCAAAGTTGGGACGGTAAAAATAGGAATCAATGGAGAAACTTCTCCAGAATTTTTCGACTTCATACGAGCACCCTTAACTACATGTTAAAGTGTACATACCGACTGTTCGTCAAATATTTAAACCTTATGCCGATAACATGAAGAAAGTAAAGGGTGAATCGTTTAACGCCAGAACAACGCTTCCAAATTGTGGAAATTTACTTTGAACAAAAAAAAAAAAACCTGTTCGCGAAGTTCATAGAGCATTTCGTCCATTTTACGTTCAACATAAAAACTGGTTAAATTGTCGTCAATAAGTAAAATTGCCGTTTATGGGACAAAGAAAATCCTAAGGCCATTAACGGATCACTATTACATCTTATCTTATTTCTTTCGAAATGAGGAAGGAGGTGCCGTTAAGGTGAACGGCGAGGGCTATCGAGCCATGCTGCCTGATTTTTTGTTTCAAAAAATTAATCAACTAAACATCCACCAAATTTGGTTCCAAAAAGGCGTCGCAACTTGTCATACAGCGACCTTAACCATGCATTTATTGCAAAATCAGTTTGGTGACAACTTTATTTCCAGAAGTGGTGCTGTTAACTGGCCCTCTCGTTTTTGTGTGACATAACGCCTCTCGATTACTTTTTATTTTGCTATGTACAGCATTTGTTTATCCTGGGCAAAACAGCAAATCTTGGAGCATTGGAAGCCAATATACAAGCTACCATTGACGGCATACGGCCAGATTTATTGAAAAAAATATTGACAAATTGGACTGATCGAATGGACTATGTAACTCGTAGCCACGGCAGACATATATGCCGTAAATCATATATAGGGTTTTCCAATCTCCAATAAAAGGTGTTATTTTGAATAGCCCGCTATTTCGGTAGTTGTCACTTTTGAAGCTTTAATTTTTTGACATTTGACAATCCATTAATAAAATGGAACTATACACGCTTCAACAACGCATTGAAATTATTAAAATTCACAAATAACACCTCTTATTGGAAAACCCTGGTTCTTATAGTATATAAACAAATGCCACGAAATTATCTACCAAATTACAATAATAAAAAATCAATTTCAACAATATTTCTGTCTTTCAATATTATTTAAAGTTCTTAAGCTCTTAAGAAAACACCCTTTACTTAAAATGTTCAATAAAAAATCTTCAATCTATACAAAGCAATAAAAGGGGTTAAGAATACTTTAAATAAACTAATCTAAGGAGTCTGGTGTGAAATTAAGCTTCCATTATACGAGTATAAGTTGGTGATGAGTATCGTTGAAAACCTTAAGAGACATTTTCAAAGAATATGCTGCAAATGCATTGCACAGCATTTAAGCTTGGTATAAGTTTAACCAATTTTGAGGTGATTGTGTCATTGCACAAATACCTTACATATTTTGTCTAAGATTTGATCTGTTGATCTAAGAATAAGCCAGCATGCGGATACTTTTGATTGTGATAGAAGGAGTCAGATTTGTAGTTTTTATCAGAAAAAGAAAATTAAAACAACATTTTTTGAATAAACAACCGGTTTTGAATAAACCCAAAAATAAAAAAAGTTTAATTTTTAAAATTTCATCGAAATCCGTCAAGTGGTCCTATGAGATGGACCGTTATGAGAATTTTCCTGAAAAATCTATTTGAACCGAAACATAAAAGCTTACACAAAAAAAAACCATTGAGAAAGATTTAAGAAAATCGTACTTCATACTTCATTAAAAATCATGTTAGGCAGGTACCGTTAGTTTAAGACACAGAGTGGTAATAGGTACTATGTAGGTACCAAGGTTTAAGCAAATCGATTGAGCTGTTTAGGCTGTAAGTACCAATACAAACAGACACAGACAGACAAAATTGTCGCACCCACTTTTTTTGACTTCACTATATCATCGTAATGTCATGTTTTATTGTTAGAATTTTTTTTTCTTGCACGAATCCATAACTTTCTTTATAGTATCTACCTACAATCTCAAGGAAAATTGCATTAAAACCTAAATGACATAATAATGTTGGAAAGTAAAAAAAGTGGTTTTCGCCATGCCGCTGGATGGCGCTGCAGTCCGCGTTTTGTCTGTGGGTCTGTGCGGTTTTTCACGTTAAGCTACAGCCGTTTAACGCATTGTCTTCAAACTTAATATAGGTATTTAAAGAAAATCAGGTGTCGAGGTTTTTTTTATTATTTCGTTCTAGCCCAGCTCCAGCTAGTACTTTTTAAGTAACGGTTTCTTTCATTCATTTTGGATTTGCTCAAAAACGGCTCTAACGATTTTAATTAAACTTTGTCTGTAATATTCTTTAAGTGTTCTTAAGAAAACTGCGTTTATAGTTTTTGGCTAAAAATGCAAATAACGGATATCTGGTCGCTTTTCTTCAAATGGCCTTAAGTTGCCAACGGTTGTAATCGAATTCACTAAAACTTTTTTTTGTCCAGTACCTTAAAACTGCCTATTTGATGGCGTTGCATGTTTTTCAGTTTTTCTTTCTTAATGGTTTCTCCCATATAACGAACCACTAGGTTTTAGCCAAGTCATGCATTTTTTTTTACACAAAAAAACAGTATCTATAGGCAAGCATTTTTTTTGTGGTACCAATTGAGAGGTGGTTACCCAACCGATTGAGAGGATATAAAGTATAAATATCGTTGGAAATGTGTTACTGAGTAGGTGTGCTGGGAATATATTGTTTTGGAAAATACAGGTGAAAATGTCTTGGTGTGTTTTTTTTACCATTTTTTTCGTATAAATTCGACGTGAAATTTTTTTCTCACAGTTTTGGGCATTTTAATGGCCGAATTTTGGCCACTGACCGATTCTAGTATTAATAAAAATTCAACGGTTGAATTTTCCAAGCAGAATAACTTTGAACCGTGTGGAAATGAGTTTATGCTAATACAAAATGTTTGATGATGAAAATGAAACTATTTCCAAGGACAAAATCGAATGGACAGAGTCGTAAATTTCCGGTAAAAAAAACCATCATGAGTTCGTTTTTATCAAAAATTAACCGTTTTTACTTGCAAGTATGGGTAGGGTATGTACTATAAGTTAGGTTTTCTATTCTTGGAAATGGCTTCAGTGATTTTGATAAAATCTTCTGGGTGCTGTTATTGTTCAGAATAAAATTTTAATCAGTCACAACTCGTTTCAACAAAACATTTAACAAAGAGGTTTTGTTGAATTGCTGTTTTATGTACATTCCCCCTACATAGAAAATCTTAAAGCAAATTGACCCCTTACACTAATGACTACCGAAAAATAAGTTCACATTTGTTTCACTTTTATTTCGTTTTATTGAAAATATTCTGTTTTATGACCCATTAAGTTTTCAAATGATAGGGTCACCTTTTCCGAATATTCCATGAAAATACATATTTTTTCGAAGAAATTTTGTTTTCTAAATCAAAGTTCTGTTCATTGAATTTTTGGAAGAAAAAAATAAGAAGTCAGTAAGATTTTAGATCAAAAACTTAATTTACATTTATATTTTGTTTTTAATTTTTTTTTTAATACAAACTCTATATACTGTATATAGAGTTTGTATTAAGAAAAATTTTAAAAACTACTTCTGAGCCAGGCTACGGACTTAAACTTCCTTCTTAATGATTAATATCTTAATCTTGTTGGATATAGTTCACATTAGGGTTTTGTCAAAAATTCTATGTAAGTTGTACTAGAAAAATTTAAAAAATTGCGTATTGACAAGGTTTCTTTCACTGTATGTCAACTGAAGATTCCAAAGTTAGATTCCTGTATGAAACTCCAATTTTTTGTTGGACTAAAGGCCAAAAAAAGCTATTTTGAATTTATATTTTGTGTAATCTGCTTTTATGGGTTCTATTCCGAAGAAGAAACAAATATGCAGGCGATTTTTGTGTGCTAGGATTTAGTCACACGAATTTAGTCGACTTTATCTACTGGCTAGGTAACACTTAAAATTTAAGTTATTTAATCAAATTTTGGTTATAAAATCGCCAACGTAACGTATAGAAAACAGTCAATAACACGAACTTTTTGAAAACATCTTTTTCGAAATTTTGTGTAGAAATGTCAAATACAACAACAGGTCGGTGTTTTTGGTTTTTAAACCCTCAAATAACAATTTCATACTTCTTTAAAATATTTTCTGCAAAAAAAGCAAACCAAATCTTTTTGACATTTTAAAAAATGCGATATTATTATGTATCGTTTGAAGGATGGTCATAAAAGCGCACTCTTATAAATCAAATTCAAGCATCAATTAATCAGCGCCGTTTCATGGTTTCGAATTTGATGTTCACTTTTATCAAAATTACGATGATGTGTTGAAAATTTTAAACCGTTTTACTGGTTTATTTGCCTTGGTAGAAAATGGTTTAAAATAAATTTCTACTCAATAACAAAAATTACCTCACAGACGACAAAAATTTCAATATTAAATCCAGTCTCAACAAAAAGATATCAATAGAATTGTCAGGGTTATTAAAAAGCCCCAGCATTTCCACTTGAATTAGTATATCCTGCCCTAAATTATCGCCGTTTTATTTTGTTTAATTTCTAATTTTAGAACTATGTAATATGAAAAGCTTGATGAGAACGAAAAACGTGTATATACTTATTCATTTAGAAAAAAAAAAAAAAAAAATAAGTAAAGGATACTTTGGTTCTTGTCTGATATTAAACTTAAATCATCACATGGATTCCCCATATGTGCATCTAAATATAACCAATAAATCTTTCTATACCAAATAAAGTTTTAAAACATTTAACTTACGTTTAGTTTTCTGATGAAAATCCTCGAAGGTGTTGTGAGACTTTTTTAATTTTTTTTTTATTCAACGGAAATACTTGTGAGTATTTCCTACACGAATTTATTTATTCACTTCACTTTGAATATGAATTTTAATTTTCACCAAAAAAAAAAACTTACACACCGGGTAATATAATATAATATGTTGATGATGAGGAAAAGATTTCTCAGAAAATTAATAACACAAAAGTTTTTCAAAATTATTCTCAACGGATATTTCCAAAAATTTATTCGAAATACCACTTGTTAGAGGGAAAATTGTGTGTTAAATGTTCACTATAGCAACCGTTCGGATACGTTAGTCAAAACGTAATGCGATGCAGCTTTCGAACGCAGCGGGTATTTATATGATTTCCTTCAACATATTGGGGAGAATATTATCCTTAGCTTGTGCTGTTAGGGTGAAATCAAACAGGGGACAATTTTCAAATGACGTTCATCCCAAACAACCGGAAGTGACGAAAGTTGTCCTACACTGCTTAGATATATGAAGCTTTTAATGGCTTTGGTTTGTGTATTGGATAAAAGTTTTGTTTATTATATTTTTTTTTTAAATTATTATTGCATTTATTGGAGCTGTGTGCTGTGTTCTCCGGCTCCAAAACTTGCCCACGCAAAGTTTCTGGAGGCGGGCCTTGGCCCGAAATGCGGGGTTAATTTAGAATTGAATAGGGTTGGTTGTGTGTATATTTTTTTTTTAATTTTTTGTAGTCGTGAGTTATATTGTTGTTTATTTTTCTATTAGATATGTTAGGTACATATATTGGTACGCGTTGCAGGGATAATGACGCAGCGTGGCGATGGGTTTTGCTAGTGGGCATCTTTTAATGCAACAACTATCTATTTGTTTTTTTTTTTTGAAAGATTGATAGGTACAGATTTGACAGTTTATAGTTTTTGACATCTATACTTGTGATGTACATTCATTACTTTTTGACTCTCTTAGTACTAAATTCACATTACATATTAATTTTGAAAGGAAAAGCGTCCTCTGGGGAAATATTTTTGTAAAAATATAAATAATTATGATATTTTGACCTTTTAAGCTTATATACACAGTTGCTAAAAGCAATTTTAAATGATTGTTTAGATACTGACCTTTAGTCAAAATGTCACAAGTCATTGCTTGGAGAGTGGTGGAAATTGCTATTGAAGCTTGGTGTTTTCTTACTTTAAAACGCATGAAAACACTTCTCGGTAAAGTGTGGGATGTTTGCTCAGTATGCTAGATATATTGTTCCAAATAATGTATATATAAGACTTAAGGTTTTCTATAGATATAATAGATTGTATTGTATAGTCAAAGTCAAGTCAACACCTTTCCGCATATTTTTTGCAAATGTGTTAACGTGTAATGTCAATGGTTATTTCGGATGTGGTTTAACAATTCATATTTTTCACACTATTAAAGCATTGCAGTTAGACCTTTGTAATTACAATAACATTGGAGAATGCTCGCCAACGTTGCATGGGACGAGTCACTGTCCCATGCCAAAAGTTGATATACAATATACAGTGTATATTGTATATCAACTTTTAGAACCGAAATCCCCGAAATCCAATTCCACCATTATAGTAATATAGATTCTATTTACAATAGTTAGGCCGTGGTGAAAAGTCTTTGATGTCATACCAGAGTAAATGAGGTCCCAAGTTATAGACCTCACCATGGAGCGAAAAGGTAGGGGAATTGCTCTGAATGCTTGAAATACAAAATTGGCATCTAATGGGTGTTCCTTAAGAGCTTGAGACTTTAAATTATATTTAAAGACAGAAAAATTGTATTGAATATTGTTAAGCTTATTAATTAAAAATAAAATAAAATAAAACAGCTAGCATGGTTCGAAAGCGCAAAATTAAACGTCAAAATTAACAAAAATTTCAGGTTTGTTGCAAATTGTAAGATGTTATTAACAGATTCGTCAGATACCAGCCAATTTAATTTTCAGAAGTTATAGTCTAACAAATGTCTGAAAAAATCTCTTTACTCACAATAAATATTGTCACGGTCGTGAGACTTGTTAACCAATTTTTTCAATGACATCTGACAATATTGTAAGATCTTACAATCGTGTGTACTTACGTTTACTTGTTCACTGAAACGACCTGTCAAAAGATTCATATTTCTTAAAACTAATAGCGAGTTTCATTCAAGAAAAGATTTGATCTCTCTGTCAAATGATTTGATATTTTTCATTTTTGCAAGTTTCATTGCAAAAAAAAAGATCAAATCTCGATCAAATCTAGATCAAATCTCATCATAAAAGCTTTGATCTTTGATGGGTTGGGAGATTTAATCTAAATACTTTTCTGTGAAACATCAAATGAGAAATAATTTGTTATTTTTTGTCGTCAAAATAATGTATGTGCTTGGCAGTCATGTGGAAACAAGTTTCATTGAAAAGAGCAGTTCTCGATTTTAAGAAAAAATCTACCAAATTTGAATGAAACTCGCTATAAGTTTCTGAAAATATATCGCAGGAAACTTGTTACACAAGAATACAACAGCTCATTCTCAACTGCATTTCTGACTTTTGTAAACCGTTCGATATGAAAATGTAGTCCCAGTTTTATGATTCTGCTTTTCAGGTCTAGATAGACATAGGTTAAAGTGCCTGACAGAATGCAAAGAGTATAATTCTCTGACAAATGTGTCTTAAAAATTTAAATTAGAACCAATGTCAGCTTCTTCATCAATTTAATTTAAGAAAAATTCTCCTTAATAGAGTTTCGCCTCTGGTGCATAGGATATGTAAAGTGGCCTCCTCATTTTCTTGGTCCATACGCACTCAGGCAAAAGTCAATTGAATCACTTGCTAGCACGCCAAGTCTTGCAGCATGTGTACCTATGAAGCAAGCGTCCTGTAATGAAACCTGGTAAGAGACGGGCTGGCGTTTTGAATTCAGCCATCTGGAAATCCGTTTTGTCGCTAGACATGTCTTACACGTTAGATTTATCATCTCAATAGACTTCTGACTATGATCCAAGAATTGTCTTGCTTGTATAAAACAGATGAAAAACAATAGTTGAACTGGCCAATACCTACGCTATCCTGTTTGGCCATCTACCTAAAATACCAAAAATTGTCCCAGAACAATGGAAAAGCCCTCGAAGTCAATATTCGAAGGCACATCCTTTATTTACTAAAAAATGCACGCAACTTTGTATATTGATTTGGGTACCTACCAACAACTTTTCAATAAAAAAAATTACTTAAAATTGTTATGTAAATTGCTTCGATATTGTATTCCAAAAGATAGAGATACCTATACAATTAAAATAACTTCAAACATTAAATTTAGGATGTATTTCATTATGCCATTTCAATCCTTATAGCCTATAAGTAGATACTCGTATAGTATCTAGGTGAAGTGGACATTTCAATCGCATTTTAGGAACAATCATTTCTATTTTAGGAACAATCCGTAAACCAAAGCCAATATTTGATTGTCGATTTATGTGACAATAGCTTCATTAAATTGTAATTCGATAGGAAAGTATTTATCCTTTTCAGTTTAATCGACAAAGTCATTTATCGGTTTGTTTAGAAAATTAAACCTCACTACCACTCTACAAAAACTTCATACATATATATTATAGAACTCTGTTTTGCCGTTTCAAATGCGGGAAGGACATGACCACAAAACAGTTTGTTTTATAAACCAAATACACAATTGGATGGAAGCACTATAGCATCCGTGAATTGTGGGTGGGCATCAACAAGTGGATGGAAATGCTTTTGGCTTTCCCGATATGGATATGGGTATGGATATGGCAATAGGGTTGGTTTTATGCTCTCATTGCGTTGTCGTTTCATCTTCATTGATCATTGGATGTCGGTGTGGTCATTAATTACAATTTCCCACTGTACATTTTGATTTTCTCAAATTATAGAAGCTTTCTATAAGCTTTAGATTTTCAATTAGAGTCGTTGACATTTTTATAATCTACCTACTTTCGTGCTTGATAAGAAAATGACTGTATTTTGTGTTCTTCAAGTGGATAAAATTAATAATGTCAAAGGGACATTTGAAATCATTACAGTCATCTATAAGGACTAAGCCACGAAGGGTATAGTTAACATGCCTAGCCTTTATTGCTGTTGAATTTTTGTACGAACTAAAATATACATATGTACATAACATACATACTATGAATTTGATGAATTTGTTCTTCCAAAAACATCAAGATGAAAGAAATGGTCCTTGATTCATCGTGGCATTAAATAAGTAGTAATTTGTTTTCTCAATTTCTTGAACTTTTTGGAGGGGTTTAGTTATGGTGATTTGATTTTTCGCCACGAATCCTGACTTTAAAATATAAAATTTTAAAATATTAACTCTAATATTTGTCACTATTCGTCAAAGTTAAAGTTTCCTATGTACAAATTAGGTGTTGTTTAGTACCCTAAGTACCTATTTTAAGGAAGCCCTACAACCTTCATTAAGTGAATTTTTTTCTTGATCCTTTGAAACTGGTGCCGTGAAATAAGGCCAAGTGAAATAAGGCCAAATGGGAGATTTCGCTTTTGCTAAGTGAAATAGAGCCAAATTTTAACGTTTGGCAATATTTGACTTTTGATTGCTTTATTTCAGCAAAATAAACTGAAAACCATCTCAATAAGGTCAAAGCGTATTTTTTTCCATTTGTATTTCTGCAATTGGTGAAATCTTGATCCAATAGCACATCTAATAACTTGAAAAAATTGTCTCGCTTAGGAAGCTTCGTAGATAGTATGCTATCGAGTACTTTCTCTGCCCCTAACTATATTTGAAAAGAGGAATGGTTTTTGGAAGTATATTTTAATGCGTTGAAAGAATAGCTTGGCGGTTGGGAATAGGGAGTGCGTGGCTTAATTTCACCTTAACAAAGTAAAATAATGCCAAACGTTAAAATTTGCCCTTATTTCACTTTAACAAAGCGCAATAAGGAAATCTCTCTATTTTGGCCTTATTTCACTTGGCCTTATTTCACGGCACCTTAAAGTGTTCGTTAGTGCAAACATATGGTGCCACGGTAGACGTAGTGGCTCGGTACTGCTCGGTAATCAATCTGCCTACTTACATTCGGTTCGTGAAAGTTTACAGCAGAAACCGAGGTTGTTCAGCCTTTCGCAGTTTCAACAAATTCAATTCAGCGAATTTCGCGTTGAGACTTGGGTCAACACCCGTACAATATCCAACTGACCAGGAAGCTCAAAGTTCATGACCATAGACATTGACATCACCGTTTGTTCACTAACTGGGCTTCGGAGAATTTGGAAGAGGACCCCAATTTCAGCCGAAAAATTATATTGGCCAACGAGGAGCATTTTTTGATGAATTGGTGAGTTAACAAGCAAAATTGTAAATGGGACGACATTTACCCACGCGAGGTTCACTATAGGTGACAATGCATCCTCAAAAAATTACCGTTTGGTTTGAGACGGTCACCGCCAATGACGAGTGATACAGAACGATGATAGTCAATTTCTAATCACCCGAATTGAACCATATGGACTTAGACGACCTTGTGGTTCCAGCAAGACGGCGCGGTGAATAAGTGCCACACAGTGGACGCCACGATAGACATTCTCTATGAACGACTTAAATTGACCACCAAGTTAATACTATTTGACCCCGCTTGACTTCTTCTTGTAGGATTTCCTGAAGTCGCGGGTCCATCATTGAAAATAAGACCATACTCGGACCCAAAGTTTTGTTTTGTTCCATTTCGACACCTACCCGCACTTATTGGAAATCCCTTATTAACAAATCTAGAGTTTATTTTGCGAAACTCCGATTTTAGCTTTTCGTACAAATATTCACAACGGACAATATTATAGTAACAGTATCTCTTCTATTGGTATCAACATGGCGATGCCCAGCGTTGCAACTGTCTCATACGCATCAATTGTGCTTATTTTACCTCCAAGTGGTAGCCATCGGGTACTGGTCTTGTCCACCCGGACTTGACTTGCTGAACTTATAAGCGCGAGTGTTGATCACAGAAAAATAGCAACACTATAATTGCCCTGCCATAAAACTCCTCTGTTTCTCTTGTTGGGTAGCAGTTTACTCTGTACGAACCCCTCAGAAAGCAAGCGAGCGGCGGATGAGCTTCCAATTAAGTGAACCAACGGCGACGCTTACAGACAATATGGTAGGCACCCCATTGAGCTACTTCGACATATTCGGAGCTCAGGTCTTTGGGTCCTTTCACTACTATTAGTCAGGGTAGTGAAATAGAGAAGGTGGCGGATGAGCCCATATAGGACCAACGGCAGCTCTCAAATCCCCGTAGTGGGTTACTGACTCTGGATTTCTCCAGCTCCTTTTGTCCAAGGAGAGCAGCATAGGGCCTGGTCCCCCAGGTTGGGGGTTGTGCGTCGGGGTAACTTCCCTACCACGTAAAAAAAAAAATAGTTCCGAAACAACCAATTGCCTCGGATATGGATGACCCTACTGATGACGACCCTAGCAAACGAAACAAGGACAACGAATTTCGGTTCTGCACGTGGAATGTCCGGACCCTTAACAGACCACGTGCAGCCGAACAATTAGTGGAAGCCCTAGATGGTGTCAAAGCCGACATCACAGCCATCCAAGAAGTGCGATGGGATGGTGAAGGCACAAGGAGGATGAAAAACTGTGACATCTACTACGGCAAGTGCTACAGGACAAGAAACCAGCGGCTATTTGGATGCGGATTTGTGGTAAGAGGAAGGCTTAGGCAAGAAGTCTTGGGGTTTCGTGGCATAAGCGAACGCATTGTCACAATCCGCATTAAATCCAAATTCAACAACATCTCGCTGATCTGCGTCCACGCCCCCACTGAGGAAAAAGATGACACGACCAAAGAAGAATTCTACGATCTTCTCGAGAAGACGTATGATGAAAGCCCGAAGTACGACACTAAGTTTATTCTTGGTGACTTCAACGCCAAAATCGGAAAGGAGGGTAACTTTGGCTCGACAGTCGGAAAGCATAGCCTGCACGACAACACTTCCGGTAACGGACACAGGCTAATCGACTTTGCTGCGGGGCGAAGTGTCATCTTAGCTAGCACATACTTCCCACACCTAAATATACACAAGGGGACCTGGCGGTCTCCTGATCAAAATACCGTCAACCAAATTGATCACATTGCGATTGATAGCAGACATGCCTCCAATGTCATGGATGTCCGCACTTTCCGAGGGGCCAACATAGACTCGGACCACTACCTTGTTGTAGCTAAAGTGCGAATGCGGATCTCCACCAGACCGCAGAACCGAACATCCACTGTGAGAAAGTTTGATGTTGCTAAGTTACAATCGCAAGAGACCGCCACAACCTTTGCCAATCATGTCTCCTCTTATCTCTTGACAAGCCCGGCGCCTGCGCCAAACCCAGAGGCCCAGTGGCAACATTGCAAAATGGCCATCAAAACCGCTGCCACGGATGTTTTGGGTTTCATTAGGCGACCACAACGAAACACCTGGTTTGATGATGAGTGCAGGCTCGCACACTTGGCCAAAGACGAAGCCTATCATGCAGTTCTGAATGCCAGAACTAGAGCTGCCAAGAGCGCTTTCCGTGCGGTGTACCAGCAAAAAAGGAAAGAGGAACATCGGCTTTTCAGAAGAAAAAAAAAGAGAACTGGAAAAACGAATGGTTGAATCTATTGAGGGATGCTACGGCAGAAGCAATGTTCGAAAGTTCTACCAAAGGGTAAAGCATTCGTCCAAGGGTTACAAAGCCCGAGCGGAAGCATGTAGAGACGAGGGTGGGAATGTCGTTGTAGATACACAGTCGGTGCTGAGAATTTGGAAAGAACACTTCTGCAGACTGTTAAACGGCGAAGACAACCAACTAATCGCTGTCAGGCAGAATGATCCATTCGATTTGGATGATGATGAACAAAATTTCCGTCCTCCTGACCAAGAAGAAGTTCGGATAGCAATATCTAAACTAAAGTCCAACAAGGCTGCTGGAGCTGATGGCCTTACGGCTGAACTCTTCAAAGCAGCGGGAGATGACTTGGTGAGGAGCATACACCAACTCATCTGTACAATCTGGTCGGATGAAAGTATGCCTGACGAATGGAACCTCAGCATTGTGTGCCCTATCCACAAGAAAGGAGATACTCTAAGCTGCGCCAACTACAGAGGTATAAGTCTCCTAAATGTCGCCTATAAAATCTTGTCGGCCATTCTGTGTGAACGTCTGAACCCTTTCGCACGTGAACTGATTGGCCCCTATCAGTGTGGTTTCAGACCCGGTAAGTCAACCGTCGACCAAATTTTCACACTTCGGCAGATTTTGGAAAAGACCCAAGAATTCCAGATCGATACTCACCACCTCTTTATCGATTTTAAAGTCGCCTATGACAGCGTAAACAGGAACGAGCTATACAGAGCCATGTCGCTTCTTGGCATCCCTGCCAAACTCGTTCGATTGTGCAGGATGACTATGGAGAACTCGCGCTGCTCCGTCAAGATTGGTAAGAACACCACCGACTCATTTAATGTCGAGAAAGGCTTACGACAGGGTGACGCGCTGTCATGTAACCTCTTCAACATCATTCTTGAGGCAATCGTACGCAACTCGCATGTCAACACCAGCGGTACGATTTTTTTTAGATCCGTTCAACTACTTGGCTATGCTGATGATATTGACATTATTGGAAGAACGAAGCGCGCTGTCAGTGGAGCATTCGCAAGTATTGAAGTGGAAGCGGCTCGAATGGGTCTGGCTGTAAATGAAGATAAAACAAAGTATATGCTGTCCTCGGGTGAAGTAGATCATCACCGTAGGCTCGGACAAAACGTCACAATGGACAGATATAACTTTGAGGTTGTCAAGGACTTTGTCTATTTGGGTTCCACTATAACCTCTCAGAACAACATCAGTGAAGAGATCAGTCGAAGAATCACTCTTGCCAATCGCTGTTTCTTCGGGCTAAGAAGGCATCTTAGTAGTAAAGCCCTCTCTCAAAGGACCAAGGAGACACTATACAAGACCCTTATCATTCCAGTCCTGCTGTATGGGGCAGAAGCGTGGACACTGACACAATCGGATGAATACAGGCTGGGGTGCTTTGAGAGAAAGATTCTTCGGGTGATATTCGGGCCTGTATGTATCAATGGAGTATGGAGGAGAAGATTCAATGACGAACTGTACGGGCTATACAGCGACATTGACTTGGTTAAGAAGCTGAAAATTCAGCGGCTTAGATGGCTGGGTCATGTGGAGCGTATGGACGAAAACGCTCCTGCCCGACGAGTCTTCAATTCCAACCCGGAGGGCCGACGCAGTTCTGGAAGACCCCATCTAAGGTGGCGCGATCAAGTGGTAAACGACCTCAACCAACTTGGTGTGCGCAACTGGAGGCCTTTGGCTAGGGACCGGCCTAGCTGGCGAGGAATGTTGGTTGAGGCCGTGGTCCACAATGGACTGTCTGCGCCACCTTAAGTAAGTAAGTAAGTATCTCTTCTATTGTTGTTTTTGCTTACTATGGCAATCCAGACAAAAACCAATCTAAACTCACCAATCATGTGCTTTGTGAACTTTGTCCATAGATGGCGCACCAAACATTCCTCTTATTGGGAGTACTATAGATTACAAATACAATGTCATAGGCCAACAAGTAGGTACTTTATCGAACTTATTTTTTGTTGATGCCTTTATGTGGCTTTACATGGAGTGCAAGCCATGATCTGCAAACAAAAAGTGTATGCGTGTAACCTTTATGCGCGACTGAAGTAAAACTCCTTTGACGTTTATGACACAATATATCACTGAAATGATTACATTTTAACTTAAAATAAAATGCACGATGAAACATAACACAGTTTCCGAGCAAAGAAGTTCAAACTCTTTGTTTACGAATTTTGAATGCTTTGGGAATATGTATGAACAATCAGGCGAAAACAGACGATATATCGATATATTGATTTTTTACGATACATATCGATATTTTTTTCACTTGGCCCATCCCTACATTGATCAAAACACACAAATGCCATTGGGCACGTGCACGAATGAGTAAGATGATAGTATTTATATTCTCACTCGTTCGTACTCGCTGATGCGAGCCATCAGTGCCACCAAATTTGAATACTGAGCGTTACTTCCGTCAGAAAAAAAAATTGAGGAGCCAGTTATAGCGATACGGAAAACCAAACCGGAAAATTTTTCAGATGGAAAATTTTGTATGTTATGAATCGATTTTAAACACAAAATGCTACACTGATCGATAGCAACCAACTCAGAGAATTATTTTTGCTAATAAAAGTTTAAATTTTTTTTTAAATGTATTTATTCATTTTTATGGTTAAATTTCGTTTTTCGCACCAGCTGATTGACAATTCCACCAAAAAGGAACAAGTAGTTTTTCTTGTTTCGATCCTTTTTGTTTCGCGTTCCATTTGAAGGTGAGCTGCCAAAACATTTTTTTCGTTGCAATTCTGTCATGAAAAGTTTTTTGTTGCTGTTTTAATCATAAATAAAGCACTTCAGTTGTAGTTGTAGAATCGTGGTTCATACTCGGATCAAAATTTAAAAACGATTTACCTCCTGTGTCCATAATTAAATCTTAGACGGCGGTTCAAAAGAGTAGTTCAAGAGTTAACCCTTTGATTTCCGTGGGTTAAATAAAGTTGACTCACGGATTAAGAATTTAAAAACGAGGTTCAGTGCTGAGTCACAATTGGCAAGACAGTTGCAATACACTCACATTTTCGACTCACACAAACAAACTTCCAGCCAACTGGAACACCGATAGGTATCTGACAATTAATACATAGTAACTTTTTTGCCAATAGATGGCATGTGTGACGTCAGGGTTAGCTGGCATACGGAACCTAGTAGATAACTTCCGAAATGCAAAATATTCCGGCAACGTGTAATTGACTTTCATACATTATAAAAAAGTTTAAGACACAAATTTCATAAACGCAGAACTTCGCTTCATCCCAAAATTATAGCAGTCCTTGGAAGTGAAACCATGTTCAACTAGGACCACAACAAACAAAACAACATCCAAACTGTCCCTAACTACTGTCCTGCCGTCCAATTCTCTACACATTTATATAATTTTTACGTTCATGATTGTATTACGATATTGCATGAAAGTGTCTTTACATGATGCTGCAACAAATTATAGTGCAGACGACAAAGCAACAACGACAATCATAGCGCAGACGATGAAGATGAACATGTTTGTCTTCACTATAATTTTCAAGCTGCATCCATAATTTTCCTATAATCTGCATCCATGAAGACGTCTGCATTTTGGCCAAGCCCTCTCTATCACACAAGTATGATTTATTGATTTTGCATAGTCTTTTTTTGCAAATCAGGTCTTGCAGCTCCATGTAAAGGCACCTTGAATAAAAATAAAAGAAATACAATAAAAGCACCGCTGCAAGGTTACTAAAGGAGGCTTTACATGAAGCTGCAAATGTAGACGAAAACGCAACAACAACAATCATAGTGCAGACAATGAAGATGAACATGTTCGTCTTCACTATAATTTTCAAGCTGCATCCTTGTATATAGACACTAGATTTTATATACAAAGGCTGCATCTATAATTTTCCTATAATCTGCATCCATGAAGACGTCTGCATTTTTGCCTTCCCGCTCTATCACACAAGTATGATTATTGATTTTGCATCTTCTTTTTTTGCAGATCAGGGCTTGCAGCTCCATGTAAAGGCACCTTAAGTTGACTATTATGTTCTTTTTTTAAGAGTGTTTAATATTACCCAATTGAAAATAACATTATTTCTTATGTAGGTTCTTATCCTTCCAATCGATCAAAACGCCATCCCTCGTTGAATAGAAAAACCAAGTCCGGTCTTCTCTTGTTGTTGCTTCGGTTTCGGCGCCAAAATTGACATTTTCAATCGCTTTCGCATTGCATTTGTCAAAAGCAAAAGCAAAGTAGAAGTTGTTTTCCAAACATCGTGGATTTCCCTAACTTTTTTAGTTTAATTTTTATTGAAATCAGTGATTAAGTTTAAGCAAAAATTACAAAACAAAAATGGATGTAGCTGATGCCCAAGTTGGACAACTACGAGTCAAGGACGACGTTGGTATTCGATGTCAGAAACTGTTCCAAGATTTCCTCGAAGAGTGAGTGCAACCACGACATTTTAAATACCTACCTACCTACAACTTTGTTTTGTTATTAGATTCAAGGAAGACGGAGAAATTAAATATCTAAAGCCAGTTACTGAACTAGAATCCCCTGACCGTTGTACGCTCGAAGTGAGCTTCGACGATGTCGAGAAGTACAACCAGAATCTGGCCACCACAATCATCGAAGAGTATTACAGGTAAAGAAAGTGATTTATAAGATAAAACAGTAATTAACCACAAGCCTTGTATGCTTTTTCATAGAATCTATCCCTACCTTTGTCAATCAGTATCTAACTTTGCCAAAGATCGTATTGGCTTGAAAACTGAGAAAGATTGCTATGTCTCCTTCACTGAAGTGCCTACTCGTCACAAAGTCCGAGACATGACAACGGCAAAAATAGGAACACTAATTCGTATTTCTGGTCAAGTTGTGCGCACACATCCAGTCCATCCGGAGCTGGTCTTCGGCACATTCATGTGTCTCGATTGCCAGACTGAGATTCGCGGAGTGGAACAGCAATTCAAGTTTACAAATCCAACTATTTGCCGGAATCCAGTGTGTTCCAATCGGCGGCGCTTCATGCTCGACGTTGAGAAGAGTCTATTCATTGATTTCCAAAAGATTCGCATCCAAGAAACACAAGCCGAACTCCCTCGAGGTTGTATTCCGCGTTCGGTCGAGATTATCCTTCGTTCGGAACTGGTCGAGACTGTGCAAGCCGGAGATCGTTATGATTTCACTGGAACACTAATTGTTGTCCCAGATGTAGCTGTATTAAATATGCCCGGCGCCAAGGCGGACTTTGGCTCACGTCACAAACCCGGCGAAGGTCAAGGAGACGGAGTTCGTGGCCTGAAAGCACTTGGAGTGAGGGATCTCAACTACCGTATGGCATTCCTTGCATGCAGTGTCCAAGCAACAACAGCACGATTCGGTGGAACTGATTTGCCAATGAGCGAAGTAACAGCGGAGGATATGAAAAAACAAATGACCGATGCCGAATGGAATAAGGTCTATGAGATGTCCAAAGATAGAAACCTATATCACAACCTGATAACAAGTCTGTTCCCAGCTGTCTATGGAAATGAAGAAGTAAAAAGAGGAATCCTGTTGCAGTTGTTTGGAGGCGTTGGAAAGACAACACATGAAAGTGAGTTATTGAATTGAGTTTGTTGGGTAGATTGTATGTGGGGATATAGCTCAGTGGTAGAGCATTCGACTGCAGATCGAGAGGTCCCCGGTTCAAACCCGGGTGTCCCCTTTGTAGATTTTTTTTTTTTTTTTTTTATTTACTTTCTATGAATATTTTTTGAAGGCAAAGTGTTTTTTAATTTAATTTTAAGGCTCTGTTTAAGAGAAGTAGGAAGAAAAGTTGGGTCATGAATCTTGTCAGTCTTTATTTTCTTAAGGTTGTAGATAAGACTGAAAGCGAAAGCCAAACTCTAGGTGCTCTATTAAGAGAAGGTGTGACAAAAAGCTGAAATGTGCAGAATGCTTTTAAAGAAAGAGTTTCGGATGGATTTAATTGTGTGTTCATTAAATCGCGTTTTCAAACCTTTCTTAGATTCTCCAATATGTGATGACCGACAGGCGCAAGGAACAGAGTAAACTCTTGGATTTGAAGTAAGACATTTTATAAAGCTGATGTTAAAAGTTGACGAACTGTGATTGGAGCCTAAAAAACAAGCTTTTACACCGAACTTTCCTAAAATCTGTCCAATGTCACCTGTAATCTTTTTAATACTTAACTAACTTAAGAGGGGCGCAGACCGCAGACAGTCCATTGTGAACCACGGTCTCAACCAACAGCCCTCCCCAGCTAGGCCGGTACCTAAAGCCAGTGGCCTCCAGTTGCGTACACCAAGTTGGTTGATGTCGTTCTTCACTTGATCGCACCACTTTAGATCGGGTCTTCCAGAACTGCGTCGGCCCTTCAAGTTGGAATTGAAATCTCGGTGGGCATGTGTGTTTTCTTCCACACGCTTCACATGGCCTAGCCATCTAAGCCGTTGTACAGTTCGTCCTTGAATCTTCTCCTCCATACTCCATATTCATACAATTGTGTCAGTATCCACGCTTTTGCCCAATACAGCAGGACTGGGATGATAAAGGTCTTTTATAGTGTCTCCTTGGTCCTTTGAGAGAGAGCTTTACTACTAAGATGTCTTCTTAGCCCAAAAAACAGCGATTGGAAGAGTGATTCTTCGACTGATCTCTTCACTGATGTTGTTCTGAGATGTTATAGTGGAACCCAAATAGACAAAGTCCTTGACAACCTCGAAGTTATATCTGTCCATTGTAACGTTTTGTCCGAGCCGACGGTGATGATCTTCTTCACCCGAGGACAGCGCGCTTGTTCTTCCAATAATGTCAATATCATCAGCATAGCCAAGTCATTGAACGGATTTAAAAAAAAAAATCGTACCGCTGGTGTTGACATGCGAGTTGCGTACGATTGCCTCAAGAATGATGTTGAAGATTTTACATGACAGCGCGTCACCTTGTCGTAAGCCTTTCTCGACATTAAATGAGTCGGTGGTGTTCTTACTAACCTTGACGGAGCATCGATCTGGAATTCCTAGGTCTTTTCGAAAATCTGTCGAAGTGTGAAAACTTGGTCGACGGTTGACTTACCGGGCCTGAAACCACACTGATAGGGGCCAACCGGTTCACGTGGAAAAGGGTTCAGATACAGAATTATAGGCGAGATTTAGGAGACTTATTTGTCTATAGTTTGCGCAGTTCAGAGTAATCTTTTTAATGTAGGACAAACAAGCCTGTTCTCCACTTGATGATGTTAGGAACTTTAGATTTTATATAGGCTTCCAGAATCTATGTGTGGAACTATTCCATTCTTTTTTGTGTCCCATGGAACTATCTTGCTTGTGTATGTCGCGCGCTCCATGTTTGGAACCTCAAACAATTTTTAAAATTTGCACACGAAACCAAAAAACCAAGAACATCCTCTACGAAAAAAAAGTCTCTTTAAAACGTTTGAATTAAAAATGTTTGCTTGACTTTTTGACTGATTTTTTTATCTCAACCCGACCCCGGATAATTTTGTTTAAAGCGTGTACAATGAGACTCCAGAGCGTCTTTGTTTGCTAAGCATTCACAGCAGAGTAGGCATAGACTTGCTTCTTCATTTTCATTTCGGAGCGTTGTGATATCAGTTGGATCACAATTCACAACTTTCTACTTGTCTATTTCACACTAGTGATCCGATTGTGGTGTTCGCTGGATTGACCTCAGAAAAAGTCATCGAGTCTCCCGGTCATGTTCCATTGTTCCATTTCTGAGGCCAGCTATTTAATGGGGGTATCAGTGTCTCCGCTTTGAACATGGCAGTACCAGCTGAGCCGGTAGTGCTCTATTTTGTGTCCAATATGGTATTTTTGACTTGGAGGTTTCAACGTATTTTCGTACTTCTTATAACATGATCAAACTTTGTTATTTCTTCTGTCATACGAAGTATCTTCAGCTCAGCTGCTGTTAATTTACTCACATACGTTTTGTACATTGTCCAACATTGCTTATCCGATTTAAGTGCCGGATGAACAACTGATGTGTAGTCTTCCCTTCAGCTTACGGAGCATCTTTCAGTCACGGCAGCAGATAGTTGAGTTTTCCCGCCACTTCATCCAAATCACGCTTTCGCGATCACAAGCTGCCTCGCCTTAAATTATAGATCCCATATATTTTATCTTCCTTATCCTTGGGAATCACTACTCCAATCACAAACAATTGTCTGGAATGGGCATGTGTGGATCAGAAAATGGGCTCTCTTCTATGCGTCCACCCACTTATGATACCTTAATCGTCTGCAAAGATTATCTAATGTGTCTACAAATGAACCGTGAATCTATATTTCTGTCTTTAACATTTTTTTTTCACGACCCTAAAACTAAAGTATGATTTTCTTTTCCTCTCAGAAACAACACTTCGTGGTGACATCAATGTCTGCATCGTCGGCGATCCCAGTACTGCCAAGTCACAATTCCTCAAACAAGTTGCCGATTTCTCTCCACGTGCCGTCTACACATCAGGTAAAGCCTCTTCGGCTGCGGGTCTCACAGCTGCCGTTGTCCGAGATGAAGAAAGTTTTGATTTCGTGATTGAAGCTGGTGCCCTTATGTTGGCCGACAATGGAATCTGTTGCATCGACGAATTTGATAAAATGGATCCCCGTGATCAGGTTGCTATTCATGAAGCTATGGAACAACAGACTATATCACTGGCTAAAGCTGGTGTTCGTGCGACATTGAATGCTCGTACATCAATCCTCGCCGCTGCCAATCCCATCAATGGTCGCTATGACCGATCCAAGTCGCTTCAACAAAATATTCAGCTGTCAGCTCCAATTATGTCGCGTTTTGATTTGTTTTTCATTCTCGTTGATGAGTGCAATGAAGTGGTGGACTATGCCATTGCCAGGAAAATCGTTGATCTGCATTCGAACATCGAGGATAATATTGAGCGTATGTACACACGAGAGGAGGTTCTTCGTTATATTACTTTCGCCAAACAGTTCAAACCAATCATCAATGTGGATGCATCGAAACTGCTAGTTGAGAACTATGGTCATTTGCGTCAGCGGGACACTGGCAGCAGTGGCCGTAGCACGTGGAGAATCACAGTGCGCCAATTGGAGAGCATGATTCGTTTGAGTGAAGCAATGGCTAAGCTCGAGTGTATGAATGAAGTTCAGGTGAGACATGTCAAAGAAGCATTCCGACTGCTTAATAAGTCCATCATTCGAGTGGAGCAGCCTGACATCCATTTGGACGAAGATGAAGATGTTGGTATGGCCGATGTGGATATGGAAGAAGAAAATGCAAACGCAGCTGCTGACACTGAAAATGGAACTGAAAACGGCACAAATGGGGACGAAGCTACTACAACCACCACTGTCCAAAAGAAGAAACTCACACTAAGTTTCGAAGACTACAAGCATCTAATGACAATGTTGGCGTTGCATATGCGCAAAGAAGAGGCCCGATGCGAAATCGAAGGCACCGATAGTGGTATGAGACGAAGTGAAATTGTGGCATGGTACTTGGAACAGGTTGCCGATCAAATCGAATCAGAGGATGAATTGATTTCACGAAAGAACTTAATTGAGAAAGTTATCGATCGTCTGATATACAACGATCAAGTTATCATTCCATTAAAGACGACCGAGTTGAAGTCAAGTGGCAGAGGAGGTGATGGCGAAGATGAGGAAGAAGATGACCCACTTTTAGTTGTCCATCCGAATTATATTGTGGAGTAAAGAAAAGACTTCGTAAATAATTTCTTTAGTTAATAATTTATTAACTTTGTTCTTGTTTCGTGTTGATAAAACATTTTTTGTCATTTGTTTCGTTTTAAGATTTTTTTTTCAAATAAAGTTTAAACATTTTTTACAAACAGCAGTTAATTAAAAATATTTTAGTTTGGGCGTGGCTGACGCCTACTTTTCATACAAAACCATCAATTAAACTGCGTAAATATTCGAACGAAAACCGTTAAAATGTGTGGGAAGTGGTGCGTTCTTTTTTTAACCATAGTCAACAATTTGTTAACAATATTATAGTCAACAAAGAGGCGTTCCTCTAATCAAAATTAGTTACAATTTGTAGCTATATGACGCATAAAAGGTGGTTTTACATAGAGCTGCAACAAATTGCAGTGCGAATGCAGACGATGAAGATGAACATGTTTGTCTTCACTATAATTTTCCAGCTGCATCCATGATTTTCCTATAATCTGCATCCATGAAGAATTCTTCATTTTTGCCTTCCCTCTCTATCACACAAGTATTAACTATATATTCTGCATCCTCTTTTCCTGCAGTTCATGGCTTGCAGCCACTTTAACAGCGTTACTAAACTCACGTTGAAGTGTCAAATAGTAACGATTTGTTACTAGCTTTGTTTGTTGAGCCCTAAAGTCGCCACAACTCGTTTTTTGAAATACCTTAACTCGCCCTCAAGAGAAAATTCTCTGGTTTTTGAAACCTGGGGTCGCCCCGAAGTCACCCTGAAGTCGATTTTGAAATTTAGCTGGGGCGAGTTTAGGTAACGACCCAGCTGTTGAAGTGACTTGCTGTCAGCATTTCCATAGAATGGGTATATTGTATTTGGTGTGGAGTTTGTAACATAGAGAAATAATACCGTGAGATATATAGAAAGGTATAATATTATATTCTGACTCAGAATCAAAAGCCTAGTCCATTTAGCCATGTCCGTCCGTCCGTATGTATACTCTCTAGAGGTCGCAATTTTTGAGCTAGAAAGCTGAAATTTGGTATATATTATCTTTGGTTTAAGAGTAAGGCTAAGTTCTGGAACCGGTAAAATCCGGCCACAAACACGCCCACAATCGCCATTTTTGCTGAACAACTCAATTAAGTAAAATGAAATTATGTTTTTTGTACAGTTACGATAAAAGTATAACTCTAAAATTTTGCACACGCAAGCTTTAGGTAAACCTTCTTCCAATTAAATAAAAATATTTCAGTTTGGGCGTGACTGACGCCCATTTTTCATTTATTTATTAAAGAGAAAAACATTACATTTTGTGGGTATTACTTGCACATAAACATCTTGTGTATGAAATCAAAAAAAATGATTTTGGGCGTGGCTAGAAACTACAAAAAAATTGTTTTAGTAAATAAACGGTATTTATAATGAATCCACAAGCCAAAATCTGTGCGTCTCTTAGCCGAAACTAAAAAGTTTGTGTATGAAAAGAAATATTTGAATTTTGGGCGTGGCTTACGCGCACTTTTTATGAAAGAACGAAAAACAAAGCCAAACATTTAAGGTTCCAATTTTCAATTTTAATCTTTTTTCCGTTCGTTATATGAAAAATATATCTCTTCATTTTTTTGTGTAAATTTTTTCAAAACGCCCATTTTTAAGGGCTAGATTTTTATAAAATATCTTTGTCTAGGTAAGATCGTTTAAAAACTACTCGATTCAGCTGTAGTTTTACACATATGCCTAAAAATTGACTAAAGATCAAAGCTCAGTTAGTGCTTTAATTTTGTTTAGCAAATTTTTAGAACACACCCACTTTTAAGGGGCGTTTCCGTCAAAAGCCGAGATATGCATTAATTTTTTAATGTTTTTTGTTTTTTAACTCTCAGTCGCAGTTTTGAAGTAAGAAGATGAACACTTCGGTTTGTATACCTTGGCTATGTTGCAGATTGTGGTTCAAGAATTGTTAAAATCACCCATAATCGCTATTTCCATTCAAAATCTAATTTTTAAAAATTTAAGTTTTGTCTTGTTTTGTTCAAATCGATCTGCAATCTTAAAATTGAATGTCACTGAGCTCATACCAATTGCCTTGGCAATAAAACGTTTTAACTTTGGGCGTGGCGCACAGTGTAATACGACATGTCGAAAATGTGTGATGAAACAGATGTATAATAGTGTGGAAACAGAATATGAAATCGCAGATCTCATACGATTTGTCATGTGTTTAGATCTGAAATATTTTTTTAGGATTGAATGTAAAACCATCACACATTCCTTCACACTTTTTTTTTGACATGTCGTACCACACTGTGGGATAGTGTGGAACTACCTTAAGTGAAAATAATAGTTTCGTATAGCAATTTCCAATGAAACAAGATCTTATTCTAGACACAACTGCTCACTAACTGCAGTGGGCACTCACCTTAGCAACGTTATCAAAGAAAGCGATCCCTGTACACTGTACCAAGCTTATCAATTTGATATTCGTTTCGGTAATTCAAAGAAATATAAAAATAGATGGCAGCTCTGGGTCCAAGATTTAATAAAACAAGTTAGAGCTTCTTAATTTTGTTCGTTTTTATTTTTACAATTGACCACAATTGTCATGGTCTCAGATCCATCCGTGAGACAGTTAAGATATCAAAAATAAAGAGGATTCATAGAAAAAAAATTGTGTAAATCTAGGTAAACATGAATTATAACAGAATATAGCGTCCCCTCGACTTAGCTCTCATCGTCTTCGATCTTTGGCGCCAGGTAGTAGCGGATGTGTCCCAAATCGGGAATACGATATTCAACTACAAGGGGAACATCTGCTGACATCGACAGCTGCACTTGGTTTGACAAAGGAGTCGCCTTTGTGAATGCGTTCAGGTAGCGGCAAGCAAATGTAAGCGTTACTGGTTCCTGCATTTCAATTGTGACGGCATCTTCTTCCTTGTCAACATTTGATGTTTGTGCCAACTTGACGTTAGCCGATCCAACATCACCTGAAGCTGAGAACTTGACACCTTCTTTGGTGCAGCAGATGACCACAGATTCGCCGAATTGCGCCAAATCTCTGCAAATGCGAGCAAATTCCATTGAAGGCATTCGCACCACACAACTGTATTCAGTTTCTGGAATTCCTAAGTGCTCCTGATCTAGATTCATCAGTTTCATCTCATAATCGGAAACTTTTTCTTGGTTCTGTGATTCAAACATAAAAGTGACTGTGTCGGCGTTGTCCTGAGCCTTAACCGTAACGTTGTCCTCATTGTTTGCACATTTCAGGATTTTAGCCATGCTGCCGAGATTCATTCCCATTGAGATGTTTCGGTCGCAGCGATATTTGTCGAAACCATCTGAGCGAAGACTAAGAGACACTAAGGAGACGTGGGAGTTGTCCATCGCTTGCAGCTGAAATGGTGGAAAACATTTTATTAAAAACACAATTAAAGGAAGTCATGAACTTACTTGAATTCCAGAATCAGTGCATTCAAAAGTTCCTTCATTAAGGAGATCCTTGATGGCATCAAGGACTTTCTTGAGCGTGATAGCAGAAAGGAGGCGTGCTTCGAACATTTTTGTTGATTAAGGTTAAGAAATAAAAACTTAAGAACAGATATAAATGAATGCACTAGTTCTTGTTGAAAATTTTGCTGATTAAAGTAAAATATGGTTTATTAGCTTATTGTTTAAGATCAAGACATCAACTTTCTCGTTGAAAACTATTTCACAAATGCACTCTTTTCGCAAAAGTGACAAGCATTCGGGTGTTTTGGCGCGAACTGTCAAATATGCCGGCGCCGGCGGTTCAAAATGCAAAAAAGGATATTTGAGCGCCACCTAGTGGGCAATAGTAACAAAACAAGATACATAAGGATGTGTGTGCAGAATGAAAGAACAAAATAACGACGGTTGGTTCTCTTTTTTTCCAACAACCAGATCTGATGGCGTGTATTTTATGTTAAACGTGGCTTTACATGGAGCTGCAAATGCAGACGAAAACGCAACAACAACAATCATAGTGCAGGCGATGAAGATGAACATGTTCGTCTTCACTATAATTTTCAAGCTGCATCTATAATGTTCCTATAATCTGCATCCATAAAGACGTCTGCATTTTTGCCTTCCCTCTCTATCACACAAGTACGATTTATTGATTTTGAATCCTCTTTTTTTGCAACTCAGGGCTTGCAGCTCCATGTAAAGGAACCTTAAGGCTCGTCCACATTATGCCGAATGATGCCGATCGGCCTATGCCGGTATCATGTCTGCAGTACGTTCGTTTAATGGATTCAATTGACTATTGTCAACAATTTTTAAATTGTGTCGTTCTTAAATTCCGAAATTGTAACAACCCTCCCGGCCACATGATTCTTTAACGTACAGCTAGCGGCAAATTTTATAATGAAAGTTGTCGAAAACGTTGCGACAAAACGTAACGCAAGCGATTATAAAACGTTCCAGACGCGTAGGAGAATATATACTTTTTGACGAAGAGGTTTTAGAACTATTGATGTGGCTTGCCGCATAGTATTCGCTTAAAACGTTTCGTTTACGAAACGATTCGACGTAGTGAAAGGCTAAAAAATAAATAAAAACGCAGCCATTTTGTTTTATTTTTTATTTTCTTTAAACACAAATCACAAATAACACAAAACACTTAAGGGCCTTAGTTGGTATCATCATCTAGAAATAAACAAAAATAATTTAATATAAATATTATAATGAGATTATTTGAAAGAATGAAATACTTACAATTGGTTTGGGTTTTTTTTTCTGCAATACATTTCAACATCCTGCCTCTTTGAATGAATGATGACGACCGACCATGAAAAAAACTTCTTTGAAGAACATCAATCTTTAATTCTACTAGTAGCGTGCGGTGACATCTAGTGTGAGATACTTTAAGCAACTTACATTGCGTACAAAAGTACTTTTTCATCCCGTAAACTGAACGTCTTAGGCGGATTTCGTCTTTGTGCCGGGAGGGTGAGTTTGATAATCTTAACTGTCTGAGCTGAGCACAATGGTGTAGCTGGAGTAGTACGTAGCCCTATCAAAGTTAATGTCAAAAAGTAGCATGCTCGAATACAATTAGTGTGTTCAATGAATCTGAGCTGCACAGAAAAGAACAGAAAAGATCTGAAAAGTACAAAATTTGGTGTTCAATGAGCAAAAATCCTGTTCTTTTCTGTTCTACAATCTGTCACTTTGTGTTCAATGAAGTTGTCCAACACAGTTTAGAACAATATTTCCTACACCTACTTTTGAGGTGGTGCAAGTGCGTGAGAACTGTCAAAAGTGTCAGTTGACTTGTTTGAAATTATTTGAAAACTGAATTTTTGCAATTATTTGAAAAGTTGCGACGATATAAAATAAAATAAAATTATAAACTAAAAACTAAAATGGATAAAGTGCAAAAATAGAAATTAGGTCCGCATCAGGTCAAGTTTTGACTGTGGAGTGTTCTCCAAAAACGGGATCTGCATTATTTGAAATTTAAAATTTCACAGCTGATAGAGGAGCTGTCAAATACGAAACTACATTTTTCTGTTCTAACTTGTTCTGACAGTTTTCACAAACTTGTGCTGTTCTGTTCTGTTCTGATCTAGTTTTTCTTCATTGAACAAACTTAATGTGTAGCATCGAACTCAAACAAAAATAATGTTTGCCATCTCGTTTGTTGTTGTTTGCATTTACTTTACATTTTAGCCGTGCAAAACAAATTGCACAGATACACCAGTATTGTGCTCAGGCAGTTAGTTTAAATGGAAATTGTTTCATACCAGAATAAAATAAAATGCACACCCAGTAGAGCTGCTTTGCTATACACTTACTAAACTATCATCATTTTGTATATAAAATCTATAGTAGTCTGGAGCATGCCTTTGACTGAGTCGTCATCTAGTGCCTCAAAATATCGTAACGAATAGCTTAACTGGCTGCACACAATGGTGTAGCAGCAGCAATGTCAAAGTAAATATCAAAAAAAGTAGCTCACAAAGCAGCATACACGAATACAATGTGTAGCACTAAACTCAAACAAAAATCACGTCTGCCATTTTGGTTTGTTGTTGTTTTGCACTGCAGCAGGTTCGTGAAGTTCAAGTCGAGTCGACTTGTACTTCAGCGACTCTCTCTGCTGCAGCTGCTACTTCACATTGTAGCCGTGCAATACGATTTACATACATTTAACTTTGACATTTCTGCGTGCTACTGCTGCTGCTACACCATTGTGCACAGCCAATTATACAATGCAGTCTAAAGATAGCAGCTGCACTTAGTAATTATTGAATGCAACAGGAAGTACTTCCTATTCATAATTTATATAGCAAAGCTATCATGAAGCTAATAAGAAGTATGGACTGCTACTGCTAGTTACTTTTCTTTTCCCGTAAAATGTTTGCAAAAAATGTCTTGCAAACAAAACTAGCCCTAGGATATGCGGGTGTTTTTTTTTTACGTTCCACCACTTTAATTGTTGTTTTTGCTTCCCATATGGTAATCTAGACGAAACTCTAAAATCAAGAGCTTAGTTTTCTGTTGATAGATGACGCACTTCAAGTGGTAGTACTATAGTTTATATAATATACGATGCCATATCCCACTACCCACTGGTATCGCTGTACGCTCTGTCGTTGAAATGAGACGGTGGAGGGTTGCTTAAACATCGATAGTCTATCGATAGTAAAAAACTATCGCGTACATCGATAGTTTTAAAAAACTATCGATTGTTTTTTATCCCATATTTTTTTTTTTAAACGAACGTCATTCAAGCTCACACACTGGGTTTTTATGAAAACCACTACCAGAAATTCATCAAAATACACTAGTATGCGTGTTTTTTCGTTGTTGAGATGTCCATTGTCATTGTATATATAAACTATAGTATTCCCACTTGAGGTGCGACATCTATCGACGAAAAACTAAGCTCTAGAATACCATGGGAAGCAACAACAACAATTTCCACCATTTTAATTGTTGTTGTTGTTCCCGTGGCATTCTGGAGCTTAGTTATTCGTCGATAGACGGCGCACCTCAAGTGGTAGTACTATAGTTTATGTATACAATGCCATTGTGGTCGATCTTGATCCTTATATCGTTACTCTTTGACTTAAATCTGAAGTCGAACCATTTTGTTTTGTCTATAGTTTCTTTTTGTTGATGTTTCTTGCGGGCTTGTTTTGAATTTTTTTCGTAAGGAATTTTCTTGCAGGGTTTTAAAATAATAAGAATTTTTTGTTTAAATTTGTTGCATTAAAGTGATGGAAATGTGTTTGAAAAAGAATTCCATCGTTAGGAAATTTGACGAGATGGTCGATGGAGAAGGTGCGTCGAAAGATTTTATGAAATGCACCGTGTGCAAACAAGAACATATGTATATGCACTTGGGCTATAACTATGCTTAAATGAATCTGGGAAGTTTTATAATAAAGATATAACTTGTAGGAACTTTCTTCGAATTTTTAGTTAGATATTAAGTTTTTGTTTGCTTACGTGGCTTAAATAAGACAGGTTTTTATTTAAAAAAAAAACTATCGATACTATCGATATTATCGATAATTTTTTTTGAAACTATCTAAGCAACCCTCGGTGCCGTGAAATAAGGCCTGTAAACGATTGTTCTATCGTCTTATGCTGTCCAGATCACAGTTCTTGTACTGTGACTGGGGTGGAGTATATAGTGCAGCACTATAACTCCTTGAGATGACACAAACAGCTTCAAGCAGACTCACTTGAAGTAAATAAAAGTCTTGGGTACTGTTTCGTTGCTATCTGAAATCAATTTTATTTCCTACCGATATTTATACTTAAAAATATGCTTAGTCTATATTTATTTGCAATTTGGTTGGTGTGACAAATAATGCCGAATTAACAAAAAAGTGAATTTAAAAATAATTAAAGTGTGCAAGGTGTTTTGTTACATTATTGGTTGAAACCTAAATTAATGCTGAAAATGCAGAAGGCACTACAATTGAGTTTTATATTATGAATATTATGAAAATGCAAAAATCATTACAGTATGTAAAGAAAGAAAAAATATTTGAATATGAATTTTATACTTTATGAAGATTGTTCTGTGGAACTGAACATCCTGCCCCGCGCTGATGATCTGCGGGTTCATCAGGATGATATCTTAGATACTTATGGTGTAGCTTGATGAACGTGTTCTCCGTGGGGCCGGAATAGGCGGAGGGTGTTTCTGACAGTATCTCTTGTAAACTAAGAATCCCACTATTGCAATGGTGATGAGTAGTCCAAGTGAACTCACGATGCTGTGGGGAATGTTATGATACCGGATATGATTGGGTAATTCCAGCTGCTGACGTCTGATCTGATCTCGCAGTTCATTCAACTCTTGATTTAAAGAGCTGGTATTTGACATGTTGTAGTGAAGTGTGGCTAACTGAATCGCCCTTTGAAACGGAACATCTTGAATTAATCTGGTGTATGAAGCTTGAACCTTAGATGAATAAATTTGTTGGCCTTGAAGTGTCAAATGCTTATTTTTTGCCACACAATACGGTTGAAGTTTCAGCAAACCATTTCCTTCTAATGCTATAAATGATGTTTGTTGCTTGCAAACGACATTAAGCATAGTTTCTTCGTTAACTGCAAATATCCATTGATTTAATTCAGGAAGCTTGGTCCACACTGAATTAGCCTTGATCATTTTTAGTTCGCATGTTGACAGATCTGATTTATTGTTAAGCAAGCTGATTTCGCACAAACTCAAATTAGTTCCAGCTTGATATACCGGATGGGTTTGTCTACATAAATGATGATCTCCGTTAGTAGTGGTACATCTAGAAAGTTCATCTTCGGTTATGGGATAATATTGATCATGGTGAGCACTCACAGCTAGGACGTCTGTTGACAATTGTATGGTTATGTAGCTGTTATTAATTGCTGCTGGGATGGGAATTAGCTTGTATGCTATGAATTCTTCTAACCCGAGTAACGGCAGTTCAATGTTGAATACGATATGATTTGAGCTAACGTGTCCCTCGACATTCATTAGCTTATAGAGTTGTAGGATTTGGTCAGGTTCTACTGGAATCCGAAGACCTGGTGGAAGATGACTTCTTATTTTACCTACTTCAATTTTAAGTTGTTGATAGGTGGTCAAAAGATGATTTACTCGTCCTTGGTGAGTATCTGCCAAAACATCTGTTATGGATGTCTGCATTCTTTGAATGTTAATGATTATAAGGGTAGCGTGGGTGCACCAAGACAGAAATAATTCTTTCAGTTTGGATTGGTATAGTTCTTCAGTGACATTGTTTACACGATTGAACAATTGACTCAGTTGATTATCAAGCGCATGTTGTCTTTTTGACATATCGTCTTGGCTTAATTTCATGATGTTGACTGTCGAGTCTAGAATGGAAGTGTGATTTTTTAAAAGGTTCATAAGTTGATCCTCGTTTGATTGGATGCTTTCTAAACGTTGCGACATTTCATTAGCGTATTTGGAGTCAAGCACTCCGAAGAGTGAATTAGCTATGTTTCCGACAACGTCGATGGCACCTCGTTTAATTCTTACAGAGGACTTGTTTGATGGAATAATATTATCTTCATCTAATTCGTGTGTTATAAGCCGCAGCTGTTGTATAACTTGGGAGCAGAGTTCTTTGGAGGGAAGTTTATTGCAAATATGATCCAATATTGTAGTACTGTTGTCTAATGCTTGGAATTCCTTCATGTATGGCTCGAGATTATAGTACACTACAAGGTTCCATCTGTGATGAATCAGACTTATTGTTCCATGTCGTTGAAAATGAATTCCAGGGGAAGCATTGTTGAATTTTATAACCTCTATGTCACTTGCAATTACAATTGGAAGAATTAGACCAATTAACAATAGTGTAGTGAAGAAGTTTGGGTTTGTTGAGTCTGCCCTAGTTTGAGTTGTTGTTTTTCTTGCTGCCTTTGATGACGATAATTCACTAGGATCAGACTTATCATTTCTTCGCTTCCGTTCGGATGATGGCACGTTTGTTTGAGGTTCAGGCGCAGCTTCATTATTTTCTAACAAAGGTGCAAGTTTGTGTATTGGACGCCGCAAAACGCCTGATTTTGTTCGAACGTCTGCGACACGTACCAAACCGTCGTTTCCATAATGCACCTTTTCGATTCTACCTAGCGGCCATTTCATAACAGGAGTGTTGTCTTCTTTCATAATTACCACGGTGCCAGTTTTAATGTTTTTGGATTGCGTTTTCCATTTTGTTCTCAGTTGGAGTTCATTTAAATATTCTTGAGACCATCGATTCCAAAATTCTCGTTTGATGTGAGATACTAGCTTCCATCTGGTTAATAAGGTACCCTTGATCGGTTCAGCCTTGTTATCAACGACTGCCTTTAATGAATCCCCAATCAAAAAATGACCAGGTGTTAGTACGCTTAGGTCGTTTGGATCATTGGATAGTGTTGTAAGAGGTCTCGAATTTAAAATTGCTTCTATTTCTGTAGTGATAGTACAAATCTCCTCGTAGGTTAATGATGCTGTGGCTGTTTTGCATAGTAGCAAATGTTTTGCGGATTTGACTGCTGCTTCCCACAATCCTCCAAAATGTGGAGCTCGTGGTGGAATAAAATGGAAATCAATTCCCTTCGAACTGCATGAATTAATGACTTTATTTTGTGCTTGCTTTGAATATATGCTTGTTTTGAGCTCTTCCAGTTGATTTTTGGCTCCGACAAAATTGGTGGCATTATCGCAATACAGATTTTTAATGTGGCCACGTCGGCTCATAAATCTTCGCAGGGCTCCAAGGAATGCATCTGTAGTTAAATCACTGACGACTTCGATGTGAACCGCCTTTGTGGCGAAGCAGCAAAATATTGATAAGTAACATTTTTGAGCTCGACTCCCTCTCGTTCGGTAATGAACCCATAATGGACCGCAGAAGTCCACTCCTGTGTTGATGAATGGACGTGATGGTTGCACTCTTGGCGCTGGCAAATTTCCCATTATTTGCGAGTACATTTTCGGTTTCGCTTTGACGCAAAATATGCAGTGCTGGACAATAGAGCGGGCAATGTTCTTGCCCTTGATTGGCCAAAATCGCTGCCTCGTGATTGCCAATAGGCCTTGGGGTCCAATATGATTATTATTGAAGTGAAGATCCGTCATAAGCATTTTTACGAGTGGGTGAGAATATGGCAACAGCATTGGATGCTTGCTGTCGTATGGTAAATTTGATGCTTGAAGTCTGCCTCCGACACGCAGAAGATCATCTTGGTCTAAAAATACAGCGAGTCCCTTCAATGGACTTTCCTTATCTAGTTCTTTGTGTGCCTTCAGGAAGCGTATGTCTTTATGGAAACCGTGATTTTGGACTTCCTTGATAATAAACTGCATGGATATTTCTAGTTCCGAGGTTGATAATGACCATGCCGTTCTGTCGCCTTTTTTTGGGGGTTGTCTGACGGATTTAAGTGCATCCTTGAGTTTACCTGACTTGTATAATTGGACAAATCGAAAACAGTAGGCTAGGATTACATTAAGTTTGTTGAATGAGTTGGAATGCTTTATTCCTTCCAACATACTTTGTACATGATCGTCGTCATTAGTGGTCAATAACGCAACTTCCTTCCTTTCATCTGTCCAAATTTTGCTGAGTTTGTAAGGGGGTGGCCAAATTGATTCCGATCCATGCAAAAATCTCGGACCATACTTCCATAGTGTATGATCCTGCAGTTTCTCTGGGGATATGCCTCTGGTTAAAACATCAGCTGGATTTTCAGCTGATTTCACATATCGCCATTGATTAGTGCTGGTTAGAGATTGGATGTTGGCAATTCGACGTCCAACAAATGTCTGGAAGGATTCTGAATTTGAATTAATCCAACTCAATACAATTTGGGAGTCAGACCACAGAAAACTATTGGTGTTGTCCAATTTAAGGTCACTCTTGACTCGTTTTGAGAGTTCGGCAGCTAGTAGTGCTGCACATAGTTCTAGACGTGGAATTGTCATCGATCTCATTCCTGATGCCGTTTTAGTAGTTGGTGCAACTCGAGATTTGGAGCACAGCAGTCGTACTACGATTGTACCATCCTTGTTAACTGATCTGATATATACAGCAGCCCCGTAGGCCTTCTCTGACGCATCTGCAAAGGTATGCATTTGCATTGATGAAGTGATGTAATGACCAAAAAAGTGTCTAGGAATTTGGAATTTGTCTAATTCTTGGAGGCCTTGGTAGTAATTGTTCCACTTGGTGTACATTTCTTCTGGTAGGGAAGCATCCCAGTCGTACTTAAGTTCCCACAATTCTTGCAGAAAGAGCTTTGCGACGATTACTACTGGAGCGACTATTCCGAGTGGATCAAAAAGACGTGCTATATCTGAGGCTACAGATCGCTTTGTGAATCTTTTTGACGTTCTATAATTTGTTTTTATGCAGAAGACGTCTGACTTGGGTCTCCATATTAGCCCAAGGGTCTTGACAGCGCCTTCGTTATTGTCGTCGGTGAGAGGTATCTCCTGATCTTCTAATGGAATGTTATCAAGTAATTGTTGGTGGTTTGAACACCACTTTTTTAACTGGAGCCCTCCCTCCCGCAGCAACAATGACAATTGTGACTGGATGTCTTTTGCTGCTACAATGCTGTCTGCACCTGCCATAACGTCGTCAACGTAGAAGTCTTTGAGCAAAACTTGCGAGCCTAATGGATATTTTGCAGAATATTCTGTAGCTAAGACCTGAAGGCATTTTGTTGCGAGATATGGAGCTGAAGTGGTTCCGTAAGTCACGGTATGAAGTTTATAACATTTTATAGGCTCAGTTCGATTGGGTCGCCACCATATCAGCTGAAATTGTTGGTCTTCTTCTCTTATGAGTATTTGCCTATACATTTTTTGAATGTCGGCCTTAATAACAAATTTTGGCAGTCTAAAACGCAATAATATTGAAAACAATTCGTCTTGAATTGTTGGTCCAGAATAGAGTAAGTCGTTCAACGACAGGTTAGTTGACGTCTTTGCAGAGGCATCAAAGACTACTCGTAACTTTGTACTACTACTTTCTGGCTTGAGCACGCAATGATGAGGCAGAAAGTAGTGTGGTGTTGGAATTGATTTAAAATCAATCTCTGTCATGTGTCCCAGTTGAATGTACTCATCCATGAATTTTCGGTACTGGTTATATAATTCTGGCCTTCGGTCTAATCTGCGTTCCAACGCATGAAATCGACTGAGGGCAATGTCGCTAGATGACCCTAGTTTATTTGCGTCCTCAGCAAAGGGTAGACTGACAACGTATCTTCCCGTTGCGTCTCTTGACGTCGATTGATAGAAATGTTCTTCACATTTTTCTTCTGCGATGGTGCGACTTGATGTTGGATACAAAAGTTCTTCGGTTTGCCAAAACTTGCTGATTGTTTGCTCGAGGGATGATTCCTCGGTAGCTATTCCACAAACTGTATTTCTAGATGAATCTTCGTTCATCTTTCCAGTGACTATCCACCCTAACAGCGTATTTTGGAGTAGGGGTAATTCGGTGCCAAGTTTAATCTGACCAACGCAGAGTAACTGATGGTAAAATTCGGCTCCGATGAGCAGATCAATATTATTTCTTTGGTTGAACTGCGGGTCAGCTAGTACGACATTCCTTGGGAGTTTCCACGTAGATATATCAACTGTGTGTGTTGGCTGAGGGGATACAATCTGAGGCAATACGATTGCTTCGAGCCTGGTGGTGAAATTTGTAGTAGTCGATTTTAAACATATGTTGGCTCTTTTATTTGAATCCCTTTTGGAATTTCCTATTCCTTGTATGATCATGGGGCGGGAAGATAATGGTATGTTTAGTTTGCGAATCATTCTTTCTGTGACGATGTTGATTTGTGAGCCGGAATCCAAAATAGCGCGACAGTTGATCGGTGAGCCATCTTGATCTATCAAATGTATGATAACGGTGCTGAGGAATACGTAACCCTCTTTCTTGTTTGTGCTTAACGCTGCTAGTATCGCATTATTAACTTCGGATGTAGTGGATGGTTCTGGATCTGGTGGTGCCACGTCTTTAGTACCGGAATTCGAAATTGATGCACTCGATTTCGGTTGGGTGAATTTGGGCAAGTGCACTAAGGAATTGTGTTTTTTAGCACATTTTAAACAGCCTCGCAGTCGACAGTTGAAGGAGGTATGTCCATCCTGGAGACAATTCACGCACAAATTATTTTTTCTCACATGGTTTAATCGTTCCAAAGGCGTTAGGTTCAAGAATGTACGGCAAGAGTATAATTGATGCTGACTCTTGCACAACGTACAATTTTTATTCTGGATGGTAATGGAGCTCGTTGCCTTTGGGTACCTTCGCCTTCCTTCTTCGATGTCCCTTCTGTTGCCCTTTACACTAAGTGCCTCTAATGACTGGAAACGAGTTTCTAGAAATTTGAGAAATTCATCTAGCGGCTGCAGTTCCTTGGGGTTGGTCAAGGTTTGTTCATATAGTGTATGAGTGGACTTATCTAGCTTCTTTGTGAGTATGTGAAGCAGTATTGGATCCCATTCAGCAATATCTAATCCAAGGTTGGTGAGGCCATGCATACATTCTTGTGTTGTATCATGAAGGTCTTTTAATGCCGCAGCGGATGCTGCGTCTGACGACCGAGACGGTTGACCCAAGAGTCGGTTGAGTAGTGCGGATACTTGTAGTCTGGGATTGCTGTATCTTGCTTGGAGCAACTTCCAAGCTGCTGAGTAATTTTCCTCCGATAGAGCCACATGTCTTATGACCCGTTCTGCTTCTCCTGTAAGGTTAGTTTTGAGGTAGAACATTTTTTCGCAGCTTGACATCTTTTGTTTGTCTACCATCTGTGTAAACAAATCGTGAAATTGAGGCCATTTTAGGTAATCCCCGTCGAATTTTGGTAGCGTTATTTTTGGCAGATTCATCTTTGGGGTAGTAGTACCCGGTTGATGGGGTAGCAGGCTGGTTTCAAGCTGCTGTGCTAATGAAATGAGGACGTTATGCACCTCTTCTTCCAGCTCTATGAATCTGCCTTGGTTGTATCCAATTTTTTCTGGAGCTTCCGTTGATCCTCCAATCGAATTGTGAATTTCTTCGATTTGCATCCAATGTCTTTGGATCGTTTTTTCTTGGAGGTCATAAAATTGTTTTGACTTCCCTGTGTGTTTTGCATTGTTCAAGGCCCTTCGCAGTGAAGAGATTATTGTTTCTTGTTTGCGAGAAAGCCTTTGCATATCTTCACTCTGGCTTGAGTGTAAAATAGCCTGGCCTTCGGATTTGGTGCTGTCGCTACCAGTATTGAGTTCTTCCTCTTGTAGTGGAATTTTGGCGGTGTCGACCTTATTCTGTTTTTCTAATTCCTTCATTTTGGCAGAGAATTCTTCTCTATATGAGCTATACACCCTTTTGACTGAGTCGAAATACATGTTGACGTGGTATGCATGTAACAACTCAGTCGGATGCTCTTCTTGAATCGCTGTGTTCATGGACTCGAATTTTTCCCATAGTTCGTCCAGTTTGGCTGTCAGCTTTTGGAAATACGGGAGTGTCTTCCTGTCTGGCCCATCCTTCTTATAGTTCGATAGTAAACGCTGGATGTTGCCTCCAGTCTCCTGTTGTTTTGCAGCTTTCTCATCCATATTTGACGTCTTCGATGTACGTTGTTGATGTATCCCCTTGATTGTAGTATGTTTGAAGGTATTCCAGTGTCTAAGCCCTGGTCACGCTTACTTTACGATGAAAATTGCCCCTTACTTCTGATGGGGGGAAGCAATTCTTTGTTTTAGAGTTTTTATCAGTGTTAAAGCCCTGATAACGCTTAAGTACCTTGATAGTTACCCCTTACCTCTGGTGGGGGGAAGCAACTATCACGTCGGGGTCACCAAATGTAAACGATTATTCTATCGTCTTATGCTGTCCAGATCACAGTTCTTGTACTGTGACTGGGGTGGAGTATATAGTGCAGCACTATAACTCCTTGAGATGACACAAACAGCTTCAAGCAGACTCACTTGAAGTAAATAAAAGTCTTGGGTACTGTTTCGTTGCTATCTGAAATCAATTTTATTTCCTACCGATATTTATACTTAAAAATATGCTTAGTCTATATTTATTTACAATTTGGTTGGTGTGACAAATAATGCCGAATTAACAAAAAAGTGAATTTAAAAATAATTAAAGTGTGCAAGGTGTTTTGTTACATTATTGGTTGAAACCTAAATTAATGCTGAAAATGCAGAAGGCACTACAATTGAGTTTTATATTATGAATATTATGAAAATGCAAAAATCATTACAGTATGTAAAGAAAGAAAAAATATTTGAATATGAATTTTATACTTTATGAAGATTGTTCTGTGGAACTGAACAAGGCCAACTTTCAAAAGTTTTTGAAAGTGCCCGAGCTGATAAAAAGAATCCCATACAAACTGTATGTCTTTCAGTCTGTCTGTATTGGCACCTACAGCCTAAACGGCTGGACCGATTCGCTTTAAACTTGGTATAGTATTATTATGACTTCCTACCGAGGAGTTTTTGGATTTATCATTCTAGGTCTAAAAAACGGCTTCTAAGATTTTGACAAAACTTTCTGAGTGGCCTTTTTTGTGTATACACTTTATGTGAACCTATTATAACCGGTTTTTCAAATCAGTTTTCTCGTAAACCGCACTTGAAGGTTTAAATAGGAAAGGTTTTTTTTGGTTTAAAAAAAAAGTTAATTTTGTTTAATTTCTGGTTTTTTTTTCAAAAATTAAAAAAAAAATCTGATAAGAACTACAAACTGCTAGAAGTTGGCATAGGTACCTACTTTAAAAAATTAGATGATGTTTTCGAGAGCTTTTCAACCCCAAGAGAATGTTCGTGCGAATCAGTCGTGTACTTTATTTTACATTAAAAAGTAATTTACAAAATAAACATCTACAAATACATAAATATGTACGAGTATATGTACTAAGTAAGCATTAATTAGATTTTGAAGTTTTTTAATATCTTTATTTTCAAAATACATTTTGGAGTGGTTGTCTTGAGCCTCTGTCTAACAGGAGGAGCTTTGGAAAATGCATAGGCAATGTTATTAAACGATAATTGGCATTAAAAAAATTATTTACATTATTATTTACATTGACAAAAAGAGATTCAAAAGGAGTCCGTTTTCGATAATTTTTAAATGTTGGCGTACTGGAGTTCAGGCTTTAAAAGGAGTCGAAAGGACGCAACCCTGCTGGGTTTGATTTTGAACTTGTATTTATGTAGGTATATTATTAAATAAGCAGGTATTAACTTTAACTTCAGTATGAGATTTCTGGGTCAGGTCTTTGACTTTTTACTTAGAGGACATGTGAAATACACTGTTGTAGGTATACAGTACGCTGCGCTGATACGTCTGCTAAAGCATGCCTTTTATCACGTCGATTTTAATGGAATTTTGCAGTGTTTCCACACTCAATTTTACAAAATGACTGACATTATGTGGTATCGTGACTTTTAACAATAACCGAAACTCCATTTAGATTTTGAATTAAAAATAAATTCCAACCGCAATATATCCTAGTTCCTTGGTTTCAAGGAATTGATTTTCCCTCAAAAGTCTTCCTATCCTAATACTTCAACTGCCACTTCCACTTAGTTTTTTTTTCTATTATGTCAGGCTGTAACTCAGAATTTTTCCTTATTTGTAATTTGTAATTTTTTTTTCTAAAAGTCTCGATAGGATAGAGAAACGTGTCGGTCTACACAAAATTGCGATGAAGCGAACACAGAGTCCATATCCAAATCGAAAAGGAATTAAAAATGCATGACTCTCTGTAGTATATGCAGGTGAGATACAAGTGAATATTGTACTTTTAACTGGGCTGTTAACAGAATGGCGATGGCAATGGCGTACATATGTATACATATGTATATGTACATATGTACGTATAATGTATCAAGAGAGTTAAGGTATTTCGAAATAAACTTTGAGCATTAGAAGTCATTAGGTAACTATAATGCTGTCATTTCAATTCGTTTTACAAAATATCTTGAAATGGGCTAATGGATTGCAATTGATATTTAGAGTTGGACAAGTATTGTTTTCGATTCTAGAAATACATATAACGATAATAAACTTTTAAAAATTTAAAAGGAAGAACCGTTGTGCCTTGTGGAATGTGACAGTTTACAGTTATTAATTCCTTTCACCGTATATAAAAGAAATATGTCAACTAAAAGAATGGGAAGCATATGAAGCTAAGTGTACACGATTGCCAGGTCTGACAATCATTGTCACATCTGCAAACGTCTAATAATGTGTGAAAATGAGCTGACAATGAGCTGAAAATTGAATTTGTGTGTACACGGTTTGCAGAAATCTACAAATGTCTGCAAATCTGTTGCTAAATATTTGGCTGACAATGTCAACAAACTAATTTGGCCCAAATAGCTGGCAATAGATTTGCATGTAGATTTTCTGCCAACCGTGTACACACCAAATTGATTTTGGATCTGCAAATTCATTTTCTGCAAATGTCTGCCAATGAATAAATTTGCAAATGTTCCTTAAACTGCACCTGCAAATTTATTCATTGCCAGACATTTGCAGAAACGTCAGAAAATGAAAAAAATTTGGTGATCTCCCAATGAATTTTGTGTACACACGATTGCCACATCTGCAAATTAATTTGTCTTCAAAATGATTGATGAACAAATTTTTGTGCAAATTAATTTGGTGTGTACATGGTTGTCAGCTTGCGTGTACACGATTGCCAGATATCTACAAATTAATTGGCAGATATTTGTCTACAAATTGGGAGCCAAACAATTTTTCTGCAAATTAATTTGGTGTGTACACGATTGTCAGCCATTCGAGACAAATTTTCCACTGACAGATCCGGCAATATTTGCAGACCTGGCAATCGTGTACACTTAGCTTGAGCCCTTCCGTTTTAGGGATTTAAATGATTGAGTTGCTACTGGTGGGACCTCTGCACGTTATCTGATCATGATCCAAGATGTGTCGTGACAGAATTGGAACAGATGGAGCTGACAAATTCTTCCACGGGAGCCTCGTCTCTCTAAGAGCCGATTAGAAAAAGCTAGCGCGTTCTATTTATTTGTACTGTAGTCCCCACAGTACAAATAAATAGAACGCGCTAGTTTTCCTTAAATACTTTGCTTATAACGATCGACTTTTTAAATACAAGAAGTTAAGATTCCAGGCATTATATTGCAAACTTTTAAGAAAGGTCTATAATATGTATGGAGTGTTGAGGCCGTCATTTGGCTTAAGCAGCGCTTAACTTTGTAACTTCGATTTTAAATGTAAACAACCCAGGCAAAAAAGTAAAATCACGACTTGGTCGCACGTAATTGCTCTGTTGGTGCAATAGCACGATGATAATACATTTTTCGAGCAATAAAAACTACAATTCTTAAGAAGTGTTTTTGTCCCGCATTTTGAGCATACATATGTGTATTGGCATATTGTATCGTACTCGAGTTACCGTTAAAAAATTTTAAATATTCAAAATGTAGATGTCTTTTGCTGGGTGCTATGAAAGATTTATACCTTAGTAAGCCTGAACCATTTCGTTATTTTTTGTCCAATTATGTAAATCCAATTTAATAAAACAGTTTAACTGATTTCTGTTATTATCGTTTGTAACCAAAAACTAAAAATACAGTTTTCTTCGGCCTTCTATGTATAGCTATATCACGGACAACTTTATGTTGGACGTTGGCGAGTGGCTAAACCGTCCTTATTGTTTATTTATGCATTAAATGCGAAAATAAAAAAATGGTTTATCAAAAAGCTCTTGAGTAATGCAAATGGTTAATTTAAAATTTTTTTAAATTAATTAATAAATTATATAAGAAAAATGATTGAATTGAGTTTAAGGCTGCATGATACACAACAATTTGTTTTCTGCTCCGGAGCGTAAATGAAGAGTGAGGATGGTTTCCCAACTAGGAAACACGCCACATTATAATAGCTGACGGCAAATCAGTTGAAGAAAAGGAAATTCGCGGAATTTGGCATGCTTCTCCTTTGAACGGTCCTTTCAAAATCCTTGCCACTATCACATTGTTCATCAGCTTCTTCACAATCAGTTGGGTTCCATTGCACAGTTTCGGGGCATAAAGGTTTTGTAGCATTAAGATGACAGATCCAACTTTAAAACTCAAATGATGAGCCGGCATGCCAGGCAAATCCAAAAAACACTTGCATATTCACACTCAATGGAATGGTTTGCACATACCGAAAAAAACGATGCCTTGAGACATGAGATTTATTCATACGCCGCTGTTGGTTTCAGAATCACGGGAAGTGATTTCGGAAATCCTCTTGCTATATCAATACTTTTGCAATGACTGATTGCTTTGAAATGCTGCAAACAGGATTTTCTTTGATTCACAGGTTTAACGAAAGCTTCAGTGCTCAGTGTGCTGTTCTTCCACCTTCCAACAGTGTTGCAGCAATTCCGGTAGATGCGAAAGCTATGGCAATTCCACTTTGAGCACGTATTGCTGCTAATATTAATTAAATCAAGAACATTTTTCCAGTTCCGCCGGGCGAATCAACAAATAAAATGCACGACTGGGTCGCACGAACTTGGTCTAATGTGTGACAGTGGTCTAGGGGCTTGAGATTTTGATAAAAATAAAATTCTTAAATAAATACTTAAACTAATTTGAGCTGAAAAAAAGTACACGATTTTATTTCTTGGATACATTTAAATTTATGAGAGTAAATTTTTAAAAATCTGTGGAGCAGTTTTTTAAAAAAAAGTTTTTTTTTGAAAAAAATTTCGAAAGAATCGGTTGAGTCGTTTTCGAGATAGTCGAAAACAAAAAAAACGGTCCTATGGAAAGTACCGTTATTAGACATTTTTTTAAACTTTTTTTTAAGCCATATAATTGGTCGTACCTAAAAAGCAACACTGATTTCGTTACAGCCGTTTTAGAGAAGAGTAAGCTTTAACGTAACGGTTATATGGCAGGTACCGTTATTTTTTGAGCTAAAAAAAAAATTAAATTTCCCCTCTGTACAATACCTAAAAAAATCTATATACCAAGTTTGAATCAATTCGGCCCACCCGTTTGGGCTGTAGGTGTCTATACATACCGACAGACAGACTGACATACAGACGGACAGAATTTTTAACTTTTTTTTCAAGACGAATGCATAACTTGCCTTATAGTACCTATAATCGCAAGTCAAAAACTTTTTGATTATAAATATCGATATCATTGTATTTAAAATTAGATATTTCTTAACAACACTTATGAATGTTTAAAGTTAAAAATGTGTTTCCTGTCATTTTTTAAATATTGAAATTATATTTTTTAAATTGTAATTCATTTAATCCGTATGAAACTAAGATTTGTCTAACCGAGCGAAGCCGGGTGGGTCAGCTAGTTACATACAAAGTTTAATAAAAATTGTAAGAGCCTTTTTTGACCATATTAGAAAAAACGAAAAAATGTTGGACAAAACCTAGTGTCTCGTTGTATGGTGGATACCATTTAATAAAAAGTAACGGAAAAATGCAACGCCATCTTAAAAAAAGCTATGTAAGGAAACTATATCAAATAAAGTACGAGTGGATTCAATACAACCGTTGACAACTTATGCCAATTTGAAAAAAAAATATCGCTAATACCAGGATCTCTGTTATTTGATTTTTTAACTAAAAACGAAGTTCTTATATGAATTGGAGTAATTATACATCAAAATCGGAAAAAATACCATTTTCAAACAATCCCCCCACAGCCCCTGAAAAAAATCCTTGCCAGACTTTTCGATTTGATATTACAACGTGCATATCTGCACAAACACCGAAACGAATTTTGGTTATACTTCCACTCCCAAAATTTGCTGTCGGCTTTTGGTCTATTTCAACCGGGCTGTTTTGGGGCTTGATATTTTGAAAATATGTAAGTAATACATTTTCGAAAATCCTAAATAAATACTTAAACTGATTAGTGCTGAAAAAAGTACGCCATTTTAAAACTTGGGGAAATTTCAATTTATGAGAGTCAATAAATTATATAAATCTGTGGACCGGTTTTTGAGAAAACATTTTTCCAAAAAATTTCAAATAGGTACGCTAATTCATGTGTATTCAGCAAATACATATTGAAGTAGCTGTATATTTGTATAAATTAGGAAAAAAATGAATGAGCTGTTTTCAAAATATAAAATTTAAAAAAAAAATTTAAACAAATGTTTTTAAAAATACAAAAAAATATTTATTAAATATGTTGGTATGCAGTAAATTGAGATATCTTAACCTATATACGTGTGAAAAATTTTGAAAGAATCGGTTAATCCGTTTTTGAGATAGTCGAAAGCAAAATATAGGTCCTATGGAATATTTAACGATTTAACGATTTAACGATTATTTATTGAACAGTATAATATTTACATTTGATTCTTATTTATTTTACTTATGATACTCACAATTATTTGTTGGCACATTAGGGGCCTAACTATATACATTGATGTTTTATAATACATTTAAAAAAATTGTCATTATTGTGCTAGGAATTATATTTTCACCGAGAACAAAAACAAACGAAACCGATCAAACACACGACCGCGATCGAATATAATATATGTATGTATATTATTTGAAACTAAACTATTTGGATTACCCGAATCCAAAACTAAAACGCGAATATATTTTATTAAAGAAAAAAAAAAATAAACAAATGCACAGATACGATGTGCAACGACTTTGGAAATAACAATTGAAACGTCAAACGCCGCGCCGCCCGGTGTGTTTGATAAAAAAAAGAGATACACAAAAAAATAATCCCTAGCCAGACAGCAAATGCAGTGCTGTCTCCCGTTAGCTCAGCTGGAAGTGGGTTCGATAAGAACAATAATTATGTTTATTAATCGCGCCCGATTAATAAAAAGAAACGATGAAACGAGTACAGGGTGTACTCGATTTAAGTGGGCGCCAGGAAACTTTTATGGTAGTTTGCCTTACCAAATGGAAGCTGAAAAGTGTCTTCAATTTTAACAGAAATAAACAACTGAATTATTATTCCCAAAGGGAAATTTGAATCTTTTATTGAGTGTGAAGGGAATGGTCTGGGAAACCTTGGCAGAAGGCCTGGACGAAAACCCAGAGTTTTCAACAAAAAGAAAAATAGAACAAAGATGTTTCGAGCTTAGCAGAAGGCTAATTCTCGAAACTAAGAATAAGTTTTGACAAAAATAAAAACTGAAAACAATGTTTTGTGTCCCAGTGACACAAAGGAAAATCACAATGATAATGGAATGAACAAAAGAAAAAGGTCACGAGTCCCACAATCTTGGGAGGAAAACGAATATTCAACGAAGGCCTACACAACTAAATTTGTTTGCCCCACATAGGGTCACAAACAAAACGAATTAAAAACAAATTAAACAAACAATAAACAAGCTAAAATTCCTGGTCCCATAACCAGACACAAAAATACTTAGCTTGGTATAAAATTCTAAAGTCCCAACAAGAATATCCTTCTAACTCCAGGTGTCCTCAATCACTCGCAATTCTTCTTTTTGGCACAAATGTATCCTCTTGACTTAATTTCGCTTTCAATAAAAACGCTGTTTGTAATTTTTCAAATTCGTTCAACTCAAATAAAAAACTGTAATTTTTCACTTCTCTTATTTAAAAATCTTGCTTTCTTTTCCCAATCCAAAATTGAATTCCCATTCAAAATGGAGGCTTGGCTTGTCCATTTCGCCCCGACCATATAGCCATCCTCTTCGGATCTTTTGCGTGGTGGTGTTCTTGTCTCAGTCATGCAGCAGCATCTCGCCCATCTATGCAGAGACGTGCGACTGAGAGCGGTGATACAACCATTGCACGCGATCCTATGCGTTGAGGATGCGATCCTCGTAGACTCAGTGGACGTGTTCAGCCGTATAATGTCAATTATATTTTATTTTAAAAAGGCAAGTGAAAAACTACGACACAACGCGCAAAGTCCCCAGCCCAAACCGGCCCAAATTAATTATTTTGAGGAGAATATTCTTGTTGGAAAGAACTAAACCATTTTCCAACTAAAATGGTTGAATTTATAAATAAGAAAAATCTTAATTTTGTAGACCTTCGCGCAGAAACTATAAAAAAGGGAAAAACACATCATTGTGATTTTTCTTTGATGTTTGTCACTTTATGGTGGGCACTCGGCCATACTAGATTTATGTTGGTGTGATTATAACTAGTTCACACATCGTTGGACATGAGTCATCTTCATGCCTTTCTGCTCTTTCGACCTTCTGTCGACAACTCGGAGATTTAGTGGCTCTTCTGCCTTTCGTAAAATAAGGTGGACCTCCTGTCCAACACCTCTGATGGAACCTAGATTGGTTACTTTTCCAAAATACTTAAAGAGCAGTCCTCTGGCTGATGGACCAGGTTTCTACTGCACTCTTTAAAGCATTTTGGAGCCGCAACAGGAAGGGAAATTGGGACAAAAAGTTATTAAAGGGAAAATGGGTTGGCGAAACTTGTTGTGGTAAAATTTACCGCAACAATTGGGTACTTATATATTAAAATTAATAGTCAAGTGGGAAGTTCATCTCGGGTTGTTCAAATCCGGTTGTCCTTGATAAAGTCCTATGGAAGATACCGTAAATAGCTCATAGTTTTTTTTTTAATCAAAATCCTAAAAGCCATTTTCGAGAAAAATAAGGTTTAACATAACTGTTATTTGGTAGGTACCGTTATTTTTTGAGCTAAAAAAAAAATTATGTTTGCTCTCTGCACAATACCTAAAAAGTCTATATACATATATGTATAGGTGTCTATACATACATACAGGCAGACATATAGGCAGACATACAGACGGACAACATTTTCAGACCAATGTTTTTCGTCTTCGCTATCATCCTATAATGTCATGTTTGATTGTAATATCAAAAACCCTTTTTCCGACGAATGCATAACTTGCCTTATACTAGCTATAATCGCAAGTAAAAAACCTCGATAACCGTTTTTTTTAAACTGCACTACAAATTAAATTTGAAGAAAAATCGTCAAGCGGATTAAGCTGTAGCATGACGTCCAAAAATACATTCTTGGGAATATTTAAAGAAAAAATCATTTTACAGTAAGGGCCTATATCTTGTCTCTGTTTTAAGATATCTAATTTCTAGCCTGTTTCTTGTCCATGCTACTTTTTTGACTTTCGGCTCAATTTGCTCCGGAAAATCCGTAATAATCACAGTGTTTTAATATTTTTTTTAGATGAATGTTACAATTGTTAAAATAAAAGTCAAAATAAGCATATGCAGAAAAACGCACAGATTTTATGATAAAAATTAGAAAACAGGGTCTGTTTGCTTTAAGCTGCAAGGGTAATTTTAATTATACATTGTATTTGTGTAGTGTACTAAATCAGGAAAAACCCATACATTTTATGATACTTGGAAAAACCTGCAGCAAAAAAGGGGTTTTGATTTCTTATCTAAGTTTCTAATTACACTTGGCAATAAGAGTGGTTTTCAGTGGTTTGTTTGTAAAACATTCTCTATTAAAAAAAATTTACTTGTTTTCCTATTTACAAAATGTAAATACATACATATACTGAATAATTGTAATTATACTACAAAAAAAGAATAAGTTTCACATCAGACGGGTATCATATGACCGTCAACGTTTTTTTGGGCTTCTCTATCATCGTAATGGCATATTTGAAGTTTGATTAAGATCTCCACGAAACCAACACTTGCCCTATAGAGCAGGTGAAAACATCCATCCAACGTACACACATAGTGTACATTACAAAATTATATCCTTGCAATTCATCCACATGACCACAAGGCCAAGCATTAAAAGCTTAAACTTTAAAACATACATTACATACGAGTACTCTTATCCACATTCAAATTCAAAGTCATCTCTTCAAAACCAACCTCATCTAGATATAGTTGCACTGCATGCAAATTTGATAAATGGCTTACGCTAATTGAATAGCTGCCAAGTTTCAGGTGTAATTAATGTGAGTGTATTATGAGATGAGCCTCTATGTTCGTACACATTATATCGATTTAATTTCATCCAGAGCCGACATCCAAACTCACCGAAAAGTTATTAGTGTCAACCGTAAGATAATCCATTGTGTGGAGGTAAACTTCATTTTCTGATAAGCGGTTAGGAATCAACTTATAACCAACTCTGTTTATATAATGTACATATACATATGTACATATATATATAGGAAAATGCCTACATAAATAAAGCCCCACACATATGTATTCACTTGCAAACATCATTTGGTAGGTAGGTATAGGTATCCTCATCCTCTGAGCAGCAGCGTTCTGACGAAGCAAATTAATTGCAATGACAGCGACGAAAGTTTTCCCTTAGGTGAAATGAATCTGCGAATAGATTCTTACATCCGCAACAGGAGCTAACTTGCCGTTACCGAAGTGAAAATAACCGAAATTGAGATGGAAATCTCTGGAGAGGATGTTTGTTTGAAAGTGAGTTAGGAGGTAAATTAGGCACTGGATTCATAGAAAGGAGTAGGCAGTAGCTGAAGGTGCATTTGCAGCAAAATTAGCAATAATTGGATAAATTTGTCAATTGTGCAGGAGCAGCTCATTGAACAAACTACCAGATGTTTTGCCTAGAGACAAACAAATTAAAAACTCAAAAAAATATTCTTGCAAATCATGGAATCATTCTCAGTTAATATGTGTCAAAACATGGCAAAAACAGGGTTATTTAAGATTTTAAGCAAGCTCGCTCAGCTCTCGCTACTACAGCTTATTACAAGACTTCAAAAATTATACAGGGTGGGTTATCTAGTGGTTTCTATTTTAATTATATGTTATTTTGACACTAACAGCTGTTTCCTTCTCAAAATGTTGACAGAAAGTTAGTACCACTCCTCCGTGGAATGAAAGGAGTCACTTTAAGCTTGAACTGCGTTGGGAAATATTGGAAACTTATTTATAAAATGAATGCTGTCCAGCCCAAACAGTTAATTTTTTGAAAAAAAGTTTTGGCGGAAATGAGGCACCCACCGCGCCTGCGTTTGTGCAAAACGAAAAAAAGCTACTGAAGCAGCTTTTGGACGAAAAATTGTTGGACCATTTTCCTTCGACAATAAGGCTGGGAGCAACGTTTCGGTCAAAGGTGGGCATTACAGTTTACAGTTTACTTAAAGGTGGGTGTGTTCTAAAAAATTGTTACAAAATATAAAAAAACTAACCGAGCTTTGATCTTTGTTTATTTTCTAAGCAAATGTGCGTTAAAACTCTACAGCTTAATGGAATAGTTATTTAATAGTCTTACCCGAATAAAGGTATTTTATAAAAATGACGCCCTCAAAAGTGGGCGTGTTGAACAAATATACACACAAAAATATTTAAAGGTATATTTTTCATAAACGAAAGAAAAAAAACTGGTTGAAATTGAATATTGGTACCTTGAATTTTTAAAACTACTTTTATAAAAAGTGGGTGTAAGCCACTCCCCAAATCTAAACATTTCTTTTCAAAAACAAGCTATTAAATTTGGACTAAAAGACGCACAAATTTGGCTTGTGGCTTTATTGCAAGTCACGTTTATTTGCAAAATTAAGTTTTTTATGATTTCAATGAAAAGTGGGTGTCAGCCACACCCAAAATCAAATTTATTTTCTTTATTACACAAGATGTTTACGTACAACTTATACCAATAAAATTTAAACTCGAATGTAAGCATCGTTATTTAACAAAAACAACATTGATGGTTTTGTATAAAAAGCAGGCGTCAGCCACGCCCAAACTGAAATATTTATATTTAATTGAGAGAAAATTTACTTATGCTTGCGGGTGGAAAATTAAAGCATTGTGCTTTGACCGTTACTGTACAAAAAACACAATTTTGCCAAACAGGGGTTGTTGAACAAAAATGGCAATTGTGGGCGTGTTTGTTTGTGGGTTTCATCGGTTCAAGAACTTAGTCTTACTCTTGGACTAAAAATTAAATGTAGCTAGTTATCAAAATTTTTCTTTCTAGCTCAAAATTTGTGACCTTTGGAGAATATAAAATTGCAACCTCTATAGAGAGTATACATAAACATATGGACGGATGGATATCGCTAAATCAGCCAGGCGTTCAATTCTGAGTCAGAATATACAATACACCCATTCTATGTAAAAGGGTATACCGTCTCATGAGAGGTATTAAGGATCCTAGCCATTGTTGGTAATTTTTTTTTCCAGCCATAGCTATGATAGGCCACACCTTAGAAGTTCTAATGGTTTTTAAATCAAAATCGTTAAAGCCGTCATATGGCAAATGCATTATAAAATAAAGTGCACGACTGGGTCGTACGAACTTGCTCTAATGTGTTAAAATGGTCTTGGGTGCTTGAGATTTTGGGAAAAAAGCGTTGAAAAAATCATATGAAATTTTATAAATCACTTAAAAATCAATACCTTAAACGTTTTTTGGAGAAAATGAAGGAAACCATCAGGTTTCTTTTACGTTTTTGAATTTTTACGAAATTTTTTTCAAAATCGTTGGACCAGTTTTTTCAAAAAACTGTTTTTTTGGAAAAACTTTTCGAAAATATACTCCAAATTTTTTTTGAGTATGCCAACTTCTAGCACTTTATAGTTTTTATCAGAAAAATAAAATTAAAAAAATATAGATTAAACCGTTTTTGGAAAAAACCAAAATTAAAAAAAAAAAATTGAAACTTTTTTAAAAAACTCAAAAAAAATGTTTTTGAAAAATTTTCGAAACTATATTATTTCTTTTATAAGAGAGCTTCTACATTAAAAATTTCATCGAAATCCGTCAAGTGTCTTACGAGAAAATATTATTTAAGAAAACCGGTCCTATGGGAGGTACCGTTATAAGACTTTTCCTGAAAAATCTATTCCAACCAAAACATTAAGCTTGCACATAAAACACTATTCAGAAAGTTTTATCAAAATCGTAGGAGTCGTTTTTGAGAAAAATTAATTTTTCACTAAAAATCGTATGGCAGGTACCGTTAGTTTTAAAGCTAGAATACTAATTCCAAAAAACCCTCTGTAGGACGTCATAATAATACTATAATAATAGTTTAACGCAAATCGGTCCAGCCGTTTAGGCTGTAGGTGCCGATACAGATGGACGGACAGACAGACAGACAGACAGACAGAATTGTCGGACCCACTTTTTTCGACTTCTCTCGTAAGGTCATGTTTGATTGTTAGAATTTTTTTTTTTTTTTACGAATGCATAACTTGCCTTATAGATTATAGTACCTATAATCGCAAGTAAAAAAGTGAATATACCAACTTTGAAGGAATTCGGCCCAATCGTTTGTGCTGTAGGTGTCTTTAAATACATACATACATAATGACGGACAAACAGGATTTTAAGACCAACTTTGCTATCATAGTAATCTCATTTTTGATTGTTATTTCAAACAAAAATTTCAACGAATGTGGAATGTGCCTTTCAGTAAATATAATCGCAAGTAAAAACTGTATATGAGTCTCTATTCTTTGCCTCCATTCCTGCTTATTTATTTACAAGCTCCTTATATTTAACCTTATTCCCAACAACAAATCTTGAATTCGTATGTCCTTAAAACAATTACACAGACTACTCAATATGACACAACCATATATGTATAGTAAAATAATAAATAACTCAAGTGTTGTCATCATGAATTAAATACAAATCCATTATCTTTAATTGAATTCCTTATTTTTAACTCTGTTATGGCAAATAACATTTTATAAATTCCATTCCCCGTGACCCGTTTTATGTGTAATGAAAATTAAAAAATAAAATATTTCTTAAAAATTAAAAAAAAAAAAACACAATAAAAATATGATAGAGTTTCATCCTTGGCGCACATCTCTTGTGTTTCAGGTTAATGGAAACAATTGTGTACTTTAAGGTTATGGCTCACCACTCTGTTAAGTGTGTATTTCTGAGAAAGTCTCCACATGTTCCAAGAGCTCATGATGAACATTGTGATTCTGGACAAAAGCAATTATAAAAAAAAAATCTCATTCCATTGAATTTGTTTTATAAGAGAAATACATCACCACCTTGGCAATGAATGTAGGTGGCTTGTGGGTAATGTTTTCATTTCTTGTTTTGGATGTAGGATATAAGCTTTGTTTTGATTTTAGATATTTTTAATGTTTGCTGATTTTTCCTCTTGCAGATACTTTTAGTGTTGAAAGGTTGCATATTGTTATCCTCTCGCATGCCCATGCCCATGTCCTTGGTTCAAAAAAAGATTTGGTTTGCACATGATAAATATTTTGTTTATCACGAAAAACTGGGTCATGGATATTTCTATAGAATTCAAATAGAATATGTCAATTTTAGTTTTAAATGAATCTCAGAGTCAAACGAAAGCAAACTTATAATTTTCCTCAGGATATCCTTTCAAAAGTTTTCTCATACCGAAAGTTTGGTCCTTTTCTTTGTTGGTTTTTCAATTTGATTTCATTTTGATTTCCTTTTATACTCACACATTTCATTGAATTGTAGTCTTGAATATGAAACTTTTAAAATTGCTTTAACCTTCAGTGCAGAGACATCTTTTCAAGTAGAAAAAAAAGTATGAATAAAAGGGTATATTTTATTTTGAGATTCCAAAAGCTAATGGTTCCAAGCTTATTAGAGATTGAACTTCACCAAAAAATTAAAAAAGTCTCCGCAACAAACGCTGTGACTTACATTATGTGTAAAGATACAACGTGCTCCTAAATCAGTTTTTAACTTGCGATTATTAGGTGGGTACTACAAGGCACGTTGTGCATATTCGTCAAAAAAAAAATATTCTCCCAGTAAGAATAGCTTTTTTTAAAGAAAACAAATTGTAACAGGCTGAGTTTTGGTATACAGGTTGATATTAAAATGGTTTACAATCTGTGAAACATCCCAAATTTTCCCATGTACGCTAGGTCAGTTATAAGAGTTCAAAGGTAAAAAAGTGGGGTTTTCGCTAATAATCACTTAAATTTCATAAACATTGGGCTTAATAAAGGGTCTGCCAAATAACTTTTTTTTTTGAAAATGCTATAAAAAAAAACTACTGAATATTTTCTCAAATTTCTTTTTTTATTTGAAAGTACAATTCTTCCAGTTAATAATGGAAAATAATTTCATTCAAATGGCTGCCTCGGCTGGCTATGCAGTAGCCTACACGATCGGTCCAGTTTTTAAACACATTATCGTTCAACATGGCCCGATAACGATCGCCATTGACTGTAACGGCCACTCCCTGCTCATTTTCGAAGAAAAATGGCTCAATTATGCCTCTGGACCAAAATCCGCACCAAACAGTGACTCGTTTTGGGTGTATCGGCTTTTAAATGTGTGCGTGTGCGGGTTTTCTGTGCCCCAAATGCGACAATTTTGCTTGTTTACATACCCACCAAGATCAAAATGAGCTTCATCTGAAAATTTCCCAGCGTTGTTCAAGCGTATACACAACCATATTCATTCAGCGGAAGGATAAAACTAATTATCTGTCAAATCAGACATGAGCTAAGTGTTACCATTCACGAAATAAGCACTAGTTGAAAAAAAACGTTAGATGGCGGACCCTTTACAAAAAACATGTACTAGAAACTTATAGCTTTGTAAATTTACATAAAGTTGCCAAAGAAAGTTTTCGCGTACTATTTACCATTTAGAAGTTATGTAGTTATATCACTTAAAAGTCTTACATGGTTCCCAAAAGTATGCAATTTTTGTGTATGGTGATTTATTTATAAAACGTGCTTATATCTCGCATGCATTTGTAACTGAGAGTTGCAAAACACCATATAAAGAAGTTCTTCTGGGGCTGGCGGAAGGCATGTTTTTGTAGGCTCCAAAATGTTGTTTTCAAATGACCAACCCCAGTCTTCTGGGTTCAGGTAATAATTTCCAAGCCAAAATTTAACTTGAATAAATATTTTTTTATATTTTTGAAAGAAGTTGTCAAAACATTTTTTTTATCTAATTATTTTGCAAGCAGCTCAGAAATTTTTTTTTTAAATTTTACGTATGTACATAATATTTTTTTGAAAAATGTTTTCAAAAAATTTTTCAAAAAATTGTGAAAAACCGCTCCACAAATGTTTATAAATTTACTCTCATAAATTAAAATGAATCCAAGGAATAAATATCGTAATTTTTTCAGCTAAAATTAGTTTAAGAATTTATTTAAGAATTTCAAAAAAATTATTATAAAGGTTGTTTTTTTTTAGACGTGTGGTTTTCAATCTGGCAATACTTTTTTGGGGTCTTTTTGACAGGTGTCACTTGATTTATGCTCAGCTTAGTTTTCCATTTCATATACAATATGAATAGATTTACTCCTGAACAACGTTTGCAAATCGTGCAAATTTAATATCAAAATCATGGTTCTGTTTGAAATACGGTATTTAGCGATGAAGCTCATTTTTGGTTGAATGGGTATAATCCACAAGCCATTGTTGAGGCGACGCCGTTACATCCTCAAAAAGTCACTGTGGTCTATGGACAGAAGGCGTGGCCTCGAAGATCGTGCGATTTAAGACAGCTGGACTATTTTTTGTGGGCTTGTCTACGCAATTAAGCCCGAGGCCGTTGACGCCTTGGAAGAGAATATTGGGACGAGTTATTACTGACATACGACCCCAATTGCTGCAAAAATTTGTCGAAAATTGGTCCTCTCGGCTGGAATTCATTCGTGTGACAAAGTCTTTCACTTTATTAAAAACTGAAAATTGTCCCCTTTATTCATTATTCAATTTTTTGTACTGACCCATACAACCTTGAAGATATCCAACTGATGAATAAGAATACCATTCAAATTTCATAAATACACAAAATGTCTTATCAAAATTGTTTAAACCAGCAGTCAAGTTTCTAGCACTATAGGATTTGACACCTGAAAAACTCAGCTGTCATCTTAAGTGTCATAACATAAGTTGAATGTTTACCATTAGCCATAACTGCTCGCCTAAAAATCGAACAATGCGTTGAATTTATTAAAACTTACTACCAAAATATATATTTTGACAAAAAAAAAAAAAACAAAAAAATTGGAAAATAATAGTCTCCCACATAAAACAAGTATGTAGTAAAAATTTAATTTTGTCTACAATCAAAAATGCTGTAAAATCCTACGCAAAACAGTGTATACAGTATGCCATAAGACCTCTGAGCCTAAAATCTAAATTTGTTACGCATACGCCACAGTGAATGTAAGAATTTTCTGAATTAATATTTCAATAAACTTTTATTCCATACCCATGATTAGAGTTTCTGCGTAATTTTAATGTTCAATCATTTATAAAGTGAGAAAAGGGAATACGAATGCTTTGGTATTATAATAAATCAAAATCAAATCATTTGCTTTCAACTGATGAAGCCGAGGTATTTCGATTTCCAGTGAAAACAATTAACTCTGTGTTGGTCTGTGATAAAAGAAAAAGCACATCAGCAACAACAGTATTATTATTGTATTGCATATAAATCCAACAAAATTATTTTATCCTCTCCGTGACAGACAATCAGCTTTCAAAATAACCTTGCTTTTGAATTCGCCTCAGCATCATACACTCTGGTTCTGGAATAATTGATTGAAAACATCAGTTTTCTGTATTCGGCGTAAACATCACTGATTGGCAATTTTCCGGGAGTAGATTTTAATGATTTTTCTGTTGAATCGTCAGTCAGCTTGGACAGGTGTCCGTGAATGGTAGGAATGGGAATTATTTTCAGTTTATAGATATATGACGGGGAAATGTTTATCTATCGAGTTTTACATGTATGTACACACAATACATATATAATTTTAATTGAAATTCAAGCTGTAACAATGGATTTCTGTTTGTTGATATTTTTGTCTCATGTTAATTCTGTTCTTATCTCAAGGAACTCCAAAAATCCCCGAAAAATTCTTTGAGGCTAATAAATCAGCCCACAATTATCCTAATGCAGTTTCAAACTTCCTAGTTCTATATGTGTACGATTGCAATAGATTATTAAAGGACCCCGGCTTAAATTTGACTCACTTTTAAAAATCCTTTTTTCAAATTCTGACTCTCTTTTCTGTTTTTTTTTGTTCATTTGTTATGGTTTTGCGCCAAAAGAAGCAAGCTCTTACTTTATTAAATGGTAAATGCCATGTTTATTTGTGTTGGTGTATTTTAACACCATTGTGAACAAATATTTATCCTTCCAACAATAAATATAATTCCAACCACAAACCAACACAATGTGAATTACCAAACAAAGTACTGCTCCTGTTCATGAGAGGGTGCACTAATAAATACAGACCAACGATCCTATGAACTTTAACAAAAGGAATTGAATAGAACAACTAGCACAAGTCCACTTGGGCATTCTCAGTAGATGATGTGTAAACAAAAGGAAGAAAAAAAGATCAACAAAGGGGTTAAAAGCAACCACTAAATTTTGTGGAAAATATAATTGATGGACAATTCTTTTGGAATTGTGTTTTGCCAACTTTACTCAGATTTTATGGTCAATCCTTTTTGTGGAAGGATGTGCTTATATATTTGTTTACCACCAGAAGGCATATAATAATTATATCACTAAACATCTTGTTCATTTAATCTTCTATATAACATTTATATAAAAGAGACACATGTGTGCACTCCGCACTTATAAATCGGTAATACACATCGTTCCGATTTCACGATTTTGGGCTTGAATATTGAAAAAGAAGGTATATCTATGGATATGTAAGTATATTATTTATTCGTACAAAATCTTAAGCTGATGGGGCAGGTTCGAGTCCCAGAGGCAGATGGTAGATGGTAGATGGTAGATGGTAGATGGTAGATGGTAGATGGTAGATGGTAGATGGTAGATGGTAGATGGTAGATGGTAGATGGTAGATGGTAGATGGTAGATGGTAGATGGTAGATGGTAGATGGTAGATGGTAGATGGTAGATGGTAGATGGTAGATGGTAGATGGTAGATGGTAGATGGTAGATGGTAGATGGTAGATGGTAGATGGTAGATGGTAGATGGTAGATGGTAGATGGTAGATGGTAGATGGTAGATGGTAGATGGTAGATGGTAGATGGTAGATGGTAGATGGTAGATGGTAGATGGTAGATGGTAGATGGTAGATGGTAGATGGTAGATGGTAGATGGTAGATGGTAGATGGTAGATGGTAGATGGTAGATGGTAGATGGTAGATGGTAGATGGTAGATGGTAGATGGTAGATGGTAGATGGTAGATGGTAGATGGTAGATGGTAGATGGTAGATGGTAGATGGTAGATGGTAGATGGTAGATGGTAGATGGTAGATGGTAGATGGTAGATGGTAGATGGTAGATGGTAGATGGTAGATGGTAGATGGTAGATGGTAGATGGTAGATGGTAGATGGTAGATGGTAGATGGTAGATGGTAGATGGTAGATGGTAGATGGTAGATGGTAGATGGTAGATGGTAGATGGTAGATGGTAGATGGTAGATGGTAGATGGTAGATGGTAGATGGTAGATGGTAGATGGTAGATGGTAGATGGTAGATGGTAGATGGTAGATGGTAGATGGTAGATGGTAGATGGTAGATGGTAGATGGTAGATGGTAGATGGTAGATGGTAGATGGTAGATGGTAGATGGTAGATGGTTAATTGATTTCGGCAGTTCACATTCCTAATTGTCATTTCATGTATCGGTAATTAGGAAAGTTTTGTTTTGTTTTCTTTTTAGTAATCATGCTTGTAGTAAGAAAGTCAAACCTTTCACTTCACAGTTGTAATGCACGTAAAATAGGAACTGTTCGTGCAAACGAAAGGCCTAACGAACGCTTGGATCGAAATGTGCAGAATTGATTGACAAGCCAATATTTGCGGTTAAATTAAAATATTTACATCGACATTACTATATTATATCGATGATAGTGAAAAGTGGGATGTTGTCCGACAATGCAATCATCGTTATAAATAAGTTATTTCTGTTGCATTTATTAGAATTAATAAGGTATTTGAATTGATCTAATTGCAAGAAGCAGCATTTATTTTCAATGCATTAATGAATTTAAGCGGAACGAAGTTCGCCAGGTTGGCTTTTTTGCCTAAGCTAGTCGAAACCATTTCGTAAATATTGTTGTCCAATTATAGCCAGTTTTATAAAACCGTTATAACTGATTTTCGTTGTCATCATTTGTAACCAAGAACTTAAACTGCAGTTTTCTTTGAAACCTTCCGTGTATATTTCATAAAAATATTAATAATAATCGTTAGAGCCTTTTTTGAGCAAAGTATAATAAAGAATTTAAATTGAATTAGAATAATTATGTCCTACTCCCACACAATCATACAACACTTCTTTTAATGTCATATTAAACTCAAGCGTTAAAAATCGATTTAAGCAAATTAACTTTGCCCGAATTCCATTCAAATTAGTTGCGGTGAAACCTTAAAAATATGATTAAACAGACATAAAACATTTTTTTTAAAGTCATGTATACAAAATAAATATGTAAACGGAACGTTGATTCCTTCTTTCAAATTCCCAAAAACACGTCGGCATTTTTTTTTTCTATTAATAAATTCTTTCGGAATTAAAATCTTTTGAATTTTTTTTTCTTATCAATAAGAAGATTTTCTTCTTAGTCAAGTTTGCGAATTCAATTGAATTACCCAAATTAAATGTTTACACTCCATTAAAGAAATTAAAAGTACCTCCTCCACCTTAAAAGGAAGAAGAGGAGTCCATTTAATTTGATATATCGACAAGAAGCCAAATCATTGAGGTATCTTCATCAATGAACTTCAACTATGCTAGCACAAGCACACGAACACAAGTATATAAGGACTTTGTTATTAAAAAGGTAAAATCAGTGATTCGTGAAAAAAATTTAAGTATTTTGTATATACAGCTTTCAAAAATTATACAGAGTTTAATGTTTTGTTTTTGTATTGTTTACTAGCGGGCACCCGAGCGCGTTGCAACGCCCAAGCAAAAACATGTATTTAATGTGAATTTAAATTAAATTTCTTTACTTTATCTAGTTTTTTTTAGTTCGTTTTAGACTGGCTATAACTGGTACCTTATAAGTAATCTACTATTTTTTTCAATTTAGTTTTGCTCGAAAACGCCTCGAACGATTTTGAATAAACTCAACATTTAACATTTAATGGCCATATATTGGCAACGGCTTGATGGAATCAACTGAAATTTTGTTTGGCATAATTCCTCACAGCTTTTTACAGGATGACATTGCAGTTTTTTGTGTGAAACCATTTGAAAGGGTGGCCCATACAACTAGCCGTTCAGTTGTAGCCATCTTTTTTCTGATTTGCTCAAAAATCCCTCTAACGATTATGGTTAAACTTTGTGTGTAATATTCTTTGATTGCTCTTAAGTTTTTGGTTAAGAATGCAAATAACGTAGATCTGGTATTAGCGATTTTTTTCTGTGTGTCTGTTCGCACCTCTAGCCTTAACGGAAGCCGATTTTCTTTAAACTTGGTATATTGTATTTATTTGACCGTCGTCACTCGAAAAGAATTCCTAATTTTTGCTCTAGGCCCCAAAAATAACGGTACCTGCCATACAAAAATTGATTTTCTCGAAAACCGATTTTAATATAACTTTCAGAATGTAATTTCTTTAGGACAATCTATCTTTTGGTTAGAATTTATTTTTCAGAATTTGTCTTATAACGGTAGATATACCTGTCATAGAACTGGAATTTTCAAATCAAGTTTTATCGTAAACTATACACCCGTTTTCAATAAAATTTTAGGCACAGGAAGTCATTTATAACCATTTCGATATGGCATTTCAAAATTCTTTAAAACTTTTTTTTATTGATATTTAAAAATCTGCCGTCACAGGCAGATGTGAAAGTTATTCTTATTTGTTTGACTATAATTAAAATTACAGAACGGAAAATTATAAATAGGAAAAAAGAATAAAGTTTTAATAGAGACTGTTTTACAACGCAGACACGAGATAATATTTGAAGATTGTGGGTATTTTCTGTAAGAGTAGCTTTAAAGGTATATATGCATTTTACATCATTTAAGAAATGATTGGCCGGATGGCATCAGAGTATTATGCCGTTTTTCGTGACGGCACGGCTTAATGGTCGATTTTACAGCTTAAACAAACATTTGGAGCTCATGTGCGTCTGCACATTAATATGATAGATATACTGCAGTTTATTCAATAAGTATATTGAAGTGTTAATGGAGGAGTACGCATCCTGCGCTGCGTGGTCAATAATTGTGAGCTCCCTTTTATTAAATAAGGCTTCAATCAATTCTTTCGCACTAAGAGTTGTCGATCAAAGTTGAGTGCTATAATAATTCTCTTTTTCTTAAAGCAAGGGGGAGGTATCACGTAAGGTGTTTACAAATGAATTGTTTCGCAACCCCAGCCACTTTGAATTGTTGTGTATGCTCATTTTTCTGTTAATATTTTTTTTACGGAAAAATACTTCACAAGCCCAATACCATTTAAGCACCCCCCACTAACCTTCAACGCTCAACCCCGTCCTCCCGACTCCCAACCACCCATATATTCAACAAAACAAATCATAATAATAAAAAGCACTCTGCATTTGAGTAGTCATCGAAATCATTGTGGGTTAGATTTAGATTATAGATGATATGTCGTCTCCAATTTTGCACTCACAATTGTAGGAGGTTCCATTCTACCTTATCGCTCTGTAGAAGGTTATGTTTACCGGTGGTGTGGCGTTGAAGATTATAATGTGTTGGCTTGTTGATGTCGTCGCGGGACACGATGCTGCCCCCCCCCCACGCGGACGAAAAATTCAACTTCATTTTCGTGAGATAAATATCACCTATTTCTCAATCCATTGTACCAACAAAAATTCTTTCCTATCTTTCTATTCCTTCTAACTATTGCCGTGCAGTTTGCATTCAAAAGACCTTGGGTCTTACAGGCATATAGTTAAATTATTATTATTATTATTAATCCGATGTGCGGTAGGATATTTCTGTTTCTACTAAAGACACAATCCCTACGTTTTTTTTTTTTTTAAATATGCTCGCATATTACAAAAAAAAGAAATTTCTCAACTTTTCGCATTCTTATTTTTGTTATAATTCGAGTATTTTCCTTTTCGACGTTATTTCCCTTTCAATAGGAAATGAGGTAGAAAAAAGTTGTTTAAGTTTTTTTCGACGGTATTTCCCAAAATCGGTAATAATATCGATTCGACTTTATTGCCTTGTACCTTATTTCACGGCACCGTCAAGACACACTTGAGGAACATGATAATTGTTCCAGAGATAACCGGATCCATTGTATTTATAATCTTTAGTTCTCCCAATAAGAGGAACGTTTGGTGCGCAATCTATGGACGAAGTTCACAAGCACTTGATTGGTGAGTTAGGAGTGGTTTTTGTCTAGATTGCCATCGGAAGCAAAAACAACAATATAAGACATTTTATGTAAAATAGATAAGACAACTAGCGCCGCCGTTGACGAAATTCAGAATTAAAACCATGAAATTACTATGAAAATGTATATACAATGCCGGATCTACCATTGGTGTGTAGGTACAACAGCAAAGATTTCAGACATGTTGAAATCAAGCTTTAAATTATTGGCCACTGCTTGAGAGCATTCGCCTTTACAAACAAATACCCTAAGCACGGTAGGTTCGGTATTAGTGCCACCCCATAGTTTAAGGTTTATTCCACTTAAGTAAAAAAAAATCTTGAAATACTTTAATAAATTCAAAAAAAAAAAAAAAAAAAAAAAGAAAGGAATATTATGTACATTGTACAAAGTCTGTCCTCCTCACACAACACAAACGTGTTTAAAGGAAAGGTCTTCCCCAATCCCTACATTATTTTCAAACTAACTATTTACAGTAAAATTACAGCACGAGCACACTATACAGAATGTCAATTAATAATTCACGATGACAAAATTCTCGTTGAGAGTATGGCTGACATACAGACGATTGTTTCTCGATACTCGATGCAATCGAATATTTTGTGCGGTGGCCATGAGATGACTGGCAATCTGTAGTCGGTGTTGATGGTATTGATGACGTTGGGAAGAGCGATAACATTACAAACCAATAATTTTCAGTCTCGTGCAGCATTGAATTGATTACATTTTGGATTTACTTTCAAATTCAGTCTGATCCTTTGGTCGCTCCTGGATTGTCTGTTCACTAGTTTTTGTGCCTGTGGTGAGTTCTATTGACACGAACTGACATTGTACAACTTTTGATATTTGCAATCGAAATTTATAATCAAATGTTGGATTGTTCGTTGAATACCTTAAATTTGGGATAAGGAATGGGGATTTGATTGTTTTTTTTTTTTTCAATGGAAATTAACCTTATATAAAGAATTTTTTAATAGAAATGATTTTAGTTTTAGATGACATAATAATAGAAAAAAAGTTAAGATGTAAGCTGATTTAGGTATACAAAATATATACTATTCGGCTCAAATTTAGCTATTGGCTTCTTTAAATGTCCAAAAAACAGATTGTTTCTAACTCAAGATAAACAGAATACTAGAAAACGGCTGGTTGGTGCCTCCCAGATTTGACTTGCGGGTGGCAATGGTACAGATTGCTTGATTGCTAACTTAGAGTTGTGGGTTCGAGCCCCAGCTTGGGCAGCAATTTTTCAATTTTCCCCCAGCTTCAACTGAATTCCGAGTCACGCCATCGTGGGATTTTTGTGAAATGAATAATACCTAATTCTGATTCCATACTGTACCAACAAATATTCTTTCCTATCTACTACTATCTACTCGTTTTAACTAATGCCTAATTAAAGGGAAGGGTAGTTGAAAAGAGAAGGTAGCGGTTGTTTCCTAAAAGAGCAAACAATATAGCTATCGCATTCCCTTAGTGAGCCACAAACTCTAGAGCTTCCAGCTACTTTTTTCCAAGAAGAACACCATATAACGCCTAGTCTCTTGGTTAGGGATTGTGTGTCGGGATAACTTTCCCTAAATGGTTCCGAATCAAAAAACTGCCACGGCTATGGATGGCCTTATTCATGATGACTAGCAAACGAAATAAGGACAACGAATTTAAGTTATGCAAGTGAAATGTCCGGACCATAAATAGGCAACGTGCAGCTGAATAATTAATGGAAGCGATATAACATCATCCATCCAGGGAGGGTGCAAGCAGATATCTATTCCGGCAAATGCTAAAGGACAAGAAAGAAGATGTTTTTTGATGCGACAAGTAGTCAAAGGGGTTTCGTGGATTAATCTAACGCATTGTCACTATCCGCATTAAGTCCAAATTCAATTACATTTTGCTAATCTGCGTCCACGCCCTCACTAGAGAGATAATTGACACAGCCAAATAAGAGTTCTGCGATCTTCTCAAGAAGAAGTTTGATGAATGTCCAAAGTACAACACTTAAGAATTATTCTTGGTGACTTCAACCTGAATATAGGAAAGGAGAGGGCATCTTATTTGACTCGACAGCACATCCCATAATGGACTCAAGATACTTGACATAGTTCCACCATGACCTATTTGTGCTCATTGCTCAACCAAAAGATCAAGAATGCGCCACTAAAGCAGGAAATACACGATACAATCATCGTACCGATTATCGTACAAAAATTTGGTCGAATGCGATGATTGTATCGTGTGTGTACACGAAATGATCCGCTGTACCGATATCGCATGGTCGAATGTTTTCAAGTCTTGAGCGGAAACCAGATGTCATCTACTTGTGTGTAGACGTGTGTGCTCTCTTGCGATATCGTTAGCGATGTCGGTACGATTCAAGTCTGTACGATGATTGTATCGTGTATAAACCCATATTTAAATTTGCTACAAAGACAATTCAAATTGCATGTGTTATAATGACAAACCGCACAAACCCATCTAACCGCATACCTACTTTGGGCTATAATCAATTGCAGTCAATTGCGATGAAAGGTCAATATAAAAACAATTTTCTAGACAACTTCATTTCAGTTTCAGAACAATATGGAAAATCAAAAGGACTTTAAGGATTTTCTGTCCTTACCATTTTTCTGTTCAAAATTAGTTGGAATCGATCCGACTCAAGGTCGGGAAACATTTCGCTTCAAACTTTCTTGTTTGGCTCTTTTCCTTGGTGTCACTAACCACCTTTATCTGATGATTGGTGAACTTGTCTATTTCTATCAACACATCGGTGAATTCTCTAGCCTCCTTGAGGCAACTAAAACAGCAGCTTACATCGCCTATGGTGTCAATACCAACACAAAAGTTTTTGCTGTCCTCTCTGCTGTAAGCCTTCTGAAGAGCGTCCTGCGAACAACTGAAGAACTTTATCCGAAAAGTGAGAAGGAAAAACGTTCCTACCGCGTAACCGAAAATTTCTGGTCTGTACCGTGTTACTTGCTAGTTGCAGTATATTATATAGCGGGATGGATTATTTATTGTATGCCCGGAATCAAGTCCGTCTACCAATATTTGAGATTTGCCGAGAATTTTTCCTATGAGACACCTTTCTGGGTTGCACATCCCTTTAACTATCGGACCAAATTTCGTTATGCCCTGGTCTACTTCAGTGAGCTTTGGGGTGGACATTTGTGTGTTTCGTCGAATATTGGAATAGACGTTCTCATGTGTTGTTTGACTCGGCAGATGTCCATGCAATTCAAGTATATAGGGCAAAAAATTGAGCGGTACTGTCCAACAGGAAAGCCAGAGGATTGTGTATTCCTTGCCAAATTAATTAAGCAGCATCAGCTTATATTGAAGTGAGTATATTTATGGAGTGCCAAAATAGGGGATTTTGATGTTTTGGATTTCGTATTTTCTACTAACTGACAACAGATTGTGTTTGGATTTGAACGAGATTTTTGGAATATCCTTGGTTTTCAACTTTTTCTCATCGTCCGGGATTATATGCTTGGCAGCATTTCAAGTTACTGTTGAAGGTCCTGGCATGGAATTCTTGAAGTTCTTTTTGCTTTTAGTATCTGCACTTGGGCAGTTGTTTTTTGTGTGTTCTTTTGGAAGCGAATTAATAGAGTCGGTAAGATTTCTTTTCATAGCAAATGTTTTGTCTTGAAATTTTAATTTAAAGATAATATTTTGACAGAGCACGAGTATTAGTGAATGTGTATACAATCATCCCTGGGACAGAGGCAATCCATCGTATAAGAAGCAGTTGATCATTTTTATTTTGCGATGTCAGAAGCCAGCTACACTTATTGCAAGAGCATATTCTGTTGTTTCACTAGTAACTTTTCAGCAGGTTGTTAAATATTTTGAATTCATAAGTTTTGACAGATTTTTTTTTTTTTGAAAATTTGTTTTTGGTTTGCAGGTCTGCAACATGTCTTACAGAATTTTTGCCTTGTTAAATACATTTCACAATGGTTGAGTATGGATGGGTCTGATATAATCTACCTTCAACTTTTTTCAAAGGTTCTCGTTAAATGTGTATCTTAGATATACGCACATAAGTTAAAAAAAAAAAATAACTTAACGACACAATTATTATAATACAATTGCAAATAAAATGCAAGACTTTTTTTCTCATTGTGTTTTATTTAATTTACTTTATGCAAAAGAAAAATTTTGAATGCGTTATCAAATTGTTTATTAAAGTTAGGAGTAATAGTAGTAAAATGTTTTTTTATTTTCAAATTAATATTTTTATACATTGTGCCGCGCCTGATCAGCATTCCAAATCAATTAAAACTGTTCTCATGCATATGGATTCTAGAAGAAGAAGTAGCATAAATTGTGTCAAGGCCTGCCTTGAATCCAAATAAAACAATTGTTTTCCTCTCCTCTAGGAAGGAGCTTCAAATAGAACTTTTTCGAACACTCTTCTTGCTGACACTTGAAAGATTCGGTACTTATCGATGGGAGATTAGCCAGAAAAGTGATAAACATTTCTTTTTTCGGGAGAGATTAACCGCACTTGACTTTAACAATATGCATTATTTAGTGAATTTTTAGCCAGCGCGCTGTTTATGTCCACTGATTTCCTAGAAGGACGTCTTAGTGTACACCGATGACTCCCACTAACTTCTTTTTTCTTTAATGATTTGAAGAGGAGCTGAAGATCCTCTTTTAAAATTAGCAGGGAACTTGGATCATTGTACTCGGCAGCTTTGACAATAGTCAAATTGTATACATTGAACCTGGTGAAACATGTATCCTCTGATCGCTATTATTGTTTCGGTGGCAGACTGCTACTTCAAGGCTAAGTACTCCAGATAGTGATTCAGGAGAATACTCTAATTCACTTTTGACACTTTTCAAAAAGGAGCTCTTTCCGTCTCCCCTTCTCTTGCTCCAATGACAACTTGTATTGTTTTTCTTATGATATCAATGTCATCCTCACCAGCATAGCCAAAAAATTTGACGGATCTATACAAAATCGTACCGCTGGTATTCTCATGCGAATTGCGTATGATTGCCTCAAGAAGGATAATGAAGATGTTACATAATAGCTCGTCACATTGCCCCAAACAATTATTCTCGACATCAAAGGAGTTGGTGATGGTGTCAATAGTCATGTACTCGTACCATCGTTCAACAGTTTGTTCAAGTCTTCTTTCCAAATTTACAGCACCAACTGTGAGTCTTTTACAACATTCCCACACTCGTATCTGCGGGCTTCTGTGCCCCGTTGAGGAACATTTTACCCTTCAGTAGAATTTTTGAACATTGCTTCTGCCACAGCACCCCCCCCCCTCAATAGGTTCAACAACTCGCTTTAACCTTATACTAAACTTAAGCTACGAGCAGACGGCATATGAAAACCCGCAAACGTTTGCGACTCTGACGTCACGTAAAAACTCGCAAACATATCACAAATTCTATCCCCACACCAGTGCTCGCAAACGTGCATATAGGGGTGTTCACACGATATGCAATATCTGATCGCAAATGTTTTGGTCTATATGCGAGGTGTTCACACGATGTGCAACAATATCCGCATATTACCAATTTCCAGTCATATGCAGGTTTGCGAACATTTGTGAAGCTTTGTGTACCTATTTGGCTTGGGATTCTTGACGTAGCTATAATCTCGAATATTAAAAAGTGCTATAATTAATTCAAAATGTCGAAACAAAGTGGGCTTCTATTGCTATTTTGGCATTGGATATGCTAGAAAATGAAATCCGAGAATTGAGTTTAAAAAAAATTAAACGGGTTCGTAGTGTGTGGACAAAAAATTGGCTTCTACATCGCCAGACGGAAGGCTTTTGCGCAAAATAAATTGATGCTGGAATTACGTTCTAATGAACCAGAATTATATCACGGTTTTGTTCGTATGTCGGCTTATCAATTTGACCATTTGCTTTCCTTGGTATGACCGCGTATTCAAAAAGCTGATACAAAACTTGCGATTTTGCATTTCTGCCTCAGACCGACTAATGCTGACTCTCCGGTTCTTGACTACAGGCGAGAATTTTCGGTCTATGCAATATCTTTTCCGCATTCCAGTCAATGCCATCTCAACCATAATCCCAGAAGTGCTCGACGCAATCTATGAAGCGCTTGTCGTGGATTATTTGAAAGTGAGTGCTTTCAACAGTTCTGCTCTCGACAGTTCACAATAATACCACTTTTATTGACATCTAGAAAAAAAGCACTTGTGATCTCTGGTGGCAACGAACGGAAACCGGAAACAATAATAAACTTTCATCAACTACCCATTTTAATAATAATTTTTTATCGAAATTTGTTTTTTTATTTTTTTTTTCTCAATATTCTCCTTATAAAACAGAGAATTTCAGCTGATATTTGCTCGCACATCGATGCATTTGCAATGTCCTGTTTTCGTGTAGTTGCAAATGATTGGGACGACCGCAAATGCCCGCACATGGCTGCAAATTGTCACAATTGATTTGCAAGAGTGTTCACACGATATGCAAAAAAGTCTGAAACTAATGTGCGACTTGGTTGTCGCACATCATCCGCACATGGTTTGCGAGCATATGCGGACTGTCCCAAAGGGGTGTTCAGACGATGTGCGACCAAGAATCGCAAATGATGACGTAAAATTGACGTCAGTCAGCTCGTAGCTTTACTTATGTTGTCTCAACAAGAGTGTGATGCTCCTAGGTCTTGCTAAATATGCCCCTCTAGCCGACTCGATTTCTAGCCTGCAGTATACAAATTTTCGCTTCAAGTTGTTGGAGGTTTCCCTTCTACCTATGGTCGCTCCATCGAAGATTTTGATTTCAGGGCATATGTTGTTGCTTATAGCAGTGCCCAGGTAGACAAATTCATTGACTTCCTCAATATTATATATCAATGGTCATGTTCTGACCAAGTCAGTGGTGGGATTGGACTTTTGTTGATGAAAACATATACTTCGTCTTGTCCTCGTTTATTTTCAGTCCCATTTTACTTGCTGCTCACTTCATAGTAGTAAAGACACAGGTTACTGCTCGCTTTGTTCTTCCTATCACATCAATGTCGTTCGCGAACCCAAGTTATTCTTACTATTTATTAAAGATGGTGCCCGATGTGCTGGCACGGGTGTTCCGTATGATATTTTCAAGTACAGTTTTAAAAAAGCTGCATCACAGTGCGTCACCTTGTCTTATCCCTCTTGTGGTTTCGAAGGTTCCAATGGAGTCCCTACCAACTTTGACGGAACAACCAGAATTTTCCAAGTTTATCCTTATAAGGCGTATCAGTTTAGCAGAGATGCTAAAGTTGGACGTGACACGATACAGTTCAACTCTATAAACGCTGTCGTAGGCTGCTTCAAAATCGACGAACAGGTGGTGGCTATCGATTTTATATTCTTTGGTTTTCTCTAGGATCTGGCTTAATGCGAATTTTTGCATTGGTAAAGACCTATTAGATCATCAGCAAACGGCTTGAGATGTTTACATAAAAAGCTGGCGGACAGGATCTTATTAGCGATGTTTAAAAGACTGATGCCTCTATAGTTGGCGCAGAGCAGTCGGTTTCCTTTTTTTATGGATTTTGCAGATGGAACCATATTTTGTAGATGAGTTGGTGTATGCTCCTGACTAAGTTATTTCCAGCGTGTTTAAAAAGTTCCACTTTGTAGACCACCGCATCCATCTGCTTTCCTCATCTATAGTCTGGTGATGGCTACTTTCATTTCATTTTGATCGGGCGGTCATGTCATAATTTAGATTAATTGGTACAATTTGATCTAAGGTGGGATCTTGGCTGTCATCGCCATATATTAACTGGTTAAAGTAGTCTCTCCACGTGCCCAGCGTATCTACTATATGCTATTACCAGTGCTCTCTATCTTTCCGAAAATCCAATGCTCCTCCTTTCTCTTTTGATGGTAGAAAGCACTGTTGGCGCTCTTGAACGCTCTTACTCTGGCCTAAATACTGCCTGGCAGGCTTCGTTCTGTTGGTGTCATCTAATGAAAGCCAAAAAAGAAACAAGACGACACAAAAACACACATTTACCAACACTTACACAAAAAACTCACCGACACACACTTAAGCATACCTAATATGTATCTAAAATCTAACCTACTTAATAATTTTAAATAACAAATCCTGACAAATTCCAGTTTAATCACTGAGACACAATAAACCATTAAGTCAACCCTATAACTACAACAATCACCTCGATTCAATTTAAATTCATTTGTGTGCCTTTATGGTTTGATGATGTTGCTGAGATTACTGCATAATTTGCTTTATGTGTTTTCATATGCGGGTAGGTTCAATCAAATTAATATCCTTGGGAATAATAATAATTAAACTCTATTCCAGGATTTTGATCTAGGTCAATGTGAATCTATATAAATGTATGTACAACAAATACCGCAAGCAAGAAGCAACAACACATACACACCACAAATACTAATACATTATTGTGTCTCTCCCCATCCTATAAATTATTGTGCAAATGTGCGATACGATACGAATCAAGTATAATTGCTGCCTAATTGTTTGTGTAATTTTGTATAAATCATCCATGAACTGAACACGCCTTTCCCTTCTCTGATTAATTTGATAAGCGTATTCAAATTATTATCAACGGAAACATTTAACTTAATACTCACACCCAGCCAGTAGGTAGGATATATGGTAGAGGTTTAAGATTTGCTTAGGATGTGTGTGTAAATTGATAATTTCCGATTCAATATTTGTTATTTGATTTAGATGTATGAACAAAAATGTAAATGTATCTAGGTCAAAATATGCAATTTATTGTTTTCAAGAAATCAGAAACCGAAAACCACAAATATTTATTGTATTTCTGTGTCGAAAACGATCTTAAAGTGTTATTCGAAAACAAAAATACCATTTAAAGATGGATTTAATCTAAAGAAATTTAATAACATAGGTACATACAGCGTGAGTCTCTATGACACTAGAGGCTAGAGTGGACAGTTCTATGAGTAGCTCAAATATATTTGCTTAGGATTGTTTTTGTTAGTCTGAAAACTCAACGATTGGCTAAAGTTGGTGGCAAAAAGATTAGTTACTTTTGGGCAGTAGATGGCGTCAGGGCCGAATGCTAAGGTCTGCAGGCCCTTGGGCAACAAAGAAGTGGAGGGCCCCCCACCCAAATTATTTAACGAACAAAATAAACAATTGTTTTTTACTTAAAAAAATAAAAAAAAAAAAAAAATAAGCGAGAGCTACAGTATGCTTTTAACGAACTGTTGGATAATTACTCCCTTCAATTTTCTATCCGTATGCGTTCGCCTTCCACAGCCAGCCGCTGTTCCAGTTTCAGAAACAAAATTCTTCTTTGGCAGACAGGAAATAATAAAATAACATTAATTTTGTGTGGCCACTGTTCAATAACCGCTGGCGCAATAAAAAAAAGGATGTGTGAAACGCCCAAAGTTGAGACTTTTTGATGCCAGAGAAACTACTATGAGCTTAGTGACATTCAATTTGAAGCTCGTAGTTCGATTTGAACAAAACAAGACAAAACTTAAATTTTTAAAAATTAATTTTTGAATGGAAATAGCAATATACCTATGGGTGTATTTAACAATTCTTGAACCACACTCTGCTACGTTACCAAGGAATACAAACCGAAGTGTTCATCTCCTTACTTCAAAACTGCGACTGAGAGTTAAAAAACATTAAAAAATGAATGCATATCACGGCTTTTGACGGAAACGCCCCTTAAATGTGGGCGTGTCCTAAAAATTTGTGAAAAGAAACTTAATGCATTAACTGAGCTTTGATCTTTAGTCAATTTTTAGGCATATGTGTAAAACTACAGCTGAATCGAGTAGTTTTTAAACGACCTTACCTAGATAAAGGTTTTTTATAAAAGTCTAGCCCTTAAAAGTGGGCGTAATGAAAAAATTTACACGAAAAAATGAAGAGATATATTTTTCATATAACGAAAAGAAAAATGTTTAAAATTGAAAATTGGTATACCTTAAATGTATGGCTACGTTTTTCGTTTTTTCAAGAAAAGTGGGCGTAAGCCACGCAGAAAATTCAAAAATTTTCATTTCATACACAAGCTTCTTAGTTTCGACTAAGAGACGCACACATTTTTATTTAATTGGAAGAAGATTTATATAAAGTTTACGTGTGCTTTCATCGTACCTGTACAAAAAACACAATTTAATTTATCCAAATTGAGGTTGTTTAACAAAAATGGCGATTGTAGGCGTGTTTGTAAGCGGATTTAACCGGTTCAAGAACTTAGCCTTACTCTTGAACCAAAAATTATTTTATAACAAATTTCAGCTTTCCAGCTCAAATATTGCGATCTCTAGAGACGGACATGGCAAAATCGACTGAGCTTTTGATTCTGAATAAGAATATATTATACTTTTCTAATATAACGGTATGTTACAAACTCCACACTAAATACAATATACTCATTCATTCATATATTTAGAATACGGTACAATCACCTAGCTGTTGGTGTTTATCTAAGTGGCTGCCTCTGTGCCAACAATAAAGATTGTATATTACATCTAACATCTAAGGAAATGTCATCAAAAAATGTAAGGTAAAAAAGAATTTAATATCGTGAAGAAACTTACAGACTATCATTTCATCTCCGAAAAAGTACACACAAAAAAAATGCCCGAGTGTGCACATCAAGAGCAAAAAGAACTTCAAGAATTCCATTCCCGCTCCCTCAACATACCCAGTAACCTGAAATGCTGACAAGCATAATAATCCCGAGCAATGAGAAAAAGTTGAAAACCTAGGATATTCCAAAAATCTCGTTTGAGTCCAAACGCAACCTATTGGCCTCACAAAATTTTAAAATCAAAACCTCATATTCCCCTCGGGGATTCAATATTAGCTGATGCTGTCCAATTAATTTGGCAAAGAAAACACTATATCCTCTGGCTTTCCCGATGAACAATGACTCTCAACCTTTTGCCATATATATTTGAAATGCATGGACATGGACATCTGCCTAAGACAAACAGCACAGGTAAACGTCAATTCCAATATTCGACGAAACACACAGATGTCCCCCCATAAGAGTTAACTGCAGTAGATCAGGCCTAGGCCATAACGCAACTAGTGAAAAGATGTCTCATAGGAAAAGCCCTCTCCAAATCTCATATATTGGAAGATGGACTCGATTCCATTCATACAATAAATAATCCGACAGCCTACGTAGGTGGTGGACAGTTATAGTGGGCCAGGAATATTCGTAAACACGGGAGGTGGGAAGATTTTACGGATAAAGTTCTTCAGTGCTCGGAGTCCATTTTTCAGAAGGCTAATGGCAGAAACAACAGCGAACAATTTTGCGATTCTATCAAATCCGTAGGCGTTGTAAGCTACTTTTTTGGTTACCTCTAAGAGGCTTGAAATTTGTCCGATGAAGTGGTAGAAAAAGAGAAGTTCTTACATAACCAATTGGTGACACCAATAAAAAGAGTCAAACAAGAAAGTTTGAGACGAAATGTATTGCGATCTCGAGTCGGATCGAATGCAACTAATTATGCACATAAATATGATAAGGATTTGTAATCCTTAAAATCTTTTAGAGGCTTAATAATGTGCACGATAATACATAAGACTGTCTTAGGTAAGGAGCCAGTTACAGAGATCTGGAAAACCAATCAGGATTTTTTTATATAAATAACTGAAATGATTCGAATAAAAATATAAATGCTACATTAATCGATGGAAACCAACTCAGAGAATTTTGTTTGCTTATACAAATTCCAACTAATTTTATACTTTTTTATTAAAAATGTATTTTTTTATTTTCCTGAATTTTATATTTCGTAAATGCCGTTTTTTGGCTCAAACTTTATCCTGTTGCCCTGCCAAATTTCTATCAGAAAAAAAAAATCCGAAAAATTTGGAATATTTAATCGCAATTAAAATGCCACCAGTATGTCACTTTCAGTAAAGCAGTTTCACAATATTTTATGTTAATCGATTCGCGGTATAAATATATTTTTCTGGACCCGTGCGTCGCGTCATCTAGTTCTCGTCTATGTCGATAGTTTCTTTACTCGACAATGCACAAAGTAGGAACATAATAAAATTATGCGTGTGGATGAACGCTTGTTTTGTTAATTGTCAAACAGACATATTTTTCCTGACATCTCTTTCGTGATTGCTGTTACCGCTAATCATTAAAAAATTCCAGTTTTCATGATGTTCCCACTATTTTTCTGATAGGTTTTCCTGATTGATATAACTGGCCCCTGATTATAAGGTTGAGTATGCAGTTAGCTGGCTAGTGGTTTTTGATACAATTGATCTATAATTTTCATTTGTATCCTTTTTTTTTTTGTTAGTCTATCAAGTACATGGTGTTTTTCAAATAAATTGACCACATTTTCTCGATTTAATATTTTCCATTACCATAGACTAACTAATAATAAAGACAGGCTGCTTCATAGAAGAAAAAAAGAAGCGATTTAAGATTGCATCAACCTTTTTCCTCCCTTCCTTTTCCCTTTTTTCTTCTATGAAGCGGCAATTTAATAAATTTATTAATTAAAATAAGCATTTTAAGCAATGTTATTTATTTGCATGGAATCGAAATCAGGAGAGCTTTAATTATGACCAACAATGTTTTTTGATTTGTTTGCAAACACGCGGATAATGAAATTTAAAGTTACATGTTTCCTGACCTTAATCCCATCGAAAATTTGTGGGGAATAATGGCCAGAAAGATTTATAAAAATGGAAAGCAGTACAGAAATGTAACAGAACTAAAAAGATCAATTTTTAACCGAAGCATGGTTGGAAATCCACGAACAAGTCCTCCAAAACTTGATAAATTCGATGCCGAACAGGATATTTCAAGTTATTAAGTATCAAGGAGGTTGTACAAAGTATTGACTTCAAAATTAATAGGTAATTCAGTGTTAAAATTAAGAAAATATTGACAAATATTGACTGTCTTTATACTTGTTTCGCATTTTTTACTATAATTTTCCTACAATTAATGAATAATCACCTTCTCTTTCAAGAGAAATTGGGATAACGGTATCATTTTTTGTATTTAATAGAGAATCCATTCATTAAGTATTTGGCGAATATAAACACTGCATAACTTTTGGAACTTAGCTCTTACGTCATATTGAACAGCTTGAGAATGGCTGTCTTTATACTACTTATTTCGTCCACTGTATATCGAATGATCACCAATAAATTTTCATCTTCTTCTTCTTCTTCTTCTTCTTCTTCTTCTTCTTCTTCTTCTTCTTCTTCTTCTTCTTCTTCTTCTTCTTCTTCTTCTTCTTCTTCTTCTTCTTCTTCTTCTTCTTCTTCTTCTTCTTCTTCTTCTTCTTCTTCTTCTTCTTCTTCTTCTTCTTCTTGGCAGCAACTTTTTGACCACTGGAGCATATTTTGGCAACCAGATTCGTTCATCTCTCTCTGAAACTTGCACGATACCTCAGCTGTGACCACGACTGCAAACTCTGGGACTAAGTCAGAGTTGGTCAGGAGCCGTTCAAAATCCCGAAATTTCAAAATCCCGGATGAAAAAAAGCAAAGCCCTTGTGCCACCCAGAAGTAAGTGAAAAAACTGTTGCCGCAGGCGCTTACCAGACGACTAAAAATACCCATAGCGGAGCAACGAAGTTGCGTGAGCGGGTGTGCCCTCGAAAAATTGAGTTAAATCCCTAGATCCCGCGAAGTTTGCCACCCAAATACTTCCGATTAAGAAAACTATTGACACGGGCGTCAGTACTTCGCCTGGACGTATTTCAAATCACGAAATATTTGATTTTTCAGTACCTATTGATTGCTTTCGGGATTTTCAATTTTACGGATTTCTAATCTTCGTAGGTACATTGTTCGATATGGTTTGTAGCTACCGGATCCTCAATACTTAATGCAGACAACCGTTGACAAAGGCTTGCAATCTATTGGAGATTTTGGCAGAGCGTGTCCACGATTCACATGCATACAGTAGGGGAAAGTGTTCTAAAATGGCCCCCCTAAGAAAAATGTCCTATAACTCGTTTTAAATTTTAGCTTAATATGTTATACATATCTTTTCAAAGTTGTATCAAGAGCGCTTGTTTTTTAAGCTTACCAAGTTAAAATAGTTTCAAGAAGTATTTAAAAATTTTAATTTTCAAAACGTCCTTAAATTCTAGTCACTGAAATTGCTTGGGTAAAATGGCACCCTGGTATGCCATTTTATCCTAGTAAACCAAAAACCACTTTCAATTGAAGGAAAATAAACAGAAAACAATTTATTTTAAATAACTTCAATAAAAAAAAAAAAACAGTAACAAAGTTAATAATTATAAATACAAATTGGCACTCCATATGATTTGGTACCCTTAGTCCAGCCCATTTTTTTTTTTTTTTTAATTACTCCAAGTGCTTTTGACATTAAGTCCCCCATCCAGGACTGTCTGCTAGGCGACCCTTATTACTTTCCAACCATTTTTGCTAAAAAGGAAATCGAAAAATGAGTACTTGCCTAAAATGGCACTGTGCCGTTCTGCCCAAGTACTGAGAAATCCATTTTGCCCATTTAGTGTTTTTTTATTAAACATTTAACACTGAACAAACTTAAACCTACCCAAGACAAATGATTTTGCCAATATAATAAGAAAGACTTCATTACATACATTTACATCCTTCTACAAATTGAAATGTTTTTTTAGGAGTTTCAGAGTTTAAAAAATTTCACAAAAATAATTTTGTCATCATTTTGAGACGCCAAGACACAGTTTGACCTGTCAAATTTTATATAACAGCATGAAGTTGGTAACATTTCGTTTGTGCCAGTGATGACAAACTAAAGAGCTGCGCGTTCACAAAACATGTTAATTATGTTCGATTATAAGTTTTCTAGCAAGTATGCCATTTTACATTAGAGGGGCATTGTAGGACACTCTCCCCTACATATTTCAATTTTTCAATTTGGTACGAAATGATGTTTTTATAGAGTTCCATAGCATTCCATAAATGCATTACGAGCTTTATTCATGATATTGCTGACGTCCAGCTCTGCTCCACCATTGAGTGACTGCCAAAAACCTGTTGGTGTGCATTATGTTTGCTTGTTTGGCGTTTGGTCAGCCGCTCTTCATTTTGTTGAAACGAATAACACATTTGGTTAAGGGTACCATTAGAAAAATATCATCAGTATAGTCCAAATGGCTTAGCTTGTGATTGAATTTTACTCAATTGGAATTCTTTTCCGGGATTGTTAATTTTACTCAAAATCCTCTTGTGGAATTTTTCACCTTTAGGGCTAGGTCGATTTCATAAGTTTCCAGATACAAAAGTACCTTACCTACACATTCGGGTGCAAGGCTTGAAAAGTCTTATTCATCTGCCGAACAAATTGTATCACTTATTTGCATTTCGCATACACAAACAATTTAACACATTGGATGGTATATTTAAAGCCTAAATTGTAAACAATATTTTAGCATTCAGTTTTTGTAGGACTTGCTCTAATAACAAGGGAATATTAACGTCTCGCCACAGTCAACTGTCGAGCACTTCTAACTTCTAACACAATCGTTCCTAATCGTCGATGTAATCTATGCGCACTGATATTATCCTCGAATTGAAATGCAAACACTCATTTAAGCTATAAAGCTTTATTCCACCCCACATCTCATATCGCCTATGGCCTATACCTTCAATTTTACCACCCCATACTATTAAACACACGGTGAATTATATCCCTCGTCCAGTAATGGAATTATTTTCAAATGCAATCCTAACTATTTGGAGTGGCGGCACCGCATCACCGACCCACCCGACCCAAACCGTCCGTGGCAGCTGGCAGTCCTGGAACTGGTAATGCAGGTGTTGTTTTGGGGCTCTATGGCAGTTGGCAGGGCGGGTCTGTGGTGGTGCCTATGACACGCTCTCTATCGCTGATTCTATTTAAAGAATAAAGAAAAAGAGAGAACAATCTAAATGGGTTTTTATTGTGGTTATTGCGAAAAGTCACGATACCGTAATTATGTGTGTCAGACGGTATAACTTATACTTCGAATGCCGGCTGAAAAGCTTAGCCATGTCAGAAGGGGTGGCTAGTGGGAAGGATAACTTCCTCTGAACGGAAAATGTGCATTTTAAGACTAAGGACAAGGTTGAAGACAGATCTATAAAAACATAAAGACGACGAACCCATATGATTTATATTATTTGTCGGGTTTGACAAAATTTAAATCTTAAACGTTTTTTGCTGTCATTAATTTCAAAACGTCGTCGTATATTGTTTCCTGTTTTTAGATCACTAGACAATGCGTTGCAAATCACTTACCTATACCTTCGTTCAGAACTGAGTGCACTAATGATGAATTTCGTGACCGACAGGCTCAAGAGTGTACTCCTTGCAAAAAAAAAAATAGAACTTTTTCTGGTGGATCATTTTTTTTTTTCATTTGAACAGATAAAATCTCTTATTGGAATGAATTAACAAAAAAACTAAAGCGTTAAAATCTATCGTTTCAATGGGTTGGCATTAATTTGAATGGAATAAAGCTTTGGGGAAAGAATTGCCAAGGAGACTGAAGACAATATACCGAAGGCGGCTCTATTTATTCCGCTTAATACTTAGGGTGGTATTCACGGATCACTCTTAGGTATACAGCTTCGTAAATCTATTCACCAAGCACTATTAGTAAGAGCTCATGAGTGGTCAGGATCAGGATCACTTAAGTAACGAGCGGTATCTTCGATTTTTTTTTCGAAACTAGATGTCTGTTTATACACAGGCGTATTTACCAGTCTTATTTTATACCCCGTTCTGTGTAATGTATTTGGTGTGGAGTTTGTAACATAGAGAAATAAAACCGTTAGGTATAGAAAAGTGTATTATATTCTGACTCAGAATCAAAAGGCTAGTCGATTTACCCATCTATCTATTCATGTCTGTCCGTACGTCTGCCCATATGTATACTCTCTTTTCTCTAGACTCTAGAGGTTGACATTGTTGAGCTAGAAAGTTAAAATTTTGTGTATGTATAATAATCTTTGGCTCAAGAGTAAAGCAACCTCAATTTGGCAAAATCAAATTTTGTTTTCTGTACAGTTACGATTAAAGCACAACGCTAAGATTTTGCACACTCAAGCTTCAGGTAAATCTTCTTCCAACTAAATAAAAATATTTCAGTTTGGGCGTGGCTAACGCCAACTTTTTTTGCAAATAAACGGTACTTATAATGAATCCCCAAGCCCAAAATTGTGCGTCTCTTAGTCGAAACTAAGAAGGTTGTGTATAAAAAGAAATGTTTGAATTTTGAGCCTGACTTACGCCCACTTTTGATGAAAGAACAAAAAACGTAGTTTTAAAAAATTGTTGGTACCAATATTCAATTTTAACGTTGTTTTTCCGTTCGTTATATGAAAAATATATCTCTACATTAATAATAATAATAATACGCCCACTTTTAAGGTCGTGATTTTTATAAAATACCTTTATGCTATTAAGATCGTTAAGAAACTACTGGATTCAGCTGCATTTTTACACATATGCCTAAATATACTGACTTATGATCAAAGCACAGTTAGTGCTTCAATTTTTTAAGACACGCCTACTTTTAATGGGTGTTTCCGTCAAAAGTCGTAATATGCATTATTTGTTTTGATGTTTTTTAACTATCGCAGTTTTGAAGTAAGAAGATGAACACTTCGGTTTGTATACCTTGGTTATGTAGGAGAGTGTGATTAAAGAGTTGTAACATACATCCATAGTCGCTATTTCCATGCAAAATCTAATTTTTAAAAATTAAAGTTTTGTCTTGTTTTGTTCAAATCGATCTGCAATCTTAAGATTGAATGTCACTGAGCTCATAGTAATTGCCCTGGCAATAAAAAGTCTCAACTTTGGGCGTGGCACACGCCTTTTTTTATTTAGTCCGCAGTTATTGAACATTGGCCACACAAAATTAATGTTATTGAATTTTTTCCTGTCTGCTAAAGAAGAATTTTGTTTCTGAAATTGGAACAGCGGGTGGCTGCGGCAGGCCAACACATACACATACAAAAATATAGGGAATGTGGTATCCAACAGTTTGTTGCAAACGTACTGTTCTGTACCTCTCGCCTATGTTTAATTTAGCATTACATTTCTTGCTATTTTTTTGGCTTGGAAATTTTTGAAGTCTTGGAATGAAAGACAGGTTGGAAACCGTTCTATAGTTGGCGATGTCAGATTAACTAACCTTTTTAAATACCGGAGTAATGAATGATTCTTTCCGGACATAAGAGATAGTGTGAAACAAAATTGAAGCGGAGTAGCTAAGATGGATACCCATTTTTTAAATTATGAAAGTATGTTATCATCTTTTAGTAACGAAAGATAATGCAAAACGTTGTCTTTATCAATAGGAATATTGTTAAAAGTAGCTTGGGGGGAATCACAGCAATATTGAAAGGAACCTTCGTCTTTATTGACTGAAATTTCAAAACAAAATTTACTGATTTAAAATTTGCAAACACTTTGCTGATCTCAGGAGAGCAACTTAGAGGAAAAGTAAATTAAACTCTCTTCAACAAAATGCAAGGAACACATTCTGATTAGAAATTGAAAGGCTTTTAACAACTTCACTGTCCAATGAATCATATGTGATTCATGAAATCATATTTGTCCCGAGTTTCCTACGTCCATGAATCACATATGATTCAAAAGTAATTTTAAATGAAAATTACTCTACGTCCCCATAGAAACTGGTCAAATAAAATCTCTACGTTCATATAGAAAAGGAAATTCCAATATTACGTTCAATGAATCATATTTGATACATAGAATTTGAAACTTTTATTCTATCGCCTCAAATTTGTTGGTCTATTTATCGCGTGTCGCATGTTTAGTCCTCGTTACCCTCGGTAAGTCATATCAAAATTGGAGATAGGCCCTTACTGTTTGTTTATGTTTGTCTGGTTTTGTTTTTAGTTTGGTTAATAGATGGTTAAGCGTTTTGTTACATTTGAAAGCCAAACGACCGTCTTTTACACTTTTGTTGATAACTTGTTTGAAGTTTTCAGTGAGTTTTGGAACAAACACTATACTTTTGTAGAAACCATTGTTTGGATCTTCTGTTCTTGTAGCTTGCGTTTTGTATTTGTGTTTGAAGATTAAACCACGACTTATATTGTAGTAAAAGGTTATTATTGTTTATCAAAGGTTTGTAAGAAAATAACACGTTTGTTCCGAGGTTCGTTTATTGACTGCTGGGCATTGATCAAACATAATATTATGGAGGTTCAAAGCTGGTGCACTGGCAAAATGCAAGCTCAGCACATATAACAACTCGTGTGTATGATACACCTGGAGAACCATTAGATGGAATGGTTCCCAAGATGTAATTGAATGCTGTTTTGGGGGTTTCATATTATTTGCCGGGGAATTGAGGTTGGCCTTGATTCCCACGACAAATAATGATGAGGTTGTCATTACAATATCAGGAGGATATAGCCATCATCGAGCGAAAACCTTACTTACGAGGTTGGAGGCAGTGTTGATGATGATGATGATATGTTTAGCTTGGTTCGAACGAAATGAAGAATGACCTGCCTGACGCATTATGTTTTTGATACCAGTTGTACAATAAGCGGTCGTTTTCCCTGTGGACTTTAACATCCAGATATGAAATCGCATTATTGTATTCTATTTCAACTGTGAATTGTATTTTTGGATGGAATCCGATTAGGATAGAAAGCACGTTGTCAACTTCCTGTTTGTCAATCACAGCAAATATGTCGTCCACATATTTAGCGTTGAACGAAGGCATCGAAACATTCGTCTAGAACGGGATCTAGTACTAAGCCAGCGATTGTGTGTGTCAGAGGATTGCCCATATACATTCCAAAAATCTGCTTGTATCTCATATAATCATCGAAAAAAATTGACTTATCGTTCTTTCTCGCAGCCCTTCGCATTCATTGGTATGCATTTTTGTATGTATGTACATTGTACAGAACACTGGCGGCCAAAAGTTTGAGGATATTTCTCTTGGTTGATAATCTGATTCACTTCCGGAACTGAAATCCTCACTTTCCATGTTCATCAAAAGCAAACAGAGATGTTGTTTGGTTGAGTGCAGGGAAATAAGTCCCCGGGTACTAAGTCCACCGAGGGACTTTATTCCCACTTAGTGGGAACTTAGTCCACTTTAGAGAAGTGGACTTATTTCCCATGCAAGATGGGAACGTGCTCCACTTTCTTGGGGGAACTAAGTACACACTTCGAATCATGAAGAGGGAACTAACTTCCAACAATAATGGTTTAGAATCTTACAAACTGAACTATGTGCAAAGTTTTTTGTTATCTATAAGCAGTTTTGCATACACCCAACCTTGCACCTACTCCAAATCTAACAGTGATTCCAAGCGGGGGTTTCAGGGGGGCAGCATGCCCCCCCTTACTCATTTCACTTTTTTCCGATATAAGCTTCGTATGCCATTTTTGCATATTTCTTAATTCTTAATTCTCTTGTTTTGGAAAAGGAAGTGGGAACGTATTTTACATCAAAGGGGAATTAAATTCACACGATTTTCTTGGGATTAAATTCTCACCATTCATGGGAAATAAGTCCACTTCGCTTAAGTGGACTAAGTTCCCACTAAGTGGGAACAAAGTTCCTCGGTGGACTTATTTCCCTGCACCGTTTGGTTGGTGGTTGCTATCGAAAAAGAAAGCTTAGCAAACGACACTCACCATGAACATAATTGAAGGACAAGCAATCTAACGCTATGACTACACAGTAATATTTATTTATTGCTTTGCAACCTTAATCATATGATACAGTGTATCTTCTACTGACAAGGTCGCCACAAAAACTATATATGTACATGTACATATTATTATTATTATGTAAAAACCGATTTTGCTTTAAATCCGAGTCAATAAAAATCAAAAAAAAATAAAGTTTGGACGTAGAAACAATTTTGAATCAATTCGTTTAGGGACGTACAAAACTCTTCATTTTTTGAATCATATATGATTCATGGACGCTGGAAACACGGTACAAAAAAAAATTTTATGTATCAAATGTGATTCATGGGACGTGAAGGTAATGTCCTTATATCTGATAAAGAATAATGGACGTAGAGACGTTTTTCAATCAGTTTGTATGGGGACAGTGAAGTTGTTAATGTAAGACTTCCAAGTCTTATTCCGTTTGTTACGAAGAGATTTAAGTTCTTTCGTGTATCACGGACGGCCGCAATTGATATTTTTAGATATCTTAAGAGGAAGTGAATGTATCAAGCAGCTATTGAAAATTTCATAAAATTGAGTAACTGCATCGTCAATATAGAGCAAACATGTTTATTCGAAATATAAGAAGCATTCAATTTGTAATTGAAGTTCTGCTTTATGGAAATCAAGTGAATAAGAAGAGTCTTCAGCATTATTGAATAAATTGCTTATGTTTATACCAAAAATTATATCCAGTGGAGGATGGTAGGAGTCTAAGTTAGAAGTGGCAGAGGTTAAAGGTAGATTCTACCACTACACTACCGTACTAACAGAGTCAGATCTATAATTCTTTTCCAAACTTGCTGTTAGTCAGTAGAGGTTATATTGACCAAAAGAAGAAGTTCCTGTTGTGAAGAAGTTAGAGAAGCTTCTAAGGACTCGTCTTCTGAAGGGGTCCAAATAATGTTAGGTAAATTTATATCACCTAACAATAAAAATATTATATCATATTAAAATAACTTCCATGCTCACTATCAAATAGATCTCATTAAAAAATATTACATTACAACTCAGAAAATAGTCATCTCAAGTAATGTTCTATCAATTTTGAGCTTATGGAACCGCTCTTTCTTTAAAAGCTGAATAGTGCATCGAATGTTCTTTTCAACTAAAAAGAGCCGATGAACTTTTGAATATCTGGCACTACCATCAGCTCTTCTATTGATCTGAGATACACGGTCCATGGTTACCTATATGGCTTGAGACTGCTCACACCAGAAGAAAATTGTCAGATATGTATACAAGTATCCAACCGCGTGTGCATATACCCAAACTAATTATTAGAATGTACCCTTAACTTTGAATGTATAACACAATATTATTAGTTGTTTTGTTGCTAATCCTTATTGTCTTGTTTGAACCGAAGAGGAACGATTTTAACTTTTTGAAAAACTGTGTGCAATTTCCTTGAATTGATGCCATTCAACAATTCAAACATAAAAAGACAAGGCATGAAATTTGCTAAATAAATAATGTTGGTGAATAGTTCCAGTCGATCATTCTTGAGTCACATCGACAGCATATTTCTTCACCAAACCAAAACTGTGTGTGGAACTCATGATGTAGCTTTAATTCATTTTAAGAAACTTTTTTCAGCATTTTAAGGGTTTAAAACACTTTTCACGAACATCCTCCCCCCCCCCCTCCAACCCATCCACCCACTCCACTTCCCTGCTTACATGTCGGTCACTCCATTAAAATATGGTAATTTATTGATTTAGACTTTTGCTCCACAAACCCATCTTGTTGCTGCGTCAATAAAACCAAAAACCAATTCGACAATGTAAAGCTGTTTATTAAAAGTCTTTAATCTACTCGAAATCCAAAACCTCTAATCCATCTCCAAACTGAAGTAGTCATCGCATATTGGTAGGAATCTGTATAATATATCTGATGGGTATTGGTACATGCACCAAATATCAATCATTTGAAATACTGATAGGCCATTCACCGCCAAACGCCATCCACACACATGATGATGAGTCCGAAAATTCGGTTCTCGTATCTGCTTGGCAAATTCGTGTGCTTTTGCATGTGCTTGTGCATGCTAAAGGAGGATATATAGTCAAACATTCACACAAACACCATCAACTTGGGCTGGCAACTTGTTTGTCTAATTAAACCACAAAATCAATACCAACGAGCATATTAAGTGATTCTGACCTTTGACTGGACAACCACGAAAATCCAACTACCAAACGTAGTGTTCAGATCTAATGCTTTTCATCAAGCACCAGGATCTATGTATATATGCATGAGTGCATCCTTCGAATCGTTCAGGTGTGCACGTTGAGGATGAGTGGTGTTTTTTTTTTTTTTTTTTTTTTTTTAAATGTATTTATACTCGTATACTAGGATAAACATTTATATGTATGTATGTGTGATTGGAAAGAACATGGATAATTAGAACGAAATATCAATTGCTCAACGGATGCATCCCGATGATGAGGATGATTCAAGCGATGATGTGTAGAGAACATCAATTGGATGAACAAACTTCAAAAAGACTCACATGGACGACCGACGGCGACGGACCGATGCTATAGAAGGTTGAAGGCAGGTTGGTTCAAACTAGTTGTATTAATAGGGAAAAGCAAATCCGTTAATGAAAAGCTAACGACTGATTGTAAAGCGTACATTTTAATATCATCAATAAATGAACATTGAGTTCCTAGATATAAAATTAAATCGCCAGTAAATCCTGCGAAACCGGTGCACTTAAGGGTGGATTAAATTGAAAGGACTTATGTGGAATTAATAAGTGAGTAATTAAGTATGTAAATCGTAAAGGGATTCGATATTTTATTTTCATGGAATTCCATCCCCACTAAGTACCTATAACAAATATCACGCAATAATATTGAATTAAAGAATGCATATTTTGGAGGTTAATTTCGTGTGATTTTGAATTCCTTGGCTTGTTTTCTTATCGTATTTACTGTAAATTGATCAATCAGTTCACGGTCCACATATTTGACAAAATGTTCTTTAATTATTTATATCAACCCACTGATGAGATATGTTGTAACGAAGTTACACATTTCCTGCCACCCCCTCTGCCTTCCGACCGCCAGTGAGGCTAGAGCCAAATAATAACCACCACCGACCGCCCGCCGCCGCCACAATACATTCCACCACCGCCACCGAACGAGAAGAGGATCCAATAATTCATATAATGAATAATAGTCTTGCTCTCGTTTAAGTCAGTCTATGTTTTTATCATTGTTTCGTTTTTTCTCACAATGGATAATACTTCTAAAAATGATCTTGTCAGTTGTGGATTTTGTCAAAAAGTTTTTAAAACTGAGTGCACTAATCTGAGTGGAACAACCCTGGCTCTGCTTAATGCAGCTGATAATTTATTTTGGAAGTGTGAATCATGCAAACAATTTTCTGTTTTATCTTGCATACCTAAAATCAATGACATTTTTCGTTTCTTTATGGATAATAAAAGTGATTTTGAAAAGCTCAATCCCTCTTATAACCCAAGAAAATCTTTGATTTCGGGTCGCACGCGATCGCATTCAAAAGATATTATTCCTAAAAAGGATGAAATTGATAATAAATTGCATAAAGATAGAAACAATAAAATAAAAAACAATAATTTGCCGCTGCATAGTGAAATTAAATCAGCCTCTCTTTCGCCTGCTCTTAATAAATCGTCAGTGTCTCCATTCCATCCCACAAAAAATAAAAAAACCCCTTCCATCTGCACGCACACCCAAGTTTGATAGCAAGAAAAATGCTCCAACAAACGAAAAAAAACCGGTTTCTTCGTCAAATACGAGTGCGAAAGCTAAAACTAATACCGATTCTTCTATTAAGAGTAGAAAAATTGGTGTCTCTTCGTGTGCAGTAACTGATCGCGCTGATGATAATGCTGCTGCTGGTTCTCTTAGCGAGTTTCATTCATGAAAAGAATTGCACTTTCTGTCAAAAGAATTGACCTTTTTCACTTTTGAGAGTTTCATTCATTCAAAAAGTGGAATTCTAGATCGATTCTCAACACGAAAGAATGCATCTCTCATGGGTCGGGAGAATCGTTCTGAATACTTTTCTGTCAAACGTCAGATGAGAAATAATTTGTTATTTTTTGTTGTTTGTTGTGAAATTGTGCTAGTCTGTGATAAATTTAACAAAAATAAACAAATAATGAACGAAGAACTTAATATGTACTTTAATTATGCAATTAATTATCAATTATCTAATGATTAGTTTTTCCAATGACAAAAGACAAAAATGAAATGACAAAAAGTATAATTCAAATTGACATGGATACCCAAAACAAGTTTCATTCAAAAGGGCAATTCTCGATTTTGAGAACAATTCTTCCAAATTTGAATGAAACTCGCTATCTGTCTGCTCTCATCTCTCACTCTCTGTCTGATTGTACTGACAAACTTGATGTGAGTGTTCTTAATCAGCTCTCTCATCTTTCTGTTCTAAAAGATGCTGAAATTGGAGATACAAATGATCATTCCAATAATCATGTTTCTCCTGTGGAGGCTATCGTAATAAATGTCAACAATGACGCTACACAACCAAAGGGAGAACATAGCGTTGTTATTGCCGTCGATGGTGAAGTTGATATTAATGTTGCTGTGGTCCCTGCTGATGAAAATGAAAATGCTGCTGCTGATGTTGCTGATGATATCGTTGATGCCGCTCATGTTCCTGCTAATGATAATGCTGTTCTGGCTTCTGTCGCTGATATATCTCCCATGGGAAATTTGGTTGCTCCTGCTGTCTTCCCAAATCTTGGAGATTCTGATGGTATTGTTGTTCTACCTGGTTCATCGACTGAATCTGTTGGACTCGACAATGCAAAAAATGGATCCAATAAACCGCCAGGTCTTGTTGGTAGCAGAACACAATATCAAAATTTAAAGGTATTTCGTAGGGTTAAATGGTATCACATCTCGAATTTCCATTCGAAAACTACAACCGATGTCATAATATCTTATATGGTCTCAACCCTAAATGCAAACCCCGCTGATTTTTCCTGCTACTTACTAACGAAGCCCTCAGAGAATGACCGCAGTGCCAAATTTGCTAATTTTAAAATTGGTGTACCAATCCAGTACGTGAATTCAATTTATAGTGCTGAGTTTTGGCCGTATGGAGTGATTATTCGCCCATTTGTGTTTTTTCCAAAAAACGAATAGTCTCCGGTTCTCAGAATTTTGAGAACATTATAACGCCAATTTCTAATGATGTTTGTGATCCCCTAAAAATATATTACCATAACGCCAGTGGCCTAAGAACAAAAACTGATGAAATCTTTCATACATCGAGTCATACCGAATATGACATCATCATTATTACTGAGACCTGGTTACATAATGGAATTTTGTCAACTGAAATTTTCAACTGCAATTTATATAATGTTTTTCGGTTGGACCGTTGTAGTTCAGCTGCTAATCGTGGAGGAGGTGTTTTAATTGCAACTCGTCTAAATCTTTCTGGTAATCTAATCGAGCTACCTGCTGCTGTCGAACAAATTTGTGTATCAATTAGAGTTAATTGCAATTTATTTTATCTTATAGCTAGTTATGTACCACCTACGAGTGGGTTGGAAATCTATTTAAATCACGTAAAGAATATTGACTTTATTTATGATACATGTAAAGATTCAAATAATGTTTTCGTCATTGGCGATTTTAACCTTAGTGACATATGTTGGTCTTGGTCAGATGAGGACAAATTGTTTATTCCATGTAATATGAAAAAAAATTTTGAATTTGAATTCATTGATCATCTTTATTCTCTTAATTTCTCACAAATAAACCATATAGTTAACTCATTGAATAAAATTCTCGATTTGGTTTTTGTTTGTGATAATGAGCTTAAATCAAATGTTTTTGAAGCACCATTCCCGTTATTAAACGATTCCATTCACCATAAACAATTATTAATTGAAATAGTTGGTTATAAATATTCTGAGTCCACCAATAACTCTGACTTAGCATTTAATTTTGCAAAAACTAATTTTGTTGGCCTTAATAATTTTCTTTCTAATATTGACTGGGAAATTGAATTCTATCTTAAAAATACTCAAGAAATGTTCTCTAGTTTCGTCGATATTTTAGTGAATACTTTTCCTTTTTTTGTTCCCCGTTTCTCTAAAAGAAAGTTGTCTCGACCTCCTTGGTATAATAGTCAGCTTATACATTTAAAAAATATTAAAAACAAAGCTCATGTTACATATAAGAAAACGCAACTTTTATCTGACTACCACCTCTTTAGTAGCTATAGGAAACAGTTCTCGGTTTTAAGTAAGTTTTTGCATAGGAATTACATCTTAAATATCGAAAATATGTTAAAAAATGACTCGAAATCTTTTTGGTATTACATAAGCTCCAAAAAGAAATCTGTTGGTTTACCGAGAACTATGATTTATAACGATATCGAATCAAATGATACTGATCAAACTCTTGATCTATTTGCTTCATTTTTCGAATCGGTATATTCTAGTTCCCGGTCTAATATGTGTTTTGACCTTAACTCTTCTTCTAAAATTGATATTGGATTTTTGGAGTTAGATATTGATGATGTTAAATCTGCTCTTTCAAATCTAAAGCCTAATCCTACGCCTGGTGCGGATGGCATACCATCATTAATTCTAAAAGAATGCTTTCAAGCTTTATCAAAGCCACTTCTTGCAATTTTTAACAATTCTCTTTCGACAGGAAGGTTCCTAGAAGCCTGGAAATCCTCTTTTCTTGTTCCAATCTTCAAGTCGGGATCAAAAAATGACGTTAAAAATTACCATCTATTCCAAAAGTTTTCGAGTCCATCGTTAAATCTAAACTAGACTTTCATATTAAAGAACACATATCTGAGTTCCAACACGGCTTTGTAACCGGTCGATCAACAGTATCTAATCTGGTGTATTTTACATCTTATGTAGCTGATGCAATTGAAAATGGCTGTCAAGTAGATACTGTTTATACTGATTTTAGTAAAGCGTTCGACTCAGTTAATCATGAGATTCTTATAAAGAAACTTAAGAATTTTGGTTTCCACTCGTCAATGTTGAAATGGATTGAATCTTACTTAATTGGCAGAACACAGAAAGTTGTTTTTGAAAATAAGCATTCAAGAACTATAGTTTGTTCATCTGGCGTCCCACAGGGTAGCCACTTGGGCCCGCTTTTTTTCATTATTTTTATTGATGATATTTTGTTGTCTATTAAGTATTGTCAATGTCTAATGTATGCCGATGATCTTAAAATTTTTCTGAAAATTAAACAACCTCATGATTGTCTTAAGATACAGCATGATCTGGATAAACTATCAGATTGGGTTGAACAGAACTGTCTCAACTTAAACATAAATAAATGCAACACCATTACTTTCGGTCGGTCTTTTTCTTCGTTTTCATATAGTTATTTTCTTGGTCAAAATCAAATAAACAGAGTTTCTGAAATTAAAGACCTTGGAGTGATTATTGATGTTAAAATGACTTTTAATTCACACATCGATCATATCATTGCTAAAGCTAATTTAGTTGTCGGCTTCATAAAACGAAATGGTAAAGAATTTTTAGATCCATACACATTTATATCTCTTTTTATATCGTTAGTTCGCTCCATTTTGGAATATGCAGATGTCATTTGGAATCCTGCCTATAAGATCCATTCTGATCGGATAGAAAGTGTACAACGTCGATTCACAAAATATATTTTTTGGAAAATGAAATGGAATTTCTCACCCACTTATCCCAGTAGATGCCTGTTATTGGGTATATTGCCTCTCAATACTAGACGGTATGCTCATGACGTAATGTTTGTAAGGGATTTGTTATGCAACCAAATTAAAAGTCCCTCCCTTCTTGCGCTCATGCCTATTTATGCTCCTGTTAGGCCACTCAGGGAAAGGAATTTTCTTTTCCAGAAACGGCACAGAACAAATTATGGATTAAATGAACCAATATCACGAGCCATTAGATCATATAATGAAAACTGTACTAATTTAGACCTGCATCATTCTAGGGACAGCTTCAAGAACATTTTATTTAACCTATTAAAGTAGTATTGGAGTTTATTTAAATTAATAATAATTTTTCTCAATTTATTATTTATTATATTATTCGAATTATTTAAATACATTTTATTGTTTATTACAACTGTAATTAATCTGTTAAGCACTGCTTGTAGATGAAATAAATAAATAAAAAAAAAATAAAAAAAAAAAAAAAAGAATCACCATCACGTGACGTAACGCCAACACTGCATTCTATTAAGGCAATTCCGCCTACCCCTCCACCCCGCAACGCTGATTCGGACTGCCGACCACTTCCGAGTACCTAAGCCAGAAGAGCAGTCAAATAAATTCACCACTCATAAAGATTTACACATTTGCAAGTATTTTTAACATTTGACCATATAATTCACAGTCTTTCCTTTCAGTGAAATTCTATATGTAGGAGTGAAATTTGCATGTCAAATCATACTCGATCTATTAGCCATTGGTAGAAGTTCTATTGCAAATAGAAACCGGGATCAGAGTTCTCAACCGAAGGTACGCTGCGGGGGATACCACCAAGAGAAGCCTCACCAAGTTTTGAAACAAAGTTTTTTTGTCAGCTTTCCACTTCGCTGTTATTTGGCCGCAGTGGATCGCTGACCGGCATTAGGCCACTCGTTTATTGTAGTGGAGCCCTTCCTTTTTAGAGGAATCTCTGCAGACCCAGTGTTAAGGAATCGTTTGTTGTCGTGGACAGTTTCTCGGAGCTCCACAGACCTAGGATCTAAGGTATTATAAGAATTGGATTATAATCTTTTATTTTAAGATTATCATTAAGAATATGAAATAATCTGTTAAGCCTGAGTTTTCGCCTTCTTTTGGGAACAACCCTGGACATCCATGAACTAACCTCAGCCTGAGTAGAAAAAACCATCACAATGTAAATATAAACATAAGCGAGAGCTATAGTATGCATTTTTATATTTTTGCATGTGTGTGCGTTCGTCCCCGCAGCCAGCCACTGTTCCAGTTTCAGAAACAAAATTCTTCTTTAGCAGACAGGAAAAAATTCAATAACATTAGTTTTGTGTGGCCAATGTTAAATAACTGCTGGCGCAATAAAAAAGGCGTATGCCACGCCCAAAGTGACATTCAATTTTAAGAATGCAGATCGATTTGAACAAAACAAGATGAAACTTAAATTTTGAATGTAAATACCGATTATTGGTGTATTTAACAATTCTTGAACCACACTCTGCTACATGACCAAGGTATATAAACCAAAGTGTTCATCTTCTAATTTCAAAACTGCGACCGAGAGTTAAAAAAGCATTACAAAATTAATGCATTTCACGGCTTTTGACAAAAACGCCCCTTAAATGTGGGTGTGTCCTAAAAATTTGTAAAAATAAATTTTAAGCACTAACTGAGCTTTGATCATTAGTCAATTTCTAGGCATATGTGTAATACATCTAAATTGAGTAGTTTTTTAACGATCTTGCCCGCATAAAGGTATTTTATAAAAACCACGCTCTTAAAAGTGGGCGTATTGACAAAAATTTACACAAAAACATGAAGAGATATATTTTTTAAATAACGAACGGATAAAAAGTAAAAATTGAATATTAGTACCTACCTTAAATTTCTAAAACTACGTTTTTTGTTCTTTCATCAATAGTGGGCGTAAGCCCAGCCCAAAATTCAAACATTTCTTTTTATACACAACTTTCTTAGTTTCGACTAAGAGACGCACAAATTTTGGCTGTGGATTCATTATAAGTAGCGTTTACATATTTGCAAAAACAATTTTTTTGATTTTTTTGATTTCATACACAAGATATTTATGTAAAAGTAATACCAACAAAATTTAATTTTTTTCGCTCTAACATAGTTAAGCATTTTTATTTTATAAAAAAAAATTGACGGTTTTGTATGAAAAGTGGGCGTTAGCCACGTCCAAACTGAAATATTTTTATCTTATTGGAAGAAGATATACCTAAAACTTGCGTGTGCAAAATTTTAGAGTTATGCTTTTATTGTAACTGTACAAGAAACATAATTTAATTTTGTCAAATTGAGGTTCTTTAACAAAAATGGCGTTTGTGTGCGTGTTTGTAGGCGGATGTTACCGGTTCAAGAACTTAGCCCTACTCTTGAACCAAAAATTATTTTGTACCAAATTTCAGCTTTCCAGCAAAACAATTGCGACCTCTAGAGAGTAGGTATATATACGGACAGACGAACGGACATCGCTAAACCGACTAGGCATTGGATTCTGAGTCAGAATATGTAATATATGCTTTTCTATAAATATTTCTCTATGTTACACACTCCACACTAAATAAAATATACCCACATTTTATAGAATATATGGTATAAAAGGCTCGTTCTACATTTCAGTTTTCATACCAACTCATATACGCTTGAAAAATCCTATACATAGTATCCAAGTCAAATGAAAGCCAATGATTGACTTCTGAGACATAAACACTTAGTCACCAGAAGGACTATATATCTGAAATTACAAAAAAATTCTTTAAAATGCAGAAGAGGCTCGCATGCTCCAGCATGTAGTACATATAGGACGCATAACTCAAATTTAAAACTCGCATTTAATTGGTTAAATAGGTCCCAAAACAGTTATAAGCACAAATAAGGAAACAAAATTATAAAATCAATACAAAACTGTTCATAAATTGCAAGAACAATTCACCTGTGAATTAATGAATCTCATCTAAATGATTCCCTTTTGCTCAAAACCTTTAAAGTTCAAATTGCAAAATTATTATCCTTGACAAATAATACTCAAAATGAAATTGTCTACCCAATCGTTAACTGAGCATGATAAGGGCACAAACGTGCTTCGAATTCAATCCTCGCCATACTAAATTTTAGGTATGTACCGTGTGGTGCGCGCCTAGGAGAATAAATGACTCCAAAGGTATTAGCTTGAATGTTCTTCTTCACTTCTTCACTTAAGAAGAAGAGCCGTTTAATTTAAATTTGGAACTGAAAAATAAAATTAAAAAAAAAAACTAAGAAGAAAATTCATCAGTGGAATATATTCAATTACTACCTTGGATCATGACAACAAGTTTTCATCCGTTTCTCATGCAAATTGCACTTCCGCCTTTCTTAATTAACTAGATGGTCAGGACTCAGGAGTTGAGTTCGTATCTCGTACTCGTGCATGTTATTTTACTACTTCTTCTTTTATTTTATTTTTTTACTTTTTTTTTAGAGGTAAAATTAAAATTCTGCAAAAGTTTAAATTTGTGGAAATGCAATTAACGTTCAAGATTATTCGTTTCTTTTTATTTTATTCTTTTTGCAACACTATATTATTTGCTGTACCTACGTTTTTCTTTGTAAGGACGAGGCGATGCGATGCGATGTGCAAAAGTTTAATTTGATTATGTTTCTTGTTCCTGGACCTTTCTTAGTTTGTGATGTTGAATTAGGGCAATTATGACGTTGCTGTTTGAATTCATTGATAAAGATAGTGAAGTCCAAACGCCAAACACCAATCAAAAATAATTTTCAGAAGTTCGGTGAGTATGAAGTTGGTTTGAAAAAGAGAAAATATAATTTGAGGAAATGTTAAATGTAATAAAAGAGCAAAATGCGTGTTTGACTGTCAATACATATCCATATCAACAATATTTTTTTTTAAACCGAATTTCCATTTTTACTTGCGATTATAGGTACTATAAGGCAAGTTATGCATTCGTCGAAAAAAAAAGATGATAGCGAAGACGAAAAAAGATGGTCTAAAAATTCTGTCCGTCTGTATGTCTGTCTGTCTGTCTGTCTGTCTGTATGTAGACCTACAGCCCAAACGGGTGGGCCGAATTGCTTCAAACTTGGTATATAGACTTTTTTAGGTATTGTACAGAAAGGAAATTGAAATTTTTTTTTTAGCTCAAAAAATAACGGTACCTGCCATACAACCGTTACGTTAAAGCTTATTTTTCTCAAAAACGGCTCTAACGATTTCTATTTAAAAAAATCAGTGTTGCTTTTTAGGTACGACCAATCATATGGCTGAAAAAAAAGTTTTAAAAAATGGCTAAGAACGGTACTTTCCATAGGACCGTTTTTTTTTGCTTTCGACTATCTCGAAAACGACTCAACCGATTCTTTCGAAATTTCACACACATATAGCTGTAGGTAGCTCAATTTGTATTGCATACCAATATTTTTTTGTATTTTTAAAAGCATTTTTAAAAAAAAAATTTAAAAAATTAATATTTTGAAAACTGCTTATTAAATTTTTTTTTTTAAATTTTAAATAAATGTATTTGCTAAATACCTATGAACTGGCGTTTTTGAATTTTTTTTGAAAATTTTTTTCAAAAAGTTTTTCAAAAAAAACTTTTTTTCTCAAAAACCGCTCCACAGATTTTTCTAAATTTATTCTCATAAATTCAAATTTATCCAAGAAATAAAATGGCGTACTTTTTTTCAGCTCAAATTAGTTTAAGTATTTATTTAAGAATTTTGAAAATTTTATTTTTATCAAAATCTCAAGCCCATAAACCACTGTCACTCATTAGAGCAAGTTCGTGCGACCCAGTCGTGCATTTTATTTTACTTGCGATTATAGGTACTATAAGGCAAGTTATGGATTCGTGCAGAAAAAAAAAATTTGAGATAACAATCACACATGACATTACGATGATGGAGAAGTCGAAAAAAATGGGTCTGGGAATTCCGTCCGTCTGTCTGTCTGTCTGTCTGTCTGTCTGTCTGTCTGTCTGTCTGTCTGTTCGCGCCTCTGGAGGCCGAACGGGTGGGCCGATTTGCTTCAAATTTGGTATTTAGGATTTATTTGGCCGTCCCTCGGAACATATTTTTTATTTTTGCTCTAGGTCCAAAAATAACGGCACCTGCCATACAATCTTGAAGCCAAAAATTGATTTTCTCAAAAACGGCTCTAACGATTTTGATAAAACTTTCAGAATGCTATTTTTGCAAGAAAATCTATCTTTTGGTTTGAAATTTTTTTTCAAAATTTGTCTAATAACGGTACCTCTCATAGAACCAATATTTTCAAATCAAATTTTCTCGTAAACTATAAATTCGATTGCAATACAATTTGGACCACAGGAAGTCATTCATAATTTTATTAATATGGCATTTCAAAATTTTGAAAAACTTTTTTTTTTGATTTTTTATAATTTTTTCAAAAAAATTTTTGGTTTTCGAAATATGTTGGAAACGGGTACATTGATTTTTTTTTAAATTATTTTTTAAATGTAAATTACAGATTGCCATATATGTGCATACTCAAATAAATTTCAAAATATTTTTTGAAAAAGTTTTTCAAAAATAACCATTAAAAAAAAAAACTGGTCCAACGATTTTCAATATTTTTTTTTTCCTAGATTGCCGTATAACTTTGAAATTTTATTGCATACTAAGTTTTTCCGAGAAAACTCTTAAACTAATTTAAAAAATAAAAGAATTTTCGAAATTATTTAATTTTTTTTTTTAATATCCATATATGCAGCCACTACGCAATTGCTTATCATAAGAGCAAGTTCGTGCGACCCAGTCGTGCATTTTATTTAATTCTGGTTTATTCTTAACATCCAAATGTTTTAGTTCAGAGTTTATATGAACATTCTGAATGGAATAAAAAAAACTTGTCTAGGTTGCATTTTTCTGAGAACCGAACCTTGGATCTTGGATGGATAAAATCCATGACATACCTATTCATTACAGATATACGAAATCATATCCATCTACATGAAATCTGCTTAGTGGTTTTAAAAAGGTAAGACCAAGAATATTTTTTAGAAAAATTTGTCCCAAATGATGGTTGGTTGGTGGTTGTAGGGGGATGGATGGTTGGTAGCGGGGGATACAACCTACACATGAACTGTTTTGTCAACTGTTTATCATGTAAATTATCATCCGTAAATTGACTCTACAGACAAAGACAACCAAGTTATTTTTACTGAAATTGAAAGCATGGATTTGTACGACCTCTGTTTCATGCAGGATAGCGCGCCTGTTACGCAAACAATCTGGAAACCATTTAAGCACTTAAAGCCAATATCTTAAAAAACGGCTTAACCATTCCCTTTGGGTATTCTAAAATGAGTTTTTGAAGTAATCTGCTTACTTTGTTTTCGGTCAAAACTAGGAATTGAAATCTGTCTATATTAAAAAAAAACTTGGAAAAGTACACTGCAGTCCCATTTGATTATGAACTGGCAGTTTTTTGGTTTAATTTTACGATTTTTCTAAAATTCTATTTTGGTCATGAAAGAAGTCCATTTTACTTTTGATTACAGGTACTATAATAGTACCAGTGTTACCGCAGGTTAAAACTTGTATGAGTCCCAGAAGCTAAAAAATGATTCGTATGAAAATAAATGAGTCCTTTTGAAATTATATATACAACTAGCAAAAAGTACCCGGCGTTGCCCGGGCACCCGAGGAAATTTTTTTCATACAATATCTTTTAAATGAAATTAAAAACCAAGACATAATTTTTGTAAGAAAAAGGGTTTTTTATTTTTATTTTGCCAAATTATGTTCGCTGAGTAAATAAAACAAACAGAGATGCTATTGTTTTTTAATATCGGGTACCTTCAAATCTTATGCTGTAATTTCGTTGGGGTAAATGATGTTATTTCCTAGCAGATTTCCGAATAAGATTCGAAATTACATCATTTCCTATACAAAAACACATTTCGAAATTTTCTCATTTCCACCAAATTTGGATGAAATTGGGTTACAACCGAAATCGAACATCCCTAATTTCAAAATGATTGTGTTCTCGACTTTCAGCTGTTCTTAATATCTTAGTGAAGAGAAATTCAGAAATTCAAATTGCGCTGGCATCAGAATATCCTGGATTGCAAATTTTGAACCTCAAAATTTGCAGAAAAAAATTAACGCATGGTAACACTCACTTGCACCGAGGTTGATATAATATTTCCGAAATATCCAAGATGGCTGAGCTTATGAAATAGGCCAGAACAGAAGAGTTAAAATTTTACAATGTCTTCGGTATGGCCCAAGCTGTTAATTATTTGACGCAGATGATATTTTGGACAAAGGTTATCGATTCCGTTTCTTTATTCGGATTTGGACACCATGGTTGAACCAGGGGTTGTAGGTATTTAAAATTTACATATCGCACTAATGAGTACATTCATTGTAAACAAAACTAAACAAAAGGCAACTGCAGAAGTAAACAAACCAAAACAAGAATTTGGAAATAAATCCAAGGCAACGGCAGAAGTAAGCAAAACTAAGCAAAAGGCAACTGCAGAAGTAAACAAAACAACAATTTGGAAATAAATCCAAAGCAAAGGCAGAAGTAAGCAAAACTAAACAAAAGGCAACTGCAGAAGTAAACAAACCAAAACAACAATTTGGAAATAAACGGTTGAAGTAAGCAAAACTAAACAAAAGTCAAGTGCAGAAGTAAACAAAACAACAATTTTTAAATAAATCCAAGGCAAAGGCAGAAGTAAGCAAAACTAAACAAAAGTCAACTGCAGAAGTAAACAAAACAACAATTTGGAAATAAATCCAAGGCAAAGGCAGAAGTAAGCAAAACTAAACAAAAGGCAACTGCAGAAGTAAACAAACCAAAACACCAATTTGGAAATAAATCCAAGGCAACGGCAAAAGTAAACAAAAACACTATTTTAGCGAATTTCTTTTTCGTATTTGTTCTTCGATACAGCGGCTGCGTTTAGGGCAGGAATACAATATAGCGTTGCCCACAGCCAGCTACTGGCACGAAAATTGCAACCCACGCATATTTTCCATTCACACACACAAACTTTATAAACATGCCGGCTAACTGGCAGTAAAAGAAAAGAAAGTCTGGTAATTCAAAACGGGTGTGACATAAGTTCCACTGACCTTATTAATATGTCTGCTTTAAATAGGCACAATTTCCATGGACATTTTGAACAATTAGGCAATAGTCATAAGGTCCATGAACATTATGTCTATTTTAAAGTGGACATAATGTCTATATTGAAATTTTGAACTTCAAGTCTAGTTTTATTTATGGAAATTATTTATATACATATATGTATCAAATGCTTTTGTTTAGGTCTATTTTGTATAATGGGCCTCTGATTCCGATGGCATTTTTCTTCTCAACTTGACGCTACCGATTGAATGGGTCAACTAAAGAAATTTGACTACGGACAAACAATTACTCAACACAGAAATTCGTCTTTTTTATGCATTTGTGATTTTTGTTTGGCGTTTCCATTACCTTGACATTATGTTTACTTCAAAATTTACTAATTAAACATGTCTAAATTTTCGATTTCGCCATAAGGTCAATGGACATTATGACTATTTCGTTCATGGACCTTATGACTATTTCCAAAAAGATTTGAAGGTTCCCGAAATGGCTAACGATATCATCTCTGTTTGCTTTTTTATTCAACGCACATAATTTGTTTTTAACCTATCGGCGACAATAGCTTTGAAAGTACAAATTGCGCAACCGGAAAGCTTGCATAGCAAACTCGATTTTCCTTGCTAACCTAACATGTGCGAATAAAAAAGATGACAGTTAAATGTAAAATCCTACCAACTCTTATAGCAGTCGGATGAAAAGTTGGGAACCACCCAACTTTGTTTCAGTTTTTCATGAGCTTACACTTGCAAGTTCATTTTTACTTTTGCCATCCACTGGCGCTTGTTGTAAGTTTTCCAATAGGTTAATTTCAAAACTCTCAACAAACTATTTATTTCTAACATATGCCAAACACGCACCTTCAGCTGAAATGCAAGGAATAATGGCGGGCTTACACATGCATAAATTCACCGGCGAGCGCCTGTAACCGTGAGAGTACAAAATTTTCGCGTTTGTAAAAGCTTACACACGAAACTTAATTTTCCTTACAAACTTTCCATGTGTGCATGAAAAAATTCATACTTCTTAAATACATGCGAAACGTTAGCAACTGCTGTTACCGGTGCATGAAAAGTTGGTGAGCAACAGACTCTTATTATACTTTCATGCATGTTCCCAACCAACGCGTAAGTGTATGTTTACACATGCTTTTTGCTTTCATAAATTATTCATTCATGTGTAAACCGCACAAATCACAAAAAAGGAACACGGCAGAAGTAAGCAAAACCATTGTATATATAAACTATAGTATTCCCACTTGAGGTGCGCCATCTATCGACGAAAAACTAAGCTCTAGAATACCATGGCAAGCAACAACAACAATTTCCACCATTTTAATTGTTGTTGTTGCTTCCCATGGTATTCTCGAGCTTAGTTTTTCATCGATAGATGGCGCACCTCAGGTGATAGTACTATAGTTTATATATACAATGGCGAAACTAAACAAAAGGCAACTGCAGAAGTAAACAAAACAGCAATTTGGAAATAAATCCAAGGCAAAGGCAGAAGTAAGCAAAACTAAACAAAAGGCAACTGCAGAAGTAAACAAACCAAAACAACAATTTGGAAATAAATCCAAGGCAACGGCAAAAGTAAGCAAAACTAAACAAAAGTCAACTGCAGAAGTAAACAAAACAACAATTTGGAAATAAATCCAAGGCAAAGGCAGAAGTAAGCAAAACTAAACAAAAGGCAACTGCAGAAGTAAACAAACCAAAACACCAATTTGGAAATAAATCCAAGGCAACGGCAGAAGTAAGCAAAACTAAGCAAAAGTCAACTGCAGAAGTAAACAAAACAACAATTTGGAAATAAATCCAAGGCAAAGGCAGAAGTAAGCAAAACTAAACAAAAGTCAACTGCAGAAGTAAACAAAACAGCAATTTGGAAATAAATCCAAGGCAAAGGCAGAAGTAAGCAAAACTAAACAAAAGGCAACTGCAGAAGTAAACAAACCAAAACAACAATTTGGAAATAAATCCAAGGCAACGGCAGAAGTAAGCAAAACTAAACAAAAGTCAACTGCAGAAGTAAACAAAACAACAATTTGGAAATAAATCCAAGGCAAAGGCAGAAGTAAACAAAACTAAACAAAAGGCAACTGCAGAAGTAAACAAACCAAAACAACAGTTTGGAAATAAATCCAAGGCAACGGCAGAAGTAAGCAAAACTAAGCAAAAGGCAACTGCAGAAGTAAACAAACCAAAACAACAATTTGGAAATCAATCCAAGGCAACGGCAGAAGTAAACAAAAACACTCTAAACAAACAGGGAATAAGAAAAAAAGGAAAAGGAGAAACGTCAAAAATATTTGAGAAATATAAACAACAATTTGGAAATAAATCCAAGGCAACGGCAGAAGTAAACAAAAACACACTTAACAAACAGGGAATAAGAAAAAAAGGAAAAGGAGAAACGTCAAAAATATTTGAGAAATATAAAATTTCTCATGATAAATTTAAGAGGTAAGTTCAAATATTATTAGATTAAACCTATTTAAAATAATTTATTTTTTAATTTAAATAGCCTATAACCTGGCCAGGGAATGGGGCAAGATTTTAGAATCCACTGTATTGCGAGGTAAGTGGTGTGTCGTCAGTTTATCTGCCATATACGGACAAACTGACACACAAACAAAATTACTCTTTTATATATAGTAGAGATAAATGCGCCTGTATAAGTAATTCAAAATATTTGTTTGTGTTTGAACGTTTCAATTTTTAAAATCAAAGCGTCCAAGAAAGTAAATAGAAGCGTAGTTCACACTATTCATCAATTTTTTAAAATTATTTTTTGTTCTTAAAAAAATGAGCCAAATCTTAAAAAGATGGGTCCCAACTCAACCTAAATTAAATGCAGGACTGGATCGCACGAACTTGCTCTTATGCTAGATAATTGCTAATTGGCTGCATAATGTATATTAAAAAAAATTAAAAATTGCTTAAAAGAATTTGTCATTTTTTGAATTGATTCAATTTCACCTCTGTACAATATCTAAAAAAACTTGCATATATACCAGGTTTGAAGTAATTTGGCCCACCTGTTTGGGATGTAGGTAGGTATCTAAACATACATATAGACAGACAGACATACAGTTGCACAGAATTTGTAGACCATCTTTTTTCGTCTTCACTATCATCGTAATGTCATGTTTGATTGATATCTCAAAACTTTTTTTTTTCGACGAATGCATAACTTGCCTTGCATTATGCACCTATAATTGCAAGTAAAAATATATGTTATTGTTGGGGTGAGTTATTTTTCTTACAGTTCATATACAAATAATTCAATAGATTGAAACAATTATTTGAATGACAAATAAACTTATTTGTATTTTAATTTGAACTTACGACAATTGTTTTCTCCTTTGGAAGCTGTCATAAAACTAAAAATGGTTGACAAAGCATTTCCTTAGGGCTGCAATATCTATATCCTACATGTGCCAATATTACTCTATGCCTATAACAACTTACTCACCTTGAGTTCTTCTGCTTATTAAATTTGTCTTGCAACAAATGATTCCTTGTGACAGAATATAGCCTAACTTTTCTAAAAGTCAGCATGTTAGTCCTTGTTTGATAACCTAGCCACTGCTGTGATATTGGTTTGCCTCTATTCCCAAAGGAGTGTTTACACGTCCTTAAATTCTGTTTATTTTCTTCTTTTTCCTTTTTTTGTTCGCATCATCCTTTGGAATTATCCTTGTTTTCCCTTTCCGTTAGAAGGTTATGCAAACACATAAACCTCCAAACTGCTTATTTTATTTTCAACATTTCACTTATTTTTTTTTTCAGTTGGCTTGGTCTTGGAGGAAGAACTGGAGAGCAGGAGAACTCACCTTATACCTTGGAGACAAATTTCGTGCGCAAATATTTGGAAGTAAATTGTGGACCTGTGGAAGCATAATAATGTGCTTTAAAAAAATGAGTTGTTTCAAGTTTTTGAATATGTGTATCTTGTACTATACCTACCTATATTTTATTTGCACGTGAATTTGATTATGACATTTTAAAGTATCTTTTTGTTCACAATAAAAAAAAAATTCATTCATTCGCTGATTTTATCATAATTAAGCTTTTATGTGTTTCAACGTTTTGAGTGTGGTATTTGAACAGAATTCCTGTTGTTTGGTTCCACCAACATTGAATTCAAAATTTAATTAACTAGTTGGCCAGCGGTTAAATCACTTTGCAACCACAAAATAATGAATGAATAATATAAACAGCAGCTGGAACTTCATGGATATGAATTTAAACTGTCTGTAGGATATATAATGGTATGATCTTGATTTATTTTATTAAATGCATAATTAATTTTTAAGAGAAAACCTATAATAAAAATTAAATTATTGCATTGCATTTCCCATGGGCTTACAAAAATGATGCAACAGTTTTTTTACTTGCGATTATAGGTACTATAAGGCAAGTTATGCATTCGTCGAAAAAAAAAGTTTTGAGATAACAATCAAACATGACATTACGATGATAGCGAAGACGAAAAAAGATGGTCTAAAAATTCTGTCCGTCTGTATGTCTGTCTGTCTGTCTGTCTGTCTGTCTGTCTGTCTGTCTGTCTGTCTGTCTGTCTGTCTGTATGTAGACCTACAGCCCAAACGGGTGGGCCGAATTGCTTCAAACTTGGTATATAGACTTTTTTAGGTATTGTACAGAAAGGAAATTGAAATTTTTTTTTTAGCTCAAAAAATAACGGTACCTGCCATACAACCGTTACGTTAAAGCTTATTTTTCTCAAAAACGGCTCTAACGATTTTTAATTAAAAAAATCAGTGTTGCTTTTTAGGTACGACCAATCATATGGCTGAAAAAAAAGTTTTAAAAAATGGCTAAGAACGGTACTTTCCATAGGACCGTTTTTTTTGCTTTCGACTATCTCGAAAACGACTCAACCGATTCTTTCGAAATTTCACACACATATAGCTGTAGGTAGCTCAATTTGTATTGCATACCAATATTTTTGAAAAATATTTTTTTGTATTTTTAAAAGCATTTTTAAAAAAAAAAATTTTTAAATTAATATTTTGAAAACTGCTTATTAAATTTTTTTTTTTAAATTTTAAATAAATGTATTTGCTGAATACCTATGAACTGGCGTTTTTGAATTTTTTTTGAAAATTTTTTTCAAAAAGTTTTTCAAAAAAAACTTTTTTTCTCAAAAACCGCTCCACAGATTTTTCTAAATTTATTCTCATAAATTCAAATTTATCCAAGAAATAAAATGGCGTACTTTTTTTTCAGCTCAAATTAGTTTAAGTATTTATTTAAGAATTTTGAAAATTTTATTTTTATCAAAATCTCAAGCCCATAAACCACTGTCACTCATTAGAGCAAGTTCGTGCGACCCAGTCGTGCATTTTATTTAATAAGGTTTTTTAAATAGGATTTTTTGATTGATTTAATTTTTGAGAAAACTTTATTTTTTTTTAAAGTTACGTTTAAGCTTATATATGTGCAAGTTTTAAAATTTGATACTAATATTAACGATTTTCCAATAGCATAGTTCATAGCATCCATACTTCTCAGAATCTAAGAACAAATAACTGTGGTAAGTCAATTCGAACACGAAAATGAGCTCTCATACAAACGATACGTTCCCGTTGAAATTGCATCGTTTGTTGGTCATATTTAGAGCTAGTGCTTCAGCTAACGCCCTAAAGTCAAATAAAACATTGCTCTCGAGAGTTAGTAGGAAAACCCGGATCATTCAGTTTCACGCGCTGCGCTGCCTTCCACAAGAATTTGGCTTGGAGCTGAAAAAAAGGCACAAGGAAATCTTTGTGTGTTTGCTGACTAAGTGCGCACTTTTATACATTATCAAAACGATTTTTTTTTCAAACAAGTTTACAAAATTTTTAGAAACAGAATATTTGTGAAAATTCATAACTTAAACACACATCAGTATGTATACAATAATTGAAACGATTTTAATTTACTACATACTGACAATTCGATAAATTAGTACTACAAAATTTTAATATATCAAAAGAGGGATGCAAACTCATCCAGCTTAGAATGAAATCATAAATCATATCTTTTTTATATAAATTTGTTCTGTTGAATTAATTGGGTTAATTACTATTTTTCGTTTTCCTTAAATAAATCTTTAATAAACTCACAACAAATTGTTTATACGGAAATGGTTATTTCGCTTGGACAGAATTTCAGTGTTCAGAAGCAAAATTTTGCACGTACCGAATTTAGACACAGAGAATTTTGTAATACAGGTTTTTGGCAAACATAATTTTGGCAATACAGAATTTAAAAAAAAAAAAAAACAGAATTATAACCACACAGTTTTTTGAAAACCAGGGGTGGAATCGGCTAGGGTGATTTGTGATAAGTGATAGTCACAATCAACAAATTTCGTCTGGCTAAGTTGATTGTCACATGTGACAATCACATTTTTGTGACTTTTTCTTGTTACAGCTGTTTAGGTGTCACAAGAAAAAGTCACAAAAATGTGATTGTCACTTGTGACAATCACCTACGCTAGACGAAAGTTGTTGATTGTGACTATCACTTATCACAAATCACCCTAGCCGATTCCACCCCAGAATAACTACCCGCTCCCGTATAAGGTACCTGATTTGGGGCTGTAGGAATCCTTAAAAGTTCAACAATTTCTCACACATCCGCAGAAAAGTGGATTGTAGCTGGAGACATCATCATCATGTTCTTCATGGAAAGCGATATGTAATCCAATCGGGTTTACCACGATATCTAAAAAAAACAGAAAGGTAAAATCTAATAAAATAAAGTCCACGACTGTGTCGCACGTAATTGTTCCAATGTGTGGGATTTTGAAAAAAAGCAGGGAAATAATCATAAATGAAGTTTTAATAATCGCTTAAAAATTACAAGTTAAAAGGTTTTTTTTTTTTGAAGAAATGAAGTAAGCCGTCTGATTTTTTTACTGTTTTGAATTTTTAAAAATAATTTAAAAATCGTTCGACCAGTTTTTTCAGAAACCGGGTTTTGTTTTATACTTTTCGAAAACATTCCAAATTTTTTTTTTGAGTATGCCAAATTCTAACAGAAAAATAAATTTTAAAAATATCCACCAAAGCATTTTTGAAATTTTTTTTTTTTTTTAAACTCAAAAAAACTTTTCTTGAAACATTCAATATATTAATTAATATTAGTTAAAAAAAAAAAAAATTGTTGGCACAACAGCTCCAAGCGGGGCCGGGCCTGCGACTTACACTCTCAACCATTCCTGTGTGTGCGTTGATATTCTTCAGGAATGGAAGGGACCTACAATTTACCGCCGAATGCGAACGGCTAACAGAACGCAATTTCCATGACATTAATTACTCTTGGAGGATTTGGACACACAAACCACTACGCCTCGGGGTACTACTAATATTAGTTAATTGATGTTATTTCGTTTATAAATGGACATTAAAAATGTTATCGAAATCCGCCAAGTGGCTTACGAGAACATCTGATTTCAACAAAACCGGTCCTATGGGAGGTAGGTACCGTTATAAGACTTTTCTTGAAAATACTTTTTTCAACTTCTCCATCATCGTTATATCATATTTGATTGTTAAGTATTTTACGAATGCACAACTTGCAAGTAAAAATTTAGAATCAATAAAATTTAGAAAAACTGAAATCTAGAATATTTAATCTCGAAAACCCAAAATCTAGAATGGGCAAAATCGAGAACCAATATTAATTTTTAAGAAACATGCGCGCTAATTGTAACGACGTGAACTGACCAAGGCTAATATAACAGTTGTGTGTTTGGATCCTGTTTGAATTTTTCTTGAACTGCTGCTTCCTCCAGTCACATAGGTCTATGAGAGCTAGCCACCAACTACAAAGTATTTGATTTAATAACTGGCCAAATCTATGCACCAAAATATAATTTGGCTATGTCAACATAAGATACTTTAAGGCACAGCACTATACAAATAACGTTCGAAGTACGTACCGCAAGGAAGACATCTTGGACCCAGTAGTTTATATTGTTTTTGCTTCCGAGTATTAGTATTCATTTATTACCTATGTAAATACTTTTGTAAGTCAACTGCACGATTTTTGTCACAATTTTTTTTCCAGTAAAATAGATACTGTACAGAATTTAAATTTAAATTTCAGTTCCGTTTATCTAAAATATTATTTAATAAAGGTACCTACAACCTACATATTAATAATGGGTTAATGATGCTTGGTCAAATGGCATAATCCCAAAAAGAAAATCCCCAAAGTCAACATCCTCAGGAGAAACCCAGGCAAAGACAAAATGCACAAGAAAAAATCTCTAAAAAAATCCCTAAGACAAAATCTCAAAACGATGCGATGGTGTGCAAGTAGTGAATCAAGCAATTAAATCTCGCTCACGATTTTATTGATTGTTTCATTACTTGCACGTCATTATTTGGCCAAGCTAAAAAACATTTTATTTTTCAATAAGAGATTTGATAAATTCATAATCTTCCTTATTTAATGAAATACAATTACTTTGCTTTAATGTGTTTTCCCTCTATATTTTACTACGAAAGTTCACATAATTCATAATACATAATTAGTTTTATTCAATGAATATAAAAACATCCATTTCAAAACGCAACTTTTAGTAACCAAGAGCAACTATCAACTATACTAAAATATGTGCGTGCACACATAATTATGATTATTACAATAATTGTTAACTGTAATCTAACTGCATCATCTAATAGCTCAAACAAATATTTTTTGGATTGATAGACATTTTGAGATAGCGAGAAAAGAATTTGTTTATTGGGAACTTTGTCGATTGGACGCCCTTCCCCATGAAGATTTTGTCCTGTTAGCTAACATTTTTTTGGGATATTCGTCCGATTAAGATATTGTTTCTTGGAGATAATGTATGTTTCCCATTAACAATTTTTCCACCACCATTCACTAAATGTAGGCTCTTCGCCATTCCTGGTGCTTGGTGCAAATCGTGGTTACTTGTAAAATAGACTTAATGGTTTACTTTCCTGATACATATTCAAAATTTGTCCATTTTACTGCCATATGCTTCAAGTGTCTCCTAAGATTTCACTGCTCAAAAAGCTCCTTGTCTAGTTTCAATCAAAGCAATTTAATATTTTGAAATAAAAATAATAAGAAAAAAAAATATCCCCAATATTTGTGGACATTATTCTACAGCTGCTCTCTGAATGCTTCTTTGACTAGAGCAAATCAAATATCAAATTTCATTTACCAGATCGTCATGTCGGTCGTCTAAATTGTAGTTGAAATTAATTTCACTATGGAGCAATGTGAAGTATATTTAATTTTCTAAATTGTGCTGCATCTGCAGGTGGACAGATTCCCAGAACCAAAAGGGAAAAGTTTTCTAGTTTTCTCATCAACCCCTTTGTATCGAATTAATAATATCAATTCATCCGGGAAGTGGTGTTCTGTCCAAAAAGTTATATAGTCGCAAACAGAGAAGAATTGAGTAAGGAATGGGATGGGAGGGGGGGGGGGAAGGGAAGACAAGAGAAGGGAGAGTATACTACTCTACGAAAGTGATACTACCGACTAATGGCACTTATATACGAACTCTGAGATTTAACTCTGGGGACTGAGAAAGTTTTGCCACTAGACTTTTCAAAAAGTTTCATTTGATCTAATTTTCACTTCTGCCTGCATTTGCAGTTTTATTTGGTAAATAAAAGTTTTGCTACAAACTCAAACTTAAGTCTTACGAATTCAGTTTGCCACTTCGATGATATATTTCTTTTTTCTTTTTTCTAAGACTTTCGTTTATTTAACTTAATTTGTGATACAAATTTTGATAGAGGTTGAATTTTTGTTAACCTTAATCAAGACTTTAACGTTAATGGTGGTTGAAATGAGATTTACATTTCAAGGACTTCAAATCTTTTTCCATAAGTAGGTACTAGAAAAATAGTCGAGTGCCATGGAGCAGCCTGTGGTGATACATCCTGAAGCTCTTTATAAGCCTGCAGAGATTGCTATATCTTGTCTAGCGCACTGATATGACTTTTCAGATAATTTAAACAATCGGTTTGATCCAATTAACTTAGAAAAATATGAGGTTAGATGACTCACTTGACGAATTAATGTTACTTATAATAACAATATGTTTTCAGCAAGATCCAATGTTACTATACTTGAACGTGCTTACGTGCATACTGCATAAGTAGGCGAACTCACGCCCTATTCCAAAATTACTGAACACTACTTGCATCATCCCAAAAAGTAACAGACCCAACTAAATTTCTGTATAAAAATTTCGAGTTAGTATTCCATTCCTGCAGAATATCAAAACACACACAGGAATGGTTGAGAGTGTAAGTCACAGGCCCGGCCCCGGCTCCACTTGGAACTGTTGTGCCAACAATTTATTTATTTATTTTGTAACGAAGTTACACATTTTCCTTCCACCGCCCCGATCACCTCTGCTGCAAATCTAGTTAACCCGGTACCCTGTAGCGCTGGCTGGGGTTTGGACTGTCATCCACTTCCAAATACATATACGAGAGGAATAGGCAAAAGCATCTATCATGCAAAAGAATTACACATTTACTAGTATTGTTAACTTTTGGTGTTATAATTCACATTTTCTTCTTTTAGAAATTGTTCCAACCATTGTTTTCCATTCGAAATAAATAAACGACAAATTTTTCTGTGGGAAAAATTATTGTAAAAAAACCCACATTTATTTTCCGTATTTTACACAATGGCCAGAACGACCTCTCGTTTTAACTGAGTGAGAGTGACTGACTCTCATTTTGATATATTTTAACGAAGACATGTTGTATAAAAATATATATATAAAAAATAACGAAGAACTATACGTATGGCCAGTGTTGCCATACGTAACAGTCCCGGCAAAAAACATAGTTTTTTCTCCAATATAATTCCAGTTTATTTTGTTTCCATTGGCAGGATGCACAGCTTCTGAACTGGCCTTTTCAGTTTGTTAGTGGCCGTTTGTACCACTACGTTGCGTACCAAGCCGTCCTGGCTAGGTAGTAGTTCGCATATCCGAGCCATTGCCCAACTAGTAGGGGGGAAGTTCTCACTCCGAAGAACAACCAATTGGCCCACCTTTAAGTTCTCCTTCTCCTTCCGCCATTTTTTACGCTCCTGCAATGTTGTTAGGTATTCTGATTGCCATCGTACCCAGAAGTGCTGGACCATCCTTTGCCTTTCTCTCCATAGTGCAGTTCCTACTGATTCCGAACGATCGTCCAATCTGAAAGGGAGAGGTAAAATTAGTGGTTCACCTACCAGAAAATGTCCCGGCGTCAACGCCTGGACGTCCATTGGGTCATCACTCAAAGGGTGAAGAGGCCTGGAATTGAGTATGGCCTCTATTTGCGTAAGCAAAGTCCTGAATTCTTCCGGGGGCAACATCCTTTGCCCCATGATTCTCCTTAAGTGAAACTTCCTAGATTTCACTGCCGCTTCATAAATCCCTCCTTGATGCGGGGCGGCTGGTGTCATAAACTTCCAGTCGGTACCCTTCCGGTGCAAACGATCTAACATGTCCTTGTCTGAAAAGATTCTTAATGCTTTATTTAGTTCCTTTGATGCGCCAACGAAAGCCGTTTCGTTGTCGCTAAACATCCTTTCACATCTTCCCCTCCTGGCAATGAACCTTTCATATGTATGTATGAAAGGCCATAGAAGATAAATCTGTGACAGGTTCGATATTTATTGCTCTAGTCCTTAGGCATACAAATATTGCTATCCCATATTCACAATTGTACCTCCTGTACCAAAGAATATAAAAATATATGTACATCCTGTATCATATATTGAAATCTGTACATCCTGTACAAAAAATATAAAAATATATATGTGTACCCTGTACAAAAAATATAAAAATATATGTACATCCTGTACCATATATTGAAATCTGTACATCCTGTACAAAAAATATAAAAATATATGTACATCCTGTATCATATATTGAAATCTGTACATCCTGTACAAAAAATATAAAAATATATGTACCCTGTACAAAAAATATAAAAATATATGTACATCCTGTATCATATATTGAAATCTGTACATCCTGTACGAAAAATATAAAAATATATGTACATCCTGTATCATATATTGAAATCTGTACATCCTGTACAAAAAATATAAAAATATATGTACATCCTATATCATATATTGAAATCTGTACATCCTGTACAAAAATATAAAAATATATATGTACATCCTGTACAAAAATATAAAAATATATGTACCCTGTACAAAAAATATAAAAATATATGTACATCCTGTATCATATATTGAAATCTGTACATCCTGTACAAAAAATATAAAAATATATGTACATCCTGTATCATATATTGAAATCTGTACATCCTGTACAAAAAAAATAAAAATATATATGTACATCCTGTACAAAAATATAAAAATATATGTACATCCTGTGTGCACATTCCATTAGCAATCCTGCCAATCTTGATCCATTAGCTACGATTGCCGGATGTTTCATCTCGTAATCGATTTCCGACCTACCTTACCTTCCCCCTACCCGCAAGATATTATTTTTATCCAGTATCGGCTTTAAGCTCATTATTTTACTCTTCTCCGGAAGCGTTTGTCCTGCTTTAAGTGCCGTAATGTCCTTATTGTAATAATCTTGTTGACTAATACGTATTAAATATTCCATGGCTCCTGCCTTCTCCTCTCTCGTTGGTGGCATTACTTCCTGCTGCCCCTTTCTCCTTTTCCTCTTTTGTCTCAGGTTCCTCCTGTTTTTAATCCACTGTTCTATGAACCGGTTTACATAACTAATGATGTTCACCGCTTTTTCCAGTTTGCTAACATAATCCAATAGAGGTACATTACCCCTTCCTCTCCCGAGGCCAATACTTATTGGTTCCTTAAATTCCGAAATTGAATGTATTTTCATTTCGTCCTCCGCTTCCTTATTGATTCCTTCCATTATTCCACTCCTTGGCCAATCCTGTTCCTCCTTTATTATCCAACTAGGACCATGCAGCCATAAGTTATTGTCTACCAACTCCTTTGGTAACATCCCCCTTGTCAGTAAGTCTGCTGGGTTCTCCTTGCCATCTATGTGGCGCCAGTTCCTTATCTCCGTATTTGTTTGAATAGATGCTACTCTATTTGCAACATATGTCCTCATATCCCTTGTCTCCTTCCTTATCCAGAAAAATGCCGGACTTGAATCAATCCATAGCACATATTCCGTTCCTTTCCATTCCATTGACTCCATGATTTCTTTTATCATCCTTGATAGTAGCTCAGCTGCTGATAACTCCAGTCGCGGGATGGTCACCATTTTTAAAGGTGCCACCCTTGTCTTTGACGTTAAGAGCTTGCTTGTTATAACTCCGTTTCCATAATTTGCCCTTAAGTATACGACCGCACCTAGTGCTGCCTCACTGCTGTCTGAAAACCCATGAATCTGTATACTTGTGCTTCCCCCTGAGCCCAACCATCTTTCTATTTTTAAATTTTCCAAGTAGATAATAGAATCCCAAAAATCCAACCAACGACGTTCTATTTCTATCGCTTGTTTATCATCCCAATCGATCCTCGATTTCCACAACTCCTGTATTATTATTTTCCCAATGATCGTAACTGGTGAGATGTACCCGTTTGGATCATATAATTGAGCTACATGACTCACTATCTTCCTTTTTGTTATTGTTCCGTTGAACTTGGGATTTTTGACTATGAAAGTAAATTTATCCTTTTCTATCAACCATTTCAGTCCTAGAATGGTTGTCCCTTCCCCCTCAGAAAACAACAAAGTTTTTTCTGACTCAGCATCCATTGCTTTAACTACAGCATTCCTGTTTGATTTCCATTTCCTCAATTCAAATTTAGCTCCTTGTAATATTGTATCGATTTCCTTTGCTAATTTGATTGCTTCCTTGACTGTATGAGCTCCTGTTGTACAGTCATCCATGTAGAAGTCCTCTTCTATTGCTTTCGCTGCTTTTATATATATATACATATACATATATACACATACACACATACACATACATACATATATATACATATACACATATACATATATATACGTGGATATATGGATATTTTTCTTTTGCCAGCCTGGCCGTTTCCATCACTGCTCTTACAGCGACAAATGGAGATGCTGTTAGTCCAAAAGTGACTACCGTGAGCCAGTATTCCTTCAATCTTTTATTTGAGTCCTCTCTCCAAAACAATCTTTGAAAATTCCATTGTTCCCTGGCAAGTCTGACCTGATTGAACATTTTCCTGAAATCCATCCAATCCTCCTGACAAATACAAAAAATAATATATGTGTACATCCTGTACCATATTTAAATCTGTACGTCCTGTACCAAAAATTATAAAAAAAATATAATTTTTAAAAATCCAGCCAATCATCCTGACAAATATAAAAAATAATATATGTGTACATCCTGTACCATATTTAAATCTGTACGTCCTGTACCAAAAATTATAAAAAAAATATAATTTTTAAAAATCCATCCAATCATCCTGACAAATATAAAAAATAATATATGTGTACATCCTGTACCATATTTAAATCTGTACGTCCTGTACCAAAAATTATAAAAAAAAATATAATTTTTAAAAATCCATCCAATCATCCTGACAAATATAAAAAATAATATATGTGTACATCCTGTACCATATTTAAATCTGTACGTCCTGTACCAAAAATTATAAAAAAAAAAATATAATTTTTAAAAATCCATCCAATTATCCTGACAATTATAAAAAAATAATTTTAAAAATCCATTTACTCCTCCTGATAAATATAAAAAAATAATATATGTACATCCTGTATCATATATAAATTTGTACGTCCTGTACCAAAATTTAAAAAAATATAATTTTAAATGTCCGCATATACTGCTATTCTATTTCTCGCATTATTGTTTCATGCAGATCCTTCTGCAGTTTCGGCCCAAGCATTTGAATGTCATTGAGTGATAACCCAGTATCCGTTTTACAACTTGCGTCATAAACAATCCTGTTATCCTTTGGTATACAATGGTGTGGTATGTAATACACCATTTCTCCTTGATTTGGTCTTTCCGTGGCCTCCTTTAAAATGCCCAACTCAATTTTTTCTCTCATTTTAGTGATATAGGTATTCCTCATCTCCGGATGTCTTCCAGACGCTTTTCCAAATAGAAAAAATCGCCTCAACGCTATTTCTCTGGAGCTGCCTAGCTCTCTGATTTCCGGTGTTATTGGTATCCTTACAATGAACCATCCTGATTCGTCTCTCCTATGCTTGTCTTTGAAATGCTTTTCCACTAATACTTCCTCTTCCGAATATTTACTCCCTGTTCTTATTTGGTCTTGTTGCCATAATCGTTCCAATAGTTTATCCTGGCAATTTGTGCTCCCGCACTAAACTATGACTTACCACATTTGGTTGTGACCCTGTATCGAGAACCCTCTTATAGGTCCGATATTATAATTTTCCCCCACCAGCCTTACTAATATAGTTGGCATAAAAAAAAATGTTTCCTGCCTAAAGAATATTGAAAGTCCGTGGAATATAGTTCAAAATTTGATTTATTTATTTTTCCCAATTTTTTGTTTTTTGAATGTTTTTGGGTCTCTTGCTTGGTCCTCCAGCTTCCGTTGGCTTACATTTACTTGGGGGGTAGCTCCGGCTTCCCCCGTCGCTCCTGCAGCTCCTGCTAATGGTTGGTCATCCTTGGCCGTTCTTCTCAGGTGTTGACGTAAAATTTCCGCCGTCCCATAATATTCTTCTTCTATTTCTTCCATAATACTCTCCAACTCTGTCAGAGTTCCCTCGTCTGCGACCTTTACTAGGGCCAAAAATTGTCCGTTGGCCTTTTCCCCCAATTCTAGTAGACGGTCACTGCGAAGTAATATTCCATCCCGTGATGCTACGGTCACCTCCTGGGAATTAGCATAACTCGCTAACCTCGAGATGCCCTTCCTTGTTGCTTGGAACAGCCTGTTCCCTGCCTCCTGGCCTTCCTTCCTTTGTTTTGATGTAATTTCCGAGTTGTCCTTCCTGGAGCCTCCTGATTTGTTTGCGCCTGCAACTGTATGGAGAGAAAAACCCAAAAACTCGTATTACTGCTTTTGCTTTTCTTTTCCGAATACCTAGCTTCAACTCTAACAATCCTATTCCTGAAATATACCTATATGTTTTGTTTTTCCATTGCACTTCCTGTGCTACACTTATTCCGTACTTTCCGTACTCCAGACTCCCAAAAAAATTATTGACTCCTCACCCATCCTGAGCTAATGATGTTTCCAATTCCATCCTGGAAATCTTTTTTTTTTTTTTTTTAAATTGACTATACACCTCCTGTGTTGATAATTTTGTTCGCAAGGCAAAATTCCTCCTAAATCCCTTCCTGGAATTTTTAAATTTATTTTACACCTCCTATGCTAATAATTACGTTCGCAAGGCAAACTTCCTCCCAAATCCCATTCTGGAATTTTATAATTTATTTACACCTCCTGTGCTAATAATTTTCCAACCTACCTAATAAAACAAAATTTAAAAACTCTTTTCCCATCCTGGGATTTTATAATTTATTTTACACCTCCTGTGCTAATATTTCTCCTAAATCCCATCCTGGAATTTTTTAAATTTATTAACACCTCCTGTGCTAATAATTTTCCAACCTATCTAATAAAACAAAATTTAAAAACTCCTTTCCCATCCTGGGATTTTATAATTTATTTTACACCTCCTGTGCTAATATTTCCTCCTCAATCCCATCCTGGAATTTTTTTTAAATTTATTAACACCTCCTGTGCTAATAATTTTCCAACCTACCTAATAAAACAAAATTAATTTAAAAACCCCTTTCCCATCCTGGGATTTTATAATTTATTTTACACCTCCTGTGCTAATAATTTTCCTTCTAAATCCCATCCTGGAAATTTTTCCTCAAAATTTATTTTATTTATTTACACTCCTGTGTTAATAATTCCTCCTAAATCCCCTCCTGGAATTTTTTCCAAATTTATTTAATTTAATTACACCTCCTGTGTTAATATTTCCTACTAAATCCCATCCTGGAATTTTTCCAAATTTATTTAATCTAATTCTACACCTCCTGTGTTCATATTTCCTACTAAATCCCATCCTGGAATTTTTCCAAATTTATTTAATCTAATTCTACACCTCCTGTGTTCATATTTCCTTCTAAATACCGTCCTGGAATTTTTTTCAAAATTTCTTTTATTTATTTACACTCCTGTGTTTATATTCCCTCCTAAATCCCATCCTGGAATTTTTTTCAAAATTTATTTTATTTATTTACACTCCTGTGTTTATATTCCCTCCTAAATCCCATCCTGGAATTTTTTTCAAAATTTATTTTATTTATTTACACTCCTGTGTTTATATTCCCTCCTAAATCCCATCCTGGAATTTTTTTTTTTTTCAAAATTTATTTTATTTATTTACACTCCTGTGTTTATATTCCCTCCTAAATCCCTTCCTGGAATTTTTTTTCAAAATTTATTTTATTTATTTACACTCCTGTGTTAATATTCCTATTTTGCTTATCTATAGACGTCCTGTACCACAGACAATAATAATTCCCTTGACCTAGTTCTCCCGAAAAAAGTCCTCCGTACCTTAAATTCCAAATAGGTAGGTATAATTCCTCAAACTAAATTCCCATTTTCATTTCTTAAATTAATTCCTTTTTCCGTCATTTCCTCGGGTTTAGTCCTAACTAAAAACGTATTCCCTACACAAACCAAAATAATGTTCCTTATCCTATACACTATCCCATTAATTTCCCCAAAAAATTCCTTATCTCGTATACACACCCAAATTAATTCTCCCCTGAGCTAACCTTTTTTTCCACCATTCCACTTCACCACACGCACATATTATAATTATTATTATTTTTTTCTTTCACGAAATAAAAAAATATTATTTCCATACCTTTCGGCTTTGTTTTTCCATGCTCCATGTTGTTTTTCCTTCTCCTTTACATATAATTGACACTTTCAATATTATTAATTGTTTGTTCTTTTCCTTTTTCAATTTTCTCCGCTCACTAAATTCCCGACTTCACCGACTGTAGGTTTACGCGAAACTATCGAAAAACCTCTCTCCCTCTTTTTAATATGCTGTGGCGGCAGTGCGTTGGTAGTGGTGGTGGTAGGTAACCCGCTGGCTGTGGCTGACCGGTTTTTTTTTTTTTGATGTGTATCTAAGTATCTAAGCCATCTTTTCATTTTTGGATTTTGCCAACTGTACATTCGACACATGTACAGATGGACTTATTGCAATCAAAAAAAATCACCAGTCTGTGTGGTTGTAAGTCACACAGACGGACAAATTCAACGCAAAAAAACGCCGCAAAAAACGCAAATGATTGCCAATCTGTGTGGTTGTAAGTCACACAGACGGACAAATTCAACGCAAAAAAACGCAAATAATTGCCAATCTGTGTGGTTGTAAGTCACACAGACGGACAATTTAGCCGCAAAAAACGCAAATGATTGCCAATCTGTGTGATTGTAAGTCACACAGACGGACAATTTAACGCAACGCAAAAACAAAAAACTACAAATATGACCAATATGTGCGGTTGTAAGACGCACAGATGGACATATCCGAATATATTTATTTAATCGATATATTTGTAACTTCAAATTGATCGAACTGTACATTTGTATGATGTACAGCCGACCATGATACCTTCATAATTTCCTGGTACACTCCTGTGCCCGTATCCCTTTTCCTCCTGGACTCCTGTGGTGCCTCTATGTGGATGGCTCCAGTCTCCTTGGCTCCTGCTTCGCATGGCAGATCCCTCTAGCGCATGTGTATCCGTGTATTTCACTCGCGTGTGGTTCCATAACCATAGGTCGCTTTTATTTTTTTTATTTTTAATTTTTTCACTCCCGTGTATTTCCGTTTTTTTTTTTTTGTGCACTCCCGTGTATATATCCATAGGACTTTAATTTTTTCACTCCCGTGTATCCATTTTTTTTCTTGCACTCCCGTGTATATATCCATAGGTCTTTAATTCTATCCCGGCTCGATTGACCATAATGTTCCAACCATTGTTTTCCATTCGAAATAAATAAACGACAAATTTTTCTGTGGGAAAAATTATTGTAAAAAAACCCACATTTATTTTCCGTATTTTACACAATGGCCAGAACGACCTCTCGTTTTAACTGAGTGAGAGTGACTGACTCTCATTTTGATATATTTTAACGAAGACATGTTGTATAAAAATATATATATAAAAAATAACGAAGAACTATACGTATGGCCAGTGTTGCCATACGTAACAGAAATATTCCATAAGTAAAAGTACAATTTGTATGGGAAATCAGACTTGACATCCCTACCACTGGAAGAAAATTCTATTTCAAATAGAGTACCGGGAATAGTGATTGTGATATCACGAAGGTACGCTTCGGGGAATACCAGCAGAAGCCACACCAAGGATTTAAATAAAATTTGTTAGGGATCGTTTATTGACTTGCAGTGCTTCCTTTGGGAATCTCTACAGACCACCGTTTGTTATCGTGGAGGAAACTCTATAGACCAAATTGGTAGGGACCGTTTATTGTCGTGGAGTGCTTGCTTTGGGAACCTCTACAGACCACCGTTTGTTGTAGTGGAGGAAACTCTACAGATCAATTTAGTTGTTAGGGACCGTTTATTGTCGTGCGGTTGCTGTTCCTGTGTTCCTGTAAGCTTCACCACAGACGTATAGGAAACTCTACAGACCAAATTGTTAGGGACCGTTTATTGTCGTGGAGCGCTTCCTTTAGGAATCTCTACAGACCACCATTTATTGTCATGGAGTAAGCTCCACACACCTAACATTTAAGATATTAATTAAATTCTTATTGTAAGTTTGTCCTTAAGCATATGAAATATTTTTTTTTGTTTGGTAAATAAAAATATTGTTGTTTCGGAGTTCGTCACTTCACCCCTGAGTTTTTCTTTCTTTTAGAAACGCCACTACGAATTCAGCCGGGAAAGCTGCTTGAACGACGTTGACGACAATTCACACTTTTGAATTTTATTTTAAGTGTGTGAGCAAACTGAACGATTCCGCTACTATATTGAGTCAGAGGTTTTTTTTTTTTTTTAATTTTCTTGGAATATTCTGCTGGTTATATATTGATTCTATAAACAAAAAATAATTCTAAAAATATCTTTAAGTGGGAAAGAAGAACAATTTGTCATCATCTGTGTGATGGTGTAGGTTACCTACAGTAGGTACCTGTTAATAATAACACCTCTTTACAAACAAAATATATAAAAATTAGCAACATTTTAATTTTGAATTAGGAAAAAAAGACTCAACAAGATTCATTCGTCGTAGTAAGTCACAATAAAAACTATAAATAAACTTTTCTTTTTTAATTTCTTTGTTTTTCAACATAATTTTCAACTAATTATATATTTAATAAATAGAATAAATTGTTTTTTATTGAAACTACTTCGACGATTCACAGGTACCTATACTTCGGGCGATAATTAATTTCTGGATTATGTTTTCCGAAAACCTGCTTCGGTGTAATCCCTGTGTCAATATTCTGACCACCGAAGATGTCTCCACGCTTACAAGTTCTCCTTGAAAAAATTCTTTTATCTTTATTTAGCCACAAATTAAAATCATTAAAATAAACAATCATTTTGAACAACAATATAAACATTACTTAAAAACTCAAGACTAAACAACACAACCAAATAATCTCTTTTTTCAGTGGAATCTACGAAATTAACTGATACCACAAATATTTGCATTAAACGTTTGATCAACAATGCAAAACTTCCACCAAAATTGGGTTTCCTTTATAATGGCGGCCAATTGCATCCTTATGAAGGAGTAAAGTAAGTGGCAATGAGGCAAATAGACTTCGTCTGTTGTCGTCGCAGTCGTTCGTAGTTAGGTACTTTTGTTGCTGGTATTTTGATGGTGCGAGGCAATTACATCAGCGAATTCTCTACCAAGATGATGATGCCGGAAATTCTCATTTGGAGTTGAAAATAAATACAAATACAAATAAGTTGGTGTAAACTTTTGAATTTGCTAGCTCATCTTGTTTTTGTTTTTGTTGCAGTTTTGTCATAATGGCAGTTTTAGTTACAACTTGAAATGCAAGTAAAAAACAAGATACCAACGTGATTGAAAATGTGTCTCTAAAATATTCAAGGAATAAGTTCTTATCCTCTTAGTTCATATTCTTTTTTATTGCCTATTTATAGAATGGAATTATTGGTTCAAAAGAAACGCTAAGTTCTTTAGCCGGGATGTCCGCCCACAATCGCCATTTTTTGTTCAACAACCTATATTTGGTAAAACTGTGTTTTTTGTAAAAGCACAACGCATACATTTTGCACACGCATGTTATAGGTAAAACTTCTCTTAATTAAATACAATTTTTTTTTTAATTTTTGTGTGTATTAGTTTAACGTGAACATCTCGTGTATGAAAAAGAGTTGATTTCGGATGTGGTTGACGTCCACTTTTCAATAGAAACTATTAAAAACTTATTTTTGAAAATAAACAGTACCGATACTCATAATTAATCCACAAGCCCAAAAGTTTAAGGTACCAGTATTCAATTTTAATCATTTTTTTTTCCATTCGTTATATAAAAAATATATCTCTTAATTTGTGTCTGTACATTTTATTCATTTTTATAAAATTGTATTTAAAAAGTAGGACACGCCTACCTTTAAGGGGCGTTTCCGTTAAAAGTCTTAATATGCATTAATGTTTTAATGTTTTCCTTTCTCAAGCTGACCGCTACTTCAATAGTTTCTTTTTATTAGTACACATTGCATTTCTCCTGGAAGAGATATCCTGTTACGATGAATTCCATCCCTCCAATTTCACAGAAATTAGTAGATCTTTTCATTCCTGCGTGCTCATAATGTCGCATATAATTAAATTATTAAGATTCCAGTTCCATGTCGAAAAGTTATAAAACTTAACTTAACTTCCCAAGGAAACGATTGCAATGCTACATAGACGACATAAAGTTGGAAATTGTTTGGTTCACTTTAAATGTTAAATTCAAGACATATCTCTTTGAAAAAGTAAAAGGACAAAATATTAAATAATATCTTCTTCCTCAAATTTTACAGATTTATAGGGAGCTCCAAGAACTACAAGCATAAATAAATCTAAAGTAAACCGCCACCACCAAACATCATCATAACTCAAAATACTATCCATCATTGTCCTAGTTAAAAGCAAATGAAAGGCGTTATAATCTGACTGCATGAACTTGTGATGACTTTTTTATAGGGATATCAATTTCACAATTTGGTTTTATCTGATAGCTCATCGGGGGTTGTGTTTTGATTGGAAATTAATTAAACCACATTATCTTCCGTCAATGGTTGAAAAGTGATTTATAGTTTAACTATTCAGTGGATAGGAGGCATTGCCCGAACTCAAAAATTAGCTAATTATAATTTGTGATTCTGTAATTCATCTGGCTTTAGTTGATACATTGTGATGGAGGTACATTTTCGATTGAAAATCGTTTCACTGTATAAGGAATAAATATTTCATGCATGACATCATGACTTTTCAGTGTATTTTTAATGCTGAGATTAAGGTGTTTTAGTTTGTAGTTCAATGCATTTGTCTCTGTTGTTAATTTTAAAGTGGAATGTGAAATTCTGTGGAAAAAAACCTTAAAAACTTATAAGCAACTAGCTGTCCCGGCAGACGTTGTTCTGCCCTTCCGAGCAGATAGCGCGGTGATAAAAACGATGATAGATATAAGCATTTTGAATATTAAGCCATAAGTTTGACTTCTTAATTATATTTATACTGTCAAATTAATTTGTCTAAAATATGAGAACCTGGATGTTTTTTTTAATTTAATAAACTGAGAAAAGTAAGTAAACACCCGAATGTATTACATAAACAAAAACACAATAGAACTCCTGTTTATAAAAGCTTGTTAAAAATAGCATCCTTCAAGCTACGTTAAACCTATCAAACACAATAAGATTTTTTAAAACCGTATACCACTTTTTTTCTTTTAGCCCATTTCACCCTATAAACAGCTAAGTCTTGCAAAAAATATTTAGTTAACGGACCCTATGCCTGCTTCGCTAAGCAGATCACATTAGTATTAGAATGAAAAATACACTCGTTTTAAATACACCCTCTTTTTTATGTTTATTTTATTTCTTCTCCTTTTTATTTTATTATCGCAGAGCCTTTTCGTAAACTACATTTTTTGTTTTGCCCGGAGTTGTGGTATAAATAAACATAACTGATGACTTTTCTACACATAAACATGATACATACAATTGTCCGTGGGAGAAGATTGTTCAAAGATTGTCCTTGCGCCTTATTTATTATCATAGCGAAAAAAAAGACGTATTGGAAATCGCAATCGTTTGAAGTTAAAAAGTTAATCTGGCGGAATCATTGGAATACGCGGCATCAATACACCTTCACCTATAAATTTTCCTTTTAAGATAGTTTCTTCAATAAGATTATTCATGACATTTTTGACTGCTTATCTTGTTCCGTTGCACAATCGAGGTGGAAGAATAATAGGTGCACCAACTTTCAAATTTAAACGATGAGGCGGCAGTCCAGGCAAAGCAAAGTAATTCAGAAATTCCTTTGGATAATTGACAGCGTCAACTTGATTTGTGACCTGATTGATACATCACAATTTCACCAGGTACATCACTTAAAATATCCGCATTCAATTGACCGACGTATAGTCATTTTTGGCTGCTAGTATTGTTCTTTCAGCTAAAAAATTGTGATTTCGATAATTTTGCGCAATGTTTAGAAAAACACTTGAAACCAATTGTTATTTTGTTTGCACGAAATTACGAAATTTATCTAACAAAGTGATTAATCCAGTAGTAGCATCAATAGGAATTTGTCAATTTCCTATCAGTACAGTAGTTGTCTAGAAAATTCGTCAGCCGATGGGTCATTTAGTAATTGTACTCTTACATTCATTGTTAAAGTGAGTGTTTGAACATTTCTCCATAAACTGGATGACTTCCAACATGCCTTTAATTCATCTGCTGGAGTTGAACTGGAAATCACTGGCAGCGTTTGACGGAAATCAATATCAGAGCGCAACCGAATATTTCTTGATTATTACGTAAATCTTTCAAAGTCCTATCTAAAGCTTCTACCGATCTCTTATGCGTGCCATTGTACATTCATCCCACACTTTTATAATTGGCATTTTTGCAAAACTCTTCCCATTCCAGAATTTTTAGAAATTTTACACGTTGGATTTTCATTAATTTGCATATTCAATGTTAATTTAAGTGCAGAATGCGCTGTACGACCACCATCCAATAATGTGGCAGCTATTTCAGATGATGCAAGTGCCAAATGCTATATTGTTCTGTGATCTTATAGTCGCTAAAAGCAAGGAAATCAAAAATGTTTTTCCAGTGTTTTTCCAGGAAAGTTTTTTTAGATGTCCCAGGCGGTCCTGGCGCATCTGAAAAAAACATTCCTCCGCTTTCGTTTTGTAGAGCTTGAATTATCGTATCATATGCATTTTTTTGTTCTCGATTCAATTTGAGCAGATTCTCAAAAAAGATGTACTTCCAGGAACATTAACCAATAAAAGATGCAAATAAAAACATTCATGTTGGCTGGTATGCACTATATAAAGTCGTCAGTATATCTAAGAAATTATGTTTGGTGTTTTTTTTTTTGTCTTACATATATGTTTGGCTTTAATTTTATCACATCTTAAGAAATTTCGCGAGAACATAAGGTCAGAGAGTTAAAGTCTGCAGGATCACTGCTCCTTCAAAATTACCGCATCTATAAAATCTTACGTATATCATTGGCACATTTTCAAACAATTCTTTTACTTTGAGGTCTTAAAGAAATGCCATTAATTTATGTATATGTATGTATGTAGGTACATGTGTTTATTTAAAAACCAATACAAAAAAAAGTGCTCATACGCCATACACCCAAAAATCGTGATTTTGATGTTTTTAGAAACTCTAATTACCCCCTAACTGTAAACGCGCATACAATTGCCATTCCATGAAAAAAAAATAGAAAAACAACCATTGTAACATTATTGCTTTATTATTAAATGTGCAGGTAACCAAAAGACTCCTTACCACATCGAAACAACATCATCGCTTGGACACAAATCCAATCATGCAACATCTATTGGGCAACCAAAAAAAACTCTTCCAGTTTCCTATAAACCATTACTCAAAATATAACGACCATCAGGCTTCACCATGACCCATAAGTATTATACATACATATACATACATACATACATACGTAACGTCACGACTACATTTTTTTCGAAAATCAAATGAGCATTGGCAGTTTTTAGGGCTCGAAGCCATTGACAAAATAAGTCTCAAATTAAAGTTTTTAAATTCAGGAATGAGTTTTTCTATGCACAGAATACTAAGTGAAATTGTATGAAGCATTCAAAAACAAAAATGCATTTTATAAAATTTAGAAGTTTAATGCAGTCATAAAACTTTTAGAAAGTAATAGTATAACTAATTCAAATCAATAAATACCAATATCGTTCTTGGCCGCCCACGATCCATACAAAATTGCCCATTCTTCTTTCTTGCATACTTCACAATAATGTTCTTGTGTATTTGTATACACCGCGCGAAACCATACAAAAATACAAAAAAAATAGCAAAATCAACAACAAATGTTTATGTTTTTGACTTCAAAACTAAAAACAAAAATCCAATATTTTAAAATTCTGACGATGACTGATTTATATTTCAAATAAATCATTTTTGAGTTTTGCTAAGTGAGCTTTAAGTTTATTTTTCACGCACGCACAACACACACATACCGATTTCAACCAAACTTCACCGAATTCGTATATAGACCAATACCAAAGATGTGTGAAAGTTTGGCTGAAATTGGTAGACGGGTTAGGGCGTGAATCGGCGACCAACAAAATAAAGTTTACTTTTTATATATATAGATAGAAAATTCGAATTGGTACGTAACCAGCCGAGGACAAGATGAAAATAAACAACGACAAGATGAAGTAAAGGGTGTTTTTTTTCAGACGTACATATATAACTTTAAGTTCGCAACGCTATTTTAACTGGCGGCCATTTTGTCAGCTGTCAAGTGATTTACTTTTAGTTTGGTTTCACATTTCAATATAAATAGAAAAACATCTGAACAACGCTTGCAAATCGTGCAAATTTATTTTGAAAAACATGGTTCTTTTCGAAATAAAATAAGTATCGCGCACTACGTCCATTTTACAGTCAACATAATCGTCCATCACATTTGGTTGAATGGATACGCCAATAAACAAAACTGCCGTATTAAGAGTGATGATAATCTTCGAGTTTATTACAAGTAACAAGATGGCTGGGTGCTGTGAATAGGATAGGCTCTGACTCTGATTGTTATCCACTTGGCGATGCCCAGTGTTGTAACTATATCATACACATCAACTGTGCTTATTTTACCTCTTAAATATAGCCATCGGGTACGAGTCTTGTCCACCCGGACTTGACTTGACAAAATAATAAGCGCTAGTGTTGAACACGGAAAATAACAACACTTTGTTACGGTAAGATTTACCGCAAAAAAAGCTATTCCTTTGTGGTTCTTAAAATCTCTTTCTGATCGTGTTGTTTTGGTCACGGTCTGACTCTTAAAACCTGTTTTCCGCTCCATCCTATCCATTCCTATTTTTCGACCCACATTTTGAGTCCGTTGTCCTCTAAGAGTTTTGAGAGTAACTCAGAGAAGATAACAAAACAGGTCCTTATCTTTCGTGTTGAGCCAGCGTGTTGAGCCAGCGGATGAGCTGGAGACTCACTCGCAACAGTCTTTCGTGCTGAGCCAGCGGATGAGCTGGAGACTCACACGCATCAGTCTATCGTGTCGAGCCAGCAGACGGGCTGGAGACACGCGAGGAAGCTAACAATTGACAAGCTTTCCAACGAGCCCACAACAACACAACATAGTGTGAATTATAGTCACACCGACGTAAATTTAGAATGGCCGAGTGGCCACCGTAAAGTGTCGGATATCAAAGAAAGATCGCATTGATGTGTTTTTCTCTTTTAAATATTATCTGCGCGAAGGTCTATGGAATTTAGATTATTCTTGTTTATAAATCCCACCATTTTAGTTGGAAAATGGTTAGGATTCGTTCCAACAAAAATATTCTTCTCAAAGCAATTAGTTTGGGCCGGTTTGGGCAGGGGACTTTGCGCGTTGTGTCGTAGTTTTTCACTTGCCTGTTAAAAATAAAATATAATTGATGTTATACGGCTGAACACGTCCACTGAGCCAATGGAGATCGCATCTTCAACGCATAGGATCACGTGCAATGGTTGTATCACTGCTCTCGGTCGCACTTCTCAGCCTATATTGGCAAGATGCTGCTGTATGACCGAGACAAGAACACCACCACGCAAAAGATCCGAAGAGGATGGCTATATGGCCGTGGCGAAGTGGACAAGCCAAACCTCCGTTTTGGATGTTGATTCAATTTTGGATTTGAAAAAGATAAGAAGGAAATTTTTGAGAAAAAAAGAATTTTGAAGAGAAGTGAAAAACTAGATATTGTTTCGAAACTAAGATTTGATATTAGAATTGTGGTTTAAAAAAAAATAGAGGTATCTGAAAGACATACTGTGGAGAAATTGAGAAGGATATTCTGGTTGGGAAACTTTCAGAAGCTAAGTATTTTGTGTCTGGCTGTGACCAGAATTTTAGCTTGTATTTTGGTTGTTTAAATTGCGTAAATTTGTTTTTTATTTGTGACCCTATGTGGGGTAAGGAAATTGTTGATAACGAAGGCCTTCGCTGACTATTCGTTTTCTCCCAAGATTGTGGGACCCGTGACCTTTGTTCTATACCATTGTGATCTTTCTTTGTGTCTATTTGACACAAACCATTGCTTGCTTCTTTTTTTTATTTGCTAAAACCTTTTCCTAATTTCGAGAATTAGCCTTCTGCTAACCTCGAAATCCAATTGTTCTATTTTTCTTTTTATCGAAAAGACTCTGGGTTTTTATCCCGGCATTTGCCACGGTTTCCCAGACCAATAACTAACAATAAAAGATTCAACTTCCCATTGGGAATAATAAATTCTTGTGTTTATTCTGTTAAAATTTGAAGATTTTTCAGCTTCCATCTGGTAAGGCAAACTACCACAAAAGTTTCCTGGCGCCCACCCTGTAACGTAAATACTTGTATTTACGTTCCACTCGCCATTAATTCAATCGAATATTCTTTTCATTCGAGCATCACTTTTAATTCCTACATTAAAATATACCTACACACGATCGCTTTGATTAAATACCTTTTTTTATTCGACGAATCCCCCTTGCTGACTAGCCGGTGAGACTGCATATATCATTGCAGTTGTTGTTGCAATATTTCTTGTTATCAGTTCTCTCTCTTGTTTTTTTTTGACATTCCGTCATAAACGAAATTTCTTTGCGGGGTGCCGGTTGCACATTTGTTTACTCGTTGTTCTTCTTTTTGATTAATAAATATTGGATTCGATTTAATCCAAAGTACCTACGCGGTTTGTAAGTTCGTTGTCATAATCTTGTTTACATCGTAAAGTTAAATTCGGGATTACCTTTTTGAAGTGGAACTTCTTTAGAATCGTTGTGATTTCAAACCGGATGCAACGAAAAAACGACAGGTAAGAGACACAAATACAAAAATGTGTAGGATGAAGCCAGGAAAGAATGAGACAGAAATATACATACTATTTTTCTGACGGAAGTAACGCTCAGTATTCCAATATGGCGGCACCGATGACTCGCATTAGCTCACCGTGTGTACGAACGAGTGAGAATATAAATACTATAATCTTACTCATTCATGCACGTGCTCCATGGCATTTGTTTGTTTTGATCAATGTAGGGATGGGCAAGTAAAAAATATATCGATATTTATCGTATCGATATTCTTTAACAGTATCGATAATTATCGGGTGAAAAAAATCAATATATCGATATATCGTCAGTTTTCTCATGATTATTCATACATATTACGAAAGCATTCAAAATTCGTAAAAAAGAATAGATATGAAGAAAACAGTATGTTTTTTTTTAAATGTTGTTTTGGCTAAAAATACAAATAACGGACATCTCTGTTTATAAACGACTGAATTTAATAAATTAAAATGCGGAACATAAACACAAGAGTTTGAACTTCTTTGCTCGGAAACTGTGTTATGTTTCATCGTATGCATTTTATTTTAAGTTGCATGAAGGAATTAAATTGGGGAAAAGCGCACTGCGACCTTAAAGATCTATTGTGCCCCTTTTAGAGCTGGATGAGGATACTCGTCCTACAGCACTTCCTCCAAATTGGTTTCTTTTAGGAAGGTTAGGATTTGAGGTATTTTTAAAGAAGGTAATCTGCCCTTATTTATCTGGTAACTACCCAGGTTTTTGAAGTGAAACTTCTTTAGAATCGTTGTGATTTCAGACCGGATGCAACGGAAAAAACGACAGGTAAGAGACACAAATACAAAAATGCGTAGGATGAAGCCAGGAAAGAATGAGACAGAAATATACATACTATTTTATATTATCGGTCTCTCCTCTTTGTCCCATACTTCGTAGCGGCCCCACTCCCATCTTCTAAGCATAGTCGCCTGTAATTTGTGAGCCAGAGCGAGAGAGCAGATGTCGGTGTGTATGTATATTGCACACTGTTTAATACGTGCTTGTATTTGAGCATTTAACGTGTGTTAGTGTATGTGAAAACTACGTGAGCTACTGTATACTGTATGCGGCTGCGTATTACAGCTTTTTAGTAGGATGTCAGCGTGGTGTGTTATTATTGAAGTGAAACTTCTTTAATATCGGGGTAATTTGAAACTCGACGAAACGGAAATGCAACATGACACTTTTAAGCAAATATGTAAATCAATTAAAAAAAAAATATATCGCAACAAGTCTGAGAGAGAACGAATGAAAAAAAAATTATGGCACAGTATTTTATATTCTAGCTCTCATTTTCTCCTATCATACGTTTTGCCTCTCACTCAGGTCTACTAAGCATTATGTTAAACAAAAGCGAGTGAGTTAGTATGTTAGTTAATATAGGTACGTGATTTGAATGCTGTCTAACAAGAAAAGTTTTACAAAAGGTTTCAATAAACTTAATTCAAGAAGAATGTAAAATTCAAACAAATACATAACAAAAGTATTTATAAGAAATTGGCATTAAAAAAATTATTTAAATTTTAAAAAAGTATCCTGAATTTTTGAAAATAGTCAGTTTTCGAATATTTTTTTGACTTGTTTTAAATAGTGGCGTCCTGGAGTTCATACTTTAAAAGGGAGTCAAAACGACGCAAAGTATGTCGGTACGTCTGTATACTTGAATATGTGTTGAAACTTTTGTATTTGTACAGATACGTGTTGAAAGCATTTAGTCATACATAACATAAGGTTTGAAAGTAATCCGAAAACTGGTGCTGGGTGGCTGAGTATTTCATCTCATTCTCTCGTAAATTAGGTATACCAACTTCTTTGAAGTTTCACTTCAACCGAGTGTGAATTACGCACACACATTTTTTTTTTTTGAAGAAATAATTTTGCAACAACTTGAATCACTCTTGGCAATCGCTGTTTGAACAGGCTTAGAAGGCATCTGAACAGCAAAGCCCTCTCTCAAAGGACCAAGGAGATACTATATAAGACCCTTATCATACCAGTCCTGCTGTATGGGGCAGAAGCGTGGGCACTGACACAATCGGATGAATACAGGCTGGGGTGCTTTGAGAGAAAGATTCTTCGGGTGATATTCAGTCCTGTACGTATCAATGGAGTATGGAGGAGAAGATTCAATGACGAACTGTACAGGCTATACAGCGACATTGACTTAGTTAAGAAGCTGAAAATACAGCGGCTTAGATGGCTGGCCCATTTGGAGCGTATGGATGAAAACGCTCCTGCCCGACGAGTCTTCAATTCCAACCTGGAGGGCCGACGCAGTTCTGGAAGACCCCGTCTAAGGTGGCGCGATCAAGTGGAGAACGACCTCAACCAACTTGGTGTGCGCAGCTGGGGGCCACTGACTAGGGACCGGCCTAGCTGGCGAGGATTGTTGGTTGAGGCCGTGATCCACAATGGACCGCCTGCGTCATCTGGAGTAAATAATAGACAAATAAGCAAATTGGTTTTTTTTCAAAATAGAATAATTTTCGATATGCGTTTTTTTTTTAAACAAAAAGAGAATAATGTACAGTATAATTGGAAGCCATACTATTTTCTTTGACTTCCCTTCTCGATCTTATAGAAATCATGCAACAGCTGAGATCTGGAATCTTTTTTAAACAATTACAAAATTATTGTCTCTGCTGCCCACAATTTCTTGGTTACTATGAGGATCTTCATATCAGAGAAGAATATTATATTTCATCCAAAAATGAAAATAATAATTTGACAAAGTAATTTTCTTCATTGTACAGAATATTTGTCCTTGTCAAAGGCAAGTCCTCAGAAACATTCATATAGCACACCATAAATATATCGAAGATACATTTTACCCACACATAGCTGTCTAAGCCTCTCAAAGTGTTCATAATCTCAAATAATTGCTCCTTAATGCACCTCAATCACTTTGAGTCGAAAATCCTATTTCATCTAAGCAATCATTACTTACTATTACCATCATCATCATCATCCTCACCATTATTATTACCACCATCATCATTATCAACATCTTTTATCACCTTTTATTACCCGTCTAATGACTAAAATTAATTCCTCTTCTTGTTTTATCCTATACACCTTCAAGCTTGAGCTAAAGAAGGACCTTGTTTCTCTTCCCTTCTGATGGTAAGACAAATTATTATTAAATCGAAAAAGGTTATAGATGGGTGGCTTATATCTTTAACTACTCTTCTTTTCACTTCTTCCCTTGTTTTGTATGTAGGAAGCTTTGTTTCATATTTTGAAAACTGAGAAAAAAGGACGAAATCCCCATGCTATGTTCGATAAATCCACAGGGTATTCAATATTTCTGGGTGAACACAACAAGAAGAAATATACTCAATGGACAAGGAATACAATAAACCTATACACAAGAACATGATGGTTTATACTTATAGTATATCCTTTAGCCAGCTTGGTTTGGTTTTTAAGACAAAAGGCGCTCTCTGGTGTTTTTTGGTTTCATGTTTGTGGCAAAAAGGAAAACCAATTTTCAGGATTAATATGGCAATCACGCAACGAGTTTATAGATTCTTCGACAGGTGAACTATTTCACATGGTAACTGGCAACTAAACGGCACGGCAACGGAGAGAGTAACTGTGTATCGGATGTTTGTATTCATTTTTGGTTCTGTAAAACTTAAGGTATCTACATAAATGATTGATCAGAGTATCGGGAGTTTTTTGTTTATATAGATCACAAATCACAACCCAATAATGGTTTGATTTTCCTCATTTCATAAGGAACAAAAACAATTTGTGGAAACAGGCATTTTGAATGGAACAGTAACTAGAGCCACTTAAAGTTCAAAGCATGAGCTTGACGTTGGCACACGCAACCAACAAGATTGATTTTATTTAAGTCGATAAATACATAGGATTAGGAACCGATACAGGATAAACAAAATAAAAAAAAAGTTCAAACTGTTGTCTAGACCATGACAACAAAGAGTGGTAACCTCATTTTATAGTTCGAAGATCTATTTCTAAAGCCTCGCACCTAGTTTTGAAACTAGTTTTTTGAGGACACCTCTGTAGTTTGAAGCGGTTGAAGCAATTTACTACTGCAGAAATAGTCTGAGACAGCAAACACAATGTAAGCTATTGCAGAAGATACATCTTCTTCTTATTAAGATCCACCTCCATATTTTGACCTCAGTAACGATTCATTGTACGGAATAAATAAATGCAAGCATCCTCTTTTCCAAAAAGCTTTTAAAAAGAGAACAAAATATTAAACCTGAGAGTAATTTCAAAAACTAGCTCCCTAGTATCTGGTGTTCTGGAACCCCTAGCTAAAAAACTACCCTCCCAATGGGAACTGCCCAGGATCAAAAACCAACAAAAAGACGTGACTGAAATCACTCCTGATAAATCTGAAACGCCATATTGAAACAGTTCAAGGTATCAAAGAAGGTGACATATGAACAAAAGGTTCCTGATATCTTAAAACTAATCAGCTGCAGATTCGGGAAAGTATGCTGAAGGGAATAGCTATTAGCCTACCAAAAGTAGGAATGACCTTAATCCTTTAGTTTGATCAGTCTAACTTTCTTTTTTTCCAGAGATAAATTGGTGTACTAAAAATGGCTGCACGAACAACTAGAGTCATCTTGCCACTCACCTGATCAAGCGTTGAATGCAGTCCATTAATATAACTAAAGGCCAATTTATTATAGCTGACAAAACATTTATGCAGTTGACTTTGCAGATGGACATATAAAAAGCTGGTTTATTTGCAAAGGTCTCCCCGTTCTGCCCAAGAAAAACCCCTTTCCGGTTAGGATATTCAATCGTATTGGGAAAATAAACTTACCATCTATTCACTTTCAACATAGTAAATTGACTGTCGAAGTCACTTGGAACCTGCAGTAGTATTTATGCCGAAAACAATGTTTACTGGGACTGAAACTTACGTACAAGTGTAGTCCAACCATAACCCACGATGTTGGTTGTGAGGCACACTTCAACGTCAAGTTTCTTTTTGGCTTGGACAACTTAATTTGACATTTCCTTGTTTCAGTCTTTGACAAATTGAACCATGGGCAGCTGCACAATTTGAGCAGTGCACTCTGTGATTTTTTTTTTCAGCCATAATCGACCAAATGCATCCACAATGGGAGAATTGTGATCAAATTTCAGCAAACCGAGAGTGAGGAAGATCTGGAAACACCTGCTAGTGTGAATGCTTGCCCATTTTGTTCTTTGGAAAACATTATGCTACTGCTCGCGATAGGCCGTATTTCTTCGAAAATGAGGTCGGCTAAAAGCAGTTACCGTGAATGGTGTTCACTGTCGACACATAAGATTAGCAGGGACATGCTATAGAGGAACGCCTGCAGACTCAACTACAGCTTGCCCTTAACGTCTTTTTGAGCCTACCCTCAACCCCCGCATAATTGTAAGAATCAAAGTAACACCTACCCTTTACCCAAATTTAATGGACAACATGTTACGGTTAATTTCAACGCAGCAAAAATCATCCTTTTTGGTTCTTAAAACTTTGTCGAATTGTATGTTTTCGGCTTGGTTCAACTCTCTATATTTGTTCTTTTCCCAATCCTAACCACGCCTCTTTTACTATACCCTCATTTTAAGTCCATTTTCTTCTGGGAGTTTGTAGAGTTACTCAGAAAAGATAAAAAAGCAGGTTTAATTTTATCTCGTCGAGCCAGTGGATGAGCTTGAAACCCGCCCACAACGTATTTAAAATCATTGCGCTGAGCCAACGGATGAGCAACTTAATGCTTACAATCGTATCGAGCCAGCAGACGAGCTGGAGACTCGCACGCCATCTTTAAAAGAGACGAAGAAGCTCTTTCCAAACATGTTGAGCAGCGATGCTGTGAGATCTTTTTATCTAAGGCTGAGGTAGGCTCAGCGGGTCCAGGGTTTACTAAAGAAGCAGAAACTTTCGTTTTTTAAGATTGTTTTATTCACTTATTCTTAATGATAATCCTAATACAATTTTTAATAAAAGTAATTTTATCTTTATAAATAAGTTCAAGATTTCAATTTACAAATTCTGGTTAATATTATTATAATTTATAATACTTCAATATATATTATAATCTTACTACTACTTTTGACCTTGAGATAGCAAGGTCTACTAAACTCTCGACGGAGTAGCAGCGGACACTAAACTCTTGACTGAGATAGCAGCGGACGCGGACACAACAACTCTCGACTGAGATAGCAGCGGACACTGAAATCTCGATTGAGATAGCAGCGGACACTAAACTCTCACCTGAGGTAGCAGCGGACACTCATTTTTAATTTAATTTGGAAGTCCACGTCAACCTTGGGTTCTAAGCTTGTAAAAAAGATTGGAGTTCGGCACTGTACTCAAGATTGGTACACGGTCACTGGTGGCAACGAACTCGATTGGCACTGCAGCGAGACCATCCTTAAATTAATATAAATGCCCAATGTAATGTTATCACGTTTATTTTAATCTGAAGACCTTACTAAGAATGGAACCATAAACGCTCATTCCCCATTCCACCAAATTTGCCCAAAGGTCCAACGAAAATAAGATTTCTCGAAATTAGTTCGGTATATTTTTCCCTCTCCTCGGAAAGTATTTATTTAAATAGTTCTCAGATTAATTTCCACTTAGAATTTTAGAATAACTGGGATGCCCACCAGCATGATTGTTTTCAGCTTTTTTTCTTTTCTGAAGGTTTTTGTTTTTCTCAAAAATATTTGTGTGTCTAATCCGAACCGTACCTTAAGGACTCGTCAGATTAAGAAATGGCACCAATAATCTGAGGAATTCTGTGATCTTGTGAGAGAGAGAGAGAGAGAGAGAGAGAGAGAGAGAGAGTATTGCAGCTTGCAGGATTCGTCAAGTTTTGGAATTGCACCAACAACTTGAGGAAATCTGAAAATGTGTGTGTTATGAAAGAGTTCCGTAGGTATTCGATAACAGAGTTCCATGGAAGCCTTATATGTTAATAAGAGGCCCGTGTTTGAATACCCCAGAAAATGTATGGCTGAATGTGTGGGTGGAAGCTCGGACTGGAAAAATAATTAAGTGTAGCTTGTCGGACACTTCATCTTTGACCAGCACAGGTGACAGATAAAGATTTTCTAAAAAGGAGAAAAAGAAAAAATTTAAAAAGACAAGAAAAAAGTTAATAATAATTCCCAGTAAGGGGCTTCAAACGAACACATTGCTCTTCTGTGTTTTGGAAAATCGTGAAGCATTTAGTATGTGTTTTTCTTTCCATAGTTATCCCAAATAAGGAATACTTCAAACTGCACTTATCAAGGGAAGATACATGACCAGTTGTACTCACGGTTAAAAAATGACTTTTCAACCATATTACAACTTTTTTGTCATATCTCTGTTATTCTTTTTTCTAAGATGAGAGAAAAAACTTTAGAGGGGGAACATCTCTATAGAAGTATACAGATAAATTGGAAGAATTTCTAAAGAAATATTATCGACCTTCTATACCCTGATTTTTCATATACGTTTTCTAAACAAAGAATATGAATTGGTACGGCAAAAATCCCACCCCATTTCCAATGCGTCTTTTCTGTGTATACGATGCCATACTCAAACTTAACTCCTTTGCCAATAACATTATTCCTTTGATATGCAACCAAAAGGATCATTGTTTGTCCTCGGCTTGAAGTATTTTAATTAAATTTTTGAATTTCAATCGATGATATGTTCTTGTTCTTACTAAAAGCGATTTGCCAAAAAATGTTTAGGGATTAAACCAATAACATAGACAAAATGGTCATAAGAACACACACCAGCTCACAATTTCCCATAATGGGTGCCAAGCTATTCCCTTAACAGAGATTTCCGGTCGAACACTTTTCCTCAATTTTCCACTCGAAACAATAAACCAACAGATCCAAAACTATTACCAAAGCCAGACAACCGACGACGACGACGACGACAGTTTAGGAGTAGAACATTTTATAAACATACCTCTATAACTGTGCTTCATGTTGTAAGGCATGAGGTATGGATTTACGCAACGCATCAGTAGCGGTATATACGCATCAGTTAGTTTTATTAGGTATAAGACACACACATGTCCTTTTCGAGGGAAAAAGGAAATACGACCAGTTTACTCCTCCAAAAGGATATATGGCTCCGAAATTGATTTCCAAATCAAACATCTTTTGCATAAACAACTTCTAATTTCTTGGCAATACATGCGGGCTAAAAGGTTACTGGTTATGCTTTGGCTGGGTTACGAAGTAACAGTAAGGTATAGATAAAGCATTGAGGGCTTCCTGCTTAAACCCAATTACTCCCCAAGATATTAAACCCATGCAAAGTTGCTTTTTGGTTTGGTGGGCGTGAAGCGCAAAGAAACATCATTTCATGTGGAAAACCCTAACGTTTATACGTCTGACCAAATCAAATCAACAATGACTTTGAGGTTACTCGATATCAACACATTGGGTTTAACGTGAATTGAGAAACTCCAAGCCAAAACATTGCATTCATCTTAAATTGCAATGCGGTATATGTATAGGTACACTTAAAGTGGGTGTCTAAAGAAGAGGTGTGTGTCGGTTGGGATTTAGGAAGAACTTTATACAGGGTTTTTGTTTGTACAGAATCTCAGGGGTCTGGCCTTTGAGCATGATACATTTTTGAATATTATTTGAAATTTTCACACAGTTTATATAGAAATTAAATCGATATCCTTTTGTTAATACCGAACAAGATTTGTTGTTCAAGATAACCCTTAAGCCAATTCTGGATAAGGAAGCAAGTCAAGTGGCCAAAAAACATGGTTTAATCTTAATCCAAGATGATAATAATACCCAGTACTTTAAGAGGCTAATACCCAGAACAGTAAAGTCTGTGTTCAGGAAGAAGTAGATTCATAAGCAGGGTATTATGTGTGACGTGCAACTGTAGGTGTGTAGGATTCAAAGGAATTTAACTTTCATCTTTTTGAAATAAGGAGATTTTTAAACATGTTTTTGACACAATAGGCATCATCGAGATACCACAGGGCCTGAGCTCTATAAGCTCTTCCAAACAACAAATCTAATCCAAACATATTTTGATTTTAGTGATACAGAATTTATGATTTTACCAAACTCTAGGTCTTATTAAAAATGCCTCTCCAGCGTCCAGCTGTCTCGACCTCTTGCCTGCAGTCTTCATTCTCATACTCCAAGTAGTCATCGAAGACTAGGTCAACCTTGGATTCTGGCTCTCTCTGTTTTGGCGTTGAAGACTTTACGAGCTGAAGCGCTACACAAGAGGCCCAGCCATCTTAGTCGCTGTACATCGATTGGGAGACCGGCGAATATAGTCAATTCTTCTGCACCATATAAAAAAGCTGGGAAGATGAGTGTTCTGTACACCATCTCCTTGGTCTTTCTCGATATGGCTTTATTCCTCAGTTGTTGTTACTGATTTAGCCCAAAGATAAGAAACAGGTAATCTACGTCGGAAGTTCTTAGGCGAACACCGACTACACCTAGGAAATTCAATGTTGGACGTCTTCAATCGGAAGAGACCGCCGCTGCCTATGCCGACCGCGTATCCCTTGAGATTGCGAGAAATCCTTCGACTGATGACATGAACCCGGAAGACCAATGGCAGCTATGTCAACAAGCCATAAGAAGTGCTGCGTCAGAGGTATTGGGCTTCTCACATCCACCCCCCAGAAACCCCTGGTTCGACTCCGAATGCGCTCAGGCAAACAAAGTCAAAACGGAGGCATACAAGTCGTGGCTCCAGAGAGATACTAGAGCATCCAGAAATCTCTATGTTGAGCGAAATAAAGTTGAGAAACGTCTACTCAGGAGAAAGAAAAAAGAACACCAGCAACGCGAAGTCGAGGAGATGCAGAGATGTTTTTGCAGAAAAGAGGTACGAAACTTCTATAAAAATGTGAAACAGTCTACCTCCGGTTTCACAAGCCGCCCTGGGCCCTGCAAAGATCAGGATGGAAATACCATAGTGGAAACGCAGGCGATGTTAGCCATCTGGAGAGACTACTTTAACCGGTTGCTAAATGGCGATGACAGCCAAGATCCCGCCCAAGATCAACTTGTTCCAGTTAATCTAGATGACGACCACGAACTACACCCGCCCAACCAAAATGAAATCAAAGTAGCCATCACCAGACTAAAGATGAATAAGGCAGCTGGATGTGATGGCCTTCAAGCGGAGCTTTTTAAACACGCTGGAGATGACCTGGTCATTAGTATACACCAACTCATCTGCAATATATGGTCGGAGGAAAGTATGCCCGATGAGTGGAATCTCAGTACCATCTGCCCGATTCACAAAAAAGGAGACCGCCTATTCTGCGCCAACTATAGAGGCATAAGCCTGTTAAACATCGCCTATAAGATCCTGTCCAGCGTTGTATGGTCCTGTCTGCGTAAATCGCGAAAACAACGTTTGGAGAAGAAGATATAACAATGAACTGTACGAGCTGTACAGCGACATAAGCCTAGCCAGAAAAATTCGAATCCAAAGACTAAGATGGCTGGGCCATGTAGAGCGAATGGACATCGACGCTCCAGCTCGTAAAGTCTTCAACGCCAAACCCGAGGGAGTCAGAAGCCAAGGTAGACCTCATCTTCGATGGAGTGACCAGGTAAAGGGAGACATCCGTCAACTTGGAGTACGAAATTGGAGACAGCAGGCTAGAGATCGAGCCGGCTGGAGGGGCATTCTCAGCAAGGCCTTGGAGTACCACGCTCCAGTGGCGCCAACATAAGTAAGTAAGTAAGTAAGTAATCTACGTCGGATTTCTGTGCTGACTGCTGATGTTGTTATCAGTGCTTAGAGCAGTCCCCAGGTTGACAATTTCACTGACTACTTCAAATTTATATCTATCGATTTCAATGGTCACGCGTTCTGACCAAGTCAGTGGTGGGATTGTACGTTTGTTTATGGAAGCATACACTTGGTCTTGTCCTCATTTATTTTAAGTCCCAACATGCTTGCTGCTGACTCCATAGTAGTGAAGCCACCAGTTACTGCTCGCTTTGTTCTTCCTATATGTGACGTCAATGTCGTCCGCATACCCAAGTTATTGTGTCGATTTATTAAAAATGGTGGCTGAAGTTCTTGCATGGATGTTGCGTGTTATATTTTCAAGTACAACGTGGAAACACCTGCATGACAAAGCATCACCTTGTCTTAGCCATCTGGTGGTCGAGAACGTATCAGTAGAGAGCGATTCTTCGATGTCATGTATCGATGGTGAGTATCGATGTTAAATTATCGGGTTTCCTCCAGGATCAGGCATAATGTGAAGATTTTGTCGGTCGTAGATTTTCCAGATCGTTGAGACATTCACATAAGACGCTTGACAGGATCTTATTTGCAACATTGAAAAGGCTTATGTCTCGGGCGGATATTACTGAGATTCTAGTCATCGGTCATACTTTCCTCCGACTTTATGTCGCAGAGGATTAGTTCAACATAAGCTTGTTTCAAAAGTTCTGCTTGTAAGCCATCGGATCCAGCTGCTTTGATTGATTTTGGTCTGGTCATGGTGGATATATATCATATGGTTGCATCCAGATTAACTGCTATAGATTGATCATGTGTGGGGTCTTGACTGTTCCCTCCCACGGGTTGTACCTTGTCGAGATGGGAGATCGAAAGCCGATTCCTTAGCCCTCCAGACACCTGGAGGCATACCGGTGCCGATGTAATAGTTGAAAAAAAAAATTGAGATGAAATGTGTTGAAATGTTTTTGATAATTCCCCAGAAAAGGGTGTTTAAGGTGGAAATTAATTTTTTCTAGTTGAACAAGCTGTGAAATGTTGTGATTTGTGGTTTGAACTTGTGAGGTATTTGGCTTGTTTCTGATATTCTAGTTGCGTGAGAAGCTGGGTAATCGGATAACGGGCGGTCCACCCTTACTAGGAAACACCAGGTTGAATGAGTTAGTTGTGCGTGTATAGGTGTGCGTATTTGACCATTTGCTTCTACGTTGACAAGTGCTTGATTGCCAGGCCTCGAGTATTGAGGTCCTCATCTGGAAGTGACCTTTACGGACACCGGAAGCTATTTGCTGGTACCACGGGAGATAGGCCGTGGGCTTTGTTCCCTGGGACTATCTATGAGGTATGCGGTATGCCTCTTGTGGGAGTATCGTGGTGGCTGTGGTTAACCGAATGCGGTAACGAATGGCATCCTTGTGATGCAATTGGTGTAAGATAGGCCTCGCTTCTCAGCAGGGGGTGTGGACATTCCTCAACATGTTCACATATTTGCTACTGGGGCTTACCTCAGGGTGGGGGTCAACACTTAATTATGTGAGTAAGCTTGATGTAGAATTTAAGGCTTAATTGCTGGGTGTCCACGAAAATCTTATTTTCATACTTTTTCACTCTTCTATAGAAGTATCAGCTCTGATCTGATTAAGCATATCTGCATCTCCGCATCTCCACAACTTCACGTTTATGATGATCTTTTTACGTTCTTCTGAGTGTAAGCTTTGCTCATTCTTCCTTAGCTCGATGAAGAGATTTCTGGTCACTCTAGTATCTCTCTGGTAATCCAATTTTTTATATTTTGAAGAAAATCAAGTTCAAAGGTAAAAGTAGTGTTCTTAACAATAGCTAAATAGTTTCTGCCAACATTTTGTAGTTCTTACCAATTTTCTAAAAAACAGCGGCGCAAGCAATTTTGACCAAACTTTTTGGTTATTGCATTGCGGTTAAGTATTTTAAAGTTTATATAGCTTAAGCCGTTTATCTTTTTTCAATTACCTCTTAGTCCAAGTTTTTGGGTGCCTTAATTGGAACGAAACTACTCAATATAAAATTTGTTTAGGAGAATTAAAATTCATACCTTCGCATCGTAAAACTTTTCTGAGCTCACGCGAAACGCAATTTAATATAAACCGCACTTCAAAACAATATCAAAACAAGGATAATAAAACATGACACCATACATAAATCCTCCATGAATAAGCACTCGATGTGTACTTATTCAAAGGTGCAATTCATTCAAAAATCATAGGATTTATGAGAGCCCGCACGTATCTAGAGCAAAACATATCCTGGATTCTATCAATTAATCAATCATTGATGTCAACATTCTAAGCCAACACGTTGATGTTCTTTTCACACGAAAGAGACTGAAAAGGACAAGTACGTATGTGACATCCTCCCGCATAGAGAATGAATGAAATTAATTGCCACACAATTCAAGCGGACTGCTTTCATCAAAGAAAAATTTTTCATTCAAATGGAAATTTCAAACTCACGACACGAGCAATGTCCTGAATCTGAAGTTGGAAGTTGAAAGTTGAATGAAAACTGCAGCAATAGCGTCTAAAAGTTGCTTATTTACATTTTGATATAGTTTTGGGAGTTTTCTAAGAAATTGTAAATATTTACTTGTTGCTTTGCTGTGCGAATTAGAGCACAAAACTATTTAAACTCAAGTATTTAAAGTTTCTTAATGATTATAAAATGGTGCAAGAAGTTCTTTGACGCAAGTTTCATTGTTTTTCGTTTGATGACGAAGACATTTGTACGAGACTGAGCATCGTTTTTGGAAGACGAGCATAGTGTGTATACAAAGATTTGTTTTAAGAGGACACACCATAAACAGGAGTTCAATGCCTAAATATGAAGCTTTATACTTGTTATAGGTTTATGTATTTTGTACTTGCTCTAAAGGGCAAGTATTTTTTTTCGTACAAAAAAAAATCCGAGGTTTCAATCTAACATGACAATACGATGAAAACCGTTTTTCTTTAAAAGCGAAAACAAGTTTTTTGGGCTTCTCTAGAAAAAACCTTGCATCAAAAAGAATTCACCTGGCGGGCGTCCTTTCTAGACGTGGAAGGTGCCTTTAATAACGTTCTAACTGAATCTACTCATAAATTATGGCTGAATCACAAACAAGCTTTGTCTTCGGCTTCGTCTGCGTTACGACGCATCCGCTTTGAATTGGCTTTGTATGACATTTCTCATTTATGACATTTCTAAAATGGCATTATCGTCGCATTGTGATTTTTGCGAATGCAATAATTCAATAATTTGTGCTCAGAAATAAACAAAATCCTTTTTAAGTTTCAATATTTATATTTTCAAGAAAAAATCAGGTTATTATTTTATATTTCAATAACTGACCTTACAAAAATTTCTTGACTGCAATTTCTCACTAGAATAACTTTGAAAAAAAATTAATTTTGATTGTTGACTTTTTTTGTACAGCTGTTGAGCTGTCACCTGTCAGACAAAGCAAATTTTCAGTACATTTGAACTAGAGCTTGCGTTTGGAGTTACATTACGTAACATTACGTTTTTCTGTTTACGGTTGTCAAATGAAACGTGTGGTCGAAGCTTCTTTGTGATAGCATACATTGAATTCCTATGCCTGAACTCGTAAACGTCAGACGAAGCCGAATCCAAAGCTTGTTTGTGATTCAGGATAGTTTCCATGCTTAGTGATAGAATAACTCAGGCATCGTAAGGCAATATCCAAACGATCTTATACGTTAACAGAGGTACATTACAGGGAGGAGTTCTTTTCCCTCAACTATGGCTCCAAGTTATGGACAAAATTCTTGTCGAAATGGTGATCAGTGGAGCGAAGGCTATATCATATGCAGATGACTTGGTCGTTCTGGTGTCAGGAAAGTTTTTACCTGTGATAAGTGAAATAACGGAAAGGGATTTATGGAAAGTTAGCAACTGGCCCACCAGATGTGGTCTTGATTTTATTTAAAGCAAAACGGAACTGTTGATTTTTACAACCAAAACAAAAATACCAACTACCCTGCCTCAATGGAGAAGTGCTATCATGATCCACTCGTGCCTAATATCTATGCAGTAATCTTCCTCAGCGGAACATTGAAGAACGGGTTAATAAGGCCTGCATAGCCTTTTATGCCTGCAGCAAAACATTCTGCAAATAATGGGGCCTTCAATGGAAGATGAATCTTTAGAAATACATTGTACTGTGCATTATGTAAAGGTTTCCTTTCGAGAACAGAATGGAAAAACGAAGATGTGACAAGAGACTTCGATCTAACTTCTTCACAAATGGGTCCAAGATGGAGTGTGGAGTATAGTTGCTGATTTATTTTCAGAGATCCTCAATGTGTCCAGGTCCTTCCAACTGCTTGACTCCGCTAGCGTTTTCCAGGCAGAAGTTTTTGCAATCAGGGAAGCTTGCAACTGCAGCAATACTCGCATCTTAACCGAAATATGCTATACCAGCTGATCAACGCTTTAAATTCGACCTCCACTTCCTCCAAATTAGTCAGACAATGCTAGGAAGATCTAGATGGTATTGGTTCCAACCTGTCAACATTCCCCTGGGGCTGTGAAGGGCAATTTTCTAAAAAAAAATATTGAAAAACAATGGTAACTCTTACAATGCCAGGCTATAACGTTTTGCAAAGCCTATCTTTTTTACTGTTTTTTGAAAGAAGTTATTTAAGAGAACAGTTTTTGAAAAATTAATTTTCAAACTCAAAACTAAAAAAAAAAGTTTTAAAAAAATTTAATAACTATTTTTTTTTCAAAATTTTTTGTGTTTAAGAGTTATTTTCTTATTTTAAAAATTCAATGCTCTTATTGATTTCAAGTCAAAAACAGAAATCGGATCGTTTTTCTACAAAAAAAAAATGTTCTCGCGTGATTGCCGGGAGCCAAAGGTTTTTATTTTCATTTTTATACCCAATAATTATGCCCTTATACATTTTTGACAGATTGACACCCTGTGTAAAATTTTTAACATACAAATCTATTTTTTTTTTTTCAAAATTAAATACAAAATAATCTCCATTTCATGAAGAAGTTGCTGCACTTTAATAAAAAAAAAAAAAACTTTCCCATACAAAACAAATTCCGGTCATGCGTTCGTCCTGAAAAACTTTTCTAATAAAATTTAACCATTTGCATATAAAACTAAGAAACACACAAAAACAAACTGTTTTATAGATATTTTAAATCAAAAAGTCCTTACCAATGGTCGTCTATCCTGAGCGAGTGTCCCAAATGGAAGAACAAACATTAAGATACGAGTATAGTATTGCAGTTCAAATACACAAACTATAGACTCTTCCTAGGCCTCTGTGCACTGTGCGTCCTGCCAACTTCCATAGAAATGTCGACATTTGGACAAATTGAATAATACAGGTTCATTGGCCTAACCCTGCGCCTGAATTGGCTTTTCGATTATTTCTATTTGGATATTGTATATATTCCTTGTGGAGCAATAGTAGAGCAGGAACAGCGTGCCCATCCATATCGTTTTGCTTGAAATCACACAAAAGGACAAAACGGATTTGTATTTGCTTTAGAAAGTGAGTTTGTTAGAAGTGTGATGTTTTATGGAAAAGAGGACGATCACACGAAACCAATGTGTGTGGTGACGGTGAGGGTGAGACGTGAGAGTGGGGAGGTGATGTTTATTTAAAGTCAAACCATCGTGTTTGACTTTTGTGTGAGATTGAGACATTTTATTGATTTGTGTCCTTACTCGGTTGGGTGTGAAATATTTTTTTTTTAATTTTATTGCAAACAAACCTACAACTATGTACACTTGTGCATATGTATGTATATGTATATATAAAAGTATGCTATATGTCCTCTTATATTGGCCTGGCTCATCTTAAAACAAAAACAATAAAAAATAAAACGATATAACAACATAATATAACAAACCGGGAATTCATTCAATGCTTGAATTAGTTGCCTTTGACCATAGCGTTAAGTTCCTGTGTTAAGGTACATACGAGTTCCACATAAATCTAAGCTTTAAATACTATGTTGAAAGAACATTTGTGGTAGGTACATTATTATTGTTATAAAATTCGAATAAACGTGTTCAAAGCTAGGAATAGACGACATGTAAGAAATACAGTATAATTTACCTGTTGTGGACATGTCCTAAAACTTCGCTTAATTAGTATCAAGCATTAACTGAGCTTTGATCGAAAGCCATTTCATACCCATAGTGCGTTATATGTTTAACGCGTCGTTTAAAAAATATATTGTTCGAGTATCTTGACGAACCACGTGGTCGAAAGTGCCCCATATTTCTTTTTCTTTTTTATATATCTTATAAATTTTATTAAACATTTTTTAAATAATTATTATGAAAATTTCAGACATTTATAATAATATATACCGCAATCATTTAACAAGAAGCTTCAAACGAAATAGAGAAATAGTACACAAGCGAAATTACGCAAATTTACACAAAACACAAAAACAGTTTGACCCGCAAAAGTAGAACAATATCTGTCTCGATTTCCGTATGAAGCATACATGCAGTGTTGTGATACCTCTTTATCATCAAAATATTTTTTTACGGCAAACGGTTTTTTTTTCTGAAATTAGGAAGTCGAAAGTGCCCCATCGTCGAAATTGACCCACCCTACTCTACTTATATGAATAGTGGGCTTAATCCACACCACCCGAAATTCAAAACTTTTCGTTCTTACACAAGAATATTACTAACAACTGACAGTCCCAAAATTTTAGATGTGTCCGTAGAATAAAGGTAAAGATAATTTATAAAATCAAAAAGTGGGCGTCAACCACTCCCAAATTTGAATATTTATATTTGATTTGCAATGAAACATACGTTGTCTCCAAAAAACAATATCTTAATCGGACGAATACCCCAAAAAAATAATATTAAGTAATGAATCAAGCGATAAAATTGTGCACGCGATTTAATTGCTTGATTCACTACTTGCACACCATCCTTTTGTTATTTTCTCTTGGGTAGCTATTTTGTTTTTGCCTGGGTTTCTTCTGATTTTCTGTTTGGGATTATGTTATTTGACTAAGCTTCACTAACCCGAAAATTTACTAATTGCTTGTGTGTGCAAAATAATACAATACATACACAAAAAAGTTTTCAAAGGACAGAATCTAAAAAAGACACAAATTTGGACTCCCACAGGCTTCAAGCAAGTGATCATTTAATTCACCGTCATCTGATATGACTTCCAGTTTCAAGCAATCTACTGATCGAATCCAGTCCATTTAGGGTATTTTAAGTGTTTTCAAAATTAAAGTAACAAAAAGGGCAACAGTTTAATAACTTACATTTAAGAGGCTGTGTGAAGTTGGCACTCCACTTGTGAAATTTTTTGTCGAAATTGATGCAGTTCGGTTGCCCATCTTAAGCCCATGTTTGCCCACCAAAAATTTTCGTTTGCCTACTCTTGGTTTCCCAAATACTCAAAATTCAAAATTTTTGTCAACTTCACACAGCCCATTTAAGACCGATGTAGTTACCCCTCTGATAAATATTGAAGCGAATATAAACGAAAATAAATATGTAGATAGAATAAAGGTGGTTCGTGCGACTTAATCGTGCAATTTATGTTTAATTTGCTCTAAAACGGCTCTTAACACTTTGATTAAACTTTGTAAGACCCTGTGTTCAATTTCAGTTAAAAAAAGAAGTCGGTTAACATGGCTCTCTAACGCCCACCACAGATTCCAGTCTCATTCTCGTAGGAAATTAATCCAATGATGCCATAGCTTGCATCAAACTGTCACTCTCTGTGGAGCCTCAGATGCCGTAATTTCATTTCTTGACGTAGGCGCCGAGATGAAAACGTGTGAATTGAGTCAATTGGACCTTGTGAGCCGACGGGGACCATGAGTATTATACTGACTTTCTGTTAAGATTTTTGCGGGAAAAAGCTGTCAATGTTAAAATAATCTATGACTAAAAAAGAAACCACCTGATGGCCCACCTTGCCAACTTTGTCTCTGTCTCAACTAGCCCTACATGTTCACCTTCACATATGAACTATAACAGTATTGCTCATTAAATTTATTGAGAAACTCTAATATTGTCACTGGTGTAATGATGTAGTCATCGCAGGCAGTTCTATATGAGCTTGTTCACTTCAAGTGACTCAGCATCAGGGGCAAGACAAACTGGACTAAAATCTGCAGGAAAGCTAATAGGCTTTGTTAATAGCTTTCGTTAATTTCTTGCTTTAATTTTATATTCAACAATAACATCTATTTTTACTTGCGATTATAGGTACTATAAGGCAAGTTATGCATTCGTCGAAAAAAAAAGTTTTGAGATAACAATCAAACATGACATTACGATGATAGCGAAGACGAAAAAAGATGGTCTAAAAATTCTGTCCGTCTGTATGTCTGTCTGTCTGTCTGTCTGTCTGTCTGTCGGTCTGTCTGTATGTAGACCTACAGCCCAAACGGGTGGGCCGAATTACTTCAAACTTGGTATATAGACTTTTTTAGGTATTGTACAGAAAGGAAATTGAAATTTTTTTTTTAGCTCAAAAAATAACGGTACCTGCCATACAACCGTTACGTTAAAGCTTATTTTTCTCAAGAACGGCTCTAACGATTTTTAATTAAAAAAATCAGTGTTGCTTTTTAGGTACGACCAATCACATGGCTGAAAAAAAAGTTTTAAAAAATGGCTAAGAACGGTACTTTCCATAGGACCGTTTTTTTTGCTTTCGAATATCTCGAAAACGACTCAACCGATTCTTTCGAAATTTCACACATATAGCTGTAGGTAGCTCAATTTGTATTGCATACCAATATTTTTGAAAAATATTTTTTTGTATTTTTAAAAGCATTTTTTAAAAAAAAATTTAAAAAATTAATATTTTGAAAACTGCTTATTAAATTTTTTTTTTAAATTTTTAAATAAATGTATTTGCTGAATACCTATGAACTGGCGTTTTTGAATTTTTTTTGAAAATTTTTTTCAAAAAGTTTTTCAAAAAAAACTTTTTTTCTCAAAAACCGCTCCACAGATTTTTCTAAATTTATTCTCATAAATTCAAATTTATCCGAGAAATAAAATGGCGTACTTTTTTTTCAGCTCAAATTAGTTTAAGTATTTATTTAAGAATTTTGAAAATTTTATTTTTATCAAAATCTCAAGCCCATAAACCACTGTCACTCATTAGAGCAAGTTCGTGCGACCCAGTCGTGCATTTTATTTTTTTTGATGAAGGAAAATGATTTCAAAAATTTTAAATCCTCAGTATTTTGAACTAGCAAGTCACTATCTATATGTTGAGTTGATGTCAAGCGTATGTATAGGTAAATAAGGTTTTGATGCAGCATACCTAGCTACCTAAACAAAAAGCATAATATATGTAGTTCTAAGCCATATATTGTGTCCTATCAATCGCAAATAATTAGCTATCACAAGGATTCATTGAAATCGTCTAAGGTCTAAGCAAACCACATCCACATAGAGCTCTTAATCCAAAAACCCATCGATTTAATTTTAAATGGTAATTATTTACGTGAAAGGAAATATCAACACGCGCTCTATTAAATGGCAATAATAACTATTATTTTGTTGTTTGAGGATTATTATGGCTTTTATTCATTTCCTGATTAACATAAAATCATGATTGTAATTACCAATAACCACTCTATAGTCGTCGGCGTCCCGTCACCACACTATAGAATCCACCAAACACACTTCCTGCCAACCAACACTCCGCGCAGCGCCGCGCCGTGCCGCACCACTCCATCGCCATAAACATGGCCAAACAAAGGCTGGTTTCCTTTTTTTTTTTTTTTTTTTTTTTTTTTTTGATTATTGTTGGTCGTCCTCATCACCAGGAGATAATTAAATTAGTCGACGAAAGCAGACAGGATTATTGTTCCGGCATTGTGCTATTGTATGGTGTTGTTGTATCTTGTAGGGTATCAATTTTGGCCAACTTTCCCCACCCCCCCTTTCAACTCAGGTCACATGATGATGGTATTGTATAAAAACCTATACATACTGCACTGAACACATATGGAAATACGGTATCGCTATCAGAGGATAAAATAATTGAATTGAATTGAAATACGTTTTCTGATTTCAGGGAATAGAGCGCAACCAATTTAATCTGACACATTTTGATATTTGTCGGCTTTTTAATTGGATAACGTAAATTAAGTGACTTGGTGAATGGTGAAGCTCTGTAGTCTGTACTAATGCAACGCATTGAATGAAAATGAAAAACTCTATCGATTGGATTTTTGATTACAATTTTTCTATCGGCAACGAAAATCGCTTTTATATAGTGTTCAAGGAAGAAGAATCGACTTTAAAGACCTCTTAATTGCTTATAGGTTTTTCTAGACCTTGATTGGTTATCTTAGCTGTCTTGGAACAACAGTTCTATAGTTATATGATGCGTGCCCGGTGTCCTTTATTATCACTGAATACCAGTTATAAGCAAACACCAATTAAGTCCAGTTAAAATCAACAAAGAACAAAGCCTAATTAACTATAGCACTTTATATACCCATCATACACACTATACCCATACACTACACATACATGACACATATAAATCGTTGTCTCTGCCCATCAAGGAAACTATTTAATTGCATGTAAGACATTTTAATAATACAACGACGGACGGTAAATGACACTAAACTTTTTAGTTTGTTTTCTTTTGTGTAATAAGGATCATATGTAGGTATGTATAGGTAGGTAAATATATTTCAAATTTAAAAAGTGTAACTATATACTTCCATGCATAAAGGATGATGTTAGAGTATGACACATTAAATAAGGTTTGTTTGCAAAGTGAGAAATTTTAGGGCCGTATATTCTATTAAGTATCCAAAGGCGCTAAGGTGCAAACAGTTGATCACAAAATAGTCAAAACGCTAAGGGCTAACATTTTTGTTACAAAAGAAACTTTTCAATTGAATCGATTTTTGACATTTTCTAGATGGTTTGACAAAAAAAAAGACTAACATGAATAATTCGACTTCAGGACCGCTGAAAATAAATTTAAAATATTTTGGGAATTACTTATTGGGAATTTCGAGATAGCGTAAAGAAAAAAAAAATATTTATTGAGGATTTGGTCGTTTGGACGCCCTCCCCCTTGGAGATTTTGTTGTGTTAGCATACATTTTTTGGATAATTCGTCCGATTAAGATATTGATTTTTGGAGGGAACGTATTATATTTCCCGCTTTTAATTTTCGTCGAAGGCCGTCCAAGCTGAATGAATTCGGATTATTTGATTTAAAAAGTCGGCGCCATCATAAACCTCGAAGTTTACCATTTGAAATGCGCAGCTTTTTTTGTAGAATGTATCTACAAATATTTAATCGTTTAACATTGATCTCTGCTTCCATACCGCAGAATTTTCATGCATATCGCCTTTGGCACGATTTGTATTCCATTAGAAATGCTTTTGCCATCTTTCCAAATGCTTTCCAAGCTGCGGCTTTATGCTGATGGACCAAGATTGCTTTGATATCCTCCCGTTACATTTTGGTGCACATTTCGTTTGCATACAAAGTTACATGAGTGTGTGGTGTTTTAGAATTCGGATTTATTTAAAAGTACATACATGTACAGTACCTGTACGTAAGTTGTAAAACCGGTCCTCCTGAACAAAACGATTCTATAGAATAATTGAAGATAAGTTTGTTAAGTCGCAAAAGGCTTTGTCTTAAAATAATGTTAATCAGGTCAAACGAATGTAGTTTGTGCTGTTCGGCAATATTAACAAGGTAGCTATATGAACTCCACACGCGCCAGGTTAACTAAGCTGAATTGCACAGAGTGCATTGGTTTGGCTTGCTTTAAAAATATTGAATAAAGAGATGAGTGCTATTTTACGAAGCAGAGGGGACGGTTGTTTTAATTCCTTCGGTTCGGTCAGTAAAATAAACAGTTTAAAAATAAACCTTTAACAAATTCACTGACTTGCTGGCTCATTGATTCACTGACTCTATAATTAACTGATTCACACTGGCTCACTTACGTGTTCTATCTTACAACACGTACATATGTATATGATATAATCACCATTATCCAATGGTAGCTATGGAACTGATTATTACCTGATTTATGTGTGACAATATTCAAGGGGCTTGAGATTTTTGAAAAACAAAAAAGTTACATTAAATATTATTAACCACAAGTTAAAATGTTTTCGGGAAAACATTAAATAAGCTATCTGATTTAGCTATTTTACAGTTTTGAATTTTAAGGATTTTTAAATGGTTTATTTTTGAAAAACTTAACGAAAACATTCCAATTTTTTTTGAGTATGCCTTATCATCTAGCAGCTGGTTGTTCTTATCGGAAGACGAAAATTTGATACATTTTAAACAAACACCTTTTGAAAAAAAAAAATTAAAAAAAAGTTCAACTTTTTTAAAAAGCTTAAAAATAATTTCTTTAAAAAATTTGAAAAATTAATAGATATTATTTTGTTTTGTTTTTTTAGCAAAATCCGTCAGGTCGCTTACGAGAAAATATGGTAAGAAAAGCCATTATAAGACTTTTCCTGATGAAAAATCCATTTTAACTAAAACATAAATTTAAAACAAAAAACGCAATTCAGAAATTTTGTTCAAAATCTTAGGAGCCGTTTTTGAGAAAAATTGTTTTTTTTTTATTTAAAAATCATATGTCAGGTAGGTACTGTTAGTTTAAGTATAATAGAACTGCGTAGGTACCAAGTTTGAAGCAAATCGGTCCAGCCTTTAAGCTGTAGGTAACTATACAGACAGGCAGATAGAGAAACGGACAGACAGACAAATAGACAGACAGGCAGACAGAACCTCTTTTTTCGGCTTCTATGTCAGCGTATTTAATGTCATTGTTTGGATGATTAAACGCCTGTTTAAGATTTCAAACATGTCGGTTTTCAGAAAAAAGACTGTTATATCTTCCCATAAGGCCCCTGCGTAACCACGAGTAACAATATTGAAAAATAAAATAAAATAAAGAAAAGTCTAAAGCACCGATACTTTTTTTTTACGGCATGAATTGGCCGTGTCAATAGTTTATTTCGTTCGTGGTGCAGTAGCTTTCGTTTAATCCGTGGCTATATCTAGAGTTGACCACAAGCTATACTTGAAGCTTTTCCTCAGTATACTGCGACTGCGAGTGGAATTTGTATCTGACTTTGTGAGGGACCATGCATTTATCTACCATATACCAAGACCACCAGTGTGATGATTTTATTGTTCTTCTTTCGATCCAGATAAACAGCGAATTGTACGTACTGAAAGTAGTCCAGATTGTTTGACCTTTATAGGTCGTCATTTGTTCACCTGAACGCTACACAACGGGCGTCACTTCTTGAAGGTGTTGAAATGTTTTTCGTTCGCTTCAATTCAATTCAATTATCTCTACATTATACTATTGAATAGAAAAGAATCAACGATATAAAGTTTTTTTCAACGATATAAATAATATGCCATGTTAAAAAAAAACAAAAAAAATACAACCTTAACAAAACGGTATTGCTTTTGCTAACCCACAAAAACTTATGTCACCTTCAAACGACAAAATAAAAAATAAAAGAACACTTCAGAAATACAAGAAACAGGAAGTTTCGTTCGTGCAAATAAACTTTTTCAAACTTCCACTCTTGAGTATGAGTTTTGTAGATACAGTTTAAAAGTTAGTGCTTCTTTCTAGTGCTAGTCAACCACTTTTATCGGATCCTACACCCCTTTGCAAATACATACATAATATTATGATATAGAAACAGATGAATCAACAAATTACTTTTTTTGGCATGCATTACAGACACACAAAAATAGATTTGTGATTAGTAGGTAGGATTTTGTCCTCTATTTTTAAATATACCTACTCCTGATAAACGGTATAACTCACTTTCACGTTTATAGAAGCTAACAAATTTGTCGTCAGCAACGCTTCAGACACATCTTTTTGGTCACCCAAGAAAAATTCATCCTGAAGTTTTGAAATAGAAAAGGAAAATCGAAAATGACTTTTTAAAATATACTCCATGAAAACAACCAATACACATTTGCATCGTTTAAACCAACTTTGAACCACTTTTTCCACTGTGATTATAGGGTATACCCCCACAATATGCTTTCTGAATGAATCAAATGATTCTTCAGGCTTCCAAACGGTTGTTTTATGTTCGATCTTATAAAACAAAAATAAATCACTGGATATGCGAAATCAGAACTGCACATTTTTCAATACACAAAAAAATAAAGACTTGCTGTGGGGTATGAATTATTGTCTTTTTCGTTTGGTGTCTCTAATTTTTCTAGACAGCTAATGGTGGATTTTCATTAGAAATTGACTGTTCTATGTTGCTCCTACAGAACTCGGACGAGTTTTTGGTGACCATATTATTTCGAAAACAAGGCAATTTTGATGTGAAAAGTGAAACATCTATTGCCGCACTTATAGGCAGTAAAATCGATCGTAATCGTCACGAAAAATGGCATGACGCTCGATAAAATGTTTCAAAGTGTTACTGGACCGTGTTGGGTGTTTGGTGGCTTAGGTTGGGTGGTCGTTGGTGGGAGCTGGGTGGGTCGTTAGTGGGAGTGGGGTGGTAGTGGTGGAGGGGGCGGGGGTAATGGAGGAGGGGTTATGGAGGGTGAACAATTGTCCAAAATTGTGTATGGTTGATTGGTGGTTGTAGGTGGGCTGGATGGATGGCGAGAGGGGGGGGGGGGAAATTGAAAAAAATGGTTGTGTTGGTGGAGGTGGGGTGGTTTTTTAGGAGGGTGTTTGGGGGATTTGATGGGTGGGTTGAGGAAAATGTTGTTCCTATTTTTGTAAATGAATATAATTTGTAATAGCTTATTGTTATTATAATAAAATGATAAGACAATTATATTGATTTTGTTAACGAAACACAAAAATTATTTCACTTCATATTTTCTTTGATAGTTTTTAAAAATTATAAATATAATGTAAAATTGAATGTTTCACATCTGCCTGGATGTGACGGCTAATTTTTTTTCTCTTGTAAGTGCTTCGTGCGCGAAAACATTTTTTTTGGAATTTGCTTGTCTTGAAAGACCCACAGTCAATTGATTTTTTTTCAGTTTTGAGATGTATTAATGACCCGTCGACTGTCACTATACTATGGGCTTCATTTGAAGTACGGCTTTCGTATTTTTCCAACATTTCCACCAACGGTATCTAAAGCAAACAAATTTTTTTGACGGCCAAGTTTTGATGCAGTATTGAGGCTGTTTGACTTTCACATGACGATGTTGCAACATCAATTTAAAACCACATCATAGTTTTTCTTGAACAAAAATTGATGTTGAGCTGCCTTTTCAAAATCGTCCGAGCAGGATTTGGAACTCCAGCGAAGGACGGTGAATTGAGATGGTTCTTCATTGCCAAAAGTCGAAGGAGTTGACCGCCATTTTCACGATATAATCCACCTTGAAATCATAAAAAAATTTCACAATTGAATTCCATTTCTTCACCAATTTATGTATTAGCTCGACAAAACTATCTGAGTTCGATAACTATATAAATAATGTCAAGAGTCAACGATGACAATCTCAACTATTGACGTAGATACACATCTTACGACGTTGTAGAAAAATTGAATTTTTGCGGAGCATTTCTACAGAAAGCAAAGCTGATGATTTCCGGGTTATTGGCTTAAAACAAATTTTGTTATTACTCCATTTGCATTTCACAAAATTTGACATAATAATTGACAATCCTTCAAAATATCTAACTTCTTTTATAATTCACATTGTTCTTTCAAATTAAATGAACCTAAATGTTCAACAAAAATTATTGATTTTACTTAGAAACATAAACTATTATCTGATTTGTCATACCTGTAAACTTAAATATCAACCCAAGTCATTATCAATCTGTACTTGCAATTTTAAGCCGTATAGATACGTCGGTCGTCGTAACGGTTATGGCTTATTTCTGTTACGTTAGATACTGACTGAAATAATTCATTGACAATCCTTTTTTTTTGTTGTTGTTTCAAATTCTGGGAAAGTGTGGTGAGTTTCTCTTCTTGCAAACAATCTTCGAAATATCTGCAAAACAGGGGTTTCGAATTGTGAGAGACTTGAATGATTTTCGAAAATATTTTTAATGTGAAAGCTCTGCACAAATTTAATTAAAAGCTCTGCTATGAACAGAAAAATGCTATTGGCCAAGATAAGGGTTGATTTTTTGATAAAAATAATGTAATGTCGCAAAGTCAGTCAAATGGAAAAATCACTTCTTATGTTATTTAGTAACTGTTAAAAAAAAAAAAACATTTATATATGTACCTACATTAAATGATTTCATAGGTGATTTGTGTGGCATATATGTACCTCCTAATAATGTTACCTTTCGAAAATGATTCAATTATTCAGTTCTTTTTAATAATCATATAGAAATAAAAACTGAGAGTAGCAGGTACTCACTATTAACTGATAAATACTTAATAAAAAATAGATAGATTTTTATGATTCAATTTATGACATCCAATGTTATCCTCCAAGTTTTTTCAAGGTCATGGTCATTGATTGTAAATATCAAGTATTTTATTGTTCTCGTAATCACTTTTACAAAAATCTATAAACCGAGACACAAAACATGAAACATAATATAAAATGCATTAAGTTCAAATACGGTGTTAAGGAATTTGTGTTTAAATAAAATTGGGATTAGTTATTTGTTTGTGGATAGTGCATTAGTTACCCAATTTAATAAAAGACATCCGAGTCGTTTGATGGCTCAATAGCAGAAGAAGGAATCCCGAAAACCAAAATCCTGAAAATCCAAAATCCCGAAAAAAAAAAAAAAAAAATTCACTGATCTGTAGAATGTTTTTGACTATGAATTGGAAAACACTATACAACAGGAGTCAATAGATAAACAGAACTTAATTAGTAAATTTAAATTTAATACTAATAAACCTCTTATGAAGATTGAAATTATTAAGAAAAAATGTCATCGGTTTATTTGAATTAATAATAATTTGGATTGCCATTAAAATTTACTTTGTATTGTTATGGTTACTATGGTTGATTTTAAATCAATCACTGGCTTACACTTATAGATAGTATGATTACAATCGTGTATGATAATTACCAAGCTGGATAAGGTAGATGGACATAGTGTTATGCAAATTGCGAATGAAAAAACAAAATCCAACGAAAACGGAAAAACCCCTGTCTACTTAAAATTTAAATTGAAAGCAATTAAAAAATATGCTATTTGTTTAAAAAAAATTAAATTAAACTAAAATCATTTTTAGTTTTTTTTAATTTGATTCTTTTATTTCAATAAATATTTGTAGGGGAGAGTGGGACTTAAAGTACCAGGGGTAACAACTAAAAAGAAGCTATAATATATGAGATGTGATTATTTTTTTAGAACTTATTTATTTTTAAAATCGCTGTTTTTTTACATAATATAAACATAATTTATTTAAATAATATACATAAATATTCTCGTATGTTTTATTTAATCGAATTAAGAGTAATGTATGTTTGCTTCTTATCAACTTTTAATAAAATAAAAACTTACTTAAATAATTCTAATTCCATTTCTTTATAATTTCCTTAATTACTTACTCGTACTTCTGTCTATGTTACAACTAGCCCCATGTTCGAGGTTAGGGTCGGGATTCGTGATTTTCGGAATAATTTGTTCATGGAAGTTGAATTTTTATTTTCCTTTTTTTTTTTTAAATTCAATTTTAGTTTTACTCTTGAAAACAAGGGAACTTGAACAGAAGCATTTTATGTGGCATTAGACAAAGTACATATGTATATATAAGTGTAGTGATAGTTCTCATATATGCAGTTCTATAAGTTCGACGGTAAATATATGAGCAGAAAGGTTAACGTCAGTTCAGATGAAAATGCTCGATCTAAGCCTTTGTAAATAAAGTCAGTAATTTTTGTTTGGAAATTATTCTCATTTTTTAATATATAATTTTTATTTTTTTTAATGAAAATAAAGAACCGACAAAACATATTTTGAGGTTCCATGTAAAAAAATTAAGATGGAAATATTTCTTATGAGACTTGTCCCAAAAAAATTTTGTGTTCTGACTTAAATCATCGTATTTTCCGTTTTATATACCTCTCCAACGTATGTATTAGTTTTTACATAAAAACATATCAAATATTTCAAGTGACTGATGAAGTTTATGGCACAACAAGAGCATACTTTTGCATAAATCAAAAACCAAATGATTGCACATGTTTTCTAACAGTTCATCCAATTAGAGCAAACCATGGTTTTGTAATTTTTAGGATTTTAATCTAGACTTTAATGGTCAAAACAGATGTGCAGATTTTCCGTGAAGTCAAAATAATTTACATTATGCTCTTATGGAACAGGCAAAAAAAAATTCTGCAGGGGTTACAGCCACAATAGCAAACGAAAATAAAGTGCACGACTTTGTCGCAAGAACTGGCTTTAATGCGAGACAGTTGTCTTGGGGCTTGAGATTTTCAACGCACAAAAATTGGCAGTGAAAAAATCCAATGAATTTTTAATAATCACTTAAAAATCGAGTGATTAAAAGTCACTTTTAGAAAAAATTAAGCAAGTCTTTTAATTTGCTTCGGAATTCAAGAAATAAAAATTCAAAATCGTTCTAACAATAATATACTTCAAAAAACAGTTTTTTGGATAGCTTTAATAAAAAAAAACTTTCAATTTTTTCACGCAAATGCGAATTTTAAGTAATTTTTTGTCCTTTGAGGAAAATGAAATGTAAAAAAAATTGATCAATCTATGTACCTATTTTTAAAATAATTAAAATTTTTTTTTGCAAGATCCAAAGTGCCTTGCCAAAAAATGTAATCAAAAACACAAAAAAAAAGGATTGCTGAACTAGATTACATAGAAGAACCTTACAACAGCTAGGCTAATCTTATATTTTGACGTCACCCGGCCCAAAAGGTAGGCACTATTTACAAAATTTGGAGGCAGTTTGTTGAGTATTTTTGAATTCATGGCCATTTTCTTAAAAGCCGCTAAAACATTTCCGAAATGCTAAAAACTAAGAAACCCATTTTTCAAAAATATCTTTTAGTAAGGATATGCAAGCAATAAGATAAATTTGTAAAGCAAGCTGTATGAGCTAGATCTCGAAGCGAAACTTCAAACTGCGAAGTTTGCGAGGGATATACGACGTTGCAGAAATACTCCTAGTATTTTATAAGAAGAGTAAGATTCAAATTGATGGAGCTGTTTTCGAGAGATCTGGGGAAAGCAACGAAATGTTGCCTGGATTTTTTTTAATGCGTGTATTTCATGCCATAAAACTTAAAATTCAGATTCAGATCAGATTTCTGTTATTTGTAGTTTTGTCCAAAAATATGGAACGCAGAACTTAAAAATACTTAATACCATAATACCCACAACCCACATAATAAAATAATAATTATTTGAATCATTTTTGGGAAAATCGGTAGAATATAAAAAAATTGACAAAACCGAACGGCTCGATGTATGGGAGCTACTGATTAAAAAGGGGTTACTGAAAAAATGCGATTCTATCCTATAAATAAAACCATTAGGAACTAAGCCAAGCTAATAATAGTAAAAGCCAAATGCAGTCTTTGTTTTTTAGTCGATGTTTATTTAATATTTGCCGACGTTTCGATTCTGGTTAGAATCTTCTTCAGGGCCTGGAACAGGAGAGTGGATTCATAACAATAACATTTATACATATATATACATATCAATTTTCACTTGAACAAAATTATAATGTTAGCACTTACTGTATAAGTAATATCGACTGTGTCTGTAAAGATACTTTCTCAACAACAGCCATATAAACAATATTTTTTAACAAAAATTATGTAAATAGCTAGCATTGATACGTAAAATTATTATAAATTAATAAATAAAAAGGCGAAAATCTTAAGCAAACTTGATCAGCAAAACGTAAACAATTATTTGAAGTGAAGGAAATGTCAAACTTTTCCATATGAAATTGACAAGCTTCAGTTAGTGGATCGTATACAGGGTGATTCAAATTTTACAAACAGATAGGTACTTTAAATATTTTGGATATTTTAAGATATTTTAAGACAATTATGAAAGTTTTTTAAAAAGGTTCATATAAATATCACTAACATTTTTTGATTCTACACTTTTAGAATTTACACAATTTTTGCAAGCTTTTATGTGTATTTCTTCTAAAATCATACGTTTTCGGTAGAATTTCTCACGTTCGAGTATTTGAACCTTTTCAAAATTGAAATTATGTTTGTAAGTGGCAGCATGTTTGGCCAGGGCACTCCTTGCTATCCGATTGTTGGTGACGTCTGATTCATGTTGATTCATGCGTTCTTTTACTTTTTGCGAGGTAGTACCAATGTAACATTTATTACAGCCATTGCATGGTACACGATATACAACATTTACCAAATCACCGACGAGCTGCTTTTGTTTTAACTTCGAATAAAGTCGGCCTACATTGTTCGAATTTTTGAAAGAAATACGAACGTTGTCACAAGTTTTGGTGATGGATCTTGCAATAGATTGTGATACGTTTGGAACGAACTGTAAGGAATGTCGACTTATAATGTTGTTATCAGTAGCTGCTATTATTGTAAGTGATCGTGATTGCGAATTGTTTCGTATGTTATAACGGTTGATTAAACGGTTTACAAGCCTTAATGGATAATCGTTTTTTACAAGCATTTCAATCAATAGCTTCTTGTTGTCCTTTGAGAAACGTGCGTGACTAAGGCGATTGACACGATCGATGAGTCCGTACGCTGTGCTTATTTTTTGGTTCATTGGGTGTATTGATTTGTAGTTCAACAAACGTCCTGATGAGACAGGCTTCCGATACCATTTTGTAAAAAATGTTTTTTCTTTTTCATCACGGAATACTGTCATATCTAAAAACGGAATACTATTCGAAAAGTACCTATCTGTTTGTAAAATTTGAATCACCCTGTATACGATCCACTAACTGAAGCTTGTCAATTTCATATGGAAAAGTTTGACATTTCCTTCACTTCAAATAATTGTTTACGTTTTGCTGATCAAGTTTGCTTAAGATTTTCGCCTTTTTATTTATTAATTTATAATAATTTTACGTATCAATGCTAGCTATTTACATAATTTTTGTTAAAAAATATTGTTTATATGGCTGTTGTTGAGAAAGTATCTTTACAGACACAGTCGATATTACTTATACAGTAAGTGCTAACATTAAAATTTTGTTCAAGTGAAAATTGATATGTATATATATGTATAAATGTTATTGTTATGAATCCACTCTCCTGTTCCAGGCCCTGAAGAAGATTCTAACCAGAATCGAAACGTCGGCAAATATTAAATAAACATCGACTAAAAAACAAAGACTGCATTTGGCTTTTACTATTATTAAACAATATCTAGCAGTCGGTAGCCTCCACCACTAAGCCAAGCTAAGTTTGATTGAATTCGATCAAACCATTGAGTTGCCAACCTATGGCCTATGACTTATGACTTTCGTTGTGACCATTTACATAAGACAAAATTGAAAAACCTACCCATCTACATTCTACATATTATCAAAAATGCCAAAGGTTTGATAAATGTTGAATTTAATCAAAATCGTTAGAGCCGACTTCTAGCGAATCGAAAATGAAAAAAGCGTTGCTTAAGAAGCAACGATTTTGAGCCGAACTTGCTCTATAGGGCAAAGTTTCGTGCAGAAAAAAAATTTAGGTTTTAATAAAACATAACATAACGATGATAGAGAAACCCAAAAAAGTGTTTTCGCCATACCGTCCGTGGGTCTGTCTGTGCGGATGTACGGATGTCCGCATGTCCGCTTTTCATGTCAAAATAAAGCCTAAACTGCTTGACGGGTTTTCTTTAAACTTCAGACATATAGCAGTTTAAAGGAAAACGGCTGTTGAGGTTTTTTCCGTTTTAGACCGGCTATAAGTGGAACCTTTCAAGTAACTATTAAACTCAAAATTTAACAAACCTAAGAAATCTTTGACAATACTGCGTTATTTGATTTTGACTTAAATTATTCATAACCAAAATCCAGGTAGAAATGGCTTTTTTAAAAGTGGCCATAAGTTGGCAACGGCTTGATCGAATTCACTCAAGCTTTGTTTGATATAGTTCCTTACAGCTTGCTTTAAGATGGGGTTGCATTTTTTTCAGTTACTCTTTTTTGGAAATGATGGCTCCTACACAACAAGCCACTAGGTTTTGGCAATTTTTTTTTCGTTTTTCTAGTTTGCTCCAAAAAGGCTTTAAGGATTTCTGTTAATCTTTGTATGTAATGTCCACATAGAAGGCTTCGAAGAAAACAGTATTTTTAATTTTTGGTTACTTACAAGTGATAGTAACGGTTCTATTAAATTGGCCATAAGTGGACAAAGACATTAACGCAATGGTTCAGACTTTCTAAGTTTAATAAATCCCATGCACTTAACAGATGGTATCTTCATTTTAAATATTAAAAGTTTCAGGTTTTAAACAATTTTTTTTAGTTTTTACCCAATTTAAAAAAAATATTTTATCAATTTTGATTCTCTGCATTCATGCAGTCTGCATTTTTTTTTTTTTTTGTAAAGGCAAATTAGACTTGAGATTTGGAAGATTCTGCTCTTTGGTATTTTGAAAATTTATTGGCTTATCTCAGGTAATGTTGAAGTTATAATAATAAACCCTTATATTTATAACTCTCGACGGTCATATGGATGCTTTTTTTTAAATTAAAACTTCAGCATCTGGAGCATTTCAAGTTATGCTCAATTTTCAAAAATAACTCTATAGCTATCTTCATATCGTATTTATTTGAGGTTCCTTATCGTAGAAGATAGGGAAAAAACCCTTCAACACTCTTGACCTTGTACATGTACTTTCAATGATGTATTGTCTATGACACATTGCATCCTTAAATCACTTTACACTTCTCTGTCGCATAAATTCTTTATTATACACTATACACAAAATAGGGCTATATAAATGATTTATCTCCTCCCACACCTACATACGACCTACCAACTTATGAGTATATAATGTAAATTGTTTCTTAGGCGCCTCCCATGTTCAACATTGCGCTTTTTCCTTTTTCCCTTTACATAGGTACAAGATATCTACCAAAAAAGCACTTTAAATCGATTAGCAAAAAAAAAAAAAAGATAAAAAAAATAGAACCCAGTCCTAAGAAAACCCGTGCGTGAGCTCTAAGAAAACCAATAGAAAATCCTACGATAACGAACCAAGCACACGCACTCAGATTGTGGAAGGGAAATAATATCTTCGAAATTCTGCTAGAGGTGCGAGTGAAGAACAATCCATGGGAATTCATCTATTTTTTTTTCGAAAGTATCTTTTTCTCCACTCGACGAAACCGGCTTTGCTAAATTTGTATTATTGTTTTTGCCTAGAAACACGTGGTTTTGTTGAAAATGCGCATGTACTTCGAAATTTGGAAAGTATCCTTTTTTATCTGTTTTGAGAGAAAAGTAACATTTTTGTCTGTCACTGGAGATGTTAAGATAGATACTCTTCTGTAAGCTGTAAGGCTGTCAAAGGTGTCTTCGGTTGACTGTTAAACTGTGTCAATTTATGTTAAAATAGGCAGACTAAAACAGAAGGGCTTATTTTGCATTTTATTTTTATGATGAATGTTTTACTATTTATTTAATTTATTTGATCTTAGAGTTCCATACAAAAAATGTTTTACATTTAAAAAGAATAGCTACTTAACCCCGTTTAAAATATATTATTTTTAACTTACCCTAAGCATTTTGCATTTCAATGGAAAATAATTGAGCACAGAGAAGTGTGGCCTTAATTTGCATTAAAAATGTGTTTTTTTTTTCGTCCCCGACAAAGTCTTGACATGCAAATACCTATGAATGTTAGGTTAGGTATATGATATGGTTTAGGTCGTATAGTAAGAAAGTAACAGCCGAACGTGATGAAGCTAAGGACATTTTTAAGTACAGGTTAGGTTAGGTTAGGTTAAAGTGGCTGTTGGCTGAGAAGACCAACACACTTAGTCCAGAAGAGGACCGTTGTGATACCACGAGTTTGGGGTGTTTCCCCCTAATAACTCAGAACCAGTTTGTGCTTCTAATGAATTTTAAAAGAGAGTTAGTGTCCACGTTAGTCAGATCACTAATATCGTTGAAGAAGTATGCTCCCAGATGGAGTTTCCTTTTGCAAGCTTAGTGCAGGGCATGTATAAAGAAGATGGGCAATTGTCTCTTCCTCCTCTTCGTCCAAACAACATCTGCAAAAGTCGTTTGCGAACACGCGTGTCTACCTATGAGGCAGTGTCCTGTAATGACACCTATAATGGAGCTAATGTGCCGTCTGCTCAGAGAGATCAAAGTCTTAGAGCGATTTGAATCCAGCTTTGGCCAAATCCGTTTTGTCGCTAGACATGTGTTGCCACTTGTCCACCTATAAGATTTGTTCTATCCATAGCTTCTTGCCTTAGCAAAAGTTTACATGTAGCGATGGGAATACCTAACTGTATTCAATTAATATAGGTAGTGTTGTTCCTTTTTTGGCAAGTTCGTCGGCCTTACAGTTCCCTGGAATATCTCTGTGCCCTGGCACCCAGCAGAGGTGAATGTTAAACTGTTCCGTCATCTCTCTAAGAGATGATCGACAGTCGAGAGCTGTTTTAGAGTTATAGGAGATGGAATCCAGGGACCTCAGCGCGGCTTGGCTATCAGAGAAAATGATGATATCCTTAGAAGATATCACGTTTTCTTTAAGCCAAGATAAAACCTTCTTAATTGCCATTAGTTCCGCCTGGAACACGCTACAATGGTTTGGTAGACGGAAGGAGAGACTAAGATTTAGTCTATTAGAGTATACACCTCCCCCCACCCCATCATTTGTTTTCGACCCATCGGTAAAAAACTGAATTTGATCGTCGTCCTGGAAGGCATTTTCCTCCCAGAGTGATCTAGAGGGTATGCTTACCTGGAAGTTTTTATCAAAATGAAGTTGGGATGTGGAGTAGTCTATGTTACTTTGGGGGATACTGAAGGAGTTCAGTATGTTAGCATGGCCATAATTATTATTTTTCCATATAGAGATCGCCTTCAGGCGAATTGCTGAGCAAGCAGCGGTTTGCTTGCTGAAAATATTTAGGGGTAGCAGGTTAAATAGTTTTTCTAGCGCTGCAGGGGGAGTAGTGCGCAGCGCACAGCCTATACACAGGCAGGCGGTACGTTGGACTTTACTGAGCTTAGTACTATTCAACGCTGTGTCTAGGGCAGGCCACCAGACGACCACCCCATAAGTGAGAATCGGTCTTATCACCGATGTGTAGAGCCAATGCATAACGTGGGGCTCTAGACCCCATTTATTGCCGATAGCTTTTTTGCAAGAGAAAAGAGCTACTGTGGTTTTCCTTACTCTTTCTTGTATATTGGGTTTCCAGCTTAATTTCTTGTCCAAAATAAGACCCAAGTATTTTGCTTCGTCAGAAAATTTAAGACTTATACCATTAATAGAAGGAGGGTCAACGTGTTTAATTTTATATTTCCTTGAAAAGAGGACAAGTTCAGTTTTGTGGGGGTTAACACCTAGTGCACAACGACTTGCCCAATTTGTGAGCTTATTGAGTGAAATTGGGAAAGTTCACATAAGGTGTAGAGATGCTTTCCTGAAACGGTTATAGCAATGTCATCCGCATAGGCAATCACATTCTTCCAGCATTATTAGCAGTTTATTTAACACTAAATTCCAAAGGAGTGGAGATAGGAAACACCACCTTGTGGCGTACCTCTACTAACAGATCGTCTTGTGGATGTTACACCCAGTTTTGAGTTGATCACCCTGCTTATCAGCATTTGGTCAATCAGTTTACCAAGTGAGCCATCTACCTTCAGACCTGAGAGTGCATTAGCAATTGCAGATGTGTCGACGTTGTTAAAAGCGCTTTCTATATCGAGGAAAGCCACCATTGTGTATTTCTTGTGATGGAGGGAGTATTCGATAGTGCGGACAAGTGAATGTAGCGCAGTTTCAACCGATTTCCCTTTGCAGTAAGCATGTTGAGACATTGACAAAAGTTTAGCATCAATGTTATTGCGTAAATATACATATATCAATCAGACGTTCTAAGGTTTTTAAGGACAGAGTCTGTGTTAATATTGAGTCCCGTTTTAGTTTTTTCTTATACATACCTTAGTTTAGTTTAGTTTAGTTTAGTTTATTTTCATGTATGCTTACACATTAAGAATTATATACTTCTTATAAGTTAGTGTTAAGCTTAGATTTCAAGATTTTAATTGAAGAAAAGCTACTTAGTAATTATCAAATTTGAATTTTAGTTTGAACGAGCATAAATAAGGTAATCCTAAGTACAAATTGACATATTATTTAGAAAGAATCGCATTAAAATAGTTTACAATATAAATACCTGCATAAAAATTGAAAGAAAAACGTAATAATCTCCATTAAATATTTTACCTGTATGAGAGTTACGAGATGAAACATTTAAAAAAAAAAAACAGAATGACAAAAAACATTAAAAGTAATAATTATTATTATCAATTTTCAAAATATACACGGAGTTCTCTACGAAACTGCAAACCGCCGGTCAACCGAATCAAATGTCTCGGTAGGGAGTTCCACAGTCGGATGGTGCTGATGAGAAATTGACGCTCTGATGTAAGACAAGAGTAACGAGGATGAATAAGTTGTTGGGTTCTGTTTGAGGAAACAAACGTTAGTCTATTAAACAGACTACAAGGTTGTTGTGTGTGAATTATATTGAACAATAAAATAAGGGCTCTATATCGTAAAAGGTTATCAAATGTTAGGTTATATATTTGCTTAGAAAAATGTGAAATTCGATCAAATCGGCGTAATCCAAAAATATATCGGGCTGTATTGTTAAAGGCTACGTTGAGCTTTCTCCTACTGGCGGCATCACAGTTCAAGAAGACTTCACACCCGTATGTAAGTATTGGTACTACTAATGTTTTAGCCAGCAACAATCGTGTTTTAGGAGGGGTATAATACTGTGAGGTCCAAAGCATGCGAAGCACACCATAAACTTTACCCACTGCCGCGTTTATGTGCGTATCCCAAGTCAGTGTCCTATTAAATACCATGCCAAGGTTTTTCGCGGTTTGGGCATAAGCAATGGATGAATTTCCTAGGTATAAGGTAGGAAAATAGTGAAGGTCCAACAGTTTCCTACTAATGATGATGCATTTGGATTTTAGAGGATTTAAGAACAAACCGTTTTTCTCCGACCATCGCGATATCTCTTCTAGGTCTCTATTCAAAGAGTACGCACAATCTTCAATCAATCCAAGAGGGCAACTTTTGTAAAGCTGAACGTCATCAGCATACATTTGAATACTTGATCCTATAATTTTTGAGGGAAGCTCATTAATATATAACGAAAACAGAAGAGGCCCCAAAATAGATCCCTGAGGAACTCCTCTAGTGATTGGAAGGAAACTTGAAGTTCTATTAGAAACCGAAACCGCTTGTTTTCTGTCAGAAAGATAGGATGCCAATAGACGAACCGCTGAGGTTGATAACCCGTACAAAGTTGATAGCTTATGACACAAGTTAGCATGATCCACGGTGTCAAAAGCCTTTGAAAAGTCAAGAAGCACTAAGAATGTTACGTGGTCCACATCCAAAGCAAGCCTGATATCATCTACAATGTTTATAATGGCATTAGTACAGCTATGTTTTTGGCGGAAACCAAACTGCTTGGGTGAGAGCATATTTTTCGTACTAAGGTGAACATTAAGTTGTTTTTGCATAACCCTTTCGAATACCTTAGATAAAAAAGGAAGCACTGAAATCGGTCTGAATTCATTACTATTGCGATTTTTTGGTATCGGTAATATTTTTGCCAACTTCCATTGACAAGGAAATATGCCTGTCATCAAAATGGAATTAAAAGTGTGGGTGATAAAAGGTAGGATGAAAGGTAATATAGACTTGATAAACAAAGGATGAATTTCATCGATACCAACAGCATTGGACTTAACAGATAAAAAGCACTCTAAAATGATAGTGCTATCAACACCCGTGAATTCAAATAACTCATCTGAGGAAAATTCAATGAGGGGCTCTTCTAGAACAGTAGGAATTCCAGGGAGGGTAGGAAATGGTAAATTCACAAAATCATTATTCAGCGAGTCAACATCAATATCCTCCTCGATATTTGGATTTTGCTTTCCTAAACCTATTTTCCTCAAGTTTTTCCATAATTGACGCGCGTTCATTGACGAACTAAACTTACTGCTATATTGGAGAGTTTTTTCACTTCTTATTTTGCGGACGACTTGATTTCGTAGTGAACGATAAACTTGAAGGAGAATGTCTAATCTGTAGCGTTGCCATTCTTTGTACGCTTGATCACGTTGTGATATGAGCCTACGAATTTCATTTGTAAACCATGGTCGTTGACCCTGCCGAACTGTCCTAGATCTTAGCGGAACATTACTATTAAACAGGTGGACAATATTACTGTTGAGAAACTCAATTTGTTCATCCGGAGATGGTAAATAATAAATACATTCCCATTCAATGTCTCTAGTATCCTGCTCCAAACGACTATAGTCAATATGCCTAAAGTCTCTAAAACTATAAGTGGTTTCTATCAGACTAATGTTGAAGTCATAAGTAAGAAAAATGAGATCATGTTTAGAGAATGCTGGAGCCGACAGTTGTTGGTAAAATAAAACATTATTAAGGTCACTAACGAAAAACACATCTAAGAGTGACTGAGACCCCCTTGAAAAATGTGTAGCACACGTCGTATTAACTGGAAGCAAGTTGAATGTACTCATATATTCAATGAGAGAGGAGTCGACTAAAATGTTACTATTTATGTCACCACATACGATAATATTAGTTGGACATATGGATATAGCTTCAAGAAGCGTAAGCAATGGGGTTAAATCAATATTACTGTTAGGTCTGTATACAGTTCCTATGAGAAGAATGCTATCTTCATTAAACAAATCAAGAAATAAGTAATCAATCTCACTACCTACAGATGATTTGCAGTTAACTTTACATTTTAATTCTCTTCGCACATAAATAGCTGCGCCACCACCTCGTCTTCCATGTCTATCAGCACGAAAAAGCTTAAATCCACCCAAACTATACACTTCATCATTAAATTTATCCGAAAACCATGTTTCAGTAACACAAATGACATCAACTTTAGATCCCTCAAACACATCCCGAAACTCATCAATTTTACAAAATAAACTTTGTGCATTCAAATGACAAACCTTAAGGCCCATCATTTGTTGGCTGAAGATATTAATCATAGTGCGAAAAATTCCATCACCCCCACCGACCGTAGAGACCATTTCATATCCCTCATTCACCATCACTATAATAAAGCAGGAAAATGTATTGTAGAGACAAAAATAAAATATAACAACAAACAAGGAAAAATTAAATAGAGAATAAGTACGTGTACAAAACTTTTTATAAATTTAGATTAAAAGAAGGTGTTAAAAGACAGTATAATAATTAAATAAGATTAATTAAGAATAATATGAAATAATATTATAAAGCAGAAAAATCAAATAGAAAACGAAGAAAGAGAAAAAAAAAATGGATTACAAAAAGAAATAATATTGTGAGAATTAACTACGCGAAATTTAGGATGGCGATAGCACTAGAAAACCGCGACTTGGATTTTCGGATCCAGACAACAAAGAAAACGATATTATTATTAAAAATAATTTAAGAAAATGCACCACCGAAGTGCACGCGATAGAGAAATTCGATTTAATGAGAAATAAAAAAATTAAACGTCAAAAAAAGATCCGTTCGCGCAATTAATTTTACACTGAGCAACTTTTCTATGCTGCTCACCGGTTAGCTCAGCAAAGGGTTGGTTCGAGTAGATGTGATCTGATGGATCAAAATTATTCGCATTCGATTAATAGAGAAATTATGTTTTATAGGCTCTGATTAATTTATTGTGATATGAATATATTTAATCGATGTTGTTTACATAGATTGCCACAAGGGCGTACTTACATGAAGTAAGAAAGTGGGCGCCAGTGATTTTTTTTGTAGTAGGAAATCACAAACCTCTAGAGCAGAACCGACGGTGAAATCTATTTCTATTAAATAAAAGATCAAATTTTATATTCCCGAATGGGGATTTCAAAGTAATTTTTTTTAATTTGTATTGGTATGGTGGTTTGGGAAACCTTGCAATAAAGTAGGGCTAAAACCCAAAGTCTTTTCAAACTTATTTTTGAACACAAAAATTAAATTTCAAGACGGACTAAAATGGACCGTTATGGAAATAAAGGAATATCGAAATTTTCGTCACGTGAACGAGGATTTCGCGGATTTTCGCAACAGAAATAAACCGAAAATTTGGAAAACGATCAGAATTGTCTCAATCACAATTCATACACACAATATACAAAATGTAACACTCTACTTATCTTTTATCTTATTAACAAAATGTCCTTCCTCCTGACATTAACTTTTCCTTCTTCTGCCTTGGAACCCTCGTACGCTCGTACCACAACCACAAGATAAATTTTCTCAAGTCTAACCAAAAAAAAACTCCACTTTAATTTCTTTACACTACGAAATTGATTTTTCCTTTTTCTTTGACAATTTTTTTTGTTTTCACTTATTTTTCTTTTCAACCCTCTGGTTTCTTTTCTCGACAATCAAGAAGTGTCCTTCCAGATTTTCACCATCTCTGGAAGGCAGCTACTTGGTCTTTTTGTTCTCGCTTTCAGCCAATCAGTGACCGGGGATATCGATGACGGGATTTTGTCAGCAACTTGCAGCCTATTTGCTGAAGTGCAACACCGTTCATTCGAAGTCCTGCGGTCTCGCTTACTCGCCGTTATAACCCCAGCTTACTGCAAGTCATCATTGAATTCGCCGGCCACTAGGTTTTTCCAGTGGAAAGCTATTCAATGAATGCATTCAGCTTTTCTTTCCCACTATTTTTTTGTGATAAAAAAAAATGTCAAAGCTGAAAACTCAATTTCGATTAGACGCATTTTTCACATCCAAAATAGCTAAACCAAACTAACGAGGAATCCATGGCAGAACCAAAACAAATTATTTAAAGGAAGGATACTTGCTACCTCGCGATTTCCAAAATTCGGTGGATCTCTGTTGCGATTTTAGGGAATTGAGGGGTGGTTGACAACGGTCCATCTTGTACAGGGAAAGTATAAATTATGTTGGGCACTTGGCCATATGCTGCAACTGTTCTACGACCTTTCGTAGTTTTTTAGCGGTCGATGGGGATCTACTAAATCTTCGTGTCGTTTCCTTGCTGGGTTGTGTAATTATGTCAGACCGTCTGTCTGATGGGTTTTATCGATCGTAGTTGTCATTGTCAGACCGCCTGTCTGATAATTGATGTTATCGTAGATTCGGTAGATTCGTAGATTGTTGGTTTCCATCAATCGTTCTCTCAACCTTCTTAGAAAAGTACCTGTATTAAAGAAAAGAAGGGAGCGGAAGGAACCAGAAAAGGGATCTGGAAAAGTAGTCTTTGTAACGGTAAATTTTACCGTAACAAATCCCACCCTTTCCTCCTTGGAAATGTGCTTAATTTTCCATAAAATTAAACCATTTCCTACGGAAAATATTGGTACCCAACACAACACAGGATAGGAGTTATATTAGACCAAAATGGTAGTCTGTCCCAAAAGAAAATTATCTTGAACCAAAAAAAAATTTTAAAAAAATTCAAAAAGGGACTTTTAGTGTTACAAGTTTTCCGTTAAGGAAATAAACGGCTTCAGATCTTTTGTGTGCCAAGTGCCACGATCCTTGCCATTTTCGTCTTCCAGAACATAAGTCCAGGGAGACAATCTTTTACTTATTTTAAAAGGGCCCACAAACTTTGGTGCCAGCTTTGCCGCATAGTAATTTGCCGCGTCCGAAAGGACGAAGTTTCTTCGCCATACAACATCATTAGGGAGATATTGAGCATCTCTCCTCCTGAGGTTGTATGTTTCTGCTGTCTTTTTCGATGCTACTTTTAGCTTAGCAGCAATATCCGCTCTAAGTTTTTTAAACTTTTCTCCTATATCCGTTCCCGATACTAAACTGGTGTCCCTGTCTAAAGCCTCGTTACTAATCCTACTTTCATCTCTACCACTCGTTGCCATCTCCTTGCCAAAGTTTGCATAGTATGGAGTGACTTCTAACACTTCATGGACGGACGTGCGTATAGCACAAGCTACTTTAGCCAATTGAGAATCCCAAATGCGATGATTCTCAGAAACGTATGCTCGCAAGGTTTTCTTAATACTTTGATTTATCCTCTCCGCGGGGTTAGCCTGAGGATGATAATGTGGGGTGAACCTAATATTAGAAGAATACTCCTTGCAAAGTGAACTTAGTTCCCTACTTTTAAATTGTGGACCGTTGTCACAGATGACAATTTTCGGCACTCCAAAAAGAAGAAAAACGTTATCCTCTAACTCTTTACATACTGCCTTTGCAGTAGCCGACCTCAAAGCAAACAATAATGGGAATTTTGTAAGATAATCTACTACAGTCAAAATGTACATAAAGCCCCTATTGGACTTGGGTAATGGTCCTACTAAGTCCACACTTATCATCTCCCACGGAGAAGATACTCCTACTCTTTCAGTCATAAGACCGGCTGGTTTATCGTTGACAGGTTTCACTTGTTGACATATTTTGCAATTTCTAACATACCTAGTAATATCCCCCCTCATCTTAGGCCAATAATATTTTGTTCCTATCCTCGCGAAGGTTTTCCTAACTCCCATATGTCCAGCTAAAGGATTATCATGACACTCTTTTAGAATACCTAATCTATCTCTCTTCCCTATTACTAACTTCCACTCATCGTTGTCTTCGTGTACTACTACGTGATTTGATTTCACAAATTTATACAATCGACCACCATCTACCCTCCAGGCCGGAAAATCTAACGGGTTTGACTCTACTGCCGAGATCATTTTGGCCACCCACGGGTCTAAGTCCTCATCTGAAATCCCAGCCACTACTGGAACTCCCCGAGATAACATGTCAGGAACGACATGATCTTTTCCCTTACGGTGAATGATCTGGAAATCAAACTGCTGAAGCCGAACTGCCCAGCGCGCTAATCTACCTTGTGGGTCTTTCAGGTTATTCAACCAAATCAATGAATAATGATCCGTTATGACCGTGAAGTGGACTCCTTCAACGTAAGGTCGTAACTTTTCGATTGCCCACAAAACACCTAAGCACTCCTTTTCCGTAGTAGAATAGTTCCTTTCGTTTCGATTGAGGGACCTACTTAAGTAACAAATCACTTTTTCCCCATCTTCAAATGTTTGAGTTAGAACGGCCCCGATACCGTAATCGGACGCATCAGTTTGGACGACAAATGGAAGACTAAAATCGGGACATGTTAAAATTGGAGCCGTTATCAAGCACTCTTTGGCTTTTCTAAAACAATCTTCGCATTCTTGGGTCCAGACGAACTTTTTACTCTTCTTAAGTAAATCAGTTAAGGGCCTTACCATTGTAGCAAAATTTGGTACGAAGCGTCTGTACCACGAAACAGTCCCTACAAAACTCCTAACTTCTTTTACATTTTTGGGTGCAGGTATCCTAACCATACTATCTACCTTTTCTGGATCGACATGTAATCCATTTCTATCTACTACATAACCTAAAAATTTAAGGGAGGGTCTGCAAAAGTTGCATTTCTCCCGACCTACTTTTAACCCTGCTTCACGTAATCTCCTAAGAACTTCGTTAAGAATTTCGAGATGTTTCTCGAATGTATCTGTGACAATAATTATATCATCAAGATACACAAATACAAATGGCTCCAATTCTGGCCCTAAAACGCTATCAATAAACCTCTGCCATGTGGCAGGGGCATTGTGCAGACCGAAAGGCATTCTTTTGAAATGAAAGAGTCCCCTACCGGGTACCGTGAAGGCAGTATACTTTCGAGATTCCTCCGCCATGGGAATCTGCCAATATGCGGATTTAATATCCAGCGATGTTAAAAATTTTGCATTCCTAAGCTTATCCAGAATGGCTGAAATTATCGGAAGAGGGTATGCGTCCCTTTCCGTAACCTGATTTAGTTTCCTATAATCGACACAGAACCTAAAGGTACCATCTTTCTTTTTAATTAAAACTATCGGGGAAGCCCACGGGCTATTTGATTTTTCAATCACGTCTTCTTCTAACATCTCGTGAAGAGCTTTATCTATATGAACCTGCATTGCCGGTGAAACCGGGTAGTACCTCTGTTTGATTGGTTCTGTTGACGTTCTAATGGTATGTTCTACCATTGAAGTAACTCCTAATCCCTCTGGAATATTCCTAAACATGTCTTCGATTAATGAGTTAAGCTTGCCCCTCTGATCGTCGTCTAATTCAGACTCTTCGGTTATGGACGAAGTTTCTATCGAAGCCACCATTTCTTGGCTCGAAAAACTCCACATGCGAGATCGAAGATCCGGGACGATTCCCGATAGTGCCCAAAAGTCTGCACCGAGTATCATCGCATGGGGAAGGGAGGGTATCACTAAACACTCTATCAGGACCGATTTATTTTCCACTACTATTGGTAGATTAACTACCCCCAATACTCCTACACCTGCACCATCAGCTAAATGAACCTGTCTCACATTTGAATTATCTAATTGAAGCCCTAAATCTTTAAGAATTCTCCAAACATCCCTACAAATAATAGTTCGCGAAGCTCCTGAATCTAGAAGGCCTAAGAACCTAATCCCATAAATGTTGACTCCTAAATATGGACGCCTATCATCCCCACTTCTATCTAATGTGAAACCTAACCTTACTTGATTTACCAGCTGGTCGTCAGCAGGCGACCTGTCTAATTGCGTTGGCGGCGATCTTGTCCTGCTGGCCCAAGAGTCCGCTGCGCGTTTCCCGAACAACGTCTACAATTACTTCGAGTTGTACCCACAGTACCACAACCAAAACAACGCCTAGGAGCAGAGCAAGTAGTAGAAAAATGTCCTTCCCTATTGCAGTTAAAACAACGTATGGTCCTATTAGGAAGTGGGTCTCTACTAACTGCAACCGTTGCTTCCTGAACGGCAGCAACGTATGCAACATCAGGCTCCAAAGCCTGCCTGTTGCGACTAGAAGGAGGAGGCACGAAAGATTCCACGTTAGACCTGATTGTCTCTAACTTCCTACCCAACGCAACCAGTTCATTGACTGATTTAATATCAGCCAAGCCTAATTGTGTTTGATAAAAAGGAGCTATGTTTTTCATGAGAATAGTTAATTTCCTATTCTCACTCAACGGCTCAGAGAATCTTTTAAATAGGGTTTGCATGAGAGCAATGTACATTCCCATTGTCTCATCTTTACCCTGGGTTCGACGCCTGACCTCATCCATCAAGAGGTCATCGTAATTGGAGGGTAAAAACTCCAATTTCAACTCCCTAACCAATTCAGCCCATGTTGAGATAGAATCCCTAACAGCCCTAAACCAGAGAAGCGCCTTCCCAGTAAAAAGATCGACCCCTGATTTTAAAAGCCTTGCCTCTGAAACCCCCCTAGATTCTCGAAGCTCCTCGATCCTTTCAATAAACGAGTTCACTGATGAACCGCACCGCTCACCAGAGAACTTGACATTCCACTTTTCAATACGCTCAGGATTCCGGTCACAGGGTTCATCCTGTAGTTGAGACCCTGAGCTCGTTCGTTGACCGACGTTTGCAGGTGGTAACGCACCCAACCCTGCTGTCGACGTATTGTTGTTGTTGTTGTTTTCTTTTTCTTTTTCATCCTCTTCACCCCCGTCAGTTAGAGCTGCCATCAGCAATAACAATTCCCCCCTTAAATCCGCAACCTCATTTACTTCATCAGAGGACTCTGCTTTCGCCCTACAAATCCTACCAAGAGACCATTCGATTTTGGTACGGATCTTCAAAAATTCAGACGACTTCGGATTCTTTGGAGGGGATTTCAAAAGATTCTTGATTTCCAACACTTTAGCTCGAACTGCCTTACCATCTTCCTCAAACGAGAACGGGTAATGGGGGTTTTCAGCCGAAATGGATCCATCACGTTCCAAGGTGCGTGAAGCTCTGAGCGTGACCCTCATATTATCTACTGTTCCCTCTTTTAGACCCCGAGCCTTTAACTCATAAATGAGTTCTTCTTTGTTAAGCCTATTTACATCCATTCTATAGAACAACTAACAAAAATAACAACAAAATTTTAAACCGAAAACCCAAAAATCAACTCAAATTTAAAATTAAAATTGAAACTGACCTCCAAGTAAAGTAAAATAAAATGTCAATAAATCAATAAATCAAAATCTAAATAAAATTACAGTGGACAACAAATTTTGAAAATTACTACCGAACGAAAATTCAAAATGAACAACAAATTCGAAAGAAATCCCTAAAATGTCCTTCAATTAAAATCTGATCCAATCAGAAATTATAAAAAAAAACGCAACCCTTACACTCACTCTCAAAAACCAAAAAAAAATGCCGCAAAAAACTTTAATTAAAACAACCAACAAATATTTTAAGTTTACAAAAATATCTAATCCACCAAAAAAAAATTGATAACTCTATACCAAGAGTTGCCTTTAAAAAAAAACCTGAAAATTGTCACACAAATAAAATTAAAATGGACGAGTTCAATATAAAAGTAAAAATAAAAATAAAAAAAGTTATTAAAAAAGAATAAATAAAAAAAATAAGAGGATAATTATGAATAAAACCGAATTTCAATATTAAAGAAAAATAATAAAAAAGCGTTCAATCAAAATGAACCACAAAAAAAAAACGTTAAAACAAATAAAGTGGCAACCCTTGATGATTGTCCAAAGCAAAAGAAATTTTGATTAAATATTGCTAAAAAAAAATAGCCAACAATTAATATAGGTGTGTACCCGTACCTATGTCTTTTAAATGTGAGAAATTTATGTGACGGAATTTACTTTAAAAACTACGTGATTCTAAAGACAATAAGATAAAAAAAAATAAAAAGTCAAACTCACTCAATTTGTGGGTAACAACAAAAAAAAATCCTCCTCAATTTTGCAGGTCACAGCACACTGTCTTCGGCAACCACTAGAAGATTTTATTTATTTATGCACCTAGGTATCTCACTAGTCATAAAAAACTGCACCAAATCTTTTCTGAAACAAAAAAAACACAAGGGAAGTAAAAGGGACTCAAACAATGTAAAATAATATGGTATTAATTTATTAAATTAAAACACGAAACTTCCCTAATAAGAACTCTGAATATTCCACAACACACACTCCTAGTCTTCCAAAAAAAAAAAATTTCACCGCGGAAATGGCTCTGAATTTGCCCCACGTTGGGCGCCAATTATTGTGAGAATTAACTACGCGAAATTTAGGATGACGATAGCACTAGAAAACCGCGACTTGGATTTTCGGATCCAGACAACAAAGAAAACGATATTATTATTAAAAATAATTTAAGAAAATGCACCACCGAAGTGCACGCGATAGAGAAATTCGATTTAATGAGAAATAAAAAAATTAAACGTCAAAAAAAGATCCGTTCGCGCAATTAATTTTACACTGAGCAACTTTTCTATGCTGCTCACCGGTTAGCTCAGCAAAGGGTTGGTTCGAGTAGATGTGATCTGATGGATCAAAATTATTCGCATTCGATTAATAGAGAAATTATGTTTTATAGGCTCTGATTAATTTATTGTGATATGAATATATTTAATCGATGTTGTTTACATAGATTGCCACAAGGGCGTACTTACATGAAGTAAGAAAGTGGGCGCCAGTGATTTTTTTTGTAGTAGGAAATCACAAACCTCTAGAGCAGAACCGACGGTGAAATCTATTTCTATTAAATAAAAGATCAAATTTTATATTCCCGAATGGGGATTTCAAAGTAATTTTTTTTTAATTTGTATTGGTATGGTGGTTTGGGAAACCTTGCAATAAAGTAGGGCTAAAACCCAAAGTCTTTTCAAACTTATTTTTGAACACAAAAATTAAATTTCAAGACGGACTAAAATGGACCGTTATGGAAATAAAGGAATATCGAAATTTTCGTCACGTGAACGAGGATTTCGCGGATTTTCGCAACAGAAATAAACCGAAAATTTGGAAAACGATCAGAATTGTCTCAATCACAATTCATACACACAATATACAAAATGTAACACTCTACTTATCTTTTATCTTATTAACAAAATGTCCTTCCTCCTGACATTAACTTTTCCTTCTTCTGCCTTGGAACCCTCGTACGCTCGTACCACAACCACAAGATAAATTTTCTCAAGTCTAACCAAAAAAAAACTCCACTTTAATTTCTTTACACTACGAAATTGATTTTTCCTTTTTCTTTGACAATTTTTTTTGTTTTCACTTATTTTTCTTTTCAACCCTCTGGTTTCTTTTCTCGACAATCAAGAAGTGTCCTTCCAGATTTTCACCATCTCTGGAAGGCAGCTACTTGGTCTTTTTGTTCTCGCTTTCAGCCAATCAGTGACCGGGGATATCGATGACGGGATTTTGTCAGCAACTTGCAGCCTATTTGCTGAAGTGCAACACCGTTCATTCGAAGTCCTGCGGTCTCGCTTACTCGCCGTTATAACCCCAGCTTACTGCAAGTCATCATTGAATTCGCCGGCCACTAGGTTTTTCCAGTGGAAAGCTATTCAATGAATGCATTCAGCTTTTCTTTCCCACTATTTTTTTGTGATAAAAAAAAATGTCAAAGCTGAAAACTCAATTTCGATTAGACGCATTTTTCACATCCAAAATAGCTAAACCAAACTAACGAGGAATCCATGGCAGAACCAAAACAAATTATTTAAAGGAAGGATACTTGCTACCTCGCGATTTCCAAAATTCGGTGGATCTCTGTTGCGATTTTAGGGAATTGAGGGGTGGTTGACAACGGTCCATCTTGTACAGGGAAAGTATAAATTATGTTGGGCACTTGGCCATATGCTGCAACTGTTCTACGACCTTTCGTAGTTTTTTAGCGGTCGATGGGGATCTACTAAATCTTCGTGTCGTTTCCTTGCTGGGTTGTGTAATTATGTCAGACCGTCTGTCTGATGGGTTTTATCGATCGTAGTTGTCATTGTCAGACCGCCTGTCTGATAATTGATGTTATCGTAGATTCGGTAGATTCGTAGATTGTTGGTTTCCATCAATCGTTCTCTCAACCTTCTTAGAAAAGTACCTGTATTAAAGAAAAGAAGGGAGCGGAAGGAACCAGAAAAGGGATCTGGAAAAGTAGTCTTTGTAACGGTAAATTTTACCGTAACAATAAAAGTAAATAAGATAATAAATTTAGGATAAAAGTTATGATGTTCGTTAAATATTCGTGTGGGGGCTGGCAATTCCATCGAGGGCTTCTATGTTTTCGATATATACTCCATTCTCATCGGACTGTTGACGTTTGACATAAACCCGACCACGGATTGTAAACACCGTGGAAATTCTTTGTTGTTTTTTTAATTGAAGTGCGGTTCGGAACAACAAATTGTTTTTTTTCGTAAGACATTCGCGAATATAAATCTTAGATGTTGAATTAAGCCCAATATTATTGAGACACAGTTGGGTTTTGTTCAGTTTTTGGTATTTTGATATAGATGTGAGGATAAAGTTTTTGTCGTAGGCGGAACGGAATTTAAGAATAATTGCAGTGTTTAAATTATTATTAGACTTTGGGCGAGTGCGGAAGATGTCCAATAACACAGGTGGATTTATCTTTATCACTTGACACAGGTGATTAAAAAGCAATCCTAAATTCTCGTTTGGTGTTTGAGGGATTCCGAACATCACTGCATCTGCTGCTATTAATTTGTTGTCGAGGTCATCTTGTGTGTTTTTAATATCATTTACTTCTGTTGTTGTTGCGGATAGTTGATTTTGGATTTTAGAGACATCTTGTGCTTTTTGTTCGACTTTCGTATTGGTGACGCTTAAATCGGCTTTGAAGTTTGATAAAGATGATTTTAGATTGGTGACGTCAGATTTGATCGCGTCGATATCAGATATTAAATTATTGTTTAGAGATTCAAGTTGTAAGACTCTGGTGTTGATACTGGTAATGTTTTTATTGATTTCAGTAAACTGATTTTGAATTTTTTGAGCGAGTATCTCATTGTTTTCCTTTATCTGTTTTGATATGAGGGATATAATGAACTCACTTTGTTTTTCAAGCTTTTCATCCATTTTGACCCACAAAGTGCTGTCATCGACTGCCATTTTTTTCGAGGTTTGAAGCTGGGAATCCAAAGAAGTTCGAGGTGAGTTAATTAAGTCCGTTTCGGGTTCGGAATGGGAAGATCTGCTGCGTTTGTTGTTTGAGTTAGACATAAGTACATAGGTTTAAAATGCGTATGACACTGTTTTTTTTTATTGTTTTTTTTTTGTTTTTTGAATATGTGTGGGTAATATTTTTGGTTCGATGACACAAACAAAAGATTTTATTCTTTCCCGAGGAAATAATTAAAAACCAAAAATTATTCGCACACTGCGCACAAGAACTTTATATTACTTTTGAATAGAAGATATTTATATCAGTTTTTTTGTATAGGAGAAATCAATTTGGGAACTTAATTCTTGATGACACCACGATAAAAACTGCCCGCCAAAAAACACGTCTAACCAGTAGCTCTCTTCATGCTTTACCCTTTAAGTGGCCTTGGGGCACAACGGCTTCAAATAACAATTCCATAAACTAGTCCGATTCCTGATTTATCAAGTAATGGACACTACGAGTACGTTGGGTGGGGGGATGGCGTTAAAATTAGGGTCAAAGTTATAAAGTGTTCATCTGCTGTGTTGTTACACACTGGATCAAAACTCAGTATAGGCTAAGCTACCGAAGCCACTGAATTTTCGGTGTTCGTCACTTTTTCTCGTGCGGTTCGTCAATAAATTCTCTTCTCACAATCTCTTGATACAAGTTTTAGACGAGAACTCTCTGCTTGTACTTATAATCTTTTTAATTTCAGTCTTAATTCATTTTAAGTTTACTAAAACTATCGCTTACAAATTTCAATGGCGGTCACTAATACCGCAACATACTGCGCCAACTGCGCTGTCTGCCTTCACCCAAATAGTTTTTACCCATTTTACTTATGTTGAAAACGTTGTTAGGGGTGATTTTAACATACCAATTTCTACGTAGCTTCTCTGTTTTGGCCAGAAACACTCGATGGAAGGTATGCAGAGGTTTGTTTTGCTGAGGATAACAACTTGAATCAGCTTGTTGACAATGTTGACAAGACATTACGAGTACCCGACATTGAAGGTTATACTCCAAACACCACAGACTTGTTACTTACGTCTCATGTCTCATATTAATAAGAATTACAATATAAATATATTATCGGCTCTAGGTACGTCTGCGTGTGTTGGATCAGTGTACCATTTCAGCTTATATCCCGTCGTGCTACCAACGCCACCAAGAAACCCGTATGGCGATACGAGAAAGCCAACTGGAACGGTCTCAACAGTTTCTTCGGTTACTTTAACTGGTCACCCCCAAAGTCACGTAGACTCATTATCGGGGTGACAAGTAGTGAGTCACCTCGAAATTATGTTACGAACAGGATAAAAAGTATGAATCCAAAAGAGAATTCATGGTTTCATGATTATATACTTGAGATTGCTAAGAATGCTGCAAGATGCTCAGGCTTTCTTAATAGATGCAAGAAGTTTTTCACCCCTTCTGATCTGGCTACAATTTACAAGGCGTTTATACGCCCTAAACTCGAGTATAACTCCCATCTCTGGGCAGGTGCTTCTCAAACTTTTCTTCTCCTGATAGGAGAGAGAAACATTATGGAAACATTTCCATCCCTTGAACATCGTCGAAATGTTTCATGTCTTTCCTTATTTTATAGATTCTTTTACAAAAAATGCTCACTCGAGGTAGCCAGCTGCGTTCCACCACTTAAACATTTCCCCCGTAATACTCGTCTTGCTAGGAACGCTCATCAGTTTACAATTGAGCCCAATTTCGGACGTACCGTGAAATATAGGGATTTTTTTTTTAGCCGTACAACACGAATGTGGAATGAATTGCCTGGCACAATTTTCCCCTGCCATTTTGATCTTCAAACATTCAAGATCAATGTTCATCGACACCTCCTTTCCCTTCTCCCCTAACTTCCTATCGCTCGCGCTGTGACTTATCATTAAAAGGGCTATAGCAAACCCCTTGAGCGCGTGTGCCGTATAAGAAAAAAAAAAAAGAAAAAAAAAAAACTTGAGCTGTGAAGAAGCTATCGAGATGGGAGCAGTTAGTTTCCGATGTTTAAAAGGCAACAATTTTGAGGAAAACAAGCTGGGGCAGAAAGACCTTTCACTTATACTTGCGAAAAAAGGGGGTTGGACAATTCTGTCTGTCTGTCCGCACCTACAACTTTAAATGGCAATAATAAAAACGCATTTATCCCAAAAGCGGTTCCTACGATTTTCAAAAAACTTTCTACAAACTGCTAGGTGTTGACATAATAAAAAAAAATTGAAATATGTTTTCGAAAAGTTTTTCAAAATAAACCAGATGGTTTACTTCAATTTTTTCAAAAAAAAAAAAACGTTTTAACTTGTGATTTTTCGGTGTATTTTTTTCCAAAATCTCCAACCCCAAGATCACTTTCACACATTAGAGCAAGTTCGTGCAACCAAGTCGTGAAGTTTATTTTTTTCAGACATAATTCGTGAAATAACGCGTTAAACGATTGTTAAGCGATCTATTATCATTAATGGCAAACATTCAACTAAAATTATGACACTTCAGTTCAGATGACAGCTGAGTTTGACATGTGTCAAATGCCAGTGCTGACAGTGAAACCAAGAACTAGTTAGTGATATTTTAGTATAAATGTTACGTGTTACCCAATTCGAACAAATACTAGTTATAATATATATTTACTTTTAAAAAAATTTAAGAAACTTTTGAAAAGCAATACTAATTTTATTAGACATGTCTAATGCGGCCCTTACACCACGCAATATTATTGCTCAAGATATTGGTCAAAAATATTGCGTGAAAATGCGTTGTCCTTACACGATGCAATATAATTGCAAAATATTATTGCCTTCCTTCACACAAGCTGTGTGAAAACGATTTTTTTTGTTTACATAGGAATCGAATTTTTAGCTACCTACTGCTACTACCTGAATGCACTTCAATTTTCATCTTTTTTACTTGCGATTATAGGTACTATAAGGCAAGTTACGCATTCGTCGAAAAAAAAAAGTTTTGAGATAACAATCAAACATGACATTACGATGATAGCGAAGACGAAAAAAGATGGTCTAAAAATTCTGTCCGTCTGTATGTCTGTCTGTCTGTCTGTATGTATAGAGACCTACAGCCCAAACGGGTGGGCCGAATTGCTTCGAACTTGGTATATAGACTTTTTTAGGTATTGTACAGAGGGGAAATTGAAATTTTTTTTTTTTTAGCTCAAAAAATAACGGTACCTGCCATACAGCCTTTACGTTAAAGCTTATTTTTCTCAAAAACCGCTCTAACGATTTCTTTTTAAGAAAATATGGCTGAAAAAAAAGTTTTAAAAAATGGCTAAGAACGGTACTTTCCATAGGACCGTTTTTTTTGCTTTCGACTAACTCGAAAACGACTCAACCGATTCTTTCGAAATTTCACATACATATAGCTGTAGGTAGCTCAATTTGTATTGCATACCAATATTTTTGAAAAATATTTTTTTGTATTTTTAAAAGCATTTAAAAAAAAAATTAATATTTTAAAAACTGCTTATTAAATTTTTTTTTAAAAATTTTAAATAAATGTATTTGCTGAATACCTATGAACTGGCGTTTTTTGATTTTTTTTGAAAATTTTTTTCAAAAAGTTTTTCAAAAAAAACTTTTTTTCTCAAAAACCGCTCCACAGATTTTTATAAATTTATTCTCATAAATTCAAATTTATTTAAGAAATAAAATGGCGTCCTTTTTTTTCAGCACAAATTAGTTTAAGTATTTATTTAAGAATTTTGAAAATTTTATTTTTATCAAAATCTCAAGCCCCTAAACCACTGTCACACATTCGAGCAAGTTCGTGCGACCCAGTCGTGCATTTTATTTATTTTTGCGTTGGCGATGTTTGTATTTAATCAAAAAAAAAAAAAAAAAAAACAATTCTAGTATGTACCTATGTGAAGCAAATATTGAGATTTGCCTATAATTTGCCTTACACGACGCAGTATGCTGCGCAATATATTGAAGCAGTTCCAAAAAATATTAAATTTTTTTAACATTCCACAATATATTAGCCAAACCGAAATTACTGCACAATAAAGACCTTACACGGTCAATATAACTGTGCAATACCGAGTACTGCGCAATAATATTGCGTGGTGTAAGGCCCGCATTACTGCGATACAATTTTTATTGAAATCATAAGATCAGATTACCAGAAAATATGACATGAAAAATCGGTTCTATGAGAGGTACCGTTATAAGATAATTTTCGAAAAATCTATTCTAGTCAAAAGACAGCTTAACCTAAAAAAATTAGTACCCTTAAAATTTAACAAACTCGTCAGAGCCGTTTTTGGTTGTATGGTAGATACCGTTATTTGTTGACCTAAAGCATTAGTGAAAAAAAATCCCGAATTAATTCCAAATAACTTCGGAGTACCATGTTTGAAGCAAATCCCATCCGTTAAGGCTGTAGAGGTGCGAACAGGCAGACAGACGCACGGAATTTCCAATCCCACTTTTTTCCACAATCGATCATCGTAATTTCATGTGTGATTGTTATCTCAATATTTTTTTTTTTGCACGAATCCATAAATTGCCTTATAAGGTACCTACCTACCTAATTACAATCGCAAGTAAAAATGTTTAAATGCTTAACTAATAATATCTACGAAACAATGTCAATTCATGGGTTAGGAGGAACACACCACTCTTTTAATATGCATATCCATGAAAAACACTATCTGTTGCAAATGTCAAAAACACAAGTAAGTGTCATCATCATGAGAGCTCAGTGTCGTCGTTTTGTTTGAGTATACGGCGGGCGCGGTGGGCGGTGCGATGCTTAGTTGCCAATATGAATGCTATTGTTGGAAAGGACTAAGTTTCTCAATTATCCCAAAAACCTAATTAGCTTTTAAAAAGGTAACAGCTCATAATTCTGTCATAACATGTTGGTTTTCGTGTCACAGTGGTGACAGGATGCGTATAATGGGTTTTGAATGTTACCCAGAGTTTGATACCTATAATTCCGAAAGTTGGGTGTTCGAAAAGTTTTCACAGAATTTCTGGTTTCGTCTGTGGGCTGAAGTAGCGTAGGTAATGGTGTTTTGTGTTAGGTGCTTCATTGGAATCACGGAGTTACTTCGTTTTTTAATGTTGAAACTTATTTTTTTGTTTTTGAACTTAATTAATATTGAGAACTTTAAGCCACAATATATTTTTTTAGAAATTATTATAACAGACAGTTTTCAAAGTGCGATGAAGCCAACACAAAAAATTAGGTTATCAATAAATTTACCTAAGACTTGTTCGTGCATTTCTGAAAGTCGACTTGTAAGTCCTTTCCACTATGCAACATTATTGCGCAAGATATTGAGCGAAAAAATTGCGTGAAAACCTCCTTGTACAATGCAATATTATTCCAGTATATGCTCCACGTTCTATATTTTTAGCGAGAATTGTTCTTTCCATAAAATCAATATTATCATTATAGCCGCGTAATTAAGTGCGTTTATCAAAATATAAAACGCACGACAGGATCGCACAAACTTGAGAACTTACCGCATGTATCGCATTTTGAGCGTATTGACAGTTTTATAATACTTTAATTTTTTAACCTTATTTTGATAAACGTAGACCTCCAATTATTGAATTGAGTCGTTTATAAACACTAAACAGATGTCCGTTACTTGTATTTTTAGCCAAAACCTAAGATCGCAGTTATCAATTAATATCCACATAGTAATTCAAAATTATTGTTAAAGTCATTTTTAATAAAATTGGTAAAAACTAAAAAAAAATTGGCTTAAACTGGCTTAAGGGACCTTTCATATGTAAAATGTAGATGCCGTTTAGGGTGCTACGAAAGATATATATAAAGTCTAAACTATTTCGGTAATGTCGTTGTCCACTTATGGCCAGTGTAATCATACCGTTAAAACCGATTTCCGTTATTATCATATGTAGCCAAAAACTAAAAACGCAGTTTTCTTAATAGTAGGTACTCATAGAATATTTCACACAAAGAATAATAAAAGTTTTTTTTACCAAATTAGAAAAAGGAAGCTGTAAGGAACTATGCGGAACAAAGTTTGCGTGAATTCGATCACTCCGTTGCCAACTTATAGCTATTTGCAAAAAAAAAAAACCGTTTAAACCTGATTTTCGTTATGACCATTGAAGCCAAAACCAAAACTAGTGGTTTTATTACAAATGTCCTAGGTTTGTTAAATTTTGAGTTTAAGCAAAATCGTTAGAGGTGTTTTCGAGCAAATTAAAAATGAAAATAAACCGTTACTTGAAAGGTATCGGTTTGAGCCATGACCATGCAATCGTATCGGCCAATAGAATTTTTCCAACTATCGACTGGATTTTACAACACATCAATGGTCCATGTCGTAAAAGATGGTTACCCTAAAAACTTTCAAATCAAGTAATCCGCAGAGCCCCTACCTCAACATTAGTTAAGTATTTGGTCTTCGTCAAACGTCAGAGGGCAATTGATAAGGACCGAAAACGCAATGACACAATTGCTGAAATAACCGAAATTCGTTCCAAATTAACAGTTGACTTTGCGCGCAATTTGGTTGAATCAATTCCAGCCAGATTGAAGGGGGTTATGGGTACGATATCCCGATTTACAAAATCTCGAACGACAAAATCCCGAATGAAAAAATCCTGGACGACAAAATCCAGAACGAAATAAAATGCACGACTGGGTCGCACGAACTTGCTCTTATGATAAGCAATTGCGTTGTGGCTGCATATGTGGATATAAAAAAAAAATTAAATAATTTCGAAAATTCTTTTATTTTTTAAATTAGTTTAAGAGTTTTCTCGAAAAAACTTAGTATGCAATAAAATTTCAAAGCTATACGACAATCTAGGAAAAAAAAATATTGAAAATCGTTCGACCAGTTTTTTTTAAAGGCTATTTTTGAAAAACTTTTTCAAAAAATATTTTGAAATTTATTTGAGTATGCAAATATATGGCAATCTGTAGTTTACATTTGAAAAGTAATTAAAAAAAAAATCAATATACCCATTTCCAACATATTTCGAAAACCAAAAATTTTTTTGAAAAAATTATAAAAAATCAAAAAAAAAAGTTTTTTGAAAATTTTGAAATGCCATATTAATAAAATTATGAATGACTTCCTGTGGCCAAAATTTTATTGAAATCGAATGTATAGTTTACGAGAAAATTTGATTTGAAAATACTGGTTCTATGAGAGGTACCGTTATTAGACAAATTTTGAAAAAAAAATTTTAACCAAAAGATAGATTGTTTTGCAAAAATAGTATTCTGAAAGTTTTATCAAAATCATTAGAGCCGTTTTTGAGAAAATCAATTTTTGTCTTCAAGATTGTATGGCAGGTGCCGTTATTTTTGGACCTAGAACAAAAATAAAAAATTTGTTCCGAGGGACGGCCTAAATACCAAATTTGAAGCAAATCGGCCCACCCGTTCAGCCTCCAGAGGCGCGAACAGACAGACAGACAGACAGACAGACAGACGGACGGAATTCCCAGACCCACTTTTTTCGACTTCTCCATCATCGTAATGTCATGTGTGATTGTTATCTCAAAATTCCGACTGACAAAATCCTGTATGATAAAATCCCGACCCAAAAATCCCGAACGACAAAAATCGTAATTAATTGCATGAAATCGGAGTTAAATTGTAATAATATCATTTAAAAACATGAGAATCAACAAGAACGAACAAAACATAAACAAGATTTCTATAAATAGTGTAAAATTAAAAAGTTCTACAAAGTACTGACATTCGGGATTTTAAAATCGGTCAATCGGAATTTTTTTAAATTCGGGATTGTGTCGGTCTGGATTTTTGTATTCGGGATTCTGTCTGCGGGATTTTGTCGTTTTTGTCCCTGAAAATAGTCGGGATTTCTTGCATTCGGGATTTTGTTATTCGGGATTTCGTACCGTTCCCGATTGAAGGCAGTTATTGATGCCAAAGGAGATGTTACCAATTATTAATTTCATATAATGTAAAAATACTTAGTTGGGCTAAACTTCAAAATTTAAATATTTCATCAATTAAGAGCATAATAATAAAGTGTAAGTTTTGTGTAAATACTTTTGACCAATAAAAGTGAATGTTGTATACAAAAATGATAGCCTACAGGATTAGTTTTTCGTAAAAGTTAAAAGGTTACAACCGACCCACTGTTACTTTTGTACCCACTCTCCCCTACTTTCACAGTTACAGGCACCGGTGAATTCATGCACGTGTAAGCCCAGCGAACAGTAACCAGGACCATTGTATACATAAACTATAGTACTATCACCTGAAGTGCGCCATCTATCGACGAAAAACTAAGCTCGAGAATACCATGGGAAGCAACAACAACAATTAAAATATTGGAAATTGTTGTTGCTGCTTCCCATGGTATTCTAGAGCTTAGTTTTTCGTCGATAGATGGCGCACCTCAAGTGGGAATACTATAGTTTATATATACAATGCCATCAGGACGAGCTACACGGATGCTGTGGTGAGAAATTTTAGTACATCAAAGTCAGTGATCATGTGATACGAGAAGATAAAATAAAGTAGATATCTTCTTCATGTTACCTTTGCTATAGAACATATAGTAATATCAACGGTACATGATACTGGCCGTATTATTTATAAGATCTTAGAAGTAAAAAATGCACATTCAAACGCTTTTACAATGATGTAACTGAAATCCCTACTGTATGTGCCTGCATTGAGTCATTAATACTGCAGTCAGAAGAAATATCACCGTATTATTCTTTAAAACAGATAGACGTTACTATAATTACAACAACAACGTTATTCTTATGATTTTCAAAGGTAATTAAAGGCTATTGAAAACTATTTGTTCTGTGTAAAATGGAATGATTTCGAGATGAGGAAGGGGGCCCCAAATGCCAAGTGCCTGAGGGCCCTGGCCCACTAAGTGCGGACCAGAATATACAAAATTATGTGCGTTAATAAGGGAAATGTCTAATGCATTTAAAACCAATCCTTGAAAAATATAATATTCAAGTATGTATGTTGTTAGTGCTCATCGCTCGCAGTTATTAACAATAAATATATTGAACACAACTGTATTCTTCAAAGAATATCGAACAGTATCGAACAATTGAAATTCATCCCTCTCATTTCAATATTTCCTTTAATTAGCCAAATGTTTTGACTTCAAATTAAAATCGAAAATGTAAGCATCAAACGAATTCTATGAGTTTTAACTTGTCAAAACATATTTACATACATATACGAGTACGAATACATCAAAATATTCCTATGTTGTGTGTAGCGCATTATAAAAATGGCATAACAATGGCTTTGTACATTTTGCATAATATTTTCGGAGGATAAATACATATAGTGCCAACGAAATTCACAATCTCTATGCGATTTCAATTCAAAATGCGGAAAATAGAAAATAGAAAATACATAGACAGAAAACTGACTGACGCACGAGAGGACGAGACCCAGCCAGAGGCCAGAATGTGTAGGTACAGTACATATATATACAGGTATACATACGAGTACGTGTACGTTCATATATATGTTTAGAGGGATGCCAACATGATTTCAACAAACCAAACCACATCAATGAATGTGTGCAACAAAAGTCAATAGGATGTTTTACAATAAACAAACAAGGAGCAGCTCTGATGTAGAGAAGAGTCCTCCGGTAATCCTTTGCGTGTCTATTCAAGTGAACTCGTAACTATACGGATGGACACGCTCTTTTCCTTTCTCTCCCGCTCTCACTCTCTCTAACACTATCTCCCTCCTCCTATCTTTGTATTGTATAGAGCGAGCAACAACCAGCCAACAAGGCCTAACTGAACCGGATAATCTGAACAAACACATAACATTTGAAGTCATCTCTCGGCTCCATCTCCTGCATCGTCATTGTGACCCGTGCGTCGCCATCGCCATCCCCATTCTGAAACAATTGAGAGCAATGACATTTGATCGGCACTCATTTTCGGGCGGAAGATGCACCGGAATCACAACAAATAGGCTTTTTGAATCTGAATAATCGAGCTGCAGTCAAAGCCAAAAGATGACACAATAACATTAAAGAAGTCCTTTGTACTCCAAGGTAGGTATTCGGATTGGTTTTATATATATTATGATGATTTTGATGAAGCGTAAAGGAATAATTAGATCTGGTCAGTCTCAGTACCTTCCATTAAGGATTGATAATTAAAATGGGAATTTCATTTCCTTTTGCAATTCCCAAGTGTTGTATACAACAATCGTGACAGTATATACCTTTGACTTGTACAATCTAAGTCTTTTTCTTGCTAGCTTTTATAATATATATGGTATAAATTCCACAATATTGACTTTTCTTGGCAAAATAAAAAAAAGTCGACTTCAATTGGATGCCACCCGTGGGATTTTCGTGAGATAATTATCACCTAAACCTAAATTCACTGTACCACCAAAAATTCTTTCCTATCTTTCTATTCCTTCTTTCCTCGCTCGCACATGTTAATTCATAATAAGGCTATTAATTACCCCTTGAGTGCGAGTGCATTATTAAATTATTAAAAAAAACCTTCAGTTTACTTCAGTTTTGCGAATCACCTACCAAAAAAATGTTTCTGTTTTAATATAATGTATGTTGTTGCCACCCCAGAACAGCGACATTCGTGTGAATAAATATAGGGGAAAGGGTACACAGTGAGACACTTTTTTTTTACACGGCTACCTATATCTCCGAACTCTTCTGAGCTATCGAAATGGGTTTTCGATGGTATCTCCGATATTCACCATCATGACATGAGTTGAATTGTTGAAGAAGGTCAAACTGTCTCACTGTTTGTCGATGGTAGGAAGACTGAGACAGAGTCCTACACTGTCTCGGTCTTCGAAACACAGTAAAGTAATTCGTCTTAAACAATCTTGTATATACTCGTACAAAAAACACGTGTTATATTTGTTTAAAATATTATTTATTAATTCATAGGAACAAAAACAACAAAAAACTTATTTGCATGTAATATAAAAAACCTTTTCGCAGGAATCTTGAAAGTTGCTACACAAATTTTTATAACACAAAAAAAAAAAAATAAAATGCACGACTGGGTCGCACGAACTTGCTCTAATGAGTGACAGTGGTTTAGGGGCTTGAGATTTTGATAAAAATAAAATTTTCAAAATTCTTAAATAAATACTTAAACTAAAATGAGCTGAAAAAAAGTACGCCATTTTATTTCTTCGATAAATTTGAATTTATGAGAATAAATTTATAAAAATCTGTGGAGCGGTTTTTGAGAAAAAAAGTTTTTTTTGAAAAACTTTTTGAAAAAAATTTTCAAAAAAAAAATCAAAAACGCCAGTTCATAGGTATTGAGCAAATACATTTATTTAACATTTTAGAGAAAAATTTAATAAGCAGTTTTCAAAATATTAATTTTTTAAATTTTTTTTTTAAAAAATGCTTTTAAAAATACAAAAAAATATTTTTCAAAAATATTTGTATGCAATACAAATTGAGCTACCTACAGCTATATGTGTGTGAAATTTCGAAAGAATCGGTTGAGTCATTTTCGAGATAGTCGAGAGCAAAAAAACCGGTCCTATGGAAAGTACAGTTCTTAGCCATTTTTTAAAACTTTTTTTCCAGCCATATGATTGGTCGTACCTAAAAAGGAACACTGATTTTTTTAAATCGAAATCGTTAGAGCCGTTTTTGAGAAAAATAAGCTTTAACGTAACGGTTGTATGGCAGGTACCGTTATTTTTTGAGCTAAAAAAAAAATTTCAATTTCCCCTCTGTACAATACCTAAAAAAGTCTATATACCAAGTTTGAAGCAATTCGGCCCATCCGTTTGGGCTGTAGGTCTCTATACATACAGACAGACAGACAGACATACAGACGGACAGAATTTTTAGACCATCTTTTTTCGTCTTCGCTATTATCGTAATGTCATGTTTGATTGTTATCTCAAAACTTTTTTTTTCGACGAATGCATAACTTGCCTTATAGTACCTATAATCGCAAGTAACAAGCGAGAGCTACAGTACGTTTTCAACTAACTGATGGATACCCTATTCTTTATGTTTTTGTGTGTGTAGGCGTTAATGCGTTCGCCTCCCGCAACCAGCCGTTGTTCCAGTTTCAGAAACAAAATTCTTCTTTAACAGACAGGAAACAATTCAATAACAATAATCTTGTGTGGCCGATGTTCAATAACCGCTGGCGCAGTAAAAAAACGATGTGTGAAACGCCCAAACTTGAGACTTGTTATTGCCAGGGCAATTACTATGAGCTCAGTGACATTCAATTTAAAGTTTGCTGATAAATTTGAACAAAACATGACAAAACTTAAATTTTTAAAAATTAGATTTTGAATGGAAATGGCGATTATGGGTGTATTTAACAATTCTTGAACATTACTCTGCTGAACCGAAGTGTTCATCTTCGTACTTGAAAACTGCGACCGAGTTAAAAAAAACGTAAAAAAAATTAATGCATATTACGACTTTTAATGGAAACGCCCCTTAAAAGTAAAATAAAATTTAAAGCACTAACTGGACTTGGATCGTTAGTCAATTTTTAGGCATACAGTCGAACTTCGATAACTCGAACCATCACTTGCCGAAAAGTAGTTCGAGTTAACAAGACTTCAAAATATCAAATAAAACAAAAATTTAATATAAATTACAAAGAAAACTTCAATGAAGTTTAAACCGTTATACACATAATCAGTTGTTTTGTCCTTAAATATATTCGCTAAATACTTAAAGAATTTGCAACCAATTCGGTTTAAGGTCCTCCAAAACATCCTCGATTACATCACTATTGCTGTTTTCCTTATCGTCGATCTGTACATCTAGTGTATCGAGAATATTTTCATCTAGCTATGTGAAACTCCGAATTCACACTTAACGGAATCACAATCTTCAACAAAATAATATGTATACAAAGTCATAAAACATTACAAACACATGCCAACAAACGCATATAATTCGGGAATTCCTCTAAAAAATTCAATTTATCGAAGGTGACGCCAAATTAGATATTCGAGTTATCGAGACATTCGAGCTATAGAAGTTCGAGTTATCAAACAAAAATTACGGTGCCGTGAAATAAGGCCAAGTGGAATAAGGCCAAATTGAGAGATTCGACCTTATTACGCTTTGTTAAAGTGAAATAAGGCCAAATTTTAACGTTTGGCATTATTTCAATTTGTTAAAGTGAAATAAAGCCAAATAGATAAACTCATTCAATGTGAAATAAGGCCAAATCCTCTAAAAAAGGAAAAAAGCAAACCATTTTTATCGGGGCGCTGTGTAGTTGAAGATAGTTTTTCGTATTCCATTTTTCTGTCTCCGACCATTGCAACTACAGTTCAAAGCCTACCCAAATCATCAGACCAAAATTAGCTTTTGGGTGGCACTTTCAATGTGGTTGCATCTTGCGGCTGTAAACAGCTATTAATTGTAAACTTTGCTCATAATGACCACGTAAAACGTGACGTTTAAACTGTCATTTTGTGTGCACTTAAAAGTATATAGTCGATTTTTAAACTAGTTTTTTCTTTATATAAAATATCATTAAAAATAATAAAAAGTTGCAAATCTTAAAGTTAAAGCAAAAACATCTCTCGGAAATATAAAATTGCGATCATTTAAAGAAACGGGTACGAAATATTTGAGTTTGAAAATTACGAGGGGCAAAGTAAGCGGTAGCTTTTATGAACAAAAGAAAAGTTGGAACAGGGTGCCTATTGTTTCGTTTTTTTCGATTCGAAATCAGTTGTTCCGTTTTCATTCATTATACTTTTTGTTTAGTTCCCAAAACCTTATATAGTTTTTCTTTTACTTTGCCTTTCGATCACTTCGCTTTACTGTCACTTTATTACAGTTTACTTCGTTTTTTGGTTATTTTGCATTTCAGTTAAAAGAGCAAAGCGTCATTAAGGCAAAGCTTATCTCGATAACGTTTTTTTCGTTTCCAGTTTATTTTGAGAGCAGTTCATTCTGCTCGAGTTCAATCACAATCGGTTATGATAATGAAACCCTACTAACATAGTTTATTCATTAAAAAAGTTTTTTTTAGTTTTGTAATAATTGTTGTTAATAATTGGAACTAAATTATTAGCATATCAATTTCTTTTATGTAGATGGATTTTAGTTTAAATAAATTCTTTTTTGTTGAAAAATGTTAATTTTAAAGTGAATTGTTAACATTCTGTTGGAATCCAAAGATTTTGTACAAATGTACATATATAGCTTTTTCATCAAAAGTTCTTTTTTTTGGTAATTTCAAGATCCCTGACTTTTCAAATTGGGGTGAAATATTTTCGACATTGTTTGTTTCGTTACTGTTTTGTTTGTAAAGAGACCAAGAGCATTACAATTTTGGTAATTTCAAGAGCCCAGACTTTTCAAATTGGGGTGAAATATTTTCGACATTGTTTGTTTCGTTACTGTTTTGTTTGTAAAGAGACCAAGAGCATTAAAATTCGCGCGAATTTTAATGCTCTTGGTCTCTTTACAAACAAAACAGTAACGAAACAAACGATGGCGAAGTAATCGAAATCGAAATGAACTAAAACCGAAATAATCAAAAAACGAAATAATAAAAGGCGAAATGAACTTAAAACGATATAAGCCGAAGACTAATGATTTTTTATTCGAAATAAACACAAACAAAACAAACGAGAAATTAAACAACTAGAATGCGAAATAGCGAAAAAACAAAACCACTTTGGCGAAACAATAAAAATCGAGGTAAAAAAAACTAAACAAACCATACCCGTTGGAACAATATCCCCTGAATCCAATTCAAATAGTAAACAATATTTGAGTGAATCAACACTTCATAAGATGGCTGTGGGCAACATGAGCATTGAAGACCTTAAAATAAACAACTAAGCGGTCAGCTGTCAGACATGCGAGCGCGGTGTGATGATCTTGAAAAACAATTTGAACTACTTTTCCGAAAGACTCACGAATGTGATTTAATAATGCATATACCGCGAGATGCAAACTCAACGGCTGTAGAATTAGCAAGACAGACTTGTGCTGGTCTTTTAAACTTAAAGAACATTAGCGATTTGCCAGCAAAGAAAATTCGAGAAATCCCAACAAAAAACCCACACAAATCTCTGGTGTCAGTGGAATTGCAATCGGGGGAGGTGGTAGCGGATGTACTAAGTGTGGCAAGAAATTTAAAGAACACTGGCATTGTTATTCACTGCGAACAAACAGTGCAATATCGAAAACGCAGACAAGCACTAATGATTGTTAAAAATAAGTTAAGAGAAATTAACAAAGATCCAAGAATTTTAGTCAAAAATGAAAAACTAATAATAAACAATCGCGAATTTGTTTACAAATTGGGAAGTGGTGTTTGCCTCATGTCAGCCGATGACAATTTCTTCATCTGTCAAATGTTTGGGGAATCTGCTTTATCTCTTTTTCTACCATATACAACAGAATCCACAACACAATCCACAAGCAAACACAACAGTGTCGGTAACGTAGCTCAGCCAAGATCCAGCTCACAACATCGAAATGATAGAGATGAGCAGTAGGAACTCGCCGTCTGCCAAAATAAAATCTTTTTAAACATTTTAAGCTATAACATTACAGGGCTTAAAAATAAAATTTTATTCCCTGAATTTTTTAATTACGTAAATGAATTCGATATTTTTATATTAATAGAAACTTTTATTGAGGAGGGCAAAGAGATTGATTTTTTGAAATATTTTAGTGGATTTTCATTAAAATGGCTACCTACAAAACGAAATATAGTGTATATGGAAGGGCCAGCGGTGGTATACTTTGTGGTATAAAAAATAGCACGGTTGGCAAGGTTGCTAGATTTAGCCAATATTTAAACACACAAATAATTGAGCTTTCACTCCCAAAGAAAAAACTTAATATTGTTCCTGTGTATCTTAACTGTACCAATTGGACAAATGATTTTGAGAATCTTAATGATCTTTTATTAAATGGTTGCTCGAATGACTTAATGATAGTTGTGGATTTCAATGCCAGAATAGGTTCTTTTCAAAACTCACATTCCCCGGTAGTGTCTTTGCCTAACAACTTTAGTGAGAAAAGAGAATCGAAAGATGCGACTGTGAATAATCAAGGCAAACGATTAATAGAAATGTTTGATAGTTTCAGCCTGTATGTGCTCAACGGAGTTTCAAAGGATGACTGTCGTGGTGAACTCTCCTTTATTGGAGGTCAGGGCAAGTCTTTAATTGACTATGCTGCTATCAATGGTGACTGGATGAACTATGTGACAAATTTTGAAATTCAAAGTAAAAACTTTTCAGCACATCTCCCATTAGTGATCTCTTTTGATGCAACCTGTGAAATACCCCAAAGGCAGCCAATCTTAGTAAGAAAATTGAAATGGAGAGAAGACTTTCAAGCTCGATATAAAAGGAATCTTGATCGTGAATTAGAAGAGAGCTCAACAGCAATCTCGCAGATGCGGAGTACTGACCAACTGCTGAATCACATACAAAATGCTATAATAAAAGCAGCTCCTCAAAACCTAAATTCGAAAAAGAATGAACGGAAAAGCTTGTGGTTTGATGCAGAGTGTAGGAAGCTGAGAAAAACTTGTTTCGCGCTTTTAAATCTATTTAGAGCTACAAACTCAGATATATTTAAAACTCAGTATCTAAATGAAAATGAAAGCTATAAAAAACTGTGCAAAATGAAGAAAACAAACTTCTACAACTCGCTTGCACTCAAGCTCGAATTTTCTAAAAATCCAAAGGAATTTTGGAAAATCGTCAAGGATATAGGAGATCTTCAATCGACTTCAAGTGTTCTTGTGCAAACTGAAGTGTTATCAGAGCATTTTAAAAACCTTTTAAGCATCCATACAGAACAGCTCAATTATCATTTTGCACTTCCTGATATTCATATAGCAGAATTAGACCACACGATAACTATTCCGGAAGTTTAAAGTGCTTTGAAACAAATGAAAAATGGTAAAGCATCTGGTACCGATGGGATACCAATAGAATTTTATAAGTTTTCAACGCACGAATTTATGGGTAAATTAACGCATTTCTACAATGAAATGTTTGAGAATGGTAATGTACCGGCGGACTTTAAGAAGGGTCTTATTTACCCTATATTCAAAAAAGGTGATAGTGCCATGCCATAAAACTATAGAGGTATTTCGTTCCTGAATTCAATAAGAAAAATATTTACACAAGTAATGTACAATAGACTGTCGTCATGGGTTGAGTGTAATCATCTGTTGATTAACTGTCAGGCGGGTTTCCGAGCAGGGTATTCAACGATCGATCAAATATTCTTACTGCAAAGCACTGCGAGGAATTTCATAGATAACAAGAAAAAATTGTACTGCTTTTTTGTGGACTTCAAGGCTGCCTTTGACAAAGTCAATAGAAATAGCCTTATCTTTAAACTGTGCTCCACTCATAAAATATCAACAAAATGTATGAGATTATATCAAGAACTTTTATCGGGATCGTCTGCCGCTGTTTATGGAGACTCGCAAAATTCAAGTTTTTTCCCAACGACAACCGGTGTACCCCAAGGATGTATATTAAGTCCTATTATTTTTGCACTTTTACGACATCGTTAAAAACTTACCGGGGGAGCAAGATTTGCTGGTCTAACCCTGAAAGTCTTACTTTATGCCGACGACTTGGTCGTTCTGGCACAGGAACCAAAATCTCTCCAGCTAATGATACTCGTAAATAAACTGGCTGAGTACTGTAGACTGTGGGATCTCCAGATTAACACTGAAAAATCCAAGGTCATGGTGTTTGGATCCCGTAGACAAGTTGAAAATGAATTTTGGGTTCTGAACAACGAGAGACTTGAAGTTGTTCGAGATTACAAGTATTTAGGAGTGACTTTTACTTCAAACCTGAGATGGAATAAACATATAGAAGCAAAATGTTCTGCAGCGAAAATTGCCATAAATACAATGTGGAAAATATTTTATAGTAACAGCAACATTTGTATTTCTGCAAAATATAAAGTTTTTGAGGCTACAGTTAATTCATGTTTGTGCTATGGTAGTGAGGTTTATGGGTGTACACCTGTAGAAGAGTTTGAGAAGCTTCAGAGATTTTTCTTTAAGTGCTTGTTTCGGCTTCCTAATACAACCCCAACGTACGCAATATATGTAGAGACCGGGTTACGAAATATCTTTTTGCGAAACTTAAAAGCCAATGCGGATTACCTTGTGAGGACAATGCAAAAGGACAACGATAGTTTGCAAAAAACGGTGATACTATCGCTGCTAAGATCTAAAAACGGGCTCTTTGAAGATTGGTTTAAGTTAGCACATGACTTCAATCACACGCTCAACTTTACGGGCAACTTTTTAGAATGGCAAGGAATCTTCTATGACTTGATTGCAGTTGTCGACGAAAAGATCTATCTGGACAACGTCTTAAAAACATCTTCTTCGGAGACTCGTTTAATTTACAGGAACCTTAACCATCGGTTAGGGAGTGGTAATTATTTCACGGATGATTTGAGTATTGAAAATATTAGTTTTATTTTAAGGGCGAGAACAGAAATACTTAATCTCAATTTTATTCCTTACAGGGAAGATTTAACAGGAATATGTGGCCTCTGTAATCTCAACGAAAGAGAGGATATTATTCACTTCCTTGGTTTTTGTCCCATTCTTCAAGAGATTAGGAGACTCTATTTTGGAAAGAGTAGAATTACTACAAGCGAATGTTATGGAATACTAAATGGTGAAGCGTCCTGGAAAACCCTAGCAAATTATTGTAGACATGCCTTTATATACAGAAATAGTTTCTTTTAAATATTATTTTGCATTAAATTTCAATTGTAAGCCTACTAACTAAAAGTGCGGAGCGACTAGGGGCGCTCGGTGTGAATATAACCCCCATCTTGGAGTGGATTAAATCCCATTTATGCTTCGTGTGCAATCCAAGGATAAAATAAGCTAGGTTTAATATATTCTTGATTATACATATATCCCAATTTTTAATAGAGAATTTTGTATACTTAAAATTCAATGTGAAACGATCACTCTGGCAGACGGAAATATCTATGCCATATTTATGTTATCATTATAATGAATTGTCAAACTTTTTTCAACACAAATAAATAAAATAATAATATAATAATGACCACGTAAGTCAACATTTTCATACGGAAAAATTATGATAAAAAAATTTAAACATACCTACACTCGTCTATTTAGCTTCTTTATTGAACAAATGGGTACATGCGGGCGAAACTCTGCAAACAATCAAAAATCGCGCGATTTTTTGATTGTTTGCAGAGTTTCGCCCGCGCCAACGGCCACCCTCGCCGACAGCCCTCCCCCTTCCCAATCGTTAAGCTATTCTTTCAACGTATTGAAATAAACTTCCAAAAACAATTCCTCTTTTCAAATTAAGGAAGGGCCCGAGAAAATATCGTGCAATAAAGCTTTGTATAGGACTGGCAGCTCCTTGGAGGGATTCGATAGCATACTAATATCTATACGAAGATTCTTAGATGTGCTATTGGGATCAAGATTTCAACAATTGCAGAAATATAAATGGAAACAAAGACGCTATGACCTTATTGAGATGGTTTTCAGTTTATTTTGGGGAAACAAAGCAATCAAAAGTGAAATATTGCCAAATTGGCCTTATTTCACTTTAACAAAGTGAAATTAGGCCAAAAGTTAAAATTTGGCTTTATTTCACTTTACAAAAGCGAAATAAGGCCAAATCTCTCCATTTGGCCTTATTTCACGGCTCACGGCACCAAAAATTACATGTAAACTTCAGGCTTCGCGCTATTGCCAACCAATTTCATTCGAGCTATCAAATATTCGACATATCAAAGTTCGACTGTATGTGCAAAACTACAGCTGAATCGAGTAGTTTTTTAACGAGCTTCCCTGAATAATAGTATTTTATTATAAAATCACGCACTTAAAAGTGGGCGTATCGAAAAAATGTACACACACAAATAAAGAGATACCTACATATATTTTTCAAATAACGAACGGAAAAAAAGTTAAAATTAAATATTGGTATCTTAAATTTTTTAAAACTACGTGTTTCGTTTTTTCATGAAAAGTGGAGGTGAGCCACTCAAAAAATTAAAAAATTGGTTTTCATACACAAGCTTTTTAGTTTCGACTATAAGAGACGCACAAATTCGGGCTTGTAGATTCTTTATAAGTACCGTTTACATATTTGCAAAAACAATTTTGGATAGTTTCTAATGAAAAGTAGGCGTCAATTGCCCAAAATCAATTTTTTTTGCTTCACAAGATATTTATGTAAAAGTAATACCCACAAAATTTAATGTTTTTCGCTCTAATATAGTTAAGCATTTTTATTTTATAAAAAACAAAATTGACGGTTTTGTATGAAAAGTGGGCGTTAGCCACGTCCAAACTAAAATATTTTTAGATTTACCTAAAGCTTGCGTGTGCAAAATTTTAGCGTTGTGCTTTTATTGTAAAAAATTGAGGTTGTTTAACAAAAATGACGTTTGGGGGCGTGTTTTATTTTACCGGTTCAAGGATTTAGCCTAACTCTTGTACCAAGGATTATATATACTTAATTTCAGCTTTCTAGCTCAAAAATTGCCACTTCAAGAGAGTATAAATATGGACGGACGGACGGACGGACATGGTTAAATCGACTAGGCTTTTGATTCCGAATCAGAATATATTATAATACAATAAAATGGGGTATACAACTCTTCTTTAATGATAGTTTCAGTTTAGCGCTATGCTTGTTGTGTAAGATTTTACAACAAACTATAAAATGCGTTCATATCCTGGCAGCAAAAAAAGTGAAGAAATATAATAGTTTCCCGCACCTTAACAAGTCCTCCAAAAATAAATAAAACCGCAGAAGTGTGTCTCTAAGCTTCAATAATCCCAAAAGCAGCAGCTGTCAATTTCTTTTTAACCGTCCGTCGGGTCCGTTTAAAGTTGGTAGCTATAGCTATGTATGTATGTGTTGTGAAACACTTTTCGATTATCCTTATAATAATTTTGCAATAATGAAAATAATCGATTCTCTATTTAAACCCACTTCAACATAAATCTTTTGGCTCAGTCATAACAAGTTGGTCTAACCTGAACCATCATTATGCACTTTCCCCCCTAAATCGTGCTCATATTGTCAACCTAACCAAACTAATGTCAACGTGTGTAATTATTGTTCTCTGATGAGTAAACACATGAAAATCCTATTAATGATATGTGATGACACATTTATATTAACAAGCTTCCTCTTCACATTGAAATTCGAATAATATCGGCCGTAGGCCTTATGAACAGAGGACACAATGGGGCGCACTTTCCCAGTTTCAGGTCCTTGGTCCTTGTCCTTCTTCCAACTTAACACGGCCAGCATCGATTTCGAAATATATATTCGAAATATCTGAGTGGAAACTGACTGTTTTAAGTGGACGAGGACGAGGACGACCGACATCGACAGTTTAAGCGAAGGGCAATATAATTTGAAATATTTTTGGAGTACGGGCAACAACTAGGACGAGCGTATTTATTTGTTATAGTCCAATGTTTACACACATATTCATTTAATAATTCGTATGTCTGCACGTATACACAGACAGAAATACCCTAGATCGATGAGAACGTTTACCTACTTAATAACAATTTTCAGATAATGACGTGAGAGAGTGCAGACTTGATTGTTATTACAGTTTGATAACGGTAGGTATATTGGGCTGAAATTTACTTAAATATACTATGTAAATGATTATAAGTATGTATTATAATGGGGATGGTACTTACACCATGTCCTGATAATCAGTATTATGTCTGGTCTGATGTCAGTGAAGGGAATACATTATAAAAACAGCAAAAAATATTAATTGTGATGAGGTGCTGAGATGTTTTATTAAACCGTATTCCATGGAATGGGTAGGGAATATTGTATTTGGCGTGGAGTTTGTAACGGAGAGAAATAATACCTTTAGGTATAGAAAAGTACATAAACGATTTAGCGATGTCCGGTCCGTCCGTAAACCGTTAATCCGTCCGTATGTATGTATGTGTACACTTTTAAGGTCGCAACTCTAGAGCTAGAAAAATATAATTTGGTACATTATAGTATTTTGTTCAAGAGTAATGCTAAGTTTTAGAACTGAAGAAATCCATCCTCAAACACGCCCACAATCGCTGTTTTTGTTCAACGAGCTCTATTTGGCAAAATTAATTGATTTAATTATTTTTTATTTACAGTAACGATACATTTACATTTTGCACACGCAAGCATAGGATTTATCTAAATCTTCTCAACAAAAAAATATTTTAATTTGGGCGTGGGGAGCAGCTGACGCCCACTTTTTATACAAAACCATCTACATTGTTTTTATAAAAAAACAATGCTTCTATTTGAGCGGAAAACCTTACATTTTGTGGGTATTACTTCTACATAAACATCTGATGAGAGAATGATAAACGATTGAGTTTGGTTGTGGCTGACGCCCACTTTTCATAAGAAACTATAAAAAACTTATTTTTGCAAATATACGGTACTTATAATAAATCCACAATCCCAAATGTGTGCGTCTCTAAGTCGAAACTGAGAGGCTTGTGTATGAAAAGAAGTTTTTGAACTTTGGGCGTGGCTAACACCAACTTTTCACGAAAGAACGAAAAACGTAGTCTTAAAAATTTAAGGTAGGTTTTTTTCCGTTCGATATATGAAAAACATATCTGTTCATTTTTTTGTGTAAATTTTTTCAATGCGCCCATTTTTAAGGGCGTAATTTTTATTAAATAAATTTATTCAGTCGACAGGTACTTTTAGGTGGAAAGAGGTCAAAAGTTAATGAAACTTGGAGGTTTTGTTCAAGGATAGTAAACTAACGTTTTGCTAAGTTTTCGACCTCGAGGGCCCTGTGCTTAGAGAGGGTGAGGAGGGGGGGGGGGGGGGGCTGCAATTTTTTCGACGTTGCTCCGGTTTCCCTCAATAACTTTTTTCCTTACGTCCTATGGCAAAAACATATAGTTTTTTGTAGAACATACAATTTCCTACAATTTTGTTAATACAAACAGCTTTGTATGTCAATTTTTTACCGATATACGGCGCTTGAAAAAACAGGTGATTTTTCAAAATTCGCTAAAAAATGCCAAAAATGAAGAATTGGCCTTATTTTTTCGGAAAAATCTAAAAAAATCATGACTTTTTTTGTAATTATGGTTCCTCGTTAAAATCACCAACTTTCTACACCCCCCAACCCATCCTCGCTTGCCCAGCAGGTGTCAGGCCATACACATTATTATTGTCATCCCGACGTAATTTTAATTTATTATTTTGTTCTTAGTAAAGTGGACGGGTAGAAAGAGGTCGGAAGTTAATGACTCTTTGGGATGTGGCTAAAAAATAGTTAGTTAATATTTGATTACGCTTTGGACCTCGAGGGCCTTGTGGAAAAAGAGGAGGAGGGGGAACTGCAAAATGCTCAACCTTGCTCCGGTTTTCCCTCAATAACTTTTTTCCTTACGTTCTACGATAAAAGTATGGAAACCTTTTTTGTAGAGCGTTGAATTTCCTACAGTCTTAATAGGCTGAACATTTTTGTATGTCAAATCTATACCAAGATATGGAAAAAGAGGATGTGGGTGGAACTGCAAAATTTTCGACCTTGCTCCGGTTTGTCCTTAATAACTTTTTTTCTTTACTTCCTACAGGAAAACACGTTGCACTTTTTTGTAGAAAGTTAAATTTCCTACAATTTTTATGGTAATGTCAATTTTTTTTGACAAAAAATGAAAAAAAGAAAAGTAGGGTGGGACTGCAAAATTTTTAACATTGCTCCGGTTTTTCCGCAATAACTTTTTTTCCTTATGTGCTACGGAAAAACTGTGATTAAGTTTTTTGTAGAGCGTTAAATTTCCTACAATGTGAATAGTTCAAATATTGTTGTATGTCAATTTATAACGAAAACATGGTGTTTCGAAAAACAGCAATGTCAAGAATTCTACTATATTTCTTCCCGCAGAAGCTGCAATGACGAGGATGAGGATCTAACCAGCTTCCTCAGAAATTTTTTAGGCATTTGTAATTAAATTAAATAGAAATCACTATTTCGGGAACATCGAAGAATTGTTAAAGAGTCCAACAAAGATGCTTGCAGGCTCACAAGAAAGTCCGGATGGCTGGGAACTCTATAAAAAATTACAGAACAAGTGCAAACATTCACATCGGACTTTCAATGGGTATACATTATACATTATACATCTCTACATATACCTTAGTGTGCTGGATAGGAGCTTGTTAACATTTAAAGTTTCTTTCCTAAAACCATACAGGAAATAAGAACTGATGGCAACTATCTGACAGCAGATGTAGATTATACGACTCCAGTTCTGCTCCAGAACATATGTATCGACAAGTTTCATAATTTGTTAGGTTTTTGGAATCGATTCATGGTCTCGGAATTGAAAGTGAAGTTACAAAACTGAAGTCACCTCACATGCAAGGAAAAGTTCAAAGGAAAAAAGCAGCTTTTGGTTTAACGTTTCCTCTTTGAAAATAATTTTTTTTAAAACTTATTTTTACATTAGTGTAAGTGATATCGATCCATTTCATAGAACTTTTGTTGTAGGTACGTATGTATATTAAATGAAAGGATCAAAATGCTTATGATTTATACGAAATCCATCAATAAATTTCCTCAGCAAAACTTTTTTTTTTTTTTTTTATCATTCTGCAAATATTAATATTGATAATTACACAAGAAGGATGAAGCATAAGTAAAAAATTTCAAGGATAAAAATCAATTTTTTTTTTGACAAACAAAAACTTTAATGTTTAATAAATAAAAAGGATAATTCTCTTATTTAAATAATGATGATGACCTTTAGAGCATTTAAATTTTGTGTGAACTTTTAAGTATCTTCTTTAACCAATATGTTGACAGAACGAGAAAATTATTCTCTCAAAATGTCACAATATTGTCACAGGATTGTGGTTGCAACACTCCATATTAAAACCAACCTCAAACTCTCCAAAAGCTTTGACAGCTCTTAATACTACATAATTTGTCTACCCCATCTCGATTTCCGAAATGCGGTTGTTTCATGGCATTCAGAGAGTTAATTAAAATACCACCGCAGATTGCGGAGTATCATAAATAAACGGCTTTATAAAACCGCTATTCTATACTCTGTTTGGTGTTGGTATATATTTATTTGTATGTATGTGTGTAGATTTAACACGTTCACACTGTTGTCTGCGTGCAAAACCGCCGTGTCAACATTTGACGAGACGCAGATAATTGGTTTATCATTGTAATCCGAGGCAAGCCGTTTAGTTTAATCCACTTAATTGGATCTGGGCACATGGATATATAACTAAATGGAGTTTAGATTGTGAGTGATTTTTGTTTTGTGTATCTATGTACACGAGTAGATAGGAGTAGGATATATATATATTAAGGATATAAGACTTTAAGATTATCACATAGCAAAATATTATTTTGTATGAAAAACATAGTAGGTTTGCATAGGTTCAACGTATACAAGATACCTTAAGATACTATTATGGAACAGCGTAGATTAAGTCCCATTGAAATGATACTCAAATTGGTGTTGACTGTATGGGCGGAGTCATTCCAGATGTTTTCATTAAATGTATGATTATGGCTTTATAATTATAACCCATCCGCATGAGCGAAATAAATTCAAAATGTCTGTGGACTTTTGGCCACTTAACTATGGACTTCTTGGGCTGTAACGACGATCAGAAATTGACAATATTCATTAAATCCCAAAACTTAGGCCAAGGATGTACGTACCATGAATCGACGTTCTGGAAAGATAATTTTGAGATTTAAGTGTAATACTCACAGATTCAAAAATATTTTATCCAAACTAAGAATCACTGTTGTAGGGAAATTATTCGATTTAGTTCCCGCTTTGTCGTTACTTAATCTGCTTTTGTGAAGTGGACTTAATTCATACGTCATCATATACACGTTCTTCTATTTCTTATGGAAACCTGTACACACTTCGAAGAATAAAGAGAACTATACTCTATCCAACATAAATAGAACATTCAGGGAAAGTCTAATAACGGTACCTATACCTACCTCGATGAAATTTTTAATGTAGAAATAATATCCCCTTATTCTTAAAAATTTGCAAAAAAAAAACTGTTTTTGATTAAAAATAAAAGTTAATTATTGTTAGCACAGACGAAAAAGATGTTCTAAAAATTCTGTACGTTTGAATGTCTGTCTGACTTTTTGTGTGTATAGACACCTACAGCCCCAACGGGTAGGCCGAATTGCTTCAAACTGGCATTGTACAGAGGGGAAATTGAATTTTGTTAAGCTCAAGAAATTACCGTTATTTTTCTGGAAAACGACTCTAACGATTTTGATTAAGAAAATTCATGTAAATTTTTAGATACGGGAAATAAAATTTTGTTTAGCTCAAGAAATAACCGTTATTTTTCTGGAAAACGACTCTAACGATTTTGATTAAAAAAATTCATGTAACTTTTTAGATAGGTACGACCAATCATATGGCTTTTTTTAAATGTCTAAAAACGGTAGGTACTTTCAATAGGACCGTTTTGCTTTCGACTATCTCAAAAACGGCTCAAGCGGTACCAAAAAAAAGGGCAAAGAAATCAGCCTAATGGAAGATGCTCTTATTTTTGCAAAAGACCGCCAATGTCAAATCTGTTTTGACATTTGTGGACTAGACAGATGCAGAATACAAGTGAACAAGCCATGGAGCGATACGTGAACCGACATGAACCGATATTCTGAAGCCGACGTTCTCGGGTCGCCTCATCTCATCGTTTTGGCGATTTGCACTGGAGCGCAAGATCGCCCGATTTAACCACTTTAGACTTTTTTGTGGGGTTTTTTGAAGTCCCCTGCTTGCGTGAACAAGCCAGAGACTCTGGAAGCCCTCCAGGACAACATTCGACACGAGTGCGAGAATCTGTCGCCCGAAGTTCTCGCTGAAGTGATAAAAATGCCATAAAACGAGCAATCAATTGTGACGGCATCATCTTCTCGACTTGACCAATACAATTCTAAAGGTTCAAATAAACATAATCAAAAAACAGAATCGAAGTTTTTCATTTAGAAAAAAAGAGAGCCAAACAACATCGGATGGATGACTTCTTTTGGCTCACCCTGTAAATAGGTGTACATAGCTCTTTGAAGGGTTAAGATCCGAAGCAACATAATTGGATGAACCACTTTCAGAACCATGTTGCAAAGTGTATCGGGGTGCAGAGAAAGAGAGCTTTAAAACTCTACCGGATAAAACTCTATCGGATCAGTTTGATCTAGAAATATGCTTATATAGACCGGTATATACCGTATACCACATCGTCCACTACTTTTTCCAAAATATTGTGATTTATGGAGGCTGCTTAGTGGAAGCCGCCTTAAGATGTCGCTGTGGCGCTGGTTCCCAAAAATTACACATTTTGACCGCTATGACCATCAACAAGTCGCATTGTCAGACCCTTTGAGCTGCGCCAGTGTCGATCATACGACGAACTGTTTTTTACGCGGACAATAATACTGATTGCTCCACTGGTCACTACCTCGGATAATATGTTTCATTTTGGACAAAATATAAACCCTATCTATAATTCCATTTTTTGGAGATTTCATTATGTTCTTTCGATGGCAAGACTAACACATTTTTTTTTTCGGGATGGAAACAATGTCAACGCAACGATTTTAAAAGCAACATTACCATAATAAACTAATCTCTCTTAGGAGCCCTATCCATGTTTGATAAAGAACCCTGTCTGTAATAAATCACAGCACACTTTCATGTAAGACTAAGGTCTAATTATACATTTGGGATTGGTATTATTGGAAACAATATCATCATTCCTCACGTCTCGAGTTGACATAGTCTTGTAAAAAAAAGATAGGTACAAAAATACAATCTACATTTTTTGCGTAGTTGCAAAAAATGATTCGCATAGCCGAAGGATATTTTCAATTAAATTTTCTTTCACAAAAACTCTTCGTTATAACCCACTTTCGAGGCCTTTGTAGATACGGAATGAATTCAACTATCATGAGTAAAACTTTTCAGGCCGAAAATAAACCTACAAGGATATGTGTACATGCGGAAGAGGAACTTACCTCATAAGGATACCACTTTGTCCAATAGATAGTATAGGTAGCTTGTAGCTAGTAGGTACACAAGCGTCCTTTTTATATTTTCGCACCCGCAATTCAAAACAGTTGTCTCACGTTTCTGCATAGACATTTTTTTTGTTCGTATGTTCGTGTCGGTTTTTATAGCTGTTTGGATAGTAAGAGTGGGGGAGGAGCGAGGAGGGTATGGGACAGGTGAAAAATCAAACAAACAATGATTCCGTTGAACATGTTGTTTTCCGCTCCTTAAGTGCATGCCTCTGTCATAAAACGTGTCGAAGAAAAATACCTAAAGTTTCAAGAAATATCCTGATGTGTGAGAAAAAAAGATACAATTTCATTTTCAGCTACAAAAAAAAAAAATTTACACCTTCATGATATTGTCTTAGGTTGTTTTTGTGGTTTGTTGGGTTTTTATTCTACTGCAACACTAAGAGTATAAGGAAAATAGGAACACAAGGTCCTATTCAATTTACCTTCCTTATTTGAAAATAAAAAGTTGGTGGCATTGTTTTTTTTTTTTGTGGAGTGGTAAGAAATTTCTGAAAATAATGATATGGTCGTAGGTAGGTACAATCTTGTTTGAAGGATATTTTGAGACTTTAATTTGGAGAGGAAGTGATTCTTTTGAAAATAATATGTAGAACTTTAGGCACTCATGAGGCAAAACACCATGTTGGGAAAATTGTGTTTTTAGGTATTCCAGCCTTTAGATTTAAAATATTTTTGTTCATAATGTAGATACGATTTTGTATAAGAAATTCATATTTTAATTTGTACATATAGTTGCTGGAATTAGAATCTGATTTTTCAAGTTTTGTTCTGTGTAGCACGAAAATAACATTATTTAAAAAGTTGTGCAAGTTATGGAATCGTACAATAAAAAAACCATTGTTGTCTGTTAAGTTGGTTAACGAACGATAATTTTACGTGGTAGTGAATTCACAAAACAGTTCACGTCTAGGTTGTACCCCCCCCCCAATCACCCACCATTTTTGAATTTGTTTCCTCGCCCTTTCAACCTAAACACCAACCAACGACCTATCATTTTTGACAATTCCCCCCCCCCCCCACAATTACCACCACCTCATAACCACCACCTACAACCCAACCCACCTTGAACGACCAACCTACCACCCACCCACTATTTTTGACAATTTTTGTCCTCATAAAACACCCCCCCCCCCTTTTGAATTCCCCAAAATTCAAATGGTGAGCTTAAGAGCTCATATGGACAAATTTGCCTTTTACCTCTGAAATATGTTTTGAAAGTCAAAAAAATGATCCGGGCTGATAAAAAGATTCTCATATCCATCTGGCGTGGCTGACTCCCACTTTTCATACAAAACCATCAATATTGTTTTTATAAAATAGATAACAATGCTTACATTAAAGCGTTAAATTTTGTAGGTATTATTTGTATATAAACATCTTATGTATGAAAACAAAAAAATGATTTTGGGCATGGCTGACGCAAACTTTTCATTGGAAACTATAAGAAATAGTTTTGCAAATAAGTCCACAAGCCCAAATTTTTGATTCTCTTAGTCGAAACTAAGAAGCTTATGTATGAAAAGAAATTTTCGAGTTTTAGGCGTAGCTTACTCCCACTTTTCATGAAAGAACCGACACGTATACAATATTCAATTTGAACCTTTTTTACGTTCTTTATTTGAAAAATATATCTCTTTATTTTTTTCGTAAATTTGTTCAATACGCCCACTTTTAAGGGTGTGATTTTTATAAAACACTTTCAATCAGGTAAGATCTTTAAAAAACTACTCGATTCAGTTGAAGTTTTACACATATGCCTAAAAATTGACTAATGATCAAAGCTCCGTTAGTGCTTTACACTTTTTTTTTAACAAATTTTCAGGACACGCCTGCTTTTAAGGGGCGTTTCCTTCAAAAGTCGTAATATACATTAATTTTTTAGTGTTTTTTAACTATCGGTCGCAATTTTGAAGTAAGAAGATGAACACTTCAGTTTGTATTCTTTGGTTACGTAGCAAAGTGTGTGGTCCAAGAATTGTTAAATGCACCCATAATCGCTATTTCCATTTAAAATCTAATTTTTAAAAATTTAAGTTTTGTCTTGTTTTGTTCAAATCGGTCTGCAAATTTAAAATTGAATATCACTGAGCTCATAGTAATAAAACGTCTCAACTTTGGGCGTGGTACACACCTTTTTTGTTGCGCCAGCTAGCGGTTATTGAACATCGGCCACACAAAATGAATGTTGTTACATTTGTTCCTGTCTGCTTAAGTAGAATTTTGTTTCTGAAACTGTAACAGCGGCTGGCTGCGGATGGCGAACGCATACAACAAATGCCAAAATATAAGGAATAGGGCATCCAACCATGGCCGTCTTAAGCCATACCGGGGCCCTTGGGCACACAAGAATTCGGGGCCCTCTTGGAAAGTTAAAAAAGTGAATGACAAAAACATTTTGTATGTAAAGATCAAATTTCAATGTAATTTATTGGAATGGAATCGAAAAAAGTAGATATTGATATAGTTAACAATGTCTTTCCGTGGCACGTTTTTCCGTCAAGAAAACAGCAAAGACAGTTTGCGAATGGCCTCAGTTGCCAGTGATTGTAAATGGGTCGACTTTGTTAATTCATCGACGGAGTAGATTAAAGTGGAATGTAATGCAAAGACGGTTTGCCAACATGCGGACAGGCAACGTACAGCTGACCGTGCGAAAAACAGTTAAATTCGAGATTCATCCCACAGACTTCCAACTATTGGCCTTGCGATTTTTTGATTGTCATCGGCAAAGCCAATATAAAATGGAACTAAATTCGCTTGAATTGGAATGGAAGATCAGTTGGAATAATCGGATTTCGTGGCACATCAAGCGCGTTCAAAAATTCCTTCAGATAGTTGGTCGCTTAATCTTCGTCGGTCACGCTGTCAACGGAATTGTGTGAATGCAGTTCTCCAGCGATTTGTCTTTGAATTATGAAATTCAAGCTATCGACGTTCTTATTCTTCGCTGCTAGTATTCACTAATCCAATCGAGATTTGTATATTTTTGTGCAATGCCGGGGAACACTTTGTTGACGAGTCCTTCCTTCGAGGAGGATGTGAACTCTCAAAAATTTGCGGGAACGATATCAATCCAGTCAAAACATCAACGGGAATTTGGCCATTGTCAAGCGCCAGCAGTTGTCTCGAGAATTCGGCAGTTGATGGGTCCCTCTGCAATGCGACTCTCATGTTCGTAGTCAATTTCAACTTCTTGTCTCCAATCACTTAAAAATCTTTTCATAGTTCGGTCAATTGCCTCAAAACTCGTTTATGCGCCATGGTGCATCTATCCCAGATCATGATTTTGCATTCTCGCATCAATTTCGCTTCCGCCGAATTCTTGGTCATTGTGCACGTTGGCTTGTCAATAGTGAGAAGATTCATAGGCAGCTTAAAAGCGGAATGTGCAGTTCGACCGCCTTCCAACAAGGTGGCACAATGCCAGAGGATGAAATAGCCAACGCCATTTGAGATCTTGACCGAATTGTTACCAAAGAAAGTAAACATAGAAGGTTGTTTCATCCATGGACAAACAAACTGAAAAGTGGATTTGAATTATTCTAGAAATCTTATAATTTTCCAGAGAGCCCACTAATGTATAGTGTAATTGAATATATCAGCCTTTCGGGGCCCCCGTCTCGAAAGGGGCCCTGGGCACGGGCCCCGTGTGCCCTTATGGTAAAGACGGCATTGCATCCAACAGTTCGTTTCAAACGCACTGTAGCTCTCTCTTATGTTTTTTTGTTACGACATTTAGGCTGTAAAGAACTCTTTGACAATATAACATTCAACTATGTATAATTTTAACAATTGAGGCGAAAAGAAATTATTGGACAGTTAGCTAAAGACACATCTACTCAAGCGTAGCCGCGAGTAAAAGCTTGTTAAAAAATAAAAGGAAGAATTTTAGGTTTTTAAGACAGCAAATACAAAAAAGAATTTCCAACTTCGCCCAAGCAATTACTTACACGAAAAAAGCTTTTTTTTGCTGTCTTGTTATGCCGCACGTTTAGCATAAAGTCTTATGCTGTTATTTCAAAAAAAAAAAAAAAAAATAAGCTAGTATGTTCTTCCATAATTCAATAAAAAAAAATACAACCCTCATCCTAGTTTACTCCACTTATGGGTTAATAAAAAAAAAAAAAAAAAACAGCTGAAAAATTCAGAACGCCAGACATTAAGTAATAGCTGTGGGAAAATTTATGACTTGAAGGCATTTTATAGTCGCAACTTCGCAGCGTCATAGTAAAGGCACCTACTTGTGCAATTTTTCGCTGCGAAAGTCTACGGCTAATCCAGGCCACTCTACTTTACCTTTATACACTTACCTTACCTACTCGAATATAGAATGTTTTGCTCTAATTTCAAAAACTTTACTCTTTTGGTTGTCGTCGCAGTCGACAAATGAGGGTTAATTATAACCTATTAGTAGGATACAAAATTACAATCCACTTCAAAGTGTAAATTTAATTACTCCAGTAGCGCCTACTCTAGGAAGGTGTAAGGAACGCGTTTCTATATAGTTCTTGCTCTTTGGAATTAGTTGAAAAGACATTTCATTGCATAGATAAAAAGTTAATTGGCATTAGGTAGGTTTGTAATAACTCTTATGGCATAACTGAACCGTTTCTGTATGAGGTCCTTTAAATTCCAACGTGGGAACAATACTTAAAAATTAGCACATTTCATACAGATTAATATTTATAGAAAGGCCTATTGATCCCTGTGTGATATTTTTGTTTAAAGGACTCTCGCAGAGCTGAACTTCCAACTTCCAATGTTACCATAACTTTTCCTAAGCAATAAGCTTTACATATACAAACAACCGTGCTCCTTCAAATAGAAGCCAACAGCCAACACAAATAAAAACCAAACGAAAACGAATGATATCTCTAAGGACTAATCTGTGGTAGACTTGTTGGAATATCTAAGTAAGATTCACTGTCACTGTGCGGCAACAACTTAATTCACTTAGGATACATTAGTTTGTCAGTACCTTCCTACCTTTGTGCACATCGAGTGTAAACATTTTACAAAAAAAAAAAAAAAAAATTAGTTATTTTCTGCAAGAAAAAAGAAAACATTTTCAGCATCAATCACGTTAAGAAACTCACTTGGGTGCGTAAAAATTCATGTTTTTTTTTTTTTTCTTCATTTTAAATTTGTGTGAAGACTTCAAAATATAGTGGGATGATGTTGTTTTAAAATAAAATATGCTAGCTGGTAGTCCTGGATACAATTTTGGTGAGGGCAACACCCCCATTTATTCAGCTTAATTCAAGCTACAAAAAAATGTGTGTGTTTGATTCGCAGTCAGTCGAAGTGAAACTTCAGAGAAGTAAAATACCAGAGAATGAGATGAGATCAGTTTTCGGCGTACTTTCAAGCTTTGTTTAAGGCTTGCAACACGTATACAAACGTTTTAGAGCAGGGTTTGTAACTACTTTGTTACCATTTGACTTTCTGAAATCCAGGATGCCTCTATGAAAAAGTTATCAAAAACGGACTTCTTTCAAAAATTGGAGATTTTTTTTGAAGAATGAAAATCATTTTTTTAAATGCCAATGTCGTTATGTATACATTTGTTTGCATATTGTAATCTTCTTGAGCAAAGCTCACTCAAATATTTTTCTAAAGCTTCTCCTGTTAGACAGAGGTTCAAGACAACCATTCGAAAAAAGCGCTTTGAAAATAAAGATATCAAAAGGCTTTGCTTCGAATTCGGTAATTTGAAAAACCTTTTGTAGAAAATTTCGTACGATCATTATATAATCTTACAACACACATTTAACCATGTCCCATATAGTTCTAAGCTGACTAGATAGCTAGATCTTGCATTGCTAAACATGGTAATCAATGTTTGGCAGTCAAAAGTGGGGGAAATTGTGCGTAATACTACATCAAAAACGGGATTTTATCGACTTTTTGGATTCTCATTTGGCTCAGCTAATTTTTTTTTGGAAATCAAAACTTGAGCCACCCTTAACACAAATATTTGAGTCCCAGACATTTTGAGCGGGACAAAGGGGCTGCCAGACGCCCCCGAAAATTCCCATTTATCGACTTTTTGGATTCTCGTTTGGTTCAGCGAATTTTTTTTTTGGAAATCATGGACTGAACCACCCTAAACACGAATATATGAGTCCCAGACATTTTGAGTGGGACAAGGGGGCTGCCAGACGCCCCCAAAAATTCCCAATTATTGACTTTTTCTGAGAGAAAGAGGTAGAATTCAATTTGGAGTGCACTCACGGCTAAAATTACAATTTAACTTCCAAAACAGGAACATCATCTAAGCGGTCTACATAGCTGTGTAGTGTAGGCCTAGGCAGTGTCATGGTGCGGGGTGCTATTTCCTTCTACAAATACTTCGGACTCCAATATCTTACATCAAAAATTATAGTGCAAATGCCTACAAAGGTGTGTTAGAAAAGGCCATCCCACAGATGTCCGACTTGTTTGGACCGCTATCGTAGAAATTCTTACAAGATATCATAATGCTATTCACACAGCGAGGATAGCAAAACAGTGGATTGAGAGCCAAAATGTGAAGATACTGATGGTGTGGCCTCCATACTCCCCACAGTGGAGTACCGAAGGGGGGTAGCACAGGCCCTGGGCGGCACTTTTCCAGAGGGTGGCAATTTATAGCGGTTAATTTTGTTTAAACATATAAAATTAACAAAACGGACTCTCTTTCCAGCCAAACCAATTTATCTGGTTGGACCAGTTTTTTTCAAAAAACAGTTTTTTGAAACTTTTTCGAAAAAATATTCCAAGTTTTTTTTTGAGTATGCCAACTTCTAGCAATATGTTGTTTTTATCAGAAAAATAAAAATTTAGAAAAATAGATCAAACCGTTTTTGGAAAAACAATAAATATAAAAAATTTAAAATTTTTTTTAAACTCAAAAAAACTTTTATAGAAAAATTTAACAATCTATATTATTTCGTCCATAAAAAGGTTCCTATATTAAAAATTTCATCGAAATCCGTCAAGTGGTCTACGAGAAAATCTGATTTCAAAAAACCGGTCCTATGAGAGGTACCGTTATAAGACTTTTCCTGAAAAATCAATTCCAACCAAAACATAAAGTTTGCACAGAAAACATTATTCAGAAAGTTTCATCAAAATCGTAGGAGCCGTTTTTGAGAAAAAATAATTTTGCACTAAAAATCGTATGGCAGGTACCGTTATTTTTAGAGCTAGAATGCTAATTCCAAAAACCCCTCTGTAGGATGTCATAATAATACTATGTAGTTTGAAGCAAATCAGTCCAGCCGTTTAGACTGTAGGTGCCGTTACAGACAGACAGACAGACAGAATTGTCGGAAGCACTTTTTAGGCTTCTCTATCATCGTAATGTTTATGTTTGATTGTCCAAATTTTTTTTTTTTTTTTCGAATGTATAACTTGCCTTATAGTACCTTATAGTACCTATATTGAGGAACAGCAGTTACTATTTTAGACCAGTGCCGAAGCCTTTGAAAATGGTAAAAAGAGAACAAAATTATAGTAGGATGAAACCAATTGAAAGAGGAAGAGAATATATCAAATTATGAAAGGAAAAATAAATTACGGTCGATCTGTTGTCGGGAAGTGTGCGGGATGGAAGGTTTAAGGGTTTAAAAAAAAAACTGTCTATCTTGATTAACGGCAAAACTACAAGTTCGATGAAAAAAGTTGTAAGTTATCAAAATATCTACAACTTTAAAAATAAATAAATAAGTACACTTATAACCTCAAAATGTATGTATACAAATTCTAATGTTTTTTATTTTTATCTCTAACAAAAAACACATTTATTTCACGAAATTTGACGAAAACTTGCCGTTTTATTCCTAACACACATTGCAATTTTTTTTGATTAAATATATTAATTTTTCACCAAATCTTGATTTAATATCGAAAAAAACACACTAATTTTTAATCGAAAAATCTCACGTAAAAATATCGTCGGCGTGCTTTTTATTCCCTGAAATCTCTACTTTCCGATTATGTATGTAGAATTTTGAGCTGTTTATTAAAGTTTAACTTTTTTTATTTTTTTTTTATTTTTTTCGCCTATCATAAGACATGAAATCTTAGGTTTTTCGAGTAATTAAAGTGTAAATTTTAATAAATTGCTCAAAACTCTACATAATGGTTAAACAAAAATTCCACTTGAGTTTTTGGTGAAAACATGCATCAGTTGGCACTCTGGTTGCTCGTAAAATAATGTACAAAGCAGTGTTTGGTGTTTCCAAACATTATTTCTAAAGTAAGTAGGTACGAACATACCAAATGAGAACATGAATTAATGCATTCATTTAATGTTTCTCATTTGGTCTACAAAATTCGCCTCATTGAACGAAATAATATTAACTTTGCTCACAAAATGACCCGAAATTTACCCTAAAATTTTGTAAAGTGAATTTCATACTTCTTTTTTCATTTTCACCATAATTGCATCTAAATTTACTGTAGTATGTGTAGTATTGTGTCCATGTCTATGACTTTTTATAGTTCTGAATTAATTACTATTGGAAATAATTCACATAAATTGATCAGACATGGAACGCAAATTAACTCTCTTCTCTATGGATAATTATGTCGGCTGGCCAGGTGCATCGAATTCGAATATAATGATGATGAGATGTATTTTTATAGAAACACGTGAATATTTAATTATGGATTTATTAACATTTATAAAATGCTTTCATTGGCTTTTACTTTACAAAAGTTGGTAGGCCACAAGCAGGGAAACGGGTACATGAATATTAATATGTGTAAATTAAAAAAAACAAAATATATTGTAGGTACAAAAGAAATGTATTGAAAATATTATTTCAAAAATAACGGGTTTCGCGGACATTGGGGACTTAAATGTATAGCTTATAGTTGGTTCATCAGTACCTTTTTCGAGTTATCGACGTCCGAAAATGAGTTCAAAAAATTCGATTTCTAAAGAATATCTCATATCTCAAGCTGTATTTACAAGGTTGGGTACAATTTGTCAATTTTTAAAATGTCTATTCAAAAACATCGATCTTCATAGTGTCGACTTTCGAAAAGTCGATTGGTAAAAATACCGACTGATCATAATATCGACTCTTATAAAGCATGTGAACATCACTCACATATCACTTTGCCACTGTCGATCAGTGTTCCGCCCCATTATGTTTTAAAAATGATTTCGGGCAAGTGGCCGCCGCGGCTGGCTCGAATAAATTCCTGGGCGATTATGTCGACCGAATATTTTACGCAGCGCGCGATGATTCGTCGTCGCTAACCGAACCATTATTTTGGTAGTAAATTTGCACGATTTGCAAACGTTGTTCAAGAGTAAGTCTATTCATTATGAAATGGCACACCAAATTGGGCGTAAATCAAGTGACAGCTGTCAAAAAGACCAACTTCGAAAAAAGTATTGCCAGATTGAAAACCACACGTCTATGATTTGAAAATTTCAACTGTCGACGCAATCCAAAAACCGACATCTTTAATTGCGATTATAGGTACTATAAGGCAAGTTATGCATTCGTACAAGGAAAAATCCGACAATCAAACATGACATATACATATGATGATAGAGAAGTCGAAAAAAGTGGGTCTAACTGTCTGTCTGTATAGTTACCTACAGCCTAAACGGCTGGTCCGATTTGCTTCAAACTAGTACAGAGTATTATTATGACGTCCTACAGAGGCGTTTGTGGAATTAGCATTCCAGCTCCAAAAATAACGGTACCTGCCATACGATTTTTATGGGAAAACTTTATGTTTTAGTTGGAATAGATTTTTCAGGAAAAGTCTTATAACGGTACCTCCCATAGGACCACTTGACGGCTTTCGATGAAATTTTTTAATGTAAGAGCCTTTTTATATACAAAATAATATGAATTCTTAAATTTGGCAAAAAAAGTCTTTTTGAGTTTAAAAAAAAAATTAATTTTTTTTTTTATTTTTGTTTTTTTCCAAAATTGGTTTGATCTATTTTAAAAAAAAAATATTTTTCTGATAAAAACTACGAATTGCTAGCAGTTAACATACTCAAAAAATATTTGGAAAATTTGTTCGAAAAGTTTAAAAAAAAACTGTTTTTTTTTTTAAGAAAAACGATTTTGAAAAAAAAATTTCCTAAAATTCTAAACAGTAAACGAAATTAGATGGCTTACTTAATTTTTTTCCAAACAACGTTTTAACTAGTGATTTTTAAGTGATCAATAATTTTTTGAGTATGCAAATTTCTAGCAATTCGTAACTTATATCAGAAAAAAAATTTGAAAAAATAGATTAAAATGTTTTTGGAAAAAAAAATTAAAACAAATTTTTTTTTGTTTTAAACTCAAAAAAACTTTTTTTTTTTTTGAAAAATTTAAGAATTTATATTATTTAGTGTATAAAAAGGCTCCTACATTAAAAATTTCATCGAAATCCGTCAAGTGGCTTACGAGGAAATCTGGTACCGTTATAAGAATTTTCCTGAAAAATCTAATCTATTAAAACAAAAACATAAAGTTTGCACAGAAAACACTATTCAGAAAGTTTTATCAAAATTGTTGGAGCCGTTTTTGAGAAAGAATCAATTTTACCCTAAAAATCGTATGGCAGGTACGGTTAGTTTTAGAGCTAGAATGCTAATTCCAAAAGCCAGTGACATACACTCTCAACCATTCCTGTGTGTGCGTTAATATTTTGCAGGAATGGAAGGGACCTACGATTTACCGCCGAATCTGAACGGCTAATAAAAAATATCTTTCCATGACATTATTTACTCTTGGAGGATTTGTCATCTACTCGCATGAGGCTGTACCCCGAAAAGAACTTAGGTGGAGTCAGGGATCGAACCCAAAACCTTCGGCGTTACTGTCCGACACACTAACCACTACGCCACGGTGTACTTCCAAACTTTTTTACGAATGCATAGTTTGATTTATAGTTCCTGTAATCGCAAGTAAAAATATGTAGTTTTTACAACAAATTTCACCCAATTGGGAAAAATAGCTTGAACCTCATTTTTCCAACTCTATGTGAAAATTCATTAAAAATTTCAATTTATTTTTCGATTAAAACCATTTTTCGTGAAAAAGATTAAACTGCCTTTGATTAAATTTATTTATATCTTAAACTACGCTTGAAATTGTGTCAAATATTTAAGGACATTTCGAGAATGTGAATAAGTAGCACATTTCTAGATATTTTCAAAGCCTTACATTAAATTAATTGAAATCAAAGTTTCATACGTTTGCATAGAATCAATAGAAAATAGAACAGGGTCATGGATTCCAACTTTCGTAACAACTTACTGCAACTCAATGAACTTTAACTTAAATCAATGACATTACATAACCAACCAACCAACTACATCAACATAAACAGAAGCACAAATCCAGATACAAATACGAAATACGAAATACTTACAAACATTCAAACATTCTGTCCCCAATCCTGCAAAAACATATAATTACCATTTTCGATTATGAATGCCCTTTTACCGAGAAACGACTTTTACTTTTCACTCTCATCCTGTGAGTCCTGAGTCCTGACATGAACTTCATGTTCAATTTTCACAAATTTCAAGTATCTACTCTGTTATCCTTATTCCCAGACCCCCTGATGTTGCTGCAACTGTTACCTGTAAACTGTAATTGAATTTTGTGTGGAACTTTCTCTGGATTTGGGCTCGAATTGAAGCAATTCGGTTGTTGGAAAATTCTTCGGTTGTATGGAATCATCATCATCATCGTCGTCGTCGTCGTCGTCGTCGTTGCACCGCGCCAGCCGACCCGTTGTCGCATTACCACAGAGAATAATAATTTAGTAAATGGACATTGAGTGGCAGATTTAGAGGGGCTAAAGCTATATGGAGATAGAGCGCAAGTAGCTATAGGGCAACAGGATGGTCATCTATAGTCCTGTTCTGATCCTGATAAGTTAAAGAGACCGGATGCTGCTTTGCAGGCATAATTCCTCTGATCTGACAATAAAATACATATTCAGGCCATGAATATTTGAAACTTACACAAGGATAATGTTCTCTAGTTATAGTAGTAACTGATGCATTAGAAAGGTATGATAAGCGGCAGGTCAGCGCGGTGAAGAGACAACCGTATTATGTAGGTACATACCTACTTCTAAGGACAGACGTTTTGCTGCAGTATTGAAATATTATTGGTTTCCGGGATGAAGGAACAAGGAGGTCATAACAGATGCAAATAGATTAGTCTAATGAAATAACTGACATTCCTGGGATAAGCTACTTTCAAGAAAGCTTTTAAATAGAACTATGCAACAGAGATTCAAATGTCAGGACTCAGGAGAATTATGTGAATCTTTAATTTAAGGATTTGTAAAGTTTCTTAGTTTAAAATGTAATTTAAGTCACGTCGCATTAATTATTTTGTTCACATTTAAATTAAGTTTCTTTTTTAAATAACTTGTCTTTTGCATTTTAAGTTTATTTAAGTTGTTAAGGTGAATAATTTTTTGATGAGAAATTGAAGCATTAAAAGATGAATAGAAAAAGAGTTTGGTGTTGTTGAGGATGCCATTACCACAATTATTTGTTAGCTTTTCGTAATTAGTGATGGGCATCAACACCTCCACGTGGTGCCCGCTGGATAGCCGAAAGGTGAACTAACAACGAGCGTTGGATCCATCGGAATTGGATTCATTGGTTGGAGATGCCTGAGTTTACTTCTCAGTAGACTACGAGCAGGAGGAAAGATACGGTCTGCAGATCTATAGGGATGGGCCTGAGAAAAACAGAAAACTGTAATTTCTACATATATAGGAGATGCCACCTCGATGAGAGATCGCGTTTCTTTCTCAAACATTACACTAAAATCATCTTGGGAGACTTAAACCTCAAAATCGACTTAAACCTCAAAATCGGGAGAGAGGAAACGTTTGGTATGTCGATCGGAAAACACTGCTTGGCACGACACCATCTTCGATAACGGACAGCGGGAAAAACAAAGCGCTGAGCAGCACAGGATTCACACGTCCCAACATCCACAAGGGCACATGGCAGGCGATCTCCAGATCTTCAAACCTGACCAAACCAAATCAACCATGTTGCGATTGACGGAAGATACTCCTCCAGCATTCTGAAAGTTCGTACATCCCGAGGAGCAATCATCGACTCGGACGTCTACCTAGTCGGGCAAAACTTAGGGTACTGATCTCCATTAAAACTCTAAGGCACAAACCAACAAAACTACGGAAATTCAATGTTAGACGTCTTCAACCGGAAGAGACTGCGTCCAGAAATCTCTATGTTGAGCGAAGGAAAAATGAGAAACGCTTACTCAGGGGGAAGAAAAAAGAACACCAGCAACGCAAAGTCGAGGAGATGCAGACATGTTTTTGCAGAAAAGAGGTGTGAAACTTCTACAATCTACAGAAGAGTGAAACACATCAGGTTTCGCACGCCCGCCGCCCTTGGCCCTGCAAAGATCAGGATGGAAACACCATAGTATTCTACTTCAACAAGTTTTTAAATGGCGATAACAGCCAAGATCCCGCCCAAAATCAACTTGTTAACAAGTTAACAGTTAATCTTGATGACGACCATGAGCTTCATGATAAGCAAAGCAGATGGATGCGATGGTCTACAAGCGGAACTTTTTTAACACTCATCTACAAAATATGGTCGGAGGAGAGTATGCCAGATGAGTGGAATCTGATATCTGAGTACCATCTGCCCGACTCACAAAAAAGCAGACCACCTACTCTGCGCCAACTATAGGAGTAAGTCCTTAGAACATTGCTTATAAGATCCTGTCCAGCCGTTTTTGTGAACGTCTCAAGCCGTTTGCTGATGATCTTATTTGTCCTTAACAATGCGGCTTCAGACCTGGAAAATCTACGACCGACCAATAATTTTCACATTACGCCAGATCTTGGAGAAAACCCTAGAGTATAAAGTATAACAGTCATATACCCACCACCTATTCGTCAATTTTTAAGCAGCCTACTACATCGTTAATAGAGTTGAACTCTTTCGTGCCATGTCTTACTTTAGAATCCCTGCTAAACTGATACGCCTTATCAGGATGACGTTGGAAAATGCTCGCTGTTCAGTCAAAGTTGGTATTGAAGCTACTGAAACCTTCGAAACCACCAGAGGGCTAAGGGGCCAATTAAAGCGATACGGAAAACCAAACCGAAATAATTTTTTGATGGCAATCAATTCAGAGAATGTTTTTTGTTCATAAGATTTTTAATTGAACAAATACTTTTTGTTAAAAATGTATTTATTTATTTTTCTGTTATACGTATAACAGAAAAATAAAAAAATTTCGTTTTTAACAAAAAGTTCGTTGCCATTGATCAGTGCAGCATTTGTGTTTTAAATCGAACCATAACATACTAAATTTTCCATTTGAAAATTTGTTCGGTTTTGTTTTCCGTATCGTTATAACTGGCCCCTAAGACAAAGTGACGCACTGTCATGCAGTGCTTGAAAATATCATACGGAACACCCATGATAGCACATCGGGCACCATCTTTAAAAAATCGACACAATAACTTGGGCCGAAATTGATGTGATAGGAACAACAAAGCGGGCAATCAATAACCAGTGCTTTTACTACCATGGAGTCAGCAGCAAGCAGGATGGGACTTAAAATAAACGAGTGCATAAACGAGTCTATGCTTTCATCAACAAAAGTTCAATCCCACCACCGACTTGTTCAGAACGTGACCATTGACAGGTATACCTTTGCTCACGAAAGTAACTGTTGAAAAAATTACTCGTGTAAACGGCTTTGTAAGTGACTTACAGTAAATTTAATCAAATTACGTAATCTGTAAGTTGAAAAAGAAACTATATTACAAGTAAAGGTTTTTTTCCACACTTACGGAATGTGTGTAAGCTACATACCCGGCAGTGATAAGTTTACAACTTACGGAAAGCATTTTTCTTGCTGTTCCTAAGTTCATCTATAGTGTAAACCTTCCTGTAAATTACTTCTATAAGACTTGCGTAAGAGGTAAGTAAAACGTACGTGAGTAATCTTATCTTTTTAAAAATTGTATATTTAATGTTTAAGAACAAAATTGTGTTTTTAGTGTCTTCTAGCTAGGACACAGTAGTAGTACACATACTCGTATGTACGTTGATGTAGCAGTTCCACGTTTGTAAAATGGTTAATCTGGGAGATCTAAAATTTAAGAAATAACAACTCGGAAGTCTTAGTCAATTTAAAACATTGTTTCACGCAAGTTGTCATATTGGGAATTTAAGATTTCTATTCCTAGGTGAAACTAATTAAATTAACCTAAAAAAATAACTTTTGTTTTTGTAAAAAAAAAACCACAGAAAAAGTTTTTTTTTTATTTCGGAATACTTTCTTTTTGTATACCAACTTTAATCAATTGAGAATTAAGAATCGCCAGAATTGGTGCCTGTATAAAAAGTGGAAGTGCAAATATTATACTAGCTAGGCACTGCCGTAATCCTTGATCCTGTGGTAAATATTCCTTGTGAGCTCAACGGTCGTGATTTATATTTTAAAGCTAGAATTCAAATTCCCAAAGACACGCACATACAAACAACATGCCCTTTTCGCAACTTTTATAGCCTTAGCGCTTAGCCTCGGAGAAGGTACTTGTGTCCTACACTGAACGATTTCGAAAACAATTAAATAAGCCTTAAGGTATAGTCAATTGTGACACCCTCGCATAATTTGTGTCACATTGAGTCATAATTAACCCCCATTTGTCGACAATAATACATAGGGGCAGATATCCTTTCGTTTAGCTTATGCAAATAAAATTTACACACAAAACAGACACAAACATTCGAAAAAGGAGCGAGTCAAGAACAGAAAAAAAAGGGTTAAGACTATCGGAACTACGATTGTAGCTGCAGGACGACCGATGTCTGCAAATCGTAAACCTTTTGGCTGTCAGCAGTTATAAATATCAGCAAAAGGAATTGGACTTCAAGGAAGTTCCGTTTTCGTTCGTATTTAAATATTTTAACCGTTTTACGTTTTATTTGTGTTTGGGGTTACTTACATACAATTCGAAGCGTTTAATGTGTTTCGCAGAGGAGTAGGTAGTGGGTTTTAGAAAAAGAGCGTATTGTAATTTAATGGGCATTGTTGAAATTTCGTGGAGTCATGTAATTATTTATGTTTTTTTTTGTGGTGAAAAAAACGCAATATCTTTTTTTAATTAAGTTTTTCATGGGAAATAAAACAGTGAAATTTTAATTGTAGAAATCTTAACTGAACTTTTGTTTTTCTCATCTCATTTTGCAGTGTTTTATTTCTTATCAAAACATTATTTTATTGCATTTTACTTGCTATTCTCTTGTGGCATTTTCAGATATGGGGTCAGTAACATACACTGCCTCAACTTTAGCAGCAACTGGATTTGCAGGTTTTGAATGTCCTTGGACCGTTAGAGGGGAAAAACAGAACCAGATTAAACATTCCATATTCTTGTAGTGCCACTAAAGAATGAATTCCCATCTTTTTAACAGTAAGATCTGGAATAAATCTTAAAGGTAAATTGATAAGCATTTATTTGCAATGCGAATATTACTGTAAAATATTTTAAGGGGAAGAAAGCATGTGGCTATTTCATTGAAGCACTATTAGTAAAAAAAAACCCAACATTTTCATGTATTTTTAGTGATATTGTATGGACATATACCACATGCCCATAACCACAGGCCAATACAGACCGCCAACTCGTACTCCTCTTGTCTGAAACACCCTCGAAATATTTTTTCGTGTTTGTCAATACGTGTACATCTCTGGCTGTGCGTTTTGTGATGGCAACCATCCCTGCGTATGCCATTTATTTGTTTGGTGTGTGCTGCTCATATTTAAAAAGCAAGGGAGAACGTCACACACTCAAAATAAATGCCATATCAGCTGATTTTCAGCTTGTAGGCAAATAAATGCTAGTGTGAACCCAGGCTCCGTTCCGTCTCCAACTCTCTACCAAAAAGCTTTGCGTTATGGGCATGGACCAATAAGGTACAGACCGCCAACTCACATGATGTCTTCTTCCCTGATTTATCTAAAATTAAATGAACGATTTTTATTTATTTTTTGTCAGGCACGGGTGACAACGACCATAGGCCCTGAGCCTAGACAAACACAACCACAAGATAAAGAGAGACAGACAGAACAGAAGAGAGAACAACATATTACTTACTTACTTATGTTGGCGCCACTGGAGCGTGGTACTCCAAGGCCTTGCTGAGAATGCCCCTCCAGCCGGCTCGATCTCTAGCCTGCTGTCTCCAATTTCGTACTCCAAGTTGACGGATGTCTCCCTCTACCTGGTCACTCCATCGAAGATGAGGTCTACCTTGGCTTCTGACTCCCTCCCTCGGGTTTGGCGTTGAAGACTTTACGAGCTGGAGTGTCGATGTCCATTCGCTCTACATGGCCCAGCCATCTTAGTCTTTGGATTCGAATTTTTCTGGCTAGGCTTATGTCGCTGTACAGCTCGTACAGTTCATTGTTATATCTTCTTCTCCAAACGTTGTTTTCGCGATTTACGCAGACAGGACCATAGATCGTACGCAGAACTTTTCTCTCGAAGACTCCAAGTGAATTTTCATCCGATTGGGAGAGCATATAGCAGGACCGGGATGATGAGTGTTTTATACAGTGTCACCTTGGTTCTTCTCGATAGGGCTTTACTCCTCAATTGCTTACTCAGCCCAAAGAAACAGCGATTAGCAAGAGTTAGTCGGCGTTTGATTTCAGCGCTGAAGTTGTTGCCTGTGTTTACAGCAGTGCCCAGGTAGACAAATTCACTGACTACCTCGAAGTTATACCTATCAATGGTTACGTTCTGACCAAGTCGGTGGTGGGATTGGACTTTTGTTGATGAAAGCATATACTTCGTCTTGTCCTCGTTTATTTTCAGCCCCATTCTGCTTGCTGCTGATTCCATAGTAGTGAAAGCACCGGTTACTGCTCGCTTTGTTCTTCCTATCACGTCTATGTCGTCAGCAAACCCAAGTAATTGTGTCGATCTATTGAAAATGGTGCCTGATGTACTGGCATGGGTGCTCCGTATTACATTTTCAACCACAATATTAAAACAGCTGCACGACAGTGCGTCACCTTGTCTTAGCCCTCTGGTGGTTTCGAAGGTTTCAGTAGAGTCTCTACCAACTTGGACGGAACAACGAGCATTCTCCAACGTCATCCTGATAAGGCGGATCAGTTTAGCAGGGATTCTAAAGTTAGACATGGCACGATACAGTTCAACTCCATTAACACTGTCGTAGGCGGCTTTAAAATCGACGAACAGGTGGTGGGTGTCGATGTTATACTCTTGGGTTTTCTCCAGGATCTGGCGTAATGTGAATATTTGGTCGGTGGTAGATTTTCCAGGTCTGAAGCCGCATTGGTAAGGACCTATCAGGTCGTCAGCAAACGGCTTGAGACGTTCACATAAAACGCTGGACAGGATCTTAGGCGATTATAGGCGATGTTTAAAAGGCTTATGCCTCTATAGTTGGCGCAGAGGAGGCGGTCTCCTTTTTTGTGAATCGGGCAGATGGTACTGAGATTCCACTCATCGGGCATACTTTCCTCCGACCATATTTTGCAGATGAGTTGGTGTATGCTCCTGACCAGGTCATCTCCAGCGTGTTTAAAAAGCTCCGCTTGAAGGCCATCACATCCAGCTGCCTTATTCATCTTTAGTCTGGTGATGGCTACTTTGATTTCATTTTGGTCGGGCGGGTGTAGTTCGTGGTCGTCATCTAGATTAACTGGAACAAGTTGATCTTGGGCGGGATCTTGGCTGTCATCGCCATTTAGCAACCGGTTAAAGTAGTCTCTCCAGATGGCTAACATCGCCTGCGTTTCCACTATGGTATTTCCATCCTGATCTTTGCAGGGCCCAGGGCGGCTTGTGAAACCGGATGTAGACTGTTTCACCTTTTTATAGAAGTTTCGTACCTCTTTTCTGCAAAAACATCTCTGCATCTCCTCGACTTCGCGTTGCTGGTGTTCTATTTTTTTCTCCTGAGTAGATGTTTCTCAGCTTTCCTTCGCTCAACATAGAGATTTCTGGATGCTCTAGTATCTCTCTGGAGCCACGACTTGTATGCCTCCGTTTTGGCTTTGTTTGCCTTAGCACATTCGGAGTCGAACCAGGGGTTTCTGGGGGGTGGATGTGAAAAGCCCAATACCTCTGACGCAGCACTTCTTATGGCTTGTTGACATAGCTGCCATTGGTCTTCCGGGTTCATGTCATCAGTCGAAGGATTTCTCGCAAGCTCAAGGGATACGCGGTCGGCATAGGCAGCGGCGGTCTCTTCCGATTGAAGACGTCCAACATTGAATTTCCTAGGTGTAGTCGGTGTTCGCCTAAGAACTTCCATGGAGATCTGTACCCTAAGTTTTGCACCGACTAGGTAGTGGTCCGAATCGATGTTTGCTCCTCGGAATGTACGGACATTCATAATGCTGGAGGAGTGTCTTCCATCAATCACAACATGGTCGATTTGATTGCAGGTTCGACCATCTGGGGATCGCCATGTGCCCTTGTGGATGTCGGGACGTGGGAATCGCGTGCTGCTCAGCACCATGTTTTTTCCCGCTGCAAAATCGATGAGCCTGAGTCCGTTGTCGGAGGTCGTGTCGTGCAGGCTGTGTTTTCCGATCGTCATACCAAAGATGTCCTCTCTCCCAATTTTGGCATTGAAGTCTCCCAAGAGAATTTTAATGTCATGTTTTGGGCACTGCTCATATGTTTTGGCGAGGAGCTCGAAGAAACATTCTTTGGTAGCGTCGTCTTTCTCTTCTGTAGGGGCATGGGCGCTAATTAGGCTTATGTGGTGGAATTTGGCCTTAATGCGGATCGTTGTCACTCTCTCGCTGACTTCGCGAAAGCTCAAGACCTTTTGCCTAAGTCTTCCTCTGACAGCAAATCCGCACCCAAACAAGCGCGATCTCCCATCAAGGTGGCATTTCCCATAATAGAAATTACAGTCCTCCGTAATTCTCAGGCCCGGTCCATCCCATCGCATCTCCTGCAGGGCTGTTATATCAGCGTTGAGACTGGCGAGGGTCTCGGCTAGCTGCTCGGCTTTACGCGGCCTGTTTAGCGTACGCACATTCCACGTGCATATGCGTAAATCGTTGTCCGTTTTTCGTTTGCGGGGGGGGGGGGGGGGGTCATCAACATTTTTGGTTCTTTCATCCGAGGCATTTTCTGCGGTTTTCATCACAATCGAGTTTCCCTTTCATGACCGGCTTGTGAGGCCTGTGCATGACATAGATCTTTGTGGTGGTTGGATCTTCAGAGCGTATCTCTTTCTTCCTGCTCCTAGTTCCTGAGAAGATAACTCAGGTATCTACAACCTATGGATCCGATGGATCCAACGTTCGTCGTTAGTTCACCTTTCGGCTATCCAGCAGGCACCACTTGGAGGTGACGATACGATTTTGCCCACCAACAACATATGTCAACAGTAAACAGCTCCGTTGTTTGTTGTTGCACGGTCCCTCCATCTTACCACTAACCACGCGCAGTAATGCTTGATTTCGCTGATCGATCGCGAAGCGATTCTGTATTAGTCCAGTCAAATTGTAGTTTCATGTTACAAAAAATATACACATGGATTTTTTTTTTTTTGATTCCCATGTTTTTTGAGTCGCTGAATCCGAATCTGAAGAAATCTCAGGTGTACCGTTCGCCCTTTAGAGCGCGTTGAAATTTCAACATAATTTCCCATTTCTGTAAGAAAAACAATATTTTTTACATATGAATTTTGTAACGCTTTTGGAAGGTACTTTTCATATATGTAAAAAATATTGATTTTTTTTTTTACAGAAATGTGAAATTATGTTGAAATTTCAACGCGCTCTAACGGACTTACAGTACACCTGAGAAATAAATAATAACAGTGAATTGTTTATCAAATTTAATGGTCTTTAATTTTGTAGTGGGTGAAATTCAGCTAGGACGCATAGTTTTTGAGATATAAGCAAAAAACCGAAAAAAGTGCGAAAATTTCGTGGATATCTCAAAACGCACCAGGAAATTTTGTTGGATTTCTTCAGATTCGGATTCAAAACATAGGAATCAAAAAAAAAATAAAATCTATTTGTATATTTTTTGTAACATGAGGCTGATTTTAACTACGCTTTGACTGGACTATATCAATATCATAATTTGAAGTATAATTGTAGTAGATATTTACATTAAGCTATTACTAGCTAAACACAGCTAGAAAATTGTTTATGAATAGCAGCTCTGTTTATCTAAAGAAGTCAGCTTAACCTGTAGGTTAGTAAATCTCAACTTTAGTAAAAATCTATGAATAGGGCCCAATATGTTTAATGAAGTTTAACTTTGAATCAAAAACACAATAAGATCTTTCTTCTCAGAAAGGTAGTACCTTCAAACACAATTGGCGAAGAATTGAGATAAAAGGAAAAGCATTGACGACATCTGGAAATATTCAAGAAAAACAATTGGCTTAGCGAACACCAGTCTGTAAGTCTTTGAAATTCTTCATATAAAAAAAACACAATCGTTCATGGATTTTATGCTTCGAAAAATGTTATACCATCTGCGAACAAGTAAGAGTCGAAAAGAATTAAGAAAATATCAGGCATTTCATATTGATTGCTAAAGTCTAGGAAAAGGAGCGGACCAAGATGACGACTTTGTGGAACACCTAAAGAAACCTGAACTGGTCAATTAAAGTAACGTACTGTATTGTATTGCAGCCATTTAAAAATGTTTTTTGTTTCAATTTTTTTTATTAAAATGATATGACTTACTGTATCGTCTATCCAAAGCCTTGGCAAAGTCTGTAAGTCTGAGTCGTAGTTGGATTCCAACTTTAATTAGTGTCTGGTTATGTAAGTTAAGTTCAAATATAGCGTTGCTATTCATTTTAATTACGAAAATAATAAAAACAAAAACTGAATCCCAATTAAAAACATTTTATATAAGTATGCAGGCAATTAAGGAGAAACCAAGAGATGATTTCTAAAACGAACATCCACATTATTATGATTATCGAACACATTTTGAATGACATCCCCAAAAATATTGCTGACCCACCTTTAACCTTTTTTTTTTTGCCTCTATCCATAATCTTTGCACAGCACTTGAAAACAATTTGAAAGGATTTAGCTTTTGCTCCCTTTTGCTACCATCTTTTGTGTGTTTCCTTGTTTTTTGTTGTTGTTTTGCAATGATAAGAAAATATAAGCTTTATACTTTCCAAACCAGTTTATTCGAATATTTATTTATTTTTCTTTGAATAAGCTTCGTCTGCATAAATTCGGTCGACCGCAATTTATATTTTGTGTAAGTTGTAACTGGCTATACTAGAAACGGATTTTAGTGGGAATTTTATTTTGTGGCAATGGCTGTCCTTCGTCCTTTCTATGCGATCAAAACTGCAAAAGAACCTAGTTTGTTTTTACTTCCGGCTTAGTCCTGATTTTTAAATTACCTACCTTTTGGATCCCAGATTTTCAATTTGAACGCTTACAACGCGAAAAAAAAATTCTTACAAATTACCATTTCGCATGTTAAGATACTTCTTGCTGAATGTGACCGATATACATGCAGAGGGTTCAAGAGATTGGCTTATAAATATTGTTATTATCATCCTGATTTCTGTAGCCTGTAGGTGATGACAAAATAATGACAAATAGCAGTTGGTACTCCTAACCACCAATCATAGTCAAACAATAATCCGAGCTAAATAATGCCCTTAATCAAAATTACACTTTATTAAATCGTAGAGTGGGGATAGAAGTTGTAAGCTTTCCGATTTTTGATACGAAAGTGACACATAGGACAAGGTAGTAAGAGTCATTTTTCTTGTGAAAATTTACCTGCTTAATCTGAATAGTTTCCTGGGCTTCAGATTTGCAATAGCTGATATTTTTGGTAATTAGCACTTTGCATATTTATGATATGCTTGTGTGAGTGTGTGTGTGTGTATTGTTCTATAGGCTAACAGAAAATAGAAACCAAAAGTAAACGCTAACTTTTCCCATTAAGCATGGCTATGCAAGATTTTATACCTAGCCTGTGGGGCATGTTGGAGGATTTATATTTACATGTGTAACATATAGTTACATCAAAGTAATGTCTTATTCATTATCGTAAGCCCATGTTTGACTAACTACTACAGTAGCTACAGAGATCCCAATATCAAAATCGTAAGCAAGTATTTTTGAAGAAGCCATTCATGTCTTCCTTCCTTTTCTTAGGTGTAATTGCAAACTATTGTGTTCAGAAGCTACAAAGATGCCAGTCAACCGTGATAATCATCGCCTCTTCATCCCCCCTTCCACCCCCTCCCAAATTCTGTTGTTTTCACTTATTCAGTGATTCAACCAAAAAGAAACTGATTTAACGTAACTTAAAATAACTGAAACCCAATAAATAAATTTAAATTTTAAAAGAAAAGCCGCTGTCTTTGGCAATAGCTGCATTCCTCGATCAGTTTATTGAATGAAAATTAAATTATTAATTTTACAAAAAAAATTCGTATGACATGAAAAAATGATGACAAGCAAAAGTTCAATATAACTCCCAGGATTTTATACATTGTTTTTCAATTACAGAGAGGCTTAAAGTTACGGCTCGTTTAAAAGATTAGTGGAAAAAATGGTGGAAACCTGTTATGGAATTTTAAATGTGCAGCTAGGCCAAGGCAATGTGTGAGTAATGTTAAAGTTAAAAAAGGATTGAGTGACGTCTCGCATGTAACTAGAGCAGGGGTTCCCAAAGTTTTTTGTATCCCGCCTCCCTACTACCTAAAAAAATAATGCCAACGCCCCCCTCAACGTAAATTCTAAAATTATATGTTTTGAAGTCATTTATTTCGAAGTAATTGAGCTTTATTCAACGCGCTCTATAAATGACGCTCCATGGACTTGGATTACATACTACAGTGACGTCACAGGTATGTTGGCTTTTCTATGGAGCGATTTCGGATGGTAGAGTAATTTAAAAAGCACTATTTTCAGATGTGCTGTATTGAAAAAAGGACTAAACATTTTTTAGTCACCATCCCGACTGTAAAATAAAACAAGTGTAGTGAAGATCAAAGAAAAATTTTGGAATAAATTAATATTTAATAAATTAATTTTTATAGTTTATCAAAAAATATGTTACAAATAACAATCAATGTGATGGATGAGGTTGCATTTTTTGTACGAGATTTCCAATCCTGGGTTCAATTGAAGACAGTGCGCAACGTACATAGATCACTAGCAATATCGAGTTTGCTTCTGTACTTCGTTTTTATTGCGACAACTGCTGAAAACGCTTTTTCGCACAAATACGTGCTTGAAAAAGGTAAAAACAATTTCAGTGCTTCTTCTGCTATGATAGGATAAACTTTGAGATATTTTACCCAAAAAAGTGCCCTATCCATCTTTTCAAAATCAAATTTGGCAGCAGAATAATTTTTTGACTTCCAAAACTAGCTCTTGCAAATTATCTGGCAGCATGTCTATGTTAACGTGAAAAGGATCGGTCGCCAATCGATATATATATTACTATTGCACGAGTTAGGGAAGTAGCGCTTGAATTCGTCAGTGAGGTGCTGCAAATGGTTTGATATTTTATTCTTTATGTCAGTTTTATCCAAAACCTTCTTGAAGCGCTCTTCTTCTGTGATTGCAAAAAATTTAGGAAAGCAGGAATAATTGCATGCCAAGATTTTTCGTTTCCAGAGTTGCAGCTTTTCAGTGTATGCGGTGATTGCATCTCGATGATAAATTATGTTCGAGTCTCCGCCTGGTAATTTTAAGTTCAATGAATTCAACGAATCGAAAATGTCTGACAGATAAGCAAATACTACTTGGACCCAGGGTTTTCTGAACTCCACAAATAATTCACTTTGATTTTGAATTTCCAAAAATTGAATAACTTCATCTCGAAGTTCAAATAATCGGGCCAACATATTTCCTTTCGACAACCAGCGCACTTTCGTATGAAATAACAGTGTCTTATAGACGGAGAGCTAGCGACCGATTTTCTCACCTCATTTTGGCAAGGCTAAAACTTTAGCCATAGAAAGATTTAAGCCCGACAGTTATAAAAATACCCGTCTTACACTCCGGTACCCTCCATGAGGCCTTAAGTTCAAGGCTTGAAGGTGTAAAAAAAAGTGTCCATTCACCTCATTTAAGCAAGGCTCATCTTTTAATATATCGTTCATTGATTCAATATAAACAAGAAAATAACATTGTAAGACGTTTTAGCCCTCCATGACATGCTGTAAGACGCTCGTGTATATGTAAAAAAAATTACCCCATTCACCTCATTTCAGCAAGGCTGGTATTCGCACATAATTAAGATGACATAAAAACAAATACACATTTCAAGTGTAAGACTTTTATTAAGTCAATAACCCTCCGTAAGACGCTGAAAACTAAATTTCGTTTAAGTCAAGATAGAAAAAATTACATCCCTTTTAATAGGAAACAATTTTGCTACCCGCTGTGTAGAGCTTGGCGATAGAATTCCTAAAGATCGGTAGTTGCATAAACTCATGTTTACAAAAAAAAATAAAGTGCACGACTGGGTCGTATGAACTTGCTCTAATGTGTTAAAATGGTCTTGGGGCTTGAGATTTTGGGAAAAAAGCGTTGAAAAAATCATAAGAAGTTTTATAAATCACTTAAAAATCAATACCTAAAACGTTTTTTGGAGAAAATGAAGTAACCCATCAGGTTTCTTTTACTTTTTTGAATTTTTACGAATTTTTTTTTTCAAAATCGTTTGACCAGTTTTTCAGTTTTTTTTTGAAAAACTTTTCGAAAATATATTCCAATTTTTTTTGAGCATGCCAACTTCTAGCACTTTGTAGTTTTTATCAAAAAAATAAAATTAAAAAAAAATTTATTACCTAAAAAGTTTATGGGAAAAAAAAATTAAAAAAAAAAATTGAAACTTTTTTAAAACACTCAACAAAACTTTTTTTGAAAAAATTAAGAATTTATATTATTTCTTTTATAAAAGGGCTTCTACTTTAAAAATTCGGATTTCAAAAAACCGGTCCTATGGGAGGTACCGTTATAAGACTTTTCCTGAAAAATCTATTCCAACCAAAACATGAAGTTTGCACAGAAAACATCATTCAGAAAGTTTTATCAAAATCGTAGGAGCCGATTTTAAGAAAATTTAATTTTTCACAAGAAATCGTATGGCAGGTACCGTTAGTTTTGGAGCTAGGATGCTAATTCCAAAAACCCCTCTGTAGGACGTCATAATAATACTATGTACCAAGTTTGAAGCAAATCGGTCCAGCCGTTTAGGCTGTAGGTAACTATACAGACAGACATACGGACAGACAGACAGACAGACAGAATTGTCGGATCCACTTTTTTCGACTTCTCTATAATCGTAATGTCATGTTTGATTGTTAGAATTTTTTTTTTTCTTACGAATGCATAACTTGCCTCATAGTACCTATAATCGCAAGTAAAAATGGAAAGATAAACTATTAAAATGGTAAAAATTTGACAGAGACGGTTCGTAAAACTAAAACTTTTTTGTGTCGTCGTACTTTGTCGGACCGCAATTCAGAGATTGGTGGACAAATTTGAGGTGTTGGGACAAGTTAGCGATGTGATGAATAAAACCCGTGTGCACGTCGCTCAAGAACAACTGAGAATATTGCTGCTGTAGCCCAGAGTGTTGAAGAAAACCCAGCTTTGTCCATTCCTTGTCGTTCTTTGGAATTGGGCACTCCACAAACTTCATCACACCGTATTTTGCATAAAGACTTGGGTCTTAAGGCTTATAAAGTTCAGTTAACACAAGAATTTAAGCTGTCCGATCATCAACAACGTAGTGTCTTTGCTGATTGGGTCCTTGAAATGCATGCAAATGATCCGGAATTTCATCGAAAAATCATCTTGACTAATAAGGCCCATTTCCACCTTAGTGGCTACGTCAACAAGCAAATTTGTCACATCTGGGGCTCGGAAAACCAAAGATTTATTGTTGAAAGGCCTCTCCATCCTCAATGAGTAACTGTTTGGTGCGGTTTATGGTCAGGCGGGATCTTACTTTTTCGAAAATGAGGCTGGAGCAACAGCTACGGTGAATAGATTGAGCTATCGGGAGATGATTAATAATTTTGTATGGCCGGAATTGGATGGTATTGATTTGGACAACGTTTACTTTCAACAATATGGCGCTACGTGCCACACAAGCAACGAAACCATCCAAAAGTTTCCGAACCGTGTTATCTCTCGAAAGTGATCACAATTGGCCACCGATATCTTGTGATTTAACACCTTGTGACTTCTTTCTTTGGAGACACGGGAAAGATAAGGGCTGCGCCAACAGTCCAGCGTCGATTCAAGACCTCAAAGATGGAATTCGTGAAGCTATTGAGGGCATACCGCAACCACTTTGCGATTTGGTGATGGGAAATTTCATAATTTGGTCGTTTGGCTGATATTGTTTTTCCATTATTAATGGCATACTTTTCTCTTTATATTGAAATAAACATCCGATCATTTATGTCAAAAAATTCCATCTTTGAATATCAGAATAACACTTCTTATTGGAAAACCCTCTACAGACGCCCATGTATGGCGACTGTACATGGTCCAATTAGATATTTTTGTATTACTTGCTCTATGTACATAGGGAAAGTATTGCTTTCATACTGGGAAAAATCAAGGTTTAAATCAAACAACACATAATAGTCCGGGAGCCAGCGACCTTTTTTGATGACCAAAAGCACAAAAGCTGAAAATGTGTTTTAAGCTTTACTTTGCTTCCATACTATATGGAATGGACCTCCAGCTGGCGCACTTCCGGGGGGTATGCCAGCGGCAGCCTCCGAAACACGTAAAATATTAATAAAAAAAAACTAATACAACCACAAAAGCTCAAACTTTGTAAAGATGGTAATTATGGTATATTTTAACATAAAAACGTATCCAGCCGCACTTCGAGTGGGGGATTATGCTCCAGCTTTTCACGTAAATATGTAAAAAATATGGTCTGAGTGAACTCATACCACAAAAGCTGAAATTTGGTACACTTGTACCTAATATAATAACTTTAACGAAAAAAACATCCAGCTTCACATTAGTGGGGGGGGGGGGGGGGGGGGGAAGTGTCCAGCTGGCGCAAAGAAGGACGCTGCGCATGGGCATGCAACCGAAAAAAGCGTATTTTTGACTTTATCAGCTGGATACTTTTCCCTCACTAAATATGAAGCTGGATCCTTTTTTTGGTTAACTTATTTAATTAACTATTATATTACAAAATTTCAGCTTTTGTGGTATCAGTAATCTATACTTTTTTCATTGAACAAAGGGGGGAAGTGTCCACCTGGACACTTCCCCCCCCCCCCACTAATGTGAAGCTGGATGTTTTTTTCGTTTAAGTTATTATATTAAATACAAGTGTACCAAATTTCAGCTTTTGTGGTTTCAGTTTGGTGAAATTAAAACTTAAGAGAAGAAAAGTTATACTTACGTATCTTTCATAAAAAAGAGCGCATGGATGGCGCCCTTTGTTCAATGAAAAAAGTATAGATTACTGATACCACAAAAGCTGAAATTTTGTAATATAATAGTTAATTAAATAAGTTAACCAAAAAAAGGATCCAGCTTCATATTTAGTGAGGGAAAAGTATCCAGCTGATAAAGTCAAAAATACGCTTTTTTCGGTTGCATGCCCATGGCAGCGTCCTTCTTTGCGCCAGCTGGACACTTCCCCCCCCCACTAATGTGAAGCTGGATGTTTTTTTCGTTAAAGTTATTAAGTAAGTTAAGTAAGTAAGTAAGTTATTCATTTATTGCTTCTTTTCTGAACACATTGTTTAACATAATATTATGAATTTTCAAGCTATGGCATTGCCGTCAGCTCGGTTAGCAAGTTTATATATATAATAATTTTTTTTTTTTTTTTTTTATAATAATTTTTTTTTTTTCATATTATAGAAAGAGTAACTACGCAAATTCAGTAATAAGTAACATTCTATATTTATGTATTTCTTTCAAAAAAAGGTAGAGTGCCTTCCAGTCAAACTCGTTTAGAATAAAGATGGTTTCCTGCATCGTCATAGTTTTCTTTCCGAAATGAGCAAGCCGATGTGGAGTAAATATGGGGCAAATACTAATGAAGTGAAAACAATCTTCTTTGGCTTTTAAATTACATAGTGTACAGAACTGGTTAAAGCTTCCGTTGTATGGGCATCCGTTCAGTCCCAAAAGTTCACATCTTGCTTTAAATATCAGGGAGATTTCTCTGTAGTTAAGCGAATCGTTAAAGTAGTTCGATTGCATAAGGTTAAAGTTTAGTTGCGAGTATATGAATCTACTCTCCGAATCACGAGCCTTTTTTATAAATGCATCACGCACAGAGTTTTCATGCCCTTGGATTATACGGTAAAACTGTTGCTTTAACTGCTCTAAGTTGAGCGGATCCAACGTAACCACTTCACCACAAGCGTTTCCTAACACTTTCCACTTCGCCATCCACCAGTCCTCATTCCTCATTTCATAATAAGCCATTTTTTTGGTGAGTCGGGTATCCTGATGAGATAGTACCTTAATTATGTAGTCAGCCTGTGATTTAAGTGTGCTTGTGAAAAGTTTGGGAAGACCAGTCTCGAGATATAGAGAATAGTTGGGTGTTTTTAAAGGTAGGTTGAAAAGTTTTTTAAAAAAATTTCTATGGAACTTCTCTACAGCCTCATACTCATCAATGCCCCATACTTGGGAAGAGTAACATAGCGTTGATTTAATGACAGCATCAAATATTTTATATTTCACGGACAGTTGAATGTGCTCGTTAGAGAAGACATTTCTCCAGGACAGATTAATCAAGCTTTGGGAAGATTTGGCTTTCTCTGTAAGGTGGTTGGTGAAATCCATGGTTTTATTTAGTTTCACTCCTAGATACTTGTATTCGTTAGCAGTTTCCAAACGATTGCCGTTGAAGGACCAATTAATGATTGCATTCTGGTTACGAACCGATCTTGAAAACACCATTACTTTTGACTTAGAAGTGTTAATAACAAGTCCCCATTTGCTACAGTAATCAGCTACTCGGTTTATCATCAGTTGAAGATTTTCAGGTGATTCTGATAGTATCACTAGATCATCGGCGTATAAAAGAACGTTTATTGTCGTTTCCACTATTCGAATTCCTCCAGGCAGATGAGCAACTACATCATTTATGAAGAGCGCAAAAAGAAGAGCGCTAAGAACGCATCCTTGCTTAACACCAATATCCGTTTCAAACCAGTCGGAGTAAGTTGATCCATCCCAAACGGCTGCTTTCGATTCTGCATACATTTCCTGTAAAACGTGTATAAACTTCGTCGACAGACCCAATTGTGAAAGTTTGTAGAAGAGAGCGTTTCGATTCACAAGGTCAAAAGCAGATTTAAAATCGACGAAAAATACATATATCTTTTTGTTCCTAGCTTGATACGCTTTTACAATGGATGCTAGGGTGAAAATATGGTCCACTGTTGAAAACCCTTTCCTAAAACCAGCTTGAAATTCTGAAAGGATGTTGTGAGTTTCTACCCATTTATCGAGTCTATTAGCGAGTACACCACAAAAAATTTTTGCTAAAACGTTCATGAATGAGATGCCTCGATAATTATCTACGATATTCTTGTCACCTTTTTTGTGAATGGGGAAGATGACAGACCTTTTGAAAGATAAAGGCACATCCGCTTTTAGGTACACTTTATCGAAAAGCGATTTAAGTTGAGAAGTATAGTTCGGGGTCGCATTTTTAAAAAATTCGTAGGGAATCCCATCTTCGCCCGGAGCTTTTCCATTTTTTGCCTTTATGATTACCGTCTGTATTTCAGCCAAAGTGATTTCAGCATCTAAGATTTCGTCAACGATATAAGGTTCAGCATACGCGAATTTAAGGTCTATTTTGTCATTTAAAAGATTTTTGAAGTGATTGGATAGATCTTCAGCAGCTACTTCTGAGCCAATAACGAAGTTTGACCCATTAATTTCATTGGCAATTTTCCAAAACTCTTTAGAGTCCTTTGTTTGACCAAGCATGAACGCTTGATTATTTTCGAAGTCTTTTTTCTTTTGGATGCATAAGGTTTTATACTGCATATTTGCTTGATTATACCAGATCTTCAGGTTTTGGCAGTTGGAGTTCCGCAAAGCATTAAAAAGGCCAAAGGATTTTTCCCGTGCGTTCATACATTCTCGGTCAAACCACTTTTGTTTAAACTTTGTGCTTTTAGTTGGAACCGTGTTTGTTGTAGAATTTCGTATACACGCCACAAGTTGGTTTGAAAGATCATCCGCTGACTCGACCGACACATTCAACACCGAAAGATTATAATCCAACTTTTGCGCATACATAAGTGAGACGTCATGATTCCATTTAAGCCGAGGGAGAAGTTGTAGATTCCTTTCTGTGGACATTATTTCACTTGACCATTCAACCACAATTGGCATGTGATCGGAAAAGTTTTTACATCGCACTTCAAATTTTCTTATGAGATCGATCCATTCATTATTTACCGTACAATAATCAATTACAGATTTCCCTTGACCTCCGCAAAAAGTATAATGACCTTCAGTATCACCATTTGCACAGCCATTTAAAACTATGGAATCGTACATCTGTAACATCTCAAGAAGACTCGTACCATTTTGATTGCATACACCATCCTTGGAATTTCGAATACCGTGGTTTATAAAAGAATTATTCGAACTGCGAATTGAAGTGACTTGCAGGTTGCTTATTCTTGCATTAAAATCGCCAATAAGCATAACGCTTTTATTCGCCAGACGCAGCATAATATTGTTAAGTCGTTCATAGTCCTCCGACCACTTATTGCAATTTATGTAATACGGCACAATGAACATGTTTTTTTTCTGCAATAGTTTAACAACTGTTACACTTTCAATTTGTTCAAAATCGTATATTTTCAATAACGATGATTTAATTCCATAAACGGATCCGCCACTTGCACGCCCTTTTGTGTATGTTTTTATTGCAGCATTCGAAACTATCTTATAACCATTAAAAAAATTTGTAAATTTACTAAAATGTTCGTTTGTTACATGCGTTTCATATAAAAAAAATATATCAAAATCTTTTAAATAATTAAAAAAATCAACAAATAAAATTTTACTATTGAGACCTGACACGTTATAGGACAAAATATTATAAGTACATAAAGAAGTTGAGCTGACGGCATCACATTTTCAAATTGGTACTGATGAACTAGCACTAGGATGATTTTGATAAAGTGGCACCCCTGGTGGAACATCATCAACTGGTCTTGACCAGAGTTGGCTGAACTGTCACTTTTTAGAAAAAACTACATTTGTTACGTCTGCTACGTAGTTTATGTAGTTTATGTAGTTAAATGTAGTTAAATGTAGTTTATGTAGCAGATGTAGTTTGAACTGTCAAATTATGTGTCAGCTGTCACCTGTCAGTTTTATTACGATCAGAGTTGGCTGAACTGTCTACGATTTTACAGTTTGCAATGCTAATCATTTGTTCTTGAGTCTTGATTCTTGTTTGGTCTGCTTAAGTGTTTGCAAAAAAAAGAAAAAGAAGTTTTAAAATTAAAAATAAAAATAATGGCTGGTCGAAAACTGCACAACTATTGGGTAGAAGGTGGATTTACCCCATTTAAAATGGACAACCAAAGGATTGGTGCTTTTTGTGACACGTGTTCTGTCGTACTGAAAAATACCACAATGTCAAGGCATCAGGCGCAAAGGTACAAAATTTTATGATTGTGGATTGTGGTACAATTACAATATAAAACCAATTACCTTCAATTGTTTTTAGAAAAATTTGCTAGCGAAAGCGCAAAATGTAAGAAATGTACCTACATACATTATTTTAAATTAAAAATTCTTAAATCTCGTTGTTCGTTTGTTGATTGATTCTTGAATCAACCAAGTTGAAGTCTTGTCTTGATGCATCAATTATTTCAATTTTTTATATTTACTACGTGTATGTAGCAAACGTAACAAATTGTAGTAAATATGGCGTGTAGTTAATTGAATTAACTACACGTAGTTAATGATGTTGTAAATGTAGTGTAGTCAATTCGGCCAACCCTGGTCTTGACCAATCAATTTGACGTCTATTAGACAGCGATTTGACAGCTTCAAAATTAAGTTCTCCGAATATGTCCTGCAGGTGTTTTTCTCCGTCATCGTTTTTATATTTAAGTGTATTAATGTTGTTCAAATAAAATGTTTTGTCAGCAACAATTAAAGAATTATTTTTAACTAATACAATTTCTGTTGGTTTTTTCATTTTAATAATTTTCCTGTAACTAAGCAGAATTCTTCGCTTGTGCTGTGACTGTTTAGTTAAATCACGTTGTATGAACGCACCTGTGCCTTTTAGTTTTGAGGAGTTTCGCAACATTTTTGCGGCATTTTCATTAGAGCCAGTGTTGACTTTCAGTTTGATAATTTTTTGGTTTTCGGATAGTTTAGTTGACTCTACCGCCCGATTTGCATCACCTAGCAATATTTGCGTAATGGATCGAATCTTTACTTCATGGTCGACATGTTAAAGTTATTATATTAGGTACAAGTGTACCAAATTTCAGCTTTTGTGGTATGAGTTCACTCAGACCATATTTTTTACATATTTACGTGAAAAGCTGGAACATAATCCCCCACTCGAAGTGCGGCTGGATACGTTTTTATGTTAAAATATACCATAATTACCATCTTTACAAAGTTTGAGCTTTTGTGGTATTAGTTTTTTTTTATTAATATTTTACGTGTTTCGGAGGCTGCCGCTGGCATACCCCCCGGAAGTGCGCCAGCTGGAGGTCCATTCCATATAGTATGGAAGCAAAGTAAAGCTTAAAACACATTTTCAGCTTTTGTGCTTTTGGTCATCAAAAAAGGTCGCTGGCTCCCGGACTATGGCCATAAGTTGGCAATGGCTTTTGTTTGTTTTACATAGTTCCTCATAACTATCGCTATTCCCAAGTTGCAAGGTCAAACACCACGAGTTACACTTCGAATTTCAAAATTTGTGTGTATGTAACAACTAGGATTTTATTGGCTTCCGTTGCAATACTTATCTCTGAAGCAATTGATTAACTTTCCGACAAGAATTTTTAACAATCCTAACGAGCTTCTAATAATTTCAAAATAAAAAAAATATCTTTTTTTCTGAACTTTCGTTACAATCAACTTGATAAAAAAAAAACACAGGTTAATATCATGATACAAAAATAAACTAATAACACGAGTTGTAAAAAAAAAAAAACAACACACATCCTTTACATGAGCAGTTTCGTGTGTTTGGTCATTATTTTCATTATTGCAGGCAACTGGACTGTAATAATAAATACCACCTTAATACCGCATCCTGTCCAAAGACCACTAAGCGAGGTTGGTAACACGATGTTAAGAAGAATACAAACCCCATAGCCATAATCCTCTTCGGGTTCTTAGAATTAAACCAAAAAATCCTACTCAAGAATCAATTATAATTAAGGGTTTGTTGTTGAAGCATAATCGCATGCCAATACAATATTCGAGAGGATAGTCTGGTCTGGACTGCTGTAGTTGTATGGAGAAGCAGGAAGTTGCTTCGTGTCTGGAAGTTTTATTTGGTTGTCATTAAGTTTCAAAGCATGTTGAGCTTTCAGCAAATGTGTACAAATTTTATGCTGAAATGTTTTTTTTCGTCCATTGTGAAAATATTTGTATACAAAATCAAAGCCATTATGTTGCTTATAAATGGTCGTGAGCAATTATTAATATTTAAACATATAAAAGATAAGTTTTATTGAATAAAAAAAAATAAAAATAAAATAAAAAAACTTTCAGAACAACCGCTTTATGTTGCTTAAGTATATGACACGTTTGGCATATGAGTACAGGATGGGTTTCTTTTTAAAAATTGAATAAAATAAACAAAGTTAAATTTTAAATTTTCAAAAATCTATCCTAACTCGATTTCGACTAGACTTAGACTAGAATTCGACCCGACTTCGACTCGATTTCGACTTCAACACGATTTCGACTCGACTTTGGCTCGACGTCGACTCGATTTCGACTTCGACTTGATTTCGACTCGACTTCGACTCGATTTTGGTTCAACTTCGACTGATTTGCGACTCCATTTCAATTTGATGTCGACTCGATTACGACTCTGTTTCGACCCGACTTCGACTCCACTTCGGCATGATTTCGACACTATTTCGAATCGACTTCGACTTGATTTCGACTTGATTTCGATTAGATTTTGACTCGATTTCGACTTCGACACGATTTTGAATCGACTTCGACTCGATTTTGGCTCAACTTCAACTGGTTTGCGACTCCATTTCAATTTGATGTCGACTCGATTACGATTCTATTTCGACCCGACTTCGACTCCACTTCGACTCGATTTCGACTCCACTTTAACTCGACTTCGACTTGATTTTGACTCGACTTCAACTCGATTTGGACTCGATTTCAACTGGACTTAGATTTAACGCAAGATCGAGTTCGTCGCCTGTCTAACTATGAGACAGTGCCCTGTAACGACAATTTTTGGAGGGGCAACGTGCCGCCTGCTTAGAGAGACTAAGATCGTAGAGCTTTTTTGATCCACATTTTTCAAGTCTATCTTTTCGCGATTGGAAGGTCGAAGTTCGAAGAAAATTGCCAAAGAGACAAAGCGACGTATAGACTTGGACTGTTAGAAAATTATACGGAATGCATTGTTTGTTCCAATTTTTAGACAGGCTAAAGATCAGCAAAGCTGAATATTTGAAATTTCAGTTGATTTGCCGCATTACTTGACAGGTGCAAGAGATTTGTTATGATCATGATGAATTATTTTTTTTTTATTTTTTAAGTCAAGCTATATCTGCGGTGTTAACACACGTACAGGCAGGGGAAATGACTAATGAAAAACACAAGACAGAAAGACAGACAGAACAGAAAAGATAACAACATTATTCGTATGTCAACAGCACGCGGTTTGTGAGTCGTAAATTTAATCAACTCATTATTTTAAGTCCTTTTCACCGAAAAAAATTGTGTGACATTCAAGACCAATATTGCATCTCTACAATCATAATTTTCTATCAATTTTCCTTGTCAAATGAATATGCTCTCTAATATCTGGCACACAACACAATAAATACCGAAACCATTCAAAATTAATTAACCATTCATTTGAAATTCATTGTGCCGCCGCTCTTAGAATGTCTGGAAACTTTGCAACCAACAACAAGGACCAGGTAGACATAAGTATCTACCGGGGTATTGATTTACTTTTCCCAAGCCACATTTTAAATTGCTATGCAATACAGTTAGTATAGTGTTCAGATGGCTATATGATTGAAATCAAATTAAAATTCATATTTCTCAGATAAATTTAATTGACAAATTGAATTTTAATGTTTATTTTAATTGGCACTTGCTGCATCTTAGGGTATGTCGAGGAAAATTGATATTCGAGTTCAATTGGAATTTATATCGATTTGTTCTCAATAGAATGTGGCAAGTACTTCATTTCAAAAACGAAAATAATAATGAATGTGTTTAAACGGAATGACAATATACTTTTTTTTAAACAGTAGACTCTCGATATAGTGAACCTCTGTATATTGAACTATCAAATATAGTTAGCCACCAACATTTAATACAGACTACTCTAAATAGTGTTCTATGAGAATGTCAATATAGTGAACTAAATGTTTTTGCACAAATGGTTTTAAAACAGAAGGCAAATCTAATTTTGGAAAAAAATATTGGAAGCAGGTATGGCTTCGTGGCAAGTGATGATACCTTATACAAAAAACATTTAAGATCTCCGGCTCGAAGTAATGAACAATTTCGATATAGTGAACAGGGGTGGAATCACGTAAAGTGATAGTTGACTGTCGCTCTGGTGATAGTCGATTTTGATTATCATCTATACTTGGTATCATATAAGGTGATCGCCGAATTTTGGTGGGTTTTTGGCAGCACTTTTGAACTTTTGTCCCTCACAGAACAAAATGTATCAAACCAAAAAAAAAAAGTCTTGGTTTTCCGGAGGTTGTAAAGAAGCTATCAGGTTGAAAGAAGTAAGCTTCCGATCCTACAAAGCCAACCCAACTGAGGAAAATCGGAAGAAACACAAACAAGTTAGGAACTCGTGCAACTCCGTTATACACAAAACGAAATTTTTACATGACCAGAAGTTACGGCAAAAAATTCTGCAATGTCCCAAAGGCAGTAAAAACTTCTGGTCATTTGTAAAAAACGTCAAGAACTCAACGTCATCATCAGTTCCAACGCTCATCGTCGACGATAAACCTATTGTCAGCTCTTCAGAGAAGGCGAATATGCTCGCAGCTCATTTTGCTGCAAGTTCTACGTTGCCTATGCAAGCAACAATGCCCCTCCTGTACTTGAGAACGTTAATTTTTCTATGGGACTGATATTTTTCCGCACTCGTACAGTAGCAAGGGTACTTCAAGATCTTGATATACACAAATCCGCTGGCCCGGATGGTATACCCCCTATTCTTCTGAAGAAGTGTTCTTCATCGCTGGCAAAACCACTGCGTAAGCTTTTTCATCGCTCCTATCGTTCAGGAATCTTTCCTAGTAGATGGAAAACATTTGTCCAGCCCGTCCCAAAAAAAGGTGACTCCTCCTCCCCCTCCTCCTACCGACCTATTGCACTCCCGTCCCTTCTTTCCAAGGTCATGGAAACGCTGATAAATCGTCAGCTGAAGAAATATCTTGAAGATCGGGAGCTTTTAAATGACCGGCAATACGGCTTTCGCAGCAATCGTTCCACTGGTGATCTGATGGCATATCTCACCGAACAGTGGAACAAATCTGTGCATCGCTTTGGCGAAAGCAAGATTATTGCGCTTGATATTTCAAAGGCATTTGATAGAGTTTGGCATGAAGCTCTTTTATCGAAAATGCGTGCATTTGGTATCGATGATACTCTTATTCGTTGGATTAGAAGCTATCTTTTGGACCGTTCAATACAAGTTGTATTAGACGGTTTCAAGTCTGATCTCCACAAAATAAATGCTGGTGTGCCCCAGGGCTCCGTTCTGTCTCCGACTCTCTTTCTCATTTTTATAAATGATCTCTTGTCTGTGACTTCTAATCCATTAATTGTTTTGCTGACGACTCAACCCTCAGCTTTTCATATACGTTTGATAATTCACGGCCTTCGCCTTCGGACGTGTTATTACAACGAAATCGTATGATAAGCTCGTTAAACTCCGATTAAAACAGCATTGTGAATTGGGGTACTAGAAATCGTGTGGAGTTTAATGCGTCGAAAACTCAATGCTGTCTTTTGTCGTTGAAGCTAAACATACCCCCTATGCCATTATCCATGAATGGTACTTGCATCGAGGAGGCCGAAAAGCTATCAGTACTCGGTATGTGTATCAGTGACAATCTTCGTTGGAATGATCATATACTTGAGATTGCCAAGAATGCTGCAAGATGCTTAGGCTTTCTTAATAGATACAAAAAGTTTTTCACCCCTTCTGATCTGTCTACAATTTACAAAGCGTTTATACGCCCTAAACTCGAGTATAACTCCCATCTCTGGGCAGGTGCTTCTCAAACTTTTCTTCACCTGCTCGACAGAATTCAGAAAAAAGCGTTAAAATTGATAGGAGAGAGAAGCATTATGGAAACATTTCCATCCTTTGAACATCGTCGAAATGTTTCATGTCTTTCCTTATTTTACAGATTCTTTTACAAAAAATACTCACTCGAGGTAGCCAGTTGCGTTCCACCCCTTAAACATTTCCCCCGTAATACTCGTCTTGCTAGGAACGCTCATCAGTTTACACTTGAGCCCAATTTCGGACGCACCGTGAAATATAGGGATTCTTTCTTTAGCCGTACAACACGAATGTGGAATGAATTGCCTGGCACAATTTTCCCCTGCCATTTTGATCTTCAAACATTCAAGATCAATGTTCATCGACACCTCTTTTCCCTTCCTTCCTAACTTCCTATCGCTCGCGCTGTGACTTATCATTAAATGGGTTAAAGCGAAAGCCTCCATTTTACGTTTAATTGTATATATATACGCACTCGAAGACGTAAAGTTATTCCAATTAATGTTTTAAGTGATCATTTACAAACATTTTTTTGATATGTTGTGTGGGGTATGAATGAACGACTTTTCTTTGTCTTTTTCAATCAATAGCTTTTTCTAAGCCTTAAGGCTATTGAGCTTAATAATTTTCTTTCCTTTTGTAGCAATTTAATACGTCTAAAACAAGTATTACTGACCAAGCGAACAGCATAGTTGAGAATCTCTGCTCTGAAAGTGATCAGAAAATAAAGGACTTCAAAGGCATACATTCTCTGAACATACTTAACTATAGGTTGTTGTTGTATGTTGACATATGAACTTATAAGTATATGAACATACTTATGGGTGGTTCAGTCTTCATCAGTAAATTTGTTTGTTGTTAATATTTTGAAAGGGTTTATTTAATTTTCTTGTGAACAAAAACAATGTGATAGTGAATACTTTTGAAGACACAACATTTGTTTATAAAACAACTTTTTGTTTTGTTTAAAACAACACCAAAGAAACAATTTCTTTTCTTTTCTTTCAAGCAGTGGACGGATTTTTAATTATGTTATATGTTATAATGTTGATTTTTTATTATTTTTGAATTAATTTGCAAATAAATCATTTCTTGTCCTGGTGCCTTGCTTTCTGATTATATTTTCGAAGTAAAAGAGTTCCAATTAAGTTAACAAAGCACTTCTCTTTTCTCTTTTTATTTGAATATATTTTAGTTTCAAATCATATAACACTAAAGTAATATTTTCAATTTTAACTTTTGTATTCTTTGCCGTCAAACTACATCTCAAAAATCAAAAATGTATGGATGTGACACCTAAATAGGTGTCACTCGATTTTCATCGCAAAAAGGTGACAGTCACGGTTATTATCACCTTACATGATACCAAATTCGCGATTGTGACTATCAACTATCACCTTACAAAATTCCACCCCAGGTCTGGTTTTTATTAGTTCACTATATCGAGCGTCTACTGTAATTTCAAAATATTTCGAACAATGGAAAACTAAGAGCCAATCTAAATTTTCGTGGATACTTGGAATTTCTTAAATTCATCTATTTGTGTGCCTTACTTATTGACTGTTGTGAGAGTCATTAAAGATTCAATCAGCACAGCGGACGGCGGCGGCGGTTTCGGCGAGTATTGGTCAGAGCTGTCTTCTTAGTTAGGTTGCTAATGTACACTGTTAAGAGCTATTTCAACTTGCTATTAGCAGAATCACACTTGAAGAAGGCTCTAGCATGTCAAAAATATGTCTGTCTTTCTGTATCTAGAGCGGATGCTCCGATTTATTTCCAGCTAAATACCTTCTGTTTTCGTGGAAGTCTTTTTTAGAATTGATATTCTTGTTTAAGAGCTAATGAGCTAATTTATGTAAACATTGAAATGCATCCGTGATTATTTTGACTTTAACTTGCTCTATAGGGCAAGTATTCGTTTCATGCAGAAAAAAAATCGAGATTTTAGTCAAACATCACATTACGATGATAGAGAAACCAAATAAAGCCGATTTCGCCATACCGTCCGTCAGTCTGTCTGTGCGGCCTAGGCCAGTATTTCTCTTGATTTATCAAAACCTTTATATGATTCATTGAAACACCGCATTTTTGACGTTATTCAAAATAGGGGAGGCTGTACAAAGCACGGACCAATAAGATACAGACCGCCAACTCACTGCATGGTCTCTCTTTTTGCCTACAAGCTGAAAATCAGCTGATATGCCATTTTTTTTTTTTTGAGAGTGTGACGCTCTCCCTTGTTTTTAAACCCATTTAAGATTTAACAAACACACCAAAAAAAATAAATGGCATACGCAGGGATGGCTGCCCTCACAAAATGCACAGACAGAGATGTACACGTATTCACAGAAACGAAACAATATTTCGAGGGTGTTTCAGGCAAGAGGATAGAGGAGTACGAGTTGGTGGTCTGTATTGGTCTGTGGTACAAAGTACTAAAATAATTGTGTTAGATGTATTCTATGAATTAAAAAACATTTCTAAAAAAAAAAAAAATTTGGTTTTCATTTTAACTATAATAAACAAAGTGGTGCTATTCTAGTGTTACAAAAAAAAAAGCATTTTATAGTTAATTCATACAAAACTAGATTAAAAAAAGTCCCGTTACCTTAAAAAAATTTTAAAAGCTATCTTAATCTCAGAAACTCCTGCTCTTACCTTGTCACCCAATGTATAATTCCTTGGATACACATCACTGACCTCCCAAAACAGTTAGTTTAAGAAAAAACAATCGTTACGGACTGTATAGGTACCTATGCTTAAAAAATTAAATAACGATCAAAGCTTTATATATTTTTTTTTTAAATTTTTTAGGACAAAATCTTAATCTGCATTTATTTTTATTACTAAAAAATGAGTTAAGATTTAATTCATGTTGTTTTTATTGCATTTTTAAAAACACTCTGTATTCTGAAATTGAAAAAGAATTGATGGAAAACCAATAAGAAATATATGAACATGTTAACACAATACAAATTAAGTTCGTGATAAATACATATACCGATTTAAAATGTTAATCGAATTTGGAATGCTGCATTTCACACAGCAATCTCGGAAATATTTATGATTTTATTGTTTGTTAACCTATATCACAGGTGTAAACAATAAAATTGCAACGTGCTTTTGTAATGCCACAAAAATTTAAATTCTGAATTTTCCTTTGGGAATATGTATATGATACGAGTGTATTTTTTTTTTATCTGTCCGCATAACTACTACAATACTTCCACTACAGTTGATATAGATGTTACAACACAAAAATAAATATTTTTTGTGGATTGATTTTATTTTCAACCTATAAATTCACTTTCAGAACGTGTGAGGCTGAGTGAGTGTTGAAAATAGTCAGGTTTTTTTTTTGTTTGATGATCAAATATTCGGAGTTGTGGCTCTTCCAATCACATGAAATTGATTGAAGACTTTATACAAAATAAATTTGATTTTAATGAAAAAACCCATCGACATATTTGCTGACAGGTGAATCGGTGCAATGCATTTTTATGCGCGCCAGTTATTATTATTATTTTGAAGCTTGCTGGCAAATATTCTTCTCTACCCGTCCTTAATATTTTAAAAATTAGTAGGTAGATACACACTGGGCCAAAATAAATCATCCATTCGATGATGTTTGGCTTTCTTTTTTTTTTCTAAATGAAAACAATTGATTGCTCGTTTTATGGCATTTTTAATCACTTAAGCGAGAACTTCAGGCGACAGATTCTCGCACACGTGTCGAATGTTGTCCTTGAGGGCTTCCAAAGTCTCGGGCTTGTACACGTAAACACGGGACTTCAAAAAACCCCACAAATAAAGTCTGAAACGGTTAAATCAGGCGATCTTGTGGGCAAATGCAAATCGCAAAACGAGAGATGAGGCGACCCGGGAACGGTTCATGTCGGTTCATGTGTCGCTCCATGGCTTGTTCAGTTGTATTCTGCATCTGTCTAGTCCACAAATGTCAAAACAGATTTGTCATTGGCGGCCATTTGCAAAAATAAGAGCATCTTCCAATAGGGTGATTTCTTTTGGCCCACCCTGTAGTATTATTTATAAAGTTAAAGGATAATAAATTGGTGACCAAATTATATTTTAAGCATTTAAGGACTATTCACATGAGAGCGACCAACGACCAACGAATGAACGAACATTCGTCCATTTTGACGTTTCATTCACATGCAATTTATTTTATTCGTTGCGATTTGCGAACAACGAACGTCATGTCCGTATCACAATTGAACAGTGAGATTTTGAGGTTAGTCGCGCACGAATAATGTATTTGTTGCGTTGTGGATGGTATGTGGAACGCGAATAGAGTTTGACAGTTCGTAGCAATCACTTTGTAGCTCGCGGCGAACAATTTATTTTACACAATTTGACTTATTTAAACAATTGAAATCGCATATTTTAATAAACTAACTTATTTTAAAATTAATAAGCTTAATAAATGCTTAAAATCTGATTTGTTCGTCAATTCGTCCATTCGTTGGTCGCTCTCATGTGAATAGTCCTTTATATAGCTAGTTTCTTAGCTTCAACTATACCAATCGATAGATATTGAATTTTAAAATATTAGTACATATAACAAAATAGGTTATTTTTTATTGTTTAAATAAGTAAAATTGCATTTAATAAACTGTTCAGCGCGAACTGTTTGCTACGAACTATCAAAGTCTGATCGCATTCCACATACCATCCACATCGCAACGAATAAATTATTCGCTCACGACTAACCTCAAAATATAAAGGAATATTCACATGAAAGCGACCAACGACCAACGACCAACGAATTAACGAACATTGGTGCATTTTGACATTTCATTCACACGCAATTTATTTTATTCGTTGCGAACAACGAACGTCATGTCTGTATATCACAATTGAACAGTTAGATTTTGAGGTTAGTCGCGCACGAATAATTTATTCGTTGCGATGTGGATGGTATGTGGAACACGAATAGGGTTTGATAATTCTTAACAGTCAGATTGAATTTTAGCGACGAACAACTTGTTTTTATTAAACTTTTAAAATGGAAATTTTATCATCTCAACATTAGATTTAATGAGTTTCTACCATTTTGAAATTTGTTGCAAAATTTGTTTAGGAGTATACAAAATCTAATTTTTTCGTTCATTCGTTCATTCGTTGGTTGTTTTCATGTGAAAAGTCCTTTAATGTTCAATTTTAAAGATTTGCGCAACCAAAGCGGTTGCGATAAAGAGTAGGGCAAAAATCTGCACGAACCAACGCGATATTTTCAGTCGCAGCTAAGCTGTCAAAAATATTATTGTTTGTTTAACTACGTAACATACAAAAATAATTATTCAAGATTTCCAAAAGCATAAGTTTAATTGAAATAGTTTAGCCTTACTTTTAGCTATTTTAATAGACGAAGAATTATATTACTTTACTTTACGTGAGCCATATTGTAAAGTTTACTTTCTTCTCTCACTTTTTCAATTAGTTACTCAGTCAAAAACATTTTTAATTTTTAAAAATTTATATTGACTTCCAATATTTTCAAACAATAAATAAAAATAAATCACGAATGACAGCTGCGATACGGCGGGCAAATGGTGCATGCAGCGTTCCACAAATATCGCGTGGCTGAACGCAATAGTGGATCGTATTCACAACCCACATATCATGGAGGTATGTGCCATTCGTATGGTTTAGATGTGCATCATCTTTTCGGTGGTCGCTGCGCCGGCCGCCGCCATCGCAGCAGCTCTGGTTTGAGCGAGGCTTAATACATATAAGGACATGACGTTCGTTGTTCGAAACGATGAAAAAAATAATACGGGCAAGTGCGAGTCGGACTCGCGCACGAAGGGTTCCGTACCATTATCTATAAAAACGTAATAAACACTTGCTTGAATTTCTCATTGTAACAGGCGATTACGATTTGCAGAAGACGACGAACTGATAGTTTGTTTAGGAAAGATCGCGCCAAAAATGATCTTGTTTGTGTGAGTGAAAGAAAACTGGAAAATCAGCAAAAAGAAGAAGAAATAGAGACAGCTATGCATGTAAATTCAAGAATTCCAGAAATCCGCAAAGAAGAAGAAAGCCAACCTATGTATGCTTTTAAATAAGTTTGTTCAATGAAGAAAAACTAGATCAGAACAGAACAGAACAGCACAAGTTTGTGAAAACTGTCAGAACAAGTTAGAACAGAAAAATGTAGTTTCGTATTTGACAGCTCCTCTATCAGCTGTGAAATTTTAAATTTCAAATAATGCAGATCCCGTTTTTGGAGAACACTCCACAGTCAAAACTTGACCTGATGCGGACCTAATTTCTATTTTTGCACTTTATCCATTTTAGTTTTTAGTTTATAATTTTATTTTATTTTATATCGTCGCAACTTTTCAAATAATTGCAAAAATTCAGTTTTCAAATAATTTCAAACAAGTCAACTGACACTTTTGACAGTTCTCACGCACTTGCACCACCTCAAAAGTAGGTGTAGGAAATATTGTTCTAAACTGTGTTGGACAACTTCATTGAACACAAAGTGACAGATTGTAGAACAGAAAAGAACAGGATTTTTGCTCATTGAACACCAAATTTTGTACTTTTCAGATCTTTTCTGTTCTTTTCTGTGCAGCTCAGATTCATTGAACACACTATCTCAGTTTTCTTTTATTCGTGTTCCAATTCGAATTCGAATGGAAAACAAAATAGAAAAGAAAACGAATGTCAAACAAAGAACAAGAAGTCAGTATTAAATTTGCAATTAATTTTTAACGTCTCAAAAATAAATATGTATGTATAAATGAATAATAACTTCTTTAAAATCAGATTGAGACCTCCCAGTACTTCTTTTGTAAGTTTAATTTAATATTTTAGGATTAACAGTAGTTTTAATAATTCATAATTAATTCAGTGATTCAGTATTAGCAGCAGAAGAAGAAGCAGTAAGAAGCAATTACATATATAGAATTTTTTTAATAAGAAGTTATTATTATTTATATTAATTTTTAAGATTTTAAAATTTGGTCGGTAAGAAAATCTAATACCGACTTCTTGTTTTTTATTTGACATTCGTTTTTTTTCTTATTTTGTTTTCTATTCGAATTTGAATTCGAACTCGAATAGAAGAAAACTGAGCTTTAAAAGCATACATAGGTTGGCTCTTTTCTCCTAAAAGAATTTCTGGAATTTATATGCCTGTAGGTCAAGCTGTTTCTCACTCACACAAACGAGAACAGTTTTGGCGCGATCTTTCCTAAACAAACTGTCACCAAGATGTCTTTTGCCAATCCTGCTCAAATATTTCACTGAGAAATTTCAGTAATTTTTTTTCTCAGCATAGTGTTTTTTTTTACAATAAAATAAAGAAGAAAGGCGTACTTACGTTTAAAAACCCTAAATCCTGATTTAATATTATTTTATGAGAGAATCTAATACCGACTTGTTGATTGTGGTTTGACATTTGTTTTTTTTTTTTTCTATTCGAATTCGAATTCGAATTTCTGGAATTAACATGTAGATAAAACTTTTTCTCACTCACACAAACAAGAGCATTTTGGGCGCGATCTTTTCTAAAAAAAAAACTGTCACCAAGATGTCTTTTGCCAATCTTGTTCAAATATTTCACTGAGAAATTTCAGTAATTTTTTTTCTCAGCACAGTGTTTTTTTTTTACTATTTCTAGAAATCACTCAAATCACCTCCATTGACAATAAAATAAAGAAGAACTTACGTTTGAAAACAATTAATCCTGATGTTATATTATTTTATGAGAGAATCTAATACCGACTTGTTGATTGTGGTTTGACATTTGTTTTTTTTTTCTATTCGAATTCGAATTCGAACACGAATAGAAGAAAACTTAGCTTTAAAAGCATACATATGTTGCCTCTTTTCTTCTAAAAGAATTTCTGGAATTTACATGTAGGTAAAGCTGTTTATGTGAGTGAAGGAAAAGTCGCAAATCAGCAAAAAGAAGAACTAACAGGGACAGACTTCAAGAAATTTCTAAAGAAGAAAAGAGACAACCTGGTGATGGACGGACAAACATAGCCAAAACGAGCAAAAAATTACGTTTGTTGTATGGGAGCCCCAATAAATATTTTATTTTATTTAGTTTTTAGTATTTGTTGTTATAGGGAACACAATAATACATCATCTGTCCAAATTTCAAGTGTCTAAGTTTTACGGTTCATGAGATACAGCCTTGTGAAGGACGGACAGACGGACAGACGGACAGACGGACAGCGAAGTCTTAGTAATAGGGTTCCGTTTTCACCCTTTGGGTACGGAACCCTAAAAATAGGCAAATAATCGTGCATTCGTTGTTCGTTGGTCGCTCTCATGTGAGTAGTCCTTTTACTGTGCATAATTCTTTAATAATTTAATTAATTTATAAGTTGATCCTTATTCTTTTTAAAATATAAAATAAATAAGAAAAACTGAGATTATATTTTTTTTCGAAAACGGTTTTAGCAATTTTTTTTAAATTTTATTTGTCATATAAAAACTACAAATTGCTAGAAGTTGGCATAGGTACTCAAAAAATATTTGGAATATATTTTTGAAAAGTTTTAAGAAAAAACTGTTTTTTGAAAAAAAAAAACTGGGGCCGAATTACCGCATCCGTAGGTGAGCAATACGTCACTGAATTATTTGCATTTGGCATTACTGCTTACGATATCGAGCTCGGTATCGAGTATCGTATAAAATTTTTGGCATTCCCTTGTCAGTAAACGTGTGTTTTTTTACTCGATTGATGCGAGGCAATCGTAAACAAGTCACCAGTCACGGATAGGAACAAAAAAAAATTCTGGCTGATAAAACTTAAGTTATTTTATTTTTAATACATAATAAAACAAAGTATCAAACGTGAAATGTTTTAGAATCAACACCATACTAAAAATATCCTTTGTGGCAGAGCATCCGTATTTGGCCAGAAACATTTTCCCGCATCCTGCTCAAGGGAAGACAGTGTCAGGCTGTATAAAGGGACAAAACCAAACTCGGTCTGCAAGGAGGATATACTATCAGAAAATTTGTTCCAGACAAGAGTGACAAAAATTCCCTGGAGAAACACATTGAGCTTGAAGAAAGAAGACTTAAAATTTAAGAACGACTCTTGGAAATTAAAGAGAATAAAGCACAATGTTTTTTTTTAAGGTAAATGAAATTGAATTGCAAATAAAGAAACTTCAGTTGGAACATTTAAAAACAATTCAAAGCTTTTATTGTGAATGTGCTAAATACTTTTTTTAATTATTATAAAATACTAGCTGACCCGACGAACTCCGTACCGCCTTTTTTTAATACATTTTAAGTATTTTCGAAATTCCTGAATTTTTCGATTAACTACATATTTATACATGTCTGAGCTCCACATGAGTTTATAATAGCTGGCTGGGGAAAGCTAACTCTTGAAGTAGATGCATTAAAATCAGTTGAATTATCTAAAACTCCATATTTTGACGCGTTTGATAAACCGAGAAATTGTCAGCCATTGGATTGCAAAGTCTTAGACTATGAAAAAGAAAATTGATGCACCTTAAATGTTTTGGAAAGGTGGGGGAATATGGAACAATTCAAGTGTTGTTGACCACGAAATCGTTTGTTCAAGTTATTAAGAGTTATAAATTTTAAATAGCAAATCAGTTGCAGTGTTTTATTTACATAAAGGAAGAGGCAATATGCATAGCGGGGCTTATTGCCTTTTATATTGTGCATCAAAAAACAATTCAATAAACAGAATATTCAACACTCGTTTTTTTGAAATGCATGCCGGGTAAAGCATAACTCGGCTGAATTTCATAAGATTTACATGGTAGTTTTTTTGTTGGATTCTAATTGAATCAGATAAACAAATTTTAAACGGAAAATTCAATGTAAGAATGGAGGTGGGACGAAGTTTGCCGTGTTAGCTAGAAGTTAGAAGTGTATGGAATAAATCGTGAAGTGCTATTTTCGCATAGACAATTGTACGATGCGTTTTTTTTTTATAATGCACTCGCACTCAAAGGGATATTAATACCTTTATAATGAATTAACATGTGCGAGCGAGGAAAGAGAAGGAATAGAAAGATAGGAAAGAAAGGTGGTACAGTGGTTTGAGATTTTAGGTGATAATTATCTCATGGAAATTCCACGGGTGGCATCCAGTTGAAACTTGGGAAATAAATAAAAATTGCTGTCCTCGGCTGGATTTGAACGCACAGCTCTCAGGTTGAGCAACCAAGCACTACATCCACTGTACCATTGCCACCCGCGAGCGTGCTCGAGAGTCGGCAAACCATCGGCGCTATTTGTTTTCTTTCCATAAGAAAAATCAAAAAAATATTGTACATTATAAGGCATTACAATAGTTATGTTTGAATTATGCATTTAATTAAAATCTTATTTCATTTGTTCATTGTAAAAGAAAGATTTTGTCTCATTTTTTGGTCATTAAGAATACGTAACGTGTACAATTTACTTTTTTATTTGATAGGTTAATCACTTGCGACACATCAAACGCGTCAACATATGGAATTTAGGATAATTCAACTGATTTTTATTTAATGAGAGTGTTAGATATCCCCAGCCCGCTACTGCTCACCAGTGTGGAGCTAAAGCGTGCATAATAGTATCTAAAACAAAAAAATTGAGGATTTTTGAAAATATTGAAAAAAGGCGGTACGGAGTTCGCCTCTCACTTGAAGACGATGGTATGTGTTCTTCCGAAATCAGGGTAGAATAAGCTTGAGAAATTCTCACTCTGGTTCTCCTCCAATCGCTGCCTACACTCTACTTCATTCTTCTTCTCTTGGTTAATTTGAGCAATTCTTGCTTTCGCCGACCAATATTTTGACGCCTCACTGGTGGCATTTTTTTTTTTAAATAAATAATAATAAATAACACCACGTATTAAACCGAATAATCACACAACTTTTTTTTTTTTCAAAGAAGTAAATAAATAATGATTTAAAAAAAAGTAACTGATTAAAAATAAATTTGAAATGGAGTATAGTATTTATATTTGAATTATTGAATTATTTTACCCCGATGCATTATTTTTTTAAATTTTCTTTTATACAAACCTTCTCCTGACAATAAGAAACACAAAAAAAAAAGAATTATCCAATTATGTGGAGTCCTTCGGAAGTTATGGGGGAACATACATTTTTGCGATTCATTTTTATAAAGGGTGATTTTTTAGCTGGTTTGGTTTTGGCAACACTGGTTTTGACAGCTGACGTGTGTTTAGTACCTTGTGTCACTGTCAAACAGCTTCAGTTTGGTTTGCAATTTAACCATGGATCGTCTTACAAATGAACAACGCTTTCAAATTATTGAATTTTACTATCAAAATTCGTGCTCTTGGAAAGCTGGCCGAGGATACGCTTTTTTATCGAAAAATTGTGTTCAGCGATGAGGCTCATTTTTGGTTGAATGGGTACGTAAATAAGCAAAATTGCCGCATTTGGAGTGAAGATCAGCCAGAAGCATTGCAACAGCTACCAATGCATCCCGAAAAAGCCACTGTTTGGTGCGGTTTATGGGCCGGCGGCATTATTGGGCCATATTTCTTCAAAGATGATGCGAATCGCAGCGTTACTGTCAATGGTGAACGCTACCGAGCGATGATAACAAACTTTTTTTTGCCCGAAATGGAAGTTCTTGACTTGCATGATATGTGGTTTCAACAAGACGGTGCCACATGCCCCACAGCATGCGAAACAATGGCGCAATTGCGAGGCGAGTTTGGTGAACAGTTAATTTCACGTTTCGGGCCGGTCAATTGGCCGCCTAGATCGTGCGATTTGACACCATTAGACTATTTTTTGTGGGGGTATGTCAAGGCTAATGTCTATAGGGACAAGCCCGCTTCGATTGACGCACTGGAAGCCAACATCCATGCATTCATTCGTGAGATACCGGCCGATATGTGTGAAAGAGTATGCCAAAATTGGACTCAGTGGATGGGCTACCTGAGACGCAGCCGCGGTCAACATTTGCATGAAATTTTTTTTTAAAAAAAAAAAAGTTCTAAACCTCTTAAAAATCACCCAATATATATAGATTTTTATATATATAGATTATTTACAAAAAAAAAAATAAGTAAAAATACAATAACAGCTGTGACAAATAGGTATATGACAGAGGTCTAAATGACGTTTTTAATGAAATGTAATAGATTCACCCTAGTACAATTAAGAGTGTGCTCGATACGTGATGCTTCGTATGCCATCATCCCGATGTGTTGTTTACGTAAATCAGTAACGTATGAATGTTACTCACTTGTTCACTGATGCCGTAATTCGGCAACTGGTCGAATGATTTTGAAAAAAAAAAATTTTTTAAGTTCTTAAAAATAAACAAAATCAGATGGGAGAAAAAAAAACGTTTTAACTATTGATTTTTAAGTGATCAATACAATTTCATATAGTTTTTTCCCTGCTTTTTTTTTCCAAAATCCCAAACCCCAACACAACTGTCACACATTAGAGAAAGTTCGTCCGACGCACTCGTGCACTTTATTAATAACACAAACCAAGGTTTTTGAAAACCTCTCGAGCGACTGAAGGCTTCTTTCGCACATTTGTTGATAAAAATTTAGAATTTCGGATTTTTTAGAAATGTAACCAATTTAAAATTCTATTTTAAACATCCCTTATTGAAAGTAACTATTTTGAATTATTAACTGCAAAATGGGTAAATTCATTTTTATATAAATAAAATGTACATAATTTTCATGATACAAAATACTTTTGTAAAGAAGATGTTCAAAAATAATATACATTCCACGTTCAACCTTTAAGAATCAGATTTTAGTTGTTTCAGAAACATATAATAAAATTTCACCATCACCAACGACCAACGTCTCTTAACTTCAGACAAAGAATTAAAAATCTCTTAGCTTTCAATCTTACTTTGGCTAATATTTGTATACCCTTGAAAATCCTGAACAAGATTGTCAATTGTCGACTCCATTAGATGATTAATCAAAGATGCTTTCATGTTGTATGTTCACGATGTCGTTTCATCCCTTTGTTTTTTTTTTTATTTTATTTTAAAGGATTCTTTTTCCTTTCTGGTATAGTTGGGTGAGGTGAAATAACAACACAGTCCCTTTTCAGATTTTTATTTTTGGTTCATTTCACTCACTCAAAAAATTCATAGTCAATTGGCAGAAGGAATTTTTTTTTATGATTTCCATGCGAATTACTCTCTGAGTGATGAAAAAGAATACCTAAACACACAGTTCCTACACACGCCTAATGTTCCTCAGGGAAATTAATAAATGACCAATCTGTGCTCCCAAAAGTGAGTGGAGAATTTGTTAACATTAAGTATCCGTATACCCACCGCATGCCAAGGAATGTAATTGGAATACCTAAATACGATAATGAATGGAGTAGGTATTAGCTTGTTTGTTTGGCAGTATTTACCGTGAAAATGATTAGGCCCAAAGGACTGTGTGGGTACAAGTAAATGCAATTAATTAGGGGTGGATCATACCAAATAGGCACGAGATAATAATCTTCCTTAAGGAATTAAATGTGGATACAATTTTTATAAATAATTATGTTTTTAGGTTCTGACCAAATAACTGCTTACTTAAGCAGTTTTAAAGGTGACAGTGACATAAGCTTAATTAACTGCTACCACACATTTTTTACTTGCTCTATAGGGCAAGTATTGGTTTCGTGCAGAAAAAAAAAATCGAGGTTTTAATCAAACATGACATTACGATTATAGAGAAGCCCAAAAAAGTGGTTTTCGCCATACCGTCCGTCGGTCTGTCTGTGCGTCTGTGCGTCTGTGCGGATGTGCGGATGTGCGGATGTGCGGATGTGCGGATGTGCGCTTTTTCACGTCATGCTACAGCCTAAACGGCTTGACGGATTTTCTGCAAACTTGGTATATAGCAGTTTGAAGAAAAACCATTGTCGAGGTTTTTTTTATTTTGTTTTAGCCCGGCTCAAACTGGTACCTTTCAAGTAACGGTTTTTTTCAATTTGAATTTTCTCGAAAACGGCTCTAACGATTTTGATTAAATTTAAAATTTAGCTAACTTCAAGCATTTCTAACAAAACTGCGTTTTTTGTTTTTGCCTCAAATGGTCGTAACGAAAATCAGGTTTTAACGGCTTTTTTTCAAATAGCCATAAGTTCTCAACGGCTTGATTGAATCAACTCAAACTTTGTTTGACATAGTTTTTTATAGTGTTCTATAGGATGGTTTAGTAAATTTTTCACTGAAGCCTTTCTAAACGGTGGCTTCCATACAACGAGCCGTTGAGTTTTAGCCAACTTTTTTTGGTTTTTTCTAATTTTCTCGAAAATGGCTCTAACGATTTTGATTAAACTTTGTGTGTTATATTCTTTTAGTGTTTTGAAGAGAACTGCGTTTTTAGTTTTTGGCTAAAAATGCAAATAACGGAGATCTGCTCTTAACGGCTTTTTTTCAAATGGCCATAAGTTGTCAACGGTTGCATCGAATTCACTCAAACTTTGTTTGGTATAGTTCCCAACAGCTTCCTATCGGATGGCATTGATTTTTTTTCATTTTCTCTTTTTTAAATGGTGGCTCCAATACAAAGAGCCACTAGATTTTGGCCAATTTTTTCATTTTTTCTAATTTACTCAAAAAAGGCTCCCCCGATTTTTATGAAACTTTTTATGTAACATATATAGAATACTTCAAAGAAAACTGCATTTTTAGTTTTTGGCTACACATGATAATAGCGGAAATTGGTAATATCAGTTTTATTAATTTGACCATTAGCGGAAATTCATATCATTTATATCACCCAAAAGATAACGTCTTATTTTAAATATTAAAGATTACTAAACGTTAGCTCCCGTATATCGAGTTTTCCAGTTTTAGCCAAATTTTTTTTAGTTTTTACCAAATTTTTCAAAAATGAATTGTTCTTATTGATCGAAAAGTTTGTTTTCATCGGACTATTGCACCAACAGAGCAAGTACGTGCGACCCAGTCGTGCATTTTATTTTTACTTGCTCTATAGGGCAAGTATTGGTTTCGTGCAGAAAAAAAAAATCGAGGTTTTAATCAAACATGACATTACGATGATAGAGAAGCCCAAAAAAGTGGTTTTCGCCATACCGTCCGTCGGTCTGTCTGTGCGTCTGTGCGTCTGTGCGTCTGTGCGTCTGTGCGTCTGTGCGGATGTGCGCTTTTTCACGTCATGCTACAGCCTAAACCGCTTGACGGATTTTCTTCAAACTTGGTATATAGCAGTTTGAAGAAAAACGGTTGTCGAGGTTTTTTTTGTTTCGTTTTAGCCCGGCTCAAACTGGTACCTTTCAAGTAACGGTTTTTTTCAATTTGGATTTTCTCGAAAACGGCTCTAACGATTTTGATTAAATTTATAATTTGGCTTACTTTAAGCATTTCTTACAAAACTGCGTTTTTTGTTTTTGGCTCAAATGGTCGTAACGAAAATCAGGTTTTAACGGCTTTTTTTCAAATAGCCATAAGTTCACAACGGCTTGATTGAATCAACTAAAACTTTGTTTGACACAGTTTTTAATAGTGTTCTATAGGATGGTTTAGTAAATTTTTCACTGAAGCCTTTCTAAACGGTGGCTTCCATACAACGAACCGTTGAGTTTTAGCCAACTTTTTTTGGTTTTTTCTAATTTTCTCGAAAATGGCTCTAACGATTTTGATTAAACTTTGTGTGTTATATTCTTTTAGTGTTTTTAAGAGAACTGCGTTTTTAGTTTTTGGCTAAAAATGTAAATAACGGAGATCTGCTCTTAACGGCTTTTTTTCAAATGGCCATAAGTTGTCAACGGTTGCATCGAATTCACTCAAACTTTGTTTCGTATAGTTCCTTACAGCTTCCTATCAGATGGCATTGATTTTTTTTCATTTTCTCTTTTTTAAATGGTGGCTCCAATACAAAGAGCCACTAGATTTTGGCCATTTTTTTCATTTTTTCTAATTTACTCAAAAAAGGCTACCCTGATTTTTATGAAACTTTTTATGTAACATACATAGAATACTTCAAACAAAACTGCATTTTTAGTTTTTTGCTATACATGATAATAGCGGAAATTGCTTTTAACAGTATTATTAATTTGGCCATAAGTGGGCATTTGTATCATTTGTAACACCCAAAAGATAACGTCTTATTTTAAATATTAAAGGTTTCTTAACGTTAGCTCCCATATATCGAGTTTTCCAGTTTTAGCGAAATTTGTTTGGTTTTTACCAAATTTTTCAAAAATGAATTGTTCTTATTGATCGAAAAGTTTGTTTTCATCGTACTATTGCACCAACAGAGCAAGTACGTGCGACCCAGTCGTGCATTTTATTTCTTTCTTAATTAGTGAGACGAGTGAATACGTATTTTGTATTAAGTATTCAATCCTGCTTTATATAAACCCATAAGCAGGATCGTTATAAGCATTTGAGTTAATGAAACTAAGCTAATATGTATACATTTGAAAAAAAAAACCTCAACTATACGAGTTCTATTATCCTAAACTTTTACGTGTGTTTCACATACAGGGACATTATATCAAATCGATCACAGTTTTGTGCAATCAGATAGAACAACAGATTGATATGACATAGATACATTTCAAAAGCTGCTTAATCGGTCATTTTCAAAGGATTCAAAATGTTCATGTTGGTGTCTGATTGTGACAATGCCAACAAAATTGTGCGTCTGTGCGCTTTTTCACGTCATGCTACACCCTAAACCGCTTGACCGATTTTCTTCAAACTTCACATATTTAAAGCGGTTTAGAGAAATACGATTGTCGAGGTTTTTTTATTTCGTTTAAGCCCAGCTCAAATTGGTACCTTTCAAGTAATGGTTTCTTTCATTTTGAATTTTCTCGAAAACAGCTCTAACGATTTTGTTTAAAATCAAAATTAAGTTTACCTTCAGCATTTCCAACAAAAATTGGTTTTTTTGTTTTTGGCTTAAATAGTCGTAACGAAAATCAGGTTTAAACGGCTTTTTTTCAAATGGCCATGAATCAAACTTCGTTTGACATAGTTTTTTATAGTTTTCTATAGGATGGCTTTGTACATTTTTCAGTAAAGCTTTTCTAAACGGTGGCTTCCATGCAACGAGCCGTTGAGTTTTAGCCAACTTTTTTTCGTTTTTTTTTTTAATTTACTCAAAAAAGGTTTATTCGATTTTTATGAAACTTTTTATGTAATATATGATAGAGTATAAAAAGTGCTGATTCTGTGCCAGTCTTAATATCGGCGTACTTCTTTCTCAGTCCAGTTAATTATGAAATCCAGAAGAGCAGATTCTCTATTTTTATACTTTTTTAAGTGACATATTTCATTTAATTATTATTTAATGATCTCTTGATTATAAAAAATTTCTCAAGTTATTTAGTACTACAGTACTATAACATACATTATATGTATATACATATACAGGGTGATTCACGAGCGTTGTGGCAAAAAGCTAGAGCGTGTAGGTTGAGTTGAGACAAGAAAAAAATCGTATGGGAGGGGGGTCTATTCTCCCCCGTTTAGCCGGGAGGGGCAATTTTCTGAAAAGTTGACTTATTTTGTAAAAAAATATATTAAAAATCAGCGGCTTCGTTTACAACACCGTGTTATACCTTTTTGGAAAGCCAAAAACTTTTTCTTTCATTTTGATTATAAATTAAATTATTTTAACGAATAGTTTAAAAAATATAAATTTTCAAACTCAAAATTTTGAAAAAAAATTTGAAAAAATAATTTTAAAACTAATTTTTTTCAAAATTTTACGTAATTAAGTATAATTTTCGTTCTCAGAATTCAATGCTCCCATTAATCTTTAATTCAACACTGGAAACAGTATGGCTCTACGGCTTTTTGTTGCCAAGGTATTCAAAAATAACCGAACCTACTTCTTCAAAAAAAAGAAACAAGAAAATCTAGCCTTACGGGATGGCACAAGTGATCATTTAGCCAATTTATGATATATATGTGTGCAATTTCGAAAGAATCGGTTGAGTCGTTTTCGAGATAGTCAAAAGCAAAAAAAAAACGGTCCTACGGAAAGTACCGTTCTTAGACATTTTTTAAAACTTTTTTTTTCAGCCATATGATTGGCCGTACCTAAAAAGCTACACTGATTTTTTAAAATCAAAATCGTTAGAGCCATTTTCGAGAAAAATAAGCTTTAACGTAACGGTTACATGGCCGGTACCATTATTTCTTTAGCTAAAAAAAATTTCAATTTCCCTTCTGTACAATACCTAAAAAAACTCTTTATACCAAGTTTGAAGCGATTCGGCCCACGCGTTTTGGCTGTAGGACAGACAGACACACACACGGTTAAAAATTTTGGGTTAGATTTTAATATTTTGAGGGTTACATATATGACAACACCAGAAAAATATTAAAATCTAATAAACTGCAAATATTAAAAGAAGATGAGTAATAAAGCAAATATTAAAAAATAATACTGATGAGATATTAAAAATTAATACTTTTTGTATTAAAAAGTAATATGCCTTTTATTAAATTTTAAATAAAGGTTGTATTAGATATTAATAAAAGTTTATTAGAATTGTTAATATTAAATTATTAAAAGGTAATCAAAAGCGGTATTTAATATTAATACAATTTTATATTAAAAATAAATAAAATTTTATATTTAAAACTAATATAATTTCGTACTAAAAATTACTACAATTTCGTATTAAAAATTAATATAATTTTGTATTAAAAATTAATAAAGTATTGTATTGAAAAGTAATAAAATGTTGTATTGAAAATTAATAAAATTTTATATTTAAAATTAATATAACTTTGCATTAAAAATTAATACAATTTTATATTTAAAATTGATACAATTTTATATTAAATATTGGTTGGCAACACTGTTGCGAAAGTGATTGGTTCAATTTTCATATCGCTCTTGTGAATTTTCAAATTAAAAGTAATAATTAACTCGCAAAATTTATAAAATTTAGTTATTCAAGTTCTTTTATAAGTTTATTTAAGAGAAGTGCCAAATAAACAGGTAAACTAAGAAGTTTAAACTTAAAAACAAATCTTTAAGGCTGATATCTGTGTCACATGACTGACCAAAAAAGAAAATTAAGTCAAACTTCTCCAGAACAAAACTACACCTGCAAAAAATCATTATCACTAGCTTACGATCATAATAATCAACAACGAATCATGTCGATTTCCGAAGCTGATCTGCAAAAGATTAAAATGATAGTCGATCTCTCGCTGAGCACTGAATTGCCAAAAGCAATCGCCAACCTGGCCACCAAAGATGATGTTCAAACATTAAATGCCGAGATCGACTGTTTAAAAAAACAAAACGAAGAACTAAACCTAAAAGTCCAACGCTTCGAAACCAGGTGCAATATCTTAGAGGAGGAGCTTGAACTTCAAAGCCGCGAAATAAAAGGAAAAAACATCATCCTTACAATCCCGAATGAAAATGTTGATCCACAAGAAAAGATCCAAAGTATCACACGCCGTCTATTAGGAGAAACTCAACAAATTTCGGATGTCATTAAATTAAGCGAAAATAACTCAGTTATAAAGCTTAAAATTGACACTGGCTCCAACAAGAATGCTTTGGCTATGCTGCGGAACTCTGCTAAACTCAAAGGCACAGGTGTCTTCGTTCAACGCGATCTTTCAAAACGGTCACAACACAAACGCAGAATCCTACTTGGCTACAGGAAAGCTATAAAGACAAAACAACCAACTGAAGCGATTCAAATTAAAAACAATAATATAATAATTGCGAATAAATCTTTTTATTTAAATAATAATAATACACTAAAATACGAAAATGAGGACGGCGAAAATAAACTTCGAGAAATGTTTGGTCAAATAGACTTCGGAGCTGTCAAACAAATAGTGATGTCAAACGGACGTCATAACGAATGGTATAGACCAGTTGATACTACTCCAGGGATGCCACTTCTAAGAAACTCTGAAAGTTCTAGTACTATGATACGAAATTGAAATTGTAATGCCGTCAGCTCACTAACTATTAATAATTGTAATATTTTGTCGTATAATGTGTCGGGTTTAAATAATAAACTCATGTTCGTAGATTTTTTCAGTTATATTAAAAACTTTGATTTGTTCTTTCTATTCGAAACTCATGTAACTAAAGAAAACCTTAGCAAATTTACAAAATACTTTAGTGGATATAAGTTAATTTGGGAAGCTGCAATAAAAAATCATGTTAAAGGACGAGCAAGTGGAGGCAGTGTCTTTGGGATAAAAACAGCGCTATTAAAAAACTATAACTTTGAGGAACATGAAGGAGTCACTATTGTGAAAGTTCTAAGTGAAAATAATATGTACATTATCCCGTTCTATATAAACTGCAATCATTGGAATGAAGATCACGAACGTTTGAACACCATCATGCAGCACCTTGCAGGAAAAAGCGTTTTATTGATTGGAGATTTCAATGCGAGAATCAGCAACCTACAAATCATCACATCTCAAAGTATTAACAACTCCTTATTAAATCCTGTTAACAGATCATCAAAAGACGCTGTACACAACCAAAACGGCACACATTTCCTAGAAATGCTTCAGTTGTATGATTGCATAGTGTTAAATGGATGTACGAATGGTGATAACGATGGTAATTTTACTTTCTATGGTGGACAGGGCAACTCCGTTATTGACTACTGTGCGGCAAATAACATTTGGGTCAACTTAATAACAAAATTCGAGGTACAGCACCAAAACTTTTCTGACCACATGCCCATTACCGTCGTTTGGACCAGTCAAAGTTCCAATCAAGAAAGAACTCTGAAACTTATCCCTAGATTGAAGTGGAAGCAGGAAGATGCGGAAAAATACCAACAAAATTTACAACATCATATGTCAACCTTAAATGTATGCTCTGATTCAACTGAAGTACATTCAAACAAACTTATGCGCTGCATTAGGAGCTCTGCATCATCTATGGCTCATAATGGAATCTTAAAGTTCAAACAAAAGTGGTTCGACAATGAATGTATGAAATGTCGTAAAAAATCATTTTCTCTCTTTAATGCTATGCGGAATTCCAACTCCCAAGCTTTAAAAAAATCGTATGTTGAAGCAAATTCTCGCTACAAAGAAATGTGTTTGAAAAAGAAAACTGCATACGAAAATAAGCAAGCATGTAAACTTGGTCAAACAAAAAGTTCTAAGGAATTCTGGAAGATTACGAAAGAGATAAATGGATCCAATTTTGCAATAGGTATTGGACTAACTGCTGATGACCTATCTGTACACTTCCAAAATCTCCTTTATGGCAAATCCACACTGAACTACCACTTTGCGGAACCCTTGGTAAACAACGAGTGCTTGGACCAAGAAATAACAGTTTCTGAAATATATGCCGTTATTCACAGAGCGAAAAATGGAAAAGCCCCGGGCGAAGATGGTATCGCATATGAATTTTTCAAGAACGCACCTCCTTGCTTCATCGACCAACTGAAGATCCTATTCAACAAAGCGTTTCAAAATGAGGACATCCCTAGTTCATTTAAAAAGTCAGTGATCTTCCCGATTCACAAAAAAGGAGCTCTGGACCTGGTTGAAAACTATCGAGGAATCTCGTTTATGAATGTCCTGGCAAAATTGTTCTGTGGAGTTCTAGCAGACAGATTGGAATCGTGGGTTGACGTCAACAATATCCTCTCCGAATTCCAAGCTGGTTTTAGGAAAAACTATTCCACCATCGATCACATTTTTACAATTACGTCGATCGTCAAAGCTTTTCAAGCTAGGAACAAAAAGGTTTACGCATTCTTTGTTGATTTCAAATCAGCTTTTGACTTGGTAAACCGGAATGCTCTCTTTTATAAGCTCACGCAAATAGGTATTTCGACAAAATTTATCCACGCAATAAAAGAAATGTATTTCGACTCAAAAGCAGCTGTCTGGGATGAGTCAGTATATTCAAAATGGTTCGCAACAGACAATGGTGTCAAACAAGGATGTCTCCTCAGTGCTCTTTTGTTTTCACTGTTCATCAATGACATAGTGAATTGTCTTCCTGGTGGAATTCGTATATCTGGAATGTCAATCAACGTACTGCTGTATGCCGATGATTTGGTTTTACTTTCTGAGTCAGCCGATGTATTACAACTAATGATAAATCGTCTATCAGAATATTGCTGCAAATGGGATCTTCTAATTAACACTGATAAATCTAAAATTATGGTATTTTCGAGATCTTCCAGGAGCCAGGACCGTTATAATTGGTACTTCAATGGTAACCCTCTGGAAATGGTTAACGAATATAAGTATTTAGGAGTGAAACTTAATACAAAGATGGACTTTCACGAACATTTAGTTGAAAAAACCAATATATGCCAAAGTATGGTAAATCTCTCGTGGAGAAATATTTTTTCAAACAAACGAATCCTACTCTCTACGAAATACAAAATATTCGACGCTGTTGTGAAGACTACGCTTTGCTATGCTGCTCAAGTGTGGGGTATGGAAGAGTACGAAACGATTGAAAAATTCCACAGAAATTTCTTAAAAAAACTCTTCAACCTTCCCCTGAAAACCCCAAGCTATGCGATATACATAGAAACAGGACTTCCTCAGCTTTTTACTAGTACTTTGAAGACTCAAGCGGATTATATCGTAAAAGTTTTTAGTCAACCAGATGAGCGCCTGTCCAAAAAAATGCTCCGATACGAAATTAGAAATGAGGATTGGTGGATGAGGAAATGGAAAGATATGGCAATCAGTTTTGATGAGGAAGTTCCGATGGATGGAAGAAACTTGGTTGATTTGAAGGATCAGCTCTATCGCATAATTTCAAAACACGAAAACTCTGTACGGGATGGTTTTAAAGATAACGCGCGCAAATCCATCAATAGAGTTTTGTACTCCCAACTCAATATGAGCTTAAATCAAGCAAATTATTTTCAAGACTCACTAAGTTACAACGAAATCTCCTTCATTTTCAAAGCAAGATGTGAACTCTTAGGACTCAACGGAGCACCTTACAATGGAAGTTTCAACCAATTTTGCTCCTTATGTAATCTAAAATCCAAAGAAGACTGCTTTCATTTTATCAGTATATGTCCCATTTTTGCACCCCAACGGATTTCGTATTGCGGAAAAAGAACTCTAACAATGCAAGAAACAATAAAACTTTTGAACGGAACTGACTGGAAAACCCTCGCATCATTCTTGAAAAATATTTCCATGTATAGGATATTGATTATATCTGAATTTGAATAGTTATACTTATTTATTATTTTGTAATGAAAAGAATCTTTTATATACATTTATTTCAAATTGCTAACCGAGCTGACGGCAATGCCATAGCTTTAAATTCATTCAATTGTTAACAAATGTATCAAAACAACGAATCAATAAATGAATACTTACTTACTTACTTAATAAAATGTTGTACTTAAAATAAATGAATTTTTTTATTAAAAATTAATAAAATTTTTTTTTGTATTCGTTTAATTTAATATAAATTGAATTAAAAATTAATAAAACTCTTAATATAAATTTTAATTCAAACATTGATTGAAATTCAATATATATTGAGTATTCAATGTTCAATTCTGAAGAAGTATACAAACCGGTTTCTTTTGCAGATCCATTCTCAACCAGGGTAAAAGTTGCATCATTACCAAAACAAAAATTGAAAAAATAAAAAGGCTATTCAAAGTAATGGTTCTTTATTTTATATAATAATATATACTTATATATATTTAAATTAATAAATTACACGGAAGTATTTTTATAACAATGACAAACATAACAAATTTATTTAATTCCATTGAATAAGCTTAAACAAAAAAAAAACAATATTTTCATTCTATGTATCACAAGTTAAATATTTTTACATTGTTGTATATGGAACTAAAATATAGGCCTTATTTTTTAAATAGTAAGCTTCATACGGCTTCTTTATACTTTAATTACTATACGGAATCAAAATTTTTACATTTGTACTTTCCACACAAAACAAATTCAAATTTGTATCAAATTCAATAGAATTGTATTCTATGCAGTAGAAATATACTGATTCCTCCATTAATAAAACATGTTCAATTTTTAAAAAATCTTTCACATTTTTCCGAAGAAAAAATCCACTCTTGTAATGGAACCCATTATCATATTCCACAAATTGTGTCGTTAAAACTGTCTTACTTTGTAAACTTTGTAAGTTTGCATACGAAAGCATTTCTGTAAAATCTGTGTTGCAGTCTTTGAACATTTTTAAAATTCCAAAAGTAGGTTTTTCTTCAAACTCTTTATTTTTCCAAACAGTAAAGGAATATTGCTGATGGCGATTAGCTAAAGTTTTGCATATATTTATATAATTGTTAAGGCTTGAATTCAATTTTGTAAATTATCTATGCTTTGCTTCATATCTACAAGTTGACATATTGATAAGTGGGCCCATTATTTCAATAATACGCGGATAATGGGTAAGAAAGTGATGCTTAGGTAAAAGATTCATTTTGTATTCTTCAGAAATACAAGAAAGGTGCTTCTCAATACTTATAGACAGAGATTCTACTAAAGAATTCGAGATCTCAGGTGCAAAAACAATGTTTATTATATTCAACATCGTTGTAATTCCTTTCCATAATTGTGGAAATATGCCACTATATTTACCAAAAATTAATGGAAAATGGAGCATTAAGCAGTGGTTTTGACTTGCTGTTAATCCAATATTGGTTGGACTTTTTTCTAAGCTTATGTGCGACGGCAAACTTTTTCGAAATAAGTAGCCGAAACGAAATGATTGAATTTCAATATTGATTTTTTCTACTTTTAGAATATTGCTTTCGACTATTTTTTTTAAAAAGGCTCTCATTATAAAAGGGACCGTTCCCTCTAGAACGTCATGCATTAAATCCACGCTAGGATTTTTGAAAATGTTGAAATATGACAAATTATTCAAAATACAGTACCGTTTTATACCTTTTGATTCGCCATAATCATCAAATGTCAGATTCTGGTTTTTTTTGAATATGTTCAAATAATCTTCCGACGAACGAATAAGATTTTGCTTTTCAGTAAAGGAAACTTGAGTTTCTGATCTAGACATAGTACATATCCGACAAAAATGTGAGGCTCTAAATGATTCAACGAGGCCTAATGCAGAATTCGCACCTAAGTTGTCATGACACAAACTAACCAATGTGCCTCTTAGCAAAATATTACCAAGCCTTATACCATCCTTCTCAAGAGTCTGAATGTCCTCGACGATTGGTTTCAAAACAGTATTGAATGAACAGCCTTCGTTCTTAAGGTCATTTGCATAGAACAATGCCACTAAATGTATATTTTCTAAACGTGAATTAAAGTTAAATCCTAGATTAAGAACAGTAAAATATATGGCTCCAATTTTATGGACAGTTGTTTTGCTGCCTAAAGGATTAACCACCTCAAAATCATCATAAAATAATTGCAGCTGCACAGCATTTGGGTTTTGTGAAAAAAAATCATTTGAAGTGAAAGCCTTAGCGCAGCAAAAATTTTTAAATTGATTATTTTTACATTCATGATTTCTCGTCAGATAAAGCTTAAGGAAAGATCCATTATCAAAAATAAATTTTAATGTTTCAAGTATTGATATGTACTGATAAGTACATTGAACATACATCTCTTTGTAATCTTTACTTGCAATATCATATTTTTTTTCCCATCTACCACCCAAATTCTTTGCAGTTGCTTTCACAAACGGTTGTTTTTGTCTTTTATAAGATGAGCAAATTTTTTTAAAATCATTTTTAAAAGAATTTTTGCTGTTCGATAATAGGGCCTTATAGTCAATAACGTCAGTTTTAGTTACAGTTTGGTCAATAAGATGTTCAACATTTTCAAATGCTGAAGAAACGATGTTACTAACACTCGAAAGTATTTTTGAAACATTAGTTTGGGCTATTCCCATGGATAATATCTCGTTTGAAAAGTCGTTAATAACATCGTGAAAGTTAACGAGATCGTTGAAAGCGCTTGAGTTATTTTTAGGCACTGTTTTTTGAATGGCAGTATTATTAATTTCTATACTTGCAACTACATTGCGCTCGATTGGCATAATTGGACCTTGAAAGCTTGGCAAACAATTTGCTGCATGTCGTCTTAAGCCACTGTATGTGCAAAATTCGCGAGAACATTGGTTGTTTGCTATGCACTTAAGAACCATGTTTTTCTCATTTGTAAAAAAATGGGTTGAACGTAAGTGTGAGATTACGAACGATATCGTTTGAAATGTTTTATGGCATACAAAACAAAAATAATCCATATTAATGCATAGAGGAATAGTTTTGTTAAATTATATTACAAGTAAATCAGAATTTTGAATGTAGTGCAATTTACGATATATAATAAAAATACTAAAAGCGAAATAATTAGGTTAAAAGGTAGTTCATTTGAGTAAAAAAAAATAACTATAATAATTAATTAAGTAAAATAATAAAGTACAAAAAGTATTAAAAATATTCATTTGATTAAAAAAAATAACTAAAATGATGTACTTTTTTGTTTAGAGCAAAGTTAAAGAGATAAATTGTTTGCAAGTTGTAAATTATTTAGTTTATGCTTTAATTTAGAAAATATTTCAAGTAAGCGATTTGATTTTGTGGTTGGATTTTCATCTATTTTATAAATAAAAATGGAAAAGAATTGAAAAAATGTTTTCAAAGAATAATCATATTCTATATTAAAAACATAGAATATCTTGAAAAGCAAATCAAATGTTTCCTTAAAATTAAAATTAATTGGAACACATAAAATTTTATGGTCCAGAACAATATAAAATTGTGATATTGCTTGCCTGTTTGGGCCAACACAAATTATGTGTGGCTGTGACAGACAGACAGACAGACAGACAGACAGACGGACAGAATTTTTAGACCATCTTTTTTCGTCTTCGCTATCATCGTAATGTCATGTTTGATTGTTATCTCAAAACTTTTATTTTCGACGAATGCATAACTTGCCTTATATAGTAGGTACCTATAATCACAAGTAAAAATTGTTATTGAGCTCGGCAAGTATTTTGTACAGAAAAGAGTAAAATTTTTATTGTTGTTGCCCAAAAACCAAATAATGAAAAATGTTATTTTTATAGTAACTTATGAATAAATACAAAACTATAATTTCATTGCAAGAAAGATTAACCTTAAGGATATCCCTACTCGTATATGATTCCAGTTTCAAACTGGTGTTAGATCGATTACATTTAAGCTGAATCGTGTGCTTTCAATACTTTATTGCATCCGCAAACTTAACGAGTCGACTGCAGTGCAATTAAATTGACTACTGTTTGAAACTAGGATTCATAATAAATTATTATCTGACTGAAGTGCGGAAGGTCAAAGATGTGTGTGTGTTTTATTTTTGAAAATGAATTGAGTAGGCTTTTATGGTGGTTTTTTCCCTTCCAGTACAAAATTAGTTGGATTTTACTTCGAATCCGGTGGGATTTCAAATATTTCATCTGGCATCATTGTCTTCTGCTGTTAAAGAGTTTGGCTAGAAGGACATCCGCTCCACTCGTGGCGATGACACATTCGAAAATTTCGAACAGTTTTTCTTTTGATTTATTTTCCTAACTTAATTAATCTCTTTTTTTTTCTCTGGACAACACACTTTTAATTATGTAATATAAATGAAATCCTATTTGGTTACACGCATAAGAAGATACTTGATGAGCAGGTTTCTGGGTGATAGCCCAAATTGTTCCTTTTGAACTATTCTGAGTATCTTGAATCGGCAACACAGATGAAAGGGTAACATAAGAATAGGTTGTTTGTCACAGTTCTTTGTTATCGTTTTTATCTGTTACAATAGATTTGCTTGTGTCAAAAAACTATAATTAATGATATATCAGTTCAGTTTATTTTATAGTTGTGGTATCAAAAATTTCAAATAAAATATTAATTCAAAAGAGAAGGGAATAGATTTTCAGCTATTTTTTTTCTATGTATCTAGACTAGTTTTTTTTTATTGCAATCTCACACCAAACGAAATTATACAAAATTATTGTGTTAATAAGTACACAAATCTGTGCGAAGCACGCAATTTAGCACTTCTGCTAAGTTGTTTATTCCGTGTCTAGAGCCAACTCCAATGAATCTCTTGTTGTTTCTATTTGTGTTGAAGTAAATAATTCGACATCCAAATTATGTTAATTTAAAAATAAACGGCAGCCAAATGAGCAAGCAGTAAGTTTCTTGAATTTCCAATAAGAAAAAAAAAAAATTAAAACACACTACCTATTGCAAAATATATACATACTAATATAGGTATACGAAACTTCTAGTCAGCTCACGTACCTATAACCAGCAAGGATTCTCAATGAAAGACCTAAAGGTTTCTATGCCAAAGTATACACTCAAAACCCTGCTTTCATCCTTGTCCATTATTTAAAGTTCGTCATTTGATGACGCCATCCATGAGATGAAATCATGATCCGTCGAGTGTACTGTAAAGTATGTACATAAATATGTATAGGGAAGTATAGATAACTACTGAGACTGCAATTACTTCCACTTCTCAACTCATTGTGTGCATTACAAGGACTCTATAGCAGAATGTTCAAAACGTGGTCGGCAAGCTAAAAATTTGTCCCTGGAATATTCACACTTTCCGTTTGGAATGTAAAACATCCACTGATTAGAATGTTCAGCTGTATATAGGAAGTTTGATAATAGAAGGAAGCATTTTGGTTGTGTGGTTGAAAAATTGGGGTGGAAGGTGGAACGGAAGAAACTATATAATATTGTTGGCAGCTGAAGGACCAAGTTGTCCAATTATCGTACAATTTAATTGGCATTAACAAAACTAACTACTCGGAGAAGGAAGATTTTTTTTCTTTCCTTTCCTAATGCAGTTAACGACCTTTTTTTTCTGGGCATGTGTTGTGTAATGAGGACGAATTTGTAAAGAAGTCCTGTTCAGGGCAACGAATTTGAATATATCTGCAATAATAGCCAATAAGCATCTCAAACTCTAGTTTTATAGAGGAAGGTCTTTTTTACAGTGTGTTTTGATTGTGGTAGAGATGTCGAGCCCGACTTGAATAAGTCTTTTTTTTTTAAACACTTTTTGATTTTTAATAAACAAGGAGTCTGGTCGGAAAACCCTTCATATGTATCTATTTATATTTTTCGGTGCCGTGAGTTAAAGCCATTTATGAAGTAACGCCATAATGGCGTCAATTCACTTTCAAATGCGAATTAACGGCATAATCCACTTATGAGAGGAAAAGCTTTTCTATGAAAAGGAATTTTTGAATATCGCTAGTGGCTTACCCCCACATTTCATAAAAGAACAAAAACATAGTTCTAAAAATTTCAGGTATACCAATATAATTTTAACCATTTTTTCTTCGTTATATGAAAATAGCCTATATCTTTTAATTTGGTTTGTGTAAATTGTTTTAATACACCCAATTTTAAGGGCGTGATTTTTATAAAATACCTTGATTCTTGGAAGATCGTTAAGAAAGTACTCGATTAAGCTGTGGTTATACATATACACGGAAAGAATTTTTAGATCAGATCAAGAAAAATGAGCTGCAAATCACGAAAATCTTATGCAGTTTCTCACCCTAGCTCGGGGTTTTGCAAATTACGACTCCTTGTTCGCAATTTTCAAAATTGAACGAAATGAAGATATTGACACTCAAAAATAGCAAATTATCACTTTTTTGGGTCAATAATTCGATCCTGAGAAATAAAACATTGTCATCGCGAATCGAAAATTGATCCAAATTTGTATCAATTTTAATGTGGCAGTATGACAGAGTAGCTTAAGTCGACATAAGGGATTTACCACTTTTTCAACTGATAGAAGTCTACAGTTTGAGAGACACTTTTCTACCTCACCCCGATTTAAAAACTTTTCTTCGCTAAAGAAATATTAAGTGTTTCCTTACCACTTATGTTTTAATGACTATATAATGTTTTCAACATAGTAGCTTATGTTTAGGCATTTTCTTAAGTTACAACATTTAAAAAATTTAATTTCAACAGAACATCTTATGTCGCAGTAAGTGGCGTGAATTTTTAAGTTTCTTGGTTCGCTTTGCTTTTTTCAAAAAAACTTATATTAACTTAAGAGGTTTTGTCAAAATTTGGTTTTGATCTCATGGACACTTATGTTAACATAAGCTGTTTTTTCAAAACTAAGAAAATTGAATTTTGAAATCTTAAGTTTAACAGAACGACTTATGTGATCATAAGCTTTTCTTTTAAGAGGCAATTTTTAAATAATCGTTCCTTATGTAAACATAAGTTGGTTTTGTTGAATGCAAATCAGTTCACTACATTGACTTGAGAACGAATGTTGTGTTTTTAGATTCGGAGACATCAAAAGCGTTTTTATTTGAGGAATAAGTTTTTTGCGCTGAAGTGTGTTTTGTATGCCTTTTCAATTGTTCTTTGAAATCGTGTGTTAAATTTATATAAATCGAAATGGAACGTGCCAGAAAAATGCTGTCTATGGCATTGGCGAAGCAAAGGCAGTTATTTGATCAAACATCAGAACCTTCTACAAGCTACGAAAATAATCCAAGTTCTTCAAATGGTAAGTCATATGGTCTTACACAAAAAAGAAAAAATAAAATCATCAAAATGAAGTGCCAGGCATATCGGTAAATGAAGGATTCCAAAACGTTAAAGAAAACGGAGGTAATGTTAATGAAACCCAAAATGCAGTTTCCCATATGGATGTGGAAGAAGAAAAAGATTTTGATGCTGATGATTCAATATTTGATCCTGATTTTGTGCCTTCTGATTCTGACAATGTAAGTAACAAATCTGATATTTCCTTGAGTACGAAAAACGCTGGCAGTCAGGTAGAGCAAAACCTATTATTTGGAGATTGTGAATCTATACAATCAGAAAATGATGAAGAAAATAGCGAAACCAACGCAAAACAACCAAAAAAGTTGCGAAAAGAAAAAAGAAACTCTGGCAAAAGCTACATATCTACAAGTGGGAAGGTTGTTCAAGAACGGATTGTAAGGAAATTGGATGACTGTCGCAACAAATGCAAGGACAAAATTTCATTTGAAAATCAACAACTTATTTTTAAAAAGTACTGGGAACTTGGATCTTACGAGTTGAGACAAGCTTTTGCTTCCGGTTTCATTGTGGTTGAGGATACTAAATTTGAAAGAAAACAAAAGAGCCTTACTAATCCCAGAATGCGAAAACACACCAATAAATATTTTTTGGAAATAAGTGGTGAAAGGGTTTCAGTCTGCCAAAAATGTTTTAGATATACCCTTTGTGAATCGGAGCAATTTATCAAAACAGTAGTTAAAAAAAAGCTGGAAGGCAATGGAGCGTTTAGTGGTGATTTGCGAGGAAAACATCCTGGTCCCAAAAAAATCTCTCCTGAAAAAGAAAATGAGATCATTGGATTTATCAATAGCTTTCCGTCATACGAATCCCACTACACTAGACGCGACACTTCTAAAAGATACTTGTCAAGCGATTTATCTATTGCAGAACTATTTCGGCTGTATTCGGAAAAGTATAATCCAGTTTCACTCTCTAAGTTTTCCAAGATTTTCAACACTCTCAACTTGAAATTTAAAAAGCCGAAATTAGACACATGTCATAAATGTGAAGTCTTAAAAATGAAAATTGACGTTGCTACTGATGAGGAAGAACGAGAGAATCTTAAAAAAGAGCAAAACGATCACCATCTTGAAGCAGATCTTGCATATAAATCGAAAGCAACAGACAAATCTAAGGCTGAGAACTCTTCATCTATAAAAGTTCTAACGTTCGACTTACAACAGTGTCTTCCAACACCATTTTTAAGAACTTCAGTCTCTTTTTATAAACGCCCATTGTGGACATACAATCTTACAGTTCATGACTGCAAGACGGGGCAGCCAGTATGTTATATGTGGCATGAAGCGCTAGCAAATCGTGGCGGAAATGAGATCGCGTCATGTGTATTTAACCATCTTCAGAGCCTTCCATCTGAAACTCGACATGTTGTTCTTTATAGCGATTGTTGTCCAGGACAGAACAAAAATTCGTTTATTGCTTCAATGTTTGAGACTTTTTTACAGATAGAAAATAATGTGGAAACCATTGATCACAAATTTCTTCTTCCTGGGCATACTCACATAGAGTGCGATGTTGACCATGCCCTAATTGAAAAGAAGAAGAAGCTTACAACCGTCAAAATACACCATCCTCGTGATTGGTTTCAATTTGTGAGAACAGTGGGCGTAAAACATAAACTTGATGTGAAGGAAGTAACTCAAGATCAGATTTTTAATTTCTCAGCTGTTTCAAAGGAAAAATTTATGTGGCGCAAGGTGGACAATGACGGGCAGAAATTTTGTTGGCAAAAGGTTAAATGGATGAGGTTCACGAAGGAGTTTGGAATGGTATACTTTTAAACTTCGCTCAAGGAAAACGAAGATTTTAGGACGTTGAATATAAGACGCCGCCGTGGGTTCAACTCAATCAAAATCACGGATTTGCAGAAATGTTATTCTTCACCACTTGAAATCAATGAAAAGAAAAAGCAAGATTTATTGGATATGCTGCCACTGATTGACAATATTTACCATCCTTTTTATCAAAACTTAAATTCGAATAGAGTTGCAGACTTTCACCCTGATTTGACTGAAGGTGACGAAGAAGATCAATAAACCAAAGTTTAAAATGAAACAAATATTGTTAATACTTATAATTATAACGTCTTATTTAAGTTTTCAATAAAATGTATACGGTTTGAGTTCCTTTTAATGAATTTTTGTAATCAATATTATTTTTATAAAGTAAATAAAAATTTCAAATAATTTGCTTATGTATGTATTTTTTTTTGTATTTGAATTCGTTATAACATCTTAAGTCAACTTAGGGTCCTCATATTTATTATTAAAATTATGACAGAAGAACTTATGTTACTTAAGATTTTTATTATTTCCAAATAGATTTTTACAAAAAAACTTAAGTGTAAAAACTAATTTTAAACTACTTTTCTCTTTATATTTTTTTAAAAAACTTACATAAATCATCAATTATGTATACTCCTTACTTTGCAATTGAGCAAAAAAAAATTTAAATAAATAATAAATACCATTTTTTTACAAAAACGTAAATTTCTCGAAAACGTTTTTCTTAACATAAGCTACTCTGTCATACTGGCACAGTTATATTTACTCGATTGTAAATTGCAAAAAGCGAGTCGTAGATTTCCATTTTTTGTTTTGAATCAAAAATATGTTTTTGAAAAAATGAGTGGTAAAGTTGTAAATTGCAACCCCATTTTACTCAATTTGTAACATATATCGCTTTGAGAGAGAAGCAACTTTTTCTATTTATTGAAAAGCATTTATTATTATTTATTGAAAACTGTAACTTTTACTTACATGGCTGATTCTAGGAATCGAACTCGAGACCTTCTGCATATCAACCTAGCACACATCTACTAGGCCATGGTGATGCATCCAAGTCGGATATCAAAATTAATAATAAGAAGCAACCTGAATATGAGTTACATTTTAGGGGTGTTCTGAATTAAGATTATGTTTTATTGGCGAGAAAAATATAGACGTCTTATTTTGGACGTCTAACCTCTAATGTACAATTTTTTGTGATGATCATTTAAATAAAGGTAAGAAATTGTATATAATGTGTAGTTGAAATTCAACCTTGTACTCCCTATGTACATAATAGAACTACAAAAAAGGCATTATTGGAGACACAAGCGGGGCCAGGGCCTAATGACTTACATTCTGAACGATTACTGTATGTGCGTTGATATTCTGGTGGAATATCATTTCCCGCTGAATCCGAGTGGCTTACAAAGATCCACTTTTAGTATTAACCAGATTTATTTTTCGAGGATTTTACATTTCCTCAAAAGAGACAGTACCAAAAAAAAAAAGATAATTATTAGTTGGAGGCAGGGATCGAACTCCGGACCTTCGACGTAGCCGTCAGACACACTTGAGATGATTTTAACACTCAGAGAATGTAAATCACGAAAAATTTTTAGCAAATCCAGATTGGTAAAAAGTATAAATGGAATTATTCCCTTGAAGTAGTAAATTGCGACAAAAAGGTTGTAATTTACTTTGAAGGGCACAAGCTTGAATTATAACTTTTAATTGTAAATCTCAACTTAGGAATTGTTGTAATTTGCGATGAATTGAAAGTTAAATTGCCACATTTTTCTATCAGTTTCGAATCAAAGCGCCGTGATTTACAAAAAAAAAAACATGTTTTGTAAATTGCAACCGAATATTTCGCAATTGGTGATTTTCCAATTCCTTCCCTGTAGGGTACCATTATTTTTCGGGCTAACTTGACCGGACTATGATATCAAAACGTTCAAAAATTAAATACTGATTGTAATTAATCAGGTTTGAGTTTCGAGATTTTTTAAAAACAATTCTACCCGTAGAACTTTAAATTCATTGGCAGTGTTGAAAATACTGTGCTTAAGTTCCTTGTCGAAACTATGTTGCCCTTTCTTCTTCTCCAACCCCCTTTTTTACTTGCGATTATAGGTACTATAAGGCAAGTTATGGATTCGTGCAGAAAAAAAAATTTGAGATAACAATCACACATGACATTACGATGATTGAGAAGTCGAAAAAAGTGGGTCTGTCTGTCTGTCTTTCTGTCTGTTCGCGCCTCTGGAGGCTGAACGGGTGGGCCGATTTGCTTCAAATTTGGCATTAAGGATTTATTTGGCCGTCCCTCGGAACATATTTTTTACTTGCGATTATAGGTACTATAAGGCAAGTTATGCATTCGTCGAAAAAAAAAGTTTTGAGATAACAATCAGACATGAAATTACGATGATAGCGAAGACGAAAAAAGATGGTCTAAAAATTCTGTCCGTCTGTATGTCTGTCTGTCTGTCTGTCTGTCTGTATGTATAGAGACCTACAGCCCAAACGGGTGGGCCGAATTGCTTCAAACTTGGTATAAAGACTTTGTTGGGTATTGTACAGAGGGGAAATTGAAATTTTTTTTTTAGCTCAAAAAATAACGGTACCTGCCATACAACCGTTACGTTAAAGCTTATTTTTCTCAAAAACGGCTCTAACGATTTCTATTTAAAAAAATCAGTGTTGCTTTTTAGGTACGACCAATCATATGGCTGAAAAAAAAGTTTTAAAAAACGACTAAGAACGGTACTTTCCATAGGACCGTTTTTTTTGCTTTCGACTAACTCGAAAACGACTCAACCGATTCTTTCGAAGTTTCACACATATATAGTTGTAGGTAGCTCAATTTGTACTGCATACCAATATTTTCTAAAAATATTTTTTTGTATTTTTAAAAGCATTTTTAAGAAAAAAAATTAAAAAATTAATATTTTTAAGACTCCTTATTAAATTTTTTTCTAAATTTATAAATAAATGTATTTGCTAAATACCTATGAAATGGCGTTTTTGAATTTTGTTTGAAAATTTTTTTCAAAAAGTTTTTCAAAAAAAACTTTTTTTCTCAAAAACCACTTCACAGATTTTTATAAATTTATTCTCATAAATTCAAATTTATCCAAAAAATGGCGTACTTTTTTTTCAGCTCAAATTAGTTTAAGTATTTATTTCAGAATTTTGAAAAATGTATTTTTATCAAAATCTCAAGCTCCTACACCACTGTCATACATTAGAGCAAGTTCGTGCGACCCAGTCGTGCATTTTATTATTTTTGCTCTAGGTCCAAAAATAACGGCACCTGCCATACAATCTTGAAGACAAAAATTGATTTTCTCAAAAACGGCTCTAACGATTTTGATAAAACTTTCAGAATGCTATTTTTGCAGGACAATCTATCTTTTGGTTTGAAATTTTTTTTTTCAAAATTTGTCTAATAACGGTACCTCTCATAGAACCAGTATTTTCAAACCAAATTTTCTCGTAAACTATACATTCGATTTCAATAAAATTTTGGCCACAGGAAGTCATTCATAATTTTATTAATATGGCATTTCAAAATTTTGAAAAACTTTTTTTTTTGATTTTTTTATAATTTTTTCAAAAATTTTTTTGGTTTTCAAAATATGTTGGAAACGGGTACATTGATTTTTTTAAAAATTATTTTTCAAATGTAAGCTACAGATTGCCATATATTTGTTTACTCAAATAAATTTCAAAACATTTTTTGAAAAAGTTTTTCAAAAATAACCTTAAAAAAAAAACGATTTCCAATATTTTTTTTTTCCTAGATTGACGTATAGCTTTGAAATTTTATTGCATACTTAGTTTTTCCGAGAAAACTCTTAAGCTAATTTAAAAAATAAGAGAATTTTCGAAATTATTTAATTTTTTTTATAATATATGGATAATGCAGCCACTACGCAATTGGTTATCATAAGACATAAGAGCAAGTTCGTGCGACCCAGTCGTGCATTTTATTTTACTAAACAGTAAAGAGTATTTATATGCCAAAAATTACCTTCTCACAACATCTTGACGTCTGATCATAAATGTTCTTTTATACATTCGAGTGCATGTCGAAGCAAATATTAGTCCATTGTGTTCAAGAAAACACGCGATAGGAACAATAAAAATAATTAGGAGAGTTCGACAGGGTCAAACACTCACCGTAAGGTATAACCAACAATCCTGACAAAGTAATGCCATAGAAACAGCAATTTTAGCCGTATAGAAGTATCATTAAAAACAAATTCAAAAAAAAAAAAAAAAAAAACTGGTCATTAGTCCTTGCTAAATTATCGGTCTTGAGTGGAAAATTTAAGTTACTTTTGGCGTGCATTGTATTTTTGTAAGGATTAAAAAAGACTTTGGATTTGATGTTGGAGAAACAAACTTTATTCATCGATGGTTTGATAATAATGGTTTTAAGATACATCACGGCTGCTATACTTCTTCCATGATGTATGTATGTAGTTGTTAACATAATTAAGGAGAGTTGGTAAGGACTCAAACTGCACTTGGGAAATGTTTGAAATGTTTTATATTCTTTCTCTTTGTCTTGTGGTTTTTATAGCGTTTCAATGGGACAAGGATCGGCTATCTCCAAACTCATATCTACATCTACACCAAAAAAGTAACGACCCCTTATACAGGGTGTTTCGTAGTTCGTATAGTCAATAACTTGCGAAATGGTAGAAAAAAGAAAATTCTTCTTACAATACAAAATTTGTATGAGAATACATATATTTTCTTGTCATTGTCATTGTCAATTTTATTTTCGTAATAGTTATATGTTAAAAATGGAAATATAAGCGTTAACATGGGGGTCAGGATTATGTCAAAAAGTAAGCCTTTTCTTAAAATTCGGAAAGTGATATCAAAATTGGATTAGAACCCGATTTTGGTCTTCAAACATGTCCATAAACTTTTTAACAAATGTGTTCCAACCATTGTTTTCCATTCGAAATAAATAAACGACAAATTTTTCTGTGGGAAAAATTATTGTAAAAAAACCCACATTTATTTTCCGTATTTTACACAATGGCCAGAACGACCTCTCGTTTTAACTGAGTGAGAGTGACTGACTCTCATTTTGATATATTTTAACGAAGACATGTTGTATAAAAATATATATATAAAAAAAATAACGAAGAACTATACGTATGGCCAGTGTTGCCATACGTAACAGTCCCGGCAAAAAACATAGTTTTTTTTCTCCAATATAATTCCAGTTTATTTTGTTTCCATTGGCAGGATGCACAGCTTCTGAACTGGCCTTTTCAGTTTGTTAGTGGCCGTTTGTACCACTACGTTGCGTACCAAGCCGTCCTGGCTAGGTAGTAGTTCGCATATCCGAGCCATTGCCCAACGAGTAGGGAGGAAGTTCTCACTCGGAAGAACAACCAATTGGCCCACCTTTAAGTTCTCCTTCTCCTTCCGCCATTTTTTGAGCTCCTGCAATGTTGTTAGGTATTCTGATTGCCATCGTACCCAGAAGTGCTGGACCATCCTTTGCCTTTCTCTCCATAGTGCAGTTCCTACTGATTCTGAACGATCGTCCAATCTGAAAGGGAGAGGTAAAATTAGTGGTTCACCTACCAGAAAATGTCCCGGCGTCAACGCCTGGACGTCCATTGGGTCATCACTCAAAGGGTGAAGAGGCCTGGAATTGAGTATGGCCTCTATTTGCGTAAGCAAAGTCCTGAATTCTTCCGGGGGCAACATCCTTTGCCCCATAATTCTCCTTAAGTGAAACTTCCTAGATTTCACTGCCGCTTCATAAATCCCTCCTTGATGCGGGGCGGCTGGTGTCATAAACTTCCAGTCGGTACCCTTCCGGTGCAAATGATCTAACATGTCCTTGTCTGAAAAGATTCTTAATGCTTTATTTAGTTCCTTTGATGCGCCAACGAAAGCCGTTCCGTTGTCGCTAAACATCCTTTCACATCTTCCCCTCCTGGCAATGAACCTTTCATATGTATCTATGAAGGCCATAGAAGATAAATCTGTGACAGGTTTGATATTTATTGCTCTAGTCCTTAGGCATACAAATATTGCTATCCCATATTCACAATTGTACCTCCTGTACCAAAGAATATAAAAATATATGTACATCCTGTATCATATATTGAAATCTGTACATCCTGTACAAAAAATATAAGAATATATATGTGTACCCTGTACAAAAAATATAAAAATATATGTACATCCTGTATCATATATTGAAATCTGTACATCCTGTACAAAAAATATAAAAATATATGTACATCCTGTATCATACATTGAAATCTGTACATCCTGTACAAAAAATATAAAAATATATGTACATCCTGTATCATATATTGAAATCTGTACATCCTGTACAAAAATATAAAAATATATATGTACACATCCTGTACAAAAATATAAAAATATATGTACCCTGTACAAAAATATAAAATATAAATATATGTACATCCTGTATCATATATTGAAATCTGTGCATCCTGTACAAAAAATATAAAAATATATGTACCCTGTACAAAAATATAAAAATATATATGTACATCCTGTACAAAAATATAAAAATATATGTACATCCTGTGTGCACATTCCATTAGCAATCCTGCCAATCTTGATCTATTAGCTACGATTGCCGGATGTTTCATCTCGTAATCGATTTCCGACCTACCTAACCTTCCCCCTACCCGCAAGATATTATTTTTATCCAGTATCGGCTTTACGCTCATTATTTTACTCTTCTCCGGAAGCATTTGTCCTGCTTTAAGTGCCGTTATTTCCTTATTGTAATAATCGTGTTGACTAATACGTATTAAATATTCCATGGCTCCTGCCTTCTCCTCTCTCGTTGGTGGCATTACTTCCTGCTGCCCCTTTCTCCTTTTTACTCTTTTGTCTCAGGTTCCTCCTGTTTTTAATCCACTGTTCTACCGGTTTACATAACTAACGATGTTCACCGCTTTTTCCAGTTTGCTAACATAATCCAATAGAGGTACATTACCCCTTCCTCTCCCGAGGCCAATACTTATTGGTTCCTTAAATTCCGAAATTGAATGTATTTTCATTTCGTCCTCCGCTTCCTTATTGATTCCTTCCATTATTCCACTCCTTGGCCAATCCTGTTCCTCCTTTATTATCCAACTAGGACCATGCAGCCATAAGTTATTGTCTACCAACTCCTTTGGTAACATCCCCCTTGTCAGTAAATCTGCTGGGTTCTCCTTGCCATCTATGTGGCGCCAGTTCCTTATCTCCGTATTTGTTTGAATAGATGCTACTCTATTTGCAACATATGTCCTCATATCCCTTGTCTCCTTCCTTATCCAGAAAAATGCCGGACTTGAATCAATCCATAGCACATATTCCGTTCCTTTCCATTCCATTGACTCCATGATTTCTTTTATCATCCTTGATAGTAGCTCAGCTGCTGATAACTCCAGTCGCGGGATGGTCACCATTTTTAAAGGTGCCACCCTTGTCTTTGACGTTAAGAGCTTGCTTGTTATAACTCCGTTTCCATAATTTGCCCTTATGTATACGACCGCACCTAGTGCTGCCTCACTGCTGTCTGAAAACCCATGAATCTGTATACTTGTGCTTCCCCCTGAGCCCAACCATCTTTCTATTTTAAAATTTTCCAAGTAGATAATAGAATCCCAAAAATCCAACCAACGACGTTCTATTTCTATCGCTGGTTTATCATCCCAATCGATCCTCGATTTCCACAACTCCTGTATTATTATTTTTCCAATGATCGTAACTGGTGATATGTACCCGTTTGGATCATATAATTGAGCTACATGACTCACTATCTTCCTTTTTGTTATTGTTCCGTTGAAATTGGGATTTTTGACTATGAAAGTAAATTTATCCTCTTCTATCAACCATTTCAGTCCTAGAATGGTTGTCCCTTCCCCCTCAGAAAACAACAAAGTTTTTTCTGACTCAGCATCCATTGCTTTAACTACAGCATTGCTGTTTGATTTCCATTTCCTTAATTCAAATTTAGCTCCTTGTAATATTGCATCGATTTCCTTTGCTAATTTGATTGCTTCCTTGACTGTATGAGCTCCTGTTGTACAGTCATCCATGTAGAAGTCCTCTTCTATTGCTTTTGCTGCTTTTGGATATTTTTCTTTTGCCAGCCTGGCCGTTTCCATCCCTGCTCTTACAGCGACAAATGGAGATGCTGTTAGTCCAAAAGTGACTACCGTGAGCCAGTATTCCTTTAATCTTTTATTTGAGTCCTCTCTCCAAAACAATCTTTGTAAATTCCATTGTTCCCTGGCAAGTCTGACCTGATTGAACATTTTCCTGAAATACATCCAGTCCTCCTGACAAATACAAAAAATAATATATGTGTACATCCTGTACCATATTTAAATCTGTACGTCCTGTACCAAAAATTATAAAAAAAATATAATTTTTAAAAATCCAGCCAATCATCCTGACAAATATAAAAAATAATATATGTGTACATCCTGTACCATATTTAAATCTGTACATCCTGTACCAAAAATTATAAAAAAAAAATATAATTTTTAAAAATCCATCCAATCATCCTGACAAATATAAAAAATAATATATGTGTACATCCTGTACCATATTTAAATCTGTACGTCCTGTACCAAAAATTATAAAAAATATAATTTTTAAAAATCCATCCAATCATCCTGACAAATATAAAAAATAATATATGTGTACCTCGTGTACCATATTTAAATCTGTACGTCCTGTACCAAAAATTATAAAAAAAATATAATTTTTAAATGTCCGCATATACTGCTATTCTATTTCTCGCATTATTGTTTCATGCAGATCCTTCTGCAGTTTCGGCCCAAGCATTTGAATGTCATTGAGTGATAACCCAGTATCCGTTTTACAACTTGCGTCATAAACAATCCTGTTATCCTTTGGTATACAATGGTGTGGTATATAATACACCATTTCTCCTTGATTTGGTCTTTCCGTGGCCTCCTTTAAAATGCCCAACTCAATTTCTTCTTTCATTTTAGCGATATAGGTATTCCTCATCTCCGGATGTCTTCCAGACGCTTTTTCAAATAGAAAAAATCGCCTCAACGCTATTTCTCTGGAGCTGCCTAGCTCTCTGATTTCCGGTTTTATTGGTATCCTTACAATGAACCGTCCTGATTCGTCTCTCCTATGCGTGTCTTTGAAATGCTTTTCTACTAATACTTCCTCTTCCGAATATTTACTCCGTTCTTATTTGGTCTTGTTGCCATAATCGTTCCAATAGTTTAACCTGGCAATTTGTGCTCCCGCACTAAACTATGACTTACCACATTTGGTTGTGACCCTGTATCGAGAACCCTCTTATAGGTCCGATATTATAATTTTCCCCCACCAGCCTTACTAATATAGTTGGCATAAAAAAAAAATGTTTCCTGCCTAAAGAATATTGAAAGTCCGTGGAATATAGTTCAAAATTTGATTTATTTATTTTTCCCAATTTTTTGTTTTTTGAATGTTTTTGGGTCTCCTGCTTGGTCCTCCAGCTTCCGTTGGCTTACATTTACTTGGGGGGTAGCTCCGGCTTCCCCCGTCGCTCCTGCAGCTCCTGCTAATGGTTGGTCATCCTTGGCCGTTCTTCTCAGGTGTTGACGTAAAATTTCCGCCGTCCCATAATATTCTTCTTCTATTTCTTCCATAGTACTCTCCAACTCTGTCAGAGTTCCCTCGTCTGCGACCTTTACTAGGGCCAAAAATTGTCCGTTGGCCTTTTCCCACAATTGTAGTAGACGGTCGCTGCGAAGTAATATTCCATCCCGTGATGCTACGGTCACCTCCTGGGAATTAGCATAACTCGCTAACCTCGAGATGCCCTTCCTTGTTGCTTGGAACAGCCTGTTCCCTGCCTCCTGGCCTTCCTTCCTTTGTTTTGATGTAATTTCCGAGTTGTCCTTCCTGGAGCCTCCTGATTTGTTTGCGCCTGCAACTGTATGGAGAGAAAAACCCAAAAACTCGTATTACTGCTTTTGCTTTTCTTTTCCGAATACCTAGCTTCAACTCTAACAATCCTATTCCTGAAATATACCTATATGTTTTGTTTTTCCATTGCACTTCCTGTGCTACACTTATTCCGTACTTTCCGTACTCCAGACTCCCAAAAAAAATTATTGACTCCTCACCCATCCTGAGCTAATGATGTTTCCAATTCCATCCTGGAAATCTTTTTTTTTTTTTTTAAATTGACTATACACCTCCTGTGTTGATAATTTTGTTCGCAAGGCAAAATTCCTCCTAAATCCCTTCCTGGAATTTTTAAATTTATTTTACACCTCCTATGCTAATAATTACGTTCGCAAGGCAAACTTCCTCCTAAATCCCATTCTGGAATTTTATAATTTATTTACACCTCCTGTGCTAATAATTTTCCAACCTACCTAATAAAACAAAATTTAAAAACTCTTTTCCCATCCTGGGATTTTATAATTTATTTTACACCTCCTGTGCTAATATTTCTCCTAAATCCCATCCTGGAATTTTTTAAATTTATTAACACCACCTGTGCTAATAATTTTCCAACCTATCTAATAAAACAAAATTTAAAAACTCCTTTCCCATCCTGGGATTTTATAATTTATTTTACACCTCCTGTGCTAATATTTCCTCCTCAATCCCATCCTGGAATTTTTTTTTAAATTTATTAACACCTCCTGTGCTAATAATTTTCCAACCTACCTAATAAAACAAAATTTAAAAACCCCTTTCCCATCCTGGGATTTTATAATTTATTTTACACCTCCTGTGCTAATAATTTTCCTTCTAAATCCCATCCTGGAAATTTTTCCTCAAAATTTATTTTATTTATTTACACTCCTGTGTTAATAATTCCTCCTAAATCCCCTCCTGGAATTTTTTCCAAATTTATTTAATTTAATTACACCTCCTGTGTTAATATTTCCTACTAAATCCCATCCTGGAATTTTTCCAAATTTATTTAATCTAATTCTACACCTCCTGTGTTCATATTTCCTTCTAAATACCGTCCTGGAATTTTTTTTCAAAATTTCTTTTATTTATTTACACTCCTGTGTTTATATTCCCTCCTAAATCCCATCCTGGAATTTTTTTCAAAATTTATTTTATTTATTTACACTCCTGTGTTTATATTCCCTCCTAAATCCCATCCTGGAATTTTTTTCAAAATTTATTTTATTTATTTACACTCCTGTGTTTATATTCCCTCCTAAATCCCATCCTGGAATTTTTTTTTTTCAAAATTTATTTTATTTATTTACACTCCTGTGTTTATATTCCCTCCTAAATCCCTTCCTGGAATTTTTTTTCAAAATTTATTTTATTTATTTACACTCCTGTGTTAATATTCCTATTTTGCTTATCTATAGACGTCCTGTACCACAGACAATAATAATTCCCTTGACCTAGTTCTCCCGAAAAAAGTCCTCCGTACCTTAAATTCCAAATAGGTAGGTATAATTCCTCAAACTAAATTCCCATTTTCATTTCTTAAATTAATTCCTTTTTCCGTCATTTCCTCGGGTTTAGTCCTAACTAAAAACGTATTCCCTACACAAACCAAAATAATGTTCCTTATCCTATACACTATCCCATTAATTTCCCCAAAAAATTCCTTATCTCGTATACACACCCAAATTAATTCTCCCCTGAGCTAACCTTTTTTTCCACCATTCCACTTCACCACACGCACATATTATAATTATTATTATTTTTTTCTTTCACGAAATAAAAAAATATTATTTCCATACCTTTCGGCTTTGTTTTTCCATGCTCCATGTTGTTTTTCCTTCTCCTTTACATATAATTGACACTTTCAATATTATTAATTGTTTGTTCTTTTCCTTTTTCAATTTTCTCCGCTCACTAAATTCCCGACTTCACCGACTGTAGGTTTACGCGAAACTATCGAAAAACCTCTCTCCCTCTTTTTAATATGCTGTGGCGGCAGTGCGTTGGTAGTGGTGGTGGTAGGTAACCCGCTGGCTGTGGCTGACCGGTTTTTTTTGTGATGTGTATCTATACATCTTTTATTGTCTGGATTTTGCCAACTGTACATTCGCAATATGCACAGATGGACTTATTGCAATCGAATGCAAAAAAAATCACCAGTCTGTGTGGTTGTAAGTCACACAGACGGACAATTTAGCCGCAAAAAACGCAAATGATTGCCAATCTGTGTGGTTGTAAGTCACACAGACGGACAATTTAGCCGCAAAAAACGCAAATGATTGCCAATCTGTGTGGTTGTAAGTCACACAGACGGACAATTTAGCCGCAAAAAAAAAACGCAAATGATTGCCAATCTGTGTGGTTGTAAGTCACACAGACGGACAATTCAACGCAACGCAAATTATTGCCAATCTGTGTGGTTGTAAGTCACACAGACGGACAATTCAGCCGCAAAAAAACGCAAATGATTGCCAATCTGTGTGGTTGTAAGTCACACAGACGGACAATTCAACGCAACGCAAAAACAAAAACTACAGATATGACCAATATGTGCGGTTGTAAGGCGCACAGATGGACACATCAGAATATATTTATTTAATCAATATATTTGTAACTTCAAATTGATCGAACTGTACATTTGTATGATGTACAGTCGACCATGATACCTTCATAATTTCTTGGTACACTCCTGTGCCCGTATCCCTTTTCCTCCTGGACTCCTGTGGTGCCTCTATGTGGATGGCTCCAGTCTCCTTGGCTCCTGCGTCGCATGGCAGATCCCTCTAGCGCATGTGTATTCGTGTATTCCACTCGCCTGTGGTTCCATAACCATAGGTCGCTTTGATTTTTTTCTTTTTAATTTTTTCACTCCCGTGTATTTCCGTTTTTTTTTTTTTTTTGTTTGTGCACTCCCGTGTATATCCATAGGACTTTAATTTTTTCACTCCCGTGTATCCATTTTTTTTTTTCTTGCACTCCCGTGTATATATCCATAGGACTTTAATTCTATCCCGGCTCGATTGACCATAATGTTACAACCATTGTTTTCCATTCGAAATAAATAAACGACAAATTTTTCTGTGGGAAAAATTATTGTAAAAAAACCCACATTTATTTTCCGTATTTTACACAATGGCCAGAACGACCTCTCGTTTTAACTGAGTGAGAGTGACTGACTCTCATTTTGATATATTTTAACGAAGACATGTTGTATAAAAATATATATATAAAAAAAATAACGAAGAACTATACGTATGGCCAGTGTTGCCATACGTAACAAAATGATTGTTTACGAGTTAATAAACACCCTGCATATGATAGCAAAAAAAAAACAATTTATGTAACTTTACCTTTAAATTTCCGGGATTGAATTCAATAAAGGGCTGTATGTCTGGCGTTAGAATAAAGATTGACGTACAAAGTATGTGGTTTATGCCGTCCAAGACACGCAATATATAATATGTATGTACATATATATTTTTTTTTTAATCATTCGGTGCCTAGCACTGATTTTGTAATATGATTTAAACAGATTGTCTGGGCTTAACATGAATCTGATAAGTAATTAAAATCATGACAGTCCTAATAAGAATGTTAAAAGTTAAGGAACAAAAAGGACCTACCCTAACATGAAGGTTTCAGCGTCTGACACCTATCAAGAAAGAAGTCTACTCAAGAGTGATAGGGTGAGCAAAGTCTGTTTTGTTATTGTTTCTATAGTGAATTTGTTTTAATGGAGGGTTAAAGTGAGCTTTCGTTGAAAAGAAAGGTTTTTTATTGTTTCATAGAGGCAGTTAACAAAATCATATTGGAAATTCCCTAAATATACTTATGGTTATGAGATGACATTATGTTGCCAAAGAAATCTTGTCAGAGTTTTCAAATAATCTGGAGACACGAATCAAAAGGAAACCCAGCGTTAGGAATATTTTGATACTTCTCCTACTTATGCAGGACTTATTATTTTAGTGGCTTTCATTTAAAATCCAGAAAATCAAAATTCAAAATTTTCGGAAAACCAAACACTCAAAATATTGAAACTTTTCAATCCGGAAGAAAAGGATTTTAAAGTACATTCTGTATTTTAGGGACCATAAAACACTCCCACTCTTAAAGATTTCGGAACGTATCCAGTGTAGGTACATAAGTATCGGCAGAAAAAATCAATTTGAACAAAAGCTCTTGTCCTAGTAATTATTTTTATAAAAACAAAAATTTGTTGTTCAATCGAAATTGTATGAGTGTAGTGTACCGCAGGATTTAGAGCTGGAATGCTTATTTTAAATAGCGCCTCTGTAGGATGCATTAAAATACGAATGAAGTTCTAAACAAATCGGTCAATACACATAATACGTAAAGGTGACATGCAGACAAAATTGTTTGACAGATTTTCTGAGGTATCCCGTTCATTGCAGTTCTTTTTGTACGAATGCATAGTTTGCCTGGAATTGGAATCACCAGTAAAGTATTGTAAGTTTTAAACAAAATTGCTGTGACATCATCAATATAAAAATAATTGTACATATGTGTCCCATTTCCGAATAAAATCAGTATAGAACTCATTGAGAGGAATGTCTCTGCGTTTAAAAATGTATAAGTACAAATAATTACATACTATTTTTTTTCGAATAGGTATATCTAATCAATTCTCCAAAATTTGCTTAATAGCCTTGAACTTTGTTCATTTTATACCTAAGTAACAAAACTCCCATTTATTTCTTATATGTTAATTTAATTTGTATTCCTATTGAATTGCGAAGAGTTCAATTTATTCGTGTATGAATACAAATCTAGTTATATTATAATATTACGTTGCTAACAAATGAAAGCTTCGTTGTGCTTGCAAGTCATCAGATAAACCAAGGCAATTTATTAAACTATAACTTAATTAAAACATCAAAATTTAGAAAAAAGTAATTTTCAACTGCCTATAACTTCATATTACTTACAATAAATTTGGACAACAATAAACGTTTGGAGTAAAATTCTTATGATCTAAATAAATCTTAATCCAAAACTGTGCGATAAAGGTTTATGGCCACCAAAACAGTTAGAATTAAAAGCTACTATAAATCACATAACCTATAAGTATATTATACAAGGCTATAAGTAAAGGTCTATAAAACAAGTCCTAAACCATTCATCCGAAATGTCTTAATTCTGTTTATATAAATGTTTCCTAATTTCATTAAAACCCCGCAACACTCTTCAACCCATTTGTATGTGAGCAAAGACTGAATGACTAAACACCAGCAGATCTGTTCTAACATTAAAATTTGTCCAACAAGGACGATGGTGACGACTATGAAGAGGACGACGGCGACGATGAGGGCGACGTAGACGACGACGCCGACCGACCGACCGGTGCGGCGGACGTTGTCGATGTCGAGTATTGTTAAACAGGAAGGCGACGATTATCAATAATTAACAAATGCAAATGCCACTTCTCAGTCCTTAGCTTTTAAAAACCTCAAAGCACGACACGTTCTTGCTAACGCTAACCCTAGTGCCATTGCCAAAGTGTAATCAAAACCTTATGTTTACTCTGCGGACAAACTCCGGATCCAGGATACGATGTGAGAGCAAAATGTGTGTGCGTGTTTCACTGCTTTGTTGTTGTATACATTTGCACACACAAAGCGTGCTAGCGGTTGATGATATTTAGATTTCGCCACTTGTTGGTTGCCATTGCCATCATTTATATTCAGAGGCGAACTTAACGTCGATGACATCATTCGAATACTGAACTACGAAGTTCGAAAATCATTTTGAAGTACTCTCGTTTTACTGGTTTGTTGGGATGAGACTGTTTTCGAAAAATGAGAAAAAACTACTAAAAAATAAAAATAATTACAGGTGAGTCCTTTGCAGTGTGCAGACATTTTAAAGTTGAATATTTTTTTGTTTTTTTGTGAGGTTGTGGTGAATTTACTGCGGAAATGTTAACAAAAGTTTGATTTGGATGTTACTTTTATAATAACTTATATAAAGAATAAAAAGTAAGTAAATTTTAATTGAATTTATAAATACCAAAGAAGTTAGGTTTATTGCTTCAATAACATTGAGGTAGGTAAGTAGTGCAGAAGTTACAAAACTTAATGAGAGATAACTCTTTCATTGCCATAACTTACGTTCGTGGTTGGCCACGTTAAAGCTGTCAATCTTCCGAATGGCCCACTTGGCGATCAATGTGACCACATGCACATGGTCTTTGGCAACTCTTTCTTTAACTAGTCCGGAATAAGTAGTTTGTTGTTTGGGATTATGCGAAAAATTCCTTGGAAGCTGATCTATACCTCCTGGATGATCCCCTAGACGCCTAGACTATCAATGTGACCAGATTCCAGACTTTAAGTCATATAGTCAGGTTGCTGGTCGGTTAAAGAAAATTATTTAATTTATGAAAGGGTTCTTTAAGTTAACGGGTCAGTTTATTTTTGTGTGTTGGCTCACTTAGAGCGTGGTGCTCCTAGGCCTTGCTGTCGCTTTTACCGGCTTCTGACTCCCTCTCGTTTGGCATTGAAGATTGAAGTCTTTACAACCTGGAGCGTTGATGTTAAGTGCCATTCTGTTTGCTGCTGACTCCATGGTAGTGAAGGCACAGGCAGGTTACTGCTCACTTTGTTCTTCCTATCACGTCAATGCAAGCAAACCCAAGTAATTGTGTCGGTTAATTAAAGATAGTGCCCAATAAGCTGAAATGGGTGTTTCGTGTGCCATTTTCAAGCACAATGTTAAAACAGCTGCATGACAGTGCGTCGACTTTTCTTAGCCCTTTGTGGTTTCGAAGGTATCAGTAGAGTGGGAGCGGTTCGGAAGCCCGTTTTTTAAAATCCCGTTTTTTATAATCCCGCAAAAAAAAAATTAAAATCCCGATTCTAAAGTACCGCTTTTTAAAATCCCGCTTTTAATAATCCTGTTTAAACAGAATCCCGTTTCTCGTGAGCCCGCTTTTTAAAATCCCGTTTAATCCCGCTTAGCCCGTTGCGTATTTTGATAAATACAAACTTATTGAAAATTTAGCTAAAGAAAACATAGTTGTTAAAACAGAAATTGAAAAAATTAAAAATGGAGCTGAAAAGCTTTTCAAAAAAATTAATGTTTTGAAATCTAGAGCAATATCTAAAATAATTAAATATAGAAAATCAATGACTAAAACAGATTTTTTGCGCCGTATAGCTCACAATATAAAACTTTAATCTTAATATTTCGAAAAAATATCTAAAATCTTGAAACATCATTTTTGTTATGTTCTATGTTCTTTATTTTTTTATTTGTTAAGTTACAAAATCAATAAAAAAAACTTCCCCAAATATTTGTTTTTTGTTTTCTTTTTGTCTCCTTTCATACGACATAACGCCCATGAACATTATGTCACCTCATCATCATCAGCATTGGGCTGTAAAATAAATTCAATCACGCTTTTGGAATTAACACAAGGTGTTTTATTTTAAAAATCTCGGCGATTTTTAAAATAAAACACCTTGTGTTGATTCCAAAAGCGGGCTTATAAAAACGGGAATTTAATAAACGGGATGGTAAAAAACAGGATTTTAAAAGCGGGATTTTATAAAAACGGGATTTTTAAAAACAGTATTTTAAAAAACGGGATTTTAAAGACAGGATTTTAAGAAACAGGATTCTGAAAAACGGGCTCCCGAACCCAACCCCAGTAGAGTCCCTACCAACTTTTCCAAAGTCATATCTTATCTTTTTAGCAGGAATTCTAAAGTTGGACATGTCACGATATAGTTTAATTGTATTAACGACAGTAGGCTGCTTTAAAATCGACGAACAGGTAGTGGGTATCTTTAATCAGCACAAAAGTTTGAAGATAAAACAAGTTAAAAGGTTTTTTTTTGGAAAAAATGCATTAGTTTTGAATTTTAAGAAAAAAAATTCAAAACCGTTCGGCCAGGTTTCGAAATTCTAGCATTTTGTCGAGTAAAATAATAAAAAAAAAAAATATCAAACCGTTTCTGAAAAACCCAAAAATAATTTTTTTTAATCTCTATAAAAGCTTTTTTTGAAAAATTTAAGAAATTGTATTATTTCGTCTATAAAAGGGCTTCTGCAATTAAAATATCATCGAAATCGGTCAAGTGATTTACGAGAAAATCTGATTTCAAAAAACCAAAACACGAGAAAAGTTTGTTTTCCTGGTTAGCGTAGCTATGTGCCTTATTTTGCTGGCCAGTTTTTGATTTGGTTTTTCAGTCCTGGTGTCAAAGCTGTGGCTAGTACTCCATTTTTACTTGCGATTAAAGGTACTATAAGGCAAGTTATGCATTCCTAAAAAAAATTCTAACAAACAAACATGACATTACGATGATAGAGAAGTCGAAAAAAGTGGGTCCGACAATTCTGTCTGTCTGCCTGTCCGTATGTCTGTCTGTCTGTATAGTTACCTACAGCCTAAACAGCTGGAACGATTTGCTTCAAACTTAGTACATATTATTATTATGACGTCCTACAGAGGGGTTTTTGGAATTAGCATTCTAGCTCCAAAACTAACGGTACCTGCCAAACGATTTTTAGTGAAAAACTAATTTTTCTCAAAAATGGCTCCTACCGATTTTGATAAAACTTTCTGAATAGTGTTTTATGTGCAAGCTTTATGTTTTGGTTGGAAAAGATTTTTCAGGAAAAGTCTTATAACGGTACATATCATAGGACCGATGAAATTTTTAATGTAGAAGCTCTTTTATAAAAGAATACATAATTTCTTTTATAAAAGAGCTTCTTAAATGTTTAGAAGTTGGCATACTCAAAAAAAAATTGGAATATATTTTCGAAAAGTTTTTCAAAAAATTAAAAGAAACCTGGCTTACTTCATTTTCTCCATAAAACGTTTTATGTATTGATTTCCCCAAAATCTCAAGCCCCCTAGACCATTTTGACACATTAGATCAAGTTCGTACGACCCAGTTGTGCACTTTATTTAGATGTTATTTGATGATTATAATTACTCTCAACGTTTCTTGGCAAGATGGCAGTATAATTCATCCGCAGAAATAAAGGCATTCAATTTGACTTTTGTAACTGGCCATCACTATTTTAGCAATCGTGACTCCTGCTGACTACAGGACGCATATTTCAATTAAAATTTCGTTATCATAACGATATTTTTACTCGTGTTTTTTGGTTGTTTTGTTTGTTCCCCAATTTTTTGTTAGTTTTTGGTTTAAATGATCATAGCGAACATCAATTTATTCTTGACGACTTTTTTTCAAATGGTCAAAAATTGGCAACAGTCTAGTAAAATTCATTAAAACTATTAATTAAACTGACTAAACTTAATATTTTGTGAATCCTATAAGAATTCAAAACAAGATGGCATTGCAATTTTACAGACTAAAGTTTTCCTTTCGGTTGCTCCTTTTTATATAGGCGACTCAGTTTAAGCCCAAATTATTTAAGCTTTTGTATACTTCTTTACAAAAGGTAGCAAACGATATTGTTCAAACTTTGTATGTGACATATTGATAGTTCTTTCTAGAAACTGCATTTTTAGTTTTTGGTATAGATTACACATGTATATATATTCCTACCTTATGAAAGTCTGGTTTTGATCGTCTTATTAAATTGGCCATAACACAAAGAAATGTGCTCAAATAAAGTTTGAAATTTCTTGCATGCGTCGTCCCATTTATGTGGCCTTATGCATTTAAAACGGAGGACGCATATAACCAGCCGTCGAGTTCAAGGCAATTTTTTTTGTCAATTTCCCAACATCAACGGCTTTCGCCAATTTCCTTGAATTCTTGAACTGCCTAAGAAAAAAAAATCCATTGGAGGAAAAGAAGCGTTCCATTGGCAAGCAAATGACACTTCTGACGATTCTGAGAAGAGAATTTTGCTTCTGGATTTAAAGTCAGAATCCACTCAAGAAACACAAATACAAATATAACTCAAATGTGACCTATATAATATTCATTATGGTTGAGGTCTATTCGCATGCAGCAATGCCGAACGTTTTGGTCATGCGACACATGCGACATATTGTTGAATCCAAATCATCTGATGATAAAGGCATTGAAGTTCAGCAACAAAGTTCAGTGAGTGATATTTAATACGAGGAACCAGTATTAATCGTTAAATACCGCGAATTGAGCTGCGCACACCACTTTGACATTGGCAAAACTTCTGAAACGAATACTATATAGGTAGTATCAACATTGAGCAGGAGCAATTTTGCTTGTTCCATTGGGTTTCAAAATGAGGGGTTCCCCGAGTGAAACCAATGGTGAGTGCTATAAGTAAACATATAGGTATCTCCTTTTAGTGCTTAATGTGTCAGACTGCCACGCTGAAGGATCAGAGTTCGATCCCTGACACCACCTAAGTAGTTTCTTAGGGTACTGCCTCTTCCTAGGAAGTGACAAATCCTCCAAGAGTTATTCATGCCCGTTAGGCAGCAAATTATAGGTCCCTTCCGTTCCTGCAAAATATCAATACACACAGGAATGGTTGAGAGTATAAGTCACAGGCCCCAGCCCAACAAAGAGTAGTTGTTAGTGCTTTAAAAATTTGCTGTCATCGTGCAATCGCATACACAGAATGAGTAGGCACGTGTGACCCAGTCGTGCACTTTATTTTTGATTGATTTCGAAAACCCCAAACGGCTTGATTGACTGATTCAGATGCATAAAACTAGGCTCTTCTGCAAAACGATTTATCAAATCGACCATCGTCGTCGATTATTGTTATTATTCCACAAATCCGTCAGCAGTAAATAAAAAGGCCATATCGCAAAATATTTAATAGCTGCGATATTCGGAGTGAAGCAATTTATTATGAAGCGTTACAATTATTGGTTCATGTTTATATCACTTTCGTGGTCAATAAAATAATAAAATAATAATAATTGTTCCTGGAACAAGCCAATATGTTTTTGGATGGCCATTGTGTATAGAAAATTGTGTTGATGTTTGTTCATATAAATTTATTATTTTATTCTATAGTTCGAATAATAATAGCACTTAGAAATACCACAAACGATTAAATGCAAGCGCGAAAGTTGACCTATCACCCAATACCGTACATACCGTTATACCTAATTATATTCTATTGATTGATATCCTGTTAGAGGTAAGAGCTAGAATAAAAGAGCTCAATAGAAAAGGAATTAATTTGTTGAAATGTAGATATAAATAATTCCGAATAAAGGAAGAGGGTGTTTCCAACTATATCGTGAATAGTCTAAATAAATGTTTCATGTTCTTAGTAGCTGGTCGGTTGTGTATTGCTACCATAAATGTGCACCAACTTAAGTTTGAAGAGCAAATGCGGTTTTGAAAATGTTTTATTTACTTACTAAATTTACTAAGCTTTCGATGGCCTACAAAACTGCTCTTAGGCCGACTCGATGTCTAGCATGACGTCGTGAATTTCGAACACCAAGTAGTTGGAGATCTTTATACATTCTGTCGCTCCATCAAATATGAAGTTGCGCTCTTCTAGCTCCTTTGCTCTGGTATGACTTTGAAGACTTCACGCATTGGAGCGTCAGTGTTAATACATCTGATAAACATGGATCAGACCTTTCTATCTGATGTTTTGGCCTGTGTGTTTCGTTCAACCTTTGTTTCAAAGGCTTGAGAAGAATCCCTTGACTTGAAATGTTATTGACCAAAAAGCAAGGTTTCACCAGCTCCATCCTGATGAGTACCCATACCCAATATAAGTTGAGCACGAATTCTGTAGTTGGTCATGGTGCGACATAGAATATACAATGCCATGACCTGCTCTAAGATCGATCTCGTTTTGTTCAATTCTTGGGTTTTCTCCAGTATCTGAAGCAGTGAAAAGATTATTTCAGTTGTACATATTATATTTAAGAAGCAGCATTATCAAGAAGGTACTGTAAATAAAGATCGCAAGCAAACGGCTTGCATCGTACATTAAATGGCGGAGAGGATTCATACCTAAAATCACATATTCAAATTTGAGTCTGGAACACCTTATTGTTTTAAATGTAGTTCCATCGAATCCCTTTTACTAGAACTATTAATCCAATTGGATTTCTGTTTAAGCTGATGTTGTTGTTCGCTCACACAAACATTGAATGTTGAGTGTCAGCCTCACATATGTATATTGCATAGGTTAAAAAAAAAAAAAAGGAATCAGGATGAATGGAATACATTTTTATTTTTTCTCACTTTCAAGGGTCCTATCTATTCATGCATATTGTGGAACTATACTTCATAACACAAAGACAACACAGGTAGGTACATGTATATGTACACACATATGTATATGTATTTTTTATAATAATTTATTGAAATTCATTGAACTGTTTGGCATCAATTTTTTTCATGCTATTTTACTTTTCTTGTGATGCTTTTTTTTAATAGAAATATTTTTTCACCCAAAAGGAATATGCAAAACCAATAAATAGAATATAGCTATACTAGAGAGCAATGTATGTGTTGAACATTATTTTCAGCGGCTGCTAAGAGCCCTTGAAACCGCCACGCCGCTTAGAGATTAGCACAGAACATAGGTATCCGTAAAAATTTGTGTTAAATAGACAATTGCGTAAAAAGTACAAAATAGTATTTGCTATAGAAAATGTTGTTGCTGTAGGTGGTGTAGTTACTAAAATAAAATGTACAACTGGGTATCAGAAACTGCATGATTTTTGTGAATACCATTATTACTATTCTAAGTTGAATAAAATAAAAAAAAGAGTTCAACTTCCTTTTTACTTGCTCTATAGGGCAATTATCATGCAGAAACATAAGAACGTTTGCAACAAACTGTTGGATACCATATTCCCTATATTTGTGTATGCGTATGCGTTCGCATCCCGCAGCCAGCCACCGTTCCAGTTTCAGAATCAAAATTCTTCTCAAGCAGACAGGAACAAATTCAATAGGTAACCTTAATTTTGTATGGCCGATGTTCAATAACTGCTGGCGCAGTTGCCACGCCAAAAGTTGAGACTTTTTACTGCCGGGGAAATTACTATGAGCTCAGTGACATTCAATTTTAAGCTTGCAGATCGATTCGAACAAAACAAAACTTAAATTTTCAAAAATTAGATTTTGAATGAAAATGGCGATTATGGGTGTATTTAACATTTGCGGGTGGCAATGGTACAGTAGATGTAGTGCTTGGTTGCTAACCTAAGAGTTGTGGGTTCGAGCCCCAGCCTGGGCAGCAATTTTTATTTATTCCCCCAGTCTCAACTGGACGCCACCCGTGGGATTTTCTTGAGATAAATATCATCTTATTTTCAATCCATTGTACCAACAAAAATTCTTTCCTATCTTTCTATTCCTTCTAACTAATGCCGTGCAGTTTGCATTCAAAAGATCTTGGGTCTTACAGGCATATAGTTAAAATTATTATTATTATTATTATTATAACAATTCATTAAACCACACTCTCCTACTCCTACATAACCAATGAATACAAACCGAAGTATTCATTTTCTTACTTCAAAACTGCGACCGATTGTTAAATTAATGCATATTATGACTTTTGATGGAATCGCCCATTAAAAGTGGGCGTGTCTTCAAAATTTGTAAACAAAATTTATAGTACTAACTGAGCTTTCAATTTGTATGCATATGTGTAAAACTACAGCTGAATTGAGTAGTTTTTTAACGATCTTACTTGAATAAATTAATTTTATAAAAATCACGCCCTTTAAAGTGGGCGTATTGAAAAAAAATTACACAAACAAAATTTAAAAATATATTTTTCATATAACGAATGGAATACAATTGAATATTGTAACCGTAAAATTTTAAAACTACGTTTTTTGTTTTTTCATGAAAAGTGGGCGTACTTAAAATTATTTTTTTTCATAAATAATCTTTTTAGTTTCTACTAAGAGACTCACCAATTTTTGTTTGTAGATTCATTATAAGTACCGTTTATTTGCAAAAAACAATTTTTTATAGTTTTTAATGAAAAGTGGGTTTCAGCCACGCCCAAAATCAATGTTTTTGATTTCATACCCAAGATGTTTTTGTACAAGTAATACCGACAAAATTTAATGTTTTTCGCTGTAATACCTATAACAATTATTGTTATTTTTTAAAAACAATATTGATGGTTTTGTATGAAAAGTGAGCGTCAGCCATAGCCATGATCAAAATGAAGTATTTTTATTTCATTGGAAGAATATTCACGCAAAGCTTGCGTGTGCCAAATTGTATTCTTGTGCTTTTATGGTAATTCGTAATTGTACAAAAAACATAGTTTAATTTTGCAAAATTGAGGTTGTTTAAAAAAAAATGGTGAATGTGGGCGTGTTTGTGTCCGTATGAACAGTTTTCTTAATTAAAAGTACTTTGGGGTAGCATTATTTGCTTTGATCATTCATGATTTCGATCATTCAGGATTTTGATCGATGTTTCGCTCTCCAGGTCCAGCGGCAGTAGATTTTTCAGCGCAAAAAATTTCCGCATTATAGAATCAATTGTTCTGATGGGCCATTTAGTGACCATAAAATGAAATTTAATTACAATGTGTTTCACGTATACAGAACCACGGACCAATATACAGACCGCCAACTCGTACTCCTCTTGCCTGAAACACCCACGAAATATTTTTTCCTGTCTGTGAATACGTGTACATCTCTCTCTGTGCATTTTGTAATGGCAACTATACCTGCGTATGCCATTTATTTTGTAGGTGTGTTTGCTAAATGGGTTTTAAAAGCAACGGAGAGCGTCACACTCTCAAAATAAATGGCATATCAGCTGATTTTTAGCTTGTAGGCAAAAAGAGAAACCATACAGTGAGTTGGCGGTCTGCATCTTATTGGTCCGTGTACAGAACCATGTTTTTCGAAGTAATACTGTACAATTCGCAGGCGTTGTTCAGGCGTCAGTCGCTTCGTGATGAAATGGAAAACCAAACTAAAGATATATCATGGCTGTCAATAAAAAGGGTGGTGCCAACTTAAAGTTCTAAATACCTCTCAAAAAACACCCTTTACTTCATTTGCATAGCTAAAACAACTATGACAGTGCGTCGGAAACCTGTAGACATTGAAACTAAAAACTTATTTCAAAATGGCGACCATATTATATTGAGAGATTTCAGCATCTGTTAGTTTATTCCTGATATTATGAGGTTAAATATTTTAACTACCTATGTTATTTCAGGAAAATAATAAATTGAAAATAATAATAATAAACATTTTAATAATAAATAACCACTTAAGTTGGGTTGAACAAAAAATAAATGAAATAATTCCTCAACTGTTAATATCTTTTCCTTTAGTGATTAGGGGGGTTACTCCCGCATTCCTAAAAATCAAAAATACACTCATTTGAAACTTTATCCAAACTAAACGAAGTAATGAAACATGAATAACTATTTGTATTTTGACAAATAGTGTGACTTACATTATTTTTGGCGACACCGAGTTAAATGTTGTTGTTAATTCATCAGTTTCCACAAAAGCTAAGCTAATGCTACAAAGCTCGCACGTCAACGTAAATATTTCATGTTATAAATAGTCGCCTTTAACTATGTTTCCTGATATTTATTCCACAAAATGTCTATACTTAATCAAAAAAAAAAAGAAAAAAGAGAACTAGAATAAAAAATTCTAAGCAATTTCATTAGGATATCGTGTGGGTGATTGAATAATGGCAAACAACCTTTGACATGTGTTCTGATTCCCAGGATTCCTCTTCTCTATAACGTCACAGTCACTCACATCCCCTCACCCTCTCCACAATCATCATCAGCCAGGCTCATTCGCATTAAAAATGAAATCATTTTTATTCGATATCGACATGCCGTGCATGAAAAAGTATCTATAAAATGTACATATATGTGTGGGCCGTTATTTGCGGCAATAATAAAAAAAAAAACCATACCCAACTTCCATTAGATTTGGAAGAAATCATGCTCATCACGTGAGGTATTAGGATTTGCGGTTCTTTCTACCAAAAAAGTTAAATATTCAATAAACCTCATCAAGCTCTATATATCCTTCCTATAGAAATGCAAGGAGTGAGAGAGAGAGAGAAGTTGATGTCCTATTGACAGGCATCCAAAATAATTAATTACATCTTCGCATGTTGATTAATTGTTCAGCGTGATTCATTAATCCTTGCAAAATATTATGATGAGGCCTTAGACTTGTTACGAAAATTCCTGCATGCAAAAGTTATCCGCTCTTTTGTTTTGATGGATTATAGCTAGTCCTGGAAAAGTTTGTAATGCAATTATCAAGTGTCGGAAGTATCTCTCCAGGACCTACAACATGTACATGCATGTTGTATTCATACCTCTACGTCTACAGTGTTGATGGTGGAAAAAGAAACTTTTATTTAAAAGTGCATTGAGTTCAAGGAATGATTTGTGGAAGAGGCCCGAGCACGCAAATGGGTTTAGAGAAGAATGTTCATTGCAACACCAGGCACAATCATTCTCAATAATCGTGTTTTATCGTTTTACAGCGTTCCTGTTGCTGTAGCATGGTTTAAACATAAAGTATAATTTGATAGCGTTCTCAACTCCAAAAAGTCTACACTGTAAAGCCGCATTGAATTGGAAAAGTTTTTTGTGCTTTACAGTTCTTGCAACTGGTAACAGACACCAATTATCAAGAAACTAATTAACTTTTCAATTTCGAATCAAGTGGGACTTGTAAACAGTTTGAGAGTGAATGAATTTAAATTTGAAAGTTTTTTTTTTTTATGAGATACCTGCCTAAGGGTATACATATTTCCAAGAAGTTAGTATTCTATTCACAAATTCGAGCTCTGGGAACCAAGTGTTTTAGTTGGAATGATAAAAATACAATCTCAAATACATTTAAAAATTGTTGAAAATATGTTGTCGGACAAGTCACCGGAACAATAAATTGAATTGCTCAATTATTATGAAAATCGGTAATTTCTAGTGAACGTATTCATACTCACATGTCTCATAAAAGCAGCGGCGGATTTACATGTTTCTTCAATTCACTATCAGAATAATAAATTCTGACTCAGAATCAAAAGCCTAGTCGATTTATCCATGTCCGTCCGTCCGTTCATATGTATACTCTCTAGAGGTCACAATTTTAGAGCTAGATAGCTGAAATTTGGTAGATAAATATATATATATATAAATACTGGTGAAATTCACCCACAAAAATAAAAAAAAATTCAGTTTGGGCGTGGTTTACGCCCACTTTTCGTACAAAACTATCAATATGTACTATTTTTATAAAATGACGATGCTTATATATGAGCGAAAAACCTTAATTTTTGTGGGTATTAGTAATTCGTTAACATCTTGTGTACGGAAGAAAAGAAATGGGTGTGGCTGACGCCCACTTTCTATTAAAAACGATTAAACATTTATTTTTCCAAATAAACGAAATACTTATAATAAATCCACAAGCCCAAATTTGTGCGTCTCTTAGTGGAAACTAAGAAGCTTCTGTATAAAAATAAATTTTTAACTTACGCCCCCTTTTCATAAGAGAACAAAAATATAGTTTAACAAATTTAAGGAACCAATACTCAATTTCGTTCATTTGGACAATATATATCTATACATTTGTTTTTTGTACACATTTCTCAATACGCCCACTTTTAAGGGCGATTTATATAAAATACCTTAATTCGCTCATGATTAAACACTACCTCAACTAATCTAGAGTTTTACACACATGCTTAAAAATTCAGTTAGTGCTAAAATTTTTAGGAGGAGCCCACATTTAACTAACGTTTCCATTAAAAGTCTGAATATGCCTTAATGTTTTGATGTTTCCTAACTATATCCGTCGCAGTTTTGATGTAAGAAAGTGAACATTTTGGTTTGTATTCCTTGGTTATGTAGCAAGTTTTAGTTGAAGAATTTGTTAATATATCCATAATCGCTATTTCTATTCACAATCTATTTTTTTAAAAATTCTATTTATATTTTGTTTTATTAAAATCGAACAGCAAGTTTAAAGGTTAATGCCACTTACCTCATTGTAATTGCATTGGTAAGAGAAAGTCTCAATGATCGTGGCACACGCCTTTTTATCGCGCTAGCAGTTATTGTACTTTTTACTTGCTCTATAGGGCAAGTATTGGTTTCGTGCAGAAAAAAAAATCGAGGTTTTAATCAAACATGACATTACGATGATAGAGAAGCCCAAAAAAGTGGTTTTCGCCATACCGTCCGTCGGTCTGTCTGTGCGGATGTGCGGATGTGCGCTTTTTCACGTCATGCTACAGCCTAAACGGCTTGACGGATTTTCTTCAAACTTGGCATATAGCAGTTAGAAGAAAAACCGTTGTCGACGTTTTTTTTATTTTGTTTTAGCCCGGCTCAAACTGGTACCTTTCAAGTAACGGTTTTTTTCAATTTGGATTTTCTCGAAAACGGCTCTAACGATTTTGATTAAACTTAAAATTTAGCTAACTTTAAGCATTTCAAACAAAACTGCGTTTTTTGTTTTTGGCTCAAATGGTCGTAACGAAAATCAGGTTTTAACGGCTTTTTTTCAAATAGCCATAAGTTCACAACGGCTTGATTGAATCAACTCAAATTTTGTTTGACTTAGTTTTTCATAGTGTTCTATAGGATGGTTTAGTAAATCTTTCACTGAAGCCTTTCTAAACGGTGGCTTCCATACAACGAACCGTTGAGTTTTAGCCAACTTTTTTTGATTTTTTCTAATTTTCTCGAAAATGGCTCTAACGATTTTAATTAAACTTTGTGTGTTATATTCTTTTAGTATTTTTAAGAGAACTGAGTTTTTAGTTTTTGGCTAAAAATGCAAATAACGGATATATGCTCTTAACGGCTTTTTTTCAAATGGCCATAAGTTGTCAACGGTTGCATCGAATTCACTCAAACTTTATTTGTTATAGTTTCTTACAGCTTCCTATCAGATGGCATTGATTTTTTTTCAGTTTCTCTTTTTTAAATGGTTGCTCCTATACAAAGAGCCAATAAATTTTGGCCAATTTTTTCATTTTTTTCTAATTTACTCAAAAAAGGCTCCCCCGATTTTTATAAAACTTTGTATGTAACATACATATAATACTTCAAACAAAACTGCATTATTAGTTTTTGGCTATACATGATAATAGCGGAAATTGCTTTTAACAGTATTATTAATTTGACCATAAGTGGACATTTGTATCATTTATAAAACCCAAAAGATAACGTCTTAGTCTTAAATATTAAAGGTTTCTTAACGTTAGCTCCCGTATATCGGTTTTTCCAGTTTTAGTCAACATTTTTTAGGTTTTACCAAATTTTTCAAAAATGAGTTGGTCTTATTGATCGGAAAGTTTGTTTTCATCGGACTATTGCACCAACAGAGCAAGTACGTGCGACCCAGTCGTGCATTTTATTTCTGTCTGCTAAAGATGATTTTTGTTTCTGGAACTGGTCAGTGGCTGGCTGCATCCAACAGTTCGTTGCAAACGTACTGTGGCTCTCGCTTATGTTTTAAAATAACTTTGAGAACTTTCATCCAAACGATTTTTGTCCTAATATAAATAAAATCTTCTATTCGAAAAACAAAGTTGAATGTTGCCAAGCAAACCAAAATCGTATTCAAAGTGCTCAAAATTCCCAGTTGAGTAGATACATTTTCTAGAGCTCCAAGATAGACAGAAAATATCGGGAAGTTTGAGAGATGGCCTGCAGGATCAATCGCTTTTCAGATTGTTGTCAATGAAATTGCGACTTTATAATTTGTGCATAATCATCCTCATTACATCAACTTATTCTCGTAATTGCCATGATCGTGAACTAGAAAAAATTTGAATGAGGAAGTTATCAAAACAAATTTGTATAAGCAGAGTTTCATCTTTCAATCTCTAAATGGTATGACATTTTATTGGTATTAATAAAACATTTTCTCGAAAACATTTTCAAGAATTTCCATCAAATTGAAAATACTATTTATTGGACTTTACTACAGTACTTACTTGCTTACATATTTAAGGTAGCGCATGCAGGCGATTGTGGGGACCTCAGTCCCAACCAACATACACCGCCAGCCATTCCGGTCCCTAGCCAGTTGCCCCCCGTTACACACTTCAGGTTGGTTGCATTTGTGCGGGTATTATAGCGTGTCACCTTGTCAAAAGGAGTCGGTGGATTTGTTCTCAACTTTGACAGAGCAGAGCGAGTTCTCCATAATGCATCTTGCACAATCAAACGATTTAAGCAGGGATGGCAAGTAGAGCATGGCTATGTATAGCTAGTCCCTAATATTTTCGCTATCAAAGCTGACTTTAGTCGATAAAAAGGTGGAGTCTATCTGGAATATTGAATCTTTTCTTAAATCTTATGGAATCTGTCGAATGTTAAAATTTGGTCGATGGCTCAGTAGCACGTCTTGGATAGCTGCTGTAATGCTGACTTTGCTTCTAAAAATTGCTCTCTCCAAATATTCCACATGCATAACCAAAATTCGTTGTCCTTATTTCGTTTGCTTGGGTCGAGGGTCGTCATGAGTTGCTTATTTTGGAAGCAGAAAAGTTACATCGAGGCTTACCCCAAACCTGGGGTACCAGGCTTTATATTGTTCTCCTTGGGTGATAGGAGCTGGACAAGACAGAGCCGCGGTGCCATTGGTTCAATTAATTCGAAAACATATGCCGCTGGCCCGCTGCGCGACAGACTGCTCGCCCACAATACAATAATTCTGCCAACAGTGTTAGGTAAAGATCTGCAACTTTGCACTGTTGATCGTAGTTGTGGTTGTCACAGTTCTTTAGTCAGGTCATACCACAATGTTTCCAAAGCCGATTTCTCGTGCTCAAACGTTTTTCTGGACATGGCCAAAAATTGACAATATTATGTATCTATTGGATCAATAAATCTATTGTTTCTAAATAATTGTTGAACAATGAACTGCGAACCACATAATTTGGCAAGCAAAGAATAAAATGAAACCGAATAAAAATAAAAAATCGCGATAAAAATCACAAAAAAAGTTCCTTCGCCTATATACAATATCTAACAATTCCCAAAAGTATTTCTCTGTTCTCATGCGATTTCAATTGTGCTTTCGCTACTTCAAAACCCCAATTGAAATCTCAAAAATTACCATGCGAATCTCTGCCATTAGGCACATTCCGTGACGATAATTTACCTCACTTCCTGGGTATGTATACGAATATACGATGTGGTGGCCTGCGCTGCGGTAGCGGGAATATAGTAAATAGTATCCAAAGTGTGGACACAGAATGATTATTTCCCAGCCCGGGATATTATATGTAGGTATTATAGAGAGTTCTATATTATACTTTTCTAGACTCTCGACTTACGGTCCTTGCATGCATGCTACACAACGACAAGCATAATATTTACAAGAAGTTCGAAGTTCGTATAGCGGCAAAGAATATTACCGAGGACGATAATTTGGCGAGGAGCTCACTTCGAATGCCACACTGCTTATTTAAGTCAAGCCAAATTGAATGGTGCAATGTACCTCAAGTCCTGCGATAAGACGCTTATTACCCGTCTATCGAATCTGTCGATTTCAGCAGAAATACATTGAAGAAAGACGCAGGCTAATGGTGTTTGCATTAGTGATCCTTTGTGCCTCGACTTACCTCCTATTAAATTCCAACTCGTCATTGTATACGAGTAGGTGCGTCATCAAGTTGAATTTTGTTCTTTTATTTTTTAATGTAATAAGAGTAGTTGTGCAAGTGGGTCTAATGGTTTCATATCAGGAAACTGTGTATGTAATTTGAAAGGGCTAATAATCAGTTTGGCCTATAGTGGCGTCCAAATGGCAAACCATTTTTGTTTGCTTAGTCAGCACAGGTAGTTGAATGAATGAAATTGCCATGTCCAGTGGGTGTTACATATAAAATTTATTTTAACCGTCTTTATTGGATGTTAAAAGGATTAAACACAGAAATCAAATTCCTAGAATTTTAGTTGTTGTTTTTTTTTTTTTTTAGAAAACCTTTCAAACATAAATTAAGTGTTTGTACACTTTTTTTAAGCTTAAAGCCAAAAATACAGCATTCAAGTGCAGGGGCAAGTTTATATACGAAATAAAATTAAAAAACTGCTTAGGTGGTTAGTGGGGTGCCGTGAAATAAGGCCGTACGAAATAAGGCCATATTTCAAAATTTGGCCTTATTACACTTTGTAATTCTGAAAGAGGGCCATATTTTAACATATGGCCTCATTTCACTTTAACGAAGTGAAATAAAGCCAAAATGGCCTTATTGCGCTTTAAGTTTAGTTGGCCTTATTTCACTTTCAGTAAGTGAAACAAAGTCTAATGTGCGGGTGGATTTTGCTGATATTTCCAATTAAAATATATCTAAAACGTAATTTCTCCCTTACACCTTATAGTTATGATAACCTGATTACACATTTCTTCATTATTATAGTCCAGTTGAGAAAACAGCCTTTATTTTAAGTGACAGCATTGTATATGAAATCTATAGTAGTCTGGGGAACGAGTATGAGATAACGGGGTTTGGAGACACATAGATGTCGCTGATAATTATCACATATTTAAACCTTTCCACCTACATTTTCTCTCCAAAACGAGAAATTTGGAAAAAAAGGTTTGGAGGCTCACGGTGTCGCCACAGTCGATCCTTCTATCCATATATTACTATAGATTTCATATACAATGGTGACAGTTAAATGAAACAAGAAATTTAATGAGCAGTACTTTATTTGTATTTGATTTAAATAAGTAATTAAAGTATTTGGAATTGAAGTCAGATTTAATTTTGGAAAGTTGTTGAAAGTGATAGCCTAAAATTGTCGCAAATTATAATATTAAAAACGAAATGTTTCAGTTTTAAATTTGGAGAGTTTTTGAAAAGAATAGCTATAATATGAAAATAAATAGTTTTGTTTTTGTTTTGGAGAGTTTTTGAAAATAATAGCCCAAAATTCGCGCGAATTTTGGGCTATTATTTTCAAAAACTCTCCAAAACAAAAACAAAACTATTTATTTTCATATTATAGCTATTCTTTTCAAAAACTCTCCAAATTTAAAACTGAAACATTTCGTTTTTAATATTATAATTTGCGATAATTTTAGGCTATCACTTTCAATTACTCTCCAAAATTAAAACTGGAACATTTTAAAATCTTCGGTTTTAATTTTGGATAGCCTAAGCTGGCAGTGTTAATTTTGGAGATTTTGTCAAAAAAATAGATAGTCGCACATCGCCCAAATTTTCTTAAAAAAAAACTGCAGCTTTAAAAATGTTTCATTTATTATTGTACAGCTTTTAAAGTTTTTTCAATATTACATTAAAATATATGCGCAAATATACTGAGAGTTTGTGGAATGAAAAAACGCTCCATATGGCCTTGCTACACTTTCGAAAACCGAAATAAGGCCATATTTGGCCTTGTTTCACAAATAAGTTTGGCTTTATTTCACTTCGTCAAAGTGAAATGAGGCCATATGTTGGAATATGGCCCTCTTTCACAATTACAAAGTGAAATAAGGCCAAATTTTGAAATATGGCATTATTTCGTACGGCCTTATTTCACGGCACCGTTAGTGGTTCATTGTGATGTTCCGTTTTAAGAACTCGGATAAGGTATAGTGTGTTAGCTTGGCGCAGGGAAACTGGTCCCGGAGTCAAAAGTCCCGAATTTGACTTTGGGGATTAATAGCCCTTTATGGTAAGTCATAATCCCATAATTTTAATTAGCCTTTGATCTACTATGATGGGTTATAAGTTCCGAAAACTAAATTTGGAGCTTTTGCCCCACCTGGTAATTTTTTTTCCAGAAAAAAAAAATTAAATTTGTGAAAAGTTTTTAGTTTCATGGTTTTTGCTGCTTTAACTGTAAAAATAGAGTGCTAAGCAATTGAAAGAAATTCAATACTTCGTTAGCTTTCAATGCTAACATAAATGTCTGCTTGGCCAAATTTCACGGCATCAGAAAGTCATCGTACTATAGATTTAACATTATTTTTAAGGAATGCAGCAACAAAATCTTAAGCTTTAAATATTTTTTTTAATCCAATAACCGCTTACGCAATACAAAAAGGCGGGACATGCCCTAAGTTCCGACTTTTTATTGCCAGGGCAATTATTATGAGGTCAGTGACATTCAATTTTTATCTTGCAGATCGATTTTAACAAAACAAGAAAAGCTTAAAGTTTTAAAAAATTAAATTTGATTTGAATGTAAATAGCTATTAGTGGTGTATTTAACAATTCTTGAACCACACTTTGCTATACATAATCAAGGAATAGCTACATACCGAATTGTTCATCTTCTTTCTTCAAAACTGCGAACGAGAGTTAAAAAATATTAAAAAAGTAGTGCATATTACAACTTTTGACGGAAACTTCCCTTAAGTAGGCGGGTCAAAAAAATTTTAAAATGGAATTGAAACACTAACTGAGCTTTGACCATTAGTCAATTTTTGGGCATACATATGTGTAAGACTACAGCTGAATCGAGTAGTTTTTAAACGATCTTACCTGAACAAAGGTAGGAAGAGAAAAAGGTTTCAATTGAATATTGAAAGTAGGTACCTTAAATTTTTAAAACTACGTTTTTCGTTCTTTCATGAAAAGTGGGCGATAGCCACGCCTAAAATTCGAACATTTCTTTTCATACACAAACTTTATAGTTTTTACAAAGAGATGCAAAATTTTGGCTGCGGATTCATTACAAATAGCGTTTATATACCTACAAAAATAATTTTTTTTATAGTTTTTTTTTTGATTTCACACACAAGATGTTTATGTGCAAGTAATACCCACAAAATTTAATGTTTTTCGCTTTATTATAACAATTGTTATTTTATAAAAACAATATTGATGGTATTGTTTGAAAAATGGGCGTCAGCCACACCCAAAATGAAATATTTTTATTTGATTCGAAGAAGATTCACCTAAAGCTTGCGTGTGCAAAGTCTTAGCGTTTTGCTTTTATCGTAACAGTACAAGAAACATAATTTAATTTTGACAAATTGAGGGTGTTTACCAATTTTTACCGGTTCAAGAACTTAACCTTACTCTTGAACCAAAGATAATATATAATTTCAGCTTTCTAGCTCAAAAATTGCGACGCCTAGAGAGTATACGGACGGAAGGACATCGCTACATCGACTAGGCTTTTGATTCAGAGTCAGAATATTTATATATACCTTTCTGTACCCAACGGTATTATTTCTCTTTACAAGCTCCACACCAAATACAATATACCCATTCTATGGAATAGGGTATATCTACAAATCAAATTGAAGTTATAACGCAATTATTTTTAAAGACAATCAAAAACCAACCTTTGCAATCCACTGACTGATTCTCAAAAAACGAAAAGAATTCGTCAACGTGAAAATGCGGCCTTTTTCACGTTTGCATGAGATCGCATATTCTTACACTTAGTTGAAACTAACACCCGTTGAGCAAAATTTCCATTTTTGTATGGAAATATGGTCTCATTTTGAATGCGGCCTTTTTTTTCGGGGATTATTTCACGTCACCGTTAAATAGCACCCCCATTTGATTTTCAATACGGCAACTCAAGGTACATAAAATGTCTCAAGGCTAATCTTTTCTAATTTGATGACTTGAAAATGTGAACAAAATAACCATTTGGAAAATTCATATTTTATCACATTCAAGGAATTTATTTTTTGAATATCATAAAGGTATCCAAAATGTTTATCCAACCAAACATAATAGTATCATCCAATTTTCTTACACATTGTTGTGACCGCATAAAATTAAATAATCTGTTTATTCCTTTCGACGAAGAATAAAAACATAAAGAGAAAGCAATCTTTTTTAGATTTTCTTACCCGTAACATATACCCGACTCGTATGTAATATCGTACGTGACCGTAATTGCAAAATGGCCAGTTTGATGATATTTTCCCTATTTAAATGAAAATATTCTATCCGAAAGTATTTCATCGTTTAATTTAACGACTTTTCATTACACAAGGAATGACAATAGGAATTGCTTTTAATAAAAGATTAGTTCATCTCGATTCGCTATGAATTTATTTAAGGGTGATTTTCGAGGGTTATTGGGGGCTCATGTGCTTATAAGCTTTAACGTTCCACCATTGTGTTATATGAATGATAAACAGCGGTGAACTTTGTGTCATTAGGGTTTTTGAAATTAATTCAATATAAACGACTTATCCTTGAAAATGTGTGAAGGAACGTCAAATAATAGGACAATATTTAAGGCATTGTAAATGCAGCTGGTTATATACGCGAACGAAGAAATCATAAACATTTTAATTTGTGTTAAGGAAAGCAGTTCCCTGTTGCACCAAACAAAATCAAAACAAAAAGGGATATATCCTGGTTATAGTTCATCGAGTTTGTCTCTCATTTTGATGTCCTTTAAAATCTTGTAAGGATAAACTGCACACTGCACATACTATTTTAATTTTGCTGGCATTCCACAAGGCTCCGTTCTCTCTTTCCGCATATTTTCATAATCTTTATCAATAATCTCTTCTCTCAGGTTCTTATATTCAATTCAAGATTCACAATCCTGTTCTCCGGGTTCGGCACCTCTTTAACGGCAGCGTATGATAATCATCTATCCATGAGTGGCACTGATTTCAGACGGACTTGGCGTCGAGGAAACGAAACGGCTTTGCGTTCGATAGATGAGTTATGTTCATAAAGCATCTTCTGTGGAATGAACATATACTCATATAAGGACGTTGCCACAAATGATAAGATTTCCCAGATCGATGCTTGAAATATTTTCTCTCATTAGATCCGAGCACAATGTACAAGTCATACATTAGCAGTACAAAGCTTAATTTTAATTCTCATAGCCCAGTCGAAATGTAAATAGAATTAAACAAAATCGATAGGTTTTTTTTTATATCGTTAGAGGGGTTAATTAGGAGCCTATAACGTAGCACTTTTCAACCTTCTAGTAGGTACCTACTATTACGTTGGCAGCCATCTTGAATTTAAGGCACATTTGTTTTTGATAAATAACTCGTTTATTATCAATTTTTGACTAAAAACTTAAAATCCCAAAGTTGTTCAGAATTAAATTGGCTACAACTTTGTTAAAAACAATTTCTTGTTTTACGATCAAAAGAAAAAAAAAACCTCTTTCGAATTTTTGGTTGGTGTAAATTTTTGGATGGTCGGTTGGTGGTTGTAGGATGTAGGTGGGCTGGATGGTTGGTGAGGGTTGTAGAAAGAATTTTAAACAATGGTAGATAGTTGGTTGGAGGGAAAAATTGACTAAAATGGTTGGTGGTAGGTGGAGTGGGTGGTACTGGTGGGTGGTTGATGTGGGGATGGGGTGTGGGGAAGTTGGTGAAGAAAAAAATGACTAAACAGGTGTGGGATTTGTTTTGGGGAAGGGGGGGGGGGGGTGGTAACATTCTTGATGGTTGGTTAGTGGTTATAGGTGGGGTGGGTCGTTACTGTTAGGAGGATTTGGTTTGTGGGTGGTTGGCTGTTTCTAGGTGGGGTCGGGAGGAACTGAGTGTTGTTGGGTAGGGGCTTGGACGAATTACGTTTTTCATTCTTTTCACCAATCAGAAAAAATTGTTAAAAATGGCGGTTGGTTGGTTGGTGGTTGAAGGTTGTGTTGGTGGTGAAGTGGATTTTGAGGAGGATGTTTGGGGGTAGGTGAGAGAAAATTTATAAACATGGTGGGTAGATGGCGTTTGGGGTTGGGGGTTGGTAGGGGGAAAACTTGACAAAAATGGTAGGTGGTTGGTTGTAGGTGGGGTGGGTGGTTGCTGCTTGGGGGTTTTGGTGTGGGGGGTGAGGAAAAAATTTTCAAAAATGGCGGATGCTTGATTGGTGGTTGTAAATGGGCTGGGTAAATGGTGGTGGTAGGGAGACTTGCTCTGGGGAGGGAATCGACAAAAATGGAAGGTGGTAGGTTGGTGGTTGCAGGTCGATTGGGTGGTTACTGGTGGTAGGTATTAGCTGATGAAAAACTTATACAAAATGGTGGATGGTTGGTTGCTATTTGATGGTGGGCTGGAAGTATGGCGGTGATGGCGGTAGGTATTCTGATGGGTGGGTTGAGGAAAATTTTGTTCCTATGTGTTTAAAAATGAATATAATCTGTAATAATTGATATTTTAATAAAATGATAACACAAATTTATTTATTTAATTAACGAAACCCTAAATTATTAAAAAATTATTTCACTCCATATTTGTTAATGGTTTTTTAAAATTACGAATTTTAATGTAAATTTGAATGTTTCACATCTGCCGGGCGTCCCGTGACGGCTAATTTTTTTTTTTATTTTGTGTAATTTGTATTCTGTATGTGTTGTGTACTAAAACAGGAACAAAACCAAAACATTTAATGATACTTGGGAAAACCTGCATTTAATTAAAAATTAAATATAAACAAGACTATAAGGTTTTTCATTGGCTTTATATCAATTCAAGTTTAGTCTCGTTGGCTGACCTTCTTTTAATTACTTAAAATGTATGTAATAACCTTACCTAAAACGACAATGCTTACATTATATCCTTAAATATGAAATTAATATGGACGATGGTGCTGCAGAGATTATGGCTTTGAGCAATCTTATGCAGATTTATGATATCAACAGCACTTCCAGACATACTTCAACACAATTCACTCTACACTCTATATACAATTCACTATACACCATACACGAAACATACACCAAATTGAATCCAGGAAGGAAGTCTGAGACCTGTGTAGTGTAATTAGCCATGCATTGAGTGGTGATTTATAGGTCCTTCAATGTAAATTAGGGTCGAATTGGAATGGTGATGAAGCACATTAAATGCTTTGTATGTATGTCCTACAGATGTTTAACTTAACGGATGATTGATGTTGGATGAATTATAAAAATATTTTCATATTATAACAATTTGTCGGATAATGGATGCTTTCGGGAATTTGCATACTAATTTTGATGAACTTAATATCATTTTACACATACGAGTATTACATATTATATATTGTGGAAATGGATTTTGAATTATTGTAAGCCGATAAGTTTAATCTGTCAATTTATTGGTATTTTAGTGATGGACGTTTCTAGTTAGGTTTTGGTTTATATGGCAGGTATTGGCTATTGGACAGTGCAACATTATTGTTTCAGATTTTGTTAAAATTTGGAAAATAATGCCGATGTTTATTGAAAATACCATAGAGCTTGTCAATTATTCATAAATCAGGAACATTGAAAGTTATATTGTACATTAGGTAATAGATAAATTATGTATTATTATTGGTTGTTTGAACAATCAATTTGTTAAGACATTAAATGTCGAGGTGCTTTTTTTAATTTTCAAATTTTCAATTTTGTTTTTTATCTGCTCAAATTTTGGCACAGCACAATTTAAATAAAGTGCACGACTAAGTCGTACGAACTTGACCTTATGTGTTAAAATGGTCTTGGAGCTTGACATTTTCGGAAAAAAGCATTGAAAAAATCATATGAAATTTTATTAATCACTTAAAAGTCAATAGTTAAAACGTTTTTTTGGAGAAAACGAAGTAAGACATCAAATTTCTTTTGTTTTTTTTTTTTTTAATTTTAAGGAATTTTTTTTTTCAAAATCGTTCGACCAGTTTTTTCAAAAAACGTTTTTTTTTTTTTTTTTGAAAAACTTTTCGAAAACATATAGTTTTTATCAGAAAAATTAAATTAAAAAAAAATTGATTAAACCATTTTTGGAAAAATCAAAAAATTTAAAACCTTTTTAAAAAATTCAAAAAAACTTTCTTTGAAAAATTAAAGAATTTTTATTATTTTGGTTATAAAAGGGTTTCTACATTAAAAATTTCATCGAAATTCGTCAAGTAGCTTACGAGTAAATCGGATATCAAAAAACCGGTCCTATGGGAGGTACCGTTATAAGACTTTTCCTGAAAAATCTATTCCAACAAAAACATAACGTTTGAACAGAAAACCTTATTCAGAAAGTTTTATCAAAATCGTAGGAGCCGTTTTTGAGAAAAATTAATTTTTCACTAAAAATCGTATGGCAGGTACCGTTAGTTTTAAAGCTAGAATGCTAATTCCGAAAATCCCTTTGTAGGACGTCATAATAATACTATGTACCAAGTTTGAAGCAAATCTTTCCGGCCGTTAAGGCTGTAGGTAACTATACAGACAGACAGACATACGGACAGAGAGACAAATAGACAGACAGAATTGTCGGACTTCGACTTCTCTATCATTGTAATGTCATGTTTGATTGTTAGTTTTTTTTTGTTTCTAACGAATGCTTACCTAACTTGTCTTATAGTACCTATAATCGCAAGTAAAAAATATAGTTACAAACTCCAACCATCTTTTACTTAAGAAAATATTAACTGTATATACCTACCCTACATACAAAAAATATTTTGATTAGTTTCTTGTATAGATTTCCTTTTTGGGAATGGAATTTTGTATATTTTTCATTTAATCGATGTCCGTTTATCCTGCCAAAATTATTTTTCCCTTCAGCTACCTCTACTCTTGAAATTACTGACAATAGCAGAGTGGTATTTTGGAAATTAACAAATGTTTTGATATTTTAAACACAATTATTGTTTGCTGCACACAATTCACAAACGCATTCAAAAATTAATTAAAAACTTCAAAAACAGATTAAAAATGTTTCATTGTTTGTCGACAACAACTGGGTGACTCTTAGAATAGAGCCACGTTAAAAATAGAAATGGTGGATTTTTCCCTAATTCAACTATCACTTTAGGGTAAGTTCTGGAAGTTCAAAAACATCACAGTTGAATGAACTCAAACGGTATATAAACTCATATTGACTTTTTTTTGTATTCTTATACGCATCGATCAATTTATTAATTAAATACATAAATTCCCTTAACCCTTCTAATATATTGAAATTGAAGGGGTTCTAGTTTTCTTTTCATAAAATAAGACATTAACAATAAGTACAATTGCCACCTGTCTATCGAAACACGCACCCAACACTTTTGGTGTATTATGTTGGCTCCACACTAGTCGCATTACAAAAATGATCAAATTTGAGGGTTAATTTCTTTATTAGGGTATTGATAAGGATTTTTCGTTCCGTTAGTAGATACCAAATTGTTCATTTTAAGATACCTACTTATTTCAAAATATGCATAACTTTCTAAAAATTTGATATCTTTAAATTAAAACTTTCGCAATCCAAACGAGCTTAAATGGAAAATAATCAAAAATGAAAATCAAAACTTATAAACCGAAACCTAAAGTTATTTTTAAATTAAAATTTAAAGTCTGCATATATCCTTTCTAGCACAAAGTGTGCATTTTCATTATGTTATATCTAGTCTGTAATTACCGCAGTGAATTGACCATGAACTGGATAAACATATAATATACCACATGACTGACCCATGTGTGTTGAAAATTGTTCCTGAAATTTAATAACTAGCTATGTACCTACCTTTTTTTTTTAAACGGGGAGATAGCCCAAGGATACACATCTGGATATATTCCCATGAATAAGATTGTATCCCGGGACAAAATTTCAGAGTGCATATCAAATAATATATTACCTACCGTTTATCTCCCCTTTGAAGAGATTTTAATTATGGCATTCGCTATCGGATCCGGAAACATGTTTAATTAAATTTATTTTTAAACAATCAAGTAAATTAGTCATACACTCGATCGTAAGAATATATTAACAAATCAAACCTAACTCATCGTCCTGTCAATATTTTCATACCTTAAAAACGATTTCAATTTAATTGAATGTCCACATTTTCCTTAACCACTCTTGAGAAGAGCCAAGTGTCCGTCTCCGTATATAGGAACTGGAAAATATACCACAGATACCACAATTGATTGTTAACAAGCAAAAAAGACATTAACCTACCTTTTTCATTTCAAACCCCTTGAAGCTCACCACAGTCAATAAAATCATAATCTCGCTCTAGGGATTTGAAAAGGATTTGCAAGGATTTGCAAAAGACTTTGCCTTTTTTATTTTATGAAGTTCGTATATATACGGATGGGAGAATACATAAATGAAGCGGTCTTCATGCTGGTTGTCCATTTTATGGGATTGTCTTCCTATTGATTTTGTCATAAACGCTTTGGTAGGAAATAGGAATCCGGATCTATGTATGTAGATATTTAAGTGAATGACTGACACCGGACATTTAGCTTGTAGTATTTTCAAAGGATTATTACATAGCTGTTGTTTGTTGAGCTTAGATAGGGGCCAATTTGCACAAGGAGCAGCTTAGTTTGTTTATTGATTTTAGCCAAACAAGATGAATCTTATACTGATGATGATTTTATTGTTTTTAAAAACTTAAATCCATTGGAGAATCAACTGCCAACTTGCAGGGCTACTGAAGATTAACCTGATGTATATATAGCATACAGACAAAAAACAAAAATGGTTGTCTGTAAAGTCATTAATCATACGTGATAACCTTTTTTTTTTTGCCACAATTGTAGTTTTAATAAACAATGGAAACCACATACATTTTTCTCTTCACTTCGTAAACAGTTGACATAACAGTTCACGTGCTGCTGTCTCTCTTCTAATCGGACGCATCGGCCGATGGATTGGAAAAGAGATATATGCGTCACCCTCACCAGCCAATCGCTTAGGCCGATCGTACCTCTCTTTCGGTTGTTCCGCGCTCTCGCTTGCGCGCTCGGATAAGGAAGAACGTGTCACTTCATCGGAAGTATAGTGGATTTTCGGTTTTCCTAGTTCTAGATTTTTTTGCTCTAGATTTTTTTTTTCTAGATATCGTGGTAAGCCCTTAATAATGTATAATAACAAAAACATGCTTATCCAAAACATGCATTTTAGCAAAGACGTTATTATATTATACATGGCCTTCTTTAATCAATCAATGAAAAAATTATGTTTTTGCTTCCCAATTAAAATTACTTATTAGTGTTAGTACCACATATACATTAACAGACAATAGAATTTTTTTTAAAGTATTATGATGTTGAAATTGTGGAATTTGGTACCAGGATCATTCAAGTAGGTCATTCGCACAGTAAAATTTGCATTGTTTGAGGCCTGCTTCTATTCATGCCCATCAATAATGGGAATAGTATTTGCTCGAATAAATTTAGCAGAAAATCAGTTTATTGGTATCATAATAATTCATCTCCGGAAAAAATATCCCCGTGAAAAAATATCCCCGGCGAATGAAACCCGTCACAAAGGAACCTCGTTACAAATCATTCCTGGACAAAAATTATCCCCACAATAATTTCCATAGAAAAACGACAAATCGTCCTCATGGCAAACGATATAATACCCAAGATTTTTACTCAATTTTATAGGAGACATACCCGCCATGCAACGTGTGTCGTTACTCCACTTAGGACATATCGCCAGTCGTCTGCCAGCGCCAGCTGCCTATCCAAACAAACAGTAAGTAACTGGGCTGTCCGCTTTGTGGGATCAAGAGATTTGAACTCCAAGTTTTCAATGTCTTCAACAGATTTGCATGCAATCCTCTTAATTAAAAAAAATATAATTTTACGTAGTTTACCTTGTAGTAAGCCGTACCTACGGTGATAAAGATAATTTATCGTGTGGATCGGATCTTTGTCGTTGCAAGGATGGTATTCAAGGGGATTTCATTGACGGGAATCATTTATTGTCGCAAACATTTTGACGGAATTTTTTGTTCCGGAATAATAATGACGGTGATGAAATTGTTACGGCACCCTGTTTGATTTGAAATTGTAGTACCCATGACTGGGTCCCACGATCTTGCACTTATGCTAGATATTTGCTTAGGGGCTATGTATTTTGAAAAAAAAAATATTTAGAAAAATCTTTAATTTTTTTTTTTAATTTCTTTTGAAAACTAGGTATGCAATAGCATTTCATTTCTTAGTATATAAATGGGAAAAAATATTGAAAATCAGTTTTATTAAAAAATATTATTGTATTTCGTTAACATTTTTAGTCTTCACCTAGTAAACAAATTTAAAAAAAATGAGTCCACCTGTTATAAAAAATCTTTGAAAACAAATTTCTTTTTAAAATAATTAAAAATCGAAAAAGTCAGTTTTTGAAAATTTTGAAATGCGATATGAATTCAATTATCAATGGCTTCTTTCATTAATAATTAATAATTTATTGAAATCGGAAGAACAGTTTACGGGAAAACCTAATTTTAAAAAACCGGTTCTATGAGAGGTATACCTTTATAAGACAATTTTCGAAAAATCGTTTTTTACTGAAAGATAGACTATCCTAAAAAATAGTATCCTGAAAGTTTAATCAAAATCGTTAGAGACGTTTTTGAAAAAACCAAACTTTTTTTTTTGATTGTATGGCAGTTACCGTTATTTTTCGATCTAGAGCAAAAATGAAAAAAGACCCGCCTAGGGAATTCCAAATAATTACTAAATACCAAGTTTGAAGCAAATCGGCACATCCGTTTAGGCTGTAGAAATGCGAACAGACAGACAGACGGACGGAATTCCCAAACCCACTTGTTTCGACTTCTCCATCATTGTAAAGTCATGTTTGATTAATATCTGAAATTTTTGTTTGCACGAATCCATAACTTACCTCATAGTTTATTACTATAGTCGCATGTACAAATTTGAAACTTTAAGTAACACTAACAGTAAAAATTATGGAAAGTGTTTATCAACAAAATGTGACAAAATCACCAACATACAAAATCTTAATCAAGTTTGAAAATATTTCGTCAAGTGGTTTAGGCTCTAGCTTGAGGTGAAAAAGCGCACAGACGCACGAGAGACCGACGGACGGTATGGGGAAAACCACTCTTTTGGGTCTCTATGATCGCAATGTCATGTTTGATTAAAACCTTAATTTGCTTATACTTGCACGACCATACCGAGTTTTTCAGGCACTAGCTCACAAATTGCTTGAATAATATTCGACTTAAGTGTTTAAATCATTTCCAAATTTCTGAAACAACATCCTTCACGGCTACCCACGAAGTCCAAAGGGGTCAAATCAGCTCCGATGCCACCAACACTGACATCTCCAAGACGTCTAATAACAAGCACTATTTTGGCTAAACTAACAGCACTCTCGAAATAAATTGTCAATATTTCCCAACGTTGTTCAAGCCCAAGGCGACTCATTCTGTTCCGCGGAGGTAAGATACTGACTTTCTGTCAAGATTTTGAGCGGTAAACAACTGTCAGTGTCAAAATATTCTATGATTTATAAGTGAACCACTAGAAGGCCATGTACAAGTACATTATGTAGAACGTCCTTTTAGGGCTTTCATTGTGGTCTTTGAACATAACGATATTAAGAATATAGCGTGGATTTTGCTGGCGGTGAGTACTAGGTGAAAGACGTTACATTACACCTGGCAATGTATGAGATAGATAGGCTAAAGGGATTTCAAATTTTAGTGTCATCCTCATAACTCAGTGGTAGCAGTATCGAACAAAAAGCAAGTTTCCATTTCAACTTTAAGATTTCAAAATCAATAATAGTTACATTTCAACAGAAATCCAATATGAAGCATTAAGATAAATTTACTCTGCCTCAAGGTCAAAATACATATAGCTGATAAATATAAAATAATAAGAATTGATTTTAGGGGTGAAAACGGTTGACCATGTCTATACTACAAGTTTATTAAAAGAAACGCACCCTTCCCATCAAATGTAAGGGTGATTGAAAACAATAACTTTTGGCGAATTGAAAAGGACCCCAGATATAAAGAGGATAACAACACACAAAAACTTTAATGTGAATGGGAGAATGTAATGATCTGACGCTGACGCAAGACATAGTGACGAGCAACCCTTAAATCTTTCAGTTAATCACAAATGTCCAGTCCGTGGTCGTCCTGCCGTCCACAAAATAGAGTAAATGTTCCCTTAGTCATCATCAAAGCACGACACATTTTCAATTAAACAATGTCTTGGAACTACAATCTAATTAATTGATGAGTTTTTTTTTATATGGTGACAGATTAGATATCGATAGATGAAAATACAAGGTAAGGGATATAATAATATTCGTGTGAAGAAAGCTTTCACAAAAAAAAAAAAAAAAAATTAAAGAAGTAAAGGTAGAAGCAATGAATGGGGAACGAATTAACGGATCAAAATGTACGCTTTCACGTTTATTAATATTTCTCAACTAATTCAAATAATGGCGTTGAGTGGTTTTCTTCCTGATTAAAGCTTACCCTGTGACAATAAGCCTATTGTTGCAGGAATATCAAAAGCAAAAGGAATTCCGTAATAAGACAATTACATCTCTTTAAGGACACTGCAACAAATACCGAAGGCAAACAAAAAAAATCTTCTCCAATTGGAGTACTCTTATAATATGAATGCCACTATATTGTCTGTCATACATCCTTAACCACTCAAACACAACCCTTTCAGAGACACCCATTTAGTCCTTAACAAAAAGGGACTCCTCGGCAGCCGATATAATAATACAGGCGTTGAGTCAATTGTTTCCCCCATCCTTAGAGTCACTTTTGTTTGGGTTGTGAAAATAACAATTTTCATCTTGAATAGAAACATTTCCCGGTGTGTTGAGGAAGTTTTTTTTTTCTTCGTAAAACATCAAAATAACTTTCATGCAAGGATATGGGCACATGTGAAGATAAATTAAAAGGATGTTTTTCAATGAAACAAAATAAACCGCGGCAAAACGCATCCTTTGTCAAAATAGACAAACAAAAAAGAACTGGGTGGGAATCTAAAACTAGGCAAACAATGGGGGGTGGTTTTTGTGTGAATTCATTTGATTTTATTGCTGTCTGAGGGTGTATGCAATGAAATTGGTGGCAATAAAAGTTTTTTTTTTGATTTTGTGTTCTTTTTGACAAATCTGAAGGTACATATATGTATATATATTTTTTTTTTTGTAAAAAAGTGTCTGTGAAAATTAAAAATCAGTAAAGCAATATTTTAGCTGCATTTAAAAAACACATCAAAAAATGTCTTAAAAAATCTATTCTATTGTTGTGATTGTGAAGCTTTTGTTTATTGTATTTATTGGAATGTTTAAAAGCTTAAGTGTTAATGACTGAACTAATTCGGATGAACTTTTGCAAGTATGTGGTGTATTAGAGATTCAGACACTGAATTAACACATTTAATCCAGTCGACAAGTACTTTTTGGTGGAAAAAGGTCAGAAGTTAATGAAACTTGGCGGTTTTGTTCAAGAATACTAAACTAACATTTTGCTAAGCTTTTGGCTGCGAGAACCCTGTGCTAAAAGGGGATGGGGGGGAACTGGAAATTTTTCAACGTTGCTCCGGTTTTCCGTAACTTTTTTATCTTACGTTCTATGGCAAAAACATATTCAAATTTTTTGTAGAAAATAAAATTTCCTACAATTTTGTTAACACAAACATCTTTGTGTGTCAATCTGTTACCGAGATATGGTGCTTCAAAAAAGAGGTAATTTTTCATTTAATGATTATTCGGGTATATACGAAGAACTACTCGTATGGTTTAATTCTGCATTTCTTGACATTGCTGTTTTTCGAAACAACATGTTTTCGTTACGAATTGACATACAACAATATTTGAATCATTGAAATTGTAGGAAATTTAATGCTCTACAAAAAAATTCGTAAGACGTAAGGAAAAAATGTTATTGAGGGAAAAAGTAGAATATGTTTTTGCCACAGGACGTAAAGAAAAAAAGTTATTGAGGGAAAATCGGAGCAACGTCGACAAATTTGCACTTTCTCCCCCCTCCCTCTTTTAGCACAGGGCCCTCGAAGTCAAACACTTATCAAAATATTTGTTAACTATCCCTGAACGAAACCCCCAAGTTTCATTAACTTTTGACCTTTTTCCACCTAAACCCACTTTTTCCGACCTGTCGACTGGACTAATTGACGACTGTGATTTTTTGGGCCGGTTTCTAATGCGGTTGAGAATTTTTTAGATACACTTTGCTGTTTTTTCACTTTCACGCCTTAACGGCCGATTGGATTCATATGACATTTTTTCAATAAATAAAACAAGGTTTTTTTCATTGTAATTTTTGTTGGAAAATTTAAACCACGACTTTCCCTTTTTTTAATATTTAAGTATTTCTAAGTATTTCAATATGAAGCGCAGCCAAATTAGGTAGCCAAAATATCTAAGCACTATAAATTTCATAGAAATCCGTTGAAGAAATAAAGCAAACAAAACAAAGCTTAACAATATCATTCGAATTCATTAAAAGGAATTTGTCATATCACTATCCACGAGTTTCATTTTCATTGAGGAAATCTAACAGCTTTGTATTCTAGGTATGTATATGTATTACAACACGGAAAGAATTTTTAGATCAGATCAAGAAAAATGAGCTGCAAATCACGAAAATCTTATGCAGTTTCTCACCCTAGCTCGGGGTTTTGTAAATTACGACTCCTTGTTCGCAATTTTCAAAATTGAACGAAATGAAGATATTGACACTCAAAAATAGCAAATTATCACTTTTTTGGGTCAATAATTCGATCCTGAGAAATAAAACATTGCCATCGCGAATCGAAAATTGATCCAAATTTGTATCAATTATATATTTACTCGATTGTAAATTGTAAAAAGCGAGTCGTAGATTTCTATCTTTTTGTTTTGAATCAAAAATATGTTTTTGAAAAAATGAGTGGTAAAGTCGTAAATTGCAACCCCATTTTACTCAATTTGTAACATATATCGCTTTGAGAGAGAAGCAACTTTTTCTATTTATTGAAAAGCATTTATTATTATTTATTGAAAACTGTAACTTTTACTTACATGGCTGATTCTAGGAATCGAACTCGAGACCCTCTGCATACCAACCTAGCACACATCTACTAGGCCATGGTGATGCATCCAAGTCGGATATCAAAATTAATAATAAGAAGCAACCTGAATATGAGTTACATTTTAGGGGTGTTCTGAATTAAGATTATGTTTTATTGGCGAGACAAATATAGTCGTCTTATTTTGGACGTCTAACCTCTAATGTAAAATTTTTTGTGATGATCATTTAAATAAAGGTAAGAAATTGTATATAATGTGTAGTTGAAATTCAACTTTGTAATCCCTATGTACATAATAGAACTACAAAAAAGGCATTATTGGAGACACAAGCGGGGCCAGGGCCTAAAGACTTATATTCTGAACGATTCCTGTATGTGCGTTCATATTCTGGTGGAATATCATTTCCCGCTGAATCCGAATGGCTTACAAAGATCCACTTTTAATATTAACCAGATTTATTTTTCGAGGATTTTACATTTCCTCAAAAGAGACAGTACCAAAAAAAAAAGATAATTATTAGTTCGAGGCAGGGATCGAACTCCCCGGACCTTCGACGTAGCCGTCAGACACACTTGAGTTGAATTTAATACTCAGTGATTGTAAATCACGAAAAAATTTTAGCAAATCCAGATTGGTAAAAAGTATAAATGGAATTATTCCCTTGAAGTAGTAAATTGCGACAAAAAGGTTGTAATTTACTTTGAAGGGCACAAGCTTGAATTATAACTTTTAATTGTAAATCTCAACTTAGGAATTGTTATAATTTGAGATGAATTGAAAGTTAAATTGCCAATTTTTCTATCAGTTTCGAATCAAAGCGCCGTGATTTACAAAAAAAACATGTTTTGTAAATTGCAACTGAATATTTCGCAATTGGTGATTTTTCAATTCTCTCCGTGAAATCGTCTTCTGTGGAACGATCACATCACCCTACTGATATGGCGACTGAGTATAGTTTTCATATCTGTGCTCCTGTTACATATTTGCGTTTTATGGATAGGATTCACAAAAGAACCTTTAAATTTTAAAGGTATCCCTTGATCATCACCGTAATGTTTCTTGCCTCAATATGTTTTATTGCTACTTCTATATATGAGTACTGCTCCCTCGGAATAGCGTTCCTCTTTCTAAGCTATATCCTCGTACCACTGCCATCGCTAGGAATGCCCATCATCTCGAGCCAGTGTTGGATAGTTACGCGTATTTTTGAAATTTTCATTAGTTACACGTAACTATAATGAAACTTATGTAACTAATGTAACTAACTATAACTAGAATTTTTCAAATACAAAAACGCACATTTTATGTTAAATTGAAATTTAGAAGTTCCGTCCACAAACGATGAATGACGATTGACTACACTGTAAAAAATAATAAAACAAAATAGATCTCGTTTGATTTCCTTTGGGCGAACAAAATCTGAAATTGGAGACCAAATATGAGATCAAATCTGAGTTTATCATACAAAAATAAATCACAATAAACAAGGAAATGTCCAGGAATGTCAAGAAAGAGGCGAAAACTATAAATGTAAGTAAAATTCTATTGTATGCTCCAAGAATATAATATTTTATTAGATTTCCTTTTCACCAGGAACATAGTAATTTCAATATGTGTTTCTTGCCAGGTTGCTGTTGCCCATGCTAATAAAAGAATTTTGTCAATAGTCGTAATCGTAACTAATTCATATTAGTTACGCGTAACTAAACGAGTAACTTACTTCATGTAACTTACTTGCCAACACTGCCTCGAGCCTAACTTCGGACTTACTATTTAGTTTAGAAAATCATTTTTTAAGCTGCACTACAAGAATAAGCTTTATTTTTGACTCCCATACAGACATTTAAAACCAATTTGAATCGGTTTCTCCTTTTATTTCCTGTGTTAGCTCATGTTAAGGGTATTAATTGCCCTTTGAGTGTGGATAAATTATAAAAAAAAAAAAGAAATCTCTTATCGTAATTCCATTTGTCTGTTTGGTTTTAACGAATGCCACGACCGAATCTGATGCAAGTTTCTCAGTTGAGATTATTGTCACTTTAATACAGATTGTGGATTCTAGTACAGGTACCAAATTTAGGAAACAATACGATATTTGAGAGGTTGTAGAAATTATGTCCATTTTTCTGTATGTCAACTTATACTCACACCTGTGAATCATTAGCAGATATTGAACAATTTGCTTCAAAATTCGTTATTTCTATTTGCTCGGTAGTTTATCGGAGGCTATTTTCTAATTTAACTCTAGAAACGAAAACTAACACTATCTAACAATGGTTATACCAGGATGCGAAATTTCCTCGAAAACTACTACAACCATTTTTATAAAACTTTCGAGCTGGGTCGCTGTTTTGAAAGAAAAAATTAGGTCTTAGTTCAAATAAATTTGTTTTAATGTGGATAAAAAGACAGAAAATAGTTTTTTTTTTGCCAGAGTTGGCTGTTAATCCAATCATTCATTTCGCCGATCTTTGTAAAAACACGAAAGTTTATATGACAGAATCGGTCCTCTCTGCGACAGTAAGTTTTGGCCTCCCGGTACACTTCTTGTCAAAGAATTTGTAGTTCGATCAAAAAATCTCAATAATCGAATTGCTAAAGTATCGGCTCCAAAAAACTTGATAGGATAACCCTCTTCTACCAAAATGTAAAAGGGATTCGCAGCAAAACTGCTGAAGTTTTTAAAAACTCTCAAGCTTTTCCACATGATATCATTGCTTTCACAGAAACATGGCTCAATAGTTCATTTTTGGACACAGAAATTTTCGACGATGAGTTTTCTGTTTTTAGAAAGGACCGTCATGTGGATAAGCCGAAGAAAGTGGGCGGTGGCGAAATTGATTGCTGTTCGTAATTGCATCTCATATTCTCTTGTCTCTTTTCCCTTTAATGAACTCATTGGTGTTAAGGTTTCTTTTCAATCAAATGATTTTTTTATTATTAATGTTTATATTCCACTGAAAAGTTCTGCGTCAGTTTTTGCCGAGCTATCGTTAATTCTTGATCATATGATTGATATTGCCAGTTTAAATAGGAACGTTTTACTGTTGGGTGACTTCAATTTACCTAACATTACGTGGACCCCTTCTGCAGACGAGTCCTATTTAGAAGCTGTTTCAACTTCTTCGTAACAGGAACTTCTTCTTTTGGACAACATAACCTTTACTGACTTACAGCAAGTAAACTGTATTATTAATTGTAGAAATCGAATTCTCGATTTAGTCTTTTCTTCTGACGCTGTTAGTACGGTAGTGGTAGAATCTACCTCTGCCATTTCTAACGTAGACTCCTACCATCCCCCATTGGATATATTTTTTGATATGAGCAGCAATTTACTTAATAACAGTAATGCCGAAGACTCTTCTTATTCACTTGATTTCCGTAAAGCTGACTTTCAAATACTTTACAACAATTTGAGTGCTTCTAATATTTTGAATATTCATGTTTGCTCTAACATTGACGACGCAGTTACTCAATTCTACGAAATTTTCAATAGCTGCTTGATAAATTCAATTCCTCTTAAGATATCTAAAAATATCAACTCCAGCCATCCGTGGTACACGAAAGAGCTTAAATCTCTACGCAACAAACGGAATAAGGTTTGGAAGTCTTACATTAAAAGTCTTTCAATTTCTAATCAAATGTGTTCCTTGCACTTTTTGAAGAGTTTAATTTACTTTCCAAAAACCTATATGCAGCATATTTGAAGGAAATGGAAATTTCGTTGAAGATTGATATAAAGAGATTTTGGAAGTTTGTAGATTCAAAGAAGAAATCTGATGGGTATCCAGTGAACTTTGTTTACAAATATTCCGCTTTGACAAGCTCACCTGAGATATGCAATGCGTTTGCAAAGCATTTCAGTAAGTCTTTCCTTTCAATATAGACGTTGATTTCTTTGATTACTCCCATGATTTCCTCCAAGCCACTTTTAACAACATCCAAATTGATAATGATAAAGTTTTGCATTATCTTTCATTGCTGAAAGATTATTACTCTCCCGGCCCTGATGGCATTCTTCCTATTATATTAAAAAAATGTTCCTTCGTTTTAGCTTCTCCGTTGCAATTCTTTTTCAAGCTATTTCTTAAGTCCGGTAAATTACCTCAAGTATGGAAAGATTCATTAATTACTCCCGTTTTCAAAAAGGGTAATAAGTCCGATATCACTAACAACAGACCGATTTCTAAACTGACTTCTATTCCAAAGCTTTTCGAACAAGTAGTTTGTGATATTATAACGTTTTTCTGCAAAAATTTAATCTGCAATACAACATGGCTTTATGCTGAAGCGGTCTACAGTCACTAACTTACTCACCTTTATCAACGAGTATTCAAAGGCATTAGAGAGTGGACATAAGCTATAGCACAGATTTATCAAAAGCTTTTGACCACAACTCTAACATGAAATCATTATTTTCAAATTGAAAGTTTTTGGTGTTCCTTTTTAGGATTTGTTAATATATTATGTATTCATATCTCCAAAACAGGTAATAGCTAAGTTCAGAAATTAGTTTTCTAATCCTTTCACAGCAAAATCAGGAGCCCAACAAGGCAGCCATCTTGGTCCGGGGCAGTTTTAGATTTTGCTGTTTTCTCATCTTTCGAAAAGTTTAAATCATTTAGTATATATTTCTGAACACACACACCAAATTACAGCTTCTATCAATAATTGTGTCAACTGTTAACAAAAAATACTTACCTACTGTATTTACTTATTTCTATTCTTATTTCTTCTTAAAACATTTGGGTAAGATGTGCAAATTTTCAAAACGTCGATTTAAAAACATCGATCGTCGTAATGTCGGCTTTCAAAAAGTCGATTGGTAAAAATACCGAGTGACTAAATTGTAGAGACTTATAAATTCGATTTTAAAAATATCGACTTTTAAATAGTTTGACAGTGGCAAAATGAAGCTCACATGCATGCGGCGGCGCCGCAATCATTCAATTTGCCACTGTCGATCAGCGTTTTGCCCCGACTAATATGATTTAAAGATAATTTAAAAATTTTAACTGTCGTTGCAATTAAAAGAACTACATTTTTATAACGATAAAAGTCAGCATTTTTACCGACACTTTTTCAATCCGACATTTTCATAGAGTGGATATTAAACTGTCAATTTTAATCAGTCGGACATCTTGACAGTCGATGAAAATTGTATCAATTCAGTCGATTTTTTTTTGTCGACCATTTGTACGCTTTCCATATACATAATGTAAGGCTGCCAAATATAGATTTCAGTGCTTCAGGTGGGGCATAGCTCTATTATCTATTAACCCCGATAATGATCCCTTAGATTTCCATCCGACATTGACAGAATTATTTGATTTTTCAGTATTGATTGCTTTTCAGGATTTTGAATTTTCGGTATTTTAAACCAGACCCAGCATCACATATTCATAAGTTTAGGAAAGAGACAATTCAGCGTAATTTTATTAGATTTTCTTTAAAGGTCTCTCCTGGCTAGATCCTTACAACCTCCCACCTTACGTATTGTTCCCTTACTTTTGTAATTGCTTCAACAAATAATAGTACCCCAAACAAAACTTTCAGCGTTGGTAGAAACTGCAAAGATTTCGATACTGGCAAATTAATTTTTTTAAATATTATTTTTAAGAGTAAGTTTGTGTGACCATCTCATGCATTTTATACATTTAATTCAGCTCTTTTGTAAGTGATGTATCAAATGGTATAAGATGTCTTTTATCGATCCAAGTTCAACCTTGCTTACATATAGCTAATTCTGATGATTGGTCAGCTTCGTTCGATGCTCTGTCAAACCAAAGAGAATTTGCAGACTTGTAAATGGAATGTCAGATCCATAATATTATGTTGATTCCATAATCATTCCCGTGCCTATTGAAATTCCTCTTGTATCCTCGCCAAATGATTCATATCACCATTTAAACTCATCATCAAATCAATCAGTAAATATCCTGTCATCGCTTTTTACCTGTAATTGATAGATTCCCCATAATAATTATAATGTCCTCCACGCGCATTCCATGCACTGATGTGTATTTAATGTGATGCTGCAATGCAGCTAATGGCTTGCATAATCGAGTTCATGTTCGCTGTTGGAGTATTTTGTATCGCTTGTTGGTTTGTACATATCCCTGTCAGTTAATTCATCCCTGAAGGTAGCTAATCGGACTAACTATATAATTTGATTTCAAAGGTCAATATATTAGCTAACACATATTAGGTATGTATCTACAACAGATTCGATTCATCGTCTCTAGTGGAGTATGTTATTGATTCCAAATCGGGTCAATTAGGTAATTTCATTAATTTTAACTTTAATAGCCAAAGTATGTATAGACAAAATGTATTATGTATACAAAATAGTTTGAGCTTAAATCATAGATTTAATATATTTTTCCTGAATTAAAAAAGCCATTTTAAAGTCTTTTTATATGCACATTGTATTTATATATTTGACAATGTAAAATTAATAAAAACGACTTGACTGATTTTGATAACAATAATTTATGGTGTGTTTTTATGGGTTCATTTGGATGGTTATAGTCGGATGCGGTAGGTGGGGCTGGAGTCAAGTTATTTAGAAAATTTAAAAAATATTTGCATGTTTATAGAAAGAAAGGTTTGAAGAAAGTTGAACAAATAAAATGACACGGTTGGGTACGATTTGCCGATTTTTAAAATGTGGATTTAAAAAAATTGATCGTCATAATGTCAACTTTGGAAAGTCGATTGCTAAAAATACCGACTGATCAAAATGTCGACTCTTATAAATCATTCACATTCATCAAAAGAACTATATTTTTTATCAGGATAAATGTCGTCATTTTTACAGACACTTTTTCATAGTCTGGATTTTAAACTTTTTACTTGCGATTATAGGTACTATAAGGCAAGTTATGCATTCGTAAAAAAAAAAAAAAAAATTCTAACAATCAAACATGACATTACGATGATAGAGAAGTTGAAAAAAGTGGGTCCGACAATTCTGTCTGTCTGTCTGTCTGTCTGTCTGTCTGTCTGTCTGTCTGTCTGTCCGTGTGTCTGTCTGTCTGTATAGTTACCTACAGCCTAAACAACTGGACCGATTTGCTTCAAACTTGGTACATAGTATTATTATGACGTCCTACAGAGGGGTTTTTGGAATTAGCATTCTAGCTCTAAAACTAACGGTACCTGCCATACGATTATTTGTGAAAAATTAATTTTTCTCAAAAACGGCTCCTACGATTTTGATAAAACTTTCTGAATTGTGTTTTCTGTGGAAACTTTATGTTTTGGTTGGAATAGATTTTTCGGGAAAAGTCTTATAACGGTACCTCCCATAGGACCGGTTTTTTGAAATCCGGTTTTCTCGTAAGTCACTTGACGGATTTCGATGAAACTTTTAATGTAGAAGCCCTCTTATAAAAGAAATAATATAATTTTGAAAATTTTCCAAAAAAAGTTTTTTTGAGTTTTTTAAAAAAGTTTCAAAATTTTTTTTTAATTTTAGTTTTTTCCAAAAACGGTTTAACCTATAATTTTTTAATTTAATTTTTTTGATAAAAACTACAAAGTGCTAGAAGTTGGCATACTCAAAAAAAATTTGGAATATATTTTCGAAAAGTTTTTCAAAAAAAACTGTTTTTTGAAAAAACTGGTCCAACGATTTTGAAAATTTTTTTCGTAAAAATTCAAAAACGTAAAAGAAACCTGATGGCTTACTTCATTTTCTCCAAAAAACGGTTAAGGTATTGATTTTTAAGTGATTCATAAAATGTCATATGATTTTTTCAACGCTTTTTTCCTAAAATCTCAAACACCCAAGACCATTTTAACACATTAGAGCAAGTTCGTACGACCCAGTCGTGCACTTTATTTTTTTTGTCTATCAAACACAAGTTGACAATTTTGACATTCGTGGAAAATTGTCATATTTTGTTGACCATTCGTACGCTTTCCAATGACACTTCGAATGAAGATTCGTCTTTATATTTAAAAATATTTACTTCATTTTCAATACTACAAACCCAAAAATTAATAATTCCAAGTTGATAAACAAAATAATCCTCATTGTTTTTCTAATATATCAATTTCCGAATTTACTAGTTCATTAATTGAAATTAAGATGGGACAACATCTGTCTGGTTGCTTTGGCATTCAAAATATGAAAAATAAACGCTTTTCGAAAATATGTGTTCCGATAAAAAATCAGTTGAAAAAATCGGACTACGTGATTAGTTGCGTAGGCTCTCACGCGGGAGGTCATCACAATCACATTATGTTCATTTTTACTTGCGATTATATGTACTTATAAGGCAAGTTATGCATTCGAAAAAAAAAAATTCTAAAAATCAAACCTGACATTAAGATGATAGAGAAGTCGAAAAAAGTGGATCCGACAGTTCTGTCTGTCTTTCTCGTAAACCACTTGACAGATTTCGATGAAATTTTTAATATAGGAGCCTTTTTATAGACGTAATAATATGAATTCTTAAATTTATCAAAAAAAGTTGTTTGAGTTTTTAAAGAAAGAATTAATTTTTTTTTATTCTTTGTTTTTTCCAAAAACCGTTTGATCTATTTTTTAAAATTTTATTTTTCTGATAAAAACTACGAATTGCTAGAAGTTGGCATATACTCCAAAAAACTTTGGAATATATTTTCGAAAAGTTTTTCAAGAAAACTGTTTTTTGAAAAAACTGGTCGAACGATTTTGAAAAAAAAAAAATTCTCAAAATTCTAAACAGTAAATGAAATCAGATGGTTTACTTCATTTTTTCAAAAAAATCGTTTAAACTAGTGATTTTTAAGTGATCAATAAAAATACATATCATTTTTTCCCTGCTTTTTTTTCAAAATCTCAAACCCCAAGAATACTGTCACACATTAGAGAAAGTTCGTCCGACCCAGTCGTGCACTTTATTTAATGATTCATGAGCAAGCGTTATTGAAAGTTGGATATGAGATGAACAAAGATGCAGATTCAGAATGGGTTTGTGGGTATGTAAAAATTCCCCATTCTTGGTGTACGGCTACAAAATGAGTCTCTTAACATAGGTAACAAAACGTTCAAAAATTGATGGGTTTTCCTAGCGATGCGTGCGAGTGTTACTGGGGAATTTCCTGAGGTTGGAACATTTGTTCGAATGAAACAATTGTTTCTGTAATCCCCAATAACTTTTACAGCTCTTTTATGAATCCTATCCAGGAGACGCGTCTGTATATCAGAAGCATATATCAACTTTGAAAAAACGTACTCCATTCAGTTCATTAAGAAATATTAAGAATACAAATAGCGGAGGCATTATCTCAGTCACGATACATTTGATTCATTGAAGTCATCCAAATAAATTCAATGTTCTTTAATTGTGCATTTAAGTTCATATCGAATAGTTCTCAGAAAGAATTATATTCACTACACAAAATGCAATCTTTTTCATGATCAACTAAAGTGGTATATTTGCCAAAGTCTATCGTTAGTGAAGCGATTGAAAACTAAATTACACTGTTGCTTATCGAAAAAGTTTTAAAATCAATGTTTTCCTATAAAAAACTAGACTAGATAACAACTATAATTCTTTAAAGATTTGAAATAATGTATTTTTGAAGTTTGCTTGATTCAATCAATCAGCATCAAACAGAATATTCTTTTATTTTCAATGTTTGATCTAACAGCTAGAAGTTGCGCTTAACTTTTCAATTGATTAATTTTTGATCATTTTAAAATATCTCCACTTCCAATAAACAACGCACAAGTTTTTAAATAGAGTCATTGCAAGAAACATTATAGATGTTGAGGTTCCTTGAAATCCTTTTGCATCATAATTATAATTATATTTTGGTCCTTTTTAACATTTCCTTTTTCCAACTCCATCATTCCATCATCCATTTTCACAAGATTCATAGATTTTTTTGCATGTTTTCTTCATAATTTATCGTGTTCAAATCAACTTCTTGAAAAAAACAACCCACAACAAAACAAGGTTGACAATAAAAAGTTAAACAAAAAAAAACCAAGTAGAATTCAAATTCAAAGTATCAATTAAAATTGCCTCATTGCACACTAACGACTCAATTTGTAAACAAATTTACAAAGAAAGCATTGTTTGATTGGATTTCCTATTTCGCTTAAGACCGTTCAACTTAACCACAAACACCACCACCCAGTTCCACAACCACAACCATACTAGATTATATATAGTACCGGGAAGATCCTTTATCCTGAACAAATTGGAAACTTCTGCTAGGGAATCTATCCATCATCGTGTTCTCATGGCAATTTATTGTCATAGATTTGAATACTAATTTTAAATTTTGAATGCAATAGCAAATTGAAGGAGAGGAAAGCAATGACAAATTGTCAGGTAATATGAAGAAGGTAAGGTAGGATTAGGTTTGGTATAATATTTATGTATGTATGTGTGACATGGCATTGCTGGTTTGTTTTGTACAGTTGATGTAGTTAGCTGTACCTACACATCATGGCCATTATGCATTCATATTGAGGTCAAAATTAAAATGTATATCAATTCGAATTCATTCAATTGAAGTATACCAACACCAACAGCCTAGTGACTTCGCCACATTAATTGGAATTTACTTATTCATTGGATGGAGTGGAAATATGTAGAAATTTAATTATTTTTTAAACTTAAACGAAACGTGTATCAATTTTTTCACGATATCATAAGAAAAGCAATTTTTCGTTTCTTATGTTACTCTGCAAGTTCAGGAAAACCTGCGAAATAAGTTCATCTACATAATTATGTCTGTTTCTATTTAGGCAGTCTTGGATTTGCAACAGCTTAGATGCAAATAGAAGCCTGATTCAAAATCGTTGAAAAATTACACATGTTAGCGAGTTACAAAGGTACCATCAACATACCACATTGCAAATTCGCCGCAGCTCATCTCATTTAAAATACCGAAGTCAGCATCACTTTGAAGATGCTGGGAATCTTCTCCAAGAAAGCATGTCACGACCATAACATAAACACAGAAAGGATGCCACCGCCAAATCGATGATGCAGCATAATTCAACGATGGCATGATCATATTTTTTTTTTTCGGCACCATATAATTTAAGTTATCCCTTTGTATCTTAGGATTAAGGCAGTTCTAAGTTTGCTTCCAACCAATAAAGTTCGTTTGAATAAAATATACTCGAGTAGTTTTTTCCATCCTCCAAGTATTGGAGAAGAATATAAGAAAATAAATTGTTCTTAACCCTAGAGGATCTTTATACTTAACACTCGTAAGTTGGAGTTTTCTATCATAATACAACTTTTCCGTATTAATTGTGCTACCCCGATTTCACCTTCCTTTTTTTTCTTGCGTTTATAGGTACCTACTATGTAAGGCCAGTTATGGATTCGTAAAAAAATGCACGACTGGGTCGAACGAACTTGCTCTAATGTGTGACAGTGGTCTACTGGCTTCTGATTTTGATAAAAACCAATTTTTTAAAATTCTTAAATAAATAGGTTCTTAAACTAAAAAAAACTACGCCATTTTATTTCTTGGACAAATTTGAATTTATGAGGATAAATTTATAAATATTTGTGAAGCGGTTTTTGAGAAAAAGTTTTTTTTTTTCAAAACTTTTTGAAAATATTTTTCAAAACAAATTCAAAAAAGCCGTATTCAGCAAATACATTTATTTATAATTTTTGAAAAATATTCAAAATACATTAATTTGTTAAATTGAAAAAATGCTTTTATTAATACAAAAAACATTTTTTTTAATTATTGGTAGGTATGCAATATAAATTGAGCTACACCTAGATATGTTTGAAATTTCGAATGAATCGGTTGAGCCGTTTTCGAGATAGCCGAAAGCAAAATAAAAAAAACTATCCTATTTAAAGTACCGTTCTTAGACATTTTTTAAAACCTTTTTTTCAACCATAAACGATTGGTCGTACCTAAAAAGCTACATTGACATTTTTAAAACAAAATCGTTGAAGCCATTTTCGAGAAAAGTAAGCTTTAACGTAACGGTTATATGGCAGTTACCGTTTTTTTTTTTTGAGCTAAAAAAAAAATTGAATTTCAACTCTGTACATTACCAAGTTTGAAGCAATTCGGCTTACCCGTTTGGGCTGTAGGTGTCTATACATAGAGACAGACAGACGGACAGAATTTTTAGACCATCTTTTTTCGTCTTCGCTATCATCGTAATGTCATGTTTGATTGTTTTTTCAACACTTTTTTTTCGACGAATGCATCACTTGCCTTATAGTACCTCACAAGTAAAAATTCTAACAATCAAACATGACATTACGATGATAGAGAAGTCGAAAAAAGTGGGTCTGCAAATTCCGTCCGTCTGTATGTCTGTTCGCACATCTAGAACCTGAACGGATGGGCCGATTTGCTTCAAATTTAGTATTTAAGATTTATTTGGCCGTCCCTCAGGACATATTTTTAATTTTTGCTCTAGGCCCAAAAATAGCGACACCTGCGATGCATTCGTAAAGAAGAAAATTGACTGTCTGTCTATCCTTTGATTGGAAAGATATTTCGGAACAGTACCTATCATAGAACCGGAATTTTCAATTCAAGTTTTTACGTAAACTATACATCTGATTTCAATAAAATTTCGGATTCAGGAAGCCATTTTTGACAGTATTCTTACAAAACTTCAAATTTCAAAAAAAAACTTTTTTTTTTCGATTTTTAATAATTAAAAACAAATTTGGTTTACAAAAAGGTTTAAAAATATAACACTAATTAAAAAAAACTTTCTTTTTCACGAAAATCACAGAAAACTAATAAATAATCCATTTGCAACAACTCCATTAAAGTTGACTTAACAAAACATTTTTTGTAACTCAATTTATTTTGTAAAATGTTGGCCATATTATGATGTGTAAGCTTTGTTGTTGTCAAACACACTAGCTAATTCTAGCAATTTGACCTCAGACATTTTTGATATTAATCAAATATTTAAGATTGAATTGCTTTCGACAACACTATTCAAAAGTATGTGAATTATTTTATATGAGCATATCCTTACTTGTTTCATATAAAAGATATAACAGTAAATACTCCACAAGCCATATACCATTCTAACAGCAGCCGCAAGCACACACAACATAGTGTCGAAATCACTGCCTAACTCCTTGTAACACTACACTATGTATAAATATCTTCTGCAGACTGTTAACTTAACATTTCTACAAAGTCTACTCACATGTGAGTGCACTCAATCATTTTAATACTCTCAGCTCTCTTTTGGAGTTCTGCAAACAGAAAACTTACCCCCATATCTGCGATACTCAGACTCACCCCACATTGTGTTTGGCTTGTGGGTACTCGGGTATCCTTATTCTGAATCTGAACCCTCCTGGCTCCTGGCCGTACTGTAATATTATTTAACAGATTTTCGAAATCACAGCAAACGACATGGTGCTATGGTGGTGTGAACAAACCGCGCTATCCGATTCAGTTCACCGAAGATGGCTGTTGCGTTCGGTCGTGCTTTCTCGTCAATTCTCACATCCATGAAATTTATTTTTGAATTTATTTTTGCACATTTCTTTGCTAAACTCATTCAATAAATTTTGTTTAACCGAACCGCATACCAAATGGTCGTGGTGTACAAGAATGTTCCACATACGCCAAAGTGACCATCGGCATTGTGTGTGTCTTTATATTATGTCGTGTTTCGTGCGTGGTTAAACTAACATCAGAAAAAAAAATATATATATATACAAACAACGGTAAACGTAAATTGAATAAAGTGACTGGTCAGAGTTGAGTGGCTTGCTTAGAGCTTAGAGTTTGCATATCTTAATTATTGATAAAGATCGTCTTCCTGTCTAACGTTGGTTTATTGAAAAGTGAAGCATAGTTTGCTTTACTCCACCACCACTGCACCGTTTACAATACAACATAAAAGCCAGCCGCGTTCGTCCGGCTTAAAGGAGTGTGGAATGTTTTGTTCGATTTCAAAAAGCCAACAACACAAGAAAAGTGAAAAGAAAATCCAAAGCAAAAGAAAATACGAATAAAAAAGTGCAACAATAGAGTGTTAATCGAGTGAATAGAATCAAAAGAATCCATAAACACCTGCATTCTGACCTTAAAGGATATTTATTTTTTGTTTAAAGAAAGTTGTGGTTAGTCCTTTTTTCGATAGTTACTTGAAATTTCACATACTACTTAACATAGTATAGGTATAGTGCTTGGCAAACACAAGGACTAGAAAGGTTATTTGGCAAGGAACTCTACATAATAGTTGAGTGGGTCATTGTAAGTGTATTGGTTTTTTTTTTTTTTAGAGTTTCGGTCGAAATAGTTTATCGTGGTGGTTGATGTTATTTGAAAAATAATCCTTTCAACCTGCAATTGCAACAAACAAGAAAGGCCACACAAAATAATAATGATGATGATGTTAATGTTATTCAAAACGAAATAACATTTGAATGTAGCGCATAATATAGCCTTAAATGGTTTCATTGACGAGGGATTTTGTTTTCAATTTTATTTAATTTATTCCATTTTTAGTAAGAATTTTTGATAAAATGTAACATGTTTGATTTTGGACGTGAACATATCATGCATTTGGCTTAGCTAGGGCACTATACTGCGTTAGTGCATATTTAATTAATGTAATAGGTATAGTATACTATTTTATTCTCCATAAAGGATTTTCCAATAAAGGATCAATGCTTATAGTAGGAAATGATTTTAGAAGCTGGGAACACAAATATTTGTGTTTTATATTCAAAATGAGTGTAACATATGTGTTTGAATTGCGATATTTAAATATTTTTGTTAATATAGTCTGCTTGTTATACAATCAATAAAATACATAAATATGCAATCCACTTTTCATTCAAAAGCATATTAAAAATGTTTTCTTGCAATTTTACGGATATACAAATAAAATGCACTACTGGGTCACATGCTGTAACTTAATCTGTGGGAGTGTGTGTGCAATGCTCTTTAAAAACCAACTTTGTGAGCAACAACTAATTTTCTTAGTTGCATAAATTAAGTAAAAAGTATTTTTGTGTCCCATTTTGATGAATCGCCATTTTTACAAAACAAGCCATTTTGTCGGTTTTTTTTTTTTGATAAACTTAGATGTTTCATAATGTAATGATGTTTAGATACTTTTTGGTGAAATTCGTAAAAGCAAAGAATCTGGTTTGAGAGAAAAATAAAAAAAATAACTTTGATTTAAATGCAAACAACTAATGGAAAACCTTTAAAACTAATATTCAATTTAATAAGACTATTTTGATCTGGGAAATTATAATACCCCTTTGTTGGAAATTCTGACAATACAAAACTACCGATTTAGGTCAGTTTCATGGGCATACCTTCTAACTTATGGCCTAATAAATACAACCGATAAAATCAGATATATGTTTTGTATTGTCTTAACTCCCAAAACAATACCCAGGAATTTTAATCATCATTTTTTGAGCACTTTTTTTCGTTAAAAATCACCAAAATTTGGCTATCATCGAACGGCTTGTTATATAAAAGCTACGTTCTCTTCTAATTAAAATTTGAATAAAAACCGTTTTGAAAACTTACGCCAAAAACAAAACTGGTTTTTTTGAAAGATCAGTAGGTTTTAAGAATTAATCGTCTTAAAAGAGTCAGTTTTGAGCAAATCCATAACAAAAAAAAACCCATTATTTGAAAGAAACTAGTTTGATCTGGGCTTAAACTGCTATGAATGAAGGCAATGGAAATAAACAGTTTTCCAATAAGAGGTGTTATTTTGAATAGCCCGCTATATTGGTAGTTGTGACATTTGAAGCTGTAATTTTTTAACATTTGACAAGTACAAACTACGCTAAATGGAACGATAGACGCTTCAACAACGCATACAAGTTTTTAACATTCACTGTACAAATTGTGAACATTTGGCAGAGACGGTACGTAAAACTAAAACATTTTTTGGTCGTCGTCAAGAAACTTGTCGGACCGCTATTCCGAAATTGGTGGAAAAATTTGAGCTGTTGGAGTAAGTTAGCAATGAGAAGAATTAAACCCGTGCACGTCGCTCTAGAACAACTGAGAATATTGCTGCTGCAGCCCAAAGTGTTGAAGAAAACCCAGGTTTGTCCATTCCTCGTTGTTCTTTGGCATTGGGCATTCCACAAACGTCATTAAAACGTATTTTGCATAAAGACTTGAGTCTTAAGGCTTAAAAAATTCAGTTAACACAAGATCTCAATCCGGCCGATCATCAACAACGTCTTGCCTTTGCTGATTGGGTCCCTGAAATGCATGAAAATGATCCGGAATTTCATCGAAAAATCATCTTGAGGATTGGGCCCTTTTCCACCTCGGTGGCTACATCAACAAACAAAAATGTCACATCTGTGGCTCGGAAAGCCTCTCCATTTTCAACGAGTAATTGGGAGCGGTTTATGGGCCGGCGGGGTCATTAGACCTCACTTTTTCGAAAATGAGGCTGGAGCAACAGCTACGGTGAATAGATTGCGTTATCGGGAGATGAATAATTGGTATTGATTTATACACCGAGATCTTGTGGTTTAACACCTTGCTACTTCTTCCTTTGAGGCTACGTGAAAGATAAGGTCTACGTAAACAGCCCAGCGCCGATTTCAGTCCTCAAAGATGAAATTCGTTTAGGTATTGAGGGCATACAGCAGCCACTTTGCGATTCGGTGATGGAAAATTAAATGAAAAGGATATTGTTGTGTGAGCGTAGAGGTGGCAGCCATTTGGCTGACATTGTTTTCCGTTATCAATGGCTAACTTTCTTCTTCACACTAAATTAAACATCCGATCATTTATCTCAAAAAATGCCATTTTTCTGTGAATATCAAAATGATACATCTTATTGGAAAACCTTATATTTATCAAAGTCGTTTAAAAACGCACATACAGCCCGGCGGACGGCATCTCGAAAATTTTCTTTCATTGTAATTTCATTTTAGATTAAAACCTTGATTTCTTTTTTTGCATAAAATCAATGCTTATTCTATAGAGAAATTAAAAATGAATATGCTGTCGATTTTATAAGTAAATTTTGCCCCCTCCATCCGTTTGTCAGTTTGATCCTGGATAGTATTTCTTATTTATTTCAAAGCTGGTCCTTTGTTTTTAGAAGTCAGACAAAAGAATTTAAAAAAAAATTTAAAAAAATCCTGCCATATTAAAAGTAAATAAAAAGCTTAATTTTAAATGACTTCAAGCATTTTCTGCCAAACAGACCAACTCCGAAAAAGTATTACCAGATTGAAAACCACACGTCTAAAAAAAATACCCTTTATAAAAAAAAAAGTATGTAACAGGTGTACTGACAAAATATTTTTTAAATTTTTTTATTATTCACTACTCAATGTTGGCAGTCTAGCGGAGTACCCTAAAAGCTTACTCAAATGACGTTTTGCTTTTTTTTCTATAATTTTTATTTAATTTTTTTAGTTAATATACATTTTGATTAGTTTCTAAGAAAAAAAATTTCGGTTAAGGACTGTAAAAACAGGTCCAAGCTGAATAAATCCCAACTTATTGCTTATAGTTAAATAGAAAACTTTTTGTATAGCTATCTCTATCATCGAATTACATAGAAAGTTTGATTTATTGCAAAGAATTTAATAATTTTATTGTTCTTAATAAAGTGTCTATAGTTCAGTTGCAAGAAAAAAAAAATACAATTTTGTGGGAAATAAGATTTTTCGTAACATTTCATTTCAATATTAAAGGTGGATGGGCAAGTTGGTCCAACCCACTCACAGAAACATGACAAACGTTGCGTCTTTGGAAATGGATTGTTTTTTAATCTTGGCACCAAGTTCTAAGCCATGGTAGAGCTGATTTAATGGTCATTGAAAATTACCCATTTTAACTTGCTTTCAATTGATCTGTTGTGTGTATATCGGATGTTTGTATGAGCGGATGTGCGTTTTTCACGTCAACCTACAGCCTAAACCGCTTGAATGATGTTCTTCAAACTTCATTAATGTTAATGTTTTTTCTCTAAAATGGCCGGCCATAACGAAAATTAGGTTTGAACGGCTTTTTCCAAATGGTCATAAATTCGCAACGGCAACGGCTTGAATAGGATGGCAATGCGATTTTTCAGTAAAATTTTTCTAAGCGGTGGCTACCACGTCCCATTTAACGAGCCATTCAGTTTTTGACAACTTTTTTCAAATTTGCTCCAAAAGGTTCAAATAATTTTGATAAGACTTTGTGTGCAATATTTTTGAGTGTTTCTAAAATAACTGCAATTAAAGATTTTGGCTTAAAATGAAAATAACGGAGATCTGGTCTTTAGAGATTTTTTCAAATGGTCATCAAGTGGCAACGGTTGTATCTATTTCACTCAAACTTTGTTTGGTGTAGTTCCTTACAGTTACAGCTTCCTATTAAATGGCGTCGCATTTTTGCAGTTACTCTTTTTTAAAAAGGGGCTCCCATACAACGAGATCCCATAACACTAGGATTTGGCCATCATTTTTTTTAGGATGATAAGTGCCTCCTTTGTACATTGAGAGTTAAATTTCTTGTTGGCAAGAGTGCATGGTTTTTCGACTGACCACTTCACTGATATTATTTTGAAAGGTTATAGTGGAACCCAATTTCACAAATTCCTTGACTTCTGCAAATAGCTATATAAGTCTAGCCTATTACGCCAGAAGAATCCATAGACTGTGCCTTATTTTCATTATCAGCGAGAACCATTCTCGGCACCTACACTTGTATACTTGCGAATGTTCCACTCCACTGACAGCATGCATTTCTCTGTCAATAATGTTAATATCCTCACCATTCCGAAGTTCTTGAGTTTACGTACATATCTATAAGACTTGTCCTAATGACTGGTTGCGATTGCCTCAAAAAAGATGTTAGAAAGGGCAATGGGTAAATGATTACTCCTAACCACGTATTTTTCCTTTCTGAATATCAAAGTAGTCGGTGGAGTTCTTTCTAATCTTTACGGAACAGTGCGAAAATTTCATAGTCATCCTATACAGGCAAACGAAAGGGTTCAGAAGAAGAAGTCCTTTTTTATTGTTGTTCAATTGGATTAGATTATTCTGCCTGACATCAATTTGTTGGTTATCTTTTCAAATTCTCAACAATAACAATGTATCTGCTACGACATTTCCTTACTCTCCTCGATAGGCTTCAAATAATAAGTGGAATGTTTCAGACTTTAAAGGGTGGTTAAATTTTAAGGGCCGATGTTGATTTTGAATAAAACAGAAATTATTTAAGAAATTACTGTCATTTCTTTTTATTATGATAATATTGGTATGGTTCAATTATGAATCAAACAAAATATAGGCCGAATGTCCGGTGCGACCTCGGCGGCACACCTCCATCCGATGGTCCAAATTATCGATGACGCTGAGGCATAATTGAGGTTCTATGCCGTTAATGTGCCGACTTATCTCATCCTTTAAATCTTGAATTGTTGATGGCTTATCGACGTTCACCTTTCCTTTCAAATAACCCCAAAGAAAGAAGTCCAACGGTCTCAAATCACATGATCTTGGTGGCCAATTGACATCGCCACCACGTGAGATAACACGGCCATTGAATTTGTCACGCAAAAGAGCCATTGTTTCGTTAGCTGTGTGGCAAATGGCACCGTCCTGTTGAAACCACATATCGTCCACATCCATATCTTCCAAATCGGGATATAAAAAGATCGTTATCATCTCACGATAGCGAACACTATTCACAGTAACTGCCTGACCGGCCTCATTTTGGAAAAAATACGGCCCGATGATGCCGCCAGGCCAGCCCATAAGCCGCACCAAACAGTCACTCTTTGTGGGTGCATTGGTTTTTCGACAATCACTTTTAGACTATCATTCGCCCAAATGCGGCAATTCTGCTTATTGACGAATCCACTGATTTTACCTCAGTGCCTCATCACTGAAGATGATTTTCTTCGAAAATGTGTCATCCACTGTTGCCTATTTTCATAATAAGCCTGAATAACTTTAACGCCTTGCTCGATTATGTATCTTTCCATGATTCAAATTGAGTTAGTCTCAAATTGAAAAATGTCAAATTAAATGCAGAAAAAAGCTTGACGTTTAGGTGTCGTTCACATTCAACATCCGCCCTTGAAATTTAACCATCCTTTATATGTCTTACATAGCAACCTAAAGATGGCATCTTAATTTTAAATGTGAACGGTTTCTTTACAGTAGCTCGCATGTTTTCAGTTTAAGGTTTTTAGTTTTTACAATTTTTTTTTTTTTGTTTAAATCACTTCAGTGGATTTCTGACAAAATCATAGGTAACCATAATTTAACTCTTAAACTTAGTTTAAAGACCAAACTCTATCTAACCTTCTCATAAAATTGCGCTTACAAAATTGAAGAAATAAACTTCACATATGAAAAGTTACATACGTCTCCCAAATTTTGTAATTTTTTAAAACTATATCTAAAGTACAAAATGTTTTTTTTTTTTTTTTTTTTTTTGTGAACATGACTAAAAGTAAAATGCAGACGTAACATTAAATAATATTTATTTTGTCCTAGTGCAAGGATAATATGAAGGAAATACACGCTCTCATTCAGTTATCATTATGAAGAGTGAGAGTTCAAAAAACTGTCTGACCGAGACCGAGAATAGGTATAAGGTTTTTAAAGGTTTTTCATCTCAAAGGGACCGCAATAGAGAGATGGATATTTTGATGCACAAAAAGCATGAAAATATTTTTCCAGTTCTTCTTATTCGTGTAATACTTAAAAAGAATCATCATCATCATCATATTGCTATTTACATTATACAAGTCCATCCTAGTGGATGGCAAAGTTGAAGGAATAAAAGGATAAAACGCTACACAGTATAGTAAATGGATGCATTAGTGGTGATTATTTGAACAGAAGATGTTATGTAGGTTTATTTACAAACAAGTCAATTAGGAAAATTAAAGGCAAAGTTGTAGTTTGCTATAGGTGGACGACGACTCACAACTACAACTGATGTCGGGTGATATTTTTTGAATATTGAATGATATATGGCGACTGCTGTGAAAACGTGTGTTTTGTTTTTAATAAACAAAAAACAATGGAAAATGTTTCGGTTTCATACCGATTGTTGCTGGTTTTGGAATTTTAGAATTCGTGGATCGAATGATGGCGAAAGTTTTGAAAGTTTTTGAACGCACAAACCATATCTGCATGCAATTTTGAATTGAAACTTTTTTAATATCGTTGTGATTTGAAACTCGATGGAACGGAAATGCGCCATGACACTTTTTAGCAAAAAAAAAGTAGATGATAAGGCTAGCGAGAGAATGAGATGGAATACACTTCACAGTATTTTTATTTTACTTGCTATTATAGGTACTATAAGGCAAGTTATGCACTCGTAAAAAAAAAATTGTAACAATCAAACATGACATTACGATGATAGAAAAGTCGAAAAAAGTGGGTCCGATAATTCTGTCTGTCTGTCTGTCCGTCCGTATGTATCGGCCCTTACAGCCTAAACGGCTGAACCGATTTCGTAAGCCAGTTGACGAATTTCGATGAAATTTTTAATATAGAAGCCCTTTTATAAAAGAAATAAATTCTTAAATTTTTCAAAAAAAAGTTTTTTGAGTTTTTAGAAAATTTTGTTGTTTCAATTTTTTTTTGTTTTTTCCAAAAACGGTTTAATCAATTTTTTTTTTATTTTTCTGATAAAAACTACAAAGTGTTTGAAGTCGGCATACTCAAATAAAATGCACGACTGGGTCGCACGAACTTGCTCTAATGTGTGACAGTGGTTTGGGGCTTGAGATTTTGGAAAAAAAGCAGGGAAAAAATGATATGAAATTTTATTGATCACTTAAAAATGACAAGTTAAAACGTTTTTTTGGAAAAAATGAAGTCAACCATCTGATTTCATTTACTGTTTAGAATTTTGAGAATTTTTTTTTCCAATATCGTTCGACCAGTTTTTTTCAAAAAACAGTTTTTTTTGAAAAACTTTTCGAAAATATGTTCCAAATTTTTTTTGGAGTATGCCAACTTCTAGCAATTAGTAGTTTTATCAGAAAAAAAAAAATTAAAAAAAAAAAATAGATCGAACCGTTTTTGGAAAAAACAAACAATAAAAAAAAATTAAAATTTTTTTTTAAACTCAAAAACACTTTTTTTGAAAAATTTAAGAATTTATATTCTTTTGTCTATAAAAATTCTCCTATATTAAAAATTTCATCGAAATCCGTCAAGTGCTTTACGAGAAAATTTGATTTCAAGAAACCGGTCCTATTTGAGGTACCGTTATAAGACTTTTCCTGAAAAATCTATTCCAACAAAAGCATAATTTTTTTACAGAAAACATTATTCAGAAAGTTTTATCAAAATCGTAGGAGCTGTTTTTGAAAAAAAAAAAATTGTTCACTAAAAATTGTATGGCAGGTACCGTTTTACAGCTAGAAAGCTAATTCCAAAAACCCCACTGTAGGACGTCATAATAATACTACGTACCAAGTGTGGAGCGAATCGGTCCAGCCGTTTAAGCTGTAGGTGCCGATACATACGGGCGGACAGACAGACAGATAGACAGACAGAATTGTCGGACCCACTGTGTTATGTTTATGTTTGATTGTCAAACAAAAAAAAAGTTTTTTTACGAATGCATAACTTGCCTTTAGGTATCTATAGGTACCTACTATATAATCTCAAGTAAAAAAAGGATAGAAATTTTGGTGGTATAATTATAGTGAATTGAGATTTTAGGTGATATTTATCTCACCAAAATCGCACTTGTTGCATCCACTTGAGACTAGGGGAATAATTAAAAATTGCTGCCCAGGCTGTGTTTGAGCTCACAATTCTATAGGTTAAGCAACCATAAGCACTTCATCCACTGTAGCAAATGTACTCACAAATGTAGGTACTTAAAAATATACAAAAAATAAATAAATATATTTTGTATTTTATATGGGTAGGTATTGTGTGAACTATCTTGTCTATCTGTTCTCCGTTAATATCTCAAGCTGTGTTGCTCTGCTTCCAATGCTGTTGGATTAAAGTAAGTTTCCATTGAGTTGCATTTTTCAACCACACATTGCTTAAAAATTAAAGAAAGTATCGACCAAATGAGTGTTAACCATGTTAAAATGTTCAACTATTTGAAAAAAAAAAAAAAATGGAAGTGGGCACATCAGTAAATCTCTGAATTCGGACGCTTTCGCTAAGATTATAAAAAAGGAAATCCACCTTTCGTGCTACTATACGTATACTAGTGGTCTAGTTAAGTGTTGCGTGCTAGGGAATACTAAATGTTTTGTAAATTAAATGCGACCTAAACGATAGCTTTGGTATATATTTTTGATTGTGTGGTTTTGCTCTGTTTCTTATAAAACAACCACTTGATTATAAAAAAAAAAATGCAAATGCTAGATACAGAAATATCCATCCTTGTTGATTGCCTTTAAAATGTTTATGTGTGTGAAATTTTATGTAGCTGGCTACCACAAAAGTAATGTCAGTTGCTGTTCTAGCTCGTTCTCAACAAAAGTACCTTATAAATACTTTAATAATTCAAAAGGAAATGAATATTAAAATAGAATAATTGTTTTGTAGATCCTTTTGCAACTATGTCTACATACATATTATCTATATAGAAAGTGAGTTGAAGGATGTATGCAATTTCCTGCTGACATAGAATCAAATAAGGATAAACTACGTGAAATCGGTGGTGTAGCTTGAATGAGTGCATTCAGAAAATGTATATTTTCAACAAACTGGCGAACATGGTTAATACATTTAAAAACTACACAGATGTTCATATCCAGTCTTGGTTGCTGATAATTCTGATAGTGTTGTGCCATAATAATCATAATTTTTCACAAATGGAAGCCGCAGCTGAGGTTGTAGGTGAGTTATTTAAAATAATTATGTAAACAGAAAATTAACTTTGTTTATGTTTTTTTTTTTGTTGATATTAATTAAAATGCATTTTTTTTTTTATTTATTATAACCTTCTGAAAAATGATTTTAAAAACAATTTTTTATTGTATAATAGCTATATGATTACATTTCATTTTGCAAGTGTAGGGAATTTGAGCGCTTCACTATCTGAAATCCTTTTTTCCTACCTCAATCAAGTTCCCATCATTAAAGCTATTCCTATGATCCCTTTATTTTCGCACTGAAATCATGGTTACGGGCGATTTCAATGTGTACAATTCTACTTAGCTGCGATGTTTATCCATGACATTGTAGGTCATTCACCAAACACCCTAGACTTGTTTCTTACATCTCATTCTGATAAATGATAAATATCTACATCATTGATAGTGACGTAGACTCAAGCGGACAAAAAGTATCAAACCAAAAGGAGTAAGTGTCCGTTTCAAAGGCAACCCTTCTGAGGAAAACTGAAGTTCAAACACGCTAGATAAACCTGTAATGCCAATATTCAAAGAGAGAAATTTTTAGAGGAACAAATATTATAAGGCAAAAATTACTTCATATCGTAAAGGTAGACAAAATTGTTGGTCATTTGTAAAAAAACGTACGAAACTCCAAACAAAAACACTCCCGTGGCAAGCTCTCATAGAAAGGCTGACTTATTTGCAGCAAAATTTTCAGGACGCGGTGCCCGCCCTCCCTCGGAAAAAAAATTCAAATGTTTCTACCAAAAGCAAAATCCCATTGTTTTTATAAACAATGATCGCATATTACAAAAAAAAAAAAAAAAAAATTAAACCGAACAATTGGAAACAAAGTCGAGTTCCAGTGAGAAATAAAATCAAACACTATGTTTTAGAAGAATTGGTGCCAAAACAACGTTCGACCTTACTACCCTAAATTGGTAATCAAGTATTTAACCTTATTTCCTATTTTTTCTGAAATAAGCTCGATTTGACCTTATTGCCTTCTACCTTATTTTACGGCACCGTAAGATGACACACGATTGGCAAAAGCTCTGGAGGTTAATTGCAATTGCATAACTTCCCAACATCGTAGCATCGCAACAAAGTAGATTAGCCTGAGTCCCTTACCGAAAAAGTTGTCACAGAAACCCCAAGGCAAAATTTGCCTATCCTCATATTCCCAATTTTGTATAGTGTAGAGGCGGATCCAGGAGCCCAGTTTGGGGAGCGGGGAGTCATGTTGCAGTTTATATTTTTTGACGACTATTGAGTGGATGATTTGAAAGCTGACAAGGTTTTAGGTGTTACACCTTCTGAGTTTTTTTTATAATTTGCACGCACTCAATACCCTTAACATGAATACCCTTAACATGAATAAACACATTGCGAGCGTTTAGGAAAGTTGTATAGGAGATACCGATGCACATTGGTTTGGAATGCGTATCTAGTCGTGCAGCGAGCGTTCTACATTCTTGTAGTGCTGTTAAAAAAGAGTCTATTTACTTAACAGTTCATCCAAATTAAGTCTGAAGGGTATATTTATGGACATTCCTATCGATGTGAGTGTTGGGGAAACTGCTAAGTGATAGGTACAGTAACTCGTGAAAATACGAAAAAAAATATCATGATAAGGAATATTCAAAAAGATGGTCAGTTTTGTACCCTTTTTTACCCAATAGGGACCCGACAACAATTCCTTAGAATAATTTGTAAACGTTCTTTGTTCCCAAGAGGAAATCCTTATCAGGGCACAGAAAATATTTTTTAAGTTAGTGTCCTAAAATTCCCATCTTTCTACCCAATGAGTTTCACAAATCTTTTTCAAATCCATCCCTTCAAGTTCTTCCAAAAAAACTTTGTGTCGTTTTGCTTAATCATTGGCAAACAAAATCACTTTCTTCATAGTTGCAGGGGCATTTCGGCAAAATGTTAAACGAAAGAGTTTCCCACGGAGTTTTTCAGGGCATGGTTATTTCATGGCCAAGGCTTTGAAATAAAAAAAAACCCGACAATCGTTTTTCTCTAAACCGCTGATGTGAAGTTTGAAGAAAATCCGTCAAGCGGTTTAGGTTGTAGTATGACGTGAAAAAGCGCACATCCGCACAGACGCATAGACAGACCGACGGACGGTATGTCGAAAACCATTTTTTTGGGTTTCTCTATCATCATAATATCATGTTTGATTCAAAAATCTATTTTTTTTTTGCATAACACAAGTACCTATTGTCCTATATAGAGCTATGCAAAAAGGTGCAAAATCTAATATGTTCCTATCTTTGAAGTATGGTATTATGATTTCAACAAAATCTACGATGATTCAAGATTTTTTAATAATTTCTAGTCATTTTTAGGTCTTATTTCACCCCCCTTTAAACATTTTTTTTAAAAGTTTATTGTTTATCCTGTTTTTTGGATATTTTTAAATTATAATTTTTCTTGGCTTTGGATCCGCCACTTCGATAGTAGATACTTAATTTTTGATACAGACAAAATACCGACGACCTTAATGGATTTTTCAAAGAACGATTTAGGAATTTTATCCTCAAAATATCCTTCCAATACGAGTATCATGTTTAATCCAATTTCTTTTTTTTTCCATATTTCAGCCGATCCAAAGTTCAGTTCTCCAATATCAAATACAACAGCCTCGGTTGGACGAGAAGCTCTCCTTACATGCGTGGTGCAGGACCTTGGCTCATATAAAGTAAGTAGTCAAATTATTAAAATTTAAATTATGTGGTAGCAATGCAGACAAAAATAGAAATTATTTTTAGACAAGGTTTGTCAATATATTATTTTTTTTTTTAATACAACAAATGCTTGAAAGGATGCGTCCTCCATTTCAGTTTTATAAAATGTTCGTCTCAAATTGCTATCATTAACGTTTGGAAGTACAAAAAATATAAAAATACAATTCCAAGAATCGGTACACTCTCTTCAAACTTCATTTCTCAATATTCAAATTGAAAATAAATAATGAGCACTCCTTAGACAAAGCAATTTGGAAATCCAAGAGAATGTTCATACGTATACACAGCTTGAAGTCCTCGCACTAATAACGGAGACCTCTTAACTAAAACGAGGTAATAATCGCCTGCGTTGTTAAGTTATTGTTGTCATTAGTGCCCTGAACAATGCCAGGTGAACTGCCCTGCCCTGCCCAGACCATCCGAATTCCCTCATACATTGGTTTTGTAGTGTTGAACGAACAGAACAACCCTTCCCCTTTGTCCCAATTCTAAAATAGGTAAAATGGCAACTAAATCAGGCCATATACCTACCCGGCCCGGGCTAAAGTTGCTTATATCACAGTAACAGCAATTATTATCGAACGATTCCGACCAAGGAGCGCACTTCTCGACCAAAAATTGTTCGCATTTATGTAGTATCGAATGGGCCACAGAGGCCTGCCTGAGCCTAGAAAAGAGTAAAAGGATTTTATTTTCTTGTATTTTGTATTTTTTGGCAATTAACGAAAGCATTAAGGGGATCCGGGTTTAATTGTTACTTGTAGTGGAATTTCTTGTCATTTGATTCCTTGAGTAATTTCGAGTGGTTGAACCTGTTATTGTCGACATAATGACGGTTTAATTATTCTTTTCTTCAAGGACACTTATATAGACGAGGACGCAAATAGGACGAATGGATGAGTGTATCGTATAAGGCAAACTTACGCAATGGGGGGTTGGGAATGTAAATTTTTGGACGTGAATTCATTAATAAAGACGGCGGTGGGCTGTTGCGCCGTGTTGTCGTCGCGTCGCCATCGTCGCGTCGTCGGTTGGATAATGTTATATGAAGTAGGTATACAATATGTTAGGAGTTTTTCCATGTAAGATATTTTTAGGAAAAAAAAAAATAAAAAAAAAAATCTAATTGGTATTATTATTTGTTATGGAATTTTTGAATAGCTATCTCAAATGTCAAGAACAATGTCCAACAATTCTATTTCCTCTACTTCTTCGCCTTCATTCCAAACTGATTCAATACTTTGAATAGATACATTATGTACATCGTCTTCATCTTAAGTTTTAAGTTTGTTTGGTTTTGAGCGTTTTACTTTTTCTTGTAGAAATGGTTTTTCTTTCTTAGGTCGCTTTTTTGAAAGTTTTTCAGCTTTGAGGTCATCAGCTTCCTTTAAACGGCTTAACACTTTTTTGTCGTTAGCAATTCTCCGTATTTCATCTGCTTTAAGCGTGATACTGGCTTCTTTTTATCTTCAGATTTAGTAGAAGTTGACGGAGATGCATTTTGAAGACTGAAGATATTTTCTAAAAGTTCTTTAGGAAAAAAATGAAACAAAAAAGAAATTAGAATAAAGAGCCAAACTTAAGCCAAGAGATAAATCTAAGGATATTAAATTACCTTGAGAACGAGCTAACATAGTTTGTGGAGATGAAGGTGATTTATTTTGAGCTAGCGGTGCCTCTCGGTTGTTCTCGATAGTTTGACAAGTACCTAGATGTAAAAGCAGAAGTACGTACTTATGAAAAGAATAAGAAAATCGTCTAAAAGTTTCTTACCCTTTGATGTGGATGGCATCTCAATCTGTTCTGCAACTGCTTGCCTCATAGCTTAAATAAAGTCCAGTGGAAAGGAAGGTATTGGTTCTGGCTGAGGCACTGCGATAGATAGCTCCATCTATTGGTGAAGCAGTTGACCAGATTTTACATAGTTCATTGTAAATAGCTTTTTCATTTGCGTTCAAGGCATTATTAAATTTATTCGGATCAAATGGGAATATCCCGGTGGATACAAATCCTGAAATACTATTTGAAGACGTCAAGTTGTTTTCCCAGATTGGATTCAGAAGTGCTGAAAAGTCGCTCTTTGGAAGCCGGCAGCTTCCTCGGCCCATCATCGTTTTAAATGGGCCAAAAACAAATTTGTCAAGCGGTTGCAGTTTATCTGTCAAATGACTTGGAAAACGAACCCATTGTATATTATTCTTTAAAGCCTCTTCAACGATCCTAACACTGATATGGCTAGAGTGGCCATCGTAGAGCAGAATGGCAGTTTGGTCTAATAAACCTCGTTCTTTTCGAACTTCTTGGACGTGAGGAATTAGACCATTGGAGAACCAATGGAAAAACTGAGGCTCTTCCATCCACCCCTCCTTTGAAGCAGCATAAAGTGTTCCTGGGAAGGAATCCATTGAGGTCCATCGTGCTTGAACTGCACCACCTTTAAAAATAATAAGCGGTGGTAGCTTATCTCCACTAGCAGATATACAGGCCAAGACTGTCGTTGACTCTCTTCCAGAACCACCAGAAACCCGGTTTAAGGGTACACCTTTTTCTCCGATGGCTCTGAGACGACTTGGATCACTTCCAAAACCACTTTCATCTGCATTTAAAACAAAAGCTGCCTTATCGGGACTTAGTAAATTGAACTCATCATAAACTTTTTTTAGTTTCGTATAGAAATCGAATATAATTTCAGCTTTTCGAGCATCTTGGCGTGCTTTTTGTAAATGCTCTGGTTTTTTTAGAGAAAGGTTTGGATGCCGTGACATGAAACTCCGGTACCAGTCGTCTCCTGGCCTACCATTGTGGAAAGGGGTAACCAAATTCTCTGTCCTTATATAGGTACCTACTAGATCAAGGAGGTCATCCTTATCGCAAGGGTAACCAGCATGAGATCTTGAAATAAGGCACCTTGCTATAGTGTCCTCCACGTTTGACGAAAGTGCAGGTTTTCTGCCTCTTAATATAATGGCAGTAGGATTTTTCCTTCCACCGATGCGATTATAAATAACCGCAATAGGGACACCGTACGCTTCTGCTGCTTGTCGATATGTTTTGTTTTTGTTGCACACATCTTCAACAGCATGGAGGATATCTTCTGACGTGTATGATGGAGCTGTGGTTTTTCGTTGATATGTACGTTGCATCTTTTTGATATAAAATATTATTAGATCAACACCAAGGCCATTGAAAATGGATATTTACAATTACCCCAAATTGTTCACTTTTACCCCATTTCGGTGCTTACATTTACCCATGATAGGAAAATAATGGGGTAATTGTAAACAGCCAATAACTTTTAAATTTTGTTAGGCAGACAAATAAAAACATATAGCATGCATTTATACTCATATTTCACTTTCTTAAATATAAAATTTAGCTTACTTTGATCGCCTTTGTTTGTTTTGGAACAATTTTAATTAGCACTGAAAAACTTAAAAACACGGAAAATCGAATGACTCACGGCAACGAACAAAACATAACTAACCCTTTGAAAGATAACGCCTTCCAAGCGTCAATATGATTTAAATATAATGTCTTTTCAAATAATTTCATGGCATGCTTCAAATTATAAACGGTTTTGAGAAAATTAAGTGTGTTGACAAACTGGGGTAGTTCACAATTACCCCCCTTGACCCTATTATTATTTGTTATGGATTTTTTGAATAGCTTTCTCAAATGTCAAGAACAATTGCAACAGAAACAATCATTACTTGTTCCTTGCTAGAATATGCAAACGTGAACCATCTTTTCGTTTTTAAATCTACCATTTATGGCTATTTGCCATACCAACCAGATTCTGGTGTCATAACTTGCTTACTTATGTTCGCCAAATATGTTGTTTTCGGTTCCGATGCGTCCGAGTCAAAGAAAGACGGCGCGGCGGCAGCACACAACCTACACGTGAACTGTTTTGTCTATACTGGTTTTCAGAATCACGTTAAATTGACGTTTGTATAAACCAACTTTATAACTTTTTTTTATAATTGAACATCGCCTTTAATTTCCAGGTACATTGATTTTATAAAAAATTGATATAACTACTGGTAAGCCAAATTCATCTTTATAGTCTAAGAGCCCACACTCACAGTATCATTTTGGTGCCGTGCAATAAGGTCGTGCGCAATAATGTAGAAGCTGCTTTATTTCCATTTGCAATTGGAAATAATGTCGAGTTCTCATAATTCGTGATTTCGACTTTATTTCACAAAAACAAAAAAAGTAGGAAATGGAAATAATGTCGCTTAGCGAGCTTCGTAGATAGTATGCCATTGAATCCCTCCAAGGAGCTGGTAGTCCTATGCAAAGCTTTATAGCACGATATTTTCTCGGGTCCCCCTTCCTTGCCACTGTTCGCACACCCTTCTTGCAAATGGCCGCCAATGTCAAATCTGTTTTGACATTTGTGGACTAGACAGATGCAGAATATAAGTGAACAAGCCATGGAGCGATACATGAACCGACATGAACCTATATTCTGAAGGCGGCGTTCCCGTGAAAAAAGGAATGTAAAAATTTCTTGACAAATGTTTGTACTTTTTATAAAATCTTTGCCAAGAAATTTCAGATCGTATAAGAAGTAGGTTTTCCAAAACCCATTTCTGATCTTTGGCTAGTGATTACGGCCAAATTGCTTAAGCTATATCTGTCACATTGGCTGTCATTATTCAGTTTGTTTTTTACTTGCGATTAAAGGTACTATGTATAAGGCAAGTTATGCATTCGTCGCAAAACAAAAATTTGAAATAACAATCAAACATGACATTATCATGATAGCGAAAGACGCAAAAAAAAGGTCTGAAAATTCTGTCCGTCCGTATGTCTGTCTGTCTGTGTCTATGTATGTATGTAGGTATAGACACCTGCTGCCCCAAAGGGTTTGCCGAATGGCTTCAAACTTGATATATAGAGTTTTTCAAGTATTGTACAGAGGGGAAATTGAAGTTTTTTTTTTAGATAAAAAATAACGGTAACTGCCGTATAACCGTTATGTTAAAGCTTATTTTTCTGGAAAATGGCTATAACAATATTGGTTTAAAAAAATCATTGAAGCTCTTAAGGTACGTCCAATTGTATGGATGAAAAAAGAAAATTTTAAAAAAGCTCAAAAACGGTACACTCCATAGGACGGTTTTTTTCGACTATCTCGAAAATGGCTCAAACAATTCTTTTGAAACTTCACACATACATGTATAAAGGTGTAGGTATTTCAATTTGTACTGCATACCAATATTAAAGAAAATGCTTTTTTGTATTTTGAAAAGCATTTTAATTTTTTTTCTTATTTTGAAAATTGCTCATTAATTTTTTAAGTTATCAATAAATGATTTGCTGAATACCTACATATGAATCGGGGTTTTTTTTAATTTTGTTTACAAAATGTTTTTAAAAAGTTTTCCAAAAAAAGTTTTTTCAAAAACCGCTCCACAGATTTTTATAAATGTATTCTAATAAATTCAAATTTATCCAAGAAATAAAATGGCGTACTTTTTTTTCCCAGCTCATATTAGTTTAAGTATTTATTTAAGAATTTCAAAAAATTTATTTTTATCAAAATCTCAAACCTTAGGCTACTGTCATACATTTGAGCAAGTACGTGCGACGCAGTTGTGCATTTTCCTTTATACCCTATTCCATATAATGGGTATATTGTATTTGGTGTGGAGTTTGTAACGTAGAGAAATAATACCGTTGGGTACAGAAAGATATATAAATAATATTCTGACTCTGAAACAAAAGCCTAGTCGATGTAGCGATGTCCATCCGTATACTCTCTAGGCGTCGCAATTTTTGAGCTAGAAAGCTGAAATTATATATTATCTTTGGTTCAAGAGTAAAGTTAAGTTCTTGAACCGGTAAAATCCGCCAACAAACACTCCCACACGCAAGCTTTAGGTGAATCTTCTTCCAATCAAATAAAAATATTTCAGTTTAGGTATGGCTGACGCCCATTTTTCATATAAAACCATCAATATTGTTTTTATAAAATAAGAATTCTTAAATTAAAGCGAAAAACATTAAATTTTGTGAGTATTACTTGCACATAAACATCTTGTGTGTAAAATCAAAAACAAAAATTATTTTGGGTGTGGCTGACGCCCACTTTTTACTAGAAACTATAAAAAAATTGTTTTTGAAAAAAAAAAGTATATTTAGTGGTTCTACAAGCCAAAATTTTGCGTCTCTTAGTAGAAACTAAATCGGTTGTGTATGAAAAGAAATTTTTGAGTTTTGGGCGTGGCTTACGCCCACTTTTCATAAAAGAACGAAAAACGTAGTTTTAAAAATTTAAGGTACCTACTACCAATATTCAATTTAAACCTTTTTCCCTTCCGTTTGTTATATGAAAAATATATCTACATTTTCTTGTGTAAATTTTTTCAATATGCCCACTTTTAAAGGCGTGATTTTGATAAAATACCTTTGTTCAGGTAAGATCGTTTAAAAACTACTCGATTCAGCTGATGATCAAAGCTCAGTAAGTGCTTCAAACTTGAAAGACACGCCCACTTTTAAGAGGCGTTTCCGTCAAAAGTCGTATAATGCATTAATTTTTTTAAAGTTTTTTAACTATCGGTCGCTGTTTTGAAGTAAACAGATGAACACTTGGATTTATATTCCTTGGTTACGTAGCAGAGTGTGGTCCAAGAATTGTTAAAAACACCCCTAATCGCTATTTCCATTCAATATCTAATTTTTAAAAATTTAAGTTTTGTCTTGTTTTGTTCAAATCGATCTGCAAGAATAAAATTGAATGTCACTGAGCTCATACTAATTGCCTTTTGGCAATAAAAAGTCTTAACTTTGGTCGTTGCACACGCCTTTTTTTTACTGTGCTACCACACAAAATTAATGTTATTGAATTTTTTTTTGTCTGCTAAAGAAGAATTTTGTTTCTGAAACATCGGCTGTTTGCGGGAGGCAGACGCATGCAGATACAAAAATATGGGGAATAGGGTATCCAACAGTTCGTTGCAAACGTACTGTAGTTTTCACTTATGTTTTTAATTGTGTCTTCTATATATAAAAACAACCCTAATTGATCCCTTTCAAACAACTTTATTATGTATTTTATATCTAATTCAAATTTCTAATCAAAATTTTTCACAAAGTCCACAATCATGGCTGATTTATCGCCTATTAAACAGAATTAATTACACTTCTTTTTATGAGACATATATATTGAAACCATTTTATATATCCACACACACACCCACACACACGATGGCTTATCCCCCAAAACACCAAAACTCTGCCACTTAATTAAACCAAGCATTTAGTGGAAACATTTACCCCAATAGCTAGCTAGCAGATTTTTGACCGTAAATTACGCATTTTGTGTGGCTTCGAATTCGAACGATTGTGGCCAGTTTGGCTATCCAAAAATGAAAATCTAATCGATAAACTTCACAAATTCAAATGAGAGTGAAAAATTTGACAAAGCCTCAACATCATTTGCATTTTATTCTTCAAACGATATTGGAACTTATTATTGCCCGTCAGCGAAAGGGCAAGGACCAATGAGGCACGCACTGATATAAACGAACAGCAAAAACAGGATGTTTCACCCTCTTTGGGCTTTGGCTTTGGCTTTTACTTTTTTTATGTGAACCCTTAGCAATTATTATAATAACAGTAGGTAGGTAGGAACATAGAGATTTGTATGGTTTAAAAACTTTACAAATATCCCTGCTTTTGCCTTCGTCCTCGCGCTTAGTTCTTTTTTACTTCTTCCTCTAATTTGAAATTTTTTTTCTTTTTATTTGTCTCTAATTACAGGTGGCCTGGTTGCGTGTCGATACTCAGACTATACTCACAATTCAAAACCATGTTATAACAAAAAACCAACGGATCGGAATTACCTATTCGGAACACAAGACGTGGCAGCTGAAAATAAAGGACATCAAGGAAACAGACAAAGGATGGTATATGTGTCAGATTAATACGGATCCAATGAAGAGCCAAATGGGATATCTGGATGTTGTAGGTAAAAGAGCAAAGCCTTTATTTTAAATTTAAATGACAAATCTAAAAGAAAATCACTTATTGAAACATCCCACAGAAGGGTTGTTGTTTCCATTTTTCATTTCTAACTAAATAAAAATAAAAAGATTCGACTTTATTGGACAAAACTAATATTAAATTGGATCGCATGCTGCTTACTTACTTCTCGATGGCCCTTTGATGTGGGTGTAGTAATCCTGGGTCTTACGTAAAATCTGAACCTCCAATGGGCTCAATATCCAGCCATATCGATCTGCCAATTTTGGCCTCCAAGCAGACACAGAACTCAGAAGTACCTTTATCTGTCCTTTCTTTGTGTCTTCTACCCTCTTTTATGATGTATAAGACTTCACTTATGGCATTGGAGCGAAGATGTTTATCCGGTTTACATGGCCCAGCCATCTACACCGTGCGATATGACTTTTTGTACACAGTTGTGAAGCAGTTATAACTTCTTGGGCAGACAGCAATGTCAGGACCACAAATCATTTGTAGTTCATTTCTCTCAAAATAGCTAGGGGTGGGGGGTAGGGGTTACTTTTAAATTCATTTGTTTTTTCAGGATCTTGACCACTGCGGTGTAAAGAAGATTTGATGGCAGTAGACATTCTGGGTATTGGAAAGGACCCATGAGAACGTCAGCAAACGCTTAAGAACTCTCTCATACAATGTCGGCAGGATCTTTTAAGCGACTTACGCTTTTATAGATTTAAAGTTTGAACATAGAAGCTGATCTTTTTTTCTGTAGATCATAAATATGGTACTGTGATTACCACCAGGTTGCACTTCCAGTGTTTAATATCCTCACTTCTAGCCCGTAGAAGTTGATTAGAGATGTCTGGTCCTCTTGCCCAAGGCATCTTGGATGGAACAGAGGTTATCGTTTGCATTCCATGCACGTTGTCTAAATAGAGAACCTGCTCTGAAAAATCCACCACAAGTAGGCAAGCTTACAAGTGGATACCTTCAAATTTCAGCTTATGCTCCCAACAAAAAGAAACTTCCATAATTCCGGCCTCTTAAAAAGTTATGTGAAATCTGCTGTGTGCTAAAAGTTAGGGTAATTCCTTCAGTAACTCAACCGCAACCATGACCAGTACTACTGCTTTGGCTTACGATGCGTGTTTGCTGTCACTGGGTCTTATTTTTCCGGTGCTGGAAAAAAATGTTCCTCGAATTTCACCTGACAAGCCGATGATGAAGCCTCGTGTAGCTCACCGGCTATGCTGCCAGCGAATCATCCTATTTTGGAAATTGTTGAGAACCATTTTTGGATCTGACCGAAGTAAATTTCCTTCGTTTTAAGTTTTATACATTTGGTTCCCATGGTGAGCTAGATAAATTTAAGTCCACTTTCTAGAGCTCTATACATGGTACTTGTTACTTTCAAAAAGTCTTCCTTATATAACAGTTGCTTGAAGTCCTGGATGCAAGCCATCCGTTGGACACAACCACCTAACACCCTGTATTGGAGGGGGGGGGGAGGTGCTCTTGTTTCGTAACCACTCAAAAAAACCTGTTACGTGAGTTTGCTCTCTGTTTATGTCTATGTTCATTTCGGGGGGTATTATGGTCAGTGATGGATGTAGTGGTTGGTGGCTATCCTAAAGTTACGGAATCGAGTCCCAGCTTTGGGAGATATTTTTATACTCCCCCAGTTTTAACTGGATGCCACCAGTGGGATTTTCGTGAGGCAATTTTTCTTTTCTTATTTTGACGTTGGTCTTGCTTAATATGCCACCCAGCCAGCTCCGATCTCTAGCCTGTCATCTCTACCTGGTCGCTTCATCGAAGATGAGGTAAACTTTGGGTCTGCTTCTGATTCCGTCCGGTTTGGCGTGGAATACATTACGAGATGGAGTGTTGATACCAATTCCAAACAGTAGGACCGGGATGATGTGTGTTCTAATACAGTGTCTCCATAGTTCTTCTCGATAGGACTTTATTCACTTTGTTCCGTGTCACATTTTCAAGCACAATATGTGTGCCATTCCCCAACGTTTAGCAAGAATTCTAAGGTTTTACATTTCACGTGTAGTTCAACTCTGTTAACACTGTCGTAGCCTGCTTTAAAATCGACGAACAGGTGATGGGTATTGATGTTATGTTCTTGGGTTTTCTCCTGGATCTAGCGTAATGTGAATATTTGGTCGGTGGTAGATTTTTCAGGTCTGAAGCCGCATGGGTAAGGATCTATTAGATAATCAGCAAAGGGCTTGAGACGTTCACATAAAACGCTGGGCAAGACCTTATGAGCGATTTTGAGAAGACTTGGTAATCTACAGTTGGCGCAGAGTAGGCGGTTCCTTTTTTTTGTGAATCTTGCAGATGGTGCTGAGATTTCACTCATCGGGTATACTTTTCTCCGACGATATTTTGCAGATGAGCTGGTATTTGCTCTTGACCAGGTCTTCTCCAGCGTGTTTAGGAAGCTCCGATTGTAGACCAACACATCCAGCAGTTTTGTTCATCTTTGCTGGTGTTCTTTTTTCTTCCTCCTGAGCAAGGGTTCCTCATCCTTCCTTCGTTCAACATAAAACTTTCTGAATGCTCTAGTATCTCTCTGGAGCCACGACTTGTATGTCTCCGTTTGAGCTTTGTTTGCCTGAGCATATTCGGGGTCGAAACAGTGGTTTTTAGGGGGAGGCTGTGACAAGCCCGATGCTTTTGACCCAGCACTTAGCTGTCATTAGTTTTCCGGGTTCATATCATTAGTCGAAGGATTTCTTGCTAGCTCAAGGGATATACGGTCGTCATAGCCAGTGGCGGCCTCTTCCGGTTAAAGAGGTACAACATTGAATTTCCCCGGCGCAGATATGGTGTTCGCCTAAGAGCCTCAATGGAGATCCGTACTCTAAGTTTTGCACCGACTATAGGTAGTGGTCCGATTTGATGTTTGCTCCTCAAAATGTACGTTCCTTCAGAATGCCCTAGGGTTGTTACATCAGCTTGGAAACTGGTCGAGGTTCTCGGCTAGCTGTTCAGCTTTGGGCGGCCTGCAGCACGTGCTGCATAGTCGCAAGTCGTTGTCTGTTTTTTTGTTTGCGGGGAGGGGGGGGGGAGACGACCTTAGTCATCATCCTAAGTACTTTCCATGACATTAATTACTGTTGAAGGATTTGTCACTTCCTCGCCTGAGGCAGTACCCCGGAAGAGAACTTAGTTGGAGTCAGGGATCGAAATCAGAACCTTCGGCGTGGCAGTCAGACACACTAATCACTATTAAATCAAATATTTTTTAATATTCCGCAGTTAAACCTTGAAAGAAATTAAGAGGACTTGACATGCATAAAGTATTTTCTTAAAAAAAAAAAAAAAACCAAAAAAGGAAACCCACAATCAATTTTTTTAAATCCTTAACCACGCCATTGCATTGTTTCAATCAAACATTAACTGCCAAAGTTTCAAGGTTCTGAAGTTTGCATACAATTTTATTTCAAAACAAATTTTCACTCCCGAGTCCTTTTGAAAACAACTTCCAAATCAGCTTTTACATATTCGTTACGATAACTATAACACCAAACTTTTTCTGATTGCCATCCCCAAAATGAAGTACCTACCTCCCTGAAAAACAATCTTGAAAAACGAATCATGCTCTATTAACGAAAGCAAAAATGAGAATAAACTCCAAACAGGAACAATGCAATCATAGAACGGGATGTAATGTTTTTTGTTTATTAAAAAAAAAAAAAAAACTTTTACCCCTAAAAATGAAGTAGGGAGTTGTGAGGAAAAAAAAACTAAACAGAATTTAATGAAAACTTGAAAATCGCGAGTGAGCAACTTAAGTACCTGGTAACATACCCCATCGCATCGCCATCAGCCATCAACAAAAGAACTGCCATTATCCAACAAATGCCGTTAACTGAGAGTAAATTTAATATACGAAAACTTATTCGTCCATTGGTTAGTGAATGGTTTGTAGAAGTCCTTTGTGTAAAGGGCTTGTTCATCATGGTGTATATTTTTTTGTTGCAAGTAGGAACATTCGACGAGAAATGGAAGCGAGTATCGCATGAACCGCAGGAATTGTAAACGAATCAAGGCAAGTCCATACTGCCGTGGTAGGTATTTATGTAGGTACTGATGATGATGACCATATACAGTGTTTTGGAGTTCAGGTGGGGATTGACTTAAAACATAAATCAAAGGCGACTGGGCTAAAAAAAACTTATTCTAGATTCCAAGGGATCAAACATTTTAGAAGGAAGAGTTTTTGAACTTTTTTTTTTGGTTTAAATACTTTTTTTGTGAGACTCTTTTCTTTTCTGGAAGCTCCTAACGGCAGAATCCCTGTAAGTTTCTCCTGAGGCATAGGAAGGTAACCAGGTTCTTCCATCTGTCATGATAACCCAAAAGTTACCACAATGTGGAGTTCTGTGACTTGTGACTGCTTTTTGACTTCTTGACACTGTTTTCCAGTGCTTTTTCTCTAATGCGGATGATCAGGTTTTGCTTACTGAAAAATCAAAATTTTTCAAGCGTTTAATTATTCGAGGTCTTAAATATAAAATGATTGTTTTTCATTTCGACGTGTTAGTGATTTTGGCTTTGGATTTTCGAAATTCCAGATATTCGGATTCCAAATTGAATTTTACTAGATTTTGTGGTTTTGGCTATGGTTTGTGGTCGTGGTTAGCGAATTCACCAGGATGCATGACATTGTTATCTTTAGTCCTTAAATAAAGTGCACGACTGGGTCGTACGAACTTGCTCTAATGTGTTAAAATGGTCTTGGGTGTTTGAGATTTTGGGAAAAAAGCGTTGAAAAAATCATATGAAATTTTATAAATCACTTAAAAATCAATACCTTAACCGTTTTTTGGAGAAAATGAAGTAAGCCATCAGGTTTCTTTTACGTTTTTGAATTTTTACGAAAAAAATTTTCAAAATCGTTGGACCAGTTTTTTCAAAAAACAGTTTTTTTTGAAAAACTTTTCGAAAATATATTCCAAATTTTTTTTGAGTATGCCAACTTCTAGCACTTTGTAGTTTTTATCAGAAAAATAAAATAAAAAAATTATAGGTTAAACCGTTTTTGGAAAAAACTAAAATTAAAAAAAAATTTTGAAACTTTTTAAAAAAACTCAAAAAAACTTTTTTTGGAAAATTTTCAAAATTATATTATTTCTTTTATAAGAGGGCTTCTACATTAAAAGTTTCATCGAAATCCGTCAAGTGACTTACGAGAAAACCGGATTTCAAAAAACCGGTCCTATGGGAGGTACCGTTATAAGACTTTTCCCGAAAAATCTATTCCAACCAAAACATAAAGTTTCCACAGAAAACACAATTCAGAAAGTTTTATCAAAATCGTAGGAGCCGTTTTTGAGAAAAATTAATTTTTCACAAAAAATCGTATGGCAGGTACCGTTAGTTTTAGAGCTAGAATGCTAATTCCAAAAACCCCTCTGTAGGACGTCATAATAATACTATGTACCAAGTTTGAAGCAAATCGGTCCAGCCGTTTAGGCTGTAGGTAACTATACAGACAGACAGACACACGGACAGACAGACAGACAGACAGACAGACAGACAGACAGAATTGTCAGACCCACTTTTTTCGACTTCTCTATCATCGTAATGTCATGTTTGATTGTTAGAATTTTTTTTTTTTTTTTTTAACGAATGCATAACTTGCCTTATAGTACCTATAATCGCAAGTAAAAACGACCACAAATCAATGTCTTCACTAATGAAATCTCGCAATTCAAAAGAGGACGTCATATTGGTCAAACCGACCAACAGAAAAAACACATTGCTGAAAAGGTCTTTACAAGTTTTAATGAGACAACCAAGTTCTTAAAAATGGGAGAACCGAAATAATGAACTTTGAAAATTATCCATCTTTTACGGCACTTTCCACCAGGAACCCAAAGAAAAATATCTTTGGAAAGGTATACTTAAGGCCAAAATTTTCTATATGGGCGTCGCCTTTAGAACAAAATAAGAGTTTAAGTTTGCGAGATTTTGGAAAGCCAGATCTCGACATATGAGGTTTTCAAAAACATGTTTTCTAAATGAGAGGTTGTGAAATACCAATCAATCTTGCCCAACCCGTACCAAGTTGAATCAAATTGACAAAGACCTCTTGTTCCAAATTGTTTGTAAGTTTTTGGCCGCACAGGCCAACCATCACCTTTGGGCATAGGTACGTATTCCTCAAAATCCTTATAAAAAAAAAACTTGAAAAAAAACTCTTCTCATAAAATTGTTGCCCCAATAAATAAAAAAATGGCACCCGCATATTGTTTTTTTACCAAGTTCGCAGAAAAGAACATTTTTGTATTAAGAAAGTTATAAAAAGAAACATAATGCGGCCCTGAACTCAAGTAAGCGTGCAGGTCTAAAAAGGAATAAAAGAAGCATTAAGAATCGGTTAGCGTCTATATAGAACGTACCTTTTTGACCATGGGTCCGTTTTGTTCCAACACGACATACCCACAGCAGCGTTTTATAACGCTGGCTGCCATGCCGCGCCGCCTAGTTCCTACTGGTGCTGCTGATGGTGCTAGCTGACTGGTCTGTTGTGTAGAGTTCACAGCGGGGTTGTTGTTTCCACATTAAGTACTTTGTGTTTTCAACAATTTCGTGACTGAGAGCATTAAGTGGTTGGGCTATTCAATACAAAAATCGAAAATACCGGGGCATTTTCCACATTCCACCGATGACTGGATTAACCTCTTTTAGACAGAGGGTGAATATGGCTAGCATGGGATGAACAGGTAGGTAGGGAAGGGTTTGCTCGACCGGACAGATTTCACGAGGTGGGCTAATAAAACAGTAAAAATCACGGTCCACGAAAAAGGGTCGGCAAAAGTTGTGAATATAGAAGGATATAATATGGTTGGGTGGACTGGAGGTTCTGGAAAAAAAAACATCGCTCTTGTTGACGATGTTTAATTTTTTTTTTATTTTAAAAATGTTTTGTCTATGTTGCTGGTGCTGGATAGTGGTTTTATGTGGTGCCAAAGTAACGAGTGTAAATTTGTGGACATTATATTTTGGCGGTTTTGTTTTCGGTTCGGCCACCACTTTCCGTTTCCTGTTCCGCTGTGTCGATTTCGATAAATGCTTCATGGAGCTAATGTGTTCATTTTAACCAAAAGGATTTGATTGGAATTATGTGAAACGCAGACTACAGACTCATCAAAGCATATAAGTCATTGTTAATTATATTTACCTTATATTTAAAATTAAATTGAAAATGATTTATATTTTTGTGTTTCTAACCCAAAACAATGTCTTTTTCTCTTGTTGGTTTAACTGTTCAAATACGCTTGTAAATTAATTAATTAATTTTACTTTGCGATATTAATAAGGTCTTGGACACCTCCATTTTCATATTTTAGCAATAAAAACAGGGTTGGCCTCAATTCGTCAGTAATATTGTTAGCCATAAATGTTGCGTATATTTTAAGAAAATCATTCTTTTTAAGTAAGAGTCCATTTAAAATTTTGAGCACTGCATATGCTGAGTGAAACTTGTATATATATGCATAGCCTAATGTAAATTATTTCATATATGTATGGCTCTATTCTCAATTTTACATTTCCACCATGAGCGGATCAAGGCACATTTCCATGGTCACTGATGGAAATGCTTTATTGAAAAGTTCAAATTGGGGACTTTTATAAAATATAAAATTAAGATTATAGTATGATTTGGTTTTGTTTTTAATGTTTGCCTTGGTTGGAAGAAAAGGAAATTCCGAACCGTTATAATTTAACGTACATGAATATACAACTAAGTGCCATTACCCGTATCTTAACACGCTCTCGCCGTATACGTCAGAAATGATGTTGCTTATCAACTTCTTCCACAATAAGGTCTGTGTTCAAAGACTGACTTTAACTTCATGTGGTTTAAATATACTATCCAAAAGCACATCATCCATTAAAGTTTCATTTATAGAAGCGCGAATCTGGACTGTATCTCGACTTTTAACGAATTCGATTCGCTGTTTGACTCGATACAAACAATTTTTTATCATTATAATCGCACTGAAATCGTTATTACGGGCGATTTTAATGCATACAATTCTACGTGCTTGCGATATTCTGACCACACAAAACCGGAAGGCAATACGTATGGCATTACAAGAAAACCAACTGGGACTGGGACGGTCTCAACAATTTCTTCGGAAACTTTAATTGGTCACTGTGTTTCATCGATAGTGAAGTAGACACCCCTATAGTAGGTACTGAAGAGCTGGCAAAAAATTGCGTAAACTTTTCCATCTGTCCCACTCTACAGGTGTCTTTCCGAGTTGATGTATGATGCATTTGTACATTCCGTTCTAAAAAAAAGGCGTACCTTCATCCCCTCAAACTACCGACTACTTGCACCTACATTCTCCCAAAGTCATGGAAACTCGGATAAAAAAATATCTTGATAAACGGAAACTTCTTAATGACCGTAACGTCAGTAGGGTATTCGTAGCAATAGGTCCACTGGTGATATGATGGTATATCTCACCGAACAGTGGAACCAATCTTTACATCGTTTTGGAGAAAGTATGATTATTGCACTGGATATTTCAAAAGCATTATTTGATAAGGTTTGGCACGATGCTCTTCTTTTGAAAATGCGATAAATTAGTAATTACCATTTGGACCGTTTGTCTTGGACGATTTTCAGTCTGCTTTCCACAAATAAATGCTACTGTTTCCCAAGACTTCGATCTGTCTCCTACTTTATTCCTGATATTTATAAATGATCTCTTGTCTAAGACATCTAATTAACTAAATTGTTTTGCTGACGACAGTACTTTCAGCTTTTCATGTAATCGGTTCCAGATTCACAACCTATGTAGTTCTTCCGAATTGGATCTGCAAATGCATAGTATTATAAGCTCATTTACTTCCGATCTTGTCAGCATGGTCTAATTGGGAATCATCAACCGCATGGAATATAATGCTTCAAAAACTTAACGCTGTCCTCTGGCGTTTAAGCATGACCTACCCGCCTCTATACCACTGTCCATGAGTGGCACTTGAATTGAGGAAACTGAACAGCTCTGCGTTCTATAGGTATGTGTAATGTATGTGTATCACATATCATCTTTTTCGGAACGATCACATATTGATGTCACGGAAAATGCTGCAAAATGGTTTCCTTAATCGATGTAAGAAATATTTGTCCCCTTCTGCTCATCGCTCCCTGATTAAAAAAAACTTGTCAAAGTAATTCCTGTACCCAAAATTCCCATCCTTCATTCTGCGCTGACTTCCGATCCATAAGTAAAAATATAATACCCTCAGGGTTACTCTGAAATAGAAACAAAAACATTGAGAACATACAAAACATAAACTATGAGCGTGGTGCCCTGGTTTTGAATGTTTTTTTTAGACAAGTTTTACTAATATTAAAATCAACAATACTTTTATTTAAGTTAAAAAGCTTGCACATGCGGGTAAGAGGTTCATTCATTCCATAATTAGTATGGTGTTGGGGGCAATGCAATAGCTCTAATCTACGAAGATGATGAGCCCCTCTGCGATAATTAAAACCTACACATGATAGAAAATCGGGTGAGTCCAAAGATCCCGTTTAAAGTTGGTGAATAAAAATAACATCATTGTTAATACACCTTGGTGACAAGGTTTGAATCTGTAGAAGTTGAATCCGGTGTTCGTAAGGTGGGAGGTTGTATGGATCTGCCCAGGAGAGACCTTTTAAAGCAAATCGAATAAAATTACGCTGAACTGCCTCTATCCTAGACTTATGAACTTCGTAGAAAGGAGACCATACCTGTGAGGCATATTCTAGATGGGGGTGAACAAGACAGTTATACAAAGCTAGGGTTACATAAGGACTTTGAAATTCCTTCGACCATCTTTTAACAAATCCCAACATCGAATTAGCTTTTTTAACAATAAAGTTGATGTGTTCCGTGAAACTCAAATCTGGGCTGAAGTTTACTCCCAGATCATTAAAACTAAAAACGCGACGCAAAATTTGTTGTGAAATGTAATAGCCGTGTGTACTTGGTACCCGTTTCCTTGAAAATGTCATTGTCTGACATTTCGCTGGATTCAGACTTAAACAATTCTTGCTACACCAGATAGCAAATCTGTCAATGTCGGCTTGCAAGTCTACGCGGTCATTAGCTGAGTTAATAGATTTGAAAATTTTCATATCATCAGCAAAAACAAGGGTCTCACTAGCATGAATACACGAAGTTACGTCATTGATAGCGAGTATAAACAATAACGGACCAAGATGGCTGCCTTGTGGGACTCCTGATTTTGCTGGGAAAGGGTTAGAAAACGAATTTCTGAACTTAACTATATATGATCTGTTTCGGAGATATGAATATATCCAATTAACAAATCCTACAGGGGAACCTAAAGCTTTGAGAGTTGGTCAAAAGCCTTTAAGAAATCTGTGTAGATACAATCCAGATCATGTCCACTCTCTAATGCCCTTGAGCACTTGTTCATAAAGGTAAATAAGTTTGTGACAGTAGACCGCTTCTGCATAAAGCCGTGTTGTTGATGGCAGATTAAATGTTTGCAGAAAAACGTTATACTATCACAAACTACTTGTTCGAAAATCTTTGGAATAGAAGACAGTTCAGAAATCGGTCTGTAGTTGGTGATATCGGACTTATTACCCTTTTTGAAGACGGGAGTAATGAATGAATCTTTCCATACTTGAGGAAATTTACCGGACTTAAGGGATAGCTTGAAAAGGAATTGCAACGGAGAAGCTAAAACGGAGGAACATATTTTTAATATTATATGAGGAATGCCATCAGGACCGGGAGAGTAATCATCTTTCAGCAATGAAAGATAATGCAAAAATGTATCATTATCAATTTGGATCTTGTTAAAAGTGGCTTGGGGGAAATCACGGGAGTAGTCAAAGAAATCAAAGTCTATATTGACAGGATTTTCAATAAAGGTCTTACTGAAATGCTTTGCAAACGCATTGCATATCTCAGGTGAGCTTGTCAAAGCGGAATCTTTGTAAACAAAGTTCACTGAGTACCCATCAGATTTCTTCTTTGAATCTACAAACTTCCAAAATCTCTTTATATCAATCTTCAACCAAATTTCCATTTCCTTCAAATATGCTGCATATAGGTTTCTGGAAAGTAAATTAAACTCTTCAAAAAGTGCAAGGAACACATTTTGATCAGAAATTGAAAGACTTTTAATGTAAGACTTCCAAGCCTTATTCCGTTTGTTGCGTAGAGGTTTAAGCTCTTTCGTGTACCACGGATGGCTGGAGTTGATATTTTTAGATATCTTAAGAGGAACTGAATTTATCAAGCAGCTATTAAAAATTTCGTAGAATTGAGTAACTGCGTCGTCAATGTTAGAGCAAACATGAATATTCGAAATATTAGAAGCACTCAAATTGTTGTAAAGTATTTGAAAGTCAGCTTTACGGAAATCAAGTGAATAAGAAGAGTCTTCGGAATTACTGTTATTAAGTAAATTGCTGCTCATATCAAAAAATATATCCAATGGGGAATGGTAGGAGTCTACGTTAGAAATGGCAGAGGTAGATTCTACCACTACCGTACTAACAGCGTCAGAAGAAAAGACTTAATGGAGAATTCGATTTCTACAATTAATTATACAGTTTACTTGCTGTAAGTCAGTAGAGGTTATGTTGCCCAAAAGAAGAAGTTCCTGTTGCGAAGAAGTTAAGGCAGCTTCTAAATAGCATCAGTCGTCTTCTGAAGGGGTCCAAGTAATTTTCGGTAAATTGAAGTCACCCAACAGTAAATGTTCCTATTTAAACTGGCAATATCAATCATATGATCAAGAATTAACGAAAGCTTGGCAAAAACTGACGCAGAACTTTTCGGTGGAATATAAATATTTATAATAAAATAGAATTCCCTGTCTAGAATGGTAAAAAAAAGACTATAAACACTATAAAACAAAAATAGTAAAAATTACACAACATTTAATTGAACAACTATTTTTTTTAATTCGAATTCCTTAAATCCTTTTCGAAGCTACTACCTATATGAATTTAATCAAAAATAAAAATTCCGTATTATCAGTTGATCTGTCAATAATTTATACGATTCCAAAAAAATACTCTGCTTTTATGCACGTATTGCTCTGGCAGAGCCCTAACGACCTATATACCTACATCCTTCTAAAATGCCTCTTCATTCATGATGACATAATGAAAATAATTTTGGTCTGTTTTTAATAGATAACAAAAAAGAGCAAACAAACAAAAAAAAAACCTTTGGAATTAATGTCCAAAAAGTAAATATGCCTCCAACAAAGTTCCGCATAATACCATGACAAAAATAAAACTACCGGAACTAGCCTCAAATGCAATAAAATTTCACGGCCAATGCACAGGATGATCCAATATTCATCACTTGTCAACATGGTCCAATGACCATATTATGGTATAACCCCCAATGCTCCCACAATCACCCTAGCATCCCCTTACCATCAGTTGTACTGAGTCAGTAAAATGTTTGCAGTTTAGTGCAGTGACTCATGGCAGCCACAGATCCTGCCGCAACTCCCAATGTGGTCTACCGAGTTAGCGGCCCGTAATACAAAAACGAAAAAAAAAAATAACAACAACAACAACAATAACCCTTGCCTATCTCCTGCAAACCTTTAACACTTTTAAATCCCAATAAAAAATTTACACCCCACGAACAAACTACTCCATCGCATCATCGTCAACGGGAAAACATTGAAAATAAAATAATTTGTTTGTGTTGCTTCTCTTTCTTTTTTTTTCGTCCTTTTTTTTTATTTCTATATGTTCTTCCTGTCGAATTTCATGGAATCGCCTGGAATATGCACATTCACACAACATTGTGATGGGGTTTTGTGTTCGTTTTGATGCTGCCTTGTTCCTGTTATTTGTATGTGCGCTTCCCTTTTCTACTCCTGCTCTCTACTGCCGCTGCTGCTGTTGACGCTATTATCCTTTCATGGCGGCTGCATCGACGAATGCTGGTTTTTATAAATTTAACTCTCGTACTTTTGATGGAACTCGGGTATTCTATTCTATATTTTGGAACGACCGACGACGTTGATGATGGTGATGGTTGGCGGCGGTGGCGTCTGGTGTAGTACCGCCGGATATCCTGGATTATCCCACAAGTACGGATATGGTTGTAAGAGAGGGCAGTAACGTGACGCTTAAATGTGCTGCTACCGGATCACCAGAGCCAACTATTACGTGGAGACGTGAAAACGGAGTATCCATTGGATTGGCCAACGGTTCAGAAGGTAAGTTTTTTTTCTTACTTTTTAAATATACCTACCACTACCAGCTACTAAACAGAACACACAAAAAAAATCCATCCACACAAATAAAAATGATCTAAATAGAGGGCAACATCACGTTGGGAGAGTACATATTTGATATATTGAGTGTTGGATGATGACGATGGACATCCTTGCAAAGATAGCCCCTAAACAGACCACAAAGGAGTATAGACGTTGTTTTTGGGTAAAAGTCCTTTTTGTGTTATGCTGCTTCTAGACAAAAACATATTAGGTTGGGCACTAAACTATAGCGTGGACGGTTTTAGAATAAAATGAACTGTTATGGCCGTTATTAAAATTAATTAAGGCAGACGGTTTAATTATTTTTGTAGAAATATTCAGACAATATTATTAAATTACTTTTTTTTTTTTTAATTTTTAAAATTTTGTCTCATTTTTTACAAAAACACAACAGTTTTATATTGTGAATATCAAACATAAGTTTTTATTTTTAAAATGTTTTTTGAAATCAGAGTTTTTCGAAACCTGCTTGAAGGACTTCGATAAAATTTTTATTTTGAAAGCTCTTTTAAACATAAGCGAGAGCTACAGTACGTTTGCAACGAGCTCTTGGATAGCCCTTTCCCTATTTTTGTATGTGTATGCATTCGTTAGCGCTATAAAAGAGGAGTGTGCTACGCCCAAAGCATAGACCTTTTATTGCCAAGGCAATTGCTAAGATCATGAGATTAGTGACATTCAATTTTAAGCTTTCGCAGCTCGATCTGAACAAAACAAGACATAACTTGAATTTTTAAAAATTTGATCTTATATGGAAATAGCGGTGATTGTTGTATTTAACAGTTCTTGAACCTTACTCTGCTACGTAACCAAGGAATACAAACCGAAGCATTCATCTTCTTACTTCAAAACCAAGAACGATAGTTAAAAATCATTACATATTTAATGCATATTACGGCTATTGACGGAAACGCCCCTTAAAAATGGGCGTGTCCTAAAAAATTGTAAAAAGAATGTATAGCACTAACTGCGCTTTGATCATCAGTCAATTTGTAGGCATATGTGTAAAACTACAGCTGAATCGAGTAGTTTCTTAACGATATTACCCAAATAAATATTTAATAAAAATTACGCCCTTAAAGTAGGCGTATTGAAAAAATGCGTATTGAAAAAGTGGGCGAAGTTCAAACATTTCTTTTCATACATTTCTCCTAAGTTTCGACTATAAGAGTCACACAAATTTTAGTTTTGTGGATTTATTGTAAGTACAGTTTATTTGCAAAAAATAATTTTGTTATATATAAAAAGTGGGCGTTAGCCACACCCAAAATCAATTTTTTTGTTTTCATACAAAAGATATTTACGTACGATTAATACTCATAAGCATATAGTTATTTTATAAAAATAATATTGATGGTTTTGTATGAAAAGTGGGCGTCAGCCACTCCCAAACTGAAATGTTGTTATTTAATTTAAAAAAATCTAACTATAGCTTGCGTGTGCGAACTTTAAGCATTCTCCTTTGATCGGTACTGTGCAAAACACACGATATAATTTTGGCAAATAGGGGTTGTTGAACAAAAATGGTGATTGTGGGCGTGTTTGTGTGTGGATTTCACGGGTTCAAAAATGTGTCTTCACTCTTGAACCTAAGATTATATAAAGTATATAAAATTTCAGCTATCTGTCTCAAAAATTTCTACTTCTAGGGCGTATACATACGGACGTACATGGTCAAATCGACTAGGCTTTTGATCGTGAGTCAGAATATATATGTATACTTTTCTATATCTAACGGTAATATTTTTCTCTACGTTACATACTCCACACCAAATACAATGAATAGACTAGGGTATAAAAATGAAATAATGTCAATTCTTGAAATTTACAAAATTAAGTTTTTTGGAGTATTTAAAAAAAAGTAATTAATTTTTTTTTTTTAGTTAAGAACTACAAATTGCCAGATGTTGGGGTACTCAAAACCTTAGATGGTTTGCTTCCTTTTTTCCCAAAAGCGTTTTAACGCGATTATTAAAATTTCATATAATGTTTTTCTCCCGCGCTTATTTTCAAAATCTCAACCCCTAATACCATCGTCACACATTAGAGCAAGTTCGTGAGCTTTACTTAATAAATTGTATTAAAAAAATTTCAAAAATTTTCACAAGCGGTAATGTAGGTTGTAGTCTTAAAACATTTTTTTTTGTGACACCATGATTGCAAACAAAAATGTAACAAAGTGAGTTCCACATGCTAAACCTGTGTGTTTTACTTTCTGAATCACTTTTAAAAATCCAATAAGGGGGTTGCAAGAGTGTGACTATGCCTCCTTAAAAAAGTACCCAACTACCTACACCTTCCTTGATCCGTGTGGGTATGTAATATTCAAAAGTTAGAACCATCTTCAGCAGTTACACACTCAAACACACACAATTCCTAGACTTAAAGAAAGTGCTATTCGTCCTCAATTACAAGAAACATTGCTGCTGCCGCCGCCGTCGTCATTGTCGGTAGTCATTCCGGCGCGGCGGCCATCGTCCTTTAAAGCAATTTAAAAATTCATTTCAAAAACTCTAAAACAAGTCCACTTTGAATATTATGCAGCATAAAAGGAATTATTTCAAGCTATAAATAGGCCTTAATGCTAGACATTATGAAGAATCGATTAGAAAACATTATACTCCTTTGTTAGTCCACTTTGTGTGTATAAATAAAAAAAAAAAATAATTTGACAGAAGTAATTCAGTACAGGACTTAGAAATAAAGAAAGTCTACAGAAACAAAAGCGAGTATTGAATATCCCTAACGTGACGTGTACTCTCCGTTTAATAGGTCCTTAACAACAAGTATGACCTTGAGTTTAAATATTTTAATTTAAACTTATTTTGTTTTTCGTTTTACAGTTTCGAGTGTTGAAGGCCTTAACCTAGTTTTACCACATGTAAGGAGGCAACATATGGGCGCATATCTATGTATTGCATCGAACGGTGTTCCGCCATCAGTGAGCAAAAGAATAACACTAATTGTGCATTGTAAGTGGTCTCTTTTATTTTTTTTTTAAACTCGATATCCTTGGGGGGTTGTGTGTTAGCGATGACTGCGACCGGCTGGGGAGTTATTGTTTTATTTAGCGTGCGATAAACTCAAAATAAATAATATTTTTTGCAATATTGTTTTACAGTTCCGCCAATGATAACAGTACAAAATCAATTAATTGGAGCTGTCGAGGGAAAGGGTGTTTCGCTTGAATGCCAATCTGAAGCTTTTCCAAAATCAATAAATTACTGGACGAGAGAACGAGGAGAAATTGTACCACCAGGTGATTTTTTTCTTTAATTCTGAAAATAACATGTTATTATAAAAATTTTAATTAGAAACAAAGTAAAATTGCATTGCTATTAAATTTTTAAATTAAAAGCATGATATGAATAGGTTTTAATCAAAACAATAAATCAATTTTTTTAAAGCTTAAACCAATCATTAAAACATTTTTTTTTTATAAATTATTTATAAGTACCTGCCACGAAATATTGCGACCTTCTCAAAACCCCTTTCTCTCACTAACCAAACTTAAAAAGAGAAGTTCAAAGAAGAAATAGGGGAAATTAATGAATTTACACTAAGTAAGGACGAAGAATCCTCTTCATAAAGTGTAAGATTTGCGTCTGAATAGGATCGTTTTTTGCTTTCTACTAAACAGCTCAACCAATACTTTCGAAATTTCACACATATATAGGCAGGTAGCTCAATTTATACTGCATACCAATATTTAAAAAAAATATTTTTTGTATTTGTATAAGCATTTTGAAAAAAAATTTAAATTAATATATATTGAAAATTGCTGCACAGATTTTTATTAATATATTCTCATAAATTCAAATATATCCAAGAAATGAAATAGCGTACTTTTTTGCAGCTCACATTTGTTTAAGTATTTATTCAAGAATTTTGAAAAATTTATTTTTTATCAAAATCACAAGCCCCTAGACAACCTGTCACGCATTATAGCAAGTTCGTGCGACCCAGTCGTGCATTTTATTTAAAGCTGGTGTAGAAAGGTTAAATTTAAAAATTTGGTTCTTCCTTTGCATTCAATAATTGTGTTAAATGTAATTTTTCTTTATATAAATTTACTTACTTACTTACTTATGTTGGCGCCACTGGAGCGTGGTACGCCAAGGCCTTGCTGAGAATGCCCCTCCAGCCAGCTCGATATACATATAGCCTGCTGTCTGCAATTTCGTACTCCAAGTTGACGGATGTCTCCCTCTACCTGGTCGCTCCATCGAAGATGAGGTCTACCTTGGCTTCTGACTCCCCCGGGTTTGGCGTTGAAGACTTTACGAGCTGGAGCGTCGATGTCCATTCGCTCTACATGGCCCAGCCATCTGAGTCTTTGGATTCGAATTTTTCTGGCTAAGGCTTATGTCGCTGTACAGCTCGTACAGTTCGTTGTTATATCTTCTTCTCCAAACGTTGTTTTCGCGATTTACGCAGACAGGACCATAGATCGTACGCAGAACTTTTCTCTCGAAGACTCCAAGTGAATTGTATTCCGATTGGGAGAGGGTCCATGCTTCCGCACCATATAGCAGGACCGGGATGATGAGTGTTTTATACAGTGTCACCTTGGTTCTTCTTGATAGGGCTTTACTCCTCAATTGCTTACTCAGCCCAAAGAAACAGCGATTAGCAAGAGTTAGTCTGCGTTTGATTTCAGCGATGATGTTGTTGCCTGTGTTTACAGCAGTGCCCAGGTAGACAAATTCACTGACTACCTCGAAGTTATACCTATCAATGGTTACGTTCTGACCAAGTCGGTGGGGTGGTGGGATTGGACCTTTGTTGATGAAAGCATATACTTCGTCTTGTCCTCGTTTATTTTCAGCCCCATTCTGCTTGCTGCTGACTCCATAGTAGTGAAAGCACCGGTTACTGCTTGCTTTGTTCTTCCTATCACGTCAATGTCGTCAGCAAACCCAAGTAATTGTGTCGATTTATTGAAAATGGTGCCTGATGTACTGGCATGGGTGATCCGTATTACATTTTCAAGCACAATATTAAAACAGCTGCATGACAGTGCGTCACCTTGTCTTAGCCCTCTGGTGGTTTCGAAGGTTTCTTACTTTAAAATTTAGTTTATACACAGAAGTTTTTTTTTTACACTACCATTTTGCCAGCTCAAATGAATTTTTTATTTAAAAAATAAGATTTGGCATATTTGAGTCCACAAAAACTTAGTATTTTTTTAAGTTACCCGCTATGCCCCTCCCTCCCCTATAACTGTGAATCTTTGACTCAGAGCAATTTTTGTTTTAAAGCTTAATTTATTTTCGTGTTTTGAATTATATTTTTATAGATTATACCTAACTTCTCAACAACTTCTCAATCTTGCTGATACATTACGTTAAATTCATCATGGTGAATTAATATTGTGTTTCATAATATAGAGCAAGCAAATATTACAATTTCATTTTGAATGAAAAATACAAAAACAAATCTTACTTCGTAAATAGATATGCTAGTGCTAGTAGCATTTAAAAAATTTCGTTTTAATCTTTTTGTTAGATATTTCAGATTTTATTTTAACAAAGAAATTCTATCCTTGAAATGGTATTATATGTTTAGATTGTGAGAGCGCAAAAATATGTAAATTTGGTCCAACCGCTTACAGAAAACCCAATCGATTTTAAATTTAAGTCGTCTAAAAAATTTCGGCGCCCCTCAAAATTTGCCGCCCTAGGCCCAGGCCTCACGAACCTTAGCCTAAATCCGCTAATATAACATACTTGCATCTAACCGTTGCTTACTTATGGCCATTTGAATAAAGTTGGTCTTGGTTTAGTACATTTAACGCCCTACGTTTGCTAAGTTATGAGTTTAATCATAGTTAGAACCTTTTTTTCCAAAAAATCAAGAACGAAAAAACCGTTACTTGAAAGGAGCCAGTTCGAGAGGCTCTTAAACGAAATAATATGATTTTTGAGGAAGATCCCTTAAAGCGATTAGACTGATGGATGTGATAAAGACAGACGCACCGAGGCGACGCTCAGACAGACCGACAGACGGCTTGGCGAAAACGACCTGCTGGACTTGTTTTCTTTAAACCTCAATTATTTTTCTGCAAGGAGCAAGAACAAAGTTAAGAATTTGAGAAAACAATCAGACACCAAGTTTGAAAAGCCCAAATCATGTGTCTGAATTTTCGGTCTGTCTATCTTCACGAATCTTTCAATTTGTTTTAAGCTTAATGGGCTGTCGGAGGGTGTTCTGATCATCAAATCATTTTTTAAAGCGGCTCTCTAAAATTTCGCTAACATTTTTAATGTGGAAATTCTCACTTAAATGTTCCTTAGCATGGGCTTACATTACGGTGCCTTCCATAAGACCAACATTTAAGATACCAACTTTCTCGTTAATGGCTTAACTGATTTTAATAAAACTAAGTATCTTCTCAAGTAGTTCCTATATTCTTATGCTTACATCACACAAATTTTACAAATTGCATATCTGAAAAACTAAGACCTCTTTTTACTAAGCCTTTTACTCATTTTTCATCGTAATTTTTGGTTCATAACTTTCATTCGGTTTGCCTTAGTTTTGAAATAGGTTCTTCTTACTTTTAGTTTTAAGGCTAACTGTGTCTAGAAATATTTCAGTATTTTACAATCAATCACAATTTATTGGAAAAATCTATCGGTTGGCAAAGTAAAACTGGAACACCCCACATTTAAAATGAAATTTAACTCTCCATTTTGGAACAAATAATTTTCCAAAAATACCGAACACCACTGAAAAACTACATGATTGCTTTGTCAGTCAATAAAAAATCGATTTCCTAAACCATTTAAGGTATATATGAAATTTCAGGAGTGTATTAAACTGACACGTTCGCAAATCCTCAACCCTGCACATGCACATCACATCGAAATAAGGACGACCACAACCATAACTGCAGGTGAATGTAATAAGCAAATAGCCACCCCGATGCGATGCCGATGTGCTTGGAAGCTGGCAATAGCAAGAAGATTTCTGAACACATGTTGATGTATGGGAAGTATTATTATTTATTTCGCACGAACTCACCCTTCAAATAATAGCTCGAACTCTCCTACTCTTTTGCCACACCATCACCATCTCCTGGCGAGGTATATCATAGCGTTAAATGCAAATCCAACACTCTCTATACGAAGTACGTGTGATTTATGCACGTGGTAAATTGTAGACGAATTCCGACATTGGCCCGCTTTGGTATAAATAATCAGCGCGCATCCAAGAGGAAGAAACTTGGCAGGGGTTGGTTGTAGCGTAGGTAGGTGCGGTGGTAAAAACGGAACACCGAACGAAGAATTTTAAACTGTTGAAGAGAAAGTTGAACGAAAACTTGTCCGAGCTAAAGGTTGCATTTTGGAAAACTACTATGATGGAGAAAAGATGAATTTCACTTTTCAAGTAGTTTTTGGCTTTAGTTTTGGTTAGAAATTTGCTTATCAAACTTAAATACCTAAAGAAAAACTCTACGAGAAAAGAAATATTAAAAAGTTGAATTTGTCTTCCCTCTTCTTTGTGACGACTTTATAAATCTCGACTGCGTTTACAATTTGTATACTTTTTAAGATCACTGCAGTGTGTCAGCTTATACCTTACCTAAAATAAAGCAACCTAAAATAAGGATTTAGGATTGGGAATTCTAGCTATATCTTATTCTTTAAAATTTCGGGCTCACATTAAATCATATATCAGTCGGGAAGCGTACGAATGGTCGACAAAAAAAATGTGACCAATTTCATCGACTGGCAAAATGTCGACTGATGTTTGATCGACAAGAAAAAAGTTGGCAGTTTAAACAGAGACCCTTACTGAAGAAGATGTAGCAGTTTCGAGAAAGTGACAATCCATGAGAATCTTAGCAAAACCCAACAATCAGCCTGTTTGTATGTCACCGGAGCTGTTCGTTATTCAGCCGCCTTAGACGTACTCCTGAATCTCACCCCCCCCCTTCACCGAAAGCAAGTACAGGTTCAGCTATTTGTCTCAGAGCCATATCTCTCAATTCTCTCAATGGACGAGTAATATAATTGGCAAACCACTATTTTGAATTCATTCTGATCAATGCCAAGTCACTCCGGCTTTACCATTCCCCAACAGGTTTTTCACAACAACTTCCAAGTATCCATTCCATCAAGATCTGGTTCGAACGAGGAACTAATTCTTGAGAGAGATATCAGTTCATTTCTGATGGCTCAATAACCGAAGATGGGGTGGGTGGCCGCGTGTACTCTGACGGATTAAATCTCTCATTCCACCTCTTATAGATAATTCTATCATATTCCAGGCGTAATTTCTATCAATAAAAGATGTTATATCCTCGCTCAAGGAAAACGTGATATCCATGTCGATTGTCCACATCTTTTCATACAGTCAAGCGCAGCCCTTTAACAATTCAATTAGGATTCCAAAAACTCAGAAACAGGATGCTATTCTCTTGGCAGAGAGAAAGAACTAATAGAGAGAGAGGCAAATTTCCTCGGTTCCGTCCCCACAAACCATTTTGTTTACATTTTTTATAACGAGTTGAATTCCTATCGGTGTATATGTTACGGTCAAAGCCCGATATCTAGTCAAACCTAGGATTGACTATAGTCAATGCTCAACATTGACCAGCAGCGTTGGTCAAAGCCCGATGGATACTTTAGTTTCGGGCTTTGACTGATGAGTTTTTAGTCAAACCTAGGTTTGACTAAACTGGTCGGTCAAAGTCCGAAACGAAATTATGAGATTCGGACTTTGACCAAGGCACTGATGGTCAAAGTTAGAGGGAAAATATTGTTTGTATGGTGTGAGAGTGGGAATTCTCTCAATTGAGAGAATTTCCATTCTCACACGGTCACACGTCACACCATACAAACAATATTCTCCCAATTGAGAGAATTCCCACTCTCACACCATACAAACAATATTTTCCCAATTGAGAGAATTCCTACTCTCAGTCTCACACCATACAAACAATATTTTCCCAATTGAGAGAATTACCACTCTTACACCATACAAATAATATTTTCCCTCTAACTTTGACAATCAGTGCCTTGGTCAAAGTCCGAATCTCATAATTTCGTTTCGGACTTTGACCGACCAGTTTAGTTAAACCTAGGTTTGACTAAAATCTTATCGGTCAAAGCCCGAAACTAAAGTATCCATCGGGCTTTGACCAACGCTGCTGGTCAACGCTGAGCATTGACTAGACAAACCTAGGTTTGACTAGAGATGGGGCTTTGACCGTGACATATACATGTTTTCACCTCGGATATCATATAACTGTCTCTTTCTCTCTTATTTAAAGGTCTCTTGATTGTAAGAAGAGTACAAAAGAATTATAAAGAGCATCTGTTCAGAAACTATATATAATTAACATATTTGAAATCCGCTACATTTTGGGGAAATTGGGTATCGTAATTATCTCAGAAAAACCCATGGGTGTAATCAAACTGAAGCTTGGGGATAAACAAAAAAAGATTCCTAGAGGGGCTCGAACCCACACCTCTAAATTAACAATCCAGTCAAATATCATGTATTAACCTCCATCCAGGGTATACTATACTAAAATTAAACAAAGCAAGAAATCAATTGGAAAGTTTGAAATCGAATTAAAAAAGAAAAATAAGGAGGATAGTCATGTGTCAAACAAAATAGACAAACCTAGATGAAAACATTTTTTTAGCATATTTCCAAATTACCTCATTTCGGCTCTAATGAATACATAATATAAAAAAACACTATCACTTTCTGTTATATATCTGTTGTAAATTAACTTAAAATAATAAACCCCAATAGAACACTTTTTTTATTAAGAGCAAATACAAATTATTCTGAAACTCATATTTCCTGAACACATCCCAACAGCTGACTACATCTGACATTTTTCCGACCGTAGTGAATTTGTACATCAACTTGCATATGTATTGTCCCCACATTTTTATTTGTATATGGAGTTATACATATGCAAGTTGGTGTCCAAATTCGCAGCTTGTGGGTTAAAAGAGAACCACTGTCGAATTTGCCTCTCTCTATTAGTTCTCTCTCTCTACTCTTGGAAATTGGAGATGACAGAACTGTAAAACACTTTGACCTTTTGTGGTAGCGCGGGATGCAGAGACATTCCGCTACTGCAAAGCTGATGAGCCCGCCAGAAATGGTACTACAATGCCAATATTCACTCAGTAAAATTAGTTTGGTAAACCCATCTCTTCGTGCAAGCTTATGCTGCGATGGACAAAATCAATGGCTACTTATCCAGCGACAGAACAGATCTGCCCAGAACTTACTAAAAATCCCCCGCCTTTGGATTTGGTAAAACAAATGGGCCTAGTATTGCCTTAAGTTTGTCGATCGACAGTCGTGAACCTGACAGCAACCCAATATACTTGCCTTACAGTAGAACAATTTTTCGGTAAATGTGACCATAATTCAATTCTCAAATTATTGTTTATTCATACAAAAAACACCCTGTATTAAGGTATGTTAAAATAAAAAAACATTGCCGTATAGATTTTTATTTGAGTAAGTGTTGACAATATTATAATAATAATTAAAGTCGGCATTTAAATAATCATAAGTTAAAATTATTATTTTAATTTGTGCAAACATCTAAGCAATTGGTGAAATTCCTACATGCTACATGACCGAAGACTTTCTCATTCCTGCCCTAAAAAAAAGAATTGAAAAGTGGGCATGGGGGAGTATGGGTTTAGTAGCTAACTGAACAGTATTTGATATTACGCGGGGGTAAGACGTTGGAGTACATTAAATAACGTATTTCCTCTTCCTTTTATTCAAGAACCCAAACGCGAAACTGGCAATTTAAAAGGCAATTTAGAGTTTTCTTTTGAGAGAAGACTAGCAAGGTTAGTATTATCCGGTGCATTGAATGCACATTAACGGTATAGAGTAAGACTTCAATATAGTGTGCACGCCATCGAGTAGGTATACCTTCATGAAGAACGCCATAGTGGTGCTATTATTATTTTACAGGACATGCATAGGTGGTAGCTTGAATACAATTCTTAAGGCTCCTTTCATCTAACCTGCATACATGAACGTAAGAACGTTGATACAAACATAGGTATATATGTACTTTGCTACTATGGAATGTGTGGTTAAATAACATTCAACAATCTTTCTGGGATCGAGGCGCCAAAAACGAGACTGATATATTGGCGTGTTTTAAGGTCCTTAGTATTAATTATGGCCTTTGGAACGTTAATTGTCGTAGTTTCAAGAAAGTTGAAAAGGGCTTTTTATTTTGTTCTTCTGGTGCGGACAAGGATGTGTTTTTATTTTTCAGCACGAATGGTTATAGTGAAATTCCTTTTCAAGCTTTTGAGCCGAGAGTTGATGAAATTCGCTCCTTAATTAATTTATGATGCATACAAATGAACGTGTTGGTAAAATTGCATTTTCTCGACTTGTTTCTTCTGTGGGTGTTCGTTTTGCAAATGGAAAATAAGGACACAAAATCATCACTTATGGATCGTTGTTCTTGATACTAAATTGTCATGGAACTCATATAAGTAGAACGTTTCTCTAATGGAGCGAGAAAAACCGGGAAATGAAACCCTAAACGATGTTTAACTTCTGTACACTCTTGTAGTGACATCTTCAATAACTAAATGCAGCGTTGGTCTGGGTGGCCGAAAACAAAGGGTATAACAGTAATGGTCAAGCTGGAAAATCTACAAAAGGAAAGCAAAAAGACAGGTGTAACGGTATGTTTGCTGACTAACTATCGTCATTTTGGGACCACACATACAATCCAATTATTCATAAGAATGGAAACAAGCTGTCTTAAAGGCATTGCGTTCATCTGAACTTGCAAGAAGAAACTTAGCAATTTTCCATCGGATTCCGACACATAAAGGGTATTTTGGCAGTGAAAATGCTGACTTCTTGGCAGAAGATGGTGTCTCACTTGCATTTGGAGGTCCTTATTCCACCTAAAAGGTGTACAAAATCACTTCAAAACACTGCCAGGAGCATTCTGCTCTTAAAACCTAATAAATAATATGGCAAACAATAACAGTTCGTACCAGGATATTCAACAAAAACCGCTAAATTCCGATTCTCGAAACCGTGACTGGAATAATGATCGGACATTGCTATTTCTTAAAATACCTTCACTTACTACATGAGACTTACTGCAGCGAACTCCACTTGAAGCCTCTAAAGTCCCGAAAGTGAAGAAAAAACCTTGCCCATGCTCTCGCAATGTCAGGCACTTCCTATGGAGTAACTCATAATTTACAACTCACAAAATATGATACAGTTCAGGTCACAGTCTGAAGCAACCGATATGCTCAAGAAACTAATAGGGTATATGGCGCAATCATCCAGATACCACTATCAGGGCTGCATAAGCTCTACAATGAAAAGAGTAACAAGGCAAGTTCACGGTTTGAAAATGATGTGGCATACTTTTTTCAAAACCGTTTCTAAATACCAAGTTTTCACTACCACAGTAAACACGTGCATGTGCTACGGAGTTCAGGATATTGGATTAGCAATCCTTGAAGATTTCGAAACAATTAAACGACTATTTTTACTTGCTCGATTGTGCAAGTATCGGTTTCGTGCAGAACAAAAAAATTAGGTTTTAATCAAACATGACATTACGATGACATATTTGACAATATTGCGTTTCTTGTTTTTGGTTTAAATCAGTTTTAAAAGGCTGTTTTTAAATGAACATTATGTCCAGTTTTATTGGGCATAGTTCCTTACAGCTTTAGCTTTCTACAGGATGGCATTACAATGTTTTGAGTGAAACGTTTTGAAGGATTGGCTCCTATACAAAGAGCCATTCAGTTTTCGCCATCTGTTTTTGGTTTTTATACCCTATTCCATAGAATGGGTATATTGTATTTGGTGTGGAGTTTGTAACATAGAGAAATAATACCGTTAGGTTTAGAAAAGTATATATATTCTGACTCAGAATCAAAAGCCTAGTCGATTTAGCCATGTCCGTCCGTCCGTCCGTCCGTCCGTCCGTCCGTATGTATACTCTCTAGAGGTCGCAATTTTTGAGCTAGAAAGCTGAAATTTGGTATATATAATCTTTGGTTCAAGAGTAAGGCTAAGTTCTTGAACCGGTAAAATCCGCCCACAAACACGCCCACAATCGCCATTTTTGTTGAACAACCTCAATTTAATAAAATTAAATTATGTTTTTTTGTACAGTTACGATAAAAGCATAACGCTAAAATTTTGCACACGTAAGCTTTAGGTAAACTTACTTCCAATCAAATAAAAATATTTCAGTTTGGGCGTGGCTTACGCCTATTTTTCATACAAAACCATCAATATAGTTTTTATAAAATAACAATTGTTACATTAAAGCGAAAAACATTCAATTTTGTGGGTCTTACTGGCACATAAACATCTTGTGTATGAAATCAAAAAAATTGATTTTGGGCGTGGCTGACGCCCACTTTTCATTAGAAACTATAAACAAATTGTTTTTGTAAATAAACGGTATTTATAATTAATCCGCAAGCCAAAATTTTGCGTCTCTTAATAGAAACGAAAAGGTTTGTGTATGAAAAGAAATTTTTGAATTTTGGGCGTGGCTTACGCCTACTTTTCATGAAAGAACGAAAAACGTAGCCTTAAGAATTTAAGGCATTTCCAATGTTTAATTTAAACCTTTTTCCTTCCGTTCGTTATTTGAGAAATATATCTCTACATTTTCTTGTGTACATTTTTCAATACGCCGACTTTAAGAGATAAAATACCTTTGTTCAGGTAAGATTGTTTTAAAACTACTCGATTCAGCTGAAGTTTTACACATATGCCTAAATACTGACCAAAGCTCAGTTAGTGCTTCAAATTTTTAAGACACGCCCACATTTAAGGGGCGTTTCCGTCAAAAGTTGTATAATGCATTCATTTTTTAACGTTTTTTAACCATCGGTCGCAGTTTTGAAGTAAGCAGATGAACACTTGGATTTATATTCCTTGGTTACGTAGCAGAGTGTCTTCCAAGAATTGTTAAAAACACCCATAATCTCTATTTCCATTCCAAATCTAATTTTTAAAAATTTAAGTTTTGTATTGTTTTGTTCAAATCGATCTGCAAGAATAAAATTGAATGTCACTGAGCTCATAACAATTGCCTTGGCAATAAAACGTTTTAACTTTGGGCGTGGCGCACGCCCTTTTTTATTGCGCCAGCATTAATTGAACATCACACCGCACAAAATTAATGTCATTGAATTTTGTTCTGTCTGCTTAAGACGAATTTTGTTTCTGAAACATCGGCTGTTTGCGGGAGGCAGACGCATACACACACAAAAATATGGGGAATAGGGTATCCAACAGTTCGTTGCAAACGTAATGTAGCTCTCGCTTATGTTTTTCCTTACGTTTTACGGTGAAATCTCTTCTTATTTTTTTTGAAGCGTTGAATTTTTTATCGATTCGAAAAATTACTTGTTTTTTGAAAGGACATATCTAATGCTCCAGAAAAAAGTTGGATATGTTTTTGCTGTAGAGTGTAAGGAAAACAAATTTACAGATTGGAAACCAGAGCAAGGTCGAACATTTTGCAGTTACCTCCTCCTACTCTTTTCCCACAGAGCCCACTAAGTCCAAAACTTCATCAAATGTTAATTAACTACCCCTAAACAACATCCCAAAGTTTCATTAACTTGTGAACTTTTTCTACCTGAAAATACCTACCGACTGGACGAAGAACAAAATAATATAATACTAAAATTACGGCAGGATTGCTCGAATTTTGAAAAATGATCTCGGTACCGAGTTGACATACAACAAATTTTGTACTAAAAGAATGATAGGAAATTTAACGTTCTACACTAAAACTGGAAGACTCAATATACGGGAGCTAACGTTCAGTAACCTTTAGTATATGAAATTTAGATGTCGTCCTCTGGGGTGATATAAATGATGTAAATTTCCGCTTATAGTCAAATTAATAAAACTGATATTACCAATTTGTCATGTGTAGCAAAAAACTAAAAATGCAGTTTTCTTTCAAGTATTCTATATATGTAATATACACAGTTTTATAAATATCGGGGGAGCCTTTTTTGAGTAAATTAGAAAAAACGAACAAATTGACCAAAATCTAATGGCTATTTGTATAGGAGCCACCATTTAAAAAAAAGAAAATGAAAAAAAAAATCAATGCCATCTGAAAGGAAGCTGTAAGGAACTATACCAAACAAAGTTTGAGTGAGTTAAATGCAACCGTTGACAACTTATGGTCATTTGAAAAAAGCCGTTAAGAGCAGATATCGGTTATTTGCATTTTTAGCCAAAAACTGAAAACGCAGTTCTCTAAAAACACTAAAAGAATATAACACACAAAGTTTAATCAAAATCGTTATAGCCGTTTTCGAGCACATTAGAAAAAACCAAAAAATGTTGGCTAAAACTTATCGCTAAAACTTATCGGCTCGTTGTATGGAAGCCACCGACCGTTTAGAAAGGCTTCAGTGAAAAATTTACAAAGCCATCCTATAGAAAACTATAAAAAACTATGTCAAACGAAATTTGAGTCGATTCAATCAAGCCGTTGTGAACTTATGGCTATTTGAAAAAAAGCCATTAAAACCTGATTTTCGTTACGACCATTTGAGCCAAAAACAAAAAACGCAGTTTTGTTAGAAATGCTTAAAGTTAGCTAAATTTTGAGTTTAATCAAAATCGTTAGAGCCGTTTTCGAGAAAATTCAAATTGAAAAAAACCGTTACTTGAAAGGTACCAGTTTGAGCCGGGCTAAAACGAAATAAAAAAAAACCTCGACAACCGTTTTTCTTCAAACTACTATTATTTCAAGTTTGAAGAAAATCCGTCAAGCGGTTTAGGCTGTAGCATGACGTGAAAAAGCGCACATCCGCACATCCGCACAGACGCACAGACGCACAGAAAGACCGAAGGACGGTATGGCTAAAACCACTTTTTTGGGCTTTCTCTATCATCGTAATGTCATGTTTGATTAAAACCTCGATTTTTTTCTGCACGAAACCAATACTTGCCCTATTGAGCAAGTAAAAAATTAATTGAAGGAAAACCGAAGCAAGGTCGAAAATTGTACAGTTTTCTCCCACCCTCCTCTTGCTCCATAGGGCCGCCAAGGTCAAAAATTTAGCAAAATGTTAACTAACAAAGTATCCTTGAACGCAAAATCTCAAAAATTTCATTGACTTTCGACCTTTTTTCACCTAAACCAACTTTTTCCGACCTGTTGACTGAACTTAAGTAGTGGAATTCGTAAATGGGAACGTTGATTGGAAACAGTCTTTTCATTTTTCTAACAAAAGTTTTGATGGTACCTATAACTACTACTTTTATTTTTCCAGACCGTGCCAACCATGTTCAGATTCTTCTAAGTTTGCTGAGGAAAAACAAGTTATCCATTGTAATGCTGCGACCCTTCATTTACTTAGATCCAAAACCATGCACTCATTTTGGAAACCAAGTAGCTGAAGAAATTCGACCCATTTATCCCATAAATTGTGAATCGGCGCAAATTTATCAATTGCTGTCATTTGATTTTGTCTGCGGCTGGTTAGGTCGTCAAAACGTAGAGCTTTCCTTATGTATTTAAAAAGGTCTCTTAAGACGTAATTGCTCTGCAAATAGGTGACCCGAAATTGGCTTCAAACGAATCTTCAACCCGCTCTGTTTTTGATCTTCCTTTTAAAATTATAATAAACAAAAAACGCTAATGTCGAGAACGACCCAAACGAAGGTATACTTGTTTTATTCAATAAATGAAAAAAATCCTCTTTTTTTTAAGTAAACAAATTTCGTTAATTCTTACTTCACACACACACACATACACATAGGTACACACAAGAGTACGTACTTTACCGCGTAACAATGAATATTTAAATTAAATTATAACCCCATAATCTATTTTCCACACCATGAACACATACCTACGTTCCTTCGTATACCTACCTAGAAATCTCTTCACATTGCCCGAGAGTTTGCCTTTTTTACAATGCAAAGTACTTGTTTTTCACACTCAAATACACAAATAAACATTAAAATAACTTGGCCTGCGGCACTCTATTTTATTCAACATCATCAACCAATTTTCTCTCGATATCGCTGTAACCAAATGAAAACCTCCAACAGTTTCCTTTCAATTGGATCTCTATCCAACGGCGGCTGGCGGCCGACGCGGCGTCAAGCAAAGGCAAACAATAAAAACCCTTTCCCAGCTCTCTTTGTGTTGAAACAATATTTTCCATAATAAAATCAATCTCCTGTTTACGATACGCAAACAACAAGGGAAAAAATATGTAAGGTATCCTGCATCCGCACATCATGCCAATTCCATACAGCAGCAACAACAACAATGACAAAATACTCCCCCTGCAGCCATACCTACCAATGGATTGATCTCCACTTTCTCTCAAAATAACAAGGACACGGACCGGACATGACTGAATGAGGAGGAGGACATACACCAGCTATAACAAACAACAACACAACATATACGAGTATTGTAATGGGGGGTACATTTGTTTGTAGATTTTTCTCACACCAACCCGGCTGCTGTCGGAATTCGTTCCGGCAAATTACTTCACACTCTCATTTGCTCATTTAAAAAAAAATAAAAAAAAAAAAAAACCACCGGCATGCTGTCCTTACAAATTGTTTGACAGCCACCAGTCGATGATACACCAGTATACTATATTATAGAGACCCCCTTACTGTTTTTGTTTCGTTTCGACCCGAAACCAATGAACATATTCATTCCCCATTCGCACCTTTTCATCCATAAAATGGAAACAATCTCAGAGATCTGTATATTTTACTCACCCCCCCCCCTCAAGTTCACATTCGCACATTCACTTCACACACACACATACACCACACATGCCTTTCGGATCAAAAGCAAATGTGAGCAACCGGTTAAGGGTTGAATTAAAATCACACGCTTGACTTATAGGGGTTGATTTAATATGATAACTGAATCATTGTTATCAAGAAGTGATTTACCCTGCTGTTGTTGTTGTTTTTGTTGTTATTGTTGTGAATTTAATACAAACGATTGCGTTTCTTTCTTCTTGTTTTTTTTTATAAATTGAGTTAATTGGAGGGTTAATATCCCTCGAAATGATAGCTCCATGGAAGGGCTTACATGCGTACCTATGTGGTCAAATTATAACCAACCTACTTTATGAAATAATTGATTTAATTATGCGTTCCTTAAAATGTACTTCAGTAAATTTTGTTGCATATCAACGAATGAATTTAAATAAAAAAGTCGTTTAAGAAAATGAATTTTATTTTTATTTTTGTGAATAATATTTGATTATAGGCCGTAAGAAGTTTGTATGTCAGCTCTTTTGTTTATGAAATTTAAGGTTGCGGTTGGATTAAATTAGTAAGCAGTTTAAAACTATTCGGGTGATAGGGATGCATTTATCGATGACTTAATATTTGTTTTCCAGAACTGTATGGATAAACCTACGGGGAGGCGAGATTTCAGGTAGATTTCTTGAATGTTAACAGCGATTTACAAGCCCTATAAAATTTTATTTTTTAAACCTATCCGGCAACAGGCTCAGTGAAAACTATAAGTCTATTTGGCAATACGGTTCTGATTCGTGTAGGAAGATAACTTTTTTAACATAATTACAGTGGGTTTGGAAAATTCTTTCCAATGCACTATCTACCATTTTTGTGAGCAAAAGATTAGTTCATACGTGGTTTAACAACAACTAACAACAACAACTAGTTTTAAATACGGCAATAAGACACAAACCAGTCACATCACAACGAATAAATTATTCGCTTACGACTAACCTCAAAATTTTAATGTTCAATAATTGTAATATGCGGATATTCCGTTCGTTGTTCGCATTGTTGTGAAAGGAACGTCAAAATAGGTGAGTAATCGTTCATTCGTTGTTAGTCCTTTAAGTACCTACAGGACTCTCAAGACAAAAAAATGCAAAGCAAAAATATTGATACAAAATAAGTTATTGTTTCCAACAGGCAACCTGCTCAGATTTGTCTTAACGACTCTACACTCTAGTGGAGAGAAGACTGACTCCGGTTTCTTACATGGAATTGTTGTCTGTACCGAGGTTGGCATTGAAATTTGAAACAGCGATATCATGTGGATAAACTGCTTCGTATTAGAATCCCCCATCTGGGGTTCGCTTTATATGAACCTTCAGCAATCCATCCGGTTTTGTATTGCTCTATTTTTGAGGCAACTACACTCTGGTGCTATTGCATTTATTTGTACTAGAATTTTTTTAGGCCTGCCTCTCCCCTTTCTTCCTAACCATATCGTATTGGAAAGTTGCATGATATTGCCTTTCTGGCGGGGTTCACACTCTGCCCCAGATTTTCTACGTCTTATACATTTATAAAGCTTTGCCAAAATCCTACTGTCTTACGAAGTATTGATGACAAATATTAAAAAATTTATAACAACAACATTTCATATATTATTTGTATTACCTTATTCCAACTGAACTAATTATTCATTTTGTATTCATTTTATATTTAACTAGCTGTCCCGGCAGACGTTGTTCTGCCCTTCCGAGCAGATATCTCGGTGATATAAATGCGATGATAGATAGTTTATTTTAAATACGCCCTAGTGTATTATTCTAAAAAAAATTCAATAGAATACCTGTTTATAACAGCATCACTCAAACATTGTAGTACGTTAAACCTATCAAAAACAATAAGATGTTTTAAACCGGATACAACTTTTTTTCTTTTAGCCCATATCATCAAAAACTGCGGGTGTTTGGTTGGGTCGTTGCGGTGGTGGTTGGGAGGTTGAGGGTTGGTTATCATGCAAAATTATCGTCCGTAAACCGACTTTACAGACAACAATGTTTTTTTTTTTCTTTTAGCCCATTTCACTATAAACAGCTATGCCTTGCAAAAAATATTTAGCTTACGGACGCTGTGCCTGCAAGGTTTTTAGAAAATCACCTGCAAAAAGAATCAAAGCGCCTCCCATCTACTATCTACCATCTACGATCTAAAATTACTAAGTAATTGCAACGACATTTTAACTTTAATTATTATCTTAAAGAATAGTGGTTAAACTTGAGAACATTACGTCAGAGAGTTAAAATCTGCAGGATCACTTTTTCTTCAAAATTACCGCATCTATAAAATCTATGTGTGTGCATATATCATTGGCACATTTTCAAACAAACTTAAAAAAATACCATATTTGTTTATTTTAAAAAAGGTGCTCATACGCCATACACCCAAAAAGCGAAAGAAATTTTTTTTAGTAAATTTACGGATGAAGTCGAATACTAACCGGCAAGCTTCGACCCGCCTCCCACCTAAAATTGAATTTGCCGTCAAAATCTTTTAAGATATCTGACACTTCAGAACTCAGAAGCTTCATGTTATCCGCTTCATCAATGTGTTTTGGTGTGCTGCTCTGTTGTTGACCTAAATCTTCTACCATCTTTCACCATCTACCATCTTCTACCATCTACCATCTTTCAACATCTACCATCTTCTACCATCTACCGTCTTCTACCATTTTTTCCCAACTACTATCATTTACAATATTAACCATCTACTATCATCTACCATCTTCTACCATCTACCATCTTCTCCTATCAAAAAGTGTTACTTTGGAAAAGCTTTTCGAAGTAAATATTTTTGGAATACTTACATATACTATACGTATTCCAAAATAAATTTAAAAATCTACTGTTTGTAAGTTGGTTGAAAGTTCCGCTTTTTCATGGAATGCTCCACAAGATACTAAAGCAAACACATGTAAGCCGCTAGTAATACAAAAAGCTTTTTCCTAAAAAAAATTCATAAAAGCTCATTAAGAGTATATAAAACAAGGGCCACCCCACAGCATAGAACAATTCACAAATTCTTGCGGCAGCGAACAACAAGGCTGAACACTTCTGCCTCTGCGAGGTTCACCAAAATTGTAAAGTAAAACATAAGCGAGAGCTACAGTACGTTTGCAACGAACTGTTGGATACCCTATTCCCCATATTTTTGTATGTGCATGCGTCTGCCTCCCGCAAACAGCCGATGTTTCAGAAACAAAATTCTTCTTTAGCAGACAGAAAAAAATTCAATAACATTAATTTTATGCGGTGTGATGTTCAATTAGTGATGGCACAATAAAAAAAGGCGTGCACCACGCCCAAAGTTAAAACGTTTTATTGCCAAGGCAATTGATATGAGCTCAGTGAAATTCAATTTTATTCTTGCAGATCGATTTGAACATAGCAAGACAAAACTTAAATTTTTAAAAATTAGATTTGGAATGGAAATAGCGATTATGGGTGTTTTTAACAAATCTTTTACCACATTCTGCTACGTTACCAAGGAATATAAATCTAAGTGTTCATCTTTTTACTTCAAAACTACGACCGATAGTTAAAAAACGTTAAAAAAATGAATGCATTATACGACTTTTGACGGAAACGCCCCTTAAAAGTGGGCGTGTCTTAAAAATTTGAAGCACTAACTGCACTTTTTTCAGTATTTAGGCATATGTGTAAGACTACAGCTGAATCGAGTAGTTTTTAAACAATCTTACCTGAACAAAGGTATTTTACCAAAATCACGCCTTTAAAAGTGGGCGTATTGAAAAAATTTACAAAAGAAAATGTAGAGATATATTTCTCAAATAACGAACAGAAGGAAAAAGGTTTAAATTAAACATTGGAAATGCCTTAAATTCTTAAGGCTACGTTTTTCGTTCTTTCATGAAAAGTAGGCGTAAGCCACGCCCAAAATTCAAAAATTTCTTTTCATACACAAACCTTTTCGTTTCTATTAAGAGACGCAAAATTTTGGCATGCGGATTAATTATAAATACCGTTTATTTACAAAAACAATTTTTTTATAGTTTCTAATGAAAAGTGGGCGTCAGCCACGCCCAAAATCAATTTTCTTGATTTCATACACAAGACGTTTATGTGCCAATAAGACCCACAAAATTAAATGTTTTTCGCTTGAATATAACAATTGTTATTTTATAAAAACCATATTGATGATTTTGTATGAAAAATAGGCGTAAGCCACGCCCACACTGAAATATTTTTATTTGATTGGAAGAAAGTTTAGCTAAAGCTTAAGTGTGCAAAATTTTATCGTTATGCTTTTATCGTAACTGTACAAAAAAACATAATTTAATTTTATTAAATTGAGGTTGTTCAACAAAAATGGCGATTGTGGGCGTGTTTGTGGGCGGATTTTACCGGTTCAAGAACTTAGCCTTACTCTTGAACCAAAAATTATATATACCAAATTTCAGCTTTCTAGCTCAAAAATTGCGACCTCTAGAGAGTATACATACGGACGGAGGGACGGACGGACGGACGGACGGACGGACGGACGGACATGGCTAAATCGACTAGGCTTTTGATTCTGAGTCAGAATATATATACTTTTCTATACCTAACGGTATAAAAACAGTTAATGTGTAAGTATTTGTCTCTATTTTCTTCTTCATCTGAGTTGCTGTCAATATTTACTTTCTACCGTTTTGTAAATTGTCCAACATTGTGAACCGCAAATTTGAGTGCCAGAAGCACAGCTCAAGTGAAGAGACTTCTATTCAGTTTATGGGGAAATTGTTCGGTTAGAAGCAGCGGAGTTTCCGCACCACTTAATCCACCCCACACTGATTAATGTCATGGACGAAATCACGAAACTCGTTCAAATTTTTCAACGGTGGGTGATGGTCTCCTTCATTTTGTACGCTCAATCTTCACTAAGTTACAAAAAAAGTGACGCACTTTGAAATTTTGCAATAATTTTAGATATAAAACACAAATTAAAGAAAATTTACAAAACTTTAAATATTTACATTTTAATGCTTTTATTATTATTAAGCCGTCAACTCGATTTCCACTTCTTGTAAGAAGGTTGTAGGTAACGCACTCAGCAACGTTTGGTCTAGCATATTCTTGCATCAGCAAAAAGTTATCGCCAATATAATGGTGCAAATGAAACCACATATTCCTTCCGAATGTTGTTCATTTAATAACTGGAGTTCACGGATCCTTCCAAGGTGCACAGATCGGTATTCCCGCACATGGAAATTCCTGCCCACACCATGACTGATGAACCTCCCTAGAAGTTTTCTCTCATCTGGACTCTGTTACGTCCATCTTGAAATCTAAGAAAAAATCTGGACTTATCAGTTAACGAAACTTTGCTTCAATCAGCCTCGGTCCAAACTTGCTGGTGAATGCGTACAAATTCTAATCAGGGCGCGTGTTTGTGATCTTCCGTGATCCATGGTACTCGAGCGGGTCGTCTCGCTCTCAGGCTACCTTCCACTAAAAGTCTCCTAAGTGTTTGGGCAGTCACAGTGGTTTCCTTTAACCTGTGAGACTGTTTAACTGCATTTGATGCCCATTTCGAAGACTTTGAAGTAGCAAATATCGGTCATCTCTAGAAGGAGTAGCACTCGGCTGATTTAAATCTTGACTCTGGATGACGGAGTTTGTTTCTTTAAACCTTTAAATGGCTTTTTACTTAAGTGACGTGACGGTTGGCTCTAGTTTTCTGATAAAGAGAGCACCGCTTGTACCGCAAAGTCCGTCGATTTTCAACAAATGATACTGCACTTGCAACTTCTTCTAACGTAATTTACAAAAAAACTAAAAATAATCCAATTGCAACAAGTCCATAAAAGTTGGCTTGACCAAAACATTTACAGGAGTACGAAAACTAAAAGTAGTATACTTAACGACAAGTACAAAAAAACAACTTTTTGTTTACATGGCACTTAAATGCAGGACAGAAAATAAAATAAAATAGTAAACTGTCCAAAAAACAGCAACATGTTGCCACTTTTTTGGAACTCATTGTATATTAATTGCGACCTTTATAGTTTTTTCTAGTGGATGTTCTAGGGTTTCATTGGACGGACTACTATTTTTTTTCTTTTTGAGTGACTATGGTCAATACCATAATAATATGGTGTATTTGGAAGAAAACTAATATCCTTACTCAGCCTTTAACATGGATTTTAATCGCTGTTCATCATTATGATATATGTAGATATCATTTGTCTCAATCTCTTTTGCATTTTGAGCCAGTCGAGGGGCTGTCCATTTGTGCAAAAGTTTATATACCTACTTACTTTGTTGATGTAAACTTTTTCCAAAAATATTTTTAAGGGTTTCTTAAATCCGTGCAAGCCTTACGAAAATATAGGAATAATGTTGAATTAAATATTGAAAACGAAGCAAAGTCAGTTCATTTACAATGTAAATTATCTTTCATCACTAATTCCTATGTACCAAAACACAAAAGAACATTTGTGAATCCTTGCAAATTAATAACTTTGTCCTGCTTATGCGTTTAGTAATTCATAATTAAAAATAAGTTTTTCTACATATTAAACCTTTTTCCAATCCCTAACCCTCGACAGTCGACAGTGGTGATAAAGCATTACCAAGTGTATCACTGCACATTCATTAAAAGTTATCCTCATGAGAAACCAATTCCTTTTAAAAATGTATAAAAGGAAAACTTTAGTACGAGTATGTTATGCCATTTTCATCCCGGTAAAGTTAATAGTTTTTTTTTTTGATTTTTGTTTCTGTTGTAGTTGTTGTGTCCTCATGAACTCCTTTGTTAAAACAGATCCAGAATCAAGACCATATGAGTGTGAGTCTGTATCCTGTCCATTCGCACTGTCTCACTGCCAACTCGAATTAGTTGTTCGCAATTAGCATATAGCTACGTATAATAATAATGGAATAACGTCGCCACATATAATGCTTCTTACAAAACAGAAAACAAAAAATCTAGGTCGCTTGGAGTCTCTAAGGACAAAAAAAAAAATATATATTTTGTCCTACTCCTTTGCACATTTGCATTTATGAATTTTTGCTTTTGGGTGATTCTTATTATATTAACATATCAAGGTGGTGACATTTAAATTAAATTATTTATGAAACTGGTGCAAGTTAGGTACCTCCTTTTCATTATTTACATGTGATGTGTAGTTATGATTAAAATTATATATTCTCTTCTTTTCTTTTTTTTAATTTCAGGAGGAAAATTTCAATCGAATTCAACAGAATTGGGTGACTACAAAGTTGCAATGAAGCTACAAATCTATCCATTGACGCAGTCAGAATTTGGATCTTATCGATGTGTGGCAAAGAACTCACTGGGCGATACAGATGGAACCATTAAATTATACAGTAAGTCTTAAAAATACAAAAAAAAGTTTGCAAAAATACTATAATGAATCCAAAAACTACGTTATCTAAGAAAGCCAATTCAAAAAACAATAATTCTGATAGTGGACAAAATTTGGATCAAAAGTCTAAAATAGAAAGTATTTGTATCAAGGGCCTTGGCTCTGATAAAGCATCGCTTCCCGATAGATCAGCGAAATCAATCATCGTTGCGCGTGGTTAGTAGTTATAGACCAGTGCCGAAGCCTTTGAAAATGGTAAAAAGTAAAAAAAAAAAAAATATACATAGAAGAATGAAACCTATTGGAAAAGGAAGAGAATACACCAATAATGAAAGGAAAAATAAATTACGGTCGATCTGTGGTCGGGAAGTGTGCGGGAGGGGGGTTTTAAGGGTTTTTAAGGAAAAAAACCGTCTATCTCGATTTCTGGCAAAACTACAAGTCCTATGGAAAAAAGTTTAATTGCAGAGTTGTAGGTTATTAAAAGAGCTACTACTTTTGAAAATACACTTTTTTCACACAACCTTAAAATTTATGTCAAAAATTCAAATAACAAAATGTTTGGTTTTTATTTCTATCTTTTACAAAAAAAAAAAAAAAAACATTTTTATTTTACAAAATTTGCTGAAAACTTGCCGTTTCATGCCTCAAATGCAATGCAATTTTTTTGTTTAAAAATATTGATTTTTTCAACAAATTTTGACTCAATATCGAAAAAACACCATAATTTTCAATCAAAAATCTCACGTCGAAATATCTGCTTTTTTAGAAAAATTGGTGTGCATTTTATTCCCTGAAATCTCTACTTTTCGATTATGTAAAAAAATATACATTACCATGGTAAATTTTCTTAAAAAATGCAAAAAAAAACCAACAACAAAAACTCTAACTTTGAGCTATTCATAAATAAATGTAAATTAAACGGTGTCCGTCCGCCCGTGTGTATATTCTCTAGAGGTCGAAATTGTCGAGCTCGAAAGCTGAAATTTGGAATATACAATATTTAGTTCAAGAGTAAGGATGAATTTTTGAATAGGTAAAATCCACCCACAATCGCCAAATTCGATCAATAACTGCTATTTGGCAAAATAAAATTGTGTTTTTTGAACAGTTGCGATCAAAGCACAACGCTCAAATTTCACATACGCAAGCTATAGATAAATCCCTTCTAAATGAAATACAAATATTTGAGATTGGGAGTGTCTGACACCCACTTTATATTATAAAATATAAATATTATTTTTATAAAATAACAATGCTTATATTAGAGCAAAAATCCATACATTTTTTGGGTATTAGTTGTACGTAAACATATATTGTATATGAAAAAAAGAAAAAATTATTTTGGGTGTGGCTGATGCCCACTTTTCATTAGATACTGTAACAACTTTTTTTTTTCTGTGAAATTTTTTTCAATACGCCTACTTAATAAAGGCGTGATTTTCATAAAATACCTTTATTTGGGTAAGATCGTTAAGAAAGTACTCAATTAGTGCTTTAATTTTTTTTTCAAATATTTAGATCACGCCCACTTTTAAAGGGCGTTACGTTAAAAGTCTTAATATTCATAAATGTTTTCTAACTATATCGGTCGGTTATATAGCAGGTTATGGCTCAAGAATTGTTAAATACACATATTATCGCTATTTCCATTCAAAATCTAATTTTTAAAAATTCGCAAGATATGTATTGTTTTTCTTTTTCAAATCGAACACTAACCTCATAGCAATAAAAAGTGTCAGCTTTGGGCGTCGTCGTGGCACACCGCTTTTTTTATTGCATCAGTTATTTGACTTCGGCCACAAAAAAATGTATGTTGTTGTGTTTTTTCCTGTCTGCTAAAGGAGAATTCGGTTTTTGGATCTGGACCGCGGCTGGCTGCGGGGGGCGAACGCATTCATTCAAACTTTATGGAATTCGGTGGTCAACAGTTCGTTGCAAACGTACTTTCGCTCTCGCTTATGTGTCTTCTTATTTTATTAATAACATATATTCAATAATAACAGGTTGTTCATTCTTAATATCCTAACTGTACCATTTCCCAATCAAATTTTAATACTCGTACAATATGACTGTAGGTATATGAGTGTTTAGCAAAGTTTAGTAAGGAATCAAAATCAAATATCGATGCCCATTATACTTAGTTTAAAGTATCTGGAAATCATAATGGGAGGTAAGAATTGAGCTGCTCAGAGCATTCCACATTCTTACAGTACGGCTAGCAAGAAGTCTCTTCACTTAACAGTAGTAATAATTGATCAGTATTCCTAGCGATGTGACATGTGAGTAAAATCGTTTTAAGTGGCCACGCAACACCAATTCACCCAAAAAAATTTGTTTGAAAAATGTTGAAAATCGTTGTGGATTCGACTGCATTAATTGTCATAATCGACCCGACAACCAATGTTTTCAATTTTGCAGTGATATAGTTGTTGATTTCACTACTAATCGTTGTAAAAAATACAACATCTGTTGTAGATGTTACAACTAGAAATGTGGTGGACACAAAAGCATTAATTTTCGAATTAATACCTTTTCAACTCCAGTTAAAAAAAAAAAACTTTTTTTTATGTGTATCATTTTTTACTTGCGATTATAGGTACTATAAGGCAAGTTATGGATTCGTGCAGAAAAAAAAAATTTGAGATAACAACCACACATGACATTACGATGATGGAGAAGTCGAAAAAAGTGGGTCTGGAAATTCCGTCCGTCTGTCTGTTTGTCTGCATGTATGTTCGCACCTCTCGAGGCTGAACGGATGGGCCCATCTGCTTCAAATTTAGTATTTAGGATTTATTTGGCCGTCCCTCGGAACATATTTTTAATTTTTGCTCTAGACCCAAAAATAACGATACCTGCCATACAATCGGAAAGAAAAAAAATTGATTATTTCAAAAACGGCTCGCACGATTTTGATAAAACTTTCAGAATGCTATTTTTGTAAGACAATCTATATTTTGGTTAGAAAAGATTTTTCAAAATTTGTCTTATAACGGTACCTATCGTAGAACTAGTATTTGCAAATCAAATTTTCTCGTAAATTATATATCCGATTTCAATAAAATTTTGGCCACAGAAAGTCTTTTATAATTTTATTAATATGGCATTTCAAAATTTCCAAAAACGTTTTTTTTTTGATTTTTTTAATTTTTTCAAACAAATTTTTGGTTTTTGAAATATGTTGGAAACGGATTTTTTTTTAAATTATTTTTGCAAACTACAGATTGCAATATATTTGCATACTCAAATAAATTTCAAAATATTTTTTGAAAAAGTTTTTCAAAAATAACCTTTTTTAAAAAAAACTGGTCCAACGATTTTCAATATTTTTTTTCCTAGATTGACGTATAGCTTTGAAATTTTATTGCATACTTAGTTTTTCCGAGAAAACTCTTAAACTTATTTAAAAAATAAAAGAATTTTTGAAATTATTTAATTTTTTTTTTTAATATCCATATATGCAGCCACTAGGCAATTGCTTATCATAAGCGCAAGTTCGTGCGACCCAGTCGTGCATTTTATTTTATTTGTTATTATACCTATTAAATTAAAAAAAAAAATGTGTGTGCGTAATTCACACACGGTTGAAGTGAAACTTCAAAGAAGTTGGTATACCTAATTTACGAGAGAATGAAATGAAAAACTCAGCCACCCAGCACCAGTTTTCGGATTACTTTCAAACCTTATGTTATGTATGACTAAATGCTTTCAACACGTATCTGAACAAATACAAAAGTTTCAACATACAGACGTACCGACATACTTTGCGTCCTTTTGACTCCCTTTTAAAGTATGAACTCCAGGACGCCACTATTTAAAACAAGTCAAACAAATATTCGAAAACTGACTATTTTCAAAAATTCAGGATACTTTTTTAAAATTTAAATAATTTTTTGAATGCCAATTTTCTATAAATACTTTTGTTATGTATTTGTTTGAATTTTACATTCTTCTTGAATTAAGTTTATTGAAACCTTTTGCAAAGCTTTTCTTGTTGGACAGCATTCAAATCACGTTATTATATTAACTAACATACTAACTTAACCGTACCAACGCGCTTGCTCACTCGCTTTTGTTTAACATAATGCTTAGTAGACCTGAGTGAGAGGCAAAACGTATGATAGGAGAAAATAAGAGCTAGAATATAAAATACTGTGTCATAATTTTTTTTTCATTCGTTCTCTCTCAGACTTGTTGCGATATATTTTTTTTTTTTTTAATTGATTTACATATTTGCTTAAAAGTGTCATGTTGCATTTCCGTTTCGTCGCGTTTCAAATTACCCCGACATTAAAGAAGTTTCACTTCAATAATAACACACCACGCTGACATCTTAGTAAAAAGCTGTAATACGCAGCCGCATACAGTGTACAGTAGCTCACGTAGTTTTCACACTAACACACGTTAAATGCTCAAATAAAAGCACGTATTAAACAGTGTGCAATATACATACACACCGACATCTGCTCTCTCGCTCTGGCTCACAAATTACAGGCGACTATGCTTAGAAGACGTTAGTGGGGACGCTACGAAGTATGGGACAAAGAGGAGAGACCGATAATATAAAATAGTATGTATATTTCTGTCTCATTCTTTCCTGGCTTCATCCTACACATTTTTGTATTTGTGTCTCTTACCTGTCGTTTTTTCCGTTGCATCCGGTTTGAAATCACAACGATTCTAAAGAAGTTTCACTTCAAAAACCTAGGTAGTTACGAGTTACCAGATAAATAAGGGCAGATTACCTTCTTTAAAAATACCTCAAATACTAACCTTCCTAAAAGAAACCAATTTGGAGGAAGTGCTGTAGGACGAGTATCCTCATCCAGCTCTAAAAGGGGCACAGTTTCCGAGCAAAGAAGTTCAAACTCTTGTGTTTATGTTCCGCATTTTAATTTATTAAATTCAGTCGTTTATAAACAGAGATGTCCGTTATTTGTATTTTTAGCCAAAACAACATTTAAAAAAAAAAACATACTGTTTTCTTCATGTCTATTCTTTTTTACGAATTTTGAATGCTTTGTATAAATGCTATGTATGAATAATCATGAGAAAACTGACGATATATCGATATATTGAGTTTTTTCACCCGATAATTATCGATACTGTTAAAGAATATCGATACGATAAATATCGATATATTTTTTACTTGCCCATCCCTACATTGATCAAAACAAACAAATGCCATGGAGCACGTGCATGAATGAGTAAGATTATAGTATTTATATTCTCACTCGTTCGTGCACACGGTGAGCTAATGCGAGTCATCGGTGCCGCCATATTGGAATACTGAGCGTTACTTCCATCAGAAAAATAGTATGTATATTTTTGTCTCATTCTTTCCTGGCTTCATCCTACACATTTTTGTATTTGTGTCTCTTACCTGTCGTTTTTTCCGTTGCATCCGGTTTGAAATCACAACGATTCTTAAGAAGTTTCACTTCAAAAATTTTTTTTGTATTTACCTTTTTCCTCCACCCGGATTTGAACTCGAGTTGTTTGGCTACCGTTTATGTGCGCTACTCACTAAGCTAATTCGTTTCTTCACAATATTTGTCTTTAAGCTCTACATAAATGTAAGTGGATTACGGTTAATTTGCTGTCATATCTACAACTCAACGTAGTTTCAACAGAAAATCGTTGTAGAATTGAATGCATTTGTTGTGTATTTTACAGTTTTTTGTAATTTTTACATTTTGGTTGTAGATTTCACAATTTTTACTTGCTCTATAGGGCAAGTATTGGTTTCGTGCAGAAAAAAAAAATCGAGGTTTTAATCAAACATGACATTACGATGATAGAGAAGCCCAACAAAGTGGTTTTCGCCATACCGTCCGTCGGTCTGTCTGTGCGTCTGTGCGTCTGTGCGGATGTGCGGATGTGCGGATGTGCGGATGTGCGCTTTTTCACGTCATGCTACAGCCTAAACGGCTTGACGGATTTTCTTCAAACTTGATATATAGTAGTTTGAAGAAAAACGGTTGTCGAGGTTTTTTTTATTTTGTTTTAGCCCGGCTCAAACTGGTACCTGTCAAGTAACGGTTTTTTTCAATTTGGATTTTCTCGAAAACGGCTCTAACGATTTTGATTAAATTTAAAATTTAGCTAACTTTAAGCATTTCTAACGAAACTGCGTTTTTTGTTTTTTCCTCAAATGGTCGTAACGAAAATCAGGTTTTAACGGCTTTTTTTTAAATAGCCATAAGTTCACAACGGCTTGATTGAATCAACTCAAACTTTGTGTGACATAGTTTTTCATAGCGTTCTATAGGATGGTTTAGTAAATTTTTCACTGAAGCCTTTCTAAACGGTGGCTTCCATACAACGAGCCGTTGAGTTTTAGCCAACTTTTTTTGGTTTTTTCTAATTTTCTCGAAAATGGCTCTAACGATTTTGATTAAACTTTGTGCGTTATATTCTTTTAGTGTTTTTAAGAGAACTGCGTTTTTAGTTTTTGGCTAAAAATGCAAATAACGGAGATCTGCTCTTAACGGCTTTTTTTCAAATGGCCATAAGTTGTCAACGGCTGCATCGAATTCAATCAAACTTTGTTTGGTATAATTCCTTACAGCTTCCTATCAGATGGCATTGATTTTTTTTCATTTTCTCTTTTTTAAATGGTGGCTCCAACACAAAGTGCCACTAGATTTTGGCCAATTTTTCATTTTTTCTAATTTACTCAAAAAAGGCTCCCCCGATTTTTATGAAACTTTTTATGTAACATACATAGAATACTTCAAACAAAACTGCATTTTTAGTTTTTGGCTATACATGATAATAGCGGAAATTGCTTTTAACAGTATTATTAATTTGGCCATAAGTGGACATTTGTATCATTTATAACACCCAAAAGATAACGTCTTAATTTTAAATATTAAAGGTTTTTTTAACGTTAGCTCCCGTATATCGGTTTTTCCAATTTCAGTCAACATTTTTTAGGTTTTACCAAATTTTTCAAACATTAGTTGTTCTTATTGATCGAAAAGTTTGTTTTCATCGTACTATTGCACCAACAGAGCAAGTACGTGCGACCCAGTCGTGCATTTTATTTGATGTAGATTTTACAATTTTGTATTTGTACATTTTGACAACGAAAATTGACAACGCGCTGTCAATTTAACAACAAGAGATCGTTGTCATTTTGACAGTTTAATTGTTAAAGTGATAGCAAACGCTGTTAAACTTGCAATTAATTGTGAAATGCCACATGTTGTAAAATGTACAGCGACGATTTTTTTGGGTGTGTTTATTATGCCTCCAATGACATCAATTTAATGCAATACATACATCGAGTATGTAGACTATAGATCCACTCCAGTACATAAGTTGTGTTCAGTTTGAATCGCTAAATAATTGCTCCTGCATATTTAACAACAGCGAATTTTTTTAATAATTAAAATTTATTAACTATTTAAAGTCTTTAGATAGTCGCTCCTATAGAAACTTAAAATCACGGACCAGTGTGGTTGTTCACGTGGTGGTGCGCTATACAGATATCTGGAATTGCTTTCCTGTTAACAAATTATTCAGTTAATGCTCTTAACCTTATAAAAGTCATTGGCATTTAGATATCCGATTAAAAATATATAAAATTAAAAAAGTTTTTCATTAAAAAAATCCATATTTTTTTTCTGTCACATTTCAATAACTTGGTTGGTTGTCTTCTTCTTTTTCTTCTTCAGGAATACCTCCAAATGCAGTCAACTACCTGGATAGCTTCGAGGGAAGATATAAAGGTGAGTGAAGCATTTATAGAATACTAACAGTTATATGATGGGAAAGTGAACCGATTGTCACAAATCCCAAAGCCGAGACAGTAAATTTAAAATAATAAATTCTATTTCTTTTTGCTTTTGCCTCAAAATCTTAATCCTGCCTTTTCCACATTCCCTGTATGAAAAATAAATAAAAAAAAAAAAAAAAAAAAAACACCACAAATAATTTATTCAAATCCTTAACTGTGTCGTTCGGATCGGGACTGTGGTGGTCTGGTCATCCCGATGATACCAGAAAAACGACGTTTGGTTGACACACACAGAAGTGAATGGCAGTTATGCGATTTGCATTACTCACTCATCTTTTAGTGGATTTCATAATTCAAATTCATTTTCTCGTTTTCACTTCTCTTTGGTATTCTTTTTTTTTTTTAGGTAAGAAACGAATAAAAAGCTCGGAATTGTATCATCAAGCAAAGAGCGTGGACACAGGTGATGATCCAGAGAATCCTGTTAAAAGGAAAGGTATGTAAAGCAGTAAGCGTAGAATAAATAATATCCTAGTGGGCACAAAAAAAAAATGGAACGAAGGAAGCAAAGAATGTTTTCCGGAAGATAAAGGACAACTGAATCGTACAATAACCTTTGTTAGGGATCTGTATAGGTAAACTGAACAAGGTTTTGTGTGTGTATATAGTGTTTGTATTCAATTGACATTATATAGGGGTAATGAAGTTCCAATAAACCTCAAAATGATGTAATGGTTTGTCAATAGACGGAAAGATGAAAAAAAAGGACAATGTTTGTATAGGCATGAGAATCAAGTTTGAAATGGACATAAAAGAGGCGTTCAAGTTTATTTGGACATTTAGGGAAACAACAAGGAAATTCGAGCGAACAAAAGCCTGTGATAAAATTTAATGGCATTTTGATGATATACTATAAGATAGCGAATAATGAATCATGCTTTTTTTTTATCAACAATTAATTGAAGCAAAAAGACAAAAGAGAAGACCTTACCAAAAAAATTAAAGTGATTTAAAACACTCTTAAATTACGTACCTGTTGGCAGAAAAAGAAATTATCTTAAAAGTTGTCTTAACAAAGAAATAAAATAATTACAAAATATTGAAATGTGTTAAAATTGGAACGGAAGCCACTTCTTTGTTTATTCTTTTTATGAAAATTCGTTTGAAAAAAAATTTTGCATACACAAGGAACAATAAATAATATTTTTAATTAATTCGTTGCTCATTTGAAGCAAAGGTGTGATTGTTTTTTGTATCGAGGATTAGGTTAGATCGTCGATGTCCAGGCGCCAGGCCTCCAGGGTTGATCGAAATAAAAGCAAAAAAAAACTCAGGATTTAAGAAGTTGCGAGTATTTTTTTTTAAATGACTCTGAACAATTTCAAATATTTCTGTAAGACCTGTGGTCTTTTAAATTACAATATTTTCTCAACAATATGCCAAATTCACTGATGTGGATTCCATTATTTGGCCGTGAGTTCAACTTCTTGGCACACATTAAGAATATTAACTATAGCCCAACTGAGAACTTGGTTCTGTCAAACGGTGCATCGTGGTCCGAAAATATTCTGAACCCTATGTCACCCAATCGCTCTAAACAACCATTGTGGAGCCTGCAAAATAAATACGCTTGCCATACGCCCACCGCGCCGTCACCATATCAACTAATTTATTTATTTTTGTATGAATAGATTTTGGTTTTGCCCTAGGCAGTCTATCTAATCATTCCAAATTATCCTGTGAATTTCCTCCCCCTATTGAAATTGCCTTCAGATTATAAACCTGCATTACGCTGCAAGAACAAAGTGAATTAACCGATAAGTTAAATGGGGCATTGCCAGCATCAAAATTGAAAAAAATTTTGTGCACACATGGGATAGATAGGGACCTTTTACGGTTTCATCATAATATGCTATCCTTAATGTCCTTACAAATTTTCAGCCTCTTGGGAACTTATGCAAGGGTCAATGTTATTTTGACCGGACTAATTCCCATAATAATGATGGAACACAAAGAAAAAAAAGTCCAAAGTTGTCAAATCATTGCCAAGACGGCTGATAACATGATTTGGGAATTTGGTGTGCAAAAGATCGATTGTGGCACGGACTGTGTTGCATCATGGCGTGCCATCCTGCATGAACCAGAGGTCGTCCAAATGCATGCCTTTAACTTTAGTACAGCAAAAAGTCGTTTAACATGGGACTGTAACACCCACCGTTGACCGAAACGTTGTTCTCAGCCTCAATTTCAAAGAAAAATAGTCTAATAATGCCACCACTCTACAATCCGCACCAAACTGTCAATTTCTGTAGATGCATTTTCTTTTTGACAACATCATGCGGGTTTTCGGAGCCAATTTTTTTTTTAATCGTGGCCGCTGAGATGAAAAAGCGCCTCGTAAAAAAGGATGATTTTGCGCCCAAAATCATTGTTCATTCCAGCGAATTCGCTCCAAGCGAATAATCCGAGATCTGTACAGAGTTCTCATCGGGCTAGTGCTTGAAATATTGAGCTGTTGAAATGGATATCGAGTTGATGTTCGTGAATTGAACCTCCCACCGTACGCTGACGGGGATCATTGTTGTCCACAACAGTGCTAGGAATATATTTTCAACTAGATCAAAACCGAAAACACACCGATCGCGAATTAATTTAAACTAATTAAAACTACTTGAATTACCCGAATCCAATATCGAAAACCGAATACCGATTTAATTATTTAAATCACGCAAAACAAAATAAAATGCACGACTGGGTCGCACGAACTTGCTCTTATGATAAGCAATTGCTTATTGTGGCTGCATATATGGCTATTAAAAAAATTTAAATAATTTCGAAAATTCTTTGATTTTTTAAATTAGTTTAAGAGTTTTCTCGGAAAAACAAAGTATGCAATAAAATTTCGAAGCTATACGTAAATCTAGGAAAAATAAAATGCACGACTGGGTCGCACGTACTTGCTCTGTTGGTGCAATAGTACGATGAAAACAAACTTTTCGATCAATAAGAACAACTAATGTTTGAAAAATTTGGTAAAACCTAAAAAATGTTGACTGAAATTGGAAAAACCGATATACGGGAGCTAACGTTAAGAAACCTTTAATATTTAAAATTATGATGTCAGCTTTTGGCTGTTGTAAATGATACAAATGTCCACTTATGGCCAAATTAATAATACTGTTAAAAGCAATTTCCGCTATTATCATGTATAGCCAAAAACTAAAAATGCAGTTTTGTTTGAAGTATTCTATGTATGTTACATAAAAAGTTTCATAAAAATCGGGGGAGCCTTTTTTGAGTAAATATGAAAAAATGAAAAAAATTGGCCAAAATCTAGTGGCAATTTGTATTGGAGCCACCATTTAAAAAAGAGAAAATGAAAAAAAATCAATGCCATCTGATAGGAAGCTGTAAGGAACTATACCAAACAAAGTTTGAGTGAATTCGATGCAACCGTTGACAACTTATGGCCATTTGAAAAAAGCCGTTAAGAGCAGATCTCCGTTATTTGCATTTTTAGCCAAAAACTAAAAACGCAGTTCTCTTAAAAACACTAAAAGAATATAACACAAAAAGTTTAATCAAAATCGTTAGAGCCATTTTCGAGAAAATTAGAAAAAACCAAAAAAAGTTGGCTAAAACTCAACGGCTCGTTGTATGGAAGCCACCGTTTAGAAAGGCTTCAGTGAAAAATTTACTAAACCATCCTATAGAACACTATTAAAAACTGTGTCAAACAAAGTTTTAGTTGATTCAATCAAGCCGTTGTGAACTTATGGCTATTTGAAAAAAAGCCGTTAAAACCTGATTTTCGTTACGACCATTTGAGGCAAAAACAAAAAACGCAGTTTTGTTAGAAATGCTTAAAGTAAGCTAAATTATAAATTTAATCAAAATCGTTAGAGCCGTTTTCGAAAAAATCCAAATTGAAAAAAACCGTTACTTGAAAGGTACCAGTTTGAGCCGGGCTAAAACAAAATAAAAAAAACCTCGACAATGGTTTTTCTTCAAACTGCTATATACCAAGTTTGAAGAAAATCCGTCAAGCCGTTTAGGCTGTAGCATGACGTGAAAAAGCGCACATCCGCACATCCGCACATCCGCACAGACGCACAGACGCACAGACAGACCGACGGACGGTATGGCGAAAACCACTTTTTTGGGCTTCTCTATCATCGTAATGTCATGTTTGATTTAAACCTCGATTTTTTTTTTCTGCACGAAACCAATACTTGCCCTATAGAGCAAGTAAAAAATAATGCACAGAAGCGATGTGCAACACGATTAGAAAAATTTAAATCTAAAACGAAACGTCAAACGCCGCCCGGTGTGTTTGATAAAAAAAAGAGATACACAAAAAAAAATATTCCAAGCCAGACAGCAAATGCAGTGCTGTCTCCCGTTAGCTCAGCTGGGAGTGGGTTCGATAAGAACAATTATGTTTATTAATCGCGCTCGATTAATAAAAAGAAACGATGAATTAAAATTATGTGTATATAGAGTACAGGGTGTACTCGATTTAAGTGGGCGCCAGGAAACTTTTATGGTAGTTTGCCTTACCAAATGGAAGCTGAACAGTGTCTTCAATTTTAAAAGAAATACACAATAGAATTATTATTCCCAATGGGAAATTCGAATCTTTTATTGATTGTAAAGTGAATGGTCTGGGAAACCTTGGCAGAAGGCCTGGACGAAAACCCAGAGTCTTTTCAACAAAAAGAAAAATGGAACAACTGTATTTCGAGGTTAGCAGAAGGCTAATTCTCGAAATTAGGAATAGGTTTAAGCAAATAAAGAAAAGCAAACACTGTTTTGTGTCACGGTGACACAAAGGAAAATCACAATGGTAATGGAATGTACAAAAGAAAAAGGTCACGAGTCCCACAATCTTGGGAGGAAAACGAAAATTCAGCGAAGGCCTACACAACTAAATTTGTTTGCCCCACATAGGGTCACAAACAAAACGAGTTAAAAACAAATTAAACAAACAATATACAAGCTAAAATTTCTGGTCTCAACCAGACACAAAAAAAATACTTAGCTTCGTACAAACTTTCCAACAAGAATATCCTTCTTGAACGCTTCCAATATTTTCCTCAATAGTTTTTATTCTTTAACTCCAAGTTATCTTCTCGATTTCGATAAGTTTTTCACTTCTCTTTTTCAAAAATTCTTTCTTCCAAATTAAAATTATGTTTTCTTCTCAAAATCCAAAATTGAATTCTTTTCCTTCAAAATGGCCGCCTGGCTTGTCCACTTCGCCCCGACCATATAGCCATCCTCTTCGGATCTTTTGCGTGGTGGTGTTCTTGTCTCAGTCATGCAGCAGCATCTCGCCCATCTATGCAGAGACGTGTGACTGAGAGCGGTGATACCACCATTGCACGCGATCCTATGCGTTGAGGATGCGATCCTCGTAGGCTCAGTGGACGTGTTCAGCCGTATAATGTCAATTACATTTTATTTTAAAAAAGGCAAGTGAAAAACTACGACACAACGCGCAAAGTCCCCAGCCCAAACCGGCCCAAATTAATTATTTTAAGGAGAATATTCTTGTTGGAAAGAACTAAACCATTTTCCAACTAAAATTGTTGAATTTATACAAATGGGAAAAATCTTAATTTTGTAGACCTTCGCGCAGAAACTATAAAAAAGGGAAAAACACATCATTGTGATTTTTCTTTGATGTCCGACACTTTATGGTGGGCACTCGGCCATACTACATTTATGTTGGTGTGATTATAGTTCACACATCGTTGGACATGAGTCATCTTCATGCCTTTCTGCTCTTTCGACCTTCTGTCGACAACTCGAAGATTTAGTGGCTCTTCCGCCTTTCGTAAAATAAGGTGGACCTCCTGTCCAACACCTCTGATGGAACCTAGATTGGTTACTTTTCCAAAATACTTAAAGAGCAGTACTCTGGCTGATGGACCAGGTTTCTACTGCACTCTTTAGAGTATTTTGGAGCCGCAACAGGAAGGGATTAGGAAACAAAAGTTATTAGAGGAAATGGGTTGGCAAAACTTGTTGTGGTAAAATTTACCGCAACAACAGGAGCGGTGGATTCTTCATTTCGACCAAAACTTCTATTCAAAAAACGCACTGTTTGGTTACATAACAGAGCACTCACTTTGGAAATAAGTTTCCAATAGCTATTTGCCAACGTTGTTGAAGAGTAAAGCAACTCATTTGATTCGCTTAGGCATGATACTGACTCTCTATTAAGATTTAGAGCGGGAAGTATCTACCAGTGCCAAAATAACCTTATGATTTAAAATGAACCACTAGATGACCCACCTTATATCTCCATTAAAACCTTAGGAGATGTGAGTGCAAGATGTCATAATGTTTTTTATTTACATTTAATTCAAAATGGGCAAATAAATTTACTGATCACACAAAAATTCATAGAATTAAAATATTCGTAGTGTCAACTGAATATTGATTAAATTGTAAGGATTTTTATAATGCTGGGAGGATGTTTCATTGATTCAATTTTCGATCATTTCATTAAAATTATACTTGGTTCGGACTTCAGAGTTTAAAAAAGTCTTATTTTTTAGAAAACCACACTCCTTGATCTCTTGCTTGCCTAAAGAGTGAGTGTTTTGAATCAACCACCAAATTTACACCCATTATTTTGATAAAAGTTCATCACCAATCAAAATTTTAATTCTGTTGCATATAAGTACACCAAATGTCAAAAATTCAATATACTCCTAAATAACCAGACTATGATATCAGTATCTCAGTTATATCAGTCATTCATATGAAACTAACATTTGATTCCTTATTCACAGATGTCATCCTTGGGGATAACGATGAAGCTGTACATGAGTCATCAGCACTGTCAATACACAACCAGATATTTTATCAATTTAGTGAGCAACTGATATTGATACTTGTGTCAACAGCATCGTTCATCATACTTTGACAGCTTTCAATTGCTTCGTCATTGATATAAAAATTCCCACATTCATAAGGACCTCTCAATACAACATGGAGAAAAATGAGGGACACAAAAAAAAAACACACATCAACCAAAGCATAATCAACACAAAAATCCAGACAGCAAGGAATTCGTGTAAATCAATGTCAATTCAATCGTTAATAGCTATTGGCAACGAGTGTGCTGTGTTAAAGCTACAAATCAGGATAAACTCAAGCCAATGCAAAAGGATGCTGAACAAGGATCTATGTTGTGCTTTTTCGTTAAAAAAAAATTTAAAAAAAAAAAAACGTCGCATCAAATGATATGCCCCATCGAAGGCAATAAATTAATTCAGGATTATCTATACATACACAAACATTTATATACATACATACAATATAATAAAAATAGCATGTCCTTAACATATAGATTGTTGACTGACCAAAAACCACAAAACCATAAGCCACAAACATACAAAAAAAATTAATCTCTGTAAATACACTGCGGTATACTGTCATTTAGTAGTAGATTAAAAAAAAAAAAAATTGTATAAAAAATGAACACGCTTGTAAAGAAAAATTAAAATGCTTCAATTTATGTAGGAATGAAGTCATTTAATACCATGAAATTTTAGTTTTAAAATTAATTAAACTCAAGCTTTAGTAAGCATGTAAAATATGGATTTTAGTTTTGTTTAATTAAGATTTAAAATGAGTTTGATTAAAAAAAAAATGTATAATCTAATCCAAGACTGTAAAATATTAAAATAAAAAACAAGAATGAAAATTAACCAACATACATATACAAAAAATTAAATTATAAAATAAATTTATATATTTATAGGAAATATATTATAGAGCTATATATACATTATTTAACAATATAAAATAAAGGAGCATAAATAAAACTAAATCAATAAGGAAAAAATGACAGAAGCATGTGAGTTAATTATTAAGGTAACTGTAGAGATTGAAATAGAAATTAAATTTAAAAAATGTTGGAAAATAAATTAAATAAAAATAAACTTGAAACATATCAGTAAAAAAAGAAAATTGAAATTATAGACATGTTATCCATTAAAATTAAAGAGCTAATTAAATATACTTATATACATATATATATAAATATAATAAATGTATGCAAAAATAAATATAGAAATTAAAATATGTATACAATAAAATGCTAGAAATATGTTTTCCGAGTTTAATTTGTGTTTAAAGAATACCGTGATTACAATATAATAAAATAAATTAAAGTTGGGTCTGTGATTGTATGCATATAAATATCTATGTATAGTAGGTATAGCATCAAGATGCGGAACTTTAGTTGCGACATTTATGGAATAAGTGCACAATCACTTGATTGGAAAGGCTGTTGCATTGTATTTATAATCTTTAGTACTCCCAATAAGAGGAACGTTTGGTGCGCCATCTATGGACGAAGTTCCCAAGCATTTGATTGGTGAGTTAGGAGTGGTTTTTGTCTAGATTGCCATGGGAAGCCAAAACAACAATAGAAGACATTTGATGTAAAGTAGATAAGCCAACTAGCGCCGCCATTGACGAAGTTCAGAACTAAAAAACATGTTCCATGAAATTACTATAAAAATGTATATACAATGGCTTTTGTCTAGATTCCCATGGGAAGCAAAAACAACATTGGTGTAAGGTAGGTTTGACAACTAGCGCCTTCATTGAGCAGATACACAAACAGAAAAACACGAAAAACTTAGCTCTAGAATACCATGGGAAGCAACAACAACAATTAAAATGGTGGAAATGGTTGTTGTTGCTTCCCATGGTATTCTAGAGCTTACACCAAAAAAAAACTTTAGTAAAATCTTTACGAAACACTTTCGTAAATTGTTTTTTCGTACATTGCACGAAATTTAGTAAATTAAACGAATATTTCGTAGCAAATATAAGATGCAAAATACCAAGTGTTAGGAAAGTTTCGTAAAATAAACGAAAGTGCTTTCGTAAATTTTGTTTTACGAAATTTTTGTAATATGTACGAAAAAATTCGTTTATTCTACTTAAGTAATATGATATTTTTCTAAACGCCTAATTTCCTTTCTGTTTTGTATTACCATTACTAATATTTTCGTCAAACTACAAAAATTTTGTAAATTTACCAAAATAATTGTAAATTTGAATCTTTTCGAAATATATGTACCTGCTGCAGGAAATGTATGTCATTATTTTTGTTCAATCACCAATATTTTCGTAGAAATACAAATATTTTGCAATTATATCAAAAACAACCGCCATGTTAAATTTGAAAGCAAGTAAGCTAAGTCATATTCGTTTGTATTTCAATTGTGAAAGTGTTTAAAAATGAAAAAGTGTATACATAAGAAAGTTTTTTTGTTTAAATAAATCATAAACAGTTAAATAATAATAATTCATTTGGAACAGTAGTGCGGTGTTAGTATTAATCTCGAAATAAAAAAATAATTAAATAATAATAAAATGCTGGTACGTTTGAATTAATTTTCTTACATTTATATATTTTTCTGATTAAATTTTTTTAATTTAACATTGTGATATGTACACAATTCCGCGTAAATTGTTCTTTATGATTATTAACACTTTTTTATCAAATTTCCAAAGTATTATAAATGTATTGTGAGTGTCAAAATTGGGTGAGTTGCATATAAAGTGTGACAAAGAACAAAGTTGAGACAAGAACAAAATCGTACGTTAGGGTGGTCTATTCCCCCTAGCCCCGTTAAGCCGGGTAAGTACTATGTTTACGAATGATTTTGTGCATTGTACAAAAGATTTTGTAATTTTACTAAATAAAATACAAAATGTTTCGTATAATGTACGATTTTATTCGTACCGTGTCTACGAGTCATTTCGTGCATTGTACAGAAGCATTTCGTAAATACACTAAAGCATTCGTAATTTTTATTTGGAAAAATTAGTTCAATTACGAATGCCTATTCGTACAATGTACTAAAAACATTCGTAGTTTTGCACCACGAAACTTTCGTACAATGAACGAAAGTTTGAGTAATATATACTTATTATTTTTTTGGGTGTAGTTTTTCGTCGATAGATGGTGCACCTCAAGTGGGAATACTATAGTTTATATATGCAATGGTATATGTATATATGTAAGTGCATATCGCACTTGGAAGAACACAAGTAAAACATTAATATATTTGCTTAAAGCTAGTGGTTTTTGTCTTAACTGCTATGGGAAGCAAAAACAACAATAGAAGACATTTGATGTAAAGTAGATAAGATAACTAGCGCCGCCATTGACGACGTTCAGAACTAAAATAAAATGTTCCATGAAATTAATTTAAAATATAAATACAATGGCCAGGTATAGTGATCAGTTGAGATTATTTTTAAAAACCGAAACAAACGGAAACTGGAATGTTTTCACCTGATTGGTGTTCACTGTTCACAGGGATCAGTAAAAGCAGGTCTGTTTGGTTATTTGGACATGTACCTTTTTTCTTGCGATAATAGTTTGGCACTAAGGCAAGTTATGGATTCGTGCAAGAAAAAAATCTGAGATAACAGTCACATAATATGACAGCAGCCTAAACCGAAACCTGGTACTTTGTAATTATTTGGAACTTCCTCGGGAAGTCTGTTTTCATTTTTTCTCTAGGTTAAAAAATAACGGTACCTGCCATACAATCATAAACAAAAAGCTTGATGTTCTCGAAAACGGCTCTTGCGATTTTGATAATTTTCTTTTAAGGAAAGTCCATCTTTTAGTAAGAATACATTTTTAGAAATGCGTCTTATAACGGTACCTCTCTTGCCTTTTGCTGCATTTCAAAGTTTTCAAATTTCTTTTCGTTAATAATTTTCTAACAAAATGTTAGTTTTCGAAATATTTTGAAAAAGGGTAGATTAAATTTTTTTTAAATAACTTTTTTCACAATACATTATATTTTTCCTGATTTGAGATAAAGTATTAGCTAGTGCCATGAACGAGAGGTCTCGAAATACAAAATTCTGTTCCATGCCTTTGCTCACACGATGTCTGCGAAATTTTTTTTTTGGACAATCAAACATACCATTACGATGGTAGAAAAGCCAAAAAAGTGGGTCTGGCAATTCTGTCTGTCTGACCGTCTGTCTGTCTGTCTTTCTGTCTCTTTGTCCGTGTGTTTGTCTGTCTGTAAAGTTACCTGCTGCCTAAACGGCTGGACTGATTTCCTTCAAACCTGGTACATACTATTATTATGACGTGTTACTGCGGGGTTTTTGGAATAAGCATTCGAGATTCAAAACTAACGGTACCTGCCATACGTTTTTTAGTGAAAAATTGATTTTTCTCAAAAACGGCTCCTACGATTTTGATAAAACATTCTGAATAGTGTTTTCTGTGCAAACTTTATGTTTCGGTTGGAAAAGATTTTTCAGGAAAAGACTTATAACGGTACCTCCCATAGGACCGGTTTTTTGAGATCCAATTTTCTCGTAAGCCACTTGACGAATGTGGATGAAATTCTTAATGTAGAATCTTTTTTATAAACAAAATAATAAAAATTCTTAAAGTTTTTTTCAGTTTTTTTTAAAAAAGTTTTATTTTTTTTTTATTTTTTGTTTTTTCAAAAAACAGTTTAATCTATTTTTGTTAAATTTTATTTTTCTGATAAAAACTGCAAAGTGCTAGAAATTGGCATATTCAAAAAAAAAATTTTAAATATATTTTCGAAAAGTTTAAAAAAAAAGTTTTTTTGAAAGAACTGGTCGAACGATTTTGAAAAAAAAAATTCTTAAAATTCTAAACAGTAAAAGAAATCAGATGTTTTACTTCATTTTTTTTTTCGAAAAAACGTTCTAACTAATGATTTTTAAGTGATCAAAAAAATTTATAACATTTTTTCCCTGCTTTTTTCCCAAAATCTCAAACCATAAGACCATAGACCACTGTCACACATTAGAACAAGTTTGTCCGACACAGTCGTGCACTTTGTTTACTCTTAATTAACTTTTTAAAACAGAATAACAAAGGAAAAATATAATGAATGCTTTGTTGCAATAGAAACATTTTAGAGGTTAGAGGGACAGTTGCCCTAATTCCTCTACGGATGTTCATTCATGAATGCAAATGAAGTTTCGTTTTGATTCCGTATTTGACACACTTTGAAGCGTTAGTTTGGAACCAACGAGAATTTGGCTTTTATCAGTCAATACGTTTTCACTATTAGATACTACTCGTATAGTAGGTACTATATGAAGAGGAAGTAGGTAATTGTTGTCGCAAATATTGGCTGTTATAGCAGGTGACAATGCTTTCTTCACAGTATATTATACAGGGTTTTTTTTTTTCATATACAATATTTTGTGAAAAGATTTATTGACTTGATTAAAGAAATAACTATGGGGCTGCAAATTCGATCCGTCTGTTTGTTTGCACCTGTAAACTTACAGAGCCTTAACGGATAAGTCAAAATTTGGTAATGAGTATTTATTTGTGCGTTGCTCGTAAGATACGAGTATTATTAATGGTTGATCGAAAACGGCTCCAACGATTAAATTTAAATAAAATGGTATTTTTTTAAGACCGTCTATATTTTTGGTCAGAACTGATTTTTCGGAATTTGTCTTACAACGATGTCTCTTATAGAACCGGTATTTTCAAATAAGGTTTCCTTGCAAACTATTCATCGAATTGCACCCAATTTTTCATTTAAAACCCTAATAATATGTCATTTCAAAATCCTCAACAAAATTCTGTTTTTGATTTTTAATAATTTTCTAAACAAAATTTTGGTTTTCGACATATTTTGGAAACGGTATATATCTACATATTGAATTTTTGTACCATTATTTTAGCAGATGTACACCAGTGGCGTAGATAGGGGGGGGATCAGGGGGATATATCCCCTCCCATTGGGATCGATAATTGTTCAACATAACCAGTCTTGATAAATAAGTTAAAGAAACGCACTCTGAAATTTAGTACCTACTTCCTACGTGAAATAAGTCTTATAAGTACTCACAGGATTCCTAGAGGCATTGTCAATTGTACATTCTATACCTACATTCTACGGGGAAAATACAAAATCAACTGCATCTGAAACAAATTATTATTTCGGCAAATCACCTATACTAATCTTTTGAATTTCTTTTTTTATATCGATTTTTAAAAAATATTTTGTTTATTGTGAAAAATTTTAAGAATTTCTTTTCAAAATCGTTCGACCAGTATTCTCAAAAAACAGTTTTTTTTTAAACTTTTCCAAAACAAATTTCAATTTTTTTTAAAGTATGCCAACTTGAAGTTTTTATCAGTAAAATAAAATTTAAAAAAAAAAATAGCTTGAACCGTTTTTGAAAAAAAAAAAACAAAAAATAAAATTTTTTTTTTTTTACTTTTTTTCAAAAATTTAAAAATGTATATTATTTCGTCTTAAAAAGGGCTTCTACATTAAAAATTTCATCAAAATCCGTCAAGTGGCTTACGAGAAAATCTGGTTTTGAAAAACCGGTCCTATGGGAGGTACCGTTATAAGACTTTTCCTGAAAAATCTATTCCAACCAAAGCATAAAGTTTGCACAGAAAACACTATTCAGAAAGTTTTATCAAAATATTATAAGCCGTTTTTCAGAAAAATTAACTTTTCACTAAAAATCGTATAGCAAGTACCGTTATTTTTTTAACCCCTCTGTAAGACGTCATAATAATACTATGTACCAAGTTTGAAGCAAATCGGTCCAGCCGTTTAGGCTGTAGTAACTATACAGACAGACAGACACACGGACAGACAGACCGAATTGTCAGACCCACTTTTTTCGACTTTTCTATAATCGTAATGTCATGTTTGATTGTTAGAATTTTTTTTGTATGAATGCATAACATGTCTTATAAAACCTATAATCGCAAAAAAATTAGCGAACTAGATCCATCCCCCCCCCATACCGAAAAGCTATCTACGCCACTGATGTACACTACAAATTGAGATATATTTACTGTTCCAACATTTATTTTGAATATATTTCTTCTGTTGGAAAGATCAAAGCAAGAGAAACTGGAAGAGCTATTGATTTCCTTGGTTTAAGGTCCTATATACAAAAATTAAAGCAATTGAAGTATGTACTTCAAGAGATTAAGCTCTTAGCCGATCTCAAAATACAGATGGTTGTATCAATAATTGGTTTGTCTAACACTTTCTTAGTACCAAAAATAGCAACAACAAAAAAGAAGAAAAAAAAAAAAAACATAAGAGAAAGCTATACAGTATACGTTTGCAACAAACTGTTGGATACCTTAATCAAACTTACAAAAGCTCACGCCCTAAGTGGGTGTTTAATGTAGATTTGTTCGTTGCATGGTTCACAGAAAATGCAAAATATTTTTTTAAATGTATTCTTTGTGGTGCACTTTTTTGACAAGTTAGGTATTTTTCTTTTTGTATAAAAAGTTATGGCGGCCACCCGCCGCTGCCAGTTCCAGAAAAAATGAAAATCATCTGTGGCAGACAGGAAAAAAGACAACAACATTAATTTTGTGAGCCCGATGGTCAGCTACTGCTAGTGCAATAAAAAAAGCGTGTGTCACACCCTATTTTTAAAATTCTTGTTGCCAAGACAAAACTATTCTATAATGAGTTATTATTGTTATTATTGTACTATTTGTAATAGAATGTCAGCTTATTAGGCTTGACCATTCTTTCCTTCAATTTTATTGAATTTTTGAATAACAACAACAACTTAAAGGTGCTACCACCAACGCCCCTAAAAATTGGGCGTATCCTAAAAGTCAATTTTTAATCGTATATGATGTGTAAAACTACATTATGTCTGGTTATTACATTTTATTAAGATCGGAAGGTAAGTTTACGAGAAAACCTGATTTGAATGAGAGGTAGCGCTATAAGACGGATTCTGACAAATCGCCTCTAGGAAGATTCAAACCAAAATATAGACAGCCCTTAAAAATGGGAGGTTTTAAGTTTAATCAAATCCGTTAAAAATGTTTTCTAGAAAATTTTACATCTTCTCCACGATTGTATGGCAGTTACCGTTTATTATTCGCCTATAATATAATAAGAATTAAAAATATCTTCCTAGAGACGAGCGAATAAATAAAAGGTTAATACAGTGAACTCGATAATGTGAACTAATTAAAACAAGGCATTTTCGGATTTTAGAGGTGTTCACATTACTGGAACATTTTTTTCGGTTCTTTTTAAGCAAACAAAATAACGGGCAAAGGAAACTGTGCAACATTTACTCAGAAAAAAAAACACATTACCTATGTAGGAGTACCTAATTTCCACGCAAAAAAAAATCATTAAACATCTGTATCGACAACGACATAGTGAATAGTCTGACTTGATCTGACTTTTGCAAAACTTCGAAATTTGTTTAGACGACTATCAGTTAGGTAGTCCTTTCTTTTATATTGCATGCATAACTATCAAGAGAAAAAAAAATATATATATATGTGTAGGTATGTATACAAAATTTTCAAAGGAATTCACATTTTAGAGTTCCAAAATTTCGGAAGTTCACATTATAGAGATGACAATGTTAAGTTTTGTGAATTATGAAATAATGAAATAATGTGAATTTCTCCAAAATGAGAAATTTTGGAGAAATTCACATTATCGGTGATTCACATTATCGAGAGACTACTGTATGTACAAAATTTGAATCCAATCGGCCATCTGTTCAGGCTGTAGATGTGTAAACAAACAGACAGACGGAATTGGCAGACCTACTTTTTTCGGTGCAGGGAACTAACTTCACGGGCACTACCTTCACATGGGAATTAGTTTCACCACTGATGGGAACTAATTTCGCTTTTTTTGATTAAGTTATTTATTTCACTATTTTGTGGGAATTGATTTTACTTTTGTGTGAAGTTATTTCCGATGGTGGGTGGGAGATAACTTCACTTCTTATTACAGTAAATGATATAATTATCGTTATTGTGTTATTAAGATTAGCATGATAAAATAAAAAAAGGAGTGCAGAAAAGCATTATTCATATTTTGAAAAAAAAAATTGTATTATAGAATGCACTGAAACTGCATTAGCAGCGAAAATAATTAAAACCAAATGTTTGCAAAGATTAACTTTAGTTCGTCAATTTTATGTCCGTACTGTCAAACCATTCAAAACTCCATTCAAGTTTTTCTGTGAACCATTATAATTATATTTGTTTCAAAATGCTTTGTTTTGAAAATTTAATTTGACATTATATACACAAATTGATCATTCAATCGGATTCCCATGTTTCTTTTAAAAATGCACGAATGCTTTTTTTTTGTTACCTTGTCTTTGTTACCTTTCTGTGCTTCGTTGTTTTGTAAAAACTTTAATTTTTCGACAGTTTTTATCTCTTGAGATTTTCAATTTTTTGATGGGCATTTTTTTCACACGATTTTTTGGTGAAATTAATTCCCACTTTCGGTGGAAATTAACTTCATAAAAAAAAAGTGAAATTAGTTCCCATCAGTGGTGAAATTAATTCCCATGTGAAGGTAGTGCCCGTGGGGTCCCTGCACTACTTTTTTCGACTTCTCCATCATCGCAAAGTCATGTGTGATTGTTATCTCAATTTTTTTTACACGAATCCATTACTTGCCTACCTACTATGTGTATGTGTAGGTAGGTGTTATCGGGAATAAAAAGGCAGAGTTGAACAAAATATAAAAAGCCAATAAGCGGCTCAAACAGAAATATTTAATATTAACCTAACGTTTTTGTAAATTTCTAACAGACAGTAAAATATGACCTACTACTGTCAGTCCACTAATTTGTTCCTTCTTTCTCGATCTATTGCAATATTACGGAAAAATTATTGTAATGACCCTTATGACAGGATCTTCCCAATTTATTTTGACCAAAACATAAACATTAAATTTTTCATTGACTTTCACTTATTATCAAAGAAATTACATCTTTCTTAAGATGTTTCAACTTTTTTCAAGGATGTAAGAAAAAAGCTTTATTCAAATAAGCTTACCAAATACAATTCAATATTTAAAAAAAAAATACTATACTCACCAGTATGGTGAGTTTTTTTTTTAAATATTTGTATCGAAGTCAAAAACCCTCCTTTATCCTTGACTCATATTATACAACAGCTTTCTGAAAACTTAAATGAGTTTATTCGTTAAGAGAACCATTTTAAAAAAGTTAAGAAATTCATTTCAAAGGTAAGTCATTTTAGCATTATTAAACAATTCTTTTTTTCTCTTTTGATATTTTTTTCGACATAATATTTCTAAATTATCTTGAAACTGAGTTTATGAAAGCTACAAAATAAATTATTAATGTTAACACACTACACACATCTCTCGATTTTCACAAATGGAATAAGCTTTTGGCATTTATTTTGTGCATACTAAAACAAATTCTTTGAATAGAATCCACATTTCCACAATTCATTAGAATTCATTTATACATTTTATGTAATTGGTATAAAGTGTATTAATATTGAAAAAAAAAATATTCAAATAATATTCAATTATTTTATTTATTGTCAATTGATTTTGTTTAATAATCTTTTGATTACAAAAAAGGTATCTGTCAATTTACATTATTTATTCAAAATAATTTATTATTCTAGCTCATTTTAAGAATAAAATATATTTTAAGTAATATTTCTGAAACCAACTCTAGGTACTCATTATAGAAAGGTCGACATCACTACAAAAAGAGTAATGTAATGTTAACGAACGAGTTGCAGGGTTATTTAAAACATAATTTGTACGATGCGATGAGTGGAAACATGGAACAGATCATTACACATATTCTTATATTTCTTCCTGGAACATACAAAAAAATTAGCGCAAGTAGTTTTTAACGTTTTATACAGTTAATTAAAATGTCTTTTTGAAAAGAACGCATTGAGCTTGTCTGCGGCTTTTAAGAATTTTCAAATCAAATAACGCACATCGTGAGAAATAAGCAGGCATTCCGTCGGACCATCTCAGAATTATTCTTAACGCGAACCGCGTGAACCATTTTTGTGTATCCTTTCTATTCTTGTAATGGCACTCTAAGATTGACAAAACTAATGAATAAAAAAAAAGTTGGCCGTCACCGGACGCCATGTTCTGTAAGAATTAAAAATTTTGCATTTTGATGTGTTTAGCTTGAAATGGTTATACAAACAACAATTTGAAAAAAAAATCAATTTCGTTTTGAAAGTTTACACAATCACTTTCTAAAGATATTTGACTAGATATACAATTTAAAAGGGCTATAACAAACCCCTTGAGCGCGTGTGTTGTATGAAAAAAAAATGTCATCTGCGAACATCAAACAATCAAAAAAATGAAAACACCAGGAATTAAAGTCGAACAAAAAAGGTCACAAGTGACTACCTTCTGGAAGACCCGACTGCACCTCCATAAAAATTAATGTAAAACTACCCATCTGGACGATCTGTTTACGAGTTAACAAGTAGAACCTCAACCATTTCAAACAAATTTTATTTTGTCCCAGTTTTGGAAGTTTGTGCAATAATAGTCTATTGTGAACTCTGTTATGGGAAATAGACAGAAATTAGTCGAAGTTCATCGGCCAATTTTGATTGATTTAACAATCAAAACACTAAAAAGCTAAAGAATTTTTAAAAACCAGCGACCCGGCCAACTTCGTTCCGCCAAAATTTTTTATTGTATTGAAATTAATACCTCTTTCACTGAATTTAGTAAAAAGCTGATACTTTGAAATTAAAAATAGACACTTTATTTTTATTTACATGTGTATGTGCATAGAATCTTAAGAGAGTCAAGACACACTTTGACAATTAGAGCAGTGTAATTTTATTCACTCCAGCCTCTTTAGTTGCATCGAGTTCAACCAAACCATCAAGAACATCTTGTTCTAAAAAAACCACATTAAATCGAAATCTGTTGTGGGGGAAATGTTAGAATATATGTCATGAATATTGCGAATACCTATACTGTAATTAGATTGAAAGTAAGAGAAAGGTTGGAACAGTGAGACAGTACGAACAGTGAGGCAATCCATTAGTGTGCTTCCCCAAAATACGCACAGACATTTCGATGCAGACAATAACGTTCCTTCTCCATTACATTTCCATCTTTTCTTTCTATTCCGATTAACATCCAGTTGCGCATGTGCTCTTAGTGAGTAAAGACAGAAAAAAGGGGCAAAAGTTTTTTTGTTTGGTGTTTTAAAAATTTGTGTAGCAACTGCAAATATTCAGGTATGCGAAATTTTTTGTCTCAATTTGCTTGTTGTTTTGTGTTCTTTTATTATAAAAAAAATCTAACAAGCATTGACAGTTTTCTATTCAAATCTGTTTTTTTTTTAATGATACAAATTAAACAGCGAGACAGATTCAAAAGTCGAACAGTGAGAAATGGCTCAACCCTAATGATTTTTTTAATTTGTGTTATATTATTAAATCCTTTTATTCATTTATATAGCTTTTGTTGTCATCTTGGACAACGTAAGAGTGAGACATTACATTACCTGATAAATAATAAAGCAACGCCTATATGGAGACCATGAAAAAGGCTGCTGAGATGGTCAAAGATGGATAATCCCGGTGAAAAAGTTTTTTTTAATCTTACATGAATTGTAACGAAGCATTCTACGTCACACAATTTTATTCACTTCCGCTCCAAATCATTTCGATCGACCACCGACTGCCAGTGCATACCCGTCTATTCCCCGCCAACCGACCACCACAGCTCGAGCAAATCCACTCATCATAGCCCAGTCGAATTATACAAAAAAAAGGGCAGAAATGGAAAAAATTAGATAGGGGTTTTTTTTTCTTTTGATCGTTAGAGGTGTTTATAAGGAGCATATGTATCGGTTTTCGACTTCGTAACTCTATTGCGTTGGCCGCCATCTTGAATTTAAGGAAAACTTGGTTTTCTTAAATAACTCGCTTATTTTCAATTTTTCACTAAAAATGCTTATGACAAAAGTTGTTTAAAATTGCATTTCCTTCAACTTTGTTCATGACAATTTTTTTCCTACGACTGAGATTTTTCAATTTAATTGGAAAAAACAAAAAATAAAAAAACTAATTAAATTTTTTTTTTTTAAACTTAAAAAACCTTTTTTTTGAAAAATTTAAGAAATAATATTATTTCTTCTATAAAAAGGCTCCTATATTAAAAATTTCATCGAAATCCGTCAAGTGGTTTACGAGAAAATCTGATTTCAAAAAACCGGTCCTATGGAAGGTACCGTTATAAGACTTCCTGAAAAATCTATTCCAACCAAAACAAAAGGTTTGCATAGAAAATACTATTCAGAAAATTTTATCAAAATCGTAGAAGCCGCTTTTGAGAAAAATTATATTTTCACTAAAAATCGTATGTCAACGAAAATATAATTTTTCTCAAAAGCGACTTCTATGATTTTGATAAAACTTTCTAAATAGTGTTTTCTATGCAAACCTTTTGTTTTGGTTGGAATAGATTATTCAGGAAGTCTTATAACGGTACCTTCCATAGGACTGGTTTCTTGAAATCAGATTTTCTCGTAAACCACTTGACGGATTTCGATGAAATTTTTAATATAGGAGCCTTTTTATAGAAGAAATAATATTAATTCTTAAATTTTTCAAAAAAAGTTTGTTTGAGTTAAAAAAAAAAAATGTAATTAATTTTTTATTTTTTGTTTTTTCCAACTAAATCGAAAAATATCAGTCGTAGGAAAAAAAACCCCTATCTAATTTTTTCCATTTAAATGTACAATTCGACTGGGCTATCATTATTCATTCCCAGTCGATCAAACACACTCTTACTGCCACCCACCATTCTCCTCTCATAAATAACCAGTTTCATGCAAGCACAGTGTCTGGTTGACTACATAGCGTAGGTATACATATTACGGAATTAAAAGTATGGTGTAGAAAATATTTGCGTTGCGTATTACAATTCACATTGTACTTTTGTAGCATATTATGACATATGGAGGTGGATTGGGTAAGGTAAATTGTCTTTTGCCAGCCTGTCGTGGACTATTTATATAGTTAATTAAAAGGTAGTACCAATCTCGTGTACTTTAGAGGTGCTCTAGAAGCAATTAATTTTTGGTGCAACACCGATAAAAGGGCTTCACTGCAACCATTTATCCCTTGCTCTACCGCCTTCTGGTGTATAGCTTGGGCCGAGAAGCTACTGCTAGCCGATCCACTGTTTATCCCTGGTTTGCATTACCAGGGCCGGAGTTTCTCTCCACCCGTTTATCCCTTGCTCTACTGTCTAAGTATAGCTTAGGCCGAGAGCAGGGTTGGCCGAATTAACTACACTACATTTACTACATCATTAACTACGCGTAGTTAATTCAATAAACTACACGCCTTATTTACTTCAATGTGTTACGTTTGCTACATACACGTAGTAAATATAGACAAAATGGAATAATTGATATAAATTTATCAAGTATTAAGTTCAAGATTCGAGAATCAAGAGTCTTGATTAAAGACCAACGAACAACGATATTTAAGAATTTTTATTTGAATGTATTTTATAATGTATGTATGTATATTTGTTGTACCTTATTGTACATTTGCACATTACAAATTACCTACAAAAATAAAAAATCTAAAAGGAAAAATTGAAATCAAGTAGGCATTCAGTTTAATTTTAATAGTCTTCCAAGAACAACCGATTTGCAAACTGTAAAATCGTAAAAAAAAAGTAAAACTGACTGCTGACAGATAATTTGACAGTTCAAACTACGTCTGCTACATAAACTACATTTAACTACATTTAATTACATTAACTACATAAACTACATAAACTACGTAGCAGACGTAACAAATGTAGTTTTTTCTAAAAAGTGACAGTTCGGCCAACTCTGGCCGAGAGGCTACTGCCAGCCGATCAACTGTTTATCCTTGTTTTGCATTGCCAGGGCCGGGGTTTCACTCCAACCATTTATCCCTTGATTGTATTACGAGGGCCGTATATGAAATACTATGTTAGTTAATTTAAGAAATAAGTTTATTTAATACTGGGCCGTATACGAAATACTTTGTTTTCTTAGAATTTCGAGAAGAATAATTGTTTTAATAATAAACAATATTGTAATAAATAAAGAGTAGACAATAAACGAATTTTGTAACATTTTAAATCAAAAATAAATAAATGTTTTTAAATGAATTCTGAACTTGCTACCCAATTTTTCCACTTTTATTTGGGAAAAACTCTGGACACCGACGAGCTCAACTCAGCCTCGTAATAAAATGCATCACAGCATATTTTTTTGTTGTTGTTTTTGTTCCTATAAATTAATAACTAATATGTTAAACAATTTTTTTATTTTCCACTAAAGATTCATAGCTAAACTCATAAAGTTCAAAAATTACATAAACATAGCTTTATAACAAATTCCTACAGTAGAAAATGAATTTTTAGTAAATTAAAAGATACGTGAAAACATAACTTGCAACATAACTTGCAACATAACTTCCAAGTGCATTCTTTAACTTTACATGGCTATAAAGTATAAACACCCTTTCCACATCTCAGCTCCCACTAACACTCCTTTATTAACCAACAAAAATGTTATCCTGACTTTAATGCCTCCCACTCTTCCCTAGTCCGATTATTTGCCACCACACGGCATGTCAGACTTACTTCACCTGGTATGCGGCTATAGTCTCGTACATACCATAACAAGCATCAAAAAGTCTGAAAACCATGAAATTGTTTAACTTACAAATTAATTAGGTTTAGTATGCGCGAATTCGAGTTTGTATCCTTAACTAAGTGAAAGTTTAAAAGGAACGAACAACAAAAATATAAAAATTATGAAAAAAAAATAGGAAAAATGCAGGACTCCATCGCAATTCCAGAAACTTTTCCATGGACGGGTTGTTATTGTTGTTCTGAAGATATAGCTTCTCTTATATTTTGAAATAAAATTCAAAACTATGAGAAGGGGTTAACATAGTTTGACAAGTGCTCCAGCAAAAAAGGTATAAGCTCAGATAAAATAAAAAATATAATAATGTAGTCAACAAAATGACTGGATTTTTTTTCGACCGCAAAAAATTATTTTCCCACTCAGGAGTCAGAAGGAGTTACAGGAGCCACAGGCAGTTCCTAAGCCAGAGCCAGAACATTTTTCATCAAAACTATTCAGTATAACGTTGGCCAATGACTGTATACGGTTAACTGAGTCTATTATGCGTCTCACCGTGAAAAAGCTTTCAAAAAATGCAACCTCAACTAACTCTGAACTGTACACTGTTTAAGCCAACAATTCAAAATAACGACACGACGACCAACGTGTGACGTGGATGTCTGGCAACGACTTGACGACGACGAAGGGGCTCACAAAGAAGGATTTAGTTAGTGATAGTTTTAGTTTTTTTAAATATTTTGTTGTAGTTCTTTTTATTTCTCCGCATATTTTTACTTGCGATTGTATGTAGTTACTATAAAGCAAGTTATGCATTCGTGAACAAATTTTTTTTTGACAAACAAACATAACATTACGATGATAGAAAGCCTTAAAAAAGTGGGTCCGACCATTCTGTCTGTCCGTATGTCTGTCTGTCTGTATATTTACCTACAGCCTAAACTGCTGGACCGATTTGCTTCAAACTTGGTACACAGTACTATTATGACGTCCTACAGAGGGTTCTTTATAATTAGCGTTTTAGCTCTTCAACTAACGGTACCTGCCATAGGATTTTGAATGGAAAATTATTTTCCTCTTACGATTTTGATAAAACTTTATGAATACCTAGTTTTTTCTGTGCAATTTTAATGTTTTAGTTGGTATAGTTTTAAAGGAAAAGTCTTATAACGGTAACTCCCATAGCACCGGTTTTTTAAAATAATATTTTCTCGTAAGCCACTTGACGGATTTTGATGATAATTTTAATGTAGAAGCTTTTATACAGGCAAAATAATATGAATTCTTAAATTTTTCAAAAAAAGTTATTTTGAGATTGAAAAAAAAATTAAATTTTTTTATTGTTTGCTTTTTTTCCAAAAATTGTTTAATTTTTTTTTTAATTTTATTTTTCTGATAAAAACTACAAAGTGCTAGGGGTGGCATACTCAAAAAATATCAAAATGATCAATAAAATTTCATATCATTTTTCCCGTTTTATTTTTCAAAATCACAAAATCGAAGACAACTGTCACACACTAGAACAAGTTCGTGCGACCCAGTCGTGCACTTTATTTTTTCATAACTTTATCTAACTTATTGAAAAAGTAAACAATTTTAAACTAACTTGTCTCATGTCTGGTGACAAAGAAAAAATGAACACTAATGCAACTGTCAACTTGCTGAAAAGTTTTGGCTTAAATGAAAACTATTTTCGATTGATCACCGAAATAAATAAAGTGCACGACTGGGTCGTACCCGTACGGACTTGCTCTAATGTGTGAAAATAGTCTTGGTGCTTGAGATTTTGGGAAAAAAGCGTTGAAAAAATCATATGAAATTTTATAAATCACTTTAAAATCAATACCTTAAACGTTTTTTGGAGAAAATGAAGTAAGCCATCAGGTTTTTTTTACGTTTTTGAATTTTTCCGAAATTTTTTTTCAAAATCGTTGGACCAGTTTTTTCAAAAAACAGTTTTTTTTTGAAAAACTTTTCGAAAATATATTCCAAATTTTTTTTGAGTATGCCAACTTCTAGCACTTTGTAGTTTTTATCAGAAAAATAAAATTAAAAAAATATAGATTAAACCGTTTTTGGAAAAAATTTGAAACTTTTTTAAAAAACTCAAAAAAACTTTGTTTGAAAAATTTTCGAAATTATATTATTTCTTTTATAAGAGAGCTTCTACATAAAAAATTTCATAGAAATCCGTCAAGTGTCTTACGAGAAAATAGGATTTAAAAAAACCGGTCCTATCTGAGGTACCGTTATAAGACTTTTCCTGAAAAATCTATTCCAACCAAAACATAAAGTTTGCACAGAAAACACAATTCAGAAAGTTTTATTAAAATCGTATGAGCCGTTTTTGAGAAAAAATTATTTTTCACAAAAAATCGTATGGCAGGTACCGTTAGTTTTGGAGCTAGAATGCTAATTCCAAAAACCCCTCTGTAGGACGTCTTAATAATACTATGTACCAAGTTTGAAGCAAATCGGTCCAGCCGTTTAGGCTGTATGTTACTATACAGACAGACAGACACACGGACAGACAGACAGACAGACAGACAGACAGACAGAATTGTCGGACAAACTTCTTTCGACTTCTCTATCATCGTAAGGTCATGTTTGATTGTTAGAATTTTTTTTTTTTTACGCATGCATAACTTGCCTTATAGTACCTATAATCGCAAGTAAAAATTATGGTTGAGTTTTTTATTGTTTGATAATTTTGTATTGTTTGTAATATGTTTGTACGTGTTTGTTGGTGGATTTCACTAGTGCAAGAAACTAGCCTTACTCTTCGATCAAAGATTATGTGTACCAAATGTGAGCTTTCAAGCTCAAAAAATGCGAACTCTCTATAGAGTATACACCACCGACGGACGGACAACGATAAATCTACTATAGAATTTTGATTCCGAGTCAGAACATAATGTACATTTCTATACATAACGGTACTTTTTCTCTTTATTACAAACTCCATCACACCAAATACAATATTCAAATTTTGAAATAGCTGGAAATAGAAATTATTTATTTTGGGATTTTGGCGTTTGGACGCCCTTCCCCATGAAAATTTTGTTGTGTGTTTCTGTAAAAAAGTTTCGGTGTAACACTACCATCGATCGCTAAGAGTAGGCGCCACTAAGTAACACTCGAGCCTTATTTCAGACGTACCATGAAGTATATAGAGACTTAAAGCTGTTCAGATACTTCCTCAAGAGAATTTGTAGACTTCCGTACAATACCCCAAACTACATTCTCCACCTCGAGACTGGTCTTCAGCCACTTTGTATATTCACAGTTGGATTACATTTCGCCTACATTCGGAAAGTTATGATGCAATCTACCAATCGCCTCACATAAAGTAGCCAAACACATTCAAAGCAGAAACTTACAGCTCTTCAGTGAATGGTCAAGACTGGGAACGGAGCATAATGTCAGATTAACGGATGAAAACGCTGATGCTTTAAGCAGAACGCACCAAAAACTAATCGAGAAAATTGGAGACTTAACACGCGAAAACTTTCTGGTGTAAAGTCAAGAGAGCCAAACGAGGAGCACTTATAAGCTATACTTAGCCACAACCTTGGGACCAACAATTATTTTTGCGACACCAACAGCATTGAGGTAATCTCCACCATTTTCAAAGCCAGAGGTGAACTTCTTCCCCTCAACTACTTGCCTCACAGGATTGATTTAAGCCCGGAGTGCACTTTATGCAACCTAAGAACTCGAGAAGATATCCACCACTTTATAAGAATATGCCCTGTTCTCAAGGAGATACGAGTATTTATGTTTGGGGAAAAAGCACTCATTCGAAGAAATTGTACAGATATTAAATGGCGACAACTGGAACTTCGTCTGTAGATGTATAAAAACTGCACTTATTTATCGTCAACATATAATAAATGAAACCCTTTAAGTAAAAATAAGTATTTATTTTCAATGGTGATTAGCTACATATACTATGAATACTAACATAATGTATATTATAATGAATTAAACTCTCTTTTTTGGCTGACGGCAAAAGCCAATGCTTATTGTGAACTATGTACTTACACTTTGAAACTAAAAGAAAAATAAAATCACATATTACTACTATAGAGAGTAGAGACTAATGCCTGCTTCACAACGATGCTTTGAGTTTCGCTTTGACAGAACGCAGAAGTTCAAACATAGGAATTCATGTATTAATGCTCACAATGAGGCGTTGAGCTTTAAAGTTACGTTTTGATATACAAAAGTAATTACACAAACCACGTAGCATGAAGCGAAGCTGAAGCAAAAGTTGAAATATTTGAACATTTGCGCGCGTTTGACGTTTCAAATAATTATTTTATTACTGTTTCTGTTTGTTTCAATTTGAGTTTTTTCAATAAATTTCAAAAATGGTTTAATATCCCTCGGTCAATTGATCATTGCCTTGTTGTATTTTTGTTCCTAAACGTGTGCATTTATGTATAGCAAAGTTTTAACCATTTTAAGGATTTGGAAAATATAAAAAAAAAAAATAAGTTTGAAAAGGGTGTGAATTTATAGAATTAGCTGTGTCTCTGCTTGTCTGCGCCTCTTTTGAGTGCAATCAGTGAAAGATTAAAATCCAAACAAGGATCTTTATGAGTGAAAACATCTTGTTTTTGTTTAAGTGGAATGCACGCAATATTATAAGGACTGTCAATAATGTTTCCTTGATTCAAATACGGTTTGTACACTGTGCAACATTGTGAACCGTGTGTAAGGTTAAGAACTACATATATTCGATCACAGAACTTAGCGGAGTTTTCCGCGAGTAAGGGACTCAGGACACTTCTTTGGTGTACAATAATTCATTTATACAAAAACCTTCTCAACAAGATACTTTAAAAAAATATTTGTTTCCTTAGAACTATTATTTTCGATTAGTTCATTTACTCAAATGTCATCTTTCATCTCGACGCGTCCGTAAAGCTCGTTCAACGTAACGTACGCGAGGCTGAGGTGAACGCGTCGTTGTGATTCAGCCATTATGCCTGCTTCACAACGACGCTTTGAGCTTCGCTTTGACAGAACGCTAAAGTTCAGACATAGGAATTCGTGTATAATGCTCCCAATGATGCGTTGAGCTTTAACATTACGTTTTGGCATCAAAAAGTAAGTACACAAACCTCGTAGCATGAAGCGAACGTGAAGCAAAAGTTCAAATGTTTGAACATTTGCGCGCGTTTGACGTTTCAAATAATTATGATTCCTGTTTCTGTGTGTTTCAATTTGAGTTTTTTCAATTTCAATAAAGTGCACGACTGGGTCGTACGAACTTGCTCTTATGTGTTAAAATGGTCTTGGGTGCTTGAGATGTTGGTAAAAAAGCGTTGAAAAAATTATATAAAATTGTATAAATCACTTAAAATTCAATACCTAAAACGTTTTTTGGAGAAAATGAAGTAAGCCATCAGGTTTCTTTTACGTTTTTGAATTTAAACGAAATTTTTTTTCAAAATCGTTCGACCAGTTTTTTCAAAAAACGGTTTTTTTTGAAAAACTTTTCCAAAATATATTCCAAATTTTTTTTGAGTATGCCAACTTCTAGCATTTTGTAGTTTTTACCAGAAAAATAAAACTAAAAAATAATGGATTAAACCGTTTTTGGAAAAAACAAAAAATAAAAAAAAATTTAAAACTTTTTTAAAAAACTGAAAAAAACTTTTTTTTGAAAAATTTAAGAATTGTTATTATTTCGTTTATAATAGGGCTTCTACATTAAAAATTTCATCGAAATTCGTCGAGTGAGTGGATTTAAAAAAAAAACCGGTCCTATGGGAGGTACCGTTATAAGACTTTTCCTGAAAAATCTATTGCAACCAAAACATAAAGTTTGCACAGAAAACATTATGCAGAAAGTTTTATCAAAATCGTAGGAGCCGTTTTCGAGAAAAATTAATTTTTCACTAAAAATCGTATGGCAGGTACGGTTAGTTTTAAAGCTAGAATGCTAATTCCAAAAACCCCTCTGTAGGACGTCATAATAATACTATCTACCAAGTTTGAAGCAAATCGGTCCAGCCGTTTAGGCTGTAGGTGCCGATACAGACAGACGGACAGACAGACAGACAGACAGACAGAATTGTTGGACCTACTTTTTTCGACTTCTCTATCATCGTAATGTTATGTTTGATTGTTCAAAAAAAATTTTTTTTTTTTACGAATGCATAACTTGCCTTAAGTACCTATAATCGCAAGTAAAAAAATGATCAGATCTCCGTTATTAGCATTTTTTGCCAAAAACTAAAAACGCAGTTCTCTTAAGGACACTAAAAGAATATATTACACCAAATTTAATCAAAATCGTTAGAGCCATTTTTGAGCAAATTAGAAAAAACCTAAAAAAGTTGGATAAAACTGAACGGCTCGTTGTATGGGAGCTACCATTTAGAAAGGCTTCACTGAAAAATTTACAAAGCCATCCTATAGAACGCTATAAAAAACGATGCCAAACGAAGTTTGAGTCAATTCAATCAAGCCGTTGCGAACTTATGGCCATTTGAAAAAAAGCCGTTAAAACCTGATTTTCGTTACGACCATTTGAGCCAAAAACAAAAAACGCAGTTTTGTTACAAATGCTTAAAGTTAGCTAAATTTTAAGTTTAATCAAAATCGTAAGAGCCGTTTTCGAGAAAATCCAAATTGAAAAAAACCGTTACTTGAAAGGTACAAGTTTGAGCCGGGCTAAGACGAAATACAAAAAATCTCGGCAACCGTTTTTCTTGGAACTGTTATATATCATATTTGAAGAAAATCCGTCAAGCCGTTTAGACTGTAGCATAACGTGAAAAAGCGCACATACGCACATCCGCACATCCGCACAGACAGACCGACGGACGGTATGGCGAAAACCACTTTTTTGCGCTTCTCTATCATCGTTATGTCATGTTTGATTAAAACCTCGATTTTTTTTTTCTGCACGAAACCAATACTTGCCCTATAGAGCAAGTAGAAAATGATCAATCTTCAGAAAATAAGTTGATGTAAGTACATCCAGTGCAGCTCGGAAAAAGGTGGTCAAAGTTTTTTTCGAATTTTGTCAAATTTGATGCAAAAACTACATAACAAGGATTTGTTTTCTCTTGCGGTTCCAAATGTTTTATGATAAATTTTTTAAGGACCTGCCTATTTTTTAGGAATTACAGAAAAAAGTCTTTATTGATGTAATGTTTTTTTTTTTTTTGATTCTCAGAAACATTGTCTATCTTATTAGTACTTTGTTGGACCTCTTCTTGCTTTGCAAAAAAAAAAGCTGCACATTGGCAAGACATTGACTCAGATAGGTTTTTTTAATGTGGATGCACAGAAATTGCAGGCCCGAATAAGTACATTTTTAAGGCTTTCAATTGACTCTAGACGCTTCTTCGCAACCTTAAGTTTTATAAAAATAACTAGATATTCTCAATTGGATTGAGATCGGGACTGTAGGGAGGCCAACTTAATACATCGACATTTTTTCTTCGAAGTACCTATAGGTACATTTAAACGTACAAATTTTAAAAAAATATATTATTTTAAGTCAAAAGTTCTACTTTAAATTAACATAAGTCCTTTATAGTTTTTAAATGTTTTCTTAATACAAACTCTATATACTGCATTGATAAATTAAATAAAATTAAATCAATCAAGTAGAAGACTCAGCACTAATAATGGACTGTATATGGATATAGTTCACATTAGGGTTTTGTCAAAAATTCTATGTAAGATGTACTAGAAAAAATCAAAAATTGCGTATTGACAAGGTTTCTTTCACTGTATGTCAACTGATGATTCCAAAGTGAGATTCCTGGATGAAACGCCAATTTTTGTTGGACTAAAGGCCATAAAAAGCTATTTTGAATCAATAATTCAACAGTCCATTATTAGTGCTGAGTCTTCTACTTGATTGATTTAATTTTATTTAATTTATCAATGCAGTATATAGAGTTTGTATTAAGAAAACATTTAAAAACTACTTCTGACTCTGAGCCAGGCAACGGGCTTAAACTTCCTTCTTAATGATTAAAATCTTAATCTTGTTGGATATAGTTCACATTAGGGTTTTTTCAAAAATTCTATGTAAGTTGTACTAGAAAAAATCAAAAATTGCGTATTGACAAGGTTTCTTTCACTGTATGTCAACTGATGATTCCAAAGTGAGATTCCTGGATGAAACGCCAATTTTTGTTGGACTAAAGGGTAAAGGCCATAAAAAGCTATTTTGAATCAATAAGTCCTTTATATACAAAAAAAAAAGGCTCGTACTTACAATTTTGACTACCTTTATGGCAAGGAGCATATTGTCCTGTTGAAAAATGAATCTGCAAGTGTCACCAAAAAGCAATGAGATGACACGGGTGACAATGGTACAGTGGATGAATTGTTTGGTTGCTAACCTAAGAGTTGTGGATTCGAGCCCCAGCCTGGGCATCCGTAAGATGCATTCAGAGCGCAGTCTTCCTTTTGGTTTTCTTCGATCAAGAACCTTCCCAATATCTCCTACATGCAGCTTAAGCTTTGGTTCGTCGAAAAAAAATCATTGTTCCACTTTTCTTGAGAATAATCATTTTTCTCTAAGTTTCTTGGGTTAATCCGGCTTCAGCACTGGCTTGAGTGCTCTAAGTCCAGCTTAAACGAGCCTTTCCCTCATTGAGCTTGATAAGATTATTTTTCATGTCACTCGAAACAGATCAATATTAAAAAATCTTCCGTTCGCAACATCCTGTAGGGACAGTAATTGGCTTGATAATAATATTTATGTACCTACCTACCTGCTTTAAATTATTTAAGTAAGCACATTATAAAATATGAATCACTAACCAATTACATTGCTTCACTTTCAGCTTCATAGAAATATATGCACGCAGATAGTATATTTTCCCATAACTGCTAATTATTCAAAAGCAAATTTAACGTCAGCAACCATCCAATACTATAGTTACATAAACCTGTACCGTGTGTATACCTGTACCTAGTCGAATAGCCAATTTCACGGCGTTTTCCTCTAAGTTTCCGCCTCATGCCACCCAATTGAGTCGGTATGTCACATGCATGACCACGTCTAAATTTCGTTACCGGGCACATTATACGCTTATATAAAAAAAAAATTAAAAAAAAAAATAGAACTTTATCCGCATCAAAGTTTCACGGTAAATGTGTACATGAGTGGGCAAACAAAGACCACCAATAGCTTTACAAAACGACCAGTTGCCGTTATCGAAATGGTTCATACCTATTGGGGTAAAAAAAAGTTTGTTTTTGAAAGTTTACCTATAGTTGGTGGTGAACCAGCCCGCTGTTTTTGATTTTGTTTAATGTTTTGGTAATTTAATAGTTTTTTGTGGTTTAATGAACGATTCACGAGAATCACTTGATAGAGTGTTTAAATAAATTAAAGGGTGTGAATTAAATAAAACTTCCTATACGAAATCGGCGATGTTGAGGTATAGATGTGGGTACGTTCGTAAAAAGAACACAAAATGCCCGTGAACACCGCGGCGGTCCGTGATAAGTGTTCAGCAGAATACAAGACAGTCGATTCCTCGTCGTTCATAAGAACTTGACCTTTCGCTGACTTTAACTTGGCGAATTTTAAGTCAGGACTTATGGGACTAAACGCGTTTAAAATCCTACTGACCCAGGACTTCAAAGTGCATGACCATAGGCAAGGCCGTTTGTTCGCTGACTGTGTTTTCTGAGATCGTTAACAAGAGGACACCATAGTTTAGGCCGGAAAAAGGGACGACATCAATCCACAACAGGTTCAGCAATTGAAACTACTTACATCTTCAAAAAGTTAACGTTTGATGTCCAATTGGTCCACACTTTTCAAAAATGACGTTGGTTCCTTGATCATGGATCAGGCGGTGGCGCGGTGTGTCACAGTCAATGGAGAGCGATAGAGAACGATGATAACATAAATATAACATTATGACCCAAATTGAACCATATCAACCTAGAAAATGTGTGATTAAAGCAGAACAGCGCTACATGCTATACAGGGGACGCCAAAATTCTGCATGAACGATTTGAGGGTATGCTTATGTCTTTCAAAGGTGCTGTGGATTGGTCTCCAAGGTCATGTGATTGACTTTTTTTTTGTTTTGGGTCATGAAGTAACAGGTGTATACGGGAACAAACCACGTACAAGCAATCGCTCAAATCGAGACAGATCTTCACGGGAAAGTCTTTGATAGCTTTACCACCATGATCCTTGTCATAATAAAAAGCCAAGAAGGCGTTTAAATGATGTCACCATCACCATACATAGTAGAACAAATGGTTGGTACTATCAAACAAAACAAAAAAGACAGCTTGTTTTGTTCCAATTTCAACGACTACCCGCCCTTATTCTTGGGGAATTCCTTAGTCGAACCCGCTTAGTGAGCGAAGCCTTACATTTTGATTTTTCTTCAAGCATTCAACGATTACAATCACAAGCTTTATGAGCTTTTGACCAGTAAATATACCGCTCAAAAGTTCAAACTTTATCCCAAAAAAGTTACTGTAGGTATGGAAAGTAGGGGTAACGGGGGATAGTTGGCTATAGGGGCAAATAGACTAACCGCCAATAACTTCAAAACAAAACAATTTCTTTCCAGTTTATTCTTGTTATTATATCGAGCACAGCTGCCTGCATAGTTTCATGTTGTCTTTCACCGGAGTCGGACGTCCGTTCGTCGGAAGGAACAAGGTTTTGCTTTCGTGAGTAATTAATTTGTTTTTTTTTTCTTCTTTCGTAAGGGTGTTTGTGTTTAACGTACAAATTTTTTAGTAATATTAAGAAAAATGAGGGCATAATTATGTAAGAAAAACAACAAGAGGCGCGACTGAAAAAACAGTTTTAGAGAGTGCGTGTCAGCTAATTTTGAGAAAAGAAAAAGCATACGATCTATTGCGCATGACCATGAGATTCCATATAAAACCTTGCAAAGATATGTGCAAAAATTTAAGCAAAAGAAGTTGGAGCATCCTTCTACCCTTATTGCCGGGATATGTCTCTTGAAGATGTTGGGTACAAAAAATCAAGACACGTTTTATAACCGAAGAGGAAGCATCGTTGGCAGAATATTTAAAACAACGGCTGCCATTTATTTTGGTATGACGCCCTCACATGTAAGAAAACTCGCTTATGAATTTTCAGTGAAAATACAAAAAAAAAAAAAAATCAAATAAAATTAATTTTTAACATTTTTAATATTTTGTATATATAGTTTTAGTACCTATCAAAAAGCTGGAAATAAGAATATAGTCAACTGACCCCATAACCTTAGCCAACTTACCCCGGTTCTGGAGTGATTTGACCAACTTGAGGTCGTTTTGTAAAATTGGGAAAAAAGGTCTTACGATTAACTAATTTTAGAAAAGTAGATTTTTTATAAAACAAAAATTATGGTTTATAAAAAGGCATTTGATTCGTGTTGATATGTTTGTTATTTTTTTTTTTTTTTTCTAAAAAAAGATAAGAAAATTTTGAGTCTACTATCCCCGGCCTCCCCTATTTTAAAAAATTACAACATTTAACATTTTATGGAAGACATTGTGTAAGTAACCGACTCTTAGCTTTCATTCGCTGACATTCATCCACAACTTATATTCTTGGACGACTTGAGATTGATATGGGTGGATGATACAAAAGCTGAATAAGTTTCTTCTTCTTTTGAGTAAATTGTTTTCGGAAGAAAAACTTACGTACTTACTGAAATATTGTTAGTACATCTATTGAGAGATGATCTCTCAAGTCTGTCAACGCAAAAACCTAGGGGGGGGAGTGGGGAATATAAATAGCGATTTGAAAATACTAGTCTACAGACTGATTTGCCTGGATTTGTTTATTCAATTGCGTCCTTGGCTATTTTTAAATATAAAAACGATTTTTGGAGAAAACTGCTAAATAATACAGTAACGCCTGAAAATACGAAAAAGACATCATATGATAAGAAATATTCAAAAAGATTTCCATTCTTTTACCCTTTTTTACCCAATTGTAACATTTTTTTACAATAATTTGCAAACGTTCTTCGTTCGCAAATCGAAATCTAATGATTTGGAAATCTATTTACTTTAGTTTATAACCTAAAAAATAGTGTGTCGGACTGCAAAATTTAACTTTAGAAGAGTTTGCTTCAAGGTATGGTTATATCGTTTCACGTGAATTGCTTTTTTGCACAGCCCATGGACTGCTCCCTTAGTGTCACTTGTCAGAAGCCATTACTGAGCAACTGTCAGTTCCTCTTCCTATTCCTACAAATTTTGCTAAATAGATATCAACGGTTGCTAACAGGTTGCTGAGTTAAAAAAAATTCAAAATATTTGAAAAAGAGGGGTAATCCAGTTTATCTATTAAAGGAGGATGTCTGAGGCAAAGTTGGTTCTTCGTAAAACTCGCTGCAAAGATATTGTAATATTCTATAACTTTTATCATCGCGTCAAGTATCGAAATGCTGTAAAAAAAAGAACGTTCCACAGACTACGCATTGGCCTAATGTTCATATCTATGAAGTATGAAGTATGGTGTAAGGGAAAATGGCCTCAGATGGCATGTTTTTCGGTTATCAGCTATAGAAATTAGCAAAATATATTTACCGCTTGGGTAATGATAAGAAAAGTTACGTTGTCATTTTATTTATCAGATGTTGAAAGTGAAGGTCCTTTGTATCAGTGGACTCACCAATACACATTTTTGAATAGAAGTATACAAAAACCATCTTGTCCAACAGGGGGTATAATATGGCATACCAAGGTTGGGCAAATCGGCATACGTTAATTTATATTAAAAAAAACTAACAAAATTTAGGGAAACATGTTGTTAAATAATTTTACACCGAAGATTAAATAATATAAGAGTTTTAAAAAAAAAACTTAACCATGCTTTTCTTAAGTTTTAACAAAAATTAACAAAGATAGTATACAAAATAAATAAAACTTATGCTGCTAAAGTTTTAACTAATTGAAAAAAATTGTTCGCAAAATTAATCGCAAATATACACGATCGAGTTTTATTTTTCATTTACCCACTGAATAAATAAAACAAATTATCAATAAATTAAATAAAGCATTATTATTTATGTATGGCAAAATAACAGATACAATTATTCATGGAGGGTGAGATTAAGATGGCAGTTTGCCATTTTGTCCATCGGCATGATATGCCATCTTGCCCTTTTTGACATTTTACGAGAAACAGTAAGGTCAATACAGATTTACCCACATACGCGATAGCACTTTTATATGAAAATATAATCAGTTTTCTCGCACTAATTAAAAAGCAAGGAAGTCTTCAGACTTTTGCGATTCATACACTAGAAACAGAGAAATGGGCAGTGTACCGTCTTAGGCTCTATGCCGTCTTAGGCCACTTTCCCCTATGGTGTATATGATTTCAATAAAACCTAGTATAATAAATTTGTAGTCATTTTAAGGTCTTATTTCCCCTTTATAAAATGTAATTTTTTTAAATTTTATTGTCTTTCCTAATTTTTGTATATTATTAAATTTAATTTGTTTGTTCCGGGTGGAATCATGGTCCCCATGACCATGACATGTGGTAAGATATTCCTGAGTAAAGCCATGTTTGCAAAACGGCTCAGCTCACTCCAGCGCAAATTGGGGGTTCTTAATTTTTTTTAATTTTTTTATAATTAAAAGAAATTAAACTCTGAATAGAATACAAAAAAAAGTATGTCTCGTTTTTAAAATTCGTTTTATTTAAATTTTTACAAGTTTTAATTTTTATATTATTTTATATTGTTATCTCCGTAAATAATAGCTTGTTTTATATTTTTTACATGACATTTTGTTTGATATTGAATTATTTTTTATTACCTTCAGAATTATTTCTTTATTCATTCATTATAATTATGCCAGTTTTTAATCTTCCATTTTTGAGGTTGTTTTTTATTTAAATATTTTGTTGTTACATTTTACAATATAATTGATAACATAATTTGTGTTTTTGTCTTACTTCGCTAATTTATTTCTCATCTCGCTCAACGGGATACGCTTAACAAGCTCATTTATTTGTTTAAAACATTAATATAATCATTAATATATCATATTCATTTTGCTTTTAATTTGCATTTGAAAATAAAAATAAATTGTGCATATTTTAATATAATTCTTGTTTCACATATAAAAAATATTTTTAATCAACTAAGGAAGAACGAAGGAACTAAGAGATCTTATACACATGTAGTTATGTACCTATGTATTAATTTAATTTTTTTCAAGCACATAATACTAATATTTTATTTCTATAAATATCTTGCAGTCTTATTATTTAATTTAAAAAATATTTTTTATTTGTATTCTTAATTTTTTAGTTAAATTGTTGAGTTTTTAATTTGGTGATAATTTTTATTTGCAATAAGTTGTTTTATACAATAATGTTTTTTTTTATATTTTAAACTATATGAATATAGAATATTTTTAACAAAAACTTAAATTTTTGCCACACAGTATGTTGAGATGGTTATAATTATTTTACCATTTTTACAAAATGTATATTTGGAATTTTGTTAATAATTACATTATTTAGTAAGTATTTTTAAAATATTTGCTACACATTGAATTTCATGGTTAAAATAAAATATGCTGTTTTCAGGGTAAGGTACAAATTTGTGGATGTTCCTATTGAACATTTAATGCTTGACGATATTGCTGATGAGCTTTCATCTGTCAGAGAATCAGCATCATGTTTTGATGATGGCTTTGAACTATCGCTGCGGTAATTGTTATGATCAGGACCTGTAAAGAGACAGACAAACAGAATATTAATAAAATAACATTTCATCTTAAGGTTATTAAGTCTTAAAAGATTTACAACATCTAGAACTAGCAACTAGACAGTAATTGACCAACAACAATCATCCGAAATAATAATTAGGGTGACAGAGGATAAACACTTTGTGAAGTGATTGTCGCATGAATTTGACATTAATTCGTATCCCTCTTTAATCTTGTCAAATGGAAATGTTTCTGTTTTGATACCGACCTACTTACCTATACACAAAATAAGGATAACACGATATTCAAATCACTGTTGAACATCATAACGTGTTTCCCTCTTATATTATTGGTGGAATATGTGTCCCCTTAATTTTGGTTAATACTCCCCGAATTGAAATTGCATTCAAGGATCAAATCTCATCACACAATTACGATTATTATATTGTTCTATTGAATATTGAAGAGGATTAGCTGAGCGCCCTGTATCCTGTTCTGAATGTATGTTGTGTTGAGAAGAAACAAGAGCGGGGTTACTCAATCTAATTAGTGACAGAATTCGTGGGTTGAACGTTGAATCGAGTGTTCAGGATCTTAGACATTGTCGTGCTTGTGCTTGTGCGTGTGATTGTGCTCTTGTGCTTTGTGCATCCCATCAGTATATTCGTTTAAAGGATGATTTTGATTTAACCTTAATCTGTAAATGGTTGTGTTGTGTCTTGTGTGGAACATAATTAAATTTTGCTTTGTTCGAAATTAATGAGAATTTGGGAGAGAATATGGGCAATATTTCAATCACGATGTTCAAAACTCTCTTAAAAACTAAAGTCTCGGGTGCATCAGCATACACTGTACACCCAAATAGTCAATGTATATTAATTGTGTGGAAAGCTTTACAAAGGGTTATGCTTTTGAAAATTTAATATTCTGAAAGGACCTTTGTTATTTACTGTGCACAAATAATAGACAATAATAAATTAATCTTATCAAGAGAGCAGTATTGTAATTCAGCATTATCTACGAATTTACTTTCGAAAAAGCCATACGATAAAAGAAAGTTTTCGAACCATAAGATAAATTGGACTTGAGGTTTAATAAATCAACATATCCTTACCCTTGATGAAACTGAAGAAACAAAACTATACCATCTTATTCTGTTATGTTTTTAATTTTAATTGGCTTAGTTCAAGCAATTCATGAAAATAATAATAACAATACACTATTTGAGAAAACTTATGATCTAGACTATACATATTCTAATTTAAAGTTATGTTGGGGGATTACGGGATGCAGGTATAACGGTTCTTTTGAGGAATGATAAACTGTAGGAGAAGTCGGGGATATTTTAAGCACTACTGGCTAAAGTAAAATTTTTACTTGCGATTATAGGTATACTATATGCAATCGTAAATTTTTTTTTTTTTTTTGACAATCAAACACAACATTACGATGATAGAGAAGTCTTAAAAAGTGGGTCCGACAATACTGTCTGTCTGTCCGTCCGTCTGTATCGGCACCTACAGCCTAAACGGCTAGACCGATTTGCTTCAAACTTGGTTCATAATATTATTATGACGTCCTAGAGAGGGGTTTTTGGAATTAGCATTCTAGCTCTAAAACTAACGGTACCTTGCGATACGATTTTTAGGAGAACTTTTATTTTTTTTTAAAAACGGCTTTTACGATTTTGATGAAACTTTCTGAATAATGTTCTCTGTGCAAATTTTATACTTTGGTTGGAATAGATATTTCAGGAGAAGTCTTATAACGCTACCTCCCATAGGACCAGTTTTTTGAAGTCAGATTTTATCGTAAGCCACTTGCCGGATTTCGATGAAATTTTTAATATAGGAGCCTTTTTATAAAAGAAATAATACGAATTCTTAAATTTTTCATAAAACTTTTTTTTATTGTTTGTTTTTTTTTCAAAAACGGTTTGATCTATTTTTTTTAAAATTTAATTTTTCTGATAAAACTACGAATTGCTAGAAGTTGGCATACTCAAAAAATATTTGGAATATTTTTTCGAAAAGTTATTTAAAAAAAACTGTTTTTTGAAAAAACTGGTCGAACGATTTTGAAAAAAAAATTCCACTGTCACACACACACATTAGAGCAAGTTTGTCCGACCCATTCGTGCACTTTATATTGAAGGGATTCAAATGGCCATAGGGTAATGAGAAGGGAGGAGGAAGAAAGGAAAGGACTTGAGATGTTAGTGGACAAAGAGTATATATGTCGGTGAAAGCGAGGCGTTTCGCAAGGGTATTTTCATAGGGGGTAAAATAAAAGTAGCTATTTGGCCAAGGAAAGTATCGTAAAGCAAAGCGGAGAAGCCTTCGCTGCACAGCTTAAATTCTATTAGTATGGTAGGATTGATAGGCAATCCAGACTGGATTAGCATACTCGAGAATAGGTCTGACAAATGTGGCAAAGAGAGATTTTGTAACATAGGGTTGGGAAATTTGTTTGGACCATCGCTTGATGAATTTGCTTTTGCAATAATTTGATCAAAATGGATGAGGAAAATTAAGCTCACGATCACAAATAATACCAAGATGGCGAAAAGAGGAGATGACGACGGGAACAAGGTGTTTTGCAAATGTAAAAGTCATCGATTGGTATTTACTAACATTAAGTTCTAAGAAACTTTTATTACACCAAGTATGATAGGAATTCAAGTCTTGCTGAAGTAAAGAGGAATCGAAAGGAGAAATGATAAATTTCATAACTTTTATGTCATCAGAATAAATGGATAAGTCAGAAAAGTTTATAATACCACCAACATCGTTAATAGCAAGCACAAATAACAGCGGCCTAAAGTGACTTCCCTGCGGAACACCTGAGGTTGCCAAATTGGATTGGATACTGCACATCTGAAAAAAAGGTAAGAACTAATCCATTAGATAAACAGAATTGGAAAAGTTGAGTTTCACTATAATAAATTTGGTGACTAATCTTATCAAATGCCTTAGTAAACTCAGTATATAGTAATAACATCAGTATCGTGGTCGTGGCCCTTTTTCCAGGCGCAGAGTGTCATGGAAACGAATGGGATCAGGTACGTCGTGGTGAAATCATGCTGTGGTAAAGAGACTGTTGTTTCGCAGTGAATATAGAAGGAGTCATCAATGCCTTCGAAGAGCTTGTGAATAGAGAAAAGTTTAGCTTTTGAAAAATAATTTATTATAAGATTTCTAATAAAGTGCGACGAAAAGTCTTCTTTCATTATGTTGATCTTATCGGTAATCATTAGAAAATTTATGTCAAGTGAAAAGAGTGAGGCATATGGACTGATTCACAGAAATATATATGATGTTCATGGTTGGGTTCATTTGGGACATGCATAGAAAAAAAAGGATTGACTGAAAAAATGTAGCAAAGAAGTTAGCAACTACCTGAGGGTCGGAAGAATTACAAAGATTAGAAAACTGGGTAGAAGCTTGTTCGCGATAGAAAATGTTTAAAGGCACCTGAAACTTCAAGTAAGGGGCTACCACATGAGATGAGCATAACATACAATAAAATGCTCGATTGTGTCGCACATATTATGGTCAAGTTAATAAGACAATTTGAAACAGTCTTTTCTACATGTATTATTTGCCAAAAACTAGAAATGAATTTTAATTGAAAGAACTCCGAAGAAATGTCACAAACGAAGTTTCAACAAAATCGGTACATCCAGTTTTGCGGAAACACACAAAAACTTAAAATTTTTGGCTTAAGCAGCGTATTGTAGGGGAGCCGGAGCAATAGTTAAGTAAATTTTAATCTGAAAAATTTCAATTGGCCCTTAATAAAAGTTCTTGGGATACATACTTTAACCAATTTCATATAGATGTCTTTTTCAGTTACTGGCTTGGTTTGTTGCATATACAACCGTTAAAACAATATTATTTCCGTTATCTGCATTTTAAGCCAGAAACTTTAAGCGATGTTTTCTTAAAAATAACCAAAATTATTGGCTAAAACTGAGCGGCTCGTTGTATGGGAGTGGCATTGTTTAAAAAGGAGGAACTTAAAACGCTGCACTACCATCTTATAGAAAACTACGATGAACTTTGCCAAATAAAGTTGAGTGAATTAGATCAAGCAGTTGCCAATCAAAGAAACTAGTTCGACCCGGCTTAAATGAAATAAACAAAATCCAAGAGCCCAACGGATAATCTTTAATATTCGCAAGTAGTACTTTTTGATGATTTTCTAGAGACAAAAAGACTACAAAGGATACCCACCACTACCATATTGTTGTTTCTCAAAAACGTTTTTATTGATTTCGATATTATGGTGTAAACAGGGCCAGATACAGATTAAGTTTTTGCTTAATAAAAATATACACTACCAGAATTTGGTTTATCATTTTTATTTAATTGGTGATAAATCAAAAGGACATGGATCGAAATTTTGTAAAGTTCTTTTTTCTATAAATATATAAATATTTGGTTTCCTATTACCAGAGGCAAACAATAAAAAAGTATCAAAAAGTTCACATCAAACTGTGTTAAGAATATGATGAAATAACCGTTCTTTCCTCACGGAGAAGAGTAATTCGGGGAGAGAAATAGGTGTTAATCAAAATAATAAGTTTATATTATTAATTCTTTTTATTATTTTTTAGTCAACTCTAAGGCCTGCTGTCACTATGCAAGGCTACGACCTTTCGAGTTTCGATGAAATATTTTCTCTGACTTAAAACTAAATATACAACTCCTTTTATACAATTTTTGGTCTGCATTGACCACGTTCTCTTGTTTTATCTATTCATATGCATTTCCCCAATAACAAACTTTTATTCTGTGAACTATTAAAAATTACCAAAAATGCATTCCTTTCCATATTGATAATCCCAAAGAAATTACACTTGAATTTCCTCATTCTTTTACCATGTCAATAGTCATCACAAATTCCAATTCTTTTGCAATATAATTTCTAGTCCATACAAATGAGTCGCCTTGTCAAAATGTCATTTGTCACCTCGCTGCTATGCGATTGAACATTGAACTCCACTAGCGCTATCAGCATTTTATTTATTTTGGGATTTCCCTCAGTGCCCGCAATAGCAGTGCATTGCTTTGGACTTCGGAAATTGGATTTCCCTTACTCATAGTTTATATGCTTCGGCTGGCGCTTGGTTTTGGACTCGACTTATAGTGACGACAAATTTGTAGGTATGTACTGTGTACTCGTAATCTGATGCCTTACTTTGGAAAATTGGATGGTGAGAAATATTGAGGCTCGTTTATGGGAATATCATATGGAGGAATATACATATTACGCTGTTTGGGAAAATGCAATAAAAGAATGCAGATGGGGGTCAGAAAAATGTAGATGGCTGGAATGCACACTACAATGACTAAGTATTTTCAAGAAAGCAGAAACCATATAATGAAAGCTTTCTTTTACTTTTTTTTTAAATAAAATAAATTTATTGGAATAAATTCCTCACAGGGTGACCGTTTAATTGAAGAAAATAAAATTCACAATCACAATCACAAATCAACACAATAGCAAATGTGGATGAGAATAAATAATATTCCCTCATTAGCATCTTTTTCTGTGTTTTATCACTTTGATGGTTATTTGCCAGTAGGTTAGGTTGATGAAAAAAAAGAGTATGTCTTCGAAAGATGATATGAGTATTTTTTTATGCAAACTTTTTTTGAAATTTTAATTTTTGTGGGCAATTATCAATCACTTGGATGTATGGCTAATTTTGTATTTCGTATTAAGCTAGTTCTAGAGAAACGGACAAAGTATTTAATTTAGTGTTCGTTTTTTTTTGCGAGCCCCTATGAGGTACTCCTTAAACCAATCGTCAGTAGCATACAACCATATTACAAAAAACTAGCCTAGCTCATTGGAAACAATTCAAACTTAATGAAATCTTGTGTAAGTGCTCTATGACACCATATCGCTAACATGAGCAAAATGTGACAGTATACCAAAACTCTTATAGTATTTGATCAATTTTTTATGTTCAAGCTCTATGAGATTCAATTTGACTTGCTTGTCAATTTTGCCATGTTGAAAGTGTATTGTAGATCTGGGAACATTGAATGCTCCTTTGGGAGTCTTTATAATCTCGAAATTGGTGATAAATATGCTACAAAGTTGATACAAAACTTGCCAACAATATTACCGTCATCTACAATGCTACATCAGGAGTACGATGTACTCGTCTCATATATTATAACTTAGATAAAGAAACGAAGAAAAAAAAAATAACTGCCAAAAGAAACATTCCTAAAGAACACTCAATCTTCTTTTAAGCAAGCAAAAAAAAAAAAAAAAAAAAAACCAAAAAGAAGATACTCACTCAATCGCCCACTCTAGTCGTGCAAACAGTAAAAAAAAAAAACCTAAATGACAGAAAAATGCTGTCATCGCCTTTTCCTGTCGATGAAATCGTCAGTCATAAGAACCGAAACGAATCAACTGCCATAAAATACATTTCGATCCGCACCCTTTTTACGCCACCCACATATGTATGTACATAGATATAACCACCTCCAAAAGTGCCCCAGGTTAATGGTGCTGGTGATGTACAACTGGCTTTGGGAAATGGGAGTTTGGGACAAATTTTTTACTCTTTGAGGACTAAGCACATAAACTGTGTCCGCTGTATCGTCAAAAAAGGGGTTCCGTTGCCCAAACCCTTATAAAAGCACACACTAAGACTCTGTTATGTTTGACATATACGATTGAAACACCAGCCCGCCCGCCATAACCACCGGTACATTCCGATTGTGACATTTTAGTTTTTATATTTTTGTATCCTTTTCTTTTTTGACGACAACGACAGCGACGAGGGCAACGGCAACGGCTACGACTACGGCAACGGTGCCAGAGTGGAATTGGAAAATTATGTTACTGTGTGTGGAAATCATATTTTCACGCCTCAGAAAAATGTGCCATTTATTTTATTATTATCGCACATTCTTGTTAGGAAACAAAATGAATTTTTGCCTCTTATACGGTTGTACGATTGCTGCTGCTGGCTTACTTCCTTTGACCTCCGTTACATCCTTCATCTTCTTTGGTTTGAGAAGCATACTTCCCACACCTTATTCGTTTGAGTTTCGGCTTTCGGGTCATAATAGCAAATGGACATTAAGAAAGATGGTGAGTTGTGCACGCATCTGGATATGGTTATAGCTTTCTTTTCATTTTTTTTTCTTCTTCTTCAAGTTGGGACAAGGACCTTTTTTTTCTGTCTTAACCCCTTGGGGATATATGGAATGGAGTCCTTATACGAAAGGGTTGGCAATATATTTGTCTTTTTTGTGTTTGTTGAGAATGACATTTTTTTTTATTCGAGAAAGTAGATTAAATTGTTTGTTCAGAAGATATTTTGAAAAGAACATTTTAATACTAACAGCTTTTTGTGGTTATATTTTTTTTTTCTTTTCTCAAAGTCAATTTACCTTCTATATATATCCTATTTTATTGTGGAAACAAAATTCCTTCGAATATTATAAAGGACACGATTTATAGTCAATTTTCCTGTCCATTGTCTATTATATAAATAGCTATATATGGGATTAAATAATTAGACTATTTTTATTGGGCTTTTTTGTTATAGATCTTTTTATTAAGTTTGCCAAACCATTCCTTATTTCTTAGATATAAATATTTTCGCCTTTCCTATACCGTAAGCTCTTTTTCAAAAGAAAACCGCTGATACGACTTAAGCAAATCTACGAATTTTGGAATTATCCTTATTTTAATTATTAATATGCCTTATCATACCGGTTGGTGATTGGGTCAGAGGGTTATATTTCAACCCAACAGGTTTTAATACGATTAAAGCAAGATATTTCAACTGCAATTTGTATCTCAACATGTTTATATATGTCTTTTTTTACAACGACTGATGTAATCTGAGGATTTAATTTAATAGACTGCTCCGCAAGGCTTGACAAAAAACTGCAACTGTACTGGGTGCTGTAGCAATCAAAATCTTCCTTAAATCTAAATTAAGCGCGCTGTAGTGTAGGTCAATAAAAGATGTTATTTATGGAGTCTCGCGACCAACGTTTCGAACACCAGGAAAATATTTTTTAAAAACAATTTTTAAACTTAACCTACAGCACTATCACAATTCGTATCTGAACCAGCATACAAATATTAATTTTTATATGTGCAAATAAACATATCCAAATCCACAAAGAGAAGGACACACGAAGCGTCAAATTGAAGCGCTCACAAACCAAACGTTGGCGCTTCGTGTGTTCTTACTTTCGTGGATTTGGATATGTGTGTTTGTATATACACACACACACCTACATATTTAATATTTGTGTGATTTTTCCGATACGAATTGTGATACTGCTGTATTAGGTAAAGTTTAAAAATTGTTTTTTAAAAAATATTTTCCCGATGAAGAGCATAAATACATGTTCGAAACGTCGAGATTAAACAAATTACATCCTTTATTGACCTACAGCCCGCTTAACTAAGCTTTAACTCAGTTAAAACCTATTTTACATCACGGCAAAAATCTGTACAACCGGGTATGGGGTCCATTTGGACCCCACAATGTTTACTATGAAATTTTGTGATGTCTATGATACATTATTCGATTATAATTTTTCTTACTAATGTAACTTATGTATGAAGGAATAGAAAAACAAATTCTAAGAAACTTGTCACAAGTCTCTAAGGCATTTCCATTTAACACTTTTAAGCTGTCATAAAGTAAATGAAAACCATTCCCAACTAGGCCTGCAAGCACAAACATACGTTTATAATAATATATCAGGTCATCAAAATGACGAAAATTGCAACAAGATCCTCAGATCTATTTTGGAACTTTTTGGCTTGTTGCTAATTTGAAGCATTCATCTCTCGTAGAAATTTTCAACTAGTTTTTCAACAACCATATTGAAAATGAGATCATCAAATAATGAACAAATGCAAATGCAAATGATGTCAACAATATAATAGCGAATCGTCAAATGCAACGTCTTTGGAAACCTTTGACGAGAAATGAATTGCAAGCCTATTTTGGAGTCTTGTTATACATTGGAGCCTTGAAAGATAGTGATTGTCGTTAGCGGACACTGTGGAGACCCCATCAAACGACATCCAACGCCTTCATTCGTGTTGATAATTCTGGTTAGTCTTAGTGGACAAGCTTCAGCAATTGAAGCCTGCTCTCGCCAATTCAATGGCTTCTAAATGAGTTGAACCAGACCTTTTCGGCGAACTATATTCTATCCGAAAATTTAGCAATCGATGAACAGTTGAAAGGATTTCAGACGCTGTAAATCTCGCCAATAAATGCCAAGCAAGCCTTCCAAATATATCTTGAAGTTCTAGTGGCTCAATGAAAGCTGAACGGGTCATGCAATTATTACAATTTTGAATCTACACTGAAAGAAAGCTCTAACTAAAATACAGGACTTGGTCGTAGATTTGATGTTGTATTTTACAACTTACTAGACGTGGCCAGCCCTAGCAACCGTCATTATTATTCGAAACTTCAACCCACCTAAAAGAAACAACAAGCTTATCGAACTGCATCACGGTACACAGTAGAAAAAGACTGATTTGGATGTCCTCCGTTTTATGGGAAGAGTTCATGAGAGGCTTTCTTGTAAAAGGGGCAGATGTCACCTTTGTCTAAGAGCAGAACACGAGAAAAGCCAGAACTACCTGACCTGCAATTGTTGTGAAAGATACTGCTGCCTTGGCCTGGCCACACAATAAACATTATGTGTTATATACAGGGTGATTCACCAGCGTTGTGCCAAAAAGCTTGAGCGTGTAGGTTGAGTTGAGACAAGAAAAAAATCGTATGGGAGGGGGGTCTATTCCCCCCCGTTTAGCCGGGAGGGGCAATTTTCTGAAAAATTGACTTATTTTGTAAAAAAAATATTAAAAATCAACGGCTTCGTTTACAACACCGTGTTATACTTTTTTGGAAAGCCAAAAACTTTTTCTTTCATTTTGTTTTTAAGTTAAATTTTTTTAACGAATTGTTTAAAAAATATAAATTTTCAAACTCAAAATTTTCAAAAAAAAAAGAAAAAAATCATTTCTGAACTAATTTTTTTCAAAATTTTATGTAATTAAGTACCAATTTTGTTTTAAAAATTCAATGTTATTGTTAATTTTTAGTCGAAAACAGAAAACCGGATGCAAAAATGACTTTTCGTTTTTGAGAAATAAAAAAAAAACCAGAACCACTTTTTTCTAAGAAAATCTTTGTTTTTATTTTTACCTATCTCGACTTTTAGTTTTATTAATTTTTGAAACATTAACCTTTCTTTTAATATTTGTTCTGTAATAGGAGTTTTATGAGGACTCAATAAAGTAGAAAAGTATTGGATTTTCCCTGGATTAATCATTTTGTTCATTGATAACGTCTGAAAATTGACCTGCAATTTTTTCTTATTATGCCTGGGGGCCGGCCGCGGCCACCTGCCGGGAAGGGTTCTACCTGCTAGGAGCTTAAGATGATTAACCACAATTTTTCTTGAATGAATAAACAACTATCAACCTAAAGGTAAATAAAAGGCATCGCATATTTAGTAAACAACCATTTCCAGTTGGAATATTTACTCATCAACACATAACAATGTCAAACTCATACTCTCGAGAAGAGTTAGCGGACATGCACTTCTGCTACGGTTTAGCTAATGGTGGAGATCGGGAAGCTGAAAGACTTTACGCTGAAAGATATCCCAATAGAAGGTGCCCGAGTCGTAGCATGTTTTCAAGAATCCACCGACGTCTAAGAGAGCACGGACAGCTAGAGATTAGAAGAAGTGAAAGGTCAATTGCAGGACCCCCAATCATAGAGGAAAGAATTTTAGATACGGTCCGACGTAATCCCTCCATTAGTACAAGGAGGATAGCTACAATGCTCGGAGTGTCCCAATCTAGAGCATGGAGAGTGCTTGGTACGGAACATTTACACCCTTACCACTTCACGCCAGTTCAGGAACTCACAGCAAACGACAGGTTATTGAGAGCAGAATTTTGTCGATCATTGCTGCTTATAGATGAAACTGAACGCAACTATTTTTCAAGGAATTTCTGGATGGATAAGGCACAGTTTACCAGGGATGGCGTCACTAACTTTCACAATTTACATCACTGGAGTGAAAATAATCCACACAACAAAAAGCAGAACAAATCACAACACCGCTTTAGCTGTAACGTCTGGCTTGGTATTGTTGGACACACCGTGATCGGACCCCGATTTCTGAATTCCGTTATTAATGGAGAATCATATCTACAGTTCCTACGAGACCTTTTGCCCGATTTGTTAGACAACGTTCCATTGGCTATAATAATATAATAGTAGTTTAATCTATCAACAAGATGGTGCTCCAGCACACTATAGCTTACAGGTGAGAAACTGGCTGGATGATCATTTTAGTGACCGCCGATGGATTGGGAGAAGAGGCCCAACAGAATGGCCTCCTAGATCACTAGATTTAACACCCTTAGATTTTACGAAGTGGAAATCGTTTCTTTGGAACAGCTTAAAGAACGAATTGAAGTCGCTGGAGTAAAATTGCAGGAAAATTTATCAAATATAAATTTATGCGCAGGCATTAGAAGGAGATATAATCTATGCCTTCTAAGAAATGGGGATCATATTGAAAATTTCTTATAATTTCAAGAAATTCAAGAAAAATTGTGGTTTAATCATCTTAAGCTCCTAGCAGGTAGAACCCTTCCCGGCAGGTGGCCGCGGCCGGCCCCCAGGCATAATAAGAAAAAATTCAGGTCAATTTTCAGACGTTATCAATGAACAAAATGAGTAATCCAGGGAAAATCCAATACTTTTCTACTTTATTGAGTCCTCATAAAACTCCTATTACAGAACAAATATTAAAAGAAAGGTTAATGTTTCAAAAATTAATAAAACTAAAAGTCGAGATAGGTAAAAATAAAAACAAAGATTTTCTTAGAAAAAAGTGGTTCTGGTTTTTTTTTTTATTTCTCAAAAACGAAAAGTCATTTTTGCATCCGGTTTTCTGTTTTCGACTAAAAATTAACAATAACATTGAATTTTTAAAACAAAATTGGTACTTAATTACATAAAATTTTGAAAAAAATTAGTTCAGAAATGATTTTTTTCTTTTTTTTTTGAAAATTTTGAGTTTGAAAATTTATATTTTTTAAACAATTCGTTAAAACAATTTAACTTAATAACAAAATGAAAGAAAAAGTTTTTGGCTTTCCAAAAAAGTATAACACGGTGTTGTAAACGAAGCCGTTGATTTTTAATATTTTTTTTTACAAAATAAGTCAATTTTTCAGAAAATTGCCCCTCCCGGCTAAACGGGGGGGGAATAGACCCCCCTCCCATACGATTTTTTTCTTGTCTCAACTCAACCTACACGCTCAAGCTTTTTGGCACAACGCTGGTGAATCACCCTGTATATATCTTCCAGAATTCTCAGCAACTTCAAGCTAAATAAAATGACTAATTACTAGCAAAAATTATATGGTTTTTATTATAATTTCAGAAATGGGTTCAAAATGGACCCCACGCCAGGTAGGTATATGGATTATTACGAGAACGAAAATCGCAGACAATTCTGTTTAATTCCAATCTATATATATATATATATAAAATTGGATGTGTGTATGCATGTATGTATGTAAATAAAAGATACCCAACAAGTATTCTTCCCGTAAATGCTGGTACGAAAATTATGGAAATAAACTTTTCTGTCTTGTGATGTCTTGTTATGTCTGATGCATGTCAGACAATTGGACACATACTCGCCTTTACAGAAGCAACTGCATGCTGAAAGAGGGACTTAAAACTCCATATTCTGGGACTAAGCTGCCTTTAAAAAAGTTTACTTCTAGGTTTACTTTGGGTCTTCCAGTTTACAACGCTCCTTTCACCTTGAGGATTCTATTGAAAAGACTGCTTTGCTGCTTTGTTATTGGTCCTCCTCTGTGTATGGCCAAACTAGCCTTCTATTTTGATACCCTATTCTATAGAATGGGTATATTGTATTTGGTGTGGAGTTTATAACATAGAGAAATAATAGGTACCGTTAGGTTTTAGGTATAGAAAAGTATATTAAATTCTGTAAGGTAAAAGTAAGGCTCACAAGATCGCCATTTTCGTTCAACAATAGAGGTTATTTGCCAAAACTAAATTGTGTTTTTTGTACTGTTACGATCAAATCACAACTCTTAAATTTTGCACACGAAAGCTATAGACACATTTTTTTCTAAATAAAATAAACATTTTCAGTTTGGGTGTGGCTGACGCCTACTTTTAATACAAAACCATCAATACTATTTTTATAAAATAACGATGCTTGTATTTGAGCAAAAATTCCTAAATTTTGAGGATATTAGTTGTTCGTAAGCATCTTGTACATAATATGAAAATAAAAAAAAAATTTTAGGTGGGGCTGACCCCCACTTTTAATTAGAAACTGTAAAAACTTATTTTTGTAAATAAACGCTTTTTATAATAAATCCACGATCCCTAATTTGTTCGCCTCTTAGTCGAAACTAAGGAGCTTCTGTATGAAAACATTTGAAACATTTAAAAAAATTTTTCTTTCGTTATATGAAAAATGTATCTCTTAAGTTTGTTTGTGTAATTTTTTTTTCAATACGCTCACTTTTAAGTGTGATTGAATTGAATAGTAAAATAATATTCGATTCAGCTGTAGTTTTATACATCATGCTTAAAAATTGACTAATGATCAAAGCTCAGTAAGTAATTTAAATTTTGTGTTTTGTATTTAGTCAAAATAAAAAAATGTTTTTAGCTTTTGAATAAATTGGCTAAAACCTAGTGGCTCGTTGTATGGGAGCCACTATTAATAAGCAAAAATGCAAGCTTTATGAAATAAATACCAAACAAAGTTTGAGTAAATTCAATGAATCCGTTACCAACTTATGGCTATTTGAAAAAAAACCGTTTCAAACTTATTTTCGTTACCATTTAAACCAAATCATGATAATTTTTCGTGATCACCAGTTCACCAAACATTTCAGGTGTAAGTTGTATCTCCCTCTAACCACCAAACCATTTTTGACAACTTTTTCATCGCACCCCATCAAATCAACAACCGCCACCACCAAAACTGCCAACCAATCAAACCACCTGCAACCGCCAACCAACCACCCACCATATTTGCTAATTCACCCCCCCCCCCTCCCCCAATCATACCAAATACCCCCAACTCCAAACACCCATCCCACCAAGGAACCACCCATTAGTTTTGACAATTTTTGTCTCACCACCCAAACCAGCTACAACCACCCACCATTTTTGATAATTTTTCCTCTTCCCGACACTACCAATACCCTCCCCCCACACCCAACACCCGCCTGCCCCACATACACTTCCACCACAACCAACCAACCACCCAACACCCTCCACTCCCACTTTAACGACTTTTTAGGCTATCAAAGCAGCTAGGTAACGTCAGTGTGACTGTGACATTTTTCTGTGCGTGCTGCCCATATATTCCAAACCGATTTATTAGACGTTATCACGTCAAAAAATAATATTTTTGGTTTTCTAAAGCTTCATCTGCTCAGGTCAATTACTTAATTAGCAGATTATCCCTTTATTAGTTTTTACTGCATACCATCCAGTTTTTAGCAAAAATGTGTCCACTAAATTCACTTTTTGCAAATTTTTACAATTGTATTTGGGACCCGAAGGAGAGAATGTCATCTGGTGGATCAACACACATCGAAAAACGAATTTTGGAAAATAATAATAAACCATCCGCACAGACAGACCGAAAACTTTTAGCTTCTCTACGATCGTAATGTCATGTTCGATTTTTTTTCCGCACGAAACCAATACTACTTGCCCTATATAAGCCAAGAAAAATTCACAATGAAACAATGTCTATAAATAATGACACCATTTTAAATGACCCCACATAGTATTTCTTCGAACTTCGTAACTTTGCTTCTTTATATGTATAAGACATTTGACTTTTCGAAACTCTCAAAAGGAAAAGGGCAGTCACAAAACTCCAATCCATACTACATCGCATGTTAGTTTAGGTTTTTAATTTATTCATACAAAATTGCATTTGCTGTCATTTTCCGTCTTAGTTGATTTCAAAAAGCGCATGCAACTCACATAATACGTTATACGTGACATATAACTGACTTAGTATGAAAGTCTCCATTCACATGTAAGTTCCAACTTTGATTGATGTCAATCAACTTGAATTGCATTAAGTGCTGAATTGAATACGTCTCAGCTAAGTCTCAGTGGGAGTGGGAGGGATAGGTAGTATCGTTTTTCAACGAAATTACAACATTATTCGATATCTTTTCTGGAGCAATGCAGAAAGAGACTTCTTACTCCCTCATTCATATCTATATATGTCAGAAATGGGATATGACGTACGACATGCATACCAGTCATTTGATTATGTATTAAAGGAATGAGTTAGGTTCATTGTTATTATTTTGTTGAGGAATGTCTGGGCATTGGGAAGTAATTATCATTATTAAGTATTTTTGTTCATATTTGCTGCAGGATTCACGCATACCCTCGGGACTTCAAAAATATATTTGTCATTATTTCAAAACGTCTTCAATTGTCACATGAAAAGTGTGTTGTTTGAATGAATTTTTAAAGGTGTTAATAATTAATGAAGCACAACTCTTTTTTTTTTTAATTAAAAGTCCTTTAAGATGTGAAATGAATCCATCAGCAAAATCTCCCAAAATCAATTTTTCGTGGTTTCTCAAAGGACACTCGTTTTCCCAAGGAGTTGTACGCACGGTTAAGTGCTGTAGCTGTGAGAGTCTCAATCGTCAAAAAGCCAGAGAACTCCGCTTAAAAAAAAAAAAAAAAAAAAAAAAAAACAAGACTATTCCTTCGGCATTTTATTTTGTATGCCTTTGAAGCATTTCATAGCTTTCACAGTGCGTTTGAAGTAGAAAAGAAAAAAAAAAAATGATTTGCACTTCTCTTTCTATTATATACCTGGTTTTTGAATTCAAATTATTTTGATGCTTTGTGTACCCACAATTAAAATTTAAAAAAAAAAGCGAAAAGGAAGCTTAAAGAAAAAGACCATTAAAATGCATTTCCGCTGTTATGCATAAGCGCGTCATCGTCATTTCTTTTCTCTCACTTCTTCTAATCTAATGGAAGAGAAGCAGAAGCTAGAGCAGTAGGAGCACCGGTTGCAGCTTTTGAACGTTCGATAATTGCATGTGTGTGTGTGTGCTGCTGGATAAAACTTCTCAATACCAAAACCCACACTGTCCCGTTGTTTTTTGTGTGTGTGTGTTTTTTTTTTTTTGCAAACGTAATTACATTTTTATTTTTTATTCCTCCGTATTCCTTATTTTTCCAAGTATTCAACTTTTAAATGCAAGAACCGAGAAACTTTTATAAACCTCTTAACCCATCTATTGAAGAGTTCGACCTCATCAAACAAACACAAAGCACAATTTAGAACCATATAAAACTTTCCGGAGCAAAGGTGCAGAAAATGAACATACCAAAAAATGTGCAACAAATGGTGTTCTAAGGATCCATCAGTAAAAAAAAAAAAAAAAAACAAAGTGCGGGCATAAGCATTTGAGTCAATATAAAAAATGGATCTCGGAGGAAAACATTGGTTTTTGGATAATGTTCACAGATGCGGTTAGTTTGCAAGTGTACTTTCTTCAAAGACACGTTTAACGATACCGGATTGGAGATGGAAAAACATAGATTTTTTCCTTTCCATGATAACCCACTATACTTACGAAAGTACGGTACAGTGTATACAAAAGCGATGTAAAAGGGACATACCACAATATTGATGACAAGAAACGAGACAGGTTGTTGTAAATGAATTTTTTATAATATACCAGGGTGGGCTATATATGGTTAGTTGGAGTCATCTCTAAAAAGTGCGAAAAGTTCTATAAAGGACAGCAAATCAAAAATTTTAGATATAATATTATTTAAAACAGCCAAAAATTAATTAAAAAAAAAAAAAAACAAAATACTGCACCTTAAAAATTATACAAAATAAATATAATGGAAAAGGAAACGGATACAGGTTTAAAATAAGATTTTTCTTCAAACAGGATAGCTGCCACAGCAGCCACAGCTGTATCTATCTGCGCACTGCCATGCCAGCTGCCAGCAGCTCTCTCCGTTACACGTTTGTACGTTCGCATTCTATGAATTGCAAATAAAAACAGATAGCTACATATTAGTCATGTGAAGTTAGCAAAACAACTGTTTAAAATTTAATCAAAAAATGGAGTTCTAGAGTTCCTCATACTTTTTTTACTTGCTCTATAGGGCAAGTATTGGTTTCGTGCAGAAAAAAAAAATCGAGGTTTTAATCAAACATGACATTACGATGATAGAGAAGCCCAAAAAAGTGGTTTTCGCCATACCGTCCGTCGGTCTGTCTGTGCGTCTGTGCGTCTGTGCGGATGTGCGCTTTTTCACGTCATGCTACAGCCTAAACCGCTTGACGGATTTTCTTCAAACTTGATATATAGTAGTTTGAAGAAAAACGGTTGTCGAGATTTTTTTTATTTCGTTTTAGCCCGGCTCAAACTGGTACCTGTCAAGTAACGGTTTTTTTCAATTTAGATTTTCTCGAAAACGGCTCTAACGATTTCGATTAAACTCAAAATTTAGCTTACTTTAAGCACTTCTAACAAAACTGCGTTTTTCGTTTTTGGCTCAAATAGTCCTAACGAAAATCAGGTTTTAACGGCTTTTTTTCAAATGGCCATAAGTTCGCGTTGGCTTGATTGAATTGACTCAAACTTCGTTCGGCATTGTTCTTTATGGTGTTCTATTGGATGGCTTTATACATATTTCAGTGAAGCCTTTCTAGATGGTAGCTCCCATACAACGAGCCGTTGAGTTTATGCCAACTTTGTTTGGTTTTTTCTAATTTTCTCGAAAATGGCTCTAACGATTTTGATTAAACTTTGTGTGTTATATTCTTTTAGTGTTTTTAAGAGAACTGCGTTTTCAGTTTTTGGCTAAAAATGCAAATAACGGAGATCTGCTCTTAACGGCTTTTTTTCAAATGGCCATAAGTTGTCAACGGTTGCATCGAATTCACTCAATCTTTGTTTGGTATAGTTCCTTACAGCTTCCTATCAGATGGCAATGATTTTTTTTTCAGTTTCTTTTTTTTAAATGGTGGCTCCTATACAAAGAGCCACTAGATTTTGGCCAATTTTTTCAATTTTTCTAATTTACTCAAAAAAGGCTTCCCCGATTTTTATGAAACTTTGTATGTAACATACATAGAAGACTTCAAACAAAACTGCATTTTTAGTTTTTGGCTATACATGATAATAGCGAAAATTGCTTTTAACAGTATTATTAATTTGGAAATAAGTGGACATTTGTATCATTTAGAACACTCAAAAGATGACATCTTAATTTTAAATATTAAAGGTTTCTTAACGTTAGCTCCCGTTTATCGGTTTTTCCAGTTTCAGTCAACTTTTTTTAGGTTTTACCAAATTTTTCAAATATGAGTTATTCTTATTGATCGAAAAGTTTGTTTTCATCGTACTATTGCACCCACAGAGCAAGTACGTGCGACCCAGTCGTGCATTTTATTTTCAATAGTTCTGGTGAATAAAGTGTTGAAATTCGAAAAAACAGTTTTTTTTGCTAACTTCACGCAGCAAGGACTTTTTTGAGAAAAAGAGTTCTGAGCATGTTTTTCAACATAAAACCAAGGGTTCTAGAGTTCCTGATGGGTTTTAGAAAAAGTTCTGCAAAATTGGAAAAGTTAGGGCACATTAAGGTGCCCGTTGACTTAGTACCAAACACTTTCAGAATCCAAAAAAAAAATAAAAAAAAGGAGTTCTGATTAGAGTTCCCTATAGCAAACAAAGAGTTCTAAACATTTCCCCTAATAACTTTTTTTTGCATATTCCATAATCTTTGATGATATTCTCATCTTTATTGTATTTTGAATGCGAAAATGATTTCTTGCACAAATCGGTGGACGAGATGGCGTATGGTTCCGGTGGTGGTAAGAACTCTTTTCAGAACTCCTTTTTTTTTTTTTGAATTTTTTGGGTTTTGAAAATTTTTTGTTCAAAGTCAATGGGAACTTAAATTTTCGAATAACTTTCGAAATATTAGTTTTAGAAAAAAAAATAATTAGGGAAATGAGAAATGAGAAATCAGAACTCCTTTTTTTTTTTTTTGATTTTTTTGGATTTTAAAAATGTTTGGTACTAAGTCAACAGTCACCTTAATGTGCCCTAGCTTTTCCAATTTTGCAGAACTCTTTCTAAAACCCATCAGGAACTCTAGAACTCTTGGTTTTATGTTGAAAAACTTGCTCAGAACTCTTTATCTCAAAAAAAAAAAAAACTATTTTTTCGAATTTTAACACTTTATTCGCCAGAACTATTGAAAATAAAATGCACGACTGGGTCGCACGAACTTGCTCTAATGTGTGACAGTGGTATTGGGGCTTGAGATTTTGATAAAAATAAATTTTTCAAAATTCTTAAATAAATACTTTAACTAATTTGAGCTGAAAAAAAAGTACGCCATTTTATTTCTTTTATAAATTTGAATTTATGAGAATAAATTTATAAAAATCTGTGGAGCGGTTTTTGAGAAAAAAAGTTTTTTTTGAAAAACTTTTTGAAAAAAATTTTCAAAAAAAATTCAAAAACGCCAGCTCATAGGTATTCAGCAAATACATTTATTTAAAATCTTTAGAAAAAAATTTAATAAGCAGTTTTCAAAATATTAATTTTTAAATTTTTTTTTTTAAAAATGCTTTTAAAAATACAAAAAAATATTTTTCAAAAATATTGGTATGCAATACAAATTGAGCTACCTACAGCTATATGTGTGTGAAATTTCGAAAGAATCGGTTAAGTCGTTTTCGAGTTAGTCGAAAGCAAAAAAAACGGTCCTATGGAAAGTACCGTTCTTAGCCATTTTTTAAAACTTTTTTTTCAGCCATATGATTGGTCATACTTAAAAAGCAGCACTGATTTTTTTAAATAAAAATCGTTAGAGCCGTTTTTGAGAAAAATAAGCTTTAAAATAACGGTTGTATGGCAGGTACCGTTATTTTTTGAGCTAAAAAAAAAATTTCAATTTTATTTCTGCACAATACCTAAAAAAGTCTATATACCAAGTTTGAAGCAATTCGGCCCACCCGTTTGGGCTGTAGGGTTCATACAGACAGACAGACAGACAGACAGACAGACAGACATACAGACGGACAGAATTTTTAGACCATCTTTTTTCGTCTTCGCTATCATCGTAATGTCATGTTTGATTGTTATCTCAAAACTTTTTTTTTCGACGAATGCATAACTTGCCTTATAGTACCTATAATCGCAAGTAAAAAGTATGAGGAACTCTTTGTTTGCTACCGGGAACTCCATTTTTTTTTATTAAATATTAAACAATTGTTTTGCTAACTTCACCAGGACTCTACATATTGGGCAAGGTGATCCAACTCAACTAGTCCCGCTCCTGGACTTATTATTATTATTATTATTAAAAGCACTCAAAACTGTTCAATTTAACATACAAAATATAAAAACACAGTAAATTTACTTATAAAAAAACTTTATCAATCCCCTTTCTTATGCGTGTTTTTTACTTTGATGCTTAAGAAACAAAAAGAGTTCCGCTTCTGAAGACAAAATGCACGTTTTATTCGTAAATAATAGAGTTCTTGTAGTGCCCCGTTGTCCAACTAGCCCCGCCCTACCCTACCTGCTACAGTGAAAGCTCCCTTAGGCGGACAGCGACGGTCGAGGCACTTGTGTCCGTCTAAGGGAGTTGTCCGTCCAAGGGAAAAAAATTAAAAACCAATCAAAAATAGTTTTGCATATATTTTTATATGTATTAACCTATTTATTGATAGAAAGTTATACAAATTAAATCATGCCAATTGCACTTCAAAAACTAAAAAAAAAAAAAAAAAATTATTTCAGGTAGGTATGCAAGATTATTTGTAACAGACCACAAACACACACAGCTACATTGCAATTTAGCTGTTTTATTGGTTAAGTTAGTTCATTTGTCCTTATCATTCTCATAACATGTAAGAAAAGCTATGGGAAAATGTAGCTGATGAAGTTTTTGTCCGCCTAAGAGAATATAATTTACCAAATTGTGGCTTATGTGCCTGTCCGCGTCCGGGTAAGGGAGTGTCCGCTTAAGGGATCATAAAACGTACGGAATTTAAATTCAAGATCCACGGTCGGGAGAATTTGTCCGCCCAAGGGGATTGTCCGCCTAAGGGAGGTGTCCGCAATGGGAGCTTTCACTGTATAAGGAAAATTATGGATTCGTGAACAAAAAAAATAAGATAACAATCACACATGACATAACGATGATGGAGAAATCGAAAAAAGTGGGCCTGGAAATTGCCTCCGTCTGACTGTCTGTCCGTCCATTTGTTCGCACCTCTACAGCTTGAACGAATGAGCCGATTTGCTTCAAATTTGGTATTCAGTATTTATTTGGACGTAATTTTTGCTGTAGGCCCAAAATAAATGGTTCCTGCCATACAATCGTAAAGAAGAAAATCTATGTTTTCAAAAACGGCTAAAACGATTTTGATAAAACTTTCAGAACTCCATATCTTTTGGACAGTCTACCCTTTGGTAAGAAAAGATATTTCAGAATTTGCTTTATAACAATAGGGTAACTCTCATGGAACCAGAATTTTAAAATCTAATTTTTTCTTAAACTATAGGTATGTGCCTTGTACATACATCCGATTTCAATAAAAAAAATTCATACAGGAATTCGTTTTTAACCCTATTTATATGACATTTCATTTTTCCTTTGGAAACGCGTTGTTTTGAACTTTTCTCAACGTTGTCAGTGATCTTTTATCACGAAATTGTTTTGTTAATTACAAAAAACTCAGCTCTGGATGTGGAATATGCGTATGATAAGCTCATCAAATTCCGATCTTGAGAGCATTTTCCAATAGTAAATTATCGATCGTGTGACGTTTTGAACAATATAGTTTTAACTATATGCCTGTAAGACTCCAGGTTTTTTCAATGTGAAAAATACACAGCAGTTTTAGTAAAAATTAATAGAAAGATAGGAAAGAATTTTTGTTAGTACAATGGATTGAGAATTAGGTGATATTTATCTCACGAAAATCCCACGGGTGGCGTCCAGTTGAAGCTCGGAAAATATTGCTGCCCAGGCTAGGGCTCGAACCCACAACTCTAGGTGTGCAACCAAACACTACATTCACTGTACTATTGCCATTGCCAACCACAAAATCCATGAGTGGCACTTGCATTGGGGAGCACATCATATTCGATGTTGCAAAAAATGCCGAGGAACGTTTAGTTTTAATGTGATGATGTTGGAAATATTTTACCGGGGTATTAAAATTGACATATTTTTGAAGAATTTGTTTCGCACTCGAACATCGCTGTAATGTTTCTTGTCTAACTTTGTTGTGTCGCTACTTCCATTACCAGTGAACCAGCAAAATAGCCAGATACATCCCTTTACTTAAACAATTTCCCCGTAACACTCGCATCGCTAGAAATGCCAATCGAGCCTTATTTGTTGTTGAGAGATTTTTTACTTGCTCTATAGGGCAAGTATTGGTTACGTGCAGAAAAAAAAATCGAGGTTTTAATCAAACATGACATTACGATGATAGAGAAACCCAATAAATTGGTTTTCGTCATACCGTCCGTCGGTTTGTCTGTGCGTCTGTGCGGATGTGCGCTTTTTCACGTCATGCTACAGCTTAAACGGCTTGACGGATTTTCTTCAAACTTGGTATATAGCAGTTTAAAAAATAAAGTGCACGACTGGGTCGTACGAACTTGCTATAATGTGCTAAAATGGTCTTGGGGATTGAGATTTTCGGAAAAAGGCATTGCAAGAATCATATGAAATTTTACTAATCACTTAAAAATCAATAGTTAAAAGGTTTTTTGGAGAAAATGAAGTAAGCCATCAGATTTCTTTTGTTCTTTTAAATTTTAAGGAATTTTTTTTTCAAAATCGTTCGACCAGTTTTTTTCAAAAAACGGTTTTTTTTGAAAAACTTTTCGAAAACATATTCCAATTTTTTTTTTGAAGGGCTTCCACATTAAAAATTTCATCGAAATTCGGCGAGTGGCTTACGAGAAAATCGGATTTAAAAAAACCGGTCCTATGGGAGGTACCGTTATAAGACTTTTCCTGAAAAATCTATTCCAACCAAAACATAAAATTTGCACAGAAAACATTATTCAGAAAGTCTTATCAAAATCGTAGGAGCTGTTTTCGAGAAAAATTAATTTTTCACTAAAAATCGTATGGCAGGTACCGTTAGTTTTAAAGCTAGAATGCTAATTCCAAAAACCCCTCTATAGGACGTCATAATAATAAGTTTGAACCAAATCGGTCCAGCCGTTTAGGCTGTAGGTGCCGATACAGACAGACGGACAGACAGACAGACAGACAGACAGACAGACAGAATTGTCGGACCTACTTTTTTCGACTTCTCTATCATCGTAATGTTATGTTTGATTGTTCAAACAAAATTTTTTTTTTTTACGAATGCATAACTTGCCTTATAGTTCCTATAATCTCAAGTAAAAAAACGATTGATGAGGTTTTTTTATTTCGTTTTAGCCCGGATCAAACTGGTATCTTTCAAGTAACGGTTTTTTTCATTTTGGATTTTCTTGAAACGGCTCTAACGATTTTGATTAAACTCAAAATTTAGCTAACTTAAAGCAATTTTAATAAAACCGCATTTTTTGTTTTTGGCTCAAATGGTCATAACGAAAATCAGGTTAAAACGGCTTTTTTTCAAATGGCCATAAGTTTGCAACGGCTTGATTAAATTGACTCAAACTTCTTTTGGCATAGTTCTTTATAGTTTGCTACAAGATGGTTTTGTTAACTTTTCAGTGTAGCTTTTTAAAACAGTTGCTTCAATACAATGAACCGTTCAGTTTTAGCCAACTTTTTTGGTTCTATCTAATTTGCTCGAAAATGGCTCTAACGATTTTGATTAAACTTTGTGTGTTATATTCTTTTGGTGTTCTTAAGAGAACTGCGTTGTTAGTTTTTGGCGAAAAATGCTAATAACGGAGATCTGGTCTTAACGTCTTTTTTTCAAATGGCCATAAGTTGTCAACGGTTGTATCGAATTCAAACAAACTTTGTTTGGCATAGTAACCTACAACTCCCTATCAGATGGCATTGCATTTTTGTCAGTTACTCTTTTTTAAATGGTGGCTCCCATACAAAAAGCCACTAAATTTTGGCCAAGTTATGTAGTTTTTTCTAATTCACTCAAAAAAGATTCTGCCGATTTTTATTAAACTTTGTATGTAATACATAGAATGTTTTGAAGAAAACTGCATTTAAGTTTTTGGCTACAAATGATAATAACGAACATTGGTTTTAACAATTTTATTAATTTGGCCATAAGCGGACATTTATATATATCATTTATAGCACCCAAAAGATGACATCTAAATTTTAAATATTCAAAGGTTTCTTAACGTAAGCTCCCGCTCGGGTTTTCCAGTTTTAACCAAAATTTTGTAGTTTTTCCCAAATTTTTCAAACATGAGTTGTTCTTATTGATCGAAAACTTTGTTTTCATCGTACTATTGCACCCACAGAGCATGTACGTGCGACCCAGTCGTGCATTTTATTTTTTGTTGCACTACATGAATGTAGAATTCTTTATCCAGCTCATTAATTACAGATCATTTATAGACATTTAAAACATTTATCTCCTATCCATCTTTCCGGAACTCTCGCATTGTGTCAATTCATGCTAAGGGCATTTATAAACCCTTGAGTACGAGTCCATTATACAAAAACAATCAAAGATGTACATTGTACGTAATATTCAACAGGCTGTATTATATATTTTTTTATCAAATCGAATTAAGTCGGATAGATCCCTTGCCTTGGTTTTAAGCTTCACAGTATTTGGTGTTGGTTGCTTAACCCTTTTTCCATTTTTAAGCCTCAATAGTCAATATTACAGTGAATTAAAAACTAACTATGGTACACTTACTTTGATCCCGATTAATTTGGTCTGGAGAATTCCATAAGCTCGATGTGGCTCCAACATAAACATTATTTAATGATGATGGTGAAAGATCTGCCTTTGACTTTGTCCGATGTACTTTGTTATAACGTTGATCTTAAATGATTAAAATAAAATTAATTTAAATTAAATATATTCGTATATATCAAAAAGAAACCAAATCAAAAAAATATAATTAATCAAAAATAATTGCAAGTATCACAAGCCAATGATTATAGAGAAAAACATTTTTTTTTTCAAAAGAAAGTCAACATGAAACAAAATATATCCTTAACAAATTATTTTAATTAATAAATTTTTATAAGGAAGCATGGGCGGGGTTTTGAAATAAAATTATTGTTTCTTTTCAAAATGTTTCTGTAGTAATTTTTTTTTTTTTTTTTTTTTTGTAAAATGTCAACCCACCTTTGTTGTATTTGAGTATAACCATTGGCATTGTGTTCATGGGAACAGTTGGTGCTACCGTGGTAATAGTTGTCGTCTGGGGAATATCTGGAAAAATAAATTTAATTCGTTGTGAAAAATAAAATAATAGATGTGTACAAAACATTTGCATGTCAAAATATTCTCCAGCACGAACCGAAGGATACGGATGAGCTATTGAGTTTATTTGACTCACTGAGCGGAATGTTTGTGGTGACACAGTTTTTCCTTTTTAATGGATCTTTATAAATATTGAGGGCGCTGTTGATCATTTACAGTTCAAGTGTCATTAACGCACATTGAAATATAGCGATGAAATAAATACATAAGAGGTGTTGTGTCAATTACTTATGTAACTTGGGGATGGGTTTTATGGAGAACACTTTTTTTTTTTTTTTTTAAGGTTACCCAAATATATTTGGTTCAATGAGTTGTCAGTACTTGTGGGCTTTGAGGTGGATTATCTGCAGCAAGAGCAGTGAATAGAAAAATATACTGATGAATAGGTGTCGACATAACGATAGGACGATGAGATTTGTATGCGAAGAGTAAAAGTATTGATGTGGTTTGAATACAAATTGAAAAAGAATCATTTTTAATGATTCTGGGTATATTTATACATACCTGGATCACACATAACTACAAGTAGTTTAAATTAGTAATCTTTGCAATCTTCGCCTTCCGAAGTGTTATTACAAGAACACAGTATAAAAAGCTCATTAAACTCCGATTTGAACAGCATTGTGAACTGGGGTATTAGAAATCATGTGGAGTTTAATGCGTCGAAAACTCAATGCGGTCTTTTGTCGTTAAAGCTTAACATACCCCCTATGCCATTATCCATGAATGGTTCTTGCATGGAGGAGGCCGAAAAGCTATCAGTACTCGGTATGTATATCAGTGACAACCTTCGTTGGAATGACCATATACTTGAGGTTGCCAAGAATGCTGCAAGATGCTTAGGCTTCCTTAATTGATGCAAGAAGTTTTCCACCCCTTCTGATCAGGCTTCAATTTACAAAGCGTTAATACGCCCAAAACTTGAGTATAACTCCCATCTCTGGGCAAGTCCTTCTCAAACAGAAAAAAGCGCTAAAATTGAAAGGAGAGAGAAACATTTTGGAAACATTTCCATCCCTTGAACATCGTCGAAATGTTTCATGTCTTTCCCTTTTTTTATTACTCGAGTTAGCCAGATGAGTTTCATCCCTTAAACATTTCCTCCGCAAAACTCGTTTTGCTAGGAATGCTCATCAGTTTACAATGGAGCCCAATTTCGGACGTACCGTGAAATTTATAGGGATTCTTTTTTCATCCGCACAACACGAATGTGGAATGAATTGACTGGTACCATTGTATATACATTTTTATAGTAATTTCTGAATTTCGTCAATGGCGGCGCTTGTTGTCTTATCTACTTTGCATGAAATGTCTTCTGTTGTTGTTTTTGCCTCCCATCGTAGTCTAGACAAAAACCACTCCTTACGCACCAATCAAGTGCTTGTAAACTTCACCCATAGATGGCGCACCAAACGTTCCTCTTATTGGGAGTACTATTATAGATTTTAAATACAATGACGTCATATGATTATCCAAGACACCAACAATCGACGCGCCAATTGTGCATTTGAATATTTTATGGACCGGCGAAAGAAATGTAATTTTTTCTGTTTTGAGGCGAATGTTATAGTTGGCATTTTATAGTTGAGGAAACTTCCGAATGCTAAATTAAACTCAAAATTTGCTACCGAAGTTAGATATTAAACACGGAGAATCCAGCATGACGGTATATGGGCCTGCTTTTCCCACTACACACCATCAATGAGATCCGATCTCAAGCAATGAAATGAAATGAAATGAAATGAAATGAAATGAAATGAAATGAAATGAAATGAAATGAAATGAAATGAAATGAAATGAAATGAAATGAAATGAAATGAAATGAAATGAAATGAAATGAAATGAAATGAAATGAAATGAAATGAAATGAAATGAAATGAAATGAAATGAAATGAAATGAAATGAAATGAAATGAAATGCAATGAAATGCAATGAAATGAAATGAAATGAAATGAAATGAAATGAAATGAAATGAAATGAAATGAAATGAAATGAAATGAAATGAAATGAAATGAAATGAAATGAAATGAAATGAAATGAAATGAAATGAAATGAAATGAAATGAAATGAAATGAAATGAAATGAAATGAAATGAAATGAAATGAAATGAAATGAAATGAAATGAAATGAAATGAAATGAAATGAAATGAAATGAAATGAAATGAAATGAAATGAAATGAAATGAAATGAAATGAAATAACTATAAAAATGTATATACAATGGATTGTCCTATACACTTCTATGTTGAAATCTTTGAGAGAGTGGTGCTGGCGTATGCAGAGCAGCATATTTCGTAATTGTGGTCCCTCGTCAAGAAAGCTTAAAAGTGGTCTTAGAGTTTATTTGTCCAAAATCAGGGAATGGAACATGGTTTCGCTCGATCTCAATCTTAATTCAATTGAGAATGTTAGGGCCGATATGTAAGGAAAGCTGTTTTTTTTTTTTTTTTTTTTTTTTGAAATCGAAGCCGCTTCAATTCAATGACAAGACGTTGTGGGGACATAATAGCCAAGAAAAGATTTTCGACGTATGACTGATTTTGAATTGATATTGAAAAGGGTCAGTCACCGTTTATGGACAAAAAACAAAAAAAAAAGTAAAATCACACTTGAAGTTAACGTTACTTATATTAAATTGTATCACTTTATGTGTACTACGAAAAAGTTGTAAGAAGTTCTACGATTAAAATACTCATGCAATCCTTAGAATCAGACTGCTACAGCTTACGGCCTATTTGAACTCTTTTTTGTCCTTTAACTCAAACTGAACCACGAAACGGACTTTGAAACGGTTTTCACCATCATGAAGATTATTTTTTTCTGAAGGTTTATATACAGATGTAGTGAAAAGTATTTTTCTTATAAGTAAAAAATAATGAAAAACGTGGCAACGAACTATATAAGACACCATAAGTGTCTATAAGTAGGTATATGAAGAGATGAAAGATTTTAAATTGATTTTAAGAAGAGTTTCGCTACCTGTTCTAAGGCCAAGATTTTACAGGTAAGTTTTACTTACGTAAGTTACTCACATAATCAATTTCTGTACAAATTTCCAGTGTAAACGGCTCTGTAAGTGACTTACATTATGTTCAGATCAATTTACGTAGGCTGTAAGTTGAAAGGGAAACTTACAAGTGTAAACGCGAAAACGTAAGTTACTTCTGTAAGAATTATGTAAGTGTAAGTGATAAGTTTGTTAATTGCACCCGTTTCGCGAGTTATGAAATACAATGCGATAAATTTGTATACATTTGCAATAGCAATTGCACCATTATGAGTTTTGCAAACATAGATACACAAAATCACGCCCCTCTACAAAAGTTTTATTTTTCATTTCGAAACAAAGTTTGTTTAATCAGATTAGTTCACAAATTATTTGTAAACTATAGTTTTTGCATGGTACCTAAATGTTTTTATTACCTTCTTGTTGTTGTGCTATAAGCATAAACGTTCCGAAAGACAATTTAAGAAATGGAAACTATGTAAGTATCTATCGGTAAAAGACTTCGAACAAGTTTTAGTCACAAAAAGTCAAAAAACGTATTACTTAACATGGCAAACTGAAGAACTTCCCTTTTAAAAATAGCATATCGCGCTTATTTTAAGAGAATCTTCTTACTAAGAAAGAAATAAAAATATCTTTTTTGCTGAATACAAAAGGTGACAACTCATTACTTTTAGCATGATATCGATCTTCATTTTTATTTTATTGCAAAGATTCTTTAACGTGGTATTGATTAAACCTTATCGAATGTGAGTTTTTTCTTCATCTCATCCTTTCATTATTCATTTGCAATTATCCAAAGTGTCAATAAAACAGGAAATCCAACAAATTGAATACACTCTAAAAATATCTCCAAACCTAACCACATAATGCCACAGTAGATTCTTTCGGATGTTAACAGAAGTCATCCCAATATATGTGTGGTGTGTCGTGTCTGGTGTGTGGCTTATGTATGTTGTGATGAGCTTTTTCATTCACTCAAACAAACCAACAAAATATCTCACATTCTGATCTAAAAAAAAAAAAGAAATCACTTACGATATAATTTAATTGCTCCGTCTGTATCCCCTAGTGAATTCTTGGCCACACAACGATAAGAACCAAAATCCCTTATGTCAACATCGTTCACCGTCAATCGCATTGTTATCTTGTATCCATTCTCCAGGACTTCTTGCAAAAAGTGCTCACCTGAAAAAAAAGATAGAACAATACAAAAATTAATTCAAATGTCAAATTTCAGCAAACATCGAACAATATAAGAGCAAGAGATTATTTCCAATCCAATTGAATGGTGCCCAGAATTACTTCGATGACCAATTCGAAATCCCATACCCCATCACCGATATTGAATTGACTGACCGAATGAGAGCAGCCTTTGCTTAACCAAAGTCACTCTTAAATTGATTTGCATTCACTATATCACTTCATACATATGTATGTATGCATGTAGTACTATACAACATGGCCAGTAGCCTTTCGCTACCACGTTGGATTTCACACAAATGGAGGTCTGGACAAAAACTAGCATAGGATCAGGAGAAAATGCTGTAGAGAATGGAAAACGTTTTACTCCTTTTCATATATGAATCCCATGGTTTATTCATGAATCGTTCACTTCAGAGGTGAGAGTGTCAGAAGGCATCTGGATAGATATAAATATTTTTTTGTTTTCATCCTGTATTAACCGTTAGGTGAATTTTGTTGGTTAGATAAAATGAATATTTATTACCCTAAAGTTTTTGCTTAGCATTGTTTTATATCATTTTTATGATTTGAGAAATTTGAGGACAGTTTTAATAGACGATGCTTGATTTGATAAACTTTTCAGAAATGGTTGTGATATTTGCGACTGACCACTGAAATTTAAAGAGAGTTTGATTCTGATATATCCTGAAGTCGACTAAGCATCTCAAAGGGGTAGATCTTAGATATTTGAAAAATTATTTGCGAAAGTCCTGTGTCTCAGAAAAGGTCGATCAATGGAACGTTAGATTCTTCCAACTGTGAAATAAATTTTGAAAAAATGCGATACAACTTCGAAGCTATTGAGAATTTAAAATGATAAGTTTATTGCTTTAACTTTGTTTAAAAGTTTACTTTTTAGAGAACCGCTTGTTAGAATTTCACAGCCAGATTCGTAACTGGGGATACTGAAGAGTGAAGACAGAATCGTAGTAGAACTCCAGCAGCATGCAGCGACTAGTATATATGTTCCATTTTTATTAGTGATTTGTAAAAGAGTTTTTGAATTGTTTCTTAATTACTAAAGGTGTGCGGGTGGCAATGGTACAGTGGATGTAGTGCTTGGTTGCTCAACCCGAGAGCTTGGAGTTCAAACCCAGCCTGGGCAGCAATTTTTATTTATTTCCCAAGTTTCAACTGGATGCCACCCGTGGAATTTCCATGAGATAATTATCACCTAAAATCTCAAACCACTGTACCACCTTTCTTTCCTATCTTTCTATTCCTTCTCTTTCCTCGCTCGCACATGTTAATTCATTATAAAGGTAATAATAACCCTTTGAGTGCGAGTGAATTATAAAAAAAAAAAAAAAAAGGTGGCGCAGACAGTCCATTGTGGAACACCGCCTCAACCAATAAAGAATAAACCCCGCCAGTAAAGCCGGTCCCTAGCCAGTGCGATAATTCTCCACTTGATCCCGCCACCTTAGATGGGGTCTTCCAGAACTGCGTCGATCCTCCGGGTTTTAATTGAAGACTCGGCGAGCTGGTGCGTTTTCGTCCATACGCTCTACATATACCCAACTATCTTAGCCGCTGTATTTCAATCTTTTTAACCATGTCAATGTCTTAACATAGCCCTGACAGTTCTTTATTGAATCTTCTCCGACACATCCTCCACTGATCTTTCTCTCAAATTCGGATGAATACAAGGTTCATCCGATTGTGTCAGTGTCCATGTCCTGTCCATGCTTCAGCCCCATAGCCCATACAGCCAGACTGAGATGATAATGGTCTTGTATAGTGTCTCTTTAATCCTTTGAAAAAGGGATTTTCTACTAAGATACCTTCTAAGCCCGAAGAAACAGCAATTGGCAAGAGTGATTCTTCGACGGATTTCTTTACTGATATTGTTTTGAGAGGTTATAGTGGAACCCAAATGGACTAAATTTTTGACAAACTTCAAGTTATGTATATCTGTTCATCGTGACATTTTGAAAGAGCCCATGAGTCGGTGGTGTTCTTAAAAATTTTGACGGAGCAGTGAGGGTTCTCCATAGGCATCCTGAACAATCGAACGAGTTTAGCATTGATGCCAAGAAGTGACATGGCTCTGTATAACTCGTTCCTGTTCACGCTGTCATATGGATTTTAAAATCGATAAAAAGGGGGTGAGTATCGATTTGGAATTCCTGGGGTCTTTTATAAAATCTGTCGAAGTATGGAAATTTGTTCGACGGTTGACTTACCGGGCCCAAAACCAGACTGATAGGGGCCAATCAGTTCACGTGCAAAAGTGTTCAGACGATCGCACAGGATATCCGACAAGATTATATTGGTGACATTTAGGAGGCTTATACGTTCTACCTCTGTAGCTGGCGCAGTTCATATTATCTGCTTTCTTGTGGATAGGGCACACAATGCTGAGGTTCCATTCGTCTGGCATACTTTCATCCGAGCAGATTGTACAGATAAGTTGTTGTATGCTTCTCACCAAGTTATCTCCTTTAGTTTTGGTATTGCTACCCGAAATTCTTCTTTGTCGGGTGGACAGAGAATTTGTTCATCATCGTCCAAATCGCGTGGATCATTCTGCTTGACAGCGATTAGTTGGTTGTCTTCGCCATTTACCAGTCTGCAGAAATGATTTTTCCAAATTCTCAGCTACGTCTTCGTATCTTCAATGACATTCCTACCCTCGTCTCTACGGGCTTCCGCTCGGGTTTTGAATCCCTTGGATGAATGTTTTACCCTTTGGTAGAAATTTCGAACATTGATTCTGCCTTATCACCCTTCAATAGATTCAACCATTCGTTTTTTTAGTTCTCTCTTCTTTTTTCTGAGAAACCAATATTCCTTCCTCCTTTTTCTTTTGCTGTTAGACCGCACGGGGAGCGCTCTTAGCAGCTCTGGTTCTGGCCTGCAGCATTGCCTGATAATCTTTCCACCTTTGCAAATGAGAATATTGTGATGTTATTATGATGCTTTAATATTCAACTCTGGCAACTCCTTTCGATTACAGCTGCCATTTTGAATTCCAGCAGGAAGGTAACGTTTTTTCATAGCGTGCTACTTGAAGCTGCAGAAAGCAAGGATCTTGTGATGTTTTTCCAAAGAACCTCCATCCGTGAAATCGAACTGAATAATGGATCAGCAGACTTCGATACTGATGGATCAGGAGATACATATATACACTCCTGAAACGTAATTGGCAATGAATACCTAAGTTATGTATTTTAAACAAAACTTTAATGCAAATGGATTGGCTAGAAATTAGTATTAAATTGTCAGCATGAAATTCTCCTTTTAATTTCTAGCAAGACTATACCTTATCCAACTTCAAGCTTTCACCTTAATCCTTCCTCTACAATTCTACATATCTAATTACACGACACGACTGGCAAAAAGGATTTATCCGGATTGAATACAAACACAGAGATACATATACTTAAAAAAAAAAAAAAAATCTATAAGAATTCCTATATAGAATATACTAACCTGGTACAATTATAGTGTCATTCTTCATCCAGTAGTTAATGGACTTTGGGTACGCTTCCGACTGACATTCCAATGTGATATTCTGACCAATGGCAGCTCCAACTAATTGATTCTGAATCCAGATCATTGGTGGAACTAAAGATAGGAAGATGAATGTCATTGTTGACGTTATTGTTGTTTTTGTTGTTGTTATTGTTGTTGTCGTTGATGGTGGTGGTGGACAGCAGATAAAAGAGAAAATAGAAAATGGAAAATACATATTAAGTCACTTGGAATTTAAAATAGGTACTCTGGGATTAGGTCTTTAGGATTTTGGGTTCTAAGAGGAAGTAATCTAAAAGTCACTTATTAAAGGATTGCATTGCATACGACTGAGTTGAGAGTAGATATACATAAATGAATGAGTATGAACCAGAACCAGCAAAATGCACTTGAGGCGACGATAAAATGAAATCCCTTAAGTTTGTGTATCTGAAGGTGGACGGCCGGCAATGGAATGGTTTAATCTCGTGGTATCCTTTGAGAATTCACTTTCACTTGACATTCTATGCACACATATAATAGCTTGACGTTAAAAGTGCCTGATTCTTTATAAAAATATACCTAGCCACAACTTCCACCATCATCATCATCTCAATCGTCCATGTGCAATGCTAAGGGCTATTTAAACCAATTCCCTTGCTTCCATCTATATTTATTTTTTGGTCCACACCAGACCAGAAGAGATACACAAACTTTTTATGGATGCGTATCTATACTATCTTCATATTATATGTTGTACAATGTACATATACGGGATGGTTTGGTTTGGGGATGTGAATCTAGTATGATTGCAAAGGAAGAATGATAAAAGAACGACATTTTTTAATTAAAAACTTACAGTGAACAATTAGCATTACCCTCTTGCTGACAGTCGGTGGTATACCATTGGATGCTATACATAGATATGCGCCCATGTTGAGTCGATTTACTTTTGAGATAGTTAAATATGATCCGTTGTAGCTGATAACTGTAATTGTATTGAAAAAGAAATGAAAAAAGAATTTACATATTTAAATTGTTCTTTTTTTTATTTTGCTTTTGTTTTTGTAGTCGAATTTTAAGGATACAATTATGTATATGAATCAAATTAAGGAAATTATAATGGGAAAAGAATAATTCTTATTTTAAATGATTGATTACACAGAAAGAAATCGTTTAATAAGTTAAAAAGTCACAAACTTTAATATTAAAGAGATGATGACTGCCGCATGCTTTCAAATTGACTCCACTCCACGAAAAGTGTAGCTCGCAGGTAGACTTGAGGGAATGCCGAATCGCTTAGAGCAAACCCTGACTTGGCAGCATATTTATTTATTTTCCAAGCATTAAGGCTGTTTCCCAGGGAATAAAAAGATGGTTTTGTTGTAAAGCTACCGTAGAAAGGTGTTCTCAGGAACTGTAATAACCGCATGGAAACTGTAATTGTTCTTGATTGGATAAAATCTAGAACCGAGATTTCGCTCAAGAGGCACCAAACGGGGTCTCTTAGCGATCGATCGTACACTTAGGGTAAAGTCGGGTGATATGGCCCCCTTTCAATATCTCACACTTAATGACTTCTTTTCAAAACAATGAGAACAACATATCAATCAGTATAACTTAAGCTATTAGATTGTCCAGTTCAACTCTCCCGAATAAAAAAAAATTGTGAGTATTAAGCAAAAAGTTTGTTTGTGTATTAGTGAAGTTCGTGGTAATACGAAAGTATTTGAGACCAGACGTTCAATTTTAAAAGAAGGGAAAGAAATAATCATCTTCGTTTGGGTTTGCTTACTGTTATAACTTTGCGGGCTTGATTTCTCTTCTCATGTTATTTGGAATAGCAGAAGCAAAGTCAAAAAGGTGATATGGCACCTCAGAAGTTCGCCGAGGACAGTATGTCAGGCCACAATGAGCAAATATCGTTGCACGATGACTCGATGGTCCCGAAGATTTCTTGGAAAATATTTGTGTGAGATTATGCCCTTACAACAAAACCGGACGAGTGGCTAAACTGCATAATATGTCACTTTTAGTCACATGAATTACTGTACATTGTATATAACAACAACTGCAACAAATTTGAAAAAAAAAACAGCAAGAAAAAAGTGAAGTGCCATTTCAACCGCAAGCAGGTGCCATAAATCACCCTCCATTTTTTAAGTCGTCTTTTTTAAGGTTTTTTATTTTTGAAAAAAAAAAAAAAACATAAGCGAGAGCTACAGTACGTTTGCAACGAACTGTTGGATACCCTATTCCCTATATTTTTGTATCTGTATGCGTCCGCCTCCCGCAGCCAGCCGATGTTTCAGTTTCAGAAACAAAATTCCTCTTTAGCAGACAGAACAAATTCAATAACATTAATTTTGTGTGGTGGGATGTTCAATTAGTGCTGGCACAATAAAAAAAGGGGTGCGCCACGCCCAAAGTTAAGACTTTTTATTGCCAAGGCAATTAGTATCAGCTCAGTGACATTTAATTTTTTTCTTGCCGATCGATTTGAACAAAACAAGACACAACTAATTTTTTTAAAAATTAAATTTTGAATTGAAATAGCGTTTATGGACGTTTTTAACAATTTTTGAACCACACTCTGCTACGTAACTAGGGAATACAAATCTAAGTGTTCATATTTTTACTTCAAAACTGCGACCGATAGTAAAAAAACGTTAAAAAATTAATGCATTACACGACTTTTGACGGAAACGCCCCTTAGAAGTGGGCGTGTCTTAAAAATTTGAAGCACTAACTGAGCTTTGGTCAGTATTTAGGCATATGTAAAAAACTGCAGCTGAATCGAGTAGTTTTTAAACGATCTTACCTGAACAAAGGTATTTTATCAAAATCACGCCTTTAAAAGTGGGCGTATTGAAAAATGTTCACAAGAAAATGTAGAGATATATTTTTCAAATAACGAACGGAAGGGAAAAGGTTTAAATTGAATATTGGAAGTACTAAACTACGTTTTTCGTTCTTTCATGAAAAGTGGGCGTAAGCCACACCCAAAATTCAAAAATTTCTTTTCATACACAAAATTTTTAGTTTCTATTAAGAAACGCAAAACTTTGGCTTGCAGATTCATTATATATACCGTTTATTTACAAAAACAATTTTTTATAGTTTCTTGTGAGAAGTGGGCATCAGCCACGCCCAAAATCATTTTTTTTGATTTCATACATAAGATGTTTATGTGCGAGTAATACCCACAAAATTTAATGTTTTTCGTTTTAATATAACAATTGTTATTTTATAAAAACCATATTGATGGTTTTGTATGAAAAATGGGCGTCAGTCACGCCCAAACTTAAATATTTTTAATTGATTGGAAGAAGGTTTACCTAAAGCTTACGTGTGCAAAATTTTAGCGTTATGCTTTTATCGTAACTGTACAAACAACATATTTTATTTTACCAAATTGAGGTTGTTCAACAAAAATGGCGATTGTGGGCGTGTTTGGAAGCGGATTTTACTGGTTCAAGAACTTAGTCTTACTCTTGAACCAAAGATTATATGCACAAAATTTCAGCTTTCTAGCTCAAAATTTGCGACCTCTAGAGAGTATACATACGGACGGACGGACGGACGGACGGACATGGCTAAATCGACTAGGCTTTTGATTCTGAGTCAGAATATATATTTTTCTATACCTAACGGTATTATTTTTCTATGTTACAAACTCCACACCAAATACAATATACCCATTCTATGGAATAGGGTATAAAAATTATTCAACTGACTGTGAACTTCAAAGAAATTTTTTTGCTTAAAAACTATTTTAATAATAAAGTTATTTTGGTTTGCATAAAAAATATTTTTTAATTTGGAAGTTATATTTAAAGAGAAAAATGGGTGCCATATCCCCCGACTTTACCCTGTTTTAGAAATAAAGGCAGTTGATTGCAATATACCGCAGTAGATCTTACAAAAAACAACAAATAAAAATAAACTGCACAACTGGGTCGCACGAACTTATATGTAACAGTGGTCTTGAGAGTTTGAAAAAATTATGTCTATATTAAATTTTATCACTACTTAAAGCGGTTTTTTTTTTTGTTTGTTCAAAATATTTAGAACTTAAAAAAAAAAATCCAAAACTGGTCGACCAATTTTTTTAAAAAGTTAATAATTCATTTTTTAAAAGAAAAATTTCGAAAACTTATTATTGGTATTGTTAATTTCTAGAAATTTGTAGTTCTTATCAGGGGAATTGAAATTTAAAAATAAAAAATTGATCCAAGGATTCAATTCGCCATTCCGAGGCGGCCACTTAACATCGGCAAGATGGTTGATAACTCTATTTTAGAATTTGGTGAGCAAGAGATTGATTGTGACATGGGCTGTGTGGCACGGCGCGCGCTTCGTTCTGGCTTGAACCAGTTTTTGTCCAAATCCTTTCACTTAATAAAAATGCGTTGGTTTTTTGAGCAAAACGTGCGGGTTTTCCGAGCTTAGATGCGACAATTTTGTTTTTTACTGTAGCCACCGATATAAAATTTGCTGCCCAAAACCGTTTTAAGGCTACCCTAAGGCCCAAACTATACGAGGCGGACGCCGCCAGACGGTCGTTATTCAATTGGACCTTGTAAGCGAATAATCCGACATATTTCTGGAGCGGTTGAAATCGATGGCGAGTTGCAGTCATATTCTAGTTTATGTGCACCGCACGACGACTATGCTTTCCACAAGCATACCAGTCTCACAAAATTTTAGCACAAACTTTGCGTAGAGCAGGTGCTTCATTTCGGACAAAACTTCTTTTTCAAAAAGTGCATTGCTTGGGCTACATAACAAAACACTCACTTTGGAAATAAGTTTTCAATAGGTATTTGCCAACGTTGTTCAAGATTAAAGCAACTTATTTCCTGCTGCGGAGGTATGATACGTATTTTACAAAATAACCTGTGATTTAAAAAGTTACCACTAGATGGCCCACCCTTTATGAGTTATTTAATTACAAAATTCAAAAGCTAACTTTGAATACAAAATATAATATCAATTAATTTAAATTTACTGACTTTCCCAAACAAGTTCGCTTTAAAGTTTTAAGTTTATCCAACTCCACCCACACAGTCTCGAACTCGACCAAGAACAAAAAACAAAATCCTCAACCCTCAAAAATGAGATAATCGCCATTGCTGTTGCACATGGAAAATTCAAAATTTATCTCAAATTTATTGCGTTAGTTTCGTCCTTAATTTGTTATGCACATTAAATAAAAACTGTAAACTGTGCGATTGTTCTAATTTCCGGTCCACCACAAAAAACTAAAAAAAAAAAAAAAAAAAACATAAAGAAAAACACCCACACCACTCCAGGCAGCAGATAGTGAAGAGCAACCGTTATAATCACGTGGTCGGATATATGCAAATTTCGAAATTCACACACAAATTTGTTAGAATAACAAAAAAAAAAAAAAAAAAAAAATGGTTCTCTTTGCCTCTTACTATAACACCACCGACCAACCACCCTTCTCTATATATTTCTCCTTTTTAAGTTTTTAACAAATTTTATTGCTCGGGTAAACATATTTTGCCCGTAAGCCGAGTCCTTTTCGGTCTTTGGTGGTTTTCTCTCTATAAACGAACGGTACTATGAAATAAAGCCAATTGTTTCAAACATTTTTGTGAAAATTGCTTAACACTATAAACACACATATCTACATATTATACAAGTATCTACAAGTAGAGAGAGGCGGATCTCTTATGTCATGGAGTAGGAATATTGGGGGTGGCTTTTTCGCCCCGAAAAATCTACCAAAAAGGACTTTCATTGCATGCATGGATAGATGAATGCATATAGTATCTATTGCTTTGCTTTTTTTTTTTTGTATATTTTGTACTTACCATCTGGTCCATTGGGCACTGGAATCGGATCACCACTCTCTCTTCGCCATGTTATCGTCGGAGCTGGAGATCCTGTCGCTGCACATTTCAATGTAACATTGCTTCCCTCCCGAATTACCATATCCGTGCTCGTTTGGTAATCGAGGATGTCAGGTGGAACTATATATATACATATATATATTTATATATGGTCGGACGGGCCAAACAGGAGCATCGTGATGGAAGAGGATGCGGAAAATTTGCAGCAGGAGCAGCAGCAGTGTGTTGCATGTGTGAATTTTCAAATGGAGCCGCACACAGCATGACAGCCGGGGATAAAACATATGACGGTGCACGTTGTTAGGATGTACGTTGCATGACATTGACGGCACCAACCAAAAGCACCATATAGTATTGCAAAAACAACCGTATTCAGGATAAAAGGCAGATGATGGTTGGTTGGTTGGTTGGGTGGTTGGCGAGAAACACCGGCAGCATCATCGTTCGTGTTCGTAGAAAATGAAAATTGTAACGGGAGAAATATGACGGAAAGATATTTTTGTATTATTTTGTCACTTTTTGGAAAGAATATTTATAATTAAAATGCACATAAATCATTGTTGTTTTATTGTAAACAAAGTAAGTAAAAAAAAAACACACACACATATATACACAACAACGCAACGGTTAAATTTCGTATACACAATACTAAAATGAATAATAATGTATTCTGTTTTATACAGAGCTTATCTTTATGGATATTATATTATTATATGGCAGGCACCCTGTTGTATACAAACAAAAACAAAAACACTCATGTACCGTTCCTTAAAAAGTTTATAGGAACTGTACCTACCTATACTGTTTGCATAGATAAGTTTTGTCCTCATTAATACAATCTACCTGTGGAATGTATCCTGTAGCTGTAGCCGCATCATCATCATCATCATCATCATCATCATCGTCCTTATATCTACCCACTACAGAAACTTTTTATTCTATTAAATATTTATATGTTAAATTAATTATGCGAAAATACATGTATAGTACCTTTACACCTACACATACCTATATGCAGATATGTATTTTGCTTATTGTTAAAATATTTGTTCAGTCAAAGGGATGTATTTTAACAGTTGCACAGTTTACCGGAAATTAAATTTGGTATTAATTGCTTATTGAATATGTAATATGAAATACAGAGTGGAGGGGAGGATTTTGACAACATTCTGACCCGAGGTGACAGGTCTATTACCTAACCATAACCATGTAAGAGACATTTTGTCAGTTGGATTGGTAGCGATATAGGAGAAAGGCAATAGGGTCATAATTGTCTGTATATTCACAGGTGTATACGATTCGTTTGTTGTAGATTTTGATTAATTTTCAGGGTAGAATTACACTTTTTGATGTGATTTTGCTCTTCAGCCATACTTTTGCTGGCCAGGGGTAAGGGAAAGAAGCTAAGTAAGGTGATTTTTGTTATGGGATATATTTGATTGCCAATATTGCAAGTTTTGCTTCATGTGAGGTGATTATCATGTTCACAATGCTTTTTTGCAATGATTATGAAGTCAAAGCAGTTTATGTGCACTACACATTAAATATAACCTTTAACACCAGATATCAGTTATTTTAAGTCTTAAGCGGCATAGCTTAACACTATGTCAAAATCTCATCAAGCATATGTGAGAGTGTGTGCACCGTGATTGATGCAAAATCAAAAAAAATTTAACCAGTGTACCTATTTGACGCTTTAGCCAAAAACTAAAGATAGCAAACTACTTAAAAAAACTCATTTTACAGGGTGATCCCTAATTCGTTAACAATATTTAAAGGCATATAATTACTGGGTTTGGTATATTCTGGTCGTTCTAGAGTAAGGGCTTAGGTATCTCCTATCCTGATATCATTTTTATATCCTGCCTATTCCATAGAATGGGTATATTGTATTTGGTGTGGAGTTTGTAACATAGAGAAATAATACCGTTAGGTATAAAAAAAGTATACATATTCTGACTCAGAATCAAAAGCCTAGTCGATTTAGCCATGTCCGTCCGTCCGTCCGTCCATCCGACCGTCCGTCCGTCCGTATGTATACTCTCTAGAGATCGCAATTTTTGAGCTAGAAAGCTGAAATTTGGTATATATAATCTTTGGTTCAAGAGTAAGGCTAAGTTTTGTAAAATCCGCCCACAAACACGCCCACAATCACCATTTTTGTTGAACAACTTCAATTTGGTAAAATTAAATGATGTTTTTTTACAGGTACGATAAAAGCATAACGCTAAAATTTTGCACACGCAAGCTGTAGGTTAATTTTCTTCCAATTAAATAAAAATATTTCAGTTTTGGCGTTGCTGACGCCCATTTTTCACACAGAACCATCAATATTGTTTTTATAAAATAACAATTGTTATGTTAAAACGAAAAATATTAAATTTTGTGAGAATCGCTTGCACATAAACATCTTGTGTATGAAATCAAAACATTTTATTTTGGTCGTGGATGACGCCCACTTTTCACTAGAAACTATAAAAACTAGTTTTTGCAAATAAACGGTATTTATAATAAATCCGCAAGCCAAAATTTTGCATTTGTAAATGAAAAGAAATGTTTGAATTTTGGGAGTGGCTTACACCCACTTTTCATGAAAGAACGAAAAACGTAGTTTTAAAAATTTAAAATACTATCAATATTCGATTTAAACTTTTTTCCCTTCCGTTCGTTATATGAAAAATATATCTACATTTTCTTGTGTAAATTTGTTCAAAGCGCCCACTTTTAAAGGCGTGATTTTGATGAAACACCTCTGTTCAGGTAAAATCGTTTAAAAACTACTCGATTCAGCTGTACTTTTACACATATGCCTAAATACTGGCTAATGATAAAAGCATAGTTAGTGCTTTAAATTTTTCTTACAAATTTGTTCGACACGCCCACTTTTAAGGAGCGTTTCCGTCAAAAGTCGTAATATGTATTAATTTTTTAATGTTTTTTAACTATCGGTCGCATTTTTGAAGTAAGAAAATGAACACTTCGGTTTGTATACCTTCGTTATGTTGCAGATTGTGGTCCGAGAATTGTTAAATACACCCATAATCGCTATTTCAATTCAAAACTTAAAAGTTTAAGTTTTGTCTTGTTTTGTTTAAATTGATCTGCAAGCTTACTTAAAATTAAATGTCACTGAGCTAGCTCATAGTAGTTGCCCTGGCATTAAAAAGTCTCAACTTTGGGTGTGGTAAACGCCTATTTTATTTTTCCAGCAAATATTGAAAACAGGCCACTCAAAATTAGTGTTATTGAATTTGTTCCTGTCTGCTAAAAAATAATTTTATTTCTGAAACTATACATACATACAAAAATGCAGGGAATAGGGTATCCAACAGTTCGTTAAAAACGTACTGTAGCTCTCGCTTATGTTTTTTATCTTGCCAATGCTAATTTTTTGACTTTTACAATTTTAATTTTTGTTTTAATAACTATAGTTAAAATAAAAACCAAAGACAAGTAGGGGAGAATGGGGCTTAAAGTAACAGAGGTAAGGAGTAACAGCTAAAAAAACAGGGTTCTTCTTAAAATTAAGAATCGCGTGAAAGAGAAAAAAATGCATCTTTTCCATATGGGTTTACCACGATATCTAGAAAAAAAATCTAGAGCCAAAAAATCTGGAAAAAAAATATAGAATTACCAAAATCTAGAAATTTTTAATCTCGAAAACCAAAAATCTAAAAAAAAATCTAGAACGGACAAAACCTATAATTAATAATATTTTTTGAGAAAATGGTTACAATTCGCGCGTGCGAATAGATTTAGAATTCCTCTAAAAAATTCTAGAACACTATTTTTCTAGATTATTGTAGATTTCCATCTTTCTAGATTTTTATACATTCTAGATTTTTATACATTCTAGATTTTTATTACTTCTAGATTTTGTCTTTCTAAAATTTCATGGTGAGGCAAGTTGCAACATTTGTGCGGGGTAAATATTGTAACATGTTATAAATGGCCCCTTGATTTTTTTTTACAGATCGTTTTGAACAACAAGGATCGAGCGCGATTTTCTTCTTTCGTTTTCTAAATTTCTTATTTTGTGTGATTGATAATTAAAAAAGGTTAGGTAGCTCTAACCAACAGCGATATTCGAGGAAAGAAAACAAATTCTTCGCCAGAAATGGAAACAAAACAGAAACCAAGAACGGAACTAAAAAGGGGTCCAAAACCAAGCAAAAACGACAGGTGTAGAAGATGATACAACTAATAAAGATATGGCATTGCGCATGGTGCCAAACAAAACGTCAAAATATTGTCAAACTCCTACGGGGTTCTTATGACGTAGAGCGCATAGAGTAGAGCGAAACAAAAGTTTAAAGTGAAGGCGAAAACGAGAAGGCAGGGTTTCTTATGACGAGATGCGCAGAACAAATCAAAAATGAAACTAGGAAGGCGTTATCTGTAGTAGTTGAATCATGGGTGTAGAAGCTGTCAGCCATTTTATGAGGAATTCATGATGATCAGCAAAATTTATGTTCCGTTTGTTGTGGAGAATTATCTGACAGCTTGCCAGGGAAATTTGGGTGCGGTTCATAATATGCAAAAAATTTGCACCAAGTGCCTTAAATGATGTTTTCGTTTATTCGTATGCTTAAACTGTGACACGAATGAAAATTCTTCCTACTAGTCCTATGATTGAACTGTGATTTTTTTTGTTTTTAATAATGGCAGTTCACATTAATTCGGTGTACATAACACCGCGTTGTCGATTATATTTAACACCAACTGTACTGTCGGAAAATTTTTCCCGTCGGTGTGAAAAATACACCATGATTTGGTTTATAAAATATATTATTACCGTTCCAATATCTGAAACACAGAATTAATTTCGAAATAAAATGTACACCGTTTTTTTTTTTCTAAACCGGAGAGGATTTAATTTTACACCAAAGTTTATGACAGAAAATGTAGGTATCTGAAGAATTTGGAATTGTTTCATATTATTCCCCTTCAAAATATGCATGTTGTAAAGGGGGGCAAGTTTGTTAATAAATATTGTCAAGTTAGTTCCTTTTTAAATAAAAAAAGATTCTTTTTAAACTTGTATTACGAACTCATTTTTACTAACGCGTTTGAACGGGTTGAATATCCATTAACAACTGCCGTGTAGCATGCTGCGAATTTGTAAGTAAAAATAAACGAGCACTTTTTGTTGAACGATCTTTGTTCCTATCCTCTCTAAAAATTGAGCACCTTAAAAACTTCAAATAATTAAAGGTTTCTATAACGATCTGTGAAAATAAATAATAAGAAATCTAGAATTTGTTGGTTGCTTTCTAATTTATATGTTAAAAACGAGTCAAAAATACCATAGATGTGGTATAATTTACTCAAAATATATATTAAAATAATAAATCATTATTTTTATGTAGTTAAATATTCATTAATATTCCCTGAAAAACATGGCCGTCCTCCAAAACACAAAGTGACCCATAGTATCTAACGGACGAAGACGAAAACCATCATATTAAGTTAATACGAGCTCATTTCAGGTCGACAAATGTATGAAATAATTATCTCATTTTTGCTTCCTTTATATTTGTCATTTCTAGGTTGTATTTCATTAAATATTTTACGTTTACAAAATAATAATTTTGATAGTAAATTGTAGAAAAATCGTACAGTGTAGGTACATAGAGTATAAACTGAAGATGGTACACGGTTAGAAATTTTAGGTTAGATTTTAATATTTTGAGGGTTACATATATGACAACACCAGAAAAATATTAAAATCTAATAAACTGCAAATATTAAAAGAAGATAAGTAATAAAGCAAATATTAAAAAATAATACTGATGAGATATTAAAAATTAATACTTTTTGTATTAAAAAGTAATATGCCTTTTATTAAATTTTAAATAAAGGTTGTATTAGATATTAATAAAAGTTTATTAGAATTGTTAATATTAAATTATTAAAAGGTTATCAAAAGCGGTATTTAATATTAATACAATTTTATATTAAAAATTAATAAAATTTTATATTTAAAATTAATAAAGTATTGTATTGAAAAGTAATAAAATGTTGTATTGAAAATTAATAAAAAAATACATTTAAGATTAATATAACTTTGCATTAAAAATTAATACAATTTTATATTTAAAATTGATACAATTTTATATTAAATATTAATAAAATGTTGTATTTAAAATAAATGAATTTTTTATTAAAAATTAATAAAATTTTGTTTAAAAAATTAATATTATATATTTAAAATTAATAAATCTTTGTATTAAAAAAAAAATAAAATTTAATACAATTTTATGGATTTGTTTAACATTTGAAAAAATATGGAAATTCAGATGAATTTGAAAAATATCGAAAAGAAATACTTTCTGTATTACTTTTTGACTTGGAATACAAAATGTAAGATAATTATGAATAAATCAAATTAAAAACTATACAAACCATTTTCATTGACCCACCAATAGATAAGGAAATAAAATTTTATTAAATTTTAATACGAGGGTATTAAAATGTAATACAGGCGGGTATTATATTTTAATACAAGGGTATTAAAATGTAATACAAGAGGGTTTGTTTTTAATAAAATTGTATTACTTTTTAATACATGGGTATTCGAATGTAATTAAAACGAGTATTACATCTTAATACAGTTAAAATGTAATACAAACGGGTATTACATTTTAATGCAAGGGTATAAAAATGTAATACATGGAGGTTCGTTTTTAATAAAATTGTATTATTGTTTTCAAAATAAGTGTATTAAAATGTAGGAAAACCGGTATTAAATTTTGGTTTGAATTCCAAATGTATTAAATTCTAATCTTTTTGTATTACAAATAGTAACTTTAAGACAAAAATATTAAAATTTAATCCAAAATAAATTAAAAATGAAAAAATTAATCCAAAAATATTAAAATTTAATACAAAATATATTAAAATTAAATGTAATAATTTGAAAATATTAAAAAGTAATATATTGTGTATTGCATACAGTTGTAATACAGGAGCTGTATTACAAAATATCCCAAAATTTTTAACCGTGTAAATAGCTAGTACGACTAAGCAGTTTGTCCGAAGACCGTAATCTTACCTTATTAGCTAATAATATATGATATGATCGGAACATATAGCATGGTTTTCGTCTGCGGCGGATATTGTGGGATATTCCTGAATTTGGAAAAACAAGCACCAATTTCAAGGAACGAGAGGAGAAAAATACACCATTGCACGAAATATATCCAATATTCTGCTTCCGGTAAATGTATTTTGCAATTGTAAAAAAAATAGAGTGCACGACTGGGTCTTTCAAACTTGCTCTAATCTAAGGCATTGCAAAAATCATATGAAATTTTATTAATCACTTAAAAATCAATAGTTAAAACGTTTTTTGGAGAAAATGAAGTAAGTCATCAGATTTCTTTTGTTCTTTTAAATTTTAAGGAATTTTTTTTCAAAATCGTTCGACCAGTTTTTTCAAAAAACGGTTTTTTTGAAAAAGTTTTCGAAAACATATTCCAAATTTTTTTTGAGTATGTCAACTTCTAGAACTTTGTAGTTTTTATCAGAAAAATAAAAATGAAAAAAAAAATTGATTAGACCGTTTTTGGAAAAAACAAAAAATAAAAAAAATTTTTAAACTTTTTTAACAAATTCAAAAAAAACTTTTTTTTGAAAAATTTAAAATTTTCTATTATTTCGTTTATAAAAGGGCTTCCACATTAAAAATTTCATCGAAATTCGTCAAGTGGCTTACGAGAAAATCGGATTTCGAAAAACCGGTCCTATGGAAGGTACCGTTATAAGACTTTTCCTGAAAAATCTATTCCAATCAAAACATAAAATTTGTACAGAAAACATTATTCAAAAAGTTTTATCAAAATCGTAATAGCCGTTTTCGAGAAAAATTAATTTTTCACTAAAAATCGTATGGCAGGTACCGTTAGTTTTAAAGCTAGAATGCTAATTCCAAAAACCCCTCTGTAAGACGTCATAAAAATACTATCTACTAAATTTGAAGCAAATCGGTCCAGCCGTTTAGGCTGTAGGTGCCGATACAGACAGACAGACAAACAGACAGAATTGTCGGAACTACTATTTTCGACTTCTCTATCATCGTAATGTTATTTTTGATTGTCCAAAAAAAATTTTTTTTTTTACGCATGCATAACTTGCTTTATAGTATGTACCTATAATCGCAAGTAAAAACAAGCCAATTTTTTCCAAAATTTTTAATTTGCTGTAAGAAATGTTCAAAATAAGACATTGAAGTTGAATACAATAAATATTTAATAATACAATGAATTTTTATCAGTAAAATGATGTCAGTAAAAAATCATAACAGCAAAATATGTATCTTTTCTTTTTCTTTCTGGTCGTAAATGCATCAGTAATGTTTTTTCCGGATGAACGAAACCGCAATTAGGTGGAATGATTTATTTTATTTTGATTGACATGTGACAATCAGCTGATGCGTAAAATGAGTTATCGTCAGTAAAATCTAATTTATTAGTTTTCCGCAAAAACTATATTTCCGAATCAATATTTTCTTAAGAAATAAATTAATTTATGCCATTCGTCACCGATTTGCAAAAATATTATTTGTTTTGAAACGAATTTAAACATAATTAATATTGCAAATGGTTTTACTGATGCGTTTTACCGATCGCTTTAAACAGCCGCAGCCGTTAAGTAGAAGAAAACGCGTTGTGACTTTGTAAGCAAATGGCGGCTGAACGAAATTATTATTATTTAAATAACATTTGCTGACATAATTTAATACAATATTTAGTTCAGTGTTTAGTTTAATCTCCATTGGGTCTAATTTTACACCGAAATATACTCGTAGGTGCCCTTTCAAATAGCGTATTTTATAAACTAAATTTGGTGTTAAAAATATGCCGTGTTGGTTTATTTCAAAATTGTTTTTGTTTTTTGTGCACCATTAATAGTATATAAAAAAACTGCTGCGAATAGGTTAGTTTTTTTTCACCGAATTCAACAGAAAATGATTTTTTTTTTGCACCGAAAATGTAATGGTGTAATTTGTATACTAGAAATTTTGTCAAATACACCAAAATATTAGATTTTTCTTCAGTTTTCTTAATTTTAAACCAAAATTCAATAAATTACAACAAATTATGAACCAGTGTGCTACTTGAGTTCTCATCGCTTTAAACTGCAAAAGATATACAACTTAAAACGATTTTTTAAGCATTTGTTTATATTTTTTGTATATAGGTACTTAAACAGTAAAAACAGATGTTTAAAGTGTCATTCTTGGATTTGTATGTATTAGAGCCCGGGTTTGGATTTCACTGTAAATGTTAATTAAAGCTGGCTGCTGCCTCACTTTTGATGACGCTTCTAGAATACGTTTTTCAAAATCATTTGGATTGAACAAGTTATTTCGTTAAGTATATAATATTCTGACTCAGAATCAAAAGCCTAATCGATTAAGCCATGTCCGTCCGTCCGTCCGTCCGTCCGTATGTATACTCTCTACAGGTCGCAATTTTTGAGCTAGAAAGCTGAAATTTGGTATAATTTTTGGTTCAAGAGCAGGAAAAAGTTTTTGAACAGGCAAAATCCGCCCACAAACACGCCCAAAATCGCCATTTTTGTTGAACAACCTCAATTTGGTAAAATTAAATTATATTTTTTGTACAGTTACGATAAAATTATAACGCTGAAATTTTGCGCACGCAAGCTGTAGGTTAATTTTCTTCCAATTATATAAAAATATTTCAGTTTGGGCGTGGCTGACGCCCATTTTTCATACATAACCATCAATATTATTTTTATAAAATAACGATGCTTATATTAGAGCAAAAATCCATAAATTTTGTGGGAATTGCTTGCACATAAACATCTTGTGTATGAAATCAAAAAAATTGATTTTGGGCGTGGCTGACGCTTACTTTTCGCTAGAATTTAGAAAAAAAATGTTTTTGTAGATAAACGGTATTTATAATGAATCTGTAAGCCAAAATTTTGCGTCTCTTAGTAGCAACTAAAAAGTTTGTGTATGAAAAGAAATTTTTGAATTTTGGGCGTGTCTTACGCCCACTTTTCATGAAAGAACGAAAAACGTAGTTTTAAAAATTTAAGGTATCTAATACCAATATTAAATTTAAAAGTTTTTCCTTCAGTTTGTTATTTGAAAAATATATCTCTACATTTTCTTGTGTTAATTTTTTTCAATACGCCCACTTTTAAAGGCGTGATTTTGATAAAATACCTTTGTTCAGGTAAGATCGCTTAAAAACTGCTCGATTCAGCTGTAGTTTAACACATATGCCTAAATACTGACTATAATGATCAAAGCTTAGTTATTACTTCAAATTTTTAAGACACGCCCACTTTTAAAGGGCGTTTTCGTCAAAAGTCATATAATGCATTAATTTTTTAACGTTTTTTAACTTTCGGTTGCAGTTTTGAAGTACAAAGATGAACACTTAGATTTAAGTTCCTTGGTAACGTAGCAGAGTGTGGTTCAAGAATTGTTAAAATCACCCATAATCGTTATTTCCATTAAAAATTTAATTCTAAAAAATTTAAGATTTGTCTTGTTTTGTTCAAATCGATCTGCAAGAATTAATTTGAATGTCACTGAGCGTGCCACACGCCTTTTTTACTGTGCCAGGACTAATTGAACATCACACCACACAAAATTAATGTTATTGAATTTTTTTCTGTCTGGTAAAGAAGAATTTTGTTTCTGAAACTGGAACATCGGCTGGCTGCGGGTGGCGAACGCATACACATACAAAAATATAGGGAATAGGGTATCCAACAGTTTGTTGCAAACGTATACTGTAGCTCTCGCTTATGTTTTTTTTTTTTTGTATTGTTAATAATTTTTTAACCGAAAATTCAGTTTTGTCAAACTGACGAAATCGTTAGAGCATAGTTATGAAATTTTAAGAAAATCAAAAGTTGAGCGTAGGCCATAGCTTAAAGTATGAAAGAGTGCGATGAATTTGGAAAAGTAATTTTTCTATAAATCTACATATTTTAGGAATGTATAATTAAAACTTTTTTTCATGTTGTAGGTACCTATACTGCACTCAAAAACAAAATTTAAGACGCACAAAATATGAATTATCAAAGGATGGATTTGATGTTTTGTAAATCAACAAAAACAAATTATCAAGATTCCTTAATTAGAACTGCAACCCTGAATACGAAGTAATATATCCATCAAGAGATGAAAAGATAAATGAGAAAGCTACGTATAATTGGTTCAACAATTGACATCCCTCTGGAAGCTAACATTTTTCCCAACAAATAACACACAAAGTTAAATTGTATGCTTTGCAATGATTTATTCACCAGAAGTCATTCAATCTCTTTGCAAAGCATTCAACATCAAATTCATCCAATTGCTTACACATAAAATAGTTTTAAAATCAATTCCTGGATATAACATTGGTATCTGGTGTATCTTATCTGGTCATTTATGCCATCAGAAGGATTCCTTCCTGCTTGCCTAAACCTTATACCTTTGCCTCTGGTATACTTTGTACAAAAGATTACCTAAGTATATGTTACATATGAGCGTATGACCAATTCGACCTCAAAACCAATCAAGTTTTATGAGGATGATGTTTGGGTATAATCATCTCCCATGTGGAAACAAGAAGAGAACGTGCTACAATATTTGCTTACCCGGTGATTGCACTAAAAAAAAAACATAGAAAGCTAGGGCATTTCAGATTTCAGCCCAAACAAAAGTTTCTAGCTTAATGGAGGAAGTTGTGAGTTATTGAATTGTTGTTTTTCTGTGGTTAGCTTTTCAAAGCATAACGAGAAAGCCTTGAAGAAAATCTTGCTTTTTTTATTAACTAACTTAAAAAACAACCTCCACAATAATATGGACCACAACATGATGAAATGCTTGCAAAATTAAATCTTTTAAACAGAACCGTTTCAAAGATTGGTTGAAGAAAGCTTTCCAAATAAATTAATATTATCTAAAACTTTATATTTAAACTATCTGTCCCGGCAGACGTTGTTCTGCTCTTCCTAGCAGATAGCGCGATGATAAAAACTATGATCGATATAAACATTTTGAACATACAGTAGAATCTCGAAAACATGAACCATTCGAAAAGATGAACGCTTTTTCCCGTGCGACAATCTACCATAGAGCAGTCGAACTTCCAGCCAACTGGAACACAGATAGGTATCTGACAATAAATTTATACTTGTAGTAACTTGCTTGCCAGTTGTAGCTGACTTGTGTGGACGCAAGGTAAAGTATGAAAATGTGGAGGATTTTTTTTTTTAATTTATTGCGAAAAATTGTTCGCCCTACTTCAGACTTTGTTGCTGTTTTGCTTCTTCCGTATTTGGTATTTTCGTATCTCACTGTTGTTGAGGTAAATATCTTAGAATGCAACTTGCATTTGCATCAAATGCACGACTGGGTCGCACGAACTTGCTCTTATGATAAGCAATTGCGTAGTGGCTGCATATATGGATATTTAAAAAAAATTAAATAATTTCGAAAAATCTTTTATTTTTTAAATTAGTTTAGGAGTTTTCTCGGAAAAACTAAGTATGCAATAAAATTTAAAAGCTATACGCCAATCTAGGAAAAAAAAATATTGAAAATCGTTCGACCAGTTTTTTTTTTTAAGGTTATTATTGAAAAACTTTTTCAAAAAATATTTTGAAATTTATTTGAGTATGCAAATATATGGCAATCTGTAGTTTACATTTGAAAAATAATTAAAAAAAAAATCAATGTACCCGTTTCCAACATATTTCGAAAACCAAAAAATTTTTTGAAAAAATTATAAAAAATCAAAAACAAAAAGTTTTTATAAATTTCGAAATGCCATATTAATAAAATTATGAATGACTTCCTGTGACCAAAATTTTATTGAAATCGAATGTATAGTTTCCGAGAAAATTTGATTTGAAAATACTGGTTCTATGAGATGTACCGTTATTAGACAAATTTTGAAAAAAAATTTCAAACCAAAAGATAGATTTTCTTGCAAAACTAGCATTCTGAAGTTTTATCAAAATCGTTCTAGCCGTTTTTGAGAAAATCAATTTTTGTCTTCAAGATTGTATGGCAGTTGCCGTTATTTTTGGACCTAGAGCAAAAATAAAAAATTTGTTCCGAGGGACGACGGCCAAATAAATCCTAAATACCAAATTTGAAGTAAATCTGCCCACCCGTTCAGCCTCCAGAGGTGCGAACAGACAGACAGACAGACAGACAGATAGACGGACGTAATTTCCAGACCCACTTTTTTCGACTTCTCCGTCATCGTAATGTCATGTGTGATTGTTATCTCAATTTTTTTTTCTGAACGAATCCATAACTTGCCTTATAGTACCTATAATCGCAAGTAAAAATATTTGTGATGTAAAATACAAAGCTTTTTTTCGAACTAGCTAATTTTCTTTTATTCTACTGCAGTTTAATCTTTAACTGCATTAAGAACCGCAATTGCAATTTTTCATTGAATTTTGTAAGGCCAATATGTAGTAATCAAATGCTAAGGTAATAGGTAACATGTTAATCGAAGCTGGCTAATTCACTGTGCACAATTCACCGTGCACAATTCACTGTGCACAATTCACTGTGGGAACACTTGTGCACAATTCACTATGTTATACAATTCACTGTGGCGGGCAATTAACTGTTATGGACAATAAATTTACAGAGGTGGACAACTGTGGTGGGGTTATTCACTGTGGCAAAAGTTGAATAAATTCCACCTCTATAGTGATGAGCAGACATTGAAATACATAAAATGGAAGATGATTTTGCTTATGTTGTGTTCGTTTTATTTTCTGAATATGAACTTATGAAACTAATAAAAATTTTAAGTTTTCGACATCTGAAAATTTTGGCCCTGGTTTCAATTTGTTTCAATAACTGAAAAAATTATTACAATCGGAACCAAAATCTGTTAGATTTTTGCGCGCGCGAATAGTACACCACAATGAAATGCACACAGTTAATTGTCCACCACAGTGAATTGTCCGCCACAGTGAATTGTGTCAACAGTGAATTGTGCACAGTGAATTGTCCCCAATGCCTTAATCTTAAAACGGTTTAGTATTATTCTTGACAAAGATTTTTCATTATATCAATAAACATCAGAGAACAAAAATCTAACAGATTTTGGTTCCGATTGTAATAATTTTTTCAGTTAATGAAATAAATTGAATTGAACACAGTGAATTGTGCACAGTGAATTAGCCTAGACCCCATGTTAATGTATCTTGTTTGCTACTAATTGTAGTAGATTGTAGAGCCTGTTAGCAAATATCACTGTGCAATATTTTACCATCACGGTCTAAGTATATATCATTGTATCAAAAATACTTTCACTTTATACATTTGCATTATCTGGTTATGTTATACAAATACTATTATATTACATTATTATCATTAAGTATGTAATGGCGGGTGTATAAGTATCGCTTAGAATCAGTGTTGCCATATTTTGAAATGCTTTGATAGCCCAATTTTAAAATGTTTGTATCCCAATATCAGTACCCAAAATGTAGCCCAGAATAATTAAACAAATTTCATTTTTATATATTTTATTTAAAATTTTGATGTTGAAGCATAAATCACGCGCACTTGTATGTACGTAAATCAGTTTCGCAAAACTTTCAAAAAGCATAATTTTTGCCTTTTTACCCTTAACCCTTGAACTGTGGCGTACATCCCAATCTTTTTTTTATATTTTTTGTATTTTTCCCATTTTCGAAAAAAACAATTTTAAGCTCAGTTTCGTTGCTGTTTATTTCAAAAACGGAAAATTGGCACCGCTTACTGGCTGATTTTACTAGAAAACAAATGAAGTTGGGTGCGGTAGAAATCAAATGTCAAAATTAATGATTGCATTCATCGAAGAAAATGTTAAGTAATGCAAAATTTGTCTAGTTGTTGAAACGTATGCTTAGAGCAAACGACTTTTTTTTAAATAAAGGTACATCAAGAAAAAATATTGACCAAAATCGTAAACTCTTAACGATTTACAGCCCAAAGTGTGATTGGGCTACTATTTTGAGATTGTTGTCGGAAATTAACAAAAAAGATATCCCAGTTTACGATTAATAGAACAATATGGCAACGTTGCTTAGAATAAGTAGAATAAGAAAAGAGAAGAACAATAAAGCAGTATGTATCGAACTTCGAACCTCGACAAGGTGAAGACGTGTTATAATTTCAGTTCGGAATTCATTTTTCATTTTTTTTTATCTAGACATTGTTTTTATTATAAGCGGGTTGGGTACGATTTTTAAAAGTCGTTTTCAAAAAATGGATCTCCATAATGTTTAATTTTGAAAAAACAATTAATAAAAATACCTATTGATTAAAATGTCGCTTCTTATGAAGTCGATTTTAAAAATATCGATTAGAATGATGATCAATGCATGCGTCGCCTCATTATGCACTTTCACCAGTGTTGGATAGTTACGCGTAACTTTGAAATTTTAATTAGTTGCACGTAACTAATGTAACTTATGTAACTAATGTAACTAATGTAACTTATTGTAACTAAATGTAACTAATTATAACTAATAGAATTTTTCAAATACAAAAACTCACATTTTATGTTAAATTGAAATTTAGAAGTTCCGTCCACAAACCCGATCGAATGACGATTGACTACACTGTTTTAGGGCAAAGCTGGGCCAGCTGCCAGCTGTGGCAACGCCAACCTAGCAAGGAATACATTTTTAAATTACTATATTTCTGCAAAAAAAAATTTCAAAATAATAAAACAAAATAGATCTCGTTTGATTTCCTTTGGGCGAGCTAAATCTGAAATTTGAGACCAAATCTGAGATTAAATCTGAATTTACCATACAAAAATAAATCACAATAAACAAAGAAATGTCCAGGAGTCTCAAGAAAGAAGGGAAAACTTCAAATGTTAATAAAAATTTATTGTATGCTCCAAGAATATAATATTTTATTACATTTCCTTTTCATCAGGAACCTAGTAATTTCAATATGTATTCCTTGCCAGGTTGCCGTTGAACTTGCTTTTAAAAGAATTTTGTCAATAGTCGATTGGGATTCAGGATGAAATGTGATTTTTTTTTATTTTTATTTTTAAGTTAGAGTTAGTTTTATTTAGTTACAGTTAGTTACATTTAGTTACATTAGTTACATTAGTTACGCCAAATATTGGGCGTAACTAATTCATATTAGTTACGCGTAACTAAACGAGTAACTTACTTCGTGTAACTTACTTGCCAACACTGACTTTCACACTGTCGAATCAGTGTGCCCCCCTTTACTACAAGTGTAGTGTTTTTTTTTTTTTTTTTTTTCAAAAAAAGTATTAATATTCTCAAAACGCAAATTTTTTTTAATGTATTACAATATTTTACAATTTTGGGTAATATGATTGAGTGCAAAAGTATGGAAAGTGGAAAGCCAGCTTTCAAACATTTCACTGTCGATGCAATCAAAAGACTTAGGAACATTTTTTATCAGGATAAAATACGACAATTTTAACAAATCTATTTCAATCGATATTTTCATAGTCCGCATTTTAAACTGTCAATTTTTTTTTTTGTCGATCGAACATCAGTGGACATGAGCATTTTGACAGTTGATTAAATCTATATTTATCCAGGCGATGTTTTTGTTTGTCAACCGTTCGTAAGCTTTCCATTATGAACTAATTTAAAATGCAACTGAAATTTTATTTACCATGCATTTTTTCCATTAAAACGAGTCCATATAATGCAGAATGATGCCGGTCGGCCAAGCCGAACGAGTACCTTTTTGCTTCGGTTTGAGTTCTGTTCGGTACGTTTCTGGATGGCTTTCGGCACGTCCATATTTATTCGGCATGATATGGACGTGACTTAAGATGGCGTAAAAAAAGCAATTTAATAGCTTTATCTTTATGGAAAATTGAAAAAATAGGATATTACACTAATAAGACACCAAAAGCGGGCTTAAGCAAACAGGTAAATTAAGTGAGTTGCCCGCTGAGTTTCTGCCTCCAGTTTATGTCATGTTTAATTTTTTTTTAAACGACTTTCGAAGACTGAATGAACCGGATAATCTTAACAACGTAAACTCGTTCGTGCTGCATAATGAGCAATTCTTTGATATTGATTCGAAACACAACAGAGAAATAAATTTGTCACTTGGTGGGATGGAAAACCAAATCAAAGTAGAGATAGAAGATCCCTTTGTAACGAAGCATTCTACGTCACACAATTTTATTCACTCCCGCTCCAAATCATTTCGATCGACCACCGACTGCCAGTGCATAACTGTCTATTCCCCGCCAACCGACCACCACAGCTCGAGCAAATCCACTCATCATTATTCATTCCCAGTCGATCAAACACACTTTCTGCCACCAACCAATCTCCTCTCATAAATAACCAGTTTTATGCAAGCACAGTGTGTCTGGTTGATTACATAGCGTAGGTATACATATTACGGAATTAAAAGTATGGTGTAGAAAATATTTGCTTTGCTTATTACAATTCACATTGTGTTTTTGAGGCATATTATGACATATGGAGGTGGATTGGGTAAGGTAAATTGTCTTTTGAAAGCCTGTCGTGGAACGTGGACTATTTATGTAGTTAATTAAAAGGTAGTAACCAATCTCGTGTACTTTAAAGGTACTCTAGAAGCAATTAATTTTTGGTGTAACACCGATAAAGGGGATTCACTCCAACCGTTTATCCCTTGCTCTACCCCCTTCTGGCGTATAGCTTGAGCCGAAAAGCCACAGCCGGCTGGTCACCAGTTTATCCTCGATTTGCATAGTCAGGGCCGGGGCTTTACTCCAACCGTTTATCACTTGCTCTACCCCTTTCTGGCGTATAACTTGGGCCGAGAAGCTTCTGCTAGCCGATCCACTGTTTATCCCTGATTTCCATTACCAGGGCCGGAGCTTCTCTCCACCAGTTTGGGCCGAAATGTTATTGCTAGCCGATCACCCGCTTATCCATAGTTCGCATTTCCAGGGCCGGAGCTTCTCTCCACCCGTTTATCCCTTGCTTTGAGCCGATAGGTTATTGCTAGCCGATCACCCGCTAATCTCTGGTTTGCATTGCCAGGGTCGGAGCTTCTCTCCAACCGTTTATCCCTTGCTTTACTGTCGAAGTACAGTTTGGGCCGATAGGTTATTGCTAGCCGATCACCCGCTTATCTCTGGTTTGCATTGCCAGGGCCGGAGCTTCTCGAACCGTTTATCCCTTGCTTTACTGTCGAAGTACAGCTTGGACCGAGAGGTTATTGCTAGCTGATCAACCGTTTATTCTTGGTTTGCATTGCCAGGGCCGGAGTATCTCTCCACCCGTTTATCCCTTGCTTTACTGTCGAAGTACAGCTTGGACCGAGAGGTTATTGCTAGCTGATCAACCGTTTATTCTTGGTTTGCATTGCCAGGGCCGGAGTATCTCTCCACCCGTTTATCCCTTGCTTTACTGTCGAAGTACAGCTTGGACCGAGAGGTTATTGCTAGCTGATCAACCGTTTATCCTTGGTTTGCATTGCCAGGGCCGGGGTTTCACTCCAACCGTTTATCCCTTGATTGCATTACAAGGGCCGTATATGAAATACTATGTTAGTTAATTTAAGAAATAAGTTTATTTAATACTGGGCCGTATACGAAATATTTTGTTATCTTAGAATTTCGAGAAGAATAATTATTTTAATAATAAACAATATTGTAATAAATAAAAAGAAGACAATAAACGAATTTTGTAACATTTTAAATCAAAAATAAATAAATGGTTTTAAAGGAATTCTGAACTTCCCACCCTATTTTTCGACTTTTATTTGGGAAAAACTCTGGACACCGACGAGCTCACCTCAGCTTCGTAATAAAAAGCTTCACACTTGAATTACTAAAAGTACAGCAAAAATTCTGGCCTCAATCCAGTTATTGATATGTGAACCTTGATGGATGGAGAAGGTTTGTTGTTGCCCATATTCAAGATATTAGGAATTGATGATGATGCTCTTTTTTATGCGTACCTACGATTACCTGCCTTGCCTTTATAATGCTTTCATTGAGACAGACAAATAAAGCATTGTTATTTAAAAAAGAGTTAAGCATAAAATGGGCATTTACATATCAAACTAAAACACGAATTTCTTGAAAGGTTTGTAAAGTAATAAGAAAATGGCCCCTTAAGAAAAAAAAAATGTATCAGTTTGCTGGTTTCGTTTTTGTTTAGTTAACTTTTAAATCCTATTAAACTGAAAAAACTCATTCTTACATTCCTTTCGTTTGCATAGTTTATCAAGGCAAAATTAATAAAATTCAATTTGAAGTTCCTATCAGACATACAGTGCCGTTCGAAAAATTTTAGTCAAACATTTTAGTACTCTTTTCCGGATCGCAGTTCTTAGAGAAAAACGATGGCTCTGGGCTCAGGAGCATCTTAACTGGACTCAAGAAATGATATGATATAATGAATGATACACAATGATATTTTTTCAACGAATCAAAGTTTAAGCTTCATCTTGGAGATGGGAGATTTCTTGCGCGAAGAGAACCAAAGAAAGACTGAGCTCTGAATGCATCTAACGGATGCCCCCCAAAACTGAATGTGTGATGGTCTGTGGATGTTTCTCTGTTGATGAAAAGGGTGGATTGATCTTCCTAGAATCGAAGTTAATTGCAGAAGTGTATCTACTGGGTATTGGAAAATGTATTAGAGCCCTTTGCACTGTAGCTTTTTGGTGATACTTGAAGATTCTTTTTTCAACAGCACAATATGCTTCTTGCCTACTATTCAAAATTGTATAGGTACAAACTTTTTTTTTTATGAAGAATTAATATTAAGATTTTACATAAGTTTGAACTTTTATGACTAAAAATAATATATTTCTTATTCTTTTCTTTTTAAAGTTTAAATGTTCTTCGAAGAAAAAAATGTCGATGTTTCAAGTTGGCTGCCTTACGGTCCCGATTACAATCTAATTGAGAATATCTAGTCAATTAAAAAACTTAAAGTTGCGTAGAAGCAAACAGAGTCAATTCAAAGCCTTAAACAAATTGCGTATCCGGATCTGGAACACCATACCTACATCACCATGGAAGAGGTCCAACAAAGCACTACATATTATTAAGATAGGGAATTTTTCTGAGAAGTAATAAAAAATAAAAAAAACAGGTACCTATAAAAGAACAATTTTTCGGTCTAACAACTTTTTTGTTCGAGTAACTTGGAGTAACAAATTTAAACACTTTAAATGTATCATAAATCACAATTAAAACCGCATACGATAAAAACCAAATCCACATTAAATAAAATGTAGTTTTTTCAACAAAGTTGACAGAATTCGAAAAAAAGGCTGACCAACATTTTATGAACGCCACTGTATATGAGTTGAACATACCTATGCCAGAACCCAATATTTATTTAATTTTAACGGAGGTGGAATAAATTCGTTTCCAAAACGAAGAGTTACATAAATTCCAACAATTTTATACTGAAGAAAAAATCATTCGCAGAATGAGGAATTGCAATTTATAATTCTGGAGTTCTTAGTCTGATTACGGTCTGGTTATGACATACTTTGCTCTTTTGTTTGTTGAATTTCTGGCATTTTGTCGTTTTAAGATCAGAGATGTGAATGTTGCATAGAGCAGTTTAAAAGGAAAATACTTATAATTTCCTTGAAAGGTATTTAATATTTCTAGAAAACTGTCATCTTCTTTCACATTTTTTTTTCTTACTCGATCCTTTCTTTTGAACCTTCTATCAAGGCAGAACCACTCGCTTAAAACATAAAAGTGACTTTGAAATTTCAATAAAAATTATTAAAACAGACTGAACAAGATTTTTGAAATTTGCTATGCCAGAACCCAGACAGAACACTCTTTTAAAAGCTGGAAATTCCTACTTAACTGGGATAACACCATCCTCAATATACCATGAATTCAATAACATTCGGTGATTGCATACTGAAAAAAAAAAAAATAAAAAAACAACATTCGCAAAATCAGGAAAGCAAATCACCCTTCTGGAAGTCTTAGTCTGAAAGTTGATAAAACATTTTTATCTCTTCATAGAATCTCTGGTATTTTTCGCCTTAAAGATTAATTTCTTGGCATAAAGTTATAAAAAACATGCATTCCGTTCGATGACCCAGTAAGAAAGAAAATGATTACATTTTTACTTGTTTCTACTTAATTTTCGGAAGCAGTTCTGTCTTCCATCAGAAATCTGATCAATTCATCCATTGTATACGCATCTTTTTTAAGTTTCTATTGTTAACTGAGAGGTCTATGAAGTCATTAATAATTTGTTTAAGTGCAAAATGAAACTCAGTCCAAATTCAATTTTACAAATCATAAAATATAGTTTGGCTATGTGGAGGCAGTATCGGATTACGGCTAAGGCCCGTGAGACTCGTGTCTAGGGCGGCAAATTTTGAGGAGTGCCCACATTTTTAAGACGACTAAAATTACAAATCGATTGGGTTTTCTGTAAACGGTAAGACAAAACTTTAAAGTTTATTTTTGTGTCCTCTTACAATCTTAACACAGTACCATTTTAAGGGTAGAATTTTTTTTTAAATAATTAATTAAGAAATTACTTAAATCTATAAATATCTAACAAAAAGATTAAAAATGTTTTTTTTTAATCTACGAGTGTTTTCTCTATATATATAAAAATGGTGTGAACAATGTATAGTAATTCATCAATTGGGAACGGCTGGGCCGATTTGGTTCAAATTTTTTTTCAGTTGTTTGTATAATTGCCAGGAGAAGGTTTCTATGAAGGCTATGAAGGAAAATTTTGTAAAAAACCGGAAAAGTCGGAAAATTGGAAAAATCGAAAATTGAGTATTTGTATGGAATTTTTTGTGTAATTGTTCCAATAATTGTGAAAAGACGTTTTATTTGCACTAATAAATTTGCGTGTAAAATATTAGGTTATCCAATTAGATTGTGGGCATTCATTGCGAAAAATTCAATCTGTACCTATAGGTGTTTTTTTTGTTTCAATTTTCTTTTGAATAGGATTGTCAAAAGCAAGTTGAGCTCAACGAAAAAATCCAAACAAATCTGCCGCTGTTGAATGGCGAGCAGAAGAACGTGTATTTGCTGTTTAAGGTTGTTCACGATGGGACAGGAAAGACAATCATCATTTCGTTCATTCTGGCAACTGTTCCTTCAAGATCTCAAATTGCATTGGTTGTTGCATCCTTTAGAACTGCTGCCACATTGTTAAAAGTCGGTCGAACTGAATATTTCGCTTTGAACCTGCCGTTGAATCTTTTCACGGTTAACAAGCCAACGTGTACAATCAGGGCCGGCCCGAGCTAAATTAGCGCCCTGTGCAAGCTTTATCATTGGCGCCCTCAATTGCGGTGATTTTTGGAAGAAGTTATTTCCTCATTACCCAAGGGGTAGACTTTGCAATGCGTTTTTTTCAACCAGGTATCCCCAACAGGCCTATTCGATATATCAAAAAAATAATAACGGGTGATTTTTTAAGAGGTTTAGAACTTTTTTTTTTTAAAAAAAACACAAAAAATTCAAAAAAATGAATGAAATATTTATTTGAATCGATAGTTTGAACCTTGCAATTTAATGTTTAAAGATAATTTCATGCAAATGTTGACCGCGGCTGCGTCTCAGGTAGCCCATCCGCTGAGTCCAATTTTGGCATACTCTTTCAAACATATCGGCCGGTATCTCACAAATGAATGCATGGATGTTGGCTTCCAGTGCGTCAATCAAAGCGGACTTGTCCCTATAGACATTAGCCTTGACATGCCCCCACAAAAAATAGTCTAATGGTATCAAATCGCACGATCTAGGCGGCCAATTGACCGGCCCGAAACGTGAAATTAACTGTTCACCAAACTCGCCTTGCAATTGCGCCATTGTTTCGCGTGCTATGTGGCATGTGGCACCGTCTTGTTGAAACCACATATCATGCAAGTCAAGAACTTCCATTTCGGGCAAAAAAAGTTTGTTATCATCGCTCGGTAGCGTTCACCATTGACAGTAACGCTGCGATTCGCATCATCTTTGAAGAAATATGGCCCAATAATGCCGCCGGCCCATAAACCGCACCAAACAGTGGCTTTTTCGGGATGCATTGGTAGCTGTTGCAATGCTTCTGGCTGATCTTCACTCCAAATGCGGCAATTTTGCTTATTTACGTACCCATTCAACCAAAAATGAGCCTCAATTTTCATTTTTTCAACATTTCGAACCGAGCACGAATTTTGATAGTAAAATTCAATAATTTGCAAGCGTTGTTCATTTGTAAGACGATCCATGGTTAAATTGCAAACCAAACTGAAGCTGTTTGACAGTGACACAAGGTACTAAACATACGTCAGCTGTCAAAACCAGTGTTGCCAAAACCAAACCAGCTAAAAAATCACCCGTTAGTAACTAAGGAATACAAAAATAATTGTAAATTTAAGTCAAAAAATATATCACAAAATTATAGGAGATATACAAGATATATTTGAGGTAGGTTGTGTAACGTACAGTTTGTGAATGTTCATAAGTGAAAGCTTATGAAGGGTGATCCACTTAAGGTGTGTCAAACAGCTAGAGCGAGTAGGTTGAGTTAGAACAAAAAAAACTCATGTGGGAGGGGGGTCTATTCAATTCCGTTAAGCTGAGAAGGGCAGTTTTCTTAAAACATGACTTAAATTGGAAACAAAAATTATTAAAAAATAACAAAACAACTTCTACAACGCCATGCTATGCCATTTTTTAAGGCCAAAAACCTCTTCTTTTACCTTTTTTGTTTTGAAAAATATTTATTTTAGTGAAATTTTTTCAAAATATTAATTTTCAAACTCAAAATTTAAAAAAAAAAGTTAAAATCAAATTTTCAAACTACAATTTTATTTCAAAATTTTACCTTATTTAGTATTTTTTTGCCAAAATTCAATGCTCTTATTTGATTCAAGTCCAACATTAAAAACCGTATGTCTCAAGGATTTCTTGTTGCCAAGCTATTCAAAAATAAAAGAACCAATTTCTGCATAAAAACACGAAAATCAAGCCTTACGAGATGGCACAAGTAGGTTCGGATATTTTTGAATAGCTTGGCAACAAAAAGTCATAGAGCCGTACGGTTTTCAGTGTCTGACCCAAAACGAATAAGAGCATTGAGTTTGGACAACAAAAATAATACTTGAATACATCAAATTTTGAAAAAAAAAAAATTTCTATTTTTTTGTTGTCATAATTTTGAGTTTGAAAGTTAATATTTTGAAAACTGATCACTAAAATAGCTTTATTTAAAAACACTAAAAAGGAGGAGATTTATGACTTTACAAAAAGATATGGCATGGCATTGTAGGAGTTACCGTTATTTTTAATTATTTTTGTTCCAAATTAATTCATGTTTTTAGAAAATTGCGCCTCTTGGCCATACTATTTTTTTCTTGTATCAACTCAACCTACTTGCTCTAGCTCTTTAAATAACCTCACACCAAAAATAATACAACAAGTATTTTTTGTTATATGTATTTGCTAACACCGATTACCCTGTATTAGTCAAAAAATTCTTTTTTTTTTAATGGAAACAATGACTGGCAGGCAAGAACAAAAAAAGAGAAAAAGAAAATTGAACAAAAAAGATTCACTCAATAACGACAAACGACAAACCTCTTCATTCGCATCATCATCGGTCATCACTCATCATCATCAGTCATCATCACTCATTATTTCCATATTTAAATTTCAACTCAACCCTTTGTCATCTCTCATGTCTCATCGCTCCAGACGAGTGATAAGATTCCACTCATAAAGAGAAGCCAATGACAAACTTAAACATAGCACAAAAAACACTCCACTCAACCGAAAGAGTTTAAATTCATTTGCTTACTTACATTGCTTACTTTGATTTCATATAGAAGTACTGACATCGTGTGCATGTTACCAACATGCACACTGTTAATTATCTGTATTTATGCTATTGAAATTTTTTTTATGTTACACTGCATAGGGGTGGGTTATGAATATAAAATAAAATTTCTCATACGTGGTGATGCCTTATAAAGGAGAAAAATAGCATATAGCTAGGTAGGTAGGTATCTATTGAAGCTAACTTGGTAGATAAAGTTTTTTTTTTTTTTTTACTGTGGGACTGTGGGGTGGGTGTGAATAAGAAGGTAAACATGGATTAATTTTTGGAATAGTAGATATGTATATAATTGTATATCTGTCATTAAATTCAAATTGGCTGTTAGTTAAATAATGAATATCAATAGGTATTCGTGTGAGCTACAATAAATGAGAATTAAAAAAGAAGGTAGTGGTTACGAGGTGACTATTTAAACGCTCGCCCAAGGCGCCCATTGGTTTCAGCGCCCTGTGCATTTGCACCGCTTGCATGTATAGCTTGGCCGGCCCTGTGTACAATGACCAAAAATTTGGCAACAGCGAAATTGATGCGAGAATGCAAAATTATCATTTTGCCACGAGTTCACATCGTCGGTCGATGGTTAAACACATCATCAAACATCAGGTGGCGTTGCTGGCGCTAATTTCGTTTTTCAGTTCATATTCATTGATTTTTCGAGTGAAATAGTTTACATTTACGAAATATATGTATCATTGCAAATTTATTCCGTGTGACAGCTTAGCAAATTGCATATTTGAAATTACAAATGAACAATGACCATTTAGAATGAAGCGTTAGTGCTGATTAAAGATTTGTGACAGACCCAAATCATCAAACTAGATTATGTATGTATTGAATTGTGATTTGGATCGCGAACGTGCTAAGGTAGGACACCACAATTTTGCAACAACAAGTACAACTGTTGTGCACTCTTGAATAAACAAACAGCAATACATATACAGTGCGTATGATCAACCGAAGAAGGCTATAGAAGATGGAAACGGTGGACTTTATTTCCGTGATGTGCCCGGCGGAACTGGGAAAATTTGTCAGGTATCATTGATATTTGCTGCATTACTTGCTCGAATAGGAATCGCGTCAGCTCTTGCATCTATACCGGAACTTTTGCAACATTATTGTTGAGAGGTGGAGGGACTGCACATTCAGTACTGAGCAGTGCCGGATTAAGCAAGCGCGGGGCCCGTAGCAAATTCTTTCAAAGAGCCCTCGATCTACTACCTATGGGGTCTTAAGTATAAAGTGGTAAAAAAACAATTCAATACTCAATACTCAATACGTTTATTTGCTATCTATAGGTTACAATTTTGTGGGTAATTAATAGTGTAGTAAATTACTTTAGGCGCTGTTAGGCTCTGACAAGTTCAAAAAGCCTGCGATGAAATTTCCTGGCAATTTAGAATAATTTTGATAGGAAACTAACAATTGAAAACTGATGATACTACACAAATTATTTTTTTCAATACATATTTCAGAGTTTAAATTAAATACAAAGTATATTATATTTTTAGGAATAGCTAATGTTATATTTTATCAATGGTATACTTTAAATAATGCTTATATTTTATATTTATTTATCTGTTCCCTTATTATTTTTTAAACTTTTACAAAGTAGCTTTTCTAGATTTCATGTGGGCAAATTTAGAAATAATACTACCAATTCGTATCAATTTTTTTGAGCAAATCATATTCTATATTCATCAAAGCGATATAATTCAGACGTTCTTGACTCATAGTATTCCTTAACTCATTTTTTATGCGCTTTAATGTCGAAAATGAACGTTCGCCACTGCAGTTAGTGATCATGAGAGATAAATAAATGCGCAAAGCAATTTCTAAATTGGGGAAACATGATTCTACTGAATTGTCCATTAGGAATTTATAATATTGAATTTCCAGAGCTTCGTTTTTCGTACTGTCAATCGCACTAGCCACATCCGTTTTCAGCAGCTCGGCAAACTGCACTAATTCGTTGTCTAGGCTGTCTTCCAAATCATTTTCATAAGCACTGACTGTAATTAATGTTTTTTTTAAAATCTCGTCTGCTGTAATAGATTTTAACTGTCGAAATATTCCAAAAACACTAGTTAGTTTTTGATATGCTTTCATGCGTTTGTCTAAAGCAGATAGTGTGTTATCAATAATGACAACAAACACCTCAATTTCAAACTTTTTACCAGGTGTTTATTTCTCAACAAATTCGTCAATTGTACTATAACCGCTAAAATCGTCGTACTTTGTGTTCCGCTTGCGTCGTCTTGAAGGCTGTTGCTGATATTCATGACAGCTTGTCAGCTCTTTGGCTTGTGCTTCAATATTTGAAAATGTAGATCGCATTGTTTGGACATATCCATGTAATGATTCATAAAAGCTGTATCCCGTATTAAGGTCTATTTTAGACGATTGCAGCGACGCACTAGTTGCTTGCATGCGTTCTAGGATTCCATTCCACGTAATTGTCATTATTCCCGTTTCCAACTTATTCATCTTTGAAACAAGTCCGTAAGCTTGATTACGACATTCTGACTTTTGATCTATATTATTGGAAATGGCATCCAAAACTTGCTTGATAGTGGTAAAACCACATAAAAGTGCCTTCATAGCATCAGCTCTGGCGGACCACCTAGTATCCAACAACCTTTTCAAAATCGGAATTTTCGAAGTAAGAGCTTCCGTAAGAAGACTCCAACGATGTGTAGAAGCGGAAAAAAAAAATTATAGAGACTCTCGCGTCTAGAATTTCAACTTCTTTGGTTCTGGAAATAGTTTATTGAATGCATTGCTCTTTATGAATTTGGTAATGATCTTACTATATCAGGATTACGAAATGGTTATGGAAAATTCAATTTGAGGAAATCTCTCTTTTAAGATTAATATTAATAAGTTATATTTTATAATTAATATTTTAAACCAATTTATTACTTTAGTAATAAAATATTTTTTTTCGGTCATAACTTCTATAACCCAATATACTTATATTCTAGAAAGTAGATTTTTGGTATATGGTTACTAAATTATACTAAAAATAATGTAGTCTGTTAATCTTACAAATAAAGAGATAATTTTAACAATTAAAATCGACCCATTTCAATTCTGCTACACATCCACACTAAGTGTCGGGTAAGAGTGCTTGCATACGTCAGACTTTTTGTAGAGCTGATTATCAGGCCGACTGAAATTCTACACATTTATGCAAGCAACTTTTTGCAGAACTTGTGCGTTTACCGTATGAAATTCGTTGATTTATTTACGCCAAGGAAATAGTCGGGTACCGAGTGTCTGACGTGGATTGTCTTAATACGAAAAGTGGTAACGTTTCACGTTCTTGTGACATCAAAAAATTCAATATACCACATCTTAATAAGTTTCACTAAAAAAAATTACGCTCAGGCAGAGATGAGTGGATTTAAATATGCGGGGCCCCCTTTCGCGCGGGGCCCGTAGCAATTGCTACTCTTGCTACGTGGTTAATCCGGCACTGGTACTGAGGCTTCCGGTAAACCTGCAAATACATAACCGAAAATGGCTAAAGTGTTGAAAAGTTGTAAATTGATCATATGGGATAGTGGCTGTAAGGGGGTGAATTCCGACAAAACTCTTCCAGTGATTCTGAAATCAACAAGACATCATATTTGTGGAGATACGTAAAAACCATTCCATTAAGTGTAAATATTCGAATGTTTCTTTAATAGAATAGAACCGCACAAGTTTTCTCCAAAGAACTGTTAAGAATCGGGAAAGAACTAATTTCGGTAGAAATTACTTCCAGTAGTTTAATATTGATTTCATCTGCCATTTGACAATTCACTTCAAGGAAAGATGAATTCAGCCCTAATGTATAATCGAACATTGGTAAAAATTATCGTTACTACCCCAAAGATTGGTTAGCAGCGAAAAATCATTATTTGCTTCTTAACGCTGGCGTCATCATTATGCTAGGAAATATTCATTTCCCGAAACTATGCATTGGAACGCAACTGATTTTAGCAGAGCTAATAAATAATGTGATAATATAGTGGCAAGGATTTTGAAAGGGCCCCTCAAGGGAGAACAGTGCCTGATTCCGCGAACTACCTTGACTTCAATCATTTGCAGTTCCAGATCAAATTCAATCAGCTTCCATTGAAACTTGCATTTGCGGTGAACATATACAAGTCACAAGGGCAGTCGCTCTATTTTTATAAAGCAAATCTAATTCAATTAATATCTATATACAAAACATATACAGGGTGATTCACGAGCGTTGTGCCAAAAAGCTAGAGTGTGTAGGTTGAGTTGAGACAAGAAAAAAATCGTATACGAGGGGGGTCTATTCCCCCCGTTTAGCCGGGAGGGGCAATTTTCTGAAAAATTGACTTATTTTGTAAAAAAAAATATTAAAAATCAACGTCTTCGTTTACAACACCGCGTTATACCTTTTTGGGAAAGCCAAAAACTTCTTCTTTCATTTCGTTTTTAAATTAAACTCTTTTAAAGAATAGTTTAAGAAATATAAATTTTGTATAAATAAACCCAAAATTTTGAAAAAAAAATTTCAAAAAATTATTTTAAAACTAATTTTTTTCAAAATTTTACGTAATCTTACTAATATTATAAATGTGAAAGTTACGATGTTTGGATGTTTGGATGTTTGGATGTTTGGATGTTTGGATATTTGTTGCTAAATCACGCCAGAACGGCTAAACGGATCCGGATAAAATTTGGCACAGAGATAGCTTATAGTCTGGAATAGCAGATAGGCTATTTTTTATCCCGGTAAAATGTATGGTTCCCGTGGGATAGATTTGTTTTAATTTTTGAAATTACACCAGAATGGATGAACGGATCTGAATGAAATTTAGCACAGAGATAGATTATAGTCTGGAATAGCAAATAGGCTACTTTGTATCCCGGTAAAATGTATGGTTCCCGTGGGATAGGTTTGTTTTAGTTTTTGAAAATACACCAGAATGGCTGAACTCATATGAATGAAATTAAGCACAGAGATAGATTATTGTCTGGAATAGCATATTGGCTACTTTCTATCCCTGTAAAATTTATGGTTCCCGTGGGATAGATTTATTTTAATTTTTGAAATTACACAAGAATGGCTGAACTCATCTGAATGAAATTTAGCACAGAGATAGATTATAGTCTGGAATAGCATATTGGCTACTTTTTAACCCGGTAAAATGTATGGTTCCCGTGGGATAGATTTGTTTTAATTTTTGAAATCACACCAGAATGCGGCTGAACGGATCTGAATGAAATTTAGCACAGAGATAGATTATAGTCTGGAATAGCATATTGGCTACTTTTTATCCTGGTAAAATGTATGGTTCCCGTGGGATAGATTTGTTTTAATTTTTGTAATCACACCAGAATGGCTGAACTCATCTGAATGAAATTTAGCACAGAGATAGATTATAGTCTGGAATAGCATATTGGCTACTTCTTATCCCGGTAAAATGTATGGTTCCCGTGGGATAGATTTGTTTTAGTTTTTGAAATAACACAAGAATGGCTGAAATCATCTGAATGAAATTTAGCACAGAGATGTATTATAGTGTGGAATAGCATAATGGCTACTTTCTATCCCTGTAAACTGAATGGTTCCCGTGGGATAGATTTGTTTTAATTTTTGAAATCACACCAAAATGGCTGAACGGATCTGAATGAAATTTAGCACAGAGATAGATTTTAGTCTGGAATAGCATATTGGCTACTTTTTATCCCGGTAAAATGTATGTTTCCCGTGGGATAGATTTGTTTTAGTTTTTGAAATTACACCAGAATGGCTGAACTCATCTGAATGAAATTTAGCACAAAGATAGATTATAGTCTGGAATAGCATATTTGCTTCTTTCTATCCCTGTAAAATGTATGGTTCCCGTGGGATAAATTTATTTTAATTTTTGAAATTACACCAGAATGGCTCAACTCATCTAAATGAAATTTAACACAGAGATAGATTATAGTCTGCAATAGCATATTGGCTACTTTCTATCCCTGTAAAATGTATGGTTCCCGTAGGATAGATTTGTTTTAATTTTTGAAATCACACCAGAATGGCTGAACGGATCTGAATGAAACTTAGCACAGAGATAGATTATTGTCTGGAATAGCATATTGGCTACTTTCTATCACTGTAAAATGTATTGTTCCCATGGGATAGATTTATTCAAATTTTTGAAATTACACCAAAATGGCTGAACTCATCTGAATGAAATTTAGCACAGAGAATTTGGGGATAGATTTGTTTTAATTTTTGAAATCACACCAGAATGGCTAAACTCATCTGAATGAAATTTAGCACAGAGATAGATTATAGTCTGGAATACCATATTGGCTACTTTTTACTCCGGTAAAATGTATGGTCCCCGTGGGATAGATTTGTTTTAATTTTTGAAATCACACCAGAATGGCTGACCCGATCTGAATGAAATTTAGCACAGAGCTAGATTATAATCTGGTATATCTTATAGGTTTCTTTTTATCACGGTTAAATGTAGGTATTAAATTATAAAGCTATAAAAGAAGAAGAAGTTAGATTACGATAGACTATACTCCTCAAGGTACAGTCTACTTCTTGATCAGCTGAAACGCGAGCGAAGCCGTGCGTAAAGGCTATATATCTATTTATATAAAAATGGATGTGTGTATGTTTGTATGTTTGTATGTTTGTATGTTTGTATGTTTGTATGTTTGTATGTTTGTACGTATGTTGCCTATGGACTCTTAAACGGCCCAATGGATCTTTATGAAATTTTCAGGGTAAATATAGTTAATTCCAGGGATTGTTCCTGTGAAGGTTTGGTTCCGATCGGGTAGAAGACAAAAATAAAATGCAGGCTTTTAACATTTGTTGGTCATTTTTTTTTTTTTTTTTTTGGTTTTTTCATAAATTTTTTAGCGGTTTGAAACATCAGCGAAAACTCCGCAATTGTGGGGTGGAAGACAAAAATAAAATGCAGACTTTTAACATTTGTTTTTTTTTTTTTTTATTTTTGATTTTTGTCATAAATTTTTTTGCTGTTTGAAATATCAGCGAAAATTCCGGAATGGCCGATCGAGTGAAGGACAAACAAAAATGCAAGCTTTTAACAATTGTTGGTTCAATTTTTTTATAATCTATCTATATATGTATATATAAAAATGGAAACCACCCAATGGATCTTTATGAATTTTTCGGGGTAAATATAGTTTAGTCCAGGGATGGTTCCTGTGAAGGTTTCGTGCCGATCGGGTGGAAGGAAAAAAATGCATGTTTTTAACAATTTTGGTTCAGTTTTTTTTTTTTTTAATTCTTTTTTGATTTTTTTCATAAATTTTTAAGCGGAATGCCCGGGTGGAAGACAGAAAAATGCGGGCTTTTGGCAAAGTTTTTTTTTTCAACTTTTTTATAAAAATGTTTTGCTTTCGTTGAATAAAAGCATCATATTTATGGAACTGAGTGGAAAAAATCAAACTTTCAACGAACGTGCGTGTCCATTTATTGCAAGAATCGTCCACCCAAACATTTTCCAAACAACTTTTGAACATCGGAAAAGGAATTGAATCGCACAACAAATGACATTTTATTTTCCCAAATTTTTGTCAAATGCAGCAAAATATTCAAGCTACAATTTATCAATGTTATCATGTTCAGTTTCACAATCAAATTAACTGCATTTTGTGTGTATGCCAAAAAATTTGTATATTTGTACACCAACCAAAACGACCAAAAATATTGCTTATCCGCTAGCATTGAGATAAAATATATAAATAAATTTAATTTCACATTAAATACACATAAGTGTTTTTTTTTGGGCGTAGCAACGCGCGCCGGGTACCGCTAGTCTATATATATAAAAATGAATTGATGTCTGTTTGTTAACACATAGCGGAGCCGAATTTTTCAAATTTTGGACGGTAATTTTTGAAAATCGTTAAAACACAAAATTGCGGAACAAATATCGCCAAATTATGACTTTGTTCTTTGTACAAGCATAACTTGGCTAAATATTATCCGATTTGCATGAGGATTTTTTTGTTGGATTTGTTTTGAACCAGGTAAACACACAACGGAGCCGGTTTTTTTAATTTTTTTTTTCACTTGCAAAAACAAACGAGTTTCTTCTCCACCTGTGCAAGCGCCGTACAAAAAATTTCAACGTCGAAAACAAGGGAAAGCTGTTGCCGGATATGCGGATGTGTATTAAACTGATGCGCTTGGTCGTACCTATGCTGTTCATCCAAAAAATTACTAGGTACTGCTTCTATCTGCGATTGCTTTTGGTCAATGTGCCTGGTCAAACTTCGTACGAGAACCTGCGGACTGTTGATGGTGTGCTGTGTGCCACATTTAGAGAAGCCTGTCAGCGAATGAATTTGTTTGCCAATGACAATCATTGGGACGCAACACTTTCTCACGTTTCTCCTTTCGTTGATTTTTACTTCAATTTGGTCAAGATCCGACATAGCGCTTGCGATTGCCTCTTCTCGAATAGCGGCCTCGTTGTTGGAAGGTGGTTGCACAGCACATTCAGCGTTAAAATTGCCACTGAATCTGCAGTTGAATGACGAACCAACATGCAATATTTCCAGAAATTCTGCTATGGCACAAGTGTTGAAAACTTTCAAAATTATCATCTGGGATGAATGCTCTTGATCGAACAATGAAAGATCTACGGAACAATATGAGAGGCTTTGGAGGAGCAATGATATTGCTAGCCGGTGATTTCCGTCAAATTTTACCAGTAATACCGTGATCAACGCCTGCAGATGAACTCAACGCTTGCCTAAAATTATCGTATTTCTGGCGATACGTAAAGAAGCTGCAGTTGACGACGAACATGCGACTTGCGTTGCAGAACGATCCATCAGCCAATGATTTTGCAAAAAAAAAACAATTGGCAATTGGAAATGGTCGAATTACCGTTGATGCTGCAACTGGCCTGATTTCGTTCCCGCTGAATTGTGAATTCACATCATAGAAGGAAGAACTCATCAGCAAAGTGTTCCCTAACATCGGTCACAATTATTTGAACCACGATTGGCTCAGTGAACGCGCGATATTAGCTGCGAAAAATAAGGACGTCGATGATTTGAATTTCATCATTCAAAATAAAATCGAAGCTCCACTGCATTCGTTCAAATCGGTGGATCGCATAACAAATGATGACGAAGCAACAAACTATCTAATTGAATTTTTGAATTCGTTGGATGTTCCCGGTCTTCCACCACACAATTTGCAACTCAGAGTCGGCTCTGTCATCATAATGCTGCGCAATCTGAACCAACCAAAACTATGCAATGGAACTAAGAAGAAACTCATGAACAACGTCATCCAAGCGACAATAATTAAAGGCAAGTTCAAAGGCGAAGAAGTTCTGATTCCAAGAATTCCTTTGATACCAACCGACTTGCCATTCGAGTTTAAGCGGATTCAGTTTCCCGTTCGACCCGCATTCGCCATGACAATTGACAAATCGCAAAGCCAATCGTTGCAAATGTGTGGCCTTAATCTTGAATTCCCTTGCTTTTCACATGGACAACTGTACGTGGCGTGTTCGCGTGTCGGAAAGCCATCTGCATTGTTTGTTTATGCACCGGACAAAAGAACAACAACGTTTTTTATCATAAAGCGTTGCAGTGACCTAATCATTTCTGTTTAAATAAAAGTAATTTTAATCAGTTTAATATCAATTGTTTTATTCTTTCTTAAGAGAGGCTCGACTTTCGAAAGGGACATTTAGTCAATTTAAGGCGGAACGAAGTTCGCCGGGTCAGCTAGTTATTAATAAATACTTTATTTTATTAAATTTTCGCTAAATATTTAATGGGATGAAGTCCGTCGGGTCAGCTAGTGCTAGCATATATTATCTTTTTACGAAATTTAATTTTGATTTTATATTATTCAATCAAAATTTAATTGTAATATTTGTTATCTCTTTATTATAAAAAAAAATATTAGTTCACCATGATGAATTATACCCCTATAGTAATTTTGTTTCACATTGAAAAAAAAAAAAAAAAAAATGTGTAGTGTTTCAACCAGTTATAGGTACCAACAAAATACACATAATTGTGCATACCTATCTAAGTAAAGTATGTCCATTATAATATTGATTTATATTAGGAACTAGCTTTTGCCCGCTACTTCGTACGCGTGGATTTTAGAATAAAGTAGGTATCTCAGTATATTTTTGTTTTTGCACAACCGGTTCAAAATGGGGGGTATGCGTGGTATGAAAGCTATATACTCTACCAACTCTACAGCCGTAAGATTTTTGGCTTCTGTATAGTATGATTTCGAAGTATCATAACGGTTTAAATTGCAAAGTTGGAAGGTTAAATTCTGAAGAAATATACGAATATACCTAATTGGAATGCCCACTTTCAAAACGATGCCGCGCGCCGATACTGCTATTTATGGCAGAGCTCCGCTTCGTCAGTTTTGGGCGTAAGTATTGCTCGTTCACCGTTCTTTATGGTTACATTATTTTTCGATTTCTGCTTTCGCTGAATAAGGCATTGTCTATATGGTGGTAAATAGCGCCATCTATGATGTTTTTGATGTAACTTCTATTCAGAACGACTAACTTATTTCTATTCATGTATATGTAGGTAAGTGTGGCGCTAATCTTATGATTTCCAGCGCCACTATGTAAGTGAGATGCTAACTTCCTTAAAATCTTTTAACTTTGGGTTAAGTTAATTGAATAACGTACGATTGCAGAAATATTAAAAAAACAACCAGAATTATTTATTTTCCTGCGATAAAATGTAGCCTATATTTTAAGTTGGCGTACTACCAATAAATCTGCGAAAACCGCATTTAATTCCATGCAGTAGTTTTTGCGTGATGCGCGTACAAACATACAGACAGACAGACAGACAGACAGACAGACAGACAGACAGACAGACAAAAATTCTAAAAACGGTTGTTTTGGCTTCTGTGGGTCTAATAGAGACTCTCCATATTAGTTTTGCATCTATATCTTCAATGTACAGACATCGACCCGTTACAATTTTATTATATGTATAGATAGTTAATTAATAAACTCATCCAAGGGATTGGTATATTTATTGATTTCAGCATTGGAGACCAAAAACATGGTTTGTAGAGTACAAGAAATAAACCAATCAATTTTTGTTTTGAACTTGTCAGCTGCCAAAAGAATAAAATGCACGACTGGGTCGCACGAACTTGCTCGAATGTGTGACAGTGGTTTAGGGGCTTGAGATTTTGATAAAAAAAAAATTTCAAAATTCTTAAATAAATACTTAAACTAATTTGAGCTGAAAAAAAAGTACGCCATTTTATTTCTTGGATGAATTTGAATTTATGAGAATAAATTTATAAAAATCTGTGCAGCGGTTTTTGAGAAAAAAAGTTTTTTTTGAAAAACTTTTTGAAAAAAATTAAAAAAAAAAAATTCAAAAACGCCAGTTTATGGGTATTCAGCAAATACATTTATTTAAAATTTTTAGAAAAAAATTTAATAACCAGTTTTCAAAATATTAATTTTTTTAATTTTTTTTTTTTTAAATGCTTTTAAAAATACAAAAAAATATTTTTCAAAAGTATTGGTATGCAATACAAATTCAGCTACCTACAACTATATGTGTGTGAAATTTTGAAAGAATCGGTTGAGTTGTTTTCGAGATAGTCGAAAGCAAAAAAAACGGTCCTATGGAAAGTACCGTTCTTAGCCATTTTTTAAAACTTTTTTTTCAGCCATATGATTGGTCGTACCTAAAAAGCAACACTGATTTTTTTAAATAGAAATCGTTAGAGCCGTTTTTGAGAAAAATAAGCTTCAACGTAACGGTTGTATGGCAGGTACCGTTATTTTTTGAGCTAAAAAAAATTTCAATTTCCCCTCTGTACAATACCTAAAAAAGTCTATATACCAAGTTTAAAGCAATTCGGCCCACCCGTTTGGGCTCTAGGTCTCTATACATACAGACAGACAGACAGACAGACAGACAGACAGACAGACAGACAGACAGACATACAGACGGACAGAATTTTTAGACCATCTTTTTTCGTCTTCGCTATCATCGTAATGTCATGTTTGATTGTTATCTCAAAACTTTTTTTTTCGACGAATGCATAACTTGCCTTATAGTACCTATAATCGCAAGTAAAAAGGACCTAGTTGGTATGTTCGATTTTATAAATCGAAACAATCATGACTTCAACCTTAATCTACCATCCGATAGGTTTTCATCCAGATTTTTCAAATTTTTGAGAAGGTTCTGAAGAAGGAACCTAATTTTTAACTGATCTCTATGAATTTCTTTAAAGTTTATTTTTTTGGTATTGTTAACTTTTTTTTTTTAGCACAAAATGATATTTTAGAAAATACTCGATTATGTTTTTAAAGCTTTAATTTTGATTTTTAAAAAGTATTAAAATTTCATCTTATGTCAGATCTAGTTTTTTAGCATTTTGCAATTCACCTTACATCGACTCAGTTGCTGAGAAAAGAATAGGCAAAGAATCTCATCTCAACTTAAGATTTTGGAAATAAAAATTAAAAAAAAAAAATTATCAGGCAAACTATCTTAAGTCATATTTTGGTATGTAACTCACAAAATTTAAAGATAAATAATAATCGTAACTTTAAAAAGTTTATTTTATGAAATCTATGTTTTAAAGGTTTTGAGAATCTTTCTTTTAGACTCAACTCTACTCAAAAATGCTAAGAATAGATTATTTAAGATGATTTAACTTTATAGTGGAGAATTATTATGCTTAACAAAAAGGAATTTAATTATTTTACCATTTTATAAACTTAAAAAAAAATTCAACAATAGAAATTGTTTTCTTAAACATCTTATCCAATTTAAACCAAGGTCCTGCTCCTGATGTTGAGCAGAGCATCTTGTGGGTTCCGTTGCCCTTGTCAGACATAAAACTTTTCACTACCCAAGAACACCGCAAATAAATAATTTAAATTACACCCTTCCTGTGTAACAGTTGAGGCAGTATAAAAGGATGTTTCTTACAACAAAGATAAAATAAAGGTGCAACTAGACAACATGTTATGGTGCTGGTAAGGTGACCGACACGGGGGACGACGCGATGCACGGGGAGAAACTCTCCAGCTTTTTCTCATCCAAAATGAATTAAATATTTAATTTTTCCTGTCAGAGTAGATTTTGCAACGGTAAAGCAATCAAGGAATATATTAAAAAAAAAAAACAAAAAAAAAAAAACAAATGGCGACCATGGAAACGTGAACAATAGGCAAAACACGTGTTGTCGCTGTTGAAAATTACTGCAGCTGAATTGCAACACCGTTCAACGTCCTTTTTTTTTTTTTTTTTTTGATATTCCAAGAGCAACATTAAAGTTGAGGCTCAATTTAAAAATTGTGATAGGGAACTATACGTGGAATTGTCCTGGTTATTTCCATGTGTTGGCGTTCATGAGTTTCTGCCTACAAGCTCCACACTGCATCCGGTTGCATTTAGCCGTTTTTGGATTTAAATGCGTGCCAATCAAAGGAGGTTTAAGCGAAAAATAAAATAAGAAAACAAAAAATACACACAATTTGCACTCGTGAGGTACCTATGAGTTGTGTGTGTGTGTGTGTGTGTAATATAGGAAACAGTGGTTCCAATTTGTTTAATTAAAATTGTGTACTCTGACGCGCTTTTAATTAAAGGATCCGTCAGTAAATGTTAATTAGAAGAAGGCACATAAATGAGGCAAGTAACTATACTTTTCTCCAACGGATTCTGGTTCTCTTTTTTTGTGTATATGCCGGAAGCAGATTTATGGTTAAAGGGGAAAATTACTCTCGTGAAAGTGGTTAAATGGTGCCGGTGCTGTTATGTGCATGGAGTATGGTATATGGTTACTCTTATCCTTACCATTTCCATCATGTTGTTGTATGGAAAATACTATACCAAATTTTGTAAAAATACAGTTTGGTCTGGACTAAGCTTTCCTGAAAAGGATAAAGGATTACAGACCGGCTTAAATACGAATGGAAGACTTTGAATACATGTATTTACAAAAATTAATTGACCAGAAGAAGGGTAATCGCTTATTAAAGATGAAAATAAAAGAAATAACGTAAATATTTAAGTGGGAATCTGTGGTGTATGATTTAATGAAGGTTCATGTTATGTAGGTAAGCATAACAATGTGAGACGAAATAAATCTGGAAATTTTCGTTTGCAACTTATTTTGTTGCTTCGACGGTGAGGCGGGGTGGTGCAATGAAAGGTCATAATAAATATTGAGTCAGGTTAAGGAGGCTTTCAGGAAAACTTCTGACACTTTTTAGGGGCCAGTTATAGCGATACGGAAAACAAAACCGAAAAAAAATTCAAATGGAAAATTTTGTATGTTCTGATTCGATTCTTACTACAATGCTACACCGATCGATGTCAATAAATTCAGAGAATATTTTTTGTTCATAATAATTTTAATGGATAAATTCTTTTAGTTAAAAGTGTAATTTATTATTTTCCTTTTATGCGTATAACAGAAAAGTGAATAAATGCATTTACAAGTTCAATTAAAATTTGTATTTGCAAAATAAATTCTCTGAGTTGGTTGCCATCGATTTGTGTTTTAAATTTGACTATTTCCACTTCGTCCATGCAACATTTGCAGAGGTTTCAAAAAACGCCCAATACAGTAGTGGTCTATCTTTAAGGCAGTGTTCAGTAAATGCAACCAATTATGAAGCTTAGATGAGATCTTTTAACAGATAACGTTGTCGGTATTCAGACAAGTTTTGAGTTTGTCGATCTACATCTACAGCTTTGCAGTTTTCTGAAATTTCTCTGTGTCCTTGCATGCGACAGAGTTCAGAAAAAAGCGTTAAAATTGATAGGAGAGAGAAACATTATGGAAACATTTCCATCACTCGAACATCGTCGAAATGTTTCATGTCTTTCTTTATTTTACAGGTTCTTTTATAAAAAATGCTCACTCGAGGTAGCCAGCTGCGTTCCACCCCTTAAACCCAAGTAACAATTCCAGTTCGTTCTTAGCTCTATCAGCGCTTAAAAAGCTACATTATTTGGCTATATTAAATTCACTTAGCCTTATAAGCGCCAATAAAGCTGTAGTTAGCCTTATTTAGAGCATTTTTTTCGACTTTGGGAGCTAATATGAGCTCCATTTTAGTTCTTGCATAGCGGTTGTAGTGGGCAATAGCATTAGTGTAAGTGCTGTTGTCACTTTACTGCTAATTAAAAGCTTCTTTTTCAGTAAAAGAAAGCACGATTTGGGCTCCAAACATGATGCATGAACGCCTGCATATTCTACAATAGAAACAAAATGACATTTACATTTTTATTTAGAGCACTTTTAGCTCTATTAAACATTATCAAAAGCCAATTATAAGGCTTTTCGCTGAGAAGTCGAAATATAAAAACGATTTGCTTAAGTGTTAGTAACATATTATAGATATAATACGTATTTGTAAAAAAAAAGTCTGTCAATATTGTATTTGAACGAGATTTTATTTGTGTTTGTAATTTTATGTTCGCATACCATCAATAATTATTATTGGCAAGAACAAAAAAAAAAACGATGCCTGCAATAATATCTAAAAGAATATGATAACAATTTTGATATTAATAAAAATAAATAACCACGATCAACTTCTAGTGGATTCTTAGTGCGATTTAAAATTTTTCACAAATGTTAACACGTTACCTGGAAAAACTACAATGCGCCAGCAAAATAATCAATATTAAGTTATCAAATAGCATAATTTTTTAGTTTTATTTATTTAAAAAACAAATTTTTTTAACAAATCACGTCGAAAAGACTAAAATAAATGTTTTACTCAGTGTCAAGAACGTTTAGTAAAGTTTTATTTTGAAGATAGAGATTTTCAGCAAATAATTTGTATAAATATTTCTTATTTGCATTGTTTTTTCTTTTTAATAGTCACCATTTTTGAAGCAAATTTTTCATACTCTATCGAGCCCTTATATTGGCGTGAGACCCAAGTATTGTTGCACTAGAGCTAAGAGAACCTATATTTAAATGTCAAGTCGATATGACAGATTTAAAAAATACAGGGTGTCCTATACTGTAAACAAAGCGTTTGAATTATTAATATTTACTTCATTTAAGTTTTGCGTTTGTAAAATATTTTGCGTACAAATATGAAGACATACTTTTCTGGAAACGGATATGGATATGTAATAAAATGGGATGCATATATGCTTATAAGTTATAACATTGTGGTCAAATTGTTAATTTGTTAATTTTTCTAGCGGTGTTAAAATTTCTTTTCATATACCTACAGTTTGTCCATACATTTTGAGCGAAAACACGTATATAACCTGAGTACGCCTAGACTGCGAAGGATTACTAATAAAGTATAGTAGGTACTATAGGGGTAATTCCTGTCACTTCTTTTCAAATTCTTCACTTTGAGCCTAGTCTCGTGGAACTTAATAAAAATATTTTTTAATCTTTCTATTCATTACTGACAAGTACAAAACTAAGAAGGACATTAACAGTCAAAAAGTGACATGAATGAATATGAAGTCCAATTTTTTTTTTTTTGGAACGTTTGGGTACAATAAGTGCTACTTTACTAATTTACCGTTGTGGGTTCGAGCCCCAGCTTGGGCGGCAATTTTACAATATTCCCTTAGCTTCAACTGGACCCCACCCGTTGGATTTTCGTGAGATAAATACCACCTAGTTCTCAATCTGTTGTACCAGCAAAAATTATTTCCTATCTTTCTATTCCTTCTCATTTGCATTCAAAAGACCTTAAGTCTTACAGGCATATAGTTAAAATAATTATTATTATAGGGAAATTCAAATATCTTATTAATTAGTTTAAAAAAAAAAGATTTTAATCCTTAAAATGTTGAGGTTTTAACTTTAATATCTTAGAAAAGTTTTGGTAGTGTTAAGTGCAAAAAAAAAATGTTACTTGTCATTTTTATAATTTTTCATATGACACCCTGTTTACCTACACAAATTATCTGGTGACAAAATATCTTCAAATGTACTTATCTCAACGAACTCTTTTGGAGCGCGTATGAAGCTCATAACACAAACACAAGAAAACAGTATGTATGCCACATTCTTGAAAAGGCTGATGTTTTTACTAAGTTTTAAACAAGCTCTAAATAGGGATTCGATTGTGCCAGTTGATTTGAATAAAAAAAACAGACACTTATCGAACTTTTTAAGAACTAGTAAATGCATAATGGTGCTTTAAATCAGCTCTATGATAGGTGAACTCTTTACGCACAGCAATCAGACGAAAATTAAATTATTTATGTATTTTATTTTTTTCATAAAAATTTCAAAACACTTCAGTAAAAATTTCAAACATTTATTAACAAAATTTCATAATTTTTAACATATTCAATATTCAGTTTACAGTTTATTTTCTTAAAAGAGCCATTAAAACTTATTCTATCTTGGTCTGTGAAAGTGCCGCAGGTTCACTAACTTCTTCCATACTGATTGATTTTGTTTTCAGTTTTATTTGTCTACAGTCTAGCTATTCCCCGCAAACACTTTCCCAATATGTTATATTGTTTGTGAGTCTTTTTTTTATGAACAAGGCGTATTTTAACAAATAAAAAAAAAACACAACAAAGTTGGTAAACGAAGCGACTCATTCGTTTGGCAAACATTTTCATACTACAAGTGAACAACTATAATCTCTCTCTCTCTCTTCCTCTATTATGGCGGTAGCACAAAAGTGCTCTATTTAAAATTTAGAACAGTTTTATAATAGCAATACATTTTTGTATTGAGATTGTGATTGTCTTAACCACAAACAGATCTATTTAAGCTCTAAAGTGACTCTTCGTACTTCTAAAAAGCTTATCTAAAGCACAAGAAGACAATACCGGCTGAGCTCTAATACAGCCATTATAAACGAAGTTAAAGAGTATTTTTATAAAGCTAAAGGCTTTTTAAAGTAATAGAGCTAAGAATTGTTCTTAAACTGCAATATAGAGACAGATTTAAAACAAAAAACCCCAGAGCTGCAAATATCTTTGAAATGGAGCATGAGCTTGGCATCTTCCACTTTAAGAGCTGTTTAGGAACATTTTAATTACTAGCAGCTCCAACCATGTTACTTGGGAACATTTCCCCCGTAACACTCGTCTTGCTAGGAACGCTCATCAGTTTACACTTGAGCCCAATTTCGGACGTACCGTGAAATATAGGGATTCTTTCTTTAGCCGTTCAACACGAATGTGGAATAGATTGCCTGGCACAATTTTTCCTTACCATTTTGATCTGCAGACATTCAAGATCAATGTTCATCGACACCTCTTTTCCCTTCCTCCCTAAATTCCTATCGCTCGCGTTGTGAATTATCATTAAAAGGGCTATAACAAACCCCTTGAGCGGGTGTGCATTATAAAAAAAAAAAAAAAAAAAAAAAAAATGCACAGCTGGGTCGCACGAACTTGCTCTAATGTATGGCAATGGTCTTGGGGCTTGAGATTTTGATAAAAATAAATTTTTCGAAATTCTTAAATAAATGCTTACACTTTTTAAGCTGAAAAAGAGTACGGGATTTTATTTCTTGAAAAAAAAAGGATTTTATAAGAATAAATTTATAAAAATCTATGGAGCGGTGTCTGAGAAAAAATTTGTTTTCGAAAACTTTTTGAAAACATTTTTCAAAAAAAAATTCAAAAACGCCAGTTCTTAGGTATTCAGAAAATACATTTATTAATAATTTTTGAAAAAAATTTAATGAGCAGTTTTCAAAATATTAATTTTTTAAAAAAAGTTTTAAGATATGATTTTAAAAGTGGGGTCATAGTGGGTGATGGTTGGCGGTGGGTGTTGGAAGCAACCTACACTTGAACTGTTTTGTCAAAAACGGCTCTAACGACTTTGATTAAACTCAACATTTAACAGACCTATGGCGTTTTTGATAAAAAAAATTTTTTGGCTTAAGTGGTCTTAACAAAAATCAGGTTAAAATGGCTTTTTTTAAATGGACATAACTTAAAATTTTTCAGTAAAAACTTTCGAAACGGTGGCTCCCATACAACAAACCGTTTAGTTTAATCAATTTTTTTTGTGGTTTTTTTCTAATTTGCTCAAAAACGGGTATAACGATTTTGATAAAGCTCTGTATTTATAACAGATATAGCAGGCTCTGAAGAAAACTGCATTTTTAGTTTTTGGTTACAAATGATAGTAACGGAAATCGGTTTTAACAGTTTGATTAAAATGGCTTATAAGTGGACAACGACAATATCGAAATGATTTAGACTTGATAGCATCCAAATGATGTCATCAACATTCTAGATATGAAAGGTTTTTTAATGGCTCCCGAATATTGAGTTTTCCAGTTCTAGCGAATTTTTTTTTAGTTGTTACCAAATTTGTCAAAAACGACTTAAACAATTTTGGCTAAAAATACAATTTACAGACATCTATTTATGAATGACTTAAATCAATTGGAGGTCTTATAGTTAGTATAACAAAATAACGGGGAAAATTAATGTATGATAGTCAGATCAAATATCCACTTTACAAGGTAACAGCGAAAGAAAACACCACAGCACATGTGTCAGTGTCAGCTAGTAAAAAATCTTTAAGAAAATCACATGAGTCACATTCTAATTTATTGGTCAAATCTAAAATAAATAAAGTGCACGACTGGGTCGTACGAACTTGCTCTAATATGTTAAAATGGTCTTGGGTGCTTGAGATTTTGGGAAAAAAGAGTTGAAAAAATCATTTGAAATTTTATAAATCACTAAAAAATCAATAACTAAACCGTTTTTTGCAGAAAATGAAGGAAGCCATCAGGTTTCTTTTACGTTTTGGAATTTTTACGAAAAAATTTTTCAAAATCGTTGGACCAGTTTTTTCAAAAAACAGTTTTTTTTTGAAAAACTTTTCGAAAATATATTCCAAATTTTTTTTGAGTATGCCAACTTCTAGCACTTTGTAGTTTTTATCAGAAAAATAAAATTAAAAAATTATAGATTAAACCGTTTTTGGAAAAAAACTAAAATTAAAAAAAAAAAATTTGAAACTTTTTTAAAAAACTCAAAAAAACTTTTTTTGAAAATTTTTCGAAATTATATTATTTCCTTTATAAGAGGGCTTCTACGTTAAAAGTTTCATCTAAATCCGTCAAGTGGCTTACGAGAAAATCGGATTTCAAAAAACCGGTCCTATGGGGGGTACACTTTTCCCGAAAAATCTATTCCAACCAAAACATAAAATTTGCACAGAAAACATAATTCAGAAAGTTTTATCAAAATCGTAGGAGCCGTTTTTGAGAAAATTTAATTTTTCACAAAAAATCGTATGGCAGGTACCGTTAGTTTTGGAGCTAGGATGCTAATTCCAAAAACTCCTCTGTAGGACGTCATAATAATACTATGTACCAAGTTTGAAGCAAATCGGTCCAGCCGTTTAGGTTGTAGGTTACTATACAGACAGACACACGGACAGACAGACAGACAGACAGACAGACAGAATTATCGGACCCACTTTTTTCGACTTCTCTATCATCGTAATGTCATGTTTGATTGTTAGAATTTTTTTTTTTTTTTTACGAATGCATAACTTGCCTTATAGTACCTATAATCGTAAGTAAAAAGGTTTCGAATCTATCCTAACTTTCCACTACTTGCTTCCTGTAATTCTTTCGCTGTTCCTAGCTATATGTATAATTTAATTAAATTCCACATCATTTCTTCCTTGCCGCTGCAATTCATTCCGTAAAAGACGTCAGGTTGTTGTTCTTCTTTAGCAGATAGGAAAATACGATAACATTAATTTTGTGAGTCCGATTTTCGAAATCTGCTAGCGCAATAAAAAATAAAATGCACGACTGGGTCGCACGAACTTGCTCTAATGTGTGACAGTGGTATTGGGGCTTGAGATTTTGATAAAAATAAATTTTTCAAAATTCTTAAATAAATACTTAAACTAATTTGAGCTGAAAAAAAAGTACGCCATTTTATTTCTTTTATGAATTTAAATTTATGAGAATAAATTTATAAAAATCTGTGGAGCGGTTTTTGAAAAAAAAAGTTTTTTTTGAAAAACTTTTTGAAAAAATTTTTCAAAAAAAATTCAAAAACGCCAGTTCATAGGTATTCAGCAAATACATTTATTTATAATTTTTAGAAAAAAATTTAATAAGCAGTTTTCAAAATATTAATTTTTAAAATTTTTTTTTTAAGAATGCTTTTAAAAATACAAAAAAATATTTTTCAAAAATATTGGTATGCAATACAAATTGAACTACCTACAGCTATATGTGTGTGAAATTTCGAAAGAATCGGTTAAGTCGTTTTCGAGTTAGTCGAAAGCAAAAAAAACGGTCCTATGGAAGGTACCGTTCTTAGCCATTTTTTAAAACTTTTTTTTCAGCCATATGATTGGTCGTACCTAAAAAGCAACACTGATTTTTTTAAATAAAAATCGTTAGAGCCGTTTTTGAGAAAAATAAGCTTTAAAATAACGGTTGTATGGCAGGTACCGTTATTTTTTGAGCTAAAAAAAAAAATTTCAATTTCCCCTCTGTACAATACCTAAAAAAGTCTATATACCAAGTTTGAAGCAATTCGGCCCACCCGTTTGGGCTGTAGGTCTTCATACAGACAGACAGACAGACAGACAGACAGACAGACAGACATACAGACGGACAGAATTTTTAGACCATCTTTTTTCGTCTTCGCTATCATCGTAATGTCATGTTTGATTGTTATCTCAAAACTTTTTTTTTCGACGAATGCATAACTTGCCTTATAGTACCTATAATCGCAAGTAAAAAATGGGTGTACCACGATCAAAAATGAACCCTTTTATTGCAGTGCCAATAACTATGAGATTAGTGACATCTGACATTCAATACATTGTAAGCTTGCAGCTTGATTTGAACAAAACAAGACATAACTTGAATTTAATTTACGGGTGTATTTAACAATTCTTGAACCACACTCTGCTACATAACCAAGGTATACAAACTTAATTGTTTATCTTCTTATTTCAAAACTGTGACCGATAGTTCCAAAAAATTAATGCATATTACGACTTTTAACGGAAATGCCCCTTTAAAAGTGGGCTAAGAATTTGTAAAAAAAAAAAGAAAATTAAAGCACTAACTGAGCTTTGATCGGATGTCAATTTTTAAGCATATGTGTAAAACTACATGTCATCGAGTCATACATATAATTAGAAAATATATAATATAAATATAATATATATATATATATAAATATAATTAGAAAACAGAGACTGTGGATCGGCGACTCCTGTACGACCGAGACGTCGGCGCAGGAGACGGAGCAGAGCGCCTTCGGTTCAGTAGGGCTGTGTCCAATCGGGACCGTCGGGATATAATAAAACAAGCTCGGCACTTTTGGTGGATGAGCGACGAAATTAGAGATTCTTAAAGTTGGTCAATGTTATCGCCTTGGTCAGCTTACATAGGTTTAAGGTAGTTATATAGGGGGCAGACATGGTGGCACAGAAAAAAAAAACACAAAAAATACAAAAAAAAATACAAAACACGAAAAACACAAAAAAAATAACAAAAACACAAAATCGCTGCTGTGGCTGTTCCTAGTTTTAGGTAGTTTTAAGTAGGTTTAATTTAGGTACTAGGGTAGTGTTAAGTTTTATATAAAAATAAAAAAGATCTTTAATTTGAGTTTTTTAAATAATATTTTCTCAAAATAAATAAATATATGCATGAATTCCTTAAAATAAGTTAGTTTTAAGCCGAAAGGCAATAGTATAATGGTTATGGGATAATTTAGAGCGCCCGCATAGGGCCAGTAAGTTATGTTAAGTAGATATTTAAGCTAGTTTTTAAGGTTTTTGGTCTAGCTGTTAGTTTAGATTAAGAAATGAATTAAATAAAAACTGAAATGAAAAAAAAAAAAAAAAAAAAAATTAGAAAATATTTGTGAATTTTTTATTATTTTTTGAATATTTGAATTTTTGAATTTTAAATTTTGAATTTTGAAACTACGAAAAATGTATTAAGTATGTAGTTATGTACCTTAAATGTAACATTGGCAACACCAAAAAGTACTTAATGGAGCTAGTTATTGCACTTTTTTATTAATTTCATCTCTTTCTAATTTGAAAAAGAGATAATTGATTAAAAGATAAATGTACACGCGTACTTTTGACTTTGCTAGTTTAATTAAAGTCAAAAGAAAGTCAGAGGATAAAGTCCTAATTAAATCATAGGTTTGGTAAATTTGATAATTATTTTTCTTGTATTTGTAAAATAATATTATTTTAAATTTAGATTTTTAAAGCATTTAAATATTGTTTTGAGTTGTTGCCAAGTGCATTCTGGAAGTGTTAAGATACATTCAAATACCAATTTGTAAGTTACAAAATGTCTTTTTGAAGTCAAGTTTTAATCTCTTCATATTACATAAAATAAAATCGAATTTTGTATTGCTGTGAAGAAGCGCTTAGTGGTTTTTTAGTTTTGGATACTACCATCTACCTCCTTATCTGGTTCAGCAGTCCATTTTTCCAGTTTGTTCCGTGGAACAACACTACAGCTGAATCGAATTGTTTTTTTCTTAACGAAATTAACCAAATAAAGGTATTTTGTAAAAATCACGCCCTTAAAAGTGGATGTATTAAAAAAACGTACAGAAAAAAAAAATTAGAGTATTATATTTTTGTATAAGGAAGAAAATGGTTAAAATTGAATATTGGTACCTATACCTTAAATTTTTAAAATAATTTTTTTTTGTTCGTTCATGAAAAGTGGGCATGAGCCACGCCAAGTTCAAAAACTTTCATTTCATACAAAAGTTTCTTAGTTTTGACTAAGAGACTCACAAATTTGGGCTTGTTGATTTATTATAAGTAATCTTGTTTGCAAAAATAACTTTTTTTATAGTTTCTACTGAAAAGTGGGTAAAAATAACTAGTTTTGGTGAAAAATTGGTATACAAAAGCGCATGAAATATGTTTTCAAAATTTACTCCATCCAAATCAAATACAAAAACTACCACCTAGGGTACCAGTGTTTCAACAAAATAAAAAGAGCCGTTTGCTATAGATAAATATATTTTTCGTTAAATGTTACACCTTAGTTTCTTTAGTTTAAGACTTTAATATCGTCTTAATGTTGGTAAGAAATAGACATAGTGTTTCCACATTGTGTGCCAGGCAAATTTTAATTGATCCTAGTTCTACAATTAAGACAATCCCATATAATTAAAAAAAAAAAAAAAAAAAAAAAAAAAACAACAAAACACACCTCTATTTTTAACAATATCGGTGATAGGAAACTTCCAACACAAACAAGCATCACCTTCCCTCAAAGTCACACTTAAGTCAAAAAAACAAATTCACTCACATAAATTCCACTCAACCACAAACTCTACATGTTCATCCGCCCGGTCCATTAAACTTTTTTATAAAAACAACAACAATTTAGACAAAAGCTTAAAAAAAAAAAAAAAAAGAAGAAGGATACTCACCAACAACATCTAAATAACCAACTTGACTCTTCATCGGATCCGTGTTTATCTGACACATATACCATCCCTTGTCTGATTCCTTAACGTCACGAATTTTCAATACCCAAGCACGTTTCTCAGCGTGAGTTATGCTCATTCGATGATTTTTGGTGATTACGTGATTTTGTATCGTTAGAATGGTTTGTGTATCCACACGTAACCACGCGATCTATGCATGTATATATGTATGTGAAAGAAAGGATGAAGAAACAGTTAGTAGAAGAAATGAAAAAAAAAAAACAACAGTGATGGTGAATTAGACAAAACTACCCCCAAACACATGTTAGTTAGTGTTAGATCCGGACAAAAAAAAAAAAATAAACAGGAAGGAAGCTTAGGTTAGGATATAGGATAGGAGAGGTGCCGTTAACGTTTTTCGTCCTGGACTTTTGTGTATAGTCCTTTTTTTTTTGCTTTTTCTTTTCCTTTTGTTTGGCAATAATCGCACAGGATATCATTATTTTGTTATTGCATTCCTATTTTGTGTCCTGGCATGGCACTGGCGGGCTCTCCGGAAAGGATGGAAAAAGAGGATGTATTCTCCTAATTATCATTAGAAGGAATGATGAGGGAAATGATGGCAGTAAATCAATTTGGCGTTTGTCCTTCTTGTGGGTTCGTCTCCGGCTCGTATATTTATGTATTTGTATAGGTTGGGTGTTGCTATGATGTTGCGAGTCAATCAATTTACTTGAATAACCAGATCTCGTCGAAACAAGAGGTTATACAGATACAACACAGAGAGCACAAATAAGGATCGAAAAGGAAACTTTGATTGGGTGTAAATTATTTTTGTGTCCAATTCATTTCAGTTGGTGACTTATTGTCACTGCCAAGGACTGTGTAAGGACTTTTTGGAATTCAGAGGCAAGGATATCGGTATATTAAAAGGAAGGTTAGGTAAATCTATTGGGTGGACAAGACATCATTTGAATGGGGGAAGGGAGTTATATTATATTAACTGAATAGCACGTTATACCTTGTAAGTCTGTAGATTGTCGACGACACATTGAAGAATAGCTTCTCGTCCCACAGGGATTGTAACATTTTGTAAAGGCTCACCGAATTTCGGTAGATCTGAAAAGAGATGAATAAAAGTTGATATCCTTATTATGTATATTTGTATATTGTTTGAAATAGACAGGTTATTTAAGGATGAGAGAGACACTATCTATAGATGCTTCTAATGGAATAAGGAATTCTTATACATACATACAATCTAAAGCTATTTTGTACCGTTTTCTTTGTATGATATGACAATACAATAAGATGAAGACCAATATGTTTGCCAATGATTAGGATATCATGACAAAGCGTCTCAAGGGGATTGATGAACCTTTTTGGATTTCTTTTATGTAAATTGTGTATCTATAGTCAATAGATGTTCGAGATAAGAATAAATCGTTATAATTGAAACAATTCAGTTTCTTGAGAGAAGTATGTATAGGTATATAGGAGCTAGGTAAATTGTTTTTGTTTCAAAAAGTTTATCAGTTGGGTAAACTGTTGGTTTGTATTTATATGATTTATGTTGAAGGTGAGAAACAATTGAAAAGCAAACAGAAACCGAAAAGGATATTTTGTTCGTGTGTGTAGGACATCATACAATCTTATAGATACGTATGTAATAGTACCTACTTAAAGATTTTGATAATTACAAATCCGCTTGGCCGCATAGTATCGAGCCCATTATTTTAAAGAGGAGAAATCACTGCTTAAGCTGTATCATCTATACCATCTGTCCTATAATGCAGGTCTCTTTCCCTGTGGGTCAATACACCATTTTTCTTCAGTAGGTTGGTAAGTAGTAAAAAATACGTAAAATACTGTTCTGACCGCAATTGCAACTACGTTTTTTTTTTCCTAGGTCATTTAAGCCCTGATCAGCCGATTCAGAAATATCCTGAGAACGAATACTTCTTCATTACCGACAGAACGGTTTTCATCGGAGTAGGTCTACTAGGTGATAATATGGTGACATATTCCACCGAAAAATGGAACCAATCTTTACATTGTTTTGGAGAAAGAAAAGAAGCGCTTGATATTTCAAAAGCAGTTAATTTAGTCTGGGAACTGGCTCTCTTATCAAAAATGCTTTTATTTCGTATTGGCAAACGCTTTATTTGATGGAGTCACCTATCGAATAGTTCGATTATCCATTCGCGTTTTTTTTCGGTTTGGTTTTGTCTGAGTCACAAAATAAATGCTTGTGTGCCCCAAGGCTCGGTTCTGTCTCCAACTCTTTTTGTAATCTCTATGAATTATCCCTTGTCTATGACTTCTAATACACTTAATTGTTTTGCTAACGACATTTACCTTAGGCTTTTCATATTCATTTACAGATACCTATATCCAATTCATGTTCTTCTGACGTATAGCTACAGAGCCAGTGTATGATAAGCTCATTAAATCTTGATCTTGAAAGCATTGTACAGCCGGGAATAATCACCCGTGTGGAAAGAAATGCTTCAAAAACGGAATTCTGCCTTTTTTGTTAAAGCAAATGCTCTTTTATTTGGAACGAGCACATATTTGATGTCGCCAAAAACGCTGCGAAATGTTTAAGTCTTTTAGGTCGATGTGAGACATAATTGTCCTCATGTGGTCTATCTGGAAGGTATACATTCGCCCAAAGCTTGGGTATATTTCTCATATCTGGGCAGGTGCGGGTCGCCCGAACTTGTTCTAATGGGTGACAGTTTGGGCTTGGTATTTAGAAAAGAATACATTTTTCGAAACTCTTAAATAAATACTTAAACTGCGGAGTGGATTTTGGGAAAAAAGTTTTTTTTTTAAACTTTTTGAAAACATTTTGGCAAACGAATTCAAAAACTCCAATTCATAGGTATATTAAGGAAATACAGATATTTCTCATTTTTGAAAAAAATTTATGAGCTGTTTTCAAAATATTAAATTTTTAAAAAAAGATTTAAAAAAGCAAAAACATATTTATAAAAAAATTTGGTATGCAGTATAAATTGAGCTGTCTACATCTAAATAGCTATATGTGAAATTTTTTAAAGAATCGACTTAGCCATTTTCGAGATAGCAAAAAAAACCGTCCTATGGAAGATATTTACCAACCTACCGTTTTCAGCCATATATCGTACCTGAAAAGCTGCACTTATTTTTTTTTAAATCAAAATCGTTAGAGCCTTTTTCAAAAAAAAAAAAAAAAAAAAAGCTTTAACGTGACGGTTCTATGGTAGGTAGGTACCGTTATATTTTGAGCTAAAAAAAATTTCAATTTCCCCTCTGTTGTACACCTAAAAAATTTTGTTGTACCAAGTTTGAAGCGATTCGGCCAACCCTTTTGGGCTGTTTATACTTACATACCGACAGACAGACAGACAGACCGACAGAAATAGATACAGACGAACAGAATTTTCAGAACATCTATTGGTTGATTGTTATCTCGAAATTTTTTTCGATGAATGCATAACTTACTTGCATTATAGTACCTATTGCAAGTCTCGGAGTGGAAGAAGGATTAACATACTAATTGGTGTGACCGACGATGACATGGGAAATGATATTAATGCGGTAGCTGCTCCATCGCAAGCTCTTAGCTCTTTTAACCATATGAATCGATTTAGTCCAGACTCCAGATAATACAGGATAACGAACTGTTAGGATGACCTTAAAAAAAAATGGTACGAAGAGATAGATAGCAAACTCGAATTGAAAAATTGCTTCAAAATGCAGAAGTTTGAAGTTTGAAGAAGACAAAGTATTAATACACTACACGGGTAAAGATAACGAACACTCGTTGTTTTAATGAGCCACCCTCTTCTCAGATTGCAAGTAATACTTCACAGAAAGAATTCCTTAAATAAACAACTACTTCCTTAGCCAGACGTTGCGTTGGTGGAAATGCTACCTATAAGACCAACCCCCTGAACAGTCCAACTCAAATTCCAGATGTCTGCAAGTAAGATGGTGAGTTAGAACTTAGAAGTAACGGAGTTACCTCCGAGAAAACCAAAAAGCTTCTAAGCTCCATGATATACCTGCACATTATGCAGCGTCTTCATCTTTTGGATTTAGTAACTGAGCATGTGGAAGTTAAGTTTCAGAAGAATCTGAAATCCGCAATGTACTAAAAGGTCAACGATTCCAAAGTGATCTAAAAGAGCAGCTTCATTTAGACCCCACAATATTACAGCAACGGACCCCATGATGAAAAATATGATCCGTAGGCAAACAACGAATTGCTGTTATACTCTTGTTGGAAGACTGGGCAGCAGAAATTCGAATACCCCCAAGGACAGGTAAAAGTTAATGTTGGATATAAGTACATTGTAGGTAAATAGATTTTTCTATATAGTTTTTACTTAAAACATATTCAATTTTTATTTTTCGGTCAGCTTTGGTTGTTAAATCGCATCGAAAAAATCTCGATCAAATATTTTCATTGAATTGTGCTGAGTACAAAAAAAAAAAATATGGACTACAAAAAATATAAAACAAAAAACATTTATATCAACATTCGACTCAAAAATTCCTTTTGCTTCAAAGATATATAAGCAAAAAGAAAACACAAGACGTTTCCTTCTCCAAGAAACTTCATCCAGAACTCTTGAAGCCCGGACCATTTCGGTTAGTTTGGTTCCTTAATTTCTTTTTTTTTTTTCATTTAAATCGATAAAAGCAGCAGCAGCTGTTTATTCTGCATATAAATGAACAAGTACCATTACCAGTATGGAAACCAAGTAAAGAAAATCCACTCAACCCTTACAAAAAAAAAAAAAAAAAAAAAACCTAAAAAAAAACCTTCTTTAAAATTCTAGGACATCAACGTCGTCGTCGTCAACACCAACCACCACATCCACATCATACGGCCAATTTAACATCGATTTTCGCATCACTAAATTCTGCTCAACATTTTGCATTTAATCCCCAAAAGAAGAATGCACATTGTTGGCTAAATGGACGTTTATATCCCAGTCAAAGCAAAATATTTATAAGCATGGACCGAGTTTATAGCCATCAGTGTATCCCAACCGAGTCCTTGCTCTATACTTTATGAATGCATCCATGCAACGGTAACCGTACCAATCACTCAGGATATTACCATAATCAGGCAGAAAAAAAAAATAAATAAAACCCAAAAACCAAAAACCCAAAATGTTGTCCCGCCTTTCTCGAAAAAAGGATTCGACCGAAAGGGAGCAAAACATTCCTAGCAGAATGGATAAAAATATTTTTGCTTTCGGAGGACATTTAAAAGGATTCGTAAAAAAAAAAAATGCTGAGAATATTATACACTTTATCGTTTGTATGCATATTTTTTTTTTTGCTGTTGTGTGCTATGCCGCATGGACGTTTATGAGATGCCATTAATTTTGCGTTGAAGTAGGTGCCTCTCTCTCTCTATACGTTGCACAAAAAATAAAGACCCAACAAAAAGCAGACGAGGGAAAAAAATATTCAAAAAAATAGGAAAATAAATTGCGGGAATAAGAGGCAAAGCTTGTATCAATAAATCCATAAGAATATGCTTGCTCGTCCTGCGGGATGATAACTTACCCTTTTCAGGTATTGTATTCACCGATGTATCTTCTCGGATGTCTTCCAGTAGCTCTTCATGATTTTTCATTTCTGCAAGTACAAAATTTTTATTTTTTTTTAATATGAAAAAAGAAACAATTTCAATGAAACCATGTAAAAAAGTAAAAAAAAAATATAAGTAAAAATGTTAAGGAATGGACGAAGCAAGTTCTTAAGAAACAGTTTATACGCTATGAATGTCTTATTCAACCCGAATAATGTTTTTTTGCAAGGATCTTATTGCACCTTCTTTTTGACTGCACCTTCTAGAGATCAAGAAAAAAAATGAAGAACTTTATACGTTCTAGAGATAATATTGCAGGAAAAGTATTTTTCGTGTGTAGAAAAAAAAATGTGAAATTAGACTAAGGGGGAATCAGGAAAAATGCTTGTTTCCTGAAATTGAAGAAGGAATGGAAAAAGAAGAAACTGAGACATTTTCTGATGGTACTTTTATTAAAGAAAAGTATCTTAGAAACGTTTATTGATTTTTGTGATACATTCATTAAAAATGTGTGTCGGAGTCACAAAGAAGTGGTTTTTGTGGAGTTCTTAGAATAAGATTACAAATTTAAAACTGGTACACTTTAACTCTATTAACACGTTAAATGGAATAGTAACGCAGCAATTGTTTGAATATTTTTGGTTAACAACTTTGCTGGTTGCTTGATCAATTTTTTTCGAATAACGCCTTTAATTAAGATACAAGTAGAATAAGTCACTAAGTTGTCTCCAAATTTATTTGAACCTCTTATCTCATTAATTAGGTTGCAAGTGTACACTGTTCACTCTTTCGAGAAACCATAAAGTATATATTATGTATAGTGTAATCAAATGGAATGTTTTTATATCCTATAAATTGATTTAGTTCAATATTAATCGGAAGTGGTTATCGATGCAATAGTTTCATTTTGCTTTTCAAGGATGTGCATGTGCAAACCACAACAAGCAAGTCAACAGCAGAAGACCAAAATACGTAGTTTTAAGAAAAAGGAGTAACATTATATTCTAAAACAAAAACTAGAATCTTCCCTATGTTTTAGGTCCTTTTTATACCAAAATTTAATTATTTATTTTTTGCAAGGTATTTAAGGAGGAATTCAGTTTCTCTTTTAACTTGCTAACAGATTCTTTTGAGGAATGTGATAGCTTAGAAATTAAAATAACTGCTTGTGATTTTGTAGGCGCGTATGTTACTACAAATGTAAGCCTTGACATACTGCTTGGGCATGGTCATACGTATTTTAAAAAACGAAGATGCCTTTATGTATAGATATATACATAGGTACATTATGTAGCTTTTGCCTCACATCATATCCATACTTAAGTATGGAAATAATAATGCCTGCTTCACAATGCCGCTTTGAGCTTCGCTTTGACAAAACGCAAAAGTTAAGACATAAGAATACGTGTATTCTCACAATTCAATAATTATTTATGACTTTTTAACCATGATCAAACAGAAAAATTTACTTAACTAATTTTTTAAGCAAATATAAGAGTGCAGTAGTTGCCTGAGTGAAATAAGCCACTATGGCACTTATGTTTTTTATGAATTTTGTATGGTTGGCCTAACACCTAAGTCCAAAAAGTGACCTATTTTCAGCAAAAGGTTTAAAAACTTAAGTTTAAATCTCATTCCCATGAGATATGGAATAAGTTTTGCTAAAAAATTCAAATTCGACAAAATTCCAGTTAGCTATGGCTCTTAATGGCCTGAACGGAGAATTTTTTTTTCTTTACATTTCTTAAATCTATTGTACCTAAGCTTTTATTTAATTGTGAAATAATTTTTAATTATTTAGCGTTTCGTTAATAAAATCAATGCATACAGATTATATTCATTTATAAATAAGAACAAAATTTTCCTCGACCAACCCATCAAAGCCCCCACCAACGCAATACACCCAGTCCACCAAATCCACTAACTGCCGCCACACAAATAACACCTACAACTACCTCAACCAACCATTCACCATTTTTGACACATTTTTGTTCACCCCCCCCCCCCCTTCACACGAAATTCCCACCACCAGTTATCACCCAATGCACTTGCAACCACCAATCTCACAACTTCCATTTTTGTCGACCCCCCCCCCCCCCCAAACCAGGTCCCTTTAACACCACCATACTTTCAGGAAATATACCAACCAAATATACGGAAAACGAAACCGAAAAAATTTTATAATTGAAATTTTAGTATGTTATGGTTCGATTTAAAACACAAATGCTACACTGATCGATGACAACTAACTCAGAGAATTTATTTTGGAAATAAAAACTTGAATTGAACTTGTACTTTCTGCTAAAAACGAAATTCATTATTTTTCTTTTATATATGTATAACAGACAAATTAACAAATACATTTTTAACAAAAATTATTTGTTCTATTAAAATTATTATGAACAAAAAACATTCTTTGAATTTATTGCCATCGATCGGTGTAGCATTTGTAGTAAGAATCGAATCAGAATATACAAATTTTTCGGTGCAGGGAAATAACTTCACTGGGAAATAACTTCACATGGGAAATAACTTCACCACAAGTGGGAAATAACTTCACTTTTTTGATGTGAAGTTATTTCCCACTTTGAGTGGGAAATAATATCACTTAAAGTTTGGTGAAGTTATTTCCCACCTTGTTTTCTAAGAATTGTTTGATAAAAATAGCAAAGAGTAAGGGTTTTTTTTATTTTAATAACAATTTATTTGAAATTGACCACCGAAAGTTTTTTATCGATGGCACTTTCAATGTTGTCTCAGTATCTTGTGGCTATAAGCAATTGCTAATTGTTCATTTTCCTTACTCCGAACATGTTAGTATATACTTATTATTTTCATGTTATGATCCGCACGATTTTTTTTACAATTACATACTATATATTTTAAAAAAAAAATTGTGTATATAGTATAAAGTAATTGTGAAAAATTCGCGCGAATTTTCCACAATTACTTTATATTTTCCAACAAAAAAAAAAAAACACAGTTTGTATTTTCAAAGTTTTAAGGTTTTTGATCATTCCTAATATGAGAATATAAACTATATTATAAAAAAAAAATAATATAAAGTAATTGTAAAAAATTCGCGCGAATTTTTCACAAATTACTTTATATAATTTTTTTTTTTTTAATATAGTGTATATTGTAGTGTGTACCCACATATGCACCGCCACTGCTCTCAAACCAAACACAAAACGAGTGACAAAACATGTTAAGTACAATCGAGTGTGTCATCACACAACATTAATAATTTTGAATAGCAATACACTCGATTGCACTGAATGTCACTCAATAGAAATAAGATCCTATTTTATGTTACAACCAATAGGAGCTAAGAATAACATTGTTAGTAATTATGAAAATGTAGAAGTAAGATAGAAGATAAGTATAACAATTATGAATTATGTATTTAAGGAACATTAAACTGAAAATAAAAACAGACTTAAATTAATACTCGAAATAGCAGCACTGCTTAGATTATTTATTTTTGTTTCAAGGAACATTACGGCGAGACATCGCCTTACCATTAAAGCGTAGTACGCTCCCAATATACTAGCGTGGTACGCTCTTATACCAAACAACTAGGACCATATAGATACACCACAATATTCTCATATTATGAATGATCAAAAACCTTCAAACTTTGAAAATACAAACTGTGTTTTTTTTTGTTTTGGAAAATATAAAGTAATTGTGGAAAATTCGCGTGAATTTTTCACAATTACTTAATTTGAACACTTTTCACGTCAATAACCGATCTCAGACTAAATTTTACACAAGGCCAATTTCAATAGCACGAGCTGTTTGCAAAGAAAACTAACTTGTAACTTAGCAACATGAATAATTGCAACAACTCTGATCGAATCTTAAAAAAACTTACGTAAGAGTGAAGTTATTTCCCACTTAAAGGGAGAAATAACTTCACCAACAAAAGTGAAATTATTTCCCACAAAAAAGTGAAGTTATTTCCCACTCAAAGTGGGAAATAACTTCACATCAAAAAAGTGAAGTTATTTCCCACTGGTGGTGAAGTTATTTCCCATGTGAAGTTATTTCCCAGTGAAGTTATTTCCCTGCACCAAATTTTTCTATGTGAAAATTTTTTCCGTTCGGTTTTCCGTATCGCTATAACTGGCCCCTAAGGATTTTGAAGATGTCTATTCTTCGGCTTTAAGGTCTCAATAGTTAATTAATGAAACAAGTTCATTAGTTTTCCCAAACGTTTTGAATGAAACTTAATAATAATAATTACAACTTTTGTTAAATTGTAATTATGTTCATCTCTGTTTTTTGTCTCATTGTCATGTTTAATAAAAAAGCGCCCCTGAAGAAGACTGAAATCTCAGTCGAAACGTTGGGAAAACTAATGAACTTGTTTCATTAATTAACTATTGAGACCTTAAAGCCGAAGAAGAGACATCTTCAAAATCCTTCAAAATAAATAAAGACCAAAGTTTGTAGTTTGGTTTTAAATAAAACACAATTAATATGAGTATAAGCTCTAGAATGAAAATGTTTAGCTTAGGAAAGAATACCATTAACAAGTCTATAGTTTTTCAGAAACTTTATCAAATTTAGCGATGGCACAAAAACATCCTGACATCGACCAGGCAAGTTATGGATTCGTGCAGAAAAAAAAATTTGAGATAACAATCACACATGACATTACGATGATGGAGAAGTCGAAAAAAGTGGGTCTGGAAATTCCGTCTGTCTGTCTGTCTGTTCGCGCCTCTGGAGGTATTTAGGATTTATTTGGCCTTTCCTCGGAACAAATTTTGTATTTTGCTCTAGGTCCATAAATAATAACGGCACCTGCCATACAATCGTGAAGACAAAAATTGATTTTCTCAAAAACGGCTCTAACGATTTTGATAAAACTTTCAGAATGCTATTTTTGCAAAAAAATTCTATCTTTTGGTTTGAATTTTTTTTTTTAATTTGTCTGATAACGGTACCTCTCATAGAACCAGTATTTTCAAATCAAATTTTCTCGTAAACTATACATTCGATTTAAATATAATTTTGGCCACAGGAAGTCATTCATAATTTTATTAATATGGCATTTCGAAATTTATAAAAACTTTTTTTTTGATTTTTTATAATTTTTTCAAAAAATTTTTTGGTTTTCGAAATAATGTTGGAAACGGGTACATTGATTTTTTTTAATTATTTTTCAAATGTAAACTACAGATTGCCATATATTTGCATACTCAAATAAATTACAAAATATTTTTTGAAAAAGTTTTTCAAAAATAACCTTTTAAAAAAAAAAAACTGGTCCAACGATTTTCAATATTTTTTTTTCCTAGATTGACATATATAGCTTTGATATTGTATTGTATACTTAGTTTTTCCGAGAAAACTCTTAAACTAATTTAAAAAATAAAAGAATTTTCGAAATTATTCAATTTTTTTTTTAATATCCATATATGTAGCCACTACGCAATTGCTTATCATAAGATCAAGTTCGTGCGACCCAGTCGTGCATTGTATTTATTATAAACTAATCGATACCCTCTGCGCTTTTTTACGCCCAAGAAAAAACAATATTGTAGGGTTGCTTAAACATCGATAGTATCGATAGTATAAAACTATCGCGTACTTTTTGTTGATGTTTCTGTCTGATTTGTTTCGGATTTTTTCCGTAAGTGATTTTTTTTTTTTGCAGTAGCTTAGGAACTAGGAATTTTTTGTTAAAATTTGTTGAATTTAAGTGATTGAAATGTGTTTGAAAAAGAATTCCATCGTTAGGAAATTTGACGAGATGGTCGATGGAAATGCACAGTGCACAAACAAGAATATAACGCACTCGGGCCATGACTATGCTTAAATTAATCTGGGTCAGTTTGATAATAAAGATATAACTTGTAGGAACTTTCTTCGACGCCTTTTTAGTTAATTATTATTACATTTTTGTTTGTTTGTGTGGTTTTAATAGGACCATGTTTTTCGTTCAAAAAAAAAAAAAAAAAAAACTATCGGTAGTATCGATAATATCGATAGATTTTTTCCCTGTCTACTGTTATAGTTTTCCTCATGGTTCATGGATGATGCAAGAAATATTTGTCTCCATCGGATTGGATACAATCTGAAAAGGAATAACTTGGGTACAATTCTCAGAATTGGACAGGTGCTGCTGTTACCTATTACACATCTACGTCTCCTACATGAAATTAAGAAAAGAGCTTTCAAATTGATAGATGAAAGAGCCATTTCACTTGAACATCGCGGTAACGTAACGTATTTTCCAACTATACCTTATCTCACCTCGTTCTATCTCTTTTTTTATGAGCACAAAATTCCACTTAACGATCGCATTGCTTTGAATTTCACTGAATTTACACTCGACATTGAACTCAGGCGTAGTAAGAATTGTAGAGACTCATTTTTCAGCCACACAACATGCAGACATTCAAATCCAATTTACACCGGTATCCTCTCATCACGTTTCTAACATTCCTGCATTCTTGCACTGCAAAGGTATTAATAACCCGCTGATGTAGACACTTTTTATAATTTTATTATGTTTTATCATTTTATAGGTACCTTGACAATGGTTTTATTCAATCCATTCGCATTGCAAACTAGGAAGTTTATAAAGTATCTACTTGTTCTGGTTATTCATAAAATTTGTTGTGAATAGCATCTACTCGTACAAATGTTTGTGCATCACATTACATGAATTTTTACATCAAGATTTCTTTTAATCGTTCTTTTAATTGGGGATTTCTACCTGATTCCGCCAAACTATTTTGAAAGCCATGTTGGTTGCTATAGTATGCCATAAGATGCCAAAGTTGAAATTGGCTCTATGAATGTGTTGCTATGTGAAATTTCAATTGAAATAGAAAACATTCTATGCATATTTTCTCTAATTAGTCCTTGCAGAAGAAAGCAAATGCCTTTGACTAACATATATTTGGGTGCATTTGCCTTTGGAGACTGAGGTTGGGCTCATGGTGGAGGAATGAATCACCATTTGCATACTTCAAGCGAGCTCCACCGGCATCATCAAAGCAAAATATTTTTTTCCTTTTTTCTTACTTCGTTTACAAAATAATTATGAGGAAAAATTGCGTTTCCTTGCACAGCATCACAAACATACATACAAACCCGTACCATCATATCATACACTATTCAAAAGATAGAAATTCTATTTATATATAGGTACCTTGTTGTACGAACATTGAGCATAAAAAAGGATCAATTTGTGTCGCTTTTGTAGTTGTTGCTATTGCTATTGCTATCGCTCTTGTTGTTATGTTTACTTTAATGCTAATTTTTTTGTATTGCACTCGACTCGCAGCAAGGATACGGATGCAGACGTCCAAAATGGCAAACGTAAAAAATGTCTTGCTACAATTTTAATTGAGCTTCTTATACAAACTCAAAGCCAGGAAAATGAGGAAACTGGAAAAACCTTCATCAGAAGAGAATGTGTTGTGTATACTCGTAGAAAATGAAAAAAAGTAGGTATATTTAATTAACTTTACTAGAAATATCCTACAAGCTGCAACAAGAATAATTTATTATTGCGCTCGAAGGTGAATAATCATTTGTAAAGCGTCATTATGTGTCATTTTATTTTATTTCATTTATATTTATGCAATTTTGTGGTAAACAGAATACGAATTTCTGATGAATGTATAAAATAAAATGTTTAAGGACTGACTGCTGTGAGAGGGAAAATGTAATTTTTGGTAATATGCCGTTTTTGAAGAATTCACAAAAATGAATAATGATACTTGGAACCTTGGAAGTAGCTACCTTTTGACTTCAAGTGGTTTTACTCCAAAGTTTTCTCGGTTTGCCCTTATAAGCTCGAAAATGGTCCTTTGATCAAAATTTGTATGTAATATACATTATGTGGTTTTTGTGGTTAAATATGAAATCGGCTATAGCTGCGATGGTGTATCAAACCTTTGCTTCGCTTTGGATAAAGCAAGGTTATTGTATTATTCAAAAGTTTTTATAGAGTTTGGCATCAAGCTCTCTTATCCAAATGCGTGCAGAAGTTACCTTACGGACTGTTCAATTCCGGTTGTCTTGCATCGTTTTTCTTTTTAGTCTGCTATCCAAAAAATAAAATGTTGGTGTTCCCCATATCTTTAAAAACCGATTCTCTTCCTAATTCACTTAACTGTTTGCTGACGACAATACATTCCGCTTTTCATATTGGTTTCAAAATTCATAGCCCTGTTTTTCGGATGAGGAACTGCAACGGCCGGCGTATGATAAGCTCATTGCGTTTCGATCTAGACAGCATTGTAAAATGGGGAATCATCAACCACGTGGAATTGAATGCTTGAAAAACTCAATGTTGTCTTCTGTCGTTAAAGCATAACTTGCTTCCTATGCCACTATCCATGAGAAGCACTGCATTGAGGAAACCGAACAGTTTTTCGTTCTAGGTTTGTGTAATACAATACACCACTTGTGGAATGATCACATATTTGACTTCCGTCTCCAAAAATGCCGAAAAATGCTTAGGTTTCCTTAATCGATGCGGTCTGGGGCACAATATACAAGGCATACATTTTCCCGAAGCCTGAGTATAATTCCCATATCTGGGCTGGTGCTCCTGTCACTCGGATTGGATCGATAAAAGAGCCTTAAGACTGATAGGATAGAACCATTACAAAAACATTTGTTTTCTCTAACATCGCCGTTATGTTTCTTGTCTAACCTTGTTTGATCGCTACTTCTATAAACACTTCTATAAGCACTCCTCTCCTTAAACTATCACTCGCATCGCAAGGAATGCCCATCTATCTATCCTCCAGGATAATTTCGGACGTATACTGTTAAGTATAGAGACTCTTTTTTTAGCCGCACTACAAGAATGTGGAATGCTTTACACGCTCGCACTGTGTAAATTCATGTTAAGGGTATTTAGTGCGCGCAAATTATAAAAAGAAAAATTACAGAGCAAGTTAAATGTGGGTCTCAACGTTCTGCCAATCTTTACCTATGTTCTCAACACTAACTGTACATAGACGATTTTGAACTTGGTATTTAGTGTTTATTTGGTTGTCTTCTCTGTTTTTTTTTTTATTTTTTTTTTGCTTGCAATTATAAGATATGTACTATAACAGCCAAGTAGAAATCGACATTAAAATCGCGAAGCATGATGTAGTTCTTATTTTTTGGTATGTTATATGGACCAATTATGATAGTGTAAATCCAAAACTTTTGCTATAGCTGCGCAGCACACGAAACGTTGGGTATTTTTTGCTCTTAAAGTCATAAACTATGCGTTTTTCGATAAACAAAATTGAATACTTTTTATAAGACCATGAAATTAACAAAAATTTAGAACAAACCGCTACTCTTTAAACTCTATAGAAATCAAAAGCCAGGGATCTTTGAAGTTTACCATTTTTTACCGAGAATCTAAAATTTGAAGTATTGCTGCCGTCAGGAATTTGTATTATAACGTACCTCTCACAGAACCGATATTTTCTATTCAAGTTTCCTCGTAAGCTGTTCATCCAATTTCAATAAAATTTTGCAGGCAGGAAGTCATTTATAAGTCTATTGATATAGTATTTCAAAATTTTAAAAACCTTTTTTTTTTTTTTTTGATTACCTATACTATTAATTTAAAAAAAAAATATTTTTCGAAATATGTTCTAAATAGGTTTATTGAATTTTGTTAACATTATTTTCGCAGATGCAAACTACAAATTGCCATATATCTACATTTTCAGACAAATTTCAAAATATTTTTTCGTTAATTTTTCAAAAAAAATCTTTTACCAAAACAAAAATTGTCGAACGATTTTCCTAGATAGATGTTAAGCAATGAAATATTATTGCACACTTTGTGTTTCCAAGAAAACTCTTAAACACAATTTAAGATTTCTTTTTTAAATACAAACATACCGATTGTTATCTAGCATAAGAGCAAGTTCGTGCGACCCAGTCTTAGTTCCAGTTGAAAGGTAACAATAAATCCATTTTTTACTTGCGATTATAGGTACTATAAGGCAAGTTATGCATTCGTCGAAAAAAAAAGTTTTGAGATAACAATCAAACATGACATTACGATGATAGCGAAGATGAAAAAAGATGGTCTAAAAATTCTGTCCGTCTGTATGACTGTCTGTCTGTCTGTGTGTATAGACACCTACAGCCCAAACGGGTGGGCCGAATTGCTTCAAACTTGGTATATAGACTTTTTTAGGTATTGTACAGAGGGAAAATTGAAATTTTTTTTATAGCTCAAAAAATAACGGTACCTGCCATACAACCGTTACGTTAAAGCTTATTTTTCTCAAAAACGGCTCTAACGATTTCAATTTAAAAAAATCAGTGTTGCTTTTTAGGTACGACCAATCATATGGCTGGAAAAAAAGTTTTAAAAAATGGCTAAGAACGGTACTTTCCATAGGACCGGTTTTTTTGCTTTCGACTATCTCGAAAACGACTCAACCGATGCTTTCGAAATTTCACACACATATAGCTGTAGGTAGCTCAATTTGTATTGCATACAAATATTTTTGAAAAATATTTTTTTGTATTTTTAAAAGCATTTAAAAATAAAAATTAAAAAATTAATATTTTGAAAACTGCTTATTAAATTTTTTTCTAAAAATTTTAAATAAATGTACTTGCTCAATACCTATGAACTGGCGTTTTTGAATTTTGTTTGAAAATTTTTTTCAAAAAGTTTTTCAAAAAAAACTTTTTTTCTCAAAAACTGCTCCACAGATTTTTATAAATTTATTCTCATAAGTTCAAATTTATCGAAGAAATAAAATGGCGTACTTTTTTTTTAGCTCATTTTAGTTCAAGTATTTATTTAAGAATTTTGAAAATTTTATTTTTATCAAAATCTCAAGCCCCTAAACCACTGTCACTCATTAGAGCAAGTTCGTGCGACCCAGTCGTGCATTTTATTTTTCTAGAAAACTACTGAAACGATTTTGGCTAGGTATAAGTTACACCCAAACAGAAAATATTGTAGAGGATTAACTTAAGGAAATATGGAAGTCTTTTGGTTTACCAACTTAATGTTCGAATTTCCAACAACCAGTCAAAAACATTTTCAAAAATAAAAAAGTCGCCTGGCCTTGGCCTTGAAGGTATTAATAACAATAAAAGCGTTGCCAAATAAAGGTATTACTTTTTTAACATTTATGTTTAATGCTTGCATTAAACATCAGTTTTAAGAACCAAACAATATATTAAAAACAGCCTCAATCCGAAACTTTCAACTGATCTAGTTTTGTTAGACATAGAAAAAGCATTCGACACTGTAAGGTATAAAGGACTTATATTCAAACTTATTCAGTTTAATTTCCCAGAGTACCTTCCTTGTTAAAATCGTATGGAAATTTTTGAACGACAGACAAATGTTTGTGCCCACTGGAATTGCAAAGTTTTCTGTGTGTGTCATTCATTATGGTGTTCCTCAAGGCTCTATTCTTGGTCAAATTTTCTTCAATATTCTTATGTCAGACCTACACGACACCACATACCGAAAACAACACCGAAGTTGCCATATTTGTATATGATACTGCACTTTTTTCATCAAGTATCATTCCTTAGGACGTTGCTTATAACGTGCTTACAGAATTCACTCGATACACTTCTTAACTTCTTAACAAAGTGGAAAATTAAAGTTAATAGGTACTGAAAAATGTCAAGCTAAGTGGTTCACTCAAAGTAGAAAACAAAGTTTCCTTCCGCAAACCACAAATTAAAATAATTTCAAACAGTATTCAATAGACTGAAAATTGTTAATATCTTGGTATCACATTTGACAAAAAAAACTTGGTTCTGAAAGACACATTATCTAACACAATATACAAAACAAATCTTCTTATACAAATTTGGTGCTCTTTGCTAAAGAGAAAGTCTTGCCTAAGCGTACATAATAAAATCTTAATTTTCAAAATTATTTTTCTACCGGTTTAATCTTATGGTGCCACAGTATCGTTTGACTGTCTGTGCTTAGACTCACATTAAAAAACTAGAAATAAGCCAAAATGAAGTACTGAAATCGATGATAAATTTACCCCGGTATTTTTCCGCAGCCCGGCTTCACAGCAGAGCAAATGTCTACCCCATCAAATTGGTTCTGTACAAGTTGCAAGAAAACTTCTTTGAAAAATGTTTCTTTTCAAATAATGACCTAATGCATACTTACTTAACTTACAATCAATCATACTGCTCTAGCAGAATTTGGGTTTATGTGCAATTCCAATTTTCAATAAGAGGTGATATTTTTTGACATTCGACAAGAAGAAACTACGCCATTAATAAAAATGGAACGATACACGCTTCAACATCAACAACGCATTGAAATTATTAAAATTCACTATTAAAATGGCGAAAATTTGGCAGAGACGGTTCCTAAAAGTAAAACATTTTCTGTTTGTCGTGAAGCACCTTGTTGGACCGCAATTCATAAATTGGGGGAAAAATTTGAGCTGTTGGGACAAGTTAGCGATGTGAAGAATTAATCCCAAGCACGTCGCTAATAAACAACTGAGAATATTGCTGCTGTAGCCCAAAGTGTTGAAGAAAACCTAGGTTCTTCCATTCCTCGCCGTTCTTTGGAATTGGGCATTCCACAAACGTCATTAAACCGTATTTTGCATAATGACTTTGGTCTTAAGTCATATAAAGTTTAGTTAATACAAGAACTCAAGCCGGGCGATCGTCAACAACGTCGTGTCTTTGCTGATTGGGTTCTTGAAATGCATGAAAATGATCCGGAATTTCATCGAAAAATATCTTGACTGATGGGCCAATTTCCACCTTGGTGGCTACGTCAACAAACAAAATTGTCGCACTTGGGGCTCGGAAAACCCAAGATTTATTTTTGAAAAGCCTCTCCATCCTTAACGAGTTATTGTTTGGTGCGGTTTATGGGCCGGCGCGGTGGGGTCATAGGACCTTACCTTTTCGAAAATGGGGCTGGAGCAACAGCTACGGTGAATGGATTGCCCTATCGAGAGATGATTAATAATTTTGTTTGGCCAGAATTGGATGGTATTGATCTGGACAACGTTTAATTTCAATAAAACGGCGCTACTTGCCACACAAGCAACAAAACCATCGATATTTTTAACGGGAAAAGTTTCCCGACCGTGTTATCTCTCGAAGAGATGATCACAATTGACCACCGAAATCTTCTGATTTAACACTTTGTGACTTCATCCTTTGAAGCCACGTAAAAGATAAGATCTACACCAACAGCCCAGCGTCGATTCAAGACCTCAAAGATAGAATTTGTGAAGCTATTGAGGGCATACAGCAGCCACTTTGCGATTTGGTGATGGAAAATTTAATGAAAAGGATATTGTTGTGTAAGCGTAGCCGTGGCAGCCATTTGGCTGACATTGTTTAGCGTTATTAATGGTTTACTTTCTTCTTTACACTAAAATAAATTGATCTCAAAAATTGGCATTTTTCTTTGAATATTAAACTAACACCTCTTATTGGAAAACCCTGTATTACAAAATGGTTTTTTTTTTCTTGTACTTATATATATTATATATTATTATTATATATATTAGTGTTTCCCTTACTTATTACATTTATAACCATCGTACAAATTTTGTCATAAATTAAATATATTGTTGATGTAAAGTGTTAGAATCCATATCTATCTATATATATAAAACTCAATTCATATTTTGTGCGTTTACGTATAACTCACGTAATTTTCAACCAATTTACTTGGTTTTTCTTTTAAACTAAACAGAAGAACAATGCGAAGGACATAGGCCATTTTTTTCGACGTGCCAACTGTGGATAAAAATTAATAGTTGGTCGGCTCTTAAAATACACTGAAAGCTCACATAGAAAAACTCAAAAATCATTTATTTGAAATATCATTCAATCATCGTTGAAATTTCATAATAATTTTTTGTTGTAAATAAAGTCAAAAACAGGGTTCAACACACAAGTCACGTTTGTATAGCTACTGGTGCAGTTGAAATTTACCGTTTTATTGTGCAAGGTGAAAGTGAGTGTTAATTTTGTCGATATGCATGTTTAATTAAAACAAATATTATTTTTCAGAAGCAAGTTTAAGAGAAACAAAATTAAATTCAACTAAGCTTCCTTTTCTTTTGCAATTCATAGCTTTTTAATCTTTGGTAAGTAAATATTGGATTGTGTATTTTATTTGATAGTTGATTGCATTTTGTTATCTATTTTTCAGGTGCAAGTTCATCCAGACACAAAACTAAAATCAACTAAGCTACCTTTTCTTTGGCTTAATTTATTTTTCATACTCAGACGAAAGTGGTTTCAAACGTAAGTAAAATTGTTTTCTTAATTTACATATATTTACAAATCATGGATTTTGCATTTATTTTGATCTTATATGTCAATTTGTATACTTAATGTAATAAATTTATGAATTTAGTTTCGTATAAAACAAATAATTGTAAGAGCCTGGGGACAAAAAGTGTGTTTTATAATGTCTGCCAACAAACACGACTTTGATAAGCTGAAAAATAGTATATATGTATAAAAATGAATTGGTGTCTGTTTGTACGCGCCTAACTCGGCTGAATATCATCTGATTTGCATGCGGATTTTTTTTGTTGGGTTTGTATTAAACCAGGTAAACGAATAGCGGAGCCGAATTTTTCAAATTTTGGACGGTAATTTTTAAAAATCGTCAAAACACAAAATTGCGGAACAAATATCGACAGATTATGAATTTATTCTTTGTACAAGCATAACTTGGCTAAATATTATCCGATTTGCATGAGGATCTTTTTGTTGGATTTGTTTTCAACCAGTTAAACACACAACGGAGCCGGTTTTTTTTTTTTTAATTATTTTTTTTTTTTAACTTGCAAAAACAAACGAGTTTCTTCTCCACCTGTGCAAGTGACCCGTTCGCCAGAGCTGATCTTCTCGGAAATGCCTCGCTATTATATTTGGAATGCGCCGTACAAAAAATTTCAGAGTCTAAAACAAGGGCAAGCTGTTTCCGGATATGCGGATGTGTATTAAACTGATGCGCTTGGTCGTATCTATTCTGTTCATCCAAAAAATGACGACTGCTTCTATCTGCGATTGCTTTTGGTCAATATACCTGGTCAAACTTCGTACGAGAACCTGCGGACTATTGATGGTGTGCTGTGTGCCACATTTAGAGAAGCCTTTCAGCGGATGAATTTGTTTGCCAACGACAATCATTGGGACGCAACACTTTCTCACAAAACGTTTCTCCTTTCGTTGATTTTTACTTCAATTCGGTCAAGATCCGACATAGCGCTTGCGATTGCCTCTTCTCGAATAGCGGCCTCGTTGTTGGAAGGTGGTTGCACAGCGCATTCAGCGTTAAAATTGCCACTGAATCTGCAGTTGAATGAAGAACCAACATGCAATATTTCAAGAAATTCTGTTATGGCACAAGTGTTGAAAACTTTCAAAATTATCATCTGGGATGAATGCTCTTGATCGAACAATGAAAGATCTGCGGAACAATATGAGAGGCTTTGGAGGAGCAATGATATTACTAGCCGGTGATTTCCGTCAAATTTTACCAGTAATACCGTGATCAACGCCTGCAGATGAACTCAACGCTTGCCTAAAATTATCGTATTTCTGGCGATACGTAAAGAAGCTGCAGTTGACGACGAACATGCGACTTGCGTTGCAGAACGATCCATCAGCCAATGATTTTGCAAGAAAAAAAACAATTGGCAATTGGAAATGGTCGAATTACCGTTGATGCTGCAACTGGCCTGATTTCGTTCCCGCTGAATTGTGAATTCACATCATAGAAGGAAGAACTCATCAGCAAAGTGTTCCCTAACATCGGTCACAATTATTTGAACCACGATTGGCTCAGTGAACGCGCGATATTAGCTGCGAAAAATAAGGACGTCGTTGATTTGAATTTCATCATTCAAAATTAAATCGAAGCTCCACTGCATTCGTTCAAATCGGTGGATCGCATAACAAATGATGACGAAGCAACAAACTATCTAATTGAATTTTTGAATTCGTTGGATGTTCCCGGTCTACCACCGCACAATTTGCGACTCAAAGTCGGCTCTGTCATCATAATGCTGCGCAATCTGAACCAACCAAAACTATGCAATGGCCATGGCCAATGGAACTAAGTTGACAGTGAAGAAACTCATGAACAACGTCATCCAAGCGACAAGCAAGTTCAAAGGCGAAGAAGTTCTGATTCCAAGAATTCCTTTGATACCAACCGACTTGCCATTCGAGTTTAAGCGGATTCAGTTTCCCGTTCGACCCGCATTCGCCATGACAATTGACAAATCGCAAAGCCAATCGTTGCAAATGTGTGGCCTTAATCTTGAATTCCCTTGCTTTTCACAAGGACAACTGTACGTGGCGTGTTCGCGTGTCGGAAAGCCATCTGCATTGTTTGTTTATGCACCGGAAAAAAAAACAAACAACGTTGTTTATCACAAATAATTTTAATCAATTTAATATCAATTGTTTAATTCTTTCTTAAGAGAGGCTCGACTTTCGAAAGGGACATTTAGTCAATTTAAGGCGGAACGAAGTTCGCCGGGTCAGCTAGTTAGAACATAAAAATTGTCTCTGCTTCACAGATGCAGACTGGGGTTCAGACCCAGTTGACAGAAAATCTCTGAGCGGCTACGCTTTATTTTTGGGCGATTGTCTTATTGCCTGGGAATCAAAGAAACAGCATGTGGTATCCTTAAGCACCATGGAAGCTGAATTATTGCCATGTGTCAAGGTGTTAAGTAAGTCGCATTTCATCGTAGCCGTATAAAAGAAATAGGCTTCATCGAGTATGTCAAGGGCGCTACTACAATGATGTGTGATAACCAAGGTGCTCAGTTTGCGGTGAAAAATCCAACAGTTGACAAGAGGAGCAAACATATTGACATACGCTTTCATTTTATAAGGGAAAAGTTTATATCAAGCGAAATCGACATCAAATATGTCCCATCATCAGAAAATGCTGCGGATATATTTACAAAGCCTTTGTCTTTGAAAAAACATGAACTTGGTTGTAAAATGTTAAACATTAAATTTTAATGAATTATCGTATTAATTATTGTGTATAAAATGAAGTCAGAATTTTTTTTTTTTTTTTTTATACATTCAGAAATAATGTTTTTTTTTTTGTAAATCGCACTTGCGTTGAGGCGGAGTTTGTTAGAATTAGAATAACATTTAGTCTTTATATAAGCATTATGGCAACCCAATTGCGGTATCATTCATTCTCTCTATTCCTATACTCATTATAGACCTTACTTGAATAAATATATAATCTAACTGAACGGACGTGTCTAATTTCTACTCTAATAAATTAACTGCGGCATTCTCTACATAAAGAATAATATTCTAATACTCTTAAATTATAAAAACAAACTATTATTGTAATGAATAATATAATTTTTGTAGGATTCGTCTTAAGCTTAATGATTAATTAAAATTTAATTAAAATCGGTTGTGTTGTGAATGAAAAAGCCGGATTTGAACAAGACAGATCTAGGTATAATGAGAGGTATATGACATAATGATATACCTCTCATTATACCTAGATCTGTCTTCTTCAAATCCGGCCTTTTCATTCACAACACAACCGATTTTAATTAAATTTTAATTAGAGGCAATATCTTTGATCGATTTTTTAAAAGACAAAAATAGTTTTTTGAATCCCAGTGGTAGGTACAACACATTTCTAAAGGATTCTTGAATGAGAAATTTTTTGTTTGATGCGTTCTCAAAGATGGTCTTTATTTTGCTTAAAAAACACGTCTTCATCTGGGGAAATTTAAATTTGTAACTATATACTTGAATAATGAAAAGGCAGACATTTTTTCACTAACCAAACTATTGTGTTTAAAAAGATTGATAAAAGTAGTTGAATCCGGCTTTTTCTTTAACTTTCATCATTCATAGATCAAAAAGGTGAGAATGACCCGTCAGTGAACTCTTATACATATTTTTATTTCATTGGCATTACACTTTAAACTCATAAAATGAAGTAGGAACTTTGCTCTACTCATACTATCATACATTAAAACATCCCCATAGAATTAGCTTTAGTGTATGGTTGTATGTGTACCTGTAGGTATATATGTAACGGTTTTATCATCAGAAAGGTGGATGATATGACGTATTGTGCACTTAACAGTCTAGAAGAACGAACAGAAGTATTCTCCATATTTCCCGGATGGCGAACGGAAGCGAAGCGCTTTAAACATGACAGCATGTACTTCTCTGGATAAGTTTATTAAATTAAAGCCTTAATAAATCTCTAATTTCTTTGAAGGAACGATTTAATGATTTAATAAAGGATTACATTACGTAGGAACGTAAGGCATACCTTTGTTTTCGTACGGTTTTGCAATGAATAAGAGAGGGTGCATAAGCAAAATAAGGCATTGGTGGCCGTGGCAGTTATGGGTGGATTGGCTATGGAAGTATAGCTATAAAGGGATGCTTGGTGGTGCTACGTGCGTAATGCAAAACCTTCCTTCAAACAAATTGGCAGATTGCAAGAGACGAAAAGGAATAATATTAATAAAAAGGAATGGAGAAAAAAAAAAAAGAAAATCTAACTCGGAAGGACGACCTCGAGACTATAGAGTAGGTAATAGGGATCTGTATTTCTTGTGAATGCCGCTTAGACGAACAAAAGCGACCGACCGACCGACACGACACGACGACGCACGGCGACGTTCACGTTATATGAATAGGTGCGCTATACAATCTGAACCTTCCACAAAAAGGCAGTGTGATGTTATGTTATGTACCTTCTGGGAGGAATGAATGAACAAAATGAGAGAGACTTGGGGAGGATTTCCGTCTGCCGGAATATACTTGAGTGTATAAAGTGACGGGTATTCACCACTGAACATGATAAACTTAGGTTGTTCCTCATACCTATACCTACTTACCCTCTATACTCTCCGTTATGTTGTGCCTTGTGCGTATAAATTTTCACAAAGGACCTCAAAGGCTAGGTTCAGGAGGCAAAAAGGTAAACTGTACGATGGTACAATAATACCCCAGAGTTAAAGCGGCACAGTACAAGTATCTGAAGCATCAGAGGATGAAGATATTTCAAGAATTTATATAAATTGTTGTTTCTTGCGTAAAGTTAGATTTAATGCTGGCGTTAAAATAGATTTGTAGGGAATTTGAGGACGAAATAAATGAATATAACTTATATTATTCAAGTCAAAATAATTGAATGCTTCTTACATCTTACATCTTACATATGCTTGGGACCTTGGGAGAGAACACGGATATGTTAAGCATTTTTTTTTTTTTTTTTTTATTTTCTTCTTTTTTCAATTAAGAAGTGGAAAGAATACGAAGAAATTCTTAGACGATTTCCTTAAAACTTTTCCACTTTGAAATACAATTCCTTGCAAAATAAATTATTTACTCCTTACACACAATATTTCTATATATTCAAGAGAGTACCTTCTTTCAAGAGTTTAATTTGAATTTTGAAAGTGTTTTACTTGAGAAACAACCCATTTCTTCAGTAGGTAGGTAGTAGGCACTAAAAATATATTTTATTTAATAAAAATACAAAACAGAATAAATGATGTGGTGGTTATTTATTTTTGTTGTTCGGCAATTTGATTCCATTCAAAATTCAATGTCCAATACGGCATAAGCCCAGTACACAAGGATGGAGCTACTCTGAATTGCTCCAACTACCAGGGGGGGCTAAAAGGCAGTTGCACCTGGGGCGGTAAAGCAAGCAAGAAAACCCTTAAACATTTAAGCAAAAACTTCGAACAAAGATTTTGTTTAAAAGTGGTTTCGAGATTTTATTGCACTGAATGAAAGAGAACATAAAGTCGTTTGTTCTTGAAAGAGCTCTTCCCAAAGAGGGAACTGCACAAAATTTAAAAAAAAATGTTCACATGGCGTAAACAAAGCTTTTGGATTTATATGCCGAAATAATTTTTGAAGACCTCTATGAATACCTGCCATAGTCGCAGCATTATCATATCCCTGAGCCGGGCAAAGGGTTATGTTAAGACTATCTTCATTGAGTTTCTGATAAAGGGTTTTCCAATAAGAGGTGTTATTTTGATATTCAAAGAAAAATGACATTTGTTGAGATAAATTATGATTATTTCAATGTGAAGAGTAAAGTAATATTATGTAATGATAATGAAAAACAAAATCAGCCAAATGGCAAAACCACGGCTACGCTTATACAACAATATCATTTTCATGAAATTTTCCATCACCAAATCGCAAAGTAGATGCTGTATGTCCTAATAGCTTCACGAATTCCATCTTTGAGGTCTTGAATCAACACTGGGCTGCTAGCGTAGATCTCATCTTTCATGTGGCTCCAAAAGGAAGAAGTCACAACTTGTTAAATCAGAAGATTTCGGTGGCCAAAAATTGTGATCACCTCTTCGAACACGGTCCGGAAACTTTTCCCGTAAAAGATCGATGGTTTCCTTTCTTGTGTGGTACGTAGCGCCGTCTTGTTAAAACTAAACGTTGTCCAGTCCAATACCATCCAATTTCGGCCATACAAAATTATTAATCGTCTCTCGATAGCGCAATCAATTCACCGTAGCTGTTGCTCCAGCCCCATTTTCAAAAAAAGTAAGGTCCAATGACCCCGCCGCGCTGGACCATAAAAAGCCCCAAAGAGTTACTTGTTGAGGATAGAGAGGCTTTTCAATAATAAATCTTATGTTTTCCAAGCCCCAGATGCGACAATTTTGCTTGTTGACGTAGCTACTGAGGTGGAAATGGGCTTCATCAGTCAAGATGATTTTTCGATGAAATTCCGGATCATTTTCATGCATTTCAAGAACCCAATCAGCAAAGACACGACGTTGTTGATGATCGCCCGGCTTGATTTCTTCTGTTAACTGAACTTTATAAGCCTTAAGACCCAAGTCCTTATGCGAAATACGATTTAATGACGTTTGTGGAATGCCCAATTCCAAAGAACGACGAGGAATGGACAAACCTGGGTTTTCTTAAACAGTTTGGGCTACCACAGCGATATTGTCAGTTGTTTTTGAGCGACGTGCACGGTTTTATTCTTCACATATCGCTAAACTTGTCCCAACAGCTCAAATTTGTTCACCAACTTCTGAATTGCGGTCCGAAAAGGTGCTTCACGACGACCAAAAAATGTTTTAGTTTTACGAACCGTGTGTGCAAAATTTCCACCATTTTTATAGTGAATTTTAATAATTTGAATGTGTTGTTGAAGTGTGTTTCGTTCCATTTTCATAAATGGCGTAGTTTCTACTTGTCAAATGTTAAAAAATTATAGCTTCAACAGTGACAACTACCGAAATAGCGGTCTATTCAAATAACACCTCTTATTGGAAAACCTTTTATCTTCGGTAAGTTCTTCTAGATCTAGATGAATCATTAAATAATTGTCCTTAAAAAAAAAAAAAAAAAAAAAAAACAGCTTTAAACTCTGGGAGTTGTCAAGGAAACCTTGGGCGATTAGATATTGTTTCATTTTTCCATCCATATTACCTATCATATCTAAAAGGAATATGCCAGAAACGAAATTCATGAGCTCATTTATACAGCTTTGGAAAGCTAATTAGATACCAACTTTTTACTTGCTCTATAGGGCAAGTATTGGTTTCGTGCAGAAAAAAATAAAATGCACGACTGGGTCGCACGTACTTGCTCTGTTGGTGCAATAGTACGATGAAAACAAACTTTTCGATCCATAAGAACAACTAATGTTTGAAAAATTTGGTAAAACCTAAAAAATGTTGACTGAAATTGGAAAACCGATATACGGGAGCTAACGTTAAGAAACCTTTAATATTTAAAATTATGATGTCAGCTTTTGGGTGTTGTAAATGATATAAATGTCCACTTATGGCCAAATTAATAATACTGTTAAAAGCAATTTCCGCTATTATCATGTATAGCCAAAAACTAAAAATGCAGTTTTGTTTGAAGTATTCTATGTATGTTACATACAAAGTTTCATAAAAATCGGGGGAGCCTTTTTTGAGTAAATTAGAAAAACTGAAAAAATTGGCCAAAATCTAGTGGCTCTTTGTATAGGAGCCACCATTTAAAAAAGAGAAAATGAAAAAAAATCAATGCCATCTGATAGGAAGCTGTAAGGAACTATACCAAACAAAGTTTGTTTGAATTCGATACAACCGTTGACAACTTATGGCCATTTGAAAAAACGACGTTAAGATCAGATCTCCGTTATTAGCATTTTTTGCCAAAAAATAAAAACGCAGTTCTTTTAAGAACACTAAAAGAATATATTACACCAAATATAATCGAAATCGTTAGAGCCATTTTTGAGCAAATTAGAAAAAACCTAAAAAAGTTGGATAAAACTGAACGGCTCGTTGTATGGGAGCTACCATTTAGAAAGGCTTCACTGAAAAATTTACAAACGCTATAAAAAACGATGCCAAACAAAGTTTGAGTTGATTCAATCAAGCCGTTGTGAACTTATGGCTATTTGAAAAAAAGCCTTTAAAACCTGATTTTCGTTACGACCATTTGAGGCAAAAACAAAAAACGCAGTTTTGTTAGAAATGCTTAAAGTTAGCTAAATTTTAAATTTAATCAAAATCGTTAAAGCCGTTTTCGTGAAAATCCAAATTGAAAAAAACCGTTACTTGAAAGGTACCAGTTTGAGCCGGGCTAAAACAAAATAAAAAAAACCTCGACAATGGTTTTTCTTCAAACTGCTATATACCAAGTTTGAAGAAAATCCGTCAAGCCGTTTAGGCTGTAGCATGACGTGAAAAAGCGCACATCCGCACATCCGCACATCCGCACAGACGCACATACAACGAGCCGTTGAGTTTTAGCCAACTTTTTTTGGTTTTTTCTAATTTTCTCGAAAACGGCTCTAACGATTTTGATTAAACTTTGTGTGTTATATTCTTTTAGTGTTTTTAAGAGAACTGCTTTTTTAGTTTTTGGCTAAAAATGCAAATAACGGAGATCTGCTCTTAACGGTTTTTCTTCAAATGGCCATAAGTTGTCAACGGTTGCATCGAATTCACTCAAACTTTGTTTGGTATAGTTCCTTACAGCTTCCTATCAGATGGCATTGATTTTTTTTCATTTTCTCTTTTTTAAATGGTGGCTCCTATACAAAGAGCCACTAGATTTTGGCCAATTTTTTCAGTTTTTCTAATTTACTCAAAAAAGGCTCCCCCGATTTTTATGAAACTTTGTATGTAACATACATAGAATACTTCAAACAAAACTGCATTTTTAGTTTTTGGCTATACATGATAATAGCGGAAATTGCTTTTAACAGTATTATTAATTTGGCCATAAGTGGACATTTATATAATTTACAACACCCAAAAGCTGACATCATAATTTTAAATATTAAAGGTTTCTTAACGTTAGCTCCCGTATATCGGTTTTCCAATTTCAGTCAACATTTTTTTAGGTTTTACCAAATTTTTCAAACATTAGTTGTTCTTATGGATCGAAAAGTTTGTTTTCATCGTACTATTGCACCAACAGAGCAAGTACGTGCGACCCAGTCGTGCATTTTATTTCCTTCAAACTAAGGCTTAGGTATAATTTTATTTTTAAAAGTTTTATAAAATTTTCCGTTACATGAACTTGACATTAAACGATAAACAAAAAGGAGGTACATATAATGTATAACTATGTAACGGGTTTCATTGAGTATTATTAGTTTGTTTATTAGGTATACATTATGTTATGTAAGTGACAGACAAGACAGTAAAAAGTTTTTTTTTGTCGTTTCTTATGAGCTTTCCACCACAAATTTTTCGATTTACTTGTTTTATTTTGTGTTATGTACAAACATTTGTTTTTGCTTTTACTAATGGCACCAGGGGCGGACCGCCCCCGTGGTCCGCAACTGCGGCACGAGTACGATAACTGAGGCGCCAAGATTTAATAACGGTTTTATGTAGGGGCGTCAAATGCAAGTATTTTTTACTATGGGAGGGGGGGGTCTACCTCGCTCCGTTTAGGAGGTAGGGGCGATTTTCGAAAAAAACGTCTTGAATGGAAAAATAAATATTAAAAAACAACGGCAATACTTAAAAAACATTACTATAACGGTTTTAAAAGCCAGAAGTCTGTTCTTCAATCCTACATTTAAATTAAATTACTCGTTACAATAGTTTTCAAAATATTCGCATTCAAATTCGAAATTTTGATAAAAAAAACGTAAAAAAATATCTTTAAACCAATTTTGTTCAAAATTGTGAAATGGAAAATAAATTTCTTTTTCTGTGATTGATGCTTCAATAAATATTTAATCGAACGCAAAAAACCAAAAGCTTTTATGTCTTCTAGTTCTTGTGAAAATTGAAAATTACTTGAACTACTTTTATATGAGATTTTTATTTTTGGTATTTACGGTGATCTAACTTTAAGGATTAATCAACAGTACCTGAGTGGCACGCTTCGCGGGATCTTGGGATTTTAACTCCCTTTTCGGACTGCACGCCTCAATATCCGCGGACAAAATATCCGGGTCAAAATATCCGCGACAAAATGTCCGCGGACAAAATATCCGCGTCAAAATATCCGCGACGCATAATATTACGGTGTATAAACAATGACTTATGTAAGGGGGGCATGCTGCCCCCCTCCAACCCCCCTGCCTGGGCACACTATAGGACTGGGGGTAGGTGCGAGGTCGGGTGTATGCGGTTATTTTGTCCGCGGATATTTTGTCCGCGGATATTGAGGCGTGTCACCCCTTTTTTCGGGGTCACATCCACTCACGCAACTTCGTTGCCTGGCAGGCGCCTGTGTCAATTGTATTTTTAATCAACAGTACTTGGGTGATGGACCGGGATCTAGGGATTTTAACTCCCTTTTCAGGCTGCACGCCTCAATATCCGCGGACAAAATATCCGGGTCAAAATATCCGCGACAAAATGTCCGCGGACAAAATATCCGCGTCAAAATATCCGCGACGCATAATATTACGGTGTATAAACAATGACTTATGTAAGGGGGGGCATGCTGCCCCCCTCCAACCCCCCTGCCTGGGCACACTATAGGACTGGGGGTAGGTGCGAGGTCGGGTGTATGCGGTTATTTTGTCCGCGGATATTGAGGCGTGTCACCCCTTTTTTCGGGGTCACATCCACTCACGCAACTTCGTTGCCTGGCAGGCGCCTGTATCAATAGTAGTTTTGATCAACAGTACCTGGGTGGCCCGCGTCGCGGACATTGGACAAACAAAAAAGTATAGTCAGGTCTTGTCTATGGGAGAGAAAGTGTTGGTCTGCAACTATAAGACTTCGACCATCAAAAGTGAAAACCTAGACGATGACTTCATTGACGAGACTGACATACCCTTTAAATACATCATGTGAGTTGTAAATTGACTTGATTTTTTCAACTGACTCCTTACTCACAAACTGACTGACTAGAAAGTGGAATGCAACGCAATTCTTACTCCTCGTCATGCATTCTGGGTAACGCTAACTGAACTGCTGTACTTTACTTTCAAAGATAAACCTTTCATCAACATTAATCCTCTAATGAAATCACAATAAATGCCAAGAATCTAAAATTTCAGTAATTTTCAATTTTCACAAGAACTAGAAGACATAAGAGCTTTTGGTTTTTTGCGTTGGATTAAATATTTATTGAAGCATCGATCACAGAAAAAAAAATTTATTTTCCATTTCACAATTTTGAACAAAATTGGTTTAAAAATATTTTTTTAAGTTTTTTTATCAAAATTTCGAATTTGAATGCGAATATTTTGAAAACTATTGTAACGAGTAATTTAATTTAAATGTAGGATTGAAGAACAGACTTCTGGCTTTTAAAACCGTTATAGTAATGTATTTTAAGTGTTGCCGTTGTTTTTTAATATTTATTTTCCCATTCAAGACATTTTTTTCGAAAATCGCCCCTACCTCCTAAACGGGGCGAGGTAGACCCCCCCCCCCTCCCATAGTAAAAAATACTTGCATTTGACGCCCCTACACAAAACCGTTATTAAATCTTGGCGCCACAGTTATCGTACTCTCCCCGCAACTGCCAGTCACACAAAAATATACGTCTCCGAAACGTCATCGCCTAAAAAATATTGTCGGCTATTCTGTGTGAACGCCTAAGCCCTATCGCGTGGGAACTGATTGGCTCTTAATGCTATCAGTGTAGTTTCCAGGCAGGTAAGTCAACCATCAACCATTAAAAAAGAACCTAGAATTTTGTATGGATTTTAAAGTCACCTACATGACAGTGGGAATTGGGACAAGCTACAATCTCGTTGATTGTGCAGGATGTCATGGGAGAACTCGTATGTATAAAATGAGTGTAGAGAAGAAGACTCAACGACGAACTCTACGGGCTAAAATACACAGCATAATTAATCAAGTTCAAAAACACTGGCTTAAATGGCTGGGACATGCGGACGCGGAGGGTATGGACGAATACGCAGCAGCCAGCCAAGTCCTCAGTTCAACAAACCCAGGGCCGACACAGTACTGGAAGACTCCATCTTAGGTGGAGATATCAAGTGCAAGACGTTCTCAACCTTCGCAATCGGGTAGCGACTTGCTATAGCGGGGTATGCTAATTGCTAATACATATTAATTGAATTTCGAAAGTTCGAAAGTTTTCCACTTCCTGGATTTGGATTTCGCTTCCTAATCTAGTTTGCGTTTTAATCTACTGAAAACATTACAACAAAAGAGAAGCGGGACAAATCAAAGCTCACACATGGAAAAAAAACAAAAACTCCAAAGGCAGTATACCTATTCAAATATTCTAAAAATCTAATAATCGATACATGATGTGAATAAGAACGCTTAAACACAATGGGCCCTAGTCATAGCTTAAAGCAAAAATCTATTACAGTAATACTTCAAATTATGACAGAACATAATGTCAGGTAGACATTTTTATCACAAATTGTTATTTTCTGTTGTACCAATGAAAGTGTGTGCCAAAATGTAAGCTTCACATTTGTGATATTAGTTTTGATTGATTTAAATAAAGAATCGTTCATTTAATTTAAGATGAATCAGGGAAGTAAACATATCAAAATTATAAAGATGATACAAAACCACATCAAAATGAAGTTTCTGATTTGTGGATGGGAATTTTACAAAGTTGGGAAACTGTAATGCCAGTTTTCTTGCAATTGGTTAGAAGTTACCATGCAGGTGTCTCTTCAATTTTGTGCAAATTTATGATAAATGTTGATGTTTCTTTGTCGAATCGATATCGTTGAAAAAATCTTTATCATTTAACTCGATTTGATTGAACCCTGCCTTACATATTTTCATTTGTCTGGCTGGTGTCAAAATTTCCTACAACAAATCTATGTACATGTCTTCTAGAATTAAAAAATCGCCATCAATTTCCACATCTATTGACATTTTGCTAAAATCGTTTTTTCAGAATTTATTATTTGTTCCAAGTTATTTTTATTTTGCACCTATCTATACGTTCTTTAATTATTGTATAACATTTAGTAGTTTAAAAGTAACTTAAACACTACATCAGCCACTTTTAAAGTTAGACCACAGGTTAAGTCCTATTCATATGTTTGAATACATTTATGAATAGCTTAAACTCCAAGTCTGGTTGATCACAACTAAGCTTAGCAGCAGTTTAAGAAAGGTCTATAAATACAGCCTAATACTGAATACAGAGTTGACATCTGTCAGATTTGCGAGAAAGTCGAAGTTTTTTGTGATCAGTATTGTTTTTCATTATTATTTAAAAAAAACTAGTAAAGGATTGTTTTTTTTTTTAAAGTTACAACATCACTTTAAAATTATATTCTCACATATAAAGAATTTATTTCAAACAACTGAAAATACAAGGTACGATTTCAATTATATTTGGTATTGGGGTTTGTTTCGACATAGCCTCTTCCATCGTATTGTATATGCAACCAAAACGAAACTTGCAAGATACCTCGCCGGAGCATCCACAAAATAACAAGAAATTAATATCTGAAGCGGAATTTTCAAGTAAAATGGCAGTTGGAAAAATGTCGATCACAGAATTAAAAGACCTTTTGGATGAATGCATAACCTCAAAATTAAAAGACATTGCAACTAAAATTGAAGTCCAAGCACTATCAAGCAATATCCAGTTATTACGGTCTCAAAATGTTTTCCTTGTGAACCGATTAACAAACATGGAAAGCTACTGTCAAACTTTGGAGCGCCAACTCGAAATTTTTTCGCGGAAAGACAATGAAAATTCTGTTGTTGTACATTTCCCGGCAGAAGGGAAGTCCAATAAAGTTGACTTTGCAAAACAAACTTGCATTGGTCTTCTCCAGCTTCAAGGAAATTCAGAATTGCCTATAAAACACACACAAGAGTTCACAAATCGCAACACAAACAAAAGCACTGTAATTCTTAACTTTCATCCCGGCGACACCGCAAACAAACTAATCGAAGCGACACCAAAACTAAAGAATACAGGCATTGTTATGCACCGCGAACAATCTCTTATAACACGCCAAAAGAGAAATGCACTTTTCCAAATCAAAACGAAATTACTTGATATGGCTCCAACAGCAAGAGTCATAATAAGAGGAGTTAAATTAAATATAAACAACTTTGCATTTTCTTACAACTTTTTGAGAGGTTTGGTTGTAAACAATGCAGACGAGTTGACATTTATAAAAAACACGTTTGGAGAAGGTGGGTTGCAGTTCTTTGACATAGACAACATCAACAACTGTCAGAATAATGCGATGATAGCGCCAATTGTTCCAATTAGAGAAAGCAGCATGCAGCAGAATCAATATCAACATCAACATCAGCATCAACATCAGCATCAAAATTAGGAAAGGGTTGCCGTCTGCCATTTAAATTTAAAAATTATATGTTATAATGTTTCTGGGTTGAAAAACAAATTAGTTATTCCTGATTTTTTTGAATTGATTTTAAATTATGATATTATTATTTTGATAGAAACATTTCTCGAAGAGGGTAAAGAAACACAATTTGTGAAGTATTTTAAAGATTTTAATATAAAATTTATTCCAACCACGAGAAGTAATATTTTTGGTAGAGCTAGCGGTGGAATGTTAATTGCATTTAAATGTAATTTAAACAATTTTATTAAATTTAAGAGTATTGGTAGTAAAACAGTTATAGAAATTAACCATAAGCATGACTTCTATTATATTGTCCCAACTTATTTAAACTGCAATAACTGGGCAAATAATTTTAATGAATTGCAAATTTTTTTTAATGAAAATGAATTGCAAAATATCATGGTACTCGGTGATCTCAATGGTAGAATTGGTAATTTTCAGAACCCAGCCTCTCTGGTGCAAAATGTTTCGCATGTATATGCAAGTGTAAGGAACTCTATGGATGGTACCATAAATAGATGTGGAAGGCAACTTATGGATTTCGCTGAAGATTTTGGTTTATTGGTACTTAACGGTATTACTAACAGTGACAGAAGAGGCGAACTTACTTTCATTTCGGGTCAAGGTCATTCAGTTATTGATTATTGTTGTGCAAGAGGTAATTGGCTTAATGTTATTGAGGATTTCGAGGTTGTATCTGCAAATTTCTCTGGTCATTTACCAACTGTTACCTCTATAAAATTTCAAGATGTAACTTTATCACCCATTAATTCATTAAATAGATTAAAATGGATAGAAAATCGTGCTGAAGTGTATAGACGAAGGCTTGACGCTCAGGTTAATTGTCTTTCCTCTCAAGAACATTATACTTGTGACCAGGCCGTTGAAAATATTTCAAAAAGTGTAAGACAATCAGCAGTTGTGGTAAAACCTAAATCCGGAGATAAATTCGTAGCTGAGTGGTTTGATTGGGAATGTAGAAAACTCCGCAAAAAATCTTTCGCAAATCTCAATCTTTTTAGGAAGACCAATTCAAATTTTTTTAAAAGTCTTTACATAGAATCCAATAAACTATATAAAAACCTCTGTATTCAAAAAGAAAAAAAATATATAAATGGCGTAGCAACAAGGCTTTCAAACTGTAAAGACTCAAAAACATTCTGGTCAAACGTGAGATTGCTAGGTGGTTGCAAGAGTGTGTCAGCCTCAGCTATTGATGTTGAAAAACTCGCCGAGCACTTCAAACAGCTCCTGAACCCTTTGACAACAAGTTTAAAATTTCAGTATGCCCTTCCTTTAGTTTTAATCCCAGAATTAGATGAACCAATCACAATAAGAGAGTTGCAAGGAACTCTAGAATATATGAAAAATGAAAAATCTGCAGGAGTTGATGGTATACCTTGTGAATTTTATAAATATGCAACTCCGAATTTTCTAAATCATATTAATGATTTCCTTAACAGACTTCTTGAAAAAGAAGAAATTCCAAAGAGTTTTTTAAAAGCATGGATCTGTGCTATTTTAAAAAAAAGGGGATTTGCAACTTCCGAGCAACTACAGGGGCATTTCGATTCTGCCATGTCTTAGGAAAATATTCACCCATCTTCTATACCAAAGGTTGACGAAATGGGTTGAAGAGAATAAACTCCTTAGTATTTTCCAAGCCGGCTTTCGAGCAGGATTATCTACAATAGATCATATATTTGCTCTTACAAGCATAGTAAAGAATTGTTTTGAAAAGAAAAAGAAAATTTACGCCTTTTTCGTTGATTTTCAGGCGGCATTTGACACGGTGAACAGAGACTCTTTAATATATAAATTATCTACTTTGGGTTTATCGACTAAATTTCTGAATTTGTATAAACTCCTTATAACCGGCACCTCTGCAGCAGTTTGGAATGGAAATTCAATGTCTGACTTTTTTAATACAACTAGTGGTGTTCCTCAAGGATGTGGATTGAGTCCAATTATGTTTTCACTATTTATTGATGATGTATCTAAAGATTTTCCGGGTGGAGTCAATTACGGTGATACGCTTATAAAGATGCTTTTATACGCGGATGACATTGTAATTTTGGCTGATAACCCCACATCTTTACAGCTTAAAATTAATAAACTCAAAAGGTTCTGTGATTTGTGGGATCTCAAAATTAACGCCACAAAGTCAAAAATAATGATTTTTGAAAGCGCTCAGCGAAGAAGAGCTCCCAATGAAAAATGGTTTTTAGATCGCGAACCGTTAGAAATAGTCTCTCAATACAAATACTTAGGATTTCTCATAACGTATAACCTTGATCTCCGCCAGCATGTCAAAGAAAAATGTATTGCAGCCAAAACAGCAATAAATCTCATGTGGAGTAAATTCTTTTGCAATAAATATGTCGATGCTACTGCTAAGTTTAGAGTGTTTGATGCAACTATAAGAACTTGCCTTTGTTACGCAAATCAAGTTTTTGGCTATCGAAACATGGAGGAATTCGAAGTTGTTCAACGTTTCTTTTTTAAACGCATTTTCAAACTTGCTAGTTCAACTCCTACGTATGCTATCCACGTAGAAACCGGTATAGCACAAATTTTCCTAGGCAATTTAAAGTCAAATGCTGACTATATTGTTAAAGTTATGAATAGATCCGACACAAACCTTCACAAAAAAATAATGCAATACGCATTCCGATGTCAATTGTCGCCTTTTAAAGAATGGTACGAATTGGCTAATCAACATAGCTTTAATCTCAACCTGAATAATACACCTCTATCTGATTGGCAAAAAGTTTTCTATAAATGCATAATAAAGATAGATGACTCTCTTTATTTGCAGTTTTTGCATAGAGCTCAAACTTCTACAACTAGACTCATATACAAAACACTAAACCACACACTCTACAGAAGTAATTATTTTAACGAAAAATTATCTATAAAGCAAATGAGCCTTATTTTTAATGCAAGAACCGAGATGCTAAATTTAAACTATAAGCCACATAGAATAGACCTTGACCCAATATGTAGTTTGTGCAACCGAAATGAAATTGAGGATGTGTACCACTTCTTAGCTGTATGTCCAATGTTACAGGAAATCAGAAGGCTTTACTTTTCACAAAACGTTCTAACACTTGAATATACAAAGCAACTCTTAAATGGTAATCTAGATTGGAAACCTCTATGCTCCTATATTAGTCATGCTTTAGGTTACCGTAACAGTTTTATATAGGAATTAATTATATGATAATGTTTTCCCATTTCTCATTTTTTTTGTACTTATATTTGAATTTTTGAAGATATAATTTAATTTTTGTAATTACTGTAATATTGAATCAAACAAAAATAATAAAAAAACTAGTTTTTAGTTTTTAATATATACAATACATAGTTTCTAACTTTAACTTTTTCACTTAAAATGTAAACTCGAATTAAGTCAATTCAGGCAGACGGCAAAATTTGCCATGCTTTTATTCTTAGCTATTAAAAGATTGTACATTTATCGAGAATAATAAAGAATTTATAATAATAATAATAATAATAATAATAATACTGATTCTATTTCAAGAACAAATTGTTGCAGTTTCCATCATTTTGAAATCCCAATCCACTCTACCACCAAAATTTGGTTCCTATTTCTCTATTCCATCTCTCCTTGCTCCCACTTCCCACATGTTAATACATTATAAGGGTATTAATAACTGCCTACGGGCGAGAGCATTATAGAAAGAAGTCAAATCGCATTTTTCCAACAATTCGAACGTAAAAACAAACAAGGACATTGGACAGCCATATCAAGAAATTCATCGAAAGCAAAGGATATAAGGTTACCTTATTAATATTTTCTATTTTATTTTTAGTCACATCAACAAGACTATTTTCTCCTTCTCCTTGTTAGGATATGCGTATCAAAGCGATACCAACAACTTTTTGTTTGTCTAAAGGACTTTCTCTTTAACGTCAAAACAATACAAATAAAATACACACCTAAGGTTTAATAGAGTGATAATTACAAATTTGTAGAGCAATAACAACTATACTCTTTGTTGTATAGCATTAGCAAAAAAGCTCAAATTCCGTTACTTATATTTTTAGCCGAAAATTAAAAACGCAGTTTTCTTGGGAACACCCGAAAAATATTAAATGCAAAGTTTAATCAAAATCTTTAAAGCCGTTTTTGAGAAAATTAGTTGTATTAGTATAAAGTTGGCTAAAACTGAACAGCTTATTGCATATGAAAAACTATGTTAAAAAAGTTTGATTGAATTCAATCAAAACGTTGCCAAATTATGGCCATTTAAAAAAAGCCGTTTAAACATAATTTTCGTTACTGCCATTTTAGCTAAAAATTAAGTTAGAAATGCCCTAGGTTAAAAAAATTATGTAATTTATCAAAACCGCTTTCGAGCAAATCCAAAATGAAAAAAAAAACTGTTACTTGAAAGATACTAGTTTGAGCCAGGCACATCCACGAACGATATGGCGAAAACCACTTTTTTGGGCTTTTCTACCATCTGTATATCATGTTTGATTAAAACTTCGATTTTTTTTTTCCTGCATGAAACCAATACTAACTTGCCCTATAAAGCAAGTAAAAATTTATGTAATTTAAGGGGAAAACTTCAAGACTTTTGGTCCACTTAAAGTCCAATAGAGTTTGAAGTTTTAATGCACAATTAAATGGATTTTAATATGATAAGACAAACTTCAGATAATTCCTCCTATAGAAATCCACGTCCAGAAACTAAATACTTTTCAAGTCATTTAGCTATCGAATCGAGGAATACCGAAAACGATGTGCGCTGAAACTTTTATGCGAACTTTTAATCTCGTTAGTGTTCGATGGACGCATGGTGTTGGAGTGGAAGTTTCAATCGGATGGACAGTTTGTGGTATTAAATTCAATGGGCTCATGTTATATGGATTGTGGTAAAATTTTAAGATAGGTAACTTAACTTTATCTGATAAGTAGAGATAGAGTGTCAACTTCATTTTTCTTAATCTAATTTTTTTTTTTTTTTTGAATAAGAAACCGAATTGATTGCTGTTCGATATTAATTTGGTATTTTGAAAATAAAAAAAAATCAATTTTTCAGCAAGGATTTAGATTTAGTTTGAATTTCTTAAACAAACTATAATTTGGGCTAAAAGGTAGATTATAATGAAATTTTTTTTTTAAAGAGCGCACTCAAGAGGCTTTAATATTTACAACATTGATTCGAATAGTGTGAGGCTTTTCACCAGAAATCAATTGTGGAATTGTGGTACGAGCTGTGACATGTTGCGCCGCCTTGTTGAAACCACAGCTCCTGCACATCATGGTTGTTCAATTGATGAACGAAAAAGTCAGTAACCATGGCTCTATGTATGGAAGTATGGACCAATTATTCCACCAACCCATAAAGCACACCAAACAGTCAGTTTTTGTTGATGTAACGGTGTCTCAACATGCACTTGAGGACTATCATCACTTCAAATACGGCAATTTAGTTTATGGACGTATCCATTTCAACCAAAAGTGAACTTAATCGCTTACTACCGTAAACTGGACGTAATGCGCGATACGTTTTTCAAATAGAACCATGATTTTTAAAATATGAGGAAACTGTGAGGAACTACGCCAAACAACCTTTGAGTGAATTCAATATCAAGCCGTTACCAACTTCTACCCTCTTGAAAAAGCTGTTTAAACCTGATTTTCCTTATGACCACTTAAGCCAGCACGAAGAACCCAATTTTGTTAGAAATGCCGTAGGTTAGTTAGGTACTTTTTGAGATTAGGTATAATCAAAATCGTTAGAGCCGTTTTTGAGAAAATCCAAAATGAAAAAACCGTTACATGAGAATCACCACTTCAAACTTGGCCAGAACTGTTTTTCTTTAAACTGCTAGGGTAAGGTGGGGTAGATTCAACACTTTTTCGGAATATTGCATATAATTTCTTCCTAAATAAACAATTAAATATTTTTTTGGATCTTATACGAAACTCTGTTTATTACACTACAAATATGCATCGTTATTGAAAAGTTTTCGAAGCTCTAACAGTTAAAATTTTTTGTTTCAAAATTTTACCAAAAAATGACGATTGTGGTGCCCCATTAGGTCACTTTCGGCATAATTTTTTGTGAAGCAGAAAGCACTTTTAATTAGCTATACATTATTTTTTATATTATACTAGCTGACCCGGCGGACTTCGTACCGCCTCAGATTCAATAAATATTGTGTCAAATTATTAGCTCAATTAAAATGAAGTTAAAATTTGCTCAAAGGCTTCATATTCAGCATTTTTGACATCTATTGCAGCTCCGTCTCCCATTGTGTCCAGCTTTACCAATTTCAATTGAAATATTTTAATAATTCCTATTTTTAATTTAGAAGAATTTCTGCCAAAGAAAGCAATATCAGATGAAGAACTTCTCAATATTTCTGAATATTTTGAAAATGAAAATGGATTCGAAGACTTTGATGTTCAAACAACATCAAAAGGAGTACGGCCAGCTCGGATTTCCAGAAAAAAAATGAAAAAATATTTTTTATTAAATAATAATGTGTAAAAATTAAAAAAATAATGGGTTCTGGACCGTAAATAAATGTTTTTTATTTAAAATATTTTTCCTCCTTAATATATTTGATGAAAATTTTGTTTAGGTCAATTTAGTTCCTTTGCAAATTTTTGGTGCGTTCAAGTTCCGAATAAGCAGTTAAAAAATTAAGTCAGATAATTGACGGCTTGTTCTTCGCCCATTACTTTGTCGATGGATTTGTATTTGACAGTTTCGCTGGGCAGTTTCAATTGAATAAATTTGCTCATTGTGCTTTTTTGACATCATAATTTTTTGGTGCCAAAATTGCACCTTCGCACAACCAATGGGAATACATTGTCAACGACGGCTTTAATATTGAGTTACATTTGCTAGAAGTTCGGCGGGGATGAAATCTCATTATTGTTGATCACACCAACTCGGATTTTGCCATTCCCGAATCCCGATATCCAAAAGTTGTTTTAAGAATGTTTGGGTTGACGGTTCTTGCAGCGAATGAACACGCATGTGTTCAATGGCTGGCAATTTTTAAGATTTGTTAGTAATTTGGCAAAGTAAACTAAAAATTAATTTGTTACAAACCGCTTCGTCGAATTTTGAGCAAATATAATTACATTTATTTATAGGTTAAGACTTTACAGTATAATGGCAGGCAATTTTTGAAATTTATTATAGTTATTTGACAAAGTGCACTAAAAATGCATTTGTTGCAAACCATTTCAAACCTTCGTAGGCAAACTCAGAAGATCCTACCAAAGTTTCATCACAATCTGATCAAATGTTTGAATCGAAGAAAAATATAAAAAAAATTTAATTTTACATAAATTTGTTGTGGAAATGACGCAATCAAACATCGCTGGGCTTAATTGAAGATTTTCTGAAAGTTTCATCAAAATCCATCCAGCCGTTTTGGAGTCCATAGGGAACATACAAACACAAAATGCAATAAAGCCTCGTAGGCCATCTCAGAAGACCCTACCAAAGCTTAATTTCATTTCATTTCATCATCATTTCAAGCTTCATCACAATCTCAAGCCAATACACTTGCGTTAACATCCAAGATCCAACTGATTTCATCAGTTTTTCTTCTTATTTTATTATGTTAAGAATTTTATTTTCGATATCATCAAATTTCATTTCTCATGTGCTTAAACTGAATATTGAACAAACTTCAGATAAACTTTCAGATGGATACCCAAGATAAGTGATTTTTTTCATTATTGTTAGATTTTTAATTTTGTGGGCTTAAACTTTGCAGTCCAATTTGTTGCAACACCCTTAGCCGACTTTTTACCAAGTGTCTTCAGAAAACCCTTCCAAATAAGATATTAAAACCAAACTCACCGAATGTTCATACGAATTTCATTTTGTCAGATGGTATCGCACTGTTCCGCTGAAGAATAGTGTCCGATAGTGCGATTGCGTGTGCTTAAACTTTGCAGTCTACTCGCTGAAAATATTTCACATTTGTTAATTATTTGACAAAATGCACTTAAAATGCATTTGTTGCAAACCGCAATTTGAGCAAACTTCAGATAAAAATTCAAATGAATACCCAAGATAAGTAATTTCCTTCATTGTGTTAAGATTTTTATTTTTGTGGACCAAACTTACTGAATTTTAACCAAGCTTCTCATAAACCTTCGAAAGCGTGCTCAGAAGACCCTAGCAAACTTTCACAATATGATGAATGGCTTGAATCTTGTTTTATTGAAGATATGAAAACTTAACAAAAATCGAAAAAAAAATATAAACAAATCTAATTTTAATTAATTTGTAGGGAAAATGGCTTATAAATGTCAACAACATTTTGTTTATCCGATCGCTACCAAATTTCACACGATTACCCGCTGGGGTAGTCTTAAGAATACCCGAAAATTCCCTTAAATTCCGCCCAGCCGTTTTGGAGTCTATAGGTAACATACAAACACACATCGGCTTTTATATACATATACACATACATACATACATACATACATAGATGTATAGATGTATAGATTTATAGATGTATAGATGTATAGATGTATTATAGATGTTATAGATTTATTCAAACGAGATCCTTTAACAAAACAGCGAACAAATCACTCACACTCACCTCTTACACAAACGAAATTACACAAATTTGCACAAAAACAGGTTCAACAACCGCAAAAGTTGAACAAGAACTGTCACTATTCGCGTGTGATGCATATATTCAGTGTTGTAGTATTTATAATCAAAATTTATATTTTTTATTAAAAAAACGGTTTTTCTGGAATTAAGGAAGTCGAATGTGACCCCCCGTCATAAGTGCCCCACCCTACCCTATATATGAAGTTTGAAGAAAATCCGTCAAGCGAATGAAGCTTGCCGTGAAAAAGTGCACAGACTCACAGAGCATAGACGCACAGACAGACACCATGACGGAGCAGCATGCATGGGCTTCTCTAACACCCCCTTTTTTTCCTGCACGAAACCAATACTTGGATAAAGTATAGTATACCATTTCAACAACCACCAAGTTTATTTTATTGCATGTTCAATTGTTACATACGGACTGATTTTAATTGATTCATAAATAAGTGACATTACAAACCACACACGAGTTGCATTTATCAGTTAGCAATTGTGGGACATAAGCTGCAACGTAGTAGGTACTATTCCCACGAATGAATGACAGAAAAAAGACGTGTACAATGGTGTGCTATGGGTACACAATACATATCCCTGCAGATATGATTGTTTTGTAACACCGTACCTGAGTGGCACACAATTGATTTGTTAAAAAAGTCATCGCAATTGTTTCGTTGCTCATATACAATACCACTACCCCACTTACCTTCGTCCTTATTGTACAGCTTCTATTGTCAATTCACAAGCCAGGACATATAACACATCAGAGCTCCTGCCCTTGTACACACATTGAATTTTCCACAGGTTAAACGTTTCATACTCGTATAAATATTGTATCTTCCTACATAGTATATTGTTCAAACAAAAATTATTATACTTTTGCGAACAAAAAAAAAGTACAATTTTTTCTGCACAGCTCCCTTGGCTTGGCTGGCCCATTATTGTCGGGCAACTTGCTGCGAGTCTATACACAATACCATAAAAGTGTGTATATACAAATACATACTATGGGAATATGGTATTCGAGTATATTTCAACTCCCCAGGTCCCACGTTGGGTCGCCTGTTATCGCAGGAATGGAAAGTTATGGGATGTGGGTGGCAAGTTCATATTTGTGGTTCGTCGTGTCCCAGTAGTCACGTTTAAGTCAATGTTTACTTTTCTGTTTAAAAAAAAGAGGGAACTATCATGTTCTTAAGTGCTTGAGTTTCCATTTGAACAGGTAATTTTATATCAAAAAATTTGAAAAAAGAGACACTCACTCAATGCTAGAGGCAAAATGTGTTTAGATCGTATTTCGTACTTTGCAATTGAGTTTGTATGTGTTATTTTCAATTATTATTTATATGGTATCCACAAACTACAATATGCAAGTTACGATACGAAAGTGGTTTTGAATTTTTGAAATCTGCCTGAGCTCCAAGCTACTCAGTAGTTATCTAAGCATCACAGCGTTTCCTTTAGCTTCCACAGTTTGACTTGTTTTTTTTTTTAAATACAACTCCAACCATTCCAACGTTCGTTGTTCGATACATGGAAGAAAAATTTTATAGAACTTGGATAAGGCAAATTTACTCAATTCAAGCATTTTTTTAATTGCTGGTCTAAGGCCTTTAAAAATGAGTTACACAAGTTCTATACAAGGCTTGCAGATACAAGTCTTAAACGGTCTGATTAGTTGAGGCCTTCTGAAGATTTTTTACTGGAAATTAAAAACATAAAAGCAATATTAGACTCTCAAATATGTACAAGTCTATCTAAAACCTTCAGAAGACAAGCCAACAAACTTACAATTAAACTTGTACCTCTATACGGTTTTAAATCTGCTCTTTTTAGACTTCCATATAAATTGAACAGGCCTTATGGGAGTCATATATGTTCTCTTTTAGCATTTTAACATTTTTTTTCAACAAGTGTTTAAGCAGCTATAATAGCATTTAAGGAAAAATTTTAGTAAAGCCTTTACAATCATCATATTAGTTGAATGTTTGGCATTTATGATAGTGAATTGCTTAGCAATCGATCAAACGTGTTAAAATTAATCAGCCGTAGCCATACCTTCTGCGTATTACCAACGCGATGATTATGCTCGTCATAATTGACCGACTACGCAAGCAACCGGTAACTGTGAAGTTAAGTTATTTGGTGTCCCAAAATGCAGTGACGGGCAGTGTTTGCCATTGTATTGAAACCATAATGGAAAGTCAAGTTCCATGCGAGCTCAGACCATTGAGCTGCTTATTGTACCTACTATGATGTTGAATTTAGGAGAGTTTAAAGATCCTGCTCCACCAAAGATATTGAACCCTCGCGGGGAGATAAGGCTTTTTAATTTAACTTTGTAAAAAATGATCAATTCATAAATGCAAACCCTGCTGCATTAACATTTAAATGATTTCCAAAAAATATTATATATAATTCTAGTATTTCGTTTAATAAATGGCATAATATAAATGGAAAGCGATTGGAATTTTTTTTATTTATTCAGCCAACCTTGACAACAACGGAAAGGCATAAATTCTTGCCATGTCATTTTTGGACACTGCCATTGCAATGACAAATTAATCAAAGATATGTCATTGTGTCTTGTCAACAATGACAGGGTGATTACACGGTAATCGAAAATTTTCATTGCGATGACGTAAAAAAGTATATCTTTGTGCTAGTCAGTCTGATTGTCAGTGCAATGACAGCATTTTACGATGGCGATCACACGACATGACGACTTTAGGACAGATAACTACGTCATTATGACGTCGAATTCAACCCGATTTCAACCCAATTTCAACCCAAATTCAAAATAATTTCAAAACAATTTTATACCAATTTCAAACCAATTTCAACATTATTTCAACCCGATTTCAACCCATTTTCAATTTCAACCCAATGTCAACCCAATTTCATTTAAATTTGAACCCATTTTCAACCGAATTTCAACCCAATTTCAACCCAATTTGAACCCATTTTCAACCCAATTTAAACATAATTTCAACCCAATTTCAACGAAATTTCAACACAATTCCAACCCAATTTCAACCCAACTTCAACCCAATTTAAATTTAATTCCAACACAATTTCAACCGAATTTTAACCGAATTTTAACCCAATTTCAACCCGATTGAAACCCCAATTCAACCCAATTTAAACCCGATTTCAACCCAATTTCAACCCAAATTCAACCCAATTTCAACTCACTTTCAACCCAATATCAACCCAATTTCAAGCCGATTTCAATTGAATTTCAACGCAATTTCAATCCAATTTCACCCCGATTTCAACCCAATTTCAAACCAATTTCAAACCAATTTCAACCTTATTTCAACCCAATTTCAACCCAATTCCAACCCAATTCCAACCCAATTTCAACTAAATATTTTTTGTATTACCTAATCTATATCGCATAAAATCATACTAGATTGATAGCTTGCATAACCCAAGTAACAATTTAACTTGAATAAGGTTCTAAACAAGCTATTTTTAGACTGCCATAGAAACAGAAAAAGGCCTTATACAAATCATTTTGGCGCAATTTTCGCAAGCTATTTAACTGTTATAAGAATTTTGTTGGCAGGTGCTATAGCAGCAAATAGCTTTTCATGAAATGTAATTAGCTTGGCTAAGCAGGCCAATTTCTGTCACCTAAATTTTAATAGCTTGCTTTGGATGTTATAGAAAGGCATTACCAAAGCCATTTATTGACATCTAGCTAATAGCTTGTCTGAGATGTTATAAAAAGGCCCTACAAAAGCCAATTTATGACAGCTAAATTCTAATAGCTTGCTTTGGATGTTATAAAAAGGCACTACCAAAGCCATTTATTGACATCTAGCAAAAGCTTGCCTGAGATGTTATAAAAAGGCCCTACAAAAGCCAATTTATGACAGCTTAATTCTAAAAGCTTGCTTTGGATGTTATAAAAAGGCATTACCAAAGCCATTTATTGACATCTAGCAAATAGCTTGCCTGAGATGTTATAAAAAGGCCCTACAAAAGCCAATGTATGACAGCTAAATTCGAATAGCTTGTTTTGGATGTTATAAAAAGGCATTACCAAAGCTATTTGGTGGCCAATAGTTTGCCGTAAATGTTAAAATAAAAGCGTTATAAAAGCCAAACTTGCATTGCCACGAAATAATATTCCCAACCTGCCGTCCAAGAAACAGGAATGAATAAAAAAAATGTTTTTTATAAAAAAAAAATTTATAAATAAAACACAATTTTTCTTGATATTTTGGTAATTGTGTGTATATTATTATGTATAGGTATTGCATTAGTTTTGAAGAATCCCACAAACTCCTCTTTGTAACCTTGACCGTTGACCCAACTGTATTCTGCAAAGATAGATATTGAAATTAATTAATTTTAAAAGTTAAAAGTTATTTGTACTTACCTGGTTTTGAACTCGAGTCCTTCTTCATACCACTCCGGCACTCTACCACTACGCCAATTCGTTACTGAGAATATCAATATCAAATGTTAACTAGTTGATATTGAAACCATATACTTCACGTCACCTTTTACGTTACGTTATAAATATTTTTAAAAAAGTAGGCTTTGCTTTTGTCGCCAGATATGTATATCCCTTACAAATAGTTTTTGTTAATTAAATTACAAACCAAAAATTTTCGCGAGTGAAAGTGACTGTGCGTGCATATAAGTTAAAATTTAAGAAGAAAAAAAAATGCATTTTTTTAAAATCGTTGAGACATTTGAAAACGGCAAAAGTCTTTTGTCCATTGTTCCCAATCAATGGGAAAACAAAGGAATATTAATCTGGCCTCCCAAATCTTTGGTGGACAAATTCCTTAAAAAGCCTTGGGATCCACCAGGCACAGTGCACGATGGTTGGACTCAACTGGACTGTGTTCTGAAAAGGAGCTACATTTCTACATATAAGGAAGCATTGCAAGAAATAAGCACCATGTCTGACGTGAGCGACACCACTGATGTGGAGTCCAAGGCTTTTTGCCCTTTGCAGAAACGGAAGCGCACAGCGGGTGCTCGCAAAGTCATTCCCACTGTGCAAAATGCGGACAGTGAGAGGTGGAATTTCAATAATGTAAAGTGCTTTTATATGACATCATTACTCTCAGTTTTGTATACATCCCTTTTTATTACAGTTCCAAGTCCAAGAAGTGCAGTTTTGTGACCAGCAACTGCTTAACGCGGAATACAAAGAAGTGGCAACATATGAAGAAAGAAATACACTTCCAATAATATTAAAAGAACAACGCTTTTACAAGCAGGAAGTCAAGAAACAACCACTACAGCAGATCCAGCAGCACCCACAACAGCAGGTGCATATGTCTGGGAACCAGCAGCAGTTCCACCATCAGCCACTACAGCAGACCCAGCAGCAACCACTACAGCAGGTGCATATATCTGGAAACCAGCAGCAAATCCACCAGCAGCAGTTCCACCATCAGCAGCAATACGATCAGCCACTACAGCTAGTCCAGCAGCAACAATCACAGCAGCAGCATAGCCATCAGCACCAAAAAGATCAGCCAAATTGTTCCAAGCCACATCAGAGTAATTCGACAGCCTTCACTGGGGTTACTAGTGACGAATACATGTTGATCCCTTCAACCGAGAGGGGGGAACAATCGTCTAATTTGGAAGGAATGGTATCGGCACTAGTAACTGAATTTGCAAAACTCAAAACCAGAGTGGAGCACTGTATCTTCCTCCAGGAACAGACACTTGCTAAAATAGACGGCCTTTCTTCACAAAAAGAAGAAATCGAAGATAACTTGAAATTTGATATTATCGACAGCATAGAGGAGCTCATAATTTTAGAAGAAAAATTAAAAAGCAAAGAATTCGTTAATAACATGGTAAGTGTTCAAATTTGTTCCAAAGATTTAAATTTTTAATGAAACTCATAGTTTGAAACCATAGCTTCATGTTACAAGCATTGTAAACATCTCTATGTATGTATATCTTGATCCCAATCCTCTTCATTGTGGAGTTAGCAGATTTCTAATTCCGTAAATATTTTGAGTTTGTTTTTTTTAGCTAATGGATGTTGACGCTTACCCAAAAAGACAAATTCCAAAATATTTACCGATATAAAAATCTTTGAACGCCATCGCTTAGAGGACTGGTATCAAGATATAAGGATGCACTTTCCATTGCTGTAGCATATGTGGTTTAGTAGCTACGAAGCAATCTCTAAGCATTTTTTTTTCAATTTTGCTTCTGAAGCGGAAAATCAGTAATGCCTTGCTCCATTCCAACTAGACCACTTATCCTAAAATAATGGTATGTACTTCTTTAGATCTTAATCCCAGTCCTCTAAACAATGGCGTTCAAAGATTTTTAATTTTAGTAAATATCTTGTATTTTGTCTTTTTGGCTGATCGATATTACTTTTGACGCTTACCCAAAAAGACAAATTCCAAAATATTTACCGATATAAAAATCTTTGAACGCCATCGCTTAGAGGACTGGTATCAAGATATAAGGATGCACTTTCCATTGCTGTAGCGTATATGGTTTAGTAGCTACCAAGCAATCTCTAAGCATTTTTTTTTCAATTTTGCTTCTGAAGCGGAAAATCAGTAATGCCTTGCTCCATTCCAACTAGACCACTTATCCTAAAATAATGGTATGTACTTCTTTAGATCTTAATCCCAGTCCTCTAAACAATGGCGTTCAAAGATTTTTAATTTTAGTAAATATCTTGTATTTTGTCTTTTTGGCTGATCGATATTACTTTTGACGCTTACCCAAAAAGACAAATTCCAAAATATTTACCGATATAAAAATCTTTGAACGCCATCGCTTAGAGGACTGGTATCAAGATATAAGGATGCACTTTCCATTGCTGTAGCGTATATGGTTTAGTAGCTACCAAGCAATCTCTAAGCATTTTTTTTTCAATTTTGCTTCTGAAGCGGAAAATCAGTAATGCCTTGCTCCATTCCAACTAGACCACTTATCCTAAAATAATGGTATGTACTTCTTTAGATCTTAATCCCAGTCCTCTAAACAATGGCGTTCAAAGATTTTTAATTTTAGTAAATATCTTGTATTTTGTCTTTTTGGCTGATCGATATTACTTTTGACGCTTACCCAAAAAGACAAATTCCAAAATATTTACCGATATAAAAATCTTTGAACGCCATCGCTTAGAGGACTGGTATCAAGATATAAGGATGCACTTTCCATTGCTGTAGCATCTAGCATATATGGTTTAGTAGCTACGAAGCAATCTCTAAGCATTTTTTTTTCAATTTTGCTTCTGAAGCGGAAAATCAGTAATGCCTTGCTCCATTCCAACTAGACCACTTATCCTAAAATAATGGTATGTACTTCTTTAGATCTTGATACCAGTCCTCTAAGCGATGGCGTTCAAAGATTTTTATATCGGTAAATATTTTGGAATTTGTCTTTTTGGGTAAGCGTCAAAAGTAATATCGATCAGCCAAAAAGACAAAATACAAGATATTTACTAAAATTAAAAATCTTTGAACGCCATCGTTTAGAGGACTAGGATTAAGATCTAAAGAAGTACATACATACCATTATTTTGAATGAGTGGTCCAGTTGGAATGGAGCAAGGCATTACCGATTACAAATTATTTTATATTTTACATTATGTTATGTCAAAAATCCACATTTAAAAACATTTTGCTTTTCTTATACTTTCTTGTAGAGGCAGAAGTTTGGAAGTATTTCCGGCCCCAACTTTCGCGGCGATGTTGCCAGCTATAAAATTGTGGACGCATTGTTCAGCAGAAAAGTCTTTACTCTTGTGTCTTGGTCGGGAGTGTCCAGAACAAAAACGAATGAGAATTTTAGCAGATTCGTAAATATTTTTAAATTTTTTCATAGCTTGGTGAAGATATCCGACCCAAGCTATTCGGAAACAAATTTAAAAAGTTTTTTTCAAAAAATAATAAACAATTCAAAAAAGCGTTACGAATCTGCTTTAAACGATCGATTGAAGAGAGCTTCTGCCCCTAAGTATGCTGGCAACACAAACAGGATAAGAATTGCAGAAACCGATCCAAATGCTATAATTCTAATGGAGAGGAGCCACCTAGAAGATGAAATCGACGTTGTGAATGACGGCATTTTTTTTAATAATGAGGATGAAACTGATGTCAGTGAAACTGAGTAAATTAAATGTCATATTAGAAATAAAATAAAAAGTGAACTATGTTTGATTAATTTCGTTAATTTATATTGATTTTAGTAAAATAAAGGGTTATTTATTTTGCTTTTGGTTACATATATTTTGTTGTGTTTTTTTTTTTAACAAAACAGAAAACAATTGCTTACTTAAGTATGTAAAGTGTGTAACAAAGGAACAAAGACGTGTGTTTGGTGATAAGTTAATCGAACCATTTTGCACTTAACCTGCATCAGTGCAATAATTATTTTTTCTTTGTTTTTTAGGTGGGCAAGGTTATCTGCAGAGTATATATTAAAATTTTTGGACTCAGGGGGAAGGATGAAAAAATTTGTCTTTTCAGTAACTTCAATACAAGAAAGATTGACTTCCTTTTGGGTTTCGCAGTATATGATGTTAGTGAGATACATTAATTTGATATCCCTTGTTAACAGCCAACAATTTTCTGGATCTGTGCCCAAGCAAAAGTGATATAGTTGCACTTTTGAATAATATGTATATTTCTCTTCTAGTGACTTAAAGCAATCGGGCACATTCGCTGCATTATTCCGTTTACTCAGCACAGGAATTTTATTATTTTTTTCAGGAGAGGCAGAACATGTAGATTCCATTGTGCAATTGAAGTCCTCGATTATCCGCTTAGCAACTTGTGGAAGAGGGAGGTTACCACTCCGAAGCAAACGCTTTATTTTGCCCAAAGCGTTTTCAAAGGGATAAGCACTGAAGGAATCTAATGTCCCAAATCTTTCAACCTCATCCACTAAATGTGACAAGTTGTGCACATTGCTGGTGAGGTGATGTTCGCCATAAATTTCCGAAAATATTTCAATAAATTGAAGTATCATTGAACGGGCAGTAGGTAGCATATAAAAATAGTCCTTGTTGGTACATATGGTCACAGAGGTAAATAGCAAAAGGAAGTGCACGTATGCTTCATTTGTCAGGTGGTCTTTTAACACAACAATTCCGAGGTAGTGCAAGAATGTTCGGTATTCTGTTCCTTTCCAGTGAGCCAGACAATCAAGTTCTCGGACTTTGCGATGGAATTCTGCTGGCATTTTGCATTTCTTAAGATGTGCAGATACTTCACTTGTTGTTCGCGACGACCATTTCGTATTAGATAGACGGAAGGTCCCGTCTCGCCATCCGAACAGAAGACGTTTCATCAGTCCAAGATGAAGCAGATGCAAAGAATCACCTACCGGAAACTGCTCCACCATATCGATATCCAATTCTAAGAGTGGAGAATCGTATTTATGATGCGTTCCGTAAGACTTCTTTCTAAATTCTGAATCCGTACGTTTTTCACAAGATGTCCTTGGGAATATATTGGTGTTGCTTACATAACTATACTCCCCTACCGTCGTGCATTTTTGACAACCTTGTTGCGAATTAAAATTTGCAACTCCTACAAGAATACAAAAAATGACAAATTAATTTTTCTTCTTGTAAACCTTCTATTTAATATTAATGATCTTTTCTATGTACACATACCTTTAACATATGCTCTTGCTGGGGAATCGCAAACAATGCAACGTAGTTTAATGGAAATTTTGTGAGTGTTTATAAAAATCCCATTATGCATAGCTGCTTTCATTTCACGTACAAATGGAGACAGAAATGAATTCAAATCAGTGCATTTTGATGTACCACAAAATATTCCGATTACCATCGCTGGAAGCTCTGGACTTTCGTGAATATTGAACAAAATAGGCCAAAATTCCACTTTTGAGCTATTGAAAATGGGTAGCCCGTCCATATTTATGTTAATTGAAATTTCCTTTGATTTCCTGATGTTGGGGAATATCGATTGGATGCACTTTTCAAATCCGTGGTGCCAATAAAGCCCGTCACTTCCCACTTTGGTGCAAAGGATTTCCTGTGGAGTCCTTAACAGCGTTCGCGGATCTTCTGGCAACATTTTGCCAATGTCTTGATTAATGATTTTCATCAAATCCTTTAACGCCATGTGTGGTGTTTGGTGGTCGATAGACCATTGCCGTAAATGAATTTGGAATTTCCTATTCCTATCCGTTTCGGAGTCATCTTCACTACTTGACCCATAGACGCTTTTGTAAGAGTTATTAACATCATCTTAAGAGATTTGGGATGAAGTACATTCATGATTAGACTTTGTTAAATGTATGCTTTATATTTTTACCTGCATAACGAGAGGAGATCCTTTCGGAAATAATCTCTGATGGGTGAGGAAAATCCTCTACAAAAGCATGCTGACTGGAACTGTTTTCAGTTGCAGAAGAGGTAGCAGGCAATAACTGCGAGCATAAAGGGTTTGTCCTTTGTTCTTCCGAATTCTCTGAAGCTCTATGGGCTGCTTTGAGGATTGCATTTCTGTTTTTCTGCACTTGCCGTTGGTAGGTTCCAGATCTTTTTATTTTTTTCCATGAGTTATTCATTTCTGTAAAACTTAAGAAAGAATTTCTGTTAGCACTACTTTTCTGTTTTATGATGGTCAGTACTTACCTTTTTATAATATTTAAAACTGATTTAATTTATAATAAGTTATATATGACATACGAGCAATCAGGCTCTTGACACTTTTTATTGACATACGCACTTATGTTGTATAAGGTTGTTGATGGCAAGCCCTACTCAAATTCTTTGCATTGACTTGTCTTCGAAATCCTTATAGCAGCTACTATTTAAAAAAATTTCAGGTAACAACTTTGAAAGGCCTTATACAGGCCATTCTGAACCTTTATCAACAAGCCTTGTATAGAACTTTTACAATCAAATAGTAAAAGGCTTATAGCAGCTATTATTTTAATTGTCAGCGTTTGAAATGTGTGGCTTGCGAAAGTTTGCCTTATACGAACCCTATACAAGCTATTACTTGCCAAATTCAAAAAGTTGGACCTTATACAAGCTAAATTGTTACTTGGGAATGCCTGTGCTTATCATTTAAGGCAAGCTGATAGCTTGCTTGGCCAAGCTTATAACTTTCCCTAGTAAGGTAAAGCATTTGTAAGGCTTTATTAAAATTGTGTAATATGCTCTCAAATGACTTGCATAAGTCTTTTTCATTTTTCTAAGGGAATCTGAAAATGGCTTTTATAGGACATTACAAGTTAGTTCTTAAAGCTTGAGTTTTTACTCTTGGATGGAATTCATTTCGAGTTCCACTATTCTGACAATTTTGGAATGGGTATTTTCATACCATAGTTTATATCTTCAGGGACTTCCTAAAATATTTCCAAGAACTCCACCATCACCAATTTAAATAATATCGATGCTAGAAGCCAACTCGTAATTGTTTTTAATGTGTACCATTATCCCTTACTGATTTAAATACACACCAATCCTACTGGCATGTTTATGTTTACATACATGTCCTTACACATACATACATACAATAACAACAACAAAATATAATAATACCTCGGTGTAAACATTTTAAAAACGATTTCCTTACACCAACTGAAAGTGATCCCACGCCATTTGAAATGGAATATAATTCTATTACAAATCTGAATTCCATTACCTTGACAACATCACAACCCAAGTTCAGGAAAACATACTTAAACTTTACTGTTAAACTTTGAAACTCCTGCTGAACAACCCCTCTCCCATGCTGTATCTACATCATACCCTTTGTACACGCGAACATGAAAATATTTCTGTTTTTTTTTTGTGTTTTTTAATTCAATTAAGAAAATCACTCGGGACCAGGACACGATTCATTTTAAAATATTGATTTTGATCCCACCTTCCTTAATCGGGAACAGGAACAATAATGTATTTTGTTCTGTGTAAACTGAATAACGGGAAAAAAACAAAACGATGGCCATGTTTTAAAAATAGAAACAAAATATTCCAGAAATGAATTATTTTGGTGGTTGGATTGGAAATCTTCAAAGGTTCAAAGGAAGTTGTGTAAGTGTATATCTGTATAGTGTTGTTACACTGTAGAGTGTATAGACTGTAGAGGAATACGGAACATCCATCTATTTCCGTGTCTGTTGATCCAAAATACATAATCCTTGGTGTTAGGTGTATTTTTTTTTTTTGTACTTTCCTTCGTTTGTTCCTTTACAGCGCAGCGTCGTCGGTCGGTCGTGTTATAGCATAAGCTCTTGAGAAGCAGAATTTTTTTTTGTGTTTTTGATTTTATTTATGTGAAACAAAACACAAAGTTGTACACTTTGCTGGATCTAGGATTAAATAATAAATCATAGCATTTATTGCACAGGTGCTGTTTTCACAGGGAAACCATACTATGAAGGTACCTTTATATAGGTACCTAACCTATGCACAGCTAGGTATACCAAACCTGCCTGTATAGCTTCCTTTCGGGAAAATGTGGACTATGGTTGTTATCCTTAATAATAATTTGGATCATTCTTTTAACTGTCTGGTAACGACGACACGATGGTCGTGGTGTTCGTATTTTTTGTTTCATCTTTTATAAAAAAGCAAGAACAAGTAAAATCTGGTATTAAATCTGGAACAATCGAAATGGCTATAGGTACTCTGGGATGAGGACGGCGACGGTTGTCGTGAATGTGAGAAATGAGTAAGATGAGATTTTTTTTTTTTTGTTTAACAAATCATAAATAAATATTAGATGGGTTTAAAGGGATTTTAAGGATGTTAGGAATACTTAATCGGAATGAGATCTTGAGACAAAGCATATGGCAAGCGTATGATTTTAAAATATAATCTGATTATTAAATCAGATTTTCTTACTGTGAACTCGCTGATTGCCGCTTTGAATTAATACTGTTAAGAGACACATCCTTTTAAGATTGTATCAACACCATTTCATAATAAATTATAATATAACAGCCTGACAGATCTTTTCGCCAACTGCTAGGTATATTTTCTTATAACTCCTTGGACAGTCTTAGGGGGCACAGGTCGTCAAACAGCACAACATGCCGTCTTCCTCTATTGATAGAACGGCGCGGCGCGGCGTTAGGAAATAGCGCCCAAGGAAATATCGCCCAAACTGATTTGGAAATAAGGCCCAAAAAATAGTCGAACAAATTGTTGTTGTATTTATTTTTCCATTTTGGGTGCTATTTCCTAGTTTTAGTTTGTTTTTATAAAAGGCAATACTGCCCAAAATATGAAGCTGAAATGGTGTAAAAGGAATTAAAGCCCAAAAGTAGGAATAACCGCCCAAAAGTGCAAGTACAAAAAGAAAAAGCACCCAAATAGGGGAAATATCGCCCAAAATTTTATTTTTCAAACAAATACTTGTATACTGTCTATCACTTTTTGCCTGCATAATGGACACAAACAGTTTTCTTGTATTGAACAGGGGTTATTTCCGAGCATCGGCCATGGAAATAACGTTCGGAAGTATCTTTTAGATACTTGGGTGGGTTGGCCAGGCCTTCGTCAATACCATCAGACGAGCGCTTGAAATTCGGTAGTACGGTATCTGAGGGGAATAGAAAAGTGAAGTGCTTTAGTTTTAGGGTTTAGAATAAGGTAGATTTAAGTGATTATTTAAGTTTAAATTCGTACCAACGAATTTCACTTTGGTGGAGGTGATTTTATTTCATTTTTATTATCTTTGGTGATGGGTTTCATTTTATTATGATTTTTGGTGATGGGAAATTTCATTCTTTTTATTATTTTGAATTTTAGGTAGTTAGGTTAGTTTGATTTTGAAAAGCACTATACTTACATGTTCCTTCAGGTAGCGTCAAAGTCCTTCGATTTGTGGTAACGTTTCAAACCTTTTAGAGTAGAGTCATTCCTTTTCCAAACTCCTCTTCCTTTCCTTTAACTTTCTTCTTTTCTGGCACGATAATTTTGATTGTCGAGCAGGAGGGATAAGTGGAAGCGGCAAAGAACCACCCCCATTTCCGTCGAGCATAGCCGTGCAACGACAAGCGTGCCGCCGCCCTTCTACTTTCCCAAAGTAAGTCCCCCGTGGAACCCTGACACGCAATAATGGCAAAGCCGCGTGCGCCCCGCGTCGCCTCCCACCCCTCCCACGCACCGAAGTTAATTTCCACATCTTAAGGATATTGTTCAATACACTTTACCAGAGATTAAGTAAATGTTACATGCTTCAAAATTGTTTTTAGGTGATGAGAACAAAATATTTTTACTTAAAATAGTAATTGGAAATTACGCCCAAAATTTTGGAAATATCGCCCAAATATTGCAAAAACAATTTCCATATAAAATTTTTGGGCGATATTGCCATTTATTGATTTGGGCGATATGGAATTTTGGGTGTTAAGCCAAAACTTTTGGGTCATATTTTCTTTTTTTTTTTTTTTTTTTTGATTTTGGGCGTTAACAAATTTTTTGGGCGTTATTTCCAAATCAGTTTGGGCGATATTTCCTTGGGCGGTATTTCCTAACGACTGATAGAACTCTGATAACTCCACATCTTTTTCCGAATTTCCGAGATTCATTTTCGTTTATTCTGCTCCAAGTTTTTACTTGCGATAAAAGGTAGAGAGGTACTTTCTATAAGGCAAGTTATAGATTCCTCCAAAAAAAATTTGGAGATAGCAATCACACAATATGACATTCAGATGGTGGAGAAGTCGAAAAAAGAGGGTCTGGAAATTCCGTCCGAACGTCTATTTGCCTGTCTATCTGTTCGCACCTCTTCCGCCTAAGGCCCTTAACTGATAGGCCGATAATCATAAACAAAATATTTGATTTTCGAGCAAACGGCTCTAACGGTTTTGATTTTTGGTTTTTATTAGTTTACTACAAACATTTTTGGATTTCGAAATATTTTGAAAAAGGGCGTATTGTTTTTTTTTTTTTATATCAACCTATCAAAATTTTTTTGACGTGACAACGTCTCTTCAAAAAATGTCAAAAATGGTGGGTCGTTAGTTGTAGGCGGGGTGGCTGATTGGTGGTGGGGGAAACACAACCTATACAAGTGAACTGTTTTGTGAACTGGTTATCACGTAAAATTATCGTCTGTAAAGGGACTATACAATTTTATTTATTTTTCCTGGATAGACATTTAGCAAAGAAAAATCATCGCATTCTTAGTTTTTCCAGGAAAACTCTTTAAAAAAAAATTATATTTTTTTCAAATAATTTTTTTTTTTTTTTTAAACAAAGCTCCCAACATGAGAGCAAGTTCGTGCGACCCAGTGGTGCATTTAATTTTATCTGACTCCCATGTCTTATGCTTCTTTATAGGTAAAATTATCACACTCCAATGTCAAATGGGCGTCTCGCGATAAAGTCTTTCCCACTTATTGTAGAGTGTTGGGTTATAGAGATCGTCCATATAAAAGTGCGAACGAGTAAAAAAGTCACAGATAGATCTTCATAACGAAGATGCTCTTCGAAGCATTTGGCAGAATTACGAAAGCAGTTTTTCTTACCACCATTGAAAATATCACTCCTTTCCACTTTCACAACTTGAGCAGTGTTACCAGAAATATGTTAAGGTCCTTCGTATTTGTATGTTCAACTTCATTTGCCTCCTTCTCTTTGGTCTCTATACATTTGACGAGGATTCATTACGTGGGAAATTAAATAAATATTGTCATGCATGCAAATCAAAGTGTTGCAAAAGGCAAAAACACACCTCTTTAATATCTACCAGGAATAATAAAAGTTATATTTCACACAACTGGGGGGTGGTGGAAGTCCACTATGGAACCCGAAGTCTTCCTATATCTCCTGGCTTTGTCAAACTTCGGTAGAACTATCATACTTCGGCTTTGTTAGAGGAAGAAACAATTCGATGGATGTTGTGGAACTGATTGACAAGAATCAGCGGGAATGTCCATTATAAGTACGCCTTGTGCTTTATTGATTTTAAGAATTTGATTGATGATGTTATCCTCGCTGCACTTGATGGGCAAGAACAAATTTTTGGAAATCGTTTTTTTTTTTAAATTGCTCATTTGGCCTTGAAGCTGGTAGATCACTGCCGGCATTGTCAAGATGGTTTCATTCTAAGGTCTACATTTTCTGACTTTCAATTATTAGCTACGTTTCTTCTGTGGAAAGACGGTCCAGGTCCTTGTTTCTATGTTGAACTATAGAATGCATCAATCTGTCAGTCAATTCGTTTATAGGGTTCAAATTCCGAAATTAGTGCATGCAAGGTGGTGAACTCAAGTTCAACCCCATATCAACATTGCATTCATTTTGATAATAATATAAGTATTATCTCAATTCGGAGCACATTTGGAAACGATGCCTGCTTAGTTGGTTCTGAAATCCTATCTTCGTTCCGTCAATCGCTTGTTCAGTCAAGCCGCAGCACTAGATAATTGCTTGCAAAAACTATATGAGTTGCTCCACTGGAGTCAGCATCAGTAGATATGTAAACAAGGCATAGTTTTTCGAAGGTATTTTAATCGGACCTGCACTCAGCCATCTCACTTTGCGTTTTCCTAAGTTGTAAAGTTATACTGTTGAAACACTTTCTCAAGTTGGAGGAATCCAGCGTGGGCAAGGTAATCCAATATTTACACATGTTTGATAGTCAAAAGCCATCTTCAGCAAATCATTGCACAATTATATAGTTGCAGCCCAACGATCTGCTCACACATGGTGTACGTCAGGGCAGCATCTTTCAATATATTTTCATAATTTTTTTCAACTGCTATTTTTTATTTATTAGTACGATCAATGAAGTCGTTTTATTCAGAGCCAATGCTATGTTAAATGCCAGGCAATTGACATGAGAACATATAAGCATGCGAGTTCTCCCGCGAAATTCACTAAAGTTCTGGTTTAATAGAGCAGGAATTAGAATTGGATAACCGATCGTGATAAAAGGTTGGGAAAATAAAAAATCCTGTTTTTCAATGTTTTTCCAATCAAATTATCATCTCGACTGACATTACACATTTTTTTCCGTACTGCTTTCCAATAGTAGTTTCTCGGTTTGCCGTCAGAAATTCACGGAAATTGATTGTTCCAAAAAGTGCCAGGTGTCCCTTATATGGCTTGTTCGCTTCTTCCCATCAGAAAAATCACACAAGACAAACAATGCTCATATTTATTTAACAACCGCTTAACATCAAGTGTCCTCTGTAGAAATAAGGGACTCTGATTAAACCTACTATTTTGTGAAACGAACAGCTCCAGGGAACAAAAATGCCTAGAAACTTACACTCTCATCCATTCTCAGGGAATCCCCTACATGAATGGAAGGAATTAACTTTTTTCGACTCTTTGAAGATTTGCTACTTCCTTGCAAGAGGCAGTAATCCCGTAGAAACTCAGGTCGGAGAAATGATTGAAGCTGCAGAACCTTTGATATAGTCTACCGACACACACTAACCATCACCTCATCAAGAAGCTTTAAAAGAAACACCTAAACTGCCAAAATTTCATTTATCTTCCTTAAAATTAATTTTTTTTAGTGTCGGAATCATTCCAGAAATGAGTTTAGAACTTAATCATTCGAAAGTAGGTCACCTTAGAATTAAATTTAAATTCCTTCCCCACAATTACTACCAAAACTTCAACTACATACTACAGTAGTTAAAGTTTCTTTTAAACAAAAATCGATTTATAACTTCTTTACTCCCAAAACTTTAAGACCACAAAAAAAAAATCTTGCCTTCTTTTTTCATTTGAAAAAGCAACACACGACACACTTAGTAAAGTTTTTGAATGAAATAATCATGTGGCTCTGACATGGTGTTGCAGTTGCAGCTTGCAGGTTGCAGCAAGAATAAGAAGACTCACATTTTTCTCAAGAGCCAGAAGAGTCTCCTTAAAATTCCTATAGCGAACCCGCCCAGAACTATAAACATCCTTTTTTTTTTACTTTTACCCAATAAATTACACAATTACGAGATTTATCCAAGGACCACATAAAAGTATAGAAGTTTTCATCCTGCTTATCCTTTCTGGTGTAAAAGGGAAAAGTTAACACTGTCGTCGCATCGCATCGTTTGCTCTCATCTGTATTCAAGGGGAGGGGTGGCATATACTTCAACTTACTTCGTCCTTCTTCTCCACAATACACATATCCATATAGGAATGAATCCCATTCACCAATTGCCGTATAATCAAGCAACAACACCAACAATTTCCTTAATCCTTTCCACACCTTTCCTCCGCTGGCACTGATGGCATCGTAACACCCACCACACTTTGCTTTACTGCAAAGATATTCTTTCTCTCAAAGAAAAGGACGAAAAAGAAAATTACATATTAAAACATCCTGCTTCTTATTTGCAAGTGTCAAAATGTATTCCTTGTGGCGGAGAGGAGGCACAAATTAACACTTTTCTGTTTGCACTCATTAGGACCACAAAAATTCCCACGGAGACTCTTTCTACTCCCCCAACCTACTCCCGTACCTCATCGTCATCGTTATTTTCGTTTCTTTCACCCGGCCCCAGGGTGTCTGCTTGTTTCTATATGCGGCAGCACACCAGACAAGGCAAAGCAGTGCCAAACTTATACACGAGAGGGCCACAAAGGGAGAAAGTGAATCTGAACTGAATCCAGCCGCAGATTTCGTTACCGAAATGTTGCGCTTGAGGAAAATTTACATAAAAGAGGCAGGAGCAGGTTTCGAAGGCATAGCGCACAGGAACAGGATACATGGCAAACAACAAGCCTTATGTATTGAAAGTGTTTCTTTTTATGTTATTCAGCGAAAGAAGGCACACAAATATAATATCCTTTTCATCAGTGAGCACGCTTTGTAATGTGATACACAAAGGTACGAGTACATTATATAAGCTATAAGACATGTCGATGGAGTATCAGGAATAGTATAGTTCACATGGTACATACAAAACATGCCTGCTGTAGCTGTACCTACCATATTCCAAACAGGCAAACACCCACGCCAGGACTAGATGGAATTTTGTATTGTGCAGGACCATTGATGAGGAATTGCAACTTTTTTTCACACGGCTGCTGCTGTATTCTGTATTCTCTCACTTCAGTCTTTTGCTTATCATGCTTCGATTGGATCACGAAATAGGTCTCCAAAATACTTCATACCTTAGGAACGATGGTAAAAATCTGGAGTATAGCATTGACAGAGCATAAAAATTGCACGACTTTAGAATGAGCATGGTAATGGATGGCCTCGCCTGGTCTGGCACAAGGACGAGAGTGGATTACAGAGACGTTTAAGCCTTCTGATTCTGACAGAAGTGCCTCTTTTATTGGAATTTTCCCTTTCAGTGATGCTACCGATTTTTGTGTTTGTCTTTTTTGTTTCTTTTTGCTCCCGTATTTGGATTCGCAGCAGGCTTGGGAAACTGGTTCAGTTCAGGAATAGAAGGGCACTTGTTATCTTTTCTGGTTAGTGGGTATTGAATTTGGTTTTTGTTAGTGACTGACTGACTGAAAACAAAACATGAGCTTTGGGTGCTTTTGTGATTCGATTTCAGCATCAGCGCCTGCGATGGAATTTTTTCCAGGAATTTCCGCCTGCTAAACCATTGAAATGTAGACTGTAGTACGCACATTTAGTTGAGAATGTTGTCCTTTGAAAAGGAATATCAGGAAGTGCGATGAAATATTTTTGCTGGTTATTGATACCTACAGCTACAGCATATAGGTTTGGGTAGCTGGATTCAAAATGTCGAACGAAATTAAATCAAATAAGATCAAAATGTTTATTTTTTATACAGGGTGTCTCCTATTTTTTATTAGAGCTGAAAACCATATTCCTATTGTCAACTGTTGTTAGAAACTTAGGTGCAAAATCAGGAAACCTTTTTTTTTACCTTCATGCGAGTTTTCTCAAAATGTATGAGTTTAATTCTGTTTCAGTACACACACAAACCTATATAAACAAAATCATCTAAGCCGCAATTATCATTAACGTGGTTAAGGGTACGCCGTACGCCAATGAAAGCATTTTCTAAAAAAAAAAAAAATGATATCAAAATTGGAGATAGGCCCTTCATGTCGTAAAATACATATTGTCTACGAATTAGGGGACACCCTGTATATTTTTTGGGAAAAGACTGATTTATATTTTGAGTGTCAACTGTTGTAAGGACCAACTGAAAGTCCTAAGTTTTTTTTTTTTAGGTTTTATAATATGAACATTAACTGAGCTTTGCTTGCAAGTCATTTTGTAATAGCACATGTGTATAAGATAAATCAAGTCGAGTTTTAAGCAATTTTAAATAAATTTTTAAATCGTAGCTCAATAGACTGTTTACCCATCTCAAGTAATAAATATGTGAAAAGAAATAAAACACGATAATTTATAGTGGAAAAAATGTTATAAAAAAACCACTTAGCACATTTATTCCTTCTCAGTTCAAAAACCTGCTTAGACCACAGTACACTTTTTGAAGGTAGTATATTGCGCAGGTTGTCAAAATCTGATCTGTCACTTTGGTGCTGCCATCAAACAGCCCAGTCGTACAAATTGCCTGTGAACTACATCATACAGTGGTCTAGATCTAACTGGTGAAGTGTATACATTTGGAAGCAATCAGTATCGACAATTGGGGACTGGTGATCTGCAACCTGCAATGCAAACGGACCGGTTCAGGTGTGAGTTCAAGGTGCTATTAGCCAAATTGCTGCCGGAAGCAATCATACTGTTTTGCTAACCCACAAGTGAGTTGTTTATACTTTTGGGAATTACCAGGTAAGTGCTAAAATTGTGGTAAACCCTTGTCCCTTTATAAACCATTAAATATGTTCAGAAAGGACAATTAGGACGCTTACCAAATGACTTCAACAAATCATCAATACAGGATGAAGATCTCAAGTCTCAAGCTTCTTGACACATCAAAAGAAAGATCTACCGGCTCGGCAATTATATCCCAAAGACAAAAATTCTTGTGGAATTGCATACCTGGAGCTGTCTTGTAAGTTAAACAGAATAAATTTAGGTTTTAGAACTGATTGCAATATTTTTCAGTGGCTTGGGACTAAGCTTTGGCAAGAAAGCCGCCTGGATTGGTGCCAGTGGCGATCAGACGTTTATTAAAATCGATGAATCCCTAATAACCACTCACATCCTTAAAAAAATAACTGTAATTTCTGATAAGAAGGCCATTTTTAAGACAAGATAACATAATTTTAGTTTGAAGGAGTATATTAACATGATTCATCTTTGTTTTTCAGTGTTGATTTCAACGATCCCCCCTACTTTCCTTGCCCTAACAATAAAATATAAACAATTAAAAATACTTCTTTTTGTCTTTTTATTAAATATATTTTTTATTTATATAAATTTAATCACTTAAAAAAAAAACACTAGACTGTGTACTATTTTCAAATGAAAACAAGTTAAAGTGTCTCCAGCGCCCGCCATTTTTCTTTTTCTGACAGATGCGCAGAAGTGAGCAAAAATGAAAACGCTAAAGATAATACCTTTAATATGTGTACTGTGGCTTAAGACTAACTCTCATTCGTGCTTGTTCGCAGAACAAGCACTCTTTCGTTAAGTTCTTACGTTAAGTTTTATTTACGTTTTATTTTACTTTCTTATACATATTTGACCATCGAATGCAGAGTTACCAGGACTCATGCGATTCGATACATAAAAAATATTTTCTATTTTCCACATAAATTTTAAATTATTTTCATGGTAGGTACTTATCGTTATTAAATAAACGTTTTGCTGTACTTTTATGAAAAGTGGGCGTAAGTCACGCCCAAAATTTAAGTACTTCTTTCATATTCAAGGTATTTCGTTTCAACAAATAATCACTTCTACATTTTGAGATTGTGGCTTTATTTAGAGTACCGTTCATTTTCAAAATTAAATTTCGACGAATTCTTATTCATGTATGAGGGAGGCGTTGTTGGAAAATGCGTCAGGGCACTGGGTTAAAGTCGATGTACTGTGCAATGTAGTCAGTTTTAATGTCTGTCTCCAGAGAAGCCTTTACCACTTATAAAATTATTTAACACGTACACGGCCCTAGTGGCCGTAGGTATACCAATACCTACTCGCAATCTCTGAAATTTGGTCACCAAGATCTAACTAAGCTTCATCGGAAAAACTATTGAACCTATTGATTGGCTCAGCTTTTTAACGGGGACTTTTATGGTTTGCTATGTAAAAGTTAAAAAATTCTGAGAGGTCATTGTCATAGGCTTTGCCTTTTTAAAATTTAGTTTAGACCTTTACTTCAGCACAAAAATATGGAATACTAAGTAGCCTAGAAGTTAAAGTTGAATGTCAGGCTTTATAGGAATTTTCAATTGGAGCGGGTTTTTCAATTTTCTTGGAAAGAATTTGGTGGCATGTGGCGGCCATGTTATTTTGGTGACATCTGTCAAATATATCGCATATTATTCTTAAACTGTGACCTTTCAAGTAACGGTTTTTTTCAATTTGTATTTGCTCGAAAATGCCTATTACGATTTTGATTATATACCTAAAATTTAATAAACCTAGGGCACCTTTAATACTACTACGTTTTTGGCTTGAAAAAAAATAATGTTTAAACGGGTTTTTTCAAATATCTATAAGTTCGAAACGGCTTGATTGAATTCACTCAAACTTTGTTTGGTTTAGTTCCTTAGGTACTATTAGATGCTTCCTATTAGCTGGCGTTGCATTATTTGCAGTTACTCTTTTATAAATGGAGGCTCCTGTACAATGTTTTCTTGTACGTAAAATTAGCTATACAAACATATTTAGACATTTTTGTTTATAAATGTTGTTGTTTTTTTTTGATATTCGTTTGGTTTATTTTATTTCATGAGAAAAAAAAACACTAGAAACGTTTTCAAATAAAGTTTTCAGAAATATTATGTTTTTAGTTTATACATTTAAAAACAAAACATAATTCTAATAGTAAAGAATTCAAGTTTCAAAAGAAAAACTAACTGGCATCACATTTTTCCGGAGAAGTCGATTACAAGATTAAACTAACTCATTGCGAAAGGTACATTGAAGGATTAAATGCGAATTTAGGTGGTCTTTTGTGTAGTTTAACAGAGCAGTGTCTGAATTGCCATAGTGAAAGTGAATGTCTTTTTATCCTGTCAGTTTTGATTGCTGGACCTGCTGAATATACACAGGTAAATTTATTAATTCTTTTACAAAAAAACTAAGGCTAAGTCTTTTCTTTATAATAACTTTGTAAAGACCTTTTCCTTTCTGAAAATTGTAATTTTTTTTGTCGGTATCTAATTGATAATGTGGAGCTTCTTACTCGTATGCTGAACTCCAAGACTATAGATTCTCAAAACTCAAGTTTCATAAGCAATTTATTTTTCTTATAAAATGGTTTCGTTATTCACCTTAACTTGCATTAATACTTATTTCGAGAGATAAAAGTAAAACCCGATGCACCTTAGTTTTTTGTCTTTAAACCGCAATTTTATGGAAAAATCCAGCCGGGTAAGGCATAGTTTATAATCAATTTTTGTAACTTACAATTTGAATAGGCCATTTTTGGCGCACCTGATTTGATTCTTATTAAAACATTTGAAACATTAATTTTTTTTTAGTTTTAACTTTGTTTTGCTTTGCTATTGATTGTACGCTTTTAACATGGATCTAACAATTTCCGATATTTTCATTCTCATTCTCGTCTTTGATGGAGACCTTGAAGAATTGGCGAAATTCGTGTCGCTTAATCGTCTTTACCTTTGTTAGAGAAACCGAACAGCACACGTCTCTACCAATCGTCAAAACTAGGCTGGGGTGTTTAATACCATTTCAACTTCGAAAGTCTTCAGAGAAAAATTAGAGACCCAGTTTAAGTGAAAAGAGATTTCTCTGTTCATATTTATTTATTTATTTATTTATTTAAAAAAAAAATGCCTTCGAGAGCAATCTCATGTAGGCTGTTAATGGGTTTACAATTTGAGCTCATGAAAAGATGTCAATTAAAAGTTGAAAAAAAAAAAATGTAGCAAGCGCAAAAAGAAAGTACAAATTGGTAATACAACGAAAGAGAAAAAAAATGGCAGAAATATTAACAAACAAAATAAAATGAAAAATGACAATAAAATGCAAATAATTTGGAAAAAAAAATAAACAGAGAAAAAAGTGAAATTTGAGGTTAACAAACTTGTAAGATAGCAATATTTGACAATGTATAAAAAAATAACATTATAGATATCTACTAAGAAGCATTTGTTTAATATGGAATTTAAATTTGTTGACTGTAAAATCTTTTATTTGACTTGGAAGTTTATTGTAGTGTTTGATCGATTTGTAAAGTGTTGAGTTTGTTCCATAACGGGTTGTAGTTGGTTTAGATTGATGTAGCTGGCGTCCACTTCTTATGTTGTACGTATTGTGCTTATTTCTTTCTGTTAGTATGAATTGATATTTTTGTAATTTTGTGGATATGGGTAACCATGTTCATCTCGACTTCGTCTTTCACCATCAGGATCTGCAGTTGTTTTTAGGTTTAAGGGCTTTGTTTTGAATTTGAATCTTCCAAAAACGCCTGCTATGCCAGCAAGTTTTTTTGATAACTTGTTTATGTGATGTTTCCAATTTAAGGACGAATCAATCCATAGCCCTAAGTATTTGAAGTGCTCGACACGCTCAACTTAATTGGTTTCAAACCTTATATTGAGAGGAATGTTTGCTCTGCTATTCATGATGTACTTGGTTTTCTTAACATTTAAGGATAACTTATGCATGTTCATCCAATTAAAGATCAATGCTAGATCATTATTCATGTGAGTTTCTAAGTCGAACATAGATTTTTCAGAATACATAAGACATATGTCGTCCGCAAACAATATCGGTTGTCCTTTGAGGTTTGCTTTTGTCAGATCGTTTATATAAATACAGAAAAGCATAGGGCCAAGGATACTTCCTTGTGGCACTCCAAAATTAATGGGTTGCTCGTCACTATTATGACCATCTGAACTCACCTGTTACCTTCTATTAGTAAGGTAAGACTTGAACCAGTTGTACGAAGGTCCTCTTACTCCATAGCAAAATAGTTTACGTAACAAAATGCTGTGGTCGACTGTGTCGAAAGCTTTTGACAGATCAATAAAAAGAGCAGTTGTGTTATTGTGTTCGTCTTTTTTTCTCTGCAGATAGGAAACCATATCTATGAGTGCTGTTATAGTGCTCGATTGTTTTCGAAATCCATATTGATTTCCAGTTTCTAGGTGTGTTTTTTTTTACGTATTCAAGCAATTGTTCGTTAGTAGCTTTTTCGATCACTTTGGACAGCACTGGTAGTATTGAAATGGGACGGTAGTTATTAAAGTCAGATGTGTCTCCGGATTTAAAGATCGGTATAACTTTAGCAACCTTCATCTGATCTGGTACTTTTAGTTCTTCAAATGACTTGTTGATTAAAATTGAAATGGGAATGCAAAGTTCATTTTTACATTCTTTTAAGAGGGTCGTACATATGTTGTTTGTATCCCTTGCCTTGGACGATTTTAAAGAAGAAATTATTCGTTTGACTGATGATGGTGTCGTTGGAATCATTTTGAATAGACTATTGGATTTTTCAGGAAAAACAATGTCTTTCGAGTTGCATTTAGAGGCTAATATTTTACCGATGTTCGCAAAAAATGTATTAAGCTGGTTTAATGTTTCTTTTTTGTCATCATTTGAAGAAGTTTTCAGTAAAGGACATGTTCCATGTTCTTCTTTGTTGTATTAAAAACCAAGCTATTAATGTTTTCCCATGTTTTCCTACTATAATTATAATAATTTTACTATATGCCAGTAAGACCCAAGGTCTTTTGAATGCAAACTGCACGGCAATAGTTAGAAGGAATAGAAAGATAGGAAAGATTTTTTGTTGGTACAATGGATTGAGAAATAGGTGATATTTATCTCATGAAAATCCCACGGGTGGCATCCACTTGAAGTTGGGGGAATATAGAAAAGTTGCTGCCCAGGCTGGGGCTCGAACCCACAACTCTTAGGTTAGCAACCAAGCGCTTCATCCACCGTACCATTGCCACTATTATTCAGATCTTTTTCGAAGATCCTACCAAAGTGCTCAGATTTAGTTTTTCGTTTTTTACTTGCGATTATAGGTACTATAAGGCAAGTTATGGATTCGTGCAGAAAAAAAATTTCGAGATAACAATCACACATGACATTACGATGATGGAGAAGTCGAAAAAAGTGGGTCTGGGAATTCCGTCCGTCTGTCTGTCTGTCTGTCTGTCTGTCTGTCTGTCTGTTCGCGCTTCTAGAGCCTGAACGGATGGGCCGATTTGCTTCAAATTTGGTATCTAAGATTTATTTGGCCGTCCCTCGGAACGTATTTTTTATTTTTGCTCTAGGCCCAAAAATAACGGCACCTGCCATACAATCGTGAAGAAAAAAATTGATTTTCTCAAAAACGGCTCTAACGATTTTGATAAAACTTTCAGGATGCTATTTTTGTAAGACAATCTATCTTTTGGTTAAAAAATATTTTTCAAAATTTGTCTTATAACGGTACCTCTCATAGAACCAGTTTTCATATCAAATTTTCTCGTAAACTATACATTCGATTTCAATAAAATTTTGGCCACAGGAAGTCATTTATAATTTTATTAATATGGCATTTCAAATTTTTCAAAAACTTTTTTTTTTGATTTTTTATAATTTTTTCAAAAATTTTTTTGATTTTCGAAATATGTTGGAAACGGGTATATTGATTTTTTTTAAATTATTTTTTCAAATGTAAACTACAGGTTGCCATATATTTGCATACCCAAATAAATTTCAAAATATTTTTTGGAAAAGTTTTTCAAAAATAACCTTTTTAAAAAAAAACTGGTCGAACGATTTTCAATATTTTTTTTTCCTAGATTGACGTATAGCTTTGAAATTTTATTGCATACTTAGTTTTTCCGAGAAAACTCTTAAACTAATTTAAAAAATCAAAGAATTTTCGAAATTATTTAAATTTTTTTAATAGCCATATATGCAGCCACAATAAGCAATTGCTTATAATAAGAGCAAGTTCGTGCGTCCCAGTCGTGCATTTTATTTCTTTTATTAAGTCCATGATGCCGTCATTCAGCCACAGGTTTTTAGGGTTTTTATTACAAATTTTAATTTTTTTCGACGATTTTTGTATAGAAAAGTTTAGAGTTTCCTCCGAATTCATGAAACGAGACAACTTTATTGGATTGTTTTGTAGTTCAAATCTTAGCTTTTCATAATAGGGCGTGTAAACATAGCTTTTTAAGTATTTTTTTGAGGGTGCGTTTGAAGATATAGTGGAAATCTCAACTGCAATTAAATTGTGGTCGAAAAGATCGTGTTTTGTATGGTGTGCACATATAGTTTGGTTTGGATCATTCACAAATAAATGGTCGATGTTCGCTTTATTATGGGTTGGTATATTTTTATTTATATTAAAGAAACCATACATTCTTATTAAGTTCATGTATTTTCGCTCAAAATCTCCTTTAAGTAATATGTCGACATTGAAATCACCATAGCTATAAAAGAGTTTTTTTAGATAGCTTGGAAACACATTTTTCTAAGGTTGAAAGAAATTTTTCTTTTTGACGAACGATTTTGTACGGTTGTCGACAAACACACATAACTTCAATAATATGTCCACTGATATTAATTTTTGCTGCACATATGCTGTCAAGATCGTCGCTTTGCGAGAAAAGATGTGTAAAAGAGTGTTAATTTGAAATAAATATTGCTGCCCCACCTCCTTCTTTATTTGGCCTACATGCAGTTATTTTAGAAAAATTTTGTATGTTAAAAAACCTTTCATTAAATTCATACAGCCAACTTTCCGAAACGTAAATTACATCGATTTCATCTTTAAAATATTTAAGCATTGCTTCCAAGTCATCGCTTCTATTTTTAATTGATCTGGCATTGATGTACAAGATCTTAGCAGTACTCTTAGAGTCTTAGAAGATAATTGAATGTTGTTTATACTGTCAAAAAGAGCATTATGTGGTGAGAACGAAACATAATGCTCCTCACAGTTCATTGAAGAAATCAGTGTTACGAATTTCTTTGATCGTGCCGGTGGATGTGAGGCGCGCTAATATTCTTCCGTTCTGTACCCACGTAAATGCAAGCTTTTGTTGCCGTTTAAAATCTCTCGCTTTCTTAAACAAAAGTAATAATTGTTATATTTTGTTAATATTTCATCGATGTAAATTGGCCTAGTAGTGTTGTTATTAAAAACGAGACCAGTTGTCAAATATTTTTTTTCCCTGTTGTTTTTCCTATATGCTCTCATTATACTGTCACGAGTGTTTTTTTTTTTTTCAAAGAACTCTATCATTATTTTTTATGTGCTTATGTTGCCATTAATATCATCTGAGGCTGATCGATTACGTGAAATTTCTTTTATGTTTTCGGATGTTATATCGATATTAAGTTTTTCTGAAATTTCAATTGCAATGGATTTCAAGTTTTCATTCGGTTGTTTAGGAATTCCAGATAAACATAGACTATAGTTGAGAGAATTTTGTTTGTGTTTTTCAACGTTTTGTTTGTATGTGTGAAATTGCTCCTTTAGTATTTGTAATTCGTTTTGTATATTGGTGTTTTCTTCGATTAAATTGTTTGTGATATTTTTGTAGTCTTCGACTACTTTTTTAAGTGAATTTATTTCAGCTTCTAAATTAACTTGAAGTTTAAGAACTTCATCAAGCTTATCGGAGAATTGGTTATTGGTTATATTGAAAGTGTTGGATGTAGGTTGATCTGAGTGAATGCTATTGTTACCTGTTGCAATAATCGAGTCTCGCCGTTGCTGTTGTTGTTGTTGTGGCAAAATATCGTAATCCTTCCTTTTAAATACCTAGTTAAGCTCCAGGTTATCTATGGTTTTCTAACGCCCTTGCACCTTAAGGATTCCATAAAAAAAACTGCTTGGATCTTGTGTCAAGCGACGTCTTCAGTTTATTGCCAATTCAGCGTTTTGTTCTCTGTATGATGTCTACATCAACTTTTGAAGGCAGCGGTTCACAAAAGCCTATAGTTTGATCGAGAGTTCTACGTTTCACTATAGCTTGTAGCAGCACAAACTTAACTTTGGATTCAATACTTTACAAATTGAACATGGTACGAAGTGAAGTTTTTCTGGAGTTCCACTATGTAGAAGGTATTCATCATGCCATACGGTTTTTGTTTATTCTGTTATAGACGTCCGCTCCACTACAAACAACTTCTTACGATGTTGAACTGATTGGTCTGCGCTGTTGTCTCCTGTCTCACAATGAGCTGCTGTTGTCGGTTCCGGCTGGTGATAATTAATTTTGTCTTTTCGGCAATAGTCCTTAAAAGATCCGCTTCTTCATTTTGTTGAAGCGAATTACATGTTTGGCTTAGGGCACCAGTGACATTTTTCATTTAGCAGATATCATCAGCATAGTCAAAATGGCTTAGCTTATTTTGTGAAACGAATAACCAAGTCTTTAAATTGCACTAAACGTGGAAGTCATAATATCAAAATAATCGTTGAGAAACATCAAGCTGTACAAATTCTAATGAATCCGTTGTCTCCTGTGCAAATTAAAAAATCTTGTTGTAAGATTCTTTTATTTTAGCAACAATTTTGCTACGGATGCCTCTAGAGATCTCTAGATACTATCATCAATGGCAATCAAAGCCATTCTCGAAATCGACACACATCAGTTACAGCGGTGAAGGATTATTTGTATATAAGGTCTAAATGTGATCGACACTTGGATTACCACTCCAAATCCCCACTAAGTGCCTCTTGAGAGTAGACTTAATTCTGGACTTTATCCTCTAGAGAATTATTTTATTTAATAAAAATTGCTAGAGCCTTTTTTGACAAAATTAGAAAAAATTGGCCAAAACCTAGTGGCTGTAGTTGTAGTTGATAGCCACCATTTAAAAAAGAGTACCTAACTTAAAAAAAAAGAATGCAACGAGATCTAATAGGAAGTTATTAGGAACTACTTACCTAAACCAAACAAAGTTTGAAGGAATTCGATAAAACACCGTTGCCAACTTATGGCCATTTGAAAAAAGACGTTAACACAAGATCTCCGTTATTTGCATTTTTTGCCAAAAACTAAAAACGCAATTCTCTTAAGAACACTAAAAGCATATTGTACACAAAGTTTAATCAAAATCATTAGAGCCATTTTTGAGCAAATTAGAAAAAACAATCTGGCTTAAGCTGAACGGCTCGTTGTATGGTAGCCACCGTTTATAAATAATTGCATAATGTCATTCTATAGGATACTCTAAAAAACTATGCCAGACAAAGTTTGATATAATTCGATCAAGCCGTTGCCATCTTATGGCCACTTGAAAAAAAGAACGTTTAAACCTGATTTTCGTTATTCGACTCTTTAAGCCAAAAACAAAAACGCAGTTTTATGAAAAACGCCCTAGGTTTATTCAATTTTGAGCCTAAGCAAAATAATTAATTAAAAAAATAAATAATATGCACGACTTGGTCGCAAGAACTTGCTCTAAACTGTGACAGTGGTCTTGGTGCTTGAGATTTTGATACAAATATTTTTTTTTTCGAAATTGCTTAAACTAATATGAGCTGAAAAAAGGACGCCATTTTATCTTTATGTTTGGAGAAATTGGAATTTATGATCATACATTTATAAAAATCTGTTTAGTGGTTTTTTGAAAAAGTTTTTTTTTTTTTTGAAAACATTTAAAAAAAAAAAAAAGAAGCCAAATCAAATACAGTCTTAAAAATTTTAATTTAAAAAATTTAAAAACGCTCTTAAAAATACAAAAAAATATTTTTTTTTAAATATTGGTATGTAGTACAAATCGAGCTACCATATACACCTATATAATATGTGTAATTTGAAAATAATCGGTTGAGCCGTTTTGAGATAGTGGAAAGCAATTAAACGCTACGGAAAGTACCGTTTTTAGACATTGTTTAAAAAAAAATTTTCACTGATTTGCTTAAATCAAATTCGTTTTATCCGTTCTCGAGAAAAATAAGCTTGAACGTAACGGTTATATGGCGGGCACCGTTATTTTTTGAGCTAAAAATTCAATTTCCCCTCTGTAGTTTGAAGCAATTCGGCCCACACGTTTGGGGGTGTAGGTGTCTATACATATGTACATACACACAGACAGACAGTCAGACATACAGACGGACAGAATTTGTAGACCATCTTTTTTCGTCATCATCGTAATGTCATGTTCGACTGTTATCTCAAAACTTTTTTTTGAACGTATGCATAACTTGCCCTATACGAGTAGTTCCTATAATCGCAAGTAAAAAACCTCGACAACCGTTTTTTTTTTTCAAATGTTATATTATGAAGTTTGAAGAAAATCCGCCAAGCTGTAGCTTTACGTGAAAAGCGCACAGACTTACATCCGCACATACAGACCGACTGACGGTATGGCAAAAACCACTTTTTCGTGCTTCTCTATCATCGTAATGTCATGTTTGGTTAAAACCTCAGGAACTTAGAGCAAGTAAAAAAAAAATTGATTTCGATGTAAAAACTCACTTTGATTTAAAATACCACCGAATCGTCTTTAAAATGTATCAAGCTTTCCATAAATCATCATTTTAACCCACATAATATTAACCCTTGTTGTCTGGTTTCTATATGTACCTATTTTCATACAAAAAAGGACAATCTGACTAAAAGAGTAGATTTCCTTTGACTTCCAATCTTTTGAAAATTCTGTCATGTTCGTTAATTTATATAAAAATATCATGGACAGCACTGCACAACATAAGAGCATCCATTCCATAACATAAAAATACTTTCATGAAAAATATTTCATAATAAAATCTGATTAAAGAACATCCTTTCCAGGATTTCATTCACAAATATTTTTGTAATTTAAATTTATTTTGTCAAAAAAAAAAAAAAATAAAAAAAGAAAAAAACAACAACTTACCAAAGTGTGACATATCCTGTTCGTCTGAATTGTTCGGCTCACAATATCCATAATGTATCAATCCAACAATATTGATGACACCCATCAAATGAAGTACATCCTTGCGTTTCAGTTTTATTCGTGTCATTTTTCTTTTTACTTTCGAATCAAAAGAGACAAAATAAAATAAAACCAAACTCCCCTTACTACGATACGCCTAATAACCGCATATCATTCATTATTCTATTTCCCAAAAACCACGTGCACAAGCGGAATCAGAATTTTTCCCATATTGTCGAGTACACGTTATAGCTAGTCTCCTTTTGAAGGATAATGCTTCTTTATATTATATCCTTCGAATGATGATTATAAACCACCTTGCTCACTCTCCCTCTCTCTCTTTGACTAAACAATAGAAGACATCCGCGCGCGGTTTTCTAAAGTAATAAAAACAATTGACTTTTATTCGTAGTATTTTTATGTTTTATGCGGGTGGAGGTGGGGGTGGGGGTGATTGTTTCATAAAAAAAAAACTCAAATCATTCAATGACTAAGGAAATAAAATTCAAAAAAAAAAACTTAGGAACAAATTTACACTTGTTTATCTTTTATTACACTGACTTCATCAACATCATTGTCGTCATATTTTTTTGCCCTCACTTAAACCCAGTGACAATAGCAAAAGCAAGCCAACCAGGGCGCCACAAAAGATACAAGATACAAGATACTTTTTTATATTCCGCACTTCTTTTGTACTTTTTCGATTTCAAGTAGTAAATTTACACTCGACACAACAGCAATATAAGGATAACAGATAGGTAACTGCTGGTTGAAACGTCACCTCAATTGCATGGCAAAAAAAAAAAAATAGGATATCCTTTGTTGTTTTGGGGTCAAATAAAAAAAAAAAAAAAAAAATTGCGGACCAGGTTGTAAGTGAGAAAATTTGTCTGTATATCCTTTGGCAGCACACTTCACTGATTACACCTTTTAAGGTTATGAACTTAAGGTCAAACCGAAGCTGAAGGATCGAGATTGACCATAATGACACTGTTAACAGATGTTGTCCATTAATTTTGCGAAAACGTAGGATAGACTCCTTAATTTTTTTTTTTTTTGTTGATAAGCTTAACGAGTATACTCTTTCTTGCTCCTTATCCTGTTGTTGGTATATTTGTTTCTATAATATAACTCTTGCCCTTTGTGGGTTATCATTCCGGTTTTGGATATTTATTACCCGTCAAATCCTTGTCACTCTCTATCATTCAAATAATGTTAAGGCATGGGAGTTCACATTACTGGTTACTTTTTTTTTTCTCTTATTTTTAAACTAACTTTTACAAACACTAAATTACAAATGTCACGCGATGACTGAAGGTCCTTTTTTTTTTGTGTATATTGTGTGATTCGCAGTGCGACATAGTATGAAAAAAAAACTAACGATATGATTGGTGTTATCCTTGCTGTGGCAGTATTATTTATTTTGTGCATGCAAGAGACAATAACTGCGATTAAGTAATAAACAAAATGTTTCGTGTATCCTTACATGATATTTTTGTTATTATTATTTTTATTTCCAGGACATGTACACACAAAAATAACACTTCTTTCTCCTAGCACCGCCACCGCACCGTGTCGAATGTCTGTAGATACCTATTTAAAAAAAAAAAAAAAAACTCCACACGACCTAGTTCTTCGACTATGTAGCTCTAGCAAGTGAAATTCGTTGACAACAGTTTACAGTTTTGGTATATATCCTTTTTAGACTTAGGAAAAAAATACATTTCCTTTTTCGATTTAAACCGCATTTGGGTAGGTATAATATCAAGGAAGACTAACGCGACCACAATCGGCACAAGTTAAGACCAAACTAAACTAATTTACTTAAGGCACGCACTGATTATACAAGGATCACAGGGATATTTTTTGTGTGCAGCAAATATTCCTATCTCCTATATGTCCTGGCTCTGGCTGTAACCTGTAGTTCGTCTTCGTATTTGCCTTAGACGAACATTATAATAGAGAGAAGTCCTTTTGCAGCTATGGTATATGGAAACAATTCATGCGCATTAAATTTTTAGTACTCTCTTTGGCCGCTTGAACTGTGCTCTTCGATTCGATTCTGTGAAAGATAAGGATATTTTTTCTTGCCAGAGTATAAAATATCCATGGTGTTAAGATATTGTTGATTTTTTGTCAAAAATCATATGGAAGAACATCAATCCTTGAATTCTTCCCGATGATAGGATGAGAGGCAAATAAACCGGAAAAATTAAGTTGGCCGGCAGTTTGCCAGAAATCGTTGACCCGGCTGAATGTGGGCATTCATTTCATAGGGTTTTGCCCCACAATCTGTATCTGAAGCGTGAAACTGGCTACGAGCATCTCGGCACGATGTAAATTTTCCGTTTGTATTTTGGCAAAAAAAAAAAAAACTGGGAAAAATAAGGACGATGACGATGGTGGTATGGTGGTGATGGTTTTGGTATAGTGATGATGATGATTTGCGATTACCGCATGCGGTTTATTGCCGAATAATGATTGTGAGGCGATGAATTTTATGAACACAATCTGCAGACTTATTATACAAAGAAACATTTATGTGGATGATTGAATGTTCCTGTTCTTTTTTTTTTAGTTTGTTTTTATTATTTTTTGTTGTCCTTCGTACAAGATATTTTATTGCTTTTCTTAATGGGTTAGTGCAGATACTTATTTGTGCGTACCTATCTATAGTGTGTCCCCATATAGTGTTATGTTATCCTTAATGACTTGTATACGTATATAGTGCAGAAAGAAAGGTAATTGTCTACAAATATCCTCAACAAATGTTCTCAATAAATGAACTGGACCAACAGAACCCATTCGAGTTCACGGGTTATGCTTTTAAATAACATGGAGAACTAAGCCCTTTTAAGAGTAATATTTCATGCTGGTGAGGTGATGTTAAGGGTATTTTTTTTTTTTTTTTTTGCATATGATAGTGTTCATTGATAATGCGAAGATTTTTATAATAACTTCTTGAAACAATTCTAGACATCGATATTTTTTATTATGTTAAAAAAACTGCGAAGAGATCTGCAGAAGAATTGGTTTGCAAGCAATTATTGCCAGTAAATGCACAAAACAGTTAGGAAGAGGAAATATTTTATTGTCCAAGCTTTCATAATATGCCCTATAATATTTAAAAGAGTCTTGTACGATATTTTAAGTTCCCGAAAATACGGCTTTTGGAAAATGTCCTTACCTTATTCACTTATAGGCAGATACATTTCCATTCACCTAGCAATATATGGTATGGTAATATCGATGCAACTGGTTTCAACCAACACGAAAGGTAAAGCAAGAACATGTCCCGAGCCCACTACTTTCTTCAATCTTCCTTAGAAGACTTATCGTATTCTCCATAGGGCATTTCCTATAACCCTAACCGACCGCAAAACATTTTTCAATTCAAAAATTTTTGAATTTGGGGTGTGGCTTACGCCCACTTTTCATGAAAGAACAAAAAACGTAGTTTTAAAAAATTAAGATACCAACATTCACTATTTTAACCTTTTTTTCGTTCGTTATATGAAAAATATGTCTCTAAATTTTTTTTTTTAATTGTTTTTAATACGCCCACTTTTAAGGGCGCGCGTTTTATAAAATAAATTTATTCAGGTAAGATCGTTGAAAAACTACTCGATTCAGCTGTAGTCTTACACATATGTATGCCTTAAAATTGACAAATAAATCAAAGCACAGTTAGTGGTATAAATTTTGTTTATATACATTTTTAGGACAAAATTCGTAATACGCATTAATTTTTTTAATACTTTTAAACTATCGGTCGCAGTTTTGAAGTAAGAAGATTAACATTTCGGATTGTACTCCTTGGTTACGCAGCAGAGTTTGGTTAAAGAATTATTGTTAAACAATTTCAATTCAAAATCTAATTTTAAAAAATTTGAGTTTTGTATTGTTTTGTTCAAATCGATCTTCAAGCTTATAGTTGAATGTCACTGAGTTCTTAGTGATTTCTGGCAGTAAAAAGTCTCAATTTTGGGCGTGGCACAAGCCTTTTTTATTGGGCCACCAGTTATTATTTGTTCCTGTCTGCTAGAGAAGAATTTTGTTTCTAAAACTGGAACAGCGGCTGGCTGCGAGGGGCCAACACACATACAAAAATATAGGAAATAGGGTATCCAACAGATAGTTGTAAAAGTACTGTACCTCTCGCTTATGTTTAAACCTTGTAAGTTTGTCGGTGTTTTACTATACGTCGATATCAGCTACACAATTGAGTTGGTGAGTTGATTTTATGTAGGTTACGATATGTATACTAATACCTAACCTATTTAGAGTGGTGATGGTCCCGGCCTTTTTTTTTTGCAAAACGTATAGTAAATTCTGTTGATTTGAACAACTTTATTTTCAACCATTGCATTTTTAAAGAGTTTCCTAGTTAAAATCAATAAATAATCAATGTCCTTTGGAAAAAAGACTATACCTATATAATTAAGTCATCTTTTTAATCGCTTTCTGTATGATAAATTGCTAATGTGTTTTTATGCTTCCCGAAAAAAAAAAAAAAATTAATTGATTTCATATTTTTCATTTCATTATCCATGCCAATTTTTTTTTGTTCTCAATAAATTTTCAAATGTCCATGACCCCCAAACCGGAAAACAATATATTAATTATTATCCTGGATGGCCAATTTGTTAAAATTTATTTTGTTAAGGATTAAAATGTTGGTATCAACGTATGTATAGGTACATTATACACAGATAGATATTATTTTATAGTTGACCAGTAATTATTTTTAGAATAATGAAAGGAAAATGAGGTTTTGAATTTTTTATAATCAGTATTATGTAGGCCTTTTTTTTTTTGTAAAGTGAAAATTAATAGAGAAGTAAAATATTAAATATTTTAACACATGATCGGATGGATATATTGTCAGATAATTTATTGGGATGATACAATTTTTTTCGTGATATGCTAATTACGAATAATTTAATATTAAATTCAAAACCGTGTTATTTTGATTTAACTTAAAAAAGGAGCATCAAAATTTGGACTATTATTACCTACAAAATAAATATTTTGTTTAATTAAATGCAGTTTTAAGGATAAAATTATATTAAAATATGTGTATTTCGGAAAGTAGCTTTCCCTTATTAGCCTGTGAACAAAAAAGGGCTTATTGTTGAAAATCCAGTTCGAATTAAAAATGGCTTTAGTGGATTTAAAATCGATTTTTGGAAAAAAAAAATTACTAAATTAAATATTATATTCTATATTAATAATAATAATATTTCGGCACAACAGCTCCAAGCGGGCTCAGCCTGTGACTTACACTCTCAACCATTCCTATGAGTGCTTTGATATTCTGCAGGAATGGTAGTGTCAACGAATATACGATTACAAAAGAATAATCTTAGCTTCATAAAATTATGATTCTGATGACAGCAGGCAAACCATTATTATATTATTCAAAACCAAAATTGTTAATTTTTCATTAGTATGTAGATGTGTATAAACATTATGGATGGATCTATAAATAAATAAAACGTAAAACTTGTCTAAATCAGACTGGAAATACATTTGAAAAAAAACTTAATAAAAATTTAGCAAATATATATACATACATACTGTTTATTTTTTAAATTATAACTGTAAACTAAAATAGAACACAAATAAATTTTTGTATAAACTGCCATAAAATTTGATTTATTTGAAGGATAATCCTTTGACATTTTTATCTGAATATGATTTTTGGCATCTAAGGAATCGCGGTTAGCTCGGATGTAAATATTGAGGTCCAATTTTCAATTACTCTTTGCAGCATTTGTGTATCGTCAATAACGCGGCGAATGTTGTTTTCCAAGTCGTTCATTGTCTCTGACTTATCGATGTACATATGTATATAGCGACTTCACAAGCCCCAATAAAAATAGTCTAGTGGTATTGAATCGCACAATCTTGGAGGCCAACTTACAGGTCCAAAACTATGGAATTATAGACGCTCAGCAGACGTTTCAATAATGTCTAGTTCTTATAGGTAAGTGCGAGAGATTTCCTTATTGACGTTGATTCCTTATTGATATTGACAGCAATCTCGTTCCAAGACTATTGGAAATAAATTTGCTCAATTGTCATGCGTTGTTCAGGAGTCAGTCGTTGTATGATGAAATGGCAAAACAAATTAAAGTTTAATCACATGGCAGCATTAATAACATAGCATGACAAAATGGCTGCAAATTAAACCAGTGCTACAAACTTAAAGTGCTTTAGGTACTTTCTTAAAAAATACGCTTTACAAATAACCAAGCTTACTCAGAGTCATAGAAATGCAGCTTACTTTAAAATACCCAAAGTCAACTAAATATTTGTATGTTCCAAACTTCAATTATGATGCGGTAAGTTATATCATATATTATATAATATTCCTTACCAAGTCTAAGCCATTTTGTAAATGTAACTGTCATGGTCATGGGCATAAAAAAAAACCGTTTCTTCGAAATTCTTTTAGTATACCTACACATTTTCTAACAAAGTCTCAATCGATATCATTGTAGCCATTTTTGACCAAATATAAATATAAAACCCAATAATGTTGGCAAAAATTGAGTATTCGTTGTAATTGAAAAAAATGTAATGAAATTGCACGAAGAACTTTCTTTCTAAAAATATTTGTAAGTGAGTTCGATCAAGCAGTACGGCCATTTGAATAGGTCCCGTTGAAATCCGATTATCACATTTTTTTCAAAAATCCCCTAGGTTTTTAAAACGATGAATTTAATCAAAATGGTTTGAGCCATCTTGGAGATGGAGATGTAAGGTGCCTGTTTAAGCAGCTTATATGCAGCTTGAAAAAAATCCGTCCACGTTATAGTTAAGAGTCTGCCAGACAACTAAACAGTGTAGGGCCAGCTGTACAGTAGTGGTTCTAGTTCGGATCAAAATTTTTAAACAATTTACCTCGGTTCGTGGTTGCATAATCAAAGTTAAGGCGGTGGTTTAAGATTATTTGAAGTGTTAATCCACAGATTTCCACGGATTAAATAAAATTGATTTACGGATCAAGAATTTAAAAACGAGGTTTAGGTTGATTGGCAACTATGCATTTTGTGATGGCAACCACAGACCATACACAGACCGGCAACTCGTACTCCCCTTGCCTAAAACACCCTCGAAATATTTTTTTCGGTCTGTGAAGACGTGTACATCTCTCTCTGTGCATTTTGTAATGGCAACTATACCTGCGTATGCCATTTATTTATACCCTATTCCATAGAATGGGTATATTGTATTTGGTGTGGAGTTTGTAACATAGAGAAATAATACCGTTAGGTATAGAAAAGTATATATATTCTGACTCAGAATCAAAAGCCTAGTCGATTTAGCCATGTCCGTCCGTCCGTCCGTCCGTCCGTCCGTATGTATACTCTCTAGAGGTCGCAATTTTTGAGCTAGAAAGCTGAAATTTGGTATATATAATCTTTGGTTCAAGAGTAAGGCTAAGTTCTTGAACCGGTAAAATCCGCCAACAAACACGCCCACAATCGCCATTTTTGTTGAACAACCTCAATTTAATAAAATTAAATTATGTTTTTTTGTACAGTTACGATAAAAGCATAACGCTAAAATTTTGCACACGTAAGCTTTAGGTAAACTTACTTCCAATCAAATAAAAATATTTCAGTTTGGGAGTGGCTTACGCCTATTTTTCATACAAAACCATCAATATAGTTTTTATAAAATAACAATTGTTACATTAAAGCGAAAAACATTAAATTTTGTGGGTCTTACTGGCACATAAACATCTTGTGTATGAAATCAAAAAAATTGATTTTGGGCGTGGCTGACGCCCACTTTTTATTAGAAACTATAAACAAATTGTTTTTGTAAATAAACGGTATTTATAATTTGCGTCTCTTAATAGAAACGAAAAGGTTTGTGTATGAAAAGAAATTTTTGAATTTTGGGCGTGGCTTACGCCTACTTTTCATGAAAGAACGAAAAACGTAGCCTTAAGAATTTAAGGCATTTCCAATGTTTAATTTAAACCTTTTTCCTTCCGTTCGTTATTTGAGAAATATATCTCTACATTTTCTTTTGTAAATTTTTTCAATACGCCCACTTTTAAAGGCGTGATTTTGGTAAAATACCTTTGTTCAGGTAAGATTGTTTAAAAACTACTCGATTCAGCTGTAGTCTTACACATATGCCTAAATACTGAAAAAAGTGCAGTTAGTGCTTCAAATTTTTAAGACACGCCCACTTTTAAGGGGCGTTTCCGTCAAAAGTCGTATAATGCATTAATTTTTTTAACGTTTTTTAACTATCGGTCGCAGTTTTGAAGTAAACAGATGAACACTTGGATTTATATTCCTTGGTTACGTAGCAGAGTGTTGTCCAATAATTGTTAAAAACACCTATAATCGCTATTTCCATTCCAAATCTAATTTTTAAAAATTTAAGTTTTGTCTTGTTTTGTTCAAATCGATCTGCAAGAATAAAATTGAATATCACTGAGCTCATAACAATTGCTTAGGCAATAAAACGTTTTAACTTTGGGCGTGGCGCACTCCTTTTTTTATTGCGCCAGCAGTAATTGAACATCACACCGCATAAAATTAATGTTATTGAATTTTTTTCTGTCTGCTAAAGAAGAATTTTGTTTCTGAAACATCGGCTGTTTGCGGGAGGCAGACTCATGCACATACAAAAATATGGGGAATAGGGTATCCAACAGTTCGTTGCAAACGTACTGTAGCTCTCGCTTATGTTTTTTAGGTGTGTTTGCTAAATGGGTTTTAAAAGCAAGAGAGAGCGTCACACTCTCAAAATAAATGGCAAATCAGCTGATTTTTAGCTTGTAGGCAAAAAGAGAGACCATATGGTGAGTTGGCGGTCTGTATCTTCTTGGTCCGTGATGGCAACTATCTGTGCGCCGTATGCCATTTATTTTGTTGGTGTGTTTGCTAAATGTGTTTAAAAAGCAAGGGAGAAAGTCACACTCTAAAAATAAAAGGGATATCAGTTTCAGTATCAGTAGCCCAGTCATTTTAGGCATTTTAAACCCCAATCTGCGGAAAAATTCCAATCAAGCTGAATTTTGGTCCACACCTTTATTACGGCGTTGTTATGAAGATGTGAAAAATCGACATTGATATCGTGCCGGCAAAAAAAGTTATGAAGGTCAAAAGGTCACGAAAACCTAAAAAAAAACCGTTTTTCGCAAATATCTCGGTTTCTATAGCTCCAATGATTTTAACGTGTATGACAAAATTGTAGAACATAAAATTTTCTACAATTTCGTTAGTACAATCACTTTTGTATGTCGATTAGTTACCGAGATATGGCACTTTGAAAAACAGGTCATTTTTCAAAATTCGCCAAAAAATGCCAAAAAATGAAGAATTGCACCTTATTTCTTCGGATATACCCGAGAAATCATAAAATATTGCTGTTTTTATGGCTTCTTGTTAAAATCACCAACTTTTTACACCCCCCAACGATCCCCGCTTGCCCACCAGGTACCAGGCCATGCCCATTACTATTGTCATTCCGCCGTAATTTTTATATATTACTTTGTTCTAAGTATACAGTGGGCAGGTAGAAAAAAGTCGGAAGTTAATCAAACTTTGAGATATTGTTCACGAATATTGAATTAACATTTGACGAAGTTTTGGACCTCACCGGCCCTGTTGAAAAAGAGGAGGAGGGGAAACTGCAAACTTTTCGAGTTCGCTCCGGTTTTCGCTCTATAACTTTTTTTGCTTACGTTCTACGGCAAAAGTGTAATAGACTTTTTTGTAGAGCGTTAAATTTACTTAAATATTGTTGGTACAAAAATAGTTGTATGTCATTTCGTTACCGAGATACGGAAAAAGAGGAAAAGGGGGAATTGCAAAATGTTCGACTTTGCTCCGGTTTTCCCTCAATAACTTGTTTTCCTTACTTAAAACGGCAAAAGTATTTAAGACCTTTTTTGTAAGACATTAAATTTCCTACAATATAAATGGGGCGAAAATTGTTGTATGTCAATTCGTTACCAAGAAATGGAATTTGAAAAAGAGGGTGGAACTGCAAAATTTTTGATTTGCTCTGGTTTTCCCCCAATAACTTTTTTTACTTACACTTTACGGAAAAAACGTTTTTCGATTTTCTTGTAGAGCATTAAATTTTCTATAATTTTAATAGTTCAAAAGTTCTTCTATGTCAATTCTTTATGAAGAAATGGAATGGAATGGAAGGTCAAAAATGAAGCTGTTCCACCCTCCTTTTCAAATTCCATTTCTTGGTAACGAATTGACATACAACAATTTTCGCCCTATTTATATTGTAGGAAATTTAATGCTTTACAAAAAAGGTCTTGTATACTTTTGCCGTATTAAGTAAGGAAAAAAAGTTATTGAGGGAAAACCGGAGCAAAGTCGAACATTTTGCAATTCCCCCTTTTCCTCTTTTTCCGTATCTCGGTAACGAAATGACATACAACTATTTTTGTACCAACAATATTTTAGTAAATTTAACGCTCTACAAAAAAGTTTATTACACTTTTGCCGTAGAACGTAAGCAAAAAAAGTTATAGAGCGAAAACCGGAGCGAACTCGAAAAGTTTGCAGTTTCCCCTCCTCCTCTTTTTCAACAGGGTCGGTGAGGTCCAAAACTTCGTCAAATGTTAATTCAATATTCCTGAACAATATCTCAAAGTTTGATTAACTTCCGACCTTTTTCTACCTGCCCACAGTATACTAAGAACAAAGTAATATATAAAAATTAGGGCGGAATGACAATAGTAATGGGCATGGCCTGGCACCTGGTGGGCAAGCGGGGATCGTTGGGGGGTGTAAAAAGTTGGTGATCTTAACAAGAAGCCATAAAAACAGCAATATTTCATGATTTCTCGGGTATATCCGAAGAAATAAGGTACAATTCTTCATTTTTTGGCATTTTTTGCCGAATTTTGAAAAATGACCTGTTTTTCAAAGTGCCATATCTCGGTAACTAATCGACATACAAAATTGATTGTACTAACGAAATTGTAGAAAATTTTATGTTCTACAATTTTGTCATACACCTTAAAATCATTGGAGCTATAGAAACCGAGATATTTGCGAAAAACGGTTTTTTTTTAGGTTTTCGTGACCTTTTGACCTTCATAACTTTTTTTGCCGGCACGATATCAATGTCGATTTTTTACATCTTCATTACAACGCCATAATAAAGGTGTGTACCAAAATTCAGCTTGGTTGGAATTTTTCCGCAGATAAAACCTAAAATTACTGGGCTACAGCTGACTTTCAGTTTGTAGGAAAAAAGAGAGACCATACAGTGAGTTGGTGGTCTGTATCTTATAGGTATACACGTGTTCCACGTAGTGCGATATTTGATTTAAAGAAAGAATAAACTATCTGTGCTCCTAAAGCAACGTTCAAGAATTGACACTGGTAAAACTGCTGCGTACGAACAGACGCTTTTTATTGATTGGGTATTGATTTCGAAATGAAGTATTATCATGAAGTAGGAAACAGTAATTAATAATGGTCGGTGAATAGCACTTTTAGAACTTATTTTAAGAGGCTCATAAATCTACGAGCGGTTCGATAGTGTTCGGTGGTTCTGGAAATTCCGTCCGCCTGTCTGTCTGTCTGTTTGCACCTCTAGAGCCTAAACGGATGGGCTGATTTGCTTCAAATTTGGTATTTAGGACCTATTTGGCCCTCCCTCGGAACATATTTTTAATTTTTGCTCTAGGCTCAAAAATAACGGCACCTGCCATACAATCGCGAAGAAAAAAATTGATTTTCTCAAAAACGGCTCTAACGTTTTTGATAAAACTTTCAGAATACTATTTTTGTAAGACAATTTATCTTCTGGTTAGAAAAGATTTTTCAAAATTGTTCTTATAACGGTACCTCTCATAGAAAGAGTATTTTCAAATCAAATTTTCTCGTAAACTATACATCCGATTTCAATAAAATTTTGGCACAGGAAGTCACTCATAATTTTATAAATATGGAATTTCAAAATTTTCAAAAACTTTTTTTTGAATTTTTTATAATTTTTTCAAAAAAAAAATTTGGTTTTCGAAATATGTTGGAAATGGGTATATTGATTTTTTTTAACATTATTTTTTCAGATGTAAACTACAGATTGCCATATATTTACTTACCTACTCAAATAAATTTCAAAATATTTTTTGGAAACGTTTTTAAAAAATAACCTTTTAAAAAAAAAACTGGTCGAACTATTTTCAATATTTTTTTTTCCTAGATTGACATATTGCTTTGAAATTTTATTGCATACTTTGTTTTTTCGAGAAACCTCTTAAACTAATTTAAAAAACAAAAGAATTTTCGAAATTATTTAAATTTTTTTTTAATATCCATTATATGCAGCCACGAAGCAGTTGCTTATTATAAGAGCAAGTTCGTGCGACCCAGTCGTGCATTTTATTTATGGTTACATACATACGAGTACCTACAACGAGCGGTTCAATTTTAGCCAATTTTTTTTTTTTTTTTTTTTTTTTTTTTGATTTTTTCTAATTTGCTAGAAAACGGCTCGAAACGACGTTGATTAAACTTTGTGTGTAATATTCTTTGAGCTTTCTTAAGAAAACTGTGTTTTTAGATTCTGGCTAAAAATGCAAGTAGGACGGAGATCTGGTCTTATCTGCTTTTTTCAAATGGACATTGTTGGCAACGGCCTGATTAAAATCACTCAAACTTTGTTTGGTACAGTTTCTTTACAGCTTCCTACTAGATTGCGCCGTATTTTTATCCGATACTCTTTTTTAATGGTGGCTCCCATATAACAAGCCTCTAGGTTTTGGTGTACATTTTTTTTTTTCTTTTTCTTTTTGCTCTAAGAATTTTTAATAAACTTTGTTTGTAAGACATACATAGAAGGATTTGAATAAAACTGCATTTTTAATTTCTGCCTAAAAATGCGAATAAAGGAAATTTTAAAAGTGGCCATAAGTTTATCTTCAACGACTTTAACGATATGATTCAGACTTACTTATGTATGTATAAATTTTTCATAGCACCGAAAAGATAAAATTTAAATATTAAAGGTTTCTTAACGCTAGCTCCCCTATATCGGGTTATCTAGTTTTAGAAAACATTTTCTAGTTTAGAAAAAATATTTCAAAAATGATTTGAAAAACTTTGATTAACTTTGTTTTTTTTTTTTCATTGATAACTGCGATCTTAAGTTTATATATAAAAGTAACGGTAATCTGTTTATAAACGATTTAATTCAATTCGAGGGGTTAGTATAACGAAATAATTTGCAAAATGAACGTATCTGGCAATATTTTCAAAATGCGGGACATGATCACTTCTTAAGCAAAGATTTTGAACTTCTTTGCATATTTTTTACCACAAAGAGTATAGTTGTTGTTAAAGATATGAAGTTGTTATTGGTCGAACAGAATAAGTACGTGCAACCCAGTCGTGCATTGAATTTAAAGTTAAATCGATTTATAATTAAATTGGCCACCGCTTTATTACTGGAACATCACACCATTTAAATTTAAAAGTTACGTATTTAATTAATGTTTTTTTTTTATAATCGGATGTGATTACAGTTGAAAACGTTTAATTCATTATCATTATCATTTCTGTGATATGGCATGCTAATTTGTTTAGTCTCTGTTGAATTTTAACGATAATTTTTTTTTTTGTTAATATCAATGATAAAAGGATAATTCAAACGTATGTAAATATTTAATGCTACATTATGTAAATTGGGTGTATTATTATCAGGCAAAAAAATAGTAAAAAAAAAAAAAAATTATTTGTATCGCTGGATTGCAGTGTTGTGGGAGAGAAAGTTAACAATGCTATAATCGATGTTTAAATGAGCTCTGGCGTAAACAAGGATTGCAGATTTTAATTATTACTTGTAATTTATTAAAAAAAAAACAAACATCCCATTACAATTATTGGGAAATTGTGTAATTAAATGGAAATTGAGTTGTCTTATACCTATTTAATGACAAAGTGCACGACTTATTTGTATGGTCTTTATTTTTTGTTAGTTTGTCCATCGTCACTGTCTGTTACTGTTAGTAATTCGCTATAATTAATTGAAACAGGATACACATGTTTTGCGTTAACTTATAGGTAGAAAAGTTTGTTTGTATTGAGTGGAGATTTTTTTATTTTCTATTAAAGGAGTTTATAATTAAACTTTAATTAGTATTATGACATAAGCTACCACCAGTTTGGTTGCTGAAGTGACTGTCATGATGGGCTGACATAAAGTGGCGGCAAATATCATAATTCAAAAGCAATCAAACTATTTAATGACAAAAAATATCTAGTTGACGCCTTGGCTAAGTGCACTTAATCTTTAATCAAGTCATTTTTAGTCCAATTGATATGGAATTTCAAAATTCTCAAAACATTTTTCATTTTGATTTTTAATAATTTTTTTTAACAAAATTTTGGTTTTCGAAATATGTAACTTGGAAACGGGTAGTATATTGGATTGTCTTAACATTACATATTTTCGAAGATGCAAACAACGAATTGCCATATACTTATATACTCCAACAAATTTTAAAATTTTTTTTTTCAAAGGTAATGGCAATATTGCCGTCTTCCTGAGATGACATTTCATAATATGATTTAAAAATTAAAGAAATAATAAAATGCAAAAATCTAAAAATATTATTACCTATTTATAGTATTTTTGAATTGAAGTATGTTAAACAATTTTATCAATTTTATCGCGATTTGAAACACAAATTATTACATATTTTATTTTATTTGATAAGTGGTCATTTTAACGTGAGTTGATACACAAAAGAAAAAGTATCAAATTTTGTATGGCCAGCACTATAGAATTCAATAATTAAATAAATAAGGGGATTTCGGCATGATTTATTTATTTAAATTGCAAAAAGTGGATATTCGACATTAAATGTAAGAAACTGTTACGGTACGAAAGAGCATGTTGACAATATTTAAAGAGGCTGAGCCAACCCATGCCCCATTTAAGATTTCGTTAAGTTTATGTAATGTTATAAAACTTTCCTGAAAATGTAATCGATGAACTTCTTGTAGAATTGGACAAGCAGCAACGCGCAACGAAATGGTAAATATCTTCATTCACTCTTCCGTTACATAGATCACAGAGCTGAGGCAGGTCAGCTCGATGAACTCTTGTTCTAAAAACAATTCCTATATAACAGATGCTGAAAATTCGTTACGTTAGGAAAGTATATCCATATATTCTGACTTAGAATAAAAAACCTAGTCGTTTTAGCGATGTCAGTCCGTCCGTCTGTAGAGGTTGCAATTTTTGAGCTAGAAAGCTAAAATTTAGTAAATATAATCTTTGGTTCAAGAGTAATTTGCACGCCCACAATCGCCATTTTTGTTCAACAACCTCAATTTGGCTTCAGGTAATTCTTTTCCCAATTAAATACAAATATTTCAGTTTGGGGGCGTGGTTAACTCCCACTTTTCATTCAAAACCGTAAAAATTATTTTTATAAAATAACAATGCTTATATTAGAGCGAAAAACATTATTTTTAGTAGGTATTGCTTGTACATAAACATCTTGTGTTTAAAATCAAAAAAAAAATATTTTGGGTGTGGCTGACGCCCACTTTTCATTAGAAACTGTAAAAAAACTGTTTTTGCAAATAAACGGTATTTATAATGAATCCTGGCCTCTAGTTGCGCACACCCAGATGGAATGGTTGAGGTCGTTCTCCACTTGATAGTGCCACCTTAGATGGGGTCTTGCAGAACTGAGTCGGCCCTCCGGGTTGGAATTGAAGATTCGTCGGGCTGGTGCATATTCGCTCATATGCTTGCTCCATATGGTGCAGCCATCTAAACCGCTGTATATTTAGCTCCTTTACCAGGTCAATGACTTTCTATAGTTCGTCATTGAATCTTCTGCTCCACACTCCACATTGACATAATACTACAGGACCGAATATCACCTGAAGATTCTTTCTCTCATAACACCCCAGCCTTTATTCATCCGATTGTGTCAGCGTCCAGCGTAAGTCTTATAGTCGAAACTAAATTCCTTGGGTATGGTAGTATGGTATGAAAAGAAAATTTTTGAATTTCGGGTGTGGCTTACTCCCATTTCTCATAAAAGAACAAAAAACGTAGGTTTCAAAACTTTTAATTTTTCCAATACTCAATTTCAACTAGTTTTTTTTTCATCTGCTTATAAAAAATACTTATACCTTAACATTTTTATGATTTGATTTTTATAAGACTCTTTTATTCGGTTAAAATGGTTTCAAAAGCTGCGCTTTTACGCATATCCTTATATAACTGACTAACGATCAAAGCTCAGTTAGTCAGGACACGTCTACATCTAAGGGGCGTTTCTGTTAAAAGTTTTAATCTGCGTTATTGTTCCAATATTTACTATCGGTAGCTATTTCGAAGAAATACAATGAAAATTTGGTGTTTATATTTCTTGGTACCGTAGACGTAGATATGCAGGTACGCCCACAATCACCACATTATGATAATTAAAAGCTAAAAATTTAGAAAAAAAATTAGCCATCACGGGACGCCCGGCAGATGTGAAACATTCAAGTTTACATTAAAAGTCATACTTTTTCAAAACCATCAAAGAAAATATGGAGTGAAATAATTTTTAATAATTTAGTGTTTCGTTAATAAAATCTTTATAGCTATGTATTTGTCTTATTTTTTTACTACAGATAATATTCATTTATAAATAGGAACAACATTTTCCTCGACCCACCCTTCAAATCCCCTACCTACCACCACCATACACCCACCCCATCTACAACCACCAACCGACCATGAAATTTTTGTCCTCAACCCCCACTCACCCCCCCCCCCACCCCCCGCTGAGCAGCAACCACCCACCAGAAATACAACATATTTTTCCTCAACAACTCCCCACACACCACCCCCACATAAATCGCTCACCAGTAACCACCCACCCCACCTGCAACCAACCACCCAACATTTTAGTCAATTTTTCCTTCCATCAAACTACCAACGATTTTTGACAATTCACCCCCCCCCCCTTAACCCCCCCTAACCCCCCTCCACTACTACCCACCACTACCACCCCACCACCACCAACGACCAGTCAACACGCTCCAGTCCCACTTTGAAAAAATTTATAGAGCGTCATGCCATTTTCCGTGACGATTACGATCGATTTAACTTCCTAGGTGCGATTTTTCACATCAAAAACTTTTTTGTATCTTTTTCTAGATAGACATTTTCTAATGAAAAATTATTTCCTATTTAGATTTTCTAAACGAACACTCTCAAACGAATTTTAAAATTTAAAGCCTTTTGCAGAGTTTTCTTAATATTTACCATAATATTTACCTTATATAACAGGGTTCCAATTGATACTGTAATTTCGGAATGTGATAAAGACAAAACGTTTTTAATTCGGGGAACAAATAAAATTAAAAAAAAAAAACATCTTATTTTTTCCAATTTAATAAAACTATTCGATCTGTTTCAGCGAAGGTGTCCTTTAGAGACTTCACGAAAATAAATGTTCCACCCATATTTAAAGGGTATAATATTATACATTATAAGTACACCTACAAATTATGCCACATGTTTGGTTATCATTTCAAAAAAAAAAAATTGCTGCATGGTTTACCGTTGGTATATACTACAGCGCCCCCTATACAACCTTTATAACGAGAAATAAAGGTTGTTAATATGTATAATATGTTAACAATAACTATATTTTTTTTTTGTTCCAATATTATCTACAACTTTCCTTTGCTACATTTGTTTACTCGGAAAATAAAACAATTAATTCTCAAGACTCATGACAAAGAGTGAACATTGAAAAATTACAATGCTCCCAGCAACAGCAAAGATGTGAATTTTCTCGCAAAACCTCGTGTTGCAAATCTATGGCATAGTTTATTTTTTTCGAACTCAGGCGATTCTATGATAAATACGAATTGACTCCATCTAGCCATAGGTCCTAATTACTTTAACCGAACACCGATTGCATGTGATTTGGTGCTTAATCAAAAAAGGCTTTTCTATTCCTATACTATCTGCTGTATCGCAAATGAGGGGTGGTATATACATATAACATAGTTCCTGTTCCTGCAGGGCTATTGTGGCTAAGGCATGTGGTTTTGTATTCCGGTCCGGACAAATGAAACCTAAATGGTTGAGTTGAAACGCCCACAAAAGAACCTTCTTTTACCATACCCATCGCCATCACACATAGAAAAAAAAAAATTATCTCTCTGTTTCTGTGTAGTGTTTCTTAAGGAAGGTTATTTCGTATTCGATATAATATAAGAGATAAAATAGTGTTCGCATTAAGTTAATTTAGCATTGCCTTTGCATTGCATCATAGGCAGGGCCTATATTAAATTTCTTGAGGTAAGGTTTCAAGAGATAGATTTAAGTTATTTGAAGTATTTTATGGGAAAAGGAAGATAAGAATATGTAGCTATATGGCTATCGGCTACATTATTATGTCCGAGAAGGTGTCTGGCTAATTGGGTAATAGTGCATGCACAATTTGCACATTTGAGCAATATCAGCAACACATTGGCAATAAAAATTGCATTTCAGTTCATTAAACTGAGGATAAGAAGATATTGCAATTGATGGAGATTATTTTCATTGGGTATCATGTTAAGTTAATGGTGCATATTGTGCACTTTTTTAACCAGAAATTTACTTTTATTTACTTTTCTGAAGGTACATCAAACATGTTTAGAAAAGATTCTTTTATTTTATTTCCCCTTTCATATTCATTAGGTTAGAGGCGATTTGAACTGTGCGGCTGGGGCCAAACCTCGAAAGTGCTTTGGACATTACCTAATTTCAGTACGGATACCAATACGATTTTAATGACAAAATTTATTTTTCCTAAAAATGGCTTCTACGATTTGGATACAAGTTATTTGTGGAAACTATACTGCTTCGGTTGGTACTTTTTTCAGGAAGAGGCTTACCTCCCGTAGGACCTTTTTTTTTCAAATTAGATTTAAATTAAAATAAAATGCGAGTTTTTGTATTTGAAAAATTCTATTAGTTAAAGTTAGTTACATTTAGTTACAATTAGTTACATTTAGTTACATTAGTTGCATTAGTTACATAAGTTACATTAGTTACGTGTAACTATTTAAAATTTCAAAGTTACGCGTAACTATCCAACACTGGCCACTAGACGGTTTTCGATGAAATTTTTAATATGGAATCTCTTTTATAAACGAAAAAAAGTGGTTTCTTCAAATTTTCAAAAAAAAAACTTGGTTGTCTGTAAAGTCGGTTTACGGACGATAACTTTACTTGATAACACGTTAACAAAACAGTTCATGTGTAGGTTGTATCTCTCCACCAACAACCCACCCCACTTACAACCACCCACCATTTTTGATTTTTTTTTCTTACGTCAACCTCTTACCCCAACATACAACCAACAGCCCACCATTTTTGACAATTGTTTCCTCCCCTCCCCCCACACAGTAAATATACCCTTTCTTACCACCAACAACCACCAACACCACCTACAACCAATCCCAACCATCCACACCGCCTACAACCATCAACCAACCACCCACTCCACCTACAACCACCTGCTACTCACCCACCATTTTTATCATATTTTCTCCCCCCCCCCCCACAACCACCTTCACCAACCACCACCGCGAACCGCCCAACCCAACAATTTTTGACAATCCCCAGACCCATTCCCCAAATGCAACCACCCACTCCACCTACAACCACCAGCCACTCACCCTTTTTTACTCTTTTGGCCTCCCCCCAACACCAAATCACCCCCATCCCCAACATCACCGCCAACTACCCAACCAACCATCTACAATTTTTTCCTCATTCCCTCCCAACACCAAATTCAACTACCCACCCCATCTTAAACCACCTACAGCTCACCCACCACTTTTGACAATTTGTTCATCGCCACCAATCAAATCAAACCGCCGACCACCCAACCCACCTACAACCGCCAACCAACCACCCACCATATTTGACAATTCCCCCACCAAACCATACCAAATCCCCCGCAACACAAAACAGCCATCCCACATTCAGCCACTAACGCACCACCCATTATTTTTGACAATTTTATCTTCACCATCCACACCAACTACAACCACCCACCATTTTTGACAATTTTTCTTCTTCACGACACTACCCCCCCCCCCCCCCCACGACCTCCTACACCCACCACCACTTACAATCACCAACCACCAGACACCTTCCCCTCCCACTTTATCGACTTTCTAGGCTATAAAAGTAGCTAGGTAACGTGGCTGTGACTGTGACTGTGACATTTTTTCGTGCGTGCTGCCCATATTAGACGTTATCACGTCAAAAAATAATATCCAGTTCTTTAAAAATTAAATGCACGACTAGGGTCGCACGTCCCTGCTTTGTGGGAGCAATAGCACCATGATAACAAATTATTCGAGCAATAACTACTACTCTTTGTTGTACGAGTATTATAATATAAACAAAGAAGTTCAAATATATTTGAAAAAAGCCGTTTAAACCTGATTTTCCTTATGACCATTTTAACCATAAACTTGAAAAGCAATATAATTAAAAATGTCTAATATTTGTAAATTTTTGAGTTTATTCAAAGTCGTTAGGGCCGTTTTAGAGCAAATCCAAAATAAAAGGAAACGTTACTTGAAACTTCGTCAACCGTTCTTCTTAAACTGCTATAAATGAAGTTTGAAGAAAATTTGTCAAGCGGCTTAGGCTAAAGCTTGACGTGAAAAAGACCGACCGACGGACGGTATGGTGAAAACCACTTTCTTGGTCTATAGAGCAAGTGAAAATAGCTGAGAGTAAGTTAAATAAGAATAAAGTTTTATTAATCAAGCTCAATTAATAAAACGAAATTGAAATTTATTTAACATACTTTGATTATAGATGTATATATTTAAAAGTACGGGAGCGTACTTTTTAAGTGGGTTTTTTGTATGAAATTTGTATACTTGAAGGTTTTGAATGAAACAACAACAACTTGTGAGTTCTACCACTAAGTTCATAGGCTGCGGATTAATAGCTATTTCACGGGGACCAACCCGATCATCAGATCATCAACAAGCTAGGTCGCTTGTTCAAACCTATAGCTCAGGCAAAAAGTTCTTCAAAAATTAAATAGAACATAAAGCGATTTAGCACCACTTAAAAGAGTCTGATGATCAGGTTAGTCCCCGTGAAATAACTCTGGGAGTTGTCAAGAAAAATCGGAACAACCCTGGGTAAAGTTCAAAGAACAAGGCTAGAGTAAAGAAAAAAAAAACGTGGCATAGAATAGCGCGGCTTGTCTGAATGATTTGTCCCTAGACTGTTGCTTTTGGGCGATAATTGTTTTTTTATTTTCATCCATACTATTTCATCCATCTTAAGGGAATAGGGTAGAAACGAAATTCATGCGCACATATAGGAACGTAGGTATTTTGGAAACAAATGTTTCGTTTTGTTTGTGTTTTATTTTGTGTAATGTGCAAAAATATTTTTTTTTCTTTTACTTATGGCACCACTTATTAGTCTGCCACCAGGGGTGGACCACTCCTTCGCCCCTCGCCATTAGCCCCCCACTGTCCGCCAGGTCTTCAATTGCTTTTTATATAATCCCTATCATAATATGGAAAACAGAGCTTTTTGTTTTGTTTAAATCAAATTAGAAAGTTATATACGTTATGGTGTTCAGTATCGTGAAACAGACAAGAATTAAGAAATAAAATACAAATTAAATGAAATGTACAAAACTTCATAAATTGACATTTAACACTTTTTTTCAACGAGTTCTCGCTCCTTTAGAAGTGGAGATTGCCTCCGCGAACTTTAATGAAAAAGCTTTTATTCGACGGGGCATACCTTGGATTGGGCTCCTTACCAACATGTTTCGTACAAATTATCCCAATCCTCTAGCAATGCAGATTTCAGTACACTGAGTGACTCTCTTAAGGACTAAGGACAACCAAATTCCGAACATGTTCCAAATATGTTCAACAGCATTCACGTCCGGGCTCATTGGCAATCCATACCCGCGATTTCCAGTTCTTCCAAATAATCCACAACGCAACGGCGACATGCCCAAGCATCCACCTGCATCTGAAAGAACCAACTAATGGTGCGAATGGAATGACTTTTCTTCGAGTATGTTGTCGAAATAGTAGCTAGAATTTACCGAACAGCTCGTTTTTGACCGAACCTCTCCAGAAGTTTTTCAATAAGGCAATCGTCACGGACGACATTGAATATGTACGTATGTAAACACTTTAGTAATACCATGTGAGGTGCGCCATCTATGGACGGAAAACTAAGCTCTTTATTTTAGAGGTTTTTGTCTAGATTACCATGGGAAGCAACAACAACAATTAAAATTGTGGAACGTAACAAAAAATATTGTTGTTGCTTCCCATTATAATCTAGACAAAAACCTCTAAAATCAAGAGCTTAGTTTTCCGTCCATAGATGGCGCACCTCACGTGGTAATACTATAGTTTATATATACAAGGCGGAAGAGTATCTCTCACTTGGTTGGCTTCAGACTCTGTTACGTCCATCTTGAGATCTCAAACAAAATCTGGACTCATCAGAAAAGAGTACTCTGCTCCAATGTAAGCTCTGATTAGTGTTGCTTGTGCTCTATCGTGAGCTACGATACTCGAGCGCATTGCGAGTCTTACCGTTTTGAGCTTGTGAGAGTGTTTAATCGCGTTTAATGCCCATTTCGAAGACTCTGAAGTAGAAAATATCGGTCATCTCTAGCAGAAGTAGCTCTCGGCTGACCTTTATATTGACGCTGAGTGAAGGAGTTTGTTTCTCTGAACCTTCGAATGAAAAAAATAATAAATAATCCAATTGCAACAAGTCCATAAAAAAGAAGAAGAGAAGAACTAAAAGTTGATGATATGATATACTCGGAACATATGCCACTCGTCTTAACTCTTCAAGTAACCACGAGTCAGATATCTGAAGAAATGAAACTGCTCCCAAAATTAGTCTGGCTGAAAGAAAATGAAACTATTTATAAAAGGGAAATAGAACAGAAGATGCTAACTATGGAGGCAGAAGATTCAAGAAACGAAATATGGACGGCAGGTGGTATAGTTAATGTAATCAAGGGTGTAGCAGGCGAGCAAAGGAACAACACACCACGAAGACACTTTAAAGAAAAATGGTTTGATGCAACTTGTATGAATGCGAGAAAAAATGCTTTTAACTGGCTTAATAGGTGGAGAAGAGAAAACTCAGAAATTCTAAGAACAACTTATATTGATGCAAACCGCAAATTTAAAAAAATTTGTGCAACGAAAAGGAAACTTTATTATCAACAGTGAGAAACTAAGAAACGTACATAATATAAAAGATTGGTGGAAAGTGGCAAACGAGCTAAGGAACAAAAACTTCAGAATAGGAGCAAGCGTAAAAAGCAGTGAGTTCAGAGATCACTTTCAACAGCTTTTGAATCCTCCACTGCAGGCCCTGGGAACAATGGAAGAAACTTTAGAAGATAGTACTAATGTGCAACTTGATGGAGATATTACAAGACTTGAAATTCTTGAAGTACTTAGTAGAGCTAAGGCAAATAAGGCTGCTGGTTTTGATCGGGTCCCATATGAATTCTTCATACATGCCCCTCAGGTTCTTATTGATCGACTTGTAAGACTCTACAATCGGATTCTTATCACGGAAAAAGTGGAACCCTCCTTTAAACATTCTGTGATCTTCCCAATATACAAGAAAGGAAATGTAAATCTAGCACAGAGTTATAGAGGCATTTCCTTTATGGATGCTATCGCCAAAATTTTCACGGGTATATTACTCAAAAGACTGCAGATCTGGGAAACACAAAACAGTGTTCTAAACGAGTATCAAGCGGGATTTAGAGAGGGCTACAGCACTGTGGATAATATATTCAATTTATTCAACATTCTGAAACTAAGAATGGAAGAAGGCAAAAAAACATACTGCTTTTTTGTTGACTTCAAGGCAGCATTTGACAGCATAAGCAGAGAAGCTTTGTTTCTTAAGCTTAAAAGAATAGGGTTGTCGACCAAGTTCTTAAACATTTTAAAAGACCTCTATTCAAATACAACGAGTGCAGTGTGGGATGGTACAAAACTGACAGAGTGGTTTAGCACAGAAATGGGCGTTAAACAAGGGTGCCTCTTAAGCCCATTGCTCTTTGCACTTTTTATTAATGACATACACAATTTTATTGGAGGTGGTATATTGATAGATGGACTTGCTATTCGACTGTTGCTATATGCAGATGATATAGTAATCTTTGCAGACACACCGAGGGAACTGCAAGTAATGATTAATAAATTAGAAGAATATTGCCGCATGTGGAACATTTTTATTAACCTCGACAAATCAAAAATTATTATATTCAGGAAGAATGGTGGCAGAAGAAGCAATGCAGAAAAATGGACACTTGGAGTTGAAGAAATTTAGGTGGTAAGCAAATACAAACAATTGGGTGTATGGATCACGCCTGGACTTTGCATGACCGAACATTTTAAGAACAGAGCTCAGCAGGCAAAAATGAGTCTAAACATGACTTGGCACTCGTTTTTAACGAAAAGCGACATCGATATCTCTTCAAAAACAGAACTTTTTAACGCTGTGGCCAGATCAATTTTGGGGTATGGCGCACAAGTGTGGGGGCATCAGCAATACGATGATATAGAAAAGGTTCAACGATATTTCTGGAAAAAAATCCTTAGAATCCCACAAACATCCCCGAACTATATGCTGATACTGGAATGTAAAATACAACCTCTTTTTATTTATACAATGAAATGCCATATGAGCTATATTAAAAAAGTTTTAGTTTTGTATAATGAAAACCGACTTCCGCACATTTTAGCAAACAAAATAATAAACAAAAACATATTCTGGTGTAGACAGTGGATGGATTACAATGGGCTGGAAGGGAGACATACATATATGCGATATTGTTGGCGATAATAGATCATTTCAAATTACAACAGATCTAGTAAGTACACAAATCGGGGACAAAGAATGGAATATGGCACTCCAAACAGCACAAGCATCAACAACACATGGACTGTATAGCAAGCTCAACTACTTTGAGGGAAGCAGATACCTGCAGGAAGAGCGAAACTTGTCAAAATCAACTTTGATTTTTAAAGCAAGGGGAGGGCTCCTATTTCTGAATGGAACTTTTTCGTCGGGCAATAGAAACACACAATGTACTATGTGCAACTTAAGAGAAGATGAAACATTTGTCCACTTCTTAGGTATATGTCCTGTACTCAAGGAACTGCGTTTGCAATGCTTGGGATCAAGATCACTGAACATACAAAGCATGGTGAATTTTCTGAATGGCGAAGGGGATTGGGTAGCAATAGTAAAATTTTTATCACTGGCTATAAGATATCGTTCTGAGCTGATAAGAGAGTATAATGGATAAAATAAAAACAACGACAACAGCAACAGCAACAACAACAATAGCAACAACAAGAACAAGAACAACAACAACAAAAGTATATCAAAGGCAACAGAGGCAACAAAAACAGGAACAGCATCGACAACAACAGAAACAGCAACGCCAACATTAACAGCAACAAAAACAATGAACAACTTTGACACTGAACTAGGATCTTAAAAATTGATATTTGATCGCAGCAGACGGCTTTAACTCGCTATTGATGTATACTTATTTGTTTTTTTTAATGATTATTGAATCAAGGATAAAATTATTATTATATTTTGTAAAACTATGAATTTCTGAAATAAAACATTTATTACTATTACTATTACTATTACTATTACTATTACTATTACTATTACTATTACTATTACTATTACTATTACTATTACTATTACTATTACTATTACTATTACTATTACTATTACTATTACTATTACTATTACTATTACTATTACTATTACTATTACTATTACTATTACTATTACTATTACTATTACTATTACTATTACTATTACTATTACTATTACTATTACTATTACTATTACTATTACTATTACTATTACTATTACTATTACTATTACTATTACTATTACTATTACTATTACTATTATATACCTATTCTGTATCTAATGGTATTATTTCTCTATGTTACAAACTATACACCAAATATATAATATACCCATTCTATTATAGAATAGGTTATAAAAAGGAGTTAAAAAATATGAGTGCTGCGCAACTTCATTGTAACTCAGTAACATATATCTTTTTAATAAAAAAAAATTATTCATTAAAAAACTTTAAATTCACGGTAAAATTTGTAAGTCACAAAAAAGAGTAAGTCTTTTGAAAAGAGCCAAAAAGGAATACAAACAAAAATTAATGGGAAACCATCCCGGCACAATGTTGTCGTCATCTTTGTTCTCACAACATACATTCGTCATCTCTCTTTTACCTAAGTAGGTACCCTACCTACCCACAACATTGTGCGGTTAAATAAACATAGGTACTTACTTATTAAAATCTTCCAACCAAATTAGACTCATACAACCTTCATATGAGCATTTTGATTTTTTTTTTTTTTTTCAAACATAAAAATCCTTTCATGACTTCTTATTGTAAAATGGCTCCCAATCCCAAGGAATAAAAAAGTCCTCAAAGCAATTGAGTCAAGTGGCGAAAGCTAATTGTTGATATCATGTGAACCAGCATAACATTTGCAATAATTTAATTGCTTTCCAAGGAAGAGGGTAAATAAAATAAAATTAGTGAAGCCTTGGTTAACAAATTTCATTTTGAGATCCTTTGATATTAAAAAAAAAAAAAAAAAAATATTATAAATCTCAAGCACAAAGGGATAAAAAGAATTATTTACGTTTAATTCAAGAAAAGCATGGGTCCCTTATTTTGTTGTATTGTACCTACCTACTAAAGAAATGGAGAAAGCAATCAAATTAAGTTATCAACCTTGACAATATGATTAAGTCCTTCTCTTGAAAAGGACACGGTATTGCATGTTCATTGTGTCAACGGAAAGAGTCCACAAAAAAAAAAAAAACACGTAAACTAAGTCAAAACGAAAACGACCTTTTGCCCCCACACATCGCACTTCGCATACGGTGGCCAAAATATAAAGCAAAAGCCAAAACATCCTCCCGAACAATGATCTAAGCGTGATTAATCATCAGCAAAATGTTTGGGGGATCATTTAGTGCAATACAACGCGTGCCTAAAAGGTGTTTCCGTCAAAGGAGGACTTCACTCTGAAAATTTTGCCAAATCATCGACACGTAACGAGTTTTTGCGTTGAGTTTATGTGTAGGTACATGTTGTAGTAGTCAGTGAATGAGTTGATTGTTTTTTGGGATATATTTGAAAATCCTAGCACATATACTATGTACAAAACACCTCACACACAATCATATCTACAAATACAACGCCATCGCAAAGCTATACAAAACACCTAAAAAAGGACTTTATATGTGTACCTACCTACCTGGAAATACTTGACTAATTGGAATATGGTCTGTGACACGCGATTTCAAATTTTCACGCTGCAAAGTGTTTTACGGGACTATTAAGGATAATGGCCGAACAGCTAAAGGAAGAAGAAAAACGTGCTTAATAGTTGACAGGTGCCTCCGGGGGAAAACACTGAAAATGGATGACACTTTGACAATGAAGTTGATTTTTGCCCGGCGGAACTTTGCCAGCACAGTAGGAGTTGTCATCGAGTTTAATTTCTTCATTTTTTTTCAGGTGGACTGTGGACAGGTCAATGGTGAGTTAAAGCCATTTGGTGAAAGGCAAAAAACCAACTTGCTTAGTTTTGGAAAAAAAAGATTGCGCGATTGTGCTTTGTGCGACACTCAAGAAAGAAAAATTTGCTACTAAAACAATAAATTAAAGAAATGTTTAATTTTGTAATAAATGTATACAAAATTATTGGTTTTTTTTTTAAATATTAAAACAAGTCAAAAATATTCAAATTCTAAGTATACTCTAAGTGAAACTAATTTTAAACGATATCGGACGCGGACACTTTAACTTTCGACTGAGCTAGCAGCGGACACTAATTTTTAAATCTGGAATCCCACGTCAACTTTGGGTTCTATATAAGCTTGTAAAATATTGGAGTTCGGCTCTGTGCTCAAGATTGGTACACGGTCACTGGCGGCAACCGACTAGATTTGTATTCAGTCAAACTGGCTGCCTTATGCATATTTCTGATGTTAGATAGTGGTAATTATAAAATAAACAACAATAGTGAATAGAAAATGCCAAATCGCAATTAAATTGTGGCTTGCCATTGATTGTTGTTTGTGTTTATTGATTCTGATGGAAAACTGGCTTGAATGGTATGGGCATAATATGATTGCTTGTGTGCAATGAAATTGTGCTACGGTGACGATGGCTCAGTATATGCGGTCCAGGAGGTGTCAAATCCTCAATTAACGTGTGGTGGTCGGACGGAACTGATTATTTTGCAAATTTATAATGCGGGAAGGGGCGTTTCATTATAGTGCTGAATCGATAAAGCTAGCACAACTATGTAGTATTGAAACATTAAGAAAACGCCGTAAAGGCTTTGATTGTGCAAACATAAAACATTTATTTTTTAAGTTTTTACCCAAAGATGTTTAATTTTTGTACCAGGTTTAGCCTCCAGGAAACAAAAAATATTGAATATTTTTCTATTATTAAAATTTCTGCTTTGCCAGCACTCAGTAACGCATATAATGTCTTATTCCAACCCTTTTTTCGATATAACTACAAGTATGAAAATAAAATATTCGTCATTCACAAAATTAAAAAAATACATTTTTGTACGATATCCATAAGCCAAATCTGCAAGCTTTGAAATGTTGTTTCATATTTTATACATTACTTTACAAGAAGAATCTCGAATAATATTTTACATCAAAAGAGTTTTAATTGGCAAAAAGGAGTTTTAAACGCAAAAGAAGGAAATATTAAAATATTTCTTTTGGTTGGGAAGTATCTATTTGCATCAACATCAACATCTACAACAACCCACGAAACCTTCAACTATAAGCCATTTAAAAGGAGACAAGCAAAATGGATAAAGTGTTTCTTGTGCAAAGTTTTTATTTTCATTTTTTTCTTTTACATCACTTTTAGTAAAGAAAAGTATTTTTTTTTTTATTTATGTGCACTTTTATAATCATCAGAAATATCTTTAAACTATCGTTTCAATCCGCACAACACTATCTATAGCATGCTGCCTTCGTGTAGACGGTTGACGATTTTTCAACTCCGTCCGACAGACTAAGAAACAGGATAGGAAAGAAAAGCTGTTAGTTTCACGAAGGTACCCTCAAACACACACATACAGACACCAACACATCTGTCTCTTGATCTGCTTTCGGTGAAGTAAAAAAAAAAAGAATTCCAAAGCGCTCAAGAAAAGATGGTAAATGTTTCTATGCTATGAAGATAGCGATCCAACGAGCGACCCATTGGCAAAAAACTAGACAAACTTTTCACTTTCCCAAACTTATCACACAGAGTTTTTCGAATAGGATACACCAACACCAACACCAGGACACACTAGCAACGCCGTCTTTGAAATATAAGGACAAATTTAAATACCTTTACTATATTAGTATAGAGCAACAATGATGATGAAGTTTGAGAGCTTTAAAAAAGTGGAGCCTTGAAAGTTTGCCGGATGCTCCCATTAGGTCGTGTTCTATAAAGTATACGATGAGGTTGAGACAATGAAATGTGTCACCCTAGACCCGTTATTGTATCTAAAGTGAAGTTGGATATATTTTTATGTTATAATGATATTGTTTTCGGAGTACTTTGGCGAAGCTGGAAATTGAGTTTTTGTGATGTGATTAGGATCCAATATGCGGCGGAGTCTTGTAGTTTATTAACAGTAGTTATATATTGTTGCATATACCATGATGCTATTAATTTTGTTCAAAAACTAACTTTATGGAATCGTTTTTCATCAGGTTTTGGTAATGGCTTTATCTTTCGAATATTAAGCAAACTTTGAGAAATTAACCCTATATATTCTTGCCCTAATGCTCCAAGAGGAGTTGAAGCGCTGCTTTGCAGCCGAACAATACATTTATTTCAAAATATTCTGGTATTTTCAGCGTGCTTGGAGTAAATATGCATATAAAGATTTTTCCAATAAGAGGTGTTGTTTTGATATTCAAAGAAATAGCTATCCCATTTATTAAGATGAATGATCAATTTTTTATTTCAATGTTAAGAAAAAAATATGCCATTAATAATAAAAAACAAAATGAGCCAAATGGCTGCCACGGCTACGCTTACGCAACAATATCCTTTTCATGATATTTTCCATCACCAAATCGCAAAGTGGCTGCTGTATGCCCTCAATTGCTTTACGAATCCCACCTTTGAGGTCTTGAATCGACGCTGAGCTGTTGGCGTAGTTGAGACGTTGTCCAGATCAATACCATCCAATTCCGGCAATGAAAAATCATCTCTCGAGAGCGCAATCCATTCACCGTAGCTGTGAATGGTGACCGCTATATAGAGCCATGATTACAGACTTTTTAGTTCATTGATATTAAACATGTCACATATGAACATACGCAACATGTCACACAACTCGTGCCACATTGATTTGTTGAAGGAAGCGTTCAATTTTGCATCTGTGAATTGGTCTCAAATATCGTGCGATTTAACGCCGCTTGACTATTTTCTGTGGGGATATGTGAAGTCTATAGTTGCTAGTCTAATCCGATAAGCCCGAAACGATTAACCACTTGGAAGACAACATTTGACACGTTATTGCCGATATACAGCCACAAATGTTGAAAAGTTATCGAAAATTGGACCTCCAGATTAGACAACGTCCGAGCCATGGGGTCATGTGTCAGAAATCATATTTAAAAATATAATGCCAGAAGATTATTTTTTGAATAAAGGAAATTTCATGTCATCTTTTTTTTATTAGATTTCAAAGTTCTATACATACCTCTAAAAAAACACTCTTTATAAATCAATTAATTAACTTCAAAACTTATTTGATTTACTTCATCTTTTTCCGAAGCCATTTTTAAAATCAGACAACAGGCTATTCCCTATATGCCGTCTTAAAAAAAGCTCAGCAAGCTCAAGAAAATCTCAAAACTCGAAATTATAATAAAAACAGTGTTGTAAACTTAAACAAAACAACCTCAAAACTTAATAACATTTTATTAAAATTGTTCTTGAATCTTAGTTTATAGATAGAGATAAGTCCAGGTCCAGTCATGATTCCAAAGGACCTTGTGTCACTTAAATGATTAAACCCCAGTTGATGCCTTCATTATTATATGAAAGACTCACTCAAGCAGCCAGCTCCAGATTGACTCTGCTCCTAATACATAATTTTTTGTCTTCGTGATCGACTTTCATGGTGTAAACTTAACAAAAAAAAAAAAATTAAAGTATATCTTCATTTCACTTACAACTCACGTAATTCGATTCGTTGGTGGAACAATTTTTCCACTTCTTTGCTAAACTTTTAATACCCACACAAAAAAGGTATTAACACCTAGAAACATTTTAAAAAGTTTAAAATAAAAGTAATACGAAGCCAAAAAAAAAAATAATGCTTCAACAATAAAGTTTACACGGCGACGTGGTGTTACAAAATTTTACTCTCTTCTTCGCACATCCAGGAAAATCAGTTTTTTTTGTTTTGTTTTTGGCTTGTTAACATTTTCATTATGTAAACTTTATTCATCTATGCAAATCTACTTACCAAAAAAAAAAAAATATTTAGAACGTAAGATATGGGAAAAAGTAAGATAGAAAAACGTGATTATTTGTTTGGAACCTGTCGTCCTTCAAACGAGAACGGAATCATAAATTATCCTCTTTTTTTTTCTTGCAACAAGAAGGCAAAACAAAATATCTTTCTCGGTTGGTAGGTAGGTACGTACCTTAAAATAAAAAAAAATATTACACGCAGAACGTAATTCATTGGAAAAATATTACAAGCCATTCCTTCGGGAGGTGCGGGCCCGCCCCACCCCTTGGAGCTGTCCTCGGTAGAATATTTTAGAAAATGCAGAAAACTTTTTGATTAGGAAAGAAAACAAAAGAAAATACGGAACAAAGTATCGCGGAATTCTGAGATTAGATTTCTTTCGCCATCAATGGAAAAAAAACAATGGCTTATTGTTCCTAACTACTTCATTGGGGTTCATGTCAAAACACAAGTTTATTTTCAAAACAACATATGGCCGATTTCTCGGGAATCGGCCAGTACAAATAAAATGCGAGCAATAGAAAAATCCTTCGAAGGAAGTTAGAGAAGGCCATGAAGAAGAAGAAGAAGATGAAGGCTGCTGCAAAAAGGATAACTCAAATGTGTTATAAATCATCAAAACATTGTCGGTCGGAAGGAAATGTATGTGATAATTCTGTTCTGTTTCGTGGATTAAGATTTATGTGAAACATTTTTAGATTTATATTTTTTTTTTTTTTTTGAGTAAATAAGATGGGTTCTGTGTGATTAAGATATGTTTGCAGGACGTTTGCTAGCAGCTGAAGATGGAATGAACTTTCAACTACATTCATATATATAATCGTATATTTATGAAAGCCTTGATTTTTTTTTCAGTTTCTATTTATTGTTGTTAGGGAATTGGACGATTGATTTGACAGGGCAGAGAAAGTTTTAATCGACAAGTCAAAGGTTTTATGGGGGGCAAGAACTTGAACTGAAAATGCGAGGTGTATAGGTACGTGGAGAAAGAGATACGATATGATTTATTTGCTCCAAGAAAGACAGGTTAAGACGATGCTTATCTTAAACGATTTATGGCTTATTAAAAAGTTATAATCAACACAAACATTTCAAGGCAGAATAATTACAATTTAATTTTTTTTTAGAATGGATAGTTTGTTGTTCAGTCGTGTAATTGTATTAATCTGGTTATTTTTAAAGTATTGGGAACTAAAGCATTTTTAAACGTATATTCTTTTCAAAAAAAAAAATATAAGAAACCATGATTGCTAAGGTTTCATTCAAACACACCAAAAGCAGAGATAGAGAGGGTCATTTTTTTTAAAATACCCGGGATAAGTCACAATCACAACATCATCATCCCAAGAAAATAAGCTATAAATTTAGTTGTGTTTTTTGAAAACAAAAACTTTAAATTACGTTACAAAATGAATTAACAATAGTTCTGTTAGGTAATCAACATAAAAAAATAAAAAAAATTGCAAGAACTTAGAAATAAAACACAAATTAACAAAATTAACAAAACTTTATAAATTAACATTTATTACTTTTATTATTATTTTTTTCCATTAAATTCTCATAGTGGGTATAACCTTCGCGCACATCAATCAAAGCTTTAATTGGACTGGGCATCTTAACACCGCACCGCGTGTCATCCAAATAAGTATCCCACTCCTTGAGCAATGCAGATCTCAATACACTGATTACCTTTGTTAAGGACTAAGGACGACCAACTTCTAATCCTACTTCCAATCATGCACCGTGTTCAATAGCATACATACCCGGGCTCATCGCAGGCCAATCCATAACCGCAATTTCCAGTTCTTTCAAATGATCCACAACGCAGCTGGCGACATGTGGCCTAGCATTGTCTTGAATCAGGAAGAACTTTTCACCAATAAATGGTGCGAATAATGGAACGACTGATTCTTCGAGTATGTTCTTGGCATAGTAGCAAGAATTTACCGATCTTTCCACGATCCAGTTTATCCAATCAGAGAAATTCCATGATCGAAACTCCCCGCAGAAGTTTTAAATTTGGGCAATCGTCGCGGAAGAGTATCTCTCAACAGGTCGGCTCACTTGGTCGGCTTTACTCATCAGTAAAGAGAACTTTGTTCCAGTCAGCCTCGGTTAAAGCTTGGTGAATGCGTGCAAACACTCTGATCGGCGTCGTTTGTGTTGTTTGATTCCCATTTTGAAGACTTTGAAGTAGCAAATATCGGCCATCTTTCGCAAAAGTTGATCTCGGGTCTCGGTTAACCTTTATATTGAGTGGCATACCCCACACTCCGTCTTGCGACTTCTTCTTACGTAATTTACATTTCTTTTTTACAAATATCACAGAAACTATTAAATAATCCAATTGCATCTTCTTACTTCTAAACGCAGGACAAAAAAGATCTCAAAGTATACAAAAATTTGACAAAGTATCAAGTCAAGTTTCATGATTTATCAAGTTTTTATTAGGGTAATCTTTATAATGGCGTTTTAGATTTGTATTGGTGCCGTGGCATTTGACCACGCGTCATATGGCCATATTTTGAAATATGGTAATTCGTCGCTAGTCAAAGTGTCATTTGGCCATATTTTTCTGCATACGGAATGACACTTTTTAAAAGCTTCAAAAGGCCATAATATTCAAATATGGCCATATGACACATTCTGTAAGTGTATTTTGGCCATATGTTTTGAACTATGTTTATGTTGGATGTAGGTATCTTTTTAGCGTTGTTACAGTTTGCGGCTACAATCAACTGTTAATTGTGCACTTCGCCCATGATAATCACGTAAGAATAAAAAGAATACGTTTTAAACGTGTAGTTTGCTAAGTTTTAGGTAGTTTGCTATTTGTGCCATTAAGTTAAAACAGCTTAAGTGCCTAAATTTGTATCATTTTTCAATATGGTCAAATAAAGTTTTGCGAATTGGTTTTTGAAAACTTTTTTGGTGATTACTAAGAAAGTTTGGGGTTAGACTAGTGAAATTTTTGTTCAGGGCACATTTTTGTAAAATCCTTAAGATGCATATCACTTTTTATACCCTATTCCATAGAATGGGTATATTGTATTTGGTGTGGAGTTTGTAACATAGAGAAATAATACCGTTAGGTATAGAAAAGTATATATATTCTGACTCAGAATCAAAAGCCTAGTCGATTTAGCCATGTCCGTCCGTCCGTCCGTCCGTCCGTCTGTATGTATACTCTCTAGAGGTCGCAATTTTTGAGCTAGAAAGCTGAAATTTGGTATATATATAACCTTTGGTTCAAGAGTAAGGCTAAGTTCTTGAACCGGTAAAATCCGTCCACAAACACGCCTCATTCATTTTTGATGAACAACCTCAATTTGGTAAAATTAAATTATGTTTTTTGTACAGTTACGATAAAAGCATAACGCTAAAATTTCGCAAACCTAAGCTTTAGGTAAACCTTTTTCCAATCAAATAAAAATATTTAACTTTGGGCGTGGCTGACGCCCATTTTTCATACAAAACCATCAATATTGTTTTTATAAAATAACAATTGTTATATTAAAGCGAAAAACATTAAATTTTTTGGGTATTACTAACACAAAAATATCTTGTGTATGAAATCAAAAAATTGATTTTAAGCGTGGCTGACGCCCACTTTTCATAAGAAACTATAAAAAAATTGTTTTTGTAAATAAACGGTATTTATAATGAATCCGCAAGTAAAAGTTTTGCGTCTCTTAAGTGAAACTAAACAGTTTGTGTATGAAAAGAAATTTTTGAATTTTGGGCGTGGCTTACGCCCACTTTTCAAGAAAGAACGAAAAACGTAGTCTCAAAAATTTAAGGTACCTCCAATATTCAATTTAAAACTTTTCTTTCCGTTCGTTATTTGAAAAATATATCTCTACATTTTATTGTGTACATTTTTCAATACGCCCACTTTTAAAGGCGTGATTTTGATAAAATACCTTTGTTCAGGTAAGATCGTTTAAAAACTACTCGATTCAGCTGTAGTTTTACACATATGCCTAAATACTGACTAATGATCAAAGCTCAGTTAGTGCTTCAAATTTTTAAGACACGCCCACTTTTAAGTGGCGTTTCCGTCAAAAGTCGTATAATGCATTAATTTTTTAACGTTTCTTAAAAACTATCGGTAGCAGTTTTGAAGTAAAAAGGATGATCACTTAGATTTATATTCCTTAGTTACGTAGCAGAGTGTGGTCCAAGAGTTGTTAAAAACACCCATAATCGCTATTTCCATTTTAAATTTAATTTAAAAAAATTTAAGTTTTGTCTTGTTTTGTTCAAATCGATCTGCAAGAATAAAATTGAATGTCACTGAGCTCATAACAATTGCCTTGACAATAAAACGTTTTAACTTTGGGCGTGGCGCACGCCTTTTTTTATTGCGCCAGCATTAATTGAACATCATACCGCACAAAATTAATGTTATTGAATTTTTTTCTGTCTGCTTAAGAAGAATTTTGTTTCTGAAACATCGGCTGTTTGCGGGAGGCAGACGCATACACACACAAAAATATGGGGAATAGGGTATCCAACAGTACGTTGCAAACGTAATGTAGCTCTCGCTTATGTTTTGTTATAAAATAAACACAAATCTAATAAAAAAAGGTGTTTTTTGAACTTAGGCTTTAGAAAACTGGCTTTGGTTAAAAATCAATTTTTTACAAGGGCTTATGTCGATATAAGCAGTCAAATGATTCGTTGTTGCGTAAGTTTAAATTAACTTAAATCGACGTAAGCGATCATTTCATTTGGTTTTCACAAGGAATAAGAGCTTATCTCAGGACTTAATCCATTAAAAAAAAATGTTTGTTTATGTTTCGATCGATTTCTTCTTTACATAGGCATAGCCGTTTTGCAAATGCATTTTTTGTCTATATGAACATAAGCTACATTAATTTTTTTTTTAATTTAACGGCTACTTATGTTTTGCCGTAAAGCAATGGGACCCAGACTCAAATATCTAAAGGTAAGCAAACGGAAAAGTGTGTGAACTTAAAATATCGATTTGCGCTTACGCCAACCACAGATTTAAACAATTACATAAAATTTATAGATAAGTTTCCTTGCTGCAAAATTTAAGTTGAACTTTCAGCGGTTCAAAGAAGTGATTTCTTGTTAGACTTATTGTATGCTAAAATTTTTTTGATTGACGCCATCCGTATCAGTTTTTCTTACGAAATGAAAATCTTACTGACAGATTGATGGTCAACAAGGATGTTACACTCTCAACCATTCCTGTGTGTGAATTGATACTCCGCAGGAATGGAAGGGACCAACAATTTACCGCTGCATACAAACATCTAACAGAGAAGCATACTCTCCATGAAACTTGGAGGATTTGTCACTTCCTCGCAAGAGGCAGTACCCCGGAAAAGAACCTAGGTGGAGTCTGTGATCGAACCCAGAACCTCCGGCGGTGGCGTAGCAGTCCGACACACTAACCACTACGCCACGGGGTACTTCTACTAAAAGATTGAATCATTAAAATGATAGCTAGCTATTAACAATTCAATACAGCTTTATATTTTGTTTGTAGGTACTATGGAAATAAGCACTTAATAGTTTGATTGTAAATTGCAAAGAAAAAACTCCCACCATTGATCCAATATCCGTTAGCAAAAGTTGCATAGGTACATTATTACGAAGGACATTGGTATAACCTAGTATACCCACCTAGAGAAATTTTTTTTGTCCATGTCATCGTTTGCATTTATTCGTACATTCTATTCAAATCGTAACAACGATTTCTACCTGCAATTTAATTTCAACCAGAAATGGCTGTCTAGGTACTTCAATTTGTAATACCTCTTGAACAACATCGCCTCCAGCAGCGCAATTGTGATTTAGGATTCATCGAGAGAAAAGTCAATCACGCTTCTACAAAAAGACTTGGACTCTGGGCTATCTGAATTTACACTTGTATAGTAGACTACAGAGTATTCAGGATGACACAAATCGGTTGAAGTAATGAAAATCGATTGGCAGACATCAGCAGCCAGTTTCATTGAAGTATTCCCATATCCCTTGAAATGTAAGGTACAGATACTCGTAGAAATAGAAATGAATCTCGCTGCCTTGCTGACGACATTCATTTAAATGGTCTCATCTTTGTCATTCTGTGAACTGCGCTGCACAATGAGAATGCTTGCGAACTGTGATGGTGATGAGAAATGCTCTTTGTTGCTTCTGTTTTGGTGATTTCCAGAATCAAACTTTTGCAGAGAATATCCATAAAACGATGTCAAACTGGGCTGACAAATTGCAAAACGAGTTTGAGCAACAACTGTATCTCACAGATGCTTTTAGCGTGCTTTCAATCATTTGTTGAATATTGAAATCTCCATCTCCATTGAATATCGGTCACTGTGATTCAAATAATCCTGTCGAGTTTAGAATAATCATATCTATAGTTGCTGTTGTTCAGTATTGATTGTGGAACTTGTCTCAAACTGAGGATTACAAACAATAATTATTAAAAGGATTTTGTTTGAAAGATTAAGGTTCATTTATATTTATATCGTCCCTGCTTCTCATGGTAAAGAATGCAATTCGAAAATAGTAGAGGATAAGAAAGTATTGAAATTGGATATGTATCGGGTCCATTAGAATCTGGGTCTTTTAAGACTCATTGTGATGCCTATTTTGTTGACTATCTCATAAAGGCCGATAATCCGATTAGTAACTGGATTTTTCAATATAATGAATGTACAGAAGCAATGTCCTTATGCTTTTCTGTCATTGCGATCTTTGCTACTATATAATATTATAATAATACTAGCTTACCCAGCAGACGTTGTTCTGCCCTTCCGAGCAGATAGTGCGATGACTTAATGGATGATATAGATATAAACATTTTGAACATGAAGTGATAAGTTTGAAATTCTTAATTAAATGTAGGTATTTAAACAATCCAATTAGTTTGTCTTAAATATGATAATATGGACGACTTTGATTTCGAAAAAATACACTTACAAAAGTCCACATAAGTCCAAGTGTACTATACTGAATTATCGTTGGTTTTTGGCTGAAAAATGGGCAATTGCATTAAATTTTCTTTTAAGTTCAATCCCCTCTTAATCAGACTTTGTTGCGGCTTTGTCTTTCCAATATCTATTATTTTTGTATCTTACTGTTGTTGAAGTTTTTTAAAATGCAACGTGAATCAAAAAGATAGATGATAAATAAAATTCCAATATGGATTAATGTTCTTTTTTATTGAGACAATGTTTACGAACATTAATAAAATGTATTAAACATTGGGTCAACGTAAAGTTTACATAACAACAGATTAAAACCAACGAAGTTTGCATTATCTATTGAATTCAATGTTATATTACATAGTCAACAAATTATACATTGATTAGGTAGATTAAACGAATTAATTAATTGATAATACTGACAAAAAAAAATAACTTCTACTTCAAACTTAAAAAGATTAGATAATGTAATTGAGTTTTTCAATAACGAACAATGTTTTTGTATTACATATCTACATACACATAACATACATACAGTTTTTATAGATAAAATATCTTATTTTGAACAAAGTTACTTAGAATATTTTAATGAACTTTTGGCACATTTAACTATCTCGGAATTATTTTTTTACAAAATTGTAAAATTCTGAACAGGTAAAAGCTGTAAGTAATTCGCTTCTAATCAATTAAGGGGAGCATTTATTTTTTACATCCGTCCACTTTAGAACCATTTGTGAAAATGCTCTTTCAGCAAAACAATTAGAGTTTGGAAAACTAAAGACAAATTAAATTATATTGAAAATATTTGAAATTTCCTCAATTGAAAACCTTGTTAATATTTGTTTGCATTTTGAGAAGGAGTTGAGGTCTTTATCTTTTAATTTCAAAATTACTTCTATAATGGCTTCCGAATTATTTGATATTCTTCATAAAGAGAGTTTACATCAATTTCATCAATATGCAGCAAGGGTACAGCATTTTAAAAATCGTCGAATCTTAATTCTTAAGGAATCATTTAAATTTAAAAATGAAAGCTTAGACAGAATATTACCATATCTGAGAAATTATACTTTTTTTTATATATTCCACAAAATTAACGTAAATTCGTATTGAATCATTTTTAAAAGCTCTTTGACATCCGATCTCAAATCAGAGAGAAATATTGTCTTGCTCTGATTCCGAAAAACGTATTTCTTAGTTTTTCCTTAAACTTAGTAGGAATTTCGTCCATTTTCAAATACATTTCAACAACAGTGAGAGAATCCGATTCAATTTGTTCCGACCGAAAACATCACGTTATGAGTAAATAATGAATAAGCAAGCGTTTTTTTCTTCGTCTTCTGTTCCATGGCTTTCGCAACAATGAGTTTGAGTCGCAACCGGCACAACACCTGAATTTATGCCTAAGAACCGGGACGTACGGCAACCCTAACTGACATAATACATAATTTTGTTCATTGGCACAATGTATTTGTACATTCCGCACAATGTAAAAAAACACCTTAATAATAATTTGAAGAAGAATAAAAATTAAATTTTTCTCTACATTGACACAATGTATACATTTTTACATTGCCGCAATGTCCTTTTTTTAATTGGATAAATTTACTTCGATTATATACATTAAAAAATCTTTAATGTAAATACATTGAAAACAATGAGTATTTTTATGTATTCTGTACGCTAACTAACGAAAAAGTACATTGAATCAAAATATCATCAAGAGTCCTCAATTTTCCTTATGGGAATCACTCAATCAATGAAGTTACATTGAACCAATGATTGGTAAATTTAAATTTAAAATGTAAAGTACATTTTGTACATCGGCTCATGGAATTTAACATTGACTCAATGCAAAACAGTTTAATGTTCGGCATACATTGATTCTATGTACGATTTAAAGGTGAAGGCACCTACACTAAGTAGTGCAGGCACAAGACACAGTGACAAAACAAAAATATCCTCAAAAAAATCAACAGAGGGCAGAAATGGCTTTTCCAATAGTTTAAGGGTTAAGCCAAAAGGTATAACTTCAAGTGCTCATGATATATCTTATAATACGCCTACATTAAGAATACAGCTTTTTTAAGAAAGATCGTTGTCGATATTTTTCTCTTACGTTAAGATAGGTAGTTAGAAGAAAACGGATGAACAAAAACTGAATAATAAAACAAAAAGTTTTTAAATTGATTTTTATGGGTATAATCAGTTGCGTGTCTAGCAGAGAGAATATATGATACAGTCAACCTGTTACATATTATAAAAATACCACTTGACTCAAACCCAGCACAAAAATGGTCGCCACTGACCTAGCCAATAAAATGCCATTTTCTTACTTTCTTCTGTTTATCAGATAAATCGGAGTGTGTGAAAGTATTAAATTTAAATATGAGCAAGTGCGAAAGGTGAACTTCGAAACCGTAGCTTTTTGTTCCTCCTCGTGATCGTCATCACACACTTCAATTATAAAAGTTTTGGCGGCAAATATGCCTCTACAATGTCTACCACTGCTTAAGGTGTTTTCTTTTCTCAAGGTTTTCAGATTCCGAGTAAAAAGTATATGAAAACTGTTTGGATCATCAGGCACGCAGAAAAAGCGGAAGCCTTTTATTTTTGCCGATAATTGGAAAATGCATGGAACCAAAGTAGGACATGAATATAAAGAGAAAGAAAGAATATAAAGAAGTTAAGGCGACCTCCTATGAGGTGTGTATTGAATTTTCTTTCCCCTGGAAACCATGACTTCCAAATTGATCAAAATGTTTTCTTCCATCTTTTGGCTTTACCCATTTTATGAAATAAATACAAAAAAAAAGTCTCCTTTTATTTATAAGCACCTGGTAAACCAACCAATGTTAAAGAAAAACTTTTCAAGATGTTAGGACCAAACACGTGGCCCTGCGGTGGCGGAAAATGTAACCAAAACTGCATATTTTATTGCAAATATTGTAGCAACACGTCATTTGCCTGATTATATTAAAACTTAGTATACAAAAGGAACGCAAAGTGGTAATGGATAGACCTCATCTAGCATATAACTTAAAGGTATCTAAATACTTCTTTTGTTCTTTGCAGTTGGACATCTATCGCAAGTCTCTTCCATAATGGCAACCCTTAATAAATTCTCGAACAACCTATCTATTAACCACGACCGATATTTGGAACGTTTTTCTTTAAAGCAGCCACTAGAGCAGCCGTACCCATCAATGGAGAGCATTATCGGGCCTATATAACGAATTAAACGTTATTAAAATCTTATCAGTAGCTCTGAGAAATTTACAAATACGTAGACGTACCTACTAGCTTCTACATGCATGACACATATACTTATATGTTATTTAATATACTCGTTAAGAAAAATTATCAGACTAACATATGGATGTGAATATAATATACATAACTCCAACAAAGAAATATAACCTCCACTTATCAAAAGTCGGTCAAAAATTGAAAAATCTTTGCAAAAACAATTTTATAACTTACCTATATGTTTTTATTGCAAAGGGTGGCAAATTAAATGTTTGGCCAGGGCGGCGGAAAAGCTAGATCGGGCCCTGAAAATAAGTACACCTCAAGACCAACATCAGCATGAAAGATAGATTTGAACGGATTCAAAATAATAAGACGAATTTAGGATTGAGGCTATGCAAATTAACCCATCTTTTTTTTGACATTTCTCCGGCTTTATTAACAACTGATAAGTTATAGCCATATCTCTGTCAAAAATTAAAGCTTCTGCTATTACTATATGAACTTACAAAAATCGTTAAAAATTGGAAAAATGCTGTGGGAATTTCTGGAAATCCATTCCATTTAAGGGTTCATAAATATTCTTTGCTTCTTTTGAGTTATTAAATAAACAAAGTAGGTAGCAATAGTTCACAATGACTCCTCTCTCTGTTTCAGGCGCCCTTATAAAATTAGGGCCTAATATAATTGACGCAGCAGCTACGACTCTGGTATAGTTTTAGTAAAAAAAAATGTCTATTGAAATATTCACTTTATATTAACAAACTATTGTACAAAATAAAGTCCTTTCTCGATATCAATCCAACTATATATATGTGCACAATAGTGGTAATTTACGTAGTTCCCAAAGCAACTTTTCCCATCCAGCCAATTGAGAAAACACTCAATTCGGGTCGGGCCGGGTCTAATAACTCACATTATATTAATTTATCAAAACGTTTAATCGGCTTTAATTATATTATGGGAGGTTCCTTGCAGGCGAGAACTCGTGATTGTTGCTGTTGCCTTGATTTGACATTAATTGTTACCGCTTTGAACAATGAGTTGAAAACTGCTTCGTTGAGATAATGTTTGCTCTAGTTGATTTAATCATCACAATGGTCATTTGGGAGGAACAACGACAAGGACAAGTAGAGTAGCAGGCGACGACATATAAGACCCCTCAAGACGTCATCGCACCACATAACAAGATATCAAGCCCTTCGTTTTCGTTTTCATCTTCGTCTTGGTCCTCGTCCTCGTCCTCGTCCTTTGTCCTTGCCAACAAAACAATTTTGAAAGCGTCTTCAGTGCTGCTATGTTAATTACTGAGCGATAAGATCTAAACATCCAAGCACAGTTTAGGAAGGAATTATTCAAGAGTACGATGTTGTCCTTCTAAAATATTGAATATATAGCGAAGGACTTGCATGTTTATCGTTGTTGTTGTTGTTGTTGTTGCTGATGTTTTGATTATATTGTGTTTAAGTCTCTTTAGGTTGCTATTTTCAATTAAAGCATTTCTACTTATCATAAGATTACATTGCATTTTAACACTAAATAACACTCAAGAGCTATTTAAATTGATTTCCTGGTTTTTAAAGGATTAAACAGAGAGGCGTTATTACAGTCCTTTAGATTGTTATTGTATGTTTAATGTCCAGAGTGATTACTTTATCACGTACTACCATATTTGAATTGTGGACTGAAATCCGATTATTCAACAATGAATATTTTAATAGCTTAATTATTGCCCCGAACAAAAGAATATTATTCATTAGGCAAACAATATACATATACATAAATATATCTAAATGCAGATGATGCTGGTATAAATATCTTTGTTTGTAATGTTTGGCTATTGTTAGAGACGTGTTGACCTAAAAATCATATTTACCAAGGATGGAAGTGAATGGAATAATTGTTTATCGAATCCCTACAGGCACTCAACACTGACTTGGTTCAAGAAAATATTGGTTTATTGTGCACTTCTATTAAGCCCACAGAGGATTATTATTCCTTATTGTTGAAACATAATTTTCCTTAATTATTTCAATACAATGAAGACTTTGGAGGTAATCAAGAAAATAAATTTGAACTGGGATAGATAGGTATATGTTTGTTCTCCCAAATGATTTGGAACAGTGAGTGACCAATCATTCTTGATTTGAGATTTACCCTCCCATTGTTTGCAAACAACTCGTTTACGAACAGAATTTGTATACCTTTATTGTCCAACTAGGGCCGGTTTTTTAAAAGAAGATTTTCTCGTAAACCGCTTGACATATTTCGATAAAATTTTTAATGTGAAAGCTCTTTCATAGACAAAATAAAATTTATTATTAAATGTTCCGTAATATTTTTTTAATTTTTGAAGTGAAACTTCTTTAGGCGCATGGGAGTAAATTTTTTACTGATGCAGCGGAAATAAGCGCCACTTCCGTCCCCGAAAATAAATAGAGCGATTAAGACCGATAGACAGAGAGTGAGCAAATGCGAACGTAGAATGAAGCACATATAGCCATGGAACGAGAGTAGGGAGCGAATTTTTACTTTTATTTTCTTGGTCTCTCGAAAAACTAATAATTAAAAAAAAAATTGGTTTTTCGAAAGACCAAGTTTTTTTTTAATAATTCATCTATTCCTTGCTTAGTTTTTCGAGAATAAAAAAAAAAACTAAGTTTAAAATCCAAGTGAATTTGCAATTTGTTTTCTTTTATTTTTAATTTTTTTTCTTTCATATCGAATTCTGTACATTAATTTTTGTACTTACATGTTCTGAATAGGCAATGTAAATAATTAACAACTGCCTACATCCACAAGTTGGGACAACACTGAAAGTTGCATCCATTAAATAATGTCGTTCTGACTGTGGCAGAGATTCAAGGAGGTTCAATATTTTTGGTGCTTGGAATATGGTGTAACTGAAAGTGTTTTCCAATACCGTGTTTTTGTAAAACATATTCCATAATTGTCAATTACGTTTATTAGTAATTTTTGTTTGTTTTTTTTTTTTTTTTTTTATTGTTTTCAAATATGAATTAAGTGTTTTGTTTACAATAAAATGTTATCAATTTGCTTAACAATTATGTGTTTTTCTTTCCTTTTTTTTTTATCAATTTTTAGTTTTATTCGAAAAAAAAAATATGGACTTATGTCCCACTTTTCAAGGGAAAACTATGGAGTTATGTCCCATTAGGGTGGGACATAAGTCCATAATCGATTTATGGAGTTATGTCCCACCCGAGTGGGACATAAGACCATTATGGATTTATGTCCCAGGGAGTTATGTCCCCGCCCCGCATTAAGTGTGTCTTAGCAGACAAAAGTGTTTCGTATACCCACTATAGGCAGTCAGCAGTGTTCCCAGATTGATTGTTTTTCCCACCAAAACGGTTGGAAAAAAACTATTTGGTGGGTAAAGTAGTGGGAAAAAATTCTTGGTGGTGTTTATGGTTTGAAAATTTCCGATTGGATTGTTATTTTATAGGGTGATATTATTTTAAGGATAATTCAGTACGACATAGGTACATACCTACATACATAAATATTATAAAACTATTTTATCACCAAAAACAAAAATAAATGTACAATTAAGGCTTAAAGTTTGATTTAACAAAAAAATAGTAATTGAGCTCAGCAAGTATTTTTTACACAAAAAAGATTTTTTTTGTTGTTTCCCGAAAACCGAATTATGACAATTGTTATTTTTATATAGTCTAGGTAACTAATCAAAAAAAAAATACAAGACTTTAATTTCATTCCATAAGGCTATCCCTACACGAATAAACTATTTTGCAATTCCAGTTTCAAACTAGCTAGTGTTTAATCGATTGCATTTAAGCTGAATAGGTAGTGTGCTTTCAATACTTAATTACATGCGCAAACTTAACGAGTTGACTGCAATGCGATCAAATTGACTACGGCTTGAAACTGGGATATCAAATTTTTGATGCAAGTGCGAACTGAGTAGGCTTTTAGCGTAAAACTTTCTATTAAACAAAATATGGTGTTTTTTTTTCCCAACAGTACAAAATTAGTGGGATTTTATTTCGAGTCCGGTGGGATTTCATATATTTCATCTGGCATCATTGGCAGTCAGGTGGTTGATGGTTTTAAATAGTTTGGCGGGATGCAGGGATGTGACTTGGTATGTGGTTAAATGAGCGCTGGAAGGTTGATATGAAAAATGTGATGTGTATAATATTAAATGTGTTAGGTGGGTAAGCGGCCTTAAGAAGCTGCACTGGTCGATTGATGCGGTGCAAAAAATAAAAATTAGTTTGCCAAAGAAGTTTCACTTCTGACATGTGTACTATGTACGCACGCACTTTTTTTTAAAGAAAGTTAAATTTTTTTTTAATTGTTGGTTATTTAAAAACGGTTGGATCAACTTTTTTTTAATATTTTTTTTTTTTTATAAAAACTATAAAAATAAGCCATCTTTTAGGTATTTTGTAAATTTTATCGATACAATAGCTTTTGAGGTTTTCGTTAAATATGTATTATGTTATTTTAGAAGACTGCTTTTTCAGTCTTTGGCCTCAAATGCAAATCAAAGAAACCTTGTTTTGACAAGCTTATAGTTAAAGCTATGTAACACGTGACATATTTTATAGCAGATCATAATGATACATAAAAAGCAGTTCAGTTTGCCAAATTTGTATAGGTGTTTTAAAACTTATTATTTAGCATTATAGAAACAGAAAAGGCTTTTAAACTCAATGTCTTATGAACATCAAGCTCCAAAACAAGTATTTTCAATGAGTATTAAGAAAACTATTTGCGTCAATATCCTCAAAATTATGTTATAATTCCAGATGCACGCTTAGATTTTGATTTAAGAAAACATTTTTAATTTTTTTTCAAATTCCTAAAATGTCGTATATATTCAATTTTACTCACAAATAAAGCTCTTATTGGATTTTTTTTAACACCTAGATGTCAAAAAAAAGGGCACGACTGGGTCGCCTGAACTTACTCCAATACGTGCGAGTGGTATTGGGGATAAAGATTTTGGAAAAAAACTGGAAAAAAAATTCTATAAAATGTTATTATTCACTAAAAAGTCGGTTTTTCGGAAAAAATCAAGTAAGCCATCTGATTTCTATTACCTACTGTTTTGAATTTTAAGGAAAAACGTTTTCAAAACTGTCGGACCTGTTTTTTTCAAATAACGGTTTTTTAATTCTTTTCGAAAACATTTTCCATTTTTTTTTAAGTTTGTCAACATCTAGCAGTTTATAATTCTTATGTTTTGAAAAATTTAAGAATTAATATTAATTTAATTTATAAAAGAGCTTTCGCATTTAATTTTTTATCAAAATCAATCAAGTGGTACGAGAAAATCTGATTTAAAAGAAAAAACAGTTCTATGGGAGGTACGGTTATAAGACTTTTTCTGAAAATCGATTTTAACCAAAACATAAGATTAGCACAAAAAACAAGATTCAGAAAAAGTCATCAAAATCGTAGTAGCCGTTTTTGAGACAAATGAGTTTTTATTAAAAATCGTATGACAGGTACCGTTAGTTTAAGAGCTAGAATGTCATAATAATATCGTGTATCAAGTTTGAAGCAAATCGGCTTAGCCGTTAAGGCTGTTGGTGCCGATACAAACAGACGGACAAACAGACAGACAAACAGGTAGAAAGGAAGAATTGTCATACCCACTTGTTAACTCTATCAACGTAATGTCATGTTTGATTGTCCAAAATAATTTTGTTTACGCTTGCATAACTTAAACTCTCAACCATTTCTGTGTGTGCGTTGATCCTGTGCAGGAATTTAATTAACCTATAATTTACCGGCTAATCCGATCGACTAGTAAGGAATATACATAGGTACATCTCTCGACAAGTTTTACTCTTGGTAGATTTTTAACTTCCGTGCGCATTCACATTCGGCGTAGCAGTCCCACACACTACCCCCTCCGCCACAAACATGGCACTACGTTAAAATAGATTAAAAATCGAATACAAAAAGCTACTTATCTTTGTATTGTACATTATCTTCTGTAACATGTTTTGAGAAGTAAGTACGCATCTTAAAAAAATTCTATTTTTTTATAATTGAGTGTTTCAATTTATTAATAAACATTACAGTTCTTTCGTATATACCCAGAGCCACGGACCAAGAAGATACAGACCGCCAACTCACCATATGGTGTCTCTTATTGCCACCAAGCTAAAAATCATCTGATATGCCATTTATTTTGAGAGTGTGACGCTCTCTCTTGCTTTTAAAATCCATTTAGCAAACACACCTAAAAAATAAATGGCATACGCAGGTATAGTTGCCATTACAAAATGCACAGAGAGAGATGTACTGTACACGTATTCACAGACAGGAAAAAATATTTCGAAGGGTGTTTCAGGCAAGAGGAGTACAAGTTGGCGGTCTGTATATTGGTCCGTGCCCAGAGCTGGACCAAAATATAATTCCATAGAATTTAGGTTGCAAAGTGACAGCTTCTCTAGCTAGTAAGAGTGTGGCAGATGTTCAATTGGAATTTTCCTAAGACACATTTTGAGAAAATATGATTTTACTTCTAAGTTTCCAAAAATCCCATACACCATCACCTACGGATTCTAAGTTCTGAATAGTAGACAGCCATTTTAAAATGAGGAAGCCATTTGCATTGAACGGACACGGACACCTGCAACTGCAACGTCAGCAAGAAGAAGATTCAAACAAATAAACACATCACCATCACCATCACACAGACTGCACTTCTGGCAAAAATATTAGTTTTCAGTTGTGTGACGTTTTTGTGTGTAAAAAACAGACGAAAACTACAAGACAACAATATAAGTCTCGTGCTCCCTTAAGTGAGACAGCAGACAGGGTGAGGGTAGGTTATGGGTATAAAATATTCGTCTTAGCTTCAAGGATATACAATAAGGAATAAGATGGGACTTCTTGAAGCAAAACACATTTTGTTTTTAACTTAAATAGAGGAATGGAGGTAGAAATGGCTTTTGTCGACATACAGTCGTCAGCTAGGAAGTCAAAATATTTGGGAATGAAATATTTGTTTTGTCTTGTGCTGTCAACAAAATTGAAGATACATATCACCAGAAAGATTATTTTATTGTATGTTGAATACAAAAAATGACTATGACAACACAATGATGATTTTTTTTTACTAACTTTTGAAAACATGTTAAACACCAGGTTGCGAATGGGATTGATGGTGTAGTTACTAGGTATTATAACATTTTCTTTCCTTCAAAAGCATTTTAGGCCAGTGCCGAAGCCTTTGAAAATGGTAAAAAGTGAACAAAAATTATAGTAAGATGCGAAACCAGTTTGAAAAAGGAAGATAATATATCAATTATGAAAGGAAAAATAAATTATGGTCGACCTGTGGTCGGGAAGTGGGCGGGAGGGGGGTTTTAAAGGATTTTAAGATACAAAAAAAACGGTCTATCTCGATTTCCGGCAAAACTATAAGTCCTATGGAAAAAGTTACATTGTAGCTGTAGGTTGTTAAAAGATTTACAACTTTTGTTAGTACAATTTTTTCACATATCCTCAAAATGTATGTCAAAAATTCAAATAACAAAATGTTGGGTTTTTTATTTTTATCTTTTACAAAAAATATTTTAATTTCCCGAAATTTGGTAAAAACTTGCAGATTTATGGCTCAAACACACGGCAATTTTTATACCCTATTCTATAGAATATGGGTTTATTGTATTTGGTGTGGAGTTTGCAACATAGAGAAATAATACCGTTAGGTATAGAAAAGTATATATATTCTGACTCAGAATCAAAAGCCTAGTCGATTAAGCCATGTCCGGTCCGTCCGTCCGACCGTCCGTCCGTCCGTATGTATACTCTCTAGAAGTCGCAATTTTGGAGCTAGAAAGCTGAAATTCGGTATATATATTCTTTGGTTCAAGAGTAAGGCTAAGTTTTTGGATTGGCAAAATCCGCCTACAATAGCCATTTTTGTTGAACAACCTCAATTTGGTAAAATTAAATTATATTTTTTGTACAGTTACGATAAAAAGATAACGCTAAAATTTCGCACACGTAAGCTTTAGGTACACCTTCTTCCAATTAAATAAAAATATTTCAGTTTGGGCGTGGCCGACGCCCATTTTTCATACAAAACCATCAATATTGTTTTTATAAAATAGTAATTGTTATGTTAAAGCGAAAAACATAAAATTTTGTGGGTATTACTTGCACATAAACATCTTATGTATGAAATCAACAAATTTGATTTTGGGCGTGGCTGACGCCCACTTTTCACTGAAAACATAAAAAAATTGTTTTTGCAAATAAACGGTATTTATAATGAATCCGCAAGCCAAAATCTTGCGTTTCCAGTAGAAACTAAAAACTTTGTGTATGAAAAGAAATTTTTGAATTTCGGGCGTGGCTTACGCCCACTTTTCATGAAATAACGAAAAATGTAGTTTTAAAAATTTAAGGTACTACCAATATTCAATTAAAACATTTTCAAAACCTTTCCGTTCGTTATATGAAAAATATTTCTACATTTTCTTGTGTAAATTTTTTCAATACGCTGCAAAGATCTCGTTTCTTGGATCTTGTCTTTAGTTTTTATTTACCTACGAAGAGCTCAAACTCAAAACGTTGGCGGTTACGCCGTCGTTTGCCTCTATAAGCGCTAACGCTATATAATAGAGCGAGTAGAGAATGACAGATTATTCCGATCTAAGCGAGTTGCTCTTTTAAATGGAATTATCTTGTAGAGGAGCGAAGAGGAAAAGTGTGCTTAAAGATCAAGCGAGTTGCTCTTGGAAAATCAAACACACTGGTTGGCTATTGAGCAAAGACAACATTTATTTTGGATTTTCATCCCTCTTTTATACAAAATTTGTCTTCAATTTCCATTCAAACTTTGTTTTAATTTCCACGGCCTTCGATAATTGAAGTCCAATCACTTCGCACCTTGAACTATCATATCGCCATATCAGCATTATAATTTACTGCCTAAACATTCAAATGTATCTCATATAATTTTGTCAACGAGGGCCATGCAGTAACATGAACCCTTAATATTTTCGTTCGTTGTTTGTCGCTTGCATTCGGTCATTCGCTTCATAGTATGGCATGCACATGAAAGTATCTCATGTATCTAAGGCAATGCACTTGAAGAATATTTCTATGAATGCTTATCTTATTGTATTTTTTTTTTTTTTTTTTTATATTAAGCCCGCACACAAGGGGTTATTAATACCCTTAATATGAGTTAACACAGTGCGAGCGTTTAGGAAATGTGGATAGGATATAAAAGGAGGTGCCGGTGCACATTGGTTTTGAATGTCTGTATATAGCAATGGGAGGGAAAAATCGAGCCGGGTAAAGCATTCCACATTCTTGTAGTGCGGCTAAAAAAAGAGTCTCTATACTTAACAGTACGTCCGAAGTTAGGCTCGAGGGTAAATTGATGGGCATTCCTTGCGGTGCGGGTGTTACGGGGGAATTGTTTCAAGGGAGGAACGCAACTGGCTATTTCACTGGAGCACTGTTTATAGAAGTAGCGATAAAACAAGGTGAGGCAAGAAACATTACGGCGATGTTCGAGTGAAACAAATGTTTCGGTAATGGTTCTTTCACCTATCAATTTTAAGGCTCTTTTTTGAATCCTATCCAGGAGGCGCAAGTGAGTGACAGGAGCACCTGCCCAGATATGAGAATTGTACTCTAGCTTCGGGCGAATAAATGCCTTGTAGATTATAGCCAGATCAGAAGGGGAAAAATATTTCTTACATCGATTTAGGAAACCTAGGCAATTTGCGGCATTTTTGGCGACGTCAAATATGTGATCGTTCCACAGAAGATGATTTGTGATGCACATACCTAGAACGCAAAGCTGATCGGTTTCCTCGATGCAAGTGCCACACATGGACAGTGACATAGGGAGTAGGTTATGCTTTAACGACAGAAGACAGCATTGAGTTTTTGAAGCATTAAATTCCACGCGGTTGATAATTCCCCATTGGACAATGCTGTCAAGATCGGAATTTAATGAGCTTATCATACGCTGCCGTTGCATTTCCACGTCCGAAGAACATGGACGTGAATCTGGAAACGAATATGAGAAGCTGAGAGTACTGTCGTCGGCAAAACAATTTAGTGGATTAGAAGTATTAGACAAGAGATCATTAATGAAGATTAGAAAGAGTGTTGGAGACAGAGCGGAGCCTTGGGGCACACCAGCATTTATTTTGTGGGTAGCAAACTGAAAACCATCCAAAACAACGCGAATTGAACGGTCCGAAAGGTAATTTCTAATCCATCGAAGGAGGAGTTCATCGATGCCAAATGCACGCATTTTCGATAAAAGAGCTTCATGCCAAACTCTATCAAATGCCTTTGAAATATCAAGTGCAATAATCTTACTTTCTCCAAAACGATGTAAAGATTGGTTCCACTGTTCGGTGAGATATACCATCATATCACCAGTGGACCTATTGCTACGAAAACCGTACTGCCGGTCATTAAGAAGTTTCCGTTTCTCAAGATATTTCTTGATCTGAAAGTTTATCAGAGTTTCCATGACCTTGGAAAGAAGGGAAGTCAGTGCAATTGGTCGGTAATTTGAGGGGGATGAAGATACGCCTTTTTTTGGGATGGGCTGGACAAATGCTGTTTTCCATCCACTCGGGAAGAGACCTGATGTAGAATAGGAAAGATGGAAAAGCTTACGCAGTGGCTTTGCCAGCGTGGAAGCACACCTCTTCACAACTATGGGAGAAATACTACCCGGCCAGTGGATTTGTGTATGTTGAGATCTTTTAGTACTCTTGCAACTGTATGAGTGCGAAAAAAGATTTGTCCCATAAAACCATTAACGTTCTCAAGTACAGGAGGAGTCATATCACACTGGGGTAGCGTTGAATTAGCAGCAAACTTTGCTGCAAATAAGTCTGCTTTAGCTTGGGAGCTTACCACAGGAGTGTTATTATCGACGAGCGTCGGAACCGAAGATGTAGGAGAGTTACGTACATTTTTTACGAATGACCAAAAATTTTTAATACCGCTGGGTATGAATGGGCGACGTATTTTTATGGATACAAATGAAATAGTTTAGGTTGCTATGATGTAGCAAGCAAAGGGAGATATGGCGCCAGGCGTGTGCTGTGAGGTTTCAATTATCGGAGCTCGGGACGATAAATGATCACTGGTGCGATCCCTTCACAACGGCCACTTTTAAAGGCGTGGTTTTGATAAAATACATTTGTTCAGGTAAGATCGTACTACTCGATTCAGCTGTAGTTTAACACATATGCCTAAATACTGACTAATTATCAAAGCTTAGTTAGTGCTTTAAATTTGTCTTACACATTTTTAGGGCACGCCCACTTTTATGGGGCGTTTACGTCAAAAGTCATAATATGCATTAATTTTTTAATGTTCTTTTTTACTATCGGTCGCAGTTTTGAAGTACGAAGATGAACACTTCAGTTTGTATACCTTGGTTACGTATAGCAGAGTGTTGTTCAAGAATTGTTAAAAACACCCATAATCGCTATTTCCAATCAAAATCTAATTTCTAAAAATTTTAGTTTTGTCTTGTTTTGTTCAAATTGATCTGCAAGCTTGAAATTGAATGATGAGCTCATATAGTGATTACCTTGGCAATAAAAAGTGTCAGCTATAGGCTTGGCACACACCTTTTTTTTGTTGTAACAGCAGTTATTGTACGTCGGCCAAACAAAATTTATTTTATTGAATTTTTGTCTGCCTGCTAAAAAAGAATTTTTTTTCTGATACTCGAATGCAAATGCATATACATACATATACAAAAAATATGGGGAATAGGGTATCCAACAGTTCGTTGCAAATGTTCTGTAGCTCTCACTTATGTTTTTGATTAAAAATATTAATTTGTTCAATAAATTTTGACTTAATATCGAAAAAACACACTAATTTTCAATCGAAAAATCTCACGTCAAAACATTGGCTTTTTTTTCAAGTCGGTGTGGCTTTGATTTTCTGAAATCTCTACTTTCCGATTATCTAAAAAAAATTTACATTGCCATGGTAAATTTTCTCAGAAAATGCATAATGCAGTAGACGCTCGATATAGTGAACCTCTATAAAGTGAACTATCTAGTATAGTGAACCACCAAAACTTAACACAGACTACTCTAAATAATGAACTCTGAGGATCTCAATATATAGTGAACTTAATGTTTTGGGACGATATTCAACGAAAAAATTTCTGTTGCAATGCGCCTGTGAAGGTCAACTATTGCCGAATAATTTTACTATTCTTCCGTGTATTTTTTTCACATTGTCACGATCAAAAACACAATTTTTTGATTTGGCTTTGCTTTTGATACAGATTAGTAGTCCTTCAAGTAAATTCCAGGAAAACGTCGAAGTGTGTTAAGTTATAAGTGTATGAAAAGACATTTATTATTTAATACATCTACGAAGAAAAAATCTGCCAGATAATGGATTGATTTTAAAACAGAAGGCAATTTCAATTTTTGAAAAAATCAATAAAAGCAGGTATGGGTTCTTCGCAAGTGATGGCTGCTTTAAAATAAAAATTTTGTAAACTGTTGAATTAATAAAAAAGAATTGTATTTATAATCAAATTTAGTGTTGGTAAACATTTAAAAACTCCCGCTCGAAATAGGGAACAATTTCGATATAGTGAACAGGCTTTGTTTTTTATTAGTTCACTTTATCGAGCGTCTACTGTAAATACTAACAACAAAAACTCGAATCCGAAATTTTTTTTTAACCATTATGTAGAATTTTGAGCTGTTTATTAACTTATTTCGTCTTCCCTATTTACGTAGTTAATGGTTTTTTTCTTTGAATGAACTTTAAGTCTTTCTTTTCACTTTTAAACTCAATTGATGTTTGTTTTAAAAAAAAGTTCACTCAACTCTTTTCTTATTCTTATCTCACACAATAAAGAACATGATTGGATTTAAAAAAAAAAAAAAATCTAATATTCGCATTCAGCTGCAAACACCCGCTGAGATTAATTTTCTTCCTGGCAGGCTATTTATCATAATTTCTTGGAGGAAAATTCTACACAATATAAAAAGCTTTGTGTTACGTTGGAACTCTTTTTTTTTTTAGAAAAACATGTGGAGTTGAGTATGTTTGTAATGGAAACTGCAAGGATATAGAAACATGAAAGGAATAACCCTTCTGTTCAAGATATGAGTTCTGACTTTTTGGCCTTTGAACAGTCCGCGTGTTTAAATCAGAAAGGAATCGCGCTCTCCTTAAAATTTTAAATAATTTTTTTGTTTACTATCGAACATAACAATATTTTACATAACAACTTAAAATTACTTGAGAAATAAACTATAAAACAAAGCTTCTACCATCCACCTGATGAAGGAGTCAAAGGCAAGTAAGGCTTTCCCTTGAAAGATGTTGAAGGCGTGTCATAAGAATATCCATGATTATGACCATCGTTGTGATGCGTCGGCAAAGATGAAGGAGGCAATGGTAAATATGATTGTCCTTTGAAACTTGATTCAGGTATTAAGGATTGCTGAGGCTTATCGTAATTATAACCGGATTGTTTAGGGCTTTCATATTGATAACCCGTAGAACTACCTTGATGTTGCTGATGGTAATGATAGCCTGTATTGGATGTCGATGGTGCTGGTAGGTAGGGGTATCCTTTAAAATTCGAATAAGTGCTAGATGACTGATGTTGGGGTTTCTCATATTGGTAGCCGCCGTTATTATAATTTGTTGGGGGTTGGTAACTCTCATAATAGTTTTGTTTTGGAGCATCGTATTGGTACCCCAAATTCAAAGAATGTCCTGGATTCGTTTCAGGCTTATTTCCAAACGTCGTCGTACTCGAACTCGGATATTCATGTCCTTGATAACCATTGTTGTTATTATGATACTGATGAGGTCCGTTTTGAGCTCCTGCATTCGAGTAATCCAATCCTCCACCACTGGCAGGCATACATTGATATCCGTTACCAGAGTGTTCGCTTTGGCTGGGTTTATATTGCGAGTATCCAGAATTTTGTGAAGAACCAAAACCTTGTTTTGTAATTTCGAAATGATTGCCATTGGAATTTGAAATACTTCCTGTATGCTGACCATGACCCGTTGAATCATGAGCAAGGACAGCCTTCAAAATCTGATCTAGACCATTTCCATTATATTGATGGTTATCATTATACTCTCCGTTTTGATATGACATCTGACCTCCCAAGCATACCGCTGAACTTCCCAGTAGGAAGATCAAAAGCTATTCAGGAAAAAAAACATAGGGTTAATCAAAATTCAATGTTTCGAAAATCGAATCGAATATGCCATGAGTGAATCGTCCTAAATAGAGGATAAGCGCACGCATCGACTTTTTGGTATCTTATAATAGAGTTTTTATTTCAATGATATTTTGCAAAGTTGAAACTTTGTTTTGTGCAGAAGTAAATTTCATAATCCAAAAACTTTAAACCAAAATTATTTTAAACATTTTACCGTTATGTGTCTTAATGAATTCATGCTTAGCTGGTTTGAATGGATTCACTTGCTAATATCTGCCTCAGCTTGGTGCTTGTTTTTATAGCATTAGCAATTAAACAATTAAGGTGTACCTAACGTACCTACAACCGAAGCAAGAGATTTCGCTTAGCAAATGTTACGCAACTTAGCAAAAAATAAATTGACAAAAGACTTGAGAAAAAAAAAAGACAAAATTATCACTGATTGATGTTCAATATCTAGTCCGTTGAAGTGTTTCCATTTGAAATGTAATATTATGAAGCATTTATTGAACAAAAGACCAATCATTTATAAAATATCTTCAAGTGCGTAGAGGCGGCCGTAGCATTATTTGTGGGGAGGCTGGAGTTGCGCGTCGCGTCGTGTGCCGTATAGATAATACACAAAAAGATACATTTGAAGCCATAATAATTGAGCTCAAGTTGAATTTATATATATATTTTTTTTTTTTTTTTTGAGTAGGTAGGTCGTAAAGAAGAAGAAAGCTGTGAACAAGTGAAATGATGTGTTATGAATTCGAGGGCTTCAATTCAACAAGTATAGTTTTGAAGAGCCACTTCTTTGCAAAAAGATGTTATGAAATTTGTAATTATTTTTGAGTGTCTATTTAATAAAATGATCAATCATCTTTAATAATTTTGGTATTTGTAAAATGAAATTTTGGAACTAGCTATTTATATCTTTTTATTGATGTTGGCAATATGCTTCTGTAAAGGTTAAGGAATTGAAGTGTAGGTTGGAATTGGAGGTGTAAGTGGTTTAAAAATAGATAATGATTTTATTTCGATGCTTGTGATAATTTTTTTTTGTGTATTTGAATAAACGCTGTAAAGTTCAGTTATGGATTTTAGTAAAATGTATTTGTTAATGTTTCACAAAAGTAACAAAGTCGATTTTGATGGACGTACAATTTGTTGAATATTTGAATAAGATTATAGCTTATGCTAAAGGCGTTTAGATGGGAGTGGTAAATTCTAAAAAATTGTCTTCAAAAAGCGAAGGAATTTATAAAATATAGGGGCTAACAACATTACTATCCTCATTTCAAAATATGCACTAGGATCTGAGAAAAGGGACCTGAAAGACCCCTCCTTAGATCCATTCCAACCCGTCAGTTCCTACTTCTTGTATAAATGTTGTTTCAAATTACATGGGAACTATCTTCTACTATGGCTTCGTTATTCCGGTTAAGGTGATCAAAATCAATAAAAGTTTGTTTATTCCGTCCGTTTTTACTAATACGACTTCCACCAAAATAAAAGCTTTAAAAGTTTTTGTCTGCCTGTGTATCTGTATGTTCGTAAGCACATCACACAAGAACTACATCATAGAATTGAATGCTGGCTGTTTTCACTAATGTATTCCTAGAATTCTCATTTAATAGTATAAATCCTCTACTTTATTTATTTATTGAAATAACTTACTGCAGGAAAAAATATCTCAAGATATTTCATTAACAGATTTTTTCTCATATTAATCTCATCTCTCAAATGTTCCATGCTTTGTGCTCTCATACAGAAATTAAGTAGCAACTCCCAGGTCCTGGGCGCAAAAAAATTGCAGTGTTTTGTTAAAAATCGGCGATGTTTTATTTCCTCAATGTAACGGGTAAGTTACTCTATTGGATGCTTTGTAAGATTGTTCTTTCGGTGGAGGAACTCATTCATTTCACTCATCTTTCTAGATGTATCTCAAGTAACACCTCGCCAAAATTCTTGACTTTTAAACAAGCAATACTACTTATTCCCTAGCCTAAAGCTTCGTCTTAGGGGCTGTAGAGCTGGTAAAGAGATTTTAAGACTTTTGGACGTGCCTATTTATAACTTAAAGTGCATCGAAATTGAGTTTAATTTATAGTCAATAACATTAATTTTTCATGAAAAAAAATTTGCTGTTTTGGAAGATGTAGGACCCACCAAAAGTTGCAAATCAATAGTCTTTCCATGGCATTGTTTCGTTAAAGGTAGACCTACCACGACGACCCAGATTCATTTTGTTTCCATGACACTGCGTTCTGATAAAGGGCCAAGTATCCAATCCAATCTTTGCAACCTCAGGTGTTCTTCAGGGCAGTCACCTTGGACCGCTGTTATTTGTGATTGCTATAAACGATGTTGGTATAGTATAATAAACTTCTGTGACTAATCCATTTATGCTGATGACATTGAAAATTATGAATGTCATCACTTATTCTTCTGATTCCTCTCTACTTCAGCGAGACTGAAATTCTTATACCATACTTGGTGTAGTGAAAATTCCCCAGATAAGAACTAAATGTTAGGAAGTAAAACAATCGATGACTTTTCTCGTAAACGCCAGCCCTTACTTCTTCAAACTTATTATTTTTAAATTGTACCTGTTAGTTCACTTCGTGCGTCTCTTCCATTCGCGATCTTGGGATTATTTGGATCGTGAAATAAATTTTCTTACCCATTTTCATCAAATTATTGCAAAAGCAAATTCAATCAATCAATTTTCCAATCCCTGTGTTACAAAATCTCTCTTCACCACATATGTCACACATGTTTTCGAGTATGCTAGTGAGGTCTGGTCTCCCTATCAATCCACCTACTCTAATATAATTGAAGCTGTGCAGCGAAGGTTTCTCCACTTTGCTTTACGTACCTAACTTCCCTTTGTCGAATAGGTATACCCTTATTTTACACCGCTACGAAAATCGCTTGCAAATAATCGACCTCCATACTGTTGCTAAACGACGAGATGTCGCTGACAGTCAACCTCTCACTGGGTACCATTGATTCTCCAGCACTCCTCGAAATGAACTCAATTCCATTCATTTCTTCCTCTTCCCTTCTCTTCAAACCAACTATTGCCATTCGAATCCCGTCAAAAGAATGTTACGCCTACCCAATATATCCTTGACTCTTCCACAGGTTAATATCCTTTAGATTAGAAGATACCTCTACACCCACTTTTGGTTATCCCACAACCTACCACATAACATGAAATTAGAATTAGAGTCCAGATTTAAAGTTCTTTATATGAACATGAACATTGGACATGCATATTGCATTATAATACATACATATCGTTATTATTATTGTTAACATTTTTTTGATTGAATTAAGCTCTTTAAAATAAGACCTTGTTTTCGGAAAAAGCCAGCCAATGCAAAATAATTGAATTTCGACCATATCAGCAAAAAATGATTCATAGAAATTGAAATATCCAGCCATTCAGGCCGTTCCTCAGTGAATGTTATAAAAAATAAAATGCACCACTGGGTCGCACGAACTTGCTCTGTGGGTGCAAAAGTACGACGAAAACAAACTTTTCGATCAATAAGAACAACTCATTTTTGAAAAATTTGGTAAAAACTAAAAAAAAATTGGCTAAAACTGGAAAACTCGATATACGGGAGCTAATTTTAAGTAACCTTTAGTATATCAAATTTAGATGTCGTCTTTTGGGTGATATAAATGATATAAATTTCCGCTTATGGCCAAATTAATAAAACTGATATTACCAATTTCCGCTATTATCATGTGTAGCCAAAAACTAAAAATGCAATTTTCTTTGAAGTATTCTATGTGTGTTACATACAAAGTTTCATAAAAATCGGGGGAGCCTTTTTTGAGTAAATTAGAAAAAACGAAAAAATTGGTGGCTCTTTGTATAGGAGCCACCATTTAAAAAAGAGAAACTGCAAAAAAAAAATCAATGCCATCTGATAGGAAGCTGTAAGAAACTATACAAAACAAAGTTTGAGTGAATTCGATGCAACCGTTGACAACTTATGGCCATTTGAAAAAAGCCGTTAAGAGCAGATCTCCGTTAATTGCATTTTTAGCCAAGAACTAAAAAAAAAACGCAGTTCTCTATAAAACACTAAAAAAATATAACACACAAAGTTTAATCAAAATCGTCGGAGCCATTTTCGAGCAAATTAGAAAAAACCAAAAAAAGTTGGCTAAAACTCAACGGCTCGTTGTATGGAAGCCACCGTTTAGAAAGGCTTCAGTGAAAAATTTACTAAACCATCCTATAGAAAACTATAAAAAAATATGTCAAACGAAATTTGAGTCGATTCAATCAAGCCGTTGTAAACTTATGGCCATTTGAAAAAAAGCCGTTAAAACATGATTTTCGTTACGACTATTTGAGCCAAAAACAAAAAACGCAGTTTCGTTAGAAATGCTTAGATTAAGCTAAATTTTGAGTTTAATCAAAATCGTAGGAGCCATTTTCGAGAAAATCCAAATTGAAAAAAACCGTTACTTGAAAGGTACCAGTTTGGGCTGGGCTAAAACGAAATAAAAAAACCCCGACAACCGTTTTTCTTCAAACTGCTATAATCAAGTTTGAAGAAAATCCGTCAAGCGGTTTAGGCTGTAGCATAACGTGAAAAAGCGCACATCCGCACAGACGTACAGACAGACCGACGGACGGTATGGCGGAAACCACTTTTTTGGGCTTCTCTATCATCGTAATGTCGTGTTTGATTAAAAACCTCGATTTTTTTTTCTGCGCGAACCCAATACTTGCCCTATTGAGCAAGTAAAAAAATCAAAAGCGTTCAACCGTTTAGAGTAATAACAGATCCCGATTTTCAGAATTGGATATTTAGTATTTATTTTTAATTTTTGCCCTAGGCCCAAAAACAACGGTAACGGTGAAGAACGACTCCAACGGTTTGATAATACTTTCAGAATGCAATTTTTTTAGGACAGTCTTTGTTTTGGTTAAAAAAAGATTTGTCGGAATTTGTCGGTACTTCTCATAGAACCTATATTTTCAAAGAAAGTCTTCTCGTAAACTATATCTACATCCGATTTCAATATCATTTTGGACTCTGGAAAACATTTATAACTATTGATATGGTATTTCAAAATTTGGTTTTCGAAATATATGTTGGAAACGGTAAATAAACTAAACTAAACTAAACTAAACTAAAAAAACTGGTCAAACGATTTTCGATATTTTTTTTTTCCTATAGATACATATTAAGCAATAATATTTCATTACCTACCTACTTAGTTTCTCCAAAAAATCTTTTGAACTCTTAAAAAAATTAAAGATTTTTCATATTCTTTATTCAATATGCACGATTATCTTGCATATGGACAAGTTCATGCTACCCAGTCGTGTATTTCATTTATGTATACAAAATACAATACTTATAGAATGTTATAAAAAATGTGCAAAATTGTAAAATGATTTTTTTTGTAGAGGGTGTTCTTCTTAGCTGCATGAGAAGTTTCGATGGCTGTTGTCTATGGTTTGACAGTTGAAAATGTCAAACTGTGTTGATTAACGAATCACCATTACATCCATTACAATACAACTGATTGTTTGATGCGGTTTACACGCTGGCGGCATCATCATCATCTTTCGAAATGAGGAAGGAGCTGCTGCCTTAACGGTGAATGGCGACCGCTATCGAGCTATGCTGACTGATGTTGCTGATGCAACTTGGCATACAGGGCGCTTAACCATCAATTAAATTGCAAAATCGATTTGGTTACAACTTTATTTCTAGAAGTGATCCTTTCAACTGGCCCCTCGTTCATGCGACTTAACACCTCTTGATTACTTATTATGAGGCTATGTTAAGTCATTGGTTTATGTAAACGAACCTGCAACTTTTTAATCATTGTAAGCCAATATTTAAGCCACCATTGACGCCAAACGGCCAGATTTATTGAAAAAAGTAGTAACAAAATTGGACTGATCGAATGGACTATGTAATACTCACAGTCTTTGTGGACATAATACGCTGGAAATAATATTTAAGAAATAAATGCCATACAATTATCTATCAAATTCTAATAATAAAAAACTCATTCCAACGTAATAGTGCCTTGAATTATTATTTAAAGTTCTCAAGCTTCTCCGCTGCTATAGAATACATTTTTATTAACCAATCCGTACCGTATTCCATTTCAATCACTTAAAACGCCTCAAGAAATAACATAACTTGACATAGTATAGTTCTCCCACCCATTGTTGTTTCTATACAAACAAGGCTTATTGTATAAATATCATGCTAAAGGACATCAGGCACTCAGAGGTGTTCTATGATAAATAATATTGTGCTTGTTTGCCCTTTGCAAAGTCAGTCAATCAATTTTCGTCCTGGCAGCTTTTATTATTTGTCTTGACTGGACTTACACTATACATATACACTTTATTATTAATAATTAGATTTTCTTTAATCTCCAAGTAAGAAATGTAATTACATTATTGGTGAATTAGTTGGGTAACGGGGACGGGGAGTGATAAACCTTACTAGGAGAACCCACAAATACTTATTGCCACCAGCTAGCGCAGCGAGAACAAAGAATATAATTTCAAATCTAATTCCTTCCCATCACTCAGTCTGTCTGCTCTAGTTCAGAAGCTATATTGCCAGCTTGCTACCTCTTTTTCACTTTAAGACAAAATAAATGCTGTGACATGTGAAATGACACAAACAGACAAATTAGACATTTAATTTGCGAAGAGCTTCTCAACAGGAGATCGCATCCTTTCAAATGGGCGAGTGATTTGCCATTTAAGGGACACTAACACGGAATATGGTCATTATTACCTGCCAACCTAATGGTGTCAGATAATTTCCCTTTTAAATTAACTCCTATGGCGTGTCATGCTTAAGGTAAGCAGATTGCCAAAGATACGCCTTAATTACATTTGAATTAAAAAAAAAATGTCAAGGATAATGTGTATGATGTATACCTAACCTTATATTCGTTTAAGTCGGATTTGGGAGAATCTTGCAAAAATTATGTTCACTAAAATTATTTATAATATTTTAATGCGAGTATTTGGTTACTTGTGAGACTGCAAATCTAAATTTTTATATATTTCTTGCTTATATTTTTTTTGTTTTTGTGGATTTAAAAACTCAAAAAAGAAAATGAGTAACAATTCAGTTTTTTATAAAAATAAAATCAACTCAAGAAAATATCCGTTTTTTTTTTTTTTTTAACGTGTGGTTTTCAATCTGGCAATAATTTTTCTTGGAGTTGGACTTTTTGACAGCTATCACTTGATTTATGCTCAGTTTGGTTTGCCATTTTATAATAAATAGACTAACTCCTGAACAACGTTTGCAAATCGTGCAAATTTATTACCAAAATAATGATTCGGTTCGCGCGACGCGGTCGACGTAATGGACCAAGAATTTATTCGAGCCAGCCGTGGCGGCCACTTTGCCCGAAATCATTTTTAAAACATAATAGCAAACCCCTATCTTTATAATACAGCTAAATTCTTGGCTAGAAAATTAAATTATATAAGTAATCTGTAAAATTAAAGATCTTAACTTTGATCTTAAGATCTTAACATCAATGAATGCAGTTTTCGGCAAAGCCTTCAGTATATATTGAATGCAAAGTTTAATAAATATTGTAAAAGAATTTTTAGAGCAAATTAGGGGAAACAATAAAAAATTTGCCACAATCTAGTGGTTCCTTGCACGGGAGCCACCATTTAAAAAAAAGTAACTAAAGAAATTGAAATGCCATCCTATAAAAAACTATGACGAACTATAAAAAAAATACATAAATTGTTGGCACAAAAGCTCCAAGCGGGTCCGGGGCCTGAGACTTACACTCTCAACCACTCCTGTGTGTGCGTTGATATTCTGCAGGAATGGAAGGGACCTACAATTTACCGCCGAATCCCAACGGCTAACAGAGCAGCACTTTCCATGACATTAATTACTCTTGGAGGATTTGTTACTGCCTCGCAAGAGGCAGTACCCTGAACCTTCGGCGTAGCAGTCCGACACACTAACCACTACGCCACGGGGTTCTACATGAGGAACTATGTATATGCCAAATAAAGTTGCGAACTTATGGTCATGTATTAGTAGTAGTGTACAAGTATTATCAAAGATGCCATTAGTTTGTCATATTTTGAGTTAAATCCAAATCGTAAGAGACGTTTTCGAGAAAATCCAAAATGAAAAAAAAACAACGTTACTTGAAAGGTACCAGCTTGAGCTGGGCAAAAACGAAATAAAAGAAACCTCGACAACCGTTTCTCTTTAAACTGCTATAGTAATCCGATAAGTGGTTTTGGCTGACAGACACGCCATCTGTCTTTTCTCTAGTAATATCATTTTTGATTATAACCTCGATTTAATTTTTCAAAATCGTTCTACTAGCCTTTTTTTACAAAAAAAAGTTTATTTAAAAACATTTCAAAAATATATTCTAATTTTTGTTGAGTACCTACCTATGCAAATTTCTGGAACTTTTTATTAGAAAAATAAAACTTAAAAAAATTTTATCGGGCTGTTTTTTTTATAAATCAGAAAAAAAAATAATTAAGTTGTGAATTATATCGTTCATAAAATTTCATCAAGATTGAAAATTGTATAGAAATCCGTGAAGTATTTTACGAGCAAATCTGCTATAACCAGTCCTATGGCAGGTAAAGTTATAAGAAAGAAAAGTCCAACCAAAATATGAAATGTACACAAAAAACACCATTCAGAAAGTTTTATCAAAATCGTAGGAGCTATTTTAGTGAAAAATAAATTTGTCATTAAAAACCAAATGGCAGGTTACTTTTAAAGCTAGAATGCTTATTCCAAAAACTCCTCAATAGCACGTCCAAATAAAAAACCGTCCAGCAGTTTAGGCTGTATAGTGTATACGCCGATACAGACTGACAGACATAATTATTGTCCGACCCATTTTTTTCGAATTTCTTATCATCGCTATCGTAATGCCATGTTTGATTGTTTGAATTTTTTAAGAATTCATAATTTGCTGCCTTATACAAATTACCTTTTGCATTATATTTAGTATGTTCGGAAATAAAAAGAAAAACTAAAAAGAATATTTGTTTTTGACTCAAGAACAATAGGTTTGCCTGCAAAATGGAAACAGAGAAATTAACACCATCATAAGTAGATTATTATGTTAATTCGCTTTTGAATGTTAATTTATTGAAAGTTGTAAATATTTTAATGGAAAAGTTAATTGTTCTTGTTAGTTCTTGTGGGTTCTAAAAAGGAAGTAACTTGAAATTGAAACGCATTCACTTTTAAGTTCACAATGATTTGGTTAACGAAATTGTTATTTTCGATATTAGAGCGTGTCAATAAATATTGTTGTCAATTCATGTAAGCTTTTAAATTTTAAGTGTATTTTCTTGGTGCATAGCTAGATATGTAAATAAACGTATTTTGTGAGAAAAAAGAAGAAGAACCACTTGAAAAATATACACAAACTTGAGAAACAAAGTAGGAAAAATTGAGAGTTATTAAATAGAAGTCATTAAAATGTGCTCAGATAACCTCAATAAAAAATACTTTCTCAATAATAATGTAGCAATACCAAAAGCATTGATGATCCAAAATGGAATGTGTTTAATTCTTCAGACGATGATGAGTTTTCGTCACCTGTTTTGAATTTCATTGCGTCTATGAGTTTGAAGCATTTGTAACATTGAAAAGTGTTAGATCCAATGCAGCAGTTTGTGATGGGGTATCATTAAAATTTATCAAAATGATCTTTTCCTCACATTAATAATTATATTTTTACCCATTCAATTTACTGCAGTATAATGAGATTCCTATTAATTTGGAAATATGATTAAGTGATTCCCGATACCGAAAAACTACAAAAGACGTGTTCTTGAGAACTATAAAAGTAATTAACTTTAGTATTCTGACACGCGCGCCTGTCGAAGGTTTTGGATATTTTAATGCAGCATCAAGTATCAACCATAACAATCTATACTCAACTTTTGATAGTTGGATTTTCTTTAAAACGATAGGTGTACGATGGCTATTGTAGGAATTGCTAATGCGATAATGAAAACATTATAAATTATTGTCCAATTGATTTTCCAAAGGCTTTTGGTAGTGTTGTTGATCAAAAACATTTTTTCTTAATAAGCTCAAACACTACATCTTCCCTTAAAAAACTCCTTAATTCTAATTGCAAGCTATTTCAAGATAAATGGTTTCAACAGGTACATACCTAAAAACTTTAGTGTTTCCTCATTCTTAAAAGTTAAGTGTGGAGTTTCTCAATGGTTCATTTAAAGTCAAATACTCTTTCATTCATTCTTCGCATTATATATTCTGCACAAACACGAAAGCTACTTAATGATCTAGTTTTTTTAATTTATCTTATCACAATATAAATATGACTTAATTGGTATAACTTCTGTAGTGGTAAGTTAGACATTGAAATTCTCTTGTTGCCATTGCCAAGACATGTAGAACAACGAAATTTGATAACTGTCCCTAATTCCCATTGGTTTTTATTTTTCAAAAATTGTATTTTTGTTTCCAAAATAAAAACAAACAAAAATTAATTCAAAAACTTTTTTGAAAAAAAAAACAAGCTCACCAATTGTCAATAGGACAGATTGCATTTTGATATAAAGTCCCCTTATTCCAACTTGAGGAACATACTTTGACACAAGCCTTTTACTGTACATGTACAGTACACATACACCACCAAATGAATATTTCCGTTCAAAATTCCATTCATATAAGTATGTTTCGTATCTCTATCTTGTCACATTCAGATATGTTTTTAATATATAATGCAAATTTACTACCGTATACACAAAATGTGTTGCAAGAAATGTACAATACATATATTGTTGTGAACTGTTCGAGAGGAATGGGAAAAGTTTTTCTGTTTTATATTTTAAGTTTTTTTATTCAGTACTTTTTTTTGTGCAAAACAACTTATTTTTTCATTGATGGATGGAAAGTATTATGAGAAAAATAAAACGAAAACACTGTCAAACTAAGTTTTTTGATAAAACTTCTGCAGCATCAATTTTTTCACATGTATTCTTTTATTTTACCTACAATAATGACAAAGAATAAAAAAAACTAGAAGATCTCCCAATTTTGATTTATTCGGATTTAACTTTAAGATAAATAAAATACACGCCTGGGTCGCACGTACTTGCTCTGTAGGTGCGATGATAAACTTTTTTTCGAGCAAGCAATAACTACTCTTTGTTAAATAAAATAAACAAAGAAGATCAATGTCTGAAGTCTTAAGAAATGTTTATGTCCTGCATTGTGGACATATTGACAGCGTTATAAGATGCGTTAATTTTGCCAATTATTTTGTTAAACTCCAAATGGATAATGCCGTTTATAAACAGATGTCCGTTACTTGTATTTTTAGCCAAAATTTAAGAACATATTTATCAATGAAATGATCCCAAAAATACCCACGAATTAAATCAAAATTCTTAAAGTCATTTTGGGAAAATTTTGTAAAAACTGAAAAATTTTGGCTAAAACTGGAAAACCGTTATATTAAAGATGGAGGTACCATTATTTGGTTGCTATATGAAATACGCTTACCTTATAGGAAGTCTGAACCATTTCATTAATGTCGTGTTAAAATTATGGTCAATTTAATATAACCGTTGAAACCAGATTTGCGCTTTTATCATTTGCAGCCAAAATCCAAAAAAGCAGTTTCCTCTTAGCCTCCTAAGTTTGAATGAATTCGAAAAAACCATTGCTTATTTATGAGCTATGGCCATTATGAAAAAGATCCGTCAAGACCAGATCTCAGTTAGTTGCATCTTTAGAAAAAAACTAAAAAGGCAGTTATTTTAAAAACACTCAAATTACACACAATTTTTAATCAATTTGATCCCTACTTGAGCAACGTTGGCTAAAACTGAAAGACTCGTTTTATGGGAGCCACCGGCCGTTTAGAAAGTTTTTATTGAAAAAAAGCCCAAAAAACGTAGTATTATTAAATGCACTTGGTTAGTTAAATTTTGATTTTAATCGAAATCGTTACAGCCGTTTCGAAAAAATGCAAAATGGAAAAAAACAGTTTCCTGAACGTTTGGGCCGGGCAAATACGAAATAAAATAAAGTGCACAACTGCGTCGTACGAACTTGCTATAATGTGTTAAAATGGTCTTGGGGCTTGAGATTTTGGGAAAAGCATTGAAAAAATTATATGAATTTTTTTTAATCACTTAAAAATCAATAGTTAAAACGTTTTTCATAGGAAATGAAGTATACCAGCAGATTTCTTTTACTATTTTAAATTTTAATAATTTTTTTTTTTTTAATCACTCGACCAGTTTAAAAAAAACACGGTTTCCTTAAACTTTTCGAAAACATATTCCAAATTTTTTTTTGAGTATTTATGTCAACATCGAGCGGTTTGAAGTTCTTATCAGAAAACAAAAATTTAAAAAATTTTGAACCAACCGTTTTTGAAAAATCCGAAAATTAAAAAAAAAATCATTTTTTTTTAACTCGATTTTTTTTTTTTTTTTTTGAAAAATTAAGAACTAATATTATTTTGTTTATAAAATAGCTTTCGCATTAAAACTTTCATCGAAATCTGGGAAGTTGTTTACGAGAAAATCTGTTATGAAAAAACTCTTCCTATGGTAAGTACCGTAATAAGACTTTTCCTGAAAAATATGTTCCAACCAAAACACAAAGTTTACTCAAAAAACACCATTCGGAAAGCTGTATCAAAATCATAGGAGCCGTTTTTGAGACAAATGAGTTTTTCATAAAACATCATATATGGCAGCTTCCTTTAGTTTTCGAGCTAGAAGCTTATTCCAAAAATACTTTTGTATGGCATCATACGAAGCGAATCGGTCCACCCGTTTAGGTTGTAGGTGCCGATACAGACAGACGGACAGACAGACAGACAGACAGACAGACTGAAAGACGGACAGAATTGTCGGACAAACTTTTTAAGGCTTCTCTATAATCGTAGTAATGTTATGTTTGATTGTCAAAAAAAAAAAAATTTTACGTATGCATAATTTGCCTTTAGAGGTCAGTTATAGCGATACGGAAAACCATACCGAAAAAATTTTCAAATGGAAAATTTGGTATAATATAATCAGATTTAAAACACAAATGCTACACTGATCGATGGCAACCGACTTGGAGAATTTATTTTGCAAATACAAATTTGAATTGAACTTGTACTTTTTGTTAAAAATGTATTTATTCACTTTTCTGTTATACGTCTAAAAGAAAAATAAAAAATTACAATTTTAACAAAAAGTATTTGTTCAATTAAAATTATTATGAACAAAAAACATTCTCTGAATTGATTACCATCGATCAGTTTAGTATTTGTCCTAAAAATCGAATCGGAACATAAAAAATTTTCCATTTGAAAATTTTTTCGGTTTGGTTTTCCGTATCGCTATAACTGGCCCCTTAGTCCTAATAATAATCGCAAGTAATAATACCTCTTCAGCAACCGGTTTTCTTAAAACTGCTATACAGGGTGGTTGGTATAAAGTGTTACAAAAATCTAGAGCATGTAGGTTGGGTCGAGACAAGAAAAAAATCGTATGAGAGGGGGTCTATTGCATTTCGTTTAGCCAGGAGGGTCAATTTTTTAAACACATGACTTAAATTTGAAAAAGACAACTATTAAAAAATAACTATAACTCCTACAACGCCATGCTATACCTTTTTGTAAGGCCAAAAACCTATTATTTTATCGTAATTTTCAGTGAAGTTGATTTAGTGAACCCTTTTCAAAATATTAGCTTTCAAACTTAAAATTTTGAAAAAAAAAAAATTAAAAAAAAAATGTTAAACCAATTTTTTCAAAATTTTACGTAATTAAATGTCATTTTTGTTCTCAAAATTCAATGCTCCCATTAATTTTAAATCCAACACTGAAAACCATATGGCTATGGCTCTATGGCTTTTTGTCGCCAAGCTATTCAAAAATAACCGAATTACTTCTTTCGGTACGTTTAAGAGAAACATTAACGCGTTTTTAAGAGAAATCAGCAGAAATAATATATTGCTTAAAATCAAAATATGCAGCAATCCTTTTATCATCACTTCCACTTGTTTTTTTTCCGAGTAACTGCCGTTTGGGAGAATGTGACAAATTCCCCAAGAGTAAAACCTGTCACAAAAAACCAGGTCCTTCCTAAACATGGGAATAGTTGAGAGCGTACCTATAAGTCACAAGAACTTTCCTTCCCGTTGAGATCTGTAATGTTTTACCAAGAAATAGTCAATTCATGTCAAATTATAAGTAATTTTATAAGTTCAATCAACAAAGAACATATTTATCTAAAATGGCGTTCAAAGAACAAACATCCTATTCCTGAATAGACTAAAGACAAAAAGGCAATACATTTAAATTTCTTTGATGGATCCATAACATTTAAATGGGAAGTTTTCCCTTTTCCCTTGAGGGCTTTTGATTTTATTTTTTTTTTTTTCCTTTCGAATTTTTCTTCCTTAATCTGTTTTAAGCGTATGGAAATGCGTGTGCAGAAACTTTTTAAAAGCGAACTTTTCGGACTTAAAAATTAACTTCCGTAATTTAATTTTTTTTTTCCTATAACCATCAAATCCCAGGACATATTTAAAAATCACTTAATATGCAGTGAACAAAAGAAATAGGATTTATTTAAGTAAAAAGTTACTTTAACAACTTTTCCTTTCATTTTTTTTACGTCATTGGTTTTTCTCTTCGGGTTTTGTTGGTTCTTTGGGGGAAAGGAATGTAATACTATTTTTATTTTTATTATAAAATGTGGGAGAAGGAGCAAAAGTGACGGCGCAAATGATGATGGTGATGGAAGTTTAAAGGAGTTTTTTTTTTTCTTTTCTTTTTACTAAAACCCGCCCGGCAGCATATAAGTTCAAAATTTACTTTTTTTTTTTTTGAGCGAGAGGTGAAGGTTTAAATTTTCTATTCACTGCCAAAGTTGATGTTTTCGAAAAAAAAAAAATAAGCATATGTTTGCATGTGTGGTGTAAAAGTTTTTATGCAATCGGATTAGATAAAAGGAAATTTTTTATTTAAGGTTCACTAGTATGTTCTTTTATTATTCAAAGGGTTTCGCGTTTACTTTTTTTTTTTTTTTAATCAGATTTTGGTTGAGGTCGAGGTAAGAAAAATTGAAGCTTCAAAGAATTTCAGTCGAATTCAATGCAATGTTTCAAGGCCGGTAGGAAAATGTTAGATCAATTGAAGGGAAAGCCGTGCAAGGTTGAGTTTAACACAAAATTGAAATACTTGAATTTATTACAGAAGAGAAGAAATATAAATGCTTTAGAGGAATGGAGATCAATTCCCGATTTCCAAACTGACGTCATTCTTATTTTAAAAGCATTTATCAATTCCGTTTTAGCTACGATTCAATTAAGCTGATATAACGCACCTTGAAGACCGTTGAGCGAGTTTTGGATAGCCGACTGCGAGATATAATACGGCTGTCTGATGATGAGTATGAATTTGTCGCAGAGAAGTCAACAACAGATACAATCCGATGTAAAAGGATATTATAGAAGCACCTCGAAAAACCTTAGAAAATGTATTTGATTGTCAACAGGAGTTCCAAAAACCTATGTGAAGATGGTCATAGACATGTAACAGTGAGAAAAGAAAAGATGTCAAGCTGGATTCACCGAAGAAATTCAAGTTACAGTAGGTGTACAACAGGGAAGGGTTTTGAGTCCTTTGCTCTTTATTGCATATCATGACTAGCTGATTCAAGGAAAAGTGACAGACCCCAAGGTGCAACAGTTATTTTTCTGACGATAGTGTCATCCATCATAAGCGAGGACCCTTCATCCCTGCAAACGAGCAATTGTTGTACGTATTGGAGGGAAATAGTTTTCGTATAGCATAGGTCCAAAAAGGCCATAAAACATGACTTTTCCACAAATGGGTCAAACAGGTCCGGATCTATTGGGTATGAAAAGAAAGTAAAAAGTAAAAATAAAAGATCCATTCGTTTTTAATACATTCAATAAACTTATTTATTTTTGAAAATATATTTCATCCAAAATATTAAGTTTACACGGAAAACACCATTCGGAAAGTTTTATCAAAATCGTATGAGCCGTTTTTGAGAAAAATGCATTTTTCATTAAAAATTATACGGCAGGTATACCGTAGTTAAATCGCTAATTCCAAAAACCCCCCTGGTAAGACCTCATAATAATTAATAGCAGGAGAGTGGCCTATTATAACGGCCCCTAATGCAAAATGGCACATTTTCTAGAAAACTATAATCGAACATAATTAACATGTTTTGTGAACAAAGTTCTTTAGTTTGTCACAAACGAAATGTTACCAACTTCAAGAGGGTTATTTAAAATTTGGCTCGTCAAACTGTGTCTTGGCTTCAGAAAATGATGACAAAATTATTTTGTGAGTATGTGAGTATCAAGGAGGTATTTAGCAAAATTAGTTGCCTTGGGTAGGTTTATGTTTGTTCAGTGTGAAATGTTTAATAAAAAAAACACTAAATGGCCAAAACGGCCTATTCAGTTTTTGTTTAAACCAAATCAGTATAGCCGCTTATGTTTTAGGAGCCGATACAGATAGATAGAACTGTCGTACCTATTTTATTCGACTTCTCTACCTTCGTAATACGTAATGTCATGTTTGATTGTTAGAATTTTTTGCATGAATCTATAACTTGCTTTATATTGGAGAAAGTGTCGAAAATATGGTCCAGGTTGGTAATATGGCAAACTGCAATATTTTATTAATGAAACTTACCAGGCACTGAACTAAACACATTCAAACCAGTATTGCATCATTGTGTTTTGGACAGTAGTTGATCAGTTTTGGAAGTGAGTGCATTTTTGGTTGATTTTTTTATTTGTATTCGTTATAATTTTCGGATGAGTTTTCAAAATGTTTGTATCAATTTGTTTGGCAATCAAATAAGTTTTTGTCGTATCTAATATACAATGCGTTATATCTTATGTTATCAAATCTGAAATTATTGCAATTAATTGAGTTTGTTTTGACATAAACCAGTGGGCCATATTTGAAACTTGGTTTGAACTATATTTTTGTTTTCTTTTTTTTTAAGTTATCACATAATGGCTGGTAATCGAAAGCAATACTTTATAAGTGAATTTTGCATTCCTTACGATCAAAAAATATTTAAATAACATTGTTTCAAACAAGTACCACCCTGATATATATTTGAAACTAAGTGGGCCATATTACCAGCAGTTTTTTTTTTAAGTTTTGAAATAAAGTTCCTTTAATTTTTGATTGTTTTTTGAATTATAGTTTCTAAAGACTAAATAAAATTTGTTAGACTGTTTACGAATAAAATAAATGAATTAGACTTAAATGTATAGTTTTATTTAAAAAAAGGTTAAGGGTGGGCCATATTTGGCGCACTTACTCTACCTACCTTATTTCAAGAGCAAAAACGGCTTGGTGGCTTACGAGAAGTTCTTTATTATAAACGGTTTAATAGGAGGTACCGTCATATGACAGAATCAGAATTTCTTCGGTAATAGTAATACCGCTCAAAATTGTATGCAGGTTAAGGAAAATAGAGGTGATCTTCCAGTCATTCATAAGTCTTTAAACATATTGGATTGGAGCTCTTTCCAAAAAAAGCAATGGGCTTGAGTATCTTCTACATCTCTTCCCCCTTCATTTACAATTATAGCTCATGTTGGCAGCCCCTAAAAGCCTTATCAAGCATCTGCAGCTGATATCCCATATGTCTTTGAGCTCTTTAAAATGGTTAGAAGTGGTTACGCTCCCCCTTAATAACGTAGGGATTCACTTACCTGTTTTTTACTATTATATGCGTAGATTATAACCGATAGCTAGCTCTCGAGAGGTGTGTTGCTCTTTAAATCCCCTTTAGTTCTGAAGACCTTGTCTCTGTTGTTTCTGACCTCGAAAAGTATTCATTTTTGAATTTTTGTACATGACTACCTACTATCCAATCTGGGTTGAATAGGGTACCATCTAGTGTCGCCTTTTATAGCCATATAATGTTATCTTTAATTTGGAGTGGCATAATTCTTTTGTATTTTATTATTTCAGCGCAGCGCATATCGCAAATCTGAAAGCTATAGTTATAATCAACCTATTTGTTGACTTTTGATTTGGATTAACGGAACTTTTGCTCAATTAAATAAAATGAAATGCCCATTCACATATACTAACACTTATACTTTCAACCCTCCAAACTGTAATTACATATTAAATCCGGTCAACGATACGGCCAAGCAATCCTCTTAAGCTGTAAAAACATATCCTGTGTCACACTCATTGCCATACCATTGCAACAAAGTGAAAAAAAAGAAAGAAATCCACTCAAATGTAAACATTAACAGGAAGGACACACACAAACAAAACAAACGAAAAAAAAAAAGCTAACTATTATAAGCCATAAAATGGAGATGTTAATATAAGCAATAATATTTCCGTTGTCCTTAATATCATCGCAGCTACTCACATCTCACATGTATAATACAGGACTTCGCAGCATCCAATATTTACAAACACATTCGTTGGTTGGTATTGTCCTGTGATTCCCTAATATCCTTAATAAATTCAAATAAACTTAGCAAATAATAGAGAATAACCGTTCATTTCACGCCTCATTATTACATTTTCCGATTGTTGATTTTACTTATCATGAGACCCATGGGGATGGAAAAGGCTAGCAAAGAGTAGCTATAGTAGCACCTACAACAGTTACCGACCAACACCGATCTCCGACCCATTTCGACCCATTCAGCCCCCGCATAATCCCTGTAAACACTGAGCTTTTGTGGCAGTATAGTGTTTCGTTTCCCTCTGTGGCAGACCGAACTGGCTGCGAGAGGCATAATTCGGGCAATCCACCCCCTGTTTGAATGTAGCAGTTAGCTGGTAGTATATAGCTAGTATTATAGTACATAGTTCGCAACAGAATGTTTGTTAGGTGATAAAGTGGGTTGTGATGGGGGTGGTGGGGCGGATGATGGGCTTCGTTCGACTCACAAGTCGGAGGAAAATGGATGAAAAGTTAAACGATAAAGAAGGCCGCAGAATTATGATAATTGGGAAAGTTTTTGTGGAGTGCTACTATATGCCGACAACGACGCTGACGGAGTGTAATGTCATGTCGTGGTGTCGACACCAAAATAATTCCCCCTTAAAGGATACGTCTCTGGAGAATGATGAGACTATATCGGTTTCACATGTTGATTGTGCGGTGGCGATGGCGGCCCGGCTCCTATGATCTTTGTTGTGATATAGCTATCTCTGGACAAAATTAGGGTATAGATTTCAACTATTAAAAGGGTGTCATTTGAACTTTGTTTAGGGTGGCTTTGGTTAAATAGAATTTTATTAAGTTTGAGAGTTTTATTACCGTGTTAAGTTAAAAGAGATATCGTTTTGGGAATTTCGAATGATAAACCAAGTAATTTGTTATGTAGCTCTAAAAGGCCTGAGAATCATAAAATATGATCCTTTAAATAGAAATTCAAGAGAGCTAAACTATAATCCTTTAAGGACTATACAGAAAATAAACCTTTGCTTTTGATCAGCGAAATATTTTCGGAGACGCCCGTTATAAAAAAAATATTGAGTTATTCCATAAGATTCTGGTAGCGGTTAAAAGGAAGTTGAAATTAACACTCTTTTTGATAATTTAATTATACCAAAATCACCCAGTAGCCAAAATTCGGCCATTAAAATGCCCAAAATTGTGAGAAAAAATTTCACAGCGAATTTATACGAAAAAAATGGTAAACAAAAACAAACCAAGACATTTTCACCTGTATTTAAAAAACAAATTACAAAACAAAATATTCCCAGCACACCTACTCAGAAATACCTTTCCAACGATATATATGTCATCTCAATCGGTTGGGTAACCACCTTGCAATTGGTACCACAAAAAAACTGCTTGCCTATTTATATATAGATTAGTAGATTAGGTGGAGATGCTATTCAATCGCGTTTGCGTCAGTAACTGAATTAGTAATTAACTGATTTGACAGATGTCACCAAAACAATATCGCTGCCTCGGGCTTTTGAAATATCATGCGTGATAAAAATCCTACTTTATCGAAAATGATGTTAAGTTGTGTTCCACTTATTCCATTGAGATTTGCCATTGTAACGAAACGCCCTTACCGCCAATTATTTAATTGCAACGTAAGCAATTATACATTAAAAGTAATAAAATTCCCCTACCGCTGCATTATTAAATTACAAAGTAAGCCATTCCGACCGACGACCACCGCACATTAATTGAGGATTTCACTCCTCCCCATATTATATTGCACAAGCCAACACTCGATTGCACAGTGCAAACCAACAATACCAGTCAAACCAGTTTCGCCACCATAATACCTTTTTAACACAAACAACATCCAATGGCAAGCTATAATTTACTTGCGATTTGCATTGGAAGAGATTTTACATACATTTTTGTTGTTTATGTTATAATTACCACTATCTTTCATGCGAAAATTTGCATAAGAGAGCAAGTTTGACTTAGTGCAGATCGAGTCGGTAGCCGCCAGTGACCATGTACCAATCTTGAGTAGAGTGCCAAACTCCAACATTTTGTAAGCTTAGAACCCAAAGTTGACGTGGGCTTCCAGGTTTTTAAAATTAAGTGTCCGCTGCTACCTCAGTCGAGAATTTAGTGTCCGCTGCTACCTGAGTCGAGAGTTTAGTGTCCCTTGCTACCTCAGGGTCAAAAATAGTTTCGATTATATATATGAAGTACTAAAAATTATAATAATATTAACCAGAATATGTAAATTGTAATCTTGGATTTATTTATAATGATAAAATTACTCTTATTAAAATTGTATTATTATTAGTATTAAGAATAAGTGAATAAAAACAACTTTAACAAACTTAAGTTTTTGCTTCTTTAGTAAACCCTGGACCCGCTAAGCCTACCTCAGCCTTAGACAAAAAGCACCTCAGATCTCACACCATCATAATCACCAGTAGACATTTTGTTACAAAAACCGTTCTGCCGGTCATTAAGAAGTTTCTCTTTCTACGTCTCTTGATCTCAAATTATATCAAGGTTTTAATGACCTTCGAGGAAATAAGGGACGAGTACAATTGGAAGGTAGTTTGGGAGGGATAAATATACGCGTTTCTTATATATGATTACTCGTAAGTTGATCAAATGCTGTTTGTCATCCAATCACAAAGAAGCCTATAGAATAGAACTGATTAAAAATCTTACACAGTGGCTTGGCCAACATTGAAGTACCTACACTAAACCTCTTCAGGAATTTAATGGGAGATATAATTTACGGGAGAGTTTCTTATTGTTTATATTGAGAGAGATCTTTAAGTTCTCTCGCAAATTTACAAGTGCGAAAGCAGATAAGTTCCAAAAAACCATTTGCGCTCTTAAGGCCCCAGCCCATAGAATCCGTTGATCCGTTGCGTCAAAGGAGGGAACATTTTTTAAAGTTAAAATTTCGGCTTCTTTCTGATTTGACAGCTTCCCATAAGAACACGTGTATTTAATCAAGCTATCAGTTGAATTTGCCGGACGGACGAATGCAAAGAATTCTATGGGTTGGGGCCTTTAAGCATATGAGGAGCCATATCACAATGTGGTAGCTTGGAGACAAAAAATCGGTTGTGCTACATTTTATTTCTTTTGCAAACATTAATTTTGTTTAAAGATTCGAGCTACTCACTTTTCCAGGAACTGCGAAACTAGCAAAGATGAGAAATTTTGTATAGTTAAGACCAACATTTGGAATAAACTGTTTTCATTCGTCCATTATTTCGGTAGAAGTTTAAAAAGTTAATTCTATAAGGGCTAACTAGGAATTAGAAAGCATCAAGCAAAATCAGCTCCATGACTAATTACCTCAATAAATTAATTTAATCTTAAAACTTTTGGCCTGCCCTGCCCAGAGCTTATCAAATCAAAAATAAAGACGAAATTCAAATATTCAAATGTCACTACAGTTACTTATCAGTTTTTATTTGGGATTATTAGTACTATATAATGAGGCACGTTATGCATTAGTAAAAAAAATATTTTGGAAAGTCAAACGTGACATTACGATGATAGAAAAGCCGAACAAGTGGGTCCGACAATAATTCTGTCTGTCTGTATGTATGACTGTCTGTTGGTATAGTTGCCTTCAGCCTAAATGGCTGAAGATTTGACCACACCTCGCACCACCAAGTTACCTTAAAGTCTAGTCACGCAAGAACTAAAAACAAAGGGTTTTTTTTAAAGTGTCTATTCAAAAAGTATAAAAGATTTTTTTTCAGTTCATGACTGAAAATAAATAAAAGCATTCAATTTGGGGGAAAAAAATAGTAAAATTACGTACAATTTAAAAAAAAAATTTATGTTTTTTTTTCAAAATTTTGAGATTGAAAAAAAAAATGTTGTCTGTCTGTCTGTCTATTCGCACCTCTACAGCCTAAGCGTATAGGCCGATTTGCTTCAAATTGGTACTTCGTAATTATTTGGAATTCTTTTTTCATTTTTGGTTTAGGTCGGAAAATAACGGTAGGTACTGGCCAGAAAATATACAAAAAGTTTGATTTTCTGGAAAACGGCTCTAATGATTTTGTAAAACTTTCAGGACAATTTATTTTTTTGTTAGGTTGTCTTGCAAACTGTTCTTCCATAATAAATCGTCCATCCATAATGTAGGAATCCATTTATAATCGAATTAGTATTGCATTTCAAAGTTTTTTTTAATTTTTATAATTTTACAAAAAAAAAAATATTTTGTTTGCGAAATATTTTGGAAACCGGTAAACTGAATTTTTATAAAATCTTTTCCATATGAAAATTACAGATATTTTCATAACGATGCGACGCACGTATACCCAAAAATATTTTCAAATATTTTTTCGAAAAGTTAAATAAAAACACGATTTTTTCCTAGATAGACATTCAAAATTGTTTCAGAGTAAACAGTGTGCAATCTTAATTAATAGTATATTATATAAGATTTCCTTATTGATTGCACTTTTTTATTAATAAAAATAAAAATGTCTTTACTTCGGTTAATTACCTCTCGAACGCGTTTCAATAGAACTTGTCTATCATCATCGGCGAACACGACTGATGATAACAAGTGTCTCCCAAATTTTGCAGCATCATTCATTGGTCTAAAGTCCGAAAGTTTTTTTTTTTTTTTTTTTTTTTTTTTTGTTGTATCCACAGCCACACGATACGAACAAACACGAAGATTTCACGACAGGTAAGCGGCGCGACGACGATGCACAAAAATTGCACAAGATCAGTTTGTGCGAGAACAGTAAAAACAAAACAAAAACGCGAAAAATATTCATGCATTATTCAAAGACAGTGCATTTGTCGGCAAAGTGTAACATTTACTTATTAAACTAATCCAAAAAGAAATGAACTTATATTTCCATTATCGGCGTTCATGGATTTCTCTTTTTTTTGAATAAAATAACTCTCATATGCATCTAAACGTCTTGCATCATTAACTTGGCGTATTAATTTTAAGTTATCTTTATTTATGTTGAAATGGTTGTTCGTTAAGACATGATTAGCCCAGTCGAATTATACAAAAAAAAGGGCTGAAATGGAAAAAATTAGATAGGGGTTTTTTTTTCTTTTGATCGTTAGAGGGGTTTATAAGGAGCATATGTATCGGTTTTCGACCTCGTAACTCTATTGCGTTGGCCGCCATCTTGAATTTAAGGAAAACTTGTTTTTCTTAAATAACTCGCTTATTTTCAATTTTTCACTAAAAATGCTTATGACAAAAGTTGTTTAAAATTGTATTTCCTACAACTTTGTTCATGACAATTTTTTGCCTACGACTGATATTTTTCGATTCAATTGGAAAAAACAAAAAATAAAAAATTAATTAAAATTTTTTTTTTAAACTCAAAAAAACTTTTTTTGAAAAATTTAAGAATTAATATTATTTCTTCTATAAAAAGGCTCCTATATTAAAAATTTCATCGAAATCCGTCAAGTGGTTTACGAGAAAATCTGATTTCAAAAAACCGGTCCTATGGAAGGTACCGTTATAAGACTTCCTGAAAAATCTATTCCAACCAAAACAAAAGGTTTGCATAGAAAACACTATTCAGAAAGTTTTATCAAAATCGAAGAAGCCGCTTTTGAGAAAAAATTATATTTTCACTAAAAATCGTATGCCAACGAAAATATAATTTTTCTCAAAAGCGGCTTCTACGATTTTGATAAAACTTTCTGAATAGTGTTTTCTATGCAAACCTTTTGTTTTGGTTGGAATAGATTTTTCAGGAAGTCTTATAACGGTACCTTCCATAGGACCGGTTTTTTGAAATAAGATTTTCTCGTAAACCACTTGACGGATTTCGATGAAATTTTTAATATAGGAGCCTTTTTATAGAAGAAATAATATTAATTCTTAAATTTTTCAAAAAAAGTTTTTTTGAGTTAAAAAAAAAAAAAAAATTAATTAATTTTTTATTTTTTTGTTTTTTCCAATTAAATCGAAAAATATCAGTCGTAGGCAAAAAATTGTCATGAACAAAGTTGTAGGAAATGCAATTCTAAACAACTTTTGTCATAAGCATTTTTAGTGAAAAATTGAAAATAAGCGAGTTATTTAAGAAAAACAAGTTTTCCTTAAATTCAAGATGGCGGCCAACGCAATAGAGTTACAAGGTCGAAAACCGATACATATGCTCATAATGAACCCCTCTAACGATCAAAAGAAAAAAAAAACCCCTATCTAATTTTTTCCATTTAAATGTACAATTCGACTGGGCTAGATCGGCTAGGGCTGAAGGTCTACAATTATTTGTTTTTATGTATGTGGAATGTTCTTTAAATCGGGTTTCTATATTTCTTTTTGTTTGACCATAGTACACTTGATCACAATCACCACATTGAACTGAATATATTCCCGACTTCTTCAAATTATCCGTTTTATCTTTTGTTGTGCCTAAGATGTTCTTCAATTTGTTGTTATTTGCAAATACCATTGTCATATTGTTGCGATTAAAAGTACATTTTAATTTATTTGTTACAACTGGGTTGTATGAAAAACGAACCCTTCTTGGTTCATCTTTTTGGTCAATGCGCTTATTTTGGGCATATAGAGTAGTCATATTAGAATTTTTGATTTTTCGCATGTGTGTTATGATGAGATCGTCTATCATTTTTTGGTTGTAACCATTCAAAAAGGCGATTTCCTTAATATATTCATACTCTTTTTTATAGTCTGCAATTGAGAGTGGCAATTTGCACAAACGATGGATATATGAGTGAAAAGCGGCATTTTTGTGTTGGATCGGGCAAAACGAAGTACTTGGTATACACCGTTTAGTACTAGTGGGTTTATGGTAAACAGCGAAACTCAAAATTCCATTTTTATTTTGTACTAAAAGATCCAAAAAAGGCAACTTGTTATCTTGTTCTTCTTCGACTGTAAAGTTAATGGTCTCGTACTGAGAATTGAGAAGTTCCAGTAGGTTTGATACTTCTGATTTTTTCACTATAGCGAATATATCATCTACATATCGTAACCAAATCCTAGGTAAATATCCTGAGATCTTTAAACCCGTTTCAAATTTTGACATAAATAATTCGGCGATCAAAAGTGAAAGAGGATTACCCATACTTGTGCCTTGTTCTATCACGTAGAATGAACCACGAAATTGAAAATAGTTTTGTTCCATACATTTTGTTGCAACATTAACACAAATCAGTTTCTTTTCTGTGGCTATGTTGTTCTGTTCTAAATATTCATCCAATGCTTTTATGGCTAGCTTAATTGGAATGCTTGGAAATAAGGACACAACATCAAAAGACACCATGATTTCATCCTCTCTGATGTTAATGTCTTTCAGTTTATTGACGAATTCAAATGAATTTTTAACTGAGGCACTATCGATTGGTGGCAAGTTTCCATGAACGCCGATAATGGAAATATAAGTTCATTTCTTTTTGGATTAGTTTAATAAGTAAATGTTACACTTTGCCGACAAATGCACTCTCTTTGAATAATGCATGAATATTTTTCGCGTTTTTGTTTTGTTTTTACTGTTCTCGCACAAACTGATCTTGTGCAATTTTTGTGCATCGTCGTCGCGCCGCTTACCTGTCGTGAAATCTTCGTGTTTGTTCGTATCGTGTGGCTGTGGATACAACAAAAAAAAAAAAAAAAAAAAAAAAAAAACTTACGGACTTTAGACCAATGAATGATGCTGCAAAATTTGGGAGACACTTGTTATCATCAGTCGTGTTCGCCGATGATGATAGACAAGTTCTATTGAAACGCGTTCGAGAGGTAATTAACCGAAGTAAAGACATTTTTATTTTGATTAATAAAAAAGTGCAATCAATAAGGAAATCTTATATAATATACTATAGACATTCAGTTTTGATTTAATGCACATATAATTTTTCCGAGAAACCTGTTAAATAAAAATAAAAATTTAGGACTTTCGAAATAATTTTACTTTTTTTTTAATATAATTTTTTTTTTAGATCATGATTAAGATCTGTTACAAAACATAGTTTCGAAAGCATTATACAGGGTGGGCCAAAAGAAGTCATTCATCCGATGCTGTTTGGCTCTCTTTTTTTTCTAAATGAAAAACTTCGATTCTGTTTTTTACTTGCTCTATAGGGCAAGTATTGGTTTCGTGCAGAAAAAAAAATCGAGGTTTTAATCAAACATGACATTACGATGATAGAGAAGCCCAAAAAAGTGGTTTTCGCCATACCGTCCGTCGGTCTGTCTGTGCGTCTGTGCGGATGTGCGCTTTTTCACGTCATGCTACAGCCTAAACGGCTTGACGGATTTTCTTCAAACTTGGTATATAGTAGTTTGAAGAAAAACCATTGTCGAGGTTTTTTTTATTTTGTTTTAGCCCGGCTCAAACTGGTACCTTTCAAGTAACGGTTTTTTTCAATTTGGATTTTCTCAAAAACGGCTTTAACGATTTTGATTAAACTTAAAATTTAGCTAACTTTAAGCATTTCGAACAAAACTGCTTTTTTTGTTTTTGGCTCAAATGGTCGTAACGAAAGTCAGGTTTAAACGGCTTTTTTTCAAATGGCCATAAGTTCGCAACGGCTCGATTGATTTGACTCAAACTTCGTTTGGCATAGTTCTTTATAGTCTTCCATATGATGGCTTTATACATTTTTCAGTGAAGCCTGTCTAAATGGTAGCTCCCATACAACGAGCCGTTCAGTTTTAGCCAACTTTTTTTGGTTTTTTCTAATTTGCTCAAAAATGGCTCTAACGATTTTGATTAAACTTTGTGTGATATATTCTTCTAGTGTTTTTAAGAGAACTGCGTTTTTACTTTTTGGCTAAAAATGCAAATAACGGAAATCTGCTCTTAACGGCTTTTTTTCAAATGGTCATAAGTTGTCAACGGTGGCATCGAATTCACTCAAACTTTGTTTGGTATAGTTCCTTACAGCTTCCTATCAGATGGCATTGATTTTTTTTCATTTTCTCTTTTTCAAATGGTGGCTCCTATACAGAGAGCCACTAGATTTTGGCCAATTTTTTTCATTTTTTCTAATTTACTCAAAAAGGCTCCCCCGATTTTTGTGAAACTTTGTATGTAACATACATAGAATACTTCAAACAAAACTGCATTTTTAGTTTTTGTCTATACATGATAATAGCGGAAATTGCTTTTATCAGTATTATTTATTATAGGCCATAACCCATAAGTGGACATTTGTATCATTTATAACACCGAAAAGATAACGTCTTAATTTTAAATATTAAAGGTTTCTTAACGTTACCTCCCGTATATCGAGTTTTCCAGTTTTAGCCAAATTGTTTTGGTTTTTACCAAATTTTTCAAAAATGAATTGTTCTTATTGAGCGAAAAGTTTGTTTTCATCGTACTATTGCACCAACAGAGCAAGTACGTGCGACCCAGTCGTGCATTTTATTTAATATATGTTTATTTGAACCTTAAGAATTGTAAAGGTCAAGTCGAGAAGATGATAGCGGCCAAATGGGCGCCGCGCCGGCCGTCACAATTGATTGCTCGTTTTATGGCATTTTTCATCACTTCAGCGAGAACTTCGGGCGACAAATTCTCGCGCACGTGTCCAATGTTGTCCTTGATTGCTTCTAGAGTCTGGGGCTTGTTCACGTAAGCACGGGACTTCAAAAACCCCACAAAAAAATCTGAAACGGTTAAATCGCCAAAACGAGAGATGAGGCCACCCTGGAACGCCCGCCGCGCCGCGCCTTCAGAATGTCAGTTCATGTCGATTCATGAATTGCTCCATGGCTTGTTCACTTGTATTCTGCACCTGTTTAGTCCACAAATGTCAAAACAGATTTGACATTGGCAGCCATTTGCAAAAATGAGAGCATCTTCCAATAGGGTGATTTCTTTTGGCCCACCCTGTATTACTATTAAACAGTGTTTTTAGCCTTATCAAAAGAAAATAAACTCATACATTTAAAACGCTTCACAGATAATCAATACTAGGGAGCAATCAATCAAAAGTAATGTTTCTGTCAAACTGTTCCGGGTTGTACCGTGAAGTTAGATAGTTGTTGTCGATACGTTTTGAGGAAATAACCCCTTTTAGTAATGTCGTAATGTCTTGTTCGGTTTTGTCCTGTTGCCTGAAAATTTGAAACTTTCTTTGGTCCTTAAATAACAGCTTATTTTTAAATTTAAAGGAACCAAGTGAAGTATCAATATTTGTTATATTTACTGCATCCATGAATTGTGCAGTCATTTTTTTATAGTTTATAGGAATTTTCATTCTTCTGGCATTATTAAAAATGTTTGATGGATCTGTTCCAAAGGCACTTTTTTCTTGGATAAAGCAGAACATCCATCACAATTTTTCTTTCATTGTTGATTGTGTTGTTTATAATAGCGTTATCGTTCGGTTATCCGAAATCACATTTAGTATTTTTGATTGACAATTGCAGGCGCCTATTGATGGCGCTATATGAAACGTCGTGCTCTAAGCATAACTTTCGCATTTTAAGTTTGACGGAGATCTTCATCTGTCAAATACTGAAAGGGGCTTTTCATTCGACAGAAAAATTGTTCATGCTTCTGCACCGATATAATGAGCCCCCTTGGTTCTTCTCGATAGGACTTTATTCCTCAGTTTTTTACTCAATGTCCAATTCTGCTTACTGCTGACTCCATTGTAGTGAAGGCACGTCAGCAAACCCCACAAATTGTGTTGATTTGTTAAAGATAGTATCGGATCTACTGGCACGATTGGTGTTACATACGTTTTCGCTTTTCAAGTACAACATTGAAAGAGCTACATGATAATATGTCCTTAGACCGTAATCATCCCATAGTCCTGCTGCATGGGGCTGAAGAGTGGACACTGGCACAATCGGATAAATACTGGGGTGCTTTGAGAGAAAGATTCTTCTGGTGATATTCGGTCCTGTATGTATCAATGGAGTATGGAGGAGAAGATTCAATGACGAATTATACGAGCTATACAGCGACATTGACCTGGTTAAAAAGTTGAAAATATAGCGGCTTACATGTCTGGGTCATATGGAGAGTATGGACGAAAAAGTACCAGCTTGCCGAGTCTTCAATTCTAACCTAGAGAGCCGAAGCAGTAAGTACTGGAAGACCCCATCTTAGGCGGCACGATCAAGTGATGTTCGCAACTGAAGGCCACTGGATAGGGACCGGTTTAGGATTGTTCGCTGAGGGCCGTGGTCCCCATTTTCATTTCTTTCTTTCGGACCTGAAGTAATTGAATAGTTGGAATTACTTCCGAAAACTTCTGGACGACTTAACGAAACCGCTTTAAAACTTTTGGTATGCCCTTTCAATTATAAATATTTGAAGAAGTTTTCTTTTCAGTGTGCATTATTTTTTCATTTAATTGTTACCTTCCGTAACAGTAATACACACTCAAAAAAAAAAGTCCATATTAATAACATAATCAAATATAAACAATAGTCCAATCAAACTAAATGAATTACGCAAATTAACTGAAACACACAGAATTTCATACATAATGGACTCCATCTATACAAAACAGCGATTTGCATCAATGGCAAATGATTTGCCTGAAGTATCTTAGACAGGTACTTTTCTTTAGAACGTGTATCTGCTTAACACGCAATAACCCAGTCTTCAAGAACTTATTCGAACTCCCTGCCTGAACTGCTGAAACTGAAACTGAAACAAACAACAAATATAAATCTTATTTCCTAGCAGGTCGCAGCTTGTTGTATGTTTTATAATAAAAACATGCAAAGCTAAATGTGTCTTTTGTTCGGGATAATTTATTTGGTGTAATAATAATTTGCTTTGAATAGCTTTGTATATAGCAATTCAGGGAATCGCAACGGAGTGCCTGGAGAATGTTAAATCAATTAGTTTTATTAACAAGGGAACAATATGCTAAAGACGTTATGGAAAGCCTTAGCAATCAAGATGATATCATACATAAGGTTTATTATAATGGGAAAATGGAGAGTTATGTGGAATATTTTTTTTTTGCTAATCGAAGTTTTGATTGTAGTTTCGTGTTTTCTATTTGAAATATTGAAGTTGAGATTTATTTAGTATTGGCAGTGGGCATTTATCATCACGCTATTGATTGGAAATAAAAAAGTGAGCGGGGTCATTAAATGATTTTCAGAGAAATTTTAGATCAATAGTTTTCCGTCCATATAGATGGGGCACATCACCTGATAGTACTATACTCTTAGTTTATAATATATACAATGCACTAGGTTATGTATCAAGTTCCGACAGTTAAATATGAAGGAGGAACGGTGAATCAAATTTGTTATTAGACTCTTCATAAGGATCATTTTCTCGTCAAGGAGTGGGTCAGTTATGTCAATGCCCAAATGTATAAGGCCATTTTGGAAAATCATATGCTTCAAAATTTGAGGTCGAATATGCCTGAAAATATTTTATTCCAACCTAATAATGTTTCAGAACACACTAGCCGGTTGGTAAGATAGTTCTATGAAGTGGAGAGAGTTGATGTTGTCAACCTGAAGGCAAAAAAAGGGGGTTGAATTGCAGCCATTCAAGCAAGTATGTCAAGTCCATTGGAATCATGGCATGGGATGCGCCGAATCAAAACATCCACTCCTTTTGTACTTAACACAGTGGCGTAGATAGGGAGGGGATCAGGGAGATATATCCCCCCATTGGGATTGATAAATTGTTCAACATCACCAGTCATGCCAAATAAGTTAAAGAAACGCACTCTGAAATTTAGTACCTACTTCCTACGTGAATTAAGTCTTATAAATACTCACAGGATTCCTAATGGCATTGTCAATTGTACATTATATACCTACATTCTACGGGGAAAATAAATCTTAAATCTAATCTTTTGAATTTCTTTTTTATATGGATTTTTTTTTAAAGTATTTTTTTTTTACGTCTCTCACCAATTGATAATAGGTAAACGCGCAAGAAAAAGAGCTTCCATCCTGCTTTCCATCACTTTATTAAAACTTTAAAAATAAAGTGCACGACTGGGTCGGACAAACTTGTGAGACAGTGGTCTTGGGGTTTGAGATTTTGGAAAAAAGCAGGGAAAAACTAAGTATATGAAATTTTATTGATCACCTAAAAATCAATAGTTAAAATGTTTTTTGAAAAAATGAAGTAAGCCATATGATTTTGTTTATTGTGAAAAATTTCAAGAATTTTTTTTTTCAAAATCGTTCGAACAGTTTTTTCAAAAAACAGTTTTTTTTTGAAAAACTTTTCCAAAATAAATTCCAATTTTTTTAAAGTATGCCAACTTGTAGTTTTTATCAGTAAAATAAAATTTAAAAAAAAAAAACTTGAACCGTTTTAAAAAAAAACGAAGAATAAAAAAAAACATTTAATTTTTTTTTAAAAAACTTTTTTCAAAAATTTAAAAATTTATATTATTTCGTCTTTAAAAGTGCTTCTACATTAAAAATTTCATAAAAATCCGTCAAGTGGCTAACGAGCAAATCTGATTTTGAAAAACCGGTCCTATGGGAGGTACCGTTATAAGACTTTCCCTGAAAAATCTATTCAAACCAAAACATAAAGTTTGCTTAAAATTCAAAGAAAAAATATTCAATAAGTTAGAAGTAAAGTATTTTATTTTTATAATAAAGTTTGCACAGAAAACACTATTCAGAAAGTTTTATCAAAATCGTATTAGCCGTTTTTGAGAAAAATTTACTTTTCACTAAAAATCGAATACCAGGTACCGTTATTTTTGGAGCTAGAATGCTATTGCCAAAAACTCCTCTGTAAGACGTCATAATAATACTATGAACCAAGTTTGACGCAAATCGGTCCACACGTTTAGGCTGTAGGTAACTAAACAGACAGACAGACACACGGACAGACAGAATTGTCGGGCCCACTCTTTTCGACTTCTCTATCATCGTAATGTCATGTTTCATTGTTAGAATTTTTTTTTACGAATGCATAACATGCCTTATAGTACCTATAATCGCAAAAAAATGAGCGAACTAGATCCATCCCCCCCCCCCCCCCCCCATAGCGAAAAGCTATCTACGCCACTGACTTAACATATTGTAAATACATTTTATAGTAATTTCATGTAACATTTTTTTTAGTTCTGGACTTCGTCAATAGCGACGCTAGCTGTCTTATCTACTTTACATTAAATGTCTTCTATTGATATTTTTGCTTGCCATGGCAATTTAGACAATAACCACTCCTAACTCACCAAACGTTCCTCTAATTGGGAGGATGTACTACAGATTATAAAAAGACAATGACATTAGTTACTGTAAAATCTACCGTAACAAAAACTGTTTTTTTAGGATAACTTTTCTTGTCCCTTTCTTTCCTTTCTTTTCTTTTTTACAGGTGCTTTCTTAGTAGGGCTGGTAGCATCGACGCAGATTATGGCCGAGTACCCAACATTTATGTAACTCGATATATTTATGCCCCCCACAACCTTCCGTATTTTACGAAAGCCTAACTATTTTAATTTATTTGTAAAGTAGATAATCTTTGTTGTTCATCCGGAGGTCAAAACTGCACGGTTGAAAAATTGAATTTCTTTCGTCTTCATAAAAACTTATTTTTCGAAATACGATAATTTTGTTAAGGACGTTTTGCGTTCATCGAATTCCCGAATACTATAAATGATACCAGAAGCCAGCGAATTTGATGATCGAGACGCAGAATAATTTGTGAGAAAGGGGGAGTAAGCGAGACCATCGGATTCCATCTCTGTTCACTTACTGCCTGAAAACCAAGAAGAATTGGAAACTAGACGGACCATCCTAGTTTGCCGATTACGCCAAAAGCAAGTTTTTGGAAAAGCAAAAAGATAGAGAAGAACAGATTTTTTTTATTCAAAAGCAATGAAAAAAATCATCAGAAGTTTTTTTAAGCACTTAAAAATCACTAGGTAGCTAAAACGTTCTTGGAGAAAATTTTGTTTAGTTTTCTCTATCATCGAAGTGTTATGTTTTTGCAGTTTTTTTTACGAAAATCGAAAGTAAAAATCATATGAGATTATATTAATCGTTTTTTGAAGAAAATGAAGCCATCTGCTTTAACTGTTTTGAATTTTGAGGAAAAAACTTTTCAAAATCATCGGACCAGTTTTTTCAAAAAAAAAAAAAAAAAAAAAAAAAAAAAACAGATTCCAATTTTTTTTTTGGGAATGCCAACATCTTGCAGTTTGAAGTTCTTATCAGAAAACAAAAACTTAAATAATTTTCAATTAACTGTTTTGAAACAAACAGAAATTAAGAACTTTTTAAACTCCACAAAACTTTGTTTGACGAAATTTAACGTTATAAGACTTTTCCTGAAAAATTTATTCCAACCCAAAACATAAAATTAACTCAAAAATCACCATTTAGAATGTCTTATCAAAATCGTAGGAGCTGTTTTTGAGAAAAATAGATTTTTTCCTAAAAATCGTATGGCAGGTACCGTTAGTATTATAGCTAGAATGCTTATTCCAAAAACCCATCTGTAGGACGCCATAATAATGCTTTGTACCAAGTTTGAAACAAATCGGTCCAGCCCTTTAGGCTGCAGGTGCCGATACAGACATACGGACAGACAGACGAACAGACAAATAGACAGACAGAATTGTCGGATCCACGCTTTTTGTGTTCTCTATCATCATAATGTCATGTTTGATTGTTTTTACGAATGCATCGCAATTAAAAAGTAATGATTCTATTCCTAAACTATACATGAATAGATCTTTTTAATTGGTTTTAGAAACAAAGGAAGAAAAGTGTTAGGTTTTTGAAAATAAAGCTGCACAATAAAATTTTTTTATTTTGCTTTATAAGGAAATCAAATTTTTTGTGATCACTGACAACTCTAAAAAAGATTTCACTTTTATTTTATATTTTGAGTACTTCTGTAGTACTTTTAACACGCTTAACAGATTTTTATTTGTATTATTTTATAATTTGGCTTGGTACAAGAGTAGCTGTCGAAAAATGAAAGCAAAAAAAAAAAAAAACCACAAAAAGAAAAAATCACTTTCAAGTTTCAACGGAATTTTGTTTTGGATAGATATCTTTACAGAACTCATTGGTGTATATTTATAACAACGAATCCTTACAGTGAATAAAAACATAAATATGTGGAACATGGAGACAGACATCGCATGTCCTAGGCAGACTGTTATTTTATATCTATGCGTTTTTTCGGATATTTTTTTTTAATAAATTTTGTACCTTTACACCTACAATTTCGTATCACAGCACCGGATTATTATTTTTTGAATAAAATCATTCATGTGAAACTGATACATATTTTTGGTTGCCAATTATTCCGCAGAATTGTCTTCTTTTAATAATTGGATAACAGCAGAAGCAGAAGCTGCCGCTGTATTATCATACAGGATGACTTATTTTCATAAATTGGAAAAAAAAACATTTACTTCTGAAGGTTTCTGAGAAATAGCTAGACGGAATATAAAACATCAAAATATTTTTTTAAAAAGAGAATTGAAATCGAGGAAGAATATCAAAAGTAAAGTTTAATTGCATTTTAAATATTTTTTAACGGGTACTAGCTGACGCTATGCAGATACAACTATTGCCAATTGAAGAAAGCTTTATTTTTCGTTCTAGACTATGTGCTTACCCGGAACACACTCTTTTTATACAGGGTTTTCCAATAAGAGGTGTTATTTTGATATTCAAAGCAAAATAGCGTTTTATGAGATAAATGATAGGATGTTCATTTCAATGTAAAGAAAGTATGCCAATGGAAAACAATATCAGCCCAATGGACTCCACAGCTACGCTTAAACAACAATATCCTTTTCATGAAATTTTCCATCACCAAATCGCAAAGTGGCTGCTGTATGCGCTCAATAGCTTCACGAATTAAATCTTTGAGGTCTTGAATCGACGCTGGGCTGTTGGCGTAGACCTAAACTTTCACGTGACCCTAAAGGAAGAAGGTGTTAAATCACAAGATCTCGGTGACCAATTGTGATTACCTTTTCGAGAAACTTTTCCCGTCAAAAGATCGATGGTTTCGTTGCTTGTGAGGAACGTAGTGCCATCTCCAGATCAATACATCCCAATTCCGGATACACAAAATTATTAATCATCTCTCGATAGCGCAATCCATTCACCGTAGCTGTTGCTCCAACCTCATTTTGGAAAAAGTAAGGTTGGAAAAACAAGTTAGGTTTCTTTAGCTCTTATTCCCTTAGAATGCTCTAAGAATGTTGATTATATTTTTGACCATGCTTTTATTGCACAAGATGCAGCTATGAGGGAGGTCCTTGTGATATGAAAAGCTTCCCAATTTAATTTGGGCAATTTTTTTTTTTTTTTCAAATCAAAAACCATATATTTATGCTTAACTTTTAAAGTGAAATTGATAAAGTCATTTTCATTTTGAGTGAGATTTCCGCAAGGGATTTTAACTTTTTATCTTGGTTGATAGTCTCCATTCGTATTTCTGTTTCCACTCAATACTCATGCTTACATTAATGTTGAATCTATTGGCCAGCTTTTTCCAAAATTTGAAGAAAAACATTCCGTTCACAACAAGGTAGTACTTACTTATAATGGCGCACACAGTTCATTGTGGACCACGGCCTCAACCATCAATCCTCGCCAGCTAGGCCAGTCACTAGCCAGTGGCCTACAGTTGCGCTCACCAAGTTGGTTGCGTTCGTTCTCCACTTGATCGCACCACCTTAGATGGAGTCTTCCAGAACAACGTCGCGTCGGCCCTCCGGTTTGGAATCGAAGACTCAACGGGTTGGTGCGTTTTCGTCCAGATGCTTCACATAGACCAACCATTTAAGTCACTGTATTTTCAGCTTCTTAACCAGGTCAATGTCGCTGTATGGCCCAAACAGTTTGTCATTTAATCTTGTCCTCCATACTTAATTGATACAAACAGGAACGAATATCACCCGAAGAATTTTTCTCTCAAAGCACGAAAGCACCCCAGACTGTATTCATTCGATTGAGTCAGTGACCACGCTTCTGTCCCATACAGCAGGACTCGCATGATTGGGCGGTCTTGTATAGAAGTGTCTCTTTGGTCCTTTGAGAGAGGGCTTTGCTACTAAGATGCCTTCTAAGTCTGAAGAAACAGTGATTGGCAAGATTGATTCTTCGACTGATCTCTTCACTGATTATGTTTTGAGAGGTTATAGTGGAACCCAAATAGACAAAGTCATTGACAAGCTCGACGTTTTGTCCGAGCCTACGGTGATGATCTTCTTCACCCGAGGACAGCATATACTTTGTTTTATCTTCATTTACAGCCAGACCCATTTTTGCCGCCTCCACTTCAATACTTGCGAATGCTCCACTGACAGCGCGCTTCGTTCTTCCAATAATGTCAATATCATCAGCATAGCCAAGTAATTGAACGGATTTAAAAATAATCGTACCGCTGGTGTTGACATGCGAGTTGCTTACGATTGCCTCAAGAATGATGTTGAAGAGGTTACATGACAGCGCGTCACCCCGTCGTAAACCTTTCTCGACATTAAATGAGTCCGTGGTGTTTTTACCAACCTTGACGGAGCAAAGTGAGTTCTCCATAGTGATCCTGCACAATCGAACAAGTTTGGCACGGATGGCAAGAAGTGACATGGCTCTGTATAGCTCGTTCCTATTCACGCTGTCATATGCGACTTTAAAATCTGTCGAAGTATGTACATTTGGTCGACGGTTGACTTACCGGGCCTGAAACTACACTAATAGGGGCCAATTAGTTCACGTGCGAATCGTTCGGGCGTTCACTCAGAATGGCCGACAAGATTTTATAGGCTTTATAGGAGACTTATACCTCTGTAGTTGGAGCAGTTTAGAGTATCTCCTTTCTTGTGGATAGGGCACACAATGCTGAAATTGGTGTATGCTCTTCACCAAGTCATCTCCCGCTGGCGCTGCTTTGAGTTCAGCCGTAAGGTTATCCGCTCCAGAGCCTTGTTGGACTTTAGTTTATAACTTCTTCTTGATGGGGTGGGCGGAGGTTTTGATCATCATCGTCCAAATCGAATGCGGATGGACAGCTATTAGTCGGTTGTTTTCGCCGTTTAACAGTCTGCAGACAACATTTCCAAGATCATGACGTCCAAGCGATTGCACTTGACAGGAGCTCTTTATATCTCCTTTTTTTCACGCTTTGAATTGGAGGTTGGTTGAGATTGATGCAATCTCCAAGAAACTCATGAGCCAAACTTAAATCTTCCAGGGTTGATTACTTTTACACTCCACGGATCACCTTCGAACAGTTTTTATAATTTTCACTATAACTTGCTTTGTAAATGTATTAATTAGACAGTTAGTCGGGAATTAATCGAGCTTACATAACGAAGTGATGTGACTATGGAAAAAGTTTGTATTTTTAAGGATTGTTTAACCTTTTTTAATCTCACTTGCTTATTTACTTATATGTTAGCTCAACTAGAGCGTGTGGCTTTTAGGTCATGTTTAAAATGTCACTCCAGCCAGCTCGATATCTAGCCTGCCGTCTCCAATTTTGCACTACAAGCTATCGAAGGTCTCCCTCTACCTGGTCGCTCCATCGAAGATGAGGCCTACATTGGCTTCTGACTCCCCCCGGTTTGGCGTTGAAATCTTAACAAGCTGGAGCGTTGATGTACATTCGCTCTAGAATTTTTCTGGCTAGGCTTATATCGCTGTACAGCACATATAGTTTCGTTGTTCTTCTTCGCCAAATAATGTTGTTTTCTTTACGCTGGGCTTTACTCTTGAAAACTTCAAGTGACTCGATATACATATATCAAGAGCAAGATGATGAATGTTCTATACAGTGTCTCCTTCGTTCTCCTCGATAGGACTTTATTCCTCAATTGCTTATTTAGCCTAAAGAAACAGCGATCAGCAAAAGTAAGTCTACATTTGATTCCAGCGCTGATGCTGTTGCCAAATTCACTGACAACCTCGAAGTTAAACCTATCATTGGTCACGTTCTGTCCAAGTCGGTGGTGTGATTAATTTCACACACATTCTGCTTTCTGCTGGTTCTATAGTAGTGAAGGCACCGCACCGGTTTGGTTACTGCTTACTTTGCTCTAAAGGTTTTTTCAATAAGAGGTGTTATTTTGATATTCAAAACAAAATAGCATTTTTTAGAATAAATGGTAGAATGTTTACTTCAATGTAAAGACAAAAATATGCCTTTAATAATGAAAAATATTATTAGCCAATTGGCTTACACTGCTGCACTTACACAACAATATCCTTTTCATAAAATTTTCCATCACCAAATCGCAAAGTGGCTGCTGTGTGCCCTCAATAGCTTCACGAATTCCATCGTTGAGGTCTTGAATCGATGCTGGAAGAAGATCTCGGTGACCAATTGTTATCAGCTCTTCGAGAGATAACACTGTCCGGAAACTTTTCCCATAAAAGATCGATGGTTTCCTTGTGTGGCTTGTGTGGCGCGAGCCGGCTTGTGGAAAGTAAACATTGTCCAGATCAATACCATTAAATTCCGACCAAAATAAAATATTAATCATCTCTCGATAGCGCAATCTATTCACCGTTGCTATTGCTCCAGGTTCATCTTTGAAAAAGTAAGGTCCAATGACCCCGCCGGACCATACACCGCACCAAACAGTTACTCGTTGAGGATGGAGAGGCTTTTCAACAATAAATCTTAGATTTTCCCAACCCCAGATGCGACAATTTTGCTTGTTAACGTAGCCAGCCACCGAAGTGGAAATGTGCCTCATCAGTCAAAATGCTTTTTCGATGAATTTCCGAATCATATTCATGCATATCAAGGATCTAATCAGCAAAGACGCGACGTTGTTGATGATCGGCCGGTTTGAGTTCTTGTGTTAACTGAACTCTATAAACAAGCCTTAAGACCCAATTCTGTATGCAAAATACGTTGTAATGACGTTTGTGGAATGCCCAATTCCAAAGAATGACGGGGAATGGACAAACCTGGGTTTTCTTCAACACTTTCTTCACATCTCTAACTTGTCCCAACAGCTCAAATTTTTCCACCAATTTCTGAATTGCGGTCCGACAAGTTGCTTCACGATGACTAAAAAATGTTTTAATTCTACGAACCATCTCTGCCAAATTGTCACCATTTTTATAGTGAATTTTAATACTTTCAGTGCATTGTTGAAGCATGTATTGTTCCATTTTTATCAATGGCCTAGTTTCTACGTGTCAAATGTCAAAAAATTGCAGCTTTTAAAAGTGACAAATACCGAAATAGCGGTATATTTAAAATAACACCTCTTATCGGAAAACTTTATACATTGCAGCATTTGAGGTCTTAAATCGGCAATGACGTCACAAAAAAATTTTAACCCAAAATCATCAATCATCTCTGGCTAAGCGCTGTATACTTGCATCGGTTAAGGAAACTTAAGCATTTTGCTGCATTTTTACTTGCGATTATAGGTACTATAAGGCAAGTTATGCATTCGTCGAAAAAAAAAGTTTTGAGATAATAATCAAACATGACATTACGATGATAGCGAAGACGAAAAAAGATGGTCTAAGAATTCTGTCCGTCTGTATGTCTGTCTGTCTGTCTGTCTGTATGTAGACCTACAGCCCAAACGGGTGGGCCGAATTGCTTCAAACTTGGTATATAGACTTTTTTAGATATTGTACAGAGGGGAAATTGAAATTTTTTTTTACCTCAAAAAATAACGGTACCTGCCATACAACCGTTATTTTAAAGCTTATTTTTCTCAAAAATGGCTCTAACGATTTTTATTTAAAAAATCAGTCTTGCTTTTTAGGTACGACCAATCATATGGCTGAAAAAAAAGTTTGAAAAAATTTCTAAGAACGGTACTTTCCATAGGACCGTTTTTTTTGCTTTCGACTAACTCGAAAACGACTAAACCGATTCTTTCGAAATTTCACACACATATAGCTGTAGGTAGCTCAATTTGTATTGCATACCAATATTTTTGAAAAATATTTTTTTGTATTTTTAAAAGCATTTTTTTTAAAAAAATTTAAAAAATTAATATTTTGAAAACTGCTTATTAAATTTTTTTCTAAAAATTTTAAATAAATGTATTTGCTGAATACCTATGAACTGGCGTTTTTGAATTTTTTTTGAAAAATTTTTTCAAAAAGTTTTTCAAAAAAAACTTTTTTTCTCAAAAACCGCTCCACAGATTTTTATAAATTTATTCTCATAAATTCAAATTTATAAAAGAAATAAAATGGCGTACTTTTTTTCAGCTCAAATTAGTTTAAGTATTTATTTAAGAATTTTGAAAAATTTATTTTTATCAAAATCTCAAGCCCCAAGACCACTGTCACACATTAGAGCAAGTACGTGCGACCCAGTCGTGCATTTTATTTTACTTGCGATTATAGGTACTATAAGGCAAGTTATGCATTCGTAAAAAAAAAACAAAATTCTAACAATCAAACATGACATTACGATGATAGAGAAGTCGAAAAAAGTGGGTCCGACAATTCTGTCTGTCTGTCTGTCTGTCTGTCTGTCTGTCTGTCTCTCCGTGTGTCTGTCTGTCTGTATAGTTACCTACAGCCTAAACGGTTGGACCGATTTGCTTCAAACTTGGTAGTATTATTATGACGTCCTACAGAGGGGTTTTCGGAATTAGCATTCTAGCTCTAAAACTAACGGTACCTTCCATATGATTTTTTGTGAAAAATTAATTTTTCTCAAAAACGGCTCCTACGATTTTGATAAAACTTTCTGAATTGTGTTTTCTGTGCAAATTTTATGTTTTGGTTGGAATAGATTTTTCGGGAAAAGTCTTATAACGGTACCTCCCATAGGACCGGTTTTTTGAAATCAGATTTTTTCGTAAGCCCCTTGACGGATTTTGATGAAACTTTTAATGTAGAAGCCCTCTTTTAAAAGAAATAATATCATTTTGAAAATTTTTCAAAAAAAGTTTTTTTGAGTTTTTAAAAAAGTTTCAAAATTTTTTTTTAATTTTAGTTTTTTCCAAAAAGGGTTTAATCTATAATTTTTTTATTTTATTTTTCTGATAAAAACTACGATGTGCTAGAAGTTGGCATACTCAAAAAAAATTTGGAATATATTTTCGAAAAGTTTTTCAAAAAAAAACTGTTTTTTGAAAAAACTATTCCAACGATTTTGAAAAAAAATTTCGTCAAAATTCAAAAACGTAAAAGAAACCTGATGGCTTACTTCATTTTCTCCAAAAAACGTTTAAGGTATTGATTTTAAAGTGATTTATAAAATTTCATATGATTTTTTCAACGCTTTTTTCCCAAAATCTCAAGCACCCAAAATCATTTGAACACATTAGAGCAAGTTTGTACGACCCAGTCGTGCACTTTATTTATTTCCCCATTGACCAATGCTTTTAAGATCAGAATTTAATGAACTTATTATACGATGCCATTGCAGTTCCACATCCGAACAACAAGCTTGAGAATCTGAAAACTAATATGATAAAATGTGACCACCGCATTTTATTAAAACCACAGCTCACCCATATCATGGTGATTCAATACAGGATTATGTAAGCCAGAAAATAAAGAACTTTCATTAAAATTTTCCATAAAGTGGATGGACACTGATCCGATTGAGGTGCACGATGGCAGATGGACTCATTGAGGTCTTCATCGATGCTGGGCACTATGCAGCAGCAAAAACTGCTTGAGAACGCACTGTACGACCGACGGACGTCTTAGATTATGAGTATTACCATTTAGAGTAAACATGGAGTGCGAACGGTCCATCGGTAATCGAGTCAATTACTCTAATGTTAATGGACGATTTTTTCGACCATAAGATGGCCGTACTGAGCGATGCGTTTCACAAACAGAACATGTTTTTTTTTTTTTAAATCTTGACAAATTGTATGCTTTGTTCAGTCGTCAGTCGACTTATGATGAAATGGCGAACTAAACTAATTTTTAATTTAATATATTTTTTTTTCCAAGACCCAACACTTTAGGAACGATGCGAATCAATATTTTATTATTTTTTAAGGTTTGCCATTTTAACTTTCAAATTATCTTATCAGAATTCTATTAAGGGAAACGGTATGTCTAAACTAAGTCATCCATCACATGTCTTACTAGTCCCTACTGGATCCATCTGAAGACATTTATTCTATTTAGCTAGATACTTTCTTTGCAAAATCACCTTTGTAGTCCTTCATTAAAATACCCAATTTCGATATATGTAAATTGTATTTGTACTATCTTCCTTTAATCAGCTCTAAAATTGATATGTTTTTATTTAATTCACTTTCATTTTATATGCAATCAACAGTTTCATTTTACGTTTGAAAATAAAACGAAATAAGTACCTATATACTCTGCAGGCTAAAAAAAAAAAACCACAAATAAACAGAAACACGTCCAATCTAGTGAATTGACTGACCACTTAAAGAGTCTGCTCTCCCATTCATTTATCACGTTTCACGTGCATGTAATTTACGCCAAACAATGTCCTCCAAAATTAATTTTTAGTACAAACTCTCCCATATCCAACAAGGCACCGTTAGTAATTTAATATTATACACACAACATGTTGAATGGTCCAATTGAAGTTGCTGCCCAGGGTCCACAGTGAAGTGTCCCATGCAGCCATTAGGCATACCTTCTATTTATCAACCTATCACCGTAACTCCTACGTCCTACCACCTATACAATCCCCAAAATCAATATAATCATCAGTGTTATATTTCGTCCTTACGCCGCGCCGGCCGGCCGGCCGCGCGCACATAAAACCTTTCAATTGATAATAAAAACGTAAGCGTTTTAGGATTACACTTACATACACAACATCAGAATAAAAATAATCAATTTTAAATTCTATGGTCAATAATTGCCAAATTGGAAAACATATTATGTCAACCCTTTTGTGTTGACAAAAAATATTATAGTCATCTCACTAAACGTGCGAGTAGCGTAAACAATTTGTTTAATGTTAATTGAGAACGTTTGTATAAATAATTTTGTGTGAATTTAATATGACAATTCGTGTGCTTGTTTGGTGCGCGACACAACCTCTTTTACACAAATTACAAATTAAATATTTGAATATCTATTGAATTTAAAATAATGTGTTTGTTTGGCAAATTGATTTTAATTTAAAACATAAACTGAACACTGCAACTGACATTGGTTGTTGTTGTTGTTGTTGTTGTAAGGATGCATGCTGTTGCCCCTTTACTTAGTGGGGGATATTGGAAATATTTGTAAAAAAGACATGTAAATTGCTTTCCCATTATTATAGTTCTTCTCTCTTCAACATGTCTATTTTCGAGTGCATTGCAAGCAGCATTTGTTCAGCCCATAATTTAATGGTGGATCTTCATTCTTCATCGTTCTCTAGTTACCTATTCCACTAACTTCGCTTCATTCTAAGGTCATGGAAACGTTCAGAAACTATCAGGTCAAGAAATATCTAAATATAAAATTCTTAATCTTCTCTATTGCGATGGTGCTTTTTCTTTTCCAGCCGGGCTGGGGGGTTTGCTCGCCGGATTGTCCAGGTCCTTTCTCAAAGAAAAACACCCTTATTATTAAATGTATATAATGAGTTTTCAGTTTATTTCATTTCACATAATGTTATTACTTTATTTATATCTTTATTATGTACTAGCTGTCCCGGCAGACGTTGTTCTGCCCTTCCGAGCAGATATCGCAGTGATATAAACGACGAATTATAGTTTATTTTAAATACGCCCAAGTGTATTATACTAAAAAAATCAATAGAATACCTGTTTATAACAGCTTGTTAAAAAAAGCATCACTCAAGCATTGAAGTACGTTAAACCTATCAAAAAGAATAAGATGTTTTAAAACCGGATACAACTTTTTTTTCTTTTAGCATATTTAATGAAAAATTTTGGGTGTTTAGTTGGGTCGTTGCGGTGGTGGTTGGGAGGTTGAGGGTTGGTTATCATTCAAAATTATCGTCCTAAAACCGACTTTACAGACAACCATGTTTTTTTCTTCGAGCTCATTTCACTATATACAGCTATGTGCCTGCAAGGTTTGGAGAAAATCACCTGCAAAAAGAATCAGAGCGCCTCCCATCTACCATCTACCATCTATGATCTAAAATTACTAAGTAATTGCAACGACGCGACGTTTTAACATTAATTATCTAAAAAGAATAGTGGTCAAACTTGAGAACATTACGTCTACCATCTTCTACCATCTACCTTCTGCTACAATCTATTCCCATCTACCATCATTTACAACTAACCATCTTCTACCATCAACTGTCTTCTACCATCTACCATCTTCTACCATCTATCGTCTTCTACCATCTTTTACCATCTTCTACCATCTTCTACCATCTTCTACCATCTTCTACCATTCACCACCGTCTACCATCTATCATCTTCTATCAACTACCATCTTCTACCAACTACCATCTTCTACTGCTAACTATCTTCTACCATCTTCTACCATCTTTCACTATCTACCATCTTCTACCAACTACCATCTTATACTACTAACTATCTTCAACCATCTTCTACCATCTTTCACCATCTACCATCTTCTACCATCTACCATTTTTCACCATCTACCGTCTATTATCATTTATTTCCATCTACCATCGTTTACAATTAAGCATCTTCTTCCATCTTCTATCATCTTCTACCATCTTCTACCATTTACCACCTTCTATCATCTATCATCTTCTATCAACTACCATCTTCTACCAACTACCATCTTCTACTGCTAACTATCTTCTACCATCTTCTACCGTCTTTAACCATCTACCATCTTCTACCATTTACCACCTTCTTCCATCAACCATCTACCATCTTCTACCGTCTACCATCTTCTACCGTCTAGTGTACCATCTTCTACCATCTACCACGTTCCATCTTGCACCATCTACCATCTTCCACCATCTTCTCCTATCAAAAAGTGTTTCTTTGGAAAAGCTTTTCGAAGTAAATATTTTTGGAATACCTACATATACGTATGTACGTATGTAGTACTTCATACATATAAATGAAATCTTTAGCGTTCACAAATTTAAAATACTAAACGACGAAACATACTTTGTTTATGTATTTAACGTTAATTTGACTTCAAATCAAAAATCAAAAAAATTAATATTATATAAAATTATGACTGATTTATATTTCAAATAAATGACTTTTCAGATTTACTAAGTGAGCTTTTAGTGTATTTTTTTCGCACGCATAACACAACTTTTCCAGAAGGTTTTTCCAAAATTTTCCTTCATACAAACCTTCTCATGGCATATACGAACAACTTAAAAAAAAATTGTGCCAAATTGGCCAAGCCGTTTTTAATTGATGAATTACTATACATTTTTCACACCATTTTTATATACATATATAGATTTCTGTCCTCCAATTATTTGAGCTGCATGGTGCGTGCGCGAAATCTGCTGGTTTCCTATTATGGGCTTCTACGGTTGTTTCTGCGGGACTATGAATTCTGAGCTCGTTTCTAGTATCCACTTCCTGTAGACAATGGATTTGTTTAAAGAAATCTTATGGCTAGAAACGCAAACAATCGAAAAAACAGCAGGCTTTCGCTCTTCTAGATCAGCAGGTACAAAGCCCCTGGTGGCAATTAATATTTTAATTCACTTAAAATAAAGCAACCATGGAAGTTGCACACGGCAGGCTATTGCTCTGGTGGATCAGCAGATACGATTCCCCTGGTGGCAACTAATACTTAAATTCAATAAAAATAAGCGAATAATAAACTTAAAATCCAATACCACTTATCACTGGTGGGGGAAGTCAAAGCGGTGAAACATTAAGTAAGAAATAAATCCTAAATATGTAATGAATTTCTCCATCCTTTCGGTTTAGATTTTTAGATTAAGTGTTTTTTATTATGTGCAAAAATTTTAATATACAATTGTCTTAAAATAAAGCTTATTACTATTTAACAAAATGATTCCGGCACAAGTGGGGCCGTCGTTTTCTTATGTATATTATATAATATATTTTTTTACAAAATGTATATGCTTGTCGCCTTAATTTATTACATGTTAAAATAATTAATTTTTATATTCCATAAAAATATAAGTGGTCCGCATCCTTTCGGTTTAACGATTTAACGATTATTTATTGAACAATATAATATTTACAATTGATTCTTATTCTATTTTACTTATGATACTTAAAAATATTTGTTGGCACATTAGGGGCCTAACTGTATACATTGATAATTTTATAATACATTTAGAAAAAAATTGTCATTAATTATACTTATATTAATAGTCAAGTGGGGGTGTCCATCTCGGGTTGTTCAAATCCGGTTGTCCTTGATGTGTTGGTGAATTGGCTACTAGCCACGGTGGTAAGTTGACGCTGCTTCCTCGTAAAACTGGATAGCCTCGTCGTCGTTGATTCTGATAATTCCTTCGTCCATTAGCGCAGTTATGTCCAGGTATCGTGGTTCAGGATGCCGTTCTTCACTGTTGATTGTGCTCACTAGAGGATTCGGATGGTTGACTAAATTTGTCGCCAACCTTCTAGCCGATTCCGTCATATACTTGTCCGCATCCTTTCGGTGTCTTTTCCTGGCCTTCTTATTGCATTTGTCGACAGAAACATCGTGTGAATTATAAACACTTGTGACAAAATTTACCATAACTCCCGATCATGATTCATGATGATCACCCCTTTACTATGCTGTTTGTTGGTGTTGCTTTTCTTTGGCATTGGCATGCCTGTGTCATGTGACTAAGCTATTGCTTAGTTTGTGGTGTTCTTGGAAACAAATTCATGTTGATGTTGTTTTTGACAAGAAATATTCAGCTAGTAAAAATATCTTATATATTTACGAGTATATAGCGTATATGAAAAAAAAGAGATTTGTTACGCCTCGTTAAATTTAAAAACGGAGAAAGATGACCTGATATTTCAAAATTTTATAGGTTATGGCATCGGGCTCTTTTATCGGAAATGTAAACATTTGGTATGACGAACCTCTTCTTCGATGGATCAGAATTCAGAGGTAACCGTTCCATTTGCGTTGTTTTGGACTGTTTCCAGTCTGACACCAAATTCTCGTATGCCTCAGAGCTATATCCTGTCCTCGACTCTATGGCTCATAAATGGTGTATTGTTTATGACTTTGCTGACGACAGCATCACAAATCTCCTGGATAAGATTCAGAAACAGTCTTACAATTGATAGGTGAAAGAACATTACAGAAATATTTTTACATGAAGTTATAGGTAGGTACTATAAGGAAAGTTATGGATTCGTGCAAACAAAAATTGAGATAACAATCACACATGACATGACGATGATGGAGCAGTCGAGAAAATTTGGTCTGGAAATTACGTCCGACTGTTTTTGTTTTTTGTTTTATTCGAATGGATAAATACAAATTTCATCGAAATGTCTGATATTTTATCGACAAAAAAAAAGATGACAGTTTAAAATCCAGACAATAACAATGTCGATTGAAATAGTGTCGGTTACAATTTCAACTTTTTTCCAAAATACAGGAACTGATATAAAAATCTTCTACAGTTGCAATTCTATGAGGCAAGCTATTAGCACTGCAACTGTGGAGACTAGAGGGATTTTTTCACATTTATATAACTAATACAAGTTTTTGTCACACATTTAGTTAACCCAAAATTGTGAAATATTCATTATTATATGTATATTATATTATTTATTATTGTCGTTTAAATGTTGTTGGTTAATTATTTAACTTATTGCTTACTTTTATATAAGCTTTTCCTTAAAAAAAACTATCTAGGGAAATGAATTTTCAAATAAATAAAAAAGGATATTGTTTCAGATGTAAGATAAGTTTAATCAAATCTCTGAATCTCTGAACACTACCTTTAAAAAAATTAAATCTAAATCTAAAAAAAAAATTGTTAAATATCGTTATATTTAAAAAAAAATTAATGTTTTCAGAATATTTCTTGAGTGTCGGTATTTTTATCAATCGACTATTCGATAGTCGACATTATGGCGATCGATTTTTTTTAAATCGACATTTTTTCAAAATCGGCAAACCATCGTATCCGACGCGTCTAATCTCTCTTTCTCTCTCTCTGTCTGTCTGTGTAACCCCTCTAGTGTCTAGAGCTTGAGATGTATGCTCTAGGCCCAAAAATAATGGTACCAAGCTATTAAAAAATAACCGAGCTGACTTTTTCACAAAAACACGAACAAATTGGCTAAATGATCACTTGTGCCATCCCGTAAGGCTAGATTTTCTTGTTTTTGTGAAAAAGTAGTTCGATTATTTTTGAATACCTTGGCAACAAAAAGTCCCAACCCAACCTACACGCTCTAGCTTTTTGGCACAACGTGAGAGTGAGTTCAAACACAGCCTGGGCAGCAATTTTTATTTATTTCCTTAGTGTCAACAGGATGTCATCCTTGGTATTTTTATGGGATAATTATCACCTAAAATCTCAGTCCACTGTATCACCAACAATTCTTTCCCATCTTTCTATTCCCTTCTCTTAAATGCTTGCACATGTTATATTTTCTTTGAGGGTATTAATACCCCCTTTAAAAAAGTTTCAGTGATATAAGGGCTTGACGGATTTTCTTCAAACTTCATGAAAATATAAGTACCTTTCAAGGAACCTTTTTTTTTATTTTGGATTTTCTCGAAAACGGCTCTAACGATTTTGATTAAACTCAAATTTTGACAAATCTAAAGCATTTCCGACATAACTACTGTTTTTTTTGTTTTTGGCTTAAATGGTCATAACGAAAATTAGGTTGAAACTCCTTTTTTTAGAATGGCCATAAGTTCGCAACGGCTAAATTGATTTGACTAAAACTAAAACGGTGGCTCTCCTATAACAGGCTAAGAAAGTACTCAAACTATTTTGATCAAACTTTTTGTGTAATGTTATTGGAGTGTTTTTAAGAACATTGCGTTTTTAAATTTTGGATAAAAATACAATCCACGTTGATCTGGTCTTGACATCTCTTTTTCATATGGCCATAACCTATAAGTATGCAACGGTTTTAACGAATTCACTCATGTTTAGAAGGCTTCGAAGAAAACTGCATGTTTGGGCTACAAACGATATAATATCGGAAATCTGGTTTTAACGGTTACATTTAATTGGTGTGTTTGCTCACAATTAACTTAGAATGCAATTGAGTATAAGTTAAGTGTGGTAAACAATGTTATATATTTCAAATTAAATCAAATGAATTTCAGATTAATTGGATAATTGATTCGCGAGATACATTATACCGTTTGCATTTTTTCTACAAAACTCCCTTGTTGTTACCACCAATCACAATTCGGACATAGCCACATAGGTATATTTTGCCGCAGGTAAGTGATTTTCATAAGAAACTTGTCCAATTCGATTGGTGGAAAAATGTTAATTGCCATCTGATTAAACGGCAATACTGTCATTACTTTTAATAAGACAATTTTTATCGGGAACAAAAAAAAAAAAGAGAATATAATGATTACTATAAAGATGCTGTCTCGAAACCTGATAGAAACTCGCAGCGTTAAGGCCTTAGACATATTAGCTCCTTGACCTTGATGCACTGGTATGTTATTTTAACACTCTGTGGTAGTGATTAATGAACTGTCCTTTGAAATGTCCTTCCCCTAAAAGAGTCAAAGAGTGAATATCATAGCCAGCTCAATTAAACAAATTGCACTTCCCTGCCGCTGTCGATGTCGTGCGCCCTGGTCTGATCCAAACAAAAATTAAACACTTAATGCTCACACAATATCCACCCACAAGGATATGCAATAAAACTTAATAAATGTTAAGTGGTCTTAAACTACAGACGCAGCAAGACCAAAAACATTTAAACCAACCCTTAACATGACCGAAATCATAATTGATTTCTCAAAGTAAACTCCCACCACACGTAGCTATGTACAACAACATGCAAGAGGTGATGTTATTTTATCCTTATAATGTCGGCTGCAGGACTATAACTACATACATCTCAAACTCAGTAAACCGACAAATTTTATTTAGGCTGTCAACCACACAAGTCCCTTTACATTGAGGCATCAGGAAGACGGCCCTCTTGTATAATGTTAGGTTAACCTTATTTAGCGGGGATACGAAAAGTCATATTTTGAAAACATTTGCATTTAACTCCAAATTGACATCGTCGATGTCTGTGTGTGTCACTTAGAAGTCGGGATGTTTGCTTAAATTTTTTGTTCGGCTTCGTTTGGATGGGTGATTTTTTTTTTTTTTTTTTTTTTTTTTTGTATGTAGGTACCTTACTCCACTTTTGATATCAACTGATATGTTGTATGTTTATATGGGTTTCTATCGAGAAGGTAAGGAATGCTGACACTCCAGAAATTCCAAAGCTGTAAGGTTTTCCTGAGCATCAGTGGCATTTGTTTTGAGAGTTGGGGTGAATAAACAAATAAATGGTAAAATCTTTTTTTTATCGGGGTCTGCCTCCTGTTTGTGTCACCAAAGTCTTGGCATGTCATGAGATGTGATATGTGTGCATAAACGTTGTTTAAAAAAAAAAATCTCAAACTGTGTGATTTTATTATGTCATCATCTTTTGGCATTTTTATAAAACCTAGGTATGTAAGTGGTTGAAGTTTGAAGGAAATGGTCGAAGGGAAAAGCAAACAATTTAAAAAAAAAATGGAATGTATTTAAAATTGTCAATAATGCATACATATGTAATGTATGTAGTTAAGTAATCAATCAATTTATTAGATATAACATTTTCAATAATTTGAAAAAAAGCCCTTGACATTGCGGTCAATTCGGCTGGCAGCTTATCATCAACATCTTAAGCTTATTGTTTTGACTGCATTCAACGACGACGTTGCCAATGCGGTATCGGGGAAACAGGAAAAAATACCTAAATTCTTATCGAGTTTATGCAAACAGATCTTGATAAGCTTTTTAAATGAAGAGGAAAGTTTGAGCTGGGTGTTAAACTAAACCAAACTGGACTTGTCCTCTTCACAATGTTATACAAAATTTCACGACTAACAACTCCATCCATGAATGGAACTCCCCTAACTTTTTCGAACGAAGCTAAATGTCCAGGACCTTGTTCTAGATAACAAAAAACTTTGTTGTCTCTAAAGTAGGCTTACGGTAGATAATTGTACGTGATAATCAGCTCACAAAACCAACCACCCATTTTTGAATTTTTTTTTCTCACCCCTTCCTCTCCAAACACCAACCACCCTTCACTCACACACAACCACCAACCAATGACCCACCATTTTTGACAATTTTTTCCTCACCTCCCCACACAATAAATCCCCCTTCCTAACCACCAACAACCAAACACCCACCATTTTTGACATCACCACCAATTTCAATGTATTAGAAATCAGCTTTGGAACCGTTCAATTAGCGAAATTTACAAAATTAATGCTGATGTGCCTCAAGGTTCCGTTCTGTCTCCGACTCTCTTCCTAATCTTATTAACTCTTTTCGAAGACTTCTTATCCACTAAAATGTTTTGCTGAAGCACAGTCCACAGGTCCAAACAGCTTTTCATATTCGTTTCCAGATTCACAACCCTATTCTTCGGAAGTGGAACCACAGCGTATGATTAGCTTAAACCGGAAATCCGGCCATCATCGAAGTTCATATTTCGGTCCTTACAGATACTCCTATAAAACGAAAGATTATTTTCAGATAACCCTCAGACTAGCAAATCATTAAACCTCATAGACATTTGAATAGCCTTCCAAACGAAAAAGCTGGACGTTTGTGAAGCTGTTAACCATCTAGCAAACTGTAGTTTTTGGCAAAAAAAAAATTATTGATGTCTTGATCAAGGCGTGCATAACAGCTGATTACCTTTTTACTTGCTCTATAGGGCAAGTATTGGTTTCGTACAGAAAAAAAAATCGAGGTTTTAATCAAACATGACATTACGATGATAGAGAAGCCCAAAAAAGTGGTTTTCGCCATACCGTCCGTCGGTCTGTATGTGCGGATGTGCGTCTATGGGCTTTTTCACGTCATGCTACAGTCTAAGCCGCTTGACGGGTTTTCTTCAAACTTGATATTAGTAGTTTGAGGAAAAACGGTTGTCGAGGTTTTTTTTATTTCGTTTTAGCCCGGCTCAAACTTGTACCTTTCAAGTAACGGTTTTTTTCAATTTGGATTTTCTCGAAAACGACTCTAATGATTTCGATTAAATTCAAAATTTAGCTTACTTTAAGCATTTCTAACAAAACTGCGTTTTTCGTTTTTGGCTCAAATAGTCCTAACGAAAATCAAGTTTTAACGGCTTTTTTTCAAATAGCCATAAGTTCACAACGGCTTGATTGAATTGACTCAAATTTCGTTTGACATATTTTTTTATAGTTTTCTATAGGATGGTTTAGTAAATTTTTCACTGAAGCCTTTCTTAACGGTGGCTTCCATACAACAAGCCGATAAGTATTAGCCAAAATTTTTTGGTCTTTTCTAATTTGCTCGAAAATGGCTCTAACGATTTTAATTAAACTTTGTGTGTTATATTCTTTTAGTGATTTGAAGAGAACTGCGTTTTTAGTTTTTGGCTAAAAATGCAAATAACGGAGATGTGCTCTTAACGGTTTTTTTTTTAATGGCCATAAGTTGTCAACGGTTGCATCGAATTCATTCAAACTTTGTTTGGTATAGTTTCTTACAGCTTCCTACCAGATGGCATTGATTTTTTTTCTGTTTCTCTTTTTTAAATGGTGGCTCTTATACAAAGAGCCACTAGATTTTGGCCAATTTTTTCGTTTTTTCTAATTTACTCAAAAACGGCTTCCCCGATTTTTATGAAATTTTGTATGTAACATACATAGAATACTTCAAAGAAAATTGAATTTTTAGTTTTTGGCTACACATGATAATAGCGGAAATTGGTCTTAGCAGTATTATTAATTTGGCCATACATAAGTGGACATTTGTATCATTTATAACACCCAAAAGATAACGTCTTAATTTTAAATATTAAATGTTTCTTAACGTTAGCTCCTGTATATCGGTTTTTCCAGTTTTAACCAACATTTTTTAGTTTTTACCAAATTTTTCAAAAATGAGTTGTTCCCATTGATCGAAAAGTTTTTTTTTCATCGTACTATTGCACCCACAGAGCAAGTACGTGCGACCCAGTCGTGCATTTTATTTCTTAAAGCGATTGACACATTTGGTTTAGGGCACCATGCATCGTTTGCCAGATGTCATCAGGACTTTCATTATAGCAACGATTATACGTTACTAGTGATGCCCTCTCATCAAGAGATCATCTTGAAACATCACAATTAACGAGATTTGAAATAAACTCGATTCTGGACTTTATTCTCTCCAAAAAAAAAATTTGTATTATCCTATGGCGTGGGGCGTAGTGGTTGTTGTTTTTGACTGACTCCATATAAGTTATTTTCCGGGGTACTGCCTCTTGTGAGGAAGTGACAACCTCCAAGAGTAATTAATGTCATGGAAAGTATGCTTCTCTCTTAGCCGTTTAGATTCGGCGGTAAATTGTAGGTCCCTTCCATTCCTGCAGAATATCAACGCTCACTCAGGAATGGTTGAGAGTGTAAGTCACAGGCCCAACCACGCTTGGAGCTGATGTGCCAGTAATTTAATTTATGAACTTTTTTTTATTTACTACAAAAGTTTTTTTCAATAAAACAAAAACGGTTTCGGATATCAATGAAATTCTTTATTCCCGTGAAAGTACGTTCGATGCCATTATGTATGGAACTCGATTTCTTTTGCATGGTCACCACGGCACGCTTGCAGAAGTCCAGACGCTGAACCCAATTTTCAACGGTTTTCAAGCATAAATCGGCCGATACTGCTGCAATTTCACGTTCGATATTCGTACGATATTCCTGTGAAAGTACGTTCGATGCCATTATGTATGGAACTCGATTTCTTTTGCATGGTCACCACGGCACGCTTGCAGAAGTCCAGACGCTGAACCCAATTTTCGACGGTTTTCAAGCATAAATCGGCCGATACTGCTGCAATTTCACGTTCGATATTCGTACGAAGTTCATCAATCGTCGCTGGCTTGTTGGCATAGACCATAGACTTGACGTAGCCACACAGGAAATAGTCTAACGGCGTCAAATCGCACGACCGAGGCGGCCAAGCGACTGGACCATTTCGTGAGATAACACGTTCTCCAAACTTGGTTTCCAATAAATTGATTGTGACATTCGCTGTGTGGCTTGTGGCGCCGTCTTGTTGGAACCACATGTCCTCCAAGTCCATATCATCCAATTGGGGCCAAAAATATTCGGTTATCATTGAACGGTAGCGGTCCCCATTCACAGTAACGTGCCGGTCTTGACCATCACGGAAGAAATACGGCCCAAAGATGCCGCCGGCCCATAAATCACAATAAACCGTAATTTTTTCGGGATGCACTCTAGGAGTACGTGTGGATTGCTGCCTAGCCAATACCGCATATTTTGTTTATTGACGAAGCCATTCAGCCAGAAATGAGCCTCATCGCTGAAGATGATTTTTCGATGAAAATCCGAATCATTTTCAAGTTGTTGCTCAACCCAATTCACAAACATACGACGCTTCTGGTGGTCAAGCGGCTTCAGTTCTTGCGTCAATTAAATCTTGTAAGGATGTTGGCCAAGATCTTTTCGCAAAATTCGCCACAACGACGTCACAGAGATGCCCAACGCTTGAGAACGAGTGTGAGAGACACATTTGGGCTTTCTCGACAATACGGGCACTTCTTTGTCTCACTGGCACGGGAACATTTTGTACTGTGCCTGTGGGTTCAAATTTTTCCACTAGACGCTCAATTGTTGATCTGCTAGGACGATTATGACGACAATAAATTCGACGTAGTGCTCTTAACGTTGAGGCCGCTGACTCTGAATTTCGGTAGTAAATTATAATAATTTCAACTCGTTGTTGGCTCGTATATCTTTCCATCAAACCTTACTGAAGGGAAATGTTAAAAGAGCGGCAAGAAATATGGCGTCGTTTGCTGTCCCTGTCGCTCTACTCTTGTAGCGTGGTTGTTGAAAAACCCTTTACGTTTTATATTTTACAGTGTTATACAAATTTAAAAGGCTTCATTTAAAAATGTTTAATTATTGTTAAGAACTGAAAACACGCAAGTTCTGCCATCAAAACGTACATATATCCCCGCAATCCTGTTCAACAATGTCAGTACGAATCACATATCCGCTTCATCAATTTTATTATTATGAGAACTCACTATTAAATTGTTACAGTTTTAGCATAATGGAATTTGAATTCGCTTGCCTTAAGCTAACACTATGGAGGCAACAACAAAACTAAAATACTCCACTCCATGTTTATTCATGCCTTTGTTTGGTATCTTAATTGGACCGCAATTAAAATGCCATAAACCAAATGCCTGTGGTTACAGCTTAAAGGTTTTGTATGCATTTTCGCTCAAAAATAATGCGATTTACAGTGTGCTAATGACGTTTGAATTAGACAATATTTTATTTCGTGCTATATAGAGGCGAACAAATAATAAAATTATTTTTTTTTTATTTAAAATAGAGCAAACGAATATTGTGTTTCACTCGCGAGTTAGAGAATATAGTATACAGGAATGTAGGATGAAGGATGAAGGTAGGAAGGTATGATTAACATGACCATATAACTAAAATGAGTGTTGTTTGCTTTACTGTACCATGAGCATGTGAAATATTTCGTTTGAATTTGTGGTTCCAAGAATTTTGCTGCCAACAATTTACTCGGAACGGAACCAATTTGATGGAAAATTTTTTATTCCAGGAAAATTTGTGTTTTCTGATGAATAATTTGTTTTTCGTCATTTTACTACAAAATAAATTTCATATCCTTGAAACAAATAAATATTATTGTTATGATGCACTTTACCGAATTTATTTTTAGGGTTCCGTACCCAAAGGGTGAAAACGGAACCCTATTACTAAGACTTCGCTGTCCGTCTGTCCGTCTGTCCGTCTGTCCGTCTGTCCGTCTGTCCGTCTGTCCGTCTGTCCGTCTGTCCGTCCTTCACAAGGCTGTATCTCATGAACCGTAAAACTTAGACACTTGAAATTTGGACAGATGATGTATTATTGTGTTCCCTATAACAACAAATACTAAAAACTAAATAAAATAAAATATTTATTGGGGCTCCCATACAACAAACGTAATTTTTTGCTCGTTTTTGCTATGTTTGTCCGTCCATCACCAGGTTGTCTCTTTTCTTCTTTAGAAATTTCTTGAAGTCTGTCCCTGTTAGTTCTTCTTTTTGCTGATTTGCGACTTTTCCTTCACTCACACAAACAGCTTTACCTACATGTAAATTCCAGAAATTCTTTTAGAAGAAAAGAGGCAACATATGTATGCTTTTAAAGCTAAGTTTTCTTCTATTCGTGTTCGAATTCGAATTCGAATAGAAAAAAAAAAATAGAAAAAAAAACAAATGTCAAACCACAATCAACAAGTCGGTATTAGATTCGATTCTCTCATAAAATAATATAACATCAGGATTAATTGTTTTCAAACGTAAGTTCTTCTTTATTGTATTGTCAATGGAGGTGATTTGAGTGATTTCTAGAAATAGTAAAAAAAAAAACACTGTGCTGAGAAAAAAAATTACTGAAATTTCTCAGTGAAATATTTGAACAAGATTGGCAAAAGACATCCTGGTGACAGTTTTTTTTTTAGAAAAGATCGCGCCCAAAATGTTCTTGTTTGTGTGAGTGAGAAAAAGTTTTATCTACATGTAAATTCCAGAAATTCGAATTCGAATTCGAATGGAAAAAAAAAACAAATGTCAAACCACAATCAACAAGTCGGTATTAGATTCTCTCATAAAAATAATATTAAATCAGGATTTAGGGTTTTTAAACGTAAGTACGCCTTTCTTCTTTATTTTATTGTAAAAAAAACACTATGCTGAGAAAAAAAATTACTGAAATTTATCAGTGAAATATTTGAACAAGATTGGCAAAAGACATCTTGGTGACAGTTTGTTTAGGAAAGATCGGCCCAAAACTGTTCTCGTTTGTGTGAGTGAGAAACAGCTTGACCTACAGGCATATAAATTCCAGAAATTCTTTTAGGAGAAAAGAGCCAACCTATGTATGCTTTTAAAGCTCAGTTTTCTTCTATTCGAGTTCGAATTCAAATTCGAATAGAAAACAAAATAAGAAAAAAAACGAATGTCAAATAAAGAACAAGAAGTCGGTATTAGATTTTCTTACCGACCAAATTTTAAAATCTAAAAATTGATATAAATAATAATAACTTCTTATTAAAAAAATTCTATATATGTAATTGCTTCTTGCTGCTTCTTCTTCTGCTGCTAATACTGAATCACTGAATTAATTATGAATTATTAAAACTACTGTTAATCCTAAAATATTAAATTAAACTTACAAAAGAAGTACTGGGAGGTCTCGATCTGATTTAAAAGAAGTTATTATTCATTTATACATACATATTTATTTTTGAGACGTTAACTGGCTGCGCACAATGGTGTAGCAGTAGCAGTAGCACGCAGCAATGTCAAAGTAAATGCCAAAAAAAGTAGCTCACAAAGCAGCATACACGAATACAATGTGCAGCACTGAACTCAAACAAAAATCATGTCTGCCATTTTGGTTTGTTGTTGTTTTGCAGCGCAGCAGGTCGTCAAGTTCAAGTCGAGTCGACTTGTACTTCAGCGACTCTCTCTGCTGCATCTGCTACTTCACATTGTAGCCGTGCAATACGATTTACATACATTTAACTTTGACATTGCTGCGTGCTACTGCTACTGCTACACCATTGTGCGCAGCCAGTAAAAATTAATTGCAAATTTAATACTGACTTCTTGTTCTTTGTTTGACATTCGTTTTCTTTTCTATTTTGTTTTCCATTCGAATTCGAATTGGAACACGAATAAAAGAAAACTGAGATTTAAAAGCATACATAGGTTGGCTTTTTTCTTCTTTGCGGATTTCTGGAATTCTTGAATTTACATGCATAGCTGTCTCTATTTCTTCTTCTTTTTGCTGATTTTCCAGTTTTCTTTCACTCACACAAACAAGATCATTTTTGGCGCGATCTTTCCTAAACAAACTATCAGTTCGTCGTCTTCTGCAAATCGTAATCGCCTGTTACAATGAGAAATTTAAGCAAGTGTTTATTACGTTTTTATAGATAATGGTACGGAACCCTTCGTGCGCGAGTCCGACTCGCACTTGCCCGTATTATTATTATTAATTAATCTTACTAATATTATAAATGTGAAAGTTACGATGTTTGGATGTTTGGATGTTTGGATGTTTGGATATTTGTTGCTAATTCACGCCAGAACGGCTAAACGGATCTGGATAAAATTTGGCACAGAGATAGCTTATAGTCTGGAATAGCAGATAGGCTATTTTTTATCCCGGTAAAATGTATGGTTCCCGTGGGATAGATTTGTTTTAATTTTTGAAATTACACCAGAATGGATGAATGGATCTGAATGAAAATTAGCACAGAGATAGATTATAGTCTGGAATAGCAAATTGGCTACTTTTTATCCCGGTAAAATGTATGGTTCCCGTGGGATAGATTTGTTTTAGTTTTTGAAATAACACAAGAATGGCTGAACTCATCTAAATGAAATTTAGCACAGAGATAGCTTATAGTCTGGAATAGCAGATAGGCTATTTTTTATCCCGGTAAAATGTATGGTTCCCGTGGGATAGATTTGTTTTAATTTTTGAAATTACACCAGAATGGATGAATGGATCTGAATGAAAATTAGCACAGAGATAGATTATAGTCTGGAATAGCAAATTGGCTACTTTTTATCCCGGTAAAATGTATGGTTCCCGTGGGATAGATTTGTTTTAGTTTTTGAAATTACACAAAAATGGCTGAACTCATCTGAATGAAATCTAGCACAGAGATAGCTTATAGTCTGGAATAGCAGATAGGCTATTTTTTATCCCGGTAAAATGTATGGTTCCCGTGGGATAGATTTGTTTTAATTTTTGAAATTACACCAGAATGGGTGAATGGATCTGAATGAAAATTAGCACAGAGATAGATTATAGTCTGGAATAGCAAATTGGCTACTTTTTATCCCGGAAAAATGTATGGTTCCCTTGGGATAGATTTGTTTTGTTTTTGAAATTACACAAGAATGGCTGAGCTCATCTGAATGAAATCTAGCACAGAGATAGCTTATAGTCTGGAATAGCAGATAGGCTATTTTTTATCCCGGTAAAATGTTTGGTTCCCGTGGGATAGATTTGTTTTAATTTTTGAAATTACACCAGAATGGGTGAATGGATCTGAATGAAAATTAGCACAGAGATAGATTATAGTCTGGAATAGCAAATTGGCTACTTTTTATCCCGGTAAAATGTATGGTTCCCGTGGGATAGATTTGTTTTAGTTTTTGAAATTACACAAGAATGGCTGAACTCATCTGAATGAAATCTAGCACAGAGATAGCTTATAGTCTGGAATAGCAGATAGGCTATTTTTTATCCCTGTAAAAAGTATGGTTCCCGTGGGATAGATTTGTTTTAATTTTTGAAATCACACCAGAATGGCTGAACGGATTTGAATGAAATTTAGCACAGAGATAGATTATAGTCTGGAATAGCATATTGGCTACTTTTTATCCCGGTAAAATGTATGGTTCCAGTGGGATAGATTTGTTTTAATTTTTGAAATCACACCAGAATGGCTGAACTCATCTGAATGAAATTTAGCACAGAGATAGATTATAGTCTGGAATAGCATATTGGCTACTTTTTATCCCGGTAAAATGTATGGTTCCCGTGGGATAGATTTGTTTTAATTTTTGAAATTACACCAGAATGGATGAATGGATCTGAATGAAAATTAGCACAGAGATAGATTATAGTCTGGAATAGCAAATTGGCTACTTTTTATCCCGGTAAAATGTATGGTTCCCGTGGGATAGATTTGTTTTAGTTTTTGAAATTACACAAGAATGGCTGAACTCATCTGAATGAAATTTAGCACAAAGATTGATTATAGTCTGGAATAGCATATTGGCTACTTTTTATCCCGGTAAAATGTATGGTTCCCGTGGGATAGATTTATTTTAATTTTTGAAATAACACCAGAATGGCTGAACTCATCTGAATGAAATTTAGCACAGAGATAGATTATAGTCTGGAATAGCATATTGGCTACTTTTTATCCCGGTAAAATGTATGGTTCCCGTGGGATAGATTTATTTTAATTTTTGAAATAACACCAGAATGGCTGAACTCATCTGAATGAAATTTAGCAGAGTTAGAAAATAGTCTGGAATAGCATATTGGCTACTTTTTATCCCGGTAAAATGTATGGTTCCCGTGGGATAGATTTGTTTTAATTTTTGAAATCACACCAGAATGGCTGAATGGATCTGAATGAAAATTAGCACAGAGATAGATTATAGTCTGGAATAGCAAATTGGCTACTTTTTATCCCGGTAAAATGTATGGTTCCCGTGGGATAGATTTGTTTTAGTTTTTGAAATTACACAAGAATGGCTGAACTCATCTGAATGAAATCTAGCACAGAGATAGCTTATAGTCTGGAATAGCAGATAGGCTATTTTTTATCCCTGTAAAAAGTATGGTTCCCGTGGGATAGATTTGTTTTAATTTTTGAAATCACACCAGAATGGCTGAACGGATTTGAATGAAATTTAGCACAGAGATAGATTATAGTCTGGAATAGCATATTGGCTACTTTTTATCCCGGTAAAATGTATGGTTCCAGTGGGATAGATTTGTTTTAATTTTTGAAATCACACCAGAATGGCTGAACTCATCTGAATGAAATTTAGCACAGAGATAGATTATAGTCTGGAATAGCATATTGGCTACTTTTTATCCCGGTAAAATGTATGGTTCCCGTGGGATAGATTTGTTTTAATTTTTGAAATTACACCAGAATGGATGAATGGATCTGAATGAAAATTAGCACAGAGATAGATTATAGTCTGGAATAGCAAATTGGCTACTTTTTATCCCGGTAAAATGTATGGTTCCCGTGGGATAGATTTGTTTTAGTTTTTGAAATTACACAAGAATGGCTGAACTCATCTGAATGAAATTTAGCACAAAGATTGATTATAGTCTGGAATAGCATATTGGCTACTTTTTATCCCGGTAAAATGTATGGTTCCCGTGGGATAGATTTATTTTAATTTTTGAAATAACACCAGAATGGCTGAACTCATCTGAATGAAATTTAGCACAGAGATAGATTATAGTCTGGAATAGCATATTGGCTACTTTTTATCCCGGTAAAATGTATGGTTCCCGTGGGATAGATTTATTTTAATTTTTGAAATAACACCAGAATGGCTGAACTCATCTGAATGAAATTTAGCACAGAGTTAGAAAATAGTCTGGAATAGCATATTGGCTACTTTTTATCCCGGTAAAATGTATGGTTCCCGTGGGATAGATTTGTTTTAATTTTTGAAATCACACCAGAATGGCTGAACTCATCTGAATGAAATTTAGCACAGAGATAGATTATAGTCTGGAATAGCATATTGGCTACTTTCTATCCCTGTAAAATGTATGGTTCCCGTGGGATAGATTTGTTTTAATTTTTGAAATCACACCAGAATGGCTGACCGGATCGGAATGAAATTTACAACAGAGCTAGATTATAATCTGGTATATCTTATAGGTTTCTTTTTATCACGGTTAAATGTAGGTATTAAATTATAAAGCTATAAAAGAAGAAGAAGCTAGATTACGATAGACTATACTCCTCAAGGTACAGTCTACTTCTTGATCAGCTGAAACGCGAGTGAAGCCGCGGTTAAAGGCTATATATGTATATATAAAAAATGGATGTGTGTATATATGTATGTTGCGTATGGACTCCTAAACCACCCAATGGATCTTTATGAAACTTTTGGGGTAAATATAGTTTAGTCCAGGGATGGTTCCTGTGAAGGTTTCGTGCCGATCGGGTGGAAGGAAAAAAAATGCATGCTTTTAGCAATTTTGTTTCAGTTTTTTTTTAATTCTTTTTTGGTGTTTTTCATAAATTTTTAAGCGGAATACCCGGGTGGAAGACAGAAAAATGCGGGCTTTTGGCAAAGTTTTTTTTTTCAACTTTTTTATAAAAATGTTTTCCTTTCGTTGAATAAAAGCATCATATTAATGGAACTGAGTCGAAAAAATCAAACTCTGAACGAACGTGCGTGTCCATTTGGTGCAAGAATCGTCCACCCAAACATTTTCCAAACAACTTTTAAACATAGGAAAAGGAATTGAATCGCACAACAAATGACATTTTATTTTCCCAAATTTTTGTCAAATGCAGCAAAATGTTATCATGTTCAGTTTAACAATCAAATTAACTGCACTTTGTGTGTATGCCAAAAAATTTGTATATTTATACACCAACCGAAACGACCAAAAATATTGTTTATCCGCTAACATTGAGATAAAATATACATATAAATAAATTTAGTTTCACATTAAATACACATAAGTGTTTTTTTGGGCGTAGCAACGCGCGCCGGGTACCGCTAGTAATTATTATTTGACAAACTAGAAACCCGCGGACTGGGATTATTCGAATCCAAGCAATTAACATAAAACACAATAACGAAATTAAACAATTTGCGCAACCGGCGCACGGAGAGACAAAATCGATAATGAAAGCGAACGCAACGTCAAAAAAGAATTAGAGAGAATGCAAAAAAGGTAAAGTGCAACAACAATAACAATTACAGCCTTTTTTATGCTGCTACCTCCCGACTGCTCAGCTAGGGTGGGTTCGAAAAATTTAGACGCGATCAAAACAAAATCAATGTTTAAAAAAAAAATATGCGGGTGGAAGACAACAAAAAAAAGTGAATTAGAATTAAATCCGAGTACAGGGTGTACTCGTTTAGAAGTGGGCGCCAGGAAACTTTTATGGTAGTTTGCCTTACCAATATAAATCTGAAAAATGTCTTCAATTGTAAAGAATTGAACTACAGAATTATTATTCCCAATGGGAAGTTGAATTATTTTATTGATTGGTAGTTATTGGTCTGGGAAACCTTGGCAGAAGGCCTGGAAGAAAACCCAGAGTCTTTTCAACAAAAAGAAAAAGCAAGAACAATAGTTTTTCGAGATTAGCAGAAGGCTAATTCTCGAAAATAAAATAGAAGCAAATAATAAAAAGAAGCAAACAAAGGGTTGTGTCAAATGGACACAAAGAAAGATCACAATGGTAAGGAAAGGTTAAAATAAAACAAGGTCACGAGTCCCACAATCTTGGGAGAAAACGAAAAATCAGCGAAGGTCTATTTTATCAACAATTTATTTGCCCCACATAGGGTCACAAACAAAACGAATTAACGCAATCAAACAACCAAAAAACCGAGCTAAATTTTAGTCACACGCAGACACAAAATACTTAGCTTTGCAAAATTCTCCAACAAAGATACTCTTCTCAAGGCTTTTCCCAAATTGAAATCGAGATTTCCTCAAATGATTTTCTTCTTTATTCTCAAAGTTTTCTTCTAATTTCCGCTTAAATTTTCCCGGTATAGTTTTTCACTTCTCTTTTTAACTATCTCAAAAAAATTTCTTCCTTTCTTTCTAAAATCCAAAATTGAATTGTCATCCAAAATGGAGGCTTGGCTTGTCCACTTCGCCCCGACCATATAGCCATCCTCTTCGGATCTTTTGCGTGGTGGTGTCCTTGTCTCAGTCATACAGCAGCATCTCGCCCATCTATGCAGAGACGTGCGACTGAGAGCGGTGAAACCATTGCACGCGATCCCATGCGTTGAGGATGCGATCCTCGTAGGCTCAGTGGACGTGTTCAGCCGTATAACGTCAATTATATTTAATTTTAAAAGGCAAGTGAAAAACTACGACACCACGCGCAAAGTCCCCAGCCCAAACCGGCCCAAACTAATTGCTTTGAGAAGAATATTTTTGTTGGAAAGAATCCTAACCATTTTCCAACTAAAATGGTACAAAATGAACAAGAATAATCTTAATTCCGTAGACCTCCGCGCAGATAATATTTAAGGGGAAAACACATCATTGCGATCTTTCTTTGCTATCAGACACTTTACGGTGGGCACGCGGCCATTCTAAATTTACGGTGGTGTGACTATAATTCACACTTTTTTGTGTTGTTGTGGGCTCCTCTTTCGAACTCGTTGGAAAGCTTCATCACTTTCTTTACTATGCGTGCGAGTCTCCAGCCCGTCCGCTGGTTCAACACGATAGACTGATGCGTGTGAGTCTCCAGCTCATCCGCTGGCTCAGCACGATTAAATTAGAATACGTTGCGGGCAAGTCTCCAGCTCGTCCGCTGGCTCAACCTGATGGAAAATAACCTGCTTAGTTATCCTCTCTGAGTCACTCTCAAAACTCCCAGAGAACAACGGACTCAAAATGTGGGTCGAAAAATAGGAATGGATGGGATGGAGCAGAAACAAATATCGAGAGTTGAACCGTGCCAAAAGCGCACGATTTGACCAGGTTTTAAAAACCAAAAGAATGATTTTTGTTGCGGTAAATCTTACCGTAACATTATAACCACTATTAGTGCTTTAAAAGTGGAATACCTACACATCCACCCGAAAATTTTAATTTATTGTTCCAATCTTGACATATGCATTGTCCTTATTTTTGACCTTTTATTAGTACTAGAATCGCCCAGTGGCCAAAATTCGGCCATTAAAATGCCCAAAACTTTAGGGAAAAAAATTTCACAGCGAATTTATACGAAAAAATTTAAAAAAAAAAAACACACCAAGACAAAAAAAATACAAAACAAAATATTCCCAGCACACCTACTCAGTAATACCTTTCCAACGATAAATATACCATCTCAATCGGTTGGGTAACCACCTCGCAATTGGTACCACAAAAAAATTGCTTGTCTATTTATATATAGATACCTAACCTTCATTATATTCATTTTGAAGTTGCAAAAGTAGTATTAAGGAAGTACTAAAGAAGGTCTAAGTGCAAGGCAGATTTTAATACATGTTAATATTATTTTAAAATCTGAGATGAGAGATGGAAAGAATGTATGTATTTACAATAGTTTTGAATTGCTACGTTTCTGGTGAGGGAAGTGCACCTATTGAATACTTTAATCAAAAGAAATAATTAAAATAAATTTTTTTTTCTAGCAAAACTTGTTTCTAAGAACAACAACAAAAATATCTGCGAATAGCGACTTTCACAGTGACCTACATGGCAAACACATATGACCTGTCAAATTCCATTTTGCGAATACCTATAATGAGTAATGACACTAAGTGGAAAGAGTTGGCATACTTTAAATAATTTTTGCAATTCTTTTTTACTTGCAATTATAAAAACTAAAAGGGAAGTTATGGATTCGTGAAAATAAAATTCTGACAATTCAAACATGACATTATACGTTGACATAGAAGTCGAAAAGAGTGAGTCTGGCAATTCTGTCTGTCTAGTCTGTCTGCCCGTCTGTTTGTCTGTCTGTATCGACACCTAGAGCTAAGCGGCTGAACAGATTTGCTTCAAACTTGGTACACAGTATTATTATGACGTCCTACAGATTGGTTTTGGAATTAGCACTCTACTTCTAAAATTAACGGTACCTGAAATGTCATTTTTAATGAAAAACTCATTTTTCTCGAAAACAGCTCTTTTGATTTTGATTAAATTTTTTGAATGGTGTTTTTTTGTGTAAACTTTATTTTTTCTTTCGAAAAGATTTTTTGAAAAATTCTTATAACGGGACTACAGGAATTGTTTTTGAAATCATATTTTCTCGTAAGCCACTTGACGGATTTCGATGAAATTTTTAATGAAGGAATCCTTTTATAGGAGAAATATCATGAATTCTTAAATCTTTCAAAAAAAAAATGATGTCTTAAGTTAAAAAAAAAACAGTTTGGTAATGTATTATTTAATTTTTTGTTTTCTTGTAAAAACTTCTAAGTGCTAGAAGTTGGCATACTAAAAAAAAAATAATTGGAATGTGTTCTCGAAAATTTTGTTCGAAAAAACCTTTTTTTGAAAAATAAATTGGTTAGACGATATTGAAAAAAAACTTCCTTAACATTGATCAGTTAATTTTTTTTCAAAAATCATATTAACTCGGATTTAAGTGATGTATAAAATTCCATTTGGTTTTTGCCCTGCTTTTTTCCAAAATCTCCAGCCCCAAGACCACTGTCACACATAAGAGCAAGTTCGTGCGACCAAGTCGTGCACGATATTCTTTTGACAGTTAATGTTGTGAAAAGAAAAGTGAATTTTACGAACTAAATTGAAAATACATAATTAAATATTCAACAGCAAATACGTTTTGACATCTGTTGTCATGAAGCTCTGACTCCAGTCCCGATTTTAAATTGTGCACATGCAGTTAAGGGAAATTTATTTATTTTTTTGTTAAAAATATTGTACTGGACATTGCGATGACAGTTAATGAGAAGATTGGCTCCAGCAATATATGTACAGTAGACAAGTTTGTTTATTTTATTAAATTTACCATCTACCTATAAGTCCGTAGGAGACTGGACAATTGGTCCCGAACATTTGGTACCTTCATAAATATGTCAGCATCAGCATCAAAACACATTAGTATGCAAAAAAAGTCGAATCCCGCAACTGACTTGGTCAGAAAGTGACCATTAAGATGTCCAACATGTTCGCATGACATTCTTATAAGTGACAATTAAATGAAGAATAAGTCTTGCTTTGTGCTAAGGAAGCAATTGAGAAATATAGTCCTATTGGAAAGAACCAATACGATTCTACAGACCACTCATCACAACGGTTCTGTTATATCCCTTCAAGCAAATGGATCCGAATTCGATCCACGCGCGGAGTCAAATTCACATACTAGACTCCGCATACGGATCCAAATACGGAGCAGTAAAACGACGTTTGTCGGCTCCATTTAGTATGTAAATTAGAATTCCCACGGACTCACTTCGCCAGAGAGAGAGAGAGAGAGAGAGAGAGAGAGAGAGAGAGAGAGAGAGAGAGAGAGAGAGAGAGAGAGAGAGAGAGAGAGAGAGAGAGAGAGAGAGAGAGGGAGAGAGAGGGAGAGAGAGAGAGAGAGAGAGCCCCGCTCAGCGAAATATGAACCCAAAACCCTTAAGGCTATGCCTTATAAATTTGTCAGTGACTGGTCCGGCATCTTTTCCAATAAACGCTCCTACAAAAGAAAACAATTGAATGGAAGAAAATTCTAAAAAAAAAACTTATATTACCAATGCCTTCGAAGATCCACCATCATTGTGTATTCTATATTCAAAATCCGTGAGATCCTGTATAGTCTGGCATGTGATTTGCAAGAAAGGGAGGGTTTGAAAATTTACATCCTTTTTTTATTTTCTCCGTGTTTTTTTCCTCTAACGCAAACCAAAAACTAAAATGTTATATATAAACATCAGCATCAGGAAGCAGTGCATACATGAAATGCTCCAGCATCCTGCTTTCTCTCTCTCTCAAATAAAAAAAACTCCGACTATCGACTCTCTTTCTTATATATTGAGTATATACCACAGAGCACAGAGGACCTAAAGCAAAGAGGATATATACATAGAGTCCAATCTTGTGCCTTGTTTTGATTTTGCCTACAAGCTACAGCTGTCATATTGTTCTTTTTGTTAAACATGTGTATGTGCTACAGCTGTCATATTGTTCTTTTTGTTAAACATGTGTGCGTTCACACCTTACTACTTACCTCATCGTTTCTTGTTGCTGTTTCACACGGACAATGAATACAATAGGAAAGAGACCACGAAAATTTTAGCAGAGGAGGATGGAACGTAGGAAAGATTGGACTCTATGTATAGGATATATACCTAAAGGAGAGTGAAATCATTCGTACGTATCACCCTCCGACACCCATTTCCGGTTTTTTTTTTTATTATTTGAAATCGTGTCTGTGAATAAACGCAACAACAACAACACAAAATCATGTCATACCAACTGTGCGTGTATGCGAGTTTTTACGCACACATTCGCAGATGGTATGATTTATCTGTCAAATCAGCTTGTAGGCAAAATCCCATTTCCAGCCTACATTAAACTCTCTTTCATATATCCTCTCTGGTATACACATGCAATGAGAGACCTCAAAAAACGCGAACTCAAGCGAATCTAGAAAAGGACTCAGAAAATTGGAAGTCAGTGATTTTGCTTGAAGGGATGGTGCGGAAGCTTAAGCCCTTACCTAACCGGATGAAAGACCCCCTTTGTGTAGACCGTGCAAACAATGTCAAGCGAAGGGATACAAACAATTTATTATTGTAGGTAATAGTGCTGTTTACAGCGACATAGGGCTATCAAAGAAGATCTAACTGCTGAAATTGCTGGGCCAATGACTTTTCTTTATAATGATTGGCGATGATTATTGCTTTTTTCTTCCGAACATTAAAAGTAATGATATTTAACATAACATAGTTAGAACATAGTTGCTAACATGCATACCTTCCCATATATTTATAGTTTTATATTATTACGTATATAAGTATGAAAAAAAAATAAAAAACTTACATAACATTGCTGAAAGGAGAGTTTTATCTTTTAGACTGGACTACAAATGTGTTAAGGAGAAATGGAATATTTCAACAGCAGACAAAACCAAAAAAATATCTCTTAGACACTCTAAATCCTTAAAGTAATGAGGCTATTTGAATGTACAACATAATCTCAGCAGTCAGCAGGATGTTTAAACTTTCTAACGAAGTTACTTTATCGAAAATAAAAGTTTAGAAATTTCAGTGTGGTGGTGTAACTTTGAACATTTGTATGGGCTATGGGATGTGTGAAGATTGTTATGCATATTCATGTATTTATAGTTTTTTTTTTTATTGTTCTTATAAATGTAAAATGATAGCCAAAGAAAAATAGTACCTACGTCGTCGTTTCGAAGACTCATCGTCATTGGTATCAAATGGAAACAACAATGAGTTAAACCTTTCTGATGCACACAACACATGTCAAAAGCACGCGGTTAGTATAGATGGTCCTCCATCCGACTAAACTATAGCCACGCGCAATGATGCACAATTTTGCTTATCTATCTGAAAGCGATGTTTTATCAGAGTCAAAACGCTGTTGACCATACCAGATTTATAAACATATTAGAAAGGAGAACAATGCTATGATGCACTTCCTAGATGCTGACGAACAAGTCAGCTAAGAAAGAGTAGGTATCATGTGGATTTTGAAATTCCTTCGATCATCTTCAAACAAATTCAAACATGGCATTATCTTTTAAAGTGAATCCGTTATGATAGCGAGTATAAACAGAATCGAACCCAGATGACTGCCTTGAGGGACACCTGGCTTTTCTGTGAAAGTACCTATCCAAAAACGAATTTCTCAACTGCATTTTGGAGAATTGAATATATTCAATTGACAAATCCTACAGGAAAACCTTAGGCTTTAGATGCAATCCAATTCATGTCTACTCTCTAATGTTCTTTATTACTTGTGCATAACGGTAAGTACGTTAGTCTAGTCATAGTTGACCACTTCTTCATGAAGCCAAGCTGTTGATGTCAGATGAAATGTTTGCAGAAAAACGTGTATGTAGATAATATTTCAATCTAACTGTTCAAAAGGCTTAGGAATAGAAAAAAGTTTGGTATTCGGTTTGTAGTATGCTAACTAGTCTTTAATTTATTTTTTACAAGGGTACATTTATTAGACTTGGGATAGCTCAAACAAAATATTAAGGCTGAAAGATAAAAAGAAGGCCCGGAGGGTTATTCTTCAGTAATAAATGATAATGAGTTAGGTACTTTATTCTCATCAATTGGAATATTGGTTAAATGGCTTGGAGGGAAAATCACGGAAGTATTGAGAGTATATTCTTCACCTACTCAATATATTTACAGGAATACAGTGTTTTCCAATAAGAGGTGTTATTTTGATATTCCAAGAAAAATGGCATTTTTTGAGATAAATGGTCAGATGCTTATTTAAATGTAAAGGAGGAAAGTATGCCATTAATAATGGAAAATAATATCAGCTCAATGGACTCCACCACAGCTACGCGTATACAACAATATCCTTTTCATGAAATTTTTCATCACCAAATCGCAAAGTGGCTGCTGTATATGCCCTCAATAGCTTCACGAATTAAATCTTTGAGGTCTTGAATCGGTGATGGGCTGTTGGCGTAGACCTTATCTTTAACGTGGCCTAAAGGAAGGAGTCGCAAGGTGTTAAATCACAAGATCTCGGTGGCCAATTTTGATCACCTCTTCGAGAGATAACACGGCCCGGAAACTTTTTTCGTCAAAAGATCGATGGTTTCGTTGCTTGTGAGGCACGTAGTGCCATCTTCAGATCAATACCATCCAATTCCGGCCACACAAAATTAGTAATCATCTCTCGATAGCGCAATCCATTCACTGTAGCTGTTGCTACAAGGTCCAATGACCTTGCCGGACCACAAAACCGTACAAAAGAAGTACTCGTTGAGGATGGAGAGGCTTTTCAACAATAAATCTTGGCTTTTCCGAGCCCCAGATGCGACAATTGTGCTTGTTAATGTAGCCACCGAGGTGGGCCTCATCAGTCAGATGAATTTTCGATGAAATTCCGGATCATTTTCATGCATCTCAAGGATCTAATCAGCAAAGAAGCGACGTTGTTGAGTTTGAGTTCTTGTGTTATCTGAATTTTGTAAGCCTTAAGACCCAAATCTTTATACAAAATACGGTGTAATGACGTTTGTATAATGCCCAATTCCAAAAAACGGTGAGGAATGGACAAACACTTTCTACACATCGCTAACTTGTCCCAACAGCTCAAATTTTTCCACCAATTTCCGAATTGCGGTCCGACAAGGTGCTTCAATTTTTTTTAGTTTTTTGAACCGTTTCTGCCAAGTTTTCACCATTTTTATAGGAGTTTTATTAATTTCAGTGCGTTGTTGAAGCGTGTTTCGTTCAATTTTTGTTAATGGCGTTTTTGTTACAGCTTCAAAAGTGACAACTACCGAAATAGCGGGATATTCAAAATAACACCTCTTATTGGAAAACCCTCTAACTGAAATGCTTGGCAAACACAATGCAATTAAAATTGAGCTTAAGAAAGCAGAATCTTGGTAAACGAAAATGACGGGATATCCATCAAACTTCGTTTTTAAGTTGAAAAACTTCAAGAAGCTTTTTGAATCAAACTTCAACAATTTTTTCATTTATTTTACATATTACTGCATACCTGTTGCTTTTTTGATTTTAGGAAACCAAATTAAAATCTAAATAATGTTTTAGAAACATATTTTAACCAGTAATTTAAAAAAAATTTAATGTAAGATTTCTAAACCTTGTTTAGTTTGTAACTTAGAGCTTTAAACTCTTTCGTATATGTACCAGTCGTGGCAAGAGTGGGTATTTTTAGATAGCTTAAGAGGAATAAAATTAATCAAGCAGCAATTAAAATTTGCGTAGTCAGTATTTCCTTGAAATATTAGAAGAACTTAATTAATCATCCTTCAGGATAATGAAACTTATTGACCTGCTATCTAAATGACCTAAGAATGTGGTACTGGATTTATGGATTCATATAAGTCAAATCTCATAGACAATAGACTCAAGCACTTTACATGGGTTTCCAACTTATTAAATCTTATTGTTTCCCTGAATCATTAGAGCAGTTTAAAGCATTAACCCAAATAATTCTGGGAATAGGTAGGTATACCTACTATTCTTAACCCAGTTTATACATCAAAAGATTAACCTCACAAAATATATTCCATTCACCCACATTAAACAATTTAAACATGATTTAATAATCCTTCTCCTATAATACCCACCAAGAGCCTTAACATGCAAAAACCCTCAATCAAGGTTATAAAATTACATGTTTCCGCTAAATGCTTAACTCCTTCAATATATCCTATTAGGAAAGGATATATAATTATTATGAAGGTGGTCCTTTTAAAAGTGCTCATTCCACTCAATAACCGCAGCGCACATGAATAACAAAGGTCTTCTTTCTCTTTTTTTTTTAAGCACAAGCACATCATCATCAGCGTGTGTGCTGAGAACCCTTATCGCCTTTAAGCATCTCACGCTTTGTTTCACCTCTCTCCCAGTCCCAGCCTTAACTCAATTTTCCCACTTCCAACTTTCAAGAACCCTAAACTCAATCCTCTTTATCAAGGACGAAATTTGTTAAATTTTCCGTGAATTGCTTGTTAAATTGTAACAAACCACTGCGTGGCGCTGGCTGGCGCTGCATCAGCAGCGTTCCTCATACTGCTATATTATGCATACCAAACGATGTTTTGAATAGTAAAATGGATAACCAATCGCAGTTATATGGTACTGTACCTACATACACATATGGGTATCTAGAGCGTCTGCCGTTATGTGAATGAAATTATGAAATAAGTGTGGAAGACCTTTCACGTGCTTTTGGACAAGGATGCCGATATCATGGTTAAACGTTTTGGGGTAGCTACCTATTAGATAATAGCTTTACTTGTGTGTATAAAAAGAAAATATTTAATCGGAATCTACCGCATACATATATGCCAGAACTTATAGATAAATCTAATTACGCCTTCATGTCTTCGTCATCGTCGGTCGTCCTTGTCGGCCACAAGAACCTCACTATTCTTTGATTATAATCCCAAATATAAAGTTTGACCGCAACAATACAATTTGCTTGTTTGCACGCAAGCAATATTTTTTCGTTAAGCATCCTCCTCCAAGAAGCTGACCAAACAACCAAAAGACCGACTGGTCTGGAACGCCTTAAACGACGAGTGCCTCGGGTTATAGTAAGGAGATAGAGGCTTGAGCTTTCTTTGTAGGTCACCTGCTATTATCACCACAAACAACAAACAAGGTAGATCCTTGGGCAAACAATTTTTCTTTCTCCTCTTCTTCCAGGAAGACCGAAGACGCATGAATTGAATTATGCTCGAGGATAAGGAATATAATTTATATCGTTAGTTTTCCCTGGTGCTTCATAAAGAGCAGAACATCGAAAAGACCGTCCGTCGTCGTCGTCGTCGTGTCCGTCGCGTTGCCCCTGAGAATAACGCCCGCATATCCGGTGGATTGAATAATCGTTTAAACACAATTAATTGCAAGTTCGATAGGTTTTTTTTTGTATTCGTTCCTTTTTGTGGTCCTTGATAATTTTTTTTTTTTATTATTAAATGTGCTTCTGGGGAGATCTCCCAGAGGAAGCATTAGGGTTTCATAAATTAACGTGTGCTTTAGGAGTTGCTAACGGCTGAATGGGAATAAAAGTATAACACAGCCAATAATTCTTGGCAACATTCTCAGAACCAATATTATGTATATGTATATGTATTTGTATACATTGTAACCATCAATTCAAAATGGATTTCAGTGGTGGAGAGATGACGGCGACGGTGGAGTTGGCGGTGGTGGTGGATGAAACAAAACGGCTGCCAGCCTACATAAAGTAGGTGTAATTTTACTTAAGGCAAAAGAGGCATCCGGCCTTGTGGATCTGGATGTGCTGGATATGATGACAGTGATGGGAGGTACCCGAACGAGTCACGAACTTTATCACATTTAAATTGATTTATGAGCTGGTACTTCAAATTTGTGGTTAAGCGATAAGTTAACTCGGTTTTCTGAAGATAATATTGTGAAAACGCCTACTTATGGTTTACCAACTATACCTATTTGTTTTGGAATCAGATCTTGAGGGGGAATTGTGTTTTTTTTTTTTTTTTTTTTTTTTTTTTTTTTTTTTTTGAGAAATGGCTTATGCGGATGATAAAGAGTGTTTTGTGTGAAATGATATACACGTACCGAAGAACTGTAGTTTTTATGGATTTGTTCTTAATAAACATAGATACATTTCCGATGATCGATTTTCAGTAACATTGTATTTTTTTTTTGCTTTGCTTGTGCAAAGAAGGTCAAATTTAATTTTTTTTTTTCGAACAAAGAGAAAAGGTCAAACAATAAAAAATAAAACAGGAAAATGGAAAAAGGAACGAAAGTATATTATAAGAGCATCATTAACAAAAATCAAATCACAAGATACTTGAAAAATAAAATGCACGACTGGGTCGCACGTACTTGCTCTGTTGGTGCAATAGTACGATGAAAACAAACTTTTCGATCAATAAGAACAATTAATTTTTGAAAAATTTGGTAAAAACCAAAAAAATTTGGCTGAAACTGGAAAACTCGATATACGGGAGCTAACGTTAAGAAACCTTTAATATTTAAAATAAGACGTTATCTTTTGGGTGTTATAAATGATACAAATGTCCACTTATGGCCACATTAATAATACTGTTAAAACCAATTTCCGCAATTATCATGTGTAGCCAAAAACTAAAAATGCAATTTTCTTTGAAGTATTCTATGTATGTTACATACAAAATTTCATAAAAATCGGGGAAGCCGTTTTTGAGTAAATTAGAAAAAACGAAAAAATTGGCCAACATTTAATGTCTCTTTGTATAGGAGCCACCATTTAAAAAAGAGAAACAGAAAAAAAATCAATGCCATCTGGTAGGAAGCTGTAAGGAACTATACCAAACAAAGTTTGAGTGAATTCGATGCAACCGTTGACAACTTATGGCCATTTGAAAAAAAGCCGTTAAGAGCAGATCTCCGTTATTTGCATTTTTAGCCAAAAACTGAAAACGCAGTTTTCTTAAGAACACTTAAAAAATATAACACACAAAGTTTAATCAAAATCGTTAGAGCCATTTTCGAGAAAATTAGAAAAAACCAAAAAAAGTTGGCTAAAACTCAACGGCTCGTTGTAGGGCAGCCACCGTTTAGAAAGGCTTCACTGAAAAATTTACTAAACCATCCTATAGAACACTATGAAAAACTTTGTCAAGCAAAGTTTGAGTTGATTCAATCAAGCCGTTTTGAACTTATGGCTATTTGAAAAAAAGCCGTCAAAACCTGATTTTCGTTAGGACTATTTGAGCCAAAAACGAAAAACGCAGTTTTGTTAGAAATGCTTAAAGTAAGCTAAATTTTAAATTTAATCAAAATCGTTAGAGCCGTTTTCGAGAAAATCCAAATTGAAAAAAACTGTTACTTGAAAGGTACCAGTTTGAGCCGGGCTAAAACAAAATAAAAAAAACCTCGACAACGGTTTTTCTTCAAACTGCTATATACCAAGTTTGAAGAAAATCCGTCAAGCCGTTTAGGCTGTAGCATGACGTAAAAAAGTGCACATCCGCACATCCGCACAGACGCACAGACAGACCGACTTACGGTATGGCGAAAACCACTTTTTTGGGCTTCTCTATCATCGTAATGTCATGTTTGATTAAAACCTCGATTTTTTTTTCTACACGAAACCAATACTTGCCCTATAGAGCAAGTAAAAAATTAGAATCAATATTTTTGCGAAAGTGTACAACTCACGTAATTTTCTATAGATACAAGAAAATTAGTTTTTCATTAAAATCCATATGGCAGGTACAGTTAGTTTTGTAGCTAGAATGCATTTTTCATTTTTTTCACCAATCAGAAAAAAGAATTTGCCGTGGCAGTTTTCAAAAATCATGGAGGGTTGGGGGCCTTTTGCGGAAGTGGATATTTTTTCCTATTTATAAAGTGTTTCGTTTATACATAATTCTGTAATTGTAATTATTATCAATACAAATAAGAATATGTTTCAAATCTGCCGGGCGCCCCGTGACGGAGAACTTTTTTTTTTTTTGAATACATAACTTACCTTATAATCGCAAGTAAAAATATAAGCGAGAGCTAGAGTACGTTTGCAATGAACTGTTGGATACACTATTCTCTGTGTGCATGCGTTCCTGCCGCAGCCACCCATTGTTCAGTTCGAGAAGCAATTTTCTTCTAGCAGACAGGAAAAAATACAATAACATTAATTTTGTCTGTCCAACGTTCAATATAACTAGTTACTAGCAACTAGCGCAATCAAAAAAAGGTGTGTACCACGCCCAATATTCAAATTTTTCATTTCCAATGCAAAACCATTACTATGAACTTAGTGACATTCAATTTTAAGCTTGATTTGAAAAAAAAAAACAAAACATACCTGAAATTTTGAATGGAAAAAGCAATTATGGGTGTTATTAACAATTCTTAAAATACAACTTGCTAAGTTACTAAGGAATACAAACCGAAATATTTATCTTTTTACTTCAATACTGCGACCGATAGTTAGAAAACATAAAAACGTTAATGCATATGAAGACTTTTCACGGAAACGCCTCTTGAAAGTGGGTGTGTGCTAAAAAATTTATAAACAAAAATTTAAAGCACTGAACTTTGATCATTAGTCAATTTTTATAAAACTACAGACAGCTGAGTCGAGTAGTATCTTACGGTCTTACCCGAATAAAGGAAAATTATAAAAATCACGCCCTTAAAAGTGGGCGTATTGAAAAATTGTATTCACAAAAAAATTAAGAGATATATTTTTACATGCGATTATAGGTACTATAAAGCAAGTTATGGATTCGTGCAAAAAAAAAATTCAGATAACAATCACACATGACATTACGTGATGGAGGAGTCGAAAATTCCGTCTGTCTGTCTGTATGTCTGTTCGCACCGCTAGAGCCTCAACGGATGGGACAATTTGCTTCAAATTTGGTATTTAAGATTTATTTGGCCGTCCCTCGGAACGTATTTTTGATTTTCTCTCTAGGCCCGAAAATAACGGCACCTGCCATACAATCGTGAAGAAAAAAATTGATTTTCTCAAAATGGCTCTAACGATTTTGGTAAAACTTTCAAAATGCTATTTTTTAAGACAGTCTATCTTTTGGTTAGAAAAGATTTTTTAAAATTTGTCTTATAAAGGTACCTCTCATAGAACCAGTATTTTCAAATAAAATTTTATCGTAAACTATACATTCGATTTCAATTAAATGTTGGGCACAGAAAGTCATTCATAATTTTATTAATATATCAAATTTCAAAATTTTCAAAATCTTTTTTTTTGATTTTTAATAATTTTTTCTAAAAAAAAATTTGTTTTTCGAAATATGTTGGAAACGGTAATATTGATTTTTTTAATATTATTTTTTAGATGTAAACTACGGATTGCCATATATTTACATGCTCAAATAAATTTCAAAATTGTTTTTCAAAAATAACCTTTTTAAACATATAGTTTTGAAATTTTATTGCATATCTAGTTTTTCCGAGAAAACTCTTAAACTAATTAAAAAATTAAAGGAATTTTCGAAATCATTTTTAATTTTTTTTAATATACATATGGGTGCTTCTTAAAATTCAATATTTAAAAGTTTGACTGGGCACCGATTAATATTGTTCTTCATGCCTAAAATAGGATTTGGGTAAAATTTGGTCATCTTTCAAAAGGATTTAAGGGTCGCTACCACAATTCAAAGTTTTGAAAAATCCGCAATTTTTTTTTTGGTCAGAAAAATTTAAAATTGAGACTCATATTGCCTAAATACATTAAAGAAATTTTTTAGCGATGAATTGGCAGTTTGTCTGGATGTTGCAAAACTAAGCGACCGAAAAGCGACTGTAACACAACAACTCTTAAAACCCTTGGCTGTGACCTTTCAAAATACAATGTTAATTCATCTACGATTCGTCGTCAACGTATTTTTACTCGACAAAATCTCGCTGAAAATCTTAAAAATGAGTTTACATCAGATGTTCCCCTTACGATTCATTGGGATGGGAAGATGATAGAAGACATTGTTGGCCATATGAAACTGTTGATCGACTTCCAATTTTGGTCTCTGGAAAGAATATTGAATAGCTACTTGCAGTCCCAAAACTTGTTTCTGGAACTGGGTTAGTACAAGCAACAGCAATTTATGAAGCAATAAATTCATGGGGACTTTCTGATAAAATTAAATGCATGAGCTTCGATACAACAGCCTTGAATACTGGTCCAAGAAATGGATCTTGCATCCTTCTTGAGCAGAAGATGGATAAAGAAATGCTTTGGCTAGCCTGTCGCCATCATATGATGGAAATAATGCTTGAAGCTGTAGTCATTCAGTCGATTGGTTGCTTATATGGACCAGATCACCAGATATGTTACTATTTAAAAGATTAAAAACTGCCTGGACTCGTATTCAGCAATCAAATTTTTCAAATTGCTACCAATGACGATTTAAATAAATGCGAACAAATTGTAATTGCTGCTCAGAAACAAATCAACCAATTTCAAGTTCGAGATGATTATTATGAACTTTTAAATCTGACTATCATCTTCCTAGGAGGTGTTGCTGAGAAAGGAATCTCTTTCCGAGGACCTGCTGGTCTTCACCGTGCTCGATGGATGGCAAAATCAATTTATTCTTTAAAGCTGTGTTTATTCAGAGGACAGTTTTAGCTGACGAAAAGAGAAGAGAATGGAATTTTAGATATTTGCCTATTCACAGTTGCAATATACGTAAAATACTGGTTATCAAATAAATCTAGTAATTTTACAAAAATTCATTGTAATTTTACTACAAACTCAGTTTAGTAATATTACTAAACAATGTATAGTAATTTTACTACAAAGTCAGTTTAATAATTTTACTAAACAATGTATAGTAATTTTACTACAAACTCAGTTTAGTAATATTACTAAACAATGTATAGTAATTTTACTACAAACTCAGTTTAGTTGTATTACTAAACAATGTATGGTAATTTTACTACAAACTCAGTTTAGTAATATTACTAAACAATGTATAGTAATTTAACTACAAACTCAGTTTAGTAATATTACTAAACAATGTATAGTAATTTTACTACAAACTCAGTTTAGTAATATTACTAAACACTGTATAGTAATTTTACTACAAACTCAGTTTAGTAATATTACTAAACAATGTATAGTAATTTTACTACAAACTCAGTTTAATAATATTACTAAACAATGTATAGTAATTTTACTACAGACTCAGTTTAGTAATATTACTAAACAATGTATAGTAATTTTACTACAAACTCAGTTTAGTAATATTACTAAACAATGTATAGTAATTTTACTACAAACTCAGTTTAGTAATATTACTAAACAATGTATAGTAATTTTACTACAAACTCAGTTTAGTAATATTACTAAACAATGTATAGTAATTTTACTACAAACTCAGTTTAATAATATTACTAAACAATGTATAGTAATTTTACTACAGACCCAGTTTAGTAATATTACTAAACAATGTATAGTAATTTTACTACAAACTCAGTTTAGTAATATTACTAAACAATGTATGGTAATTTTACTACAAACTCAGTTTAGTAATATTACTAAACAATGTATAGTAATTTTACTACAAACTCAGTTTAGTAATATTACTAAACAATGTATAGTAATTTTACTACAAACTCAGTTTAGTAATATTACTAAACAATGTATAGTAATTTTACTACAAACTCAGTTTAGTAATATTACTAAACAATGTATAGTAATTTTACTACAAACTCAGTTTAGTAATATTACTAAACAATGTATAGTAATTTTACTACAAACTCAGTTTAGTAATATTACTAAACAATGTATAGTAATTTTACTACAAACTCAGTTTAGTAATATTACTAAACAATTTATAGTAATTTTACTACAAACTCAGTTTAGTTGTATTACTAAACAATGTATGGTAATTTTACTACAAACTCAGTTTAGTAATATTACTAAACAATGTATAGTAATTTTACTACAAACTCAGTTTAGTAATATTACTAAACAATGTATAGTAATTTTACTACAAACTCAGCTTAGTAATATTACTAAACAATGTATAGTAATTTTACTACAAACTCAGTTTAGTAATATTACTAAACAATGTATAGTAATTTTACTACAAACTCAGTTTAGTAATATTACTAAACAATGTATAGTAATTTTACTACAAACTCAGCTTAGTAATATTACTAAACAATGTATAGTAATTTTACTACAAACTCAGCTTAGTAATATTACTAAACAATGTATAGTAATTTTACTACAAACTCAGTTTAGTAATATTACTAAACAATGTATAGTAATTTTACTACAAACTCAGTTTAGTAATATTACTAAACAATGTATAGAAATTTTACTACAAACTCAGTTTAGTAATATTACTAAACAATGTATAGTAATTTTACTACAAACTCAGCTTAGTAATATTACTAAACAATGTATAGTAATTTTACTACAAACTCAGTTTAGTAATATTACTAAACAATGTATAGTAATTTAACTACAAACTCAGTTTAGTAATATTACTAAACAATGTATAGTAATTTTACTACAAACTCAGTTTAGTAATATTACTAAACAATGTATAGTAATTTTACTACAAACTCAGTTTAATAATATTACTAAACAATGTATAGTAATTTTACTACAGACTCAGTTTAGTAATATTACTAAACAATGTATAGTAATTTTACTACAAACTCAGTTTAGTAATATTACTAAACAATGTATAGTAATTTTACTACAAACTCAGTTTAGTAATATTACTAAACAATGTATAGTAATTTTACTACAAACTCAGTTTAGTAATATTACTAAACAATGTATAGTAATTTTACTACAAACTCAGTTTAGTAATATTACTAAACAATGTATAGTAATTTTACTACAAACTCAGCTTAGTAATATTACTAAACAATGTATAGTAATTTTACTGCAAACTCAGTTTAGTAATATTACTAAACAATGTATAGTAATTTTACTACAAACTCAACTTAGTAATATTACTAAACAATGTATAGTAATTTTACTACAAACTCAGTTTAGTAATATTACTAAACAATGTATAGTAATTTTACTACAAACTCAGTTTAGTAATATTACTAAACAATGTATAGTAATTTTACTACAAACTCAGCTTAGTAATATTACTAAACAATGTATAGTAATTTTACTACAAACTCAGTTTAGTAATATTACTAAACAATTTATAGTAATTTTACTACAAACTCAGTTTAGTTGTATTACTAAACAATGCATGGTAATTTTACTACAAACTCAGTTTAGTAATATTACTAAACAATGTATAGTAATTTTACTACAAACTCAGTTTAGTAATATTACTAAACAATGTATAGTAATTTTACTACAAACTCAGCTTAGTAATATTACTAAACAATGTATAGTAATTTTACTACAAACTCAGTTAAGTAATATTACTAAACAATGTATAGTAATTTTACTACAAACTCAGTTTAGTAATATTACTAAACAATGTATAGTAATTTTACTACAAACTCAGCTTAGTAATATTACTAAACAATGTATAGTAATTTTACTACAAACTCAGTTTAGTAATATTACTAAACAATGTATAGTAATTTTACTACAAACTCAGTTTAGTAATATTACTAAACAATGTATAGTAATTTTACTACAAACTCAGTTTAGTAATATTACTAAACAATGTATAGAAATTTTACTACAAACTCAGTTTAGTAATATTACTAAACAATTTATAGTAATTTTACTACAAACTCAGCTTAGTAATATTACTAAACAATGTATAGTAATTTTACTACAAACTCAGTTTAGTAATATTACTAAACAATGTATAGTAATTTAACTACAAACTCAGTTTAGTAATATTACTAAACAATGTATAGTAATTTTACTACAAACTCAGTTTAGTAATATTACTAAACAATGTATAGTAATTTTACTACAAACTCAGTTTAATAATATTACTAAACAATGTATAGTAATTTTACTACAGACTCAGTTTAGTAATATTACTAAACAATGTATAGTAATTTTATTACAAACTCAGTTTAGTAATATTACTAAACAATGTATAGTAATTTTACTACAAACTCAGTTTAGTAATATTACTAAACAATGTATAGTAATTTTACTACAAACTCAGTTTAGTAATATTACTAAACAATGTATAGTAATTTTACTACAAACTCAGCTTAGTAATATTACTAAACAATGTATAGTAATTTTACTACAAACTCAGTTTAGTAATATTACTGAACAATGTATAGTAATTTTACTACAAACTCAGTTTAGTAATATTACTAAACAATGTATAGTAATTTTACTACAAACTCAGTTTAATAATATTACTAAACAATGTATAGTAATTTTACTACAAACTCAGTTTAGTAATATTACTAAACAATGTATAGTAATTTTACTACAAACTCAGCTTAGTAATATTACTAAACAATGTATAGTAATTTTACTACAAACTCAGCTTAGTAATATAACTAAACAATGTATAGTAATTTTACTACAAACTCAGTTTAGTAATATTACTAAACAATGTATAGTAATTTTACTACAAACTCAGTTTAGTAATATTACTAAACAATGTATAGTAATTTTACTACAAACTCAGCTTAGTAATATTACTAAACAATGTATAATAATTTGACTACAAACTCAGTTTAGTAATATTACTAAACAATGTATAGTAATTTTACTACAAACTCAGTTTAGTAATATTACTAAACAATGTATAGTAATTTTACTACAAACTCAGCTAAGTAATATTACTAAACAATGTATAGTTATTTTACTACAAACTCAGTTTAGTAATATTACTAAACAATTTATAGTAATTTTACTACAAACTCAGTTTAGTAATATTACTAAACAATGTATAGTAATTTTACTACAAACTCAGCTTAGTAATATTACTAAACAATGTATAGTAATTTTACTACAAACTCAGTTTAGTAATATTACTAAACAATGTATAGTAATTTTACTACAAACTCAGTTTAGTAATATTACTAAACAATGTATAGTAATTTTACTACAAACTCAGTTTAGTAATATTACTAAACAATGTATAGTAATTTTACTACAAACTCAGTTTAGTAATATTACTAAGCAATGTATTGTAATTTTACTACAAACTCAGCTTAGTAATATTACTAAACAATGTATAGTAATTTTACTACAAACTAAGTTTAGTAATATTACTAAACAATGTATAGTAATTTTACTACAAATTCAGTTTAGTAATATTACTAAACAATATATAGTAATTTTACTACAAACTCAGTTTAGTAATATTACTAAACAATGTATAGTAATTTTACTACAAACTCAGTTTAGTAATATTACTAAACAATGTATAGTAATTTTACTACAAACTCAGTTTAGTAATATTACTAAACAATGTATAGTAATTTTACTACAAACTCAGTTTAGTAATATTACTAAACAATGTATAGTAATTTAACTACAAACTCAGTTTAGTAATATTACTAAACAATGTATAGTAATTTTACTACAAACTCAGTTTAGTAATATTACTAAACAATGTATAGTAATTTTACTACAAACTCAGTTTAGTAATATTACTAAACAATGTATAGTAATTTTACTACAAACTCAGTTTAATAATATTACTAAACAATGTATAGTAATTTTACTACAGACTCAGTTTAGTAATATTACTAAACAATGTATAGTTATTTTACTACAAACTCAGTTTAGTAATATTACTAAACAATGTATAGTAATTTTACTACAAACTCAGTTTAGTAATATTACTAAACAATGTATAGTAATTTTACTACAAACTCAGTTTAGTAATATTACTAAGCAATGTATAGTAATTTTACTACAAACTCAGCTTAGTAATATTACTAAACAATGTATAGTAATTTTACTACAAACTCAGTTTAGTAATATTACTAAACAATGTATAGTAATTTTACTACAAACTCAGTTTAGTAATATTACTAAACAATGTATAGTAATTTTACTACAAACTCAGCTTAGTAATATTACTAAACAATGTATAGTAATTTTACTACAAACTCAGTTTAGTAATATTACTAAACAATGTATAGTAATTTTACTACAAACTCAGTTTAGTAATATTACTAAACAATGTATAGTAATTTTACTACAAACTCAACTTAGTAATATTACTAAACAATGTATAGTAATTTTACTACAAACTCAGTTTAGTAATATTACTAAACAATGTATAGTAATTTTACTACAAACTCAGCTTAGTAATATTACTAAACAATGTATAGTAATTTTACTACAAACTCAGCTTAGTAATATTACTAAACAATGTATAGTAATTTTACTACAAACTCAGTTTAGTAATATTACTAAACAATGTATAGTAATTTTACTACAAATTTAGTAATATTACTAAACAATGTATAGTAATTTTACTACAAACTCAGTTTAGTAATATTACTAAACAATGTATAGTAATTTTACTACAAACTCAGTTTAGTAATATTACTAAACAATGTATAGTAATTTTACTACAAACTCAGCTTAGTAATATTACTAAACAATGTATAGTAATTTTACTACAAACTCAGTTTAGTAATATTACTAAACAATGTATAGTAATTTTACTACAAACTCAGTTTAGTAATATTACTAAACAATGTATAGTAATTTTACTACAAACTCAGCTTAGTAATATTACTAAACAATGTATAGTAATTTTACTACAAATTCAGTTAAGTAATATTACTAAACAATGTATAGTAATTTTACTACAAACTCAGTTTAGTAATATTACTAAACAATGTATAGTAATTTTACTACAAACTCAGCTTAGTAATATTACTAAACAATGTATAGTAATTTTACTACAAACTGAGTTTAGTAATATTACTAAACAATGTATAGTAATTTAACTACAAACTCAGTTTAGTAATATTACTAAACAATGTATAGTAATTTTACTACAAACTCAGTTTAGTAATATTACTAAACAATGTATAGTAATTTTACTACAAACTCAGTTTAGTAATATTACTAAACAATGTATAGTAATTTTACTACAAACTCAGTTTGATAATATTACTAAACAATGTATAGTAATTTTACTACAGACTCAGTTTAATAATATTACTAAACAATGTATAGTAATTTTACTACAAACTCAGTTTAGTAATATTACTAAACAATGTATAGTAATTTTACTACAAACTCAGTTTAGTAATATTACTAAACAATGTATTGTAATTTTACTACAAACTCAGTTTAGTAATATTACTAAACAATGTATAGTAATTTTACTACAAACTCAGCTTAGTAATATTACTAAACAATGTATAGTAATTTTACTACAAACTCAGTTTAGTAATATTACTAAACAATGTATAGTAATTTTACTACAAACTCAGTTTAGTAATATTACTAAACAATGTATAGTAATTTTACTACAAACTCAACTTAGTAATATTACTAAACAATGTATAGTAATTTTACTACAAACTCAGTTTAGTAATATTACTAAACAATGTATAGTAATTTTACTACAAACTCAGTTTAGTAATATTACTAAACATTGTATAGTAATTTTACTACAAACTCAGCTTAGTAATATTACTAAACAATGTATAGTAATTTTACTACAAACTCAGTTTAGTAATATTACTAAACAATTTATAGTAATTTTACTACAAACTCAGTTTAGTAATATTACTAAACAATGTATAGTAATTTTACTACAAACTCAGTTTAGTAATATTACTAAACAATGTATAGTAATTTTACTACAAACTCAGTTTAGTAATATTACTAAACAATGTATAGTAATTTTACTACAAACTCAGCTTAGTAATATTACTAAACAATGTATAGTAATTTTACTACAAACTCAGTTTATTAATATTACTGAACAATGTATAGTAATTTTACTACAAACTCAGTTTAGTAATATTACTAAACAATGTATAGTAATTTTACTAAAAACTCAGTTTAATAATATTACTAAACAATGTATAGTAATTTTACTACAAACTCAGTTTAGTAATATTACTAAACAATGTATAGTAATTTTACTACAAACTCAGCTTAGTAATATTACTAAACAATGTATAGTAATTTTACTACAAACTCAGCTTAGTAATATTACTAAACAATGTATAGTAATTTTACTACAAACTCAGTTTTGTAATATTACTAAACAATGTATAGTAATTTTACTACAAACTCAGTTTAGTAATATTACTAAGCAATGTATAGTAATTTTACTACAAACTCAGCTTAGTAATATTACTAAGCAATGTATAATAATTTGACTACAAACTCAGCTTAGTAATATTACTAAACAATGTATAGTAATTTTACTACAAACTCAGTTTAGTAATATTACTAAACAATGTATAGTAATTTTACTACAAACTCAGCTAAGTAATATTACTAAACAATGTATAGTAATTTTACTACAAACTCAGTTTAGTAATATTACTAAACAATTTATAGTAATTTTACTACAAACTCAGCTTAGTAATATTACTAAACAGTGTATAGTAATTTTACTACAAACTCAGCTTAGTAATATTACTAAACAATGTATAGTAATTTTACTACAAACTCAGTTTAGTAATATTACTAAACAATGTATAGTAATTTTACTACAAACTCAGCTTAGTAATATTACTAAACAATGTATAGTAATTTTACTACAAACTCAGTTTAGTAATATTACTAAACAATGTATAGTAATTTTACTACAATTTCAGTTTAGTAATATTACTAAACAATGTATAGTAATTTTACTACAAACTCAGTTTAGTAATATTACTAAACAATGTATAGTAATTTTACTACAAACTCAGTTTAGTAATATTACTAAACAATGTATAGTAATTTTACTACAAACTCAGTTTAGTAATATTACTAAACAATGTATAGTAATTTTACTACAAACTCAGTTTAGTAATATTACTAAACAATGTATAGTAATTTTACTACAAACTCAGCTTAGTAATATTACTAAACAATGTATAGTAATTTTACTACAAACTCAGTTTAGTAATATTACTAAACAATGTATAGTAATTTTACTACAAACTCAGTTTAGTAATATTACTAAACAATGTATAGTAATTTTACTACAAACTCAGCTTAGTAATATTACTAAACAATGTATAGTAATTTTACTACAAACTCAGTTTAGTAATATTACTAAACAATGTATAGTAATTTTACTACAAACTCAGTTAATAATATTACTAAACAATGTATAGTAATATTACTAAACAATGTATAGTAATTTTACTACAAACTCAGTTTAGTAATATTACTAAGCAATGTATAGTAATTTTACTACAAACTCAGCTTAGTAATATTACTAAACAATGTATAGTAATTTTACTACAAACTCAGTTTAGTAATATTACTTAACAATGTATAGTAATTTTACTACAAACTCAGTTTAGTAATATTACTAAACAATGTATAGTAATTTTACTACAAACGCAGCTTAGTAATATTACTAAACAATGTATAGTAATTTTACTACAAACTCAGTTTAGTAATATTACTAAACAATGTATAGTAATTTTACTACAAACTCAGTTTAGTTATATTACTAAACAATGTATAGTAATTTTACTACAAACTCAACTTAGTAATATTACTAAACAATGTATAGTAATTTTACTACAAACTCAGTTTAGTAATATTACTAAACAATGTATAGTAATTTTACTACAAACTCAGTTTAGTAATATTACTAAGCAATGTATAGTAATTTTACTACAAACTCAGCTTAGTAATATTACTAAACAATGTATAGTAATTTTACTACAAACTCAGTTTAGTAATATTACTTAACAATGTATAGTAATTTTACTACAAACTCAGTTTAGTAATATTACTAAACAATGTATAGTAATTTTACTACAAACGCAGTTTAGTAATATTACTAAACAATGTATGGTAATTTTACTACAAACTCAGTTTAGTAATATGACTAAACAATGTATAGTAATTTTACTACAAACTCAGTTTAGTAATATTACTAAACAATGTATAGTAATTTTACTACAAACTCAGTTTAGTAATATTACTAAACAATGTATAGTAATTTTACTACAAACTCAGTTTAGTAATATTACTAAACAATGTATAGTAATTTTACTACAAACTCAGTTTAGTAATATTACTAAACAATGTATAGTAATTTTACTACAAACTCAGCTTAGTAATATTACTAAACAATGTATAGTAATTTTACTACAAACTCAGTTTAGTAATATTACTAAACAATGTATAGTAATTTTACTACAAACTCAGTTTAGTAATATTACTAAACAATGTATAGTAATTTTACTACAAACTCAACTTAGTAATATTACTAAAGAATGTATAGTAATTTTACTACAAACTCAGTTTAGTAATATTACTAAACAATGTATAGTAATTTTACTACAAACTCAGTTTAGTAATATTACTAAACAATGTATAGTAATTTTACTACAAACTCAGTTTAGTAATATTACTAAACAATGTATAGTAATTTTACTACAAACTCAGTTTAGTAATATTACTAAACAATGTATAGTAATTTTACTACAAACTCAGTTTAGTAATATTACTAAACAATGTATAGTAATTTTACTACAAACTCAGCTTAGTAATATTACTAATTAATGTATAGTAATTTTACTACAAACTCAGTTTAGTAATATTACTAAACAATGTATAGTAATTTAACTACAAACTCAGTTTAGTAATATTACTAAACAATGTATAGTAATTTTACTACAAACTCAGTTTAGTAATATTACTAAACAATGTATAGTAATTTTACTACAAACTCAGTTTAGTAATATTACTAAACAATGTATAGTAATTTTACTACAAACTCAGTTTAATAATATTACTAAACAATGTATAGTAATTTTACTACAGACTCAGTTTAGTAATATTACTAAACAATGTATAGTAATTTTACTACAAACTCAGTTTAGTAATATTACTAAACAATGTATGGTAATTTTACTACAAACTCAGTTTAGTAATATGACTAAACAATGTATAGTAATTTTACTACAAACTCAGTTTAGTAATATTACTAAACAATGTATAGTAATTTTACTACAAACTCAGTTTAGTAATATTACTAAACAATGTATAGTAATTTTACTACAAACTCAGTTTAGTAATATTACTAAACAATGTATAGTAATTTTACTACAAACTCAGTTTAGTAATATTACTAAAAAATGTATAGTAATTTTACTACAAACTCAGTTTAGTAATATTACTAAACAATGTATAGTAATTTTACTACAAACTCAGTTTAGTAATATTACTAAACAATGTATAGTAATTTTACTACAAACTCAGCTTAGTAATATTACTAAACAATGTATAGTAATTTTACTACAAACTCAGTTTAGTAATATTACTAAACAATGTATAGTAATTTTACTACACATTGTTTAGTAATATTACTAAACTGAGTTTGTAGTAAAATTACTATACACTGTTTAGTAATATTACTAAACTGAGTTTGTAGTAAAATTACTATACATTGTTTAGTAATATTACTAAACTGAGTTTGTAGTAAAATTACTATACATTGTTTAGTATAGTATAGTATTACTATACATTGTTTAGTAATATTACTAAACTGAGTTTGTAGTAAAATTACTATACATTGTTTAGTAATATTACTAAACTGAGTTTGTAGTAAAATTACTATACATTGTTTAGTAATATTACTAAACTGAGTTTGTAGTAAAATTACTAAACATTGTTTAGTAATATTACTAAACTGAGTTTGTAGTAAAATTACTATACACTGTTTAGTAATATTACTAAACTGAGTTTGTAGTAAAATTACTATACATTGTTTAGTAATATTACTAAACTGAGTTTGTAGTAAAATTACTATACATTGTTTAGTAATATTACTAAGCTGAGTTTGTAGTAAAATTACTATACATTGTTTAGTAATCTTACTAAACTGAGTTTGTAGTAAAATTACTATACATTGTTTAGTAATATTACTAAACTGAGTTTGTAGTAAAATTACTATACATTGTTTAGTAATATTACTAAACTGAGTTTGTAGTAAAATTACTATAAATTGTTTAGTAATATTACTAAGCTGAGTTTGTAGTAAAATTACTATACATTGTTTAGTAATATTACTAAACTGAGTTTGTAGTAAAATTACTATACATTGTTTAGTAATATTACTAAGCTGAGTTTGTAGTAAAATTACTATACATTGTTTAGTAATATTACTAAGCTGAGTTTGTAGTAAAATTACTATACATTGTTTAGTAATATTACTAAGCTGAGTTTGTAGTAAAATTACTATACATTGTTTAGTAATATTACTAAACTGAGTTTGTAGTAAAATTACTATACATTGTTTAGTAATATTACTAAACTGAGTTTGTAGTAAAATTACTATACATTCTTTAGTAATATTACTAAGCTGAGTTTGTAGTAAAATTACTATACATTGTTTAGTAATATTACTAAGCTGAGTTTGTAGTAAAATTACTATACATTGTTTAGTAATATTACTAAACTGAGTTTGTAGTAAAATTACTATACATTGTTTAGTAATATTACTAAACTGAGTTTGTAGTAAAATTACTATACATTGTTTAGTAATATTACTAAACTGAGTTTGTAGGTAGTAAAATTACTATACATTGTTTAGTAATATTACTAAGCTGAGTTTGTAGTAAAATTACTATACATTGTTTAGTAATCTTACTAAACTGAGTTTGTAGTAAAATTACTATACATTGTTTAGTAATATTACTAAACTGAGTTTGTAGTAAAATTACTATACATTGTTTAGTAATATTACTAAACTGAGTTTGTAGTAAAATTACTATAAATTGTTTAGTAATATTACTAAGCTGAGTTTGTAGTAAAATTACTATACATTGTTTAGTAATATTACTAAACTGAGTTTGTAGTAAAATTACTATACATTGTTTAGTAATATTACTAAGCTGAGTTTGTAGTAAAATTACTATACATTGTTTAGTAATATTACTAAGCTGAGTTTGTAGTAAAATTACTATACATTGTTTAGTAATATTACTAAGCTGAGTTTGTAGTAAAATTACTATACATTGTTTAGTAATATTACTAAACTGAGTTTGTAGTAAAATTACTATACATTGTTTAGTAATATTACTAAACTGAGTTTGTAGTAAAATTACTATACATTCTTTAGTAATATTACTAAGTTGAGTTTGTAGTAAAATTACTATACATTGTTTAGTAATATTACTAAACTGAGTTTGTAGTAAAATTACTATACATTGTTTAGTAATATTACTAAACTGAGTTTGTAGTAAAATTACTATACATTGTTTAGTAATATTACTAAGCTGAGTTTGTAGTAAAATTACTATACATTGTTTAGTAATATTACTAAACTGAGTTTGTAGTAAAATTACTATACATTGTTTAGTAATATTACTAAACTGAGTTTGTAGTAAAATTACTATACATTGTTTAGTAATATTACTAAACTGAGTTTGTAGTAAAATTACTATACATTGTTTAGTTATATTACTAAACTGAGTTTGTAGTAAAATTACTATACATTGTTTAGTCATATTACTAAACTGAGTTTGTAGTAAAATTACCATACATTGTTTAGTAATATTACTAAACTGAGTTTGTAGTAAAATTACTATACATTGTTTAGTAATATTACTAAACTGAGTCTGTAGTAAAATTACTACACATTGTTTAGTAATATTATTAAACTGAGTTTGTAGTAAAATTACTATACATTGTTTAGTAATATTACTAAACTGAGTTTGTAGTAAAATTACTATACATTGTTTAGTAATATTACTAAACTGAGTTTGTAGTAAAATTACTATACATTGTTTAGTAATATTACTAAACTGAGTTTGTAGTTAAATTACTATACATTGTTTAGTAATATTACTAAACTGAGTTTGTAGTAAAATTACTGTTGCAGCCTTAAAGTTATGCATTATAATAAATTAAATTGTAAATCCTTACATTATTATAAATTAGAAAAAAAACATAGAATATTTGAATTTGCCGCCTAACATAAATATGGCGTTTAGTACAAAACATATGTTTGCATTTCTCTCAATAATTAAATTCACCACACTCAAAAATTGTACCTTCTTAATCATTGAAATTTATATAAATAGTCTCATGTATGATTAGAGTTGCTACTTGGGAATAATAAAAATTGAATTTATAACGTGGTAATAAGTTTCGTTTTAATTATTCTGGAACAAATTCTATACAGAATTTTACATGGCGACCGTGACAGGACATATATAGAGTCCAATTTAATAAAAACTATAGACAATTAAAGTGAAATAATCCCTAAAAACATTTAAAAACTTTTAAGTGAAAGTGCTCGGTTTCGCGTTCGGTTGAAGCTGTACCCATCATCAAGGAAATCATCGAAAAAGAAATCTAGGAATTCATCGAAAAATACATAATTTATGGAATTATAAAATATTGGTGAGTCTGTATCGTTCAATTTATTCTATTAATTTTAAAATAAATTTACTGCGCCAGCAAACCATTCAATTACCATCAAATCATTAAATTACCATTGATCCATTAAATTCCTCATTTAAACCTAAATCATCATTTAATCGTCGATTTCGATTATTGCACTTTCACGGATTATTTCACGCTTTCATAAATACATATATAGTTTATACTTATATAGTTAATAAAAAATCTAACCTAATAAGTTCTTTAAGCATATATGCTATAAAAAACTTTTGGCAACTCTAAAAATTAGCATGAGACATATCTAATATCGAAAAAATTATTTTGTTGCTCATCTCATATTGTTGAGATTCGTTTTCCTCGCCACATAATAAAAAAAAAAAAAAAAGTAAAAATTCCATAATTTCGCTTGCAAAATAATTCTCAATTCATCCACGTGACTCACACGTCACACATTAATAAGTGGATGTATATGTACATTGGAATTCTCTTACAAATTAGAAAACACGCTAAAAAATAGAGTTCTCTTCTTTTTGTGTTCATCGGTTCTCGTTCATCACGATCATCTTCACATCATCGCTCTGCAGCTCATCAATCAACACCTCCGGTAGTGGGGAAATTCTAACTCAAAGCTTAATACATACTTCTAAATTCATCGCTATACTCCTTATACATACATAAATTTATTCGTCGTTCAAGAGCATATGGTTGCTTAAGTTCTTTTATGTTGGAGAAATTAGAAGCTTAATCGTACAATTCATTAGCATCATCGCAACATTGTTGCTGCAGATAGTTGACATACCTACATATATCAGAGCATTATTATCATCAAACTTGTCTCATCAAAAGCTCACTTCGCTCGTCGGATCAAGCTAGTCGCATCTGTTTGAAGTTTAGTCGCATGCGAGTTTAACTTTCTCGTTTTATTTAACATAAACTTTCTGCATTAATTTCCAAATCGAATTACATCAATTCATTATGACTGGCGAAGCAAATCATTCTAAATCGTTAGAAAATTTGAAAACAAATCGTGCTTCAACTAAGGGTAGCATTTCAAGAATCAAAACTCTTCTAGAAACTAAAACATTGGAGTTTACTGAGCTTGAATGTCGTTTGGGTATCTTAGAGTCTTATTTTAAACAAGCTCTTAATTATCAAACTAGGATAGAAGAGGCTATTCCTACAGATACAGGTCGTGCTGAAATAGAGGAACTATATTGTGCAACCAAAAGTAAAATATTATCCCTGATGGGCAATAATAGGCGAAGCAGTATTACAACTGGAGATACTACACTGTCAAATTTGGCACCTATGTCTCGTCTTCCTCTGCAAAAGCTCCCTAAGTTTACCGGCAAATATGCAGATTATAAAAATTTTATTGGCTTATTCAAAACCTTAGTCCACAACGATAATTCGATTGCAACGATTGAAAAGTTTAATCATTTGATTTCCTGTTTGAGTGAACAAGCTTGTGGGACAATACAATCATTTCAAGTTACGGAGGAAAATTATGCCAAGGCGCTCGCTCGACTCGAAGAGAGGTACGATAAAAAGGGCTTAATATTTATGGAATATATCTCGTCGCTCTTTGATCTACCTAAAATGAAAGGGGTTTCTTCATCTCAGCTCAGAAGTTTGGTTGATGATACTTCTGCTTTATATGACTCACTCAAATCCTTAGCTACTCACGAAGAGATTTGCACTGGAATTATAATTCATTTAGTAATGTCGAAGGTAGATACCCAGACCTACAACAAATGGAATGAATCTCTGGATCATTCCAAGTTGCCAACATGGGATCAATGTGCAAAAACTTTAATTAATCGTTGCCAGTTTTTGGAAAGCAAAGAATCAAAAACTCCCAATGTTTCGGAAGTCTCTAGTTTTCCTAAATCACAGATGAAAAAGCCTTCGCATGTTTCTTTGTCATTGACAAAATCAATTTGCCTTTATTGTAAATCTTCAAATCATATGATTATAAATTGCAACAAATTTAAAAAACTACGTGTCTACGACCGCTATAAGAAGGCAAAGACTCTATCACTTTGTATCAACTGTCTAAGCAAAGGCCATGGAGTTAAGGAGTGTTCTGCAAGTAAATGCAATGTTTGTTCGGATCCTCATCACCTACTTCTGCATAGGTACGGAGAAACTCAACCTGAATCCTCAGGACCTGAAGGAGTTGCTGGATTGACTCGGACTTCTTTACTAAATTCAACATTCGATGATGCAGATTCTCAAGTAGTTTTGGCTACCGTTGTTGTTAAGGTTCGGAATAGTAAAGGGGAATTCGTATTAGCTAGAGCTTTATTAGATTCTGGATCCCAGATTAACTTGATGACCCAATCATTAGCAAACAGTCTTCAGCTGAATTTAATTCATTGTCCAGTCAACATAAGCGGTGTTAGTGCTATAGGAACTAAGATTGATTCTCACACTATAACGACTTTACAATCTAGATTTGGAGGGTATGAGAAGAAGGTTGAGTTTTGGATTGCTCGTTCTATAACAGACTTCCAACCCCAAAGGCAATTGATGATAGAAACTTGGAATATACCCAAAAATATTGAATTAGCCGACCCATGGTTCTACAAACCTCAAAGAGTTGACATGCTGCTAGGAGCTGAATTATTTTTTGATCTCATGAAATCAGGACAAGTTAAGTTAGGCGCAAATTTACCGGTTCTGCAAAATACAGCTGTAGGTTGGATAGTCTCGGGCAGCTGTTCTGGACAAGGGAAACGGAGCTGCTTCTTGGTGCAGCTTGTCAAAATGGTGGAAAGGTTTTGGACATTGGAAGAAGTGCCTTTCAATTCTCTTCTCACTCCTGAACAAGAACGTTGTGAAGCTCATTTTAAAGAAAATTACAAGGTTTTAGAAACGGGACGAATTCGTGTGAAACTACCATTTAAGGACAGTCCATACCAATTAGGTGATTCTTTGGATATAGCCAAGAAAAGATTTTACTCTTTAGAAAAAAGATTGGACAAAACTCCTGAGATAAAAGCGCAGTATTCTCAGTTCATGCAAGAATATTTAGACCTTGGACACATGTCCCGTGTGAGGCACATCGCATTGAGTACACCCCATTATTTTATGCCGCATCAATGTGTTATTCGCCCTGAAAGTTCGTCCACCAAATTAAGAGTAGTCTTCGATGCATCGTGCAAAACCAAGTCCAATTTGTCCCTCAACAATTTGCTCATGGTAGGATCAACTCAACAGGATGAATTGTTTTCAATTATTTTACGTTTTAGAAGTCATGAGTTTGCACTAACAGCTGACATACAAAAAATGTATCGTCAAATTGAAGTTGATCCTGAAGATCGTCGTTATCAACTCATTCTTTGGAGATTTAACTCCAACGAAAGACTACAAACCTATTGCCTAAATACAGTTACATATGGAACTGCATCTGCCCCATTTTTAGCAACGCGTGCTCTAAATGAAATTGGTATTCGAAATCAAGCCCAATATCCTCTTGCAAGTAAAATCATTCAAAATGATTTCTATGTGGATGATCTCATCACTGGAGCCAATTCTATTGAAGAACTTCGAAAAATCCAAGAAGATGTAACCCAACTGCTAAGTGAATCCGGTTTTGAGTTGCATAAGTGGCACTCAAATGTTATATTAAATCCAGAAGTAAAAGATACCAAACTAGAATTGACAATTAACGAAATGGAACAAACGAAAACCCTTGGAATCGAATGGAATCCTAAGGACGATGTCTTTAATTTCCTTTCAAAAGACACTTTTTCAATTAATCATTCGACCAAACGCACTGTTCTTTCTGATGCAAGTAGAATTTTTGATCCTCTCGGACTTCTTGGACCAATTGTTGTAAAGGCAAAACTATTTCTACAGAGGCTGTGGGCTGCACAACTAAAGTGGGATGATGAGTTGCCTGACGAATTAAGAAGCTGTTGGATCGAGTACCTCGAAGATCTCAAAAATCTCAATATTCTTAAGATTCCTCGTTTTATCTTTCAATCAGAAATTAACACTCTACAAATACATGGCTTTTCTGATGCTTCGATGAAAGCATATGGCTGTTGCCTGTACGCCCGTTGTGTGGATAAGTTTGGTAACGTATCTGTGAGGCTTATAACTGGAAAGTCGAGAGTTGCTCCTACAAGAATACAATCCATACCGCGCTTAGAGCTTTGTGGTGCCCAATTGTTGGCAAAATTGTTTAAAAAGGTTGAAGAGGCACTTAAAGTAGAATATAGCCAAGTTTTCTTTTGGGTGGATTCCGAAATTGTTCTTTATTGGATTTCGTCTTCAAGTAGTCTGTACGGAACGTTCGTAGCTAATAGAGTCAGTGACGTTCAGTCTCTAACTTCAAATGTTTGCTGGAGACATGTTAGATCAGAAAACAACCCTGCTGATCTTATATCGCGAGGAAGTCTTGTTCAAGACTTGAATTCATCAATTTGGTTTGATGGCCCTGAATTTTTAAAAAATCCTCCAAACAAATGGCCAGAAAATCCAAAAGTCGATCAATTGAATCTCGACTCTTCAATATTAGAAACAAAGAAGATCAAAACGGTGTTATCCTGTTTCCAAGTCGATACGGAATTTTTGGAACGCCTGGGAAAATACAGTGACATAAGAAAAACACTTCGAATAATTGCCTATATCCTGCGATTTCGCAAAATAACGAAGGGAAGAAAGGAATTAAAGAGTATACCACTCTCTGCAGATGAATTGAACGAGGCTACCATGGCTCTGGTGTGGTCTATTCAGCAGCAAAGTTTTTCAACAGAAATTGCAGAAATAAGTTCAAAAAACCCAAACCCATCTTTAAAAGGCTTAGCAAAACTATCTCCGTTTCTGGATGTCACATGCAATAGGGAGTTACTTCGCGTTGGAGGCCGTATTCAAAATTCTGATGAGAATTACGACGTTAAATTTCCGATTATTTTGCCGGGTGACAGTCATCTTGTTAAGCAGTACGTTCGACATCTTCACATTCAAAACTATCACGCAGGACCTCAAGCTCTTTTAAGTTCTATAAGAGATAGATTTTGGGTTACCAACGCACGACCCTTAGTAAGATCGATAATCTTTAAATGTATTAATTGTAATAGATACAAACCAAAATTATTTGACCAAGTAATGGGAAATTTACCTAAAGATCGAGTTACACCTGGCAGACCATTCGAAATCTGTGGTGTTGATTTCTGCGGACCCATGCTAACCTCTTGGAAGATTCGTGGCAAGGTGCCATACAAATCATACGTTTCTGTATTTGTATGTTTTGTTACGAAAGCAGTTCATTTGGAACTTGTTTCCGATCTTAGCTCTGACGCATTTATCGCAGCCCTCAAGAGGTTGATAGGTAGAAGGGGTTGCCCTACAAAAATTTATTGCGATAATGCAACCAATTTCGCTGGCGCAAAATCTAAATTAAAAGATTTTAGAGATTCTTTTTTTAAAGATTCAAATAAAAACACTATTCTTCAGTTCGTTGCAGATAAAGGAATCCAGTTCGAGTTCATTCCACCTCGAGCACCCCATTTCGGTGGCCTCTGGGAGGCAGCGGTAAAGTCGGCAAAAACTTTACTCACGAGAACCTTTGGAGGAGCTCTTCTTACCTTTGAAGAGCTCAACACTGCACTTGTTGAAGTTGAAGCCATACTAAATTCAAGGCCGATTACAGCGATGTCGTCAGATCCATCAGATTTCACCGCTCTGACACCTGGCCACTTTTTGATTGGCTGTCCAATTAATTCCTTCCCGGAACCGGAAAGAAACATTAATCAAATTTCTTTTCTTCATAGGTGGCAAAGAATAACGGCTCTTAAACAGCACTTTTGGAAGAGGTGGTCAACTGACTACCTGAGAAATCTACAAGAGAGATCTAAGTGGTTCAAGATCAAACCAAATGTTGAAGAAGGTTCCCTGGTGCTAATGCAAGATGAAAATCTACCACCCTACAAGTGGGCCATTGCCAGGGTTGAACGAGTTATCCGGGGCGATGACAATTATGTCCGAGTTGTCGATTTAAAGACTGCATCTGGAAGATTTCGACGTCCAATCACAAAAATCGCACCACTCCACTTGGATTGAAAGCATAGCTTATCAATGGGGCCGGAATGTTGCAGCCTTAAAGTTATGCATTATAATAAATTAAATTGTAAATCCTTACATTATTATAAATTAGAAAAAAAACATAGAATATTTGAATTTGCCGCCTAACATAAATATGGCGTTTAGTACAAAACATATGTTTGCATTTCTCTCAATAATTAAATTCACCACACTCAAAAATTGTACCTTCTTAATCATTGAAATTTATATAAATAGTCTCATGTATGATTAGAGTTGCTACTTGGGAATAATAAAAATTGAATTTATAACGTGGTAATAAGTTTCGTTTTAATTATTCTGGAACAAATTCTATACAGAATTTTACAATTACTATACATTGTTTAGTAATATTACTAAGCTGAGTTTGTAGTAAAATTACTATACATTGTTTAGTAATATTACTAAACTGAGTTTGTAGTAAAATTACTATACATTGTTTAGTAATATTACTAAACTGAGTTTGTAGTAAAATTACTATACATTGTTTAGTAATATTACTAAACTGAGTTTGTAGTAAAATTACTATACATTGTTTAGTAATATTACTAAACTGAGTTTGTAGTAAAATTACTATACATTGTTTAGTAATATTACTAAACTGAGTTTGTAGTAAAATTACTATACATTGTTTAGTAATATTACTAAACTGAGTTTGTAGTAAAATTACTATACATTGTTTAGTAATATTACTAAGCTGAGTTTGTAGTAAAATTACTACACATTGTTTAGTAATATTACTAAACTGAGTTTGTAGTAAAATTACTATACATTGTTTAGTAATATTACTAAACTGAGTTTGTAGTAAAATTACTATACATTGTTTAGTAATATTACTAAACTGAGTTTGTAGTAAAATTACTATACATTGTTTAGTAATATTACTAAACTGAGTTTGTAGTAAAATTACTATACATTGTTTAGTAATATTACTAAACTGAGTTTGTAGTAAAATTACTATACATTGTTTAGTAATATTACTAAACTGAGTTTGTAGTAAAATTACTATACATTGTTTAGTAATATTACTAAGCTGAGTTTGTAGTAAAATTACTATACATTGCTTAGTAATATTACTAAACTGAGTTTGTAGTAAAATTACTATACATTGTTTAGTAATATTACTAAACTGAGTTTGTAGTAAAATTACTATACATTGTTTAGTAATATTACTAAACTGAGTTTGTAGTAAAATTACTATACATTGTTTAGTAATATTACTAAACTGAGTTTGTAGTAAAATTACTATACATTGTTTAGTAATATTACTAGGCTAAGCTTGTAGTAAAATTACTATACATTGTTTAGTAATATTACTAAACTGAGTTTGTAGTAAAATTACTATAAATTGTTTAGTAATATTACTAAACTGAGTTTGTAGTAAAATTACTATACATTGTTTAGTAATATTACTAAGCTGAGTTTGTAGTAAAATTACTATACATTGTTTAGTAATATTACTAAACTGAGTTTGTAGTAAAATTACTATACATTGTTTAGTAATATTACTAAACTGAGTTTGTAGTCAAATTATTATACATTGTTTAGTAATATTACTAAGCTGAGTTTGTAGTAAAATTACTATACATTGTTTAGTAATATTACTAAACTGAGTTTGTAGTAAAATTACTATACATTGTTTAGTAATATTACTAAACTGAGTTTGTAGTAAAATTACTATACATTGTTTAGTAATATTACTAAACTGAGTTTGTAGTAAAATTACTATACATTGTTTAGTAATATTACTAAACTGAGTTTGTAGTAAAATTACTATACATTGTTTAGTAATATTACTAAGCTGAGTTTGTAGTAAAATTACTATACATTGTTTAGTAATATTACTAAACTGAGTTTGTAGTAAAATTACTATACATTGTTTAGTAATATTACTAAACTGAGTTTGTAGTAAAATTACTATACATTGTTTAGTAATATTAATAAACTGAGTTTGTAGTAAAATTACTATACATTGTTTAGTAATATTACTAAGCTGAGTTTGTAGTAAAATTACTATACATTGTTTAGTAATATTACTAAACTGAGTTTGTAGTAAAATTACTATACATTGTTTAGTAATATTACTAAACTGAGTTTGTAGTAAAATTACTATACATTGTTTAGTATTACTATACATTGTTTAGTAATATTACTAAACTGAGTTTGTAGTAAAATTACTATACATTGTTTAGTAATATTACTAAACTGAGTTTGTAGTAAAATTACTATACATTGTTTAGTAATATTACTAAGCTGAGTTTGTAGTAAAATTACTATACATTGTTTAGTAATATTACTAAACTGAGTTTGTAGTAAAATTACTATACATTGTTTAGTAATATTACTAAACTGAGTTTGTAGTAAAATTACTATACATTGTTTAGTAATATTACTAAACTGAGTTTGTAGTAAAATTACTATACATTGTTAAGTAATATTACTAAACTGAGTTTGTAGTAAAATTACTATACATTGTTTAGTAATATTACTAAACTGAGTTTGTAGTAAAATTACCATACATTGTTTAGTAATATTACTAAACTGAGTTTGTAGTAAAATTACTATACATTGTTTAGTAATATTATTAAACTGAGTTTGTAGTAAAATTACTATACATTGTTCAGTAGTATTACTAAACTGAGTTTGTAGTAAAATTACTATACATTGTTTAGTAATATTACTAAGCTGAGTTTGTAGTAAAATTACTATACATTGTTTAGTAATATTACTAAACTGAGTTTGTAGTAAAATTACTATACATTGTTTAGTAATATTACTAAACTGAGTTTGTAGTAAAATTACTATACATTGTTTAGTAATATTACTAAACTGAGTTTGTAGTAAAATTACTATAAATTGTTTAGTAATATTACTAAACTGAGTTTGTAGTAAAATTACTATACATTGTTTAGTAATATTACTAAGCTGAGTTTGTAGTAAAATTACTATACATTGTTAAGTAATATTACAAAACTGAGTTTGTAGTAAAATTACTATACATTGTTTAGTAATATTACTAAACTGAGTTTGTAGTAAAATTACTATACATTGTTTAGTAATATTACTAAGTTGAGTTTGTAGTAAAATTACTATACATTGTTTAGTAATATTACTAAACTGAGTTTGTAGTAAAATTACTATACATTGTTTAGTAATATTACTAAGCTGAGTTTGTAGTAAAATTACTATACATTGTTTAGTAATATTACTAAACTGAGTTTGTAGTAAAATTACTATACATTGTTTAGTAATATTACTAAACTGAGTTTGTAGTAAAATTACTATACATTGTTTAGTAATATTACTAAACTGAGTTTGTAGTAAAATTACTATAAATTGTTTAGTAATATTACTAAACTGAGTTTGTAGTAAAATTACTATACATTGTTTAGTAATATTACTAAGCTGAGTTTGTAGTAAAATTACTATACATTGTTAAGTAATATTACAAAACTGAGTTTGTAGTAAAATTACTATACATTGTTTAGTAATATTACTAAACTGAGTTTGTAGTAAAATTACTATACATTGTTTAGTAATATTACTAAGTTGAGTTTGTAGTAAAATTACTATACATTGTTTAGTAATATTACTAAACTGAGTTTGTAGTAAAATTACTATACATTGTTTAGTAATATTACTAAACTGAGTTTGTAGTAAAATTACTATACATTGTTTAGTAATATTACTAAGCTGAGTTTGTAGTAAAATTACTATACATTGTTTAGTAATATTACTAAACTGAGTTTGTAGTAAAATTACTATACATTGTTTAGTAATATTACTAAACTGAGTTTGTAGTAAAATTACTATACATTGTTTAGTAATATTACTAAACTGAGTTTGTGTAAAATTACTATACATTGTTTAGTAATATTACTAAACTGAGTTTGTAGTAAAATTACTATACATTGTTTAGTAATATTACTAAACTGAGTTTGTAGTAAAATTACCATACATTGTTTAGTAATATTACTAAACTGAGTTGGTAGTAAAATTACTATACATTGTTTAGTAATATTACTAAACTGAGTCTGTAGTAAAATTACTATACATTGTTTAGTAATATTATTAAACTGAGTTTGTAGTAAAATTACTATACATTGTTTAGTAATATTACTAAACTGAGTTTGTAGTAAAATTACTATACATTGTTTAGTAATATTACTAAACTGAGTTTGTAGTAAAATTACTATACATTGTTTAGTAATATTACTAAACTGAGTTTGTAGTTAAATTACTATACATTGTTTAGTAATATTACTAAACTGAGTTTGTAGTAAAATTACTATACATTGTTTAGTAATATTACTAAGCTGAGTTTGTAGTAAAATTACTATACATTGTTTAGTAATATTACTAAACTGAGTTTGTAGTAAAATTACTATACATTGTTTAGTAATATTACTAAACTGAGTTTGTAGTAAAATTACTATACATTGTTTAGTAATATTACTAAACTGAGTTTGTAGTAAAATTACTATACATTGTTTAGTAATATTACTAAACTGAGTTTGTAGTAAAATTACTATACATTGTTTAGTAAGATTACTAAGCTGAGTTTGTAGTAAAATTACTATACATTGTTTAGTAATATTACTAAACTGAGTTTGTAGTAAAATTACTATACATTGTTTAGTAATATTACTAAACTGAGTTTGTAGTAAAATTACTATACATTGTTTAGTAACATTACTAAGCTGAGTTTGTAGTAAAATTACTATACATTGTTTAGTAATATTACTAAACTGAGTTTGTAGTAAAATTACTATACATTGTTTAGTAATATTACTAAACTGAGTTTGTAGTAAAATTACCATACATTGTTTAGTAATACAACTAAACTGAGTTTGTAGTAAAATTACTATACATTGTTTAGTAATATTACTAAACTGAGTTTGTAGTAAAATTACCATACATTGTTTAGCAATATTACTAAACTGAGTTTGTAGTAAAATTACTATACATTGTTTAGTAATATTACTAAACTGAGTTTGTAGTAAAATTACTATACATTGTTTAGTAAAATTATTAAACTGACTTTGTAGTAAAATTACTATACATTGTTTAGTAATATTACTAAACTGAGTTTGTAGTAAAATTACAATGAATTTTTGTAAAATTACTAGATTTATTTGATAACCAGTATTTTACGTATATTGCAACTGTGAATAGGCAAATATCTAAAATTCCATTCTCTTCTCTTTTCGTCAGCTAAAACTGTCCTCTGAATAAACACAGCTTTAAAGAATAAATTGATTTTGCCATCCATCGAGCACGGTGAAGACCAGCAGGTCCCCGGAAAGAGATTCCTTTCTCAGCAACACCTCCTAGGAAGATGATAGTCAGATTTAAAAGTTCATAATAATCATCTCGAACTTGAAATTGGTTGATTTGTTTCTGAGCAGCAATTACAATTTGTTCGCATTTATTTAAATCGTCATTGGTAGCAATTTGAAAAATTTGATTGCTGAATACGAGTCCAGGCAGTTTTTAATCTTTTAAATAGTAACATATCTGGTGATCTGGTCCATATAAGCAACCAATCGACTGAATGACTACAGCTTCAAGCATTATTTCCATCATATGATGGCGACAGGCTAGCCAAAGCATTTCTTTATCCATCTTCTGCTCAAGAAGGATGCAAGATCCATTTCTTGGACCAGTATTCAAGGCTGTTGTATCGAAGCTCATGCATTTAATTTTATCAGAAAGTCCCCATGAATTTATTGCTTCATAAATTGCTGTTGCTTGTGCTAACCCAGTTCCAGAAACAAGTTTTGGGACTGCAAGTAGCTATTCAATATTATTTCCAGAGACCAAAATTGGAAGTCGATCAACAGTTTCATATGGCCAACAATGTCTTCTATCATCTTCCCATCCCAATGTATCGTAAGGGGAACATCTGATGTAAACTCATTTTTAAGATTTTCAGCGAGATTTTGTCGAGTAAAAATACGTTGACGACGAATCGTAGACGAATTAACATTGTATTTTGAAAGGTCACAGCCAAGGGTTTTAAGAGTTGTTGTGTTACAGTCGCTTTTCGGTCGCTTAGTTTTGCAACATCCAGACAAACTGCCAATTCATCGCTCAAAAATTTCTTTAATGTATTTAGGCAATATGAGTCTCAATTTTAAATTTTTCTGACCAAAAAAAAAATTGCGGATTTTTCAAAACTTTGAATTGTGGTAGCGACCCTTAAATCCTTTTGAAAGATGACCAAATTTTACCCAAATCCTATTTTAAGCATGAAGAACAATATTAAAGGGTGCCCAGTCAAACTTTTAAATATTGATTTTTAAGAAGCACCCTAATACATATGCAGCCAAAAAGTAATTGCTTAGCATCAGAGCAAGTTCGTGCGACCCAGTCGTGCAATTTATTTTTATTAACGATCAAAAAAAAAAGATTAAAATTGAAAATTGGTAATAATACCTTAAATTTTTAAAACTAATGTTTTTGTTCTTTCATAAAAAGTGGGCGTTAGCCACGCCCAAAATTAAAAAATTCTTTTCATACGTTTCTTTAAAGTTGCGACTAAGAGCCCCAAAAAATTTGGGCTTGTGGATTTATTATTAAGTATACCGTTTTTTGCAAAAATAAATGTTTTATAGTTTCTAATGAAAAGTAGGCGGTAGCCACACCCAAAATAATTTTTGTTGTTATACATAAGCAGCATCTGTACTAGCTATAGCAGCTAAAGCAACTAATAGCCCTGACATTTAAGGTTTTTTGCTCGAATATAAGCACCGTTATTTTATTAAAATAATATTGATGGCTTTGAATGAACAGTGGGCGTAAGCCACTCCTAAACAAAAATATTTTATTTTATTTAGAGAAAATTAGCCTTAAGTTTGCGTGTGCAAAATTTAAGCGTTGTGCTTTGATCGAAACTATACAAATTTTACCAAATAGAGGTTGTTGAACAAAATATCGATTGTGGGCGTGTTTGTGAGCGGTTTTCACCGGTTCAAGAACTTTGCTTTGCTCTTGATTATATATAAGAGTACATCCACCACAATAGAGTCAAGAAACTAAAGTGCTTATGTTCATCTTAAAAGTTTTAGAGGAAAAATGTTCCACCTTAAAAAATTTTCCTGTCCTCAGTGTTCACATTTGAAACTCAAAACATTCGGAGATGTCAATTTCGAAAGTTTGCACATTCGGTGTTATCAGAAATTCGAAGTTTTTGTTAACTCCACCAGACCCTAAGTTTATATGCTTACAGCTTACCTACTAACCAAAAAAAAAAAAAAAAAGGTAACGAATGGGCAGGGATCTTAAAAATAAATTTACACAATTGTTTGGGTAGGGTCCGACTTTAAAATGTAGATTTGAAAAAATCGATCGTCATAGTGTCGACTTTCGAAAAATCGATTGGTAAAAATACCGCCAGATCAAAATGTCGACTCTTATAAAGTCGATTTTGAAAAGATCGACTCGATAAAAGGTCGCCGCATGCATATGAACATTATTCACTTTCCCACTGTCGATCAGTGTTGCGGCCCTACTAAATACTTTGATTTAAAAATAATTAAAAAATTTAAACTGTAGATTGAATCCAAAGAACTACATTTTGTATCAGGATAACAGTCGACATTTTTACCGACTCTTTTTCAATCGACGGCGGCGTTTTCATAGTCTGGGTTTTAAACTGTAAACTTTTTTTTTTGTCGATCAATTTTCAAACGACATTTTGACAGTTGATGAAATTTGTATTTATCCAGTCGACAATTTTTTTTTGTCGACCATTCGTACGTCTCCCCAATTATTCATGTCCGATGAAAAGTAAATTTTTCAGAGAAATGTTATGGTAAATGGTAACGTCATATTTGGTTGAAATCTTGAGTCCTCCTTATCTATAACAAAAGTAAATTCATGAGAAATGTTAGATTTATTTGAAATAACAAAAACTAATTAACTAAGAGCTTTATTTAATTTGAAATTGTAATTTGATTAAGAGTATATTTTTTTCTACTCTACTTATTTTTAAATAAGGCTTATTTTTAATTCATTAAGAAACTTCGCAGAAAGTGATTATGTTACGCAGAAAATGTTTCAACTTTCACATAAGTATAGTTATACATGCTGGAAAAAACTTTATTCCATTACCTCAGATGTGAAAATAAAGAGGTAGCAGCTATCTTCAAATTTTCAACTTATTGTATTTAGATAGATTCCCTTAGTTACATCCAGTTTCAACATACATACATCAACATTATACTCTATTTGTTGTCTGGGAATTCACACACCTGAAACGTGTAAAAGATAGATCCTTGGGTGTTAAATGTTAATTAATTTTCCCAAAAGTATAGTATGTAGCTATGTATGAAGTAAATTGTATATGTAGTGACTGACATATTTTCGTAAAATAATAAAAGCTTTGCCAATATTTGAGCTCGCTGTGCGAAATTACCTAAAGGATAATAAACATCGTATATTTAAAGAATTTAATGAAAATTGAAAAAAATTCTTATTAATAAAATTTAAAAACAGAAAGTTAAATATTAAATTTTTATTAAATATTTTGTATCGCTTAATGACAAAATGAAAATGCTTTAAGTTGTGAAACCAAAGAAGCACAGACTTTGTAGAGTACCTCTTTCCTATCTTTCGTATTAAATTATAAGTTACTTTGACACTGACAGCTGTTGCATGCTCGAATGAAATGAAACGCTTTACGCTTAAAAAACGTTGTAAAATAGTAAAAACTTATTTCGAAAGTGGGAGTTTGTTATGTAGCTCAAACAGTGCGTTTTTTTAAAAGAAGTTTTGGCCGAAATGAAGCACCCACCGCTCCTGCTGTACGCGATTTCCGGCACAAAGTTCGTGAGACTGGTATGCTAATGGACAACACTCATGGTCCCCGTACAATCCTAACAATTAAACATTTCACTTTTTAACTTGAAATTTAGGTACCTACTATAAGGGAAGTTATGGATGCGCGGAAAAAAAAAAACTTGAGATAACAACTACACATGACACATGGAAAAGTCTGTGTGTCTGGCAATTCCGTCCGTCATACAGTTTGCCTGTCTATTCACACCTTTACAGCCTAAACAGATGAGCTCGATTTGCTTCAAACTTGACCTTTTTCATTTTTGCTCTAGGTCAAAAAATAACGGTAGGGAGATTGGGTCTTAACACTGTTAACACTTTTTACGAAAACCTTTGTACCTCCTTAAATTTTGAAAATAAATCAGCAAAAAATTTTTACATATTTTAGAACCGTATTTCAGCTTCAAGATTCACCAAAACAGTTTAACAAAGTCTGCTCAAAAGATATCAATTGAGAAAAATAAACGTGTTGTTACAACTAACCGTGACAATTGGGCTAGTTGTAAGATATGCAGGGGTAAGTTGTAACAAGAATTACAAAAAAACAACGAAATATTATGTTAAACTAATTATTAGTTTATTAAAAGTTTACAAGAAAAACTCATAACTCTTTATTTGACTAAACAAAACTTATGATAAGAATATTTAGATTATTTAAATATGTTATGTAAAAAACTTTCGTCGTTTAAAAAAAAAAAACGTTTAGAACAAAAAATAAAAAATTAAAATAACAATTCATTTATCAAAAAAAAAAAAAAAAAAAAAAAGAGAACCTTCATCCGTGTCACAGCTTAAGCATGCGAATAAACGAAGAGATCCCACTTGGTGTGGGATCTCTTCGCTATTGCTATTGGCGCGGAAACATGGTTGAGACGACCTGGTCAGGAGCATGCACCAACTGAAAAATGTATTCGGAACAAAGTATTCTAGGCTTTTGGAATAACACCGCAATTTGCAAAATCCACAAAAAAGAATGTCCTACTTTGCAATAACTACCTATAGATAGAGACATAAGTTTTTAAACATCACCAGTTCTCTCTTATGCAAGCGTCTCAAGTCGTTTGCTGACAATCTGATTGGTCCTTACCAATGTAGCTTTTGACCTGGAAAATCTACAACAGACAATTTTAAACATTGCGCCAGATCCCAGAGAAACCCCTGACCCAAGTAAAACTGAGACGCACCACATATTCATCTATTTCAAAGCAGTTTACGACAATCTTAATAGGGAAGAATTATAAGAGTGGCCAAATACAAGTAATTTTTTACTTGCTCTATAGGGCAAGTATTGGTTTCGTGCAGAAAAAAAAAATCGAGGTTTTAATCAAACATGACATTACGATGATAGAGAAGCCCAAAAAAGTGGTTTTCGCCATACCGTCCGTCGGTCTGTCTGTGCGGATCTGCGGATGTGCGGATGTGCGTATGTGCGTCTGTGCGCTTTTTCACGTCATGCTACAGCCTAAACGGCTTGACGGATTTTCTTCAAACTTGATATATAGCAGTTTCAAGAAAAACGGTTGTCGAGATTTTTTTTATTTCGTCTTAGCCCGGCTCAAACTTGTACCTTTCAAGTAACGGTTTTTTTCAATTTGGATTATCTCGAAAACGGCTCTAACGATTTTGATTAAACTTAAAATTTAGCTAACTTTAAGCATTTCGAACAAAACTGCGTTTTTTTGTTTTTGGCTCAAATGGTCGTAACGAAAATCAGGTTTAAACGGCTTTTTTTCAAATGGCCATAAGTTCGCAACGGCTCGATTGATTTGACTCAAACTTCGTTTGGCATAGTTCTTTATAGTCTTCTATATGATGGCTTTATACATTTTTCAGTGAAGCCTGTCTAAATAGTAGCTCCCATACAACGAGCCGTTCAGTTTTAGCCAACTTTTTTTGGTTTTTTCTAATTTGCTCAAAAACGGCTCTAACGATTTTGATTAAACTTTGTGTGTTATATTTTTTTAGTGTTTTTAAGAGAACTTCGTTTTCAGTTTTTTGTTAAAAATGCAAATTAAGGAGATCTGCTTTTAACGGCTTTTTTTAAATGGCCATAAGTTGTCAACGGTTTCATCGAATTCACTCAAATTTTGTTTAGTATAGTTTCTTACAGCTTCCTATCAGATGGCATTAATTTTTTTTCAGTTTCTTTTTTTTAAATGGTGGCTCCTATACAAAGAGCCATTAGTTTTAGGCCAATTTTTTCGTTTTTTCTAATTTACTCCCCCGATTTTTATGAAACTTTGTATGTAACATACATAGAATACTTTAAAGAAAACTGCATTTCTAGTTTTTGATTTAACAGAATTATTAATTTGGCCATAAGTGGGCATTTGTATCATTTATAACACCCAAAAGATAACGTCTTAATTTTAAATATTAAAGGTTTCTTAACGTTACCTCCCGTGTATTGGTTTTGCCAGTTTCAGTCAAATTTTTTTAGGTTTTACCAATTTTTTCAAAAATGAGTTCTTCTCATTGGTCGAAAAGTTTGTTTTCATCGTACTAGCGTAACGGATACAATTATTGGCACCCCTAAGGAATTTTGGAAACCGAATGCGTGTAAATTTTGCGTTTATAGAAATAAAAATATGTTAAATATACCAAATTGAAATTTGGAAAATTTTGTTTATAAAATTTCCTTTTACTTTGTATTTTGTCTTTAAAAAGGTGGTAAAAACCGTAAGTTAAAAAAAGCTTACCAAATACTATAATTATTGGCACCCGACCACAATCGTCGGCGTATTCTGCCACTCCAATTTCCCAAAACATTTTTCATGGTTTCGGGCTGTAGCTCACGTTTACGGTTACAGCGAATAATCCGAAATCTTTGTGCAGAATTCGCTTCAAGAATGGCTAGTGCAAGAAATGTTTAACTGCTGAGATCGAAGTTTTCAAGCATAAAGCGACTAGTTTAGTTCCACGGAAAAATGATACTGACTTGTGACGTTCTGTTACTATTTCCGGCGGGAAACAGCTGTCAGTGTCAAAATTACCCATGATTAAAAAAAAAAAAAAAGATGACTCACCTTGTGCCACTACCAGCTTCAGAATACCTGCAAATCTAATATTTCTTATCAGGATGACAAAATAAAACAAAAGTACGTGCGTACAGAGTACACAATACACATGTCAGAAGTGAAGTGAAACTTCTTTGGCAAACTAATGTTTTTTTTTTTTCACCGTATCAACCGACCAGTGCAGCTTCTTAAGGCCGGTTACCCACCTAACACATTTTATATTATACACATCACATTTTTCATATCAACCTACCAGCGTTCATTTAACCACACAACAAGTCACATCCCTGCTACCCGGCAATCTATTTAAAACCATCAACCACCGACCTACCCACAATTGATATGCAGAACCAGTTTGTGCTATTATAAAACAAACCTAACCTAACCTACAGCTCTCTCTCCCCATGGCACTGTGCGTGATGCGACGTTCACTCTATCTCACTCTCTCGATATTTCTCACTCGCTTGCTCCCTACTCTCCCTCCATGGCTATGTGCTTCATGCTACGTTCGCCCCTTCTCAACCTCTGTCAATCGGTCTCAATCGCTCCCTCCCTCTTCTCTGACGGAAACATCCCACATTTCCGTCGCACTGACTTCCACTCTATCCGTACAAATTTTACCCTCATGCGCCTAAAGAAGTTTCACTTAAAAAAAAAAAAAACATCTCGTAAAGATTTTTACGCTATGCCATAGGAAGCTCAAAACCAATGTGGACGTCATCTTGATGAAGCGACCAACCAGGTAGAAGCAGACTTCCGACAACTTGGAGTGCGGAATTGACCACAGCAGGCTAGGCTTGGAGGTGCATTTGAGTAAGGCTCAAAAGCATGACGCCTTGTGGCGCTATCAAAAGGTGCGGTGCATTAAGGAAATATAGGTAATATTCCTATAAACAAATAATCTTATTAAAATCTCCTTATTTCTGGAAAAGGCCATTGACAAATTTTATTGACTACACCTTAAACTTACATATTACATAATTTCCGGTCCTTTTAAACATTTAATTCAATAAGTTGAAAATGAAAAGTTGCAAAAGCATTTGCAATTAATTTAAAAAGGCAAAGTTAGATAAACTTCGAGATACACTTTAAACTTAAAAAAAAAAAATAAAGGACATGGCCTGGTCGCACGAATTTGCTTTTATGTGTGACAGTGGTCTTGGGGCTTTCGATTAAGGAAAAAATTATATGAAAATAGGAAAGCAAACATTCAAATTCGTTCAAGCAGTTTTTTTTTCTTTCAAAAAACGGTTTTTTTGATAAACTTTTCACTTTAAACTTTTTTTGAGTACGCTAACTTCTAGCACTAAGAACTAATATTGTTTCGTCTTCAAAATTTCTTCTACATTTAAAATTTTATTCGAAATCCGTCAAGTGGTTTACGAGAAAATTTATGATATAAAAAACCGGTCCTATGAGAGTTACGAGTACCTTCCATTAAGACTTTTCTGAAAAAAAAAATCGAATGACAGGTACCTCTGTAGGCCGTCCACGTCATAACAATATTGTGTACCAAGGTTCCTTATCATCGTAAAGTTATGTTTGAAGTAAGAACTTTTTTTACGAATGCATAACTTTCCTTAATCGCAAGTAAAAAGTAAAAGAGATAACCCCACGTATTAAGTCCTTCTTTTCGACGGATACACCCGGGCTGGGCACTTATTTATTTATTTTGTATTTTTCTATGGACTTATGCTGCTTTAAATTTTTTCCTATTTTGTTTCTTCGTTAAAGAAACATGGAAATGCCCTACAGAAACACTTTGCAAACTTTTCGCAGGCCATAAACTTTTGTTTTAGCTCACTTTTTTTTTGAATTTTTATGCCAGTTACTGAAGGGTTTTTGTGTAACGCAGCAACTCCCACACCTTCTTTGAATTTTCGTTTTACTATTCTTTTAATATTTTTTGTAAAGTAAACTTTCACTTTTTGACCTTATTTTTATCGGATTTAAAGGAAGTTGATAAAAGTTGACTTTAAAATGGAAAAAAGGAGGGTAACATGCATACTATATAGTAGTATGCACGCAGAACATGTGAAGTGGTTCTCATGAATAAATGTTATGTTTTATTGTAATTTGCAACAGAGTCCTTCTGTAACTATAGTTCCATATTTGCAAAAGATTTCGAAAAGCTCGGTGACCGAAAAGGACCTCGCACGAGGAAAGTTTATATACATTGTATAAGTTTTCTTGATATTTTTAAATAAAATGACTTACACTACCGAATACACATGAATTTGAAATGGGTTCTAGCGAAGTTTTAAATTTTCAATTTGCATTAAACTTACGAGTTGCCAGCAGTTTTTCTAAAGCGTAATGGAAAATTCAGTCAACCATGGGTGAAATTGTTTTTAAAGAATAAAAGGATATTTAACGAAAATATTTATTAAGGGGTGGGATCAAAATTCTGGTTTCAAAATACTGTATTTCAAAATTCTGTTTCCAAAAATCTGTATTTAAAAACAAATTCGTTTCAATACAGAATTTTAAAACAGCATATACATACAACTTGTTAACAAAATTAATATTGCACCTAAGCCTCAAATATTAAATATTGGAATCAATTTATATTTGAAACTCTATTCCAGTTAAAGAAAAAATCCCAAGTAGAACCGTATGGCAATACGAGAAAGCCAACTCGGACGGTCTATCTCAACAATTTCTTCGACAACTTCAACTGGTCACTATGTCTCCTAGATAGTGACGCAGACTCCAGCGCTGACAAGATTACAAACATTATACTCTGCGGGTTGAACTAATTTTCTCCGCGTAGGACAAGTAGTATCAAACCAAAAGAGCATTTTTATTCATGGTTCGCCTTGAGCTCTAAAGATGCTATCGATGCGAGAGAAATAAGTTTCCAATTTAAATAAGCCACCTCTTTTGAGGGAAACCGAAATATTTTAAAACAAGCTAGAAAGACATGTAATGCCCAAAGAACCAAATTTTCACATGAACAAAAATTAAGACACAAAAATACTACAATGTTCCAAAGGTAAGTTGGACAATTTTATAAAACGTACGCAACACCAATGCGTCCTCGGTTCCGAAGTTTGTTAATAATGAAACTCCTATGGTAAGCTCTTAAGCGAAATCTGAGTTATTCGAAGCACAGTTTGCTGCCAATTCGCACCATTATGTTTCCGAACGAAATAAAAGAGAACAACCTTTTTTTCTGTGATAAAAATTATATAAAAAAAATCCATATTTATTCTTGGTGTAATGAATCTAAAACAACCTCTCTCTCCTAGTGATTGAGAGTGACTGAGTCTTATAGTAATTTATATTATTTTTGAGAACTATACGTATGGCCAGGGTTGCCATACGTGACAAGTTGCAAGAGTTCTTAAAGATATCGATATACACACAACTGCTGGCTGGACCAGATAGTGTATCCCCCATAGTTCTGAGGAGGTGTGCTTATACGTTGACAAACCACTGCGTAAGCTTTTCCATCTGTTCTACTCTATAGGTCTCTTTCCGAGTGGATGGAAAACTGCATTTGTCCAGCCCGTTCCAAAAGAAAGGCGTATTTCATCTCCCTCAAACTACCGACCAATTGCACTTACGTCCCTTCTTTCCAAGGTCATGGAAACCCTGATAAATTTTCAGATCAAGAAATATCTTGAGAAGCGAAAACTTCTTAATGACCGGCAGTACGGTTTTCGTAGCAATAGGTCCACTGGTGATCTGATGGTATATCTCACCGAACAGTGGAACTAATCTTTTCATCGTTTTGGAGAAAGTAAGATTATTGCGCTAAATAGTTATTTCAAAAGCATTTGATAGAGTCTGGCATCAAGCGCTTTTATCGAAAATGCATGCATTTGACATCGATGAACCCCTCCTTCGATGGATTAGAAATTACCTTTCGGACCGTTCAATTTACGTTGTTTTGGACGGTTTTTAACCTGCTACCCAAAAATAAATGCTGCGGTGCCCCAAGGCTCCGTTTTGTCTCCAACTCTCTCCCTAATATTTATAAATGATCTTTTGGCTAAGACTTCCAACCCACGTAATTATTTTGCTGACGACAGTACCCTCAGTTTTTCATATGCATTTTCAAAGATGTATCACTGTTCTTCGGATGCGGATGCGGATCTGCAACGGCAGCGTATTATAAGCTCATTGAATTCCGATCTAGACAGCATTGTCCAATGGGGAATTGTCAACTGCGTGGAATTTAATGCTCCACAAAACTCAATGCTATCTTCCGTCATTAAAGCATAACCTACCCCTTATGCCACTGTTCATAAGCTACACTTGTCTTGAAGCAACCGATCAGTCTTGCATTCTAGATGTTTGTATCATAAACCATCTTCTGTGAAACGAACACATATTTGACGTCGCCAAAAAGGCCCCAAAATGCTGAAAGATATCTTAAATCGATGTTAGAAATATTTTTCCCTGATCTACAAAGCATCCCGAAGCTTATTGAGTTCCTGTCAGTCACTTGGATAGGATCCAAAAATAGGTGAAAGAACCATTACAGAAAGATTTATTTTACTCTAACATCGCTGTAATGTTTCTTGTTTAGACTTGTTTTATCGTTGCTTTTGTAATCAGTGCTCCAGCAAAACAGCGAGTTGCATTCCTCCCCTAAAACATCTTCCCCTTAACACTTGAATCGCTAGGAATGCCCATCAATTTATCCTCGAGCCTAACTTAGGACGTACTGTTACAGAGACTCTTTTTTTAGCCGCACTACAATAATGTAGGATGTTTTACCCTCGATTTTGGTCTGTCTGTATAGTTACCTACAGCCTAAACGGCTGGATCGATTTGCTTCCAAATTTGTACATAGTATATTATTATGGCGTTTTAGAGATGGGCTTTGGAATTAGAATTCGAGCTCTAAATCTAACGGTACTTTCTGAATGCCGTTTTTTTGCATAAATTTTATATTTTTCAGGAAAAGTCTTATAACGGTACCTCCCAGGACCGATTTTTTCAAATCAGAATTTCTCGTAAGCCAATTGACAGATTTCCGTGAAATTTTTAATGTGAAAGCCTTTTTATAAACGAAATAGATTTTGCTTCTTTAAATTTTCAAAAAACTTTTTTTTTTCAAAATCTCAATCCCCAAGACCAGTGCCACACATTGGGTTAGAAAATTGCCAATTCTGTTGATGAGATCGCTATCAAACCTTAAGCTAAGATTTTGAAAAGTTTTTGTTTAAATAAATGGAAATTTTAAATTAGAGCAAATATAAAAGATATATAGTTCATTATTTCCTTGTTGGGATTTTATTTCGAATCGAAAAGTAATAAGAAAAAATAATGTTGAGTAACTAAAAGGACGAACGCTTCTCTGTTTTCCACCATTAAGCCGAATTCTATCGTGTTAGGAAGCTAAAACGCTGAAAAAAAAACTAATTGGAATCGGATATTGAATAATTTGTCAACTTATTTGTTTTCTCGTGATCATACCCTCTTAAAATATAGACAAAAGCAATTGACACAACAGAAACTGCATGTCTAAGTGTTTTTGGTTTTCGAAATCACCCCGGCTGGCACCGAAGAAATCTTATAAAGCTTCTAACCACAAATTACCAAACCTCAAAAGAACCAGAGTTAGCGATAAAATTAACACTTAAACAAACAGAATGTCAATTGAAACCTTTTACAACAATTTCCATCAACAATCAACCTTTCAAATAGCTTGAATTACGGCATAAAACTCGTTTATCCTTAAACCTAAATAGTCCCAACAAACTATTATCCTAAAAACGAGAAAGAATAACTAACATTGTGGTCAGTGACAAGAATAAATGGTTACTCCATTTAATTCCTTTTTATTTGTCTTCAAAGTTCCTCCTCTTCCTTATTCCGTCTCTCTTTAATAGACTTCGGTCAAAGATTTTTCTCAAGTGCAACTTTTAGGTACTTACTCTCCTCTGTAGTTTGAGATTGTTGAAAATTCCGTTTTGGCTTTTAACCAATAAGAGGAAGAAATCTTCTTAAACCGTCTCAGGATACATTTTCAATGTGGCTAAAGGGTTTCGACAAAATCGTTACTATAGCCGCCCAAGTAGACTTCTTGCGGATAACAGTTATAGCTATGGCCCATGGCACCGGAAAAAGGGTTGTCACTCTGACCGGACCGGACCCAACCGTCTGTTTAACTGTGAATGACAATTGATTTTTATTGTTCAGATTGAGTTTCCGTGCTATTTTGACTTCTTTTCGTTCGATCTTGGATAAAGAAAAAAAAAAAAATATGTGTCAATCAAAAACTTGGAAGCAAAAACCATTTCAGTTAGTTTCACTTCGGATGAAATTGTTTAGGTATAAAGAGGAGTTAAAATGTCCTTTTTTTTGCAATCTTTTTCTTTCAAATGCTATCCATTCTTCTTGGATGTCATCATGAAGAATCCTTGTTGTGGTTTCTAATGTGTATAGGTACGTAATACAAACACCATACATCCATCAGACCATGCGAAATGCGATGTCCTTGGTGTTAGGTATAGAAAAAGAAGCTTTTTATTTGAATCTATTGTTTGGTATGAAAATGTAACACAAAATCTTTTGACAAAAGACATATCTATAAAGTTACCAAAACTACACATAATACCTAACAAAAGTCTTAAAAGAACAATTTGTGCTATGTCTGCAAAGTATAATCAAAGCGGAAACCAACAGACGGAAATAGCAAGTGTTGTGTTTGCAACAAAAACTGAAAAAAAAACGATAAAGACACAGAGCAGCGTTGTTATATGTTTTCTTTGGAAAAATTGTTGAGCTGTTGGGACAAGTTATTGATGTAAAGAATAAAACACGTCGCTCAAAAAGAACTGAGAATATTGCTGCTGTAACCCAAAGTGTTGAAGAAAACCCAGGTTTGTCCATTAATCTTTGTTCTTCGGAATTGGGCATTCCACAAACGTCATTACACCGTATTTCGCATAAAGACTTGGGTCTTAAGGCTTATAAAGTTCAGTTAAAACAAGATGTTAAAAAGGCCAATCATCAACAACGTCGTGTCTTTGCTGATTGGGTCCTTGAAATGCATGAATATGATCCGGAATTTTCACTGATGAGATCCATTTCCACCTCGGTGGCTGCGTCAACAAGCAATTGTAGCATCTGGGGATCGGAAAAACCAAAATCAATTGTTGAAAAGCCTCTCTATCCTCAAAAAGTAACTTTTTGGTGCGGTTTATCGTCCAGTATGGTCATTGGACCTTGCTTTTTCGAAAATGAGGCTGGAGCAACAGCTCAGGTGAATGGATTGCACTTATCGAGAGATGATTAATAATAATTTGTTATGGCCGGAATTGGATGGTACTGATCAGGACAACGTTTATTTTCAACAAGACGGCGGGCGCTACGTACCACACAAACAACGAAACCATCGGCTTTCGTAAGTCCACTATTTTATTTCGATCCCTTTTCGAATAAAGTATTCGTAGATTTTGTATCCATTCGCAATAGAGACGTGAGCTTCTTGGAAAGCACTTGAGAGTCTGAGTGCTTACTACTGAATCCGGTCCATAGAAACCCTCTTATGGCAGTTGCCTCCTCTTCAAAAATGTCTGTAGAAAAAAAATGCCTTTTTGCTAAGAAGTAAAGTTTCAATTGGAATATCGAAAAATTAAACAAATGACAAAATTGTTTGGGTCAAAATATAATTCCATCATTTTGTTTTATTAAAAAATCTTCTTTTTTTTTTAACTGTTCGAATGATTTTGAATTTAATATGTTTTTTCCTAGTTATACAATTGCTAAGAAAATATTATTGCATAAATATATATCATGTAGGTTCTTAGTTTTTCCAAGAAAATTCTAAAAGCAATTCGAAAAATTAAGAGATTTTTCACAAATTGTTCTTGGTATAATTTTATAACGGTTGTTCAACCATGTCAGGAAAGTACAGTAGTTTCCAGGCGATTGAAATAGAAAAATATTATAAAACCCTGTGATTTCAATTGTGCAAGTCACAAGTTCAATTTAGTAATATTCCGAACATTCCTGCCTTATGCGACACTCGGTAGTCCGAAAAATGCAAAAGCATTGCAATCTTCAAATAGCGTTTTGGTTGCATCGTCAATGGATTAAAAGAGCTTTCTGAATGAAATCCTGCTACAAAAATACCGATTTTCCAGCTGCATTGTGTTGTAACTTGTAACTCAAAAAATGTTTATAACATGTCTTATTCTTATAGCAAGATACTCTACCTACCTCGAGCCTTAATGCATAGGCTGAATTATGGTATACGATCACTCGAAAAGTATGAAATCAAACTCGGAATATCTTCAAAAACTGGACTTGTGTGATTTTTTGCAAGAAGCGGAAGATTTTTTCCCGGTAACAAAACTTGCTCTTCGTATTGCCTTAACGCTACCCTGCACCACAAGCCCGGTTGAAATGACTTTCGTCACGTTAAGAGAGTGAAAACTTGACTTCGTTCAATCATGAATGAAAATATTGATATTAAAACTTATTATACAAATTACTGTACCTATACTTCTTCTAGGAGAAGGAACTTGGACAATTCATATACCCTATTAACCCTGTCGTTATGCTCAACCAGGTGGGTTGCTCATCAAAGTAGGTTGTAAGGATTAATGTTGAATTAGATTAAATAGCGGAGACTCTATTTGTTTATACAGCGTATGGGGACCCCGCATAAGTATCTTCACTTCATCGCGATTTTCTTTAAGCTAAAAGAAAAACATTTTGGGACCAGACACCAGACACATCCAGGTAATTAGGAGACAGGAATTATAAACTATTCCATATGGTTTGTCAAATCGAGGTTGGTTAAATTGCGTCTTTGAAAGAGACAAACACTGCGTATTGTACATCTTTGTTTGTGAGGGGTAATTTCCAGGATAAAGACAATTCATGCAGTTACATTTTATTATTCTCGAAATGATGCAATCATGGTTAGCAAAATTAAAAATAGGCTTCCAACTTCGGTTAGATTCGAATTATATAATGTTTATATATATGCTGCTGCTCTTCACGGCTACCAGCGAATTGATCACTTTACCAACCAGTGAGCATGGCACAAATTTTAGTAAATACGAGTAGGTTCAGAAAGAGAGTAGCCGGTAGAGTAAGAAGAATAAATTAGACGGGATTAGAGTCGCTATGTTGCAATAGAAATGGGGAATAGTAATCCAATACCCGGTTTAATTGAGCGCTCCAGTCATACCAACACTGGCTGTTCTCTAGATTTTTTTGAGGCTTCCTTCCAACGTTATAGGCCATACAGGTAACAATATATACACCAAACCGAAAAAAATAAAATGCACGACTGGGTCGCACGTACTTGCTCTGTGGGTGCAATAGTACGATGAAAACAAACTTTTCGATCAATAAGAACAACTCATTTTTGAAAAATTTGGTAAAACCTAAAAAAAGTTGACTGAAACTGGAAAAACCGATAAACGGGAGCTAACGTTAAGAAACCTTTAATATTTAAAATTAAGATGTCATCTTTTGAGTGTTCTAAATGATACAAATGTCCACTTATTTCCAAATTAATAATACTGTTAAAAGCAATTTTCGCTATTATCATGTATAGCCAAAAACTAAAAATGCAGTTTTGTTTGAAGTCTTCTATGTATGTTACATACAAAGTTTCATAAAAATCGGGGAAGCCTTTTTTGAGTAAATTAGAAAAATTGAAAAAATTGGCCAAAATCTAGTGGCTCTTTGTATAGGAGCCACCATTTAAAAAAAAGAAACTGAAAAAAAAATCATTGCCATCTGATAGGAAGCTGTAAGGAACTATACCAAACAAAGATTGAGTGAATTCGATGCAACCGTTGACAACTTATGGCCATTTGAAAAAAAGCCGTTAAGAGCAGATCTCCGTTATTTGCATTTTTAGCCAAAAACTGAAAACGCAGTTCTCTTAAAAACACTAAAAGAATATAACACACAAAGTTTAATCAAAATCGTTAGAGCCATTTTCGAGAAAATTAGAAAAAACCAAAAAAAGTTGGCATAAACTCAACGGTTCGTTGTATGGGAGCTACCATCTAGAAAGGCTTCACTGAAATATGTATAAAGCCATCCAATAGAACACCATAAAGAACAATGCCGAACGAAGTTTGAGTCAATTCAATCAAGCCAACGCGAACTTATGGCCATTTGAAAAAAAGCCGTTAAAACCTGATTTTCGTTAGGACTATTTGAGCCAAAAACGAAAAACGCAGTTTTGTTAGAAGTGCTTAAAGTAAGCTAAATTTTGAGTTTAATCGAAATCGTTAGAGCCGTTTTCGAGAAAATCTAAATTGAAAAAAACCGTTACTTGACAGGTACCAGTTTGAGCCGGGCTAAAACGAAATAAAAAAAATCTCGACATCCGTTTTTCTTCAAACTACTATATATCAAGTTTGAAGAAAATCCGTCAAGCGGTTTAGGCTGTAGCATGACGTGAAAAAGCGCACATCCGCACAGACGCACAGACGCACAGACGCACAGACAGACCGACGGACGGTATGGCGAAAACCACTTTTTTGGGCTTCTCTATCATCGTAATGTCATGTTTGATTAAAACCTCGATTTTTTTTTTCTGCACGAAACCAATACTTGCCCTATAGAGCAAGTAAAAATATATTAATTTTGTATAACAACACTGCCTTTTATATATCATGCGGGATTAAGTTCTCCCTGTTTTGTGAAACTAGTGACACATTTTTCTTTTGTTGAGACCAAAAGAACATATTGTTCTCGTAAGTTTAGCTCGGCAAGACTTATATAATAAGGCGAATGGCGAAAAGTGAAGATGTGAGTTGTCAAAGAAATTCTATTCCGGTCAGAAATTTTATTTATGGTAGGGATTTTTGTCACAAGAAAAGAAGATATAGGGAAAAACGAAGCAGGTAATCTGGAAGTGACAAGTAGTTTTGTTGGGGGAAACTATGGGGCACATATCCAATTAACAAATATAAAGTAAGGAACAAAGCATTGATGCAAGAATATTTATGTTAGGCAAGCTTGTAAAAAGAAATCTTTCAAATGAAGACCAGATTTAAAATTGCCGTTCATATTTTGTTAGCATAGTAAGGAAACACTTCTTTTTAAATTGAAACGATTTCTTTGTACTTAGAACTTCTCATTTTAGATTAAATTAGTTTTTTTTTTAAGAACTTTAAGGCATGGCTTTTTGCCGCCTTCGTTAAAACAGATATAGCTATTTCACTTTTGTTTAAAGTTATAGTATAAGATTTAACTAAATACTATATAGGTACACATCAAACTGTATTTTGTCCCCCGTCTGTCAAGCTACAAAACTTCAATAAAATATTGAAATCGGTAGTGGAGTCAACTTTACTGTAGATACTTAACTCAAATTTGGGGTAGTAAAAAATATAAAACCCGCTAAGAAACTCTTCAAATTTTACATCAAACGCATATTTCGACTTTCATCAAGTGCCCTTGCTACATGCTTATGTAAGAAAAAGTATTTCTTCCTTATTTATCAAAGCACTCGATTTGCAAGTCCACTACATTATGCAATCTCCTTTAAATGTATCAAATGTCTTTATGAGCAATTTGATAAAAACGTTAAATTTAAATTTCAAGGCATAATTCTAGAGGACTTTTCACATGAGAGCGACCAACGAATAAACAAATAAATGAGATTTTTAATACTTCTAAGCAATACTTTGCAACATAAACTAATTCAAAATGATAGAAACTCATTAAATGTAATGTTGAGTTAATAAAATTTCCATTTTAATTGAAGAAAAAAGAAGATTGAATGAAAACAAGTTGTTCGTCGCTAATTTCAATCTGACCGTTACGAATTGTCAAACCCTATTCGCATTCTACATACCATCCACATCGCAACTAATAAATTATTCGCGCGCGAATATAACCTCAAAATCTCCTGTTCAATTGTAATATTGGCACAGACATGACGTTCACTGTTTGCAACGAATAAAATAAATTGAATGTGAATGAAACGTCAAAATGGACGAATATTCGTTCATTCGTTGGTCGCTTTCATGTGAACAGTCCTTTAGACTTTCATCATATGCTTACAAAAAGCCAATGAACTAGTTATTTTAAATATCTTTTTGGAAGAGTTTTTATTTAGTAATACTGTTTAGATATGCCAAGAAATAAAATGCTTGTATGGGTTTCTTTTCACTTAATATAATATCCCCATGACGATGACATATATACATATATGAGGGCTCAACCCGGACTATAAATTTGAATTTTGTTTTAAATGTTGGCTAAAACCCAGTGGTTCGTTCTATTGGGTTCTTAAAAAAGAAATGCAATACAATGTTTAAAGAAAATCCGCCATTCCGTGTAAGATGCAGCTTGAGGTAAAGAAGCGCAGGACGAACAGACGCATAATAACATGATTTATTCAAATCAAAAAAACGTATTTACTAAAATTTATTTAAATGAAAAAGAAGTCTGCTACGAAATGTATTGTTTTCATTTGGCGGCAGGATAATATATGTTTTTAGTTAGAAAAAAAAGTTCTTTCAGCGAAAAGATGAAAATTTGAAAAATAGTTAGCTTTTACTGAGAAATACGATCCTCCACATTTAAATAAAACAATGGCAGCTGCTTCGAAAACATTTAAGTTGTTTTTCTACAGCAATTAAAACTTTTCACATAGAACCGACATAATAACATCGATATTATGTTTTCGTAAATGAAAATTAATTACAAACTATGAAATTGTTAAGGCAGTTGGAATGAATAATTTAAAATTATACACGAAAAGCACTATCGTTTACAAGGTAGATAAATGTAGAATTCTTCAGACTCTGATATTTGTAGTTATATTACGGATTATGAAATTAATTTGAAACCGATGGGATGAGGCTAAACGTTGCATTTGGAAGTACGGAATTAATATGCATTTATTACTAGCTTTAATACACCCGATTCGCAGAGTGCTAAATAAGTAATATAATAAACAAATTATTGATTTTATATTGTGTTTAAATTTCAATAAAATCGCAAATCGCTTCACCAAACTTTGACCAAACTTCACAGAATCCTAGCTTCACTCTATACAACGTTAAATGACTTTTATTTAGTAGGCTTAACAGAAAGAGGCTTTATCACACAAATTTCGTCAAAACCAGTTGAGTTGTTTACTTGTTTAGGTTTCAATGGTATACCTAAACTAAGTTTTGGTTGCTCATATTTTTTTTTTATGTGAAACTTCCTTACACACTGATTTGACATTTGAGACTTGATGAAACGAAAATACGTCACGGCAATGAGAGAAACACATAAGCATATAGGATCAAGCCAGCGATAAAATGCGATAGAATTCATAACACAGTACCTACATATTTTATATTATTTAAGGTCTCGTAATTTTTTCATGCTTCGAAGCTCAGTTTTCAATATCATTTCAATTCCTTTCTTTCAAAAATCCTTTTGGGACTGGATATCAAATAAGAGCAGATCAATAAGTATAGTTTTCTTTATTGTATAATCGTTTACCAAAAATTATGAAAATCTAAAAATAAATACACGCTATCCCTTTAAATTCCAAGGATAAAAACGTATAAATATTACAGCCAGTTGAAAGTTTCCTATACGATTCATCCAAGGTAAACATTTAAACCTCCATCCCTCCAAGGCATCAACAAATATTGAAGGCATTTGAAAAATGTTTTGGAGACTAAATTAGAGTTTTATTATTTGTTGACCTCGAATAATCAAATCTGACTGCTAAAAACTATTTACCTACAAAAACTCAACTTATGATTTTGTCCTTAAGGCAATGGTGCTCTATAAATTGACGTAAAATCTTCGGGAAACTTTTAAAGATAAATCCAACTAAAAAAAATAAACTGTTTTCTATGTCATTTCAAAAGGGAAGAAGAAAAATGAATTTGATTCAGTAAAAAAGTTTCACCGTATAATACGCATGGACAAGTTTTCAAGAGCAGTTCCATGTTGTAGACTCCGCCAATTTTCATTTCATTTGTTCAGAAGAGGAAATGTTAAGTGATTTTTCAATGTGTCAAAAGACTTAAAGAATTTTACGCCAAACTTTTCAATGAAGTTTAGTTCTTTTTTTTTTGTTTTTGTACTTAACTTTCTTGTTCAATGTTCGTATTCGTATAGCTCACTGGAGACACAAAAAAGGAAAATTTGAATGAGGAATTATTAGGGTAGGTTGGGGCAGATTCGACATTTTTTCTGAATATTGCAAATAATTTCTTCCTAAATAAAAATTTAAATATTTTCTCTAAAATTTTTTATGAAACTTTAATTATCTATTATTTATTACACTACAAAAATATGCATCATCATTGAAAAGTTTTCGGAGCTCTAATAGTTTAAATTTTTTGTTTCAAAATTTAACCTAAAAATAATGAGTGCGCCCCAATATGGGGCACTTTTAAGAGATAATGTTCGAGTATATTGACGATCCAGGTGGTCGAAAGTGTCCTTTACTTCTTTAAGTTTATTTTTTTCTTAATATTTTTTACAAAAGTAATTGAAATAATTATTAAAAAAACTTTAAATATACAAAAGCACAATCGTTTAATAGTGAGATACCAAGAAGCTTAAAACGAAATAAAGACAAAATCACTTGACTCGCTTACAAGCGATATTACACAAATGTACACAAAGAAAGGCCTACCCACCACAAAAGTTTAACAAGAACTGTCACGTATCACGTTTCGCTTGTGATGCATACATGCAGGGTTGTAGTATTGATTTTATGACAAACAGTTTTTCTAGAATTAATAAAGTCAAAAGTGCCCCATCGTCAAAAGTGCCCCACCCTACCCTACATACTTTGTTGGATTTTTTTTCATTCAACAAAATGACAAGATTAAAAGACGATGACAACTCTGAAAATACATAAAAAAAAACTAAATAAATTTACTAAAAACAACTATACATATAAATATTATGTTGTTTTGATGAATAAATGATGAGACGACGAGGTCAAGAAATGAATTGAAACTTTTTTAAATCAAAAGCACAAACTATTCAATCCTTCGCATTTGCTATCGCTGAATTTAAATTTATAATAACACTTCGAATAACTTATTTCTTTTTACCTCAACCATTTTATTCATATGACCCTTGAGTGCAACTCTCAAACACAAGTAACATGCAATAAGCTTACTTTGCTCCTTGCGGTTTCTTTGGTTTCTACGATTTAACGCCTTTGGAGCTTGAATTATATCCGGTGTTGGTGCTAGTGGTAATGCTTGTAGGAGGAATATGATTATCCATCCGGTATTCATAGTTATACACCGTAAGATTGTGTTCTCTTGATGGGAATAAAGGAGTTCTTATCATGATATCAAATCTGAAACCTCAATCGTGTTAAGTACACTTCATAGAACTGCCAGTAAAGTAGCCTTAACGAAACTTGCATGACGCGATTGTTGAGTAAAATGAGAAAATGGATTTTTTCTTGTCCTGTCGCAATGCTGATGCAACATTATTCCAAAACGCAAAATGAGGAAGTTGTTCTAAACGAAACGTTGTAATTTAATTTGAGAACATAATGGGCGTGATAACTGTAGACTAGTGATAGCATCTGATACCAGCTTAATGGTTTCAAAGCGAAATAACTCAAGTGAAAGGTGGAGTCATTATAAAACCCTGTATAGCCTGTAAGCAAGCTCGCTCACTGAAGTTGCACATATAGTTGGTTCAGTATAGTTGAAAAAAGATATTCTGAAATAACTAACGCATATTTAAAATTTGTCATTATAAATTCATTTTTTGCTGCTAGAAATTTTAATCTAGATAAAACTAAATCCAACTTCAAACAAATATTAATTGATCGATCAATTTGATATTAATCAAGAGATTTTGCGTGATGAGAAATGATGAAATAATTTCAGTCACTAAGCTGATATCTAAAAGCTCTCCAACAGATGCGATGGGAAGCGCACAAACGCACAGACAGGCACCAGCGGGACGGCGGCATGGCATCTCGAAAACCACTTTTATAGGCTTTATCAGCGTAATATCATGTTTGATTAAAACTCCGAAAGTAAAAAACAGCTGTGCCGGTTTGAAAATATTTCCAAAATATTTTTTTTTTAATTTTAAGAATAATAGGTATAGGTATATACAAAAAATAAAATTGACGATAGGTATGTAGGTACTAATAACAATTTCGTTTTCTTAGATGGACACGATTTCCTGTATCTGTTGCAAGAACTCATGTGTGCTTTCGGGGCTATTATAGCTATAGCTGACCACATCTCATGGAGAAGTCAGAGGCTCGTTTTTCAAAAAAAAGCAGACGAAAATCGCTAGAATGGGAACAAATATAAATGGAGGTATGATGACTACAAAAAATTCTAAAAGGATCAATTTGTTTAAAAATAAATTAACTTTGCTGAACTTTTTTTTTTATTATTTCATTCATCTATCGAGTTTCCTCTTACAGATTACTTGAAATTAATATAAACATATTCACTTAATTTAATTTTAAATACATATCTTTCAAGATTAAAATCTTAATTTAAACATTAATTATTGTAATATGTTACATCTTATGAAAGGTTCATTACAACCATAATTATTTCTATGCAAGGGAATATAAAATAATTGTCACGATCGTATATACATATTTCTTCCTGTAACATAGATATTTATAAGACTAAGTAAAACATGGCATTTTATATAATATGACAGTATATCATAAACAAGCACAATACAATTTACAAGGCGACTGTTTCCCAAAGAAGCAAGACTTATCAGGGCACACCTGGTGGAGTAACTTTGCATTTCTGGTAAATTCCATTTTAATTGCTTAACTACAAATCTATTAAAAGATTTTTGAACTTTTTCAATTGGATTTTTTGAAACGTGTAAAATGGATCCCATACAACTGAAGCATATTCTAAATGAGGACGGACTAGTCAAGTATAAACTGCTTTTGCCTTTATTTGAATTTGCCTTTGCCACAATAAAAACCATATGCAACCCAAGATCTTTTACTTCTGATAGTATATGTAAATTAGTATTTGAAATATTATATTGGAATAAAATTGAAGTTTTCGACCTGAAACAAAAATTTTATAACACCAATCTACTACTGTATTTATATCACTTTGAACTTTATTACAATCATTAGTGCTCTTAATTTTTAAAACCATCCGCAAATAACAAACCAGTTGTATATTGCAATGAAGAAGGCAATTCGTTTACATAAACTAAAAAACAACAAAGGTCCAAGGTGGCTTCCTTGCGGAACACCATATGAAACTTTAATCACTTTCGACACACAATTCAAGATTTTGACTTCTTGCTTTCTACCTTCTTTACTTGTTTCTCTATAAAATTGCTGAACCAATGTAAATTTTAGTTATACATTTAAAAAGTTGTTGTTCTATTTTTGGAGCATTCTAAAGCATTGAGGTTAACGGTTCAGTTTCCACGTCTTCATTCGTTTTTTAAAACATACTGATTGGTTGTATGGAGAAAAAAGGTACCGGCTTGAAGTCTTATAACAATTCACAAGCACAACAAAATAGGAATTTGTTTACTAAAGCATGAATTGATAAAGTTAGAGTATTATTTTGGTAGCTAGCTTTAATAATTTCAAACGGCTTTATCCAATGCATTATGAAAAATATTTCTTTTATTGACGATACAAAATTCTATCTGGATGGGCCAAACAGTTTCAACGGATATATGCAGGATCGCTGAAACCAAGCGCCAAAGTGGGAACTTTATGGTTTATGGCGAGTTTCCTCGATAGTATAGTGATGTTGCCTTCACCATCATGAAAAAATTCAGTCCACACCAAGAAGCAGCCTATACCCAGCTGCTGGAACACAATTGCATTCAGAATATACTGTGCCAGTAAGTTAAAAGAGCTTAAGTAATTAGTTATCATTTTTCAGTATTTTCAAAAAAAGTTTTGCGAATTAGTTTTTGAAAACTTTTTTTGGTGATTACGTACTAAGAAAATGTTGGTGCTTGACTTGTGAAATTTTTGTATAGGACACACTTTTCTAACATCCTTTAAATGAATATAACTTTTTTTTTAAATAAAATTAACACAAAGTTGATAGAAGAGGTACGTGTTTTATGAACTTTAGCTTTAAGAAACTTTCTTTGATTCAAAATCATTTTTTAAACAACGGCTTATATCGATATTAGCTGTAAAATGGTTCGGTGTTAAGTAATTTCTTAAAGAGTTTTCTTTTAAAAACTAAACAAGCAATATTATTTCATTGATTTCCATATCTATCTTAAAAAAAATACATTGAAAACCGTTCAACCAGTTATATTTTCTAAAATGATAATTTTGAAAAACTTTTTGAAATTTGTTCGAGTTAGTTAATATACATACATATGGCAATTAATAGTTTTCATCTGGGAAAATAGTGTTAAAAAAATTCAATATACCCGTTTCCAACACATTTCGACAACCTTGAAAAGTCATATCAATAGAGTTATAACTTACTTCCTGTGTTCAAAGTTTTATTGAAATCGGATGTATAGTTAACGAAAAAACATGATTTGAAAACATCGGTTATTAGACAAATTCCGAGAATTCTAACCAAAAGATAAACTGTCTAAAAAAAAAACAGCATTCTGAAAGTTAAATCAAAATCGTTGGAGCCATTTCTTCTTCACGATTGCACCGATATGTTTAAATCTAGAGCAAAAATTAAAAATACTTTCCGAAAGACGCCCACATTAATACTCAGTATACCAAATTTCAAGCATATGGACCTATCCGCTAAGGCTGTTAAGCTACGAGACAGACAGACAGACAGGCGGACGGAATTTCCAGACCCACTTTGAACTGATTTGTACTGATTGTAATTTCAAATTTTGTTCACGAATCCATAACTTGCCTCGCAAGTAAAAATTAGGTAGCTATGTGTGTTAATGATTCGATTGATTTCGGCTCAAGATAGACATAAGACGTTATGCAAATGAATTATTCGTTCATATTTGATTTTTTAAACATTTTACGGCTGTATTTTATCGTAAAGCAATGTGACCCATACTCGGATAAATGTTAACAAACGGGAAAGTATGTGAACTTAGGAAAGCAATTTTTGCTCTTTCAACTTATAACCACAGATTTCAGAATTAGAAAGCTTCAATACACGTAAGTTGCGATTTCGAAATTGCAATATCAATTTAATGAGTTGGCTGTTTTGGCACATGTTTCAGACTGTAATCTTTATCTTATTGAAGACCTGTGAGGAATTCTAATTAGGTGATGATGTCTAAATCGACAATTTGCCACTGTTTCCAAACTGAAAGAGGAAAAACTGATGAAAAATTTTATAATAAATACTATTTTCGACAGGATGACAAAAAGAACGGGTTGTATTAAGATTAGATAATAATTTATTTGCAAAAGTTGTGGTTATGAGATGACTCTACGTCTACAGTCAGCATCACACTATAGACCATTTTGTGGTCCTTTTTGTTTCCAAAATTAGTTAAGATGGTATCATCTACTACTAGATGCCTCTCTGCCTTACATATAAGTAGAACCTTTGGATTTCGGAATTCAAATCAAATCATTTAACAATCGCTTGTACAACATTGTCCTTACCAAAACAATTTCCAAACTAAATCACATTTAAAGTCTTTAAACTCCAACTTTATATTTACAAAAAGAAGAATTCCTTATAGAACCATTTTACTACTTTCAAAGCATTCATTCCAACTGAAATATTTTCAATTCCAAAATAAAGCAAACAAATGTCATCTCTTTCTCTCTCTATTAATTAAATTTACCTCAAATCATAGGTAAAACGAATATATCTCAAAGTACACACAAGATCTTCCTGAAGAATTGATAAATTCACCAAAAACGTCCACGTCCACAGGCTATAATCTAATTAAACTCAACCAACATGACATTCGACTTAAGTATATTCATATATGTATATGTAGCTATATGTTATTATTATTATCCTTTTTGCATGTTTCCTTAGAAAATAAGATGATATAGTTCTGACAGAATTTGAATATCCTCAGGCATGTGGATAGTTGTTGTTAAATATCAAAATGAAGAGTGCACTTTGAAGATAAACAGAAACTTTAATTGAAAATAACAATCCATTGAAAGAGAATATCATGTTGGTTTTATAAGATGTTGCATTTGTATATCATACCCAAGGCCGGATTTAAGGGAGGGCATCCGGGGCTACTGCACTAAAGAGGAAAATCTTGGCAACCCATTTGAAAGAGCCTGGAAACAAAGGAAGTGGCCATGTCAATTACCTTTCGTCCACGATTTGCGAAGAACTTATCAGTTCTATGGGTGATAAAGTAGGTACTAATTGAAATAAAAGAAATCTAAAAAAAATAATCAAAATATTATTCTGTAACAATAATTGTTTCTACTACCGACGAATCTTATATCGATTAATTAAATATAGTTGTTCAATATAGGGAAGGATCAATCGATCTATGCCAAACGAAAGTTTTCTCACATTTTTACTAAACTGCAGTCATACTGGCGAAGCCACAGCGAACGCGTCATTCTAATTTGTATGTGAACATCAAATAGAATTCTGGATTGACGCGTCCAATCATATGACAATGCCACAAACATGAGTGGCAAATTATACATGGTGGGCAAAAAGAAATCCCCTATTAGAAGATGCTCTCATTTTTGCAAATCACCGCCAATGTCAAATCTGTTTTGACATTTGTGGACTATAGACAGATGCAGAATACAAGTAAACAAGCCATGGATCGACACATGAACCGATATTCTGAAGGCGGCGTTCCCTGGTCGTCTCATCTCTCGTTTTATCGATTTGCACTATCCCCCAAGATCGCCCGATTTATCAGTTTCAGACTTTTTTTGTGGGGTTTTTTGAAGTCCCGTGTTTACGTAAACAAGCCCGAGACTCTGAAAGCCCTCAAGTACAACATTCCACACGAGTGCGAGAATCTGTCGCCCGAAGTTCTCGTTGAAGTGATGCAAAATGACATAAAACGAGCAATCAATTGTGACGGCGCGGTGCCCATTTGGCCGATATCATCTTCTCGACTTGACCGCAATACAATTCTAAAGGTTCAAATAAACATAATCAAAAAAAAAAAATGTGTGTGCGTAATTCACACTCGGTTGAAGTGAAACTTCAAAGAAGTTGGTATACCTAATTTAAGAGAGAATGAGATGGAAAACTCAGCCACCCAGCACCAGTTTTCGGATTACTTTCAAACCTTATGTTATGTATGACTAAATGCTTTCAACACGTATCTATACAAATACAAAAGTTTCAACACATATTCAAGCATACAGACGTACCGACATACTTTGCGTCGCGTCGTTTTGACTCCCTTTTAAATTATGAACTCCAGGACGCCACTATTTAAAACAAGTCAAAAAAATATTCGAAAACTGACTATTTTCAAAAATTCAGGATACTTTTTTAAAATTTAAATAATTTTTTGAATGCCAATTTTTTATAAATACTTTTGTTATGTATTTGTTTGAATTTTACATTCGTCTTGAATTAAGTTTATTGAAACCTTTTGTAAAGCTTTTCTTGTTAGACAGCATTCAAATCACGTACCTATATTAACTAACATACTAACTTAATCGTACCAACGCGCCTGCTCACTCGCTTTTGTTTAACATAATGCTTAGTAGACCTGAGCGAGAGGCAAAACGTATGATAGGAGAAAATGAGAGCTAGAATATAAAATACTGTGTCAAAATTTTTTTTTTCATTCGTTCTCTCTCAGACTTGTTGCGATATATTTTTTTTTTAATTGATTTACATATTTGCTTAAAAGTGTCATGTTGCATTTCCGTTTCGTCGAGTTTCAAATTACCCCGATTTTAAAGAAGTTTCACTTCAGTAATAACACACCAGGCTGACATCTTACAAAAAAGCTGTAATACGCAGCCGCATACAGTGTACAGTAGCTCACGTAGTTTTCACATACACTAACACACGTTAAATGCTCAAATACAAGCACGTATTAAACAGTGTGCAATATACATACACACCGACATCTGCTCTCTCACTCTGGCTCACAAATTACAGGCGACTATGCTTAGAAGACGGGAGTGGGGACGCTACGAAGTATGGGACAAAGAGGAGAGACCGATAATATAAAATAGTATGTATATTTCTGTCTCATTCTTTCCTGGCCTCATCCTACGCATTTTTGTATTTGTGTTTCTTACTTGTCGTTTTTTCCGTTGCATCCGGTTTAAAATCACAACGATTCTAAAGAAGTTTCACTTCAAAAACCTGGGTAGTTACCAGATAAATAAGGGCAGATTACCTTCTTTAAAAATACCTCAAAAGGGGCACAATAGATCTTTAAGGTCGCAGTGCGCTTTTCCCCAATTTAATTCATTCATGCAACTTAAAATAAAATGCATACGATAAAACATAACACAGTTTCCGAGCAAAGAAGTTCAAACTCTTGTGTTTATGTTCCGCATTTTAATTTATTAAATTCAGTCGTTTATAAACAGAGATGTCCGTTATTTGTATTTTAAGCCAAAACAACATTTAAAAAAAAACATACTGTTTTCTTCATGTCTATTCTTTTTTACGAATTTTGAATGCTGTCGTAATATGTATGAATAATCATGAGAAAACTGACGATATATCGATATATTGATTTTTTTTCATTCGATAATTATCGATACTGTTAAAGAATATCGATACGATAAATATCGATATATTTTTTACTTGCCCATCCCTACAATGATCAAAACAAACAAATGCCATGGAGCACGTGCATGAATGAGTAAGATTATAGTATTTATATTCTCACTCGTTCGTGCACACGGTGAGCTAATGCGAGTCATCGGTGCCGCCATATTGGAATACTGAGCGTTACTTCCGTCAGTAAAATAGTATGTATATTTCTGTCTCATTCTTTCCTGGCTTCATCCTACACATTTTTGTATTTGAAATCACAACGATTCTAAAGAAGTTTCACTTCAAAAAAAAAAAAAGAATCGAAATTTTTCATTTAGAAAAAAAAAGAGAACCAAACAACATCGGATGGATGACTTCTTTTGGCCCACCCTGTACAAAAGGACGCAGGCTCTTATTTTGGAGAAAAAAAAAATTATTGGCGTTGGTACCATGTTTTGGTTATTCTCTCAATTAAGTTGGAAAGCAGAAAGCAGCTAACTCTTATTCATCGGGTGGCGATTCAATTCTTTGATTGCGTTCAGAGTTTACGTTTTTCTCAGCAAATATAGAACGGTACCTAATTTTGATTGAGAAATTATCGAAGAAACATAGGCGAGAGCTACAGTACGTTTGCAACGAACTGTTGGATACCATATTCTCTATTTTTTATGAGTATGTATTTGGTAGCGCAATAAAATCAGGCATGTGTCACGCCCAAATTGAGACTTTTTATTGCCAAAGGCAATTACTAAGAGGTAAGCGACATTCAATTTTAAGCTTGCAGTTTTATTTGAACAAAATAAGATATAACTTGAATTTTTTAAAATTAGATTTTGCATGGAAATAGCGATTATGGGTGTATTTAACAATTTTTGAACGACAACCTGCTACGTAACCAAGGTATACAAACCGAAGTTCATCTTCTTACTTCAAAACTGCGACCGATAGTTAAAAAACATTAAAAAATTAATGCATATTACGACCTTTGACGGAAACGAACCTTAAAATGGGCGTGTCCTAAGAATTTGTAAACACAATTTGAAGTACTAACTGAGCTTTGATCGTTAGTCAATTTGCAGGCATAATGTGTAAAACAACAACTTAATCGAGTAGTTTTGAAAGGATCTTACCTGAATAAAGGTATTTTAGAAAAAATTAAAAGCGACGTATTGAAAAAATGTGCACAAAAAATGTAGAGATATATTTTTCATATAACGAACAGACAGAATATGTTAAAATTGAATATTAAAGTACCATAAATAATTAAAACTATGTTTTTTGGTTCTTTTATGAAAAGTGGGCGTAAGCCACGCCCAAAATAAATTTTGTGAAAATCAATTTTTGTGATTTCATACACAAGATGTTTATGTACAAGTAATACCCACAAAATTTAATGTTTTTTGCGGTCCCATGACATAAGGCCATCTGAAATAAGGCCATCTTCGAGCATATGGCGTTACGACGCTTAATAAGACCATTATGGCCGTATGTCACTTTTTTTCTCTGTGATTTTTTTTTTATCAACACACTTTAATTGGCATAATGACATAAGGGGCGTTCAATATACTCTCGGTATCGGGGTGAAGCTGTGGTTATATATATAAATTGACTTATTTATCAAGTAATACTATTATTTTATTGCATTCATGTAAAATTTCATATAAATGTGATTATTATTTCGCGTTTCATCTCTAGATAAACAGAATCATAATGGCAACTGAGACGATGATGGTGAAAATTGAGCATCGCGCTGTAATTAAATTTCTCACTAAGCAAGGAAAAAACCAAAAAACTATTCATGAAGAGATGGTGGCTCTTTATCAGGGCTCCGCAGTCCGCACCTTCATTATCAACTGTGCAAAAGTGGTCAAGTGAGTTCAAGAGAGGCAGAGAGAGCATTGAAGATGACCCCCTCTGCGGCGCTCCGGCTACTGCTTGTACGGGAGAAAGCATCAAAGAAGGCGAAAAACTTGTTCTTGAGGATGCCCGAATAAAGGTGAAAATGATGGCAAAGATCACCAAGCTTTCAACTGGTACCATTCACACCATTCTTCATGACCATCTTAACTTTTCAAAGGTCAGTGCAAGGTGGGTGCCACGAATGCTCACAGCGCCTCAGAAAAAAGTGAGAATCGCATGCTGTAGAGAGCTTTTGGAGATGTGTAGTGAGAACGCGGACGGTGTAATGGATCGAATTGTTACTGGGGACGAAACATGGGCTCACCACTATGACCCTGAATGCAAACAAGATTCCATGCAGTGGCATAAAAAAGGAACAGACCCCCCGAAGAAGTTCAAAGTCACTCCGTCTGCCGGGAAACTCATGGCCACAGTTTTTTGGGACTCAAAGGGAATCTTGCTCATTGAGTACAAAAAAAAGGTGAAACCATCAACGCCACATCCTACGCTTCCACTTTGCATAATTTGCGGAAGGAAATTAAAAAGAAAAGACGGGGTAAGCTCGCAGCGGGTGTGTTGCTTCTTCATGACAACGCTCCTGTTCACACGGCGCGAGTTTCCAAGGCTGCTGCACGAGATTGTGGTTTAGAAGAAATCCAACATCCACCCTATAGTCCAGACCTTGCCCCTAGTGATTATTTCCTGTTTCCGGATTTGAAAAAATGTCTTCGTGGAAAAAGATTTTCGGATGATGAAGAACTCAAGTCGGCAATAAATGGGTATTTTGCAGGGAAAGAGGAAATTTATTTTGTTTGAGGGTTGAAAAAAGCTTATCTCAAGATGTAACAAATGCATTGATGTTAGGGGAGATTATATTGAAAAATAAAAACAATTTAAATTGAATTCGCATTTTCCTTCATATCGATACCGAGAATATATTGAACGTCCCTCGAAGCTCGATAAAAAAAAAGATACAAGAACTTGCAACGCGAATTTCAAGATATATTTTTTTTTTATCATGCTCATTATCATGATAATAAAAGTTACAAGAATTTGCAATTGCAAAAGCAACAACACTTATTAAATAATAGCTTAAAATTCGAGGCGAATATTACCTACAATGTTTTGTTGTCAGTTGCTTTTTTTAGTATGGCCCTATGTCACAAAAAAATATGACCTTATGACATTTTAGCAGTGTCATACAAAGTGTTTACAAAAAAGTCACAAGGCCATACTTCGAATTATGGCTTTATGTCATGGCAACGTTTTTCGCTCTAATATTAGCATTTTTATTTTATAAACACAATATTGATGGTTTCGTATGAAAAGTGGGCGCTAGCCACGCCCAGTCTGAAATATTTTTTTTTTAATTTAGAGAAAAATTATCAATAACTTGCGTGTGCAGAATTTAAGCGTTATGCTTTGATCGTAAGGTTACAGCGATACGGAAAACCAAACCGAACAAAATTTCATATGGAAAATTTAGTATGTTATGGTTTGATTTAAAACACAAATACTACACTGATCGATGGCAGCCAACTCAGAAAATTTACTTTTTTTTGAAAATGTAGGTACGAAAAATGTATACGTTACGTTTACCTATATTTATTTTTCTGTTATACCTACGTATAACGTATAACAGAAAAATTAATATGAAATTTAAGATGGCTGGTTTCCATCGATCAGTGTAGCATTTGTGTTTTAAATCAGATTATATGAACTAAATTTTAAATTTTTTTCGGATTGGTTTTCCGTATTTCACCGGTTCAAAAACTTAGCCTTACTCTTGAACCAAAGATTATAATATATCAAATTTCAGCTTTCTAGCTCAAAAATTGCTTCATTTGGAGAGTATACAAATACATACGGACGGACGGACAGGACATGGCTAAATCGACTCGGCTTTTGATTTTGAGTCAGAATATAATACACTTTTTTATACCTAACGGTTTTATTTCTCTATGTTACAAACTCCACATCAAACACAATAATACCCATTCTATAGAATAGGGTATAAAAAGCTTAGCTACACACGTTGGTTTTGTCCAGCTGAAGCTGCGAAGGCCATTGTCGACGGATATTCGGAAATCAAAGAGACTCTAACCAGTATATTTTCCTATAAGGAGCAAAAAGATATCGTGAGGAATGAAGAATCGCGCATTCTTCAAAAGATGAGTCACCTCGAAACCACTTTATTTGCAATCTTTTAAAACAATTTCTTGGAGCAATCCAACGCTACAAACATGATATTGCAGGACCCGAAAATAATTCCTGAATCTGCAGTGCGTGCATTAGAATCATTGAAAACATTCGCGTAATCCGAAAGAAAAAATTTTAATAAATTCGAGGAAGCAGCCAAAAGAATAGCCCATACTGATCAGTACGTACAATCACGCACGCGGACAAGAACTGTAATGTTGAATCCGCTCGATTATATGAAATCGCAAGACACAAATCTGTCACCGAAGGAAACATGCAAAGTATCTGGCCTCATCAGAGTGTTCGTCGTCGATATGCAGCAAATTTGCACGCTGCCGGATTGGCTTTGGTAAAAATGTACGAGGATGATTTAGAACCTAGTCATGTGAATAATTGGTTCAGTTTGTATATTTGATGGACGTGTACAGAAAGGACTATGAAGAAGACCAATCTCCGAAGACCAAATTCTCGAAGACCAAAATTTAGGAGCTACAATCCCAAACCTCGAAATTGCATTGAGAATGTATTTGGTTTTCATGGTGTCGAATTGCACTGGAGAGCTCTCATTTTCAAAAATGAAAATCATAAGATATAGGCTGCGAACCTTCTATCAAAGGATAAAAGCTCTATCGCTTCTAAGCAGTGAAAGTGATTCACTTCGGGAACTGGAATTCAACGAAATCATCAACGATTTTTCAGCGAAAAATACTCGGAAGTTTATATTCGTTATTTCGTCTCCACTTCTTTGTTGTCCCAGAGGTCCTCCAGAATTCTTAATCCGGCCCTGATCATACATACACATGGTTCAAATAATACTGTTGAAATAAAATAAGGATATGCTCAACCTGCTGATTCCAAATGTTACGATACATATGTTTTCAAGAAATTACTTGAAATCTTAAATTTATAAAATAGTGTCTCAGTGATAAGAGTTTTTGAGATTTGTAATTGTGAATACCGTGTTTAAGGATTAACAAGTTGAATATTCTCTTAAATTTTATTTAATCCTCATCATTATTTATTAATTAACTTCCACCAGGAGAAGGTAGGTATAAGGAAGGAAAATATTAATTTTCACCTTAATTATGAATCCATTGACTTGATGTTTTGAGTAAAGCCCTTTTTCTTCAATAAATAGGACATCATCAGGTGAATAAATAATTCAAAGGACATTGCAAATAATTCGAAAGGAGTAACTTTTGGGAAAGTTTACCATTTTGTTCTTGATTGTGCTAAGCATCTTGATGTCGATTACATCCTTTAAGTCAATATTGAACACGGCACGGGAACAAAATGAGTCCTTTTTACGTGACAATAAGATTATCGAATAATTCATAGTCCATTCAGAACCATACCGTGCTTTGTGTTTGCTTCTAATTTACCTACTATTTTATGGTAAAATGGATCACCCCGTTTAATTAGGTACAAGACATTCAAAATGTGGAATGGGAATGGGATACGGGATGAAACCGTTTTAATTTATGGCTAGCTGACATGATGCTGATTTTAGGGAAACGAATTTTTTTTTTTTGAAAAGTTGAGACAAGTCAATAAGTATGAAACTTTTAGAATGTTCAAGAAGAAAAGTTAGAGGACTTACAGATGGGCTCTATTTTGTATTTACACACAAAATCCTTTTCCCTTTTGCATAGATTTAATATATTTTGTTTCATAAAATTTTAAACTTGCTTAAAGCTGTTAATATACTTATGTAGTAGAATTTCAGCAAAATTCAATCTATCGTTCCCTTTCTATAATTTATTATTACGACGATTTAGTTATGAGAATCCCTGACTATGTTCCTACAAGGTGGGCCAAAAGAAGTCATCCATCCGATGTTGTTTGGCTCTCTTTTTTTTGCTAAATGAAGAACTTCGATTCTGTTTTTTGATTATGTTTATTTGAACCTTTAGAATTTTATTGGTCAAGTCGAGAAGGTGATATCGGCCAAATGGGCGCGCCGTCACAATTGATTGCTCGTTTTATGGCATTTTTCATCACTTCAGCGATAACTTCAGGCAACAGATTCTCGCACTCGTGTCGAATGTTGTCCTTGAGGGCTTCCAGAGTCTCGGGCTTGTTCACGTAAGAACGGGCCTTCAAAATACCCCACAAAAAAATCTGAAACGGTTAAATCGGGCGATCTTGCGGGCCAGTGCAAATCGCCAAGACGAGAATTGAGGCGATCCAGAAACCCCGTCTTCAGAATATCGGTTCATGTATTGCTCCATGGCTTGTTCACTTGTATTCTGCATTCGTCTAGTCCACAAATGTCAGAACAGATTTGACATTGGCGGCCATTTGATTAACCTAAGAGCTGTGAGTTCAAACCCAGCCTGGGCAGCAATTTTTATTTATTTCCCAAGTTACAACTGGATGCCACCCGTGGGATTTCCTTGAGGTCATTATCACCTAAAAACTCAAACCACTGTGCCATATTTCTTTATTATCTTTCTATTCCTTCTCTCCTTGCTCGCAATTGTTAAATCATTATAAGGGTATTCATATCCCCTTTAGTGCGAGTCCATTATAAAAAAAAAAAAAAAAAAAAAAAAAAAAAAAAAAAATTAAGAGCATCTTCCAATAGGGTGATTTCTTTTTGTCCACCTTGTACAAATGTTTAGATTGCATGCAATGAAGTCCGAAATTTCTGTTTGGAGTTTATTTCGTGTAGTCGCAAATACCACTAAATTAACAGAAAAAAATGAAAATTTGTAATTCTAGGATTTGAGCTAATATCACTAAATTAGCTTTCGTTAGCTTGGTCATACAACATCGTTTCCTTATTATTTCCTGATGAGCTTCTTCCATATTCCTGGGGGCAAGTGAAAGATCTTCGTCAAATTTTCGGGCTGGAAAAACAAGTTAGGTTTCTTTAGCTTTTATTCCCTTAGAATGCTCTAAGAATGTTGATTATATTTTTGACCATGCTTTTATTGCACAAGATGCAGCTATGAGGGAGGTCCTTGTGATATGAAGCTTCCCAATTTAATTTGAGCAATTTTGTTTTTCAAATCAAAAACCATATATTTATGCTTAACTTTTAAAATGAAATTGATATAGCCATTTTCATTTTGAGTGAGATTTCCGCAAGCTAGGCCAGTCACTAGCCAGTGGCCTACAGTTGCGCTCACCAAGTTGGTTGCGTTCGTTCTCCACTTGATCGCACCACCTTAGATGGAGTCTTCCAGAACAACTTCGCGTCGGCCCTCTGGTTTGGAATCGAAGACTCGGCGGGTTGGTGCGTTTACGTCGAGATGCTTCACATAGTCCAACCATTTAAGTCACTGTATTTTCAGCTTCTTAACCAGGTCAATGTCGCTGTATGGCCCAAACAGTTCGTCATTTAATCTTGTCCTCCATACTTAATTGATACAAACAGGAACGAATATCACCCGAAGAATCTTTCTCTCAAAGCACGAAAGCACCCCAGACTGTATTCATTCGATTGAGTCAGTGACCACGCTTCTGCCCCATACAGCAGGACTCGCATGATTCTGCGGTCTTGTATAGAAGTGTCTCTTTGGTCCTTTGAGAGAGGGCTTTGCTACTAAGATGCCTTCTAAGTCTGAAGAAACAGCGACGTTTTTTCCGAGCCTGCGGTGATGATCTTCTTAACCCGAGGACAGCATATACTTTGTTTTATCTTCATTTATAGCCAGACCCATTTTTGCCGCCTCCACTTCAATACTTGCGAATGCTCCACTGACAACGCGCTTCGTTCTTCCAATAATGTCAATATCATCAGCATAGCCTAGTAATTGAACGGACTTAAAAAAAAAATCGTACCGCTGGTGTTGACATGCGAGTTGCGTACGATTGCCTCAAGAATGATGTTGAAGAGGTTACATGACAGCGCGTCACCCTGTCGTAAACCTTTCTCGGCATTAAATGAGTCGGTGGTGTTTTTACCAACCTTGACGGAACAAAGTGAGTTCTCCATAGTGATCCTGCACAATCGACCAAGTTTGGCACGGATGACAAGAAGTGACATGGCTCTGTATAGCTCGTTCCTATTCACGCTGTCATATGCGACTTTAAAATCTGTCGAAGTGTGAACATTTGGTCGACGGTTGACTTACCGGGCCTGAAACTACACTAATAGGGGCCAATTAGTTCACGTGCGAATCGTTCAGGCGTTCACTCAGAATGGCCGACAAGATTTTATAGGCTTTATAAGAGACTTATACCTCTGTAGTTGGAGCAGTTTAGAGTATCTCCTTTCTTGTGGATACGGCACACAATGCTGAAATTGGTGTATGCTCTTCACCAAGTCATCTCCCGCTGGCGCTGCTTTGAGTTCAGCCTTAAGGTTATCCGCTCCAGAGCCTTGTTGGACTTTAGTTTATAACTTCTTCTTGATGGGGTAGGTGGAGGTTTTGATCATCATCGTCCAAATCGAATGCGGATGGACAGCTATTAGTCAGTTGTTTTCGCCGTTTAACAGTCTGCAGACAACATTTCCAAGATCATGAAGTCCAAGCGATTGTACTTGACAGGAGCTCTTTATATCTCCTTTTTTCACGCTTTGAATTGGAGGTTGGTTGAGATTGATGCAATCTCCAAGAAACTCATGAGCCAAACTTAAATCTTCCAGGGTTGATTACTTTTACACTCCACGGATCACCTTCGAACAGTTCTTATAATTTTGACTATAACTTGCTTTGTAAATGTATTAATTAGACAGTTAGTCGGGAATTAATCGAGCTTACATAACGAAGTGATGTGAGTATGGAAAAAGTTTGTATTTTTAAGGATTGCTTAACCTTTTTTAATCACACTTGCTTATTTACTTATATGTTAGCTCAACTAGAGCGTGTGGCTTTTAGGTCATGTTTAAAATGTCACTCCAGCCAGCTCGATATCTAGCCTGCCGTCTCCAATTTTGCACTACAAGCTATCAAAGGTCTCCCTCTACCTGGTCGCTCCATCGAAGATGAGGCCTACCTTGGCTTCTGACTTCCCCCCAGCTTAGCGTTGAAATCTTAACAAGATGGAGCGTTGATGTACATTCGCTCTAGAATTTTTCTGGCTAGGCTTATGTCGCTGTACAGCACGTATAGTTCGTTGTTCTTCTTCGCCAAATAATGTTGTTTTCTTTACGCTGGGCTTTACTCTTGAAAACTTCAAGTGACTCGATATACATATATCAAGAGCAAGATGATGAATGTTCTATACAGTGTCTCCTTCGTTCTCCTCGATTGGACTTTATTCCTCAATTGCTTATTTAGCCTAAAGAAACAGCGATCAGCAAAAGTAAGTCTACATTTGATTTCAGCGCTGATGCTGTTGCCAAATTCACTGACAACCTCGAAGTTAAACCTATAATTGGTCATGTTCTGTCCAAGTCGGTGGTGTGATTAATTTCACACACATTCTGCTTTCTGCTGGTTCCATAGTAGTGAAGGCACCGCACCGGTTTGGTTACTGCTTACTTTGCTCTAAAGGTTTTTTCAATAAGAGGTGTTATTTTGATATTCAAAACAAAATAGCTTTTTTAGAATAAATGATAGGATGTTTATTTTAATGTAAAGAAAAAAATATATTAATAAAAGACAACATTATCAGCCAATTGGCCTGTGGTGTATTATTTGAAATCTGGCAATACCACATTATAAATACCTACACTAAAAAGAAATTCTAAACATTTCCTCAATTCCTCTTTAACCATACCTTCCTTCTTTTCTGGTCTCAGCTCTCAGGCAGTTGTGTTTTAACTCTGCAAGCGAGTGCGTGGTTTGGTCCATGAATTAAATTTAATAAATCGGAATTAAAAACTTATTTTCTTTGTACCTAGTAATTAAGTATTTTTAAAATAGAATGAAAAAAAAGTTATCTATAATATAAAAATAAGTCGGGTTTTCCTTCCTGACGATATAACTCAAGAACGCACCAACCGATTTCCACGGTTTTGCATTCGTTGGAAAGGTCTCGGGCTCCGCTAGGTTTATAGCAAAGAAAATTCAGGAAAAATATCATCGATGGTAGTTGTAGCCCATTTATAAAATTTTTTCAACTGTAAAGCTATATTTATTCGTAGTATTTATTGGAATTTATTTCTCAAAAATTTATTTGATTTTTAATATTTCAAAATAAAAACAAAAAATAAAAAGGAAATAAATTATAAGGAATTTACATAGCTACATATTTAATCTTTGGTAAGTAAATCATATTTAAAAATATTGCATTGTGTATTTTGTTTGATAGGTTATTGCATTTTTTACTTATTTTGCAGACTCAAGTTCATCGGACAGAAATAAGAAATTTAATAATTGATTATTGATTAATACCATACATTATATGTACATGCATACGGTAAGTAAATTATCTTTAATAATAGTGGATTGTCTTTTTTACTCGCTCTGTAGGGCAAGTATTGCTTTCTTGCAAACAAAAATCGAGGTTCCAATACTGTCTGTGCCGTTGTGCGCCTGTGCTCTTTTCACGTAAAGCTACAGCATAAACAGCTTGACGGATAATTTTTTTTAAACTTGGTGTATAGCAGTTTAAAGAAAATCTTTTGCTAAGGTTTTTGCTTGCGATTTATGTAACTTAATTTTGATTATTTTAAGCAAATGGTCGTATCGAAAGTCAGCTTAAAAGGGCTTTTTTTTTTTTAAATGGCCATAACTTCACAACGGCTTGATTAAATTTATTAAAATGGCGAATATACATAAACTGCAAGTTATACATTCGTCGGAAAAAAAAAATTTAACGATGATAGCGAAGACCAAAAAAAATGTACAAGTACATATGTACCTACAGACACCTACAAAAGCCCAAACGGGTGTGTTTAATTCTTTAAAACTAGGTACATATATCGAGTCAGAAGGGAAGTTGAATATTCTTGCAGCTCAAAAACTAAAGGTACCTGCAATTATTATAGTTAAGTTGAAGCTAATTTTATTCGAAAATAACTCAAACGATTTTGATAAGTTTAGCTCTTTAGGTATGCCCGCATGACCTATCAAATGGCTGGAAAAAAGTTACCAACAATTGCTAAGAATGGTAGTTTCCATAGGATGGTTTTTGCTTTTGGCTTTTTCTATATTACCTATAATAAATTACTACATACCTATATTTTAAATAAATATTTTTCTGGTAGCTCTTTCAAAAATGATAAGTTATTATAATGATAAATGCAGAATACCTATGAATTGGGCTATTTAATTTTGATTTCAAAATCGTAGCTGACCCGGCGAACTTCGTTCCGCCCTAAATTGACTAAATGTCCCTTTCGAAAGTCGAGCCTCTCTTAAGAAAGAATTAAACAATTGATATTAAATTGATTAAAATTACTTTTATTTAAACAGAAATGATTAGGTCACTGCAACGCTTTGTGATAAACAACGTTGTTTGTTTTTTTGTCCGGTGCATAAACAAATAATGCAGATTGCTTTCCGACACGCGAACACGCCACGTACAGTTGTCCGTGTGAAAAGCAAGGGAATTCAAGATTAAGGCCACACACTTGCAACGATTGGCCTTGCGATTTGTTAATTGTCATGGCGAATGCGGGTCGAACGGGAAACTGAATCCGCTTAAACTCGAATGGCAAGTCGGTTGGTATCAAAGGAATTCTTGGAATGAGAACTTCTTCGCCTTTGAACTTGCATTTGATTATTGTCGCTTGGATGACGTTGTTCATGAGTTTCTTCACTGTCAACTTAGTTCCATTGCATAGTTTTGGTTGGTTCAGATTGCGCAGCATTATGATGACAGAGCCGACTTTGAGGTGCAAATTGTGTGGTGGTAGACCGGGAACATCCAACGAATTCAAAAATTCAATTGGATAGTTTGTTTCTTCGTCGTCATTTGTTATGCGATCCACCGATTTCCACGGTTTTGCATTCGTTGGAAAGGTCTCGGGCTCCGCTAGGTTTATAGCAAAGAAAATTCAGGAAAAATATCATCGATGGTAGTTGTAGCCCATTTATAAAATTTTTTCAACTGTAAAGCTATATTTATTCGTAGTATTTATTGGAATTTATTTCTCAAAAATTTATTTGATTTTTAATATTTCAAAATAAAAACAAAAAATAAAAAGGAAATAAATTATAAGGAATTTACATAGCTACATATTTAATCTTTGGTAAGTAAATCATATTTAAAAATATTGCATTGTGTATTTTGTTTGATAGGTTATTGCATTTTTTACTTATTTTGCAGACTCAAGTTCATCGGACAGAAATAAGAAATTTAATAATTGATTATTGATTAATACCATACATTATATGTACATGCATACGGTAAGTAAATTATCTTTAATAATAGTGGATTGTCTTTTTTACTCGCTCTGTAGGGCAAGTATTGCTTTCTTGCAAACAAAAATCGAGGTTCCAATACTGTCTGTGCCGTTGTGCGCCTGTGCTCTTTTCACGTAAAGCTACAGCATAAACAGCTTGACGGATAATTTTTTTTAAACTTGGTGTATAGCAGTTTAAAGAAAATCTTTTGCTAAGGTTTTTGCTTGCGATTTATGTAACTTAATTTTGATTATTTTAAGCAAATGGTCGTATCGAAAGTCAGCTTAAAAGGGCTTTTTTTTTTTTAAATGGCCATAACTTCACAACGGCTTGATTAAATTTATTAAAATGGCGAATATACATAAACTGCAAGTTATACATTCGTCGGAAAAAAAAAATTTAACGATGATAGCGAAGACCAAAAAAAATGTACAAGTACATATGTACCTACAGACACCTACAAAAGCCCAAACGGGTGTGTTTAATTCTTTAAAACTAGGTACATATATCGAGTCAGAAGGGAAGTTGAATATTCTTGCAGCTCAAAAACTAAAGGTACCTGCAATTATTATAGTTAAGTTGAAGCTAATTTTATTCGAAAATAACTCAAACGATTTTGATAAGTTTAGCTCTTTAGGTATGCCCGCATGACCTATCAAATGGCTGGAAAAAAGTTACCAACAATTGCTAAGAATGGTAGTTTCCATAGGATGGTTTTTGCTTTTGGCTTTTTCTATATTACCTATAATAAATTACTACATACCTATATTTTAAATAAATATTTTTCTGGTAGCTCTTTCAAAAATGATAAGTTATTATAATGATAAATGCAGAATACCTATGAATTGGGCTATTTAATTTTGATTTCAAAATCACAACGGCTTGATTAAATTTATTAAAATGGCGAATATACATAAACTGCAAGTTATACATTCGTCGGAAAAAAAAATTTAACGATGATAGCGAAGACCAAAAAAAATGTACAAGTACATATGTACCTACAGACACCTACAAAAGCCCAAACGGGTGTGTTTAATTCTTTAAAACTAGGTACATATATCGAGTCAGAAGGGAAGTTGAATATTCTTGCAGCTCAAAAACTAAAGGTACCTGCAATTATTATAGTTAAGTTGAAGCTAATTTTATTCGAAAATAACTCAAACGATTTTGATAAGTTTAGCTCTTTAGGTATGCCCGCATGACCTATCAAATGGCTGGAAAAAAGTTACCAACAATTGCTAAGAATGGTAGTTTCCATAGGATGGTTTTTGCTTTTGGCTTTTTCTATATTACCTATAATAAATTACTACATACCTATATTTTAAATAAATATTTTTCTGGTAGCTCTTTCAAAAATGATAAGTTATTATAATGATAAATGCAGAATACCTATGAATTGGGCTATTTAATTTTGATTTCAAAATCGTAGAAGCCGTATTTGAGGTAAATAAGTTTTCCATAAAAAATCATATGGCAGGTACCGTTAGTTTTATAGCTAGAATGCTAATTCCAAAAACCCCTCTGTAGGACGTCATAATAATACTATGTGTACCAAGTTTGAAGCGAATCGGTCCAGCCGTTTAGGCTGTAGGTGCCGATACAAACAGACGAACAGACAGATAGACAGAATTTTCGGAACCACTTTTTTAGGCTTCTCTATCATCATAATGTTATGTTTGATTGTCCAAAAAAATTTTGTTTGCCTAACTTGCTTTATAGTATCTATAATCGCAACTAAAAAGGGGAAAAATTAACATATCTTTTAAAACTGTCGATATGCTCCAAATGAGGAACATAAACACTTATTAAACAAAGATTTGGAACTTCTTTGCTTACTTATTATAACAAAGGGTATTATTTGTTATTGCTCGAAAAATTTGTTATCATAGTGCTTGCACCCACAGAGCAAGTACGTGCGACCCAGTAGTGCATTTTATTTTTTTTAAAGTTTATTGCATTTATTTTGAGCGTATGTTTAATTAAAACAAATATTATTTTTCAGAAGCAAGTTTACGAGAAACAAAATTAAATTCAACTAAGCTTCTATAATTCATAGCCTTTTAATCTTTGGTAAGTAAATATTGGATTGTGTATTTTGTTTGATAGTTGATTGATTGATTTTTCAGGTTCAAGTTCATCAGGCACAAAACTAAAATCTTTTCTTTCTTTCTTTGGTTCATAGTTTTCACGAAAGTGGTTTACAACGTAAGTAAAATTGTTTTCTTAATTTACATATATTTAAAAATCGTGGATTTTGCATTTATTTTGAATAGATTTTATAAATTTGCATACTTAATGTAATAAATTTAAGAATTTAGTTTCCTATATTAAAGAATGGAAGGAAAAATAAATAGTTCCAAAAAGATAGAAAAAATTATTAAGAAAATAATTGCGGAGAAGCAAAATTTAAAAAAAAAAATTAAATCAAACGATGGCGGCAGATTTTTATCACCGAAAGGTGCATTACTTGGAACAGAAAGTGATGCGGGTGCTCCTTCGTCATCTTCGTCAATTAAGAAAAGTGACATCGAATTGCCTGGTATACATATACATATACATATATAATATATATTTTTACTTGCTCTATAGGGACAGTATTGGTTTCGACGTCCGAAAAAGCGGTTTTCGCCAATAGGGTTCGGTCAATTTTTGTAGTTTTTTTATAATTCGCTCAAAAAACGCTCTTCAGAATAAAGAAAAAATGTATGTAATATACATAGAATATTTTGAAGAAAACTGCATATAAGTTTTTGGTAAATGATAATAACGCAAAGGACAATGCCAATTTGGGCCTACACACCAATAACGATGAGTCATATATCGTTAAAAAGGTATTTTTGCGTAGATCAAATGCTTATGTGGCGGCAAGTCTCAATTCGATGTGGGAAAAAAGTTTTGGCTCAGATTAGTAAAAATTCATAAAAAGCTTATATTTTTATATATTTCTATTTCATTTTATATACATTTTTTTTATCTTACTCTGTTCTGAATTTATGTCTATAACTTTTTTCCCACAGTAAATTGAGACTAGCTGCTTTATAAACATTTGATCTACGCAAAAATACCTTTTCAACGATATATATGGCTCATCGTTAATGGTCTGTAGGTCAGCTCCCATACACAAATTGCCTTTCTCCTTTGTTTTTAAAATTGTATTAATTTGGCCATAAGCGGACATTTATATCATTTATAGCACCCAAAAGATGACATCTAAATTTTAAATTTTAAAAGGTTTCTTAACTTTAGTTTTTATAAATTTTTTTAAAAATAAGTACTTCATATTGCTCGAAAACTTTGTTTTCATCGTACTGCACCCACAGAGCAAGTACGTGCGAGTCGTGCATTTTAATTTTTATAATGCTCAGTAAAATAACAACGTTGATTGGATTCTTTCAATTTTTAGACTGGGATGAAGATGATTTAGATTTAAGTTTGATATCAGATGAAATTGCGTCTGGAAAACAAGACGTAACAAGTTCAATTTCGATAGGTACGTACAATTTATTTTTGGTTTCAATGATTATTATTCTATGAATTGAACCAGATTCAAATGGCAGTGTAATTTCAGATGACGGTTTATCTAGAAGAATTTTAGGACAAAGGTTAGGTGCATCTGAGCTTAACAAAATTTCATCAAATCGATCATTGGCTCTCGAAAGGAGAGAAAGAAAAAAAAGGATCCAAAGAATAATTGGTACCGCTGGAAGCAAAGGCGATACAATCTTTAAATTTAAACGTAAATAACATTTATAACTTCTTAGAATTAACTTTGTAACTACAAACGATTTTTTTCAAATCTTAGGCATGTACAAAGCTCTTTATTTAGAAGAAATGGATTTCGAATTATTAGTAATAATGATAACGAACGGTGAAATAACAATTAATTTTAATACAAAAACAATGTGTATGAAGAATAAATCATTCCATAATTCTATTTAAATAAAATTATTATTATAGTACGCATACGCCACAGTGTATAATACTGTTTTATCGTTGTTTTTCGAAATTAAAAAAAATAATTCAAATACCTACACCAAGTCATGTGAATTAAGAATATTCGTATAGCTACTTATAATTTTTGAAAAAAAAAGAACTTTTTTGAAATCATTAAATTAAATTATCAAAAATAGTTTTAAGAAATGCTTTTAAAAATACCAAAAACAAAAACAAATAAAAATATTGGTATGCATCACAAATTGAACTACCTAAATCTATGTATTTAAAAGGTGTTTGATTTCGAAAGAATCGTTTAAGCAGTTTTTGAGATAGTCGAAAGCAAAAAACCGGTCCTATGGAAGGTACCGTTCTTAGTTATTGTTAGTAATATCTTTTATAGCTCATTGTACGCAAGCCACCGTTTAGAAAGGCTACACTGAAAAATTAACAAAGCCATCTTTTAGAAAACTGTAAAGAACTATGCCAAACGAAGTTTGAGTCAATTCAATCAAGCCGTTGAGTTGCGAACTTACTTAGAGTTTAATCAAAATCGTTTGAGCTGTTTTCGAGAAAATCCAAAATGAAAAAAATCGTAACTTGAAAGGTTTCAGTTTGAGCCGGTCTAAAACGAAATAAAAAAACCTCGACAACAATTTTTCTTCAATCTGCTATATATCAAGTTTGAAGAAAATCCATCAAACCGTCTAGGCTGTAGCTGGACGTGAAAAAGCGCACAGACGCACATACGCACATCCGCACAGACGCATATCCGCACAGACAGACCCACGGATGGTATATGGAAAAAAACACTTTTTTGGGCTTCTCTATCAGCGATTTTTTATCTGCACGAAACCAATACTTGCCCTATAGAGCAATTAAAAGCGCTAATACAATTGGTTAAAGTATAACGGAATCACTTTTTTAGGCTTCTCTATCATCGTAATGTTATGTTTGATTGTCCAAAAAAATTTTGTTTGCCTAACTTGCTTTATAGTACCTATAATCGCAAGTAAAAAGTGGAAAAATTAACATATCTTTTGAAACTGTCGATATGCTCCAAATGAGGAACATAAACACTTATTAAACAAAGATTTTGAACTTCTTTGCTTACTTATTATAACAAAGGGTATTATTTGTTATTGCTCCAGAGTCCAGACCCAGTAGTGCATTTTATTTTTTTAAAAGTTTATTGCATTTATTTTGAGCATATGTTTAATTAAAACAAATATTATTTTTCAGAAGCAAGTTTACGAGAAACAAAAATTAAATTCAACTAAGCTTCCTTTTCTTTTATAATTCATAGCCTTTTAATCTTTGGTAAGTAAATATTGGATTGTGTATTTTGTTTGATAGTTTATTGATTGATTTTTCAGGCACAAAACTAAAATCAACTAAGCTACCTTTTCTTTGGCTTAGAAAGTAAGATTGAATATTATTTTAATCTTTGGTTCATAGTTTTCACGAAAGTGGTTTACAACGTAAGTAAAATTGTTTTCTTAATTTAAATAGATTCAATGGTTTTAACACACGTGAGCATGCAACATAAAGTTGCACAGTCGAGATTGATTAATATTGCGTAGCATTATCTTTAAAAAAAAATTGTTTCATTTTAATTCAACGTTTCCTGGGGTAAGATTGTGCGAAATATCCGTTGCACTAAATCTCTCCTTATACCTTCGTCGGTCAATGGGATCAACTGGATACCAATGTGTAGGTCTAAGGCATCTTCTTAAGCGCGAGCCCAAACTACAGCTTATTTGTTAAATTTTAAAGATACAGTATCCCGGAATAAGTAGCCACGGCAAGATCGCAACCACTGCAACAAACCAAATCATAGCTCAAACGCTGAGCTTATATAAATATATCATTGCAAATGAAAGTGCAATAATCTAAAATAAAAAACACACTAATATTCAAATGGTAAACTTTAAAGTTTGTAAAAAAAAATCTTACCCAAGCTAAAAATATAAAAAATAACGCCACATATCTTATCACATTTAACATATAAATACTTTATTGAACGAAGAATTATTTCAATTATTGCTTGCAAGTTTTGTTCTGTATTTATAACTTACGTTTGAACAGAAGAAAATAGAAGCAAGGGCCATGATACCCACTGTTGCCATAGTCAATTCTTTTTTCAGCACCCGAACTATTTCAAATTCGTCGAAGAGAGATGTCATAACTGAAAAGAGTTGAACAATCTGAATTTCAGATTATCATTCAGATCACGCGTATTGTGCAAATTTGTATTCAACTTCAACAGCAGGCATTTGTCCTTAAGGTGGTAAGTTGAACTGTGTAAATTATGTGGATCGTGCATTTGAGGTTAAATTCACCAGTCTGTCCATAGTCCAAAATGCCGAGAGGACGACGACGTGCGAACATCGGCCGCCGCACAAGACATGCAAGCCAGCAACAAGTGTATTCACAGAACTTAAGCGAAGAACAACAAAATATAGTAAGAGAAAATGCCCGATTGAGACAACGCGTGAGCACACGAAGATCATTGGCATCATACAATCGCTTGGCATTCCAATATGATCCCACTGCGAACTACAGTGATGATGACAATTTAGAAATTGGACCAATGACGACTGTATGCCGATATTGCAATGCGTTAAAGTTCAAAAGAGAAACGGCTGGATTGTGCTGCGCAAGTGGAAAAGTCAAACTGGATCCATTACTTACACCACCACAGCCACTGAAATCATTGTTCGATGGAACTGATCCCGATTCCAACCATTTTCTTCAACGCATTCTTGAATACAATAACTGCTTTCGCATGACTTCCTTTGGAGCTAATATCATTCGAGAAGGCGGCTTCATGCCGACTTGCAAGGTAAAAGATACAACACACACAACCAATCACTCACACCAACACAATCAATCACATAACAACTATACATACACCACACCCTAGACCACCACACGATCAGAAGTCACCGTATTCTTCAAAAATAAATAAATTAATTCTATCTTAACTGTTTGCCATCACAGATACAAGGACAAATATATCATTTGCATAGTTCAATGGTGCCAGCACCAGATGAAGAGCATCAATTTCTGCAAATATATTTCATTTCGTCGATGGTGGATCAGCTGAATGTGCGGTGCAATATACAGGGAACACAACAGTTAAAGAGACGAATTATTGAACAGTTGCAAGCATTTTTTCACGCTAATAACGCTGTGGTTAATATGTTCAAAACAGCATTAGAACGAATGCCATCGGATACGCACAAATTTGTCATAAGAGCGGATCGTACCCCAACAGGTGAACATGTGCGAAGATTCAATGCACCCATCGTTGATGATGTTGCTGCAATTATTGTTGGCGATCCAACTACATCACGAGATATTGTCGTTCAGCGAAGAAGTAATATCATGCATCGTGTAAACGAGACACATCGTTTGTACGATGCTTTACAATATCCAATAATTTATTGGCATGGGCAAGACGGATACGACATCACGTTAAAGATGGTCGATCCAATTACAGGTACAATATTCACACACTAATTATTGCTGTTATTGGTTTCTATTAACAATCCATTTAATATTGCATTTTCAGGCGTATCAACGAACAAAAATCTAAGCGCAATGAATTACTATGCGTATCGTATGATGATTCGTACACATGAGGAGAATGTCATTCTGAAGTGCCGTCGGCTATTCCAGCAATTCGCTGTCGACATGTATGTCAAAGTCGAGACCGAACGTTTAGCGTTCATCCGATTCAATCAGGCAAAGCTACGATCTGAGGACTATATACACTTGCGTGATGCTATTCATTCAGATGGTAATGTTCAGAATATTGGACGCCTGACGATTCTCCCATCATCTTATATCGGAAGCCCACGCCACATGCACGAATACGCTCAAGACGCTATGACGTACGTGCGAAATTATGGAACTCCGGATTTATTTATTACGTTCACATGCAATCCAAAGTGGACGGAAATTGAACGTGAGTTGGACCCGGGCCAAAAACCGCTAGATCGCCATGACATAATCGCCAGAGTATTTCAGCAAAAACTCAATGTTATGATGGATGTGCTTACTACGTATCGAGTTTTTGGTGACACACGTTGTTATATGTACTCGGTGGAATGGCAGAAGCGTGGACTACCGCATGCTCATATCCTAATTTGGTTGTTGAACAAATTAAATTCAAATGAAGTGGATGACATCATATCAGCTGAAATTCCTGATCCAGTCACTGATCCCCATCTACACGACATTGTGACGACACAGATGGTGCATGGACCGTGCGGTGCATTTAATCCATTATCGTCTTGCATGGCTGATGGAAAGTGCACAAAACGATATCCGCGACCGTTAGTTGCTGAAACAGTCACAGGGAACGATGGATATCCAGTTTATCGTCGACGTTCAAAAGAAGATAATGGTCGAACTATCAAAGTTAAAGTTCAAAATCAAGAGATTGAGATCGGAAATGAGTTCATTGTACCATATTGCCCGCTGCTATCGCGAATTTTCGAAACACATGTGAACGTTGAGAGTTGCCATTCGGCCAAATCAGTCAAATATTTGTGCAAGTACGTCACAAAGGGCAGCGACATGGCTGTATTTGGTATTGCGTCGGAAAATGCGAATGACGAAATCAGCAACTTCCAAATGGGCAGATACGTCAGTACTAATGAAGCACTGTGGCGATTATTTTCATTTCATATTCATGAAAGATATCCCACAGTTGTACATTTAGCAGTGCATTTGGAAAATGGACAAAGAGTTTACTTCACTGAGACTAATGCGGCACAACGAGCTGAGAGACCACCATCGACAACATTGACTAGCTTCTTTGCAATGTGTGAAGCAGACCTATTCGCAGCGACGCTGATGTACGTTGAAATGCCAAAGTATTACACTTGGAATCAATCAACAAAGAAATTCCAACGTCGCAAACAAGGAACCCCAGTTCCCGATTGGCCACAGGTGTTTTCCACTGATGCACTAGGTCGCATGTATACTGTTCATCCTAGAAATGATGAATGTTTTTATTTGCGACTGCTGTTGGTAAATGTACGTGGACCAAAATCATTTGCGCATTTAAAAACTGTGAATGGCCACCAATGCCAAACATATCGAGAAGCATGTCAACTATTGGGTTTGCTGGAGAACGATTCTCATTGGGATTTAACACTTGCGGATTCAGTTATTTCATCAAATGCGTACCAAATACGAACGCTGTTTGCAATTATCATCACAACATGTTTCCCTTCACAACCAATTCAGTTATGGAACAAATACAAAGACGACATTTGTGAAGACATCTTGCATCGCTTGCGCATTCGAACGAATAATCCCCACATGCAAATAACCGATGAAATCTACAATGAAGGATTGATTCTGATTGAGGATCAATGCTTGACTATTGCAAACAAGCTACTGATTGAAGTAGGAATGATTGCGCCAAATCGATCGATGCACGATGCATTCAACCAAGAATTAAATCGAGAGCTGCAATACAATGTTGATACATTGCAGGAATTCGTTCGAAATAATGTGCCGTTGCTGAATGAACAGCAAAAACAAGTATACGAAACATTAATACAAGCGGTGGACAATAATACTGGTGGTCTATTCTTCCTGGACGCACCTGGAGGAACAGGGAAAACATTTGTCATTTCATTGATTTTAGCCACTATTCGATCAAGATGTGACATAGCTTTGGCGTTAGCATCATCTGGAATTGCGGCGACTCTTCTAGATGGCGGTCGTACTGCACATTCTGCGCTAAAGTTGCCACTCAATTTAAACACAATTGGTACTCCAACATGCAATATTTCCCGATCCAGTGCAATGGGAAAATTGTTGATGCAATGCAAGCTTATTGTTTGGGATGAATGCACAATGGCACATAAGAAATCACTTGAAGCACTTAACTTCACACTGAAGGATCTTCGGCGAAATAACAACATCTTTGGTGGCTTGATGATATTGTTGGCAGGCGATTTCAGGCAGACGTTGCCAGTAATTCCCCGTGGAACACCTGCAGATGAATTGAATGCTTGCCTAAAGGCATCACGTTTATGGAATAACGTGAAAACATTATCGCTAACCACTAATATGAGAGTTCAACTTCAAAATGATCAAAGTGCTGCACAATTTTCCAAACAATTGTTAGCTGTTGGAAATGGAAAAGTCCCAGTTGATGCGACATCTGGATTAATAACTCTTACCAACGACTTTTGCCGATTTGTAGACTCTCAATTAGCTCTTATTGAAAATGTTTTCCCAAACATTTGTGAGAATTATCAGAATTATACTTGGTTAAGTCAACGAGCAATTCTCGCCGCAAAGAATAATGATGTAAATGCACTGAATTTCACAATTCAATCAAAAATCGATGGCGATTTGGTGACATACAAATCCGTTGATTCCATAACAAATCCCGATGATGTAGTTAATTATCCAACGGAGTTTTTGAACTCTCTGGAGTTACCAGGATTTCCACCACATAACTTGCAACTCAAAGTTGGTTCGGTTATTATGATATTGCGTAATTTGAATCCACCGCGACTGTGCAACGGTACTCGACTTGCGGTTAAAAGACTTATGCCGAATTTGATTGAGGCAACCATTATTAACGGAAAGTACGCAGGTGAAAATGTATGTATTCCTCGAATACCAATGATTCCGACTGATCTTCCGTTTGACTTCAAACGATTGCAATTTCCGGTTCGCCTTGCGTTCGCAATGACAATTAACAAGTCGCAAGGCCAATCGCTTAGTGTTTGCGGGATAAATTTAGAAAATCATTGTTTTTCACATGGGCAGCTATACGTTGCGTGTTCACGAGTTGGGAAACCATCCGCTTTGTTTGTGTTAACGTCAGACCAAAAAACAAAAAATGTGGTTTACCAAAGAGCACTTCAATGAAACGGATAATTTGCGACTTTTTTACTTAAAGAAGTTCAACTAAATTACACTTCATTTTTGTAATCGAAATGAATTCATTACTGTTGTGAAATGAAATAAAAAACAAAAAATTCCTTTTCAAATATAAAACAAAAAAAATCATTTTTCTTCATATTTTAATCCCCAAACTAAATAATACAAAAAACGAAGCCATCTGGTGGCGAAACGGAGTTCGCCGGGTTTGCTAGTTATTTTTATATAATCGTGTCGACCTTTTTATTCTCCTTATAAATAATAACTTTTATGGTGACCCCGACGTGTGGTATATTATTTGAAATCTGGCAATACCATATTACAAATACCTACACAGGCCTCCACTGCTGCGCTTACACAACAATATCCTTTTCATGAAATTTTCCATCACCAAATCGCAAAGTGGCTGCTGTGTGCCCTCAATAGCTTCACGAATTCTATCATTGAGGTCTTGAATCGATGCTGGAAGAAGATCTCAGTGACCAATTGTTATCACCTCTTCAAGAGATAACACTGTCCGGAAACTTTTCCCGTAAAAGATCGATGGTTTCCTTGATTGTGTGGCGCGAGCCGGCTTGTGGATAGTAAACATTGTCCAGATCAATACCGTTAAATTCCGACCAGAATAAAATATTAATCATCTCTCGATAGCGCAATCTATTCACCGTTGCTGTTGCTCCAGGTTCATCTTTGAAAAAGTAAGGTCCAATGACCCCGACGGACCATACACCGCACCAAACAATTACTTGTTCAGGATGGAGAGGCTTTTCAACAATAAATCTTAGATTTTCCGAGCCTCAGATGCGACAATTTTGCTTGTTAACGTAGCCAGCCACCGATGTGGAAATGTGCCTCATCAGTCAAAATGATTTTTCGATGAATTTCCGAATCATATTCATGCATTTCAAGGACCCAATCAGCAAAGACACGGTTGATGATGATCGGCCGGTTTGAATTCTTGTGTAAACAGAACTTTATGCAAAAAAGGTGTAATGACATTATTTGTGGAATGCCCAATTCCAAAGAACGACGAGGTATGGACAAACCTGGGTTTTCTTCAACACTTTGGGCTACAGCAACAATATTTTCAGTAGGATCTTGCATCAAAAGGGGGGCAAGTCCAAATTTAACTTTTTGTGGGAAATCAAGAAAAACTCTTTTAAAAATTAATTATTTCACGAATGTTTTAAAATTATATACTATTAAAAAATGTGCATGTTTTCACATTTTTACTTGCGATTATAGGTACTATAAGGCAAGTTATGCATTCGTAAAAAAAAAAAATTCTAACAATCAAACATGACATAACGATGATAGAGAAGTCGAAAAAAGTGGGTCCGACAATTCTGTCTGTTTGTCTGTCTGTCTGTCTGTCCGTGTGTCTGTCTGTCTGTATAGTTACCTACAGCCTAAACGGCTGAACCGATTTGCTTCAAACTTGGTACATAGTATTATTATGACGTCCTACAGAGGAGTTTTTGGAATTAGCGTTCTAGCTCTAAGACTAACGGTACCTGCCCTACGATTTTTTTTGAAAAAATAATTTTTCTCCAAAATGGCTCCTACGATTTTGATAAAACTTTCTGAATTGTGTTTTCTGTGCAAACTTTATGTTTTGGTTGGAATAGATTTTTCAGGAAAAGTCTTATAACGGTACCTCCCATAGGACCGGTTTTTTGAAATCCGATTTTCTCGTAAGCCACTGGACGGATTTCGATGAAATTTTTAATATAGAAGCCCTTTTATAAACGAAATAATATGAATTCTTAATTTTTCCAAAAAAATATTTTTTGAGTTTTTAAAAAAAGTTTCAAATTTTTTTTTTAACTTTCGTTTTTTCCAAAAACCTTTTAATCTATATTTTTTTAATTTTGTTTTTCTGATAAAAACTACAAAGTGGTAGAAGTTGGCATACTCAAAAAAAATTTGGAATATATTTTCGAAAAGTTTTTCAAAAAAAAACTATTTTTTGAAAAAAATGGTCCAACGATTTTGAAAAAAAATTTCGTCAAAATTCAAAAACGTAAAGGAAACCTGATGGCTTACTTCATTTTCTCCAAAAAACGTTTTAGGTATTGATTTTAAAGTGATTTATAAAATTTCATATGATTTTTTCAACGCTTTTTTCCCAAAATCTCAAGCACCCAAAACCATTTGAATACATTAGAGCAAGTTTGTACGACCCAGTCGTGCACTTTATTTAAAGTTCGGATCTGCCTCTCATTTGCACCAAAATGTAATAAATTTGTTTCCTGATTTTGATTTACGAATAAAAAAGCACATAAAAGTTAGTTATATAATTTATTTCGAACTTTCAATCAATACACGGATAGTTAAACAATAAATAAAAACGAAAAACATATCATTAATCGAGAAAATTAAAAATGTATAGATTAACTTTAGCCTGATCATCGTCATCTGCACTAGAAAAGTCATCAGTTGCTCCAACTGACTACTAGATGCAAATGATTCAATAATTTCGTTCGTTTCAATAAGGGGGCAGATCCGGACTTGTCGCCTTTTTGCACCAAATACACTTGAGAGGCAGATACATATTTTACTATAACTCGCTTGTTTTTAGTTGCAACTACCTCGGTTGTGCACCAAAAGATTGCTTTTGTTTTTGTTCAAAATTTAAGTGAAAAAACCGTTAGGCTAAAAATATGGACTTGCCCCCCTTTTGATGCAAGGTCCTCGTTGTTCTTGAGCAACGTGCAAGTTTTATTCTTCACATCGCTAATTTGCCCCAAGAGCTCAATTTTTTCCACCAATTTCTGAATTGCGGTCCGACAAGGTGTTTCACGACGACCAACAAATGTTTTAGTTTTACGAACCGTCTCTGCCAATTTTTCATAATTTTTATAGTGAATTTTAATAATTTCAATACGTTATTGAAGCGTATATCGTTTCAATGGCATAGTTTTTACTTGTCAAATGTCAAAAAATTACAGCTTCAAAAGTGACAACTACCAAAAAAGCGGGCTATTCAAAATAACACATCTTATTGGAAAACCCTTTATTTATAACGTCAATGTCGTCTACAAAACTCAAGAAATTGTGTCGATTAGATCATTAACAAACGGCTTGAGATGTTAATATTGAACACTGGACTGGACATGATTTTAAAAGGTATGTTGTCGCAGAATAGGCGGTCTCCTTTTTTTATGGATCGGACAAATGTTACTGAGATTCCACTTATCGGGCATATTTTCTATCCTAACCTATGTATATCTGAAATGAAAAACCTCTCCGATGATATTACGTATTTAAAGCCCTAAGCTGCAAGCGATTGGCACTTCAACTCAGCATAAACCGTATAACTACGAGCCAAAAAAATTGAATCCATTCATGCCAGCAAGCAGATAGTAGATCGAACAAATAGAATATGGCGTAGAACAGTCAAGGAGGACTCAGCGGTGTTATAGGAAGCCTCTTTCTCATCAATGGTTCAAAGCCTAAAGCCATTTTGCTCTTGCCTCTAGGAACAATAACAAAGCTTAATCGTTTGATTCCAAGCAAATTGAAATGGAATAACCAACCACGAACTAATCAGCTTTCTTCGACTTTCATTTGTCCTGAATCCGGAACCATTTCAATTCTCACTTATGTCATCAAGTAACCGAACGAATTGACTATAAAATCAAATGTCCAAAATCTACCCAATAATCCCTTTTCTGAAGTGTGTAAACGGATTCCAATATTCGAATTTCCCACGATTGCCCAATGAGAGTTCCCAAGCCAAAGGAAGGCTTACGTAAGGAAAACATTGGTAAAACTTTAGTTTGATGTCCTTCGCCATCCTATATAACCGTGGTTGGTGTTGGTGGCTTAAAAGAAGTCCGTGTTCATGGCAATTGACACAAAAGCGCAAAACCACTAAAGAACATGAATAACAAAGCGACGTCGTCGTTTCGCCCTGGTCCTTTTCCTAGTCCTGTTCCTGATCCCAGTGTCGTCCGTCTGTCGCCTTCATCAACGTTGGATTGCTTGCCATTGGCAACATTTCTTGTGATGTAGTCTAGGACTCTTTATAGGTACTTGCAAGCGCTCTATGTTAACGAATTGTCAATCTAAAGTGAAGTGAGGTAGTGTGTCTAAAAATCCTAAGGATAGCCGAAAACTATACATTATATGCTACATACATACATACATACATGCTACCTTTAACTCCCTATACATTCAACATGAAGAAAACTATGCTGCCATCGCCACCGCCAAATGACTTCGATCAGTTTTATTGAGATTTGCCTTGATGCAAATTTCAATTTTATCGAATTCACTTAAGTCCTTCGTCCGTTTGGTTGTCCTTTTTTTGTGAGAATGTGATGGAAAGTTACTTCACTGTTGATGTGTATGCGATGTTGAATTGAGAAGCAAAGACTACCCAGGAACCAGGCTGACTTCCACCCTTGGAACGAGTTGATTTTATCATTTTCTGTTGGTTTGTGTTTGATCCAATAAGTATCGGATACTTTGAATGGTCCTCTGCTCAACGAATTGCAATCAATTTTATTGGTGTGCTGTTATGACTGTAGGGAAGCATAATGGCAGTCCTGACGTCGAAAAACAGTGAGAAGATATTGTGAAGGGTTTTCGTTGGGCAAAAAGAGTTTAATTAAAAACGGATAGTGTACGATTACAATTATTCGGAAAATGCCATTTCGGACTCGTATTTATTTACATAACTGGCGCCCGGGAAGCCTTTTTTGAAAAATTTAAAAAATTTTGTCTCTGGCTACAAGATGAGTGAACTTTAAATTTTCAAATGCTGTCCATTTTAAGAGCAATGCGAGAGTAATACGGGGAAATCGTTAAAAGGCTAGATCATTGTTTATAAAAGAAGCAACAAGAACAGGAGAGAAACATTTTTTTTTTCTGAATCCTATCCAGGAGACTCAAATGTTTTGCAAGAGCAACGGCAGATTGTAGCAAGTACAGATAAAAAAAAAATATTCATAGAAAGTAGCAAAGGGGAAGGTTATATTTAAGGACAGAAGACAGAATACAAATTTTGCATCGTTAAATTTCACATGCTTGATAATTCCCCATGAAAAATGGTCTTAAGCTCAGAATTCAATGAAGCTTTCATACGCTTCCGTTGCAGTTCCACATCCGAGGAATAGGGTTGTAAATTTAGAAACAAATATGAACAGAAGGGAGTGTTGTCATCAGTAAAATGATGTAGTAGAGAAGAAGTCTTTGACAAGATTATCTATATATAAATCAATTGCTGTTCGTTTGACGGCTTAAAACTCGAGAATGGCTGGACCAATTTTGGAAATTTGTATCTTGAAATATTTATCGAAAATCAGGGAAGGTGTAAACGGTGAGAAAAATTAATTATAAGTAAAAACAAATTACGACGACCTACCTTGCGTGAAAAAAAAAAAAAAAAAAAGGAGTGTTAAAGTGTCAGTTGGTTGTCGAAAAAATAAAATAATAAATCTATACATAGTATGTATATAATAATAATACGGGCAAGTGCGAGTCGGACTCGCGCACGAAGGGTTCCGCACCATTATATATAAAAACGGCAAAAAAATCACGTTTGTTGTATGGGAGCCCCCTTAAATATTTGTTTTATTCAAGGCCGTCTTTACCCCTTTGGGGGCCCTGGGCACTTTTCGAAAATGGGGCCCCTGTATGATTATATAAAAATGTTATATTGTGCAATAAAAATATGCAGGAAAAAATCACATAACTTTGAATTAATATTTATTCTTTTAATTTTTTAAATAAATAATATTTATTATTAAATTGCTTATACCATTTCGTTTGTTGTTGTTTTGCAGCGCAGCGCGTTCATGAAGTTGGAGTGGAGTTGATTTGTTGTTGACTGCAACTTCAAATTGTAAGTGCAACGTACTACTGCTGCAGCTACACTATTTTGCTAAGACAGTTAGAAAATTTCATGGAAGTAAAACAAAAGAAACTTAAACCTGCCATATGGTCATTATATTTAAGTTACCGACCAGCAATTAAATTCGAATATTATGTTAATGCATCCAATTCTCTTTTGTATTTGCCACATACGTGCCTTGCACCCGGGTTAGATATTGGTGTGAAGTAATTTGTATCTGAAAGCATTTTTATTTTTAAAAAATCTATGTGCTTTTTTGATCAAAGTCTTCAAATCACCCACATTGAAAACTAGGGGTCAGTTGTTGAAATTAGTAGTAGTAATAGTAGTAATATTTATTGAGGTTTTTTGATTACATTAATTTCTTAAATTATTTCATAGATATAACACTACTTTAGAATAGAAATTGCCGACTTTGAATTGGCCTGGCTATACAATTACTTCTTTTATTTTTTGTTTTAATTTTAATAACAAATTATTTTAAGTACACAATTTAGTTTAACAACTTCAATTTGATACGAATTATGTGTCCACTCAACAAGACCATATTCTTATTTTTTGACAAGGCGATAAACTTAAACCTAAGAAAGATGGATAGAAGGAGGAGGAAGAGAGTAATAATAAAAATGAAAACATAGAATAGGGATGACGGGTAGTCGTCTCTATCTTTACACTATACAAAAGTGTGCAAGAGCAGGGTAGGAGACCCAATTTTTTTAATCTGTTTACATCTTAAATTGACGTTTGTGTGAACAACTCGAGAAATTTACTTTTGTCAGGTTAAGAATACAAAAAAAAAAAAAATTATAGATAGTTCATACAAGTTTTAAATGTACATACATTTCCTCTTGAAAATTATTTTTGTACCTGTTATTATTATTTTTTTTTGTTAATACATAAAAATACATTAATTCTTTATTTTTGTATTTAGTTGTACTTAATTATTTATATAAAGGTGTTTAATACATTTTTTCATTTCTTCTTTTTTTTTCCCTTATGATCTGATTAATTACATTTCTATGGATGTATTGAGTTGGCTGTTGGGTGTCAGGATTGGGAGTAAGCTCAACCTCTATAGTTATTTAACATTTTTTTTTTATAGAAAGGAGCAAGACACAGGTTCTCCTCTTCCGGAATCAGGAGGGACGGAGAAGAACCCTCGCTGAGTAGGCTGATTGGAGACATATAGTATCTATCATGTAAGGACAAACTGATGTTTCCATCAAAGATATTCTGGAGGACAGGGTTCACATGGTGTTCAAGTGCCGATATTCTTCTTTTTGCCATATTATAAAGGTAGTCCATGAGTGGGGTTACTCCTGATTCTTTATAGAGCGTTTTGTTGCTAAACCATTTCCCCGAAGGCCTTCGTCTTTTTGAAATACAGGTTCTTAATACCCTTCTCTCGAATCTTTGCAGTTCGATTGCAACACTAGGTGTAATTTGGAACCATATAAGGAACCCATACGAGATAAGGGGTCGGATAAGTGTTTTATACATTAAGAGCTTCGTTTTTTTGTTAACAAACTTCGAGTTGAGAAGTCTCTTAAGCTTTGCCGCCGCCCCTCTGCCGTTCCTAAGGGCAAGTCTGGCATGCGCATTCAACTTGCATCTTTCATGGAGGTGAACTCCTAAATATTTAATAGACTGTTTTAGGGGGATTGTGTTTCCGTCGATACACAGTTTTAGTTGTCGACTTTCTCGGACTGCAAGATAGTGACCTTTTCCAGAGGCATTCCTAAAGCAGATGAGTTCACATTTCTTGAAGTTTAAGTCAATTCCCCACTTTTTATAGTATGGGATGATCAAATTAAGGTGAGTTTTAACTTCATTGAGAGCCTCCTGAGGTCTTTCATGAGCACTAAAAATGATAGTATCATCCGCATACAATATAGCATCAGAGTTGTAGTATTGAGTAGGAAAGTCATATAGATATAGATTGAATAGCATTGGGCCAAGGATAGATCCTTGGGGAACCCCCGCCAATACAGAAATTTCCGATGAGAGCTCCTCTTCGAAAAGAACAGAAAGAGAGCGATTAGCGAGAAAGCTTTGGATGATTTTAGTGAACACTGGAGGGAAGCTCAGTGTGTTTAGTTTGAAGAGAAGGCCGGCATGCCAGACTGAGTCAAATGCTTTTGTTAGATCCAATGCACAGGCAACCGTGCATTGTTTGACTCTTAAATTCCTGAGGATACGGTCCTGAAAGGCAAGCAGAGCGTGTTCCGTGGAGTGGGCTTGTTTAAATCCAAATTGTACATCCTGCGTAAGCTGTACATCCTCGAAAACATAACGGATTTTAGATAAAATTATTTTTTCAAGAATTTTGCCTAAATTAGAGAGAAGGGAAATAGGTCGGAAATCGTCTATTCTATTTGACCGTAGGTTTTTTCTAATAGGGATCAGTTTAGCTTTCTTCCAGTTAGTTGGGAAGTAACAATTGTTTATACAGTTATTGAAAAGAGGGGTAAAAAATTTGGCTATTGTTTTTTTTGATTTGCGTAAGACGAAGTTGGGGATGTTATCAATGCCGGATGATTTTTTGTTGTTAAGTGAATTAATCAGGTGCTCAACATTCTCAGCTGAAACAAAATACTCATGGGATGGGACTGTAGAACTGTTAGAGGGCGAGAAGTCATTAACCTTAAGGTCGCTATTCCAGACAGTGAATGCATTGAGAAAGGTTTCCACCTCCAAAACGTTTTCTTCGTCCGAAGTAGGGACCCTAAGTGAATACAGGTCAGAATAAAATTCTTTAAAAGCATTGAGTTTTTCAGAGGAGGAAGTCAGTTCCCTATCCCTGTATGAGAGGTTCGGATTGGTGACTGCAGATACACACTTTCTTCCTGTAATTTGGTCAATTACTTTGAAGACGTTAGCTGAGGGGTTAAGGCTTTCTAATTTGAGTTTAAATTTTTCATTCATTTCAGACCGAACTAAGTCTTTGATGATCTTGCTGAGACAGCTGATACGCGCTGCCAGCTCTACATAAGCCTGACTTGTGCGGTCTCCAAAATGGTGGAAGATTCTTTTTAGCTTTCGCTTCCACACTTTTCTTGTTTTAAATAAGATAAGTGTGGAATCAGAGATCCTGAGATGGTTAACAAGCACAGCTTTCTGTTTGCTATGGGCACCAATACAGTCGGCCATGGTACCAGCAGCAAGCTCAACAAAATCATCAATTTCTTCGTTTAAGAGATTTCTATCAGTTGGGAGTGGGATAGAGCTAAGTCCATTATTTAAATCATGGTTAAAACTGTGCCAGTTGGTGTCTTTAAAACATGTGTACGTCTGGGGGGGGAGAGGAAATGGAAAGTCGGCCAGAAGTTGGATGTTCATAAAAACAGAGAAATGGTCAGATATTAAGTCGAGAGTAGTGCATGCGACATTGTTTCTCGTGATAAGGTTAGATGAGGTTAAAAAAAAATCGATGTGTGATCCTGAACTTGGGCGCGTGGGCCCGATAGCGGCTACTATGTCAAAATTAAGTTGCTTTTCTGCATACCACTGTTCAAGGTGTACCCCGTTTAGGTTAGTTTTTGTGTCCCCCCACAGAGGGTGGCGCGAGTTAAAGTCGCCCCCAATTATTATGAAGTCATGGTTATTAACAGAATCCAGTAGGAGGTCAAGAGCTGGTCTAAGGTTCGCACCGGTGTTGCAGGGAATGTATAAGGAAATTAGTGCCAGAGACATAGTTGTGTTCTGTAAGTTAACTGGAATAGATACTACTGTGGATGAAATCACACTATTTGAGAAAAATTTTTGAGAGGATCGAATGCTATTTTTTAAAAGTATGCCTGTTCCGCGACCGTCGTTGTTTGTAAATAAATCAAAGTTTTCATTAAACCTGACTTTCTGTTGGGGGTTTTTCAGGCAAGTCTCTTGTAGGAGAATAGCTGTGGGGTTTAAATCATTTAAAAGAAGGTTAATTTCTACTTTCTTATCTTTTGCTTGAATTGAATTTATGTTAGCCGTAATGACCTTCAAATTCATGGTGTAATAGGGGAGAGGGAGGCAACAAAACTCAAGTATGCTACCGGTTTGTTAATTTCGTCAAGCTTAAGGTAGGCTGGCCAGAAGCTTCTTATTTTGGAGATTACTAGGTGGAGAGGTATACCAAACAGGTTGATTGACTCATTCATAAAGTCGGAAATGTCACCACCACCAAGTGGAGGAAAACTTTGCGGAGGAGCAACATTTGATCTTTTTGAACCACCTGCCTTTTCAGCATAGGATATCCCTTGGGAGTCATGTTTGGGGACAGCAGAGACTCTGTTACCTAAGGTAACCACAACCTTGTTCTTATTAGTGGCAGCCAGCATAGCCTCCTTTTTCTTTAAGAATTGGATTCTCTTGGGACAACCTTTGTAACTCGCAGGGTGACCTGCGACCCCACAATTGACGCAAGACGCCACTGAAGTTTCGGATTTAGGCCCGAGGCCACACTTACCCGCCTCGTGCTCTTCGAGGCATTTTACGCATCTAGTCGGAAAAGTGCAGTATGCTGCCATATGGCCATTGCGTTGACAATTGAAGCATTGCCTGTCCCCCGAGCTACGCGGGGCGTCCCAATCGATTCTGTGCCTGAGCAAAAATTTAATGGACTTTAATTTAATTAGGCTTTCCCTGTCCTCCAGGACGCAGAGGAAGAGGTCAAGCTGGATTTCGTTTTGTTTTGACCATTTGGTCTCAAATCTTTTTACCTTCACCCTCAGCGAGGGCTCCAGTCTATCTAGCTCCTTTTGAATCTCCTCCGGAGAGAAGTTCCCGGACACTCCCTTTAAAACCGTGTTATATTTTCTATTTTCTTTCGGGGTAAAAGAAAAAGAGTCTATTTTTTTTTCTCTGAATTTATTTATAAGAGTGCGGTGGAGCTCAACATCCCTCACCATAATTTTGAGTTTTCCCCCGCCATAAGAGGAAAATTGTAAATCATCAATATTAAATTTAGAGCTACTTACATAACTTAATATAGTTTTCGAGGAAACTCCTGTTGCAAAAATGGGAGGGCACCACTGATGTCTGCCCTTTGGTTTTTGTGCCGCTTCAGTGCTGCTGCTGCATCCTGTTGTATTGTTGGTGTTAATATTATTGTTGTTAATGTTGCTGTTAAAGTTGCTGCTATTGGTGTTCCTATTGTTGCTGATGGTGTTGCTGCTGCTGCTGTTGTCGCCATTGCAGATGCCATTGCTGCTGCTGACGCTTGGTATTGATTGATTGTACTTGCCGCCATTTTGTTTGAGAGACGCGCAGCTATCCTCAAGCTCATTAAAAATGGCGTAGTAATTCTGGTTAGCAACCGCTTCGGTTGCGAAACGCTTCGCCGCACCAGATGCCATCGATGCGCGCCTTTTTCCAAATTGCAAGACTTTAGTAAAAGTCTCCTTATCTTTTTCGAGTAGAATGTCGAACGTATCTTCAACATCTTGCTGCGAGGTTTGCTCGCCGGAGTTATTAGTGACGCCCAAGTGGACGCTGTTGGCACGCGACGTGAGTCCAACTCTGTTAGCATTATTTATCTTCATATCCTCGCAATTAACATCCATGATGTCGACAGGATCGGGTGGAACGGCTGGGTTGTTTCCATTGCCTACGACTTTTCTCGAAGATAGGAAAATGTTTGGGTTGCTGGCATCAAAGGACGCCCATTCAGAGTTGACCGCCATTTCGATGCCAGCCTTGTCTGCCTCGCTCAATAAACCTGAGGGTAGCTTTAGTTGCCCATCCTCAGAAGGTTTGTCGGGTGGCACTCGGTGCCCCCCAGGTGACACCACATCACCTCTATCACTTAACATTGTCTTTTAATTTAATATAATTTTTCACTTGGTTTGTGTAAAATCTGTATATTTTTTTTTTCCGAACAAATTTACTAACGCGAGATCGACCACACTCTATGACGACTAGATCAGCAATCTCTGTTGAAATTAGCAAATAAAAGTCAATCAGAATTGCTTTCAAACGCGCAACGTGTTATGCATATACAGGGTGATTCACGCATGTTGTGCCAAAAAGCTAGAGCGTGTAGGTTAGGTGGAGACAAGAAAAAAAAATCGTACTGGAGGGGGTCTATTTTCTTCCGTTTAGCCGGGGGGGGGGGGGGGGGGGCAATTTTCTAAAAACATGACTTAAATTTGAAAAAAAATTATTCAAAAATAACGGTAACTCCTACAATACCACGCTTAACCTTTTTGTAAAGCCAAAAACTTATTATTTTAATTGTAATTTTAAATGAAGTTATTCTGTTTAACCGTTTTCAAAATATTAATTTTCAAACTCTAAATTTTGAAAAAAAAAAAATTAAAAAAATAATTTTAAAACTATTTTTTTTCAAAATTTTACGTAATTAAGTATTATTTTTGTTCTCAGAATTCAATGCTCCCATTAATTTAAAATCCAACACTGAACACCGTATGGCTCTATAACTTTTTGTTGCCAAGGTATTCAAAAATAACCGAACCTACTTCTTCACAAAAACAAGAAAATCTAGCCTTACGGGATGGCACAAGTGATCATTTAGCCAATTTTTTCGTGTTTTTGTGAAGAAGTAGGTTCGGTTATTTTTGAATACCTTGGCAACAAAAAGTTGTAGGGCCATACCGTTTTCAGTGTTGGATTAAAAATTAATATGAGCATTGAATTCTGGAAACAAAAATTATACTTAATAACGTAAAACTTTGAAAAAAATTAGTTTTAAAATTATTTTTTCAAATTTTTGTTTTCAAAATTTTGAGTTTGAAAATTAATATTTTTTAAACTATTCGTTAAAACAATTTAATTTAAAAACAAAATGAAAGAAAAAATGTTTGGCTTTCCAAAAAAGTATAACGTAAACGAAGCCGTTGATTTCTAATATTTTTTTTTACAAAATAAGTCAATTTTTCAGAAAATTGCCCCTCCTGGCTAAACGGGGGGGGGGGGAATAGACCCCCCTCCCATATGATTTTTTTCTTGTCTCAACTCAACCTACACGCTCTAGCTTTTTGGCACAACGCTCGTGAATCACCCTGTATATAACTTTGTAACCAATTTTAAAAATTCATCCATAATTTTGAAACACATGAGCTGTGAAATAGCATTCTAAAGAATAATAAATATCGATCACTTTTCCATTGAGATTAATCGCCCCCTAGTGCAGCCCTTCCTTAAGAAATGTTAAGTGTGTCTTCTCCATGTTCAGCAAAGAAAGTACGAATTCTGATCATTTTGTATGCATCTAAAATTGTATCGAAATATTTTTTTTCTTGATAATAGACCAATAGAGGTTAATTGATATTTCAGCAATTTGGGGGCCCCTGGTGATTGCGGGGCCCTGGGCCCGGGCCCAGTGGGCCCAGAGGTAAAGAGGGGTCTGGTTTTATTCAATAAACACTTGCTTAAATTTCTCATTGTAACAGGCGATTAGGATTTGCAGAAGACAACGAACTGATGCCAGTTTGTTTAGGAAAGATCGCGCCAAAAATGATCTTGTTTGTGTGAGTGAAAGAAAACTGGCAAATCAGCAAAAAGAAGAAGAAACAGAGACAGCTATGCATGTAAATTCAAGAATTCCAGAAATCCGCAAAGAAGAAAAAAGCCCGATTTTATATTATTTTATGAGAGAATCTAATACCGACTTGTTGATTTTGGTTTGACATTTGTTTTTTTTTTTTCTATTTTTTTTTCTATTCGAATTCGAATTCGAATTTCTGGAATTTACATGTAGATAAAGCTGATTCTCACTCACACAAACGAGAACATTTTTACGCGTTTAGACAAAAACCACTCAAATAACTCTCCAATCAAAGCTTGTGAACGTCGTCCATAGATGCCGCACAAAACGTTCCGCTTCTTCGGAATACTATAAATTTAAAATACAATGCCGACTTGTTGTTCTTCGTTTTGTTTTTGGTTATTTTGTTTTCTATTCGAATTCGAATTCGAACACGAATAGATGAAAACTGAGCTTTAAAAGCATACCATGAGCATACATAGGTTGTGTGAGTGAAGGAAAAGTAGCAAATAAACAAAAAGAAGAACTAACAGAGAGAGTTTTATTTGCAAATTCAAGACTTCTAGAAATTTTTAAAGAAGAAAAGAGACAACCTGGTGATGGATAGACAAACATAGCAAAAACGAGCAAAAAATTACGGTTGTTGTATGGGAGGGAGCCCCCATTAAATTTTTATTTTATTTAGTTTTTATAGAGAACACAATAACACATCATCTGTCAAAATTTCAACTTTCTAACTATCACGGTTCATGAGATACAGCCTGGTGAAGGACGGACAGACGGACAGCGAAGTCTCAGTAATAGGGTTCCGTTTTCACTCTTTGGGTACGGAACCCTAAAAATTAACCCCTATTTTTGTTGTTGCCCTATTACTTGGGAACGGCTTTATAGATTTAAGTCATGTGGTAAAAGATGGTAGCAGATGGTAGATGAAAGAAGATGGTAGAAGTTAGAAAATGTTACATGGGAGAAAATGAAAGATGGTAGAAAATGGTAGAAGATGGTAGATGGTAGCAAATGTTAAAAGAAAAACAATAGTAGAAGTTGGTAGTTGGTAGATGGTAGATGGAAGAAGATGGTATATGGCAGACGGCTGGAGATGGTAGACGATAGAAAATGCAATATGGAAGATGGTATATGATGATAGGAGGTAGTTGATAGTAGAATATGGTAGTTGGTAGAAGATGGTAAATGGTAGAAGATGGTAGATGTAAGAAGAAAGTATATGGCAGATGGCAGGAAATGGTAAATGGTAGAGGATAGTAGATAGAACAAGATGGTAGATTGTAGAAGATTCTAGATGGTAGAAGGTAAAAGATGCTAGATGGTAGAAGATGGTTGATGTTAGAAGATTTTTGATAGTAGCAGATGGTAGATAGAACAAGATGATAGATGGTAGAAAATTCTAGATGGTAGAAGGTTGCAGATGATAGATGATAGAAGATGGTTTTTCTTTTTTTTTATAATGCACTCGCACTCAAGGGAATATACGTATGAATACACTTATAATGATTTAACATGTGCGAGCAAGGCGAAGGAATACAAAGACAGGTGGCTTGTGATAGAAGATGGTATATGGTAGAAGATGGTAAAAGATTGTAGAAGACGGTAGATTTTAGAAGATGGTAGATGATAAAAGATGGTTGGTGGTAAGAGATGGTAGATGGTATATCAAACGCGTCAATTTTTGATAATTCAACTGATATTAATTTACTGGAAGAGTTAGATTTATGGCATATGGAGCTGAGGCGTACCTACATTGTAAATAGTTAAACAAAAAATTTGGAAATTTGGAAAATATTCAAAAAATAAAGTGCACGACTGGGTCGCACGAACTTGCTCTAATGTGTAACAGTGGGTTTGGGATTTGAGATTTGGAACAAAAAGCAGGAAAAAATGATATGAAATTTTATTGATCACTTAAAAATCACTAGCTAAATGGTTTTTTTTGGAAAAAATTAAGTAAACCATCTAATTTAGTTTATTGTTTAGAATATTAAGAAATTTTTTTTCAAAATTGTTCGACCAGTTTTTTCAAAAAACTGTTTTTTTTTTTTTGTAAACTTTTCGACAAAATATTCCAAATATTTTGTGAGTATGTCTACTTCTAGCAATTCGTAGTTTTTATCAGAAAAATAATTTTTTTTTAAAATAGATTAAACCATTTTTGGAAAAAACAAAAAATAAAAAATTTATTTTTTTTTAAACTCAAAAAAACGTTTTTTGAACAATTATTTAAAAATTTAGTGGTTTACGATCAAATCTGATTTCAAAAACCGGTGCTATGGGATGTACCGTTAAAAGACTTTTCCTGAAAAATCTATTCCAACCAAAATATAAGGTTTGAACAAGAACACTCTAGGGAAAGTTTTATCAAAATTGTAAGAGCCGTTTTTGAGAAAAATAGATTTTTTCCTTTAAAATCGTATGGCAGGTACCGTTAGTCTTAGAGCTGGAATGCATTTTCCAAAAACCCATCTGTAGGACGTAATAATAATACTATGTACCAAGTTTGAAGCAAATCGGTAGAGCCGTTTAGGCTGTAGGTGCCGATACAGATGGACGGACAGACAGGCAGACAGACAGACAGAATTGTCGGACATTTTTACGAATGGATATCTTATCTTATAGTACCTATAATCGCAAATAAAAAGAGGCGGTACGGAGTTCGCCGGGTCAGCTAGTCTTTGATAAACATGAGTAAGAGAGTCGGAGACAAAAGAGAGCCTTGCGGCACACCAGCATTTATTTCGTGATACAAACTGATAACAAAAGGAATGGAAAAAACTTGAAAGGTAATTTCTAACATACATCGAATTTATTGGTGTAGATCAAAAGCTTTGAAGAGGAGTTTGTAGCAAGGATGCCAATCTACTACATATGTAGTAGATCTGCTTCATTTATTTTCTTATATGCGTCTACTACGTAGCAACTCTAATCTACTTCGTTTTTCTCATTTTTATATAACGATCATAATTTCATATAATATGTGTTGAATTGATTCATTTTTGCACATCGAAAAAGCCATTTGCTTAATCTGAATCCACTCATCGCAAAAACCTCCTAGTTACTACAATTTATTTTCCAAACACCTTACTATCGTGTAGGAAAAGAGCAGATAGATACATTGGTGTTGCCTGACTATATGCTTACACTAGCTAGCCTACCACATAGCAGTGCAGCAGCCGAAAGACGGTTTTCAGATTTTAGCAACGTAAAAACAAAATAAAAAGCACGACTTAGTCGCACGTACTGGCTCTGTTGGTGCAATAGTACGATGAAAACAAAGTCTTCGAGCAATATGAAAAACGCATGTTTGAAAAATTTGGGAAAAATAACGAAATTTTGGTTAAAACTGGAAAACCCGATATACCTGACTTACTTAAAGAAACCTTTGAATATTTCAATTTGAGATGTCATCTTTTGGTTGCTATAAATGATATAAATATCCGCTAATGGCCAAATAATTTAAATTGTAAAAAACAAATTTCCGTTTGAAGCCAAAAACTAAAATGCAGTTTTCTTCAAAACATTCTATGTATACTCAATACAAAGTTTAATAAAAATCGGTAGAGCCTTTTTTGAAAAAATTAGAAAAAAACTAAAAAAATTGGCCAAAACCTAGTGGCTCTTTGTATGGGAGCCACTATTTAAAAAAGAGGAACTAAAAAAAAGGCAATGCCATCTGATAGAGAGTTGTAAGAAACTATACCAAACAAAGTTTGATTGAATTCGATACAACCGTTGAAAACTTCTGGCCAATTGAAAAAAAGACGTTAAGACCAGATCTCCGTTTTAAGCATTTTTCGCCAAAAACTAAAAACGCAGTTCTCTTAAGAACACTAAAAGAACACACAAAATTTAATCAAAATCGTTAGAGCCATTTTGGAGCAAATTATAAAAAACCAAAAAAAGTTGGCTAAAACTGAACGGCTCGTTGTATGGGAGCCACCATTTGGAAAGGCTGCACTGAAAAATGTATAAAACCATCCTATAGAACACTATAAAGACCTATGCCAAACGAAGTTTGAATCAATTCAATCGACCCGTCTCGAAGTTATGTTAAAACCTGATTTTCGTTACGACCATGTTAGCCAAAAACAAAAAACGCTATTTTGTTAGAAATATCTTAGGTAAGTTAAATTCTACGTTTAATCAAAATCGTTAGAGCCGTTGTCGAGCAAATCAAAAATGAAAAAAACCGTTACTTGAAAGGTACCAGTTTGAGCCGGGCTAAAACAAAATAAAAAAATCCTCGACAATGATTTTTCTTCAAACTGCTATAAACCAAGTTTGAATAAAATCCGTCAAGCCGTTTAGGCTGTGGAATGACGTGAAAAAGCGCACATCCGCACAGACAGACCGACGGACGGTATGGCGAAAACCACCAAACAATGAAACAAAAAGTTCCTTTTTCTTTATGTGTTTATTTTAATGTACCTAAAGTTTCTATTTATTTTAAAACTAACTAAACTACAAATGGTACCTATGAAGTTGTAAAATAAAAGGCTGTTATTGTTTTGAATACGAAATATATATCAATTTGTTTGTTTTTTAAAATATTTTGTATTTTTCACAATCTACTACACTTTTTTCAAATCTACTTCGTTTTTTTCGGCAATCTGCTTCATTTTTTGGGTTCAGCATCGGCATCCCTGGTTTGTAGTACTACGGTGGTAATCTCTTGCTTTTCTAGCTTTTTCATCGCAAGATTAAATGTGTCAACAAACCTTTCTGACTGTCCGTTTGTTTGCGGGTGACATGGTGTTGTTCGGATATGCTGCAAACCACCACTTTCAGATGAAAGTTGGCTTCTTTTTCATTTAAATTAGCAATAGTTTTAATCCGTTTTAGTTCAAGCCATAATTCCATCTTTAAATCCATTCGCAGCGATTTTAATATCCAGCGCAGGACCAAAATACACCAAAAGTAAGTCTGACAGGAGTGCCTCTTTAGCTTTTTTGAACGCGGACCACCAAAACTATACATTCTTCTTGAACACGTTTTCTATAGGTGCGCCTATTTCACGTACATTAAAAAAAAAAAAAAACTACGAATAAAGGGTGTTTTTTAGAGTCATATAACTTTGAAATGGAATAAGACAAAGATGATTTTTAGGGTGTCCTACAGAATCGCCGTACAGTGTCCGTGTACATCTAAATTATGTGCATTTAGTTTTCAGAAAAATCTCATGAAATTATTTTATTGTGAATCTAACTAATAATTGATAACGATTAAGTTTTCCTTTTCGTTTCATATAAGACTTTGTGAATATTTATTTACTTACTAATCTTGAAAATGTATTTTTATTTTAAAAAAAATTACAAGCATTAAAAAGAATTTTATATTTACTTTTTGGTTTACATTTAGTGCAATATGAATTAAATCAAATATCACCAAAAAAATATATTCAAGTAGTGAATCATGCAATCAAATCGCGCACGCATGATTCACTACTGGAACATATTGTTTTGGGGATATTTGTTTGGGGATTTACGGCTTGTAGATTTTCTCTTTGGGGATTTTGGGGATGGGGATTTTACTGTGGGGATTTTGATTTTGGGGATTTCCGTTTGGAGCTTGTGTTTTTGGGCAAACGTTACCAACCCTGATTTTTAAACTGACATGGAATTTACTTTATTCGAAAGATAATCTTCTGGCATTAAAATTTAAATATGATTTAAATTTTCTATGACCGCCATGGCTGGCTCGAACGTAGTTTAACTTGGAGGTTGAATTTTCGATGACTTTTACTAGTCAAGCGGCGTTAAACGCACGATCTTAGAGGCCAATTCACAGGACCAAAACGCGAAATTAGGCGCTCACCAAACGTTTCCTTGAACAAATCAATTGTGGCACAAGCTGTCTGACATGTTGCGCCGTCTTGTTGAAACTACAGCTCCTGCACATCGCGGTTGTTCAATTAATGAACGAAAATGTCAGTAATCATGGCTTTGTAGCGGTCATCATTGACTGTAACGTTGCCAGCATCGTTTTTAAAGAAGTACGGACCAATCATTCCGTTAACTCATAAAGCACACCAAGCACAAACAGTCAGTTTTTGTGGATGTAACGGTATCTCAACATACACTTATCATCAACTCCAAATGCGGCAGTTTTGCTCATTGACCTAGCCTAGCCATTCAACCAAAACTGAGCTTCATCGGTGAAAAAAATTCGCGCTCTATACGTATTTCGAAGAGAACCATGATTTTCAAAATAAATTTGCACAATTTGGAAGCGTTGTTCAGACGTCAGTCTATTCATGTTGAAATGCCAAACTAAACTAAAAATAAATTACTTGACAGCTGATAAAATGGCCGCCAATTAAAATAGTGCTGCCAACTTAAAGTTATATACATACCTCTAAAAAAAAACACCCGTTACAAGCTGTGTTCATATTTTGGAGGTGAATATAGAACATCCCAAAATAATGAAAAATATGTACAGGGTGTTTCCTTATTTTGTTAAAATAGTTCGGGAAATGTAGATACATGTTTAAGAAATAATAATTGTTCTACAGTAAGGGCCTATCTAGACTTTAAATTCAAAACTTAGTGTGAGCAAGAAAATCAGAAACCAAATATCTGGGAATTTAAAAAAAAAAATGTTTCTTAACGCAGTTGGAACGGTTAATATTTCATCCAGAAAAGGCATATGGTCCAGTCGACATGTCGGAAAAGTGGGTTTAGTTGGACAAAGTTCGGTAGTTACCTAATGAAACTTTGAGATGTTGTTCAGGGAAATTTAGTTAACATTTGACGAAGTTATGGACCTCGAGGAACCTGTGGAAAAATAAGAGGACTGGGGAACTGCAATATGTTCGACCTTGCTCCGCTTTTCCCTCAATAACAGTTTTTCCTTACGACCGGTCCTACGCCAAAACACATATATACAATTTTTTTCTAGAGCGCGGTTAAACTGGCTACAATTTCAATAGGACCAACATTTTTGTTTGTCAATTCCTTACCAAGATATGGCGCTTCGAAAAACAGGTCATTTTTCAAATTGAAGAAAATGGCAAAAGTTTTGAAAAATGATTGTTAATTTTAATAAAAGTTAGGTTGACTGATGGCTGGTGGGTGGGTCTTTTTTATTCTCTTGTATTGATGTTCTTGTGCGTAGAGGGCAGGGTAAGGGTAACGATGTGTTGGTTGTGCTTGCAGATGAGCTGGTTCTTTGTCATGTCAACTGTGATGATTGTTCTTGTTTTTTTTTTTTTTTTTATTTATTTGCTTTTGAGAGCATGCACGCTCATAATGTTTAATATAAAAAAACTTTCATGGATAGTTGACGTAGAAACACGCCACAAAAGGTGCATACAAAAATAGCGTTAATCGCAATAAAATCAAAATTTATTTAGCCACTCAAAATGATAAATGTCTTCAAAGAAAAAAGCATAACCTATAAAATTCACAATGTGTGTTGTAGTAATTCACAAAGTCAAGTCGAGTCGAGCAAAATAAAAAAGTGTTGTTTCCTCAATCTACGACTGCGACTACACAGAGAACCAGTAGCGAGAAGGGATTCCTTTCCATGCAAGAAGCTACAGGCATTTTCAGTAGCTTTGGTGCACTTGTTTTGCGATTTAGGAGGCAGGTCATGTATGGTAACTTTATAGTCGTATTGCGAATTCCTGCATTCGCTCCTGCTACTGCTCCTGCTTTTTTTGCTACACTGATTGATGCTTAGAAATGCAATCTAGGAACGGAAGACGAAGGGACATTTGTCAACTTGATTTAAAATAACAACAAAAACCAAACGCCGATAAAAAAAAACCCAAGTGCTGTATAATTACGTTTGTTGACGGCAATTTATGGTGTAGAACCATGCAGCTGGGCTAATGGTAAATTTTAAAGGAAGTTCGGCGTGATTTTTATTTTATATTTTAATAATGGCGTTTGATTTGGTCGTTGCGTTTATTTATTGCCAACAATTTGCATTTGTTTTTGTTAGAAATTCAGCATAAATGGTGTATGAGAATGATGGAATTTAAGATACCTACTTAAATATATTTTCGAAATCATAAAAACCGACATGGGTATTAAGGAAGGATAGTCAAATCTATGAATTGTTGGGACCTATTAAAAATGTATACATTTTCACAAAACTTTGAGGCATTGATAAAGGAGAATGCAAAAAAATTTATTGGTGAAAAACCCAGAGTCGATAGAGATAAAACATATATGGTTTAAAAGGGCAAACATTGTAGATTTCAAAAATGTAATTAGTTTCTTTCCAAGTCATCCCCAGGACTGGCCATGATAATGTGTCCAAATTGAATATCAATGCATTTCTTCATGTTAATAACAATTGGTTTGAGTACCTACTAAGATAAGACACATTTGCAATGTAAATAATCGACGCTGGTTTTTTTTTTGGGCATTCTCCTTTAAGCAGGTTTGTACCCGTTTGTGTTTAGATATTTCTTCTTAGTCCTTGAAGAAGTCACTTCCTAGAGATTTATTTCTTAAGCGTCAGAGTCAGAGTGCTGGGCAGCAACAGAGGAAGCTCAGAGTATCTTGATTTTCATATGTTCATTTATACGTCATCACATCTTCTATATAACATTACTTTATTCTAAATCGTCTGTTTGATGTTACAGGTATGGATTTGGATCGTTATGGTTGAATGGCTGAGTTCTATTGATGACCCCTTTTTATGCCATCTCATGAGCTTTTAAGTTTCCTAGGACATCACTGTGGCGAAGAACCCAACCGAGTCTTTTGTTACGCTGCCCGCTAAGAACATTTAGCTCTTCTGAGATAGCAAGTTACAAGCTTTGATTTTATTTCAATGGCAGACATTTCTTAAAAAGCTGCTTAAATGTTAATGAAAAAGCTGATATCTGCACGTGTTAGTGACTTCATTGCAGCCTGTTAAGCAGCTGCCGTCGTTTTCATTAACTCAGTCTGAAAGATGATGCTATAATTGGGTATCAAAACTGATTCACGGAATAATTCGAATTTTCCTAAGAGAAACTTGCACCAACACCAATTTCAATGCTGAAGCTATCTGTAATTATTAGTGCTGTTTGGTTTTGGTGCCTGGTGCCAGTCTTCTTAGTTCGGAAAAGAAGTGATAAGTATTCTTTCGTCTGAGAATCATACAGCTGGCCTAGGGGTGGGGTAAGATTCTTGGACGGTTCATAGGCTAAACCCGTTTACTGAACCAACTCTTTGACAGAACCATCAGTGTTCCTTCACCAACCAGCAACCTGCCTTGGTGGCATAAGGTCTGGAGTACGGTTGCATGTAATTGTCTTAGGTTTGGCGTGACAGATTGAGTCTTCATCCCATCCTTCTCCGCAAAAACATCCTTCTAATCAAACAATCAAAGAATTGGCAGAGGACTTGTCCGAAAATCATACATCTCATCTAGGTGGAGAGGTATGACATTTGGATATTTTCTTTATCGAACCCGCTAACTTGACGGAGTCAATGTAACCTCACCAACCTGCTTGCTTGAAATCGACTTATTGGTGCCTTGGCAACTAACGGTTATCTCCCCACCCCCCTTTTGACTTAAGCAATCAAGGGTTGGCAGAGAAACCGCTTTGAGAACCATATATCTAGCCTAGGTGGCGAGCTATGATTCTTGGAGGATTCCTACGCAGAACCTGCTTACTGAACCAACACATTGACAGAACCATTTTATAGCCATACCAACCAGCCATCTGCCTTAGGTTAGGTAGCATAAAGTCTGGAGTAGTTACATACAAAATGTCCCATGGTTGGCTTGGTAGATTGAGTCGTCCTTCAAGAGAGTACTTGTTCATCACGTCCTTCTCCGTAAAAAACATCCTTTTACATCCTTCCAATCCTCTGTTAACTTGTTTACTGAACCAGACCATTTGATTGATGTTTTTGATAACTTCGAATGAGCTAATCCGCTTCGATAGTTTTCTCGTAAATGTAGTTAGAACCGCGAAGGTCTTAGAACGATTCACATTTGGTGTCAGATCACGTGGTTACACACATAAAAGGTACTTTTTCAAAACCAACCTGCCCAGTTTAAAAAAATGTTTCTGTTTGAATTGTATCCTTCGAGTATGTTTACAGATAAAACCTCTACTAATCACCAAAATATTGCATTGATGTTGTAAGGCATTGTTTAATCCACCAAACTCACATTGTCATTACCTATATGCTATATTGTATCCTCGCCATGTTTTTTTTTAGAATAAAGGGTATCTCAAATAGTCTGACCAATCTCTCTTACACTTAATTGTTGGTTTCGAATACCAAAAGCTATGAAGTCCTTCTAGTATTTGGCTTTGGAAGACGATCTCTTGTTTTTGCATCAAATCCGTGTTGAAACCCTTTTAAAATATTTAATTGGTTTCTAACCGTAAATTATCCTGTTGCACTTAAAGTAAAAAGTAGTCACCGACAATCAATTATTATACCTTCCTCGTCTGCTACAAGGAAGCAAGCTCTCATTTAACCACACCACACAAATGTGGTCTGGTCACTCCGAATGTTCTTTCCATAGCATCCGGTCTTGGAAGAATGCTGTTTTACATTCCAAATTAAGAATTTTTCCATCTCCTCTTTACCTTTCCTACCTTATATCGTTTGACAGATTAAATTAGGTTTGACTTGACGGCACGTCCTTGTACTATTTTGTTTCAACACTCTTAGTATATTTTTTGTGTTACAGAAGCACAAAAACCTTAAATAATTCATATCTATATTTAAGTGCACTTTTTCTGGATGAAAGAATTGGGATAGGGGAAAAAATCTTTTTTCCAGTTCATTGTGTCCTTCTTCGTCCTTATTTCATTAAATTGAAAATCCCTCACGTCGATACTGTTATTTAAATAGTTTGTGGTTTCCTGTTGTTTATGGTTGGCAATTTTCCTTCAGCTGAATTTGATGGCGAACGAAAGGACGACCTCAGCCATGCATCTTATTAACCAAAATTCATTTTGTAGGAAACGAGATACCTCTTATTTCTTATAGTTACAAAAAAAAAATGCAATAAATTAAAATCTTACGTGCGAGAAAAATTTTGCACTTGAAATTAAATTAAAGTATATTGAGGGAAATTTATTGCATTTCTCGTCCTTTGTTCTTATGGTAGAGGTAGTAGGGGAAAAAAATCCTAACGGTTATTAGATTAAAGTTTAAATGTTAAAGTTACGTCAATTCTTTCATCTTAGAATACAAACTATTCTTTTAACTAGGTCCTAGACAAATTTTTTTTTTTGATTCGGCATTAAAAAATACATACAACCCTAAATTTTCACCCTTCTACCACACCACCAATCCCTATTTTACTTGCCATTATAGGTACTATAATGCAAGTTAAGCATTAGTAAAAAAAAAATTTTTAACAATCAAACATAACATTACGATGATAGAGAACCCGAAAAAAGTGGGTGAGACAATTCTGTCTGTCTATCTATCTGTCCGAATGTCTGCCCGTCTGTAAGTTAAATTACAGTATTAACGGCTTGACCGATTTGCTTCAAACTTGGTACATAGTATTATTATGACATCTTAAAGAGAGGTTTTTGGAACAAGCATTCTAGCTCTATGATTTTTGCCATATGATTTTAATGAAAAAGCATTTTTCTCCAAAACGGCTTCTACGATTTTGATAAAACTTTCTGAATGGTGTTTTTTGTGTAGTTTTATGTTTTGGTTGGAAAAGATTTTTTAGGAAAAGTCTTACAATGGTACCTCCCATAGGACCGGTTTTCTGAAACCAGATTTTCTCGTAAGCCACTTAACGGATTTCGATGAAATTTTAAATGTAATTTTTATAGACGAAATATCATAAATTCAATTTTTCAAAAAACGTTTTTTTTTTAATTAAAAAAAAAGTTATATTTTTTTAATTTTTGGTTTTTTTTTTCAAAAACGGTTTGATTAATATTTTTTTCTGAAAATAATTACAAAGTGCTAGAAGTTGGCATACTTAAAAAGAATTTGAAATTTATGTTTTCGATAGGTCCGACGATTTTAAAATTAATTTTACATACCCTATTCTATAGAATGGGTATATTGTATTTCGTATGGAGTTTGTAACATAGAGAAATAATACCGTTAGGTATAGAAAAGTATATAATATATTCTGACTCAGAATCAAAAGTCTAGTCGATTAAGCCATATCCGTCCGTCCGTCCGTCCATATGTATACTCTCTAGAGGTCGCAATTTTTGAGCTAGAAAGCTGAAATTGGTATATATAATTTTTGGTTTAAGAGTAAGGCAAATCCGCTCACAAAAACGCCCACAATCACCATTTTTGCTAAACAACCTCTGTTTGACAAAATTAAAATGTGTTTTTTGTACAGTTACGATAAAAGCACTACTCTAAAATTTTGCACAAGCAAGCTTCACGTGAATCTCTTTCCAATTAAATAAAAATATTTCAGTTTGGGCGTGGCTGACGCCAAATTTCCATACAAATCCGCCAATAGCGTTTTTATAAATAACAATGCTTAAATTAGAGCGAAAAACATGACATTTTGTGGGTATTACTTGTACATAAACATTTTGTATACGAAATCAAAAAAATTGATTTTGGGCGTGGCTGACGCCCACTTTTCATTAGTTAGTTTTTTTTAGTTTAGAGAAACTTTATTTGAAAAGTGAATTTGAAATTTTTACAATAATTTGATAGTCTTAAGTTTAATATGGTTTGGCCAATGGCCGTCTACCACTTTTCATTAGAAACTATAAAACAATTGTTTTTGCAAATAGGTAAATGGTATTTATAATGAATCCGCAAGTTCAAATTTGTGCGTCTCTTACTCGAAACTCAGAAGTTTCTAAATTTGGGAGTGGCAAACGCCCACTTTTCATGAAAGAACAAAAACCTAATTTTAAAAATTTAAGGTACCATCTTCCAACTTCAACTTTAACATTTTTTCCATTTGTAATATGAAAAATATATCTCTAAATTTTTGTGTGTACATTTTTCAATACGCCCACTTTTAAAAGGGCGTGAGTTTTAAAATAATACCTTTTTCAGGTAAGATTGTTAAGAAACTACTCGATTCAGCTGAAGTCTTACGCATGTGCCTAAAAATTGACTAACGATCAAAGCTCAATTAGTGCTTTAAATTTGTTTAAAAATCTTTGGGACACGACTTCTTTAAAGGGGCGTTTCCGTTATATGCCATAATTTTTGAATGTTTTTAACTGTCTGTCGCAATTTTAAAGAAAAAAGACATGAACACTTCGGTTTGTATACCTTGTCTCAAATTTGGGAGTGGCACACTCTTTGCTTTGCCGCGCACATCATCGGCCCCACAAAATTAATGTCATATTGAATTTTTACCTGTCTGTTAAAGAAAAATTTTGTTTCTGAAACTGGAGGCGAACGCATACACATACAAAAATATAGGGAATAGGGTATCCTACAGTTCGTTGAAAACGTACTGTAGCTCTCGCTTATGTTTTTTCTTTAAAATTCAAAACAGTAAAAGAAAGCAGATGGCTGACTTCATTTTTCCAAAAAACGTTTTAACGAGTGATTTTCAAGTGATTAATAGAATTTCATACAATTTTTTTCCCTGCTTTTTCCAAAATATTCCGTGCCAAGAACACCGTCACACATAAGAGCATGTTTTTGCAAATCAGTCGTGCATTTTATTTTGGTTTGCCATTGAAAAAACTGCTGTAATGTATATTTTACATAGTTTCAAGAAAAAAGTTAATTATGAAGATAGTGACTTGTGAAGCTTTTGACAGTTCAATATCAATAAGTCATATTATGCCGTCATATCGTTTAAATTTGATTTGATATTTGAATGGGTTAAAAAAAGACTCGTCCAATCAAATCAAATTTGTTTTAAAATAAGTCTTAACAAACCAAAACTGTCAATAGTCCTCCATAATTGCACAATTATTATCTGTATTACAAACATTTTATTCCTCTCATCAAATGTCGCTTTTATTCATTTTTACAGACTCTTCTTTGTTCTACGAAAATTTTCAAATTCGAAACTCTTCTTTATATCAAAATGGATTTGGAGGACGTCAACGCGTCGCGTCGTCGGTAGGTATATCGGAAAGGTACCACAGAAAAAGATGTTGAATACTTTTATGACCTACAATTTCTATCACTTTATATCATAAGAAAGCCCAATTGACCTATAATTTTATACAAACATTTATCCCACCTATGGGAATCCAAAAAAAGCAATAAGAAAATATTATGGGATTTTTATATATAAAATAAGGGCTATACGAAATAAGTCTTATCTTAATCTTTAACTCCTACAATTTCCATCTTGATTGTAACGTTTGTCATCAATTTTTATTTTATCGATAAAACAGAGTCATAATAGGGCTTATACTTATTCTACTCCCGGCACGTTCACACCTTTACCCTACTCAAATACACTTAACTCTTGATCCTTTTTCTGCCATATCAGCTTCGAGGTTCGAGTTGGAAAAAAAAAAATAAAAACAAAAACAAAACAAAAAATTTCCAGCATCCATAGAATGTGATACAAAGTTAAAATATATATTTGAAACGTAACCTGACCCTCTCGCCAAGTTGATTCAACCATTCAGCCATAAAATTGTATCCATATTATAGACGAATAACACCAACAAAACGAACGGAAGCATGCAATTCGTAACACAACCGTTACAAATTTTTACCAACTCTATAGCTTGTCGATAAATAAAATTAAGTCCTTTCAAAGGACCAAACAAAAAGAACTTGTCTCCGGGCATTTTACCACTAAATAAAAAATAATAATAAAACCTTAACCGGAAAAACGTTAAAAAGGTTGCCTTTGGAGTCTAGCGATGGACTAAATGCCATATCTCTTCTCTTGTATGACTTGCAGGTAGTTAAGTGGAATTTTCCCCTAAATGAGTTGAAAGTTCCTTCATTGTGAGTTTCTACTTTTTTCTACCATAAACAACAACCAGGATAACAGCAAGAACCAACAACAATAACAAAAATAAAAAAAAATCCATAAAAAAAACTCCTCTCCGGCACGGCGGCAGCCGGCAGCGGCATAGCGAATAAAAGCAACGACGTGTGAATAAAAAAGTAGTCAACCAACCGACAGAAATATCCTTGACTCTTGTAACACCTAACACCCACCCAACCGCTTCTCATTTATTGGCGTGTCTTTCAACAAAATGATGAGGGTTTTTTCATCTGCCTAGACATTTCTATTATAGAAAAGACTAGGAACTGTAGTGAGTTCACAACTTTTGTGTTCTATTCTTTAGAATCATTCAATATAATTGAGTGGTTTATATTCCAGAGAGATGACGAAATGTTTATAAAAAGGGACCAATTACGTTATTGTGAACTATAACTTTTCCATTCTTAACTATCAATTGGAAAAGGTTTATTTTTTTTTATCAGAAAACAATGAGGTGGATCAAGTCATATGAGAATACCTTAATGTAGGTATTCCTAAGAAATTTGTTCGTTAGAAAACTTGGTCAAAATAACAGAACATTTCTGCCCAACTATTTTGATTTCAACCTCAATTTTATCGAACTGACTTAAATCCTTTGTGGCTTAGATTGTATGTGCATAAGCAGATCATCTATACTTCTGTTTTGTGGTTGTTCAATAAGAGCGGGTTGATTTTGGCGGTCTGTGGCTGCCATCAGTGGCGTAGCTATCATAGGGCAAGGTTGTGCAGTGCACCAGGGCCCCGGAGCTCAGGGGGCCCACTAACCTTAGCTTTGAAAAAAATAATAATGAAATAAGATAAAAAAATAAAATAAAGTAAATAAAAAAAAAAATTCTTGTGAGCAGGGGAGCCTCGAGTCTCGAGCCTGCTCACAAGATAACATTTTCTTTTTCAATTTTTTTTTTCCAAATCAACATCACCAATTATAGAACTCCTTATTTAACAGTTTCAACACATGCGCCAAGGGTAGTCGATAAGCATGTGCTGTTTGTTTTTGTTATTTCAGTTATTTGGTAGTTTGGATGAGTACGCCCGTAGCACATTGGATCAGCGATAAGCTCACGTGCTCGACGGTCGTGAGATCAATTCGCCAATTCCACCCATCAACTTTATAATGAAGTTTTCATTCGCTCTTGCCTTGCATCAGTTCTCATGTATGATATTTGTGGCGATGTTTTCCACTTTCTGGGGTCTGGGACGTACTACAATAGTTGACGCTAGGTGTATAGCTGACTGTTGTAATTCGTAATTCCCTACTACCAGCCTTATTTCATCAAGTATCACCACTAATGCTATGATTTCTATTCCGCACATCCATCCATCTGGCACCAAATTCTGCTAGAACTCACTTTCGCTAAAAAAAAAATGTCCGATGACAAAAAACGTATGATATAGGTTGCAGCACAACAGTAACCGTATAATCTATGATAGCTCTCAACATGATCGACAACAAAAAATAAACAAAGTTTTTCTAAACTCAAGTTCAAATTGACAAATGAGCTACTATAGAAACTATAATAACTTCTTATGAGTCAATATTGATTTTACCGCATCATTACCAAACAAGCTGTTTTATGGTTCTTTTTTTGCTGAGCTTCCTATAATCTTTACTTAACATTGACAAGCAATATAGGAAAATCTCAGTAAGTACTCCGAATTTCTAAAATTCCGATAGTTAACAATTGAAAATTATGGAAAGAAAAAAGGAACGTAGCGGTGCAGCAAAGCGGAAACAACGTCAAGAAAGGGAAGAAAGTAAAAAAAATTTACCGAGCTAAACAGCTTTTTTATGAAACCGCTTTCTGCTACAGTTCCTTCAACAGCCGAAATATCGGTCAAAAGTACACAAATATTCGTTTATTGATAGCGTAGACACAGCTGTGTTAATTAATAAAGCGACTTAAGTAGATCAGGATCCAATATCTACCATCAATGCCACTGCTGAAAATGACTACCTCGACGCTTCCGTGCAACATCCATTTCTACATCTTCAAAAGTTCTTGAAATTTCAAATGACTTGGGGAAGTACATGAACAAAAAATTGAACGATAACGAAAAACGGCTGATTCTTGACAAGGGACCTTTGAAACCTCCGGGACCTTTTCCGAAGGACCCCCACCAAGACAACAGGAGCTTTTCAGAAACGTATTACAGCGATGCTACTGTTTCATACAATTCCTGTTACTTCCGTTTCAGCAGAAAGATCTTTCAGTAAACTGAAGATTATAAAAAATTATTTAAGAAACAGCATTCGACAAGATCGCCTCCGACATTTATCGTTAATTGCAATAGAAAATGAGGCGGCATCAAACTTGGATTTGAGTGAAATTATAGACGAATTCGCAATTTAGACGTGGAATTCTGTTAAAAATCGTTTTTTGAGATTAATTAAATCTCATCTGTATAATAAATATTCTATATTGTCATGTGCGTCGTTGTTTATTTATTCCCTTTTTCTTCTATTAAACACATGGAGATTCTAATAGAGACCACGTATGGATTTAGCCTACTAGGGATAAGTTCAACTCACTGTTTCCTATTCTTAATCCTATCAATTATGTTGAAGGCCAATATAAGTTCAAACTACGCGGAAAGAGGGGGAGGAGGGCCCGATTATTTCCCTATGCACCAGGGCCCTTGTCCCCCTAGCTACGCCACTGGCTGCCATGTTGTTTGGGTGACATCTGTCAATTTTGTTGTTTATAATTGAGTTGCTAAAAATACCAAACTACAATTGAACAGCATGTCCCAGTGATAAAACTTTATTATTAAAATAAATATTCTTTAGTGCAAACCGCAGACATACAGACCTCCAACTTGTACTCCTCTTGCCTAAAACACCTTTTAAATATTTTGTTCAGCACAGTAATGTATACCTTTGCCTGTGCATGTTATTTGTTCGTTTATTTGTTCCCATTTAAAATGAACAGGTAAGCTTAAATAAAAGCTTTCACATACTCGTAATAAATAATGAACATCAAGCTTGTAGGCAAAGAGGGAAAAAGAGTTGATTGTCTGTATTTTATGTCTGTGGTGCAAAAGTTGCGCCCATTTTACTGTAGATGTGATGGTGGATCTTCACATTTTTCTTTTCAACGTTTTTTTTTTCGTGGCCAAGTTTGGGACGATCGGGTCGATAATAATCAATCAGCCATAATTCGTACTTCAAAGCAACGCAAGATCAGCAAGAAATCATTGTCGCGGGCTGCTAAAGTCAGCAGAACATGAGGCAGTCGATTCCTCACCGTGCACAAGGACTCGGGTTTAAACAGACTTCAACTTCCCGAAATTTGCTTCGGGACTTGGGCCTATACTAGTTGAAGATCCAACTGATCGACTGGAGCTTAAAGTTCATGAGCGTAGACAACGACAACGACATTTTTTCGCTGAGTGGGCTTTGGTTGGGAGAGTTTAAAAAAGGACTTCAATTTTCAGCGAAAATAATTTTTAGCGAAGAGGCATATTTTTCGAAGAATGACTGTGTTAACAAGTAAAATTTCCATATATGGGATAACACCAATCCACATGAGGTTCACCAGGTGACAAGGCATCTTCAAAAGCTTAACGTTTGGTGTGAATTTTGGGCTGACGCGGCGGCATCATATGACCGTACTTTTTCGAAAACTACATGGTGAGGCAGTTACCGTCAATGGCGAGCGCTACAGAAAGATGATAACTGATTTATTATAACCCGAATCAAACCATAATATGGACCAAGATGTCTTGTCGTGCGTTTCCAGCAGGAGCAAGTGCCATATAGCGGACGTTACGGTGACGAGAATTATGGACAACAAATGTAATGCAAATTGACAGCGCTATAAACTTCTTCTTTGGGATTTCTTGAAGTTGCAGGTTTATGCGAGTAATCCCCAATCGATTGAAGCTCTTGAACATAACAGATGTCATGGCCCAAATTTAGCCGTGAATTTAAGGAGAGATCACTGAAAATCGGACCACTTGGATATGAGCCATCTTTAGAAGCCGAATCACACCGTCCTAATACAAGGTTAAACATAGGTCATTTTGACACTGACACTCATGTTCCGCGTCGTTGGATTTTGGATATGATGCGCATATAAAGCCACTGCTGTAGCCAAGAGTGTCAACAGCGGCTCAACACTCCACGGTCCACGCACTAGCCTGAGGAGAATAATTATTTCGCACAGATATTACTGATTGTTCTCTAAAAAGGTCCAATTTAAAAAACAAATTGTGGAAGAGCATGACCATACGTTTCATTGTAGTTTCGCGATTTATGCCTTAGAGCAGCTATATAATCGGAAACCGATTTTGAGGGAAACCATCAACAGATCTTGGAAAATTGGAGTGGCAGAATGCGCTACTGCGAAGCCAGCCGAGGCAACCACTTGAACGACGTTGTGTTGCATAGTAAATTATTTATGGGAATATTTGCTCCCACTAATAAAGCCATAACATCTCAACGTATTTCTAAGATGGCTTCAATAATTTTCCCCGTACATTTAACAGGACGTTTGGTTTCCTTAAAAAGGAGTTGGGTACAAGCGCTGACTATATGAGAAGAAGATATTGAATTCGTGCAGAACGGATTTAATAAAACAGGACATTACGATGACAGAAAAGCGTTGACGGTGGACCTTAATATATTTAGTTTAAAACATGGCGCTCAGCCATTCAAAAACTCAAACCAATTTATTTTGGATAAAAATTCTTTAACGCAACAAAATTCAAGGAAATAATTATTTTCATCCTTCTTTCTTGCCATCTCATTATACATTTTCATTTTACGTCGCAACTAACATCTTCTTAATTTATTTAGGGAACGACATCAACAAAAAAAAAAAAAAAAAAAAAAGTCGCAAATTAAAACCGGGAAGATATTCTAGGATTGTTTGTGCGTGGAGGCATTAACTTATTTATGTTTTACTACTTCTGTAGTTCACTGTCAAAATGTTGAACTAAAGTTTTCCTTTTTTTTTTTGTCTTTTTCAAATGGCATACTTCAGACTTCAGAGCTTGTCTCCTCTCTCTTTCTCGCTCTCTCTTCATTCGTCTCTGTTATTTATATGCAATTAAGGATGCCAAATGAAAAGAAACAAACCCAAAATGCAAAATGGAGTTCGTTTGAAGGGATTTTATGGGTTCGAGAAGTTTAATGAAAAAAAAAAATATGGCTGATATTTTGTAATTGGATAATGCATCCAACTTTGTGTAACGAGAAATTCCAAAGCAAACGAAAGCATCGTGAAAGATTTTAATTGGAATCATTAAAATGTTTATTTGTGCTTTTGATATAGCGCGATGTTATAAAAAGAATACATTTCCTCTAAGTAAAGGGTGTTTTTGTAAGCCCCATGAGAATGTCGAATTGTGTTGACATTTCTGTCCAGTATGGTTTGGCAATTCATCATGATTCGTTGATCGCCGCCGCCGGAAGAACGTTTCCAAATTGTGGAAATACAAATTAAGTTTTAAAAAATCAATCTTTTCGCGGAGTCTATTTTACAGTCAACATAATCGGCATAGTGAGCATAGCAAGCAATTGGCTTCGACAGTAAGCAAAACTGCAGTATAAAGAGTGAAGACAATCCTGAAGCCATTAACGAATTACCATTACATCTATTAAAATTGACAGTTTGATGCGGTTTACACGCTGGCGGCATCATCGGGCCTTAATTATTTCTAAATGAGTAAAGAGAAGCCGTTATAGTGAATAGCGTGCTCTATCGAGCGATGATTACTGATTTTTTGTTTCCAAAGATTAATCAGCTAAACATCCACGAAATTTGGTTCCAACAAGACGGCTCAACTTATTGCTAAAGCAATGTGGTGTCAGCTTTGTTTTTAAAAGTGTTCCTGTTAAAGGGCCTCCTTGTTCTTTCGAATGGAGGAGTGAACAATGGGACTGATCGAATGGAATGTGTAACTCGTAGTCACGGCGGACTATGCCGGAAATCTTATTTTAAAAATAAATGCCATGAAATTATCCACCAGATTATAATAATAAAAGATTCATTCCATCAATATTACTGTCTTGTATTAATATTTTAAGTTCTCAAGCTTTTAAAAAAACACAAGTTATTTGTAAGCTGTTTTTTTTTGTCTCTCTTGTTTTCTGAAACGACTATACAAAGCAAACATAAAAATATTAAATTTAACATTAGGTACGTCTGCATATACAAAGGATTTGGTGTAGAAACGATTCGGATCATAGAACTTTTTAAAAGATTGGATTGGATGGGTCTTCAATGATTCCTCGATGTCAAAAAAAATTGTACTTTTACTTGAGGGCCTTTTTACAGAAAGATTATTTAAAAAATCTAGAACAGTTAGAGTACGAGAAATAGTCTCCTTGAACTCGAGATAACAGAACGCAGTTTAGTGGGGCAATGGATGAAATCAGCTGTCCTACAGAAAGGCTCCATGATAGAGCAACATCGAACAGCCATAGGAAAATACACCGGCCATGATAAGAAAACTATTTAATGAAGCAAAAATAACTATAAATTGGCAAAATTATTAGTACAAGCTGTTTAACACAACAATTATTCTGCAGCTGCCCACTTACATCATCCTTGGCACTGAAAAACTCAGATGGTAGCTTTACAGAAAATAAAGAGTAAATATCTGATTTAGTATCAAACATACATTTTCCAGGTTTTTAACTCAAAGTGAACAACAGAATTGAGATAAATACTTTCAAGCCGAACAGAGGAGACTGGAACATATCTAAGACTATCTGTTAAGGTAAAAGACTAAGATCTGCAATAGGTAACTTTGATCCTTTTGAGCCGCTATTGGCATCAGCTGTTACCAAAATGGGGATTAAAGATAAAACTCATCCGGAGGCATTCTTAACAATAAACCTTACATCCATTTTACTGAACACTTTGGAAAAAATGATCTACAGTATCATTAGGGCAGTAGTAATAGGGAAATCTGAATTAAGTCAGAGCTAATCGATCAACAATGGGTTTAGGATTATATACACTAAAAATGCGGCAATTTTGCTTATTGACTTCACTATTTGCGATACATTTCACAAACAGAACCATGTTTTCCTAAATAAATTTGCACAATTTACATGCGTTGTTCAGGCGTCAGTCGTTTCATGATAAAATAACAAACCAAGCAATACTCTGTCCAACATTAATTGGCAGTACTCTTCACACTCTAACTCTATTTTTTTCCGTAAAATGCCATTCTAACAAAAGCTCTTACAGGGTTTCCATAGTAAGCATTCTATAATAGCAAACATCTGAAAGAATAGTATGAATGGTTGCCATCCTTGTTTAAGGTTTAAAATTTAATTTGTTTTATTATTTTATTTATAAAAAAATAAAACAAATTTAGCTTTTTCCACACCACCAAGAGGTTAGATAAAAGTGAGTATATGAATTGCATATAACTTAAAAACAAATATTTTATTAAAATATTTAACTGGGGTTGAATAGAAGCAGCCACAGGCCACACCCAATCAGTGAACGCACTCAGATGTGCACTGAATAAGAAGAGTTGGATCATTATTGGAGGCAATTGGAAAATCCCTGGCACGTAAGAACTTTTCCTGGGGGTTTTCTTTTAATTTAATATGGCACGTTACAGATTTTGAAAAAGCTTCTCCATAGGACGGGTATACTGCCAATTTTTGTTGGACAGAGTATACAAACAAATCAAATCATGGCAGATGACACAATGACTGTCAATGAAAACAGTGCTGCCTACATAAAGTTATATACGTCTAAAACACAATTTAGAGGACTGAACAACCAACCCATCAAAAACCACGATCGTTTAATTTGCAAAGAGATACAAGTCCCTAATGATATGTAGACGACTTGAAGGAATATCATGAGGATCCAAATATATTGAAATAAACTTTAATTGAGGAAACAATTCTAAGACTTACAAAAGAGAGTAGGAACTGGTAGGGGCAAGCAAATAAGTCTTAGCGCAAAAAGATTCGCTTTCCAAAAGAATACCTTTCCTTTCTTTTTATCAAAAGTATGTTCTATCGGAGTTGAGTAGCTAAAATGAGAGGATAAAAAATTGCACCCTTAAAGCTAAAACCATAAAATGGTACTCTGAAGGATCCAAAGTACAACTAAAGGTGCAAATACAACCCTACTGTTGTTTTTGAGAAATCGTGATCAAAAAAGAGGTATCAAAAAATGCAACTACTGATGAAAGGAACTTGCCATCCTAAAACAGGGAAAAATGTTACTGGGTACACCTATGTACCCCAAGTTCTTTCGTTTTTAAGAGAGACTAAGATGGAAAAAGTGGTGAAGGATGAGCATTCTCATTCAGCGCTGACTGGTGAGCTCGTTAGATCTTTGAGGTCGTAGAGCACATTTCCCGATGTTAATTCATTAATTAACAAATTTCACTTTATCAAAAAGAACGTACCTACACGCATAAACACTGAACAGAACATCCTTTATGTAACGAAATTACAATCTAACGTAGATTACCTAAATTCCTTCATGGACTTCTAAAATCAAGTTCCGTTGTGAATTTCTTGATAAAAAAAAATACTTATATAAAAAAGAATACGAAAAATTGAAAAACAAATTTCGAAGTACATATCAAGCAAGGATCAATCAAGGTAAACAATTTTTTCCGCAGTATAACATGCAATATTAAAGAACATTTCTATCCGTTATCCTTTTTTCTACATTCTGATTTTTTTTATAAATTTTCCTGTTAACATTCTACCAGCATATTATGCAAATGAGATGTATAAATTTGAATCTAATAGATGTAACGCAAAGATTCGAGTCCTCAAAAGAATAGCGAGCATCCACTTTGTGCCATGTCGTTCCTTGCCATTTTGCTTTGCTATATAGGTGTAAGGAATATATATCTACATAATACATACAGCGTTCCAGAGAATTTCATTATTGATTCCTTCAGTCAGTCGTGTGCATTCTATAATACTACGACGCACGGATACCCTGAGTAAATTGTTCAAAGAATTGTGTTAAAGGATTACATTGTTATGTTCGTCTGCTGCACTCACTCTCTTTGTGTGATGTATGTTGAGTTAGAAAATAGTGACTATAGTAGTTTTCGAAATTGAGATTTATGTGTGCAGTTGACATGGTGAGGAGGGTACAAAGAATGGAATTCGTACTATGCGAGGTCAAAATTTTAGAGTCTGATTTAATGTTAGTCCTTAAGAGTCTTTAAGAAATTGATTTTTCAAGACCGTAAAGATTTATCTTAACTTTTTTTTGAAACCCTTTAGACTTATCAATTATTCACGTTTACACCACAAAGTTATAACCTAAACAGAGATATAAAAGGTCCCATTTGAATCAATTAGACAAGTACATGTTTTCTTCTTTAAGTCCTTCAATCATAAAACGGTATGACTCCTAAAATCCCGTCCCAACATTTATACACGCATACATCGTTAAAATTACTGCTGCCCTAATAAGAATTTTATAACTTATTTTCGCATAAAAAATGAATAAAAATTCAGCCTAGATCTCTTTATCGCATTTATACAGCTCATCTTGAGTGTTGAGAATCATGAAACCCACAAAAAAAATATATATATTTTTATTTAACAAGCAAATGTGATTAACATAATAATCGTCTATAAAAAAGTCCTTTAAGTTAACCTTTTATTTTTGGTAAAGTAGGTAAATATGGTAAGGTTTTTAAGTGTGAAGGTGGTATGGAAGCATACTCTTGGAAATTCTCTCAAGACAAAGGGAGGAACCATGATCTTGAAAAAAGTGTTTTGCTGTTGAAGTTAGAGTAAGAATTTTGGTTTAGAAATTTCTTGAATTAAAGTTGGTTGATATAACATCTTATTTCTATATGGTTTAACATTTTGAATTATTAAGCTGAAGTTTAAAAATTCAACGTTTTAACGACCTAAACAATTTTTTTTTTGTAATGATTTAAAAACCAGTATATATACCATCGTGAGGTTTGATTCATGATGTAAAATAAAACACATCCATTTGAAAAAAAAGCGTAAAATTTTCTTGTTGAAACCAGAGCTCACAGAGTACATGGGCTTGAATTTAGTATGAGCGATAACGGTTACCATTGACGATAACATTCTAATTTGCCTCATTTTTGAAGAAATATTGACCAATGATTCCATACCAGCCAATATACACCACACCATACCATTGTTTTAAATGGATGTAATGGTAGCTCTTGGAGGATTGGTCACTTCCCCCCAAGAGGTAGTACCCCGTAAAAGAACTAAGGTGGGAATCAGGGATCCAACCCTGATCCTTCGGCAAGTTAGTCCGACATGCTAACCACTACGCAGCGAGGATCTAGAAATATTTATGGATTCGTGCAAAACAAAATGCACGACTGGATCGCACAACATGCTGTAATGTGGTCTTGGGGCTTAAAATTTTGATAAAATTAAATTTTTCAAAATTCTTAAATTCTAAGCTAATATGAGCTGAAAAAACAGTACGCCATTTTATTCCTTGATCAAATTTAAATTTATGAGAATCTAAATATATAAGAATCAATGCCACTTTTCGTTGTAATTTTATAACTCAAGAACGGGCTCACCTATCCAAACCAAATTTTTAGGCTTTGTTTAAACTATTAAGTAGATGGTTTATGTGAAGTTTGCACAAAATCGGTCAAGCGGTTCTTCATTTATCACATTTTGTATAACAAATGAATTCATTAAATGGCTGATCTTTTTGTTAATGAGGATTTTTCTGTCAAATTGAAACTTTTTTCAGTGTCGACAGTACAAGCATGTTGTTATGTCATTCATGCGGTCATTTCATTTTGGACATGCTTTGGTTAAAGCAAATTGTCAGTGATAATTATTGCTTTGTGTTTATATTTTTAAATATATTGTTGAGTGCATTGGCACTTGCGTCTTCGGGAATTGCTGCTACATTATTAGAAGGGGGTCGGACCGCACACTCTGCATTAAAATTGCCATTGAATGTACAGGTGATGATTGAAACTCCAACTTGCAATATTTCGAGAAATTCTGCTAAGACAAAGTTCTGCGATTAACGTCAATTATTTTATGGGATGAGTGTACAACGCGGCGAATAAAAAGCACTAGAAGCATTAAATCGAACAATGCAAGATTAACGTGGTAATCAACAGCTTTTTAGTGGTACTTTCATATTACTGTCGGGAGATTTTTGTCAAACATTGCTTGTCATTCCTCAATCAACTCCTGCTGATGAAATAAATGCCTGTTTGAATTTGAAGTCATCAGTTCTTTGGAGATATGTACAAAAATTGACACTAAACGTTAATATGCGTATTCACCTACAAAATGATGCAGCTGCCCATGAATTTTGAAAACAATTGTTCGAAATTGGGGATGGCGAAAATACAAATCGACTGTACCAACGGATTGATCGCTGTACCGAACAATTTTTGTAAAATTGCAGAAATCATGATTCGTTGAGAGACGGCGCCATTTTACAACCGAAGAACATTTATACCAATGTCATTAATTTTCAAATTCAAGTGAAACTGCCAGGTGTAGTCACGACATATAAATCAATTGACAGTGTTATAAATCAAGATGAGGCAATGAATCATCCAATTGAATTTTTTAAATTCATTGGAACCGGCTGGTATGCCACCGCATTGCTTGAATCTGAAAGTTGGTTCTTTGATTATATTATTGCGAAATATTAATTCACCAAAACTGTGTAATGGCACCAGATTGGCAGTGAAAAAGTTATTGCCAAATTTGATTGAAGCTACGATTTTAACTGCTAAATCAAAAAGAGAAGTTTGTGTGATACCGCGTCTCCCTATGATTCCAACTAATATGCCATTTGAATTCAAACGATTAAAGTATCCTGTGCGTTAATCATTTGCGATGTCCATCAACTAGGCATAAGGGCAAATACTTCAAGATTGTGGAGTGAATTTGAAGGAATCATGTTTTTCACATCGCCAACTTTATGTGGCCTGTTCCAGAGTCGCTACCCATAGCCGTTTGTTTATACATGCTTAAAATGGAAAAACAAAAAAATGTTGTTTATCAAAATGTTTTGGATTAGTTTTTAAAATAGCTAGCAATTAATAAAACATTTTTTTGTTTCAATAAATGAATTTGTTGTTCCAAGTAATTTTTTTTATTATTCCACTTTATACGTAGTGAAGCACGTACCGGGCCGCTAGTAAATTTATAAAAATCTGTTTAGCGGTTTTAGAGAAAAAAAGTTTTTTTTTTACAAAACTTTTTGAAAACATTTTTCCAAAAAAAATAATTCAAAACACCAGTTCCAAGGTATTTAGCGAATACATTTATTTATAATTTTTGAAAAAAATATAATGAACAGTTTTCAAAATGTTATTTTTTTAATGCTTTAAAAAAAAAAATATTTTTTTCAAAATATTGGTATGTAGTATAAATTTAGCTACCTACAACTATATATTATCATAATATATAGTTGTAGGTAGCTAAATTCATAATATTATTATGTGTGAAATTTCGAAAGTATCGGGTGAGCAGTTTTCGGGATTGTAGAAAGGAAAGCAAAAACAAAAAAAATGGTCATATGGAAAGTACCGTTTTTAGACATTTAATTTTTGTCAGCCATATATGTAAATCAAAATCGTTAGATCCGTTTTCGAGATAAATAATCTTTAACGTAACGTTTATATTGCAGGTTACCGTTATTTTTTGCGCTAAACAAAAATTTCTATTTCCCCTCTGTACAATACCCAAGTTTGAAGCAATTTGGCCGACCAGTTTGGACTTATCTATATTTACATACAGACAGACAGACAGAATTTTTAGACCATCTTTTTACATCTTCGCCATCATCGTAATGGCATCTTTGATTAGTTATTCCAAAAAAAAAAAATTGCGACGAATGCAAAACTTACCTAATAAAACCAACATATAGTCGCAAGTAAAAAGGGCTAAGCGGTGGATCGATTTGCTTCAAACTTGGTACGAATTATAATTATGACGTTCCACAGAGGCGTTTTTTGAATTTTATACGATTTTTAATGAAAAATAAATTTTTCTCAAAAACGGCTCTTACGATTTTGATAAAACTTTCTGAATAGTGTTTTCTGTGCAAGCTTCATGTTCTGGTTGGAACAAATTTTTCAGGAAAAGTCTTATAACGGTACCTCACATAGGACCGGTTTTTTTTTTTAAATCAGAGTTTCTCGTAAGCCACTTGATGAATTTCGATTAATTTTGAATATAGAAGCCCTTTTATAAACGCAATAAAATAAAATCTAAAATTTTCAAAAAGAAATTTTAAGTTTTTTAAAAATTATTTAAATTTTTTTTTATTTTTTAAAAGCTTAAAGTGCTAGAAGTTGGCATACTCAACAAAATTGGAATATATTTTCGAAAAGTTTAAAAAAAAAAACTGTTTTCCGAAGAAAAACCTAGTCGAAAGGTTTTGATAAAAAAAAATCAGATGGTTTACTTCATTTTTTCCAAAAAAAGTTTTAACTAGAGAATTTTAACTGATCAATAATATTGCATATCATATTTTCCCTGCTTTTTTTCCAAAATCTCAAACCCCAAGACCACAGTCACACATTAGAGTAAGTTCGTCTGACCCAGTCGTGCACTTTATTAATCTAACCCCTTACTCTCTCACACTTTTTAAACTGTATGATTACCCAAGTTGCGTATTGAACCTTGATATTTAGTTTTAACCCCTTTTAACGGAGGTTATACCGTAAAAACTGTCTCTCACACTTAAGATAAGGTTCGTGCGATACAGTCGTGGATTTTATTTGTGTGTAAACTAGTATTTGGGTAATAATGACATTAACTGAGAAAAATACTTCCACCCATGAGTGCTCTGTTTTTGGAAAATAAAATATTTTTAAAGACATTTAATTCAAACGACCAGCGCCCTACTTGTTGTCAAATTGCAAATGTATTCCGCTAATATACCTAAAACAATTCAGCCATATTTATAGTTTTTAATTTGGCCGAATTTTGAGATTTTCGTTAACAATCACTAGTTGCTTTAAAGTCAACCCAAGGGCCAATGTGCATTTTAAATTTGCCATAGCTATGCTATTCACCGGAAGAATAATGGTCAAACAAACCTTTCAGTGGACAAATACCAACAAAACCTCAAGCCTCACGAATACCACTAGCCACTTCCATTCTTGATTCTGCTTCTTCATAATATTATTTTATTATGTTTCTCTACTAAATGGATCCTTGGGGAAAGTTCCTACACGCAAATTGACGCTCTTGGTCGGTCTGGCATCACTCAACTCAGTCTTTCCACTTTCAATCTTTTTCAATTTTCTCTATGGTCGACTCCAACTCCAAGCATAGTCTTTTAATAAATTGTCTCTCTGACTGGTGCTTTGTTTAACAACATCGTTGTCGACGTTAACGTCAACTTTCCACAAAAAGAAAGGAATATGTATGTGTGTGTGTATGGGCTCTTTAGGCCATAATCAAATACCAAGAACAAACTGTTGCTTTCCACCTCATCATATCTTCATCATCCTTGTGTTGGGGCAGGTTCATGTTTAACTCAGAAACACACTGCTAACAAAGAGTCTCATTTTTGATTCAAAACTATCCTCCTGAGGCTGAGGGTGAAATGTGTGTGCTTTTGCTTGAGCAAGTGGAATACTTGTTCCGAGTTGTGTATCCATTTGTTTAGAATGTTATCAATTATAAAGGATATTAAAATTAAGTGGATTTAGTGAGAAAATATTTCGAAAAAATAAATATTTTTGTTCGAATTAGTTTAAAATAAAATGCACGACTGGGTCGCACGAACTTGCTCTAATGAGTGACAGTGGTTTAAGGGCTTGAGATTTTGATAAAAATAAAATTTTCAAAATTCTTAAATAAATACTTAAACTAATTTGAGCTGAAAAAAAAGGACGCCATTTTATTTCTTGGATAAATTTAAATTTATGAGAATAAATTTAGAAAAATCTGTGGAGCGGTTTTTGAGAAAAAAAGTTTTTTTTGAAAAACTTTTTGAAAAAAATTTTCAAAAAAAATTCAAAAACGCCAGTTCATAGGTATTCAGCAAATACATTTACATATTTAAAATTTTTAAAAAAAAATTTAATAAGCAGTTTTCAAAATATTAATTTTTTAAATTTTTTTTTAAAAAATGCTTTTAAAAATACAAACAAATATTTTACAAAAATATTGGTATGCAATACAAATTGAGCTACTTACAGCTATATGTGTGTGAAATTTCGAAAGAATCGGTTGAGTCGTTTTCGAGATAGTCGAAAGCAAAAAAAACGGTCCTATGGAAAGTACCGTTCTTAGCCATTTTTTAAAACTTTTTTTTCAGCCATATGATTGGTCGTACCTAAAAAGCAATACTAATTTTTTTAATTAAAAATCGTTAGAGCCGTTTTTGAGAAAAATAAGCTTTAACGTAACGGTTGTATGGCAGGTACCGTTATTTTTTGAGCTAAAAAAAAAATTTCAATTTCCTTTCTGTACAACACCTAAAAAAGTCTATATACCAAGTTTGAAGCAATTCGGCCCACCCGTTTGGGCTGTAGGTCTACATACAGACAGACAGACAGACAGACAGACAGACAGACATACAGACGGACAGAATTTTTAGACCATCTTTTTTCGTCTTCGCTATCATCGTAATGTCATGTTTGATTGTTATCTCAAATTTTTTTTTTTTCGACGAATGCATAACTTGCCTTATAGTACCTATAATCGCAAGTAAAAACAAGCAGGTTGGTCTATAACGAGTGATTCATCGCGAGGTTTGATTTTCAATAGGCTTTTCTGATGTATGACGAAAATCAGAGTTCTCTGCGAAATGTCTTTCGGGCGATTCAACGAACTTACGGTGCACATAATCGACCTACTGAAACCACTTTTGCCAATACCATTCGAAAATTTGAGTCTCAGTTTACATAAGTGGATGAAACTTAACCGGTTCTAAGACCACATCCAGCACATTAGTGGTGAGACTGTTGAAAATGTAGCTAAGAGTGTACGCGAAGACCGTAAAGAATCGACTCGTCGTTCTCAGCAGATTGGCGTATTTAAATGACCTTAAAACGTACAAAATTCAACTTGTGCAAGAATTGAAGCCAGGCGACGTCAAATTTTCTCAGTTAATGGGCTTTGGAAAAACTCAATGAAAAACCGGTGACACGCCTCAATATCCGCGGACAAAATATCCGGGTCAAAATATCCGCGACAAAATATCTGCGGACAAAATATCCGCGGACAAAATATCCGCGGAGAAAATATCCGCGGGCAAAATATCCGCATACATCCAACCTCGCACTTACCCCAAGTCCTATAGTGTGTCCAAGCAGGGGGGTTGCAGGGGGGCAGCATGCCCCCCCCCCCCCCTTACATAGGTCATTGCTTATACACCGTAATATTATGCGTCGCGGATATTTTGATGCGGATATTTTGTCCGAGGATATTTTGTCCGCGGATATTTTGTCGCGGATATTTTGACCCGGATATTTTGCCCGCGGATATTGAGGCTCGCAGCCGAAAAACCGGTGTCCTATAAGTTAATAAACGAAATAGTGAAATCCATTAAAAACAACGGTATGGTGTGGCTTATGGGCTGATGGTAGAATAATTGGTACATTTTTCTTCAAAACGAGGCAAATCAGAATGGTACCGTCAATGATAACCGTTATCGCACCATGTTAACGGACTATGTGTTTCCCGAAATTCAAGCCGATGGACTCGGTGAGCTCTGGTTTCAAAAAAAAATTTAAGTTCACTTTCAAATTTTGAAAAAACTGCAAAAAAAAACTTTATGGTTACCCAATGCGTCAGGGCTATGGAGTTTTCAATCGTCGTTTTTCGTTCTTCCGTCCCTCTGTCTTTTAAGCTTCAAACAGGATTTTCACAAAAATCCTAAAGGTGGAATCAAGTTGGAGCTGGGGAATAAATACAAATTGCTGCTCAGACTGGGTTTGAAATCACAACTCTAAGTTTAGCAACCAAGCACTATTACATTCACTGCACCATTTCCACCCGCTAAGGTATTCAAGGACTGCAATCAATAAAGAGCCTGTACCCTCAAGCTTTTTTGTCAAATGAACCCTTAAAGAACCCCGATTGCAAATACTTCAAAGCAATCGAAGAATTACGATGAAAATCTCACTTCTGTTCGTACTGGACTTCTATTTTTAACCTATAGGAAGGTACCGTCCTTTTATTCTTGATACCTATTTTAATTTTTCAACTCTTATTATGTTCCACCAATATCACCTCTGTCTGTGCCACAGCAAAGTATATTTTTTGTGGTTTATCAATCAAACAACACTAATTAAGGTGTCTTGGTCCTAGCATACCATATCCAGGTTCTGATTTTGAACAGGTTTAATGAATTTTGGCTAATAACATGAATATCCTTTGGATAACACCCAAGCAAAGCAACATGGCTTTGACTATGAATATAATTGTGGTTTGGCAAACAGTGGCAAGTGGTATTTCCATTATGTGGTTTAATTGCCGTTCATTTGGCTGATTTTGGGGTGAATGTGGAAAATTAAGCCTTTTGGCTTAAAATTAGTTGACTGGAAGTGGATTGTTGAAAGACATTGTCTTTGAAACATCAGTTTTGAGAGCTGAAAAGTACAAGGGTAATTAATTTTCGACCCTTTAACTATGGACCAGCTTTAGGATTTCTATGTTGCACCGCTTTTCTCTCTAACAATAATCCCATCGCCAACACTACAAGAGTTACGTGGCTTCAGAATTCTGAGTAAGAGGTGTTAAATCCCTCTTAGTCAGAATTATGTGATGGATCTTCAGCCCAGACAATATTCTTAGTTTCTTCATTTTTTTTTTCTTGTAAATTAAATGATGCAGTCTTGCCACTAGGATTGGTGTGTCGCTTGAGATATGATCTTGGTAACCTGGACCCGAGTAAGGATTTATAGAAATGGCGCTGAAGATTTCTCTTATAATGAAATCTTTCCAGAATGGAATGGAATGAGTGTGAACAAAATTTTAAATTTCAAAATAAAACTTATAAAAATAATGGAAAAAGAGGAAAAAGAAACTGTTTTATTTGCAAACTGCACATTAGAAGCTAAGGGTTAAAATATAGTTCAACCTTAGTTACTACTTACCCCCGAAGTTTTTCCGTTAAACTAAGACCACCAATTGAATTAAGTCATTTATTAACAAATGTCCGTTACGTGTATTTTTAGCAAAAAACTAAGAACGCAGTTATCAATGAAATACTTACAAAAGATACCCACAAGGCACATCAAAATTGTTAGTCATTTTAATTTATTTGAAACTAAATAAAGTGCACGACTGGCGACTGGGTCGGACGAACTTGCTCTAATGAGTGGCAGTCGTCTTATGGTTTGAGATTTAAAAAAAAAAGCAGGGGAAAAATGATATGAATTTTATTGATCACTTAAAAATCACTAGTTAAAACGTTTTTTGGAAAGATTGAGGTAAGCCATCTGATTTCGATTACTGTTTAGAATTCTAAGAATTTTTTTTTTCAAAATCTTTCGACCAGTTTTTTTTCAAAAAATAGTTTTTTGTAAGCTTTTCGAAAATATATTCCAAATTTTTTTCGAGTATGCCAATTTTTAGCACTTTGTAGTTTTTATCAGAAAAATAAAATTGAAAAAATAGATTATACCGTTTTTAGAAAAAAACAAAATATAAAAAAAATACTTTTTAAACTTTTTTAAAAAACTCAAAAAAAAAACTTTTTTTTGAAAAATTTAAGAATTTATATTATTTCTTTTATAAAAGGGCTTCTACATTCAAATTTCATCGAAATTCGTCAAGTGGCTTACGAGAAAATCGGATTTCAAGAAACCGGTCCCATGTGGGAGGAACCGTTATAAGACTTTTCCTGAAAAATGTATTCCAACCAAAACATACAATAAGCTCATAAAACATTATTCAGAAAGTTTTATCAAAATCGTGGGAGCCGTTTTTGAGTAAAATTTATTTTTCACTAAAAATCGTATGGCAAGTACCGTTAATTTTAAAGCTAGAATGCTAATTCCAAAACCCCCTCTGTAGAACATCATAATAATACTATCTACCAAGTTTGAAGCAATTCGGTCCAGCCGTTAAGGCGAACGGACAGACAGACAGACAGACAGAATTGTCGGACCCACTTTTTTTGACGATTTATTTCTGCACGAAACCAATACTTTCTTTATAGAGAAAGTCAAAAAATTTAGCAACTTACAGAAATAAAATGCACGACTGGGTCGCACGTACATACTCTGTGGGTGCAATAGTACGACGAAAACAAACTTTTCGATCAATAAGAACAGCTCATTTTTGAAAAATTTGGTAAAAACTAAAAAAAAATTGGCTAAAACTGGAAAACTCGATATACGGGAGCTAACGTTAAGTAACCTTTTAATATTTAAAACTTAGATGTCATCTTTTGGGTGTTGTAAATGATACAAATTTCCGCTAATGGTCAAATTAATAACACTGATATTACCAATTTCCGCTATTATCATGTGTAGCCAAAAACTAAAAATGCAGTTTTCTTTGAAGTATTCTATATATGTAACATACAAAGTTTCATACAAATCGGGCGAGCCTTTTTTGAGTAAATTAAAAGAAAACGAAAAAATTGGCCAAAATCTAATGGCTCTTTGTATAGGAGCCACCATTTAAAAAAAGGAAAATGAAAAAAAATCAATGCCATCTGAAAGGAAGCTAAAAGAAACTATACCAAACAAAGTTTGAGTGAATTCGATGCAACCGTTGACAACTTATGGCCATTTGAAAAAAAGCCGTTAAGAGCAGATCTCCGTTATTTGCATTTTTAGCCAAAAACTGAAAACGCAGTTCTCTTAAAAACACTAAGAGAATATAACACACAAAGTTTAATCAAAATCGTTAGAGCCGTTTTTGAGCAAATTAGAAAAAACCAAAAAATATTGGCTAAAACTTATCGGCTCGTTGTATGGAAGCCACCGTTTAGAAAGGCTTCAGTGAAAAATTTATAAAGCCATCCTATGGAAAACTATAAAAAACTATGTCAAACGAAATTTGAGTCGATTCAATCAAGCCGTTGTGAACTTATGGCTATTTGAAAAAAAGCCGTTAAAACTTGATTTTCGTTAGGACTATTTGAGCCAAAAACGAAAAACGCAGTTTTGTTAGAAATGCTTAAAGTAAACTAAATTTTGAGTTTAATCAAAATCGTTAGAGCCGTTTTCGAGAAAATTCAAATTAAAAAAAACCGTTACTTGAAAGGTACCAGTTTGAGCCGGGCTAAAACGAAATAAAAAAAAACCTCGACAACCGTTTTTCTTCAAACTACTATTTATCAAGTTTGAAGAAAATCCGTCAAGTGGTTTAGGTAGTAGCATGACGTGAAAAAGCGCACATCCGCACAGACGCACAAACAGACCGACGGACGGTATGGCGAAAACCACTTTTTTGGGCTTCTCTATCATCGTAATGTCATGTTTGATTAAAACCTCGATTTTTTTTTTCTGCACGAAACCAATACTTGCCCTATTGAGCAAGTAAAAAATGAAAGAAAGATGTGTTGGATAGTACGCGGCTTTTCAAAGTAAGCTTACCTGGTTTGCTGTTCACATAGGCTTGTCGCTTGGCGGTTGCCGCGGCGTCGAAAAAAAAACACCACACTCCTTTTTGATTGTTCCTTTTTTCTTGATTTTTTTTTCTGGGATGCCTCTTTGCCTGTCGTCCATAATATTCATAATTCCTAAAAGAATGGAAATTATATCTTTTGGAAAATAATTAAAAGAAATGCTAACAGATTGTTGTGTTCTCAAAAATTCCATGTGACAACACAAGAAATTTTTCAGAACCAACATACGCATTGGAAACATTGAGAATTTCCAAGATTATTATTCTTAAATGTTCTCAATATGTTAGAGAACAAAGTAAAATGATAATATTGGATATTTAAACACTTTAAATTAATAAATTTAAACAATTTATACTCACTTTGTTCGATTTGCTTCATTCTCGTGTTGTTTACGATTTGATTTTTGTTTGTTTTGACAGTTCTTATTTGTCATCTAATGGTTTGTTATTGTTGACCCTTTTATTTGCGCTATTTATGTTCCTCGCACCTGAAGGAAAATGGGTCAGGTAAACTAAAAGAAATTCACTCAGTTTGAAAAGTCAAATCAAAGTGAATTATAGCGTTGCCAGATGTGGTGAATTTAAAAGAAGTCTTATTATTTATGTGTAGACTTTTGAAATGTGAGGAAATTAGGTAGTTTTGTTTGTAATATGTATTAAGCTTATGTTTATTTGAGGTATGATGGAAAACATCATAATTATAGTGCAATATTTAGGAGTAGGTATACAAAGTTCAGTTTTAAGAATATGTGCCAGACGTATTTGCAATTTAAAGATAAGGATAGGAGATGCTACCTATTATTTTTTTTATAGATATGAATTGAAATAGTTACCTCGCTCAGATGTATAGGGAACTATTTATTAACATGAAAATGAAGACTGGGAATGACCTTTGTAGAATTTCATGGCCATACCAAAGTAAAATCGGTTAGCAAAGTACGTACAACGCAAACAGCCAATTGTTCATTTGAATTATAAATTCAAATTTAAAGTGCATTTTTTAAATTATAAGATTTGAATAAATTTTGGGAGAACATCTAATAAAATCTTCAAATCTTATAATTTATAAGTCCCAAGTATTGTGACAAAAAGGTCATATTTGATTTATAAATTCAGGCACAATTTTACTTCATTTTTCTCAATTGATTAGTTAATTTTTTTATTATACCTACATAGATAAATTTTTTTTAGTTTTTAAGAATTTTGAATTTACATTTTTTTTAGTTAATAGTTTTCTTTTAGAGCTGGAGAGCTAAATGTTTAATGAAAATTCATTTAAATTAAAATTATAGAGTTGTTTGAAAAGTTCGTATTATGCATTGCTAATTCTTTACAGCTAAGGGTGTGTAGAGGTTTGACAAAGCCGTCCATATGTAGAGTTCTGGTGGTATGACGGACTGACATACCCATTCACTATGGACTAGGTTGCGACTGGTTGGTCATCTTAGGGGTTTTTTCCGAGCATCGGCCATGGAAGTAACATCAGGAAGCATCAGATTCAGATACTTGGGTGGGTTGGCCAGGCCTTCGTCAAAACCATCAGACGAGCGCTTGGAATTTAGTAGTACGGTACCTGGAAGGAGATAAAAAGTAAAATACTTTAGTTTTAGGGTGAAGATTAAGGTCAATTTAAGATTTTTATAAGTTTAAATTCGTACCAACGAAATTAACTTTGGTGGAGGTGGTTTTATTTCATTTTTATACTTCTGGTGGTGGGATTTCATTTTTTTTTTATTATAGTTGGTGGACATTTTGTGTATGCATTTTTTTATTATTCATAATTTTAGGTAGGTTTAGTTAGGTTAGTTTGATTTTTAAAAACACTATACGTTAATGTTCCTACAGGTAGCGTCAAAGTCCTTCGATTTGTGATAACGTTTCATACCTTTTAGAGAAGAATTATTATAATATTGAAGATCATTCATTGTTTACATTTTTCATCTTTGCTATATCTATACATACATGCATACGAACTGTTTGGTACCCTATTTCTTATTTTGTGTGTTTGTTATGTATGCGTTCGCCCCCTCCCCCACCCCTGCGGTCCAGTTCCAGAAACAAAATTCCTGTTTAAAGTTTGCAGTTTGCTTTTTGAACAAAACAAAGACATAACTTAAATTTTAAAAAAAATTTATTTTGAATATGGCAATAGCGATTATGAATGTATTTAACAATTCTTGAACCACAACCTGCTACGTAACCAAGGAATACAGACCGGAATGTTCATCTTCTTACTTCAAAACTGCGGCCGAAAGTTAGAAAACATTAATGCATATTAAGTCGTTTTACGGAAACGCTCCTTTAAAGTGGGTGTGTCAAAGAATTCAGAGACATATTTTTCATATTAGTGCACGAATACAAATTGGTAAAAATTTAATATTGGTAATTTAAATTTTTTGTTCTTTTATGAAAAGTGGGCGTAAGACACACCCGATCTTCAAAATGTTCTTAACATACACAAGCTACAAGTTTTTCGTTGAAATATAAGCATCGTTATTTTATAAAAATAGTATTGACGGTTTTGTATGAAAAGTGGGCGTCAGCAACGCCCAAACTAAAATATTTTGATTTGATTTAAAGAAAATTTACCCATTTTGATTTATTTTGTGGGAATTTTTTGTAAATGTTTCATTGATAACTGCGTTCTTAAGTTTTGGCTTAAAACACAGGTAACGGACATCTGTTTATAAACGGCTTATCTCAATTATTTTGAGTCTTTGTATAACGAAATAACTGGCTAAATTAGCGTATCCTATAACATTGTGAATAAGCTCAAAATGCGAGACATAATGACATCTTAAAAAATTAATTTGAACTTATTTGCTAGGAAACTGTGTTATCATCGTGGTATTTTGCACCCGATCCGTGGGTGCAAAATACCACGCAATTTGCGTGGTATTTTAATTTTAAAGTTTCTAGTTGAAAACCCTTCAATATTAATGACTTACATTCCCAGTAAATGTATGTTGGTTAAGTATGAAAATGTAAAGTAATGAACGCATTGAAGTTAAAAGAAAATTTGCTGCAATTGTCCATATTTCAACCCAAAAACAACGATAAAACAGTATAGTACATTCGGGCGTATGCGTACTTTTCTGAGTTTAATTTATTAAAATTTATTTAAAAATAAAACACACTACTGAGTCGCACGAACTTGCTCTAATGGGTGACAGTAGTGGTCTTGAGGTTTGAGATTTTGGACAAAAGCAGGGAAAAATGATTTGAAATTTTATAGATCACTTCAAAATTACTACTTAAAACGTTTTATAACAAAAATGAAGATGTAACAAAGTTACACATTTCCTGCCGCCCTTCTGCCTTCCGACCACCATGCCAGTGAGGCTAGAGCCAAATAATAACCACCACCGACAGCCCGCCCCCACTGACCGCCACAATACATTCCACCACCGCCACCGAACGACGCGAGGATTCCATACAATTATTCATATACTGAATAAAAGAATCACCATCACATGACGCAACGCCAACACTGAATTCTATTAAGGCAATTCCGAATACCCCTCCACCCCGCACTGCTGATTTGGACTGCCGACCACTTCCGAGTACCTAAACTAGAAGAGCAGTCTTAATTGGACTGCTCTTCAGTCAAAAAGATTTACACATTTGCAAGTATTTTTAAATTTTGACTATATTATAATTCACAGTTTCTCCTTTCAGTGAAATTCGATAAGTAGGAGTGAAATTTGCATGGCAAATCAGGCTCAACCTCCCATCTATTGGTAGAACGTTCTATTGCAAATGGAATACCGCGATTAGAGTTCTCAAGTCTCAACCAAAGGTACGCTGCGTGGAATACCAGCAAAAGAGTCACCAAGTTTTGAAGCTTAAGTTTTTTGTCAGATTTCCACTTCACTGCTTGTCGCAGTGGATCGCTGACTGGCATTAGGCCACTCGTTTATTGTCGTGGAGCTCTTTTTTTCAAGAGGAAGCTCTGCAGACTGCTGTTTATTGTCGTGGGGTTGCTGTTCTTGTAAGCTTCTCCATAGACCTAGCTTGGAACTACCCGTTTTTGTCGTGGCTACTCCTTTTCTTAGGGGTACCATAGCCCTGAGCCCTGCTCAACCGTTTTTTGTCAGCTTTTCACTTCGCTGTTGGTCGCAGTGGATCGCTGACCGGCAGTAGGCCAATCATTTATTGTCGTGGAGCTCTTCCTTTTAAGAGGAATCTCTGCAGACCTAGTGTTAAGGAATCGTTTGTTGTCGTGGACAGTTTCTCGAAGCTCCACAGACCTAGCATCTAAGTTATTATAAGAATTGAATTATATATAATCTTTTTTTTTTAAGATTATCATTAAGAATATGAAATATTTTGTTAAGCAAAATAAGATAAATAAAAATATTGTTTTTTCGGAGTTCGACACTCTTCAACCGTGATTTTTCGCTTTCTTTTGGGAACAATCCTGGACATCCATGAGCTAACCTCAGCCTAAGTATAAAAAAGCATCACAAAGTAAACCATCTAATTTCATTTACTCTGTGAAAAATTGTCAAACCAATTTTTTCCAAAAACGCTTTTTTTAGCAAGTTTTATTAATGACAAACAAAATCTAAAGAGGCGTTTCTGTTAAAATTCTTAATCTGCTTTAACGTTCCAATGTTTACCAACGATCGATCGCGGTTTTTAAATAATAAGATGAAAATTTTTGTGTTTGTACATACATTATAATCTTGGTTTAGTAGCAGGGTGTCTTGTTTTGCAGTTGAAACTGAGCTGTGAGCTTAAATTTTTATTTGACTAAGCTCATAACAATGTGTCTTGACAATAAGATTATTAAACATTGGGCTTTGACACACGTCTTTCTTTAATACTCTAGCTGTAATTGTACCTTCGTCAGATACACAAAATTAATGTTAATATATGTTCTCCTGTTGGTTCCTGGAACTGGAAGCAGCTGGCTGCACCCGGCACACAAGAAAACAGAACTTTACAAAATTTAAGATTAATCAAACAACCACTTAAGGCGTTCATTTTAGAATGAAATTAATTTACCAAATATTTTACCAAAAACGAACTCATGTTGGAATAGGGCATCAAACAGCTCATTGGAATCGTACTGGAGGCCTCGCTAATGTTCTGAATTTATATTCTCCAAGATTTTGAAAAAAAAAATCGATTAGCTTTTTAAAAACAAACCTTTTCTATCAAATTAATAATTTAAACAATTTTTAAATATGAGTCTTCTTAAAAAATGTAAAATCGTTATAGGAATCGCTTTTGAAACTACATGGCCTTTATTATATAGTTAGCTAATGATTTGTGTTTAAACAACATTATTCAATTCACTTTTACAAAATAGTTACAAGGGTGCTTAAAAATATAATTATAGTGGTATTTGTAAGACTCCGACATAAACAAACAATCGCATTTTCGAAATAAAGAGCAATGGAGGAAACATTATCAGCCTTACAGTTACAATTAATATTAAGTGCCATCATAAGGTGCTGGAAAAAAAAATATCAGAACCATTTCACTTCTCGATTGGACGCAACTCCAATCATTCATCCGAGGCACTCTGCACAACAATGAATAAGTCCTGATGAAATCAATTGGCTTTGCACAACCAGGACCATTTTATAAAATCCATTCAAATCCTTTCATCTCGGAGCTATTTTTCACTCATGTTTCAACCAGTTGTTTTGTATTTTATATTTTTTTTGAAAATGGAGGATTTTCGTTCGTCTCTAGTTGTTTTTGTTTTCTACTTGTTACTGTGGTGTGTGGTGTGGTGTATTTGAATAGGATTTTAGGGAAAATCTACAAAATCTATCTCAAAGCTAGAAAAAAAATAAAAAAATGGGATAAAATGCGACTAGGGAATCTCAACAAGCTATCAAAGTATCCGGAAAACCATTTGACCATAGTGCATGGCCCAATGTGATGTTTTTTGTGTTTCTATTCATACGTTTTACCATTGTATGGGAACGAGACTAAAACAGATGAAGGATGCATTTGTGTGGGGTTGGGTTGTAAAAAGTAATTTATTTCCATACCGTTTAGTCCTTTATCTTTTCCAGAGAAAAGACCATCAAAAGTACGAAGTTTATGCTGTGAGAGTTTTTCCCTTGTGAATGGGATTTTATTTGCCATAGTTATCAGCGATTGAACTGAAATTGTTTGCATTTTGATAAATGGTTTGACTAGAGTATCTAGTGCATTGTTGGAAACAAAAAATATCATTTTTTTAAATAAATGTCGTCACTTTTTTTTTTTTTTTTAGTCTTTCCTTAGGGGAATGCGTCATCGCAATGAAGTAACAAAAGAAAATATTTTTGGTGCAATTCTTTCTATCTCAATTTCAAAACCATGCAAGTCTGAAACATAATGTCCCCAGTTGAACGGTTCTTATTAAGCGCTAGACTTCTATAAAATCATAATACAGCTCATTGTAATTTAATTTGACACTCGAAGGGTAATTATTACCCTTATCACAAATTATCACAGAACAAGCGATTAACATATTTTATTTGAATATTTGATATTCACAATGGGAGGGGAAAACCAAGCCGGGTAAAGCATTCCACACTCTTGTAATGCGGCTTAGAAATGAGTCTCTAATACTTAACAGTAAGTTCGAGATCATTGTCGAGGGTAAGCTGATGCGCATTCCTAATGATGAGAGTCTTAATGGAAAATTTTTAAAGGGAGGGAATGCATCTGGCTTCAGATATCAGATATACTCCTTCTAGAACTACAAAGAAGGATGAGAAGGGAAAAAATGTGTCTTGCATCGACTTTTCCCGTGCATTTTTGGCGACATTAAATATGTGTTCGGTTAACAAAAGTCAGTTTTTAAAATGCATATTTACCTAGAATGAAAGACTTTTCGATTTCCTTAAGCACGTGCTCCACAGTATTTGTGTTTTGCTCTGTGTTATGATGCAAAATCAATGAACAAGTGAAAAATCAAGAAAAGTGCGTAAAATATTGAACGGTGAATTAATTTTAGGCCGTAAGAGACCGATAAAAGATTTCGTATTTGCAACGAAAAGAAAAAGCTCTTGGTGAGTTAATTTGATTTTTATAGTGAACTAGCCTTACCCGGCGTACGTTGAAACGCCCCTTCCCGATTTTTCTTCTCATTATTTCATTTACTCCTCTAATGTTTATACAAACATTGAAAAATTCCTATGTTTTTTCTTATATGAACGTAAAATTCCAGATATAATACCAGCGCCATCTATTGGCAGATTTTCGGACCGCTCTATAAACCTTCGTTATGACTTGTAGAACAAATTGCATTTAGCACTCAAGGGGGTTGTGTGCATATGCATAGTTTTCGAGACTATAGCGTAAACACACACAAATTTTGAATTTTATAGATTTAGAACGAAAAAGTTTCACTTGCATCGGGGCTTCATAAAACAACACAATTTTTTCTTTAGATCTATCATATAACTAAAACCATCATACAAAATTAATAATTTTTTTACTTAGAAAATGGAGTTGAAATATACTGCGGGCAGAAATAAATTTTTTCACAAAAAGTCGAATTTCTTACACATGAGTCAATTTATTAATTTTATTTTAATTTTTTAATAAAGGTACACATTTTATCTAGACATAATATGCTTAATAAGTTCGTTCTGACAGTTAGTGCAGAAGAAATTATAAATGTTTTATATTTATACCACCGTCAAAATCGAGTTTTTTGAAAACCAATTCAGTGAGACAAATTTGGACATAACTTTGAGGGTCGCAGGTAGTCGCATCTGATTTTTTCTGTGCTGCAACTTGAGAGTAAGGAACATACGTTGATGTATGTCATTACTTCGAGACAAGTGGAGCTAGATTTAAAACTCCTAAGGTTTACCTCAAAGCATTTTTTTAGTACCAATGTTTGAGGCTTCTTATAGAAAGCTATACTTTTATCAATTTTATTATTTTTTTGTTTTTCAATTTTAACTCAAAAACAGACCATGATATACAAAGTAACAGAATTTATGTTAAGGAACTTCGGAAAAAAACTTGTTGAAAAAATATTTTTTTCAACTTTGAGGGCTTGATAAACTAATAAGCAAATAAGATTTATTTAAAAATTCCTTTATGTCATATGCCCAGGTTATCTAAGTGTATTTAGACATAAAAACCAAAAGGCTTAATGAAACATTTTCCAAATGATTTTTTTCCGCACTCAGACCACTGTGTTCAGTGCTGCAGAATCATTTGCAGGAGTAATCAAAAGGTTGCTACCGACATCGACAGCAGCTTCTGGAAACCCAAGTAATGACTCGGAATTATTTCGGGCAAAGTTTTTGGTCAACGCGGTGGTTTCAGGCCAAGTAAGGCAACTATCGGCCAAATTTGGACACTACGACAAATTTTAGAAATGCTCAAGAATTCCGGAACGATGCGCTTTGACAGGCAAGAATTCACAAGTACAGAATTACAGGAGGCGGGAATTGGTCTGGCTGTTAATATATACAAAACAAAGTCTGGACACCATGTACGACATGTGACCTGGTAGAAAAAACAAAAACAGTGGCTCAGATGGTTGGGGCATGTTTAGCACGCGACAGCTCCCAAATTTTCAATTCCAACCCTGACTGGAAGTCCCGACCACGACAGAGGACGACCTCAATCAACTAAGGCAACTGAATAGGGACTGGCTGCAAAGTATATTTGCTGAGAGCGTGGTCCACGCATTGGACTGTATACGTGTAAGCTTAAGCATAAGTGTGGGCAAAATCGTATCGTCACCTCCAAGTGGTGCCTGCTGGATAGCCGAAAGGTGAACTAATGACGAAGGTTGGATCCATCGGATCCATAGGTTGTAGATACCTGAGTTATCTTCTCAGGAACTAGGAGCAGGAGGAAAGAGATACGCTCTGAAGATCCAACCACCACAAAGATCTATATGTCATGCACAGGCCTCACAAGCCGGTCATGAAAGGAAAATTCTATTGTGATGAAAACCGCAGAAAATGCCTCGGATGAAAGAACCAAAAATGTTGACGACACCCCCCCCCCCCCCCCCCCCTCAACAAACGAAAAACGGAAAACGATTTACGCATATGCACGTGGAATGTGCGTACGCTAAACGGTCCGCGTAAAGCCGAGCAGCTAGCCGAGACCCTCGACAGCCTCAACGCTGATATAACAGCCCTGCAGGAGATGCGATGGGATGTACCGGGCCTGAGAATTACAGAGGACTGTAATTTCTATTATGGGAAATGCCGCTTTGATAGGAGATCGCGCTTGTTTGGGTGCGGATTCGCTGTCAGAGGAAGACTTAGGCAAAAGGTATTGAGTTTCCGCGAAGTCAGCGAGAGAGTGGCAACGATCCGCATTAAGGCCAAATTCCACCACATAAGCCCAATAAACGCCCATGCCCCTACAGAAAAGAAAGACGACGCTACTAAAGAATGTTTCTACAAGCTCCTCGCCATGCCCAAAGCATGACATTAAAATCCTCTTGGGGACTTTAATGCCAAAATTGGGAGGGAGGACATCTTTGGTATAACGATCGGAAAACACAGCCTGCACGACACCACCTCCGACAACGGACTCAGGCTCATCGATTTTGCAGCGGGAAAAAACATGGTGCTGAGCAGCACACGATTCCCACGTCCCGACATCCACAAGGGCACATGGCGATCCCCAGATGGTCGAACCTGCAACCAAATCGACCATGTTGTGATTGATGGGAGACACCCCTCCAGCATTATGAATGTCCGTACATTCCGAGGAGCAAACATCGATTCGGATCACTACCTAGTCGGTGCAAAACTTAGGGTACGGATCTACATGGAAGTTCTTAGGCGAACACCGACTACACCGGGGAAATTCAATGTTGAACGTCTTCAATCGGAAGAGACCGCCGCTGCCTATGCCGACCGCGTATCCCTTGAGCTTGCGAGAAATCCTTCGACTGATGACATGAACCCGGAAGACCAATGGCAGCTATGTCAACAAGCCATAAGAAGTGCTGCGTCAGAGGTATTGGGCTTTTCACATCCACCCCCCAGAAACCCCTGGTTCGACTCCGAATGTGCTCAGGCAAACAAAGCCAAAACGGCGGCATACAAGTCGTGGCTCCAGAGAGATACTAGAGCATCCAGAAATCTCTATGTTGAGCGAAGGAAAGTTGAGAAACGTCTACTCAGGAGAAAGAAAAAAGAACACCAGCAACGCGAAGTCGAGGAGATGCAGAGATGTTTTTGCAGAAAAGAGGTACGAAACTTCTACAAAATGGTGAAACAGTCTACATCTGGTTTCACAAGCCGCCCTGGGCCCTGCAAAGATCAGGATGGAAACACTATAGTGGAATCGCAGGCGATGCTAGCCATCTGGAGAGACTACTTTAACCGGTTGCTAAATGGCGATGACAGCCAAGATCCCGCCCAAGATCAACTTGTTCCAGTTAATCCAGATTACGACCACGAACTAAACCCGCCCGACCAAAATGAATTTAAATTAGCCATCACCAGACTAAAGATGAATAAAGCAGCTGGATGTGATGGCCTACAAGCGGAGCTTTTTAAACACGCTGGAGATGACCTGGTCAGGAGCATACACCAACTCATCTGCAAAATATGGTAGTATGCCCGATGAGTGGAATCTCAGTACCATCTGCCCGATTCACAAAAAAGGAGACCGCCTACTCTGCGCGAACTATGGAGGCATAAGCCTTTTTAACATCGCCTATAAGATCCTGTCCAGCGTTTTATGTAAACGTCTCAAGCTGTTTGCTGATGATCTGATAGGTCCTTACCAATGCGGCTTCAGACCTGGAAAATCTACCACCGACCAGATATTCACATTACGCCAGATCCTGGAGAAAACCTAAGAATATAACATCGACACCCATTACCTGTTCGTCGATTTTAAAGCTGCCTACGACAGTGTTTATAGAGTTGAACTGTATCTTGCCATGTCTAACTTTAGAATCCCTGCTAAACTGATACGCCTTATCAGGATGACGTTGGAGAATGCTCGCTATTTCGTCCAAGTTGGTAGAGACTCTACTGAAACCTTCGAAACCACCAGAGGGCTAAGACAAGGTGACGCACTGTCATGCAGCTGTTTTAATATTGTGCTTGAAAATGTAATACGGCGACCCATGCCAGTACATCAGGCACCATTTTCAATAAATCGACACAATTACTTGGGTTTGCTGACGACATTAACGTGATAGGAAGAACAAGAACGGTGCTTTCACTACTATGGAGTCAGCAGCAAGCAGAATGGGGCTGAAAATAAACGAGGACAAGACGAAGTATATGCTTTCATCAACAAAAGTCCAATCCCACCACCGACTTGGTCAGAACGTAAACATTGATAGGTATAACTTTTGAGGTAGTCAGTGAGTTTGTCTACCTGGGCACTATGCCCAGGTAGACCAAGCCAAGGTAGACCTCATCTTCGATGGAGCGGCCAGGTAGAGGGAGACAACCGTCAACTTGGAGTACAAAATTGGAGACAGCAGGCTAGAGATCGAGCCGGCTGGAGGGGCATTCTCAGCAAGGCCCAGGAGCACCACGCTCCAGTCGCGCCAACATAAGTAAAAGTAAGTAAGTCAACTCTTATAGTCGGGACAAATAAGGCAAATCACAATAATCTTGTCCAAATTGCTTTCTATTAGAACCCAATGCCAAGAAGTTTGTTTTAAATGACATAAATTTCGACGTAAAATCACCAACATTTTGTAAATCAAAGCAAATCAAAAACCTTCCATGCACTGCTTTTCAAATTATGTTTGCAACCAAAATTGTCCTTCAACTTCCAAGTTGTACCAACTATACCTACAACGTTATCGAGAAGTAAGTCCTTATTTTCTGAACAACTTTCTAAATAGTCTCCCGGTTTGTCCTCACTTTTGTAAAATCAATACAAATTTCACCAAACCAATATTATCCATTGAAATTTATAACTTTGGCAATGAGAGTTTCTAGGAACGATAAATAGTTTATAAGTCCCCCCGGACATTCGTGATAAATTAAACTTCCTTCCTTAACCAAACGAGTACAAGAGAACGAGCTCATGGTGGATTGTCCTGTTTCGTATTCCGTATTGCTCTTTCATCTATAATATACCATGATGAAAAAAAAGAGAGAAGCAGATGAAGCAGAAGAGTTTCCCAATTTTTGGGGTTTATGTGTACAGTATAGCACACATTTTGTACGATTGTCCCTGGAAAATTGGAAATTTGCATTCAGGATTAGAGAGCTCAGAGGAATGAATATTACTTTATTTTCATTGTAAAATGTAAGGCAGAGGAGATTCGATATGTTGTATGAATGTCTGTGTGCAATATAGGACAACTTTGGAGAGTCAGAGTATTGAATTTTACACTTCTTTTTCTGGGCAAAAGTACCCATTTGGGAATGATTTCGATTTTGTTATCGAAGAAGACAATTTTCTTGGGAAACACAAAAACAAAACAGGATATATAAATATTTTTATTGTTGTGGTGGGAAAAGTTCTTCTCTTTTTTTTTTTATTGTCATATAAGAGTCCTTGTATATTCATAATATCAAGACTTGCAGGGGGAGTATTTACCACATAATTGCTCACACAATGCGCCTGCAGTCCTCTCTGATTGCATTGTGTAAGGTCAACATACCCTGTTTTACTACTCCATTAATCATGCAAGTATAGGATATATCGATGTAGTTGTTTCTTCGTTAAATTAGGTAACCAAGGCACATGTGGAAAGGACGTTTGGTTGATTTGCTACCTTTCTACCGATAAAGGAACGTATCCCATGAAATTTTGTAGAAAAGCTGATGCAATGCAATATGGCTCCTGGCAATTATTCTCATCAACTAGATACATTGGGTATTTATATATTAAATGTATGTACTATTTCCAATTTATTAAATTACTTCCGGGGTATTGATTATAGAGCTTATATATTGAAGAACATGTTTAATAATTCAAGCATTTGTCAGGATAGTAAGTTATGGTTTATGCAGGTGCTGGTATATCTATATTTATTTGACAGCTTTATTATATGTTGTCCATGTTGAAGTAAGTGTTCTTCGATTACCAAACATGTAACATCTGATCTATGAATTAAAGTCATAAATCAAAACTTTTCTGGTTGAATAACTCAAGAGCAAATTGGTTTTAGGAGACGTTTGTATGTTTACGTTTCTAGGGATGATTTAAGGTGTGAATTTGTGTTTTTACTTGCTCTACAACACAAGTATTGGTTTTGTGCAGAAAAAATAAAATGCACGACTGGGTCGAACGAACTTGCTCTAATGTGTGGCAGTGGTCTATAGGGGTTTGAGGTTTTGATAAAAATAAATTTTTCAAAATTCTTAAATAAATACTGAAACTAATTTGAGCTGAAAAAATGTACGCCATTTTATTTCTTGGGTAAATTTGAATTTATGAAAAAAATTTATAAAAATCTGTGTAGCGGCTTTTGAGAAGAAAAGTTTTTTTTGAAAAACAAATTTAAAAAAAAACAAATTAAAACTACTAATCAAGATAAACCGATTTTTAACCTTAAAGCCCCTTTAAACCCCCACCCCCTTCCAATTACCGACCACAGATCGTAGAAGTAATTAATTTTTACTTGCTCTATAGGGCAAGTATTGGTTTCGTGCAGAAAAAAAAAATCGAGGTTTTAATCAAACATGACATTACGTTGATAGAGAAGCCCAAAAAAGTGGTTTTCGCCATACCGTCCGTCGGTCTGTCTGTGCGTCTGTGCGTCTGTGCGGATGTGCGCTTTTTCACGTCATGCTACAGCCTAAACGGCTTGACGGATTTTCTTCAAACTTGGTATATAGCAGTTTGAAGAAAAACGGTTGCTGAGGTTTTTTTTATTTTGTTTTAGCCCGGCTCAAACTGGTACCTTTCAAGTAACGGTTTTTTTCAATTTGGATTTTCTCGAAAACGGCTCTAACGATTTTGATTAAATTTATAATTTAGCTTACTTTAAGCAATTCTAACAAAACTGCGTTTTTTTTTTTTGGCTCAAATGGTCGTAACGAAAATCAGGTTTTAACGGCTTTTTTTCAAATAGCCATAAGTTCACAACGGCTTGATTGAATTGACTCAAATTTTGTTTGACATAGTTTTTCCTAGTGTTCTATAGGATGGTTTAGTAAATTTTTCACTGAAGCCTTTCTAAACGGTGGCTTCCATACAACGAGCCGTTGAGTTTAAGCCAACTTTTTTTGGTTTTTTCTACTTTTCTCGAAAATGGCTCTAACGATTTTGATTAAACTTTGTGTGTTATATTATTTTAGTGTTTTGAACAGAAGTGCGTTTTTAGTTTTTGGCTAAAAATGCAAATAACGGAGATCTGCTATTAACGGCTTTTTTTCAAATGGCTATAAGTTGTCAACGGTTGCATCGAATTCACTCAAACTTTGTTTGGTATAGTTCCTTACAGCTTCCTATCAGATGGCATTGATTTTTTTTAATTTTCTCTTTTTTAAATGGTGGCTCCAATACAAAGAGCCACTAGATTTTGGCCATTTTTTTCATTTTTTCTAATTTACTCAAAAAAGGCTGCCCTGATTTTTATGAAACTTTTTATGTAACATACATATAATACTTCAAACAAAACTGCATTTTTAGTTTTTTGCTATACATGATAATAGCGGAAATTGCTTTTAACAGTATTATTAATTTGGCCATAAGTGGACATTTGTATCATTTGTAACACCCAAAAGATAACGTCTTATTTTAAATATTAAAGGTTTCTTAACGTAAGCTCCCATATATCGAGTTTTCCAGTTTTAGCCAAATTTTTTTGGTTTTTACCAAATTTTTCAAAAATGAATTGTTCTTATTGATCGAAAAGTTTGTTTTCATCGTACTATTGCACCAACAGAGCAAGTACGTGCGACTCAGTCGTGCATTTTATTTCTTTCACAATGAATTTCATCCTACTATTATTACTTGCGATTATAGGTAGGTTTTTTAAGGCAAGTTATGCATTAGTCGAAAAAAAAAGTTTTGAGATAACAATCGAACATAACATTACAATGATATCGAAGACGAAAAAAGACAGTCTAAATATTCTGTCACCTACAGCCCAAACGGGTGGGCCGAATTGCTTCAAACTTGTTATATAGAGTTTTTTAGCTATTGTACAGAGGGGAAATTGAAATTTGTTAGCTCAAAAAATAACGGTACCTGCCATAACAGTTACGTTAAAGCTTATTTTTCTCAAAAACGGCTCTAACGATTTCGATTTAAAAAAATCAGTGCGTTGCTTTTTAGGTGCGACCAATCATATTTTTAAAAGCATTTAAAAATAAAATGCACGACTGGGTCGCACGTACTTGCTCTGTGGGTGTAATAGTACGATGAAAACAAACTTTTCGATCAATAAGAACAACTCATTTTTGAAAAATTTGGTAAAAACCAAAAAAATTTGGCTAAAACTGGAAAACTCGATATATGGGAGCTTACGTTAAGAAACCTTTAATATTTAAAATTAAGATGTCATCTTTTGAGTGTTCTAAATGATACAAATGTCCACTTATTTCCAAATTAATAATACTGTTAAAAGCAATTTTCGCTATTATCATGTATAGCCAAAAACTAAAAATGCAGTTTTGTTTGAAGTCTTCTATGTATGTTACATACAAAGTTTCATAAAAATCGGGGAAGCCTTTTTTGAGTAAATTAGAAAAATTGAAAAAATTGGCCAAAATCTAGTGGCTCTTTGTATAGGAGCCACCATTTAAAAAAAAGAAACTGAAAAAAAAATCATTGCCATCTGATAGGAAGCTGTAAGGAACTATACCAAACAAAGATTGAGTGAATTCGATGCAACCGTTGACAACTTATGGCCATTTGAAAAAAAGCCGTTAAGAGCAGATCTCCGTTATTTGCATTTTTAGCCAAAAACTGAAAACGCAGTTCTCTTAAAAACACTAAAAGAATATAACACACAAAGTTTAATCAAAATCGTTAGAGCCATTTTCGAGAAAATTAGAAAAAACCAAAAAAAGTTGGCATAAACTCAACGGTTCGTTGTATGGGAGCTACCATCTAGAAAGGCTTCACTGAAATATGTATAAAGCCATCCAATAGAACACCATAAAGAACAATGCCGAACGAAGTTTGAGTCAATTCAATCAAGCCAACGCGAACTTATGGCCATTTGAAAAAAGCCGTTAAAACCTGATTTTCGTTAGGACTATTTGAGCCAAAAACGAAAAACGCAGTTTTGTTAGAAGTGCTTAAAGTAAGCTAAATTTTGAGTTTAATCGAAATCGTTAGAGCCGTTTTCGAGAAAATCTAAATTGAAAAAACCGTTACTTGACAGGTACCAGTTTGAGCCGGGCTAAAACGAAATAAAAAAAATCTCGACAACCGTTTTTCTTCAAACTACTATATATCAAGTTTGAAGAAAATCCGTCAAGCGGTTTAGGCTGTAGCATGACGTGTAAAAGCGCACATCCGCACAGACGCACAGACGCACAGACGCACAGACGCACAGACAGACCGACGGACGGTATGGCGAAAACCACTTTTTTGGGCTTCTCTATCATCGTAATGTCATGTTTGATTAAAACCTCGATTTTTTTTTTCTGCACGAAACCAATACTTGCCCTATAGAGCAAGTAAAAATTTAAATTAATATTTTGAAAACTGCTTATTTAATTTTTTTCTAAGAATAATAAATAAATGTATTTGCTAAATACCTATTGCTATAGGAACATTTTTTTCACTAACAAAACAGATAACATACACAACCAAACACCGATCGCGATATAATTAATTTAAACTATTTATTTGTTACTTAACTATTTGGATTACCCGAATCCAAAAGCAAAACGCGATTATTAAAACAAAAGAATAACAAACGAACACACAGAGACGATGTGCAACACGATTAGGAAACTTTAAATGAAATCTAACGCAAAACGTCAAACGCCGGTGTGTTTGATAGAAAAGATAAGGGAACGATCAAAATCATAAAAAAAAAATACTCCTAGCCAAACAGCAAGTGCAGTGCTGTCTCCCGTTAGCTCAGCTAGAAGTGGGTTCGATAAGAACAACACTTTTATTAATAGCGCTCGATTAATAAAACGAAACGATGAATTGAATTCATGTGTATATAGAGTACCGGGAGTGTTATTATATACGAATGGGCGCCAGGAAACTTTTATGGTGTTTGCCTTACCAAATGGAAGATGAAAAATGTCTTCAATTTTAAGAAAATAAACAATTGAATTATTATTCCCAATGGGAATCTTCTTATTATCTTATCTTTTTCTTTTCAAAATCCAAAATTGAAATCATTCAAAATGGAGGCTTGGTTGGCCTGTCCATTTCGCCATGACCATATGGCCATCCTCTTCAGATCTTTTGCGTGGTGGTGTTCTTGTCTCGGTCATACAGCAGTATCCCACCCTTAAGTGCTGAGAGGTGCGACCGAGAGCAGTGATACATCCATTGCACGCGATCCTATGCGTTGAGCGTTGGCTCATTGGACGTGTTCAGCCTTCTGCAGTCAACTCTTTTATTTTAAAAAGGCAAGTGAAAAACTACGAAATTACACGCAAAGTCTCCAGCCCAAACCGGCCCATATTAATAACTTTGAAAAGAATATTCTTGTTTAAAAGAATCCTAACCATTTCCATCTAAAATGGTGGGATTTATAAATAAGACAAATTTTCATTCTGTAGACCATCGCGCAGATAATATCAAAAAGGGAACAATTTATGTTGGTGTGTGTATAGTTCACACATTGTTGGACATGAGTCATCTCCATGCCTTTCTTTGCTTTTCGACCTTCTGTCGAAAACTCGCTGACTAAGTGGCTCTCCCGCCTTTCGTAACATAGTATTGACACCCTGTCTAACACTTCTGATGGAACCTAGATTGGTTACTTTTCCAAAATACTTAAGGAGCAGTCCTCTGGCTTATGGTCCAGGTTTCTACTGCATTCTTTAAAGCATTTTGGAGCCGCAACAGGAAGGGAATGCGGGACAAAAAGTTATTAAAGGGGAAATGGGTTGATGAAACTTGTTGTAGTAAAATTTACCGCAACACTATGAACTAGCGTTTTTGAATTTTGTTTGAAAATTTTTTTCTCAAAAACCGCTACACAGATTTTTATAAATTTATTCCCATAAATTCAAATTTATAAAAGAAATAAAATGGCGTACATTTTTTCAGCTCAAATTAGTTAAAGTATTTATTTAAGAATTTTGAAAAATTTATTCTTATCAAAATCTCAAGCCCCTAGACCACTGTCACACATTAGAGCAAGTTCGTGCGACCCAGTCGTGCATTTTTTTTTTTTTTGTTTGGCTTTAAAAATTATCAACCCTGGTCTTTTATACCAAACTTATCTCGAAAATATGGTGATTTTGGATTAATAGCTTTAAACTGCTAAGAGAATTTGTTTTATTTTCTCGAGTTTCTCTCTTCTAATGCAAATTTAGCTACCCACTTTATATAATGTTTAAAATTGTTTAGCTATATACTATCTTAAAGATTTTCAAAATTTACTGGAGAATTGTATGTTGTGTCTGTGTTAAGCTTTTAACAAACAAAGCTATTGAGTAGCTCTTAAATACTCCAATTTAACTTTTAAGAAATGGCATTCTATTGTAATCAAATACACATTTCGATTTCAAAAAGGAAACAATAAAGAATAGTTTGTTTTGAACTTCTTACTTCTTGATATCAAAACAATAACCAAACCTGAAGAATTTATTGAAATCAATACTCAAAAACATTCAACATCAGTTAGATATAATATTATGTATCTATATAAGAGTAGTAAGAAAAATGCCATACCATATCACCTCATCCTTCTTATAATAAAACAAGAAAAATATTTAGAAAGTTAGCATTTTGAAAACAGATGTTAACAGTGTTCGGAGTAAGTTCACATTCAAAAGAAGAGTGCATGAGAGGAAGGATATCATATATATTGCTCACTGCCCCACTTCTCGGTAAATTTCGACTCCTTGAAGAACACATACACACTTATATTCATATGCAACTGAAAAATAACTAAGAAGTAGTAGAATCGATATTATGTTTTATAGTTTTGACATTTGTTCTCAACGCAACATTCTTGAAATACTTTATCTTTATGCAAAGATTTGTGCGATTGTGATATAAATTGCTGAAGAAACATTCAGAAGTCCTTGCTCATATAGTGTAACTGTAAGTGTTTTCCATTTCCGAGACATACATATGTATATGTATGATGGTTGCAGCAGCACCGGATCTAGGATTTTTTCAAGGAGGGGAAGGCGAGCGGATGCTCTCACAAATTTTATTAGTTTATCTGAAAAAAAGAAGGTTTACGGAAATGCTTAAGCTCGTATCGTAAACCTATGTATCTACATAGTTAAGTTATATAACTATTATTCTCATTGCAACACATATTTTAAAGTAGAATGCGTCAATTAATCACGTTGGACATGTTGTGTCTTGTCTTAGTAGGTACTTAATCCAATTATTGTTATTAACATGAAAAAATGCATAAATATTAAAGTTGGAAAAATGGTCATGGCCATTCCTGGGGATAATAATTGGGAAAAAAAAGTTATAACATACATTTTTACTTGCTCTATAGGGCAAGTATTGGCTTCATGCAGACACAAAAAATGTAGGTTTTAATCAAACATGACATTTCGCCATACCGGATTCAGGTCGGTCTGTCTGTATGTTGTTATGCTACAGCCTAAAGGCTTGGCTCTACAAACTTCATGTATAGGTAGCAGTTGATAGAAAAACAGTCGTCGTCGCGGTTTTTTTATTTCTTTTCAGCCTATAGCTCAAACTGGTACCTTTCAAGATACGGTTTTTTTTTCATTTTGGATTTCCTCGAAAGTGGCTCTAAGGATTTCGATTAAGCTCATTATTTAACTAGATTTGTTGACGTTTTTGATAATGCTACATTGTTATGCAGAGTAGTGAGGGCTAGAGCGGTCTCAGCTTAGTGCAAAACCTAAAAAACTTTTTTTAACGCAACGCATCAAATTTGGTAACTAACCAAATTTTATTTTACAACGCATGATAATTGCAAGTTTAGATACACATGCATATTCCTTTTTACTTTCATGAAAGTAACAGCTATTATAACAGATTTTGAAAAAGTCTAAAAGGCGTTAAGATGTTGTTTTTTTTTTAATAAAAAAAAATTAAATACTTAGCACAACAGCTCAAAGCATGTCCGGGGCATGTGCCTTACATTCTCAACCAATCCTGTGTGTGCATTAACATTCTGCAGGAATGGAAGCGATCTAAAATTTACGGCCAAATCCGAAGGGCTAAGAGAGGCACTTCCCATGACTTAATTCCATGGAGGATTTGTTATTTCTTAAAATTAGGTGGAGTGTGGAGTCAGGGATTGAAGCTAGAATTTCCGGTGTTGCAGTCCGACACACTTACCACTACGTCACGATTTATTTATTTTATTATTTGTTATTTTTTGAATAACAATATTATAACAACATTTTTTGCATGCAATAGATTAAAAAACTAACTCCTTACGTTTAGAACACTTTTTTTTTTTTTGCTTTTCACTCTTTTTTTATTGGCTTTGCGCCCCCTCCAGGCTGACGCCCAGGATATAACTGTTAGTATTATAATGTTAGATTGGGTACGACCAGTACTACACTTTAATTCCAAAACTTACAAAACGACCAGACAAACTACAACTACAACACACACACAACACAACGAACGAAACAAAAGACTGGAGAATGAAGGAATCTGCGTCCCTACCAGAGTAGACACCACCAACATGAGTTGTTTGTTAAGCGGCCCACAGACACCACACTTGTTCGCGCGCATGTGTATGTGCGAGGAAATGTGTGCTGTCTGTGGGCTGGCGCGCACACCGATTTTCGGCGCGAGTAAAAATCAAAACTTTTTGATTTTTTGGTGTCGGTGTCTCGATCGGTGTGATGTGTATGGGTATGCGCGCGCACATTTATTGTTCAGTTGCATCGGAGTTGTGATCGAGTTTAGGTGTGCGGAAGTTTATAATGTCAATTCGTGATTGCGAGTTTTTCAGATCTTTTATAGATATTTATAAGGACTTGCCGGAGATCTGGCAAATAAAGTCAACAAATTATAAAAACCGGGACAAGAAAAAAGAAGCATGGGAAACGCTATTAAAAAAATATGTAGAGCACGATAGTCATGCAACAATTGACGCTGTTAAGCGAAAAATTATGTCAATGCGTGCATCCTACCGTCGGGAGTTAGGTATCTAAAATTAAAAAAAGTGAGCGTTCGGGTGCGGGTACTGACTCCGTCTATGTACCAACATTGTGGTACTTTAATGAACTGGAGTTCCTTAGGGATCAGGAAACCCAAATCGAGGGAACATCGACAATGGATTTGTCTGATGAAGAAAATGAATTAAGTGCCCACAAGAAAAAAAAAATGTCAAACCAAGTTAATTCGATAAAAAAAAAGAAGGCCAACATGCGAAAACTTGCTTCTTTTTAAAAACCAATCTTTTTTTTTGTTTATTTTTTTATTTCTATCTATGCATGAAACGATTGCAATTAGTGCACACACCTCATCATCATCACTCATTGTGACCTTCTTTCTTTGAAATCTCTTTCACAACTGAAGTTCGTACGATTTGGTGTGCAGTGTGTGGCGAAATCACGCACCAGTTTCGGTGCACATGCGCGCGCACAAGTGTGGTATCTGTGGGCCGCTTTAGTTGAGTTTTAAATCAGATCGTGACGCGAACGGTTGGCCAGACGTTGCCCTTTAACTTTTAATTTTTCTATTAAAATAATAAGTCCTGTAAATTATAAATGCATCAACATTATTAAAAACCATTTCATATTAAAAGCATTCGGTGTTCTGGTTTTAATTTATATACCCCTAGACAAAGATTCTACATATATACCTATATATACATACATTATTATATACTTTGATATAAAAACTGTTCCGTATGGCAACCATACGGAGTGAAGAAATCCTAGTAAGTACCGAGACGACAGCCCTGGATCAAAACCATGATCCACCAATACAGCAATCAACATTATTTTCTATATACAAATCTTATATATAATCATGCCAGCCTGCGAGCGGTAATGTAATTTAAAAGTTAGTCAATCTACAGCGAGCAAGCGATAAGCAAGTGAAAATAAATTTGGGTTTTTGTCCTTAAAAGATTTCCCAAAATAAAAATGGCGTTCTTTTTATTTATATACTTGGTAGTTTTTAATATTTTCAGCCCGACAGCTGAAGAAGGTAAAATAGCGCCGCAACAAAAACACTTCCGTATATCAATTTATGTATGTATTTTAATTTATTATTATTTGCTTCGATCAACTTTTGTGTTTAAATAAAACGGTAAATTCTCTTTCTTAAAAGCTTATTGTTCTTTCTGCAATAGCAACTCTAATAATAACCCCCTCTTGCTCCACCCCCCTAGATACGGTGTTAGCGTAGCAGTGCATGTGCTGTGCACTGTCAGGGTGCATAATGTGCAACTCAACTTGGAACTGGGCAATGTATTTCGTAAGATGAACTACAAATTGAGGCCTACGGAAGGATGTTTTTGTTCGTTTATTTTCTTACCAAATTGCTTGTCATGAAGGGAGGTAACTTTTTCAAGAGATATTTATGGAGGGGCACGCACAAAAATAGATACATATACATACGTATCACAGGATAATAAGGATCAATAAATTGATTGTAAGGGCTTAAGAGTGTAGATACACATTTTCGGTGAGGATTTATTTTTATTTCTTTCCAATAAAATGTTAAAATTTCCATTGCACAGAGTTTTGGTGACAGTCCACCATTTACTTAGGTTAGAACCAAATTATAAAATTAAATTTTCTACAGAATGGCCTTCTTGATGAATTAACGAAATGTTTTTGAATAGTTTGGTGTTCCTCCGTCTTCTTAGTAGAATCAACTTGAAAAACTGCTCTTTAGCGGCCCGTTCGACACCTTCAACCGCCTTAGACATACTTCTCGAACTTTCATCCATTGACACTTTCAGTAAGCTTTATATCTACTTCATCACCAACTCCATTTCTGCCTACGATTACCTAACTATACCTCTACCCGGGATGTCAACATTCGCCTCAGCCGTCATCGACTGTGGCATCATCACATTTACTTGCTTTTCTACCTCCTCCTTCAACAGCTACCCAAACTATTAATCATTTTGCAGCTACTTTAACCATGTCTGAATGGAATAAAAGGCTCGAGAGACTTAACACCAATGCAGACTACATAACATTTTTTGTTAAAGGCACTCGCTATTTTGCTGACGCTCTATGGTTAATGGATATATTTTATAAAAAGTTCTCCATGTCTTTAAAAGAATTTCAAAGAACCTCATTAAGTCGCTTCAAACTACAAAGTTTTGAAATAAGCCTTCCATCCAAGAACTCATGACTCTTTTGCCCAAACATTGGAGATGTTCTCCGACTGGAAAAGGTGACTATGACCAAATGGACTGACAAACCACTCAGCTCAGCCATCTTAGTTCAAAAAGTCAATACATTTCAAGCGGCTTTGTATGTACTAACAATGTCTTTATCTAAACGAAGTGCCTATATTATCTGCTGTTACATCTACCCCTTATAATCCACCCAAGCTTTCCAAAAAGAAGTTGATGCTGTCAACTCCATGTTTAAAAAGTGATTTTAGCCATCCTCATTCCTCAACTCTTATGGACTCTATCGGATGATGAAATATATTTTGTTCCAACAAATTTATCCTCTGAAATGGAATTCCTTCTTACTGATCGTTAGATCTACACATTAAAAAAAATGCTAAAGATCAAAACAATCATCAACAGCCACGACAACACTCATCTAATTAAGATTTTGTTTTGTTTAAAGCTCTATAAGCAAAAGCTCCTCAACAGAAACTCAGGGAAAAAAAGCTGAAAGAGTTACCAACCGGACACCAATAACACTGAATGCACATAATTTTAAAGGGGGTTGAATTTTAAATAGCAGCAGCAACAGCCAATCAGTGCAACACGTGCACACTCAGATGCGCTCTGAATAAAGGCCCCAACCCATAGAATCCATTGCGGCCGATGTGGCGACGGATTCAACACAAAACTCGATTTAATACGTGTATTTATGGGAAGCAGTCCGTAAACAACGGATGCGACGAACGCAACGGACAAAGTAGCTGACATTTAAAATTCGCCGCAACGGTCGCAACGCGGATTCTATGACGTGCGGGTAAACAGTTTGTATGAGGGGTTTCCTTCAATTAAGTGTGGTACACGCTAAAAAGCTTTCCCATAAGACATGTACTGCCTTTTTATGTTTGACAGAGTATATACATATACACGGTGATTCACCAGCGTTGTGCCAAAAAGCTAGAGCGTGTAGGTTAAGTTGAGACAAGAAAAAAATCGTATGGGAGGGGGGTCTATTCCCCTCCGTTTAACCGGGAGGGGCAATTTTCTGAAAAATTGACTTATTTTGTAAAAAAAATATTTAAAATCAACCGGTTCGTTTACAACACCGTGTTATACCTTTTTGGAAAGCCAAAAACTTTTCCTTTTATTTTGTTCTTAAATTAAATTGTTTTAACGAATAGTTTAAAAAATATAAATTTTCAAACTCAAAATTTTGAAAAAAAATTTGAAAAAATAATTTTAAAACTAATTTTTTTGCAAAATTTTACGTAATTAAGTATAATTTTTCTTCTCAGAATTCAACGCTTCCATTAATCTTTAATCCAACACTGAAAACCGTATGGCCCTACGACTTTTTGTTGCCAAGGTATTCAAAAATAACCGAACCTACTTCTTCACAAAAACACGAAAAAATTGGCTAAATGGTCACTTGTGCCATCCCGTAAGGCTAGGTTTTCTTGTTTTTGTGAAGAAGTAGGTTCGGTTATTTTTGAATACCTTGGCAACAAAAAGTCGTAGAGCCATACGGTTTTCAGTGTTGGATTAAAGATTAATGGAAGCGTTGAATTCTGAGAATAAAAATTATACTTAATTACGTAAAATTTTGAAAAAAATTAGTTTTAAAATTATTTTTTCAAATTTTTTTTTCAAAATTTTGAGTTTGAAAATTTATATTTTTTAAACTATTCGTTAAAACAATTTAATTTAAAAACAAAATAAAAGGAAAAGTTTTTGGCTTTCCAAAAAGGTATAACACGGTGTTGTAAACGAACCCGTTGATTTTAAATATTTTTTTTTACAAAATAAGTCAATTTTTCAGAAAATTGCCCCTCCCGGCTAAACGGAGGGGAATAGACCCCCCTCCCATACGATTTTTTTCTTGCCTCAACTTAACCTACACGCTCTAGCTTTTTGGCACAACGCTGGTGAATCACCCTGTATAGTACACATAATAAGTTTGACTTTTTTTTTAAATCAGCTTATTTTACAATACAGATCTACTCAGGTATGAATTGTTTTCCTTGTTCAATTATTTTTCCCGCCTCTTCGTTGGTACTCGACTCTTCAATCATCCCCTACAAATTTTAATTTTTGGTGGACAAATGAATGCATCCTCAACTCAATGCTCAAGATTCTTAAGCCATTAGGCTCAGCAACATTATTCCAGAAATATAAAAACTCTCAAACAATCAACAAAACTAATTTCTAGTAATAAAACGTTCGGCTTAAACCAACACACCTTTGTTAATAGAGCTTATTAATTCCGAGCGTATTATCCAGTTTAGACATTCCAATGTCTTCATCGCTTCATGCAATAAAAACCTAATCAAATGAAATTCCTTTTTTCAGAATCCTTTAGCATAGGTAGGTATGCCTGTTGTATAAGTAGAGTAGTCCTATCGTCGTCGACAGAATTGATAAGGAAATGTGCAGCGATTTGTCTTTTTGCTAAGTGCCCAATGCCCCACATCTACAGTTAGAAGGAACGAAGATCCGTTTTCATCCCATTGCGCTTCATTCATTTTTATTTTCATTTCATCTCGTGACTCCATGTTGGCCTGTTGTCGCTTATGTTCACATCGCATCACACTCAACGTTCCTCTTGCTGCGAATCAATATAATCCTCAGGTACGATGAAGAAGAAGTACATCAAATGGGTTCCATCCAACATCCTTTCACGGATTGGGCTGGGTTGGGCTGGGCAGGGCACGGCACAGCACGGCACGGCACACAGGTAAAATGTTCTTTCTACGTGACATCGATTAGGAGGTTCGTCGAATGCATAGTATCTCATTTTATATTGGAACAAAATAGGCATTTGACGTGTTAGGTGCTACTCTGTCGATATAATATATATGTACATGGACCTACGAGTATAATGCAAAAATCTCTTTTCATCCTCGTCCTTCTTGTAATGAGGTTAAGCTGAACACAGGGGTGTTTTGTGTTTAAAATAAGCGAACGGGCGAAACGGGATAAAAATTCGTTTATTCTTCTTGCTTATAAGATGATACTTAATACATTATATTACTGTTCCAAAATTATTCTGCATTTGGTTTTGGGAGAATTGGTCTATCGTTACGTAATCATCCAAAAGTTTTCATATTGCTAGTTGTCTTTCTGCAAAAATGATCAAGAACACCAGAGATACGTAGAAGAATTAAAAAAAAAAAAATTGAAATGTTCTTTCGATTCGACATATTGTACCCACACCAAACCGTATCTTTTTCAAGATGCACTGTCATGAGGCTCACCATCATGTACCTCATGTATGTAGGTGTGTTATTCCATATACCTAACCTACGTCAATTTTTCGTGTTCATAAAGTCATTCACCGCGTCGCTACAGATGATTTTTCAACAACGCAACGTTTAGGGTCCCTTCCACACGTTTCGAAGTCCAGTCAGCGAACAAACGGCGGCGCGGCGTTGTCTATGGTCTTGAATTTAAAGTTTCTGCATCAGTCAAAGCATACACACGTAGAATACCTAGAATTATAAAATGCTGTGTTATTTATTCTATCTCATTTTCTCGCCGGCATAATCTTTTGTATTTATGTGTTGGTTTACTTGTCGTGACGCATTTTCGTTTCATGGCAACAATTCTATAGAAGTTTCCCTCGGAAACATATAAAGGAATAGTACGGTAAATTAAGTAACGATATATTAAGCTTTCATAATCTTAAAAGATATTGTATCTTACTTTGTAAGCTATTCGATAAAATAAATTCACCGACTATTATTGAATTCGAAGTTTTGAAAAATCTTTTTTTCCTTTTTTCGGAACGCACTTTACCAAAGAACTCTCTTTCGAAATCAATAGCTAGTCGCATCATTTTTTGGAAAAATTGTCTGTTCGCACGCAGCGTTAAATCTTGAACGTTGATTTAGGAGCACAGAAAGGGACCAACGAAAAACAACCGACTAAGAAATGGTTCACACTTTGCTTAAATGAAAGACCGCGCTACGTTGAACCACACTGCAATTAATGAAAAACACGTATTCTTTGTACGAAATTGTATGAATTTTATAGCACTACACTACAGCGGAGCTGCACTATACCGCCGTTGCCAGATAATGTACTGCCGTTCTACTGAAGTGCAGTAAGGCTTAGTGCGGCCATCTTTTAAAGCTGCAAGTTTTGAAATATGTTTCCCTTTGCACTGTTCATCCATGGACTCTAGACACTAGTTCAACAATGTTCGCATAATCAAAGCTAAGACGAATTATTTATAGTTGATCCACTGACCAAGAATCTTACAAACGAGGTTCAGTGCTGAGCCACTATCTGAAGGCCAGATGGTTCAGCATGGAACCTCGTATTTAACGTCTTGATCCATGGATCAACTTCATTTAATCCGTGGAAATCTGAGTGTTAACTCACTTAGCAGTTGAAATAAAGTGCACGACTGAGTCGCACGAATTTGCTCTAATGTGTGACAGTAGGTATAGTCTTGGGGCTGGAAATTTTGGAAAAAAGCAGGGAAAAAATCAATGTAATTTTATCAATCGCTTGAATATCAAAAGATCAAGTGTTTTTAGGAAAAAATGAAATAAAACCATATGTTTTCTTTTACTGTTTTGAATCTCAAGGAAAAAAATGTTCAAAATCTTCGAACCAGTTTTTTCATAAGACAGTTCTTTTAAAAAACTTTTCGAAAACACATTAAAAATCTTTTTTATCGTAGTTGTTATCAGGAAAATACAATTTAAAAAAAAATGATCAAGCCATTTTGAAAAAAACCAAAAATTAAAAAAAAAAATTGTTTTTTCTTTTTTTCTCAAAAACAACTTTTTGAATAATTAAAGAAATCATGTTAATTCGTCTATAAACAGGCTTCTACAGTAAAAATTTCATCGAAATTCGTCAACGAGGCTTAAGAGAAAATCTGATTTAAAAAAACCGGTCCTATGGGAGGTGCCGTTAGAAGACTTTTCCTGAAAAATCTGTTCTAAACAAAACAAAGTTTACACAAAAAAATCCATTAAGAAAGTTTAAGCATAATGGTAGAAGCCGTTTTTGAGAAAAGTGAATTTTTCATTAAAAATCGTATGCCAGGTATACCGTATTTAGTCGGGTGAAAAAGTGATATTTTCTTCAAAACTGATGCAGGTGTGTTTAAATTTCTTAATGCAATTGTTAGCGGGGTTATTAAGAAAAATTAAGTTTTGTAATCACGGCACTTGAAAGGCCGTCAGAGGGTTAGCATTTTTTCGATTTTTTTTCGAATGCCTAACTCAAAAAATACATGGCAACGATTTTTTTTTTATTATTTTTCTGATAACTGTCACCACCTACCCTATCACCCGTTTTCGTTTCGACGTTGACTTTTAGGACACCCTGTATAATACAAGCTTTTACCCGCGGCTTCGCTCGCGTCAAATAAGTCAAACACACTGGCAGCGCACGTCAAATTATTACTTTTAAAGGAAAATATTTAATACCTTGCAATTTTGTATTGAAATTTTCGTACTGATTTTTATTAAAATTTAAAAAAATTGTGTATATTATATGTTACTCACAGATAATGTAGCTTTCTAATAGTGAAAGAATTTTTAAAATCGGTTCAGTGGCTTAGGCGTGATTGACTTACAAACAACTACCCTTCCTTTCACATTTATAATATTAGTATGATGGTGATAATCTATATAACCTACGAGTACATACATATATTTATTTATATAGTGAACCATTTGTAGATGGTTTAGAAAAAAATTATTAAATCCTATAAATCGATTTGCCACAAATGCATTTTTAGAGCATTTTGTCAAATTAATAAGAAACCTTCTGGCGGGGTCTTCTTAGTCGACATGAAGGTTTCTGTGAAGTTATGTAAAAATTCGGTAGTGATTTGCAAACATACATAAAAAGTCTGAATGTATCTTTAAAAATCGTAGATTGCACATTTATTTTGGACAGGTGTAATTAATTTGTGTATAGTGTATATAGATTTATGAATTTAATTTTGTATAGTGAAGGACAACATGCCAGACGATTCAATGCTCCATCTATCAATGATGTAAAAATCTATACATTCACATTAAAGATCCAATTTCGATTGAAGTCACTTGTATGTAAAATTGCACCTGGGAATGTTAGCACCAAATCTTTTACCACTTGGATTTTTCAACACTGAAATTCTGCGATAACTAAATTATGATTGTGCCGAATTGTATGCATTTGTGCAGTCAAATGTTCCAAAAATTAAATATTGAACAGAATCGTGCATATTATAATATCATGTTTCATGCTGTTCGTAAAGAAAGGGGTGGAATGTTTTTCTTTTTAAAGACGCATCTGGTAGAACTGGAAAAACTTTTCTGATTGCATTACTTCTACCGACCATACGATCAATAACCCAAATTGCAACAACTTTATTGGAAAAGGTGGACAAACTAGACATTTTGCACTTATATTGCCATTGAAGTTGGATGCTACTGAAACACCTACTCCTACATGTAAAATTTCTAAGAATTCAGACATGGCCAACGTTTTCCAGAAATGTAGTATGATCGTTTGGGATGAATGTACGATGGCTCGCACAAAGTTTTTGGAAGCATTAGATACATAGAACGTTGCAAGATTTTCGTAGAAATCAATGGATTTACGGTGGTGTCTAAATAATGTCATCATGTGTTTTTCGTTAATTATTTCCTGCAATTTCTCTATTTATACAACTGCTGATGAATTGAATGCATGTTTAAAATCACCATATTTGTAGAGGCATTTAAAAACCCACCCTAACCACAAATGTGCGTGTTCAGTTACAGAATGACAGCAGCTGTTGAGTTTTCGAAACAGTTATTGGATATTGAAAATTGCAAATTACAAGGCTTAATTACACTACCCACCAGTTTTTGTCGAATTGTTCAATCGAAGCAAGAATTGATTAAAAGTGTATTCCCAAATGTATCTCAACACTTTAATAATCAAGATTAGTTGAGTGAACGAACAATTTTAACTGAGCGTTAATAATATCAATGTAGAAATCTATACACATAAATACAAATGAAGTTTTTGTTTGTAATTTCAAAATATCAGTTTTTTACTAAATGCGTATGAAAGTACATACGGTACTGTCTGCCTGTCCGTCTGTCTGTTTGTTCCGGCTAATCTCGGAAACGGCTTAACCGATTTTGACAGAATTTTCACTGGCGGATAACTGATGTTGTAATGTTGCTTTTTTAACTAAACCCTGTAGTTGTCGCTGAGGTAGCAATTTTCACAGGCAGATAGCTGATAAGCCGAATTAACTTAAAATTACACCGTATACACATAAATAAAAATAAAATAATAAATAAAAATTGAGTGTAAAATATCCGCTATTTACTAAATACATATGAAAAAATTATTATTTTCAATACATCGATGAATTTTGGCGAAACGAAGTTCGCGGGTCAGTTGGTTTTGAATAAAATACCAACTCAATTTCTTACATACAAATCAAATCGACACAGCTATAAATCAAGATGATATCGTGAATTATACCACTGAATTTTTGAATTGATTTACCTGGGTAACCACCGCATTACCTACCATTGAAAGTTGGAGCGCTGTTCATAATGATACGCAATATTAATCAACCTCGACTTTGCAATGGTACCAAACTTTCAGTAAAAAGGTTGTTGGGCAATGTAATCGAAGAAAGAATTTTTAAAGGGAAATACAAAAGTGAAATTGTTATGACTCCCAGGATTCCACCAGATTTTTTTTTCGATTCTTATCGTTTTCAGTTTCCGATACGACTTGCTTTTGTCATAACGATTAATAAGACACAGGGCCCATCTTTAGGAATATGCGATATCAATTAAGTTTTTCCAATATTTGCAAACGGGCAACTGTATGTTGCATGTTCACGTGTTGGGTTAATAATTTTGACCGATGTAAAAACGAAAAATATTTTTTATCAAAAAGCCTTTGAAAAAAAAATTATTGAAACTAGAATCGCCCAGTGGCCAAAATTCGGTCACTGTATTAAATGTATGTAAATGTATTACTTGTATGTATTTTTTATTTTTATAAAGTTAAAAAAAAAAAACATTAAAATGCCCAAAACTGTGGGATAAAAATTAATATTAAAAAAAACACACCAAGACATTTTCACCCATATTTTCCAAAAAAAAAAAAAATTACAAAACAAAATATTCCCAGCACACCTACCCAGTAATACCTTCCCAATTCCCATCGATATATATATATATATATCATCTCAATCAGTTGGGTAACCACCTCGCAATTGGTACCACAAAAAAAAAAAACTGCTTGCCTATTTAAATATAGATTGAAACACAATGAAAAATCAATAATTTTGTCATTACATTAGTTATTTAGCATCCTGCGAAGCGGGTGCATTAAAGCTAGTAACTTATAAATTTCCATCTATCAAATTCCTAACATTGATTCACAAAGGCTTAAAAACAAATTGTAAATCGGGCCTATTTTACCAATAAACGATTGAATGCGCTCCTGCCTTCATGGTATGTGATGCTTTGTATATATCAGCCTTTCACCTTTTGTTACTGTATTTTCGTTTAAGAATGATTTGCCTCTCTGAGTGCGCTCCTGGAATATTGAAACAAGCTATTAATCCGTAAATAAGTACTCAATTGACATGTGGAGAACATAAAATCGATAAGAGATCTCAAAGACAGTTATAGATATACCTTACCGAAACCTATTGAAGGAGCACAAGGAGGCCTAAGGATAAGGAATAGAAGAATTGAAATTTATTTGTGGTGTGTATAAGTCCTTATTATATTGACACATAAAATGTTTAAGGCCAAATATGTTGGAAGGTTATAGGGATGAAGTCACGTAGCTATATTTACATCTTTTGGAAGAAAACTTTTGGGATGTGCTCTGCACACACACACACAGACACACTCGTACCTATACCTGACAACATAATAACGATTAAGGTTTCTATTTTGTCTAGGTGTTGGTGGTGGCTGATGATTGTTATTTTAATACAGTGTTACATCTCTGATTCATATCTGAATAATTCAAGATTGAAATTGACTCATCAAAATGCATAGATCAGTTCGTAAGTCGTAACTATTGTTTGGTCTTGAATATATATTTTGATTAACATGGATAAACGATATATCGTTGGCAATAAATTGATGGATTATAGAGATAAATTTAGTAGAGCATTGAGAATCATATTGTTTGATGGAATTTTTACTTTTTTTAACGTCTTTAAAATGCAGTATTTAAAGGGCTTATCTATATATGTAATTATAAGGCCAAGATGCAATGAGTTTATTTATAGGTGATGTCTGATGAGTTGACCTTAAATTTTTTGGTGTGTAAGATACCCGCGTATAAGCTATCCCAAAATTCCTTATTTTCGAATTTAGTAAGATTTAAACAAACATTATAAGCTTTCGAGTGTAAGTCTGAATTTTCGAATGTGTGGATGTATTGACGAAGCTATTAGAAATTCAAATTTCCGAATGGGCTAAGTCAGGAATATTGTAACAGCGGAAACTATATAAGGAGATAACATTTCGCACCGCATCAGCAGAACAGTGCACAGTGGTTCGGTTTGTATGGGAGAGCGGAAAAAAATTTGTTAAATCTGAATTACCTGACGAATTTTGAGGAAATTGAACAAAGTACATAGAATTGGTGAAAATTTAGATAAGAACTATTAACATTTTTCTAAAATTTGAGGGTTTCGATTCTGTTCTTGGATACAAGTTTTTTTTTTTTTAAAGTAAATTCTGAACTTTTTTTTTTAAATAACAACGATCAAAAATTGTTTGATTTGGATTTATATGGAAAACACAACAGGTATAGGCAAAAACCTATGTACGAGTAGGTACATTCAAAAATGTTTGCCTCTCCCAAGTTTTTGCGTGAAGTAAAAAAATAATGGAGAATTATCCTTAATTATTTTCTTTATTCTTTTTAATCCTTTTTAATAATTTTTCTAAGAAAATGGAATTGAAAGTTGTAATATATTGCGGGCAGAAATAATTTTTTTCACAGAAAGTTAAATGTCTCACGCATGGGTCAATTTATTAATCTTATTTTACTTTTAAAATTAAGGTAAACATGGGCTTAACCAGTTCATTCTGACAATTAGTGCTGAAGAAATTATATATATATATATATATATATATATATATATATTATATACCACCGTCAAAATCGAGTTTTTTGAAAACCAATTCAGTGAGACAAAAAACAATGGCAATTTTGGCCTACAGACCAATAACGCTAAGTCATATATCATTGAAAAAGTATTTTTACGTTAATCAATTTATTGTTTATAAGGCGACAAGTCTGAATTCGCTGTGGCCCATACGCCCATATAAGTAGAAAAACACCGTATCTAATGCTTTCCATTTTAATTATAAGCGAAAAAATAAATAACAAAATAACATAAGATGTTTCACTTAGAAGCAAGAAAGCTTTATTAGCCGCGATCTCTAAAAACTCATTCTGCGCAGCACAAGTGGCAACACTAGCCGTTGATCTATTATATAAAAATAAAGCTTCTTTGTTTCCCTCCTCCACCAACCACTCTTCTGGCGTAATTTTTCCTTTTTTACTTACTCTGTTCTACATTTAGTGCCTATAACTTTTTTCCCACAGCGGATTGAGACTTGCCGCCATATAAACAATTGTCCTTCCCAAAATTACCTTTTCAACGATATATGACTCATAGTCTGTAGGTCAGCTTTCATACGAAAATTGCCATTTTCTTTTGAACTTATAACTTTGGGGGTCGCAGGTTGTCGCAACTGTGCTGTAACTTGAAAGTTAGGAGCATACGTTGGTATATGTCATTACTAAACGGCATTTTAAATGACAATGTATGCATAATATTATATCATAGCTAACCAACATATTTCACCAATAGAAATTATGCTCATCCGTTTTTTAATCGTGCAGCGTTGGCATACCAGAGTTTGAAACTTTGTCGTGTTTATCTATTTCAGTTGAAACTGAGTCTTTTGGGATTGTGTCTTCTGAAAAATAATCTTTTTAAACTATGGTTCTTGAGATTATGACGGGTTCCCCAAAGTAACAGAATTGATTAAAAGGAACCTCGGAAAAAGGCTTCTTAAAATTAGTTTTAAAAATGGTTCGCCACTTGAAGAATATTTTTTCAACTTTGGGGCCTTATCAAATAAGCAAATAAGATATATTTAAAAAATTCATGAAATACATGAAACTGCATGAAACTTTTTCCAAATGATTTATTTCCGCGTTCAGACCACTGTGCGGTGCGGTGTGTCACCATCCAGCAAAATATACCATGTAATACGGGTGGCAATGGAACAATGGATGTATAGTGCTTGGTTTATAACCTAGAGTTGCGTAGGTTCGACCCCTAGGCTGGACTGCAATTGTTCAATATTCCAACAGCTTCAACTGGACGTAAGATAGATAATACATGAATCTCAATCCACTGTACCATCAAAAATTCATTTCTATCTTTCAATTGCTTCTAACTGATACTGTGCGATTAAAATTTAAAAGACCTTAGGTTTTACAGGCATATAGATAAAATTATTGTTATTATCATTGACGTTTTAAAATTCTTTTCATCGCAATCATCGGAAAGTTTCCGACATCTTTTAAGCGATGTAAACATTTAGATGGAGAGGCTTTCACATCAAATTGCAAGCATCCCCACTGGAATTTGTATCGTAATTGTCATCAACTCATTGGGAACACATTTTTACTTGCTCTTTAGGGCAAGTATTGGTTTCGTGCAGAAAAAAAAATTCGAGGTTTTAATCAAACATGACATTACGATGATAGCGAAGCCCAAAAAAGTGGTTTTCGCCATACCGTCCGTCGGTCTGTCTGTGCATCTGTGCGGATGTGCGGATGTGCGGATGTGCGCTTTTTCACGTCATGCTACAGCCTAAACGGCTTGACGGATTTTCTGCAAACTTGGTAAATAGCAGTTTGAAGAAAACCTTTGTCGAGGTTTTTTTTTATTTCGTTTTAGCCCGGCTCAAACTGGTACCTTTCAAGTAACGGTTTTTTTCAATTTGGATTTTCTCGAAAACGGCTCTAACGATTTTGATTAAATTTAAAATTTAGCTAACTTTTAGCATTTCTAACAAAACTGCGTTTTTTGTTTTTGCCTCAAATGGTCGTAACGAAAATCAGGTTTTAACGGCTTTTTTTCAAAAAGCCATAAGTTCACAACGGCTTGATTGAATCAACTCAAACTTTGTTTGAAATAGTTTTTCACAGTGTTCTATAGGTTGGTTTAGTAAATTTTTCACTGAAGCCTTTCTAAACGGTGGCTTCCATACAACGAGCCATTGAGTTTTAGCCAACTTTTTTTGGTTTTTTTCTAATTTTCTCGAAAATGGCTCTAACGATTTTGATTAAACTTTGTGTGTTATATTCTTTTAGTGTTTTGAAGAGAACTGCGTTTTTAGTTTTTGGCTAAAAATGCAAATAACGGAGATCTGCTGACATCATAATTTTAAATATTAAAGGTTTCTTAACGTTAGCTCCCGTATATCGAGTTTTCCAGTTTTAGCCAAATTTTTTTGGTTTTTACCAAATTTTTCAAAAATGAATTGTTCTTATTGATCGAAAAGTTTGTTTTCATCACCCCTTAATGGGGTGAAAACGCTACCGTCTGATATCTCAGTTTGAGGTGTTGAGGAATCAGACAACTAAATCAACCCAAAAAGGGGAAACACAATGTGCCATGTAAAGATTTTTGAGGAAATATTGTGAATTGAAAAGAAGTTTTGATAAGGTTTAAGGTCTAGTGAGAAAGGTAGAAATTAAAGAATTTTACGCGTTGTGTGGTGTGAACTGGTGAAGATGGGTGGGTGCAGGGAAATAAGTCCCTGGGTACTAAGTCCACCGAGGGACTTTATTCCCACTAAGTAGGAATTAAATCATCTTAAGAGAAGTATACTAAGTTTCCACGAATGGTGAGAATTTAATACCAAGAAAATTGTGTGGATTTAATTCCCCTTTGATGTGAAATACCAATTTGGCCTTTTATCAATTCTAAATGTTTTCTACTTACGTATAGTTATTTTCCAAAAAAAAGAAGTAAGAAATATACAAAAAAGGCATATGAAGCTTACATCAAACAAAAGTGAAGTGGGATTATGATTTGAAATGTGTATACTAAGTTTCCATAAGAAGGTGGAGCACGTACTCACCTTCCATTTGAACTAAGTTCACTTTTTTTAATTGTACTAAGCTCCCTTTAAGTGGAAATGAAGTCCCTTGGTGGAGTAAGTACCCTGGTACCAGCTGATTGATCGTATAAATGTGTCCACCCTAACTAAGGAAAACATAGGATGTTTAAATCAGTTGATATTTGAGGTGAATGAGTTTTGTGTGTGTGTATAAAGGTGTGCGTATTTGGCCATTGGCTTCTAGGTATACCTTGGCTAGTAGTTGGGTGCGCGTATCTGCGGCTGCCATGCCTCGAGTATTAAGCTGCTCATCTGGAAGTGACCTTTAAGGTTGCTAAGCACCACCGGGAGCTATTTTTTGGTACGACGGGAGATAGGCCCTCTGTTGTGTAGAGGTTTTTCGTGTCTTATGAGGTAGGCTCCCTTGTGGGAAGATCGTGGTAGCTGTGCGGTTAACCAAATACGGAGACGTGGCAGCCGAAGGGGATGCAAGAGGTGCTAAATAGGATTTGCTCCTCTACAAGTGGTGTGGACATGCCTCAACATTTTCCATAATATAGAGGATGGTATCTACATAGCTTAGGGCCCTAGTCAAACCCCAATTTGACTCTGATGTGAGTAGGTTCTTCTAATAAGCTTTAATTGGCAGGTGTGCACGAAAATGTCTATTTTCATCTTAACGAGTACGAAAGAAAATTTGTCCCATAAAACCATTTAACCTCTTAAGCACAAGTGAAGCCATACCAACCTCACTGCGGTGGCGTCGAATTTGTGAAGACGGTGCTGCCAATGAATCAGCTTTCATTTGTAAGCTTCGGAACTCCAGATGAAGTGGAGTTTCAAACATTTGCTATAAAAAACTAAACATTTTTCATCATCATCCTGATTTTCCTAATGTTGACTAAAATAGTGTTTGTAAGTTTCATCTCATCTTTATTTTGACTCTAATTTGAATCAATTTTTTTGTTAAAATGACTAACACATTAGTATCTTTTTTTTTTATTGTAGACAGAATAGACTTCTAAAAGTATTTCGCAATAAAATTGTTTTCCTATTTCAAATCAACATTTCATCACGAACCTACGAAAACTTAACACACAGCAAAATTTTCGACTTCGTCCTTCTTATTTACGCTTTTAGCTTCGCTAACAAAAATGTTTCCAAAAACAGCAAAAGCGTGTGATAATACTCTTATTATATCCTTCTATCTTATAGCAACAAGACTTCCGGTTGGATTTATTTATATACATATATATATGTATATAATATACAAATGTATTTTATTTTATTTTTCTTTACTATCTTTCTTTTCTAAGTAAAATTTTGTACGTGTCACGTTCGGCGTTAATTTTTGTGTACGTTCTCTTTTGAGAGAAGCATCCTTTTTTGCAATATTGAAACGTTTTATTGAGGTGCTACAACGAAAAAAAAAACAACAACACAACAACACACACTGCAAACAATTTTTGCTGAGTGACGTTTTTAGGGAAAATTCGTTTTTCTAACTATGGTTCTTTGGAAAATGAACGAAGAACGTGGTTCAGGAACTTGATGTGCTTTATTTTTTATCTTCTACTTCTTTCTTGGTTCGAATACATAGGGTTGAAGATTGGGGTCGAAGAAGAAGAAGAAGAAGAAGAAGAAAACGCCAACGACTAACTTTTCTCGTACGAGTTAATAGACAATGAGCATAGCAAAAACGAGGTATACGCATAAAAGTTGAATACATCTTGTTACGGCCGGATATTCGTGCAAAAATTTTCCTGATGCGAACTCCAAAGAAGATGTCCTCTGCATAAACCATTGTTAATGCTTTTTTCCATCAGGATGCAAATAAATTTGAGTTTTTTTTTTTTTTTTTTTACTTTTTCTCTGTTTTCTTCAGTTTTTGCGGCAAACGTGACTTTGTCCTACCATCGAGGGTTCTTTCTTAATTTATAAAGAACTCACGGCAGAATATTTTATACAATGCTAAATGATTGTAAATATATTTGACCTGAACTAGTATATTTTTCATGCGCAACCTTGTCTTCTGATGCTTAGAATTTCGCAAGTATTTCTCAACGATAATTAGAATGACCTTAAAGTTAACACCTGCTTTTTAATTAAAAAGTTCAAGTTTTATGATGAAACTGAATGAACAATTAACAAAAGGGATATTCTTGCTAATATCTTTCTAAATAACATACAAGTGCGGATTTACCCTTAGAAATTTTTTTTCATTTGATGAAAATTAACTAAACGTTACGACGTTTTACACTTTCAAATGAAGTTCTATAAAAACAATAAATTGTAAAATAAATTCATGCTAATCAAGTGACTTTTGTGATTCTGATTGAAAATCCAAGAAAACCGAAAGCCCAAAAATTCAAAATGCCATGGTATCTCAAATTTTTGAAAGATGAAGTAATTCCTGCCCAAGTAACAATTCCAGTTCGTTCTTAGCTCTATCAGCGCTTAAAAAGCTACATTATTTGGCTATATTAAATTCACTTAGCCTTATAAGCGCCAATAAAGCTGTAGTTAGCCTTATTTAGAGCATTTTTTTCGACTTTGGGAGCTAATATGAGCTCCATTTTAGTTCTTGCATAGCGGTTGTAGTGGGCAATAGCATTAGTGTAAGTGCTGTTGTCACTTTACTGCTAATTAAAAGCTTCTTTTTCAGTAAAAGAAAGCACGATTTGGGCTCCAAACATGATGCATGAACGCCTGCATATTCTACAATAGAAACAAAATGACATTTACATTTTTATTTAGAGCACTTTTAGCTCTATTAAACATTATCAAAAGCCAATTATAAGGCTTTTCGCTGAGAAGTCGAAATATAAAAACGATTTGCTTAAGTGTTAGTAACATATTATAGATATAATACGTATTTGTAAAAAAAAAGTCTGTCAATATTGTATTTGAACGAGATTTTATTTGTGTTTGTAATTTTATGTTCGCATACCATCAATAATTTATTGGCAAGAACAAAAAAAAAAAACGATGCCTGCAGTAATATCTAAAAGAATATGATAACAATTTTGATATTAATAAAAATAAATAACCACGATCAACTTCTAGTGGATTCTTAGTGCGATTTAAAATTTTTCACAAATGTTAACACGTTACCTGGAAAAACTACAATGCGCCAGCAAAATAATCAATATTAAGTTATCAAATAGCATAATTTTTTAGTTTTATTTATTTAAAAAACAAATTTTTTTAACAAATCACGTCGAAAAGACTAAAATAAATGTTTAACTCAGTGTCAAGAACGTTTAGTAAAGTTTTATTTTGAAGATAGGGATTTTCAGCAAATAATTTGTATAAATATTTCTTATTTGCATTGTTTTTTCTTTTTAATAGTCACCATTTTTGAAGCAAATTTTTCATACTCTATCGAGCCCTTATATTGGCGTGAGACCCAAGTATAGTTGCACTAGAGCTAAGAGAACCTATATTTAAATGTCAAGTCGATATGACAGATTTAAAAAATACAGGGTGTCCTATACTGTAAACAAAGCGTTTGAATTATTAATATTTACTTCATTTAAGTTTTGCGTTTGTAAAATATTTTGCGTACAAATATGAAGACATACTTTTCTGGAAACGGATATGGATATGTAATAAAATGGGATGCATATATGCTTATAAGTTATAACATTGTGGTCAAATTGTTAATTTGTTAATTTTTCTAGCGGTGTTAAAATTTCTTTTCATATACCTACAGTTTGTCCATACATTTTGAGCGAAAACACGTATATAACCTGAGTACGCCTAGACTGCGAAGGATTACTAATAAAGTATAGTAGGTACTATAGGGGTAATTCCTGTCACTTCTTTTCAAATTCTTCACTTTGAGGCTAGTCTCGTGGAACTTAATAAAAATATTTTTTAATCTTTCTATTCATTACTGACAAGTACAAAACTAAGAAGGACATTAACAGTCAAAAAGTGACATGAATGAATATGAAGTCCAATTTTTTTTTTTTGGAACGTTTGGGTACAATAAGTGCTTCTTTACTAATTTACCGTTGTGGGTTCGAGCCCCAGCTTGGGCGGCAATTTTACAGTATTCCCTTAGCTTCAACTGGACCCCACCCGTTGGATTTTCGTGAGATAAATACCACCTAGTTCTCAATCTGTTGTACCAACAAAAATTATTTCCTATCTTTCTATTCCTTCTCATTTGCATTCAAAAGACCTTAAGTCTTACAGGCATATAGTTAAAATAATTATTATTATAGGGAAATTCAAATATCTTATTAATTAGTTTAAAAAAAAAAGATTTTAATCCTTAAAATGTTGAGGTTTTAACTTTAATATCTTAGAAAAGTTTTGGTAGTGTTAAGTGCAAAAAAAAAAATGTTACTTGTCATTTTTATAATTTTTCATATGACACCCTGTTTACCTACACAAATTATCTGGTGACAAAATATCTTCAAATGTACTTATCTCAACGAACTCTTTTGGAGCGCGTATGAAGCTCATAACACAAACACAAGAAAACAGTATGTATGCCACATTCTTGAAAAGGCTGATGTTTTTACTAAGTTTTAAACAAGCTCTAAATAGGGATTCGATTGTGCCAGTTGATTTGAATAAAAAAAACAGACACTTATCGAACTTTTTAAGAACTAGTAAATGTATAATAGTGCTTTAAATCAGCTCTATAATAGGTGAACTCTTTACGCACAGCAATCAGACGAAAATTAAATTATTTATGTATTTTATTTTTTTCATAAAAAATTCAAAACACTTCAGTAAAAATTTCAAACATTTATTAACAAAATTTCATAATTTTTAACATATTCAATATTCAGTTTACAGTTTATTTTCTTAAAAGAGCCATTAAAACTTATTCTATCTTGGTCTGTGAAAGTGCCGCAGGTTCACTAACTTCTTCCATACTGATTGATTTTGTTTTCAGTTTTATTTGTCTACAGTCTAGCTATTCCCCGCAAACACTTTCCCAATATGTTATATTGTTTGTGAGTCTTTTTTTTATGAACAAGGCGTATTTTAACAAATAAAAAAAAAACACAACAAAGTTGGTAAACGAAGCGACTCATTCGTTTGGCAAACATTTTCATACTACAAGTGAACAACTATAATCTCTCTCTCTCTCTCTTCCTCTATTATGGCGGTAGCACAAAAGTGCTCTATTTAAAATTTAGAACAGTTTTATAATAGCAATACATTTTTGTATTGAGATTGTGATTGTCTTAACCACAAACAGATCTATTTAAGCTCTAAAGTGACTCTTCGTACTTCTAAAAAGCTTATCTAAAGCTCAAGAAGACAATACCGGCTGAGCTCTAATACAGCCATTATAAACGAAGTTAAAGAGTATTTTTATAAAGCTAAAGGCTTTTTAAAGTAATAGAGCTAAGAATTGTTCTTAAACTGCAATATAGAGACAGATTTAAAACAAAAAACCCCAGAGCTGCAAATATCTTTGAAATGGAGCATGAGCTTGGCATCTTCCACTTTAAGAGCTGTTTAGGAACATTTTAATTACTAGCAGCTCCAACCATGTTACTTGGGTGGTTTGAGATCGATCCCATTCAGTCAGGTGGGGATCAAAAGATTTTAAAATAGTATTTTTAGTCAGGTGCTTCGCTGCGCGAAATTACGGTCATCCAGCCGATCTGAAGGACAACAGCTACTTACTTACTTACTTACTTACTTATGTTGGCGCCACTGGAGCGTGGTACTCCAAGGCCTTGCTGAGAATGCCCCTCCAGCCGGCTCGATCTCTAGCCTGCTGTCTCCAATTTCGTACTCCAAGTTGACGGATGTCTCCCTCTACCTGGTCACTCCATCGAAGATGAGGTCTACCTTGGCTTCTGACTCCCTCGGGTTTGGCGTTGAAGACTTTACGAGCTGGAGCGTCGATGTCCATTCGCTCTACATGGCCCAGCCATCTTAGTCTTTGGATTCGAATTTTTCTGGCTAGGCTTATGTCGCTGTACAGCTCGTACAGTTCATTGTTATATCTTCTTCTCCAAACGTTGTTTTCGCGATTTACGCAGACAGGACCATAGATCGTACGCAGAACTTTTCTCTCGAAGACTCCAAGTGAATTTTCATCCGATTGGGAGAGGGTCCATGCTTCCGCACCATATAGCAGGACCGGGATGATGAGTGTTTTATACAGTGTCACCTTGGTTCTTCTCGATAGGGCTTTACTCCTCAATTGCTTACTCAGCCCAAAGAAACAGCGATTAGCAAGAGTTAGTCTGCGTTTGATTTCAGCGCTGATGTTGTTGCCTGTGTTTACAGCAGTGCCCAGGTAGACAAATTCACTGACTACCTCGAAATTATACCTATCAATGGTTACGTTCTGACCAAGTCGGTGGTGGGATTGGACTTTTGTTGATGAAAGCATATACTTCGTCTTGTCCTCGTTTATTTTCAGCCCCATTCTGCTTGCTGCTGACTCCATAGTAGTGAAAGCACCGGTTACTGCTCGCTTTGAAGGACAACAGCTACCTATGATAAAAGTTTTCTGCATCAATATTATATATCAGCTTAAGGGATCGAGTGATTTAAAATACATTATACATATACATTATATTAAATACAAATTTTTTGTGGCTGACGTTCAATAAAGTCAAAGTTGAGACTTTTTATTGCCAGAGGAATCACTATGAACTCAGTGACATTCAATTTTAAGCTTGCAGATCGACTTGAACAAAACAAGTCAGAACTTAATTTTTTAAAAGATAGATTTTGAATGGAAATAGTGACTATGGGTGTATTTAACAATTCTTGAACCACACTCTGCTACGTAACCCAGGACCAAGGCTGCGGCCAATATTAAAAAAAAAAACATTAATGCATAGCATAAGACCCTTTAAAAGAGAGTGTGTCCTAAAATATTGTAAAAGAAAAAAAAAATGTAAAGTACTAACTGAGCTTGGATCGTTAGTCAATTTTTAGCCTGTGTAAATCTGCAGCTGAAACAGGTAGTTTTCTAAGGATTTTATAAAAATGACGCCCTTAAAAGTGGGCATATTGAAAAAATGTGCACAAAAAAATTAAGAGATATATTTTCCAAATAACGAACTGAAGAAAACATTAAAATTGAATATTGGATATTGGTACCAAACATTTTAAAACTACATTTTTCGTTCTTTCATGAAAAGGAAGAGTAACCCTACTCCGAAATTTAAAAAATTTCTTTTCATACACAAGCTTCTTAGTTTCGACTAAGAGACGCACAAATTTGATCTTGAGATTTATTATAAGTACCGTTTATTTGGAAAAATTATTTTTTTATAGTTTCTTATGAAAAGTGGGTGTTAGCCACTCCCATCATCTTGCGGGTTGGAATTGAAGACTCGTCGGGTTTTGGTGCCTTTTCGTCCATACGCTCCTATCACACGGCCTATCCATCCTAGCCGCTGTATTTTCAGCTTCTTAACGATGTCAATGGAACTTTTTTAGCCCGTAGCAGTTTGTCATTGAATCTTCTCATCCATACTCCATTGATAGACATTAGGCCGAAAATCACTCGAAGACTCTTTCTCTCAAAGTACTTCAGATTGTATTCATCCCATTGTTTGTCAGTGTCCACGCTTCTGCCCCATACAGCAGGACTGGGATGATACGGGTCTTGTATAGTTTATCCTTGCTCCTTTGAGAGAGGGCTTTGCTACTAAGATGCATCCTAGGCCCGAAAAAACAGCGATAGGGAAGTGTGATTCTTCGACTGATCTTTTCACTTCGAACTTCAAAGTTATATCTATCCATATTGTGACGTTTTTCCCAAGCCTTCGATGATGATGTTCTGCACCCGAGGACAGCATTATACTCGTACTTTGTTTTATCTTCATTTACAGCCAGACCCATATTCGCCGTCTCCACTTCAATACTTGCGAATGCTCCACTGACAGCGTGCTTCTTTCTTCCAATAATGTCCATATCATCAGCATAGCCAAGTAATTGAACGGATTTAAAAATAATCGTACCGCTGGTGTTGACATGCGAGTTGCTTACGATTGCCTCAAGAATGATGTTGAAGAGGTTACATGACAGCGCGTCACCCTGTCGTAAGCCTTTCTCGACATTAAATGAGTCGGTGGTGTTTTTACCAACCTTGACGGAGCAAAGTGAGTTCTAGATAGTGATCCTGCACAATAGAACGAGTTTAGCACGGATGACAAGAAGTGACATGCTCGTTCCTGTTCACGCTGTCATAGGCGACTTAAAAATCGATAAAGAGGTGGTGAGTATCGATCTGGAATTCCTGGGTCTTTTCTAATATAATTCTGCCGAAGTCTGAAAACTTGGTCAACGGTTGACTTACGGAGCCTGAAACCACATACTGATATAGGCCAATCAGTTCACATAGAATGGCCGACAAGATTATATAGACAACATTTAGGAGACTTATTCCTCTGTAGTTGGCGCAGTTCTTGTGGATGTGGAACATTATACTGAGGTTGGTGTATGCTCCTCACCAAGGCATCTCCCGCTGCTTTGATGAGTTAAGTCGTAAGGCCATCCGCTCCAGCAGCCTTGCTAAATTTTAGTTTTGATATTGCTACCCGAAATTTTTCTTGGTATCGGGTGGAAGAAGGTTTTTTTCATGATCGTCCAAATCGAATGTTGCTTGTCTTCGCCATTCAAAAGTCTGCAAAAGTATTTTAATGTACCGTGTGCGCATCTACTACGACATTCCCACCTTCGGCTCTACAGGTTTCCCGAAAAATGTATTATTGACCAATTTAGACTGTATTATATGGTTGGAAAGGATATAAATCTGTTTTCCGTCGGCTTGTTTGGTCACAATAAATGTAGTAATGAAAAACAAAAGTTTACATTAAGTTATCCCAACGTTTCGGCAAGGGTTGTTGCCTTCTTCAGGGGAACTTTATTTTACATGAAAAAACAAAATTATGAAAACAATTGTATAACAACTTAGGAACAATACAACAATAAACTTACGTTATATGCAAAGAGACAATATAAAATTATTTTTTGGATTGCATTTAAAACAAACAAAAAAATTAAAAGCACTTCAAAGTGAAGTTTTAGTCTTAAGTTATAGACAATTTGTTTATACTTGAAGTTGGATGACGTTTAGTCTACAGGTTTCCGCTCGGGCTTTGTATCCTTGGGGCGACTGTTTTACCTTTTGATATAGAACTTTCGAACATTGGTTCTGCCGTAGCACCCCTCAATAGATTCAACCATTTGCTTTTCCAGTTCTCTCTTTTTCTTTCTGAAAAGTCGAAATTCCTGTTGCCTCTTTTTCTATATCTTAGGGTAAGCGCTCTTGTAAGCTCTGATTTTGGCCTCCAGAATTGCCTGATAAAGCTTAGTTTTTGACAGTCGTCATGTTCGATTAAAACGATTTTTTTTCTGCATGAAACCAATATAAATGTCACTGGTAAGCCGAACGCCTTGTGTTTTGTCGTCAAAACTAGGTTAACTATCAATAAGTCTAGACTAAAAATGCATTTAGCAATTTTGAGGTAGAAGCAGACAAAAATAATCAAGTTATTTTTATGTCGACTTAAATACTTTCATTTATCTTGTCAACTTTCTGGTTAAGGGAAATAAGTTGCATCTATGACTTCCAAATAGCCAATTGTACACAAAAATTCACAAAACTTATTAAGCCTTATGTAATTATAAAGGAATCTAAAGGACAACGAACAAAAATAGAAAGCGAAAGAGCACAAATTCAAAAATACCCCAAAACGGTACGTGAACATTAAAAGACAATTGTCTTGCGTGCCATGCCATGCCATTCCATTCGCTTTTTTTTTCACTTTGCTTGCTTCAAAAATATTCACCGAACTGCGTACTCAAAAAGTCACGAAACGCTACAAGTTATGACCGAATTCACTTAGAGGATTTTATGCGGAATGTACGTGACGTTTTTTCAAAAAGTCTTTCGGTCTTCCTTTTCGTGTGCTTTACTTCAATTATACATGTGTACGGAACAGGGAACGTCTCTAAGTCGTTCTCCTCCTCGTTGGCATCATCACACTCCTCCATACTCCTTGTCATCTTAAAGTATAGGTAGGTAAGTTGGTTGGGTATATCTACCTTCCCTATACAAATGTAGAACTTCAGACCTTCAGAGGTATGTTAGTTCGTTCATATAATGTTTGGGTGAGCACTCGTATTATTTTCATCGCCGCAGGACATTAAAGGACGATCTCTTGAATTATGAGATAATAAAAAAGTTATTTTTACAAAATGACAACACGTGTAACAATGTTTTATTGCAAAGAGTGTGTGCCGTTTTGTTTTTTTTTTTTTATTATTATTTTTTATTTGGCAGAGAAAAGCAATTCCCGCGCTAACCATTTGGATAATAGTTTTTAGGAGTTATGTTTTTTTGGGGGAAAACCCTAAGTTGGACTTTGTGTGTGAATTTGATTTTCTCATAAAAAAAAAAAAAATATGTCGACAAAGAGCTATGTATATGTGAAAAGTTAACTTTTTATTGTGCTCTCGTAATAGATTTTTGAATTTTAAAATGCTTCATTATTTCAAAGTTAACTTTGACTAAATTTTTAGAGAGGATGAATGTTTTCAAAGGGGTTCAGAAAAAATAAATGGGAATTGTGCGAGGCAATGAAAAACTGTCGTTAGAAGAAAATTGAATTTTAAAATAGATTTGTTTACTTTGATAGCTGTTTGCTCTTTGAGAAGGATGTTCAAAAGTCTCAAGGCTCGTTAAAAAGTCCATTGCAGGACAAATTACAATCATTTTGTTGCTGGCAGCTGGTATTGTGATGGTAACAAGAGGGCGGACTAAAAGAGTCAGTGGTACATGGGGCGGTATGTAAAGCAAGCTAACACACATTTAAAAAATGTAAGTAAACAATATGCTCAATTTTTCAATCGATGGGGTATGTTCCTTTCGATTGAAAAAGTCAGCCTATTTTGGGTTATTGAGACGCAATTTTTTTTTAGATGAACTAGCACTCAAGTGGTTATTGATGCCTTCCTATAATGAATTAAAACGTGCGTTTAGGAGAGACGGCATAGAAAGACTATAAAAATTTGTTGATGCCGCAGTGGATTGGGATTTAGGGGTTATTTAATTAAACGTTTGGCATTTAATTTAAGCTGGATAATTGAGCACTACATCCACTGTACCATTGACACCCTTAACATTTGAATTGATATATAAAATCTCAACTAAACCAATGACAGACTCTGTAACGAGTCTGAAAAGTCCCAGTTAACAATTATTATGTTTACAAATTCAACGACTCCCCAAATGTCAGCATTTTTTTATTTTGTGCAGCTACTATGTGACCCCTGATTCGCCCGATTTGGAATATGATACTGTTGTTTGTTAATTCTGTAAAAATATCGAAGACTGCATAGAAACAACAGCACGCAGTGGGCCCGACAATTCTGTTTGTCTGTCTGTCCGTCCGTCTGTCTGTATCAGCTAAACGGCTGGACCGATTTGCTTCAAACTTGGTACATAGAATTATTATATCGTCCTACAGATTGGTTTATGGAATTAGTATTCTAGCTCTCAAACTAACGGTACCTGCCATACGATTTTTAATGAAAAATTAATTTTTCTCAAAAACGGCTCCTACGATTTTGATAAAACTTTCTGAATTGTGTTTTTGTGTAAACTTTATGTTTTGGTTGGAATAGATTTTTCAGGGAAAGTATTATAACGGTAACTCCCATGGGAGCACTACGAAATCTCGCAATTTTAAATCTCGCATAACGAAATCTCGCACTTTTGTAAATAAATCTTGAAAACCGAAATCTCGCAAATTAGGTAAAATCTAGCTTTCCATAATCTCGCGATTACGAAATCTCGCATTTTAAAATCTCGCATTAACGTTTCACACCCAAAAATCTCGCAAATTTCAACTAAAATCTCGCAAATTTAAATCTCGCAAATACTAATCTTAAAAGTAAATACGCTGAAGAATAAATGGTGCCACCCAAGTCCAGTTGACTAAGAAAACTGTTGACATAGGCGCCTGCCAGACGACTGGACAAACCCTAAGCGGAGCAACGTAGTTGCGTGAGCGGGTGTGCCCCAGAAAATGTCGTTAAAATCCCTTTATCCCTCGCAGAGGGCCACCCAGGTACTGTTGTCTTTCCCTGTTAATTTATTGAGATCAAAGTAAAATTATTTATGGAAATACTAAACAAAAATTATTTTTTTAGAAAGTCACTCTTTCTGCCTAAATGGGGGAGGGGAGCCCCCTTCGCATACTATTTTTAGTTTACAAATGCAATCTTATCTCGTCAAGAATCTGTTAGGGCCAGTTGAACAATCGCGGTTCATCCTCGGATCAAAATTTAAAAACGATTTACCTCTGTTCGTGTTTGCATAATTAATGTTAAGGTGGTGGTTCAAGAGTGGTTCAAGACTTAACCCACCGATTTCGGTGGATTAAACAAAGTTGACCCACGGATCAAGAATTTAAAAACAAGGTTCAGTGCTGATCCTCAATTGTACAACTGGTACTTATTATTTTTCCTATTTATTGTACTCGTTCGTAAAATAATACTCTTCACAAAAGTTGACCCAAAAGCCTTGTAACGTCCTACTTGTTTATAATTACAATTTGCTTTTTACGAGATTTTAACTTGCGGGAATCTTGTTATCGAGTTTTTGTAATTGCGAGTTTTTAAAAGTGAGATTTCGTAATGCGAGTTTTTGTAACTGCGAGATTTTATAAAGCGAGATTTGGTAATGCGAAATTTTAACTTGCGAGATTTCGTAACCATCCCACCTCTCCAACCATTTATTGCATCAGAAGTACTGGGGGTGACAAATTTGCGGCTAGCATTTTTTAGGGTTAGAAAATTTCAAAGACCCGATTTTGATGGTTTTTTGCCAGAACTGTTCAAAATTGGTATGAGGAACAGTTTGGTTTCAAAGTTGCGGCTTACTTCACGCGACTCTTTCTTATAACAAGATGATAAGCCACAAAAATATAAGATCGCACATACCTCAGCAATTTCTCATGATATATTATCATCTGTTGGTATAAAATCATTATCAAGATTACTGTCATCGCTATCTTCCGAAATATGTTCTGTTTGTCGGTATCAGAGCTAACAATTTAGCTAGCATAAAAATCAATTTTTTGAATTTGGAAAGTAATAGCTTGTATAAGGCAAAACAAAGAACTTGTATAAGGCTTTACTATAACGCTTTTAATCAAATGGTTTTTGCTAGGCCATTTTGTAGTATCTCAGCCAAGCTATGTGTGATAGCTGTCATAAAATGGCTTGTTGAGCAAAGCTTATTATATTTCATGAAGGACTTTTTACTGCTAACAACAAAAGTCTTATCGCAGTTAAATACCTTGGGAAATGTGCGCCAAAATCATTATGGCACTATGATAATAGCTTGTATAGAACCTTATACAAGTGAAATATTGATAGTTAGGTGTGCCTAATTTTTGCTGTTGACGTTTTCCACTGCTTGTAAGATATCTTTTGACGTATAAGATGTAGGTGTCGTTTTTCGTTTATACGAGTTAATACGTGGCGTCTTTGTGAATTATTGTTATATTAAATCAACCCTCAGTTCTTTTAAAACGCAGGTTTACATTAACCCCAAAGTATGTTTACTTTTATCCCATTACGGTGTTCACATTTATACCCATGATGTAAGAAATTAGTGCAATTGTAGCCAGCTTATTACTTTTAAAATTTGTTTGTTAAGTAATTAAAACAGTTGCTTTTTACGTATAATCACTATGCTTTGAAACAGTTTATGATGTTTTTAAAATGTATGGTTCTTAACATGGTATATTCGCCTTCAGGAATCGTATTAATAAAAATAAATAAACACTTAGCACAACTGCTCTAAGCTGGGCCGGGCCGGCGGGTCTGTGTCTTACGCTCTTACCCATTCCTGTGTGCCCGTTGATATTCTGCAGGATTGGAAGGGACCTACAATTTACCGCCGAATCCGAAAGCTAATAGAAAAGCACTTTCCATGACGTGATTTACTCTTGATTGTATTGCGTGGTTCCATCCTTGAATCTTCCAAGAAAAAAATCCTTTACATTGTATTGTTTTGCTAAAATGGTTCGAAGATTCTGAGAGTTTGTTTTACAAAATGAATAAGTCTACAAAAGATAATAAGTCTAAAAAAAAGTTGTTAAAAACAAAAAAAAATGTTTAAATAGTTTCAGAAGAGAAACCAACCTTCTTATAGTATAAACATTTCACAGAAATTAGTTTTTTTTTTTGGTTTGAGTTATACCTAATGTAATATACAAAATTCTTTTTTTTTTTTTTTCAATTCGCTAAAAGATATATTTTGCATTCACAATATCACAAAGAAGGATTCCTTTAATACTTGGGCTTTCGAGAAAACAGAGCTTCTTGTCAATGATTTTAAGACAGTTACCGCTCTAGAGTGGAAATAAATAAAGTGCACGACTGGGTCGGACAAACTTGCTCTAATTTGTGACAGTGGTCTTATGGTTTGAGATTTTGGAAAAAAAAGCACAGAAAAAATGATATAAATTTTATTGATCACTTAAAAATCAATAGTTAAAAGGTTTTTCTTGGAAAAAATGAAGTAAGCCATCATCCATCATTTCGTTTACTATTTAGAATTTTAAGAATACTTAACTTTGTAGGTTTTATCAGAAAAATAAAATTTTAAAAAATTGATTAAAAGGTTTTTGGAAAAAAACAAAAAAAAAAAAAAATTAAAAACATTTTTAAAAAATTCAAAAAAACTTTTTTTGAAAAATTTAAAAGTTTTAATAATTTTGTTTATAAAAGGGCTTCTACATTAAAAATGTCATCGAAATTCGTCTAGTGGCTTACGAGAAAATCGGATTTAAAAAAACCGGTTCTATGGGAGGTACCGTTATAAGACTTTTTCTGAAAAATCTAATCCAACCAAAACATAAAATTTGCACAGAAAACATTATTCGGAAAGTTTTATCAAAATCGTAGGAGCAGTTTTTGAGAAAAATTAATTTTTCATTAAAAATCGTATGGCAGGAACCGTTAGTTTTGGAGCTAGAATGCTAATTCTAAAAACCCCTCTGTAGGATGTCATAATAATGCTGTCTACCAAGTTTGAAGCAAATCGGTCCAGCCGTACAGTACAGACGGACGGAGAGACAGACAGACGGACAGAAAGACAGACAGAATTGTCAGACCCACTTTTTTCGGTTTCCTTATCATCGTAATGTTATGTTTGATTGTTAAAAAAAAAAAAAAAATTCGAATGCATAACTTGCCTAAAGTTAATAAAATGCACGACTGGGTCGCACGAACTTGCTCTTATACTAAGCAATTTCTTTGCATATGTATATTAAAAAAAGATTTTAAATAATTTCGGAAATTTTTTTATTTTTTTAATTATTAAGAGTTTTCTCGGAAAAACTGCGTATGCAATAAAATCAGAACCAAAATAGCTTTTTATGGCCTTTAGTCCAACAAAAAATTGGCGTTTCATCCAGGAATCTCACTTTGGAATCATCAGTTGACATACAGTGAAAGAACGCTTGTCAATACGCAATTTTTAAAATTTTCTAGTACAACTTACATAGAATTTTTGACAAAACCCTAATGTGAACTATAAAATCAGAACTATATGTCTATCTAGGAAAAAAAAATATTGAAAATCGTTCGACCATTTTTTTTTAAAGGTTATTTTTGAAAAACTTTTCCAAAAAATATTTTGAAATTTATTTCAGTATGTAAAAATAATTTAAAAAAATCAATATAGGTACCCGTTTTCAACATACATATTTCGAAAATCAAAAATTTTTTTGAAAAAATTATAAAAAATCAAAAAAAAGTTGTCGAAAATTTTGAAATGCCATATTATTAATATTATGAATGACTTCCTGTGACCAAAATTTTATTGAAATCGGTTGTATAATTTACGAGAAAATTTGATTTGAAAATACTGGTTCTATGATAGGTACCGTTATTAGACAAATTTTGAAAAATCTTTTCTAACCAAAAGATAGATTGTCTTGCAAAAATAGCATTCTGTAAGTTTAATCAAAATCGTTAGAGCCGTTTTTGAGAAAATCAATTTTTTTGAGGGATGGCCAAATAAATCCTAGATACCAAATTTGAAGCAAATCGGGCCATCTGTTCAGGCTCTAGAGGCGCTAACAGATATACAGCCAGACAGACAGACAGACGGACGGAATTTCCAGACCCACTTTTTTCGACTTCTCCATCATCGTAATGTCATGTGTGATTGTTAACTCAAATTTTTTTTTTTTTTTGCACGAATCCATAACTTGCCTTATAGTACCTATATTCGCAAGTAAAAAGGACCTCCCCGTGAGACCAAACAAATAATAAATATTAATTAAAAGCAAATCAATCCATCAGCTATTAACATAGATATGCGAACACACAGCCAGACAGTAAGACAGTTGACCGTAATGTCATGTTTGAATACATTCTTTAATGTTTTGCAATTTTATTCCCGGATAGTCTTTGGTAAAACAAAAATCAACCAACCTCGATATTTATTTTATTTAAGTTCATTGAATGCATGATTCAAGGAAAGAGGGATATAACATCCTTGCTTGGATATACGATACGTTCATTAAAAGATTTGTTAAACACAGTATAGGAAGCTTTCCGTCCAGGCTTAAATTTTTTTTATTTGAATTTTTCTTCTAAATTATGTTCAAACTATTGCTGTATAGCTCCTCTTTATTTCTAAAGGATTAAACAAGGAACCAGAGCTAATTTTGTTTGTTTGTAAAAGAAATAGTACATCGCTTTTGAATATTTCAGCAATGAGGCGCAAAATACGAGCATTGTCCGAATTCCTTTTTGAAGTTTCTGAAAGAGCAAGAAACTACTTAACGATAGCATAACCCTTGACCAGTAAAAAAAAAGCAAAGTAAAAAAAACACCCTTTTCACCATTTCTATATATGTAGAAAAAACCACTCTATTGAAATCAAATATAAATATAAAAATATGCGAAATCGTTTAATAAGCGCCTAGCTTTACGTGTGAACGAATTTCCGTTTTCTTCGTTCCAAAATGGTAGAGAAAATATAATTTGTTTTTGATTTTTTTTTTTTTTTTTTTTGTGAAATTCAACTCAATTCGCGTTGCATTGTATATTTTAGTGTAGGTACCTACAATGTGGAAAAGGTCATTTGCACAAAACACAGCCTTTTTGCTTTTTTAACCGACGTTTTTAAACAACCTAGCACTACCAAGCAACCGCTGCTCTGATGGTTTGTATTCCTTTCCTTTTTTTTTTTGAGGGTAAAACGAAGAAGAAGGCCTCAAGGATACAAAAGGAATGGTTGGTTTTGTATAATAAAAATCAGTGAACTCGAAACTGAATAAACACGAAATTGCTTGGCCTTCTTTCTTTAACTTTCAGAATTCAGCAGTATACGATTGAGTGCAGATTTATTCATAGATTCAAGCACTCGAGCCTTTATTAAGTGTAGTTTAACAACTAAATGATTTCCTCTTAATACCCACACGGCTCAGTTAACATGAAACGTTGCCTTAAACAATAGACCTATGGGTTATATAGGCTTCGTCGTCGTAGTCCTAGTCGTAGTGGTATAGTCGTAAAGTCGTAGTCGTTTAGTGCTTAAACAAAAAGCCTGTTAACAATAAAAACAAAAGCTTTGCTGAATACATTTTCATACATTGGCAGGATATTATTGAATTAATTGCCATTAATTGGAGCTGGAGGGATCAATATTGTGACTGAGCGAGCACGAGCAGTGAGTCTGAGCCAGGTATGGTGAATATATTTTAATTGAAAAGGAAAAAAGAATATACGGTCAGAGTAGCTAATTGCCAATTATTTTAACAATGCAATTTATTATAATTTTTTGTTTTGGTATATGGATACTTTAGAACAATCATTAATTAATTACATGGCCGTATAGTAATGATTTTGTTTAGGGGGAGTTTAACTTCAAAGTAATGATATCTTACGAACGGCGATGGACAACATTTTGTCACATGACCTTTCCTATTGACTCCGACGAGTTTGAAGTTTTTTTACATTTAAGCTAAGACTTTGACTTAGGCTTTTGACTGCATTTATCACTCTATTCTTCAGTCTAAGCCTTAAACTTATATCGATGTTTCTTACAAATGAGTCCAACTCAACTGTCTGGTAGATAAAAATTAAGTCCGATATTAATATATATTATAAAGGGTGTTTTGTTTAAAGGTATAGAACTTTGAAATGGAATAAAACAAAGATGATTTTTTTAAATTGACATGAAATTTACTTTACTCGAAAGATAATCTTTTGGCATTATAATTTAAATATGATTTCTTGCATATGACCGTCACGGCTGGCTCGGAGGAAGTATAATCTGAAGGTCCAATTTTGGATGACTTTTCCCAACATTTGTGGCCGTATACCGGCAATAGCACGGCAAATGTTGTCCTTCAAGTGGTCAATCGTTTCGGGCTCATCGGCGTAGACTAGCGACTTCACATATCCCCACAGAAAATAATCAAGCGGCGTTTAATCGCACGATCTTGGAGGCAAATTCACGTTCCCAAAACGCGAAAATATGCGCTCACCGAACGTTTCCTTCAACAAATCAATTGTGACACGAGCTGTGTGGCATGATGCACCGGCCATCTTGTTGAAAACACAGCTCCTGCTACACATCATGGTTGTTCAATTGTTGAACGAAAAAGTCAGTAATCATGGCTCTATAGCGGTCATCATTGACTGTAACGTTCTGGTACTGGCCAGCATCGTTTTAAAAGAAGTACGGACCAATTATTCCGCCAACCCATAAAGCACATAAAACAGTTAATTTTTGTAGATGTAACGGTGTCTCAACATACATTCGAGGATTATAATCACTCCAAATACGACAGTTTTGTTTATTGACGTATCCATTCAACCAAAAGTGAGGTTCATCGCTAAACAAAATTCGCTTATGAAAATTTGAATACGTATTTCGAACAGAACGATGATTTTCCAAATAAATTTGCACAATTTGGAAGCGTTGTTCAGACGTCAGTCTATTCATGTTGAAATGCCAAATCAAACTTAAAATAAATCACCTGATAGCTGACAAAATGGCCGCCATTTATAATATTGTTGCCGTAAAAAAAAAACACCCGTTATAAGTGGTATACCCCAAGGCTTGGTTGTAGGCCCTCTACTATTTTCGGTGCTTAACGTTTGATAAAATTAGTGTCCAATTGAAACAGTTTATCACTGTCAATTAAAAATAATAATTTCAAAAAGATTTTCCGTCTATTTTCCAGTGCAATAAGTTACTAAGTCTTAAGTTAGATTAAGTTCTTTTGTAGCTTGTATTAAACTGAATAAATGGGGGTGTTGAACCCACCATAATTCAGTGGGACAAAGCCACAGCCCTCGTGACTGCGATTTCCCTGGCCTATTGCAATGTTTCCTGTGGGGATTCTTCAAATACCATGCTTATTTTAGTAGTCCCAGGACCTAAAAACCGTCGAAGTTAACATTCTAAGTTCTGTGGCGATGCTTAAAAAGTGCAATAAACTTAGGTTTAATCAGAGTTTGAAGTTGTGAAGAAAGCCATTAATCTCAAAAATAAGCTCATTTTCAAAGAACTTGCGTTCTTTGATTTTCCGAATCCATGCAAGTACCATGTCCCATCATGTATTTTATTACACAATAAAAATGAGTGGAAAATAATCTCAAAAATTCAAGAAGAATAGCTCACGATTAGCCATTTTATTTTGAAGAATTTATGAAAATTATCACTTGTTAGTCGAGAGCACTTTCTAATCCTTGTACAACCACTTGATGCAAATAACTTCATCATTTGATGGTCCTCCAATATGCCAGCAAATCATTGCCTCATTGCCTTAAAAATAAGATTAATTTCGTTATTCATTTTTAAAACTGGAAAATATTTTTTAGAACTCTCCCATCAACACCCTGTAAACGTCCTTATAAATCAAATTGTTCTTCCTCAAAACAATTTTTACAAAAGCTTTAAAAATAAACATATAAAAAAAAATTGAACGTTATGGTTGCCAAGTCGAAAATTGATTTCAAAACACGCCAACACCACAACAACAACAATAGACTTGGCTTCGTTATTTTTTAATTTTCTTCTTGGATTCGTATCAATTTGAAGGAAATTGAAAATAATTTGATTGCCATCTTGGCTCTTGGCAGACTCTATCATCGATATTCCTACACAAATTGTTCAGCAATAAACCATACAAATTCAGTGCCCTTTAGCATCAACACGATGGCAAATTTTAAGTCTTTGGGATAGGATGTTGTGGGGAGAGCTTAGAGGCGCCAAATAAACATAACGCGATAGTTCGTATGTCACAGCAATAACTCATAGCAGGGGCTGTTTTCTTATGCATAAAAGGGAGCAACACATTTTGAATTATGTTGTGTTTTGTGTGATTTTAATGCTTTCTCAGATAATCTAGCAAAATCAGATAAAAATACAAAATAATCGACAAAAAACGAAAAAAAAATAATATTTATGATGGCATTTAAGATGCATTATGATCAAAAAAGTCATGAAACTGTTGACTTCCAAAAGAGGCACTCATTTAAAAAGTTATTTTAGATGAAGTTCGACAAAATATAAAGTATTTAATTTTGTCATCCGCATCGCCACCGGGTTGAGTAGTTTGTTAATTTTTTTTTATAATAAATGTAAGAAAATTCAAAGCATTAGAAAAGTATTCACAAAACACTCAGATCTTACTAATTTATGGATCACTTAAAGTGGCATGTGGCGCAGACAGTTGTTGTTGTTAATAGTTAACCAAGGCCTCAAACAACATACCAGTCCGGTTCCTATATAGCCATTTGTCTCCAGTTACGCATTACGCATGCCAAGTTGGTTGAGGTCGTTCTTTACTTCATAGCGCCACGCGCCACCTTATATGGGGTCTTCTATTACTGCGCTTGCCACCAGGGTTGAAATTGAAGACTCTATTGATGGGTATTCGTCCATACACTTCACATGCCCCAGCCCTCTAAGCCGCTGTATTTTATGCTTTTTAACCAGGTAAATATCGCTGCAAGCACTCACAGTTCCTCATTCAATCTGCTTTCCCCTAATATACAGGACCGAAAATACCCCGAAATTTGTTTCCCTCAAAGCACCTCAGCCGCAGCCGCTTTTTTCATCCGATTATACACGTTTTTGTCACATATAGCAGGACCGGAATGATAAGGGTCTTGCATATAACAAAGTTTGAGTGAGTTCAGTAGGGCCGTTTTTTTTTTTTTTGTAAATTAGAAAACAAAACCATAAAAACTTAAATTGGCTTAAACTGGCGGTTTGTTTTATAATTCTGAAATGGTCATAACGAGAAGCAGGTTATAGGTACCTACTATAAGGCAAGTTATGCATTCGGAAAAAAATTCTAACTATCGAACATAATATAAGGAAGCCGAAAAAAGTGAGTCGGACAATTATTCTGTCTGTCTGTATAGTTGTTACCTACAGCCTTAATCGACTTGACCGATTTGCTTTGAACTTGGCTGGCACACAGTACAATTGTGACGTCTTACAGAGGGATTTTTGGAATTAGCATTCTAACTTCAAAACTAACGGTACCTGCCATACGATTTTTAATGAAAAATTAATTTTTTTCAAAAAATCGGCTCCTACGAGTTTGATAAAAATGTCTAAATGGTGTTTTTTAGGCTTTATGTTTTGGTTGAAATAGATTTTTCAGGAAAAGTCTTATAACGGTACCTCCCTTAGGACCGATTTTTGAAAGCATATTTGCTCGCCCTTTTATAGATGAAATTAGGAAAGCGTACGAATGGTCGACAAAAAAATGTCAACTGGATAAATACAAATTTCAACGACTGACAAAATGTCGACTGATGTTTGATCGACACAAAAAGTTGACAGTTTAAAATCCAGACTATAAAAATGTCGGCTGAAAAAGTGTCGGTAGTAATTTCGACTTTTGCCCTGATAAAAATGTAGTTCTTTGGATTGCATCTACAGTTTGAATTTTCAATTTATTTTTAAATCATAGTAGTAGGGGCGCAACACTAATCGACAGTGGCAAAGTGAGTGATAACGGCGCCGCATGCATGTGAACATCACTCACTTTGAGACTGTTTTCGAGGAGTACATATTTTCAAAACCGACTTTATAATGAGAGTCAAAATTTTGATCAGTCGGTATCCTTAACAATCGACTTTTCGAAAGTCAACGACGATCGATTTTTTAAATCGACATTTAAAAAATTGACAAATCGTACTTAACCCCTAGAAATTGACATTACCTACTCAAAAAAAATTGTAATCATCGTCCCATTGCAACAACAGAGCAAGTACGTGTGACCAAGTCGTGCAATTTATTTTTTATTTTATTTCATTATTCTTCAAAGAACTAAGTTACTCATGTGAACTTTAATGAGATTGAAATTCATATTTAAATTGGATGAATTCAACTCTGTTCTAAAATTAGTTCAGCAGTAGTGAAAAAAAAATAAAACATCTATTCACTAATTTTTGTTTGTATTTAAGAAAGTACAGAAAACAGACATATGTACCCGTTCCCAACGTACGAGAATGTGGAATATGCAAATACCTCGCATGTTATCATTTTGTCTTATTAAAGCTCAATGTATCGTAATGCGATTTCCGTGTCTCGGAATTCAAATCAATTTAACTTAGCTACACTCTACTTCCGTCCCTATTACCATTATTACCATATAAAGGAATGTACAGTGTACATAGGTGTTAAGGATTAAGGTAGTTTTAGAGAAAATTGAAATAAATAGTCAAAAGACCTGACAACTTGTTGGAAAACTAAAACGGGAACTATATTCCATTGTTGCATGAGAATTTCAACTGCAACGTCTTAACGACTTAATCGATTCTGCAGCAAAAGCACGGGAAAAAAACTTCAAATGATTGAGTTACGGCATAAAACGGTAACAATACAATTTTAGAGAATATAGTTTAAAAGTGGTGGAAACTAATGATTTTATTTTTTCTCGAAAACTATTTGTTTCTTGAAGATCTTCAATACATTTCTCGATCTTGGAGATAAGTCAAATTTATGTTCATTCTAAAAGCAGGTTAAAAGCTTCCAAATAATACCATCTAAAACAATAACATTCGTATTCGTCTTTTTTCGACGTCTCGATATTCAGGAAAAATCGGGAGCGACGGCCGGCGGCGTGGCATTATTTTCCCTGAATACTATCAAATACTCTTTCCACCTCTTTCATCCACATTGGTGGCTTTCCTTGATATAATTAGAAAGGGAGATGTACGAATGGTCGACAAAAAAATGTCGACTGGATAAATACAAATTTTAAAGAGATAGCGAAACAATTTATCGTTCACCTCAAATGGGTGCTAGGGCATACAGATATTCCACGGAACTGCAAAGCCTACGAACTTGCCGAACAAGGTACAACATTACCCATCGATGTCTCATTACTGGACAAAAATATAGAACACTGGACTTAGCGTGCTCGAAAACGGTTTGTTGGACCGTGATGATGTTGAAGTAAAAACTATGAACAGTTGACGTGGACTTTCCAGATTTCACTGGTTCATATTATATATATACTAGCGGTACCCGGCGCGCGTTGCTACGCCCAAACACTTATGTGTATTTAATGTGAAACTAAATTTATTTATATGTATATTTTATCTCAATGCTAGCGGATAAGCAATATTTTTGGTCGTTTCGGTTGGTGTATAAATATACAAATTTTTTGGCATACACACAAAGTGCAGTTAATTTGATTGTTAAACTGAACATGATAACATTGATAAATTGTGGCTTGAATATTTTGCTGCATTTGACAAAAATTTGGGAAAATAAAATGTCATTTGTTGTGCGATTCAATTCCTTTTCCTATGTTCAAAAGTTGTTTGGAAAATGTTTGGGTGGACGATTCTTGCACCAAATAGACACGCACGTTCGTTCAGAGTTTGATTTTTTCGACTCAGTTCCATTAATATGATGCTTTTATTCAACGAAAGGAAAACATTTTTATAAAAAAGTTGAAAAAAAAAACTTTGCCAAAAGCCCGCATTTTTCTGTCTTCCACCCGGGCATTCCGCTTAAAAATTTATGAAAAAATCCAAAAAAGAATTAAAAAAAAACTGAACCAAAATTGTTAAAAGCATGCATTTTTTTCCTTCCACCCGATCGGCACGAAACCTTCACAGGAACCATCCCTGGAGTAAACTATATTTACCCCAAAAATTTCATAAAGATCCATTGGGTGTCTTAGGAGTCCATAGGCAACATACATATATACACACAGCCATTTTTATATATACATATATAGCCTTTAACCGCGGCTTCACTCGCGTTTCAGCTGATCAAGGAGTAGACTGTACCTTGAGGAGTATAGTCTATCGTAATCTAGCTTCTTCTTCTTTTATAGCTTTATAATTTAATACCTACATTTAACCCTGATAAAAAGAAACCTATAAGATATACCAGTTTATAATCTAGCTCTGTGCTAAATTTCATTCCGATCCGGTCAGCCATTCTGGTGTGATTTCAAAAATAGCCAATATGCTATTCCAGACTATAATCTATCTCTGTGCTAAATTTCATTCAGATGAGTTCAGCCATTCTGGTGTGATTTCAAAAATTAAAACAAATCTATCCCACGGGAACCATACATTTTCCGGGATACAAAGTAGCCAATATGCTATTCCAGACTATAATCTACCTCTGTGCTAAATTTCATTCAGATCCGTTCAGCCATTCTGGTGTGATTTCAAAAATTAAAACAAATCTATCCCACGGGAACCATACATTTTACAGGGATAGAAAGTAGCCAATATGCTATTCCAGACTATAATCTATCTCTGTGCTAAATTTCATTCAGATCCGTTCAGCCATTCTGGTGTGATTTCAAAAATTAAAACAAATCTATCCCACGGGAACCATACATTTTACAGGGATAGAAAGTAGCCAATATGCTATTCCAGACTATAATCTATCTCTGTGCTAAATTTCATTCAGATGAGTTCAGCCATTCTGGTGTAATTTCAAAAATTAAATTAAATCTATCCCACGGGAACCATACATTTTACCGGGATAAAAAGTAGCCAATATGCTATTCCAGACTATAATCTATCTCTGTGCTAAATTTCATTCAGATGAGTTCTGCCATTCTGGTGTTATTTCAAAAATTAAATTAAATCTATCCCACGGGAACCATACATTTAACAGGGATAAAAAGTAGCCAATATGCTATTCCAGACTATGATCTATCTCTGTGCTTATTTTCATTCAGATGAGTTCAGCCATTCTTGTGTAATTTCAAAAACTAAAACAAATCTATCCCACGGGAACCATACATTTCACCGGGATAAAAAGTAGCCAATTTGCTATTCCAGACTATAATCTATCTCTGTGCTAAATTTCATTCAGATCCGTTCATCCATTCTGGTGTAATTTCAAAAATTGAAACAAATCTATCCCACGGGAACCATACATTTTACCGGGATAAAAAGTAGGCAATATGCTATTCCAGACTATAATCTACCTCTGTGCTAAATTTCATTCAGATCCGTTCAGCCATTCTGGTGTGATTTCAAAAATTAAAACGAATCTATCCCACGGGAGCCATACATTTTACCGGGATAAAAAGTAGCCAATATGCTATTCCAGACTATAATCTATCTCTGTGTTAAATTTCATTCAGATGAGTTCAGCCATTCTGGTGTGATTTCAAAAATTAAAACAAATCTATCCCACGGGAACCATACATTTTACCGGGATAAAAAGTAGCCAATTTGCTATTCCAGACTATAATCTATCTCTGTGCTAAATTTCATTCAGATCCGTTCATCCATTCTGGTGTAATTTCAAAAATTGAAACAAATCTATCCCACGGGAACCATACATTTTACCGGGATAAAAAGTAGGCAATATGCTGTTCCAGACTATAATCTACCTCTGTGCTAAATTTCATTCAGATCCGTTCAGCCATTCTGGTGTGATTTCAAAAATTAAAACGAATCTATCCCACGGGAGCCATACATTTTACCGGGATAAAAAGTAGCCAATATGCTATTCCAGACTATAATCTATCTCTGTGCTAAATTTCATTCAGATCCATTCAGCCATTCTGGTGTGATTTCAAAAATTAAAACAAATCTATCCCACGGGAACCATACATTTTCCGGGATACAAAGTAGCCAATATGCTATTCCAGACTATAATCTACCTCTGTGCTAAATTTCATTCAGATCCGTTCAGCCATTCTGGTGTGATTTCAAAAATTAAAACAAATCTATCCCACGGGAACCATACATTTTACAGGGATAGAAAGTAGCCAATATGCTATTCCAGACTATAATCTATCTCTGTGCTAAATTTCATTCAGATCCGTTCAGCCATTCTGGTGTGATTTCAAAAATTAAAACAAATCTATCCCACGGGAACCATACATTTTACAGGGATAGAAAGTAGCCAATATGCTATTCCAGACTATAATCTATCTCTGTGCTAAATTTCATTCAGATGAGTTCAGCCATTCTGGTGTAATTTCAAAAATTAAATTAAATCTATCCCACGGGAACCATACATTTTACCGGGATAAAAAGTAGCCAATATGCTATTCCAGACTATAATCTATCTCTGTGCTAAATTTCATTCAGATGAGTTCTGCCATTCTGGTGTTATTTCAAAAATTAAATTAAATCTATCCCACGGGAACCATACATTTAACAGGGATAAAAAGTAGCCAATATGCTATTCCAGACTATGATCTATCTCTGTGCTTATTTTCATTCAGATGAGTTCAGCCATTCTTGTGTAATTTCAAAAACTAAAACAAATCTATCCCACGGGAACCATACATTTCACCGGGATAAAAAGTAGCCAATTTGCTATTCCAGACTATAATCTATCTCTGTGCTAAATTTCATTCAGATCCGTTCATCCATTCTGGTGTAATTTCAAAAATTTGAAACAAATCTATCCCACGGGAACCATACATTTTACCGGGATAAAAAGTAGGCAATATGCTATTCCAGACTATAATCTACCTCTGTGCTAAATTTCATTCAGATCCGTTCAGCCATTCTGGTGTGATTTCAAAAATTAAAACGAATCTATCCCACGGGAGCCATACATTTTACCGGGATAAAAAGTAGCCAATATGCTATTCCAGACTATAATCTATCTCTGTGTTAAATTTCATTCAGATGAGTTCAGCCATTCTGGTGTGATTTCAAAAATTAAAACAAATCTATCCCACGGGAACCATACATTTTACCGGGATAAAAAGTAGCCAATTTGCTATTCCAGACTATAATCTATCTCTGTGCTAAATTTCATTCAGATCCGTTCATCCATTCTGGTGTAATTTCAAAAATTGAAACAAATCTATCCCACGGGAACCATACATTTTACCGGGATAAAAAGTAGGCAATATGCTGTTCCAGACTATAATCTACCTCTGTGCTAAATTTCATTCAGATCCGTTCAGCCATTCTGGTGTGATTTCAAAAATTAAAACGAATCTATCCCACGGGAGCCATACATTTTACCGGGATAAAAAGTAGCCAATATGCTATTCCAGACTATAATCTATCTCTGTGCTAAATTTCATTCAGATCCATTCAGCCATTCTGGTGTGATTTCAAAAATTAAAACAAATCTATCCAACGGGAACCATACATTTTACCGGGATAAAAAGTAGCCAATATGCTATTCCAGACTATAATCTATCTCTGTGCTTATTTTCATTCAGATGAGTTCAGCCATTCTTGTGTAATTTCAAAAACTAAAACAAATCTATCCCACGGGAACCATACATTTTACTGGGATAAAAAGTAGCCAATTTGCTATTCCAGACTATAATCTATCTCTGTGCTAAATTTCATTCAGATCCGTTCAGCCATTCTGGTGTGATTTCAAAAATTAAAACAAAACTATCCCACGGGAACCATACATTTTACAGGGATAGAAAGTAGCCAATATGCTATTCCAGACTATAATCTATCTCTGTGCTAAATTTCATTCAGATGAGTTCAGCCATTCTGGTGTAATTTCAAAAATTAAATTAAATCTATCCCACGGGAACCATACATTTTACCGGGATAAAAAGTAGCCAATATGCTATTCCAGACTATAATCTATCTCTGTGCTAAATTTCATTCAGATGAGTTCTGCCATTCTGGTGTTATTTCAAAAATTAAATTAAATCTATCCCACGGGAACCATACATTTAACAGGGATAAAAAGTAGCCAATATGCTATTCCAGACTATGATCTATCTCTGTGCTTATTTTCATTCAGATGAGTTCAGCCATTCTTGTGTAATTTCAAAAACTAAAACAAATCTATCCCACGGGAACCATACATTTTACCGGGATAAAAAGTAGCCAATTTGCTATTCCAGACTATAATCTATCTCTGTGCTAAATTTCATTCAGATCCGTTCATCCATTCTGGTGTAATTTCAAAAATTGAAACAAATCTATCCCACGGGAACCATACATTTTACCGGGATAAAAAGTAGGCAATATGCTATTCCAGACTATAATCTACCTCTGTGCTAAATTTCATTCAGATCCGTTCAGCCATTCTGGTGTGATTTCAAAAATTAAAACGAATCTATCCCACGGGAGCCATACATTTTACCGGGATAAAAAGTAGCCAATATGCTATTCCAGACTATAATCTATCTCTGTGCTAAATTTCATTCAGATCCGTTCAGCCATTCTGGTGTGATTTCAAAAATTAAAACAAATCTATCCAACGGGAACCATACATTTTACCGGGATAAAAAGTAGCCAATATGCTATTCCAGACTATAATCTATCTCTGTGCTTATTTTCATTCAGATGAGTTCAGCCAGTCTTGTGTAATTTCAAAAACTAAAACTAATCTATCCCACGGGAACCATACATTTCACCGGGATAAAAAGTAGCCAATATGCTATTCCAGACTATAATCTATCTCTGTGTTAAATTTCATTCAGATGAGTTCAGCCATTCTGGTGTGATTTCAAAAATTAAAACAAATCTATCCCACGGGAACCATACATTTTACCGGGATAAAAAGTAGCCAATATGCTATTCCAGACTATAATCTATCTCTGTGCTAAATTTCATTCAGATCCGGTCAGCCATTCTGGTGTGATTTCAAAAATTAAAACAAATCTATCCCACGGGAACCATACATTTTACAGGGATAGAAAGTAGCCAATATGCTATTCCAGACTATAATCTATCTCTGTGCTAAATTTCATTCAGATGAGTTCAGCCATTCTGGTGTAATTTCAAAAATTAAATTAAATCTATCCCACGGGAACCATACATTTAACAGGGATAAAAAGTAGCCAATATGCTATTCCAGACTATAATCTATCTCTGTGCTAAATTTCATTCAGATCCGTTCATCCATTCTGGTGTAATTTCAAAAATTAAAACAAATCTATCCCACGGGAACCATACATTTTACTGGGATAAAAAGTAGGCAATATGCTATTCCAGACTATAATCTATCTTTGTGCTAAATTTCATTCAGATGAGTTCAGCCAGTCTTGTGTAATTTCAAAAACTAAAACTTATCTATCCCACGGGAACCATACATTTAACAGGGATAAAAAGTAGCCAATATGCTATTCCAGACTATAAGCTATCTCTGTGCCAAATTTTATCCAGATCCGTTTAGCCGTTCTGGCGTGATCTAGCAACAAATATCCAAACATCCAAACATCGTAACTTTCACATTTATAATATTAGTAAGATAAGATATAGTAAGATTATATATAAAAATTATATATAAAAATTTATTACCAATTTATTACCAATTTATAACATTATATATTTCGTTTATAAATGGGCTTTTCCATTAAAAATTTCATCAAAATCTGTTACGTTGGTTTACGAAAAAATCTGTTAGGAAAAAACCGGTCCTAGGGGAGGTACCGTTATATAACCCTTTTCCTGAAAAATGTATTCCAACCAAATCATAAAGCTTACTCAAAAAACAAAATTTATAAAGTTTTATCAAATTTGAAGGAGCCGTTTGAGATAAGTGCATTTTTCATACAAAATTGTGTGTCGGGTCAGGTAACATTAGTCATTGTAGATTATATATAAACTATAGTACTAGTTATATACCACTTGAGGTGTGCCATATATCGACGTAAAACTAATATCTCGATTTTAGTGGTTTTTGTCTAGATTACCATGGGATGCAACAACAACAATTAAAATGGTGGAACGTAAAAAAATATTGTTGTTGCTTTAAATGGTAATCTAGGCAAAAACCTCTAAAATCAAAAGCTTAGTTTTCCGTCGATAGATGGCGCACCTCAAGTGTGGTAGTACTATAGTTTATATAATACAATGCATTTGTTTCTTGATTCACAAAAATACTTACTTTTTAGTTCTGTATTTTTTTTATCAAAAAATATAAAAAAATGAAAAAATGAATGCGTACGTTTGCTTATTAAAAATTATATATCCTTTATTGTTGTCTTATTTATTTTTATAAGTAAGTTTCTATTTTCTACTTTGTAAATAAACTTATATATAACTAGCTTTTACCCGCGGCTTCGCTCGCGGCAAATACAGGGTTGGCCTTCGCCATAGTAATTTTTAAAAATAAAGTCCACTACTGGATCGCACCAACTTGCTCTAATAAGACATTGGTCTTAGCTTGAGATTTTGAAAAAAAATTTATTTTTCGAAACTCTTATTCTTTGGATGAATTTCAATGTATGGTAGTAAAATTATCAAAATTTGTGGATTGGTTTCTTAGCATAAAAGCATTTTTTGGAGAACATTTTTCAAAAAGAAATTAAATTCCCCCAATACATAGGTATTCTGCATTTATCATATAACTACTTCTACTTATTATTTTTGAAAAGGTAATGATCTGTTTTCAAAATATTAAATTATAATGAGAAATGTTTTTGAAAAATCGAAAAAAATATTTATTAAAAATATAGGAATGAAGTACTTAGGTATTAATGAAGCTACTTTAACCTATATATATGTATGTGTAAATTTCTGACAGAATCGGTTAAAACGTCTTCGAAAAAGCCGAAAGCAAAAAAAAACCCGTTCTATGGAAGGTACCGTTCTTAGCAATTCTTGGTAACTTTGTTTCCAGCCATTTGTTAGGTCATACGGTCATACATAAAAAAAACTAAACTAATCAAAATCGTTTGAGTCATTTTCGATACAAAATGAGCTTCAACATAACTATAGTTGCAGGTACCGTTAGTTTTCGAGCTGCAAACAAAAATCAATTTCTCTTCTGTACAAACCTTAAAAACTCGATATATGTACCTAGTTTGAAAGAATTAAGCACACCCGTTTGGGCTTTTGTAATTGTCTTTAGGTACATACATATAGTCAGACGGAAAGGCAAACAAATAAGACAGACAGACGGACAGATTTTTTTGACCAACTTTTTTGGTCCTCGCTATCATCGTTCAAACTTTTTTTTCCGACGAACTTGCAGTTAATGTATATTCGCATGTAAAAATTCCAGCGCATTTTAATTATTGACTTCTAAAGGAATACTTTTGATACCTTGGGTTTCATTAATTCAATTTTCATAACTATCTCTAGATGAGAGTTGAGACTAAAGAAATGTATAGCCTATGTAACTCACAGATAAAGTATAGCTTTCTTTTAATTAAAGAATTTTAAAAACTGTTAAGTAGGTTAGGAGCGCAAGCCTTACAAATAAACGCACTTACTTTTCACATTTTTACTATAAGGCAAGTTATGCATTCGTAAAAAAAAAAATAATCTAACAATCAAACATGACATTCTGTCATATCATGTCTGTCTGTCCATCCGTCTGTATCGGCACCTACAGCCTTAACGGCTATACCGATTTGCTTCAAACTTGGTACATAGTATTATTATGACGTCCTACAGAGGGGTTTTTGGAATTAGCATTCTAGCTCTAAAACTAACGGTACCTGCCATACGATTTTTAGGGGAAAATTGATTTTTATCAAAAACGGCTTCTACGATTTTGATAAAAAATTCTAAATAATGTTTTCTGTGCAAACTTTATGTTTTGTTCGGAATAGATTTTTTAGGAAAAGTCTTATAACGGTACGTCCCATTTAAAATTTAGATGTCATCTTTTGGGTGCTATAAATGACATAAATGTCCGTTTATGGACGAATTAATAAAATTGTTTAAAAAAATTTCCGTTATTATCATTTGAAGCCAAAAACTTAATTTCAGTTTTCATCAAAACATTTTATGTATCTATATTACATACAAAGTTTAATAAAAATCGGCGGAATTTTTTTTTGATTAAATTAGAAAAAACTATATAATTTGGCCAAAACCTATTGGATTTTTGTATGGGAGCCACCAATTAAAAAAAATAACGGACAAAAATGCAATGTCATCTGATACAGAGGTGAAAGGAACTATACCAAACAAAGTGTGTTTGAATTCGATACAACCTTTGAATGGCTATTTGAAAAAAAAAGACGGTAAGAGCAGATCTGCGTTATTAGCATTTTTTGCAAAAACTAAAAACGCAGTTCTATTAAGAAAACTAAAAGAATATAACACACAAAGTTTAATCAAAATCGTTAACGCCGTTTTTGAGCAAATTAGAAAAAAACAAAAAAAGTTAGCTAAGACTGAACGGCTCGTTGTATGGGAGCTACCATTTAGAAAGGCTTCACTAAAAAAATTACAAAGCCATCCTATAGAACACTATAAAGAACGATAACAAACAAAGTTTGAGTCAATTCAATCAAGCCGTTGCGAACTTATGGTCATTTGAAAAAAGCCATTTAAACCTGATTTTCGTTACGAGCCAAAAACAAAAAAAAACGCAGTTTTGTTAGAATTGCTTAAAGTTATCTAAATTTTGAGTTTAATCTAAAATCGTCTGAGCCGTTTTCGAGAAAATTCAAAAAACCGTTACTTGAAAGATACCAGTTACAGCCAGGCTAAAACGAAATAATTTTTTTTTTGTTATACGAATGCATAACTTGCCTTATAGAACCTATAATCGCAAGTTAAAACCTCAGCAACCGTTTTTCTTAAAACTGCTATATACCAAGTTTGAAGAAAATCCGTCAAGCCGTTTAGGCTGTGGCTGGACGTGAAAAAGCGCACAGACGCACATCCGCACACCCGCACAGACAGACCGACGTACGGTATGGCGAAAACCACTTTTTAGGCTTCTTTTTCATCGTAATGTCGTGTTTGATTAAAACCTCGATTCTTTTTTTCTGCACAAAACCAATACTTGCCCTAAAAAAAGACAATACACTATTATTAAAGATAATTTACTTAATGTATGTATGTATGTATGTATGTACGTTATGTCCAAATCGATCTGCAAGCTTAAAGTTGAATGTCACTGAGTTCATAGTAATTGCCCTGGCAGTAAAAAGTCTCAAATTTAGGCGTGGCACACGCCTTTTTTATTACGCCAGCAGTTATTGCACATGGGCCACACAAAATTATTGTTATTGAATTTTTTCCTGCTTGCTAAAGAAGAATTGTGTTTTTGAAACTGTAACAGCGGCTGGCTGCGGGAGGCGCACGCATACATACATACAAAAATATAGGGAATAGGGTATCCAACAGTTCGTTGAAAACGTACTCTAGCTCTCCCTTATGTTTTATTTTTTTTTTTTTGAAATATAAAAAATCAAATAAATTTTATTGAAATAAATTCCAATAAATACTACGAATAAATATTACTTTACAGTGGAACAAAGCTTATAAATGGGCTACAAAAAATTCAGCTCAACGGTTTTAACATTTTTTTTCTTCTAAACCGTCTACATTATGGTCCTTTTCATTTAAATGAATATATATAAAAATCCATCCATCCTAACTCTAGAAATAAGGTCACACACAAAAATTAAATTGATTTTTTTACTATAAAAATAATGCAAATAATAAAAAAATCATATTTTTTACACAAGTTTATGTCCAAAATCTACCTATTTTGTACACATTTATTTAGTGTGGGAAGTATGTGACATCATGCTTTTCTTCTTTTATTTTAACTTGGCAGCATTGACAATACTCTTTTATTTTTTTTTGCTAAACTTAACGATACAATTTTTTTTGTCGCGCGATTTTTTTATTTGGTTTTTTCAAATTCTCAAATACTAAATTTTCTGAAGTTTCTGACTCATCAGCAAGTAATAACGACGAAAATGATTCGAACGACCCTGGACAACAACAAAATAACGAAACCATAACCTGCGATATTTGTTTCGAAAATCCAAGGAACGTATTACTTCAACCCTGCAACCATTGCAAGATGTGTAGTAGCTGATTTGCGAAGATATACTATTGAAAATTGTTCTAAAACTAAGTGAAACATTATAATTTTAAAAACTTAGCTTATACACAAAAAATTTATTCGGTGGGACATAAGTCCCACTCAAGTGGGACATAAGTCCCAAAAATAAAATTTGGGACTTACGTCCCTGGGACTTATGTCCTTGCGCCGCGTGTTTGTGTTAATTGTTCATTAATTAATCTGTGCGTTGATAATTTGTACTAAAAGTGTTTTAATTTTAATATACGTGTAAATTGCCATTATTTGATACAATTTTTATTGTGTTTTGTAAATTGCTAGTGATAGAAAAACATGTAGTTCTATTTGTGTTTCTGTATTTAGGTTAATCTATGTGTAATTTCTACGTGTAGTTTCTAACATTTTGTTTTGTGTTTATAATTATTGATAATTGTTTCATAAAATTAATGTTAAAATGTATATCCTTTTTTCTTTACAGATATACTTTGATTATAAAATAAATTAACCTTGAAGGTTAATTTTCCTTTTGAGTGTGCTCCGCTGGACCATTGTTTTGATTGGGTTGCAGTTGCAGTGCTTGGTGAGTACAGTAGGGTTAAAAAAAATATTCAATATATTAAAAAATATTTTCTTTTTCTTTTTCATGTATTGGAGCAAAGTTGGACGTATATATTTAATAAAAAATATATTTTTCTTTATAAATATGATAAATTTAAATATGATTTTTTTTAAATTCAAAAGTGTTAATTTATTAAAAAAAATATTCAAATATAATGAAATTATGTGTTATGTATTGTTTTTTATTGGTTGCTGACTCAACAGCATTAGTTTGAGTTAGTCAGAGCTAGAATGCTAGTCTAAAAAACCCCATCGTTGGACGTCATAATAATACTATATATAATAAGTTTAAAACAAATTGGTCTTGCTTGTTTAGGGTATAGGTGCCGACACAGACAGACGGACCGACAGACAGATAGACAGACAGAATTATCGGACACATTTTGTCGGCTTCTCTATCATCGTAATGTCATGTTTGATTTCCAAAACCTTTTGTTAATTTTTTTTTTTATTTAATTTTCCCGGTAAGAGCTACAACTTTATATATACATATATAAGACAAATTTTGGAAAATCTTTTTTAACCAAAGATAGACTGTCTTAAAAAAATAGCATTCTGAAAAACTTTACCAAAATCATTCGACCCGCTTTTAAGAATTTTTTCTTTTTCTTCTTTTCTTCAGGATTGTACATATGTCAGCTGCCCTTATTTTTGGGCCTAGCGCAAAAAACAAACATAAGCGAGAGCTACAGTACGTTTGCAACGAACTGTTGGATACCCTATTCCCTATATATTTTTGTATGTGTATGCGTTCGGCTCCCGCGCGCAGCCAGCCGATGTTCCAGTTCCAGAAACAAAGTTCTTAGCAGACAGAAAAAAATTCAGTAACATTAATTTGGGGAAGTGTGATGTTCGATCAGTGCTGTGCTGGCGCAATAAAAAAAGGCGTGCGCCATGCCCAAAGTTAAAACTTTTTATTGCCAAGGCAATTGGTATGAGCTCAGTGACATTCAATTTTATTCTTGCAGATCGGTTTGAACAAAACAAGACAAAACTTAAATTTTTAAAAATTAGATTTTGAATGGAAATAGCGATTATGGGTGTTCTTAACAATTCTTGGACCCCACTCTGCTACGTTACCAAGGAATATAAATCAAAGTGTTTACCTTTTTACTTCAAAACTGCGACCGATAGTTAAAAAACATTAAAAAAGTAATGCATTATACGACTTTTGACGGAAACGTCCCTTAAAAGTGGGCGTGTCTAAAAAATTTGAAGCACTAACTGCGCTTTGATCAGTATTTAGGCATATGTGTAAAACTACAGCTGAATCGAGTAGTTTTTAAACAATCTTACCTGAACAAAGGTATTTTATCAAAATCACGCCTTTAAAAGTGGGCGTTTTGAAAAAATGTACACAAGAAAATGTAGAGATATATTTTTCAAATAACAAACGGAAGGAAAAAGGTTTAAATTAAACATTGGAAATGCCTTAAATTCTTAAGGCTATGTTTTTCGTTCTTTCATGAAAAGTATGCGTAAGCCACGCCCAAAATTCAAAAATTTCTTTTCATACATAAACTTTTTAGTTTCTACTAAGAGACGCAAAATTTTGGCTTACAGATTCATTATAAATACCGTCTATCTACAAAAACAATTTATTTATAAATTCTAGTGAAAAGTGGGCGTCAGCCACGCTCAAAATCAATGTTTTTGATTTCATACACAAGATGTTTATGTGCAAGTAATACCCACAAAATGTAATGTTTTTCGCTTTAATATAACAATTGTTATTTTATAAAAACAATATTGATGGTTTTGTATGAAAAATGGGGGTCAGCCACACCCAAACTGATTTTTTTTAATTTAATTGGAAGGAAATTTACCTTAAATGTACGTGTGCAAAATGTTAGTGTTATGCTTTTATCGTAACTGTACAAAAAACATAATTTAATTCTACCAAATTGAGGTTGTTCAACAAAAATGGCGATTGTGGGCGTGTTTGTGGGCGGATTTCGCCGGTTCAACTTAGCTCTTACTCTTTACTCTTGAACCAAAGATTATATAAACCAAATTTCAGCTTTCTAGCTCAAAAATTGCGACCTCTAGAGAGTATACATACGGACGGACGGACCGACCGACGGACGGACCGACCGACGGACGGACCGACCGACGGACGGACATGGCTTAATCGATTAGGCTCTTGATTCTGAGTCAGAATATATATACTTTTCTATACCTAACGGTATTATTTCTCTATGTTACAAACTCCACACCAAATACAATATACCCATTCTATGGAATAGGGTATAAAAATATATTCCGAGATACGGCCAAATAAATCCTACATATTAAACTTGAAGTAAATCGTTTGATTGTTATCTCAAAACTTTTCTTTTGTACGAATCCATAACTTGCCTTATAGTACCTACTTTTAGGTAATCGCAAGTAAAAATCTTGCTCTACAAACAATGTTTTTAAATTTTTTTTTTTTTTACATGATTTTCCAAAAGACCCTACAAGGATTTTGAAAATTTTACCAAACCAAAAACATTTTACTTTATAAAAAGGTTATGTTGGACCAAGAAATATATTATCTTTTATCTATGGTCCTTATGGCGGTTAAGATTCCATGAGCGAATCAAATATACCACTTTTATATCAACCATGGTAAAATAAGAAATATGTAATAGCTGCCGAAGCCGGTGCCGTGGTTATTAACGCTTTTTATTCATTTCACAATTTTGTCAAATAAGAAAAACTGGAGATTTAAATAAGATATCACCAAAAACATTTGCAAAGTTGTAATTTTTCTTAACAACGCAAGAATCTCAAATGTGATTGACGGAAATGATTCAATAAAATATTTCTTGAATAAGCAAATATCTGTCAACAAATTCAAATCCATATCAAATATAACAGACTTCAACTCTCATTAAATTGAGATTTACAACCAATTAAACTGTCAATGAGCATTCCATTTCAATCATCAGGAGTCATTAAAAAAAAAAAAATCTCGTCATAATATGGTACTTCCGTACCGCCCGCCGCCGCGCCGCCATTCCACTTCTAAAACAACAACCTTCAGATTTGTATTCATTTACCAAAATTACTCCCTGCTATGCCTGCTATGCAGGATCCTAAGGTTCAGTTTAAAATAATTAACACGAATAGGTTCTTGAAAATGTGCAAACATTTCCGGAAAAATATTATGTTTCCTAATTGAACCGGCAATTGGGGAGGCGCGCAACCCTTTTTGACTTTGTGTCCTTGCTTAATAATTTACAAAATCACTCAGCGTTCTCCCCAACAAAAAGGACTTGTATAGGGATCTCGGAAGGAGTACCGTATTATAGAAAGGCAGCATGTACCAAAAGGATACACCAACTGTTATGTTCATTTAAAATTCCGTGTTCGAATGAGCCTTAAATTATTCTGCTTCTGCCTTAATCTCCGTGCCATGTCGTTTTATATAATATTATTGTTGTTTTATGTTCGTGTCTACCGTCTACGTTGGCGTTGTTCAGTTAGCTATAGCAGTGCTCCAATGTCTGAGTCTGAGATCTCTAAGACTTGCGTTGGGAAGAGAAGGGGGAGGAATCTTTTTCCTTGCCCAAGAGAGCAGAAATTTTGTACGCGATAACATCCGTCTGCTGTCTCGGAAGTATCATTTAATTAGACAGTGATTTTCAGGGTGGCGTTAAATTTATGAAAATTGCCAGATAAGTGGATTATGATAGTCTTTCACGGCTCTAAGAAGAGGGGGCGTTGTTGGTGAGTAATTTGTCAGATTTGATGGCTTTAAAAATGGAATCTGCTTGTTGATGAGTATTATAAAAAAAAAAAAATATGAAAGGCATATCCTTTTAATAGGCCGTTAGAGTGAGGACAAGAATTATGGATATAAACAATATAATAAGACAAATGTCCCGCCTTGAGACATAGAGTCTTTGTTTTTGACTAATTCAGTTAAGTCTTCGAATTAGGTGTTCACATTTTCAGAGAAAATATTGAGAGCTCCATATTTATCTATGAAAATATTTTACATACCTTTGAAATTAAATTATTGTTTCATTCTCGGTTTAAAAATCAATACATGTGACGTCCTTTTTTATTTTAAGGACTCTTTCCGTTCTTTAATCCTTGTTTGCTTTTCTTTAAACTTATGTTCTATAAAATCACGTCGCTTTGAAGAAAGCTTAAAACATCACACATACATATCTTTATAATGTATATGTATGGTGTGTTCTGTGTTGTAGCTTTGCGTGTCTGATGTGTCAAATCCTTCATTCCTTTTTGCATGCTTCAAATGACGTTGTTAACCTTTACAGTATTTGATGCATGAAAATTTAACGAACATTTCCATGACAGCAGTAAAGTATATTATTTTTTTATTCAAACCATTGCTTGAAAGTATGGGGGGAAAGTATGGAAATCACAATTTTGTGTGGCTGGGGTTCCTTTGGGATAATCTTTTGCATGCAAAAAGGAAACATTGAGTAACGAGTTTGGGTTGGTATATTTCGACAACGGTTTTGGTTAGCAAATAATGATCAAATTTGACTTGAAATATAGAACTTAATTTTGAAATTGACTTTAAAATTTAATTGACATAGGTACCAAAAAGAAAATTTTTGTTTAATTCAAACTCGGACGAAGTGAAACTTCCTGCGAGAGAATGAGATGAAAAACTCCTTGCAACACCAGTTTTTGTCAAGTTTTTTTTTATGACTAAAGGTTGGCAATACGTAAGGGTCTTTTGATAAGCGCTTCCTGATTTCAGGCTGAATTTGACCGATGGCATTGGTTATGTTGGCTTTGTGGCCAGTTCACCTTTATCCAACACACTGCATATAGTCCTCTCGGTAGGAAGATTATGGCGACCATACTTTAGACGAAGAGATCGGAACGTTGCCCAAACACAACAAACATTTAGATAAAAGAGTTTTATCATTTTCAATTATTGTTGTTGAACACTATATCCTATCCATCCATGGTGATTTGGCAAAACAGACTGGAAAATTGACAGCCAATTTGACACATGAAGCTTCAACAAGATAGCCGCTACAAACTGTCAAAGTTTGAAAGTGCCTATTGGAAGACCCTTAATGAACGTGTTTTTAACTTTTAGCCCATATTCTAGTACACAAACATACCAACATGATTGCTCTCTGCCTTTTGATCTGCAGAGCATGGTTGACTTTGGGATTGCTTTTCGTCGTTCTGACTTTTTCAAAAAATATTTCAGAGGTAACAGAGGCAACCCTGCTGTAGAAGAGACATATAAATATGTAGAATAAAACACTTTGTACTCGCTCTATGTAGGGCAAGGTATATTGGTTCCGTGTAGAAAAACAAATCGAAAAATACCATAACATTCGTCGCACAGTGCTGGGGCAAGGTGGCCCAAAAGCTGGCACTAAATCAAATCACTAAACTATATTTTTATTTCAGGTTCCTAGATGTAATGGCTGATTTTATGCCACATTTTAGGGATTTTACCCAACTATACGGCGGACTGTCTGTGCGGATGTGCGCTTTTCACGTCAAGCTTTACAGCCTAAGCCGCTTGACAGATTTTCTTCAAACTTCATATTAAGCAGTTTAAAGAAAAACGATTTTTGGGGTTTTTTTTTAATTTCGTTTCAGCCCGGCTCAAACTGGGAAACAAACGATTTTGATTAAACTCAAAATTTAAGAAAGCTATAGAATTTTTGATGAAACTGCGTTTTTGTTTTTGGCTTTAATGGTCATAACGAAAATCAAACTTAAACGGTTTTTTTTAAATGGCCATAAGTTCGCAACGGCTTGACACCTCAGCCACATGATCACACACCACAAATTAATTCTTACACATCTCTCATAGTCGTCTTAGACGAGGAAGACTCTTTTCCGAAAATAACTTTTCAAAGAACAATAAATTCTGCTTTAATGTCCACTTGGTAATTGTTATTATGGGTGTGCTTTTCATTTTGGCATGAAATACAACGGACCGCTTTCAACACAGTTGGTACCTTTGCCACGCCAAAGGTTCTGGGTTCAATACCTCACTTCACCAACCAAGGTTTTTTTTGGGAGTAATCCATTTTGATAGGAAGTGACAAGCTCTTAATCAGCAAATAGTGCCCCGTTCTGATTCAGCGGTAAATTGTATGTCCTTCCATTCCTGCAGAATATCAACTCACACCCAGGAATTTTTGAGAGTGTAAGTCACGGCCTTCGGAAAGAACACTTCTGCAGACTGTTAAACGGCGAAGACGACCAACTAATCGCTGTCAGGCAGAATGATCCATTCGATTTGGATGATGATGAACAAAATTTCCGTCCTCCCGACCAAGAAGAAGTTTGGATAGCAATATCTAAACTAAAGTCCAACAAGGCTGCTGGAGCTGATGGCCTTACGGCTGAACTCTTCAAAGCAGCGGGAGATGACTTGGTGAGGAGCATACACCAACTCATCTGTACAATCTGGTCGGATGAAAGTATGCCTGACGAATGGAACCTCAGCATTGTGTGCCCTACCCACAAGAAAGGAGATACTCTAAGCTGCGCCAACTACAGAGGTATAAGTCTCCTAAATGTCGCCTATAAAATCTAGTCGGCCATTCTGTGTGAACGTCTGAACCCTTTCGCACGTGAACTGATTGGCCCCCATCAGTGTGGTTTCAGACCCGGTAAGTCAACCGTCGACCAAATTTTCACACTTCGGCAGATTTTGGAAAAGACCCAAGAATTCCAGATCGATACTCACCACCTCTTTATCGATTTTAAAGTCGCCTATGACAGCGTAACTGCTGGAACACAATAGAAAAACGCACCCGGAACCGCAGCCGCAACCGTATCGCATGCCGTACGTACCTAATTAGAAGTGCCCACAATGGAGTCGTACGTACTCCACGTTTTTTTTACAATTTCCACTGAGAAACATACATATATATGCATATAAAAGATGATAAAACATACATCTCATCATATATAGTCTATTTTATACATTTGTACCCTGACCTAATTTCTAAAAGGATTTTATTAGCACGTTGCTCTGTTTTTTTGTATGGAATGTCAAAAATACGCACGTATTTATTAAAAGTTGGCCAACTCGTCCGTCGCCGTTTGCGGCTGCGTTTGCGGATCCGTCTCGTTGTGTTCACAACATTGAATTCGTGTGTATTCAATATTTTGACATGCGATACGGATGCGATTGCGGATCCGGCTCCGGCTCCATTGTGTTCCAGCAGTAAACAGGAACGAGCTATACAGAGCCATGTCGCTTCTTGGCATCCCTGCCAAACTCGTTCGATTGTGCAGGATGACTATGGAGAACTCTCGCTGCTCCGTCAAGGTTGGTAAGAACACCACCGACTCATTTAATGTCGAGAAAGGCTTACGACAGGGTGACGCGCTGTCATGTAACCTCTTCAACATCATTCTTGAGGCAATCGTACGCAACTCGCATGTCAACACCAGCGGTACGATTTTTTTTAGATCCGTTCAATTACTTGGCTATGCTGATGATATTGACATTATTGGAAGAACGAAGCGCGCTGTCAGTGGAGCATTCGCAAGTATTGAAGTGGAAGCGGCTCGAATGGGTCTGGCTGTAAATGAAGATAAAACAAAGTATATGCTGTCCTCGGGTGAAGTAGATCATCACCGTAGGCTCGGACAAAACGTCACAATGGACAGATATAACTTTGAGGTTGTCAAGGACTTTGTCTATTTGGGTTCCACTATAACCTCTCAGAACAACATCAGTGAAGAGATCAGTCGAAGAATCACTCTTGCCAATCGCTGTTTCTTCGGGCTAAGAAGGCATCTTAGTAGTAAAGCCCTCTCTCAAAGGACCAAGGAGACACTATACAAGACCCTTATCATCCCAGTCCTGCTGTATGGGGCAGAAGCGTGGACACTGACACAATCGGATGAATACAGGCTGGGGTGCTTTGAGAGAAAGATTCTTCGGGTGATATTCGGGCCTGTATGTATCAATGGAGTATGGAGGAGAAGATTCAATGACGAACTGTACGGGCTATACAGCGACATTGACTTGGTTAAGAAGCTGAAAATTCAGCGGCTTAGATGGCTGGGTCATGTGGAGCGTATGGACGAAAACGCTCCTGCCCGACGAGTCTTCAATTCCAACCCGGAGGGCCGACGCAGTTCTGGAAGACCCCATCTAAGGTGGCGCGATCAAGTGGTAAACGACCTCAACCAACTTGGTGTGCGCAACTGGAGGCCACTGGCTAGGGACCGGCCTAGCTGGCGAGGATTGTTAGTTGAGGCCGTGGTCCACAATGGACTGACTGCGCCACCCTAAGTAAGTCACGGCCTTCATACAAAAGTCTGATGTCTTTCGCTTTCACTTTAAGAAGTTGCATTTTAGGCCTCTGGATCACCTGTTTGCCTTTTTAACAATTTATTTCATGCAAATTTTTATTTAAAAGCATAATTATTCATAGTTTGATTTGGAAATGGAATATTAATATAGATTTAGTGATTTGGGGGCTCTGATGAGCCAAAATCAACCAATTTTTATTTTTTTATTGAACAAAGTTTTAGTGCTATATGCAAAATCGAAATGTTCCACACAAAGCCAACAAAATCATATTTTATTTCTTTTAGAAGTCAAAGCCTTTGGTGCAATACATTAATCCAGAAAATTTTATTTACAGCCTTTCTACACACTTTATCTGATGCACAATTTAAAAAGTCATTCGACTGCAAACAAGCTCTCCTGCTTCCAGAGAAACCCCCTAAAGCCCGATGCGGCAGCAGCAACTGTTGCAAGGGAATATATATTTTTTTCGAGTTGTCTATTTCCACAACCATACACATAGAAGTGCCAAAATCAAACATTTCGCAGGCACCAAACAAATCTAAATCCAATTTGTGACACTTGTCAAATCAGTTGAAAATTTCGAAAACGTGATTTGCCTGCAAAGCGAACAATTTTTGTGGAGCCAAAAAGCAAAAACCAGAGAGGAAAGTTCGGCTCCTTTGTTTTGTTTTTTGGAGGCGATATTCATGTTTTGCTTGGCTCTGTGTGTCGTCGCTGCTTGTCGTCATTCCTGATTCCTGATTGACGCACCCGAAACAAGATAGGGGAATAAATTCGGTTACCCTAGTGAAATGGCTTCTGTTTTCTTTTTTGTCAAGCATTGATTTATTGAATTTTGAGAAAGAGACTTTGTTTGTAGTATAATTTTTTTTTTTATGAACATAAATTTGGCTCTTAACATACAAATTTTGAAATGTTGACTTATATCTTTGTTTCAGGAGGAAAACTTCCTTTTTGAAGAAGGAGATATTAGTTGTTTTGTTTATAGTTGTTTTAAGTGGGAAACAAAAATCTTCGAATGTGCAAATTGACATTTCCTCGTCCTTTTTCTGGTTTGAAAATGTTAAGTTAGCCGTACTTATCCTATATTTAAAATGTCATTCTATGTTTTTTTTTTTTTTAGAACAGAGTTCCTCAAAATTTTTTCGTTTTATTTATTTATTTACAACAACTAGATTCTACCTTCGGCTTCAACGCCAAATTAATTTTGTCCATCCCCAGGTAACAGAGTCTTAACTTCCATGCAAAATGAGATCATTGCACGTGCGTAACAGGAAATGCAACATCAGCCATTTATTTTTCGATGCATATTTATAGGCATTCAAATCAAGTTAAGAGAGTTTCATCGCATATTATCTAGTTCATTCCAAGGGCTTTCAGTAATTAAAGGTACTAAATGAATACACATATAAACCTTTCGCAAGTATGTACGTATTGATATGATGATGAAAACCGTTTTAAAATGTAATGCGTGGCTTATGAGCTAAAGAATAAACAAAAGGTCACTATTCAAGAGTTACAAAGAACAAAAGCTTCGAGCCGTTAAAAAGTATTTAGCTATCTGATTATAAGAATAATTTTTTTTTAAATAATGGCATTTTGTTGGAAAACCTTTGAAGAGTATGTCCAAAATAAAATATCTTAATTGGAAGAATTCTCCAAAAAAATTTAAGCAAACGCGATAAAATCTCCATAGGGAAATGACAAAATCAACAATAAATTATTTATTTTGCCGCTCCCTCAAAACTCCCATACTCCCCAACATATTCTTTTAAGAATTCCTTTATTTGATGCAGTTAAATTACAGTTAACAGTTTTTGTATTCATTATAACTACATATGTGTGCACAGATTTAAGTCCATCTTCGTTGATCTTTGTAAAAAACGATTTGTGAGTTTTCAAACGGATGCTGTTATTTTCATTAAATGAAATTTTTTATTATAAACTACGTAAACTTTAATTTGTATTACTTAAAATAAAACAATTGTTTAGATTTCATTAAATAAGGAAGTTTACGAATTCACCAAATCTCTTATTGACAAAAAAAAATAATGTTGGGGTTAGCCATAGAATTGATGTCTAAGTAGAGAATCAAGCAATTAAATCGTGATCGCGGTTTTACTGCAGATTCACTATTTGTACTTCATCCTTATAGGATTTTCTCTTGGCTATTTTTTTTTTAATAGAGATTTTGTCTTTGCCTGGGTTTCTCCTGGGGGTTTTGTCTTCGGGGATTTTCTTTTTGGGATCATGCCATTCGACCAAGCGTCACTAACCGGAACAACCTCGAATTCAAGCTTTTGGAAACTCTTTTCAACATTTTTGCTTCGATAGCGGCTACCTGAAATTCTCTTACTATGACTTTCCCACAAAAATAAGTCCATATAGAACTCCGATTCTCAAGGAGGCCAAATTATGTTTCTCTTCCTCTTCTTTTGACATTGATACCCTAATATATATAAATGTTCCAATGCTTACTAACTGTTGCTTACAGGGTAAAGATGATATTAAAATTTTGTGATTGTAATTCTTGTTTTTGTAGCATTCAAGAATTATTACTTTCATTAAAAATCTAACTTTTATAAATTCAAGTGCTTTGAGTTGTATGTCACTAGGCTCATAGTAATAGTTTTGGTTGGCAATAAAAAGTTTAAACTTTGGGCGTGGCAAACACCTTTTTTTCTTGTTCCAGCAGTATTTAATTGAACATCGGACACAAAATGATTGCTATCGTATTTTACCGTGTCTGGTAAAGGAGAATTTGCTGCGGTGGGCTGACGCCAACTTTTTATACAAAAAAAAAAAAAAAAACATTTTAAAAATTAAGGCCACGGCGAAAAATAATTTATCTGTGAATCTTGAAGCAAGGCGTGAATTTTTGTAAGAAAAATTTTGTTCCAAATATTTTGTCACAAATTAATTCATGTTGCAATAGGGTATCCAACAGTTCATTAAACGTACTGTAGCTCTCGCATATGTTTTTTATTGCTGACAACATATTTTATGATCACGAAAGATGTTATGGTGACTCTCATGCAAAAAGACAATTAATTCTGAACTCTTGTATCACGGTGTATTTTTCTTTGCCTTGGCAATTTTTTCTCAATTTATTAATCAACATAAGTGCTAAGTAAGTAAAGTGCTAAATTATAATTGAGGTGTAAAGTATAATCCCATAAATAAAATCCCTAAGGAAAAAATTCTTTGGAGAATCCCAGGCAAAGAAAAAATCAACAAGAGAAAATCTCTGGAAAAAAAAAATCCAAAAGAGAATATCCCAGAGCTTTGATTTGAATGTAGTGAAACAAGCAATTAAATCGCGCTCGCGGTTCCATTACTTGATTTACAGCTGGAACATTATCGTTTTACCCAAGCTAAAAAAATGTTTTCCTTTCCATATGAGATTTGGTGAATTTTTAACTCCCATATAATGAAACACAAATATTTTGTTTTATTACATTTTACCTTTATTTTAAATTATAAATATCAAAATTGACATACTTATCGTTTAGTTGTACCAAGAGAAACTATGATGGACTTTTTTAGAATTTATCCGATTGAGATAATACTTTTTTTAAATAACGTTCATATGTTTCCCCCTTTGAGAAAACATCAACTCTTATAATTTTTATTATATTTCTAAAAAATAAGTAAAGTAAGTAAATAAATTAAATAAAAAAGATTAACCTTGATATTTTACTCATATTTTGTTTAAGTAGATAATTACAATTTAAAACTGCCTCACATGTCTCCAATGTCTATACCATAATAGCATCCTTCTCCTTATCCTGACCTTCCGTTCCCTTTCAATAAACCAGATTTAATTGAAAAATGGCACACCACTCTTCAAAAACCCACAAAATCTTGTAAAATTTAATAAAATAAAATTAACATAGTCACGCGACAAGTCCTCATATAGCTTATCAGCAAATGTCATAAGCCACTTATTTGGCAATTTTCAAGAATGTATCCCTTCGCAGAGACACAGTGTCTAATTAAATAACATTTCCTCTCCGTCACCAAAGAAGGACGAAGGACGATTCTGTATTCCACAGAACAAGGAGACCGGCAACGGATGTTATGTGTTCCTTTTTTTTTGGCCTTTCCTATGGTTTAAAAAGCAACACACTAACACAGCATACTGATACCGATAAAAAAACATTGTGACTAAAATTCATGCCAACTAACAAGCCAAAACGTTAAAAGCACACAAAACGAACAATGTGGAAAAATCGAGCAAAAAAAAAACACAACACTCGTTTAAATGAATATCGCTTTGGAGAGGTTGCAACGGATACGGAACCAAGAATAAAACGTATCCCACTTGTTGTAGTATTATATAGTCGTACTTCGTACAATGTTTACAAAAACTGAAAATCCTCCCTCGTCCACTCCACTCTGACTCTGAGAAATTTAAAATTCATTCATATGCCCTGAAACAGAATATAGTTTTGTCGGGTCTCGAGTGAGTTTTGAAAAAGATATCCTTGTACAGGCCTCATGCTATAAATTCTGCTTCTCTGTCCACATTGAGGAGGGAATATTGTCCAACAAGGACAATTTTAAATTTACATCATTGTAACTTATGTTTGCATTAGAATATGAAATTTTGAAATATTTTATGCACAGAATTTGTTTCAATTTTGCTGTTTCTCAACTTTTGTCAGTTTATTTTAAAAACAAAATTAATGCACTGTTTTAAAGAGGAGTTCGTCAAAATTAAAACGAAAACACTAGGAAGTCTCACTCTCGTTTTAAAACTTAAGATCACTTTCACGTATGGTGTTTTAATTAATAATTAACTATTTTTAAACCGTTTTCAAATGTCCCTCGTCTATATAATTTTGAGACCAATAATTGAACAAGTAGCTTAAAATTTGGGGGCTTCAACAGCCTTTTAACACATGTATTCCAAAAACAAATTGTTTTTCAATACGCTTTTCATATGATCTCGTTTATGATTCAAAAACTGCACAATCATTTGACTACCGTTGCTTGCTATGATAGTATTGATACTCCAAAAAACAATCAGCTGAAGGGTTCTGGACGGAAGGGGAGTGTTTTCACTCACTAACCGAGATCTCTTTTCTTCGAACTCAAACACGATTTTTCGTTGGAATTTTTATTTACGGCTAACAGAGAAGCACTTTCCTTGACATGATTCAATCTTGGAGGATTTGCCACTTCCTCGCAAGAGGCAGGCCCCCGGAAAAGAACTTTGGTGGAGTCGTCAAGGATCGAACCAAGAACCTTCAGCGTTGCAGTCCGAGACACTAACCACTATGTGGACAGCTCTTATGAACCCTCAGAATTGATTCATCAGCAATATAATTTTCGACACCCTAGAAGAACTGTAAAGGGTAAGAATCAGTATAGTAAAAGAAATTAAAGAGCTTGAAAACGGGTTTATTCATTTTCCTCAAGGTATATGCCGGCCGTCTTGTGTTTTAAAGAAAAGTATGCATCTACCACCATCTTAGATAAATTGACACATTTACTTGGAATTGCGGACGACATTGATAAGATAGGAAGAACAAAGAGAGCAGTAACCGCTCGTTGCAGCTGTATCACTATGGATATGGAGTCAACAGCTCGCAGAATAGGACAGCAATTGAGGAATAAAGCCATATCGAGAAGAACCAAGAAGACACTTATAGAACACTCATAATCCCCGTCCTGCTATATCCTATACGCTGCAGAGCATAGATCCTCTCGCAATCGGGTAGGAAAAAAATTAATTAAGACCTTAAAGTGACTACAAATTATTTACAAAAGCTTAAAGTTTCCCAGGTTTTACTGAAATCATATATTATAACCATACTCCAAACTTTATAGATAGGAGCATATTAGCTTCCATTCTCTCAATTTGAACCTTTTTACATAGCGTGTGGATAGCTTTTTTCCTGCAGCATTTAGATACTTGACGCGATGATGAAAGTTATTGAAAATTAAAATACCTTTCTCAAACGGGATGTAGTTTTGCGAGGTAGAAATTTTGCCTCAGGGGTCCTCCTTTAATGGATTTACTGGATTACCCCACTCTTTCTCAAGTATTTTACGCCTGCTTCACAATGCCGCTTTGAGCTCCGCTTTGACAGAACGCAAAAGTTCACACATAGGAACACTTGTATAATGCTCACAATGAGGCGCTGAGCTTTAACGTTACGTTTTGGAATCAAAAAGTAAGTACACAAACCAACGCAGCATGAAGTGAAGGTGAAGCAAAAATCGAAATATTTGAAGGCGTTTGATGTTTCAAAGTACTGCTACTGTTTCCTTTTGAGATTTTTTCAATTTCAAAAATTGGTTGACATCCCTCGGTGAATGAAACATTGCCTTGTTGTATTTTTGTCCTCTATGTGTGTGCATTGATTTAAAAGTTTTAAGCATTTAGTCAGAGTATTGGGAACAAATAATGAAAAAATAGGTCTGAAAAGGGTGTGAATTTATACAGGGTGTCCACTAATTCGTAAAAAATATTTTAAATAATGATTTTTGGGTATATTTTAAACAAACAATTATTGTTCTACAGCAAGGTCCTCTAAGATTTTGATATAATTTTTTGGGAATTTAAGAAAAGGCTTACTTTGGTGTACCCTGACTCACGTTAAAGCGGTAATTGTGATGTTAGTACGATGTACTGACGATAGAAACTTTGTTAATGTATTTATTTTTAGGAGAAATAATAGCCTTTGTAAGTCCGTTTAAATACATTTAATAACTTGTCTCATTTTTAAGATATCCAGTTTCTAGCCTGCTCCATTTTGTCTGCTTATGGTAATTTCTTATTTTTCGGGTCGATTTTCTCCAGAAAATGAGTATTAATCATACTGACTTTGCTGCAAAGTTTCTGATACAGTTGACAATAAGAATGGTTTTCAGTGGTTAGCTGGAAATCTTACTTTTGTGATTGCTTCCTCACACATGTAAATGAGCATCCGCATTCCGCACATAGGTTACTGGAACTCCTCGATGACTGAAGATCTCGTGGCAGTGTAAGCCACTTTCTCAAAAGCTTCTATAGTTGAAATTAGATTTTTTGTATCCATTCTGAACAAAAAATATTAAAATACTTCAAACAAATACATATTATTGTTTCCTTAGAATTATTTTTTTCGATTAGTTGATCTACTCAAACGTCATCTTTCATCTCGACGCATTCGTAAAGCGGTATATACACTGGTCAAAATCTCATCAAGCATGTGAGAGTGTGTGCGTCATGATTGATGAAAAATCAAAACTTGTTGATTTTTCTTCAAGCATTCAACGTATACGTATTAAACGCACTCTCACATGCTTGATGAGATTTTGATCAGTGTATACCTAGCATAAGGCTTTTTTGATGTAACGCGTACGCGAAACTGAGGTGAAAGCGTAGTTGCGATTCATCCATTTTTTTTTTTTTTTCAACTAGCAAGCAGCAACCTGTCAACCTTCGACATCGATTTAGCAAAATGTTCAGGGATAGGAACTGACATTTACTTATAATTGGCTTCTGACATTATGAGCGGTGCAAAAAAGCATTCAAGCGAAAAGTTGTCCCTCCATGTCTTGAACAACTCCTCGGCAAAATCTTCTAATGAAACATTTCGCATCTGCTACTTGAAGAAAGAACAATATAAACTTGAAGGGAAGGCTTTGAAAGTGATTTGTGAAGCCCGTTGATGGGCACTTGCAATTTCAGAGCACTAACTTAGTCAAAATTTGCAATGGCCTATAAAGGATTTCCTCTTGGGAAAACAGCAAAACCGTAAGTGACACTAAACTTCTTCAACAGTCCTAAAAAAACTCGGAGTTTATAATTGCTGCCGTTTTCTTGTGTGAGGTCTTAGGTAAAAATAATAATAACTTATATAAAGGGATTTCTTATTAAATATTAATAACTTTGAAATTTCGAGCTGCCAATACACTTGCGATTTCGATTCGCGAACGAAGAACGTTTAAAAATTATTTTGGGAAAATGTTGTCGAGTCCCACTTGGAAAACCTGATATTTTTACTTGCGATTATAGGTACTATAAGGCAAGTTATGCATTCGTCGAAAAAAAAAGTTTTGAGATAACAATCAAACATGACATTACGATGATAGCGAAGACGAAAAAAGATGGTCTAAAAATTCTGTCCGTCTGTATGTCTGTCTGTCTGTCTGTCTGTCTGTCTGTCTGTCTGTCTGTCTGTCTGTCTGTCTGTCTGTCTGTCTGTATGTATAGACACCTACAGCCCAAACGGGTGGGCCGAATTGCATCAAACTTGGTATATAGAGTTTTTTAGATATTGTACAGAGGGGAAATTGAAATTTTTATTTTAGCTCAAAAAATAACGGTACCTGCCATACAACCGTTACGTTAAAGCTTATTTTTCTCAAAAACGGCTCTAACGATTTCAATTTAAAAAAATCAGTGTTGCTTTTTAGGTACGACCAATTATATGGCTGAAAAAAAAGTTTTAAAAAATGGCTAAGAACGGTACTTTCCATAGGACCGTTTTTTTTTGCTTTCGACTATCTCGAAAACGACTCAACCGATTCTTTCAAAATCTTACACAAATATAGCTGTAGGTAGCTCAATTTGTTTTGCATACCAATATTTTTGAAAAATATTTTTTTGTATTTTTAAAATCATTTTTTAAAAAAAAATTTAAAAAATTAATATTTTGAGAACTGCTTATCAAATTTTTTTGTTAAAATTTTAAATAAATGTATTTGCTGAATACCTATGAACTGGCGTTTTTGAATTTTTTTTGAAAATTTTTTTCAAAAAGTTTTTCAAAAAAAACTTTTTTTCTCAAAAACCGCTCCACAGGTTTTTATAAATTTATTCTCATAAATTCAGATTTATCCAAGAAATAAAATGGCGTACTCCTTTTTCAGCTCAAATTAGTTTAAGTATTTATTTAAGAATTTTGAAAATTTTATTTTTATCAAAATCTCAAGCCCCTAAACCACTGTCACTCATTAGAGCAAGTTCGTGCGACCCAGTCGTGCATTTTATTTTCAAAAGGGTACGAAAATTGACATGAACGTCTCACCGGTCTTGCTCTTATGAATGTGCACAGATATGAAAGTCGATATCATTACAAAAATGTTTAGCCAAAACAAAAGAAAACTGGATTTTATTCTTTTAATATGTAACAATAAATTTTAAAAAATAATGTTTTTGAATATTTTCCATATACCTACTAGTACCTACAGTTTCTTCACATTTTTTGACTAAATTTTACATTCTTGTCTCTATATTTTAGGTACCTACATATGAACTTTACATGACACTACATTTTTGCAATTGAAAATTGTTAACCATTGAGCAACAAGAAACCCCCCCCCCCCCCCTACACCCAACTGAATTCCTTAATCCATCACTGCTGCACAATTACATAAAGCTAGCCAGGAAAATTCGAACTCAACTTCTAAGATATGGCTGGAACAGACATCAAAGCTCCATTTCGTTGAGTTTTCAATTTCAACGCCAAACCAGAGGGAGTCAGAAGCCATCATGGTAGACTCAACTTAAAGCTGTTGGTTTCAATTGATGTGCATCTCGTTTTATTTAGATAGCAAAAGCTCTGCTGTCCCATTTAGAAATGAGTGTTCTGAAAAATTCTTCGTAAAATCTTTTGTTCCACAGGGGAGCCACTTAGGTCATATCTCCTATACGATTGACTTTTTGTATTAACGATGTGATTTTAGTAAACAAAATATTCAAAATCGATCTTACAACAATTTGCCTGAAGTGAAAATGAAAAAGTAGACTACCAAATAAAAAACTACTTACTGCCATAGTTTGAAGACAGACCGACCCGAAAGACGAAAAGATTTTTCAGTTCCTCTTTTTTTCTATTTAAAAATTTAATCAAAAAAATCTGTGAAACATTACGTGTACCAAGTACCTTATGCTCTAAGACAAGATTATTGAATGTCGACGTTATATCACGCCACCCTGACCAACATAGCGATGGAAAGATCTGAACGCCACTTTTCCGTTTTCATTCTCAGCGAAAATTCCGAAATTTAAAGTTAAATTTTTGTTCGCCATTAGATGGTTCTACCTTTTATCGCAAGTCAGTCTGTACCGCACCATTATAGTCCGATCGAAATAAAACTCAAACGATTTTTTCTGTGGGAAAAATTATGTAAAAAAAAAAAAAAAAACAATTATTTCTTAATATTGGTCGCAAAAACAAACCTCTCTTTCATAGAGCTTGAGAGTGACTGACTGAGGACTGACTAATTTAATAGTTTATCAAAATAATATAAGAGAACTATATGTATGGCAAGTGTTGTCCTTGTCATACGTAACACAGTCAATACCGCTCATGCAACGAACTCTGTGCTTTTCTGTAATCATTATTTCTAAAGAACCATGTAAGCAGTGTTGGCAAGTAAGTTACATGAAGTAAGTTACTCGTTTAGTTTTGCGAACTAATATGAATTAGTTACACCCAATATTTGGCGTATCTAATGTAACTAAATAAAACTTACTCTAACCTAATAATAAAAAATAAAAAAAATTACATTTCATCCTGAATCCCAATCGACTATTGACAAAATTATTTTATTAGAAAGGGCAACGGCGACCTGGCAAGGAATACATATTGAAATTACTACGTTATTGATGAAAAGGAAATCTAATAAAATATTATATTCTTGGAGCATACAAGAGATTTTACTTGAGATTCCTGGACATTTCTTTGTTTATTGTGATTTATTTTTGTATCGTGAATTTAGATTTGATCTCAGATTTGGTCTCAAATTTCAGATTTGGCTCGCCCAAAGGAAATCAAACGTGATCTAGGTAGGTAGGTAGAGATGGCGGTTCTAATTTGAGTTGAAAAACTCCTTAAAAGAACCCAATTAGCGCTGGTGTGCGCCGTTTTGTTACCATTAACCAAACATTATGTGTTCCACGGAGAAGGACGGGAAGAACTAGTTTTCTCTTGGAAAGGTGACTCAATCTACCAGACCAAACCATAGGACAGTTCCATGTAACCCAACTCCAGACTTTATGCCACCTAGGCAGGTTGCTGGTTGGTAAAGGTACACTGGTTCTGTCCAGGATTGGTCCAGTACGCGGGCTTGGCGTAGAAGCCCCCCAAGAAACACAAAACCGCCACCTAGGCGAGATGTATGGTTCTCAAGAGGGTTTCCCCGTCAAGAAAAACCTGATTGATTAGAGGGATTGTGAGAAAAGGACTACGAGAGGGAAGGGAGGGAAGGGGAGACAATTATAAGCCGCTCAGTCACCCTTAAGTCGGCTTCAAGCAACCAAACTCCAGACTATATGCCACCTAGGCAGGGTGCTGGTTGGTAAGGCCATATTGAATCCGTCAATAAGGGCTGGCCGAGTGGGGGGAGGTAAGATAATTATAAGCTGCCAGGACACTCCCTGGTCGACTTCAAGCAGCCAGACTCCAGACTATATGCCACCTAGGCAGGGTGCTGGTTGGTAAGGGAACATTGAAATCGTGCAGGGAGTTGTCCTTGTAAAAGGGTCCAGCATAGGAACCACCCAGATCATACCCCACCACCTAGGTGAGATGTATGACCCTCAGATGGGTCCCATGCAGATCCCCTGATTGCTTGATTAGAGGGACTAGAAAGATTTTGAGAAGAGGGATGGGATGAACTAGTTGAGGATGTGATTGTCGGGATAGACGATTTATTTATAGCCATTTTGTCGCATTCAGGAATTTAATCAAATCTTTGATTTTTTTGTTTGACAATTCCCTAAGATCTTCGTAAAAATCTTCACCCAGGATTCGCATCCTGATGCGAGATAAAGCTGGGCATTTGCACAGTAAGTGGAAAACAGTTTACTTCTCTGCCTCGTCTCTACAGGATCGGCAGTAGTCGTTGAAAGGAATACCAATCCTTGCAGCATGCACCCCCACTGGCCAGTGGCCCGTGCTTATTGCCACCACCCTGGCTATATCTGACCGGTCTTTGCATAGCAATGCGTTTGTTCGTGATTTATTGTAGGCAGGCCACATCTTCCTGGATATGACGCAATTGGTCAAATTGCTCCACCTTTGATTAGATACGGATGTAAAGTGTGATAAGACAATGCCCTTCACAGCCCCCAGGGGAATGTTGACGGCTTCGGCGAGTGAGCTGTGAAGGGCTGATCCTTGCTGACAAGCTCGTCTGCTTTTTCGTTTCCCTGAAAACCACTGTGCCCTGGAACCCAGAGCAGAGTGACTTTCAGGTTTGAGCCAAGATCATCCAGTTCTTCCTGGCATTGCCTGACTAATTTGGAGGAAGTGGATGTCGAATTCAATGCCTTGATAGCTGCCTGACTATCGATTAGTATAGCGACATTTCGGTTTAGATGCGAGTATTGTTGCAGTAATTTGCAAGCCTCCCTGATTGCAAGAACTTCTGCCTGGAAGACGCTAGCAAAGTCAGGGAGTCGAAAGGACTTGGATACATTGAGCATTTCTGAAAAAACGCCCGCACCTACTCCACACTCCATCTTGGAACCATCAGTGAAGATTGTTATGTCAAAGTCTCCTATAACATCATCGTTTTCCCATTCTGTTCTAGAAGGAAAACCTGTTTTGAAACTTTTATGGAGGCTAAGAGATGGTTTGCAGTAGTCAGTGGAGTACAGGGTTAAATCGGCAGGTAAAAGAGTTGAGATATTGCTATGACCGTATGGTCTTTCGGTCCAGCAACCGGTCTCCTTTAGTCTAATTGCACTACAGGATACCAAGTATTTAGTGTGAAGGTCGGGTGGTAAAAGGTTCAGAATAACATTTAGGGCATCTGTTGGGCAAGACCTAAGAGCCCCTGTGACACCGATGCTAGCCGTTCTTTGAACCTTATTTAACTTGTCAGTATTGTAGGCTTTGCTGAGAGCGGGCCACCAAACAATCGAGCCGTAGGTGAGAATAGGTCTTACCACGGATGTGTACGTCCACAGAATCATCTTCGATTGAAGACCCCAGTTCTTACCGAATGTTTTGCTGCAGGCATAAAAGGCTATACAGGCCTTTTTTACGCGTTCTTCAATGTTAATTTTCCAGCTGAGTTTGGGATCAAGTACTACTCCTAGATATTTAGCACGGGTTGATAGTGATAACACTTGTGCATTAAGGCGGGGTAGAGAGAAGGTTGGTATCTTAGTTTTGGTCGTAAAGAGCATCAGTTCCGTTTTACTTTGGTTAACTCCAAGACCACAGCTAGTGGCCCAGTTGCTAACTTTTCCTCAAAGCCCTTTCTGTTATTTCACTAATAACAGCTTAAAACTTTCCTGACACTAGAACGACCAAGTCATCCGCATAGGCTACAGCCTTCACTCCACTGCCCTCCATTTCGACAAGAATTTTGTCCATAACAAGAAGCCACAGTAGGGGTGAAAGAACACCTCCCTGTGGTGTACCTCTATTAACGAATTTGATGGTTTGGATATTGCCTAAAGATGCCTGAATAATTCTATTACTGAGCATAGAAACTATCCAGTTACGTATGTATTCATCGACCCCGAAGTCGACTAGTGATTGACGAATTGATTCAGTTAGAACATTATTGAAGGCCCCTTCCACGTCTAGGAAGGATGCCATTGTGAATTCTTTGTAGTGTAAGGTTTTTCTATCGTTCTTACTACCTCATGCAGAGCCGTTTCGGTGGATCTGCCTTTGAGGTAGGCGTGTTGGGATTTTGAGAGAGGAGATCTTTCTAGGATTCCTCTTATATGTATGTCTAGGATGCGCTCAAGAGTTTTCAGGACAAAAGACGTTAGACTTATCGGCCGAAAATCCTTAGCGGATTCGTGCCCTCGCCTGCCGACCTTGGGAATGAAAACTACTCTAACCTGCCTCCAAGTAATAGGAATATGGTTAAGTGATAGGCATCCTATGAAGATTGCCTCTAGCCATGGAATAGTCATTTCTAGTGTTTTCTGCAGCATAACTGGCAGAATGCCATCCAGGCCAGGGGACTTATACGGGTCAAAACTCATTATAGCCCAGGCTATGTTTTCTTTGTTTATTACGGTTCTGTGATTGTCCATCAGTGCAGTCTGCACGTCTAGATTTTGTGGTATGTTGGGATTGCTGTCTCTACAACCCGGGAAATGGGTGGTCATCAGAAGATCAAGGGACTCTGCAGGAGAGTCAGTCCAGGAACCATTCATTTTTTTAAGAAAAGATGGATTTGTATGCTCCTTAGACAAGATTCTACCCAGTCTTGCAGAGTCCTAAATGTCTTCTATAGAGTGACAGAACTCCCTCCAGGACTGTTTCTTTGCTAAAGAAAGAGAACGTTTGTATATTTTAAGGCAGTCTTTGTACGGTTGGAAGAATTTGTATTTGTGGCAGATATTGAAGATAGCCCTAGTCATTTTCCTGAGATTTGCTAAATCTTCGTTCCACCACGCAGGGAAGGTTTTTTTACTGTACTTGATTGGGCAAGATACCTTAAAAGCTGTGCTCATGGCTTTTTCAAAGGTGCTAACTTTTGCCTCTAGTTCTGTAACCGAGTCTATATTAATATTTGGTATCCGGCTAAGCTTGGTTTTTATTATTTGACCGAATTTCTCCCAGTCAATTTTTTTCGGGTTTCTATATGGTGGAGGGTTTTCAGTTTCGAAATTTAAATTGAAGAGAATCCACTTGTGATCCGAGAACGATTTCAAGTTGGAAACTCTCCAGTTCTCCACCAATGACTTTATATTGTTCGTACCTACGGTTATATCTAATACATCTTCCCAACCTTCAAAGTTTTCAGTACTTGGAAAAACGAAGGTGGGGGTATTACCTCTGTTATAAACGGTTAAATTTTTGTTTATAATGAAATCAAATAAAGACTTACCCCGTTCGTTGATAGTCGAACTACCCCAGAGCGAATGACGCGCATTGGCGTCACATCCCAGGAGCAGGTCCGTCTTCTTTGACTTGGCTTCGGTTATTAACTGCTCGACCTCACACGGCGGTGTCTCTCGATCGTGTGCCAGATAGGCAGATGCTAGCAGGAGGCTGTCGGTTTTTGCATTCCCCAGTTTGACGACTGTTAGATCCGGTGTACTAAGATTTGGACATAAAAAGGCTTTTAAATGTTTCTTAGCTAGAATGCATGTACGAGGCTTACCTTGGATTTGATTGTCCGGCTTATAGAAGAGATCATATCGGTTGTCTTGGAGACCTCTTATCTTGAGGCCATTGATCCACGGTTCTTGAACCAAGCCTACATCGATGTCTTCCTCTATTAGGAAGACTCTCAGATTATCTGAGGCACATTTGCTGTGCTTCAGATTAATCTGAATCAATTTCAGCTTGGTTCGGTTCTTCTACATCGTCTGGTTGTACGCTTTGGGCATAATCAATTTCTTCGCCCTTTACTTCATCATTTGCAGCGTCCAGACTTGGCAGAATTTTGATTTTGGCACTCCTGATGCCAAAAAACAGCTTGTAGTTGGCTTTGATTATAGCTGGTATGCTTTCCTCGCTTATCATCAGGAGGAAGGTGGACGAGTTTTTCTGTGGTTCCTCGGCCTTAATAACAGACCACTCATGCATAGGAACCGTCGGGTTTTGCCTTTGCAGCCCACGAATGAGATCCGTACCACTAGGTTTGATGCTCATCTGCGGTAACCAAATGCGAGCTTTGGGCTGTCTAGGGATATCCTTAGCTGGAATTAGTTTGAGTCTCAAACCCTCCCAGTCATTGCTAATCTTAGCAATGCACGAACTAAGGAACTCCCTAGAGAACACATCACCCTGCAGCCTCTGAGCATCTCGCTAGAGTCGAAACATGGGCATGGGCCTTCGGTCGTAGAAGTTGAGTAAAGGAACACCATTTCCGAGAGTTTTGCTTCGATGGAATTCCACACGGGCAACAAAAATTTGCCACCCGAGCAGAGCTCATCTACCACAGCTACCTGGAGATAGGGTGTCCATCATATCTCTTTAAAAGAGAACATGTTCTCTTTTTTTGTTCAGATCATTTTACACTATCTTTTTCGTTAAGGTTCTATTTTTGTCCTCTTTTTTCGTGAATGTCTCTTTTTTTTTGTTCCGATAATTTTTGAATTGATTTTATTCAATAATACAAGTAATCTTTATTATTATAACCCATGTAACCACTGTGTTATGATTTTATCTTCGATTTACTACAAAATTTAAAAGACTACTACTTTTTACCTGTCAGCTGGGGTGGCTGTCAAATGTCAGATTCAATTTAAATGTTTTGAATATTTTTTCGTTGCGCCATCGAATAAGGGAGATTTAAGCACAAATCATTACTGTTTTTGAAAAACTGTGAGTTAAATGAATTCAATTCAAATTAAGGTATTTATAAGTATGAAATTTTAAACTTTTCTTTTCGCGGACATTAATCATTGTAGTATTATAAGATTTTCGGAAGCTTACCGCGTAATTATAAGAAATATTTATTTATTTCTTCTTCCCGACATTTCGAAGAAATTTCACTCTTCGTAACTTGTAAAAAGCTGAAATTTTTTACTTAAAAGATTTCATTTTATTTATGTAAAAATAATCTGTTATTGTTAATTTTGCATGTGATTTATATTAATTTAAATGGACTAAAACTAAAACAGACTGAATAGAGCTTTTATTTTTTTGTTAACTATTGTTTTTGTTATGTTTTGTTAATTTTTGTATGTATAGGTATTTAATAAAAAATGTTATGTAAAACTGTTCCTAAAACAAATATTTTTATATTCAATAAAAACAAAAAAAATCAACATTGCTTTTCTTTTTTTATTGTCTCTTTTTTTGTCTCTATTTTTTTTTGTGATGTTCTCTTTTTTAAAAGCTTTTGGAGGCAAATGTTCTCTTTTCAAAAAATCTCATATGGACACCTTACCTGGAGATCGTCTCTGAATGTCTCGCTGGCAGTACGCTGCGGGCGCATCGCTCTCGATGATGATGCTCCTTTCTCAGTCCTACTCTTCTTAGCAACCTGACTGTCCTCTTCGGTTGAGCGGTTCCGTTTTTTGGTTTTTCAAGAAGATTGTTGTACTCTTCAACAATCTTCATATATTTCTTCTTGTCTTCTAAGTCCCTCTCTTGAACAGTTCCAGCTTCCTCATTTTTGGCAATCTTGCCTAGAATAAAGGTCGCCTTCTTGAACTGGTTTCGCAATTGGGCACTTTCGCTTTTGTCCTGAGTAGCGCCGCTATGTCTGGCTTTGCTATCAGGGTTCTTTTTCGAGTTTTTTGGTTTTTTTGGCACAGGCGTACTATGGCTGGTACTTCCTGTGCCGGACGGTTTGGGCAACTCTACCGTACGGAAGCTTCCAGTACTGATATTGCTACCCGTGAGTGTTTCCTGGCTCGAAGCCAGGAGTTCATCCTCAGATGAAAGACTTAAAAATTTTGTTGTCACTGGCGACTTATCCCCTTGCGGGGCCAAGCCCGTGCCGGCAGTCGCGACTCCTGCCGACATTTGAACGTATATCCCCGTCCGATTTGTTTCTTCTGTCTTTTGTTTATTGTCCATATTTGTTAAATGTTGTTTGTTTGTTTGTTTTGGGCTTTGTTGGTTTTCCACTCTTTATTTGTTCAAAAATTTTGCCGACAAATATTTCTAGAGCGTACTTAAACGTGATCTATTTTGTTTTATTATTTTTAAATTTTCTTGCAGAAATATAGTAATTTAAAAATGTATTCCTTGCCAGGTTGCCGTGGCCACAGCTAGCAGCTGGCCCGACCTAAATATCAATCATCCAGCTATGCCATAAAACAGTGTAGTCAATCGTCATTCGATCGGGTTTGTGGGCAGAACTTCTAATTTTCAATTTAACATAAAATGTGAGTTTTTGTATTTGAAAAATTCTATTAATTAAAGTTAGTTACATTTAGTTACAATTAGTTAGATTTAGGTACATTAGTTACGTGTAACTAATTAAAATTTCAAAGTTACGCGTAACTATCCAACACTGCATGTAAGTCTGATTCGTCAATGCGTTCAATCTACAATTAACTGGTAACTGCATTTTATGTCATAGGGAGGTATTATACGTCAAATGGATTTCCAAATTCAGAATTACAAATTATATATGTTTATGGCAAAAAGAGTAACCATTATGTCGTATTTCAAATCCCATTCAAATAAGTATACCATATTTCACCATTATTTCTCTTTTGATGTCGCGCTCGTGAAAGTTCCCACCTGAAAAATAATATCATTCTCGTTCTCCTGTCTCCTGAAGCCGTCCAATTCGAATTCGATTCATAAGTCATCATACAATTTTTAACGACTTTACCCAAAAATTCCAATCGATTCGTGATACGAGCTGAACATTGGCTATCCCATCCAACCTCCTTTCAACATATGACATTCCTATTTCGTTAGCCATCTCAGGCTGACATCAATTTCTATTCCCAATATCGAGGGAATATTGTGGCCCGGTCACCGGTCTCATTCGAAATTTACCTTAATTTCCCAAAGCGATAAATTAAAATTTGTGCCCCATAATGGCTCCTATGACTACGGTCGATGATGTTGATGATGATGATGATAACGATGATGATAATGATGATGATAATGACCATGCCATGAGGTTTTTGAATTCGTGGTTCATGCAATCCCCAAATCCTGGTATGGTATGGTACACTGTGTATCCCACATGTAACATATATAAACACTATAACACTTCTTGTTACCTTAGTAACAACTCACACGGCAACGTCACATCTCACATACCTTAAAATTAATGTCTACAGTATGCTAGCTTCTCACGCAAAATAACAGGGGACTGGGAGCGGGAGCGGGAGGTACTCTATATCCAACTCTCGAGTTTCGACAAAGTTGGGATATACCCAACTATAGAAGTAAATTTTATAAAACTCTGATGCCAGACACTCTGGCAGTAATAAATCTCTTTGATGGAAATCCGATATTGCCACATGAACGTTACATCGAGGTTATTGCTGCAACTAAAGGTATAACAATAACGACTAACTATAGATAAGGATCAGCCTAAATGATACATCTATCATGTTATGATACTGGGGGACAGACAATCAGGACCGTAAACTTTTGCCATACTCGTACGAGGGTTTTAATGGATTTATGGATTTTCGGAGATGATGTCAACAGATTTTTAAAAAGATATTTCAATCTAGATATGTTTGATCTGGAGATTGGTGGATTGAATGTCTCCGGGCTGTATTGTACAGTACACAAGCACAGGAATGACTTTGCTTTGCCAAATTCCATTTCAGACACAGAAATCGAAGTTACAAATTCAAACAAATTGTGTTTCAAAATGTTATATTCACGATGCATGTACAATAAAAAGGGTTGGAGCTGAAAAACCATCAGGTGTAAGTAAAACTTATTAAGAAAACAAAATTTTATGACCATATGACCATATTGCATGCCTCCAAGTAGAATAAAGATGATGCATTAAAGAAATGCAACAAACTTCAGGAAAGAAGTGCGGTTGGACTATATTTGGCAGCTGAAAGTAATATCTGCTTCAAATTCAGACCAACCTGTTTATCAACTGTTTGAAAAATGAGTCCTTTTACAAAATAGCAGCTCAAAGAAGATTCAATGTTGGTAGTTAATAGCGTCCTCTTTGGTAACATTAAAATGTGGCTTTGCTAAAACAATTAAATGCTGTTCGTTCTTCAACTGAGTTCTAAGTTGGAAACTTATGGCGACTTTTTTTTAAACCCATGTAATTTTTAACTACTTCCAAGATTGGAAATCCATCTCCGGGGAAATAATAAAGAGTTTAAATCTAAAAAACTAAGTATGAAATAATATTTCATTTATTGATATCTATCTAGAAAAAAAAAATATTGAAAAGCGTTCGACTAATTTTTCTCCAAAAAGATTACTTTTGAAAAACTTTTCCAAAAAATATTTTGAAATTTGTCCGAGTATGTAAAATTATGGCAAATTGTAGTTTGCACATTAAACATTAATCTTCAATCCAACACTGGAAACCGTACGGCTCTACGACTTTTTGTTGCCAAGGTATTCAAAAATAACCGAACCTACTTCTTCACAAAAACAAGAAAACCTAGCCTTACGGGATGGCACAAGTGACCATTTAGCCAATTTTTTCGTGTTTTTGTGAAGAAGTAGGTTCGGTTATTTTTGAATACCTTGGCAACAAAAAGTCGTAGAGCCATACGGTTTTCATTGTTGGATTAAAGATTATAGGAGCGTTGAATTCTGAGAACAAAAATTAAACTTAATTACGTAAAATTTTGAAAAAAATTAGTTTTAAAATTATTTTTTCAAATTTTTTTTCAAAATTTTGAGTTTGGAAATTTATATTTTTAAACTATTCGTTAAAACAATTTAATTTAAAAACAAAATAAAAGGAGAAGTTTTTGGCTTTCCAAAAAGGTATAACACGGTGTTGTTAACGAACCCGTTGATTTTAAATATTTTTTCTTACAAGATAAGTCAATTTTTCAGAAAATTGTCCCTCCCGGCTAAACGGAGGGGAATAGACCCCCCTCTCCCACACGATTTTTTTCTTGTCTCAACTTAACCTACACGCTCTAGCTTTTTGGCACAACGCTGGTGAATCACCCTGTATATCTCACCAAAAAAAATGGTACCCATCCTTATATCGTTTTGAAGAATGAAAGATTATTGCGCTTGATGTTTCATTTGACTGAGTTAAGCATCAAGCTCTCTTCTATAGATTATATGCCACCTTTCGGACCGTTTGCATTGGAGTAGTCTTATATTCAGTTTGAAATCTGACTCTCAAAGTAAATACTTGTGAATATTCCGAAAATAACATTTGTATAAGAAAGTGAAGTTCACGGGAATATAGAATAGTATACTTCTTCATATCGGTCTGGAATTATTTCTTACATTTCGGTTACATTTAAAAAAAATATAGCTTTTCAAATGTGAAGCTAATAAAATGTTCCTGTTTTTTTTTTCACCCAACAATTCTGGAGGGAAATGGTTTGAATAAAGTTTTTGAGGACCAAAACCAATCCAGGATCTAAATCTAAATAAATTATATTTTAAGAGGTAGGTACCAAATATACTATAAAAGAAAACCACATGAACGTAGGTATCGCGCCGTTTGGCGAGAGTAACATTTTCTGACAGAAAAGCCGTTGCCCATTATAAAGGGGTTTTCAACAGGGACGCTACAAAAGTAGAGCGACAGGGACAGCAAAGGACGCCATATTTCTTGCCGCTCTTTCCGCATTTCTCTTTAGTAAGGTTTGCCATTTTATGATAGAAAGACATACGAGCCAACAACGAGTCGAAATTATTAAAATTTACTACCGAAATTCGGAGTCAGTGGCCTCAACGTTAAGAGCGCTACGTCCAATTTATGGTCGTCATAATCGTCCTATCAGATCAAAAATTGAGCGTCTAGTGGAAAAATTTGAATCCACAGGCATAGTACAAAATGTTCCCATGCCAGTGAGACAAAGAAGTGCCCGTAGTGTCGAGAATATTGCTGCCGCTGAGGCTTCAGTTGCAGGAATCCCAAATGTGTCTCTCACACGTGGTTCTCAAGCGTTGGGCATCTCTGTGACGTCGTTGTGGCGAATTTTGCGAAAGGATCTTGGCCTACATTCTTACAAGATTAAATTGACGCAAGAACTGAAGCCGCTTGACCACCAGAAGCGTCGGATTCGGATTTTCATCGAAAAATCATCTTTAGCGATGAGGCTCATTTCTGGCTGAATGGCTTCGTCAATAAACAAAATATGCGGTATTGGTCAGGCAGCAATCCACACGTACTCCATGCCATGAGTCATCATTGCATCCCGAAAAAATTATGGTTTGGTGTGGTTTATGGGCCGGCGGCATCATTGGGCCGTACTTCTTCCTTGATGATGAAGACTGGCGCGTTACTGTGAATGGGGATCGCTACCGTTCAATGATAACCGAATATTTTTGGCCACAATTGAGTGATATGGACTTGAAGGACGTGTGGTTCCAGTAGGACGGCGCCAAAAGCCACACAGCGAATGTCACAATAAATTTATTGGAAACCAAGTTTGGAGAACGTATGTTATCTCACGAAATGGTCCAGTCGCTTGGCCGCCTCGGTCGTGCAATTTGACGCCGTTAGACTATTTCCTGTTGTCTATGCCAACAAGCCAGCGACGCGACGATTGATGAACTTCGTACTAATATCGAACGTGAAATTGCAGCAGTATCGGCCGATTTATGCTTGAAAACCGTCGAAAATTGGGTTCAGCGTCTGGACTTCTGCAAGCGTGCCCGTGGTGGCTATGCAAAAGAAATCGAGTTCCATACATAATGGCATCAAACATACCTTCACAGAAAAAAAGAATTTGATTGATATCCGAAACAGTTTTTGTTTTATTTAAAAAAAACTTTTATAGCGCTCTTATTGAAACACCCGAATCGAAATGATGTTTACGTGTCGTTATCTGAAGGGAAGAGGATAAAATAAAAAGTTTGCTGGTTTTGAAAAATATGACATACTCGTAGTATTGGCATTGCTGTAATTTTGTTCAAGAATTAGCCCCTGTCCAAAAACGTAAATGATTTGAACATGTGCTCATTTTTTTTTTTTCAATAACTGTATTCTCAACCGAACCACTTGGGGGAACTTCTTGTTTCATTAAAATTACTTTTTATGTTATGGTCACTTAACCTTTGTATTAATTTCATCTTGTTAATTTTAATATGCAAAAATTTAATTTGTTTCGTTCACATTATGTTACAAAACTTTAAGTTTTATTTTAAAAACAAGATTTAACTTATACCTAAACGAAAGAACAAAATGGGATTATTAAACGGTTTATATCACTCTTAATTTTCATGAGATAAATATCACCTATTTCTCAATCCATTGTACCAACAAAAAATCTGTCCTTTCTTTTTCTTTCTATTCCTTCTAACTACTGCATTATAGTTAAAATTATTATTATTAAAATTCTCGAACAAAGTCTAAAACCGTTTTAAACTCAATTGCACAAACTAATCTTTATGGCAAACTAAGAACACCTTTGTTTATAAATATGTAGTTTTTTTTTTAAACTATCATGCATCTTTACGAGTATTAAAGTGATAAACAGTACTCGTAGTTCTATGAAGAAGTACGAGACTGCTTCCCTCTACGAGTTTTGTAGTCCTTCAACTATAGAATGTTATACATTTATTTCAACCTCATATTTTGCTATAATCTCAATGAGATTGAGGTTTTGAGATTTTTAAAACTGCATTTTATTCTATAGTTTTGTTTTATTATGTGAATCAGGAAAATTTCATCTGCGCTATAACTTTTTTTTTTATAGAAACGTTACACTGCCAAACATTGAGATAAAATCTTAGATCTTCCATATATTTTAACACATCTTTCTGTATATAATGCAAAATACCTTCGCAATATGTAAATGGCATTTAAAGTGGGTAGAAGTTTTGAAAGTTTACAGCTTGACGCCCATTGATGGGAAAATTACTTCTCTATTTGCTCCCAATGTGAATAGTAAAATCTGAACAAGTTAGAAAATGAATGCGCATAACACACACATATGTACATGCACATGCACATACACACGCTATTGTTCCTTGTGGCAGTTTAAATGAATTTATTCCGTTAAGATAAATGAGCTGATATCATGAATTCAAATGGGAAACTTTAATCGCCACAAGCACAAATGAAGTTGGTATAATATGCTTGAAGTTCGGAAAGAGGAGTGAATTATACACTTTACAGTCCTGTGCAAAAAGAAATGTTTGATTTAGTAAATTTTTAAAATGTTTAATGGAAAGTAAGGAGGCTTCGAATCACTCACACTAATAATAATATGAATAAACAATAATATTAATAATTTTAACTAAATAATGTGATATACAATATTTTGAGAACTAGTTGATATTTTTTTCTCACGAAAATGCCATGTCTAGTTTAAGCTAAGGGCATATTGAACAAATTGCTGCTCAGGCTTGTGCTCAAACCCATAACTCTAGGTTAGCAACCAAGCACTACATCCACTGTACCATTTCCAATATAGTAAAAAGATACATATAAATTAAATCAATTTTTCCATTATTACACTCTTTCTAACGAAGTAATTTCGTCCCGTCAAAAATAAAATTGGATCGCTTTCAAAGTAAACCGTTTGTTTTTTTTTTTTGCGTAATTGTGTCGACTTATTAAAGATGGAGTCCGATGTGCAATCATGATTTTCCATATGGCATTTTTGATCGCAATATTAAAACAGCTGCATTGATCAGAAATTGGACCTCTAGAAAAAAAAAAAACAATATAAACAAAGGTTAACAATATATCAAATTTAACTGATTATTTATTTATTTATACTGATCTATCAAATTTGGGAGAAACAAAGTTTCTGCGGCTCTTTAATTTTTTAAACAAAAATCAGCGTTGCTTGACTACAGTTTTAGATTGAAGTTTTTTAGTTATAATTTTAAAATATAACAGTTTGTCAATTTTTATACTTTCAACAGCATTTTAGAATCATCTTTTGTTAAACATTTCATCAAAATTAGTTATGTTGTTATCGAAGATGTTTTTGAAAAAGGTCTGTGAAAGGCACGTAACCCGATAAGTAAATCAAATAATTATTCAATAAATCAGTAAAGCCGTTTATAAAAAAAAAAAACAATATAATCTTAAAAGATATTATGCTACATTTTTTTTATTTAGAAACCCCACATTTTCAAATTGAATAAAACGGGCCCAATCAGCTTGGGCTGTATTTATTGGTGCCGTGCAATAAAGTCGTGCGCAATAAGGCCGAAAGGGCTTTATTTCCATTTGTAATTATTGCACGGGACCGTATTTATTATCCTATAAGCACACACATACAGGAAACTTAGAGATTTTGTCACTTCTTGGCAAGAGGCAGTACCCCAGAAAAAAATTAAGATGGAGTCAGAGATCGAACCCAGAACATTCAGCGTGGCAATCCGACACACTTACCACTACGCCACGGGGTACTACGTCGACTATGAATATTTTTTCCCGTTTTGTTTTTTAAAGCCTTTTCTTAGCTCAAAACGCTTTTACTCAATTTTTTTTTTTATTTGTTGATGTTCTTCAAATAGTACGACTTCTCAGCACCGTCATGTTTCATTAATGATTTTTTCATTTCACAAAAACCTCTGACCGAGCTGTATTTTTTTTAATAAATCGCGTAAATACGTTTAAAAATATAACATCTCTCGCGCGCAGTCATAATATCAAAAACCAATATCTCAGACGACTCATTTTTGAAAGACAATCACCTTGAAGACAATTTCCCAAATTTCCACTATCCAACGTCATTTAAAAAAAAAATACCGATTTCGATATGGCAATGCTGCATTGTTAAAAACAAAGGGTATTGTTTTTAGACGTGTGGTTTTCAATATGGCAATACTTTTTCGGAGCTGTTCTTTTTGACAACTGTCACTTGATTTATGCTCAGTTTGGTTTGCCATTTCATAATGAATAGACTTACTCCTGAACAACAACGTTTGCAAATCGTGCAAATTTATTACCAAATACGCTGGTAAGCTAAGTCTCAGTTTTCGTTTCTTTATAACAGTAAATGTGTATGTTTGTTTCTTTAACAAACATTTTTAGCACAGCATTGTTATATGACTCAAAACCAAAAAGGAGCTTGGTCTTGTAGGTGCATAGTTAAACTCATGAGGGTTACTAAAATCTGAATGCAATCACGTAGGTTAGCTCGTTCCGTCTTTAAAATTTTTATGAGCACAAACTCGAGAAAAAAAGCCAAATTTTGTTCTTCATTAGCAGCTGTTATGTGTACGTAAAATCGTCATTTCCGTTTTTAATAAATTGGTGCCTAAATTTTCCTTTTGGCCAAACATTAAAATAAGGAATTAAGTTGATTTTGCATGCCATCTCCCCAGAAAGCTATATTCAAGTATGTTTTAGTTGGTTTAAGTTCGAATAGGTAAATCATTCAACAGTATTTAAATTAAATTGCACATTATTTGTTTTCTTCACTTTGACTTTCGATGGCGTCACACATCGTGGTGCTCGTAAGGCGTACCTTATACGCCCCTTCAGACTGTTTGATCCCAGGGATGCCGCCTTCGATTTCGCACTCCAATTACTCATAGACCTCACTCTCTCTCTAACTGGTCGCTTCATTGAAAATGAGGTCTACTTAAGCTTCTTGCTTCTTTTGGAATGTCGTTAAGGACTTGATTTAAGCGTTTATGTCCATTTCCTCAAATTAAGAATTTTACCGATCAGGCCTGTGTTAAGCACGTACAGTTATCGTTGTCTTCAAATTTGTTCAACAAAAATTGTCAGTACAGTGGTGCCCGTGTATACTATCAAGCCACTGAATTGAGGAATATAAGTACTCAAAAAAAGATTAACCTAATGTTAAACATACAACATGACCTTTCAATGCCAATAGCATTCTAATCCGATCCTGATTTTTTTTTGTGAAATGAATGAAAATTGGAAGCAGTTGTTTTTATAAAATAACTTTCGGTTTTTAAGCTTTCGATAACAAGTTTTAAAAAAGTAAGAACCAAATGGGTGCTAACTTTTCCTCTTTCCTTAAATTACAGTTAAACATTTCGTTGAATATTGGTCGCTTAGAAGACAAAAAAAAAGGGGAAACGAATGCACTTCGTTACCTCATCAGATTAATACGTCATCATTGATATATATTTGTGCACAACAAATAGTGATTGTGGAAAGCTGTTCAGTTAATAGTGAATAGATATTATAAATTTAAAGTGGAGTGATATCGTATTAATTTATTCTCCGAAACTCAATTTTTTGAAAACCAAATGAAAACCGAAAATTGATCGAGGATTAATTTTCAAAAGTAGAAACCATTATTTTACAGTTGGTTTAATTAATTCTCCTATTTTTGATATCCGTAGCTTGATATAAATGTGAAAGTCCTACTTTAGCTGTACTGACAATTTTTATTGAACAAAGTAGGTATATGTACGTGTTTGTGAACTTTATTGAAGTAAATTCAATTTAAAAGCTTTTCTGAACTTTAGTTCAAATGCGTGGTAGGTATAGCTCACGTCGATATCGTTAGCAAACCCAAGTTGATTCTTGGATTTATTTAAGACAAAAGTGTTGCGTACTATATATTCAAGCACAGTGTTGTCGTACAAGTTACAATTCTGGTGGTGTGCAAGATTGCAGTAGATCCAATTTTAAAGCAACCATGTAGTTCTATTTTATTTACACTGTCGTAAGCTGCTTTGAAACCACCCTGTTGTATATTGTTGGGTTGTTCCCAGGATCTGGTGCAATTTGAAGATTTCGTCGGTATTAAAGAAATAAATTTTTTCAGGTTTGCGTTCAGCATTGGTAAGGACAAACTAAATCGTCAGTAACTTAGACGCTCATATGAAAATCTCGCAGGTCTTTGAGACAGTATTTTAAATATAAATGACTTTTTTTAAGATATAGAAAAAAAATAAAAATCAAACGCGCGTCCTAGTCAATTTCCTTCTTTTAATTATAATCACACATGGCTTGATAAACGAATACCCAAAAGACAATTAAAATAATGGAAAACAGTATTTCACAATACTATCTGCTAGTCACCATAAGTTCAATTAAAAACCTCACCAAGTCACGTTTCTCAAGTTGTTACGTAAGCTTCCCCAACAAAAACCATTAAACAGTAATTAATCTTGTAACAGAGAGCAACAATTTATTCCGGCTAAGATAAATAAAAAAACCCGAACCTCGTTTAGCTTCCATTTTAGCTCCTTATCTCGTCCGAACTTCTAACCCCAAGAACCGTGTCCTTAATAAAAAAAAAAAAAAGTATATCTTCACTTCATTTCTCACCTCAACACCAAACTTAAACCCGTGAAAAAAAAAACAAGTACAACAATCACCCCCTAGAGGGCTTTTATACCATAATATTATAAAAGTGGTTATATCGATTTCAGAAACAGAAAAGAGGAAGTAAAAATGGTAAGGTTAAAAAAAAAAATAATTTCATTGCATTACCCTCTAAAAAGGACATCAAACTTGTCGTCCTACCTATGGAATTGCGATATAATATTAAAATTAAAATTCTCAATACGGGCCCCAGGAATCGTAAAATATGCCACGACACTCAGTCAAGTCAGTCCAAGATGAAGACGAAGCAGCTAAGGCATTACAATTGATTCACCTAACAATGTGCCTCGTTTGGAAGACTATCAATAGATTATGTCCTTTCATGGGGAAAATTCGTTTATCTCAATTGTCCAGGGACTCTTGATGGTAAGGGTTTGGTATTGCGAGGAAGAAAGGGGAGGGGGGTTGATTTCTAGCATAAAGAACATGGTGATGTTGGGCTGAAATACCTAAACTCTTTGACATACATGTACTACTACAGACTACGATATGGATGTTGTGTATTCAAAGACGACACTGCAAGGACCAAGGACGAAGGAGAGGAGGAAAAAGCAGTTTGCTGTTTAGCCAAATGGAAAACGTAAGGGGCCATTGAGTTTACATACAAAATATTTTCTAGCTTAAAGATATGATCGTACAGAATGTGGTTTACCAATTTATGTGATTTTAAATGGGACTTAATAATTTAACGAGGATCTGAGTTAGAGATAAGATTTATTCGATACGGTTCGAGGGATATATGGTTGCTTAGATTATAGCTTCTAGAATATGGGAGTAATTAATTAACATTGAAGGCGAACCGTGAATGGATAGAATGTTGAGATTTTGCAACCTTTTTACTCTTTTAATGGGTTTACTTATACAAGAGCTATTGGGTAAAGGTAAAAGTTATAACAAAATAAACCAACACAATAATATCCTAATGTTCTGTTATAACTCCATTTCCATTTTTAAGTTTAGAGGGACAAACAATATTGTGAAATGTAAAGTTTGAGAAAAAAATATTTAAGTATTAATCACTTAAGGGTTTTGGCGCTAGCCACTGCTTGACGCATTCATTAGCAAGTATCTATGTCTTTCGCTCGTAGTGGAATCGCGAAATCCATTACCCATCCAAATTTACATTAAATTTTTTTTTTTTTTTCAAGCAAAAACAAATATGTCAACAACGACTTTGCAGCCAACAAAAAATAAAATGCACGACTGGGTCGCACGAACTTGCTCTAATGTGTGACAGTGGTCTTGGGGCTTGAGATTTTGATAAAAATAAATTTTTCAAAATTCTTAAATAAATACTTAAACTAATTTGAGCTGAAAAAAAAGTACGCCATTTTATTTATTCTATAAATTTGAACTTATGAGAATAAATTTATAAAAATCTGTGGAGCGGTTTTTGAGAAAAAAAGTTTTTTTTGAAAAACTTTTTGAAAAAAATTTTCAAAAAAAATTCAAAAACGCCAATTCATAGGTATTCAGCAAATACATTTATTTAAAATTTTTAGAAAAAAATTTAATAAGCAGTTTTCAAAGTATTAATTTTTAAAATTTTTTTTTTAAAAATGCTTTTCAAAATACAAAAAAACATTTTTCAAAAATATTGGTATGCATTACAAATTGAGCTACCTACAGCTATTTGTGTGTGAAATTTCGAAAGAATCGGTTAAGTCGTTTTCGAGTTAGTCGAAAGCAAAAAAAACGGTCCTATGGAAAGTACCGTTCTTAGCCATTTTTTAAACTTTTTTTTCAGCCATATGATTGGTCGTACCTAAAAAGCAACACTGATTTTTTTAAATAAAAATCGTTAGCGCCATTTTTGAGAAAAATAAGCTTTAAAATAACGGTTGTATGGCAGGTACCGTTATTTTTTGAGCTAAAAAAAAAAATTCAATTTCCCATCTGTACAAACCTAAAAAAGTCTATATACCAAGTTTGAAGCAATTCGGCCCACCCGTTTGGGCTGTAGGTCTACATACAGACAGACAGATAGACAGACAGACAGACAGACATACAGACGGACAGAATTTGTAGACCATCATTTCTCGTCTTCGCTATCATCGTAATGTCATGTTTGGTTGTTATCTCAAAACTTTTTTTTTCGACGAATGCATAACTTGCCTTATAGTACCAAGTAAAAAAGCCCCAAACAAATTTGCTGAATAAGAAACTCTTAAATTGAAAAAGAAATAAAATGCACGACTGGGTCGCACGAACTTGCTCTAATGAGTGACAGTGGTTTAGGGGCTTGAGATTTTGATAAAAATAAAAATTTCAAAATTCTTAAATAAATACTTAAACTAATTTGAGCTGAAAAAAAAGTACGCCATTTTATTTCTTGGAAAAATATAAATTTATGAGAAAAAATTTATAAAAATCTGTGGAGCGGTTTTTGAGAAAAAAAGTTTTTTTTGAAAAACTTTTTGAAAAAAAATTTCAAACAAAATTTAAAAACGCCAGTTCATAGGTATTCAGCAAATACATTTATTTAAAATTTTTAGAAAAAAATTTAATAAGTCGTTTCCAAAATATTAATTTTTTAAATTTAAAAAAAAAAATGCTTTTAAAAATACAAAAAAATATTTTTCAAAAATATTGGTATGTAATACAAATTGCGCTACCTACAGCTATATGTGTGTGAAATTTCGAAAGAATCGGTTGAGTCGTTTTCGAGATAGTCGAAAGCAAAAAAAACGGTCCTATGGAAAGTACCGTTCTTAGCCATTTTTTAAAACTTTTTTTTCAGTTATATTATTGGTCGTACCTAAAAAGCAACACTGATTTTTTTAAATCGAAATCGTTAGAGCCGTTTTTGAGAAAAATAAGCTTTAACGTAACGGTTGTATGGCAGGTACCGTTATTTTTTGAGCTAAGAAAAAAATTTCAATTTCCCCTCTGTACAATACCTAAAAAAGTCTTTATACCAAGTTTGAAGCAATTCGGCCTACCCGTTTGGGCTGTAGGTCTCTATACATACAGACAGACAGACAGACAGATAGACACAGACGGACAGAATTTTTAGACCATCTTTTCTCGTCTTCGCTATCATCGTAATGTCATGTTTGGTTGTTATCTCAAAACTTTTTTTTTCGACGAATGCATAACTTGCCTTATAGTACCTATAATCGCAAGTAAAAATGGCCCCAATAATTTGTATGTAAACATCAACAACAAATTTGGGGCCTTTCTTCGTTTTGCAGTTTTGCGCAATTTTCCGTTCTTCTAATTTATGCTAAAATGTCACAAAAAAAAAATAATAAAGTTCTCATTACGCGCGGTGATTTTAGTTTAAAGTATCAAACTAGTTTGACGATTCATTAGCATTGACAAGCCAAAACGTTCACTTTCGCGATAAGTTCAACGGAGTTTAGTCGGAGTAATGGAATGCAGTGCGAAAAGTCTTGCGAAAAAAAAGTGAACTGCTTTATTTGATAGAGAAAAAAATGATTAAAAAAAAAAGTTCATTTATAAGAGTGTCGTGAAATACGAGTGCTGGGACAATTTTTGCAAGGCAAGAATTAACTTGTTGCCTGATGACTTATGTGTTTTGGCAAAAAACTATACAAACCATAAGCATGAGACACATGGAAATAAATGTAATGAACTAAAAGCTTTGAATTAAATAAAAAATTATTGCCTTGATGCGGCTGGCCTGCTCGGTAGAGGAAGTTCAAGTGCTATTGGTGGAATACGCAATGTATTTCAGCGTGTATGTGAAAAGTAAGTAGGTATTTTTAGAAAAAGTATAGTTGTTCTGACTTCGAACTTTCATTTTAATGATTGAAGACATCAGGAAGAGACAGAGAACATCTCCATCTCGAAAATACAATGGGGTCTTCAGTATTTAGTCAGCAAAAATATAATCACTTCACCGACGACGCGACGACATTGCAAGTAATTGAAGCATTTCAATTGGAAACAATTTCTAGCCACTTTGGGCTATCGAAGGACGAAGCTAATCCACGGCCATTCTATACAGGATGTTTTGTGGAAGGCAATATGGCATTTTGTTTGTTTTCCTCATTAAACTCAATAGACCTTATAAGGGAAAACATACCGGAAAGCTGTAGAAAATTCTTGATGGACGTAACTTTCAAGATTGTGCCACAGGGTTGTTTTAAACTTAAACTCTTAATAATATATGTAGAATATTTTAATATGGTAAGTCCTATATCAATAATCGTATACATTTTCTTCTACTATCGAAACAATCACGCCAGTTTAAAAAAAAAAATCGTACAAGAAAATCGTGCGATTAATTTCAAAGGTCGCACGATTTTCTTGTACGTTTATTAAGTTAAAAAATCGCGCGATTTTTAAAATTAATAATCGTACGAGAAAATCGTGCGACTTTTGAAATTAATCGCACGATTTCCTTGTACGATTTTTTAAATCAATAATCGTACTAGAAAATCTCGTGACTTTTGCAATAAATCGCACGATGTTTTTGTACGATTATTTATTTAGAAAATGCGTGTGAATTTCTGAATAAATAATCGTACAGGCGGCAAAAATTAATCGAATTGTTTTTTTGTCTTTTTGTTTTTTTTTTAGATTTTTTTTTCATTTTGATGGAGAAAAAACAAAGCAATCTTATATATAAAAGACAAAATTTTTGATCTGGTTCCATCTGTATTTATAACAGATTACGAAACTGGAATGAGACAGGCTGTGCAAGCAAGCAAGAAATATTAGGTGCTGGTAAATTTTTGTTAAGATCTTAAACTTTAACGTATTTTTTTATAAACAAAAATTTTTAGGTTTCATTATTGCCAAGCGGTACGGCGAAATGTAAGTCGGAGGATGACATTTCTCAGATTAATAAGACGTACAAGGGTTGCGAGAATTGAATACAAGAAGATAATGGCCCTCCCTCTTTTGCCAGCATCGCATACTCCAGGCACATTCGGTCAACTATAATAGCTATTTGATGGATAGCACCGGCAGTTTTAGTTCTTTTCTAAAATACTTCGAAACGCAGTGGATGAAGAAAGTAATTTTGACATTCAAATCTTTATTTGTGATTTCATATTAAATGTATTATTGTTGTATGTGTAGGTTGGATTCGAAAACTTCAGTGTTTATGGCCAAAGTACAAGAACAACTTCTGCTATTGAGGCATATTGGGAAGACAGGCAGACAAAAACGGAAATTTCTTCAAGTTTGTTAAAGTTCTTCGGAATGAGAAGATCTTCAAGGCACGCTCCTTTGAAATGTTGGCCAATAGTGGATGATCTACAGCCGTTAAAAAGAGAAAGGTTCATGCGGATAGAGACATCAAAATTGAAGAAGCAAATTTCCTCCTTCAACAAGGCAAAATAACCGCGGCAACGTTAATTCCGCGTATGGTTTTTAGCGAAACGATGTGTGCAACGACATGGTCCCCAAAGATGATGATTTTGAAGAGGTAGAAACTTCACTTGAAGAATCAGCCGATGAGGACGATGATCAAACTGCTGAACCATCAAATTCAGAGCACCTGATTGACTCTGAACTTTGTGTTGTGTGTCAGGACTTACAACCCTCAATTATTAACCCGCAAGGTTAAGACAAAAAACAACATATAAGAATAGCGGGGCAAGGCGGACCAGTATGTGGGGTTAGTTGAACCCATCCTGAAATGAGCCATAAATGGGCCATAAAAGCAAAAAACTCGTACCATTGGTCGCCCAACCATTGTCATTTGCCATTCCAATACAGTCTGGTGGAATTCTATAAACAAAGTGGTCCTTATAATTTTTGAGGGGAAAATAAACAAAGCTGGAATTGCGGCTCCAGCAGCTAAGACTGCTACTATTAAAGTCACGTTTGTACCACGTTCGCCTGAAGTCATCGATCCTATATTCTTTTTACCTTAGCAGCAACTATTTTGTTTGGCTTGCATACGGTGGACAGGGGCACGCCAGTCTCATCAACCTTTCATATATTTGAAGCACTGAATCCGTGTCTATCCATGACCTCCGATAGTTTTGCCAAAAAAGCTAGTCTTACTGAACGAGGTGGCTCTGCTCCTACTCGTAGTCTCGGGCTCAGCGCTACCACTTTACTTCAATTGAAGTAGATCTGCTTCTTTTTATCAAAAAAATTTAAAATCTACTTCCTACTTTGCACTATCACCAAAATACTGAAATCTGCTTCATTTTAAAGATATCTGTTTCAACCTACTTCAATTTTACAGAAAAAGGCAAAATCTACTCCCTTTTTTCCATTTCACTCCAATTTTTGTTTTACATACTACACATGTAGAAATGAAGATGAAAATAATTTTTTTTTTGTTAAATTAAATTAAAAAGTGTTATGAAACAATATTTATATAAGAAGTCGAAAAGAGTTTTAGTTTGGTTTTCGTTTGATTGAATTAAGGCTATTAAAAAAAAATTATGATTTAGAGGGTGTCTAAACCCAAGTTTTTTTTCGGGCTCTCGCTCACGGATTTCTTGGAAAATATTGGCTTTAAGTGATATAATCGCTTCCGGATTGTTGACATAACGTCGGTCCTTCACGGTTTCTAACAAAAAAGTCCAAAGTAGTCGTATCACAGCTCCGAGGCGGCCAATCGATAACACGATTTTGGAATTTAGTGAGCAAAAGATCGATTGTAGAATGGGCTGTGTTTCATAGCGCGTTAACCTGCATGAAGCAGAGGTCTTCCAAATCCATGTCTTCACATTGCTCTGTAACACCCACTGTTGAAAGAAACGTTGTTCCCAGCCTCATTTTCGAACAAAAATTATCTAATGAACGATGAACTCATCACTTCACGATCCGCACCAAACTGTCACACTCTTTGTGGATGCATTGGCTTCTCGACAACAACGGGCGAGTTTTCCCGAGACATTTTGTTTGTTAACGTAGCTGCCGAGATGAATATGCGCCTCATCAGAAAAGTTGATTTTTCGCCGAAAATCGTTGTGCAATTCAAGCTGCTCTTAGCCCCAACGAACTTACACAGCATTCACTTTGGAAATAAGTTTTCAATATTTTCCAACGCTGTTCAAACATAAAGCCACACATTTCGTTCCGCGGAGGTATGATACTGAATATCTTTCAAGATTTCGAGCGGGAAACAGCTGTCAATGTCAAAATAACCTACGATTTAAAAATAAACCACTAAATAGCCCACCCTAGATGTAGATTTTTATAAAAAAGTTTAGTTTTAAAATCTACTTCGATTTTTATCAATCTGCTTCACTTTTTTCTTCAAATCTGCTTCGATTTTTTTTTTCTTGAAGTGGTAGCACTGCTCGGGCTTCCTTATCGACAGTTGCGTGTTCCTTTTAAGAAAAACCGTTAACCAATCCATACCAGCCATCTTGTTCTCATTCTAGATGTTAGGAAATCTTACACTAAATTTTATCGCGCACTTGCACGCAAGAGTGCGAAAATCTTTTGGTGTTAAGCTATAAAATATATCTTTTTCGTCTTAAAAAACATGCATTGGACCAACGTATCCCATTCAAGGATTTTCTTGCGAATCTCTTTTTCTTATAAGAAACCTTCTTAATGTTGTTTTTGGTATTCCAAATTGAGATGCGGCTTCCCTCATAGATTTTTCTCAGACAGTATAGGCTGCCACAGCTGCATTTATCTGCGCTTGACCAGCTGCAGCTCTCTCTGTTACCTGTTTGTACGTACGCATTCTACGAATGGCAACTAAAAACAGATACATATAAAACACGTATATTAAAATCAGCGGGGCTAGTTGGACCAGCTCGTCCAACTAGCCCCGCTTCTGGTTTGGTGCACATATTTCATCATATATAATATAACATCACTCAAAATAGTTCAATTTTACACACAAAATATAAAACTACAATGTATGTATACACTTATAAAAAAAAACTATATCACCTTTGTCCGGAATTCCGGTTTCTTCACAACAAAAACAAAAAAAGTAAATATTTACATTTTTACTTCTGCACTTACTTCTGCTAAAACCAACTTGCCCCGTGGCCCGTGGTCCAACTAGCCCCGCCCTACCTTACCTGCTACATAACTGTTAAATTAAAACTTATTTTTCTAGAAAACGACTCTAACGACCAATCATATGGCTGAAAAAAAAAAAAATTAAACAATGTCTAAAAAGGGTACAACTAGCCTTTATGTTTTGGCCAATTCTGTTCGTTTTTGTTCTAACTTGCTTAAAAAAGGCCCTAAAAATATGTATTATACTTTGTATAGCGGCCGGCGGCGTGAATGGGCAAGGCAGTCCTACTGTATTAGGCAAAAGCACGGACACTGACCACAATCAGTTGCAAATCAGCTAGGGTGCTTTGAGAGAAAGATTCTTCGGGTGATATTCGGTCGGTCTATTTTGTATATCAACAGAGTATAGAGGAGAAGTTTCAAAGTTTAAAGACTAACAGTACTACGTATTTTTAAAACCGTTGAACAAGGAAAATTCGCACAAATAAATTGTAACACGCATAGTTTCAATCTCTCATTCCACTCGTATTTTAAGAATCGCTTTCCTTCCTGAGAACGACACCAGCGCCAGCGAGTCAACAAAACCTAAATCTCAACCGACCATCACTATTTTAATGTACTTTAACATTCTAGCAAGTCATGATGGAAAAAAAAAGGCAAAGTAAATTTCAAACGTGCACACAGCGGGACCATGATGTTACCTTTCCCGAATCCTTCAGAGTCAAAATCTTTCGAATGCACTTTAATTTAGTATGCGGAATGAGGATACGTCTCAACGTACACATTCGGAAATTCGCTCACATTTCAAGTTTATAGTCAACCGCAGTAGCAGAAGATTTTATTCGACATCATGCTATCAAAGCAACGTGGCTGTTATTTACGTTCTACTTCAAATTCAGAGATTTTAGAATCGGTGTTGATTTTTAAAAATTTAGTTAAATTCAAAATCAAAAGACAGAGAAGATACATACCACCGAACCTAGTTGATGTTGCAAATGTGTGAAAACCGTGAAATACATTTTTGAATTACGTGTTTACACTTAATTCAAACAATAACAGGTCTTTTTTTACGTTTGCTTGTTTTATTTAATTTAAAAACAAAAAGAGTTATTTTATTTTTGTAAGTTTGTTGGGTAATTCCTTTGGAATAAACAAAATTTCCAAGAAATTGTATCTGCAAAAAGTCAAAAAGTTCTTAATAGCTCTTAAAATTCTCGTGGGTGCCATTAAATTGGGTTTAACATGAACGAAGTTTTGCAAAAGGTTAATCTTGAAAACGTGCTTCTTAAATTATAATTAACTTAATGATCAAATAGAGGCTAAGAAATTATGTACAATGACTGAGATTTGTTATAAGCTAAAACAAAAGTAGGAATAATTAAAAATCATTGGAACATGAATGTGCGAACATTAGCGATCCCCTTATGGACATTTTTGCAGAAAAAATTTCGAAACATAGATATCTTTCTATCTTTGAACTTTTGATATCTTCCATATTTGTTTTTCTTTTTTTTTATAATTATTATAACAACAATTCATTCCAGAGGAAGCATTAATACATTTTGAGTTCTACTAAAGGGTGTTCTTACGAGATATAGAACTTTAAGTTGGCAACACTATTTTAACTGGCGGCCATTTTGTCAGCCGTCAATTGATTTATTTTTCGTTTGGTTTTACACTTCAACATGTTTACTTTCCTAACTGACGTCTGAACAACGCTTCCAAATTGTGCAATTAAGACTCAAAACGAAATTGCTGTTGATCGCGTTGTTCAGCGATGAACTCAGTTTTGGTTGAATGGCTACGTCAATAAACAAAACTGCAGCATTTGGAGTGATGATAATCCTCAAGTATACCTAGGTGTATGTTAAGACACCGTTACATCCACAAAAACTGACTTATTGGTGTGCTTATGGTTTGGTGGAATAATCGGTCCCTGTTCTTTAAAAACGATGCTGGCCAATACGTTAAAATCAATGGTGACCGCTAATAGAGCCATGATTACTGACTTTTTCGTTCACCAATTGAACAACCATGATGTGAAATAGCAGTGGTTTCAACAAGACGGCGCAACATGTCACACAGCTCGTACCGAAATTGATTAGTTGAAGGAAATGTTCGGTTATCGCATAACTTCGCGTTTTAGTCCCGTGCATTGGCCCCCAAGATCGTGCGATTTAACGCCGCTTGACTATTTTCTGTGGGGATATGGGAAGTCACTAGTCTCAAGCGTTATTGCCGATATACGGCCACAAATGTTGGAGAAAGTCATCGAAAATTGGATCTCCAGATTAGACTACGTTCATATGCCATAAATCATATTTAAATTTTAATGTCAGAAGATTTTGTTTTGAATAAAGTAAATTTCATGTCAAATTTAAGAAAATCATCTTTGTTTTATTCCATTTCAAAGATTTATACATCTAAGAAAAACACCCTTTATAACGATTGTTAAATCTGTATAGGATGCGCCAAAAATGGCAACATTTGTATAACCAATTTTGTAAGTAAGTTTTAATAATTTTAACGCATTCTTCGATTACTTCGCGGTCCATTTTCCTTAATCGCACACATTAAATTAATATCACAACACTTCAAATGACAGTTGAGTTTGACAGCTCTCAAATGCCAGCGCTACCAACCTGAAACCTCAAAATTAATGATCCATACTTTGTTTACCTACAAGGTCCATGGTTCTTATACACTTAGTAATTTTTTACAACACTCTGGTTTTTCCTCTTCTCTCTGTAATTCGTGTAATCTGGCCCCTCTGCCTCAAACAGCACTACACTACCTAATGCGCTGCTTTTTTCCAGTTTTGGGAAAACTAATTTTCTTTGGGCATCATTTTTATAGTTCGTGCTGTAACAGCCATCCTTCCTTCAACACAAGAGATCACACAAAATAACTTAATTTATATAATATTTTATTACTTTGAATTATATAACACTAACTAATTAAAAATATTTGAAGTCCCTAATTTTTAAATTTATAATCAGCACATTTTTGTTCTGCAATACTAAAATTAAAAAGTGTCTTTAAAACACTACACAACACATTTTTTTTTAATTTGAAATACTTTGTAATGTGCTGCCCAAAATTAGTATAAAAGGGCGAGTAAAATGTAAAATTATCGCAGTCTGTCGAATAAAGCGAGAGAGTTATCATACAACTTAAAGTTGGAGAAACAAATCTTTTTTATTCTTTTGACAAATTGCTCTTCCTGCCGTTGTTGTAGACAGGCTGAACACAAGTTTGGTCGCCTGGCTCTTCCTCCTCCGCCGTTCTTTCCGCAGATTTTTTTCATTCATTGGAATAGACAAGTTGAACGTCACAAACGGTCACTTGGCTTTCCCCTGTAAAGTAAAAAAATAGATTTTGGACCCACTACCAGGAACTTCTATTAAAACAACAACATCGCAGCAAGCAGAGAACACCTAACGCTTCAGTGCTTTTTAGTGCATTATACCGTACGGTAAGAAATATTATAAGGTGTTTTGCGATATGCAAAGAACTCTATCCTTAAACACTTTTGTGATCCAACTAAATAATTAATAATTTGTTTGTGCAGAAATGTCGGAAAGAGGAAATTTAAGCTTCATTTAAAAATTTTGTTTGAGAATCTCCAAAAATTTCAATTCTTTTTTTTTTTTACTGTTTATTTAAAACTCAAGATAAAAAAAATACCACTAATAACTTTTACTGTTTCGCTAAAAATACTGAATACTGATTGGTCACCAAGCATGCTCCCTTATCCTGATGGTTACCTAAACATTTTAAGCACTTGTTAGAAAACCGCCAAGCATAATTAATTTTCCTTTCACTCTGAATTTGATGCCCATAATCACTCAAAGTCCGAAACTAATAAAAAAAAAAAAAAAAACATTGACCACTCAGCTTGATATTTTATTCGAGTAAGTTAAGAATATTCCAAAAACATAACTTCAATAAAAGTTTGATCGAACAATAAAAATTCATTGGTCCGCATCAAATGTAGTCTTTCCCATACACACAAAACACAGAAATATAATATAAAAAAATTCATAAAAAAAATTGAAAATAAAAATGCTCGTGTTCAACAGGAATGCACAGCTCAGTAGACACAAATGTAAATTGATTTTAAATGTACTTTGCTGCCTTCCTCAACTTTTGCCCTCGATTTGCGATCCCACATTTATTTATCGTACCGATTTCCAAATAACATTCACAACCAATGGAATAGAACAAGCGAAGGGGGAGCATAGTAGCAGAACGGAGAAGGGTTTTTGAATCTACTTCTTCTGGAATACATAATGGTGAAATGATTTTGGCCTTTTCAATGATTTCAGATTTCACATATTGCGAAGTTCTTCGAAAGTGCACTCATTCGAATAGAGTGCATCAAAAAAAAAAAAATGTATTGTTATAGCTTTTGTCGAATTATTTTTATTGTGTTCGATTATATGAAAAACTAAATAGTAAAATAAATTATTATTAATAGATATAAGTTCAAATGTTAAAATTGTATTGAATGTTCAAATTAACGTAATATTTCATGAATATTCATTCATTAATAAATTATTAGGAATTCGATAATTTTAGTTCACTGATTATATGATTTTTATTATAAACAAAAATTAAATTAAATCAAACATTTTAATAGTTTTAAGAGATGGATCAAACAAACATTTTGAATCTACTCATGCAGATGATTTAGAGCAACAAATCAAATTGGGTTTATTTAGCATACCCGGAAGGCACACTCCTGACATGTGACCTTAGAACTAGAGACGGGCGGCAGATGGAATTTTACATTCTATTTTTACGGTATTTTCATGGAACTTGATTTTCATTTTGTGAACTTCGTCAATGGCGGCGCTAGTTGTCATATCTGCTTTATACATGGCAATCTAGACTAAAACCACTGCTAACTCTCCAATCAAGTGTTTGTGAACTTGCTTCATAGATGACGCACCTAACGTTCCACTTATTAAGAGTATTATGGATTATATTATATATGTACAATGGCTAAACTTAATAATCAAGCATTGTCAGAGATTAACACTTACATGAAAAAAAAAAAAAATCACGACTGGGTCGCATGTACTCAGTTGCTCAGTTATATAGTGCAATAGCACGATAATAACAGATTTTTCGGGCAATAACAACTACTCTATGTATAAGAAGTTCAAATTCTTTGTATATATTTGTATACCCTATTCCATAGAAGGGGTATATTGTATTTGGTGTGGGAGTTTGTAACACAGAAAAATAATACCGTTAGGTATAGAAAAGTTTATATATTCTGACTCAGAATCAAAAGACTAGTAGACTAAGCCATGTCCGTCCGTCCGTCCGTCCGTATGTATTCTCTCTAGAGGTCGCAATTTTTGAGCTAGAAAGCTGAAATTTGGTGTAATAATCTTTGGTTCAAGAGCATGGCTAAGTTCTTGAACCGGTAAGATCCGCCCACAAACACGCCCACAATCGCCATTTTTGTTTAACAACCTCAATATGGTAAAATTAAATTATATTTTTTGTACAGTTACGATAAAAGAATTACGCTAAAATTTTGCACACGTAAGCTTTAGGTAAACCTTCTTCCAATCAATTAAAAATATTTTTTGTTTGGGCGTGGCTGACGCCCATTTTTCATACAAAACCATCAATATTGTTTTTAAAAAATAACAATTATTATATTAAAGTGAAAAACATTAAATTTTGTGTATAAAATCATAAAATTTGATTTTGGGTGTGGCTGACGCCAAACCTTTTCTAAAAGAACGAAAAACGTAGTTTTAAAAATTTAAGGTTCCAACATTCTATTTTAACCTTTTTCCGTTCGTTATTTGTAAAATAGATGTCTTAATTTTTTTTGCGTACATTTTTTCAATACGCCCACTTTTATGGCCGTGAGAGTGAGTTTTATAACATACCTTTATTCTGGCAAGATCCCTTAGAAACTACTAGATTCAGATGTAGTTTTACACATACTAGAATTGCCCAGTGGCCAAAATTTGGACAACGCCAAGAAGTGGTTTTTTTTAATTGTTCAGTTTTTAATTTTTATTTTATTTTTATTAAGTTTTACAAAAAACATTAAAATGCCCAAAACTGTGGGGAAAAAACATACCAAGACATTTTCACCTGTATTTTCCAAAAAAATTACAAAACCTAATATGTACTCCCATCACACCTACTCAGTAATACCTTTCCAACGATATACAGGGTGATTCACGAGCGTTGTGCCAAAAAGCTAGAGCGTGTAGGATGAGTTGAGCAAGAAAAAAATCGTATGGGAGGGGGGGTCTATTTCCCCCCGTTTAGCCGGGAGGGGCAATTTTCTGAAAAATTGACTTATTTTGTTAAAATATTAAAAATCAACGGCTTCGTTAACAACACCGTTTTATACCTTTTTGGAAAGCCAAAAACCTCTTCTTTCATTATGTTTTTAAATAAAATTGTTTTAACGAATGGTTTAAGAAATATAAATTTTCAAACTCAAAATTTTGAAAAAAAATTTTAAAAAATAATTTTAAAACTAATTTTTTTCAAAAGTTTACATAATTAAGTATAATTTTTGTTCTTAGAATTCAATGCTCCCATTAATCTTTAATCCAACACTGAAATTCGTATGGCTCTACGACTTTTTGTTGCCAAGGTATTCAAAAATAACCGAACCTACTTCTTCACAAAAACACGAAAAAATTGGCTAAATGGTCACTTGTGCCATCCCGTAAGGCTAGGTTTTCTTGTTTTTGTGAAGAAGTAGGTTCGGTTATTTTTGAATACCTTGGGAACAAAAAGTCGTAGAGCCATACGGTTTTCAGTGTTGGATTAAAGATTAATGGAAGCGTTGAATTTGGAGAACAAAAATTATACTTAATTACGTAAAATTTTGAAAAAAATTAGTTTTAAAATTATTTTTTCAAGTTTTTTTTTCAAAATTTTGAGTTTGAAAATTTATATTTTTTAAACTATTCGTTAAAACAATTTAATTTAAAAACAAAATGAAAGGAAAAGTTTTTGGCTTTCAAAAAAGGTATAACACGGTGTTGTAAACGAACCCGTTGATTTGAAATATTTTTTTTTACAAAATAAGTCAATTTTTCAGAAAATTGCCCTACCCGACTAAACGGGGGGGAATAGACCCCTCCCGACCCATACGAATTTTTTCTTGTCTCAACTCAACCTACACGCTCTAGCTTTTTGGCACAACGCTCGTAAATCACCCTGTATAATCATCTCAATCGCTGGGTAACCACCTCGCAATTGGTACCACAAAAAAACTGCTTGTCTACCCAAATAACAATTTTTGGTTAAGAACCGGTAAATAAACCGGATATTAGCCTGGGTTATTATAACGTTAAGGTTACAAATTGGTTCAAACGACGTCTTAAAGGCGTTCCTGAGACGTCTTAATAACCGAAAATGGTCAGTAACTTAATAACTTTAGTTAGATTGTGGTTACACAAAAACGAATAAAAAGCATTAATAAATAACTGCTTTTTAGAGTTCCGATAGGGTTTTTAAAAAAACCAGTAATACTGCAAATAATGGGTTTTTTTAAACCGTTATTTTGACGGCTTTTAATAACCGTCTCCTTACAGTTTTAAAAAAGCCTGTTATATGCTTATTGTTTGTGGCTTTTTTATAACCGTTTGTTAACAGTTCTTATAAAACCTGTTTTGTGTTGATTTTACGGTTATTTAATAATCGTTAACATACAGTTTTTATAAAACCTGTTTTATGTTATTTTCTCGGCTTTTTTTATAACCGTTCACATACAGTTTAAATATAACCTGCAATGTTCTCTTGACAGATTTTTCATAACCGGTTTCGCTTACCCGATGCTGCAAACCATATAGTGGTTTTGCGACAATCTTCCCAGCTGAAAATTAAAAGCTTTTTAAACTAAAATAAAAGTCCAAAATTACTATAAAAATTGTTTTTAATTATAAGAAAATTAACAAACTTATAATATTACTCAGGTAATATGTCATCAATAACACTAGATTCATTATTCTCGGGAAATGAGACTTTTGTATCGATATTTCTGTAAAATAAATAAAAACTGTTTCAAAAAATATTGTTTAAGTTTTTTTTTAAACTTACGAGGATGAGCTGGATTTGCTTAGCCTGAAAGGGGCTTGTTTTATGAAGGCCTTGAAAAAGGCTGAACCCTCACTGTCACTAAACGACGGATATCGGCTTCTAACGGATTCCATTACCACGCCAAACAAGTTTTTATACAGCCATGAAAATTCCGCTAAAAGTGAATCAGACAAAATACACTTAGAAATAGTGCGGATTGTCTTTATGCCGCTAACCCCTCCAAAATTGCTCATTTTTCGGACCTTGAAAAATGTAAATAAAATACAAATGTTGCATTAAATATACGATAAGAAAAAGGATAGTCATGTGACTATTCATATCATCTAAAGATTTCAATAAATAAAATAAAATAAATGTAGTTTACCATTTTTTGTTTGAAGACAACATCCTCCCGAAGCTTTAGTTCTGTTTCCTCTAAATTTTTTTTCGAGTTGAGAGGAAATAAATCTCCAAGGATATTCTCCTCTTCTTGTTGGAGTGTGGCCGTTTCGCAAATTTGGTTTGGGACACCAACAAGTTCATTGTGACCTCCGTCTTGGCCATGAACTGCTCAATTAAGGCCTACTGTTTTTCGGCCCTTGCAGCACCCTCGTTTTGGTTGCGAAGGATTTGGTCCAATGTTGAGGAGATCTGGAATGAAAAAACCAACGCGGAATGACAAACAGACAAATGGAAAGTAACTAACACGAAATGACGAATGAAGGAGAAAATATGATGCGTGAAACATAAACGTGCTATTTGTGGTGGTTATTGTTTAATAATTTGGTTGAATTATGGTTATAATATAACAATTTAGTTATAAAATAGTTAAAAAATAATCATCAGGTCGAATTATGGTTGAAAAATAACCATTTAGTTATTTTAAAGCTAAAACAATAACCATCAGGTTGAATTATGGTTGAAAAATAACCATTTAGTTATTTAAGAGTTAAAAAAATAACCATCAGGTTGAATTATTTTTGAAAAGTAACCATTAAGTTATTTGAGAGTTAAAAAAATAACCACACAAAGCACCACGTTAAATTTTATCCTAAAATAACAGGTTTATTTACACACAGAATTACTAAAACTTAATAAAATAATACCTTTACCTTGATATTTTCCACAGCAAATATTTTTTCACTTTTTAATTTGCACTCGCGCACAACAAATAAATAGGCAACGCTCAGGTCAGAAGTCAGAGAACACTAAAATCAAACAGAGAGAATCTGAGGCGAAAGTGAGCGCAGTTGGGTTTCCTGCTAATGCGGGCGTATGTGTGTGTGACAAAATGTGGTATGAATTGAGTTAAAATATATCCAGGATTGTAATAGAGGGAAATAAAGACATAATTTTCAACCCGTCAAATACATTTTGGTAGTTATTTTAAAACTTTTTTCAAACTATAAGCAAACTATATTCGTATGAAAATAAGGGGTTATTAAAATACTTACTTTAAACTTGGAATGAGATACGGTTAGTTTTCAATTTTTATAAAAAAATGGTTTTATAGTTTAAAAATTGCTTAAAACTTTGTATACAACTGGTTTACTTGTAAACAAAAACTATTTCTGTATTAAAAATAAAGGGTTATTAAAATACTCACTTGAAGTTTGTGATGAAATATGGTTAATTTGTTACCTATAAAATACAACTTAGTAGTTTCTTAAAATCTTATTTCAAACTTTAAATAAATATATAAAGGTTAAAATATAACTATGAGTACACATATGAAAAAAGAGGTTATTAAAATACTTACTTTAAACTTTGGGTAAAATTGGTTATAATATTTAACCAAAATATGTATAGAAATGCAGTTATTTAAAAACTTACTTTAAACTTTGGATTCTATTGGTTAATCTGTAACCAATAAATAGAAATGCATTTAAAAAAAAGAGTTATTTACAAACTTAAATTAAACTTTGGATTAAATTGGATAATTTGTAACCAATAAATAACAATTGAATGGTTAGGAATGCGTTTAAAAAAAAACTCTAATTTAGCCTAGGTTTTTAGAGGGTAAATAAATGCCCAAAATAGAACTACAGTTTGAAAACGGATTTTTTCAAACCAATTTGTGAGTAAAAAGCTCTTTTTGAGAGAACTTTTAACCCGAAACAAACCTTAGAGTAATACTGGGTTTATTAAAATCCTACCGTTAACTAGAGTGTTTAAATAACTCAATTATAGCCACTTTATGACCAGAGTTATCTGCAGTTATTTTTTAACCACAGTTAATTTGTAACTTAGGTTACAAATTGTTACTTGGGTATTTATATAGATACCTAAAAATTGTCTAACGATCAAAGTTCAATTGGTGCTTTAAATTTTAAGGACATGCCTACTTTTAAGGGGCGTTACCGTCAAAAGTCGTAATATACATTAATTTTTACTTGCTCTATAGGGCAAGTATTGGTTTCGTGCAGAAAAAACATCGAGGTTTTAATCAAACATGACATTACGATGATAGAGAAGCCCAAAAAAGTGGTTTTCGCCATACCGTCCGTCGCGTCGGTCTGTCTGTGCGGATGTGCGTATGTGCGTCTGTCCGCTTTTTCACGTCATGCTACAGTCTAAACCGCTTGACGGATTTTCTTCAAACTTGGTATAAAGATGTTTGAAGAAAAACGGTTCTCGAAGTTTTTTTCTATTTCGTTTCAGCCCGGCTCAAACTGGTACCTTTCTAATAACGGTTTTTTTCAATTTGGATTTTCTCGAAAACGGCTTAAACGATTTCGATTAAACTTAAAATTTAGCTTACTTCAAGCATTTCTAACAAAACTGCGTTTTTCGTTTTTGGCTCAAATATTCCTAACGAAAATCAGGTTTTAACGGCTTTTTTTTCAAATGGCCATAAGTTCGCATTGGCTTGATTGAATTGACTCAAACTTCGTTCGGCATCGTTCTTTATAGTGTTCTATTGGATGGCTTTATAAATTTTTCAGTGAAGCCTTTTTAAATGGTAGCTCCCATACAACGAGCCGTTCAGTTTTAGCCAACTTTTTTAGGTTTTATCTAAATTGCTCAGAAATGGCTCTAACGATTTTGATTAAACTTTGTGTGATATATTCTTTTAGTGTTTTTAAGAGAACTGCGTTTTTAGTTTTTGGCTAAAAATGCAAATAACGGAAATCTGCTCTTAACGGCTTTTTTTCAAATGGTCATAAGTTGTCAACGGTTGTATCGATTTCAAACAAACTTTGTTTGGTATAGTTCCTTACAGCTTCCTATCAGATGGCATTAATTTTTTTTCATTTTCTCTTTTTTAAATGGTGGCTCCTATACAAAGAGCCACTAGATTTTGGCCAATTTTTTTCGTTTTTTCTAATTTACTCAAAAAAGGCTCCCCCGATTTTTATGAAACTTTGTATGTAAAGAAAACTGCATTTTTAGTTTTTGGCTACACATGATAATAGCGGAAATTTAATTTAACAGTATTATTAATTTGGCCATAAGTGGACATTTGTATCATTTACAACACCCGAAAGATGACATTATAATTTTAAATATTAAAGGTTTCTTAAAGTTAGCTCCCGTATATCGGTTTTTCCAGTTTCAGTCAACATTTTTTAAGTTTTACCAAATTTTTCAAAAATTAGTTGTTCTTATTGATCGAAAAGTTTGATTTCATCGTACTATTGTACCCACAGAGCAAGTACGTGCTACCCAGTCGTGCATTTTATTTAATGTTTTTTTAACCATCGGTTGCAGTTTTAAAGTAAGAAGATGAACACTTCGGTTTGTATTCCTTGGTTATATAGGTAGTAGAATATGGTACAATAATTGTTAAAAACACCCATAATCGCTATTTCCATTCAAAATCTAACTTTTAAAAATTAAATTTTGTCTCGTTCTGTTCAAATCGATCTGCAAGCTTAAAGTTGGATGTCACTGAGCTCATAGTAATTGCCCTGACAGTAAAAAGTCTCAACTTTAGGCGTGACACACGCCTTCTTTTATTGTGCCAGCCCCAGCAGGTATTGTACATCGGCCATACAAAATCTGTTTTATTGAATTTTTTCCTGCCTGCTAAAGAATTTTGTTTCTGAAACTGGAACATCGGCTGGCTGCGGGAGGCGAACGCATACACATACAAAAATATAGGGAATAGGCTATCCAACAGTTCGTTGAAAACGGTTTTGTAGAACAAGATGTTAATTTGAGTTATGAAAATGCTTCTTAACACAACTTGAGTGGATCTTCCGTAGTTTCTTTGTATAAATTAAACATTTTACGAAGGTTACGTCCAGCTTAAAGGTACCTACTGCTTTTGAGAAGATGCTCTTACGTAATGTGAATCAATACCTAGGAAACTCTCAATGCGTTTTTCAATACCTAAAGTTTTATTTGTGGGTGCTATGTTTACGGCTAGGTTGTTCTTTCTGAGAGGTATTGGTGATGATCCAGTGATCGAAGTTGCCATACAAAAAAAAATTGACGTGCTCGATATGGCTGTCCGTGAATTTCGAAGGATTTCCTTTTTAAGGAACTTAACTACTTGGACAATTTTCGCCCTTCATTCAGTGCCCAAAAATAGGTATTAATTTAATTTCGCATGGCTTCTGAAAAGAATGATGTGCAATTATAGGAACATTCAGATCCACACTTTGGAGGATTGATTTTTCTGGCCCCTACTTTTTTCCCCTTATAATTAGAGTATTCCTTTCCCTCTTCCCGTAGTTGTTTTTTTTTTTAGTGTCCCTTCTATACATTTCGAGGATAAAGCAACGGATCTCGATTTATCTCAGCATTCATTCATCCAGATCCATCTTCCTTAAGTTTCCTTACCAGTGTAGTTGTTGAATACATTACGCTTAAAAAAGAAAAGAAAAAACGAAAACGACTCAAGAGACATTTGGATATAATTCAGATTCTAACTCAATCTCAATGCCCCTTTCGGTGTTAGGAAATAACGCCCAAGGAAAAATCGACCAAAATGATTTGGAAATAACGCCCCAAAAAATACTAACGCCCAAAGTCAAGAATGAAAAGTAAATAAGACCCAAAAATGTTGACTTTACACTCAAAATTCTATATCGCCCAAGTCAATAAATGGCAATATCACCCAACATTTTTTTTTTTTTTTTTGAAATGGTTTTTTTTTATAGTTGGGCGATATTTCCAAAATTTTAGGTGGAATTTCCAATCGCTGTTTTAAGTAAAAATGTTTGGTTCTCATCGCCCAAAAACATTTTTTAAGCGTTTACATAAACGCATAATTACTTGAATTTACTGTTTTTCTTTCCGTCCAGAAACAAAATGGCTGACTACTTTCTCCCACCATGTCCCTGCATAATGGAGACAAATATAAGAAATATTTGCGAAAGGTAATACATATAAAGTAAATAAAATTTTTGGCGATATTTCCCACAATTTGGGTGCTGTTTCTTTTTGTACTTACCGATTCGGGAGATTATTACTATTTTGGGCTTTAATTCCTTTTTCACTGTTTCGGCTTTATTTATTTCCAGCATTAATTCCTGTTATAAAAATGAACTTCAACAACAAAAAACACCCAAAATGGAAAAATAAATACAACAACAATAATTAGTAAGACAATTCCTTGGGCGATATTTCCTTTGGCGCTATTGCCTAACTTGAGGGATGATAGATCAGAAAAATCAAACATCAGTGCGTGTTCTTAGTAGTCGGATGGCGGATCGTTGTCAATTTTTTTTTTTTTTTTCAATTTTTACTTTCTATATAAGACAAGAATTGGATTCGTGCAGAAAAATAAATCGATGTTTTAATCAAACATGACATTACGATGACAGAGAAACCCAACCGTCCGTTGGTCTGTCTGTGCGGATGTTCCGCTTGACAGATTTTCTTCAAATTTCGTATTTATGTATAACAGTTTAAAAAAAACCGTGCCCTCATCCTAGCTATAGTGATTGGCAGTGTATATCATTACGGTGTTTGAAAAACTAGAGGTAAATATTATTTTTTGTTTATTTGGGAAGATAAATGAAAGATTTTTATCCAAGTATTTAACAAAGTTAATTAGTCTAAGCATTACCAACCACACACAAATAATTTTAAATGCATTCCCCAAAATGTTTAATACAAAAAACCATAGATGAACAACAAACTCATACTTGCCCATTATCGTGTAACATACCCCCGAGGAATTCTAAATAATTTCCTTTCATGCATCAATTCTGGTCGCTCTGACAATAGCTATTGATGGCAGCGATGGAAATAGATGATGGCGATAGGATGGAAGGATAATTCACTAACACTAACACTAATACCAAAAATTCCATTGTGGATAATATAAAATATAATGTCATTTTCCAACTAAAAATTTGAATTAAATATGCATTACACTCGTCTGAAGTGTATACAATATTTTAGAGATCGATAGGCAAATATAATGATTAGATACGGATACCCAAACGAAAATGCATCAGTTTTGTTGCAGGTATTAATGTCGGCAATGATGATGACGATGAGGTAGAGGCTGGCCGTTTAGTCTACTGTGATCTATTTTTGGCATTACTATACACAATGGCTTAATTTAAAATGGAAATCTATAATTCCTTAAGGGAGGTGCAGTAGGTATAGTAGCAGCTTAACATGAAAACACCAAAGTAGAAATATTCGAGTAATTGAAAATTATACAAACACATAGAAATTGAAACAAAGTATCTATTTTTCTATACGATGCTATTCATAAAGTGCACCGTTGGGTTGCATATTTTTTTTTTTCCGTGATGGCGTGGATAGTAGTAATCTCAAACCAAATATCCCTTTTTCAATTTGGACAATAGCTTTTTGTTAAGTTCAGTTGATTGATGGAAATTCTATAGCTCGTGGTATCGTTATATTACTTTTACTTGTCAACTACCTAACAACTATTCTATTAAAATGAAAAAATACAAGCAAGTAATATGAATAATTTTACTAAGTTATTTATATCGTATCAAGGAGAGTGGGTACAAAAGTAACAGTGGGTCGGTTGTAACATTCAACTTTTACGGAAAACTAATCCTGTATGCGTTCATTTTATGCAGAATTCTCCACAGTTACTTGCTGAATGCGTCCACAAAAAACCAAGTGTCAGCGATCATCACAGGGTCACAGAGAGTTTAAAACGTGAAATTGAACTGCATGTGTGTTTTTTTCTTATAGTGATTTTTTCATTTTTATACCCTATTCCATAGAATGGGTATATTGTATTATTTGGTGTGGAGTTTGTAACATAGAGAAATAATACCGTTAGGTATAGAAAAGTATATATATTCTGACTCAGAATCAAAAGCCTAGTCGATTAAGCCATGTCCGTCCAACCGTCCGTCCGTCCGTCCGTCCGTCCGTCCGTCCGTATGTATACTCTCTAAAGGTCGCAATTTTTGAGCAAGAAAGCTGAAATTTGGTATATATAACGTTTGGTTCAAGAGTAAGGCTAAGTTCTTGAACCGGCAAAATCCGCCCACAAGCACGCCCACAATCGCAATTTTTGATGAACAACTTCAATTTGGTAAAATTAAATTATGTTTTTTGTACAGTTACGATAAAAGCATAACGCTTAAATTTTGCACACGTAAGCTTTAGGTAAACCTTCTTCCAATAAAATAAAAATATTTCAGTTTGGGCGTGGCTGACGCCCATTTTTCATACAAAACAATCAATATTGTTTTTATAAAAAAACAATTGTTATATTAAAGCGAAAACCAAAATTAAATTTTGTAGGTATTACTTGCACATAAACATCTTGTGTATGAAATCAAAAAATTTGATTTTGGGCGTGGCTGAGGCCCACTTTTCATGAAAGAACGAAAAACGTAGTCTCAAATATTTAAGGTACTTCCAATATTCAATTTAAACCTTTTTCCTTTCGTTCGTTATTTGAGAAATATATCTCTACATTTTCTTGGCTAAATTTTTTCAATACGCCCACTTTTGAAGGCGTGATTTTGATAAAATACCTTTGTTCAGGTAAGATTGTTTAAAAGCTATTCGATTCAGCTGTAGTTTTGCACATATGCCTAAATACTGATCAAAGCTCAGTAAGTGTTTCAAATTTTTAAGACACGCCCACTTTTAAGGGGCGTCTCCGTCAAAAGTCGTATAATGCATTAATTTTTTAACTTTTTTTAACTATCGGTCGCAGTTTTGAAGTAAAAAGATGAACACTTAGATTTATATTCCTTGGTGAAGTAGCAGAGTGTGGTCCAAGAATTGTTAAAAAAACCCATAATCGCTATTTCCATTCAAAATCTAATTTTTAAAAATTAAAGTTTTGTCTTGTTTTGTTCAAATCGATCTGCAAGAATAAAATTGAATGTCACTGAGCTCATACCAATTGCCTTGGCAATAAAAAGTTTTAACTTTGGGCGTGGAGCACGCCTTTTTTTACTGTGCCAGCACGAATTGAACATCACACCACACAAAATTAATGTTATTGATTTTTTTTCTGCTAAAGAAGAATTTTGTTTCTGAAACTGAAATATCGGTTGGCTGCGGGAGGCAGACGCATACACATACAAAAATATAGGGAATAGGGTATCCAACAGTTCGTTGCAAACGTACTGTAGCTCTCGCTTATGTTTTTATTAAATATATGTATTTATCTATTTATTCATATAAAAGCACCTTGTTGTTCTATTTTTTGTGCTGATTCCGATGAAATAAATAATTTAGCGATACGCTAACAGTTTTTTTTTAAATTAATTTTTTAATATAAAAAAAACAAAGGGTTGACGTTTGTAACATTTGTTGTGCAACCGTCCACACAAAAAACGCAACATGACAGTTCTTATTTATACTTAACAAAAAAAGTTTGTACGGCGAGTTTAAGTGAAAAATACTTTTTTAAGTATGCCACGACAAAGCACCATTTTAAGACCCATCGAGGTATGATTTCAAAAGATCATTACCAAAGCTCAACGATTCATTTGATGAAAGTTCCGGCGAAGACGAAGATTCTCTTTGTCCATATTGTCTTGGCAAGTTCTCTGAATCCATTCCAAAGGAGAAGTGGATACAATACTCATCCTGCAAAATATATAGATTAAAATCTTTTAATTTGAATTGATAATGAATATTTTGGATTTCATTTGTTTTTTTCTGTATAATTATTATCTATTTTTACTTGCTCTATAGGGCAAGTATTGGTTTCGTGCAGAAAAAAAAAATCGAGATTTTAATCAAACATGACATTACGATGATAGAGAAGCCCAAAAAAGTGGTTTTCTCCATACCGTCCGTCGGTCTGTCTGTGCGTCTGTGCGGATGTGCGGATGTGCGCTTTTTCACGTCATGCTACAGCCTAAACGGCTTGACGGATTTTCTTCAAACTTGGTATATAGCAGTTTGAAGAAAAACCGTTGTCGAGGTTTTTTTTATTTTGTTTTAGCCCGGCTCAAACTGGTACCTTTCAAGTAACGGTTTTTTTCAATTTGGATTTTCTCGAAAACGGCTCTAACGATTTTGATTAAATTTAAAATTTAGCTAAATTTAAGCATTTCTAACAAAACTGCGTTTTTTGTTTTTGCCTTAAATGTTCGTAACGGAAAACAGGTTTTAACGGCTTTTTTTCAAATAGCCATAAGTTCGCAACGGCTTGATTGAATCAACTCAAGCTTTGTTTGACATAGTTTTTCATAGTGTTCTATAGGATGGTTTAGTAAATTTTTTTGGTGTTTTCTAATTTTCTCGAAAATGGCTCTAACGATTTTGATTAAACTTTGTGTGATATATTCTTTTAGTGTTTTTAAGAGAACTGCGTTTTTAGTTTTTGGCTAAAAATGCAAATAACGGAGATCTGCTCTTAACGGTTTTTTTTCAAATGGCCATAAGTTGTCAACGGTTGCATCGAATTCACTCAAACTTTGTTTGGTATAGTTCCTTACAGCTTCCTATCAGATGGCATTGATTTTTTTTAAATGGTGGCTCCAATACAAAGAGCCACTAGATTTTGGCCAATTTTTTCATTTTTTCTAATTTACTCAAAAAAGGCTCCCCCGATTTTTATAGTTACAACTTTTTATGTAACATACATAGAATACTTCAAACAAAACTACATTTTTAGTTTTTGGCTATACATGATAATAGCGGAAATTGCTTTTAACAGTATTATTAATTTGGCCATAAGTGAACATTTGTATCATTTATAACACCCAAAAGATAACGTCTTATTTTAAATATTAAAGGTTTCTTAACGTTAGCACCCGTATATTGACTTTTCCAGTTTAAGCCAAATTTTTTTGGTTTTTACCAAATTTTTCAAAAATGAATTGTTCTTATTGATCTAAAAGTTTGTTTTCATCGTACTATTGCACCAACAGAGCAAGTACGTGCGACCCAGTCGTGCATTTTATTTATTTTATTTTTTCGCTTACTTTTAATAATTCTGTAATTTAAGGGATTTAAGAAAGCATTTATGTTCCTTAAGTCAAGTAGGATTTGATGAATATAATGTACATTATCATAAGTATATCTGCATATGCTTGTTTACCTATTTTTTAAGAAACATATATGTACAAAAATGTTCCTTACAATGTTCCTGTTTGATTACTTCAATCATTGTATATATAAACTATAGTACTACCACTTGAGGTGCGCCATTTGTTATTGTTGTTGCTTCCCATGGTATTCCAGAGCTTAGTTTTTCGTCGATAGATGGCGCACTTCAAGTGGGAATACTATAGTTTATAAACTACTCAAAACAAAATAGGGCCCCCACAGGGTTTTTGGGAAATGTTAATGCTTATTTTATTTTTCTGGGAATATATTTAATATAAGGATTAAGAAATTGAGCTTACATAATCTTAAGTGACAAATGTTTATTTTATTATATCTACTCACAAAATGAATTTTTAAATTAAATTTTCTGTAAAAATATGGGATCGCAATAGGCCGTAAAAATTAAAAAAAATCTTTAATGGGCCCTATTTTGTTTTGAGTAGTATATATGCAATGCTTCAATTTATGTACCTAGTATTACAAACGATACAACCGAAACTACCTTTGTAACATTTGACTTTCCCTTCTAAGAATTTATGAATGTAGTTTATGAAAGCCAAATGCCCACTTATTGATAAGTATTTTCTTGCATTTCGCTATGTACATAAAACAGTTTTCAAATGATGGTACAAAATATCAAAAATGTTACTTTCGTACCCACTCTCCCCTATGCAGAGAAGCAGTAATTACACTTACGAGATGGTACTTTGGCGTTCAACCAAGAGTCCATCTTCCTGTCTCAATTTTTTACGTCAAAAAATATTGTTTGTCTCCATGATGTTGTTCCAATATGACATGTGAAACTTGAGTATATATAAGAAGAAGAAAAGGGTTAATCACATGCATACAGATACAGACCTCCAACTCGTACTCCTCTTGCCTTAAACACCCTCAAAATATTGTATTCACCACAGCATAATGTACATCTCTGCCCGTGCACTTTATTTTTTCGTGAATTTTTTTGTTTTCCATTTGAAATGCACGGGAGAGCTTAAGAGAGAGAGCTAAACATACTCAAAACAAAATGCACATCAAGCTTGTAGGCAAAGAGAGAAACTATAAAGAGTTGGCGGTCTGTATGTGTATGTCTGTGTCCTGTGGGGTTAATAATGATGTAGTTTTCAGCGGGATACATATCAAGGGACACGGTAGTGCCCAGCCAAGTTCTAGCAACTTTGGCACTACACCCTTATTTACAGGAACCAACTCGTGCCATTTTCGACCCCCTTTAACTTCTGAACCGACAAACCAAGAAAAATTCGCTACACTTATTTATCATGGCATGAAAAAGCAACCCTGACAATTTCAGATGCTTAGCATAATTAGTTTCTGAGACACAGGGCTTCAAAAATCGCAAAAATACTAACTGACTCACTCACTTACTGACTCACTGACTGACAAATCATCAAAATTATGGAGCATTTCCCGACACCTTGAAATTTTGCTGACCTTGCGATACATACAAAGGATAAAATCGAAAATTTGAGATTTTCAATTCAGGGGGCGTGATATCCGCCCATTTATTCGGAAATGTAATCAAATTCTTGGAGCACTGCTAATCGTCGTAGAATCTTGAAACTTGGCAGAGTGGTATCCCTTTTGATATTTGCAAAGGAAAAATTAAAAAAAAATGGATTTTCCATTCAGGGGGCGTGGTATCCTCCCATTTTCAAACAAATTTCGGATTATCGTAGAAACTTTGAAATTTGGCAGAATGGCAGAACTCGTGTTGCATACCAATGAAATAATCTAAAGTTCGATGTTTTCGGTTCGGTAATCACCCATTTAGTCGAAAATTGTATCACATTTATTGAGCACTTCTTCTCATTTTAGAATCTTGAAAGTTTGTATAGTGGTAAGAATTGTGGTGCATACAAAGAAAAATTATAAAGTTTAGGATTTTCCATTCAGAGGGAGTGGCAGCCACCCACTAAAAAAAAATTTCTCAAATGTATGGAGCACTATTAAATTTTATAAAAATTTGAAATTTGTAAGGTCGGTAGAGTTTGTATTGGCTACAAATACCAAATTGAAAATGTTTTCTTTTCATTCAAAAGGTGTGGTATCCGCCCATTGAGTTGAAAATGTTATCAAATTGATAGAGCACTTCTTATATTTGTAGAATCTTTCGATTTGAATACAAAAAAAAACTAAAAATATAAGATTTTCTAACACGGCTGCCACCTCCATTTTTAATTTAATACCGTTAATTGTACATAAAAAAAATTTGCAAAAAGTAGTGAAATCACACCAAAAACATAAATGTAAAAAAAAAATCAAGTTCTCCTATGTATATACCAAAACACTATATGCGTAACAAGTCAGCCGTGTAAAGTAATGAGATCTAAAAGTACGCCAAGTTTCTAAGACCTAGTATACTTATTATTAAATATTTTAAGTGCAGCAATATGGAATCAACTTTTGATTATGAAAGCCATTTGTTATTTAATACATACTGATTAAAAATGTGTTGTTTTACTTGGCAAGTTTTCGAAACGCAATTAATTTTGAATACCTTAAGAAAACCTGCCAAGTAAAACAACAAAATTTTAATGAGTATGTATTAAATAACAAATAGCTTTCATAACCAAGAGTTTATTCTATATTGCTGCACTTAAAATATTAATAAGTATACTGAGTCTTAGAAACTTGACGTACTTTTAGATTTGACTACTTTTCACGGCTGACTTGTAACGCACAGTGTTTTGGTACATAGAAGAACTTGGCTTTTCTTACATTTATGTTTTTGGTGTGATTCACATTACAGGATCTAAGGTGGACAACGCTCATCATGGAATGGATACCACAAAAAAAAAAACCGAAGATCAACTGAACAGCCAAAAATTATATAGACGGATGAATAATTCCTGAAAGTAATATAGTTTTTAAATTTTTCTTAATACAAACTCTATATACTGCATTGATAAATAAAATAAAATTAAATCAACCATAAGTAGAAGACTCAGCACTAATAATGCACTGTTGAATTATTGATTCAAAATAGCTTTTTATGGCCTTTAGTATAACAAAAAATTGGCGTTTCTCCCAGGAATCTCACTTTGGAATCATTAAAATTAAAATCTTAATCTTGTTGGATATAGTTCACATTATAGGGTTTTGTCAAAAATTCTATGTAAGTTGTACTAGAAAAATTTAAAAATTGCGTATTGACAAAATTTTTTCTTTTACTGTATGTCAACTGATGATTCCAAAGTGAGATTCCTGGATGAAACGCCCATTTTTTGTTGGACTAAAGGCCATAAAAAGCTATTTTGAATCGAAAGTAATATATAAGTTATGGCAACATTGTTTTCATTAAGGTAGTTCCACACTATCCCACAGTGTATTACGACATGTCAAAAAAAAGTGTGATGGAATGTGTGATGGTTTTACATTCAATCCTAAAAAAATATTTCAGATCTAAACACATGTCAAATCGTATGAGATCTGCGCTGTCATATTCTGTTTCCACACTATTATACATCTGTTTCATCACACATTTTTGACATGTCGTATTACACTGTGGGATAGTGTGGAACTACCTTTAACAGTCATTTTGTCATCTGCAATGTGTTTTACCTTTAGTTTGGTTTGTTTTTTCGTCACCAATAGATTGACTGTGAGGCCTTAAAAGCATAGCGATTTTTACAAGAAAACAAGTTGCCAGCTAGAATGTTAGGTACAGTCAATGGAGACCGTTATTTTTTCGTTCCTGAATTGAATCCCCTTAATGTGGGGCAGCGCTTTTGCTTCAAAAAGACAAAGCAACATGTCACAATTGATTTGTAGAAGGAAACGTTTAGTGAGTGCATTATTTCTTGTTTTCAGCCTGTTAGTTGGCATCCAAGATCGTGTGTTTTTACACCGCTAGAAAATTTTCTATGAATTTGTGTGAAGCCGCTAGTCTTTGCCGATAAGCCCAGAGATGATTTACGATTTGGATAACAACATTCGCCGCGTTATTGTCGATATATGATCCCAAATGCTGCAAAGTGTGATCAACAGTTGGACCTTAAGACTGAAGGTACCACACCCAAGCCAGCCACGATGGTCATATGCCAGAAATCATAACCAAATAAAACTTAGAAGGAATTATCTTTCAAATAAAGTCAATTTTAAGGCAACACATACAATTTTTGTGCATATCTATGTTTATTTCATGAAGATTGTTATATTATTCTCTCTTTACTAAATTCATTAAATTCTATTCCCCTTCACATAAAATCTAGAAATTTCCCAAAAAAAAAACAGGATTAAGTTCAACGACTGACTCATACCTTACACACCACACTACATCATACGACACACTTGACACACAGACACAACATTAAACTATTTCATATAAATGAACTGCTACGTACCTACCTACTCTGGTACATTCAAGGATTCAAGTATATTTCCTTAAAATGTCATATGCAGCTGATTTTATGTGCTATACGTTTCCCTAAAATTATTCCCCTACTAAACTTCTAGCAGCTGCTTGAAGTGCAATGCATAACTTTGTGGGTCTTTCACCCATTTTTTCGTTGATCCAAAATGGGGTTACTCCTTGAACACATTGCCATTCACAACTCACTATTTTTGTACAAACACTCAGAAGGACTTGTGGCAGAAGCAAAAATAAAATCCCGAAAAGTATGCAGCAGATGTAGTAAACATTTAAGGACCTAAAGGAAATAAAATGCACGACTGGGTCGCACGTACTTGCTCTGTTGGTGCAATAGTACGATGAAAACAAACTTTTCGATCAATAAGAACAATTAATTTTTGAAAAATTTGGTAAAAACCAAACAAATTTGGCTAAAACTGGAAAACTCGATATACGGGAGGTAACGTTAAGAAACCTTTAATATTTAAAATTAAGACGTTATCTTTTGGGTGTTATAAATGATGCAAATGTCCACTTATGGGTTATGGCCTAATTAATAATACTGTTTAAAGCAATTTCCGCTATTATCATATATAGCCAAAAACTAAAAATGCAGTTTTGTTTGAACTATTCTATGTATGTTACATACAAAGTTTCATAAAAATCGGGGGAGCCTTTTTTGAGTAAATTAGAAAAAATGAAAAAATTGGCCAAAATCTAGTGGCTCTTTGTATAGGAGCCACCATTTAAAAAAAAGAAACTGAAAAAAAAATCATTGCCATCTGATAGGAAGCTGTAAGGAACTATACCAAACAAAGATTGAGTGAATTCGATGCAACCGTTGACAACTTATGGCCATTTGAAAAAAAGCCGTTAAGAGCAGATCTCCGTTATTTGCATTTTTAGCCAAAAACTGAAAACGCAGTTCTCTTAAAAACACTAAAAGAATATAACACACAAAGTTTAATCAAAATCGTTAGAGCCATTTTCGAGAAAATTAGAAAAAACCAAAAAAAGTTGGCTAAAACTCAACGGCTCGTTGTATGGAAGCCACCGTTTAGAAAGGCTTCAGTGAAAAATTTACTAAACCATCCTATAGAACACTATTAAAAACTGTGTCAAACAAAGTTTTAGTTGATTCAATCAAGCCGTTGTGAACTTATGGCTATTTGAAAAAAGCCGTTAAAACCTGATTTTCGTTACGACCATTTGAGCCAAAAACAAAAAACGCAGTTTTGTAAGAAATGCTTAAAGTAAGCTAAATTATAAATTTAATCAAAATCGTTAGAGCCGTTTTCGAGAAAATCCAAATTGAAAAAAACCGTTACTTGAAAGGTACCAGTTTGAGCCGGGCTAAAACGAAACAAAAAAAACCTCGACAACCGTTTTTCTTCAAACTGCTATATACCAAGTTTGAAGAAAATCCGTCAAGCGGTTTAGGCTGTAGCATGACGTGAAAAAGCGCACATCCGCACAGACGCACAGACGCACAGACGCACAGACGCACAGACAGACCGACGGACGGTATGGCGAAAACCACTTTTTTGGGCTTCTCTACCATCGTAATGTCATGTTTGATTAAAACCTCGATTTTTTTTTTCTGCACGAAACCAATACTTGCCCTATAGAGCAAGTAAAAAGGATTCACGTGAATCTTGCACTCAGTACAGTAGTATAGTTTGCAATGGAATCGTGCATAACCCGTTGTATGCACAAACCTGTCACAATTCTATTTATATTTGCAGAAGAGTGTGGTATGGTGTGGTGTGTGTGCCTGCGGAAAGGTGGTAGAGAAAAGGAAAAAAAAAATCTATCAAACGAATTTAAAAAGGCGATTTTTTCTTTTCTTTTCTCTGATGCATCCCATCGAGCAAACAAGGATGACTGACGCAACCTATGGGCAACAACGGCAACGCCGCCACCGACGCGACATCCGTGAACCAAGGAAACGTGCATTCTAACCCATTTATGTGGGATATACAAAACACAAAAATAAATTCGGGGATTTTCTAAGGTGAACTCCATTCGAATGACAAACGACAATAGTGCCAAAAATTTTAGGGGCTCCCATTGCCATGGGGATCTTGCATTCCTTCCAGGACAGAGGACATGAATGTATTTTTCAATTTCCGGTCCGTAATCTGGACCATTTTGTATGTCGGCGGCAGAATGGAACAAAAACATTTATATATTAAGGAAGACTTTTTGCATCTGAAGATGTGCAAATTATGTTAAAAACGTGTATAGAGTAGATACTCGTACGTCGTACCTATACTATTGTAAAGTGACATGAAGTGATAATATGCAGAATTAAGAGAGACTTTGGTAAGGATAGTTTAAAGAAGTATTTATTTGTCAAATTTGTGTGGCTGATTTGAATATCTGTGATTGAAGCGAGCTATACTAAAAACTTGTGTTGGGTGTTTCGCAGGACCAACGAGGAAGTTTTGTCTTCAAATTCTTGAAACCACGGATTTTCCTTCTCAATAATTTGTTAAAGTTGTCATAGCACCACCAATTTTACTGAAAAAAAAGATGCCTCAGAGTAAGAAAAGAATAACTTCCGCCTGTAGCGGCCATGTTGTTTTGGGTGACATTTTTCAAATCTTGTTAAAATGTTGCGCTCATTTTACGGTAGACCTAATGGCCTTCACAATCAACTCTTTCACCGTTTGGCCAAATATCAGGAATTTGATCAACCAGACAACATACATACATACATGACATATAGGAACGTCAAAGGAACGCAAAATTTTCCGAAAACGTCACACAAAACATTCGATTTCTCGCCGTGCACAACTCGGACTTAAAAGACTTAGGCTTGGCGAAATTTTTTCGGGCCTGCACCCGTTCAAAATCTTACTGACCATAGACAACACTGTTTGTTCGCTGACTGGTCTTCTGAGGGTTTGAAAGAGAAGGACGATACCAACTCACACGAGGTTTACCAGCTGACAATGCATCCTACAAAAGTAACCGTTTGGTGTATATATTTTGGACATTCGGCGTCATTGGTCCGTACTGTTCAAAAACGATGTTTATAAGGCGGTGACCGTTAATGGCGAGCTCCATATAGAATTATGACAAAATTATGAATTGTCCAAATTAACCACTACGTGACACAAAGCAAAAAGAACTTGAATTGGCCACCAAGATTTTGCGATTTGACTCCGCTATAGACTTTGTTGGGGTTCCCAGAAGATACAGGTCTATGCAAATAAGCCACAATCGATCGATTCCTTTAAGCTGGACATAACCCAGGCCATTATTCAAATTCAGCCGGATCTATGAGAAAGAGTAACAATTGAAAATTGGACCATTTTGGGATCGGTGTCACCGTAAAAAATCTGAGGCAGGCATTTGAACGATATCATACTCCCTTCATACATTATGGTGCATAAGGGATCTTTAAAATAAAAAAGAATTTCGAGTGATTTAATCGAATGATTCACTACTTGAACACATATGTTTTGGAGATATTGGACGGGGGATTTTCACCCCAGAGATTCTCTCTTCGGGAATTTCAATGCTGGGGATTTTGCTTTGGGTGTTATGTCTTGGGGAAACAGCGTCACCAACCCAAATATTTAATTATAAATTCACCGTTAACGATGCAACGATTCCATTGAATGGCTGGTCTTGAACGTCGTAAATAATTTAGTATAGTACTTATTCCCATGGAGGCAAGCCTCTTCTAGGCTGGAACCCCCTCTAACTCAAATTTAATTACCATTTTGTGTAATTCCTTCATTTTCGAACTGTTTTTAATCATTTTAAACAGCAAATTATTTAACATTGTTCATCAGTGATTACTGTCCAGCACTCCCAAAAATGAAGTTGGTCCCTGTGAAATGGCTTTAACTCCCGCCTATACAATACTAAACATTATGAAACTCAAGCTTACACAAAAAAAAAATATATTTTAATTTTCCAACGGCAAATCAAAGAATTAAGGAATTTATAATCTTTATCAAATAACTTTATATTTAAATAAAATACTCAAATTATTTACCATGATTGCATGGCTCCGCTTGATGCTGCATCATTCTGAAAGCAAAGTCCTCAGCAGGGCTGATTAAAATGATTAAAATGTAATAACTATCCCCTCACAGCTCTTTTAGCAATTTGTCGGCTCATAAATATTCATTGGAGTATAAGTGTTCCATTTGATGCTGTATTTTTGATATTTCAAATTAGCATGGTAAGCAAGGGTTTAAAGAAAGAAAAGCGAACCTCAATGTAATAAAATATTAAATTGTAATGCCGTACCATTTTTATTGAAGGAAAGATTTCAATTAGTAAAGATTAAATGTTTAACAAATAAAATGCACGACTGGGTCGCACGTACTTGCTCTGTGGGTGCAATAGTACGATGAAAACAAAGTTTTCGAGAATATGAAGAACTCATGTTCGAAAAAATTAGGAAAAACTACCTACAAAATTTTGGTTAAAACTGGAAAACCCGATATACAGGAGTTAACGTTAAGAAACCTCAATTATGTCAAATATAGATGTCATCTTTTGGGTGCTATAAATGATATAAATTTCCGCTTATGGCCAAATTAATAAAATTGTTGAAACAAATTTCCGTTTTTATCATTTGTAGCGAAAAACTTAAATACAGTTTTCTTCAAAACATTCTATGTATATTACATACAATGTTTAATAAAAATCGGCAGAATCTTTTTTGAGTAAATTAGAAAAAACTACATAATTTGCCGAAAACCTAGTGGCTTTTTGTATGGGAGCCACCATTTAAAAAAGAGTAACTGACAAAAATGCAATGCCATCTGATAGAGAGTTGTAAGGAACTATACCAAACAAAGTTTGTTTGAATTCGATACAGCCGTTGACAACTTATGCCCATTTTAAAAAAAGACGTTAAGACCAGATCTACGTTATTAGCATTTTTTGCCAAAAACTAAAAATGCAGTCCTCTTAAGAACACTAAAAGAATATAACACACAAAGTTTAATCAAAATCGTTAGAGCCATTTTTGAGCAAATTAGGATAAATCAAAAAAAAATTTGGCTTAAACTGAACGGCTCGTTGTATGGGAGCTACCATTTAGAAAAGCTTCACTGAAAAATTTACAAAATAATCCTATAGAACACTTTAAAGAACTATGTCAAACGAAGTTTGAGTCAATTCAATCAAGCCGTTGCGAACTTATGGCCATTTAAAAAAAAGCCCTTTAAACCTGATATTCGTTACGACCATTTAAGCCAAAAATAAAAAAACGCTAGTTTGTTAGAAATATTTTAGGTAAGTTAAATTCTGAGTTTAATCAAAATCGTTATAGCCGTTTTCGAGCAAATTCAAAATGAAAAAAACCGTAACATGAAAAGTACCAGTTTGAGCCGGGCTAAAACGAATCAAAAAAAAACCTCGACAACCGTTTTTCTTGAAACTGCTATATACCAAGTTTGAAGAAAATCCGTCATGCTGTTTAGGCTGAAGCATGACGTGAAAAAGCGCACATCCGCACAGACAGACCGACCGACGGACGGTATGGCGAAAACCACTTTTTTGGGCTTCTCTATCATCGTTATATGATATTTGATTAAAACCTCGATGTTTTTTTTTTTTCTGCGCGAAACCAATACTTGCCCTAGCAAGTAAAAAAGTGAATTAGGTTTTATGAATAATTTTGATAACAAACACTTCTTGTTTAGTTTCAATATTGATGACAAATTACCGAATGGTTACAAAAAAATATATTCTCAAAACAGTAAGGAAGTTTAAACAAAATCGATAGCTAAAGGAAATTTACAAAAGATTTAATAATTTGGCTCATTAGGTGAGTGTGAGCATAGCGCGTTCTATCATTATGAGAGCAATAATTAAGAAAACTTTGATCTCGAAAATCTATTAGCGGTATTATTTGATACGAGTACCTAACGACCAAAATGACAAAAAGTTGAAAAACTAAATAAATTATTTTGTATTGTATTTTATATGAAACTAGCCGTACCCAGCGCGCGTTGCTACGATAAAAAAAAAACTTTTACATATTTAATGTGAAATTAAATTTATTTATTTATTTCATATCAATGCTAGCGGATAAACAATATTTTTTGTTAAATCCTGCATTTTATTTTTGTCTTCCACCCGATCGGCCATTGCGGAGTTTTCGCTGATGTTTCAAACAGCTCAAAAATGTATGAAAAAAAATCAAAAAAGATCCAAGAAATGTTAAAAGTCTGCATTTTATTTTTGTCTTCCACCCGATCGGCCATTGCGGAGTTTTCGCTGATGTTTCAAACCGCTAAACAATTTATGAAAAAATCAAAAAAAAAATTGACCAAAAAATATTAAAAGCCTGTATTTTATTTTTGTCTTAGACTCGATCGGAACCAAACCTTCACAGGAACCATCCCTGGACTAAACTATATTTACCCTGAAAATTTCATAAAGATCCATACATACACACATCCATTTTTATATACATATAACGGGTGATTTTTTAAGAGGTTTAGAACTTTAAAAAAAAAAAAAAACACAAAAAATTCGAAAAAATGAATGAAATATTTATTTGAATCGATAGTTTGAACCTTGCAATTTAATGTTTAAAGATAATTTCATGCAAATGTTGACCGCGGCTGCGTCTCAGGTAGCCCATCCGCTGAGTCCAATTTTGGCATACTCTTTCACACATATCGGCCGGTATCTCACGAATGAATGCATGGATGTTGGCTTCCAGTGCGTCAATCGAAGCGGGCTTGTCCCTATACACATTAGCCTTGACATACCCCCACAAAAAATAGTCTAATGGTGTCAAATCGCACGATCTAGGCGGCCAATTGACCGGCCCGAAACGTGAAATTAACTGTTCACCAAACTCGCCTCGCAATTGCGCCATTGTTTCGCGTGCTGTGTGGCATGTGGCACCGTCTTGTTGAAACCACATATCATGCAAGTCAAGAACTTCCATTTCGGGCAAAAAAAAGTTTGTTATCATCGCTCGGTAGCGTTCACCATTGACAGTAACGCTGCGATTCGCATCATCTTTGAAGAAATATGGCCCAATAATGCCGCCGGCCCATAAACCGCACCAAACAGTGGCTTTTTCAGGATGCATTGGTAGCTGTTGCAATGCTTCTGGCTGATCTTCACTCCAAATGCGGCAATTTTGCTTATTTACGTACCCATTCAACCAAAAATGAGCCTCATCGCTGAACACAATTTTTCGATAAAAAAGCACATTTGAACATTTCGAACCGAGCACGAATTTTGATAGTAAAATTCAATAATTTGCAAGCGTTGTTCATTTGTAAGACGATCCATGGTTAAATTGCAAACCAAACTGAAGCTGTTTGACAGTGACACAAGGTACTAAACACACGTCAGCTGTCAAAACCAGTGTTGCCAAAACCAAACCAGCTAAGAAATCACCCGTATATTATGTAGATTGAAAACTAAAAAAATATAAATTGTTGGCACAACAGCTCCAAGGTCCAAGAGGGGCTGGGGCATGTGACTTACACTCTCAACTATTACTGTGTGTGCGTTGATATTCTACAGGAATGGAAGGGACCAATAATTTACCGCTGAATACGAACGGCTAACAGAGAAGCACTTTCCATGAAATTAATTACTCTTGAAGGATTTGTCACTTCTTCGCAAGAGGCAGTACCCCGGAAAAAAAATTAAGTGGAGTTGTCAGGGATCGAATCCAAAACCTTCGGCGCGGCGTGGCAATCCGACACACTAACTACTACGCCACGAGTAATAGTCTGTAGGCCGATTTTACAGATTAAGAAAATAAAACGCTTTCACTCTTACAATTTTTTAGATTTAGTTCTTTATTCGTTTGTGATTGGTAAGACTGCACAAAATGCTGACCAAAAATTATTCCTCTGTCCTTACTTAAAGTTCTATCTTATTTTTAGCTAGGTACAACCTTGAAACGCATTTTAATGGAGAGTAGTATTGCGCTCTGTATTCAGCAAAGCTCGGTTTAGCATCCTCAAGAAAATCATTGCTCTTTAGAAATAGAGAGTTTTCTTCTTTAGTGGCTTGGGTTGATGTTGGTTTTACATTGCAAACTCGTGCCAACAATGATTTGATTTTGGCTGAATTAAGCTTGGATTGATGTTTGTGCTCAAGCCTTGCTTAGCAACAGAGAATGTCTCTAGTCGTTAAACATGACGTCATATGGCTCTGAGTGTAAGCCAGATGTCTTCATGTTACTCACGGGGTACATGAAAATGAAGAATATCTTCTTTTAAAGGAACCAATTTTCTAAAGAACCGAAAATGTAATGGTCAGAAAACAGTATATTATATATATTAAAATTTTTCGAAGTGTTTAAATTGTAACAGGCGACCAGGAATAGCAAAAGTCAACGTGATGACAGTTTATTAAAGAAAAAAATCGCGCCAAAAATGATCTTGTTTGTTTGAGTGAAGGAAAAGTAGCAAATCAACAAAAAGAAGAACTAACAGAGACAGTTATATTTGTGAATTCCAGAAATGTCTAAAGAAGAAAAGAGACAACCTGGTGATGGTGATGGACGTACAAACATAACAAAAACGAGCAAAAAATCAAGTTTGTTGTATGGGAGCCCCCATTAAATTTTTATTTTATTTAGTTTTTAGTACTTGTTGTTATAGCGAACACAATAATACATCATCTAACTATCACAGTTCATGAGATACAGCCTCGTGACGGACGGACAGCGAAGTCTCAGTAATAGGGTTCCGTTTTCACCCTTTGAGTACGGAACCCTAAAAATTAAACCTTTGCAAAAAAGTTCTAAAATATCATTTCTCGTGCCAAACTGTCGATAAGTGTATATAATTAAAACAAATTAAACTGTCGATGCAACCAAAAGAACTACATTTTCATCAGGATAAAAGTCGACATTGTTTTCGACACTTTTTCAATCGACATTTTTATAGTCTGGATTTTTAACTGTCTACTTTTTACTTGCCCTATAGGGCAAGTATTGGTTTCGTGCAGAAAAAAAACATCGAAGTTTTAATCAAACATGATATTACGATGATAGAGAAGCCCAAAAAAGTGGTTTTCGCCATACCGTCCGCGCGCCGGTCTGCTGTCCGTCTGTGCGGATGTGCGCTTTTTCACTTCATGCTACAGCCTAAGGGGCCAGTTATAGCTATCAGGAAATCCAAACCGAAAAAGTTTTCAGATAGAAAATTTAGTATGTTATGGTTCGTTTTTTAAGACAAATGCTATACTGATCGATGGCAACCAATTCAGAGGATGGTGGAGGCTACCGACTGCTAGATATTGTTTAAAAATAATAAAATCCAAATGCAGTCTTTGTTTTTTAGTCGATGTTTATTTAATATTTGCCGACGTTTCGATTCTGGTTAGAATCTTCTTCAGGGCCTGGAACAGGAGAGTGGATTCATAACAATAACATTTATACATATATATACATATCAATTTTCACTTGAACAAAATTATAATGTTAGCACTTACTGTATAAGTAATATCGACTGTGTCTGTAAAGATACTTTCTCAACAACAGCCATATAAACAATATTTTTTAACAAAAAATTATGTAAATAGCTAGCATTGATACGTAAAATTATTATAAATTAATAAATAAAAAGGCGAAAATCTTAAGCAAACTTAATCAGCAAAACGTAAACAATTATTTGAAGTGAAGGAAATGTCAAACTTTTCCATGAAATTGACAAGCTTCAGTTAGTGGATCGTATACAGGGTGGTTCAAATTTTACAAACAGATAGGTACTTTAAATATTTTGGATATTTTAAGATATTTTAAGACAATTATGAAAGTTTTTTAAAAAGGTTCATATAAATATCACTAACATTTTTTGATTCTACACTTTTAGAATTTACACAATTTTTACAAGCTTTTATGTGTATTTCTTCTAAAATCATACGTTTTCGGTAGAATTTCTCACGTTCGAGTATTTGAACCTTTTCAAAATTGAAATTATGTTTGTAAGTGGCAGCATGCTTGGCCAGGGCACTCCTTGCTATCCGATTGTTTGTGACGTCTGATTCATGTTGATTCATGCGTTCTTTTACTTTTTGCGAAGTAGTACCAATGTAACATTTATTACAGCCATTGCATGGTACACGATATACAACATTTACCAAGTCACCGACGAGCTGCTTTTGTTTTAACTTCGAATAAAGTCGGCCTACATTGTTCGAATTTTTGAAAGAAATACGAACGTTGTCACAAGTTTTGGTGATGGATCTTGCAATAGATTGTGATACGTTTGGAACGAACTGTAAGGAGTGTCGACTTATAATGTTGTTATCAGTAGCTGCTATTATTGTAAGTGATCGTGATTGCGAATTGTTTCGTATTTTATAACGGTTGATTAAACGGTTTACAAGCCTTAATGGATAATCGTTTTTTACAAGCATTTCAATCAATAGCTTCTTGTTGTCCTTTGAGAAACGTGCGTGACTAAGGCGATTGACACGATCGATGAGTCCGTACGCTGTGCTTATTTTTTGGTTCATTGGGTGTATTGATTTGTAGTTCAACAAACGTCCTGATGAGACAGGCTTCCGATACCATTTTGTAAAAAATGTTTTTTCTTTTTCATCACGGAATACTGTCATATCTAAAAACGGAATACTATTCGAAAATTCACGTTCGACAGTAAATTGAATTCTATCATCAATACAATTGAATAAAAACAAAATTTCATCAATCGAATCTCTGGGAAGCAACAAAAACATATCATCAACATATTTTTTCAAGATCTTAATTCTCTTGGAGTGCTCTTCCATTATTGCTTGCATTTTGTCCAAAATATCATCCAATAATAACTCCACTAGAATCGGTGATATTGGAGCGCCCATTGGGGTGCCGTAGCCCTGTTTGTAGCACTGTCCGTTAAATGAAAAATAACTGTTTGAAGTACAAATCTTTATCATTTCAATAAATTCATTCATATCAAGATTGGTATGACATCCGATTTCGTCCCATCGTTTTTCTAAGATATCGATGATTTTGTTGACTGGTGCATTAGTAAACAACGATACTACATCGAATGAAACCATCTCTTCACCATCTTCAAATTTCGTCTTATTAATGAACTCACAGAATTCGTAAGAATTTTTAATATGATAAGATGACTTCGTTAGTTTGTTAAGGATTCCTACAGCGTGCTCGGATAAACTTCTAGTTGGACCGTTCAAATCAGCTGAAATCGGACGAAGTGGCATATTTTGTTTGTGATGTTTTGGCAAAAAGTACATAAGTGGTGGTGTGGCGTGATGCGATGATAGTTTATATTTAGTACCAGTATCGATTTTGCCACCATCAAATAATTTCTTAACGAATGCATTGTTAACTTTTTTGATTCGGACCGTGGGGTCAGAAATTTTTTGATAGGTGGTGTTATCACTAAACATTTCTTCAGCCTTCGCTATGTATTCTGTTTTATGCATGAAGACAGTCTTCGCACCCTTATCCGAGCGAACGCAAAGAATGTCTTTATGTTCTTTAAAGAAATTCGCACAAGCTTTTCTTTTCTCCAGCAAGAAATTATCCAACGTTATGAATCCACTCTCCTGTTCCAGGCCCTGAAGAAGATTCTAACCAGAATCGAAACATCGGCAAATATTAAATAAACATCGACTAAAAAACAAAGACTGCATTTGGCTTTTATTATTATTAAACAATTAAGAGGATGTTTTTTATTCATAATAATTTTAATTGAACAAATACTTTTTGATAAGAATGTATTTATTTATTTTTCTGTTATACGTTTAAGAGAAAAATAACAAATTTCGTTTTTAACAAAAAGTACTAGTTCAATTGAGACTTTTACTAGCAAAAAAAAAATCTCCGAGTTGGTTGCCATTGACCAGTGTAGCATTTGTGTTTTAAATCGATTCATAACATATAAAATTTTCCATTTGAACATTTTTTCGGTTTGGTTTTCCGTATCGCTATAACTGGCCCCTAAACGGCTTGACGGATTTTCTTCAAACTTGGTTTATAGGACTGGCACCTTTCATGTAACGGTTTTTTCATTTTGGATTTGCTCAAAAACGGCTCTAAAGATTTTGATTAAACTTAGAATTTGACTTATCTGAGATATTTCTAACAAAATAGCGTTTTTTTGTTTTTGGCTTAAATGGTCGTAACGAAAATCAGGTTTTAACGGCTTTTTTTCAAATAGCCATAAGTTCACAACATCTTTATTGAATCAACTCAAACTTTGTTTGACATAGTTTTTCATAGTGTTCTATAGGATGGTTTAGTAAATTTTTCACTGAAGCCTTTCTAAACGGTGGCTTCCATACAACGAGCCGTTGAGTTTTAACCAACTTTTTTTGTTTTTTTCTAATTTTCTCGAAAATGGCTCTAACGATTTAGATTAAACTTTGTGTGTTATATTCTTTTAGTGTTTTGAAGAGAACTGCGTTTTTAGTTTTTGGCTAAAAATGCAAATAACGGAGATCTGCTCTTAACGGTTTTTTTTTTTCAAATGGCCATAAGTTGTCAACGGTTGCATCGAATTCACTCAAACTTTGTTTGGTATAGTTCCTTACAGCTTCCTATCAGATGGCATTGATTTTTTTTCAGTTTCTCTTTTTTAAATGATGGCTCCTATACAAAGAGCCACTAGATTTTGGCCAATTTTTTCATTTTTTCTAATTTACTCAAAAAAGGCTCCCCCGATTTTTATAAAACTTTTTATGTAACATACATAGAATACTTCAAACAAAACTGCATTTTTAGTTTTTGGCTATACATGATAATAGCGGAAATTGCTTTTAACAGTATTATTAATTTGGCCAAAAGTGGACATTTGTATCATTTATAACACCCAAAAGATAACGTCTTATTTTAAATATTAAAGGTTTCTTAACGTTAGCTCCCGTATATCGAGTTTTCCAGTTTTAGCCAATTTTTTTTTTAGTTTTTACCAAATTTTTCAAAAATGAATTGTTCTTATTGATCGAAAAGTTTGTTTTCATCGTACTATTGCTCTAACAGAGCAAGTACATACGTGCGACCCAGTCGTGCATTTTATTTTTTATCGATCAATTTTCAGTCGACATTTTGACAGTCGATGAAATTTGTATTTTTCAGTCGACATTTTTTTTTGTCGACCATTCGTACGTCTCCCAAATCATTAGAGCCTTTTTGGGACAAATTATAAAAACCGAAAAATGTTGGCCAAAGCATAATGCCTCGGAGTATAAAGGACACCATTAAAAAAAAAAAACTAAATCCAATGCAATGTTATCTATAAGAAAGCTGAAAGGAAAACAAAGTTTGAGTGAATTCGCTACCACCGTTGCCAATTTATGGCCATTTGAAAAAAAGCCGCGTTAAGACCACATCTATACGATGTTTGCATTTTAAACCAAAAACTAAAAATATACTTGCCCTAAGCAAGTAAAAAAGGGATACCGTGATGTCTTGTATCTTGCATATTATTGGATATAAATTTCTCAGATTTTTCGACAACATAGTACAATGACTTATCTATAGAAAATAATCGATTTTTTTTCAAAATGTCTACCACTGAGCGACCTTTTACTTTATTTTTTACAACTTTATAGGATTTTCAGGTTTGAAAAATAATTGTTATCACACCTACAGAGCAAAATACTTGGCACCAAGTCTTTCATTTTATTTCGACTATATGAACCATCTGACCTTGCCGAAGTATTGAATATTATTTTATAATAACTTTTTACTCAATATTATAACAAGGGCCGCCATAACTTTCTGCTGCCCAAAGTTCCAGCAATAACTAAAAATTCATACATAAAAAAAATGTTATTATATTTTTCAAGACTCTTTGTTATAAGGCACTTCATTACAAGACAAACAGCAGAACTTTTTATTTGAAAACAAAGATGACAAAACAAAAATAACTACCTACCTACAGAACAGTTTCAAAAAAAAAAAAAAAAAAAAAAAAAAAAAAAACCGAAAGGTAAAGGAAAAAGATAAATTTATTTCATTGCTTAATGAACCAAGGAAGATTGGTACTTGGGATATCTCAAGTATTATCATCTCCCAATTGAATGGAACGACGGAAAGGAAGATGACAACGCCGAGCCGGCCACTTCCGCCGACGAAATCTTCCTTCAGCCATCAGATGAACAACGGCCAAGAGTAGTGATGATCAACTCTTATCGTTGTCGCTTATCTTTTTCTGGTTTTCAAAAAGATTTTTTGTATAATTTCTTACCTATCGTGGAAAAAGGACTAAAAACAAAACCTCTTTCTCAGAAAAGAACACAAACTTTTCCTTTAACTTTTTCAATGAAAATGACGAAGAAAATATTGTTTGTTTTTGTTTTTTAAGGATGCAGGAGCAGGTGCTTTGGGTTACAATGGGAAGCTTTGTATATTTTATTCGAGTTTTAAGGGGTATCTCGCTCTCTTGGCTTTATATATTGTTGTTGTTGTTAATTAAGAAAAACCAACCATCTTTTCGCTTTTATTGCTTACTCGTAAAAATAAAATGAAAAGATATAAATGTCATGACCACAAAAAAAAAATATGTCAAACATTTCATAACTCTTAATATCACTCAGTTAAGATAGAAGTAGCTTGGGAAAACATTAAATGAAGGGTAAATATTCGAGATAAGTGTAATTGTAGTGAAGGGCTTTTCTTTCTTTGAAAATGGTTCTTTTTGAGAAAGATGGGAGATTTGATATGAACTTCAAAAAAGTTATTTTTACTTGCTATTATACGGTACCTACTGTATGGATTCATGCAAACAAAATACACGACTGGGTCGCACGTTCTTGCTCTGTGGGTGCAATAATACGATGCCAACAATTTTTTCGAGCAAGCAATAACTACTCTTAGTTGTATAAAATGAGCAAAGACATCAAATGCATTGTCGGGGAAGAATTTGTACCCCACATTTAAGGAACCTTTATTGAAATCAAAGAAATCATGGAATCATGGTTAGCCAAAAAAAGAAGAACGCAGTTAATTTTGAAATAATTCCCAAAACAATACTCACAAAAATATTCAATATTGCTTAAATTTTTTTTGAAAACATTTATCAAAGCAATAAAAAGTTGTCTATAAATAGGATATACATCTGGGGTTTTTAAAGAGAACATTTTAATCCAAAAGGTTTTAGAACACAAAAAAAAGGGGTCTAGGCTAATTCACTGTGCACAATTCACTGTGCACAATTAACTGTGCAAAATTCACTGTGGGGACAATTCACTGTGCACAATTCACTGTTGACACAATTCACTGTGGCGGACAATTCACTGTGGTGGACAATTTACAGTGTGCATTTCACTGTGGTGTACTATTCGCGCGCGCAAATAGTACACCACAGTGAAATGCACACTGTAAATTGTCCACCACAGTGAACTGTGCCCAATGCCTAAATTTTAAAACGGTTTAGTATTATTTTTTATGAATTTTTTTCCTATAAATCAATAAACAGAGAACAAAAATCCATTGTATTTAAAATCTATAGTATTCCCAAGAAGCGGAACGTTTTGTGCGGCATATATGGACGACGTTCACAAGCTTTGATTGTGAAGTAATTTTAGTGGTGGAAAGCAAAAACAACAAAAGAAGACATTTGATGTAAAGTAGATAAGACAACTAGTGCCGCCATTGACGACGTTCAGAACTAAAATAAAATGTTCCATGAAATTACTATAAAACATAAATACAATGCAAAATCTAACAGATCTTGGTTCCGAAGGAAAACAACATAAGGAAAATCACCTTCAATCTTCCATTTGAGTTATTTCAATGTTTGCTCATCACTGTAGAGGTAAAATTTAATCAACTTTCGCCACAGCGTATAACTCCACCACAGTTGTCCACCACTGTAAATTGTCCACAACTGTTAATTGCCCGCCACAATGAATTGTGTACCACAGTGAATTGTGCACCGTGAATTATCCCCACAGCCACAGTGAATTGTGCACGGTGAATTGTGCACAGTGAATTAGCCGGCTTCGAAAAAAGAGACCAACAAAGAAACTATTTTTTTTTTTTTTTTTTATAATGCACGCTCAAGTGGCTTGTAGCCCTTTTAATGATACGTCACAGCGCGAGCGATAGGAAGTTAGGAAGGAAGGGAAAGGAGGTGTCGATGAACATTGATCTTGAATGTTTGAAGATCAAAATGGCAAGGAAAAATTGTGCCAGGCAATCCATTCCACATTCGTGTTGTACGGCTAAAGAAAGAATCTTTATATTTCACGGTACGTCCGAAATTGGGCTCAAGTGTAAACTGATGAGCGTTCCTAGTAAGACGAGTATTACGGGGGAAATGTTTAAGGGGTGGAACGCAGATGGCTACCTCGAGTGAGCATTTTTTGTAAAAGAATCTGTAAAATAAGGAAAGACATGAGACATTTCGACGATGTTCGAGTGACGGAAATGTTTCCATAATGTTTCTCTCTCCTATCAATTTTAACGCTTTTTTCTGAACTCTGTCGAGCAGGTGGAGAAAAGTTTGAGAAGCACCTGCCCAGAGATGGGAGTTATACTCGAGTTTAATAAATAATTAATTATTTATTGTATTATTGAATAAAATCAATTTAAAACTTATCGGAACAATAAAAGAGACATTAATGAAAAACATAGGGGAGAGCTGCAGTGAGTTTTCAACGACCTGTTGGATACGTTATGCCCTTTTTTGTATGTGTATGCGTTCGCCTCCCGCAGTCAGCCGCTGTTCCAGTTTCAGAAACTAAATTCTTCTTTGGAAGACAGGAAAAAATTCAATAAAGTTAATTTTGTGTGGCCGATGTTCAATAACCGCTGTTGCAATAAAAAAAAGGTGTGTGCCACGCCCAAAGTTGAAACTTTTTATTGGCAAAGCAATTACTTTCGGGTAAATGACACTCAATTTTAATCTTGCAGATCGGTTTGAACAAAACAAGACAAAACTTTAATGTTAAGAAAATAGATTTTGGTTGGTAATAGCGATTAAGGGTTTATTTAACAATTCTCCAACCACAACCTGCTCCTTATTTCAAAACTTCGACCGATTGTTAAAAACATTACAAAATTAATGCATATTACGACTTTTGACGAAAACGGACCTTAAAATAGGCGTGTCCTTAAAAAAATTGTAAACAAATTTAAGCCACTAACTGAGCTTTTATCGTTAGTCAATTTTTCGGCATATGCGAAAAACGACAGCGGAATCGAAGAGCTTTTTTACAATTTTACACGAATAAAGGTATTTTGTAAATATCACGACTTTAAAAGTGGGCGTATTAAAAAAATGTGTGCAAAAAAATATTTAAGACATATTTTACATAAATCTAACGAACGAAAAACAGTTGAATTTCAAGAAAAATTCAATCCAAAATATTTTTGAAAATCAAAATTTTCAAAAAAAAAATCGACTTTTAAAACTCGATATTAATAAGAATATAAGTGACAGGCGGAATTTGCAGACCCACTTTTTTCGACTTTTCCTTCATTGTAACTGACATGTGTGAATGATATCTCAAATACAGAGCCCTTAAGCAATAATTTACCTAGCTTAAGAGCAAGTTCGTGCAACCTAGCCCTGCATTTTATTTATATTTCATGGTATTTAGGAGACAACAAAATTTGTAGCCGCTGAAAGTGGTTAAAAATGGTTAATTGGCTGCGAACAATGGTGTAGCTGCAGCAGTAGCACGTAGCAATGTCAAAGTTAAATGAACGTAAATTGTATTGCACGACTACAATGCGAAGTAGCAGCTGCAGCATAGAGAGTAAGTAGCTGAAGTACAAGTCGACTCGACTCCAACTTCTCGAACGTGCTGCGCTGCAAAACAACAACAAACCAAAATGGCAGAGATGATTTTTGATTGAATTCAGTGCATTGTATTCGTGTATGCTGCTTAGTGCGCTACTTTTTTTGACATTAACTACGTGCTACGTGCTACTGCTGCAGCTATACAGTTTTACGCAGCCAGTAAGAGTGCAGATGATTGGGAAAAAAACGATAGGGTTGGTTGTCCTGCAGTTGTGTCGAATATATTCCTAATCAAAAACGGTCCAACTCAGGAAAACGAAATGGGCTTTACTGATATGCCTGGACTAGCTATACCTACTGTTGAAGTAAAAATTGCAGACTCTTAAGTGGATGGGGCACATGATACCGAGGTTCCACTCATCAGGCATTATATAATGTACCTTCATCTGACGAAATTGTGCGGCTGGTTTTTCAGTTTTCTATTTGAAAAATACCATTCAAATGATTGGTTTTTTTTTTAAATTCAAACAAATCAGATAAACAGCGATTTCTAAATACATACATTTATTTTAAGATCTCAAGTCCCCAGGTTCGAACTGTTCGTGCATTTTTTTTTGACAAAAGGCAAAAAAAGAAGAATCCGACATCGACATCCAATATCGGATAAGAAGTGAGGTAAATTTGGAAAACAATTCAAGCCAAAGTAGCAAACTCTGGAACTTCCATGAAATCAAAATAGAACGTCAAAAAGACAAGACAAGGGGCTTACATTTGGCATTTCTATATCCTCGTTTTAATCTATTTTAATTTTAGTCTTAAAACGATACCAAGGTCGCATAGCAACCGCATTATAGAATTCCTAATTTGGTGCTACATAAAATGGATCCCGATTTATAATTCATTTAAACTTCTTCTATCCCTTCATTACTGCCCTCTTGAGTGGCGGACATTAATTTTGTCTTGTAGCCAGGATCTTCGGATGCAAAACGCATTTCAAATAAGTTATTCGATTGTTCCGGAACTAGAATACTGGCTGAATAAGTGGCATAGTTCCATTTATCTTCAAAAATACAGAAGGACGAGCAGGACAGATATGAAATGCAAAAAAAAAAAAAGAACAATAAATAAAATGAAAGAAGGAACAACTTCTACTTCAGTACTTCAGCTTTACAGAAACTGGACGACCGACGACGCGACGAGACGACTATTATACAGACTAGTATGATAAGAAACAAGCAAGGATAGGAAGGAAGGAAATCGATTTTGCAATGATTTACTCCAGGGAAATAACCTCTTCGATTCCGGATCGATTAAAGTGTGTGGTGGTCCATTTGCATACTGCATGAAATTTAAATTGAAGAAATGTGTAAAACGGCAAAAGTGGCAAACCCAAACCAAGCAAGTAGGTACTATTGTGTCACTCCTGGTGTGGTCCTATTGATTTTATATAATATTTAAATTTTCTTCGATTGGAACCTCCTGCAAACCACCAGCCAGCCACCCGGCCAGCAGTAGCTGCTGATGCTCTTTTATAGTTGCCTCAAATGGCTGGATGGCTGGTACTTGTTTGGTTGGCTGCATCGGTGACTCCTGGTTCTGATGGTGTATATACGATATACCTATATGTATATGTATACGTAAAACTTCTAAAGGAAGCGAAGGTAATTTTCTTGCGTTCAATTTGAATGTGGAATATTCTGATTGTGGTGTGGAATAGCATTTCGAAAAAATTGAAACAGAATTCGATGTCATTGGTATACATTCAAAATGCATAATATCTTGCTTTGTATGCTTGTCTGATGCATGGCAATAATTAATTCAAATTGAAACACATGGCAAATGTTCTGACTTTTGATTATATTTTTTTTTTTTTTTGAGATGGTGCATGATTTTGGAGAGGAAATGCTTAAAGCTTTTTTTTAAATTGATTGATAGAAAATTGAGAAATTTATGTCGCAGGACGTATGGTCTTTGTGCACAAATAATTTATTAGTTTTCAACAATGACCTAATGTAGTTTTCTTTGGAAATAGAAAACTAAACATTTTATCGTATACTTTCACTCAAAATATCAAGGATCAAGTGTAGAATTATTGTTGTTTTGATCACAAATAATTTTATTGTTTAATTTTAATTTTGATCTTTTTTTCAAAGAAAACATTTGCTGGAATTCTGTTCACATAGCGATAAAACCAATTCATGTTAAAAAAAAAAAATTGCAGAAGAATCAAGGCTTGAGATTTCGAAAAAAGTTTGCAGGAAAAAAATTTTATGAAATTTAATAAATCCCTTAAAAATTTAACGTTTGTTTTGGAACAAATGAAGCACGCCAACTATTTTTTCTACTGATTTGAATTTAAAGAAAAAAAAAAAAAAAAATCAAAATCGTTCAACCAGTTTTGACTTTTTGAAAACATATTCAAAACTTTTTTTTTAATATGTGAAATTTTAGCCGTTTGCAGTTTTTATGAGAAAAATAAAATGAAAAAAAACTGAACAAACCGTTTTTGAAAAAAAAAGTTAACATTTCTTTAAAAACTTTTTTTGAAAATTTTAAGAATCAATATTATTTCATTTCTAAAAGAGCTTCCACATTAAAAACTTCATCGAGATCTGACCTAAGAAAAAATCTGAGTTGAAAAAACCACTACTATTGGAGGTATCTGACTTTCTCTCTGTCTGTTCGAATATACAAATACAACCTGAACAGAAGGGCCTAATTTGTTTCAATATTGATATTTAGTATACCTATTATTCGTAAGTTCTTCGAAATTTATTTTTAATTTGTGTGAAGGAGAAAATTGATTTTCTCGAGAACGGCTAATATGATTTTGATAAAACCTTCAGGATGATATTTTTTTAAGACAATCTTTTTTTTTTATTAGAAAAGTTTTTTTCAAAAAACCGGTATTTTCAAATCAAGTTTTCTTGTAAACCATACATCCGATTTCAATAAAAACCCTATTAAATATGTAATTTCAAAATTCTCAAAAACTTTTTTTTTTGATTTTTAATTTTTTTTTTTTAATTTTAATAATATAAAAAAAATTGGTTTGGTTTACGAAATATGTTGGAAACGGGTATGTAGGTATATTTAATTGTTCGATATTATTTTTCCAGATGCTAACTAAATATTGATGTTAATTTACAATACTCGAACAAGTATAAAAATATTTGTTCGAAAAGTTTTTCAAAAATATTTTTTTTTTTAAATAAACCGGTCGTATGATTTTAATTTTTTTTTTCCTAGGTAGATTTTAAGTAACGAAAATTATTGCATACTTTGTTTTTCCAAGAAAACTCTTTAAAAAAAATTTAAGATTTTTCTACATTTTGCCAGAATACATAGCCCCCAAAGCAATAAACTATCGAACATATGAGCAAGTTCGTGCGACCCAGTCGTGCATTTCATCTTTTATTTGTATAGGTTGGGTTTATCGTTTGGGTTGATTTTTTAAGGCATGGTCCTATCGTTTAAAAAAATACTTAAGTACCGACAGACAAAACATGTTTTTAAAGATTTTTTTGGGAATTTTCTCTTAGTTTTTTACGCGAAAATGTTTCTTGGAAATTGTTTGTGCATGAAGACACTCTGCATTTTCTCTGTCACTGCCTAGCACTATGCCACTTAAGAAATTAAGTTCTTAAAATTTATTTCTTCCTGGACTTAGAAGAACTATCTGAATAAACGTGTACAAACATGCTCAGATTTATCAACGCTTCGAAATGGCTTGAGAATGTATAGTTTTTTCATAGGTCCCATGCTTATTGGGCCCAAAACCTCCAGAGTATCACAATGGATCAACATACATTGATCTAAGTGTGATGGACACAACTAAACCATCAGCTCACTTACCTAACCCAACCTAACCATCCCATCAGCGTACTTCTTATGGCTCCAACGAACCCATAACACAATACTGCGAAAGGTTGATTTGAACCAAAACTGTTTCGACCCTTACCTCAGCACATCAATCACTGCCAAAAACTCCTTGATCGGGAATCACCCACTTGTTTCTTGCCATGTTACCACCGTCATTAAAACCGGAAATTTTTTACATTCAAAGAACCAAATTTTTGACTGAACACAAATTAAGACAAAAATACTAATATCCGTTACCTATAGTAACACAAATTTTGGTCATTTCCAAAAAAAAAAAAAAAAACCTACGAAACTCCACTATGTATTCGGTTCCGACACTCGTTGACATTACACTCCTGTGGTAAAGCTGATTTAAATTATACGCTACAAAGTGCAACATAATTCCTCATATAGGCTTGGATTGAGAGTATTAATGATTTTATAGGTCAAAAATTCTTTTGCACTCATACAGTTGCAAAGATACTTAAAGATTTTGGCACACAAATTTACTGTTCCGGATTATATTCCTCCCACAGTTCTGGAAAGAGGTGTTAACGCGATTCCCGAGTAAATGGGAAATGGCATTTGTCCAACCCGTTGAAAAAAAGGCGTCTCTTAGTTCTCCTCAAATTACCGACCAATTCTACTTAAGAATATGAAATTTCCCAAGGACCGGTATTACGATAAGTCAGCTGGTTGTATGATGGTAAACCTAAAACCTCACGTTACGCTAGAACCAATATTCAGTCTACTATCAAAAAAATAAATGCTACTGTGCCACAAGGTTCAGTTCAATCTCCGAATCTCTTTCTAATTCTTATAAATGTCTAAGACTTCCAATCCACTCGATTGATTTGGTGAAGACAGTTACCTCAGGTTTTCATATTTGTTTCCAGATTCACAGCACTGTCCTTCGGCACAGGAAAATTATCAAATACCTTAAAAACTCAATGCTGTCTTTTGTTGTATTACCAACCATGAACGATTAAATTTTTCGGGTTGACGTTGCTTAAAATTCCGTAAATAATGGCGTTTCCTTAATCGACGACGTAAGAAATATATATTTCCGGGTCTTAAATGGCTGCAATCTACAAGGAATATATCCGCCCAAAGACTGAGTATTATTCTGATAAATACTTGAACTGATGCTCCTGAATAAAGCTTATCCCCAAAACAGAGCCATAATTGATAACTAAGAGAAATACAATGGAAATATTTATTTCTTTCACTTGATCACAGACGCGGCCGGCGTTAACTTCACCCTCACCTTGTCTTATCGTGAGATACTATCATATCCTATCAATTTTACCAAGAGCCTTGCATCGGACCTACTGTTAATTGTATAGAGACTCTTTTCTTAGCCGCACTACAAGAATGTGGAATGCTTTACCCGCCTTGATTTTTCCATTACCAGACTTTGAAAACCAATTAGCATCGGTATCTCCTTTTATTTTTTATCCAACTTTCCACTGTGTTAATTCACACTAGAGGTTATAATAACCCCATTTGAGACATATTTCAAAGCGGGGATAATGCCCAAACAAAAGTAAATTACAAGTGTTTGTAAGAAATTAAACTTTAATTCTAAGAAAACTTTTAAACATAAATTACTTTAATTGGGGACACTTGGGAAAAGAGCTATATTTTGTAAGGTTTCAGTATAAATTCATAGCTCAAAGATTATTAGAAACCATTTTAAGTTATATTGGCTTCATTCATTCATTAAATGTTCATCAAAAACTCCCTACTTCAAAAACGCCTTGGGATTTGTAAGAATTAACCTAATCATCAACCCACTCGAGTAAAGAAGGCATTTTTTGAAAACAGAACAAAAAAATAAAGCAAACCCCTTTATAACTTCTTCGACTAATTGAATCCAAATTTATAATTAATTTTATCGTGAAAAACTTTTTTAACATTGTTTCAAGCTTATATGGAAGCCGTATAATCTACAAAATGTTTCTGCAAAGCTTTAATAATCTTACAAAGTACACATGCTAAGGCTAAATTATTTTTAAAGCTAATTATACTTTTAGACAATTAATAAAATATCAAGTATGCGATACATTTGTGATAAGTAAAATTTCTTCAAGGATAAGAATTAGGCATCCTTGATGACAACTGTGATACACATACACATAACATCCGATCCCCACACGCAAACATTTTACAAAAACCTTCTGTGAAAGAAACATAATCTCTACTTTTGCATAACGACTGTCGTGGAATACAAATTGAAGCTGTGCTCCTTCCTCTTTTAAGGAACAAAAACGATTCATTATCGTTAAGCTTGTGCTTTAATCACTTAATTTGACATTTAATAAAATTAGGATTTACCTGGCTAATTATCCGCCAACCGCTTTTGAATTGCAAGGGGTGTTTGATGTACCTACACACATAACTTGGAAAGATATCTTAATTTCTTCATTCCACCCCTTTAGTGATGAAATTTAAATTTAAATTGAGTTGAGGATAAGGTATAATAAGGTATAATCTTGTGCTGAAAAGCTAAAAAGAGGAATTAAGAAGAACTCACAGGGTAGGAGGATCTGTAAGAAAAAGATTCACTGAACTGTGCGTGTATCCAATTATCAAAAAATAAACCAATCGTCCTAGCATTCTTACATATATGTTCACGTACATGCATAATAACTTGAGGCGTCTAAGCCCTTTATTAAATGGTTGGTTATTTCCAAATCTTTGAATGACTTTTGAAGCCACACATCTCCAGAGCAAACAGCTCCCAATCATACTTTTTAAGTGGCCAATTTACTGCTAACCAATTTCTCCGGCCGACTGTTTTAATTTTTTTGTATACCCTATTCGACAGATATACAATAATTGTACTAGGTTTGGAGTTTGTAACAGAGAAATAAGTTTGGTATAAAAAAGTATATACAGGGTGTCCCAAAAGTCAACGTCAAAACGAATATAGGGTAGGTGGTGACAGTTATCAGAAAAATAATAAAAAAAAAATCTTTGCCATGTATTTTGTGAGTTAGAGGCATTCGAAAAAAAATCGAAAAAATGCTCACTCTCTGACGGCCTTTCAAGTGCCGTGATTACAAATCTTAATTTTTCTCAATTTTTTTTCTGTTATTGAACCTCGAATAACCCCGCTAACAATTGCATTAAAATATTTAAACACACCTGCATCAGTTTTGAAGAAAATGTCACTTTTTTGCCCAACTAAATACTCAAAATTTTTACATGACCCTAATTGAATGGGCTGTAGTGTAAAAAAAAATGTACTACTAAATTTTGCAAAGTTACCTTAAAAGTTGGCGCGTTCAATTCTCCTTCCAAAATAATATAAGGTTTTTTAGAATATTCCATAAATAACAGAAAAAAATTAATGATTAAAATTTTCAAAATGAAAAGACAAATTGAAAAAAATTGAAAAAACACAACAACAAAAGTTGTTGCATTTAATTTCAATTCGAGCATTAACTAATTTGAAATTAAAAATAAAAAGTAGTTCCTTTGGCCTTGTGTGCGTTTCGCCCAAGCATAAACGGTGGGCTCATGCACAATTTTTGGGTTTTTGCTGGTAACAAGGCTCCCTAAAATATATATAATTCACAGTACACTTGTGCACTGAAAATTATATAAAGTGTCGATTTTATCGAACATGTGCGTCTTAGAAGAGTATGAACGGCATCTAACTGATGAGCCCACCGTTCATGCTTGGGCGAAGCGCACACAAGGCCAAAGGAACTACTTTTTATTTTTAATTAGAAAAAAAATGTTTTTTCTCAAATAAACAGGTTTTAAGATAATTCTTTTTCATTCATTAAAAAAAAAATATACCGATTTGATTAAACTTTGTGTGTTAATTATTTATTGAATTTAAATAAAAACAAATTACTAATTTATTTATTTAAAATTTTATTGTCTTTAATTATATCAGAATATTTTTAATAAATTTATTACGTTGACGCGACGCGTTTCGAACTAGAAGTTCATCATCGGGCGTTTCTTGTTAGAAAACTGTGTTAGATTTTACAAGTGTTATTAAGAAAACTGCGTTTAAAGTTTTTGGCTGAAAATTCAAATAACGCAGATCTGGTCATATCACGGCTTCTGGCTTTTTTAAACCGGCCATAAGTGGATAACGACATTAACGAAAGGGTTCAGATTTTATAGGTTTACATACGTAATGTCCTGGCGAAAATAAATTAAACCTTCGAATCCCAAACATAAAAATAAAAACCCCTGAACGCCTGAACGCCTGAACCAAGAGGGAAAGTTAAGTTTAATTAAAGTTTTTATTTTCCATCTTTAAATCACTTTCCCTCTCCCATTACTGAATGCAACAGTTAAAAAAAAAAAAATATAAATATTCGCATTAAATTCCTGGCTGTTGCTGATTTATTTATCACAAAGACATTCATCCTCGAGTCCACGAAACCGTACTACAGCAATAATGGAAAATTGCAATCCACAACAAATGATATAAATTATTTGTCAACAGATACAAGTCTGCTCGTCATCATTTAAATGTTAAAAAACATAAATATTTAAGATGCAAATAAAAAAAAGGAAAAAAGACATAAAAGACCATTCGCGCGCTAATTACCCCAATCGAATTCCGAATTCAATTTATCGAAATGATGCGATTTTAATAACTTTTTTTTAACAGGAAACTATACAACACTATAGGCCCACTGTTGTAGCTGTTTACAGTTGAATACATTTTATATTTTAATTCTCGTTCAACCACCGATGATGATCGTAGTGTGACGTCGCGTCGTCGTCGGTCGCGTTGTTCCATCCTTTGTGACGTACATCCAAACCGCATTTTAAATTAAATTTCGTTAATAAAGATGAAAGAATCTGGAATCGTCCCAAGTGATATTGGAAATGGGAGGAAGTGCAGCCTGCTCGTGGGTCATTGCTGATTAAGAAATCCCATTGTAACTCATATCCATACAGTTTTATATTTTTTTGAAAATATAGCCAATTATTTGCCTTTTAATGTCAGAAACTCACGCTGGAAAATATTTTAATTATACATTTTTATCTCTTTGTATGGTGTTGGTGTTATGTGACATTTTGATGTTGAGTTGCGGCAGAGCCGACTATAGATTTTTGTGTTTAATTCAATACCGGCAGAGAAAAAGAGAGGAAATGATTCCGAGATAATCACTAAGTAAATAATGAGATTAAAACGTGCAGACAGAAATGACATGGCAACGACTTCACTTAATCCTGGTGACAGAGTTGTGGTTTTTTTTTTTTTTTTTTGTAAATTAAATCTTGATTTTGGTTTTCTGTGTTTATAAACTTTGCATTTTTATTTAACCTTATATTATTATTCAACAGTAGCGTGGAAACTTTTGATATCTTTTGCTCTTGTTGTAAAGGTAACTACAAATAAAACCTAAGAACCACAACTGGGTCGTACGAACTTGCTCTAATGTGTTAAAATGATCTTGGGGCTTGAGTTTTTCGAAAATAAAGCATTGAACAAATCATATGAAATTTTATTAATCACATACAAATCAATAGTTAAAACGATTTCGATTATTTTTTAGAATTTTAAGAATTTTTGTTTCAAAATCGTTCAACCAGATTTGTTTTTTAAAACAGTTTTTTTTTTGAAAAACTTTTCGAAAACATATTCCACTTTTTTTTTTTTTGCGTATGGCAACTTCTAAAATTTTGTAGTTTTTATCAGAAAAATAAAATTTAAAGAAAATTGATGAAACCGTTTTTGGAAAAATTAAACAAAAAAAATTAATTTTTTTTTAAAAACTCGAAAGAACTTTTTTTGAAAAATTTAAAAATTCATATTATTTCTTCTATGAAAGGGCTCCTAGATAAATAAAATGCACGACTGGGTCGCACGTACAGACCGGCGGACGGTATGGCGATAACCACTTTTTTGGGCTATCATCGTAATGTCATGTTTGATTAAAACCTCGATTTTTTTTTCTGCACGAAACCAATACTTGCCCTATAGAACAAGTAAAAATTTCATCAAAATCCGTCAAGTGGCTTACGAGAAAATCTGATTTAAAAAAATCGGTCCTATGGAAGGTACCGTTATAAGACTTTTCCTGAAAAGTCTAATCCAACCAAAACATAAGGTTTCCACAGAAAATACTATTCAGAGAGTTTTATCAAAATCGTAATATAGCCGTTTTTGAGAAAAATTTATTTTTCACTAAAAATCGTGTGTCCGGTACCGTTAGTTTGTAACGAGCTTTTTTCTGTGGCTGAGGTAAAGCTCGTCGGGTCCAGGGTTTAACTAAAGTAGCTCTAACTCCAGTTTTGAGGGTTAAGTATTTTTTATTCCTTTTCTTACAATATATTTACAAGTCAGGGTTGTTCTAATTCATTAAATTGCTTACAACTACGTATTCTTCAGTACATTTGAGTCTTAATCTAGCTTAGAATACAATATATGTTTTTACGGTAGCTTACAATAGTCTTAACATAATATTTCATATACAGGGTGATTCACCAGCGTTGTGCCAAAAAGCTAGAGCGTGTAGGTTAAATTGAGACAAGAAAAAAATCGTATGGGAGGGGGGGTCTATTCCCCTCCGTTTAGCCGGGAGGGGCAATTTTCTGAAAAATTGACTTATTTTGTAAAAAAAAATATTTCAAGTCAACGGGTTCGTTTACAACACCGTGTTATACCTTTTTGAAAAGCCAAAGACTTCTCCTTTTATTTTGTTTTTAAATTAAATTGTTTTAACGAATAGTTTAAAAAATATAAATTTTCAAACTCAAAATTTTGAAAAAAAATTTGAAAAAATAATTTTAAAACTAATTTTTTTCAAAATTTTACGTAATTAAGTATAATTTTTGTTCTCAGAATTCAACGCTTCCATTAATCTTTAATCCAACACTGAAAACCGTATGGCTCTACGACTTTTTCTTGCCAAGGTATTCAAAAATAACCGAACCTACTTCTTCACAAAAACAAGAAAACCTAGCCTTACGGGATGGCACAAGTGACCATTTAGCCAATTTTTTCGTGTTTTTGTGAAGAAGTAGGTTCGGTTATTTTTGAATACCTTGGCAACAAAAAGTCGTAGAGCCATACGGTGTTGTGTTGGATTAAAGATTAATGGAAGCGTTGAATTCTGAGAACAAAAATTATACTTAATTACGTAAAATTTTGAAAAAAATTAGTTTTAAAATTATTTTTTCAATTTTTTTTTCAAAATTTTGAGTTTGAAAATTTATATTTTTTATACTATTCGTTAAAACAATTTAATTTAAAAACAAAATAAAAGAAGAAGTTTTTGGCTTTCCAAAAAAGTATAACACGGTGTTGTAAACGAACCCGTTGATTTTAATAATTTTTTTTTACAAAATAAGTCAATTTTTCAGAAAATTGCCCATCCCGGCTAAACGGAGGGGAATAGACCCCCCCTCCCATACGATTTTTTTCTTGTCTCAACTTAACCTACACGCTCTAGCTTTTTGGCACAACGCTGGTGAATCACCCTGTATATACTTTTAATTCGTCTTACGGCTATGCTTACGTCTACGGATAATGAACCATGAAGGTGGCAGGTTTACCAATAATGAACCATGAGGTGGCGGGTTTACCAATTATTGAACCATGAGGTGGCAGGTTTACCAATAATGAACCATGAGGTGGCAGGTTTACCAATAATGAACCATGAGGTGGCGGGTTTACCAATTATTGAACCGTGGCAGGTTTACCAATAATGAACCATGAGGTGGCAGGTTGACCAATAATGAACCATGAGTTGGCAGGTTGACCAATAATGAACCATGAGATGGCAGGTTTACCAATTATTGAACCATGAGGTGGCAGGTTTACCAATAATGAACCATGAGGTGGCAGGTTTACCAATAATGAACCATGAGTTGGCAGGTTGACCAATAATGAACCATGAAATGGCAGGTTTACCAATTTTGAACGATGAGATGGCAGGTTTACCAATGTTGGTCCGAAACCACTCAACTTAGTATGAGCGTCAGACCTAAAAATTGTTTGTGGAGGATCTGTACATATATAAGTATATATTACTCCAAAAGGTCAAAGCAAACAGAGTACACGAGATTGTTACTACCCACACTGCTGCTTTTCTCGATTTGCTTTGAATTTCATACTTCTACTTAGTACTTTTTCACCAAGAACGCAGTGTGAATTATAAAAAGAATGATAAATTTGTATTGAAATTCATTGTTTACATCATTTCTATCCAATACCTGTTTGGATGATTAATAGTTGTCAATGTGATGGTAAAGTACACGTCAGTGGCGTCGGTGAAAAATCAGTGGTGCCGTGACTTTTTTTAAGGGGCTTATATAAGTTTCATTGACGGGTAGGGGTTTGTATGGGACTTTGCTCAAGGGTGTATATTTGATTGATTGGAAGTATGGGAGCGGTTATTTAAATAGTCTGACGAGTCTGTGACGGATTTCTATAGGAATTCTAATTGCCATAGAAACGGTTCGTTACAAGTTTTAGAGCCAGAATGCTAATTCCAAAAACCCCTCTGAAGGACGTCATAATAATACTATGTACCAAGTTTGAAGCAAATCGGTACAGTCGTTTAGGCTGTAGGTAACTACACAGACAGATAGACATACGGACAGACAGACAGCATTGTCGTACCCACTTTTTTGGACTTTTCTATCATCGTAATGTCATGTTTGATTGTTAATTTTTTTATACCTATAATTGCAAGTAAAAATAAGTACAAAAATTGTGTAAGGAAATGGAGAGTTGCGATTTCCAAAGGCAAGTTATTTTCAGTCTTTTTTAATGAGTCTTAAAAGGTCAAACTATTGAATCCAGGAACAGCAGCAAACAAGGCATTGGGATAGCCAGCCAACCTACAGTCGTGAATAGTGTTATTCTTCATTTTTATTCGCACATTATTTACACAGTTTTGAATAAATTTAATCAAAATACACAATTGTTGTTGTTGCTTCCCATGTTATTCCAGAGCTTAGTTTTTCGTCGATAGATGGCGCACATCAGGTGGTAGTACTATAGTTTATATATGCAATGCTGACGGTTTTTAGTGTATATGTACTGTACTTTTAAGATACCTCTTACATAAACTCCACAGTCTCTAAATATTTATTTAAAAATCGATTTAAGAAACCAAAGCTTGTATTCTGTCCAAGAAAGATTGTCATTGCATGCGTTATGAAAAAGCCTTTTCCAAAACAGTGACTTCTTCCAATCTAAAGGGTTTTCCAATAAGAGGTGTTATTATGAATAGCCCGCTATTTCGGTAGTTGTCACTTTTGAAGCTGTCATTTTTTGACATTTGACTAGTAGAAAGTACGCCATTTATATCATTTTAATTGATCAAAACATGCTTCAACAATTCATTGAAATTATTAAAATTCACTATATAAATGGAGAAAATTTGGCAGAGACGGTTCGTAAAGCTAAAACATTTATTGGTCGTCGTGAAGCACCTTGTCGGATCGCAATTCAGAAATTGGTGGAAAAATTTGAGCTGTTGATACAATTTAGCGATGTGAAGAATAAAACCCGGACACGTCGCTCAAGAGTAACTGAGAATATTGGTGCTATAGCCCAAAGTGTTGAAGAAAACCCAGGTTTGTTCATTCCTCGTCGTTCTTTGGAGTTGGGCATTCTACAAACGTCATTACAACGTATTTTGCATAAAGAATTGAGTCTTAAGACTTACAAAGTTCACTTAACACAAAAATTCAGGCCGGCCGATCATCAACAACGTCGTGTCTTTGCTGATTGGGTCCTTGAAATGCATGAAAATGATTCGGAAGTACCAAACATTAAGTTGTACATACTCCTTAAATAGTACATAAGAGGATTGATGGTGGGACTGAGGAATTGTAGGCTTCAAACGGAAGACTATTGTATGTATGTATGTATATGTATATAAGACGGTTTGATTTAAATGTTTGGCCTGCATGTCATAGTGCCATACAGTTTGATCGGGGTAAGGTGCATCAAAAAGTAGGTTGAGTTTAAACAAGAACAAAATCGTATGAGAGGGGGTCTATTGCACTCCTTTTAGCAGGGAGGTGCATTTTTCAAAAACCCAATCTCTTCTTTTATTATGTTTTTAATTAAAGTGATTTTAGCGAACCATTTTTCAAAAAATTTATTTCAAACTCACAATTTCAACAACAAAAAAATTTAAAATAAACTTTCAAACATAATTTTTCTCTAAATTTTACTTTACTAAGATATTTTTTTTGTCAAAAATTTATGTTTTTACTTATTTTGATCCAACACTGAAAACCGTGCGGCTCTAGGATTTGTTTTGTCATTCTATTTAAAAATAACTGAACCTACTTCTTCATATACTTAGTATAATAGTGGTTGCCTGGACAAAAATTACTCGACTGATAATAACGGTTGTACTTTACTAAACCTGAATTAAAAAAATATGTAAAATTTGAATTCATTTATAATTTTCTTTAAAATTGAAAATTCGTAACAAAGTTGCGAAAATTGTTACTAATAAAAATGCAAAAAACTCGCTCTAATGTCAAAAATGAGGTCTAAATAAAACTAACTGAGAAAGAGACCAAATATATAGCTACAGTAAAAATAAAAAAGTAGACTCGGACTATTCGGGACCATAATCAAATTCTTCATGAAAAGAGCTAAAAAGATAGAAAAAAAAATAGGAACTACGGTAGTGGAAACTGGAAACGTTAAATTATTATATTTACAATAAAATCCATAAAATAAAGTGACTTTACTTATTTTTATAATAATTTTGATAAATTCATATATTTTCAGAATCCATTTCGTTTGTTTTGATTAAAAATTAGCTATTTTGATTTTATAGCAAGCAACAACTTTCATATATTTTGTAAACTATGTCGCTAGATTCACTTCTACTCAGAAAAAGACTCAACGTCACGTAAGTCACGTAATTAATGGCTTATGTTGTTTGTTCATTTTTTTAATCGCTATTTAAGTTCAATTCGGCATTGTTTGATTTCTCAAATTTGGCACACACAAAAAATGGGTTTATACCATGTTTTTGAGTTGAATACCCCACTGTGTGGCGGTCAATTGAAGGTCGAGGAATGTTGAAAAATTGCTCAGGTCTTTTACCATTTAGTATAAGGTGCATCAAAAAGCTAGAGCGATTAGGTTGGGTAAAGACAAACAAAAATCTTACAGGAGGGAGGGTCTATTCACTTCCGTTTGATCGAGAGCGCAATTTTCAAAACAAAAAATATTACTTAATATCTTTTTGTAAAGCCAGAAGTCTCTTTTTTTCTTGTATTTGTATATAATGTTATGTTAGTGTAACGTTTAAGATAACTTAGTTTTCAAACACAAGGTTTAAAAAAAAAATATGAAAAATAAATTTTCAAAATAATTCCCAAAAATGTACTTATTTAAGTACTATTTTCGTTGAGAAAAATTTAATGTTTTTATTAGTTTTAAGTCCATCACTGAAAACCGTATGGCTCTATGACGTTTTGTTGCTTAGCTATTCAAAAATAACAGAACCCACCTCTTGCACAATGCACACGTGAAAATTTAAACAAGAAAATCCGCCAATCTGCTTAACTGTAGCTTAACGTAAAGTATCGTAATTGTTTATTTTGTATATATTGTATAGTAGAGTATACCGATTTCCGTTCCATTCCAATAAAGAAAAGCTAAATTTTGTCGAAAGAAAGCTTAAGATGTCAGGGATCCAACTTGACGCAGTGCTAAAACCCTCTTAATAGTGAGGAATTCAAAGTGAAGTCGTTTTTTTTTCCAAACCCAGATTGTATGGAAGGAGACTATGAATTTCTTTTAGCTATTTTAACTACAAGTTTTTTAAACAATGGTATAGAGTCATATGTAAGGCTTTCGGAAATTCAAACATTTCCTTGGGACCCTCTGCTTACCAAAATAAAACTTTAAAAATATTTGTATCTCTAAGTTTCTAAGCGGTTAAAAGAGGATAAGTAGGGAGACAAATGCAAGGATCAAGAAATGAAGACTATATATATGTGGCGGATGATGGCAACGCTGCTCACGAAATTCACCTCAACCTAAGTTTCGTTGTGTTGTCACGTTTCGTCGTGTGATAGAAGCCACCTTGAACAAACCAATCATCAGCTGTCTATGATCACAATTAACTTCGTTGAGCGATAGAAGCCGCCTGCCCGGACCAATAGCAACAAATAGGGAAGTGACAACAGTGAATGGAAGAAGAAAAGAAGCATTCTGGATTGAACCACGAACTGAGCAACACCCAAAGTCCAAACTACTAATAAGTTCCTTTTTTATTAATAAGCTTTCAATAAAAAGAAATAAAATTATTTATATCCCAATCCCAAGTTTAAAGATTTGTATTTCTCTTCTTCTTGGACCATGATGGTAGACCCCAAATAGATGATAAATAAAATGGGTCCAATGCATAATTTGAAATAATTTGAGAAACATTATCCTAAATAATTCAATTTTTCGAAAAAGCATAAAAAATAAAGCACACTCAGTTCTGAGCTACTTTATAAGGATTATTTTCTTAAATAAAGCACCCCGCGTCGCGTCCCGTCGCGTAACCCCACATTTATGCAACTCTATCCTATAAATCTTTAAGCATCATGATCCTGAGAAAGACGGCATCCATGCAACAACCTACAGGACCAAAACTTAAAGTGCGAACGCATTATATTTTCAATTCAACACCGTTGCACTGCAGAAGCAATAAGCATACCATTTACATTTCATTGCAACACATAAGAACCTCCTCCTTGGCTGTTGGTGTTGTTGTTGTTATTGTTGTTGTAAATTTTGTATGCGCACAGAGTGTTGGGAATCAAAATGAAAAATGCATTTTATACGAAAGTGTTTGGTATTGCAATACCATCAGGGTAGACCTCACAACAAAAACAGGCAATGTACTCGAAGTAATAAAATCACTGAGCTTGAAACTGAATAAACTGCCGTGTAATTGTCCTGTTCTTCTCTTGTGCACAAAAGTAGTATAGCAGAAGCTGGAGCAGGAACAGAAGCAGAAGTATAGCAATGGCAGCAAGCAGAAGCAGCAGCATTTCAGTTGAGAACAATATCTCATTGTGAATTTATTCATAGGTTATAAGACCCTTGAACTCTCCATATTAAGTGCAGTTTAACAACTAAATGAATTCGATTTATTCCATTCGCATGATGGCACCTGAAATATAAAGGATTTCAAAGCTGAAGGTGAGATGGGTTTTAAGATTATTACGTTGAACTATGTATACCCCATCGATAGACGATAAGAAGCTTTAAGAAGAATCAATCCGATGTGTTAATAATTCTTTCCGAGTTTTAAACAGTATTATAGACAGATAATCGTGTCAATGAACATACCCGTATGAAATAGCTCACTGAAGACTTGAATATAATAGTTCCATGAGTGAAGTAGTTTTGGGTTAAGTTCCAGGGTTTGCAATAAAGTCAACACATTAATAGGCATGAGCAATAAGCATGATGCATATGGGTGCTTCAACAACAACAAGGCAGTTGGACTTGATGGCAGTACCGAATCTAACATTTTTCCAGGGGGCCCGTGCAAAAGTCGAATTTGGCGCCCCACCATTTTTATTAGTAATAACTAGTAGAACTCGTAAAGTAAACCTGTATTAAGCTTTATAATTAAGTACTTGATGTTGTTGACAATAATAGCTTTTATTATATGATTCGTGTTAAAATTTTTTTTCAAAAATAGTGGATGGTTTGTTGGTAGTTGTAGGTGGGCCTGGGTGTATGGCGGTGGTAGGGGGATTCGATGGGTGGGTTGAGGTGAACATTTTGTTCCCATTTATAAATGAATAAACTCTGTGATAATTGTTATTATAATAAAACAATAAGACAAATATATTGATTTTATTAACGAAACACTAAATTATAAAAAATTAATTTACTCCATTTTTACTTGCGATTATAGGTACTATAAGGCAAGTTATGCATTCGTAAAAATTTTTTGGACAATCAAACATAACATTACGATGATAGAGAAGCCTATAAAAGTGGGTCCGACAATTCTGTCTGTCTGTCTGTCTGTCTGTCTGTCCGTCTGTCTGTATCAGCACCTACAGCCTAAACGTCTGAACCGATTTGCTTCAAACTTGGTACACAGTATTATTATGCCGTCCTCCAGAGGAGTTTTTGGAATTAGCATTCTAGCTCCAAAACTAACGGTACCTGCCATACGATTTTTAGTGAAAAATTGATTTTTCTCGAAAACGGCTCCTACGATTTTGATAAAACTTTCTGAATAGTGTTTTTTAAGTAAACTTTATGTTTTGGCTGTAACAGATTTTTCAGGAAAAGTCTTATAACGGTACCTTCCATAGGACCGGTTTTTTTAAATCAGATTTTCTCGTAAACCACTTCACGAATTTCGATGAAAATTTTAAAATAAAAGCTCTGTTAGAAACGAAATAATATTAATCCTTTAATTTTCCAAAAAAAAATTTTTTGAGTTTTTTAAAAAAAAGTTAAATTTTTTTTTTGACTTTTTCGAAAACGGTTTGTTCAAAATTTTTAAAATTTTTGTTTTCTAATAAGAACTTTAAACCGCTAGAAAAAAAAATCTAGCGGTTTAAAGTTCTTATTAGAAAACAAAAATTTTAAAAATTTTGAACAAACCGTTTTCGAAAAAGTCAAAAAAAAAATTTAACTTTTTTTTAAAAAACTCAAAAAAAATTTTTTTGGAAAATTAAAGGATTAATATTATTTCGTTTATAACATACTCAAAATAAATTTTGAATATGTTTCCGAAAAGTTAAAAAAAACCGTTTTTTGAAAAAACGGCTCCAACGATTTTGAAAAAAAAATCCTTAAAATTCAAAAAAGTAAAAGAAATCTAATGGCTTACTTCATTTTCTCCAAAAAACGATTTAACGTTGATTTTTAAATGATTAATAAAATTTCATATGATTTTTTTATTGCTTTTTTTCCCAAAATCTCAAGCCTCAAGACCACTGTAACACATTAGAGCAAGTTCGTGCGACCCAGTCGTGCACTTTATTTCTTTGATGGTTTTTAAAAATTATGAATTTTAATGTAAACTTGAATGTTTCACATCTGCCGAGCGTCCCGTGAAGGCTAGTTTTTTTTATTTATTTATTTATGCTAATGAAATTGCAATAAGGGATTATTAAATATGTTATACCTAAGATATTATTTTTATATACATAGAATAAATTTAAGACTTAAAGCTCTTTACATTTGGAAGACCTTTTTTTCGCTCCTTACTTTTACTTTATTAGTTTTGCGCCCCCAAAAGCTGACTACCGTGACAACTACATCATCGGTGATTTTCTGTCTAGGTTTTGTATCTAGCTCAAAATATTTCACACCTGAAGTGATTGTCACATAGATATGCACAACTAAGGGAAGCAAGAGCATTCAAAAACCATTCAAATTCTGATGCAATAAAACAAAGAACCAGCATTTTAAAATCATATTTAGAGACCGATCCGTCATCGATAGGCGTGCGCGCCGGTCGTTGTTTCAGTTGTTCCGGAATCGGATACTTCTCAGCTGCTCTCCTAGAACCAAAGTAAAATAGAGGATCATGTTTCTGTTGCAACATATTTTGCACGATTGTCCAAAAGCTGCTCAAAGAGACTTAAATAGCACTTGTTGAAGATCATAGTTCTTTACAGTAGTTATTGGTTTAAAAATTGTTTACATCGTCATGAATTTTATTTCTTTTAACACACATTCAAAAGTAATTTCAAGTATCGCAAATTCCCCCAAACCCAGTAAAAACATCCGTATATTTGTTATGCAATATGCCACATGAAACTAGTTCAACTATCTTTAAGAAAAGGATAAACGAACACCTACATACAATCTCGTTCAAAGTGAGTTCTATTGTTTACTTCGTTTCAATTACTATTTCAACTTGTTATACAAAACTCGAAAAAAAACAAGGACTTTTTCTTCTCCTGTTGGGTAAAGAAATCGAAGTGAAACTTTTTCGCGATTTCCCGCAGAATAGTTTTCTTCGAAATTATCTATGTGTCGTATAAGTATGTTAAGGAAAGAAAATCGCTTCTTTTTTTGTCGTAAACGAAGTGATTGCTTTGTTTGAACGCTATCCTTACAATTTGCAGAGCTTTTTTTTTCTTTCCAGATTCCCGGAAACAAAAATACTTTCATGGTTTGATTGGAATGTTTTTGTTTTTTTTTTTTTCTATTTTTTTTTTTCTTTGGAAACAAAGTCTAGTTTTCAGTTTGTTTTTCTGATCAAAGTATTTTTCGAATGGGTAAACTATTAGATTGCTTGAATCTTGAAAGTCTAACATACAGCTTGGTGTAATTAAATCACTTGAGTGACTATTTGTTTTCATTTTGTGTGGATTGGTGTTAATTTTATCGATGAAAGGATCTTCCTGGGAATTCTTTGGTTGCTTTTTGTAGAACCTTGGAACCTTGATGGAAGAAAATCCAATTTTGTTGGTTTACATAGAAATAGCTTGGCTTCACGAAATGTAAAATTTTGGTGTTTTTGTAGATTATTCAGTCTGAGTTATATGTTTTTATCTCTTGGTATGCATTTTAACTTGCTCTAAAGGGAAAGTATTTGTTTTGTGCAGAAACAAAAAAAAGAGTGCGACTGGGTTGCAAGAACGTGCTCTAATGTGTGACAGTCGTCTTGGGGAATGAGGTTTTGGGAAAAAAGTATTGAAAAAATGATATAAAATTTAAAAACTTGGAGCATCATATCGAAAATTAGAACTGAACGTCTTGTTTTAAAATGGCCATAAGTTCTTACTGCTATGATTGATTTGACTTAAACTTATAGTTTTGTGCAGTTCTTCACAACTCTTTACAGTATGGTAAGAAATTTTTTGAGTGAAACCTTGTTAAAGGGCGGCTCCCATACAACGAGTCGTTCAGTTTTAGCCAACTTTTTTTTCTTTTTTCTCATTTGCTCAAAAATTTCTCTAACGATTTTGTTTAAACTTTGTGTGTTATATTCTTTTGGTGTTCTTAAGAGAACTGCGTTTTAAATTGCACCCCCAGACTAAGTACATGCAACCCCGTCATGCTTTTAATTTTTAGCACGAATCTATTACCTACTTCCCTTATATAGTACCTACCTATAATCGCAAGTAAAAATATAGAAGAATACTACATCAGCTCAGTCTATATCTTCTTACTAAAAAAAGTATCTCTGGCAAGCAAATATTTGTGTGTACCTACCTGGTGGGTGCATTTTTAATATGAAATCTCATAAATTTGAAGCACACAACGGGGGATTTATGAAGGCTTAATGATTTTTTTTTTTTCTTAAACTCAACATGTAAAAATTTACATTACCATCGTCCTCGGGCCCTAATCATGTTTCTCTGTCTGTGCCTTCCTCATGGAATAAATTAACACTATTTAAAAAAAAAAAGTGTTATTCTGTTGCCAGCTTTTTTTAAACTATTATTCATGTTTTATTAAATTCCTAAAAATGTAATAAATTTTAACATCCTTGCTTTATTGAAAATAAAAATTAAGAAAGATATATTGCATTTTGTTTTTTTAATGACTGATGTAATATTTTAATTATTTTTCAACAGAGTACCAAACTGATAAATCGTTTATTTTAGCGATAAAAATCATGCATACATCTACAGCTTAAAGAAAAGCATTCTTCATGGTTAGCAAAATACCTTTTATAGTTTTCAGGAATTGAAGCCAGCCTCCAATCTTAAGAAAAACGGAAAACATATTTTTTGGGAAAGCTGACAAAAAATGATTATTCGGCAGTTTTAAAAGTGCAAATTATTTTTGTATAACTTTCTTAGCAACAAAATTCAAGAACGCGTTAAAATGGAAATCATCAATAATTAGCTGAACTTTGCTACTTTTTGTGCTTGAATAATGTCCGAACAAAATGAGAGACTTTTATGGAGTCACTTTTAAACGTTCGGACCTCATCAATGTACACAAAAGATCGAATCTTAATCACCCCCAAATGATTCAAGGGTGCTTCTGCTTCAGTAGGCCCAAGGCTTACACTTTTTATTGACAGGGCTATTAGTATGAACTCAGTAACATTGCAGATTGATTTGAACAAAACAAGACAAAATGTAAATTTTTAAAAATTTGATTTTGAACGGAAATAGCGATTACGGGTGTATTTAACAAGTCTTGAAACACACTCTCCTACGTACCTAAACAAGGAACACAAACCGAAGAGTTCATCTTTTTACTTCAAAACTGAGACCGAAAGGTAGTCAAAAAACATTACAAAATTAATACATACTACGACTTCTGACGGAAACGCCCCTTAAAATTGGGCGTGTTCTAAAAATGTGTAAAACAAAATTAAAGCTTACTAACCGAGCTTTGACCAATAGTCAATTTTTAGGCATATTTCTAAAACTACAGCTGAATCGAGTAATTTTTTGTTGATCTTACTCGAATAAAAGTATTTTATAAAATGCACACCCTTAAAAGTGGTCGTATTGAAAAAATTTACAAAAAAAAGGAGAGATATATTTTTCATATAACGAACGGAAAAAAAGATTAAAATTGGATATTGGTACCTTCAATTTTTTAAACTACGTTTTTCTTTTTTCATGAAAAGTGGGCGTAAGCCATGCTCAAAATTCAAAAATTTCTTTTCACACAGAAGCTTCTTAGTTTCGACTAAGAGACGCACAAATTTGGGCTTGTGGATTTATTCACACAGAAGTTTAATAGTTTCGATTAAGAGACGCACAAATTTGTGCTTGTGGATTCATTATAAATACCGTTCACTTGCAAAAACAATTTGTTTTTAGTTTCCTATTAAAAGTGGCCACGCCCAAAATCAATTTTTTTTTTGATTTGATACACAAGATTTTTATGAACAAGTAATACCCACAAAATTTAATGTTTTTCGCTCTAATGTAAACATTTATAAAAACAATATTGACGGCTTTAAATTAAAAGTGGGCGTCAGCCACACCCAAACTGAAATATTTTTATTTAGTTGGAAGAAGATTAAACTAAAGATTGCGTGTGCAAAATTTAAGCTTTGTGCTTTTGTCGTAACTGTAAAAAATAAAACATAATTTAATTTCGCCAAATTGAGGTTGTTTAATAAAAATGGCAATTGTGGGCGTGCATGTATGAGCGAATTTTTGTGGTGCCAAAAAACATAGCCTTACTCTTGAACCAAAGATTACATCAAATATCATAAATTTCAGCTTACTAGCTCAAAAACTGCGACCTCTAGAGAGTATACATATGGATGGACATGGCTAAATCGACTAGGCTTTTGATTTTGAGTCAAAATATATATACTTTTCTATACCTTACGGTATTATTTCTCTATGTTACAAACTCCACACCAAATACAATATACCCATTCTATAAAATAGGGTATAAAAATAATACCCGTCGTTGGTGGATGATATGTAATTTATAAAAATGAATGGCTTATTTTAATAAACAAAAATTTGATTAAGAAATATGAAGTGCAGTTTGAAACCGTTCTTATCCTTTAGCGATTTAAAGACTTAATTCTTAAACATAAAGGCATATGGTTGTTTTCCAAATATCACATCTCCAACCTTTCCTTAAGCTCTAAGGTTCTTGGAAAAAAAAATATTTAGAATCAATATAATCTCTGATATATTATACCCGAATGTACTGGCTTTCAACGTTTATTTTAAAATGAAATGTTTCCCATACGTGACGTCGATTAAGTATCAAATCTATTCGATTATCCGAATTCATCTCATATTTTATGCTCGTGTACCTTTATATCCTAACGGATGCCTCTACACTTCTACAGTCTACACACAAAATAAGGATATAGGCTGCTTCTCCTAATCCCGCCTCTCTGTTGTACAATCCACAAAATAATATGTTGAAAGCTTCGTCGTTTGCTCTTCATTTGATGAATTCCTCCCCGATACCAAACAACCGATGAACGTTAAAATAATATTATGTTTGTTGTTTCGAAAACGTTGTCTGAATACTGAATTCCTAAATTTGGTAGCTAGGTAGGTATAGGTATGTATTTTCCAAAATCCTAAAAGTTTCATTTGAAAAATGTTCTGCCAAGCAGGTAAATACGAATCGAAAATTCTACATAATTTTATTGTGGTGGAATTTCAAGTAGCTAGCTGGCAGAAATATTATTTGTTTGTTTGTGTGTTTATTGATTGGTTCGATGAAAATCCGATCAAAATTTTATTCATTTACATTAAATGTTTCCTTTTGTTATTTGGTGGAACAAATATGAAATAAGTTTGAATTAAAAGACAAATAAGTGGCAGTCGTAAGAAATACCATTCCAGATTCTGAAGGATCTCTGAATAAGCGGATGTTTGAATTGAGTTTTAGCTCTCCTTCGCTTGGAAATTAAATCACCTCGGTTTGAAGTTTTGTTTCACTGTATTGAAATTGAAAATGTTTTTCTCTTTTAAAAAAAACCATTCAATGAAATGCAAGCGATCTATCTTATACCTACTCCTCCATTCAATAACTTTCGTATCATTGATCTCTATTTTTATTTGTGATTATTATAGACATAGTTAAGATTCATGCACACATGACATTACGATGATAAAAAAAGTCGAAAAAAGTTGGTCTGGAAATTTTGTCCGTCTGTTTGTCTGTTCGCAGAGAGAAGAAGATTTGCTTCAAATTTGGTGCTTAGTATTTATTTGGACGTCCATCGGAAAGTATTTTTAATTTTTGCTCTAGGCCCAAAAATAACGATATACCTGAAACACAATCGTAAAAAAGAAAGATAATTTTCTCGAAAACTGCTCTTACGATTTGGATAACACTTTAAGAATGATATTTTTTAAAGACACTCTGTCTTTTTTGGTTAGGAACGATTTTTCGGAATTTGTATAATAACGTTACCTCTCAAAGAACCGGTATTTTCAAATCCAGTTTTCTTGTAAGCTGTACATCCGATTTCAATAAAATGTTTGACTCAGGGAGTTATTTATAACCCTATTGATATGGCATTTCGAAATTCTCAAAACTTTTTGAAGTGATAACTTCTTTTGGAAGGTAAACCACTTTGTTGCGTAACACGTTACTACATTATGTATTGACACCTACAGCTACAACAGCCGGGCTGAATTGTTTCAAACTTGATATACATATAGAGCTTTTTGGAATTGTACAGAGGAATCGAATTTGTTTTTAACTCAAAAAATGATTTTACCTGCAATATAGCCGTAATATGTTAAAGCTTTTTTTTCTCAAAAACTCCTTCAACTGTTTTAATTAAGAAAATCAGTGTAGGTTCTTAGGTATGAGCTATCATATTTTGGGAAAAAAAATTAAAAACCTCAAGACTGATTTTTTGGCTTTCGACTTTCTCGAAAACGGCTTAACCGGTTCTTTTGAAGTTGAACACATGTATAGGCTAAAAAAACTTCAATTTTACTGCATACCAATATTTACTAAAAATATTTTTTTTTTTTTTATTTTTTTAAAGAATTTTTTCAAAACTTTTTTTTAAATTTAATATTTTGAGAACAGTTCACTATTTTTTTTTTTTTTTTTTTTTTTTGTTTTTATGATAAGTTTATGTATTTGCTAAATACCTATGAATTGGCGTATTTGAAATTTGATTGAAAATTGTTTCTTAAAGTTTTTTAGTCGCCGTAAAGATATCGTGCAACATGCAGTTCGGATGAGTCCCCTGCGCCAAGCATATCACAGGAACTTAAAGCGTATGAAAAGCATAAAAGTATTTATGTGATTTTATTTAATAGGTGCTTTTAGAAAGCGCCACAAAATATTTTAGGAAGAATTACTTGATTGCGATCAATTATTATTATTATTATTATTATTTGTCGTTAGGGAGGGCTTTAACAGCTCAGGCACTGCGGTATCTCGGAGATTCCTATTGTGCCAACCCATGTGAGATTCTAGAGCAGCTCTGTTGCTCCAGATAGAGACCAGAACTTTAAGATATTCTGTGGATGGAAGGTTTTGAGTTTTTCCATTGGAACGATCTCGGAACCAAGTGTTCGCTTTCTGAAGCGGAGGAGTGCTGGGCATTCCGTGAGGATATGCAGAGATGTTTCTTCACTTTCGAGGCATAGACGGCAAACGGAGTCTGTTGCTAGTCTCATGTTGTGAAGGTGTTTTTTCAGAGGACAATGTCCGGTTATGATTCCAGTCATTGTTTTCAGAGTTTTCCTATCTAGGTTGAGTAGGAATTTTGTAGTTTTGTGTGAATATTCTGGTACAAATCGTTTCGAACAGATTTGACCAGGAGTTGATTGCCAAGCTGCATTAGATTCCATGAGTAGGATGTTTTTGGCAGTGTTTTTGAAGTAATTAATATTTACTCCGCAGAAGGGTTCTGGGCCGACCAATGGCATTGAGGCGCCCTCTTTGGCCAGGGCGTCGGCCCTTTCATTACCATCGTATCCCTTATGTGCAGGGATCCAATGGAGAATCACAAAATTGAACCTTGCAAGTTCAATGAGTAGTAAGACAGTCTCTTGGACTAACTTGGATCTTATGACAGGCGTAGCCAGAGCTTTTAGGGCAGCCTGGCTGTCTGAGAAGATATAGTTTTATTTTTTGCATTCGAGTGACAAAGTATCCTCGCGCATTCGTTAATAGCAAAGACCTCTGCCTGAAATATGGACGAATGAAGACCAAGGCTGACCGAAAAGTTCGCACAAGGTGATTCCCCAAAAATACCGGAACCAGTACCTGTTTCCATTTTTGAGCCATCCGTATACCAGACCAGATCTTCGCTAGAAGGGTGTGGTTTGAAGTTTTCCCAGTCTTCCCTGGGGGGGATGACTATAGAGAAATTTTGTGTGAAGTTATATGTGGGAATTGTGACATCCAGACACATGCTAAATTCCTTGAGATTTTCCAAGTTGCTGAGAAGCGATAGGTGGCCCCTTGCATTTGGGTTTAAGGTTACATACTCTTGGTGAAAGAGCCGATGTAAGCTCAGTGTTGCTTCCATTCTTATGAATAAGTGGATAGGAGGTAATCCTAAAATTACATTGAGTGCAAATGTAGGTGTGGTCCGCATGCATCCCGTTATGCATGTCGTTGCTAGTCGTTGTATTTTTTCTAGCTTCATTATGGCAGTATTTTCTTTAGTTTTTGGCCACCATACCAACGCTGCATATGTTATTGCGGGTCTCACTACAAGAGTGTAGAGGCTATGCATCATTTTGAGTTTGAGCCCCCAGTTTTTTCCGCAAATACTACGGCATGTCCAGAGAGATTTTGATGCTCTGTTAGAAATGCGTTCTAGTTGAGGGTTCCATGACAATTTGCTGTCTAGAACGATCCCCAGATATTTTGCTTCTTTTGAAAATGGGATTGTGTCACCATATAGAGAAGGAGGTGTGAGACGATCTACTTTTCGTCTCTTAGTAAAAGGAACAATAACTGTCTTTTTGGGGTTAACGGAAAGACCTTCGCAGATGCACCAGTCCCGTACAATGTCCAAGGCTGATTGAAGTCTATTCGATATTGATATTTCTGACGATCCCTGTATGACAATGGCTAGATCATCTGCAAAGCCCACTGCATAAATGCCATGGGTTTCAAGTGATCTTAGTAGGCTGTCTACAACGATGGACCATATAAGTGGCGAGAGGACTCCTCCTTGTGGGCAGCCTCTGGTTGTGAGTGCAGAAATTTCTATATCTTCGATTTTACTCTGGATAATTCTACAACTAAGCATGGACATGATCCATTTGCATACAACTTGTGTCACGTTGTGGTACCTGAGTGCACGATCTGTTGACTCAAAAGTGGTGTTATTGAAGGCTCCCTCAATGTCAAGGAAAGCGACTACACGGATTTCCTTACTATGGATTGAGGATTTAATTTTTTTGACCAAATCATTCAGCGCTGTTTCAGTCGATTTTCCTGGTTGGTATGCATATTGTGTTTTCGATAGAGGCGAGAGCGTTAGAGAGGTGTCACGAATGTGTCTGTCAATAACTTTCTCCATGCATTTGAGAATAAACGACATGAGGCTGATTGGGCGGAAGGATTTAGGGCTTGGTTCCAGATCCCTTCCCGCCTTTGGTAGGTAAATTACTGTAACCTTACGCCAACTATCAGGCAAGTGCCCGAAAGCGAGGCTACAGCTAAATAATTTTGAGAGAATAGGTGCTAGTACATTTGTTCCCTTTTGTAACAGAGCCGGAAATATGCCGTCTTCTCCTGATGCCTTAAACGGTTTCAGAGAGGAGATTGCCCATTTGATGGCATTGGTGTTACAGATATGTCTAGCTGTTTTCCAGTCTCCAGTTGTTGGGATCCTTGACGGTTCCTGTTGTGGAGGTAGGTTTGAGGTTGGGGAGTCCAGAACAATTGATTCTGGAAAGTGGGTTTTTACAAGAAGCTCTAAAGTTTCCTTCTTGCTTTTTGTTTGAGTACCGTTCTCATTGGTAAGAGTACCTATGGTGGCGGGTTTGTCAGATGCTATGACTTTATGTAGACGACAGCTAGAGGGAACGTCAGATATTCCCTCCAGGGATGCCACTTTCTCAAAATAGTGCAAGTTCTAGTACTATAGTACATAATTGAAATTGTGATGCCGTCAGTTCATTATATTTAAGTTCTAGTAATATTTTGTCATATAATGTGTCAGGACTTAATAATAAAATTTTATTTGTAGATTTTTTTAATTATATTAAAAGATTTGATGTATTTTTTTTGTACGAAACCCATGTAACTAAAGAAAATTTCAAAAATTTTACAAAGTATTTTGGTGAGTTTAAACTAGTTTGGTATGAAGCAGTAAAAACATATACGAAAGGACGTGCAAGTGGTGGAACTCTGTATGGGATTAAAACTTCGATGTTGGCAACTTATGATTTTGATGAGCATGAAGGAGTTACGGTAGTCAAACTTTTGCGTAAAAATAATTTGTACGTAATTCCATTCTACATTAACTGCAACAAGTGGAGTGAGGACTTCGAGCGATTTAACAACATCATGCATCTGTTTGGAAACAAAAGCGTCTTAGTTATTGGTGATTTTAATGCAAGAACCAGTAATTTACAAATTAAAACAGTACAAAGTGCAACAAACACTCTAATAAATTATAGTCAAAGAACATCAATGGATAGAGTTTCAAATCAAAATGGAACACATCTTCTAGATCTTCTCCAGCTGTTTGATTGTACAATTTTGAATGGCTGTACGAATGGTGACGTCGAAGGACACTTTACATTTCTAGGAGGACAAGGCAAATCTGTGATAGACTATTGTGCGATTAATAACGATTGGAATGATTTAGTGCAAAAATTTGAAATCCAGTGTAAGAACTACTCCGACCACATGCCAATAGTTGTAGACTGGCTTGATGATACTACACTTAAGGGCACAGATATGAAACTTTTACCTCGATTGAAATGGAAGCAAGAAACAGCTTCTGTATATCAGCAAAGATTGGAAGAAAACCTAGCGAGTTTAAATGTTACGACCGATACTGCCGAAGTAAGTGCTAACAAAATAGTATCTTGCATTAGAAATGCAACAGATAATATTTCTCCAAAAAACCGTCCTAATTTCAAACAAAAGTGGTATGACAAAGAATGTATGATAGCCCGGAAAAAATCGTTTGCTCTGTTAAATGCGTTGCGAAACTCTAACAGTCAAATCTTGAAGAAGTGGTACCTTGAAGCTAACACACGTTATAAGAAATTGTGTCTAACGAAAAAAACCGAATTTGAGAACCATCAAGCTTATTCACTCGGCCAGATAAAAAGTTCCAAGGAATTTTGGAAGACAGTCAGGGAGATTAATGGATCGAGTTTTGCAATAGGAATAGGATTATCTACTGAAGACCTGTCAAACCACTTCAAAAGTCTGCTATACACTAATTCAGATGTGAAATTCTCTTATGCGGAGCCGATGATTCTTGATGAGATTCTTGATTCTGAAATCTCTTTAGAGGAAATAAGCACTGTAATCTTCAAAGGCAAAAATGGAAAAGCTCCTGGTGAAGACGGGATTCCTTACGAGTTCTTCAAGAATGCAACTGTCACTTTGCATTTCCAACTTCAATCGTTGTTTAATAAAATAATCTTTGGAGAAAAAGCCCCATTGTCATTCAAAAGATCTGTGATTTTTCCTATCCACAAAAAAGGAGACCTAAACTGTGTTGAAAACTATAGAGGCATCTCTTTCATGAATGTCCTGGCAAAATTGTTTTGTGGTGTGCTTGTCAACAGACTAGAAACGTGGGTTAACACCTACAACATCTTATCACACTTTCAGGCTGGATTCAGAAAAACATTTTCAACAGTTGACCATATTTTCTCACTCACTTCAATTATTAAAGCGTTCCAAGCCAGAAACAAAAAAGTATATGCATTTTTTGTGGATTTCAAGGCAGCCTTTGATCTTATAAATCGTAATGCCCTATTTTATAAGCTTTCACAACTAGGACTGTCTTCAAACTTCATCAATGTAATAAAAGATTTATACACCGGGTCAAAAGCAGCTGTATGGGATGGGTCAATCTATTCCGAGTGGTTCGAGACGAATAGTGGCGTTAAACAAGGATGTCTTCTTAGTGCACTTTTGTTTGCACTCTTCATTAACGATGTTGTAGCTTGTCTCCCTGGAGGAATTCGTATTGCTGATTTAAACATCAATGTCCTTCTGTATGCCGATGATCTGGTGGTACTTTCAGAATCACCGGAAAGCCTTCAATTGATGATTAATCGATTAGCGGAATATTGTCTTAAATGGAGTCTTGTCATTAACTCAGATAAATCAAAAGTCATGGTGTTTACAAGATCAGCAAGAAGTCGGAACACTTATAATTGGTCTTTTAATGGATCTAGATTAGAAGTCGCCAATGAGTACAAGTATCTGGGAGTGAATCTGAACAGTACTCTTGATTTTAAGAAACATCTTTCAGATAAATCAAAAAGTGCGCAAAGTCTGATCAATGTTTCATGGAGAAATATATTCTTAAATGAACGCATCGAACTTTCAGCAAAATATAAAATATTTGATGCCGTGGTTAAGTCTACTCTGTGTTACGCTGCTCAGGTGTGGGGAATTTACGAATACGAGGATATTGAAAAATTCCAAAGGAATTTCATAAAAAAACTGTTTAATCTACCACTGAAAACGCCTAATTATGCACTATATCTTGAAACAGGTCTTCCTAAACTATTTACACATACGCTAAAACTACAGGCAGATTACATTGTGAAGATTCTATCTTACCAAGATGAACGACTTTCTAATAAAATGGTACTATATGAGTTCAGAAACGAGGACTGGTGGATGTCAAAATGGAAAAGCTTAGGAAGTAACTACGGCGAAGTTCTCTCCATGGATCCAGGAAACTTTAACATTCTCAAAGAACAGCTATACCGCATTATTCAGCAACATGAAAACTCTGTACGTGATACTCTTATAGCGAAAGCAAGCGAATCCGAAAGTAGAATCCTATATTCACAACTTAACACCACTCTATTGCAAAATAACTACTTTAACGACCAGCTAAACTTTAGAGAAATATCGCTCATATTTAAAGTGAGATGTGAACTTCTAAGCCTAAACGGAAGCCCTTACAATGGCAGTTTTAACCAATTCTGTTCTTTGTGCAATTTAAGATCCAAAGAAGACTGTTTCCATTTCGTCAGCATATGTCCCATATTCTCGTCACAACGCCTGTCATACTTCGGGAAGAGAACATTAACGTTACAGGAAACTATCAACATCCTGAATGGTTTTGACTGGAAAACTCTTTACACCTTTTTGAGAGATACTTATAAATATAGAATGTTATTAATAACCGAATTTATATAACTATTTTCTACTATTTTATTCAATATTTAATTAAAATAATTATTTGCATATAAAGATAATAATTGCTAACCGAGCTGACGGCAAAGCCATAGCTTTTAAATTCATTGTTTTTGTTAAACTATGCTAAGAAAAGTAGAAATAAATGAATTACTTACTTACTTACTTACTTACTTACTTACTTATTCCCTCCACAAATCGCCTAAAAGATTCCTTTTTGGCTCGTTTTATTTCGCAGTTGTATTTGGTTAGAGCATTAGAGTAGGTTTGCCAGTCTTCATTGCGTTTGGCTTTATTGAAGAGTTTTCTTACTCTTGATCTTAGTTTTTTTAGATCGTTGTTCCACCAGCTGGTTTGTCTCTTGACTGTTTTAATTTTCAGGGGACAGTTGTTCTCAAAAGCAGAGATAATTGAGTTTTTTGCGTGTTCAGCAAAATACTCGAGTTTATCTTTGGTGTTAATGAGAGGGATTTTGTCTTCAAGAGAATAATTCAGGTCTGAACTATAAGCAGTCCAGTCTGTGATTCTCTTAGGGCGGTAAGTTAGACGGACTGGAGTTTCTACATCTAGTTTAAACCGAATGTGCCTATGATCTGAGCATGATGGTTCCGAGGAGACATGCCAGTTATAGATTAAGTTACTAGTAAAGGTAGAGGACAGTGTAATGTCCAGAACCTCTTTTCTAGTTTTGGTAACGAAAGTGGGTTTCTTACCAATATTATGAACATTCAAATTTTCTTTTGAAATAAAATCAATAAGTGACTCACCTCTTTTGTTGATGTCCGTACTACCCCATAGGGTATGATGAGCATTTGCATCACAGCCAAGGACAATATCTGTCTTGGTGTTACGCGCATGCTCGATCAATTTCATTACCTGAATGGGGGGACATGGTGCTTGGTCGTTTCCAGGGAAGTAGGCCGAAGCTACTATAATGTCCTTGGAGTTGTCGATCCTTACTACCGCCGCTGTCAGGTCCTCAGAGATGAATTCTGTCAGGGGGAAGAAAGATGTGTTATTATCAAATATGATACAAGTTCTAGGTCTAATGGACGAGGTAGAATGTAACAGCCTACCTGTTGGTGTTTTTAGGCCTAGTATTTTCCCGCTCGTGCTGATCCAGGGTTCTTGCACGAGGGCGATGTTGAGACATTTCTGTCTCATGGTGTTTGTTAAGACCGCCGAAGCGGCCTTAGCATGTTGGAGGTTGATTTGAACAACCTCCATGTTTCTATGGTTTTTGTTGAGAGGGAGCTTTTGAGTGGGAGCCCCCTCTGTTTCCACCACGTCCCCTGTTTGTCAGCTGACGTTGTGGGTTGGGCGACTTTCCGCTGCTTGAGCTTGACATTGACTGTCCAGCTCTGTTTTTGGCAGGTTTTTGTGACGTAAAGTCGATGGTCTTATCAGACCTCGCAGCAGGAGCGAAACCGGGTCTATCCAGTTTGCTGGGCCTAATTTTGTGTTTCATCCCCTGCTCAGGAGCGGACTTACCAGCTCCTGGTACAGGTTTTGAGGGATTAGGAATGGAAGTTCCACTTGGAGAAGATGCTTCGTCATCCGGAGGAGATGGTTTATCCGTCTCTTTGGGTAACGGGGCATCGGCTTTGCTGACCGTGGAGGTCACAGATTTCGGAGTGCTAGGGTTCTTCTTGATCCTGAACTGGACTCTGTTCATATTATAGAACGGTTGGCAGTTCATTTCCTCAAGAAGAGACACTGAGCGCTCGTCCATCGAAATGGTTAAGGCAAGACCCTGGGGGTTGGAAACTTTCCGAAGGATTTTCCATTCTTTTGTAGGAAGAACTTTGTTCTGAAGCCTCAGTAGCTTTAGGACATCTTCTACACTTGTTGAAGAGCCAGGGAAGTAAGCTGTGGCTACACATGGTTTCGGGAGATCATCTCCCTCCACCATCCGCAGTTTGGCATACTCCCAAGGCGAAATTCCGCAGACTGTTTTCGCTAGCCAGTCTTTGGTGTTAGAGTCGGCACAGTTCACCGTTAGCCATCCTGGTTTGTACGAGCAGCCCAGAAAACGAATCTGTGGGCCATCTTCTGCGAGCTTATGCAGTTCGCTGATGATGGCATTTTCCACTGCTTTTTGTTGTACTTCGTCTAGATGTCCAACGGGATAGTCGTCAGATACGACACCGACTTTTATCATCCCTGCAACCTCATTGAACAGCAGAGCATTGGATTTTGCCCTTTTGCTCGGTTCAGGGGTGATATTGTTTGAACTAGACCTCCGCCTTTTGGCAGTGGTCTCGATTGCTGTTTGAGATGGACTGGAGAGAACCTTCTCAACTGCTTTATCGTAAGGCAGATTATCTGCCAGAAGTCTTCTCAAGTGCTTTTTTTGAGACGTTGTAAGCCGTCTCCGCTTGAGATTAAGTTTTTCAAGCTCAAGAGTCTTTTCGGATTCACCTCCAGAAGCTTCACAGCTTCCGTAGTTTTCCACCGTCTGGACAGAGCTTTGACCACCGACGGATTCGAAGTCGCTGTCGGATTGAGCCACTACTGGACGGTCTATCCATCCAGCAGAGGCAGGAAGTTCAGCCATTGGCTGACAGATAGAGGAGCAGTCATCTGTTCCCCCATCAGAGTTGTTGGTATTAAAAATATCTATTTTGAATCCCACGAGTAGCTAGGGAAGTAATGGGGTTCATCCACGCAGAGCCCCGCGTTACATGGATAAGGCTAGAATGATCCTGGAGTTCGCCGGTAAACCAGAATACACCGTTAGCAACTGAGCTATTTGATAAATGGGCCCTCAGCTTGGCAGATCATCGGCACGGTTCGGTTGACACCTTGATACCAGCCCATGGGAGAGAAGGTTGAGGAAAGCAGGACAAAGGAAAATAGGAAAAGGGATAGGGATGGGAGGAGGAAGGTAGGGAACCTCGAATCTATGGTCAAGTTGCATCGAGGAGTGTTGAACTATTGATGAGTAAAGGAACAACTCAACAATTCAATCTGACCTTACCTGATCCCCATCCTGACATCGCACAGGACAAATGTGGTGATCATTACCACTCGGCACCCCCTTGGAGGGTTTGAAACGAGGATTTTTTTTTCAATTAAGTAGCCCAATGTAAATACCTGGCTTCAATAAAGTAACATACTGTGTTATATGGAATGAGACTGTAAACTTGTGTTCTTGAAATGATATCAAATACAAATCTTGAGTAAAGTTCAAAAATAAGAAATGGAATCACATCGTCCGCCATCCTCCAATTTATTTATGACCATCAGAACTGTGTACAATGTCATAAAAAAATACTTAAGAAATATCGAAATACCAACAAAACTTTAATGCGGCATTAAAAAAAATTAATTACCCATACGTGACCTCAAAAATATTGCAAATGGACCAAAAAGCTTGAAATCACAAAATTAAGTTTTTAAACAAATATAATATTTTAAAATATATGAGATATGATTAACAACAAATTTGATATTATATGAAATTGGGATAAAAACTTCATTCAAAGACTTATTTTCAACTATTACAATTTATCCCGATAAAATAGAGGACGCTTTTCAAAGATCTCCAATACAAATCATCAATATCTATCTAGAAGGACGAGCTTCGCCTGACTCCAGCTAAGAACATCAATATCAATTTGAAAAAAAAAATTGATATAAAGACCATGACTCTTTATCTGAACAAAAATGAAGACAGAAGTTTTATCGTTATACTGTCTCCTGGGCGACTTCCGACAAACACTTTCCTGTAATCCCAAAATCAACAGCGGTGGATGAATTAAACGCATGTCTCAAGTCAGAGCATTTGTAGAGATACGTGAAAACCATTCCATTGAGTGTAAATGTGCGAATGTTCCTGCAACAATAAGAACCGCAGAATTTTTCTACAAAAAAAAATGTTGAGAATCGTAAATGAACAAATTCCGGTAAATAGCTACTTAAAGTGGTTGAATATCGATTCCACAATTTAGTGGGCCAGACTAAGATCTAAAACGTTTAACTTGCTAATTAATTTACAATTAATTTTTTTTTTTTTTTTTTTTTTTTGACTTTACTCTCTTTTCTTATAAAATCTCTCTTAAACAATGTGACGTTTATATACACAGCTGGTCAAAAAAATAGGTTCAATTATTTTTTTTTTATATAAACTTAATTTTTTTATATGTTTTGTTTATTTAATTATTATTTTAACATTAGTTTTCATAGGACTATCAATACTTAATGAAATATTAATATTTAAGGCTTTTAAATTAAGTAAATTAAGTAATTATAAATTTTATACAATAAAACGGACGGTGTAGACATTTGCGCCTGGACAAAAAAATAGGTGTGTCTTCCTTAATTAAGAATAATGATAGTTTGAATGCAAAATTTGTTGTATTTGATAATAATTTTCGTTTACCATTCTCTTATAACCCGAGTATACGACATTGTTATCCAAAACTTTTTGAAGTCGGCGTGGCATTGACTCAATAAGCTTTTGGCATGTTTCTTGGGGTATAGAATACCATTCCCTCTGGACAGCAGCCCACAATTGGTTCCCATTTGGAAAATATTGACCTCCTAGTTTCCGCTTAAGCTGATTCCACAAGTTCTCAATCGGGTTGAGATCAGGGGATTGACTTGGCCACGAAACGATTGAGACTTCTTTCTCTCGAAACCAATCCTTCACAAGATGCGCCGTATGTTTCGGATCATTATCCTGCTGAAATTTCCATCGGAGAGGCATGTTTTCTTCGGGAAATGGAAGCATAGCATCTTCCAAGATATCCCTATAACCGTATTTGGTCAATACGTTATTAATGCGGACCCACACCATACCAGGAAAAACAGCCCCAGACCATTATATTTCCTCCTCCGTGTTTGATTGTTTTCCGGGTATAGTGAGGGTGGTAGTCCTTTTCTTTTGGTCGCCTGACATTACGCCCCGAATCTGATGAGAACAAATTAATTTTTGTTTCGTCACTCCAGAGGATATTTCGCCATTTTTTTGCTCCTTCAGGTCCGTTCCAACTTCTATGGTTTAAGGCAAATTCTTTTCGGGACCTTATTTTACTTGCTCTTAGTAAAGGAAATTTCCTGGCAACTCTTCCTGGTAGGTTGAAGCTCTGAAGCCTTCTGCGGATTGTGCGGGCACTGACTTCATTATTGATTTGTGCTCCTATTGTCCTTGACGAAGCAAAAGGTTTAGATTTAGCCTAAAGGAGGACACGGCGATCAGTGGTGACTGATGTTTTTTTCGGCCTCCCACAATTTTCGAGCACTAATCTGGCCTTGAGTGCATTTGTCACACAATTTTGGGATCTTCCTAGGGCTTCTGCTATAAATTTGTAAGTCTTACTTTCATTTCTTAGCTGTAAAACTACCCGTCTTTCTTCCGCCGAACAGTGGACGGTTCTACCCATACTAAAAGTCTAATAAACTATTATTTATTATTATTTATTATTTTATTTATTAACAACTATCATTTATGGATAGTAAAATTATTAAAAAGAGGTTACCTTGAAATTTAGTATTTTTTTGAAATAACAAAGATATAAACTGTGGGTTTATTTGGAGAACACCTATTTTAATGACCAACTTCTTAAAAACACCAAATCCTAATGCAACAAAGAAAATAGAACAGCTCAACATAACACACACAAAATGCAGTAAACTCAGCATCAGTGTCAACAGAATAACCGTTTTTTCTTAAAACAAGAAAAAACAGTTATTTTGCATCAAAGACAACAGTGGTGCGAAAAAATTTGATCACACCTATTTTTTTGACCAGCTGTGTATATGCAACAAACTGATCCGGCAAACTTTATTCCACCAAAATTCATTAATGTATTGAAAAGATTGATATTTTGAAATTACAAACAGACACTTTATTTCTATGTGCGTGCATTTTTATTTTTTTTTTTTTTACTGGTTGGTTTGGAGTTCACACTCTAAAGGGGTACATATTCTTAGCTGTCAATAGGAAAAGCACTACTCAAACTCAACCATCAGAAATCTCCATTTTAGTTTTTCTTATAAAAAATACCTTAACCTGAATTCACATAACATCAAAATATCTTCCATGCAGTTTTAAATCAAACTTTTGGTATTTTCGTAGTCTTCAGAATGACTCGGAAATTATCATCTCTTTCCGTTTTTAACATCTAGGTTATGAAGTAGTGCTTCAAGTTCTCAAAACTGCCAAACCATGAATAATTAATTCTTGGGTGATGAACTTAGAATTCAGCCGATGATGGCGATGTCGATGGTTCATAAATAAATGAAATAGTAACGTGTTCCATTCGGAACTCATGCTTAGGTAAGATACTGTTGAGGCACGTCTGTTTTCAAAACAGAATTTCCAAGGGCATGCTGTCAACCGACTTTTTCAGAAGATGCATGGATGAGGACGAAGGGGAGACAATAATTATCAATTACCTTTGTAAATGCCCTGAACAACCTTAAAGAATCCAATTCGGAAATTTTCTTCTTCACCATCATAACTGATCTGACACAAAGTATGTATGTCAGCCTGTCCATTATCTGACAGATACCTACATATACCAAACTTTAAGTAGTAAAATTGTGTTGCCTCTTCGTTGGATTTGAAGATTCGGCGGGCTGTAGCGTTCCCCATGCTTCCCTACGCCATTGTATTTATAATCTATAGTATTCCCAATAAGACGAACGTTTGGTGCGCCATCTATGAACGAAGTTCACAAACAATTGATTGGTGAGTTAGGAGTGGTTTTCGTCTAGATTGCCATGGGAAGCAAAAACAATAATAGAAAACATTTCATGCAAAGTAGATATCACAACTAGCGCCGCCATTGACGAAGTTCAGAATTAAAAAAATATGCGTTCCATGAAATTACTATAAAAATGTATAAACAATGCCTACGCTCCACATGCTCTAGCCAACTAAACTGCTATTTTCTGAGCTACGGGATACATAATGCAAATACAAATCCACGCTACCGAAAACACTTCCACAGAAATTAAATTCAATTCTGCCCATTCTTTCAAAATCCTTGCCAAATAATAAATTTAATGTTTGCTGTCTGCATGTTTGAAAAAGTGACGCTATTAACTTGTCTGTCAATGTTTTGATTATCTGTCAATTCCAAAAAATGGAACTCATTTAAAATACAAAAGGAACTGCTACGCCGTTATTAACACCTCTGCAATATTATGAGGCATTAAAAAGCGTTTCTATGCTCATAACATATTTTGTTCTGCTAGGCTTAGCTGCCTTCATATATCCTCAAGCACAAACAAAACAACTGTCAAAGGATATTTTTTGACGGTTCGCCTATTTGGCGTGAAATGTTTCAATCGCGTGTTGCCATCCATTAGGGCGAATAAGTTGAAGTTGATTTTTTGGTAGCTTTTTTTTAGCAGTGGAACACTGTACCAGGCATAACTACCAAACTATACCTGAAGTAGACTTCTTAAAGTTGAAAAATTAGGTTCGTGCTCAAGTGTAGGTACCTCTATGTATATGCTTGGCAATTGCCGAATGTTGGTACTTTTAAATAACACCTCCAAGACCTATTTATTCTATTACTGCAGCAATGTTTTAAACACAGAAATATACTTGTACAATGCAATTAATGACAGCTTAGCTTAGATAATGGATACTTTATAGTAGTTCCTGTTATTTTAGTTTGTTCCTTTGCTAAGCAAATTTAATTAGAATTGGATAACAAAAACTCCACTGTTCGTTCGCGTGCTAGTTTTTTGTAGAAATGTGATGGAATATCCTGATTGCAAAAAAAGCAAATTATAATTGAACATTCGTTTTGTTTTGCATGATTTCACAAGAAATTAACAATTCTTTTCAAGTATTCCCTAGGTCAGAAAGCAAAATTGAGATAATTTAGTGAGACTTAGAAATTTCCTTAGAAATACAAGGTGGCACATATTTAATTAGAATTTAACAAGAGCGCTAAGACGTCAAATGTGGGCTTCAACGTAAATATTGGACATTGAAACGGTGGTGTTGGTAAGGTTTATCATTTAATAGGTTCATTTCAACCGAGTCGTAATTGGTTGAGATACACTTTCAAAATCATATACAATAATAAAACAAGTGCACGACTTATTCGCATGAACTTGCTCTTATGTGCGACAGTGGTCTTGGGGCTGAAGATTTTGGAAAACAAAAGTAGGGGAAATATTATATGGAATTTTATTAATCACTTAAAAATAACTAGGTAAAATGTTTTTTGGAAAAAATGAAGTAAGCCACCTGATCTCTTTCACTGTTTTGAATATTCAGAAAAAAAAACTTTCCAATATCGTCGGAACAGTTTTTTTTTTCAAAAGACTTCGAATTAATATTGCAATTTTTTTTTAGTATGTTAACATTAAGCAATTTTTAGTTCTTATCAGAAAAAAAAAATTAAAAAGTTTAAAAAAAATATATTATTTCGTCTATAAAACATATTTAAACATTAAAAATTTAATTAAAATAAATCAACTGGCTTGCTAGAAAATTTGATTTAAAAAACCGGTCTTTTGATAGGTAGCGGCTATAAAACTTTTAATGGAAAATCTATTTTAACTAAAAAATATAGTTTACACAAAAACACCATTCAGACAGTTTTATCAAAATCATAGGAACCGTTTTTGAGAAAATGTATTTTTTGCTAAAAATTTTATTGCAGGTACCATTAGTTTTAAAGCTAGAATGCTAATTCCAAACATCCCTCTGTAGGGCGTTACAATAATATGTACCGTGTATCAAGTTTTAAACAAATCGGTCAATCCTTTTAGGCAAACAGACTGAATCGGACCCCCTTTTTTCATCGTAAGGAAGTTTTTGCGAATGTAGTACCTACTTTATATGTAGGAGGGTAGGGTGGAGCTGTTGGACCACTTTTTACTCCAAGTCTCATAATTATCAAACTTTTCATGGTACAACCATAAAGCTGACATTGAAATAAAGAATGGTATTCTCGCTTCTAAATGAAGTTTTCAAAAAATTTTAATATTTTTCCGCAGAAAAAAATGCTGCGCTATTTGGACTTAGTTGGATCCACAGTTATCCCTGTAAAATGTATGTTTCCCTTCGGTTCTACCCGTTATTTGTAGGTCTGGTCAAGAGTGTATGGCATAAGGCCTTGGCTCTACAGAGCTGTTCTTGTCACAATATTCATTTATGTATTTATAAAGCACTCAATGTAATAATTAGCCTTTCCGTTTTGTCAAGGTCATTGTATGCAGAAAACAGAGATCTAACACTCTATATACTTAATAGTTTGATATCATATATTTTAGGTGATATTAAAAATATTGAACCAATTTGAAAAGATAGTAGAAGTAAAGAGTTATTGGCTCAGAAGTTAGAGGGGGGGGGGGTACAGAGTTTAATGTTATAAAAAAGACGTCGTGTCATGCTAGAGAACTTGGCTGGACACTCACGTGCCATTTGATTGAATTATGAGCTCCGGTACTCTCTTGACTTAAACTGGGAATTATGTACATCTTACAATTTTCTATTTTTTAACAAAAGACTTTGATTAGATATTCGTTCACTGTGGCGTATGTGGAATCTTTTTTTTTTAATTTCCTAAGTAAATGTTGAATTAGTTTTATTACTTTTTGGGGTGGTTATGGTAAACTTAGTTTCGTCAGAAGGCTAATTGTTATTAGTTAAACTGATACCAATATGATAAAGAAGAGCCAACAAAAGACCACTACGACAAAACTAATGTGATGAATAGTGGAAACAGAGGGAATTCGTTCCCACTATTCCGATTATGTATTATAGGGAGCTATCAAAAATAATAATATAATTGCGATTATAGGTAGGTACTATAAAGCAAGTAAAAAAAAACAGATTCTAACAATCAAACATGATAGAGAAGTTGAAACAGTTGGTCTGCGAATTCCATCCGTCTCTAGAGCCTAAACGGATGGGCCTCATTGCTTCAAATTTGGTATTTAAAATTTGTTTGGCCGTCCCTCGGAAAGTGTTTTTAATTTTTGCTTTAGGCCCAAAAATATCGGTACCTGACATACAATTATAAACAAAAAGTTTTATTTTCTCGAAAACAGCTCAAACAAGTTTGATAAAACTTTTAGAATGCTATTTTTTTAGGATAATCTATTTGTCGTTTGAAAAAGATTTTTCGGAACTTGTCTTAAAACGGTACCTCAATTTTCAAATCAAATTTTCTCGTAAGCTATACATCCGATTTCAATAAAATTTTGGACACAGGCAGTCATTTTTCATTTTGAAAGCCAAAATTATTAAAAATAAAAAATAAATGCTTTTGAGAATTTTGATATTTTATATCAATAGGGTATAATTGGTATAAAATATCAAAATTCTTAAAAACATTTTTTTTTTATTTTTTTAATAATTTTGGTTTTCGAAACATTTAGACAACGGGTGGATTCAATTTTTTTTAATTATTTTAGCAGATAGAAAAAATACTAGATTTTCTCAAAATGACAAACTCAAAAAAATTTCGAACGATTTTCAATACTTTTTTTTCTGGATAGACATATTGTTGCAATATTATTTATGTTGGGAAACCGAATTTAAATTACTCTATGATGAGAGAAATTATTAAGACGAAACAAATAAACCGCGTAACTTTGGATTAATTCGAATCCAATATTAATTAATTATTAAGAAGAACAACGAGTAAACAAATGTGCAACCGGCACCGCGCAAAAAAATTTCGTTATTGACGAAATGTCAAAATAAAAGAGAGAAAATGGATAAAGAAAATTGCAACAACAACTGCAGTGATATATACAGTCTCACGGGGGATTCGTCGAATAAAAAAAGTATGTAGGTAATCAAAGCGATCGCATGTGAAAAGAAATTATTGCAGGTAGGTGAGGTGGGTATATTTTAATGTAGGATTAAAATTTAAAGAGATGATTGGATTAAAGAGATATGGTTTGATGGTTTGATGGAAGGGGGTGGAACGTAAATACAAGTATTTACGTTACAGGGTGGGCGCCAGGAATCTTTAATGGTAGTTTGCCTTACCAATACAAATCTGAAAAATCTTTAAATTTCAACAGAATAAACACAAGAATTTATTATTCCCAATGGGAATTTTAAATCTTTTATTGGAAGTTATTGGTCTGGGAAACCGTGGCAAATGCCGGGATAAAAACCCAGAGTCTTTTCAATCAACAGAAAAAGCAAGAACAATAGTTTTTCGAGATTAGCAGAAGGCTAATTCTCGAAAATAAAATAGAAGCAAAATAAAAAAAAAAAACAAACAATGGTTTGTGTCAAATGGACACAAAGAAAGGTCGCAATGGTAATGGAAAGTAGAAAAAAAGGTCACGAGTCCTACAATCTTGGGAGGAAACGAATAATCAGCGAAGGCCTACTTTAATAACAAATAACAATATATTTTCCCCACACAGGGTCACAAATAAAAACAAATTTACGCAATTTAAACAACCAAAATACAAGCTGAAATTCTGGTCACAACCAGACACAAAATACTTAGCTTCTGAACGTTTTCCAACCAGAATATCCTTCTCAATTTCTCCACAGTATGTCTTTCAGATACCTCAATCTTTATCTATTTTTTTATACCACAATTCTAATCTCAAATCTTAGTTTCGAAACAATATATAGTTTTTCACTTCTCTTCCAAAATTCTTTTTTCTCAAAAATTTCCTTCTTCTCTTTTTGAAATCCAAAATTGAATTATTATCCAAAATGGAGGCTTGGCTTGTCCACTTCACCACGGCCATATAGCCATCCTCTTCGGATCTTTTGCGTGGTGGTGTTCTTGTCTCGGTCATACAGCAGCATCTTGCCAATATAGGCTGAGAAGTGCGACCGAGTACCGACCGAGAGCAGTGATACAACCATTGCACGCGATCCTATGCGTTGAAGATGCGATCTCCATTGGCTCAGTGGACGTGTTCAGCTGTATAACATCAATTATATTTTAATTTTAACAGGCAAGTGAAAAACTACGACACAACGCGTCTCCAGCTCATCCGCTGGCTCAACACGAAAGACTGTTGCGAGTGAGTCTCCAGCTTATCCGCTGGCTCAACACGCTGGCTCAACACGAAAGATAAGGACCTGTTTTGTTATCCTCTCTGAGTTACTCTCAAAACTCTTAGAGGACAACGGACTCAAAATGTGGGTCGAAAAATAGGAATGGATAGGATGGAGCGGAAAACAGGTTTCAAGAGTCAGACCGTGACGAAAACAACACGATCAGAAAGAGGTTTTGAGAACCACAAAGGAATAGCTTTTGTTGCGGTAAATCTTATCGTAACAATATAGTTTTGAAATTTTATTGCATAACTAGCTTTTGCCCGCTACTTCGTACGCGTAGATTTTTTAGAATAAAGTAGGTATCTCAGTATATTTTTGTTTTTGCACAACCGGTTCAAAATGGGAGGTATGCGTGGTATGAAAGCTATATACTTTACCAACTCTACAGCCGTAAGATTTTTGGCTTCTGTATAGTATTATTTCGAAGTATCATAACGGTTAAAATTGTAAAGTTGGAGGGTTAAGTTCTGAAGAAATATACGAATATACCTAATTGGAATGCCCACTTTCAAAACGATGCTGCGCGCCGATACTGCTATTTATGGCAGCTCCGCTTCATCAGTTTTGGGCGTAAGTATTGCTCGTTCACCGTTCTTTACGGTTACATTATTTTTCGATTTCTGCTTTCGCTGAATAAGGCATTGTCTATATGGTGGTAAATAGCGCCATCTATGATGTTTTTGATGTAACTTCTATTCAGAACGACTAACTTATTTCTATTCATGTATACGTAGGTAAGTGTGGCACTATTTTATTATGTAATATTATGCTAACTTCCTTAAAATCTTTTAATTTTGTGTTAAGTTCATTGAATAATGTTCGATTTCAGCAATTTAAAAAAAAACAACCAGAATTATATATTTTCCTGCGATAAAATGTAGCCTATATTTTAAGTTGGCGTACTACCAATAAATCTGCGAAAACCGCATTCAATTCCATGCAGTAGTTTTTGCGTGATGCGCGTACAAACATACAGACAGACAGACAGACAGACAGACAGACAAAAATTCTAAAAACGGTTGTTTTGGCTTCTGTGGGTCTAATAGAGACTTCCCATATTAGTTTTGCATCTATATCTTCAATGTACAGACATCGACCCGTTACAATTTTATTATAAATATGTATAGATTACAGTGTTTTCGAAACAATTTTTAATTATTTTTAATATTACGTACTTACGAGTAAATTGTGGATCTACTGAGCAATTATCTAGCATAGGAGCAAATTCGTTCGACCCAGTCGTGCATTTTATTTGTTTATGATTGTATGGCAGATACCGCTATTTGTCAACATAGAGCAAAAATGATAAAAGAATAATCGCAAGGGAATTCCAAATAATTACTAATTACCAAGTTTGAAGCAAATCAAGCCATGTCATGTGTGATTGTTATTTCATTTTTTTTTTTTTGCACGAATCTATAACTTGCCTAACATGGATGTGGTACCTATAATTTTAAGTAAAAAAGTAATTGAAAAATAATAGCACTAACTACTAAATACATCATACATTTATTATCAATTATTACTTACTAAGAAGCCAAGTTATTATGTTGAAAAAACCAAACTAAAAAAAAATTAATCGAAAATGTTCTATGATTTGATTTGATTTAAAACAGGAAGATTTGATTTAAAACACAAATTTACACTGATCGATTGCGAATAAATAAATTTATATAATGCTTGTTCTTAACTTTCACATTTATAAAACACAAAAGTGTTCGTGGTTCCGCTAGTTACGACAAAATGCAACTTAAACCAGTATTTTTAATAATTTTCATGTAGTACTCTCGGTTTCTGAGAAATTCGCGTAGTTCAACTTGCCCCGTGGTCCAATTAATCCCGCCCTACCCTAGGTGCCTACCTATAATCGCAAGCAAAAATAAATACTTATAAATTCTTAACAAAACAAAATAAAGTGCACGACTGGGTCGTACGAACTTGCTCTAATGTGTTAAAATGGTCTTGGGGCTTGAGATTTTGGGAAAAAAGCGTTGAAAAAATCATATGAAATTTTATAAATCACTTAAAAATCAATACCTTAAATGTTTTTTGGAGAAAATGAAGAAAGTTAACAAGTTTCTTTTACGTTTTTGAATTTTTACGAAATTTTTTTTTCAAAATCGTTCAACCAGTTTTTTCACAAAACAGTTTTTTTAAAAGATTTTTCGAAAATATATTCCAAATTTTTTTTAGAGTATGCCAACTTCTAGCACTTTGAGGTTTTTATCAGAAAAATAAAATTAAAAAAAAAATAGATTAAACCGCTTTTGGAAAAAAAACAAAAATTAAAAAAAAAAAAATTGAAACTTTTTAAAAAACTCAAAAAAAACTTTTTTTGAAAAATTTAAGAATTTATATTAATTATTTCTTTTATAAAAGGGCTTCTACATTAAGAAATTTTTCGAAATTCGTCAAGTGGCTTACGAGAAAATCTGGTTTTAAGAAACCGGTAATATGGGAGGTACCGTTATAAGACTTTTCCTGAAAAATCTATTCCAACCAAAACATAAAGTTGACACAGAAAACACTATTCAGAAAGTTTTATCAAAATCGTGGGAGCCGTTTTTGAGAAAAATTAATTTTTTCACTAAAAATCGTATCGCAGGTACCGTTAGCTTTGGAGCTAGAAGCCTAACTCCAAAAACCTCTCTCTAGGACGTCATAATAATACTATGTACCAAGTTTGAAGCAAATCGGTCAAGCCGTTTAGGCTGTAGGTGCCGATACAGATGAACGGACAGACAGGCAGACAGGCAGACAGACAGAAATTGTCGGACCCATTTTTTAGGCTTCTCTATCATCGTTATGTCATGTTTGGTTGATATCGTGACCATTTACACAATTTTAAAAACAATATTTATAGTATTCATAAATCCTCGTGAAGAACTTAAAAAAGTACCTAAAACAAAACCTTAATATCAATCGCAAATCGCTAATGTCTTCTAAATACTAGGTATACAAAATATTGACCTTCAAAAAATAAGCACTTAATACCTTCTATTTGTGTCCCCTTCATCCATTAGAAACATATAAATGGTCCCTTTTTCAACATCACATAACATGCTGGCATGACAAATGCCGTAACATAAAAACGAAATTATCTCAATAAATTGAGTGAACTGAAGAGGTGTTAAAATCATATCCACTTCACCGGTGCTTAGGGTCATGAGAAAAATACTCCTAACACCACATAATTCATATGAAGAAGAACAAAAAAAAAAAAAAAAGATAAATAAACCAATCAACCGCCCCCCAGTACACATTAGACACCACTAAACTGCCAAGAAACATATATTTTCACAGGAAATCCGATAAATCAATGTTAAAGTGTCCCTCCACCTATATATAAGAAGACCTTTGTGGAAAAGGTTCAGTTCTCGATTCAAAGGGTGACGAAGGACATTTATAGCAAAAGCGCCCATGCGGGCAGAAACACTTTAAATTATTACATCAATTCTTATGATTGCGTATCCTGCAGCCTTTGGCGCCCAATATTTTATGCTTCAAGTGAACATTTGAACATTTTTAAAACATTGAGTGTACGAGTACGAGTATATGCTCAACGTTGCTTGGCTAACATACGTATTGTTCGCAAGGACGTGTTGTAGGAAGTTCCACATTTTCATAGCGTTTTGAACTTTGAAAATATGTGTATGTATAGGTATTATGTGAGTTTTATTGCCAAGACGGAAGTTCAAAAATGGTTTTGTGTAAATCGAGTGTATTGTTCCCCAATGAAACTTTTCCATATGGTTTCGAAGGATGGGGCGGAGGGGTTATTGCAGACAGCAGGGGGCTTTCTTCAAGAAACTCAATCTTCAGATATACATTTTATGCAAAACTCAGTCCGGCTCCGGGATGCAGTGTAAACACACAACATGCGAACAATATTATTGGCAGATGAAATCTTGGCATGAACTCGGAAAGATTGCGGAAAAGTGTCTTCCTAAGTTCCGTTGAAACACACTATAGACGGTGGTTGACTAAAAATTAAAATGGGTCTTCCTGTTCTTCTTCTTCTTCTACTTCTTCTTGTTTGAGAGGTTGGTCGGTATATTGTATTCAAGACTTATAAAAGTTTGACTTAGAAAGGTCATGTGAGGCAAACGTCTCAATAGCACGTTTGTGAATTTTCAAAACGTGCGAGGTCACATAATGTTATAGTCTATATCATAGCATTGCTCTGGAAGTAATAGTCTTGTTGTGATTGGTTTTTCATTTCTCCCGTTCCAATATACATAAGTGGGAAAGAAAATTTGATAAAAAAATAAACCTTTTACTTGGAAACAAAGAAAACATCATGGGATTTTTTAATAACATAATGACAAATACTGAAAAATATCAAATAATAAATTTAGCCTTACCGCTTGATTTTCCAATAGCTTCTGATACCAGCAACACCCCATTCTGATAACGAATTCTAATTTTTCATTCACTGACTCTAGATTTTCTTACAGCGCAGCGCCGACATTACATACAAGTCCTTGCCAACAATATTCTATGAAATTTTACTTCTTTTGTCCCGTACAGAGTACCTCAAGGTTCTATCTAAGGGCCCTTTCTTCTTGCCTTGGTCAACGGCAATACCTATTTACTTATTTAAGGCTGCGCAGACAGTCCATATCGGAGCACGTCCTCAATCAACAAGCCCCTACAGCTAGGCCGGTCGCTCGCAAGTGGCCTCCAGTTGTACTCACTAAGTTGGTTGAGGTCGTTTTACACTTAACTGCGCCACCTAAGATGGGATCTTCCAGAACTGTGCGGCCCTCCGGGTTGGAATTGAAGACTCGTCGGGCTGGAGCGTTTTCTTCCATACGCTCTACATCACCGAGCCATTTAAGCCGCTGTTTTTTCAGCTTTTTGACCAGGTCAATGTTGCTGTAAAGCCCGTACAGTTCGCCATTGAATCTTCTCCGCCGTTCTACATTGATACATACAGGAGCCCAGCCTCTTTTCACCCGATTGTGTAAATGTCCACGCTTGCACTTCTGCCCCATACAGCAGGACTGGAATGAGAAGGGTCCTGTTTAGTGTCCGCTTGGTCTTTTCTGAGAGGGTTAATGCCTTCTAAGCTCGAAGAAACAGCGATTGGCAAGAGTGAATCTTCGGCTGACATCTTTACTGTTATTGTTTTGAGATTTGTGAATATCTCCTTTCTTGTGGGCACAGGATGCTGATGATTATCATTTGTCAAGCATACTTTCATCCGACCAGATTGTACAGATGACTTGATGTATGCTCCTCACGGCAATACGGCCAGATGTAAAAGCCTGACCACTACGGACGGAGTATCGCCTTTTATAAGTCAGGGTCTGAACAAATCTTGATTGGAATTGTTTAAGTATAACTTAATGCACCATCTTGAAATTCTAAACTATTGATTTGTTCATCAGAAGACATTTTTTTTTATATGAAAATTATAAAAGTACGGATCGATTACGCCGCGTGTCCAAAATTCACACCAAATTCCTTCGTCCCATATAGTTATACGGTAGTCCAAAAATGTGCCTTGTCTGATTTTTTGGCGAAAATTGTAATTCTCTTCTAAACGCTCCGACCGACGCGACGCGACGACCTGTCAGCGAAAAAGTGGCAATGTATTTGGTCGTGAACCCTAAGCTCCTGGATTTGTTGCACAATTACTATACATGTCCCGACGCAAATTCGCTATGTTAAAGTCTCTGAAAGGCCGAGTTGCTGTACACTTTCACTGACAGGGGCGATTTTTTTGGCTGACCTTGCGTTCCTTTGACGTACCAATTTTGGCTGATTGATAATACCGAACCGGTAGACCTAAATTAGGCCACTTACCAGTGAAGAGTCGACTTTGAAGGTCCACCGCATGTACCGGGATCTGACGGATCTTCTTTGGTTAATCCCTTAGGTATATAGAAGACAACACCAGAAATACAGTATTCAAGATGCATTCCTTTAAAGGGCGAAGGAAATTAGTTTCCTTATTTAAGGATTGTCGTACGTATGTTCAAAATAAAATATCACTCCAAGGTCCTCCTTTTGTTTTGAATACTTATGGTCTCAAATTTTTATACAAATAATTCAAACAAAGACTCTTCAAATAAAAACTTTCGTTAAAATACTTAAACATTCAAAACCTTCCACAAAATTAAAGAGAAACTATAACTCCACAAGCACGTGCCATCATCCAGCAAAGCTTACAACTTTTCAAGTAGCTACTACGTACCTATACTCGCAATGTTTTCCAAGTACATTTATGGTATATACTCTACTCATATCCTGACAAGTCGAGTGTCGACCATCCAGCATCTAGAAAATATAAAACAAACTTTGGCCACTCTGTTCATTCTCCTCCATCATGGTAATAGTTAATTGGTAAACTTCTAAATTACGTGCGTAATTCTCGGGTTTCCATGGTAAAAAAGCAAATATATAACTGTGTGCACTGCTAAACAAAGGAAACATACCTATCTAACCCATGTGCTATATCTAAATAGTATGTGCTTTGTGCTACCTATTCCTATAGTGAAAGCGACCACGACCATTTTCTGTAGGGAAAAATAAAATTTGTAACTTGCAATAAAACTTTTAGTTATTTTAGAAACCTCATTGAAGCGCATACTGCATGTTTTATTATAAAGCTCTTCTCTTTCCGAAAGCCACAAGTTTAATTAGACTTTAAATTTTGTGCATTTTTCATTTTAAATTTTGAAACAATGAAGCAGACTCGCAGTTTCGGAGTTTTAAAAATTAATAGTTTCATGATGATGCAAATTGTCCCGAGAGAAAGAAAATCGGAATGCTAATTGAAGTTTTGTTGGCATTGCAACTTTGCAATATGAAAAGGGGAATAACATTGAGTTGTAGTTGTCGGTGTTGAATTTGTTCGTAAAAATTAAATTTAATTAAACAAAAATTTTTGGTTTAATGCTACATACCACAATGCAAGTAAAACTTGCTTCTTAAAATAAAACTCAAATTAATTCACCATCGCACTACTCTCGGGTTGTCACTCTTGTTGACCGGTTTATTCAACTCACCAGTTCTATCGATGTCCTTATCCACATTAACATCAATCCACAGTCCACAAAAATACTGCGGAGCACGTGCACAAATCAATGAGAATCAATATGCTGCACGGTCAGCTGATGCGAGTCATCGGTGCCGCCATATTGCGACATGCGACACATGGCCGATCAAATTTGGAGTGATGGCGATGGGTAAAGAGTTTCTTTCTATCAAAGATTAGATTGGCCGGATGGCGTCCAAGCGTCGTTGAATTAGCTCTCTCTCTATCATCTTTCTGTTCTAAAAGATGCTAAAAATGTTGATGCAAATGATCTTTCCAATAATGACCATTCTCTTGAGGAATAAATGTCAACAATGACGCTACACAACCAACGGACAAACATACGAGCACGGTTGCTAGTTTGATAGGATTCTACCAAATTTGTTTGGTTTCTTAAGCTATAGTAGGTTGGTAGGCTTTAATTCAGTTTGGTTGGATTTTTTTTTTTAATTAAGAATGCAAAAATAAACTTTTTAACAACAATTGGCATGATACTAAATATTTTATATAAATAAAAGTTCAAGCGTAAGCGCAGAGATTAATAATCATCTCCTAACTTAAGCTTTGTTCTTTGAACTTAATCAGGATCGACACAGGTTAACTCAACAACTCCAAAGTTCGTTTCCATTTTTCTTAAAATGTCTGAATTTGTATGAACTCAATTGTATTTAGGGGGAGTTGAGGGTTTTCAAAAACCACTTTTTGAACACTTCAGGGAGACTTCGCGACTCAAAGAACTTTTATTTTCGTTGTGTGAAATTTGAGTTGACAGACCGAATCTAAAATAATAAACGTTACATTAAAAATAATTATGTGTCATGTCGGCAAAAAATTGTTTTTGAATTGAATTTTTTTTATTTAGTGGTATTTGGTATATTACGTTTTCAATAGGGCCGAAATAAGATAATTTGGAAATTTGTGTTTTCACCTAGATTTGCGCATTTGGTTTGACACCAAGCTATCTTCCTTCTTTTTCTTTTAACAACTTTTTCATTCTTTCTTCTTGTTTAGGTACTACAGCCGTTGTCCTGGCTTTTATTTTAAAACTGGAATTTTGCTTTGTTTACTTTTGCCTTTGCCTTTGCCTTGGATTTTGTTTCCAAATTGACATTTTACAAAATTTTGTATTGTATTGTATTGTATTAAATTGTTTATTTATTCATTATTTACATATGTAGAGGTGTACAGTAATAATATACATTAAAGAAGAAAAACACCGAAATATTAAAACAAATAAAGTAATAGAACTCATAGAGTGTTCTTCAAAAAACCAAAACTTCGAAAACATTATATGTACTACCCGCATATGAAAAAAAAATAAATTGGTTACACTCTGTAGCGAAGCAAAAGCTAACGCTAGTATCGAATGCACCAGATAAAACTATAATATTAATAATTTATTAGTGTGTGTGAGGCTACAAACATATTTTAAACATATTTTTAGCTTTTTTTTTTTTATAGCCTTTTTATTTGATAGGTATCAAAATTAAAAAGCCAAGATTTTATTTTGGCGAGAAAAACATGTAATTGTCTTAAGCGTCGGATGGAATCAGGTAACTTGTTATAAATTGTGGGAGCCACTACTGTAAAGAATCTTTTGAAATGAATTTTTTTATGAGGCGGAACATTGACACAACTGACGTAATTAATACGTAAACTATGTAAATCATTCCTTCTTATAGACAGATGTCCACTTCTAATAAAAAATATCTTAAGAACCTTATAGTAGTAGAGATGCCTTACTGGAAGAATTTTTAGACCCTGAAACAAAACAAAACTAGGGTGCAACCTATTTTTACTACAAATAATTCGAATAATATGCTTTTGCAAAATAATTAGTGGATTTACTTTATTTGAATATGCACCACCCCAACACGTTAAGCCATACTGAATTTTGGAATGAACGATACCATAGTAGACCATAATCAACACTAGTTTAGAACAGTATAAATTTAATTTATAAAAATGCCTAGAACAATACAGCAAGTACTTTTTTAAAGAGTCAGTATGGTCCGTCCAGCTAAGTTTGTTATCCAATGTAACACCCAAATACTTAAAAGAAGTGACAAAATCAATCCGAAAGCAGAATTTCGAGCAAGGAATATCTGAAAAAAAAAAATGAATAATCACTGCTTACAGAATCACACGAATTATTTCTCAAACTAAATTTACGGCAGTCACAAGAATGATAGAAAATATCGCAATCTAACAGAGGAGAACCTGACAAATTAAAGTACATCGCTTTCGTCTTACTACTTAAAACCATTTTATGTACCGAAAACCAACGCCTTAAAAGTTCCAGATCAGCGTTGATGTTAGCAGAAAGTTCAAGGGGAGATTTACAACCATAGGAAAAGGCAATGTCATCAGCAAATGCTGTGGGTTTACCACTAAAATTTTGATCAAAGATAGAATTTATGAAAATTAGAAAAAGCAAAGGACCCAAGACTGAACCTTGAGGAACGCCAATAGTTATGTTGCAGAGTTCACTATAGCAAGCATTTATTTTTACCATTTGTTTACGGTTAGTTAAATAAGATTCAAACCAATTATAAACAAAACCACGCATTCCTGCTTTATACAGCTTACCTAACAGAATATTATGATCAACTAAATCAAATGCTTTAGTTAGATCAATAAAAAGCCCAGCAGTAAAAAGACTATCATTAATACAATCATAGGTTTCAGTACAAAACTTCAGGAGAGCATCTTCCGTAGATCTACCAGATCGAAACCCAAATTGGCAGTTGTTGAAATAGTTGTTACTGTTTAAAAAATTTAAAATCCTTTTTTTCATACACTTCTCAAACAATTTAGAGCAGACAGGTAAAAGAGAAATTGGCCTATAATTGTTAACGTCCATAGTACTAGACTTTTTATGAAGGGGAATAACTTCAGCAACTTTAAGAGCACTAGGAAAAATCCCACTGTAGACACTCTTGTTGAAAATATGAGCAAGAACATCAACAATGTTTAAAGCAATATTTTTAAGGATAACATTAGAATTACCATCAGATGTAGCTGAGTTGGAATTATTTAGTGATTTAATGATGCAGAGCAACTCACCAGAAGAAATAGGATCAAAGAATAGACTGTTATCTAAGAAGCCGTCATTTTTTATTTCACTATCAACGTAGTCAATATTGTCAAGGAAAACCTCTGTAGATAGATTATTAGCAATGGAAACAAAAAAATCATTAAAAAGATTAGCTACCTCAGGTGGTTCAGAAACTCTATTATTGCCGTCTGCTAGAATGAGAGATCTTACACCATGGTCATTGCGGTTCAAAATTTTATTGACCACATTCCACATTCCATTCACCTCTACGATTTCCTTTATTTTTTGCCAATTCATTTATATAATAATCCTCTTTACGTTTCTTGATCTCGATTGAAATATCTTTACAGATTACTTTATAGTTAGCTTGAAGAATATTGTTATTGGGGTAGTTTTTGCATTTAAGTTGAAGCTTATTTTTTGCTTAATTCGATTCAATAGATATTCTGTCATCCACTCTTTCAATCGCTTAGATTTACTTGATCTGGTTATATAAGAAGTACAGCTAGTAACATGGCAACCAAGCATATCTATGAAGTTATCAAAGGCTATAGAAGGATTCCGTTCATTATAAACTTTGTCCCAAAACTCAAAGCGAAGTAGAACGTTTAGCTTGATAAAATCAACTTTTTTAAATGGTGTGGAGATATTTGTATTGTCAATGTTGTTAGCAATATCTAGAAAATGAAGACTAGTCATACAATGATCAGTTATACCAAAATCTGCAATAGAACTCACTAAATTGAAATCACAAACTCGACTTTTTCTTGAAAATATATGGTCAATGCATGAACGAGAGTTATTAGAAATTCGTATAGGTACACTTATACCACAATCAAAACCATGGCTAGCCAATAAGGATAAATAACTATCCACTAAATTAGATTAAAGGAGAAGGTCAATGTTAATATCACCTAAAAAGATTAAGTTTTTTGACTTGTCATCCAACAGCAAATTATTAAGTTCATCAAGAAAAACATCTCCACTACTATTATGAAATCTATATGCACAAATAAAAACTGTTTTCACGTTATTCCAATTTAAAGAAATTTTTATAATATCGGCGGATTTTAATTTTTTGTAAAGTATTTCACAGTCTATGTATTCAATTTTAACAAACACACCAACTCCACCAGAAGCGTAAGCATTATTACACGTAAAAAAAATTCATAGCCCGGTATTTTAAAATTATTCTTTTCATTTTCAAAAATCCAAATTTCCGAGACAAAAATAAAATCAGGCTTCCTTAAACATGAATCAATATGAAGCAATAAAAAATCGAAATTAGCTCGAAGGCTACGGATGTTTTGATGAATAATAAAAAAATTATCAAACAATTTATGGTTTTGGTTATTTAGAAAAACACTCGACAAGACATCACCATCGAAATTACAAGAGGAAATAATGTTTTTAACAGAATTAAAGGTATTGAAATTATCAAAAGGCATTTTAATTAAAGATTATTTAAATCATCCAAACATTTAATTTTAATAATTTTGTCACCATCATTTTTATACCCTATTCCATAGAATGGGTATATTGTATTTGGTGTGGAGTTTGTAACATAGAGAAATAATACCGTTAGGTATAGAAAAGTATATATATTCTGACTCAGAATCAAAAGCTTAGTCGATTTAGCCATGTCCGTCCGTCCGTCCGTCCGTCCGTCCGTCCGTCCGTCCGTCCGTATGTATACTCTCTAGAGGTCGCAATTTTTGAGCTAGAAAGCTGAAATTTGGTATATATAATCTTTGGTTCAAGAGTAAGGCTAAGTTCTTGAACCGGTAAAATCCGCCCACAAACACGCCCACAACCGCCATTTTTGTTGAACAACCTCAATTTAATAAAATTAAATTATGTTTTTTGTACAGTTACGATAGAAGCATAACGCTAAAATTTTGCACACGTAAGCTTTAGTTAAAGTTTCTTCCAATCAAACAAAAATATTTCAGTTTGGGCGTGGCTTACGCCTATTTTTCATACAAAATAATCAATATTGTTTTTATAAAATAACAATTGTTATATTAAAGCGAAAAAGATTAAATTTTGTGGGTCTTACTGGCACATAAACATCTTGTGTATGAAATCAAAAAAATTGATTTTGGGCGTGGCTGACGCCCACTTTTCATTAGAAACTATACAAAAATTGTTTTTGTAAATAAACGGTATTTATAATGAATCCGCAAGCCAAAATTTTGCGTCTCTTAATAGAAACTAAAAGGTTTGTGTATGAAAAGAAATTTGTGAATTTTGGGCGTGGCTTACGCCTACTTTTCATGAAAGAACGAAAAACGCAGCCTTAAGAATTTAAGGCATTTCCAATGTTTAATTTAAACCTTTTTCCTTCCGTTCGTTATTTGAGAAATATATCTCTACATTTTCTTTTGTAAATTTTTTCAATATGCCCACTTTTAAAGGCGTGATTTTGGTAAACTACCTTTGTTCAGGTAAGATTGTTTAAAAACTACTCGATTCAGCTGTAGCCTTACACATATGCCTAAATACTGATCAAAGCGCAGTTAGTGCTTAAAATTTTTTAGACACGCCCACTTTTAAGGGGCGTTTCCGTCAAAAGTCGTATAATGCATTAATTTTTTTAACGTTTTTTAACTATCGGTCGCAGTTTTGAAGTAAACAGATGAACACTTGGATTTATATTCCATGGTTACGTAGCAGAGTGTGGTCCAAGAATTGTTAAAAAAACACACATAATCGCTATTTCCATTCCAAATCTAATATTTAAAAATTTAAGTTTTGTCTTGTTTTGTTCAAATCGATCTGCAAGAATAAAATTGAATGTCACTGAGCTCATAACAAATGCCTTGGAAATAAAACGTTTTAACTTTGGGCGTGGCGCACTCCTTTTTTTTATTACGCCAGCACTAATTGAACATCACACCGCATAAAATTAATGTTATTTAATTTTTTTCTGTCTGCTAAAGAAGAATTTTGTTTCTGAAACATCGTCTGTTTGCGGGAGGCAGACGCATGCACATACAAAAATATGGGGAATAGGGTATCCAACAGTTCGTTGCAAACGTACTGTAGCTCTTGCTTATGTTTTTTCATCAAAAGCTCTGAGTTCTTAACCCATAAGTATTTGTAATTATTTGCTTTTTTCGCAAGCACTGCAGCTCTCCTCAGTTCTCTTGTATGCGAAGATAAACTGTCATTGATACAGATTGGCTTTTTGTTGTCGTTCCCAAATAAATTAGCTGTTAGACGTTCTTTGTTAATAATTTTCTTTTTCATTAAATTTTGTTTGGTAAATAAAGAGCAGAACTTAACACATAGTATGTTACCAACGGATGTGTTATTTTTTCCTAAATTCCCTGAATTATTGTTTTTTAATTCTTTAACATAGATGTTATCAATTTGGTTTTCAGAAATATTTGCATCAAGACCAACAGAGAAAAGTTTAAGAGCTTTGTCTAATGCATTAGAATTGTTAATATCGGGTACTCCAACAATTTCTACAACGCTTTCTCTTTGCTTTCGCTCAAGGAAATTTACTCTTTCTGTTCAATTGTTTTCAATTTAGTTGCATTTGATTTGTTTTAATTTAAAACTCGTCCAAATAAAAAAACTTCAAAATTTGAATTGAATGGGAAATGGATTCGAATTTGGAAATTTGATAATAATCACAAAATATCTCAATGCACTGTACCTCCTCTCTTTCCCATCTTTCTATTCCTGCTCTCCTTGCTCGCACATGTTAAATCATTATAAAGGTATTCATATCCCCCTGAGTGCGAGTGCATTATAAAAAAAATGGAGTTGTCACTTCCGTCGATGATTATGTTGATATTAATTTTGCTGTAGTCCCTGCTGATGAAAATGTTGCTACTGCTGTTGTTGCTGATGGTGTCGAAGATGCCGCTCATATTCCTGCTGATGATAATGTTGCTGTTGTTCTAGTTGCTGTTGCTGATACCTACATCTCCTACGGGAAAATTTGGAGATACCCTTGTCATCGTTTTAGTATTATATAAGTTCCAAAAAGAAATCTTTAGGTTGATTGCATCATTTTTCAAATCGGTATATATTCTAGTTCCAGGTCTAATATGAATTTCGATTTCATCTCTTCTTCTAAAATTGATATTGGATTTTTGGAGTTAGATATTTATAATATTAAATCAGCTCTTTCAAATATAAATCCTAATTTTATGCCTGTTGTAGATGGCATAATAATCATTAATTCTAAAACAATGATTTGAGACTGTATTAAAGCCAATTTTTTTTTCTTCAATTTTTATTCTCTCTCGTCAGGAATATTCCTAGAAGAGAGACTTCTGCATAAATTGCCATCGATTCCAAAGGTTTTCGAGCGCATCGTTAAATCCTTGCTGGACTTGCATATTAAAGAACACATATCAGAGTTCCAACACGGCGATATATATCCGGTCGATCAACTGTCTCTCTTATGTATCTGATGCAATAAAAACTGGCTGTCAAGTAGATACTGTTTATACCGATTTTAGTAAATGGTTCGATCATGAGATTTTCATAAAGAAACTCAAAAATTTTAGTTTTCACTCGTCAATGTTGAAATGGATTGAGTCTTACTACATTGGTAGAACACAAAAATTTGTTTTTAAAAATAATATTCAAGAATCATACTTTGCTCATCTGGTGTCCCGCAGGGTAGCCACTTGGGTCCGCTTTTCTTTACTATTTTTATTGATGATATTTTGTTGTCTATGAAGTCTAATATATGCAGGGCCGGACAAGCTATACGTGCAAGCGGTGCAAATGCACAGGGCGCTGAAACCAATGGGCGCCTTGGGCGAGCGTTTAAATAGTCACCTCGTAACCACTACCTTCTTTTTTAATTCTCATTTATTTTTGTAGCTCACACCAATATTGATATTCATTATATAACTAACAGCTAATTTGAATTTAATGACAGATATACAATTATGTATTTACATAATATCAACTATTCCAAAAATTAATCCACGTTTACCTTTTTATTCACACCCACCCCCACAGTCCCACAGTAAAAACAAAACTTTATCTACCAAGTTAGCTTCAATAGATACCTACCTACCTAGCTATATATGCTATTTTTCTCTTTATAAGGCATCACCACGTATGAGAAATTTTATTTTATTTTCATAACCCACCCCTATGCAGTGTATCATAAAAAAAATGTCAACAGCATAAATACAGATAATTAACAGTGTGCATGTTGGTAACATGCACACGATGTCAGTGCTTCTATATGAAATCAAAGTGAGCAAAGTTACTCAACAGAAATTCTGAGGTACAAAATTCATACTCATGTACACAACAGTGTGCAAAATTAAAAACTGCACCTATGAATTTTAACTCTTTCGGTTGAGTGTTTTTTGTACTATGTTTAAGTTTGTCAATGGCTTCTCTTTATGAGTGTAATCTTATCACTCGTCTGGAGAGATGAGAGATGACAAAGGGTTGAGTTGGAATTTAAATATGGAAATAATGAGTGATGACTGATGATGATGCGATGACTAATGATGAGGTTTGTCGTTTGTCGTTATTGAGTGAATCGTTTTTGTTCAATTTTCTTTTTCTCTTTTTTTGTTCTTGTCTGCCGCTGCCAGTCATTGTTTCCATTAAAAAAAAAAGAATTTTTTGACTAATACAGGGTAATCGGTGTTAGCAAAGATACCTAATATAACACAAAATACTTGTTGTATTATTTTTGGTGTGAGGTTGTTTAATGAGCTAGAGCGAGTAGGTAGAGTTGAGACAAGAAAAACATCGTATGGAAGGGAGGTCTATTTATCACCGTTTAGCCAGGAGGCGCAATTTTCTAAAAATATGACTTAAATTGGAACAAAAATAATTAAAAAATAACGGTAACTCCTACAATGACATGTCATATCTTTTTGTAAAGCCAGAAATTTCCTCCTTTTTAGTGTTTTTAAATAAAGCTATTTTAGTGATCAGTTTTCAAAATATTAACTTTCAAACTCAAAATTATAGCAACAAAAAATAGAAAACAATTTCAAACTATTTTTTTTTAAAATTTGATGTATTCAAGTATTATTTTTGTTGTCAAAACTCAATGCTCTTATTAGTTTTGGGTCAGACACTGAAAACCGTATGGCTCTATGACTTTTTGTTGCTAAGCTATTCAAAAATATCCGAACCTTCTTGTTCATAAGAAACACACAAAAATTTGCATTACTTGTGCCTTCTCGTAAGGCTAGATTTTCGTGTTTTTTTTTGCAGAAATAGGTTCTTTTATTTTTAAATAGCTTGGCAACAAGAAATCCTATAGACATACGGTTTTTAATGTTGGACTTGAATCAAATAAGAGCATTGAATTTTGGCAAAAAATACTAAATAAGGTAAAATTTTGAAATAAAATTAGTTTGAAAATTTGATTTTAACTTTTTTTTTTTTAATTTTGAGTTTGAAAATTAATATTTTGAAAAAATTTCACTAAAATAAATATTTTTCAAAACAAAATAGGTAAGAGAAAGAGGTTTTTGGCCTTAAAAAATGGCATAGCATGGCGTTGTAGAAGGTATTTTTTTATTTTTTAATAATTTTTGTTTCCAATTTAAGTCATTTTTTAAGAAAATTGCCCCTCTCGGCTAAACGGAAGGGAATAGACCCCCCCTCCCACATGAGTTTTTTTTGTCCCAACCCAACCTACTCGCTCTAGCAGTTTGGCACACCTTAAGTGAATTACCCTTCATAAGCTTTCGCCTATGAAAATTCACAAACTGTACGTTACACAACCTACCTCAAATATATCTTGTATATCTCCTATAATTTTGTAATATATTTTTTGACTTAATTTTATTTAAAAAAACGCATTGCAAAGTATACCCCTTGGGTAATGAGGAAATGACTTCTTCCAAAAATCACCGCAATTGAGGGCGCCAATGATAAAGCTTGCACAGGGCGCTAATTTAGCTCGGGCCGGCCCTGAATATATGCTGATGATCTTAAAATCTTTCTAAAAATTAAACAACTCTGTGATTGTCTTAAGGCACAGCATGATCTGGATAACTTATCAGATTGGGTTGAACAGAACTGTCTCAATTTACATAAATAAATGGAACGCCATTACTTTCAGTAGGTCTTTTTTCCGTCGTCATACGATTATTTTACTGTGTCAAAATCAAATATATAGAGCTTACAAAATTTAATTCAGACTCGATTATACCATAGCTAAGGCTTATTTCATTGTTGGCTTTATAAAACGAAATGGTAAGGAATTTTCAGATCCATTTTTAGACCTGCATCTTTTGAAGGACAGCTTCAAAAATATTTTATTTCACCTTTTCAAATAGCATTGTTGTTTACATAAATTAAAAGTTTGTAATTTTTCTCTTATTAAAATTAAATTAAATTAAATAAATTTTATATTCTTATTTTTATATTTTTTGTTATAACTGTATTTAATCTATTAAGCATTGCTTATAGATGAAATATAAAAACGAATAATTAAATATTCAAGACCAAAGCAGACCTGTTAAGTAAAATGCTTGTTGGTTTGGTTTGTTGAAATATGTACATATATAGCCCAGTCATTTTAGGCATTTTAAACCCCAATCTGCGGAAAAATTCCAATCAAGCTGAATTTTGGTACACACCTTTATTACGGCGTTGTAATGAAGATGTGAAAAATCGACATTGATATCGTGCCGGCAAATTTTTTGGCGAATTTTGAAAAATAACCTGTTTTTCGAAGTGCCATATCTCGGTAACTAATCGACATACAAAATTGATTGTACTAACGAAATTGTAGCAAATTTTATGTTCTACAATTTTGTGATACACGTTAAAATCATTAGAGCTATAGAAACCGAGATATTTGCGAAAAACGGGACCTTTTGACCTTCATAACTTTTTTTGCCGGCACGATTTCAATGTCGATTTTTCACATCTTCATTACACGCCGTAATAAAGGTGTGTACCAAAATTCAGCTTGGTTGAAATTTTTCCGCAGATAAAACCTAAAATTACTGGGCTAATATATAGCCTGAAAAAAATAATGAAAATTGGATATAGCTATAATTGTTTTAAGAATATCATACACAAATTAATTAAAAAAAGCTAGTGGACAATTTCATAGGAATTCTCAAAATATCAAAACATTCAGAAAAATCCTGTTTCCATTTCACCATAAATAAGCATAATAAAGACTGTTTTTTAGAGGTATAGGACTTTGAAATGGAATTAAACAAAGATGATTTTTGTACATTGACATGAAATTTATTTTATTCGAAAGACAATCTTCTGGCATTATTATGATTCCTAGCATATGACCGCCATGGTTGGCTCGGACATACATAGTCTTATCTGGAGGTTCAATTTTCGATGACTTTTTCCAACATTTATGGCCGAATATCGGCAACAACGCGGCGAATGTTGTCCTCCAAGTGGTCAATCGTTTCGAGCTTATCGGCGTAGGAAAGAAGTCAAGCGGCGTTAAATCGATCTTGAAGTACGGACCAATTATTACATCAACTCATAAATCACACCAAACAGTCAGTTTTTGTAGATGTAACGGTGTCTCAACACAAACACTTGAGGATTATCATCACACCAAATACGCCAGTTTTGTTTATTGACGTATGAAAATTTTGATCCACCGATCCACGGCAATTTTTGAAATGTCAAACCAAACAACAAATAAATTACTTGACAGGTGACAAAATGGCCACCAGTTAAAACAGTGTTACCAACTTAAAGTTATATACCTCTAAGAAAACACCCTTTACAATGCTCTTCATAAAGTGAATGACTTAGAATTAGAACATATTCCACTAAAAAATTTCCATTGATAACCCACAAAACTACATATATATCCAAATTAAGGCCAATCCCCATTTATAACAAAACACACCGAGTTCCTAGAACCCCGTCCGGCACTTCAAAACATAACTATGAAACATTTTCGGAGATCACTTTAACAATGCACTTAATGGGCTGCCAAAAACAGTAACAGTAGCGGCTTCCCTAAGTATGCCTCTGTGTGTATGTATATTTCTTGGAAAGTTTATTCTTAACAATTAGCATCACTTTGGTGAGTTTCATAATTGATGCCACTTAAGAAATTATTATTAAAAGCAGTGTAACATCATCACCATGTACAGTGTACACTGCACAGTTCTATACGCTCTCAACTTCAACTTGAAGTAGCTATTGTGATGGGTATGGTATTGGTATTGCTCTAAAACATCAGTTGCATAATGGTAAAACTACCACCACAACAAAACCATTCCAAACAAACTTGCCCCCGAAATATCTTGAAAGTCTACTCAAAAGTATTGTTGGTGGTGTGTTGTGTTGAATGTTGAATGTTGATGGCTATAAGAAGAATTTTATGGTCTTGTTTGGTGTGTATGATGCTCTGTTTCCAGAACCAGAATCAGAAGCAAAAACCAAATGGAAGGGTATAGCTTTATGTGAAAAGAAATTCCATCACTTGTAATTAAACTTGGAAAACAGCACTTCAAAATATTAATAATTAATTCATAACTTCTGACAAGATGAAAAAGAAAAGGAGAACCTTCAGCGAATCCTTCCTCGGCTGCTGGGTTTGCGAGTTGTTCTACTTTAACTTCTTGTGATAGTGTTGTAGTAGGTACATCGATTCCATAAGTTTTAGTTGTCTGATTTCAATTAGAAGTGGAAAATATTAAAGGGAGAAGGATTTTGGATCTGAATGCTGCCTGTCTTATGGTGATGATGATGGGGAATGTGTTGAAGATAGGTACTCTTGACTTTGTTGATTGTCTATGTAAAAGAACTAAACTGCATTTGAATTTGAATGACTTTTGAAAAGTCATGTCAAGAACTCGCGGATGACAGTATTCAAAGGGAAGAAACTTCGAAGATTTAAAAGTATATTCGTTGATAAAGTGATTCAATTACAGTTGTTATCAAGATTTATAACAATCTTTAATATACCTCTATGCATGAAAGTGATACGAATGTGACAGACATTTCTATGGAGCTATGTGTTGGGGATATCATCGACGAAAATTTTATTTTCATTACAAATGTATACTTATACTCTGTCCAATATAAATCGGCAGTACAGGGAAGATAGGGATGGTTGTCTTTTATCCGCACTATTTTGTTTTCCGTAAGAACTATTCATACAAAACCATTGACAGGGTTTTCATAGCATTCATTTCAAATAAGGACAAATCTGAAAGAATTGTGTGAAGGGTTACCGTCCTTTCAAATTTTCATTTACTTTTTTTTATTTATACAAAATAAAACAAATTTATATTTTTCACACCACCAAGAGGTAAGATAAAAAGCTCATTTTTGAATGGTATCGCATGTAGGCCTGATCCTTTTTAAATAAAAAACAAACCAAAACAAGAATTGAATTCATTAAGATTATTAAATAGCTTAAAACTAAAAAACAGCATTAAAAAAGTAAAAATATATACTTGGCACAACAGCACAAAGCGACGACCGACGGGGCCAGAGGCAGTAACCCGGAAAGGTTAGGTTAGGTTAGGTTAGGTAAGTGGGCTGATGAATGATGTTATGTCCATCACACTTAGATCAATGTAGATCCATTGTGATACCCTGGGGGTTTCGGGCCCTATAAACATGGGACCTATGAAAAACCTATACATTTTCAAACCATTTTGAAGCGTTGATAAATCTGAGCAGGTTTGTACCCGTTTGTTCAGATAGTTCTTCCAAGTCCAGGAAGAAATGACTTCCCAGAACTTCGTTTCTTAAGCGGCATAGTGCTGGGCAGTGACAAAGAAAATGCGGTGTGTCCTCATGCACATCTACGTCGCCACAACCTCTGCACAAGTCGTCCGTGCTGAGTTTCATTTTCTTTTTGTGGTAACCCAGCATGTTGTGCCCGGTCAGTATGCCCACGAGAGATCGTAGTGATTCCTTTTTGAGCAGTAGGATCTTTTCTGTTCTTTGTTTATTAAAGTAGGGCCACATTTTTCTGGTTATGACACAGGAATCGAGTGAGTTCCATCTCTCGTTAGCTGTAGCAAGTACTTTATTCCCAATCTTCTGTTTAATATTACAGGTTGGGATCTTTACCGTTGTGTCTGCTCGATTGAGTTCTAGGGATGATCCCTTTCTTGCCAGCTCGTCAGCTCTTTCGTTTCCTTGCACACCACAGTGGCCAGGAACCCAACATAGTCTTATGTTATGCTGCGCGCCAAGAACCTTAAGCTCTTCGCGACAGCAAGTTACAAGCTTTGATTTTATTTCAATGGCAGAAATTGCTTTGATTGCCGCTTGGCTGTCAATGAAAAAGGTGATATCAGCACGTGGTATTGCCTTCATTGCAGCTTCTTTAGCAGCTGCTGTCACTGCCAGGACCTCAGCCTGAAAGACGCTGCTGTAATCGGGGAGCCTAATTGATCCGGCTAGTTCAAGTGCTTCTGAGTAGAAGCCTGCACCAACACCAATTTCCATTTTGGAGCCATCTGTAAAGATTTGGATGGCTGATTCGCATGGTGTCTGGTTGTTAAGCCAGTCTTCTCTATTAGGAAAAGAAGTGGTGAATGGTCTTTCAAAATCTAAACGGGGTGTTGTGTAGTCTGTGCATACATTGTGGCCCGTATATATCTGTAGAATCTGCGCATGACCTGTCTGACTCGGTTTCCAGTTTTGAGTCTGGCTTAACCGGAGGGCACTATTTGCTGCAGATTCTTGCACAAAGAGGTCTAAGGGTTTTAGATTGAGAATAGCCTCCAGCCCTGCAGTAGGGGTGGTTCTCATAGCCCCGGTGGTGCCTATACACGCCATTCTTTGTATTCTTGTAATTGTCTTTAGGTTGGAAGTCGTTTTCGTAGCTTCCCACCAGACCAAATTGCCATATGTCAGTATAGGTCTTACTATTGCCGTATACATCCACATGATAATCTTGGGACTAGGCCCCCAGGTCTTTCCAAATATTCTATTACAGGCATAGAATGCTATCGCTGCCTTCTTGGCTCTTTCTTCAATGTTGAGCTTCCAGTTCAATTTTCTGTCTAGAATCACACCAAGGTATTTGGCGTGATTTGACAGGGTGAGTGGAACCCCTTCTATTGAGGGAAGAGTAAAGGCTGGTATTTTCCTTTTGTTGGTAAAAAGGACCAGTTCTGTCTTTTGTGGATTGACTGCAAGCCCACATTTCCTTGACCAAGTATTTATCAAGGACAAGGCGCCTTCTATTTGTTCACTAATGGTGGAGAGAAATTTTCCTGTCGCTAGCAGAGCTAGGTCATCTGCATATGCTACTACTTTTACTCCACTATTTTTAAGTCTAATAAGGATCTCATTAACTACGAGTACCCAAAGGAGGGGGGAGAGAACACCACCTTGTGGGGTGCCTCTGGATGTTGATACTTTAATCAACGCTCCTCCCAGTTCGGAGTTAATTTGACGGTTTCTTAACATGCACATTATCCAACAGATAATGCTATCGTCCACGCTAAGGTTCACAAGGGCCCTTTTCACTGCGTCGTTTTTCACATTGTTGAAAGCTCCTTCAATGTCAAGGAAAGCAGCAAGGGTATACTCTTTGTGTTTCAGTGTGTTTTCTACAGTGCTTACAACACTGTGAAGTGCTGTTTCTACACTTTTACCTTTAGTATAAGCATGCTGAGCTGGAGATATCACTTCCGGACTCATTGCACTGCGAATATAGATGTCTATTAGTCTCTCAAAGGTCTTTAAGATGAATGATGTTAGACTAATCGGTCTGAAGTCTTTAGCGTTTGTGTGGCTGGGTTTACCAGCTTTCGGTATAAATACAACTTTCACTTCACGCCATGTTCTTGGTACATATCCCCATTTGAGGCTATTCTGGAAAATGTTTTTTAGGCATGGTGTGATGATCTTTTCACTTTTTTGTAGCATCATAGGAAAGATGCCATCTATCCCCGGGGATTTATATGGAGAGAAAGAACTGATAGCCCATTTTATTCTTTCTTCCGTTATAATATCCGAAGGAGTTGCTCTTTCATAGTACTCATCTTCCGGGGTGTTGCTCTCGTCGGAGCTACAACCTGGAAAATGAGTGTTAACTAGGAGTTCTAGTGTCTCAGTACAAGACTCCGTCCAGTGTTCATTGGGATCTTTTAGAGATCCTAGAGCAGTGGGCTCTTTGGCAAGTATCTTTCTAAGTCTAGCTGATTCCGCGGTATTTTCTACTTCGTTGCAGAAGGTTCTCCACGAAGTTCGTTTCGCACGCTGTGTCTCAACTTTAAATTTTCTTTGACTAGATTTATAGGTTTCCCAATCATTGTCTATTCCTGTGCGTTTAGCAACGTTGAAAAGTTTTCTTGTTTCTTTCCGGATGTTGCCCAGCTCGGCTGTCCACCATGGTGGTGTCTTTTTTCTTTTTTTACCCGTTTTCAAAGGGCACGCTTTCTCAAGTGCTTCCCTGAGAATACCTGTGAAATCATTGGTAATATTATCTATACACTCAGGCTCGTGCATGTTCGCATTAGTTTTGAGTGTCTTTATTTTAGTTTCGACTTCCACATTAAAGATATCCCAGTTGGTTTTTCTGTGGTTTCTAAATGGTCTTTGTAGTCTTGTAGTGTGGGGTATAAGAAATTCAATGATTTTGTGATCAGAGAATGATTCTTCTTTCAATACCCTCCACTGCTCAATCTCAAGGGTATCTGAGTTACTCGTGAAAGTAACATCAAGTACCTCTTTTCGGTTCTTGGTAACAAATGTTGGTTCTTTGCCCCTATTCGCTACCAAAATGTTATTTTCAATAATGAATTCAAAAAGTAACTCACCTCTTGTGTTGATATCCGAACTACCCCACTGAATGTGGTGTGAGTTGGTATCACATCCCATCACAAGGTCCCATTTTTCCAAATGGACACGTTGTATAAGTAGGCTGGTAAGTTCTGCTGGTGGTCCTTCCGTCGCGTCCCATGGCATGTAACAGGATGTCAGGATTAGCGATGGGAGTCCACACCTGTCTAGTTTGACCGTGGTTTGGTCAAGATCACTGTATTTGGATAGAAGAAAAAGATTTAACTGTTTTCTAGCTATTATACAAGTTCTAAAACTACTGTTTGTACCTACGTGTGTAGTCTTGTACAGCGTAAGTTCTTTTGAATTTAGGCCCCTTATTTTGCCACCTGATATCCAGGGTTCTTGTATAAGGGCTAGGTCTACTTGTCTAGCCTCCATGAGGTAGATTAAATTGGCGCTGGCAGCTTTACTGTGATGGAGATTGATCTGTATTAACTTCAACATTTTTAGTATTATCTGCCTCTTCCTTACTTTTATGGCCGAGAAGTCTTAGTTTGCATCGGTTTGTACCAATGCGGACTTTGAAGCCGATCTTTTTCAGAAGTGGTATTGATTTATGACTAAGCAACACTACCACTTCTGTACCTTCTGGTTCATGATCTCCCATCTGAATGACTTCCCAGTTTTGACTGAGTTGTTCAGTGTTGAGAGATTTGAGATATCTTTCGATACGATCTTTTGGGATTGGGGGTCCACGCACAATAAGTTTAGCTTTAGGCCTGGTGAGCTGCACGATCTCTTTCCTGTCAATTAGGCGAAGATCGGCATTCGGCCAGGGAGCTGTGGTATTGGCTATAAAATCTTGAAGCCATGTGAGAGTGTGTCCGTCTTCACATGTCATCAATTTGAACCCCTGAACAGTTTTGATGGTACCAAAAAGTGGGAGCGGCCCGTTCTTTAGGATAGCCTCATTAACTGCATCAAGGATCCGAAGTTCTATTAGTTGCCATTGACTCTCTGTAAGTCTCCGTGTAGGATTGCCGTAGTCGACTACGGCAGCTTGTTTACCGACAATGGTCAACATAGAGAGTTTGGCTTTTTTAGTTTTGTTGATGGGTGAGTTGGTCGAGTTAGTGATGTCGTGCCTCGCTCTTTTGGACGCGCTCGCAATAGGCCCTGTATTGGTCAATTCGGGTCTTCTAAGTCTGGCCGAGATTGGGGTGGAAAGCTGTTGACTTTCCTTCCCCTTCTTTTGCAGTCTATTGAGGGGCGTCCTCGAGTTTGGCTTTGTCCTTGTCTTAGTCGGTTGGGGTTTCGTGGATGTCTCTGTTATCGTTAGTAACGTCTGTTTGGCTTTGTCCATAGCTAACTTCTCTTTTTCCGTGAAGGAATCAGGGTCCTTAGTACTAAGTCGCCGTACAGTTCTAACTGCGTTACGTTGTTGTCTACGCAGGATTTGTTTTTCGTTAAGAGGTCCTAGTTCCCTACGTTGGCCGGCTTTTTGTTTTCGGTGCCGCATAACGTTACGTTGGACCTCCAGAACGGTGCAGTTACTTCCGATTGTCGAGTCTTCTATACCACAGTCACTAGGTCTAAAAGAAGTGGATGCCCCCAAATTGCATGTGGAGCTGAGGCTCTGGATGTTTTCCGGGGACCTGTCCTTCTCTTCGTCCTCACCTTGAATCATCTTCTCTCCTTCCAGGCCCGTAGGAGCTAAAGGCTTCATGCAACGTCTGGCTGAAGAGTTAGATGACCCAATGGTTCGTCTATGTGGTACATTTTCCATTTCGTCGTCACAGGCGTCTGATAAAGATGAGGGGGTGGACGCACCCAGATTGCATGTGGAGCTGAGGCTCTGGATGTTTTCTGACTGCGTTCCTCCTCTCTCTATCTCCTTGTCGATCTTCCTCCCCTCCAGGTCCGTTGGAGCAAGCGGCTCGGTGCAACACCTGGAGGTCGATTCAGAACGCTCAAAGGCTGGTTTCTGTGTAAAGTCTGTCGTAGTGTCAGTCTTTCGATGTAAAGTAGTTGTCTCTGATACCATATATTGAATTGGATCAATCTGGGTTTCTTTTGACAACTGACTTGTTCCACCAGAGAGCATCGCTTCCTTAGTCGGGCCCGTAGGAGCTATAGGCTTCATGCAACGTCCGGCTAGGGAGTTTGATGTTCTCTTAGCGACATCTGATCCGGAGGATTTTGATGACACCAACCCTTGCTTTGGATAGTCTTTGCCAATCCGAGGCGCGGGTGGTCCCATCAAACTACCAGCACATATCCCATCTTCAGAGGCAGTCGCTGCAAGTGTACGAGCAGTCGGCTTGTTCTCCGTTAGCTGCTGCTCCTGAAGATAGGCATATGCGCTATGCAGTCTTTTCCGGTCCGGTTCGGTCAGTTCGTCCCATTTCTTTGTGCCAAGTCGTTTGATTGTCGTCCTACAGTTCGTAATCCTGCTACGTCTGGATGAGGCTGACAATCTGGAGAGATTGGAGCTTGCGATGGAGCTGCTGCCGCTGACACTTAGAATGCTCTCCATGTCGTCGTCAGCCGGATCAACGCTTACTCTATCATCCACTCCAAGATTGGCGAAGGGATTGAGGAGAAGGTTTTCTTCCTCGTCAGTCAATGTTCTTGTTGGATCGGCAAGAGCAGAGTCTGAGGTGCCCGATCCATGCACCTTAGTCTCCATGTTTTTGTTTGTATCGTTTGTTTTGTGTGTTTTTTGGTTTTTGTTTTTTGTATTTGAATTCATTTTTGGTCCCACGAGTAATGGGGGAAATATGGTCCATCTGCAACACCCCCTGTAGCAGATAAGGCGATTACTCTTTGATTTTGCCTGTTTCAAAGAGGTTCCGTTATAATACAGCCGGTTTACCCCCTGGCTGCAAACCATCCAATGGGCACGGGTCACATGACACCCTGGATTAGGGGGGGAGGAGGAGGGGAGGTGGGTTGGAGGGGATCAGTGGATATTGGATAGGATGGAGAAGAAAGGAGTGGAGGGGGATGGGGTGAGAACACCCTTTGGTTTTCGGGACTCATCTAGTGACACTGTGCCCCAAGAATCTTTGACCCTACTTAAGCCTCTACAACTCTTCAAGTTCGGTGTCCAGGTAGAGGTTAACCCGGAGTAACCCGGAAAAGAACATAGGTAGAATCAGGGATTGAAAGCAGAACGTTCGGCGTGGAAGTGTAACAAAAACAAATATGAATTCATCTAATACTCAAAAAAAAGTATAAAAATAAATCATTTATTAAATAAGGAAAAGATCAAAACAAGATCACCAAACTTCATAACTCTTAAACCAAAAGCTCCTCAACAGAAATCCATCTAAAAAAGCTGAACGAGTAACCAAACGGACACCGGTAAAGGCTGAACTATAATAGTCGGAACGTCGTGGATGCGCCCGTCTGTAATTGTGCGAAAACAAGTAATTCGTATCTCACACCCGAAATAGCTGATTCCTCCGTTTCGATCAGTTTAGTTTACGGACGTAAACATACATATTGTGAACGAAAATTTGACATCTGACTGTGGATGGATATGAGAGTGAGAATAAGTAGCGTGTTCATTTCACAAGTTGGTGTTGGATGGTAACGCTTCGTTCGGTTTCGGCACTAGCTTCCATTTGTTTCCGTTAGCTTCGTTCGGTTTCGGCACTAGCTTCCATTTGTTTCCGTTAGCCCTTAAAAGCCCAACCATAATACGCAAAACAAAAAGGAGGTGTCAAAACCGAACTTAAAGTACCGATCTGTTAAATACATTGCAGTAGAAAAAAGAAGAAAAAAAGAAGAAGAATAGCCTTAAGAAAAAGGCAATGCCCGATTTTCGTACGTAATGTAACTTAGATTTGGTTTTTAGGTACTCGTATATGACTTTTTAAAAAGAATTTTAATTAAACACCAATAGAATATTTGTGTGACTGATTTATTTCACGTATCTCTCATAACTTACTATTGGATATATTTTATCTTTCCATTATTTTTATTTAAATTTCTGTCTCAGCATTACTTGTGTAATGTAAAACACACGTGCATTAAACTAAGTTAATGAACTTTGCTTTTCGTGAAAATAGCAAAGTAATGTGTTTATACTTTTGTAACTGAAAATATAGATTCTTGGGAGAAGGAATAGAATATGTAACCTGTATGACTGAAAGCGAACATTAAGTACGGGAACAAAAGTGAATGAGACTTAGCGAAACTTATCAAAAAGTCATTTGGGGTAGATATTATAAATCACATGTATGTCTACTGTATCGTTAGGCAACCTACGTACCCATTCTTCAATTATGGTTAGCCCTTAACTCTGAATACACATCAATTTAATAGTGGTTAAATTTTGAAGAGCAGTAGCCAAAGCCAATCAGCTCCTTATATGTGCTCTGGATAAGACGTGTTGGGTCTACATCAGATGCAATTGGAAATTCACTGCCGGGTAAACAATTTTTATGGAGGGCTCCTTCAATTTAGTATATTGCAAAAATATGGCACGCTACTGATTTAAAAAAGCTTCCGCATAAGACGTGTACTACCTATTCGTTTTGGCTTAATTTTCCTCGGCCGATACGATCTTCTACGGTGAAAACGAATAATTATAGAAAACTACCAGCAGCTGTGAGTTTTCACTGGTTGCATTTTATGTCATTTAAAACAATATTTCAATATCTCAGCTTAGCAGACTGCTGTGTAAACACTGCTAATTTTTTTTGTGTGCTGTTAAGCACTTTGATAACTGTTTCTTTCCTTAAACAATGAAGCTTGGAAGAGAAACGATTGCGTTGGAGGAAATGGAAAACAACGAACAAAATTTAGATTTCAGATTGGCAACGTTTCTTTTTTAGATGGCCTTTAGTTGGATGATAGTTATTGTTCTTTGAATTAGTCCCCGTTCAAACATCATGTATATCCAAATGCACCTGTTAATAATATACACCACTGCGTCGCACGACTTGCCCCGTGGTGGGTGGAATAGAACAACTACCTACTATATAAAACAAATTAAAACTATAAGCCAAATACTTGGATCGCAGTCAACTTTAAAATACTTTCAATATACATATTTTATATTTGGTATATTTTATGGACACGTCCACTTTATAGGGGCGTTTGAAGTCTCAATCTGCATTAATTTTCCAATATTTACTTGTTAATATCGATCGCAATTTTTAAGTTTGTATTCTTTAGTTAAGATTCACCTACAGTCACCACATTTACATTCAAAATCTAACTTTTCAAAATTCAAATTAAGAAAAAAAATTGTTTATGTCTTTGAGCTCATTCAAAACGATGATTTTGTCTTGGCAATCAGAATTTTAAGCATTGGGCGTGTAACACGATTGTCCTTTTTGCGCTAATAGTAATTGAACATCGGACACAGAAAAAAAAGAATTCCGTTTCTGGAACTGGCAGTGGCTAGTGCTGCGGGAGTGCGGATGCAGACTTTGTACACGCAAGGAAAAAAACCTTGTCCAAAATTAAGACTACAAAGAACAAATTAAAAAAAATGTATTTTGCATTTTGTGTGAACCATGAAACTGCACTAGTTAATCAAACTCCCGCCTAAAGCTTCAATTTTTTGTTAAAACAAATTGAGTACCAAATATTTTGTCACACACCAACGGCAACGGGCTATTTCTTTTTTTTTTACTTATTGTTGCAACCAGGATTTCCGTATACAAACAACAAAATAAGACTACGAGAACTTGTTTGCGCTTAACAACAAACCCACATTCTCATTGTTTCCATAGTTGAAATAAAAACGATATGTTTCGCTAAAACAAATTGTTCACAGAACCGTATTACCCACCTAACTTAAAATATTTGCATTTCCCAGAAACAGATCATTAAACGATTGAAAACAAAACATCACTCGAGTAGCTACATCTAGTCCTAAAAAATCTACTGAAAAAAAATTACAGTTTCTAACACAACAAGCATGTTATAAAATATAGGACTTCTAAAAATTATGAACTCAAATATAAACGAAAAAAAAAATCGCTGTTTTTCACACCGAACATTTTACACAGCAATTATTATCAGAAATTTCACAATCAATGCGACCATCCATGCGTGTGCCAATTAAAAATTCAAATCATGCTATACTGCATTCATTTTAAATTGAGTGAAGATTTAACAAGGAAAACGAATAAAACCTTGGCAAAAAAAGGGGTTTTAAAAATACTAAAATGAAAATCCAGTTTGCAGTAAGAGGATTCAATCAACACCAGCATAGGGAACACAACCAATACTGTATGCCGTAGTAGATAATTTTTTTTTTATTTCGTTTTTATTTAATTTACTTCTTTGTACGTTTTTGGGAATTTTTATCCAGACCAACACGTTTGCTTTAATCGCAGCAGAGACAACAAGGGCAAAGCTACCGATTCAGGGAGCAAAAACAAAACACATCACTAAAATTTATGACAGATACTAAAACCAATCCAATTATTCCGGTAACTCGAATATTTCTGTGGATTGTGTGTGAGAGACTGTTGGTTCGGAACGGTAACCGTCGAGGGAGTGGATTTTTGGTTTAAAAAAAAAAAAAAAAATTAAATCCCTCTCGTTTCATTCCATTCAACGTTGTCATACATGTAAATGTGTGCTGTGGCAAGAACCATATGCAAGAAGCCCCACGTTGGGCGCCTGTTATTCAAATGTATAGCATTGAATCGAATATATGTAAGTGATAAGCTTTTTGATTATTGATACGTATTTTTATACAATTATTTGTGAGTCTTCTTTCGATAAAAGTGAGTGATGTGCAAAATAGTTTTATTTAATTAATGATCTCAGTCAATGGCAAACAATTTTTTGACTGTGAAAAACAATACATAAATATTTTACTTTATTTTATATGAAATATTTAATTCATCAGAAATAATTGCTTGGATTATTATTTGTCATTCCAAAATTACAAAATGACAACCACAAGCAAACTCGATCTTTATACTACAACAATTTTATTGATTTAAAAACTAAATTGAGGATAGCTTTAGAATTTTGTATAGTTATATGCTTTAAAGGTTAGGTATAGCCCGTTCAAAAATAGGAAAACAAAGTTATAAAGGGAAATCCTTTTTTTCAAAAAGGTTATTTTTGAAAAACTTTTCGAAAAAATATGGCAATTTGTAGTTTGCGTCTACGAAAACACTGTTAAAAAATTCAATATACCTGTTTCCAACATATTTCGAAAACCAGTTATTTTTTTCAAAAAAAAATTAAAATTATTGAAAATAAAACAAAAGTTTTTGCGAAACCGGGTGTATATAGTTTACGAGAAAACTTGATTCGAAAGGTGCCGTTATAAGACAAATTCCGAAAAATCTTTTCTAACCAAAAGACAGACTGGTCGGAAAAACTTGCATTCTAAAAGTTTTACCAAAATCATTATACCGTTAATTTTGGGCCTAAAGCAAAAATGAAAATTCATTCGGAGGGGCGTCTAGATAAATACTAAATACCAAATTTGCATTCACACTCGTCTCTATAGACTCGGCCTTTTAACCCCTTGAACGAATGCTTAACCCTTTAGTTGAACATTTGAATATTGCTTCTGCCGAAGCACCACCCCTTAAAAGATTCAACCCGTCGCTTTTTTAGGCCTCTTTTTTCTTTCTGAAAAGAAGATGTTCCTATTTCCTTCTTTTTCTGTGGTAGATCGCACGGGTAGCCGTAGCGCTTTGATTCTGGTCTCAGTATCTCGCCGGGAAATTTCCAGACTGCTGTATTCCCCAAAACTTAAAATGTTATAAACACAAAGAGCTCATTACCAGAAACAAAAGTTATCTATCTGATAGTAAACAAACGAACTTGCTCTTATTTGCTTAGCTGCTATGAATTTTGGAAGGAAAAATTATTTAGAAAAATCTTTTATTTTTTTAAGGTTTTTTTTTTCAAAACTAGGAATGCAATAATAGTTCATTGCTTACTATCTATCTAGAAAAAAACAAATATTAAAAATCTTTCGACCAGTATTTTAAAAAAATGATTTTGTTTTAAACTTTTCGAAAAAGTATTTCAAAATTTTTTTGAGTAGGTATGCAATTATAAGACAATCTTTAGTTTGGTAAAATTATTTAAAAAAAAAATCAGTCCACCCGTTTTCAAAGTATTTCGGTTTTTTTTTTTTTTGAAAATTATTACAAATCGAAAAAACAAGTTTTTTTTTTAAATTTTGAGATGCAATATAAATTTTTATTATAAATGGCTTCCTGCGTTATATATTTTATATTGAAATCGGAAGAATAATTTACGAGAAAACCCACTTTGAAAAAAAAACCGGTTCTAGGTGAAGTGGTACCGTTATAAGACGAATTTTGAAAAATCTATTTTTACTGAAAGATAGACGGTCCTAAAAAAATAGTATCCTGAAAGTTTTATCAAAATTGTTAGAGCTGTTTTCCAGAAAATTAAACATTTTGTTTATGATTGTATGGTAATGTTAGGTGGTGCAGGGAAATAAGTCCCCGGGTACTAAGTCCACAGCGGGACTTTATTCCCACTTAGTGGGAACTTTCTTGTGGGAACTTATTACACACTTCGAATCATGAAGAAGGAACTTACTTCCAACAATAATAGACAGGCATGCTGTCCTGCAACCCCTCCGTATTCAATAAGTTGGATGAAAAAGCAGTGGAAAGTGGTTTTGAGTATAATAAAATACATTTCTATTTCTAGCATTTTCAAAGTTTTGCGTTTCCAGTCTCCTATTCAGTTTTTTTAAAAGTATGTTAAAACCTTCGTCAAATTTTTTAATATACGAAATAGTTTATTTTCCAACTCCAAACATGCTATATGGGTGGCACTCTCCATTTCTTCTAATCTGCCCGAAATTTCCCATTTCAGCTTGAGAGTCGAAAATGAGTGCTGCTTTTTTGAGTACCTCATATCAATCGAAAAATATATTGCTTTAAAAGTTACTTTAAATGGGAATTTATTAATTTCACAAGCTTATAGTCAATAGTTGACACGACAATGTAATTGTCTCTAAAAAAGATTAAACTCACAGCCTACTGCACTTAAATCAACGCGTAGAAACGTTCTTTCCTTGTGCTTCTATAGGAAAATAATTTTGACTCTGCAACTGCAAAAGCAATAAGCAGAGAAAAAACGAGCATACTCGAATTACAGAGTACCAATTTTGCCACGTGTTCGAATTACAAGATACTTAATGTAAATAAATAGGTGTTCAAATTAGTGGAGCGTTCGAATTACCGAAGCTCTACTGTATTTTAATCAAGTAATCAAGTAAAGCAAGTACAAAATGTAAAATTTGCAAGTAAATATCTTTTCAGTGCTTTCTTGCAAATTCTTGCTTAACAAGTTTATAGAAACTGTACTTTTTGAAAGTTTTGATTGAAGACATATTTGTTTTTACTTAATTTAGAACATAATGTTGTTATAGTGAATCATTTTGAAATACAAAACAAGGACCCGTTCTTTATTTTATTCTACACACAGAATGTTGTTCCCAAAAACCATCTACTTAAGCATTAAAAAAAAATAACAAAAGATGTAATATTTGCAATTTTTATTTTTGTCAGTTTCATTTTTGATTTAAAATGCTTCTTGAGCAAATATTGTTACCCAAAGTAATTCTTTCCAAGTGGTTACCTAATTAGCTCGTAATGAAAATTAACAATCTATTCCTCCTTTTCATTTTAAATACCAATCAGCTGAAGCAACACTTCCACTTCCCTCGTCTTCTTAACGCCATGCTACGTCATATTGTTTAAAAGCGACACGAAGACGAAGACCTCTTGAAAACTCCTACAATCTCATCCTTCCACCTGGCTACATAGTCTAATTATAAAATCCTTGCAATTATTCGCTCATTTAAGCAGAAAAACTGCAGAAAATGATATTTAATTGGCAGCCCAACGCACTGATGGCAACTTACATATATATAGGTATATATAAATTGCTACAGCATCAGTTCCCCGGTTCCAGATTTAGCCTCAGTGCCAACCTTTCTTTTCGCTGCGGCGCTATCTCATTTAATTAGGAAAAGGTGCAAAATTTCAGGCACAAAATGGCGAAAATATCACATGAAAAAAAAAGGATATGGCTCCAAGGACCAATTCGAACCGACATAATGGCAAAGTAATGTTTGGCGCCTTGTGTACTTTTACACTCTAGCAATTCTTTACTTAGGTACGTCACTCGTTTCTTGTCGTCCTCGTCGTCGTCCTCATCCTCGTTTTCTTTTTCAATTCGGGCGTCTGCCATGCCACCTTATTTCTCATCTTCTAAAAATTTTCTTTGCTTTTCGACTTGAACGAGCTTCTTCCGAAAATTCTATATTTTCTTAAAAAAAAAAAAAAAGAACCAAACAAGCAGTGCGATAAGTGTCCTGGTGTACCTATGCGCGATTCTGTTTAATTAAAATATGTTCTCTATCATCGTCGCGTCGTTATTGCTGCAGAAAACATCTTAAGACTGCTGCAAAAACAGAAAGCAGAATCAGCACTATAGAGCTTCCGTCGGGTTGCCGGGCCGGCGGGCGACGGAGTAGCAACAGCTTGACAGAACACAAGACTAACAGAATTTTTTTTTACTACGCAGGAGTAAACACAATTATCATTTGATTTGCTAGAACAATTAAATTAATGAGGCGCCTTTACGACTGGTGACTGCGAGGGGGAGGCATCGTGTAGGATTTTTATATTTCCAATCCCCTACTAATGTATACTGTACATATATACTTACATATCCAGAGGCATCTCCAGGAGGACTATGACTATGACAACAACGACCAACCTAATGTGAACAATATTTAGTCGATAAGGACTCTTGTGCTTGGAATGTCCTTGCCGCGACGAGACATGGCTTTCAGGGACAAAAGCCGCTCAAGAGGAATGAAAAAGTTTCATGTTGGTATTTCCTATATAGGTACCATTAGCATCTGCTTTGAAGTTTGAAGTCCTTGTTCGTATTTATTTGGGGAAAATAAAAACTGTGTTGGCGTAGGTACACTTACAATATATGGTCACCGAATTTAAGAATGGTTGTAGGCAGATATAGGTACCCAGTAAAAGATACACCTGACACGTTGTGTTTCTCAAATGGAGAACGTTTATATAATTGGGTAACAATTTTAAAAGGGCGTAGGCATTTTATGAATTCTTGTTTCTAAAGGGATGCCATTTATACTTTTGGCTGAAGAAATAACCTATTAATATTAGAGTTCACAGTTAATGGGCTTACAAGAAATATTATTTAAGCGTGTTTCCATATATGCTTTCAACTATAGAACAACACGGTTTTACCCCTAACCCAACAATGGCAATACACATCCTAAAATCTCTGCACTCAAGACACAACACACAACTCCTTGTTTCATAAGTCCGTTGCGATTTTACACAATCGTATGTCTAGAAGTTTTCAACAGTTACTTACAAATGAAAATAAGGAGAAGGATTAAAATCAAAATCGGTAACAATTCAAACCAGTAAGGAACATTTTTGCAATGTCCATCAAATTTGTAATCTAAAAAATAATTTCACAAATGTGTGCGACAGTTTTCTTTTAGAAGAAACTTCTTCAAAATTTTCAAAATTAATCACGATTCATTATTAATCACAATTTCAGGCGAAAAGCTGTAGCTTGGTTTATGACTTCAAACTGGTAGACTAAAATCATATTATCAGCATTGTAGATAAAATCGATTGGTATGCATCATTGACTGACGTAAACGAAAAGGCTTGTAGGCTTAGATGCATTTTAAATTATATTTTCGATCGTAATGTCCCAAAAAATAGGAAAATTAAAGCACATAGGAAATGGAGAAGAGCTCAGGTAATTTAATGGATTTGGATACTTTTAATAATTTTAGTGCGAATTTTCAAGATTATTATAAATTATGCTACGAAAGATACATACTCGTACATTCACAAAACTAGTGCAATTATTAAGTCATATCCTCTTCAATTTTACAAATTTATTAATTATAAAAAGAACGTTCATGGTTTTCCCACTTGTATGCACTTGTATGAAAACAAAAGTTACTCTGACAGTAATGAAATTTGTGATATATTTGCATCCTTTTTTTTTAATAGGTTTATTCAAACCCCATTAGTTTCATAATCGACGATATTTATCATATTTCTGAAGCACTCATTGAAGACATCGTAGTACCCCGTGGCGTAGTGGTTAGTGTGTCGGACTGCTACGCCGAAGGTTCAGGGTTCGATCCCTGAGGTTGCCACCTTAAGTTTTTTTCCGGGGTACTGCCTCTTCCGAGGAAGTGACAAATCATCCAAGAGTAATTAATGTCATGGAAAGTGCTTCTCTGTTAGCCGTTCGGATTCGGCGGTAAATTGTAGGTCCCTTCCATTCCTGCAGAATGTCAACGCACACACAAGAATGGTTGAGAGTGTAAGTCACAGGCTCCGGCCCCGCTTGGAGCTGTTGTGCCAACAATTTTTTTTTTTTTTCATTGAAGACATTAGACACCAATAAAGGTGTGGGGCCTGATGGCATTGCCCAATCTTCTTCAAGAACACTGCTGATAAATAGCTCTACCTCTTTTATACCTTTTCAATCACTCTTTACATGTGGGGTTTTGCCTGAGATTTGGCGTGAATCTTTTTTAATTCCCATTTTTAAAAGTGGTGATAGGTCTGATATAAAATACTAGAGGTATTGATATAATATCTGCTGGATTTTTGAACTGCAGGTCTACTACAACCAATCTCTCTGACTACACTTCATATATTTTAATTGAATTGGAAAACAAAAAACCAAGTTCATGCGATTTTCACTGATTTTAGTAAAGCCTTCGATAAAGTTTATATCAAGTTATTGATTTTTAAACTTAGCGAAATTGAAGTCCGAGGGATATTGCTTCAGTGGATCCTATCTTACCTATTTGATAGAAAACAATGTGTTAAATATACGCTATTTCTCTAAACTAAAACTAAAACTAAAACTAAAACTAAAACTAAAACTAAAACTAAAACTAAAACTAAAACTAAAACTAAAACTAAAACTAAAACTAAAACTAAAACTAAAACTAAAACTAAAACTAAAACTAAAACTAAAACTAAAACTAAAACTAAAACTAAAACTAAAACTAAAACTAAAACTAAAACTAAAACTAAAACTAAAACTAAAACTAAAACTAAAACTAAAACTAAAACTAAAACTAAAACTAAAACTAAAACTAAAACTAAAACTAAAACTAAAACTAAAACTAAAACTAAAACTAAAACTAAAACTAAAACTAAAACTAAAACTAAAACTAAAACTAAAACTAAAACTAAAACTAAAACTAAAACTAAAACTAAAACTAAAACTAAAACTAAAACTAAAACTAAAACTAAAACTAAAACTAAAACTAAAACTAAAACTAAAACTAAAACTAAAACTAAAACTAAAACTAAAACTAAAACTAAAACTAAAACTAAAACTAAAACTAAAACTAAAACTAAAACTAAAACTAAAACTAAAACTAAAACTAAAACTAAAACTAAAACTAAAACTAAAACTAAAACTAAAACTAAAACTAAAACTAAAACTAAAACTAAAACTAAAACTAAAACTAAAACTAAAACTAAAACTAAAACTAAAACTAAAACTAAAACTAAAACTAAAACTAAAACTAAAACTAAAACTAAAACTAAAACTAAAACTAAAACTAAAACTAAAACTAAAACTAAAACTAAAACTAAAACTAAAACTAAAACTAAAACTAAAACTAAAACTAAAACTAAAACTAAAACTAAAACTAAAACTAAAACTAAAACTAAAACTAAAACTAAAACTAAAACTAAAACTAAAACTAAAACTAAAACTAAAACTAAAACTAAAACTAAAACTAAAACTAAAACTAAATCTAAAACTAAAACTCCATAGATCAAAAGTTCAAAAGTTCAAATCATTCTTCTTTGGAACAGCAGAAAAGAGTTTTGGCATGGAAAGGTAGGTACTACGAGTAGATCATTAGTAGAATCATTACCTTCAATAAATTGAACATCATGAAAATGTTTCTTGTCTTTTATTTTTATATCGTTTTTCTTGCGGAAAGTGCTTCAACGCAAATAGGGTTCCTCTCATCCCCTAAAAAAATTCCTCGCAAAGTTGGCATTTAAAGAAATGCTCATCATTTTACATTTAAATGTGCTTTTGAGCGTATTGTAAAATACAAAAAATTTTGTTAGCCGTTCTAGGCGGAAGTAAAATGCTCTACCCTGTTCTATTCTTTCCTCTCATCATCCAATGTGGATGAGTGTCTCCATATTCCATATTTCTTCGCCTCTCTCAGCAAAATACATATATTTACTGTATTCATATCCTCTTAAGTGGGGGTAAAGCAGAGAAATGAATAAAAGCCCTCTGGAATGTTGTTCATAACAAAGTTGTTCCCAAAATTGAGCAATCATATATGTAGGATGTCCTGGCTGGAAGTTATATTTTGGAATAATTGGCATTCTGGTTCTACAACTAACATTACCTTCCATATAATTTTTAAACAAAAAACTTATTTTTCTCAAAAGCGGCTCTAAACATTTCGATAGACATTTCAAACAATTTGGTTTAAAATGCTTTCTCATAATCCCCAGATCAGATTTTCTCGTAAAACACCCGATGGACTTCAATAAATTTTCCACTCAGATTGGCAGATTAGTTAGAGCTAATGCGCTGAAATGGTACAGTCGATGAAGTGCTTGGTTGCTAACCTAGAGTTGTGGGTTCGAGGTCCAGCCTAGGTAGCAATTTTTCAATATCCCCCTAGCTTCAACTGGACGCCATGCCACCCGTGGGATTTTCGTGAGATAAATAATACCTAAATCTCAATCCACTGTGCCAACGAAAATTCTTTCCTACCTTTTAATTCCTTCTAACTAATGCTTTGCAATTTGCATTCAAAAGAACTTGGTCTATAGGCATCCTGGTCTAAGCGGAAGTATTTGTAAGAGTGACTCCAAATCGACAAAAAGAGATTGGTCGATGGACGTAATCCGGCATCACCTCTGGTGAGTTCTTCAGCGACATTCTTAAGGGAAAACAGTCATCAATGTGATTAATATGAGCCATCAAGATGACACCACCTCATTGGATCAGTGGAAACTGTTCAAAACGACGCTCTCAGCTAATTTCTTAAGTAGTATGAAGGCCAACTCTGGTACCCCTCTCCCTCACTATTACCAGTGGCAGTGGCTGGCATCAGCGGCACGTTAAATTAATTGCTTGTTAAGATCAAGAGTCACGCGTGCGATCTCTTTAAGCTCGCTACTGCTATCTCGGGAAAGTCCGGCCAGGTGCGTAGCTTGGGATGCTGCTAAATAAGATAAGTTGAGCCGCCTGATCTGGATGAAGCGTCGGTGGTTTCTATGTCCAAGATCGAGGGATAATTTTTCCTTCCAAGAACTTCTTCGTTCATCCTTAGACACGGAAGACTTAGAAAAAACCGTGTTGGATGTTTCTCTGTCTGATTGTAGCGAACATGCTGCATTTAGCTCAGATTGTCCTCTAACACTTCAAAAAAGGTTTGTCCTCACTTCTCCTTTCATTCAATACTGAGGAAGATATAGAAAACCAGCTTCGAAGACTTCGGATTCCAGGGTACACACTGTTGAATCGGACAAAAGTAATCTGAAAAGTATTGTTTCAGTATTTTTACTCCCTATGTTCTTTGGCTGATACACTTGTCATAAGTCAATGTTGCGATTTTGACCAAATCAATTGAGATTTGAATGCATTAACTCATACATATGTATTTAAATCATGTATATATATTTACAAATAACAAAAGATGTATGCAATAAGTTGTTGCTTTTATGCAATGAATAACCACAGCAAGTACATGCCACCCACTCGAGCATATTATTCCCTTAACCAATCCTTCAGATGCTTTGTTTTTGAAAACGAAACTGTATTTCTATCAATTGATTATACAAATTTAACTATGACAGCTCTGAATAATGCATAGTCAATAGTTCACACTGAATACCTTCTTCTGTAGAATAAATTCAAACGAAATGCAATTTAGTATTACGTTCGATAAATTATAATTGATGTTTGAATACTTTAGTCCACTGAACCAACCCAAGCATTCATCCTCAAGCCCAGAATTCACACCGAGCGTCGTCGCCGCAGTTACCATCGTCGGTCACTCCCGTCCACCGCACCGCACCATCTCATGACCATTTGCCTACCCATTTAGCTCTTTTACTTTGGTGCCGAATGCCGACTCCATGATGGCAAACCATAATGCTCTCTAGCACCATTTCATGTCACACAAAAAGAAAGAGTTAATGCTCATTGAAAAGTATTTTATATATCAACCGTAAGGATATTTCAGTAAAATACCCAGCGGAATTATGCATAATTAGGTTCTTGTACACCAATTGTCAGGAGGACAGCTTGTCAATGCTCGCATTATGAGAGAACAAAATGAAAATACCCTTAAAAGAGATGATTGTGTCAAGTAGCCAATTTAGTCGGTTAAAACTGTCAGTGATAAGGGGACATTAACAACTTAAATGGAAGCAAAATGCTGCCGCCTGCCGTCGCCGTGATGCTGACTCCCCACGCCATCGCCACCGCTATTACCATCACTATCGTCCATAATTCTACCACCAACCGACCGACCGACCCGACGCCGACGCCGCCATCAATGGCCATTATTATTGCCACTGGGAATTGAAAAACGAATTGAAATGTCAACTTGAACAGGGTTTGGCTTTTTTTTTATTGAAAAGGATCCTTGAGTAAGGAGGGGGGGGGGTTGGATGATAGGTTAGGTTGGTGGTTCTTTTGCGTGCAATCAATGGATTTGTGAATTCTATGCTAAAAAAAAGGTTTCTTTTCAATGGAATTTTGGAGTTTATTTAACATTCATTGTTTCAATAAGCTAAAGGAATTAGTTTTTGTCCCTTTGTTGGCATTTTCTCATTTTGTTAATTGTGTCTTAAAGGATGAATCTGTTGTTGGTTAGAAAAACTTAAATGCGTCAAAAAGAATAAAAGATTAATTCGGTTCGTTTGAATTTACTTCACGATTGACCAACCTGCCACTTAAAAAAAATATATTTTAGGAATCTTTAGCAACAAATTAAGTTAAAAAAAATAAAATTAGGGCAGACTTAACCACTAACTTAAAAGAAAATCTACCTAAATAATTATAATAATGACCTTTGAAAAACAAAAAATACAATCAACGCCAGCAATTTGAATACCGGCTCTTAACCATGCATTAAAACAAAAAAAGAAAGTGTACGAATGGTTGACAAAACAAATGTCGACTTGATAAATACAAATTCCATCGAATGTCAAAATGTCGACTGATGTTTGATCGACAAAAAAGGGACTATGAAAATGTTTATTGAAAAAGTTTCGGTAAAAATGTCAACTTTTATCCTGATTAAAGTCGACATTTATCGAGTCTATATTTTCAAAATCGACTTTATAAGAGTCGACATTTTGATCAGTCGGTATATTTAACAATCGACTTTTCGAAAGTCGACATTATGACGATCGATTTTTTAAATCGAAGTTGTAAAAATTGGAAAATCTTACCCAATCCAAGGAAAACATCTCGTACAACTCTCTTAGCCCTTCCATAAAAGTCAGGGTTCATTTTTGAAAAAAATTTACGGACAGATATCCATCCGATGGAGTTTGTCAAGTTGAGAATCAACGATAGCACATATGGGTTGTTATTCAAGTTTCACTCTTAACTTAAGAGTCTCGTAAAAGTTTATTCACCAAGACCTGTTAGAGTAAAGATTTACGAACGCTCGCAAACCTTATAAGTGGTCAGGAAAAAAAAACAAATTCGAAACTAGCTGAATAGACATATTTTTCCAAAATACGATCGATTGTTTTCGAAAGGAAGTTTGATAGGGTGCGTTCAAAAAGAAGAAAACAGCCATTTTTCTATATTTCGAACTAATGAATAGCACTTTTCGAACTTAAGTTAATAGGCTCATAAAGCTAAGATTGGTTTGATGGTGTTTGGTCAATACTACCCATATTGTCCGGCTGCAAAAACTGCAGCACTTCGACTCCTCCTAAGGCATAGGGCAGCAACATGATCTTTCCACCTGTCCCGGTTCGCTGCAATTGGCCTCAACTTAGGCCATAAATTGAAATTCCTTGAGATTGAGCTTCTTTCATAACTGATGACCTCTAAGTTGTTTATGGTCTTCCGACGCGTCTGTTTACCATAGGATTCCATTCAAAAGATTTCTTCGCATCATTTCAAGAGATTTCTCTTCCAGAATCCTCCCGAAAGTTTCTTTAATTATGTTACAAAAGGCAGGAATGTTGGAAACAAGAGTTAAATCAATGGCCCATTTGACTTCTCCATCATTCTCTCATATATAAGTAGAGACATTCAAGGCCGTCTTTACCCTTTTGGGGGCCCTGGGCACTTTTCGAAAATGGGGCCCCTGTATGATTTGATTATATAAAAATGTTATATTGTGCAATAAAAATATGCAGAAAAAATCACATAACTTTGAATTAATATTTATTCTTTTAATTTTTTAAATAAATAATATTTATTATTAAATTGCTTATGCCATTTCGTTTGTTGTTGTTTTGCAGCGCAGCGCGTTCATGAAGTTGGAGTGGAGTTGACTTGTTGTTGACTGCAACTTCAAATTGTAAGTGCAACGTACTACTGCTGCAGCTACACTATTTTGCTAAGACAGTTAGAAAATTTCATGGAAGTAAAACAAAAGAAACTTAAACCTGCCATATGGTCATTATATTTAAGTTACCGACCAGCAAGTAAATTCGAATATTATGTTAATGCATCCAATTCTCTTTTGTATTTGCCACATACGTGCCTTGCACCCGGGTTAGATGTTGGTGTGAAGTAATTTGTATCTGAAAGCATTTTTATTTTTAAAAAATCTATGTGCTTTTTTGATCAAAGTCTTCAAATCACCCACATTGAAAACTAGGGGTCAGTTGTTGAAATTAGCAAATAAAAGTCAATCAGAATTGCTTTCAAACGCGCAACGTGTTATGCATATACAGGGTGATTCACGCATGTTGTGCCAAAAAGCTAGAGCGAGGTGAAGACAAGAAAAAAAAAATCGTCTATTTCCCTCCGTTTAGCCGGGAGGGGCAATTTTCTAAAAACATGACTTAAATTTGAAAAAAGAATTATTCAAAAATAACGGTAACTCCTACAATACCACGCTTAACCTTTTTGTAAAGCCAAAAACTTATTATTTTAATTGTAATTTTAAATGAAGTTATTCTGTTGAACCGTTTTCAAAATATTAATTTTCAAACTCTAAATTTTGAAAAAAAAAAATTAAAAAAATTATTTTAAAACTATTTTTTTCAAAATTTTACGTAATTAAGTATTATTTTTGTTCTCAGAATTCAATGCTCCCATTAATTTAAAATCCAACACTGAACACCGTATGGCTCTATGACTTTTTGTTGCCAAGGTATTCAAAAATAACCGAACCTACTTCTTCACAAAAACAAGAAAATCTAGCCTTACGGGATGGCACAAGTGATCATTTAGCCAATTTTTTCGTGTTTTTGTGAAGAAGTAGGTTCGGTTATTTTTGAATACCTTGGCAACAAAAAGTTGTAGGGCCATACCGTTTTCAGTGTTGGATTAAAGATTAATGGAAGCGTTGAATTCTGAGAACAAAAATTATACTTAATTACGTAAAACTTTGAAAAAAATTAGTTTTAAAATTATTTTTTCAAATTTTTTTTTTCAAAATTTTGAGTTTGAAAATTAATATTTTTTAAACTATTCATTAAAACAATTTAATTTAAAAACGAAATGAAAGAAAAAATGTTTGGCTTTCCAAAAAAGTATAACACGGTGTTGTAAACGAAGCCGTTGATTTTTAATATTTTTTTTACAAAATAAGTCAATTTTTCAGAAAATTGCCCCAGGAGGGGCAAACGGGGGGGGGGGGGGTAGACCCCCCCTCCCATACGATTTTTTTCTTGTCTCAACGCAACCTACACGCTCTAGCTTTTTGGCACAACGCTCGTGAATCACCCTGTATATAAATTTGTAACCAATTTTAAAAATTCATCCATAATTTTGAAACAGATGAGCTGTGAAATAGCATTCTAAAGAACAAATATCGATCACTTTTCCATTGAGATTAATCGCCCCCTAGTGCAGCCCTTCCTTAAGAAATGTTAAGTGTGTCTTCTCCATGTTCAGCAAAGAAAGTACGAATTCTGATCATTCTTTATGCATCTAAAATTGTATCGAAATATTTTTTTTCTTGATAATAGACCAATAGAGGTTAATTGATATTTCAGCAATTTGGGGGCCCCTGGTGATTGCGGGGCCCTGGGCCCGGGCCCAGTGGGCCCAGTGGTAAAGAGGGGTCTGGAGACATTACGACCCGTTTATCCTAATTTCTCTCTCTACTCCTACAGCAAATAAATGAGTTTCCGAAGGTGAATCATAGCCATGGGATTATTGCGGAGAAATTATGTAAGAGGAGGAATCTCTCTCTCGCACTCTTCTGATTTCCGGAAACTTCTGTCGGCAGCAGCACTTGAACTGGTCTTGGAGCATATAGGGTAACATTGTTTCCCATTGTTCACAGCATGATACCTCAGCTGTTTGGAGGACTCTAAAATCTAGGTCTCAGTTCACTTTAAAACAGTTGACCTTAAGGTTTTCTTTGGCGTTCCACCGCGGCCTTCACCTTGAGGATAACATTAAAAAAGACTGCTTTGCTATTGAGTGATTAGTGTTCCTCAGGATATGGCCAATCCAGCGCCACTTTATCTGTGTGATGTCTACATCCACTATTGTTTTTTTAATCACAAGCCACAGTTTGATTTTGAATATGGTTCGTGTCACTCAAAGGAAAAAAATATTATTTCGGACAATCAGTTTGGCTTTAAGGCAGGGCGTGACACACATTCATGCTGTTTCTAAGCTAGTCTCCGATATCGAATGGAACAATGTTAAGAATTAATACACGGGTGTCATTTTGGTTGGTTAGAGGGGCTTTATCTGAAGCATAAGTAAACCAATGTGGTCTATATTCTTTATGACATACTCAGCGGTAGAAAGTTTATTGTCAAAAGTTATCTATACACATAAATAAAAATGAAGTGTCTGTTTGTATAAAATATTAGCAATGTATTTACTAAATGCATTTGAAAGAATTATTATTTTCAATACATTAATGAATTTTGGCGGAACGAAAGTTCGCGGGTCAGCTAGTTTGATATAAAAATGGTCTACAACAAGGAGCGATGAACTCGAGTATCCTGTTTAGGACTTACATTACTTACATCTGATAGATTATCTTACTCATGCGATTGCGTATGTCGATGACCATGTTGCATACAGGACGGGTCCAAAAATCGAAATTCTCGAACAGCGTGACTTCGACAAGATTCAACAAAATTGCAATGAAGATTCAGAAATGCGAAACCATTCTTTTTTGAACCCCAGTGCTGCTAGGATAAGAGAAAGAACTGGAGAAATCTAGTGATCGTTGAACCAAGTGGACATCTATTGGCGAGTAAAAGTGTAGTTAAGTACCTTCATATCTGGCTGGATCAGTATCCGAAAGGCATTGGAATTTTTGGTTACGGGATAATTTAAAGCACCCACATAGAGCCAGTAAGTTATGTTAAGTAGATGCTTAAGCCAGTTTTTAAGGTTTTGTCTAGCTGTGAGATAGGTTAAGAAATGAGTTAAATGAAAACTACATTTAAAAAAAAAATTGTTCAAAACAATGCAAAGGACCGTCCGGTTCCTTTCATCCGTTCGTAAATGTTTTGTTTTCTTAAGATATATTTCTTAGTGCGATGGCTTATCAAAATTTCTATGATCTTGTTTTATGTTGATGTGTTTTCTATGAAAGTGGACCTTGGCAAATTGGAGAGCAAGACTCCGTCTGGAATCCAAAAAGTACATCAGAGATTGCACTGGGAGTTGTCAAATGTTATCATTCCATCTCATAAGTCATTTTTCCTTAAAATCATGTCACTTGTTATAAATACATTCCAAGCCTTAAGGCTTACGTAGTTTGTATACAAAATCCTTTACCCTCAACTTTAATTTCAATTCATTTGAAATGCAATTTTTGCCACAGTAAAAGTTTTTTCTTGCATCCCTTAAATTATATAAATATAACCTATATTTATCTGAAATAAGAACCGATAGGATACAAATATTATCTTCATTTTTGATTACACTCTTCTCCGCTATACTAAAATGTATACATACTTTTTGAAGTACAAAAACTATGGCTAACTCGTTTATGATTACCCTTACCATTATAATAAAAAAACGAGAAGAGAGAACAAGGACGAAATTTTGTTATAAATAATATAACAACAGAGGCTAACAAAAGAAGAAACAAATACTTGGAAAGGTAGGTTGGTAGGTATAAGTATGTATACACTATCTACTCCCACTTTTTTGGCCGCCCAAAAAGTGAAGTGAAGTGAAATTTACAAGATACTCACACTGTTACTTAAAAGTTTTTCGATTATTTTCACATCCTTAGGTTGTTCATGGTTCATCCTGTGTGTTTTCAGTGTGCTCATCTTTTCCTTCCAGTTGTTCCTTACCTTCTTAATGCTCGTTTGTAAGTTCAGAGTATCTATTAACAAGAAGATTTAATGATACATCCTTTCTTCGAACACCTTCTCTTCTTAATTTTTTGTTCTTGCTGGTGTCAAAGACGATGGAGCAAACTTAAAATCGTTAGTAGTGCAGTTACGCGTAGTCTCAAATATGCCGCACACAGACGACCACCAGGGGTGGTGAATTTTTGAGAAAAACGTTTAAATTTTTTTAAGGTCGTCGTATTGGTTTCGGAAAATGTAAGTTGTGGTAGGCTTTTGTTCTGTCTGCTGGGTTAACAATAAAAAGTTGATGTCGTATGATGAAGAAACCATTATCGATTTCTATGGTCGAGATGGATTTACCACGATATCCAGAAAAAAATCAAGAGCAAGAAAATCTAGAAAAGGAAAATCAAGAAAGAAAATCTAGAAATGCCAAACCTAAAATAAATATCAATTTTTCAGACAACGGTTACAACTCGTCCGCTCAGTTGAGACTTTAGTAATTCCTGCCATCTAAGGGTCAACGTAGATTAAGATTATTATAGAAGAATTCTCAAAATGTATAATCCTTTTTTATATCGAGGCTGAGCTTAGCTTGTCGACGACGTCCAGACCTAGCGATTCTCTTCGACGAACAACGAAGTAAAAAGCCGACATAAACGGTTAAGCAACGAGCAAGGCTCTGTGCGACGTTAATAAGAATAACTACCAAAAATTGTGAAGATTCTGACTGGTATTCCCGTACAGCGTGCCTTTGGATGAGAAACGGAACACTTAAACCAACTGATAGGGAGATCGAGTCTGATTTGCACTGTGATTTTCACTTCTCCTTATGCATTATTCCTGCAAAGACATACTGTGAATTATAACGACAATATTGAATACCTATAAATATATTATTTTGCAGTTTTGCTGGGATATGCTTTATGCTTGTTGGAGCTGGAGGTTCATGTTTTGTGGCTGAGAGCTGCAGGTGTGGCGGGTGTTGTCAGGGGAAGATTATGTTGTGTGCGGTGGGAATTGGAATGGCTCGGTTAGTTTCTTAAAACATCGAACGATGCTTGCTCGGGCGGTGAAATGGCCATTGCAGTGACAATTTCTATTGGAAATCTAATGATAATCATGGCTGTAAATTGGTCGGTGGGTGGAAATCAGTGTTGGATAGTTACGCGTAACTTTGAAATTTTAATTAGTTACACGTAACTAATGTAACTTATGTAACTAATGTAACTAATGTAACTAAATGTAACTAATTGTAACTAACTATAACTAATAGAATTTTTCAAATACAAAAACTCACATTTCCTGTTAAATTGAAATTTAGAAGTTCCGCCCACAAACCCGATCGAATGACGATTGACTATACTGTTTTATGGCAAAACTTGATGATTGATATTGCCGTCGGGCCAGCTGCCAGCTGTGGCCATGGCAACCTGGCAGGGAAAACATTTTTAAATTACTATTTCTGCAAAAAAAAATTAAAAAATAATAAAACAAAATAGATCTCGTTTGATTCCTTTGGGCGAGCCAAATCTGAAATTTGAGCCCAAATTTGAGATCAAATCTGAATTTACCATACAAAAATATATCTCAATAAACAAAGAAATGTCCAGGAATCTCAAGGAAGAAGGGAAAACTTTAAATGTAAGTAAAAATCTATTGTATGCTCCAAGAATATAATATTTTATTAGATTTCCTTTTCATCAGGAACATAGTAATTTCAATATGTATTCCTTGGCAGGTTGCCATTCCCCTTGCTAATAAAAGTATTTTGTCAATAGTCGATTTTGATTCAGGATGAAATGTGATTTTTTTTATTTTTATTATTAAGTTAGAGTTAGTTTTATTTAGTTACAGTTAGTTACATTTAGTTACATTATAGTTACATTAGTTACGCCAAATATTGGGCGCAACTAATTCCTATTAGTTACGCGTAACTAAGCGAGTAACTTACTTCATGTAACTTACTTGCCAACACTGGTGGAAATGTGTAACTTCGTTACAAATTGTAACCTTAGAATTATATAAAGTAGAAATTGTAATGTATTAAAGAATTGTACTATAAATAATAGTGTTAAGAATCAGTGAATAAACAACTTTAATAAACTAAAGTTTCTTGCTTCTTTAGAAGGTAGACCCTGCACCAGATGAACTAACCTCACTATAAGCTAAAAGCATCTCACACGAGGTATAATATTTATTACACATCATTTTACAACTCCCCTAAAATTGGTATAGGCGAAAGTTGGAGACATACTCTCCTATCCAATAACCTCAACTTGGGATGGGAGGTAACTGCCCAACTAACAATCTATGTTGCATAAGGTCCAAAATTTGAAATTCAGTAAGCTACAACTTTCATAGTGTTTTTATAAGGCTTTTTTACTAATGCTTCAACTTTGTGCACACAAATTTTCAATAGTAGCTCTGTTAAGCCTTTTTGAAATATGATTTGCAAGCTTTACACAAAGGTGAGAGATAATTGTTTGATAAGGCTCCTGTAGGGCCTTCCAAAGTTTGTTCATATACAATGCTTAAATGCGATGGCTGCCATAAGACCTGTTACTGGAAACCAGAACAAAGATCTTCTATAGAATTAACTAACCCAAACACCGTGTTTATTTAAAGCACTTGAAAAAACTGTAAAGGGGATAAAAGACTGTCATATAATATGGGCGGTATAAGGACTGTCTTATTTTTAAAGTAATTGTTATAAGACTTAAAAAAAAAACTTGTTTAGCGCATTTTTGACAAGTTATTTTAGTTTTTTTACGGATTTTCTTCGTATGCTTTATAAAAAAAATAACTGACCACAAACAATATCAAAACGACCTTAGAACAACTCAATGAAGAAAGAAATAATTTACCATGAAAAGCTTTTAATTTCGTTAAAATAGCTTCCCACTTATTAATTCCTATAAAACTTATTTTTGCTGGCTCTCTGAAAGCAAAACTGCTCATAGATTTATGAATGGGGCAAACAATTAACTATAAGAAGCTATACTGTTTATCGAAAAGCTATTAACTTCGCTTACGAAACTACAATAATTAACTAAAAAAAGCTATAGCTTAGTTAATGAAGCATTAGTTTCTTCAAATATGTTTTAAAAATGCCAAAAAAGAATTATGGGGTTCTTATGGAAAAAAATTCATTTCTTTTTTTTTAATCGAAAATCAACTTCTGCGCTTTTATTTAATTTTTCTTTATTCCCACCGCCCATCAATTGTTTTTTTTCCTTATTTCCCGTATTCTCTAGCTTTCTGCAATGAATTAAATTGTATATTAGTTGAAAAGGTGAAAATTTTATTTACCAACCCCAGGAACCGAACTCGAAGCCTCTGCGCACCTTCCAAGTACCTTCTATCTTCTTTAAGTTTGTCATCACTGAGGAATTAAATCTAAACGGATTGATGAAAAATTAAAACATTTTGATTTTCTTCAAGCAGACACAAGCAAAACGTATTCAATTCACACACTTTTTTTCTTCATTGCATCTGGCGGCCACATCAACGTGCCACCCTTTCCCAGTGTTTGTATTGTATACGCTGATGACAAATTTAAAGAAGATATTACTCGCATAAGAATACTAACTCAAATGTGAAATGTGATAGTCATCTGAGCGGGAATTTGGAATCACATATGGAAGCTGTTTCTCACATAAAAAAACTACTTGTATTCTTACCGAAGATATCGCTTTTTCCGATGAGCTATTTCATTCTGTGTGCACAGGGAGTTTTAGGTTTAATCCTTAACCATATATATTTTATATTTTATATTATAATATTTTATATTTTTTATCTATATTTTATAAACATATTGTGGTTGCCTCCAGTTGTGTGTAATTAATAATATAATGGTTAAAATAAAATAAAATAGAAGCAGAATATGAAAAGTTATTAATGTTAGATTTATTAATGTTTAGATTTTTATTTTAAAAAAACAAATAAAAATCTAAATTAAAACATTAATACAATTTTAAATTCTGTTTTTATTTTAATTTAACCATTATATTTTATATATTATATTTTGCATTTATATATCATAAACTTAATATAATATAATACATTTATAAAAAATATAATATAGGTATGTTATGTTTAATTAAATTATATATACCTATATATACCTACATCCTACAACTCTATGTGTATTATATCGAATTCGGACATTATAACATTTTATGAGTTTGGGTTGTTTTCATTATAAAAAATTAACATATTTATGAACTTTTATTGAAGAGAAGTTATTTTTATTTCAAGATAAGCCAAACATGTTTTTCCAAAAGCAAGATTTCTGTCGTATTAATTCGAAACACCCTCTAGGCAAAAATATTATGAAGTTGTACAGAAGTTTAAGTGTGGTATCAACAGATTCTTTTTTGATCTAGTCATTTTATTAATCAAATTGGCCTAGTGGATGGGTGCTTGGATGGTGCGCAGAGGCTTCGAGTTCGGTTCCTGGGGTTGGTAATATAAAAAAATTTTGAAAATGTAAAATTTTCACTTTTTCAACTAATATACAATTTAATTCATTGCAGCAAGCTAGAGAATACGGGAAATAAGGAAAAAAAATGATTGATGGGGGCGGGCGGTTGGAATAAAGAAAAATTAAATAAAAGCGCAGAAGTTGATTTTCGATTAAAAAAAAAAGAAATTAATTTTTTTCCATAAGAACCCCATAATTCTTTTTTGGCATTTTTAAAACATATTTGAAGAAACTAATGCTTCATTAACTAAGCTATAGCTTTTTTTAGTTAATTATTGTAGTTTCGTAAGCGAAGTTAATAGCTTTTCGATAAACAGTATAGCTTCCTTTAGTTAATTGTTTGCCCCATTCATAAATCTATGAGCAGTTTTGCTTTCAGAGACCCAGCAAAAATAAGTTTTATAGGAATTAATAAGTAGGAAGCTATTTTAACGAAACTAAAAGCTTTTCATAGTAAGTTATTTCTTTCTTCATTGAGTTGTTCTAAGGCCGTATTGATATTGTTTGTGGTCAGTTATTGTTTTCATAAAGCATGCGAAGAAAAGCCGTAAGAAAACTAAAATACCTTGTCAAAAGTGCGCCAAACAAGTTTCTTTAAGACTAATTAAAATTACTTTAGAAATAAGACAATAGTTTCGCTTGACCCTTATGAAAACTAAATTGTTACTTGGGTGGGTGGCAGGAGGGACAATGTAAGCTCATCCATAAGGTTGTTCAGATCAAGATAAGAAGGAGACCATAAGTTTTGGCTACTTGGCGTAGCTTATAGTACTTTTCGAGAAACCTTATTTTCTCTTAATTATTCTCCTAATTGAGCAGGGTAACTATCAGGAAAAGCATATCCCAGTTAGAGTTTAATATGGTCGGATTTTGGAATAAAGTAGTAGTTGAAATAGTGTCATATGTTTGCTATTAAAAACAGAGTGCATACTCTAACGCAAACATGAGAGTTATATATAATCTACATTCAACGCTGTCATGCCTCATGCATCGATCTTTGCAAGTACTAGAGATGACACAAACATTTTTAAAACACAAGCAAAATACTTTCGCCCCTTTTTTCTGTCTTTACTTACTTACTGAGAGCACACGCGCAACTTAATGTTGTTCGGAAAAAAAAGATGGAAAATGAAGAAGGAACGTTATTGTCTGCATGGAAATATCTGTGCGTATTTCTGGAAAACACCCAAATGGAATGCCTCGCTCTATGTACTGTCTCACTGTTCCAACCTTTGCCTTACATTTTTACTTGCGATTATAGGTACTATAAGGCAAGTTATGCATGCGTCGAAAAAAAAAGTTATGAGATAACAATCAAACATGACATTACGATCATAGCGAAGACGAAAAAAGATGGTCTAAAAATTCTGTCCGTCTGTATGTCTGTCTGTCTGCGTCTGTATGTATAGACACCTACATACAGCCCAAACGGGTGGGCCGAATTGCATCAAACTTGGTGTATAGAGTTTTTTAGATATTGTACAGAGGGGAAATTGAATTTTTTTTTTAGCTCAAAAAATAACGGTACCTGCCATATAACCGTTACGTTAAAGCTTATTTTTCTCAAAAACGGCTCTAACGATTTTGATTTAAAAAAATCAGTGTTCCTTCTTAGGTACGACCAATCATATGGCTGAAAAAAAGTTTTAAAAAATGGCTAAGAACGGCACTTTCCATAGGACCGTTTTTTTTTTGCTTTCGACTATCTCGAAAACGTCTCAACCGATTCTTTCGAAATTTCACACATATATAGTTGTAGGTAGCTCAATTTGTACTGCATACCAATATTTCAAAAAAATATTTTTTTTTTATTTTTAAAAGCATTATTTTTAAGAAAAAAATTTTAAAAATATATATTTTGAAAACTGCCCATTAAATTTTTTTCTAAAAATTATAAATAAATGTATTTGCTGAATACCTAGGAACTGGCGTTTTTGAATTTTTTATGAAATTGTTTTTCTCAAAATCGGCTTCACAGATTTTTAAAAATTTATTCTCATAAATTCGGATTTATCCAAGAAATAAAATGGCGTACTCCTTTTTCAGCTCAAATTAGTTTAAGTATTTATTTAAGAATTTTGAAAAATTTATTTTTATCAAAATCTCAAGCCCCTAGACCACTGTCACACATTAGAGCAAGTTCGTGCGACCCAGTCGTGCATTTTTTTTTTTTTTTTTTTTTTTTTGATAACAGCTACTATCTTAAATTAAACCAAAATTAAAAAGAAACTGACATTTTGAGACACCCTGTAACATAGACTCCTAACTGTTTCTAATATTTTCATGAATATACCGTTCATTTAATTCTGTTTATTAGCCGAATAATCTTTTTTTAAATGTAAAATTTTGATTCCATTTTTTTTTTTTTGGGCTATTCACTAATCAAAATCAAAAACTTTTGTACAAGTTGCTTTGCAGCACGTAACTGATGCCTTAAATTAGTGTTCAAATATTTTTCTTCTAGGTGTGTGGTGGTGTACTTTCTCTTGTTATTGTGGCATTATTACTGTTAATGTTGAGCAACAGGATAGCAACATCATGACACTTGAGAAGTGAGAAAACACACCATTTTCTTTTCTTTTTTCATTCCTATGTCTTCTATATAATATTCTTTTGCTTAAATACTTTTTGAAAAGATAAGCTGAAAAGAAGAACATCACTGAGAGATAAGGGGATTAAATAGAATGCACCGCGGGCGGTGCAACAAAATGTACATACTATGGAAACACAACACGCAGCTTGTGCAGCACATTGTGCCAGTGCATGTGCTGTGCACCCATCACCTCTACAGACTATGTGCAAAAAATGTAAGAAGAAGAGAGGATGTGTCCTTATATGTAGCGAAAATGGGCAAGTATGAGTTTTTAATGAGAAAAGAAATCCTCTGTCTTGTAAAAAAAAAAGATGCAATTTGCAAGCAGGAGATAGGATACAGACATTAAAAAAAAAAAGAAGCTTTTCCAAGGACGTTCTTAAAACGAGATGACGATAGAGCGCACTTAGTTTTAATCTTATGAAATTCAAAAGTGCCAATAAGAGGATTAAGGACGAAGAATTTGAATTAATGTGTGTTTGAATGTAAAGGAAAATTAGTGTCATTAAGGTATTTGAACAGATGAACACCCATCACACCTATGGTTAAACGATAAGAGTCCATCATTAGCACTTCTAGCACTGAACATGAACATAAGGTCGGACGGGGGGCTAAAACGTGTAGAAGGATAACTATTTGTTTGGTATGTAAACACAAGCACGGTATTTATATTTATGTAAAGGAAGTGGTCCTTAAAGCTGAGTCTTTGGTCTTAGCGAAAGAAAAATAAACCTTCCTCCTTGCAAAGATTTTTCATCCTGAGTGCGTTGTCAAGTTGGCATGACATAAAGCCCCACATAAAGCTGGTAAAGGATCTTTGAGATTTGACACAATTTGAATCCTGAAACTGCTGTTGTTATGTGTTGTATATAAATACACAAATATTTTCCACAATTAAATATATTTTTTGTTTTTTGATATTCATATGCACTGTCAACTCCATACGCTATTTTGTTTTTTGTAGTTAAGGCAGCGTGTGTTTGTAAAACGTACCTATATACGATACACGTAGTTACGAAGTTTTTTTTTTTTTTATTCCCTCAGCCAACAGAGTTAAAACCTCCATGATATAATAATAATAATTCCCATTTTAAGTTTCGATTGACAGGATTTCAACATTCTGGTGTATGAATATGAAGATGTAGGTACATAGGTATAAGTTTGCTTTTATGGTGGTTGGTGGCCAATGCTCGCAGCATAATGAAGTTCGTTTTTCAGAGTATTTGCAATGAGCAACGAGCAATGCAAGTGTGCGGTGCACTGCCCTATGATTGGAATATTGGGCTTTTGGTTTGATGATGAAAGTATTCAGGACTGATATGTGGCACTGGTAAAAGTTGAATACTTGGGGACAGTATAGGTACCTATGGATTGCATAATACAATTTGTCATTTATGGGGGAAATGTTTGGACGACATCTGAGAAATAAATTGACATTTTGATGAAAGACAGCTCCAGATGCTGAGCTTACAGTAACAAAGTGCATATATGTATGTATATTAATTTTGCTATGATATAAAATGTACGTGTAAGTGTATGGTGTGTAACCATTTCTTATTAAAAAAAAATAATTACAAGGGGCTTATGGATTTTGACAAGGGTAACTACGTTCATTATTATGGCAGTGAGGTTTGCGGTTTTGGCGTATGACCTGTGTATTTTTATCCGTGACAGGAACTGCACGTATAAGTATACGAAAAGTTTTCAGGAGTTTTTTTATGTGGAAATAATATTTCAGTGCTTTTACTTTGATTGAAGATTAAATAACGACTTTGTCTTTGCTGTGGAATTTACTTGGATTAAAAAACAGAGATGATTTTTTAAAACGAAAGTTTTCATTTTGTGTAGGTATGTGTCTGATTTCGCCTTATATTATAGACATCCAAGTTGTAGTGTGTAGTCCATTGGCTAAGCATAGCGTCTATTCAATCGATTCTCACCTATGGGGCGGTCGTTTGGTGGACTGTCCTTGACACAACAAAAACGGACTGCTTGTATGTGCACTTCTCCATCTGCAGCGCTCAACATCTTGATTAATCTGACGGCCTAGAAGTGATCTCACAGTGGAAGAATAGTAATTTATGGCCACTCTAGCATACTGAATACTTTCCGTATCTCACAAAGTTACATGGGCTACTACATTTTGACAGAAAATTAAGAATCAGCAGACCCTACCTTATTTTCGTTTCAAAATTTTTTGTTAAGAAATTAATTTCGTCATCAAACTTTTAAATTTAATTATGAACAGATCATGCAGCAACTTCTAATCCCTACCTATTTCATGCAATAATATAGGGTATTTGTTTTTTTGTCTCTTTTTTTTTTATATTTTACGCGCACTCATGGGGTTATTAATACCCTTAACATAAATTAACCCAGTTCGAGCGTTTTAAGGAAAGTTGAATAGGAGATAAAAGGAGATACCGATGCACAATGGCTTTGAATGACTGTAAATCACCATAAAAGGGAAAAATATAGCCGAATAAAGCACTACACATTCGTGTAGTGCGGCTAAAAAAAAGGTCTCCATTTACTTCGAAACAGCGAAAGATCTCTTCTTTTGTTGAACCTAGCAATCCATTTTGGCTTGATGAAAGCATCAATATAAAATAAAATAAATGATAATCATATCAATTTAGTAGTGAGGCAAAATGCACAATCAGAAACTGATTCAGGGATAGCCACATGGATATGAGTAGGCAGTGGGCATCCTATGCTTTTTAAAGTATCTTTCCTCTGGATGCTTAGTTATATTGTACTAGGGGATATTGGTGGGAAAAGTTCTACTTTCTCACTAGAACAAACAGTATTTATCTGATGGTCCATCAGAGCATACAAAATTTCTGATTTGTTTCCGAGTGCATTAAAAAAGCACTTTTGTCAAACCTTCTGGAGGATATAGTCCTTATATAGGAAACACAGATACATATACATTAGGTTTGTGGTCTTGGGACTCTAGTATAAATACTGTTTACATCGGACAAAAAGTAATCAGAGTTCGTGGACGTATTGTGATAAGTTTTTAGTATTTTGACTCCCTAATTTTAGCGAAGAAGATACAACGGTCGTACAATTAGACACAGCTAGCGTCAGCGACCTATCCCTGATCTCTGGTGATAACCTATCCTATAAACATCAACAATTAAGGTGAATCAATTTTTTAATATATCTCAAACATATCGAACTCTGTTTATCACTTCAAATATTTTGCTCACCATCTGGAACTTTCGTCATGTTTTTTTTTTTTGTGAAGCAGAAAACACAAATAAAAGTGCACGACTGGGTCGTACGAACTTGCTCTAATGTATTACAGTGGTCTTCGGGCTTGAGATTTTGGGAAAAAAGCATTGAAAAAATGATATGAAATTTTATTTATCATTTAAAAATCAATAGTTAAAACGTTTTTTTGGAGAAAATGAAGTAAGTCGTCAAATTTCTTTTACTTTTTTGAATCTTAAGGAATTTTTTGTTCAAAATCGTTGGAGCCGTTTTATTTTTTCAAAAAACGGTTTTTTTAACTTTTCGGAATCATATTCAAAATTTTTTTTGAGTATGTCAACATCTAGTGGTTTATAGTTCTCATCAGAAAACAAAAATTTTGAAAAATTCGAACAAACCGTTTTTGGAAAAAAAAACAAAAGTTTATACGAAAGTTTAACTTTTTTTTTTAAACTCAAAAACACTTTTTTTGAAAAATTAAAAAATTTTTATTATTTTGTTTATAAAAGAGCTTTTATATTAAAATTTTCATCGAAATCAATGAAGTATTTTACGAGAAAATCTGAAAAAACCGGTTCTATGGGAGGTACCGTTACAAAACTTTTCCTGAAAAATATTCCAACTAAAACATACATTTTACTAAAAAAAACACCATTCAGAAAGTTTTATCAAAATCGTAGCAGCCGTTTTTGAGATAAATGAGTTTTTCATAAAAATTCATAAAGCAGGTACACTTAATTTTGGAGCTAGAATGCTAATTCCAAAAACTCACTGTAGGATGTCATAATAATACTTTGTACCAAGTTTGAAGCGAATGGGTTCAGCCGTTAGGCTGTAAGTGCCGATACAGACAGACGGACAGACAGACAGACAGACAGACAGGCAGGCAGGCAGAATTGTCGGACCCACTTTTTTAGGCTTCTCTTCTCTATCAACGTAATGTTATGTTTGATTGTCCAAAAAAAAATTCCTACGAATGCCTTATAGTAGGCTATAATCGCAAGTAAAAAGGAACAAATCAAAAAGAAATGCGATCAGGAAATCAGAAATAAATTCAAATGGGTTTCAAATTTCGTTAATAAGAAATAAATCAATAGGCGTTAAAACAAGTTATATCAACTTCCATAAAAAAGATAATGTTCGTGTATTCTACCTTGACGACGATCCAAGTGGTCGAAAGTGCCCCATACTTCATATTTTTTTTTTTGTAATATTTTTGCAAAACTTATAGAAGTAATAAATAAATATTTTGAAAACTTTAAATAAATATATTTGGCACAATCACTTAACAGTGATATTCCAAGAAGTTTGAAAATAAAATAGTGAACAAATCATTTGCCTCGCACACAAGCAAAATTGCAGAAATTTACACAAAAACGGGTCTACTAACCACTGACAAAAGTTGAACAAGAACTGTTATGATTCGCGTTCGCGTGTAATGCATACATGCAGTAGCAGTGCTGTAGTACTTATAATCAAAAAATTTCAAACTCTTGTGCTTATGTTCCGCATTTTTATTTATTAAATTCAGTCGTTTATAAACAGAGAAGTCCGTTATTTGTATTTTTAGCCAAAACAACATTTTAAAAAAACATACTGTTTTCTTCATGTCTATTCTTTTTTACGAATTTTGAATGCTTTCGTAATATGTATGAATAATCGTGAGAAAACTGACGATATATCGATATATTGATTTTTTTTCACCCGATAATTATCGATACTGTTAAAGAATATCGATACGATAAATATCGATATATTTTTTACTTGCCCATCCCTACATTGATCAAAACAAACAAATGCCATGGAGCACGTGCATGAATGAGTAAGATTATAGTATTTATATTCTCACTCGTTCGTGCACACGGTGAGCTAATGCGAGTCATCGGTGCCGCCATATTGGAATACTGAGCGTTACTTCCGTCAGTAAAATAGTATGTATATTTCTGTCTCATTCTTTCCTGGCTTCATCCTACACATTTTTGTATTTGTGTCTCTTACATGTCGTTTTTTCGTTGCATCCGGTTTGAAATCACAACGATTCTAAAGAAGTTTCACTTCAAAAACTGCTTAGTCACATTAAAAAAAATGAAATAATTATTATTTATTAATTAAACAAATAAATGCCATGCGCAGAGTAATAACAACATAATATTTTAACTAGAATAATTGTACTTACTTTATCAAGTATCACACAACTGGTTTTACACACCAAATTTTTCACACACAAAAAATCACGAATTTCCTACCTCAACTTCGCAACTCAACTGCTTCTTACAAACTGCCGGTAGATGGTCCGTTGCAACACGTGGCAGATGTATATATATGTGTGTGTATATTACAGTAGCTTTGATATAGAGAATCTAACATGTCTGAGCGTGAACCAAGAAACTAACTCTTTTCGTCAGTGGCGCAAAGTTACCCCTGCTGGGGCAAAGTAACCCCATGTTTATATTGTTTCATAACACTTTTTAATTTAATTTAACAAAAAAAATATTTTCATCTTCATTTCTACATGTGTAGTATGTAAAACAAAAATTGGAGTGAAATGGAAAAAAGGGAGTAGATTTTGCCTTTTTCTGTAAAATTGAAGTAAGTTGAAACAGATATTTTTCAAATGAAGCAGATTTCAGTATTTTGGTGATAGTGCGAAGTAGGAATTAAATTTAAAATTTTTTTGATAAAAAGAAGCAGATCTACTTCAATTGAAGTAAAAAGGTAGCGCTGATTAAGATACATCATTGAGAAAATTTAGTCTTTTTATATTTGCCATTCTTTTTTCTCGAAAACTAAAGGACTCTCGATTTGATTTCAAACAAATTTTTAACGAAATGAAATAGCAGCGGGCTTAAAGCCAACCCTCTACTGCACCAAAAGCCATATATGGCTTTTGATTTTTAAACGCCTACTTCTAAAATTGTGCAACTGCCACTTGCCACTGGAAAAGTACCGTTTTGATCGTTTAGAATAGATCTTTGTTAATGTGTATTTGGTTTTCTCTTTCTATGTGCAAGTGCAAAAAACCCGCAGTCAAATTTAACAGTGCACGCGGCGAGAATGTAGGCAAAAAGCATAGGAACAAAAGTTTATTTATTTTTGGCTAGCGAATAATTTAAAGGTTGTTATATTTTTACTTGCTCTATAGGGCAAGTATTGGTTTCGTGCAGAAAAAAAATTGAGGTTTTAATCAAACATGACATTACGATGATAGAGAATCCCAGAAAAGTGGTTTTCGTTATACCGTCTGTCGGTCTGTCTGTGCGGGTGTGCGGGTGTGCGGATGTGCGCTTTTTCACGTCATGCTACAGCCTGAACACCTTGACAGATTTTCGTCAAACTTGGTATATAGCAGTTTCAAGAAAAACCATTGTCGAAGTTTTTTTTTGTTTCGTTTTAGCCCGGCTCAAACTGGTACCTTTCATGTTACGGTTTTTTTTCATTTTGAATTTGCTCGAAAACGGCTCAAACGATTTTGATTAAACTTTGTGTGTTATATTCTTTTAGTGTTCTTAAGAGAACTGCGTTTTTTGTTTTTGGCAAAAAATTCTAATAACGGAGATATATTCTTAACGTCTTTTTTCCAAATGGCCATAAGTTGTCAACGGTTTTATCGAATTCAAACAAACTTTGTTTGGTATAGTTCCTTACAATTCTCTATCAGATGGCATTGCATTTTTGTCAGTTACTCTTTTTTAAATGGTGGCTCCCATAGATCCATTAGATTTTTCTAATTTACTATGTAATATATATACAATGTTTTGAAGAAAACTGCATTTAAGTTTTTGGCTACAAATGATAATAACGGAAATTTGTTTTAACAATTTTATTAATTTGGCCATAAGCGGGCATTTATATCATTTATAGCACCCAAAAGATGACATCTAAATTTGATATACTTCTTCTTCTGTATATCGGGTTTTCCAGTTTTAGCCAAACTATTTTAGTTTTTCACAATTTCTTCAAACATGAGTTCTTCATATTACTCGAAAACTTTGTTTTCATCAAACTATTACACCCACAGAGCAAGAACGTGCGACCCAGTCGTGCATTTTATTTTGGCTGGAAAATGTGTTACTGCACAAGCAGCCATATTGGCAAAAGTTAATAACTTTTAAAAAGTTTGTTTAAATTTTTTTTTGTGTTTTTTAGTCTTTTAATTGTTCAAAATGAAAAAACAACGGCATTGTTTTTTTTTATTGGATCATAGTGCGCACAGTAAAGGGCTAACAATTCTTTAGTTTTAGACCATTACATATCGTACATATCAGACTAAAATTTCCAACACCATATCCAACCATTTTTTTTTTTTATTTTACATCTTTTATGTTCTTCTGTCTCATAACCTTGGTTTAAGCTTAAGGTTAAATAAAACACGCACATAACCGTTGGCAATGTGTCCTTTTTAAGAATCCTAGAAGTCAACTTTTATGGCTGGGTCAACACTAAATTTTATATAGTATTGCAAATTTAATTCGAGTCAAGGCAACCGCATACGGAACAACCATACTCAGCAAAAAAAAAAATTCCTGTGCATTTAAAAATGTTTCTTGAAAGTACTTTCTATCCTTCCAAGTAATTTCTTAATCAAATGTTAAAATAAAACCCAGGACTGTATCGCCTTTTGTACACATCAAACACCAAAGTAAAATGTATAGTATTTCCCTTATCATTTTGTCCTCTTCGATGATCGGAAACGGAAAATGAAGATGAAAAACTTTTACAGACACCAATTACTTTTATGTGGCTTTTTTTGTTTAACTTGAATAGCGTTCCTACACCATGCACACTGAACTTTCCCATACAAACTATCCGTTTCCGATGTCATGCTTCTTGTGTTTGGTGTGTTTTCACCATCATCATCATTATCATCAACCGTATAGCAGGACGATTACAAGAGCAAACTAAAGAGGCAACCGGAACCAACCATTGGCATACATTTCTTCCGGTTTTTGTTGTCTTCGAAAAACAAGCTGAAATCTATAAAGGAAGGAGCAAAAGAGTATGTTCCGTTCTGGGTATGGACTGACCATACAATGTTAAATAGTGCCTTCGAGAGGACATTACAATATTTTATACGTTGCAATTATCGCTATAGCTTGGCCTTCAGCAGAACGACTATATGTTTACGTTAGTTCCATCATTCCAAGGACCTGTACGATAAAGATAATATCGTTTATCTTATTTGCAATGGCAACGAGCTAATAAGGATGGAATATTTATATTACCTATACCTACGAGTACACTGGATTCAACAACGTGATGTATAAAGTGAAATTAAATTCAATTGTGAGAATTAAGTAGGCTTTTGGGGATAACCTGGTGATCTGATGCCTTTTGGAATCGATGTCCTTGTTTAAAATTAAATTGATTTCTTAATAAATTTTTATTAAACGTATGTCTGTGCTCTAGGGTTATAACTTTACTTTGACAAAGGTAACCAAATGAACAACTGAATCATATAATACCTACTCATAAGGATAGATGATGAACTCATTTTTCCTGACTTATTTCCGACATTAGTGGGACATAAGTCCGGAATTGAGTTCGAGTCTAATGACCCACAGAAATGGGACATAAGTCCCGAAATAAGTAAACGGGTCTTGTGTTCTACCTAATTTATTTTTAATATACACTATCTCACAAAATTATTTGCACAAGACCTGCAGAAAAAAAAACATATAGTTGGCTGATTTAGTGCGGTGCAATAATGTCGAAGCGTCATTTTATTTCCATTTGTGATTGGAAATAATGTCGAATTCATACAATTTTTGAGTTCGCCTTTATTTCTCAAAATAAAATTAGTGAATGGAAATAATGTCGATCACTGCAACTTTATAATAACTACTGCAATTGGTGAAGTCCTTATCCAATAGCACATCTAAAAACTTGAAAAAACTACCTCGCTTAGAAAACTTTGAGATAGAATGTTACCGAATACCTCGAAGGAGCTGGCAGGCCTTTGCAAAACCTTATAGAACGATATTTTCTCATGTTCATCCTATATTTGAAGAGAGGAATGGTTTTTGGAAGTATATTTTAGCGCTATGAAAGGGAAAGGGGAAGTTGGTGGGTGCGGTTGACCATTGGCCGGTGACGCGGGCGAAATTCTGCAAACAATCAAAAAATCAACGAAACAAGTAGGTAATGCTTCCAATTGAATTAAGTTGTTCGTTACACACGAGAGTCCGTTACTTATAGCTTAATTTATTTTTTGAGAAATTTAGTAAAAGTTGGCTTAAATTGAATGGCTCGATATGTGTGAGTTATCCTTTAGAAAAACTTTCAATCTTTAAAAGGTAGATGCCATCTTACTCTGAAATACATAGAATTTACAAAGTCTAAGCCATGTCGTTGTCCACTTATGGCCAGTTTAATAAATCCGTTAAAACTAGATTTTTGTTTTGTATACATACATTAAGCAAAAAACCTCTGTTTTTTTTTAAATACTCTAGGTGTATCGACTATAAAGTTTAATCAAAATTGAAAAAATGTCTTATGGCAAATTAAAAAAATCCAAAAAAATGTTGGCTAAGATTTAATGGTTCGTTGTATGGGAGATATCGCTTAAAAGGAGTACCGAAAAAATTAAAACGACATCTTATAGGAAACTATCGGGTTTTTCAATAAGAGCGCTACAAAAGTTTTTTAAATAAAACAAAAACGGTTTTGGAAATCAATGAAATTCTTTATTCCTGTGAAAATACGTTTGATGCCATTATGTATGGAACTCGATTTCTTTTGCATGGCCACCACGGGCACGCTTGCAGAAGTCCAGATGCTGAACCCAATTTTCGACGGTTTTCAAGCATAAATCGGCCGATACTTCTGCAATTTCACGTTCGATATTCGTACGAAGTTCATCAATCGTCGCTGGCTTGTTGGCATAGACCATAGACTTGACGTAGCTCCACAGGAAATAGTCTAACGGCGTCAAATCGCACGACCGAGGCGGCCAAGCGACTGGACCATTTCGTAAGATAACACCCTCTCCAAACTTGGTTTCCAATAGACTGATTGTGACATTTGCTGTGTGGCTTGTGGCGCCGTCCTGTTAGAACCACATGTCCTCCAAGTCCATATCATCCAATTGGGCCCAAAAATATTCGGTTATCATTGAACGGTAGCGATCCCCATTCACAGTAACGTGCCGGTCTTGATCATCACGGAAAAAGTACGGCCCATAAACCACACCAAACCGTAATTTTTTCGGGATGCAATGATGACTCATGGAGTACGTGTGGATTGCTACCTGACCAATACCGCATATTTTGTTTATTGACGAAGCCTTTCAACCAGAAATCAGCCGCATCGCTGAAGATGAAAATCCGAATCATTTTCAAGTTGTTGCTCAGCCCAATTCACAAACATACGACGCTTGTGGTGGTCAAGCGGCTTCAGTTCTTTCGTCAATTTAATCTTGTAAGGATGTAGGCCAAGATCTTTTCGCAAAATTCGTAACAACGACGTCACAGAGATTCCCAACGCTTGAGAACGACGTGTGAGAGACACATTTGGGCTTTCTGCAACTGAAGCCTCGGCGGCAGCAATATTCTCGACACTACGGGCATTTCTTTGTCTTACTGGCACGGAAACATTTTGTACTGTGCCTGTGGATTCAAATTTTTCCACTAGACGCTCAATTGTTGATCTGCTAGGACGATTATAGGCGTTTTTCTTTTTTAGTTCACAGCAGAGCCTGAGTTGTCAAAAAAAAATAAATGTTTCTTTTTTGCTTCAGAGTGTTCAGAGCTTCGAATTCGTATTTCTTTTTTCCTTCAGAGTGTGTTCAGAGTGCGCTCTACGAGCTCCAAATAAATAGATGGGGCAGACTGAGCTAAAATCTGAACAAAAATATAAACGTCAAAAGTGAGACGCTTCCAAACCAATTAAATTGATAAAAAGAAGTCTTTAGAGGCGGCTGGAAATAAAAACAATTAAAATGGCCGCCGAAAGTATTTTAAATGTTAAAAAAAAATTTTTTCTTGAGGTTTTTCAAATGACATGAGAAAAATATATTAATGGGATATCAAATTCGTTTCATTATTTGTTCAGAGCGCTCTGAACACAATTGGTTCAGAGGACGTTCAGAGCGAGCTCGATATACTCGAACTCGGTTCAGAGCTCGTTTCTGAGTGAAAAAAGAAAAACGCCTTATGACGACCATAAATTGGACGTAGCGCTCTGGCACTAACTGTTATGCTGGGTACTTGTATTGTGAAGAATCTTTGAAACAAATCACTTGGCATTCGAGGAATGCTTCAGCTCAGACCTCTAGCTAATGCACTCGATGTTTTGATCGCCAAGTGTAGTTTCTTTAAATAATCTTTTTAGCTCGCAAGCTTCTTAAAAGAAAAATCAAAGACCTTTGTTGTTTGGAGTTCAGTGAAGAAGACAATTTTATTTTAAAATACTATTGCTATTTATAGGAATTATTAGGTTATCGAAATTAATTCCATACTTCGATTCTTGGTCTCACCCACAATCGAAACTCACAAGTCAGCATAATTCTTATGACGCGGGCTAAGGGTAAACGACCAGCTATCTGAAGTGGCATAGTTCGCTTGGAATAATGCTGAGTTGACATTTAATGGTAGCCTAAGCCGATGACCACTGATCAACCCATTACTATTTTTATGTATGCACTTTGTTTACTTATGCTGTTTGTGCCATCAGGGTTATTATGATACTGATGGTTCTTTTTTGTTATTCATTGACAACGAGTCGGATATATGTGTATCCTTTTATTACCCTGAAGTAGAAGGCAGAACAATGCTTTGCATTGTATTTTGATTGCTAGGTATCTGGTGCTTAAGGCAATATGCATATGCTGTTAAGTAGGAGTCAAGTATCGAAGTACGGTTTGATATCAAACAATAAATTAAGTTCGCTAGTGTGCTCCCTTCACAATTTCAGCTTCAATTCAACAGCTGAGCACAGATTGCTTTTATAACCTCGCTTTTATAACTTACACAAAGAATACAGTTTTATTAAAAGTCTCTGATTATATTAGTAGTAGTACCCCGTGTCTTAGTGGTTAGTGTGTCGGACGGGTTGGGGTCGAAATTCGGTATGGGTCATAATTCTGCTTTCAAAATTCTGCATGCCAAAATTCTGTTTTGCATAATTCTGTTTGTACAAAATTCTGCATGTCCAAAATTCTGTATTACAAAATTCTGCATTTCAAAATTCTGTACGTTCAAAATTCTGCTTTCAAAATTCTGTTTTTCAAAATTCTGTTTTTAAAAATTCTGTAAATATGTTGTAAAAGAGAAATCGTTTTGATAATGTAAAAAAGTGAGCACTTTTTTACATTATCAAAACGATTTCTCTTTTACAACATATTTACAGAACTTTTAAAAACAGAATATTTGTTATGGAAAATACATAATTTAAACATACTAAGAATATACAATATTGGTATACACTTAAAACGATTTTAGTTTTAGTACCTACTGACAGGATTATAAAATAGTAATACATAGTTTTAATATTGCAAAAGAGGGACGCGTATTATATTCATCACGCTTAGATTGAAATCATATATCATATGTTATCATATTGTTATACATATTTTTATCGTTCTCTCTTCTTATCTCTTGTTCTCTGCATGAATAATGTTTCAATCAGAGAGTCATCAAATACATAATTGCAACAACCCTGGTTATTTTTCTTAGACAGAATTTCACTGCTCAGGAAACAGAATTTTGCACATACAGAATTTTGAAATACAGAATTTTGAAATACAGAATTTTGCATTGACAGAATTTAGTAATGCAGAATTTTGGACAAACAGAATTTTGACCATACAGAATTTTTATAAAAAAACAGAATTTTGACCAAACAGAATTTTGAAAACCAGAATTATGACCCGCTCCCGTGTCGGACTGAAACGCCGAAGGTTCTAGATTCGATCCCTGACGACTCTACCTAAGTTCTTTTTACTTCAAGAGTAATTAATGTCATGGAAAGTGCTTCTCTGTTAGCCGTTCGAATTCGGCGGTAAATTGTAGGTCCCTTCCATTCCTGCAGAATATCAGCGCACACACAGGAATGGTTGAGAGTTTAAGTCACAGGCCCCGGTTCCGCAATTTTTTTCTCTCTGATTATATTGCATACACAATTTGATCAAAATCGTAAGTGTCGTTTTTCAGCACATTAAGAAAAAAAAAAAGATTGGCTTCTACTGAGTGGCTCGTTGTTGAGTCACCGTTTTAAAAAGAGAAACATACAAAATTCTAATGTCGTCTTATAGGAAACATAAAGAAAACTATGACCATTTAAGCAAATAATCGAAATTGAAGTTTTGTCTAAAACCACACATCTATATGTTAGCAAATCCAAGACGACTTTAAACTCAAACTGCCTCATAATGTATATTTGATGAAAACCTGTCAATGCTGTAGATACTTTCTTGTGCTGCCATGTTTGACTAGAAAACCGTTTTTTTTTTCTGCCCGAAACCAATACTTTCAAAGAACAAGTAAAAATGAGATATACCTACGCTGACTTTAGAACATTATTTCGAGTATTCGAACGAATTTTTACAATTACTTTATATTATTATACATTATTTCGAGTATTCGAACGAATTTTTACAATTACTTTATATTATTATACAAACAATTTTTTTTTAATATAAAGTATGCAATTGTAAGAAAATCGTGCTGGATTAAATTTTTTTTTTATAATGCACTAGCACTCAAAGGGATATTAATACCTTTATAATGAATTAACATGTGCGAGCGAGGAAAGAGAAGAAATAGAAAGATAGGAAAGAAAGGTGGTACAGTGGTTTGAGATTTTAGGTGATAATTATCTCATAGAAATTCCACATGAAAATAATAAGTATACTTACATGGTCGGAGTAGGCAAAATGAACAATTAACAATTGCTTATAGCCACAAGATACTGGGACACATAAATTGTTATTAAAAAAAACCCTTACTCTGCTATTTTTATCAAATAATTCTTAGAAAACAAGGTGGGAAATAACTTCACCAAATTTTAAGTTATATTATTTCCCACTCAAAGTTTGAAATAACTTCACACAAAAAAGTGAAGTTATTTCCCACTGGTGGTGAAGTTATTTCCCTGCACCGGTTTATACAAACAATTTGTTTTGTTGTCTATTTTATTTGTTTTCAATTCTGAACTGGCTGTGCAAAAATAAATATATAATTAGATATTTGATTCTAAAATTCATGCGTACCTATACAAAGTAGCGGACAAAAACTAGTTATAGGTACGACTCGTTTCACTTATTTATTTCATTTGTGTGTTTTTAATGATCCTTTTTCGAGGTTTATTTATCATAGCTTAGCCAACAATTATTGTTATATTTAACATTAATAATAATCTATAGGAAATGTGAAAATCATCCTAGTCACTAAGTCACATCAACAATTAAAATAAAAACAAACAAAAATGCACTATTACAACTTCGGAGTCTGCCAGAGAAACTCAAGAAACTAATTTAACTTATCATCAACATTACCACAACTTAAATTAAAAATCACCCTTCGCCGCTGAAGACCTAACACAAAAACCAATGAAATCCATTAAGCAGAAGCTATAAATATATGCGCGTTTGCATCATCTTTTTCTTCTTCCTTTTCCATTCCCCAAGAATTCACTTATTACAAAGCGACATAAAATTGCATCGCCTCAAACCCAAACAATATCAACTACTGGCACACAACTAAAACATTAGCGCGAGCAAAAGTGCGAGGTTTGGCTAATTAAAAAACTTTCGCGCCACTTATCGTCGTCATCCAAACACTTTTACAAACAACACTCGAAACAAAAATGCGATTCACCCTTCCGCAGGCAACTGCGAACGTACCTACCGTACCAACAACATTGCATATATAGTTATATTATAAACTGCAGTTGGTTTTTGCTATATTTGCGCTGCAAAGCCCATAAGCAAAGCATAGCCCCCCGCAATAACTACAACAAGAGTATACAGTTGTAGTTTTACTCAAACTTATAGGACACGACATCTATGTACATATATACGCGAAGTTAGTATGTCCTGGTGGTATAAAAGCACATCAGAAGATAATCAAAACCAGAAAAACCAACCCTAACCTTACCACTAAACCGCTATGCGCGATCCTTATTAAAATTAATTTGCGAGGATGATGACAATTTAAGCCCTTCACCCCCGGCTGCTTGCGGCGCCAACCCTTTAATTCACTTCCATCCGGCAATGGGGTCTTTATACAGAAGCTACATCCAGCTATATGTATGTATATGTAGCTCAGCTCAGCATCAGCACTGTTACCACCACTCGACTCTTTAGTAGGGTGGAAGAAATTGCCTCTTCCCATTCCCATTTGAATTCCCTACTCTTGGTCTGCATCTCCACCCAAACAACACTCCATCATGAATTTCATGACTTCCGGTAAAGTACCAGTTTTTATCTTGCAAGCTCTAGAATCCAACTCTCTGGTTAAGGAGGATGAGGACAAGGAAAGAGGGTAGGGGAGAACAGAAAATCTTTCTCTTGCTTAGTTGTCCTATTTCAAATTTCCTTGCAGGACTCTCATCTCTCTGCCCGCTGCCACACCGGCCGCACCGCGTCGCAGACGGATCCGGGTGCAACACTCCTAAGTGTAACTGATTTTTTTTATTCCATTGCGGTATACCCTTTGTTTATTTGTACAATACAAACAATGTACTTGAGCAGAGCACCCCTTTTATAGGGGCTTTTTGGGGGTCATAAGACAAGACAGGACGACAGGACATTATTATAACATTATGATAACACTGGTATAGTGTAAAAGTAATTAACTGTGTGTTCTGTTGTAGTTTTTCATTTAAGTTTGTGCACTGGCGTTTTAGAGGGCCGTTATTATAAACATACACAGCAATTAAAACCCCTAAATGGGGTGAGGGGGAGATCTGGCATCAGCCTCAAAGTACACAACATACATATGTATGTATGTATTACGATTAAAGGTTATATAAAAAGGTGCTTTACCTCACATTCTCACGCAAAATAAAACAACTCCTTTGAGGGTTGTGCAACTAACACAACACAAAAGTGATTGTTAATTACATCAAGCAAAGCGAAATAATTACCAAGCACAACAAAGTTGGGGTAGGGGTGGATTACGTTTACTGGACAAAGGCACAAAATTTAATAGATTCATATTTCCGGAGACAGCGAAATTGTTGAACATCCTTCGTGGAACTTATGTTGCAAACTGAAACAGACGCACGAAGGATATTTGCTGTGCAGACTGAGGATGGACGTGGACGATGGAGACATCGTCAACTTTTTTGGGATTTTTTGTTTTCAAAGGGGGGAAGTTCGTCAGCTGATTTTTAGTACAAAGACTATTTCCCCAATCCCCATTTGAGGTGATAAAGAGAAAGGGAATTTATTCTAAGGATCTCTTAATTTTCCTTTCTCGCAAAGAGAAAGAGAAAAGACGGAATCATAGTTACTGCATTGCATTGTTGAAATTTCACATACTTACCAATGAAGCTAAATGCACAGAATTTATTTGTGTAGTTAATTTTGCATCCGAAAGGCTTTAAGTACACTACAGCAGGGCTTAAGGCTAAAATGATGGTTGGGGTTTCTTAGGGGGTTTTACGACTTTTACCAAGTTCGAATAGGGTAATTGGAGAAGCAAAAAGATGATTACAGTATTTTGAGTTTCCTTCCAAGATGTGGGATGTGGGTATACAAAAAATGCAGCTTGGAGTCGGCGATATAGTGGTTTTCTGTTAAAGCTTAAGCTGTGTTCATAAAGGATATTAGAGAGAACAAAATACGCAGAAAGGATTGCTGATAAAAATTTAAATAAAAAAATTATATTTGAAATTAAAAATGGTTTTAAAAATATTTTTCAATATTAAAAGGCACTCTTTTGAATGCATTTGAATAAATGTTCGAAAGAATATTCCAATTCGAATGAGGTATCTGCAAAACATCAATTTTTACACCCTATTCCATAGAATGGGTACATTGTATTTGGTGTGGAGTTTGTAACATAGAGAAATAATACTGTTAGGTATAGAAAAGTATGTATATACTAGTCTTTACCCGCGGCTTCACTCACGTTTCAGCTGATCAAGAAGTAGACTGTAGCTTGAGGAGTATAGTCTATCGTAATCTAGCTACTTCTTCTTTTATGGCTTTATAATTTAATACCTACATTTAACCGTGATAAAAAGAAACCTATGTGCTATACCGGATTATAATCTAGCTCTGTGCTAAATTTCATCCAGATCCGTTCAGCCATTCTGGTGAGATTTCGAAAATTAAAACAAATCTATCCCAAGGGAACCATACATTTTACCGGGATAAAAAGTAGCCAATATGCTATTCCAGACTATAATCTATCTCTGTGCTAAATTTCATTCATATCCGTTCAGCCATTCTGGTGTGATTTCAAAAATTAAAACAAATCTATCCCACGGGAACCATACATTTTACCAGGATAAAAAGTAGCCAATCTGCTATTCCAGACTATAATCTATCTCTGTGCTAAATTTCATTCAGATGAGTTCAGCCATTCTGGTGTGATTTCAAAAATTAAGAAAAATCTATCCCACGGGAAACATACATTTTACCGTAATAAAAAGTAGCCAATATGCTACTCCAGACTATAATGTATCTCTGTGCTAAATTTCATTTAGATCCGTTCATCCATTCTGGTGTGATTTCAAAAATTAAAACAAATCTATCCCACGGGAACCATACATTTTACGGGGATAAAAAGTAGCCAATATGCTATTCCAGACTATAATCTATCTCTGTGCTAAATTTCATTCAGATCCGTTCAGCCATTCTGGTGTGATTTCAAAAATTAAAACAAATCTATCCCACGGGAACCATACATTTTACCGGGATAAAAAGTAGCCAATATGCTATTCCAGACTATAATCTATCTCTGTGCTAAATTTCATTCAGATCCGTTTAGCCGTTCTTGTGTGATTTCAAAAATTAAAACAAATCTATCCCACGGGAACCATACATTTTACCGGGATAGAAAGTAGCCAATATGCTATTCCAGACTATAATCTATCTCTGTGCTAAATTTCATTCAGATCCGTTGATCCATTTTGGTGTAATTTCAAAAATTAAAACAAATCTATCCCACGGGAACCATACATTTTACCGGGATAAAAAATAGCCAATATGCTATTCCAGACTATAATCTATCTCTGTGCTAAATTTCATTCAGATCCGTTTAGCCGTTCTTGTGTGATTTCAAAAATTAAAACAAATCTATCCCACGGGAACCATACATTTTACCAGGATAGAAAGTAGCCAATATGCTATTCCAGACTATAATCTATCTCTGTGCTAAATTTCATTCAGATCCGTTCATCCATTCTGGTGTAATTTCAAAAATTAAAACAAATCTATCCCACGGAAACCATACATTTTACCGGGATAAAAAGTAGCCAATATGCTATTCCAGACTATAATCTATCTCTGTGCTAAATTTCATTCAGATCCGTTTAGCCGTTCTTGTGTGATTTCAAAAATTAAAACAAATCTATCCCACGGGAACCATACATTTTACCGGGATAGAAAGTAGCCAATATGCTATTCCAGACTATAATCTATCTCTGTGCTAAATTTCATTCAGATCCGTTTAGCCGTTCTTGTGTGATTTCAAAAATTAAAACAAATCTATCCCACGGGAACCATACATTTTACCAGGATAGAAAGTAGCCAATATGCTATTCCAGACTATAATCTATCTCTGTGCTAAATTTCATTCAGATCCGTTCATCCATTCTGGTGTAATTTCAAAAATTAAAACAAATCTATCCCACGGAAACCATACATTTTACCGGGATAAAAAATAGCCTATCTGCTATTGCATACTATAAGCTATCTCTGTGCCAAATGTTATCCAGATCCGTTTAGCCGTTCTGGCGTTAGTTAGCAACAAACATCCAAACATTGTAACTTTCACATTTATAATATTAGTAGGATATTCTGACTCAGAATGAAAAGCCTTGTAGATTAAGCGATGTCCGTCCGGGTATACTCTCTATAAGTCGCAATTTTTGAGCTAGAAAGCTGAAATTTGGTATATATAAATTTCGGTAAAGTTAAGCTCCTGAGCTGGTAAAACCCGTACACAATCAACTACGCAACTACGTCAACTTAGTGAAATTAAATCATGTTTTTTTGTACAGTTACGATAAAAGCACAAAGCCAAGATTTTGAACACTCAAGCTTTAGGTAAATCTTTTTCCAATTAAAGAAAAATATTTCAGTATGGGCGTGGTTGACACCCACTTTTCATACAAAACCATCAATATTAAATTTTATGGGTATTATTTGTGCATAAACATCTTGTGTATGAAATCAAAAAAAAATGATTTTGGGCATGGCAGACGCCCACTTTTCATTAGAAACTATAAAAAATTGTTCTTTTTTTGCAAATAAACGGTATTTATAAGCCCAAATTTGTGCGTCTCTTAGTCGCACACTTTTCATGAGAGAACAAAAAGCGTATTTTTTTTTTTTAATTTTAAGGTACCAATATTTAATTTCCGTTCGTTATATGAAAAATATTTTTCTACATTTTTCGTGTAAACTTTTTCAATACACCCACTTTTAAGGGCGTAATTTTTATAAAATACCTTTCTCTAGGTTAGATCGTTTAAAAACTACTCGATGCAGATGTAGTTTTACAAATATGCCTAAATACTGACTAATGATCAAAGCTCAGTTAGTGCTTCAAATTTTTTAAACACGCCCACTTTTAATGGGCGTTTCCGTCAAAAGTCGTAATATGCATTATTGTTTTGTTGATGTTTTTTTATTTTTACTATCGGTCGCAGGTTTGAAGTATGAACACTTTGGTATGTATACCTTGGTTATGGTTATGTAGGAGAGTGTGGTTAAAGAATTGTTAAATACACCCACAATCGCTATTTCCATTCAAAATATCAAATTTTCAAAAATTTAAGTTTTTGTTGTTTTGTTCAAATCGATCTGCAAGCTTAAAATTTAATGTCACTGAGCTCATAGTAATTGCCCCTTCAACTTTGGGTGTGGCACACGCCTTTTTTTTAATGCGAAAGCGGTTATTGAACATCGGCCACACAAAATTAATGTTATTGAATTTGTTCCTGGTGCTAAAGAAGAATTTTGTTTCTGAAACTGGAACAGCACCTGGCTGCGGGAGGCGAACGCATACACAAACAAATATAATATAGGGAATAGGGTATCCAACAGTTTGTTGAAAACGTACTGTAGCTCTCGCTTAAGTTTTCATTGCTGTTTTCCAAAATCTCAAACCCCAAGATGCCTGTAACACATTAGAGCAAGTAAGTGCGACCCAATGGTGGACTTTATTTTTTTATAGAATGCACTTGCACTCAAGGGGATAAATGAATACCCTTATAGTGAACTAACATGTGCGGGTGAGGAGAGAAAGAAAGAAAGTTGGTACAGTAGATTGAGGTTTTAGGTGATAATTATCTTACGAAAATCCTTCGGGTGGCATCCAGTTGAATCTGGGGGAACAATTAAAAATGAGTGGCCAGGTTGGGTTTGAACTCACAACTCGAGCTTAAAAATTGTTATGGTAAAAGAGAGTTGACCAAATGCTCATGTCAGCTGTCAGCTCATGTCGACCCTCCACTTCCGTTGAGCACTTGTGAATAGAGATTACTAAGTTAGTCAAAGTCTATCGCACCTGTTTGAAGATGGCTTCATTTTTGCAGAAGAACAATAAACCACTGTCATTATTAACGACGTGCATAACGAATGATTATTTCCATATGAGGGGAAATTTATCAGACAAAGGAAAGCTCAAAATGAAATTTAGGTGCAGAAGCCTAAAAATATTAACTTTTGTTTGAAATGATTGAAGTTATATCTTTAGTTCTGGGAATTTGCGAAACTCTCTCCATTTCAATTGGAATACTGGGGCAATCGTGAGAGTATTGAAAGTATTTTTCATCAAAGAGTCACTGCAGTGACTTAAATATAAGACTTCCAAGCCTTATTCTGTTGTTTGTTGTGTAGAGATTTCCTTTGTATATTGTATATTGGAATCCCTTCTGCATTATCGTAGTGCCATCTTTTATAGTTACCTGAAAATCGAATTTTGTTATGAATTCATAAGTATATAGGTTCTATTATATTCATAGTGCCTTTTTGCAATGTCTTAAAAAAAAATCAAAAACTGATTTGAATCTAAAAACATAAGCGAGAGCTACAGTACGTTTGGAACGAACTGTTGGATACCCTATTCCCTATATTTTTATATGTGTATGCGTCTGCAAAACTTAAATTTTTAAAAATTAGATTTTGAATGGAAATAGCGGTTATGGGTGTTTTTAACAATTCATGGACCACACTCTGCTACGTAACCAAGGAATATAAATCTAAGTGTTTATCTTTTTACTTCAAAACTGCGACCGATAGTTAAAAAACGTTAAAAAATTAAAGCCTTACACAACTTTTGACGGAAACGCCCCTTAAAAGTGGGCGTGTCTTAAAAATTTGAAGCACTAACTGAGCTTTGATCAGTATTTAGGCATATGTGTAAAACTACAGCTGAATCGAGTAGTTTTTAAACAATCTTACATGAAAAAGGGTATTTATTATCGAAATCACGCCTTCAAAAGTGGGCGTATTGAAAAAATTTACACAAGAAAATGAAGAGATATATTTTTCATAAAACGAACGGAAGGGAAAAAGGTTTTTTAAAACTACGTTTTTCGTTCTTTCATGAAAAGTGGGCGAAAGCCACGCCCAAAATTCAAAACTTTCTTTTCATACACAAACCATTTAGTTTCTACTAAGAGACGCAAAATTTTGGCTTGCAGATTCATTATAAATACCGTTTATTTACAAAAACAATTTTTTAATAGTTTCTATTGAAAAGTGGGCGTCAGCCACGCCCAAAATCAAATTTATTGATTTCATACACAAGATGTTTATGTGCAAGTAATGCTAACAAAATTTAATGTTTTTCTCTTTAATATAACATTTGTTATTTTATAAAAACAATATTGATGGTTTTGTATGAAAAATGGGCGTCCGCCACGCCCAAACTGAAATATTTTTATATAATTGGAAGAAGGTTTACCTAAAGCTTGCGTGTGCAAAATTTTAGCGTTATGCTTCTATCGTAACTGTAAAAAAACATAATTTAATTTTACCAAATTGAGGTTGTTCAACAAAAATGGCGATTGTGGGCGTGTTTGTCGGCGGATTTTACTGGTTCAAGAACTTAGCCTTACTCTTGAACCAAAGATTATATATACCAAATTTCAGCTTTCTAGCTCAAAAATTGCGACCTCTAGAGAGTATACATACGGACGGACGGACGGACGGACGGACGGACGGACGGACGGACGGACGGACGGACGGACGGACGGACGGACGGACGGACATGGCTAAATCGACTAGGCTTTTGATTCTGAGTCAGAATATATATACTTTTCTATACCTAACGGTATTATTTCTCTATGTTACAAACTCCACACCAAATACAATATACCCATTCTATGGAATAGGGTATAATGATAACTTTTTCTTTGAAAAATCTAGTATGCTTTTTTTCTACAAATGTTTGCACACATCGTTTTTCACTTGTATGGGTACAAGACAAGTGTATGACTCCAAAGAAAAGCAACTGGTGTCAAACATGTTATAAATTCAAATTCACCATATCCATGAGATGAATTTACATTTATGTGCGAAAGAACATAATTTATATGCAATCTGCTTCCTCAATTTGTTTATTTATGCACCTGATTTAAGCCTGTGGGACAATAAAAAGGAACACCTTTTTTGGTGTTTTTGTGTGGAGGACACAAGGATTGTGTCTGTGAACTGTGACTGCACGCGTAGCATTGGCAAATGGCAATGCCTTGAATAGATACGCAAGGATAGGTAGCAGAACGCAATCGGCAAATTTACGTCTCATTATCATAAATAAATCGTTTCCTCGCTTTTTTTTTTGTGTGTGTTTGTTTTTTGTTGTTGGTTGTTGTAGTAGTCTGCCTCTGCATAAGTACATACAATAACATAATATTGGAATTCACGTTTCGAGTTGGCGTAATTCGGCTCAAGTCCCTGCCTAGGTTTGGCAACGCAACGCAACACAAACGAAACAAAAACAAAAACAAAAACAGATGGCACCCAGACCCAACATAACGGGCATGACAAAGCAATCAGAAACAACTACTTTATATGCTAATGGCACGCTATACCTAGCGCTTCGTAGAAAATGTCAACCACAACAAGTTTAAGGGCTTGTCGTCGTCATTCTCACCTTTTCAATCGATAACATGTGTTTTTTAAAACTATCGAATGAGTATTATAATAAAATGGAAGGTATCGAAGGGTTTCAATAAGGAATCATTATACAAAGAGCATTTGAATGTTTTTTTTTTTTTTTTATAAGAAAGGCCAAGGCGCACCTTCTTTTGGTTTTATATCGAAATGAAAGGAGCATTGCCAGATTTATTTTTCAAATGTCATTAAATTTATCATGCTTTAAGCCATTCTAATCAAATTTTTCTCGAGCCCAACATATTAAATATCATGTTTCTTATTGAATTCAAAAGTATAGGTAGGTATACAAAGAACTTTAAAAGTGAGAGTCTTTTTTTTACGACCACAATGTTTCATTTATTCGTGTTTGATATTTCAACGCTAAGAATGTTAAAGGACTATGGGCAATTTTGTATGGATGTGATTCATATTAAGACTAAGATCACGAATTGACTGACGCCTGAACAACGCATGCAAATCGTGTATTCACGGATAGGCGTACATTCGGTGAATGGCTTCGAAACGAGGTTTCTTCTTTAAAAATTATGACGACTTGAGCGTTTCAGGCAATGGAGACCGTTATAGAGTTATGATCAATGACTTTTCGTTCTTGAATTAAATTGTTTTCATGTCGAGGAGTTGTGGTTTGAGCAACATTACACACAGCACGTGCTATACAATTGGTTTGTTGAAGGAAACGTTTGCTGAGCGCTTTTTACACCTAGGTATAGGTAAACAAAAGTTGGCTTCCAAGATCATGCGATTTAACACCTCTAGACTTCTTTCTGTGGGGGTATATGAAGTCGTCGCTCCGATGAAATAGGAACTACTGTCGACTTGAAAAACAACATTCGTAGCATTATTGCCGATATACGACACCAAATGCTGAAAAAGTGATCGAAAATTGGACCTCAAGATTGAATTACAAACGGTGCGGTGGCCCCAAATATAAATGGCAAATAATACCCTTTCAAATAAATCAATTTTGAGGCACTTAACACAATTTATCTGCTCTTCGTAAGAAAATTACCTAGGTTGTTGGAGGTGTTCCTAAAATTGAATACTAAGACAATTATGAAAAATAAATCGGATCAAAGATAAATATACATTCCTACTTTTTAAGCAATTATCATAGTAATATCAGGACTCAATTGTAGATTTTCATTTTTGTGGAGGTTTCCAAAAATTAAAGAAGGTGATATCACATGAATAATGACACAGTTACTAAGTTCGTTGATTCTACTTAAAAGTTTTGGTTTGCCTTTAAGATTTTCTCAATGGTCTTTTTGAACTTTTTTGTCTCGTCTATATGTTTGGTGCCCTGTATATTCTCCACGTTTCTTATAATACACACGCACTCAAGGGGTATTTGCTACCCTTAACATGAGCTTACGCAGTGCACGCTATTAGGAGAGAAACAACCTGAAGAAAGGAGATCATTGTTGGTGGTACAGTGCATTGAGAAAGTTGAAGAAAATTGGATTATGTATGCGTCTACATTTTCTCTTTTTTTTTTTATTTGTTTTTAGGACCCGTACCCGTACAAATAATTGTCCAATTGTTTGTTAAGCTAGAAGGAGTTTTAATATTAAGTTGTGGATATATATGTAAATCATTATAAGAGCTTTGGGTAAAATATATAAATGCCAAAACAATTGGCTTTAAATAAAAAATTCAAGCGAATTCACTGCGTTAAAAATTTAAGAACATTGTTTGTAAACTAATAGCCAATTTAATGAGAAAATTGAAACCAGTTCTTTATTACCTAAAATTCACAGCCATTTATGTGCAATGGATTAACCAACCATTAAAAACTCTTTAACTAAACTATTCTGTGAAGCCCCACGTTGGGCGCCATTCTGTAACGTAAACATTATTTTTTTACTTACTTATGTTGTTATCATAAAATTGAATTGAGGAATATTATAAACATAATAATAATAATAATAATAATAATAATAATAATAATAATAATAATAATAATAATAATAATAATAATAATAATAATAATAATAATAATAATAATAATAATAATAATAATAATAATAATAATAATAATAATAATAATAATAATAATAATAATACAGTGAAAGCTCCCATTGCGGACACCTCCCTTAGGCGGACAATCCCCTTGGGCGGACAAATTCTCCCGACCGTGGATCTTGAATTTAAATTCCATACGTTTTATGATCCCTTAAGCGGACACTCCCTTACCCGGACGCGGACAGGCACATAAGCCACAATTTGGTAAATTTTATTCTCTTAGGCGGACAAAAACATCATCAGCTACATTTTCCCATACCTTTTCTTACATGTTATGAAAATGATAAGGACAAATGAACTAATTTAACCAATAAAACAGCAAAATTGCAATGTAGCTGTGTGTTTGTGGTCTGTTACAAATAATCTAGCATACCTGAAATAATTTTTTTTTTTTTTTTTTTTTTTTTTTTTTAGTTTTTGAAGTGCAATAGGCATGATTTAATTTTTATTACTTTCTATCAATAAATAGGTTAATACATATAAAATTATATGCAAAACTATTTTTGATTGGTTTTTAATTTTGTTCCCTTGGACGGACAACTCCCTTAGACGGACACAAGTGCCTCGACCGTCGCTGTCCGCCTAAGGGAGCTTTCACTGTAATAATAATAATAATAATAATAATAATAATAATAATAATAATAATAATAATAATAATAATAATAATAATAATAATAATAATAATAATAATAATAATAATAATAATAATAATAATAATAATAATAATAATAATAATAATCAGAAATAGCAAAAGTGTTGAAAAATTGTCAATGATCATATGGGATGATTACACGATGGCGTACAAATAATCATTAGAAGCACCCGATTGATCATGCAAAGATTTGCGTAGGAATAACCGTCGCATTGGTGGAGTGATGATACTGTTGGCCTTCGCGGGCGTCTGCCGACAAATACTTCCCGTGATTCCGAAGCCAATTGCAGCATATGAACTTACCGCAAATGGACAAATTACGGTAAATATTTTCAGCAGCTTAATATCGACTTGCCATTATCTCGTAACTAAGATTGGTTGAGCGCACACGCAATTTAGCAGTGAAAAAAATATTGATGTCAATGACTTGAATTGGACGATTCAAAATCAAATTTCGGAAGAATAATTGCATTCATACGCGGAGGCGGATGCAGTCGTCCATTATCCAGTTGAATTGGTTGGCATGCATGCCGCCTCATCATTTGCGTCTTAAAGTTGTCGACATCGTAATTCTACTAAATCTACCGAAACTATACAATGGAACCTGAAAGATTTTGAAAAAGCTCATGAACAATGTGATAGTGGCAAGGATTTTGAAAGGGCCGTTCAAGGGAGAAGAACACCTGATTTCGTGAATTCCCTTGACTTCAACCGATTTGTCGCTCAAGTTCAAATACCTTCAGTTTCTCATAAAACTAGCATTTTCGATGACCATAAATAAGCCAAAAGGGCAGTCGCTGGAAGTGTGCGGCATAGATCTCGAAATGTCATTCATTTCAAACGGCCAGCTATTTATACAAGGTGGGCCAAAAGAAATCACCCTATTGGAAGATGATCTTATTTTTGCCAATGGCAGCCAATATCAAATCTGTTTTGACATTTGGACTAGACAGATGCAGAATTCAAGTGAACAAGCCATGGAGCGATACATGAACCGATATTCTGAAGGCGGCGGCGTTCCCGGGTCGCCTCATCTCGCGTTTTGGCGATTTGCACTGGCCCGCAAGATCACCCGATTTAACCGTTTCAAACTTTTTTTGTGGGGTTTTTTGAATTCCCGTGTTTACGTGAACTAGCCCGAGACTCTGGAAGATCTCAAGGACAACATTCGACACGAGTGCGAGAATCTGTCGCCCGAAGTTCTCGCTGAAGTGATGAAAAATGCCATAAAACGAGCAATCAATTGTTAGCAAAAAAAAAAGAGAGCCAAACAACATCGGAAGGATGACTTCTTTTGGCTCACCCTGTATGTATATGTGGCGTGTTTTTGATTTAGGAATCCATCCTCACTCTTATACCTACACTCCGAAGCAGAAAACAAAAAATTTTGTGTGTCATACACCTTAAATTGAGTATAATAATTCTGTTTCATACTTTTTATTAGATTTTAACAAAACGAATAAAATTCAATAAAATTCACCAAATATTTTAAGGGACGAAGTCCACCGGGTCAGCTAGTATAGTATACTATTAAAATAATATTATATTGAGTATATATTATGTTATGTATATGTTTTTCCTCCTTCAAATAAATATGTCCCAAATCATGAATGGCAATACTGTGACTCCCATTATTTAATAGTATTTAGATACTCCTCCAAAGAAAAAGGTAAATATTCATCCAACAATCATCCCTTAACCCCAATAACACCACATTTTGCCCTTAGCAGCGCAGGCTATACAAACTGAGCACAGGCCTCAAATGAACTATATCAAAGTTGTTTGTTTTGGTTACCAAGTTCACCAAGGTAACCACAAAATCCGTTCTACTGCCAATCACCATTTTTTTTTTTTTTTTTATTATAACCTTTTGCGTTTACATACAACCACATATCTAGATACCATTTTCCCAGACAAACGTCTGTTATAAAACCATAAGTGATTTACAGTTAAAAACAAAATTTAAACTATAAAAAACAAAAGTGCACGGTGAATAAATTTTTTTTTTTTTTTTTGGTTTTCACTTGTGTATGTTTTAATTGATTTTTGATGCCTGTCCTTGAAACCTTGAATTGAGGATATTGAATCTCAGAAAAAAAAACTCAAAAGGCATATCCGCAAAATGATTTTACATCATCACCATCGATGAAAAGGATTCACTTCAGAGATCCATTGGAAATATTAAAAAGGATTTACTTAAGAAACAGTTGAAATATCAAAAAGGACTCGTTGATAAGAGAACTCAACGAAAACTCAAAGGAACTCGCTTTGAAGCTTGAAGTAGTATCTCGTATGGACAAATGGTTTGGAGAGAAACGCTTGTGGCTGTTTGGTAATCACCTTCCACTCCTGCCGAGAAGGTAAGTTCTGCCTCCTACCTGTCAAGCATATATGTATGTATGAAAGTCCTTCCGCGATTTCTGTGTATTGCATATTTATATGGTGTATGTGTATGTGTGTAATTATACAAAATTTCAACCACAATCTGTATGAAATTGAAAATGAAAAATATACTTTCCGTGTGTCCTTGTCCCGAACGTACCAAGAGGGGTTTTAAAAGTATAATACACTCTTGTATAAGCTCAATTGTAACTGTTCATTGAGCCTTTTAATTGAAAGCCGCTTTTATTTTTGTGGTTATGGCTGGGCTCAGGACACTACATGAAAAAAATTGACTTGACTCTGCCATCAATTTTTCGGTCGTTCGTTCATTGTTCGAAATCGATTATTGCTGTTCTTTGTTGTTGTTGTTGTTGTTGGTGCCTTTTTTTAAATGTACATCTACTTATTTATGTTTCTATACGTATACTTACATATATGACATTTGTTTTAATAACTGAATGATTTTTTAAAGCACAGCAAGTGATACTTAACGTCCATGTTCATTGTTCATGCTGCGTAATCCTGGGTCTTATATTGTTAATTTTTTTTGAATTATTGCATTGATCGGATGAAATCCTTTTTTGTTCCTTTAATTTGTTTGAATTGCTGTTTTGTAATGTACAGACAGAGCTGTATTTCATGATGGATGTATCGAAGGGCGCCAGACATAGTTTTTAGTTTCTTTTGTAAATTGTTATTCCTTGAAATGAATTTCATTTACAAAGCATCGACTAGTTTTATGTTAGTAAATTGATTCAAATATAGGTTACCCTTAAAATAATCCAAAAACCTAGAGTTTTTTTTTCCAACTAAACTTAATATAACCTACTATATAACTTTTTTTTTTTTTTGTGACTCAGTATAGGAAAATTATTTAATTTTAGATTTATTTTTGGAAAAAATGAGGCTCCCCACAGAGACAGGACCTTGAAAACATGGTTCAAAATGAACCAGGCTAGATTTTAACGTTACAAGTAACCTACGTAAAATGCAAACATATTTTAAATTTTTCTATTTAAAACCATATTCGAAGTAGTTAGATTATTTTGAACAAAATTGAAAATTAAATATACATATGTACCTCCATAATTAAACTGCATTTTTTTTATACAATTTAATTTTTAGACAAATTCCAAAATATTTAGGACACACCTTTGCCAACCTCAAGACTGCAACCACCCTGGATTCTACTCTATTAAGCAACCAATTTGACAAGTAATTAAGAATTTCTTTTTTATTAAAACTTAAAGTAGAACTTTTTTTAATAATAAGGAACATTTCAGTAGTATGTAGAAGTATGTAGAACATTTTAAATGGTTTCAATATTTAAGACCGCTCTGTAATCAATACTAACATTGCACGTATATAGAAAACAAAAGATTCTTCTACAAAGTTTCCAGCAAATACTCGTTGAGAGTTAGTACGTCAAACGAAAAGGAGTACCTACAAACCACAACCATTCGCTTTGCACTCATATCAGTATTTTTATTAAAATTGTTCTCTTTGTTCACTAACATCACCAACACCGCCAACTCTATCATCGCCACACACAACACCACCAGCGACACCACTATCACCATTGACAAAATCAATACCAACACTAAACCATCCTCAAATACCAACAACACTCCCATCAGTTCCACCAAAAACAATAATAACACCTGCCCGATTAAAACCCGAAAAACCCCCAACGTTGCCCCCAAGGCCCATATCACTAGCAGCAGCAGCAAGGCCTTGATAAGCGATCACACCCGCTCAAAAGTTAATTTGCATCAAGATAAAATTGCAACCAGCGTGGTTACTCCAAATAGAAGTAATATGTCATCATCAAACACCCCCACTGCCACCACTAAACCACACACAAAAATCCAAAAGCGAATGCCCGACGACCTGCGTGAATTTGAATCAAGCCTCTTTTCGAAATTTAAGAGTTTGCTGGCTATACTCGAACAAAAAATGAAAGATGAAATTAAAAATACTATTGACACTTTAAGTAACCGAGTGCAGCAATGTGAAACCGAAATCAGCGAGTTAAAAACTGAAAATCAAAAAATTAATGACCAACTTGAAGATTTCAAACGACAACAGCGGCTGAGTGATGTAGTTGTTCGTGGATTGCCGGGCAAATTAAATATGAGTCCCATTGATCTTGCAAAAAAAATTGCAGATAAGCTCCAACATCACATTACTCCGCATTTCGATGCTTTTTGCCTGCGCTCTCTTAGAAATGTTAATGAAACAACGTTGCTCATTAGGCTGTCTTCTCAAGCAGAAAAGAAAGCTTTTCTATCTGCCTTCTTTGCAAACAATGGGCTGACAATCTCCCAGCTGTTTAATACACATGATGTATCCAACTCCAACACCACTGGCACAAACACTAACTCTCGTGACCGCCGCATTTACATCAATGAGAGCTTGACACCAACAAACAGTTCTCTCATGAGACATGCTCTTCAATTAAGAAGGGAGGGAATCTTGTTTTCGGTTCGATCGAAAAATGGGTTTATCTTTGTAAAAAAAAGTAAAGATGACACCGAGATGATAGTCCAAGCAAGTTCGCTCTCATCTTTAGCAGACCCACAACTGCAACCTTCTTTGCAACACAAACCTCAACTGCAACTTTTAATGTCATCAGGAGCGGATCATCAATTAAATTAATTTAGTAATTATTTTTTTTTTTTTTTTTTTTTTTTTTATATTTTTTCTATGCATATATTTTTCTTTCTTTTTTACATTAATTAATTCTCTTTTATTATTCAATATTTATTTTTCTTTCTACTACTACTTCTACCTTTTCTATTCTATCTAATCTATATTTTTCTTCATATTTTGTGTTAATATTGTTGTTGTTTGTTGAAATTTAAACATAGTTCACAGTGTTATTTGCTTGTTTTATACTTTGAATGATGGTAACTGCGTCTAGGTCAGGTTTTGCTGATGAAATTGCAGTGCGGTCAGTCATTAAAATACTGTCCAATGCACAAGAAGGGTTAAAAATTTGTTACCTAAACGCTCGTAGTCTAAATTTAAGCAAATTGGACTACATAAGTTATATTTTTAAGGATTCAGGGGTTGACATTATTTGCATATGTGAGACTTGGTTGTGTTCTGAAAGTTCTACAAATCATTTATACGATATTCCTGGGTTCAAGCTCATTCGCAATGATAGGGTCACTGATACGACTGGTGGAGGAGTGGCAGTGTATTGCAACACATCATTCACTCACAAAATATTAAGGCAATCTGAAGGGAGTGTAGTGGAGTATCTTCTGTTAGAAGTTACTGATGGGATTACGAAATGCCTTGTTGGTATTTCCTACAACCCAAACCGCTGCAACTCCCCTGAAATATTTTTTTCTGCATTGCACGAGTTCACTGCGCTTTATGAGCACATTATAATCTGTGGAGATTTCAATGCTGACCTTTTAAAATTTGATAGTAAAGCTCTCCAATTAGTCGATTTTGCTGCAGCCGCGGGGCTATCGATTGTTAATTCATATGCTACTCATTTTTCTCCAAATGCTCCTCCTAGTCTTCTCGATGTCGTATTGGTATCTAATCGGTCGTATGTAATGCTTCAAGACCAGTTGTCCCTGGCGGGAATATCTGACCACGACTTATTGTTTTGTACATACGGAATTGATATGTCTCGCTCACCTACTCCTTCATCATTTGAATTCAGAGACTATGCCTCAATTGATTACAGTGCCCTACAATTTGATGCTAGTTTTCTTCCGTGGCGTGATTGCTATCAAGTTTCAAGCGTAGATGAAAAAGTGAATCGTTTTCAAACTCTTATATTGGAACTGTTTGATAGACATGTTCCTCTTAAGACAGTTGCAATACGAAATAAGAATTGCCCCTGGTTTACTAGCGATGTGAGAAACTCCATGAAAGCTCGAAATAAGCTCTACGCAAATTGGAAAAAAAGACCATTGAGCCAAAACTGGGAAAGTTTTTGTCGTGCTCGTAATCAGTGTACCTTCATAACACGCAGGGCGAAACAAAGATATTTTGCCTCAAAACTCAGCATTGACTTGCCCTCAAAAAAACTATGGAGCAACCTACGTTCAATCGGTGTTGGGAAAAAGATAGCTGTACATAACGTCCCTGATGTAAACGATCTTAATAATGCTTTTTTAAATAACACTAACAACAATACAAGCTTTATTGCTGAAGATCGATTGATACACGATGCCGATTTTGACTTTGATGTTGCCACGGAGGTAGATATTATCAATGTTATTCGTTCCTTAAAATCGAATGCTATAGGTGAAGATGGTGTTCCTCTTCGATTTATCAAGATGATTCTACCGTTCACCATAAGCTGTATCACACACATTGTTAACTTTTGTATTACGACTTCAAATTTTCCTGACAGCTGGAAACTGGCTAAGATCATTCCTGTTCCTAAGAAACCACAGCCATCTCTATCAACAGATTACCGTCCCATCAGTATCCTCCCATGTCTGTCAAAGGTCTTGGAAAAGTTTCTTGCTAATCAAATGTCAAGTTTTTTAGATCAACAAAATTTGCTATCTCCAATCCAGTCTGGGTTTCGAGCACGTCACAGTTGCTCCACCGCTATGATTAAAATTCTCGACGATATAAGGGTAAACTATGATATGGATCACCTAACTGTTCTCTGTCTGCTTGACTTCTCTAAGGCCTTTGATAGGGTGAATCATGAACTATTATGCCAGAAGCTGCGGTTATATTTTGGCTTTAGCCAAAGATCTGTCCGTCTACTTCGCAGTTACCTGTTAAATCGCCACCAAAGAGTTGTTCATAATGGAAGAACTTCCGATTTGAAATCCGTGTTAGCTGGGGTACCTCAGGGGTCAATTTTAGGACCGATTTTATTTTGTCTGTTCATAAATGATCTTCCTGGTGTTTGCTCTAATGTTTCTTTCCACCTTTATGCTGACGATGCCCAGATATACTTGTCCCGCCCAATAGGACTGATTGAAGATCTCATTGCTAGGATAAATGAGGATTTGTTGAATATTTATAACTGGTCAATTTCCAATGGACTGAGTCTTAATTCCGAAAAATCTCAACTGATTCTTATATCCAGGAAGCACTTTGATGAAAATGATCTTCCACCAGTTCTATTGAACGACAGACAAATAAAGTTTTATGACGTAGTAACGAACCTTGGTTTCAAGATAAATCGATCGCTCTCCGGGACTGACCATACAAACTACGTGATAAGCCGAATTTATGCAGGTTTGCGAAAGCTTTGGTTATCTTCCAACCTTACCCCAGTGAACACAAAGCTTAGGCTTGTCAAAACCCTGTTTCTCCCAATCTTTGATTTTTCATCTACAGTGTACTGCAAACTTGACTCGCACTCTCAACATAAACTACTTGTTGCATTTAACGATACAATAAGGTATGTTTATGGACTGCGTAGACACGATCATATATCGCACTATCACAAATTAGTACTTGGTTGCACTTCTCAACAGTTTCTGAACGTCAGATGTTGTCAATTCATGCACAGACTTGTTAATAGTCAAACTCCAGAATATCTTTTCGAAAAAATTCAATTTGCCCAATCCACTAGAACACAAAATATTATAATACCCCGTTTTACCTACCTAAACTCTTCCCGACTTTTCTTCATTCACGCTACCAGGCTTTGGAACTCGCTTCCCACTTCCGTTAAGCAAATAATTGGTACAAGCAAATTCAAAGATTCTGCTTTAGAATATATGTAAAATCTTAACTCAATAACAACTATTTTGTCTTTTCCCTCTCTCTCTCTCTCTCTCTCTCTCTCTCTCTCTCTCCCTATCTCTCTCACTCTATCTTTTCTTTCGTTTACTAATTATTTCTTAATACAAATACTTTTATCTTCTTTTTAAACCTTTTTGATTTTCTTTTTTTTTTAATTTTGGTATTAATATTTTTATTTTATCACTGTTTGTTAGTATATTATTTTTTTTTTTAGATTGTATAATTTTTCATTTGCTATCATTGCCATGTATAATGTACCAATAACTTGTACTATTAAAGACTACGTCTTATTTGTACTCACCTATACTATAAATAAATTGAAATTGAATTGAAATTGAATTGAATTGTTGTTTAAAAACAAGCAGATTAGCCAAATGACTTCAAATTCTTGGATCATGTTAGCTAACGGGTGTTTTTTTTTTTATAGGTATAGAACTTTAAGTTGGCAACAGTGTTTTATATCCACAAAAACTGGCTTTATCTGTTGGTGGAATATTTGGTCCGTAATTCTTTAAAAACAATGCAGGCCAGAACTTTAAAAAAAAAGTCATCGAAAATTGGACCTCCAGATTAGACTACGCCAGAAGATTATATTTCGAACAAAGTGAATTTAAAAAAATCATTATAGTTTTATTCCACTTCAAGTTCTATACCCCCAAAAAAAAACACCCATTATAATGTAAGCGAAAAAGATACTTCTCCCAAGGACTGACAATGTTCTTTCGGCCAAACAGCTAAACAGATATTAAAACTTCAAAGAGACAGACAAATTATTTGCCCCCTAACACGCGAACATGCATCATAATTTATTCTCCACGCAAAATTAAGTTTTGTTTTCTAAATCCAAGTTGCATTGTATTTTATACTTGCAACTTATATTATGGTGTACACATGTTTGAATTTAATTTGTGCACATCTAGGAAGATGTGGGCTCAACACCCTCGCACTACTGGACATTCAATCGCCGTATTTTGCGTTTATCTTCATACAAAGATACACGTCCAAGCTTTGAGTATCGCCATCAACATTCGCTTTGAACATCATCGAAGAAAACTATATCCCCTCGAGCCAATAGACATTCTTCTCTAAGCTTTGCTACAAGAATCAAGACTAGGCGTTTCGATCGATTGACAGTGGCAAAGTGAATGATGTTCACATGCATTCGGCGCCACTTTGCCACTGTCGACCTTTTTTGAGTCGATATTTTCAAAATCGACTTTATAAGAGTCGACATTTTATCATGGCGGTAAAAAAAATCGACCTTTCGAAATTCGATACTATGACGATCGATTCGTTCAAATCGGCAAATACGACCCAACCCGTTTTCGAAGTGAAAACGTTACAAAAACGAAGAGAAATAACCGATAACGCATTGACGAAATTTTATTTTTTTATATAAAGCAGGATTTAAATATCAAGCTTATATAAAGTCTTTTGTTTTCAATATTTTTATATTTCACGGTTCAGCCTCGGAACTCCTGTAATGTCCTCGTTGAGTCAGGGTGAGTTTTGAATCCGATGTTCAATTAATCTCGCGTACAACTTGCCTTAAGCAACCACAATTTTAAAATATCTGTGCGCCCGACTCAAAAAAAATATAATTTTTTACAGCTGCGCTCCTGACTCCAACCTGTTTTGCATTCCGTTTGCAGTGCCCATTAAAGCTTATACAACTGTGTGTTTACGTCTCCAACAATTCATTTAAGGCCCCTGTTGCCCCTCTGTTATCGACACACTACACAGACACACGTACACGAAACGCGAGTAGCAGCACACACATTATTATAAATGCCTACCAGTTCCAGTGCCAGTACATACACATACGAATAATCGCCGATAATGAACCAAATGAATATTAAACACAGTAGTGTAGCAGTTTGAAGTATCCTTTTAGCGAAGGACAACAAAGTGCCGAGCGCGTATCCAATTCCAATCCATTAAATTAAAAAAAAAAAAAAATAATATTAAAAACAACAACTCCCTCGTTGTCAGTATATTTAAACATTCGAAAACAGTAAGGACACTGTGCATACGTTTTTGGCAGAGGTTTATTTTTCTCGAGAACATCATTAATAAGTTAAAACAAAAAGGATTTCAATTTAAATACAAAAAAAAAAGAAGGAAATTGCAACTTCGTTGTTGTTGTGTTGGTTTGTTGTGCGTGTTGTGTCATTCATTGTATTAAAGAACCCTATTAATGGACGACATTTAATAAAGAGGTATTTTCTCAAAAACCCTCCATGACTGACGTGTCACGCATTATTGCACGCATACATACTTTTCAAGGACGCTACACAATACACTATATCCTTGAGTTTGAAAACAAAATTACATGTTTATAATTAGGAGTACATAACTCCATATAGGGATTCTCTTTCTCAAGAAATCTGGCCATATCCACCACCCTAATAATTAGCATAATATGTGTACACACAACTTCAACAGTGAAATAGTTAGTTTGGGTCGTAATAAAAGCTTTTCTCATTTGTTGTGTTTCTTAATGGAAAAGGTCAAAAGCCGTAGGTAGGTTAGGTAGTAAGGTATACGAGTATTATTGTGGTTGCTGGTCTCAAAATAAAATTATTGAAATTCCTTGAAGGGCTGCGGCCGGTGACCTCCCGTGTTGCAGGCAGTTTCCTTCTCAAATTGAGTTTCTATTCATTACAGTCACGATATAGTTCGCCGAGGAGGGCGAAAGTTTCAATTTTCTTGGCCACAAGTATTTTAGTGTTACTTCAACAGTGGACAGTGGCTAACCGAAACTGGAAAAACTACGACGAATAATGTTCGAACTTTCCAAAATATTCTCCTTGAGACGGTACGGTAGAGGGTGCGGTGTTTTTCTTATTTGAATATTATTAAAGTTTTTTTTTTTTGGTTTTGTTTTTTGTGATCTAATTAAAGAAATTATTTCATTGATGACGTTAATGGATTCATAATTGGAACAAACTAGGGGAGTTACCCTGTTAATATTTTTTGTTTTTGTTTTTTTGTCTGTTATGAATATGAATGCCAAAGTATCCAAACAACATAACTGAATTAAAAAACAAAACAAAAAAAAAACATGATAAGTCAACAGACGAGGGTGGTTGACAAAAATGAGATTTTAGGTCCGCCATTTAAATAAAGTTTTTGTTATTTTTGAGTTGGTGTGTGTTGTTAGACTCGGAAATTTTTTTGTGAAGTGCTTCAAATGACAAACAATGATTACAAAATGAAATTGAAAAAGTAACATATTACCTATATCGTAAATAATTTTATTATGTTTTCTTTGTAACAACTAAATCATAGGAAATTTTTGAAAATTTTATTAAAAGGACATGATGTCCTTAAAAATAATTAATTCGTTTTTAAAGTGTGTGTGTGTATTTTTTTTTTTCGAGAGGAAATATTTTATCGATCGAATACTGTCCACAACAAAAGATAATTACCACTAGCAGGGATGTTTTTTTTTTTCTTTCTTGAAAAACTGGCTGATTCCTGGCTGAATGTTTTGTGGGCCAATTATATTCTCTATATATAAGGACTATCATCGTGAACTTTTGAATAATTAATGAAAGTGGATGGATTTTATTTTAATCTAGTTTTTTTTTTTACTTCGGAATTTTGTTTTATTGAAGTTTTTGTTGTTGTTCTTACGGGGTATTAATTGCCTTGATACCATCTTATCCCCTAATAACCTTTAGAACTATCTGATGTTTGTGTCGGATTCTTTAACTTGGGTTTGTAAAAACATGAATCAAGTGAAATGTCTATTAATTACTGTTCAGTGCAAAGGTCGAAAATTGCTTAAATAAAATAAAACATCTAGACGATACATTATGTGCAAAGCCCGATGACTAGTCAAATCTTATTTCCACTTCAAACTGTTTAACAGAAATTGTCAGTACAGGAAAGATTGGACATTTGCCACTTCGCCTGGTTGCGTTGGCAATCAAGTCAAAGATCTCACAGGGCTTCCGTCTTCCGTGTTTTGCATTATAAATCACCAAACATCGGAGCGCAGTGTGCATTATGGTTGCCATATGCTGTTTTAAAACAAATTGAATAAAATTTATGTATTGCTTTCTGGTAACTTAATTATTGCTTTTTCTTTGTAAGGAGTGTCCTCGGTGGACATATCCCCATCCAGTTGGTTGTCAAAAATAATAAATTTCGAAAAAAAAAAATTTCACTTCACTTTAAATTAAAGACAATAACTATTCACTGTTTACTTAACAATATTCTACTTCACTATTTATTCAACACAATTTCACTTAATTTCTCATTCAAAAAATATAGATTAACACTTCAATGTCAGTAAAACTTCTAAAGAACTGAAACTCATCAATTTATCTAGAAAAAGGGAAAATCAAGGCGATAACTCTTTTGGCACTCACCTCTATAATTTTTTTTTTTTTTTCGAAAGCTTTAAAACCGCAAAAGCTTCTTTGATAAAATTCACTGAAAAGGCTTTATTGTATTGCAACTCTGTTCGAATATGTTTTAATTCCCACAGCAAGCACGAAACTATCAGGATCAGCACATTGGTCATGTTAGAGCTTACAAAATGATTCAAAAAATTACAACAACAATTCCTGTATGATATTCATCGGGTTGGTATCTTTTTCAGATGCAAATTTCTCTATTGAAAAAAATGATAGCATACGCATAGGCAAGCACCACTATTTGTAAAAAAAAAAAAAAAAAAAAGCTCGTACGTAACACTGACAATTTTTGTTGAATAGGATAGTTAATGGTCAATGGTCAACATTTCAATTGATGTGTTATTTCCGTTCTTTGACTGATCAATGACACTCGTTCTGAGCTATCATAGAAAAAACTTAAAACTTAAAAGCTTAACACTAACTTATAAGAAGTATATAATTCTTAATGTGTAGGCATACATGAAAATAAACTAAACTAAACTAAAACTAAACTAAAACACACCTTGAAAAGCCAAATTATTAAACTTACTTACCTAATTACCTATGATGGGTTCAATAGAGCGTGGTGCTCCTAGAGTTTGCTTAATATGCCTCCACAGCCAAGCAGCTGAGAAAGCCACCAATCTAAAAGTATTGACAAAAACTCAAAGGCTTAGGTGCATTAGAACAAAGGTATGGAAACAATACTAAACTTTCTGCCCATTGAGAAGTCCGAACATGAAAGAAACTGCAGCAAAAAGTGCCCTCAGAATAAACCAATCTAATCATTATTAGAAGAACTTTTCAACGGGGTACTCAGAAATATTGCATACAAAATTATTTGGGAACAAATAATACCCCATCATAATCCCCATTTTGATTTTGACAAACAATTCAAATGTATCTTCCAAAGCGGAGAGGACTGGGATAAGGACAACATTCCACAGATCTAATCTAAATTTATTTTCACAGATGGATCGAAAATGGACATTGGAAGCTGGCTTCTACTTGAAAGCTTAAGAAATTAACAGCTCAATCAGATTACCCAAGTGAAGCAATGTACTTATTCCAAGCAGAGGTTCTAGCAGTAACGAAAGCAGCAAGAGAGGCATCGATGTTGGAAATACCGCGAGACGATATTGACATTTTCATTGATAGCCAGGCAGCAATAAAAGCAATTTCGACTGTTGAAATTAAATCCAAGCTTGTGAAAAGCTGTTGCGAAGAGCTTTGCTAGATCCCCGATCACAGTAGATCTGAAGGAAATGAAAAAAGCTGATGAATTGGCAAGAAAAGGATCAGAATTTGGCCTTGAATTTATGGAGAATACAATCAAACCCCTTCTATGTGATCTCAACAACAAAGTGACAGGTGCAATCCTATCTAAGGCTAACACTTATAGATAGGCTAATCTGGACAAATGTGAGATTATGCAAAAAGACAGAAAATCAGTTGCAACTTTACTTGGTGTGCTAACTGAATACGGCCAAGCCTCAGCAATCTAATAAATAACACTCTTTGCAGACACTATTTTGATCCAAGGGTTGTCGCAGAGTGCAATATCAGATCTTTAAAGGTTCATAATAACGAAGGATGGCTGGAAACAGCATGGAACAAAAACGCCCTCAATATTGGTATCACAATGGGGCGTTAGGAAATAACGCCCAAGGAAATATCGCCCAAACTGATTTGGAAATAACGCCCAAAAAATTGTTGAACAAATTGTTGTTGTATTTATTTTTCCATTTTGGGTGTTATTTCCTTGTTTTAGTTTGTTTTTATAACAGGAAATAATGCCCGAAATATGAAGCTGAAATTATGTAAAAGGAATTAAAGGTGCCATGAACAAACGCCATACGAATTAAGGCCATAATGGCGTTAATTCACATTTAAGTGTGTACTAGCACCATATCCAAGATATGGCTTTAATTCACTTTTAAATGAGAACTATAGCCATAAGTCCAATGTGAACTAATGCCATAAAATGTTTTAATCTCTGGGGTACAGTTAGTACAAGAAAACAACGAACGTTAGGTGGGTGAGGAGATAGACGAGGAGGCAGACGAGGAGGCAGACGAGGAGGCAGATGAAGAGGCAGACGAGGAGGCAGACGAGGAGGCAGATGAGGAGGCAGACGAGGAGGCAGACGAGGGGGCAGACGAGGAGGCAGACGAGGGGGCAGACGAGGAGGCAGACGAGGAGGCAGACGAGGAGGCAGACGAGGAGGCAGATGAGGAGGCAGACGACGAGGCGCCTCCTCGCCTGCCTCCTCATCTACCTCCTCGTCTGCCTCCTCGTCTGCCTCCTTGTCCATCTCCTCACCCACCTAACGTCCATTTTTCAAAATGAACTAACGCCATACGGCTTAAGTTCTCCTTTTAAGTTGAATTGAGGCCATATCCCGATTATGGCACTAATTCGTACTTAGATGTGAATTAACGCCATTATGGCCTTATTTCGTATGGCGTTTGTTCATGGCACCGGAATTAAAGCCCAAAATAAGAATAACCGCCCAAAAGTGCAAGTATAAAAAGAAAAAGCCCCCAAATAGGGGAAATATCGCCCAAAATTTTATTTTTCAAACAAATACTTGTATACTGTCTACCACTATTTGCCTGCATAATGGACACAAACAGTTTTCTTGTATTGAACAATATCCTTAAGATGTGGAAATTAACTTTGGTGCGTGGGGGGGCGACGCGGGGGGCACGCGACTTTGCGACCGCAGTGACCAGGAGGGAGCGTGCCGTCGCCATTTATTGATTTGGGCGATATGAAATTTTGGGTGTTAAGCCAAAACTTTCGGGTCCTATTTCCTTTTTTTTCTTGATTTTGGGCGTTAAAAAAATTTGTTGGGCGTTATTTCCAAATCAGTTTGGGCGTTATTTCCTAACCCCTCACAATGGCTCTATATAGACCTGAGTGTGTCGGAGTGGAACTTGTTTCTTTCTGCCAGCTAGCAAACCTAATCTTACTTACTCAACAATAAGATTTTTGTCTTTTTTTTAAATGAATAATTTCTCAAAGGTTCACATAAATGAGGATATTTCTTTTAAATAAAGTACATAGCTTTAAGTTCTTTTCCCTTGTTGGTCCATGGGATTGCCGTACGCAAAGCCCAGACATTTCCAACTAAGAACAATTATTTTAGCAACCGAAATGAATATACATTTTTCTTACCAACTCTTCGATAGGTGTCATTGAAGAAAGTTACTGAACTGTCTATGGATTGGTTCAATTCCCTGATAAAAAGTGTTCCTCCAAATATAAACGCTCTCTAGGAGTCCTTATTTCATCGACAGTTCTTCGTTTTTAGGTTTTAGAATGACCATGTCTAAGTCATCAACTGATAACAAAGTGATCAAACTAGTTGGAACTAGCTTAAGATATCTTATTGAAACTCAAAATCACCTCAACTGCAATAACCCCTTCAAAGCTTTTGGCAAGGATTTTGACAGAAGTCACTTTTATATTGCTACTCCTTGAAAAATATGTTTTCCTTTGGTAGCTGCTATCGCAATATCAAAAAAAAAATCTCTTTGAAGTTTTTATTTTGTTGTTGAATCATGATTTCAAAAGTACAACTTAAACGCACCGTCAATAACCAAGACCACCTTTAATTGCAAAATATTTTCAACCTTACACAAAACAACCCGTATAATGATAAACAGGACTTCTCATTCCAGACCTCAAGGGAGTAGCAAAATGGACCGCTATGAAAAACTCAGCCGTTTGGGTGAAGGCTCTTACGGCGTTGTATACAAATGCCGTGACCGAGATACTGGTGCGTTGGTAGCTGTCAAACGTTTTGTCGAATCTGAAGATGACCCAGCAATTCGCAAAATTGCCCTTCGTGAGATACGCCTGCTCAAAGTATGTTCAACAATCCAAAGCCATCAAACATCAGCATCATCCTCTCCTTTTCATCTAACCATAATTTGTCAAATGCAAACAAACAAACACTTACACAAACACATCTATTCATTTCCCTCTGCAACTTGCTGTTCTTCTTTTACAGAATTTAAAGCATCCCAATCTAGTGTCACTTTTGGAAGTGTTCCGGCGAAAGCGCCGTCTCCATCTGGTTTTTGAATTTTGTGAACTCACTGTACTGCACGAGTTGGAACGTCATCCCCAGGGATGTCCGGAAAATTTAACCAAACAAATCGTATACCAGACCCTGCACGGTGTAGCATATTGTCACAAGCAAGGATGCTTGCATCGTGACATCAAGCCGGAAAACATCCTCCTCACTGCACAGGGTCAAGTTAAATTGTGTGACTTTGGATTTGCTCGGATGCTGAGTATGGATACGGCTGGACGATGGTCCCGCGTTGACGGTTTAATTTTACAATATTGTTTGTGTTGTTTTTTCGGATATAGGTCCCGGGGAAAACTACACGGACTATGTTGCAACTCGATGGTATCGGGCTCCAGAGTTGTTAGTTGGTGATACACAATATGGGACACCAGTGGATGTCTGGGCGATTGGATGTCTCTTTGCTGAGTTGGTGCGTGGCGAGGCATTATGGCCTGGACGCAGTGACGTCGATCAGTTGTACCTAATTAGGAAAACATTGGGTGATTTACTTCCCAGGCACATTCAGATATTCGGGCAGAATGAATATTTTAAAGTAGGTTGACAATATTTTCGTTTGTGGCTGCTTTTTCAGATGTGATGCTTAACGTTTTTCCTATTTACGATTCAGGGTATAACATTGCCTGTTCCACCGACATTGGAGCCCCTCGAGGACAAAATGCCAAGCAAGGCGTTGCACAATCCACTAACTATAGATTTTTTAAAGGTATGTATAAATACGTGGCTTCTGATGTCCTTGTGCTTATGATGCCGTAAAGTGTTCAAGGTATTTAGGAAGTGATTAACTCGTGTCGAATGAAATAAGGCAACTGATAAGTTTTCCTTCTTTCACGATACTGTAAAAGATACTTTTAGGGTAGGTAGCTCCTATAAAGCTTCTCTTATTTTAGAACTCGTATTTTATGATTTACATCTTTTTCAATAAAAATATTCTAAATTTTTCAAAGCCCTGTGTCAGTTATGAATGATAGTTGTTCCTATATGTCAGTAGTATGTTTCTTGAATCCTATTTTCAGGGCACTAGTTAGAAAGAAAACAAATGTTTGTAGTTGGAAATTCGGATAGCTGAGGTAATATTCAAAAATGTCTTACCAGGTTGGGACCTAACCCCCAATATTCTAGGATAGCAACTAACCACTTCAATCATTTTACCTTTCCCACGCGTTCAGTACATGTCTGGAAATTTTCAAGGAATAATCTTTGATACCTTTTGAAATATTGTATGGTATACCTCAAGGGTCCATACAAGGACCCCTTTGTTCTCTGTGATTAAAATGAAATTCCAAATAGGTATGGATGATGTGCAATTCATAGTTTCAGGGCTCTCTATATTTTCTTTTTGTGAGGACTGCTTTGTATAATATAAGGGGTCAATTAAGGTGCTCAGTTCAATTGGAACCCGATTTGGATGTATAATAAGAGGTAAGAAGAAGGAAATAAAAAGCATTAAAAACATTAAGCGGTGCAAGCAAACTCACGCTATTTAATCAGCCTTTGACTAAGCTAGGACTCTCACTGAATCATTTTGTGGAATTTGTGGAAATTCTGGTGAGCTCTTTTCTTTCCTGCTCCAGTGCTATAATTATCGAGGATACTGTTTGGCTAGGTTCGAGTGGTGAAACAATTTTAACCATTTTATCTACCATTTCTTTCCCCTCTATATCAAAGTGTCTTAATTCCTTGTTAAAGAAATGCACTTTGGATAACAACGTTTAAATTTAAACTGTACTGGATTGAGATCCAAACAAATTAAAAGTCTTTAAACCTGAACTTTTTATTAAGACCTTGTATGGCTTGCTTGCCATGAACATGCAATTTTCGTAGTCAGTATTACTCACAAGTCTTTATTGCTTCCATTTTAAATGACTTGCTCTGAACATTCATACTTGAAGGTTGGCCGAAAGGATACGGGTTGATTTTGGAATTTTTTGAGAAGTGCTTCAAAATTACGAATGTTTTAAAAGATTGCCTTTGCAAAAACTGACTTAACTTCGTGGTGATATTGAGTGAACATATTTTCGAGGTAAAGATCAAAGTAACATTCAACGTTATATAAATTCTCTGTAGAAATATGTGGAGTATTTTAGCCCAAATTAGAATCTTCACCATTATTTTGCTGACTTCACTTCCGTTCCTTACATATTTCTTTATTAAAACAAAACATAAGCGAGAGCTACAGTATGTTTGAAACGAACTATTGGATACCCTATTCACAATTTGTTCTATATGACAGCGTTTGCCCCCCGCATCCAGCCGTTGTCCAGTTGCAAAAAAGAAATTCTTCTTCAGCAGAAAGGAACTAGAAGACGCACAAATTTGGGCTTGTGGTTTATTATAACATAAGTAACATTTATTTTCAAAAATAAGTTTTTATAGTTTCTCATGAAAAGTGGGCGTCAGCCGCACTCAAAATCAAATTGGTTTTCTTTCCTACAAAAAATGTTTACCTAAAACTTATACCCTTATAAAACTTATAATTTAATATTTTTCGCTCGAATATAAACAAAACATTGTTATTTTATAAAAACAATATTGATGGTTTTGTAAAAAAAAAAAGTGGACGTCAGCTACGCCTGAACTGAAATATTTTTATTTAATTGAGAGAAAATTTACCTAAAAATTGAGTGTGCAAAATTTAAGCGTTGTGCTTTGATCGTAACTGCACGAAAAACACAATTTAATTTTGCCAAATAGAGGTTGTGGGCGGATTTCACCGGCTCCAAAACTCAGCCTTAACTTTTGAACCAAAGCTTATACGTACTAAATTTTAGCTTCCTAGATCAAAAATTGCGACCTTTACGGAGTATTCATACGACAGACGGACGGACATCGCTAAATCGACTAGCCGTTTGATTCAGAGTCAGAATACATTAATGCTTGAATCACAAACACGCTTTGGCTTAGGTTTCGCCTGACGTTTACGAGTTCAGACATAGGAATTCAATGTATGCTATCACAAAGAAGCTTCGACCTCACGTTTCGTTTGGCAACCGTAAAGAGAAAAACGTAATGTTACGTAATGTGACTCCAAACGGAAGCTCTAGTTCAAATGTACTTAACATTTGCTTTGTCTGACAGCTCAACAGCTGTTAAAAAAAAAGTCAACAAACAAAATAATTTTTTTTTGAAAGTCATTCTTGTGAAGTCATGAATAAGCAATATTTAATAATAGTTGTTTTGTGTAATAAAGATTATTTAATAATATAAATATTGAAACTTAAAAAGTATTTTATTTATTTCTGAGAACAAATTGCATTCGCAAAAATCACAATGCGACGATAATGCATACTGCCATTAATGAACTGTCATTTTAGAAATGTCTTAAATGAGAAATGTCATACAAAGCAAATTCAAAGCGGGTTCATCGTAACGTAGACGAAGCCGAAGCCAAAGCGTGTTTGTGATTCAGGCATAACATACGGTTCTTTACCTTACGGTAATATTTCTCTATGTTACTAACTCCCCACCAAATACAATTTTCCCATTCCATAGAATATAGGGTAGTTTTCATTGAAACATGATCGGAGTAACCATTTTAGCAAGCGTTGTTGCCCTTGTTCCCTGAGTCGATGTATTAAAATGGAACTCTCAGAAAGCAGAAACAAATTTCAAAATTTTCCATGATTTAATTCCAGAAATGCCTTGATAAGGATCCAGCAAAGAGATGGTCTTGTGAGAAGCTTATCAAACACTCCTACTTTGATGATTACATTGCAAAGCAACGCGAGATGGAAGCATCAAGCTCAATACAAGATTCAAGACAACGGGATAAATCAAAGGTTTTAGACTTTGTTAAGTTTTTTGCGAATAACTCAAAAGTAATAGATTATTTTAAACTTATTTTCATATCATTACGTTTTTGTTCTTTCTTTCTACTGTTTCGTTTCTCTAAAAATTACTTAACAGACTTCAAATACATCACTTCCTATGCTGCCTAGCACACAGGACTATGTTAAACTACAGCCAATCAAAAATAATCTGCATCGAACAGAGCATCATTTACCAACAATATAGAAAAGACTTTGGACCTCGGTAGGATATTATTTTTAAGAGACAAAATACAAACATTTTTTTACGTGTCGTGCTTGTGAAATGTATTTTTAAGTTAATTAAATAAAATTAATGAAAATGATGAATAAATTATTAGTTTGATTTTACAACATTTGCAAATATCGTAGTCGTCAATTCAGGGTTGTTTTTGAGCATTCTCAAATTTAAGAAAATTATGTTGCAGGGAAACGAGATATCCACCATGATAGCCAAACTGCGCCTAAATCAATAGATTTCATCTCCACGAACTCTAAAACAGCTATCTACTGTAAATCATCTCTCAAAAAGAAAATTCACATTATGTTTGGTGCCAGTGCCAGGTCATAATGATATTCTAGGGAACCGCAAAGCTGAACAATTTGCCAAACAAGGAACAACATTATCCATTTTAACAATTTTAATCTCATTAAGCCGATGGAACATTAGCTCCATTAAAGGTGTCATTACATCAGGACACTGTCTCATAGGTAGAGACGGCACCGCAAGACTTGACGTACTCAAACGACTTTCGCAGAAGCTGTATGGACGAAAAAGAGGAGGAGACAATTGTTCAATTTATGTCTAAGTAATAAGTTTTTAGGGTATCAACACCCAAAGCGTTTTGGTATCATATCAGGACTGAGTGTGTCAGCTTATGCCTTTTAAACTGACAGCCACCTTTGCCCAACCTAACCTATCTTTCAAGTGTGTGGTACCTCTCCTTCTCAAAAGCTTCACCTAATTTTTAGCTTATAAGTTCACCAGTTCACCTGGATGAAAACAATTGTTGTTGCTTCAGGCAAACTAATAACGAATTCTTAAAAATTATTCAGAGTCATATTTTATGTTGCTTTTGTCGAAAAAAAATTAAATAAGATTTAAATTCAATCAAAAGACACAGTAGTGCCCAGGCAAGGTCTATTGCATGGCACTACTCCCTCATTTTGGGATCGAACTCAAGCCAATTATTACGCCCCTCTAACTTCTGATCTAATAAAGCTAGAAACTTCAAATTTGAATCATCTGTTCAAGGAAACAAAGAATTTGCGAGAAAATCAAATATGTAGCTGGTGCCGAACCTGGGAATTTTACCGCCCTAGGCAAATTGTTATTATGCCGCCCCAAAAATAAATTTAAAAAAAACAACCAAAACAATAACATTTACATAGAGCTTTATTTAGTCAAATTCAAAGGCTTTGGACGAAATAAAGTTTATTTTTACAATTTCGAACCTAAAATGCTGCTCGGCTCGGTTTCATTTTTGCAAAGCTCGTAGCGACTTCTTCTTCTTCAAAGCAATTGAGTATATCTTTTTCAATACAAATAGTTACAAGACCGTTCAATTTTGCTTGGGTCATTGTTGAGTGCAGATAGGTTTTTATAAGCTTCAGTTTCGAGAAGCTAGCTTCACCTGTAGCAACACTTCAGGAAACGTTAATAGTATCTTAAATGCCGTTAGTAAATTTAGATATAGTTAAGTAAGAAGTGAGAAGCTAAATTCAGTTTAAAATTGACAAAGGTTTGAATTTCATTCAAAAGATCTTTCGCTATAATATCCTTTTGTACTTCGTTGCCAAGTTTTGCATTTAATATTGTTTTACGCAGTTCGCAGTTTTTCAACTCAACCTTCTTTGAAATATCGCAAGGAAATCCGTTTCGGCTGAGAAATTTATATTATACATATGTAGGTACAAAGCGTTTATCGAGAGAAGATAAAGTAACATCGATAACTTAAAAAAAGGATTCAGCTTTAAATTTCAATTTTGGATCGATGGCTTTAAGAGATTGTTCAGATCGATAACGACGGCTACGTAGGCTCATAGAATCGGACACAATAAAATCCACTATAATTTTCGGCGTTAGGTCTTATCGCCCAAGGTCATAACGCCCAAATCTAAAAATGTCATATCACCCAAAAACAGAACTTTTATTGAAAATTTAAAGGAAAAAAGCGACAGAAAGCCCAAATAAGTGACACAACGCCCGAATCATTTTCAAAGTGTCATATAGCCCAAATAACTAAATGTCATATTGCCCAAAAGAAGTGTAATTTTTGGATTTGGGCACTCTGACATAAGGTTTGGGCAATATGACATATTTTTCAAATTAAGTGATGTTTTTAGCTATAACAAATATCGGTTTTGTTTATAACTCCCAAAATAAATAAAATGCACGACTGGGTCGTACGAACTTGCTCTTATGATAAGCAATTGCTTAGTCTTAGTGGCTGCATATATGAATATTAAAAAAATTTTAAATAATTTCGAAAATTCTTTTATTTTTTTAAATTAGTTTAAGAGTTTTCTCGGAAAACCTAAGTATGCAATAAAATTTCAAAGCTATACGTCAATCTAGGAAAAAAATATTGAAAATCGTTCGACGAGTTTTTTTTTTAAAAGGTTATTTTTGAAAAACGTTTTCAAAAAATATTTTGAAATTTATTTTAGTATGCAAATATATGGCAATCTGTAGTTTAGATTTAAAAAATAATTTAAAAAAAAATCAATATACCTACCCGTTTCCAACATATTTCGAAAACCAAAAATTGTATCATGAAACTCAATAGTATTACCTTGCACAAGCATTTTGAAAAATCCTATTCATTTTTGTTCCTTTTTTGACTCTAAATGTTAACTGTTTAATTTTTAATTGTACAGTTTTAAAAAAATAACAAATTTAAGAAAATGTCATAACGCCCAAAATATTACAATTAAAACGTCATAACGTACGTCAATTTGTACGTCATAGTGCCCAAATTAAAACACAACAATATTTTTGGGTGTTATGACGTTACATGATTTGGGCGTTCTCGGATATAAAATAGTTTTGGGCGAAATGACAATCAATTTGGGTCTTCCGACGACTTTTCTCAAGAGATTTTGAGTCAGTTTTTGGGCGATATGACATTTTGTGATCTGAGTTTTTTTTTGGGCCATAAGACCAACGCCGCGCCGTTCAACATGAAAGCAATGTCAAAATGCACAATATCTATGTCAATTCGCCCAAATTTCGGTAAATTTTACAACAACAAAACCCTTACACAATAATTTGGGCGTTATGACATTATTGATTTGGGTATTATGGTTTTGGGCGATAAGACCTAAAGCCATAATTTTCATTTTTGTAGCATATGTTAAAAGCATTCTTGTATAATGTTTCAAACAAAAATTCCTGGGAAGAAAGTACTCCTGGAGTTTATCTAAATGCTCCAAAAAGTTAAATAAGTAAATTGATTTTGATTGAAGTATTAACAATTACAATTAAAACACCTTTTTAACTTCACTTGAGTCGATGCACTTTTGTTCACAAATTACATTTAACAAGCGCAGTTGCGCTTCATCTTCAGCAATCACGACTGATTGCTGAAGATGAAGCGCAACTGCTTCGAAATGCATTCAGGTACGTGTCGCGTTTGTTTTTAATTGTTTTTAATAATTTTTTGTTAAATGTAATTTGTGAACAAAAGTGCATCGACTCAAGTGAAGTTAAAAAGGTGTTTTAATTGTAATTGTTAATTTATCGAACTTCACGCCATTCAACATTAACTCATTATTGATTGAAGTAGTTTTGAAAGAATATTTATTTTGCATAAAAACGCGTTCCAGATTACCGTTGACAATACAAACTGGAATTTGTGCATGCGTTTACCCTTCTTTACTTTTGAAATGGTTGTACTGAATTTTCCGCTAAAGTCAAAGTGCCGCTCTCCTAGGAGTGGCGCCCTAGGCAATTGCCTGTTTCGCCTACAGGTAGGTTCGGCACCTAAGTAGCTCCATAACTTTCAAAAATCGAAAAAATTAAATAAACATTTTGAAACAAATTTATATGATAACTAGCTGACCCAACGGACTTCGTCTAGTTAAATATTTAAAACTAGCTGACCCGGCGAACTCCGTACCGCCTCTTTTTTTCTTGCGATTATAGGTACTATAAGGCAAGTTATGCATTCGTAAAAAAAATTAAAAACATGGTTGTCTGTAAAGTCGGTTTATAGACGATAATTTAACGTGATAACCAGTTCACAAAACACTTCATGTGTATAGGTATCCCTCCAACCACCAACCACCCAACCTACCTACAACCACCCACCATTTTTTTAGTTTTTTTCACCCCTTGAATACCAACCTCTCACACCCACATACAACCACAAACCAACAGCCCACCATTCTTGAAAATTTTGTCCTCCTCCCCCACATTGTAAATCCCCCCTTCCTAACCACTACCAATCACCCACACCACCTACAACCAACCACCCACTATTTTTTGACAATTCCACAATTTTTTCCTCACCCATAAGCCCTCCCCAGTACAACTATTTCTGACAATTCAGTTCACTACACCCTCAACCCAAATCCAACCACCCATAACACCTACAACAACTTTCCACTCACCCAACACCGCAAACCACCCACCTACAGCCACCAACCAACCACCAACCATTTTTGCCAATTATTTTCCCTCACCCCCTCCCAACACCAAATCTGCCAAATCCAACCACCTATCCCACCTGCCACCACCTTCCACTCACCCACCTTTTTTGACAACTTTTTCATCGCACCCCATCAAATCAACCATCCCCACCACCAAAACTGCCAACCAATCAACCCACCTACAACCGCCAACCAACCACCCACCATATTTGACAATTCGCCCTCCCCCTCCCCCAGCCATACCAAATCCCCCCAAACACCAAACACCCATCCCACCTACAGCCACCAAGGAACCACCCATTAGCTTGACAATATTTATCTCACCACCCAAACCAGCTACAACCACCCACCATTTTTCCTCTTCCCGACACTACCCCTCCCCTCCCCCTCGCCTGGCCACACACACTCCCACCACAACCAACCAACTACCCAACACCCTCCTCTCCCACTTTATCGACTTTCTAAGCAAATGAAAGCAAAGGCTAGGTAACGTGACTGTGACTGTGACATTTTTCCGTGCGTGCTGCTCATAAAATTCTAACAATCAAACATGACATTACGATGATAGAGAAGTCTGGAAAAGTGGGTCCGAAATTCTGTCTGTCTGTCTGTCTGTCTGTCCGTCTCTCTGTACGTCTGTCTGTCTGTCTGTCTGTCCGTGTGTCTGTCTGTCTGCATAGTTACCTACAGCTGGACCGATTTGCTTCAAACTTGGTACATAGTATTGTTATGACGTGCTACAGAGAGGTTTTTGGAATTAGCATTCTAGCTCTAAAACTAACGGTTTTTAGTGAAAAATTAATTTTTCTCAAAAACGGCTCCTACGGTTTTGATAAAACTTTCTGAATAGTGTTTTCTGTGCAAACTTTATGTTTTGGTTTTAATAGATTTTTCAGGAAAAGTCGCTTATAACGTTACCTCCCATAGGACTGGTTTTTAAAAATCAGATTTTCTCGTAAACCACTTGACGGATTTCGATGAAATTTTTGTAAAAGCCTCTTTAAAGACAAAAGAATGTTAATTTTTAAGTTTTTGAAAAAAATATTTCATACACTTAGGTTTTTCCCTGCTTTTTTTCCAAAATCTCAAACCCCAAGAATACTGTCCCATCCAGTCATGCACTTTATTTTTTGAATATTTTCGAAATTTCCAAATTTTTCGATTAACTATTTACAATGAAGGTACGTTTCAGCTAAAAACGTATGTACAATACCAGGCTGGAGAAATCGAACTCTTCCAGTAAATTAATGTCAGTTGAATTATCAAAAATTGACGCGTTTGATGTACCATCTACCATCTATTACCACCAACCATCTTCTACAATCTACCGTCTTCCACAATCTTTTACCATCTTCTACCATCTACCATTTTCTACCATTTACCACCTTCCACCATACACCATCGACCACCTGTCTTTGTATTCCTTCTTGTTCGCACATGTTAAATCATTATAAGTTTATTCATATTCCCTTGATTGCGAGTGCATAGTAAAAAAAACAATCTTCTATCATCTATCATATGCAACCTTCTACCATCTAGAATCTTCTACCATCTACCATCTTGTTCTATCTACCATCTGCTACTATCAAAATTCTTCTATATCATCTTTTACTATCAACTATCTTCTACCATCTGCTACCATCTACCATCTTCTAACATCAACCATCTTCTACCATCTAGCATCTTTTTCCTTCTTCCATCTAGAATCTTCTCCCATCTACCATCTTGTTCTATCTACCATTTATCATCTTCTAGCATCTACCATCTCCTGACATCTGCCATATACTGTCTTCTAACATCTACCATCTTCTACCTTTTACCATCTCCTACCATTACCATCTTTTATCGTCTACCATCTCCAGCCATCTGCCATATGCCATCTTCTTCAATCTAACATCTACCAACTACCACCTTCTACTATCAACTTTCTTCTATCATCTGCTACCATCTTCCATTTTCTCCCATCTACCATTTACTCCCTTCTAACATCTTCTTTCATCTACCATCTTCTACCATTTAGCATCTTTTACCTTCTCTACCATCTTTTACCATTTATTTCTTTGAAAATTTTTTTCTTTAGAAAGCTTTTTTATGTTAAATTTTTTTAGAATACCTACATATACATAATGTATGTATGTATGTATGTATGATGTACATTATTTAAATGAAATTTGTAGCGTTCAAAAATATAACACATATTTTGTTTGTGTATATTTGTACTTCAAAACAAAAAACAATAAATTAATATATCAAATTCTGACTGATAAATATTTCAAATAATTGACACTTTTACACTACTTTTTTTTTATTTTTGTACGCAAGGTATGTCGTCGTAATTTTTTTTTACTTATAATTCATTTTTCTCACCGTTTACACCTTCCCTGAACTTCCACAAATATTTCAAGATCAATATTTCCAAAATTGGTTAGGCCATTCTCGAGTTTTAGCGCTTCAAACGCACAGCAATTGATTTTTATATATAAGAATTTAATAAAGTCAAGTATTTATTTGATTGAATTATATTTATTTTATTTAAATCTAATCGAAAAAAGACGAAACAATTATTTTATCCAATTTAAGGCTGCATAAATATACCCATATTTGTTTTATGTCCTGAGTGTAAACGAAGAGTTAGGATGGTTTCCCAACTCAAGAACACTCCCCATATTATAGTTGGCCTGGCCATGTGAAAAGCATTACATTTCGAGATCCATGCCACACACTTCTCAGCGACTGCCCTTGTGACTTGTTTATGGTCATCAAAAATGCCAGTTTCACGGGAAAGTGAATGAATTTGAACTGGAACGGCAAATTGGTTGAAGTCAAGGGAAGTCGCAGAATCAGACACTCTTCTCACTTGAACGGCCCTTTCAAAATTCTTGCCAGTTGCACCTATCGCATTATTATTCATGAGCTTAGTTAAAATCAGTCGGGTTCTATTGCATAGTTTCGGGGCATGAAGATAATGATGACGCCAACTTTAAGACGCAAATGATGATGCGACATGCCTGCCAATTCCAAAGATTTTACGAAATCCACTAAAGATTTTACGAAATCCACTAAAGAAGGTTGTTGACCCTACAGAATCGAACGAAGACTATCGGGTTCTTGACCCCGGTAGCATACACCTTTTTCTGTTTCAAAGAGTACATGATGAAGATGTTCTGAGTGCTATACTCAATATAAAATCTTCTGCTACAGGCTTTGATGAAGTACACCCGTATTTTGTCAAAATGATCCTGCCTCACATTCTGCCTTCTTTGACACATGTATTTAAAACAATTATTATGACATCTTCGTTCCCATCCTGCTGGAAAACTGCTAAGGTTATACCAGTTCTTAAGAAATCTGCTTCGCGTCTATTACAGCAAGAGTTTAGACCAATCTCTATTCTGCCATTTCTTTCCAAGGTATTGGAAAAACTTTTACATAAACAAATTTCAGTTTTCATAAAGACAAACTAACTCTTAAGTGATAAACAATCAGGTTTTAGACAAAGTTACAGCTGCATCACATCTACTTTAAAGGTTTCACAAGATATCAGAAATGCAATGGATAACGACTTAGTGTCCTTTTTAATACTTTTAGATTTTTCAAAAGCATTCGATACCGTCAATCACAAGAAACTCATAGTCAAGTTAAGAGATCAGTTCCGATTTTCGGACACTGCTTTAAAGCTCATTCTTTCATATCTAAGTGGTCGAAGCCAAGCTGTTGCCATTGGTGAAAAAATTTCGCGCTCACTGAACCTTAATTCAGGAGTTCCACAGGTATCAATTCTTGGCCCACTGTTATTTACAATTTTTATTAATGATCTTCCACTTCAATCGACGTTTTCATCAATAGATTTGTATGCAGACGATGCTCAGGTTCAATTCAGCTGCAAGCTAGGCATGATCGAGGATGGGGCTCATAAATTAAATTTCGATCTCAACAAAATACTTAATTGGTCAGACAAAAATAACCTTCATCTTAATCCAAAAAAATCAAAATGTCTAATAATTTATAAAAACAAAATTGATCACAGCTTTTTTCCTGCACTGTATCTTGGCAATGAGCAACTTGAGTATGTCGATAAAGCTAAAAATCTAGGTACTCTTTTTAATTCAACTCTAACATGGGAAGACCATGTGCAATCAATTATTGGAAAAATTTATGGATCATTACGCAGTCTCTCACTATCTAAACACTATACACCTCAACACATTCGTCTCAGATTAGCAAAAACCTTAATTATTCCAATTTTATTTAAAACAAATTAAATACTGAATGTTAATTGATTATACATACAATTGTTAATACGAAATTTTCAACTTTTACTATTAATTGTAGGCTTCGTAGCCCATTGTAAAAGATTCTATAGAAATAAATAAATGAAAATGAAAAAATGAAAGAATTGGCCACTTCGTTTTCTACGCGATCGATTGATGTCGGGGATTTTGATTTTGAATAGTCCAATAGGGATCGTTAAACAGAAGGTCGTTGTCTTGCTGGTAGATGAAATCACCAGGTAACCAAATCATTTTGGCACTAATTTTTTTTTCATTCAATTGAACCACCATACCACCGAGATTTTCAGTTTGTATCGTATTCTTTGGATAATACGCATTATTTTGACGCCGCAGTACCCTCAGGTGGCCATCCGAGTCATATACAAGTTGTATTGCGACTTTTTAACACATTCCTTAGCAGATGAGCTTTTTATATCTTCTAGACCTTGGCGTATGTCCGATTCCATCTCTCTGAAATATTTCCATTTAAGAAATATTAACAGATTGGTTTATGGAAATTCATTCATTTCTCCAGGAGTGTAGATTATGATGCATGTTCACGTGTTGTTAGGAACAATCAAATACTTTTCTTTATCAATTTGATGGATGAATATTGAAAATGTGAAAGTTTATATTACAAACATTTTGCCATTTTCATGCTAGCTGTAAGATAACATTAAACACACATTCCTCGGTCGGATTCATGCAATATTGAAAGATAATTTGAACCTCCCACATGTTCCGGAGCTGAAAATATTTCTCTACAATCTTATATTTCCTCAAAGAGATTAATTGCATAGGCGACCCCACAAATTCATACCACCACCGCATGCCGCACCGCTCGGAATCCATCTAATTGAAATCAAGATACGAAGGAAAGAAAAGAAGAAAGCCTTTCCGAAATTTCAAATATCCTGCAAATCCACCTCCAGTTATTTCTTGCAGGTGCTGTACTCGTATATAAGATAACAGCAGCAGCAGCAAAGCAATCCGAACGAACATTAGTGGCTTGGTGGTGGGTTGTTTTGGTTCTTAGATACCATTTGAATGGATAGAAGAAGATAGATAAAATTGCATCAAGAAACACCTGCATCAGCTATTCCTCCATTGAAACAACCCAGTCAGCCAGACTGTGCTGCAGTGATCCATCAGTCGTGCTCGTCAGGTAAAAAGTCGTACGTTTTAACGCCTTCTTCTGAATTCTCACACATCTTTCGGTGAATTGGTTTCATTGCGGCTGCTGTTACCACTGCCGATTCTGCTGCAGCAAGCAGGAGTTGCTAATTTTTTTTTTTTATCCTACCACCCGATTTTCACCACGTTCATCTCCTCTGCGTGATTCCTCATTCTGTCTGCATTTTGGCCACACAGCCTGCAGTAGAAGCAGTGGTTCTGTGTGAAACGTTCGTTGGCGAATCAATAGAATCTCTTCTGCTTGCGTGGATAAGAAGAAGAAAAATGGTTTTGCACATCCTTTCACGAATGAAATGTTTTCGCTACGTGACATCGATTAGGTTCGAATTTACATCTTATTTGAAGTTAGCAACGACGACAACGCCATTGTCATTGTTGTCGACACACGGCATCGACATCAGCATCAGCATCAGCACAAAGAGGAGAGGCTTCAGCCAGAAATGTATATATATCACCTCGCGCTACTCTAGGAATGCTTCTATCAAATTGGAGGCTTACATAATACGATATTGCCTTGATCTAACAAGTGTATATGTCTGGGAGGTAATTTAAAGTTGAGAACTCCTGACAGCACCGCCATCCGTTTGTGCTAATCAATTGCCTTCCTTAAATTCTTGAAATATCTACGTTAACGATGGCAACGTCGCGTAGTTGATGTTTGTGGTAAGATATGTGGAATGCTAATTTGTCACAAAGAACATACTTCGGATGCAGATATATAAGAGATCCTTTTTCTCTCCTTTAATTTATTTTTGTTGAGTTCTCCAATGACAGTATCAGTATAAATTAGGAGTTTCCTTTTTCATTTTTCGTGGCAATAGACGTCAATATGGGATGATGAGGATCAAAATAAATGAAGAGGTTATTGAAGAAGTTTATAAATTGCTTATTTGAGAGAGTTCATCGATACATTTCTAGGAACGCGGAAATTACAGAAATAAAACGCACGACTAGGTCGCACGTACTTGCCTTATGGGTGCAATAGCATCATGAAAACACATATTTTGAGCTACAACAACTACTCTTTATTGTAAAAAAACAAGCAAAGAAGTTCAAATTCTTTATAAGAAGTGTCTAGCATTTTGTGCATACTGACAGTGACGTTAATTTTGCCCTATATTTTGTCATACTAAGACCTCCCATGGAACTAAGTATAGTTTGTATACAAATGTCTATTAGGTACTTGTAATTTAAGTCAAAAACTAAACTTCGAAATTCTTTAAGCGATTTTTTAAAAAATTTGGTATAAACAAAAAAGTTTTGGCTTTAACTGAAAGGCTCGATATATTTTAATCTATAAGCTGCCATCTATTGTTTTCTATATGGAAGGTATATATACCTTAGAAAGTATTGTTGTCTACTTATGGTTAATTTAATCAAACCGATTTCCGATTATATCATTTAAGCCTAAAAACTAAAAATGAAGTTTTTTTAAAAACCTGTATTACATACAAGCTTTATTCAAAGTCATAAGAGCCGTTTTGGAGAGAATAAAAAAAATAAAAAAATAAAAAAGATAAAAACTAACGACTCGTTTTGTATGGGACCCACCGTTTAAAAAGGTTTTACTGAAAAGATGCTATGAAATCATTTATTCTATCAAGCATTTGCCACCTTATGGCTATTTGAAAAAAACCGTTGAAGCCGATTTTTGCTGTGGTCATTTCAATAAACCAAAAACTAAAAAGGCAGTTTTATCAAGAATGTGGTACATTTGATAAATTATGAGTTTAATTAAAATAGTTAGAGTCGTTTTCGAACAAATACAAATAGAAAAAAATTGTTACTTGAAAGGTTTTAGTTTGAGGCGGTCTAAAACGAAATAAAACCTCTACAAGCGTTTGTCCTTAAACTGCTATACATAAAGTTTCAATAAAATTCAAAGGCTGTAACATGACGTAAAAAATCGCATACCCCTATATCTGCACAGACAGACCGACCGACGGACGATAGGAGAAAATCACTCTTTTGTGCTTCTCTATCACCGTCATGTCATGTTAGATTTTTTTGTCTGCATACCTTTCCTAAAACATTCCCTATTTAGAGCAAATAAAAAACAGAGCGGTTTTAAAACTATTTTGTACTGTCAAAAGCAAAAATTAAATTACTTGTATGTGAATGTAAACGTATCAAGTTGTCTTACACAAATCTTTGGATAAAATATAATTTAGTTCACTATGGCGTATACTTACCTTTTTAGTTGATTTATGTACGTGAAATCCAGCTTCGCTATTACTTCACTTAATTTGTAATCATCAGTACAAGCAGTCCGAAGGACAGCAAGATAGAAAATAAAATGTTCCACTTCTTCATCATCATAGTATAGAATTCGATTTAAATCTCTGTTTTATACACTAGCCAGAGAAGAATAAAGAAAAAAACTTTTGCAACACACCTCTCGCAGAATTGTTTGTATTGTAATCGGCTGAACTGATTTTGACACAATATAATAATGTAAGAAAAGTTTAAGTAATATGTACTTACTTACTTAAGGTGGCGCAGACAGTCCATTGTGGACCACGGCCTCAACCAACAATCCTCGCCAGCTAGGCCGGTCCCTAGCCAAATATGTACATGTACAAGTATACCTCGAGCCTCGACTATACAGGGTTATTGTTATTGGTATAAGGTTAATCAGAGGTGGCGATCAGAGAGCGAGTTGGTTGGGTTCAGACTAGAAAAAAATAGTACGGAAAGGGGCTCTGCTTCCCTCCGTTTAGCCGGGTGGGGCTATTTTCTTACAATGCCATGCTGTACCTTTTTCTTAAATAAAATTATTTCGGTGAACCGTTTTAGATAAATTAATTTTCAAACTCAAACTTTTGAAAGAAAAAATTTAAAATAATTTTTCAAAATTTCACGTTAAAGTACTATTTTTGTTGTCAAAATTAAATGCTCTTATTAGTTTTAAGTAAAACACTGAAAACCGTATGATTTTGGAATTTTTCGTTACTAAGCTTACCTATACAAAATAACCGAACCTACTTTTGCTGCGGCAGTAGCCGATTACTAGCTATTTTGTTATTTTGCAGTTCAACCGGTCGGGTCAAAGGGCTCTTTTATTAACTTAATAATGCAATATACATTTTCTATTTGGGGGAGGGCTGAAGAGATATGAATAGTTTGGCCCTCTTCCAAGCCAGATGTAAGCATGCCACTTTTCTGATCACCCTAAAACTTATTATTCAAATATGTGCTTATTCGCTAATTTGACATGACAAAATATAGCTGAAAAGACATACATTAGGCTTAGCCACATTCATGGCTCTTCAACTCTCTTCTAATTAAGAGTACTTATAGTGTTTGTACAATCAATGTATTCTTTAGAAGATGTTATTTAATTTATTTTCTGGGATTTAAGAACTTTTTGCTTCTTCGTATGTATGTCTAAATGCCAGTTTAAAATTTTGAAATACAATGAAAATTTACTTATTCAAAATTTTTCACAATTATAATTTCATCCAAATCGTTGTTCGAGTGGGTGGTATTATTTAAAAAAAAATTAATATAAATTATATATTCAAAATAGCTTTTTATGGCCTTTAGTCCAACAAAAAATTGGCGTTTCATCCAGGAATCTCACTTTGGAATCATCAGTTGACATACATTGAAAGAAACCTTGTCAATACGCAATTTTTAAATTTTTCTAGTACAACTTACATAGAATTTTTGACAAAACCCTAATGTGAACTATATACCAGATTCAACATGAATGGCATAAGTTGGTGTTGAATTCGGCAACCTAAACAACCTTTTAAGAAACAGTCGTTTTTCACTGTGGCAGTGAAAATTTTGGAGATAATATGGATGCTTCCCGAAATTTTTCTCACATTATTTATTATTCGTGAATTGGAAAAAATGAGTCTGATATTTTTTTTAAGCTCCTTTTTTTTAATCATCATCTGCCGCATGTAGCAATATAGCAGCGCCGCCGCCGATGGCTCGCATCAGCTAAACGTGAAGCATTTATATTCATACTCATTCGTGCACGTGCTGCTCGGTATGTGTGTGTTTTGATCATTGTATTGATGTATTGTATATACTATACATATATGTTGTTGTTCACTTGATAGTGGTGGACACCGATACAGATAGTGAGTCAAATAAACTTACCGGTCTAGGCAAAAACCAAGAATTGTGCGAAATGCCCATGATCTGAAAAACAAATTTCACTTGCATCGTGGTTTCATAAAACCACACACAATTTTTTTTGGATATGGTAACTAACCAATACTTAATCAACCATGCGAGTTTTTTGATCAACTTGAAAATTTTTGAGGTTTATAAATATGCCGAATGTTCGAACTAACTCACGAAAAACCCGGCCAAGCTTCAACCTATATCCTAATAAGATCGTACTCACCAATAAAATAGTACTTCATGCAGTCATTATGTGAAAACGTATAAATGTAGCTGCGAATCCTTGTTCTTCTTCAGCCATGCATTGCATTATAACGCTGTTATAGCTACTATAATAATTATAGTGAAAGCATTTTTATTTATTTTGTATTGCCATTGCGACTGTCTCTGTCTTTGTCTTTGTTTTTGGCAATTACTCGTAGCACTGGGGAAATCTAATACGTGCGACGCGTCTTCATTTGTGCGTATGCTGCAACTGCACGTGCACGTAATAAAATAATATTCCTTGCAAGAGTGTTTTATTTACTCTGGAAGAGGCCAAATAATTGGCCATTGCCATCGGTATGAAGTAGAAGTATGTATACTCGTCGTAATGCACTTTTCGTGTTTAACTTTAAAGTGGTATTTACGGCCGAGTGTATCACGTAAACATTTTATGGTTCACATGCATAAAAGTCTACGTGTGTAAAGAGATTTTTTCTTTATATCCTTTTTTTTGACGTATCTTTAGCTATATACTACGAGCGTAGGTATAACTTCGGTTGCATGCTTGCAAACTTTATATCTTGAGTGTTTCATTCAATTATCTGAGTTCCTTTTGAAGGATAATTGTATTTTTATGTGTGGAATTTTTCTATTTGACCGCATATAGGAGCACTATTATGCTAATGGGGACATACTTAGCTTGGATGGAAAATAGGAAGGGTTCATCTGAGACCTGAGAGTATGAAGTTGGATCTGCTTCCATTGTTGAGTGTTTGTGGTTAGAAAAAAATGCTGAGAGCTTTTACAAGCACGGCTGCTAAAACCTTTTATGGAGTTTGGTTTTCTCATTTGCTTAGAAAAAAGATGCTTCAGATTGATGGAAGTCTTAATCTATTTTTAAAAAAATGTACAAAGGGTATGTACAAAGCTAAAGTCTACTTCTTCTAATTTTTAATTGGTTACGTCATACGTATACTCGTATAAGGACTGTATAAAATCTTTCTATTGGCATTACTTGTTTTACTTCCTTAATAGCAAAATGCCTCTCTGCTTGAACAAAGCCTTAAGCTTCAACTTTTTTGTTTTGTTTTCGAGAGGCAAAGACTAAGAACAAGTGGCATCACTGAAGTTCCGGAAATAGGAAGTTTCATTTATTTCAAAATGCCTGTTATCTTTAATTTGCTTTCTCACTGACATATCATTAAGAATGCATATTAATGCTTCCGATCATTGTTTAATCTGGATTTTAACCTTAAAAAAAAATTGTCAAAAATTTATATTTAACTTTGAGAAAATTCCAAGAAATAAACAGGCAATGATAGTGGATAGTAGTGCAGCATATAAGCATATACGCTGTAACATCACCGCCAGACCTATGATTTGTTGAGGGAGGGGCAAAAGTCGAATTTGGCAAACACCACTATTTCATTATTTCATTACTATAGATATGTTTAAGACCTTTATTTCCTCTTCACTTTCTTTTTTGTTTCTTATCATTCCTCGTCTTTATTGGTTTTGCGCCCGGGAAGCTCATGCCTAAGTCAGCCTTTTCATCTTCATTGGTGCAATGACAGTAGTTTTGCGCCCTCCAAAGACTAACGCACGAGGCAAATGCCCCCTTTCCCCCTTCCCTAGATCCAGCGCTGAGCTGGAGTGATCAAAATAAAAGTTCTGAGCACAATTAATATGGTCCTGTGTTAAAAACAAACTTCCAGAGACCCAAGGTATATGTATAATGAAAATCGCACTCTCAACCATCCCAGTGTATGTGTGTAGATATTTTGCAGGAATGGAAAGGATCTACAACTTACCACTGGATCCGAACTACTAGTAAAGATGTACTCTTATCTGCAAGATGTCCTCTTGGATTATTTTAACGTCCTCAAAAAAGGCAGTATGTACCCCCAGAAAAAAAAACTGGGTAAAATCAGGGATGAAGCCAGAACTTTTGTTGAAGCAGTCCAACACACCAACCACGATGATTTTTGTATTTTTTCGACAAAAGACCATAGCCTAAGACAAACTCCAGATAGAAAGAACAGAACAGGGAATTAATATATTATATCAACAACACTTTTCGTACGGCCATTTATCCAGCCCACGCCACTCGCAATGATACTTGATTTCGCTGATAGATCGGGAAGCGATGTTTTATCCAAGTTCCAAGCCAAGGCCGTTGACTAAATCTATTTGTATTAAAATATTTTCAGCCTCTTCAATTAGAATGGCAAAGTTAATTGGTATATCTTGGATTTTGAGGCACAACATGCTCTCTGTTTTGGCTGGTCCTGAAAAAATTGACCTTAATAATATACTTCCACAAGTTTGTTACTCGGTTCATCAAGAACTAGAAGGCAATCAATTGGGCGTCCAGTTTATGGCAAAGTACCCTTGTTAACTGCAAGTTGTTAAGAAGTTCTTTGAAGCTATGTCTTCCAAAAACATTGTTTGTTAAGTAAAATTATGCTTCAAATCTCTTTCGCAATTATCGTGCTTTTTTACTGGCGATTAAAGGTACTAGATATGTTATGGAATCGTAAAAAAAAAAATTTGTGATAACAATCACATCTGACATAGCGATGATGGAGTAGTCGAAAAAGAGGGTCGTCTGGAAATTAGGTCCATGTCTGTCTGTCTGTTTGCACCTCTACAGCCTAAATGGATAGGCCGAATTGCTTCAAATTTTGTACTAAGTAATTATTTGGAATTTCCTAGGGTGATCTTTTTTCATTTTTGCTCTAGGTCGAAAAATATCAAAATAAATATAAAACTAAAAATACCTGTCATACAATTATAATTATAAATAAAAAAACGGCTATAACAATTTTGATAAAACTTTCTGAGTACTATTTTTTTAGGACAATTGATCTTTCAGTAAGAATACATTTTTCCGAAATTTGTTTTGTAACGGTACATCTCATAGAACCGGTTTATTCAAATTCGTTTTTCTCGTTAATTGTTCTTCCGATTTCAATAAAAATAACGCAGGAAGCCATTTATTTAAGTTTATGTTGCATTTCGAAAATTTCAAGCAGTTTTCTTTATCAATTTTTAATAGATTTCATAAAAAAAAAAGTAGTTCAAAGTATTTCGAAAACGGGTGGATTGCATTTTTTTTTTAATTAATTTTGCAGGTGATAACATTCAAAATAAAATGCACGACTGGGTCGCACGAACTTGCTCTTATGATAAGCAATTGCGTAGTGGCTGCATATATGGACATTAAAAAAAATTAAATAATTTCGAAAATTTTTTATTTTTTAAATTAGTTTAAGAGTTTTCTCAGAAAAACTAAGTATGCAATAAAATTTCAAAGCTATACGTAAATCTAGGAAAAAAAAAATATTGAAAATCTTTGGAACAGTTTTTTTTTAAAAGGTTATTTTTGAAAAACTTTTTCAAAAACATATTTTGAAATTTATTTGAGTATGCAAATATATGGCAATCTGTAGTCTACATTTGAAAAATAATTTTAAAAAAAATCAATGTACCCGTTTCCAACATATTTCGAAAACCAAAAATTTTTTTGAAAAAATTATAAAAAATCAAAAACAAGAAGTTATTGAAATGTCAGCTGTTTTTGAGAAAATCAATTTTTGTCTTCAATATTGTATGGCAGGTGCCGTTATTTTTGGACCTAAAGCAAAAATAAAAAATTCGTTCCGAGGGACGGCCAAATAAATTCTAAATACCAAATTTGAAGCAAATCGGCCCACCCGTTCAGCCTCCAGAGGCGCGAACAGACATACAGACAGACAGACAGACGGACGGAATTTCCAGACCCACTTTGTTCGACTTCTCCATCATCGTAATGTCATGTGTGATTGTTATCTCAATATTTTTTTCTGCACGAATCCATAACTTGCCTTATAGTACCTATAATCGCAAGTAAAAAGAATGATGATATTGCCTATGGTTGTTCTATGTGGTTCAACTTTGAGCCAGCTCAGATGGAGAAGATACGTGTGTTTGAGAGGCAGTGGCTTTAGACCTGCCTTAGATTACGCAGAACACCAGAGTCAGAGTACAAACGTTACTACTCCAACGAGGTTGTTGCGTAGCCAATTAATTCCGGTTAGTGTCACACATAACACTACCTCATAACACCAATAACACCAAACCTACTAAATCCCTTCATTCCCTACCCTCACGCAATGTAGATATACATACCCAGATATCTTGTATAGTCCCATGTCCCATATGCAATGACATACAAAAAGTCGTCCGAGTGACAACACTCTTTACACTATTTTTGATTGCAAATATCCTCCACACAAACAGGTAGAGGGATAAGTAGAATCAAAATATTCTCCTTATGCAAACATGCACCCATCCTAAACAGACGATGGTTTTTGGGAAGAAGGATCAGTATCTTGAAAAGTATCTTGAAAACTAAATCCCGAAGGTTTATTGATTCACGCAAAATTGTAGCCTATTCCATTTAACATATCTCAAAGAGGAAACTCTAAGAGAGGCACGACTTACACTAACTAATAATAAGAATAAGTACGTAACAACAAGAACCTTATAGCTAAATTAATGATGACAATATTGAATCAAGTACCTTAAAAGAATACAAACTGCATATGTGCATAAGTGTGTAGATGCACAATTGTGATCTGCTTAATGAAGTGAACTAGAACATCGATTCAGTTCAATTCTTTTGGGTTCCTTCACGGCTGGCATCCTGGTGATGTTCTCAGGTTGAAGTTAACAGATACCTGAAAGAAAAAAAGGTTGAGACAAATGATATGAACAGGGTACAGGAGTAATAATTATCACTGGAGACAATTGCCTGGACAAGATCTACAGGTTCGCCCAGAAAGCATTCTCCTGCGATAAATTATATCACTTATCCGTTCTTTTAGGTGTTTTGGTTGGTTAAGGGATTTCCCTAAACTAGTTTGAATGCCTGGAATAGAGGAAAAAGAAAAAATAATTACAAAAACAAATCAAGAAACCAGATATGCACAATGATAGCATGAAAACAAACTCGCCAGCATCCTTGTGTGGCTTCCGATTTAGGAGATTGCTGTCTCCGTTTGTTTTTTTTTTTAGCACCTTCACCAGCTTAGGTATTTAATTCCATGTTTTCTGTACTTTTTTTGTTAGTTTTGTTTTCCTATAATTATTTTGTTTCGTGAAACAAAATAGATCCAAATTTTAACCATTATAAACGAATTCTATTAAAATATGATGAGGAAATGTCAGACAGATGTCAAAACTTTGACAGCAAAAGCTATTCATGATGGCGCTGTTTGTTTTCTCCACGGAAACGATCTCGGTGCCATGATTGAAAAGCTATACAATGGGGCCAACATAAACAGGATAGATAACTTCTTGTTGAATCTTATTCGCTGTCACGTTGCGAGAGCTGTGATCTCTTCTAATGGACTCATCTTACTACCCAAATGATGAATACTTCGAATATGCACGTTTAAACGGCTTCATTCCACCCGATATTTTTAGATAGTCGAGGGCTGATACAAGATAGATTGGCGGTTCCGTTAATTAGCACGTCGGCCGTAAGACTGTGGATCGGCAACTCCTGTATGACCGAGACGTCGCCGCAGGAGATGGAACAGAGCGCCTTCGGTTCAGTAGGGCTGTGTCCAATCGGGACCAACGAGATATATTTAAATAAGCTCGGCACTTTTGGTGGATGAGCGACGAAATTTGAGTATTAAAAAGTTGGTGGGTCAACAATATCGCCTTGGTCAGGTTACATAGGTTTAAGGTAGTTTGAGGGGGAACAGAAATGGTGGCACAAAAAAGACTAAAAAAAATAACAACAACAAAAAAACAAAAAACCAAAAAAAAAAAAATAACAAAACCAAAAAAATCGCTGAGGCTCTGTCTGTTTTAGTTTAGGTAGTTTTAAGTTAAATTTAGGTATTAAGGTATAGTCTTAAGTTTTATATAAAAATTAATTTGAGTTTTTTATATAATATTTTCTCAAAATAAATATGTAAATATATTCATGAATTATGATTATGGGATAATTTAGAGTGCCCGCATTGGACCAGTGAGTTATTTTAAGTAGATATTTAAGCTAGTTGTAAGGGTTATTGGGCTTGCTGTAAGATAGGCTAAGAAATTAATTTAATAAAAAACTGAACTGAACTGCCGGACGACCGGCAGATGTGAAACATTCAAGTTTACATTAAAATTCATAATTTTAGTGTTTCGTTAATTATATCAATATATTTATTTTATTATTTTTTTTTAAATAGGAACAAAATTTTCCTCAACCCACTCACCAATTCCCCCACCACCGCCATACACCCAACCCATGTACAACCAAACATCCACCATTTTTGACAATTTTTTGTCTCATTCACCCCAATACCCTCGTCAAAAACCACCCCTATCAACACAACCTTCAACCACCATCCATTTTTGACAATTTTTTCCAACAAAATTTCCAATTTTTTGAGGTAATTTTTAAAAACTTTTTTGCATATTTCCGGCAACATAACTTGAGTTATGTTGGTTTTAAATGCGGCTAGAGTTCGAAGTTTATTCACGTAAATATATGTTCTTTTGCGTTTGTAGCTTCACAAAAAAATTTAACGGTTTCAAATCGCATGAAATTGGGGGCCAAGTGACGTTGCTTATCAGCTGCAAACGTCGGGAAATTGATAAATTCTGATCATCAGCAACACTTGCACTTGCAGCAGCGATTTTAACGACTGCTTACGTACTCGTTTTAAATTTAGTCCGGTCAAAATAGACATTTCGGTTTGCAAAAATTCGCATAAAGCTGAAAATTGGTACAGACGTTCGGAACACCATTTCAAATAAAGTAAGCAACATCCCCATAGATCCGACTGGTGAGTTAGAAGTTATTCAAGGTCAAAAGGTCAAATAAACGGTTTTTACAATTTTTCTTGTAAACGGTATTTTTTATCATAAAAATACATGAGACAATGTTGTAGACCATGAAATTATCTACAAAACTTGTTAATATCATTTTTTTGTTAGAATAACCATTTCGGAGATATCGTGATTTTAAAACTTGAAGGAGTCACGTTCTATATGATATGTACATATATGCCACATGCATGCATTTAGTCCAGTCGACAGGGTGGAAAAAGTGGGTGAAAGGTGGAAAAAGAACGTAAGCTAATGAAACTATCAGATATTGTTGAAGGATAGTTAATAAATATTTTACGAAGTTTTGGACCTCGAGGGCCTTATGGAAAAAGAGAAGGGGGAGGTTGAAGGTGTAACTGCAAAATGTTCGACCTTGCAACGGTTTTTCCTCAGTAACTTTTTTTCCTTACGTTCTATAGCAAAAGCATTTCCATTTTATAGTAGAACGTCAAATTTCCTACAATTTTGTTGGTACCAAAGTTGTTGTTTGTTTATTCTTTACCGAGATTTAGCTCTTTGAAAAACAGGTAATTTTTCAGAATTTGCTAAAAAAAATTCAAAAAAATTCAGCTTATTTCTTCTAATAGAAGAAAACTAGTGCGAGGTTTTTGTATGACGAGATTTTCTTACTACGATTTGTGCAGTTTAATAGTTTCTAAAAAATGTTGTTTGAAAATCTCGTCATACAAAAACCTCGCACTAGTTTTCGTCTATTAGAAGAAATAGCTGAATTTTTCGGAATTTTTTTAACAAATTCTGAAAAATTACCTGTTTTCCAAAGAGCTACATCTTGGTAATGAATTAACATACAACAACTTTGGTAACAACAACAATTGTAGGAAATTTAACGTTCTACTACAAAATGGAAATGCTTTTGCTATAGAACGTAAGGAAAAAATGTTCCTGAGGAAAAACCGTTGCAAGGTCGAAAATTTTGCAGTTACCCCTTCAACCTCCCCGTTCTCTTTTTCCATAGGGCCCTCGAGGTCCAAAATTTCGTAAAATATTTATTAACTATCCTTCAACAATATCTGATAGTTTCATTAGCTGCCGTCCTTTTTCCACCTTTCACCCACTTTTTCAAACCTGTCGACTGGACTAAATGTATGCATGTGGCATATATGTATGTGCATATTATATAGAACGTGACTCCTTCAAGTTTTAAAATCACGATATCTCCGAAATGGTTATTCTAACAAAAAAATGATATTAACAAGTTTTGTAGATAATTTCATGGTCTACAACATTGTCTCATGTATTTTTATGATAAAACCTACCGTTTACAAAGTAAAAACCGTTTATTTGACCTTTTGACCTTGAATAACTTCTAACGCACCAGTCGGATCGATGGGGATGTTGCTTACTTTATTTGAAATGGTGTTCCCAACGTCTGTACCAATTTTCAGCTTTATGCGAATTTTTGCAAACCTAGCACTATTTTTTTGTCTATTTTGACCGGACTAATTGTATTTTATTAGTTTTCTTCTTTTCTTCTAAAGCAAAATTATTTTTCTTCCAACTCCAAGTATCGATATAATAATAATAATTTTATATTTTCTAGAATTAAATTTGATTGAGAATTCAAAAAAACGAAATAATTGAAATAAAATAAAATAAGCAAGTGCAAAAATAACAAGTAGCTACTAAATACTTATGCTACATACATATACTCACCAAAACAAAATAAGGGCCACCACTAATATTCGAATTATTTTGTGTTTAGCTAGGAAAACCATGTTCTGGTTAATTAAGATTAATAAAACAACCAATATCTCATTTAATTTCATACATTTGAATGCAATTAAACAAACAACACTTTACTATTGAACTTTTTTCGTTTTTTAACACTTTTTAACGCGTTTTACCTTAAAAATAACATTAAATTATTGACTTTTATCGACGGTTCTGTTGCTTATTTTTGTTGAACTAATAACGGGTATGTCCTCCTCTTTTCAAAACACGTTCTTGAAGCCTTGATGGCATGCTCCGAATAAGATGGTGGATGCTTTCATCTGGGATATCCTCCCTGCACCTTTTGAGCAATTGAATCAGCTGTTGTTGGTTGTGCACATCTTCTTCGGCTGCCCGGAATCGACGTTTTAATTGGTCCCAAAGGTGTTCAATTGGATACAAATCAGGACTGTAGGCAGGCTAAGCCATAACCTGAATATTGGCTTCCTCCAGGACAGAGATGGTCGCCCGGGTTGTGTGTGATCGTGCATTATCCTGCATAAAGATGAAACCGTCCACCGATCTTTGTGAGAATGGAATGATATGCGGTCTGACAATCCGTTCGATGTAACTTTGAGAAGTCACAGTGCCCTCATTCAGAAAAACAAGGTCAGTTTTACCTTGTAAGCCGATTCCATTCCAGATGTTGGGGTGCCAAACCTTAAACGATTCGCACGATGAGTCCAGGTTAGTTTAATGCGAGTTACAGGCCTCCGTGAGCGTTGTTGATCTTCGTGTAATCGGTTGCTGTCAACGGTACCAGTAGTCTGGAGTAATCGGTTTTGTAATGCGCGCGCGGTCACAGTGCGATCACGTCGCGCACTAAGTCGCACATACCGGTCTTCCTGAGCGGTGGTAGATCGAATTCTTCCCGAGCCACGACTACGGGATACACTCCCAGTCTCCTGATAACGGTTCCAAAGGTTTTGGATAGCCCGTCGTGAATATTCCAATTGTAAGGCCACGGAACGTTGGGACTGACCAGCCTCAAGCATCGTTACGGCCCTGGCAGCAGAAACAGTGTCCATATGACGTCGGGTTTGTGGCATTTTACACATCAATGATGATCCGAAAAAAAATACTGTAGAAGAAAAAATATTCTCGTGGCCCTTATTTTGTTTTGAGTAGTATATGTATGTATGGTGTCGCGAAAATATGTAGTTCTATTATTAAGCTGCCATTTAGGCTCAATTTATATTGTAAACCATAAGGTAATCTGAGAAAAACTTTCGTATTTCCTTTACGGTTGTGTATCGATTATTAGAAGTAGATATGAATTTATCCAAAAGTTATTTATCTATGAAATTCATTTGAGGTTTTAACCAATAACAAACAAACCACCCTTCAACTTTAAAACAGCCTCCCTTGAAACGAATCAATTCAATTTATTAACCACAACAACACCATCTTCTCACAAAAATCCAGAAACAAATTCCATTAGAAATGTAAAGTTCTATTCCTTCAATTTCGATTGAATCCTACAATCAATTGTGAATTTATTTTGCATTGAATTATTACTCCTCCGCCTAGTCGTACTGAGCTTGGGGGAACTGCTGCAAGGATTATGCCAATACTCCTGAGCAGCAATTTAATCTCAATTTTGTACTTAAACTCGAGAAAAACACCTCCAGGATATTTGATTTTTTTTTTTTTTTCATTTTTCGTTTCTTTGTATTATTTGGTAAAAAAAACATGTAGAATGTAGGAATTTCTATCTACGAGTATATACATATATAATACGGGTTGAGTAAACGGATTCTAAGAGATTATTCTGCTCCCTGAGTAAGTAGGTATGGAATATGCATCCAAATCAGGCAGAGAGGAACAATCAAATTATCGAAGAATGAAACTTGGCTCAGAAGTCAGGACGAAGGTATCTACTTATACCTTATATACAACATACCTGCTGCCTGTCTCTCAACTGCTTGTTCCTTTCATACATATATATTTATAAAAGATATTATAGTGGTTCTGGATGTGCCATGTCTGTTTGCCATTTCATATCAATAATGAAAGTATCTGACAGATGTTATTCAAGTCAAATGGAATTATAGAGAATTTTCGACTGTCTGCTCTGGATGCCAGAGAAAGAGAATTTGGCACTGGCAGCAGCAGAAGCAGCAGAACCATTGTTAAAGCAAAAAGGGTATGTAAAGTGTTTTAAGTTGTCAGGTGGGAATGTGTGGCAACTTCCAACCCTGGAAACCTTTTGCCTCCGTGCGCTGAAGAAGATGCTGCCGCCCAAAGCCCACCGGCTGGCTGTTTATTTTTTGTTTTCATTTGAAAATGATATGACTTCCGGCATTACAAGAGGACATCACCTTAGGATGTGTGTAAACACTTTAAGTATTTGAAATTCACTTCGGATAAATTGAAAAAAAAAGTCAAGATTTTGAAAACAGATGAAGAGTGCGAATGAGTGTTTGTTTTGAAAAAGGATAAAGTGACTTGTTTTTTTCTTTTTTTTTTTTTTTTTTGATTTATTCAACTTTCGGAAGGATTTATGATAAAATCTGTGTAATCTTAAGATATTACAAACTTCGATCTGTTTCGTTGGAAAAGTTAAAATAATTAAGTTTTCACTAAAACATGTAGAATAGCTATGTATCTCATTCCGAGATATGCCTGATCAAATTTTGTGAGGGAGCTTGATTCAAAACTGGCGTACGGAAGTTGTATTGGAATCGATGCCTCAGTTTCATCTTGTTAAGGGCGTTAAAATCAACAGCCGATTATACATATACATGTTTAATAAATTAATAAATTAAATTCACATTGGTATGAGGGGACTATGACCATTATCGTGGTCAAATTATTGAGAGGATTGAATCCTTTCTTCTTTAATAGAGAACTTATCTCACCTTCTTCTAAATATCGAGCTGGCCTCACTTGTGAATTAGGCATTGATTTGCTTAGAACTTCTTCTAGATCTTTTCTTAGAGTTGGCTGTTCCGAATTTGTGGTCACCCTCGTTTCTTCAACTTCCATTTTTAGTGCTGATAGTCGATGCACTGGTCTACGGAGCACGCTGGTCGTGGTTTAGATTTCAGCAACTCATACATGTCCATCTAATCCCGTAAACGTTTGTATTACTCTTCCGTGGCTCTGCTGATGGATAAATATTATATGTGATTGGTTCTTCTATGATGAAGTGTCCTGGAGTGAGTCTTTGAGTGCAATTAAGTCATTGGGGTCTGCTGACATTGAGGTGATGTGTCTGGAATTCATGATCGCCTCAGCTTCGATTACTGATGTTTCAAGTTCTTCATATGTTAATGAACTCGCTCCTAAAGATCATAGAAATAAGTACTTTTCTGACTTTACAGTGGCTTCCCAAAGGCCTCCGAAATGAGGAGCTTTTGGTGGTGAAAAATTAAACTCTAAGCCTCTTGAACTGAAGACACTATGAAATGAATTTGATTCTTTTACTTATAGGTTTGAATGATGCTGGAATTCTGGTTAGTTCTTGTAGTTGATTGTTGGCACCAACTAAATTGGTGGCACTGTCGCAATATAAATGTCGACAGCTGCCTCGTCTTCCTATGAAACATTTAATTGCTGCGATAAATCCAGTTCCACACGGTTGTGAAACGAATGCTTAAAAACTGTATGAAAGAGAGTACCTACTGTCGTTAACAGAACAGTTTTGTGTATTAAAAATCTTAGACAAGAGATCGTTGATAAAGATGAGGAAGAAAATTGAAAACAACACGGATGCTTGGGGTGAACCAGCATTTTCTTCATGAATATCAGACTGGGAACCGTCCAAAACAACTCTAACAAATGCTTTCTCCAAAACAATGTACAGATTGGTTCCACTGTTTGGTGACATACATAATATAACACCATGATGATAGGCAGTGGACCTATTGCTATGAAAACAGTGCTGCTGGTAAGAAGTATCTGTTTTAAAAGTATTTCAAAATCTGATAGTTTAATTTAATAGACTGAAATATTTGCTAGAACAAAAATCTGCCCGTACTTTATCGAGGAGATGAAAAATAATTGAAAACGAAACCAAAACTTTTTGAGGAGATTGTATATGATAAATTGGCCTTCTTACTCAAAGAAATCATATCACCTTTCCAACATGGCTTTGTTTCCGGTAGATCAACTACTACCAACCTTTCGATTTTTTCTAATTTTATTCTGAATAATCTTGAAAAGGGTTAACAGGTAGATGTAATTTACACAGACCTTGCCAAGGCTTTTGATAGAGTTAGTCATACCATCAATCATACCTAATTGGTCGATTACAGTACAGGCTCTTTCTAGACCAGTTCAGGTATCTTCAGGTGTTCCACAAGGTAGTCATTTTGATCCGCTCCTTTTCCTATTCTTTATTAATGACATGCCTGATATTTTCTTAGTTCTCTTCGTCTCCTGTCATCTGTGATGATTTAAAATGTTTTCGATGCATAAAATCTATGAACGACTGTGGTTTTTTACAGTACCTTCAAAGACTTGCAGACTGGTGTTCGCTAAACCATTTATTTTTGAATATTTCCAAATGTCAATGCTTTTCCTTCTGTCGAAAATCTGCACCAATTGTGTTTGAATACAAGATTGCAGATAAAATGTTCCCCAAAGAGTATCTGAGAAGAAAGATCTTGGTGTGGTTTTTTGATTAAAAAGCTAAACTTCATAAAACATATCGTGTAAATTGTTGGTAAATCGAATTCTATTCTGGGCTTCGCTATACTCTAAAATCTCTCTATTCGGCCTAGGTTAGGTCAATTTTAGAATAATGCAGTATCATTTGGAATCCGTACTACATCGTTCGTTCCCAATATTCCCTGCATCACAAAGAGTATACTCGGGTAGCATTCCTAAATATCGAGGGTGCTTTCAACAACGTGAGCAACTAGGCAATCACAACGGCACTAGACAATCTCAAAGTGGACAGAACCCTGATTGAGTTAATAAATCTTATGCTAAAAAAATAGGCTAATCAACTCAACCCTAGGAGGTGTCTCACTAAGAAGATCAGTCAGCAGAGGTACACCACAAATTGGAGTCCTATCCCCTCTTCTATGGAACTTAATTATCAATGAACTTCTAGTTGACCTGGAAGCAGAGGGGTTCAAAGTGATTGCATACGCAGATGACGTCGCCATTGCGGTATCGGGAAAACATGCTCAAATTCTTATTGAGCTAATGCCAACAGCTCTTAACAAGCTTCTTCAATGGACAGGAAAATGTGGCCTAGGAGTGAACCCTCACAAAACTGAACTGGTCCTCTTCACGAGGAAATATAAAATTCCACAATTAAATGCTCCGTCCATCAATGGAACTCCACTAATTTTCTCAAATGAAGCTAAATATCTAGGCTTCGTTCTTGATAAGAAGCTCACATTTAAACCCAACATTCAGGAAAGAGTAAAAAAGGCCACGGTGGCTCTCTTTTCATGCAAAAAAGCAATAGGGAATAAATGGGTTTTATCCCCACAAATTACCCACTGGCTATATACAGCGGTCAAAAGACCGATACTCACTTATGGGATAACAGTATGGTGCACTGTTTTGGATAAAGTGTCCTACCAGGACCACCTTAGCAAAGTCCAAAGATCAGCGTGTCTATGTGTCACTGGAGCACTGCGTACGACACTTTCAGATGCCTTATACATTTTTCTTAATCTTACATCCCTCGACATTTTTAGTAAACAAATGGCCGCGAGTACAGCAATCCGTTTAAGAGCCACCTCTCAATGGACCAATAATTCAATTGGACACACTATTATTCTGAATTCATTCAGAACAAGTCCAAGTCACTCCGACTACACCATACCCCTACTGGTTTTTGAAAACAATTTCCAAGTCTCCATTCCATCACGGTCTGATTGTACTCAGAAGGACTAGATCTAAGTCTCTCTTACCGACTCCCTAACTATTGAAGCGTGTTCCTTGATCGGTGTCACAACTGGACACTGTCTTATAGGCAGACATGCTATTAGACTCGGTATCTTCTCGAGTGACTTCTGCAGAAGATGCATGGACGAGGAAGATAAGAAGAGACTATAACTCATCTTCTTTGTTTATGCCCTGCTCTCTCACAAAGACGAAAATTACATTTGGGAGAATTCTTCTTCAGCGATATTAATGATCTAACTCAGACAGACATACACTGTCTCCATCGCTTTATTAAAAGTTCCAATTGGATTTAAAATTAGTGAGGTAGTGCCTTACTTTCATATATGGTATCACAATGGACCTAGTATCTGGTCTAAGTGTGTCGGTCGTTGACTGACAGCCACCTTAACCTAACCTAACCTATCGTGTAGAATCTTATGAGTCGTGGAATTGTGGTTGTGGCGTAGTGATTTCTATTTCTCTTCTTGCGAAGAAGTGATAAACCCTGTAAGAGTGAATTTCGTAATGTCTAAAAGAACATATTGTGCTAGCCTTTCCGTCTGTTTTATTGCCGTCGGACATCAAAGCAAATGGTTGAGGATTTACGCCACTATATGATCAGGCCCTGCTGTTGCGTCAAAAATATATTTTTTCATCAAAACATCTTAACATTTTAAAACTTAGATGGTTTGATGAATTTATTGTTATCCAATACTTATTGTCTAACTTCTTTTTCCTTAACGCTTATACTGTGTTCAAGTTGCTCCATAAAATTCCACATGTTTCGTGCTACGCTCATTTCATCTCGAGCTGTATTGATGGTGTAACACAGATAGCACTGCATCTTTAATCTTATAATTTTAACTTTGTTCGGATAAGGATTCGCAATTTGTTTTAAAAGTACGAGTACCTACATACCAAAAATTTACTATCTTAAAGGACCCTTTTAGAGCATTACACGATGAAAGCATGTAGGACAAAACAAAAATCCTGAATCCTTAAGAAGATACTAAAATATATAATAATTATAAATTCCACCACAGTTCTGTCAGATCATTTTCAAAGTTTTGACTGACGACCAAACTTAACGAAATTGATTTCTCAAAGTTTCTTGACCATAACTTCTTCTTGATAGCCAATTTCGTGTGTATTCTTCGCTAGTCATTACCATAACTCCCTCAGGCATCGTGGTCGTAATTTTTCGTCAGAAACTTTTTCTAAGACAATTATGTTCTTATCGAAACTAATACTTCTTATTCCTTTCGATATCCTTGCGATGAGGATGCAAAGTGTAAATATAACCCCCACCATGATAATGAATCAAGGCTCCTCTAGAACAACGATGAATAAGTGGAGCTTTCGTTGGCAGGAACTATTTAGCACAGGAGACACAGTTTTGCATGTTTCCGCAGCAGCAGCAGCAGCAGCAGCAACATCAGAATTTTTAATCTGGTAATTCCGAAATAATCCCTATACTTTTCATTATTTTATACTTTCTCTCCTTTATATCCTTGCTCCTTGCACGATGATAGTTTGATAAAGATATTGTATAGACTATACAGAGTATAGTTCTTGCTGCACACAGTTTTGTATAGAAAAAGAAGACAAAAAATTAATAATGGTAATAGGACACAGGACGAAAATGTACGTTAGGATGAAAAACGAAATTCAAAGAGGCTACTTTCTTACATTATTGGCACATTCTTGCTTGCGTGCGCTCCTGTCATTCGGAAGGTACGAGATTTCAAATATTGGAAGGCTGCCAGAGATAAGTCTCAAAGGTTATTATTTAGATAATATCTTACAATTATTAAGATGCATGGAGATGGAGAGAGAAAGGATTTGCTTCAAAAAAGCCGTTTAATTATAATCCTGGTCCTTGCTGGAATCTTACAAATTCAAAACGAAAATGCTCAAGAATTGCAATTCATCGTCTATCTTAGTAACAGGAATGGCAGTCATGAAATCCAAGAACAAGCGTTCAGAGCTAAGAAATAAATGCACACTATTCTGCACACAGCTGCAGGTGTTTGCTGACGCATAGATTTAATATAGATACAAGATACTATAGCGAAAAGGCAGAAGGTTATCTGCAATAGCAACAGGGCTCATAGTCAAATTCAATTATAGAATGAACAGCGAATGTTCCTACACCTGCAACATCCACCAATTCATTATATGCTTAAAAATAATGCCAACAATGCCGATGGAGCTTTCAACGGAAATAATGTAAGGATCATGCCATTTTCGTTTCTTGCATTCGCATGGAGATGATATAACTGTATTTAAAGTAGGTACAAGTACCTTGAATTTGCATATTGAAATAAGAGATAAGATTATAATCAATTTCATCGAGAAGTGAATGGGTTAAAGTTAAAGGTGTAGACATTTCACGGTACAGCAGTTTCACGTATTAAAAGATATGAAGGGAATTTATAGGAATTCAGTTTTTATAATTTCTTTTTAATTAAAGACTATCAAAATCAAATTGTAAGGATTATTTAAATAAAGTGCACGACTGGGTGCACAAACTTGCTCTTGTGTGACAGTGGTCTTGGGGCTGGAGATTTTGGAAAAATAAATTAAAGGAAAATATCATATGGAATTGTATTACATAGTCACTTAAAAAATCACGAGTTCAAACGTTTTTTTTTTAAAGTTAAGTAAAACATCTGTTTTCTTTTACTATTTGAATTTAAAGGAAAAAAAATTTAAAATCGTCGGACCAGTTTTTTCAAAAAATAGTATTTTTTTAAACACTTTTCGAAAACATATTCATATTCAGGATAATAGGTAAACCAAAAGGGTAGAGAGAAAGCTAAAGTTATAAAGAAAGAAGTGAATTGGAATGTGACACCCAAAATTGCTTTTATTTGAGTTTGACTTATTGGCCTACACCAAGCTCAAGAAAATTTGTTTGTTGATATTATTCTAAAATCTTTATTTGATGATTTGGTATTATTTTAAAGTTCTTTATTTACTTCAGGTTAAGGCTGACGCTTATAGTCCGTTCTGGGCTACGACCTCAACCAACTTTTCCCACAGCCACTAGCTAGTCCTTAGCTTGTTGCCTTCATCTACTCGTATACACACACCAAGTGGGTAAAGCTCGTCCACAGGGTTGGAGTCGAAAACTTTACGGACTGATGCGTTTGTTCCACCATAAGCTGCCATCTAAGCTGCATAGGTCCTACAGTGTGTGGTTTGGTTAAATCTTTTCCTCCATAGTCCATTTATATATACATTACCGAATATCACCCGAAGAATCATTTTCGCAAAGCACCCCGGCCGCTTTGTATCCGGTTTTGCCAGAGAGCTGACTTCTACCCCATACATATAGCAGATCTAGAATGATTTGATAAGGTTCTTGTATAGTGACCCCTTGGTCGTTTGAGAGAGGGCTTCTAAGATTCCTTTCAATCCCGAAGGAAGTGATATATATCTCACAAAAATCCCACGATTGGCTTCAGTTGAAACTGGGAAATATAAAAAAAAGCTGCACGGACTGGAAAACGAACATATAACTCAAGGTTAGCAACCAATTACCTTCCTTAACTACTTTGTCCAACCCCGTTTTGGTGATGATTTGCTCAAGAAGACCACTATATAGTTGGTTTTATCCCTATCCAGATCAATCCTAGTCACTTCCACTTCAATACTTGCGAATGCTCTGACAGTCTCATCGGTCATCTGATATTGTCAACATTGCCAAGGCTGGTGCTAATGTATGAGTTGTATACTATTACTTCAAAAAATATGTTCAAGAAATTACATGATAGTGCGTTTATTGTTCTTATCAACCTTGACGAAACAGCATGATTTCTCAATACTCAATCTGCGCAATCGAATGAGTTTGGCAGGGACACCAACATGCAACATGGCTCTGTTTATCTGCCTGGTCTCTATTATCGTTGCAAAAAGACAATTTTAAAACCAACACAAACATGGCTGATATCGGTTTTGAATTCTTGGGTCTTTTATTAAATCTGTATAGGCTGTGAAAATTTGGTCGGACAATTGAGCTTTCACAACGCCTTTGTATCTGGTTGGATGATAGTATGCCTGAACAAAAGAGTTGGTGCGAACTTCTCTCCAAGTAATCAACGTCCTCCTCTATTTTTAAAGCTAGGCCTTTTCAGACTTAAGTCTAGAATCTAGATAAATTTATCCTAACTTCTTCCTAGTAGGATGCATGGCGGAGAGCCTTCTCCATATGGATGAACGAATAATTTTGCATGACAGTCGATTAGTATGTAGAATTTTCCGTGTTACGGTCTGTATATCCTAATTCTCTGACTGTGTATCTGTTGCGAAATGTTTTGACCTCTGGTAGAACTTTACTCCGTAATAAAATAAACAGGTCACTTTTTGAGTTCTCCCTATTTCTCTCTGAAAATCAGCTGTTCCTCCTTTCTGTTTTGCTCATATAGCACACGGGGAGCATTTTCGGCCGCTGTAGTTTTAAAGTGCCTCAAGCATACAAGCATTGCCTGATAGGCTACGTTTTGAGCTGTATGGACCAGGCGAAGCAGGTTTTTCGTTGTGGTTGTCCAATAAAATCGAAAACATCAGGAGTGTGGCATTTCGGATGGCAAGTTTATATCGTTGTCACTAGTCCTCTAGGTTTGGTACTGTTATCCACAACAACGGCGATTAGCTTAAGTGTATTAATGGGAGGGATGGCGCGCAGGCTGTGCTTTTTGAATGTCGAGCCATAATATTAATTTTTGTGTCCGATACCACCATTCATAAGTCGTTAAGAGCAATCTAAGAGTCAATCGCTACAGACGGAGAGGGAAAATGGTACTTTAAGCTCAAGTTACATGAGTTATCTAACTGCAAAATATACATGCATTAAATGAACTAAGTTCGTGTGGAACTGGTCCTCTTCAAAATGTCTGCATCTTTCTTCGTTGAGTTGTGGCAGGATACAGGAACACCTTGTAAAAGCAAATATTGCCTTAGAGAGTGAAAATCGATCGTTCCTACTTTAGGCAAACAACTTATAAGTTTTAGTAAAATCAAAAACTCGCTCGATTTGTTTTCCGAATCTTTTTTTAAAAGGAAGCAGGACGATAATTTAAATTATTTTCTTAAACAAAAAGTAATACTGCCAAATCAAAACTGGAAAACAATATAATGACCCTCACCCATAATTCATTATTTTCCCTCACAATAGCATGTAATAAATGTTTTTGAATGAATGATTCACATTATTCCTTGAAGTCTTGGACTTGACATGAAAAGCCACGAGAAGACAGACAAGTACGCTTACATAATATACATATCATTATATAATGAACGCAGGGCAAATTGATTTTCTTCCTTATTTCAAGGGTAAAAGTCAATAAAACTACACAAAAATCAACAACAAAAGCAATGTCCTTTAAACTCAAAGCTCTCTCATATTGTTTATATGCAACAGGAAAACCACATTTTTCCATCACACGCATAATAATCGTTATTAGACAAATCACAATGCATTCTCTATTGTCAATAAATATTGTTCAACAAAATCAAACCATAATATCTAATGGATTTTCTCTGTTTTGTCCTATCATATGTGGTTAATCTACATTATCCTTAAAAAGATATATGTATATGTACATATGAACATAACATCTATTCAAATATCTGACCAACACTATAGTAAAATGGCTTTCATTCATTCGAAATGCTTTGGATGGAAACGTTTTGTTTTTATTGTTCGGTTCGTTTGGGTGTAATAATTTCGGCAAGTTTTTCTTTAGTAAGAACAATAATTTATTAATGAACGGAATAAAATTTTTTATAATTAATATAATTTGTATATAGTTTCAAGCATTTGTAATAGCTTTTATACTTGCCTTTTACGGAACTTCAATCCTGGCTCCGACGAAGAATTTTATTAACAAAAATGAACAGCAGAATCAAGATGCTTTAACTTTAAAAATTATAGACGAAATTTCGAGTCGTAGGTGGAATATAATATTGTTGTCCTTTTTTTTATTTGTACTGTTTTTCCGTTTAGATCCACTAACTTATACCATTATCTTCAATTTATTTTGTATTATTCATGCGCTTGCAAGCACATCAGCAATATATGGATCTGTAAAGGTATGTTGAAGAAACGGTGTACCTACTACCTACATGATAATATATACATATCTTGTTTCTTATGATTCGTGTGAACTTAAGGATGTGATTTAACATTGGGTTCGAATGTCTGTAAATTGCATTCTTCATTCTTGTAGTGCGGCTAAAAAGTAAGTCTCTTAATTAAACAGTACGTCCGAAATTAGGCACGAGGGCATTCCTAGTGTTATGGAGAGTATTTTAAAGGGAGGAATGCATTTGGCTATTTCATCGGAGCAGTTTTTAAAAAATAATAATAAATCAAGATGAGACGAGACATTTCGGCGATGTTCAAGTGAAAGAATAATTGTTTCCGCAATATTTTTTCATCTATCAATAATAATTGTATTACCTGAAAAAGCAAATGGCGTGCTCCGATGTGAGAATCCTGCTCAATGTGAGTCTGGAAACCGTCCAAAACAACTCCAATAAAACTGTCCGAAAAGTAATTTCTGATCAATCGATAAGAGATCTTGATGCTAAAATACATCAAATGTAATATCAACTTTCTTCAAATCGATGTTAAGATTAATCGGCCCTACCAAGATATCAGTCGGAGCGGACAGTTTTCCACCACGCATACTTTTTCAGAGGTTGAAATTGCGTTCGAGGTATCTATAATCGTAATTTTTTTTTTCTTTCATTTTTCAACACTTTCCTTAAATTCGTGAAAAAATTCCGCCAAGAATTTGTGTCGGAGGAAATCAGAAACGAAATTGTACCTAGCTGTCAAAAATTACATCAAAAAATGTACTTGAACGTACTGCAATGCAGTTCCTCGCTGTGCGTTAAAATTTTTCGGAGAAATATTCCGAACAGCCGTCCGGAAAAATACCTCGAAGCGAAAATCGTCCGAATCGTATAAAATCGAAGAATTTTCCATTTCGACGGATTACGTCGGCTTCTGGCTCTCTCTGGTTTGGCTTTGAAGCCTATACGAGGTGAAGCGTTGATATCTATTCTCTCGCCATGGCCCAGCCATCTTAGTCGTTGAATTCGAACCGGAATAATGAGTTTTCTATACAGTGTCTCCTTAGTTTATATCGATAGGGCTTTATTCCCTGATTGATTACTCAGCCCACAGAAACAGCGATTAGCGAGAGTTAGTCTGCGTTTGTTTTCAGCGCTGAAGTTATAACTATCAACGGTCACGTTCTGACCATATCGGCAATGGGATTGAACTTTTGTTGATGAAAAATAATACTACATATTATTATTAAAGGCACCACTACGGTGCACAGGTTACTGCTCGCTTTGTTGTTCGTATCACGTCAATTTCATCCGGAAGCGCAAGAATTTCGATTGATTAAAGATGGTCTACGATGTGCTGGCATGGGTGTTCCGTATTACATTTTCAAGCACAGCATTATTTTTACTTGCGGTTAGTAGGTACTATAAGGCAAGTCAGTGGCGTAGACAGGGGGATCAGGGGGATATATCCCCCTATTGGGATCGATAATTGTTCAACATAACCAGTCATGCCAAGTAAGTTAAAGAAACGCACTCTGAAATTTAGTACCTAATTCCTACGTGAATTAAGTCTTATTAGTCCTCACAGAATTCCTAGAGGCATTGTCAATACCTACATTTTACGGGGAAAATACAAAGTCAACTTCATCTGAAAGAAATTGTTATTTCGGCAAATCACCTTATCTTTTGAATTTCTTTTTTTATATCGATTTTTAAAGTGTTTTTTTTTTTTACGTCTCTCACCAATTGATAATAAGGTAAACGTGCAAGAAAAAGAGCTTCCATCCAGCTTTCCATCACTTTATTAAAATTTTAAAAAATAAAGTGCACGACTGGGTCGGACAAACATGCTCTAATGTGAGACAGTGGTCTTGGGGTTTGAGATTTTGGAAAAATAGCAGGGAAAAAACTAAGTATATGAAATTTTATTGATCACTTAAAAATCAATAGTAAAAAAGTTTTTTGGAAAAAATGAAGTAAACCATATGATTTTGTTTATTGTAAAGAATTTTAAGAAATTTTTTTTTTTTTTTAATTGTTCGCCCAGTTTTTTCAAAAAACAGTTTTTTTGAAAAACTATTCCAAAATAAATTCCAATTTTTTTTTATGCCAATTTCTAGCACTTTGTAGTTTTATCAGAAAAATAAAACTTTAAAAAAATAGCTTGGACCGTTTTTGGAAAAAAAATACAAAAAATTATTGAAATTTTTTTTTTAAATTCAAAAATTTTTTTTTTTTCAAAAATTTAAAAATTTATATTATTTCGTCTTTAAAAGGGCTTCTACGAGAAAATCTGATTCTGAAAAACCGGTCCTATGGGAGGTGCCGTTATAAGAATTTTCCTGAAAAATCTATTCCAACCAAAGCATAAAGTTTGCACAGTTCAGCACTATTCAGAAAGTTTTATCAAAATAGTGGGAGCCGTTTTTGAGAAAAATTAACTTTTCACTAAAAATCGTATGACAGGTACCATTATTTTTGGAGCTAGAATGCTAATTCCAAAAACCCCTCTGCAGGACGTCATAATAATACTATGTACCAAGTTTGAAGCAAATCGGTCTAGCCGTTTAGGCTGTAGGTAACTATACAGACAGACCGACACACGGACAGACAAACAGACAGACAGACAGAATCGTCGGACCCACTTTTTTCGAATTCTCTATCATCGTAATGTCATGTTTGATTGTTAGAATTTTTTTTTTACGAATGCATATAACTTGCCTTATAGTACCTAACCCTATAATCCCAAGTAAAAATGAGCGAACTAGATCCATCTCCCCCCCCCCCCCCCCCCCCATAGCGAAAAGCTATCTACGCCACTGAGGCAAGTTATGCATTCTAACAAATTTTAACAATCAATTATGACATTACGATGATAGAGAAGTCGAAAAAAGTGGGTCCGACAATTATGTCTGTCCGTATGTCTGTCTGTCTGTATAGTTACCTACAGCCTAAACGGCTGAACCGATTTGCTTCAAACTTGGTACATAGTATTAATATGACATCCTACAGAGGGGTTTTCGGAATTAGCATTCTAGCTCTAAAACTAACGGTACCTGTCATACGACCGGTTTTTTTAAATCCGATTTTTTTGTAAGCCACTTGACGAATGTCGAGTAGAAGCTCTTTTATAAACAAAATAATAAAAGTTCTTAAATTTGTCAAAAACAAATTTTTTGAGCTTTTTAAAAAGTTTTAATTTTTTTTTATTTCCCAAAAACGGTTTAACATAGTTTTTTTTTTTAATTTTATTTTTCTAAAAAAAAACCACAAAGTGCTAGAAATTAGCATAGGTACTCAAAAAAATTTATAATATATTTTCGAAAAGTTTAAAAAAAAACAGTTTTATGAAAAAAACTGGTCGAACGATTTTCTTAAAACTCTAAACAGTAAACGAAGATGGTTTACTTCATTTTTCAAAAAAAAAAAAACGTTTTAGTGATTTTTAAGTGATCAATAAAATTTATATCATTTTTTCTCTGTTTTTTTTTACAAAAATCTCAAACCAATAGACATGTCCGTGAAGTTAGCATAACAAATGTCAGCATCTCAACTTTTTTTTGGAGTTCTTGTCGCATGCACATGAGTTCTATAGTTCCTGATAGTTTTTCAAAATAGTTCTGCATGATTTCACTGAAAAAATTGATTTGAAAAAGTGAGATGCCAACTTCACGCCAGCATATCATTTCTCGAAAAATCTATATAAATATTTTTTTCGGGTGTAAGAAACCCTGTCTAGGAGTTCCTCATACCTAAAAAAATAGTTTTTTGAAAATCAGACAGAAAAAACATTAAAACAAAATATTAAATTTCCGTAAGAAAAAAATTACATGTAGGTATGCCCAAAAAGCTAGGTAACCCAAATTGTGATGGTAAATTTTATTTTTTTGATTTAAACGGCTTGCCTGAATATGTTTCTAATAAAATCCTGAATTTTCTTACTTCTAACACTATTCTAACGGAAGTTACGAATTTTGTTTCTAATTTGTAAGGTGCTTTTTCAAGACTTTTTGGTAAATGACCTTGGGATGCTGGCTTTTTCAGGAGTTCCAACTCATTTATCGATTTCAACATGTAATAATGTCGACTTTTATCCTGATAAAAATGTAGTTCTTTTGATTGCAGCGACAGTTAACATTTTTAAATTATTTTTAAATCATAGTACTAGGGGCAAACCATTGATCGACAGTGGTAAAGTGAATGATGTTCATTTCATGTGAAAGTCTTTCACTTTACCAGTGCCGACCTTTTTTTAAGTCTATATTTTTCAAATCCAATTTATAAGAGTCGACATTTTGATCAGTCGGTATTTTTTCCAATCAACTTTTCGAAAGTCGATCGATTTTTTTAAATCGACATTTTAAAAATCGGCAAATCGTACCCAACCCTGTACACAATCTCAAACATTGAAATGTTCACTGTTTTAAGAAAAAATAAGAAAAGAAAATAAGTATGTAAACATAGTAAGGGCAGTTGTACAATAGGGCAGTCCACGAATACGTCAGTGTCAAGCACTTTGAAATAAAACATTGATGCCGGCAAGAAAATTTCATTCAAAATAGGTTCCAAATGTTTAAAGAAACCATAAAAAAAATTAATAAATGAACAAAAATACTGGCTTTCGTGGTTCAGCCAAAAAAAAAAAAACAAATTACCTTGCTTTTTGTGTACATAATTAAAGTTAAGGTGGTTCAAGAGTGAACCCACCGATTTCGGTGGATCAAAAAGTTCACCCACGGATCAAGAATTTAAAAACGAAGTTCAGTGCTGAACCGCTTTTATACAACTGGTACCTATGTATGTACTAAGTATTTTTTGTCAACAGTTCATACAATTATTGATAGAATTTGTCATCTGAGGGGTTTAAATTTTAAACACAAGAAAAGATGTTTCGAAAAGATGCGTAAACAGCAGAATCGAAAATTGGCTCCCTTTAAAATTGAATTGATAAATCTCTGGGATAGGTAGTGTCTTTTTATTGTCTCTTGAGATATTCGAAGAACCAGCGATTGGCGAGAGTGATTCTTCAGTTAATTTCTGGAATGATTGTAGGTATTTCTAGTGTTCTTTACTACCTTACATCGTAACGGTTTGCCCCATCCTCTAATGGTATCTAATGATGTGGTCCTGAAGACTATGTCTTGTCCTCATTAACGACCAGTTCCATCCTTGCCTCCTTAATTTCAATACAGCGCAAGCAACTCTCTCATTCATTTTTGTATTAAAGCTGTCAAAACATTATAGATTACCTACTCGTTCCCAAGCCCGTACAAAAAAATTCCTAATGTATGACCAAGTTCCATAAAAATTCTTTTCGTTTTAATTTTGAGTAGGTGCCAATGTATGTCGTATTTAATGAACAATGTTTAATTCGAATATACGAAATCGTTCCAGCTCCAAAAAATGTATCTCATTCCATACATGTGGACACAGTTTATACAATTTGTAGTATCATTTGGACTTCACTTTATCGCAATGGTTATATTGAAGAAAGTTGTTAATCTTGGAATATTAATTGGAATGACACTTGCAGGAGGATTTTATATTCGTAAGATAAATACTTAACATATATTTTCAAATATAACAATGAGTTTTTTGTTTAGTTTATTTGGGCTATAGTTGGGCTGGAGCAATTGCATTGTTTCAAATAATCATCCTAGTCAATTCACAGAAATACAGAGCTCTGTATGGAGAAGATTATATGAACCCTAGAGAGAGAAACAATGGGTCAAAGAAAGACGTTCAAATTCTGAAGACCAACTACAACAATAATCCTTGGCCTGGAAGTCTGAAGCAAAAGTGGTTGAATGACGAACAAGAACAACCAAAACAACCACCATTGCAATATGGAGGAAAGATTATTTCGGTAATCCCACTGGATCAACAAGAGAAGGACGACGTTGAATTGATACATTTTAAGAATTGGCATTGGAATGAATTGGTTGGCATGAAAAAAGGTGTTAATTAGATATAATTTTGTTTTAATTGATTTCCCAAAAATAACTCTGTCTTTTATAATAAATGTTTCTTATTTTCCCCTTTTTAACTATGAAAATGCTTTAATATCATTAGTTTTAACATTCGTCCACCATAGAGAAAGTGGCGGCAGTACTGCGTGCGAACAGACACTCCTTAACAAATATTTCTGTTGCAGTTATTTGCGTACGCAAATAAATAAATAACAGAAGTGTCATTTTGTGTGAAAGAAACGGCTTCAAAAGTCTTCGGAGATGCTTCCGGACCTTCTTTTTTTCCTGTGGATGCTGACTATCGGCGATTTTTATTGGTCACGTTAGATCAATATTTGTTGATCTAAGATCAATGTTTTTTGATCTGATAGCTAAATTTTAATTTCCTTTGGTCAACAAATAAATTTTTTTTTTTCGATATTAGATCAATAGCTTTGTTTGTTGAGCCCTGATGAAGTCTCCCTGGGGTCGCCACAGCGCGTATAATAATAATGAATTACCTCAACTCGCCCTCAATACAAAATTCTCTGTTTTTTGAAACCTGGGGTCGCCCTGAAGTCACCCTGAAGTCGATCTTGGTATTTAGCTGGGGCGAGTTGAGGTAAAGAATCAGCTGTTGAAGTGACTTTTGCTGTCAAGCATTTCTTGTGTTTTTTTCTTCTGTATTTGATTTTTCATATAATTTTTTCAACAAAAGTAAAAGAAATGCAAGCGGATGCATTAATTTCGATGAAAATAAATAAAAATCGAACAAATAAAGCAAAATGGAAACTTTTGAGTTTGTGCGTTGTTATAAATATACAATCAGCAGACCTAATGCGTTTTTTGAGAACGAGAAAACCCAGGTTTTTTTTTGACAACTCTTGGAGTTGTCAAGAAAACCTGGGGCGACCCTGGGTAAAGTTCAACAAACAAAGCTAAGATCTTAAATCTCATTTCCTTTTGAGATTTAACACATACCACAATACTTTTTGACATTTCTCGAACAGCAGACTTTTTTAGCATTGCGAGAATTCAATATTAGCTTTGTTTGTTGAACTTTACCCAGGGTCGCCCTGGGTTTTCTTGACAACTCCAAGAGTTGTCAAGAAAACCTGGGTTTTTCGGTTCTCAAAAAACGCATGACGGCTGCTGATTGTATATTTTTCACAACGCACAAAATCAAAAGTTTCCATTTTGCTTTATTTGTTTGATTTGTATTTACTTTCATCAAAATAAATGCATTCACTTGCATTTCATTTAGTTTTATCGAAAAAAAGACATGGAAAATCAAATACAGAAGAAAAATACACAATAAATGCTTGACAGCAAAAGTCAATTCAACAGCTGATTCGTTACCTCAACTCGCCCCAGCTAAATAGCAGGATCGAGTTCAGGGTGACTTCAGGGCGACCCCAGGTTTCAAAAAACAGAGAATTTTGTATTGAGGGCGAGTTGAGGTAATTCAAAAAACGCGCTGTGGCGACCCCAGGGTGACTTCAGGGCTCAACAAACAAAGCTTCTTTTGTGACATATTGTCATTTTGACACACACACAATTACAAAAAAAAAATCAATCTCGTTTAAAAATCAAACATCTGACATTAAAATCTAGGATTACCAATAAAAATCACCATATAACAAACGATATTAAAGAGGTGACAGAAGAAGAAACCCCGAGCAGTGATCGACACGGGTCACGTGTGGTATCTCATTTCGCAACCAAGCACAAAATCGGCTAGGTTATTCTATAGAATGGGTAAAGCTATTGTATTTGGTGTATATTTTGTTACATAGAGAAATAATACCGTTAGGTATAGAAAAGTATATTATATTCTGACTCAAAATCAAAAGACTAGTAGATTAAGCCATGTACGTCCGTCCGTATGACCTATACTCGCTAGAGGTTACAATTTTTGAGCTAGAAAGCTGAAATTCGGTACATATAATTTTGGTTCAAAGAGTAGGTAAAGCTAGGTTCTTGAGCCGGTGAAATCCTCCCACAAGCACGCCCACAATCGCCATTTTTCTTCAACAAGCTTTATTTGGCAAAATCAAACTGTTTGTTTTGTACAGCTCTGATCAAAGGACAACGCTTAAATTTTGCACATGTGTTACAATGTTTAAAAATTTAAGTTAAGTTAATTTAAAATTGAATGTCACTGACTTCATAGCAATTCCCTTGACAATAAATTCTGAACTTTGGGCGTGGCAAACGCCATTTTTCATTGCGCTAGCAGTTATTGAACATCAGCCACACAAAGTTAATGTTGTTTTTTTTTCCTGTTTACCAAAAAAGAATTTTGTTTGTGGAACTGGACAGGGGCTGACGCATACACATAGAAAAAAGAGGGAATAAGGGTATCCAATAGTTTGTTGCAAACATACTGTACTGTAGCTCTCTCTTATGTTTATATTTTAGACACCGGTATAGTAGGCATAGCTGTAGCTGCAGCTGAAGTTGAAGTTAAATTAACTTAAAGTTCAACTACTTTTTGTTCTACGGCGACAACTTCAACTGTAGCAGTGTATCGTGTTCTTATTTATTTATGAAACACGATTAGTACCTATATATATTAGAATTAAATTTCTTTATTTAAATCATATAAATTTCTTTCGAATTTCATTGTGAGTAGGTATCAGGGTTGCCATGTTTTGAACTAGTTTCATAGCCCAATTTAAAAATTTTTGTAGCCCAAAATCGGAGCCGAAAAAGTAGCCCAATTAGTAGCCCAATACCAATAAAAACAGAACATTTCTTATAACTTCAATCACAATTCATTTTTATTAAAAAAAAAATTACAAAAAATATATAATACATTTAATTAATCATTTCATTCGAGGGTGAAAAATCTTTACAACAATTTTTTTTAACTGTAGCATCAATACGTAAGCGCATAATTGTATCGGACGATGCTGTAGTCAATCGATTTCTTGGTTTTGTTTTTACACAATTCATGACAGAAAAATGTGGAATGCATTAAGGGTATGTTTAGAGGCAGAAAAGTGGTTTATATAAATGATTTATATGTACGGAAAATAAAATCGTCAAAGATTAGATTTGGGCTATTTATAGCCCAATTATGATTGGGCTATCATACTGAAATTGCTGTCGGCAATTTTGGAAAAAGATAGCCCAATTTCCGATAAATAGCCCAATCTGGCAAGCCTGGTAGGTATGTTAACGCTCTCCCTTAATCTCCCATATGCCTACCTACGATGATTAGGTACGAGGTACGACGTACGACGCATGCACGAGGTACACTAAGCGTTTACTTTGACATTTTGGCAGTAGAATTTTCTGAAATAGTTACCGCGTATCAGTACATACAATAACGCTTCAGTTAAAGCAGGGTATTTTCATCCAGGAAATCACCAATAAATTTTAATTAGAGCCCACATCCAAGCTGGCGCATTGTATATATAGAACTTATAGTAATATCACATGGGAGTTTTTAGTAATGTCTTGTTTTGCCGTTAAGAGCGTTGCGGATGCAACAAATGTGTAGAAGCGAAATTCATTTGTTTTTCCTCCCTTGAATACTTGTCACTTTTTGAAATCGTAGAGCTCTCGTTTTATTACTATTTTCAATGATGACAATATTCTCAGCATGTTCTTTTCTACCTTCCATCTTTTCCTTCTTTATCATCAATCTGAAATGAGTGAATTCCTTGTTTTGCCGTCCGTGGCCGAGTAGCGAAACTCCCAAGTGATATTAGCTTTGCTTGTTGAACTTTACCCAGGGTCCCCCAAGGATTCCTTGACAACTCCAAGAGTTTTCAAAAAATCCTGGGTTTTCCGTTTTCACCCTTTGGGTACGGAACCCTAAAAATGAGTTGTGGCGACCCCAGGGTGACTTCAAGGCTTAACAAACAAAGCTAATACTATAGGTTCTATACACAATGGTGGGCGTCACATAAAGTCAATGCGGTATTCTCACAATAACATTACCTTTTTAACATGATAGAACTAAACAGAAAGCGCCTTCATTTTTCATTTTTGTTTTTTTTTCTGTGCTCTACGTCACGGACACACAAGGAGTTTGACACATGCCAGCTACTGGTAAGATGGTTGCAATACACTCACATTTTCCACTCACATAGACAAACTTCCACCTTCCAGCTGGTTTGTTTTGCGTGTTAGGGATAGAAGTTGTATCATGCCTTGTTAAGATAATTTGTGAGCTGTACATGACTTTTTACATAAGTGCGATTAACAAACAACGAATAAAAAATGAAAATTCACTTATTTTGACGTATCATTCAAATGTAGGTACGTACGTATACCACAACTGGAGCACTGGCACTTTGAATTTGGCCACCAGAGAATTATTTATTCCTTGCGATGTGGATGATAAGTGGAAAGCAAGTGACAGTTCATAGTAATCAAGCTAGCAGCCTATTTAAATATTAAATTACGGAATACATTGCATTGTTAATCAAATTTGATTTAAAAACATTTTCCATTTTGGAACACCCTACAATAAATCACTACGTCGATGATTCAGAAGCAGTCTACTACATTTTTACAGCTATAGTCGATCCGCACGCAAAAAGCTTATCAACTACAGCAATGTAACACAGATTTGTTTGGCCTTCTCACTGGATAAAGTGCTTATGTTCTTGTTTGTAGGCATGCAAATGAACTAGTTATTCCAGTTGACAAGCGAGTATGTAAATAGTCTTTCCTCATTTAAAAAGATTTAACCAGAGTGTTCAGACTAGTGAAACTGATGCTATTCCTGCGTACGGATAGACATTTAGTACTGTATCCAATGAGATATCTATCCATCTTCTTCTCTCCTTTTCGCATGCGGCCTTAATGTAATGTCAAAAATTCTGACAGCAATGGCAAAACGTCACAACACAACACGATTTTTTCTTTCGCAGAAAACCATCACCCAACGAAGAGCGAAGAAAAGACCAAAAAAGCAACAAATTTTCGAGTCCTCTTCCCCCAAACAGTGGTTGTTTACTTTTATTTTTATAAAAAAGTGAATTCAAATTCAGAAAATTTAATTCAATATATAAAATGCTGCCATTGTAAGGAATTCCTCGACGATTAATCATGATTCAATTGGTTTTAAAAACGAGGAAAATTCCTCAAGAACTCGGACGTCATTGGTGGAGCTGTCATCAAAGGGTAGAAACAAATAAAAATTATGATTATGTAAACATTTTATCTTTTTCTAATTAATTTTTGCGTAGTACGCAACAAGATTGCCAGCCAAAGCTCTAATTGACGATAGGACGACATCGTCGAGTGATGTTGACTTGGTCCAATCGATAGCAGTTCCAGTTGAGAATCCAAATGCTGTTCTTTTGGATACATCTAGACGCACAGAAGGAAGGCCAACTATTGCCAGTGTAGAACCAGATGCTAAAGTGAAGGTTGAGAGACTGCCATGGACTGTGAGCCCTACAGAGAATGGCAGTCTTCTCAGCCACTATAAGAAACTATCCAAGTTCCGATTGACATGTAAGGATATTAAGCGAACCTTATCGAATCTAATCCTTTATAAATTTATCACGATTTCTAGCTCTTGTTGTGATAACATCGATGGCAGGCTATGCCATGGCCCCAGCAGCTTTTGATCCCGCCACTTTCGCTCTGTGCTCTTTGGGAACAGGCCTTATGTCGGCAGCAGCAAATTCCATCAACCAATACCATGAAGTTCCCTTCGATTCCCAGATGTCCAGAACCAAGAACCGTGTCCTCGTTACTGGTCAACTTACTCCAGCCCATGCAATTGGCTTTGCAGTAGTTTCGGCCACAACTGGCTTGGGAATGCTTTATTTTGGAGTTAATGGCTTGACCGCAGCTCTAGGTGCCGGCAATCTGTTCCTTTATACGTCCATCTACACTCCAATGAAGCGCATAAGTATTCTTAATACGTGGGTGGGTTCGTTTGTTGGTGCCATTCCACCTTTAATGGGATGGGCAGGATGCGCTGGAACTCTAGACACTGGTGCATGGATTCTAGCTGGTCTTTTGTATGCCTGGCAGTTTCCTCACTTTAATGCCCTCTCATGGAATCTGCGACCAGATTATTCCAGAGCTGGCTACCGTATGATGTCTGTCACCAATCCAGCCCTCTGTCGACGAACTGCTCTAAGATACACCGGTGCCATTGCTGTTCTTTCTCTAGCAGCTCCTCTGCTGGACGTCACAAATCCTTGGTTTGCATTGGAAACTCTGCCTCTTAACGCTTACTTTTGCTATCTCGGTAAGAAGAATATAGAATACATTTTGAATCCAGTCTTTCATATTTTTTTCCTTTTAGGTTGGAAATTCTATCAAAAGTCAGACAGTGGGAGTTCCCGCAAGCTCTTCCGATTCTCCCTAATTCATCTGCCTGCCTTAATGGTGCTTTTCCTTATCAACAAAAAACGATGGATCTTTGCTGAAAAATCTACCGAAGAATCTATCGCTCTGGCGTCTACAGCTGGAACTGTAGAGAATTCGATGGAACCTTCAACAATAAAAGGAAACTTCTTGTCCACGCCGAATTCCGCTGCCGCGTCTTTGAGTAAAGTTCTGCCAGTTGCTGTTGCTGCCAGTCCACCACCGCCACTACCTCACCAGGATAGCAACAACAAGCAACCACCACCAGCAGTAGCGCTGTGACAGTCATTCTTATAGGTTTCTAGTTAATTTATTGTAAAGGCAGACGATGATTCTAATGATGCGCACTATATTTTGCCGACCAAGAGGCAAATCCCATTAACTGAATATTTTTTGGCACTAAACTTAACTTAAAAAAAAAAAATACACTAACTAAGTGTATTTTGCAATTAAATCAAAGAAGAAGTACCTTTTTAGTTAATAATTCATAACAGTCTTCACGTTGAACCTAAAGCGGCAGTTGGGTCTAGGGTGCAGAGGCAGACAGACGCATTAGAAAATTTCTTTTTGTGTACACAATTTAAAAAAGTATTACTGTTTAAATAATAATAAAAAAAAGTTAAAGCATAAAAGTACACAACAAAATACAAGCCGAGTCTTTATAATTTGTCCAAGAAATTGTATTTGGTCTTTGCAACACAGAAATAGGTTAGGAACATGTGTCCATTTTATGTACGAGCGATTGTATTGTGGTCGATCAATTTCACCATACTTTGAAATGCAATTTTTAATTAAATTTTAGGTCAAATTTACCCTTAGCAGCATTCGAGTTATGGCTTCGTTGGAGCCATAATTATGTGGTACGGCGTGGAGGAAGATAGAAAATTCGAGGATTTCTTAGGCTACGTGGGTTCGTTTTGAAGAAAATAGAATTGGAAAGGGTTTCACAGGAGAGGAGTCAATGAATAAAGAGACTCTCGGATACTTCCCTTCGTTCTTGTGGAGAGTTCAGGTTAATTGATTGAAGGTGATTTCGATAAGAAGACAGGATCAAAAGATCATTCCAAGAAAGTCCGCCAAGAGCAAATCTTAGAAAACAACGCTGAAGGCTCTCGATTCTATGAATTTTTCAGTATGGTGACCATACTTGGCAGGCGTATTCAAGGAGCGGGCGTACAAAGATTATGTAGAGAGATCGGGTGACGTATGGGTCGGAGAAATCTTTGGACCATCGTTTCACAAAACAAAGTGTGTCGATGTGTGCCAAAAAGTGAAAAGTTACCAAAGTGGCGTAGTTATTTTCACTAGAAAGTCATAACAATAACTGCATTGGTTTGGGGTCATTCGAAGAAACGCTCATTTTGAAAACTTATGGATCCTGTAATGTGGCCAAATTTTTGCATATTATCTTCGTATGAGTGAAACATCTGGTGGACGCAAGTACACTAGGTATGTTGTTATCTGAAACACCAGAACTTCACCATCCAGGAGGGCCTATCTCCCGTGGTACCAGAATATAACTTCCAGAGGAGTTTCGCAACCATTTAGTCACTTCTAGATGAGCACCATCAATACTCAAGGCCTGTCAGTCTTAAGATATATGCGAATTCAACCACAAGCCAAGGTAAAAGCAAATTGTCGAATGAGCACACCAAGCTTCCTCTCTTTGCCACACAAGATATTCTTGCAGACGTTTCCAGCAAACGAATCAATACTGCAAGAAAAAGAAACATAGCTGCAATTATTCACCCTTATTTCATATACATCAAGATCCCTGCCATTCATATTGTTCCAGAGAGATCACTAGGAGGTGGAGGATAGGCACATCTATTCCCTCTTAAGTCCCAACTACTATTACAGAGCCACCTTCATCGAAGTCAGAGAGCCGAAATAATGGTTGGATAGTATAGCCACTAAAAAATATCGACAAGGCTAAGCTAAGCAGCCCCCCGGGCCCCGGCAAAGGGTGCAGTACCACGACGCCTAATAGTTTGCCAAGACAGAGAGTTTTTGCGATTTATTTTTTGCTGCCTTGGTTAAACGTTCAAAGGCTTAAGGGAGTCATAGTTTCTCTCGCCACTCTTCTCAGAATCAGTAGAAAAGTTATTTTTGTAATTTATGACTCAAATATTCGCCCCGTTTACCACATAAAACAATGTATGGCTAATTTCGACAGTGTTGACATAGGTAACATTTAGAGACCTTGTGGAACACCCGTAACAGCGAGTTGCTCATGTCAAGTTGAAAAATAGAAGACTCTGATCAGAAAACTCGATATCACAAGGCCTTGCTTGCAAAACAAAGGAAAAATTATCTTCCCAGTAGTTGAAAACTATGGCAAGTTGCAGATCTGTATATAGTCCTTTAAATATTTAACCAGTTAAAATCTCAGTTGAAGTCTTAATTGATTTTATTAAGTAGATCTAAAAAAAAAATATCCCAAAGTGGTGAATAAACTCTTCTGAAAGCCATTTCATTAGTTTGAATCATGGATCCTTCTTTCTACAAATCTGCCTTAAGCAGATTACCGCCAAGTTGAACCTTCTCGCCTGGTTTGAATGCTGGCATCCCCAGATATGGACAAGTGGAGCAGCGGAAAGCATCTCCCAAATAGCACTGTTCAACCGGAAAAACCAAATTAGTTTGAACGTTCAACAAAAGGATCATCGAGGGCAACTTACACTTCCACAACTGGATTTAGCATTTTGCGTTTCAACAGCGACTTTCGTCTTTTCAGCCTCGAGTTCTTCAGCTAGACCACATGAGCAATCCTTGCAGGCTTTTCTTTTCCCAGTTGTTCCACAGACTTAGAAGAAGATTTTAATTTGTTTTTAATTTTTCTGTAAAAATTTTAATATATTCAACTTACCCCTCAAAGACTCTGGATTAGGCTTAACTTTGTCTTCTTCATCTAATAAATCATCTTCGTCGATGGTCTCTTCCTCGTCGCCATCGTCAGCGTCAATCTTCCACACTGCTGCAACATCCTTCTTTGCAAAGGACAACTTAACAGCCGATCCAACTTCATAGGTGGGTTTTTGACAAGTTATAGAATCACCAGCTTTGTTAATCTCAAGGAATCCAGACAATTTCAATTCTTGGCTGACACTATCAGCGCTTCCTTCATACTTTTGCAGATGTAATTTACCCGAGGGCTTGAGGAGACTCAAGAGCTTGGCAAAAGCATCTGACGAACGAGCACCTTCGACAACAATAAGGTCAAATGTTGAATTGGGATGCGAAGCTGTTTATGGTTGTGGAGCAGAGCCATTAATATTTTTAAATTAGTCATAAAGTTATGAAATGTTTTACCAAGCGACAATCGGTCAATGTTTTCCACAAGAACTTCTCCGCCTGTAATTGTTTTGATTTCGCTTATATTTTTTTCCATACTATCTTGATTTGTGCTCGACCAAATGTAAAGAGTCTTCTTTGATCCTTTGAAAGCTTCCATGATTTGTTATTTAACTTTTTAATATAAATTCTTGGAACAATAAATTGAATGCACTTTCGTTCTAGTCTTTTTGTTGCAAATTTTAAACGTCAAAATGTTTTTGTTGTAATTACAAAAGTCACGTTCACAATACAAGTGCTGCCAACTCTCAACACAAAAAACCAGTTCTATGTTATGCTTCGCCTACACTTTGTTAGTTTGTATTACATAATTATGTTACGATTAGTCCTCACAACGTAGTTTTCTTTAACACTTTGATTTTAATGATAACAATAATACTACTAATTAATTTAGGCTCTGTCAATTGCGTCAAAATGCTGGCTAAATTTGATCCCATGGCTTAATTTTGACAGGTTAAATTAGGATATTATTTAGCCTGCTGCTAGAGCTTTGCTTGCACCCAGCTAAGGCTACCTCAGCTGGAAACAAAACTCATCACATTGTTATTTCTTTCTTTTAATTCTTTTAAAATATCAACGATGTATCACAAGTTTTTCAATTAAATGGAAAAGGAGACATCGTGAAGTATGAGTAAGCAAAAGTAAACAAAGGTTCATATTTATCTCCATATTATCTCTTACACCTGCATAAGCAAGGAAGACGTCAAAATTTAACCCACTTGTTACAATCCTAACAATCTCTAAGATGACACTTCAACACATATTGTCACATCATCATAATTTATTGTTATCACATAATTTCAGATGGGAATTATTTAAGATACAATTTTTGGGAAGGACAACCGCTTTACTTTCATTTTGAAATAATTAATTTAATAATAATTTAACTATATGCCTGTAAGACCCAAGGTCTTTTGAATGCAAACTGCACGGCAATAGTTAGAAGGAATAGAAAGATAGGAAAGATTTTTTGTTGGTAACAGTGGATTGAGAAATAGGTGATATTTATCTCATGAAAATCCCACGGGTTGCGTCCAGTTGAAGCTGGGGGAATATTGAAAAGTTGCTGACCAGGCTGGGGCTCGAACCCACAACTCTTAGGTTAGCAACCAAGCACTTCATCCACTGTACCATTGCCATCCGCAAATATTTTGAGGCAAATACCAAAAAGCCTAATCACTAGACTGGTATTCAAGGAACTCTATTAACTGAAGAGCCTCGTAAGTCTAGTCACCGAGCACTATTATTATAAAGATATTCGAGCGCTCTTGAAACTTGTGAGTTTTGACGACCACTCATAAAAACAGCAAGAAAATGTTCGAAACAACTTGTCTATTCATACACAGCCACAGAAGTATTACCAGTCTCATTTTTTCAACTGTGTCGTCAGTTGCGAATGTGTGGTTAGGCGACTGCTAGACGACTTAACACTGTTGGGCCAGCTGTGCAATAGTGGTTAATCCTGGGATCAATATTAATAAACAGTTTATCTCGGTTCGTGTTTGCATAATCAGCTTAGACGGTTCTTCAAGATTGATTTAAAGGCTCATCCATATTATGTCGAATGATGCCGATCGGCCTGTGCCGACCGGCCAAGCCGAAAGCCATCCCGAACCGAACCGAACTCAAACCGAATCAAATGGATACTCGTTCGGCTTGGCCGACCGGCATAGGCCGATCGGCATCATTCGGCATAATGTGGACGAGCCTCAAGAGCTAACCCACTGATTTCTACGGATTAAAGTAAGTTGATCTATGGATCAAGAATTTATAAACAAAGTGCAGTACAACATTGTTCACGTAAACCTCATTTTTAAGTTCTTGATCAGTGGATCGATCAAAATTAATTTGTCTAAGCTTAGTTAGCTCGTCCTGTCCATAAATACTTTTAAATACAAGCACATTTCTCTAAACGTGTATTTTGTGGTGGATTCTCGTTGACAGCTGCTGTCAATGTGTGAATTTTACTCATTCCTTATAGTGAACTACTGTCTATGGATGGACAGTTGAAAAAGTAGGCATACATCAAGGTACATAAAGACAAGGTAATATATTCCCGCTCATTTTTTTTTGACATTTGTCAAAACTTTTCAAAATGGCTGGTGCATGTGACCCTCATACATTTATTGTATGTTAATTCTTAATAATTGTGTGCGGATTATTTTCTTCCTAATCCATTAAAACTTTTATAAAAATTATAAATATGCGGCGTGCTATGTTCGGGTGTTGCGTAAATAATACAAAAAATAATAATGCTGACATTTCTTTCCACGCGTTCCCAAAAAAACAGAAAATGTGCAAACAGTGGGTGTTCTTGTGCCATAGAAAGGATAAATTAAATACTAATACGGCTAGAATTTGCTCTAAGCATTTTAAGGAAAGTGATTTTGAAGTGATGAACCCCCCGTAGATGATTTGGAATCTCTACAATACGATGGACTCGAACATTTGGCGGGGTATATTTGTCATAGGATTAAAAAGCCGGATCTTGTTGTGCAAAGCCATCAGCAGGAATCTTCGTTTTCTTGGACGAATCAACTCACTGAAGGATTTCTTCAAAAACCAACAGATAAAATGATGGCAGAAATGATAAAGTTGGAGTCAATCTTTAAGGAATTAAACAAGGATGCTATCGTTTATTCACGCCATTATATAAAAAATTTCATTAGTGTATCTAATCATATTCCTTTGGACATAAAAGTTAAACAAATCTTTTTTCGATCCAGGATGTATTTCCGTATCAAACATCTTAACACTGTTCACCAAAAAAATTCCAGAAAAAGAAAGAGAAAAATCAATAAAACGATTTTATAAAATTATATGATGATTTTTTTATTCAATTTGGGAAAAAATATATTAAACCTTAATTTCTTCTTAGATATTGTCGACTAGCAATAAAAGTATGTCTTTTAAAAATAGTCCATACGAAACCTTAGGCACTTTCATACAAAATATTTGATATGGTCCCTACCAGGATTTATAATAAATAAAAGGAAGAACTCCTTGACGACTACCGCATCGAATCACCTTTCACATAATGCTGTGTGATGGTATCTTTATTTGCCCATTTGAGCATCATTACCGATTTCACTGTGTCACTGTGAGATTGTTGTAAGTATCGATGAAGTGCTCTTGAATTAGATCATCGTATTGGTCTGCTTCTTGTTTGAGACGGACTTTGCTTTCGTTGCCTAATGTTGTTCGAACTCACTGCGTCCGATAAGGAAGACCACTCGCACGGGATATCCATAATTGAAAGTGTCCTATGTGTAATGAATTTTGAATTAATCTTACAAATTGTAATTGGTGAACAACAAAGCTCTTACATTGAAATACTCTTTGTAACGATTAAAACTATCTGTTCTCTTGTCTAGGTAATGGCTATCCATTTCAGCATGCATCGCTCCAACCATGTTATAGTTGCATTCCGATTCATTTCCAAATGTTTCTCGTATGTTTTGCCTAGAAATAGAACGATGTTTAACTCTTAAAAATTTAGTTTTTGTGTTCTTTAACGGAAATACAGTGGTCCCTCGGTCATTTCTGCTGGATTCATGGAAAAACTTACGTCCACAAGGATCCATCGGTAAGATTTAACCAGAAGTTATTCGTAAGATCACATTTTTCACACTTCTAGCCAGTGGGCGAAATTTTTCTATCATTATTATATTGCCTGCTTCTCTATCTTTGCTATGCGTATGGCTGACTCGGCCGCAAGAACACCATCCACCGGCTGTTGAACAATTAATGGTTATTCAATACTTGAATAATAAAAGATTTCAGCTACCTTTGGCACCACAATAACATGGTATATGTCCTTGTTGGAACTATGCAGGCTTTTATTGTCAACGCCACCTTTGACACCGATAGCCAGAAGTGTTATCAGTTTTCAGCTCCTGAAACAAAAAAAACTGAATTGAAAAACTTTATACATACTTTATATACTTACCACTGCATACAACAATGCATAGAAGCATTTATAAGCTCAATTCAGTTCATTATTTTCTTTTAAAACAATTAAATTTGGTAAAATCAATATAATGTGTACTGGTGACAGTGCCCTTAGTCACATGAAGACGCCATTTTGATTTTTTTGTTTGTTTACTTTTTTGACAGATGCGGAATATATTACCTTGTCTTTATGTACCTTGGGCATACATAATCTACTTAAAAGAAAACACACATCAACCTTGTTCGGTTTCTGTGACACTATCTGTCAAAATACGATACAATAACGATTGGCAATTGATTTCGAAAGATAAAGAACGTGATATTTGGAAAAGGAACGTTCAGAAAAGGAAGGAATTAGGTATATTGTTAATTTCCAGCGATATCGCCTCTGCTTGCGGTGCTCAGCATTTGCTTGTCGAACGGGGGAATACTTGTCCCTGAAATTTACCTAAACACGCCTGCGAGCAAAAACTAATAAGGCCAAACAAAATCAAATGATCAAACAATGGCCATTGGGCATAATAATAAACAACAGATTTGACGAAGTCACCAAAACAGGGTAAGGCGGGAGACTTGAGCCACTTTACGTTAAATCGTTCATAAAAACTTTTCTACTCATCATAGCTACATGTTGGATACATATTTTTAAAGATACACTAATCTATTTCAAGATTTGTATTTTAAAAACTACATACACGCAAGTGATTTTTGCCAAATGATTGGGAACAGATTTTTGGCTCAAGTCTCCCTCCTAGCCGGGAGACTTGACCACCCCCTTGGGGAGACTTGATCATACTTAAATTCTTCGACTAAAACTAACAAAAAAATAATTTAATCAGTTCATTTTTTATTATAATTCAATTTGATTATATTTGTGGTATCAGGAATACAAAAAAGAAACTATATTTAACGTTTCTTATAAAAAAGTAGAGAAATTAATAAAAAATCAAAAACAAACTATCTTTCATACTTTAAACTTTAATGTATAAAAAACAACAAAAGAACTTAAAGGTATTTATTAGCTTTCATTCAATCATAAATAATGTGCCTGTTCAGAGGCTAAGAAAAGAAAAAAAAAAAAGAAAAATAAATACACTTCAAAAACGTAACAAAAATAAATAAATAATTTAATTTCTTAGTAAAATATATCACTGAAGGATGTTATTGCCATATATAATAGCATCAACCTCTAATCAGTTCCTATCACATATAGGACCGATAAAGATCTCGTTGTCGCGTTTCGTCAGTCCAACACATATATTATCTCGTGAACATATTTGTTGCAAGAGACTCAAAGACGCATATCCATTATATCGTCAGTTTTGCACACAAAACAAAACCATGTTTAGTCATGTTCTTCGATTTCCATTGAGCTGTTTAAACCTTCATCAAAATTTACTTCTTCAGAAGTTTCACTTTCACTTGACTGCAAAACTTTTTTTTTGATTGTAGTAAGTTTGTTTTTACAATAAATAATTAATAATTTTTTTGGAACACAACCTAGCTTGATTTTGTTCTTAAAATAACAAAGTCGAATATCTATTTTATAAAATAATGTCGTTTATTTTCACTTACCACATCAAAAACAATTTTTGTCACAAAAAAATTTATTTTGTTTTGTAACTATTTCCGCCAAAAAACACTTTCACTTTTAACAGCCGAAGTGTACTGACGAATGCAACGTTTGAGCCTACTCATGATCGATTGGAGTGGAGTTTGAGTGAATTATTGAGAGTGGCTCAATTCTCCCATATGATCAAGTCTCCCGCTTTCCCCCTATACATACTAAATAATGATCTCTATATTGGAATATATATTTTTACAATACTTGACAGCCAGGGCTTAAATTAATAAAAAAAAACCTCGACAACCTTTTTTCTTCACAATGTAACAATACGAAGTTTTAAAAAAATCCGAGCCATTTAGGCAGTACCTTGACGTGAAAATATTTGCTAATTCATATTTTGGGACCCAGGCCCAAACTTTGTGTAGAATCTTTAATATTTGCTTTGTTCGTTGAGCTCTGAAGTCGATCTGGGTGGTTTTTTTTTTTTTTTTTTGAAAAACCGCAAGTTAATCCAAAGTTTAAATGCAATTCGTTTTAACAAAAGAGACACCTTAACTTGTGATTTCTTAGACGTTTTTAAATGCTCCCCTTCATCCTTGTAATGTCATCTCTCTTTCACAGGTACATAGGAGTATAAACCTAGTTCATCCATAAAAATAAAACTTACCTACTTGTTTATAAATTTTCATAGTTCAGTAGATTGCACGTATAAAACAAATGTTCCTTCAAATTAATACAAAATAATTGCTTTATTCCTTTTTTCTATAAGTTTGTATAATTTTTTAATAATAAAAATCTCACTACCAATCTAATTACATAATTATGCAATATACTTAAAATGCTAATCTTATTTCAACACGAAAAAAAAACACGACAATTTTACAAAAGACAAATATAAAATATAAATTCAGGACATACATTCATATATGCTGCTCACTACTCGAACATATCTAATTCATAAAGTGTCACACACTTAAATAAGAAAAACGTATATTAACAGAAAACACCCACTGACACTCTTTTAATAATACATACGCATAAATGTTGAATTAAAATTTATTACAATATGGGGTTTATTAAAATATGTCTTACAAAACAGCCAGTCAAAAAAAAAAAAATACAATTTAATCCTAAATTAAAAAAATTAAAATATCTTACACTAAACTTAAAACTTAAGGTCATTGATCTTAGCTCTTTTTTTTTAAACACAATATTGCAATAAATGTAATAAAGAAACATTTTTTTAAGAAAGTACAATGTGAGAAGCACTTAATTGATCAATTTTTCTCGCCTTCAAAGCAATGTTTTTTTAAATAATTTTTAAATGCAGATTTTTTAAATCGCTATTTATGGGACCCGATTCTATTTTTAAGATTATTTTAGGTGACATCTATTTTCAGTTATTTCAAATATGTGTAACCGGAGAATTTGAAAAGGTTTTTCTACTGACAAATCATTTCTAAACAGTTTTTGATAATACCTTACACAATCTTAATAGAAAAATCATAGTTTTTTAACGACAATCACGATTGCGTTCTCTTCCACTGAGTATGAAAAAAAAACAAGCGAAACTTGTGGCTAGTTCAGACACAGTGGAAATCCAACGTAATTCAAGTGCCTAAGAATCGATAGAACACCGATGTTGCCTTCACCTCACCACTTGGCGGCCAATTTTGTCTAATCATGTGATTCAACACCACAAGCTATCTTTTAATTTCTATAACGAAATTCAATTGCTCCATATTTTCTTTTATAGCTAAAATTTTCTGGAGTGGCGTATGTTAAGGAAATGGAAGTATACTTGGAGTTTCAATGTTTCGCTTACCAAAGTTAAGAAACTACTTGATTCCACTACGAACATCCCTGTGAGCAATAGACCTAAATAGAAAGGTTCGATTTATTCGATAGAAATGTCGTTTTAAAGAACCATTGACATTGCAAACTTATAATATGCGTATGGAAGCTAAGACTTTCGTTAAAATCAAATGCATAACCACTGGGCTGAACTAACCGACTTACCCCCGTTACAGACATTCAAAATAAACAAAAAAACCTCTATAAAAAGCGCTTGTTTATCGCCTGAACCGGACAAATAAGAAATATGCTTGTCCTGTAAAAAAAAAATACACTGTTTTGGATCTGAATTAATGAATTTTTCATGAGCCACGTTAATAGTAAGCTATCGGTATTGCATCTTGCAGAAATAATAAGTTGGAGAGTGTCTATTCGCACGTGCGACTGATACCAGTGTCAAAATTGTGTGGAAAAAAGATTTTTCACTCTCTCGTTGAAGCCTTGCTCACGCAACATCGTGACTCCACTCAATTAAAAAAATATGACGACTTTGGCGAAACTTACAGCACTGGCGCATGCGAATAGACACACCAAACCAATAAAACACGCTTGATGCTGCCTTTTTAACTATCTAAGCAGTACCTAATTAACATACACACATGCTATGTTTATAAAGTTCGTTGTTTTTAAATTCTTGATTTCACGGAGAATCATGAACAGGTAATTTAGTAGTTTTAAAACTTTTTTGCAAAGCTCAAAAGGTACCGAGTTGCATTTATAGCACTGATAAGCCGCAGCATACGGAGCCGTATACGATTTATTAAAATTAAATCCGAATAGTATCAAACAACTTCTGAACATACAAATAGTTGTTCAAATTCTTTATCGACCAACGCACGGCAGCATAGTTTAGTTTAAAGCAGTATTACAAAAGCGTCACATTTTTCTGTCACGGGTCTTACAGGAATATAGTTAAAGTTATTATTATTATTATTATTATTATTAAATGTGCATACTAAAATTGGTAAATATTCAGTTTAGTTTTATTGCTATTGAAGCTTGGGTAGACGTCCCAAAAACTTTACAGCTGTATTTTGAGCAGTTGGAAATGGTATGTGACGACAGATTTTCGAATTGCCTCATAAAGCTCCTCAAGGTCATTATAACAGTTTTTTTTTAAAGGGGTATAGAACTTAAAGTTGGCAACAGTATTTTAATTGGCGGCGATTTTGTCAGCTGTCAAGTGATTTATTTTAAGTTTGGCATTTCAACTTCAACATGAATAATAGACTGACGTCTAAACAACGCTTCCGAATTGTGCAAATTTATTTTGAAAATCATGGTCCGAAATACGCATCGCCATTTATATTTGTATAGTAATTTCATGGAACATGTTTTTTTAGTTCTGAAATTCGTCAACGGCGGCGTTAGTTGTCTTATCTACTTTACATCAAATGTCTTCTATTGTTGTTTTTGCTTCCCATGGCAATTTAGACAAAAACCACTATTAACTCACCAAACAAGAGTTTGTGAACTTCGTCGATAGATGGCACACCAAACGGTCCTCTTATTGGGAATACTATAGATTATAAATACAATGGCATCGCGCACTACGTCCATTTTACGGTGTTTAGCGATGAAGCTCACTTTTGTTTGAATGGATACGTCAATAAACAAAACTACCGTATTTGGAGTTACGATAATTCTCAAGTGTATGTTGACGTTGAGACACCGTTACATCCACAAATACTGACAGTTTGGTGTGCTTTATGGGTTGGTGGAATAATTGGTTCGTACTTCTTTAAAAACGATGCTGGCCAACGTTGATGACCGCTATAGAGCCATGATTACTGACTTTTTCGTTTATCAACTAAACAACCATGATGAGTAGGAGCTGCGGCTTCAACAAGATTGCGCACATGTCACACAGCTCGCGAAACAATTGATTTGTTAATATGTGAGTATATGTGAAGTCGCTAGTCTACGCCGATAAGCCTGAAACGATTGACCACTTGGAGGACAACATTCCCCGCGTTATTGCCGATATACGACCACAAATTTTGGAAAAAGTCATCGAAAATTGGACCTCCAGATTTGACTTCGTCTGAGGCAGCCGTGGTCATATGCCAGAAATCATATTTAAATTATAATGCCATAAGATTATCTTTCGAATAAAGTAAATTTCATGTCAATTTAAAAAATCATCATTGTTTTATTCCATTTCAAAGTTCTGTTCCTCTAAACACACCCTCTACAAATCGGTGTATTTTTTTGACCGTGTTCTTTATTATTCGAAAATTTTGCATATAATCTTCATTTCAGACATATTAAGCTTTTCTAATGTTCTTTTTGCACTTTTTACTAATTAGTGTCGGTAAATTTAAAAAAAATTAAAAATATTTTACCTGTCGAAAACTTGGGCGATTTTATTCGACTTTTGGTTTAAAAATAAATTAAGGGAAATCTTAACCCAGTTATGTCCTCGGAGAGGATCTTGAAATCGTGAGTATTTAAAATGAGTACAAGAAAAATTTGGGATTATTTTTTGAGTAGGTTCTTCCTAATGTTTTATAATTTATTTTGTTAAGTGAATGTAATGTATTCTTGAAATTTTTTTTTTACAGAATTACAAAACTTAAGTCTGGGTTTAAGTCAGAAATATTTTGGGTTGAATAATGATATTGCGTTTTCTAAATATTTTGATTGCGAAACTTTACCTCCTCTAAATTCAAGCTAACTTTTGAAAAAGAAAAAGAAAAACATCTCGCGTTTGAAACGCCTACTCATAAAAGCAGATCTATAATAGAAGTTCTGAAATTTGTAATATGTATAACCTAGTCAAGATATTTTTGATTGAATATATTTTTTTTTTTTTGACAAAGTTTTAATTATTTTTTTTAGGAATTTTGTTTCTTATAATAGTTTTTCTTCTTATTTTTGTTTTAATTTAATTTAACTACTATTCGCCCTATAACTATATTTGTATGATTTCAATCTTCATAAACACCGTTACCTGCTAACAATACTTTCATAGTTCCATGTATCATGCGTAGTGTTAGTATTTTGTTAAATTTTTTCTTTTATTCTTTTGAATTTCTTAGGCACGTGCATTGGTTGATATTTTTTTGTTTTTTATTTTATTTATTAATTTAATAAATTTTTAAATATATTTCGCCTATATAACCTACACTATATAAATGTACTTGCAATTGCTTATTTTTTTTTTAAAGAATTAACAAACGTTTTATTTATTTTTGTTTTTAAATAACCATCTTAGTTTCCTACTCTTAAATATATAAATACATATTTTTGTTTTTTTTTTTATCTTAACTTGGTTTAAATTTTAAATTTTAAAACAAATTTTTTTTCTAAAGGTAGGTAGTACTTTTTTAGCGTTGATACTTTTTTTTAAATATTGTTTTTACTTCTGCGCTACCTATGCGTGTGAGTGTATTGCAATCAATTTGTATCTTTATTTTAATTTTCTGTTAATATCTCTCTCTCTTTTTCTCTACCTGAATTCAAGTGTTCATAATAAGATAATTAGTTCTTGTGGATTTAGTTTTTGTATCTTAAAGATAATTGCTTGGAAAAACGCGCGTTGCAATAATGTAGTAACTGTTTTCTCAGTTTTGTTTTTTTCTATAATCACCTGGAATATCACAAAAATAAAATAAATAAAAACGCCTCACGAAAACGGTGCCGGAAGTATTAGTGGGTCGAAGGATTTTGAAAATTCTACGTAAGAATCTACTTGGCGATAGCCCCATAGTTCCATCGCTTTTGTGCAGGTATTTTGAATGTTTTCAATCTGAAAAGAAAACAAAATATTATGAAAATGACATATTAATAAAAAGACTGATCGGATTTTGAAGAACAAAAAAATTCAAAATTAAATAAAAATTAAAAGTTGTATAAAAAAGACCTAAACATTTTTGTTCGTTACAGATCAAGCTGGTCCGAACAGTAAAACCGAAAGTTAATCATCGTTTAAAATTTAAAGTCAAAGGTAAGGAAAAATCCTTATTAAATATTTGTTTAGAAACATTTTATAAAAATGGGCACATGGGCAAACAAAATCTTTAACTTAAATTCTAAAATATTTGCTTATGAACGAAATCGTTGAAAAAAAGCTCACAGAATTTTGTATGGTTTTATATGAAGGAATGTAGATATGGCTGTTTCAGGGCATCGAGTTTGTCGATATCATAGCAATGAAACCTAAAAGTAGATTGTAGTGGTTGCAAGTTACTCGTTACACTTCAACACTTAAAAAAGAAAAATTTAACAAGGTCAGAGGTGATAATATAGAGTTCTCCAATAAGATATGTTATTTTGAAATATCCCGCTATCTCGGCAGTTGTCACTTTTGAAGTAATAATAATGTAATTTTTTGACATTTGGCAAGTAGAAACTACGCCTTTAAAAATGGAACGATACACGCTTCAACAACGCATTGACGTTGATAAAATTCACAAATAACACCTCTTATTGGAAAACCCTATATCTAAACTTTTATAAAAAAGTTTGGAAAACTCGTGTTTCTAGTTTTTAAGCTTTGAAGACTCGTGTTTCTAGTTAAGCTTTTAAAAGATGGTCGAATACATCATTGCAGGATAAGTTGCCTTTCTCCAATGATATGCGATGCTACGACAGTTGCGTTCCAGTTAAGCTCACAATGATGCAGGTATCGGCGAAGATTTGCTAATATAAGTCAGTGTACACCAAGGGAGCATTATTAGTCCCTTGCTTTTTAAAACAGTCCCTGGCCATTTGCTTGAAAGTTGAGTGACAGCCCGTTATTTTTGTTTCACGTCCCTATTCCATATGGATATCGACGTTTAAGAGGACAACTGATTACGTCAAAAATTAAAGAAAATAAAGTATGTGTTTTTAAACGTGTGGTTTTCAATCTGGCAAGACTTTTTTCGGAGTTGGTCTTTTTGGCAGCTGTCACTTGGTTTATGCTTAGTTTGGTTTGCTATTTCATAATGAATAGACTTATTTCTGAACAACGTTTTCAAATCGTGCAAATTTATTACCAAAATAATAGTTCGGTTCGCGCGACGCATCGCGCACTGCGTCCAATATTAGGTCGACATAATCGCCCAGGAATTTATAAGAGCCATTCGCGGCGGCCAATCGCCCGAAATCATTTTAAAACATAATGGCAAATCCTTATCTTTAAATCTAAATTTTTGGCCATAACATTAAATTATGTATATGCGTTTCATTTCTTCTTGAAACCCAAAAAACACCCTTTACTTTTTCTGATCAAAAAAGGCATTAATTTAAACGGATCAAAAGGTGTTAATACCCAGAAACTATCATCAAAATCGAGCGACAGCTTCGGATAACAGGAAAAGCAAAGCATGATTGAAAAAGAATACACAAACTCGAGGAAGAATATACGTCAAAATACCATAGTCACATGCCATTGAAGAGTTTTTGAATAAAGGACGATGTCATTAAACATCTTAGCACAATTATTGGATAGTGAAAAGAATGCGATAACACTTCTGCTTCCTGACACCTCGTTAGCGGCTTATTGGCATAGACCAGACCTTATACTGAAACCTACGATAAAAACTCTCAAGGAGTCAAAATAAATTGGAAGAAGTCTCCACCAAAGGTGCCGCCACCGACTGGCTCAAAATCAGCACCAAACAGTAACGTGCTGTGGATGCATTGCCACTCTTGTTGCTCTTTATGTGACACTTTGAATTGTTTCATCCAAAAACACGACTTATCCCTTATTTCTTCCAAATACTCATATAATAACAGATTTGATATCTGCCAAAACAACATGGCTGCCATATGTAGTGACAATCGAATCGTCCCTATTATAAAACCCTTAATTATCATGAAATCATTTATAACAACAAGCTTCTACAGTTACTGAAAGGTTGTTCAATTCGCGCAGGTAGATTTTGGCGGCCATGTTGCTTTGATAACATCTTTCAAATCTGTTGTTCAGTATTCAGGTACTGATAACCTGAGTACTGAACAACAGATTTGACAGATGTTATCAATCAGATCAGATTCAATAATCATTGTAATAAGTGTTCGTAAGTCCAGGTATTTCGTCCGTTGCGCCCATTTTTTGTTAGACAATGTGGCCCTCCGCAGTAGATTCTTCAACGTTTGTTGGCCGACCAGTTCGGTTATCAATCAGCATAAATTTCGCCACGGTCCGTTTACGTGTACCGCAGAGTCCGCGGCAGTAGATTTTTCGCCACGCACAAGAACTCGGCTTTTCGAAGACATCAACTTGGCGAATTTCGAGGCGGGGATCGAGCTGCACCCGAACAAGATACAACTGACCCAGGAGCTCAAAGTTCATGAATATAGACAATCCCGTTTGTTCGCTGACTGTGCTTGGGAGCGTTTGGAAGACGACACATTTTTGCGAAAAATTCAAAACCTACCCGCCTTATTGAAAACCTCCTTAAAATCTCGTTTACATCTACCCCCATTTCAGTGTTAACAATTTGACTGGGGGCTTACATTGGTTCTTACTAATTTTAAACCTGTGTAATGCTTACTTCAGTTGGCACCACAGACATACAATACAGACCGCCAACTCTTTAAAGTTTCTCTCTTTGCCTACCAGCTTGATGCTCATTTTATTTTGAATATGTTTAAGCTCTCACTCAAGCTCACCCGTGCATTTTAAATGGTAAACCGATACACGAAAAAAAAAATGCACAGGCAGAGATATACATATTCCGTGGTGAATAAATTATTTTAAGAGTAGTAAGAGTTGGCGGTCTATATTGTATGTCTGTGGTTGGAATGTTTGCTTTAAATTTGGCTTGAAAAATAAATGTAAGTGGTAAGTGACCCAAAACAAACAAAAAAACGACCAAACTGTTCAAATTAATTATTTAAGAAGCCCTTTTCTCTGAATCTAATACTTAAGAAAGTATTCAACTATTAAAAATTCTTATAAAAACGTATAAAAAAAAGAATCTTTCATTCCAAAGTCTGAACATGGTAAAAAAATTCATTGCTTCAATTTTTTAATAAAAAAAAACTCATATTTTCTTCTTCAAATGTAATTCTTACCTCTTCGAATGATAAATCATTCTCCCAATGGAATGGTGCTGACTTTGAATCTCTAAATGTGGAACTTACACCGCCAATGTTAAGTTTAGTATGTGTGTCTAAGAATTCTTCTACCATCGGATCAAATGGTAGCCCAAAGAACTGCAATATCTCTTGCGTCATTTCGTATGGATTCACCGATAAATCTTCGTATCTTAGAGTTCTGTGGAAATAATAATAAAAAAAATATCCATCCATTAAATTCATAGAAAAAAAACAAGAAACCATTCTTTGTGCCTCTTGGCATCATCATCATCATCATCATCACATCCATACCTAAATCGGGACGGATATTTTTGTATGAGAATCTCTGCGGCTTTGTAGTCATCTATAAGGTCATTGCACAAGTTCGAAGCTTCGTCGCAGTCGGGATTACCAGGGCACCAGAGGCGATGTTTCCGCGATTGCATTGTACCACGTGGGTCACGTACCAGCAAGAGTAATCGGACATTGAGGCTATAAAAAAGAATAAAAAAAAATTTGTTTATAAAGCGAGTGAAATTATTGAGTTTTTTTTTTTTTTGTTATGCTAAAGACCAAGAGCTCGAAAATAATGGAGAGTGGTCATTACTTTCTTTTAATGCGAAGAACACTGAAAAAGATAAAAAATAAAGCAAAACAATGCGAGTGTGCCATCTGTGTAAAGAATCGCATGGGTACTTATTAATCTCTTGACAGATTAGTTAATTAAAATGCGGAAGATGCAGTATGGAAATGGGGAGAAGTGTCTTCTTGGCCCAGATTTACTTGATCTTTGACTTTTACAATTTATTTCACACTTTTCACTAAGTCAAGGGGATATGAATGTAGACAGATGAAATAATTGAAACATTGTAGGAGCATGTGGACTGGTATATTCATGCAACTGCTGAGGAATGGGATTTGGGTTGGAAGTAAATGGGTATAAGGAAAGCTTGACTCACTAAGAGAAAGCATATTTTTTTGGGATTAGGGATATTTTGATGAACTTGATTTTTGTTTCGAGATGTATGGTAATACATTTTAACACTGTCAAATGCATCAACAATTTTGGATGTTTTCAGACAGTTCTGGAGTGTCCGATTAAAATAAGTACAGTTCTTTGGGATGCCTCTGGGGATCGGCACACAACCAAAGTCAATGCCTTAATCTTTCAGGTTAATCGAATTCCGGTTGTTAAAAAGATAGATGGTGTTAATTGGAAGTGTGGAAGTGACTCAAAAAAGAATGCATAACACCGAAGTGGCCTATTTCGCATTATGTGATCCTCTATATGTATTATTATAGGACACTGTCTAATGGATAGAGACACGCGCGCCGCAGGAGAGCTTGTTATCTTCAACGACTTCTGTAGATGCTGCATGGATAAGGAAGAAGAGTAAACAACTATCCATCTTCTTCTTACACTCCCTGAACTGTTTAAGAAACGTGAACTAAGGAAATCCTTAAATTTATTGATAAAGGATATTTAATCATCGTCATAAATGTGAAAAGATAAATTTTATATTTGAAATCAGCTAAGTTTTATACAAAGTAAACAGTAAAGGAACTAGCTGACTGCCTTGTGGAACTTCAGAGAAAACATAGAATTGTTCAGAATATTCATCTCTAAAAATGTGGGTCTCGCCGCATGTCTGCCAGTGAGGTAGTGTCCTGTGACCTGTGAGTACACCTATGTATAACAAAGCTATTGCATCTTCTGGTTAGAGGGATAAAAGTCTTTGGATCTACATTTCGCCAAATCTGGTTTTGTTGCTAAACATTTGTAGCATTTTGCATAAGCAAACATTAATGATCGACAGCCGAGTACTATATTGTAAGTTAGTTGAGATGAGATAGAATGCATGGATTTCACACCAAATTCAGACACAATGATGATGTCCTTTGCAGATATCGAAGTTTTCTTTGAGCTAGTTTAAAACCTCTTTAATTGACATTGATTCCGCCTGGGAAGCGTACAATTGTTTGGAAGACGAAAGGAAAGACTGAGATTAAGTCTGTTTGAGTTTAAGTAAGCACCTCCCAAGACCCTATCACTGAATCTATACAAAAAAAAACAAAAATGAAGGGTCTGTTTGTAATTTCAAAATATCAACTTTTTACTAAATGCATATGAAAGAATTAATCTTATTTCAAAATACACTTGGTCAAAATATTTTTGACAGAAGGAAATTGAAAAAACATTTTTCTACGTACACCTCTGGTAAATAAAATTATGAAGTTTTAGATGTAAATTAAAGTAACTTTTTTTTTACTTTAGGCTAAAGATATCTCGCTGACTTTTTAAGATGAAAGGCAATTTTGAGAGACCCAGTGCTGCCATTTAATTTGAATAATTTAAGCGAAAATTGTGTACATTTTGGACAAAGTGCCTTATTTGGTTCACATAAAAGATGTTCCGTGGGGCGTAGACATTCCGTTATATCTTTTGTGGGCCTTATGTAGTGTTTGTGTTTTAAAAATAAGCTTGGCTAAGAATTAAACATAGTTTAGAAAATAAAATGCACGACTGGGTCGCTCGTTCCTGCTCTGTGGGTACAAAAACTACCATTTTAAGTTTATCAAATAAATAAATGGTTTTAAAATTAGCGCATAACATTTTGTGAAAACATTTTAAAAGTATTAAGTCAGACAATTTAAATTCTTTATTTTAGAAGTGTTTTATCTCCCGCTACACTTTTTGCTATTTTTTTAATACCCGTTTTTTTAACGTCCCTTACTTCGTTTAAGTAGGATCTTGAATTGAATAAAGTTGTGTATTACGTACAAATCAGTCAAGTAGTTTTAGGGGAAATTGATGAATACATAGAAGTTGGATTGAATTGTTCAAAGGCCGTTTATGTGACGAAAATAAAAAAAGCCTTGGCTTAAGCTATCTAGCATTAGAGCGCACTTGATTTCCTTGTCAATTATGAGTAGCTTAAAAAAGACAATTAAAACCAGACTTTTACTACGCGCATTCTGTCCAAATATCTGCAGTTTTTTATGGAAAGAACTCCCTGTATTTAAGGAAGTCTTATGAAACTTAATGGTGATCTCGAAAAAATATTTGAAAATCTTTTAGAGCATGTCACTTTGAGAAAATCTGTAGTTTTTATTTGGGAAAATAATTTCAATCCACCAGTTTCCAAAATATTTCGAAAACCAATTTTTTTTTAAAAAACTTTAAAAAATAAAAAAAAACTTTTTGGAAGTTTTGAAATGCAATATGGATTTAATTGTACGAGTAAATGACTTCCTGTGAGAACAAATTCCGAAAAATTACAAGAAAATCAAACTTTTCATTAAAGATTGTGTGACAGGAATCGTTATTTTTCAACCTAGAGCAAAAATATATAAAATGCACGACTGGGTCGTACAAACTTGCTTTAATGTGTTAAAATGGTCTTAGGACTTGAGATTTTGGGAAATAGGCATTGAAAAAATCATATGAAATTTTATTAATCACTTATCAATATTTAAAACGTTTTTTTTTTTTTTTTTTTTTTTTTTTTTTTTTTTTTTTTTTTTTTTTTGAGAAAATGAAGTAAGCCATCTGATTTCTTTTACTATTTTGAAATTTAGGAAAAAAAAAACTTTAAAAATCGTTTGACCAGTTTTTTTCAAACAAAAAAGTTAGAAAACATTTATTCTAAATTTATTTGAGTATTTCAACTAGCACTTTGTATTTTTATCGAAAAAATTAAATTTAAAAAAAATTGATTAAGCCATTTTGAAAAAAAAAAATTAAAAAAAAACTTTTTTTGAAAGATATAAGAATTACATCACATTTTTAATCTACTCCGTCGATGAACCAATCGAAGTAGACACACTTACAAGCAAGCACTGGCAACTGAGCCAGTCGGCTCACTTTAAGAATTAATATTATTTTGTCTATAAAAGGGCTTTTACATCGAAGTCGATTAAGTAGTTTGCTAGAAACTCTGAAACCGGTCCAATGGGAGGTATCGTTATAAGACTTTTCCTGAAAAATCTGTAAAAACCAAAACATAAAGTTTACACAAAAAACACCATTCAGAAATTTTTATCAAAATCGTAGAAGCCGTTTTTGAGAAAAATTAATTTTTCACTAAAAATCATATGGCAGGTACCTTTAGTTTTAGAGCTAGAATGCTAATTCTAAACACTTCTCCGTAGGACGTCACAATAAATCGCAAATCGGGTCAGCCGGGTGTAGGACAGAATTGTCCGAACCACTTTTTTCGACTTCCTTATCATCGTAATGTTATGTTTATTATTTTTTTTTTTTTGAGAATGCATAACTTGTGTTATAATTCGTAGTAATCGCAAGTAAAAAAGAATGTTCTTATTGGAAAGGTATCAATTCGAGCGCAGCTTAAACTTAAAGAAGTATAGGTTTGCAGCATTCCTAGAGACACAATAGGTAAAATACTTTTTTTGGGTCTTTTACATCATTGTAATGTTGTGTTTGAATAAAAAAAGACCAAAAACAAATTTTGATTCCAACAACAACAAATGACCAGATTCGTAAAAGGAAACACCTATCCTCGTGCATATAATTATGATAAGTATCTGCTACATGCATGCAACCTAAACAACAGTAGATACCACGTATCTACTCATTCAAAATGCAATTGTTAGCACTATTTCCGGTTGCATACAAAGATAACATAAAAATAAATTCCAATAATAATTATTCAAGTTAAAAAAAAAGAAAAAAAAAAAGATTTATCAACATTATTTATCTCACACATTTGCACACATACCTATACTCGTAAGCCTTTGGGGGAAAATATTTTCCACAATTATTGCATTTTAATATCAGCAAATCTGTTCGTTCATTGTTTTAATTACATTTGACCGTCCGCATGTAAATTAATTGTAATTGTAAATTATAATTTATGCGGTGGAATCACACAAGTATGGGCAATTATTTGTACGCTCTCATGGAACGTTGCACATGAAAAATGGAACCTCATTTAGTAGTGTGACATTAACCTCGATGGCTATAAAGTGAAAACTTTTTTTTTACTAAAAGATAGGAGATGGCAGGAGAAGCAGAAGCAGAAACAGACGAACATAATAAGCACTGACAATGCGTGGTCAGAGTGAATTGAAAATGACCTAAAAAAAGGGTTATCGTAGGATTAAACGGGGATAAAATAATACTAAGTAGAGATAAGTTGCAGGGAACATTAGCCAGATTGCTGATAGAAAAAGGTTACAAAAAGAAGATAAATTGGTTAAATGAATTTATGTTTGCCAGACTTGGTAGTTTGTATAATTAAGTGCTGCAGTAACAGAGGTGAACACAGTTATTTCATGGAAATCCGGTGAATGTTTTTGTGTGTGTATGTGAGAAAGATTTCTCTATAAATGAGCCCAAATGAGTAGGTTAGATGCATGAACATCAGGAGATGCAATTACGTTTTGTTTGGATTGATGAATCGCACTTAGCTTGCTTTAGGCTATACACATCAAGTAAGGTAGAAAATTTTAGAAGTGTCTTGCTGCCTCTTAAAGTTCATCAATTAAAGTACCTTTTAAATACCAATTTAAAGTATAAGGTGCACGAATATAAATTTTTTTTATTCTAATAAAAACGAAAGTATGTAGTCAATTTTAATTAAGTTTTAGTTTGCAATATCAAAATCATTTGGGGTCCCCGGCAGTTGGTAATTGGGAATCCAACAAAAATGTTCAATGAAACACAAAATCATGCAGTTTTTGACCTAGGACAGTATCTAAAACTAGAGTTAAAATGTCCACGAAGGCTCGCTTTTCCTGCACAAAAAATGTCATCAGAAACGAAGGCATATCTCCACGCAACACACACTAGCTATAGACAGTGGCTATCAGACCGATATACTAACTTATATTGAAGCAGTATGGTGGTCTGCTATAAATAAAGTGACTTACCGTGACAGCTATCCCTCAGTGGACCAGATGGAACGGGCCCATCCGCAATTGTGCGAGAACAAGCAATTCGTATCTCACGAACTCACACCCGAAAAAGCGGGTTGCTCCGTTTTGTTAACTTTTCTATCAGTTTAGTTTACAAACGTAAACTTCGCTCGCTATCGCATTTTACGGACGAAAATTTGACATCTGACTGTGAATAAATATGAGAGTGAGAGGTATGCTGACTTTGTGTGTGACGTCGCAGTCATCTTATTGTAAAGAGGTTCATTTCACAGGTTGGACCGCAACGTTTCGTTGGGTTTGGCACTACCTTCCGTTTGTTTAGTCCATTATAGTTCAGCCTTAAGAAGATACAGATCAATTCCAGTCAATCCGACTAGGCCATCCCCCGGCTGGTTTTTGCGACTAACTTCCAAATTACCATTCCATTGAGGTCTGCTTTGGACGAGGGGGAGTTCTTGGGAGATGATTCAGTTCACTTATATGACTCAAAGACAGAGGCTGGTATGTGTGACGGCGTGTACCCAACCTTTGTAGCATTTTCCAGGCGAAAATTCCGGTACTATCCTGGCTCAAGAAAAGTCTGATATCCACGTCGAATATTTGCATCTTTTCAAACAGCCAAGACTATGACATGTCTTTATCTATTCAACCTCTGCTCTCATTAAAAGACAAATGCAATGTTGCAATTAAGAAAATTTTTCTTCGAAGATACCGGCGATCTAACACCCACATCAGATATCCTCGGTTAATTGAAATTTGCAAGAGGTTTAATGAGTGAGGTTATTCCTCGACTTCGTATGTGGTATCCCAATAGACCTATTTTGGTCTAAGTGTATCAGACGTTATCCTGACACCCACTTTGACCTTATTTAAATAAGGAATAAATAATTAAAATATTGTATCACAGACAGTGCCGTGGAACCATGGTCTAGTTAGGGCCTCGTCAGGAGGCAGTATAGTTATACCTCGGGTAAAGGTAAGGTGTCCGACAGGTATACAGTCCTCGGAGAGGAAGACATTCACCTCATGTAAAATCAAAAATGACATTTCGTCCAAAAATGTGTAGGATCAACTGACAGATCTTACCTACTAAGAATTAAAAATGTCAAATTTGCAGAAACGTCATATTTTGAAGGCGATTTGACACTTATTTTTTTGAGTTTTAGACGATGGTAAATAAGCCAAAATTTTTTTTAAAATTCATTGCATCGTATGATACAGGGTGTGCTCCAATAAGAAATTCAAATAACTTTTTTTTAATCGATGTACATCATCATTTTTTTCGTATTGGATAGAAAATTAAATTTTATTTTGAATAACTAATTGTTTTCAAAGATTATAGACCGAAAATGACCTCCACGCTCACCCACGCATATGCGGCATAAAATTGTGTATTGCGGCCTGAAGGGTTGAAGTTGGGATCGCCTCAATTATTATCTTAATGGACTGCTGCAATTCAGTCAAATTCCTGGGTTTCATTTTGTACACCTCCTGCTTCACAGTTAGTTCCGAAACAATCTGCTTTACATAACCCCATAAAAAAAAGTCTGGTGCAGTCAGGTCAGGTGACCTTGGGGGCCAGCGAAAATATAGGTAATTAATTTGTTTGGGAATTTTTGTTGGAGCTCCGACATAACTGGTCTGCCTGTATGTGTAGTTGCTGGAACCAAATGCTGTTAAACGGGATACGTCTTCGGGGCAGTTCTGGGTAAAAAAAAACTCCTTCAACATATTTAAATAACGGTTCCTGTTTGTAGCACGATTCGTATATGTTTGTACATTGTACATGCGCGTCAAACAAGCTATCGCTTAAAGGCAGAACTATAATGAACAGAAACCTATATACTATAGTTCAATCGACATGGCGGAAAAAGTCGGTTTAGGTGGAAAAAGGTCAGAAGCTAATGAAACTTGGGGTATTTTTGTTCAGAGATAGTTAACTAATATTTTGCTAAGTTTTTGACCTCGAGGGCCTTGTGCTAAAAAGAGGAGCGGGGAGGGGGATAACTGCAAATGTTCGACCTTGCTCCGGTTTTTCCTCAATAACTTTTTTTCTTACGTCCTATGGCAAACGCATATTCTACTTTTTTGATATGGCGCTTCAAAGAACAGGTTATTTTTCAAAACTTTTTGGTATTTTTTATCGATTTGAAAAATGGCCTTGACATACAGCTCTGCGAAAAACTAGGATATGTTTTTCCGGTAGGACGTAAAGAAACAAAAGTTATTGAGGGAAAACCGGGACAAGGTCGAAAAATTTGCAGTCCCTCCCTCCTTTCAAAAAAAAAAAAAAAAAAAAAAAAAAAAAAAAAAAAAAAAAACACTTGCTTCCTAAAGCTATTTCCGTTTGAGTATAAGTAGGTCTCTCAAAGCGTATTTGTGGGTAATCATGTATGAAAACGAGGAAGCAGCAAGCGATGAACAATTTACTAATTGAAGAACCCGGAAGTTTTCCGAAACTCAGTTACTAACTAACTTAAGGTGGAGCCAGACATTCCATTGTTGACCACGGCCTCAACTAACAAACCCCGCCAGCTAGGCCGATCCCTAGCCAGTGTCCACCAGTTGCGCACACTAATTTGGTTGAAGTCGTTCTCCACTTGATCACGCCACCTTAGATAGGGTCTTTCAGATCTATATGTGCGTCGGCCCTCCTGGTCGGAATTGAAGACTCTACGGGCTAGTGCGTTTCCGTCCATACTCTTTACATGACCCAGCCATCTAAAGTTTTGATCAGGTCAATGTCGCTGTATTGCGACATTCATTGAATCTTCTCCTTCATATTCCGAAACTCGGTTACATCGCTTTTATTCTGCGGTTCAAAACGATTCTAATCAAAGCCGATATGAAAAAAATTAACACCATGAAAGAAATATGAAAATCAAAAAAAAAAAAAAAATCTATATCAAGAAACTTAAATTTTGAACACGTGCAATTTGTTATGATTTATGGCTTTGAATACCCAACGTCTCTGTAAATTTGACAAAGCTTAAATTTTCATTTGTTAACAATCTTAATTCATATTCATACCCAAAATTTTCAACTTTGTCCATAAGCTAACAGATAACAGATGTTTTTAATTTGTTTAACGTTTTAAGTCAAATAAAGACACAATAAATCACAACTTTAGAACACAACAACTTATCCCCAGATCATTGGAATTTGTCGTCCAATAAATAAATGATGCAATCACCTTGAAACTACACACGATTTAAGCTGACGCAATGCAACACTGTGGCATGCCAAAGCGAATAAAATAAAGGTGTTGCCATAGTTTAAAGAAGAAACAGCACCATCTGTTGATGAGCAATTCAACTCCAATGCACTCTAAAATGAACATCACTTGAATGCAAAAACAAAAATCACTAAAACGAGAAAAAGAATCCGCACTATAATGGACTTAAATTGCACACACATATCTTTTTGAATTCTTAATGGCACGAATGTATCCCCGCCGCAAGTAGTATCTTCATATTCACGGATATGAAATGGAAAATAAAGACTGCAGAGATTCAAGCATATATAAAACTGCTTTAACCAATTTCCAAAAGCAAATAATAATTTGAATAGCTTTTCATTTTCTCTGCTTTTGTAGATTTAAAAAAAAATTCATCCGGAATATAATTTTTCATATTGAAATATTTATAAAGACCAACGAGGATAGTTTTCATCTAGTTTCTTGAGCCAGAGAACCGTCACCGTCACCGTCCGTCGGTCGTCGTCATTGCAGATTTACGAAAAAAAAAATGTTCCTCTTATGCATCTCATATATGGGCTATATGGCAATGGCAATGGTGACGACAATTCCATAAAAAGATAAAGAAATCCTAAAAGTCACGTTCCTTAACAGGAGCACCAATAGCAACACCAACACCAACACCAGCTGGTGGACACGATGGCCAGTGACCGACCAGTCTGTTTCCCACTTTCCAGTATCGTGTCGGAAATGTTTTCTAAACTTCAATATTTTTGTTCGAAAAATAGCATAAATGCCCTACCCTACCCCATAGCTCTCCATGCAATCACGTAGCAAATGTTTCATGAGTGTGTGCTTAGTGGTTTCATGGATGACCATAAAACTAGAATTGTTGGTAGTTTTATCGTAAATTTCGCACCAAACCATCCGTAGCCACAATCGGCTTTTATACTTTAGCTTAAGCTTCAGCTCCAGCAGCAAGAGTGTCAACTTTTAAGTGCGTGTCTTGCAATTTTCTGATGTCGTCCATCTGTCCTCGATTTCATTTCAAATCATTTATGGGATGTCCCACGCATTATAAAAAGTCTTTTGGTGTTTCCAACTAGAACCAGATAGACGAACGGGGGACGGCCGCCGCGCCGGTCAGTAAAAGTGCATTCAAATGCAAACTAATAGCATACTGCATTTATTTATTTTTTTGTCCGGCCACATATGTATACATATATGCATGATGACAAAACTGGGACTGCGATACACAAACCTCTTTGAGTTATTTTCGAAGCACATTTGCGTGACCCACTTGGCTCAAAAAAGACTATCAGGAACATAATCGTGCCGTGCCGCAGGGAAAATCCTCGATTTTTATTTTATCTTCAATAAGGCTGAACCATTATTTTCATCCGCATTAGTTTGTTGTAAAACGTATTTATTATTTGTATCTATGTATGTTTGTATGTACATTCACTATTACCAAATATTGTGTAGACAACATGAAAAAGGAGAAGAAACCATTACGGAAACGCATTATCGTGTCTGGATGACCGGTTTATGGAGCCAAATACTTTCGATTAAATGAAGTTGAAAGGATTTGCGTTCAACGGCTTAAGTTGTTTTTATGACAGCAAATAAGTTTTTTTTAAAGGAATATTTTAATGTGAGTAGTTTGTAATTTCTGTAAATTAGGATGGTTTGGTTTTACTTGCTCTTTAGGTAAGCCAAGTATTGAATTTGAGGAGGAATGAAAATTGAGGTTAAAATCAAACTCAATATTACCATGACAGAGTAGAACCAAAAAGTCTGTCCTTATTCACCTTGACCTATAGGTAACAACATAATATCGATGTTTTTAAGCTCGCCTCAAACTGTAACCTTTCATGTAATAGGTTTTGTTTGATCCGGAGTATCTCCAAAACGGCTCTAGGAATTTTGATGAAATTTTTAATGTTCTTTAGCGTGGTTTTATAAAACGGCGTTTTTATACCCTTTTCTATAGAATGGGTATATTGGTGTGGAGTTTGTAACATAGAGAAATAATACCGTTAGGTTTAGAAAAGTATATAATATTCTGACTCAGAATCAAAAGCCTAGTCGATTTAGCCATGTCCTTCTGTCCGTCCGTCCGTATGTATACTCTCTAGAGGTCGCAATTTTTGAGCTAGAAATCTGAAATTTGATAAATCTAATCCTTGGTTCAAGAGTAAGGCTAAGTTCTTGAACCGGGAAAATCCACCACAAACACGCCCACAATCGCTATTTTAGTTCAACAAATTAAATTTGCAAAATTAAATAATGTTTTTTGTACAGTTACGATAAAAGCATAACGCTTAAATTTTGCACACGTAAGCTTTAGGTTAACCTTCTTCCAATCAAATAAAAATATTTCAGTTTGGGCGTGGCTGACTCCCATTTTTCATACAAAACCATCAATATTGTTTTTATAAATTAACAATTGTTATATGAAAGCAAAACACATTAAATTTGGAGGGTATTACTTTCACATATACATCTTGTGTATGAAGTCAAAAAATTTGATTTTGGGAGTGGCTGACTCCCACTTTTCACTAGAAACTATAAAAAAATTGTTTTTGTAAATAAACGGTATTTATAATTAATCCGCAAGCCAAAATTTTGCGTCTCTTAATAGAAACGAAAAGGTTTGTGTATGAAAAGAAATTTTTGAATTTTGGACGTGGCTTACGCCTACTTTTCATGAAAGAACGAAAAACGTAGCCTTAAGAATTTAAGGCATTTCCAATGTTTAATTTAAACCTTTTTCCTTCCGTTCGTTATTTGAGAAATATATCTCTACATTTTCTTTTGTAAATTTTTTCAATACGCCCACTTTTAAAGGCGTGATTTTGGTAAAATACCTTTGTTCAGGTAAGATTGTTTAAAAACTACTCGATTCAGCTGTAGTCTTACACATATGCCTAAATACTGAAAAAAGTGCAGTTAGTGCTTCAAATTTTTAAGACACGCCCACTTTTAAGGGGCGTTTACGTCAAAAGTCGTATAATACATTAATTTTGTTATGTGTTTTTAACTATCCTCCACAGTTTTGATGTAAGAAGATGAACACTTCGGTTTGTGTTCCTTGGTTACGTAGCAGAGTGTATTTCAAGAATTATTAAACACACTCATCATAATCGCTATTTCCATTCAAAATCTAATTTTTAAAAATTTAAGCTTTGTTTTGTTTTGTTCAAATCGGTCAGCAAGCTTAAAATTAAATGTCACTGAGCTCATACTAATTGCCTTGGCAATAAAAAGTCTTAACTTTGGGCGTGGCACACGCCTTTTTTTTATTAAGCCAGCAGTCATGAACATCGGCCACCCAAAATTAATGTTATTGAATTTTTTCCTGTCTGCTTAAATAGAACTTTGTTTCTGAAACTGGAACAGCGGCTGGTTTTTGGAGGCGAACGTACACATACAAAATTATATAGGGAATAGGGTAGCCAACAGTTCTATGCAAACTCACTGTAGCTCTCGCGTATGTTTTTTTTAATAAAGTCGATATTTCATAAAAAAAAAAATATGTTCTAGGATAGCGGTATTGTTGGAGATTGACGAGCGACGTAATCAAATGCGATTCCAAAGCCAGCACAGACTTAGTCAAAACACCAAACTCCCGAAGAATGATTTTGGAAGCTGTACCGCTTAAGCCGAGATACAGCACATATCTTGATAGAATAAATGCGTCCACACATGAAGCAGGGACAACGGAAAACTTGTATCCCTTTCCTAATTTGTTTTTGTGCCTCATTGCAAAATTTGTTTTTACCAAAGGAAGGACAGTTTTATCAAGTGTTGTGGCTGAAGTCTTTTTGGTACTCCAGAACAAGTTGCCGAATATTATTGATCACCGCCCATCCTTTCTCATCGCGTGTTCGGTCTAAATTCTAATGCGAGGAAATTTGACGTTTGAAATAAAAACGTCAAAGTTACACGAAATGATGATTGCGATGACATGAATTGAGCGCAGAACAAAACAAAAACAAAAATGCAAAGGCGATGCGTGTCCGTGACGTCAATGAATGAAAAATTTAACATGGGTAACAGGAAACAAATACATTTACTTTAACTGTTCAATTACACAATGTTAAGTTTTGAACTCAGATTTCGGTTGCATTCTGAACAACTTATTTCACATGATGTATCTTTTAAGAATCTGAGAATATGGTATTGCTTTATTTTTGCTTTATTCTAATAAATTTGATTTGAACTTGAAAATCTAAAGAAAACCTACTCACTTTAAGACATACAACGACACAATCGATTTTCTCAGACAAATCACACGAATGTGTGATGTAACTGCAAATTGAATTCTGTGGCTTATATACGCTATTGTTTATTTCAAGGCTTTTCAAACCCATCAATCCTAATCCATGGGTCAATTGTTAGCTAACTAATAAAACTACAAGAATTCAGTCATTGAACATTTTGTTCTCCATTGTACCTAGTGCACTGTCAAAGTTAACCACAAATCCCAAACCCATTCACTGAGTTCCGACATTGTGCAAAGTTCCGATTGCGGTAATTCTATTCAACCCTTACAAAAGTCAAAGTAATGAAAAACACTACAACTAGTGTAAGTATAGATATATGTAAGTACCTACCTACTTCTCCATTGTAAAAGTTTATGTGTGGTTTAAGATTGTTTTAATTTTTTTTTTATTTTTATTTTTATTCGTTTTACCATGTGTGGAAATAATAATTCTTGGTACAAGGTCAACCAGCAGCATAAAGCACAAATATATCCGCTATTAGCAGCGGCGGCGCGGTGGTTCGGCGAACGATGCAAGATGCGGCGGCGGCGGGCGCTTCAAAAAAAAAAAAAAAAAAAATGCAGGAAACGAGGGAAATGCCCATAAAACATTTGCATACAATAAAACTGAACAATTCAGTGATGATGATGAGTTGTATTTTTTCATGCTTGCTTTTCTCTTGGGAATCCGGTTGATAAAGATGTTGGTCCGCCTGTAAGCCGTTATAGCTCTAATAAAAAATTAAATGAGTTAATAAAAAAAAAATGTTGGCAACTGAGTTTGAGGGTCTTCTTCTTTGAGAGCTTGAAAGAATGAGTCAGTAACTTAGTCAATGCACTCATCAAGTTTGATATTTCATTAACCTCTATAGTTTTGCTGGGTCAATGATTCAAAGCTACGAGTTGATCGATTAGCTTTCTGTTAAAAGTTAAAAGTCAAAAGTCAAAAGAGAATGGTGTTTTGCTTTTGTGTTTTAATAATTTAGTAATTGCAAAAATCATAATATGAAAAATGTTAGTTTGGAGGGCTGAGAAAGAATAAAGATTTATGGGGTAAAATCAACATTTAAGGCTCAACGGTGCCGATTTTACTTTTGGACTTTGGCTGAGAGTGTGAAGGCAGCGAAGTTCCCAAAAACTCAAATTTAAAATAAAGTGACTTACCGTGAAAATGTAAGCAAAGTCTAGCGATGTGATCGGAGCCTTCTGAGCAAACATCCACTACCTAGTCGGTGCAAAACTTAGAGTACGGATTTAAATGGAAACTCTTAGGCGAACAACAACTAAGCCGAGGAAATTCAATGTAGGACGACTACAATCGGAAGAGATCGCCACTGCCTATGCCGACCGAACCCGGAAGACCAATGGCAGCTATGTCAACAAGCCATAAGAAGTGCTGCGTCAGGGGTATTGGGCTTCTTATAGCCTCCCTCCAAAAAACCCCTGGTTCGACTCCGAATATGCTCAGGCAAACAAAGCCAAAACAGAGGCACACGAGTCGTGGCTCCTGAGAGATACAAGAGTGTCCAGAAATATCTAGGTTGAGCGAAGAAAGGATGAGAAAACGGCTACTAAGGAGGAAGAAAAAAGAACATCAACAACGCGAAGTCGAAGAGATGCAGAGATGTTTTTGCAGAAATGAGGTGCGAAACTTCTACAGAAGAGTGAAACTGTCAACATCAGGTTTCACAAGCCGCCCTGGATTTTGCAAAGATCAGGATGGAAACACCATAGTAGAAACGCAGGCGATGTTAACTATCTAGAGAGACTACTTTAACCAAGACCAACTTGTATTGTACCAGTCAGATAACCCACCCATTAACAAGTCACACCCAACCCGGGGAGCACAATGGATCCAACGAGATCCGAGTGAAGTGGTTCGGCAACACATCACCCCACCTAACCTATTCTAACTAAGTTAACAGTTAATCTAGATGACGGTCATGAATTACATCCGCCCGACCAAAATGAAATCAAAGTAGCCATTACCAGGATAAAGATGAAGAAAGCAGCTAGATGCGATGGTCTACAAGCGGAACTTTTTAATCACGCTGGAGATGACCTGGTAAGGCGCATACACCAACTCATCTGAAAAATATGGTCGGAGGGTGAGTGGAATCTCAGTACCGCCTACTCTACGCCAACTATAGAGGCATAAGTCTTTTAAACATTGCCTATAAGATTTTGTCCAGCATTTTATGTGAACGTCTCAAGCCGTTTGCTTCAGTGAATGCAGCTTCAGACCTGCAAAATCTACGACAGACCAAATTTTCACATTACGCCAGATCCTGGAGAAAACCCAAGAATATAACATCGACACCCACCACCTGTTCGTCGATTTTAAAGCAGCCTACGACAGTGTTGATAGAGTTGAATTATATCGTGCCATGTCCAAACTGATACGCCTTATCAGGATGACGTTGGACAATGCTCGCTGTTCCGTCCAAGTTGGTAGGGACGGCTCTATGCAATAGCTCCTAACGTATTAATTCCTAATGAAATAAGTCCTAATGAAGAAATTCCTAACAATGAGTGCAATAATTGCTAACACGAATAAATGAAATAAGTCCTAAGTGGGGATGTAATATCTCCTAATTTAAAAATGAAATAAAACCTAACGTTAGGATTTAATTCATAATGAATTAATTCCTAAAAAAAAAAGGTGAAAGAATTCCTAATACAATATTTGTGTTAATGTATGTTAGCATAGTTGAGTAACATTTCCTTGACTTCTTGTTTAGAAGGATAAATAAAAAAGGAAATACCTATATAGAAATGAAAAACATGATTAAAAAATATATCTTCTCGGGAGTCCGCGGCGGGTGCGGCGGGCGCGACGGGTGCGACGGACGCGAAGAACGCGCCACCACGCGGCGCGACGCCCCCCCCCCCCCCGGGCGGGTGCGGTGGGCGCGACGGGTGCGACGGACGCGAAGAACGCGCCACCACGCGGCGCGACGCCCCCCCCCCCCCCCGCGGACTCCCGAGAAGATATATTTTTTAATCATGTTTTTCATTTCTATATAGGTATTTCCTTTTTTATTTATCCTTCTAAACAAGAAGTCAAGGAAATGTTACTCAACTATGCTAACATACACTATTTTCTAAAAAAAATATTGAACGCAACTTATAAAATGCAATTTTAAGCGAAATGAAATAAGTCCTAACATTAATGAAATAACTCCTAACATAAATTTTTAGTGCAATATTTCCTAATTAGTATTTATTTCATTTCCATGGTTTTAGGGGTTATTTCATCATGAAATAACTCCTAACTATAAACAATGCAACAAGTCCTAATTTTGATGAAAATAAACCTAACATTTAGGTGTTCCTTCATTTGTAATAACACCTAAATTTGTATGGGAATGTTAGGTTTTTTTTCATATTTTTTTGTTAGGAGTTAATACGTTAGGAGCTATTGCATAGAGCCGGTAGGGACCACCAGGGGGCTAACACAAGGTGACGCACTGTCATGCAGCTGTTTTAACATTGTGCTGGAAAATATAATACGGAACATCCATGCCAGCACATCGGGCACCATCTTTAATAAATCGACACAATTACGTGGGTTTGCAACAATATCAGCGCTGAAATCAAACGCAAACTAACTCTTGCTAATCGCTGTTTTTTTGGGCTCAATAAGCAATTGAGGAATGAAGTCTTATTGAGAAGAACCAAGGAGACACTGTGTAGAGCAGTCATAACCCCTGTCCTGTTATTTGCTGCAGAAGCATGTACCCTCTCCCAATCGGATGTAAAGTCACGCGGAGTCTACATATTATAAAAACTTCATTACTTTTATTGCAATCTGCCCCTGTCTATGGTTCAACTTAGCTTATACGCGGGGTCAGTTGAAGCAAATACAGTTTTATAAATTCATTAGGCTTTGCTAAGCTCCAAATTAAAAAATAAAGGTTTGGTTGACTTACATTCAAATTCTCAGAAGGGGCCCCAACCTCGCGTCTTTAATTCTACAACTGTAAGAAAACAATTGATAAAATTAATAAAACAAAAAAAAAACAATTTCAATTAAATTCAAGGCTAAGTGTTTGTATCCAAAACTGAACACCAATCTAAACATCTCTACGAATCAAACAAACTCAACATCAACACGCATATAAACTAGCTATCAACAAAGGACTCAAGGATACTCTTTTTCTATCTAAGAAGTTAAGACAAGAACAATATTTGGAGTGCGTTGACAAATTGACCTCGTTTCCGTGTGTAAACAACAAAGAAAAGACAAAATGCATAGCTGACATTGCGTCGTCGTCATCATCGTCATAGTTGTTGTCGTTGTCGTTGTCATTGTCGTCAACATCTCAAGTATTGTTATGTTTAGGTATACAATACTTGTTCCCCCACTATAGGAGTACCAAGTTTCTAGATGCAAAAGATACCTTTCCTTCCTCCTGTGAAGTGAGTTTGTCATTCTAACGAAGAAAAAAATTTGAAAATAAATTTTACAAACGAATAGAAAAAAAAAATATGAACGAGATGCAAAAATCACTGCCAGACGTTGTTCTCTTTGACGAGAGGATACTGTGATATATGACGGCCAAGTAAAAATAAGACAACTTTAGACTAACAGCACTTTTGTGTCATGAGCTTGCACGTTCACACTTTGTACAGAGCTGTGTCAAAAATTCCAAACAAAATTCTTGAAAGTGTAAATGATTTTAGAGAAAACATCTTCTTTCAATATAATTCAGTATAGAGAAGAGTACTGAATAATCTTTACATGTAGGTATAGGTTCACATTACACAGCTGTCCCTGATAGTATTCCCTCTTTTGTTCTGAAGCGAATTTTGGCTATAATATTGGACAAAAAATCATTTCATTTTGCTAAAATGAGGAAATAATTGCACTTACGTCCTTTTTCCCAAAAGTTAAATTTTTAGTTCAAGAAATATCTTAAGGAAAGAAAGCATTTATAAGACTGGTATTATGGGTTTCGTAGTAGGATTACTGGTGATCTGCTTGTATATCTACCAGATCATTGGAATAATTTCTTAACGAGTAAAATTTTTGATTCATCGAACTAATTTTTTCGAACATGATGTGTTTTCGGCTTTGTTCAGTCTCTACTTTCTTGGATAAGGAACTTCTTTTCAGACCTTTCAATACAAGTCGAATTTGATGGATTCGAGTCTGAAACCTACGCAATAAATGCCCGTTTCTCCCCTCCCCAGGGGTCCGTTTTGACTCCTACACTTTTTCTTATGTTGAAAATGTACCTCTCTTCATTTTCACAATTTCTCTGTAATACTCGCTCCTATCAATACACGAGTGTGGACAGCATTATCTGGATAAATTTTTCTCTCCCTTTGCAACGTTCAAAATCTTAAAACCATGTTCATCGATATCGACTTTCAGATCAATTTATATTTGTTTAAAGCTTGCACTGTACTTACATAAAAAGAGTAGTCTAAACCCCATTAGTGAGGGCTTATTTAGCCAAAGGCAATGTTAAATTTCACGAAATACCAGTAAGAACCAACTGAACGCTGAAGTCAAAGTGGTTAGAGCCCGACGTAGGCAAAGTCAGATAACTGGAAACAAAACGAAATGAGTTCTTCAATTTTTCATTTATCGTTGTTTCAGGAAGCTGCAACACTTTTAATCTTTCTAGATTCTAGAACCTAGATCATAGAGCGGCTACCAGATCCTTTCATCTTTCTCTGTTTGCAGCACAATTTCTTTATGACACTCCAAATGGAATTTAGTTGACCTCCTGGGTTTTCTTTGGTCTTCCAACACGTTTTTCACCTTGAAGGTGTCATCGAAAAGACTGCTGTACTAGTGTCATTGGTCATCCTCGGAGTATGGCTAATCCAGCGCCACTTTTTCTCAATGATGTCTACATCAATTTTTCGACGAAACGGAAATGCGCCATGACACTTTTAAGCAAATATATTAAACAAATTAATAAATCGCAAAGCCTGAGAGAAAACAATTGAAAATAAAGTGCACGACTGGGTCGGACAAACTTGCTCTAATGTGAGATAGGGGTTGGGTTTTGAGATTTTGGAAAAAAGCAGGGAAAAAACTATATATGGAAATTTATCGATCACTTAAAAATCAATAGTTAAAATGTTTTGTGGAACAAATGAAGTAAGCCATCTAATCTTGTTTATTGTTAAAAATTTTAAGAATTTTTTTTTTTTTTTCAAAATTGTTCGACCAGTTTTTTCAAAAAACAGTTTTTTTTTTTTGAAAAACTCTCCAAAATATATTCCAATTTTTTTTTTTGATTATGTCAACTTCTAGCACTTTGTAGATTTTATCAGAAAAATAAAATTGGATCGTTTTTGAAAAAAAAGCAAAAAATAAAAAAAAAAAAATTTAATTTAAAAAAAAACTCAAAAAAAATTGTTTTTTTTCAAAAATTTAAAAATGTACATATGTTATTTCTTCTATAAAAGGACTTCTACATTAAAAATTGAATCTGATTTGAAAAAAAAACCGGTCCTATGGGAGGTACCGTTATTAGACTTTTTCTGAAAAATCTATTCCAACCAAAACATAAAGCTTACATAGGGTTTTTATTTAGAAATTTTTAACACAATCGTAGGAGCCGTTCTCAAAAAAAAAAATTTTTAGAGCTAGAATACTAATTCCAAAACCTCTCTGTAGAAAGCAAATCGGTCCAGCCGTTTATGCTGTAGGTGCCGATACAGACAAACGGACAGACACATACAGACATAATTGTCGGACCCACTTTTTTCGACTTCTCTATCATCGTTATGTCATGTTTGATTGTTAGAATTTTTGTTTACGAATGCATAACTTGCCTTATAGTACCTATAATCGCAAGTAAAAAAATCATCAAAATCAAACGTCAAACTCCATGTGTGTCCGTGACGTAGATGCGCAGATCAAAACAAAAATGAAAATGGGAAGGCGCTATCTGGCGGTTACGGCGCGGCGCCACTCTGTCTCGCTGCCCTTTCTGTCACGCACAGGGCAGCAGTAGGCAGGCTCTTCCTCTCTCACTTTAGTCCACAGCGCATTTTATAATCCATAAAAATAATAACCTTTCCTCACATTATCATATTAATATATAATTATAATTTTTACCTCACGACGAAATTTACGTTGATGTGTATTTAACACTGAGTTGAAATGTGATTATATTTTTTTATAATTTTTACCCGTTCAGCAAGCGTGAAACAATTTTGACAGCTGGTTGACATTTTTTGTAACTTTGACATAACAATTGGAGAAGTTATAATTATTGCTGCCTATCATGCTCTATAAGCATGTTGACCACACTTTGATTACAGACAACTACGATTAGTCAGCGGTTTATATTTTCCTTCTTTATTTATTTTAGTGAGGAGGATCAGGAGCAGGAGGGATAGGATCACTCCCATTTCACTCAGTATCTACTTGGTCTCGTGGGTGGATTAGGAGGAACTCTGGATTTTTTTCGAAACTAGTAATATTTTATGTTAAAATTTCAACAGAAACCTTATTTGAAAACAAATCAACATTATATGTTAAAATTTTTTGAACATCACTGTAAAATGATGACGACATGACACATAACAAAAGTGATGACATTTTTCATGTAAAGGCATTCGTCTAGCTAGCGCTGAACAACGAGTACCTATCTGAATCCGAGACTGAGTTTTCCAGTCGAGGGTGTGTTACTTACATGAATAAGTTTTTGCATGCATGCAGGACAAACATTTCACAATGCGTTTCATTTGTCAGATTGTGAGGGGGTGTTTGTACAGAATCTTCTCTTCCCCCTCGTCGCCTCCGCCCATAACATATACCTTACCCAGCAAAGATTTGCTTCCCATGAAAAGGCAAACATTTGTAGTATATTATAGTAGATGTATCTAAATGTTTGTGTTGTGCTTGTGACTCGTGAGTTGTGTCATCTGTGCAGTACACTTTAATTAGAATAATTGCAGTTGGATGAAAATTATTTAGAATTTCCTTTTGCGAATTTTAATTAAAATACAGGAATAGAGAGGACGAAGGCCACATAAAAGAGACTGAGGCTTGGAAACATTTGGAGTAGAAGTCAAATTTATGTCGTTGATGTTGGCATGGCAGGTAATGATACATTAGTTTACATACATGGCAATGGCATGCTCTGTTTATTTGCATATGAATACATGTTCTATAAATGTTTGCCCTAGTAGACAGACAAAGGTTGTTTTGGGTTTTGTTTTGGTTGATTAACATTTCAGAATAGATATATATTATGGGTTTAGAATTGGGCCAACTACAGTGGTTTTGAGAACTATCAATTAGGAGCCGTTATAGGTTAAGAGAATATACTTAAGGTCTTTGTTTTACTCCGTGGTATAGTAAGAAAAACATATCCTTTCAAGACGAAGCCCTTAATCAGAGACTTTAACTATTGAATTATCATGGTGCAGAAACTACTGTTGCAATGGCTTCGTGCTAGGTGTACGAGTAGCTGCTGTTTCCCTGTGTTTTATAATATAAGCTATAACAAACGAATTCTATGAGAGTACTATAGATTTTACATAAAATGGTACATGGTTTACTCATATCACCTTTTTGACAGTCTTCATTTACACCTCTTCTAGAGATTTGTGCATGTTATGCCACTTTGTCCACTAAAGTATTTCGAAGACCCTTCATCTCGTTTATATGTTATCATCTGTCTATGGTGACTTATGAAAGTGGTTTTAAATATTGTGTTGAAATTTGTGAACATGGTCAGCTGCTATCACATAAATGCTGGAAAACGGAAGTAATGACCAGGATAACTGCTATCAGAGTAAGATCCGTTACTAGACCAACAATTACTTTTTCGTACCAGGATAGCCTTCAACGTATCGCTGATTCATTAACAAACTGTTTTTTTAAATCCATCAAGAGACAATCATACCATATATAAGAGGACAAAATGGATTTGTAACTGGGATAGCGATTATGGAGAGCTTTTGTCCAAAGAACTATGTATTATTAAGGGTTGTATCATGTTACAACCTTCGTCAACAAATTTTCTTGAGCTCTTAGTTGAGACTATTCGAACCCAATATTAATTCAGTGCTTTTATACGCTTACATATCTTTGACTGTCCTTAATACCGCATGCTTCGTGAATCGCTATGTGCGCCGCCGCATCCTTAAGACCCGATGGACACACACTATATCAAATCAGGTATGGTGTCAAATGCCTATATTCGAAGGACTGCCCCGCAATGTTGACTATCGGCTTCTTCGGAGTGGGGCCAAATAATATTAATATTCGCTTAATCATCTCTACCATCAACAGCTCTTAGTTTTTTTTTTCGAGATAATTGCCGATACTTTAAAGAATCATAAATGAGTACCTCAAATGGGGATTTATTAGAATTTCAGACTCTAGAGTCTAGACACATATACCGAAGTACCTACTAGCTTTATTTAATTTACTACCAACAAACACTTTCAGATGTAGCAAACTCAAAGAGTAAAACGAAGCGATAATAGAAAAGTCTACCGTTAAGGATGGAGACAATAAATTACCAATTACAGATTAGGTACATCTGTTGTTTTAAGGTGGCATAAGCTGGCCACATAAGCGAACTCACGGTAGGAACAAAGTATTAAGTCATTTTCGTAAGCATAAACATTGCTCCAAGAACATATTTAAAACATAAGCCCAAGATTACCTACACATGGAAGTTTTGCTTACCACTTACACAAGTCTAGTAAAAGTGACTTACCGAAAGGTTTACACTATACAATGTCGTTTGAAAAAGTTTGGTCAAACCTTTTATTACCCTTTTCCGGCGCAGTTCTTGGAATTTATGAGAGCTACGGGTTTTTTTCGCACTAGTAAATATCGTTCAAATAGTGCATAAAAGTCGATGTCTTTATAAAAGACTTTCAGTTGGTGTTAGCAGTTCGAAAAAAAGTAATTTAGTTAAAAAAAAACGGAAAAAATTAGTTCGGAGATTAAACGTTGCTCAACAAAGTGTGGCATGGGATCTAAAAAAAATATTGTAAGACCGGGACTTACCGCAAAAAAAAAAAAGACTCAGGAAGGCCAAGAAAGACGACACGGTAGTGGAAGATAGCTTTTTTGTATTGTATTGTACTGGTCAGCATCGGTTCGAGACTTCGGTGGATCTTTGAAACGATCTGTTAAAAGCGCAGTGAGGAAAAGACTAGTAAAAGCTGGACTAAGAGCAGTCAGTACTGAAGCCGTATTTCCCCAAAAGAGTTCGAAAAAACGATTGATATGGGCTTAAGAGCATCTTAATTGGACTCAAGAAATGTGGACAGATAAAAGTTTAAGCTGCATGTTAGAGATGGGGGAATTCTCGCGCGAAGAGAACCAAAGGAAAGACTCAGCTCTGAATGCATTTTACGGATGCCCCCAAAACTGAAGTTTTGATGGCATCCGTTTTTCTGTAGATGAAAGAGGTAGAGTAGAATGATCTTCCAATATAATTTTGTGATATGAAGGACTAATATCAAGCCTTTAAATATGGTAGAACTTTTATGACTAAAAAAAATTTTTTAATTTTTGAAGTGAAACTTCTTTAGAATCGTTGTGATTTCAAACCGGATGCAACGAAAAGACGACAGGTAAGAGACACAAATACAAAAATGTGTAGGATGAAGCCAGGAAAGAATGAGACAGAAACATACATACCATTTTTCTGACGGAAGTAACGCTCAGTATTCCAATATGGCGGCACCGATGACTCGCATTAGCTCACCGTGTGCACGAACGAGTGAGAATATAAATACTATAATCTTACTCATTCATGCACGTGCTCCATGGCATTTGTTTGTTTTGATCAATGTAGGGATGGGCAAGTAAAAAATATATCGATATTTATCGTATCGATATTCTTTAACAGTATCGATAATTATCGGGTGAAAAAAATCAATATATCGATATATCGTCAGTTTTCTCATGATTATTCATACATATTACGAAAGCATTCAAAATTCGTAAAAAAGAATAGACATGAAGAAAACAGTATGTTTTTTTTTTAATGTTGTTTTGGCTAAAAATACAAATAACGGACATCTCTGTTTATAAACGACTGAATTTAATAAATTAAAATGCGGAACATAAACACAAGAGTTTGAACTTCTTTGCTCGGAAACTGTGTTATGTTTCATCGTATGCATTTTATTTTAAGTTGCATGAATGAATTAAATTGGGGAAAAGCGCACTGCGACCTTAAATATCTATTGTGCTCCTTTTAGAGCTGGATGAGGATACTCGTCCTACAGCACTTCCTCCAAATTGGTTTCTTTTAGGAAGGTTAGTATTTGAGGTATTTTTAAAAAAGGTAATCTGCCCTTATTTATCTGGTAACTACCCAGGTTTTTGAAGTGAAACTTCTTTAGAATCGTTGTGATTTCAAACCGGATGCAACGGAAAAAACGACAGGTAAGAAACACAAATACAAAAATGTGTAGGATGAAGCCAGGAAAGAATGAGACAGAAATATACATACTATTTTATATTATCGGTCTCTCCTCTTTGTCCCGCTACTTCGTAGCGTCCCCACTCCCGTCTTCTAAGCATAGTCGACTGTAATTTGTGAGTGAGACAGAGCGAGAGAGCAGATGTCGGTGTGTATGTATATTGCACACTGTTTAATACGTGCTTGTATTTGAGCATTTAACGTGTGTTAGTGTATGTGAAAACTACGTGAGCTACTGTACACTGTATGGGGCTGCGTACGGCTCTATGCAATAGCTCCTAACGTATTAACTCCTAACAAAAAAATATGAAAAAAAACCTAACATTCCCATACAAATTTAGGTGTTATTACAAATGAAGGAACACCTAAATGTTAGGTTTATTTTCATCAAAATTAGGACTTGTTGCATTGTTTATAGTTAGGAGTTATTTCATGATGAAATAACCCCTAAAACCATGGAAATGAAATAAATACTAATTAGGAAATATTGCACTAAAAATTTATGTTAGGAGTTATTTCATTAATGTTAGGATTTATTTCATTTCGCTTAAAATTGCATTTTATAAGTTGCGTTCAATATTTTTTTTAGAAAATAGTGTATGTTAGCATAGTTGAGTAACATTTCCTTGACTTCTTGTTTTGAAGGATAAATAAAAAAGGAAATACCTATATAGAAATGAAAAACATGATTAAAAAATATATCTTCTCGGGAGTCCGCGGGGGGGGGGCGTCGCGCCGCGTGGTGGCGCGTTCTTCGCGTCCGTCGCACCCGTCGCGCCCGCCGCACCCGGAGTCCGCGGGGGGGGGGGGGGGCGTCGCGCCGCGTGGTGGCGCGTTCTTCGCGTCCGTCGCACCCGTCGCGCCCGCCGCACCGACGCGAAGAACGCGCCACCACGCGGCGCGACGCCCCCCCCCCCGCGGACTCCGGGTGCGGCGGGCGCGACGGGTGCGACGGACGCGAAGAACGCGCCACCACGCGGCGCGACGCCCCCCCCCCGCGGACTCCCGAGAAGATATATTTTTTAATCATGTTTTTCATTTCTATATAGGTATTTCCTTTTTTATTTATCCTTCAAAACAAGAAGTCAAGGAAATGTTACTCAACTATGCTAACATACATTAACACAAATATTGTATTAGGAATTCTTTCACCTTTTTTTTTTAGGAATTAATTCATTATGAATTAAATCCTAACGTTAGGTTTTATTTCATTTTTAAATTAGGAGATATTACATCCCCACTTAGGACTTATTTCATTTATTCGTGTTAGCAATTATTGCACTCATTGTTAGGAATTTCTTCATTAGGACTTATTTCATTAGGAATTAATACGTTAGGAGCTATTGCATAGAGCCGCGTATTACAGCTTTTTTTGTAAGATGTCAGCGTGGTGTGTTATTATTGAAGTGAAACTTCTTTAATATCGGGGTAATTTGAAACTCGACGAAACGGAAATGCAACATGACACTTTTAAGCAAATATGTAAATCAATTAAAAAAAAATATATATCGCAACAAGTCTGAGAGAGAACGAATGAAAAAAAAAATTATGACACAGTATTTTATACTCTAGCTCTCATTTTCTCCTATCATACGTTTTGCCTCTCACTCAGGTCTACTAAGCATTATGTTAAACAAAAGCGAGTGAGCAGGCGCGTTGGTACGATTAAGTTAGTATGTTAGTTAATATAGGTACGTGATTTGAATGCTGTCTAACAAGAAAAGCTTTACAAAAGGTTTCAATAAACTTAATTCAAGAAGAATGTAAAATTCAAACAAATACATAACAAAAGTATTTATACAAAATTGGCATTCAAACAATTATTTAAATTTTAAAAAAGTATCCTGAATTTTTGAAAATAGTCAGTTTTCGAATATTTTTTTGACTTGTTTTAAATAGTGGCGTCCTGGAGTTCATACTTTAAAAGGGAGTCAAAACGACGCAAAGTATGTCGGTACGTCTGTATGCTTGAATATGTGTTGAAACTTTTGTATTTGTACAGATACGTGTTGAAAGCATTTAGTCATACATAACATAAGGTTTGAAAGTAATCTGAAAACTGGTGCTGGGTGGCTGAGTTTTTCATCTCATTCTCCCGTAAATTAGGTATACCAACTTCTTTGAAGTTTCACTTCAACCGAGTGTGAATTACGCACACACATTTTTACTTGCGATTATAGGTACTATAAGGCAAGTTATGGATTCGTGCAGAAAAAAAAATTTGAGATAACAATCACACATGACATTACGATGATGGAGAAGTCGAAAAAAGTGGGTCTGGAAATTCCGTCCGTCTGTCTGTCTGTCTGTCTGTCTGTCTGTCTGTCTGTTCGCGCCTCTGGAGGCTGAACGGGTGGGCCGATTTGCTTCAAATTTGGTATTTAGGATTTATTTGGCCGTCCCTCGGAACGTATTTTTTATTTTTGCTCTAGGTCCAAAAATAACGGCACCTGCCATACAATCTTGAAGACAAAAATTGATTTTCTCAAAAACGGCTCTAACGATTTTGATAAAACTTTCAGAATGCTATTTTTGCAAGAAAATCTATCTTTTGGTTTGAAATTTTTTTTCAAAATTTGTCTAATAACGGTACCTCTCATAGAACCAGTATTTTCAAATAAAATTTTCTCGTAAACTATACATTCGATTTCAATAAAATTTTGGCCACAGGAAGTCATTCATAGTTTTATTAATATGGCATTTCAAAATTTTCAAAAACTTTTTTTTTTGATTTTTTATAATTTTTTCAAAAAAATTTTTGGTTTTCGAAATATGTTGGAAACGGGTACATTGATTTTTTTTTTAAATTATTTTTCAAATGTAAACTACAGATTTCCATATATTTGCATACTCAAATAAATTTCAAAATATTTTTTGAAAAAGTTTTTCAAAAATAACCTTTTTAAAAAAAAACTGGTCCAACGATTTTCAATATTTTTTTTTCCTAGATTGACGTATAGCTTTGAAATTTGATTGCATACTTAGTTTTTCCGAGAAAACTCTTAAACTAATTTAAAAAATAAAAGAATTTTCGAAATTATTTAATTTTTTTTTTAATATCCATATGCAGCCACTACGCAATTGCTTATCATAAGAGCAAGTTCGTGTGACTCAGTCGTGCATTTTATTTTTTAAGTAGATATACTTCGCAGACAAAAATTTCGATGTATCAAATTGGCCTCCATAGAGTCCCGATCTCAATCCAATTGTGAATATCTGGTCAAATATGAATCTTGAGGTTGCGAAGAACCGTTTAGAGTCAATTGAAAGCTTTAAAAATTTACTTATCAGGACCTGGAACACCATACCTGCATCAACATCGAAAAACCTATCTGAGTCAATGTCTCGCCGATGTGCAACAATAAAAGCAAGAACAGGTCCAACAAAGTACTAATAAGTAAGAGAATGCTTCTGAAAAGCAATAGAAAAAAAAAACACTACACCAATAAGACTTTTTTTCTTTAATCCCAAAAAATGATGCAGGTACCGCAAAAAAACCATTTTTCTGTCTAACAACTTCTTGCTACCGAGACCACGCTTGAAAAATTTTATCATCATACATGTATCATGAAACGATTGGAACAGCATAAGAAAACAAATCCTCATTAAAAACCACATTCTAAATAAAAAAGATTGGCCAACATTTTTCGAACGGCACTGTAGATGAACTTACCATAATAAATGCTTCCTGTAAGCTGCAAATTTATAAAACCGGATGTGCAAGCTGTTTGACTTTCTTGAGTGTGAAAAAACGCGTTTACACTTGTAAGTTTTGCTTTGAACTAACAACTTACGTAAGTTCATAAAAAGAGCCGTTTCAATCACTAGTGTTATTTTTCCAGAAATTGCATTCGTGAGTAACTTCCGTAAGTCAAACTTACACGTGTAGTCCCAGCTTTAGAGACGGTTATTTTTCTTTTGATAGATATACCTATATTACGTCGTAACTTGATCTGAATTTTATTAAAAAAAAATATGAAGTGATACTGTCCTGAGAAATCCTTTTTTGATATTACAAAACTGCTGGTAGCAACAAAGAACTTTATTTTTGTATTCCATTTCAGTTTCGAAGGGTTGCAATTTCAAAATATATATCTTTGATGAAATCGTGATATGCGAAATGCGGGCATTGTGGTTGTTTTCATCGGAAATATAAAAATATAAAAAAACTGCTCTTTCTCAACAAATTTCTGAGAACGAGCATGAAATTAATTCGCTTTCTTGATTAGCAAGCAAAAAAAAACCATGTATCGGTATCCATTAGAAACTTGATTTTGCTTAACCTTTCATTAATTTCATAAGACTCTAAGTATGGGGAAATATATATCTTCTTTTGTATCTTTATCCCATAAAAAATGTGCAATCGTATACATCCCACTGACGAATTAAATTGCTCTTTCGGAATGCAATTGCAGTCATATTACGTATTAAAAAAATTTTAGCTTGAACATGGAAAAATCTCTTCATTAACCACGTTCACTGTTGAATTTAAAGTGCCTTCGCAGCTAAATTCAAAAGACTCTTCCAAGAAGATGACTTTTAAACGCCATGCCATCAATTGGTGTTCGTTTGATGGCGCTCATTTGCTAAAGTATATAATAGCATTAGATAGATATCGCGGAAGTATCTATAAAATTGTCCAATCTTATTGGTTTAAGAAAGTACCCTCCTGTCCTGTGTGCTGTGTCGTTTGCAGCAATGTCTGTTCTTCTTCCTTTATTTTTGTTTCTTTTTTTTTATGAGAGATATAAAAAAGAAAAAAAAAAAGAAATCATTTGTAATCGGATTAAGTGTAAAATTGCACGATATTTTCTTCTTTTATATCTTTGTCTGATTGTGTTGTGAAGAAGCCATAAAGGGCATTTGACTGTGTGTCTACCTTTTGTAAGTACCATTTAGTAGTGACATATCAATTGAATTGTGGCTGTGGGTTATTAATTCATTTCCTTAATTTGAGTATGTCAACTTGGCTACATTTTAAGTGGGTCACTGGTATAATAATTAACAGGTGTTCATGTTGTATAGGAACTTATAATTAGGCGATTACTTTGCACTATTTAAAAGTTCAAAGGTCTTTGAAGAAATCAAATACTTGAAGGTTATAATAAGAAATCATGTATAAACATAGATTTTTTTATAATTATCAAAAATTGTGTTACATCTAGCTTAAATAGATTGGTCGCACGTACTTGCGACCAATATATAACAAATTTTTCGAGCAACCACTCTTTGTTGTATAAAAGTTGAAAAGACGATCAATGTGTTGATGTCCCGCATTTTGAACATATTGACAGTTTTATTTTCATAAAAAGTTTAATAAAAATCGAGCAAATTAGAAAAAACTTAAAAAAAAGTTGGCTAAATTTGAACGGGCCGTTGTATAGGAGTCACCGTTTAGAAAAGCTTTACCGAAAAAATGGCAATAAAATCCTATTGGAAAATATGAGGAATTATTCCAAACCAAGTTTGAGTCAATTCAAAAAAGCCTATGCAAACTTATGGCCATTTAAAAAAAAAAAGTTTAAACCTGATTTTCGTTATATGACATTTAAGCCAAAAATAGTTTTTCAAATTTTGAATTTAATCAAAATTGTTTGAGCCGTTTTCGACCAAATCCAAAATGAAAAAAACATCGACAAGCGATTTGCTTAAATATGAAGTTTGAAGCAAATCCGTCAAGCGCCCATTCGCACAGACAGACCAACGGACGTTATGGCAAAAAACGTCGTAATGTCATGTTTGATTAAAAACTCGATTTTATTTCAAGGAACCAATACTTGCCCTATGATTGGATGACTGATGACAAGAACTCTTTGACCTGACAAAAAAGTTTTGGGGCTTGATATTTTAGAACAACCTACAAAACCAACTTTAAAAAAGAAAAACATTTAAAATTTTAACAATCACTATTCCAAAGATTCCAAAGGCAACATTTCATGAAACAAGAGCCCAAGACAGTCGATTCTTCGCTGTGCACAAAACCTCAGCCTTTCGTAGACATCATTTTGGGGAGTTTCACGTCGAATGTCACCCATATGAATCCGGGAACATAAAAAAAACCCATTTGAACAAGTGATATGGCATATTCAAAAAAATTTCGGTTTGGTGTGAAGTGGATTTTCGACTTCTGCGTCCGTCGACGACGTCGGCAAGGCGATCACTGGGCGCTACAAAATTAAGATGATAACCAATTTTGTATGTCCGAAATTGAACCATATTGACCTAGACGACACGTGGTTTCAGGAGGACGGCGGCGCGGCACTTTGTGTCATAGAGCGAACTCCACGATTGACGTTCTGCATGAACGATTCGAGGGTAAGGTTATAACTTGAAGAGGTGTGATTTTTTTTTTGTGGGGTTTCTTGTAGTCGCAAGTCTATGAGAATACACCAGAATAGACCGATCACAGGCCATCGCTCAAATTCAGCATCTATGCGGAAGAACCAAAGAACATTTCGGATGCGTGCCACCATCAGAAGCCGATTATGGCTTTTGAAGGGCAAAAGACACACTTACAAGCACTGGCAACTGAGACCTTCAACTCAAGACAACAACACAAACACCACATAGAGAACAGTTGCAACTAGATTCTATGTTTTAAAACCGGGTTTACGATAAGATGGTCAAAAAAGATTCAAATTTAAAAAGGTTCTTTGGAAATAGCTCATCAGTTATTATCGGTAACCAAGCGTCGAAAAACATTGACTTTGCATTAAATGGATGATCTGTGGGAATAAGAAGGAGTCATAAGGTGTCAAATCAGGACTGTTAACTCCATTTGAGTCAGCCGATTTGTGAGGGCCTTGCATTATGGTTGTAGAAAATTATTTGTCCTTTCACTGGATTGGTTGGATTCACTAACCTACTTTTCAGAACACTTGTGTCAAACAAATTGTTGTGTTCGATTGGGAATTAACCCATCAACTTTGCTCAAATGGCACGAAGGCAACATATCGAATTATTTTGGAAAAGCAATGTTTTAAATAAATTTAAACACAAATAGCACAAGTATTACAAATTTACTATGATTTTTATTCAAAGTGTCAAAGCTTACGATGACAATGCCGAATTTGACATATTCACATTAATGTTGTTATATTTGAAGAGACTCTGGCTTACGGACCAAGCCTTGAATAGTGTTTAAGAGACACGCTATGGAAGCCCCATCGAAAACAGAACTACATACAGCTTTTTGAAAATAATAGCAAAAGCGGAGTGAGAAGCCAAAAATCTTCTAAGACTTACAACAAATTCAGGCGGCTCAGAAGCATGCAAAAAAAAAAGAAAGGCTCATCAAAGATTTCTGAAGTCAAATTGAAAACACAAACAACAACAAAAAAAATTGTATACAAATTTTGGTATGTAGTACATAAATTGAGCAACTTACCTCTATACATATAGGAAATTTTGAAAGAATCAGTTAACCCGATTTCAAGATAGTCGAAAGCAAAAAAAATCGATCCTATAAACGGTACCGTTCTTAGATTTAATGTTTTTTTTTTTATTCATATAATATACATACCTTTACCTAAAAACCTACACCGATTTAAAATCAAAATCGTTAGAACCGTTTCCGAGGAAAGCTATTTTTTGAGCAAAAAAAAAATTCTATTTCCCCTCTGTACAATACTTAAAAAATTTACATGCGAAGTTAAAAGCAATTCAGTCCACCCGTTCGGGCTGTAGGGTGTAGCATGTAGGTGTCTATACATACAAACAGACACTTAACTATAAACGCAAGTAAAAAAACGATTTCAAATTTTGTGACTTCAAATTTCAAAACTATATCTGCCCTGCAATCATTTAATTTTCTTTTTAAATAGTTTTGCTTTATTTCTTCAGAATCAAGTTCTTCAGCGGCGGATTTAAATATTTGCCGCCAGTAGGCTATTCAAATTTTGCCGCCCCTATTGACCTCCATTTTCAATATTCACTCATCACAACCATATTATTTACTTGTTTTGAATTTTTGTTTCGAAAATCAAAGACTATTCTATTTTTCGACTATTTTTAATGAGACGCGTGTAACTACATTTTGTCCGACGATATCATAAAAACAAAAAGAGCGATTAAAACATTTGACACGCGGCGTTCGAAAGGGTCTTACAGCTGATAAGATTTTGAAATTAATCGGTCAAGCCATTTCATAGTCAAGAAATAAAAAAAAAAAAAAATTACTTCAAGAGCTCAAAAGCATAAACGTATCATTTTTGTGGACACGTTATTTATCCAGAATCTGCTTATATCAAATTTTGTTCTCCGTGTTAATATAACTTTTATTTTTATCAGGCACACAATTTTCTTGACCCAAAGTCGCAGCCCCCTAAAATCTGACGCCCTAGGCTCCAACCTATTCAAGCTACTAGTAAATCCACCTCTGAAGTACGTGCAACGAAGAAGTGCATTTTATTTTACAAACCACATTCGGAAAAGATATTTATAGTCGCAAGAAGTTTTTAAGATAACGATAGCCTTTAACAGTACGAACTCATGCGTGAAAAAAAAAACTTAAAACAAAAAACCAGCAAAATTTTTCATTTTTCTGCATTTTACAATTTGCTTGCATACCAAGTTCAAACCGAAGCCAAAGGTACCGGCGCAATTATTTTTTTTACTTTGAACTTATCCCATAAATCTTTGGAAGTGTTTTTCTTTGTCATCATCGGACAATATCTTACATCAACAATCAACATCCTTGCTTGCTTCCACCAAGATAGCCTAAGAAGATAGCGAAAATAATTCAATCAGCAGCATTCTTCTAAAGTATTCAATTTCCAGATAGTTAATAGTGCTTGACAATGACAACCCATCTCAAGGTAGCCGCACCTTGGCTACCTTGACTATGGCTGTGGAAGTGGATGTCGATGTGGATGCAGCACCAGCAGTCCCGCATTTCTTTTATTATTCTGTCACGCATCGAGGAATTCAAGTTCAAGAGAAAAACACACCATCAACATTATCATGTAACTATATCTTTTTTTTTTTTGCTGAAGTAATATCATCAGATTAAAGAAAAACTAGAGAGAGAATTTTCTTGTTTTACCCTAGATCATCTATGAAGATGGAAGCTGCCGGCAAAGATGCGACGCCAACGCCGCTCCCGAAGCGCTGTCCGCCACCGAGCAGAGTGTATCTGTATCTTCAATCATTTGCGCATGCTCATTCATATATATACTATACTAACCTGCCGACCATGACCGCACCTTTTGAACTTAAATTCACAGCAAAAAGCGAAGATCATTATTCTTTGTCAGTAGTTACGTGAAATTGTCACTTATGTATGAATTTGCCATCGTTAAGTCTCAGCTTGGTTGAATAGCTTGCATTTTTTATATTTTTTTTCATTTCGGGCAGAAAAATCAAACAAATTCCCGACTTTGATAGGTCTTTAAAAACCTAGACAAAAACATGCCACAGTGTATAATAATGCTTGTGTGTGATGTGGGGATTGTGAGAGGGGGGAGAGAGAAAGCCAATGAAATGTTAAGTACACAATGTTAAGAGTGCATCTTTGTATGTTCAACCATAATTGGATGTGTATAGATACATTACTATATACACCTTGATGAGCACAATGAAAAACCCATTAAAAAGGAGAATAATGCCATAACCACCAATATGCTTTCTAACTTGTTCAGTTTGTATCAAGCTGATGGAGTAAATCATTGAAGATGACATCCTCTAAGAGCACACTACTCACAAAAAACTATTGGACCCTTTAATCCGAAGACAGAAACTTAGCGGACATTTTTAATAATTGCATTGGTTTTAAAGTGTTGTATAATACTCGTAAGTATCTTTTCAAAACTGTCCTTGGTCATGGGGTTCGGTATATTACGCCGAAAATCTAAAAAAGTAAGGAACTGTACATTTGTGTAGTACGGCTGAAAATGAGTTCCTATACTTAAGAGAACGTCCGAAATCAGACCTGAAAGTACAAATTTGATAGGAATGTAGCGATGCGGGTGAAACGGTGAAATTATTGACTGCGGGGAGTGCATCTGAAAATTGTTTATAGAAAAAGAGATAGAATATTGAGATTCGGGATAAATATTTCAGAGAGATACAAGTGTGGAACTGAACAGCTGTCCAAATTTACAAAAATTGTGTGGTTTTATGAGTCAACGATGCAAGTGAAATTTGTTTTCGGATCATTGGTATTTCTCATTATTCTTAGTATTTCTCTTGTTTACCGGTTTATTTGACTCACTAGATGTATCGTTGTCAATACACTAATCAAAACACAACACACACATACCGCGGAGCACGTACACGAATGAATGAGAATATAAATGGTACACGGTCAGCTGATGCGAGCTATCGACGCCGCCATATTGCGTCAGATGAACGAAAAAATTTAAGGCTGTGAAAAAAGAAAAGTTTCATTTCACTTTAGTTTAAAAGACTAATTAAAAATTTAAGTCAGATCAAAGGGGGGAAATATTTCTTGTTTGGATTCTAAACACTTCCTGGCATTTTGTGGTGACGTCAAACATGTGTGTTTTTTTTTCATTCAAAAGAAGGTGGTTTTCAATGCACGCGTCTATGTAGAACGCAGAATTGTTCAATGTTTTCGATGCAACGTCACATTAACAGTGGTATAATGGGAGGCTGTGCTTTAGCGACAGAAGGAAACATTGAGTTTTTGAAGCATTAACTTTAACACGGGTGATGTGTTGCTGCCGATATCGAAATTTATCACACGCTGCCGTTTCAGTGACACATCGAAAAAAAAGGTAGTGAGTCCGGAAACGAATATGAAAAGCTGAGTGTACTGTCGTTAGCGAAACAGTTTAGTGGATAAGAAGTCTTAAACATAACATATTGATAGAGATGGGAAAGAAGGTCGGGGACTTCTGAAAACCGTCCAAAACAACGCAAATACGTTTGTACGAAAGAAACTTTTTTGATTTAATAACATTAATTTTGTGTGGCCGATGGCGCAATAAAAAAAGGTGTGTGCCACGCCCAAAGTTGACTTTTTTTTGCCAGGGCAATAAGTACGAGCTCAGTGACATTTAATTTTTAGCTTACAGATCGATTTGAACAAAACAAAACAAAGCTTAAATTTTTAAAAATTAGATTTTGAATGGAAATAGCGCTTATGGGTGCATTAAACAATGCTTGAACCACACTCTGCTACGTAACCAAGGAACACAAACCGAAGTGTTCATCTTCTTACTTCAAAACTTTGGCCGATAGTTAAAAACACATAACAAAATTAATGCATATTACGAATTTTAACGAAAACGCCCCTTAAAAGTGGGCGTGTCCTAAAAGTTAAAAAAAATTAAAGCACTAACTGAACTTTGATCGTTAGTCAATTGTTAGGCTATGTGTTAAACTACATCTGAATCGAGTAATTTTTTTTAACGAATAAAGTTATATTATAAAAATTATGGCCCTAAAAGTGGGCGCATTGAATTTCACGCGAAAAAATAAAGAGATATATTTTTCAAATAAAATTGAATATTGGAACCTTACATTTTTTAAATTACGTTTTTCGTTATTTCATGACAAGTGGGCGTAACGAGCGCCCAAAATTCAAAAATTTCTTTTTATACACAAGCTTTTTAGTTTCGACTAAGAGACGCACAAGTTTGGGCTTGTGAATTCATTATAAATACCGTTTATTTGCAAAAACAACAAAAGTGGGCGTTAGCCACGCCCATACTGAAATCTTTTTTTTATTGGAAGAAAATTTACCTAAAGCTTGCGTGTCCAAAATTTTAGCGTTGTGCTCTTATCGTAACTGTACAAAAAACATAATATAATTTGGCCAAATTGAGGTTGTTTAGCAAAAAAAAAAAAAAAAACAATTTCATATATATCAAATTTCAGCTTTTTAGCTTAAAAATTGCGACCTCTAGAGAGTATAGGTACATATGGACGGACGGACTAACTATATAATCTATACATATATATGTATAATAAAATTGTAACGGGTCCATGTCTGTACATTGAAGATATAGATGCAAAACTTATATGGGGAGTCTCTAGACCCACAGAAGCCAAAGCAACCGTTTTTAGAATTTTTGTCTGTCTGTCTATGTTTGTACGCGCATCACGCAAAAACTACTGCATGGAATTGAATGCGGTTTTCGCAGATTTATTGGTAGTACGCCAACTTAAAATATAGGCTACATTTTATCGCAGGAAAATATATAATTCTAGTTGAACTTAACGCAAAATTAAAAGATTTTAAGGAAGTTAGCGTCTCACTTACATAATGGCGCTGGAAATCATAAAAATAGCGCCACACTTACCTTCATATGCATGAATAGAAATAAGTTAGTCTTTCTGAATAGAAGTTATCTACATCAAAGACATCATAGATGGCGCTATTTACCACCATATAGACAATGTCTCATTCAGCGAAAGCAGAAATCGAAAAATAATGTAACCATAAAGAACGGTGAACGAGCAATACTTACGCCCAAAACTGATGAAGCGGAGTTGCCATATAAAGTGGGCATTCCAATTAGGTATATTGCTTCAGAACTTAAATCTCCAACTTTGCAATTTAAACCGTTATGATACTTCGATATAATATTATACAGAAGCCAAAAATCTTACGGCTGTAGAGCTGGTAAAGTAGTTACGTAGCATTTTGAACCGGTTGTGCAAAAACAAAAATATACTGAGATACCTACTTTATTCTAAAATCCACGCGTACGAAGTAGCGGGCAAAAGCTAGTAGAATATATAAAAACAAAACTTGGTTTAAATCAAAATCCACTTTTTTTTTGAGCAGTGTAAAATGCATTCTGCTTGTGTGGCAAAAAGCAGATGCCTGTCCTGGGCTCAATGGCTGCCTTCTAGTTTCAAAATGTATAAGAAATCTAATACAACATTGATACTCCAATATCTATAGACATACATATAGCCACATGAGAGTTTTCTCTCCGAAGCACTTGTGCCAAAGGATGAAGGACAAGAAAAAGATTTTTTTTTTTCAAGTTGTATTATTCAAGAAGGCAGCTGCCATGGCGCGGCTTTCACCAAAGATGAGCTGCTAGTTTTTTGAAGCAGTGCAAAAACTAAAAAAAAAAAAAAAAGAATATTTGCCTTGCTATGTGTATTGACTTGGGACAGAAAATTGACTTACTTTGGTATTAATGAATTTGAAGAGCCAACTATTCGAGAGTAAAAAGAATATCTAGTTGCAGGCACAGGTGCAGCCCGAGGCACAATTGCTTCTGGATAAAGTTTGAATTTTAATTCAGTTTACTCTCATAGGGATTTCTGGAGTTAAGGATGGTGCAGTGGTGTCCTTCAGATATTGTGTTAGCAAAACGTAAAGCAAGATGGACATTGATTGGCATTTACTTAAACTTAAACTGCACCAAAAATATAGATTAGGTGGCAATTTGTGTGTCGACAGATCAATCACCAAGTGCGTTGTCGTCGTGATTTGATCGAATTTTGAAGCAATTATGATTGAGTGCTGCGGATGAGGAGTGAAGAATGAAAGTTGGTGTTGGCGTTGGCGTTACTGGGCTAAGTGCTTGATGCAGCGGCTCCATAGTCGAGAAGCACTTTATGTTCGAAAAGTTTTCCGTATTAATGAAAATGCAAAAATATAGACAAGAAGGACGACGTGTTTTCTCTCAACCAAGAGGAGTGCACATTAATCATGGATGCAGTGTCGGTGGGTGGCGGCTGGGATGGGCACGGGAACGGGCACAAGCACAAGAACATCACTCTTAGATGCACATTGAACATTCTTCGATTTTTTATCGCATAGGGATCTCTCTCTTTCAATTGATTGATGGTGTTAATGGGTTCGTCGATTTCAAAAGAAGCTTGCACTGCAATATGATCTAAGTTTACTGAACCAATATTAACATTAAGTGTGCATTGCAGAGTAGTGGGTGGAACGCGTAGTACGTCGCGTCGTCGGCGTGTGGTGTTGGCCATCGAAGGAAATCATTATTCAAATGGGAGTTGTGCTTGGCAAGCTTTGTATGCAATTTTAACTAGTCCAAGTGAATTCAAAACTTCAACAATGATGATGTGCAAACAGAAGAGGAATATGAAAAAGGAATATTTACTCAAAAATTTGCGTTGTAAAATTAAGTGAGCTGTTGAAGTAATTTGCTTTAAAAAGTATGGTTACTAATTATTATTTTGTTCACATGGTTATAAGAGTTTTCAAGGCGTTTTTTGAAGGAACAGATTAACATAGAGGGAGCTGCTATGAGTTCTTCTAAGGATGTAGCTCTACGAAGTGGTGGTTATTGACCGGAGCGGTGCTCTTATTAAACTTCGAGCAGTCGACATCATCACTTGTGATGCTGGTGAGTTAGGCCTATTAAGAAATCCAGGATTAACTTCTTGATTGATATTACTGCTAGTGTTGTTGCTTCGAATATCAATCGTACCTACACCAGTACAGCATCCTGTTGCAGATGAATTTATTAGAACCGATGTAGTTTTACAAAAATTCACCTCGCTGTCCAAGACTCGAAGGCGATCGGAAAGCTGCATTTTAGGAGTGAGTGAAATAAATCGTCAAGGGCGAGCTGTTGTACTCTGGCAAAAAGGTGGACTACAGAGTTGGTATACAAAATGGTAAGGGCATTATGATAATCAAAGAAGCTAACAAAAATCAGATATCCTATACTCTGTTCAACATAAATTGGCAGTACACGTCTTATGGGGAAGCTGGTGTTTCTGTTGTGGAGCTTTTAGTTTTAGAGCTTTGAAAAAAAGTTCTTAATGATGTGCTTTATCGTAGAGATCTTTTTTTGATCTTCTTCATTTCTTTTAATGAATGTGTGGAAAATTTGTTAAAATGCAGTTACAAAATTGTAAACTGTTTTATTTAAGGAAAAAGTTTATTTGCGTAGGTTTTCGTAGTGCGCAGTCAGTTTTTTGATGTTACATGTATTTTTATTTGTGTTTTTGAGTTTTGTGCAATTTGTGGGCAATCGGAGGGCAAACTAAGGAGACCAAGATTTACCACATAAATTGATTGATTATGCAATCAGGGATATAGTTAAGAGCGCTATCATTGAAGCTAGAACCGAAACTGTACAAAGACAGACCAAAAACTTGGGATACCAAAATCACATATCAACAAAACGTTGTAGAAATGGAAAGAAGAAGATGTTCTATTTAGCGTTGAGTTGCTGATTGTTTTTCTACGAACTCTCGACGAATTTCAAAAGGTGAACCAAAACGGAAAAAGTTTGTATATCGACTAAAGTCTTCCCGGTAGAGTACATATATGTTGAACAGAGTGATACAATTTGGTTAAATTCCTCGTAATTAGTTTATATTTTCCAAGAGAATTTTTTCTAGGGCTTTAAACTTCAAATCTGTTCGCCGCAGTATGAACTTGAAAACACATTCCACTGTCATTAATTTAAAACTTTGCTCCTTTTTAAATAAATTTTTATTTTTTGCTTGTTTGCGAAATGTTTGAATCTTCTTCGAAACTTGCAAGTTGGTAGGCAAGTTGGCAAAGTTTTTCTGAGCGTGTGTGTTGAAAATATGAGTGCCTTGCAACTTTCCCATCTAAAGCTGGCATGTTTGGCGTCCGGGAAATCTTAATTCTAACTGGCAACCATGAGCTACATGCTACCGACCAAAATTAAATCAAAGTACCCATCACCAGACTAAACAAAGCAGCTGGATCTTTTTAAACACACTAGAAGAAATGACTTAGTCAGGAACATACACCAACTCATTTGCAAAAACATGGTCGGAGGAAATTATGCCCATGGAAATTCAATCTCACCTGCGCGACCAAAAAAAAGAAAAACGCTTACTCTGCGCCAAGTAAGAGGCATAAGCTATTAGTAATGGATATGACAAATTAATTTTGATTGAAGGATGGATGAGGGTTACCTAAATGGAAAGATGGTAAGATGAGGTGAGAGAAATGGGAGATGGCGAGTTAAGGGTTTGCTTAAACGAGTACGGCAACCATGGCAGGGTGGGTATCAGAGATTAAAACGAGTCGAGTACTGTTCACGATCAACGAATACTTGCTCGAAAAAAGCGAGTTTGAACAAACAGAGTCAACCTATCAAACTATGCTTACAAGTATTTTTGTTCATGAGTATGATGACCCGTGAATAACAACACATTTCAAACGAATAAGATCGAGTATACCTTCCAACCGAGTATGAATGAGTTTGAACAAAACGAATAAAGTGCTCATGATCAAAATGTTCACGATCAATGTGCTCATAATCAAAATGTTCACGATCAGTGCGATCGATCGCGATCGTTCGACTACTCGCTGTGTAAAATGTGTATTCGGGGTTGGTATTTTAAGGATTCTGTTTCTTGTGTTATTGGGGTTGGTTTTTGTATTTAAGATACTTTCATCATTAGGGGCAGATCGGTGTTGGTTGATTTTGCTTCATGATTCAATATACTTAGTTTGCGTATGCAAATAAGGCATTTTTATTAGGAAAAAGTGCAGTAAATAATGTTATTAGTCACAATGATTTTTATTTTTATTAACTTGAAAAAAAACAGTAAATTAAATAAGTAATTAAAACCACTGACCTACTAAAATTACTAACAAAGAAAAGAGTACCTGTTTCCGAGAATTTTAACCTGCGCCTTCAATAAAAGAAAAAATTGACTTCACTTAAATACATACACCAACCGCGAATGTTGACCATCTTTTGTTTTATAATTACATCATTTGCCTACCTAGCCACCTACTTATTCATAAATCTTTCCAAAATAAGAAACCCTTTTTCTTCTGCTCTATTTTCTGCGAATACAAACATTACCCTTAAAATACAACGGATATAGATAATAAATCAGGTAGCGCCAGCAGTTTCCTTTGTTCACGCATTGCTTGTGAGTAGTCTTCTACGCCAAACCTTGGAGACGGCAGGATGGAAATGAAACCAGCTGGAGAGAAATTTTAAATAAAGCCTGTAAGCACCACGCTCTAGTTATCACATCAAAATTAAAAGTACCTAAGTCAACTGTTAGAAAAATTAAAATGTTGATATCAGAATAAATATAACAAGCAGCATGTGGATTGGTACTCAAATTCCAGCTGTCATATTATATCTACAAGTACGATGGTAAGTATGGATAAAAATCTTATTTAAGGATTGATTTAAGATTCGAGTACTGTTAAAATCTGAGAGCGAGTTTACTTCTCACTAAAACAACATTAGAAAACCATAAATGGGTTCGTTTCGTGCATAGGGTCACACAATACAACATCTGTCCCACAAAGTTAACAACATTTATTATTACAACCTCAAACAATTATTATTCACTTGGTTACGCTATTCAATTCCTTATATGCGGAGACTGAGAGACACCAATTAATTTTTCACAATAAAACTTACGTAATCACAAAAATATAGGAAACATAAATCTACAGATTACAGGTTATGTCCTCATCGTACAATCACATCGTAAAATTAACGATACATTAAAAAAAAAAAAAAGATATAGGAAAGCTTATAAAATAACAGCAATGTATTGTAAGCACGTATGTGGAGGTACACAGGATAATGTAATATCACATATCTGCACACACGAAAATATTGTAAATTAATTATTATATGTTTGACTATTATTTGCCACCCAATCTGACGACACGAACAGCAGAATAATCATTGTCACAGAGTAACTAATGGATGGGTAATTTGTCAAATCAGCCAAGTCTGACGACGACACGCTGATGATGATTGTAATCTGCTGTTTCCATATACGCTGTCCGCCTTCACCACCCGCCACCATACTACCTGATATGCTGACAGTTCAATCTTTTTTAGAAGCTTGTCACAACATTCAACTTGGCAGGAGATGAAGTACGAATATTTACTGGAAACAGCACTTAATGACTTATTTTAAAATTCTGTGTTTTTTGTATTTTTTATTTGGAACGTCGCCGTCGAACTTGTTGGTTTTTTGCGTGGAAGGCGTTAATTTGTTTCTTTGCAATTTATTAATTAACAATGGCCTTTGAAATATTGTTACGAATGAGTTGCCAAGGTAAATGGTCTGAAATAAATGAAAAGATTTGCGATAGCGGGGAAAACAGTATAAAAGTAAATTAATAGATTAAGAATAGCCCACCCTATTTGAGGTATAGGTAGTTGGTGATTTGACTAATAAATATAAAAACAGCTGAAAAGACAAGGACGCATTTGTCAAGGGGATTGTTAAGAAATTTTATCCATAGTTTCCTTGGCTTGATTAAGTCGAATATAGCGAAGCAGAAACAACCATTCAGTCGAGGCAGCAAGGAATGGAAGATGAGAAGTAATTTTTTTTATAATATTCGCAAACACCCAAGGGATTATTATTAAATATTTCATGAACTAATACAGTCTGATGGAAGGATAAGGGGACACAAGGAGATACCAGTATACACTGAGTTACAAAAAAAGTGGCGCACTCATGTTTTTACTTGCGATTGTAGGCACTATACACTTAAGGTAAGTTATGCATTCGTACAAACAAAAATTTTTTTTTTGGACAATCAAACATAACATTACGGTGATAGAGAAGCCTAAAAAAGTGGGTCCGACAATTCTGTCTGTCTGTCTGTCCAACTGTCTGGATCGGCAACTACAGGCTAAACGGCTGAACCGATTCGATTCAAACTTGGTAAATAGTATTATATTATGATGTCCTACAGAGGGGTTTTTGGAATTAGCATATTTTAGCTCCAAAACTAACGGTACCTGCCATATGATTTTTATGAAAAACTAATTTATTCCAAAAACGGCTCCTACGATTTTGATAAAACTTTCTGAATGGTGTTTTTTGAGTTAACTTTATGATTTGGTTTTAACAGATTTTTCAGGAAATAAGACTACGGCACCTCCCATAGGAAGAGTTTTTTCTTAACAGATTTTCTCGTAAACCACTTCATGGATTTCGATGAAAATTTTAATGTGAAAGCTCTTTTATATGATTTTTTCAATGCTTTTTCCCCGAAAATCTCAAGACCCAACACAGTTTTAACACATTAGAGCAAGTTCGTACATTTTAATTTTAGATGAATTACAATGTTAATAAACAGAACTGCATTAAAAAAATAAAATGCACGACTGGGTCGCACGTACTTGCTCTGTTGGTGGAATAGTACGATGAAAACAAACTTTTCGATCTATAAGAACAATTCATTTTTGAAAAATTTGGTAAAAACCAAACAAATTTGGCTAAAACTGGAAAACTCGATATACGGGAGCTAACGTTAAGAAACCTTTAATATTTAAAATAAGACGTTATCTTTTGGGTGTTATAAATGATACAAATGTCCACTTATGGCCAAATTAATAGTACTGTTAAAAGCAATTTCCGCTATTATCATGTATAGCCAAAAACTAAAAATGCAGTTTTGTTTGAAGTATTCTATGTATGTTACATAAAAAGTTTCATAAAAATCGGGGGAGCCTTTTTTGAGTAAATTAGAAAAAATGAAAAAATTGGCCAAAATCTAGTGGCTCTTTAAAGAGCTCTTTAAAGTGGCTCCAATACAATTGTATTGGAGCCACCATTTAAAAAGGAGAAAACGAAAAAAATCAATGCCATCTGATAGAGAGTTGTAAGGAACTATACCAAACAAAGTTTGTTTGAATTCGATACAACCGTTGACAACTTATGGCCATTTGAAAAAAAGACGTTAAGACCAGATCTCCGTTACTAGCATTTTTTGCCAAAAACTAAAAACGCAGTTCTCTTAAGAATACTAAAAGAACATAACACACAAGATTTAATAAAAATCGTTAGAGCCATTTTCGAGAAAATTAGAAAAAACCAAAAACAGTTGGCTAAAACTCAACGGCTCGTTGTATGGAAGCCACCGTTTAGAAAGGCTTCAGTGAAAAATTTACTAAACCATCCTATAGAACACTATGAAAAACTATGTCAAACAAAGTTTGAGTTGATTCAATCAAGCCGTTGTGAACTTATGGCTATTTGAAAAAAGCCGTTAAAACCTGATTTTCGTTACGACCATTTAAGCCAAAAACAAATAACGCTATTTTATTAGAAATATCTTAAGTAAGTTAAATTCTGAGTTTAATCGTTGTATGGAAGCCACCGTTTAGAAAGGCTTCAGTGAAAAATTTACTAAACCATCCTATAGAACACTATGAAAAACTATGTCAAAAAAAGTTTGAGTTGATTCAATCAAGCCGTTGTGAACTTATGGCTATTTGAAAAAAGCCGTTAAAACCTGATTTTCGTTACGACCATTTAAGCCAAAAACAAATAACGCTATTTTATTAGAAATATCTTAAGTAAGTTAAATTCTGAGTTTAATCGTTGTATGGAAGCCACCGTTTAGAAAGGCTTCAGTGAAAAATTTAGTAAACCATCCTATAGAAAACTATGAAAAACTATGCCAAACGATGTTTGAGTCAATTTAATTAAGCCGTTGCGAACTTTTGGCCATTTAAAAAAAACCCGTTAAAACCTGATTTTCGTTACGGCCATTTGAGGCAAAAACAAAAAACGCAGTTTTGTTAGAAATGCTTAAAGTTAGCTACATTTTAAATTTAATCAAAATCGTTAGAGCCGTTTTCGAGAAAATCCAAATTGAAAAAAAAACAGTTACTTGAAAGGTACCAGTTTGAGCCGGGCTAAAACAAAATAAAAAAAACCTCGACAATGGTTTTTCTTTAAACTGCTATATACCAAGTTTGCACATCCGCACAGACGCACAGACAGACCGACGGACGGTATGGCGAAAACCACTTTTTTGGGCTTCTCTATCATCGTAATGTCATGTTTGATTAAAACCTCGAATTTTTTTTTTCTGCACGAAACCAATACTTGCCCTATAGAGCAAGTAATAAATTAATTCAAAAAACAATTTTTTTGAAAAACTTTTCCAAAATATATTCCAATTTTTGTTGAGTATGCCAACTTCTAGCACTTTGTAGTTTTTATTTTTATCAGAAAAATGAAATTTAAAAAAAATAGTTCAAACCGTTTTAAAAGGGGCTTCTATATTAAAAATTTCATCGAAATCGGTCAAGTGGCTTACGAGAAAATCTGATTTAAAAAAACCGGTCGTATGACAAGTACCGTTAGTTTTAGAGGTAGAATGATAATTCCAAAAACCCCGCTGTAGGAAGTCATAATAATACTATGTACCAAAAGTTAGAAGCAAATCGGTCCAGCCGTTTAGGCTGTTGGTGCCGATACAGACGGACGGATAGACAGACAGACAGACAGAATTGTCGGACCCACTTTTTTCGACTTCTCTATCATCATAATGTCATGTTTTATTGTTATAATTTTTTTTACGAATGCATAACTTGCCTTATAGTACCTATAATCGCAAGTAAAAATTCTAACAGTGTCAAATCGCATGATCCTGGTAGCCAATTGACGTCCCCAAACATGAAATTACTCGACCACGAAACTTCTCACGCAAAAAACCATTGTGTTGTGTAGCTTGTTGCTCCGTTTTGTTGGAACCACATATCGTCCAAGTCATGATCATCAATCGCCGGCCGGTAAAAAAAACAATCAATTGTTGCTAACGCCGGGAAATCGGTAAATTCGGATCAATATTTTAAACTGCGCGTGCTTTACGATGATGCACAGACCTTACGACATCAGACGCTTCCACTCGTGCGTCGTCCGCCGATTATGGCGACCATGACCATGACCATAATCACCGCGTAAATGGATTATACTTTTGTAAGTAAGTTTTAAAAAAAAATTAAAACGCGCTGTTTGACTGTTAAGCGATCCAGATGACAGCTGAATTTGACAGGTATCAAATACCAATGCTACCAACTTGAGACCACGAAATGAATGACCCTATATTATAAAATAAAATGCACGACTGGGTCGCACGAACTTGCTCTTATGATAAGCAATTGCTTATTGTGGCTGCATATAAGGCTATTAAAAAAATTTAAATAATTTCGAAAATTCTTTGATTTTTTAAATTAGTTTAAGAGTTTTCTCGGAAAAACAAAGTATGCAATAAAATTTCGAAGCTATACGTAAATCTAGGAAAAAAAAATATTGAAAATCGTTCGACCAGTTTTTTTTTAAAAAGGTTATTTTTGAAAAACTTTTCCAAAAAATATTTTGAAATTTATTTGGGTATGCAAATATATGGCAATCTGTAGTTTACATTTGAAAAAATAATTTAAAAAAAAATCAATATACCCGTTTCCAACATATTTCGAAAACCAAAAATTTTTTTGAAAAAATTATAAAAAATCAAAAAAAAAAGTTTTTGAAAAATTTGAAATGCCATATTAATAAAATTATAAATGAATAATAAAATTATAAATGACTTCCTGTGGCCAAAATTTTATTGAAATCGAATGTATAGTTTACGAGAAAATTTGATTTGAAAATACTGGTTCTATGAGAGGTACCGTTATAAGACAAATTTTGAAAAATATTTTCCAACCAAAAGATAGACTGTCTTACAAAAATAGCATCCTGAAAGTTTTATCAAAATCGTTAGAGCCGTTTTTGAGAAAATCAATTTTTTTCTTCACGATTGTATGGCAGGTGCCGTTATTTTTGGGCTTAGAGCAAAAATAAAAAATATGTTCCGAGGGACGGCCAAATAAATCCTAGATACCAAATTTGAAGCAAATCGGCCCATCCGTTCAGGCTCTAGAAGCGCGAACAGACAGACAGACAGACAGACAGACGGACGGAATTCCCAGACCCACTTTTTTCGACTTCTCTATCATCGTAATGTCATGTGTGATTGTTATCTCGAAATTTTTTTTCTGCACGAATCCATAACTTGCCTTATAGTACCTATAATCGCAAGTAAAAAAGGGGGTAAAGAAAGAAGTTTTTATGGATTTTTTTTTACAAGTGTATATACAGGCTATTCTTGTACGAGTATACCTTCTTTCTTCCATAACATACTTATATTTTCCAGTTGCATTACATTCAATTTATTTTGTTGTTTTTCGTTTATTGCCAATACAGATACACGCTGTATAATTCTGATTTTATAACACAAAAAAAACTTAGACCATTTAAAACGTATTAAAAAAAGTCTAGAAGAAGGTATACTTATTTGTTTTTACCGCTCGTCTGCACAAAGTTCATTGACTTAAGCATAAATAAGAGATCTGCGCTCATATTTTAAAAAAATTATCACACATTTCGTGTTAATGAATTAATTTTAGAAGACAAAAAAAACAATAACACCAATTTGTTAAATTTGGCTATTGTGTTAATAATTTCAAAATTACATAATCGGTCAGATAATTTTACGTATTGTATAGTTGAAAATATTTCTGATTGATTCATTTCGAAACAAAGGAATGACTCGAAGGCATTTTTCCTCTATTTTTGATAAATTTTAAATTAGTGGAATACAATATTTGACAAAAGCGCCCATCACTACTTATCGAAGCACAATAAATGCGTTCAGACTCATAAAGCCATTTCCACTTAAGCTTTAAAAGAGTTCTTTGAACTAGCAGTGATTTTTTTTTATAGCTTCCATTTATGTTTTGGATTGAAGAATATTCATATACAACATACACAATTCCTATAACTGTTTTTATTGAAATAGCAATAGTGTACCTACCTTTGATGCAAGATCAAAGAAATCAGTATGATTTGTTTCGATTGAGTTTGCATTTCAAAGGACTTTGCAATTCAAAGAAGTCAACTCCAGGAAATGCAACTTATCGAATTCAGAATGAATCCTTGCAAGTACATTTTTGTTTTTGAAAGTTTTTTTTTTTGAATGGGGACGAAATAATAAAAGATTTGAGAAGCCAACTTACATAAATACTGTCAACTGACTAGAGTTTCTTATCACCGTTTTTGGAGCTTACCTGGAAATAAAAGAAAATTTAATTAAATACCTAGGTCATAAATAACTTGATAGAAATTAATTAAATATATTATTTAATCAGATTAATATATCTATAGGTATACTATTTCGTACACCAAGACAATAAAGCTGACTGACTCACTTAGACCAAATACTAGGGCCATTGAAATACCACATACAAAATCGAGGGATTTTGACCACTTGAAACTTTCAATAAAGCGATGGAGATGGCGGATGTCTGTGTGTATTATTGTGCGCTGGTATTTTCAAAGAAGAGTTCCCCTTAAAGTAAATTTCGTATTTGGGAGAGAGCAGGGCATGGACAGAGAAGGTGTGGGATATTCTCTTCTTCGTCCTAGTTCAGGTATTTTCTGCAAAATTCGATTGAGAAAAGGCACAGCCTATAAATCAAGACGAATAATTGTAGATGAAAAGCAGGATAGTTCAGCGTGTCAACTGTTTTTCTTAGTTGTGTGCAATACCCTGAGTACCGTTATTGCAAAAATGATGCTCAAGAATTAAGTTCTAGATTTTGGATATGTAAAATACCCGCCGGTATGATTTTCATTATTAAATATGTACATTAAGTAAAAATACAGGGTGATTCACCTCGTGTGTGGGGGGATGTCAAAAACTTGAAAAATTGGGGTTTTGTCATCTTGGCCCCAAGTAGTATTAACAATCGACTAAGACGATGGCAATTCTATCCAAAATAACTGGGTCAGGAGAACTTGTTCTTATGTGTCACAGTTGTCTTGGGGCTTTGATTTTGAAAAAAAAAAAAAAATAAAATGCACGACTAGGTCGCACGAACTTGCTCTAATGAGTGACAGTGGTTTATGGGCTTGAGATTTTGATAAAAATAAAATTTTCAAAATTCTTAAATAAATACTTAAACTAATTTGAGCTGAAAAAAAAGTACGCCATTTTATTTCTTGGATAAATTTGAATTTATGAGAATAAATTTAGAAAAATCTGTGGAGCGGTTTTTGAGAAAAAAAGTTTTTTTTGAAAAACTTTTTGAAAAAAATTTTCAAAAAAAATTCCAAAACGCCAGTTCATAGGTATTCAGCAAATACATTTATTTAAAATTAAAAAAAAAAATTTAATAAGCAGTTTTCAAAATATTAATTTTTTAAATTTTTTTTTAAAAAATGCTTTTAAAAATACAAAAAAATATTTTTCAAAAATATTGGTATGCAATACAAATTGAGCTACCTACAGCTATATGTGTGTGAAATTTCGAAAGAATCGGTTGAGTCGTTTTCGAGATAGTCGAATGCAAAAAAAACGGTCCTATGGAAAGTACCGTTCTTAGCCATTTTTTAAAACTTTTTTTTCAGCCATATGATTGGTCGTACCTAAAAAGCAACACTGATTTTTTTAATTAAAAATCGTTAGAGCCGTTTTTGAGAAAAATAAGCTTTAACGTAACGGTTGTATGGCAGGTACCGTTATTTTTTGAGCTAAAAAAAAAATTTCAATTTCCTTTCTGTACAATACCTAAAAAAGTCTATATACCAAGTTTGAAGCAATTCGGCCCACCCGTTTGGGTTTAGGTCTACATACAGACAGACAGACAGACAGACAGACAGACAGACAGACATACAGACGGACAGAATTTTTAGACCATCTTTTTTCGTCTTCGCTATCATCGTAATGTCATGTTTGATTGTTATCTCAAAACTTTTTTTTTCGACGAATGCATAACTTGCCTTATAGTACCTATAATCGCAAGTAAAAAAAAATAAAGGAAAAAATCATATGATATTTTTAAAACAATTAAAAATCCCTACTTAAAATGTTTTTTTTTTTTTTTTTTTGGAAAAAATTGAAAAAAAAAATTGTGTAGCTTTATGTAACCACGGCCCACGATGCAAGTGAAACTTTTTTTCGGATCATTGACATTCGGCACTGTTCATGGCTTTTCCGTTGTTTGCCGGTTTATTTGACTCACTAGCTGTATCGGTGTCCACCAATATCAAGTGAACAACAACATTTACATTAATACACTGCCTTAGGGTTGCTCAAAAAACATCGATACATCGAAAAAATCGATGTAAACTTTTCGATGTATCGAAAATGCCCGATGTATCACACACTTTTGATGTTTAACGATGCATCCTAATATTTTTGTTTCGATACATCGAACGCAGCAAGCAAATTACAATACACGCTCTCAGTACCGAATCTACAGAGTATAAATATATATTTGACTTTGGTGGAAATGATATAATTTATAGGTACATTTGATTTTGTATGGGAAATGAGTTAACTGTGCATCGAATTTGGATATATGCTACGAAATCACCACATTGACCCAATGAAAACGAAGTATTAAACTCAATTGCTTTAAAAACTCTTCGTTTTCTTTTTTCATCGATAAACATCTATATGTAATATTTCGATGTATAACATCGAATATAACTACGTGATCGCGAATGAGTGAGAATATAAATGCTACACGGTCCGCTGATGTGAGCCATCGGCGCCGCCATATTGCGACATGCAACAGATGAGCCAAAAAATTGGAGGCGATGGAAAAAAAAGTTTCACTTTAAAAAGCTATCTGATTTCTTTTACTGTTTTGAAATTTAAGTGAAAGTTTTCCCATAAAACAATTTTTTTTTTTTTGTAAAACATATTCCAATTTGTACCTGCGATAAGAGGCAACTTATGCATTTGTCGAAAAAAAAAATTGGAGATAACAATGAAACATAACATTACGGTGATAGCGAAGTCGAAGTCTGTCTGTCAGTTTGTCTGTCTCTATGTAACTTGGTACATATAAAGGGTGTTTTTTTAGACGTGTGGTTTTCAATCTGGCAATACTTTTTTCGGAGTTGGTCTTTTTGACAGCTATCAGCTGTCACTTGATTTATGCTCAGTTTAGTTTGCCATTTCATAATGAATAGACTATCTCCTGAACAACGTTTGCAAATTTATTACCAAAATAATAAATGGGGTAGGGAGTGGGGCTAAGAGTAAAACTTTTTACGAAAAACTATGTAGCTCTTAAGATTTTGAAAACAAGCCAGCAAAACCTTTTTAAAATTTAAGAACCGTGTTTCAGCCCCGTTTTGGTTCCGTTCTTGGTTCCTTTTTTGGCTTCATTTCTGGCGAAGACTTTGTTTCTATCCTTGTTGGGCTACCTACCTTATGCGGACCGTTTTCTAATTATCTATCACTCAAAATAAAAATTTAAGAAACGAAAGAAGAAAGAATTTCTTGATCGTTGTAAAAAAAAACAAAGGGGAAAAAAACGATCAGTAAAAAAACAAGGGGAAAGTTTTACCATGTTATTATTGACCTAGCAAAAGTGTTACAACTTGCCTCACCCTGAAATTTCACACGAAAAAAATCATTTTACAAGAAACCGGATGTCATACACATGTATAAGATATATCTACACATAAACACAAATAAAACTCAAATGGATGTTTAAAAAAGCAAACCACCGCCCTATCTCTTCCGTGTGAAAAGGAGGACCAAAAATTAAAAATTAAAAAAAAAAAGTTTGAAACCTGCTATTTTTTGGGACAACCAAAGAACTTTTCTCGTTGACGTCCAATTGACACCTGAAGTAGGTATGCTGGTAGATTAGATATGGATCCTTTACGCAATTCATAATTTTAAGGGGAACCCTATTTTTTGTAGCTGTTTATTCTTACCCTTGTTACTTTCAGCCCCACTCTACAATACTTTTTACTTGCGATTATAGGTACTATAAGGCAAGTAATGCATTCGTAAAAAAAAAAAATTCTAACAATCAAACATGACATTACGATGATGGGAAAGTGGATCCGACAATTCTGTCCGTCTGTCTGTCTGTATCGGCAACTACAGACTAAACGGCTGGACTGATTTGGTTCAGACTTTGTAAATAGTATTATTTTGAAGTCCTACAGAGAGTTTTTAGAATTAGCATTCTAGCTCTAAAACTAACGGTACCTGCCATACGATTTTTAGTGAAAAATTAATTTTTGTCAAAAACGGCTCATACGATTTTGATAAAACTTTCTGAATAGTGTTTTCTGTGCAAACTTTATGTTTTGGTATAGACAAAAAAATATAAATTTAATCCTTAATTTTTTTTTTTTTTATTTTTTGTTTTTTTCCAAAACAATTTAATATGTTTTTTATAATTTTTTGTCTGATAAAAACTACAAAGTGCTAGAAGTTGGCATACTTAAAAAAAATTGGAATATATTTTCGAAAAGTTTTCAAAAAAAAATAGTTTTTCGAAAAAAAACTGGTCGAACGATTTTGAAAAAAAAAATTCTTAAAATTCTAAACAGTAAACGAAATCAGAAGGCTTACTTCATTTTTTCCAAAAAACCTTTTAAGTAGTGATTTTTAAGTGATCAATAGTTTCATATCATTTTTTTTCCTGCTTTTTTTTCCAAAATCTAGAATCCCCAGACCACTGTCACACATTAGAGCAAGTTCGTGCGACCCAGTCGTGTACTTTCTTTTCTTATCATTTCCTAACCTACACGCTCTAGGTTTTTGTCACACTTCAGGTGAACCACCCTGTATTATAAATTGAATTTTCTTTAAACAGCTAAACAACACGTTTAAGGCTTTGTGTGGTTAAGAGCTTTGGGCTTTTTTTTGGCAACAAACACAGTATTTTCCTCAAAGAATTAATTTTCCGTACATTAAATGAGTTTTTTAGCTGAATGTGCATGTTTTTTTTTTAATACAATTTGAATCTCAGCAAAATCATCCATAAGAACATAAATCATTAAAATACGATGAAGAAGGGGATTAAATGATTTAAGAACATTTTCGTTTTGTTTAAAAATTAAAACCACAATTCACAGAGAAAAGTTTCCTACTTAATTGGATATTTCTTATGTAAATGTGATGCGACCTTCAGCTTCCGTCAACATTGAGTGCTTTCTTTCTTAGATTTCCTGCACGAAGGTAATTCAGCCCTAAAGTTTTCTGCTTACCGACCGATCTCCCGCATTCAATCTTACCGTATCGCTAAGCTCTAACTTATAGAAAGATGAGGTTGTGCGTTGCTAGACTACGAACGACGACGACGATGACGACTTTTCTATAAATCAGCTTCGTTACTTCATCAAAGACACAAAAGCAGCACCCGCAGAGAAAACTCCACCCTCGTTCTTTTTTCCGCGTATTCTGAAGAATATATCGAATGCATGACTGCATTACGAAGTTGAAATCCAAAAATCCGAACTATTGATTTCACATGAATGCATGGATTGCGCTGCTAACTTCTGTTTCCATTGCTTGCACCTTTCCGGAACTCATTGCTTAATCTTAAAGTACACAAACGAACGTTGCCATGGTGAGTCTGAGTAGCGGAGGCAGTGGCAGCACCAGCACTCAGCAGCAGCTAGTACAAGTGAAGGGCTTGAAGTGCAGAAAGCTGATTGCACAAGATTTTATACCGTTGGCTTGGATGGTGGCAGTTGTTATAAGTGGAATTTCTACAGAAAAGTTCTGGTCGAAAGGTTCTTAGAAAGAAAAAAAATTTCGGCAGCACTATGAAAATGTTTCAAAACTCCCACAAATAAGCAATTAACAAATAGTACACATTTACCCAAAACGCTTTAGGAAAACGGTTCCACGGAAACCTGCGCTAAGACGAGAAAAGGCTGCTGCAGCCGCGAGTGTGAAACTCAACTCACGAACATTAAGGATATCAACTCGCCATCGATCACAACAGCTCAACATTTCACTCACTAGCCTGAGGAGAATTCTGAACAAAGTTATCGGATTATTCGGTTCAACTGGTTCAGCAATTGAAGGCGCACGACCATCAACTTCCTTATTGGTTTGCAGTTTCGGCCTTAGAGCAGCTTGAATTGAACAACGATTTTGGGCGAAAAATCAAATTTTTTTACTACCCGCATTTTCATCTCGGCGACAACGTTGACAAACAAAATTGCCTCATCTGCGTCTCAACAAACCCGCACATTATTGTCGAGAAGCCAATGCATCCACAGAGAGTGAAAGTTTGGTGAGGATTGTAGAGGATTGGCATCATTGGACCATTTTTCTTCGCAAATGAGGCTGGGAACAACGTGTCGGCCAACGGTGGTTGGTGGGTGGGTTACCGGACCATGTTAACAGAACTGAAATAGAAGACATGGATTTGGACGACCTCTGGTGCATGCAGGATGGCGCTTCATGCCACACAGCCCATTCCAAAATTGTATTGTCAGCGATCTTGGCGATGTCTATGGGCCACCTCGGAGCAGCGCCGGCGAGTTGGACCTTTTGGACTTCAAAATCACAGAGAAGTTGAACAAAAATATACATATAATGGTATCTTTCATATAACCTCTAAACTAAAAGTTGTCCTTCTTTCAACAAGCTATATGTGGAAAATGGCTAAGCCGATTCTTATCAAATTTGATGTATGCACAATTCAAAGAACCCCGATTACAGCTTTCTAATATTTTGAATAACTATTTTTTTTTTCTTTATATTTTTAAAAGTATCTTTTTTTTAAATTTTTTTATAATTTACGAGAAAATCTGATTGTAAAAAACCGGTCCTATGGGAGGTACCGTTGTAAGACTTTTTCTGAAAAATCTATTAAAACCAAAACATAAAGTTTGCACAGAAAACACTTTTCAGAAAGTTTTATCAAAACCGTAGTAACCGTAGTAACCGTTTTTGAGAAAAATTAATTTTTCACTAAAAATCTTATGGCAGGTACCGTTAGTTTTAGAGCTGGAATCCTAATTCCAAAAATTCCTCTGTAGGACGTCATAATAATATTATGTATAAATTATCTATTTCATATTTTCAAGTGAATCGAAAAAAATCCTTTCTTCCTATTCCTTCCTTAATTCTCTTTGCGGTGGCCTTAGCCATATTGCTAAAGTGAAGTACAATGGAAATTATATCTTAAGCTGAATTTGTCGCCGTATTTTTAATCCAATTATGAAGACAAATTATGTTTAAGTTTAAGACCGAAAAGTGAGATCTTGATCTTCTCCTCACACATCTTCATTTTCATCCTCTTTTATTTAACAGATAGTGTTAGTGTTTGGGTAGGTACCCATCTATATTATATATTTTATGCGGGATGAGAAAGTATTTTGTAAATTATAGGTAATTGATGAGTTTCATAAGATATTTGTTATCATAGGGTATGATTATATGGTTGAATGATTTTTACAATAATGTAATGCGATGAGAATTTAGATTAGCTGTTGTGGTTTACATGTTTATTTAATTAATTGATTTTAAATTGAATTGTATCGGCAGTGTTAAGGCATAGACAATGCCCCTATTCTAATATGTTCACTGAAGCAATTAGAATTGGATAATCTATACCTACATATAATAAAATTGTAACGGGTCGATGTCTGTACATTGAAGATATACAGTGGTGGCAAGCTAATTAGAAACGATAAAAACAAAACTTTTTTTTTTTTGTCTTTACTGTTTTAATTAAAATTAACTAACTACCATTGCACGACGAAACCGCGTTACATATTTGTGTATTATATGTTCTTATTTTCCATTTTCCACTTTCTACCATTTTCGATTTTCTACCCAACTACCACCTTCTACTATCAACTATCTTCTACAATCTACCTTCTTATATAATCTACCATCTCCTGGTATCTACCAACTACTATCTTTTACTATCAACTATTCTACCATCTGCTACCATCTACCATCTTCTATAACCGTCTACAACCTTCTTTTATCTACCATTTTCTACCATCGACCATCTTTTTCCCTACGACCTTCTTTAATCTACCATTTTTTACCATCGACCATCTTTTTCCCTCAACCATCTTTAACCATAAATCATCTTCTACAATCTAATGTCTTCTACCATCTTCTTCTATCAACTTTTTTCTACTATCAGCTATCTTCTACCATCTTCAACCAACTACTATCTTCTAAAATCAACCATCTTCTAGTATCTAGCATCTTTTACCTTCTTTCATCTAGAATATTCTCCCATCTACCATCTTGTTCTATCTAAAATTTACCATCTTCTAGCATCTACCATCTCCTGAAATCTGCCATATACTGTCTTCTAACATCTACCATCGTCTACCATTTACCATCTCCTACTATTACCATCTTCTATCGTCTACCATCTCCAGCCATCTGCCATATACCATCTTCTTCCATCTACCATCTACCAACTACCACCTTCTACTATCAACTTTCTTCTACCATCTACCATCTTCCAGAAAATGGAAGATCTACCATCTACCATTTTCTCCCTTCTAACATCTTCTTTCATCTACCATCTTCTACCATCAACCATCTTCTACCATTTAGCATCTTCTACCTTCTTCAACATCCTTTACCATTTATTTCTTTGAAAATTTTTTTCTTTAGAAAGCTTTTTGATGTTAAAATTTTTTAGAATACCTACATATACATATATGTATGTATGTACGTACATCATTTAAATGAAATTTGTAGCTTTCAAAAATATAACACATATTTTGTTTGTGTATTTAACTAACTTCAAAACAAAAAACAATACACTAATATATCAAATTCTGACTGATAAATATTTTAAATAATTGACACTTTTACACTTCTTATTTTTTTTTTTTTTTTATTTTTGCACGCAAGGTAGGTCGTCGTAATTTTTTGTTTACTTATAATTCATTTTTCTCACCGTTTAAACCTTCCCTGAACTTCTACAAATATTTCAAGATCAAAATTTAAAAAATTGGTCCAGCCATTCTCGAGTTTTAGCGCTTCAAACGCACAGCAATTGATTTTTAAATATAAGAGAAGAGGAAGATATATAGATAGATAGAAGATAGATTTGATGTCTTGAAAACGACTTCTTGAATTTTATACAAGCTTATGTTTCAATTTCGTTGTATTGGTAACCTTAAAAAATGGCACTAAAAAGCTACTTACATTTTCGAACCATTTAAGACTGCAGATTTTAACTTTAAGAAACAATTCATCTCACGGGTGTTTTATTTGAGGTATAGAACTCTAAGTTGGAAAACTGGCGTCCATTTTGTCAGCTGTCAAGTGATTTATTTTAAGTTTGTTTTGGCATTTCAACATGAATAGACTGACGTCTGAACAACGCTTCCAAATTGTGCAAATTATTATTTTGGTTCTGTTCGAAATACGTATCGCAAACTAGGTCCATTTTACGGTCAGCATAATCGTCCATCAATTTTTTTTTTTGAATGGATATGTCAATAAACAAAACTGTCGTATTTGGAGTGATGATAATAAGTGTATGTTGCGACACCGTTACATCCACAAAAACTGACTGTTTGGTGTGCTTTATGGGTTGGTGGAATAATTGGTCCGTACTTCTTTAAAAAAACGATGCTGGCAAGAACGTTACAGTCAATGGTGACCGCTATAGAGCCATGATTACTGACTTATTCGCTCATCAATTGAACAACCACGATGTGCAGAAGTTGTGGTTTCAACAAGACGGAGCAACATGTCACACAGCTCCTGCCACAATTGATTTGTTGAAGGAATCGCTCGGTGAGCACACATAATTTCGCATTTTGGTCCTGTGAATTGGCCTCCAAGATCGTGCGATTTAACGCCGCTTGATTATTGTCTGTGGGGATATGTGAAGTCGCTAGTGTATGCCGATAAGCCCGAAACGATTTCCAACTTGGAGGACAACTTTCGCCGCGTTATTGCCGAAATACGGCCACAAATGTTGGAAAAAGTCATCGAAAATTGGACCCCAGATTAGACTACGTCCGAGCCAGCCGTCGCGGTCATATGCCAGAAATCATATTTAAATTATAATGTCATAAGATTATCTCTTTAATAAAGTAAATTTCATGTCGATTTAAAAAAGTCATCTTTGTTTTATTTCATTTCAAATTTTATACGTCTAAAAAAACACCCTTTATATTTTAAGCAATACTTTTTAACATACATACCTAGAAATAGCAATCAATTTTTTTATCAATGTAAAGTAATCAATGTGTACCTTACAGAATATAATTGTTTTAAACTCATACTGCATCTAACGCACTGGCTAAATTCACCTTCAATTGGTGTGCTCAGTTCAATATGGTTTGCCGAAGCGAGAAAAATACACCCTCAGACTTAGAGGTACCTACCTATAGGTAAGGAAATTCAATCCTTTTCATTTGGATTCGTCCACATTAATAGACAAACAGTCGTTCCTACACACACAAACTCACACACACTCTCAAAGAAATCGGTCATGAATATCATTTACAAAATTATATATTTCTGTCTGTTGAAGAAATCGGGCTCTCAAAGAAGTGTTTTGATGGCAACAGCAGCACTTAATCCGTTTACTGTGCCACAATTTCCAATGATTTCCTGGCACACAGATCGTAACCCCCTCTGGTGTGTTGTGCATATACGGTGGTAGTTTGGTGTCGTGTAGTTGTGGCGTACGCCAAAACTACTACTACGCTCGTTTGTTCCTCCCTGCGTGTTTTGTGTCTCGTTTCTCGCCGCTCACTGCGCTTTAGGAGAGGAATATTACGTCAAACTTATTTCAAAGTGGTTGACCCCTAATGGCACTTGGAGTGGCTCTTGGAAAATATGTACTTACTGAAAATGAAAAAATGAAAAACTGCTGCGGTCTGGTTTCTGGGAATGAGTGACTAAGCTGGCTGTGTGAGCGCACACCGACTATGATTTAAGGTGATTATGTTGTTGTTTTTTTTTTTTTTTTTTTTTTTTTTTTTTTGTTGCTCCCAAGGAACTGAACTGGAGAACCAAGTTTCTATAGGAGGAGTATTAGGAAGGCAAGGCACCGGTACCGTGTCGTCGTCACCCCTGGCTTACAATATATCTAGTCTAGGCTATATAGGAGCTATAATAAATGCAATTTAATGCTTTGTTTTCAGAATAAATGTTTTGATTGTTCAAGGAGCCGTTAAAAAAATGTTCAATGCTACGAAATGGGGTGGGGAAGAGGGGGGGGGGGGTAGAACAATAACGTGTTCTATTTAGCGAATGATTTCGTGTGAAGTAATTTTTCGCGAAGATTACGCGGAAGATACAGTTTAGACAAATTATAGCCGGATTTTTATGAACGTCACGTGAGAAATATGGTTTCTGCGGTTGAGGGTAGAATAGGTTCTTAAAATAGTATAGCTATGACATTTTCTAAGTTTATTCACACGTACTTTATTACTACATATGGGCAAGAATTACAAAAAATATTTTTCCAAGCTTTGAACGGTGCCAAAGACAGAGAAGAACAAATATTTCAAGCTTAATTGCTTGAGAAACGTATGAAAAATGGCTGTTTTGTATAAGTTCTTTTCACAAGTGAGAAAACAACCATTAATACCGGAAGAGCTTCCGATCAAGCCGTTAATACCGGAATAAATCCCGAAGAAGCGATGTTGCGTTCCTTCGGTGGCTACATCGTTGACGGTAAAACAATTTTCTAGCGAGGATCAACAGCTTCGGTGAACTTTGTTAAATAGGTACCAGTTGTGCAATATTGTGGATCAGCACTGAACCTTGTTTTTAAATTCCTGATCCGTGCGTCAACTTTATTTAATCCTCGGAAATCGGTGGGTAACTCTTGAACCACCCTTGAACCACCGTCTAAGCTTTAACTATGTACCCACGAACCGAGGTATATCGTTTTTATATTTTGATCCGAGGATGAACCACGATTGTACAACTGGCCCTAAGTGTTATATTAAATTATCACAATTTGGAAATTGGATCTCAGTTGTTTTGATAACTGTACTTCGGGCAAAGCATTCTACATTTGTGTCGTGCGGCTAAAAAAGTAATCTCTTTACTTAGTAAGCTGCTGGACATTGCTAGCGACGCGAGTGATGATAATACAAATGAAATAACGTTTTTTTGGATCACTTTGCTGAATTATATCCAGAAAAAGAAAATGTGTAATAGGAGCACTTCCCTATACTGAAGGTTTGGGCGAAGTTGGATCAGATGGGGAAACATTTTGGTATTTCTTCATCGACCAAGGAAACCTTAAGAAATTGGAGCACATTTGCTCGTTCCATAGTTGATGGTTTGTGATAAATATTGTAACAAAGTAACACATTTTCCTTCCACCGCCCCCGATCACCACGATGATTTTCTATTAAAACCATCACGTGACGCAATAGGTACCCATTGCTGCAGCATATCCGATTACTTGACACCACGCACCGCTAATTTGGACTACCATCCACTTTCAAATACCTATACCAAAGGAATAGGCAAAAACATCTATCATGAAAGAAGAATTACACATTTACATGTATTTTTTACTTTTGGTGTTATAATTCACATGTTTTTTCTTTCAGAAATATTCCATAAGTAGAAGTACAATTTGTATGTAAATTGGGGAATCAGACTCAACCTCCCTACCATAAGAAGAAGATTCTATTACAAATAGAGTACCGGGAATAAAGATCCCAAGAAGGTACGCTGCGAGGAATACCAGCAGAAGCCTCAACAAGTCTGGGCAGGTGCTTCTCAAACTTTTTTACACCTGCTCGACAGAGCTCAGAAAAGAAGCGTTAAAATTGATAGGAGAGAGAATCGTTATGGAACATTTCCATCTCTTGAACATCTTGTAAATGTTCCATGTCTTTCCTTATTTTACCGGTTCTTCCAGCCAGCTGCGTTCCACCCTTAAACATTTCCGCCGTAACACTCGTCTTGCTAGGAACGCTCATCAGTTTTTTACTTGAGCCAAATTTCGGACTTACTGTGAATTCCTTCTTCAGCCGTACAACACGAATGTGGAATTTCGATTTGATCTTCAAACATTCAAGACCAATGTTCATCGACACCTCCTTTCCCTTCCTCCCTTATTACCTATCGCCCGCGCTGTGACCAATCATTAAATGGGGTATAACAAACCCCATGAGCGCACGTGCCATAAACAAAAAAAAAATTTAATAGTCACCAGCAAAACAAAAGGTTATTAATACCCTTCTCATAAATTAACACAGCGCGACTGTTAAGGAAGGTTGGATAGGAAATAAAAGGAGGTACCGAAGCATATTAGCTTTGAGTGTCTGTAAATCACAATGGTAGGGAAAACCGGCAAAGCATTCTTCATTCTTGTAGTGCGGCAAAAAAAAAGTCTCTATTGATGGGTTTCTAGCGATGCGAATGTTACGGGGAAATCATTTAAAGGCAGGAATGAATCTGGCTATTTCGCTGGAAAACAAATGTTTTGGTAATGGTTCTTTGACCTATCAATTTTGAGGCTCCATTTTGAGTCCTATCAAAGAGACAAAACAAAATAAGCTTTATGTTGACAGTGATATGGCAAGTACTGTTGAAATAATAAAGGGTGTTTTTTAACGAGGTATAGAACTTTTAAATAGAATAAAACAAAGATGATTTTTTACTGGCGGTTATAGGTACCTACTATAAGGCAAGTTATGCATTCGTAAAAAAAAAGATTCAAACAATCAAACATGATATTACGATGATAAAGAAGTCGAAAAAAAGTGGGTCCGACAATTCTGTCAGTACAGTTACCTACAGCCTAATTTGATGGACCGATTTGCTTCAAACTTGCTACATAGTATTATTATGACGTCCTGCAGTACAGAGCTCTAAAACTAAAGGTACCTACCATACGTTTTTTAGTGAAAAATTAATTTTTCTCTAAAACGGCTACTACGATTTTGATAAAACTTTCTAAATACTGTTTTCTGTGCAAGCTTTATGTTTTGGTTGGAGTAGATTTTTCAGAAAAAGTCTAATAAGGGTACCTCCCATACCTCCCGGTTTTTTTAAATCAGATTTTCTCGTAAGCCACTTGACGAATTTCGATTCAATTCTTAATTTAGAGGGCTTTTTATAGAAGAAATAATTCAAATTCTTAAATTGTTCAACAAAAGTTTTTTTGAGTTTAAAAAAAAAATTTAAACTTTGTGATCTTTTTTTTAATTTTAATTTTCTGATAAACACTTCAAATTTCTAGAAGTTGGCGTTCTCAAAAATATTTTTTAATAGAGATGCCCCGAATGTCCGGCCATTATTCGGTATTCGGCCTATTTTTTCAATATTCGGTATTCGGCCGAATAGTTCAAAACATTCGGCCGAATACCGAATTTTAAACCTAAAATAAAAACACATATTATGTTTAAAAAAATCTGTCCATTTTATTCAAAAATATTTTTTTTAGTATTTAAAACGAACTAACGGTAGGTTATGGTGAATAAAAATAAGTTTTTCAGCATTCGTTGGTAGCAAACGATTGCGTTTATCTTCATAAACAATACCGGCTTCTGAAAATAGGCTCTCACTATATTGCACATCGTTGGCCGAATGTTCGGCTGCCGAATATTCTGCGCTTCGGCCGAGAGTGTGACCGAATATTCGGTATTCGGTATTCGGCCCAATCACTATTCGCGGCATCACTATTTTTTACTTTATTTTCGAAAAGTTTTTCAAAAAAAAACGTCACGGCTGGCTCGGACGTAGTCTAATCTGGACGTCCAAGGTTAGATGCCTTTTTACAACATTTGTGGCCGTATATCGGCAATGTTGTCCTCCAAGTGGTCAATCATTTCGGGCTTATTAGCGTAGACTAGCGACTTCACATATCCCCACTAAAAAAAGTAAAGCGGCGTTAAATCGCACGATCTTGGAAGCCAATTCACAGAACCAAAACGCGAAATTATGCGCTCACCGAACGTTTCCTTCAACAAATCGATTATGGCACGAGCTGTGTGATGGTTGTTCAATTGATGAACGAAAAAGTCTCTAATCATGGCTCTATAGCGGTCACCATTGACTGGTAATGTTCTGACCAGCATAGTTTTTAAACGTAATGTAACGGTGTCTCAACATACACTTTGTTTTGCAGAAATCTGCATTTCAGTCGATCTTTAAAATCTTCAATTACCTAGGAAATTTTAATTTTCAAATAACTTTATTAAATTTGAAGATGAACTCGGTACATTTTTGAATATTCAAACAAAAACAAATAAATCCTTTTTGGCAACTATTGTGCTTCCTTTGCAGCACAGCATCTTGTAAATATATTTCAACGTCATCATTTAGAAATTTTCGACAGTAGTTAGGACATTTTTGTTATTGATCGAAGACATTGCAGGGAAATGAACAAAAAAATGGAAAGAAAGAAAAAAAAAAAAACAATATCCTTAAAATTCAAACGGAGGTAAATTTTTGTATTTCAACAAAAATAAAAAAAGCCTAGCACCGGCTGTATTTTTTGGAGTAAGAAAAAAAAATAAGGCCAAAGGAGATTGCTAGGCGCAAATAGTTTGGCTCAGGGCCAGGTAACAAATATTATTATTTTCTTTTTCTTCTTTTTTTTACATTTAGGTACCAATTTTTGTTTTCGTATAGGTTTTATTTCACTTCTATTTTCCATTGCATTTTATGTGTTGCCATTGCCACAGGACGACGAGAGTTTTGTTTCATAGTTTTTAGTGTGGAATTGTTAAACCACCACCTACATGGCATCACATGCCAAAGAAAAGGAAGGAAATCAAAGGTTTAAAAAGGCTCCACGTCCATATAAGTACACGAGTATATATGAACCCTGCTAAAATACAGAAGAACGTTTTTGAGGTTGATGGTTCGTTTTTCGTTTTTGGTACTCTCCTAAAATGTTACATGACTTGCAATTGTAAAGATGGTGATGGAGGTTGTGGGTGTTCCGAAGTTGAAAATGCACTTTCTACTTTAATCCTGTTTTAAGGGTTTTTCGGCTCCGGCCGGAAGGCGGAATGATTTGTGTAGAAATAAAATGTGCAAACTTCAGTGAATTGTAAGGAGTTTGCAAGGTTTGCATTTTTTTTTGTTCTTCTCACCCTGAGGCTCAAGGGGGCATTTATTTAGAAATGCCTTGATGTCAGTACATGTTCTGTATTTAATCTTTTCCTGGGAGATTGTAACTGACACAACAATCGATAGTTGGTTCCTTGTAAGTCGGAAAGTGGTACTCCACTTCCTATAGCTGTGTTTGTATTCTTGAGGATTTTTTTTTTTAAATATAGAAATGATTTCTGTCAGCTTTTCTGTTTTTTTTTTTTTTTTTTGTGAGTAAGTATTGGTAAAATTTTGTTTTAAGTTTTTTAAACCTAAAGCTTTGTAACATTATACACTCTATACATAGATGGTTCTCACAGATTTTTATTGTCCGGTCTCATATTCGGAGTGATTCATTGCAAGGGTAGTTTTTTGAGTATTATCAAGCTGTCATTGCAGTTGGACTTAGTATTGTAAATCATTTTAAAATGGAAGGACTTGTAACCGAACACAATCATAAAATCATAGATGTGTTGCGAAACTCAGCGAATTGTGATCACAATTTTCATGCTCTCAGATTAAGTTACAGTACTTGATCTTTTTGGAAGTTTGAATTTCCAAAACAAAGGAAATTTCAAGCGTTATTTCTTCACCACTCACAACGCTCACTGCCGTAGGTTGCGGTCTAGATAGAACAAAGGAAACAGTCCCTCGTTTTTTTTTTTTTTTTTGTCGCATCCTCGCTCTAGCAAAGGCTGGATTTAAATCGTTTGGTAAATCTTTCTTTGATGGCTTGAGCTGAAAGAGTGACTATCCTTTCGGTTTTTGCAAGGGTTCAGTAGGAAAATGTAATTCTCTGCTTGAAGTTTCCGGAAACTGCTATTCGCAGCAACCATTTAACACCTGCTGATAATAGCAGCACCATACGATTCCAGTGCACAGTGGACCTCCAGGTTTAGTTTGTGCTTCCAACACGACCTTCGTATGGAGAATTATTTGAAATTCTATTTAATATCAAAAGATCCAAGGTATATTCCAAAGAAATTAAGAATGGTCCTGCTGACCCTGACGTGTTTAACAGAACATTTTTATCGCACTATTTTCACGGATCTCATAGATCACGAACAAACAGAATTTTCACCCGTTTCGAATACAACTTTTTCATTTGAATTCAATTGCGTTCCTCCTGAGGAAGTAAGTTTTGTACTATAGGGTGCATACAAAGTAAAGCGGCTGGAACTGATCTTATCCACCCTAGATTTATAAAAATTTTACATTCATATTTGGTAAGGCCGCTTACACATATATGCAACTCCATTTTTATGACCTCCACTTTTCCTACTCCATGGAAGCAAGCCAAAGTAATTCCCATACCTAAAGCCACAAACTCTAACCTATTTTACCTGTTTTATCAAAAGTGATGGAAAAACATTGGTATTGCAAATAAACCTTCTTCTACCTCATCAATCTGGTTACAGGCCAAGACACAATTGCACGACTGCTTTGCTCAATCTTGTCAATTCTTTTCACAAGTCCATGGAATGTGATAAGCTGACACTTCTTGTTATGGTTGATTTTACAAAAACGTTTGATTTCATCAGTCATATAAAGTTCTTCGCAGAAAGCTCATTTCTGAGTTTAATTTTCATGGAACAGCAGTGAAATTGGTAAGAAGTTATCTTAGCGAAAGAACCCAAGCAGTTTTCCCTATTGGTTCTTTTTCATCCTTTCTTCCTTTAACAACTAGAGCTCCACAGGGATCTATTTTAGGACCCTTAATATACTGCACGTACATTAATGACATTTTAAGTTATGTAACCTATAGTGAACTCCATCTTTATGCTGAGGACGCACAATTCTTAGTATCAGGTCTACTAGCCCTTGTTGAAGATGGCATTAGTTGTCTTAATGACTTCTATCCAATGATTGTCTCGTACCAATTCGTTAGTTCTTAACCCTAAAAAGTCATCTAATATGATTATATACAAACACCCAATTCAAAGTGAAAATAAAGAAAGATAGAAAAGCCTGCTTCGCTGTTGTGTTATTAATATTTCACAATAGATTCAACTAGTTTCAACTTGGTACGGAGGAACATTTCTTCTGGAGTTTCGCAACGGAGGGAGAAAGGATTCCAATATCTACCACCTCTATAATAAAGCCCAAGAGTAAGCGGACTGGCATTTTTAACAGTGGTAGGGGAAGGGGGTAAGAAAGCTCTTCTTATGGAATGGCTGTTTAACTTATCATTTTAAGACCGTATCCCCAATTAAATTTATGAGTCGTAAAAACTTTAAATACGGTACAAAAAAAATTGTACATCTCATGTACCTATTAAAGACCCATCAGATGTGAGTGGAAAAATCAAAAATCTCTTCGTCGCAAGAAACGTAAGAATTTTTTTCTAGTATAAAGTGTCACTCTACAGAAAAAAGTATTTAAGATAGTCTCCTTCTTCTCATCAAATTAATTTGGAAATTTGACGTCAAAGTTGACTAGAAACAATCTATTTTGTTCCATTGGTTCTCAAAATGACATCTGGTTCCTTGAGTGAAATCAATGGGATGTGCTTCAAGTAGTGACATGTTTATATGATAAACTAAAAAAAAATCTCTACAATTTGATCAATTGAGGTTTTTAGCATCACGATTTTGGAAACGTTTATGGAGCAGATTGTAGTAAATATTTTGTTTAAGCCTGGCTCGAACTAGAACCTCTGAAGTAGCGTTTTTTTTACGTTTTCAGAAATATCTTAATCAATTTTGATTAAACTTATTTCTTGATAGAATTCAGTCAAAAGTAGTAATGACTTAGTTTACCAAAGTTTGAAATTGCAATCTTATCAGTTACTTCGCTTTCAACAGTTATTCCAATACATAATGAGCATCTCAGCTTTAGCCAGCATTTTTGTTCAATTTGTTCAAAAATCGACTTAAACAATTATGATGAAACTTTGTATGGGTAATATGTTAAGATTAATTTTTAAGAAAACTGCCTTTAAAGTTTCTGGCTAAAATAAAGGAAATCTGGTTTCAACGGTAATATTAAACTGGACACAAGTTGACAAGGATAATTATGAAATTGACTAAACTTGCTAGTTTCTGTATTTCAACAAGATGACATTACTATATTGAAGATCAAAATTTTTTTTAACGGTGGCTCTTATAAATGAGCCAGGCGACTCGGAAGAATATTTTAAGTTCTTGTATATTTCTCCAAAATGGCTGTAACTAAATTTTGATTAAACCACGTTGTGGATCAAACGATTTTTCTCTCTGTCCTTCTCTCCGTCTGTATGTGTCGCCACCTACTTCCTAAATGGCTGTGCGAATTTGCTTTAAACTTGGTAAGGAAGGGGACGTCCTAGGAAAGTGTCTTTGGAATTGGCATTTAAGCTCTGAAACTTACCCTTCCATATAATTTAATTAAAATCTCATTTTTTTCAGAAAACATTTCCAAATGGTGCTTTTAATGCAATCTTTTGGCTTAAAATTTTTTCTTTGGACTGGTCGAACGATTTTGAAATTTTGTTTTCTTAAAATACAAAACAGTAAAATAAGTCAGATGGCCTACGTATTTTTTCCGAAAAACATTAAACTAGTGATTCAAAAAAGAATTTTCTTTTTCAAATAAATCTTCAAGCCCGGTTGTCAATCTGAAATAAATAAAAAAATATGTTCAAGCAATGATGCATGCGATAATAAATTCTACTTTGGAGATTATGTCTTGGAGGAAAATGTCACAAACCCTAAAAACCACTGCTACCCAATAGAGCAATTTTGTGTGATCCAGGCGTATACTTTGTTTTGGTTGGTGTCCAAAGAGCAAGTAAGTGCGACCCAGTCGTACATTATATTTTTGTTCAATATTGCTCCTACTGTTAACATTACAGTATCCATTTCTTTTAAATGAGTCTATAATTAGCGGCAAGAATTGTCTTGGCCTTTTCTTACGTTTCAAGGCTATTGTTTTGTCCTTCTTCGCTCGTAAGTTTATCGATTTACTATGCTAATTGTGTTAAAAGAACACATCATAATGTGTATGTCATCATTTTAAAGGAACACAAACAACTTGCTATTTTTTTAGTTTATTTCCCGTCAATATAATAGGTAATCTTTTTCATTTGAAGAAAAATTAACATGCTGAATCTCCAAAATAACAAAAAATGTTATCCTATCCCTGAAGAATTCAAGAGAACAATGACTTCCTAAAAAAAAACTACAAAAATGATGAAAAAAACGAAACAAATGAACAAAAGAAATTAAAAAACACGCCCGACACCCACGTTTATTTATCTTTTAAGCGCGAAACTTTAAAATTTTCCGCTCGAATCTCTAAGAACTCGAAACAATTATGCAAAGGTACTCTGGCCGACGCGTCGTCGTCGGCTTCGTCGTCGCGCCAGGGAAGACAATTGCAATGAAAGGAATGAATGGAGGAATATAGAGGCTGGCTGCTTTTGACTATGATGATGACGATGATGATCATAACGATTGCTGCATTGATTCAGATTTTATAGCGAAAACTATCTCATGCGTTTACTTAGAATCATCATCAGGCCAGGCAGAGAACTGCTTTCTGTTCGTTGTAGTTATTCACCCGTTGCGGTTCGGCTTAGTGCTGCAGGCTTAAGATCTTTGCTTGGATGGCTGCTTAGTGGCAAGGCGCATTTATAGAACAATAGTCTTCCTTCTTCTACACCACCAGCAAAAATGATGATGCGATGTGGATGCGCTCGAGCCCAACAAATTGCTTGAAAACTAAACTGTAGTCGTATTATATCTTATATATCTTACATCCGTATTAAAACAAATAAAAAGAGACACAACACAGAGCAGTGTGTGCTGGTACTGGTAATTAATTATGAAGAAGTTCTAACATTGGTTTTTAGTTCAATAACAGTTTCCTACTTCCTCGCTTTATAGTATCCAATATTGGAGGGTAATTATGGTACACACTGTCACAACAGCATCATGATGTTGCTGTTTCTATTCTGTTGCTGCAACAGTTGGGTATATTTATTATTATTAAATGTGACACAGTAAACGAGCCAGAAGAAATAATTGCAGAAGAAGAGGTTTGCCTTTTGTTACAATTTTGCGGTATTTCACACACAGATGGCATACAAAAGGAAAAAAAAAAGGTTGTATCTCGCCCATTTTAGAAGAATTAAATAGCTTTCTTTTGCCGCAACAAAAAAAAAAAACAGACAGATGTCAATTTGAATTCAAGTCAGTGTGATTTTTGTTTTTGTTTTTTTTTTGCATGGAAGGCGGATAACGGAAACGGAAAGAATTAGGTCAGATAAAACTTTTGTTGCTGTTGGTGTGTATTTTCATTCTGTTTCCTTTATTTATTTTTTGTATGCTCTTCCACTACACGCTTGCCTTAGTTTCTAGATCTGCTGCTGTGCAGTTAAAATATAAGCTGCATGGGATGGGAATTTTATTGTTGGTTTACTGGGTTACTACTGTGGTAGGTATTTAGTATCTGATATCTAGCAATGCTGTGCGGTTTTTGAGATGTTGCTGTTGCCGTTGGCAGACAACTGGAATAATTGACCGATTTTTAGAATTTGCTGAGATTCAGTTTTACACCATCAAATTAATTATATAATAAGTTACATATAGAACAATATTACTTAAGTCGAATCAGAATTTAAAAAAAAAAATCTGGAGCTGTGTTTATTGGTATTATCAATTTGGTTTTATAATTTGCGAGAACTTGAGGGGCTTTTAATATCCTTGTCATGAATTAACTCAGTCGAGCATTTAGGAAAGTTGGATAGAAATTTTAAGGGGATACCGATGATTACAGATATTAAATATCTATGGAAATCGCAATGAGAGGGGAAATTCGAGACTGGTTAAGCATTCCACATTCTTGTAGTGCGGCTAAAAACTATGTATTTTTTTTTTTTTTTTGATACTGTTTAAACAAGAAGCAATAAAACAAGGTGAGACAAGAGACATTTTGGACTATGTTCAAGTGAAACAATTGTTTTCGTAATAGATCTTTTACCTATCAATATTTTAAGGCTCTTTATTTTATTTCTCTAGGAAATATCCAGGAGACGCAAATGTGTAACAGGAGCAGCTGCCTTAGTTATAAGAATTATACTAAATCTTTGGGTGAATGTGTCTTGTAGAATGAAGCAAGATCAGGTGGGGAAACATTGACTTAGGAAGCCTAAACATTTAGCGGCATTTTTGGTATATTCAAATGTGTGTTCGTACCGCAGAAGGTGGTTTATAATACACAAAGTTGTTCAGATTCTTCAATACAAATGCTACTTATGGATAATAGTGGAGGCTGGTTATGGTTTAACGACAGAAGACATCATTAGCAATAAATTCAGCATATTTAATTCTCATTGGACAATGCTTTCAAGATTTTCTAATGCGATTCCACATTGAAGAACAAGGTTATGAGCCATAGAAAATAAAAAGCTGAGGGTACTGCTATCAGAAAACAACAAAGTGGAAAAGAAGTCTCACAGAGAAGATTTTTGATAAAGACGAGAAAGAGAGTCGGCCACAGAACGGATCCCTGTGGCACACCAGCATTTATTTTGTGAATATCAGACTGTAAACCGTCCAAAACAACGCGAATAGAAATGATCCGAAATGTAATTACTGATCCATCAGAGAAACGCTCGTCAAAATCAAATGAACGCATTTTCGATAAGAGATTATGGTGCCAAACTCTATCAAACGCTTTTTAAATTTCAAGCGCACTAATTTACTTTCTACAAAACCATGTCAAGATTGATTCCACTATTCGGGGAATGGCAATATTTCAGTGGATGTAGTGCTTGGTTGCTTACCTAGAGTTGTGGATTCGAGCCCCTGCCTGGGCAGCAATTTTGCAATATGGTCCCTGTTTCAACTGGACGCTACTCGTGGAATCCATTGTACCAATAAAAATCTTTCATACCTTTCTTTTCCTTCTAACTAATGCCATACAGTTTGTATTAAATAGACTTGATAGTTTTATAGAGTTTCCAAGACCTTGGAAAGCAGGGACGTAAGTGGAATTGGTCTGTGAATTGAGGGGGAAGAAGACTCGCTTTCTTAAAGTATGGGCTGAATAAATGCTGCTTTCCATTCACTTTTCACTCATTAGGATACCTTTAGAATACAGATGAACAAAGTGGTTTCGTCAGCGTGGAAGCATACTTTGAAACTATTGGTTCCAAGTGTGTTATAATTTTTTTTTTAGGATTTTACAACCGTATAATAGAGATGACTGCGAGAAAATAAAAATATATTACTTCCAGTTCTTTAATGTTAAATTTTATAATACAAAATATTTTCTAAATTTCATTCAAAGAACGCAGCATAAAAGCATTTACGAAGTAAATATTCCCTCTGGAAACGACATAAGCGACTCTTTACTTAAGCAACTCGAAGAAAAAACAAAACTCAATGCATTTCATGAGTTGCCAAACTTGTAAAGTTCGTCCACAGAGCTCCGATTGATTTCGTCTCTTAAAAAAAAAAATTTAAGAGCGTTCTTCATGGACTTAATTATTTTTGACAGAAGTAGGTATCAAATTTGTAAAACTTTGTATTGGAATTTCGTTAATCGTCATTAGTGTAAGTAAAAGTAAGTATTGGTGTATTTTGACAATTCCTTTGTACAATCAATCCGGGATGTTTTCCATATTTGACAATGAATTTGACAGGTGAACGAATTATTTATGTTTGATTTATACGGTTTTCCTCAAACATTGCAGGGAGAAATTTTAAAATCAAATATGCTGGCAAAAAACCAAAGCTATAGATGAATTTCAAAATTTCACTCCTGGAATGCTTTTTTCCCAAAAAGTCAACCACCCCACAGAATTTTTTCATTGACTGGCATAACCCGAACTACCAAATCATAAATCACCGAACCATAAGTTACCGGAATAGTTTTGGAGTAACCGTGCTTTGCACATAGACAGTTGGATGTCACGTGTTCGCGTGCCAGCAACTCACTCGACTTCTTTTTCTTATGCACTGAAGGAAAAAAATCCCAAACAAAACAAAACAAGTGATTTGCCACAAAATGTTTGGTTTGAATTAATGGTTGAAGCAGGCTTAGATACTTAAAATCTGGAGACTCAAACGAGATATAAAATTTATTTAGATGCAGTTACAAAAGCCAATATATTTTCTAAAAATGTAACTTTAAATGATATTTGTATCATAAACAATAAGAGAGGTATTTCGATTTGGGTCAGGGAACTGTAAGTTATATGCATTTTCTTATGATATTCATGATGTCAAAATTGTAGACAGACCCTTAATCATTTATAAGTGTAATTTATTTGAACTGACGAATTATTTGTATTAAGATCAACGCAAAACACCAAGTTGATTAAAATACAAATTAAAAGACTGACTTCGTAAGTGCCCTTAAAAAGGGATATAACTTACTTCTCCAGCTTTAAGAGCAAGGACATCTTCTACCAAATAATAACTTGTCTTGATGGAATTTACTTGGCGTATTTTTTTACATCTCTTGCTTATCACTGTCACTGCGAATTTTTTATACAGAATTATCATTAAAGATTTGACCACAATAATTTGAATAACTCATGTCGAAATGCAGTTTACCTCGAAGTTCTTCAACTCTTTACGGCTAGCAATGCTGTTTTGGTGGCGACTTGCGTGACATGTTCGTTTATTTGTTCATGCAATGTATCTAAGGATTGCAATTATCGCATCGCAAAATCTGAATATACCAACCTGCCTATACTTCATGAAATAAGCCTGCAAAAAATGTTCAAAGTGCAAAGTATTTGCAGGAACCATATTAATACGAATTAAAGCTATTAAAAAATTAAAATATTGCCCAACTTTCCATCTCGTTTCAAATTAAAAAAAAAAAAAAAACTTACATCGCCTGGGGTATGATATAGACACCTGAAGTGTATATTAACTATTTTTTTTTTTTTTCTTTTTCAAATTATAACTACTTTTTCGTAGAATTATCAAACAAATTGTGGCCATAAAAACAAGTCTCAGCAACTATGTACATTCGCCATAACCACATTTTGAACGTAATATAAACATTTAACACCGACTGGTCCGCCCGGCCGGTACACAACACAGCGCCAAATCACTCTCATGGTTATTAGTACCTTTGCTTTTACATACATATCTCAAAAAGTATCTACAAGTATTTTTTTTTATTCCATCAAACCCATTACCAAGAGATTCAAACTTTGATTATTGTATTCGAAATTCGAAACATCACATTTCAAGTTTTCTCTTATTTTTAACTGTTCAAGTGTTCAAGTGCCCACCGGCACTTAAGCTAAACAATCTAACGCCATCAACCTCACAGTATCTCTAAAGCTATCTATAAAAGTACGTATTATAGACTTCCATCATACCATGGAATGCTTAAAGATACGAGAGAATCTCAAGAGATTGTCGCGCTACAGTTCAGCGCTATTCAGTTGAATGGTGTACTCTATACTCAAGCTCACTACACACTATGAGGTTTCCAATGCGATATTGATGGTGGTGTCTCCGGATCTGGATATCAAAAAGATTGTTTTGATGGTATTTAGCGAACGTAATTAGAAAGTTCCTCCTTTGTGTGGAAGTGGATAAATAAATGATTCATGCAACTTATTGAAAGTTGCAGAGACAGAGACGGAGCCAGAGATGACGTTGGATTTATGAATTCGCGAGTTACTGAATGACTTGACTTAGCTGCATTCGAACAGGTGAAAGAGAAGTTGGAAGAAATTGGTATTGGTGCTAATGAAATATTATTATTTGTGAGAGGTCAAAAACTTGAACGGAGTAAACATGACACTGAGAAGTAGATTCATTAATAGATTTATGATTTGAACTAAAGTTTGTTGAATTATAAAATAAAGTGAGTGATTGTGAGTGATTGTGAGTGATTTTTGTTGTTTCAGGATAGAAATGATTTTTATCTTAAGTTGGGGATGTTGTGAGATAAAGATAGATGAACACTTTCAAATCCCAATTAAAGTTCTAGTTTGGAAAAAGTTTGATCAACTTTATTTTTTTTCTTTGCTACAAGTGCTCTTAATATTTATTTATTTATAACATGATTATATACATTATAACAAAAATAGCAAGCTTTTTATTTTCGGCGCAAAAACAAACAACGATGGCGAAGTCGAACAGGCAACGCAACGTACAGCTGACTGTGCAAAAAACAGTGATATTCGAGATTAATCCGAGACTTTCAAGTATTGGCCTTGCATTGTATTGATTGTCATCGGAGAGGCCAATCAAACGTGGAACCGAATCCGCTTCTTTTTTTTTGAAGTGAAATTTCTATCGACGCATGGGGGTAAAATGTTTACTGATGCAGCGGAAATAAGCGTGACTTCCGTCCTCGAAAATGGAGAGAGCGATTGAGACCGATTGACAGAGAGTGAGATAGGGCAAACGTAGCATGAAGTACATAGCCATGGAGCGAGAATAGGTAGCAAGCGTGTGAGAAAGATGGAGAGAGTGAGATAGAGCGAACGTCGCATCACGCACAGTGCCATGGGAGAGAGATGTAGGTTAGGTTAGGTTTCTTTTATAATAGCACAAACTGGTTCTGCATATCAATTGTGGGTAGGTCGGCGGCTGATGGTTAAAAATAGAACGGTGGGTAGCAGGGACGGTATGCATTTTGTGGGTCTTAGCAGACAAAAGTGTTTTTTTATATCCTACAGTGGGCAGTAAGTCAGGTGGTTGATGGTTTTAAATAGATTGGCGGGTAGCAGGGATGTGACTTGATATGTGGTTAAATGAGCGCTGGAAGGTTGATATGAAAAATGTGATGTGTATAATATTAAATGTGTTAGGCGGGTAAGCGGCCTTAAGAAGCTGCAATGGTCGGTTGATGCGGTGCAAAAAAATAAAAATTAGTTTTTTTTTATAATGCACTCGCACTCAAAGGGATATTAATACCTTTATAATGAATTAACATGTACGACCGAAGAGAGAGAGAAGGAATAGAAAGATAGGAAAGAAAGTTGGTACAGTGGATTGAGATTATAGGCGATAAATATCTCACGATAATCCCACGGATGGCGTCCAGTTGAAACTGGGGGAATAAATACAAATTGCTGCCCAGGCTTAGTTTCAACTCACAGTTCTCAGGTTAAGCAACCAAGCACTACATCCACTGTACCATTGCCACTTGGATTGAATTGGAATGGAAGATCAGTTGGAATAGTCGGAGTTCGTTGGATAGAACTTCCTCTCCTTTGAATTCGCCCTTGATGATCGTCGCATGAATCACATTGTTCAGCAGTTTCCTGACGGACAACAGTACCGTTGCACAATTTTCGATGATTCAGATTCTTTCAGCTGTAAATTATGCGGCAGAGTTTCTGGCAAATCAAGCGAGCTCAAAAATTCCGTCGGATAGTTGGTCGCTGCATACTCGTCGGTTACGCTGTCAACGGATTCGTTCGAATGCAGTTCTCCAGTGATTTCACTGGATTTCAACCCAATTTCAACCCAATTTCAACCCAATTTCAATCCGATTTCAACCCACTTTCAACCCAATTTTAAATTAGGTTGAAAGTGGGTTGAAAGTCGGTTGAAATAGGGTTGAAAGTGGGTTGAAATTGAGTTAAAATTGGGTTGAAAGTGGGTTGAAATTGGGTTGAAATCGCGTTGAAAGTGGGTTGAAATTGGGTTGAAATTGGGTTTAAAGTATGTTGAAATTGGGTTGAAAGTGGGTCGAAATTGGGTTTTTGCTTTTGTAGAGCATTTAATTGGCATTTAATTCAAGGACCAATTTAGTATTTTTAAACTTTAATTAAGTGTACTTTAGAGATACTGTTCTGCTAACTTCTTGTGAAGTTACGAGAACATTATTTTTTTCGAAAAGCGTTAGAGAATTAAATTTTTTTCTTTGGCATTTAATTAGCATTTAATAAGCGTGTAATTATGCAATCAAAAAGTTTTGGTTCTGCTGACTTTGTTCTGCTAACTTCAGGGACATGTAAAAAACATCTAACAATCGAACATGACATTACGATGATAAGGAAGTCGAAAAAAGTGGGTCCTACAATTCCGTTTGTCCGTCTGTCTGTATCGGCACCTACAACAAAAACGGCTGGACCGATTTGCTTCAAATTTAGTTCACAGTATTATTATGACGTCACGTTTTGGAATTAACATTCTAGTTCTAAAACTAACGGTGCCATACGATTTTTAGTGAAATTTTTTTTCAAAAGCGGCTCCTACGACTTTGATAATACGTACTTTCTATATGATGTTTCTTGTGTAAATTGTATGATTTGGTTGGATAAGATATTCTAGGAAGTTTTATAACGGTAGGTACCTCCCATAGGACCGGTTTTTTGAAATCAGATTTTCCCAATTTTTTTTTTTATTATTTTTTTTAACGGTTTGATCAATTTTCTTAATTTTTTTTTCTGATAAAGACTACAAAATGCTAGAATTTGGCACATTCAAAAAAAATTTGGAATATTTTTTCGAAAAGTAAAAAAAAACCGGTTTTTTGAAAAAAAAAAAAACTGGTCGAACGATTTTGAAAAAAACTTTCATAGAACTAAAACAGGAACAAAAATCAGATGGCTTAATCCATTTTTACAAAATAAGGTTTTACCTAGTGATTTTTAAGTGATTAAAATCACACATTACAGCAAGTTCGTGCGACCCAGCCGTGCACTTTATTTGATAAAACCATATATAAAATTCGGATTATTGAAATTGCTGCGAGTGACTTTAATTCACATTCAATATTCAAATAAGAACACAGTCCACTTTTTAATAATTTAATTTTTAATAATGACTTAAGTTCTCATTTGAAAGGGATTTAACACCATAAGTTTATTATTTAGTTAATTCGCAATTAAAAGTGGATTAACGCTATTATAACAATATGGTTAATTTATATGGCACCGTATTAAATGAACTCGATTTATAATACTTATGAATGTACATTGTACAGTGTACTTAGAATGAACGTATACATGATCACACGTAGAAGTAAATAATACCAAATCATATAAGAGTTCTTTATAGTTGGCAAGAATGTCAGCCAAAATAAACAATATTTTTATGTTCCCTATCCAAATAAATCTTTTGCCTAGATTTAACAACAATCATATAAAACATTCTAAACAGTTTTAAGCACGATATACATGACTTACTAGATTACTTGCTGATTTAATCTGCGCCCTTCTAGCTATATATTTCCGCCATTACTGTTGTTTGATTTAATTTTCCAAAAATAGAAACCCGGCCGAAATTAGAGCGAACAAAAATACAATAATATTGTATTTCATTGCGTGATAAATATGATTTAAGTGCGAGCGCAGTTAGCATTCTAAATATTAATTTGGATTTGTTAACAAAATAAAAGTAGCTATTAAAAAAATGAAAATACTTTTTTTTTTTAACTTGTAACCAGGGTAATCATAGAATTTTTATGTCAAAAGGAAAACTTTTACTCAGTTAACAATCGCGTGCAAAGACATTGTTTCGTTTCCCATTATATTATGAGCCCCGGGAAATGAGTTTTCTTCTTTCGTATTTTGCTTGAAAATTTGGTTTATTAAAAAAAAAAAAACTTCATACATATAATGAGATAAAATGGATTGTTTTGTTTTATAAAAAAAAAACACTAATGCAAAAAAGTTGCTGTTAATTTTGTTTTTCTATTGAAATACATAGTTTGAAAACAAAATATTCAAAGTTACAGTCCGTCAGTATAATAGTGGTCAGTATTACTGAAAGCGTTTTCAGGCAAAACATTCTAACGTCTTCCAGAAACCTGAAGAACTGTTAAGCTACAAATAAATTTTTAATACAAAAATTATTAAAATATGTGCAATAACTTAAAATCTAGGCTCTTTATATACTAATTTAAGGCTATGTGGTAGGTTGAGGGATCACGGGAGTGGGTGAAATGGTTTCTTCTGAGGGATGGTAAACTGTGGACCAAGTCAAGGACATGTTTAGCACTATTGGATAGGTGTAACACTCTTGTGACGGGATTAAAATGGCCTTAGTTGGTGCGGTGAGAAGGGAGGCGGAAGAAGGGAATGGACATGAGGTAACGTGAAGTACAGGGGAATCAATTGCACCAGTGAGAAGTTGATGGATGAAGAGTATATCAACTAGAGCGCGTCGTTTTGCAAGGGTGTGGAGGTCGATAAGTTGCAAGCGATTTTCGCAGGGGGGTAAAATAAGGGTATTTGATAAAGGAAAGTTTCGAAAACCAAAGCGGAGAAACCTTCGATGCACAGCTTAAATTCTATTTGTGGATTGATTGGGAGACCAATCCTGAATGACACCATTGTATATAAAATCTATAGTAATATGGATAGCAGGATCGACTGTGGCGACAATGTGTCTCCAAAACTTTTTTTTAAATTTCTCGTTTTGGAGAGAAAATGTAGGTAGAAAGGTTTAAATATGTGATAATTATCAGCGACATCTATGTGTCTCCAAACCCCGTTATCTCTTACTCGTTCTCCAGACTATAGATTTCATAGACAATGATGACACACTCGAGAATAGGTCTGACATATATGATAAAGACAAATTTTGTATTATAGGGATCGGAAAATTCTGTGGACCAACGCTTGAAGAAACCAAGGGAAGAATTTGCTATTGAAATAATTTGGTCAAAGAGGGTTCGAAAATTGAGTTCACGATCAGTGTTGTTCATCTACGCGTCGACTTTGATTGTCTACCTTTCTACTTAGACAATTGCGTCTACAATGTAGACAATGTCGACAATGTATAGACAATGAAGACATTCTATTCCAATCTGTCATTCTTCATTGTTCTGTCGCATGGTTTATTTCGAATTAGAAAAGGTGCGTGTTTGATTTAAATTGAATATCTAATAATTCAGTCCTTTGTTTTGTTGAAATATGCTTTGATGACCTGGGTTTATTTTAATAAAATCTAACAACAAATATGTAGCATACTGCAGTTATATCGAGCTTCTTGATCCAGTCTGCACTTTAATAAACAGGTGTCAAGCGGTTGATTGTTCCGCTGGGGAAGCGGTTTATCTCTCAGCTTATTATTTACACCCTCATTTTGACAATGGGAAGCTGTTAATCAGTCAAAACGAGATCGTGTGCCAGTTTTTGTTTAAACATCTGAATAGTGATAAAATTAAGGATTGGGACTGTTTTAATAGAAAAATCAACTTTTGTTTTTTGGAACACGGCCTCTATAAAACATCCTGATCTGTCAAATTTGGCAAAAAAAAAACTTATTTTTATTCCAGCCTCTTCCGCTCAAATCGAATGAGTTTTTTCAAGTATACTGATAAATCGCTTGAGTTTTGAACGATCTTTATTATTTAATGAGAATTGAAAATAATCAATATAATTGTTTTAATGAAGACGTCGAAGAAGAGTATGAATAAGACATCTTATTGTATAATTATGAAGTAAGCATTTCCAATAGAAGCTGTTTTTTTTTTTTAATAAATACAAAATGCAGGGTGGAAGACTAAAATAATACAAATTTGTTTTGTTTTTTATGATTTTTTCTCAGTTTAGGTCTTAGAGGAGCTTGAATTGGACAACGATTTTGATGGGCGAAATATCATCTTTTCCGACGAGACGCATTTTCATCTTGGCGGCAACGCTAACAAACAAAATTATCAAGAAGCCAAGGCATCTACAGAGAGTGGCAGTTTGGTGCAAATTTTGGAGTGGTGGCATTATTCAACCAATTATCTTGGAAAATGAACATGGGAACAACGTTTCGGTCAACGGTGGGAGTTGCAGAGCTATTTTAACCGAGTTTTTTTTAACTGACATTGAAGACATGAATTTGAATGACCTCTGATGGTCTTTGAATGAGAGACCGCCCATGATCTTTTGCACATCAAAACTTAGAAAAATTCATCTTTGAAAAGATGTTACAGATATGTCTGTTTGATTATTGCAACATCAGTATGAACAAAGGATTCTTTAAAAAAAAAATGTTTGTATGTATACCTACTCGTTTCCAAATACTTACCTACATTACTTCAAAATCTGGATTACGCCCAATAAACCTAACAATGATAGTCTTTTTTGACGTAAAACACTATAATCAGAGATTTCCTTTATTGTGTTGGATTAGAATTTTTTGTATCGCAACAATTGCGAATTTTGAATAAAAACAAATATTTTGTTTAACCGCGATAACTGTTATCTTGTTTTGTTTTTAAATACATGCGTGCTCTTGCATGTGTGTGAAATAATGAAAACATGCGTCTAAAAGCACTTGCGGTTTCAAGTTGACCAAATTTTAAGGTACACAAAATTAAACCAATGCAACGGGGTTTCAGTTCTGGAAGCCATATCAGCAGTTTTTTTTTTTTGAAAGTTTAATTTGTTTTGATTCTTCTGAACAGTGTCAATGGCATAACTATTCTAGTTTTTTTTTCGGACTTTACTAATCTTTCCTTATCTTATGTGGAAAGACACAATATGTATGTATAATATTTTATACATTTAGAGGGTTATCGGTATAAGGTGCTTTAAAAACCTAGAGCGAGTAGGTTGGGTTAAGACAAGAAAAAGTTCATATGGGAGCGGGGTCTATTCCTCTCCGTTTAACCAGGAGGTGCTATTTTATACAAAAAAAGACTTAATTTTGAGAAAAATATTAAAAATAATAATAATTCCTACAATGCCATGACATACCCTTTCTTATTTTATTTTTAAATAAAGTCATTTTAGTGAACCGTTTTAGAAAATTTATTTTACAAACTCAAAATTTAAAAAAAAAAAATTTAACTTAATATTCAAACTAATTTTTTTTTAATTTAACGTAACGAACGTACTCTTAATAGTTTTAAGTCTAATAACACTGAAAACCGTGTGTCTCTAGGACTTTTTGTTAGTAAGCTATGGTTATAAGGGGGCTAACGTCAAAGAGAAGTTTACTTTTCGTTTAAATGGTCATAACGTAAATCAGGTTTAAACGGCTTTTTTCAAATGAACTTAATTAAATTGACCCAAACTTTGTTTGGCAGTTTTCTATAGCTTAATCCTTACAGCTTCCTATTACATGGTGTTGCATTTTTTCAGTTACCCTTTTTTAAATGGTGACACCATGTTTTCGTTATTTCTAATTTGCTCGAAAAAGGCTCTATAATGCACTCAAAGACTTGCTAAGTTATATCGGGTTTTCCAATTTAAGCCAGATTTTTTAGTTGTTACCAGTTTTATCAAAAGTTAATCTAACCTGTGGGTCTTTTTGTTTTCTTCTGTATACAAACAAATTAATGGGATTTTTAAAATGTCGATTTCAAAAAATCGATAGTCATTCCGTGCTTTTCTCTGGTTAAATAATTTTCTGAATACATGTATAGTCTAAATTGTCTTTAAGGCAGAGATCAGAAATGCGTTACCCTTTATTTTTCATTGGTCATCAATGCTTTTACGCTAACTAACTGGTGAAACTGATGATATATCACTAAGAAAGGGAGAAAATAGAAGCGGACTTAATAGCAAGCTTTGCCTGAATACGTTTTCCGATGAAGCAACCAAAACTATACAACTACTCTTACTCTTGCCAATGACGGACCAGTACAGTATACATTTAATCAAGGCCGAGAAAATGCCTCCAATATATAATTTACAGAAACAGCGAATTTGAGTGTTTATAAATTGGAAGATATCATTTTAAAAGGTATATTCCATTTTGATAGGGTGTTTAGATATTCACTTTTGTCTCAGTAAAACTAACATAAATATATCAAACTAGTAAGACTGCTCAGTTTTCGATTAATATTGACATACGGGCTACAAAACAGCTTGCAAGACTTTCGATAGAAGTATTGAGGTTTTTTTTCTAATATATTTCCAAAATGAAGTGCACGACTGTGTCGCATGAACTTGCTTTAATGTAAAACAGAAGTCTCGGCTTGAGATTTTGAAAAATCAGTAGTTAAAGCCTCTGTCTTTTTGTTATAACAAATCAGGTAAGCACTCTACTAATTTTTCTGTTTTGAACTGTCACAAAAAAATCAAAATTATTAGACCAGTTTTATCAGAAAATAAAATGCACGACTGGGTCGCTCGAACTTGCTCTTATAATAAGCAACTGCTTCGTGGCTGCAATATGGATATTAAAAAAAAAATGTAAATAATTTCGAATATTCTTTTGTTTTTTTTTAATTAGTTTAAGAGTTTTCTGGAAAAAACTAAGTATGCAATAAAATTTCAAAGCTATATGTCAATCTAGGAAAAAAAAATATTGAAAATCGTTGGACCAGTTTTTTTTTAAAAAAGGTTATTATTGAAAAACTTTACTAAAAACTATTTTGAAATTTATTTGAGTAAGTAAGGTATGTATATGGTAATACGTAGTTTACATCTGAAAAAACAATGTTAAAAAAATAAATATACCCGTTTCCAACATATTTCGAAAACCAAAATTTTTTTTGAAAAAATTATAAAAAATCAAAAAAAATTTTTTTTTCAAATTTTGAAATGCCATATTAATAAAATTATGAGTGACTTCCTGTGTTATTGAAATCGGATGTATAGTTTACGAGAAAATTTGATTTGAAAATACTGGTTCTATGAGAGGTACCGTTATAAGAATTTTGAAAAATCTTTCCTAACCAAATGATAGATTGTCTTACAAAAATAGCATTCTGAAAGTTTTATCAAAATCGTTAGAGCCGTTTTTGAGAAAATCAATTTTTTTCTTCACGATTGTATGGCAGGTGCCGTTATTTTTGGGCCTAGAGCAAAAATTAAAAATATGTTCCGAGGGAGGGCCAAATAAGTCATAAATATCAAATTTGAAGCAAATCGGCCCAACCGTTTAGGCTCTAGAGGCGCGAACAGACATACAGAGAGACGGGCGGAATTTCCAGACCCACTTTTTTCGACTCCTCCATCATTGTAATGTCATGTTTGATTGTTATCTCAAATTTTTTTTCTGCACGAATCCATAACTTGCCTTATAGTACCTATAATCGCAAGTAAAAAAGCTTAACATATTCCAATTTTTTTCTAGTATGACAATAAGAATTTCTAGAACTTTATAGTTGTTATTTGGAAAATAAAATTAAAAAAAAAGATTGAAATGTTTTTGAAATAATCAAAAATTAAATAAAACTTTTTTGAAATTTTTTAGAAACAACATTACAAGATTTCATTGAAATTGAAAAAAAAACTGAATAAATAAATTTTATGAACAATCCATTCCAACCAAAATAAAAACTTAACATAAAACAAAACCAGTCAGAAAGTTTTATCAAAATCGTAGATTTTTTTTTTTGAAAAATGAGTACGACTGGGCGCATGTTTTTGCTCTGTGGGTGCAATAGCACGATAATAACTAATTTTTAGAGCACTTAAAACTACTCTTTGGACCAATTGTACAATAAGGGGTTCCTCCTCGGATCAAAACTTAAAAACAATTTACCTAGGTTCGTGTTTGCATAATCAACGTTTACACTGTGGTTTAAGAGTTAACCCACAGATTTCCACGGATTAAATAAAATTGATCCAAATATCAAGAATTTAAAAACATGGTTATGTCATGTTTGATTAAAACCTCGATTTTAATTTCTGCACGAAACCAGTACTTGCCCTTTAAAGCAAGTTTGAATGAATGCAATATTTAATAGGCAAGATAAATATTTGAATACGACGTTCTGTTCATAAACATGTTTTTTTTAAGAAAAATTGACATGTACTTGTATATGTAGGTACATAGGAGTAGGTACATAATCTGAAGGCAAATACTTTTTTTTGTAACATTTTTCACACACAGAAATACTTCTGCACTATCTCCTATCTGTGGAATTGCAAAACAGTGAATTGCATCTATTGACTCAAGTTCCAATTTAAAATTTAAATATAGTAAGTGTACGTTTGCATATTTTTATAGGAAGCTTTTGTTGGATTTAAAAAAAAATTAAATTTTTAATTGAATTCAGCTGGAAATAAGAAAATGCATAAATCTCACGACATTCCTCTCGATTTTTAAAACACTTTCTCCTTAAACCTTTTCTTTATATGATTGCATTTGAAAAGAAATACCAACTCCATAATTATGTATGACAAATCCACATGTTTTTAAAAGGTATATTTTTTTCTAGACCTTGATATGACAAATTGTAATCAATCAAAAGTTTATCATTGATCTAACAAAAAGTGAGTTATCATTTCGGTTCTAAAGAATATTGCTTAAGTTAATGTTTTATGAGAACCCTAAAGAAGAAAAAAAAATGTATAATGGAATCTGGAAAGAAGACCTTTCGCTTTTGAAACATTAGTCAAATATAGAGTTTATTGATTTCGGTTTGTAATCGATAGAACAATAAACATTAATCTAAATTATTTATACAGCCTTTTATTTGCCTTTGATTAGACTACTAAGTGTCGCAATTTTCGGGTTAAAAGGTTTCCGATGTGGCGGCGACTGGGATGGTTTGAAAGACATAATACAAGCTTAATAAATATCGATTTGATAATTTCTTCATCGACAACCCAAAAATTTGTTTCCTAAAAATACATCCCCTATAATAGAATGTTCATTTCAAACTTTTTTCTTGCGATTATACGTAGATACTATGAGGCAAGTTATTCATTCGTCGAAACAAAAAGTTTTGAGATAACTATCAAACATGACAATATACGATGTAAGCGAAGACGAACAAATTTTGGCTAAAAATCACGTCTGTATGTCTGTCTGTCTGGATGTATGTATTGACGCCTACAGCCCAAACGGGTGGACTGAATTCCATCAAACTTGGTGCATAGGGTGTTTTAGGTATTGTACAGAGGGAAAATTAAATTTTTTGTTTAGCTCAAAAAATAACGGTAGCTGCCATATAACCATTACGTTAAAGCTTATTTTTCACGAAAACGGCTTTTGCAGTTTTGGTTTAAAAGAATCAGTGTAGTTGTTTAGGTAGGACCTATTATGTATAGGCTGGAAAAAAAAAATTTAGAACAATGGCTAAGAACGGTACCTTCCATAGGAACGATTTTTTGCTTTCGACTATCTCGAAAACAGCGTAAAGGATTCTTTCGAAATTTCACACACTTATAGGTTTAGGTAGCTCAATTTATACAACATACCAATATTTTTAATATACATATGTATTAGGGTGCTTCTTAAAATTCAATATTTAAAAGTTTGACTGGGCACCCTTTAATATTGTTCTTCATGCCTAAAATAGGATTTGGGTAAAATTTGGTCATCTTTCAAAAGGATTTAAGGGTCGCTACCACAATTCAAAGTTTTGAAAAATCCGCAATTTTTTTTTTGGTCAGAAAAATTTAAAATTGAGACTCATATTGCCTAAATACATTAAAGAAATTTTTGAGCGATGAATTGGCAGTTTGGCTGGATGTTGCAAAACTAAGCGACCGAAAACCGACTGTAACACAACAACTCTTAAAACCCTTGGCTGTGACCCTTCAAAATACAATGTTAATTCGTCTACGATTCGTCGTCAACGTATTTTTACTCGACAGAATCTCGCTGAAAATCTTAAAAATGAGTTTACATCAGATGTTCTCCTTACGATTCATTGGGATGGGAAGATGATAGAAGACATTGTTGGCCATGAAACTGTTGATCGACTTCCAATTTTGGTCTCTGGAAAGAATATTGAATAGCTACTTGCAGTCCCAAAACTTGTTTCTGGAACTGGGTTAGCACAAGCAACAGCAATTTATGAAGCAATAAATTCATGGGGACTTTCTGATAAAATTAAATGCATGAGCTTCGATACAACAGCCTTGAATACTGGTCCAAGAAATCTATCTTGCATCCTTCTTGAGCAGAAGATGGATAAAGAAATGCTTTGGCTAGCCTGTCGCCATCATATGATGGAAATAATGCTTGAAGCTGTAGTCATTGAGTCGATTGGTTGCTTATATGGACCAGATCACCAGATATGTTACTATTTAAAAGATTTAAAACTGCCTGGACTCATATTCAGCAATCAAATTTTTCAAATTGCTACCAATGACGATTTAAATAAATGCGAACAAATTGTAATTGCTGCTCAGAAGCAAATCAACCAATTTCAAGTTCGAGATGATTATTATGAACTTTTAAATCTGACAATCATCTTCCTAGGAGGTGTTGCTGAGAAAGGAGACTCTTTCCGGGGACCTGCTGGTCTTCACCGTGCTCGATGGATGGCAAAATCAATTTATTCTTTAAAGCTGTGTTTATTCAGAGGACAGTTTTAGCTGACGAAAAGAGAATAAAATGGAATTTTAGATATTTGCCTATTCACAGTTGCAATATACGTAAAATACTGGTTATCAAATCAATCTAGTAATTTTACAAAAATTCATTGTAATTTTACTACAAACTCAGTTTAGTAATATTACTAAACAATGTATAGTAATTTTACTACAAACTCAGTTTAGTTATATTACTAAACAATGCATATTAAATTTACTACAAACTCAGTTTAGTAATATTACTAAACAATGTATAGTAATTTTACTACAAACTCAGCTTAGTAATATTACTAAACAATGTATAGTAATTTTACTACAAACTCAGTTTAGTAATATTACTAAGCAATGTATAGTAATTTTACTACAAACTCAGCTTAGTAATATTACTAAACAATGTATAGTAATATTACTACAAACTCAGTTTAGTAATATTACTAAACAATGTATAGTAATTTTACTACAAACTCAGTTGAGTAATATTACTAAACAATGTATAGTAATTTTACTACAAACTCAGTTTAGAAATATTACTAAACAATGTATAGTAATATTACTCAACTGAGTTTGTAGTAAAATTACTATACATTGTTTAGTAATATTACTAAGCTGAGTTTGTAGTAAAATTACTATACATTGCTTAGTAATATTACTAAACTGAGTTTGTAGTAAAATTACTATACATTGTTTTGTAATATTACTAAACTGAGTTTGTAGTAAAATTACTATACATTGTTTAGTAATATTACTAAACTGAGTTTGTAGTAAAATTACTATACATTGTTTGGTAATATTACTAAACAGAGTTTGTAGTAAAATTACTATACATTGTTTAGTAATATTACTAAACTGAGTTTGTAGTAAAATTACTATACATTGTTTAGTAATAAAGCTAAACTGAGTTTGTAGTAAAATTACTATACATTATTTAGTAATATTACTAAACTGAGTTTGTAGTAAAATTACTATACATTGTTTAGTAATATTACTAAACTGAGTTTGTAGTAAAATTACTATACATTGTTTAGTAATATTACTAAGCTGAGTTTGTAGTAAAATTACTATACATTGCTTAGTAATATTACTAAACTGAGTTTGTAGTAAAATTACTATACATTGTTTTGTAATATTACTAAACTGAGTTTGTAGTAAAATTACTATACATTGTTTAGTAATATTACTAAACTGAGTTTGTAGTAAAATTACTATACATTGTTTGGTAATATTACTAAACAGAGTTTGTAGTAAAATTACTATACATTGTTTAGTAATATTACTGAACTGAGTTTGTAGTAAAATTACTATACATTGTTTAGTAATAAAGCTAAACTGAGTTTGTAGTAAAATTACTATACATTATTTAGTAATATTACTAAACTAAGTTTGTAGTAAAATTACTATACATTGTTTGGTAATATTACTAAACTGAGTTTGTAGTAAAATTACTATACATTGTTTAGTAATATTACTAAACTGAGTTTGTAGTAAAATTACTATACATTGTTTAGTAATATTACTAAGCTGAGTTTGTAGTAAAATTACTATACATTGTTTAGTAATATTACTAAACTGAGTTTGTAGTAAATTTAATATGCATTGTTTAGTAATATAACTAAACTGAGTTTGTAGTAAAACTACTATAAAATTACAATGAATTTTTGTAAAATTACTAGATTGATTTGATAACCAGTATTTTACGTATATTGCAACTGTGAATAGGCAAATATCTAAAATTCCATTTTCTTCTCTTTTCGTCAGCTAAAACTGTCCTCTGAATAAACACAGCTTTAAAGAATAAATTGATTTTGCCATCCATCGAGCACGGTGAAGACCAGCAGGTCCCCGGAAAGAGTCTCCTTTCTCAGCAACACCTCCTAGGAAGATGATTGTCAGATTTAAAAGTTCATAATAATCATCTCGAACTTGAAATTGGTTGATTTGCTTCTGAGCAGCAATTACAATTTGTTCGCATTTATTTAAATCGTCATTGGTAGCAATTTGAAAAATTTGATTGCTGAATATGAGTCCAGGCAGTTTTAAATCTTTTAAATAGTAACATATCTGGTGATCTGGTCCATATAAGCAACCAATCGACTCAATGACTACAGCTTCAAGCATTATTTCCATCATATGATGGCGACAGGCTAGCCAAAGCATTTCTTTATCCATCTTCTGCTCAAGAAGGATGCAAGATAGATTTCTTGGACCAGTATTCAAGGCTGTTGTATCGAAGCTCATGCATTTAATTTTATCAGAAAGTCCCCATGAATTTATTGCTTCATAAATTGCTGTTGCTTGTGCTAACCCAGTTCCAGAAACAAGTTTTGGGACTGCAAGTAGCTATTCAATATTCTTTCCAGAGACCAAAATTGGAAGTCGATCAACAGTTTCATGGCCAACAATGTCTTCTATCATCTTCCCATCCCAATGAATCGTAAGGAGAACATCTGATGTAAACTCATTTTTAAGATTTTCAGCGAGATTCTGTCGAGTAAAAATACGTTGACGACGAATCGTAGACGAATTAACATTGTATTTTGAAGGGTCACAGCCAAGGGTTTTAAGAGTTGTTGTGTTACAGTCGGTTTTCGGTCGCTTAGTTTTGCAACATCCAGCCAAACTGCCAATTCATCGCTCAAAAATTTCTTTAATGTATTTAGGCAATATGAGTCTCAATTTTCAAAACTTTGAATTGTGGTAGCGACCCTTAAATCCTTTTGAAAGATGACCAAATTTTACCCAAATCCTATTTTAGGCATGAAGAACAATATTAAAGGGTGCCCAGTCAAACTTTTAAATATTGATTTTTAAGAAGCACCCTAATATGTATATGCTTTTAGAAGCATTTTGTAAAACTTTTTTTTAAAATTTAATATTAGGTAGGTATATGTATTTTGAAAACAGCTCATTAAGTAATTTTTTTTTTTTTTTCAAAAATATGTATTTGTTGAATACCTATGAATTGGTGCATTTTATTTTTTTTTTTTCTTAAATGTCTCAAAAAGTTTTTCTAAAAACTGCTCTACAGACTTTTATAATTTTACTCTCATAAATTTAAATTTATCCAAGTACTTTTTTCAGCTCAAATCAAGTAAAGTATGTAATTATTTAAGAATTTTGAAAAATATTTTTTTTTCAAAATCTCAAGCCCAAAAACTACAGTCGCACATTAGAGCAAGTTCGTGCGACCTGAAGACATAGTTTTTGTTTAAACGATTTTGCTTCGGGTTGGTGAATTTTTCCCCAAAGACATATTCCCCAAAGTTAAATCCCCAAAATCAAAATCTCCAAAGAGAGGATCCCCTGGGCGAAAATCCTCAAGCCAATATCCCCAAAACAAATATGTTCAAGTAGTGAATCATGCGATAAACACGCGCTCGCGATTTAAATGTGCTAAAGGAGTGGAAACCTGCCAGCTATAAGAATTCAATCTTTGGGCGCATTTTTCATAGTTGCCACTCATGGACAGAGGTGTAGTGGTAAGGTTAAGCTCTATATTCTACACTGGAGAGAATTCCCCATTGGACAAAGTCGTCATGATTTGATTATAATGCGCTTATCATACGCTGGCGTTGAAGTTCTATATCTTAAGAACAGAGTTGTGGATCTGGAAACGAATATGAAAAGCTGAGAGTAATGTCATCAGGAAAACCATCAAGTCAAAAGTAGCTATTAGATCGTTGATAAGGATGAGACAGAGAGTCGGAGATAGTACAGAGCCTTGTGGCACACCAGCATTTATTTTTTGAATATCAGACTGAAATCCGTTGAAAACGACGCGAATGGAATAATCCAAAGATAAATTTTAATCCCTCGAAGAAGGGTTATATCGATACCAAATGTACACCGCTAATTCAAAACTCCATCAAATATGCTTTTGAATTCGCTAAGACTTTCTTAAAATACTTATTCGTGTGGAACCAGCGAAAACTTCCTTTAACTACAACCAAAGTCAAGAAACCATAAATAATATCTTTTTTGACATTCTGTTTACTATCTCACATTATCTTCTACTCATATACATATTGACATGAATTATTCGTTTACAAACTAATCTTCATGGTTTACATTAAAAATGTATGAAGATGACCAGTGTAGGTAGGTACTTCAAAAAAGTAATTTAAAGTTTTTGCGAAGCACACCCAAGGCAAGTTTTTCATCTTTTGAATGATTGATGAATGTAGTATGCGAAGCTTAAATTTAAAGTTATTACACCAAAGTGCAGGTTCTAAGTTTATGAGAGGGGTATGTACTGGTGTACCTACATATTTAATAAACAAAGTTTTTATTTTTCAAGAATAGCAGTTCCATAGTCCAAACTAAATTTATTCCAGAGACAATATACATTTTGATTTTAAAGATGACAATGCCACTGCAAGAAATAGGGAAAGCGAATCATTGAATAAAAATTGCAACAATAAAGCTATTTGCTTAGACGCAATTTCAATCAATCCTAATTGACTGAAACTTACTTTCATCAATACCGAACATTAAATTCATAAATAAATTGTTTTGTACTCCGTTTCTATTTAAATTGAAACAATTGGCATCACAATAGTGATTTTATAGAAAAGATACTTATGATATGACCGTAGCAAATTCAGATGAAAGCGTGTACCTAACGAATGGCCAAAGTATTTCGGACAAAAAAACATTGTTGTGGAGACCTTGAAACTTTTTGATTTTGTTACGGAATCAAGAAAAAAAATCTAGACTTTTAACTAAAGTTTATACTCACGAGGAATCGCATCAATAGATTGGATTGGGTATACTTAAACTCAAAAATAAAAACATTACGATTTGTTTATTCAATCCAAACCAATACTTTTAAGACTATTTTTGGGTCCTCTTAATTCGGGTTTGGAGGTCAAGAGAAGTGATTAGACATTTGTCATAATTATGGTGACGATTTAACTTGTGTGTTTTTCTCGATCTTTTTTAATACATTTTGACTTTGTTGATAAACTCAATTGTCAACATTGAATTGTCTAATTAAAATAAAATTCCCGTTCTTGCTTTACTAGGCCTTGCTTAGTATGCCATCCCAGCCGGCTCGATCTATAGCCTGCTGTCTTCAATTTTGCACTCCAAGTTGTCGGGGGTTTTCCTCTACCTGGTCCCTCCATCGAACCAGAACTTTTCTCTTGAAAACTCCAAGTGAGTTTTCATCCGATTGAGAGAGCGTCCATGCTTCTGCACCATACAGTAGGACCGGGATGATAGGGCTTTATTTCTCAATTGCTTATTCAGCCCAAGAAAACAGCGATTAGCAAGAGTTGCGTTTGATTTCAGCACTGATGTTGTTGCCTGTGTTTACAGCAGTACCCAGATAGAAAAATTCACTGACTACCTCGAAGTTACACCTATCAATGGTCACGTTCTGACCAAGTCGGTGGTGGGATTGGACTTTTGTTAATGAAAGCATAATGTACTTAGTCTTGTCTTTGTTTATTTTCAGACCCATTCCGCTTGCTACTGACTCCATGGTAATGAAGGCACCGGTTACATCTCGCTTTATTCTTCCTATGACGTCAATGTCGTCCGTGAACCCAATTAATTTTGTCAATTTATTACAAATGGTGCCCGATGTGTTGGCATAGTGTTCCGTATAACATTTTCAAGCACAATGTTAAAACAGCTGCGCTGCATGACAGTGCGTCACCTTCCCTTAGCCCTCTGGTGATTTCGAAGGTTTCAGTAGAGTTACTACCAACTATGTATGACAGAACAGCGAGCATTTTAAAACGTCATCCTGATAAGGCGTATTAGTTTAGCAGAAATTCTAAAGTTGAACATGGCACGAAACCGTTCTTTGGCTGCTTCAAAATCGACGAACTTGCTACCAGAACGTACAATCCTGATACAATGCGCCCGTGTGTAATGACGCACAAAAACCGAAACAACACCCAGCCCAAAAACATGATACCACGTTAATACCTCCAAATTCACTCATTCTGTCAAATCATCTCAACATCGAAAAAAAATTTAAGACTGCGTTCCACCCCTTAAACATTTTCCCCGAAGCACTCGTCTTGCTAGGAACGCTAGGGATTCTTTTTTCAGCCGTACAACACGAATGTGGAGTAAATAACCTGTTACAATTTTCCCTTCCCATTTTTGATCTTCAAACATTCAAGACCAATGTTAATCGACACCTCCTTTCCCTTCCTCCCTAATTTCCTATCGCTCGAGCTGTGACTTATCATTATCATTACTATCCAAAACTATGAGCGCGTGTGCCTTTAAAAATAAAATAAAATAAAGTGCACGACTGGGTCGTACGAACTTGCTCTAATGTGTTAAAATGGTCTTGGGTGCTTGAGATTTTGGGAAAAAAGCGTTGAAAAAATCATATGAAATTTTATAAATCACTTAAAAATCAATACCTAAAACGTTTTTTGGAGAAAATGAAGTAAGCCATTAGGTTTCTTTTACGTTTTTGAATTTTTACGAACAAAATTTTCAAAATCCAGTTTTTTTAAAAAAACTGTTTTATTTTGAAAAAACTTTTCGAAAATATATTCCAAATTTTTTTTTGAGTATGCCGACTTCTAGCACTTTGTAGTTTTTATCAGAAAAATAAAATTAAAAAAATATAAATTAAACCGTTTTTGGAAAAAACTAAAATTAAAAAAAAAAATTGAAACTTTTTTAAAAAACTCAAAAAACCTTTTTTTGAAAAATTTTCGAAATTATATTATTTCTTTTATAAGAGGGCTTCTACATTAAGTCAAGTGTCTTACGAGAAAATTGGATTTCAAAAAACCGGTCCTATGGGAGGTACCGTTATAAGACTTTTCCTGAAAAATCTATTCCAACCAAAACATTCAGTTTGCACAGAAAACATTATTCAGAAAGTTTTATCAAAATCGTAGGAGCCGTTTTCGAGAAAAATTAAATTTTCACTAAAAATCGTATGGCAGGTACCAGGGCCGGACAAGCTATACGTGCAAGCGGTGCAAATGCACAGGGCGCTGAAACCAATGGGCGCCTTGGGCGAGCGTTTAAATAGTCACCTCGTAACCACTACCTTCTTTTTTAATTCTCATTTATTTTTGTAGCTCACACCAATATTGATATTCATTATATAACTAACAGCTAATTTGAATTTAATGACAGATATACAATTATGTATTTACATAATATCAACTATTCCAAAAATTAATCCACGTTTACCCACAGTCCCACAGTAAAAACAAAACTTTATCTACCAAGTTAGCTTCAATAGATACCTACCTACCTAGCTACGAGTACAGTGAAAGCTCCCATTGCGGACACCTCCCTTAGGCGGACAATCCCCTTGGGCGGACAAATTCTCCCGACCGTGGATCTTGAATTTAAATTCCGTACGTTTTATGATCCCTTAAGCGGGCACTCCCTTACCCGGACGCGGACAGGCACATGAGCCACAATTTGGTAAATTCTATGCTCTTAGGCGGACAAAAACATCATCAGCTACATTTTCCCATAGCTTTTCTTACATATTATGAGAATGATAAGGACAAATGAACTAATTTAACCAATAAAACAGCAAAATTGCAATGTAGCTGTGTGTGTTTGTAGTTTGTTACAAATAATCTTGCATACCTGAAATAATTTTTTGTTTTTTTTGTTTTTAGTTTTTGAAGTGCAATTGGCATGATTTAATTTTTATTACTTTCTATCAATAAATAGGTTAATACATATAAAATTATATGCAAAACTATTTTTGATTGGTTTTTAATTTTTTTTCCTTGGACGGACAACTCCCTTAGACGGACACAAGTGCCTCGACCGTCGCTGTCCGCCTAAGGGAGCTTTCACTGTATATGCTATTTTTCTCTTTATAAGGCATCACCACGTATGAGAAATTTTATTTTATTTTCATAACCCACCCCTATGCAGTGTATCATAAAAAAAATGTCAACAGCATAAATACAGATAATTAACAGTGTGCATGTTGGTAACATGCACACGATGTCAGTGCTTCTATATGAAATCAAAGTGAGCAAAGTTACTCAACAGAAATTCTGAGGTACAAAATTCATACTCATGTACACAACAGTGTGCAAAATTAAAAACTGCACCTATGAATTTTAACTCTTTCGGTTGAGTGTTTTTTGTACTATGTTTAAGTTTGTCAATGGCTTCTCTTTATGAGTGTAACCTTATCACTCGTCTGGAGAGATGAGAGATGACAAAGGGTTGAGTTGGAATTTAAATATGGAAATAATGAGTGATGACTGATGATGATGCGATGACTAATGATGAGGTTTGTCGTTTGTCGTTATTGAGTGAATCTTTTTTGTTCAATTTTCTTTTTCTCTTTTTTTGTTCTTGTCTGCCGCTGCCAGTCATTGTTTCCATTAAAAAAAAAAGAATTTTTTGACTAATACTAATCGGTGTTAGCAAAGATACCTAATATAACACAAAATACTTGTTGTATTATTTTTGGTGTGAGGTTGATTAATGAGCTAGAGCGAGTAGGTTGAGTTGAGACAAGAAAAACATCGTATGGAATGGGGGTCTATTTATCACCGTTTAGCCAGGAGGCGCAATTTTCTAAAAATATGACTTAAATTGGAACAAAAATAATTAAAAAATAACGGTAACTCCTACAATGCCATGTCATATCTTTTTGTAAAGCCAGAAATTTCCTCCTTTTTAGTGTTTTTAAATAAAGCTATTTTAGTGATCAGTTTTCAAAATATTAACTTTCAAACTCAAAATTATAGCAACAATAAATAGAAAACAATTTCAAACTATTTTTTTTCAAAATTTGATGTATTCAAGTATATTATTTTTGTTGTCAAAACTCAATGCTCTTATTAGTTTTGGGTCAGACACTGAAAACCTAATGGCTCTATGACTTTTTGTTGCTAAGCTATTTAAAAATATCCGAACCTTCTTGTTCATAAGAAACACACACAAATTTGCATTACTTGTGCCATCTCGTAAGGCTAGATTTTCGTGTTTTTTTTTCTGTAGAAATAGGTTCTTTTATTTTTGAATAGTTTGGCAACAAGAAATCCTATAGACATACGGTTTTTAATGTTGGACTTGAATCAAATAAGAGCATTGAATTTTGGCAAAAAATACTAAATAAGGTAAAATTTTGAAATAAAATTAGTTTGAAAATTTGATTTTAACTTTTTTTTTTAAATTTTGAGTTTGAAAATTAATATTTTGAAAAAATTTCACTAAAATAAATATTTTTCAAAACAAAATAGGTAAAAGAAAGAGGTTTTTGGCCTTAAAAAATGGCATAGCATGGCGTTGTAGAAGGTATTTTTTTATTTTTTAATAATTTTTGTTTCCAATTTAAGTCATTTTTTAAGAAAATTGCCCCTTTCGGCTAAACGGAAGGGAATAGACCCCCCTCCCACATGAGTTTTTTTTGTCCCAACCCAACCTACTCGCTCTAGCAGTTTGGCACACCTTAAGTGAATTACCCTTCATAAGCTTTCGCCTATATGAAAATTCACAAACTGTACGTTACAGAACCTACCTCAAATATATCTTGTACATATATCTCCTATAATTTTGTAATATATTTTTTGACTTAATTTTATTTAAAAAAACGCATTGCAAAGTATACCCCTTGGGTAATGAGGAAATGACTTCTTCCAAAAATCACCGCAATTGAGGGCGCCAATGATAAAGCTTGCACAGGGCGCTAATTTAGCTCGGGCCGGCCCTGGCAGGTACCGTTAGTTTTAAAGCTATAATGCTAATTCCAAAAACCCCTCTGTAGGACGTCATAATAATACTATCTACCAAGTTTGAAGCAAATCGGTCCAGCCGTTTAAGCTGTAGGTGCCGATACAGACAGACGGACAGACAGACAGAATTGTCGGACCCACTTTTTTCGACTTCTCTATCATCGTAATGTTATGTTTGATTGTCAAAAAAAAATTTTTCGACGAAACAGCCATTCAAATCTTTGTACAGATGGCTCCAAACCGAGAAGATTCTACAGCTCAACAACAAATCGATACGGACAGCTTGTCCAGATGATGTGTAGATGTGTAAGAGGACACTTCGCACCTTCTCTGTCACTACCCAGCACTCTGCCGCTTAAGAAATAAATGTCATTGAAGGTGCTAACGGGTAGGTACAAACATGCTTCGGTTTATCAGCATTTCAAAATGGTTTAAAAATGTATAAGTTTTTCAAAGGTCCCATGCTTGTAAAGCCCGAAACTTCCTGGGTATCACAATGTATCTTTATTGGTCTATAAGTATGATGGATGGAAACAATTACTATTAGCCCTCGCTGAAACCAATGGGCGATGCAGAGATGCTTTAGCAGGGAGTAAAACAGATGATAACCATACTAAGATGACGATGGACTCACTGAGACTGCTTAAATTAGAAGCTTGATTGTGATAACTGATAAGATCTCGCCAATGAGCTACCGTTACCATTCCGTCTAAATGATCCATCGCCAGACTAAAAAAAAGAATAAAGCACCTGAAGCCGATGTACTACAAGCGGAGCGAAAAGGTAGATAGAACTCATCTTCGATTAACCGGTTATTGGGAGGGATTTGGTGACGGCAGCCAAGGTACAAACGACGCGACGTTACCTATATGGTCATTAAGCTTAAACCTGTGAAAGGCCAGAAATCGACTGCATATGATTCGCCTTAACATATGCTTTCGCCCGCAACGACAAAGTTTTTGGCTGCTCTAACATTGCTTTGACAGCTTTGGGTCATTGCTTACCGAAGAAATCGCTTTCCTCAACGAGTATTCAAACACCGGTTAAAACAATGACCCGAGTTTTTATCTCAGCTAAAGTTTCGATAAACCTTATCACTTCGACTTTTGATCACTTCATTTAGACACTTCAAAAAGTTGGTAGTTGTACTTGATTTTTTTCAAATTGTTGTCTTTCTTGGAACCCTCATCTACAAATTGATTAAAAGTATCCGAAATCAGAATCTAGGGCAAGAAAAAAGGAGCAACTGATAAATATTTTTGTATCTCATCAAAAGAAGTGAGTTTTTTTTTTAATTAATTTTCATGATAGATAACAAAAAATTAAATGATGTGCTTGTGCATATAACAAACATATTTACATAGTGTGTGTTAGACTAAAGTACTTCTTCGTCCCCGTCAAACCAGAGTAATTAATTCCCTAAGTAGCACGAACAACGTTTGATGCATGGAATTACGCTACAACGAAGAATGTAGATTAGGGGCACAATCAAAATTCTTAAACACCCTCATATGCCATCGCCATCGCCATGCATCACATAAAACATCCGTTGCTTGCAACGAAACAACGGCACAACTTTCTGCCGACAGTCATAGTCATCTCAACTGAGAGTGTGCATTAAAATAGATGTCCGCAGGCGTACCTATTATAAGTTTTCAAGGCCCAAAACTAAACATTCTAATGGGGCCCGATTTTTTGCAACATAATTATATCATCGCTTATCATTTAAATTCGTTTTGAAGTGATGTCTTTGTGAATTGAAACTCTATGAAATGGAAAATCGACACTTAAAATAAACAAACGTATACATCTATTAAGATTCAGCCTGTGAGAGAATGAGATAGCATAATATGTAAATGTACAGTGTTGCCTATTAAATACGTCTTGTGCGATTTACAATTTTTTGTCGAGAATAAATTTTTTTTAAATTGTGCTCACCTATCTCAGGAATTGCTGCTTAATCGTCATTTTCCATATTCCCGAATAAGTAAATGAAAATTATCATTCCCAAAGGATAAGATCTAAAACCGAACCTACAACCAAGAGGCAATCAACGTTCTTCTTCAATCGTCTAATTCAAAAAGTCCTTCGATCTCGTTAATCGTTTTGCTATTTGGAGATTGGGTTGGTATTAGAGACATGTGTGGAAATTGGGTTGGCTATCTACCACCAGCTGACGAGCGTTACAAAAATCGACAAGCAGACTCATTATTATTTCGGTGGCCCACACTATGTCCACCCACATAGCGCTCAAGGCCAACGTTGGCATAAAGGGCATCTATGATGATGGTGATATCTCATTTCGGGACTCGTAAACCAAATTAGGTCTTGTTTATATTGTAAAAGACTCGTACTACAAGTTTGCCGATGCACTTGAAATCCGACATGGAGTGAGGGAGCTGAATTACTCTCACTGATTCCCATGGGAACAAGATGAATCATTGGGACTAAGCTGATGAAAGTTGGTTCATGACAAACGGTATTGGAACCTTATATTAAATGTGTCACTAGCTTCATCTAAATGGGGAGTTGCCTGGATCGAGGATTAACGCCGAAATTAAAAAAAAAAAAAAAAAAACAATGTATACACATACATCGGCCGGAACCAACAGCAGCAAGTCAACGTTTTACAACATAAGAGGCCTCAAACCACAAAGTTTGAGTAGATATCTACTTCTCGATATTGGAACAGACTTGAAAATCAGCATTTGAAGAATTATGGATTGGAATCCTCCCTCCAGTTTCGAACCCTAAAAATAAATATCGCTCGTACTAAGTTCAATATCTTTGAATCCAACGTTTAATCTATGCTACTGTGTGCCTGGAAGCTTTTTTTACCAACATCTTGATCTGCAAATTTTAATAAAAGTAAAGCAGGAGAGAGCTATAGGTACGTCATTTTACGGAAGAGTGAAAAGATAAACACGTATGCGCATACACGTCAAGAGGAACATGTTTGTCTTGATATTGATTTCTTCTGCTTTCTATAATCTTGATCTATCGAAATATTCTGCATCTCCCCTCTCTATCGAACAAGTATGATTTTTATATGTTGTATACTTTTTTTTGCAGAAATCAAAATGCAGAACAATGTAAATCCAGCATATATATCCGGAGTGGGGAAAAAATATATCGAACAACGAACTATGTGGTTTAGGACGGGAGTGCAGTGATTTTAATGGAATTTTCAACGTCAGGGACGGGTTTTAAGACCAACAAAAAATGGAGGACAACAGCTGAGGGACGTATAGAAAAGTATGCCATTTAAATTGAATTTTGTATTGTTTAAAAATCCAAAATAAAGTCTTCATTTAAATTTAAATTTAAACCAAAAAGTGTTCTGCATTTAAAAGAAACTTAACATTTAATTAAATATCCAACTTCAAATTCAATAGGTACTAACCTTAGAATCAATGCAATTTGGGCAATCGTTGACCTTTTTCTCCGAACCAAGCGTGTTCTGGGCGCTGCGATATATTTTTGCAGCGTATCAAGGCACTACTACTGTCATCCGATTTGCTGCCATTTTAATTTGTATTTCTTTCCCTACTGGATTTTGCGTACCTCTTTCACCATTTAAAATTATAATTCTTCATGTTTCAATTTGAAGTTTTTTTTTGTGTTCAGAGTTCAGCTATAAGCTATAAGTAGAGCGCTCTGATAAAGCTCTGATCACTCTCTGAAGAAAAAAGGAAGACTGAAAAGAAACAATAATTTTTTTTTGACAATTCATGCTCTACTGTGAACTTTAAAAAAACCCCTCATATGGCTTCGGTTTTTTTCTTTTTAAATGACAACTTATATTAATTTTAATTAAATTTTCCAATTGCCACTATAAAAATATTTATTCTTACATGGCATCATCTTCGAACCGAAGACAGTTCAGTGCTTTTTACAGACTCAGGCCCTAGGCAAATGTTTATTTTGCGCATCTATGAATCCGCCCCTGCATGCAGATGTTAAAGTGAATGCACTTCGGGTTGGTCAAGTGTGCTGAATAATAATAATTACTTATACATTTTTCTAGTTGCTTAACTTGAAGATTTATTTATAAACACGCTATTTTCTTTTTGAAGGTTAGGTGCGATATGTGGTAATAATAAAACACTCATACTTCTTGTGGGTACCACTAAACACCCATTGGCTTGCTTGGAAGTCGGCGCATTTATTTATATAAATTTGTTTCCATTAAATGAAGTTCTGCCAATCAACAGATAGCTTTTGCGATAACCGAATGAATAATGCTTTGATAAAAATTAAGTTTGTTTAAATATTTGTGCACACATCGATAAGTTCTTGGCATTATTATACAAATTGCTTATCTTTCGATGTTGCAGTAGGTATTTGTTCATATTCATTTATTGTGAGTGTATGGTTTTTTTTTATGATAAATTTAAGGCCGTAGTTGTGAAAAATATGCACACATAGATTGAAATGTATCTTTTATATATTTGCCTGATTTGTCAAAATAAGTTCTTATTATCTGGCTCAAAATAAAATGGCTGATAAATAATAATTCTTCTTCATTGGATTCATGATCAGAGCAGAACTTGCTTAGTTCAGAATAAATTGACCCTGTGTGACTATTAAGGCTAGGATCTTTGTTGGTGTATCAAATTCCTTAATAGCCATATTCAACAGATTCCAACAAATTTTGTTGCTTAATAAGTAGCCTATTTCTATATGTGCCAGTGAGAAACCCTGTTCGATTTTACAGAGTTTCTTATAAGCAAACGTTTGCATTCTGTTGTTAAATAGTGATGACCACTTGCCAAACTTCTGCACTGAACCTCAGTTACAGCGCGGAGTTGACTTTTAGACAAAAAAGTGGGAGTGTAAGTATTTAGGTACCTGATCTTAAGTTTCATGCTTTGAACAGCATTCCTAAACTTGTTGCGACGTTTAGGTAGGTAAATGTTGTTGTACAATAACTAAGTAACAATAAGGAGAAACATTTCAGAACAAAATTTCAACATTAAGGCACAATTAAGAAATTTGAAAATAAAAGTATTAAATTAATAAAAAAAAGTAACAATTTTAATTTTTAAAATTAAGCAGAAAAGATGCAATAAGTACCTACTTCTGCCTAAGAAACTTAGTTTGGAATCAAAATTTAAGAAAAAAGGTGTTTTTTTAGTTGCGTGAGAAGTTTCAATGTTTGTTTTCTATGGTTTGCAGGTGAGAATGTCAAACTGTGTTGACATTTCTGTTCAGTAAATGATATTCTGGTTAAATAGCATCGTCAATAAGCAAATTTGAAATTGTGAAGACAATCCTCAAGCTGACTGATTTTTTGTTTCCAAAAATTAGACAACTAAAAATCCGAGACATTTTGTTTCAACAAGATGGCGCAACTTGTCATACAACGCACTTAACCATCAATTTATTGCAGAATCAATATGGCGACAACTTTATTTAAAGAAGTGCTCCTGTTAATTGGCCCCCTCGTTCGTGCGACTTAACCCCTCTCGATTCATTTGGCAGAGACGGTTCGTATAATTAAAAAATGTTTGGGTCGTCGCGTGAAGCACCTTGTCGGACCGCAATTCAGAAATTGGTGGAAAAATTTGAGCTGTTGGGACAAGATAGCGATGTCAAAAATAAAACCTGTGCACGTCGCTCAAGAACAACTGAGAATATTACTGCTGTAGCCCAAAGTGTGGAAGAAAATCTAGGTTTGTCCATTCCTCGTCGTTCTTTGGAATTGGGCATTCCACAAACGTCATTACACCGTATTTTGCAAAAAGACTTGGGTCTTAAGGCTTATAAAGATGAGTTTACACAAGAACTCAAGCCGGCCGATCATCTAAAACGTTGTGTATTTGCTGATTGGGTCCTTGAAATGCATGAAAATGATCCGAAATTTCATCGAAAAATCATCTTGACGGACGACGACGAGGCCCATTTCAACCTCGGTGGCTACGTCACCAAGCAAAATTGTCACATCTGGGGCTCGGAAACCTTAAGATTTATTGTTGAAAAGCCTCTCCATCCTCAACGAGTGACTGTTTGGTGCGGTTTATTGTCCGGCGGGGTCATTGGACCTTACTTTTTTCGAAAATGAGGCTTGAGCAACAGCTATGGTGAATGGATTGCGTTATCGAGAGATTATTAATAATTGTTTATGACCGGAATTGGATGGTATTGATCTGGACAATGTGTTATCTCTCGAAGATGTGATCACAATTGGCCACCGAGATCTTGTGATTTAACACTTTGCGACTTCTTTTTTTTTAGGCAACTTGAAAGATAAGATCTACGCCAGCAGCCCAGAGTCGATTTGAGACCTCAAAGATGGAATTCGTGAAGCTATTGAGGGCATACACCAGCCACTTTGCAATTTGGTGATGGAAAATTTCACGAAAAGGATATTGTTGTGTAAACGTAGCCGTGGCGGCCATTTGGCTGATGTTCTTTTCCATTATTAATAGCATAACTCGTCTACCTCTTCTTTACATTAAAATAAACATCCGGTCATTTATCTCAAAAAATGCCATTTTTCTTTGAATAACAAAATAACACCTCTTATTGGAAAACCTATTATTCCGTCTTACATTATTATTTAAAGTTCTCAAGCTCTTAAAAAACACCCGCTAAAAGGCAGAAAGCAGGGATCTGTATACTGGAGTTATATGTATCTTGAGTGTCGATTCATGTGGTTTATGTCGTGAAGGATATGAACCGTTTAGCGGGATGAATTTTTGGGAGCATGTTTCTCGGTTTGGAGAACTTGAACTCCGTTAAAATATGGAAGATGACCACTAATGAGTAGCAGTGTTTTTGTTGTTGGTGTTAATATTTTTAATTTATGTTCAAAATTGTCAGTGAATGAACTATGGAAAATTTCAATGAAAATTCTTTGTTTTATCGTGAAATTTTCTTCATAAATTTGTTTGATTTCTGGCTCAATATGGATACGTTAATAAAAACAATCGCCATATTTGGGGTGACGAGCAACCCGAAGAGTACCAAGAGCTACCATTACATCCATTAAAAACAACGGTATTGTGTGTTTTATGGGCTGGTGGTATCATTGGTCCATATTTCTTCAAAATGAGGCAAATCAGAATGTTAGCGTCAATGGTAACTGTTATCGCGCTATGTTAACGGACTATTTGCTTCTTTAAATTCAAGCCCATGGTCTCGGTGAGCTCTTTTTTTTATTTCATTTCGTTAAATACTAACGGTACATACATTTTTTTTAATTATAACAAAAAAAAAAAAAAAAAAACTTATATCTAATGTAGGTACATTATGGATTATTTTGAATAAAAAATATTGTTCTTAAGTTGAGTGATTTTACATTGTCATTGCTGGAATTAATTAAATTTGAATTTTTATTGTAAATATTAATTAAGAGATTTAAAGGACTATTAGCACCGTAGTTTGATCTACTATAAATGTTGGATATTGGCAACTGCCTTCTCAAATTATACTGACTAGCTATGAAATTTAATCTACAAAGTATCAATGGAGCTGAAATGGATCCATTGATTATCCCGACAATAAAACAAAATTGTAGATACGCTCTTTGACTCGTTAAAGATGGAAGATTTATTAGTTGAATACGTTGAGCGTAAGGTGGCAAGATAATTCTATTCGACCATGGTAGAAATCTTAAACAAAATCTCATAAATCTTCTTTGAACGGACTCCAATCTATTTATATGGACCGCATAATATGGCGCCCATACAACACAACCATACTCTAAGATGGATCTTACAAATGAGACATAAAGAGTTTTTAGAACATAGGGATCACGAAATTCTCGAGCAAATCTTTTAATAAAACCGAGTGTCATGTTAGCTTTTTTAATAATGTAGTCAAAATGGTCAATAAAAGTTAATTTTGAGTCCAACACTATCCCAAGGTCAGTAAAGCAAGACAGATTACTAAGAGGTGACAAATCAATCGCATAATTATAGACAATCACATTTTTCTTGCATGTAAAACACATTGTTTTACTTTATTGCACTTTTTCGCGACACGAACACGATAGGGGGAAGGGAAATAATTTAATTAATTTATTAATCTACTCGATCTTTTTAAAACGCGATCAATTTATTTATTAAGAAAACAAACAAAAAAAAGAATTCAACGCGAACCGACGGCGACGCACGACACGAATTTTCTAATGATAACTAATGATAATACCGATCGACCACGAACGAATGACACGAAAAGAGACTACGAAAAAAAATGCAATATACAGCTTGATTAAATAGCTGTCACCACGGCTGCTCAGCTGGGGTGGGTTCGGTGGAAGAATTTTGTGTTTCTTTTGATAAACTTGATTGATTCCGCAATCAAAATAGTTTATCAAAAGAAGGGAATATATGTTTGCACAGTAGGGTGCAAAAGAAGTTAGGCGCCAGGAATTTTTTTCTAAAACCGAATTAGAAAATTCCAAAACTAATTTTAGAATTTGAAGGACCGATATTTTAAATAATAAGAAAGAGAGTTGAGTGTAAATAATTATTTTATTGTTTTGGGAAACCGTGGGACAGAAGATCCCTGGACTAAAACCCAAAAGTCTTTTCAAATAAAGGGGTTGTACAATTTAATATGGCCGTTCGGCTCAAATGCAAGAAGTTGAAATTAAGTAAAAAAAAGAAAGGCAAATAAATAAAGAAAAAAAAAATGGGTTTTTAAGAAAAAAAAAACTAATGCGCGTTAAAAAGAAAATTATGAGTGAATCTCGTACACGAATCGGTTGACTATAAATATATATATTTGGAAATTGCAAATATATATATTTATAATAAAAATTGTACACAAACTACTTATCTCTATTTAATGTCTCCTGTCTCCTTTCTCCTATCTCCTTTTAAAATCCTTCACGACTCGAATCCTAGTTTTTCGTCCCCAATTATCCTCGATCCAAATTTTAAAAATCAATATCTCCTCGATTTTTTTTCTTCTCCAAATTTTCTCGATCAATCTTTCTTTTTCACAAAATTAAGTTTTCGCTTTTAAGGCTCTCGCAAGAGTGCCTTCCAAGCTAATTTTTAACAACAACTTTCTTCCCTCGTCCATTCCAGTCATTCACTCATACATACAACGATACAACACAACCATTCGTTTCGAGATCATCGGTCACGGCTTTCTGGAAGCATGACGCTCTCCTAGAAAACAACCGTGGTGGGATCTAACGAAACATACTCACGCACACACAAACACGGTTTTAACAAGTTGTTGGATGTGTTTCCAAAACTTGCCAAAACTTACTCTCACGCACACAAACAACGTTTCGACTAGTTGTTGGATGTGTTTCCAAAACTTGTCGAAACATTATGGACGAGTTCAGACTATTTTACAATTAAAACTCTTTTCGAGAAAAATTGATAAGAAACAAAATTGAGGAGAAGTCTCAAATAGGCTTTTTCCTACTACTCTACAACTATCGCGCGGGATTCGAAGCGTGAATTATTCAACAAACTATTTTCGGAAATACAGAGAGGAGCGTTACTTTAATCATTTTCAAAATTCTACAGAACTAATCTAATCGCGTTAAAAACCCATTTTGTACATTAAACAAATTTACGTTATTTTAAGTTAATGTTAAAATTACGTTGAAAAGATATTAATAAAAAGGTGTTAAGTTGTTGTTGGTCGTTTTAAGTAAGTAAGGGTCCGCCTGACTCGTTACTTCTTCGGCTCATCCGCCGGCTCTCTTCTCGTTTTATCACGTCGTACTCGAACACCTGCTTTTGTTGCTTTTGCAAAATAAGGCTAGGTACACCACTGGTTGATGAGACCATGGTTGCCCTCAACTTCGCCAATATTTTGCAGCCACAACGAGAAAAAGAAAAGGGAAAAAGAACGACCGAAGGGAAGTTTTTGTTGCGGTAAAATTTACCGTAACAAATTCCACCCTTACCTCCCAAGAAATGTGTTTACTTTTCAAGAAAAATAAACCATTTCTTAAGGCTCGGCCAGGATTGGAGGGTAAAAGAACAGGGTGTACAACACAACACAGGGTTACCATCATATAAGAAAAGAAAAAAAAAAAGAAAAAAAAACATAATTAGTGGCACGAATTGAAAATATATAATTGGACAATTTACCAAAAAAAACAAACAAAGTACAAAAAAAATTACGAATTAAAAGAAAGATTAAGGGACTTTTGACTAAGTGTCAATAAATGGCTTCAAATCCTTTACGTGCCACGTCCCTCGATCCTTCCCCTTATCGTCTATCAGGAGGTATGTCCAAGGTGACACCCTCCTACTGACCCTAAATGGACCAACAAACTTGGTCGCTAATTTGGCCGCAAAATAATTTGCCGCATCGGACAAGGAATAATTCCTACGCCAAACGAGATCACCCGGTTGAAACTGAATGTCTCGTCTCCTCAAATTATAAGTTTTAGCGGTCTTATTTCCCGCCGCTTCCAACTTCCTAGCTATCTCCTGTCTCAGTTTCTGAAACTGCCTAACAGTATCCCCTCTATCTTGGTCCCTATCACTATCGCTAAGCCCTACATCATGGCAACTAGTTACCATGTTCCTACCAAAATTTACAAAGTATGGCGAAACACCTAACACCTCATGTTGCGAAGTTCGGATAGCACAGGCCACTTTTGCCAATTGCATATCCCAACTCCGCTGGTTTTCCGAGACATACGCTCGGAGCGTAGTCTTAATTATTTGGTTTATGCGCTCCGCAGGATTCGCTTGCGGATGGTAATGCGCCGTATACCGAAGTTGTGACCCGTACGCTTCACTAAGCGTCTTCAGTTCCTTGCTACGGAACTGGGGACCGTTGTCACAGACGATCCACTTTGGAACACCGAAGAGAAGAAAAACGTTTTCTTCCAATTCTCGACACACCGCTTTTGCCGTTGCGGACCGTAACGCGAACAACAGGGGAAATTTACTAAAGTAATCGACGACCGTTAAAATATATATAAAACCGCGCGACGACTTCGGAAGTGGACCAACTAAATCCACACAAATCATATCCCACGGTTGGGAATTTCCCACCCTCTCAGTCATAAGACCAGCTGGCCTCTCATTCACCGGTTTCACTTTTTGGCAAGTCTTACAAACCCTAACATATCTCGTTATGTCACTCCTCATTTTGGGCCAGTAATATTTCTCTGCTACCCTAGCAAAAGTCTTTTTAACGCCCATGTGTCCTGAAAGCGGAGCATCATGGCAATCGTGCAAAATCTTTGCCCTATCACCTTTCCCTACAACTAATTTCCACTCCTCATTCTCGTTGTGAACAACAATATGGTTCACCCTAACATGTTTATAGAGCCGCCCATCCTCAACTCGCCAGGATGGGTATTCTAACGGGCTCTTTTCTACCTGTGATTTCATTTTGATCACCCAAGGGTCCGAATCCGCTTCAGAGACACCGGCTACTTCGGGGACTCCTCGCGACAACATATCAGGAACGACATGTTCTTTGCCCTTTCGATGGATGATCTTGAAATCAAATTGTTGGAGCCGAATGGCCCAACGAGCTAACCTACCCTGCGGATCCTTAAGATTGCTAAGCCAGATCAGTGAGTGATGATCCGTCACAACCGTAAATCGAACACCTTCCAGATACGGCCGTAACTTTTCGATCGCCCAAAGAACCGCTAAACATTCCTTTTCGGTCGTAGAGTAGTTCCTTTCATTCCTATTCAATGACCGACTCAAATAACAAATGGCCTTTTCGCCATCCTCAAACTCCTGCGAAAGTACGGCCCCGATACCAAAATCTGACGCGTCTGTTTGGACAACAAACGGCCGAGAGAAATCGGGACATGTCAGAATCGGTGCCGTAACCAAACACTCTTTGGCTTTCCTAAAACTCTCCTCACATTCTTGGGTCCACTCAAATTTCTTACCTTTCTTTAAGAGATCGGTAAGAGGCCTAACTAAAATTGCAAAATTTGGCACGAATCTTCGATACCAAGAAATAGTCCCTACAAAACTCCTAATTTCCTTCACGTTTTTCGGTGGAGGAATCCTCATCATGCTTTCCACTTTTTCCGGGTCTACATGAAGCCCGTTCCTATCAACTACATAACCTAGAAATTTCAAAGAAGGCCTACAGAAATTACACTTTTCCCTACCTACTTTTAAACCCGCCTCTCCTAACCTTTTAAAAACTTCTTTGAGAATTTCTAAGTGTTTCTCAAAAGAATCGGTGACAATGATAATGTCATCTAAGTACACAAAGACAAACGGTTCCAAATCGGGACCGAGAACGTCGTCAATAAACCTTTGCCATGTCGCTGGTGAATTATGGAGCCCGAATGGCATCCTACAAAATTGAAAAAGACCCCTCCCTGGCACGGTAAAGGCTGTGTACTTTCGCGATTCTTCCTCCATTGGGATCTGCCAATAAGCAGATTTAATATCTAATGAGGACAAGTACTTCGCGTTTCGAAGCTTGTCCAAAATCGCCGAAATAAATGGTAGTGGATAAGCATCCCTATCAGTAACCTCATTTAATTTTCTATAGTCAACGCAGAACCGATAACTGCCGTCTTTCTTCTTAACAAGAAGAATCGGCGATGCCCAAGGACTCTTCGACTTCTCGATCACTCCAGCTTCCAACATCTCTTGGAGTTCTTGATCGATATGTTTCTGAATCGCTGGCGAAACAGGGTAATATCGTTGTTTGATTGGTTCTGCGGACGTCCTAATCTTGTGCTCAACTAAGTTGGTGCACCCTAATCCCTCGGTCATTGATTTAAAAAGTTCTCCTAACAAGTGTTCTAACTTCTTACTTTCAAAATCGTTCAAATCCGATTTTTCCCTAATCGCTACCATGTCTGTTACCGAAGCCACCATTTCCTGGCTTGAAAAACTCCACATACCAGATCTCAAATCCGGGACTATGCCCGATAGTGCCCAAAAGTCGGCACCCAAGATCAATTGGTGTGGGAGATTCGGTATTACCAGACATTCTATTAAAATGGATCTATTCTCAACCTCCACTGGTAGAGAAATAGACCCAGCTACTCCTACACCTGCCCCATCTGCTAACGCTACTGACCCAACACTACTCTTCTCTAATCTAAGTCCTAATTCTTTTAAAACTTTCCACCCGTCACCACCCACAATGGTACGAGAGGCTCCTGAATCAAGTAGGCCCAAAAACTTGATCCCATAAATCCTAACTCCTAAATATGGCCTAGTGTCCCTACCGCTTGCCGCTAAAGTGAAACTTAGATGAACTTGTGGTACCAGTTGATCGCCAGCAGACGACCTAACTAACGCCGACGGGTCTCCTGTCCTGCTGTCACAAGAGCCCGTTCCCCATTTCCCGAACACCGCCTACAGTCCCTACGATATACACCTACAGCCCCACAACCAAAACACTTCCTTTGCACAGAACAGTTTTGTGCCAAATGACCATCCCTGTTACAATTGTAACACCTAACCACCTGTCTAAAAGGGTTCTCTGGGACTGGAGCAACAGCCGCAACTCGGTGTTGTCCGGACGAACTCGGTTGGTAACCACATTCAGGTTCCAACAAATGCCTACCTCTACTTGGTGGAGTAAAACTATCCACATTTACCTTAAGGGTATCTAGCTCCCTACCTAAGACAGCAAGTTCCTTAACCGTCTTTGGTTTGGCACTCGCTATCTGAACCTGATAAAAGGGATCTACATTTTTCCTCAAAATCGATAACATTCTTCCCTCTGACAAAGGTTCCGACAATCTTCGGAACAATGTCCTCATAGTTGCAAGATACGCGCCGAAAGTTTCATCCTTTCCCTGCGAACGCCGATTGATTTCTTCCAAAAGAAGATCATCGTAATTCGCAGGAAGGAACTCCGCTTTGAGTTCCTTGACGAGTTCTTGCCAATCTCCTAAATCTTCCCTAACCGTCCTATACCACATAAGGGCCCTACCCGACAAAAGCTCCGAAGCGGATTTGAAAAGGTGGGAGTCCGGAACATCGTTAGCCAGACGAAGTTCCTCCACTCTTTCCAGGAATGAATTCACTGATGCTCCATTAGAGTCACCAGTAAATTTCACCCCCCACTTCCCTACACGTTCAGTGCACTTCTGTTGAACGACTATTTGTTCACCAAAAGTGTCACCCCTATCAACCCTATGTCCTAATGGGACCCTAATATTAACACCACTGACTGAAGGACTACTGCCAAAACGACTTGGTTCAGGCAATGACCCTCCAGCCAGTCCTAACGCAGACCGCACACTATTTGGGGTCTGACCAACTTGTACTTGAAGTTGGGTTTGCGTTTTAACGGGGGTCTTTTCCTTCTCAACTTCTTCTTCCCTATCACTATTCTCACTATCACCAGTGAGATCTCCTAATAAACATAAAACTTTATTGCGAAGTGAGCTGATTGCATCTTCTTCGTCTTCTGCTTCACAAGGGGTCCTAGCTAACCTACCTATACACCACTCAATCTTTGTTACAATCTTAATGTACTCCGAAGACTTTGGATTCTTCGGAGGTACCTTAAGAAGGCCCTTAATCTCCTCATCATAGGTGAACGGGTACACCATGCTAACCTCCATCGAGTTTCTCTTAACGAGCAACCTCGATGACCTCAATGCTTTTCGCATCTCATCAACCGACCCTACTTTTAAACCCCTGACCTTCATCTCATAGGCCAGTTCGTCCTGCGCTAGCCTCCCAATATTCATATTTAATAAAAAAAACCTAATTTAAAACAACCACGAGGAAAAAAAATATTTAAAATTAAAAAAAAAAACAGTCAACCCAAATCGATTTATATGACAAGAACAAATATTCAATAACAACAAAAAACTTTATATTTCAAACTCGCCCGATATTAATGAAAAAAACTCTATTAAAATTTTCACCCACAAAAAAAATTCTCACGTTGGTGGCAACCGTACACCAACAATAAATTATAGCCCCGAATTATTATTTTCTTCTAAGAATAATTTATTATCTAATATTTATATATTATACTATCCTATCAGCTATCTCAAAAAAACTCAACTTAATAATTACTCAATTTTCAAAATAAACACTAAACAAAAATCTCACGCGAGAGAAAAGAAATAAAAAAAAAAACTATCACCTATCACTTAAATGCGCTCAATTAAATTTGCACTCGAACACGAAAAAAAAATGTCACTACCTATATAAATATCGCACGCGAGAAAACAATGTCTAACAAAAAAAAATCTAACGAAGGTACATGAACACACTAAAAAAAATGAATACAATGAAATTGAGAACAAAAAAAAATAAATATAAAAACAACACAGACAACACAGAATTAAAAAAAAACGAGTTTACAAAATAAAAAAACAATATCACCAAAACTCCTTGCTTTTGCTGCACTCCCTCTGCTTGCTGGATTCTCTTCACTGCTCTGGCTTTTCCTTCCACAACACTTTGAAAAAAAACACCACTAGAGAAAAAAAAAATGAATTAGAATTTTTTCAATCAAAAGATTGATAAAAAAACACCACAAAATACAAAAAAAATTCTTCCACTCTGGGCCTCAAACGTTGGGCACCACTTTATTGCACTTTTTCGCGACACGAACACGATAGGGGGAAGGGAAATAATTTAATTAATTTATTAATCTACTCGATCTTTTTAAAACGCGATCAATTTATTTATTAAGAAAACAAACAAAAAAAAGAATTCAACGCGAACCGACGGCGACGCACGACACGAATTTTCTAATGATAACTAATGATAATACCGATCGACCACGAACGAATGACACGAAAAGAGACTACGAAAAAAAATGCAATATACAGCTTGATTAAATAGCTGTCACCACGGCTGCTCAGCTGGGGTGGGTTCGGTGGAAGAATTTTGTGTTTCTTTTGATAAACTTGATTGATTCCGCAATCAAAATAGTTTATCAAAAGAAGGGAATATATGTTTGCACAGTAGGGTGCAAAAGAAGTTAGGCGCCAGGAATTTTTTTCTAAAACCGAATTAGAAAATTCCAAAACTAATTTTAGAATTTGAAGGACCGATATTTTAAATAATAAGAAAGAGAGTTGAGTGTAAATAATTATTTTATTGTTTTGGGAAACCGTGGGACAGAAGATCCCTGGACTAAAACCCAAAAGTCTTTTCAAATAAAGGGGTTGTACAATTTAATATGGCCGTTCGGCTCAAATGCAAGAAGTTGAAATTAAGTAAAAAAAAGAAAGGCAAATAAATAAAGAAAAAAAAAATGGGTTTTTAAGAAAAAAAAAACTAATGCGCGTTAAAAAGAAAATTATGAGTGAATCTCGTACACGAATCGGTTGACTATAAATATATATATTTGGAAATTGCAAATATATATATTTATAATAAAAATTGTACACAAACTACTTATCTCTATTTAATGTCTCCTGTCTCCTTTCTCCTATCTCCTTTTAAAATCCTTCACGACTCGAATCCTAGTTTTTCGTCCCCAATTATCCTCGATCCAAATTTTAAAAATCAATATCTCCTCGATTTTTTTTCTTCTCCAAATTTTCTCGATCAATCTTTCTTTTTCACAAAATTAAGTTTTCGCTTTTAAGGCTCTCGCAAGAGTGCCTTCCAAGCTAATTTTTAACAACAACTTTCTTCCCTCGTCCATTCCAGTCATTCACTCATACATACAACGATACAACACAACCATTCGTTTCGAGATCATCGGTCACGGCTTTCTGGAAGCATGACGCTCTCCTAGAAAACAACCGTGGTGGGATCTAACGAAACATACTCACGCACACACAAACACGGTTTTAACAAGTTGTTGGATGTGTTTCCAAAACTTGCCAAAACTTACTCTCACGCACACAAACAACGTTTCGACTAGTTGTTGGATGTGTTTCCAAAACTTGTCGAAACATTATGGACGAGTTCAGACTATTTTACAATTAAAACTCTTTTCGAGAAAAATTGATAAGAAACAAAATTGAGGAGAAGTCTCAAATAGGCTTTTTCCTACTACTCTACAACTATCGCGCGGGATTCGAAGCGTGAATTATTCAACAAACTATTTTCGGAAATACAGAGAGGAGCGTTACTTTAATCATTTTCAAAATTCTACAGAACTAATCTAATCGCGTTAAAAACCCATTTTGTACATTAAACAAATTTACGTTATTTTAAGTTAATGTTAAAATTACGTTGAAAAGATATTAATAAAAAGGTGTTAAGTTGTTGTTGGTCGTTTTAAGTAAGTAAGGGTCCGCCTGACTCGTTACTTCTTCGGCTCATCCGCCGGCTCTCTTCTCGTTTTATCACGTCGTACTCGAACACCTGCTTTTGTTGCTTTTGCAAAATAAGGCTAGGTACACCACTGGTTGATGAGACCATGGTTGCCCTCAACTTCGCCAATATTTTGCAGCCACAACGAGAAAAAGAAAAGGGAAAAAGAACGACCGAAGGGAAGTTTTTGTTGCGGTAAAATTTACCGTAACAACTTGTCAATATTTAAAACTAAACCTTTAATATTGCACCATTCCCAGAAACTTTGAAGGTCTTTTTGTAAGAGATCACAGTCTTTTAGAGAGTTGATTGTACGAAAAATTTTTACATCATCAGCATATATAAGAGACATAGAATTTAATAGGACGGACGGAAGATCGTTAATAAATAGTACAAATAATAACGGACCAAGATGGCTACCCTGAGGTACACCGGAGTTAACAGTAAAACATTTAGAACGTTCACTTTTAAAAACAACACTATATAATCTATCTTTTAGATATGAAGATATCCACATAACAAATCTATCGTTAAGACCCAAATATTGCAGTTTCCTTAAAAGAATATGGTGGCTTAGCTTGTCAAATGCTTTGCTGAAGTCAGTAAAAATACAGTCAACTTGTTGTTTTTTTTCAAACGCGTCAATACAAAATGTAGTAAACTGTAACAAATTGGTTATAGTGGATCTCTTTTTAACAAAGCCATGTTGGTTGTCACATAAAATGGAGGAACAGTGAAAAGACAAGATATCACAAATAATAGATTCAAACATTTTGGGTATAGCAGATAGTTTAGCAATTGGTCTATAATTTAAAATCAAATTTTTTTTTACCTTTCTTATGAGTAGGAATAAGGAATGCGTTTTTCCTGATTTTGACTGATTAAAAAGTAAAAATAACGGATATGACATATATATTGCACATTTTTTTAACATAAAAGCAGGAAAACCATCAGGACCAGGACTTAAGCAATTATCTAATTTTTTAATATAGGTACTCTAAGATAGTTTCCTCAGTAATAGTAAAGTTAATCGAATTAAGATGTAAAAACTCATCAACAGCGGGAATATTATTTGTATCGCAAGTAGATACTTCAAAAGCACATTGAAAATATTCGGCAAACATATTTGCTATGTCCTCTGGGTTGTGACTCTCTGAATTTTGATAACACATATTATTTGGGTAACCATCAGATTTTCTTTTACAATTGACATATTTCCAGAAGTTTCGGGGGTTAGATTTAAGATCATCTTCAGTTTTAGAGATAAAGTCCGAATAAAGAAAATTATAGTAATTAATAAACGCATCTCTTAGTTTAATATAATCATTTTGAGCCTCGACGCTCCAGAATCTGTTGGGGAGCACTTGATTTCACGTTTTGCTATGGTTAATTGGCCGCCTAGATCGTGCGATATCACACCTTTGTACTATTTTCTCAGGGGTTATGTGAAGTCTCAGGTCATCAGGAATAAGCCAGCACAATTGACGCTTTGGAAGCTAACATCACTCCTGTTATTCGCGATATACCAATCGCACAAGTTGGACCATCTCAGACGTGGCCAACATTAACATGATATTATTTTCAAAAAGTAAATGATATGAAGTGTTCCTTTAACCGATGATAAAAATTTTAAGTTCACTTTCAAATGTATGTGGTTTATTTTACATTATAAATCAAACCTCACGATGAATCACCCTTTACATTTAAAAGCCGTTAATACACCTCTAGTCACAAATTGAATAGTCACATATGCATTAAGCCCCAGTTTGATTGATCAAATGATCCCTCCCAACAGTTTGTGCATAAAAGTAAGGCTGAAATTCATCGATATAAATTTGGATTGGCCGCCTCAGGTAAGTTAATAGAAAACTTAGCTCACCATATTTTGTGTTTTGCGCACCACCCCCAAGGCACAACGACATACACCAGACAGCAGGCCATCTAGTCAGCTAAACATTCAGCTTTCCACCCGGACGCGCGCCGGACCCGGACAAGAAATAGCACACACACAGAAACACAAAAAGGCAATAACTTTCTCGCACATCTCTTCGGAACTTCAACTCGGTTTACTTTTATTTTTATTTTCGATTCTTTCACTTGAAATTAAATTTGAATTGACTTTTACTTTGCCTCTCCAGAATGTCGAGTATCGAATGCTGCTGTGCTGAGTCCCGCATAGAAGAGGAACACTAACACTTTGTATCGTACTTGAACATAACACTTCAAGCTATACGTTCCAACATAACCATTTACATCATCATTGAAGAAGTTATGACCATTGAAATGTCTTCGATGGCCGCAGGCAAATATAGAGAATCAGGTGTCTGAGAACGAGAACTCAGAGGCAATTTTATTAGATCTTAGGTACGACGCGTCGTACGACGGTACGACGCATTGCATAAGAACAGGAATTGTGTTCAATCGTATAAAAGTAGTATCTTAGTCAAGCAATCGATTGAGGACGGAACTCCCATTGTAGGTACCTACTCTTTACGTTGAAGATTGAACATAGAAAAGAACAAAATATATTAAATCACTTCGGGAAAAGACTATGAAGAGTTAATGTTGAGGAGGCCAAAGGAAGTTAATGATGAATATTGTGAGTTTGATCGAAAGCAATTATTTTTGAGATACATAGGTACTTTACTTCTTATAGGTTCTTCGGTTCTTTTGCTGAGAGTCTTGGCATCTGAAGAAGTTTATCAAACAATAGGATGTACATACATCTATTTTTTTTTTAAAAGTAAGAGGAATGTAAAGGAATATGCCTCGAAGAGTACCTAAACGTTCATTGGACGCTTTTATCGGTGATTTGCAAACAATGTTGCGACTGCCAGAAGCGCAATTTTATAGGGAAGAAGTATGGTCACACCTTCTGATTATTGGAAAAGATATATAAAACGCATTGCTTATTGGAGAAAGGTATAGTGATTAGCAAAATTGATATGATATGTTTGTCGTAGTTAAAACTATTCCTAACCAGAAGCACTGAGGGTTCCAATTAACAGGAGATACAAATTTGAAAATGCAAACCTTATGTCTTCGTTACTTGGTCGGGTTTGAGATGATGATTAGAAGGATATTCAAGGTATCTTTAATTGATATAAAATAAAAAAAATTGTATGACAATGAATTGACACCAGCCCCCAAAAAAGTACAGAGATCAGAAAATCGATTCATCTTCCAAAGGCAAAGAAAGCAGCTGCAGTATTCCTAAAAGTAGACCCTGAAGCAGCTTCCCGTAGGAAACGGAAACTTTCACAAGCAACTGGAAGAATGGAGTTATTGTAAATCCGTAAAAGTAAGGAACCTCAAAATCTGCAATAACTGTTGTGGTATAACCGTTCTGTTTTTTTTTTCTTTATCCGAAAAAAATAGTAACCCATTCTCGAGAGGGGAAACTCCAGGATCGAATCTACGCTCAGCAGCCAACAAGCAGTGTTCGATCGTGCGTTGATCATCCTCGAACAATCACCTCAGTATCAGTTTCTCCTGTACCTCATGTTTGAGGATTTTGAAAAGCTGTTCGATCTGGTAAATGGTGAATGAATCTAGAGATCGCTTATTGCGAGAGGTATCCCTGAGAAAATTGACGCTGTTATTAAAGAGTCTTACAACAACACGAGGTGTTTCGTTTTGTACAATGAACAGCTTTCCGGAGTGAGACAAGGAGATGCCAGAAATGGTGATATTGCTGTTTCTGGTAATTCACGCTGTGATGAATACCATGGTACATGTGAAAGACATGGTATCTAATGGAGATCGTTTGACAAACTAAGTCAGATTTATCATACTGTCGATATACGGCTTATAAGACGAAATTAATGACCACAGGTTATTTATTTTAATTATCTGGGCAGTTATAAAGCACTTGATGGCAAAACGGACCTGGATGTTAACAATAGAATAAACATAGCACATGGGGCATTTGTAATATTTTCTCCTGTGTGGAAAATATCACAACCCACCAAAATGAAACTTTTCGAATCCAATGTTAAACATTTCTAGCAGACTGCAGGCTTTCGTTAACCGTTGTCTGTAGTACATTTTGAACATTCTGGTGGCTACAAACCATATCAAACGTGGATCTGTAAAACAGGACTGAGAAAACAAAAATTGGATACAGACATCATGCAATTGAAGTGGTGTTGGAAAGCCCATACGCCAACGAAATCTGACCTTTCGAATGGAATTCTCAGGGTACCTAATAGACGCATCGGAAGACCGAAACCAAGTTGGGGGTCATCTGAAGTAAAACAAAAATCTTAGGCTGAAAAAAGGGGCATGTGGAAGGATCTTATTGCTGCCATCATATATCATGAAGAATTTTCTGTTTCTCACGATATTTCTTAATCTAATCAGAGTTTTCATGACCTTGGAAAAATGGGATGCAAGTGCAATTGATTTGGAAGTTTCAGAGGGATAAAGTTACGCCTATTCTCGTATGCGCTGGAAAAATGCTGTTTTCCATCCACTCTTTCTAGCTTGTTCAAACGTATTTCGATTTTTAAAATCGAAAACTTAATTCAATCACCTTAATAGCTTCTTGAGAGTTCAAACCAAATCATAAATTCTCTTTTGGTTTGATACTCATTCTAATGTTCGGAACAAAATTTTTCATACCGCGGAGAACAATGCTTGTAATCGTATCAGCGTTAAAGTCTACGTCATTGTCGAAAAAAATAAAGCGACCAGGTAAAGTATCTAAAGATATTGTTGAAAACGTTCCGGTCGGCTTTCTCGGATCGCAATATGGTTCTTTTGGGGATGTTTCTTACTTGATTGTCCGAACATGAGAAATTAACGGAAATGGTACAATGATAATACAATCTGAATTCTTGATTTACGCTTTTTTTGATATTTCACTCCCGGTAGTAGGTATTGTCTTCCTGAGTTGAGTACTGCTGTGAACACAGGCCATAACATCAGCGCTAAAATCAAACGTAGAATTAATCTTGCTAATCGCTGTTTCTTTGGGCTGAATAAGCAATTGAGGAATAAAGCCCTATGGAGAAGAACCGAGGAGACACTATATAGAACACTCATCATCCCAGTCCTGCTATATGGTTCAGAAACATGGACCTTCTTCTACTCGGAGGAAAAGTCACTTGGAGTCTTCAAAGGAGAAAAGTGCTGCGAACGATTTATGGTCCTGTCTGCGTAAACCGAGAACACAACATTTGGCGCAGAAGATACAACGACGAACTGTACGTGCTGTACAGCGACATAAAGCCTAGCCAGCAAAATTCGAATTCAACAACTAAGATGGCTGGGCCATGTATAGCGAATGGACATCAACGCTCCAGCTCCAAACCAGAGGGAGTCAGAAGCCAACGTAGGAAGACCTTATCTCCGATGGAGCGACCAGGTAGAATGAGACCTCCGACAACTTGGAGAGCAAAATTGGAGACGACATGCTAGAGATCGAGCCGGCTGCAGGGGCATACTTAGCAAGGCCTAGAAGCACCAATCTCCAGTGGAGTCAAAATAAGTAAATAAGTAGGTACTAGGGTTTACACCTCTTAAACTTTAAACTTTTCTAAAGAAAAACATTTTGTAGGTACCTACTGTTTTGATTTTTACTTGTGTTAGCGGCGATCAACATTACCACACAAGTTAAATTGATAGTTTATGTAAGCACTTTGTATATACACTTTGAATATAATATTTAGTATATACCTACATAGCTCAGTTTTTGATATGTAAAAAAAAATTATTTTATTAAGATTAGTTTGTGATCGAAAACCTGAATTAACTAGAATATTTTCAAAGCTATTTTTTCTTTACAAAATAAATATTTAAAAAAGACATAATAATTACTAAATAAAACTGGTTTTAATAGCGTTCGGTCACAATCTCCTCAACAACTTGGATGAATTTAAAAAATAACGGCAATTTCAGGTGGAACCGAAAAATAGTGTCATACACTCTCGGTCACTCCTGCTCGTGCGTTACAACGCTCTAAAAGTCGAGGGACCCCACCACTGTTTGCTGAAACTATAAGTCTGTTACTGGAACACTTAAGACAAAGTTTAAATAAAATGAAAATGAATAGGTACAATCGATTCCAGAACTTTTTTTTAACAAACCGTTTCAAAGAAAAAAGTACCTACTCAATGGCTTGGTATTTTGAATCTTAAAATAAAAATCAGAAAACACAAAAACAAACCAACCAAACAAATCCATCCAAATTATTGCTTTTACTTACCTTTTATCCTCGAGTAGTTGTTCGGCCAATGCTAACCGCAATCTCACGACCTTCATACTTTGCAAAGGGAATAGTTTACAAAACGGTGTTAGGAACTTCGCCTTCCAGCAAAACTGTGGATACTCCTTGCACTGAGCCCACAACCTCTCATTATGCTCAAACAGATACTTATGCTCCCTCCCGTACTCCAGATACTCCCCCATATCTGTATAATCACAATGAAGCAAATTCTTTAACATTGAAATCGCTTTTCCCTCGTCCGGAGGACCACGAATCCTTCGAATATCAAAATTCAACAAAGGCTCATAATGATAGAAATTGCCTGGCATGGCATTTAGAATGTCACCCAGAAAAGTCGATCCAGAACGCCAAGTGGTGATGATAATACTACGAACTGGTTGACCTTTAGTGTCTGGAGTTAGATCGGATAGTTTCTCGGCATCCACACCAAATCGCCCCGATGGATATTCAAAGTTTTCCATTTCATTAGCGATTTTATACCTCTGGCTGGCAAACACATCGGCCATGGTAATGGATTGGTTGTAGGTCTCCATCATGGTTGTAAGTTGATGATCCGTTGCAGGAAGCGGACGGTGCTGGGTCGTAGCTATCAACAATAAAATGCAGAGGCTGCTGACCCCGCATATTCCGATTAAATTAGCTCGACGAGACATTATTTTTCTGCGTGTTTTCAATTTTTGCATTAAATAATATACTACGACTACCTATACCTAACTACCTAAAGAAGTTGGTAGAAACTTGGTCGAAACGAAGAAGACGCAACACGGAAGAGAAGCAAGGGGAAGGAAGTTAAATAAGTATCGATTTTTTAAGGTTTGTTGTTGTTTTATTCAATTACATTTACAATGCTGAGGGACAAAACACTCAAACAACACTTAACACACATAATTCAATAAAAAAAATATTTGCAAAAGCAAATATTTATAAGTGAAATCATAAAATAAACTACAAATTTCTTTTTTTGTTTCCTCCAATTTTTTTAGCCCCCACTTTTGTAAAGGAATTCCATCACTTTAACTGGGATTTTTTGTAGAATTTATACATTTCAATGATGGAAGAAGTATTCCCAAATTGAAAACACTTTATATCACTTTAATCCAATCTTAAATATGGAAGAAATTATTATTTTACTTATTTGGATAAAGCACGTACACGGTTTAATTTTTGCTCATAGACATTTTCTTTCGCAGAACGTAGAGTTGCAAGTACCGTTGCAAGATCTTATTTGGTCGCTGTCATAAACTAAACTGTCAAGCTAAGCTAAAACGAAATGAAATATTTTATTATGCAGCTGAATGAGGTAGATGGAAGATGCTGCAGTGAAAGATAATCTTAGCCGTCTCTTTTGCACTTAGGTAGAAAGATTAGAGAAGAGTTTTGTTTATGTTTTTTTGTTTTTGTTTTCTTTCTTTATCTAGTGGTGGTTGAGGGAAATTGGATGAAATGTCAGTGGATATTTCCTTTTGTAAGCGATTTCGTGGAGATTATGGTTGTTTTGGAATATGGAATTTGTGGATCCAATTGGATCCTATGGTGAAGTTGGTGTTATTACAGACAGGGTGTTACATACATGGTTGATAAAATAATAATTTATACCTTACAGCTTAAGGTAGTTCCACACTATCCCACAGTGTGGTACGACATGTAAAAAAAAAGTGTGAAGGAATGTGTGATAGTTTTACATAAAATCCTAAAAAAATATTTCAGATCTAAACACATGTCAAATCGTATGAGTTCTGCACTGTCATATTCTGTTTCCACACTATTATACATCTGTTTCATCACACATTTTTGACATGTCGTATTACACTGTAGGATAGTGTGGAACTACCATTACATGAACATACATTAAAAATAAAATTAAAAATGTTTGACACTGCAAGAAAAACTTATTTTTAATAATCAAATTTACGTTTTTTAATAAAAAAAATAAATGCAACATATAAAACATTGTTTAAGAAAGAGCGCCCTAGCTGGGACTGCACTTAAGAGAAATGCACTGCACTACATGGACATTTTTCTTAATTTCACATGAACTGCAGCACTGGAATGAAATACAGTTATGACTTTCATATACGTGGAGCTGTATGTGGCAATTTGGGTGTAAGACAGTTAACTTTTATCGTGACGCCAGGCATGCAATCATAAAAACGAGCTGATTATCCTTAAAAGTGTTTGAATTCATTTTTACGATCGTTTAATTGCAAATGTGTTGTCATTTAATTTTTACATGGAGCCAAAGTTTAATTATAGAAAAAATTATAGTTAATTGGTTCCTTCTAACGTTCTTAACACATGAACCTTACTATGCCTTGAATGATTTCTTTTTTGTTTTGCATTTTTTTAGAGAGTACTTTTAAATCTGTATACTATACTTTATGAGCTAGCACCAATCATTTATTCACAAAGTTTTGGTCAGCTTCCTACTATAGTATTTTGTTTCAACAAGTGTTAGTTAGTAGTGCGAATATGGAAATTTTCGATATGGTATATATCTAACAAATAATGTTCTTAAAGTATCTGAATATGGTGATGTGTGGGCTTCGTGCCTCTTATAACTTACAGAGAAGACACTTTTTCTTCCTTTCTCCTCTTAAATTCCTTAAGTTATTTCTTGCTCTTATCTTTCAACATCACAAAATGCTATCTTGTTTCATGAGTATGAAGGTAATAAACCAATAGGTACCAATCAAATCTCGAAAAATCCGATTAATGCCGTTTGTACAATATGGTGGTACAGCTGGAACCTCGTTTTAAAATTCTTGATAAATGGATCACTTGTATTTATTCCGTATAATTCGGTGAGTTTAACTTCTACATCGTTCTCGAACTTTGATTATGCAAACACGAAAAGAGATATGTAAATCGTGTCTAAATTTGTATCCGTTAATGAACCACTATTGTACAACTGGCGGTTAGTATATGCTCATTAATTGGTAATTATGTTCACGCTTCCACAAACTAGGAGCTAAGTCTATAATTAAACAGAAATCCAAGATTTGAAACTCTATCTTTACATTTTCCTTACTTTCAAATGGCGAGTTCTTAGCCGAATCCCATTTAAATCACAGTTTAGTTAGAAGTGAAAATAATTTCGTTGCATTTAACAACAAAGTTTCAAAAGAAAAAACCTAACAATACATTGAAACATTATCAGAAATCTCCTTAAAAATAAAAGTTACAAGTATTCCAACTGTTTTCAAGTTAAGTCTTACGTCTAACATTGTAAAGTGCACCCTACACAGATAACAAGCTATTATGACACATAAAATTGCATTCCATACATAGCTGCGGGAACACATGGAAAGAGTGGAGACTTCCGGTTTATGTAAAAATAAATAAAAAAAAAACAACCCTAACCGTTTGTTTTATTGCTTCTTTTTTCTATTAATTTTTTGTTTCTTTTATATGTGTGGAACCCATGGTGAATTTGTTTTCCAGATACTCTCACCTCGCGGTTATGTACATTATGTGTAATAAAAAGTATCAATCGAATTAGATTAATCGCTTTAGAATTAAATTGTGAACTAAAGATACATAATAAATAAGTTTAAAGTGGTGTGATAAGGGTAGTCATTCGTGGTGTCAAATAAGATGGTACTTTATCGACAATCTTGATAAGAGAATGGCAAAGAAAAAGTGAAGTGTTAAAAGTAGAAGTTGCATCTTTGTTTGCTACTTTGCCCGTCATATCGATCAAGTATGTATCTAACGCCACATTAAGGAATTGAAAGTGCTGGTAATGGTAAATTGAAAGGAAGGGGTGGTGTACGGGTACGGGATACGGGTACTGCTAAGGTGTCTTTTCTTTTTGTGGTTAGTATTTTTTCTGTCTTTCTTTTTCTTTTTTTTTAAACAAGAAAACGTTTACTTGTCTGTGGTGAAAAGCCTTTATGGGCATGAAGGTACAGTTAACGGAAACAAAGAAAACATTTTAGCGGCCAATTAAGGAACTAAAGTGTTTTAAAGTTAAAGTTGAGTTTTATGAAATTATAAAATTACATATTTTAAACTACTATTTTTTATGAGTTGTGTTTTGAGTATAAAATGTATGTAGGTAGGCGTGTGTGTCTTAGTTTTGATAGAAGAAGTAAAATAATAGGTAGAAATTATTAGCACTTTCCATTGCAGGAGAAGATCCGGAAGTCTTCTGAAACAGTTCCATTGATAAATAAATGGCACTTCAGAAGATTCTGCGAAGATAATTTTGCTTCTGGATTTGAAATTTTTATTGGTAATTCCAGATTTTCCTCAGATTTTAGATTTTGGTGGCCCAATGGAAACCAAAGCGATATTTATCTTTTTTTGTAATTGTGTGTGTGGGTCAAAAACAATACACCAAACCGACCAAATAACCATTAATATTTCACTTCCACAAAAAAAAATTAAATCGTTCTTTGCTACTTTCATACCCTTCTTTAATTTGTAATGAATTATGAATAAATGTTCACCTTCAAAAACAGCTGTTCGGGAGTATATTGTGGTGGTGTTGAAAATGAGATTTCAGATATTGTTCTGAGAAAAAAAAAAGTGTTCTGGTGACCAATGGAAATCAAAATTTCGCTGTCAGAGCAAAAAATATGCTCTGAGCCACACAAACAAATTACATAACTCTCCAATCAAGTGTTTGTGAATTTCGTCCATAGATGGCGAACCTATCGTTCCGCTTATTAATGTAGTTTCACACTATTCCACAGTGTAGTACGACATGTCACAAAAAAAATGTGTAAAGGAATGTGTGATGGTTTTACATTCAATCCTAAAAAAATATTTCAGATCTAAACACTCATATCAAATCGTATGAGATCCGCGCTGTCATTATTCTGTTTCCACACTATTGTACACTTGTTTCATCACACATTTTTGACATGTCGTATTACACTGTGGGATAGTGTGGAACTACCTTAAGGAGTACCTACTTTAGTTTATGAATACAATGGTATTACCTATGCCAAATTTAAAATGATTCACTAGCTATACGCGTGTCCTCTTGCTATCTTACTCGTCAACTATAATTTGGGAAGAATGAATATAATTTTTTTTGTTGACATCATTTATCGGGGATTCAAGAAAAGAATTTATTTCGGTGTACCTAGGTACCTACATCTATGTTACGGTGCTTAATTAATTTTGACATCTTATTTGAGACAACCTCACAGATTTACTATTATATTTACTATTGACTAAATGATGGCAATTTCAATTATTTTTGCTGTCAGTTAAAGTATAAAACATACCATTGATTTGTTTTATTAGTGCGATTCAATGAATCCTTAACTGCTCCACGGTAATAAAATTAAATCAACATTTGTCTTAACTTATCTTTGTTACTAAAAATTATTCTTCTCTTCACGAAAAAGTAAAAAATTCAAATAAAAGTCAACAGAAAATTAAATGAAAACCTTATTCAACAAACCACACCAATAGACCATCCCTGTCTTAATGCCACCTCACTTTAGTTTCAACTCATATCTCCCAGTTCACCACAGCAACACAATCCACAAAACAACACAATTAAAAATCTATAAAAAAAAATACTACCGCAAAACACAAGTTCCAAACAAAAATCCGCTCATTTTCATCCACATTCTACATAATCAACCACTCAACAGCAAAAAGAAAAGACAAGAAAAAAAAAAAAATAACGCGAAATGTCAAACAAAATTCTCCAATTACAAAAACATCGAAAAAATTGTTCATTTTCGGAACAAAAAGAGAACAATTATCGTTTGTAGAGAAAGAAGTCCATTAAAATTGCTTCCATTCTAAAGTCGGATAATAATAAAAACCATTTTCTATTTCTACCGCCGCGACGTAGAAACAAATTCAGTTCGAGTTCTCGATTGTCGATTCCAGTTTGAAGAAGAAAAAAAAACCCAGGCCGCCTATTTTTTTTTTTGTAACAATTTTAATTTTTCGTGCGAAATTCGAAATTCTCCACACCATTATCAAATTAAATTGTCAAAAAAAAAAATTCTCAAATATAAAAATATTATAACCATTAGTGTGAAAAATTATGAGTTCCATTATCGTTTTGGATTCTTCCGATGAAGAGGTAAAATAAAAAAAGAAAATAAATAAAGTGAAATATACTTATATGTAATTTAGGACAACTACATTATGTACAAAGAGATAGAAGAATATAATGAAATGACTGGAAAGTGAGAAGAACTCATTTATATACTTCCCATTCCCATAAAAATAGTGGATTGTATATTTTAATTGTTATTTTTTTCGCTGCTGGTAGCTGGTTGTCTTGTTGGATTGGAGGAGTGATTAATAATTATTTTGGTTACGCCATTTGTTTTTGAATGGACAAAATGTTTGTGATTGATTTTCGTCGAGTGTTTGCATTTTGAAAATTTTTCAATAAATTCTATGAAAATTAAGTGTGCAATTAGTGAATTTTTTACAAGAAACTTGATTTGTGAACTTTTTTTTTAATGTATGTAAAGTTTGTCGGCTTTGCAGAGACGGAATAGATTTCCCGCCTTTATGGTAACTTTGCCAAATTTGGTGGAATTTTGTGATTTTTTTTTTGTAGATTTATTACTTAATATCTATGAATCTTGTTATTCGTGAAAATGGAATAGTGGGACTGTAGGGCGAAAAAATTGTGTATTGAAAAAAATGTGTTTGAGATGCATCTTGCAGGATCTTTAGGTTCACACTTTCTAAATCGCAAAAAGAATTCAAAGATACCTACCCACCGAAAAAGGTACCTACCCAGTAAAGTCCAATCAACTTCATGTTCATAGCATGTTGTTTATGAAGAAGCAAACACCCACCTTCAATTGAACATTACAATTTACAACAAATGCTATCGCTTGTATACATAGGTACTCCTTGAAGCTTGAAAGCGAAAGAAATGCAGGTACCGCAGCATCCTGTAGACGCGGCGGGGAGGTAACAAACAACGTTTTTAAAGTTATTGATGTGCCAAAAATGTCGAGGTGTGTGTAATAGAGTATCTGGGACGAATTTTCTATCGTTCGGTGTCCTTTTTTTTAATTCCTTGTTGCCAAAGGTGAATTGGATCTTCATAAAATTAGAAGCTTTACTCGAAAGCCTTCTGAAACCTTTTTGGCACAAAATGACTCAGCTAACGATTCAGAGAAGTGAATTTTGCTTCTTCAATCAAAGCCAGATTTCAGAATAGAATGTTTGTAGTGCGTCTATACGCACACAGAAGTCTTGCCAGCTAGTGGTTGGCTTGGTACAGTATTTTTGACATACTAGGTATTTCTGAATACAAAAACTCATGATAAGTAAGAATCGTACTGACTTTGAAGAAGGATTTACAATATAATATTATCTTAATGCCGCAAATCAGGGACTGCACAAACCAGGGAATAGGTATTATAAAAATCGAAAAGTACAAATAATTTTGTTTAAAAAAAATAAGCAGCTTCAAGTAAGGCAAAGGACTGTGACCTACACTCTCAACTATTCCTTTGTGTGCGTTGATGATATTCTGCAGAAATGGAAGGGACTTACAATTTGACGCCGAATCCGAACGGCTAACAAAGAAGCACTTTCCATGACTTGATTTACTTTTGGAGGACTTGTCACTTCCTCGCAAGAGGCAATACCCCGGAGGTGTAGTCAGGCGTCGAACCCAGAACCTTCGACGTGGCAGTCCGACACACTAACCACTACGGGGGTACTATACCTACTACTTTTGTTTATTGATTTAAAAGAAAAATGATAACCAAGAGTTCCTGGGTGGCCCGGTTTGTTGCGTTCTCCTTTGTCAACACTTTTTTTTTTTTTTTTAATGAGCTGGGTTCCCACTAACACACAATATTTTAACTGGTGAAACTGGGGCGTACGAATTGACACTTCATTTGACAGAACTCCTTATACCGACTTCTACAACACAATTCATGTCTGATCAAGGTTAGAGATAAACTTTCAACTTGAAAACTTCTAAAGGCCCAACCATAATACGCGAAAGAAAAAGTAAGCAAGTGTCAAAACCGAACGAAAAGTTTCCTTCCGATTTGTAAAGTACATCAGTTGCCCATAATAGCATTTAAAAATAAGAAGAAAGAAAGAAGAAGAATACCCTTTAGAAAAAAGGAATGTCAGATTTTCGTACGTAATGAACGACTCAAATACGAAAACGCAAGTGAACGAAACTTTCCGAAACTGAACAAAAAGTCATTTCGGGTTGGGTATACAAATCACATGTATTTCTACTGTTTCGTAAGTCAACGTACGCACCGTTCTTCAATTATGGTTAGCCCTTAAGGCTAATGCAAAGAAATTATACTACTGTATTTGTATTAGCTGGGGAATGTCTGTTCAAACGCAACAACTCTGTAAGTCTTGCTAATACTGACTACTATTTGCATTGAATACTATGTTACAGCTCACAGCATGCAAATTAAAATTAATGAAATTGGACCTGAAGCCGGGCAAAAAACTTACATAAGTGGTGCTAGGATGGAGTAAATAATTCATATATATTCCGCATATTGACCTGCACACACCAGTTTGACATCTAAAAAAATGGTGGAAATTATGCATGCCAACAAACACTACGTCAAAGTTGAGTAGAATGTAGAAGTGATTATGTTTTGGTCCGAATGTTTTCAGAATGTATTGTTCCCCGAGTGGAAAGCAAAACGAAACTAATGAAGTGTTATAGCACAATATAACAATAAAATTGCTTCTGCTAAATGACTCAATGTCTATTCGCACTAGTTTCACAGGTTTTGATAATGTCTAACCGGTGCGCGCTGCTCGGTTCCTGGTACAAAGGGATTTTTACTCGTTCGTATTTAATACCGCTCAATTAACTTCGTTCACTACACCAAATCTTTCGTCAATTCTGAATAGACACTCCCCAATGTATATTTTGTGTCGGACAACCAAAAAACCATTCTCGGTTTGATCTCGAGCACTTTTCATATTCCATTAAGCCAAACAAAATCTAGATTTGATCTAGATCAATTTTTGCGAATCTCGATTTAAAGCCAGATTTACACACACTAACAAAATTGACATTCACCAAACGTCAGTTGGAAATTTGTTGTTCTCATTACTCATTGTGGTGTTGTGAAAAGAAGTACAAGCTGACCCGGCAAACTTTGTTCCGCCAAAATTCATTAACGTATTGAAAATAATAATTTTTTCATTATGCATTAAGTTAAAAGCTGATATTTTGAAATTACAAACAGACACTAGCTTTGTTTATTGAGCCCTGAAGTCACCCTGGGGTCGCCACAGCGTGTTTTTTGAATTACCTCAACTCGCCCTCAATACAAAATTCTCTGTTTTTTGAAACCTGGGGTCGCTCTGAAGTGACCCTGAAGTCGATCTTGGTAGTTAGCTGGGGCTAGTTAAGGTAACGAATCAGCTGTTGAAGTGACTTTTGCTGTCAAGCATTTCTTGTTTTTTTCTTCTGTATTTGATTTTTCATATCTTTTTTTCGAAAAAAAGTAATGAAAGTGGATGCATTAATTTCGATGAAAATAAATTAAAATCGAACAAATAAAGCAAAATGGAAACTTTTGATTTTGTGCGTTGTGAAAAATATACAATTAGCAGCCTTAATACGTTTTTTGAAAACGGAAAACCCAGGTTTTTTGACAACTCTTGGAGAAAACCTGGGGCGACCCTGGGTAAAGTTCAACAAACAAAGCTATTAGCTATATATATTTTTCACAATGCACAAAATCAATAAAATAAATGCATTCACTTGCATTTCTTTTACTTTTTTTCTAAAAAAAGATATGAAAAATCAAATACAGAAGAATCAAATACACAAGAAATGCTTGACATCAAAAGTCACTTCAACAGCTGATTCGTTACCTCAACTCGCCCCAGTTAAATACCAAGATCGACTACAGGGTGACTTCAGGGCAACCCAAGGTTTCAAAAAAACTGAGAATTTCTTAGTAAGGGCGAGTTGAGGTTTTTCAAAAAACGAGTTGTGGTCACTACAGGGCTCGACAAACAAAGCTAATCTCTTCTTGTTTTCCATGAAACCAGAAAAATCGTGAAATCTAAATTAAATCTGAGAGCAAATCTGAAATTGCAGCGGAATGAGTTTTTATATATGAATAGGAGCTTGTTGAGCGGCTTCTGACTATTCTGACTTCAAATCAAGGAGCAAAATTCTTTTCTCATAATAGTCAGAATATCATTTATGTAAGGTTTCCGAAAACTTCCGGACTTCTAGACTCTGCTTTTCCTCCAATATAAGGTGCTATTAATGACTACATTAATTCTGAAAGTATTTCTTGACAAATTTGAGGCTTGTTAAAATGTCTGAGTTCTTTAAACTATATCATGCTACCATCTGTCCTCGCCTATTTGAAAGCAACTTTAAGGTCACCATAGTAATATATGACCTTACAAACTACTTTCTGCTAACAAATTTAATGAATCACATTTGTTGATAAGATAACAAATGCTCCACCAAGTATTAATCATGAATTTTATCATGTAATGAAGTAACTGCAAACAAAAAATCTCAAATTTTGTAATGTTTTATTATTACAGGTTTTATCCAAAAATGGCGATGATCTTTTTTTAAATTTCTGCCTTAAAACAAATGTTCTTCTGTCCACAGGATGGCACTGTGTAGGAAACTCAATAATTTGTAATTCTCATTGCCATGGCTTAAGTTCGTATTCTCGAAAACTGTCTACAAAAATACAATTTAACTGAAAAGCGTATTAAAAAAAATCAAAGATGTAGATAACATCAATGTTTGCCTTTTAAAATCCACGATCAGCGCTTATTGAGTAGGTATTTATGACAGAGTATATATACTCAAGCTCATGCCTCAAATGTCCCCGTTAGTTGGAATCCTGACGGTTCTCAATTTAAATAAAACCCAACATCTGACTAATGTGGAATGTGGAAAATCAAAGCGGTGGACAAGGACTCTTTTTCTTATCTAACCTAACTTTTCCATTTCATGTCCTTTAATTTTGAAATATGTACCTACTTGTAAACACACTTGAATCTCTGTAAACACTTCAGCCTGCGGAAATTATGTCACTTGAATTTGGCCTCAAACTGACAAACGAAGCAATTAGAAAACCACATACATACAGCTCCTCAGGGACCAAAGGTTTTAATTTCTCGCATTTTTAATTCAAAAACACCTGCAAATCCGTTGCATGACTTGAAGCAGTATTGAGCCCTTTTGATTACAGCTACAATTTATCCAATATTAATTTAACAGAAGTGGGACTTTTTATTTTTGAAGGACTGCTTTAAGGATGTGATATGTACCTACTATTTTAAGAAAATATTTATCGAATTTAATACAATAATGCATATTAACTTTATTTGATTCTTTCAAGGGAGGCACTGTAAAGAAGAAGCCACGAATAAATTCGAGGGGCGTTCTACAGCAGCAAATTAATAAAGCAAGTCAACCACCAATTAAAGCAGGACAGCCACCAACTAAAACTGGTCAACAACAACCAATGGCTAGAGTTAATCCTGTTAAAGCTCCAAACTCTACAGTGGCTGCGAAGAAAACTCCAGGACCACTTCCCAATGACAATTTCAAGATTCAACTGCCAAGTAAACGTCCAACTCAGCAAACTCAAGGCGACCCAACACCGCCAGAGAAACGAGTACGACGTGTCAAACCAACGACCATTGTTCGTAGCAATGATGAGGAATGGATCAAAAGGCAAAACACAACTCCGTCGCAATGGAATGGTGGAGAGCGCCCAAAGGTTGTAACTACGCCAACTACGCCAATAACATCAAAGAATCTTGTTAACTCAGTCAAAGCCACACCAACAAGAGTTGTTAAGAGTCCAACAACAACAACGGCAACAACAGTGGTCCCAAATGTCAACCGTAATATTCAGAACAACATCAATCGCAACAACCTAATTCAAACGCCAACCGTTAAAAGTACTCCGAATCTAGTTCGAATGGCATGGAATGGTAAAAGTCCTAAGCCGGCATCGCCACCTGTGGTAATCAAAAATATTACTGCAACTCCAAAAGAACAACCCAAGACTCTACCAATTCCTCTTGTTATAAATAAAAACATCACAGCCACTGCTAAAGATCCAAATATCCCGGCTTCGCTCTCCTCATCACCGGTTTTTAACAAAAATTCAGTAACGATTCGCAGAATTGTCGTAAATGATGATCGTTCAAAACCGCTGCCCTTGGCCAAAAGCATAACCAACAAGGCCCCCGTCGTCAACCCATTATCAACCAACATCAAAAAAGCACATCCTGCACCAACGAATGCAATTGACCCATTGAAGATCACCATGTCCCCTAGTAAGAATCTCAACAATTCGTCAATCAAAGTTACCCAAATTAATGCAACATCTCCAGTAACACCTGTGAATCAATCATCGACAAGTTTAAGAAAGATTCCACCTAATGGTAGTGAGTTGGCCAAGGGCTACCAACATCTGCCCACGCTGAAACGAAACGAGAGCAATGCTAAGCCAGTGCAACAGGATCCTATTGCGGTTGTGAGTACATCACCATCGATGCTATATGCAAGTCCTGCTACAGTAAGGAAAATGGTAAACGTGGAACTTCCTACAAAACCTGCTGCGTCAACAATGCCAGTTATTAGTAAAGTTTTCGGTTCAGGTAATGTGCTGACTTTTTACAATTCCTAAATTAAAACTTAAATTAATTGCTTTCATCCTTTGTATAGGTATCTCTGCTAAAACCATAAATGAACAGCAACCTTTAAAGCACTTAGGAACTTCGGTGATAGCAAAGAGTGTGCCTAAGCCATCTGAGCCAAAAGTGTCACCACCGGCTGTGCCAAAGCCGCCGCCAGCTATGATGAATAGACCTAGCGGTCTCATAGTAACCCCCATAACATGTGCAGTTGTAACAACCCCAACAACAACGCCCTCATATAACAAACCATCGAACTCCACGCCAAATTCCAGCCGCACAACTTTGAAACAATCAAAATCATCATCCTTAAACCGTTCCAGGGCTATGCAGGCAGCCCAAGAACAAGCATTGGTGTCCATGTTCAATATGTTCCCTGGAAACAATTTCATGGGCAATCCACAGATGATGTATGACATGGATCCATCAGGAGGTGCCTTTATAAATCCTGCCTGTATTCCCAACAGGCCAATGCGTTCAATGGAGGGACCTAGCTTCCCAACCATGAGTTCCCCAGCGTTCAATGTAAACTATCCAACATTTTCGGGTGGTTCCATTACCCCAGTGATGAGTCCTGGACCTGGAGCAAGTCCTACTTACAATTCTGGGCGTTCATCGAAGAGTCCTGTTACAAGCACTGTAACGCGATCGTCGAGTGCAAACAGAAGTCCTGCTAGCTTTATGGGTATATCAATTGATGTTGACCAGCCAATGCCACCAATGTCACCACCGGTATACAATATGAATCATCCTCCTTTCAATGGTGACCCGTTTAATTATATGCGGAATAATCCACACAATATCCCTAGTCCTTCATTTAGTCCCGTACGGTCAACAAGAAGTCCTTTAAGTGCCGGAACCAAAACTGGTAGCAAATCTTCATCTGAAAGTTCACAGCCTCCAGCGTCGTCGCCCTCGTTCCACCGGGATTTAGATAATTTTGTTAAGAACGCGTTTAACTATCCCCAAACTCCTAACAACACAAAATCCACGTCAAACGCCCTACCATTCAACAATGGGCCAGTAATTTCGTTAGATAGTCCCCCGAAGACCGACAATCCCATCAGTAGTCCAACTTCGGTGGAATTATATAAAAATTCTACAGTCAATCTGTTGTCAAGTCCAGCTCAGAGCACCATAAGCGATGGATCATCCATATCGGAGGTGTTTAATCATAAATTACCACCGAAAGAGAAAGACAAGCAGCAGCCGATTGTGGACAAAACAAAGGAAAAAAAATCAGAAGAAAATGATGAGGTTGAGGAAGTAAAAGATGATGACGAGAAGGATGATAAGGACAAAGAAGAAGTAGAAGAAGAAGAGGAAAATGAACCTCTCAATCCAGATTTTGAAACTCTCCTTAAAACGTGCAGAGAAGCGGATTCCTCTGAAGACATGAATAGACTGATTGAATCGAAACTCGTTCGTTATTATTATTCGGTACATCCGGATTTTGTAAAATCTCGTGGTTTTAAGAAAGCTGTATTAGCAGCAACGGAGAGCATTAAAAAGAATGCTGAATTAGTGTATTATCATCTCAGACCGGTTGTGGAAGAATTAAAAGCTAGAAAGAAATGTAAAGCTATTGTGATGACAAATGATGAGATGTCAGCTGCTGCAGCAGAAGCTGAGCAAGAGGGAATAGAGGATAAGGTTCGCAATAGACAGATAAGACGTCTTAACAAAGGGTTGTATATATTGACAAGAAAAATTCACAAATTAGAGTCGGATGAGGTTGATTTGGATGACGAAAATTCAACATATTTAATCGTGGAGCGATATAAGAAGAGAGCTTGTGAGGTGAGTTTTGTTTTTATTTGCTGATGTGTTCATTTTTTTCTCTTTAGTGGGAGTTTGAATGTCTAGCACTGCATCCATCAATTGTTTTTTTTTTTTTTTCTTTTTTTTTGGTTTTTGGCCAATGTCCATTGTGGACCACGGCCTCAACCAACCATCCTCGCCAGCTAGGCCGGTCCCTAGCGTCCAGTTGCACACACCAAGTTGGTTGAGGTCGTTCTCCACTAGATCGCGCCACCTTAGATGGGGTCTTCCAGAACTGCTCGTCGGGCTGGTGCGTTTTTATCCATACGCTCTACATGACCCAGCCATCTAAGCTGCTGTATTTTCAGTTTCTTTACCATGTCAATGTCGCTGTTTAGGCCGTACAGTTCGTCATTGAATCTTTTCATCCATACTCCATTGATACATACAGGACCGAATATCACCCGAAGAATCTTTGTCTTAAAGCACCCCAGCCTGTATTCATCCGATTAAGTCAGTGTCCACGCTTCTGTTCCATACACCAGGACTGGGATGATTAGGGTCTTATATAGTGTCTCCTTGGTCATTTGAGAGAGGGCTTTGCTACTAAAATGCCTTCAAAGCCCGAAGAAACAGCGATTGGCAAGAGTGATTCTTCGATTGATCTCTTCACTGATGTTGTTCTGAGAGGTTATAGTGGAACCCAAATAGACAAAGTCCTTGACAACCTCAAAGTTATATCTGTCCATTGTGACGTTTTGCCGGAGTCTACGGTGATGATGTTCTGCACCCGAGGACAGCATATACCTTGTTTTATCTTCATTTACAGCCAGACCCATTTTCGCCGACTCCACTTCAATACTTGCGAATGCTCCACTGAAACGCGCATCGTTCTTCCAATAATGTCAATATCATCAGCATAGCCAAGTAATTGAACGGATTTTTAAAAAAAGGTTACATGGTAGCGCGTCACCTTGTCTTAAGCCTATCTCGACATTAAATGATTCGGTGGTGTTCTTACCAACGGAGCAGCGTGAGTTTTCCATAGTCATCCTGCACAATCGAACGAGTTTAGCAGGGATGCCAAGAAGTAACATGGCTCTGTATAGCTCGTTCCTTTTCACGCTTTCATAAACCACTTTAAAATCCATAAAGATGTGCAAACCTCTTAACAGTTCCAAAACCATAAAATTTGTCCTTTATACATTTAAACAAAAAATACATTCTTTCTAAAAGCTAAATGTTTATGTTTTGCAGATATACGACAAGATCTGTGATCTAACCGGTGAGAGCAAGCATGCCCTGAGGCAAGTCAAAAAACCAATCAACTTTAAAGAAACAGATTATCCTAAATTCAATAAAGTTGTTGAAACATTTGTTAATAAGACAAAAGAATTTCCTGATTTCTTTGATGTCCTTCGAATGTTAGAATTTTGCAATGATCGATATAGTTTTGGTTTAGTAAAAGAAGAAATGACTACGATAGGTAGGTTTTAAAAAAAAAAAAAAAAAGTCTCCAATTTGTTTTAAATTTTGAAATAATTTTTGTTTTTTGTTCATTATTTTCTTCAGCTCAAGGTGCTTTTATAAAAATTGGAAAACTGTTACAAAGTCGCCGCAAGGCTGATCTTTACGAAACTGTGTCTCATTTCACATCAGATCTTGAAGATCCAGCCGAAAATGATCCGGCACTTTTAGCTAAGCTTACAGAAAACGAAAAGAATCAAACTTCAATTGGTTCTGTAATAGATAAGTAAGTAGAAATATAGGATCTTACAAAATGGATTTATTAATTTAATGCTCTTTTTCCTAAGGTATGCCCGCGAACAAGTGAGAAGAAAGGCTGATTTAACCACTGATGAAAATAATTCATCAGATAGCTGCGATTCGGAAGAAGATCCTCTTGAAGAAACACAATCAAAAACTAAAAATAGAAAAAAAAGTAAAAACACAAACGATAAAACTGATAAACCGGACAAAAAATCTAAAGATACAGAAAATAAAGAAAATCAGGAAGATAAAGCTAGTGAAAAACCGCCACAAGCAACAACAAATGGAACGCATTCACCACCTCCACTACCTTCACCACAACAACCACCATCACCCCCACCACCAGCAACAGTAGTTGCCTCACCAACGCTTCCATTGGCCAGCACATCAGCTGCTTTTCGAACATCACCACCCCATGCATTTGAATCGCCAGAAGCTTCGCCACGTCCACGGTCGTTATCGCCGCTGTTGCCATCTTGTACAACGAGTTCGTTAAAAATTCTTTCTGTTACCAGTCTCAATGAAAGCGCAACCTCCACCTCCGCTCCAGAAAAGAACAACGACATTGTTAAGCCAAAAGCAGTTGTTGGTTCGGTGGATGAAATTGTCATCTCCGATGAAGATTTATAGTCTAAGATTAGCTCTGTGTAATAAATTGTATGTTGTAAATTGTTTTTGTTATTAAGTTTTTCACGATCTACATAAAAAAAAGTATATAAATTTAAGTTCCTTCTTTTTACTAATTCCTGTTATTTAAGAAAATTGAAGGACATGAGATGTCATTAAATGTACTGTAAATAGAAAAAGAAATAATCCTTACATAATATGTATAAATATTTTGTAACATTTAGTCGTAAGTAATAACCATACATAAAAATCACAATTTTTGAAAAAAAAAAGAAACTCTTTTTATGGTGCAAGCATATTTAATTTTTTACTGAGAACCTTCAATAATTTTTCGTGAACAAAATGCATACTCCGAGTGTCTTTTTAAAAGAAAACCCATTCAAAACCTTTTTAATTACGAAATCAATTAGAGTGGACAAAATTTGGTAATTCCGGCAACCTTTTCCGTATTGTCTAGGTATTTGAATCCAATTTTAGTTCCTTTTCAGTTGAGTGATCTGATCTCTTAAGGCTTTCAGGTTTTTTACTTAAGTTTAACCTTTTAGAAAATTCATTGTTATGTTTTTCCTCTTCACAACTTTACGCTCGAGATTTTTTCTGTTGCACAGGTATCAGTTATAGAATCTTGAAAAATTGGTTTTACTCAAGAAAAATTGAATGGACGCTTTCCAAAAAATATTCTATGGCGGAAATTTGAGTTATACCTACTACATTGTTTGTGTGCTTCTTGAGTGGATTTTGAATCGTCAGAAGTAGTGATGGGCATAATCGAATGATTTTAATAATCGAGATGTTAGTATTCGAGTGATCTGGAGTGGAATCACGTAAAGTGATAGGTGACTATCACTCTGGTGATAGTCGATTTTGATTATCACCTATACTTGGTATCATGTAAGGTGATCGCCAAATTTTGGTGGGTTATTGGCAGCACTTACAATTTTGACATTTTGATTTATGTACTGTCATTGTATTACTTTTAGGTTAGTTCAGGAAAAGAAGGTCTCAGTACTTCACTTTGGCAGATACTGAAACTGAGATCTCGGAAAACAGGCCTAAACCTAAATAAAAGAGTACTAGATTAAGACAATTTGAGGTTTTTCACTGTATTGTGGTGGGTTTGACTAACTTTAGTGACATATTTGTTCAAGGGAAAGCATCCATTTTCGTTAATTTGTATGTATATACGCACTCGAAGGCGTAAAGTTATTTGAATTTATGTTTTAAGTGATAATTTATGAACATTTATTTGATATGTTGGTGGGGTATGTATGTACGACTTTTCTTTGTCTTTTTTAATCAATAGCTTTTTCTAAGCCTAAAAGCTATTGAACTTAGTAATTTTCTTTCCTTTTGTAGCAATTTAATACGTCTGAAACAAAGTATTACTGACCAAGCCAACAGCATAGTTGAGAATCTCTGCTCTGAAAGTGATCAGAGGATAAAAGACGTCAGAGGCTTACATTTTCTGAACATACTTAACCTTTATATGTTGACATATGCACTTATAAGTATATGAACATACTTACGGGTGGTTCAGTCTTCATCAGTAAATTTGTTTGTTGTTTATATTTGTGTTTGTTTAATTTTCTTGTGAACAAAAACAATGTGATAGTGAATACTTTTGAAGACACAACATTTGTTTATAAAGCAACTTTTGTTTTGTTTAAAACAACATTAAAGAAAAAATTTATTTTCTTTTCTTTCAAGCAGTGGACGGGTTTCAAAGGCAGGAATAGGCAGTTTTTTTAATTATGTTATAATGTTGATTTTTTATTATTTTTGAATTAATTTGCAAATAAATCATTTCTTATCCTGTGCATTTAAACTGTGCCTTGCTTTTTGATTATATTTTCGGTAGAAGAGAGCTCCAATGAGCAATAAGTTAACAAAGCGCTTCACTTTTCTCTCTTTATTTGAATATATTTTAATTTGAAATCATATAACACTACAGCAATATTTTCAATTTTAACTTTTGTATTCTTTGCCGTCAAATTACTTCTCAAAAATCAAAAATGTATGGGTGTGACACCTAAATAGGTGTCACTCGATTTTCATCGCAAAAAGGTGACAATCACGGTGATTATCACCTTACATGATACCAAATTCGCGATGGTGACTATCAACTATCAACTATCACCTTACGTGATTCCACCCCTGAATAATCGAATGATCATTCGAGATATGAAACTTACTACTAACTAACAAACTAAAATCTAACGATGTGTTTTTTCCTGGTAGGTAGTAAGAACACAAAGAAAAATGCTTGAATATTTGCTTCAAAGCAAAAACCTACTATTTCAAACATTTAACTATTTTCTGTTGATAAAAGAAATTAGGACCACTTTTGAAAAACTCGTACATTAGAAATTTTATAGTTCACTAGCTATTCCGACAGATGTTGTGCTGCCCTAATGAGCATCAGATAGCGCGATGATACAAACCATGATAGATACAAAAATGTTGAACATTGAGGGATAAGTTTGACTTCTTAATTATATTTATACCGTCCATTTAATTTGTCTAAGATATTAGAACATGGATGATTTTTTTTTAAATTAAATAAACTCAGAAAAGTACGTATACGCCCGAGTGTACAATACTGTTTTAGTGTTGTTTTTAGGTTGAGAATTGGGCAATTGCAACAAATTTTTCTTTTAAGTTCAATCCATTCTCAAGTTAACTTTTTTCATACTAAATCAACAGCAGTTTTAAATCAAATCATAACACAAGATAATTTGCATTTGAAAATATTTCAGTTTGGTTTTTCTGATCGCTAAAACTTGGCCCCTAAGTCTTATATCCCTTTTTGAAGTGAAACTTCTTTAGAATCGTTGTGATTTCAAACCGGATGCAACGAAAAAACGACATGTAAGAGACACAAATACAAAAATGTGTAGGATGAAGCCAGAAAAGAATGAGACAGAAATATACATACTATTTTTCTGACGGAAGTAACGCTCAGTATTCCAATATGGCGGCACCGATGACTCGCATTAGCTCACCGTGTGCACGAACGAGTGAGAATATAAATACTATAATCTTACTCATTCATGCACGTGCTCCATGGCATTTGTTTGTTTTGATCAATGTAGGGATGGGCAAGTAAAAAATATATCGATATTTATCGTATCGATATTCTTTAACAGTATCGATAATTATCGGGTGAAAAAAATCAATATATCGATATATCGTCAGTTTTCTCATGATTATTCATACATATTACGAAAGCATTCAAAATTCGTAAAAAAGAATAGACATGAAGAAAACAGTATGTTTTTTTTTTAAATGTTGTTTTGGCTAAAAATAAAAATAACGGACATCTCTGTTTATAAACGACTGAATTTAATAAATAAAAATGCGGAACATAAACACAAGAGTTTGAACTTCTTTGCTCGGAAACTGTGTTATGTTTCATCGTATGCATTTTATTTTAAGTTGCATGAATGAATTAAATTGGGGAAAAGCGCACTCCGACCTTAAAGATCTATTGTGAAAGAGAACGAATGAAAAAAAAAATGATGACACAGTATTTTATATTCTAGCTCTCATTTTCTCCTATCATACGTTTTGCCTCTCACTCAGGTCTACTAAGCATTATGTTAAACAAAAGCGAGTGAGCAGGCGCGTTGGTACGATTAAGTTAGTATGTAAGTTAATATAGGTACGTGATTTGAATGCTTTCTAACAAGAAAAGCTTTACAAAAGGTTTCAATAAACTTAATTCAAGAAGAATGTAAAATTCAAACAAATACATAACAAAAGTATTTATAAAAAATTGGCATTCAAAAAATTATTTAAATTTTAAAAAAGTATCCTGAAATTTTGAAAATAGTCAGTTTTCGAATATTTTTTTGACTTGTTTTAAATAGTGGCGTCCTGGAGTTCATACTTTAAAAGGGAGTCAAAACGACGCAAAGTTTGTCGGTACGTCTGTATGCTTGAATATGTGTTGAAACTTTTGTATTTGTACATATACGTGTTGAAAGCATTTAGTCATACATAACATAAGGTTTGAAAGTAATCCGATAACTGGTGCTGGGTGGCTGAGTATTTCATCTCATTCTCTCGTTAATTAGGTATACTAACTTCTTTGAAGTTTCACTTCAACCGAGTGTGAATTACGCACACACATTTTTTTTTTTTTTTTTTTTTTTTTTATAATGCACACGCGCTCAAGGGGTTTGTTATAGCCCTTTTAATGATAAATCACAGCGCGAGCGATAGGAAGTTAGGAAGGAAGGGAAAGGAGGTGTCGATGAACATTGATCTTGAATGTTTGAAGATCAAAATGGCAAGGAAAAATTGTGCCAGGCAATCCATTCCACATTATCGTGTTGTACGGCTAAAGAAAGAATCTCTATATTTCACGGTACGTCCGAAATTGGGCTCAAGTGTAAACTGATGAGCGTTCCTAGCAAGACGAGTATTACGGGGGAAATGTTTAAGGGGTGGAACGCAGCTGGCTACCTCGAGTGAGCATTTTTTGTAAAAGAACCTGTAAAATAAGGAAAGACATGAGACATTTCGACGATGTTCGAGTGACGGAAATGTTTCCATAATGTTTCTCTCTCCTATCAATTTTAACGCTTTTTTCTGAACTCTGTCGAGCAGGTGGAGAAAAGTTTGAGAAGCACCTGCCCAGAGATGGGAGTTATACTCGAGTTTAGGACGTATAAACGCTTTGTAAATTGTAGCCAGATCAGAAGGGGTGAAAAACTTCTTGCATCTATTAAGAAAGCCTAAGCATCTTGCAGCATTCTTGGCAATCTCAAGTATATGATCATTCCAACGAAGATTGTCACTGATACACATACCGCGAGTACTGATAGCTTTTCGGCCTCCTCGATGCAAGTACCATTCATGGATAATGGCATAGGGGGTATGTTTAGCTTCATCGACAAAAGACAGCATTGAGTTTTCGACGCATTAAACTCCACACGATTTCTAGTACCCCAATTTACAATGCTGTTTAAATCGGAGTTTAACGAGCTTATCATACGATTTCGCTGTAATAACACGTCCGAAGGCGAAGGCCGTGAATTATCAAACGTATATGAAAAGCTGAGGGTTGAGTCGTCAGCAAAACAATTTAATGGATTAGAAGTCACAGACAAGAGATCATTTATAAAAATGAGAAAGAGAGTCGGAGACAGAACGGAGCCCTGGGGCACACCAGCATTTATTTTGTGGAGATCAGACTTGAAACCGTCTAATACAAATTGTATTGAACGGTCCAGAAGATAGCTTCTAATCCAACGAATAAGAGTTTCATCGATACCAAATGCACATTTTCGATAAAAGAGCTTCATGCCAAATTCTATCAAATGCCTTTGAAATATCAAGCGCAATAATCTTGCTTTCGCCAAAGCGATGCACAGATTTGTTCCACTGTTCGGTGAGATATGCCATCAGATCACCAGTGGAACGATTGCTGCGAAAGCCGTATTGCCGGTCATTTAAAAGCTCCCGATCTTCGAGATATTTCTTGAGCTGACGATTTATCAGCGTTTCCATGACCTTGGAAAGAAGGGACGTAAGTGCAATTGGTCGGTAGGAGGAGGGGGAGGAGGAGTCACCTTTTTTTTGGGACGGGCTGGACAAATGCTGTTTTCCATCTACTAGGAAAGATTCCTGAACGATAGGAGCGATGAAAAAGCTTACGCAGTGGTTTTGCCAGAGATGAAGAACACTTCTTCAGAAGAATAGGGGGTATACCATCCGGGCCAGCGGATTTGTGTATATCAAGATCTTGAAGTACTCTTGCTACTGTACGAGTGCGGAAAAATATCTGTCCCATAGAAAAATTAACATTCTCAAGTACAGGAGGGGCATTGTTGCTTGCAGGCAACGTAGAACTTGCAGCAAAATGAGCTGCGAGCATATTCGCCTTCTCTGAAGAGCTGACAATAGGTTTATCGTCGACGATGAGCGTTGGAACTGATGATGACGTTGAGTTCTTGACGTTTTTTACAAATGACCAGAAGTTTTTACTGCCTTTGGGACATTGCAGAATTTTTTGCCGTAACTTCTGGTCATGAAAAAATTTCGTTTTGTGTATAACGGAGTTGCACGAGTTCCTAACTTGTTTGTGTTTCTTCCGATTTTCCTTCTTTGCTTTTAGCCCATTTCACCCTATTAACAGCTTAGTCTTGCCAAAGATTTTTATCACCTATTCCACGCGCAAATTACAACCTTTCAATCTTTGTGGTTTCTGAGTTAAGTCTTAGTAAACAAACAAATAATATAGAAGATTTTCAAGGACTCGGCGCGTCGAACCTTTCGTCACTGTGTGGCTAAACTTACATGATCAACTTTAACCAAATCTTCAAAAAAAACTGATGGAACAATAAAAAAGTTTTTTAGATGTTTTTTAATCCATCAACATCGTAGCCATCCTTCGATAAAATTTGACTTTTTTGTAGCTTGACAGACGGGGGACAAACTATATTTTGACGTGAATATAGTATTTAGTTTTAACTGACTCCCGAAAGCACTAGAATCGCACTTTTCCCAAACGAAACATAAAAACTTGCAATTTCTGAATCCGTTGACATCGTTTGTTATTAAATTCTTATTTTTTTTAATAACGCTCTTATTTCAGAACATAAAAAAAAAAAACTTTTATAGATCCAGTTGCTGAAACGAGTCAAAAATATCAATCATCAACTCAAACTGAAATGATTTATCCATTATTTAATGCTTTAATAGCATTTAGTAAGTAATGCAGAAATAAATTATGATTTTAAGAATGCTTCCTCATATTTGAAACTTGTTTCAGCAAATAAGATATTGGAAATGGAATCTTACTTGTAAAGTATATACTTGAAGACCTTTTTTTTAGCTCTCGTTTCTTTCTTCATCTTCCAATTTGTTCGCAACCAGAGGGGCGACGCATTTGTTTAAAGGGCGACGAAAGTGGTTCATTACATATTTCTTTCATATTTGGAACAAGAAATAAATAAACATTGCATTACTTTGGCGCCCTGTTCAAATGTTGAATACCTTTTTTTTTTGCTCTCCTATATTTCTTCATCTTACATTTGGCGCCCCCAAGGCCAGGCGCCCGGGGCAAGTGCCCCTCTTTGCCCCCCCCCCCTAGATCCGGCGCTGATCAGAAGTGTCATTTTTGTACAATTGGAATAATTTGAGAAGATTTCCGGACGCCGATTTTCTTCAAACTTGTTATATACCTACTTATAGCATAAGAGATATTTTTAATTTTCACTTGGCTAAAAAAATAACGGTAATAGTCACAAAAGCGTGATGAAGAATCTTATTTTCATCGAAAACGGTGTTTATAATTTCGTATGAAATCCATTTTTCCGGAAAATTCATATAACACGGTAAGTAAATGGCTTAACAAATTTTAATGACATTTAAAAACAAGCGAGAGCTACAGTACGTTTGGAACGAACTGTTGGATACCATATCTATGCTATATTTTTGTATGTGTATCTATGCGTTAGCCTCCCGTAGCCAGCCGCCGTTCCAATTTCAGAAACAAAATTCTTCTTTAGCAGACAGGACAAAATTCAATAACATTCATTTTGTGTGCCCGATGTTCAATTACTGCTGGCGCAATAAAAAAAGGCGTGTGCCACGCCCAAAGTTGAGACTTTTTTTTGCCAGGGCAATTACTATGAGCTCCAGTGACATTCAATTTTAAGCTTGCAGATCGATTTGAACAAAACTTAAATTTTTAAAAATTCGATTTGGAATGGAAATAGCGATATCCCCTTAAAAGTGGACGTGTCCTAAAAATTTGTAAAAACAAATAAAGCACTAACTGAGCTTTGATCATTAGTCAATTTTTAGGCATATGTGTAAAACTACAGCTAAATCGAGTAGTTTTTTATAACGATCTTACCTGAATAAAGTTATTTTGTAAAAATCACGCCCTTAAAAATGGGCGCAGTGAACAAAATCACACACAAAAGATTGGAGATATATTTTTCATAAAACGAAAAGAAAAAAGGGTTAAAACTGAATATTGGTACCTTAATTTTTTAAAACTACGTTTTTTGTTCTTTCATTTCATTTGCCAGAAATTCAAAATTTTATTTTCATACACAAGCTTCTTAGTTTTAATACCGTTTATCTGCAAAAACAATTATTTTTCTATAGTTTCTTATGAAACGTGGGCGTCAGCCACGCCCAAAATCAATTTTTTTTTTGATTTCATACACAAGATCGTGTGAAGTGGGAACACTGTTTTACTGTAGCACTGTGCATTTCGTCTCCGTATATTTTTCGTTTATCACAAGTTTATAGTTATTGTTAATTTGTGTTAATTATTTCGTTTGACTGGTTAACCGTTTGTTCGTATTTTAAAACATTAATATCGGCTTTCTATGCAGTGATAAGTGATTTTTTTAATGTTTTACTAAAACATAAATACACTTAGTAAAATCATTCTCTTACCTGTCATTCAAGTCTAGGTAACAATAGACTACCAGTGTCGGTTCTGTTAAATATTTGTTGCATACTTTTAGGAGGTACTACATACTTCAAGTTTTTCAATCTTGTTAACAGTATAGTCCTTTTTTTTTCAAACACTTAAAACTTAAATTTACTATTCAAAAGTTAACATAATGTCTGAATGTGGAAAATGCTTAAAAATCTGCGACTTTATGATTGATTCAATCATGTGCCATGGTAATTGCCATAAAACATTTCATGTTAATTGTATTGGTGCCCCTTTCAGTTCAATTAAACTATTCAACAAATCCAAACCGTTTTACTTCTTTTGTGATAAGTGTGATCCTTTTGCGCAATCTAACATTATTCGTGACGTTCTCTACAATACAAAAATGATAGATAAACTTCAAAATCAATTACTTTTACTTAGTGACACAATTGAAGTTATCTCTAATAACCCAATTTTAAAACGTAAGCAAACGAGAAGTGCACTTAAATTTCAAAATGCCCCTGGTGATATCCAATCTCAAAAACGCAAAGGCGGTGAACTCGATCTAACATTACCAATCCCTTCAAAAAAAAAAAATAATAATTCCGGTCTTGATACCCCACCTGTGCTTGCTTCATCTTCTGAGACACCAACTCCTCTTCCTGCTTCACCGACCCAACCCGCTTCAACTCAACAATCAGCTGCAATGAATCAACCTTTAGTTGAATCCGTTCAACTTAATACTGAATCACCTTTCCCCTCGGAGGAGCCTACAAACTTAACATCACCTATAACTGACCATCATTCTAATCGTCCACTTTCTCTCCCCGTCCAAACACCTTCTAACTTATCGACGATATTACAAAATGATTTTACTTCGCCTTTGGAATCTGGATTAAAAATTGTGGAAGGTCAAAAAACAATCTTTATCTCGAAACTTGAACCAGCAACGAATGCTCTAGACATAAAAAATTTTATTAAATCTAAAATTGGTACATTACGTTCAATACTAGTCGAGAAAATGCTTCATCGTAACTATTCAAAATACTCTTCGTTTAAGATAAAAGTACCTGACTCAGTTTTCTATTTACTAAACTCGCCGTCGTTTTGGCCAAATGGAATCATTCAACATGAGTTTCAAAACAGATCGTCGAGGAAAACTTCTCACCATTTTCCACAACACCTGACAATGCCATTCCTCAATCAGAGCAGCTACAACAATTACTAATGTATTACCAAAATGTAAATGGACTTCGGACAAAGACCAATAAGGTCTATATGAATATTAACAATACTCCCCACGATGTTATTATCCTCACAGAAACTTGGTTAAATTCATCTTTTCTGGACGCAGAGATATTTGATCCCAGCTTTCAAATTTTCCGCCGTGATCGCCATTCAGATTCTACTACAACAACCGTTGGCGGAGGCTTGTTGATAGCTGTTCGTAACCATCTTTTATGTAGTCTAGTCAACGATTTTTTGGATTCCAACTTGGAAATTCTGTGCGTGAAAATAAAAATTCAGTCTGGTCATATATATGTTGTTGCCTGTTACATTCCACCTTCTTCAAACTACGATACTTATACTAAGATTATTGACTGCCTGGAAACTATTCATGAACAAATTGATGATACAGATGAGTTCATAGTAATCGGAGATTTCAATCTACCCAACCTGAGATGGACTAAATCAACTGAATGTGATGTATTTCTACCCGTCAACGCGACAAGTGATAACGAATTCCTTGTGATCGATGGAATGGCCTCCCTTGGACTTAATCAATTAAACGGCATCAAAAACCAATTTGGTAAGACCTTGGACTTGGTATATTTTTCTGATGTCATTTACTCTGATGCTGATGTATTTTTATGTGATACGAAGCTTGTAGAGGAAGATCGTCACCATCCTACTTTATCTATTTCACTTAGCTTAAATATTTGTTGCTTATCTGATATTTGTAAGGATCAGCATGAATTCAATTTTAAAAAATGTAATTTTACACAATTGTACAACTTACTTGATAGTCTTAACTGGAATATGTTGTTTCTTAATATGGATCTTGACAAGATGATTTTACGTTTCTATGAAATACTATTTGACTGCTCTTTAGAAACTGTTCCTTTGCGCAAAATACGAGTCTTTAACAACAGCCCACCATGGTTTGATCTTCAGATAAAAACACTTAAGAATAAAAGAAATAAGGCTTGGTTAAGGTTTAATCGATACAGGACTGATGAAGCTCTTGATAATTACATTAAACTAAAAGATGAATTCATTAACTACTCTAATTTTCTCTATTCAAATTTCATACATAAAACAGAAAACGGACTTAAATCTAATCCTAATAACTTCTGGAAGTACGTTAATTCTAAAAGAAAATGTGACGGGTACCCAGCCAACATGAGCTATATTAATTCAACTAGCCACTCACCAGAAGTCATAGCAAACATGTTCGCCGAATACTTTCAAAGTGCTTTTAAAAATACTTCTGCTAATGATCCTAACACAACTCCAAATTTTAATATTGACCAATTTCCACACCTTAATTCAATTAACTTTACTATCTCCGAAGCAACTATACTTGACTACATAGAAAAGTTAGATGAAAGTTTTAGTCCTGGTCCTGATGGCTTGCCTTCATTCATGTTAAAAAAATGTGCAATATATATGTCGTACCCATTGTTTGTGCTGTTCAACCAGTCAATAAGTAGCTCTAGGTTTCCAGATCTATGGAAAACTGCATTTCTTACTCCGATTCACAAGAAAGGCAAGAAAAACTTAGTATCAAACTACAGACCTATCGCTAAACTGTCCGTCATTCCTAAACTGTTTGAATCTATTGTCTGTGATGTATTGTCTTTTCATTGCACCTCTGTTATATGTGAAAACCAACATGGTTTCGTAAAACAAAAATCTACGGTCACAAATTTATTACAATTCACGACTTTCTGTATTGATTCATTCGAAAAATTTCAACAAGTAGATTGTGTTTTTACTGACTTTAGTAAGGCATTCGACAAATTAAATCATAATATACTTCTCCACAAACTACATACTATTGGACTAAATGATCGTTTTGTTTTGTGGATATCCTCATATCTAAAAGATAGATTATATAGTGTTGTTTTTAAAACTGAACGTTTTTTCCCTTTAATATAAGCATTGTTATTTTATAAAAACAATATGTATAAGTGGTTTTGTATGAAAAGTGGGCGTCGCAGCCACACCCAAACTGAAGTAATTTTATTTCATTGGAAGTAGTAGATTTACCTCAGGCGTGCGTGTGCAAAATTTTAGCGTTGTGCTTTGATCGTAACCGTACAAAAAAAAACATAATTTAATTTTGCCAAATTGAGGTTGTTGAACAAAAATGGCGATTGTGGGCGGATTTTTCCAGTTCAAGAACTTAGCTTTACGCTTAAACCAAAGATTATATATACCAAATTTTAGCTTTCTAGCTCAAAGTATAGAGCTATAGAGAGTATACATACGAAAGGATATAGCTAAATCGACTAGGCTTTTGATTCTGAGTCAGAATATTATATACTTTTCTATACCTAACGGAAGTATTTCCTTATGTGACAAACTCCATACTCCACACCAAATACAATACATATACCCATTCTAAAGAATAGGGTATAAAAAGACCATTCGACTCCATTTTACCACTTTCTCTAAGTCTTCATTGACATTAAAAGTTCAATGCTCAATAAGCCCAGGAGGTTAACTGAAGCACAGCTAAACATGGTCTGCGTTTAATATATGTATATTAGGAACAGTTGGCAATAAAAGATGGAAGTTCATTAACATATTAACTGAAAATAGAAAGGCATGAGAATGGAACCTTGAGGGACACCAGTAACATTTGGCAGAAAAACTAGACAGGCTGTCTCTTGCACAGCTTCCCTTCTATATTAGTCAAGTAAGAGAACATTTCATTTGCTACAAAACGTTAAAGTTTTGTATAAACTTTTTACATGAATAGTGTTTAATTGCGTTTAAATATATACGTATGATATTTTATTCAAGTATTCAGATATCCAATAATTATATAAAATTGATAAAAATTAATTAAAATCGGCAAAGAAAAACCATCCTTGCCGATTTTAATTTTTGACTTCCAGGTCGCTTTTCTTGAAAAAAAAAATTGAGGAATCTTTACTCTGAAAAAAATTTTGAATAATTTTGGAATTTGTTTTTATCAAATTAAAAAACACTGTATGGAAATAAAAAATTGTGAAAAGTTTTTATTTCAAAGTTAGCTTGCACTTAAAAAGAATATTCCCAACATTCTTAATTACCTATTTAAAATTTGTATGTAACGATTTCTGACCCCTTGAAAAATTCTCACGTACACTTACTTCCCAATTTAAAAAAAAAAAGGAAAAAAGAAAACTATACGTTTTTTTAAATTTAATTTTTTTTTACAATATATCAGTGCGGCATTTCCGATTCATCTTCTTTTCGATCAAAGCCATTTCAGCCTCTTGTCTCAAGCGCTCCTCTTCTTCCATCGCCAAACGTATCGAATCAGCTTCAAGCACGGCTTTTGCAGCTATTTCTTTTACCAACAATACATGCTTTAAGATCCCTTTCTTGATGCAATATGCAAAATTCATAGCAACTGAAAATTTTATATCCACACCCGATCGTTGAGAAAATTCTTGCCAATGCATTAATAACCAATTTTCATTTTTTATACACTCAATAGCCTCTATCGCAGGATAAAATTCCCGTATCCTTTGCAGAAATACGAATGCAACATTTTGAACTTCTTCTTTTTCATTGAAAATCTCAACAGAACTTTCAAGAATTCCAGTCAAGTTCACAATGCCTTCCTTTATTTCGTTTACATCGATAGAAGTTAATGGATTGCCAACAGTGATTTCTTCAAGCTTAATAAAATCAGAACATGCGGTCCACATTGCGCGATAGGGTTTAAAGCTTTCAATAATACTTTCAAGGTAGCTAAGTGATAGTTCATCTTCTTCAAAAAGCATTTGTCTCTCCTGAAGTAGATTACCAACTTTTTGTAAGTCGTTTATTAGTTTCCAAGATTTTTTCGCCTTCGGAATAGAAGAAATATGTATGAGAATGTAGTATATTTTGGTATTTAAGTACTTATTAAACATTTGAATTCATATCTTTAAGAAAAACATTTAATTCATACAAGAAACTATATAAGAAAATTTTCCCGTTTGTAGAAGATACAAAAAACAAGTATACGCCACAGTGTTCATATGGTAAATTTATTTATTGAATTTAGCTAACTCGCAGTGAAGAAAAATTCCCTTTTTTTTGTATATGTAAGCCTGGAGTCTAGTAGTCTCATGGACAAATACGCATCCGGCAGCCCTTGATTTTGGATACTGCCAACCCAGCTTTGCTATTCAGGGCACATAGGCTTGTTATTGGGTTTATGATTGCCCTTTTAATGCTTAATCACAGCGCGAGCGATAGGAAATTAAGGAGGAAGGGAAAGAAGGCGTCGGTCGATGAACATTGACCTGAAATGATTGAAGATCAAAAAGGCAGGAGAAAATTGTACCAGGCAATTCCACATTCGTGTTGTACGGCTAAAGAAAGAAACTCTATATTTCATGGTACGTCCAAAAAAAAACGTAAAGGTGAGACCCTATGTTAGGTATAGTTAACCTATTACTTATATTCTTCCAGATATTGAAATAAACAGAATTACCTCAACAGCAACTTCAAGTGCCTTCTCCGGATCAAATTGCAAAGAGAACTTCATAACTTCTTCATTCAATGACTCCAATCTATCCTGAAACGAAGCCAGTTCTCTTATTTGTATCCGTTTAAATTCCTCAATATCAATCTTATGTTCTTCTTTCATGGCTACCAAACGTTTCATGATCTTATGTGGCCATCCAAATGCCTGCCATTTCATGGAAAATTGCTGATCACTCAGATTGTAGTAGAAAAAATCCAGAACGTTATATTCCAACATCATTATTTGAATACGTTCACGCAAAACAATCAACTTATCCGGTACAAGTGTCATGTAGTTTTTAATATCGAAGAGATGTTCCACAGATATAAGTTTCTCATGCAACCTTTCATTAATTTCTAATAGTTCATTTAAGAGATCCTCATTTATTTTGAACATGCGATCCATATAGTATAGAAACAATTTGCGGATTATTTCGATTCGTTTGTTGATAAGGTACTTCTTGAGAGGTTCAACAAAAATTTCAAATGGTCCGATAATAATTTGGTCTGGCAGAATTGCTTTTAATTCTTCCTTTAGTTCTTTTTGACATATGATCTCGTTTTTAAGTTCTTGTGAGGACTTTTCAGCTTGTGCAAAGTCTTGAATAAAGCTATCAACTACCAGTTCATGAAACTCCACAAAACGGTTGTATTTCTTCAGATAGGCATTCAGAGGGATCACTGCCTTGGAATATGAGACATGTAATTGTTCCACATGATCGATGTACATTTCTTCGACCAATTCCACAGTGAAAATATACAGATTCTTGGCAAAGGACAAATTGAGTAAACTATCTGGTTCAATAATTCGAATTCCACAAGTTGACATAAGAGTTGTATACAAAAGCTTCGTAACTGTAGGCTCGAATTCAATTGGATCAGTGGAGTAGAATGGTCCATCGCCACACAGTTGCAAGACTAATTTAAAAACTGGTGGCATTTGAAGCCTATCAAACGATGAAGTCAAGAAATCGTTGGTCCATATGTAGTCGTCTTTGAGGTCAAGAAAATCCAAGCAGGGATCATTCAGTAAATGGCTGTAGTTTAATATGGTCTTCTCCATGAGAACTTGTAGTGATTCTTGCATTCTATACTTTGTTTGCAGAAAGAACTTCGAGATCTTAGCGACGTTGAAGACATTCCAATCGGAAATTGAAAGGTCTAACCAGCCTTTTCCAATACTTCGAAGGCATAGGCAAATTTTAGCGGAAAGATTTTCAGGCCAAGAATATTTTAAATACTTAACAACTGTTGATGAGTTTGACTCTTGGGTGCTTACGAAGTCCGATAGTGAGACAGATTTTGTAAAAAGATACAAGAACATGGAGAAGGACTCAATGTGAACGCACTCAAATGCTGCACTTAACATGGCATGAATGGATTCTCCAGTGTAGAACAGAGTAAGAACCCGAAGATCTGTTCTTGATCTTTCGAATCGTAGCATATCAATTCTTTTTGATTTGTTTGGAAGTTTCTTAGATGAAGTTATAGTTCTAAGAGGAGCTTTGACAAATGGAAATTCTTCAGCATGATTTTGTAGAAAGGCCTCAAGTTCATAGTGTACCATAACCCGTTGATAACTTGATCGAATTTCACTTGAAATACTTTCGAAAATAGGTTCGTCACAAGATTTTTCGTCCACAAAAGATAGTTTGAGTATTCGATTAAGTAAAGATTGATTCATTTGTGGCGTTTGTTTACACAAAGTACAGTCCAAGAGTAATTGAAACCTAATTACGGCTTCCGCTTCTTTTCTTTTCTCTAAGGCAAATTTGATTCGATCCAAGAATTGATAGCGATTTTCAGCCATAAACATGAGATGAATCCTATAAACTTGATGAGTTTTGGCTTCTTTGAGATCGATGACAGTAAATCGAAAAGAATCATCATCATAGCTATAAACTGCTACCATTTCCCATGAATACATTTGTGAAGTAGTTCGTATAAATGCCCAAGCTGGAAGAGGGTGTCTCACACCATCAACCAAGCCTGAGTCGAACCAGCCAGTTATGGTGTTTGTATCAAAACTTTCGTCATCAAAAACATGTAAGCTTAAAAAAATATCCCTCTCAAATGCATCTCTTGTTCCTTCTTCGATAACATCTTTGGGATCCATAATGTTATGATTTGAGATTCCTGCATCTTGAAGAAGCTCTGAAATTTGAATTTTGAAATACTGTCGGCGACGTCGATCGACTTCAACATCCCGAGGTAATTCTTTAAGAGGCACCTGTCGCAGCATTTGGACTTTTGGCTGAATTGTTTGCAGAGGAAATTTTAACTGATGTTTCCCAGGGAATGTTATCCATTTTTGAGCAGACTCTAGTTTATAATCAGTTTCGAGGTTGAAAATTGTTTCAGTAAATTTATTGTGGCATCCTTCTACTAAGGCTTCGTACGCATAATGTGGCTTTGATAATGGAACTTCTCTAGTACTTAAAGATGTTGATATTTTTCCAGACGTTAGAATACTTGAGGAGAACAGAGAAAATTCGGCTGATTCTGACATGATTGAATTTTGTTTTCCTTCAGAAAAATTGAGATCTTGATGGAGTTTAAAATTATTGGGAAACGTTCAAACGAAATCTTTCGTCGAAACTATTTTAAGTAGGATTCTATTAGGTTACGAATGAGTTGAGTTTATTTGGGAGTTTGATTACTTCAAGTATCTTCCTCCTTAAAAATGTTGAGCTAGGACTTACAGTAGTTGGGGAAGTGGGGCTTTTTAATAACTACAATTACTTTTTTTTACTTTCGATGGCGCTACAAAGTGTGGAGCTCCGGGGCCTCACCTAATACGCCTTTCCATCGCGCTTGATCTCTAGCCTGTCAACTTCAATTTCGCACTCGAAGTCGGAGATTTTTTCTTCCTGGTCACTCCATCGAAGATGAGGCTTACCTTAACTTCTAACTTCCTTTGGTATTGCGTTGAATACTTAAGAAGCTGGAGCGTTGGTGCCCATATTCGCCCTACAAAGCCCGCTTAGGTTAGGGTAGGGTTAGGGTAGGTAAGTGGGCTGATAGATGGTATTGTGTCCATCACACTTAAATCAATGTAGATCCATTGTTTCTTTTTTTTATAATAATAAATATAATTTTTTTATAATTTGCTCAAGGGGTTATTAATACCCTTAACATGAATTAACACAGTGCGAGTGTTATTAGGAAAGTTGGATAGGAGATGAAAGGAAATACCGATGCACATTGGTTTCGAATGCCTGTAAATTAGAAATGGGGGGGGGGGGGGTAGAGCCGGGTAAAGCATTCCACATTCTTGTATTACCGCTAAAAAAAAGAGTTTCTATACTTAACACTACGTCCGAAGTTAGGCTCGAGGGTGGTTAATTTGCTGGAGCATTGTTTGTAATACCCTGTGAGGTTTTGGGCCCAATAAGCATGGGACTTATGAAAAACCTATATATTCTCAAGCTATTTAGAGGCGTTGATACAAAATCTAAGCAGGTTTGCACCCATTTGTTCAGAAATTTGTTCTAAGTCTTGAAAAAAGTGACTTCTTAGAACTTCATTTCTTAATCGGCATAGTGCTGTGCAGTTATATAGTGTCCTCATGCAAATCTATGTCACCACAACTTCTGCACAAGTCGTCTGTGCTGAATGTATAGAATCTTCTCTATTCTTTTTTTTATTAAAGTAGGAAAACAGTTTCCTGGTTATGATACAACACTCGAGCGATATCCATCTCTCGTTAGCTTATTCCCAATCGTCTGTTTAATGTTAAAGGTTGGGATCTTTACCATTGTGTCTGCTCGGTTAAGTTCTAGGGATGATCGATTTCTTGCCAGCTCAACAGCTCTTTCGTTTCCTTGCACACCACTGTGGCCAGGAACCCAACAGAGCCTTATGTTATGCTGCGAGCCAAGAACCTTTAGCTCTTCGCGACAGCAAATTACAAGGTTTGATTTTATTTCAATGTCAGAAATTGCTTTAATCGCCGCTTGGCTGTCAATGAAAAAGGTGATATCCAGCATGTGGAATTACCTTCATATTGCAGCCTGTTTAGCAGCTGCCTTCACTGCCAGGACCTCAGACTGAAAGACACTGTTGTAATGGGGGAGCCTAATTTGTTATGCTAGTTCAAGTGCTTCGGAGAAGGAACCTGTTGGAGCCACTTATTTCTGGAGCCATCTAAGTCTGGTTGTTAAGCCAGTCTTCTGTATTCAGAAAAGAAGTGGTGAATGGTCTTTCGAATTCTAAACGGGGTGTTTATGTCTGTGCATACATTGTAGCCCGTATATGCCTGTAGAATCTGTGCATGACCAGTCTGACTCCATTTCTTTAACCGGAGGGTGCTGTTTTCCGCAGATTCTTGCACAGTATCAAAGTAAGCTTTTCGGAGACACCTAGCAATTAAGCCTTAAATTCCACGGCGTGCCAACTCACATAACAGAGTCAAATTAAGCTTTAACCAGGTCCCTAAGAAACCCTTAGATCTCTTAGTACCAGTTTTATGGAACATGTTGAGGCTTGTCCACACTCCTTGTTGAGGAGCGATGCCTATCTAAAACACCTCTTATATAAAAGAATGGAATTCTCAGATGTCATATGTTTCCGCATTCGGTTAACCACAGCCACCACGTTACTCCCACAAGGGGACATACCTCATAGATAGTCCCAGGTGACAAAGCCCAGTGTCGTCAAACACTAGAAGTTCACCACCCAGAAGGGCCTATCTCCCGTGGTAACAGAATATAGCTTCCGGTTGAGCTTCGCAACCGTAAGGTCACTTCCAGATGAGCATTCAACCACAAGCCAAGGTAAAAGCAAATGGCCGGATGCGACACCAAGCCTTCTTCTCTTAACCGCATACAAGTATACTTGCATACTTTACCAGTAAGGATCAATAGTTAGGTTAGGTTAGGTTAGGTTAAGGTGGCTGTCAGTCAACGACTGACACACTTAGACCAGATACTAGGTCCATTGTGATACCACATATGAAAGTAAGGCACTACCTCACTAATTTTAAAACCAATTGGAACTTTTAACAAAGCGATGGAGACAGTGTATGTCTGTCTGAGTTAGGTCATTTATATCGTTGAGGAAGAAATCTCCCAAATGTAATTTTCGTCTTTGTGAGAGAGCAGGGCATGAACAAAGAAGATGTGTTATAGTCTCTTCTTCTTCCTCGTCCATGCAACTTCTGCAGAAGTCGTTCGAGAAGACACCGAGTCTAGTAGCATGTCTGCCTATAAGACAGTGTCCAGTTATGACACCGATTAAGGAGCTAAGGTGTGATCTACCAAGAGATAACAAACATATGGAGCGTTTTGGATCTAGTTTTGGCCAGATCTGTTTTGTCGCCTGACAGGTAGTCAAATTTGACCACCTTAGATTTGTTTCGTTCATGGCATCGTATTTTAGCATGAGTTTACATGTAGCGATAGGTATACCAATATTCCTCCTGTCGGGTGAAAGTGGTTCATTAGTTCCATTTCTAGCGAGTTCATCGGCCTTGCAGTTTCCTGGGATATCTCTATGTCCCGGCACCCAAAAAAGGTGAATGTTAAACTGTTCTGCCATCTCCGCGAGAGATGTGCGACAGTTGCGGGCTGTTGCTGAGTTCGTGGAAACCGCCTCGAATGATTTAAGGGCTGCTTGGCTGTCTGAAAAGATACGGATATTCGACGTGGATATCACGTTTTCCTTGAGCCAGGATAGAACCTCTTTTATCGCCAGAAGTTCCGCTTGGAACACGCTACAATAGTTAGGGAGTCGGAAAGATAGACTAAGATTTAGTCCTTCTGAGTACACTCCGCCCCCAACTCCATCTTCGGTTTTTGAACCATCAGTGTAGAAATGAATCGAATCATCTCTCGAGAAATGTCCTTCGTCCCAGTCAGACCGTGATGGAATGGAGACTCGAAAGTTGTTTTCAAAAACCAGTTGGGGTATGGTGTAGTCAGAGTGACTTGGAATCGTTCTGAATGAATTCAGAATAATAGTGTGGCCAATTGAGTTATTGGTCCATTGAGACGTGGCTCTGAGACGGATTGCTGTACTCGCGGCCATTTGTTTACTAAAAATGTCGAGGGGTGTAAGATTAAGAAGAATGTCTAAGGCAGCTGAAGGTGTCGTACGCAGTGCTCCAGTGATACATAGACATGCTGATCTTTGGACTTTGCTTAGGTGGTCCCGGTAGGACACTTTATCCAAAGCAGTCCACCATACTGTTATCCCATAAGTTAGTATCGGTCTTATGACCGCTGTATATAGCCAGTGGGTAATTTGTGGGGATAAACCCCACTTATTCCCTATTGCTTTTTTGCAAGAGAAGAGAGCCACCGTGGCCTTTTTTACTCTTTCCTGAATGTTGGGTTTCCATGTGAGCTTCTTATCTAGAACAAGGCCTAGATATTTAGCTTCATTTGAGAAAGTTAGTGGAGTTCCATTAATGGACGGAACATTTAGGTGTGGAATTTTATATTTCCTTGTGAAGAGGACCAGTTCAGTTTTGTGGGGGTTTACTCCTAGCCCACATTTACCAGTCCACTTAAGAAGCTTGTTAAGAGCTGTTTGCATTAGCTCAATAAGAATTTGAGCATGTTTTCCTGATATCGCAATGGCGACGTCATCAGCGTATGCAATCACTTTGAATCCCTCTGCTTCCAGGTCAACTAGAAGTTCATTGACAACTAAGTTCCATAAAAGAGGGGATAGGACTCCACCTTGTGGAGTACCTCTGCTGACTGATCTTCTTAGGGAGACGTCACCTAGGGTTGAGTTGATTAGCCTACTTTTTAGCATAAGATTTATAAGCTCACTCAAGGATCTGTCTACTTTAAGATTGTCTAGTGCCGTTGTGATTGCTTGGTTGCTGACGTTGTTAAAGGCACCCTCGATATCAAGGAATGCTACCAGAGTATACTCTTTGTGATGTAGGGAATATTCGATAGCGCTTACTAAGGTATGCAAGGCAGTGTCTACCGATTTTCCTTTGCAGTAAGCGTGTTGTGCTGTAGACACTAGAGTTGTGTCTATGGCATTTCGCAAATGGATATCAATCAGACGTTCTAAAGTTTTAAGAAGGAATGATGATAGACTTATAGGTCTGAGGTCTTTTGGATACACTTGGGAACATTTTCCCGCTTTGGGAATGAACACAACTTTTACTTCCCTCCATAACGATGGAATGTATTTCAACTCTAAACATCCGTTTAGTACTACTTCCAGGATAGGGATAATAATATCCATAGACTGTTGAAGTTCTGCTGGTATTATGCCGTCAGGTCCAGCAGATTTATATGGATTGAAGCTGTTGATGGCCCATTTTAGTTTTTCCCTAGTGACTAGACCAAGTTTACTAGTATTATTATTGATTGATCCAATTGGACTACAATCAAGGTTTACTATGTTAAGGGAGCTACCTGGGAAATGGGTGTCAAATAGCAAGTTAAGCGATTCTTCGCAGGTATTGGTCCATGAGCCGTCTGCTTTTTTAAAGAAGCTAGGCATTGTAGGATTGGTAGAGAGGATTTTCCTTAATCTGGAAGCCTCTGAAGTGTCTTCTATTTTACCACAGAAGTTCCTCCAGGAGGCTCTTTTACTTTTCCTCAGCTCTTTTTTATATAATTTCAGGGATTCTTTGTAGGAATCCCAGTCTGCGATTTCTTTGGAGTATTTAGCTCGGTTGAAGGACTTTCTACAAGTCTTCCTGAGCGGTTCAAGCCCCGAGTTCCACCAAGGTGGCTTCCGTTTTCCTCTTATACGAGTAAGAGGGCAGGAGGCTGACAATGATTTGTTAAGGGCTGCTGTTAGATCGTTGACTTTTTTGTCAAGTTCGTTTATATTAGAAGGGATTTTCAAAAGATCAGGTTTAATTAAACTTTTTAGAGTATCCCTGTATTTTTGCCAATCAGTCTTTCGATAATTACGGAAGGCTGGTTGTTTATTAGTGTCATCAATAAGTTCGAATTGGATGTATCTGTGATCAGAGAATGAGTGCTCTGCAGACACCTTCCAATTCGTGATCCTATGATGAATCGAATCGGAGACAAGTGTTATGTCTAAGACTTCTTGTCTGTTTCTGGTTATGAATGTTGGTTCATTCCCAGTGTTAGTTACAATTAGGTTAGTACTGAGAATATAATCAAAAAGAGACTCACCTCTATCATTTATATCTGTACTCCCCCAGACTGTATGGTGTGCGTTGGCGTCACAACCAATTAGGAGGCACGTATTTAGCCGCTCTGAATCCTCTATAATTCTCCTCAGCATGTCGCTGGGGAGGGGGCCGAGATGGTCGTGGCCAAGGTAAGCTGAGGCAAGCCAGTATATGCCTTTTTTGGTCTGCAGTCTGACCGTGGTAACGTCTCGATCGCTGTAGTCAGGGAGTATAAATACATTAATATTACTTCTCACTAATATGCAGGATCGTGGCTCACCTTTGTCCAATGCATACAGCAAGTAGTACCCAGGAGTCCTGAGTCCATGAACAATAGATTTGACAATCCATGGTTCCTGGATCAGGACAATATCTTCCCCTTTTGTTTGCAGTCGGAGAAGAAGGGAGGCCGAAGCCAGTTTGGAATGTTGGAGGTTAATCTGTAGTAGCTGAACCATCTCGGTTGCAGTTTTCCAGACCACCTCTTACAGTGCTATTGAGGTCCTCCTCTGAGTCAGACTCCGAGGATGACCGTAAAAGAAAATCTTCATTAATGTAGTCTTCAGTCTCCATGTCGGAAGGACTGTCGACAGTGTGAGCATCCAAGTCGGATGCGGTATCTGGTTTGGAGGAGGGCATACCTATAGAAGGAGTGCTGGGTGCATCTATTTCCATTTCTGGAAGGTTGATAACACCAGCAGGTTCCTCCACTGCGGGTATATCCTCCGATGTTGTGAGTGCTAGTCTGGCACTTTCTTCGTCTTTCCTATACACTTTCAGCGTAATGGTAGACCATCCAAACCTAATCACTCCTTTGGTCGACGCTAGTGGAGCCAGTGAATCCCTATTGATGACTATAATAGCCGATCTATAAGGACCCTCCGGATCCTCCAGCTTGGCGACTTTCCAGTCATGAGTAGGCAGGGATGGGTTACCATATTGTAGCATTTTAAGGATGATTTCTTTGTCGGAGAGTTCAGCTGGTAATCTGGTACGAGCTCTTGGTCTGCAAGGAATGTCTTCTCTTGCCACAACCTCGAGCTTAGCACCAGGCCAGAGTCCCTCCAACCTACTGATAGCGAGCTTATATAGATCGCACGACCTCCGACCATCGAAGGCGACGAGCTTGACGCGCCCCTGGTACCACCCGGCATCCTCAAAAATGGCAGGTTCACCTGGATTTTCCATCATGAGGGTCCAGTAGGAAGCCTGAAGCTTGTTCAAGACCGTCGTCCACCGATCGAAGGAGATCATACCATCTACATTACTCCTATCAATCACCGCTAAAATGGTTTTATCCTTTAGTACGTCACTAAAGGATAGATCTTTCCTGATGTTGGAAAGAGTATTGGAATTGGCCTTTGGTCTTTTGGGTTCCGGACCGGTTCCCTCAAAGGATCGCTGGCGCTTAGACGTAGAGTCTTCGCTTTTAATTATATTTTTTGCCCACACGAGTTTGGCAGATTGCTTCGAGTCCAGATCCGACACCGGTAAGTCACCTAGCATCTTCACTAATCTCTCCGCGTTCCGTTTGTCTTTTCGTGAGTACGTTACACTCCTCCCTCCAGCGGTGGTGCTGTAAGTCACAGCCTCACCGTCGCAGGGGGGAATCCCCATGGAGCTCGAGGAAGGTTTACCCCTGACGCCGGTGGAACCGTAAGTCACGGCACCATCAGCCCCCTGGACACCCCTTCCTGAGCCCGAAGGTTTTTGTTGGGCGGTGGTATTCCTCTCCTTGTCCGAGGTGGAGCTGAAAGTCACAGCTACACCCCCGTCAAGGAGGGGAATTTCTTGAGAGTCTGAGCTCAATAGTGCGGTGGGAGTGTCACAGTGTGTCACTGTGGCACTGCCACTGTTTTTGTTATTTACATCCGCAACTGTCGGGGGGCAGTCACGGAGGGCAGCAGAGGTACTGTAAGTCACAGCATCCCCACTACCGACCGTGATTTGTCCCGACAGCTGCGGAGGAGCGTCCAGACTGGTAGCACTTCCCCTACTCTCGGACGGCTTTACAGCCTTCCCGGGAGTTGAGGTCGTCCTACCGGTCATATCGCCTGACGTTTGAATTTGTTTTTGTTTTTCTTTTTTATATGTTTTCTTTTTGTCTTTCATTAATGAACTTTTGGTCACTGGCGACTCCTCCTCTTTCGAGGCAAAGCCCGTGCCGGCAGTCGTGACTCCTGCCGACATTTGAGTGGACATCCCCACTCGAATTTTATTATTATTTGTAGCTTTTGAGTTCATGATTTTAGTTAGATTGAGTTATTTTAGTTAGTGTGATTCTGCAATTGTTGAAGTGTGTGTGTGTGTGTGTGTGTGTGTGTGTGTGTGTGTGTGTGTGTGTGTGTGTGTGTGTGTGTGTGTGTGTGTGTGTGTGTGTGTGTGTGTGTGTGTGTGTGTGTGTGTGTGTGTGTGTGTGAGTGTGTGTGTGTGTGTGTGTATGTGTTGAAGAATCTCACGTAAGCCCCCTCACCGCGACAAGGTCAACTCATAGAGGGGGAAGGATCAATAGTGCAAGGAACGAAAATATAGCTGCAATTAATCCAGCGCGGATAGTGAATCCTGATGTTGATTGTTTCACTGCGCTAAAGAACTTTTACGCCTTTGTCGTGCTCAGACATATCAGCATCCACTTGACTTCGTTTTTATTTGTGGTCGTTTTTGTTTGTTCATCCGAGGCATTTCTTGCAATTTTAATCCAAATATAGTTCATCTTTCATGACTGGCTTGTTGGCCCTTTCAGAGATGTATCATTTTTCGTAAAGCGATTGAATCATAATAATCAAGTTATATTCAAATGAAGACAAACGGGTAATACTAGTTTTATTTAATATAAGTTTGCTTGTAAAAAAAAATTCTTGATTCTTAATATGTACAAATATAACATTTCAAATTAAACTGCAACTCATAGTAATCCCAAAAACCTAGAACGGCCGGTATAATCTTTTCTCTCCAAATAACACTGAAACACTCCAACTTGATCCGACAACTTGTGCAGAACTCTCCAATTGTCTAGAATAATCATAGTTCCTGGTAGCAAAGCTAATGACAATTTATTTTCTTTAGACCTTACAGCAGTCATAAACTGTCTCAAGCTATCATAGAAGGCTTCTACTTCCACATGTGGCAAAGTATCAAGTAACCCCAAAACATGTACATCCAATTTAATTCTGGAGATTTCATTTGTTTCAGGATCTACTTCGATAATAGGACCCGATTGTTTATGATGCACATTATCATCCTGAACATTGAGTGGAACTTTTGTATGAGAAAGTATTTTGAATGCGTCAGCATCAGATTTTTTGAGCAACTCCGCAACGTGCAAGCCATCGGTTAATAATATTTCTGTTTTTTTGGTAACAAAAAAGCATTTAAGACCACAATCGATGTTCGTACAAGTGATGTTTGTACTGATATCCGAATGAATTTCATTAAATGGTTCAAAGTTTATAGTTTCCAGATGTGGAAACAGACGTTCAATAGCCAGTTTAGCCATTGAAGTGTTTTGCCTTGGAATTTGCGTTAGAATAAGAAACCCATTTAGGATGAGATTTTCAAAAATCAGCTCAATTTTCTTATGAATGGTGACTAACTTTGGAAAATCGACTTGAGGAGGAATTTTCAATGTGTTCGAATTGAAATGGAATCTATTTAAAAATGTTTTCTTTTTGGGAATTTGAGATTTAAAAAGAAAATCGATGTTGTGTGTTGAAGTGTGCCCATCGTTCCCTGTAATAAAAAAAATATAATTCATTAAAAATTCAAAAGGGATAAAGAAAAAAAAAAATGTAATCGCACAATTTATGAGGAGGATCTCTTTTTCTGCAATTTCTTCTATATTTTTTGGATAGACAAGTCTCGATATGTCGATGGGATTTATTTTTTTGCGTTTATTCTCTTGGTCGTAACAATCTAAGCAACCACAATGACATCGCAACCAGAAGGAGTTTAAACAGAGTTTTTGTTCATAGTTGGGATGGCTTACTTCGAAAAAAGTTGGGGCATTTTCATTTTTGACGGTAGTTTCGTGTTCCTCCTTATTTATTGGTTCTTTGTTTGGGTTTTCTGAAATGAAATTTTTAATCACATACAAATAAAACATAACACAAAGAAAGATGTTAAAATCGTTGCTACAAAATTGACGAACCCTCTTTAAAGAATGCATAAAGCGCTCACCTTTGCAGTTCAAGTGGATAAAAGTTTTTTTTTGAAATGAGGCATTGAGAACAGAAGTGACGTATTCTTTATGTGTTTCCTATAAGGTTACGCCACTTCTGCTCTCAATGCCTCAAATATAGTTTTGTTTATGAACAATGTTTGGCAAAGAAGATACAACGATGCAACATGCTTTACATCGACTAAACCTAGGAAAAGAAAATATGTACATATTCAACAGTTAAGTTGTTAGATCGCGCACAACAATCCGCCAAGATTTATATGTCACACCAGAGATTACGAAAAACCATCCTCTTCTGCCCGAGAGGATCGATTCCGACTTTTATGAAATAATTGGTACCAAAAGGAACCTGCAGGGACAAGACTGAGTGAGGCAATTGTTTGGACTTCATGGGTGACTTGAATTGACAAGCGGACAAATTGGTTAAAAAAAAATGTCACCTTGTTTATTGAATTGTGTCTTTTTAAGTGTTGAAATTGGTTTTAAATGGTTAAAGAGGAGTTAAGAATGCAAGGAGAGTTAAATAAATGAAATAATGGCCCACAATAAAATATAATGCATATAAAGCTTTGCTTACCCAAATTCTTCTTACTACTATTGCTTTCAACTGGTGAACTATGTTTTTCCAAAGGAGGTTTTAGTATTGCAACATGTATTTTGTGTTTTTCCAGTTTTATGTTGTTTTTTTCCACGGATGCGGAAGGGCTAAGTTTCTTTACCAGAGGGTTGTGCTTTTGAAGTATTGGGCTGACTTCTTCTACGAACGGGACAAACTTTTCCACTACCAGGTGGCATTTACGAATTGGTGGGTTGTGTTTTATCGCTAATGGGGCAAGTTTTTCCAATGCAGGGCTGTGTTGTTGCACTCGTGGGCTGTGTTGTTGCACTCGTGGGCTGTGTTGTAGTAGCACTCGCGGGTTCTGTTGTAGCACTTGTGAGCTATGTTTTACTTTTACAACTCCTGTGCTGTGTTTTTTTAAGGGTAGTTTGTACTCTGTTACAAATTTTGTATGTTTTTTTAGTTTAAACAATTTTTTTTTTGGTAATGGGATTTGTTTTATTTCTTCAATTGGAAATATTTCGACGCATTCAATTTCATCATCATCAGGGATAGCCTCATCCATTTCAACATCTTCAAAGTTTGCACTTGTATTATCCACAGACAGCAATGGATCGTCGTTTTTCTTTTTAGGCAAAACTATTGGTTTACTTTTTTCAATTTTGCGAGGTGTTGAATCTCTAGCCAAGTGCAGTTGACTCAGATCCTTTAGATTTAACGACGGAACTGAGGTTTGATTTAAACACCTTGACTGTGCGTGTTTATAATCCTTGATGCAAAAATGACGAGCACATACTTGATAGTTTTCACACAGTTTTCTTAAACTTATCGCACTCAAATCTGGACTATCGATAGCTTTCAGCCATTTCGATGTTGCTTCTTCGTCTCGGGGAAACCTATGAGCTAAATCAAAGCGCTCGCCTTTACATGTTGAGATACAACAGCGTTTAGGATTCCTGTAATATATAAAGCTCATTAAAAAGTTAAGTAGGGCAGATTGTTGTATGAACTTGCATTTTTTTGTATTTTAGAAAACCGAATGCATAGCATATAAATAAGAATATTTATTATTTAAGGACTCAAAAATATTTTTGGTTTTCACAACTTGACTTGACAGCCATCAAGAGTTCAAGGATGTGTTCAGAGACAATGATTTTGGAAAGAAGTGTGTTCAGAAAACCTAGACAGCTGGTGCGTTCTTTTTCTGACAATAGTCGACATTTGTTGTTATGTCAAATCAAATTCGTTGAAGTGTCATTGTTAAGATTTGTTGGGTTTTTTACAAAGCATTTAGGAACGATACATTTGTTAGAATTTGTTAGACTGTCAAACAACCACTTTAATATAAGAAAATAAAAAAAAAATAACATGATACCTACCATTTTCTTTATTTAAAGATAATATTCTGTTGTCTTGCAAAATAAATTGTCCTTCTTCATTCGAAATTGGCGTGAAATCCATTTTATTGTTTCTTGTTGATCACTCACTTAAGATTCATTTTTAAACAAAGCATCCAATTTGACAGATCAACAAACGCAACTCATATCATGGAGGTGAATTGGAAATAGTAACGAATCGTAACTAATTGTCGAATTTAGGAACGCTGTTATGACGTCATATTCGTAACAAATCGTAACGAATTAGATTAAAGGAACACGTTTTTGTTGACATTCGTAACGAATGTCGACTATGGTTAGAAAAAGAACGCACCAAGCGTGTTTAAAGGTGCCTTTACATGGAGCTGCAAAAAAAGAGTCAAGGGCCAGTTGCACAATCGTGGTTCATCCTCGATTCAAAATTTTAAAATCAGGTTATCTCAGTTCCTGAGTACATAATTAAAGTTTAGACAGTGGTTCAAGAGTTAACCCACCGATTTCGGTGGATTAAATAAAGTTTACCCACACATCAAGAACTTAAAAACGTGGTTCTTGGCTGAACCACAATTGGTACTGGTACTAATTATGCAAACACGAACCAAGGTAAATCGGTTTTAAATTTTGATCCGAGGATGAACCAATCGTACAACTGGCCTTTAGTATAATATGCTTAAAAATGTTCAGATCGCTCAGAGTACTAAATAGAAGTTGAGCTCTTCTTTCTAAGAACCACGGACCAAGAATATACAGACCGCCAACTCACCATATGGTCTCTCTTTTTGCCTACAAGCTAAAAATCAGCTGATATGCCATTTATTTTGAGAGTGTGACGCTCTCTCTTGCTTTTAAAACCCATTTAGCAAACACACCTAAAAAATAAATGGCATACGCAGGTATAGTTGCCATTACAAAATTGACAGAGAGAGATGTACACGTATTCACAGACAGGAAAAAATATTTCGAGGGTGTTTCAGGCAAGGGGAGTACGAGTTGGCGGTCTGTGTATGGTCTGTGATAAGAACGGCGTGTTGCACAGTTGGATAGATGTGACACACTTTGACGTTCAGTGCATCTGAAGTGCGGTTCTACTGCTGCTTTGTGCTTTTTAGCTCATACAAAGAATACGTCGAGTTCCTCTGAAGTGCAGTTGCATTCACTGCGGTCTAATTTAATTCAAGAATATATCACTATTGTCGGCTTTGCTTTATAAATTATATAGTACTACGAATTTCAAGTTATTACTTTTGCAATTGGCGCTACTGGCAAGGCACCGCTGCTATGGTCAGATTGTAATGATAAAGGGCAAACTGCTAAGTGCATTATACAATGAAAAACGTTAAAGTAGATTGAGTGTCCGAACGAAATAAAAATTAAAACGGGAAGACGAAAACGAGAAAGCGAAAACTTCATGCGTGTGTGTGGCGTAGAAAAATAAAATGCACGACTGGGTCGCACGAGCTTGCTCTTATGATAAGCAATTGCTTAGTGGCTGCATATATGGATTTAAAAAAAAATTTAAATAATTTCGAAAATTCTTTTATTTTTTAAATTAGTTTAAGAGTTTTCTCGGAAAAACAAAGTATACAATAAAATTTCAAAGCTATACGTGAATCTAGGAAAAAAAAATATTGAAAATCGTTCGACCAGTTTTTTTTTAAAAAGGTTATTTTTGAAAAACTTTTCCAAAAAATATTTTGAAATTTATTTGGGTATGCAAATATATGGCAACCTGTAGTTTACATTTGAAAAAATAATTTAAAAAAAAAATCAATATACCCGTTTCCAACATATTTCGAAAACCAAAAAATTTTTTAAAAAAATTATAAAAAATCAAAAAAAAAAAGTTTTTGAAAAATTTGAAATGCCATATTAATAAAATTATAAATGACTTCCTGTGGCCAAAATTTTATTGAAATCGAATGTATAGTTTACGAGAAAATTTGATTTGAAAATACTGGTTCTATGAGAGGTACCGTTATAAGACAAATTTTGAAAAATATTTTTTAACCAAAAGATAGATTGTCTTACAAAAATAGCATCCTGAAAGTTTTATCAAAATCGTTAGAGCCGTTTTTGAGAAAATCAATTTTTTTCCTCACGATTGTATGGCAGGTGCCGTTATTTTTGGGCCTAGAGCAAAAATAAAAAATACGTTCCGAGGGACGGCCAAATAAATCCTAGATACCAAATTTGAAGCAAATCGGCCCATCCGTTCAGGCTCTAGAAGCGCGAACAGACAGACAGACAGACAGACAGACAGACAGACAGACAGACAGACGGACGGAATTCCCAGACCCACTTTTTTCGACTTCTCCATCATCGTAATGTCATGTGTGATTGTTATCTCGAAATTTTTTTTCTGCACGAATCCATAACTTGCCTTATAGTACCTATAATCGCAAGTAAAAAGAGAATTGAAAGGCGTTATCTTCTTTTCTATCATGAGCTTTGTTTGTTGAACTTTACCCAGGCTCGCCCTGGGTTTTCTTGACAACTCCAAGAGTTGTCAAAAAAACCTGGGTTTTTCGGTTCTCAAAAAACGCATGACGGCTGCTGATTGTATATTTTTCACAACGCACAAAATCAAAAGTTTCCATTTTGCTTTATTTCTTCGATTTGTATTTACTTTCATCAAAATAAATGCATTCACTTGCATTTTATTTAGTTTTATCGAAAAAAAGACATGAAAAATCAAATACAGAAGAAAAATACACAAGAAATGCTTGACAGCAAAAGTCACTTCAACAGCTGATTCGTTACCTCAACTCGCCCCAGCTAAATAGCAAGATCGACTTCAGGGTGACTTCAGGGCGACCCCAGGTTTCAAAAAACAGAGAATTTTGTATTGAGGGCGAGTTGAGGTAATTCAAAAAACGCGCTGTGGCGACCCCAGGGTGACTTCAGGGCTCAACAAACAAAGCTACTGTGTGTTGATAGACACTGTCAACTGTCAAATGTCAACCAACAGCAGCTGATAGCTTCAAAGTTTTTATCAGTTTATTTGATATATTCTATTTCTATAGAAAATTAATTGATTGAATATTGTGAAATTCCAGAAGACAAACCAGAAAGTGATCAGTGTTAATGAGATATATAAATATTTTAAGAAGAATGGCATCAACCAACACTAATATCTCTTGTAAGACAAACATTTTCAATATTCTCAATAACTAAGTTTAGAAAACACCTTACTAAATATTTTGTATTTCAGCATTGAGAATGAAATATATGGAAAAGAAACAAGTATTTCTTGAAGAAAACATCAAAGTTAAGGAACCAATATCTTTGTTTAACGAATGGCTGCAAACTGCATTAAACACTGAGGAAATTCTAGAACCAAATGCCGCTTGCTTGGCAACAGTTAATAAGTACGCATTAATTATTTTTCTTACCACTTTATGAATATATAATTTTTTCAAAACATAATATGTAGTCAATACCATTGATAACAATGTTAAACAATAACAAACAAAAATGTACCTAGGTGCACTCTGTACCTAGGATAATCGACAATCATGGTATTTATTAGACAGCAAAGCAATTATGTGGTTCGAGTTCCACTAGCACCACTGGGTCGCTGGCTTCAATTCATCCAAGATCAAAGTTCATATTTGCTTGTCGGTCCGATTCCACCAGAGATTGTAGGTCCCATACATACATGCATTTATGTCTGCAAAGTATCAACGCGCATACATAATACACAATAGTTTCTACTGGAGCCTTCTAGGCACAGTCTTTATCCATTTATTCCATCATAAACTATACTTGATATTGAAGATCCCTTTCCGAACATCTCGGACATTTACATTCGTTTCCACAGTAATAATGTTTATTTTTGTAATTCCTAAGAGATGGTTTTCCATCAAACCGATTTGTTTTGCTCAAAGAAGTCACTCCAGAAGGATTTGTCTTCTTCACAAACTATGGAAGTCGAAAAGCACAAGACATACTCAACAATCCAAATGTGGCAATGACAATTTACTGGTGTCCACTACGTCGATCAATACGAATCGAAGGAGAAGCAGAAAAAATTTCACCTGCTGATTCGCTTGCTTACTTCCATCAACGACCACGTGCTAGCCAGATTGGCGCATTAGCTAGTGCACAGAGTACGGTTATTAAAAGTCGACAACAACTCGATGAAATTGAATCCAAAATTAAAGCTGACTTAGGCACAAACGAAGTTCCAATGCCAAATTGGGGTGGTTATCTCATAAGACCACGATTGGTTGAGTTTTGGCAAGGCCAGACAGATCGTCTTCATGATAGAATTCGTTTTCGTAGAGGATCTAAGAAAGAAGAAGTAAGTGGGAACTGTTAAATGGGCCAATATTGATCTTAATTTTTATTATTTTTTCTTTTACAGGATGTCGATGAAACATTAGTTCACTGTGGAGAGAACGGTTGGGTATATGAGCGCTTAGCCCCATGAACATGAAGGAATCCTGAATGCTTCTAAGTTCCATACATCATGTTTTTAAAGCACATTGTTGTAATCTTATAACTAATAGTAGATATTTTGTTTATATATTTTTAAAACTTATTTAAAAAAAAAATATTAATTCGCATTTTTATTGCAGAAATATATTGGGTGTTTCTCTACTAAAGATTCGTTGGCACTACAAGTGTGATGCTCCTGGTCCTTAACTTGTCATAGCCTAAAGCCTGCTCAATCCTTAACTTGTTGTGTCCAATAGCGTGTATACCTAGTTAATCATCATTCTTTCTCAAAACGCTAGACGGATTGATTGATATTCATCTGCGTAGAACCATGGATCCTTATCTGGTCATTACAACAGGACACGATAAGAACTGCCTGGCACACCCTGGTTCGTGCTATCGAATATTCCCAACATCTATCAATTTTCTATGCCAGGGATAGTTCAGTTTGTCTACACAAACTTGGCTATCAACTGTTTTTAGCACTATTCTTTCAAATTTCTTTTCAAAGGATTCTTCAATCATTTAGTAGGCATGAATATAGTATTTTCTACAACTTCATGGCCCTGTTCCTCCATTTATATTGTTATCAAATATATAACTAGCACGAGCACCCCAAAAGACAAATCAGCGAACAGAGACAAAATCAGCTCTTCTTGCTCTTTAAAACATTTGAAACACCCAATACATGTGTTGGTAGGGTGTCTGGGCACAGAGATTACCCCGATAACTTTTAAGCTTGAAATTTGAGCACTTTCATCAACAAGCTAAAACAAAATCATCAGTAGCCCATATAAATAAAAATCATACAAAAATTTAAAAAGAATTTAGTATATCCTTTCGAAAGTTCGAGCATACATCATCTGCTTAACTAAATTATTAAGTTAATATTTTTAAAATCTATTTGTTATTTAAAATTTTAAATTATATCTCAAGGCCATTCCAAATCCAAATGGTAACAATATTTATAAAAAAACTGTTTTATTTCATTTTAAATCACATTGTTTACAATATTCAAGTCTTTTTCGAATCGTGAAACAATTTCTCTACATATTGGACAAGCTGGTGTCCAAATAGGCAATGCCACTTGGGAGCTCTATTGTCTAGAGCATGATATTTCACCAGATGGGTCTTTGGTCCACCCACATGGTGACGACTGCTATACTGCTTTTTTCAAAGAAACAAAAAGTGGCAAGGTCGTGCCACGATCAATATTCATTGACTTGGAACCAACAGTAATAGGTGCGTGTGATGCCATAAAATTTACCTACAGAAGTATTTCTTTAAAATATATTTTATTATTTTTAGACGAAGTTCGAAATGGAAAGTACAAGGATCTCTTTCATCCCGATCAGCTTATTAATGGCAAGGAAGATGCAGCAAATAATTTTGCCCGTGGATACAACACCATCGGGAAAGAAATGATTGAGGCGGTTACTGATAGAATACGAAAAATGGCAGAGCAAACAGGTAGTTTGCAAGGATTCTTTTTGTTTCATTCATTTGGTGGTGGAACTGGGTCGGGATTCACATCATTGCTTATGGAAAGGCTTAGTGAAAACTTTTCAAAGAAATGCAAACTAGAATTTGTAGTATATCCAGCTCCAACAACTGCCACAGCTGTAGTTGAACCTTACAATTCTGTGCTTGCAACTCACTGCACTCTTGACACAACAGACTGTGCTTTCATGGTTGATAATGAGGCAATCTTTAAGATTTGTAAAAACAAGTAGGAACTTAGTCATAGATTTTTTTCAAGTACCAAGTGTTGTCTCACTATTTTTTGTTTTTTTTTTCCAGGTTGAACATACCTCGCCCTAGCTACTCTAACTTGAACCGACTCATTAGTCAAGTTGTTTCCAGCATAACAGCCTCACTCCGATTCAACGGAGCTCTGAATGTTGACATGTCCGAGTTCCAAACAAACCTAGTACCCTATCCAAGAATCCACTTCCCATTGGCCTCATATGCACCTTTTCTCCCAGTTGAAGAGTCAAATCATGAAGGACTCAGTGTAGCCGAATTAACTCACGATCTTTTTCAAAATGACAATCAAATGGTTATATGTAATCCGAAGCGAGGCAAATACATGGCCTGTTGTGTCTTGTATCGTGGAGATGTAGTGCCTAAAGATGTCAACGCTGCCATAGCTACTGTTAAGGCTAACAATAGAATACGATTTGTTGATTGGTGTCCTACTGGGTTTAAAGTTGGCATAAACTGTAAATCACCTTGTGTTGTTCAAAATGGTGATTTGGCTGCAGTAACGCGCGGAGTTTCTATGTTGGCCTCAACAACATCTATTGCTGATGCATTTGGAAGACTCGATCAGAAGTTTGACCTGATGTTTTCCAAGAAAGCATTTGTTCATTGGTATATGAGTGAAGGCATGGAAGCTGATGAATTTGTTGAAGCTAGAGAAAACTTGGCTACATTAGAAAGAGATTTTGAAGAAGTGGAAGATGATCACATCTCTGATGAAGATGATGAGGAAGACTTGTGATCTATTTTTTTGTGTATTATTTATAAAAATTTAGTCAAATAAATTTCAAAGTACAAAAAAGTCAAGAGAATAAATTTTGTTTTAACCAATAAGGTTATAGGCGAAGACAACAAATTCAAATATAACAACTGTTGTATGGAAGCTGTCGTTATATTATAAGACGTAATTTTACGTAAAGGGGCGATGACAATATCCAGTAAACCCAACGGTCATCACAAAGAAAATCGCTGTGTGGTCGAAAAAATTGGTTACTACGTCGTGACTCAGAAGGCTTTTGTGCAAAATCGCTGAAAGAATTGGAAGCTTTTTAAAAATTTCATGCGTAGGTATGTCTTTTGGTCGATTCGACTTTTTGAAGTTTGAAATGAAGTTGAGTTCCGCTGCACCATAGTGCGATTTAAATCATCCAATTTTATACAAGCAATACGTTCAGTTCAATTGTAGTGCAGTTCCTCTAAAGTGCAGTTCAACGTAGTGCCTTTTGCCTTTAATTTGAAGTTGGGGCAAAATTAGTTCAAGTGTTTGCTTCGTCGGGACCGGTACAGAGCTGCATGCCACATTTATTTGATACCTTTGTTTTCCCGGTATCTGCAGTTTTCACCAATCAGTTTGTTTGAAGAGAGTCTTTGTGTTGACGTTGCCTTATCTCACAAATTATCGTCAATGAAGTAGTATTTATTTAGTTAAACTTTATGTCGGATTTCTAAGGTGTTTACACTTGAAATCTTGGTTGACTCTCCACTAAATTCAACGATTAAGCAATTGTGAGGTTTTGATTTGAAATGCAACCGTCCTAGTGGTACATCGTACAAAAGGTCCTATGGCACTACAAAATAACGTACGAAGTGACGTAACATGAATCTTAACGTCACGTTCTACGTTCACGTTATGATATTGTTACATACCGCAAAGCACTGAACGCATTCAAACTGTCAAATATGAAAAATGACACTAAAATCCGTTATATCAAATGTCATTTTGGCATTTGTTTTGTTTCTTCTTGTTCTGCATCTTTGTGTTAAAATAATTATTTATTTGCTGCAACACTTTTGTTAAATGTTTATAACTTGTACGTTCTTTTTGTTGCATGTGTACCCGGCCAATTTCACAAGTCTATAAAAGTACAATGTCCACGTCCACCAGAACGTCATTAAAAAACAAAATATCCTCATTTGCAGTCTTCGATCTCGAAACAACGAGCCTTCCTTCTTTAAATTTTAATAAAACAAAAATTACAGAAATCTCAATCCATGGATTTAGTGCCGAAGATGTTAAAAACTCAAAAACCTGCAAAAGTCCAAGAGTCAACCATAAATTGACACTTTTATTCCAACCACAATCTGCAATCCAACCAGAAAGTGAGAAAATTACTGGTAAGAACTAAGAACTCAAGTCGTAAACTAGGAATTTTCAATATGATCTATTTTTTTAACAGGTTTAAACAACTATATGCTGGAGTATGAATCATTCTTCGATACTAATGCAGCGAATGTGATAATTAACTTCTTGAAGCATTTACGGCAACCCGTTTGCCTCGTCGCCCACAATGGCAATAACTTTGATTTTCCTATTCTCAAGAATGCACTAGACAATTTGAGTTTGGTAAGTCAAGAAGAAAAGACCGATGTGTTGCAGGAGTTTCCAAGCGGCGTTTTGTGTGTAGATTCCTACATTGCCATTAGGGATCTGGAAATGGCCAAGAAGGAAGAACATAAAGATGATGATTTGGTATCCATCATTCCACTACCAGATTCTGACGCAGATCAAGAATCTAAAGACCCCGCCACTCCTCTCAAAAACGAAGAAATATGCGAACAATCCAAGGAAGACTCTTCCAAAGAGTCTTCAGAAACTTCTGGCGAAAATGAATCCCCAATCGATTGGCAAAAATTTAACGAAACTACTCCTCATAGACCTCCAAACGTCGATAATATTGCAAGAAAGCGCAAAAGATTACAGACGCCTGCAGTACCACTTCCATCTCCTCAACCTAAATCTAGACGATCTCTATTCACTCCGACCCCAACTAAAGCTGGCCATTTTAAACTAGGAACTATATATGAACGTTTGTTTGGCAATCCACCTGAATTGGCACATCATGCTGAGGCGGATGTGGTCACACTGGAGAAAGTAATGATGAAATTGGGCAAATCTTTTGTAGATTATGCCGAAGAGAATGCAAAACCATTTAGTGAGGTAAAAAAACTAGGAGCTAGATAATAATTTAGATAATATTTTTTTTTGTAGAAATCAATTATATCATGAGCAAGATAGGTTTAGTGTTTTTTTTTTAAATTTTAATTTTAACCATATTTTTAAAATGTTGACCATTTTCATAATTTTGACGAATTTTAACTATTAATTAAAATTTTTTAAATATTTTATCAAAACAAAAAAGTGTTTTATTATCTTTGGAACAAAATGCAACAAGAAAAATCTTACCTCTTGTTGAGGAAAAAAAAAAGTAACAAGGATATTAGAACTGAAGAGAATGTGCGAACGTAAAAATGACAACGGCCTTCCACAGCTGTGACTCAATTAAATGCAATGGCATCAGTGAAAGGTGTTGACAGACAAACTGCTGTATATTTTTGTATTTTAATGAAACGTCCATATTTTAAGTTTAACCTCTGCCATCGATGTCTGGATTTGGTCTGTTTAAGCAAAAATGACACTCAGCTCTTCAGGTTGCTTTTGCTAACTCGAACTTTTACAAAGGTAAGACAACATTACTGCATAAGCCTTTGTTTCTAAGTCACCTAAATACCGAAACACAACATTTTTGAGGATGTTTCAAGTACCTGATACTTTAGCGTATGATCCTTGTTAACGTATGGACAGGACATCCAATTAAGATATTTAAAACCAGGCTTTTAAAAGGTATACTCGTGTTAGCCAAAAACTAAAAATGAAGTGTTCTAAGATGAATTCTGAATACATAACATACGGAGTTTAAAGAAAACTTATTGCCGGTTAAGGTTAACTAAAACGGTTAAAACTAAATTTCTATATGAAAAAATGAAAAAGCAGTTTTTTTTCTCAAAATACTATAACTAGAAAGTAACCGCAGTTTAATCAATACCTATCGTAAGAGCCGTTTTTGAGAAAAAATATATACAAACAAAACTTTGAGCTTCCGTTAAAAAGCAGTAAATGATTTCAACACGATTTCAACCCGATTTCAACAAAAATTCAACCCAATTCCAACCCGATTTCAACCCGATTTCAACTCGATTTCAACACGATATCAACCCAATTTCAACCCGATTTCAGCCCGATTTCAGCCCGATTTCAGCCTTATTTCAACAAGATATCTACCCGATTTTGACTCAATTTCAACTGGATTTCAACCCGATTCAAACCCGATTTCAACCCAATTCCAACTCGATTTCAACCCGATTTCAGTCCGTTTTCAACCCGATTTTAGTCCGATTTCAACCCGATTTCAACTCGATTTCAACACGATTTCAACTCGATTTCAACCCGATGTCAACCCGATTTCAACCCGATTTCAACCCCATTCCAACTCGATTTCAACCCGATTTCAACCCCATTCCAACTCGATTTCAACCCGATTTCAATCCAATTTCAATCCGATTTCAACCCGAATTCAACCCGATTTAAACCCGATTTCAACCTGGTTTCAACCCGATTTCAACCCGATTTCAAAAAAAATAATTTTTCGAAACTCTTATTCTTTGGATGATTTTCAATGTTTGGTAGTAAAATTATCAAAATCTATGGAGCGGTTTCTTAGAAAAAAAGTATGTATTCTTTGGAGAACATTTTTCAAAAAAAAAACAAAAAAAAAAAAAAATACCGCAATACACAAGAATTCTGCATTTATCATATAAGTAGTTACTTATAATTTTTGAAAATTAAAGTATTAAGAGAAACCTTTTTTGAAAAACAACAAAATATTTATTAAACATAAGCGAGAGCTACAGTACGTTTGCAATGAACTGTTGGATACCCTATTCCCTATATTTTTGTATGTGTATGCGTCTGCCTCCCGCAGCCAGCCGATGTTTCAGTTTCAGAAACAAAATTCATCTTTAGCAGACAGAAAAAGTACAATAACATTAATTTTGTGTGGTGTGATGTTCAATCAGTGCTGGCGCAATAAAAAAAGGCGTGCGCCACGCCCAAAGTTAAAACTTTTTATTGCCAAGGCAATTGGTATGAGCTCAGTGACATTCAATTTTATTCTTGCAGATCGATTTGAATAAAACAAGACAAAACTTAAATTTTTAAAAATTTGATTTTGAATGGAAATAGCGATTATGGGTGTTTTTAACAATTCTTGGACCCCACTCTGCCACGTAACCAAGGAATATAAATCTAAGTGTTCATCTTTTTACCTCAAAACTGCGACCGATAGTTAAAAAACGTTAAAAAAAATAATGCATTATACGACTTTTGACGGAAACGCCCCTTAAAAGTGGGCGTGTCCTAAAAATTTTGAGAAAAATTTAAAGCACTAACTAACCTTTGATCATTAATCAGTATTTAGGCATATGTGTAAAACTACAGCTGAATCGAGTAGTTTTTAAACGATCTTACCTTAACAAAGGTATTTTATCAAAATCACGCCTCTAAAAGTGGGCGTATTGAAAAAATTTACACAAGAAAATGTAGAAATATATTTCTCAAACAAGGAAAAAGGTTTAAATTGAATATTGGAAGTACCTACCTTAAATTTTTGAGACTACGTTTTTCGTTCTTCAAAATTCAAAAATTTCTTTTCATACACAAACTTTTTAGTTTCTATTAAGAGACGCAAAATTTTGGCTTGCAGATTCATTATAAATACCATTTATTTACAAAAACAATTTTTTTATAGTTTCTAGTGAAAAGTGGGCGTCAGCTACACCCAAAATCAATTTTTTTGATTTCATACACAAGATCTTTGTGTGCAATTTAATGTTTTTCTCTTTAATATAACAATTGTTATTTTATAAAAACAATACTGATGGTTTTGTATGAAAAATGGGCGTCAGCCACGCCCAAACTAAAATATTTTTATTTGTTTGGGAGAAGTTTTACCTAGAGTTTACGTGTGCAAAATTTTAGCGTTATGCTTTTATCGTAACTGTACAAAAAACATAATTTAATTTTACCAAATTGATGTTGTTTATCAAAAATGGCGATTCTGGGCGTGTTTGTGGGCGGATTTTAACGGTTCAAGAACTTAGCCTTACTCTTGAACCAAAGATTATAAATACCAAATTTCAAAAATTGCGACCTCTAGAGAGTATACATACGGACGGACGGACGGACATGGCTAAATCGACTAGGGTTTTGATTCTCAGTCAGAATATACATTAATACTTTTCTATACCTAACGGTATTATTTCTCTATGTTACAAACTACACACCAAATACAATATATACCCATTCTATGGAATAGGGTACAAAAATATTGGTAATTGAGCCACTTCAAACTATTGTAAATTAGTGTACATTTTCGACACAATTGGTTAATACGTTTTCGAAAAAGCCGAAAGCAAAAAAATAAAGTGCACGACTGGGTCGTACGAACTTGCTCTAATGTGTTAGAATGGTCTTGGGGGCTTGAGATTTTGGGAAAAAAGCGTTGAAAAAATCATATGAAATTTTGTTAATCACTTAAAAATCAATACCTACCTAAAACGTTTTTTGGAGAAAATGAAGTAAGCCATCAGGTTTCTTTTAGTTTTTTGAATTTTTACAAAAAAAATTTCAAAATCGTTCGACCAGTTTTTTCAAAAAACGGTTTTTTTGAAAAAACTTTTCGAAAACATGTTCCAAATTTTTTTTTTTTGAGTATATGCCAACTTCAAGAACTTTGTAGTTTTTTATCAGAAAAATAAAATTGAAAAAAAAATTATTAAACCGTTTTTGGAAAAAACAAAAACTAAAAAAAAATTTTAAAACTTTTTTTGAAAAATTTAAAATTTTCTGTTATTTCGTTTATAAAAGGGCTTCTACATTAAAAATTTCATCGAAATTCGTCGAGTGGCTTACGAGAAAATCGGATTTCAAAAAACCGGTTCTGTGGAAGGTACCGTTGTAAGACTTTTCCTGAAAAATCTATTCCAACCAAAACATAAAATTTGCACAGAAAACATTATTCAGAAAGTTTTATCAAAATCGTAGGAGCCGTTTTCGTGAAAAAATAATTTTTCACTAAAAATCGTATGGCAGGTACCGTTAGTTTTAAAGCTAGCCGAAACAGACGGACGGATAAACAGACAGACAGACAGACGGACAGACAGACAGAATTGTCGGACCCACTTTTTTAGGCTTCTCTATCATCGTAATGTTATGTTTGATTGTGAAAAATTTTTTTTACTTGCGATTATAACACTATAAGGCAAGTTATGCATTCGTCGAAAAAAAAGTTTTGAGATAACAATCAAACATGACATTACCATGATAGCGAAGACGAAAAAAGATAGTCTAGTTGAAATTTTTTTTAGCTCAAAAAATAACGGTACCTGCCATATAACCGTTACGTTAAAGCTTATTTTTCTCAAAAACGGCTCTAACGATTTCGAATTAAAAAAATCAGTGTTGCTTTTTAGGTACGACTAATCATATGGCTGAAAAAAAAGTTTTAAAAAATGGCTAAGAACGGTACTTTCCATAGGACCGTTTTTTTTTGCTTTCGACTATCTCGAAAACGACTCAACCGATTCTTTCGAAATTTCACATGCACATATATAGGTGTAGGTAGCTCGATTTGTACTGCGTACCAATATTTTTGAAAAATATTTTTTTGTATTTTTAAAAGCATTTTTTGAAAAAAAAAATTAAAAAAAATTAATATTTGGAAAACTGTTTATTAATTTTTTTTTCTAAAAATTATAAATACTTAAATGTATTTGCTGAATACCTATGAACTGACATTTTAAAATTTTTTTGAAATTTTTTTTCAAAAAGTTTTTCAAAAAAAAACTTTTCTTCTCAAAAACCGCTTAATATGAAAGGTTTCTTAACGTTTGCTCCCGTGTATCGCGTTTTCCAGTTTTAGATAATTTTTTTTTAGTTTTTACAAAATTTTTCAAAAATGAGTATGTAGTTGTTATTGCTCGAAAAGTTTGTTATCATCGTAAAGGGTTTTCCTATAAGAGGTTTTATTTTGAATAGCCCCTATTTCGGTAGTTGTCACTTTTGAAGCTGTAATTTTTTGACATTTGACAAGTAAAAACTACGCCATTAATAAAAATGGAACATACACGCTTCAACATCGCATTGAAATCATTTATATTCACTATAAAAATGGTAAACATTTGGCAGAGACAGTTCGTAAAACTAAAACATTTTTTGGTCGTCGTGGAGCACCTTGTCGGACCGCTATTCAGAAATTTGGAGGGAAAAATTGAGCTGTTAGCACAAGTTAGCGATGTGAAAAATAAAACCCGTGCACGTCGCTCAAGAACAACTGAGAATATTGTTGATGTAGCTCAAAGTGTTGAAGAAAACCCAGGTTTGTCCATTCCTCGTCGTTCTTTGGAATTGGGCATTCCACAAACGTCATAACACCTTATTTTGCAAAAAGACTTGGGTTTTAAGGCTTATAAATTTCATTTAACACAAGAACTCAAGCCGGACGATCATCAACAATGTAGTGTCTTTGTTGATTGGGTCCTTGAAATGCATGAAATATATCCGGAATTTCCACCTAGCTGGCTACGTCAACAAGCCAAATTGTCGCATCTGGGGCTCTGAAAACCCAAGAGTTATTGTTGAAAAACCCCTCCATTCTTAATGAGTAACTGGCTTGGTGAGGTTTATGGTCCTGCGGGGTCATTAGACCTTACTTTTTCCGAAATGAGGCTGCAGTAACAGCTACGGTGAATGGATTGCTCTATCGAGGGATGATTAATAATTTTGTATGACCGGAGTTGGATAATAGGCGCTAGGTGGCACACAAGCAACGAAACCATCGATATTTTACGGGAAAATTTTCCGGACCGTGTTATCTCTCGAAGAGGTGATCACAATTGGCCACCGAGATCTTGAGATTTAACACCTTGCGACTTCTTCCTTTGGAGCCACGTGAAAGATAAGGTCTACGCCAACAGCCCAGCGTCGATTCACGACCTCAAAGATAGAATTCGTGAAGCTATTGAGGCCATACAGCAGCCAGTTTGAGATTTTGTGATGGAAAATTTCATGAAAAGGATATTGTGGAGGCCATTTGGCTGATGTTGTTTTCCATTATTAGTGGCATATTTTCCTTTTTTCATTGAAATAAACATCCGATCATTTGTCTCAAAAAATTAAATTTTTCTTTGAATATCAAAATAAAACCTCTCATTGGAAAAGCTCTTATTATTATTTTAAGAAGTAAAAACAATTTTTATTAAATATTTTAACTTTTTTATTAACTTGAAAAGCGGGAATGGATCTCAAATTTGAGACTGAAAAGAATTTATAGAGGATTAGTTTTTTCATATATTTAAATAAATTATGATTAAGGAGCGACTTATTTTTGTTTGCGAAAAAATGATGATGACCACCAATAAGCCCGCGCCTAATTGTCTTAGGCAGAAATCCGGGTCTGAAAGAATGTTCTCGTTAGGTTTAAAAAAAGAATAACAGTGGGACTTCGGGAAACAAACAAAGCTTATGTTTGTCAAATCAAGTCTGTAAAAATTTTATACTTTTCGCCATTTTCTCAGAATGTTTGAAAAGTACTCTGATTATTTTTTGAAATTTCACTAGAAAAATCTTTCAAATATTCCCTTCAAAGATAAAAAACGTTTGCTTTTATAAGAATCGATTTTTGGTTTTAATCCTCAATCGTCATAATATTGTCTAAAGAGCTACTTTAAAACAATGTGGAAAAGCTACCCCCCTTAGTCCTTACAATAGCTTTTCCGCTGAACAAACGAAAGTAATCCTTCCGTAGCTGAGCTGAGTTGTAAATATGAGCACAGAGCACTTTACTAGGTACATATTCCTCCATCAAATTGATATACGACACTTCACTTAGTTGTTATCTCCCGTTTGCTTTGCCAAATCCCAATAGGACTTAATTTCCTCTCAACTTATTTAGTAAGTACTCGCAGCACAAACCTATATACGAATGAGTACACCTTTCTTTATTATATGTATTTTGTGTGTATCGAAAAAAGTATCAACCATCCTGAAGGATATTTTATAGCAAAAACAAAATCATATCCCGTTTCTTTGTAACAGAGAGAGAGAGAGAAAAAAAAAGTACAAAAACATGTAATCCCTCTCGAATTCATGTTTGCAATTTCCTTTTCTAAAAATTTTGATTTAATTCAGGAAGGTATTACACAGAACTCTGCTATGTACATGTACATTCTTCTCCCCGTGGATTCCATATAGCTAGAGCTAGAGCTTTAGCTGACTGCAACATCCGTACGGCAGCATCATAAACGCAACAAAAGGATATTCGGTTTCATATTTTACGCTAAGGGAGATCGAGATACGATTTTATTTTACAGGATTTGAATGAATGTGTTTTTCTGAAGGGGGTGGGAGTAGGTTGATTTGGGGGTAACAAAAACCACATGCGTTCACCCATATGCTAATACCAGCCACACTAAAAAGGGATGAAAACGCTAACGACCAGCAGAGACTCTGTCGTTGTAGTCAAAGTCCTAGTCGACGTTGCGTCGACGAGAAAATCCAACTATACAACGATGATAATGCACCCTCGATTTGTTGTTTTGACAAAATATTCGTTCACCTGTCGTCGTGCTGTCGCCATGGCGCCAACCATAACCAAAACCAAAACAAATTCGATTTCCTGCTAAAGTCCGGCCCTCATTTGGAATTCTGTTAGTAAGCGTTGTGTTGTGAATTTAGTTGCAAACACACAACTGTCCCAGTCCCAGTCCCAGCTCTCAGTCATTAGTTCGGAGTTTTCAAAATTCTTCGATGTGGAGAATTCATTGCATAAGCCACAACTTTGTGCTGTTATAGAAGGAAATTGATGGCGGAGGTGTATATCATCGGACAGATATTGAAAGCTGTAGATTTTGAAGAGTCACATCTCTTCTGTAAGTGGAGCCTTCAAAGTGGTATGTACATTATATAATGTATGTATGCTGCAATGACGGGCAAAACTTTTGTTCGCAGAAGTGTACCTTAGTTATTGGAACCATATATAGAATAAAGCATAAGAGGCTTTCAAAAATTATTATTCTTTGGAAAAAGGTTCCGCTTGGAAAGTTGTACAAGGTAGAACGGAAGGACGCACCTTTGTTTGTTCCAATCCATTGGAGAAATCTTCAGAGTTCTGTTGTCCATTGGACATACATTTAGCAACTGGAAGTGTACAGGGTTGGCCAAAATTGCATTTGGAAATTTACGCAGTGAATTTTCTTAAGGATACCTGGCCTGTAGGGTATGATTTGATTACTACAACTTACTTTCTATATAGTGGGATTTTGTTTTGTTAAATTTTTGAAATTCCTTTTCAGATTTGGTGTCGTTTATATTCCTACACGTCCAGGATTCCATCGTATCGAAGTGGATACTTGGAAAGTTGCTCCTTCAACATTTTGGGATAGAGTCAAGGAGAAGTTTGGGGCTGGAGGGATAGCACTAAGCAAAGAGGATCTAATTTTTTCGGGTGTTGAAAGGTGAGTCTTTCAAAAAGTTGCATTTGCATTTTTTATGTGAAACCTTATTAATTTTAAGATACAAACTACGGACCGAATCATCTGGAAGTGTAATCATCGAAATTTCTTTAATATTTGAAAATTTTTCAAAATACGGTGTGGAATTTTCGTAATTAAAAGAATCAAGGAAAATGCTTCTAGCAATGATGCAGACCTTGATTCTTTTACTACTTCTTGTGATAATCAGCGATTCAGTTAAAATTGGAATATCAAAACCGGCATCAATTAACGTAAGCGTTACAACCGAAGCGATTGAAACAACGACATTAGAGTCACCAACAACAATGACCGCCAGTACATCAACATCAAGTACAACGACAAAGAAGACACAGCCGAGTACTAAAACAACACATCTCACCACAAAATCAACACCAACTTTAACTTCAACAACAACAACGACACCAATTCCATCAACTTCAACAACAATTTCACCACAAAACAATGATTCCCAACCAATTTCAATAATTAGAAATAAAAATGTTGATCGGTCAAAATATTTTTGTTCGTGCGATTTAAGACTACATTTTTGTGATATCAATTGTTGTTGTGATATTGATTGCATCCCTGAGGAGCTGAAATCATTTGATTGTCATAAATCTGAGACACGATTGGAGGAATTTTATTTTCAACCAGAATTGCCACCGTGTAAGATTAGCGAAGGATGGCTTTGTTTATTCAGGACAAACATTGACAGTTCTGCGAAAAAAGTGAGTTTTTCTTTTATTTAAGTGGGTAACTGATTTTGAAACAAATTTCCCGATTTTTCTTGTTGCATGGAAAATGAAAAGAGATTGATTTTGTTTTTGTTATTGTGTGTGTACCATTTGACAGCTGGCTTGTAATATCTAAAACGAAATGGTCTTCCACAAAATATTTGACGTTTAGGAATGTTTATTTTGTTAATGTATATATGTAAATCTGGCTCTGAATCGAGATTCGCTAAACTTGATCTTGATCAAATCTGAGAACAAATCGAGTGCATTATAAAAAAAAAACAAGTGAGTGCTAAGCTTTGATCGTTGAGCCCTGAACGAGAAAATTCCTTGTTTTATTAAACCTGGGCTCGCTCTGAAGTCATCCTGAAGTTGATCTTGCATTTCTTGTTCTTTTTTTCTGCATTTGTATTTATTCGGAATAAAAAAGCAGTAAATCAAAATAGAAAAAAAATAAAGAAAAAAGGAAACTTTTGCTGTTGTGCATTGTGACAAATATACAATCAGCAGCCCAAATGTGTTTTTTGACAACCGAAAAACCCAGGTTATTTTGACAGCTCTTGGGGTTGTCAAATAAACCTTGGTTGAACCTCTGGATTGAGTACAAAGAACAGAGCTTTAGTCATGCTAGATGTGGCATTTAAAATACAAACGTCAAATTATACAAATTTGATTAGAATATTTATGAACAGACTTCGTTAGAACTTGTATTTTTTTTTTTATAATGAGTGCGTATTCAAGGGGTTGTCAACATTGAATCAACAAAGTATGAGCGGAGCGTTAAAGGAAAGTTAAACAGGAGATGAAATTAGATACCGATTCATAGTGGTTTTGAATGTCTGTAAATCACAATGGGAGGGAAAATTTCATCCACATAAAGAATCATTTCACATTATTGTAGTGTGGGTAAAAACTGAGTCTCTAGACTTTGCAGTACTTCCAGAGTTGGGCTACAGGGTAATTCGGAGTATTAACCTGGAGCCCTGTTTGTACAAGTATAGCCATAATAAAAATTGTAACAAGAAATTTGTTTGCTATGTTTAAGTAAAAGAATCATTTTACTTATCAATTTAAGGCTCTTTTCTGAATTTTACCTAAGAGAAAAAAAAACGTTTAACAGGATACAAGAGCACTTGTCCATATATGAGAATCATACTCAAGCATCTGTCGAATTTAAGCCTTTAAGATTGTAGGCAGATCAGATGGGACGAAATATTTCTTACGTCGACCAAGAAAACCTAAACCAAGAACGGAAAACTATTCGGTTTCTTAAATGCAAATGTCACCCATATAGTCCGGGAGCCAGCGACCTTTTTTGATGACCAAAAGCACAAAAGCTGAAAATGTGTTTTAAGCTTTACTTTGATTCCATACTATGTGGAATGGACCTCCAGCTGGCGCACTTCCGGGGGGTGTGCCAGCGGCAGCCTCCGGAACACGTAAAATATTAATAAAAAAAAACTAATACCACAAAAGCTCAAACTTTGTAAAGATGTTAATTATGGTATATTTTAACATAAAAACGTATCCAGCTGCACTTCGAGTGGGGGATTATGCTCCAGCTTTTCACGTAAATATGTAAAAAATATGGTCTGAGTGAACTCATACCACAAAAGCTGAAATTTGGTACACTTGTACCTAATATAATAACTTAAACGAAAAAAACATCCAGCTTCACATTAGTGGGGGGGGAAGTGTCCAGCTGGCGCAAAGAAGGACGCTGCGCATGGGTATGCAACCGAAAAAAGCGTATTTTTGACTTTATCAGCTGGATACTTTTCCCTCACTAAATATGAAGCTGGATACTTTTTTTTGTTAAATTATTTAATTAACTATTATATTACAAAATTTCAGCTTTTGTGGTATCAGAAATAAAAATGTTGATCGGTCAAAATATTTTTGTTCGTGCGATTTAAGACTACATTTTTGTGATATCAATTGTTGTTGTGATATTGATTGCATCCCTGAGGAGCTGAAATCATTTGACTGTCATAAATCTGAGACACGATTGGAGGAGTTTTACTTTCAACCAGAATTACCACCGTGTAAGATTAGCGAAGGATGGCTTTGTTTATTCCGGACAAACATTGACAGTTCTGCGAAAAAAGTGAGTTTTTCTTTTATTTAAGTGGGTAACTGATTTTGAAACAAATTTCCCGATTTTTCTTGTTGCATGGAAAATGAAAAGAGATTGATTTTGTTTTTGTTATTGTGTGTGTACCATTTGACAGCTGGCTTGTAATATCTAAAACGAAATGGTCTTCCACAAAATATTTGACGTTTAGGAATGTTTATTTTGTTAATGTACATATATATGTAAATCTGGCTCTGAATCGAGATTCGCTAAACTTGATCTTGATCAAATCTGAGAACAAATCGAGTGGTTTTTTTGGTTGTATGGAATTCAATATTAGATGTCTATAGTTTTTTTTAAATTTATTTCGTTGGGTTCGTTTAATTAACACAGAAAACTCAGAACAGGTGATTACAGCTCAGCACAAGTGAGTGCTAAGCTTTGATCGTTGAGCCCTGAACGAGAAAATTCCTTGTTTTATTAAACCTGGGCTCGCTCTGAAGTCATCCTGAAGTTGATCTTGCATTTCTTGTTCTTTTTTTCTGCATTTGTATTTATTCGGAATAAAAAAGCAGTAAATCAAAATAGAAAAAAAATAAAGAAAAAAGGAAACTTTTGCTGTTGTGCATTGTGACAAATATACAATCAGCAGCCCAAATGTGTTTTTTGACAACCGAAAAACCCAGGTTATTTTGACAGCTCTTGGGGTTGTCAAATAAACCTTGGTTGAACCTCTGGATTGAGTACAAAGAACAGAGCTTTAGTCATGCTAGATGTGGCATTTAAAATACAAACGTCAAATTATACAAATTTGATTAGAATATTTATGAACAGACTTCGTTAGAACTTGTATTTTTTTTTTTATAATGAGTGCGTATTCAAGGGGTTGTCAACATTGAATCAACAAAGTATGAGCGGAGCGTTAAAGGAAAGTTAAACAGGAGATGAAATTAGATACCGATTCATAGTGGTTTTGAATGTCTGTAAATCACAATGGGAGGGAAAATTTCATCCACATAAAGCATCATTTCACATTATTGTAGTGTGGGTAAAAACTGAGTCTCTAGACTTTGCAGTACTTCCAGAGTTGGGCTACAGGGTAATTCGGAGTATTAACCTGGAGCCCTGTTTGTACAAGTATAGCCATAATAAAAATTGTAACAAGAAATTTGTTTGCTATGTTTAAGTAAAAGAATCATTTTACTTATCAATTTAAGGCTCTTTTCTGAATTTTACCTAAGAGAAAAAAAAACGTTTAACAGGATACAAGAGCACTTGTCCATATATGAGAATCATACTCAAGCATCTGTCGAATTTAAGCCTTTAAGATTGTAGGCAGATCAGATGGGACGAAATATTTCTTACGTCGACCAAGAAAACCTGAACCAAGAACGGAAAACTATTCGGTTTCTTAAATGCAAATGTCACCCATACTTATTGGCATAAGGGCAGAAGACAGAAATGAAAGAACGTTTGTCCGCTAACTTCTTCTAAACCACGCAATGAATCCTAAAGGGGTTTTCACCATCGAGTAGATAATTTTTTCCGGGAGGTCTATATGTATACATGTACATATTTGTCCCGCACTATATAATATGCGAAAGTTGATTTAATTTACCCGAGGTATGCAACACTTTTAACTCGGCCTGAACGCTATTGAGTACACGCGAAGTTAACCGTAAAGAACGTGTCTAATGAATGTGAAGACCTAAAGTCTTAACTTAAAATTATTAATTAGTTTATAAAAATCATTCTTTTTATTGTTATTGCTATTTTAGTTGCACTTTTTAAAATGAATATTTAATTTCGGTACCCATAATGAGACACATGAGATTTTGGAAGTTTGGACTTCAGCTCTTTTGTTTAACAAAAAATTATTGCCATAGTGCATTTTTATAAATTTTGTTGGTATTAGTTATGCGTAAACACTTTCCATGTAAGAACAAAAAGCATAGTTTTAAAAATTTGAGGTATCGCAATATTCAATTGTAACCATTTTTTCGTTCGTTACATGAAAAATATATCTCTTAATTTTTATTGGTTTTTTTTTCAATACGCCCACTTTTAAGAGCGTGATTTTTTATAAAATACCTTTATTTGGGTAAGATCATTGAAAAACTACTCGATTTTCAGCTGTAGTTTTACACATATGCCTTAAAATTGACTAATGATCAAAGCTCAGTTAGCGCTTTAATATTAGTTTTTTACAAATTTTTAGAACACGCCCACTTTTAAGGGGCGTTTCCGTTAAAAGAAGTAATATGCATTATTTGTTTTAATATTTTAACTGTCGGTAGCAATTTTGAAGTAAGAAGATGAACATTTTGGTTTGTATTCCTTGGTTACGTTGCAGCTTGTGTTTCAAGAATTGTTAAAGACACCCATAATCGCTATTTCCATGCAAAATCAAATTTTTGAAAATTCAAGTTATGTCTTTTTTTGTTCAAATCGAGCTACAAGCCTAAAACTGAATGTCACTAACCTCATATTAATTGCCTTGGCAATGATAAGTCTCAACTTTGGGCGTGGCTCACCCCTTTTTTATTTCGCTAGCGAACGCATACACATACAAAATCAACAGTTCGTTGCAACGTACTGAAGCTCTCACTTATGTTTTTTTTTGTATTCGTTGGTTACTGAAAGATGACATGTGCATGCGCATATATGAAGAAAAAATAAAATCTAAAAAAATAATATTCTACAATATATTGGGCAGACTAAAATTATTGCGCAATTGATCCCTTGAACGGTCAATTATATCTCAATGTCTCCTGTTACCACAATATTTTGTGGGATGTTAAAATTGTTCGTGATACTTAAACTCGTTTAATATACCGCTAACTCTGTCTTTCATCAACGATCCAATATAGAATAATCTGCACGAAGGTTGGTATATTGGGCAATAATATTGCACCACCGTGTAATTTTTCCGCCTTATTTTCCTTCAATATCTTGGGCAATAATATTGCAAGTTATGAGGTTTTTTTAAACTTTTCAATAATTTGTCAAAGAAATCAGTTGATCAGCGGAGAAAACGAAAGAAACGTTTGAAGTTCTTTACTTACCATTTTAAGGAATGGTATTTCAAAATTTCTCCCACGACGACATTTTTTTCAAACAATAAAGCATTATTTGTATTAGTTATTAAAATTATAATTTATAATTATTAAACTGTTGAAATTTTGTTTCTATTTCAGCGTTATACCTACAACTACATACATGACAAATCAATCTTCCACGAATGGCCCCAATTGCTGCTAGAAAATAATGATTTGGCGAAAGATCGTAGCTTTTACAAAATTGGGGAGCCTATTCTGCTTTACAATTTAGAAGTAAATGAAATAATTGTGTATGGTAATATTTCAAGTCTTGCAAACATTTTGAAAAATACTTCTAACCTAACTTCCACTTTTCTATTTACATGCAGATCTTCCATTTTCTCTAGTCGGGCAACACTGTCAAATATTTGAATCTGTGCGTCATTTAGAGTCGAAGAAAACATCTTGCCACCTTTCATTAGAAAATGCAAAAACATTGGAATCATCCTTGTTTCAAAAACTTTGTACATCTTTTCTATTGCTAAGACCAGATACTCAAATTCCTTTAGACTCTGATGGAATCATCAAGGAAACACCAGAAGAATTCATTCCAATAACACTCTTTCATTGTACTGAAGAATTCGATTGCGTGAAATCTGGAATCAATAGCTCTTCGTTTGAAATCCTTGATGATTCGAGTTATAGCAGCTTAATTAAAACACGAATAGTCCATAACATTACAAATTTGATCAACTGTGATGTCTACTTCGTGCGATCTGGCGAAAAATCTGATAAAGTCTGGCAGAATTATGAAGTGAAATTCGTGCACGTTAATGAAACAGAAGGAACCCCCTCAAATGTTAGTGGAGCTTTGGGTTACAATGCAGGGAGCCCACTTATTATTGGGCAAAAAGTTCTTCTTAATGAAACAGCAGATACAATGGATTCCAATCGTGTTCTTAGTTATTTTCATCCCAACTGGACCAATCACATCCACATTCATATACCAAAACGAATTCAAGACCGTTGTGAAGAAAGTCAGTTGACTGTTAATTTTGCTGAAAGTGTCCTCGTGCAGTGTTCGGTTCAGCTCGAGAACTCAACAGAACTAACTAGTGAAACTAATTTTACAAAAGTCTGTTGCGAATTACAAGAGCGTTCGCTACAATTTTTACAAGTTCGAGATATTTTAAGACACCCAGAAGATTATTTTATTTCCACTTTGGGATATCCTGAAAATAAGACAAATTTGTGGACAAAAATTGGAATAAGAAACTATGAACACTTGCCAGTAATTGGAAACTATGTGGATAAAGAAGATGCTTTCATTTGCCAAAATATGATCCTGGGTTTGAAATATCAATTTTTAACTGTAAATGAAGATGTTCATGGAGTACGGCATCAAAATCTATTGCATCAAGCATGGATTGAAATGGGAACGAGACATGATTTGCAATTTCAATTCGATGAGCTAGTATCGATTCCTTTAACCTTTGCAACAATTTTTCAGGATCTACAGGAAGTAAGCAATGGACTTGATTTATCGCCAAGTTCCAGTATCATATGCATCAGTGTTTTAGTTGCAATTATTTATAGCAATCGTAGTTTTATTTTGTAATATAAAATAATTTAAAATAAACTGAATAACAAATTTTCCATTAAAGAGTTAGATCTTTCATTTGTCCCAAAATAAGTATGTTTGAGACTAAGCTTCCAACCTGGAAACAAAAAATAAAGAACACCGAATCTATAAAAACTAATCTTGCATCAAGGCTGGAAACTACAGATTCTTAATCTAAAACAGTTCCCTTTTGTTATGTCAAACCTTGAATTGTAAACTCAGCTATGCACAGATTCTACAAAACTCACAATTTATACTTATCAAAAGACCGTTTACCAATTCTTTGTCTAAAAAAAGAAGACCCGTGTTGTATAACCGAACACCATTTAGCGAAACAGCTATATGAATCCTTATAATGGGCTACAAAATGGAAACTAGTGTTGGTTTGGGCTTCTACTCAGAGATTCATATGGCAGAGTTGGCAATCTCTACCTGTGGACTAAAATCGTAGCTGGAACTTGTTGTTGCGTAAGGCTCTGTAGGGTCTTATAATCATAGCGGTGTACTGGGAAAAGAAAAAGCTGATGAGCTGGCAAGAAAGGGATCATTCCCAGATCCATATACAGACAATAAGAAGCCAGCCCTTGTAGGCTTGCTTTAACAAAAAAAAGATGATTATAAAGCTGAATAAGAAATCGCTACGCACCATTAATCGGGACTTAATGCTTCTGGTATGGTAGACCAAATATGCTCTACACAACCAAGCTTACAGTCCATCGTGTATATATCAACCAATATACGATCCACCCGGAAAGTCAAGTACACTTGTATTCCGTTGCTCACCAGCAAGTTGGTTGACATCGATCTTTACTTGATTGAGAAGTGCCCAAATTTTCTCCACACTCTCCAGAGATCCAGGACCAGACATCTAATATATAAAGTTCGTTATTACATTCGTTGATACATTCAGGGCCGAGTATAATCTTTCTATTAAAACACAGTAGCTGTTTTTCACCCGATTGTGAAGTATTCACTCTTCTGGCCCATGCTGTTGAACAGGAATGATTGCCTTTTTGTTCTCTAGAGTGGGTTAAACTTCATACTAGATGCCTTCTAAAGCCGAAGAAACAACAATTACTATACTTAATTAGGGTGCCGAAGAAAGTCCATTGTGGACCACGGCCTCAACCAACATACCACGTCCATACGCTCCACTTGCCGAAGCCATCTAAGCCGAAATAAATAACGATTGGAATGAGTTATTCATCGACTGATCATTTGGCATTGATGTCTTGTCCAAGCCACATATGATGATGCTCTGTTCCTGTTGACAATATACAACACTTTGTCTTATCTTTATTACCAGCATGACCTGCCCAAGGCACCTGAAATTGGCATCATTCTTCCAAGAACATTAATATCATCAGCATTGCCAAGTAATTGAACAGATTCAAATTGCTAGTTTTGTGCGATGGCTTAAAAAGAATATTGAAGAGGTTTACATGATAGCGCGTCACCTTGTCGTAAGGGTTGTTCGACAACGAAGGAGGTACTTTCCCCAACTTTTACGGAACAACGCTAGACTTCAAACGCCGTGGAAATTTGGCAAGGTTCAATCAGGTGTCGCGCGAAAGGGATTAGACGCTCACACAGAAGTAAGATTGTACCAACAATGCATAGTTTTATGGTTTCAAGATTATTTATACAACTAAGCACCTCAATTTCACTGGCCACAATTTATAAGTTGTAAGTGCTTTGTTTTTAATTGATTGAAATGTCTGAAAGTAGACAAAAATAAAACTAAAAAATGTCATTTAAAAAATAAATCAACAAGATTTAGTTCGAAAACGGGACAACTGCTTTTATTCAACACTTTTCGGACCCATTTTATCAAAATTTCAGTTTAACACAATGGCAACTGCTGATGCAAGCTATTCAGGTAAGAAACATAATGTATCAGTCTCATCTGCAAATGTGGCATACTGTTCTAAGGATGATATCGCCAACAGCTGGACAAACTCTGCACACAAAACATGTGAAGATATTTTGGTCATAAAGTCACAATAACCATATTCGGTCACTGTGAATTTATATCCAATTTAAGCTTGATATTAAGTTCCGTTCCAAGCATACTTTAGCGCTTAATACAATTCATTTTTTAGGTCATAATTCTTGGAACGAAGAAGAACCTGAGAGAGATGATCAAGCTATTGAAAATCAAACACTTCGAAAATCTACCTCGACCATAGCATTGCATGCAGAAAATACTCTGCGTCAGCAAAATGAGTCAAGAACTGCTCTAGAGCCAAGTGACGATGGCATACTTCTAGCACCGACTGAAGAAGAATTTGAAAAGCCACGTAGTCGAAAATCCATTTTAGAAGAACACGGTCTTCTATTGGGTAAAATAATAGGATGTGGAAGTTATGCCAAAGTAAAGGTGGCTTATTCAGAAGAATTGCGAAAGGAAGTAGCTGTTAAGATTATTTCGAAATTGAAAGCACCACCAGAATATACGAAGAAATTCTTGCCCAGGGAAATCGATGCAGTTAAGGGCTTACATCATGAGAATCTTATACAATTTTATCAGAGCATTGAAACAAGTCATAGGTAAGTAAAGCAAGGATGTGTTCCTTTGCGAACCAAATATCTCTAATATCTTACCAATGGATTTTTCTAGAAGGATTTCTTTGTTTCACCATATCCATGTCAGGTTTTGTTAGCAAAAGTAGGGGTATTTAAGCTATTTGTTTGTGTCCAAGCTTAACATTCTATCTTAGCAACTTTTGTGTTAACCTGTTTATATACCTAAACGTCTTATAAGTCATTTGGGAGTATGTATAATATACATTTATGTATGGAAGTAAAACAAAAAAGGTTGGACATTTTTCATGCGCCAGTAAAAACTTTGGTAAAGGTTCTTAGAACTATCATTTTATCTCTCTATAGGACGAGCTTTTTTCTTAAATTGTTTCAATCCCAGCTCGTGTTCTGTAACCCCTAATGTAAAGGTTTCATTCGTACTAAAATCACCCAGTGGCCAAAATTCGGCCATTAAAATGTGGGAAAAAAATTTCACAGCGAATTTATACGAAAAAACTGGTAAAAAAACACACCGAGAAAAAAAATAAAACAAAATATTCCCAGCACACTTACTCAGTAATACCTTTCCAACGATATATGTATCATCTCAATCCCCTCGCAATTGGTACCACAAAAAAACTGCTTGCCTATTTATATATAGAAGATGCCATTGTTCAGATAGAACAATAAGTTATGTACGAATTCATTGAATTCACTAATGAAATATGCTTATGCTCTATAAGATGGCATTACCATTCTTTTTGAAACTCTTTTTCTGACTGTACCTCCCACTCCCATGTAACGAGCCATTCAGTGTTTGCCAAATTTGTTTGGTTTTGTATCGTGTTCGTTCAAAAACGGATCCTACGATTTTTTTAAATTTAAACTTCTTTAGTATCGCTGAGATTTGAAACTCGATGAAACGGAAATGCGCCATGACAGTTTTAAGCAAATAAATATTAAAGATAAATCCGCTGTGAGAATGAGATGAAATACATAACACAGTATTTTATTTTCTATTCAATACCAACGTTAAGAAACTGAAATTAAATATTGTGGGCTTACATTGAAGCGTTGATATGGTAAAGTGCTATATTCTATGTCTTCTCTACATCAGGGTTATCTGTTGCCTCGGAAATATTTTGTGATTAAGCAAAAAATATATTATTTATTAATTTTTAAAACATACTAGCTGTCCCGGCAGACGTTATCCTGCGCTTCCGAGCAGAAAGCGTGTAAAGTTTGACTTCTTAATTAATTATATTTATACCCACCGTAAAATTATTGTAATTGTAATTGCAATATTTATTTGGCTTAAAAGTGCCATTTCAATTTGAATGAATTTGGCTTACATTAATTGTAATTTTTTAAATGTACATACATATAATAAATAAAATAATTATTTTGTCTAAAATATGAGAACATGGATGATTTTTTTTTTAAATTAAATAAACTCAGAAAAGTACGCATACGCCCGAGTGTACTATTTTGATTTTGTTTTATCGTTGTTTTTAAGTTGGAAAATTGGCAATTGCAGCAAATTTTTTTTTAAGTTCATCCGTTCATTAGTTTACTCTTTTACTGGAAATGTGAATCATTATTTTTGAATGGTTTTAATTTAATAACTTTTTTTTATTAATTTGTTATGCTTATCAACGAAAACAAATAAAGGACTTTCTCCTGCATACGTACAAGTAATTTAAAAATCTCAAAATAAACGTACTTAATGGCGTTTTTTTCACTAACCCATTCATATGTATGAAGATTATTAAGTAAGGAATTTCCAAAAATATGTTGCTTGTCAAAGAAATTATAGTTAAAGGCATAAACACATTTATATCCCACATAAGTAATTAAAAATAAAATGCACGACTGGGTCGCACAAACTTGCTCTTTTATTCGATAATTGCGAAGTGGCTGCATAGGGGAGATCGAGGTTAGTATAGACTCAACATTTTCATTTCTTTTTTATAAAAAATATTAAGACAGGTATCAATAAAATTTAAACTTCCATAAAAGTCGTTTTGTATTTCTAAATAAAATGCTACCATTAAAATATAAACAAATAAGTACATGTTAAGTAACTTTTTTTTTATGGGTAATGGGGTAAGTTGACCAACACTGGGGTAAGTTGACTATGAAATACTTTTAAGCGTTAGGTATATGAAACTGAATTGAAAAAATTATGAAAATTGAAACATACAAGACGTATTTTTTATTAACTTTGTATGTCATTAAAATAAATTCTGTGCATTCTATGCATTACAGGAACATTTCTTTTTATATATTCATCCAAGGTAAGCAATTCTATCGTCATGAGCTACCGACTGTAAATTTTTTCCATGTATTGGTTTAAGCTTGCACGCACGCTCCATAATACTTAGTTCCGTAGTACCTCTCGATGTTTTCTTCTTATAAATTCGCATTTACTGTAAATCACAACAAGAAAAACTATGAGTCAACTTACCCGCCAAAAAATGACTCTAGTAACCCCGAACGACCATCTGGCACTTAACGGCAGTTTTTCGGTAACGAGGAATGAAATGACAAACAAAAAAATAACAGACACACATATTCAGATACACACAGACACATATTGTATCTATCCCAAACAAAATTCTCGCCAAGATCCGTAAAATGCACCGAACAAATAAAAATAAAAGAGAAACAAAAATTTACTTACGAATAAAAATAAAGGTTTTTTCTTAATATCTCCGAAAATACGTCTGCTATAGTGGCGAAAGATAAAGTGAGACTGAGCAGGCAGCCGCTGTTAATGCAATGACAGAAACAAACGGCTTACGGAAATAACGCCCCAATGAAATAAGCCCCCAAACGCAAAATGAAAATACCCCCAAAACTTGTATGGAATCGGGAAGTTTTTTCACATGAAATAAGCCCCCAAAGTTTTTCAAAATTGGGGTGGTATTTCATACTTTGTTGGGGACTTTATTTCATACTTCAAATTGGGGGTATATTTCATGATGAAATGAACAACCAAAATCGACAGTGAAAGAAGGCCCCAAAATTATTCAACTAACTTGAAGTATTACAAAAAAGAAAATAAACACATATGTATGTATATTAAAAGTTTTTCTAGTTTTAACAAATTTGAGAACGGTAATGGATACCTACTGCTGAAAAATGTTGATCTAAGTCAATTGGCCGACAAACTTAAGAAGTTTCATTGAATATGTAAATATGTGACAGTAGTTGTTTTAAAGCCCACCAAACATCTGACAGCCGTGATCTAGGCCATTGTTTGTTCGTTTCATCAATTCTTACAGCAACTACTTGATAAGTATCTTAATCGAAAGGTCTTGATTTCGAACCATATATCCAAGTGATAAGATTTGAACCAACAAAACTTTTAGCGACTTTGAAAGCGTCTGCCAGGAGTTTGGTGGCCTCCAAGACACCTGCCCTTCAAAGTACCAATAGCGGATTGGTTCTTAATTTTTTTGGTACAAATATGTGAAAAGCACATTCGAGTCTGAGTATATCAGAAATGATATATGTAAATACGCGGTTAGTGTCCGCTGTAGTGACGACTAACTTTATGGTAATGGTAGCTCTGTCCTGCCATTGACTCCATGTGTCACCATAAAAGCATTACTTTATTAAAGCATTTATCCATTTCAGAGTTTATTTGGTAATGCAAATAGCAGAAAACGGCACAATGCTCGATTACATACGTGAAAAAAAGTATTTGGACGAAACGCTTGCTCGAAGGCTGTTTCAACAATTGATCAGCGTCGTTGCATATTGTCATTCCAAAGGAGTTGTGCATCGGTAAGTGATGGTTAGATGAGACAAATAGCTTGACTGAAATGTGCCCAATACAAAAACTTATAGAGACATCAAATGTGAAAACCTACTTCTGGACTCGGACTTCAATTTGAAAATCATCGATTTTGGATTTGCACGAAAGGACACTCTGACAAGTGATAACTCGGTGATTCTTTCGAAAACTTTTTGTGGGAGCTATGCCTATGCAAGTCCTGAAATTTTAAAAGGTAGGCAGTTTTTGTTGTTGTTTGAGAGTATTTTTTAGCCTTACGTTATTCTATTTTCAGGAGTTGCATATAATCCATTTTTATCAGATATTTGGGCAACAGGTGTTGTTTGCTATGCAATGGTGTTTGGCAGGCTTCCATATGATGGATCTAATGTACAAGTCCTGTTGAAAAAAGTTAATTCAAACTTGGTTTTCCCCAAACTACCTAAGGCGAGTACCGAATGCAAGCTTTTAATATTTCACATATTGGCACCACTGAAGACACGGTATCAAATATCACAAATACAGGAAGATCCTTGGTTTAATGGATTAGGGGGTAAGAATGGTGCTGCTGGATCCTCCAAACAAAAAACTTGAGTTACAAAACGGACAACAATATTAGATAATGAACATAAAATAAAAATTTAATAAGAAAACATAACTTGAAAGTATAGTGCGTTCAGGTTTCACTCAATTCTTTCAGGTGTCCTGGAAAGAATTTTCTTGATTGATAATGCAAAAAAACATAAAACTTTGATCTTGAAATTTTTTTAAAAATAGGGGTTGACGAAAGGAATTTAATCATGGGGCAAAGTGAATGATGTTCACATGCATGCGGCGCCGTATTTTTGCGGGTTCCTTGCTTGCTGTCGGGGTTGTTGCGGGCATGCTTGACCGTTCTCATGCTAGTCGAAGGAAGCAGGAACTTTACCCCTGTCAGAACCGCGCAAGCAAAACTCATTCCAGTCTTTGCGTCGATGTGTTGTGACGCACGAGAGGTTTGTCATTACCCACCCTGCAATGGTTGCCGTACTCGCCTAAGCAACCCGTAAACATCATTCACTTTGCTACTGAGGATCAGTTTTGTGGAAAACAATATTCTTAATGTTGTTTGCTTGACTATTGGCGCAAATACCTGATCATAGTCTGTTCCCCTATAAAGAATCCTTGAGCGACCCAGGCGGGCCTTAAATCTTCTTAATTTTTCATTTGCACCAGTCTTCATCTTGAACATCCATTTACTACCGACCACCTTCTTTTCATTTGGTAGTTCACATTGTTAAATATAACATTCGTTCAGTTTAAACACTTTGCTCTTATCACTTTATTAGAAAAATATAAAATTGATTAGATTTTATATTTTATCAAACATCAGAAATTTTCTGTTTAAATTATTATTCTAAATAAAATATCCGTTTCATAAAGACTTGTTTCACTATAAGGAAGTTTCTTAATCTATAAGGATTAACCACCAATAGGTTATGGGCCCAGATTTCAAGACTCTAGTGAAACAAGATACAGAGGAGAGATTATTTTAAAGATCAAAGATAAAAAGATTTCAAGAATAAAAGGATATATTAGAAATGGCTGAATCACTAAGGACATCCATCGCTAAATTGGATCATGATAATTACCATATCTGGAAATACAAGCTGGAACTTTTACTTAGAAAGGATGGTTTGTGGGAAACTATTTCGGAAGAAAAACCGGATCCAACAACAGCAGAATGGATCAAAAGGGACAGCGATGCTAAAGTTTTAATTGGCTTATCAGTTGAAGACAATCAGCTACACCACGTAAGGAAGGCTGAAACAGCAAAAGCCGTATGGGAAAAACTCAAACAGCATCACGAAAAATCAACGCTTAGCAATAAGGTCCAAATTATGAGGAAAATCTGCAGCCTGAAACTAGAAGAAGGTTCAAGAATGGACGAACACATCCAAGCTATGACGACACTTTTCGACAAATTAGTAGCTTTAGGTGAAGATCAATTATCAGACAGTTGGACTATAGCAATGATTTTAAGTAGTTTGCCTCGTTCGTACGATATACTTGTCACTGCACTTGAAGCCAGAGATCAAAAGGAACTGACTTTGGAAGTCGTTGAGGTGAAATTACTTGAGGAATACAACAGACAAAATAACGGACACTTAAATACTGCATTAAAGGTATCAAATAAGTATTCAAACGAATCCACTAAATGTTTCTTTTGCAATAGAAAGGGTCATATGAAGAAAGACTGTCGCAAATACATCCAGTGGAAAAACAACCAGAAAAAAGGAAAAGTCAACACTATAACATCCTCAGAGGAATTTTGTTTTGGATTGAGTGGCAAAATCAATGATGGTTGGGTTATCGATTCAGGAGCAACGGTTCATATATCTAACAATATCGACAACTTCATAAGTCTGGACTCAAACAATAATTATGAGAAGGTTATAGTAGCCAATGGTCAAGAAATTACACCGAAGGGAAAAGGGACTTGTAAAGTCCAAGTGCTGAACAACAATAATATGGACGCAACAATTCGGATTGAAGATGTTCTCTATATACCTAATCTTCAAGGAAGCTTACTGTCAGTAAAGAGGTTAATAGACAAAGGATTTATGGTGAACTTTCAAGAAAACATATGCACAATCAACACAAAAGATGGACAAGAAGTAGCAGTAGCAGACTTGACAGGAAATCTTTTCAGATTAAGGCTTGAAGTAAAAAATCCAAAGGTACTATTGGTTAAGGATGAACCTCAACAGAAACATTGTCTGGATTATTGGCATCGTTTGTTTGGTCATCGAAATACGGAAGCTATAAAGAGACTCGCAACTGAAAAAATGTGTAAAATGAATCGTTTGCCATTTGCTAAGTCATACAGTGAAAGCCATGCTCCTTTGGACTTAGTGCACAGTGATGTTTGTGGCCCAATGCAGACGACTACTCCAAGTGGGAACAGATATTTTTTGACATTTATTGATGACTTTAGCCGTTATACCGAAGTCTATCTCTTAAAAGACAAATCTGAAGTCTTTGAACGGCTCATTCAATATGTAGAAACTGTCAAAAATATTTTTTCAATAAAACCCAAAATAATAAGGTCAGATAATGGGGTCTCTAGTTGAGATGGCTAGGTGTATGTTATTGGAAGCAAATCTGGGATATGAGTTTTGGGGAGAAGCAGTTATGACAGCCAACTACTTACAAAACAGACTTCCATCAAGCGTCATACCAACAACACCATACGAAAGATGGACTGGAAAGAAACCAAACATAAGCTATCTTCGTATATTTGGTTCAAAGGCGTTTGTTTATGTTCCTAAAGAAACCCGAAGAAAGTTGGACAATACTGCTAAACCAAAGATTTTTGTTGGCTACGATGAACATTCCAAAGGTTATCGTTTCGTCGATAAAGCAACAAAAAAGATAACTATTAGCCGAGACTTTAAATTTTTAAACAATTCTTCAATGGATGAATCTATCAATACCAAAATTAAAGACAATGCCAAAGGAAAGTGTTCTGAGTTTGAAGTTTCAATTTCAAGAAGGAATAATGATGTTTATCCCGAACCAGATTACAACTACAATGAGGAATCAATAATCAATGAGGAGCAGCAACCTATACAAGACGTTCAACAAAGAAAATCAGACCGATCGAATAAAGGAATACCACCACAACGATTTGTAAGCGGTGCAAACATGGTTCAGGACTATCTTATGAAAGAACCTTAGAATTATAGAGAATCCTTAACTGGCAAATAAAGTGAACAATGGAAAAAGGCAATGGAAGAAGAAATTCAGGGACTTGACAAGAACAAAACATGGGAATTGGTACTTCCACCAGATGGAACGAATATAGTTGGATGTAGATGGACCTATAAGATTAAACGTGACGTCAACGGAAGTGTTCAAAGGTTTAAGGCTCGACTTGTCGCACAGGGGTATAGCCAGAAATACGGACAAGACTATGATCAAACCTTCGCACCAGTAGTAAGGCAGACAACTTTTAGACTTCTTCTTTCTATAGCAGGAAAGTGCAAAATGAAAGTTCATCACATGGATGCAAAGTCAGCTTTTTTAAACGGAGAACTAAAGGAGGAGATCTATATGAAACAACCACCAGGATTTGAAGTTGGAGAAGAAGGTTTCGTATGTCGACTTAGAAAAAGCCTGTATGGTCTGAAGCAGGCAGCTTACGTTTGGAACGAAACAATCCACAAGGTTCTCATCGAAGGTGGTTTCATCCAGAGCAAAGCCGATACTTGTCTGTATAGTAGTACAACTAATGGTACAGGTTGTTACATTTTAATATATGTTGATGACATTTTAGTGGCTAGTGTGGATGAAACACTTATAAAGAAGACGGAATTATTACTTTCTCGTCACTTCGAAATGAACAATTTGGGAGAAATTCGACATTACTTGGGCATTGAAGTTTCTAAAGATAGTCAGTCGAACTACAATATTAGTCAAAAACAGTACATTGAGAGACTAGTTAAAGATTTTGGACTTCAAGATGCAAAGAAATCTAATGTTCCTATAGAAGTAAAATATGACAAGTCAACTGATGAAGCACAACCTTTACTTAACAATACAGAATACCAACGACTAATAGGGAGCTTATTATATATAGCAGTAAATACAAGACCGGACATAGCAGCAAGTATTTCAATTTTGGCAACAAAAACCGCATCTCCAAATCAAGCTGATTGGATTGAGCTCAAGCGAGTATTGAAATATTTGAAAGGAACAGCAAATTTAAAATTAAATCTCAGCAAGGACACAACCGAAAAGGAATTGACTGGATATGCTGATGCGAATTGAGCAGCAGACAGAACAAACCGAAAGTCAAACTCTGGATATATATTTTTCATGAACCAAGGAGCTATAAGCTGGACTTGCAGAAAACAAACTTGCGTTTCTCTTTCAACAACCGAAGCAGAGTTTATAGCTTTATCCGAAGCATGCAAAGAGGCAATTTGGTTGAGGAGGATCTTAAATGACTTTGATCATACCCAAAATAAGCCCACAGTAATCTACGAAGATAATCAAAGCTGTCTCAAACTCATATGTCAAGAAAAACTCAGCAACAGATCCAAGCACATAGACACTAAATATTTCTTTGTAAAGGACAATGTGGATAAACATTTTGTCAAATGCCAATATTGCCCTACGAATGAAATGTAAGCAGATATGCTAACAAAGCCACTAGCAGCCAATCGAATTGAATATTTGAGAACAAAGTGTGGACTTCAGACGAATGAGGAGGAGTGTTAAATATAACATTCGTTCAGTTTAAACACTTTGCTCTTATCACTTTATTAGAAAAATATAAAATTGATTAGATTTTATATTTTATCAAACATCAGAAATTTTCTGTTTAAATTATTATTCTAAATAAAATATCCGTTTCATAAAGACTTGTTTCATAATAAGGAAGTTTCTTAATCTATAAGGATTAACCACCAATACACATAACTCCCAGGGGCCATTTTTTTCAAGGACTCCATCTCTTCTGTTATTGCAGAGAGCCATTCAAGTTTTGATTGGCTTGACATCAAATCCCTCACATTCTTAGGCTCAATACCTTCTTGCGTTGCGTTCACGACCTCAATTACTGGCTGCGCACAATGGTGTAGCAATAGCAGTAGCACGCAGCAATGTCAAAGTAGATGCCAAAAAAAGTAGCTCACAAAGCAGCATACACGAATACAATGTGTAGCACTGAACTCAAACAAAAATCATGTCTGCCATTTTGGTTTGTTGTTGTTTTGCAGCGCAGCAGGTCGTGAAGTTCAAGTTGAGTCGACTTGTACTTCAGCGACTCTCTCTGCTGCATCTGCTACTTCACATTGTAGCCGTGCAATACAATTTTCATACATTTAACTTTGACATTGCTGCGTGCTACTGACTGCTACACCATTGTGGCCAGTTAACCTCACCGGTGGAACTCCCTTTTAAGATCCATCCGATTGCCTTAATTAAACTATAAGCCTATTTCTCCTGGAAATATGTATATTATTGTTTTCTTGATTCTGCTCCATAGTATCTGCTCGTTCTTCTTCTTCCTATGTTCCATAAGTTATAGTTAATTTCTTGTTAGGAATCGTCTGATTGCAAATCAAACCAAACTGAATCCAAAGAAACCTTGTGACAATATATCTTTTGCCACTAGGCGATGTCGTCTGCATTATAGTCCGCACACGTCCGTATGAACTAAATCAAGAGGAGATAATGATTTGCTAAGACTCTGTTTTGGAAATGGCAGCCATATTGTTTTGCTTCTATACAAACTTCGCAACAATATTTCAATCCGCAATTCAGATATCTTGATCCCTTTCACTAAACCTTTAAAACACATATCAGTTACTACTTTAGTATCCCGATGGCCACAGACTTTATGTCATCAGTAGTGAACACAATTGCCTTTGTGATTAAGTGTTGAAAAAGCCTTGTTTGGTTGCCATTATTTGAAGAGGTTCGATTGAAGATCCGCCACCGCAATCTCTCTCTTTCCATGTTTGATATCACAAAAAATGTTGATCTTGAAATCTGATATGAAAACGTTCGTTAATTTTTCCGAAATTTCATCGTTATTCTGGTTAAGGAAATTGAGGAATCCATTGCCACGTCCCTCAGATGTAACCTGATTACCATTTTCCACACTGATATTTTCGTGATGATTAGTATCGAGATCAACAAAAAACTTTTGTCACTGGCAATATGGCATGTGGCACCTTTGCTATAACAAAATTGGTCATTTGTATTTTTTACTTTTCGTAGTCTTTGTTATATTGAAGCTGATGCAAATGGGAAGACACAGTAATTGTGAAAATAAGATATCAACATCATCATGTCTAGTTTAAGAAAATAAGTGGGAGTGAAAAACGATATAGAAAGAGGGGGACTAAAAAAAAGTTACATAAAAGTATCCAGTACTTTAACAATGATGACTTAATTGATAATTACGCGAGTGAACAGTGATCCGAAAGTGAAGAATTGCACCTTACCAAAAGTTAAAGAACAGTATATACAGCACCCGATACTAGTGTAGATCCAAAACAACCACAACAAGGTACAAGGCAAAAATCAAAGTCAATCATATTTTAGTGAGGACAAAATTTGCATTTTCACCATATTCGGTTCGTGATCGTAAAAAGACATTAAATACCTAAAAGCTTTTTCTCTTAATATAGTGACAATATAGATCTTTTCTAGAGAAGCATTACTGTATTGTAAGTCTGGCATGAGCCCTGAACGTAAATGACTTAATTTTATTATGTACTTCATTTTTTTGAAGTGAAACTTCCTTAGGCGCATGAGGGTAAAATTTTTACTGATGCAGCGGAAATAAGTGTTTGTGAACTTCGTCCATAGATAGCGCACCAAACGTTCCTCTTATTGGGAGAACTATAGATTATAAATACGGCGCATTATGACTTATGTCCCACCGAATAAATTTTTTGTGCATAAGCTTAAAGAATTTCCTCACTAAGTTTTTAAAATTATAATGTTTCACTTAGTTTTAGAACAATTTTGAATCGTTTATCTTCGCAAAACAGCTACTACTTATCTTGCAATGGTTGCAGGGTTGAAGTAATACGTTCCTTGGATTTTCGAAACAAATACCGCAGGTTATGGTTTCATTATTTTGTTGTTGTCCAGGGTCGTTCGAATCATTTTCTTCGTTATCACTTGCTGATGAGTCAGAAACTTCAGAAAATTTAGTATTTGAGAATTTGAGAAAACTATATAAAAAAATCGCGCGATTTTTTTATTTGGTTTTCTCAAATTCTCAAATACTAAATTATGTGTATAGATAATGTGTGATTTTAAGTTAATTCGGGTTATCAGATATCTTCCTGTGAAAATCCCATCCAAATCGGCCCATAAATAATAATTTTTGAAAATTGCGACCGCAGCGCCACATACAGGAGTAATTAAAATAGCCTTAGTTACTCCTAACAACATCAGCTATCCTCCAGTGAAAATCCCGTCAAAATCGGTTTAGCCGTTTCCGAGATTAGCAGGCAGACACTTTAAAAATTGCGTTTTTGTTATAAGTATACCCTATATATATATCTATTTACTTTCATTCGCATTTAGTAAAAAACTGAGATTTTGAAATTACAAACAGACACTTCATTTATATTTGTGTGTATATGTATAGATATTTTTCGTGCTGGTGTATGGTGTTATGCTTGTTTGCTTACTAACAACTAACACCTGCACTTAATGATGTAGCCAATGAGCACATAATGCTATTGTGTTGGCTAAATCTCTGATTGCAAGTTACGCTTTTTGCATCCGTGCTTACCATTTCAGCCTGAATATTTCTCAAGCTTTAATTCATTCTACGTTGAAGAGGAATTTCTGGACCGAGTAGTCCACAAATTCTCGAAACCATAGCAGAAAAGCTCTCTATATAAAAATTCTTTAATTTCTTTGTCGACTATACTTTTAACACGGGAGCTGATGAATTTTTGTGTAAATTCTTCTTGAAGCACTTGTTCTTTCCGAACCTCATACACATCTATGGATATATACAACATATGCCCCTTTCCAACCCACCAATCATATTTGCTCAAGTCAGAATCCATCGTGTCTACAAAAAATTCTCTCCAAAAATAAAAAAAAAAATTATAGAAGAACCATCCATTCAGAGAATAAACCATGAAGTGTTTTAATTATTAATTTCCGGTCTTTCAAGCCAACATAGCTCATAGTATAAACAACACAGTGCATATGTGCACTGCTGTGCATTTGTGCAATGCATGCTGGGTGCTTCGGTGCTCCGGTACTCCTTCTGTTCCTACTTTCCACTTCCCAGCGAGCCGCACATCAGGGGCAGCGAGGAATGATATTCAATGTGCAAATATCCGTCCGCTATGAATATTTTGTGAACATTTAAATCTGCCAGGAGCACATATTGCTGAGAGAATACCTACGAATCCATTCATGCCGGAACAACCGGGCTGAGGCCCGGTTAACAAAATAAAATAAATTTCCAGAATTTATTTCCGGTTATGTGAGAATTTATGCGGCGGCGGGCGGGCTGATAGTAGGTACCTACCGTCGTCGTCGTCTCTCTACTACACGGGGTAGCCTTGTCCGCGGCTAGGCTCGGATCGGATCGGCTCTACTCGACTCGACTGGACTCGTCTGTCGGATTCGGATCCCTGAAATGGTTTAAAATATTTTTGCCTGCACTTTTTGAGAGCGCACACGTCTGGCATTTAGTTATATAAATGTTTTTTTGTTGTTTTTTTTTTTTTTTTTTTTTTTGTATTTTTCATCAGCATTTAACAGAGACGTTCATGCGGTGGAGTGTAAACTAATGGAAATGGCGGGCGTTTTGAATGTCGGGAATAAAACGATTTAAGACAGAGTGAATATACACGCATGTGGTGTTGGTGGTAGTTAAATTTATGTCAGCTACAGGTACATAAAATTCTTCCAGTTAAAGGACCTATCAAGGGTGAATGTGTTTTTAAAAGCATTCCTTTTTCAAAATTAACTTTGACGGTTATGATGCTATACGGAAACTTACATCGGATGCAGAATATGCGGGCGTGTGTTTGTGATTTTATGCCTGGGATATGAAAGGGCCCTTTGAAATCTCTCTTTCCTCGTAGAAAAAGGATTTCAAACACTAAATAAAAAATAACACAATATACCAAACTGCTTTGGAAGATTATACCGACTCCTCTAAAAATGTTTTAACCAAATTGCGGGTGCTAAGAAAATTTAAGGAGATGATGTTGATTTATTTAAATTCTTAAAGTCAAGACATTTTCCACATTCACAAAGTGCGGCACAACAACAAAAATTTTGTGTATGTAAAACAACACCAACCTGCTAGCCTCCGCAGATATAGTGTAAGAGCATTTGAAAAAATTATGGGCAGTGTGATTAGACACCATATTTCAGGCCTAAGGTGATGCCAAAATGGACTTTCAAAAATCTACTGTCAGAATGTTTTTCCTCTTATTCCAATTGATGATGCAATCTTTAAGGGACACAAAGTTTATGTTGGGTTAACATTTACACACTTGAGCTTCAGCACTTTGACTTTTTAGTAAAATCGTATAAGTAGTTGTTTTGTTTCAGAAGTTTTTAGAAAATATGTTTTTTCTTCACTTCCAATTAATTGTTAATAAAATAAGTTTCTTTAAATAAATAAAGAGTGTTTTTTTTAGAGGTATAGAACTTAAAGTTGGCAACACTATTTTAACTGGTGGCCATTTTGTCAGCTGTCAAGTGATTTATTTATTTTTAGTTTGGTTTGGGAACAACGCTTCCAAATTGTGCAAATTTATTTTGAAAATCATGGTTCTTTTCGAAGTACGTATCGCGCACTATGGTGTCCATTTTACGGTGTTTAGTGATGAAGCTCACTTTTGGTTGAGTAGATACGTCAATAAACAAAATTGCCGTGTATGGAGTGATGATAATCCTCAATTGTATGTTGAAACACCGTTACATCCACAAAAACTGACTGTTTTCTGTGCTTTATGGGTTGGTGGAATAATTGGTTAGTACTTCCTTAAAAACGATGCTGGCCAGAACATTACAGTCAATGGTGACATCTATAGAGCCATAATCAGGGCCGTCGAGAGGAATTCCGGGCCCGGGACGGACAAATCCCGGGCCCCTCATATATACTCTTTTTTTACTACATGCCTACTCCTGCTACGGCCAAATACCTATTGCTAATAGCATGGTACTAGTAACAATGAGAAGAAAGGATGAAATATTTTTTATAAGCACAGTGGACCGAAAAAAAGTGTCCATTATCTGATCATTCCCACGGGTTTCGTCCAGTTGAAACAGGGGATGTAAAGAAAATAATTCGGCATACGAGTAGATCGGTTCGAATCCACATCTAGAAGTTATCAATCAAGTTCTGCATTCAGTGCGTTATTGCCAACCGCATGCTTGTAAGTAAAGGAAAAACACGTTCGTTTAGTTATTAAAAAAATTTTTTGAGAATAAAACAGATTTTATTAATAATATTTAACATTTTTCTTTATTTTAAAAGCTATGTATTGTAAAACGTTTTCATTTCAACTTTTGCATTCTTTTTTTTTTACATTAAAAATATTATCACAATATTGCCTTTAGAGTTGGTTTGTATTCGACGAAATATTTCTTTATTGAATACGAGCTTTCCTAGATTTCTGAGCAGCAAAACTACTTATATGTACATCGAAATTCAATTACTTTGCCAAAGGTGCTTCTATGCATAGTGTAGCAAGTCCCGAAACACGATCTTGCTATGGGCACGAGCGATAACATTTTTTTACTCCGGCAAGGACGCTAAAGGAACGTTCGGCACTAGCTACGTTGACCGGCAGAGCCGGATTAGCCACGCAGGGCCCGATCCAGCTTTTTCGCCGCCCTGGGCAAAAATTTAATTTGCCGCCCTTTTGCAATGAGAACATAAGTTATAAAATTGTTGGTGCATTTTTTGACCGACTTTTGAAAAATAGAGTTATTCATTCCGACCCGTAAGAATGTAATAATGTTGGAAATTTTTATTTGGACAATCAAGCATGACATTACGATCATAGAGAAGCCGAAAAAATAGGTCGGACAATTCTGTCTGTCTGTCCGTCTGATTGTATCGGACCCTACACCCTTAACGGCTGGACCGATTTGCTTCAAGCTTGGTACACAGAACACAGTATTATTATAACATCTGATAGATTGATTTTTAGACCTAGCATTCTAGCTGCGAAATTAACGGTACCTGCCATGTGATTTTTATTTACAAACTCATTTAGGTATCTCAAAAACGGCTTATACGATTTTGTTAAAAAAATTTGAGTAAAATGTATGTTTTGGTTGGAATAAATTTGTCTGGAAAATTCTTTATAACGGTAACTCCAATAGGGCCGAATTTTGCGTATCAGATTTTCTCCTAAGCCACTTAAAGGATTTCGATGACATTTTTTAAGTGAAAGGCCTTTTATAAACGAAATAACTTTGTTACCTACTTAAAATTTCATAAAAAATTAAAGTTTTTTTTTTGATTATTTCAAAAACATTTTAATAATTTTTTAAATTTTGTCTTTCTGGTAAAAAGCAATAAAAGGCGTTTTTCTTTTTTAGTTCACAGCAGAGCCTAAGTGGTCAAACAAAAATAAGTTTTTCTTTTTTTGCTTCAAAGACTTCAGAGCATAGAATTTGTATTTCTTTGCTCCGTGAGAGTGTGTTCAGAGAGCTCCAAATAAATAGGTGAGGCAGACTGAGCTAAAAGCCAAACGAAAATATAAACGTCAAAAGTGATACGCGTCGAAACCAACCAATACCAATTCAATCGATATTTTATAGGCGCGGCGGCTGGAAATAAAAACCAATAAAATGGCCGCCGAATTGATTTTAGGTGTTAAAAAAAATGGCATAAGAAGAGGAAATTAATGGGATATTAAATTCGTTTCATTAATAGTTCAGAGCGCTCTGAACACCATTGGTTCAGAGGACTTTCAGAGCGAGCTCGATAAACTCGAACTTTGTTCAGAGCTCTTTTCTGAATGAAAACAGAAAAACGCCTAAAGTGCTGGAAAGTGCATTCAAAAAAAAAAAAAAAAAAAAAAAAAATGGGGAAAAATGTTTTCGAGAAGTTTTTTTTCTAAAAAAATCAAAACTGTTCAAGAAATCAGATGGCTTACTTCACTTTTTTCCCCAAAAAACGTTTTAACTAGCATTTTTTAAGTGATTAATAAAATACTTCGACTTTATAGTTTTGACGGACATATACAGTCAAAATTCTTTATAGCGAACCTTCAATTGAACAAAAAAAATGTAAAATTCGTTATAAAGAAATGTGAAATGTGTTTTGAAACCTGGTGTTCCTTTTTATTTTCAAAGAAAATTGGTATACAAAAGAAATTAATGAAAGAAATTCATATCTTTTGTTAAGAAATTTAATTTTTGATTGCGCATTTACAATTTTGTTTTTTATTTTACTATATTACAATTTAGAAAATAAAAAATTTGCAGCATCTCTTATTACCATAGTAGGGCTTTTTCGTCTCGTCTGAAGTAAATTCTTTTCAAATTGCTATTGTTCTCGATTATTATTGATCATATCGCTGACAATAGACCTTAGTCTTCATCGGACCAATTCAAAAAAGTACCAATGGCAGCTTTGTTTAAACAACTGAGGATTGAACTTGTTTTACCTTCGAAACGCGACTTTGCAAACTTAAACTAGATAACTGTACATTTTTAAATACATTTATACGTTCGATGGAACCTAAAGCTAACTAATATGGGATATTTTTTTAAGAAGAAGGAAGACAAAATGAAATTTGCTATAGAATGGAGAGTTCGTAGTTTTACTGTACCTTATTTTCTCCCATGATGATCTTAATTAGAAGGAAACAAGTAAACATTTTTTAGAAAGACATACATAGCTTTAATAATCCTCAATTTTCAAATTTTGCCGCCCTTAAAATTTGCCGCCCCGGGCAAATGCCCGGCGCGCCCCCCCCTGGATCGGGCCCTGTAGCCACGAAGCAAGAGTAGCAAATGTTACGGGCCCCGCGCATTTTGGGGCCCCGCACACCAAAGATTTCTGACCATAAAAAAGTATTAGGGTTAGATTGAAGTTAGAAAAATGTCCAATCAATGTAGATACGATAACTTCATACCAAAAACTATGTTTTGCACCGCACTACACGCAAGTTGGCAATACTGCAAAAATAACAGGGGAATTCACTAAATTTTTGTCGAGCTAATCGTAGTAATCCGACCAATTTTAATTACCAGGAAATACAGAAGCATTAATCCTCTTTGATTTCATTGAAAATTTATTTACATTTTTCCTCTTCTACCTATCGATGGGGTTGTCTTACGAACTCACTTAAAGAAAATACGTCAAAAATTCCTGTTTTGAAAATTTTGTCGGACACTTGGTGGTCAGCCCGGGCGGATGCTACGAAGGCGCTTTTATGTGGTTTTACTTCTATCAAGGATACTTTGGAAGACTTTTTTAATAACGTGGATCAAAAGCCAGAGACCCGTAATCAAGCTTATGGACTAATTTCAAAAATGAGTAAGTTGGAAACGGGAATAATGACAATATTATGTGGAATATAATCCTAGAACGTTTGCAAGCGACTAGTGCTGCACTGAAATCGTCATCATTGATAACGTACTCACTGCTTTAGGCAATCGTGTGAACAGTTATCATAAAATTGCTGAAGTTTTTGGAATATTACGAGAGCTGAAATCTCTTCCACCAGAGAGATTTTGGAAAAATCTACTATCATTGTAGGTGCTTACGCAGATGATTTGGAGGACAGCCTGGGCAACAAATTAATCCAATTCGTTGCTAGTATTATTAACAGCAAGAATCACGAGGCTCTGGAACTGCAAGCTTACAAGCTTTTGATACATAATTCTTTACAATCTTGTTTTCAAAACGTTGAAATTGCTTTGCCCATTTATTTGTCTCTCATGATCACCAACTGCAATGGTGAACGATCTTTTTCAACATTAAAACGTGTTAAAAATGAGATGAGGAACACGATGAGCCAACAACGTCTGAATCACCTCACTTTAATGAACATTGAATATGATTTACTCCGAGAAGTTGATATTAACAGTATTATTTATAAATTTTCTCAAATTAAATCAAGAAAAGTTTATTTGTACCAGTTTTGTTTTATTTAATACCTTAAACTTGATAACCTAAGACAATCCAAGGGCCCCTTGATAGGATATGCTACAGGCCCGCGCTGGCTTAATCCGACACTGGTGACAGGTATGGTGCAACACACACGCAGAGCAACACACACATTTGGGAAAATCGTCTCCAAGTTCTGGGAAAAAATTGCATTCAGCAAACTCAATGGTGGAAGTTCTGCTTCGAAATTGGCTTCATAAATGTGTTTCAGATGAATTAATTCTTCCTCCAATTCTTGAGATACATGCGATTTGTACTTTTGAATAAAGCGTGTAGTAGAAATTCGAATCTCAGTTTCGTCCATTGTTGGAAACTGCCATAAAAGTGAAAAGGTTGAATTCAAATTTTTCATGACATCGAACCGACGAGAAATTCCAGATATAAGTTTGTTGAAGTTTGTTCCTTCGTCTGTATCAATTTGTTCTTCACCTTGACTTTCTCCGAAATGTCTCTTTAATTATTGTCTTTTTCGGGTCGATGTGAACGATTCTGAAATATCTCCCAATCCAGCCGCAACTTCTTTGCAAAGCTGCAAATCGGAGATCAAACTATCGAGGTTTCGAACTTCAACGTCAATAGTGATATCGCTGGCTTGAAGAATGATGCTTCTTTCATTTATAGCGCTCAGAACCCAGATTGAAGACATCAGGACACATTCAAATTTGTGCATATATTTTAATACGTCATGTACATCTCTTCTAGCTTCAGCAGTTAAAGTGAGATCACTTAATCCTTCTAGTGATTTTCTTAGTTTATTGAGATGATTTGCAAATGGTTTCACTGCTTCAATTCTAGCTGGCCATCTTGTGTCGGATAGTTTGTGAAGGAATCCCGGCACATTTTCCTTAAGAATTTGCCAACTTTGTGCACTGCTGCTTAACAAGTTGAAACACTTTTGAACAACTCCGAAAAATGTGATTTCCGCAGTGCAACATTCCGCGGAATTTACTCGTACATGTTTATAACTCACTTCATCAATACTGTATTTTATATTTGAACACCTAGTTAGGTTTTCTACACAAGAATATTCAATATTAACTTCGAAGTCTTAAAGTCAAATCAGCGATATTTTATAGAGATTTGCAAATAACGGTCCTAGCGAAAACCCTTTCTCGATAAGAACAAATAATTTCTAAGTAACAAACAGAAATTAAATAGATATGAAGAAAAATCCGAATAAAAAAAAAATATATATTTTGTGTTTTTCGAAATTCCGGGCCCCTTATTAAGACTGAGGCTGATACAAAATTTCAAAATTTACTTTAAATTACAAAATAGTTTGTGCTCACTAATATAAAAGCTAAGCGATTTTCTATCATTTTCTTTAAATCGCCGGAGTCGGTCAATTTGTCTCTAGATATTTAAAAAAAAACATGTCAACATTAGTCAGGGGCCCAAATCCGCAAGCGTGATTTTTTCTTAAAAGATAACGTTCACATAGGGCCCCGATTTTGAAAGCGCGATTGATTTTTCAAGTTTCCGAGCCGCTAGAAAATCACGAGAATATATTAATGCTTGCGGATCAGGGCCCCAAGATGCATGAAAAATCTATCTCAAAAAAAAAAAAAAAAATACAAACAAAAATTACAATTCAACTTTTTGTTTCAAATTTCGGGCCCCTTGAAAATCACGGGAATATGTTAATGGTTGATGAGGAACTGGGCCCCAGTTGGTATGAAAAATCTATATGAAAAAATTACGATTACACGTATGGCTTCAAATTTCCGGGCCCCTTAAAAATCCCGAGCCCGGGGGGATTCCCCCCTTACCACCTCCCTCTCGACGGCCCTGGCCATAATTACTGACTTTTTCGTTCATCAATTGAACATTCATCACACAGCTCTTGCCAGAGTTGATTTGTTGAAGGAAACGTTCGGTGGGCACATAATTTCGAATTTCGGTCCTGTGAATTGGCCTTCAAGATCGTGCAATTTAACGCCGCTTGACTATTTTCTGTGGGGATTTGTGACTCGCTAGTCTACGCCGATAAGCCCGAAACGTTTGACCACTTGGAGGACAACATTTCGGGTCATAATTTGTGCGTTTCATGAAATCTTCAGTGGTGAATATGCCGTTCTTCCACTTCTCAACAATGTTGCAACACTTCCCACAATCGCGGGAGCTATAGCAATTCCACTTTGAGCACGTATTACTGCTAATAGCAATGATATCAGGAACGTTTTCCCATCTTTAATCGCGGCACTAACGCTTTATTAGTAAATGTCATGGTTGATTTGTAATTCCATATAAATACAATATGCGGAGCTGTCAAACGGAATGAATTTGCAATGATGTATATGTAAACTATTTCACTCGAAAAATCAATCAAGGGGTATTCACGATCTGGTGTAACTTGGCTTGCATCATTGTAAAAGTGGAGAAGTGCTACGTTTTCTTGCAATACAACAACAAATATTCTGGCTGTCATTTTGTTACACTTTTGCACTTTATCTATACCTCAACCCCATTGCAACAGGAAAATACAACGGTGCAAAATTTGTACTTTTGATTTTGACATTTGTTTCAACCTGATTTTGAAATTTGTGTGAGTTTTGCTACAGGTTGAAAGAAGTGAGTTCACAATCTACAAGAAATACAAACAATTTCGCACTTTTGCAATACTTGTTTGCACCAGATCGTGAATACCCCTAATATGTACTGAAATAAAATGCACGACTGGGTCGCACGAACTTGCTCTAATGAGTGACAGTGGTTTAGGGGCTTGAGATTTTGATAAAAATAAAATTTTCAAAATTCTTAAAAAAATACTTAAACTAATTTGAGCTGAAAAAAAAGTACGCCATTTTATTTCTTGGATAAATTTGAATTTATGAGAATAAATTTAGAAAAATCTGTGGAGCGGTTTTTGAGAAAAAAAGTTATTTTTGAAAAACTTTTTGAAAAAAATTTTCAAAAAAAATTCAAAAACGTTAGTTCATAGGTATTCAGCAAATACATTTATTTAAATTTTTTAAAAAAAAATTTAATAAGCAGTTTTCAAAATATTAATTTTTTAAATTTTTTTTTAAAAAATGCTTTTAAAAATACAAAAAAATATTTTTCAAAAATATTGGTATGCAATACAAATTGAGCTACCTACAGCTATATGTGTGTGAAATTTCGAAAGAATCGGTTGAGTCGTTTTCGAGATAGTCGAAAGCAAAAAAAAACGGTCCTATGGAAAGTACCGTTCTTAGCCATTTTTTAAAACTTTTTTTTCAGCCATATGATTGGTCGTACCTAAACAGCGACACTGATTTTTTTAATTAAAAATCGTTAGAGCCGTTTTTGAGAAAAATAAGCTTTAACGTAACGGTTGTATGGCAGGTACCGTTATTTTTTGAGCTAAAAAAAAAATTTCAATTTCCTTTCTGTACAATACCTAAAAAAGTCTATATACCAAGTTTGAAGCAATTCGGCCCACCCTTTTGGGCTGTAGGTCTACATACAGACAGACAGACAGACAGACAGACAGACAGACAGACAGACAGACAGACATACAGACGGACAGAATTTTTAGACCATCTTTTTTCGTCTTCGCTATCATCGTAATGTCATGTTTGATTGTTATCTCAAAACTTTTTTTTTTGACGAATGCATAACTTGCCTAATAGTACCTATAATCGCAAGTAAAAAAGAAATGGGTGCCTGCAGCGCCACCTGAACAAAATTTTCTGACTTAATTTTTTCCTAAATATGTTTCCCATTCGGTCCAGTCGTTTTTATATTTTAAGCAGTAAAACAAATTCAGTAATCACATACATTTGTATTCATATAGATAAGCTATTAGAAAAGAATAAACTAAGTTTTGAGGCGCTAGAGGGCAACATAGTCAAACGCTAACTCCACAGTACTGGCTTATAGGAATAAATAATTAAATCCGAATTAGTTATTGAAGTTCACTAACATGAATGTTGCCATCAGAGTCATGGCAAAAATTAGGGATATCGTTTACATAGAGTAAGTACCTACATAATATTTATATATTAGAGATGTTTTAATAATAAATTATTCAAATTTCTTCCAAAATTACTTTACCACTCAAGTTATAAAATAATTTATAAAACCTTAGCTCCTATCCAAAACAAAAGGAAAAGCATATTGAATAAAAGTAAAAACAAACCTAGAGCGTGCAATCTATCCCGAATAACGAAACGATCATTAAGAAAAAGAACAAAAAAAAAAAAAAAAAAAAAACCAAGAAGTTTATTACATTAAAAATAAATTAGTATATCGTAACATTTCTATCTCATCCAATCAATCGAAAAGTTTTACCCACAAAGGTATATTATGTCGGAGTATTATCCCAAGTCCAGGTAAACTTTTACGCAAATTAAATAATCCGACATTAGGAACTTCTCACGTGTGTTTGCTATTACTGATATTAAGGTTGCAACTCTCTGCCACAGTCGTCTGTCGTCTGTCGGTATCGGTCGCGTCACTTCATCCACATTTAAGCATGTGGTAGCCAAAGTCCTAATTTGTTTGCTAACCCATTTCTATATGAATATATTTATTTATAATTCTATCCCCTAGGATTGTGGGTTCCTATACTCTATACTCTATACTCTTACAGGGGAATTACAAAATTATTTAGTATACCTAACCTATGGTATAAAAACTTCATTCCTCATTTCGTATAGAAAAAAAAGGAAAAGAAGAAAAGTTCATAAATAATTTATTCACTCTCCCGGAACAATATAAATTCATTTTTAATAGTTCCAAGCACCACACCGCCATGGCACAGCACCGCACTGAAACTCGGTCGAATTCGGTCGTCTTTCTTTGTCTAGTCTAAAATCTCCCCCATATAACACATACATACATACATATACACAAACACATATGTTAGTTGCTTTTGCTACCACCATACCGCACTATACTGCCACTGCATAGTAAATGAGTTAAGCGCAAAGTGCTTTTACGTCCACAAATTCCCCTCACCAAACACCCTGTCTTTATCTCTTTGGGGGATACTATTTTCACCCAACTATTCTCCAAACCACCCCGCTTAATCGTTCGCGCGTCGTAATTATTCTGATACTAAAGTTACAGGCTGCCATCCCATCAGTTGGTGCGGCAATGATTGATGACCATTTTGATATTCTTTGGATGGAGATTTTTTTTTTTTTGTTAACTTGTTTTTATTGTTCGCCGAACTTCGTGCATCATCGACAAATACAAGGATAAAAAAAATCCTTCGACCGAAATCGATTAATCGCTTCATTTTTGCATAAACCACTTTTTAGTGTGCTTTGCTTGCACGTATGTAAATGTATAGATACAAAAAAAAAACAGCGCCCTCTGTATAGCACCTTCTCGTGCTCAATCTGACTGACCCCCCTGCCCCGCCTACTGTTCGATTAAATATGTATGCAAACACCATAAGTGTACATAAATAATGTGAATTTAATTGATTTCCGATCGATTCGTTTTGTTTTATGGTTTTATGTTTGGCGCACAGCAGTTTATTAAATAGAAATTAATATTAATCCATTAGTTTCCTTTTTGGTGCGTTTCGTTTGGATGTTTAAATGGCACGAATTGTAACTTTGCAACGAAATTAAATTAATGCAAATGACACTTATATACTTATCAATTGATCCTTCATCCACATCAAAGTTGAAATCACTTTGACGATGATATTAAAAAAATTACTAAAAATGAGATTCCAAAAAAATGTATATATATGTACATATATTCCATCATTTAACTGTTCTTACATCATAGTGTAATGTGGTGGTGGTGGTGCGTATCTATACCTACAAAATATAGGCAGGGGGTTGATGGATGGAAAAGGATTTTTGTTTGGTAGAAAAGGGTAGCCATAGCTCTATACAAACCACCAACCACCAGCAGCCAGCAGTGAATTTTGCAACCTCAGGCGCATTCCGAATGCAACCGAATGAAAGAATTAATCAAGTCCTGCATCGCGTTCCATCAAATTCATTTTGTTTTGTGGTCAGTCAACCTCAAACTTGCGAGCTTGGTTGGTTTGTGTGGGTTGTTTTTGTGGGTGTTTCTGTATACAGGGCCGGCCTGAAGGTATATTATTACAACTGATGGTTATGACGACGATCGATTTCGATGTATATATTCGATGTGCTCTTGTGTATAAAAGAAGGGCCCTGGGTGTTACGCATGATGACGATGAAAAGCTGTGGGCAGCATTTCTATTGAAGAAATTCTACTATTTCGAAATGTGTGGCTATAACAAAAGATTCTTGAGGCTTTTCCTTTGTTTGACTTCAAAACTATAAACAACTTCCATCCGTGGGGAGTTTTAAGAATTGGTAATATGAAAACCTGTACGAAAATCAAGTCCTTTTTTGGATTTTCGAAACAATCTGTGCTGTGCAGTTCAATAAATTTTACGGTACTTTTATACAGTCTGTATCTGAAGCCCTGTTTCCCGTGTTCTCAAGAAATGTTAATTTAATCATAAATTATACAGATGACACTCATCGAAATGAATAGAATCAGAGGCCTCATAAAACAAAATACTCAAGAAACAAAGATTTCAATTTCATGCTTACTTACTTGCTTATGAGTGTGGTGCTTCTAGGCCTTGCTTAGTATGCCCCTCCAGCCGGCTTGATCTCTAGCCTGCCGTCTCCAATTTTGGACTCCATGTTGTCCTATACCTGGTCGTTGCATCGGAGATGAAGTCTACCTTGACTTCTGACTCCCTCTGGTTTGGCGTTGAAGACTTTACGAGCTGGAGCATCGATGTCCATTCGCTCTACATGGCCCATTCATCTTAGTCGTTGAATTTTAATTTTTCTGGCTAGGCTTATATCGCTCTATAGTAGGTCAAGAGCAGCATACTTTCCTCCATCCTTATTTTGTAAATGAGTTGGTGTATGCGTCTAACCAGTTCGTCTTCAGGGTGCTTTAAAAGTTGGGTTTGTAAACCATCGCATCCAGCTGCTTTCTTCATCTTTATTCTGGTGATGGCTACTTTGATTTGATTTTAATTTTGGTGGGGCGGATGTAGCTCATGGTCGTCATCTATTTAGATGAACTGGTACAAGTTGGTCTTAGGCGGGATATTGGCTGTCATCGCCATTTAACAACTAGTTAAAGTAGTCTCTCCAGTGCATCTCCTCGACTTCACGTTGCTGGTGTTCTTTCTTCTTCTTCTTCCTGAGTAAGCGTTTCTCATCGTTCCTTCGCTCAACATAGAGGCTTTCAGGCATTCAGTAGAAATATGGCAAAAACATTTGTGCTTGATTTTCGAATTTAACTTTAATTACGATTGATCTTTCAGAACTCCATCAATGTTCATTGTTTGCCGGTAGCTGCGATCGAACTTTTAAACTCGTTGTAGTGAATATAGTGGTAAATGGCAAATCCTTTCATCTCTTCATATTCGCTGCACTATACCCCAGCTCTGTGACTTTCTTTAGTCTTCCAACCCCGCTTTCACTTTGAGGATTCCATTACAAGCACTCTGCTTCGCTATGGTTTCTTCATAGTTCCTCAATGTGTGGCCAATCTAGCAACATTTTCTCTGCTACGAAGTGATAGTTTTCTACAATGACTGAAAATCACTTTTCCCATCCAAGAGTTTGTAAATAGAAAACATGGTAGGAGAATTGATAAATTTAAGTTTTAATTTTTTGAGTAAAGAGTGAACACTCTTTATCTACACAATCGAGTAAAACTAAGAAACATTACTTCAAAACTGGAATAAACTTCTTTAATCACCAATTATTGATCTAAATGTCTAGGACTTAACCAGCTTGGTCCCTGGCTGCAGCTATATGAATCTGTGGGAGTAATTAATTATTGCTAGTGATTGAGGTCCCATAAGCTCATCGTATTAAATTAAGCAACCAAATAATTCTGTGTATCGACTTTCTCAAGAACCAGCTGTGCTATTTGCAAGAATTTTTTTTAATACAAACGTCGCTTTTGAGTTTTGATGTTGTCCGAGCGACAAGCGACAGCAACAACTTGATTAAATGTCTTCCTTTTTAAAAAGCACTTACTGTTCCGCACTCCTATAGATCGAAATAAAAACTTAAAACGATTTCTTATTAGATTTTGAATGGGAATAGCGATTATGTGTGTTTTTAACAATTCTTGGACCACACTTTGCCAAGGAATATAAAATATAAATCTAAGTGTTCATCTTTTTACTTCAAAACTGCGACCGATGATTAAAAAACGTTAAGAAATTAACGCAATATACGATTTTTGATGAAACCGCCCGTTAAAAGTGGGAGTGTCTTAAAAATTTGAAGCACTAACTGTGCTTTGATCAGTATTTAGGCATATGTATAAAACTATAGCTGAATCGAGTAGTTTTTAAACAATCTTACCTGAACAAAGGTATTTTATCAAAATCACGCCTTTAAAAGTGGGCGTATTGAAAAAATTTAAACAAGAAACTGTAGAGATATATTTTTCAAATAACAAACGGAAGGAAAAAGGTTTAAATTGAATATTGGAAGTACATTAAATTTTTGACTTTTGAGAATACGTTGTTCGTTCTTCCATGAAAAGTGAGCGTAAGCCACACCCAAAATTCAAAAATTTCTTTTCATACACAAACTTTTTAGCTTAGAGACGCAAAATTTTGGCTTGTGGATTCATTATAAATACCGTTTATTTACAAAAACAATTTTTTATTGTTTTTAGTGAAAAGTGGGCGTCAGCCACGCCGAAAATCAAATTTATTGATTTCATACACAAGATGTTTATGTGCAAGTAATGCCCACAAAATTTAATGTTTTTCTCTTTAATATAACATTTGTTATTTTATAAAAACAATATTGATGGTTTTGTTTGAAAAATGGACGTCAGCCACGCCCAAACTAAAATATTTTTATTTGATTTTACCGGTTCAAGAACTTAGCCTTACTCTTGAACCAAAGATTATATATATACCGAATTTCAGCTTTCTAGCTCAAAAATTGTGACCTCTAGAGAATATACCTACGGACGGACGGATGGACGGACGGAGGAACGGACATGGCTAAATCGAGTAGGCTTTTGATTCTGAGTTAGAATACATATACTTTTCTATACCTAACGGTATTATTTCTCTATGTTACAAGCTCCACACCAAATAAAATATACCCATACTATGGAATAGGGTATAAAAAAAACACAATTATTTTTCCGAATGGTTGCAAAACAAAACTCTCTTTCTTAATGATTGTGAGTGATTGATTACTTATTAATTAATTTTATTATTTGTTTGACAATAAAAATTTTGCATATATATAAAGAGAACTAGACGTATGGCCAGTATTTCCATATGTAACGCACTTACATTTCTGAGAAACAAACAACCCCCGAGCCGCCCCTGTTTAGATAAAAACAAATGTTATAAGTACAACTGAACAAACCCAAACTCATAGAGAAAAAGAAAATATACATTTACATATAAAAAAAATATATAAATTAAATTTGTACATTGTTGTGTAAAAACAAACAAAATTGTCGATTTACATTATTAACGGTTTACCAAGTCGAAACCTATCGACCACCATCATCCATTGGAATTCGTCGACCTTCCAATATAGTCAACGTCGCTTTACTGTACACCCATCACATTGTTTCGAATTTCAACACTTACCACCTACCACCAACCACCTCGCTCAAATGCACAATCATCAGATCAACATCACGCCCCCCCCCCTTTACCGTCAATTCAGGGAAATAAATTAAATTTTCCCTTTACCGGTGCGCCGCTGTATGAAAACACGAAGGAAGATTTTCCTCAGTGACAATCAAAAAAGCAAGCACGGAAAGTTTTTGCCTATGACAGAGCAGAGTATAAAGCAAAGCAGAGCCAAGCCTGCCATGTCAATATTAAATATTCTGTTTATGGCACCGCACGTTAAACCACTGACTCCGTATCGTCGTCCATATGGTATATGGTGTAGGAGCAATGAGTGGTGTGGTGCTAGAATATACTCTACTCTACAACAGCTCCGCCATTCATTCACTTCGACATTTTTACGAAATCATGATGGCTTCCCTTTGTCTCTCACTATCAGGCCACTCATTCACTTACTGGCACTCTACGTGCACCACATAAGAACGGCCGGATAAACATTTTATTTCCGGACGTTTAATCTGAATTATCTCCTCGAAAAAGCTCCTTCATTTCCCAACCCCCCTCCACCCTCCACCCCACATTTTTCCTTGCCTATATTTTACGGCTTCTTCCTATCAGCAGGAGAAGTTCTGAAAAAAGAAAAAATACAAAGGCTATGCGTTATTATAGTGACTTTAAATACTTGACAACGAAAAAATAAGGACACGTGTCACTTGCCGCGACTCGTGATTGCTGAACTCGAATTTGTTGCAGCCAGGATTCTAAAACGCGGCTAGCTCTAAATGAGAATCCTTGAAACATTTAGACTACGGATATAGGTAACGAAAAATTATGTCCAAATAATGATGATACGTATAGGGCAAAGAAATAGGAATGGAGTCAACGTTTATCTTTCAAATAGAAAATACACAGATATACAAATGGACACAGGACAGCCTCTCCGCTTGGAAATAATGGATGTTCCGTGAAGTGGTACTTAATGGAATGGAATGGAATTATCATAGGCTTGCTTGGTTCAGCTTTGCTCATCATCATCGAGGTCGTCGCCGTCGCGTCGTCGTCGTAGTCGTCCTAGCCGTTGTCGTCGTCATTGCGCGAGCTACAGATACAATTTTAACTGCAATAAGGTAACAAATTGCCAGAACACACAAAGCCAATTTAGCAGATAATCACGTTTATATATACCAAAATGACGTTAAAGGTTGTTAGAAACGGGGAGGCGCAGGCGGTGGGGATGGATTCGCATCGGCGTCCTAACTTCCTCAGCTCGTCCGGTCGTATCGTTTATCGTAAGGTAGTATACACGCCTCTTTATATATGTACGTCCAGTGGTGTGTATCCTGGGCAAGGATGGTAATTAAAATTTATTCCATCAATTAGAAGAGGCTGTTAAGAATATGCGAGACTTTTTAAGTGGTTTTTCGAATCTGTTTCGAGGATTAGATATTCGTGTAAGTTTGATGATGATAAACCCAGAAAGTAGATATTCATGTTTTTTTGAATTGCCTCCGCTATACACCGCAAAAACCGTTGAAACAAGCTTGCATCTGTACAATTTATAAAATGTCACAATGATTTCATTTAAGGGCAGTTTGTCGCTAGCTTAATGAGCATATGATGGAAGAAAATTATTCCATTATTCGTTTTGATAAAGCTGAAACAATGTGTTTTGATTAAAAGGACGAATTTCTAACGAGGACTTTTAAAATTTCTATAATTTAGATTTTCCACGGAGGGACATTTTAAGGACGATGTAAAATTGGAAAATGTAATCAATTTTAATAATTTTTAATTTACAATAAATTGGACTGATAGCGTTGGTAAAGGCAAACACTTTTTAGGATCTTAAATCCAAGAAATTGCCTGGCAAGCGATTCCAAGCTGTATATTTACAGGGGCTCTCATATTTTTAAGCTTTTACTCATACTATACTACTATCTACTTTTACTTGCGATTATAGGTACTATAGGGCAAGTTATGCATTCGTAAAAAAAAAATTGTGGACAATCAAACATGACATTACAATGATGGAGAAGCCTAAAAAAGTAGGTCCAAAAACTCTGTCTGTCTGTCTTTGCGTATGTCGGTCTGTCTGTATAGTTACCTACAGCCTAAAAGGCTGGACCGATTTGTTCACACTTGGTACAATGTATTATTATGACGTCCTACAAAAGGGGTTTTCGGAATCAGCATTCAAGCTCTAAAAGTAACGGTACCTGCCATACAATTTTTAGTAAAAAACTAATTTATCTTAAAAGCGGCAACTACGATTTTGATAACACTTTCTGAATGGTGTTTCTTGAGTAAATTTTATGTTTTGGTTGGAATAGATTTTTCAGGAAAAGTCTTATAACGGTACCTCCCATAGAACCGGTTTTTTTAAATCAGATTTTCTCATAAGCCACTTGACGGATTTCGATGAAATTTTTAATGTAGAAGCCTTTTTAAAGACGAAATAATATGAATTTTTGAAATTTTTTTTCTTTTGAGTTTTTTAAAACAAATTAAAATTTTTTTTTGTTTTTTTTTTTTTTCAAAAACGGTTCAAGCTATTTTTTTTAAAATTTTATTTTTCTGATAAAAACTACAAAGTGCTAGAAGTTGGCATACTCAAAAAAAAATTGGAATATTTTTTGGAAAAGTTTTTCAAAAAAAACTGTTTTTTGAAAAAACTGGTCGATTTTGAAAAAAAATTCTTTTAAATCTAAAAAATAAACGAAATCACATGGCCTACTTCCTTTTTTCCAAAAAACGATTTAACTAGTGATTTTTAAGTGACTAATAAAATTGCATATGATTTTTTCAATTTTTTTTTTTCAAAAAATCTCAAACCATAAGACCACTGTCACACATTAGAGCAAGTTCGTCCGACCCAGTCGTGCACTTTATTTAATATATTATTCATGGTCTTATTGTTATTTTATTCATATATTTTAAAAACTCTTATTATTAGGTTTGCTTCTGAGTATATACTGTGATGGAATTTCCACAGTACCAAGTATAGCTTGAGCTTGAGAATAGTCCCACAACTGTTGGTATGAACATGGAAGACAATTGGGTGCTATGTCAATGAGCCATAAGAAACGCAGCCTCTATAGTGCTGGGCTCCTTACAACTTCTTAGAGAAAATCCACTCCGAATGTGCTTAGCGAAGGAAAGATAGAAAGCGTTGGCTGCAGGAGAAATAAAAATCATCACCAACAGCGTGAAGCAGATATGCTTTTTTTTTAAATCTGCAAATACACACAAAATGATGAAAACTTTAGCGACATACATAAGTCTTTTTAACATTGCCTATAAGATCATGTATTTTCTGTCAGCAATTTTAGTGGTTGAATTTGTCCGACGAGTCCTACCTGCTTTAGGTTGAGTAGGGGCACCTTGATACGATTTTCATTTAAACTCAAAAAAATTGCACCATATTGAGTTTAATAACAAAGTAATATATTTTATGTTAACATTATCTTTTTATCTAACTCATATTAAACGGATTTAATCTTACATCCACTCAAAACGAATTAAGGACCTCTTTACTGAGTCGTGAATTTTGTATCAAACTACCCCATTAACGGGGCACATTGGTACATGACAGAGGCTCCTTTATTCATAACCAAATAATCAGTATTTATTTAAAACCTGTTAAGAAAACGAGTTTTAATTATTTTTTTAACATTAATACAACCTGTGTTAAAGTATTTGTTCATTCATGTCAACATTTGTTTAACCTAGTTTTAACAAAAAGTAAATAACAATAAATAAAAAAATAAAGTCTTTCTTCGGCTACTAATATCAATCACATACATACAAAAAGCACAAGTTTTTGTAAGGCTTGGTCAAAGTAGAACAAGTAGTTTGGCCACAAGATGAAGAAAGACACGCGCGCCGGGTCCTTAAAAAGCTTCCATATTATTTTTTGTGCAAGGACTAAACTCAGAGATTGCTTGGAAAGGCAGAACAACGTCTATCGGGACAGCTAGTTCCAAATAAAGTTGCTCGGAATCGAATGATTCTTCGGAGTCGAAGGAATCTCGTAGCTTAATTTTTCCGGAACAGCATGAAGAATCTAATTAAAATAGCATAGTCATATGAGAATTTCTGTTTAACTTTATTATGAGATTTGCAACTACGAGTATGTCAAGCAATTTTTGAGCACTTTAAAGATCTTTTATGCGTTTTCTTTTTAATGTTTTCTTCATGTTTAGATCTCTGTAGTTCTTCTATCCTTGTCTTTTCTGGATTACCTGTGTATATACTTGACCTACCTTTCTCTTTTGTGGGGCATATTGATACATATCAAACCACCCCGAAGTCGTGTGTATCTATGTTCCCCAACTTACCTCACAGACAAAAAAAACATTAAATGCAATTAAAACAACGCTTCACAACGATTTTTTAAGTAGATACATCATTATTAACAACATTATATTGACCTTATAAATAAATTTGAAATCAAAGGCACAAATACGGCAAAAAAAAAATCAGTCGAAAAAAACAAAAAGAAATTACTTGATTACTCGCTAAACAGATTTTTACTTTTTGTGCTCAAAGCGTTGACTGAACCCGTATGTCAGGAAGATATGTGTTTGCGTTCATAGACATGTTGCGTAGTGTGCGTAGTTGAGCGGCATGTTCCGTTCAATTTTCAAATAATGTAGACTGTATCTATGTCCCTCATGTATCAATGTTCCCCGTCTTAGCCTTGTACGAAAATTTTGTATTCAACGATTGAAAAATATTTGGGTCATGTTGATTGTAGAGTCAAATGTCAAGGTAGGCCTCATCCTCGATGACAGGAAGAGGGAAATCTCTGACTGCTTGGGTTGTAGTATTAAAGATGGAAGACTGGAGAGTGAACCGATTGGGGGTATTTAAAGAAATGTACAGGAGCGCCTTGTTTTGTAGCGTCACTGTGAAAAGTAATAGGTAAATTTTTTAAAACAATGTCCAAAATAGTGAACTGTATTTTAGTGCTGAATGTTCGATACTAACAACAGCCAACTCCTGATTCTTATACTCAGCTTTCTTCAAAACATTTGACATCCAGGTTTAAGGATTCCTCTGAAATTACTGCTTTGCTATTGCGTCATTGGGCTTCTTAATTGTATGGCTGTATGGCCAACTCAGCGCAATTTTCGTGTGTTTTAGTGAAGCTCCAAGCCACATTTAGTTGTAAGATGTTGGGTTGTGGCCAGATCTTCAAAAAGTAACGTTGACAACTGTTAACTACTTGAAATGTAAGCAGAGCATTTTCAAGTAGCACAGATTCCACGTGCTGGGGCTTCAAATAGTTTCAACTTGGTATAACAAGTGAAATTTTCCTTTAACTCCAAACTGGGAAAAGGATTCCAAATGCACTTTAAGCTTAAGAAAAAATAAACTTTGAATGAAAATAAGCCTACGTTGCCTTTAAATCTGACCACTAGGTAAAAAGAAACTAATTAGCAAAACCTAGTCTTTCAATTTAAATTTGATGCTTTAACACTGAATTAACTTCTTTCTTCACAATCTTTCAGACAAAAAAAAAAAAAAAAAAAAAAAATCTATGCAGCACTGGACTTGGTTCCAGAGAAAAGTCAAAAGTAAAAAGTAATTAGAAAACTCCTTGCAAGAAGCCTATTCCAGGATCGAATAATCAGCTTTTCACGGAGTCTTAATTACATCTTTTCATCAAAGCAGAGATGGATCACTTCCTCTCATTAGATTTGCATTCATTTGAAATGTTTTCCTTTTGAATGGAAATGGAAATGGAAACCTATACGAATGAAACAGAGGTGAAAACTACATAAAGTAAACATTTATATTTATGTATACAAGCATCACCACCAGGTGGCGGGTGGGTGGTATATGCCAAGCGGTAAGTTTCCCAACCTTCTTTGTAGTTCGATGGCCAGAGTCATATCTGACAAAATGTGTCAGAAAACTATTTCACCTCCTCCTCATCGTCCCCCTTTTAACGTTTGTTCGAGATATCTCTACCTTCTCGGCTGCCCCTGTCTTTCAAGTTGTATTTGACATATTTTTAATTAGAGAGTCAAAGCCTCGTTGGCGTTGGATGTTGTTTGTTACACTTAAATGTGGTATATGTGTCAAATGAAATTAATTTCCGCCTTTTGACATCTCTAAAAGCAAAGATGGCAGATGCCTTATGAAAAGGGTGTCAAGCCTCAACGATAAGCATTCGCAATCTCCTTTCTGCGGTTTCGGTTCCTTCTCACCGCCCTATACTCATCAGCAGCATCATCATCAGCTCCCATGTACTTATGGCAAATCAAAATGACATTGCATTACTTTCCGGAAGAGATGTTGGACCCCAAAGAAGCATGAAGCTCAGACTCAGGAGGCAGAGTAAGGAAAAGGCAAAAGCAAAAGCTAAAGCAACGGCAACAGCAACAGCAACGGCAAAGTCAAAAAGACGAAGGCGATAGAATGTAACACTGAGATGTCTCGCAATGTCACAACAAGTCAAGGGAAATTAAGGAAATACAACATTTTCTTGAGGGCTTTTGTTGGCAAAATGTTTAATCAAAATATGATTTCTATTCACATCAGATTAGATAGCTAGATACTATTCGGTTTGCGTTTTGGGTATTTAAAATGACACTTTACCGAGACGAGAAGCACAAGTGCTTTTGGAGAATGTCACATTTTGACTTTGGAAATTGTATTTATATGAACATTGTGTCACTAGAAGAAATCTGAAGCATCTATACAAAAGTACTGTTATATTATTAAATGACTCTAGAGGTATTATAGGCTGTATTAGAAAATTCATTGAAGCCCCTGCGCTTGATTTTGATTTTGATTCAACAACAAGAAGGCAACTCCTCAGAAGTGAACCATTTTGATATGGATTTCATTTCCTTCCCGTATGCTGACTGGTGGGGAAATACAAGCCCAGTTGCCGTTTCAAAATGATATGTCTTACCACAACGGACCATACATATACATACAAACCATATATATATGTATGTATGTGTACCTACTACCTAAACTTGTTTTTTAGCAGACAGAAAAAAATACAATAACATTAATTTTGGGTGTCCGATGTTCAATAACTACTGCTGGCGCAAAAAAATGTAAGGTTTTCGCTCGGTTTTGTATGAAAAGGGGGAGTCAGCCACGCCCAAACTGAAATATTCGCCGATTTAAGGATAACTGTTTGAGTTTTGGTAATTGCAGGCGTTTCTATATTCTGATTGAAATACATTTTTCAGAAAATGTCATATAACGGGATGTCCACGTTAAGCTCAGCCTAAACTGCTTTTCCCGAACTTAAATTATATAGTTACAGTTAAAACCAAACGGTTTATATACATATATAAGTCTTTTCAAGTAACGAGGTTTTAGTGTTTAATTTGCTCGAAAATAGCTCTAACGCCGGCCGCCTAGAAGTGCACTCCTAGCCTAACGCTTTTGATAAAACTAATAACTTGTCGGATGTATGACCGTTTTTACAAAACTGATGTTTCTTCAGTTATACTCCTTTTTGAACGGTAACTCCCACATAACGAGCAACATTTTTCAGTTTAAGCCGATTATCTTAAAAACGGCTCAACCAATTTTGATTTAAAACTGTGGGTATAACTGCGTGCTTAGTTTTTGGTTTTTGAAAATCCGTTTTTAACGATTCTATTCAAAAGGCTAAACGTTAAGAGGACATTTCCTGTAAGAAATCAACGCAACGGTCGCATATTTAACATACGAGACGAAACGATTTTGTTCAAACTCTGTACGTGACAATGTGACATATTGGGAGTTCTTCCAAGCAAACTAGTTTTCAATTGCGATTATAGGTACATACTTAATAAGGCATTAAAAAAAGCAGTGCAGGTTTTTAGGTATGACTTATTATGTGGCCGGAAAAAATTAAAAGCAATGGCTAAGAACGGTACCTTCCATATAGGACCGATTTTTTTGCTATCGACTATCTCGAGAACATCTTAACCGATTATTTCGAAACTTTTATAGGCTTATGTAGCTCAATTTATACTGCATACTAAAACTATTAATTAATATTTTTTTGTATTTTTAAAAGTATTTCATAAATTTTATATTTTGAAAACACATCATTAAATTTTTTTTCAAAAATGATAAGTTTATCTATTTGCTGAATACCAATAAAATAAATGCTAAATAAAATGGTAGTCATTTGAAATTTTTTAAAAAAAAATGTTTTCAAACAAATTTTCAAAAAAAAAAAATTTTTTTCTCAAAAACCGATCCACAGATTTCCATAATTTTAGTCCAATAAATTCAAATTTATCCTAGAAATAAAATTTGCTAAAATTTTAAATTTACGCTTTTTAAATAAGGAAGATCATAGAACCAGTCGTAGGTACAGTTTAAGCCCAGATTTATTTATGTTACCTATAGTTAGTTAACTGCTCTTACAATGAAAATAATATTCCTTTTATTCCTTAATTTGCCAAGAAAAAACAGCTGGAACGATAAAAGGAAACAATATTTTGGGATTACGACGTTATCCAGAGTGACGGAAAGGACAAAAGCTATAAAAAAAAAAAATAATATAGAAAGACAAAATCTAGAAGTAGTAAAAATCTAGAATAATCTAGAAAAATAGTGTTCTAGATTTTTTTAGAGGAATTCTAAGCCTAGAATTAATATTATTTTTTGAGACAATGGTTACAATTTGCGCGCGCGATTTTGTTCATTCTAGATTTTTTTTTCTCGATTTTTGGTTTTCGAGATTAAATTTTTCTAGATTTTGGGTTTTATAGATTTTGGTAATTCTATATTTTTTTTCTAGATTTTCTATTTCTAGATTTTTTGGCTCTAGATTTTTTTTCTAGATATCGTGGTAAACCCCAAAATGTTGCTTATTTTATACAAATGACAATAAGCACAAAATGTTAGATTTAAAACTAAAAGCTCTATTGGTTTCACTCGATGAACTACTCATTCTGAAAACCAATAAAACAAGTAAAATTGTCCTGCTCAATTTCAACACATTGTCTATTCGCACGCATCAGTTTCACAAGCTTTGTCAATGTCAAACTGATGTGCTCAGTCCGATTCGAGACAGAAAGGAATTTTTACACTCAACTCAGTGGGCCTTGACGCCGATATCGTCAAATTTAGATTCAACAATAGATTGTCACATGTGTCGACATTACCAAAATTTTAGTTAATGCTGCATGCAAATAGACACTAGCTAGCTAATAAATATTTTGTAGCTGACATTTTGTATGTATATTTGTATTTGAGCTTCTTGAATAGATTCTGACTTCAAATCGAGAAACAAATTTCTCTTCTCAATGGAACGGTTTCAAAAGACTCCCGAATGATTATGTACGCTTCTAAATAGAAGTTATGGTTAAAAAATTGCTTTTATCACACTACCCAACCCTATATTTTATTTTCCGGGATACACGTTAATAAAAGTAATTTCATTGCATACGAGAACTCAAAGAAAAAACTCTACAGCTCCAAGTATGCTGTGAACATTAAAAATCTTTCTTATCTTTTTAGACTTTTTCACAAAAATCATATAGCTTGTAAGCTTTTGTCTTCTATAAGAGCTAGTTCGTGCTAGTGCCGTGCAAAAACTTTTAGAGTCGTTTTTGAAAAAAAAAAGTTCTTAAAAGATGGTAAATTGAACTTAGCCGGGAAAGTCATCTGGTTTTGAGAATGTTTGTTTAAGAAAGTGTATAGAAAAGGCGTCTTAAGTTATTCCTTCCTCATTCAAAGTAATTTTAAGCTTATTGCATAGTAACTGGTATAAACTTGCTTCAAAGAGTCATCTCTTTCAATATCATCTCACATCACATCCGATTCAAGTTCATACTGAAAGCAGTTGGAATCAGTTCATCCAGAAACAAATCTGCCAGGTTTCTGGTATCCACTCGTCCATAACCATAACTCCTTATATTTTTGTTTCTCTTATTTGTTTCTACAGCACGCTATAGCCTGTTTAATGACTCGCAGTATTATTGATATGATGGAAATGAGGATTTCTTTTTTATGACATGCTCCGATGATTAACACAGAGTGGCAACTACGTCGCGTCGCGTCATCCCGCAAACATCAAACAAAGAATAAATTGCAGAAGAAGACGGATTCCTATGCACTCGGCACTTCGGCAGTCGGCACTCCTCCTAAATCGTGTCGTTATACCGCCCGCCGGTATTTTTTTTTTGTCCGTTTTTTTTTTAGACACAGACGAAGAACAAGAAAAGATATAGAACTCTGCAAAGAAAATCACGTGAAATGCTTGACTTGTTTTGATCCAGCAGTTTGGTCTTTTGATTGATTCAGAAATAGCCCTTCTTTCCGGTTTTGTATGTCAGTTCGGTCATGTTCCCATCCCGCATCTAGACGATCATCATTGCAATGCCAAAGTGGAGGAGCACTTTCTCAAGCGCAAAAAACTCATTTATTACTCGCTTACTCGTCCGAAAAGTTTAATTTCGTTAAAGCCAACAGGGCAAACGAAAGAAGACGGCCGGAGCGTTGGGGAGCGGCGCGGAGCAGACTGAGGTGCAGGAGGACGACATGTTGTCAGAACCTTTGATGGGATTTTATTTATTTCACTCTTTACGTTTGCCAGTTTATCACGTGAGTCCAACAAAAAAATAAAATAAAATATATACATCCACATCCACCTCTCTGGTAGATTGGTATAGATTGGTAGATGATGTCGAAAACGGGTGCGACCGCCCGCTGAATGAATGAATCTTTTGCTGTGATGTCTATAGTGTATACATAAGTGGGTTGTCCTGTCCTGTCCTGTCCATCTACATTCATTCTCCGTTCAGTTGCTCTTAATGCGTGTAAGTCAGACTGGCGCGTCTGGTAGCGAACCGGACATGCATACATCAAACTAACGAGCATAAACAAAACGATTACAGGGAATAAGGCATTGTTTTAACTTTTTCCGCATCGAAAAGGGCTTAATGCGTTGCAATTAGTCAAAATGTATAGGGCAGCCTTAAGTGGAAGGACCCCTACTGCGCGTTAACAGCGGCCGGGGCCAGGAACCGGACACCAGACCAGACCAGACCGGACCGGACGGGCGAAGGACAATGTTTCCTTGATTGCATTATCATCAGATACAGACAGATACATGTTAACTTTTAACCAAACACAATAAATTGAGGGTAAAGATATTGTAGATTCGTTTTCGTATTTCGTATTTCGTGTGGTAGCTTTCGGTAGAATCATGTGGTTTTGGAGCGAGCAATGGCATACTGGAAGAGTCAAGGTGGTTTGGCTTTTGCGAAATGTCATTAACTGTTTTTGTATATACCTTTTGTCCCAACCGGATCAACACTCCTTTTTTTTTAAAGGCTTCGGTAAATTTTGCCATAGCCAACCCTTTAACCACCACCGTAGCCTAGCCACAACTTTAGTTTTCCTTCAAGGAGGGGGACAAGGCCTTTTGGAATGTGAATTTATGATTAGCCATTTTGAAAACCCAAACAGAGCAATCATTGAAACCAAAACTGAAACCAGTTTACAGGGTGATTCTATATATGAGAGTCATCCCAAGTTGTATGATGAGATATGTCTATTTAATCACATTTACAGTTAGGTGGTCAAATTTTCAGTTTTGTGAATTATTAAAAAAAAGTCTTAAGGCACAATTGCGCATATGAAAGTGTAAAAAATATATATAAAATTTTACCAAACATTTCAAAATAAAGGTTATTATGCTAAAAAAGTAGGTATATAGTTATTTCGTTCGTTTACAACGAACCGTTGCGTTGGATACCCTATTCACTATTTTTACTTGCGATTATAGGTACTATAAGGCAAGTTATGGATTCGTGCAGAAAAAATAAAATGCACGACTGGGTCGCACGTACTTGCTCTGTTGGTGCAATAGTACGATGAAAACAAACTTTTCGATCAATTAGAACAATTCATTTTTGAAAAATTTGGTAAAAACCAAAAAAATTTGGCTAAAACTGGAAAACTCGATATACGGGAGCTAACGTTAAGAAACCTTTAATATTTAAAATAAGACGTTGTCTTTTGGGTGTTATAAATGATACAAATGTCCACTTATGGCCAAATTAATAATACTGTTAAAAGCAATTTCCGCTATTATCATGTATAGCCAAAAACTAAAAATGCAGTTTTCTTTGAAGTATTCTATGTATGTTACAAAAAAGGTTCATAAAAATCAGGGGAGCCTTTTTTGAGTAAATGTGTGACAGTGGTCTAAGGGTTTGAGATATTGATAAAAATAAATTTTTCAAAATTCTTAAATAAATACTTAAACTAATTTGAGCCGAAAAAAAAGTACGCCATTTTATTTCTTGGATAAATTTGAATTTATGAGAATAAATTTATAAAAATCTGTGGAGCGGTTTTTGAGAAAAAAAGTTTTTTTTGAAAAACTTTTTGAAAAAAATTTAAAAAAAAAATTCAAAAGCGCCAGTTTATAGGTATTCAGCAAATACATTTATTTAAAATTTTTGGAAAAAAATTTAATAATTAGTTTTCAAAATATTAATTTTTTAAATTTTTTTTAAAAAAATGCTTTTAAAAATACAAAAAAATATTTTTCAAAAATATTGGTATGCAATACAAATTGAGCTACCTACAGCTATATGTGTGTGAAATTTCGAAAGAATCGGTTGAGTCGTTTTCGAGTTAGTCGAAAGCAAAAAAAACGGTCCTATGGAAAGTACCGTTCTTAGCCAATTTTTAAAAATTTTTTTTCAGCCATATGATTGGTCGTACCTAAAAACCAACACTGATTTTTTTAAATCGAAATCGTTAGAGCCGTTTTTGAGAAAAACAAGCTTTAACGTAACGGTTGTATGGCAGGTACCGTTATTTTTTGAGCTAAAAAAAAATTTCAATTTCCCCTCTGTACAATACCTAAAAAAGTCTATATACCAAGTTTGAAGCAATTCGGCCCACCCGTTTGGGCTGTAGGTCTCTATACATACAGACAGACAGACAGACAGACAGACAGACAGACAGACAGACATACAGACGGACAGAATTTTTAGAAAATCTTTTTTCGTCTTCGCTATCATCGTAATGTCATGTTTGATTGTTATCTCAAAACTTTTTTTTTCGACGAATGCATAACTTGCCTTATAGTACCTATAATCGCAAGTAAAAATGAAAAAATTGGCCAAAATCTAGTGGCTCTTTGTATTGGAGCCACCATTTAAAAAAGAGAAAATGAAAAAAGATCAATTCCATCTGATAGGAAGCTGTAAGGAACTATACCAAACAAAGTTTGAGTGAATTCGATGCAACCGTTGACAACTTATGGCCATTTCAAAAAAAGCCGTTAAGAGCAGATCTCAGTTATTTGCATTTTTAGCCAAAAACTAAAAACGCAGTTCTCTTCAAAACACTAAAAGAATATAACACACAAAATTTAATCAAAATCGTTAGAGCCATTTTCGAGAAAATTAGAAAAAAACCAAAAAAATGTTGGCTAAAACTCAACGGCTCGTTGTATGGAAGCCACCGTTTAGAAAGGCTTCAGTGAAAAATTTACTAAACCATCCTATAGAACACTATAAAAAACTATGTCAAACAAAGTTTGAGTTGATTCAATCAAGCCGTTGTGAACTTATGGCTATTTGAAAAAAAGCCGTTAAAACCTGATTTTCGTTACGACCATTTGAGCCAAAAACACAAAACGCAGTTTTGTTAGAAATGTTTAAAGTTAGCTAAATTTTAAATTTAATCAAAATCGTTAGAGCCGTTTTCGAGAAAATTCAAATTGAAAAAAACCGTTACTACCAAAGGTACAAAATAAAAAAAACCTCGACAACGGTTTTTCTTGAAACTGCTATATACCAAGTTTGAAGAAAATCCGTCAAGCCGTTTAGGCTGTAGCATGACGTGAAAAAGCGCACATCCGCAGATCCGCACATCCGCACAGACAAACCGACGGACGGTATGGCGAAAACCACTTTTTTGGGCTTCTCTATCATCGTAATGTCATGTTTGATTAAAACCTCGATTTTTTTTTCTGCACGAAACCAATACTTGCCTTATAGAGCAAGTAAAAAAGGATTCCATTTTATTTCTTTGATAAATTTCAATTTAGGTATGGGGATAAAATTTTAAAAATATGTGAAGCGGTTTTTTTAGAAAGAATTTTTTTTTTTTGAAAAACTTTTTAAAAATATTTATAACAAAAAAAATTCAAATACGCCAATTCATAGGTTTACGTATAGGTACTTATAGGGTTTTCACACCGAGCTTAAACGCGGTTTTCGCGAAAAATCCCCAAAACCTGAACCAAAACACAGGTTTTACCATACAGTTTTCCTCATCACAAGTTTTAAATAAAATGCACGACGGGGTCGCACGAACTTGCTCTTATGATAAGCAATTGCGTAGTGGCTGCATATATGGATATTAAAAAAAAATTAAATAATTTCGAATTTTGGTTTATGGGCTTGAGATTTTGATAAAAATAAAATTTTCAAAATTCTTAAATAAATACTTAAACTAATTTGAGCTGAAAAAAAAGTACGCCATTTTATTTCTTGGATAAATTTGAATTTATGAGAATAAATTTAGAAAAATCTGTGGAGCGGTTTTTGAGAAAAAAAGTTTTTTTTGAAAAACTTTTTGACAAAATTTTTCAAAAAAAATTCAAAAACGCCAGTTCATAGGTATTCAGCAAATACATTTATTTAAAACTTTTAAAAAAAAATTTAATAAGCAGTTTTCAAAATATTAATTTTTTAAATTTTTTTTTAAAAAATGCTTTTAAAAATACAAAAAAATATTTTTCAAAAATATTGGTATGCAATACAAATTGAACTACCTACAGCTATATGTGTGTGAAATTTCGAAAGAATCGGTTGAGTCGTTTTCGAGATAGTCGAAAGCAAAAAAAACGGTCCTATGGAAAGTACCGTTCTTAGCCATTTTTTAAAACTTTTTTTTCAGCCATATGATTGGTCGTACCTAAAAAGCAACACTGATTTTTTTAATTAAAAATCGTTAGAGCCGTTTTTGAGAAAAATAAGCTTTAACGTAACGGTTGTATGGCAGGTACCGTTATTTTTTGAGCTAAAAAAAAAATTTCAATTTCCTTTCTGTACAATACCTAAAAAAGTCTATATACCAAGTTTGAAGCAATTCGGCCCATCCGTTTGGGTTTAGGTCTACATACAGACAGACAGACAGACAGACAGACAGACATACAGACGGACAGAATTTTTAGACCATCTTTTTTCGTCTTCGCTATCATCGTAATGTCATGTTTGATTGTTATCTCAAAACTTTTTTTTTCGACGAATGCATAACTTGCCTTATAGTACCTATAATTGCAAGTAAAAATTTGAGATAACAATCACACATGACATTACGATGATGGAGAAGTCGAAAAAAGTGGGTCTGGGAATTCCGTCCGTCTGTCTGTCTGTCTATCTGTCTGTCTGTCTGTCTGTCTGTCTGTCTGTATGTCTGTTCGCGCCTCTGGAGGCTGAACGGGTGGGCCGATTTGCTTCAAATTTGGTATTTATGATTTATTTGGCCGTCCCTCGGAACAAATTTTTACTTGCGATTATAGGTACTATAAGGCAAGTTATGCATTCGTCGAAAAAAAAAGTTTTGAGATAACAATCAAACATGACATTACGATGATAGCGAAGACGAAAAATGATGGTCTAAAAATTCTGTCCGTCTGTATGTCTGTCTGTCTGTCTGTCTGTCTGTCTGTATGTAGACCTAAACCCAAACGGGTGGGCCGAATTGCTTCAAACTTGGTATATAGACTTTTTTAGGTATTGTACAGAAAGGAAATTGAAATTTTTTTTTTTAGCTCAAAAAATAACGGTACCTGCCATACAACCGTTACGTTAAAGCTTATTTTTCTCAAAAACGGCTCTAACGATTTTGATTTAAAATAAAATGCACGACTGGGTCGCACGAACTTGCTCTAATGAGTGACATTGGTTTAGGGGCTTGAGATTTTGATGAAAATAAAATTTTCAAAATTCTTAAATAAATACTCAAACTAATTTGAGCTGAAAAAAAAGTACGCCATTTTATTTCTTGGATAAATTTTAATTTATGAGAATAAATTTATAAAAATCTGTGGAGCGGTTTTTGAGAAAAAAAGTTTTTTTTGAAAAACTTTTTGAAAAAAATTTTCAAAAAAAATTCAAAAACGCCAGTTCATAGGTATTCAGCAAATACATTTATTTAAAATTTTTAGAAAAAAATTTAATAAGCCGTTTTCAAAATATTAATTTTAAAATTTTTTTTTTAAAATGCTTTTAAAAATACAAAAAAATATTTTTCAAAAATATTGGAATGCAATACAAATTGAGCTACCTACAGCTATATGTGTGTAAAATTTCAAAAGAATTGGTGTAATCGTTTTCGAGATAGTCGAGAGCAAAATAAACGGTCCTATGGAAAGTACCGTTCTTAGCCATTTTTTAAAACTTTTTATTCAGTCATATGAATGGTCGTACCTAAAAAGCAACACTGATTTTTTTAAATCGAAATCGTTAGAGCCATTTTTGAGAAAAAGAAGCTTTAACGTAACGGTTGTATGGCAGGTACCGTTATTTTTTGAGCTAAAAAAATTATTTCAATTTCCCCTCTGTACAATACCTAAAAAAGTCTATATACCAAGTTTGAACCAATTCGGCCCATCCGTTTGGGCTGTAGGTGTCTATACATACAGACAGACAGACAGACATACAGACGGACAGAATTTTTAGACCATCTTTTTTCATCTTCGCTATCATCGTAATGTCATGTTTGATTGTTATCTCAAAACTTTTTTTTTCGACGAATGCATAACTTGCCTTATAGTACCTATAATCGCAAGTAAAAATCAGTGTTACTTTTTAGGTACGACCAATCATGTGGCTGAAAAAAAAGTTTTAAAAAATGTCTAAGAACGGTACTTTCGATAGGACCGTTTTTTTTGCTTTCGACTATCTCGAAAACGACTCAACCGATTCTTTCGAAATTTCACACACATATAGCTGTAGGTAGCTCAATTTGTATTGCATACAAATATTTTTGAAAAATATTTTTTTGTATTTTTAAAAGCATTTTTTAAAAAAAAATTTAAAAAATTAATATTTTGAAAACTGCTTATTAAATTTTTTCTAAAAATTTTAAATAAATGTATTTGCTAAATACCTATAAACTGGCGTTTTTGAATATTTTTTGAAAATTTTTTTCAAAAAGTTTTTCAAAAAAAACTTTTTTTCTCAAAAACCGCTCCACAGATTTTTATAAATTTATTCTCGTAAATTCAAATTTGTCGAAGAAATAAAATGGCGTACTTTTTTTTCAGCTCATTTTAGTTTAAGTATTTATTTAAGAATTTTGAAAATTTTATTTTTATCAAAATCTCAAGCCCCTAAACCACTGTCACTCATTAGAGCAAGTTCGTGCGACCCAGTCGTGCATTTTATTTAATTTTGCTCTAGGTACAAAAATAACGGCACCTGCCATACAATCTTGAAGACAAAAATTGATTTTCTCAAAAACGGCTCTAACGATTTTGATAAAACTTTCAGAATGCAATTTTTGCAGGAAAATCTATCTTTTGGTTTGAATTTTTTTTTCAAAATTTGTCTTATAACGGTACCTCTCATAGAACCAGTATTTTCAAATCAAATTTTCTCGTAAACTGTACATTCGATTTCAATAAAATTTTTGCCACAGAAAGTCATTCATAATTTTATTAATATGACATTTCAAAATTTTCAAAAACTTTTTTTTTTTGATTTTTTATAATTTTTTCAAAAATGGTTTTCGAAATATGTTGGAAACGGGTACATTGATTTTTTTTAAAATTATTTTTCAAATGTAAACTACAGATTGCCATATATTTGCATACTCAAATAAATTTCAAAATATTTTTTGAAAAAGTTTTTCAAAAACAACCTTTTAAAAAAAAAACTGGTCGAACGATTTTCAAAATTTTTTTTTCCTAGATTGACGTATAGCTTTGAAATTTTATTGCATACTTAGTTTTTCCGAGAAAGCTCTTAAACTAATTTAAGAAATAAAAGAATTTTCGAAATTATTTAATTTTTTTTTAATATCCATATATGCAGCCACTACGCAATTATTGAACATAAGAGCAAGTTCGTGCGACCCCAGTCGTGCATTTTATTTTTTATGAGTATGCATTCGATAGCGCAATAAAAAAAGGCTGTGCCACCCCCAAAAATGAGACTTTTTACTACCAAGGCAATTACTATTAGACTAACGACATTCAATTTTAATTTTGCAACTCGATTTGAACAAAACAAGACATAACTTGGATTTTTAAAAATTAGATTTTGAATGGAAAAAGCGATTATGGGTCTATTTAACGATTCTTGGACCAATTCTTGGAAATGTTCATCTTCTTACTGCTTATTACTTATTTTATAAAAATCACGCCCTTAGAAGTGGGTGTATTGAAAAAATTTACACAAACAAAAATTTAGATGTATATTTATTATAACGAACGGAAAAAAGTTTAAAATTGAGTATTTTAAAAACTAAGTTTTTTGTTATTTAATCAAAAGTGGGCGTCAGCCATAGCCAAACTGAAATATTTTTATTTAGTTGAGAGAAAATTAACCTAAAGCTTGCGTGTGCAGAAATTAAAACATTATTCTTCGATCGTAACTGTACAAGAAACACAATTTAATTTTGCCAAATAGAGGTTGTTGAACAGAAATGGATATTGTGGGCGTGTTATTGTTTGCAGATTTCACCGGTTCAAGAACTTAGGCTTACTCTTGAACCAAAGATTATAAATATACTTAATTTCAGCTTTCTAGCTCAAAAATTGCTGTTTTACTTTCGATTAAAATTACATAAGGCAAGTTCTGCATTTGAAAAAAATCAAGGTTTTAATCAAACATGACATTACGATGAAAAAGAAAGTGGTTTCCGACTTACCGTCCGTCAGCATGTCTGTGCGATTTTTCACGTCAAGCCACAGCCTAAACCACTCGATGGATTTTCTTCAAACTTCATTTAAAGCAGTTTGAAGGAAACCGTTGTCAAGGTTTTTTATTTTGTTTTAGCCCGGCTCAAACTTGGTACCTTTCAAGTAACGGTTTTTTCATTTAGGATTTTCTCGAAAACGGCCAGAGCGATTTTGATTAAACTTAAAATTTAACTTACCTAAGATATTTCTTACAAAACTGCTTTTTGTTGTTGTTTTTGGCTTAAATGGTCGTTACGAAAATTAGGTTTAATCGGCTTTTTTTAAAATGGCCATAAGTTCGGAACGGCTTGATTGAATTAACCTAAAATTCGTTTGGCATAGTTCTCTATAGTTTTATATAGGATGGCATGGCAATTTTTTCAGTGAAACGTGGCTCCCATACAACGAGCCGTTGAGTTTTAGGCAACTTTTTTTTTGGTTTTTTCTAATTTGCTCAAAAAAAGCTCTACCGATTTTTATAAAATTTTGTATGTAATATACTTGAAGAAAACTGCTTTTTTAGTTTTTGGCTACAAATGATAATAACGGAAAATGGGTTTTTACAATTTTATTAATTTGGCCATAAGCGGACATTTACATCATTTCGAAAACCAAAAGGTGAAACTTAATTTTATATATTAAAGGTTTCTTAACGTTAACTGCCGTATATCGGGTTTCCAGTTTTAACCAATACTTTTTATATTATTATTCAAAACTAGTTGTTCTTATTGCTCGAAAAGTTTGTTTGTATCGTACTATTGCACCCACTGAGCAAGTACGTGCGACCCAGTCGTGCATTTTATTTTTTGTGGGAAACCTTAAAAGACAGATGTTATGCGAACAATCCGGAACAATTCAAGCACTTCAGCGCAATGTCATAAAAACAATCCGTGAGCTACAGCCCGAAACCATCAACAAGATCTTGATAAATTGCAGTGACAGAATACGCTACTGCGAAGCCAGCCTAGGCAGCCAGTAATGAACGACGTTTTGTTTCAAATTAAGTGGGAATGTTTGCTGTTTTAATAATACTTGGAAAGCATTTAGTATTTCGTCCACCCTTAATATGTTACCTCTTAATTTATGAAAAAATTAAACCATGCAAAATGCCTTTCCACAAAATAAATATTCGTGCTTCGTTTTAAAATTTTATCTTAACATTCTTCCTTGCAAGACCATTTTTTGCGTCTTAAGAAAACATCTCATATGTATGTAAATCTGAGCTCGAAGTTATAGAATTTAATTTAAAAACCATTTAACCTGATTTTTTTTTTCTTCAAAACTTTCATCAAAGTATCTGATGTTGTAAGCAACTCAAAAACAAAGAGGCAAGCAAACAAGAAAAAAAAAATTAAAAGAATGTGGGTGAGGTTGTTCTTGGAAGCACTCCCAAGTCCCAACTCCCAACTCCCAAGAAGTCCCAACCCAAATGTACACATTACAAAAGATACAACAGAATTATATACTCTTGTATAAAACACTGACATAATTAGGTTCCTTTTCAATTATTGCCGATTCAATGAATTTCCCGGCTACGCAAACTTAACCGAATTTTCTTCTTCTTAATTTTTTTTTTCTTGAAGTTTTTTTTTTTTTTTTTTTTTTTGAAATGCTTATTCGGTTTGGATTCTGTGTTTGCACGAATGAATGCAGTGTTCCAGAAACCAACCGAAAATTAGCTCAGTGGACAGTGGAAAATTAAATTTGCACGTAGGTTGTCTTGCCTTGACAGATGTTCTATTCGTCTGTTTCTGCTTCTGTTTTCTGCTGTTGCTGTTTCTGATCCTGATCCTGATACGACAGCACACGAAATACGGACTTAACGGAGAGTATCTACTTTTCTCGAATTTGTAATGAAATAGACAGAATAGAATATGCAGGCTTGCAAGAGTACGAGTATAAGGTAGAGTACCTAAATCTACATAATTTTATCCTCTAGCAGGATGAATCAACAATTATAATTGTAAATTTTTCAGATTTGTTCTCGGAATTAAATTACTGTCATAAGATGAAGCAAGTAAGTGGATCATATTTCCATTTTGATGGAGTGAGGTATAGTATAGTCAGAGATGGTGGGTACCTATACAAACATAGAGTGTGGTTCTTCAACAGTCTAGTAAATTAAAAATCTTTTGAGTTCAGTTTACATAGAATTCCCAAATGAATGAATGAATGAATGAACGATACGGAAGCAGAAAAGATGTCCCGAGCACCAAGTGCAGCTCATTTTAATATTTATTTATTTTTCTTCTTTTCCCTTATTATTCACGGCTAATACTCTACTTCTCCTTATCTAATTTTATGAGCTCGAAATTAATTTTCTACGTTTAACTGAACTGCAATTCAATAACGATAAACATCGTGTGCTGAATAAGTATACGAGTATATCGCAACTCGCAAGTCGAGTCCTTGAATTGCAACCTCCAACTTCGCACATCCTGGTTTCCTAGTGTGCGTTTGCCTTTACTTTTGGTATTGCTTTTGCTTTTGCCTTTGCTCTAGCTTTCACCTTGATATGTCGGAAAAGTTTTAACCCTCTTTGGCGTTTGGCAGAACAGCATTAGATACTTTTATGCCGCACTGGCACACCACTCCAATCTCCAACCCCACCAACAGCAGCAGCTGTTGTGGATTTTACGACTGAACCGACTAAACAAACTGTAAGGCTTGAAATTTAATTACTTTTGCAGTCGTGGGAAGCTGTTGCAAGAGGAAATTAGGAGGCCTTATGCAACTAATTATTTAATATTATCTATTATTTTTATTTCCCCTCACCTGTGTTGAATCCTGTGGGAAATTCTAATTGAATACGAGCTCAAGAGTTCTCATATTATATTCAAAACGAAAAAAAAAAAAATTGTTCAAGGGTTTTTCAAGTTGAAGTTGAGTCATTGACAAACTTGTTAGGGCAGTATTTAAAGGAGGGGAGGATTTAATAAAATTAAGTTGAAGGTACTCATATGAATTTATATATGTGAGATAAAAATATTGGATTAATAAAGTATAGTACAATATGCTTGGGTTTGTCAAGAGGTTCTTTTAACCTCTTTTAAAACTTAAATGTTTTAAGCTTAATCAAGAGGTATAGTTATTTTATAGTATGTGTCCTTGCTATGGAGCATGTGTGCTCAGTTCTGGTTCCCAAACTTCGTGTACGGGAAATAAAATTTTGAAAAAGCATCCTTAAGTTACAAAAATTAATAAATTGGATGCAGTTTTTGTAAAGTTTTTGTTAAAAATAATAAAATGGAAACCTGAAATTCAAGATCCTTAATAATTGTTTATTTGATTGTTTGGGGTATATTACAGTTCAGATTTAAGGGATCTCCTCGAAATTGCAAGAAACTCAACTTGATTTCTGAGGGAACGTGTCAGATTACAAAAATTTCATTTTTGAGTAGCTATGCTTTTTTAATTCATTTTGGTCTGTACAGAAGTTGCCTCAGGCCAATACCGAAGGCTAGGAATACAAGCTCAATTGGTTTTCTTTAAATGTATATACTTTTTCATATTAAGAGGCTTAAAGAATTTCCATAAAAAATATAGACTTAAAGGGCACTGGAAGTTAAGAATTTAAGGAAAAATCTGTTGTACCTTAAATAAGTATTAGCGAACAGGTCGAACATGTTTATCTATTGCAGAAGTCAATGAAGAAAAGGAACACATTTTTACTTGTTTTTCTTCTTCGAAACAACAAGTTAAAACCACTTGTGGTATAGGGAGAACGGGGCACAGAGGACCACCGGGGCACAGAGGACTTTCTCTTTAAAACGATAAGTAAGTTACTTAGTTGGTAATTGTCTTTTGTGTGCACAAGTGTATTGCGAATTGCGAATTGCGATTGAATAAATTAATTTTTTTTGTTTTTAAGGTAAGTTTATAAAAAAAGTCTATTAAAGTGTGTGTGTTTACAATTAAAAGGCTATGTAATAGTAATTTTAAGTTTTTTTTTCGAAAACAGTAAGTTTAGTGGTGCCTTGTGCTATTTTAGTTTTACGAAATATTCGCTGTGAAACACGCCGATATATTTTTTTTTAAAGACATTCGTTTTAGGGACAGAAGAATTAGGTGGTCCCTTGTTAACCTATAGAATATGAACCTGTTTAATTTGTTTTTAAATTAAATTTGCACTTTTTTTGCACATTTAATTTAAAAGCCAAAGAGATTAAGTTGCGATAGCTATTATTTACTAAGTTAATATTAACACCATAAGGTAAGTGGTGAGACAATTTGAACCTTTTTATTTCCTTCAATAAATTTTAATAATTCAAACGTTAAGTGGTCCCCCGTGCCCCATCCTCCCTATTGGATCATTAAAGAGAGATTTTTCTTCTTCTTCTTCTTCTTCTTCTTCTTCTTCTTCTTCTTCTTCTTCTTCTTCTTCTTCTTCTTCTTCTTCTTCTTCTTCTTCTTCTTCTTCTTCTTCTTCTTCTTCTTCTTCTTCTTCTTCTTCTTCTTCTTCTTCTTCTTCTTCTTCTTCTTCTTCTTCTTCTTCTTCTTCTTCTTCTTCTTCTTCTTCTTCTTCTTCTTCTTCTTCTTCTTCTTCTTGATTGACAGCTTAATTTAATACAGTCATTAACTTGGTTTCAAGTTGGTAGCTCCGGCATTTGACACCTGTTAAAATCAGCTGTGATCTGAAATGTCATAATACATTGTATATATATAAACTATAGTACTAAAACTTGAGGTGCGCCATCTATCGACGAAAAACTAAGCTCTAGAATACCATGGGAAGCAACAACAACAATTAAAATGGTGGAAATTGTTGTTGTTGCTTCCCATGGTATTCTAGAATTAGTTTTTCGTCGATAGATGGCACACATCAAGTGGGAATACTAAAGGTTATATGTGCAATGCATGATATCAGTTAAATTTTTGTCATTTAAGGTGGCTTTACATGGAGCTGCAAGCCATGATCTGCAAAAAAAAGGATGCAGAATATATAAATCATACTTGTGTGATAGAGAGGAAGACCAAAATGAAGACGTTTTCATGGATGCAGATAAGGTATAGGAAAATTATGGATGCAGCTTGAACATGTCATGCACTTTAATTGTTGTTGTTGCGTTTTCGTCTGCACTATAATTTGTTGCAGCTCCATTTAAATATACGTGTTCTTATGGGAAGTGGTCCATACGAGTACGCAACGCTTCAACGCACAAAGTAGCCGAACTTTTAAAATTTCCCCACCGTTGACGCAACGGACCAACAGATTATATGGGTTGGAGCCTTAACGATGATGGATAGCTATCATTTCTAGGAAGATGCCGATAGACAGGCTGTTACAGTCAATTCAGAGCGATATGGTCGAATGATAACCGATTTTTTTTTGCTAGCGATTAAAGATCTTGACTTGGATGCTATGTGATTCCAATAAGACTCGGCAACAAGACACACAACACGGCCAGTTATGGCTTTATTGCGTGAGAAGTTGCCTGGGTCGCGTAATTTGATGGTTATGCGATGGCAATTGGCCACCAATTTGACACTGTTAGATTTTTTTTCAGTGAGGCTGCGCAAAAGACTGAGCTTATGCATTTGGCCTTATTTCACTTAAACTTTTACACATTTAATAAAATGTGTGTTTAGAGACCCCTCCGCCCTAGTTCACTCCCGGCACCAATCAGTTTAGTTCTTAATAGGGTTTTCACACCAAACTGAAAACGGGGTTTTCGGCGAAAAGCTTAACAAGACCAGAAAAAATATTTCCACCGAGTATTTCAAGTTTTCGTTTGACTTTTTTTTGACAACCGTCAAAACGTCTTACACAGTTGACTCTCACTAAGTTGAATACTCTCTAAGTTAAAAAACTCCCTCTAACTTGAATTTATTTATTTATTTATTATTTATTTGTCAACTATTTTTTGTCATGTGAAATATTTTTTATTTGTTTGTTAAATGAACGCTTTAAAACGCTCTCTAATTTGAATTTTACTTAAACTCCCTCTAACCCGAACAAATCTTGGTATTAAGTGAACGTTCGACTCAGGGGCAATATACTGTTGTATATTCCAAAAGTTGTTTTTTTGTGTGACGCGCGTTTTTAGCTCGGTGTGAAAACCCTATAAGTTTGGTTTTAGAGACACCTTACTCTACTTTTGCCTAATTACAATGGCAACTTGTGTTGTTTGTATAAAACAGTGAAACTTCAACTGTCATTTCAACGAGACTCGAGACATCATTTCGTTTTAACAAAGACTGTCAGTGTAACATTTTGTTTATTAGATATTATGTGAGTTCAGTTTGATTCGTTATTCACAATCGTGTCTGATCGCAAGCACGAAGAAATATCAAAGGGGTAACACACTCCGAATCGTCTGATCGTTTCCTATTCGATCTCATCTCCAATCAATCAACAAAGGTTTTGGTAAGTGTTAACTTCAATTTGTAGCATTCAACGTCATAAAAAGTTCTGTCCCACAAAAAGAACCTTCTTCATAGCCAAACTCTGACATGTTTATGTCCATATATTATGTATATTGGTTGACATTTTTAACTCTTCCTATACAAAAATGGGAATCTAATTTACCCTTTTATAAAGTAAACATTACATATCAATTTATTCTAACCCCTCATGTATGTATGTACATGTATGTTAAGGTCTCCATGCCTATTCCTTTTCTGGTCTTCAAATATTCCAATATTTCAGAAAAGAAAAAAAAAAGAAAAGAAATCAAATCAATATCAAGTTCTTACTCATATATTTATTTTTATTTTGTGAATTGTGAATTTATGAAATGCGCGTATGTAGGTACATATATATAATAAGAATAACAAATCAGAAAATTTATTCAAAAACATTGTCAATATTTTATAAAGTATGCCTACACTTTCCGGCCAGGTTTGGGTATTCGAACGGGTATTATGTTACTCTCACTTGTCAGTTGACAATTCAATTTCCTCCTTGACAACCAATTGATTCATTTTCATACCCTTCAATATCAGAGTTCAGGAGTGAAGTTTTGTCGTAGTCGTATCGTCCGTAGAGGGGCACCGATTTCGATACCGGGACCGGCACTAGAATAGCTTGTCTTCTATACTGCGATATGTTGCTGAAGCCGTAGCGGGCGCGGCAGCGGGCGACTGAGCTGAGCTACGCTGCTCCTGCTGGTGTATGTTTCAAACGTACTCGTACTTCACCTTTCTCAAATTTAATATTTAATTTCGCCAGGAGATGGAGTCACAAAAGTGCTCTCAACATGTCAATTATCCTTTATTGTAGACGTGAAGTGCCTGTGCTATGATTGCATGCACACGTAAGGATACGATTGGTAGTGAGGCAAGCAATTGTTGTTATGGCATGATGGGTAGGTACAGTTGTAGTTGTATAGTAGTTGTTGTTTTTGTTAGTTCAGGTAATATGCAAGTATAAGAGAGTGGAGTAAAAACTTACATCCGCCCGCATGCGAATGTACGACGTACGAGAAGCAATTGTTTATTTGATCGAAAGTTTTTGGTTTGGCATCGATGGAAAGTTTCCTTTATTTGGCCGAAATTGTCTGTCAGGGTTATTGATCTGTTGTAAAGAGATTTACGATGGATATATCGTGTTCGGAGGCATGTCCTTGTCCACTAGGTGCTCTTTGAAACCTCCTTTGTTCGTTTTTGGTTTTCCGTTTTCCGTTTTTGGTTTTTTTTTTGTCTTTGGCTTTGTGTGGAGTGTGGACTGCCATTACACCATGCTCTCTATATTCTTTATACAAAGTCAATACGCGATTAATAATTCATTTCGATTGGAAGTGAAAATTCGTGTTTTTGCCGATGATGATGATGAAGTTGATGTCTGCGTGTGGCCCTGGATACCTGCATATATGTACCTGGATGGCTGATTGTTGATTAAAAAAGGTTGTCATTGTCACAATAGTTATTTTTTGAATGACAATTGTTCAATGACATTTGATGGCTGTTTCGAAACATTGAATAATTTATCGCCATGCTTATTGTCGTTTGATGTATGTATGTATATATTTGCAGAAACAAAGAAAGTTTTCGACTTAACGTGTTCGAAGAGGAAAAAAGTGTGAATATACATATTATACACTGCAAGTCTGGAGAATAGCAACAGGCGTTTTTTTAATTTTAACCTCGTGCGTATATCCGACATGGATTTGGATTTTTAAGCGAGATTATTTTTGTTGGTAGGAATACTAAATCTACACTCCCAGAAAAAAAAACTTCCGATATCTCAGAGAAAAAAATATTAATTTCTTTTTTTTTTGCAACGAAAAACCTGATACAGTAAGAGTTTTTTTGTTTATAAATTTGATTCATAACTTCTTATTTATCCATATGTAGGTACAGCCCCGAGAGTTCAAAAACTTCAAAATTGCGGTCCTTCAGCGAATTGTACAGCGAGGCCAAGTAGTCTAGAGAAATCTTAATACAGGCAGATAAATGGCACGAATTAACGTTTCAGCTAGTCCCAATACATTTTATGTAATGTTAAGGGCTGGTGATTAATATGGTTTCTAAGGTAAAAAGGTGTACCTTTTGGCTTTCAATTTATGAGTAAAGGGGCGTTTCTATGTTAAAATTTTTGTTTATTTTCATAAAAACTGACTTAAGCAAGCATTTGTAGTTATTCCCAGTCCCTTGCTACTTTGCACCACCAAATCTAATTTTCCATAGCAGGATATTGGACTCCAAACCATAACCCTTCCTTTTCTGCAGTGATGCCAGTCCAAAAATCATGAGAGTAGTAAGTACAACTATATGGTCCGACCAAGTTAAATTGAATTTTTTGTCAGGAAAAACATTTCACGTCAAGTTTTTTTTTTTTTTTTTTTTTTATTTAAGAGCTGCTTTTTCCTGATGCCATAATTGTGTGGTCCTTTTTCTAAATCTTAAGACGCTTTTAATGTTCGGCACTGCGAGAACCGTATATACAACTGCTTTGAAGAATTCTTGCAAATCCACTCTAGGTTCTAATTTCTTGATAAATCTGCATGATCAGATTATAAGGGCTCTATACCACTTGTTGTGCATGTCTAACTGATAAATTGGTTTCTCCTTAAGCGAAAGTTCCTTAGAATCGTTGTGATTTGAAACTTGATGAAACGAAAAAGCGTCACGACAAAGAGGAACAAGATAGACTATCATATAACACTGTATTGAACATTCTAGGTCTCTTTGTGCCATTCATACATACGAGGATGTGTGGGACGGTATATTGCCGAGCTAAGGCGAGAGAGCAGCTGTCGCCCGGGGTTTTTTTTTAAACCGATTGTATATTAGTATGTGTGTTTCTGTCTCGGTCTCTCTTCTGATTGGGACAATGCCAGATGAGCCGGTCTTCGTGCTCTATTGTTTGCAAGATTGTATTTTTGACGTCAAGGCAGCTTCGGATTTTATCAGCTCTTCAAGTTCTAAATTTTGACAGGACAAATACTTCTAACATCCAACGTTCCAACTCGCGACTCTCAAACTTCGTATTGGCCAGGAAATTTGAATTCTAGTCCTGGTTTATGTAAAACTGAGCCATAATGCTGGACCAAATAAGATCTGGTTAAAATAATCGATGCACTCAAGTGTGTTCACATACATACACACATTAAGTTTTCAATTAAAACGATTAAAGTAAGCGGATAGAGTATTAATGCAGAATGAATTGTCCAGGGGCGGATCGGAGCATATTGACATGAAGGCATTATCACTTAACATGTTAATTATTATGAAGCCATCTTGAAAAAAACACTCAAAATTTCGAGTTTGAAAATTAATTTTTCAAAAAGTATTTACTAAAACAACTAAATTTAAAATAAAAATTAAAGAAGAGATTTCTGGCTTTCAAAAAAAGTACAGGACTATACATTATAAGTTTTACCGTTGTTTTACTTTAAAATTTGTTACTTGTCTTAACCCAACATAAGTACTCGCTCTAGCTTTTTAGAGCACTTTATACCGATCACCCTGTATGTTAAATTAATTTCAATTATTGCAATGATTGTTTGTAGCAGTAAAATTGAGATATTCAATAGGTTCCTACTTCAAAGAATTTCTTTAAGGTCAGTGATACAAATAAACCATAAAATTTGACTGACTTAAATATCATCTCTTAAAGCCCCTCTAGACTTGACTTTGCACAACCAGAAAAATTGTGTGGCTGGAATGATAAATAGGCATTTTCCACTTTGCCTGAGGAGTTTTTTTTTTTTTTTTTTAATTCCATTTGCAAACTTGACCTTCCCTTCTCAAATGGAGAGGTTAGGGAGAGCTAGAAGGACTTCGAAAACTCCGACACAACGTTGCTCGTCGGTAAGAGAAAAGTCTTATTTATGAATCTTGTGAGCACTTCAATAAATTTCACCTGAACTTTTTCCCTAAAGACTCGTTTCTATGTATATGTGTGCTTCCTGCGATTGGGAATTTAATTTCGTCAGTTAGCCCTCCGGGTTGGGCATGACCTGTTGCGTCCAATGTCGATAAATATTTACGCTTCTCTGAGTCTCTTTCTTTTTCCTTGGGTAGTGTGTCCATAATGCTTCTCGCGTACATCTTAGCAAACACACCAAATGCTGCAAAGACACACACCATCATCGGCGGATATGACACTCAACACGCCCTAGTCCTGTTGCCAATGCGTCCTTCTTCTTCTTTTTTTTTCGCTTGATGGGCAATTTTGTGTGTTTGCCTTGTAAGTATAACCAAAGTGTTAATAACCCTGCTCTACAGGCCATAAGTGACTCTTGGGAATAACGTCGTTTGGTTTGGTTGAACTTGTGCATGCAGATAGCTGCTAATCATAAAACATTTTTTATGTGGCTGATCCTACTCCTGCATCATGAGATCTCATCTCATCCACTTTAAGTGAAAGAGGAGAACGTCATCGTCATGAGAAAGAAGAAGACGAATAAGAAGAGAGAGGGAGGGAGGCAGTAGGCAGTATGCAGAGGAAGAGGAAGAAACGGCCAAAGTATGTGAAGCCAAAAGAAGAGCTCCACAGCGGAAACATTTCCAGCAAATCTTTCCAAATGAGAAATTCAGCTCGTGATGATGGGCACATTCTTTTCGTCGGCTTCACAATTTAGATACTTGGACTCTTGGTTGTAGGAAAGTTGTGGGTGGTTGATATGGTGTGATGGTGCGATGATGCTATGGTGCGATGGTGCTATAGTGCGATGGCTTTAGGAACTCTCCAGAGAGTTCATGGAATTTATGTGGACTCTCGAAATAGCTGACAGGAATCATGACATTGAAAAATGCTTAATTGCTGGTGGTGTGTCAAGTGGCAAATGGACTGCAAAACGTTCTGTTCGAGCATCATGCCAACATAAGACTCGAAACTGAAACATTCAAAGTTTGGTTGTGGGCTGTCGACGGCCATGGAGCATATGTTGGGGTATGTTGTAAGTGTCAGAGGATAAGCTGGCAATGACATTGGCATTAATATGAATGTATCCCTTCACAAGTAAGATTATACGAGAGGGTGTGTTGGGTGGAAGTTTCAAGTTCTCTAATCTCTTACATTTGAACGGATACAAATGTTTGTTTGGCACGAGGAACAAGTATATACGAATTATAGACTCAATCCTATATAAATCTTTATTTGTATATATTTGAAGCTCAAGATTGTATCTTCTCTAAAATTGTTGTCTTTATGAGCAATGTGCATACTTAAAACATCTACAATTCTTCCCAGAGGACCTTAGGTAGGTACTTGGAAAAGAATGGCAGACTACTCCATCAAAGAATTTAATTAAGTTTCTTTATGAAGTTAGATTTCATGAAAAAATAGCTAAAGCCTAAGGAAACTATTAAAGAAAAAGGGAAATAAATAAAAGAGTTTCTTACTGATACCGGGATTTTTTTTTAGTTATAATTATTTGTTTGGCGCGTAGAAAAACGGTTCTATACCTGTCAAAGGGAAGTGACATTATTGCACATACTTGCTGCTTTGTAACTTATTGCTTTTTGAGACTTTTTGAAACCGATTTAGAGCGACTTAAGAGTGACTTTACTGTAACTTTACTTCTGTCAGATTGGGAATCGGTTGATGGCAGATAGTTCAGGGATTCAGTCAGTGTCTGTATCACCAAGTTCTGTCCATCTGCTCTAATGGCTGGGTCAATTTTCTTCAGTGTAGAGATTCGTGGATATGTGTAGATGGGACACATTGATTTGTTTGTTAAGCTGCCAAAGTTCTGTTAACTGTATACGGCTTTAATATGCCGTATAGAGAATTCTTCGAGCAAGACGAAGTGCAGACTAAGACTTAGAGACGTTAGTGGGTCCGACAACTCAATCTACGGAGAGACGAGCAAGGATTTTTCGCACTAAATTCAACCGAATGAAGGATAAAGATCCAGAGCACTTTTTCAACATAACAAGGATGTCTCCACAAGTATTTGAGATACTCCACGTACTTATTGAACCACATCTGCAGAAGACTCTGTTGTAAGTTGCTGAAGTGAAAATGTTAAGTCCTTTGTTTACCAAATTTTTAAATTTTTAGTGAATTTTGTTAAATTACTAATACATACATTTTTGACAGGATCTTCTGAGGATGTCGACGTCGAGAAAGGTTTCTGTGAAGTTTGGTCAAAATTCGGGAAGCTATTTGCCAGAAATGCATTTTTAAAAAAATCTGAAAAAAATTTCAACAAATGGAATGCAAAGGTCAAGCCTATGATTAATTAAATTGGTAGATTAAACTGGATTCAAATTGCAATGCGCTTATTATTTTCTGATATTGATATGTATGTTTTGATATATACATATTTTGATATTTTGTCCTAGTTTTTTGAAACATATTTTCTAATAGTTTTTTTTTTGATGACAAAATCAAACATAACATTACTATGACAGCGAAGACGAAAAAAGTTTGTCTAAAAATTTTGTAAGTCTGTCTGTCTGTCTGTCTGTCTGCCCGTAAATATAGACACTTTCAGCCCAAACGCGTCTGCCGAATGGCTTCAAATTTGGTATATAGACATATAGAGCTTTTTTAGTTATATGTTGTGTAAAGGTCAAAATTAATTTTTTTCTCAAAAAATAACCAAAATATAACCTTTATGTAAAAGCTTATTTTCCCCGAAAACTGCACTTACTATTTTGACTTCAAAAAATCAGTGAAGCTTTTTATGTACGACCAATCATATGGCTGAAATTTTTTTTTAATGTCTAAAAACGGCTTAACGGATTCTTTCAAAATTCCACATATTTGTTGATAAGTTAAGGAAGCTCAATTTATACAGCCTAACTACCAAAATTTTAAATAAATATTTTTTTTTGGGTATTTTTGAAAGCAAAAAAAAATTTTTTTTCTAAAAAACCGCTTTACGAATTTTATAATAATTCTCACAAATTGAAAATTATACAAGATATAAAATCTCACACTTTTATTGCAGGTCAAATCAATCAAAATCTCAAGCCATAAGACACTGTCACTTATTAGAGCAAAACAGTGCGACCCAGTCATGCACTTTATTCGTGGGTTGGGTACAGCAAATCAAATCCATCAAATGGTATTGAAACGCATTTCGGATACAGCATAACTGGGCTGAATATTATCCGATTTGCATGGATTTGTATGGAACCATTAAATTTTTGGCGGGATTTGGGACGAAGTTCGCTGGGTTAGCTTGAAGTTAGAAGCGTATAAAATAAATCGACACTATTTGTTTTCTCGACAGAAGAAAAACAGAAGATATACTCGTATAGTACGTCATAAGACATTGCAATAGTAATGTTCGAATTATTTAATTAAAATTTTATTTCATTGTTTATTGTAAAACACAAGGTTGTTTAGTGTTAGGAGGAGAAAGGGTGATGAAAAAGATATTCAAAAAGGTAGGTGGTTGGTTGGTGGTTGTAGGTGAAGGATATACAACCTATACACTTGAACTGGTTATCACGTAAAATTATCGTCCGTAAACCGACCCTTCAGAAAACCAATTTTTTTTTATTTCACAGGGTACTACACTTTCGGTACTTCAAATGCTTCAACATATGGAATTTTCGATAATTTAACTGATTTTAATTCAATGAAAGTGGTAGATTTCGCTAGCCCAAACAAACTGGAAAATCTAAATAACTAACAAGGTATTACGGCCCTGGCAATGCAAACCAAGGAATAAACGGTTTATCAGCTGGCAGCAGCTTCTCAGCCCAAGCTATTATTTTTAAGAAGCAGAGCGCGAGTGATAAGAATCAGATTGGAAAATTGGTACGGGTTAGTAATAATTTTAATAAGTGTTTAGCGCTTTGAAAAAAGATTATATTTTCCCCTTCAACTTTAAAATTCTTTATGGTTTCTAAACTAGTGGCAAAACAAATTTAACATGTTTCAATATTTTGGAAACTGATTTAATTGCATTTTTAAATTTTTTTTGAAGGTACAAATATGATTTATGACTTGTAACGAAGTTACACATTTTCCTCACTGCCACCGACCGCCATCACACCGTCCCACAATCACCATGATGAGTGCATTAGCCTGTGACCATCATCACCGAAGACCACCGACCGCCGTCACAATCACCATGATGAGTGCATCAGCCTGTGACCATCATCACCGACCACCACCAACCGCCACCGACCACCGTCACAATCACCACGACGATTTTTCGCAACATCAGGTTTGCATCAGAGACTGGCAAGTAAAGCAAAACCAACCACCCCTCCGCCCCGTACCACTGATTTGGACTACCAACCAACTCCGAACACACACATGATAATAACCAGCAGAAATATCCAACCAACAGAAGAAATTATTTTAGTGCTAATATTTTTTATCTTTAATTTTATAATTCACACTTCCTTATTACTGTAATATTCCATAAGTAACTATAAGCGAAATTTGTATGGAAAATCAATCAGTCAGCGATCGGCAACGAAAGAGGACACACGGAGACCGGATTACTTAAATCTAAAAATAAACAGAAGCCAATTATTTACAACCCCATAAAAAGGGACCCAAGAAGAACTACCTGCCAGCTACCTGGAAGGTAATTCCGAGAAGAAAAATCCAGAAGATTAGAAGGTGATTATTATCGAGGGATAATCCTCGTGAACATAAACCCTTACATTTTCCAAGAAGGCAGGTCAATATGGGCGAACCCCTAACGATTGACACTGCCGTTGTCGCAATAAAGGAACTATTGCGCCGAATGCTGAAAGACCTAGGACCGGATTCTGCACCAAAGATTAATGCAATCTTTGCTGCAATCACAACTGAGGTCAGAGAGGAAGCCACGGACAAGGAAACCACCAAGGATATTGAAGAACCAACAACATCAACATCAAACCAAGAGCAACCTATGGAGGAAGAAGCCGAAGAAACCAACGAAGAGCAAGTCAGAAGAGGTCCCCTCGTCTGTCTCACCGGAGATGAAGGTGATGCAGATGAAGACATCAATTCTGACTGGCAGGAAGTCAAAAGAAGGTCAAGGGTTGACAAGAATACGTCCAGCTCTGATGAAGAACCCCGTAATGGATCAAAACGGCAGAAAAAACCATCAAAGAAAACTACACAAAAGAAACTGAAGGAAGACAAATTACCTACCGTACAGCCAACCAGCCAGCCGCAACCCACAGAAAACCAGCCAAAAGACCAACCTGCCCAGGGGGTTCAAGTGCACCAGCAGCCAGCTCCGCCACTCCAACAACCAACCCCACAACCACATAAGCAGTCAAAATCAACCCCACAAACCGACACAAAGAAGGAAAAAATGCCGCCAATCATCGTCTTCTCCAGCAACACTGCCGAAATAGGAAGACACGCTAAAGGAAAGAGTATCAAGTTCACCTTCAAGAACTTGAATACAATTAAAACAGTGATCAACACAGAGACAAAAGAAGGCTTCACAGCAATTAGAGATTTCCTGAAGACAAGGAAAATAGAGCACCACACATTCACAGCGAGGGAGGAAAGGAAAAACCTGCTCGTCTTGAAAGGCATCCACCACTCCTACACCGCCATTGAAATCCTGGACGAGCTACAAATTGAAGGAATCCCAGCCATCAAGGTTTCCCTCTACCGGTCAAGGAGAAACAAATCCAAGGCTTTCAACCAATTTGTAGTTGAGGTCAGCAAGAACTGTGACGTCGCTGAAATCTACACAAAAAAACTCATCCTGAACCAGGTCGTCCACTGGGAGAAGTATGAGAGCCACGAAAGACCTCAATGCTGGAACTGCCAAAAAACAGGCCACGTATCGATTAACTGTGGAAAGAAGTACGTTTGCGTGAAATGCAATGAAGACCACAACCCTGGCGAGTGCAAACGCAAGGAAAAAGGAGATGGCGTGTACTGTGCCAACTGTAAGGAATTCGGACATCCAGCCAACTACATGGGATGCAAAGTGCTTGTTGCCCAAAGGGAACAATTAAAGAAAGTCGAGACGCAGAAAAAGGCTCAGCAGGAACAACGAGCAAAAGCAGCGTGCATCCTAACGCAGAACAAGGCAAGTTTTGCAACCGCAGCCAGGACAGGATATACAAAACCAGCCCAAGCCCAGAAAAAAACACCACAACAAACAAAAACAGTCCAGGATAAGTCAATGGGAGCCCCCAGAGTAAACCTGAATGAGGAAGCCAAGGTGCACTTCGGAGTCGACCTGGAACCAGCATTCACTAAAGCACGCAGTGCCATGCCAGCAAACTACTCATCATTGAGTAAGGAGAAGCAGTCCGTGGCCTTGGCCACCTTTATATTCAGCCTATGCAGCGCGTAATGCGCATCAACAAACTTCGCATAGTGGCGTATAACGTTAATTCGTTATACAGCCTGGAAAGAAGAACATGTTTTAACCTGTTTTTAAAGAAGAATCGCCCGGACATGGCACTCATCAGCGAAACTAATGTGACAAAAAGGAACCAGATAGACTACAAAGGATACAACACCTTCCGGACAGACAAGGATCAAGGCAAACGAGGTACTGCGCTCTTTGTAAGGAAGAACATCAAGGCCTCCCAAGTCAAAATCCCGAGCCTTAAATCGTTTGAAGCAACAGCGGTTGTTGTGGAGGTCGAAAACAACATGACGCTGCTTGTTATCAGCATTTACAACAAATGCAAGGCCAACGGAAGCGATATGGAACACGATTTGCTAACCCTCAGCAGGATAACCGAGCAACATACATACGGACTCATTGGAGGGGATTTTAATGCCCGACACCCTCTATGGTACGACACAACAGAAAATAGCGCTGGAGTTACGTTGGTCAACTGGCTCGAAGAAAATTTTGAACACCACTCCTTCCACATCGTCTCTCAACCGAAGCCAACATACCCAAAGACGCCATCCTGGCTGGACTTCTTCCTTGTGTCGGCAAACTTTATCAACATCCTGCCTGAGCTACGGAACTACACCTGCAGAACCCTAACAGGAGATTCAGATCACGAACCAGTCGAGCTCACAATTACACTGAACCAACCGATATCAGTAATGGTTAGAGAAGAGTCAGAGGGTTTTATCAACTACAAACGTCTTGATGTTGAACGTTTCCAAAGGAAGATTGAGGAGACAATGGTCATGCCGGCTGCCAACAAAAATCTCTCAAACAACGAAATTGATGTGGCCATTGAAGAAATTGAACTGTCTATAAACAACGCCCTAGACGAACAAAAGAGGCCAAGAACTTCGAGAGACAAATACCAACATCTGCCAGAAGGCATTGTTCGTCTATATGACCACAGACAACGGTTGAGAAAAAGGCTTCAAAGGATCCAACAGAGGGAATGGAACACTACCAACAACAGCTACCAAGCAGTTAGAAGTGAACTGGAGTGCACACAAATCATGCTAAGGAATGCAATTCAACATTTTAACAACGACCAATTCCAGAAAAGGCTACAAAGCATCAAACCAGGACCTGACGCATTCAAAAACATCAACCGAATCATTGGCAAGAGGCCACAGATGCCAGAAAAAATCACCACAAGACACGGGGATGTCAACACAACCCAGGATAAAGTTGAAGCATTTGCCGAATATTTTGAAGAAAATTTCGTGCCAATCCCACCCAACGACCCTGAATTTGTCGAGGAAGTGGAATCAACAATTGAGGAACTTCAAAGGATGGACACTCAGACAACTACTTTTAGTAATAATAACCCTGCCAGTGATCCCGAGGGTTCTGAAATTTTCTCCAACCCTGAAGAAGTGGCTGAAATAATCCACAACGGACGTCCAAAAAAATCATCCGGACCTGACAAAATATCCAGCTACATCATAAAGAAGCTTCCCCAAGTCGTGATGATATATTTAACAATAATATTTAACAACTGCATCAACAACAGCTATTTCCCGGAAAAATGGAAGAAAGCAAAGATAGTAGCTATTCCGAAGAAAGGAGACAGAGGTTCGGTGTCAGGATATCGGCCAATATCACTGCTAAACAGCACCAGCAAAATCCTCGAAGGACTCATTTTACGAAGACTTAAGTCATACAGCGACGGCAACAACATCATCCCAAATATGCAATTCGGATTCCGGCCCAAACATTCGACTCTGCATCCTCTTCTAAGGTTCCAAAAGGACGTGGTCAGCACTCTCAACAACTATCAGGTGGTAGTTGGATGCTTTCTTGATATCGAGAAAGCATTTGACAGTATATGGATCAACGGTCTGATCCATAAACTTTATCTACTCAATTTTCCAGCAACATTAATAAAAATAATCTATAGTTTTCTTTCTTCCAGGTCCTTCTTCGTCCAAATTGAAAACAGCCAGTCAACAACCAAAGCCATCAGAGCAGGAGTAGCGCAAGGATCCAAGCTAGGACCATACCTCTACAGTATATTCACTTCTGATCAGCCACAGCCCGAGAACGCGATGAATCTACTGTATGCAGATGACTCACTCACATACGCCAAATCGATGTCAGCAATTATCGCAGCCAGAAGAGTTGAAGAACACGTGAGAAGACTGTGGGACTACTACGTGAAATGGGGCATCAAAGTTAATTCTGCAAAGTCGGAGTTAGCTTGCTTCAGAAGACCCGTGCGACGCCAAAATACACGTTCAGCCACTACTTGCCGCAGTATCATAGTGAATCTACCAGACGGAACCCAATTGACACCCAAGCCAATTGTGAAGTACTTGGGAATCAACTTTGAGGAGAGGTTACGCTTCAACCCACACGTATCAGCACTCCTCAAAAAAGCCAATTACGCCTTTCATCGCATTTATCCGCTAATGCGAAAAAGAAATGGCCTTAATCAAAAGACGAAGTTGCTTCTATATAAGCAACTAATAAGGCCCATAGTTACATACGGTTTCCCGGTTTGGTTCACAACATCAAAGACAAGTATGAAGAAGATCGGAGTATTTGAGCGAAAGATGTTAAGGATTTGCACGAATCTTCACTTCGATCAACGACGGAAGAAGTACCCAAGCAACAAACGACTCTACGAGGCAGCAGCGATAACACCGTTGGACAAGTACATGACGGAATCGGCTAAAAGGTTGGCGTCAAATTTAGTCAACCATCCGAATCCTCTAGTGAGCACAATCAACAGTGAAGAACGGCATCCTGAACCACGATACCTGGACATAACTGCGCTAATGGACGAAGGAATTATCACAATCAACGACGACGAGGCTATCCAGTTTTACGAGGAAGCAGCGTCAACTTACCACCGTGGCTAGTAGCCAATTCATCAACACATCAAGGACAACCGGATTTGAACAACCCGAGATGGATACCCCCACTTGACTATTAATATAAGTATAATTAATGACAATTTGTTTTAAAAATGTATTATAAAATTATCAATGTATATAGTTAGGCCCCTAATGTGCCAACAAATATTTTTAAGTATCATAAGTAAAATAGAATAAGAATCAATTGTAAATATTATATTGTTCAATAAATATCGTTAAATCGTTAAATCGTTGTATGGAAAATCAGACTCGAGCTCCCAGCCATTGGTATACGATTCTATTTAATAGAATACCGGGAAAACGAGATCTCGGAGGTACGCCGCGGGGAAATACCAGCAGAAACCTTAATATATTTTGAAGTAAAGGCATTAGGCCATTAGTTTCTTGTCGTGGGGTAGCTGCCATTGTAAGCTACAACACAGACCTAATTTGTTTCTTGTCGTGGAGCTCTTCTTTTTAAGAAACTCTACAGACCTAATCCGTTTATTGCCGTGGGGTTGCTGCAGTCGTAAGCTTCACCACAGACCTAATCAGTTTCTTTTCGTGGAGCGCTTCCTTTCAGGAATCTCTACAGACCTAATCAGTTTCTTGTCGTGGAGCTCTTCTTTCCAAGGAATCTCTACAGACCTAATCAGTTTCTTGTCGTAGAGCGCTTCCTTTTAGGAATCTCTACAGACCTAATCAGTTTCTTGTCGTGGAGCTCTTCTTTTCAAAGAATCTCTACAGACCTAATCAGTTTCTTGTCGTGGAGCGCTTCCGTTCAGGAATCTCTGCAGACCTAATTCGTTTCTTGTCGTGGAGCTTTTCTTTTTAAGAATCTCTACAGACCTAAAACCAATTATTGTCATAGAGGCAACTCTATAGACCAAATATAGTTGGAATCGCTTCTTGTCGTAGGATAAACCCTAGAGGCCAAATTATTTAAGCTATTTAATACTATACTGTACATCGAATCATTAATTTAGTTTTATTATTAAGTCCGTATATGAAGTAACTTGTTAAGTATATTTTGATAAATAAAAAACATTGTTATTTCGGAGTTCAACACTCTTCAACCCTGAGTTTTCGCTTTCTTTGGGAACAACCCTGGACTTCGACGAGCCTACCTCAGCCTAAGTAAAAAAAAAGCATCACAGACTATACTTTGAGCATCAGGGACTTATTAATCATGAATTAACCTTTTTACAATCAACTATCATAGGTACTAGGCCTTGGTTATATTTTATGAAATCTTGTTATTGATTTCAAAGAAGAAAGACAAATATTTGATCAATTATTAATTGATTTCTTTAATAAAAAGTTCGTATCCTTTTCAAAAAAAAAAAAAAAAAATGTGTGGCCTATTTCTGATTCGGTGACACACTTTCTCATGAAACTGCAGACCAATTCATAATAAAATCATACATCGCGTGACCCAAAAATGCCTCCATGGCAAAAGTTAAACAATTGAACTTCATATGAAAGCACTTTTCGCTCAAATTCATTACAAAATATAATATATAAAGTTTGTAAAGATACATTGAATAAGAGTCTACATCCCGAAGCACAGATACGTAAACGCAAACGTAAGCCAACTCTGAAATTCTTTTCTAACTTCCAAATAATGAAGAAGGAACAAAAGGAAACTCAGTCGGTTTAGTGTAGCTGCACATAAGGACTATACTAAGTCATAGCTGGTAGATGTGAATATAGATGGATGGATTCTTTTTATAACAATTTTCAGGTTATTTTTTTAATGAAATCACTTCAACTGTGATGATATGTGGATACGTATATCATGTTTGCGCCTCTATTCATGACACCAGTCACATTCATAGAAAAATCTTGATTTCGTTTACACTGCAGATTGGTGCATCTCATCCTGTCGCCACTGCCACCGTCAACGCCAACGTCGTAGTCGTCGTCGTGTAGTCTCAGAAAAACACACACAAAAAAAAAGTTTAAAAAACTTCATCTTTTTGAAATTCATCTGGTGCTCCTCGGCGACACATATGCTTTAGTACCTTCAAGTAGTGTAGATTCGTCTGTTCAAAATTGTTGGTTCCATTTGTTCCGCTCACTTTACTGCTCTGCATGTGATGAAGTGCAGCGAAGGCAGTGTTTTGCCGCAATATAAAACTTGAATTTTTTTTTGTGTGTCGGTTATCTGGGTCACGGTATGGTGTACGTAACGTATGTATGTGAAGAAGCGCGTCACCCTTCTGCCTTCTTCCACTTTGGTGTCAACGACGGAAAGGATGTGAACAGGAGGACGACTATGGCTACAACTACGATTCCGACGATTCCAAACGATTCCGACGACGATGACGACGACGAAGGCGATGATGACAATTCATGCAGAATTCATGGTGATTAACTTCGTTTGTGTTTCACAGGGCGTCAACGCATACACGAGACAAACAGAATGAGTTACGAGTTCATGATGTACTGCAACACCAGCAGAATAGTTATAAGGCATAGTCGAGAAAGGACGGTTTTTTTTTTATTGGACGGAAGGAAGAAGGCGGCGGTGGCGGTGGCGGTGGCGGCGGAGCCAGCAGAAGCAGTAGCTGGTGGGGGCCTCTTGTTCAAGCTTGGGATCCCGTCACAATTTGCAATTCACAGATTGATGATTTTCTGAAGATATATGTTGATGTCTTTTCAAATGATTCCGCACATAACTTTGATCCGAAAGCATTTCCGTTTGAAAACATCAAAAAGTTTTATTCATCCCGAAATCAATGGAAAAGCTATAGTTACTGTCGTCGCATCGCATCGTCTGTCGAAGTTGTCAATCAGCAGAAAATTTGGTTTTAAGTATGTTGTAAAAAATCTTTTGATTTCGAATAACTTTGCTGTTGCGACTGCGAGTTGAAAGGGGCTATTTAATCCAGGATTTTATGTGCGGAATTGTATCGAATTTATGTTGCATTTACATATTTCAAATTTGAGGAAGTCTTTAATTCTTAAATTTGAATCCATATCAGCACTTCTTTCGTTATTTTGGGATCGATGAAATAGAAATTGAGTTTAAGGCCTTAGGGTAAGGGATATGTACCACCAAAGCTGGTTAAAGAATGTTTGATAAGAAATAAAGAAATTAAGATACATACTTTTAGATACAAAAGTGTATCATAACATCTAAACGATTCTTGTACATATATAGATGGACACATGGGATTAAGCCGAAGGAACAGCTGGAAAAACGAGCTGCGGAATTGCGATTTTTCAAGTACTCCTTTTTAAACGATGGCTCCCGCATAACAAGCAGCTCAGTTGGTAACGAAGTTTCACAATTTCTCCCTCTGCCCGATCGCCACGACGCGACGACTTCCTACAAACACCCTACGCATGGAATTTCCATCACATGACGCAATACACACCACTGCATTCTACTGCGGCAATTCCGACTACCCCGTCCCCGCACCACTGATTTGGACTTCAGTCTACTTCCGAGTATTTAAACCAGAAGAGCAGTTAACTACATTCATCATGCAAAAAGAATTATACAGTCACAAGTAATTTTCACCTTTGATGTTATAATTCACATTTTCTTCTTTCAGAAAGATTCCATAAGTAGAGGTGAAATTTTTATTGAAAATCAGACCCCCTGCCTTTGGAAGAAGATTCCATTTCAAATAGAGAACCAGGAATAGAGATCTCAACCGAAGGTACGCTTCGGGGAATACCAGAAACCTGACTGAATTTTGAAGTAAAGGCACTTACTGTATGTAATATGTGACCTTTTTTGGTGGAATGTATTTTTTGGTGTTTTTTGGGCTTCAGGTCGAAAATAAAACAAGGTTTTTTGTTTGTGTCACTACGTTTCGTCCATGTCTGGAAATGAGTACTTTGGTGAATATGACAAAAAGATGAAAGAGATGATGGAAGACAGAAAAGTCTATTGGCCAATTAGAACAGACCCAACTAACAAATTACAAGACTTGAACAACATTTTCGTCAAATATCTGTTTGACAACAAAATAATAAACGAATACGAAAGACAAAAAATGACAACGTACAACCCTGTTGCTCCAAGAATTTACGGACTTCCTAAAATTCACAAAGACGGAATGCCTCTCCGCCCTATTTGTTCGTCTATCAAGGTCCCGTGCTACAATCTTGCAAAATACCTCATATCCATCCTCAACAACCTAACCCTAAACTCTAAATACAACGTAAAGAACTCATTAGATTTTAAAACAAAAATTAAAGACCTCAACACTGAAAATGATGAAATCATTGTATCGTTCGACGTTATCTCTCTTTTCACCAACATCCCCCTACAATTGGCACTAGAGCTTATTAACAAAAATTGGGAAAAATTAAAAGAACACACCCTTATAAAAAGAACCAAATTCATGGAACTCGTCCGATTTTGCATCATCGACAACAACTATTTGGTGTATGGTAATAAAACCTACCAACAAAGAGACGGTATGCCCATGGGCAACCCAACCTCACCCATAATAGCAGATATTATCCTCGAAGAACTTTTAGATAGCTGCCTTGCAAAATTGGAAAATAAACCCAGAATAGTTACAAAATACGTGGATGACCTCTTTGCCATTGTAAAAGGAACTGACGTTGACACTATCTTGAACGCTCTTAACAGTTTTCATGAAAAAATTCAGTTCACATGCGAAATTGAGAAAAACAACCGATTACCATACTTGGATGCTCTTATAATCCGAGAAAAAAGTAGTCTGATAATGGATTGGTTTCAAAAACCCACGTCATCGGGAAGAATCATTAATTTCTTATCACAACATCCAAAAAACACCATTATCAACACCGCCAACAATCTCATCAATAGAGTTCTTTCAATCAGCGATAAACAATTCCATAAACAAAATAAAATAAAACTTAAAGAAATTCTAACGAAAAACTCCTTTCCCGGAAATATAATCAATTCCTTGATAAAACAACAAGAACAAAAACACCAAAAACAACAACAACAGCAGCAACAGCAGCAACAAAAACAAAAACAACAACAACAACAACAACAGCAGCAGCAGCAGCAGCAGCAGCAGCAACAACAACAACAACAACAACAACAACAACAACAACAACAACAACAACAACAACAACAACAACAACAACAACAACAACAACAACAACAACAACAACAACAACAACAACAACAACAACAAGAACATCATCACCATCATCATAATCAACATCAACAATTACAGAATCACGAAGAACAGGAACACCAACAACAAAATTTCAAGTATAAATCTTTTACATATATAAAACAAATAGCGGACAGATTCAAACATGCAAAACTGTTTGATACAGAAAAATACAAACTAGCCATGAAATCCACGAACACGGCCTCCCAACTATATGCTAAACTTAAAACAAAAACGGACAAAATGGAACATTCGGACCTTATTTACAAAATAAATTGTAAAGGAAACCCTAACGAAGAATGCAGCCAAACTTACATAGGGACAACAAAACAGAAACTAAAAAACAGACTTTCAGGACACAAATCGGACATTAAAAACAATGCTCCACAGAAGACAGCACTGGCAGCACATTGTCTCTCACACAACCACACACCAAACTTTGACGAAACCAAAGTACTGCAAAGAGAAGAGAACCAGAGCAAGAGATTCATTATAGAAACTCTCCACATAATACACACAAATAAAACAATGAATAAAAAAACAGATACGGACAACGTTAGCTCCCAATACAAACATCTAGTGGAGAAGAGGAGACAATTTAACAACTAGATTCATGTTTATAAACTTTTTATTCTTGTTACTTGTTAGTTTGACAGTTTAGTGCTAAGTTTAACTTTGTTTTTCTTCTGCGTTTTGTAGAAACAATGGTTTAAATTAACTTTTTTGTGATAATTATTGTAAGTAATTGTTGTTTTTGTAAAACATGCCAAAAATTATTGTAATTCATACTTTTCAATGCTAATAAATATACATTTATAGTTTTTTCACCTGAAGATGTCCATAGACATGGACGAAACGTAGTGACACAAACAAAAAACCTTGTTTTATTTTCGACCTGAAGCCCAAAAAACACCAAAAAAAAGGCATTTAGCCAACCGCTTCTTGTCGTGGGGTTGTTGCATTTGTAAGCTTCACCACAGACTAAATTATTAGGGACCGTTTATTGTGATGGGGCGCTTCCTTTTTGGGATCTCTACAGACGAGAGACCACCGTTTACTGTCGTGGAGGAAACTCTACAGACCATAAGTTTATTCCTAAGTATATGAAATAATCTGTTAAAAAAAATCCGATACATAAAACATATTGTTTCGGTGTTCGACACTTTTCAACCCTGAGTTTTCGCTTTCTTTTGTGAACAACCCTGGACATTGACGAGCTAACCTCAGGCTAAGTACAAAAAATCATCACAATTTTTAGCCAATTTTGTTTGGTTTTTTTTTTCAATTAACTGCTCTAAAAATTTTGATTAAACTTTACTTAAAATATACTTAGATTATTTTTAAGACGACAATGTTTTCAGTTTTTGATTATAAATGCAAATACAGGACTTCTGGTGTTAAAGGTTTTAATAAAATGGCAGCGACATTTATGAAATGGTTCAGATTTAATTACACTTGATCCCAATTTCGGACGTACCGTGAAATATAGAGATTCTTTCTTTAGCCGTACAACACGAATGTGGAATGGATTGCCTGGCACAATTTTTCCTTGCCATTTTGATCTTCAAACATTCAAGATCAATGTTCATCGACACCTCCTTTCCCTTCCTTCCTAACTTCCTATCGCTCGCGCTGTGACTTATCATTAAAAGGGCTATAACAAACCCCTTGAGCGCGTGTGCATTATAAAAAAAAAAAAAAAAAAAAAAAAAGTATTTTATTTGATTTTTCTCAATGGTAGCTTCCATGTAACGAGCCGTCCAGTATTGGTTAAAATTTTTTAGTTGTTGCCGATTTTCGGAAAAATGTCTATGATGTTAACTGCTTTTACAATTAAAACCGTGCTCCTTGTACTATGTTATAAGGCGGACGAACTGCAAATTCTGCGCAGGAATTTCCACTGAACCTGCAAATCAATGAAACACCAACTTACAGCATTGCAAAAATATGCAGATCTATCGATGGGGACGAATGGATACGATGGCCAACAAAAACTCACTGGAAGCTCTTAGACAGGAGGATTTTGTACTCGGGTGATTTTCTTAAGTGCGTTCTTGAAATCAATTTTCGGACGTTGGTAATGGGAAGATCTTCGTTGACACCTCAAATGGATTAATACATCACTGTCTTCTACTGATTCCTGCCAATTGACCGAATCAGCAATGATTGACCAAGCAAATGAGCTTTATTTAGGGAGAAAAAATCTTAAGGCGACTACTAAAAATTTTGTTCCAGGACAATTGTTTTTTTTTTCAGTTATCAAAAGCGATGAAGTTGTCAACTATACCAAAGAATTTCTGAATTCGATTAATTTATCAGGATCACTAATTCACAGGCAGAAGGCTCTGTCATCAACCTCGACTTGAACTCGAAGAACAACGTAATCGAGCTGACGTTTATTAAGGAAAAGTACAAGGGATATTTTGGAGGATATTTTGATGGGAGTCATTTTAAATATCGAAAGATCGAAATCCCGAACGACTAAGTTAAAATTCCTAGATCCCACAGAGCGGGCTACCCAAGTAGGTATAATGCTGATTAAGAAAACTTTTGAAACAGGTGCTTCCCAGGCGACTGGACATACCATCATTGGGGTAACGAAGTTGCATGAGCGTTTACATCCCTAGATCTCGCAAAGCGTGCCACCCAAAAGTACAGCTGATTAAGAAAATTGTTGACACAGGCGCCTGCAAGACTACTAAACGTGTTTCAAACAACGAATTATTTGATTTGTCCAGTATTCATCTCAACGAATTCAACGGAATTTGTCTGGCATGAGGGATGACTATCAACAATTCACAAGTTTGTCGGACAATCAATGTCGCGTGTTCGTGTGTCGGAAAGCCATTATATCTCTGTGTGCTTACATCCATTAAAACAAAACTCAAAATTGGTTAACTATGGAAGCCTTTGCAATAAATACTAGTTGAGTTATGTCTTCTTAAACATCTGAATAAAAGTCATTGAAGCCAGTTGAACGATTTCTGAGTATTTTTAAACTTATTATCAAAATACTGCATTGATCCAGTATTTCACAGAAAAAGCATCCCAATACCCAATATAACTGTTTCTTTGTTTAATGTACTTTAATACATACTTTAATCACATCGATTTCCTCATATTTCTCAAATTATTCAACCAAAAATGCTAAAGGAAAGGAGATCATTAAAATAAATATGAAATCCTGACTCCTTGCTTCATTAAAAAAAAAAAAATATATATATCTCTGTATTCTATACTGCAAAATATGAAATACTCTATTTCCTTCTTATTCACTCAAACGTGTTATGATGATGCTCGTTCCATTTACAATCACCTGATTGATTTCATTAAATGTCAAAGTTTATAACAGTAATGAGATACGCACCACTGCACAAATACAAAGGACGTCGAAGGATGTTGGCTACAAAGCCAGTTTCCAAACAACCTATAGGTACAATACACGGAGTGAGTCGTTTTCCAGAATCAAACAAATAACATCTTCTGGATATTCGGATTCATAAGAAAAACATAAATAAATCTTATAAAGCCATAGCCAACTTCCCTTTAATTTGATTTACTCCTGAAATTAAAACGTGCTTAATTGGATTGGTAAATAATAATAATAATAATAATAATAACCTCTCCTGATTTAAATACTATCATTATACAGTAATACCAATACTTAATCCTGGGCTGTTATACATATCAGATGACAAAACACCCGCAAAGTTTAAAGCCCTATAACTATTTTGTAACTTGAACAGTTTGAACATCCATTATGATGGCATGGAATTCTGTTACTGGTTTTAAATTACGAAAATTGTAGTTAGTTCCATCCAAATGATGACAGATATCCCGCTGGCAGGATATATGTACATACATACACAACCATAGATTATTTGTCGGCACAGAGGAGCACTCATATCAATGCAGAATATTTCTAATTTCAAATTGATTGCCATGCTGCAAGCAAATATGTGTAGAGGTAGGATATACTGTGTACAGTGCTGTGCAAAAATTGTTGTTCTCTTATAACATCTAGTGGTTCCATTTTAAATCATGGTTCATGGGTTATTTTGACACTGACAGCTGTTTCACGCTCGAATTCGAAATTGACAGAAGGCAGTATCATACCTCCGCGGAACGAAATGAGCCGTTTTAAGCTTGAACAATATTCGGAAACATTGAAAACGTATTTCCAAAGTGAGTGCTGTGTAGCCCAAGATGGCGCAGGCCACGTTGATGGACCACGGCCTCAACCAACAACCCTCGCAAGGTAGGCCGATCCCTAGCCAGTGGCCTGTAGTTGCACACACCAAATTGGTTTAGGTCGTTCTCAACTTGATCGTGCCACCTTAGATGGGGTCTTCCGGAACTGCATCAGGCCTCCGAGTTGGAACTGAAGACTGGTGCGTTTTCATCCAGCTCTTCATACGCTGTACCGCTCTACAAGAGCAAGCCATCTCAGCGGCTGTATTTTCAGATTTTAAACCAGGTTAATGTCGCTGTATAGCCCGTACAGTTCTAGTTATATCTAATACTAGCTTTTGCCCGCTACTTCGTACGCGTGGATTTTAGAATAAAATAGGTATCTCAGTATATTTTTGTTTTTGCACAACCGGTTCAAAATGGGGGGTATGCGTGGTATGAAAGCTACATAGCTTACCAGCTCTACAGCCGTAAGATTTTTGGCTTCTGTATAATATTATTTCGAACTATCATAACGGTTTAAATTGCAAAGTTGGAGATTTAAGTTCTGAAGCAATATACCTAATTGGAATGCCCACTTTCAAAACGATGCTCCGCGCCGATACTGCTATTTATAGCAGCTCCGCTTCATCAGTTTTGGGCGTAAGTATTGCTCGTTCGCCGTTCTTTATGGTTACATTATTTTTCGATTTCTGCTTTCGCTGAATGAGACTTTTTCTATATGGTGATAAATAGCGCCATCTATGATGTTTTTGATGTAACTTCTATTCAGAACGACTAACTTATTTCTATTCATGTATATGTAGGTAAGTGTGGCGCTACTTTTATGATTTCCAGCGCCATTATATAAGTGAGACGCTAACTTCTTTAAAATCTTTTAATTTTGCGTTAAGTTCATTGAATACCGTTCGATTGCAGCAATATTAAAAAAACGACCAGAATTATATATTTTCCTGCGATAAAATGTAGCCTATATTTTAAGTTGGCGTACTACCCATAAATCTGCGAAAACCGCATTCAATTCCATGCAGTAGTTTTTGCGTGATGCGTGTACAAACATACAGACAGACAGACAGACAAAAATTCTAAAAACGGTTGTTTTGGCTTCTGTGGGTCTAATAGAGACTCCCCATATTAGTTTTGCATCTATATCTTCAATGTACTCCATACTCCCTTGATACATATGGGAACGAATATCACCCGAAAAATTTTCCTCTCAAAGCACCCCAGCCTGTTTTCATCCCATTGTTTCAGTGTCCACGCATCTACCCTATACAGCAGAACTGAGATAAAACTTCTTGCTGACTCCAGACACTGGATAAATATAAGGATGCAAACAACCGGGGCAGGTGGAAAGATCTTGTTGTTGCCTTATGCTCTAATAGGAGTTGTACCTATAGTCAAATAAAAGGTGTTTTTTTTTAGCTGCATGAGAAGTTTCGATGGTTGTTGTCTATGTTTTGACAGTTGAGAATGTCAAACTATGCTGTCATTTCTGTTCAGTATGATTTGGCAACTCATCAAGAATCGTTTAAGGCCGGAACAACGCTTCCAAATTGTGGAAACTTACTTTGAAAAAAAAAAGAATTTGACAATTGCCGTATACGGAGCGAAGACCATTTAAGCCATTTAAGAATCACCATTACATCTATTTAAATTGATTGTTTTATCATGTTTATAGGTTGGCGACATCATCGGTCCTTATTTCTTTTGAAATGAAGAAGGAGCTACACTAAATGTGAATGGCGAGCGCTATCGAGCCATGCTGAGTGATCTTTTGTCTCCAAAAATCAATCAGCTAAACGTCCACGATATTTAATTCAAGACGGCAAAATTTTCCATACAGTGGTCTGACCATCAATTTGTTGCAAAATTAATTTGGTCACAACTTTATTTCTAGAAGTGGTCGGTTGTGCGACCTCGTTCGTGGGACTTAATGCCTTTCGATTATTTTTATGGGGCTTATGTTATGTTATGTCATTGGTTTATGCCGACAAACCAGCAACTCTTTATTTGACGTTTTGTTGGCAGGAAATCGCCGGTAAGACAGGCGAATACTCGATAAGGAAGTTCCACCTCAACTTTTCTAGGAGGTGATGGCGATCATATAGAATTAAATATAAATTAATTACTGGTACAGTTGCAGGGAAAGATGAGGGCTACATAGAACAATTAAGGTAGACTTACAACTAGGAGTAATTACCATGTTTCCGATAAAAGCTTATATTTGCAGCTTAGTCTATTATATTGAGGCCAATCAAAAAGATCCAATATACACAATTAGTCAGTTGTACATAGAGTTCATTTTGGTTTTTTGTTTTTAGATTTATAATCTCATCTTTTTTAGGCTATGTTCACAGGAGAAAGTACGTTAGTACTGTTTTTACTGGTGGTCATTTTGTCAGCTGTCAAGTGATATTTTTTTTAGTTTGGTTCGGCATTTCAACATGAATATACTGACGTCTGAACAACGCTTATAAATTGTGCAAATTTATTTTGAAAATCATGGTTCTGTTCGATATACGTATCGCGCACTACGTCCATTTTACGGTGTTTAGCGATGAAGCTCACTTTTGGTTGAATGGATACGTCAATAAACAAAACTGCCGTATATGGAGTGATGATAATCCTCAAGTGTCTGTTGATACACCGTTACATCCACAAAAACTAACTGTTTGGTGTACTTTATGGGTTGGTAGAATAATTAGTTCGTACTCCTTTAAAAACGATGCTGGCCGGGACGTTGCATTCAATGGTGACATCTATAGAGCCATGATTACTGACTTTTTCGTTCATCACCTGAACAACCATGATATGCAGGAGCTGTGGTTTCAACAAGACTGCGCAACATGTCACACTGCTCGTGCCACAATTGATTTGTTGAAGGAAACGTTCGCGGTGAGCGCATCATTTCTCGTTTTGATTATGTGAACTGGCTTCCAAGATCGTGCGATATAACACCGCTTGACTATTTTCTGTGGGGATATGTGAAGTCGCTAGTTAACGCCCGAAACGATTGACCACTTAAAGCACGACAACATTCGCAACGTTATTGTCGATATACGGCCACAAATGTTGTAAAAAGTCATCGAAAATTGAACCTCCAGATTAGACTACGTCTGAGCCAGCCGTGGGCGTGGTGGTCGTTTGCCAGAAATCATCTTTAAATTATTATGCCACACGATTATCTTTCGAATAAACTAAATTTTTTGTCAATTAAAAAAATTATCTTTGTTTTATTCCATTTCAAAGTTCTATACTTCTAAAAAAAAAAAAAACACTTTACTTACAACTTGTCACAAAGACTTTTTACTATGGCGTCTCGAGTCTCGTCGAAATTACGTAGTAAGATGGAGTTATGACAGTAAACGTGTCGCTGTCACATGAACTTCTACTTTCAGCGCTAGTAGAGAACGATAACAAAATAAATTAAACCCACATTTCAAAATATTTGAGGGAAATGAATTTGAATTGTAGTTCATTTTGAAACAAACGAGTAATAATTAAAAAAAAGGAAAGAAAAATATATACATTTGATTTCTAACTTTTATTCGCACAGCACTGTGCATCTGTTATCGTTGTATCTAGATACTAGTTATCTGTTTTCAGGGGACGCATTTGGTTTTAATCCGACGTAGGAATATAGACACATGGGGCATTTCGATTCCCAAGCTAATTAGCATTTCCATTTGCAATTAATTACCGTTTTCATAGAATTACAAAAGGGACCAAAAAAAAAAAAAAAAATATCAAACAGAGACCTGTAATATTTGTAAGGCGAAACCATTCCAGGTCCTGGTCCAGGACAGGACCAGAACTCGAAATATTTAATCATCGACTATCGATTGAATGAAGAGTATATTGTATCTATTCAGTGATGTGTACATAAAAAGCACATCTCTATTACAGTTACAGTTTACAGATGATGGTAATTTTTTTTTTGTTAATGTTTTTTTTTTTTTTTTTTTTTTTGTATTTCTGTATAAAAGGTACCTAAATGAACAAAATTATTCGATATCTCGTAAAATTTAAATTTGAATACTCAAATGAAATTATTAATGAAGCGAACAGAATCTCTCTAAGCGAATTATAAATTATTATGTCCTTGTTCCTTCTTATTCCTTGTGATGGAGATTGAAAGAGGGGAGTTCTATATAATTTAATTGCTCGAGATGACAAAAAAGTTGTATGAGAGAGAGCATCAGGTGTAAAAGGTAACGACTGGCTTAGGTAGTATTACCTATTACAATTGCTGTACTTGTTTTTCCATTCTTGTCTTTTATAAATGATGAATAATAAGGGAATGAATTTTATAAATTGTATAATTTTCCTAGATGGAGGACATGAAACCAACTCTCAGAGGGAAAGGAATTTGATTTCATTTTGCTTGTTTAATGGCGTGGAATGGTTTTTTTTTGTGGCTTTTCGAATGATATATCTAAAATCGAGAATGTGGGTCATTGAATCCGCAGTCAGGACTTACTTTAAGGATTATATTATGATGTCATATAGGAAGTAATATTCATTGAACGATGTGATGTGATAATGAAGAGATTTAATATGGCGACTTAGTGGAGAAGAAGAAGCAAAAGAACGTCAACACTAATGTCCTTAATACGAAAAGGCAACATGGCGCCAATGGGGGGTCGCAATAAATAATAACACAAATTTCCTCCAAGAAAAATAATTGCCTTTAAGATTTTACTACATACATATATCCCTAGTTGTTCAAGGGGAAAGAAGAACCAACAATATTTTCATTTTGTAAACAAATATGATAATTTTTGGTTTAAGTGATTTTTAGATACTTTTTTTTATTAAAGTATAACGTCTTGAAATATATGATATTTAGCTATTTAATAGTTTTTATGATATCTTTGAATTTTAAATGAAATTAATTAATACATACTGCAGAAACAGTAATCTTTCACTTTTGCAGAGACTGTGCAACTGTGCATGATCAACAAATATGTTTTTGACACAAACTTTATGAGCTGCAAGATGGCGAATCTATCAACTATAATCTCAAACTAAAAACCATTAAGCTGAAATCTGATGGGTCTAAGCCGTCTGAAGGAACTGGCCTGGGACATTCCGGATCAAGAAAAGAAACAAAACACTTAAATGCCGATGGGACAGTAGGTATGCTTGAACTTCCCAAAATTAAATAAATGAAATAAAATTTGACGGAATTCAATATCCGAAAATTGGGAGAAACCAAAACATCCTTTATCATGTCATATAACAGCCAAGTTGCACCATTGTATATACGTACATAAACTATAGTATTCTTAATAAGCGGAACGTTAGGTGCGCCATCTATGGACGAAGTTCCCAAACACTTGATTATAGAGTTTGGAGTGTTTCCTTTCTAGATTGTCATGGGAAGCAAAAACAACAATAGAAGACATTTGAAGTAAAGACAACTAGCGCCGCCATTGACGAAGTTCGAAACTAAAACAACATGTTTCATGAAATTACTATAAAAATATTATATACAATTGCTGCACTAATTGGATCGCGGAGAATTTTGGTGTTCAGAAAAAAAGAGGAGGCCGATTGCCAGGCAAACTAAGTGAGAAAGTTTGATCAAACACCACATTAAAAGCAAAGCGGAAGCTAAGGAGAAATAATTTGTCGAGACAACTTACCATGCTGAGGCAAGCCGAAAAACTACTCTGTACTTGAGAGCTATAGCCAGGAATGGTTTTGAGCCTGCATCAATATTAGGAGAATATAACGAAGTGTCTGGTGTCTCCACCGGAGTTTTTGCTAAGAGAAATTATCATTTTACTTGATATGGCCAGCACTGCCACATGTAGATTCTTCTATACATATATTAAAAAAAATGTCTTGCTATGAAAAAACCCCAATAATTTAAAAGTACTAATTTGAAAAGGACTACGTTTTCGATGAGCGCTCTCCGCTCGAATTCCTTGTGATCAACCCATAGCATTTTGTAACTTTTGTGTAGGAATAAACCTTCTGATTTCCGGAGTAGCTTTTCAAAAGCTGGAATTATTCTTAAACATATAGTTGAAATTGCTTTTTTTTCTGCGTGGTACTTCTACCATCGATTCTATAGCCTGAGTAGGGCTAAGTTCTTAAACCGGTGAAACTCGCTCACAATCACCATTTTTGTCCAAAAAATAAAACAAATATTTAAATTTGGGTGTGGATGACGCCCACTTTTCATACAAAACCATCAACATTATTTTTATAAAATAACGATGCTTATATTCTAGAAAAAACCCTTAAATTGTGTGGGTATTAGTTGTACGTAAACATCTTTTGTATGAAAACAAAAAAATAATTTTAGATGTGGCTCATGCCCACTTTTCATTAGAAACAATAAAAAACTTATTTTTGCAAATAAACGGAACCTATAATAAATCCACAATCCCAAATGTATGCTTCTCTTAGTCGAAAGTAAGAACCTTGTGTATGAAAAGAATTTTTTGAAGTCCACTTTACAAGAATGAATAAAAAACATAATTTTAAAAATTTTAACAACTTTTTTTCGTTCGTATATGTAAATCATATCTCTAACTTTTTTTTGTAAATTTTTTCAATACGCCCACTTTCAAGAGCGTGATTTTTATAAAATACATTTATTTGGGTAAGATCATTAGAAACTACTCGATTTAGCTGTATACAGTAGTTTTACACATTTGCTAAGAAATTGACTAACGATCAAAATTTAAGGACACGCCTATTTTTAGGGGCGTTTCCGTCAAAAGTCGCAATATGCATTAATTTTGTAATGTTTTACTATCGGTCGCAGTTTTGAAGTATGAAGATAAACACTTCGGTTGGTATACCTAGAGTTATGTAGCAGAGTGTGGTCTAAGAATTTTTAAATACACCCATAATCGCTTTTTCCATTAAAAATCTAATTAAAAAAAATTAAAAAATTAAGTTTTGTCTTGTTTTGCTCAAATTGATGGCAAGCTTATAACTGAATGTCACTGAGCTCATAGTTATTGCCCTGGCAGTAATAAGTCTCAACTTTGGGCGTGGCACACTCGAGCAATTTCAGATTATTCAAAAAATTAAAAAACTTTTTTCTTTAAATAAATAATTTTTTTTTTAAATATTTTAGAAACAACATTTCTTGTTAGAAATTTTTTTTAGTTATTTCAAAACCCATCGAGTAGCTTACGAGCAAATCTCATTAAACAAAAAACAGGGTTCTTTGGAAGATAAAGTTATCAAACTTTTCTTAAAAAATCTGTTCCATCAAAAAAATATACATTTTACACAAAAAACATCGTTCACAAAGTTTCATCAAAACCGTAGGAGTTGTTTTTGAGAAGTAAGTAAGTTTTGAATTACAATTTACATAGCGGGTACCGTGTGTTTTAGAACAATTCCAAAAATGTGTCTTTTTTTTATGAATGCTTTATAGTACCAAAAATCGCAATTAACCTTATGTGTGTGATGAGGTACCCGGTTACCTTTTCAATATTCAATGACCAATTAAAGTGTTTAAATCGATAGCTATATGCAAGTGAGCTTATGAGAGCTCCTAACTTTATGTTTTGCGAGTGTTTTCATCGATTGGAAGTAAGTAGACCGAAAAGGAAGGTCTCTGTTAACTAAAAAACTATAGACACCTTAAACCATGTGACAAGGTACCTGGGTACCTTCATGTATTAGAAACGTATTTTCGTACCAATAAGAATGCTTTCCCACTGAAAATGAAGACAAAATAACAAAACAATTGCTTTTTATGTTTTTATATTGTTATTTTGATAAACCAAACTTTTATTCAGAACTTTGAAAACAGGTGTTGCATATTGCCTCGGTTATTGAATGTTCATCACAAATAGGTCGGGAACAATTAGTACAGGCTTTTCTTGTTTTCCTCTGCTTTTGATTTATGCTTCTACACATAAAGCAACTCCCAACGACAGCAATGCAACCACTCGAGTCTCGTTTGCGTGATCTTGAAGTCCCAGCTAATACAAGGGGAAGCGTGGTGTGTCCAAGTATGTCCTGTATGGCTGAACGAATGTGTAGTTTTGATGTTACGAAAGGATTTTTAGCTCTCTCTGCTATATTTTCTTGACAGAGCTGAAGGCTTAGCTCCTTCAAAAACTTTCTTCTCCTGTCAGTGGAAGAAAATACAGGGTTGTGGTCCATGTAAATAATATAAGAAGCTAAAGCTGCTATATCAATCATATTATAAAACAGAGCCAAAGGCCATCTGTTTGTCTTTCGTTTTGTGGTGTATTCTCCTAGCAACTTATCCATATTATCAACTCCACCTTTAGTTTTGTTGTAGTACGTAATAATCTCCGGTTTCGCAGTTTCGGTATTTTGAACACTTGGTGACGTATGCATTGTAGAAAGCATTACAACTGCTTTTTTTTTTCTTAGGAACATAAGAACAGACTGTCGCTTCTTTGTGGAACGCAATGTTGGTGGAGAACACTGGTCTATCCTTATGTGCCTGCATATTTGTTGGAAGAAAACGCTTATTTTTTCGCACTGTTCCCACAAGCGTCATATTCCAGTCAATCAATATGTGAGCCAATTGCATTGAAGTAAAAAAGTTGTCAGTTGTCACATTCCTCCCAGAATTTTTGTATTTTGCGACAAGGTCCAAAACTATTTTTTCTCCTACATTTGTCTGGCGTTCTTCTCCAGCTAGTTTTCCCAAGTAAATTTGTCCATTGAGTGGATACGAGTTTGATGCATCACAAGCCCAAAATATTTGTATGCCATATTTCTCAGGCTTTGGCGGCATATATTGCGTAAAACGAGTACGCCCACGATATCCGTAGAGTTGCTCATCAACCGTAATACAATCGTGTGGTTTATAATTTTTGTTCAAGTTTGAAAGTAACAGTCCAAATATCGCGAATTGCAGCTGCTTTGTCAGTGGATAAACGAGTTGGGCGAGTTATATCGTTATCAAATCTTATAAAGCGCAGAAACATCCTAAATCTGTCATGCGACATTGATGCGCGAACCAACGGAAAATGGTCAGGTTTCCACAATTCTGTCAAATGTTCCCTATTTGACTTATACACTCCACAACAAATCAAAATTCCAAGGAAGGCGTCGAATTCTTGCTCAGTAAATCTTTTGAATATTTTTTCTTTAGGTACTATGTTTGAATTTGCACACTTGAATGCCTGAGTTTTGTTATATGCTTCCGTTACTTTCATACCTTTTCTGTTCGTTTCTCGCAAAATAATATCGCAAATATCATTAGATAAAATACCTTTCAAAATATCCTTCGCAGTAAATAGCTTGCTGAAGTTAGCTGCTCCACCTCGCTGGCGAACTATGTTGCGACGAAACGTTTGGGTCTCTGGGAAAGGATCTGCTGCCAACGCGTTCCATCTTTTCCGATCAATCCAACCGTACTTTCCTCTATGCTTCCATTTGAGTCGGACGAGTCTGCTTCATATTCAATGCCATGCTCTTGCTCAACGTCTGAAACTTCATCCTCTTCCGCGGCTGGAATATAGTTTTCTTCATTGCCTGATGCCTCAAATCCTTCTTCATCACTTGAATTTTCGCGAAGCAATTCCCGCATTTCTTCAGAGTTATATCTTTGAATACGTGCACGTAATCTCCCAGTTGAACTTGCTTCTTTGATATCCATTTCGATTATTAGTTTTCAATTAGCCAAATTACTAACACTAAATAATTATCCCCGATAAAAAAATATCACAAGTCATTTCAAATAAGCTTACCTTTTTGTTTCCAATTTACGCACTTCCTAATGAATTTTTTTGTCTAATGAACTCGGTTTTGTTTAGATTGGAACTCGAAACAATTTCTGCTAAAATAATCAAATTACAAACGACGCGTAGTTACGACTGCGGACTGCACAAATAAACTCACATTACGTAAAATGACTGTTTTTCAAAGCACACTATCTAAATTTTATTTTCAAATGATTTCCGTTAACAAATTTTTTTTTTAAATAAAAGTCTGGATTTATACGTTAAACTCGAATAGAATTTTAAAAATAATCCCAGATGAAAAATAAAACATGAATATAGTATATTTGAACGGTTTTTGATGTTGTTAACAATAAAACATAAGCAAAAGCTTGGGTATCCACCTAAATTCATACGAAGGTACCTGGGTACCTTATCACACGGATTGAGGTGTTTTTTTCTTTACACACATAAGGGTTAAAAAAATCTTAGAAATCAAAATTAAAACTCGAAGCTCGAGCTTAAAAAAAACTTGTTTCTTAAAACTATTGGAAACATAAGTCATAATTACGAAAGTACCTACCACGACAAAAACAAAAGCATATTTATTTGAGATAAATCTTTTCTTCAAGTACTTTTAACAAAAACCTTTTCCAGTCTTTTTTTTTTGTTCATAAAATAAACATCCTTTAACAACAAAACCACAAATCTGTGTTGAGTAGGGTATAGGGTTCTCTCTATAAGCTTCTAAATATTTTCCACCATACCTTACCTACATCCTCCAGTCCAGACTCTCCATGTTTCATATGTTATTATGAGAAGAGAACCTTTCAACATTGTTTCCTCCATGCTTGGGGCATATTTACAAATTAAAATATTATATTTAAAATTAACAACATTTTCGTTTCCTTTCGTTCGTTTCGTTACAATTTATATTTCAACTCACACACACACACACTCCCTTTTATCGTCCTTATAATGCAACTGTATCTCTTATTGGGCATCAAATGCTGCCTTTTAAGTTTTGTTGTTGGTTTGATGTCAGTTTGACAGGCAAAAAAAAAAAGACAAAAAAAAAGGTTATACACATCCACCACGCCGGAGAAATGAAGGAAAAGATAAAGTTTGACTATCAAAAAACCTCAGATATCTTTCATGGAGTATTCAATTTCATTTCTTGTAACCTCAACTCTGGCAGTTGAGAGGATAATGTGCTAGTGTTTGTGGGAGTGTGTGTCTGTGTGTGTGCATTAAAAAAGAGGATCGGGCTGGGAGGGAGTGAGGACGAGGGTGATAAACCTTTAACAAAATATTCGAGTTTCTGCCTCGCGGCAATTTTCGAAAAGGTAGCCAACATTACTTCGTTTTATTATATTTTTTTTTTTCATCTTTTATTGAAGCACACAAAAACTTCAGTAGAACACAAACCAAGTTCCTGGAATTTTGTATATCATCCTTATAGCTTGTACAGTACATGTATGAAAGCTTTCCATATCATACCTTTGGGTACCTACCTATATTTTTGTGTGTATGTATAATACTTAGTTTGTACATATGTAGATATATGAACGTCTACATAATTAATAAAACGTATCTATCGAGAGAAGGATATGAACGAGTATGTAGAGTCCTTATAATTACGAGAATGTACACAGTTTGTATACCTCTCTCTGTCACACACTTATTCTGGATAAAAAGAAAGGCGAACAAAACTTCGTTCGATATTTTGTACAAAAAAAAAAACAGCAGAAAAGGTATAAAAAGGACATCTTACTGGGAAACGACGTAATGATGTGTCATCTTCATTCATTTGGAGCTTCACTCAAGGCACTCTGGGATACCTTCATTAAACTTATTCTGAACACTACATTTATATGTACATACATAGACATACGAGTGTGTAGGTAGATGGTAGAGCGTAGAGGATATTATATGGTGTATGGTGGCCCTCGTGTTTTTTTTAAAACTTTTTTTCTAACAAATTTCCTTTATCCTGTTGTTCCTATAAAATTTTTTGCTTTAAAACAATTTAAGAAATCCTATGGCTTTTCTTTCGTAAAATAAATCGCATGTATAGTTGCTGGATTAAAAAAAAAATCCAACAACCTAAAGTCAAATCCGGAGAAAATAAAATTAATTGAGAAGAGCTACATTTGAACGTGACAAATTCGGAAGGATAAATTACATTTTCAAAAAAAAAAAAAAAAAAGAAATGAACAGAAGAGGATGCAATGAGGAAGTATTAAATTTCTTTTAATTTTACTTTTCTAGTTCTTGAAGTTGGAAAACAAATGGCGACGAATTTCTAACATGATTAAAAATATATGTTTAAGATAGAACAATCATTTCTTAGTACTAGAATCACCCAGTGGCCAAAATTCGGCCATTAAAATGCCAAAAACTTGATTGAAAAAAAAATGAAGGTCTCCTTCTTTTCTGCAAGTATCAATGCACACACAGATATAAAGAGTGTTAACAAACATAAAGTTTTTTCCCCAATTTTATTTGATTTCTCTATTTCAGTCTGACAAATTCAACCATGGAGCGGTTAACAATTGAGCAGTGCGTTAAGATTATTGATGCTTTTCGTAATGCTTTGGTCAGCAAAATCAACCAAGTGTGCCCACAATCGCGCAAATTTTAGCAAAGTAGATGTGAAAACACTTATGTATGTTGGCTTAGTTCGTTCTGAACTGACATGGCCGCGTCATCGGGCCGTACTACTTCAAAAATGAGGTCGGCCAAGCAGTAACCGTGAATAGCGTTCGCTATCGCTAGATGATAACGGACTTTTTTTTATCAGAAATTGAGGATAAGGATAAGTGGTACCAAACAGGATGACGCGACCGACGCGACTCACGGTGCCATTTGCCAAACAGCCAACGAAACAATAGTTCTTTTGCGCGATAAATAAAATGGCCGTCTTATCTCACACACGATCATGAGATTTGATATCGTTGGACTTCTTTCTTTTGGGTTATCTAAAAGAACAGGTGTACGTCAATACGACAAGAAAAATTCCAAATCTAAATGATAAGATGATTCGGCACATTAACGACATTGAACCTCAATTATTATGCATCAGCGCCATTGCAAATACGGACCATTGGGTAGAGGTTTGCCACCAAAGCCATGGTGAGCACACATAATAAATTGTGAAATATTTAAGACAATTCTCTAAAAACTCCTTGTTTTTTTACAATTATCTTAGTGCGTTATGGTTGGACCACTCTTTAGTAGAGAGCTTAAAACTCAATGGGCTGTATTCATAGACGTATTTTAAACTGCTAGTTTTGATCAACCAAACCTGGAGTTTAAGCTATGATTAGGACTAAACATGGAGCCTAACTTAAAAAGTGGCAGATGTAGTATTTAAGTTACTTTTAAACTACTAAATGACAAATTATAACTGAAAAACGTATAGGTAGGTACTTTTGTCTGACATTAGAAAGTAAGTCGATACAAAAAAAAAACCCTGGAACAAATAATCAATTCTGAAAATAAGATTTTAGCAAATTATCAATAGATGTGGAAATTGAAGGAGATTTTATAATTCTGGAAGACAGATTTGTTGTATGAAATTGTGCCACCATCCAGTCAAAGAAAAAGATATAAGGCACTGTTCATGTTCAATCCATTCGAGTTAAATGATAAAGATTTTTTCAACGATATCGATTTGACAAGGAAACACCAATTGCAAGAAAATTGGCATTACAGCTCCCCAACTTTGTGAAATTCCCATCCACAAGTCAGGAACTTCATTTTGATGTGGTTTTTTGTATCATTTATTATTTTGATGTGTCTACTTCCCTTATTCATCTAAAATTAAATGAACGATCCTTTATTCAAATCCAAATTAATATTTCAAATGCGAATCTTGCATTTTGGCACACACCTTCATTCGTACAACAGAAAATAATAATTTTTGTTAAAAATGTCTGCCTGACATTATGTATTTATGCTGTCATAATTTGAAGTATTATTGTAGTAGATTTTTGCTTAAAGCTATGACTAGCTAAACACAGGCAGAAAACTGTTTATGAATAGCAGCTGTGTTTATCTTAAGAAGTCAGCTTAACATGTAGATTAATAAGTCACAACTTTAGTAAACATCTATATGAATAGGCCCCAATAGGTATATGCTCGAGCTTGGAGCTGCCACAATATTTAATGCTTCCTTTGCAGTTACTTCTCTTCCATATGGAAACATTTGTTTTGAAACAACTAGCTTGATAAGCATAACTTACTGATCTATAGCTAATATCTTAGATATCTGCATATTCCGATGGGCTCCCAAAGACTCGGGCCAGTAGTAGTTGCTAAAGTGCAAATGTCGATATCCATTTCGCTGCAGCTTTAAACCCAGCTGCTATGTAAGAAAACTTTTATTGCACGCAGGTGCGCGTGAACATTTTAACGATTTAAGAAACACTTTATATCGTTAGATAAACTTATAAAATTATACTTATATCATGATCCCTGTTTTTGGTTTTAAAATAAGATAATGACAGAATCTGGTACTCCGCAATGCGTTATTAATGAACATTTAAATTCAAATGCAATATCTTCCCCTTTACAGATTAGGAGGTATTCACTTTCTATCGATTGGTAAGGCATTTGATCAACTATTTCTGAGCTTCAAAACAGGAATCGTAGGCAATCTGAACCTTATATCTCGAAACTTTTTACATACTCAGAACTTATTTTGCCTGAGCGCAAAACCTTTTATATTTTATGATGGTTTGTTCGCCTTTTTCATAGACGGGGAAACTGATGGTCTCTAACTGTACCACCATAACTTCTTTCACATCTTTCTATTCCTTTTTTCCTTAGCACTTATTACAGTGTGCTTATTCATGATAAGGGTATTAATAACTCCTTAAGTGACATAAATTCTGAAATTCATAAGCTTTATTTCGATACCAATAAAGCCCAGCTCTGTTAGATAATTCGTCTTTAAATTAACAACACAAATTTTCACGGACGCATTTCAATGATATTCATAACTGGCTCCTTATTTGGCAGTATGACAGATGAACAGAACTAGGCTAGGAAAGCTTTTATTCTTTCGCCTTCATTCTGATGTCTAGAGTCTTATTGAAATTACAGTAAGCATTTTGCTAAAACACAAATTTGTCCTCCAGCTTAAAAAATTATATCTTATTCTAAATTTTCAAAACAAAAGTTTCTCATTAAAACGAAGAATTTCTTACAAAATGTACACCGCCATTTGTATCTTGATAAAGGCACACATTTATTTTCATTCAACTTTCTTATTAATTTCCATCTTGGTGGTATGAAAATAAATGCATCCTTGGGGATAAAAAGTAAAACAAAACACACTTCCTATCCTACAACAATTCAACGCAATGTATACCTCAATTAGCTATAAAAAAATATCATCCCTAAGATACAAGATACAAAAAAAAATATCATTGCACGAGTAAATACGATACGATGGCACTCGTGTATAATTTGTAAACATTTATAAGCACATACCAACAACACAAAAAACAAATAATTTTGTTTAAATAGAAAGGATAATCCACGTCATCATCAGATCTACTCTCATCCTTCTACCGTGAATTACATAAAACGCATTAACTGGCATTATCTAAAATAAAATGGACGGCTGGGTCGCACGAACTTGCTCTTATATTCCAGATACAATTTATTGGTTTGGGACTATGTATTTATACATTCAAAATTAAATTATTATCAGAATTGTTAATATTTTTTGTTAGTATATGAGTTGTTTACTTGGTAAATTATAAATGTATTTGTCTAATAAAAAAAAATACGCGAAAGATATAATATTACGCTTGTGAAAAATATTTGGTATAAAATGTTTCTGACAAAAATTCATGCTCTAAAGGCCGTTGTAGAAATCAACTGAACTCGAGTCATCTCCTAAACCAGGTTCATTTTTCATTGCGTTGAACTGTTATGAGTCAAGTGAGAGTTTACTGAATTCAAGTTAACGCCTATGTCCATGAAATTTGAGCAAAATTTACGCATATGGCTTATGTCACTTGCCTGTGCCGCTCAACCACCATCATAAGAAGTTTCTCTTTTTCATTGGGAAAATTCGTTCCTCTTTAAGCAGTTGCCATTTTGGATTTAGATTTAAAACTCAAATTTTGTAAAATAACTATACGATTTTAAAAGTTAACGCTTTTCTGTTTGTCATGCCAAATTGATCAGCCTATTCAAAAAAATGTCAAAGAAATTCGATTAATGTAAATAAAAAGCAGCACACAAATAAAACTGTTCACCTACAAAATTAAACAACAACCAACCAAATGCTTAAACCCCGGTTGAACCACTGTTAATCCACTGAAGTTGGTGGGTTAACTTCCATAATGGATCAACGGCGGGCGGGCTAAGACCTAAACTTCGATTGTACAGCAGTCCAAAAAAGTTGAACCGAGGTTTAATGCTGATCATCTGAGTATGAACCACGTTTGTACAACTGGCACTAAGTATGTGTTGGATTAAAACTAGTTTCGTGATTCACAGAAATTGAAAAATATAAAATATTAAAAATTTTAAATTTACTCTTTGTAGTAGGTATTTTTTCTTTATTTATAAAAAGCAGGCGTCCGCCCACCGCGTTTGAGTTGCAGAAATTAAATTTTTCTTAAGCCGGCTTCAGAAAATACAAAAAGCCCTATTCATAAACACTTTTCTAGTTGCGTTTAAGCTAGTCATATAGCTTAGTGCAAAAATCTACTACAATAAACTTCAAATTATGACAGCACATAATGTCAGGCAGATATTTTTAACAAATATCGAACAAAATTAAAACTAGTTGAAATGGAGTATTTATTCAACCTTATAATGGGTGTTTTTTTAGAGGTAGCTATAGAATAAGTTGGCAACACTATTTTAACTGGCAGCCGTCGTTTGTCAGCTGTCAAGTGATTTGTTTTTAGTTTGGTTTGGCATTTCAACATGAATAGACTGACGTCTGAACAACGCTTCCAAATTTTGCAAATTTATTTGGAAAATCATGGTTCTATTCGAAATAAGTATCGCGCACTACTACCACCACTTTACTTTATGTTGAGACATCGTTACAAGCACAAAACTGACTGTTTTGTGTACTTTATGGGTTGGTGGAATAATTGTTCCGTACTTTTTTAAAAACAATGCTGGCCAGAACGTTACAGTCAATGGTGACCACTACAAAACCATGATTACTGACTTTTTCGTTCATCACCTGAACAACCATGATATGCAGGAGTTGTGGTTTCAACAAGATTGCGCAAAATGTCACACAGCTCGTGCCACAATTGATTTGTTGAAGGAAACGTTCAGTGAGCGCATAATTCCGCGTTTTGGTCCTCCAAGATCAAGTGATTTAAGGCCGCTTGACCATTTTCTGTGGGAATGTGGGAAAATTTCGAATAAATTAAATTTCATGCCAATTTAAAAAAATCATCTTTGGTTTATTCCATTTCAAAGTTATATACCTGCAAGAAAAAAACACCCGTTAGATGTACACTATTTTTTTTTGTTCTTTTATCAAAATTTGGCGTAAGCCACTCCACTCCCGAAAAAAAACTCACTTTTATACACAAGCTTTTTAGTTTAAACTGAAAGACATACAAATTTGAGCTTGCAATATACAAATTCAATGGAATTGGGTATAAAAAAGAATTTTGAAAATTGTTCAACCAGTTTAAAGCGGCATATACACTGGCCAAAATCTCATCAAGCATGTGAGAGTGTGTGCGTCATGATTGATGAAAAATCAAAAATTTTTGATTTTTTTTCAAGCGTTCAACGTGTACGTATTGCACACACTCTCACATGCTTGATGAGATTTTGACCAGTGTATATGCCGCTTAAAAAAAAAGTTTTTTTTTTAAATTTTTTTTTGAAGAAATATTTTGAAATTTGTTTGAGTATGTGAAAACAGCACAAACTAAAGTAACAATTTGGGTAAATCGCTTAAACAAAATTCAATCAAAATATATTTCAAATATTTTAAAAACTAAACATGAAATTTTTTTAAATTATATAAAAAAATAAAAATTGAAATTTTCGAAAATTTTGAAATGCAATATCAATTGGATTATAAAAAACTTCCTCGCTTCTACATTTTATTCAATTCAGATGAAAAGTTATCATGAAAATTTGATTTGAAAAATCTGGCTCAATAAGAGGTTATACTTCCGAAACCCCTATTCAAAAAAAAAAAAAAAAAAAAAAAAAAAACACTCAGAAAGTTTTATAAAAATCATTTTAACCGTTTTCGAGAAAGTAACGATTGAATGGCAGATAGCAGTTTCCGATGTTTTTGGCCTAGAGCTAAAACACTTCCCGCGGGATGACCACATTAATATTAACCCGTAAGGCTATAGAGGTGCGAACATACAGACAGGCGGATGGAGTTTCCAGAACCACTTTTTCGACTTTGCTATCATCGTTATGTTATTCACGAATCCATAACTTGCCTTAAAGTAGGTACCTGTAATCAAAATTTAAAAAAAAAAGAAAAATTATAAAAAAAACCAAGAGTATGTTGTGTTTTGCCTATCTACACATCTACGAATATGTGAAAAGATTTAATATCTAAATCTCAGTTTCTCATTAGAACGCAGGTCCATGGTGAAAATGGTAGGCGTACGAGTTACGAGTACCTTGTGTATATGGAACCTGCCATTAAACACCTCCATCTTCCTCTTCATCCATAATAATTATGTTAATTAAAATATGATTTATGGAAAATGTGCTGCTATGGCATTGGTTTACGCTACGACAACGTTGGTTGTTGGCTGAAAGGGGCACTACATCACCACCGCGTGCTCTCATGTTGTATATTATAATAATTTTTTTTTTTTAATTTTTTTTACCATTTTTGAAACAATTTTTCATTTCAGTGTGATATCATTTTGTAAAAATAATAATAAAAAAAAAACATACATACCTCATGATTACTAAAAAAAAAAAAAAAAAAAAGTAATATAGGTAGGTTAGGTAGACCTCATTTAGAGCACATATCCCAGTTGGCAGCCCTGCCCTGCCACACTTAGGTTGATTTATTAAAAAGGTCATTCAGAGCTCCCGCCACTCTTGCCACCCAACGACCGCTGCGCTGCCTCTTACTATACCATTCAACAGCCCACATAAAGTTATGAGTTCTCTGTATGGTTTTTCTGGGTCAAAAATATAGCTTCCCTATACCGACCGAACGACGACACCAACAGCATTCATGTTTGGCCTGGCTTCTACCATATTCCAAAAAACTGGGTACAAGTTATAGAGGGGTATATACCCTACCTACTAAGTTCTGGGATGGGGCCTTTTGCTAGCATTTATTTATGTCAAACTTTAAAACCGCACAAAAAAGTTGCAAAGTTTTTCCCTTATGCAGGCAAACCTCTCATGGGGGATTGAAATTAATACGAAAATGGTAAAATTATTTATTTCTCCCTTGTGGTCTCCCTGTTAGAGGTTTAGTATTCATCATCATCATCATCATCACCATCATCGTCGTCGCTCGTCGGTGTTGGCGTTGGCGTTAGCGTCCATTCAAGTCCCAAATCTATAAAGTTCGTTTTCAATTACATTACATACATTGAGCTGTCCGAAATATTGAATGGAAGTCATATACTACATAGTTTGATGAAGGAATGTTTTTGGTTTCCTTTTTTTTGTGACTAGTGACCATACATGCAATGGTCATAAAAAAGTTTTATGTCAAAGTCATACGTTTTTACTTAATGTTGATGTTCAGGTTCAGGACTCAGGTATGATGCTCATGAATCATGATTTTTGAAAGTAAGTTGAAAATTCATTTTCGAGGGCGGACGGTTCTGTTGTGATGTGACTTGTGATGCCATTGCCATGCGGTCGTAAACGTCGCAGTTTATTTGTAGTTGGCTTTGTAGCTGGGAACTCATATTTCAAATAGAAAATTTAAAATTGTTTCACCATTTTCTTTTCTCTTTAAAAGCATACTTGCTCTATTTTTAATCTAAATATACTATTCCAATCAGGTCTTAGTTGAACGATGGGAAAGACTGTCAAACTGACTTGCCAAATCTTGACAAAAAATTACTTGAAAAACCTGATATATGTCATTATTTCCGGTGGCATGGCGGTCTGGAAATGGTCCTATAACTTAGAAGGTACAATATATTTGTTCAATTAATTTATTAAGAACTCTCAGAATCGGGGAACTTGGAACGAGTGGCAATGGTACAGTGGATGTAGTGTTTTGTTGCTAAGCCTTAAGTTGTGAGTTCAAATCCTAGTTGTGAGTTCAAATCACAACGCAGCAGTGGAATTTTAGTGAGATAATGTGTAATCATATAAAATCTCAATCCACTGCATCACCAACAATTCTTTCCTATCTATCTACTCCTTCTCTTTTCGCTCGCACATGTTAAAGGACTATTCGACCAACGACCAACGAATGAACGAACATTCGTCCATTTTGACGTTTCATTCACATGCAATTTATTTTATTCTTTGCAAACAACGAACGTCATTTCCGTATATCACAATTGGACAGTGAGATTTTGAGGTTAGTGGCGCACTAAAAAAATTTTCGTTGCGACGGTATGTGGAACGCGAATATAGTTTGACAATTCGTTACAGTCAGATTAAAATTAGCGACGCACAACTTGTTTTCATTCAAATTTCTTCTTTCTTCAATTAAAATGAAAATTTTAGGATCTCAATATCACTTTTAATGAGTTTCTATCATTTTGAAATAGTTTTTGTTGCAAACTATTGCTTAGAAGTATCAAAAATCTCATTTATTTGTTCATTCGTTCATTGTCCCAGCCTGGGTAGCAATTTTTATTTATTCCCCCAGTTTCAACTGGACGCCACCCGTGGGATTTTCTTGAGATAAATATCATCTTATTCTCAATCCATTGTACCAACAAAAATTCTTTCCTATCTTTCTATTCCTTCTAACTAATGCCGTGCAGTTTGCATTCAAAAGACCTTGGGTCTTACAGGCATATAGTTAAAATTATTATTATTATTATTATTATTATTATAATGCATTAAAAAAAATTGTCTTTATTGTAAATATTGAATCATAAATAATCTTCCAAATCCAATTCATTCAAATCGGCAGTATTTTTGACTTTTGTTTTAATGGGCGTAAGCAAACAGAGAAAATGGCTTATCGACACGCGAACACGTGACAGGGATAAAGCTATCCATAAGTGAAACACGAAAGCTCCAAGTTAATCACGCAAAATTTGTGATTTGTTGATGTATAGTCATCCCATTACAGTAAAATAAAGCCAAATGGACAGAGAGAACTAAGAACTATCCTTAAATTTTTGAATTTGATTGGGATCTTTTTGTTTTTAAAATGTAGGTATGTAAAAGCAACAACTAAAGTTTCACAAATATATTTATTTCGAGCACTCGATATGTTCGTCAGCTGCAGCTGAATCCTGAATAACCGAAATGTGTGACGAAGATCAAACTAGGACAATAAAATCATATGACTTCACAAAATATGTGTTGACCTCCATGATCTTTTGCGGGACATCGTGTATTTGTCACCAACGATAGATTTGCATATTTCTGTATGTCTAATAATCACCATTGATTGCTTCTGTCAATGTTGCAAGATTCACTGATATCCAGGTTCAGCGGAAATTCCAGAACAGAACGTGCTATTCGTTGCTGCTGTTCCAGACGAAGTCAATGTCAGGACATTTGTATCAAGAACGTTTCTCATGTCCCCCTGGGAGCATGACGAATGTAAATGCCAACAGTTCCATTGTTGACTGCTTCCAATAACGGGCCATACAAAATTTAAACTTTTAGTCCTCCAAATGTTCTTATTTTTTTGGCCATCCGAGATCCTAGAGAAGAACAAAACAAAACTCAATTCATCGAAATTATTCTATCCGTTCTGGAGTTTTAAGAAGACGCACATTAAATCAGGCTATCAATGTGGAGCTATCAATGTCAGTTTTTGAATTACTGTTTTTGTGCCTGAGTTGAATCTTAGAGTGAATGCGGATGGACTCATTTTGTATGAAATATCTAGGTTTTCATCAAATCTTACATCCAGGTAATTTATAGAGAAAGCTCAAATTTCTTCGTATTGAAAACATTGATATTACAGTCTTGTTTGTCATAATGACTTGATTGAATCAATTTATTGACAATTCTGGTGTCCCTCACGGCAGCGATTTCGGTCCAATTTGTTTCTTAAATGTCTTCGGTTTGATAAATAAATTTAGTTTAGTTTAGTTTAGTTTTATTGACTTATAAAAATTATAGGTAAAATATATATAACATGTTATTTATTGGACTCTAGTCTATGGCTATGATAAATAAATTTCGATGCTAATAAGGTTTGAAGATTCATAACACGTGGTATTTCGGGATTCCTTTTTGTTACTTTTAAAATTGGAGAAACCGATTCTTGAAATGTACATAAACAAAAATTTTCGAAGTTCACAGACAATGCGTCCCAGAAAAAGATATTCCATCTTCTTCACTATGAATTAAATATTTTTATATTATTTATGGTTTTTTTTTTAATATAAATATAATACATGTAGCTTTGTAATAAAAAAAAAATAAATTGTTGGCACAACAGCTCCAAGCGGGGCCGGGGCCTGTGACTTACACTCTCAACCATTCCTGTGTGTGCGTTGATATTCTGCAGGAATGGAAGGGACCTACAATTTACCGCCGAATCCGAACGGCTAACAGAGAAGAACTTTCCATGACTTTAATTACTCTTGGAGGATTTGTCACTTCCTCGCAAGAGGCAGTACCCCGGAAAAAACCTTAAGGGATCGAACCCTGAACCTTCGGCGTAGCAGTCCGACACACTAACCACTACGCCACGGGGTACATGTAGCTTTGTACGTATATAAAAAATTGGATGATGGACTATGAAAAATAAAAAAAAAACAAATCAAATTGAAAAGTCATAAATATTACATATTTTGCCTAATCTCCCTTAAAACAGATATATACACTGCGCGTCATCAGGATAGCGCAGAAGCCTAATATAAAACCATAACATTCTTTAACAACAACAACATACAAAACTTACAAAACGACCCTACAAAACAATTCGTCAAAGATATCAACCAAGCAATAAACAACTGTAAACACATATTAATAAATACAAATAAACTTAAATTCAAACAAACAAAAGCACAGGCACCAATGTTCACAGGACTTCCTAAAATACATAAACCTGGAATACCAATAAGACCACTAATTAATTACAAAACCGCACCATGTTACAAAATTGCAAAAGAACTCCAAAAACTAATCAAAAACAACATAACAATAAAAAACAACAATAGTATAAAAAATTTCACCGAATTCATAAACAAAACAAAAAACATTAACATATTATCACAATATAAATTAATTTCGTTTGATGTCACAAACATGTACACGAACATCCCAATACAGCACACAACTCAAATATTAAAAGAAAACCTTACAACAACAAATAAATTAAACCAACAACAAATAAACGAACTCATAACACTTTTACAAATCACACTTAAACAAAATTACTTCACCTTTAATAACAATTACTGATTAGCAATGGGTTCTCCACTAAGCGGTTTAATGGCAGACATATACCTTAATCACTTCGAAAACAAATACATATTGTCAGATCTAAATCCACACAAAAATAGAATAATCCATTATTCCAGATACGTCGATGATACTTTCATCATTTTTGATGGAACCCAAAGACAAATCGACATCTTGAAAAAATACATGAATAATATAAATACTAACATCAAATTCACCACAGAAATAGAAACAAATCACTCCATCAACTTCTTAGACCTTAACATTTACAAAAACAACAATAGATTAAATTACAAGATATACAGAAAGCCAACAACAACCGACCTCACAATCCATAAAAATTCACACCACCCACATTCGCAAAAAATGGCAGCATATCATGCATTTATCAATCGTCTTTTAAACATCCCAATGATGAAAAAACATTATGATGAAGAAGTAGACATAATTAAACAAATAGCAACAACAAATGGATTCAGTGCTAACATGATAGACCAGCTAATACAAAAGAAAAAGAAATTAAAAAACAATAACAACAACTTTAATGATGACACACATAAAGAAAATAAAAAATACATCTCAATAAACTACACTAATCTATTACCACAAGTTATACAAAATCAATTCCAAAAAATAAACATAAACATCTCATTCAAAACGACCAATAACATCCAAAAAATCCTATCAAACAAATCAACAATAGATAACAAATCTTCATCCGGTGTTTATAAAATAAAATGCAACGATTGCGACAACTACTATATAGGACAGACGGGAAGGACGTTTTACGACAGATTTTTGGAACATAGACCGAAACAGAACACAAAATCCACATACGCAATGCACTTAATAGACAAGAACCATAATTACACTGACTTCGAAACTAACTTAATAACTTTACATATATGTAAGAAAGGAACAAAACTAGACACACTTGAAGAATACGAAATATACAAAGCTTATAAGTACGAACAAGACAAAATACTTAACGACAAATTAACTATCAAAAATAATATCCTATTCAACACAGCAATTAATTATCAAAACAATAGAACGAGATAAACAGATGTCAATTCAAACAGCAACCAACTAAATACAACGAAAAACAAAAATAAAAGGAAAACGAGAACTTGGCACAACAACATCAGTCAAAAAGAAGAAGCCCGATGATGGTTAACTAATAAAAAACCGAAACGCGTCGCTTACAAATAAAAATAAATAAATACAATTAATGTTGTGAAAATTATTCAAAAAAATTTCAATAAACTAATATAATAAATATAAGTGTTTTTTTCATTTTTATTTTTATATATTTTATTCAATAAACAAATCGTTTACACATACACAACATGGAGACTAAAACAAATCCTAATATAATTGGTCATGTTTTTGTTGTTCTTTAAATTTAGCTCCTGTCTTATATGACATTTGTATTAGAGATGCCCCGAATGTCCGGCCATTATTCGGTATTCGGCCTATTCGGCCTATTTTTTCAATATTCGGTATTCGGCCGAATAGTTGAAAACATTCGGCTGAATACCGAATTTTAAATCTGAAATAAAAAACACATATTATGTTTAAAAAAATCTATCGGTTTTTTTCAAAAATATTTTTTTAGTATTTAAAACGAACTAACGGTAGTTTATGGTGAATAAAAATAAGTTTTTCAGCATTAGTTGGTAGCAAACGATTGCGTTTATGTTTATAAACAATACCGGCTTCTGAAAATATCCTCTCACTATATACGCTTGAACCAGGAGACGAGAGGTAGACTTGTGCAAAATTTGTCAAATTTGGATATTTTGTTGAGTTTACTGACCACCACTTGTAAGGGTCTGCCGTCCGATTTTGGCGAGCAGTTCTTAAATAAAATTCGATTTCGTTTGCAATCGCAGTTTTTTCAACATCTTCATCGTTTTTCATATTGTCAGTGCAACTTCCTCAAAACACTTCCAAAAACTGTCGTGTGTTTCTCTGGTGTAATCATTTTCATTATGTTTGTTTCTTTTCTTACGAATTGGAGAAGAACTCGCCTCGGAACTGCTTGAATTAGAAATAGACTCATCACAACTGATTTTTAGAGATTCTAAGAGAATTTTTTGTTTTGCTCTCTCGGTTTGGACTAATCCCAAGAAGCATGTTTTAAAACGAGGGTCAAGAAAAGTGGCAATCAAATATTTTGTCGTTCTCATCAAAGTTGAATCGTTTTTTAAGTTCAAACTGAAGTAAAGATCTCATTGTAAATAAATTTGGCGTTCTATCTGCTGTATCTTCTTTCCCCAGGTATTTCAACAATGTGACAACATGTGGAATCACTTCAGAGATGCAGGAAATTCCTGAGCAGGTTATTTTAGTAATTTCTTCGAAAGGTTTAAGGAGTTTTGTGCATTGTTCCATTAACTCCCACTGAGAAGGTGATAAATTGGATATATACAGAAGATATAGATTTATAGATGCACATCGTTGGCCGAATGTTCGGCTGCCGAATATTCTTCGCTTCGGCCGAGAGTGTGACCGAATATTCGGTATTCGGTATTCGGCCCAATCACTATTCGCGGCATCACTAATTTGTATTACCTTTGTATAGACTCTCATTTGCACCGAGAAATTGCAGCAGCAAAAAGACCTGGTTGCCCAGTTTTTGCTTTATTTTTAACTTTCAACAACCAATTTTTTTAAGTTGTGTATTAAAAAAAATATGGATAAAGGAAAATCTCTATCTGTGGAAGAAAAATCCAGAATTGAAGCTTCAAGAAAGCAGGGTTGTCAATAAGTAGAAGACGAAAAATTATTTCCACGTTCTTCTGTAATAAATCGGGATATGTTAAAAATAATATAATAATACAATTTGAATTTTTTTGAATTGTGATGTTTTTTAAAATAAATTATAAAAAGACGTTAAGAAATGGAAAAATAATAGTTTTTTTTTATTACGAATAGAATTGGCCATAACCAACGATTATTTAAATAAAGTGCACGACTGGGTCATTCGAACTTGCTCTAATGTGTTAAAATGGTCTTGGGGCTTGAGATTTTGGGGAAAAAGCGCTGAAAAAATCATATGAAAGTTTATAAATCACTTAAAAATCAATACCTAAACCGTTTTTGGAGAAAATGAAATAAGCCATTAGGTTTCTTTTACTTTTTCTTGAATATTTACGAAATTTTTTTTTCAAAATCGTTAGACCAGTTTTTTCAAAAAACTGTTTTTTGGAAAACTTTTGGAAAATATATTCCAAATTTTTTTTGAATATGCCAACTTCTAGAACTTCGTAGTTTTTATCAGAAAAATAAAATTAAAAAAATAAAGATTATGCCGTTTTTGGAAAAAACAAAAAGTAAAAAAAAATTTTGAAACTTTTTTAAAAAACTCAAAAAAACTTTTTTTGAAAAATTTAAGAATTTATATTATTTCTTTTATAAAAGGGCTTCTACATTAAAAATTTCATCGAAATCCGTCAAGTGGCTTACGAGAAAATCGGATTTCAGTAAAAAGGTCCTATGGGAGGTACCGTTATAAGACTTTTCCTGAAAAATCTTTTCCAACCAAAACACAAGGTTTGCACTATTCAGATAGTTTTATCAAAATCGTATAAGCCGTTTTTGAGAAAAAATAATTTTTCACTAAAAATCGTATGGCAGTGGCTAGAATGCTAATTCCAAAAACTCCTCTGCAGGACGTCATACTAATACTATGTACCAAGTTTGAAGCAAATCGGTCCAGCCGTTTAGGCTGTAGGTGCCGATACAGACGGAAGGACAGACAGACAGACAGACAGACAGACATACAGAATTGTCGGACCCACTTTTTTCGACTTCTCTATCATCGTAATGTCATGTTTGATTGTTAGAATTTTTTTTTTACGATTGCATAACTTGCCTTATATCGCAAGTTAAAAGTAAGCTCATTTAGTTTGGCTAGAATTTTACTTATGCGACGGGGTGTGCTAATCTGATGATGCGCACTGTATTTTAAGCTAATATTAAAAATTATCATTCAAGTAATCGGATGAACATTTTTACCGTCTCTATTCAATTCGTTTAAATTCTACCCTTTCATGGTTGCTTGATCGATTCGATAGCAGTTTTTATTCATATAAAACCTAACCTAAAACTTCACACTATATTTTTCTATCTTTTATCTCTAAACGATTTTGTCTCTTCTAGACTACTTGACTTGCATTTTCTTTCAAGTAGGTACCTACATTTGTTATTAGTAAGAAAATGAAATTGAACTGCTTCCAAGGCCAAATGTCGACCTTTTTTTGTTTTCAAGAGAATACAAGATTCATCCCACAACAGCCTAAAGTATCACTTTTGTAATGGAAAAATGTATAGGGTGAGTAAGTCTGTCGATACCATACTCCATAACCCACCGCCACACACCGCCTACGGGTATGGTACAGTGTCGGACTAATAGTTCGGTGGGCCCCTAGACATCTCCATATGATCCCTTGATCAAAAAGAATTTCCCTTGCCTTTGTTGATTACTATTTGGACACACCTCAAGCATCACAAGGAAACGCTTTATTCATTGTTGATTCAGTTAAAAAAATTGTGCAGATGGCTTCTAATATGTCCAGAATTTCTGGGATACTCCCGGAATTTTAAAACTTGTGTTCTGTTATTATTAATGTCTGTTTGGAAAAATAAAATTTCGATCTGACAATATTTTACAAATCCAAATTCAAATATTTTGATGCCTGCAAAAACTGGAAGGGTTATGTCAAAAGATATTCAGAGCAACGCAACGGCTAGAAAAATATGGACTTGAAATTACGTTCTACGAGGCTCAATGTTAAGACATTGACACGTCAATCTTAGGTGTCCAAACTTAAACTAATTTTAAATTATCTTCGGTCTACAATGAATCAAGAGCGACTCGGTAATCTGTCTATGCTTTCCAGTGACTTCACATATCCCCACAGAAAATAGTCAAGCGGTGTTAAATCGCACGATCTTGGAGGCCAATTCACAGGACCAAAATGCAAAATTAAATGTGCTCACCGAGCGATTCCTTCAACAAATAAATTGTGGTACGAGCTGTGTGACATGTTGCGCCGTCCTGTTGAACCCGCAACTCATGTACATCAAGGTTGTTCCAAAACAAAAAAGTAAGTAATCATGGCTGATCACTGATCGACTGATCTCTTTACTGATGTTGTTGTGAGAGGTTATAGTGGAACCCAAAAAGACAAAGTCCTTGACAACTTCAAAGTTATATCTGTCCATCTTGACGTTTTGCCCAATTTGGAAGCTTTGCTCATACGTCAGTCTATTCATATTGAAATGTCATACCAAACTAAAAATAAATCACTTGACAGCTGACAAAATGGCCAACAGTTAAAATAGTGTTGCCAACTTAAAGTTCTATATCTCTTAAAAAAGTCCGTTATATGATAATAATAAATACTACCTATTGTACTTCAATATAAAAATTAAATTTTGTGTAATTACATTAACAACTTCTTTAATTGGGGGCCTCATTTAGCTTTACGGTCCCGAGCCTCTGATTTGTCTAGTCCGCCACTGATATGGTACCAACCATTTTTGTAGTATATACATACACCAACATGGGTTTATATCAACAGTTATGAGGAATTAGGGAAACCCACTGAAGTATGGACATAGACGTTCCATATCATATCATACAAAAGCAGCTGTAAACTTTTGATACACTTGAAAAGATATATAGATAAGGAATCACAGGGCATGTGAAACATAGTCCTTAACCTTTTTCTTATGTGGCTTCTAACGAAAATGAGGGACAACTAACCGAAGAATTCAACCAAAGACGACGCGACGGTGGTGATGATGATGATGATGATGATGACAACAACGAATACGCGAAGAAGAGAACAAAATGTATACCTACTCCTTTGCCTTTTCAGTGAAGAAAATGACATTATGTCAATATCTCAAATAGTTAATCTATTTGTGACCTCTGGAGCATTAGAAAAAGGGTGTTCTTAATATTCTTTTTCGTTTTATAGGGTAATTTAACATTGTTGCATTGTTTTAAGCATACAGAAATTACGTTTTGAAGGACCAAAAAGGATAAGTTTCCATGCCGGAATCTAGAGATTTCAAATCTTCTCCAAGACTTCAAAATCAAATTATTTGATCAGCAGAGCAGATGTCAGAAGTACACGACATTGAAGTGATATTCACAAGTCATCTTTTTTTTCTGTTGGTCAACAGTCCATCACAAATCTTTACTTTCAACCAAAAAGTTTCTCTTGACAGTCCTTATTTCGAGAAGCAGCATCCATTTCAACGCTAACTACGTTTTTTTTTTCACCGTGGTATGGGCGTTCCTTCTTTGGTTCTAATCATTCACAAAACTTCATCCGATCATTGTTATTTCAGCGTCCTTGAAACGAAGAGGTCAACTATGTGCTTGGTTCTCCAGGTTAGGGCTTTATTAATTCTGGTCACCGCCATTTGCCTTTGAGGATGTTGCAAAGTCTACATCGCATGCTGCACATCGCCATGTTTCTTTCTACCACTACAAAATTTTGCAGAATTGGTGTTTTTTAAGTGGAACACTCCGATCTTTTTACCAAAGATGCCCTCACTCCATATTTATGTGTTAAAATATTCTTATTGTCAAGACAGACCTAATGTAATGTAAGCTCAAATTTTAAGCTCGCAGCTCGATTCTAACTGCAAAACAACACATTATTTGAATTTTTGATTAAAATGTGGTGATTGTGGGTGTATCTTAACAATTCTTGAACCAAACCCTGCTTCGTAGCTAAGGGTTTAAAAAAAAAAAATCTCATCTTCTTACTTCAAAACCAATAAAGATAGTTAGTTAACATTGGAACTTTAATATATATTATGAATTTTAGCGGAAACGCCCCTAAAAAGTGGGCGTTTCCTAAAAATTTGATAAAAAAATATGAAGCCTTAACTGAGCTATCATCGTTAATCAATTTTTAAGCATATATGCGTAAGACTACAGCTGAATGAAACCGTATAAAGGTATACTTTATAAAAACCACGCCCTTAAAAAAGGCGTATTGAAAAATCTTACACACAAAAATTAATAGATGTATTTTTCATTAACGAAAAAAAAACTAGTTTAAATTGAGTATTGTTCCTTATATTTTTAACACTATGGTTTTGGTTCTTTTATCAAAAGTGGGCGTAACCTACTCCCAAAAGCTATTTGGTTTGAGCTGAAAGACAAACGAATTTGGGCTGTTTCCATTTAATTTGTAAAAAAAATAAGCATTTTCAAATAAAAAATAGGGTAATGTTCAACAAAATCAGTACGTTTATCAGCTAAACATTTTCAAAAACCCTTGGCATGGGTAACGCATGAGAAACCCCGACCAGAAGGTCTGGATGCGGGGCCCTTTTATGATTCAATAAAGTGTAAAATAAGCGCTCCGTCTACAAAGACTTCTGATTTTGTGCACTGAGACCACATTAAAGGACTCCAAAGGACGATCGGTCTTTTACTATAGTTGGCTGTTAGCTCCCTGATGCAAGTCTGTCCAAATTGGTGGGGTAGTGGAAAAAACATAGTTTGCGTTGACGATGACGATGACGACGTCAGTGGCTTTTATGTATAACCTACTCCTAGCTTGTTACTTGCCTTCGGGCTAGAACTTGAACTGTATAGTGTGCTCTGGCTGTACCTATGTATATGTGTATGCATTGTGCAGTGTTGTGTTGTTAAAATTTTATTCAATTGGAGGTGGCTCTTTTTTTTTCGGCTACTCCTGCTTCTGATGTTGTTGCGGGCGTTTTTAGCTTTTAGTGGCTGTGCCATTGATGCTTATGGGCAGGATGCAGGATATATTTTATATATATATATACAATAGCTCACACTTGAGCAGGAAAACTTAGTTTGATGTTCCGCACTAATGTATTCCACTCAATTCGGTAAGGAAATGCTGGCACAGTGGTAAAATGTTGACTATCAACTTTGTAGAGATTTGACTTTGTTTATTGGTTAACTAAGTGAGCTCACGACGTCGTCGTTGACGTTAGTGTCGACGTCTACTACGATGGTGATGACGATGACGACGACGATGACGACGAAAACTCAAACGGAAAAGGGACTAACTTTGGGAAACGAATTTTTATTAGCAATTAGTTTTGAAAGTTTTATGCTCGTCTTCATTACCATCAATCAGGGGTAAAAGTGCAGGAAGCGTTTTTTAAAGTATGAAGTTTATTTAAATTTGAGTGGATTCAAATTTGGCCCATGCACTATGGCAACCCGTTATTTGAAATAAAGTCTAAAATCATCTTGGAGCCAAGGTGCAAAAAGTAGGTAGGTTGGTGAGCTCCTGAAAGTTTACTTGAAAATTAATACTGATAAGTTGCATGTTGTATATGTATACCCAAATGTGGTTTTCAGCTACAGTACCAAGTCAACAAAAAAGTTTTACCTTCAAATATTGGGGATTTATATCAATCATGTAGCTAGTGAGTTTTTTTTTTTGAAATTTTGTGAAAGGCGATTGGTAAACGGAAAGGTAGGTACTTTAAACCTACTTAATCCAAGCTCCAATATGTATAGAACACTAAAAATCTGCATTTGTCCAATCGATTTTTCAAAACGTCCATTTGATGCATCTATGGGGTTATGAATACCCTTACAATAAATTAACATTGCGTGAGCTAGGAGAGAAGGAAAAGAAAAATAGGAAAGATAGGTGGTACAGTTGATTGATATTAAAGGTGATAATTATCTCACGAAAATCTCATCCAGGCTAGGATTGATCTCACAACTCTAGGTTTATCAACCATAAGCATTACATTCACTCTACCATTGCCGCAAGTTTTGCAATATTTAAAATTTTGTCGAAATCAGTCGAGTATCTTACGAAATTATTTTAATAACGGTTCTATGCAAGCTGTCGTTATAAGAAAATATTTGACGTAAGAGCACGATGGCAATTTACAGGAAACCCGACGGCCATCACTCTTAAAATTTCAAAATTAGTTTTAAGCAAACGCTAAAAATAAGAACTTTTAATAGTTTGAAAGGCAACAATTCAAACGCATTATACTCGTAGGCACCAACATATAAAAGTTAAAGGTTTTTGAATGAAACAGCGACAACTTAAGTGTGCCACCACAAAATTTGGCAATCTTCAGAGTTCTTGAGGTGCCTAGGCTAGGTTGCTCATTCAACATTTTTTTCGGACATTAGGAAGTAAACCTAGCCTACACAGGTAATCTGGATCGTATAGAATGGGATCGGATTTTTTAACGGTATCATCTATTTTTCGTCATCTACAAATTTGAAAAAGATTTTTTTCCGAAGTCTCTATTGTGTGGCCCCTTCTCCTGGAAAGTTGCCCCGGATGCTCTTCCTTATTAGCTATGACATCTGAAATAAGGGGAGGTAGAATTTGTCGATGGTTTGAACTGGATGATGATACGTTTTTTCACGTATTTGTTGGAGAAATGCTGTTTTTCAATGATGTGTCCCGTAAAACCATTTACGCTCTCGAGAACAGAAGAAATTCATGCCACTCTGTAGTGGAAGTGTCGAATTAGCAGTAAACTGTGCTGAAATTAATTCTGATTTCGAGAGTTTTACACAAAAATGTCGGAACCAAGGACGAAGTGGAGCTTTGTAAGGTTTCTACCATTCACCAATCAACAATGTTTCCTACTCTGCCATACAATCGTAAAAAAGAAAACCGTTCTAAAGATTTTAATACAAATTTCAGAATGCAATTTTTTTAAGACAGTATATCTTTTGGTTTGAAAAGATTTTTCACAACGGTAATTACTTTTCACAGAACCGGAATTTTCAAACCAAGTTTTCTCGTTAACTATACATCCGATTTCAATCAATGAGCCAATGACTTCGAACACAGGAATTCATTCATTGCTCTTTATTGACATGGAATTTCAAAATTCAAATTTTGTTTTGATTTTTATTAATTTTTTAAAAATTTGTTTTGAAAATATGTTGGGAACGAGTATATTTTATTTTTTAACATTATTTTTTTAGACGCAAACTAAGAATTGCCATATATTTATATAGCCCAGGTGACAGGTACTTTTAGAGAGAAAAAGGTCAGAAGTTAATGAAACTTGGGGGTTTTGATGGCACTGTGCTGAAAGAGTGCTTTTTTTTTTTCTATAAGTCCTACGGCAAAGGCATATTCGACTTTATTTTAGAGAGTAAAATATGTATGACGCTTCGAAAAACAGGTCATTTTTCAAAATTCTCCAAAAAATACCAAAAACAGTAAGAATTCCACCTTATTTCATGAAATGTTGTTATATTTGTGGTTCCTCGTTAAAATCACTAGCTTCTAAAACTCCCCCACCCATGCTCGTTGTTTAAAAGGGGTTGGTTATTATTTTGTTTTTAGTCCAGTCGGCACGTATTTTCGGGTAGAAAAAAGTGTGACAGTATTGAAACTTTGGGACGTTGTTCAAGGCTAGTTTATTAACATTTGACGAAGTTCCGAAACTCGAGGGCCCTGTGTCAAAAGAGAAGATTTCTTCTTTATAACTTTTCTTCCTAACGTCCAACGACAAAAACATTTATGATTTTTTTTTTCAGAGCGTGAAATTTCCCATAGTTTAGATAAAGCGAAATAGTTGTATGTCAGTTTGTTACCAAGATATGGCGTTTCGAAAACAGGCCACTTCATATCGATAAAAAGTGCAAAAAAAAACATGGTTGTCTGTAAAGTCGGTTTACGGACGATAATTTTACGTGATAACCAGTTCACAAAACACTTCATGTGTATAGGTATCCCTCCAACCACCCAACCTACCTACAACCACCCAACATTTTTTTTAATTTTTTTCACCCCTTGAACACCAACCTCCCACCCCCACATACATCAACAAACCAACAGCCCACCATTTTTGAACATATTTTCCTCCTCCCCCACACAGTAAATCCCCCCTTCATAACCACTACCAATCACACACACCAACTACAACAAACCCCCCACTATTTTTGACAATTCCACCCCACCCGCCCCTACACCAAATTCAACCACCCACTCCACCTACAACCACCTGCTACTCACCCACCACTTTTGACAATCCCCCCCCCCGAACCACCACCGCCAACCACCCACCACAACTATTTTTGTTAATTCCTTCCACTACTCCCCCCCCCAATCCCAGCTACCCATTCCAATACAACCACTGGCCACTCACCCACAAATTTTAACATTCCTCCCCAACACCAAATCACCCCCCAACATTACCAGCCACCCATCCCACCTACAGCCACCAACCAACAACCCAAAGTTTTTGACAATTCCCCCTACACCTCATCACCCCCCTCCTACAACAGCCAATCAACCACCCACCATTTGTGACATTTTTTGTTCACCCCTTAACCCAAACACCAACCTACCACCCCCACATACAACCAACAGCCCACCATTTTTGAAAATTTGTTCCTCCTCTTCCACACAATTAAGCCAGCCCTTCCTAAATACCACCAATCACCCACCCACTATTTTTGACAATTCCCCCATGCGCCAAATTCAACCACCTACTCCACGTATAACCACCTGCTACACACCCACCATTTTTGACAATTTTTTCCTCACCCCCACCCCCTCCCCAGTACAACTATTTTTGACAATTCCCTTCACTACACCCTCAACCCAAATCCAAAAACCCATAACACCTACAACAACTTGCCACTCACCTAACACCGCCAACCACCCATCACACCTACAGCCACCAACCAACCACCAACCATTTTTGACAATTATTTTTCCCTCACCCCCTCCCAACACCAAATACCCCAGATCCAACCACCTACCCCACCTGCCACCACCTTCCACTCACCTACCTTTTTTGACAATTTTTTCATCGCCCCAATCAAATCAACTATCCCCACCACCTAAACCGCCGACCACCCAACCCACCTTCAACCACCAACCACCCACCATATTTGCCAATTCACCCCCCACCCTCTCCCAATCATACCAAATTCCCCCAACACCAAACACTTATCCCACCTACAGCCACCAAGGAACCACCCATTAGTTTTGACAATTTTTGTCTCACCACCCAAACCAGCTACAACCACCCACCATTTTTGACAATTTTTCCTCTTCCCGACACTACCGGCTGCCCCACACACACTCCCACCACAACCAACCAACCACCCAACACCCTCCACTCCCACTTTAGCGACTTTCTAGGCTATCAAAGCAGCTAGGTAACGTCAGTGTGACTGTGACTGTGACTGTGACTGTGACTGTGACTGTGACTGTGACTGTGACTGTGACTGTGACTGTGACTGTGACTGTGACTGTGACTGTGACTGTGACTGTGACTGTGACTGTGACTGTGACTGTGACTGTGACTGTGACTGTGACTGTGACTGTGACTGTGACTGTGACTGTGACTGTGACTGTGACTGTGACTGTGACTGTGACTGTGACTGTGACTGTGACTGTGACTGTGACTGTGACTGTGACTGTGACTGTGACTGTGACTGTGACTGTGACTGTGACTGTGACTGTGACTGTGACTGTGACTGTGACTGTGACTGTGACTGTGACTGTGACTGTGACTGTGACTGTGACTGTGACTGTGACTGTGACTGTGACTGTGACTGTGACTGTGACTGTGACTGTGACTGTGACTGTGACTGTGACTGTGACTGTGACTGTGACTGTGACTGTGACTGTGACTGTGACTGTGACTGTGACTGTGACTGTGACTGTGACTGTGACTGTGACTGTGACTGTGACTGTGACTGTGACTGTGACTGTGACTGTGACTGTGACTGTGACTGTGACTGTGACTGTGACTGTGACTGTGACTGTGACTGTGACTGTGACTGTGACTGTGACTGTGACTGTGACTGTGACTGTGACTGTGACTGTGACTGTGACTGTGACTGTGACTGTGACTGTGACATTTTTCTGTGCGTGCTGTCCATATATTTCAAACCGATTTATTAGACGTTATCACGCCAAAAAGGGTTGAATAATGACTTGTTCTGTGAAGCACCATATCTCGGTAGCAAATTGACATACAAAACGGTTTTTACAAACGAAATAGTATGACATTTGACGCCCGACAAAAAAGTATAATGTGCTTTTTAACCATGAATTCTACTTTGGTTTGATAGTTTTTGTCCTATTTAGAACAATAACTCTCATATCGCAGAAAATATTCTACGTCACTATTGAGGAAACATAGTTACCAGTCAAAGTTCCCGAAGAACCTCTGCGTATTGATCTTCCGATCACTGCCTTTTATGTGTGCTTCAAATAATTAATTTCAAAATAACTTCTTAATGTCTTTTATCTTTAAGCCTACTGGTATATGAATTCCTCGAAATTCCATAAATATCCTTATCTATACATTTCTTCGATTTCAGATCTTAATTATTTGGCCCCAATAGTCGACCCGTCAATCAATGACACTTTGGAAGAACATTCAAAATGCAACAAAATTGTAAGTCCTTAAAACCTTTCATGGAATTGTCCTTACTCACATTCTTTGGTACCTACATTTATTATTCAATTTAAATTTCACAGAAACCACAGAAATTCTCAAACCCTGACTTTTGGTTCGCTTTTGCTTTCAGTTTTTTTTTCGTTTGTTTAAGGATTATCTTTCGAGCAGGAAATCAGTCTATAACATTTTCACTCTCTCTCCTTATCCCTGAGCCTTAAATAACTTTCAAAATAATGCGTTGTTCGAAAAATCCAACAAAACCCTGTCCCGTTCCCAGAACCCCCCTTATAGTAATTAATAAATGAGCCTTTTAGGCCTTCTGATGCTCAATGAGCCAATGTACAACATTCAGTGTATAGAGGGTAAAAAGGTATCCGAAGCAAAAGCAACCCCCATCAATGTTACCCGGCTCATCGGACTTCTTGACATGCTGATGAATAATACAGCAGATTGTATTGACAAATGACAAGATAGATCTGCCTCGTAGGCAGTCGAGCTGCCTATAGTGTCTACCTATGTATAGCAACGAACGGAGGCAGGCAGAAGAACTGAGGCATTTGTATGAGCATGGAGCCTCAATTATGCAAAACATTAGTCGTCCATTACGAACACTGTGCGCCTTTTGCGCCTCCCCTTCGCGCCAAACAATGACAATGCTTTAAGCCTGGTTATATGGTTATACCATCCCCTGCCGCTTCCCTAAATGTTACATGGCTACCAGACATAATGTATGCCAGTGCATTGGACAGATATAGATATTCCAGAAGTCATATAGGTACTCGTACCTACCCGTATGGAGAAGCGGAGCGGAGGTGGATTTGCAAAACTAATTCGATTCCATTGTTCGATTTAAAATTGATGACAGTGCAACATGTTTATAAAGGCTACGCACGGTCCTTCCCAGTTCCCATATTACAAACATACTCACACACACATACATAGTAGTCGCACGAAATATGTGTAAAGTCCTGATTTCCTAACTTGGAAATTGTTATTGCTATGGGGTGACAGTAATTCCCGTAATGTGGAATCAAAGAGAGAAAGAGGATAGGATAGTAATTTTATTGAGGAATGAGGTTTTGTGGAAACGTTTAGGAAGCTTAAAGCCTAAAACCCATATGGCAATGGCCTGGAAGTGTGAATCTGCAACCTGTATCCTTTAATGGTGGCTTCATTTCTGCCTCTGTTTGTGTCTCTGCCTCTGTTTCTGCCTCCGCTTCTGCTAAAGCTTATGTGCTCTACTCGTTCTAATGATGGTTATGGTTGGGAAATTTTCTGGCCCAAAGCTAAATGCTTATTGAATGTTAAAGCGGGGACATACATATAGATATTTGTTGACAACAAAGGCTTGATAAGCAAATTTGGAAACTGCATACGCACGGCACAGAATTATGGTGGAAACTAATTAATTTAAATAGAGGAAGGAAAAGGACCTTTAATAGCCTTCCCGGAATCTAAACGTAGAGCGTACCTACTGCACTCTAAGCTGACAATAACTACTAAGACTATCACAATATTTGAATACGAAGCATTTTGCTTGCCATACTCGGACTCGCAAACTGCCAATAAGGAAAAATGTTATTAAATATTTATGTTGGCATTATTTCTGTCTTAATCCTGTCATAACTCATTTTGCTGTAGCAATGCAATTGGAAAGCTGGCGAATTGGAACAGTAAAAATACATTAAAAGATAATTGAGTTAAGGGATTTGAAAGTGCAACAGACAGACGACACTTTGAAAGCGGATTGATTAATATTTCATTTAGAGAAAATGAAAATGAATAATGGGACGGTGGAGCGCGGAGGAAATGTCTTATTCAATTCAGAATAGAATATTTAATTGAATAATAATGGCTTGTGTAATATTCTGTTCATCTTCGGAAACGGATCAATGGATTTCAAATTGATTGAATGATGTATACATTGTTGAGGATTTAATGATTCATAGAACAATTCAATATGCGCCTATAATAGAAGGGGCTTTAATTAATTTTTTTTTGTGCTTATTAAAGTTTAAGTTGTATGCTTTGGAAAACGCTTGCATCGAAAAAACTATTGAAATATTTTTTACTTGCTCTGTAGGGCAGGTTCAGGTTTCTTGCAAAAAAAAAAAAAAAAATCAGTGTTTTTATAAATAATGACATAACGATACGCCCAAAAAAGTGGTTTTTTTATACCGTTCCATGGTCGGTCTGTCTGAGAGGATGTGCGCTTTTCACGTCATCCCACAACCTAAACCGCTTGACGGATTTTCTTCAAACTTCATATATAACAGTTTAAAGAAAGGCGGCTTTCGAGGATTTTTTTAATAAACTATTCTATAGAATGGGTATTTTGTATTTGGTGTAGAGTTTGTAATAGAAAAGTATATATTTGGTTTTCCAATAAGAGGTGTTATTTGTGAATCCAAATAATTTTTTGTTGAAGCGTGTTTTCTTCCAGTTTTATCAATAACGTATAGTTTCTACTTGTCAAATATCACAAACTTACCAGCTTCAAAAGTGACAACTACTGAAATTGCGGGTTATTCAAAATAACACCTCTTATTAGAGAACCCTAGTTTGGGCGTGGCTGACGGCCACTTTTCATACAAAACCATCGATATTGTTTTCATAAAATAACAATGCTTGCATAAGAGCGCAAAACATTAAATTTTGTAGGTATTGTTATATTTTTAGTCTTGGGTTCGAAAATAAAACTTATTTTCTTTTACTTTGAAATCACCACTACTATCTTTATAAATGAAACTCACTTTTATCTAAGTTCAAACTCTTTATTTATTTCTTTATCTTAGCACCACTAATTATTCACCATTTATTCGTTACCACGGTTAATATGAAACTGAGCCCATTTCTGAATAAAATGTCCTATTTATATTTTGATCAAAGTTCCCGAACAGTCTAAGTCTCGAACCATTCGGAATTTTCAAGATGATTTGAAAGCTTTCAGAGCTTTCAAATTTCCTAATGTTAAAGTACAGTTTGGGCAGCACTGCTATGTCAGCAGAATTATTCAGCATTTTTACTGTAGTAGAGACCAAAACCATATAGTAATATTTCTGTAGTAGAAACAAAAACCATTCATATAACTGTAGTTGAGACAAACACTATTCATGTAACAGTATTAAAACTTTTCACGAAAGAACAAAAAACGTAGTTTCAAAAACTTTAAGGTACCAATATTCAGTTTTTACCTTTTTTCCGTTCGTTAGTTGAAAAATATATCGCTTTATTTTTTCGCTTTAAATTTTTTTAATACGCCCACTTTTAGGGGCCTGATTTTTATAAAACACCTTTATTAAGGTAAAATCATTAAAAAACTACTCGATTCAGCTGTAGTTTTAAACATATACCTACAAATTGACTAATGATAAGATCTCAGTTAGTGCTTCAAAGTTTTAGGATACGCCCACTTTTAATGGGCGTTTCCGTCAAAAGTCGTAGCATGCATTGATTTTATATTGTTTTGAACTATCCGTAGCAGTTTTGAAGTAAGAAGATGAACACTTCGGTTTGTATACCTTGATTATGTAGGAGAGTGTGGTTCAAGAATTGTTAAAAACACACATAGTAGCTGCTATTGCCATTCAAAATTTAATTTTTAAAAATTTGAATTTTGTCTTGTTTTGTTCAAATTAATCTGCAAGCTTAAAAATTGAATGTTACTGAGTTCATACTAATTGCCCTAGCAGTAAAAAGTCTCAACATTGGGCGTGGCTCACGCCTTTTTTTATTGTGACATCAGTTTTTCCAACATTGGCCACACAAAATTAATGTTATTGAATTTTTCCTGTCTGCTTAAGAAGAATTTTGTTTCTGTAACTGGCACAGCGGCTGGTTGCGGGCGGCGAACGCATACACACACAAAAATATAGGGAATAGGGTATCCAACAGTTCGTTGAAAATGTACTGTAGATCTCGTTTATGTTTTTAAAAAGTTTTTACCATTAAAGAGAATCAAATTCCTTATATTGTCTTTAAACTTTACGAAACAACGCGAGCACGGGTCTGACTGTTAGAAGCAATTAAAATAAAATGCAGGACTGTGTCGCACGTACTTCCTCTGTGGGTGCAATAGTACGACGGAAACAAAGTTTTCGAGCAATATGAAAAACTCATGTTCGAAAAATTTGGGTAAACTACAATATTTTGGTTAAAACTGGAAAACCCGATATGCGGGAGCTTACGTAAAGAAACCTTTTATATTTAAAAATAGCTGACCCGGCGAACTCCGTACCGCCGTTTTTTAATATTTTGGAAATAACTGAATTTTTGTCTTACACGGGTGTAAAGTAGCAGGCTATTAGGAATTCTAGTAAGTTAAAATCAGTTGAATTATCAATAATCTCATATGTTAAAGCGTTTGATGCACCAAAAGTGATTAGTCTGTCAAACAGTCGCAGCTTCCCTTTACACAATAAGCTATCCGCCAGTGAAAATCCCATCAAAATCGGTATAGCCATTTCCGAGATTAGCCGGAACAAACAGAAAGACAGACAATCATTTTAAAATTGATTTTTTGTTATAAGTACCGAATACACTTTCATATTATGCATTAAGTAAAAAGGTGATATTTTGAAATTTCAAAAGACACTTCATTTTTATTTATGTACTAGCTTTTGCCCGCTACTTCGTACGCGTGGATTTTAGAATAAAGTAGGTATCTCAGTATATATTTTGTTTATGCACAACCGGTTCAAAATGGGGGGTATGTGTGGTATGAAAGCTATAAAGTCAGCTCTACAGCCGTAAGATTTTTTGCTTCTGTATAATATTATTTCGAAGTATCATAACGGTTTAAATTGCAAAGTTGGAGGGTTAAGTTCTGAAGCAATATACGAATATACCTAATTGGAATGCCCACTTTCAAAACGATGCTGCGCGTCGATACTGCTATTTATGGCAGCTCCGCTTCATCAGTTTTGGGCGTAAGTATTGCTCGTTCACCGTTCTTTATGGTTAAATTACTTTTCGACTTCTGCTTTCGCTGAATGATGCATTGTCTATATGGTGGTAAATAGCGCCATCTATGATGTTTTTGACTAACTTATTTCTATTCATGTATACGTAGGTAAGTGTGGCGCTATTTTATTATGTAAGTGAGACGCTAACGTCCTTAAAATCTTTCAATTTTGCGTTAAATTCATTGAATAACGTTCGATTGCAGCAATATTTAAAAAACAACCAGAATTATATATTTTCCTGCGATAAAATATAGCCTATATTTTAAGTTGGCGTACTACCAATATATCTGCGAAAACCGCATTCAATTCCATGCAGTAGTTTTTGCGTGATGCGCGTACAAACATACAGACAGACAGACAGACAGACAGACAGACAGACAAAAATTCTAAAAACGGTTGTTTTGGCTTCTGTGGGTCTAATAGAGACTCCCCATATTAGTTTTGCATCTATATCTTCAATGTACAGACATCGACCCGTTACAATTTTATTATATGTATAGATATAGAGTAATATATGTTTGTGGCTATGGTCTCTACTTAAAGAATATAAGAAAAACTTCAAATTTTCTTTTTTTTTTTTTACCTTAATTTCCAAACCCAATCCCTCTTCTTCTTGCTAAAGTTTTTTTTTTGGTGAAGGAATTTTTTCGCTAAGATAAAAATAAAATTAAAAAATGTATAACTCTCTTCATTACCAAGCAAAAAAGTTTTTAATTGATTTAAATTGTTCACTGTATAAAATAAATTTAATTTTACGGCGTGGGAGAATATATATAAGCCAAGGTACAACTTATAGCCTTAAGAAGTACAAGTAGAATATTCCAACTGTGCTATCAGTTTGAATTCTCAACTATATAACTAGTTTACCACACACAAAAAAAAAATTAAGCTGAAGAAAAGTTTAAGGTTAAGGATGATAACTCTTCGAAAAAAGGGTTGCCCTTTTACGAACCTTATTGTTGATATTTATCGATCGGTAAACAAAGTTATGACTTAAGGACGTCGATTCAAGATCATATTGATCGGATTAATTTTTTATTACGTATACGCCACAGTGAACCTTTTACTCAGCATTAATATGCAATGTTAATTGATGTTGGATGTCTTCAATTGCATTTAACAAATAATAATGTACTTGCCAATTTATTCCTTTTAGCAGATAATTTGCGAATGGATAAATAAATGGATGTCCTCCCGATCGATCCCCAGTCAAACTGAATCATCCTTTTATTTTGATTTCGTAAGTGACAAATAAACATAAAACGTATCCTTTTCCAGTTAAAAAAGAAAAGAAATAATAAAAAAAAAAAACAGCAAACACAAAGCAAAAAAGGCAATATATATACCTCAAGAAAATCTTTCAAAGAAAACCAGAGAATTTGGAAAGGCAGTGAGCAAAAACCAGGTAATGTACCGTATACCTGCAAAACATATATACATACTATACATATTCACGATTAAAAGAATCCTTTCTTCCTTTCCACTGGCTCTGGCATATTCCTTAGTTCTTTTGCTGTTCATTTTTATTTTTGTTCATTTCCACCATCCAAATGCTCATTTCCACTTCTCTTCTCTCTGACAACTGGAAACGGAAGCATAGCATAGCAAGCAGAGTGCGCCATCATCAAAGTGAATTACTTCAAATAGAACCACAGTACAGTGCTGTTGTTATATGGACATATAGATGTGAGCTGTGTGCAGGGGGTTAGATATGGTTTGTGGGTGGATGATTCTGTAAGGAACAAACGAATAATATTTATTCAAAAATTATGTGTGTGTGTGTGTGTGTTGGTAACACGGGTGTATTATTATTTATTTAAATGGAAAAGGCCTTTCAAAATAATATAGGCCTTAAATCTAACGAAGCTGGATTTAAATTATTTTTGGGCTACACAATGAGTGTTAAACTACAAAATCAAAATAATTATAATTTTCATTTATGTTTTAGTTGATGTAATAATAATTTGCTGGCCAGGATTTATCCACTGACTTCAATTTTTTACAAGTAGTTATAATATAAGACATAGCAATAACCTTAACCATGACACAACAATAATCGAAGATTTCTTCCAGGACATTCAACTTCAAAAGCTACCATTACAGTATTCCCATCCCAATATTCTTGGTATCATTATTGGCTATGTCGATTCTAGAACAAAAAGTATCTGAGCCAAGCATAGCAAAAAATATCGCGCCTGACTAATTATAAGAGTAATGTTCATGTGCCTTTAAAAGCAGTCGTCTGGTATAACAATAATTATTTAAACAAAAAATTCAGCTAATAAACGACAACGGTATTGCTCCCGCAGTAATTTCCAAGTCAACAACAGAAGCACTGCCCCTTCCCCACACATTTGACAGTCATCGATTTTCAAAATTATGAGTGAGTTCATCCAAGGCTCGAGTACTGTGCATTCCAAGGGGCTAACATAGACCGGATCACAATCTAGTAGTAACTTAAGTGTGAGTCCTTAGATCCACTACGTTGCAGATGTGTGAAAATTGAGAGTGTATCGAAAACCCGTTTTTTTAAATTCCGCTTGTTCAAAAATCCCGAAAAAAGTTTTAATATTCCGTCTAATAAAATACTTTTTTTTTTTTTTTTTTTTAATCCTGACCTATTACAATCCCGCTTTTTAAAATCCCGAAAAGCTTGATATCGAACCCAATCCGAGACAATCAGATGTCTCCTGTAACTTCGTGGGAAGCCCGTCACCAGCACCAAGCCCAGAAGACCAGTGGCAACTGAGGATATTACACAATTTGCCATTAGAATCGTCGCTTCCAATGCATTGGATTTTATTAAACGACCACAACGAAGTTCTAGTCGATGATGAATGACAGCTAGCCCACATAGCTTATAATGGAAGTGAAAAAGAAAGGAAGAACACCGACATTTCAGAAATAAAAAGAAGGAGTCCAGAGTGGAGCGGTAGAATCTATTGGTATGAAAGATCTGCCAATGTGGCAATGGTACAGTAGTACAGTGGATGTAATGCTTAATTGCTAACCTAGACTTGTAGGTTCAAGCTCCAGCCTGGGCAGCAATTTTTCAATATTCTCCCAGCTTCAACCGGAAGCCATCCGTGGGAATTTCGTTTGGAAAATATGACCTCATACTCAATCAACAAAAAATCTTCCCCAACTTTCTGTACAGTACGAACAAAAAAGGAGAATGTTCCATTTACTTTGACGAGGAAGAACAAGACTTATTCGTCAAACCTATCAAAGAGATAATAGAAAGTAGCGATATCTAGACTTAAGGGTAACAAAGTCTTTTAAGCAGATAATCTTTTATCTATGTTATTCTAACCCACCACGGCAGTTATGATGTAAAGGGTGTTTTTTTGGAGGTATACAACTTTTTCCAACAGTTGCGGCCAATGTTGTCCTCCAAGTAGTCAATTGATTCGGACTTATCGGCGTAGACTAGCCACTTCACATATCAACAAAGAAAATAGTCAAGCGGCGTTATATCGCACGATCTTTGAGGCCAATTCACAGGACCAAAACACGCAATTACGGAACGTTTTCTTTAACAAATCAATTGTAATACGAGCTGTGCGACATGTTGCGCCGTCTTGTTGAAACCACAGCTCCTGCACATCATAGTTGTTCAATTGATAGAGGAAAAAGTCAGTAATCATGGCTCTATAGAGGTCACCATTGACTGTAACGTTCTGGCCAACACCGTTTTTAGAGAAGTACGGACCAATTATTCCACCATCCCATTAAGCACACCAAACAGTCAGTTTTTGTGGATGTAACGGTGTCTCAACAAACATTTGAGGATTATCATCGCTCAAAATATGGCAGTTTTGTGTATTGACGTATCCATTCAACCAAAAGTGAGCTTCATCGCTAAACAAAATTCGCTGATGAAACTAAACTTGCGTATTTTGAACAGAACCATGATTTTCAAAATAAGTTTGCACAATTTGAAAGCGTTGTTCAGACTTCATTTGATTCATGTTAAAATGCCAAACAAAACTAAAAAACATAAGCGAGAGCTACAGTACGTTTGCAACGAACTGTTGGATACCCTATTCCCCATATTTTTGTATGTGCATGCGTCTGCCTCCCGCAAACAGCCGATGTTTCAGAAACAAAATTCTTCTTTAGCAGACAGAAAAAAATTCAATAACATTAATTTTATGCGGTGTGATGTTCAATTAGTGATGGCACAATAAAAAAAGGCGTGCACCACGCCCAAAGTTAAAACGTTTTATTGCCAAGGCAATTGATATGAGCTCAGTGAAATTCAATTTTATTCTTGCAGATCGATTTGAACAAAGCAAGACAAAACTTAAATTTTTAAAAATTAGATTTGGAATGGAAATAGCGATTATGGGTGTTTTTAACAATTATTGGACCACACTCTGCTACGTAACCAAGGAATATAAATCCAAGTGTTCATCTGTTTACTTCAAAACTGCGACCGATAGTTAAAAAACGTTAAAAAAATTAATGCATTATACGACTTTTGACGGAAACGCCCCTTAAAAGTGGGCGTGTCTTAAAAATTTGAAGCACTAACTGCACTTTTTTCAGTATTTAGGCATATGTGTAAGACTACAGCTGAATCGAGTAGTTTTTAAACAATCTTACCTGAACAAAGGTATTTTACCAAAATCACGCCTTTAAAAGTGGGCGTATTGAAAAAATTTACAAAAGAAAATGTAGAGATATATTTCTCAAATAACGAACAGAAGGAAAAAGGTTTAAACTAAACATTGGAAATGCCTTAAATTCTTAAGGCTACGTTTTTCGTTCTTTCATGAAAAGTAGGCGTAAGCCACGCCCAAAATTCAAAAATTTCTTTTCATACACAAACCTTCTCGTTTCTATTAAGAGACGCAAAATTTTGGCATGCGGATTAATTATAAATACCGTTTATTTACAAAAACAATTTTTTTATAGTTTCTAATGAAAAGTGGGCGTCAGCCACGCCCAAAATCAATTTTCTTGATTTCATACACAAGATGTTTATGTGCCAATAAGACCCACAAAATTTAATGTTTTTCGCTTTAATATAACAATTGTTATTTTATAAAAACCATATTGATGATTTTGTATGAAAAATAGGCGTAAGCCACGCCCACACTGAAATATTTTTATTTGATTGGAAGAAAGTTTACCTAAAGCTTACGTGTGCAAAATTTTAGCGTTATGTTTTTGTCGTAACTGTACAAAAAAACATAATTTAATTTTATTAAATTGAGGTTGTTCAACAAAAATGGCAATTGTGGGCGTGTCTGTCGGCGGATTTTACCGGTTCAAGAACTTAGCCTTACTCTTGAACCAAAGATTATATATACCAAATTTCAGCTTTCTAGCTCAAAAATTGCGACCTCTAGAGAGTATACATACGGACGGACGGACGGACGGACGGACGGACGGACGGACGGACGGACATGGCTAAATCGACTAGGCTTTTGATTCTGAGTCAGAATATATATACTTTTCTATACCTAACGGTATTATTTCTCTATGTTACAAACTCCACACCAAATACAATATACCCATTCTATGGAATAGGGTATAATAAATCACTTGACAGCTGACAAAATGGCCGCCAGTTAAAATAGTGTGACCAACTTAAAGTTCTATGCCTCTAAAAAAAAAACACCCGCTATAAAAGCAAAAAGGAGCATACAGCAACTATTAATCTGTGCATTATACATTCAGAAGAAATGAGATAAATAGATTTAAGGAAAGTATTAAGAATTCCAAATCAGGAGTCACTTACTTTTTAGACTTGTCAACAACAGAATCAATGGAAACAAAATACAAAGAGCCAAGCGATTTCTTTGATTTCAGAAAAGGTTGAAGACAAGGTTAAGCTCTAACATCCTTGTTGAGACGATCATGCGCAGCTTGCGTACTTAAACCCAGCGTGTTTATAGATACGTAGAAATAATTGGCGTTGCTGATGATACTTAGATTATTGAAAGAACGGTTATAGGCAAGTCTTACACAAGGAAGTTTGCATTGACTTGTGTTGAAAAATCTTATAGCAGCAATGTAATATTTTTAATTTTCATTAAACAAATTCGGATGGCTTTATTCAAGCCATTTCAACCTAGCTGTATCTGCAAGCCTTTTATAGAATTTTTAATTTTTTTTAATTGTCATTGTTTGAAATGTGTGGCTTGGGCAAGCTTGCATTAAACAAGCTCTGTACAAGCTATTGCTTGCCAAATTCAAAAAATTGAAACTAATACCAGCGAAATTGATAGTTGAGGATGCCAGCTGTCAGTTGGCAAGGATGAGTTCAGCTGTAAAAGAATAGAACATAATAATATGGAGCAGGACATCACAATTGTTGGCTATTATCGGTTTCTATGGTCCCACATGACATTTAAGTAGTTAAACCCTTACTTAACAGACCAAAGAGATATGAAAAACTCTTCAATATCTGCCTTGTTACAATCAAAATTGGTTAAAGATCGGCTGGGGTGCTTCGAATAATAGTCATTAACGTCGTCCAACCACAAACTGTAAGGGTTATATAGTGACGTAAAACTGGTCAAATTTTTGAGTATATACGAAAACGCACAAGTCCGCAAAGTCTTCAATTTCAACTCTGAGGGACAGCACAGCAATGGAATGCACAAAATAAGTATGTTCCCTGTTCATGGTTGCACCTATCACATACACTGTTATCAAGGATTCCTTGCACAATGAGTTTTATAAGACTTCTGATTCTTGACTGATCCTGGAGAACATTTTAATATGAGGCCCTTATATCATTTTGATATTTGATCCTGTATCCTCCAAAACAATAAATCCAACCCTGGATTTGTAGGTGTAGGAAGGTAAATGGTAATTTTTATTCTCGTCGTAGTCTCATAGTCTGGTGCCTAAGTGCGTTGTCTCCAAACCCTTTTGTTTCACCTTCGAGAAGGTTTGCCTTACTCAACCCTGCTTGAGAATGGTGACAGTGGAGGAGAGGAAGAAGAAAAAAACACACGAAAGTGTCTCATCCCGTCGCTTTCAGCACAGAAACAGAGCTATATAACAGTGTCGTGTGACGTGTGCTTGTGTATGGTAATTTCTTCGCATAAAATATTTATACTTGTGTAGTGTGTGTATGTCATTCCAACCAGTATCACCATAAAAGTCATCAAAAGAAACATAACAGCAGTAACAAATTTTTATGCGTTTTCTTGTGTACCAGCTAGCTATAGGGGATGGGGTTATGCCTTTCTGTTGATCCTTGGCATTCTTGGTGGTAAAAAAAAAAAAAGCAGCCAGCAGGTACCTCTTTACTCTGTGTTTCCCTTCCTGCTCTTGGAGTTCCTCCTACCCCTTTTAAGAAATAAAAAAGTTAACCATTTAAAATAAATTACAGCACCCCGCCCCGCCCCGCCCAGTGTTGTGTATAGTGTGACTGAAGGAGGTGGAATGCTTTGCTTAGTTCTCTGTTTTGCTCATAAAATCTGTGGAATAAGGTTCTGGCACACAACAAGGATATACCATCGTTTGGCGTCGTCATCGTAGAATACCATCCCTATCCCATTCCATACCCTTTTTTCCTTCTACCATCGCATCGCATCGTCGTCTTGCTATACTGAAATGACTTGAGTGAGTAAGTTTACTTTGTGTGTTCTTTGCATGAGAGGACAGAAGAAGCCGGAGCCGGAACTGAAGCTGAAGCTGTAGCTGTAGCTGGAGCTGGAGCTGGGGTCTGTGTGCACACGTATGTTCTTTTTGTTGCAGAGAAAGCATAAAATTAGGCATTTACTTGTACTATAAGGTATGAGGTGGATATGGATAAGACACCACGAAACGAAGGGGATCCAGGATGGGGGCAAGCAACCATATTGACGGAGTCGCACTCTTGAGTGATTGTAAATTATTTTTTGCTGGTGGCAGTACTTTTTCGCGCGCTATTAGCTCTGGATTGTGGTGGGGGGGGGGGGGGGGGGTTACCGAGATATATTATATCGTGTTCGTGTACATATGCGTTAAATAGTCAGGATAATGAGGTTACATAGAATCTGGTAATTTTTTTTTTTTTAAGACAAAAGCAAACCACCAGGAAGCCAAGAATGAAATGAAATGAAATGTGTTATTTTTTAGCTTTTTTCTTCCTGAAGGGTATTGGGAGGTGGTGAAGAATAAAACAAAAAAAAAAGATTTCATATATATTTTTTTAATGTTGGTAAATGAAGTTTTGAAGGAAGCTTGTGAGATATATGAGCGGTGTTGAGATTTCCATTTTGGATTAATGTGTTAAATGGGCGGAAAAACGTCGTCGTTTAGATGGCACGAGCTGTGATACTAATCGGGTTACGTACCCTTGAATACCTTCGCGAATGCGTTTCATGAAATTGCTTAGCGAGGTAGGTAATCGTGTGCCTTATGGATTGCTATTATAGGTATTATTTATTGTGATAAAATTTTAAGATACGTATGTGTTAAGCAGAGTATAAGTCTTCTCTAAGTCAACTTTTTCTTTCAAAGTTTATAACGACTTTTAAGTATAGGCCGTTAGCGAGTGCCGCTGCCGCACCGTGTTGTTGGTAAGAAATAAAGTGAGTAGTAAACATATTTATATGGCAGATAAATGAGTAAGGTATTTAAGAGAATTTACCTTGAAGGATACTCGTTTTAAAATTGTTGAAGGGAGATGATTTAAAGAGTGATAGAGTGTTGATAAAATTTGAATTAAGAACAAAAACTAAAATGTACCGAAACTTTTGCCAATCCTCAAAAATTCAATTACTAGAAGTGTTGTAGAGAACAATATTAGAAAATGACATTTGACAATATTGTGGCTATTTAGATTGTTAACACAGACAAGTCATATTCATCAAAAAATGCTGTTCGGGCAAAATTGGGGTCTTCTTACAGTCGCTCCGGAGTCCAGTCAGCGATCCAATGGCGTTGTCTATGGTCACACATTTTGAGCTTAAAAGTAACTTGCATTGATTATTTGGCATCAGTAACCAATTGAAAGATGTAACCAGAACAACATGGCATCAATGGTACTCTGAAATCTACCCGCGTTAATTGAAAACTCTTTACAAAATCTCAGATATACGAAGTCTTAACATTTTATGTCTTTGCGAATTTTGAACTAAATACATTTTTACTTGCGATTATAGGTACTATAAGGCAAGTTATGGATTCGTGCAGAAAAAAATTTCGAGATAACAATCACACATGACATTACGATGATGGAGAAGTCGAAAAAAGTGGGTCTGGGAATTCCGTCCGTCTGTCTGTCTGTCTGTCTGTCGCTTCTAGAGCCTGAACGGATGGGCCGATTTGCTTCAAATTTGGTATTTAGGATTTATTTGGCCGTCCCTCGGAACATATTTTTTATTTTTGCTCTAGGCCCAAAAATAACGGCACCTGCCATACAATCGTGAAGAAAAAAATTGATTTTCTCAAAAATGGCTCTAACGATTTTGATAAAATTTTCAGGATGCTATTTTTGTAAGACAATCTATCTTTTGGTTGGAAAATATTTTTCAAAATTTGTCTTATAACGTTACCTCTCATAGAACCAGTATTTTCAAATCAAATTTTCTCGTAAACTATACATTCGATTTCAATAAAATTTTGGCCACAGGAAGTCATTTATAATTTTATTAATATGGCATTTCAAATTTTTCAAAAACTTTTTTTTTGATTTTTTATAATTTTTTCAAAAAAATTTTTGTTTTTCGAAATATGTTGGAAACGGGTATATTGATTTTTTTTTAAATTATTTTTTCAAATGTAAACTACAGATTGCCATATATTTGCATACCCAAATAAATTTCAAAATATTTTTTGGAAAAGTTTTTCAAAAATAACCTTTTTAAAAAAAAACTGGTCGAACGATTTTCAATATTTTTTTTTTCCTAGATTTACGTAGAGCTTCGAAATTTTATTGCATACTTTGTTTTTCCGAGAAAACTCTTAAAAAAATTTAAAATATAAAAGAATTTTCGAAATTATTTATTTTTTTTTTTAATATCCATATATGCAGCCACTAAGCAATTGCTTATCATAAGAGCAAGTTCGTGCTACCCAGTCGTGCATTTTATTTGGTTTTAGGGGACTTTCCATACAGTATTATATTCGACTTGGATTTCGGTGCCAATTATATACATTTTGGGGTTACAGCAATGGCAATTCAGAACTTCGAAAAATAAAATAAAATGTACCTCCAAAAAATTTCATAGGAAACGGTGATGGTTTCAAAAAAGGTAAAAACTAACTTCAAAGTGTTTTTTTTACAAAATTTTACCAAGATTTGTGTTCCGATTCCGTTCTCACCTCTACAGCCTAAACGGATGGGTCGATTTGCTTCAAATATCGTATTTAGTATTTATTTGATCGCCTCGCGGAACGTGATTTAATTTTTACCCTAGGCGCAAAAATAACGGCCATCACTGTCAAAAAATCGTGAAGAAGAAGTTTAATTTTCTCGAAAACGGCTAATACGATTTTGATAAAACTTTCCAAATGTGTTTTTGGTTAGGACAGTATATCTTTTGGTTCAAATGGATTTTACAGCTATTTATTCCAATTACTATTTTCTCGTAAACCATTCTCTTGATTTTAATATAATTTGGAATTTCAATTTGTGATTTTTACTAAATCTTTAAACAACGTTTTTATTGTTTCAAACATTTTGAAAACGACTGAATTTAATTTTTTTTAAATTATTTTCCTTGATAGTTACTCCAGATAAAAAAAAAACTATTTCTTAGAAAACTGTTCGAATGATTTTCAATATTTTCTACAAGATAGAAATTAAGAAATTAAATTTTATTGCATAGGGTGAAAGGGGGTAATTGTAAATGCTCCTAATTTTCCAAAAAAAAAAAAAACATTCTCCATAGACGCACGAGCACGTGCCAATTACAATTCTGTGAATATTTTAGTCACAATTTGATCATTGGTGTGAATGATTAATTTTTCAGAATTTTTAAGTTTCTTAGTGTTGAACGAAATTGTTTTAAGACATAAAGTTAGTGATCAAATAAAGTATTTATAATATTTTTAAATATAAGTCTTAATGCATGTGATGTGTGTTTTTCAATTCCTTGTAACAAATTAAAAAAGTTATTGGCTGTTTATAATTAAATCATTCGTTTACATCATTAGAAAAAGAAAGTAAACACTATGGGGTTATTGTAAACATGCGTTTTAAATGAACTACGAGTAAGTGTTGATTTTATTTAATTTTAATTCATAAAAATGCGACGTATTTATAAACGAAAAATGACAAATCCATACCTCACATCAGAAGATATCTTACAAACAATTGAAGAAGTCAACAACAAAAGTAGTTTACAACCAACTATCGATTAAACTTATAGTTATAAGGTTCTAAAAAAGCTTTTTTTATACTGCTATAAAAACATAAAAAGGCCTTATGCAAATCATTTTGGCACACATTGGGCGAGCTATTAAACTGCTTTAAGACTTTTCTTGGCAGGTGTTATAGCAGCAAACAAACTTTCATGAAATGCAATAAGCTTTACTCAGCAAGTCATTTGAGGGCAGGTATAACACATAGCTTGCCTGAGAAGTTAAAAAAGGCTCTACAAAAGCCATTTGATGACAGGGTCTATAGGCAAGCCTTACACAAGTTGTTTGCATTGACTTGTAATGAATAGCTTTATATCAGCTAATATGTTTTTATTTTTCACTGAACAACTTCGGTAGGTCTTATACAGGTACAGGCCATATTGAGTATCACTCACTTCTATAAGCATGAAAGCATTTATTTTTATACCCTATTCCATAGAATGGGTATATTGTATTTGGTATGGAGTTTGCAACATAGAGAAATAATACCGTTAGGTATGGAAAAGTATATATATTCTGACTCAGAATCAAAAGCCTAGTCGATTTAGCCATGTCCGTCCGTCCGTCCGTCCGTCCGTCCGTATGTATACTCTTGAGAGGTCGCAATTTTTGAGCTAGAAAGCTGAAATTTGATATATATAATTTTTGGTTCAAGAGTAATGCTAAGTTCTTGAACCAGTAAAATCCGCTTACAAGCACGCCCACAATCGCCATTTTTGTTGAACAACCTCAATTTTGTAAAATTACATTATGTTTTTTGTACAGTTACGATAAAAGCATAAAGCTAAAATTTTGCACACGCAAGCTCTAGGTAAACTTTCTTCGAATTAAATAAAAATATTTCAGTTTGGGCGTGGCTGACGCCCATTTTTCATATAAAACCATCAATACTGTTTTTATAAAATAACAATTGTTATATCAATGCGAAAAACATTAAATTTTGTGGATATTACTTGCACATAAACATCTTGTGTATGAAATCAAAAAAATTGATTTTGGGCGTGGCTGACGCTCACTTTTCACTAAAAAGGAAAAAAATAGTTTTTGCAAATAGGTAAACGGAATTTATAATGAAAAATGAATCCTTGCGTCTCTTAGTAGAAACTAAAAACTTTGTGTATGAAAAGAAATTTTTGAATTTTGGGTGTGGCTTACGCCCGCTTTGCATACAAAACCATCAATACTGTTTTTATAAAATAAAAATTGTTATATTAATGCGAAAAACATTAAATTTTGTGGATATCACTTGCACATAAACATCTTGTGTATGGAATCAAAAAAAATTGATTTTGGGCGTGGCTGACGCCCACTTTTCACTAAAAAAAAATTGTTTTTGCAAATAAACCATACTTATAATGAATCCGCAAGCCAAAATCTTGCGTCTCTAGTAAACTTTGTGTATGAAAAGAAATTTTTGAATTTTGGGCGTGGCTTATGCCCACTTTTCATGAAAGAACGAAAAACGTAGTTTTAAAATTTTAAATTACTTCCAATATTCAATTTTAACCTTTTTCCTTTTGTTATATGAAAAATGTATCTACATTTTCTTGTGTACATTTTTTAAATGCGCCCACTTTTAAGGGCGTGAGTTTTATAAAATATATATGTTCAGGTAAGATCGTTTAAAAACTACTCGATTCAGCTGTAGTTAAACACATATGCCTAAAAACTGACTGATGATCAAAGCACAGTTAATGCTTCAATTTTTTAGGACACGCCCACTTTTAAGAGGCGTTACCGTAAAAAGTCTTAATATGCATTTATTTTTTGATGTTTTTTTAACTATCGGTCGCAGTTTTGAAGTATGAAGATGAACACTTAGATTTGTATTTCTTGGTTACGTAGCAGAGTGTAGTTCAGGAATTGTTAAAAACACCCATAATCGCTATTTCCAATCAAAATCTAATTTCTAAAAATTTTAGTTTTGTCTTCTTTTATTCAAATCGACCTGCAAGCTTAAAATTGAATGATGAGCTCATATAGTGATTACCCTGGCAATAAAAAGTCTCAGCTATAGGCGTGGCACACGCCTTTTTATTATTGTGCCAGCAGTTATTGTACATCGGCCAAACAAAATTTATTTTATTGATTTTGTTCCTGCCTGCTAAGGAAGAATTTTTTTTTTCTGAAACTGGAACAGCGGCTGGCTGCGGGAGGCGAACGCATATTCATATACATACACATACAAAAATATGGGGAATAGGGTATCCAACAGTTCGCTGAAAACGCACTGTAGCTCTCGCTTATGTTTTTAAATTGAAAGTGTTTGAAATTCGTGAATTACGAAAGTTTGTCTTATTAAAGCTTTATATAAGCTATTTTTTGCCAATTTGAAAAAAAAATTAACCTTAGGCCAACAAATTTATTATTTGGGATACTTTTAATGTTGCCAGGTCCAATAAAATTTATTGTCGAAGGAAGAAAATATTATTGTAGACTTCAATGCAAAAGTTACAGTTTTTGAATTTACAAGAATTACTTAATTTATTTTTCATTACATATTATGTGATTAGTCAATTAGTCCGTATTGTTCTTTTTCGTTTTAATTTCATTCGAGGTAATTGTGAACATTGCATTTTCGATTTCTGTTTTTCATCAATTGTTTTCATTTTCATTTAGTTCACTTTTACCCAAAGGGACTGATTTAAATGTTTTCATTTACCCCATTTTTGTCTTTTTTTTGAGGCTGGAATAAATGGATCAAAGAATTTAAAAAAAAGTTCAACAAATACCAGTTTACAATATCGCATTGTTAAGCTGGATGAAACACTACAAATTAAAAAAAAAAAAAGGAAGTTTGAAATCGTTTACAATTTGGCGGTTATAGGTACGAGTACTATGAGGCAAGTTATGCATTCGTCGAAAAATGAAGTTTTCAGATAACAATCAAACATGACATTACCATTATTTTGTGTGGTGTGATGTTCAATTAGTGCTGGCACAATAAAAAAAGGCGAGAGCCACGCCCAAAGTTAAAACGTTTTTTTGTCAAGGCAATTGGTATGAGCTCAGTGACATTCAATTTTATTCCTGCAGATCGATTTGAACAAATCAAGACAACTTAAATTTTTAAAAATTAGATTTTGAATGGAAATAGCGATTATGGGTGTTTTCAACAATTCCTGGACCCCACTCTGCCACGTAACCAAGGAATATATATCTATGTGTTCATCTTTTTACTTCAAAACTGCGATCGATAGTTAAAAAACGTTAAAAAATTAAAGCATTATACGACTTTTGACGGAAACGCCCCTTAAAATTGGGCGTGTCTTAAAAATTTGAAGCACTAAATGAGCTTTGATCAGTATTTAGGCATATGTGTAAAACTACAGCTGAATCGAATAGTTTTTAAACAATCTTACCTGAACAAAGGTATTTTATAAAAATCACACCTTCAAAAGTGGGCGTATTGAATAAATGTACACAAAAAAATGTAGAGATATATTTTTCATAAAACGAACGGAAGGGAAAAAGGTTTAAATTGAATATTGGTAGTACCTTAAATTTTTAAAACTACGTTTTTCGTTCTTTCATGAAAAGTGCTTACGCCCACACGCCCAAAATTCAAACATTTTTTTTCATACACAAACTTTTTATTTTCTATTACGAGTCGCAACATTTTGGCTTGCGGAATCATTATAAATACTGTTTGTTTACAAAAACAATTTTTTAATAGTTTCTTGTGAAAAATGTTCGTCAGCCACGCCCAAAATCAAATTTTTTGATTTCATATACAGGATATTTATGTGCAAGTAATACCCACAAAATTTAATGTTTTTCTCTTTAATATAACAATAAATTGTAATTTTATAAAAAACAATATTGATGGTTTTATATGAAAAATGGGCGTCAGTCACGCCCAAACTAAAATATTTTCATTAGATTGGAAGAAGGTTTACCTAAAGCTTACGTGTGCAAAATTTTAGCGTTATGCTTTTATCGTAACTGTACAAAAAACATAATTTAATTTTATCAAATTGAGGTTGTTCATCAAAAATAGCGATTGTGGGCGTGTTTGTGGGCGGATTTGATCGGTTCAAGAACTTAGCCTTACTCTTGAACCAAAGATTTTATATACCAGCTTTCAGCTTTCTAGCTCAAAAATTGCGACCTCTAGAGAGTATACATACGGACGGACGGACGGACGGACGGACATGGCTAAATCGACTAGACTTTTGATTCTGAGTGAGAATATATATACTTTTCTATACCTAACGGTATTATTTCTCTATGTTACAAACTCCACACCAAATACAATATACTCATTCTATGGAATAGGGTATAAACAGGCTAAGAACGTTTCTAAAAATAGAACCGACTTTTTGCTTTCGACTATTTTGGAAACGGCTTAGCCGATTCTTTCGAAATATAATTTTGTCAATAAAAAGTGAAATGTTAAATAATATTTTTGCGGTCTAGGTAAACCGCGTTTTTAACTGATTGTAAAAACCAACTAACATCCGAAATAGTGTCGGTTTTTCATTTCATTGAGTTTCGAATAACAACGTCGATAAGAAAGCCTTACTTAAAAAAAAAAGGACGAGATGTGTTTTCGGCTCAGAATATGTATAATTTCGTTGACAAAGATTTATCAAATCTCTTAACAGTGTAACTCTCGACAATATTTTAAGCCCTTACCATGTTCAAAATTAGATACTTACATCGATTTTGTTGTTCATTGTAATTCGAAAACCTCAAATTGAATATTTTCTCAAGCACAACCGTTGAAAATTGTCATCTTTCAGTTTCGAATCTATTAAAGAAATCATTTTACCATTTCCCTCTCATTGAAAGATTTTCTGCTTATCTCAGACCCTATATCCAATTGGAAATCTAAACAAAAAACAAAAACTCTTCTCAAGAAATCCTTTAACCAAAATTAAACATCTCAACAAAATAAAACCCCAAGAATAATATCTGAACATATACCTATATGAATATTTGTGTCTCGTCCTTAAGGATTTTTAACCCACATCATATTCCATACCTTTATCTGCACTTCAGAGAAATGATTCCAAAAATAACAAATAGGTTGTGTCTGGCATACATTTAAGTACAGGAAAGAATAGGTTCCTCGAACAAAGACCCTCTTACCTTCTGCATGTCCTTATATGCTCATTTTAACCATATGAATAATTCTTAAAGCAAGTCATATTCTTAATTAAATTAGCATTACAAAATGAAACGATGCAAAAAAAAAAAAACAACAACAACAACAAATACCTATTCTTAGGAAGAAAGTTGAAGAAGTATACCAATACGATCCACTTCGTTCACTGTTCACACGATAATGTGAGAGTGAGATAGGAATATTCGACGAGGGCAAAAAAAAAAAAAAAAAAAAAGTGAAAAGTGAAAAATTTAATAGGATAACAGACTTTTCTCGGAATTTACCGTCATTTAAAATGAAAATTCCCAAGAAAAGGAGCAAAACCGACGCGACGAGTGGGAGCACTAAAAGCTTGAAAGTGCAGAAAAAAAACCCTTCAGGTTTCGGCTTACCTTCAGGAGTACACTTTTCTAATAAATCTTTTGCCGAGTGAAATGGAAAACGACTAGGATACTACTATACGACAAGCAACGACACGACACGGCGGCGGCGGCCGCGGCACCAAAGACGAAAACGAAAACGAAACGAAAACGACTAGCGACAACAAGAATGAGGACGAAAAATTACGGTGGCTATATGGCGGGAATAGCAACAGCTATATTCCAGCACGGCAGGCTGCAGGCATTGGATCGGCATCAGCATCAGCATCAGCGGTTGAAGGTACATCTCATAAAAATTATTAGAACGGAAAGTGGATGCTTATCGGAGAGATGTTTTAATTAAAAGTTCCAGGGTGTTGCTTGTTTTAAACGAGAAAGGCCAGAAGGAGCCACAGCGTTTACGTTACACGTCACAAAGTTTTAACCTTCAGTTACCCGATATGTTATGTATCCTTGCTTTTAAATTTTAGTATAGTATGGCAAAGAGTTCAAAAATATGTGTCAATGAGCAGAAGGGTAGGTACATATACCTAAACCTATACAATACTTTACTCGTAGAAGAACGGAATAGAGTATAGAAAAATATTCCAAGAATTTCATAACTTCAGAGCCTTTCAGGCAGGATAATGAAATGTGTTTGAAGCGCTGAGCTCTTGAGTATGGATTTTCATCATTATGCTTGTTCAGAGAAAATTAAACTTGAGGTGGAACCACGAAAGAAGGAACACTTCGTTAATTCATCTTCAAATAATCTACCGATACGATTTACACTAACAAATATGAGGGGATATTACAATTTAGCAGTGAGACTCCTCTCAAGACATCCTGCACCAATGTTAATGGACCATTTAAATTATTTTGTTGATACCAGCCAATCAAGGTATTTGGGTTCATTTTTAACATGGAGAATCCCAATATTAAAAAAAATTGATTTCAAGTTTCATGAACAGGTGGTGTTCATAAGCCAAGTAGCATACCTTACAACAAGTTACAGGACAGTCTTTTGCAAGACAACCTCTTTAGTAGGTAGAGCCTCTCCTTCAAATGATAACTGCTTTGACAAGGCTTTGGCAGCTCCGGTAAAACATAATCCCATAAAGGCCCGATCTACAAAGTTTTTCTCTTTTGAGTAGCGAAAGATACATTGCCTATTACGACAAGAGATTGTTTGTGACAAAAAATATTTGGCAGGTTCAAAGGTTACCCCCCTTGCGTTCCATCCAGCTAAACTATGCGATATTGGAAATTGGTGTGTGTTGAATTTTAATTCAAATTCTTTCATCTTTTTGAAAAAAAAGAAATAAGTGTGTAAGTTCATTTGTTTTTGTAAAAACTCGTGTTTACATTTACCCTCGAATTTTTTTAGGAGAAAGAGAAAAATGGGGTAACCGAAAACAAAAAACTTGGCCTCCTAACGCTGAATGAAAATGAAAACATTTTATGACGAAAAGAAATAAAAATGCAATGTTCACAATTACCCCAAGGAAAATAAAATGGGGAGCGAAAATAAAGAGGTAGTTTTTTGAAATGATTTTATATCAACGTTTTACCTGACAATGACCAACTTAAAAAATTATGAAATTTAAGAAAATTAAGTAATTCATTTTTTATTATGAAATCAAAATGCTTTTAAATTAAAGTTTAAAAATTTAACTTTAAAATTGTAACTTTTGCATTAAACTCTACACTACAGTAATCTTTCCTTCGACAACTGATTTTATTTTATCTGCCAATATACGAAGAACTTGGTTAGAATGTTTGTTTTCGGCTTGTCATTATCCCAACTAACAACTTACTTGCATAAGATTCAATTTTTTGAATTAAGCAAGTAATAGCTTGTATAGAGCTTATATGGAGCAACATTTCGCAACCACATACTTCAAACACTGCTTAAGTTCCTTTAAAAGTGAGTTTAAAAAGTTCTATAAATGGCTTGCAGATACTGGTTCAAAATGTTCTGTATAAGGCCTTCCGAAGTTGTTTAGTGAAAATTAGAAACAACCTGTGTAAGGCTTGCTTATAAAGCATATCATCAGATGGCTTTTGTAGGACCGTTCTTAACATCTCAAGCAAGATATGTGTGATAGCTGTCATAAAATGGTTTGCTGGGCAAATCTAATTTCATTTCATAAAAGGTTTTTTGCTGCTATAACACCTGCCAAGAAAAGTTTTAAGGCAGTTTAATAGCTTGCGAAATGATTTTCATAAGGCCTTTTTATGTTTTATAGCAGTATCAAAAAAGCTTGTTTAGAACCTTATATAAGTTAAATCGATAGTTGGCTATAAACTTCTTTTGTTGTTGACTTCTTCAATTGTTTGTAAGATATTTTCTGATGTGAGATATGGATTTGTCGTTCTTCGTTTATAAATACATGGCATCTTTATGAGATAAAATTATATAAGATGAACGTCAGTTTTAAAACTGTAATTTTTGTTTGACATTTGACAAGTAAAAACTACGCCATTAATAAAAATGGAACGATACACGCTCAACAACGCACTGAAATTATTGAAATTCACTATAAAAATGGTGAAACAACTGAGAATATTGCTGCTGTAGCCCAAAGTGTTGAAGAAAACCCAGGTTTGTTCATTCCTCGTCGTTCTTTGGAATTGGGCATTCCAAAAACGTCATTACACCGTAATTTGCATAAAGACTTAGTTAACACAAGAACTCAAGCCGGCCGATCATCAACAAAGTCGTGTCTTTGCTGACTGGGTCCTTGAAATGCATATGAAATCGATCCGGAATTTCATCGAAAAATCATTTTGACTGATGAGGCCCATTTCCCATTTCCACCTCGGTGGCTACGTCAACAAGCAAAATTGACTATAATTGTCTTCCATTATTAATAGAATACTTTTTTCTTTACATTGAAGTAAACATCAGACCATTTATCTCAAAAAATACCATTTTTCTTTGAATATCAAAATACCACCTCTTATTGGAAAACCCTGTATTATAAGTGCATTTATCATTCCCTCTGTTTACAACTACCCTCTTTGACCCTACCACATTTTTGTTACAAAAACTTACGAAACTAAGTTGGTGTTTGATTACATCTTGTTCTCTATGTCATGGTTCACAGAACACGCAAAATACTTTTTTTTATAAATTTATTCCTTGTGTTTAATTTTTGTGAATTTAATTGACACGGAAACATGTTTGTAATCGTTTAATTTATGTTTTTAAGTTTAGTTTTTGTTCCTTAATGATTACAAAGTTTTGTGTTAATTTTTTAAAGCGTGAAGCTTGCCGAAATGCATTTTTATAACTGTTTTTTGTCGTCTGAATAAATTTAATGAATTTTTAGTAAATTAAATTTTGTGATTTTTTTTTTCATTTGTACTATTTATTTAAAAGTCAATTAAACAAAAAAGTTTGTAATCTTTAAGGAACAAAAACTAAACTCAAAATATTCCTTGTGGTCTTATTTTTTGACAATTTTTTTTTGTTCTGTAAAAAAAAAGATGGCGTGCTCCCGTTGCAGCCAGCCGCTGCCAGACTTATTTGAACGCCCCTAAAAAGTAAGTGTCTGAAAAATTTGTTATAGACACATCAAGCACTAATTAAGACCTGGTCGTAAGTCAGTTTTTAAGCATATGCATATTTGTGTTCGCAGGCGAGTTTAAATTTTTGGGGACAAGTTCCCCCCGTCCGACGAGCTAAAGCTGCGCACCGCAAGTAGACCACGTCCCAGCATTTCAATACCTTCCCTTCCTCAACATTAATTTTCCCAATATCCTACCTTATCCTTATTCTTTTCCCTCCACATTACGGACTCTCTCCTCCTCTTGAGAAAATATATGTACCTATACCTACATACCGATATCTTGTGTGTGCAAAAATTAAGCATTGTGCTTTGAACAAAAACATAATTTAATTCTGACACATAAAAGCCCGACCATAAAATTTAAGCAAGTGTCAAAACCGAACGAAACGTTTCTTTCCGATCTGTTAAATGCATCAGTTGGCCATAATAGCCTTTTGAAATAAGAAGAAAAAAAAAAGAAGAAGAATAGCCTCAAGAAAATAGGAAATGTTTGTCCGATTTTCGTACGTAATGTAGAACTGTACGCGCTACATTACGTACGGAATCAAAAGTGAACGAAACTTGTCGAAACTTTTTAAAACGTCATTTCAGGTTGGGTATACAAATCACATGTATTTCTACTCTTTTGTAAGGCAACGTACGTACCCATTCTTCAATTATGGTTAGCCCTTAGAGGTTTTTGAACAAAAATGGCGACTGTGGGCATGTTGGTGAGTAGTAAATTCAGCCAGTTTAAGAACTCAACTTTATTTACATTACACACTACAATTTACAGGTATTCGAATGTTCGAAATTCTTAAAAATTATGCTTTTCTATATTTTATGAATCAAAAAACAGAACAACATCTGTCGGAGAGGTTGTAATAATGTATACTATAACAATAATTCTCAAAGGACAATACATACTTACTTCAGATACGGTAATGAAACTTATATGACACGCTTTAATTAATATTGTTTTTAATATTATGAATTTGAAAATATTAATGTGCACTAAAACGTCCTGTAAAGATATTGCAATTTTACCCTTCCCCTTAACACCAGCATTCCTTAAGGTTGAATAAATATTTGATTCCCGAGGACATTTCCAAAAGTTCTTTGATTCGAAAAACTTTTACCAAGCTATCATAGTATGTAGTATATGTGTGTTTAGAGTTTACCACAAATACTCGTTATAAAGTATTTCCAAGGAAACCATTTCATAATATACCGCACCTACTTATACGAAAGAGTACAAGAATTCATCCTCAAACCATCGCATCGCATCACTCAAAGCTGTATCAAAAGGATAGATACACAACATTATTCAGCCCTCCTACTCGATGATGATGATGATGGCTTATAGTTTCCTTCCGCATAACGAATAGGTAAATCTCTCTTCTTTTTGGCTTCTTCGTCTAGCTTTACTTTTACATTGCTTCCTAAGCGCATTTACTACTCACTCCTGGCTCCCTTTCGTTAAGTCTATCCTCGCCGAAAACCAAAAAGCAATCTGAAGTAGTGACGTGATGGTACCCCCCCCCCCCCCCCCATATTTTCTTTTTTTTTTATTATTATTTTACCATTTTATGAACATGCCTAAGGTATCGCCCAAACCTCCAAGGTATATTATATTGATTTGTGGTTTTAAAGAAATAGCAACAACAACAACAACAACCAAATAAAAGTATGCGATTGGAATATTTTATGATATTTCAATTGCAAAGGACACGGGGCAGGGGACATTATTGTGATTATTTGCGCGTGGCGTTGCTTGCAAAAAAGAAAAAGAAAAAGAAAAAAAAAATAATAATAAAACCTAAAGGGGGTATAGGAAGGATAAAATACCCTTTTCATCATAAAATTTTTCATAAAACGTCCTTTCACCACAACACAAAAAAAAAGGACTCAATATGCTCTGCATAACGCTTATATTTTCTTTACATTTTCTTAAATGTAACCAAAAATAAATCGCATTATGATTTCGATGGTAGAGCAGAGTGGTTTGGTTTGGTTACCTATATAAAAGGAGAGAGAGCTGGAATCTTGATTCTTGATGTGGACGACTGAACTGACGACGACGTGGAGACTGTGAATAAAGCCTTTTGTTGGGACACGTGTTTTCACCCTCTCTGGGTGGTGGCAGGTTTTTGTCTGCCTTCTTATTTCCTTAAGTGGTTTTAAAAAATATTGCTTATTTTGCTAATTTAAGCTGACAAAGGATTCAAGTACGTCTAAGGACTTGGAGAATGTGCTGCACGGCGGCGTGGTCGGTCGGTGATGGTCGGTGTCTCATTTCAATGACAAAAAATTCTGTGGTTACAGCAATTTTTTTTTAGTTTGGTTTTTATTAATAAAGCTCATTCAAAAAAAGGCATGCGTGTCATATGAGAACGCTATCTTCCTCTACATCTACAATTCTACATGTCCTGAATTTTATTCAAATTTCTTGGCTCTATTGAAGATCTGAGCACATAAAATGAATTAAATCCCCAGAGTCGTTACTGAAATTTGGAAACATGTAAGTTGGGTTCATTTGAAGTTAACTTGGTGCGATTTATCCTATTTGACCCAATAAAAATGGTCGAATACAGTCGTTAGAACTAGGTAACTTTTTTGAAAATAATAAAGGCACTGCTGCCAAAGGGGAAGGGGCTCAAAAATGCTCTGGCAACTCCTTTCATTATTCGTTCGTCGTGATAAAGAGACGAAACGAGACGCACGCATTTTGATACTATTTTTTAAAATAAAGATATTAAAGCCTTTAAAAGGTTATTTCTTTTGTGTTTTTGATAACAGGATTCCTGCGACCAAAGTGGTGACCTGACCTTATGGCTGAAGGAAATAATGCATAGGTGCGGTACCTCCAGCTATTGTTCAACCAGTGGACTAAGCTGCCAATTATTATGCTCGTTTACACCTTTCGTTGAGTCGGGCTTCGAAAACTGGTTCGTTCTTCTAAATATTTTTTTTGGCATCGGGAACAGGAAAGCCGAAAATTCGACACCGTGTGCACACAGCGACACAGCTACCCTATCTCGAATTACCGAGCTTCGTTCAATGGTTGAGGCAGTTCCTGAACGCGATAAGTACGAACTCATCAACTATTTTGCTATATATGCCTAGCCTATTGGCGACAGCTTTACTATGAGTGGGTTCAAGTGGCTAAAAACTCTCTAAGTGAAACCATTTTGCTTGATTTATGGGCTGTATGCCTACCGCAATTTGTCCACGCAGTGAGGGGGTTGAACTATGACTTTTAAGGTTGTAGAATGTTTAGCCAAGGCAGCAAATAAATCGCAACACTCCTTCTGCTTCGTTGCAGGATCCTTGGAGCGTTAATACAGCAGCACCTCTTCGTCTTTAGTGAACCTGCCGGTCTTAGTTTTGGCGATATTTTGTAGCTGGCTTCTATATCCAACCATTACTTCTTTGAAATGGCGGTGGCTTTGAGATAGAAGTTGGAATTTAAAAGAGCATATAAACGTGCCTATCCTCCGCCTTCGCGTGGCAACCCGGGAACAATATGATTGGCAGGGAAATTGTTGTAAGTGAAACAGGAGTGAGTATTTGCAGCTGAATTTCCTTTCCTTGCAGTATTGATTCCTTACCGGTAGCGTATGCAAGGCAAAACATGTATGCGGCAAAGAGAGGAAGGTTTGGTGTGCGGCGCATTTGGCCAATTGCTTCTACCTTGTCAAGTGGTTGAATGCGCATACGTTAAGGCCTTGAGTATTGATGACGCTCGTCTGGAAGTGACCTTATGCTTGCGAAGCTCCACCGGAAGCTATATTCTGGTACCACGAGAGATAGGCCCTCCCGGGTGGTGAAGTTCTGGTGTTTCACGACATTGGGCTTTGTCACCTGGGACTATCTATGAGATAGCCCTCCTTGTGTGAGTAACGTGGTGGCTGTGCCTGTGGTTACTCAAAATGTGGAAACATATGGAATCCAAGAATTTTATTCTTGGGTGCCAGAGGTATATGAGGTATATAGATAGATATAGGACTTAATTGTCAGGTGTCCACGAAAAGCTTTTTTACTTGCGATTATAGGTACTATAAGGCACTTACAGCCTAAATGGATGAAAACTTGGGAAATAGTATTATTATGACGTCCTACGGAGGGGTTTTTGGAATAACCTTTCTAGCTCTAAAACTTACGGCAGGTATGCCATAGGATTTTTAGTAAAAAATTAATTTTTGTCAAAAACGGCTCCTAAGATTTTGATAAAACATTCTGAATAGTGTTTTCTGTGCAAATTTTATGTTTCGGTTTTAATAGATTTTTAAGAAAAACTCTTATAACGGTACCTCCCATAGGACCGGTTTTTTTAAATCAGATTTTTTCGTAAGCCACTTGACAAATTTCGATGAATTTTTTATTTTAGAAGCCCTTATATAGACGAAATAATATAAATTCTTAAATTTTTCAGAAAAAAGCTTTTTTAGTTTAAAAAAAAATTAAATTTTTATCATTTTTTCCCTGCTTTTTTTCCGAAACCTCAAATGTAAGATAAGACCACTGTCATGCAATAGAGCAAGACTTTTCCTGAAAAATTAATTCCAACCAAAACATAAAGTTTACTCAAAAACACCATTCAGAAAGTTTTATTAAAATCGTAGGAGAATGCTAATTGCAAAAACCCTTCTGTAGGACGTCAAATTAAAACTATGTACCTAACAAGTTTGAAGCAAATCGTTCCAGCCGTTTAGGCTGTAGGTAACTATACAGACATACAGACATACGGACGGACAGACAGGCAGACATACAGACAGAAAGACAGACAGACAGAAAGACAAACAGACAGACAGAATTGTCGGCCCCACTTTTTTAGGCTTCCCTAACCATCGTAATGTTATGTTTGATTGTCCAAAAAAAAAAATTTTCTTACGAATGCATAACTTGCCTTTAGTACCTATAATCGCAAGTAAAAAGCTTTCAATCTTCATGAATTTGGATTTTCATCAGTCAAACTAATTTTCTCTTACTGACTTACTAGATATCCTCAGGCAGTTTTTGCCAACAACGTTTTGCCAAATTGTCTGTACTTGTTGAGAGGTGTCCCTCAAGGCTCTATTTTGGTCCCATTACTGTTCTCATTTTATATTAATGATCTTCAGTGTTGCCCTCTGAACTTCTCTGTGCACATGTATGCAGATGACGTTCAATTAAACACTAGTTTTGAACTCGATATGGTTGAGAATGGTGTATATGAAGTCAATGAGGATTGCGAAAAAAAATTTTGCTTGATTTTGTAAAAATGATCTCTGTTTGAATGCAATCGGCCTCTAGTTGCAGAACGTAATTCACCCAACCGAATCATGTCCCTGTGGCAAATTTGTACATTTTATTTAAATCCTTTGACGTCAATCGAAATCATTTGAGGTTGCTCTTTACATTACATTTTTGACTGCATATTAAAATGCAAATCAAATGGCTTGTAAGCTTTTCAATAATAGTAAATCCGTTTATTTCTCTATTTTTTGTGTCAGCTTCTATCGAATATAATTTTACCACAATTCATAACAAAGTCATCAAATGCAGGTTTCAACATGTACATATACTCTGCATTCCGAAACCTGATGAACCCTCATCAATCCTGCTCCCATACTCCTCTAATCGCACTAGCCAATAGAATTAACTTTTGACTTCATCAGGATCAGGACTAAAGGTTTGTATGTGTTACATATTTTATATGTTATTGAATACCTTCCCATCTGTGCATTTTTTTTTTTCAATTTTTCAAATCCTCATCCTTAAAGCCCTTCCGTTTCCATCCGAAAACCGCAGGTAATCCACAAAAGTTTCCTTGTGGTTGAGCCATTATAAGTCGTCAATTCGTAACGGAGGGGGTCACGATAGATTTTCTCTTATTTCGATGTTGTTTTTTCTTCGTTTTTTTGTTTTTGCTTAATCTGACAGACAGGAAGCTGTCCAACAAAAAACAAATCAATTTATCTCAAAACAAATCACGGAAACTCACCGCAGAGTTTCACCCTCCGGCTTTCCATTTCTATCTTTTATGAGATGCCCTTCTAGAGAAAAAGTTAATTTTTTCCACATCTCTCACTTTTCAACGTTAGAAACAATATACCCGCCACCACACATACTCGTACTACTTAGGACATCACTATTGCCCTGCACAGTGGGGGAGGATAGCAAAAAAAGATATTCGGAGAAGGAGAGGGGAAACAAAAGTCAATCCAGCTTCCAGATATGGTGACTTCCTTGATCCCTGTCCCGGTGATCATCAGACATTTCTAGGATGCTGTTTTATGCTTCTATACTGCTGCTACTGCTGCTGTTCCTGGCTACTACTATACTGCCACTGCTCGTTTATGGGTTTTTGATTGGACATAAATGTGGGTTTTGTGTCTTTTAACGATTTATGGTGTATGTTGACTGTGGGGTTTGAAAGTCAAGGGTGAAAAGAAAGTTGAACTATTTGGTTTATATTTTGGGGGAGTGGGAGAATCTGTAGCCTTTTAGTCCTTGTATATGCTCGTGAAAGTGATTACAATTCAATAATTGTTTCGTCATTGAGTTTATTCAGTTTCTTTTAAGGGGAATTATTGCAATCGAAAAAAGAAAATGTCCCGAATCGGGTTCTGGCTTAAATTCCAGGTGTGGACGTATAGACTATCAAAACAGACAGGGTCATTTAAATTAAGTTAATAACATAACTCTTTTCCCCGACAGACTTTGTCTTGTCTTAATTTTAATTGAATCGCATTTTATAATTCATAAAACGCTTTTAGAAAGTTAAAATTAAATAGACAAAAATAAATATGAGTCATAAATTGTAAAACTTTGAAGTTGTCCAGGACTTAGTTTGTTTTAAACCTTTCAAAACAATATCAGTGTCCAAAAGAAAAATCACAGCTTCTTCAGGCTTAAAAAGCATCTTAGTAGAAAATCCGTCTCTCAAAAGACCAAGGAGACATTAGACAAGACCCTAATCATCTCAGTCCTGTTGTATAGAGTAGATGCGGACACTGAAGCAATCGGATGATATTTGGCCCTTATGTATCAATATCAATGGAGTATGGAGAAGAAGATTCAATGACGAATTGATCAGACTATACAGCGACATTGACCTGGTCAAAAAGCTGAAAATACAGCGGCCCTGGGTCATGTAGAGCGTATGGACGAAAAAAGACCAGCCCGCCGAGTCTTCAATTTTAAACCGGAGGACCGACGAAAATCTGGAAGAATATAATTCATAGGTATGTATATGTATGTGGGATTCTTAATGGAATCCCCGGCTTCGTCGTCTAGGTTTTAAATAAATAGACACAAGTTAATTTCGAATAATTGTTTATTAAAATCTAGTTAACTTTATTTGATACATTAATTTGGTATAGCGACAACGGAAACTCAAAACTCAAACTAGACCGACAGCGGCAAGGTTCTAAAATCGACTGACTAATTTACATATGTACATTTGGTGGTGGGTTTTCTCAGAAAAATAGGGACGCACATTCTTTATTGTCGTCTGTCCGGTCGGTTAATGTCTTGTAGATGGTGTGTATGTATTGTGTCGTACTCGTGTCTGTGTTATGTACTCGTCGATCAGGTTGTCGGCTGTTAGTGTTGGTGTTCGACCGGCTGCCTGTCCCACAATCGGCTATCCTGACGGTTCATTCGTCCCGAATGAGGGCTGCCAGGGCTTCATGTTCTCGGCCAGTGTTGTTGTCCTGTTCGCAGGCTCCGATGAATTTCTGCCGCTGAAAGTTTCGTTGAAAACTCTTTGATGAGAGCTTTTTTTAACGCGTCCCAGCTTTTTGTTCCGGACCAGCTTCGGACAAATAATTTTGCAGCCCCCCTCAAAAGTTGTTTCGAGTAGATGTATTTTTGTATGGCGTCCCATCCCACTGTCGTTGCACTCTCTTCGAACTCCTGTATCCACTGCTTGACGTCCATGGATCCGCTTCCGTCGAAATGTGTAAGGGAGTCCTCAATATCTCGAAGGGTGAAGTTACGGAACCTGGTCACCTCCGCTCCACGCGCCGCCTCACTGCCCTCCGCTTCTTCAAAATCCTCGTCTTCTTCTTCGCGGGATACCTCATAGTGGTTCAGGAGCCGATCTTGTAAGGTACGTTTGAGACCTGTCGTTGTAAAGTTCAGTTCCGTCAACTTTTCTCTAAGTCCGTCCACTATCAGTGTTAGAATTTCGTCCCTTTCCATTTTTTTTTATTTTAAAAATTTAACGTCTATTAATCAAATCTAATTAAATTTATTTCCTCCAAATAAAAATAAATATAACTTCACGGTTTAATTTTATTTATTTCCAATAACTACTTTTAATTCAAATAATAAAATTATTTTTAAAATACCACCTTAAAAAATAAATAAGTATTTTCTGCTGCCGGTCGCTCACAAAACCAAAAAAAACTACTAAGTTGTCGCTTACCTTCTTCGCCGACGGCACTGCTTATTTCTTCTGCTTTGCTGGATACTTTGTTCTCCTTTATATTTGTGTCTTCTTATATATGTACTTGGTTTATCCAAATCGTTGGAGCACAGTCGCGTGTCTACTTTTCACTTTTCCCTTGACGAACTTGGTGGTTGCGTCTAAGTTTGTATTGTTTTTTTTTTTAGTGTGTAGACCGCATAATGAGATGTGCCCTCAAAATTTTCGCACCACTGTTTTTTTTTTTTAGGGCAACTGGTTTTAGAGGGGAAAGTAATTATATAAAAAATACCGGTTGATGCTCGTATATTTTTCTACCGCTTCCACTTTTGTTGTTGTGTATTTGTGCGTTATTCTTTTCTGCGACCGTTCGTTACGTAGGCAACTTAGCAGTGGTTTTTACCGTTGTTGCTGTGTCGCGTCTCGAACGTTCTTGCACTTTTAATTTTATTAACTGGATATTTAAATGCACTTCGCACACACAACTGCTTTAACGATGTAAGGGGTGGATTTTTATTTTTGTAAACCGCACTCAATGCAAATTCAACGTGGGCAACTTCTTATTATTTAAAAAAAAAAAAAAAAACGTCGTCTTTCACCGCACGATGTTGCGTTTGCCACTCTTTTATATGTGAGAGAAAAAAAAACACCGCACATTCAATGTTCACGGATTATTCCGGGCGAGCTCCCAAGTTGTGGGATTCTTAATGGAATCCCTGGCTTCGTCGTCTAGGTTTTAAATAAATAGACACAAGTTAATTTCGAATAATTGTTTATTAAAATCTAGTTAACTTTATTTGATACATTAATTTGGTATAGCGACAACGGAAACTCAAAACTCAAACTAGACCGACAGCGGCAAGGTTCTCAAATCGACTGACTAATTTACATATGTACATTTGCTGGTGGGTTTTCTCAGAAAAATAGGGACGCACATTCTTTATTGTCGTCTGTCCGGTCGGTTAATGTCTTGTAGATGGTGTGTATGTATTGTGTCGTCGTCGATCAGGTTGTCGGCTGTTAGTGTTGGTGTTCGACCGGCTGCCTGTCCCACATGTAGGTATATTGTAAAGTTTTTAGCCTTATGTTCGAAAATAAAACTTATTGTCTTTTACTTTTTATTCACCACTTCTATCTCTATAAATCAAACTCACTTTTATCTAAGTTCAAACATTTTATTTATTTATTTTATCTTAGCACCACTAATTATTCACCATTTAATCGTTACCACAGTTGAAATCAAACTAAGTCGCCGTTTCCGTTTAAAATGTCTTATTTATACTGGGATAAAGGTCCTCGAACAATCTAAGTCTCGAACCATTCAGAATTTTCAAGATGCTTTGAAAGCTTTCAGAGCTTTCAAATTTCGTAATGCTCAATTACAGTTTCGGCGGCACTGCTATTTCAACAGAATTATTCAGCATGGGTGCCTATTGTTTCTTTTTTTTAAATTCGAAATCAGTTGTTCCGTTTTCATACATTATATTTTTACTTGCGATTATAGGTAGGTACTATAAAGCAAGTTATGGATTCGTGCAGAAAAAAAAATTTGAGATAACAATCACACATGACATTACGATGATGGCAAAGTCGAAAAAAGTGGGTCTGGGAATTCCGTCCGTCTGTCTGTCTATCTGTCTGTCTGTATGTCTGTTCGCGCCTCTAGAGGCGGAACGGATGGGCCGATTTGCTTCAAATTTGGTATTTAATATTTATTTCGCCGTCCCTCGGAACATTTCTTTAATTTTTGCTCTAGGCCCAAAAATAACGGCACCTGCCATACAATCGCAATGAAAAAAACTGATTTTCTCAAAAACGGCTCTATAACGATTTCGATAAAACTTTCAGAATACTATTTTTGTAAGACAATCTATCTTTTGGTTCGAAAAGACTTTTCAAACTTTTTCTTATAACGGTACCTCTCATAGAATCAGTATTTTCAAATCAAATTTTCTCAAATTTCAAATTTAGATGCAAAAAATGTCTTGGTAATCTCAGATATTTTGATTCCTCGCAACGGTATGTCATCGACATTCTCCCATCTCAATAAACAAGAAACAATTTGCTTAAAATCATTGTTACGGTAAAATCTACCGCAACAAAAACAATCCTTTCAGATCCCTGTTCTTGCCCCTTCTTTTCTCCTTCCTATACAGGTACCTTCTGAGTGTTGGAGAAAAATAACAATTGGAACTATGATCAGTCGAAATCAGACTATCACGGCGCGGCGGCGTGGCGGCGCGGCGGTCTGAAAAGAAAAACTACAAATCCAAACCCATCCATATAGCACACTACGAAGGGTTCGTAGTACGATAAGCAGCTTATGGCCTTAGTTTTATTAATGTAAAGCTGGACCGTTATCCAGTATTCCCTTCTTCATTAATCTAACGAAAGCCCAACGACTAAGTCATTTGCAAGTAGGGAATCTCTGCCAAATTCTCCTTCCATTCATTATAGTGAGAACAGTAAATGGCTTCGCTCTGAACTCTCCACAATTTCGGTATTTTATTTTGTTATTAATTGTGAGTGGGAAAATGCACGGGTAAAAGGGTGAATTTCTTTCATTTTCATTAAAAATGTCTGTTCCAAAACGAAAATATTTGTTAATGGCTGTATGCGTCCATCGAATTCCCGCCCACTGAAAACAAGAGTAAGCAAGACCGTCGGATTCCATCTCTGTTCACTTACTGCCTATGTAGTATAGCTGAGTAGAGTAATGACAGGATCAGAGTCCCCGGTCTCTGATTGGCTGAAAATCAGAAGAATTGGAAACGAGATGAGACCATCCAGGACCACAAAAAGCCTCTAATCTAAAGCACTTCTAGTTTGGCGATCGAAAAAGAAATCTAGTTTTGAATTGAAGAAAAGAAAAGTTTTGATCTGGAAAGAAAAAAGAAATTCAGTTTTTTTTTGATTTGAGAGTAAATTTAAAGTATAAAAGGCTTTAAAGATGTTAAATTAAAGAAAAGAAATGTTGTGATATTGTGGAGAAATAAGTGTCGAGAAGCAGGACACAGAATCAGGAGGGAAAAATCGACAGAAAACAAAAACATAAAAATAAAAGAACAGCTAAGTATTTTATTTATTTAATTCAGTGCGCGGTATTTTTATCTTGTTAATTTTCTTCATAAAGTAGGAAGTTACAAAAATTTTAAAGATATGGTTTTCAACTACATCAATTTCATTAATCGAGATATTTTTTTTTTGATTAATCAAATTGCAATATCACTGAACCCAAACCCAACCCATCGTCTGAGCTAGGCCGATGGAATGGTAGCAGTGAACCCGCTACCATTATTGCTACGATCGTGAATCAACCCTTTTTTTGACGTTTCGGTTTTCTGTCTTTTTTTTGATAAACGAATTTTACTACACTTCGGTTGTGCATTTTGTTTAGTTTTCGGTTTAATTGCGATAAATAATTCACTTTTTAGTCCCCCGTTTTTAAAGCTTGATCATAAATTATTAATAATAATTGTTTTGCATTCGTCCGGGTTTTCATCGTAGCAGTAGCAGCATACTCGTAAGTGTTGTGAAACGGGTTAACGATTTTGAGAAGGTATTTCATATTTCATTCTGGACACTTAGTCCTGCACATACAAGAAAATTCCTTAAGGTGCACTACGTCGAAAATTAATAAACAATTTTGGCCAAGTTTTCTGGTAGCATGTTGGTAAGAACATAGCTCCAAGAGGGGCTGCAGCTTGGTGGCTTATACTATCAATCATTCCTGTGTGTGCGTTATTATTCTACAGGAATTATTGAGCATCAATTTACTCAATAATAGCAGCAGTAGGGGAGGCTGAAGACTGTTCTTATTCGCAAAGCTGACTTTCAATTACATTACGTGAAATTGAGTGCTTCTAATATTTCATTGTATATGCATGTTTGCTAATACATCGATGATGCAGGCAATCAATTTTATGAAATTTGGAATAGCTGCTTCATAAATTCTTTTCCTCTTAAGAAATCTAATAATAATCAACACAAACCATCGGTGGTACACGAAAGAGCTAAAATCTCTACGTAACAAACGGAATAAGTCTTACATTAAAAGTCTTTCAATTTCTAATCAAAATGAGTTCCTTCCACTTTTGAAGTGTTTAATTTACTTTCCAGGAACCTTTATGAAACAGCATATATTTATTGAAGTCTGATGGATATCCAGTTAAAATTGTTTGCAAAGATTCCCCTTTAAGCAGCTCACCTGAGATGTGCATTTCAGCAAGTCTTTTATTGAAATTCCAAACAATATACAAATACATAGACGAAGGTTCCTTTCTATACTGCCTTGATTTACCCCCAAGCCGCTTTTAACAATATTCCTATTGTTAAGGATAAAGTTTCGCATTATCTTTTGTTACTGAAATATGATTACTCTCCCGGAAATGGTGGTATTCGTCTAATAATATTAAATAAAATGCACGACTAGGTCACAAAAACTTGCTCTAGCATAAGAGAAAAGTTGGTACTTACGGGCGATGTATTTAAAAAAAAATTTAGAAAAATCTTTAATTTGTTTAAAAGTTTTCATGGGAAAATTGGGTATGCAATGATATTTCATTGCTTATTATCTATTTCGGAAAAAAAAATATTTTAAGTTTTTTTTTTGGGTTTTGTCATTATAAAAAAATCTTTAGTCCTTAACCAGAAAAATTATTTAAAAAAAAAATGAATCTACCCGTTTTCAAAGTATATTTCGAAAACTAATTTTTTTTAAGAAAATTATTAAAAATCGAAAAAACAAGTTTTTGTAAATTTTGAAATGCAATATGAGTGTTATTATAAATGGTTTCCTTACATTAAATTTTTTTATTGAAATCGGAAGAATAGTTTACGAGAAAACATAATTTCAGAAAACCGCTTCTATGAGAGGCACCGTTATAGGACACATTTCGAAAAATCTATTTCTACTTAAAAATAGACAGTTCTATAAAAAAGTAGTAAGCTAAAAGTTTTTTTTTTTTTTTTTTTTAAATCGTTAGAGCCGTTTTCGAGAAAATCAAACCTTTTGTTTATGATTGTATGGCAAAAACCGTTATTTTTTGACACAGCAAAAATGATAAAAGAACCCCTATAGGGAATTCTAAATAATTATTAAATAGCAAGCTTGAAGCAAATTCGTTAAGAGAGATGCGAATAGACAGACGGACGGAATTTAAAGACCCCCTTATTTCGATTTCCCAATCATCGTAATGTCATGTGTGTTGTTTTGTTTTGTTTTCTCAAATTTTTTTTTTTGCACGAATGCATAACTTGCCTTAAAGTACCTATAATAGCAAGTAAAAATTATGTATCCATCTTCGCTTCAGTTTCTTTTCAATTTCTTTTTAAGCTATCCCCCAAATCCAGTAAATTTCCTCAAATATGGAAAGATTCATTTATTACTCCCGAATTCAAAAAGAATAATAAATCCGATATCACCAACTACAGACCGATTTCCAAACTTTCTTCTATTCCCAAGCTCTTCGAATAAGTAGTTTGGACTTTGGAGTCAGTTTAGGAGTCCCACAAGGCAGCCATCTTGGTCCTTTACTGTTTATGCTCGTTATCAATGGTGTTTTATAGTGTTTTCATTCTTGCAAGGATCGCGTTTGCTGATGACTTGAACATTTTTTAAAACTATTAACTCTAATGTTAATGACAGTGTGGATCTGCAAGCTGATATGGACAAATTTGTTTTTTGGTTTAGCAAGAATTGTTTAAGCCTGAATCCAGCGAAATGTCAGACAATGACATTTTCAAGGAAACGGGTACCAAGTAGGAACACATCTCTTTCATCATCTTCGAAGCTTAGAGCTATTACACAATCCCAAACACAGTAGTAATTACGGCATGAATGGACGTTTTACCCGCATGTGCAAGCTTTTTAACTCAATAAAAGTAGTGTTAATTTTAATTTAAAAAAACCTTCCTAGAAAGACATTAAAAACCAGTGCAATACGCTCATAGTTTATATGTTTTTGCATGTTCTTAATGTTTAAATATCTATTTTGAATATTTATTGATTTATTTTTAGTATTTTTAGTGATTGGCTCATATCAAAGCTTCTTGCTTTCGAAAACTGAAAGTGCGAAAAAACCGCAAATATACAGGGTGTCCCCTAATTCGTAGACAATGTTTAATTGCACGATTTTTGGGTATATTTTAAGAATCATTTTTTGGATCTAAGAATAGGCTTACTTTGGTGTACCCTAGCTCACGTTTACGGTAATTGGCGCTGTTAGTTAGGACTTAGGACTTTATTTTAAGAAAAATAATTGCCTTTCTAAATGTGTTTTAATAAATTTGATATATTGTTTCAGTTTTAAAGTTTCTAGCCTGTTCAATTTTTTCCTGCCATTGCTAATTTTTGATGTGAAACATCTATTGGCGCACCTAGGCAGTAAAATCGATCGTAATCGTCACGAAAAATGGCATGACGCTCGATAAAAATTTTCAAAGTGTGACTGGAGCGTGTTGGGTGGTTGTAGATTGAGTGGTTGTTGGTTAGGGTGGGGTGGTAGTGGTGGGGGGTGGGTGGTAGTGGAGGACGGGGTATGGGGGGTTATGTTTGGGAGGTAAAAAATTATCAAAAATGGTTCGAGGCAAAATTTGACTAAAATGTTGGGTGGTTGATTGCTTGTGTCGTGGGTGGTTACTGGTGGGTTTTGATGTGGGGGTAGTGTGTGGGGAAGTCGGTGAGGAAAAACTGACGAAAATAGCGGTTGGTTAAAGTAGGTGATGGTGGGGTGGGGGTGGTGGCAAAAATGGTGGGTGGTTGGTAAGTGGTTCTAGGTGGGATGGGTTGTTACTGATTGGTTGGATTTGGTATAGGGGAGGGGAGAAAAATTGTCAAAAATGGTAGATGTTTGGTAGGTGGTTGTAGATGGGCTGGGTGTATGGTGGTGGTGTGGGCTTGGTTTGCGGCGGGAATCGACAAAAATGGACGGTGTTTAGTTGGTGGTTGCAGGTAGATTGGGTGGTTACTGATGGTTTGGATTTGGTGTGGAGGGGGGTGAGGACAAATTTGTCAAAAATGTTGGATGGTTGTAATTGTAGGTGGTCTGGGTATATTGTGGTTATGGGGGGATTTGATGGTTGGGTTGAGGAAAATTTTGTTCCTATTTAAAAATTAATATAATCGGTAATAGGTAATTGTTATATCTCTACTGTATATAAAAGAGTAATTTTGTTTGTGTGTCAGTTTGTCCGTATATGGCAGATAAACTGACGACACACCACTTACCTCGCAATACAGTGGATTCTAAAATCTTGCCCCATTCCCTGGCCAGGTTATAGGCTATTTAAATTAAAAAATAAATTATTTTAAATAGGTTTAATCTAATAATATTTGAACTTACCTCTTAAATTTATCATGAGAAATTTTATATTTCTCAAATATTTTTGACGTTTCTCCTTTTCCTTTTTTTCTTATTCCCTGTTTGTTTAGTGTGTTTTTGTTTACTTCTGCCGTTGCCTTGGATTTATTTCCAAATTGTTGTTTTGGTTTGTTTACTTCTGCAGTTGCCTTTTGTTTAGTTTTGTTTACTTCTGCCTTTGCCTTGGATTTATTTCCAAATTGTTGTTTTGTTTACTTCTGCAGTTGCCTTTTGCTTAGTTTTGCTTACTTCTGCCGTTGCCTTGGATTTATTTCCAAACTGTTGTTTTGGTTTGTTTACTTCTGCAGTTGCCTTTTGTTTAGTTTTGTTTACTTCTGCCTTTGCCTTGGATTTATTTCCAAATTGTTGTTTTGCTTACTTCTGCAGTTGCCTTTTGTTTAGTTTTGCTTACTTCTGCCGTGTTCCTTTTCTGTGATTTGACATGAATGAATAATTTATGAAAGCAAAAAGCAAAAAGTATGTGTAAACATACACTTACGCGTTGGTTGGGAACATGCATGAAAGTATAATAAGAGTCTGTTGCTCACCAACATTTCATGCACCGGTAACAGCAGTTGCTAACGTTTCGCATGTATTTAAGAAGTATGAATTTTTTCATGCACACATGGAAAGTTTGTAAGGAAAATTAAGTTTCGTGTGTAAGCTTTTACAAACGCGAAAATTTTGTACTCTCACGGTTACAGGCGCTCGCCGGTGAATTTATGCATGTGTAAGCCCGCCATTATTCCTTGCATTTTAGCTGAAGGTGCGTGTTTGGCATATGTTAAAAATAAATAGTTTGTTGAGAGTTTTGAAATGAACCTATTGGAAAACTTACAAGCGCCAGTGGATGGCAAAAGTAAAAATGAACTTGCGCAAGTGTAAGCTCATGAAAAACTGAAACAAAGTTGGGTGGTTCCCAACTTTTCATCCGCCTGCTATAAGAGTTGGTAGGATTTTACATTTAACTGTCATCTTTTTTATTCGCACATGTTAGGTTAGCAAGGAAAATCGAGTTTGCTATGCAAGCTTTCACAGTTGCGCAATTTGTACTTTCAAAGCTATTGTCGTCGATAGGTTAAAAACAAATTATGTGCGTTGAATAAAAAAGCAAACAGAGATGATATCGTTGGCCATTTCGGGAACCTTCAAATCTTTTTGGAAATAGTCATAAGGTCCATGAACGAAATAGACATAATGTCCATTGACCTTATGGCGAAATCGAAAATTTAGACATGTTTAATTAGTAAATTTTGAAGTAGACATAATGTCAAGGTAATGGAAACGCCAAACAAAAATCACAAATGCATAAAAAAGACGAATTTCTGTTTTGAGTAATTGTTTGTCCGTAGTCAAATTTCTTTAGTTGACCCATTCAATCGGTAGCGTCAAGTTAAGAAGAAAAATGCCATCGGAATCAGAGGCCCATTATACAAAATAGACCTAAACAAAAGCATTTGATATATATAAATAATTTCCATAAATAAAACTAGACTTGAAGTTCAAAATTTCAATATAGACATTATGTCCAGTTTAAAATAGACATAATGTTCATGGACCTTATGACTATTGCCTAATTGTTCAAAATGTCCATGAAAATTGTGCCTATTTAAAGCAGCCATATTAATAAGGTCAGTGGAGCTTATGTCACACCCGTTTTGAATTACCAGACTTTCTTTTCTTTTACTGCCAGTTAGCCGGCATGTTTATAAAGTTTGTGTGTGTGAATGGAAAATATGCGTGGGTTGCAATTTTCGTGCCAGTAGCTGGCTGTGGGCAACGCTATATTGTATTCCTGCCCTAAACGCAGCCGCTGTATCGAAGAACAAAAACGAAAAAGAAATTCGCTAAAATAGTGTTTTTGTTTACTTTTGCCGTTGCCTTGGATTTATTTCCAAATTGGTGTTTTGGTTTGTTTACTTCTGCAGTTGCCTTTTGTTTAGTTTTGCTTACTTCTGCCTTTGGCTTGGATTTATTTCCAAACTGTTGTTTTGGTTTGTTTACTTCTGCAGTTGCCTTTTGTTTAGTTTTGTTTACTTCTGCCTTTGCCTATGATTTATTTCCAAATTGTTGTTTTGGTTTGTTTACTTCTGCAGTTGCCTTTTGTTTAGTTTTGCTTACTTCTGCCGTTGCCTTGGATTTATTTCCAAATTGTTGTTTTGGTTTGTTTACTTCTGCAGTTGACTTTTGTTTAGTTTTGCTTACTTCTGCCGTTGCCTTGGATTTATTTCCAAATTGTTGTTTTGGTTTGTTTACTTCTGCAGTTGCCTTTTGTTTAGTTTTGCTTACTTCTGCCGTTGCCTTGGATTTATTTCCAAATTGTTGTTTTGGTTTGTTTACTTCTGCAGTTGCCTTTTGTTTAGTTTTGCTTACTTCTGCCTTTGCCTTGGATTTATTTCCAAATTGTTGTTTTGTTTACTTCTGCAGTTGCCTTTTGTTTAGTTTTGTTTACAATGAATGTACTCATTAGTGCGATATGTAAATTTTAAATACCTGCAACCCCTGGCTCAACCATGGTGTCCAAATCCGAATAAAGAAACGGAATCGATAACCTTTGTCCAAAATATCATCTGCGTCAAATAATTAACAGCTTGGGCCATACCGAAGACATTGTAAAATTTTAACTCTTCTGTTCTGGCCTATTTCATAAGCTCAGCCATCTTGGATATTTCGGAAATATTATATCAACCTCGGTGCAAGTGAGTGTTACCATGCGTTAATTAGTGTCTGCAAATTTTGAGGTTCAAAATTTGCAATCCAGGATATTCTGATGCCAGCGCAATTTGAATTTCTGAATTTCTCTTCACTAAGATATTAAGAACAGCTGAAAGTCGAGAACACAATCATTTTGAAATTAGGGATGTTCGATTTCGGTTGTAACCCAATTTCATCCAAATTTGGTGGAAATGAGAAAATTTCGAAATGTGTTTTTGTATAGGAAATGATGTAATTTCGAATCTTATTCGGAAATCTGCTAGGAAATTACATCATTTACCCCAACGAAATTACAGCATAAGATTTGAAGGTACCCGATATTAAAAAACAATAGCATCTCTGTTTGTTTTATTTACTCAACGAACATAATTTGGCAAAATAAAAATAAAAAACCCTTTTTCTTACAAAAATTATGTCTTGGTTTTTAATTTTATTTAAAAGATATTGTATGAAAAGATTTTCCTCGGGTGCCCGGGCAACGCCGGGTACTTTTTGCTAGTTTATTATAATAAAATAATAAGACAAATAATATAATGATTTTATTAACGAAACACTAAATTATTAAAAATTGTTTCACTACATATTTTCTTTGACGGTTTTTAAAAACTATGAATTTTAATGTAAACTTGAATGTTTCACATCTGCTGGGCGTCCCGCGACGAATTAGGGGACAAAACACAGGTTTTCACATTACGGTAGCATTTTTAAGGTTTTTGAGTTTTTTTGTGGCTTTTTTTTTTACAAAATCGCTTTTTAATTATTTTATTCGTACTGAATCTCTGCTAGCCGCTCGGATTCTGGGGTACATTGTAGGTCCCTTACATTTCAGCAGAATATCTGCGCATCCACAAGTATGGTTGAGAGTTCAAATCACTAGGGCCGGTTACGCTTTAAGTAGGTAGTTGTGCGAAGAAGTTTCAGTTTTTGAAAAAAAAAAAAAAAAAAAAAAAAACAACAATAATATATAACTTGCAATAGTTCACCCCGGTCCTGCTTTTAGGTGCAGAAGCATGAAAAATATTTCATGGGATGAAAATTCGAGAGAAAGCTTTTGAGTATGTACAATTTATAGCCCTATCCGAGTGAACAGAAAAGAAAACATCTGACGAAGAAGATGAATTAAACGTGTTGTACGCAGCGACATAAGCCTAGTCAGAAAAATTGTTTCCAACGGTTGAAACGGCTGGATCCTGGTATTAGTATAGGAAGTAAAGTCTTCAACGCGCACGAAGTGCCAGAGGGTGTCAGAAACCAAGGAAGACCGTATCTTGGATGGAGTGTCCAGATAGAGGGAGACTTCCGACAAGTTGGAGTGTGGAATTGGAGAACGCAGGATAGAGATCAAATCGGCTGGAAGGGAATATTAAGTAAGATCAGATAGCAGCACGCTTTGTAGCCCCATCAATAGGCGCTGGGCATTAAGTAAGTAATTGAGGTACACTTATAAGTGTTCCTAAGGCTGGATTCTAAAAATAAATGCTCCCACAGAATTTATTCATATTTTCAATGCAAAGAGTCCTTGCTGAGTGCTATTTTTTCCAGGACAAGGAACTTCGTTTGGAATTTCAAAATGAAAGTTTACTTAGGTACATAACATTATGAGTTCATTCTTTCGACTTTTCTGGACGATTACATACAAGCATTTTTATATTTATTTGTTTGTGTAAGATTTTGATGACAGCGAGTAATTTGTTGTATGAAATGGAACTCCGACGATTTTTCATGAATATTTGATTAGAGACGTTTCCTTACTACCCCCTCACATATACATACACATATGGGATAAATTATATAGTACATATTGTGGCGGCTCTCCATTTGAAGTTTCTCCATAAAAGCTATTTGGGAAACAGCAATGCTCGGGAAGTTAAATCCAAAATTCCTTGAACCCAAGGAATGAATATTTAATGCATTCCAATGGCACATTGTACAATGGCTTCTTGCACTCTTCGAACATTCTTTACCTTTGAGTTCGGTCTAACTACAATATTCCACCTCCACTACCAACACCATTACCACCCTTTATCACTCTGCTGATGGCAAAAGTTTCGTCAGTTAAATTACGAAAAGTAATTTGGGGTTTGGGGGCGTACTTCGTAGGGGGTAGACAAACTGGTCGTTTTGTGCTATAATAAACTTTACGAGCCAGTGGACAATGATATCCATCCTCATAGCCTCGGAAGTCATTCACATATCCTCTTCGAAATGTGCTCAGGATATATGAACAACACCAAACTGGAGAGGAAGTCCTGGGCTTTCTGAAAGCTGGTTTGGCTGGCTTTGCTGGTGGCAGTCATTCTTAGCTTTTGGTATATGCTTGATGGACGAAGAGCTATACCAAAATACTACCTACTGCGAACACCCACCCCCTAAATGTGAATACATGTGTGAGAGGTTATTGATATCCTTGGACTAGAGATGAGGTTAACCGGAGAAATATTTACAGCTAGGGAATTGGTCTGGGTTGGCGTGTCTTTTTGGCCAAAAAAGTTCAAATTGCATCGTTATCTTTAAATATTAATAACAAAATGGGGACGGGATGATGGTTTTTTTTTTTTTTATTATTTTGTTTCTTACAACATGGTGGAGCGTCTACATTTCCGAAACGACTTCGGGGCGGTTATAGATGTAAATGCTTTTGAGTTTATGTGCACGTGGGATGTAATTTATTGGAGGTATGCAAGATAAGAAATTGGATGTTTCGCTTAATTTAGAAGAACTTAAAGTACAAGCACAAGCACAAAAATGTTTGTTTTTCGGAGTACGTAGCTAGGTAGGTATACCTATACAGTTGTTGTTAAGAAATTGAATAAATAGAAACAAAGTTTTATCTTGAAGATTGAAAGGATACTATTTTCATTTTTATGGCTGTGTTACAAGTTCAAGATTATTTATTTCATTACTTAGGTAATTTCATTGTTCAATATACAGTGTGGACCAGAAAAGATGGACTGTTTTTGAAAAAACCATGCAATCGGTTATTTTTCGAAAAAATTAAAATAATTAAAATAGTTAAAAATCAGATGTCAGCTGCTTGTTCAGTGAAGAACACCAAGCCTCTTGTAACAGCATTCTCATTTTTACCTGCGATTTTAAATACTATAAGGTGTGCAAAAAGAAATCACCCTATATTGGAAGATGCTCTAATTTTTGCAAATGGCCGCCAATGTCAAATCTGTCTTGACATTTGTGAACTAGACAGATGCAGAATACAAGTGAACAAGCCATGGAGCGATAACCGAACCGACATGATACGATATTCTGAAGGCGGCGTTCCCGGGTCGCCTCATCTCTCGTTTTGGCGATTTGTACTGGCCCACAAGATCGCCCGATTTAACCGTTTCAGACTTTTTTTTTGTGCGGTTCTTTGAAGTCCCGCGTGTTTACGTGAACAAGCCCGAGACTCTGGAAGCCCTCAAGGACAACATTCGACACGAGTGCGAGAATCAGTCGCCCGAAGTTGAAAAATGCCATTAAACGATCAATCAATTGTAATGGCGCCCATTTGGCCGATATCATCTTTTCGACTTGACCAATAAAATTCTAAAGGTTCAAATAAACATAATCAAAAAACAGAATCGAAGTTTTTCATTTAGAAAAAAAAAGACAGCCAAACAACATCGGATGGATGACTTCTTTTGGCCCACCCTGTATAAGGCAAGTAATGGATTTGTGCATGCAAAAAAAAAAAAAAACTGAGATAACAATCACACATCACATTACGATGATGGAGAAGTTGAAAAAAAGTGGGTCTGGAAATTTCATCCGTCTGTCTGTCTGTTTGCACCCCAAGACCCTCAACAGATGGGTGGTTTGCTTCAAATTTGGTATTTGGTATTAATTTGGACGTCTTTTTTAAAGTAATTTTAATTTTTGCTCTAGGCCCAAAAATAACTGTAGGTAGGGGAGAGTGGGTCTTAAAGTAACAGCGGTTAGAAGTAATCGCTTAAAAAAGGGTTCTCCTTAAAAGTAAGAATTGGGTAGAAATGAAAATGTGCATCTTTTCTATATATCTACCAGCATATCTATTTCAGGTGTCAATTGGACGTCAGCGAGAAAAGTTCTGTGGTGGTCCCAAAAAATAACACTTTCTATTTTTTAATTTTTGGTCCTCTTTTGGAAAAATAATATTTGGCTCAAAATAATATTTCATTTTTTTATTCTTGTTATTACAACTTACCCCTGCCTATGTTACAACTGGTGCAGGGAACTAACTTCACGGGCACTACCTTCACATGGGAATTAACTTCACCACTGGTGGGAACTAATTTCACTTTTTTTCGATGAAGTTAATTCCCACCGAAAGTGAGAATTAATTTCACCAAAAAATCGTGTGAAATAAATTCCCATAAAAATTTTGAAAATCTAAAGAAATAAAAACTGTCGAAAAATGAAAGAAATCATATGGATTTAAACAATTTATTATAATTTATAAGCAAAAGTTTTTACAAAAAGGGATAGACCTGTTAAAGAAATATGTATGCATTGAGTTTTTAACTAAACTAAAGTTAATCTTAGCAAACATTTGGTTTTAATTATTTTCGCTGCAAATGCAGCTTCAGTGCATTCTATAATACAAAGCCGGCAGAAGCGGGCTATCATGCTAAACTTAATAACACAATAACGATAATTATATCATTTACTGTAGTAAGAAGTGAAGTTATCTCCCACCCACCGAGGGAAATAACTTCATACAAAAGTGAAATCAATTCCCACAAAATAGTGAAATTAATTCCCACTTTCGGTGGGAATTAACTTCATCAAAAAAAAGTGAAATTAGTTCCCACCAGTGGTGAAGTTAATTCCCATGTGAAGGTAGTGCCCGTGAAGTTAGTTCCCTGCACCGTTACAACTTGCCCCATTGTCGAGGAACACATTTTTTTCTCAATGCAATATCTTGACATCTTCTGAGCAGACTTCGTCTAACTTTTTGGTTGAAACATGGCTTTCTAATTTTAAAAAGGTTTTTCTGACTTATTTTCAAAATCTTAGGAGCTACGTAGGTTTTAGTAAAAAGTTCTAATTTTAGCCACACTGTACCCTATCTGCCATACAATAGTGAAAAAGGAAATTGATTTTCCTGAAAACTGCTCCAATTTTTTTGATAAGGCTTTCACAATGCTATTTTTTGAAGACCGATATTTTCAAATCAAGTTTTCTCGTAAGCTATACCTACATACTACGATTTAAAAAAAAAACATTGGATACATGAATTCATTTATAATATGTATTTTTTAAATGGCATTTAAGAATTTTCAAAAACTTTTTTTTTGTTTTTAGTAATTTTCTTAAAAAAATTTGAAATTTGTTGGAAACGGGAATTTCGAATTTTTGACATTATTTTTCCAGATTCAAACTACAAATTAACATAGATTTACATACTTCAACAAATTTCAAAATATTTTTTCGAAAAGTTTTTCAAAAATAACCTTTTTGAAAAAAACTATGGTAGAACGATTTTAAATAATTTTCTTTTCTAGATAGATATTAAGCAATGGAATAATATTGCAAAATTACTTTTTCCAAGCAAACCAAATCTTAAACTCTAAAGATTTTTCCAAATATTTGTCTTTCAAATACATACCGATTTATCTAGCATTAGAACTAGTCCGTGCGACCCAGTCGCGCATTTTATTTAAGAATGCATCTCAAAGGGGTTCTTCACACCTTAGCTGGATAAAACATTCAATATTCCTACAGTGCGGTTAAAAAATGTGTCTCGTAACTTAACAGAACGTCCGATACTATTATACTCTAGGCTCTCGGGTAAAATAATGGAAATCCTTAGCAATGCCGCAATGCGACTGGTACGGAGAAAATGTGCATAGGAAGAATGTATTTGCCTATTTCACTGGAACACTATTTATAGAAGTAGCTATAAAGCAAGTAACATTACGGCACTGAAAAAAAATTCCAGCCAATTTTGAGGCTCTTTTCTGAATCCTATCTAGAAGATTCAAATGTGTAACAAGAGCATTTGCTCAGATACAAAAATTATACTCAAGTTTTTGTGGATGCATGTGCTTAATATTTCAGCTTGATCACGTAGGGAAACCTAGGCATTTTCTAGGATGTCAAAAATGTGGTCACAGAAGGTGGTTCTTAATACCTATATTAAGAATGCAAAGGCTCGTTCGGTTTCCTTTTCCTCACAAGTCACACTCAAGGTTAATTTTAACGACAGAAGATAGCACTGAGTTTTGAAGCATTACATTTCTCATAGTTAATTATTCCCCATTCGACAACTTTGTCAGGATAGGAATTCAATGAGATTAACAAACGCTGCCGTTGCAGTTATATTTACTTCCGAAGACAAGGGTTGTGAATCTGGAAACGAATACGAAAAGCTGAGTGTACTGCCACCAGCAAAAAAATTTAGTTGGGTGAGATGCTTTTTATCTAATGCTGAGGTAGGCTCAGTGGGTTTACTAAGGAAGCCAGAAAACTTTAGTTTATTTAAAGCTGTTTTATTCACCGATTCTTAATACTAATGCTAATACAATCCTTTAATAATAAATGATACAATTAACGGATGCTGGTATTTTATCTTTAGTACATTATTATTCAAGTCTATAATCTTAATCTACATATTTTGGACCTGAGGTCTAGCAAGGCGTACTAAATTCTCTACTGAGGTAGCAGTGGACACTAAATTCTCAACTGAGGTAGCTGTGGACCTGGACACTAAACTCTCGACTGAGGTAGCAGCGGACACTAATTATTAAACCTGGAAACCCACGTCAACTCTGGGTTCCAAGAGTGTTAAAATATTGGAGTTCGGCACTGTACTCAAGATTGGTACACGGTCACTGGTAGCAGCCGACTCGATCTGCACTGATTTAACGATTTAACGATATTTATTGAACAATATAATATTTACAATTGATTCTTATTCTATTTTACTTATGATACTTAAAAATATTTGTTGGCACATTAGGGGCCTAACTATATACATTGATAATTTTATAATACATTTTTAAAACAAATTGTCATTAATTATACTTATATTAATAGTCAAGTGGGGGTATCCATCTCGGGTTGTTCAAATCCGGTTGTCCTTGATGTGTTGATGAATTGGCTACTAGCCACGGTGGTAAGTTGACGCTGCTTCCTCGTAAAACTGGATAGCCTCGTCGTCGTTGATTGTGATAATTCCTTCGTCCATTAGCGCAGTTATGTCCAGGTATCGTGGTTCAGGATGCCGTTCTTCACTGTTGATTGTGCTCACTAGAGGATTCGGATGGTTGACTAAATTTGACGCCAACCTTTTAGCCGATTCCGTCATGTACTTGTCCAACGGTGTTATCGCTGCTGCCTCGTAGAGTCGTTTGTTGCTTGGATACTTCTTCCGTCGTTGATCGAAGTGAAGATTCGTGCAAATCCTTAACATCTTTCGCTCAAATACTCCGATCTTCTTCATACTTGTCTTTGATGTTGTGAACCAAACCGGGAAACCGTATGTAACTATGGGCCTTATTAGTTGCTTATATAGAAGCAACTTCGTCTTTTGATTAAGGCCATTTCTTTTTCGCATTAGCGGATAAATGCGATGAAAGACGTAATTGGCTTTTTTGAGGAGTGCTGATACGTGTGGGTTGAAGCGTAACCTCTCCTCAAAGTTGATTCCCAAGTACTTCACAATTGGGTTCCGTCTGGTAGATTCACTATGATACTGTGGCAAGTAGTGGCTGAACGTGTATTTTGGCGTCGCACGGGTCTTCTGAAGCAAGCTAACTCCGACTTTGCAGAATTAACTTTGATGCCCCATTTCACGTAGTAGTCCCACAGTCTTCTCACGTGTTCTTCAACTCTTCTGGCTGCGATAATTGCTGACATCGATTTGGCGTATGTGAGTGAGTCATCTGCATACAGTAGATTCATCGCGTTCTCGGGCTGTGGCTGATCAGAAGTGAATATACTGTAGAGGTTGGATCCTTGCGCTACTCCTGCTCTGATGGCTTTGGTTGTTGACTGGCTGTTTTCAATTTGGACGAAGAAGGACCTGTAAGAAAGAAAACTATAGATTATTTTTATTAATGTTGCTGGAAAATTGAGTAGAGAAAGTTTATGGATCAGACCGTTGATCCATATACTGTCAAATGCTTTCTCGATATCAAGAAAGCATCCAACTACCACCTGATAGTTGTTGAGAGTGCTGACCACGTCCTTTTGGAACCTTAGAAGAGGATGCAGAGTCGAATGTTTGGGCCGGAATCCGAATTGCATATTTGGGATGATGTTGTTGCCGTCGCTGTATGACTTAAGTCTTCGTAAAATGAGTCCTTCGAGGATTTTGCTGGTGCTGTTTAGCAGTGATATTGGCCGATATCCTGACACCGAACCTCTGTCTCCTTTCTTCGGAATAGCTACTATCTTTGCTTTCTTCCATTTTTCCGGGAAATAGCTGTTGTTGATGCAGTTGTTAAATATTATTGTTAAATATATCATCACGACTTGGGGAAGCTTCTTTATGATGTAGCTGGATATTTTGTCTGGTCCGGATGATTTTTTTGGACGTCCGTTGTGGATTATTTCAGCCACTTCTTCAGGGTTGGAGAAAATTTCAGAACCCTCGGGATCACTGGCAGGGTTACTATTACTGAAAGTAGTTGTCTGAGTGTCGATCTGCACTGAATCAAACTGGCTCTCTTATGCATATTTTCGGATGCAAGACAGTGGTAATTATAATACGAACAACAAAAATTTATGGAAAATCCCATCCAGTGCAAATCGCAAGTAAATTGTAGCTTGCCACTGGTTGTTGTTTGTGTTAAATGGATTATGGTGGCAAAACTGGTTTGGCTGGTATTGTTTGTATGCAATCGAGTGTTGGCTTGTGCAATATTAAGGCTCGTCTTTATCATGCCGAATGATGCCGATCAGCCTATGCCGGTCGGCCAAGACGAGCCTTTATATAGCACAATAGCACTGTGAGGGAGGAGTGAAATCCTCAATTAATGAACGGTGGTTGGACGGAATTGCTTACTTTGCAATTTAATAATGCGGCGGTAGGGGCGTTTCATTACAGTTGATTTGAAGTCTAAAGGCTCGTCCATATTATGCCAAATGATGTCAATTGGCCTGTGCTGACCGGCCAAGCCAAATAATTTTGGACGTGCCGATAGCCATTCCGAAACGAACCGAACTCAAACCGAATCAAATGGATACTCGTTCGGCATAGGCCGATCGGCATCATTCGGCATAATATGGACGCGCCCTAACACAAGAGATCAGTTTTAAAGAAGGAAGAGATTCTGAGTCATGTACTTTGTGGACATGAGTTTGAAAACCGTACAAAACTACGCGAATGTTCCAATGGTTACTTTGAAGAAAAGAGGTTTCTGGAGATCATTTCTGAAAATTTGAAAAATATTATTATATTTGATTCTTATGAAAATATTTCGATTTAAAAATAGGTAAATACTGAAAACTGGATTTTTGAAAAATTTGATAATGATATCGGGGTCAAGAGCCAGCCTCATGATTCTCATCGTCAAATTTAAAACAGGTTAACCGATTATTTCACAACGAAGCTATGATAAAACACCATTCAATTAAGGTGATGTTAAACTCCATGAATTTCGCTGAGGGAGTTTTTGTTAGCCGACTGCAATTTGACTAGTGAGTGTTTGTCGCAAGGAACTCAACAGCATATGCAACATAAAATAAGTATCATTATGGACAAACGTCGAGGGGTTACTTAAACCCTTATATTATAGTTATTAACACGTTCAAGCGTTTACTGGAGAAGGAATAGAAAAGTAGGAAAGATTTTTCGGTCGTACAGCATCCAGTTGAACCGAGGGGAGTAAGGGCAATTTGCTGCTCAGGCCGGGATTAAACTCCCAACTCTTAGTTAGCAACCAAGCACTACATCCACTTAACAATGGCTTATTTTACCATTCTCAATTGATTTTGAAAAAGCATTTGATAGACAACCACGAGGTCGCATATGGATGGGTGTCCCTCAAGCAACGACGAGTTCGAGAGATCTATGTGGAAATGTTCATAGACATGTACCTACCTACTAAGAACCAGTGTACAAATTAAGATGTCTAGCTGGAGTAACCTATGAATTACAAATCAAAATTGGTGTACGCCAGGGAATCGCCGAGAATACAGTCTTTTACAACCTTCTTGAAGTGGGGGACCCCAGAGTACATCAGTTTTTCTTCTCTGACAATGTGTGGACGTTTTGGAAGAAAATGGGTACCGTTTCAGTCAAAACAAAAAGACTGCATACTTACATACATTTTTTTATCCACACAACATGTCTCTTCCAGACATTTATTTGAATGGAACCGTGTTTCACATGTGTGAAAATTTTTAACATGTGGGATTTATGATTTATGGCGGAGCCTTAGCATTGTATTTATAATCTAAAGTACTTCCAATAAGAGGAACGTTTGGTACGCCATCTATGGACGAGGTTCACAAAAACTTGATTGGCGTTCACAAACAAAGTTAGGAGTGGTTTTTGTCTAGATTGCCATGGGAAGCAAAAACAACAATATGTAAAGTAGATAAGACAACTAGCGCCGTCATTGACGGCTAGATTCACTATAGTGTGAATCTAGCAAGAAGAATAGTTGTGATCCACCATGATAATATAACATCATAACGGGGGAAACAATAAAAATGTCACTAGAGAGCAGGGGAAGAGTTTTTCATTTAACTCAGTGACAATCATTCTTGTGGCAGTGGACAAATTTCCAGGACGCACGAAAATAGCAAACATTTGAATTTCAAAAACACTTCTTAAAACGATATATCGTATATAGACACAGTAAGAACAATATCAAAACTTAAAATCCTTAAGCTGAAAATAGGCTCTAACAGTGTTCAAAGTATCTATACACACACAATCAAAAGATTTTCCATCAACTTTTTTTATGAGTTGTTAACTTTGAACTCATATAGTCTAACCTCTAACCTTTCAATCGCAGCTAAGTTTAGTTGATTTCATTCATTTAAAAAGTAACAATGTTGTTTTTTTTCTTCTCCGAGGAGTTTAACTAAAAGAAGCAAAGAGTGTGTTTTTTTAGCCAACTTTTTGAGACAAAATATTATTCCTGTCTAACTATAATATAATATGAATGCTCATCAAACTTTATCAAAACCTTTCCAAAATGTTATACTACCCACTTTATATATTTCAATGGCCACAAGGAACAAGGACCAAGTTTTTCTCTCATATTTATGATGTATTTCTCTATAAATGAGTCATCTATCATTTTTATGGATTTTTAAATTTCAATCGCAATGCAACATTAAAGAGAAGAAAGGACTTTTATTTTCAATTTGTTTTTCGTTTTTCTTTTTTTTTTCTTCTAAAGGTTAGACATTGACTAACAAACCAAAAAAAAAAAAAAAAAAAAAACACATCCCCGCCTTTGCACTTGAAGAGCAAGCCCAATAGTGAAAGGATATAAAAATGTACACACTCTCTTACAATGGTATTGTTTCCTTCAGAGGAAGGAAAATTTATGTATGCTCGAGAGGAGAAAAACAAGTGGAGGAAGGGTTGGTTGGCGGAATATCACCTCTGAAATGCGAGAGGGAGAGTGAATTTTTTATACTCGAGCCATCAGGACTCCCCGTCCGTCGTTATTTTGTCATCGTCGTCGTCGTCGTCGTCCTGCCTGCCTTGTGTCTGTCTTTTGGGTAGAACAATAGACATAAAAGTCGTCGTCACAGCCACTTGTTACGCATATAGGAAAAGTCCGCCCTTTTGTCCTTGCACCCGAGGGGTACCCAAAGGGGGAAGTAGACATCACTATGGGGAGCCGTAGCATCAGAAAAGCCAAATGAAATATATGGAAGCTTAGAAATTATTTCTTTTTAATGGATGTAGAGATTACTGTAGTTGTTGTTGTTCCTGTTGTTGTTGTTGTTTTCCAATGCCGGCAATGTTGCTGGATGCGGATTGTAATATTACGGAGATTCGCCATATATGTATATATGTATGTTCACGCGCATACATCCTTGTATTTGCTTGAGAAGAAAGTGTTGGAGCGGTCGTCAGTTTTGTTCGATGTCGGATTCGGATGATGGTGTACATACCTATACGAGTATATATGTGAATAAAATGACTGCGTATTATGGCAAAATGTTTGTCATTTCTGGCCTATTTTATAGGAAGGGGAAATGGTTAAATGGGGGTGTTTAAGGCTACATTTCGGAAGGACAATGACTTCTTTGTCATAACTGTTATTGCTGTTCTATGCGACCATTCACACACATGATGACATTGTTTTGCAGATGGGGACATAAAGATAATGTGAAAATTAAAATTAACCAAAACTTTAAGGATTTACCTATTAAGGATATTAATTCAAAATTCTATTAAAGGATGGCAGTTGAATTCATACAAACTTATTTGCCTAATTGAATTTTATTGAATCAGACTGGATATCCGCACATGTGTATTTGCTGTGTAGACCTCATTTTTACTTGAGATTGTAGGTACTATAGCAGGCATTCTAAACGTTCAAATAAATACATAAAGCATGGCAGATATCATGTTGGATTCGAACAGTTTCAACTTGGTAATAATGTAATTTTTCCTGGAGTTCCACCCTGGAAAAAGAGGTGCCGTGAAATAACGCCGAATGCAATAACGCCGAATTTCAAAATTCGGCTTTATTGCACTTTACGAAAGTGAAATAACGCCGAATTTTGACGTTCGGCCTTATTTCACTATAATAAAGTGAAATAACGCCGATTCGGCGTTATTTCACTTTCTAAATATTATTTTTATGACTTTTCATGTGTCTTTCATATTCTCTAAATAAGGTACCATCCTGAGAGCTTTGGAATCATTAAACAAATGTTTAAGTACCCTTTGTATATTTTTTTTGTACAGGACCAATTTCCACTTAAAAATAAAACAAAGCAAATATGTTCTTCCCAAAAGTTCGTTTTAATGAAAAAAAAAATAATTTTTAATAATTCTGTTTTGTTGAAAAATACATACTTAATAAACATAACATAAACATTTCGATATTTAAAATTTTAATTTTTAAGTTTACGAAATGTATACTTCATTATATTTTTAAAACCTAGTGCTGTTAAGAGAAGTCTTTTGAAGTAAAAGTTTCAGTATTTATTGAACTTAAAATGTATATGTAGACACCTAGGTTCTATATCTATATCAAGCTAAATAAAATGTCAACTTTTATTCAAAACCGTTGATATAAGTGCAACATATAAAATCCAAGCTTTGCAGAATTTGAGAGAAAAATTTTTCAGATCCAAGTTTTTTGAGAAATTCATCAAATAAAAATAAAAAATCGCGCGATTTTATATCAACGGTTTTGAATAAAAGTTGACATTTTATTTAGCTTGATATAGATATAGAACCTAGGTGTCTACATATACATTTTAAGTTCAATAAATACTGAAACTTTTACTTCAAAAGACTTCTCTTAACAGCACTAGGTTTTAAAAATATAATGAAGTATACATTTCGTAAACTTAATAATTAAAATTTTAAATATCGAAATGTTTATGTTATGTTTATTAAGTATGTATTTTTCAACAAAAAAGAATTATTAAAAATTATTTTTTTTTTCATTAAAACGAACTTTTGGGAAGAACATATTTGCTTTGTTTTATTTTCTTACCATTCGGCTTTATTTCTCAATTGGAATTCGGCGTTATTTCACTTTCTTATAGTGAAATAAGGCCGAACGTCATAATTCGGCGTTATTTCACTTTCGCAAAGTGAAATAACGCCGAATTTTGAAATTCGGCGTTATTGCATTCGGCGTTATTTCACGGCACCGAAAAAGAATTCGGAAAACGATAGGCACTTAGGTTTAATTATTTTGTTGTTGATGTCCAGGTCACCAGGTTCACCATTGATTAAAAAATAAATACCTTGTATATCTGCTCTAATAATTCCTCACAATAACCTGTCATTTTTGATTCCGGCTGGTGTGCATTATTTTTTTTTTTTACTTGCTCTATAGGGCAAGTATTGGTTTCGTGCAGAAAAAAATCGAGGTCTTAATCAAAAATGACATTACGATGAAAGAGAAGCCCAAAAAAGTGGTTTTCGCCATACCGTCCGTCGGTCTGTCTGTGCGTCTGTGCGGATGTGCGTTTTTTCACGTCATGCTACAGCCTAAACGGCTTGACGGATTTTCTTCAAACTTGATATATAGCAGTTCTAAGAAAAACGACTGACGTTTTTTTTATTTCGTTTTAGCCCAAACTGGTACCTTTCAAGTAACGGTTTTTTCGTTTTGAATTTTCTCGAAAACGGCTATAACGATTTTGATTAAACTCAGAATTTAACTTACCTAAAATATTTCTTACAAAACTGCGTTTTTCGTTTTTGGCTAAAATGGTCGTAACGAAAATTAAATTTAAACGCCTTTTTTTCAAATGGCCATAAGTACGCAACGGCTTGATTGAATTGACTCAAACTTCGTTTGGCTAAATTCTTTATAGTGTTCTATAAGATGACATTGCAATTTTTTCAATATAGCATTTCTAACAGGGGGCTCCCATACAATAAACCGTTCAGTTTAAGCCAACTTTTTGTTTGTTTTTTCTAATTTGCTCAAAAATGGCTCTAAAGATTAAGATTAAACTCTTCGTGTTATATTCTTTTAGTGTTCTTAAGAGAACTGCGTTTTTAGTTTTTGGCAAAAAATGCTAATAACGGAGATCTGGTCTTAACGTCTTTTTTCAAATGACAATAAGTTGTCAACGGTTGAATCGAATTCACTCAAACTTGGTTTGGTTTATTCCCTTACAACTCTCTATAAGATGGCATTGAATTTTTTTCAGTTACTTTTTTTTCAAATAGCGGCTCCCATACAAACCAATTTTTTAGTTTTTTTTTTATTTACTCAAAAAAATTTCTACCAACTTTTATTAAACTTTGTATGTAATATATATACAATGTTTTGAAGAAAACTGCATTTAAGTTTTTGGCTACACATGATAATAACGGAAATTTGTTTTAACAATTTTATTAATTTGGCCATAAGCGGATATTTATATCATTTATAGCACCCAAAAGATGACATCTAAATTTTAAATATTAAAAGATTTCTTAACGAAAGCTTTTGTATCTCGGGTTTTCCAGTTTTAACCAAAATTTTGTAGTTTTTCACAATTTTTTCAAACATGAGTTCTTCATATTGCCCGAAAACTTTGTTTTCATCGTACTATTGCACCCACAGAGCAAGTACGTGCGACCCAGTCTTGCATTTTTTTTTTTTTAACATTCCCTTAAACAGCCGCTTTCCCATATTTGCAGTTTGCCATTCTGACAGAAAATCACCCTGTCTTATTGCCGTTACTTCGAATACATACATCGGAAAGATGTCCACAGTGTGCAAAACGGAAGACTTCGCGTTTCTGTTAGATTCTTTTATTTTAACAACAATTTCGCTAGGGATGACTCTTGCATCAAGTGATCTCCAAATAACGTCGGCCTTTTCGGCGTTTGATACTGTAATGATTGCTCAAGGATTATTAGAAGGTGACACATAATCGACCACTCTGAAAGTCGATTCTAGACTTTATCCTCTCATTAATTATTATGTCCATTAACTTGGTAGAACAAATTGATTGTTTGTAAAGTCGGTTTACGGACGATAATTGTACGTGATAACCAGTTTACAAAACAGTTTACGTATAGGTTGTATACCCCTCCCCCAACCACCCCCGCCAACAAACACCAACCAATCACCCACCATTTTTGACAATTCCCCTCCCCTTCCCACCGAAGCAACGAATGTTTTTGCCATTAGAATTTTAGGTCTAAGATTAATAATATTATAATTAAAAATCAGTTCGAACTTCGATTTCCAAAGAAGTCTATACTTGATATCTCAAGCTGTATTTAACGTAGGTAAATTATACAAGTTTTATTTGAAAGATGTTTTTGTAACACTTATATAATATCCAATTTTTTGAAGTAAAACTTCTTTAGACACGCTTGACTTGGGGAGTAAGCTGGTGAATGCAAGACGAGAGCGTTACGGAAATTTGATCGGTCAATGCGAACGGAAGGTGAAAAGGAGATATAGGTTAGTAAAGATAGTAAGAGAAAGATAGAGTTACGTTTCGTTCGTATATTACTGTAGGAGCAAGAGAGACGGAGGTGCGAGCACACATTTTCTTTCTCATTTTCTCTCATTGCCACCACTTACAATTAAAATACGCTTACACAGAACCAAAAATGTTGTCATATTGACTATTTTTGTCGTCGATTTGACTACTGAATAGTCAATTTTCACCCGACAACCGCGATTGTTAATAAGACAATTTTCGATAGTCAATATGACAACCGAAATTTTTCTACAACTCCGTAGTAAATATGACAACTTCGATAGTCAATATGACAACTTTCGGTTGAAAGAAATTGAATCACAAGTTGTCGTATTCCCAACCGCGGTAGTAAATATGACAACTGTGGTAGTCAATAGGACAACTGCGATAGTAAATAGGACAACAGCGGTAGTGACTATGACAACTTCGGTAGTCAATAGGACAACTACGGTAGTCAATATGACAACTGCGGTAGTCAATAGGACAACCGCAGTAGTCAATATGACAACTTCGGTAGTCAATAGGATAACCGCGATAGTCAATACGACAACTTCGGTAGTCAATAGGACAACTGCGATAGTAAATAGGACAACAGCTGTAGTCACTATGACAACTTCGGTAGTCACTATGACAACTTCGGTAGTCAATAGGACAACTTTGGTAGTCAATATGACAACCACAGTAGTCAATAGGACAACCACAGTAGTCAATATGACAACTTCGGTAGTCAATAGGACAACCACGGTTGTCAATATAACAACTGCGGTAGTCAATATGACAACCGCAGTAGTCAATATGACAACCACAGTAGTCAATATGACAACTTCGGTAGTCAAAAGGACAACCGCAGTAGTCAATATGACAACTTCGGTAGTCAATAGGATAACCGTGGTAGTCAATATGACAACTTCGGTAGTCAATAGGACAACCATGGTAGTCAATATGACAACTTCGGTAGTCAATAGGACAACTGCGGTAGTCAATATGACAACTGCGGTAGTCAATAGGATAACTGCGGTAGTCAATATGACAACCACAGTAGTGAATAGGACAACTGCGATAGTCAATATGACAACTTCGGTAGTCAATAGGATAACTGCGGTAGTCAATATGACAACCGCAGTAGTCAATAGGACAACTGCGATAGTCAATATGACAACTGCGATAGTCAATATGACAACTTCGGTAGTCAATAGGAAAACTGCGGTAGTCAATATGACAACCGCAGTAGTCAATAGGACAACCACAGTAGTCAATATGACAACTTCGGTAGTCAATAGGACAACCACGGTAGTCAATACGACAACTGTGGTAGTCAATAGGACAACCGCAGTAGTCAATATGACAACTTCGGTAGTCAATAGGACAACCGTGGTAGTCAATATGACAACTTCGGTAGTCAATAGGACAACCGTGGTAGTCAATATGACAACTTCGGTAGTCAATAGGACAACCCTGGTAGTCAATAGGACAACTGCGGTAGTCAATATGACAACCGCAGTAGTCAATAAGACAACCGCGGTAGTCAATATGACAACCGCGGTAGACAATATGACAACCGCAGTAGTCACCGCGGTAGTCAATATGACAACCGCAGTAGTCAATAGGACTACCGCGGTTGTCCTATTGATATTGACTATCGCAGTTGTCATATATACTACCGCAGTTGTCATATAGACTACTGCGGTTGCCAATATGAAAACTGCAGTAGTCAATATGAAAACAGCAGTATGTAATCAATTAAAATTTGTACCTGTAAAATTATTGATAACCAAAAAGACCAAACCTAGTCAAAGAAGAAAAGATACTCAACATTCAAGATTTGTAGTCATCGTTTCCAACCTGTAAAATAGATCTTCAAAATAGTTGATTAAAAAGAATATTTGTTTTTAGTCTAAAATAAATTAATTTTATTATTAACTTAATTAGCGGCCCTTAATACTATAAAAGTATAATTAACATAAAATCATTTGTTTAACATAATATGTAACATTGAAGACAATTTTGGCATAATTTTTTTTTTTTTTACTCGTGTTATCTTTAATGTAAAAATATATTTCAATGAATTTCCAAAAATTCTCACACGCTAGAGGATAGTGAAGATTAAACAAAAAAAAGCATTTAAAACAAATGTCTACGGCTCTTAAGACACTTGTTGTCTTAAGCTTGTAGCCGTCTAATAAAATAAAATACTCCTGTTTTCCCCGCAGTGATAGTATTAGTGGTTGAATGGTTTCACCTCGGGACTTAAGAGAAGTAATGTGGTCTTCTAGTACTTGAGTTGTCTCCCCTTCATATATGAACGCGTTCTGTGAGTCAATTATTGAAAATTTGCTTATTGACTTCCCCCCGCTGTTAGTTTTTCTTGAAACGGCTGCTGTAGGGAACAGGAAAAAGTGAATACTTTTAAGTATTTCCAGCACGAATTCATCTAAAAGAAATGAAATTAAAAAAAAGTGTTAGGTTAGTAAATCATTTGACATTTATTTACGTATATATTATTTTTATAAAGGTTTATAAAAGAACATGATTTTAATACCGCTTACCTTCCTGAAAATTACTTTCGTCCAAGGTTTTTAACTTTTCTGCAACCCTCTTATCCTTAATGTTGTTGATTAGGAAGTCCTTTAATGCTTTCCATTGGCTTTCCCATAAGGAAAGGATTGATGTGCTCGTTGGATGGAGAGTTTGGAAATCTTTATCGATCTAAAAAAAAGATAAACAAAGTACATATTAAAGCAGTTATAAGATAAATCAAGCTACAAATCCATAAAAGGAAACTAACAAAAGCCCAAGGGAAAATATTGAAAATATAGAAAAATTATGTTTTGCTTTTCGTTTTTCTTACTTATTATTACATACTTCAAATATGTAACATTGAACACAATTTTGGCATCCCTTTTTTTTGGTTTACTCGTGTTATTTTTAATGTAAAAATGTATTTCAATGAATTTCCAAAAATTCTCACGTTAGAGGATAGTGAAGATTAAACAAAAAAAAGCATTTAAAACAAATGTCTACGGCTCTTAAGACTTTTGTTGTCTTAAGCTTTTAGCCGTCTAATAAAATAAAATACTCCTGTTTTCTCCGCAGTGATAGTATTAGAGGTTGAATGGTTTCACATCGGGATTTAAGAGAAGTCATGTGGTCTTCTAATACCTCTCCCAAATTTTCTTTGACGAATTACGAGACATCTTTATCGTTTGTTTTTTATAATTATGGCTCAATGTTTTATTTTTAAAACGAGGCAGTTTTCAGTAACGTATATGTTTCAAAAACCAAAATACTTGTATACTTTTTGAGAAAATCAATGCAATGCAGAGTTGCTAAACAGCGGGCGGCCCAGTTTATTTCCTGTTAAGTGTGGAAATTTGAAGAAAACAAATGTTTATAGTTAGTATATTACCAGTCTATATCCATTGGCCTTTTTATAATAAGGCCATTTTTTAAATATTTCAGCTTGATCGCTGGATTTGAATATTTGATCCAACCGAAATTGGCTACATGAGGCCCATAAACTGTCAAATTCTTCGATTGTCAATATATCATGCTTCAGGCTATTTATACAAGCTTCGGCATCTGCCTCTGGATCTGAAATGTAAAGTCTTGTATTTCACCAAATATTTCTTGCAAAATACAATTTATTTTGTGTTTTGAAGAGCACAAAAATTGGCTCATTGTGTACTTGACCTGAAATAATTTATTGTGTGTGTTTTGAAGAGCACGAAAATTGGCTCATTGTGTATTTGACCTGAAATAATTTATTTTGTGTGTTTTGAAGAGCCCGAAAATTGGCTCATTGTGTACCTGACCTGAAAAAATTTATTTTGTGTTTTGAAGAGCACAAAATTGGCTCATTGTGTATCTGACTGAGGTGTGCAAAGTGAAGATAGGGGTACACAGATAAAAATTAAACGATTAAATTTTATTATTTTTATTATCTTGTACCCATCATTTTGGTTTTTATTGTGAAAAGTTTTAAATGTTAAAGGAAATATTAAATTTATTTTTTTTACTTACTAAATGATTTTTTTGTTTTATTTTCTGGAGAAATAAGTTGCCTCTTTGCAGGTTGCAGTTTTTTTACGTATCTTTTCAAATTAAAATATTTGAAATAAATTTTCCCCCTTCTTCCCATTCGATAAAACTCTGGTTTTTCAGAGGGAAATATCTGCGCAATTTCTTTCTCCAGTTCATAGCTCGAGTTTAGGGAAAGATGGATGTTGTTCTCGTCAAAATAGCTGGCTATCAGATTTACTAATAAATCTCGTTGCTGTTGTTGAAAGCAATTATGTATTTTGTAGTAGTCCATTAATTGCTTCCCTTTGATTTTTTCCCCAAGAATTGTGGACAAGCTAATGTTAGTGTCACCTGGCTCTGGTGATTGTGAAGGCGACAGTGAAAAGCTACGAGGTGACGATCTTGGAGAAGAATCCATTGATGCACAAGACGTATTACATGGTGTCGGAAAAGAAACAATAAACGGTGCACCAATATCGCTGCGCCATTTCTCAATATTACGTTCAAAAACGATTTTGTCGGAAATCATGAAATTCTTCAACACTTCTTGGATGTGATACCACTTTATAATTTTGAGGATTTCTATGTCGATGCCCGCATCTATATTGAAAAAAGAATTAAGACTCGTTTTCAACTTGTTGTTAAGATAAATGATAAAATGAACAATAAGTAGATAATAAAAAAGTTATTTAAACAAAATTCGAAAGTTCAAAATTTGATATCCCAAAAATGTGACAAGATAGAATCAAAAAACTTTAGGCTAAAAATATATCTCTACAAATTTTTTTTTAAATACAAAAGAATCTGTAATACACTTCTAACATACCGTTTAAATCATTGTACAAATGTTCTTGATTCCAGCTCTTTAAGAGGTTTCTTAGGGGTATGTTTTCGGGATATCTTGAAGGTCCAGGAAGGTTCATCAAAGAAGATACATCAATACATTCTTCTCCGTCTAATGTATATACTGTTATACTTTCATTTATAAGCTCAGTGTTCTGAGCCTCAGTATGTACTTGTATTTGTGTATTATTTTCATCTTCAGTATCTTCATGTATTTGTATGTTATTTTGAGCCTCAGTATTTTCTTCTAAGTCTGTATTATGTTCAGACTCAGAATCTTCTTCTGTCTGTATATCATTTTGAGGGTTATTATTTTCCATTTGTTCTTAATTGTATAGAAAAAATTCTTTAATTTTTATGAATTTTTTCCCCTTATGTGAATTGATTATAGTAAAAGGAGGTCCTACCAATTCCGAGAATTGAATTAAGTGATACGCTCCAAAAATTTCGGAATCAATTTCGAAGGCTGAAAAATGAAAGTTGAATTTTAACTCTAGTAGCTGTTGACAGAACAGATAGTAATTTTGTTCAACTTGAACAATAGTTTTGATTACAAAAAATTTATAATCTCCGAAGCATGTAGCAACGTAGAGACCAGAACTGTATTTAATTCCTTTAAAAGTTATATCAATATAACAACTTAAGTTAGCATCTTGGTTTAGATTAAGTTTCTTGAGAATAATGTTCAAAAAAACGGTTTCACATTTATGTTTTTCATCAACTTGATATTCGGTACAATTGTTTTTAAAATGGAGCATATCACTTGCGAATTTTAGCTGAAATTTCTTAGCAATAGTTAAGCATATATTTTTCCGTGATGTGATAGAGTGAGCATATATTTTAAATGCTTTGTGCTTAGCTTCGAATTTGAAACACCAGAAGTGTCTTACAGGACCTGAGTTTCTTAAAATTGTGGGATAGTGTGTTAAGAAGTGAAATTTCGGCTTCAAATTGTCTTTAAACAGATTGACATATTGATCATTGTGTACTTTGATTTTTTGTTGGAGTGTTTCTACCATATGATCTGTTACTTCGAAGCAAAGTATTAAATCAATTATATCGTTTAGTAATATAAGGAATTTCCAGACTTCATCTTCACTTGGGATTAAGTCTCCAATCATTAAGGGCAAGTACATGGCAAACGTTAACATTTCCCTAGCAGTCATTTTCAAATGTTTCTTTTTTAAATGATTGATTTTAATTTCTCCAGAAAAATTACCAATTTCCGTTGATCCATAGTCAAAAGTTTGTTTCCTCTGATTCAATATTGACAACGATGGTAAGTATAGTTATTTTCTTGCAACAGATATAAAATTATTTGACACAGATCGTAATGAAGAATACCTTCGCATATGTCATGCATTGCGTCCACACACAAATTTTCTACTACATGGAAAGAAGGTATTTTATTGAAACAGCTGTCTTTCGTTATTCCAGTTTTTTGTGGATCCTGGGAATTTATGTCACTTGTGTAATTTTGTACATTTCGCATTTTAGATTTTTGTTCTACGCTTAGCTTATTGCATTCATTTCTATCTGCTTTACAAAATCTGCAAAATGATAAACTTGAAAATGATTTGCTGAAATCTAGAAGTGTATTGACACCCAAGTTGTCACCAAGAAACAAACCCATTATAAAATGCACTTGTTGTTTAGTCCCATCTTTAAGTTTTATTTCAACGCCTTTCTCTTCAAGAAATCTAAGTTCTGTTATTAAATATTCTAAACAATCATCATTCCCAATCTCTTTTAAGTCTTTGGATTTTATAACAGCTGCTAGAAAAACATTATCAAGTTTCGAATTTTGTATTGGCAAACATGGAAAGGAATAATAAAAATTGCAAACTGAATGAGTTGTTGCATTTGAACCCAGTGGATTGTTTACACAAAAATCATCAGCATATAAGAAGTATGGAATTGCTGTTTTTGACTCATACATTTCACTTTTTTTTTTCCAAACCGGTCCTTGAACAAAGTTTGTGTATCTTTTATTTGATTTAAGTTCGTCCATGTGTTGCAACATTTCAGTTAAATTATTTGCTTGCTCAAAAAATGTTTTGAACTGGGAACGTAAAGGCAAAATGCTTCCTTTGACCTTTATTTCTCCATAAACTAATTTTGATCTAGAAAAAACTGGCTGAATATCACTTGTGATTGTGAACTCATTTATTTCATCCATGTATCCCATCTTTTTAAGCTTTTTTGATAAGCAGTAGTCCGTGCCACAATTTTTAAATACGTCTTGACAATTCAGAACTATGCTGATCATTTGGTTCTGTAGGTCTGTATTTGAGTCAGAAATTAGTTGAGCCTGAGCAAATTGCTTAAACATGTTTAATATTGGCCTAATTAAACACGTTGTCACACTTTCTTGTATATCAAAAACGTCTTTCCGTGCAAAGTTATTTTTACTGTGCAGAAATGTTGAAAATTTCAAAGCGTTCTCAAAAATATGTTGCAAATTGTTCTTCAGATCAAAATTCGGGTTTGAATTCTCTACGCTTTCTACTACCACACTTTCAACAAGTAGGTAAGCTTTCAGCTGCTATAGAACCTGAAGCGGGATTAATAATGTTCTCATCGATTGTTGAAGTACCCAAAGTGTCGCTTGTTATAATATTGTTATTAAGAGTATGTTCAATTATATCATTTTTAGGGCGGTGTTTATGTAAAATGTGTCGCTTATATCTGTCCATATTCGAAAAAAATTGGCGGCAGGTCTTTTCATAGCAAATAAATGTGTCATGAGTACCCAATTCATGCTTTCTTCTTAAATGTTTACCAAGATCATTTATTGCAGTAAAATTCAAATGGCATATGAAGCATTCCATCATGTCTAATAAAAAACAATGTTCCGTTATTTTACTTTTATATACTATGTGATGTTTTAAATTGCTTCATCAAATCAGGGACCCTACTATGTAACTCGATTCTACTTTCGAGTGCATCCGAGTTCATTTTGTAGCGAAACTACAAATTTTTAATAAGCAATTGTTTTTGAAATTATCGAAACACAACAATAAACAAGTTTTCATCATTAGATTTAAATTTAATTTTGAATAACAGAAATCTAATAGTATAAAATCAAAATCTTGGATTGTATAGAAGAATCGAGTTATAAAAGTTTTGACCGGGAACAAATCATTTAATATAAATAACTCTAATAACTGACATTCATTTTTATAGAAACAAAATACGTTCTGAATTTTAATGGATAATTATCCATTTTATACTGTGATAAAACTTTTTCAAAAAACGATGAAACTTTTCTGTGTCCAAAACTCTAAAAATTATTCTTAATCCCACACTCACTCTATGCCGACGACTTAATTATTTTTTCTAAAATTAAAGACCTCCGGGAATTAGGAAATATTTTTTCTTCCATTATAAATGCTCTTCTTCAATGGAGTAATTACTCGGGTTCGATAATTTCATGTTCAAAATCCGAACTGTTTCACACATGTAAAAAACACAATTGTACAAACCTCCCAAGCTACACCATAAACACCGAACTTTGCAACTATCCAAAAAGTTCCACCCATGATGCCATATACAAATCTCTCTTTCATGACATCTCAGAACACTACAAATCTCTTGGTTGGAAGCTTCTATTTACAGATGCCTCCAAAACAGACACCTACACCTCTTTTGCTGTTGTTGACGAGGCCGGTTCCGTTGTTTCAATTGTGACAATTTGCAGCCATATGCAAGCATTTGCGGTGGTCCCAATCATTTGCAACTACACGAAAACAGGACATTGCAAATGCATTGATGTGCGAGCAAATATCAGCTGACATTCTCTGTTTTATAAGGAGAATATTGACTATTCTGAGATACTAATACACAACTGAAATAAAATAAAACAATGTGACATCGATTTTTTTTTTTGATTTTAAAAAGCGTTATAAAATTTTTGTCCACTTTGCCAAAATAGCAATATACGGCCACTTTTTTTCGATATTTTGAATAATTAAAGCACTTTTTAATATTCGAGATTATAGCTACGTCAAGAATCCCAAGCCAAATACACAAAACACAAAGTTTCACAAATGTTCGCAAACCTGCATATGGCTGGATATTTGTGATATTGTTGCACATCGTGTGAACACCTCGCATATAGACCAAAACATTTGCGAACACATGATGTGCGACACCTTGACCGCAAATGCATTTGCGACTTTTGGGACAGAATTTGCATATCGTGTGAACACCCTCGTATGCACGTTTACGAGCACTGATGTGGGGATAGAATTTGCGATATGTTTGCGAGTTTTTACGTGACGTCAGAGTCGCAAATGTTTGCGGGTTTCATATGCCGTCTGCTCGTAGCAGCTTTAGTCTTATGTAAGTATGTGTTTAAAGAATATTTTTCAGACAATTAAAATCAATCTCACTGATTATTGTATCAATGAAAAAATAAGTGAGCTTAAAGAAAAGTTTAAGCACAATGTACCTAGTCCTCTTTTTAGTAAAACAATTAATCTATAACTCGTAAACCAAATTTTGATACCATTTTTGAGATTCGTTTTTAAACCTGCAATTAGAATTACCTTTCAATTAAACGTAATGATGTAATCCTTTCGTTTTCACTATTCAATTCTTTTATATTTTTTTTTTAATTTGTCCTTTCTTTCCGTTTTCCTTTAATATTTTAATTTAACAAAATTTTCTTTTTATTTTACGCGGTAATATCTTGTGACTTAAATGTCAATCAAAATCATTGAAAGCATTCCACGTCATTGAAAAATGTGAAAAAGTTCCATTGGCTCCATTCCATGAATGGAATGTGCCTTCCGCACAGCAGTTTTTCGACAGCCAGTATTTTGTGACGTAGCCAGAGAACTGTAAGACTACTTCATCAAATTATCACATTAATTAATGAATTCAAAAAGAAACTACGAGTATCATTGGAAAAAAGTCTAATGTTGCAGTTTTCAATTGACATTTCATCGTTGCATATGTTACTAGTATTAAATATGTTTAAAAAGCCCCACAAATATGGGAGCAGGTTAAGCAAGACAACTCTAGTGAAAATATTTCCGCTGTCAACAAACTGAACAGATTTTTTTACGTTTTCTTTTCACACTTTCGTATATTTTGACATTTGCATTTGTTTTTTTTAATTTTTAATTCGAATTGTGCTATGGGTTAATAGAACTAGTAGAAATGACTGCTATTCAAAAGATTCAATGAAAACATTAATATACATACTATGTATCTGTATTATGTTAGTTGAAAAAATGTATATGAAGTGCAATTATAAAATTTTAAAACCATGATAAGCAAAATGATTTCTTTTAACAGCCAATGTCAAAGCAAAAGCACTTTAAGAGAATAAGAAACTCCGTTTCACTGTGTAAAAGACAAAGGCATTTTTGCAGTAAATAAAAGAAATCGTAAAAAAAATTCCGAAACTAAAAAAAGAAAACATAAAAAAATTCCTGCAACAAGATTTCCTATATAAAGGTAGTTCCACACTATCCCACAGTGTAATACGACATGTCAAAAATGTGTGATGAAACAAGTGTATGATAGTGTGGAAACAGAGTATGACAGCTCAGATCTCATACGATTTGACATGTGTTTAGATCTGAAATATTTTTTTAGGATTGAATGTAAAACCATCACACATTTCATCACACTTTTTTTTGACATGTCGTACTACACTGTGGGATAGGGTGGAACTACCTTAAAGATGTAGGTGTTGTAAGTACCTATTGATTCACTTTTGCAAATCGAAGTAGTTCCTAGCCAGTTCTAAACGCACTCATTCAAAGCTACCAACAATCCAAAACAAAACAAACTGTTGACAAAAGAGAATAGATTCATCATCAAATTGACATAGAAAAAAAAATCAATTTGAAAATTGAAATTCCCTCTTCTTGATATGTCTACTGTTCTTGGTGAGTAAATTTTATCATTATTTCATTATTTAAAGTTACAATTTCAGACATTTTTAGTTCATGAATATTTGCAATGATGGAGGACATTGAGGAATAACCTGCAGGTATGTATCTAATTTGTGAAACTCAGAATCTCGGTCTGCTAAATTGCATGTGTGATGGGATAGCACATGGGATTTCAAAGAGCAAGAACTAGGTTCCAATTTTCCTTGTTTATTTTCTTTTTGACTTTTAACAATTTTGTTTAATGTATTTCCACTTTTCAGATAAACAAAAACATCAATATAATATGAAGCTGCAACCAGTTACCGACTACTCAATCCATCACCATTTCAAGAAGTTCCAAGCTGGCCTAAACAAATTAACATTTTGCTAACTTGGCTGCCGAATCTTTCCCGGAAATGCCAATGAAGCATCAGATTGAAGCCCTACCCACGGTCTTATTCATTTCAAAAGGACAAGCAGTGAATAGAGTGGATGGTGTGAATATTGTTTTGCTAAATGAATTATGCATAGGAACTGAAAGTAAATAGGGAGCTGAGGGTGGTGCTTCATTGGAGGATAGACTAAAAGCTTTAATCAACAAGTCGAATGTAATTATACCTATTTATGAAAGGATCTCATGACGCTCCTAAGTGTGGTTTCTCTAAGCAGGTGATTGCTATTGTAAATGAAATTGGAATCATTTTAACCTTGAAAATATCGGTCGTCATATTGACTACCATGGTTGTTGTAGAAATGTACGTCCGTCGCTGCTGCGCTCTGAATTCCAAGTCCCTATTATTATATCGTATCCATGCTATTCCAGTATCCAGTGTAGATTCTTGTTATTTCGTATCTATGCGATTCAAGTGAAGATTCTTGTTATTTCGTATCTAAGCGACCCTATTCCTTTCATAGGTCAGTATCAGTATTGCCAGATACTACATTTACTTTCTTCCTTTTTTTTAAGAATAATAGATACACAAATAAATATGTTAATATGAATTTATTTTGTTAAATTTCCATTTGTGGTCTTGCGACAAAATATATATAATATGTATATAAACATATATATATGTACATATATATATATATAATATACATATATATGTATATATATATATTTTTTTTACTGTGTATAGTCCTGGAATTTGGATGGTGCTTTTCGTTTTCGCGGTGGTAGCTCATCCGTACTCATGCTCGCATTTTCTCTCTTGTTCTTGATTTGGTTTTGATAGCTTAAGATTCTCTGCTCAATACTTTGTTGCTCATTTTGTTGTTGTTGTTGTTGCTCTTGTTCTTGTTGATGTGTAGGTCCTTTTCCGTTATTTTCACTTTGTAACGGAACTCTAATAGCATGAGCAACATTGCGTCGATAACGTACACCAGTTTCCAGATTTTCAACCACTATCTCTGAACCACTTCGTTCAATTACTTTAAAATCGTTTGGTTCAAATGTTGCTGACAATTTATTTGTATTTATCAGGTTTTTCAACCATACCACATCTCCAACTGCTATCGAATTACTTCTGGCATTGCGCTTTTCATCCGCATAATGTTTTTCTTTTTCCTTCTTTGTTTTGTCACGATCGTGTAACTCTTCATCATATTCGAGTGGCTGATTAATTTTTGGCAACTTGTCACTAATGGTTCTTCCGAACATAAGTTCTGATGGCGATTTTAATGTGGTGGAATGCGGTGTTGTGCGATACATTAACAAATAATACTGCAATTCCTTCTCCCAGTCCTGATGTAAATTCTGGCTTATTTTTAAACGTTTTAAAATAGAACGATTTTGGCGCTCCACTTCACCATTCTGTTGTGGCCAAAATGGTATAGAATGGATAATTTGTATACCGTTTTCATTACAATACTCTTTGAATTCGGTGCTGGTGAATTGTGTTCCATTATCAGCTGTTATCACATTAGGCCTACCAAAACGCGCAAAAATAGTTCTTAGTCTCTTAATTGTCTCGATTGTTGTAATTTTCGTCATGATTTCCACCTCGACAAATCGACTAAAATAGTCGACAACGGCTAAAAGATAATGGCTTGAAGGTAGCGGGCCCATGAAATCAATTGCTAAGTGAGACCACGGTTCAGAAGGTAGCTCCTTACGCTTTAGGGGCTCCGGTGCTGATGGCGCCGCAACCATCGTGCAACCGAGACACTTTCTCACAAAATTTTCTGCTTCACTGTCAATTTTTGGCCACCATACTTTCGTTCGTAACCGACGTTTCATAACTGTGATTCCTGGGTGTCCTTCGTGGGCCAATTCTATTGTACGGTTTCGCAAATTTTCTGGCATAACAATGCGATTTCCTCGAAGAAGGATATTTCCAGCAAAGCATAACTCAGTTTCGAATAATTTAAAGGGCCCAGCTCTATCAGACCAAATTCTTTCTTCGAGTCCAACTTTAACATCACATATAGTTATGTCGTTTGCGGAAGCCTCTTCGATTTCCCTCAACTTTAGTGCGATTGGTATTGCATTGGCTACAACATAGTTGATATATTGTTCAGTGCTTAAATCGAACCGTTCTTCTGCCTTGTTGGTGACTACTAATCGAGACAATGGATCAGCTATGTTATTTTTTCCTGGTTTGTATACAACCCTAAATTTATAAGATTGCAAACGAAGTACCCAGCGTTCTATCCTTGCACACGGTTTACTTGTTGGAGAAAATATCGTTTCCAATGCTTTATGATCGGTAACCAGTTCAAACGTTCGGCCAAATAAATAAAAGTTGAATCTCTCAACTGACCATACTAAAGCTAATGCTTCTTTTTCGGTTTGGCAATATCGTTTCTCAGTATCGGTCAAACTTTTACTTGCATAAGTGATCACCCTTGGCCCTTTGTCGTTAATTTGAATTAACACTGCACCTAAAGCAATTGGACTGGCATCAGCATAAGCTTGAGTGCGATCTTGGACATCGTAATATCCCAATACCAAGTCACTTGTCAGACTTTCTTTTAAACTTTCGAATGCTATTTGTTGCTCTTTTCGCCACTTGAATGTTGTATTTTGCCTAGTTAACGTACGAAGTGGTTCCGTTAGGTTAGCTAAATTTGGAATGAATTTACCAACAAAGTTCACTAGGCCAAGAAAGCTACGCACTTCTGCAATACTCGAAGGGCAACGAAAATTCTTGACAGCCTCAATCTTACTTTGTGTAGGAGCTATGCCGCATGCCGATAACTTATGGCCAAGAAATTCCAATTCTGTAGCACCAAAAATGCATTTTGCGCGATTTAACATAACGTTATGTATTTTAAGAGTTTCTAAAACCTTGGCTACACGTATGTTAAGTTGTTCGATGGTTTCTCCGAAAATAATTATGTCGTCCATGTAGTTAAAACAACCTTCGCATCCAGCCAAAATCTGTTCCATTATCTTCTGAAATAATTCTGGTGCGCAAGCTATCCCGAACATTAGTCTAGTGTAACGAAACAAGCCCCTTCTTGTTATAAATGTTGTTATTGGTCTAGACTCTTTCGAAATTTCCACCTGTAACCAGAAAATGTTCGTTAACTAAGAACACTCAAACATGTCAAACTATTAATTATTTTGATTTATTGAATACTTAGAATGACAAAGTTCAACCATAGTTCTCCGATTTTTTTTATTATTTTTTTTTTTTATTTTCAGTCTATAACGCGATATGTATTTCAATGTTTAAAAAAATCAACATATTCATAACTATACGTACAGTCAGTCTCAGTCATATTCGTACAGAAGGTCAAAACTTATTTAAAGTGTTTAAAAAAGATTATTGGTTTGAGTTAAACAATTTTTAAAAGTATTTTAATAGCAGAGAAATCATATTCTTAACAGTCACATCAAAAAAATCATATTCTGAAATCGACAAATAAAGCTTAGGCCAAATAAGAGTGTCAAGTAAAAAAAAAACACTCTCACTCATATTCGTACACAATGCATGCCTTTCTAAGAAACTGTGAATATTTCCACTTTATGTTTCTCACTGTAATATAAACATATCGCAGTAGTATTCTCAATCTTTTTAGTGAAGTTTGTGCATTTTTTCGTTAGCAAACTTTAAAAATGGGTAGAAAATCTAAAGAAACAAGCTTAGAGCTGCGTAAATTGATTATAAACCACCATAACAAAGGAAAATCGTACGCGGAAATAAGTGCCATAGTAAATAAAAGTCGCTCAACTATACAATATATAGTGAAACGGTACAAAGATGAAAACCGAATTGAAAATAAGCCAAGGAATCAGGGTCGAAAAGTCTTAAACAGTGCTGATGAAAGATTTATTTTGCGCGAAATAAAGAAGAATCCTAAGGTAAGTGCCCCAAAGTTGGCCGAAATGGTTAAATGTGACCTCAATAAGCAAGTGAGTCCCGAAACCGTTCGCCGAGCGATAAGAAAAAATGGTTTCAATGGAAGAATAGCTAGGAAGAAGCCCTGGATTTCAGAGACGAACCGGAAGGACTTCGCAAAAAAGTATAAAAATGAAACAGTGGAGTTCTGGAAACGAGTCATTTTTACAGATGAGAGTAAGTTTAACTTGTTTGGATCGGACGGACGGCAGAGAGTTTGGAGAAAACCAAATACGGAACTAAATCCGCAGAACTTATTGCCAACTGTAAAGCACGGTGGAGGTTCTGTGATGGTGTGGGGTTGTTTTTCGGCTGCAGGAGTGGGTAATTTGGAAATTATTAATGGTATAATGAACCAGGATGTGTACATTAATATATTAAAAAAAAATCTTAAGGAAAGCGCCATTCGTCTTGGAATTGAAAACAATTTTATGTTCTACCAAGACAACGATCCAAAACACACTGCTTTAAAGGCGCGTACCTGGTGTCTTTACAACTGCCCAAAAGTGCTGCAAACACCACCACAATCACCAGACATAAACCCGATAGAGAATCTGTGGGACTATTTGGACACAAGAATAAGAAAATACCAAACAACAGGCAAGAGAGAGCTGGAACAAAAACTACTTGCAGAATGGAACACAATCGAGTCGGATTACACCCTGAAGTTGGTCGAATCAATGCCAAAAAGACTAAACGAAGTCATAAAAAACAGGGGATATGCCATAAGCTACTAAAAAAGGGTTATTATACAAATTTTCAAAAAATAACTTTTAAAAAAATACATTGTACGAATACGAATGAGTTCTTGAGTTTTGATGTTATTTGTTAAAAAATTGTTTTTTTTTTGAATACCACTTCAATAAAATGCTTTTGTTTTCTGTTTTAAAATGTCTACTATTTACTTAAATCAAATAAATTCAAAATGTCAGTTAAAACTAAGTATTTGACTTCTGGGAGTACCATTAACTCAAAGAGACTAGGTGTACGAATATGACTGGGACTGACTGTATGTATATATTGTAAGGGTATTTGTATACTCAAGTTTCACACATGGTGGAAGGCGTCTTTTACATCCAATTTGGTGAAAAATCGTCCTTTTCCGATGTGGGGGAGGAAATCTTCCATGGTTGGAAGTGGGTGATTTTCCCTTTTGACAGCTTCGTTTGCCCGGCGCATATCAATACAAATTCGGACATCATCGCCCTTAGGAACTGGTACCACAGGCGAAATCCATTGAGAAGGCTCGTTCACCTGTGTGGTTTTCAAATTATCATACTTCTTGTTGTGCATACTTATTGTAATAGGAACACTTATATGTCAAATGATTTTTTCTTCAGCTTACCTTTTCAATAATGCCTTCTTGGAGCAACGTGTCGATCTTCTTACCTACTGCCTCTTCCAATGAAACTGGCACTCTCCGATATGGCTGTGCCACAGGTTTTACACCTTCCTTTAACGGTATGTCCACAACAAATCCATTTATTTTGCTGGTGCCACGATGTTCTTCGATTTGATTGATGCTCTCACCGATTTGCATTACTCCTAATGGAATACCTGTTTGGAAACCAATTAAAGCTTTCCCATAATCTTTTACAACGTAAAAATCAGCCAAACAGCACTTGTGCCTAGTCTCAACTCTGGATTCGAATACACCTATGACAGTCAATGGGTGGTCACCGTATGCTTTGAATTCATGATCGACTTGTTGGCGTTGCTTTGCCACTTTGATTCCATTGACTTTAAGGAACTCCCACGTTTTGTTGTCGATAATATTGAATTTTGATCCCGAATCAACAACTACTGTGACCGCAACGCCACCAATTTTGACCTTAATTTCGTTACTAGCTGTTTCTGCATCTCCAATACAAAAAATATATTCGACGTTTTTGGTATCACATGTATCGAGTAATTTAACTGTCTCTGGCTCGGTTGGATTACGCTTCTTTAATGGCTGATGGTATTCAGATTCGCGTTTCATTTTTTCTGTGAAATTATGGTCTTTGAACCCGTTTTTGACTGAATTGTTTTCGAAGTTGTGTATCCGCTTCTTGCTTCGGCATTTCCGAATAAAATGGTCCTTACCGTCGATTACTTGGTCTTTGACATTGTCTTCGACCGCATCACCAAAACCACATTTTTCAGTTTGAATGCAAAGTTTCATAACGAAACTACCCATTTTGTCAGTTTTTTCTTGTTTGAGTAGCAGAAAAACACGTGTCGTTCATATGTATGTGGAGTTCTTTTTTGGCTCGAAAAACTCGTTCAGCTTAAGTACAGCTGTGTCATAATCAGACAAATGTGGCTTGTAACCGGTAGCAAGTGGTCCACGTGCTACTTCAGTAATAACTGTTGGTGTTGGTAGCGACTCATAAAGTTCTTGCACCTTGCGACCAGCCAAGTGCATCAGCTTTACAAATTTGTCCAACTCGTCTTCAATATGGTTTGCTTTAAGGTACCATTCGAATGACCGGTGCCAATTTGTCCATTCTGAACCACTCTTCTCTTCGTAGAGTGTAAAATCAAACGGCGGTAATTCAATGAATTTCGAATACATTTTGTCTAAAAGAAAAGTAACATTTATATACATTAGGAATTTTCATTTTTAATGTGAGTACATTATTTTTTTTTTAGACTTGACCATGAATATGTACTTAATCATTATTTATTTGGCAATCATTAAAGTTGCTCTCTTAAAACTTATCTTATGCGATCATTTAAGTCACAACAAATATTTTTTTTTCTTATTTTTGGCAATCATTAAAGTTGCTCTCTTTAATCTTCTGCGATCATTGAAGTCACAGCAAGCTATTTTTCATTACGTGGCATTTGGCAATCATTTAAGTTGCTCTCTTGAATCCAATGTCTCGTGCGATCATTTAAGTCACAACTAATAAACTTTTTTTTTTTAGACAACAAACACACTTAATTCCATATTATTTATTTTAATTTTATTCTTTACCAGTCATATTAGGTATCCTTTATTGCTTTATTTTTCCTTTTATTTATCGTTTTTTTTTATTAACTAATTTTGTTTTTCTCCTCGTCGCCAATGTAGAAATGTACGTCCGTCGCTGCTGCGCTCTGAATTCCAAGTCCCTATTATTATATCGTATCCATGCTATTCCAGTATCCAGTGTAGATTCTTGTTATTTCGTATCTATGCGATTCAAGTGAAGATTCTTGTTATTTCGTATCTAAGCGACCCTATTCCTTTCATAGGTCAGTATCAGTATTGCCAGATACTACAGTTGTCATATTGACTACCGCGGTTATCCTATTTACTACCGGTAGTCAATATGACGTACGTGGTTTTCAAGATAACTGCGATAAATTTGCGTGTTTTAAAATGCACTCGGTTAAACTAATAAATGTTCTTGATATTTGGATTTTTATTTCTTTGAAAAATATTAAACTTTAGCAAGGAAAATTATTGCGACTGGACGCGAGAACTCAAGGAAAACTACTAATGCTTAAAATTCTCAAATTGTCCTATGACTACCGAAGTTGTCGTATTGACTACCACAGTTGTCATATTGACTACCAATAGTCAATAGGATGACCGCGGTAGTCAATATGACAACCATGGTAGTCAATATGACGACCGATATTTTCAAGGTTAAAATGATTCCAATTTCTATAGAATTGATGCCTTAAAATATTTTGCATTGTAATTTGACTTCTCTAATCTTGTTCTTCCTGAATTACTTTGATATTTTGTGCATGTTTCAAAATGCACTGAACACAATGTCCAAAACTAATAATTAACTTGATATTTTTGGAATTTAATGACTAAGAAAAGTAATACATTTTCAGAGGACGCCATTATTTTATATTTTAGAATATTCTTTTATTAATAAATTGAATTACATACCTCGTACTTTTTCAACTGATAATTTTGCGTGTTTCATAATGCACTATTGACACTCGTTTAAACTATTAAATGTTCTTGATATTTGGATTTTTATTTCTTTGAAAAATATTAAATTTTAGCAGGGGAAAATTATTGCGACTGGACGCGAAAACTCAAGGAAAACTACTAATGCTTAAAATTCTCAAATTGTCCTATGACTACCGAAGTTGTCGTATTGACTACCACAGTTGTCATATTGACTACCAATAGTCAATAGGATGACCGCGGTAGTCAATATGACAACCGTGGTAGTCAATATGACAACCGTGGTAGTCAATATGACAATCGTGGTTTTCAAGATAACTGTAGATGTTGATTTGCACCTTTTGTCTAGAAATTTAGGCGGCATGATTTTTTTTCTATAGAATTGATGCCTTAAAATATTTTGCATTGTAATTTGACTTCTCTAATCTTGTTCTTCCTGAATTACTTTGATATTTTGTGCATGTTTCAAAATGCACTGAACACAATGTCCAAAACTAATAATTAACTTGATATTTTTGGAATTTAATGACTAAGAAAAGTAATACATTTTCAGAGGACGCCATTATTTTATATTTTAGAATATTCTTTTATTAATAAATTGAATTACATACCTCGTACTTTTTCAACTGATAATTTTGCGTGTTTCAAAATGCACTATTGACACTCGTTTAAACGTTTAAACTATTAAATGTTCTTGATATTTGGATTTTTATTTCTTTGAAAAATATTAAGTTTTAGCAGGGGAAAATTATTGCGACTGGACGCGAGAACTCAAGAAAAACTACTAATGCTTAAAATTCTCAAATTGTTTTATGACTACCGAAGTTGTCGTATTGACTACCACAGTTGTCATATTGACTACCAATAGTCAATAGGATGACCGCGGTAGTCAATATGACAACCATGGTAGTCAATATGACGACCGATATTTTCAAGGTTAAAATGATTCCAATTTCTATAGAATTGATGCCTTAAAATATTTTGCATTGTAATTTGACTTCTTTAATCTTGTTCTTCCTGAATTACTTTGATATTTTGTGCATGTTTCAAAATGCACTGAACACAATGTCCAAAACTAATAATTAACTTGATATTTTTGGAATTTAATGACTAAGAAAAGTAATACATTTTCAGAGGACGCCATTATTTTATATTTTAGAATATTCTTTTATTAATAAATTGAATTACATACCTCGTACTTTTTCAACTGATAATTTTGCGTGTTTCATAATGCACTATTGACACTCGTTTAAACTATTAAATGTTCTTGATATTTGGATTTTTATTTCTTTGAAAAATATTAAATTTTAGCAGGGGAAAATTATTGCGACTGGACGCGAAAACTCAAGGAAAACTACTAATGCTTAAAATTCTCAAATTGTCCTATGACTACCGAAGTTGTCGTATTGACTACCACAGTTGTCATATTGACTACCAATAGTCAATAGGATGACCGCGGTAGTCAATATGACAACCGTGGTAGTCAATATGACAACCGTGGTAGTCAATATGACAATCGTGGTTTTCAAGATAACTGCAGATGTTGATTTGCACCTTTTGTCTAGAAATTTAGGCGGCATGATTTTTTTTCTATAGAATTGATGCCTTAAAATATTTTGCATTGTAATTTGACTTCTCTAATCTTGTTCTTCCTGAATTACTTTGATATTTTGTGCATGTTTCAAAATGCACTGAACACAATGTCCAAAACTAATAATTAACTTGATATTTTTGGAATTTAATGACTAAGAAAAGTAATACATTTTCAGAGGACGCCATTATTTTATATTTTAGAATATTCTTTTATTAATAAATTGAATTACATACCTCGTACTTTTTCAACTGATAATTTTGCGTGTTTCATAATGCACTATTGACACTCGTTTAAACTATTAAATGTTCTTGATATTTGGATTTTTATTTCTTTGAAAAATATTAAATTTTAGCAGGGGAAAATTATTGCGACTGGACGCGAAAACTCAAGGAAAACTACTAATGCTTAAAATTCTCAAATTGTCCTATGACTACCGAAGTTGTCGTATTGACTACCACAGTTGTCATATTGACTACCAATAGTCAATAGGATGACCGCGGTAGTCAATATGACAACCGTGGTAGTCAATATGACAACCGTGGTAGTCAATATGACAATCGTGGTTTTCAAGATAACTGTAGATGTTGATTTGCACCTTTTGTCTAGAAATTTAGGCGGCATGATTTTTTTTCTATAGAATTGATGCCTTAAAATATTTTGCATTGTAATTTGACTTCTCTAATCTTGTTCTTCCTGAATTACTTTGATATTTTGTGCATGTTTCAAAATGCACTGAACACAATGTCCAAAACTAATAATTAACTTGATATTTTTGGAATTTAATGACTAAGAAAAGTAATACATTTTCAGAGGACGCCATTATTTTATATTTTAGAATATTCTTTTATTAATAAATTGAATTACATACCTCGTACTTTTTCAACTGATAATTTTGCGTGTTTCAAAATGCACTATTGACACTCGTTTAAACGTTTAAACTATTAAATGTTCTTGATATTTGGATTTTTATTTCTTTGAAAAATATTAAGTTTTAGCAGGGGAAAATTATTGCGACTGGACGCGAGAACTCAAGAAAAACTACTAATGCTTAAAATTCTCAAATTGTCCTATGACTACCGAAGTTGTCGTATTGACTACCACAGTTGTCATATTGACTACCAATAGTCAATAGGATGACCGCGGTAGTCAATATGACAACCGTGATAGTCAATATGACAACCGTGGTAGTCAATATGACAATCGTGGTTTTCAAGATAACTGTAGATGTTGATTTGCACCTTTTGTCTGGAAATTTAGGCGGCTTGATTTTTGTACACTGAAAGAAATTTACTTAAAATAAAGCTTTATAATACTAAAAATAATTAGGTTGTATTTAATAAATAAAGAGTTTTTAAAACACTTACCTTGTTATAGCTTTTGAACTCTGTGCTCTATAGGTACACACACTAGTAACACTTCAAATATGACGTGGAAGACAAGAAAACTTTCCCAACCGTATAGAAAACCGATTCACCAACTTACTTGACTTTCAAGTACACTGAACTTAAAAAAAATATATTTAAAGATTTTCATTAATTTTTGCCAAAGTGGTGTCTGGCATAGAAAATCTTGTTTTGTTTACTATTTCATTACATTTTTATTGGGCTAAAATAATGAGATTTTGGCATATAAAGTTGGAATCGATAAAAATATGTATCTTATTTATGAAACTTCCTATCAAATGAAAAAAAATTAATAAATCATAATTTTCGTTTTGACTTGTTGAGCCGTAACCATAAAATAAATTAAATTAATTCACGACGAATATGGTAGAATTTTTTAGGAAAATATCTAGTAATGACGATAGGTACTGAGGTAAGAAAACATGTAAATACTGCTTGTTTCATTAAAATTAAGCTTTCTTTTTTGTCAAGTAATAGCAGTAGAAATTTTTTAATAAAACTTCAAAATTTTAAGATTTTTATCGAAATGCTACATTAAAGAATATATTTTCATTCAAGCAAAAATTAAACGAAATGTTTTTAGGTATAACTTTTTACTCTTAACAGTTTTAGTTATGAAATTTAGTACCTATACATATTTGAAATAGATAACTTATTTTGCTGTGTAAAACCGAACGATTTCAGCGCCGCCTTCATGATTAAAAAATGTTTTTTCGCTGTAACTTTTAACTCTTTAAAGTTAAAATTATGAAATTTACTATGCATATGTGAAACAGTCAACTGAATACGTTTTGTAAAAACTGAGCGATTTCAGCGCCACCTTCATATTTAAAAAATGTTTTTTCGCTGTAACTTTTAACTCTTTAAAGTTAAAATTATGAAATTTACTATGCATTTGTGAAACAGTCAACTGAATACGTTTTGTGAAAACTGAGCGATTTCAGCGCCACCTTCATATTTAAAAAATGTTTTTTCGCTGTAACTTTTAACTCTTTAAAGTTAAAATTATGAAATTTACTATGCATATGTGAAACAGTCAACTGAATACGTTTTGTAAAAACTGAGCGATTTCAGCGCCACCTTCATATTTAAAAAATGTTTTTTCGCTGTAACTTTTAACTCTTTAAAGTTAAAATTATAAAATTTATTAAGCATATGTGAAACAGTCAACTGAATACGTTTTGTGAAAACTGAGCGATTTCAGCGCCACCTTCATATTTAAAAATGTTTTTTCGCTGTAACTTGTAACTCGTTAAAGTTAAAATTATGAAATTTATTATGCATATGTGAAACAGTCAACTGAATACGTTTTGTAAAAACTGAGCGATTTCAGCGCCACCTTCATATTTAAAAAATGTTTTTTCACTGTAACTTTTAACTCTTTAAAGTTAAAATTATGAAATTTATTATGCATATGTGAAACAGTCAACTGAATACGTTTTGTGAAAACTGAGCGATTTCAGCGCCACCTTCATATTTAAAAATGTTTTTGCGCTGTAACTTGTAACTCGTTAAAGTTAAAATTATGAAATTTATTATGCATATGTGAAACAGTCAACTGAATACGTTTTGTAAAAACTGAGCGATTTCAGCGCCACCTTCATATTTAAAAAATGTTTTTTCGCTGTAACTTTTAACTCTTTAAAGTTAAAATTATGAAATTTATTAAGCATATGTGAAACAGTCAACTGAATACGTTTTGTAAAAACTGAGCGATTTCAGCGCTACCTTCATGTTTAAAAAATGTTTTTTAGGTATAACTTCTAACCATAACTTCTAACATTAACTGCGATAGTCAATATGACAACTTCGGTAGTCAATAGGACAACTGCGGTAGTCAATATGACAACCGCGGTAGTCAACTAACTAACTTGTCTAACTCTTTTGTCTTTTTTTCTTTTCGAAAACATGCAAGCCAAAACATGCACATGGTTTCTTTTTTTTCTGTGGAGATTTAATACCTTGGAATAATAGGACAACCGTGGTAGTCAATATGACAACTGCGATAGTCAATAGAACAACCGCGGTAGTCAATATGACTATACCAATTTCAGATTGACTAACAAGTTGGCATATTGACGATCAAAATATTTTTCACAGAATATAATATTCAGTTTTTATTTTGGGCTTGTATTGGGTACCAAGTTGTCATATTAACTACCAAATACTCCTATTTACTACCGCAGCTGTCATATTGACTTCGAAATTAACAATCGAAAATCGTCCTATTAAAATTGTTAAACTCAATTTTACATTTTGGTTGAATTTGAATTTGAGTACCAAATTGTCATATTGACTACTGAAGTTGTCCTATTGACTACCACAGTTGTCATATTAACTACCGCGGTTGTCCTATTGACTACCGAAATTGACAATCGAAAGTTGTCCAATTGACTATCGGGTTGTCAATTTAGAATTTTGAAACTATATTTTTCATTTTGGATGAATTTGAATTTGAGTACCAAATTGTCATATTGACTATACTGAAGTTGTCCTATTGACTACCGCAGTTGTCATATTAACTACCGCGGTTGTCCTATTGACTACCAAAATTGACAATCGTAAGTTGTCCAATTGACTACCGGGTTGTCAGCTTAGAATTTTGAAACTCAATTTTTCATTTTGGTTGAATTTGAATTTGAGTACCAAATTGTCATATTGACTACTGAAGTTGTCCTATTGACTACCACAGTTGTCATATTAACTACCGCGGTTGTCCTATTGACTACCGAAATTGACAATCGAAAGTTGTCCAATTGACTATCGGGTTGTCAATTTAGAATTTTGAAACTATATTTTTCATTTTGGTTGAATTTGAATTTGAGTACCAAATTGTCATATTGACTACTAAAGTTGTCCTATTGACTACCGCAGTTGTCATATTAACTACCGCGGTTGTCCTATTGACTAACGAAATTGACAATCGAAAGTTGTCCAATTGACTATCGGGTTGTCAATTTAGAATTTTGAAACTATATTTTTCATTTTGGTTGAATTTGAATTTGAGTACCAAATTGTCATATTGACTACTGAAGTTGTCCTATTGACTACCACAGTTGTCATATTAACTACCGCGGTTGTCCTATTGACTACCAAAATTGACAATCGAAAGTTGTCCAATTGACTATCGGGTTGTCAGCTTAGAATTGTGAAATTCAATTTTCATTTTGGTTGAATCCGAAATTGACTACCAAATTGTCATATTGACTACCGAAGTTGTCTTATTGACTATTGCAGTTGTCATATTGACTACCGCGGTTGTTCTATTGACTACCAAAATTGACAATCGAAAATTGTCCTATTGACTATCGGGTTGTCAATTTAGAAAAAAAAAGTTGTCCTATTGACTATTTTAGTAGTCAATACGACAATTTCGGGTTTTTTCAGGTTGACAACCGGCGATTGTCAATATGACGACATTATTTTTTTCTGTGTAGGAGGTGCATTTAATCTTTTCTTTTTCATTTGATGAATTTTTTTCAAAATAGGTAATTTGAGTTTTTTTGTATACTTTTTATCGTACATACTTTTTAACTACAGACTTTGATGCTTGTTCGGGACAGTAAAACAAATTTCCAAATATGTTTTCAAAACGTATTTCACCAACAGACCTTTCAAATAAAACCAAACTTAGCGACTGAAACCGTTAATGCTCCTTTTTTTTCGTTTCAAAACGACACACCGTTCACCGTTGACTTTGAATCATCTACCAAAAATACGTTCGGAACAAAGCATTTTAACGTCTCTCATTTATTTTATTTTCATTTCAATGTTGCAATAAAGGACCTTTCTGGATAAAACTTGTGGTCTATTATATATTAAACAATACGTATCTAAACACAAGATTCATTTATTTGATCACAAACTTCCCTTAAATGTCTTAACCAAACGAAAACAGTCCGAGTCGTGGACTTAAGTTTTGTTACACAAAATAAAATGAAATGTAGGTTAGGAAAAAAAGTAAACAACTATTCTCATCTCAGAATTACTGAGGAATATAATTTTTTCCTCGGGTGTTTGTTCTCCGACTACTTTTTCAATTTTGTTTCTTTCAGTCGGCCATGTTGTATCCCAATGAAGGCCTAGGCTTAATTGACCGCTCAAGGCATTTGCTCTCATTTTATCTCATCACTCCAACTCTGTCTGAGGAATTCTGGTCATGGGCAAAACTTCAAAAAGCCATCCTTTTTGCACAAGGATATAGACATACATATATAGATATACGTAGATATATTATATAATGTCTTCTCTATCCTATATATAATATATAATTCTCACTCTATGTGCGGTCATCCACTTGAAGTAATCCACACTGTGTAGTGTGTAACCAATCTTTCACACCACATTGACATCATGGCTAGCATAGATCTGACCAAACACGAAAAGCTACCTACAGAAGCGCACCTATAGCAAAAATAAAAAAAGAAGATTTACCGACTCTGACTTTTGAAACGTTACCCCTTAATTATTCCCTGACACAACCACATCTTAATTTGTCAAACAAACAATTTTCCTTTCGTCTCTCGTTCGTTGTTTTTGTTTGTTTTTTTTTTTTTTTTTTTTTTTTTTTTATCTTTGTAGTCCAGTTGATGTGAAAACGAAACTCAAACAGAATCCCAGGCAGAAGGCAAAGCTAGGAGCAGAAGAAGTCTGCATAAATAAATCGAATTAGGGCAATGTATACGCAACGCATATTAGCCGAAACCCACCCCCATATTGCTGCCACCCAATCTATTTCAATACGGAGAACATTTCGACTTACTAACACCTCACTAAATAGTCAGGTCCGCTATTGGAATCATCATCACCACAAAACACATCTCATCCTTCCAAAATACCCTATACAATACCCAACCCAGACCCACCCACCATCAAGAAACGAAAATAAATTATGCAACTGCAAACTGATTACAAATTGAAATTCGAATTGAATGGAATCCCAAGTGAACCCTAAGAGCAGTGCGGTTAGACTTAATCGAATCGGTTAAGCCACCTTGCTGATCCCACCCTTCCAGACTATACCAAACAACACCCTTCATCCCGAACATTGATGTTGGAGACGAGATGAGTATAGGTACGAGTACGAGCAGAAGAAGCTATAGTATTGGAGTAGGACAACCATGGCAATGACGAGTTGCCATTGCCGCTGCCGTTCCTGTTGCCATTGCCGCCCCACACACTTTTCTCAAAACTTAATTCCCGTTCCACGTTTCTTGTCATGAATAGATAATGATTCAATTACAACGCCCAAAGGGTCGTTATAAATTGAAATTTTCCTACAAAAGTTGCACATAGAAATGGCGCCCGGGTTAGGCCTACATATTTCATTTTGGCAATAATGGGAGTGGTACTGTTTCTGCGGCCTTTTCTGAAAAACACAAGGCCCTCTTCCACTGCTACTCGTATATAGATAGAGAGAGGGTCTGTTCAGTGTTCAATGTTCTATTAAATGGGACTTGGTTTTGGCTATACCTGCATAAGGCGCGGGATTCCGTTTTCCCGTTTTACAATGTTTTTTTTTTTTTCCTTTAATTCGTTTGTTTGCTTATCCAAAAGGAAAACACAAGTATAAACCGTTGAGTTTATTCTGAGCGCGTTAATTTGGGTCGATATTTTTGTAAAAAGGGAGAAAGAATCTTTGAATGTTCTATTTTGTTCCCCTTTTTTTTTATCATTTCCAGGATCCAATTGATTATGTTTGTCGATGGGAATTGAAAGGACCTTCGAATAGCGATGCTATGGAGGATTTGTAATATGAGTCAATGGGAGCAAAAAAAAAAAATAAAGGAGAAAATGGTCTGGCGAAGAGTCGGCCATTTAAATGTTTGAGTTTAATTTGCAATTCTATTTAAAAAATTAGATTTCCAGAGCACACAGGGTAGTTCGTTTATTCATGAAGTGCTTTCTTTGCGACGGGGTTCAATAGGCAAAGATGAACTTACAATTTTTAATGGTTTGTTGGAGATTTTTAAAAGAAGAACCAAAGAAAAAAAGGCAAGGATCCTACAAAAGAATCCACGATGAAGGATAAAGGAAGTATTAACATGGAAATGATGCTTTTTGAGTGAATAATGAGGAGCAAAAACAAACAAAGCTAAGCTACGTCAAAAATCAGTGAAAACACTGAGCTTTTGGATGTTCTTCAACTCATTAATGCGTGTTTTTATTAAAAAAAAAACAGCTGACATACCTATTATATTGTTTTTTGTTTGAGTCGATTTCTGTGAAATAATTTCGAAATGGAAAGTACCTAGGTAAATAAAATGCACGACTGGGTCGCACGTACTTGCTCTGTTGGTGCAATAGTACGATGAAAATAAACTTTTCGATCAATGAGAACAACTCATTTTTGAAAGATTTGGTAAAACCTAAAAAATTTTGACTGAAACTGGAAAACCCGATATACCGGAGCTAACGTTAAGAAACCTTTTAATATTTAAAATTTAAAATTTTGGGTTTTATAAATGATATAAATGTCCGCTTATGGCCAAATTATTAAAATTGTTAAAACCAATTTCCGCTATTATCATGTGTAGCCAAAAACTAACAATGCAGTTTTCTGTGAAATATTCTATATATGTTACATTTAAAGTTTCATAAAAATCGGTTTAGCCTTTTTTGAGTAAATTAGAAAAAACGAAAAAATTGGCCAAAATCGAATGGCTCTTTGTATAGGAGCCACCATTTAAGAAAAAGAGACTGAAAAAAAATCAATGCCATCTGATAGGAAGCTGAAAGAAACTATACCAAACAAAGTTTGAGTGAATTCGATGCAACCGTTGACAACTTATGGCCATTTGAAAAAAAGACCTTAAGACCAGATCTCCGTTATTAGCATTTTTGCCAAAAACTAAAAACGCAGTTCTCTTAAGAACACTAAAAGAATATCTATATCACACGAAGTTTAATCAAATTCGTTAGAGCCATTTTTGAGCAAATTAGAAAAAACTATAAAAAGTTGGCTAAAACTGAACGGCTCGTTGTATGGGAGCCACCATTTGGAAAGGCTTCACTGAAAAATGTAAAAAACCATCCTATAGAACACTACAAAGAACTATGCCAAACGAAGTTTGAGTCAATTCAATCAAGCCGTTGCGAACTTATGGCCATTTGAAAAAAAGCCGTTTAAACCTGATTTTCGTTACGACCATTTAAGCCAAAAACAAAAAACGCAGTTTTTTAAGAAATATTTTAGGTAAGTTAAATTCTGAGTTTAACCAAAATCGTTAGAGCCGTTTTCGAGCAAATCCAAAATGAAAAAAACCGTTACTTGAAAGGTACCAGTTTGAGCCGGGCTGCTACATACCAAGTTTGAAGAAAATCCGTCAAGCCGTTTAGGCTGTAGCATGACGTGAAAAAGCGCACATCCGCACATCCGCACAGACAGACCGACGGACGGTATGGCGAAAACCACTTTTTTGGGCTTCTCTATCATCGTAATGTAATGTTTGATTAAAACCTCGATTTTTTTTTTCTGCACGAAACCAATACTTGCCCTATAGAGCAAGTTAAAAAAATTGGTTGGGTTCGGAAGCATGTTTCTCAAAATGCTGTTTTTTAAAATTCTTTATAAAATCCCTCTCTTAAAATCCTGTTTTTACAATCCCGTTTATTAAATTCACGTTTTTTAAGGCTATAACTATAAACAACAAGCCTACCCCAGAAACCCCTGGTTCGACTCCAAATGTGCTCAGGCAAACAAAGCCAAAACGGAGGCATACAAGTCGTGACTCCAGAGAGATACTAGAGCGTCCAGAAATCTCTATGTTGAGCGAAGAAAGGATGAGAAACTCCTACTCAGGAGGAAGAAAAAAGAACACCAACAACTCGAAGTCGAGCAGATGCAGAGATTTTTAAGCAGAAAAGAGGTGCGAAACTTCTATACAGAAGAGTGAAACAGTCTACATCAGGTTTCACAAGCCACCCTGGGCCCTGCAAAGATCAGGATGGATGAACCATAGTAGAAACGTAGGCGATGTTAGACATCTGGAGAGACTACTTTAACCAGTTGTTAAATGGCGATGACAGCCAAGATCCAACCCAAGACCAACTTGTACCAGTTAATCTAGATGACGGCCATGAACTACATCCGCCCCACCAAAATGAAATCAAAGTAGCCATCACCAGACTTAAGATGAACAAAGCGAGCAGTAACAGGTGCATTCACTACTATAGAGTCAGCAGGAAGCAGAATGGGGCTGAAAATAAACGAGGACAAGACGAAGTATATGCTTTCATCGACATAAGTCCAATCTCAATACCGACTTGGTCAGAACGTGACCATTGATAGGTATAACTTCGAGGTAGTCAATGAATTTGTCTATACATGAGTACTGCTGTAAACACAGGCAACAACATCAGCGCTGAAATCAAATGCTGTTTCTTTGGGCTGAGTAAGCAATTGAGGTGTAAAGCCCTATCGAAAAGAACCAAGGAGACACTATATAGAACAATCATCATCCCGGTCCTGCTATATGGTGCAGAAGCAAGGACTCTCTCCCAATCGGATGAAAAGGCACTTGGAGTCTTCGAGAGAAAATTTCTGCGCACGATTTATGGTCCTGTCTGCGTAAATCGAGAAGACAACAATTGGCGAAGAAGATACAACGACGAACTATACGAACTGTACAGCGACATAAGCCTAGCCAAAAAAATTTGAATTCAGCGACTAAGATGGTTGGCCCATGTAGAGCGAATGGACATCGACGCTCCAGCTCGTAAAGTCTTCAACGCCAAACCAGAGGGAGTCAGAAGCCAAGTTAGACCTCATCTCCGATGGAGCCACCAGTTAAAGGGAGACCTACGATAACTTTGAGTGCGAAATGGGAGACGGCAGGTTAGAGATCGAGCTGGCTAGAGGGGCATCAAAATCGGTCCAGCAGTTTAGGAGCAAAACAATTACAGAAGGACACCGGAATTTTATATGGAAAGACTAAATTTTATCCGCGGCTTTGTTCGCAAACTAAATTCTGCATCAACCGGGAACAGTTTTATATACTGCTAAGTACAAACCAGATAAATTGTTGCTTGTGCTTCAAAGAAAATACAAAAGCTGCAGGTTTGTATTTGTACATATTATTCGAGTTGTGCTTATAGGCCTTCAATAAAGGCGAGTTTAGAGTGTTGGAGCTTACATTAAAGTTTACATATTACTATAAATTTTATAGAAAGAAGGAAATTCTTTGAGCATTTTGAAAAAAAAAGTACAATTCTATTAAAATATAAACCTTTAAACCTTCCGGTAAAAATTATCTACATAAAGGTGAAAACCGTTTCAAAATCAATAAAGTGGTTTAGAAGAAGTAAGCGGATAAACAGGAGCCCGATTTCCTTTTATTGTATATGTGAGAAATAAGTAGACGGTTAGATAAATGACAATCTGAATTGGATTGTTTCCTTGTTACGCTTTCCCGTTTAACGTCTGAACTAATCAACCGATCATTAGAAGTTGTGTTTAACAAAAAATATTGTACAGCAGATTCAGAAAAATTAGAGCAAATCAGCGGGTGGAAAGAGGATCACCACTTTACCAAACCATGCAAAAATACTGTCCTGAGACAAAAAGAAAAAAATATTAATTATTGTTTCGGATCCTTTCCTCTGAGTTCTGCTCCACTAGCACTAACTCGAAATATTTCCCAGAAATATCTTCCTCATTTAGAAACACACAATTTACTCGTTGGCCTAAAAAGCCAAAAAAACAGAAACTTTAAGTTTGGATTGAAAATCTCAGAATGAACAGTATTTAATAGAAAATTATGATTTTTCGCTCTCGCTTAGTTTGTTTTGTACTCCCAATAAGAGGAACGTTTGTTGCACCATCTATTGACGAATTCCACAAACACTTGATTGGTGAGTTAGGAGTGGTTTTTGTCTACTCTAGATTGCCATGGGAAGCAAAAACAACAATGCAAGACATTTGATATAAAGTAGATAAGCCAACTAGCGCCGCCATTGATGAAGCTCAGAACTAAAAAAAACATGTTCCACAAAATTACTTTAAAAATGATCATACAATGCTTTCAGTAGAAAACCAAGTGAACAGAAAAAAAAAACAAAATGACGGACTTTTCTGGTATATTCAGCCATCCTCAAAATATATCCATCTCTTTTCAGCCAATAATTGTATTTGTATGTGGTGGTGTTTTGTCACGGGCGAACTTAAGCACATCGTTTCATTGGTATGAAGCGTGTTCCGTTGTTGAACATAAGCTACGCATTCGAATTATGCAAAATATCCCAGGCTAATGGTGATATTAGCAAGAAGAGTAGCTCAATGGACGATCAGACCCGTATTATTGGCAATTCCAACTCTTTAAGAAAAAAAGCGAAAATTCATTACTAACTCTACAATGTCAATCGGCTTAGCCTAAGGAATTTGTAAAAGTTCGTGAAATACATTTTTAGCGCATTTTTCTCAAGAAGGCTTGCATAACTTAGCTGAATGTCACCGATTTACATGGTAATTTTTGACGTGATAACGTCTAATAAATCGGAATATATGGGCAGCTCGCACGAAAAAGTGTCACAGCCACAGTCACAGTCACGTTAAAAATCTGCTTTGATAGCCTAGAAAGTCGATAAAGTAGGAGGGGAGGGTGTTGGGTGGTAGGAGATTGTAAGTGGTGGTGGTGTGGAGGGTAGAGGAAAGATTGTCAAAAATGGTGGGTGGTTGGTTGGTGGTTATAGTTGGTGAGGCAAAAATTTCCAAAAAATAATGGGTGGTACGTTGGTGGCTGTAAGTGGGATGGGTGTTTTGTGTTCGGGGGGGATTGTTAAATATGGTTGGTTGGCGGTTGTAGGTGGTGGGGATTGTTGATTTGATTGGGGGCGATGAAAAAATTGTCAAAATTGGTGGGTGAGTGGAAGGTGCTTGTAGGTGGGGTGGGTGGTTGGTGGTGGAAAGGAGGGGGGATTTATTGTAAGGGGGAGGACGAAAAAATTGTCAAAAATATTGGGCTGTTGGTTGGTGGTTGTATGTGGGGGTGGAAGGTTGATGTTTGGGTTGAAGGGGTGAGAAAAAAAAAATTCAAAAATGGTGGGTGGTTGTAGGTGGGGTCGGTGGTTGGTGCTTGGAGAGATACAACCTACACATGAACTGTTTTGTGAACTGATTATCACGTAAAATTATTGTCCGTAAACCGAGTTTACAGACAACCAATTTTGTTTGGCTTTATTTGTATATCGAACCAGGTATACAAATGTTGAACGGAAATTCAATTTGAGGCAGGAGGCGGGGCGAAGTAAGCCAAGTTGGCTAGTTTACAATAAAACGGGGCCTCCTGCTTTTGGACCAATCGCACCCTCTTCTCTGCCAACATTTTATAACATTTTGGAGAAACAACGAAAAGGAGAGGTGAAAAATGGAAAAAGGAAACGAATAGTGTAACTAGTTGTTGTCACATTTACCGCAACGACTGATAAAACTGTAAAGTTATGTTTCCACTCATCCGTTGGTATAAACATGTCGATGAGGAAATATAGCTTCCGGACTTAATCTTTTGCTATCCGAAAGCATACATAAAAAAAAGAAGTCTAGGTATTGGTCTTCTGTCTTCCAAATGAATGATGTAAGCTAACCAGCCCTTATATTTCCATTTAAGGCTATTCAGAAAAATATTTTTAAGTTGTGGTATTATACATATTATTTTCAATTTTTCATAGTACCCTATTTCCCAAAATCCTTTTTATTAAATGTACCGATACATTTATGAGATGCATCGATTTTTCTCACTTTTCAAATTAAATCTAGTTTAAAAAACATAACATACATTACCTTGTACAAGGAAGCTATTTTTATTCCTCAGTTTTATCCCAGGACCTATAGAGCAATATTTTACAGGGTTCACGACACAGTTTGGTTTATAAATAAAAATTAAATTCACACACAATTTCATGTGGCACTGCATTTTCTTGCCAGGATAAATGAGTTCACATTTATCCTATTACATGATGCTAGAGCTGGTGCTGCGCTAGGATGTGGTGTTAGTGTGGTGTGGTGTGATGTGGTGGTGTAAGAATGAACTTAAGCTAAGAGAATTCCAAACACTATTTCTGGTGTGGATAAGGATAGTTTTAGTTTCCTATGTTGGTTGTAGAGAATGTCCTGGCCATGTGGAGAAGCTTAAACGATGTAAATGCAATTTGCTTGTTTTATTCTCAGAATAAAATATTATCAACATTATTATGTTGCAAAGTTATTTAATGAAAGACAAGGGATAGACTCAGTTGAGGTTGGTAAAGATGTTAGACATTTTTAAGAAAATACCTTCAAGTTTTAACGGATCAATATAAATGTGGATATAAATTTGAATAAGTATAGGTATTTGGAAGAAGACAGGATTTACAAATATAGTTTAAAAGTTTGGGTGCGTACGTTTTGTATATAGCAATTCAGAAAAGCATTTTCAGTGGCGGTTTATTATGAAACGCTCTTCTTTTAGTTTTTCAATCCTGTTGTAGAATAAGATTTCAACAAATACCATCTATTATCCTTGTTCTGTTGCAAAAGTTCTTAAAATAAAAACATTCTTCCCGGGACTATGTGAGTCTGATAATGTTCTCCCCTTCTTCGTTGCGATTATTGGTAGGTAAGGTAGGTGCAGGTATACAGTACATATACTATATGTAAGGCAAGTTATGCAAATGCATTGATAAAAAATGGTTTTTTTATTGGACAATCAAACATGACATTAAGATGATAGAGAAGCCTAAAGAAGTGGGTCCAACAACTCTGTCGCTAATTCTAAGCGGCTGAACCGATTTGCTTCAAACTTGGCACGCATCAGTTTTATTATGACGCCCTAGAGAAGGGTTTTTGAAATTAGCATTCTTGCCCTTAAACTTATGGTACCTGACATATGATTTGTAATTAAAAACTCATTTTTCTCAAAAACGACTTCTATGATTTTGATAAAACTTTCTGAATGGAGTTATCTTTATAAACCTTGTGTTTTGGTTAAAATAAAATTTCAGGCAAAGTCTTTTGACGGTTCCTCCCATAGGACCGGTTTTTTTCAAATCTGGTCGTTAAAACCAGATCTCCGTTATTTGCATTTTTAGTCAAAAACTAAGAACACTCAAAGAATATTTTACAAAAAAGATAATCAAAATCGTAAGAGCCGTTTTTATCAAATTAGAAAAACCAAATAAAAGTTGGCTAAAACTGAACGGCTCGTTGAATGATAGCAACCGTTTTTGAAAGGTTCCTATAGAAAATTGTGAAGACAGAATCTGAGTGAATTCGACAAAGCCTTTGCCAAATTTGAAAAAAAACGCTTAAACTTGATTTTCGTTATAACCATTTAAGCAAAAACGAAAAATCCAGTTCCATCAAAAAATTCAAAATAAGGTTTTAAAAATCGTCAGAATCGTTTTTGACCAAATCCAAAATAAAAACCCGTTTCTTGAAATTTACCACTTTGAAAAAAAGCGAGAGTTACTGTACGTTTGCAATGAACTGTTGGATACCATATTCCCTATATTTTTGTATGTGTATGCGTTCGCCTAGCGCAGCCAGCCCCTGTTCCAGTTTCAGAAACAAAATTCTTCTTTAGCAGACAGGAACAAATTCAATAACATTCATTTTGAATTGCCGATGTTCAAGAACTTATAACTTTACTCTTGAACCAAAAATTATATGAACCAAATTTCAGCTTTCTATATAGCTTAAAAATTGCGACCTCTAGTCTCTAGAGAGTTTATAAACGGACGGACTGACATCGCTAAGTCGACTAGGCTTTTGATTCTGAGTCAGAATATATATACTTGTCTATATACATAACGGTATTATTTCTCTATGTTACAAACTCCACACCAAATACAATTAATGGGCCGTATTCATAGATGATGTTTAAGTTGTTGCTAAGCTAAACTGGAGTTTACCTGATGAAGTTTCCATAAGCTAAACTCCAGTTTAGCTAGCAACAACTTAAACATCATCTATGAATACGGCCCAATGTGTCTAAATAATAGGGTATAAGAACCACGGAAACCGCTTTTCTTTAAACTGCTTCACATGAAGTTTGTGATAATCCGTCTAGCCGTTTAAGCTGTAGCATGACGTGAAAAAGCGCACATCTTCACAGACTCACACGCACAGGCAGACCGACAGGCAGTATGTCAAAAACCATTTTCTTGGGCTTCTCTTTCATCGAAATGTCATGTTTGATAAAAACCTCGATTTTTTTTCTCCACGAAACCAATATACAGGTTGGGCCAAAAGAAGTCATCCATCCGATGTTGTTTGGCTCTCTTTTTTTTTCTAAATGAAAAACTTCGATTCTGTTTTTTGATTATGTTTATTTGAACTTTTAGAATTGTATTGGTCAAGTCGGGAAGATGATATCGGAAAAACATGGGCGCCGTCACAATTCATTGCTCGTTTTATTTCAAAAACTCCTATCTCTTATAATAACATACACTGAATCGATGTTTTTGAGAATGTCTTCTAAAAAATTTGGCTTTAGTAATTTATTATTTTTTGGATATAGTAGTACGGATAAGAAAGGAGGAGTACGGGAGTACATTGGTCTCGAAATTAGAACAAACCTGCGGTAGTAGTACTTTCGGCAACACTGTCTAGGTGGTATATATTAATATTGTCCGGCTTCAAATTCTGTAGCGCTCTAAGTCCTCCTGAAGCATAAGGCAGTAACAAGATATTTCCACCTGTTCCGATTCGCCGCGACTGGCCTTAGCTGTGGCCATGATTGTATTCTCTGAGATTGAGCTCTTGGTACCGAGATTAAGATTATAGGCACACTTTTTCCTTACTCTACTTTTTAAATAAGTTGAATGAGTAAACCAGCTGATGTATAACATTTTTTTTTTGATATGGCTAGTTTCATTTCATCTCAATTATCACTTTGTTGTCATCCAAATTGCCTATTAGCGGCCATTACTGTTAAAAAATAGTTAAAATATATATAGTTAAAATTATTATTTCAATAATTTCTGGAAAAAATCACTCCAACGAAAGGAAGGACTAAAGCTACAAAATTATCCAGAAAATTTTATCAAAATTGTTGAAGTCGTTTTTGAAAAAAAGGAACTTTTTGTTTTCGGTTCGTCAGACTATGTTCTTAAATTCATACCCCCAAGAACAAAAAACAAAAATTGTTTCCCACACCCGGTTCCGGCATTGAATGTCTCTTTTTTTTACGTCGCCTTTTTTTTTATATTTTTATATTTTAAATTAAATTCCATCTCAAAAGTGGCACAACGCTCTCTGAATAGACACACACAAAAAAAAAAGAAGAGAAAAAAGGACTTACTTGTGAAGTGACATGGTTAGAAAGGACTCGTTATGCCTTCGTTACAACAAATCCTTACTGTCGTACTGTCGTGCTTCAGCTTTGTGTAATTCTATTGTGCTAACTTGAAGGGTAGGTCGCTTTTGGATCCCAATTAACTGTGTAATTTTTACACTTGTAAACATCAAGAGAAGGATTGGTAGGTAGGTAGGTTAGGTAGTGCTGTCAAAATAGCATTCGTTTCAATCAAGTTTGGCATGGGTACAGTTTGTAGTGATGATGCTCCAAAATATTCCTTGCAGTACTTATGCTCACTTAGAGATGAAGATATTGCACGTCTTCGTCGGTCGTTGTCGTTGTAGTAGTAGTCGTCTTTTCGTTAACCGTGATGTCTTGTGTCTTATCCTCCTTGAAAAAGCACACACACATTGATATAAGCAAAGCCACAAAAGGAACGTTGCAGTAATTTGCATGATATACGGCATCTTATTAAGGATCTTCTTGAGAGAAATTTGACTTGGCTTAGGGGTATGTTCTTACTTGGATTATAATATAATTGATGGGCGATTCGCACTGAAATTGATGGCATTTGGACAAAACTTATTATATATACCCTACCCACTACCCATATATCCACTCTCAAAAGGACTAAAGCCCGACAGCGACAGCGACAATGAGCAAATGGAAAATGAGAATATCAAGGTGGAACTACGTATGTTTATGTATATGTACGATTAAGAGTACTCGTATTTCTGTCTATCTATATATCTATCAGTTGTCGTCGGTTCACTTGCTAAGATAGTCTAATTTTCTGTGTCACAATAGTGTTAATTAAAAATTCCATATTAATTATTCAAAAATTCCAAGCTGTTACTTGATGGCCAAAGCTATATTATATAGCTGGCACTGGGACCTGGGATGTGGCATCTGAAGCTGGCTATAACTGGAAGCAAAAGTAAGATGAATATGGAAATTACTTTTGGCTTTAGATGGCAAACTGAGAATGATGAAAATCCAATAGCCAGAGGAACGGAGAAAAGTTTCTTTGATGTGGTTGGGTTGGGGAAGAGATGGAATTATGTTCTCAGAGTTTATAAATAATTAATTTAGAATTAAAGGCAAAATACAACAACAGCACGAACAAAAACAAAAATGGAAGAAGATAACAACCCCCCCCCCTCCCCCTACTATTTATGTAGCAAGCTATATCATCCCATCATCCACCATCAAGCCCACCTATACTATTCGTATACAACTCTCAAAAGAAGAAGAGTAATGGAGCAAAATTTGTACCATCATCGTTAAGGGGTTGTTGGTGAAAGATGAGTTTGTGAAGAGTGAGCGCTCAATTTTCGAAGGTAAATCCGCTGTTAGAATGGGTGGGGGGGGGACGAACATAGGTAGGTATACAAGAGAATTACACGAGCTTTGAAATTATTTCGTTGTTACCAAGAATAATTAGTTAGGCACATGTTGCTTTATTAAAACAAATTAACTTTGGCTTTAACTGCTGGTTTTTGTTCTTAAAAATGTATAACATCCAACTTAGTTTTAAATTATGGAGCAAGTAATTTATTGGATTTTTATTTTAAAAACATTTTAATATTGAAGGTTATGTATAATGTATTAGTTCTTTCAAATTTTGTGAATATTTTTGACTCAGCAATTTGCTATTATAATGTGAACATGATGAAGAAGATACTGAAAGAGTTATAAGGACATTAAAATAATCCAGAGACTTAAAAATGACATGCTAGAATTCTTACTTTTTACTAGATCTGTTGGGCAAGTACGGTGCTATACTATAACATAAGGCCATGTGACATAATGCCAATACTTCGAAATATGGATTTATGTCATAACACGGGAAAGTACAGGGTGGGCCAAAAGAAATCACCCTATTGGAAGATGTTCTTATTTTTGCAAATGGCCGCCAATGTCGAATCCGTTTTGACATTTGTGGACTAGATAGATGCAGAATACAAGTGAATAAGCCATGGAGCGATACATGAACCGATATTCTGAAGGCGGCGGCGTTCCCGGGTCGCCTCATCTTTCGTTTTGGCGATTCGCACTGGCCCGAAAGATCGCCCGATTTGACCGTTTCAGACATTTTTTTGTGGGGTTTTTTGAAGTCCCGTGTTTACGTGAACAAGCCCGAGACTCTGGAAGCCCTCAAGGACAACATTCGACAAGAGTACGAGAATTTGTCGCCCGAAGTTCTCGCTGAAGTGATGAAAAATGCCATAAAACGAGCAATGTACGAGCTGATGTACTATTTAAAAAAAAAATTCTCCCCGGCAACACTATCCCAGCACACAAGGTGAACGTCTTAAGACTATCGTTCTTTTCCTAACTTATAAGACTTCAGAAATGGTCTGCCTATAAACAAATGGTAATGGTATAGATACAGTGGAAATTCTAGCTCCCAAACTAACGGTACCTGCCATATGATTTTTTATGGAAAACTCATTTATCTCAAAAACGATTTTTACGATTTAAACAAAACATTCTGAATGGTGTTTTTTTAATAAATTTTATGTTTTGGTTCGAAAAGTCTTATAACGGTAACTCCCATAGGACCGGTTTTTTGAAATCCCATTTTCTCGTAAGCCACTTGACGAATTTCGATGAAATTTTTTAATGTAGAAGCCCTTTTATAAACGAAAAAATATAAATTTTTCAAAAAATGTTTTTTTTTGAGCTTTTTAAAAAAGCTTTCAATTTTTTTTTATTTTTTGATTTTCCCACAAACGGTTTGATCTATTTTTTAAAATTTTATTTTTCTGATAAAAACTACGAATTGCTAGAAGCTTGCATATTCAAAAAATATTTAGAGTATTTTTTCGAAAAGTTTAAAAAAAACTGTTTTTTGAAAAAATTGTTCGGACGATTTTGAAAAAAAAAATTTCGTAAAATTCTAAACAGTAAACAAAATTAGATGGCTTACTTCATTTTGTCCAAAAAAAACCTTTTAACTAGTGATTTTTAAGTGATCAATAAAATTTCATACACTTAGGTGTTTCCCCTGATTTTTTTGGAAAATCTCAAACCATAAGATCACTGTCACACATTAGAGCAAGTTCGTCCAACCAAGTCGTGCACTTGATTTATTATGATTTAAGTAATGGGGTTCAAATTTCAAATGGTACATGGATTAGGTATTTCGAAAAAAATTGCAAATCATTAATAAATAAAGAAGAGTCGGAGACAGAAGGAAGCCTTGGGGCACACCAATATTTATTTTGTGGATATCATCAAAATAAAACTCTTCGAAACATCGCTGATGGAATGGTCTTAAAGGTAACTTCAGAACCACCCACAAAAGAAGATGTTCATCAGTATCAAATGCATGCAATTCCGACGAGAGCCTGGTCCCAGTATAATTATAGTTTCTGTAGATGCAGTTAAACGTGGTCTTGAAATCGATATTGGACGATTCAACGTTGTATTTTAGAGCTTTTTGAAGTAGAAATGTGAATTAGTTCAGTGTGAATTCATATTGCGTTATTGATATGAGGGTTTTCAGCTTCATAAGCCCTATAAACAAAAGACTAGAATCCGAAATCGGTTCAAGTCTCAAAAAGCGTCTTTTTTAATTGGAATCAAAAAAATCTCAAAGTTTGTGAAAAAGATACAAAATTACAAGGATAATATACATCTTAACCGAAATTCAGAAATAACCAACCCTTGAGAACGAAAAAAAAAAATTCCTCTCGTTAGCTGTGGAAGTGTGAAAACAATAAATAAAAACACAACATTTACAAATTGACACAATTTGGGTGAGCAACCCCTGAAGCAACACACTGAAGTGGGTGTTTGGTGGTTACAACTGACATCCTTCTTCTGTTGTTCTTTTAATTGGAGAGAAGAGTCTCTAGGCTGAATTACATGCGACATTTTAATGCGCAACATTTCAATGGTTCTGGTGTCCTTTTTTCCTGTATTCATGAAAATATTATATCCTTCAGGGTCCACCGACTCATGGCTCTTAGTAAATATATAGTGGATGTAAATCTAACTTAGCATCATCATCTTCAACTTAATCATCATTGCTGTCACACTTTGTTAGTTTTTTTTTCACCCCCCCCCCTTTTTTTTATGCATCATGACATGACGTAATGTGCACGTTACAAACACAAATGTAAAACAGAAATTCTCAAAAGAAATCTTGCCTGGGACGGGACTCGGGAGTCTGTTTTGTAGAGCGCCAGAGTATTGCAGCAGGATACCTGTACCTGTACGACAACTTATTGTGAAATGTGACGCTGCGCTGTTCTTGTGAATTCTTTAACTTTTTTTTTTCCTTATTACATTTATATACCGTATATTTTTCTCTTTATGTTGTCCTGAGATGAAGAGAACCATTTTGTAAAGGACCCACATGGATGGATATGGATGATGATATTTTCCTGCTACCAATTGTGAGTTTGTTGACATCGTCTCAAAGACAAGCACTTGATCCTGTAGCATTACTCATTTGCAGACATTATTATTCTCTTTCTAATTTAATTTTTTCCAAGGAGTGTATATATTTCAAGGAGAGCTGGAGAGGTAAAGGTATACGGCAACGGCAGCACTTAAAATTAATTTAACTTGATAATCTTTTGCTCATTAATGCGATAAATTAGAACGAAGACGTATACCTACCTATACACGATTCCGTTTCTACTTTTATATGATTGCCATTGAATGCCATTTAGAAAAACATCATGGCAACATATCTACGTCTTGTAAATAAAACTTATAGTCTCCCACACATTCATAAAAAATGTAGAAAAGATTTACTCCCCAATAAAATGTCTGAAGATGTAAAGCTTTAGAAAAAAAAATTCTTTTGATTTTTAATGTTTTCTTAAGATATTAAAAACAGAGGCCCATATTATACTGAAAGCTAATAAACTTTTAAGAAGGCAGTCTGAGCACACAATTTTTCGAATTGTGAAAGGAACATTATTTATAATATAGGTACACAAAATAATTAGTAGGTAACTGAACTCCACTCTGTCCAACATAATTTGGCAGTACTGTGAAGATTGGAATGTTTGTCTCTCATTCGCACTCTTTTCTTTTCTGTATGGTGTTATTCTAACGAAACCTCTTACAGAGTTTATTTATTTATTTATTTATTTATTTATTTGATCTACAAGCATTAGGGCTTAACAGATTACATAGCGGTAGTGAATAAATAGTATGCCTAAATTAACTTAAAATTAAACAATAATTAATTAGTGTCTTAAGAATAAATAGTATAATACATTCTTGAATTTTTCTCTGGACAGATTTAAATCGACATAATCATAAACTTCGTTGAACTCTCTAATAGACCTTGAAATTGGTTCATTTCTGCCGTAATTCGTTCTATGATAGGACTCAAAAAGAAGCGATATTTCCCTTAACGGCCTCATCGTGGCATATATATATGTTAAAGATAGTAATTCAGGACATCTTATGTGGTAACAAAGGACATCCCGTACAAAAACAACATCATGAGTTGTTCTTCTGGCTTTCAGAGACTGTAATCCCAAAAAGCTTTGTCTTGCTTGGGAACATGGATAGAAATTCCAGCGCATTTTATAAAACACATATCTAGTGAAGCGATTCTGAACTCTCTGAATTCTATCTGAAAAAAGTGGTTGCGAAGGGTTCCAGATAACATCCGCATATTCGAGATTCGGTCTTACCAGAGAAGTAAATAATGAAACAAGTGTATATGGATCAGAAAAATCCATAGAATTCTTTTTAATAAATCCTAACATTGAATTAGCTTTAGCAACAATAGTATTCAAGTGAAGTGAGAATGAAAATTTTGAGTCAAAGAGAACCCCCAAATCTTTCACATTTGTTGTTCTCTGAAGAGGCATGGATTCCAGGAGATACGCGCAAACTCATAAGTGAGAAGCTTTCTAGAAAGCGAGATTATGAAGCATTTTTTTATATTTAGACTTAAGAAGTTTGACTTACACCAGTGAGATAAATTCTCCAGATCCATTTGAAGCTTTATACAATCATCAGCGCATGTGATCTTTAAAAATAGTTTGAGATCATCAGCATATATGAGGCAATGGCTAAAGTTAATAACGTTGACTATATCATCAATGAATATGATAAATAGTAACGGGCCGAGGTGACTACCCTGAGGAACACCTGATGTACAACTAATTGATCTTGAAGTATAATTCTCAATTTTTACTTTTTGGACCCTGCCAATCAAAAATGAAGAAATCCATTCAAGTAAACTAGAATGGATTCCAAAGGCATCAAGTTTAAGAAGCAAAATTCTGTGATTTACCGAATCAAAAGCTTTGCTAAAATCTGTATATATAGCATCAACTTGGCTTTTCTTTTCGATGGCATCATTCACAAAAGCCGAAAAACAAACCAGGTTTGTGATAGTTGACCTTCCTGAAATAAAACCATGTTGAGCATTGCTTATGTGTTCCTTCACAAGGAAGTCAAGTTTGTTTTTTACTAAACTTTCAAAAAGCTTGGGAATTGCGGAAAGTTTGCAAATACCCCTATAGTTTTCAATACTGTTTTTGGAACCCGATTTGAAGATGGGGATTAAGAAAGAAGATTTCCAGTCATCTAAAAATATTCCAGATGATAAAGATAATTCGAATATTGTAAGCAACGGGGTACAAAGAGACTTAGAACACCTTTTTAATATTATGGCAGGGATGCCATCAACGCCTGGGTTAGAATTAGGCTTAAGATTGTTGAGTGCATTTAAAAGATCAGAGTATTCTAAATGTATAGATCCTATATCTACCTTATGGTTATTTCTTGGAGGTTGAGTAAGGGTTGGATTCAAATTAGAGTACACTGATTCAAAAAACTGAGCAAATAGCTCCACAGTTGTAAGAACATCAGTGGATTCATTCCCATTAAAATTCAAAGAGTTTGGGATTCCAAGAGATTTTCGTTTTGAGTTAATGAAAGACCAGAAGCTTTTGGGATTACTCTTCAAGTCAAGCTTAATATTCAAGATGTAATTTCTGTACGAGAATTTACCAAGCACCATGAAATCCTTACGTAATTTATGAAAATATTTTTTGTCGTCCGTACTATTTGTCTTTTTAAACTTTGCGAAAGATTTATTTTTAAGATTTTTAAGATGAGCCAATTTCTTGTTATACCATGGGGGTTTGGATCCCTTCTTTTTGGTTCTACAAGGCACAAATGAGTTAAAAGCATTTGTTAAGATATAAACGAATTGATTATATGTGTTCTGCAAATTCAAATTAAGTAACTCAGTGTGCCAGTCAACACTTTCAAGAAAATTATTAAGTCCAATAAAATTAGTTTTTAAAAAATTAAATGAATCAGCATTGTGATCAGCTTTTTTCAAATAGCTGTATAATTGTATTTCAATATGTAATTCTTTGTGATGAATAGTAAACATTTAAAATTAGCAAACATCTGAAAGAATTGTATGTAGGCGTAGGGTTACCATCCTTTTTTAAAAGATTGAACATTTCATTCAGCTTGTTTAATTTAAAAAAAAAAAAAAAAAAAAAAAAAAACAAATGTGTATCATTTTACGAATCACCAAGAGGTCAGCTGAGCTTTGTTCTTCTTTCGTGAATGATATGATGCGTTAGGTATACAAAAGAATAACAGAGTTGGGATCCAGGTGCAAAACTATTTCCTTAAACCACTTCTCGTAAATAATTGTTCGTTCACCCACAGAAAAACTATCAGCTTCACAGATTCTGTTTTGTTTTTTAAGTTTGTACGAATTTTTATTCTACAACAGTTTCTTTTTTTTTCGACAGTCTTTTGAAACCATTATAGACGACTTCAAAACACAAATTTCACAAAATAAAAAAAACACACCTTTTAAAAATTCACCTTATATAAAAACACTTAACTTCACATAAATATGACAATCTAAAACAAGAAGAATACAGGAAATATTAAAAAAAACATAAGCGAGAGCTACAGTACGTTTGGAACGAACTGTTGGATACCTTATTCCCTATATTTTTGTATGTGTATGCGTCTGCAAAACTTAAATTTTTAAAAATTATATTTTGAATGGAAATAGCAGTTATGGGTGTTTTTAACAATTCATGGACTACACTCTGCTACGTAACCATAAGGAATATAAATCTAAGTGTTCATCTTTTTACTTCAAAACTGCGACCGATAGTTAAAAAAAGTTAGAAAATTAAAGTCTTATACAACTTTTGACGGAAACGCCCCTTAAAAGTGGGCGTGTCTTAAAAATTTGAAGCACTAAGTGAGCTTTGATCAGTATTTAGGCATATGTGTAAAACTACAGATGAATCGAGTAGTTTTTAAACAATCTTACATGAACAAAGGTATTTTATCGAAATCACGCCTTCAAAAGTGGGCGTATTGAAAAAATGTACACAAGAAAATGAAGAGATATATTTTTCATAAAACGAACGGAAGAGAAAAAGGTTTAAATTGAATATTGGTAGTACCTTAAATTTTTAAAACTACGTTTTTCGTTCTTTCATGAAAAGTGGGCGAAAGCCACGCCCAAAATTCAAAAATTTCTTTTCATACACAAACCATTTAGTTTCTACTAAGAGAAGCAAAATTTTGGCTTGCAGATTCATTATAAATACCGTTTATTTACAAAAACAATTTTGTAATAGTTTCTATTGAAAAGTGAGCGTCAGCCACGCCCAAAATCAAATTTATTGATTTCATACACAAGATGTTTATGTGCAAGTAATGCCCACAAAATTTAATGTTTTTCTCTTATAACATTTGTTATTTTATAAAAACAATATTGATGCTTTTGTATGAAAAATGGGCGTCGGCCACCTTACCGGTTTACCTAAAGCTTACGTGTGCAAAGTTTTTGCGTTATTCTTTTATCGTAACTGTACAAAAAACATAATTTAATTTTACCAAATTGAGGTTGTTCATCAAAAATGGCGATTGTGGGCGTTTTTGTGGGCGGATTGTACCGGCTCAAGAACTTAGCCTTACTCTTGAACCAAAGATTATACATATATACCGAATCTCAGCTTTCTAGCTCAAAAATTGCGACCTCTAGAGAGTATACATACGGACGGACGGACGGACGGACGGACATGGCTAAATCGACTAGGCCTTTGATTCTGAGTCAGAATATATATACTTTTCTATACATAACGGTATTATTTCTCTATGTTACAAACTCCACACCAAATACAATATACCCATTCTATGGAATAGGGTATAAAAAAAAAACATTACCGCGTGCTACGAAAACCTAAATAATTTTTTTCCTTAAACAAACAATTGGTAGTACCTTAAATTTTTAAAACTACGTTTTTCGTTCTTTCATGAAAAGTGGGCGAAAGCCACGCCCAAAATTCAAAAATTTCTTTTCATACACAAACCATTTAGTTTCTACTAAGAGAAGCAAAATTTTGGCTTGCAGATTCATTATAAATACCGTTTATTTACAAAAACAATTTTGTAATAGTTTCTATTGAAAAGTGAGCGTCAGCCACGCCCAAAATCAAATTTATTGATTTCATACACAAGATGTTTATGTGCAAGTAATGCCCACAAAATTTAATGTTTTTCTCTTATAACATTTGTTATTTTATAAAAACAATATTGATGCTTTTGTATGAAAAATGGGCGTCGGCCACCTTACCGGTTTACCTAAAGCTTACGTGTGCAAAGTTTTTGCGTTATTCTTTTATCGTAACTGTACAAAAAACATAATTTAATTTTACCAAATTGAGGTTGTTCATCAAAAATGGCGATTGTGGGCGTTTTTGTGGGCGGATTGTACCGGCTCAAGAACTTAGCCTTACTCTTGAACCAAAGATTATACATATATACCGAATCTCAGCTTTCTAGCTCAAAAATTGCGACCTCTAGAGAGTATACATACGGACGGACGGACGGACGGACGGACATGGCTAAATCGACTAGGCCTTTGATTCTGAGTCAGAATATATATACTTTTCTATACATAACGGTATTATTTCTCTATGTTACAAACTCCACACCAAATACAATATACCCATTCTATGGAATAGGGTATAAAAAAAAAACATTACCGCGTGCTACGAAAACCTAAATAATTTTTTTCCTTAAACAAACAGCTTACAATTTTGTTACTATTTTACAACAATTTTACGTATTTTACAAACATTTAAAGAAATGCAAATGATCAAAACAAGATCTCCGCACTTCACGACAACACTCATCAATAAAAACTCTTTTTCTAAAGCTGTAAAACCAAAAGCTCCCTAACAGAAAAAAAGGAAAACAAGCTGTACGCCAGATGCAATTGGAAATATACTCGTGGGTAAACACTATTTATGGGTTTCCTACAATGTAGTATGTTGCGAAAATTTGGCCCGCTACTGATTTCAAAAACCTTACCCATAAGCCGTGTATACTGCCTATTTCTGTTGGACTAACTACAGTGTTGTCTTCTATAGGCAGTATTAAATAATGGAAGTTGTCCTCCTGTTTAACCGCTAACTCGTCCTTAACCACGCAACAGATTTTGAAAATGGTTTTCGTTATCATGTAAGTATTTTTACTTGCGATTATAGGTACTACCTACATATAAGGCAAGTTATGGATTCGTGCAGAAAACAAAATTTGAGATAACAATCACACATGACATTACGATGATGGAGAAGTCGAAAAAAGTGGGTCTGCAAATTCCGTCCGTCTGTCTGTCTGTCTGTCTGTTCACGCCTCTGGAGGCTGAACGAGTGGGCCGATTTGCTTCAAATTTGGTATTTAGAATTTATTTGGCCGTCCCTCGGAACAAAATTTTTATTTTTGCTCTAGGTCCAAAAATAACGGCACCTGCCATACAATCTTGAAGACAAAAATAGATTTTTTCAAAAACGGCTCTAACGATTTTGATAAAACTTTAAGAATGCTATTTTAGTAAGACAATCTATCTTTTGGTTAGAAATTTTTTTTCAAAATTTGTCTAATAACGGTACCTCTCATAGAACCAGTATTTTCAAATCAAATTTTCTCGTAAACTGTACATTTGATTTCAATAAAATTTTGGCCATAGGAAGTCATTCATAATTTTATTAATATGGCATTTCAAAATTTTCAAAAATTTTTTTTTTTGATTTATTTTAATTTTTTCAAAACAATTTTTGGTTTTCGAAATATGTTGGAAACGGGTATATTGATTTTTTTTTAATTATTTTTCAAATGTAAGCTACAGATTACCATATATTTGCATACTCAAATAAATTTCAAAATATTTTTTGAAAAAGTTTTTCAAAAATAACCTTAAAAAAAAAAAAACTGGTCGAACGATTTTCAATATTTTTTTTTTTTTCCTAGATTGACGTATAGCTTTCAAATTTTATTGCATACTTAGTTTTTCCGAGAAAGCTCTTAAACTAATTTAAAAAATACAAGAATTTTCGAAATTATTTAATTTTTTTTTAATATCCATATATGCAGCCACTACGCAATTGCTTATCATAAGAGCAAGTTCGTGCGACCCAGTCGTGCATTTTATTTTCTTGAAGGTTTATCCCGAAAATAATACTGAAAGCTATAGTAACGCCCTCACCACGCCGCCGTAGTAGTTATATAATATAAGAACGCTGATTTACACTCCTAAAGGTATACAATGTTTTTTACTAAGTTGTTAAGGAACGTCTTATGACCGTGAAGAACGTTTTTGCTATAACAGAGTTTCAAAGAACTTAGAGATTCAAAGCATTGTCCACCACAAGAGACAGCAGATTTTCTCTGTTTTGGTTTAATTTAGTTGTTGTATATTAAAAAACGATCTATTAGAGGAAGTTAAGAATATTTTATGAGCTTAAGTTAATTTTTTTTAGCAGTTCCCAATTTTGTAATCTTAATTCAACCCGTGCGAAATCGGCCGGAGTCGCTGTAACTTTGCCTTCTTCTTAATTTGGTATTGCTTCTTTTTCCGAAATGCGGCTCAAGAGAAGCTATGCCCGGGATTAAAGGATAGCTGCTAGATACAAATTATTTCTGGCTAGAGATGTTGAATTCCTACACAAAACCAGAAAAGTGAAATATTTTTGTCAAAAACTTCTTCGCTTCTAAGATTTCAAATGAAAAGCGCTGAATTCAAAAATGTTCAATGTCACACATTTGGGACCTGGATCTGGGTAGTCTTACTTACTTACTTACTATGGCGGATAAAATCCATTGTGGGTACGGCCTCAACCTCAATCAACAGTTACCTCCAGTTACCCACACAAAATTGTTTAATTGATCGGGCCACTTTAAGAATTGCATTTGACCTCAGTGTTTGAATTGAAGAGAAAACCCCATACATCCGTACAAACCCCTGGTATCTAACCTGCAGCATTTTAAGCTTTTTGACTAGGTCAATGTCGCTGAAAAGCCCGCACAGTTCGTGGTTGAATGCTCTCCTCCACACTTCATGAATACATATACAGGACCGAGTATCACCAAAGAATCTTTTTTTTTTTCAAGTTGCAATGATACTTATTAAAAAAGAACACATTTCTGTACATTTGCTTGGTCTTGACCAAAACTAAAACTTCATTTGCTCGAAAACAAATTTTCTTAAATAGGTAAATTTTAAACCTTTTACTGTATTGGGTTAATTTGATCTGCACTAAAAGAATTTTGTGGAATTATCGCTCTTTCCAAAACTCTTACCTAAGTGTTTCCGGGGCTTTAACATCTTTACTCAAGCTCAGATGCGCATAAGCCATACATATAATTGTACTTGGCAGATACGCTCTACCTTTTTATCATGGTTCCGGGCCACCCAAGTTTTATATTTAGTCCACATTTGTTTAAGGATTTTAGGAACAGAATGTTTGGATAATCATCAGAAGAAGATTGTTTTGCAACACGCATGTTGTAAAGGTTCTTCGCTTCATTTCATTTTTACGATAAAAAAGCACAGATTTGGTTTGTATATGGTCCTCGCAATCCTCAGTTTCTTGCTGACCTTACAGAATACAAAAACTTATTGCATTTCACAGCAAACTCGTGCTCGATTTTTCAGCACGTTGAAAATTCGACTGATGGAATACTTTGCTTTTTTTTTTAATGCGACAATATTGCAGGAAACCCTGTCGAAGACTATTCATAAATGTGGCTAAGTTTGTTTGCGTAGACACCATAATAAAGTGTGAAATATGCTATTTTCCTAGATTAATTTGCTTATATAAAATTTCCTATGAATGGCGCCCAATTTCAGACCATTGAAGGGCTCCTAGAACAAATAATAAAGAGAATATTTCTACGAGTTATACAAACAAATTCTTTCCAAATGACATGACCCATACGAGTTGAAAATTCCCTTTGATTAGCATTATAGTTCTGAAATCACATTCAGCTTTGTCCACTCCATTAGGTACGATTAATTACGAACTTAATGAACGTTGTGGTACTGACGTATGCTGTACGTATAGGAGCTTATGTGTATGGTGTATAACGTACACAACACAGTATACACACACATTTGTCAAAAGAGCTATTATTACATATATTATATAGTAACGTGTGCTGTTGACTTAATACCACTATGAAAATAGTAGTTAGGTGTATTATATAGACGTACACATTTATGGATAGATCCTGCTTCCTGATATATAGAGTCCTTCTTAAAACGAATAAGTATAATTTTAGATGCAAAAAGGTAATCTCTCTGTCCACTGTAAAGTGCTCCTCAAACGAACGTTAAAGTAAAATATCAAAGTGGAAATGCATTAAAATAAAGAACTAACAACAAAACCAATGTGTGCTAATGGGTTGTGCCTTTCGGCTTGTTGTTCTCAGGGATTTTTTGAACTAAACAAAAATAAAATGCACGACTGGTTCGCACGTACTTGCTCTGTGGGTGCAATAGTACCTCTTTGTTTTATAAAATAAGCAAAGAGGTTCAAATTCTTTGTTTAAAAAGTGTGTATACTGTATATGTCCCGCATTTTGAGCATATCGACAGTCTTATATAAGATACGTTAATTTTTCCCGTTTTTCGTTACAAAGACTATAGGTTTGAATTAATAGTTCGGTCAAATTGCATAAATTTCCAAGAAGCTGAAAATTTGTATCATTTTTGAGTACATTAAAAATATAATGACCTTTGACCGTGGGATCAATGGGGACTTCTTATAGTTTCATGATTATATGGTATCCCTAACGTTAATACAAATTTTCAAATTCTTGGGAATTTATGCAAGTGTGAGCAAGTAGTTCAATTAAAAATTCTATAAGCAACAAAATTTTCTGAGTTGGATGCCATCGATCAGTGTAGCAATTGTGTTTTAAATCGGATTATAATATATGTATGTACCTCTATGTACTGAATATTAGATTTACATAGGTACGAATGGTCGCCAAAAAAAAAAAAAGTCGACGGGATAAATACAAATTTCATGGACTGTCAAAATGTCGACTGATTTTTGATCGATAAGAAAAGTTGACAGTTTAAAATCCAGACTATGAAAATGTCGATTGAAAAAATGTTGGTAAGAATGTCGACTTCTATCCTGATAAAACATTTGGTTTTGGTATAGAAGCCTAAAATTGTTGGTCCGACAGTACAGTCTGTTTGTCTGTCTATCTGTCTGTCTGTCCGTCCATCTGTATCAGCACGTACATCCGAAACGGCTATACTGATTTGCTTCAAACTTGGTACATAGTTTTATTATGACATCCTTCAGAGGGATTTTTGGAATATCTTAGCATTCTAACTCAAAAACTAACGGTACGTGCCATATGACTTCTAATAAAAAACTCATTTAAATGTCAAAAACGGCTTCTACGATTTTGAAAAAAATTTCTGAATGGTTTTTTAAAGTAATCTTTATGTTCTGGTTGAAATAGATTTTTTAGGAAGTCTTATTACGGTCAATGCCGTCATTACCATAAGGGCACACGGGGCCCGTGCCCAGGGCCCCTATCGAGACGGGGGCCCCGAAAGGCTGATATATTCAATTACACTATACAATAAGTGGGCTCTCTGGAAAATTATAAGATTTCTAGAATAAATCAAATCCACTTTTCAGTTTGTTTGTCCATGCATGAAACAACCTTCTATATTCACTTTCTTTGGTAACAATTCGGTCAAGATCTCAAATGGCGTTGGCTATTTTATCCTCTGGCATTGTGCCACCTTGTTGGAAGGCGGTCGAACTGCACATTCCGCTTTTAAGCTGCCTATGAATCTTCTCACTATTGACAAGCCAACGTGCACAATGACCAAGAATTCGGCGGAAGCCAAATTGATGCGAGAATGCAAAATCATCATACGTTGCCTGTCCGCATGTTGGCAAACCGTCTTTGCATTACATTCCACTTTAATCTACTCCGTTGATGAATTAACAAAGTCGACCCATTTACAAGCACTGGCAACTGAGGCCATCGGCAAACCGTCTTTGCTGTTTTCGTGACGGAAAAACGTGCGACGGAAAGACATTGTTAACTATATCAATCTCTACTTTTTTCGATTCCATTCCAATGAATTACATTGAAATTTGATCTATATATACAAAATGTTTTTGCCATTCACTTTTTTAACTTTCCAATAGGGCCCCGAATTCTTGTGTGCCCAAGGGCCCTGGTATGGCTTACGACGGCCATGATTACGGTAGGTCTCATAGAAGCGGTTTTTTTCAAATCAGATTTTCTCGTAAACTAGTTGACAGATTTCGATGATTTTAATATAGGGTCCTTTTTGTAGACAAAATAACATAGTATCCTAAATTTTTGTAAACAAGTTTTTTTTAGTTTGAAAAAGATAATATTTTTTTTAATTTTTGGTTTTTTCAAAAACGGTTTGTTCAAAATGTTTGATTTTTCATAAGAACTACAAATTGCAAGATGTTGGCATACTTAAAACAAAAGGAATATTTTTTTGAAAAGTTTAAAAAAAAACCGTTTTTAAAAAAACTTCATTTTTTCCAAAAATCGTTTTAACTATTGATTTTTAAGTGATGATTTTTTTCACTTTATTTAAATCGACATTTTTAAAATCGTCAAATCGTACCCAACCCTCTAGAGATGGATAGGATATGCATAAAAGCATTCAAACGCTCTGCGGCATAAGTTGGAGAAAGATCGCTCGGCAGTGCTAGTAGTCACTGAAAACGTGCACAGCAATGGACAAAGAGTTCTAATATTTGGTAGCACCGTTGCTCTTTTTTAGGCATCTGCAATCTGCTGGAGATACTCGAATATTTTCTCTCATCTGTTGCCAATTTTTTAGCTCTCCCTTCAAAGCTAACACCTAACACACAAGTGTAACGCCGCTGTAACACAGTAGGCAGCGTCGTTCCCTTTTATGTATATTCCTATGTCTATTCCTACTATTAAGAAATGATGGAATGCCAATAGAAGTCATTCATTGGAGATCCGTGAAGAAAGAAGGAAGCAAGCAGCTAATAAAAGTACAAACTTGTTAAATTATAAATTGAGTACTGTTTTTAATTAAATTGAATTACAAAATAAATATTGACTGTTTTACAAGGAAGAATAACATTTCACTTAACATTATTTATCATCTAGTAAAGGAATACTTTTTCCTATACTGGAAGTCGGTAATATTGTTCGGCCTATTTGTTTGACGGCCGGTGATTCTACGGATCGTGATTGCTGCACCAATTCCATTTGCGATGGCTTTAGCCTGATTAAAAAGTTTTTTGAATGTTTCCGTACTAGTTTCACGTTGCCTCTGCCGACTTGCAGTGGTCATTTAACAACTCTTGAAATTTGATTACTATGTACTGTGATGAAATCTCCATAGTATACACAAATACTGTCTGGGGGATATGTGCCCCCGTGCCCCCCTTAGATCCGTACTTGCTTGCCATGGCGATATGGCATCAGTAGCTGAATAATAAAGAGTATAGGTTGGTAAAATTTTCTTTTCTCTCCAATTGAAAAAAAAACTTTTAAAACGTGCTGTACAACCAAGTGCCTATGCTCCGAAAAACTCGTACGAGGGTGTCAGAAACCAAAGTAGACCTCATCTTCAATGTGGCGTCCAGGTGGAGGTAAGTCTCCGAGAACTTGATCTGCGAAATTCTAAGATGGCAGGTTAGAGATCGATCCTGCTGGAGAGGCATTATAAAGTATAAGCTTAGTAAGGAGCACTTTGCTTTGTAGCACCATTTATGGCCGAGGGTTCTGGCCATTCGGTTGAAAGTTGAACCTAAAAACACCAATTCGACACAAAGATAACACCTTTCCTCTAGAAATCAAAAAACATACTTACTTACCTACTTTTGATGACATAACTAGAGCGTGGTGCTCCTGAGCCTGAAAGCTGGAAAACATAATTAAAAAAAAAAAAAACGCACGAATGACTTATTTTATAAAGTTTATTAGAACTTGAAGGGTTTAAAGTGAAATCCTTAATTATTACAATTAACTACGTCTGTTTGAAGAGGCAACAATTTCAATACACCAAGTCATTGTTATAGTGTTATGTGATACTTCTTTAACTAGGCCACTAGATGTTCTCCCTAATCCAATATAACTTACACACCGTGAACAATAGTCGTCCATTATTGAAGGATTATATTGATTTGATATTTATTGCCAATACCATTACCAAACATGTTCCATGCAGCTGATGGTGGGTTTAAATTTTACTTTAAGTGTTCGACAATTGAAATCATGTCCCTTCATCAATGTAGGGAGCATTGCGAGTACGTAAATCTACCTTCGAGCTTCGAATTTACAACTTCAGTGTGCTCTTTGTCCTCTCTGTGAATGTTTGCGAAAGACCCCATTCCATCACGCAGCAGGCATTGCGTCTCCTATCAGATTGCGCACCCAAAAGTACCTCGTAAAACATTTTCACTGATATCGTTGAGAGTTGAGTGCACGTCTATAATCTGCACGCAAATGTCTGCAAATGTGTTTATGGCCCAATATAACTCAAATTCCTATAAATTTGTCCAAACAGAACAATACTTTGTTCAATGTGACAATAAAAAGCACAATAAATAATATATATAAAAAAAAAGTACTGAAATCATTGAAAATTGTAGGCGTTGAGTGTTCGTACCTTGCCAACATAAAAACCGACAACGACAAGGACAACGACAACCATCTAATAACAAATATACGTCTTGGATACCCCAATCCGTCCACCCGACCCCAAGACGGAGCCCGTTCCGTTAAATGCTTTTCACAAAATGTCTCGAATTAAGACCGATGTTCGTTCGAGAGAAACCGAAAGATAAATAATTCCCTGTAATTCTGTTGAGTTATTTTTGATATTATTCGGATGATAATGTGAAATCGATGTCCCCACTTGTGAAAAGTGAAATATAAAATTCAGGACCTTTGCCTTTGATTGGGCGAAATACGGAAGAGAAAGACGAAGAAGAACAGGATTCAGCCCCCTTCTTTCCTTGCATGGCTTTGTAGTTCTACCTTACCGGTTTGGGTTTTTGCCACTTGACTAAGTTTACGTTTCGATTTTGGAATGCCGTCTTTCTGCCAGAAATGACGGCGACGTCGCCGCGCCGTCGAAGGGTAGAACTCAAATCCCCATTCTCCAAAAAAAAATAAAGGAAAACAGAGAAAAGGACGATATGAGAAGGAAGGGTAGAGGATTGTAAATCAAAGTTCTCCATTCAATTTGATGTTGAGAAATTCGTTTTCATTTTCACCGGAACAAAGGAACTATCGATCCGAAAAGTCAAGAATATGAAAGCTGAAGCCAAAGAAAAAGACGATGGCAACGGCAACCGTATAGTATAGAGTAGCGGCGGACGCGGAAGAACGCGCACAACACATCCAGTAAGATGCTATTCCACCATTTTGGCATCAGTATTATATAGGCAAGGTGCTCGTAGCTCGTACCCGTACCGTTTCAAAAAGGATCTACCCAAGGAAATTGATTTGAAAGAGAAAGCAAAGGAACGAGCAGAATAGAGGCATTCTTCTGTGTTCATTTCGTAGTATACATTTCAATATTTGCCCCTTTGTTTGGATATCAAAACTTTGATACCTGCCTACCTTTTACTACCGTACACCTTTTTTGCCTACATACCTTTCAAGATAAAGTGGAGAGTGTGACATGAAGTGGATTCGCTTTCAAGGAAGATGAAATATCAGAATAAAAGATGTAAAATGGCACGGCATTGGCTTCGGCATGGCAGGAGCCGCGCGGCGTGCGTTTTGTATTATTTTATCTAAAAGTGGTTGATTACGAGTATTTTTGTCAAAAGTTATCTAGAAATTAAGAAAATAAATGATGAGTGTTCATTTTAGAGAAAGAATAGAAATTTGTGATGGATAGATGAACAAGAATAATAAAATTCAATATTTTTCAGTGAGTTTTCCAGTTGAGGAAAAAGTTTGGTTCTTGAAGGTTGATTTGGGTTGAGACATTTGGAAGGGTTGAGTGGGAGTGGTGTCAGGTGGTATTCACTAACGAGTATCTGTTAAAGATTTGAAAAAAAAAACTCTTCAATTCATTAGTTTTATTTGTATGGGAGATATTTCCATTTCTATTCTGTCGTGAGACGTAGCATCACCAAATTCATTTTTCATTCACGAATCGCCTAAACTAAGGCATGCAAAGATGCAACATCTCTAATGAGTTGCTCTTCTGTCTGCTGTCCTTGCTGTTGCAGTATATTCTCAGCCTAAAACGATGCAACAAGAAGTTGTTCTTCCTTCAGATCAGACTATTTGCATCCCTTTGTATATAAAAGTGAGTTCATATTATGCCGAATGATGCCGATCTACCTATACCAGGATAAGACGATCGGCAAAATATGGACGGTTGGACGCACTTTAATAGGGTCTTCAATGGCGAGTAGATTTTGCCGGCCTGTGGCGGCCATATTGTTTTGGTGACATCTGTCACGTATATTTTTTATTATTCACTATTCAGTTACCACCATGTCAAATTTCACGATTCAACATCAAGTCCAAACGATAAAAGCTTATTATCAAAATGAGTATTCGTTATCGTGGCATTTCGCAGTAGACTCTTCTACGTTTTGTGATCAACCATTCGAAGACGTCAACTAGGTCTACATTTTTTTTATCACCAGCTGACAATGCATTCTCAAAAGGTGATCGTTTGGTGTGGTTTTGACGAGGCGCCGCCGGCCGGCGCGGTGACGTCATTGGTCGGTAATTTTACAAAAAAAAACTAAACTAAAAATTAAAAAGGGTCTTCCAATAAGAGCTATTTCAGTAGTTGTCACTTTTGAAGGTGTAATTTTTGACATTTGACAAGTAGAATCAACGCCATTAAAAAAAATGGAACGATAGGCTCACTATAAAAATGGTGAAAATTTGGCAGAGACGGTTCGTAAAACTAAAACATTTTTTTGTCGTCGCGAAGCACCTTGCTGGACCGCAATTCCGAAATTGGTGGGAAAATTTGAGCTGTTGGGACAGCGATGTGAAGAATAAAACCCATGCACGACGCTCAAGAACAACTGAGAATATTGCTGCTGTAGCCCAAAGTGTTGAAGAAAACCCAGGTTTGTCCATTCACAATCGTTCTTTGGAATTGGGCATTCCACAAAAGTCATTACACAATATTTTGCATAAAGACTTGGGTCTTAAGGCTTATTAATTTCAATTGACACAAGAACTCAAGTCGGCCGATCATCAACAACGTCGGGTTTTTGCTGATTGGGTCTTTGAAATGATCCGGAATTGTATCGAAAAAAATCATCTTGACTGATGAGGCCCATTTTAACCTCGGGCGCTACGTCAAAAAGCAAAATCGTCGCATCTGGGGCTCGGATTTATTGTTAAAAAAACCTTTCCGTCCTCAACGGTGCGGTTTATGGTCCTACTTTTTCGAAAATGAGGTTGGAGCAACAGCTATACGGTGAATGGATTGCGCAATCGAGAGATGATTAATAATTTTGTATGGCTGGTAATTGGATGGCATTGATCTGGACTACGTTTAATTTAAACGAGACGGCGCTACGTGCCACACAAGCATCAAAACCATCGATCTTTTACGGAAAAAGTTTCCGTACCGTGTTATCTCCTGAAGAGGTGATCACAATTGGGAACCGAGGTCTTGTGATTTAACATCTTGCGACTTCTTCCTTTGGGCCACGTGAAATATAAGGTCTACGCCAACAGCCCAGCGCCAGCGTCAATTCAAGATCTCAAAGATGGAATTCGTGAAGCTATTGATTGCATACAGAAGACGCTTTGCGATTTGGTGATGGAAAATTTCATGAAAAGGATATTGTTGTGTAAGCGTAGCCATAGTATGAAGATGTGCGATAGCTATATTTTCTCTCCAATATTTTGTATTATGGTTTTGTGGCAATTCGAAGAAACACATTGAAGGGAAATACAACTCATACGCAAATTCCGTAAACCTTTGAACAGAATTCGAACTAAATTATCCATTTTATAAAAAAAAACCCCCACAAAACATTCTTCTTTCCATAGAATTCGTTTGATAACTTAATATACTCCTTATCGTTACTTCAATGGATAAAAAAAAGCAAAAAAAAAACAGAAATGCAGTTTTCAAAATTCCATTTTAAATTCGTCCCCAAGCCCCAGTGTGATTTGCCTTCGGTCTTTATTAAAGAATCTCCCTTTGAATCAAATGAAACTCCATATCCTGGTAACCACTGCACCAACCTAAACCAACCCAACATCGACCACACGGTGTCTGACTTCTGTTTTTTAACGAATACACTGTTACATTTTTTACAGTTTTGTTTATCATTTTTTCCAGTCTTGTACATTTTTTTCACTTCACAACAACTAACTGTAGATAAGGAACCACCACGTCACTTTGTGATATAAAATCTGCACTCACAGAACTCAAAGGGACTTCTTCTATACCACTACAACTCTTCTCATCTACCAATGCAAAGCAACTCACTATCAAATTCGGGAAAATGAGGAAGGAAGTAAAAAAAAAAAAAAAAACCCGCAAATTAAAAAGTGCAGAATGCTAGCTGAAGATATAGCTAGGACCTGATAGGAGAACTAGGAGCAGAGCCAGGAGACACCTTTTGAAAGCTCGTCATTGCTATCTCGAGTATCACTGTTTTTGCTATAATGACAGTAACGTGACTGTGAATTGCAGTACCTACCTGCTAGTTGGTATATATGTTTGGATTGCAGCTATTGACAGGAAGGACGAAATTTCAAAGATAAGTCTCTTATATTTGTGTCCGTTTTTTCATCAGTTTCCGATATTCTATGACAGTCATTATTAAGATGAGTATTCCTTATGAGTATGGTCAGAATGGTGATATAGTTTTGAAATAGGGTTTGTATAGAAGTTGGTATTTCTTTTAAATTTGAAAACTTTTAATTTTTACCAACTCAGTAGGATTGCGACCGACGAACGATGCGACGACGTGTTATTGTCGCACTCTGTAAATTTTGAGATTTGTTCAGGTTTATTACCAACGACCAGTACTAGCGTATTGACAACAATTTGAGTATTTTAAGTAAGGGCTTCATAACTGATTTCCATGTTCTAAGACCCTTTTAATATACTGTCTTCTCAGAATGATGTTGGAGAATGCTCCCTGTTCCGTCAAAATTGAAAGTCCAATTCCAAGCTTAAATGAGCCTTTTTAATAGCACTCTTTACTAAACCTGACATTTCCATTTATTGCTTGTAACACACAATAATTTCTTAACTGCCAAAAACTATGTTTAATTCAGTTTTAAACAAAAGTTTGTTCCGCATAAAAATAATTGGTTTTTACGTTTTTTTTTTTCATTTAAAAGATTTTAAAGATGTCAAATTCAAAGTTTTACACTAACGTCATTTTACCGGAGTCGAAAGAGCGACATCATGGATGTCACACATTTTTTCCGTTATGTTTTGTTGGCAAATTCGATTTTCTGAGTTTTTAAAAACAGATATCGCTAGCTTCTACGTCAACATTTTATGTTGCTCATTTTTTCCCTGAAGTGGCGATGCCTATTGTGCCAAGAGCTAGCTCAAATATTATCGAGATTTTTTGACAATTACTGTATGAACCTGATATCACATATCAGACTAGCAGTCCATATACATATATAATAGGTCCATAGTTCTTTTGTCGACGGCAAAAATGTTTACTATGTATATACATTAAAAAATAAAATGCACGACTGTGTCGCACGAACTTGCTCGAATGTGTGACAGTGGCTTAGGGGCTTGAGATTTTGATAAAAATTAAATTTTCAAAATTCTTAAATAAATACTTAAACTAATTTGAGCTGAAAAAAAGTACGCCATTTTATTTCTTGGATAAATTTGAATTTATGAGAATAAATTTATAAAAATCTGTGGAGCGGTTTTTTTTGAAAAACTTTTTGAAAAAAATTAAAAAAAAAAAAAAATTAAAAACGCCAGTTTATAGGTATTCAGCAAATACATTTATTTAAAATTTTTAGAAAAAAATTTAATAAGCAGTTTTCAAAATTTTAATTTTTTTTTTAAATGCCTTTAAAAATATAAACAAATATTTTTCAAAAGTATTGGTATGCAATACAAATTGAGCTACCTACAGCTATATGTGTGTGAAATTTCGAAAGAATCGGTTGAGTCGTTTTCGAGTTAGTCGAAAGCAAAAAAAACTTTCTTATGGAAAGTACATCTTAGCCATTTTTAAAAACTTTTTTTTCAGCCATATGATTGGTCGTACCTAAAAAGCAACACTGATTTTTTAAATAGAAATCGTTAGAGCCGTTTTTGAGAAAAATAAGCTTTAACGTAACGGTTGTATGACAGGTACCGTTATTTTTTGAGCTAAAAAAAAAATTCAATTTCCCCTCTGTACAATACCTAAAAAAGTCTTTATACCAAGTTTGAAGCAATTCGGCCCACTCGTTTGGGCTGTAGGCCTCTATACATACAGACAGACAGACAGATAGACAGACAGACGGACAGAATTTTTAGACCATCTTTTTTCGTCTTCGCTATCATTGTAATGTCATGTTTGATTGTGATCTCAAAACATTTTTTTTCGCATAACTTGCCTTATAGTACCGCAAGTAAAAATTGTGTATCCTAATCTTTTTTTTTTGATGATAAGTTCTTATGGGAGGGTTAACCGCTTTGTTGCGTAACGCGTTACGGCGCCACTCTATCTGGCTTCTCTCACGCATACGGCAGCAGTAGGCAGGCTCTCCTCTCTCACTTTAACCCACAGATAATCAATAAAAGATTTTTTTTTGTCAAATAAACTGTATTACTGAAAATAGGAAGTAAATTTGCTGTTTCAATCAGTGGATACAAGCCACCGCTGCTCTATTTTCAGATTAATCTGAATAAGCTTTAAGAAACGGAGTTTTGAAGCAATAGAGGGCGGCACAGTCAAGCAGAGCACGATAGATCTTATATACAATAAGTTGCAGTTGTATGAAAGTTTTTTGCTCTTTTCGACAACGTTTTTTTTAAATCATTATAAAAATCAAAAAATGTCCAAGTAAGTTGAATTAGAATTAATATATTCAAAACTGTATAGGTATATATTATTTTCCATTTTTACTTAAATATTTGTGAATTTTAATCTTGTTTTGATTTAAGCCTCAAACATATGGAAGTGTAACATTTTATAATCTAAAAGTACATTTTTATACCCTATTTTTACAGAATGGGTATATTATATTTGGTGTGGAGTTTGAAACATAGAGAAATAATGCCGTTAGTTATAGAAAAGTATAAAATATTCCGTCCGTCCATCCGTATGTATAATCTTAACAGGTCGCAAATTTTAGGCTAGAAAGGCGAAATTTGGTTAAACAACCTCAATCTGGCAACATTAAATTATGTTTTTTGTACAGTTACGATAAAAGCGCAAAGCTAAAATTTTGCACACGCAAGCTTTAGTTAAACCTTCTTCCAATTAAATACCTACAAATATTTAAATTTGGGCGTGGCTGACGCCCACTTTTCATAAAAAATCATCAATATTGTTTTTATAAAATAACAGTGCGAAAAACATTTTATTTTGTGGGTATTACTTGTACATAAACATCTTGTTTATGAAACCAAAACAATTTATTTTGGGCGTGGTTGACACCCACTTTTCATTAGAAACTTTAAAAAATTGTTTTTTTTTTAATAAACTGTATTTATAATGAATTCACAAGCCCAAATTTGTGCTTCTCTTAGTCGTAACTAATAAGGCTTGTGTATATGAAAAGAAATTTGGAATTTGAAATTTTTTCATGAAAGATCGAATAACGTAGTGTTAAAAATGTAGGGTACTATACCACTACTCAATTATAACCTTTTTCCGTTCGTTATATGAGAAATATATCAACAATTTTTGTTTGTACATTTTCTCAATACGCCCACTTTTAAGGGCGTGATTTTCAAAAAATACCTTTGTTCAGGTAAGATTGTAAAAAAACTACTCGATTAAGATGTAGTTTTACACACATGCCTATAAATTGACTTATGTATGATCAGTTAGTGCATTAAAATTTTTTTTTTTTCAAAGTTTTAGGACACACCACTTTTATGGGGTGTTTCGGCTAAAAGACGTAATATGCATTAATTTTTTAAGGTTTTCTAACTAGCGGTCACAGCTTTGAAGTAAGAAGATATTTCCATTCAAAATCTAGTTTTTAAAAATCCAATTTATAACTTGTTTTGTTCAAATCAAGCTGCAAGCTTAAAATTGCATGTCAGTTACATCATAGTAATTGGTTTGGCAATAAAAAGTCTTATCTTTGGGCGTGCTCGCGAATTCATTCTCATAAATAAATAAGAATATGTTATCCAACAGTTACTTGCAAACGTACTGTAGCTCTCGCTTATGTTTGTATATATATTTTATAAGCTTAAACAAAAGCAACGGTTGAGCTGATATCAGCAGTGAAGATGAAGCTATCGTTTCAATGGATATAAAGATGAGCAGTCTGTCACCACAGATATCTGATGAAGTTATTTCAGACTATAGGCAAAATAAAACACTTAGAAGTTCTACAGAAAACAAACTAAGTATCTTTAAAATATAAACTGCTCTTTGGATTTGTCATTGCTATTGTCACAATCGATGGAACTGCACAGTACCATGTGTTTAAAATATATGCATATATTCAAAAACCTGTTTTCCATATTTCTTTTCAAGAATCACAACAAATATCACTAAAAAACAAGTGTTTAGATGACAAAACATTATGTCGATGGATAGGATTTTCTGTATCTGTTGAACAACTCTCGTGCCACAATTGTACTACATGTACACTGTACAACAGTGGAGTGGATAGCTTAGTCACTCAGGTGAGAGATTTAAATCTCGGAAAAAAAGCAAATATTTCAAGGCAAAATGAAACTACAGATAAATAATCACAATCCAACGAAGGAAGACAACATAAAGGCCATAGGGTGATATACAAAAAAAACTGGAGGATGTGAATGTCGCGTCAAATTGAAACAACACAAAATATGGATGACGATAATACACAAAATCAGGCATAAGTTGGAATTTTAGAAGTGGTTATAGGTATTAACAAATAATAATTGTGTTTTCGGGACACAAAGAACCCAAATGAAATGAAAGAAGATCCATTGCATCCCCAAAAGTTGACTGATTTTTAGGCATTTGCAGTGAAAAAGTCCTTTTCGAGGACGTCGATAGAATTAGTTCAACGGTGATTTTTGAACGTTACTGTTAAATTCTAAACGACTTTTGAGTTATGGTGGTCAAATCAGAAATAGTTCGTTCTGCGATGGAGATTTCCGGGCAGAGTAATCTCTCGTTTTGGTGATCTCAACTGACTTTCCATATCTCTAGACCATATTGCGAAAGACTACTTCCTTTGGGATTTTTGAAGTCTTGCGTTTACCGCAACGAACTACAAAAAAAAAAAAATGTGTGTGCGTAATTCACACTCGGTTGAAGTGAAACTTCAAAGAAGTTGGTATACCTAATTTACGAGAGAATGAGATGAAAAACTCAGCCACCCAGCACCAGTTTTCGGATTACTTTCAAACCTTATGTTATGTTATGACTAAATGCTTTCAACACGTATCTGTACAAATACAAAAGTTTCACATATTCAAGCATACAGACGTACCGACATACTTTGCGTCCTTTTGACTCCCTTTTAAAGTATGAACTCCAGGACGCCACTATTTAAAACAAGTCAAAAAAATATTCGAAAACTGACTATTTTCAAAAATTCAGGATACTTTTTTAAAATTTAAATAATTTTTTGAATGCCAATTTTCTATAAATACTTTTGTTATGTATTTGTTTGAATTTTACATTCTTTTTGAATTAAGTTTATTGAAACCTTTTGTAAAGCTTTTCCTGTAAGACAGCATTTAAATCACGTACCTATATTAACTAACATACTAACTTAATCGTACCAACGCGCCTGCTCACTCGCTTTTGTTTAACATAATGCTTAGTAGACCTGAGTGAGAGGCAAAACGTATGATAGGAGAAAATGAGAGCTAGAATATAAGATACTGTGTCATAATTTTTTTTTTCATTCGTTCTCTCTCAGACTTGTTGCGATATATATTATTATACCCTATTCCATAGAATGGGTATATTGTATTTGGTGTGGAGTTTGTAACATAGAGAAATAATACACTGAACTACATAATATGAATTAAAAAGTTTATTGCGACAATTAACTTTTTTATTGAAACTCGTCCAACAAACAAGTTAATTGCGACAGTAAACGGCTGTTTATTGATTTCATTTTTCCATAATAATTCAATAAACTGTTAATTGATTATTAAAAAAATTTATTGAAATAGTTTATTGAATTTATACACAATTAATTGAAAGAGGTTATTGGTGCAATGAATGGTTATTTGCGGCAATAAACCGTTTATTGTGGCAATACACGGTTAATTGCAATAAGCGGTTTTTTTAACAAACTCAGTTTATTGGTGCAATGAACTCAGTTTATTTGCACAATTAGCCATTTATTGCCACAATAAACTGTTTGTTGAGACAATTAATAATTTATTGAAAGTTGACTTTTCTTAAATGGAAATTTGGATCATCAATTAATAGTTTATTTCGACAATAAATTGTTTATTGTCGCAATAAATTCATTAATTGGCGCAATGAATTCAGTTTATTGGCGCAATTAACTGTTTATTGCCACAATAAACAGTTTGTTGTTGCAATAAACTGTTTGTTCGGACAATTAATAGTTTATTGAAAGCTAACTTTTTCTCGAAACGGAACTTTGGATCATCAATTAATAGTTTATTGCGACAATAAAAGGTTTATTGAGACAATTAATGGGTTTTTTGTTGCAATAAATTCATTAATTACTGCAATGAAGTCAATTTATTGTCGCAATTAAGCGTTTACTATTAGGATAAAAGGTTTATTGCAACAATAAACCGTTTATTGGCACAATAAACCGTTTATTGCCGCAATTAGATCATTTTATTGGCGCAATTAATCGTTTTTTGCCAAAATAAACCTTTTATTGCCACAATAAACTTGTTTACTTGTTTATTGGCGTAGTAAAATTAGTTCATTGGCGCAATTAACTAGTTTATTTGCGCAATAATTAGTGCCATAAACTCGAGCAATGAACTTAGCTTATTGCACCAATAAACGAGTTCATTGGCGCAATGAACTCAGTTTTTACCACAAATAACGTATTGATAAAAACTTAAGTAAAATATTAAAATTTTTATTTATTTACATTTATAAATAACAAAAGTATTTATGTATATAAATAAACTAGCAGACCCGTGCTCGCGTTGCTTCGCAAAGTTTAATAGCGCTTTATTAACCAAAAGTTTATTTATACATACTTACCATATATAAATGAAAAGTTAGATTATCTTTAATGGAAACATACAAAAATAGACTTTATTGTTTTTTATAATTTTTTATTTCAAAGCCTCTGAATAAACAATGTTGGCAGTTTTATTATTTTCAGGAAGAAGTAAATACTGATTATTTTTTGAGCCAACTCTTGAAAGTGCAACATAAAGCTGACCATGGGAAAAAACATTTTCCCTTAGGTCAACCCCAATAAATTTAAATGATTGACCCTGTTAATTGTCATGCAAAAGCATGGTTTGATTGGAAATTGTACCCGTCTGAATTGAAAACTAATCATTGGTATCCTTGGAATAACAGCATATTGTCCTACTGCTGGTCGAGTTAGAATTTGAACCTTTTTTATATTTTTGGAAAGTTCTTTGATTTGGAGTCGTGTTCCGTTGCATAGGTTTGGAGGACTTAGATTTCTTATCAGAATTATTGGTGTACCAATTTTTAAGTAAATTTTTTTTTGTGTAAATTTTTTCAATACATCCACTTTTAAATGCGTGATTTTGATAAAATACCTTTGTTCAGTTAAGATCGTTTAAAAACTACTCGATTCAGCTGTAGTTTTACACGGTGAAATTTCAGTTTGGCTTAATTTCGTTTTCGAAAACGAAATAAGGCCAATTTGGCATTATTTCAATATCAATTTTCACACCTCTAAGATGATACGGTATTGAGGTTCATTATCTATTTTCAAACGTAATGGATTGAAAAGGTATTTATTTGATTGTCTTTCTTTTATGTATTAGAAAAATATTTTCTGTGCATGAGTAAAATCGCTCGATTTTTAGGAATTAAGGTTTATCTGATTTTTTTTAAATTTTCAAAAACGGATATTGGGGATATGAGATTACGTTTGTGTGGGAATGAATCTCATGGGTATTGCAAGTATCTGTTTTCGGAAATTTTAAAGAATCAGATAAAATAATCGTTAAAAAATCGCGTCTTATTTCCATTATTTTTTCGCTCTTATTTCTATTAGTGCATGGAAATAAGACCAAATTGGCCTTATTTCGTTTGGCCTTATTTCACGTCACCGTTTTACACATATGCCTAAATACTGACTAATGATCAACGCTTAGTTAGTGCTTTAAATTTTTCATAGAAATTTTTAGGGAACGCCCTTTTTTAAAGGGCGTTTCCGTCAAAAGACGTAAAATGCATTAATTTTTTAATATTTTTTAACTATCGGTCGCAGTTTTGAAGTAAGAAAATGAACACTTCGGTTTGTATACCTTGCTTACGTAGCAGAGTGTAGTTCAAGAATTATTAAAAACACACATAATCGCTATTTCCTATCAAAATCTAAATTCTAAAAATTTTAGTTTTTGTCTTGTTTTGTTCAAATTGATCTGCAAGCTTAAAATTGAATGATGAGTTCATATAGTGATTACCCTGGCAATAAAATGTCTCAGCTGTAGGCTTGGCACACGCCTTTTTTTATTGTGACAGCCAGTTATTGTACATCGGCCGAACTAAATTTATTGAATTTTTCCCTGCCTGCTAAAGAAGAATTTTGTTTCCGATACTGGAACAGCGGCTGGCTGCGAAGGAGGCGAACACATATTATGCATATACATATAAAAAAAGGAATAGGGTATCCAACAGTTCGTTGCAAACGTACTGTAGCTCTCACTTATGTTTTTATTTTGTTTTATTTACGTCTGAAGTTTCCTTGGATATTATTTCCAATTTATTACCTATTCATTTTTTTTTATTCCAGCCGTTGCCATGGATTTTATTTTAATCATGAGCATATCTGTACAAAAAATTGACAAAAAATAAGAAAAAATGAAATATCTGTACTTACCAAACAAATTAAACAAATATAAATTAGCCCTAAACATTCTTCGGAAAATAAAGAATATTATAAAATTTGTTTCAAGTAAATCGGTGAAGTACTTTTCGAGATCATGTGGGCCAAACATTTTTCTAGTTACGTCTTTATATAATAGTAAAGATAAAAACTTTAATATATTTTAAAAATTTCTATAAATAATTTATCGTGGCAATACGTAGGTACATATTACATATACTTACATTAAATTTTTTTCTTCCAACCTTTCTTCAAATTTTTAACGTTTTTCTGAATTGAGTAAGAATTTTAAATGAAGAAATGAAAGATTTTAGTTAAACGTTATAATAACATATTTTATTAAGATTACTGTAAAAACCATTTTCATTCATTGGTACAATTTAAAAGGATATAAGCCTTTTTGCAATTGTTGTTATTTTGATTTGATTGTAGTTTTGGTCCCATTTCTGTCCTTCCGAGAACATTTTAGTGTCGGTACTAGATACCCGTGAAGTTCCCACAAAATAGCAGCATCCCGACAGTCTGAAAATAAGAATGAAAACGTGGATATACAATTTTGATACATAATCATCTAGTATTTAACTAGTACGTATAATAAATCGGTTCAGTAAAGAAATAATAAAAAATAAAAATGTTAACAGTAAAACTATATTCAACTTACTTTCTTGAATATTTTCAGAACCAATTTTTTTCAGAACGTCCATGATGGTTCTTTCCTTGACTCTCTATTCCGTAGCTAAATATTCCTGGATCTTCGAAATAATATTCTCCCACCGCTCAAGGAAAGGGTTGTGGTTCCTAAACATGAAATCAAAATCCATGTCCACCTTAGAAAAAATTGAAAAATGTATTCATACTGTATTTTAAAAAGTTCCAAAAGTTGAAACTAAACTTGCATCAGGAAAAATATAAAATTTTAATCAAACCTGAAACGGATCAGACAGTATTGTTTTGATCTTCTGATCTTGATCTATCGAATATCCTGAAAAAGAATTATAGTTAAAAAGGGAATAATTTAAAGAATGAAAAAATATCTGTTGATTTAAAACAAATCTGCGAATCATTGGGACTGTCAATTTTGAAATTGAAAATATAATTAATGTTTTTTTTATTATTTGCAGTTTTGTAAACAACTTTTTGTTTTCCCCATTATATTCAGTCTCCCCTATATTAATAGCTTAACTCACCTTGTCTTTATTTTGATATTTCGATAGGTATAGGTATAGTTTTTTAAAATTATCTGGATGAGTTCTCTGCTGGGTTTTTACTTCATTACATAGGCACAATATGAAAAAAAGAATTAAAAAAAAAAAAAAAAACAAATAGTAAACAAAAAATATGGACAAATCGGCTCTAAATCTAAATAAATAAATAAATGGTTTGTTGTGACAATAAATGGTTTATTATGACAATAAATGACTTATAGAAAGTTTTTAAAATGGAAATTTGAATTATCGATAAATTTGTTATTGCGGCAAATAATGATTTGTGGGGACAATAAATGTTTTATTGAAAGTTTTTAAAATGGAAATTTGAAATATCGATAAATAGTTTATTGCGATAATTAATGGTTTATTGTGACAATTAATTATTTATTGTGACAATATATGGTTTATTGTGCGAATTAATTATTCATTAAAAGTTAAGTGATGTTTTGTGAACCATTTTAAATTGGAAAATTAATGATACAAAAATTCTTAATAAACCATTTTCTTGCCAAAAGAAATTCAAATATGTTTATTCCTAAATAGAAAAATATATGTAATTGTTACTTACTTGGTTATATTAGAGTAGAAATGAATTTTATGTTGACTAGTCAATTTATTGTCTTTAGCACTTCAACACTTGGACTTTCACATTGTTAATTAATTGTTTTAATAGTCTTTATTGTTTTAACGCTAATACTTTTTGTATAGTCTTTGATTACATGATTTGTCTAAATAGTCGTTATAATACTCTTTTCACACTTTTACTTTTTCACCTTGTGTCAAATTCAAAACGATTACGACAAGAACACGAAATAGACTAAATCGTGATCACTGGACAATTCTTATTGTACTTTCATGTTAATTATGGTCATAAATAGTTGTTTGTCCCAATAAATAGTTGTTTGTGCCAATTAACAGTTTATTGTGCCAATGAACCTTGCATTGCAATAATAAACTTTTTGTTGGGACAATAAATAGTTTATTGAAAGTTAACTGTTTTTTAAAATGGAAGTTTGGATTATCAATAAATAGTTTATTGCGATCATAAAAGGTTTATTGTGCCAATAAATGATTAATTGAAAGTGAACTGTTTTTTTAAATGAAAAAATATGAATTATCAATTAATAGTTTATTGTGACAGTAAATGGTTTATTGAAAGTTAAGTGTTTTTTGAAATGGAAATTTGGATTATCAATAAATAGTTTATTACGACAATAAATGATTTATTGTGTCAATAAATGGTTTTGAAAGCTAATTGTTTTATGAAATGGAAATTTGGATTATCAATTAAATGTTTATTGTGGTAATAAAAGGTTTATTGTGTCAATAAATGGATCATTGAAAGCAAACTGTTTTTTGAAATGGAAATTTGGATTATCAATAAATAGTTAATTGCGACAATTAAAGGTTTATTATGACAATTAATGCTTTATTGAAAGTTTTTTTTTTTTTAATGGCAATTTAATTTTGTTTGTTGAACTTTAAAATAAATTAAATTAATAACTTCTGATTTTAGTCATTTTATTTGAAGATCAGATCTTTTTTAAAAATAAAAATCCATTATAATTTGAAACAGAATACCATTAGATTTTACAAATTATTAATATTAGCCACTTGTTTTATGAAAAAAGACTTCGATTCAAATTTTTAACTCGTTTACTGTGGAAATAAACTGAAATAACAATTGAGATTTCGAAAAAAATAATATTAAATTTTAATAAATTATTTATTGGCACAATAAACGCTTTTAAATGCTCAAAACTTGTAATACAATTAAAAACTTTATTGCGACAATGTAGAAGTTTATTGCAACAGTAAATAGTTTCTTAAGTTTCGGACTTCGTATTCAATAAACTCAAATTAATTGTCGCAATAAATAGTTTATTGATTACGGAAATCTGAAAACAATAAAAGTTTATTGTGACAAGAAAAAGTTCATTGGGACAAAGAAAAATAAGTCAATAAACGGTTTTTCTAATTTTTATGAACAATATTATTTTCAGTGTACCGTTAGGTATAGAAAAGTATATATATTCTGACTCAGAATCAAAAGCCAAGTCGATTTAGCCATGTCCGTCCGTCCGTCCGTCCCTCCGTCCGTCCGTCCGTCCGTCCGTCCGTCCGTCCGTCCGTCCGTTCGTATGTATACTCTCTAGAGGTCGCAATTTTTGAGCTAGAAAGCTGAAATTTGGTATATATAATCTTTGGTTCAAGAGTAAGGCTAAGTTCTTGAACCGGTAAAATCCGCCCACAAACACGCCCACAATCGCCATTTTTGTTGAACAACCTCAATTTAATAAAATTAAATTATGTTTTTTTGTACAGTTACGACAAAAACATAACGCTAAAATTTTGCACACGTAAGCTTTAGGTAAACTTTCTTCCAATCAAATAAAAATATTTCAGTTTGGGCGTGGCTTACGCCTATTTTTCATACAAAACCATCAATATTGTTTTTATAAAATAGCAATTGTTATATTAAAGCGAAAAACATTAAATTTTGTGGGTCTTACTGGCACATAAACATCTTGTGTATGAAATCAAAAAAATTGATTTTGGGCGTGGCTGACGCCCACTTTTCATTAGAAACTATAAAAAAATTGTTTTTGTAAATAAACGGTATTTATAATTAATCCGCAAGCCAAAATTTTGCGTCTCTTAATAGAAACGAAAAAGTTTGTATATGAAAAGAAATTTTTGAATTTTGGGCGTGGCTTACGCCTACTTTTCATGAAAGAACGAAAAACGTAGCCTTAAGAATTTAAGGCATTTCCAATGTTTAATTTAAACCTTTTTCCTTCCGTTCGTTATTTGAGAAATATATATAGTGCTTCAAATTTTTAAGACACGCCCACTTTTAAGGGGCGTTTCCGTCAAAAGTCGTATAATGCATTAATTTTTTTAATGTTTTTTAACTATCGGTCGCAGTTTTGAAGTAAACAGATGAACACTTTGATTTATATTTCTTGGTTACGTAGCAGAGTGTGGTCCAATAATTGTTAAAAACACCCATAATCGCTATTTCCATTCCAAATCTAATTTTTAAAAATTTAAGTTTTGTCTTGCTTTGTTCAAATCGATCTGCAAGAATAAAATTGAATTTCACTGAGCTCATATCAATTGCCTTGGCAATAAAACGTTTTAACTTTGGGCGTGGTGCACGCCTTTTTTTATTGTGCCATCACTAATTGAACATCACACCGCATAAAATTAATGTTATTGAATTTTTTTCTGTCTGCTAAAGAAGAATTTTGTTTCTGAAACATCGGCTGTTTGCGGGAGGCAGACGCATGCACATACAAAAATATGGGGAATAGGGTATCCAACAGTTCGTTGCAAACGTACTGTAGCTCTCGCTTATGTTTTTTAATTGATTTACATATTTGCTTAAAAGAGTCATGTTGCATTTCCGTTTCGTCGAGTTTCAAATTACCCCGATATTAAAGAAGTTTCACTCAATAATAACACACCACGCTGACATCTTACTAAAAAGCTGTAATACGCAGCCGCATACAGTGTACAGTAGCTCACGTAGTTTTCACATACACTAACACACGTTAAATGCTCAAATACAAGCACGTATTAAACAGTGTGCAATATACATACACACCGACATCTGCTCTCTCGCTCTGGCTCACAAATTAGAGGCGACTATGCTTAGAAGACGGGAGTGGGGACGCTACGAAGTATGGGACAAAGAGGAGAGACCGATAATATAAAATAGTATGTGTATTTCTGTCTCATTCTTTCCTGGCTTCATCCTACACATTTTTGTATTTGTGTCTCTTACCTGTCGTTTTTTCCGTTGCATCCGGTTTGAAATCACAGCGATTCTAAAGAAGTTTCACTTCAAAAATCTGGGTAGTTACCAGATAAATAAGGGCAGATTACCTTCTTTAAAAATACCTCAAATACTAACCTTCCTAAAAGAAACCAATTTGGAGGAAGTGCTGTAGGACGAGTATCCTCATCCAGCTCTAAAAGGGGCACAATAGATCTTTAAGGTCGCAGTGCGCTTTTCCCCAATTTAATTCATTCATGCAACTTGAAATAAAATGCATACGATGAAACATAACACAGTTTCCGAGCAAAGAAGTTCAAACTCTTGTGTTTATGTTCCGCATTTTAATTTATTAAATTTAGTCGTTTATAAACAGAGATGTCCGTTATTTGTTTTTTTAGCCAAAACAACATTTAAAAAAAAAACATACTGTTTTCTTAATATCTATTCTTTTTTACGAATTTTGAATGCTTTCGTAATATGTATGAATAATCATGAGAAAACTGACGATATATCGATATATTGATTTTTTTCACCCGATAATTATCGATACTGTTGAATATCGATACGATAAATATCGATATATTTTTTACTTGCCCATCCCTACATTGATCAAAACAAACAAATGCCATGGAGCACGTGCCTGAATGAGTAAGATTATAGTATTTATATTCTCACTCGTTCGTGCACACGGTGAGCTAATGCGAGTCATCGGTGCCGCCATATTGGAATACTGAGCGTTACTTCCGTCAGAAAAATAGTATGTATTTTTCTGTCTCATTCTTTCCTGGCTTCATCCTACACATTTTTGTATTTGTGTCTCTTACCTGTCGTTTTTTCGTTGCATCCGGTTTGAAATCACAACCATTCTAAAGAAGTTTCACTTCAATAAAAACCGCCAGTCTGTAGCCAGAATTCAACATGCCGTAAAACCAGCATCAACTAAAGGGAGATGATGGAGGTAACCGCGAAATAATTTGTTCAACTTACTTTTATTCTTTTATTAATTCTTCATTCTCAAGTTAATTTTTGGTAAAACAAGAGATGTAAATTTGTTTGCACCACCCTCCTTTCGGTTTCAAAAACGAAGTTATTTCAAAATTGAAGTTATTGTTTTTCGCTTTCAAAAGAAAGATACAATTAAAAATTTCATTTTCAAAATCTTTTATGAGCACTATTAAATGTTTATCAATTTTAAACATTAATAACCCTTGAATCTATCAGGCCTTATCTATAAACTGAACTGAAAGGCAATCTAAGTTACAAAAGATTTAAAAAAAAAAAGTTAATTCATTTGTGGCTGTCAATTGTGATAAACACTTCTCTCTACTTCAGTAACAAAGAAACATTTATCTCGTGACACCCTGTGTATGGCATCTCGTTTATAACACTGAACCTACTCGTACAACTCTTGTATGTAGTAAATATAGTTAGGTATATGTATATGTAGGTATTTTCTTATCCATTCAATCACCTACTCTATATGACGAGTAATGCTTGATGGAGGGCCTACCACCCGTCTTCCGCCACCGGTTTACTCCCACCCTGAATTTACAAACACAAACTTATATCGCCGGCAGATAAAATATTTATTTTAAAGGCTTTTGCACCATGCACATCCAACCTCACTCCTTGCATATGTATGTACAACTCGTATATACATATCTACGTACAACCTGTAGGTATAGATAAAATGACAACCACCTTTGTACCGTACGTCCGTACGTTGTACACCATCCTTTAATTTTGAATAACCAAGTGCATACCAGTGTGATTTGCCCGCTTTGCTGTGGTGGCATCCAACATGTATACTATAGAATCAGGATGCAGGACCAGGCATCAGCAGGATAACAGAGGATCCAGGATCGATTTTTCGGAAGGTGAATGCAGACATCCGAAATCATGAGTAATTTGTTTCTGTGTGTGTGTGTGAGTGCGAAACGAGCCTGCTGGTTTTTTACAATGTCGGACCCTGCTGTCATAATAACATAGCAAGTCCTGCTGAGCTGAGCTGTGGGCGGCTGAAAGGTCGGCAATTGAAAAAGCAAATATGTACGAACACACCCACAACCTGGGGTTCACCATCACCAACGGTAAGCTGAGCACACGGGCTTGGGTTACAGTTTACAGTTTACAGTTTTACATTCGACACAGAGGACAATCCTTCCGGGTGGATGATGTGGTTCATGCAGGCTTATAGTTTGCAGAATACAAGACCATGCCATTCCATCCCCTGAAAACCCCCTTGGAATGCCAGTTTCAGCTCCAGTGGGACTTTATACCATATTCTTCGGTCGAACTCTTCTCATGTTTCGAGAACAGCTTTATATATGTATATACACTGCACCTATACACATATGTATAACGGTGCCTTGCATATAGTTTAGCCCTCTGATGCTAGTGTACAAATGCAATATTGGATGTGGTGACGACAATGAAGTATAGAATTTTCTCAGCGTTTTTCTAGCTCCCGGAAGGCACTACACAGAGCATAACCAACAGCAAGTTTATAGGTACACATGTCCTATAGCCTAGCCCGGCTTGAAACATATGATGTATATTATAAAGTAACGTTTTTGGTTGAGGTATACAGTTACTGTACGTACCTACTTGTGCCAAGAGTGTTGTGTATATTCATTTAATGACACTCATCCGTTTTGAAAGGTTTGTTACTTGAGGAGCCTTTTGCTTTCGCCTTCGCATTTTCATGCGTCCTGCCTGATTTCTGCTGCTACCTATGCGATTCTATACTTCATTCTATATTGAGCTTGTTAATTTATTTTCCAAAGTTTTCCCCTCAGGAATTTTGATACTTTGAAGGAGAAACTATTAAGTGCTGACTTAACTTTTACTATGCCTTTACAATTATTATTATTGCTACAGAAGTCAGCCTTTTTCTTTCTCACTCTCTCCACGTCTCATATAAAATTTTGAAGAAAAGTCCTTTATGTGTATAAAAATATTCTTATACGTTCCTTAAGCCATCTGGTTGACTGGAACACATTGCTGTGCCCTTAAGTGGCATAAACAAATCTCTCAATCTAATAGAGACGAAAGGTTTCTCAATTTATATTGTGTATGGAGTATGGACTTCATGGACTGTGGTCTGTGGACTTTCACAATCTTAAAAGAGCTTCTATATACATAAATACTACAAACAAGGATGTAGTAGATATATCCTCTTGGAATACTTTTGTCTTTGTCTAAGGAGACAAACATATGATTTTCTATAGACCTGCTGTTGCTATAAGGACGAGACTTAGAGTAAGACAATCCAGGTGCAGACAATAATGTTGAGTTTTCATTAGGACACAATATCAGAAAAGACATGTTGTGCATTTGAATATACTCGTAGGTAGGTAATTGGCATCAATCGAGGATGCAGCTATATCTTGCATCGTTCGAAAATGTATTTAAGCTTCAAATTTTCTGTATGCTAGTTTACGAATTTTTTTTATTTTTAAGTGTTTAATAGTATACATTTATATATTTATAAAGGGTAGGGTGGGGCACCTTTGACGAGGGTGCAGTTTGGATTCTTTAATTCCAGAAAAGCGGCTTTTCATAAAAAAAAATCTTTGATGATAAATTCTGCAACACTGCATGTATTCATCACACACGAATCGTAAAAGTTCTTGTTCAACTTTTGCGATGGCTTGGACCTGTTTTTGTGTAGATTTTTGTAAGATTTTTTTCTGTATATTGTTTTAAGATTCTTGGTATCGTTATATTAATTTAAAATTTGTATAGTTACTATTTTAATTTCTTTTTTTAAGTTTTGTAATGTGTGACAGTGGTCTAGGGGCTTGAGATTTTGATAGAAATATATTTAAAAAAAAAAAAAATTCTTAAATAAATGCATACTTTAACTAATTTGAGCTGAAAAAAAGTAAGCCATTTTATTTCTTGGATAAATTTGAATTTATGAGAATAAATTCATAAAAATCTGTGGAGCGGTGTTTGAGAAAAAAAGTTTTTTTTTTTTTTAATTTTCGAAAAAAATAGGTATTCAGGAAAAACATTTATTTATAATGGGGAGAGTACGATAACTTGTCCGCCAAGATTTAATAACGGGGTTTGATAGAGGGGTTAAATAAAAGCATTTTTTACTATGGGAGGGGGTCTATCTCGCCCCGTTTAGAAGGTAGGGGCAATTTTCGAAAAAATGACTTAATCAAAAAAAAAATTAAAAAACAACGGTAACACCTACAATAAAGATCTATACCGGGTTCGAAAGCCAGAACTCTGTTCTTTAATTTTCAATTTAAATTTTTTTATTTATGAAAATAGTTTTCAAAAAAATTGCATTCAAACTCAAAATTTTGATAAAAAAAATGAAAAAAAAAAGTTTTGACCATTTTTTTCCAAATTGTGAAAGTAAATGCCAAATTGGCTTCGCATGTTCGATGCTCATATTAATTCTGAATTAAACGCAAGAAACCAAATAAATTTATATCTTTTAGGTTTTGAGAAAATTGAAAATTACTAAAACTACTTTCTTATGAGGTTTTTGTTTTTTTGGTATTTACGGTGATCTCGCTTTGAGGATTGATGTCATCTTTGTTATTAAAGTACAGCAAATTATTTAGCGCGTTACCCAGAATGCACCACGAGGAGGTAGAATTGCATTGCCAAGCGAAGCGGGCCACCCATGTACTGTTAATAACAAAAACTATTTGATATAGGCGCCTGCCTGACAAATATACATACCCTTAGCGGAGCAGCGAAGCTGCGTGAGCGCGGTGTGCCCCCGAAAAAGTAGGAGAAAATCAAAAGATCCCGCGAAGCAGGCCACCCAGGTGCAATTGATTACAAATACTATTGACACAGGCGCCTGCCTGACATATAAACATACCCTTAAAAAGGAGGTTAAAATCCCTAGATCCTGCGAAGTGGGCCACCCAGGTACTGTTGATACCATAAACTGTTTGAGTTCGTCTGCCTGACGTCTGGAATGTGTGTTAGCACTGTATGGTAAGCAAGTTTACTCAAATACCAAAAATAATACAACTTGATTACAAAAGTAGTTTTGGAAATTTTCAATTTTCTCAGTAACTAGAAGACATAAAAAGATTCGGTTTTTTGTATTCCATTTAAGAATTAATATAGGCACTGATGACAGAAAGCCAGTTTAGCACTTTATTTTACAATTTTGAAAGAAATTGGTGTAAACTTTTTTTTTTATTTTTTTGTATCAAAATTTTGAGTTTGCATGCAAATAATTTTAAAACGATTGACATTAAGAATTTCATTTTAATTTAAAACTAAAGAACAGATTTCTGGCTTTCAAAACCGGTATAAAACTTCATTGTAGGTAATACCATTCTTTTTTAAGATTTTGATTTCCATTTTAAGTCATTTTTTCGAAAATCGCCCCTACCTTCTAAACGGGGTGAGATGGACCCCCCTCCCATATTAAAAAATGCTTGTATTTAACCCCTCTATAAAAAACCGTTATCAATTTTTGGCGGCCAAGTTATCGTACTCGTGCCTTTATCTTCCTAATCTTACTAATATTATAAATGTGAAAGTTACGATGTTTGGATGTTTGGATGTTTGTTGCTAACTCACGCCAGAACGGCTAAACGGATCTGGATAAAATTTGGCATAGAGATAGCTTATAGTCTGGAATAGCAGATAGGCTATTTTTTATCCCGGTAGAATGTATGGTTCCCGTGGGATAGATTTATTTTAATTTTTGAAATTACACTTGAATGGCTGAACTCATCTGAATTAAATTTAGCACAGAGATAGATTATAGTCTGGAATATCATATTGGCTACTTTTTATCCCGGTAAAATGTAAGGTTCCCGTGGGATAGATTTGATTTAATTTTTGAAATAACACCAGAATGGCTGAACGGATCTGAATGAAATTTAGCACAGAGATAGATTATAGTCTGGAATAGCATATTGGCTTCTTTTTATCCCGGTAAAATGTATTGTTCCCGTGGGATAGATTTGTTTTATTTTTTTAAATCACACCAGAATGGCTGAACGGATCTGAATGAAATTTAGCACAGAGATAGATTATAGTCTGGAATAGCATATTGGCTATTTTTTATCCCGGTAAAATTTATGGTTCCCGTGGGATAGATTTGTTTTAATTTTTGAAATCACACCAGAATGGCTGAACTCATCTGAATTAAATTTAGCACAGAGATAGATTATAGTCTGGAATAGCATATTGGCTACTCTTTATTATGGTAAAATGTAAGGTTCCCGTGGGATAGATTTGATTTAATTTTTGAAATAACACCAGAATGGCTGAACGGATCTGAATGAAATTTAGCACAGAGATAGATTATAGTCTGGAATAGCATATTGGCTTCTTTTTATCCCGGTAAAATGTATTGTTCCCGTGGGATAGATTTGTTTTATTTTTTTAAATCACACCAGAATGGCTGAACGGATCTGAATGAAATTTAGCACAGAAATAGATTATAGTCTGGAATAGCATATTGGCTATTTTTTATCCCGGTAAAATGTATGGTTCCCGTGGGATAGGTTTGTTTTAATTTTTGAAATCACACCAGAATGGCTAAGTGGATCTGAATGAAATTTAGCACAGAGACAGATTATAGTCTGGAATAGCATATTGGCTACTTTTTATCCCGGTAAAATGTATGGTTCCCGTGGGATAGATTTGTTTTAGTTTTTGAAATTACACAAAAAAGGTTGAACTCATCTAAGTGAAATTTGGCACAAAGATAGATTATAGTCTGGAATAGCATATTGGCTACTTTTTATCACGGTTAAATGTAGGTATTAAATTATAAAGCTATTAAAGAAGAAGAAGCTAGATTACGATACAGTCTACTTCTTGATCTAAAACGCGAGCGAAGCCGCGGGTAAAGGCTGGTAATACATATTTAGAAAAAAAATTTATAAGCAGTTTTCAAAATATTAATTACAAATTTTTTTTAATGCTTTTAAAAATACAAAAAAATATTTTTTGAAAATATTCCGAAAGTATCGGTTGAGTCGTTTTCGAGATATTCGAAAGCAAAAAAACGGCCCTATGGAAAGTACCGTTCTTAGCCATTTCTTAGGTACCTAAAAATCAACAGATCAACACTGATTTTCTTAAATCGAAATCGTTAGAGCTGTTTTTGAGAAAAATATAAGCTTTAACGTAACGGTTATATGGCAGGTACCGATGAGCTAAAAAAAAAATTTCAATTTCATCTCTGTGCAATACCTAAGTTTGAAGCGATTCGGCCCACCCGTTTGGGCTGTAGGTGTCTATATATACAGACAGACAGACAGACAGACAGACAGACAAAAATTCTAAAAACGGTTGTTTTGGCTTCTGTTTGTCTAATAGAGACTCCCCATATTAGTTTTGCATCTATATCTTCAATGTACAGACATCGACCCGTTACAATCTATACATCTATACACATAAATAAAAATGAAGTGTCTGTTTGTAATTTCAAAATATCAATTTTTACTAAATGCGAATGGAAGTACATAAGGTACTTAGAACAAAAACGCAAGTTTTAAAATTTTTGTCTGTCTGTCTGTCTGTCTGTCTGTTTGTTCCGGCTAATCTCGGAAACGGCTTAACCGATTTTGACGGGATTTTCACTTGCGGATAGCTGATGTTGTAAGGAGTAACTTAGGCTATTTTTATTACTCCTGTAGGTGGCGCTGCGGTCGCAATTTTCAAAAATTCTTATTTATGGGCCGATTTTGACGGGATTTTCACAGTCAAATAGCTGATAATCTATACACATCTATACACATAAATAAAAATGGAGTGTCTGTTTGTAATTAAAAATATCAGTTTTTTTACTAGATGCGTATGAAAGTATATACGGTAGTTATAACAAAAACGCAATTTAAGAAAATTTTGTCTGCCTGGCTGTTTGTTCCGGCTAATCTCGGAAGCGGCTAAACCGATTTTGACGGGATTTTCACTGGCGGATAGCTAATGTTGTAAGGAGTAACTTAGGCTATTTGAATTTTTCCTGTAGGTGGCGCTGCAGTTGCAATTTTCAAAAATTCTTATTTATTAGCCGATTTTGACGGGATTTTCACAGGCAGATAGCTGATAAGCCGAATTAACTTAAAATTAGACAGTATCTATACACATAAATAAAAAGTGTAAAATATCAGCTATTTACTAAATACATATGAAAGAATTATTATTTTCAATACATTGATGAATTTTGGCGAAACGAAGTTCGCGGGTCAGCTAGTTTTATTATATGTATAGATTAATAAACCTTTCTAAATTAATGCAGTTTTAGAATTTTAACAAAAACGCCCCTTGAAGGTGGGGTCCTTAAACTATGGGTAGGAAAATATAAATCGGAAAACTTTAAACACACTTTTTTAAGAAATATTTGTTATATTACCTAGGTACTTTCGACAAAAACAAAATTCCTTGCTTTTATGAAAAGTGCACAACAAATATAACATTTGGGCTTGCCCCTTTGTTACAAATTGAAAAAAAAAATGCGATTCTGTAGTTTCTTATGGAAAGTTGGAGTTAGCCACATCTAAGCTCCAAAAAAATTCTTTCATTAGGTACACAAATTTTTGTTGTAGTTTGGCAATTCCGTATCCTGCGATGACAAGTACTTAGCGCCATTTGCGTCATCTTTCTTTTACTCATTATAATAATTACGTATAATATTCAAACTACTTCCATAACGAATAAAACTCATTCATTTCTGTATTCTGAAACCCAGCGGCGGATTTACATATTCGCCGCCAGTAGGCTATTCAAATTTTGCCGCCCCTACTGACCTCTGCAATTCACTATCATAATGATATTATTTACATGTTTTTAATGTTTTACTTCGAAAATCAAAGCCGATCGTTTTGAGGTACCAGGAAGCCGTTCCGACTATTTTCAATAAGACGTCCGTGTATATGTGTTACTTATATTTGATGTCTGATATCTTAAGAGCAAACCGAGTGATTGAGATTTCTGACAAGGCGTTCCAAAGAGTCTATTCAGAATTGGAGCTGAAAAGATTTTGAAGTCAATCAGTCGAGCGGTTTCGAAGATAGTCAAAAAATAAGAATTTCGAAAAAAAAACTATCTTCAAGAGCTCAAAAACATAAAAACTAATTTTTGTGGACACGAAGAGCTCAAAAACGTGCAAGCTTGGAGCTTGCAATTATTAAAAAGTTTCAGAATTGGCCTGCAGGGCTTACCGCTTTTCTAATTACTTTTAATTTTTTTAAGATAACTACGTTAAATGCCGCCAAGCGGATCAAAATTTGAATTCAAAAAGCTTGATAATCCCAAGTGCCTACATTTTCGAGCGCTCCGAGCCCGAAAGTAGCGGGAAGCTTCAGTTATGGCCTGCAGGGTCAATCGCTTTTCAGATAGTTGTCAATGAGATTGCAACTTTATGATTTGTGCACAATCGTCCGCATTAGATACATCAGCTTGTTCTCGTTATTAGCATGATGTTGCACTAAACGTTCCTCTTGTTTTTTTCTTAATCTTGGTTTCTAACCTAAGAAAAGCTCAATTATCTACTACTTATAAGGTGGGATAAGGTATGCCTTAAAACTACTTACACAATATGAACACATCATGTAAGAATAGTTAGTAAATGTTTTTATTTCACTTATAGTTAAAAAAAAAATAGGAAAAATATCCCTATCAAATTTTTTTAAAATCCGGTGCCTTTTTGAGCGATATTATATCCGCAAAATCATCAATGTAATGTCGTATGAAATCTTGTTCATTAGCTCTGATTCTATGCACAAAAAGGCTAATGCGTTTAGTTTCTCTTGACTTAAAGTAGATCGAAGATAATTTTTTACCCGCTTTAAGCAAGAAAAGCTTCTTTCACCTGAACAATTTGTCGCTGGTGTACACAAAGCCATGCGAAGTGCAATATCCAAATTTGGATAAATGCTCTCCAAATTCTGTTTTCGCAGGAACAGAGATAGACTTTTTAATGATCCAGAATCTGGTTTTATCAAAAGATTTTCAGAAGAAAGGTGGTATTGGAAGTGTGCGCATTCTTGAACCAAGTCAGTTTCTAAGTCATTAGAATACATTTTTTCCAATAAAATGGATTTTTCCTTCAAATTCGATGGTCAACTCACTAATTTTGGTTAGGAATGAAAACTTTTCATTAAATCCGCTGCAGACCTTCTGCCGTTTTTCTAACTCGGAAACGAGTCTATCTATGAGGACGAGAAACGTTTAACCCTGAAATGTTTTTTTTCTGTGCAGCTCTAACATACACAGTTCTCCGTGAGTACCTATAATTTTTTTTTTTTTTTCTAGAAAGCAAAAAAATATTGGACCAAATTTGCCGCCCCCTCAAATCTGCCGCCCTAGGCTTCAGCCTACTCAGCCTATTGGTAAATCTACCACTGCTGAAACCATATTTCTGATAATTTTGCATGGAAAATGTTTGTCAGCCACTCCTGAATTAAAATCTGTAGATACATTTATTTTGCAGAAAATTTACAAAAACCATTAAGTTAAACCAAACCTTTAGTCACTATTGTTAATGTTATTTGTTGCTTCGACTTGGATAATTTTGATTACTTTTGCTAGATATTTAAATATTTTGGAGTTGGCCATATTTTGAATTTTTAAAAATATCAAAGCTATTTCTTTTTAAAAACCAAATTCAAAAACAAATTCAATTTTCTTATAATGTTGAAAATGCTTAAATAAATAAAACCAAATCTCTATACATGTACACAGATTGTGAAACACATTTACATTGGCATAGCTTTAATGTTAATATGTCAATTTATTTACCACATTATTGTTCATTTACATATAAACCCAAACCATATTGAAGTTTTTATTCCCTTAAGGATATATTAATATACACGACACCTAGACCTACTATACCTACCTACTTAACTTATACGCTACACCACACCCGGAATCTAGTTGGGTTTTCATTAATGAACCACAAGTAATGCGGTTGCGATTCATTAACAATTTAAGCTTCAATTCACGTATCTCCCCCCAAGCGCTGGCCAATTAATCCATTTCCCCACCAACTGACTCACTACACACTATATACATACACACTGATAACCAGCCACCAGTCACCACGACCATCACTGCCATAAATGCGCATCTGTTTAAATTTCTACCAATATGCTTGTAGATACATCATCGGTTGTTTTAATATCCTTTATAAGCCTTTATATGATGCCGAAAGTCCTTTGAAAAGCAACTCTCACACTCTTCATGTTAACAAATCAAAATGGACACCCTTCAGTAAATAAACAAAGCCACCGCAATCCTGAGTCATTTCGTCAAAATTGCGATTTGAACCACTTTTATATTCGAACTATACGACTACAACATTCCTCCCGCGCTGCCTGCGTCCAGCAACATTATTCCTTCCCACCAGGTAACCGCAAATAACCCAGCAAATGGAATTTTAAATTAACGACCGCACTGTGAGACAGAAACAGAGTCAGATACACCAAACCCTTCCTAAATAACTTGGCCGGCCATTGCCAATGTCGATTCATTTCAAATTGATGCAAAATAACCAAGTGAAGGGAAGATGAAGAAGCTCAAAGGGTCGGTCAAAGGATGTCCATAAATTTACCTCGAAGCTCGAAGGACGAGAAAAGGGTTGAAATTGTTGAAAGTTGATGTTATTACTCGTATATATACTCCCTGGCACAGGCTCGCCTCTCATTCACAATTATTCACAAATCCCTAAAATGGAAGCAGTTACAAATTTAGTTTAGACCTCGTTGATGAGAGTCATTTGAATCCTTATCCTTACCTACATAACTCATATCATGGAGAAATTTGCGTAAAATTAATGAAGGCCCATTGCCATGCTGCTGATTCGTTCTGCATTCTCATCCATTGACCTCAAATTGATGAGCTCATGCCCGATGAAATGGATTATATTATGCTTATGCCTTCAACCTCATTCAATTCAATAAACCGCAGGTTTCCATGTGAAATTCAATTCAACGAACAGAGATGGACTTCAAGTCGAGATGAGAAGAGCACAGGAAGTGGTTGGTTCTTGGCTTGGGCTTGCAGTTTGATTTAATATGGATGAGAGCTATGTTCTTCAAAAAGTAATAGATACCTTTATGGCAAAGGAATCATTTTGAAAATCTAGCTTCATTTAGAAGTATACCTACCTCCTACCCATAAGGATCGTTCGTTATTCGCTACCAAAAAAAAAAAAAAAAAACATTGTGTGGTTTTATGAAACCATGATGCAAGTGAAACTTTTTTTCGGATCATTGGTATTTCGCATTATTCTTGGTTTTTCCCTTGTTTACCGGTTTATTTGACTCCCACTAGATATACCGGTGTCCATCACGATCAAGTGAACAACAATATTTACATCAAAACGCACACATACCGCGGAGCGCGTGCAAGATTGAGAGAGAATATTATTCGCTTTGCAGATCGCTATTGCTCTTATTTAAATTAAATTAAAATTTTTGGTCCGCTTATGGCCAAATTAATAAAATTGTTAAAACAAATTTCCGTTATTATCATTTATAGCCAAAATCAAAAGTTGCCATCTGATTTCTTTTCCTTTTTTGAATTTTAAGGAAAACATTTTCAATTTTTTTTTTTTTTTGAAAAACTTTTCGAAAACATATTCCAATTTTGTACTTGCTCTATAGGGTAAGCATTGGTTTCGTGCAGAAAAAAAAAATCGAGGTTTTAATCAAACATGACATTACGATGATAGAGAAGCCCAAAAAAGTGGTTTTCGCCATACCGTCCGTCGGTCTATCTGTGCGGATGTGCGCGTTTTCACGTCATGCTACAGCCTAAACGGCTTGACGGATTTGAAGAAAAACGGTTGTCGAGGTTTTTTTTGTTTCGTTTTAGCCTGGCTCAAACTGGTAATTTTCATGTAACGGTTTTTTCATTTTGGATTTTCTCGAAAACGGCTCTAACGAATTTGATTAAACTCAAAATTTAGCTAACTTTAAACATTTCTAACAAAACTGCTTTTTTCGTTTTTGGCTCAAATGGTCGTAACGAAAATCAGGTTTTAACGGCTTTTTTTCAAATAGCCATAAGTTAACAACGGCTTGATTGAATCGACGCAAATTTCGCTTGACATAGTTTTTCATAATTTTCTAATGGATGGCTTAGTAAATTTTTCAATGAAGCCTTTCTAAACGGTGGCTTCCATACAACGAGCCGTTCAGTTTTAGCCAACTTTTTTTGGTTTTTTCTAATTTGCTCAAAAATGGTTCAAAAGATTTTATTCTTTTAGTGTTCTTAAGAGAACTGCGTTTTTAGTTTTTGGCAAAAAATGCTAATAACGGAGATCTGGTCTTAACGTCTTTTTTTCAAATGGCCATTAGGTGTCAGCGGTTGTACCAAATTCAATCAAACTTTGTTTGGTATAGTTCCTTACAACTCTCTATCAGATGGCATTGCATTTTTGTCAGTTACTCTTTTTGTAATGGTAGCTCCATACAAAAAGCCACTCGGTTTTGGCCGAATTGTGTAGTTTTTTCTAATTTACTCAAAAAAGATTCTGCCGATTTTTATTAAACTTTGTATGTAATATACATAGAATGTTTTGAAGAAAACTGCATTTAAGTTTTTGGCTACAAAAATGATAATAACGGAAATTGGTTTTAACAATTTTATTAATTTGGCCATAAGCGTACATTTATATCATTTATAGCACCCGAAAGACGACATCAAAATTTGATTTACTTAAGGTTTCTCAACGTAAACTCCTGTATATCAGGTTTTCCAGTTTTAACCAGTTTCAAAAAAATTTCAAACATGAGTTTTTCATATTGCTCGAAAACTTTGTTTTCATCGTACTATTGCACTCACAGAGCAAGTACGTGCGACCCAGACGTGCATTTTTTTTTTGAATGTGCCATTATCTAGCAGTTTGTAGTTTTTATCAAAAAATAAAAATTTAAAAAATTTAAAAAAACACTGAAAAAACCAAAAATTAAATTTAAAACTCAAAAAACTTTTTTTGAAAAGTTTAAGAATTAATATTATTTCTTTTATACATCAAAAATGTTATAGAAAAGCCGTTATTGAGAAAATTGAGTTTGTCATTAAATATCGTATGGCAGGTACCGTTAGTTTTAAAGCTAGAATGCTAATTAAAGAAACCCCTCTGTTGGACGTCATAATAATTGTGTGTACCAATTTTGAAACAAATCGGTCCAGCTTTTTAGACTGTAGATAGCAACAAACAGACGGAAAGACTATAGACAGACAGTCAAATTACTGTCCGACTTAATTTATCAGCGTAGTGTTATGTTTGATTGTTAGAATTGTTGGTTTCTTACGAATGCATAACTTGGCGTATAGTATAGGGGAGAGTGGGCACAAAAGTAACAGTTGGTCGGTTGTAACATTAAATTTTTACAGAAAACTTATCCTGTATATGTTCATTTTTTAGTGCAGAAATCTCCGCATCCACAAAAAAAAACCAAGTGTCAGCGATAATCACAGTGGCACAGTTTAAAACGTGATATTGAAGTGCAGGCGCTTATGATTTTGCCCTGTTTTATTACTTACATAACTATTCATTTTGATAAAATCACTTTTGTTGTTCTTTTTTTTTTGCTGATTGCGATTGTATAAATAATTAAACGATAAGCTCAACAGTTTTTTTTTTAAATTTAGTTTTTATTATAAAAAAAAAAAAAACAAGTGGTGGTTAGTAACATTTTTTGTGTGAACGTTTATAACATGTTACAACCGTCCACACAAAAACAATAGAGTTCTTATTTACATATATTGTACCTAAGAAGAAAATATTGTATTGTATTGAACCAAATATTTAAGTATGCCACGACAACGTACTCCCTATACGAGGAACGTTTGGTGCGCCATCTATGGACGAAGTTCAAAAACACATGATTTTTGAGTTAGGAGTATGTTTTGTCTAGATTGCCATCTGAACAAAAACAAAAACAACAATAGAAGACATTTGATGTAAAATAGATAAGACAACTAGCGCCGCCATTGACGAATTTCAGAACTAAAGAACATGCAGGCATCAAGAGCAAGTCTTCAAAGGTGGGAGATCTCTTATAGTCATCGCAAATGCTCACAACGTATGACGATAAAGGAATTTTGAAGCCTACAATAAAAAGAACACCAAAGCTCAAGGATTCATTTGATGAAAGTTTCTGTGAAGATGCTCTGTGTCTGTGTTCATACTGTCTTGGCAAGTTAAGTTCTTTCTCACATATGTATAATGCAAAGTAAGGGTTCAGGCTAGGTGTCTCGAAGACCATTTTAAACAGCTCTCTTCGAATGCCAGAACTGCGACTTAGATTACAATTTTAAAATCATATAATTTGAATTGATAATGTATGTACAATGTACATGTACATATGTATATATTTTGGATTATATTTATTATGTCTGTATTTATTATTTAATTTATATTATTTTTTGGTCGCCTACTTTAAATAGTTCTGTGATTTAAGTGTGATTTATTATGGAAGTATTAATGAATGTTCCTAAAATCAAATGGGATTTGATAAATATATCTGCATATAATTGTTACTTATTTTTTAAGAAACAATTAAATATTTCTAACAATGTTCCTGTTTGTTTACTTTGATTTATGTGTTACAGTCGTCCTTTCTCCGTGTTACAACCGATACACCCGAAATGTCATTTTTAACATTTGACTTCCCTTCCCTTCTTTTTCACAGCATAGTCAGAAACAAACATGAGCTCAGAAATTATGAATGTAGTTTATGAAAGCCAAATCTCTACTTATTCGTATGGATTTTCTTGCATTTCGCTATCTATATGGCAGTTTTCAAATTATGGTACAAATTGGCAAAAATGTTACTTTCGTACCCACTCTCCCCTACCCATAATCGCAAGTAAAAAACCGTAACATTACAAGTTTCTATGAAGTTTGGTCAAAATTCGGTGCAATAATTTGTCACAATTGTATTTTTAGTATGCATTTCGTCACAAGCCATTGAAATGCAAAGACTTCGCATATGTAAAATAAAATTGGTAGACTTTACTGGCTTGCAATGTACCTTAATTGATTCGGAAGGGTGAGTGTTGTTGACCACATACCCGCATCCCTATTTTTCACGTTTTTCAGTTGGCTACCTTGAGTGAGCAGTTTTTGTAGAAGAAGCGTTAAAATAAGAAAAGACATGAAATTTTCGACCTTACGCGCGCTATTCCAACATAAAACGTCATATAACTCAACAAATATTGACATTTAAAAGTTCTTAGCAAAAGTTGTAGTTGTTCTCTACAACTTTGATCTTTAAAAATGGTTAGATGCATTTTATTGATTAATCAAATATTTTAAGAGTTATCAGCCGAGTTAGAAAAAGTTCATTAAATTGGCCATAAATTGTGAACGTTAAAAAAATTTACCGAAATCAAAAGATACGATATTTCCTTTATAACTTTTGCTCTAAAGTGCATAATTTACGAGATATCGGCTAAAAATGTTTTTTCAAGATGGCGCCTGAAGCTCCACCTGGATCTGTCAGCATTTTGTGTTTTTATGCTCAAATCTTATACGAAAAAAGGTAATAGGATCGAAAATTTAGTAAGAGGTTAAATTCTATTTTTGCTTGCCTATAATACCAAAACCCCTCTGTAGGATAACACTTGGTTTAAAACCCCCCCCCCCCCCCCCCATGGATCAATAATGATGCACCGAGCATAGATATTTATATCCTAGTTGGAATGAGCGGCATAATGGCAGCATTATTTAAAGTTACTATACTCTGTTCCACAAATATCGGCGGTACAGGGAAGATAGGGATGTTTGTCTCTCATTCACACTCTTTTGTTTTCCGTAAGGGCGTTTCATACAAAAGCTCTTGTGTAGGTCGTAGTAAGCATTTCAAATATACGACAACACTGATCATTAAAAACTCTTTTTTAAAGCTCTAAAACCAAAAGCTCACCAGCAGAAACCCAAGGAAAGACAGCTAAACGAGGTACCAAAAGAACACTGGTAACTCTGAATGCACATCAATTAAAAAGGGATTGAAGTTGAATTTTAAATAGCAGCAGAGCAGACACAGCCAATCTGTGCACATTTAGATGTGATCTGAATAAGATGCGATTGAAAATTCACTGGCCGCTCAACAATTCTTATGGAGGGTTTCCTTCAATTTGGAATAGTGCAAAAATATGGATTTAAAAAAAGCTTCCCCATAAGACGTGTACTGCCTGTTTATGCTGAATAGAGTATAGTTACCGTAATTTTAGTTATTTTTACTTTAATCGTTTCGTTCTCACTTTTCATATAGACAGGTGGGGTTTATGAACCTTCAACTCAAATAAAATTTTGCTGATTACAACACAATCTAAATAGAAAATGTACGAGTACAGTTTCACAACAGCTTTCAAAAGTGATTGCCTGCTCGTAAATATTTAAAATCTCGTAAATATGTGATCCAGACAAGGTCCCCCCAAACAATCATAAATCCTGTCGAGCCGACTAAAATTTTACGAATTCAGTAAACTAATTCATGCCGATGACGATGATGCTATAAGAGAAACAAAAACAAGTTAATGAAACATTCCCCGCCCTATTAAATATTTCAATTCTTTTCACCTCTGAACTTAAATTGGCATAAGTGACACACATATATGTATATAGGTATGTATTGTACATATATGTAGGTGGAGTCGAATGTCGTTTTTCCACCTCAAAAAATTTCAGTACTCTCGATACAAAAATACACTCGTACCTCGTTAGTTATAGGTTGAAAAGGATAACCAAAATATACGAAACACACACATTCCATTCCTCTACTACTTTCACTATGGGAATAAAATAAACCATCATACAACCAATGAACAGAGACAAACTTGCTGTCCCTGTGTGTTTTGTAACTATAGGGTAGCTACATGATAAAGTAATGCGAGTGCTATACATTAATTAAAACAAATTAAGGCCAGCTACAGGCGCATCCAGCATTACTGTAGACTGTATACAACAGGATTGTGCATAACCAGCAAACTATACATTACCCATCCTGTTTGTCCGTATATGTACTTTGTATATATTTATATGAACGTACAGTTCCGTTATTATGTGAATGGATGAAGGTTGCACATGGGAATAACCGGGTAATCTGTGGTGGCATTTCGTCCTTTTTGGTCCTTTTCCCTGGATTTTTTTTGCGAGGGGCAAAAGGAAAGAAAACTTTCCACATATTCAGCAAGCACAGCTCCAATTTTTGTGTATAGTTTGCTCCTTTGTTTCAATTATTTCACCCGTTCTCGACATCGTCGTAGTCGTCGTCGTCGTCGTCCTTGTTGTTTCAAACTTTCTGCTCGGAACTTCTGAATCAAGAGGGGTGTGGCAGCAAATAGGGTTTGAGAGGGGGGGGGCTTTGATAAATTGATATAAATTATTGAAGAAAATAGTTATTTTTGGAAAGTCGATACATCCTTTGGCGTCACGTTCACGTATAAAAGCTGCTTCCAACAACACACAATACTACTTTTGATTCGATTTTTCCGTGCTTTCTACACGCGACTTGTCGGCAATAACTGTCTTCTAAATCAAAACTTCCTTGCCGAGTTATCTGAAAATACTTCCGACAAACTTGCAACGGAACACCAAACGCAAAAAAAAAAAAAAGAAAATAAAAACTACGGAACGTCGAATAAGTGGAAGAAGAGTGTAGTAGTAGAAAATAACTGTGTTTTCGTTTTCGAAAAGCGTGCAGCACTTTTGTTCGGTCTTCCTTTTTTTTTTTGTATCAGAAAATATTTCGAGTTAATTTCAAGTCACGTAACTTTGTGAATGATACGCATTTCGATGTTAAAACATTATGGGGAGTAAAAACTCTAGGTATTCTATTCTACCCCGGTATGTGTATAGGTGGGAGGGGGGGGGGGGTTGCACCCCATGTTTAATTTTTTAATTTTTATATCTATACCTGGCGTCCTCCTCTATACCATAACGTCACTCTTAACATATGGGCGGTATAGAGTATACCGAGTATACGTGAAACGTGATACGTGAGCTTCCATTTAAAATATTGCACTCAATTTCCTGTGGGTTGTGTGTTGTCTCGTTACTCGTTGTATGTGTGCTTGTATAGGTGGTCGTGTGGCCGGAACGGAATGTCGCGAAAAGGACGAAAATGCATAATTTAATTGAAATATTTTTGTGCAGGCGTATAGATACAAGTATAGGTAAGTGTATTCAGCTTAAGTAACATGAAAAGTATTAAAAAATGTGGTAAATGTGATGTACATTGTACAATACATACCTACATATCCTACTACATACAACGCCCTATATTTCGCCGCTTACACTCTGTGTGATAAATTATTTTTTATATATATTTTTTTTTCCCCTTTAAAATGGCACAAATAAATATTAAAAAATATAAATTGCGGGCATGATGCGAGCAAGCGCTGCAATAATATGTTCAAGATAAAATCCGTAAGGAAGGGTTTATGGGAAACGTTGTTATTACGGATTTTATCGCATAAAATGTTGGCTTTTAATGAGTCAACATTAAAAAAATTGCTACTATCATTTTTAATTTTTATGTTAAACTCTTAAGGAGAAGAAGTCGCAAGATAAACGCAAATTAAAGTTTATAATTTGAACACGAAATTTTAATGTTTTTACTCATGGTTTTGTTGCTTCTTATTTTTAATGCCATGACGATTTGGTTAGGTACGGAGAATCTGAGACTTGAGTTTTGAAAGGAACTCTTATTTTTAATGTACGTGTTCGTGCTATGACAGATCCATCGTGTTAAAAAGATTTGTACTCATTCGAAAAAAAAAAACCGCTGAAAATCTTATTCCCATATTACTTTCTAGTACTTCCTTACTCACTTACATAAGTTGGAGCAGACAGTCCATTGTGGATCACGACCTCAACCATTACATATACATACACCCCACAAGTCAGTCCGGTCCCTAGCCAGTTGACTCACGCCAAGGAGGTTGAAGTCGTTATCCATTTCATCGCTCTACCTTAAAAGGGGTCTTTCAGTAAACTACGCTTCAAATGACACAACCATTTCCGATAAATTGTCTGTTTTTTTCCAAGTCCATGTCGCTGTATAGCTCGTACAGTTCGTCATTGAATCTTCTCCTTGATACTCCATTGATATATACAGGACCGAATATCACAAAAAGAATCTTTCTCTCAAAGCACCCCAACCCCAGCCTGTTTTCAACCGAATGTGTTAGTGTCCGGTCTTCTGCCTCATGCAGCATTAGGGTCTTGTATAGTGTCTCGTTGGTCCTTTGAGAGAGGGTTTTGCTATTAACATGCCTTCTAATCCCGAAGAAAAAGCGATATGTAAGTATGATTCTTCGACTGACCTCTTCACTGATATCATTTTGAGAGGTTACAAAGGAACGCAAATAAACAAATTCCTTGAAAACTTCAGATTTATATCTGTCCATCGTGACGTTTTATCAGGGATGCTCCATTGACAGCGCTCATCGTTCTTCCAATGATGTCAATATGATCAGCATAACCAAGTAATTGAACGGATTTATGAAAAATCTTACGACTGGTTTTGACATTCGAGTTGCGCACCATTACCTCAAGAAGGATTTTGAAGAGGTTAAATGATAGCCCGTCACCTTGTCTTAAAGGCTTTCTCGACTTTCTTGTCTTGTAATTTAAGCCAAAAAAAAAAAACCTTGATAGGGGACAATCAGTTCACATGCAAAAGGGTTCAGACGTTCACACAGCCTACAAAATTTAAAAGCAGCGTTTAGGATATTAATAGCTCTAAAGTGGGTGCAGTTCGGGATATCTCCTTTCTTGTAAATGGACGCCCGATGCGGATATTCTATTCGTCAGGCATACCTACTTTTTTTTATATACAGCACACGCGCTCAAGGGGTTTTTATAGCCCTTTTAATGATTATTCTCAGCGCGAGCGATAGGAAATTAGAGAGGAAGGGAAAGGAGGTGTCGATGAAAATTGGTCTTGAATGTTTGAAGATCAAAATGGCAACGGAAAATTGAACAAGGCTATTCATTCCATATTCGTGTTGTACGGCTAAAGAAATAATCCCTAATTGGGCTCAAGTGTAATCTGATGAGCGTTGCTAGCAAGACGAGTATTATGGGGGGAAATGTTTAAGGAGTGGAACGCAGCTGGCTACCTCGAGTGAGCATTTTTTGTAAGAGAACCTGTAAAATAAGGAAAGACATGAAATATTTCGAAGATGTTCGAGTGATGGAAATGTTTCCATAAAGCTTCTCTCACCTATATCAATTTTAACGATTTTTTCTGAACTCTGTCGAGCAGGTGTAGAAAAGTTTGAGAAGCACCTGCCCAGAGATGGGAGTTATACTCGAGTTTAGTGCGTATAAACGCTTTGTAAAATGTAGCCAGATCAAAAGGGGTGAAAAACTTCTTGCATCTTGCAGCATTCTTGGCAATTTCAAGTATGTGGTCATTCCAACGAAGGTTGTCACTGATTCACATGCCTATAGTACTGATAGCTTTTCGGCCTCCTCGATGCAAGTACCATTCATGGATAATGGCATAGGGGGTATGTTAAGCTTTAACGACAAAAGACAGCATTGAGTTTTCGACGCATCTCCCGCATCCATTGCTTTTAAAAAATTCGTTCGAAAGGCCATTCGCTTAAGCAGCCTTTTTGGACCTTAGTTTAGATAATGCTACCCGAACTTTTTCTTGATTGGGTGGAGTGAAGTTTTGTTCATCATCGTCCAAATCGAGTTGTTCAAATTACCTTCTTGTGAATGTACCGAACCACTACTTTGGTAATAAATTTGCACAATTTGCAAAACGTTTTTCAGAAGTTAGTCTATTCATTATGAAACGGCAAAAAAAAAAACTGAACATAAATCAACTGACAGCTGTCAAAAAGACCAACTCTGAAAAAAGTATTGCCAGATTGAAAACCATCACACGTCTTAAAAAAAAAACACCCTTTATATCCCAGTGGACTAGATACTCCCCGACTTTTTTTCTTACGTCGCAGAACAGTTTTGTGTCCACATTATAGTCGCTCAAATTCTTACAGAAAGTATAAATGAGCTGGTTACTATGGCGTATGTGTAACATTTTTTAAAAATGTATATACCTAAAGGCAGTTACACGTATAGGATACTTTTTATTGTAACCTTGTCAGGATGGGAGGCTTTACGTCTGATTTCTCAATAGAGCTCCTGAAGAATCAGACAATTATGTAAATCAACCCAAACGGGAGTAAGATAAGTGTGGGAGAGGGGTCTGGTTCAAAATCCCGACAACCAAAGTCCCGAAAGCTCAAAATCCCGAAAAATCAAAATCTCGAAAAATCAAAATCCAGACAAATCAAAATCCCGAAAAATCAAAATCCCGAAAAAATCCAGAATAGCAATCAATACTGAAAAATCGAATTAGTGATGCAGGCAGGCCCCTGTATCAACAGTTTTCATAATCAGCAGTACTTGGGTGGCCAGCTTCGTGGGTTCTTGGGATCTTAACTCCCTTTTTCGTGACACACCCGCTCACGCAACTTCATTGCTCCGCTAAGGGTATGTCCAGTTGTCTGGCAGGCGCCTGTGTCAACAGTTTTTTTAATCAACAGTACTTGGCTTTTTTATCATTCGGAATATTGAACATTCGGGATTTTGATTTTTCTGGATTTAGATTTTTCAGAATTTTGATTTTTCGGGATTTTCATCTTTCAGGATTTTGAACTTTCGGGAATTTGGTTTTCGGGATTTTGAACAGATCCCGTGGGAGAGTCTCATTAGAGAGAACATGCAATTAGACTCAACCCGGGATTTAAAGTTGAAAAAGAAAGTAATGAGTTGTTTTGCGGTTGTTGTGTGGTTGAATTTTCTCCGCATCGGGTCAATTTTGGGAACTCTCTACATCTTAACTTTTGTTAAGATTATTTTGGTTTCTGTCATGACTAACTTCATTTTCAGTATGAGGCTGTCTACAGTTTGTAGATTTGAAGTGTCTCCATTTATTCACGTAAACGTTCTAGCCGAATTAAGAGTGTTGCATAACTTTAGGAGTGAAGATAAATGTTCGCTAAAGTCCTGGTACATTGCTACTGCTTTAAGCATTTTATTTTTGTTTTGGGACTGATAACCTACTAAAAAAGGTATCTACATAATGGTGAAGACCGTTTCAAAATGCGTTACATGGCTTAGAAGAAGTGAGCGGATAAACAGGAGGGCAACTTTCTTCTATGCTTTATTAAGCTTTAGTATTTTAAGATTTCACTATATGTATGTGCGCCTCTTCCTTTTTGATCAAAAATGAAATTTTTGTACATTTCACACGCCTCTCTATTGCTTGTTCCATGATATCGGTTGCACAGGCGGCTCAGCCAAGCAAAACCATATGATTTTCTTTATTGTTAAGAATTTTAACAATAAACAGATTTTTTTTTTAAACTTTTCCAAATATATTCCAATTTATTTTTGAGTGTGCCAACTTCTAGCACTTTATAGTTTTTTATCAGAAAAATAAAATTAGAAAAAAATTATTACACCGTTTTTAGAAAAAAAAAAACAAAAAATAGCCGTCACGGGACGCCTGGCAGATGTGAAACATTAAATTTTACATTAATTCCTAAATTTTAAAAACCATCAAAGAGAATATGGAGTGAAATAATTTTTAAAAATTTAGTGTTTCGTTAATATATTTGTATTCTTATATTATTATAATAATTATTATTACAGAATATATATTCATTTTAAAACAATTTTCCACAACCCACCGATCAAATCCCCCACCACCGCCATACACCCAGCCCATCTACAACCACCAACAAAACAGCCATCATTTTTGATTTTTTCCTCACGCTTCACACCAAATCCCCCCAAGCAGCAACCACCCACCCCACCTACAACTAACCACACACCATTTTTGTCAATATTTCCCCCCTACCAACCCCAAACTCCAATAGCCAACTCTAAGCCAACTAAATACAATTTTTGTTAATGTTGTCTTACCCACCCCCAACAATTTTTTCTGAATGGAAAATGTAATTCCCCCAAACCCCCTCCCCAACAGCCCTCAATTCCCATCCAAACCTCCTAGAACCACAAGACAACCACCCGACATTTTTGTCAAATCAGTCCCCACCCCAAAACAAAATCCCCCACCAATAACCAACCACCCCACCTACAACCACCCACCATTTGAGTCAATTTTTCCCTCCAACCAACTACCCACCATTTTTGACAATTAACACCTTCAACAACCATCCACCCCACCTACACCCATCCAACATTTGTCACCCCCCCCCCCATAACCCCGCATACCCCCTACTCAACTACCACCCCAACCCATCCACCACTACCTACCCCCACCAACGACCACCCAACCTACAACCACCACTCAACACGCTCCAGTCACACTTTGAAGAATTTTATCGAGCGTCATGCCATTTTTCGGGACGATTACGATTTTACTGCCTAGGTGCCCCAGTAGATGTTTCACATCAAAAAAATTATAAAACTTTTTTTCAAAAATTTAAGAATTTATATTATATTGTCTGTAAAGAGGCTCCTATATTAAAAATTTCATCGAAATCCGTCAAGTGGTTTACGATAAAACCGTTCCGTACCGTTATAAGACTTTTCCTGAAAAATCTATTCCAACGAAAACATTAAGTTTGCACAGAAAATATTACTCAGAAATTTTTATCAAAATCGTAGAAGCCGTCTTTGGAAAAAATCAATTTTCCCATAAAAATCGTATGGCAGGTACCGTTAGTTTTAAAGCTAGAATGTTAATTACATACAAAAACCTCTCTGTAGGACGTTTTTTTTTTCAAATTCAGTTTTTATTTAATTCATTTCTTATTCTAAACTAACAGCTAGACCAAAAACCTTAAAAACTAGCTTAAATTTCTACTTAACAGAACTTACTGGCCCTATGCGGGCGCTCTTAATTATCCCATAACCATTATTCTATTGCCTTTCGGCTTAAAATTAACTTAATTTAAAAAATTCATGAATATATTTATTTATTTATTTTGAGAAAATGTTATTTTAAAAAACTCAAATTAAAGATCATTTTTATTTTTTATATAAAACTTAACACTACCCTAGTACCTAAATTAAACCTACTTTAAACTACCTAAAACTAGAACAGCCAAAGCAGCGGTTTTGTGGTTTTGTTAGTTTTTTTTTGTGTGTTTTCTATTGTTTTTTTGTATTTTTGTGTTTTTTGTATTTTTTTTTCTTTTTTTTTTATTTTTTTTTATTTTTTTTTTACTTGCGATTATAGGTACTATAAGGCAAGTGGTATGGATTCGTGCAGAAAAAAAAAATTTGAGATAACAATCACACATGACATTACGATGATGGAGAAGTCAAAAAAAGTGGGTCTGGAAATTCCGTCCGTCTGTCTGTCTGTCTGTTCGCGCCTCTGGAGGCTGAACGGGTAGGCCGATTTGCTTCAAATTTGGTATTTAGGATTTATTTGGCCATCCCTCGGAACAAATTTTTTATTTTTGCTCTAGGTCCAAAAATAACGGCACCTGCCATACAATCTTGAAGACAAAAATTGATTTTCTCAAAAACGGCTCTAACGATTTTGATAAAACTTTCAGAATGCTATTTTTGCAAGAAAACCTATCTTTTGGTTCGAATTTTTTTTTCAAAATTTGTCTAATAACGGTAACTCTCATAGGACCAGTATTTTCAAATCAAATTTTCTCGTAAACTATACATTCGATTTCAATAAAATTTTGGTCACAGGAAGTCATTCATAATTTTATTAATATGTCATTTCAAAATTTTCAAAAACTTTTTTTTTTGATTTTTTATAATTTTTTAAAAAAAAATTTTAGTTTTCGAAATATGTTGGAAACGGGTACATTGATTTTTTTTTTAAATTATTTTTCAAATGTAAACTACAAATTGCCATATATTTGCATACTCAAATAAATTTCAAAATATTTTTTGAAAAAGTTTTTCAAAAATAACCTTTTTAAAAAAAAACCCTTCCAACGATTTTCAATATTTTTTTTTTTCCTAGATTGACGTATAACTTTGAAATTGTATTGCATACTTAGTTTTTCCGAGAAAACTCTTAAACTAATTTAAATAAAATGCACGACTGGGTCGCACGTACTTGCTCTGTTGGTGCAATAGTACGATGAAAACAAACTTTTAGATCAATAAGAACAATTCATTTTTGAAAAATTTGGTAAAAACCAAAAAAATTTGGCTTTAACTGGAAAAGTCGATATACGGGAGCTAACGTTAAGAAACCTTTAATATTTAAAATAAGACGTTATCTTTTGGGTGTTATAAATGATACAAATGTTCACTTATGGCCAAATTAATAATACTGTTAAAAGCAATTTCCGCTATTATCATGTATAGCCAAAAACTAAAAATGCAGTTTTGTTTGAAGTATTCTATGTATGCTACATAAAAAGTTTTATAAAAATTGGGGGAGCCTTTTTTGAGTAAATTAGAAAAAATGAAAAAATTGGCCAAAATCTAGTGGCTCTTTGTATTGGAGCCACCATTTAAAAAAGAGAAAATTAAAAAAAATCAATGCCATCTGATAGGAAGCTGTAAGGAACTATACCAAACAAAGTTTGAGTGAATTCGATGCAACTGTTGACAACTTATGGCCATTTGCAAAAAAGCCGTTAAGAGCAGATCTCCGTTATTTGCATTTTTAGCCAAAAACTAAAAACGCAGTTCTCTTCAAAACACTAAAAGAATATAACACACAAAGTTTAATCAAAATCGTTAGAGCCATTTTCGAGAAAATTAGAAAAAACCAAAAAAAGTTGGCTAAAACTCAACGGCTCGTTGTATGGAAGCCACCGTTTAGAAAGGCTTCAGTGAAAAATTTACTAAGCCATCCTATAGAACACTATGAAAAACTATGTCAAACAAAGTTTTAGTTGATTCAATCAAGCCGTTGAGAACTTATGGCTATTTGAAAAAAGCCGTTAAAACCTGATTTTCGTTACGACCATTTAAGGCAAAAACAAAAAACGCAGTTTTGTTAGAAATGCTTAAAGTTAGCTAAATTTTAAATTTAATCAAAATCGTTAGAGCCGTTTTCGAGAAAATCCAAATTGAAAAAAACCGTTACTTGAAAGGTACCAGTTTGAGCCGGGCTAAAACAAAATAAAAAAAACCTCGACAACCGTTTTTCTTCAAACTGCTATATACCAAGTTTGAAGAAAATCCGTCAAGCCGTTTAGGCTGTAGCATGACGTGAAAAAGCGCACATCCGCACATCCGCACATCCGCACAGACGCACAGACGCACAGACAGACCGACGGACGGTATGGAGAAAACCACTTTTTTGGGCTTCTCTATCATCGTAATGTCATGTTTGATTAAAACCTCGATTTTTTTTTTCTGCACGAAACCAATACTTGCCCTATAGAGCAAGTAAAAATAAAAGAATTTTCGAAATTATTTAATTTTTTTTTAATATCCATATATGCAGCCACTACGAAATTGCTTATCATAAGATCAAGTTCGTGCGACCCAGTCGTGCATTTTGTTTTTGTGTGAGCCACCATGTCTGTTCTCCTTAAGCTACCTTAAACCTATGTAAGCTGACCAAGGCGATAACATTGACCAACTTTTAAATAATCAAATTTCGTCGCTCATCCGCCAAAAGTTTAAATATTATCATATATTAATCTAAAACAACAACAACAAAACTAGTTCAGTGCACATTAAATGCAAAACAATAAAATTCACCATCAACGAGCGGTAAATCCTTCTCTTCCCATCCCATCATCTTCACAGCTAATCTAGCTTAGGCAATGCATATGCTGAGTCAAACTTGTTTGCAAGGTATATGCACTGCTTAATCTAAGTAAGCGTATTACGTAAAGTTCTATATTTTACACTTCAATCCAGGAGCGGTTCAAGACACATTTCCATGAAGGCGCAGTCACTGATGGAAATGTGTTATTGAAAAGTTCAAATTGGGGATTTGAGAAAATATTGAATTTTGTTCGTATAGTTGGTTTTGTTTTTATTTAATGTTTGTTTTTTATAATGGTAGGTAAGTTTTGTGTTGATTATAGTAACATTCGTGGGCTAAGGAGAATTTGTATGCAGCATACGTTCATACTGCAAAAAACAGGCCAGCTGTTTTGGCATTAAGTGAAACCCAAATAGGTGAAAATTCTGGTCCGTTAGAATTTCATCTACATGGGTACAGCTTAGTGCCATTATTCTTCGCTTATCACGGCCTAGCTGTATACGTAAGAAATGATGTTGCTTACCAGCTTCTACCACAATATGGTCAGTGTTCAAACACTGACTTTAATTTCATGTGGTTTAAATTCACCGTCCAAAAGCACATCACCCATATATGTTTTATTTAAAGAAGCCCGGGTCTGGACAGTGTCTCGACTTTTAACGAATTCGATGCGCTGTCGGACTCAATCCAAAGAATTGTTTCCCATTATCCTCGCATCGTTGTTACGGGCGATTTCAATGTACACAATTCTACGTGGCTTCGATATTCTGGCCAGACAACACCCGAAGGAAGGTATGCCGAGATCTTCGCTGAGGTCAACAACTTAACTCAGCTAATTGACAAGCCAACAAGAATCCCTGACATTGCAGGTCACACGCCAAACACACTTGACTTGTTTCTAACATCTCATCCTGATAAATACATTATTGATGTATTATCGCCTCTAGGCACGTCGGACCATTGTATCATTTCAGCTTTTTTCTCGTACTCCAACAGTCCAGTTAAAGAAAAAATCCCAAGGAGAACCGTATGGCAATACGAGAAAGCCAACTGGGACGGTCGCAATAAATTCTTGGGTAACTTTAACTGGTCACTATGCTTCCTCGATAGTGACGTAGACTCCAGCGCTGAAATGATTACAAACATTATTCTCTGCGGAATGAGAAATTTTGTTCCGAATAGGACAAAAAGTATCAAACCAAAAGAGAATTCATGGTTCGACTTGAGCTGTAAAGAAGCTATCGAGGTGAGAGAAGTTAGTTTCCGTTGTTACAAAGCCAACCCTTCTGAGGAAAACCGGAATAAGTTCAAACAAGCAAGAAAGACCTGTAATGCCCATATTCAAAGAACCAAGTTTTTACATGAACAAAAATTAAAGCAAAAAATACTACAATGTCCCAAGGGTAGTAAAAATTTTTGGTCATTTGTAAAAAACGTACGAAACTCCACTTCGTCCTCGGTTCCGACGCTAGTCGATAACGACACTCCTGTGGTAAGCTCTCAGGCAAAGGCTGATTTATTTGCAGCAAAGTTCGCTGCCAATTCGACACTACCACAGAGTGACATGACTCCTCCTGTTCTTGAGAGCGTAAATGGGTTTATGGGACAAATCTCCTTTCGCACTCGTTCAGTCGTAAGAGTTCTTAAAGATCTCGATATACACAAATCCGCTGGCCCGGATAGTATCTCCCCAATAGTTCTGAAGAGGTGTGCTTCCACGCTGGCAAAACCACTGCGTAAGCTTTTCCATCTGTCCTACTCTACAGGTCTCTTTCCGAGTGGATGGAAAACAGCATTTGTTCAGCCCGTTCCAAAAAAAAGGCGTATCTTCATCCCCTTCCAACTACCGACCAATTGCACTTACGTCCCTTCTTTCCAAGGTCATGGAAACCCTGATAAATTTTCAGATCAAGAAATATCTTGAGAAACGAAAACTTCTTAATGACCGGCAGTACGGTTTTCGTAGCAATAGGTCCACTGGTGATATGATGGTATATCTCACCGAACAGTGGAACCAATCTTTACATCGTTTTGGAGAAAGTAAGATTATTGCGCTCGATATTTCAAAAGCATTTGATAGAGTTTGGCACCAGGCTCTCTTATCGAAAATGCGTGCATTTGGCATCGATGAACCCCTTCTTCGATGATTAGAAATTACCTTTCGGACCGTTCAATTCGCGTTGTTTTGGACGGTTTTCAGTCTGCTACCCACAAAATAAATGCTGGTGTGCCCCAAGGCTCTGTTCTGTCTCCGACACTCTTTCTTATTCTTATAAATGATCTCTTGTCTAATACTTCTAATCCACTAAATTGTTTTGCTGACGACAGTACTCTCAGCTTCTCATATTCATTTCCAGATTCACGTCCATGTTCTTCGGACGTGGAAATGCAACGGCAGCGTATGATAAGCTCATTAAATTCAGATCTTGACAACATTGTTCAATGGGGAATTACCAACCGTGTGGAATTTAATGCTTCAAAAACTCAATGTTGTCTTCTGTCGTTAAAGCACAACCTGCCCCCTATGCCGTTATCCATGTGTGGCACTTACATCGAGGAAACCGAACAGCTTTGCGTTCTAGGTATGTGTATTACAAACCACCTTTTGTGGAACGATCACATATTTGACGTCGCTAAAAATGCCGCAAAATGCTTAGGTTTCCCAAATCGATGTAAGAAATATTTTTCCCCCTCTGATCTGGCTACAATCTACAAGGCATACATTCGCCCGAAGCTTGAGTATAATTCTCATATCTGGGCAGGTGCTCCTGTCACTCACTTGCGTCTCCTGGATAGGATCCAAAGAAGGGCCTTAAAACTGATAGGTGAAAGAACCATTACCGATACATTTGTTTCACTTGAACATCGCCGTAATGTCTCTTGTCTACCCTTGTTTTATCGCTACTTCCACAAACAGTGCTCCAGCGAAATAGCCAGATGCATTCCTCCCCTTAAACAATTTCCCCGTAACACTCGCATCGCTAGGAATGCCCATCAATTTACCCTTGAGCCTAACTTCGGACGTACTGTCAAGTATAGAGACTCTTTTTTTAGCCGCACTACAAGAATGTGGAATGCTTTACCCGGCTCAATTTTTCCCTCCCATTGTAATATACAGACATTCAAAACCAATGTTCATCGATTTCTCCTTTTATCTCCTATCCTTCTTTCCTAACCGCTCGCACTGTGTTAATTCATGTTAAGGGTATTAATAACCCCTTGAGTGCGCGTAAATTATAAAAAAAAATTAGCCGTCACGGGACGCCCGGCAGATGTGAAACATTCAAGTTTACATTAAAATTCGTAATTTAAAAAAACCATAAACAAATATGGAGTGAAATAATTTTTACTAATTTAGGGTTTCGTTAATTAAATCAATATATTTGTCTTATCATTTTATTATAATTTCAATTATTACAGATTATATTCATTTATAAACACATAGGAACAAAATTTTCCTCAACCCACCCATCAGATACCGCCATCACCACCATACTCCCAGCCCACCTACAACTAGCAACCAACTATCCACCATTTTTTATAAGTTTTTCATCACCTAATACCTACCACCAGTAACCACCCAATCGACCTGCAACCACCAGCCCACAACCTTCCATTTTTGTCGATTCCCTCCCCAGAGCAAGTCTCCTTACCACCACCATTTACCCACCCCATTTACAACCACCAACCAAGCATCCGCCATTTTTGACAATTTTTTCCTCACCCCCCACACCAAAACCCCCAAGCAGCAACCACCCACCCCACCTACAACCAACCACCTACCATTTTTGTCAATTCCCCCCCCCCCTACTAACCCCGAACCCCAAACGCCATCTACCCACCATGTTTGTAAATTTTGTCTCACCCACCCCCTAACATCCTCCTCAAAATCCACTTCACCACCAACACAACCTTCAACCACCAACCAACAACCCGCCATTTTTAACAATTTTTTTCTGATTGGTGAAAAGAATAAAAAACGTAATACCCACCGACTCCACCTAGAACCAACAGCCAACCACCCACCATTTTTGTCAATTCCCCCCGACACCAAACCAAAACCCCACCAGTAACCACCCACCCCACCTACAACCACCCACCCACCATTTTCGTCATTTTTTTCTTCACCTCGGGTGGAATGAAGCCGCTTAAACGTGCATTTTCAATGTAATCATCATTTGACATTTGGGTAGTAAGCCCCAAAGATCAGTCCATTAGAAGAGGTCATAGCTCTCGCAACATGACCGCGAATAAGCTTCAACAAGAAGTTATCTATCCTGTTTATGTTGGCCCCATTGTATAGGACCTCGTTGGAATAGTAACGTTTGTACTCGGACTCTGGTGTTCTGTGTAATCCAAGGCAGGTGCAGACAGACAGACAGACAGAATTGTCGGACCCACTTGTTTAGGCTTCTCTATAATCGTAATGTTATGTTTGATTGTCAAACATTTTTACGAACGCATAACTTTCCTTATAGTATGTACCCATAATCGCAAGTAAAAACTGACTGGAATCAGGCTCTAAGCCCAGAACATTCGGTTTAACAGTCCGACGCCCTAACCACATCAAAAGTTCCTACATGGTGGCATAGTTGCTAACCTCGAGCTGTTGGTTCGAGCCCCATTCTAGGCAGCAATTTTCTTTAAGCTTCATCTGAGTGCAATCCCGTGGGTTTTTCATAGAGATATCCACTACACACGCACACAAAATTTTGTATATCTTTCTTCCCTTCCTTTCAACTAGTTCAAGTGCAAGTTACATTTAAAAGACCTTATGCCTTACATGCATTAAATTAAAATTATTGCAGCTACCAATTAAAAGTAAATTCTGTTTAAAGCCATGAAATGACTCAACCAGGTTTTTTTTTTACTTTTTAATTAAGGGAATGAAATTCTTCCTAGAACTTTACGAAGTATCCTGTTGACCTGAGGATTGAAGCTTCATCAAATTCCATACAAATCGTCATATAAAACTCATTCTTTCAATTAAATTTAATCATTTATTTATTTAGTTTATTTTCTTGTTTTATTATTATAATTATTAATATTAAATTAAACACTAAATATATATTTTAAATTATCAAGACAAAACAAAAAAAAAAAGACAAAAAAATGAAATACATTATTTATTTAAGCGCATTTAATAAGAAATCAGTCTTATAGTATTTTCCCCGAAGATATGATAGTTTGGATGCTTTATATTTTGGAACTTGATAGAAACACAAAAAACAGCTCGTTGTCAATATAGTTAGGTAAAATCTGAAACAGGACAGACAAAAAAAAATTAGTATACGAACAAGCTAAAGGAGCATTAAAGCCTTAATCTTAGTTTGACATGGTTAATGTACCTCTTAATTCTCCTCAGAATAGCCTAGACGCCTCCAAATCGAAATTACTTCCGCAACAAACTAAAAATTATAGATTTTCCGGAAACTTTTTGAAATTATAAATTCTTGAAGTTGGCTGAAAGTATATTGACATCTCTGGTATCGTTGAATTGGAATCAAGTGTTCCAGTTGGTGTGGAGAATCCAGTGCCATTACCATTTCCCCCGATACTTCCATTACCACTGCCATTCGAGATAGGCCGATAGATGGCAGTAGCTGCATAGTAGCTTTCGGTTGGTCGCGCCGGGACCGGTGGTGGCTTGGGGAATATATTATTCAAAGACTGCGGTGGTCGTGTGCGAACATTCACATAACCGCCCGAAGTTTTCGGGATAAAATTTTGCATATGCGGTGCGATGTACTCCTGACAAACAGCATCGGATACTTCTGGAAATAAATTTCAACATTATTGTTATCACAGGACATACAATTTGAACAGTGTCGTTCATCGCTGTCCCCCTCTTTTTACCTGTGTAATCTGGTGCAATGTGATGATGTCGCATGTCATTCATAGAGCATGCACTTGCAGCACTCGTATACATGTTCACGTTAAAAGGCTCATGATACATGCTGTTCTTGTCCATAGAATCGCTGTCGTCCATGCCGACCTTTAATATTCAGGGAAGGGAACGGTATGAAACACAATAACAATGAAATGCATACAATTAGGAGTTCTCTTCAAATCAAGAGCTATATGACGATGCAGATGAGGGCTGCACTGCAAATGTGTGTGCTTGTGCACTATATTCAACCTCCTCCACGGCTACAGGCACTTTTGGCCCGGCTAACATCATTTCGCCCGAAAATTTGCATAAATATTCGATTGACCTACCTTCATGTTACTACTGCCATGATGCATACGCTTAACGCCGCCAACGCTACCCAGCGCATCAGAATGGAAATTGTGTTGGAACACGTCCAAGACGTTGCTGCCACGAGCCGCTTTCCGTTTATTTCTGGCAATTATCAGGAGGATAACAGCCACCAGGAGCAAAATAATTGTAGTCAACACGCCTATTATCACACCGACAAAGCCCTCTTCGGGTTCTTGGTCGATAGGTTTTGGTGCAATAACTGTTTTGTGGATGAAAAATTAAGGGAAGCCATTAATTTTTTTTTTTTTTGTATTCAACACTCTTTTCATAACTAGGGCAATGGTTTTTTTAATGTCTTGATAGTTTTGGGAAATTGTTCGTAAAATGGAATAATATCGTGATGGGTTTTTATTCTTACCTTTGGGTATACGATTGTCTTTGTCATATTTTGATTGAGTTCCATCGCGCTGGAAGGGTATTTCCTGCGGTGGAGTGGTTTCGGGAATGTCTTCTTCAGTGAAATTTCCTACAACCGGAGCTGAAAAAAAAGAGATTATTTATTTAAATTTTCTTAACTTTCCGTTTTACTATAAGGAAATTGAGATTTTATTGAAAAAAAAAAATGTTCAATTAATGTTTTGTATAAACAAAATGTCTAATAAACATAAGCGAGAGCTACATTACGTTTGCAACGTACTGTTGGATACCCTATTCCCCATATTTTTGTGTGTGTATGCGTCTGCCTCCCGCAAACAGCCGATGTTTCAGAAACAAAATTCTTCTTAAGCAGACAGAAAAAAATTCAACAACATTAATTTTGTGCGGTGTGATGTTCAATTAATGCTGGCGCAATAAAAAAAGGCGTGCGCCACGCTCAAAGTTAAAACGTTTTATTGTCAAGGCAATTGTTATGAGCTCAGTGACATTCAGTTTTATTCTTGCAGATCGATTTGAACAAAACAAGACAAAGCTTAAATTTTTTTAAATTAGATTTGGAATGGAAATAGCGATTATGGGTGTTTTTAACAATTCTTGGACCACACTCTGCTACGTAACCAAGGAATATAAATCTAAGTGTTCATCCTTTTTACTTCAAAACTGCGACCGATAGTTGTTAAGAAACGTTAAAAAATTAATGCATTATACTACTTTTGACGGAAACGCCCCTTAAAAGTGGGCGTGTCTTAAAAAATTTGAAGCACTGACTGAGCTTTGATCATTAGTCAGTATTTATTCATATGTATAAAACTACAGCTGAATCGAGTAGTTTTTAAACGATCTTACCTGAACATACATAGGTATTTTATCAAAATCACGCCTTAAAAAGTGGGCGTATTGAAAAAATTTACACAATAAAATGTAGAGATATATTTTTCAAATAACGAACGGAAAGAATTGAATTGAATATTGGAGGTACCTTAAATTTTTGAGACTACGTTTTTCGTTCTTTCATGAAAAGTTGGCGTAAGCCACGCCCAAAATTCAAAAATTTCTTTTCATACACAAACTGTTTAGTTTCACTTAAGAGACGCAAAATTCTGACTAGCGGATTCATTATAAATACCGTTTATTTACAAAAACAATTTTTTTATAGTTTCTTATGAAAAGTGGGCGTCAGCCACGCCCAAAATCAATTTTTTTGATTTCATACACAAGATGTTTTTGTGCCAGTAATACCCACAAAATTTAATGTTTTTCGCTTTAATATAACAATTGTTATTTTATAAAAACAATATTGATGGTTTTATATGAAAAATGGGCGTCAGCCACGCCCAAACTGAAATATTTTTATTTGACTGGAAAAAGGTTTACCTAAAGCTTATTTTTGCAAAATTTTAGCGTTATGCTTTAATCGTAACTGTACAAAAAAACATAATTTAATTTTACCAAATTGAGGTTGTTCATCAAAAATGGCGATTGTGGGCGTGTTTGTGGGCGGATTTTACCAGTTCAAGAACTTATCCTTACTCTTGAACCAAAGGTCATATATACCAAATTTCAGGTTTCTAGCTCAAAAATTGCGACCTCTAGAGAGTATAAATACGGACGGACGGACGGACGGACGGACGGACGGACGGACGGACGGACGGACGGACGGACGGACGGACGGACGGACGGACGGACATGGCTAAATCGACTATACTCTATTCGAGTAATTTGTTCAGTACAAGGAAGATAGGACGTTTGCCTCTCAGTCTGGCTATATTGGCTTGCATACATCGGTCTCAAGTTAAAGCTCTCACAGGGTTTCCATACTTTGCATAGTAAATTGCCGCAAATCGAGTAAATTATACATTAGGGTTACCATCTTATGATTTAAAACAAAAAATCAAAAATTATTTATCTTCTTCCACACCACCAAGCGGTTATTCAGAAAGGATACAAAAACAAAAATAAATGACAACACCTCCCTATCAATCAAAAGCTGAAAAAGCTACAAAATCCAAATCTCAACATAGAAATGCAGTAGCGAGATCCCTTTTTTAAAATCATGGCAACACCTTTTAGATGTGCTTTGTGCGATGACGATGAGGGTTGTTTTTGTTATACTGAACAAAAAGAAACAAAAATTAGTCTGCATTTTGCAGTCAAACTGAAAGGTTAGGTGCGGCCAAATTTATCGAAAATCACAACAACAATTCTTGTGTTAGTTCAGTGGTTTGGGTTTAATTTCAGAGGCAGTTTCTGTTTTAGTTTGCCATTGGGATTACCTGCAGGCATCATTGGTAGATAAAAAGCTCCCTCATAAGGCATGTGCTGAACAAATTACTTGAATAGAGTATAGGCTTTTGATTCTGAGTCAGAATATATATACTTTTCTATACCTAACGGTATTATTTCTCTATGTTACAAACTCCACACCAAATACAATATACCCATTCTATGGAATAGGGTATAATAAAAATTCAAAGCCTTGAGGAATTATAAATCTACCCACCCCACCTATAACCACCCACAATTTTTGTGCAGCCGGTGTTCATCGATTTATATAAGACGTTATATCTACGGAACGTGACAGTGTGACATTGTGACATTTTTCGTACATGCTGCCGGTGTCATCGATTTATAAGACAATCACGTCAACAAAAAAAAAATATTTTTTTCAAATAAAAAAATCGAGTCTTCTTATTGTGCTACTTTAGGCTTTGAGAACGGCTTGACCAATTTGGATAAATCTTTTGTTGTTTTGTAAGTCGCAATTCAGGAGAAATATTTTCCGTGGGAGCTGCGAATTTTATATTTTAACGCCACCAATCTGAATTGTATTTCGGCAAAACATTTTTTCAGCCACTCCAGATTGAAATTTTAATATGTTTTGTGGGCCGCGGGTATATTGCACTACAGTTGAACCATTAAATCCTCATTTTTGTGTAAATTACTCAAAATACAGTGGACGTCCAGTATAACGAATTATATAAAGTTCGAGACCATTCTTTATATCGAGAGTGTTCGTTATATCGATCGAGTTTTTATTTATTTTGTTGAAATAAGTGGTTAATACATTTATTTGTTCATACGTTTTTTATTAGTCTTGTTAAATTGATTGGTCCTGCCCTTATAGTACACACATTTTGAAAATTATTTTGAAGAAAAAAAAATCACTTAAACTACTTTGTCTCACTTCAAGTTGAGATTTCAATTGTAAAGCTTTTTCTTAAAGCCGTCTCAAAGTAAACATGTCAGCTATATCAATATCAACTTGTTGTTCCCATTGTAATAAATAAGCTAAGAAACTGGCAGCGTCAACGTGCTTTATTGGATCTCCAACGTTATGGCTACCATAACCTTCGTTTTCAGAACTTAGTTCAACGGTGTCGCAGTACGCTTGTTCTTCTAAATAAGTTTCAATATTGTTCCAAGCTTCTATTTCTGCGATGGTAGTAGGACGCTGAAGAGAAAAAAAAGACATTTCCGAGCTGATGCATTTTAATGAAGTGGGCTACTTCTGGAAAAACACAGTTCACCATACTTAAAGTATTTTGTAACGTCTAAACTTCTTCATCTTGCCGCAATAAGGAGAGTGGAACTTCATCCTCAATTCAATTTGTTTCTGCGTTCGTTATATCGGATAGAAAATTGTGACTATCTTTCGCTATTTAGAGATGTTAATGTAAATTTAAAAAGCGTTCGTTATTTCGCAAATTCGCTTTATTGGGTATTATTGTTATACTGGACGTCCACTGTATGCGGTGAGAATTTCTTATAGATATCAAATTTTTTTGTTTTTTTTTTTGAGAAAAAACAAGGCGTTGCAGACTATTCAAAATCACATAGTGATCAAACAGGGTATTGTCATCACGTATACCACAGAATTCTTGCATTCGCTAGAATGCATCATTAATGTATACCATACTGGTGTTCCCCAAAGCTCTATTCTGTCTCCGAATCTCTTTTTCATCTTTATAAATGATTTTTTGTCTGAGTCTTCTAATCCACTTAATTGATTTATAACCCTGTTCTTCGGATGTGGAACTGTGCAACGGTTGTGTATAATGAGCAGAATAATTTCCTATCTTGAAAACATGACAGCCCCTATGTCAATATCCATGAGTGGGCACTTACATCGTGGAAACCAAACATTCTAGGTATGTACATCACAAACCACTTTCTATGACATGAACTTGAATACACATTAATTTGACGTAGCCAATTTGGCGTTGCAAGAAATATTTCTCCCCTCTCAACTGGCTAAAATCTCAAAAAGGCTTGCATTTGCTCAAAGCTAGAGGATAATTCTCATATCTGGACAGGTGGTCCTAAAACTAATTTGCGCCTTTAGAATATACCATTCTTCAGTCAAGAAGGCTGTTTCATTTTCCTCCCCTACGACAATATCTGCGCTATACTAGGAATAGTCTTCATTTAACTTTCAAACCCAATTTCAGACGTAGTGTTCAGTATAGGGTTTCGTTTTTTAGCCGCACAACACTGATGTTGAATGCTTTATCTGACTCAATGCTCGAACTATGAAATACAATGTCGAAACTGTTGCAGAATTTTTCATACAGAATTCGCCTTTTAGGTTATAGCTACAAAAGTATTCGTTTTTTTTCAGGACTTGAAAATTTAAATCAATTTTAGGGTCATGACCATTTTTCATGCTTATTTACTTCAGATAAAAAAAATCACATTGTGTGGTTTTAAGAAACCACTATGCAAGTGAAACTTTTTTTTCAGATCGTAGGCATTTGAAACTATTCTTGGTTTTTCCCTTGTTGACTTGGTTATTTGACTCACTACTCCACGCAGGACGTGTCCAAGTGCGTGATTCTTATAAAATAAATTAGTTCAGTTAAAATTGTCAAAAGATACTCGAATTGACTTGCAATCAAAGCTCACTTTTATGTTCCGTTGTATTGGCAATAAGAGGTTTAAACATTGGGCGTGAAACACAACGCATTTATGGGCTAGCAGTAAATAAATGCCGGATCCACAACATTAAGGTTATTGTATTTTTTCCAGACTGTTAAAGAAGATTTTCGTTTCTGGAATTGGAAGCGGCCGGCGCCGGCGTGCGGACGCCAAATTTTATACAAACAAAAAAAAACTTGTCAAAAATGAAGGGCATAAGGAATAAATTCAAAAGAAATGTATTTTGCATTTTCTGTGAACTCATGTTGGAATAGAGTAAGAGCATCCAACAGTTCATTGCGAACGTATTGTAGTTCTCGGGTTTGTTTTTGTAAGTGCTTAAAAATATGACAATCATTTAAAGTCTAATACACTTCTTGGGTTAATCTTCCGTATTAAATTTAGCACTTCTAAAGTCTTTAAGTACCTAAGTGCGTATACCAAAGCCTTTAGTACATTCATTTGCGTTTTGGAATGTAATACCCACACAAAAATCTATATAATATTGTGCCTCCTCAAACTCACCCTGATTTAAATATTGACAATCATCTTTAATATATGTATATATCTTTTTAAGTTGAAGCACATTTAAACTATGTATATCCCCAACCAGGTATCTAACCAAGTATCTCGCCGCCGCGCCGGCCGCAAGTCATTGCCCGCATCAAACCATCAACATTACCATCACTACTGGCCATGCATACAAATGCGATTATTATAATATTTTATCTCAAGATGTTCCCACAATGACGTGATTTATTCAATTATAAATAATTAGCTTAGATAAGTTCATATTTTTTTTTTCCTCGAGTATATTTTACTTGCTTGAATAATCAAAGAGAACATTTTTACGGTTTACATGAAGTTCTTCAAGTGAAAAGATTTTCGAAAAAAGGTCAGAAATACGGGCTTATACAGAGTAAGTTCTTTGTTTTATGATTTATCCCCTATAATAATAATAACATCACTGCAACTTCCTTTCAATAAAATAATACAAAAAAAAAAAATATTATGTCGTCCACAAACTTACCCGACACAAAAGATATTTCGCTCAGCATAATCCACCGCAATGCGAAATACAGTCGAACTCGTAAAAATCGTCCCATCCGATGATGCAATTTAATAGTGACATCTCTTGCATGATCCAATACAGTGTCTGGCATATAAGAAAATAATACTGGCTGTCCGGTATAGTGACGTCCGCCCATACTGAAGTATACTTTCGCATGAACAAATACCTTGAAGAAGAAGGAAACAAAAATTAGAACACAAATTGAGATGGAATTTCTTCGTGTAGGTACAGGGTGGGGCATTTCAAAAGTTGATAAAATTTTTAAATCTAAAAAAAAATTCAGACATTTTTAAAACGACTAAGTTGGTTTTTTTGCATTTAAGGTTTTTAAGTAACAGGCGCTACTGTCGAAAATAATTTCACTAATCGTTGCCATTAAAGTTTTTAAAATTTGTTTTTATCAAGTGATTTTGACAGCGACAACAAAAAAATAAACAATAACCTTTGTAAGAGAACAATTATATTTTATGCAGCAAAAGGCGACTAAACCAAGGCGATAGATTTAAAACGACGGACGGCGAAATTTTTTTTTTTGTCAAAATACGTCTAAAAGGCTACAAGTGGGAAAACTTAACCTTTCGCGATAAAAAACGACGCAACCTAGCGATTTATTTAAAAAAACGCTGTCACAAGCATTTTTGTCTTTGTTCTGTTCAAGTTTTTTAGCTTTGGTTTTTTCAAGCCTTTCATAAAATCTGAGATCTAGATTATTGGTATTTTCTGCGATTTAATCGCATATCTAGATTTTTCGCTTTTTCTGCGATTAAATCGCATATCTTACTGCAACACACCTTTAAGGTACTATTTTTTTTTTCATGAACGTAAACGGGTTTTAAATCTATGCTTCAAACACAAAAAAAATAAAATGCACGACTGGGTCGCACGTACTTGCTCTGTTGGTGCAATAGTACGATGAAAACAAACTTTTAGATCAATAAGAACAATTCATTTTTGAAAAATTTGGTAAAAACCAAAAAAATTTGGCTTAAACTGGAAAAGTCGATATACGGGAGCTAACGTTAAGAAACCTTTAATATTTAAAATAAGACGTTATCTTTTGGGTGTTATAAATGATACAAATGTTCACTTATGGCCAAATTAATAATACTGTTAAAAGCAATTTCCGCTATTATCATGTATAGCCAAAAACTAAAAATGCAGTTTTGTTTGAAGTATTCTATGTATGCTACATAAAAAGTTTTATAAAAATTGGGGGAGCCTTTTTTGAGTAAATTAGAAAAAATGAAAAAATTGGCCAAAATCTAGTGGCTCTTTGTATTGGAGCCACCATTTAAAAAAGAGAAAATTAAAAAAAATCAATGCCATCTGATAGGAAGCTGTAAGGAACTATACCAAACAAAGTTTGAGTGAATTCGATGCAACCGTTGACAACTTATGGCCATTTGCAAAAAAGCCGTTAAGAGCAGATCTCCGTTATTTGCATTTTTAGCCAAAAACTAAAAACGCAGTTCTCTTCAAAACACTAAAAGAATATAACACACAAAGTTTAATCAAAATCGTTAGAGCCATTTTCGAGAAAATTAGAAAAAACCAAAAAAAGTTGGCTAAAACTCAACGGCTCGTTGTATGGAAGCCACCGTTTAGAAAGGCTTCAGTGAAAAATTTACTAAGCCATCCTATAGAACACTATGAAAAACTATGTCAAACAAAGTTTTAGTTGATTCAATCAAGCCGTTGAGAACTTATGGCTATTTGAAAAAAGCCGTTAAAACCTGATTTTCGTTACGACCATTTAAGGCAAAAACAAAAAACGCAGTTTTGTTAGAAATGCTTAAAGTTAGCTAAATTTTAAATTTAATCAAAATCGTTAGAGCCGTTTTCGAGAAAATCCAAATTGAAAAAAACCGTTACTTGAAAGGTACCAGTTTGAGCCGGGCTAAAACAAAATAAAAAAAACCTCGACAACCGTTTTTCTTCAAACTGCTATATACCAAGTTTGAAGAAAATCCGTCAAGCCGTTTAGGCTGTAGCATGACGTGAAAAAGCGCACATCCGCACATCCGCACAGACGCACAGACGCACAGACGCACAGACAGACCGACGGACGGTATGGAGAAAACCACTTTTTTGGGCTTCTCTATCATCGTAATGTCATGTTTGATTAAAACCTCGATTTTTTTTTTCTGCACGAAACCAATACTTGCCCTATAGAGCAAGTAAAAACTAAAATGGACACTTAACAAGTGTCGGCCATTATTCAATGGACGAAACTTTAAGTGAACCCGCTTTACGTGACTAAGTCCGACCCTGAAACTGTCTTAAAGAAACAGAATTATCAAAAATCTTCTAAGAAAAAGGATTAAAGCAACGGTAAAATTTTTTGAAAGATAAATTGTCAGCTCAAAGTTACGAATAAATTATTTCAGCAATTTTTTAAGGGAGTCACACATTTTGATTTTGAATATTAGCAAATTAAGGTTAAGCTGAAGGGTTCCCTATTCGTTACAAAAAGAACGTAATATGTACATATTTCATCTCAAAGAAATTTCTGAGGAGTTATTTATAAAAGAAAAATAGTTTAACGACCTTCCGGTGCCCTTGAATTTTGTTTACCCCTTCCAAAAAAAAAAAAAAATTATATCAACACCCTACAAGGACTTTTCTGCCTTATTAAAAGGTATTTCTTCCAAAAACTAATTGATTAAAAACTTCCTGAGATGTCAATATTTATAACCTCACCCTGTAGGAAATTCGAAAACGTTGGCGAAAGGATAAAGTTTCCTCTTTTCTGACAAGGACATAGCCAACACATCATCTCTAACCCCATTTGAATTCCTATCACGTACGCGTCGGGGATATTGATTGAATCAACGAGCGACACACGAGAAAAGTTTTTAACACACACAAGCCAGTGCCATAGCCATAGCCAGAGTCAGCAACAAAGCGCCAGCCATCAGGGCAAACTTTTGCTCCCCGAGAAAGAGGTCGTCCTGGCATATTAGTCCTTGTCTAAGTCAAAAAGCCAGAGACTTTTATAGTATACAGTAACACAATATTATACACATCGCATCACATTATATATACCATCACACACCAACTTACTACTATACTCAAGTCGTTTATTATTTATTAGAAAATTGATTCCCAGTGATTCGCAGTTTGATTAGTTAATTTACGTATCGGTAACGCTTGAATGCCCATTGCTCTCGCTTTAATTCAATCAATATTCGAGTCTCTAAATATAGGCCAGTGTGAAGACGAGGACGGACGAAAGGGCGAGGACTATCATCAGGACAACAATGATGATGGTAAAGGCCGGTTCTTGTGTAGTAAGTAAGAACTTTTAACGAGATTTTGATGTCTGGCAATAAATAAGCTTGAATGGTTGAATGACCCATCAAAGTTCAGTGTTAGAAATGCCCCCACCCCCATATCCCTCCCCACTCTTTGCATTGCTCCTTTTGAATGAGTTGGGCGAGAGAAATTTATATATAAAAAGGATTTCCGAATCTCCCCATTCATTTTGATATCGTGTCGGTACAAACAAAATACATTAACAACGATGAATGGGCGGGTGCGGCGGCGGCGGCGAAGGGCGGCAGGCGGCACTTGGCACTCTGTGCTCGGTGCTCGGCGGCAGGGCGGTCGGGACGGCCGTCATGAGAATCGAAAAAGATTCCTTCTCGTTTCATTCACAATTGCAAATAATAAAACGGAGATAAGCAACGCGCCATGAGAACATGACAATAAAATGTAATAACCTGCGTTATCACATTACTCGAGCTAGATTGGGAATAGAAGGGGGACGTTTTGATTTCATTTCGGGATCATCAGGGAGTTTTATTGATAAAAATATGCGAACAACGAGAGGGGAGCAACCAGACCATGGAAGGATAAATGTGGGTCCGATTATTTACATTGAAATAATTTTATCTTTTACGTGTATCTTTGTATGATTTTAGTTAGGGAATGTTTTATTTTTTTTGTTTGTATCTTTTTTCGAACCCAAACAAAATAAATTTAAAAACGATAAAACAAAGCCATTTGCAAGTATACAAACTATTGACATAAAGAAGGGGGAATATGGGGATATTTTTGCTGGATTACTATTGATTGGGGAGATGTGATAATAAATATTGAGAACTACAGTTGAATGAATCCGAAATCCCAGACGGACGATTGGGCTGAATAGAAAGGGATGAAATATGGACAGAAGTTAAAGGGAATCCACTTTCTTTGCATTTTCATTTTTCCTTTGTCGATATACCTACATAAAGAGATAGGAAAAAGAATTCCCGAATCTTCTGAGAAATAAAATTAAACATAGTCGCTGTTTGGACAGCTTTCAGACCAACGCTAGTGCATACCATCCGAAGCCGACAACAGCAAGTTATGGTGAGACAGAAGGCAGAAGAAGTGGTGCGTTCTTTTCCTTACCATAGTCAACAATTGTTAACAATAGTCAACAAAATGGTGTTTCTTTAATTATATATCATAATGGCGTTCCTTAACTCACGTTGAAGTGTCAAATAGTTACGATTTGTTACTATTTCCAACTCTCCTCCATGATATGAGTTGAGATTGTTGGTCTGTCAAATTGGATGACGTTTTACATTAAGCAATTCAAAGCATTTATTAAAAATCAGACCAAAAAATTACAAGTTCTCGATTTGAGCAACAAGAACGTCTTTATTTTCTTTGATTGATCAACAACAAATAATAAAATGGATTTTCGCCAATTTTGAACGATTAAGGATTATAATTTAATTAGTTCCTAAATATAAAAAAAAATTTTTAATGTGGTCATTTGACAGTTTAACAAATTCTAACAACGTGTCGTTCCTAAACGGTTTGTAAAAAACCAACCAAATCCTAACAATGACACTTCAACAATTTTGTTTGACATTGTTGACTATGGTTTAAAAAAGAACGCACCAAAGAGGTCACTCAGTTCATTTATCAGGGTAGTTATCTGCGACTCGATGATGGAACAGACCTGGACGTTAGCAATAGTGTATGAATAAAGCTCGTAGTGCTTTCGGAATACTTTTTTTTAATGTGGACCTATACAAAAACATCGCTTCGAACTAAGTTAAAACTCTTTGAATCCGACGTGAAATTTGTACTGCTACTGCTGTAAAACGTAGACATCTCGAGGATGTTGAAAGTCATTGTCAACCACTGTCTGCGTTACATCTTAAGGATCTGATGGCCACAAGCCATATCCAACAATGAACTGTGGCAAAAGATTGGACACATAAAAGTAGATGATGACATCAAGCAAGATTGGGCAGGCAATACATCGAGGATACCTGAGGACAACATAGCAAAGCAGTTTTTCTAATGTAATCTTCAAGGTCCAGGGAGGATTGAAAGACCGTCTATCATGGATGAATCTCAAAGGATAAGGATCTGGTTGCCGCTACTGTTCAAGGAGGAAGTGTTGCTGCCAACAGCAGTTTTCCTTAAGTGATTAGAGAAGCCGATTTCTCTAATATTTAGCAATTTAAGAGGCTTAGACTTTTTGTTTGTAACTTCCAAAGCAACCAAAACTGAATATAAAATTACGTCAATAAATGATGGACATTTCAAATAAAGCTTTGAATTTTAGAAGCCGGCTGATATCTACATTTCATCCACTCCACAGTCGGCGCGGCGCGTCGATCGATTGAGTCTCGAAACGTCAAAGCTTGCAGACAGAAAAATTATTAAGAGCTTCGGGTTTATGATCAAACAGCCACACCACCACGTACATATTTAAAAAAAAAACTAAATATTTTTATTAAAAATTTACATTTACCTGAACATCTCTTGAGAACATATTGTTTGTATGTAAAATTATTGAGCTAAAGTTCCTGACAGTATCAAACTCGAAGACGATTTCAACTGGTTTTCCCAAAAGATTTGGAGTGTCATTTCTCCAGCCAACCCATTCGTAGCCTGAAAATAGAAAAAAAAATTATGTTAACATTATATCAATCATTAAATAAATATATTAAAAAAGTTTGTTTGAATTTGTATCAAAGCCAAAAAGCACAGTATACAAATAAGGCATAGATAGATAGGTTTTAGAGTAAGGAAGAATTTAAGCAGCTGAAGCACTGCAGTCTGCAGTATCTAGATGATTCTTATTTTGCTAGTGAGTTTCTATATTACACCTTAGTTGTGAGACTTCAAAAACAAAATGAATGCATCAAGATTTTGCAAGCAACCAAGGTCAATGAACTGGACTGGAGTGGAGATAGTGGATAGTCCCCCCTAAATGACGCTAAAGTGCAAATGAAATAAAACAAGCTTTATTATGTAAGGTATTTAAATTTTTTTTTCTTTTTTTTTACACAGCCCCGTGTATTTTCCAATTTTCAATTTCTCTTCAAATTCAAACTTTGGCATGTATTATGTTCCCCCTTAATGGCATTGTTCGATTGTGGTTTGTTCGCATAGACCTTGGGTTTTTAGAAAACCTCACAAAAAATAAAATCTAGCGCTGTCAAATCCAGTGACCTTGTTGGCAAATTCACGTAACCTTGCCCTCAAATCGTTCATGCAGAATGACAATCCTGCGAGGTCCGCTGTGTAGTGTGGCACATTCCTGCTGCAACCACATCTTGCCTAGGTCCATATGTTTGAAACTTTAGTGTCATAAAAAATTGGTTATCATCGTTCTATAGCGCTCGCCACCAACGTCGTTTTCTAAAGATAATCAAGCAGTCGGCACAGGCCTGGCCGACATCCACACCTAACAATATCTTTTTGAGGGGCTTTGTCACTTGGTGAACTTCGTGTGGGTTGGTGTCATCACACATACGACAATTTTGCTTGTACACAGTCATTTTTCCAAAGATGCGATGAGATACTTTTTCGGCCAAAATAGGGGTTCTCTATACTCAGAGAGAAGGCTCAGCTCGATATTGTGCGGGCGTGAGGCCCAATACAAAATTAGCCAAGTTGAAATCTGAAAAAGGCCCAGTTATTGTGCATTAGGAGGATTTCTTTTTTAAATCATAGCTTATTTTGACACTCATAACTGTTTCCCGCTCGAAGTCTTGCAGAAAGTCAGAATCATACCTTCGCGAAACGAAACGTTTTACGCTTAAACAACTTTGAAAAATATTGAAAACTTATTTTCAAACTGACTGCTGTGTAGCCTTAGCAGTGCGTTTTAAAAAAATGAGTTTTGGGCAGAATGGCTTCGCAGTTTGGTCCTTATCTTGAATTCGAAAACGATATTGGGCGAAAACCATCTTTACTAACATTTTTTTTTATCGGCGGTTACCTTAACAAACAAAATTGCCGCATTTAAGGCTCGGAAAACACGCATGTTACAATATTCGAGAAGCCTATGTATCCACAAAGAGCGACAGTTTGGTGCGAATTGTAGAGTGGTGGCATCATCGGACCATTATTCTTCAGAACATGTCGGTCAACGGCGTTGCGGAGCCAATTTTTTTTTACTGAAATTGAAGACAAAGATTTCAGACCTATGCCATCCTGCTACAAAGCTTATGCCACAATCGATCATTTGCGCACCAAATTACCAAATCGTGTTATCAGCCGTTTTGGCGATGTTAATTGACCTCATTTTTTTTTTTTTTTTTTTTTGTGGGCAACCATAAAAGAAGGGTTACGCCAACAATCTGGAAACGATTCAAGCACTTAAGGCCAATATCATCATCAACAAGGTCTTGGAAATTTGGACTGACAGAATGCGTTGCCACTTGAACGACTCTGTGTTCCTGTTGAATCACTATAGGAAACATTTGCTCTTACAGATACAGTAGATGACGGATATAAGTAATTCAAAAAATCCAAAGTATTCCTTTCTTGTACCCGTGCTTTCCTGTATAAAAACATTTTATATAAAAAAGAAAATTTCTTATATAAATGAAAATTCATATAAGAAATAAAATGTGGAGTGTGTAACTGTCAATGTGTGGGCTTTTTTTTTCTTTTTCGCTCACCAATCGATCTGTCACTTTTTTGGTAATTTAATAGGGAATTTTTTATTTCAGTATTTTTATTATAAACGTCTTTGGATAAGAGGTAAATTTAATACGTATTTATATGGGAATGTACATGGTTTTTTGGAATGTCTTTCTTATATCCAACTTCTACTGTAATATGCTCTAATACATGAACAAAAATATATTTAGTTAATTTTGTTGCATTTGTAAAAGAACCTTTAAAAGTAGCTATTTAAAAGAAAATCAGTTTTCAAAGTAGTAACAAGCAACTTGTAAGCCTTAGATTAAGTAAAATTTCAGGGTTTCTTAAGAAATGCAGACTTCACAAAAAAAAAAAAAAAAAAAAAACCTGTTTAAAAGTCGTAAGAACACAATATCAAAATGTTCACTGTAAAATTAAAATCTAAATACATACTTATTTTCTGCCCCCATGACACCATCTTTTTTTATCCTTACAAAAAGTAAAAGTTTTGAAAAATTGAATTAAACACTTCAAATTTGTCTAACTTCATGACTTAACTCGTGTATAAACATAAGTCTTTTGACTTTCTTAAAGCCTTTGAATACATTTCAAAAAAATATATCATATCTCTCACTTATTCATCCGCATCGTGATTCTTTTTTTTTTTTTCTATTCCTTCATCTAGATACCTACACCACCTACCCATTTTCACTGAAAAAAAAATAATGATTTATGTATTATCATCTATTATAAACTTGGGTCATTTTTTTTTCTGTATTCGTTGTTGTAGCTTGACGTTCTTCAGGCATCTTTTCTACCATTTTTGTTTTTTGTTTTTGAATTCCCTGATTGTTTTTTATTTTTTAAGTTGAAAACTTTTTCGCTACTTTATATCATCTGCGGATTTTCAAAATAGAGTTGCGATAGTTAAATAACTTTCCACTCTTTTATAGACTAAGTTTTGCTAAATTCAACAGGACACCAGGAGAGGAGATAGTACAAAAAAAAAAAAAACTTATTCCACTGGAAGGAACTTTTATTTTGTTTCCTTTTTTTTCATTCTTTTTGTTGATGTTTGCATCCCTTTTTCCTTCTGTTTTGTTCAACAAAAATAGAAAAAAAAAATAAATATATAATAACTTTTCCTGCGATAATCGATTGTTTTGGGAACTTTGGCCTTTGAGCAGATGGAGTTTCCGGATACACCAACCATCGAACGCAAAAGTTAGTCCATGTGGACATGGACAGAGACAGAGAAGGACACACTGTGTCTATTAGGAAGCAGGTCGAAATTTATGATATAAATACTAATTAGTGTGTCAATATTATTGTTTTGGAATTTAATTATCACTTGGATTTTATTATTGGAAGGGTATGGAAAGGGGTTGGTATTTGTACCGGGACATAGAAATAGAATTCTGTGTAAAATACTGGGGTGATGAAATATTTCATGATATAGACAGAAAGGACGTTATGAAGCAATTTTGTTGTGACCCTAACTTAAACAACAAAAGGATAACGTTATCCAGTTTTTGGCGGTGCGGTGGGTGCAATTGCTATTATGTGCAAGATAAACAATGTTTAAGCTTCCCCGAGGGAATCTACAAGGGGGTGCACAATTCAGACAACGACAAGGAGAACAACAGCACCAACGACGACGACGCTAACGGGAGGTTGAAAATTATAATAGAAAACTTTTCACTTTGGCAATTACTTTAGACAGAGGAGGCAGAGGCACAGAGGCACAGAGGAATGAGAATTGGCATTTGAGTTTGCAGTATGGAATTTGTAGGGAACATTTTAAACTCTCGGATGAAGATTTAACGTTTTCATTAACAAGTTATTTACTAAGCTTCCTTCAAACTTTTCGAAACTGAATAAGGGTTAAAGAGAGAAGAGAGATCAAGAGCGAGAGACAGAGAAGAACGATTTCCTTTTGTAGGTCCCTGAGATGATTTTAATACGTTAACTGTCTTTGCTTAAGTGAGATTGACTTTGAGTAGTACAGTTTGATCTTTTTTCATATTATTTTAAGATAAATATTATCCTTTATTATCACAAGGACACGACAAACGATGACAACGACCGACTTTCCTTGTTCAAATTTTACACTACTTATCTACCTATAAACGACAACAACAAAATAAACTCACCTTTACCAAATCCATGAATATCCGTACGGAAGTTATCTTTTCCTTTTTGTCCATCGACTAACTGACCAAGACCACCAACGTATTTATCATCTTCTTCATGGCCATCATAAGTTTTATCTGATAAATCGATTTCGATTCCACGTTGAACACCTTTGGGTAGAGTATACGATACGATTCCCTCTGTAAAGAAGAAAAGAAAAATAAAATACCAAATAAGAAAACATATAACTTAAGAGACGATAAGGATACCTAAGTGAAGTGTATATATATAATTTTTTTTTATATTTTCAATGAAGAAAGGAACAACTATACAACTATTAAATAAAAATGTTTTTGATATCACAAAATTGGTTGCAATAAAAATATAACAAAACTGATTTTTGTTAAAGATTTTTATCTTTTATTTGTGAATCTGTTGTGTAAACATTTTTATGGTTGAAAGATTTATGTTTACCTCTACAAAAGCACTTTTATGCTGCCAAAGAAATTAATATTGATAAATATAGAATACCCTCGGTCTCGAGCTAGGACTGAAATTGACTGATATTTGAACATATTATGGCATTTTATTTTGTACATCTTTTTTACTTGCGATTATAGGTAGTATAAGGCAAGTTATGCATTCGTCGAAAAAAAAAAGTTTTGAGATAACAATCAAACATGACATTACGATGATAGCGAAGACGAAAAAAGATGGTCTAAAAATTCTGTCCGTCTGTATGTCTGTCTGTCTGTCTGTCTGTCTGTCTGTCTGTCTGTCTGTATGTAGACCTACAGTCCAAACGGGTGGGCCGAATTGCTTCAAACTTGGTATATAGACTTTTTTAGGTATTGTACAGAAAGGAAATTGAAATTTTTTTTTAGCTCAAAAAATAACGGTACCTGCCATACAACCGTTACGTTAAAGCTTATTTTTCTCAAAAACGGCTCTAACGATTTTTAATTAAAAAAATCAGTGTTGCTTTTTAGGTACGACCAATCATATGGCTGAAAAAAAAGTTTTAAAAAATGGCTAAGAATTGTACTTTCCATAGGACCGTTTTTTTTGCTTTCGACTATCTCGAAAACGACTCAACCGATTCTTTCGAAATTTCACACACATATAGCTGTAGGTAGCTCAATTTGTATTGCATACCAATATTTTTGAAAAATATTTTTTTGTATTTTTAAAAGCATTTAAAAAAAAAAAATTTTAAAATTAATATTTTGAAAACTGCTTATTAAATTTTTTTTTAAAAATTTTAAATAAATGTATTTGCTGAATACCTATGAACTGGCGTTTTTGAATTTTTTTTGAAAATTTTTTTCAAAAAGTTTTTCAAAAAAAACTTTTTTTCTCAAAAACCGCTCCACAGATTTTTCTAAATTTATTCTCATAAATTCAAATTTATCCAAGAAATAAAATGGCGTACTTTTTTTTCAGCTCAAATTAGTTTAAGTATTTATTTAAGAATTTTGAAAATTTTATTTTTATCAAAATCTCAAGCCCATAAACCACTGTCACTCATTAGAGCAAGTTCGTGCGACCCAGTCGTGCATTTTATTTACTTGGTTTATAGGACAAGTATTGGTTTTATGAAAAAAAAAAGATGAAAAAAATGGTTGTCTGTAAGGTCATTTTACGGACGATAATAATTTTACGTGGTAACCAGTTGACGAAACAGTTGACGTGTAGATTGTGTGCTGCTGCTGTCTCTATTCTACTCGTTCGCATCGGCTGAAGGAGTGGAAAAGAGATACATATATGCGTCAAAAGCCGAACGCTTAGGCCAATCGTGCCTCTCCACCAATTACTGTGCGCTCTCGCTTGCACTCTCGGCTCAGGCGAAATTCGAAGTTTTAATCAAACATGACATAATCGATGATAGAGAAGCCATTGTATTTATAATCTAAAGTACTCCCAATAAGAGGAACGTTTGGTGCGCCATCTATGGACAAAGTTCACAAACACTTGATTTGTGAGTTAGGAGTGTTTTTTGTCTAGACTGCCATGGTAAGCAAAAATAACAATAGAAGACATGGAGAAGCCCAAAAAAGGAGTTTTCGCCATGCCATCCCGGTGTCTGTCTGTGCGTCTATGCGTTGTTTCTTCACGTCAAGCAACAGCCTAGAAGCCACTTGATGGATTTTCTTCAAACTCCATATACCTATAGCAGTTTAAAAAAAAAACGGTTGACGAGGTTTTTTATTTCGATTAAGCCCGGCTCGAATTTGTAGCCTTTGGGTAACGGTTTTTATCATTAAGGATTTGCTCGAAAACGGTTCCAACGATTTGGATTATAAACTTAGACCTAGGACATTTTAAATGGTCAAATCGAAAATCAGGTTTAAACGGCTTTTTTTCAAATGGAATTTATTCAAACTTAGTTTAACATAATTTTAAATAGTTTTATATAGGATGGAATTGCAAACTTTTCGGTAAAATATTTCTAAACTTCGGCTCCCATACAACGAGCCGTTCAGTTTTAGCCAACTTTTTTGTTTGTTTTCCTAATTTGTTCAAAAACGGCTCTAACGATTTTTGTTAAACTTTGTATGTAAGATAGGTAGGTAATTATTTTTTTGGTTAATGTTATGATTGTGGGAATCAAAGTAACGTTTATTAAATTGGCAAATAGTGTAAAGATATAGGATAAGAGGACGAATATGCATAAGAACTCTATATGGTTTTACAGATCATCTAAACTGTGCTTGGAAAAAATTTGTTGATTTTATTGTGTAGCTAAAAATATACTCTGAAACATAAGCGAGCGCTACAGTACGTTATCGATGAACTGTTGGATACCCTATATTTTTGTATGTGTATGCGTTCGCCTTCCACAGCCAGCCGATGTTTTAGTTTCAGAAACAAAATTATTCTTTAGCAGACATGAAACAATTCAATATTGTGGCCAATGTTCAATAACTGGTGGCGCAATAAAAAAGACTTTCATATCGATTTGAACAAAACAAGAAAAAACTTAAATTTTTAAAAATTAGATTTTGAATGGAAATAGCCATTATTGTGGGTATATTTAACAATTCTTGAATCACACTCTGCTACGTAACTAAGGAATACAAACCGAAGTGATCATCTCAACTGTATTTTATAAAAGTCACCCTCAAAAGTGGGCGTATTGAAAAAATGTACACAAAAAAAATATCGAGGTATATTTATAAAATAACGGGCGGAAAAAGGGTTAAAGTTGATTATTGGTACCTTAAATTTTTATAACTACGTTTTTCGTTCTTTCATTAAAACTGGACGTAAGCCACGCCCGAAATCAATTTTTTTTGATTTCATAAGATTTTTATTAACAAGTAATACCCACAAAATTGCATGTTTTTCGCTCTAATGTATAAGTATTGTTATTTTATAAAAACAATATTGACGGTTTTGTATGAAAAGTGGGCGTCAGACACGCCCAAACAAAAATATTTTGATTTAATTGGACGAAAATTTACCTAATGCTTGCGTTGTGCTTTTATTGTTACTGTACAAAAAAAAAAATTTAATTTTGTCAAATTGAGGTTGCCTAACAAAAATGACGATTGTGGGTGGATTTTACCGTCTCAAGAACTTAGCTTTTCTCTTGAACCAAAGATTATATACATATACCAAATTTCAGCTTTCTAGCTCAAAAATTGTGACCTCTAGAGAGTATACATACGGACGGACGGACATGGCTAAATCGACTAGGCTTTTGATTCTGAGTCAGAATATATATATATACTTTCCTATACCTAACTGTATTATTTCTCTATGTTACAAACTCCAAACCAAATACAATATACCTATCTATTCTATATAATAGGGTATAGAAAAATGTTTCATCTGGACACAAGCTATATGTTTTTTGAAAAAACTGGTCGAACGATTTTGAAAATCTTTTTTGTAAAAATTCAAAAAACTAAAAGAAACCTGATGGCTTACTTCATTTTCTCAAAAAACTTTTTAGGTATTGATTTTTAAGTGATTTATAAAATTTCGTATGATTTTTTCAACGCTTTTTTCCCAAAATCTCAAGCCACCAAGACCATTTTAACACAGTAGAGCAAGTTCGTACGACCCAGTCGTGCACTTAATTTTTTTTTGTGTGTTTCACAACTTTATCGTTACATTAAAGAAGAACTTACATAAAGTATAAATTAGTATATGTATGTAGTTCCATAGCCCCAGTAGCCAAAACTGCTTGACATCTTCCCATAATATACTTCCTACTCTTTCCAGCAGATGTCTATTTCACAGGACTATTCCCAAAATATGAAATCTATTTCTTTTGACCAAATTGGTTGCAATATGGTGATGTTGGCAGCAAAAGATTTAAGATAGATAGACAAAAAAACCAAATATTTTCTTTGTAAAATTTTTTTTGTAAAATTTATTTCGGGATGGGTTCGTGAAGTAAACTTAAATTTCATGCGTCAAAGCTGAAACGCCTTAAATTTGACCAGTTGTTGAATGGCGATGACAGCTATGATCTACCTGTACATTGTACAAGTTAAAGATGATGACCAGCTACATCCTCCCGACCAAAATGAAATCAAAGTAACCATCACCAGACTAAAGATGAACAAAGCAGCTGGATGCTATGGTCTACCACAAGGATAATCCATGCTTTGCATCATAACTTGACTACCTGAATCCAGAAACCTGAAGAAAAATGCCAAAATTTCAATTTTTTTGAATATTTTCATATCAAAATGCGCCCGCCGTCTCTTAAATAAGTGGTTGCCATATATCGGACATTCAGAAATCAGGGTTTGAATTGGTTAACCATCAGTAACCACCCCTTACTCACCAGGTCAAGCCCCAAATGAGTAGGCTATCAATTTAGTTACCTTCTATTTTGCTGAAATTAGAATGGGATAAGGATATATTGTAGGTAGTTTCGCTTTGGACTTACAAGGAAAATATGAACAAATGTATTGTTAGGTCGGAAATGAAAATGGCCTGAACAAGAGCTACTGCATTCTCTTTGTGATTCCTACTTAATCAAATCCAGATTTTATTGGACCAGCCAACATTGTATATGGCTACTTTATATCCAAAACGAATCATTTTTATCGATAAAACCGAAATAAAGAAATAAAAACTTTCAACAAACAAAACTTGAGAGAATATAAATTCAAACGAAATCCCATAAAACAGATATTTTGAAGTTTCTCAAACTCAAAAACCACGTAATTGATTCGAAATCCATAAAATGTTATGTCAAAGCAAATGAGACATCGCGCAGCAAGAGAAAAGAAAAAGTCATCCCAAGAAGACACACCAGACACCATACACACTCCAAAGGAAGGCACATCATTTTGTGTTTGAGTTGTAATCAAAGCTATTCCCCATCCTCCTCTCGCTTAACCCATTTTATCTTACTTAAAATCCGGGAATATATATATATATTCGTATGTAGCTAAATTTTTCGAAGTCATGTTGTTTTCTGTCGTTTTTAACATGCTACAGTTACAAGTGCAATAAAATCGTAACTTTTCAGATTTTATTTCGATTTGATTGCTCTGTTGATGTTGCTGTTGGTGGGGTGCGTGTGCGGGTGGGGGTATTCAAAAACTTTTATAAATTTAAGTTTCAGAAAAAGAAATGTTTTTTTTTTTTTTTTGCTTTTTAATGATCATTTTTTGTATGCGTGGAAGTTTTGTGCGATGTTTTTTTTTTCGCCCCCATCATAGCAGACACAGCAACATGGTAGTTGTCTTGAGACTTGAGAATTCATCTCAGCAGAAGATGTCAACCGATAAATGTCACAAGTTGTGATTCTTTAAGTATATAGTTGTTGGCTTGTGCTGTGTGATATTTCACCGCTGCTGGCTGTTGACACACAATAAAAGGTATTAGAATTTAATTAAAATAAGAAAATTAATTTATATCAAATCGATTCAGCGAGGGACACAGACACAAGAGACACGAGCAACAAAACAATCCAACAGTCAACAGTCAACACAGATGATGCTGATGACAAAAGCCTTGACACAGTGGATATTACTATCGAATGAGTGGGACCTAACAAAAGACGATATGGCATTGTGTTACTGCGAATGGTTTATGGTGGGAACGTTTAGAGTATTTTCAAGCTGTTTTGAAAATGGATTATCATAAGCTCTTTGCGAGGCAAAGGCAGAGACAGAGCCACATCGACATCGGAGACCAAGAAAAGCAAGACCAAAGATTTGATGTCAGTTTCATATGCACAAGCAATTAACTTGCTTCATTATAATAATTTTCAAAAGAAAGGACAGTTCACAAGTGCGGATCGCCTCGCCTCGCCTGTGGATGACTATGGAACAATATGAATGGTATATAGAAGAGAATAGGATGTTTTGACAATGTCTTCAGCCTTTTAAGGAAAAAGATGACGCACATATACTCGTATATACATATATATATATCTTTTATGTGCTTTGAAGCCAGAGATGGAGGAGCACATTCTTTGGGGTTTTTTGTTAGAAAATTTCTTTGGAAATTGTTGCTGAGTTGGTTGCTGGATTTTTTCTTTTTTGTTTTCTCCAAGATGGGTCATTGGCTGAGATACTTCTGTGTTTTCTAAAGATAAAAGGTTGAAGGAAATGTGATTTTAACTGGCATAATGAATTGAAGGCTGTTGAATAATTATAAGGTGCCAGCCTGTGTGTGTGGCTCCTTGAACCTTGCTAACATAAAAGATAGAGGGAAGTGAATCATTGTTTCAATGGAAACAATTAAGAGGGAAAAGTAGATGATAGAAGATGGCGGCCATCAGTAATAAAGGAGACAATGCTTTTTTTATTCAAACTTCTTATATTTTTAACTATTATTAACGTTTGGAAAAATAGTTACTTAAATTGTTCTAAATACATTCATTTTTGAGATACGTTACAAAGGTCTTTTTGTATTCAGTGTTTTTGTATGAAATTGGATTTTAAAGAGGTCTTAGGTAAGTCCTTAAGATGAAACCCCTTTTTTACTTCATTATTAAAAAACTGTTTTAAATGTTTGGATAATATCGAGTTTGTAACATAGAGAAATAATACCGTTAGATAAAGACAAATAATTCTGACCCAGAAGTCGATTTTGGCGTGTCCGCCGTCCGCCAGTCCCTCTAGAGGTCGCAATTTTTGAGCTAGGTATATATAAATCTTTGGTTCAAGAACAAGGATACGTTTTTGAACTCCACCTACAGACACGCCCACTATCAACTTTTTCATTCAAAAACCTATATTTGGCAAAATTAAATTGTGTTTTTTTTTGTATACAGTTACGATCAACGTACTAAGCTATAATATTACAAACGCAAGCTATAAATAAACTTTTTTTAAATTAAATTAAATTAATTAAATATTTCAGTTTGGGCGAGGCTGACACCCACTTTTCAACAAATATATCAATTTTATTTTTATAAAATCACGATTCTCATAATTGAGTCAAAAACCTTAAATTTTGTGGGTACCTACTTGTTGTCCGTAACCAACTTGTGTAGGGAAAAAAAAAATTTGATTTTGGGCGTGGCTGACGACAACTTTTCACTAAAAACTATAAAAAAATTGTTTTTGCAAATAAACGGTATTTATAATGAATCCGCAAGCCAAAATTTTGCGTCTCTTAGTAGAAACTAAAAAGTTAGTGTAAAAAAAGATATTTTTGAATTTTGGGCGTGGCTTACGCCCACTTTTCATGAAAGAACAAAAACCGTAGTTTTAAAAGTTAAGGTATACTAAGAATATTCAATTTAAACATTTTTCCCTTCCGTTCGTTGTATGAAAAATATATCTCTACATTTTCTTGTGTACATTTTTTCAATACGCCCACTTTTAAGGACGTGATTTGTTAAAATATTTTTGTTCAGGAAAGATCGTTTAAAAACTACTCGATTCAGCTGTAGTTTTACACATTGTTATGTCGGAGGAACAAGAGAAGAAAAACACGAGTGACTTGACTGTTCGACTTGAGATCTATTTATTGACTAAAACTAATGAACTTAAACTAGGTTACATAGAGTATCAAATATTCATACAGTTATTCCTATGTATATATTAAGAGAATAGGAAATCATATGTTGTGTTGTTACTCGAGCTCCAGAACAGTATGTATTACAAGAGCAGCTATAGTTAATGTTTAATATTATAATACAAATATACAACACTTCTTTTCCCTTAAAAAGTTATACCCCTCTTTAAGAAACTTTAGCAAAAAAAAAATAAGTGAAATTCAGATAATTGTAAAGATAAAAGTAACAAATACAATATTGACATAGGTATTTTTTTTTTTTTTTTTTTTTTTTTTTTATTATTAATTCAACGGTATTAAATTTTTAGTTTTAAAATAAGCCGATAGAAATTAATCTCTAATGTTTTTTTTATTTATTTCAATTATTCTTTTAGACCTTCTTAATTTTTCCAAATCTTGAATTGATTCTTTTCGTTTTCTCTTACGTGTCTTAAGATTAACATGTTCGGCTTCTTTTTGTTTAACAAAAATTATTGGCTTATTAGCAAATGTTATTCTTTTTACCGATGCTTTCTTCAGCTGATTAACATGAGCAGTTCGATACATTTCATTTACTTTAATTTTATATACAAATTTACTTAATCTTTTTATTACAACGGCTGGTAACCATTTAATTCCAGTATTAAAACTATTAAGATATAAAACAGATTCATTTTCCTTAAAATTAAACTGAAACTTTTCAGTTTCATCTTTAATGTAACTTTTTTTTTGTTGTACATTTTTGTTTGTACTTGGTGTGACTACAATATGCTTATTTTTCTTTTTTACAAGGTAATCTAATAAAGTTCTAGTTTTGTAAGAAAAGATTGCAGCTGATGGAGAACGATCTGTAACTGTACATGGAGTGTTGCGATATTTAAATAAATAATTTTCAATTTTTTCCAACATGGTCAATTTTGAAGTGCTACTGTCATTGATATACTTTTTTAAACCTTTCTTGAACGTTTGCACCGCCCTTTCCGCCAAGCCATTGGACTGCGGATGGTAGGGAGGACTGTGAATCAATTCTACACCATTGGTATCACAAAAACTTTTAAATAAATTTGATGAAAATGGCGGCCCATTGTCCGTTACAACCTTACACGGAATTCCAAAAATTACAAAATTAGATCTTAGTTTTCTTATGACACTATCAGCATCAGTCTTATTCATCATAAAAACTTCAATCCACTTCGAGAAATCATCTACCAATATAAGAAATTGCTGTCCCTCTAAATATGCAAAATCTAAATGCACTCTCTCATAAGGCGAAGTTGTTGGACTCCACGACCCCAAAGAGACATTTTTAGTATGGTTCTGGAAAGCCAAACAAACTTTGCATTGCTTAGCTAATTTTTCAATGTCTTTGTCCAAAGACATCCACCAAACATACGACCTCGCCAATTTTTTCATCCTCACAATACCCACATGGCCGTCATGAATTAGCTTAAGAACTTCACATTGAAGTTTTTCTGGGATAACTAATCTATTGCCAAAAAATAAACAATCTTCTTCAATTTCCAATTCATTTCGTTTTCTCCGAAAACTTTCGTGAACCCTATTACAGTCGCCCATCCAATCCCGTTTACAGCATTCTAAAACAGCACTCAAAACACTATCTTCCTTAGTATACTTTGCTACCATTTTGATGTTCAAAGGAAAATTACCGTCTTCAATTATATTTCCAATTATACCTGGTTCAATTTCCGATTCATTTGACAACGGCAGTCTCGAAAGAGCATCAGCGTTTGCTAACAGCTTTCCATTTCTGTGTATAATTTTGTAATTATACATTCCCATAAAAACTATCCATCTCTGGAGCCTCGCTGCTGCTACTGGCGGAGTACACTTAGCAGGATTAAAGATTTCTTTTAAAGGCTGATGGTCACTCACAATTGTGAACTCTCTACCATACACATACTTGTGAAACTTTTTTATTGCAAACACAATAGCTAAGGCTTCACGATGTAGCTGAGAGTAATTCCGTTCCGCCTTACTCAACGTAGTGCTTGCAAACAGAACTGGCATTTCTACCCCATCTACCAAGTGGGATAAAACTGCCCCCACTCCGTATGGACTTGCGTCGCAAGCAATAACAATGGGTAAATGTTCGTCGTAGTGAACCAACAAACTATTTTCCACCAAATACCCCTTACTCTCCTCAAATTCCTTTTGGCATTCCATAGTCCAATTAAAGCTATTACATTTTTTCAATAAACCATACATATTTATAAGCTTTTTCGATAAATTTGGAATAAATTTTCCATAAAAGTTTAAGAGACCTAGATACGATTGCAACTGCTGCAAATTTTCGGGCTTGGGAGCTTCTACGATAGCTTTAATTTTTTCTGGATTTGGCTTAATCCCTTCACTGCTTATAATATGGCCTAAATACTTTACACTTTTTTCAAAAAATTTGCATTTTTTCTCATTAATTCGCACATTATAATCGTTTAACCTTTCTAAAACTATAACTAAATTATGTTTGCATTCCTCGAAACTTTTTCCACCTATAATAATGTCGTCTATGTAGCATTTAACATTATCAATTCCTGCCAAAATGTTGTCCATTGTAGACTGAAAAATTGCAGGAGCACAACTGACCCCGTACGTTAGCCTTTGACATTCAAACAAACCCTTATCAGTGTTTATTGTTAGTAGAGGTTTTGAAACTTCTGACAGTTTTACTTGCTGATAAGCACCAGTTAAGTCAAGCAAACAAAAACATGTGCAGCTTCCCAAGCTAGCAAATATATCATCCATCCTTGGAAAAACATAGTGATATTTTTCAATGTATTTGTTGATTGTTACTTTGCAATCAACACAAACTCTGATGCTTCCGTCAGACTTTGGGACAGCCACTATCGGCGAAGCCCACTTACTATTCGTAACTGGCTTTAAAATTCCCGCCTCGACTAATCTATCCAACTCTGCATGTACCTTATCTCTTAAGCCGTATGGTACCGTGTAAGGTTTGAAAAATATTGGTTTACTGTCCTGTTTTATAAAAATTTCTGCTTCTATATTTTTAATAGCAGTGTTCGAATTCATTTCAAAAACCTTGGGAAATTTTTGCTTATAAATTTCAATTTCCTTAGACGCCTGTAAAGAACTTATTTGACCTTCATTCACCTTCATCTCAAGCAATAAACCCTTCCAGCTCGGAATTAGAACATCCAGCCAATTTCTACCTAAGAGCGGTACAAAAGAACTTCGCGAATCAACGACAGTCAGATCAACCTTACTACGAACATTATTGTAATAAACGTCAACCTCGCTCACTCCAATTACTTTTACCTGTTCACCCGTTATAACATGCAATCTTTTTAAAACATCCCTCTTTTGGTTTAATTTTATATCTAATTTTAAAAAATCTTCTAAATTCATTATACTAGAGCATGCACCGGTATCTAACTCCATTTTGACATAATTTTTATTAATTCTGATATGTACATATAAGGGCTTACCCGAACCATCAATGTTATAAATATTTCCTACTCTTAAATTATGTACATCATCAGCCAATCGGTCCTCCTCTATTTCCTCTACATGGTTCGTCTTTCCTCCAAACGACTTTTTACGACTTTTGTTGCATGCTGAAGCGTAATGTCCTGGTTTCGAACAGTTATAACATACCACCACGTGGCAATCTTTAGCACGATGTCCAGGCTTAGAACATCGAAAGCACACTCCTCCCTTTAACCCGTTTTCATTCCTTTGGTTTCTAGATTGATGTCTAGATATACTACGCTGCCTGCCCTGATGTGAAGCGCCTCCAAACGTCGAACTCTTCTCCAGCCGTGCACCTCTACCTCTCACATCATCTTTCCCCCGAATGCTGTCAATTCTACTGTGACCCACTGCACTCATGTCCTTAACCTCTTTTTCCGTCATTTCAAAGGTTAGAGCTTTGGATTTTGCATTATCCCAAGACAACTTGTCCTCGTTCAACAAAATCGTCCGAAGCTTATCATTCCGTACTCCACAAACCAACCTGTCTCTTAATGCACTTTCCAAAAACGTTCCAAATTCACATTCTTGCGCAATAGACTTAATCGCAATAACATACTCCGCAATTGATTCGTGTGCCTTTTGATTCCGTAAAAATAATTTATATCGCTCTGCAATTACGTTTTTCTTGGGCTGGAAATGACTTTTTAGTTTTTCTAACATATCATCATATTTCAGGTCCGTTGGCTTTGTTGGCGATACCAACGACTTTAAAATTTTATAAAGCTCACCACCTCCAAGAGTTATAAAATATTCCACTTTAGATTGGTCGTCAACTATTTTATTTAATTTGAGCAATAGCTCCATTCTATCGACCCATAGCTCAAAATCTTCCCCAGGAATATAGGTTTCAACTTGACCAATAATAGGTTGTCTTACTTCCGTCATTATTTCTTCCTCTTTGACTTTTATATCGTTTTGCATAGGAATATACAGTTAAAAAAAAATTAAATTGATCACGCAATCTATGTACTCGTATCAAACAATTATTTATTTTTTTTTTTTTAATTGAAACTGTTAATCCTCGTCGCCATTCTGTTATGTCGGAGGAACAAGAGAAGAAAAACACGAGTGACTTGACTGTTCGACTTGAGATCTATTTATTGACTAAAACTAATGAACTTAAACTAGGTTACATAGAGTATCAAATATTCATACAGTTATTCCTATGTATATATTAAGAGAATAGGAAATCATATGTTGTGTTGTTACTCGAGCTCCAGAACAGTATGTATTACAAGAGCAGCTATAGTTAATGTTTAATATTATAATACAAATATACAACACACATATGCCTTAATACTGAAAGTTAGTGCTTCAAATTTTTAAGACACACCCACTTATAATGGGCGTTTCCGTCAAAAGTCGTAATATGCATTATTTTTTTCATGTTTTTTTTTTTTAACGATCGGTCGCATTTTTGAAGTAAGAAGATGAACACTTCGGTTTATATACCTTGGTTATGTAGGATAGTGTGGTTAAAGAACTGTTAAATACACCCATAATCGCTATTTCCATTCAAAATCTAATTTAAAAAAATTTAAGTTTTGTCTGGTTTTGTTCAAATCGATCTGCGAGCTTAAAAATTGAATGTTACTGAGTAACAGTAAGTCTCAACTTTGGGCGTGGCTCACCCCTTTATTTTTTTTATTGCGCCAGCAGTTACTGAACGCCTTTTTTATAGAATATTTTTATTTCGGTAAGAATAAAAAAACTACTCGATTCAGCTGTAGTATAGGTATGCCTTAAAAAATAACTAACGATCAAAGTTCAGATAGTGCTTTATATTTTGAACAAATTTTTATCACACGCCCACTTTTTAGAGGCGTTTCCATTAAAAGTCTTAATCTGCATTAAAGTTTTAATGTTTTCTAACTATCTGTCGCATTTTTTTTTTTGGTTATGTAGCAGGGAATTGTTCAAGATTTATAAAATACACCCAAAATCGCTATTTTCATACAAAACCTAGTTTTTAAAAATTCAAATTATGTCTTGTTTTGTTTAAATCGAGCTTAAAATTGAATGTCACTAAGCTCATAGCAATGGTTCTTTCTTGCCAGTAAAAAGTGTTAGCGTTGGGCGTTGCACATGCCTTTTTTTATTGCTCTAGTAGTTATTGAACATAGGACACACTACATTGAAGTTATTGTATTTTTTCTTGTCTGCTTCAAAAGAATTTTGTTTCTGGTACTGGACAGCAGCGGCTGGCTGCGGAGAGCGAACGCATTACACATAGAAAATATAGGGAATAGGGTATTCCACAGTTCGTTGCAGACATAGGTACCTACTGTAGCTCTAGCTTATACATTTCATTTGCATAGTCAAGAACACAACCAAATAAATATTAACTGCAGTTTTTATATTATAAACTTGACAATTTGTAGTAAATAAGTTGAATTTTAAAGAATTCAAGTAATTTAAATGCCCACATTTCCACTCCTTACCCATGCCAACATTCCATACTCATTTAATAATGATTCCTTTCAATTTATTTGTCAAACAAAGATCCGATAATAACCTCATTTAATGTGTAGCGATTAAGAAATTTACATCCTTTTCACAATAAACAGATACATATGTATCTTTTTTTTTTTGAAAGATAAAACGATACGTAATATACAATTAAATAACTTCAAATGACAGATATACTGTTCACCACAGCCGCATACATTCTCAAAAACACATTTCACAATAAATGTCACTCTCATCCATCCAAGGATGTAACTTATACATTTTAACGAAAGAATCTAATATCTACATCATATTATATTCTTCATTTGAATATGTCAAATTTAATCAGTTCCAGTCGAAGGTCGTCACAACTAATTAGAAACAAAATTGAGGTTTCCTGTTTTATCTCCCACGACATTATTCAAAGTAAAACGATAACACATGTTCTGTTCCTGTTCCTGTTTACTGGCTATACGCAACACTACACTAACTCTGGTCTGGTGTTCATTTATAAATTTGCTTATTCTGATCTAATTAACTTCTCATCTTCTTTTGAAGCTCTAAAAATATTCAAATATTTCTCCATCGTTTGTTCGTTCCTTTCATTTCATTTCATCCCCCAACCCCATAGCCTTAATTCAAATTCAAATGAAAATAATTTCTGTAATAATTCGAGAATTACTAGCAACACGCGTTAAGGACCCCAATTTGATTTAATATTAAAACAACAACAACAACAGCAGCATCATCATATTATTAAACTTACTTCACAACATCCGCTTCCAATTTTACAATTCCACCACTAAAAGCACTGTTACACTATTCCTAAGGCAGTGAAGTGTCCTTGCCTTGAGGAAAATTCAAATGACTTTGTGCCCCCGTGTCGCCATTACTGTGTGTACCTTCCATCGACGTCGACGACTTCGCGTCGCGTCGTTCGGTCGTCTTCATCTTTGGTGTTTTCGTCAAAAATTTAAGAACTTGGAGGGAGGACAAACCACCAGATGTAGCAGATGACTGACTGACTGTGCAACATTTTTAGTGAGTCCTTCTCCACCCCTCGCCACATGTAATGCCACAGCACAGCCACTATAGGAAGGTATGTACGTATAGTGTGGCTGACATCAAGGGGGAAATTACATATTTATTTCCAAGTCAAAACAGTGACATGTTTTTAATTAAGAGGCGTGATAAATGGCAGCACTAAATTTCAAAATGAAAATGGTATCCTTTGGAGCGCGTCACATCAGTCAAGGGCACATTTCAAAAGTATCGCATGGAAGAAAGCAGATCCTATTTTCTTTGAATTGCCAATGTCACAACCAAACTCCTCCTATATTTAACCAGGAGCGTAGTTAAACTGAGATGAACGATTGGAAATAGTATTTTAAGAAGTTTAAAAAGTTCCTGTTTATGTGAACATTTATGAACAAAAAAATTTGCTCAAGCTATATGTTAATAGCAGGATTTCAATACGTTACCCAGCCTCTAAGAAGGGTTTTATGAATCAAAATTGAAGGAATCGTAAATTTTTTTTTAGTTTGGTTTGATAAATTCCGTTTTGGAAATTGATAGAACTGAAATATTGAAAGCCTGAAAATTGTTTTCTCTCAAAATTTGAATTCCTGAAGAGAACCATAATTTTGAAGTTTTGATATTTTCGTGTTTTGGAAAAAAAAAAAACTGATTTAGAATGGTGGAAAATTTCCTTAATTTCTGTCGGTCTGTCTCCAATGTAGACAATATTTACCGAGGATTTGAAAAAAAGGATCCACTGTTGAGAAACCTTTCTATGTTAACCAAATCAGCTTCTCAAATACTGGAGGTATCGAAAATGTTTTTATTGTTTCTCAACATGTTTTCCAAAAAGACCGAAACAATTTTGCATGCGTTTTAGAATTACTTTTCCAATTCGATTGAGGTATACCTACCTCTGTAACATGCATTTTTTGTTATAGAACAACCGCTTCCTCAAGCGTTGAAAACAGTTGACCTCGCTTATTAGTCTGATATGCGGGAATAAAAAGACCCACCTATTCGATGTTTTGAATGCTCGAAAATCGGACAAAAAAAAATGTCGACTGGATAAATACAAATTTCATCGAATGATGCTTGATCGTCAAAAAAAAGTTGACAGTTTAAAACCCAACTATGAAAAAGTCGACGGAAAAAGTGTCAGTAATAATGTCGACCTTTATCCTGATAAAAACTTTAGTTCTATTGATTGCAGCGACAGTTAAATTTTGTGAGTTATTTTTAAATCATAGTAGGAGGGGTGCAACAGTGATCGACGCTAGCAAAGTGAATGATGTTCACATGCATGCGCCGCCGCATTTCGATCAGTAGTCATTTTTACGAATCGACTTTTTTAAAAGTCGACATTATGACAATCGATTTTTTTAAATCGACATTTTTAAAGTCGACAAATCGTACCCAACCCTCGAAAATGTTAAAGTCGATGTGTGAGAGTTTGCATTGTCATGGGGGAGAGTGAATGGCTTCACCTATTTATCTGAACACAAAAGGTATGATCTGTCGACTGTCACCATCTTTCGCCGCTTATATGTTGAATTTTTTGAACACTTCTTGCATCTTGGCAACAACAGATATAAGCTTTTTTAAGCGATTGTCAAAGTCAAATATTGCATGCGGTCTCCAAGCGAACAAATCGTTTTTTTTTTTATTGCGACCAAATACTCATGAAATACTAAAACTTCAGTCAGACCTTTACAAAATTTCTTCCTCGAAGTGCGGCCATTGGAATTGTAGAATTGGGAAAACACAAGGAAACACAGAAGATCGAGATAGTTCTTAATTGTCCAAAGTCAAAGCGTGCTTATCGACACGCACTGTTGAACGTTAAATCTTTGTTACAAATCAATGCACGGAAATGTTCACGAACCGATTCCATTTTTCGACCAAGCTGAGTCATTGTATATACATTTTTATAGTAATTTCATGGAACATGTTTTTTTAGTTGTAAACTTCGTCAATGGCGGCGCTAGTTGTCTTATCTACTTTACATCAAATGTCTTGCATTGTTATTTTTTTCTTTCCCATATGGCAATCTAGACAAAAACCACTCCTAACTCACCAATCAAGTGTTTTTGAACTTCGTCCATAGATGGCGCACCAAACGTTCCTCTCATTGGGAGTACTATAGATTATAAATACAATGGCTGAGTATTTTAAATAACTAACTAACACTATCGTCTAACAAAACATTCTGAGTACGTTACGATTACCTTAAAGAATGTCGAACTCTACGATCGATAGCAATATCAGATTTGACACATTCAGACCAGTGGCGATTCCTGGTCTCCAATATTAGGTTGGCTACACCAAGGACCCAAAAGCAAAGCAAAAAGAAGCAAATTTACGTTTAAAAACGAATTTATTAATTATTTTTCATTTGTATGAAAAACTTTTATACCTACTATATTTAAACATAAAATCAATCCGTCGCTCAATTTTCTAAAAATGTTCAATGCCGCGATCGTAAAAGCTTAGTTTTCTCAAAAACATTTCTAACGATTTTAAATTTTTAAAAATCACTGTTGCTTTTCAGGTACGACCGTATGACTGAAAAAAGTTTTAAAAAATGTCTAAAAACGGTACTTCCATAGGACGGTTTTTGTTTTGAATATCTCAAAACCGGCTCAACCAATACTTTCAAAATTGCATACTATACATATGTATATATGTGGTAGGTATAGGTAGCTTAATTTATACTGTGAGAACGCGTACCTCTACATTTTAAATTTACATTTAAAAAAATATTTTTTTGTAAATATTTTAAAAGGCATTATTTTTAATTTTAAAAATTAATATTTTGAAAACTGCTCATTAAATTTTTTTCAAAAATTCTAAATGTCTATTAACTGGCGCTTTTAAATTTTTTTTTTGAGTAGGTAATACATATTTTCAAACATTTTTCAAAAAAAAAACTTTTTTTTCTCAAAACCTGCTCCACAGATCATAAATTTAGTCTCATATTTTGAAATTATCCAAGAAATAAAAAGACGTACTTTTTTTCAGCTCAAATTACTTAAAATATTTATTTAAGAATTTCGAAAAATTTATTTTTATCAAAATCTCATTCCCCTAGAGCCTAGACCACTATCACACATTAGAGCAAGTTCGTGCTACCCAGTCGTGCATTTTATTTCTAATTTGCTCAAAAAACGCTTGAACGATTTTTATTCAACTTTGTTACATAAGGTAAAAAAAAACTTCATTTTGTTAGTTTTCGGCTACAAATGATATGAACGGAAATCAGGTTATACCTAAAGGTTTTATTAAACTGGACAAAAGTGGACAACCACAGTAACGAAATGGTTCGCACTTCCTAAAGGATATGTCTTTCATAGCACCCACAAGATTGCACCTATATTTTAAAGATTAAAGGTTGCTTAATTGTAGCTACCACATATCGAACCTTTCAGTTTTAAGAAAAAGAAAAAAAAATTAAATGTTTACCAAATTTCTCAAAAATGGTTTAAACCATTTGTATGTACTTTGTGGGTGGGATCACTATGTTATCCAGAGTGAGAGAATTTAGAAATGACAAAATCTATAAAAAAAATAAAGAAAGATAAAATCTAGAAGTAGAAAAATCTAGAGTATGGAAAAATCTAGAAAGATGGAAATCCAGTATCTAGAAAAAAAGTATTCTACATTTTTTTTTATTTAGAAGAATTTTAAATCTAGTATTAATATCAATTTTAGATTATGTTAATTCTAGATCTCTTTTTCTAGATTTTGGATTTTCGGGATTAAGAATTCTAGATTTCCGGTTTTCTGGATTTATCTAATTCTAAATATTTTGTTTCTAGATTTTCTCTTGCTAGATTTTGTTGCTCAACATTTTTTTTTCTAGATATCGTGGTAAACCTTTTGTATATGTATTTGTTTGGAGAATTTTCTTGATATCTTACTGCGTTCTTTTGTTTGGGCGTAGAATTCAATTAAACGTCTTTGTATATCGCAAATAACGGTAAAATTAACGTGCTCGAAATGTGCGACACAAACACTTCTTATTAAGCAAATATTTTGATTTTCCTTGCACGACAAAGTCGTGCATTTCATTTTAATATAGACCCTACATAGTGCTAAATACTTTTTGCGAACCTACTTCGATTTTCCTATCAATCTGCTTCCTTTGCTAGGTTTACATTTTCAACCCTGCTTGTGCTTTGCCAATGATGCGATGACTGGCTATGATTTTATTTGTGTTCCTTTGACTCGCTGTTCGCAGTATGGCTATTATTTTGAGCATCGATTTTATGCATTAAAGGTGGAATAAAGCAGCACACGAGGGGTAAGGGGAGTTTGCATACGATTTGGATTAGAATATGAATGCGCTATTTCCAATGCCATTCTAGATCGTAAACGGAAAGCATGCGAAAGACTAGACATTTTGCATGGGACTAAAAAGTCACGAGATTGCTGCGGTTAGTTTTATTTGAATGAAAAATGTTTTGTTGTAATTAGGTAAACACATGGGTTTTTAAAAAACTCAATCTGGTTTGTATTTTGTACGCAAAATATTATTGCATGATACATTTAATATGAATTGCATTTAGGTATTTATTTTTGGGTTGGCGCAGCCAACCTAGCCAACTGAGAGGAATCGCCACTGATTCAGACTGGTGTTGCAATATCTGCAAGGCTTGCGTAGCAACCATTAGAAACTTCGATTAGGAAGGACACATCAATAAGAACACCCTCTTTTTCTGAAATACCATAACACTAGTAGATTCGTGTTGGCAGCATTCACTCGTTCTGCATTGTAAAGGTCGTTTTTTTAGGCGTGTGGTTTTCAATCTGGCAATACTTTTTTCGGACTCGGTCTTTTTGACAGCTGTCACTTGATATATGCTCAGTTTTGTTTGCCATTTCATAATGAATAGACATATTTCTGCACAACATTTGCAAATCGTGTAAATTTATTACCAAAATAATGGTTCGGTTCGCGCGACGCATATCGTCAGGAATTTATGCGAGCTACTTGCCCGAAATCATTTTTAAAAAAGAATGGCGAACTGTTATCATTAAAATAAAGCCAAATTCTTGGACATAACATTAAATTATATGCGTTTTATTTCTTCTTGAAAACCACACGTATATATGAAAAAAACACCCTTTATTTTGCCCTTGTATTGAAGCGTTCCTGTAGTACCCTGTGGCGTAGTGGTTAGTGTGTCGGACTGCCACTCCGAAGGTTCTGGGTTCGATCAATGCCGACTCCCACCTAAGTTCTATTTCGGGGTACTGCCTCTTGCGAGGAAGTGACAAATCCTCCCAGAGTAATTAATGTCATGGAAAGTGCTTCTCTGTTAGCCGTTCGGATTCGGCGGTAAATTGTAGGTCCCTTCCATTCCTGCAGAATTTCAACGCACACACAGGAATCGTTGAAAATGCACATCATGCAGTTTTTTTTTTTGGCAAAAATAGAAAATCGCATCACTGACGACGGTTGCTGATCTGTGTTAATTTTCTATGGCTTGGGGCTTCATTTTAAGCCGCCAGTGAGTGGTGACCCACTGTCTGTGAGATCGGGTTTCAATGTAGTTCGCATATGCGCTGGTTATTCACATCATCATGATTGGGTTAAGAACAAATACTCATTTGTAACAACGTTTAGATAAATTTGATAAAATCTTCAGATATTCAATTCTTAAGCTAGTATTACACGGTCATCGAAATCTATCATTGCAATGACATTCTGACGTCATAATGACGTAACTATCTGTCCTAAAGTCGTCATGTCGTGTGATCGCCATCGTAAAATGCTGTCATTGCACTGACAACCAGAATGACAAGCACAATGACAGGAATTTTTACGTCATCGAAATGACAATTTTCGATGACCGTGTAATCACCCTGTCATTGTTGATAGGACAACATGACAGATTTTTTGATTGGTTTGTCATTGCAATGACAGTGTCCCAACAATGACATGGCAGGAATTTCTGCCATGTCATTGTTGTCAAGGTAGACGGAATAATGGTAGAAATGGTTGGCTGTGAAAGTACTGCAATGACCCAAAATTGCCACCACTTGCCAGGTAACGCAGTGTGAGTACTAATCGCACCTCCGCGGAAATGCTAGTTCGCATATTGGTGTCTTGTTTTGATATTATAGAAGCCACTAAATTTAACAAAAATTCAAATTGAGTGGCTGACATCAGCAGGAAATTGCGATATAGCTCCGGTTCCTCAGCTCGCAATTCCCGCAGCAACTTGGAACAGAAGCCTTCTGTATCACGGCGAAGCAACCATTTTTTTGACCACACAGAACGAACTCTTCGTTGTGGTCTTTGGTTGTCGTCGTCTTCTTCCTCTGAACTATCCTCCAACTAATATGTTGCTGGGATCGCCATCTCCACAATATTTTTTCTCGACATTTTTGGTTTTATATTATTGGAATTATATTATTTATTGTTTATAATATGAGGAACTTCACAAACTCACAAACGTCAATTTTTCAGTCACGATAACTCAATTTATGAATGTCGTGTGATCGTCATTGCGAAAAATGACTTCTGTCATCGCGGTTTCAGGTCGCCATCAACTTTTCAAAGTTTTGAAAGTGGTCAAGTCGTGTAATCGTCATTCTTTTGCATGTCATGGCAATGATATCGAACGTCAAAAATTACAATGACAAGGTCTGCCCGTCATTGCATTTTGGGACACCAATGACAGACTTGCGCCATTCGTGTGATTGTCACTGTAGCTAGCAATGACACTGTGATAAATGACAGTGAACCGACGTTACAATGACATATTTTCTTGTGACGTCAGAATGTCATTGCAATGACAGATTTCGATGACCGTGTAATACTAGCTTTACGCTTGTTCATTCACTGTGACTGCTATCGAATCATACGCTATGGAAAGTTTAAAATGGGAAAATATAAAAAAAAAAAAACACCCGTTTTCAAAACCCAAATTTCCATCAGGATTTTCTAACAATACTCGTTCCAAATTAAAACAAGTACTTACGTCATAAGTCGTCACTAAAAGTAAACACATTCAAGCAAGCATTGCCTACCCAATCAGTCGTCCTAGCTACCCCATCAACGGGCCTGACTTTTTTTGTCGATTTTGATAGCCGGGTGGTGGTGGTTGTGTGGTGGCATCGTATACATAATATATGAACTTGACTATACCAACCAAATGTATACGAAGCTGGATGCTCCTTGGCAATATTTATGTGGGACATTTTGAAGATGAAGTAAAGCCACAATTAACAGGACGCGACTAGAAGATGTGCGCATTCAAGTTCAATTTCATATGCATCCGCAGTCTAGACTGAAGGCACCTGTTTCTGTTTTACTATGCGACTGCGACTAGTGGATTGGAGTTTCTTTATTGTTTGATGAGATACGATCTGGGAAATTTATTACCCCAACCAAATGCCTTACAAGATGCACTGAGACTGGAGAGGATGCTATTAGAGAGTTTGTATGCATTTTCAATCCGATTGATTAAATTAAATTTTCTAGTAGAAAAGAAGAAAAACCAAAACGCTAAGCCTTGGGGTGCATAATTTATAACCTCATTAGTGATTAAAAGTGACATCAACCGACACAACAACTTAGGCACAGACAGACATCACCTTCAGCTGCATCAATAAATGTATCCCCTTTTAAGTATGAGCGCGTCGGTCGTGTTTCTTGAACAAGAAGATTGCTCTCTGTATCTGAATATGGCAGTGCTGCATCATCTTGGCAGCTCCAGCTGTGTTGCGGGAGGAGATTATTAAGTTCGATTTTTTTTTTTTTTTTTTTTTTTTGTATCTATATATCTTCGCGCATCGTTGGTTAAATATTAGGTAATGCGATACTGGAGTACATCAGAGATACATTGAAAGTAGAGGATTACATATTTTAAACGCGTTCCATGGAGAATACGGAGCATATAGGGAAGATTGATGCAGAAGAGGCCTATACGAGTATAAGATGATTTCAATGACAACGAGTAAGAAGACTCTTTTCATATTGATAAGTCATCAGGCAGCTTAAAATGTAATTGAATATTTTGTATAGCCGATGTATTTAAGCGTGTTTGTTGGGCTTACATCATAAATGCATGATTGGATGTGAGGAAGTATTAGTGGTATAGAGACGAAGCGCTGAGGAAGATCTTCGTCTTATGAATAATTTTGTATCTAGGAACTCCTCTTCGGATTTATATTACGAGCATATCATATTTAGTTACACCATCACGGTTGTTTATTGTGCAGATGAAGTTGTGTTCCAGAAAGACTAAGAGTGTGCACAGCATGTCCACATGTAGGTACAGTGCAGTTTGAAAAATTTGGGTCAAGCTTTTTTTAGAATTTTGTCAAAATTTGTTGCAAAAACTACATATTTTTGAATGGGTATTTGTTTTACTTATGCGTGGTTTTGATCGTTTCATGATTCATTTAAAGTGTAAAAATTTGTCACGCGAGGTTACGGAAGCAAAAAGTTGTTAGACCAAAAAATGGGTTTTTAGGTAGGTTTTTAAGGGATTAAAGAAACAATTCCTAATTGGTGTGGTGTTTTTTTTTTTATTGTTTTTCAGAAATATTTTCTATCTTTTTAATACTTTGTTGGATCTCCTCTTGATTTTATTACATCAGCGCACCGGAGAGACATTGACTCAGATAGGTTTTTTCATGATGAATCTGCAAGTGACACCAAAAAGATCCACAGTAGAGGGCTCTTATACATTTTCCGATACCCGTAGATAAATTTCTGCAGTGACCATTCTCCCTTTTTCATCTCCAGAGAATCATCCCCAGACCATCACACATTCAGTTTTGGGGTGCATGAGCTCAGAACACAGTTTTTCCTTTGGTTCTCATCGCGCTTTAACTGTTATTCATCGGAAAAGGTTGTTCTTGAGTCCCATAAAGATGATCCTGAGCCCAGAAGAATCGTTTTCATTTGACGTCTCGGAGGGAGAGAAAAAGAAGTATATTGCCGTTCGCTTAGCTTAAATGGTCTATTGCCAGATCAAAAATCTAAACTCATATCATGGATGTGAGTTGGAAATATATTATAGTGACAAATCGTTAGTTAAGGAACGCTGTTATGATGTCATATAGTTTCAAATCGTAACTAATTTGGATTAAAAGAACGCCTTTTTGTTGGCTCTTGTTAACAAAAATGTCGATTATCGTTAAAAAAAGAACGTTCCAACGGTATGCATAATGTTTTTCTTAGCAAACAAAAGGGTTTCGTATATCCACTGTAGCCTGTAGGCAGTTAGGCGGTTGATGGTTTTAAATAGATTGGCGGGTAGCAGGGATGTGACTTGGTGTGTGGTTAAATGAGCGCTGGAAGGTTGATATGAAAAATGTGATGTGTATAATATTAAATGTGTTAGGTGGGTAAGCGGTTCAAAAAAATAATTAATTTATACCTAAATTGTATTAATTGTCGACACTTTTAATATTTTAATGACAATTAAAGTCATTATCTAATCTAAGGCTTTAGATTAGTATAATTATAAACGAGACTTAAAAATTAGTTTGCCAAAGAAGTTTCACTTCTGACATGTTTACTTTGTACGCACGCACTTTTTTTTATGTAGTGAACAATTCAAATTGAGAAACATTTTCTATGTGAACACAAATTTTGTCGTCCAAATTCATTCCATAGACTGACTGAAGTATTTATATGGTGTTCTTAGTGTTCATGTTGTACCCCGTGGCGTAGTGGTTAGTGTGTCGGACTGCTACGCCGAAGGTTCAGGGTTCGATCCCTGACGTTGCCACCTTAAGTTTTTTTCCGGGGTACCACCTCTTGCGAGGAAGTGACAAATCCTCCAAGAGTAATTAATGTCATGGAAAGTGTTTCTCTGTTAGCCGTTCGGATTCGGCGGTAAATTGTAGGTCCCTTCCATTCATGCAGAATATCAACGCACACACAGGAGTGGTTGAGAGTGTAAGACACAGGCCCCGGCCCCGCTTGGAGCTGTTGTGCCAACAATCTATTTATTTATTTTTCTTAGTGTTCATAAGTATTCAAGGATATTTTAGTTTATTTATTACATTCTTTAATGATATGTCTCTGCATCAAAGCTTTATCACTACATTATATGGCTTTTACTTTAAGTGATTGTAATTGTCATTCAGCTTAAGAAATGTTTTTTACTTTCTCACTCGATAAAGTCACTTCTTCAATATACTGACCAGGCTTGGCCTGGTTTTATGGGATCCCTATTATTGCACCTCACTATAGGTATTTATGCAACAAAGTATATCCTTCTCAAGCTCCATAATAAATTATGCTGTTTCAGTTTACGACGTCGTATTTCAAAAGTCAAAAGTTCTATTAGAAAAAAAAAAAAACATGGCTTATTAATTTGAGCGGTGTTAAATTTTCAATTTTAAATAAGAAATCTTAATGAGATGTTGAAACTGGATCTTGATCAAAAATTTAAAATTTCATCACTCCAATTCATAATTTTTTGACACTGACATTTAGAATTTCTTTGTAATAAAGTATGAGCTGTCAGTTACAAATAATATTTATCATCACTGTTCTTTCCAGACCACAAAAGTCATCTCTTTTACTTATTGTCATCGCAGTCATCAGCTTCAATTTAAAACGTCAGATTGTGCAAGTTTTCTTGAAAAATAGAAAAACCATACCACTATCCACGAGACAGTTAATATAACAAAAGAGCTCGGAATAAATTTGATTAACTTTACTGATGTCTTCTTGTTAATTAATTTAATCTTTTCCAGGTGCCTTCTTTGGGCTAGGGATAGATTTCAAAAATTTTAATAATATTTTATTTTTTACATAGCTTTTTATTTGCTTTCGTCAATGCAAAGTGAAGCGTAATTTTACGCAACTAAACAATAATAATTTATCTAATTGCAACAATACCTCGAAAAATTCTTTACTCGAAAAAATATATAAAAGTTGCACTTTCAAAGTCTTGTAAACATTTTGAGTGAAAAAAAAAAAAATAATAATAGGGTGCTATTTAATTTGTTTTAACATAAACTACAGCATACCCTTGGATATCAGTCCTTTTTTTTGTTTACCACTAAGCTATTGACAAACACCTCCTCCTGTTTCCGCGTGTGTACGCTATTTTGTGCGGTGCACGAAAGTTTTTAATCTGAAGAACATAAAATGAATAAATTAAAATCGCATGAGTGTGCCGCACTCCATTACATAGCATACCAATCCTGATGCACAGGTCTATGCAGCTCTAGACTCTAGACGCTGGTATAGACTCTCTAGACTCCTATCTTTATACGACTATACTCCTACCCTACCTACCTATCGTATGAGTTTTAAAATTGCTATGGCTGCGACTTGAATGCAGATTGTTCCTTTTCCTTCGTTTGGCCAGCTATGTTGATGTCGTATCATGTCTGCACATACAAAGACCAACAGCATGTACTATACATTGTGGCTTGCAATCATGCGTGATATAATATTTTCGTTAAAAGGAAATTAAATCATGCAATTAGCAGGACTGATTGGAAGTGCATTATAATTGGAAGTGGGAGATTGCTTAATGGAAAATTTACCTTTATCGCAAAAAAAAAAAAAAAAAAAAACTGTCCTCGTGGAACGTAGATGTTCTCATTCTGACGATGCAGTCTTTCTATGAGAGCTCTTGAACATCGTAATTCTAAAAGATTAATGACATAACAAAGTATCGATTTCGTGAGCGGCGTTCGCGTTGGTGTAACTCAACGATATAATCTCAAAAAGTAAGGAACTCAATCCTTGTGAATTGGCACGACTAAGTGATGTTTAATTGAATGTACATTTTATATCTAAAGTGTCAATTTGATTCACAATAAAAGCACCGAAGAAATTCGTAGACTTTAATTAACTTTTTTTTCAAGAAAATTATGTTGCGTGTTAGTTGCTGTCAAAGGAAACTCTGATAAACTATGGGTTGCAGTAGCAGGATATAGATTTAATATTCAATTTACGGAATACATTTAATTTGCATGCGTGGAAACTGTACAGTGTACAGTGGGCACCTACTCAGAAAAAAACAGGCTTTATTACTGAACTTTAATCAAGCACTTAATTAAAATAGGAAGCAGTTGATGAAACTACATATTTCTTATTGAGGACACACAATGGAACCTTGCGGCACACTAGCTACTTCTCTTAACTTTTATTAATTAGGGAGCATTTTTTTTTAAATGGGTGCAGATGAAATGCAACATTTAATAAATATTAAATATTAAAAGTGGATCTTTGTAAGCCATTCGGATTCAGCGGGAAATGATATTCCACCAGAATATCAACGCACATACAGGAATCGTTCAGAATATAAGCCATTAGGCCCTGGCCCCGCTTGTGTCTCCAATAATGCCTTTTTTGTAATTCTATTATGTACATAGGGAGTACAAGGTTGAATTTTAACTACACATTATATACAATTTCTTACCTTTATTTAAATGATCATCACAAAAAATTGTACATTAGAAGTTAGACCTCCAAAATAAGACGACTATATTTTTCTCGCCAATAAAACATAATCTTAATTCAAAACACCCCTAAAAATATATAACTCATATTCAGGTTGCTTCTTATTATTAATTTTGATATCCGACTTGGATACATCACCATGGCCTAGTAGATGTGTGCTAGGTTGGTATGCAGAGGATCTCGAGTTCGATTCCTAGAATCAGCCAAGTAAGTAAAAGTTAAATTTTTCAATAAATAATAATAAATGCTTTTCAATAAATAGAAAACGTTGCTTCTCTCTCAAAGCGATATAATTTGTTACAAATTGAGTAAAATAGGGGGTTGCAATTTACGACTTTACCACTCATTTTTTTAAAAACATATTTTTGATTCAAAACAAAAAGATGGAAATCTACGACTCGCTTTTTGCAATTTACAATCGAGTAAATATAAAATTGATACTCATTGGGATCAATTTGAGATTTGCGAATGGTAATGTTTTGCTTCTCTCGATCGAATTATTGATACTAAAAGATGTTGAAATATGATTAGAGAGTATCAATATCTTCGTTTCGCAAATTTTCTAAAATTGCAAATAGAAAGTTTAGATTTATTATTTTCCAATCCAAGGTACAAACCTGGATTAATTTGACGTGATTTGCAGCTTATTTTTCGTGATCTGATCTAAGAATTCTTTCCGTGCATAAATCAAGTGACAGCTGTCAAAAAGACCAACTCCGAAAAAAGTATATTGACAGATTAAAAAGCACACGTTTAAAAAAAAACACCCTTTATAAGGATGGACCCCATACGGGCAAACTAGTTTACCAAACCAAAAGACTTGAACTATTTTCCTCAAAACATTAAACTGCTTTCCACAAAAATATTGCAATTCTATTTCACAAACTTTACACTTTTAATTTGCCTGTGAGGTTTAAGGCCTTTATCTAGGAAAAAAAAAAATTTTTTAAATTCAAAAAAAGATTTCATTCGAAATTTCGACTTGCAATTTTCATTACATGCCCCCTTTTTTTAAAGCTTGACCCAAACGTAAGTAACTTACCCTATTTTCTGTATGTGATAGAATAAATGTTTGAACGGAGTTTTTTTTTCACTAAAGTCGGTAGACTAGAGAAGGTATGTAAAATATTTACAAGAGTTGCATGTTGCATAGAAATTTTTACATATAGGTACAACAAATACACTGATATGCCACAGAGTAGTGTGTGGTGGAATCGCAGTGTCGACGGACGTCCAATTTTTCAAGAATGTTGTCGCGACAACGACGTAGACGTTGATGTGGCGGCACCAACCATTAACGAAAAACACTGCACGACAAGAAAATACCTTCGTTAGCCTTTAAGTTTAGGATTTTTCTTGAAGTTCGTGCGATGGTCTATAGCTAGCAAAAGCAACCTAACTTCACGTCGTCTTTTTGGGATCATGATGTTTTCCCAAACCCAACCCAAAGAACACAAAACAACAAATGGCCGTCATGCAATGATAAAGGCAAACGATTGCGTCTGGCTTTTAGTTTCATAAAATTGAAAAAAAAAAAACCTTAACACTCCACCTCTTCTCCCACACCCAAAGAGCAGGAGCAGCCATCAGCCATATAATATCAACCATTAAAAGGAAATTAATGAAACTCACCTTCCCAGGGACATCCAACGACTTCGGCTCGCATACAGACAGTCCGGTCATATTGGCTATACGGATAGATGCGAATTTTTGATGCAAAAATTATCGGCTGCAGGAGGTTCTCCACCTCGCTATAAGTGTTGATGTTGCCAGACAGAACCTGAAAAATCGAGAGTGGTACTTACTGGGCATTTAATTTTTTAACAACTTCACACAACAAAAAAAAAAAAAAAAAAAAGGATACAAATAATATTTTATTTTTCCCACAACTTCGATATAACACCCGAGACCCTATTCGAATGCAGTAAACGGAAATTGTTGCCATAAATCAGGAGGGCTTTAGCCTAAGCACACATCCATAGCCACCATAATGTAAGAATATATATAGCATAGATGTGTTTGTGTGTGTCACTACTCACCTCCTTTCCTTGGATATTTTTCCAACGAATCCATTTAGTCATGCCTGGACGCCAGTATTCCAATACGTACGACTCGGTGTACTCCTGCCCTTGACCCTTGCCAAAGCGGCCCTGAGTGCGGACTGCCGTGATGACGTGAACCTTTAACAGATCGATTTGCAGATACTCCTTTAAGCCACGCGATACCATATGCTTGGGACACCATGCTCCGCCGTTGTTGTCGATTTTAAGCCTACAATCAGACAGAAAAGAAATTTAAAAGTTAGCATCATCACGAAATAGGGATAATTTAAGGGAGTTCCAGGACAATAACAAAAAAAAAAAAAAAAAAAAAAAAAATGTGGCGAAATAAGAACGAGCGTCGATAGTAATTAAAAGTTGTGCGCTCCGGTGGACACCATTTTTCCGCTTCGTTAAAATCGTGATTTAAATAATTATAAATATATCTGAGCTTTATTAACGTCATAAAGTCAGACAACGGTTAAGCGAAAGGACATCCAAATTTCAATTTGTGGCTATGGCTACCGTAAAATGGACACTCTTCAGACAGTGGGGTCGATAGTACTTTTTTTTTTTGTTTAGTGTTGTGGCTTGGGAGGGGATATACATAGTGGACATGACACGTTTAAACTTTATGACAGGGAATTTTGATTGATTTAAAAGTGGTTTGGACACAAAAAGATACAATATATAAATACCAACAGAAAAGCGTTAGTTCAATATTTAAGACGTCGTAGAATTAAAGGATAAATCAAAAAATTATTGAAAAAAAAAAAATATGCAGACTTCACATCTGTATCACGCTTATAATTTCTATTCAGTCTTCGAAATGATTGACATGTTTCGGTTTTCAGTTTCAAAAACTAACGGTACCTACCTGTTCAACCTAACAAAAAAATCATTTTTCTCAAAAACGGCGATTTTGATAAGACTTTCAGAATGGTGTTTTTTAAATTGTATTAAGTTTTTAAAGCTGTTGAAGTTTACATACTCAAAAAAAAAAAAAAAAAAAAAAAAAAATAGAAAATATGTTTTCGAGAAGTTTAAAAAAAAACCTTTTTTGAAAAAAAAAAACTGGTCGAACGATTTTGAAATTATTTTTTCTTAAAATTCAAAACAGTTATATAAATCAGATGATTTACTTCATTTTTTTTCCAAAAAATGTTTTAACAAGTAATTTTAAAGTGATTAATAAAATTTCATATAGTTTTTTCCTGCTTTTCTTTCAAAAATCTCAAGTCCCAAAACCACTTTCACACATTAGAGTAAGTTCGTGCGACCCAGTCGTGTACTTTATTTATAAACAATCAACCTTTTGTTCATGACCATACCCTTAACATAGTACCTACTGTCGATGCACATTGGTTTTGAATGTAAGGCTATTACATTCGTGCAGTGCGGCTTAAAAAAAATCTCTTTTCTTAGTAGTGCTAACAAAATGTATGTTAACCCTGATTAATCGTTGTGAGAAAATTCTAGCGGAATAAGGACGGAAAATATATCTAATGGTTGTTTCTTTTAGACGTTTGGTTTTCAAGAAGAAACAAAACGCTTATAATTTAATGTTATGACCAAGAGTTTAGCTTTATCATAAAGATAAGAATTTTGCCAATATGTTTTAAAAATGATTTCGGGCAAGTGGCAGCCGCGGCTGGCTTGCGTAAATTCCTGGCGATGCGTGGCGCAAACCGAACCATTATTTTGGTAAAAAATTTACCCGATTTGCAAACGTTGTGCAGAAATAAGTCTATTCATTATGAAATGGCAAAAAAAAAAACTGAGCATAAATCAAGTGACAGCTGTCAAAAAGACCAACTTCGTAAAAAGGATTGCCAGATGGAAAACCACACGTCTAAAAAAAGTATATTCAAGTTAGAATAAAATATGGTTGTCAAGAAACATTTCCTTGTATTTCTCCTGATAATGAATCAGAGAGCAGGATCACATACAAAGTCAGGTAGGTGCTTAGTAATTCTAGACATTATTGATAGCCGCGGTAATTGTATCAATAAAAATATTATAGGGCTACTAAAATACACTGAAAATATTTGTATCAACATTTTGGAATGATTTGTATTTTATTGCTTTGCAGCTTCTATGCGTCAGCAGAAATCTGCATTCAATTCGGAATGAGGGTGGGTTGTTGACTTAACAAATAACGGGTTTTCATATAGGGCTGGGTCTTAGGTGACAGCCTGTCGCAGCCATGTTGGTTTTGTAATGGGCGCCTGTCATTAGCATTGCATTTTAAGTCCCCATGTCAATAACACTTACTCATCAGAATGATCTAGAAAATTATAGCTGGAGGAGAGTTCGATTCCGGGCCTTGCACAAGATCTCGGTCTTCGTCAGATTTTAGCTTGGGGAATTTAGCACTCGTAAAAAAACCAACTGACTTTGGAGCGTTTAAGAATGGGCTCAAATTTTGGTCGTTAATAATATAGTGATAAGTATGTTCTTGGATAAAAGGCTATGTTAACAAGAGAAACTGCCTTAAATATGGGACGACGCAGGCCGGCCGATGCGAACCACATATAGTAACTGTTTTGCTTGGTACGGATTTTGTCCAGGGTTGAACGTTTTATGAACGTGAAAGAAAGTGGTTCCAGAACGTGCCACACAGCCGCCAATGACACAATGAAAAAGTTTGATAGCATACGTCAACTTCCTATTTGATTTGCACTGCTTAAAATTAAATTAGTTTATAAACAAAATTTAGTTGAAACAATCTTTAAATTTAATTGAATTACATTTTATCTCGTTTTGTGAATTACCCTGTTTCAAAATATTCATATCGCACACCACGGCACTAATTAATTCACCATTTTCTATACTCCCACTCCCCTCCAAATATTTTGTTTCGTAAATTTTAATACTCTTCAGGTTGATTTAAGTGACCTTAAATAAAATGTTTCAAAAAAGTTCCTACTTTCAGTTTAGCATTGTTGCCAGCACCGCACAATGCCGCATAAAATGTTGATGCACTTGGTCCCACTGTCCTACAACTCGTGCGTGCAGCATCACTTGACTCATAGATAAACTCTCCTTTATCACAGATGGCTGCTAGAAAGGCAGGTATGATAAGATGACTTTTAGGATAAAGCCAATGTCATTAGCATTTTAAATGAGTTTTTATGGGGCGGACATTTGAACTGATGACCAGATGCTTTTGATATGACGTTAAAGTTGGGTACGATGAAAGAGAATTGGGTGGCAACTGGCAATGGACTTGCCTACATAACGAAGCAACAAGTTACAAATAGAAGTTGATGGTTGATGGGCGCTCCTTGTTTCCATGCCATGCCATGAATTCATGCCAACACCACCGAATCCTCATCCTCGGCACAGCAGAGTGTGTAATTTCAAAGAGGCCGCGGAATTGTTTTGATTGTGAGGGAATTACAAACATTAAATGTTATGACATTGAGAAGACAGTCAGGATTTTAAGAAATCCTATTTAATATTGAGAAAAATGATTTTCTTTTTTTTTTTTTTTGAAGGAAAAAAGCCGCCTGGGCTTGCAATAAAATTAAAAGAAAATAACAACCTGATGAAAGGAATTGACCAACGTTATGGCGTTTAATTTATTTAATGTTTGGAAATATAATTTTACAGCATCTGTGAAATGAGAACTGCTTTTGATTAAAATGGGAAGAGTAGGTATTAAAAATACCAGATCCATAGGTACTTTGTTGCAGTAATTGTTGGCAATTATATAGTTTCGGAAGAATTTTAAGACAACTAATTTAGCCGATTGTGTTCCTTATTGGATGGCCTTCAGAAACGAAATTCCATTCCGACTCATCAGCCAAGACATTTCAGACATATAGAAATTATTAATTAAAAAGACAATCAGCTATTATAATCACCTTTTTGACCAACTATTCAAAAAATCTTGGAGGTGCGTTGATACTTAGCAAGAGTGGAAGGGGAACTACATTTTCCATCGAATCCTTATTTGTAATATTATTTTCTGTTCGAGGCTTTGACATGTTCTCGCAAGAGGCAGTCAACGACAAACAAGTCAGGCGAAAGTATTTATCGAACCCAGAGCTCGGACTCGGGTGAAGAAGTCAAAGTCACTAACCATTATTTTGTTATATTGAAAAGCCGTAAGTAAGCCGTTACTTCAAAGCTGATGGACCTGGCTCTATCATAATGCTTCTTTACTGTTAACTAAAATTCTACCATTTACGTGCGCTCTTACGTACCTTTTACAAAAATTGCATTAAAATTTCGGTTTGATTTTTTTTACGCATGATGACGAAGAACTTTCACAAACTTGATATTAATTAAATTTGGGACCTGAATTCCTTACTCTGGAACCGCGTGTTATTTTGTACCCTTTCACTAACGAACTTTTGCTTGTTGTGAACTTTTTTTTTCCAGAAAAATACTGGTTCGATTGGATTGATGTAACATCATCAAAATTGATTAAAGAACATTTCTTTGCTACACCTTTCCTGGCAGTTCTTTCCAAAAGTTCAGCGATTAAATTAATGAATATCGAAAGTGAACTGATGACAGATTTTGTCAGGATGCGGTTGCTGGTGTTAAGGGTTACCCAAAACTATATAAAGGCAATTATGTGGATATTCCTATTGATAGTGATGGGGGCTAAAAGTGCATGATTGCATGAGACTGGTTTAGAGGTTATATTTTTTCCATTAAGAAGAAAGTTTTGTTCCAAAAATTCAATATACAGTAGACGCTCAATATAGTGAACTAATAAAAACCAAGCATGTTTGTTCATTATATCGAAATTGTTCACTATTTCGAGCGGGAGTTTTTAAATGTTTACAAACACTAAATTTCGTTATAAATAAATTTTTTTTTTATTAGATCAACAGACTAAAGAAGAACAATAAGCCTATCTTCCTTTCTTCTTAAGACCTTAGAAGGACTCATAGACACACATACCCGCCTATAACTTAGTGATAATATAATCTCACGGGCTCAACATGATTATGTAAAGGGCAAATCTGTAGAGACTGCACTTCACGAAGTTGTGGGCACGATTGAGAATTCAATCCAATTCAAAGAATTTACCCTGGCAGCATTACTTGACATAGAAGGGGCCTTCAACAATGTCGATAATCACTCAATACGACAAGCCCTAAAATCTTTCAATGTCGATCCTAGGCTGTCGAATTGGATTGACTCTAGGCTTCAAACAAGACTTGTTATTGCAGAATTGGGTGCTAGCAAGTTAAAAGTCAAGACCTGTAGAGGTACACCACAGGGAGGGGTTCTATCTCCGTTGCTTTGGCTTCTGGTTGTCAACCAGATTTTAGGAAAGGTAAGAGTCGTAACGGCGTTAAGGTCGTGGCATATGCCGATGACATAGTTATTATGGCTTTAGGTAAATATATTCCCACATTGTGTGATGCTTTTTGTTTAAGGCGATGTAGGCTCAGTAATTTTACAATTCATACATTCTGGTTAAATATTATTACAATTTTTAATACTTCAATATGTATATTGTATAGTCTTAATATATTTTGGACCTGAGGTAGCAAGGCTTACTAAATTCTCTACTGAGGTAGCAGTGGACACTAAATTCTCTACTGAGGTAGCAGTGGCCACTAAATTCTCTACTGAGGCAGCAGTGGACACTAAATTCTCTACTGAGGTAGCAGCGGACACTAATTTTAGAACCTGGAAGCCCACGTCAACTTTGGGTTCTAAGCTTACAAAATATTGGAGTTCGACACTGTACTCAAGATTGGTAAACGGTCACTGGCGGCAACCGACTCGATTTACACTGAATCAAAATGGCTCTCTTATGCATATTTTCGCATGCAAGACAGTGGTAATTATAACATAAACAACAAAAATGTATGTTACATCCCTTCCAATGCAAATCGTAAGTAAATTATAGTTGCCATTGGTTGTTGTTTGTGTTAAATGGATTATGGTGGCGACATTTGTTTGGCTGGTATTGTTGGTGTGCGTGCAATCGAGTGTTGGCTTTTGCAATATAATATGGCACGGTCGGGGAGGAGTGAAATATTCAATTTATGTGCGGTGGTCGGTCGAAATTGCTTATTTTGCAATATAATAATGCGGCGGTAGGGGCATTTCATTTCACTATTCATATGACTACGGTCATAGTGAGGCCGATCCTTACATATGCATGTCTGGTCTGGTGGCCAGCACTTGATAAGGCGAATAATTTCAAAACCATGACAAACATCCAAAGACTTGCGTGCATTGGCACAACCAGTGCAATGAGAACTTCATCAATGGCAGCCCTAGAAACATTCCTTCTAATAGCCCCACTCGATCTATATATGTACGTAGAAACGACGGCCAAAAGTGCATTGCGACTCAAACAATAATTCTCTAGTTGGATAAGGGGCCTTTCAGGTCAGAGGATAATAATGAACTTCACAGACATAAACATCCAAGCAGACTATATTATATAGGATCAGGCATCTTTAAAGATAACCCACCCATTAACAATTCACTAAGGCTTCCAGACTTTTGTAGCGTTTCCAAGTGGAATTGCTTGCAGTCTGTGAAGCTGCCAACCACCTAGGAACGTGTGAACTGGCAAATAAGAATATTGATATTTTTATCGACAGCCAGGCGGCCATAAAAGCCATATCCCCGATTGTTACAAAATCCAAAATGGTCGATCGTTGTCCTGGTTGGTTTCCTGATGGGTCACAACACGATGGGAACTCACATGAGCAGAATGGGCATCAGCACATCTGACTTATGTAGGGGATGCCAGCAGGACGAAGAGGCAGAAGAGGACTCTTTTCACTTAGCCCGAACTATATGAAAGTTACCCTCGGTGAATACTTTTTCAACGAGTTGTTCGATGTCTCTAGCATGCCACCAAGAAACATCCTGAGATTCATTTAGAACTCAGGTTGGTTCAGGGAAGCCTTCAACACTTAACTCCCCCTCGATCCTTAACCCCTCTTCCTTATCATCACACCCAACCCGGGGAGCACAATGATCCAGCGAGATATGAGTGAGAAGGTTCGGCTTGCCGTACCATCACACCACTAAACCTAACCTGAGTTTTTAAAAAAATGTTTGGTCTTTTTCAAAAACAGTTTGTTCAAACTTTTTGATACGAAAACATAATGTTATGGAAATGAATTAGAGTGAATTACTGTTCTGGTATTCTGTCGGAGTAATTTTCTTTTTCCCAATCTTCAATTATATCCGAATTGAAAGCCAGCCTGATACGCAAGCAAATTTTGATCGTACGAAAAGCTTTTGGAACAAACAACACACTTTATGGACAATTTATAGGCAGAATAAAGGATCTCAAATTCTCATAAATTTGTTCAGTTTTTGCCAATATTTTGTTTTAATAAATATTGAAAAAAAATTATAAATATTTATACAAAAACACACAAAACTCTGCATTTCACATCGAATTCGTTTAAAATTCTTGCCTGATGCATGAAGCCTTTAAAGTATTACCTTGGCTTCTGCTTCCAGTTTTTACTTGATTGTCCATGATTGCTCCTCTATCTCGTTATGCCATCAACTTTGTATGTGACCTGTTGTTTGCTCTTCATGGACGTTATTTCATGACAGAAATTGTATTGATCAAAGAGCAGCAAGCAGCTATAGTACACATTCGATTTATGTAGATTGTAGATATGTACAAGTACATAGTTGGATTGCTCTTCATGTCCACAATCCACATCATGCATAACCCCTTCCAAACCGAAAGCAATGTGGCCATCGAATCAAATCAGAATCGAATCGACACACAAGTCTCTTATATGTGAACTCACGTCATCGCTTAGACCAGAACCCAGAGATACCTACCTAAATGATTGGGAGTAGTGAGTTGCATTCATCGCTTGTCTGCATCTATAGTATATACAATACATATAAACAAAATGACTGAATCGGAATCTGAATCTGAATCGAAAAACAAATTAACATCTCAGCTTGAGTGATGAAGACACATCCTTCACCTATCTCTGCTGATTTCGGAATTTATAGCCGGAACTTTGGGAATTTTAAATTGGAAAAAGGGGTCACAGACAAAAAAAAAATAACGTTAACAGTTCAGTTAAAGTGATATGAGTATCGCAATGAAACATTTTGATTTGCTCCTGCCTTCGATAAACATTATTAAAGATAGCGCCAAGCAAAACTGATTACATCCCATGACCAATTCGTTATCACAGTACTTCAATAAATAACACGATTAATGTGCAACTGACCCTAGAAGTGGCACATATATGAGACATCGAGCATAACTAATTGCTGCCATGTTCGAAATCGATTAAAGGACCTTCATCAGCATAACCCAGACCCAGCTATCACAGCACCATGAACCAAACCATGTGTCGTCCTTTGCCCGAATGGTGTTTTAATAGGAGGTAGGTATATGGATGTGGATGTGGAGAGAGTTGCATTGGCATTAAGCTAATTAGAAGATCAATTTTTCATGTTAGGTCATCTCTATCGATGAAGAAGCATTAAGATAATCAAATAATGTTATTTTTATCAAAAAAACACACACACACAGACAAAAGGAGTGATAAACTGCTTTGTTCATTTTTTGGTTTAACAAACATGTTTTAGATAGAGTGACATTTTTTTTATTGATTATTTTTCGATTAGGGATGAATTAGTTCCAGTCAATCATTTAATTGGGTGTTATTGACTTTGGAAATTTTAGGGTTTTAAGGTAAGGGTTTCAGACGCGAGATTAGGTTAGTCCTTTGACATAATATTATAGTGGCATGGGTGACAATCGATATAAATCTGGTTATGAATTAAAGGGTGGTCAGGACTATGATTAAAGTGTGTGGAAGACGAAGAACAAAATATTAAGCTACATGTATACAGGGTGATCAATATAAGATACTACATCATAAATCTAAGTCGAGTAGGTTGAGTTAAGGCAAGAAAAAAATCGTATAGGAGGGGGGGTCTATTCCCCTCCGTTTAGCCGCAAGGGTAAATTTTCTAAATAAATGACATAAAACAGGAAAAACATATTTAAAAACAACGGTAATACCTATAACGCCTCATTATACTTTTTTGTAAAGCTAGAAACCTCTTCTTTTATTTTACTTTTACATCAAATAATTTTAGTTAAAAGTTTTTGAAAAATAAATTTAGCAAACTCAGAATTTTGAAAAAAAAAATCAAAATAATATTTTTCAAAATTTTATGGGATTAAGTACTAATTTTGTTTTAAAAACTTAAAGCTTTTTTAATTTCAAATGAAACAATGGAAGCCGAGCCAACTCCTTTATAGGAACAAGAAAATCTAGCCTAACGAAAGCCCAAATGATCATTAAAAGCCAATTTCTTCGTGTTTTTGTGAAGAAGTAGGTTCGGCTATTTTTGAATAACTTTGCAACTAAAAGTTCTCAAACCATACGGTTTCCAGTGTTAGTTAGTTAGTTAGTTAGTTATAGAAACTTTATTTATAATATTTCATGTATATCTACAATAAATTTCGTAGTTTAATATGGTTTGGCTTAAAGCCGTCTATACCAGAATGATATTATAACAATATTATACATTTCTTACTAAAAAAGAAAAATAAAATAAAATTTAAAAGTCGCCTTCGACTATTCGGGTTCTATAATTCAGTGCCATCGTTGTGTATTTATATAATTTCTCCCAAGCAAGACTTCCATTCAAAATACATAAAACTTCGCTCATAGTCATTATGGATTTACCGAAGAATCTGACTCGAAATTCACTTAGAATCAGGCATCTGGCAATAAAATGGTAAATATCTTCTCTTTCCTTGAGGTTGCAAATATCGCACAAAATAGGTAGGCCCGGACGATGTGGAATGTAGTTAAGGTTGATCATTTCCCCTCTTACTTTAAATATCGTACTTATCATTGAAAGCGGTAATCTGTTTAAGAAGTAGGAGCTTCCTTGTAAGTTGTAGTCGAGCTGGCTGTATATTGTCCTATACTGAGAAGATTGAGCTTCCAAGGTATAACCACTGTAAGCTGAGCGCGCTACACCACCCAGTAAATTTTGAAACATGTTTCTCAGAATAGTGGGTCCGATACCTGGTTGAATCTGTAATCTTTCTCCACACTCAACCCCTATTTCTTCCCATTTTTTGACGAGGTTGCCTCTCACAGTAATTATCGACTCTAGGATCAATTTGGGTAGTCTTGTTTCTTCCATCTCCAGCAGCTTCATTATAATAATCGAAGTGTATAGTTTTAGCGTATTTAAGAATAATGGTGGCATTGTAGTTTCAAGGTGCACCATGTAATTTGGGGTACAGGCCGGCAACCGAAAAATGCGTTTAAGAAAATATCTTTGAAACTTTTCAACAACATCGAACTGCCGGCAACCCCACACTTGAGCACCATACAGCATGATGGAAGAAGCAGTGGCACGAAATATCTGGATCTTTGCGCTATGGTCCACAAACCTACTCTCTATACAACGTCCCCAGATTGAAGAAATAGCTCTCTTTGCCTCAGCTAATTTAGTTTAGCAGATTCACAACTTTGCTTGAGATACCTAAAGTATAGAGCTTATAGAATAACGATGCACGGGCAATGGAGTCAAAAGCAGCTCTGAAATCTACGAAGAAAGCATATAGCTTCTTCTTTTTGCTTTTAAAGTAATCGGCAATGTGAAATAAGGTGAGAATCTGATCTACAGTCGAGTGGTTTTTCCTAAAACCAGCTTGGAACATGTTGAGTATGTTTCTGTTATTAACCCACTCTGTTAGCCTTTTAAAAATAAGTGCGCTGAATAACTTCACTGAAGAATTCAAAAACGAAATGTCCCTGTAATGCTCGGGATTATCATACAGGCTGGAACTTCTGCGGTTTCGAAAATTCTATTGAATTCTTTGGTGAGTGAAAACAGGTACTCGGACGTACAGTTTATATAGAATTCTACGGTTTCCAGTGTTTCATTTGAAATTAAAAAAAGCTTTAAATTCTGAAATTTTTATCGCTTTTCAAATTTTATCAAAATATTTTGTCTCCCTAAACCCCCCCCCCCCCCCACCACAGGGAAAAATCTTGCAGACGCTTATTCAACAGACATTATCGCCTGTCCCCTTTTTCGACTTCCCTATCATTGTAATGTCATGTTTGATTGTTAGAATTTTTTATCGGAATATATAACTTGCCTAATGGTGTTTTAAATAACAAGTAAAAACAAAATGGAAACTGCTTAATACACACAAAAAGAGAAAAAAAAATAATAAAGGAGCGAAAAAAAAACAGATTACAGTACACGCTCGATATAGTGAACTAATATAAACCAAGCCTGTTCACTATATCAAAATTGTTCACTGCTCGAAGCAGGTTATAAATAAAATTTTTGATTCGACAGTTTAAAGAAGAACAAAAACATATTAATTTGTATTTCAAAGCAGCCATAGTGCCATACCTGCTTCCAAAATTGAAATTGTTTTCTGTTTTTAAATCAATCCACTATCTGGCAGATTTTGTCTTCGTAGTTCCAAAAACCAGCTTAGTTTTAACCTTCGCAAGTTCAGTGGTCCTAAATATATGTCTTTTTTTACACTTAATACTTTCCACATTTTGACGTTTTCTTGGAATTTACTTGAACGATTACAATGTATGTATCAAAAGTAAAGACATATACAAAACTTATTTAAAAGGGCAACTGTGTATTGACATTCGTGCCAAAAATGTGACAAACACCCAAAGGAATGTTAAATTATTCAGACGCATTGCAATAAAAAAATGTTCGTTGAATATCGCCCACAAAAAAAAAAAAAAAATTAAGCTCACTATATTGAGATTTTCATAGTTCATTATTTAGAGTAGTCTTTGTTCAATTTTGGTGGTTCACTATATTGGATAGTTCATGATACAGAAGTTCACTATATCGAGAGTCTACTGTACTTGCTTTGAAAAAAACTTACATTTTCAGTAAATCTGAAAAATCTTATCAAGGAAATAAGATAAAAAAAAATCAATTTTCTCGCATTGATACTCTGCAGGATTAGAAGAGACCTAGAGTTTACTGCCTTAATCAAACGGTTAGTGGAGATGCACGTTTTTTGAAAAAAAAACTTGGCGGATTTGTTACTTCCTTACAATTGCACAAGATTGCATACTAGAACAAAAATTGCTAGGATTATGGATTGAACAATTCGGTGCAGTGTCTAATACACTTATACGCCACGAAGATCTAAATTGTTTGTCCGTCCGAATTTTCTTGATTTCCCGGGCGTTCCACTTAACACAACATGTATATCATACAACCCTCTCCCTTTCACAAGTTGTAATACTTCATTAATTTGGTCAGCCAATTTTTCAAACGCTCCATTATAGACAGATAATTATTTCCATTTGCACAACCGCTTAATGGAATGTACCACACCATTAGCTATACCTAACCTATAGTGTTGTTCATATAACAGTATGTAGGGTATAACGACTTTTAGTTTTGAACAAGGCGCCCGGCCCCAACATTCCGTCTTCCACTTTCGATATAATCGTTTGTGTGGTTGAACTGTTTGTACAGATAGTTTCTGAATTCCCCCAGGTGCTGATATTTGCACCGCAACTTAATCCTATGGATTTGAACACAAATACAAAAGCTTAGAGCATCGCAGCCTTTCAATTATTTCCATCATTTTTCAGTACCTATACACAAATTTATCTAGGTGTGTCTGTGTATCTGTGTGTAATATCTATAAACTATAGGAAAGTCAGTCTTGTTGAGTGTATCCTATTAGTCCACCTTGGGGGCATTTGAAAATGTTCACTCTTTAATTAGTCGCTTGTTCAATTGTTGTTGCTAACCAAAGAACCACCCATCGAGCAGGCAGCAGCCAGCAGGCAGCAATTTTGCAATATGAATGGAAGCAGCGACAACTTCTGTTGAGGTTGACACAGTCATTTTTTTTGTTGTTGGAAAACAAAATTTTCGAAAGCCTTGTAACATTAATTAATTTTCCAGCTTTTCTTTTTTAAGAAGAATAACAACCTCAGACTCAAAGTTTTCGGAGAGGTGAAAATCACATTAATCAAGTTTGCATATCGTTTTGAAAGACCACCACCTTCTTTCCCATCCTCGTACTCCTCCTTAACCACCCACTTCCCATTTGGTTTAGGTTTTAGGAGAAAATTTTGATATCTGCGAAAGTTTGACGTTTTAAGCTAACATTATTATAAATATAGAACCACAGTCCATATAGCTTTGTTGTCAATTCCAGCCGTCAGATGTCCCTAATCACAAATGAATCCATTTCATTGTCAAATGCCACAGAGGATATACAGATACAGATACAACAGTTGCGATGCGATCCGATGCGAAGTGAAGTGAAGCGAGGGTTGGGGAGTTTGGAATAATAGGAACCCCCAGTGCTTATTAGTTAAGTGGATACAAGGCAAAAGATAAAAGATACATTTTTATATACGTTGTTTGACATAGGAAACACTATTACAGGAAATGTTTTGTAAAACTGACACCGCCCCAAGGGCTGGACCCATCCTGGGATGCTTTCCTGTTTCAGTTTTGTATTTTTTTTTTTATACTTTTTATTTTTTTTTTATCTCGCGAACGCTACTATCGCTACTGCTGCTGCTGCTTGTTCCACTTTTTGTTTATTACTTTTTTTTACGAGTTCAACAAAAGTTTTATGAGTTGTATATGGAAAACGACGAGAGTGCATAAAGTGTGTGATATGAAAAAAAAGGAAAAAAAAGAACGACACGAAACAGCAGAAAAGTTCGACTTTTTATGCCTGAGTAGGTATAGGTAGGTTTTTTTTTTTTTTTTTTGTTTTTAGGTATTGGTTGAAATATGAATATTGTGAATTTTTGTGTCAAGCGGGACAGTATCCTGTATCGGGGTTTTTTTTTTTATCATAAAGGCTTGAAATTGGAAAATGTATGTTTTTCTCTACTTAACACTCTAGCTACTGTGTTGTTGATTTTGGGGGGTACTATACGATAAAAAGAATTTACAAAAACCTCGATTTCGGACTTTGCGCAACAAAAAACCAAACTGATAGGTATAGTTACATATTTATTTTATTTTCAATGCGGGACAAAACATATACGGGACAGTGTGTGTTTTTTTTAAATGCACTTCATTTTGTATTTATGAATTCATTTCTGATGGGTGTTTTTTTAATTTTATAGTAATGAACTCCAGTTACGGGAATAATAAAATATTCACAGGAAAACTAATTATGTTAAATAACAGGTGATTTTTATTTCTTTTTTTTTTTAATACAAAAAATGGAGTTTACCAACATTAAAAAAAAAAAACATAATATTGTGTTGATTGTCAATAAATTGTTTTCATATCAATAACTTCGATGTGGTGGTTAAATATTTAAATATTGTGGCAATAATTTTTTTTGTTTGGATTCTTATTCAAACATATTGTGAAAACAGAAGGATTGTTTTAATTTGGAAAACAAAAAATCAATGTGGTTTTTAAATACTTCATGCATATTCTATAAAGTAAGTGTTTGTCATTGAACCGAACTCACAAAAGCCAAAGTTGTTCTTTTAAATATATGTATATATTATATATCATTTAGTCAAACATGCCAGCTTTGTATAGGGCTTATTAATTATATTTTTAATATTATACTGGTATCGACTGAATACCTTAATTTTCTTTCTACCTGGTTCAAAAGCTATATCTGTCAAATTTATTTTTGTTAACAAATATGAAATGGATCAATTTTGTAATTAATTTTAAGCTTTAAAAATTTTTTTTTTTAATTTATACATTTTTTTTGTAGTGATTATAGTGATTTATAATGATTTTCTGCTATCTTTTTAATTTTTACTTTGTGGCGGTTTTTTGGTTCCTCAACAAAATACAAATTTGCAGTATTATTCTTCTCAAAATCTGTTCTAGCGAAAAAAATTGGTTTGCTGTTAAAGGTATGGCCATTGGCCAGTCTTGTGCTTTAAACCAACTTTGCCAAAAAAGGATTTTTATTTAACAGATTTTTATCAGATTTTGTTTTTGTGTAGTTTATGGTAATAAAGAGGAAATATTGCAATGTATACGAAAGTGAATGCGGCACACACATTTTACATACAGCATCTACCGAAATGTCATCTTGACGAGGCGGGATGATAAAAAAAATTGAAATCAAGAATCGCATTTATTTGATTTTTAGTTCACAAAAAAAGTGTAAAGGGTACCTAATAGACGCGTTGGAAGACCAAAAACAACTTGGATGTCATCTGTTTTAAAGGAAACTCGTTCTCAAGGTATTCAACCGGGTTCACAGCTAAGGCCAGTATTGTTCTAGAAATACCAGTTTCAAGGCGTGAATACTTAAAAGTTAAAATAAATTAATGTTTCCCTGTAAATTATAGAAATCTCATGAAAGACATATTAAATATTCGTGTTTTCTTCGAAAAAAAAAAACAAGAAAGTTTGTAATTTCTACCTATTCTAACGGAAGAGATACAATTCTGGAGGTTTTCACACATTTCGTTTGCTTCTGTAAATATTCGATATATTTTAGTTGCTCTGTCGTGCAAGTATTGGGTTCGTGCAAATAAAAATTGATCAATTTTTTAATCAAACATTACATTACGTACTGTTAAGTATATAGAGACTCTTTTTTTAGCCGCACTACAAGAATGTGGTATGATTCCTTCCCCCCCCCCCCCCCCCATTGTGATTTACAAGCATTCAAAACCATTGTGCATCGGTATCTCCTTTTATCTTTTTTTACTTGCTCTATAGGGCAAGTATTGGTTTCGTGCAGAAAAAAAAAAATCGAGGTTTTAATCAAACATGACATTACGATGATAGAGAAGCCCAAAAAAGTGGTTTTCGCCATACCGTCCGTCGGTCTGTCTGTGCGTCTGTGCGTCTGTGCGGATGTGCGGATGTGCGGATGTGCGGATGTGCGGATGTGCGGATGTGCGCTTTTTCACGTCATGCTACAGCCTAAACGGCTTGACGGATTTTCTTCAAACTTGGTATATAGCAGTTTGAAGAAAAACCATTGTCGAGGTTTTTTTTATTTTATTTTAACCCGGCTTAAACTGGTACCTTTCAAGTAACGGTTTTTTTCAATTTGGATTTTCTCGAAAACGGCTCTAACGATTTTGATTAAATTTAAAATTTAGCTTACTTTAAGTATTTCTCACAAAACTGCGTTTTTTGTTTTTGCCTCAAATGGTCGTAACGAAAATCAGGTTTTAACGGCTTTTTTTCAAATAGCCATAAGTTCACAACGGCTTGATTGAATCAACTAAAACTTTGTTTGACATAGTTTTTAATAGTGTTCTATAGGATGGTTTAGTAAATTTTTCACTGAAGCCTTTCTAAACGGTGGCTTCCATACAACGAGCCGTTGAGTTTTAGCCAACTTTTTTTGGTTTTTTCTAATTTTCTCGAAAATGGCTCTAACGATTTTGATTAAACTTTGTGTGTTATATTCTTTTAGTGTTTTTAAGAGAACTGCGTTTTTAGTTTTTGGCTAAAAATGCAAATAACGGAGATCTGCTCTTAACGGCTTTTTTTCAGATGGCCATAAGTTGTCAACGGTTGCATCGAATTCACTCAAACTTTGTTTGGTATAGTTCCTTACAGCTTCCTATCAGATGGCATTGATTTTTTTTTCAGTTTCTCTTTTTTAAATGGTGGCTCCTATACAAAGAGCCACTAGATTTTGGCCAATTTTTTCGTTTTTTCAAATTTACTCAAAAACGGCTTCCTCGATTTTTATGAAACTTTGTATGTAACATACATAAAATACTTCAAACAAAACTGCATTTTTAGTTTTTGGCTATACATGATAATAGCGGAAATTGCTTTTAACAGTATAATTTATTAGGCCATAACCCATAAGTGGACATTTGTATCATTTATAACACCCAAAAGATAACGTCTTAATTTTAAATATTAAAGGTTTCTTAACGTTACCTTCCGTATATCGAGTTTTCCAGTTTTAGCCAAATTTTTTTGGTTTTTACCAAATTTTTCAAAAATGAATTGTTCTTATTGATCGAAAAGTTTGTTTTCATCTTACTATTGCACCAACAGAGCAAGTACGTGCGACCCAGTCGTGCATTTTATTTTATAATGCACTCGCACTCAAGGGGATATGAATACCCTTATAATGACTTAACATGTGCGAGTAAGGAGAGAAGGAATAGAAAGATAGGAAAGAAAGGTGGTACAGTGGTTTGAGATTTTAGGTTATAATTATCTAAAGAAAATTTCACGGGTGGCATCCAGTTGAAACTTGGGAAATAAATAAAAATTGCTGCCCAGGCTGGGTTTGAACTCACAGCTCTCAGGTTAAGCAACCAAGCACTACATCCACTGTACGGTTGTCACCCGCTATCCAACTTGTTTAAAAACGATCGCACTGTGTTAATTCATGTTAAGGGTATTAATAGCCCCTTGAGTGCGAACAAATTATAAAAATAAGAAGCCCAAAAAGTGGTTTCCGCAATTACGCATTTCGGTCTGCCTGTGCGGATGTGCGTCAGCGCGCTTTTTCACGCCAAACTACAGCCTAAACCGCATGACGGATTTTCGTCAAACTTCACATGCAGCAGTATAGAAAAACCTTTGTCAAACCTGTAATTTTCAAGTAACGGTTTTTTATTTGCTTTTATTGCTAAATTTTGCTTGGACAATCAAACATTACATTACGCGATGTCTGTCTGTCTGTATAGTAACCTACAGCCTAAACAACTGGACCGATTTGCTTCAAACTTATTATTATGACTTTTTACAGAACAATTTTTAAAATTAGCATTCTAGCTCTAAGACTAAAGGTAACTGCCATACGATTTTGTATGACAAATATTTTTATCTCAAAAGCAGCTCCTACGATTTGGATAAAACTTTTTGAATGGTGTTTTTGTGAAAACGCTATGTATTTTTTTTTTTTTTTTTTATAATGCACACGCGCTCAAGGGGTTTGTTATAGCCCTTTTAATGATAAATCACAGCGCGAGCGATAGGAAGTTAGGAAGGAAGGGAAAGGAGGTGTCGATGAACATTGATCTTGAATGTTTGAAGAGCAAAATGGCAAGGAAAAATTGTGCCAGGTAGAATAGAAAACTTTTATAGCGGTACCTCTCATAGGACAGGTTTTTTTTAAACCATATTGTCTCGTAAACCACTTGACAGATTTCGATAAATTTTTTAATGTAGAAGCCCTTCAATAGACGAAATAATATTAATTCTTAATTTTTTCAAAAAAAAACTTTGTTTTCTGATAAGAACTATAAACTGTTAGATATTTGCTTACTCTCAAAAAAAAAAAAATAAGAATATGTTTTCGAAAAGTTTTCCAATGTTTTTTGTTTTCTAAAATCTCAAGCCCCAAGATCACTGTAACACATTAAAGCAAGTTCGTGCAATCCAGTCGTGCACTTTATTTCATTTTGGATTTGCTCGAAAACGGCTCCAACTATTCTGATTGAACTCAAAATTTAACAGACCTAGGGCGTTTTTGAAAATACTGCGTTTTTTGTTTGTTTGCTCAAAAATTTTTTATCATTGTTAAACATGTATTTTTACTTGCGATTATAGGTACTATAAGCCAAGTTATGCATTCGTCGAAAAAAAAAGTTTTGAGATAACAATCAAACATGACATTACGATGATAGCGAAGACGAAAAAAGATGGTCTAAAAATTCTGTCCGTCTGTATGTCTGTCTGTCTGTCTGTCTGTCTGTATGTAGACCTACACACCTACAGCCCAAACGGGTGGGCCAAATTGGTTCAAACTTGGTATATAGACTTTTTTAGGTATGGTACAGAGGGGAAATTGAAATTTTTTTTTAGCTCAAAAAATAACGGTACCTGCCATACAACCGTTATTTTAAAGCTTATTTTTCTCAAAAACGGCTCTAACGATTTTTATTTAAAAAAATCAGTGTTGCTTTTTAGGTACGACTAATCATATGACTGAAAAAATTTTTTTTTTAAAATGGTTAAGAACGGTACTTTCCATAGGACCGTTTGTTTTGCTTTCGACTATCTCAAAAACGACTCAACGATTCTTTCGAAATTTCACACACATATAGCTGTAGGTAGCTCAATTTGTATTGCATACAAATATTTTTGAAAAATGTTTTTTTTGTATTTTTAAAAGCATTTTTAAAAAAAATTTTAAAAATTAATATTTTGAAAACTGCTTGTTAGATTTTTTTCTTAAAATTTTAAATAAATGTATTTGCTCAATACCTATGAACTGGCGTTTTTGAATTTTTTTTTGAAAATTTTTTGCAAAAAGTTTTTCAAAAAAAAACTTTTTTTCTCAAAAACCGCTCCACAGATTTTTATAAATTTATTCTCATAAGTTCAAATTTATCCAATAAAATGGCGTACTTTTTTTCAGCTCAAATTAGTTTAAGTATTTATTTAAGAATTTTGAAAATTTATTTTTATCAAAATCTCAAGCCCCTAGACCACTGTGCATTTTATTTTTATTTTTTAATCAAACGAGATCCTTTCACAAAACAAATAACAAATAAATATAAAAAAACAAGTAAATAATGATAAAAAAAAACTCATAACAAAACAAAACGAAAAGAAATGCGGCCAGGAAATAAGAAAATTAATTAAAATGGGTTTCTTTTGTTAGTTAAAAATAAATCATTGAACGCAATTCATATTAACGTCCTTAAAAATAGGTTCGAGTATCTTGACGATATCAGTGCCATGCTAGGGAACTTGGCTGGCTTTGATTTTTGACACTCTATTATTATGCACATAATGTACAAGAAAAATGTGTGTTAGTTTTAAGTTTTCATATATTACCTACATTTATGTATCTATTCATATTAATTTATTTTAATCTATAATCATCTGCACTTTAGAAGTACCTTCCAAAGAAGGTGTTACCGAATTATGCATGCACATAGATGGTTTTCCTTTGTATGCATGCATTCGAACCATGCAGAAAATCAATAAAAAAAAAAATATCTTCATCTCCATGTTTTCAAGATGTTGTGCAAAGAAAAAGTATTTAATCCGTGTCATGTTTACTTACTCATGTGCTCATAAGTAAATTCATACAACAAATATTTGTGCTCTTGCACTTGCATCTGCTTTGATTAGGGTTGTCAGTCAGTTGTCATAATGTTTGCTCATAATTTCATTCGTCACAATTTGTATTTGAATTTAAATTTTATGAATCTATGCAAATTTTAAGATAAACACAAACTTCTATGAAAATAATCACTATCGGTAGTTCGGCAGGTATCGGCAGTGTTATAGGATGATAAATAAGATGTATAAATATAACTTACTTCTTTTTTTTTTATTTTCAAATAAAGCTTATTTGTCCTCCTTCTAACTCGTCTATATACGAGTACTTTGAATAATCTTCTTATAATTCCTAAGTAAATATAAAAAAAAAAAAATTCAAGCAACTGTAGTGTGAACATATTATAGGTACCCTCTAGAAACAACATTTATCCAAAGAGGCATATTCAGCTCACTGCACACTGCACAGTGCCAGAGTGCATAGTGCACAAGGATATGTATGGAGATGCCAGACTCAGGTCAATAAATCGAAATTCCTTCTGCCTGTTTATGCAAACAAAGAAACACAGCATCCATACAGATGATTGCAAATAAGGTCCACAATCTGCAGTGCATCCTTCTTTCCTACATTGTTCTGTTTAAGGCCTATGTACGGCCGACCGACCGACCGACCGACCGACGAAAACGTTGAACTAAGTTATTTCGGTTCAGTAGACATCAAACGACTGCATAGCTTTATCATTCACTCGAATTGATTTTCTAGATGAGAATGTCTTTGAAAATGAACTCATAAATATTTTCTCTGTGCGAAGCAAGTCTATGCCATAATGATAAGGGCTGCTATTCAAGAGCAAATGAAGTCCTTTTTCTCTCAAACATATACACAGCTTAGTTTTTATAATGTTTAAACAAAAACTATACTTGAAACCCGATGGTCTGATGCAGCCATTCATGTTTTAAATTATAAACCTTATTTATTCGGATGATGAGCCCCTTACTTGAGAATATGTGTGAGAAACTTTTGGCTATTCAAATTATCTTGAGGCTTTAATGAATGTCAAAGGTTTATGTTTTTCTTGACATTTTCGTGGCACCTTTGTATGTAGAATGTACATAATATTTGTCAAAGGGCAAGGGTCATGGTGCCAAATATTTTTGAGACACGAAACCCAACTTTGGTATCCAGAATTAGTACAAAATTCAATTTGCTCTACTAGGATTGGTTCTAAGAAGCAAAGAATAAGCGCTCCTTGGAATAGGAACAAATAAATATTTACATTGCCATCTTATCAGTTAAAATTCAGTCTTTCCCGTCAATTGGTGTTATGACATGGCACCTTTGGAAATTCATGTTTACTCAAAGATTTGCTCGAAGAGCCTAGCTTTTGCGAGTTGAGCGAGAGTGTGACCAACCTATAACACTTTAATACTCCAAAAAATCGGAAGGAGCGTATCAGAACTATATTGCAAACCACAGCTTCAACTAGTGAATTTTGCTGAATGTTCATACCTACTACCGGTGAGTCCGGAACTACGACTTGGCCACTAAGTTCCTGGTAGTGAACGAATACCCATCAACTAAGCTCTTATGGACGAAAAGCAGCAACGAAAGTGACCAAGGCAGGGCATATTTTCCAAACCACATGACTCGACTGTAGCAATACAACAACGACAGCAGTTCAGTTGGCACGGCACTATCTTTTAAAAATCCCGATAATTTCTTTAGCTAGTAATATTGGCACCGAGTAAGCACCAAAAACTTGGTCAGAAGTCAACAATGAACTTATATATCTTCAAACTCCCTGGAAAATAAATGCTTCTGGAGAAATCAAGCGAAGAAGAAGAAAAAGTCTTATAGCAGAAAAATTGTATAAATCACCATCATCCTGGTCCTGCCACTGAAATAGACATCATTTTCGATGACAGATGATATCAGATCTTGAAATGGCTTGAGTTACAGAATGAGACATCTAGCCCAGCATTGGAGAATAACATGTTGAAGAACCACCAAACGATTCAGAAAAAAAATCAAAGGCGATAATGTAATGTCCCCTTGACATCTTATCATTAAGAAGCGTTCATATTAAAGCTCTGTGAATCAGAACAAACTAACTAACTCACAACATACCTACTCATAGGAATTGTTGAGTGTAAAAGACCTTAGCATTTGACTCCCCCTTAAGATGTGCTTTGTTCTTTTATTGTTGAAAGGATCTGTTCTAGTTTTTTGGGAATCACGTTTTCTTACTTGCGATTAAAGGTAAGGTACCTACTATATTCATCAAAAAGAAAAAGTTTTGAGATAACAATGAAACATGACATTACGATGATAGCGAAGACGAAAAGGATCTGACACCTATCCTACAGCCCAAACGGGTGGGCCGAATGGCTTCAAACTTGGTATATAGAGGTTCTTAGGTATTGTACAGAGGGGAAATTGAATTTTTTTTAGCTCAAAAATTGACGGTACTAAAGATTAACGGCTGTTAAGATTTTTATTTAAAAAAATTACTGTAGCTTTTTAGGTACGACCAATCATATTGTTGAAAGAAAGTTTTCAAAAATGTCTAAGAATGGTACTTTCCATAGGACCATTTTTGCTTTCGACTATCTCGAAAACGGCTCAATCAATACTTTCGAAATTTCACACATATATAGGTGTATTTAGCTCAATTTATACGGCGTATTTTCGGAAAACATTTTTTTGTATTTTTAAAAGCATTAAAAAAAAATTAATTAATTGTATTTTGAAAACAGCTTTTTAAATTTTTTTTTCCAAAATTATAAATAAATGCATTTGAATCTATAAACTGGCCTTTTGATTTTTTTTTTTGAAAAAGTTTTTCAAAAAAAAACCTTTTTGCTCAAAAACCGCACCAATGATTTTTATAAATTTATTCGCATAAATTCAAATTTATTCAAGAAATAAAATGGCGTACTTTTTTTTCATGTCAAATTAGCTAGTTTTAAGTAATTATTTAAGAATTTCGAAAAAATTATTTTTATCAAAATCTCAAGCCCCAAGACCACTGTCACTTAGAGCAACTAGTTCGTGCGACCCAGTCGTGCATTTGAATTTTTTTTTTAAGTCGTATTGCAAAAGCATATTTGACTTTTTTTTATATCGTTAAACTTCTTACAATTTCTTTCTACAATAACAATTGTTGTAGTTGATTCGGTCCCGAGATATGGCGCTTCGAAAAACGTTTCAATTTAAAATCGATAAAAATGCTAAATATTTTTGAAATAATATCTGTTTTTCGAAGCGTCATATCTCGCGCTGTCAGTGAAGAGATCAGTCCAAAATCACTCTTGCCAATCGCTGTTTCTAGGCTAGGGACTGGGCTAGCTGGCGGGGTTTGTTGGTTGAGACCGAGGTCCCCAATAGACTGTGTGTCCCACCTTAAGAAAGTATAAGTAAGAATTTTCCATTGATGGAAAATGACGTCACTATATGGAAAAAAAAAACTTCAGTTTTTGGAGCGTGATGACCAACCGAAACGTAATGCCCCGTCACAATCGAATTAAGAAATTTAAAACCTTTATCTCGAAAACTCTGCAGAAATCGTTGTAAAAGCTTGACTAAATCGATGAAACCTTACTTTCTGTGGAAGTGTCTCATAAAATCATTTATTGTATAGGCACTGGCGTTAAAATAAGCATACAAATATGTATGACTTTGACTGGCCACGCCACCGCGCCTGGCCGTTCTAGGTCCAATCTCTGATTCCATCACCCTAATTTGTTTCTGGAATAGAAATTGCATCATGCGGAAAAATGACATATCTAAAAATTGTCAATAAAAAGTTCATCGCTGTTAGCTGTTTGCATCTGGCGCTGGACGTAAGTTGAGGATACCTTCCTATGGAGTGTCAACGTACCACGTACACACTTGAATGAATGAAAGTGTTAATCAAGAGGAGTTGGCTATACTCTTTCGTTAATGTCCGCAATATTGATTTATTTTCATGTCATTTAAGCAGCGTTCACACGCAGACAAGACTATGGGACAATACCCAATTCTCTTGTTCGAGCTTCTTGAACGGGGTTGGACAAGACAATGCTAGCCAAGACAATGCTAGCCAGTCGATATATCGATATTGTCCTCAGAGATAGCTATCGGCATGCTAGCTCGGAAGACAATATAATGACGATTGTCTTGTCCTGCAAATAGTTGTTCACATGGAATAATGATTGTCTCCGCTTTATGCTCAGAACCATATACCCAGTTTCCATCAGAAATCTAGTGCATTTCCCGTCAAGAACTTGACATAAAAAAAAAATACTTTCTTAGTGCCACCAATTTCAGGTTAGACCGAAACTTTTTAAAACTTATCGACAGCGAAAAAATATAATGAAACGTCATGACTATTAAGTTCTTACAAAAAAAAAAATTGACCTCCTTCCTTTTGTAAGCCTTCTGTTGCAAAGAACACAAGTTCTTGTTCTTGGCACCATTAGTTGGTATTATTCATGAGCTCTTCAACTTTATATCAAACACTAATTGAACGACATATAATACATTAAGCTGTATGCCCTCGATTACTTAAGTAAACAGTACCAGCTAGCTATAATACGACTATATACAAGTACTTACTCGTACAACACTAGAGTATAGAGTAGAGAGTTTGGCAGTAGCGTGTCGCACCCACACTTTCTCGTTCCTTTAACAAACATACTTGAAGTGGATGATTTAAGTGACCACTTCAGTTTTAAGCTTTTGTTGGAACACACGACACACTATGCTACGTTCGTTTATGTATATTGTGTTGTGTGTCATAAACATTTTCGCCAGTTCAAGTGCTACTTAAGGACTCAATATGTATATGTATATATACATACACATATACCATATACAAATAAATAGTAGGTAAGGTAGGTACTGAATATATACAGGAACTGCACACGTTCCAGGACTTATTGCTGCACGAACAACCATTTTGTCGAAAAGAAGAACAACCTTACGTATACGAGTCGAGTATGGTATAAAATAGTCTACAAGTAGCCTTGAGAAAAAGGTATTACACCCAATTGGTAGTATAGGTACTCTCGTATAGGTACCTACTATAACGACCAAGTACTGTTAGGTTAGTATACTACTTTACTGCACAATGCATCAGAAGAGTTTAAATATAAATGTACATATATAAATGGGGTAGTTTATCGTTAAAGGGTTATAAACCATTTTCTTAACAAAAGGAAAAGAGTACCTACACTACACACTACACGTTAAAGCTTAAATCATATACATACATATATAGAGGGACATCGAAGTCAAAGGCATAAAGAGAGAAACTCCGGCACTCGTAAAGGTTTATTTTTTAGCCATTGCCATATTCCATGGCTATTGCCATACCAATAGCTAACACTATAGTATTATGTATATGTATGCAGGTAACCTGGTTGTAATTTGTTGCCACCAAACGCAAACGAAGAAAATACCTGTCCTGTGTGAGTTGCTGCAATGTGGAGGAGAGGAACCTTTAATATGGTGAAACGAACCGTGGGAACTTGAACGAATGCTCTAGCATCAGGCACACCCAAGACCCAAGACCCATCCAAACCTAACCCATCCATCCACCCACTTTGCGTTCGCAGTAATGTCATGCGCAATTTTATAATATAACCAACTTTATGCCCTTCGTCCTTCGTCCTACTATACAACTTTGCTAAGGTCGGTTGCTGTGTCCGTCGTCGTCGTCGTTGTAGTCGTCTCGAAAGCCTCCGCCTTCCTTGCCCCTCAAGCACGTTTTATTGATTTTAATGATATAGTACCCCCCTTTGAACGCGGAAAATGGAAATAAAAAAAAGAAGACAAAAAAAAAACAGTTCGATGGTAATTCCCGGTGAGAGGGATTTAATAGGGCTTTTCAGAGTCAATATTTTGGAATAAGTACATTTACCTGCGTCGTGATTCCGAGAGGATGTTTAGATATTTAAATGTGTATTGATCTTGAAGAAGAGTCGAGGCGCGGTGATTTGATATAGAGATGGTTGAGGTTTATTTAATGCGGTAGCGCCGTTCCGCACCCGCCGCCGTAGTGGTATGGCTACGAGTACAAGAACTGAGGTGGTGCAAATAAAAAAAATTATATTTCATAAGCTTTCTTTGAATTGGCATTAGAGTCCTTAACGGGAAGGACTAATATTTTAAGGATGAAAAATGTTGAATGTTTTGTTTCGTTTGCTTTAGGGGTATAAAAGGTTAATTTTTTTTTTGGTCTTATTTATTCATTCCGCTTCAAGTTCATTTTTTTTATTTACCAGGAAATTGACGAAAAATTTTACAAATTTTAAAACTTCTTTCAAGGAAAGACCTGAAGAGAAGGATGACACCCACCGGTTTCGGCTATTTTTAGCAAATTAGGAGTGAGATTGGATTAGGTACCTTCCTACAATATCAGTGCATTCCCCTACCTTGTATTATTTTTAAAACTCAACATTGCAAACTCAAATCCTTACCTACTTATGGTGGCACATAGAGTCCGCATTGTGGACCATGGCCTCCACCAACAATCCTTGCCATAGCTAAGCCGGTACCTAATTAGTGGCCTCCAGTTGGGCACACCAAGTTGGTTGAGGTCGTTCACCACTTGATAGCGAGACTAGATGGGATCTTCCAGAAATGCGCTCCACATCACACAACCATCTCATATAAACTGATTCTTGACCAGGTAAATGAAGTTTAGCTAGTTCAGTTCGTCATAAAATGTTCTTCTCCTCCATACCCCATTGATGCATACAGGGCCGAATATCACCCGAAGAATTTTTCTCACAAAGCATCCAAGCCTGTATTCATCCGATTGTGTCAGTGTCCACGCTTCTGCCCCATACAGCAGGACTGGGAGAGAGTGGGCTTTGCTCCTAAGATGCTTTCTAAGCCCGAAGAAACAGCGATTGGCAAGAATTATTCTTCGACTGATCTCTTCGCTCTTCGCTGATATTGTTCGACTTACAGTGCGCATCGTTCTTCCAATGATGTCAAAGTCATCAGCATATAGTCAAGTAATTGAACGGATTTATATAAAATCTTACCGCTGATGTTGACATGCGAGTTGCGTACGATTGCCTCAAGAATGTTGTTGAAGAGGTTACATGACAGCGCGTCACCCTGTCGTAAACCTTTCTCGACATTAAATCAGTCGGTGGTGTTCTTACCAACGTTGACGGTGCAGCTTTGAGTTCTTCATCGTCATCCTGCACAATGGAACGAGTTTAGCAGGGATTCCAAGAAGTTACATGGCTCGTGTTCCTAGTCCCGCTCTCAAAGGCAACTTTAAAATCGATAAAGAGTTGGTGAGTATCGATCCGGAATTCCTAGGTATTTTCTTAAATCTGTCGAAGTTTTAAAAATTGGTAGACGGCTGATTTTCCAGGCCTGTAACTACACTGATAGGAGGTAATCATTTCACGTGCGACAGGGTACGATACTTATAAAGAAAGGGTTCAGGCTATCACACAAAATGGCCGACAAGATTTTATAGGTGACACTTAGGAGACTTAATGACTCCTTATTTGACGCAGTTCAGAGTATCTATTTTCTTGTGCATATAAAGGCACACAATACTGAGGTTCCATTCTGGTTCTGGTCACCTGACCAGATTGTACAGATGAGTTGGTGTATGCTCCTCACCAAGTCATCTCTCGCTGCTTTCAAGAATTCAACCGGAAGGCCATCTGCTCGGGAAGAATTATTGTTGGACTGAAGTTTAGATATAGCTACCCGAATTTCTTCTTGGTTGGGTGGGCGGAAGTTTTGTTCATGATCGACCAAATTGAATGGAAAAGATTTAAGTCAGTGAAAAAATTTGGTTGGGAACTGGTGACACATCTTCTTCATATTATAAGCTTGTCACTTTTAAAAACTATTTTTTTATGAAACTAAGCAGGAAATACAATGATAAACTCATCGTACCGTTTATCGTACAAAAGTTGGGTCAAATGCGATGATTGTATCGTGTGTCGGTGTGTGTACACGAAATGATCCGCTGTACCAACATCACATGGTCGAATGCTGTCGAACGAAAACCAGTTGTCGTCTACTTCTACTTTTATGAAATCGTAAGTAAATCGAATGGTGTGTATGCTCTCTTGCGATATCGTTAGCGATATCGGTACGATTCAAGTCTGTACGATGATTGTACCGTGTATTTCCTGCTAAAAGGAAAATTTAGATGACAAAACATGTAGGCTCAAAAGTTCTTCAAGGAGGGAATTAATTTATGGGTGTCAGTACGAATAGCCTTTGAAGGCAATGGTGAATACTTGAAAAATCATTTATTTTTTAAAAATGTTGAAATCATTTATTTGTTGGGCCATTATCTCGTACTTGAATTACTGCTTTGGCAAACATGCCTTATTCTGAAAGCAGTATTAAAGAGTGTTTTTTTAGACGTGAAATAAAACGCATATAATTTAATGATATGGCCAAGAATTTAGCTTTCTTATAAAGATAAGGGTCTGCCATTATATTTTAAAAATGTTTTCTGGCAAGTGGCCGCCGCTGCTGGCTCGAATAAACTCTTGGGCGATTATGTAGACGCAATATTGGACGCAGCGCGCGATGCGTCGCGCGATCTGAACCATTATTTTGGTAATAAATTTACATGATTTGCAATCATGTGACAGCTGTCAAAAAGACCAACTCCGAAAAAATTATTGCCAGATTGAAAACCCCACGTCTAAAAAAAACACCCTTTATTAATGTCACTATCACGTTGATTTCCTCGAACTTTCTTATAATACGTCGTATGTTTATTATGTGGGTTCGAAATCAGATAAAACGAAGTTAAAATGTTACGTTGTTCTTGAAGGCTTTTTGAAATAAACCCCTGGATTTCCGAAAAGGAATAAATAGCAAAACATTAAAATAGTAAGACAACAGAAATTTAATGGAGGAGGTGGAAGACTGAGGCCACTTTTATAGATATATTCGGTATTTGATGGTTAGCGCTAGCTCATAGGTATCAAACTATTAAAATTAATTCAGGTATCAAACAGTTTAAAAAAAAAACTTTAAGTCATCTAATGGGCACCTGTCATGAGATTCTCGCTTATTTGAAAGATTTTGTGACGTAAAAGTTCGGTTGCTCAAGTGGCCATCATAGGCGTCACACTATCACTAAAAATTTATTTATCCTTTTGCACACTGATATACAATGCAACTGCTGGCACATGCAACAAAATATTTTTCTTTGACTGAGAATTTTTTCCAACACTCCCGGGGCATATTTTCTAAATCTAGTTCATCGGGAAGATTTAAAAAAGTTTATGCATGGTGAACAAGCCTGAATGCTTATTTCTGACTATACCTTATAAATTATGTGTATTGGACTTGACGACACAGCATACCCACTCAAAAATATGGTGACATGAAAACAAATTGAAAAATTAAATGAAATTCTCTTTGATCCTTCAAAAAAAAAAAGCGAAAGCACCACAACTGACAGCAAAAACCACAAAACTAATTTAAAATCCATAAAATATACTATAACAATCAAAACCTGTTGTATTTTTAAAACTCGCAACACAAAAAAAAAAATATATTCAGTCCACCTACATTTTCAATCTTTTAATAAAGTCACCTCTCCCGCATGTGAATTATCACTGTCATTTCCCCCTGTTCGGTTCACTTAAAAACAAACCACTTTTAAACAATAAGAAAAAAAAATATCCATCATTGCCACAGCAGCATCGATGTAAAAATAAAATCAACCATGAAGTTCAATAGGAAAGGACTTTCTTTCGTTCATTCTTTCTATCCTTTTTTTGGTTTCATTGGAAAAAGTACTAAAATCGCTTATATTTTTTCCAATATTACAAACAACTTTTTGGTTAGAATATTATGTGAATTCCACACAACATATCGCGCTACCACATCTTTATCGAAGGGGCAGAAAAGGGGGACAAAAAGGACCTTATACACTGTAATGTGGGCAAAATATCATCCATGATGACATAAAAACCGGAAAAACTAAATAATAAAAAGCAAAAAAGAAAAAAAAAATATTTGGAAAGAATGTATTTCTTTTGGCCCAGGACGATGACATCCTTTTTATTTATGACTTTTTGGTCATAAAAAGAAGCGGAATGTAAAATGAAATTTATTACAAAACACACCGAGACGGGTCGAGATGAAGCGGAACGAAACTGAACGGAGCCGGAGACGAGTCCTCGTGTCAGTTTAAATGACTTATTTTTTTTATTCTATTTTGTCATCAAGGATTCTTGGTTTTTTTTTTTTTTGTATCGTTGTTTTTGTTGTTGAACTGTCTATGTTGTATTTTGAATTCTTGTTTGTCAGAGTTGGATGAAATTCATAAAATTACTTACTTCAATTCATAGATACGTACATATACAAGTATATATGTAATAAAATAAAACGGTACCTAAAGCACAGAAGGAATATATAGATACGTCGAAAACTTACCTTGCATGCTGGGGACCGACATTTCCCATGTCATGTGCTGAACTTGCTGTTATTTGAAAATCAGCAATAGATCCGGATTCCATGCCCAGAGGATTTTTGCATGTTTCTGGAATGAAAGGAATTTTCAAATTAATTAAGAAAAGTCAAATTTAGAGCTTGGTTGGTGTAGTGGCTATGTTTAGGTATATATGTATGTTTACATGCATTCCACATCTATACATATACTATTAATGTATAGGTATAGGAGAACGAAACAAAAGGACTCTACATCATCCATGTGAATGTGGGTGGGAGAATTTGACTGAATGTCTAAATAACATCATTCAAATTCAACAACATTTCATAATTTTAATTGAATCGGCAAAAGGATCAAGCTTTTGAGTAAGGCTGATGCCTGATGTGTATATGTATGTGTCTGTGTATGAGACGTGTTTGATGTATTATATGATGTGTTTAGTTGGATATACTATAACGTCCTGTTTATAGCTATAAATGGCATTTATGATAATTTATGTTCTTGGGGGCCGGGCCGGGCGACTTGAATTAAATTATTAGATTGGACTTTTCAGAGAAATTATTTTGAATGGTTTTTGATGGACGATACGAAAATATTGTGAAGCCTTGTTTTTTATTGGTTTTTGTGGTCAAGGAGGTTTGCAGTGAAATTTTGTTTCTTTAAATTTTTAGTTAACCTTGAAATGTTAAAGAAAAAAATCTTATCGATAAAAGTGTCTTAGAGGTCTTTCTTAATGGAAGATATTTTGTTAAATAGTTTGTTTTAAGATTGAAGGCTTTTCTCAAGGATACTTTCCCACGTCACTGAGGTAGTTTTTTGACTACAACAAGTTATTTTGAAACTTTGATAAGCTCAATACACAGGTTTTATAAGGACAACACGTATAAAATAGTTAAAATAGGACTAATGTAAGAAGATCTGAAGTTTTGAAATATATATGGTTAAAGAATCCTCACAGTACAGAATTGAATTGAATAATATTTTTTTCAAAAAATGTGAGAAGGAAGTGAAAGCGAAATGAAAGCTTCACTGAGGTTATATTGAGCTTCCACCTCTGACTGCGGTGTTTTTTCTTACTGTCCACCTGGCATAAGCGCAACTTAAAAAAAAACCTTTTTCATGCTATTGATATTGACCTGTTCATACGGTGTGGATTAGTTTCCAACTCCACATTTAAGACTGCCCGTGTGCGAGATAAAGTCGGATTTTTAAGAAAACAAAATTCTCTTGACATTTCCGAGTTCCTCAAAAACACATTTGAAAAAAAAAAACATCCTAAAGTGAGAAAAAAGTTACATTTACTCATTCCGGATTGATTTTGGAAAACAGTTCAACAAAATTGGGACACTCAGATCCCAGCTTATTAAACAAGTAAAAAATATTTCAAATGAAAGCTGGGAACTGTTTTCCTTTTAAATCAATAAATAATAGTTTTCGAAAATTTTGAAACACAATGTAAATTATGTAAGTTATAGAAATTTTTATTTGTAATTTTTTTTATTAAAATCGGTTGTGTAGTTGGAAAAATCTGAATTAAAAAAAAAAAACCGATCCTTTAAGAGGTAGGTGCCGCTATAAAACAAATTCTGAAAACCCCACTCTCACCAAAATAATAAGGCACTCAGAAAGCTTTATCGAAAACGTTAGAGCAGTTTTCGAGAAAACTATACTTATCCAATATTGTGTGACAGGTACCGTTATCTTTTTTCCTAGAGTCAAAATAAAATAAAATGAACGACTGGGTCGCACGAACTTGATCTTATGTTCGATAATTTCTAAATGGCTGCATAGATGTATATTGAAAAAAATTATAAATTATTTCGAAAATTCTTTTGTTTATTTAATTAACTTAACAAATTTTCTCGGAAAAACTAAGTACGCAAAAAAATTTCAAAACTAAATGTCTATCTTGAAAAAAAACTATTGAAAATCGTAGGAGCAGTTTTTTTAGAACTGTTTTTTTAACTTTTTGAAAAAATATTTGAACATTTTTTTGAATATTTCATTTTAAGAAGATTTGCAGTTTTATATAGAAAATAATTTAAAACATAAGCGAGAGCTACATTACGTTTGCAACGAACTGTTGGATACCCTATTCCCCATATTTTTGTATGTGCATGCGTCTGCCTCCCGCAAACAGAAACAAAATTCTTCTTTAGCAGACAGAAAAAAATTCAATAACATTAATTTTATGCGGTGTGATGTTCAATTAGTGCTGGCGCATTAAAAAATGGAGTGCGCCACTCCCAAAGTTAAAACGTTTTATTGCCATGGCAATTGTTATGAGCTGTCACATTCAATTTTATTCTTGCAGATCGATTTGAACAAAACAAGACAAAACTTAAATTTTTAAAAATTAGATTTGGAATGGAAATAGCGATTATGGGTGTTTTTAACAATAATTGGACCACACTCTGCTACGTAACCAAGGAATATAAATCCAAGTGTTCATCTGTTTACTTCAAAACTGCGACCGATAGTTAAAAAACGTTAAAAAAATTAATGCATTATACGACTTTTGACGGAAACGCCCCTTAAAAGTGGGCGTGTCTTCAAAATTTGAAGCACTAACTGCACTTTTTTATATGTGTAAGACTACAGCTGAATCGAGTAGTTTTTAAACAATCTTACTTGAACAAAGGTATTTTACCAAAATCACGCCTTTAAAAGTGGGCGTATTGAAAAAATTTACAAAAGAAAATGTAGAGATATATTTCTCAAATAACGAACGGAAGGAAAAAGGTTTAAATTAAACATTGGAAATGCCTTAAATTCTTAAGGCTACGTTTTTCGTTCTTTCGGAAAAGTAGGTGTAAGCCACGCCCAAAATTCAAAAATGTCTTTTCATACACAAACCTTTTCGTTTCTATTAAGAGACGCAAAATTTTGGCTTGCGGATTAATTATAAATACCGTTTAACATTTTTGTATAGTTTCTAATGAAAAGTGGGCGTCAGCCACGCCCAAAATCAATTTTTTTGATTTCATACACAAGATGTTTATGTGCCAGTAAGACCCACAAAATTTAATGTTTTTCGCTTTAATATAACAATTGTTATTTTATAAAAACAATATTGATGGTTTTGTATGAAAAATAGGCGTAAGCCACGCCCGAACTGAAATATTTTTATTTGATTGGAAGAAAGTTTATCTAAAGCTTACGTGTGCAAAATTTTAGCGTTATGCTTTTATCGTAACTGTAAAAAAAAACATAATTTAATTTTATTAAATTGAGGTTGTTCAACAAAAATGGCGATTGTGGGCGTGTTTGTTTGCCGATTTTACCGGTTCAAGAACTTAGCCTTACTCTTGAACCAAAGATTATATATACCAAATTTCAGCTTTCTAGCTCAAAAATTGCGACCTCTAGAGAGTATACATACGGACGGACGGACGGACGGACGGACGGACATGGCTAAATCGACTAGGCTTTTGATTCTGAGTCAGAATATATATACTTTTCTATACCTAACGGTATTATTTCTCTATGTTACAAACTCCACACCAAATACAATGTACCCATTCTATGGAATAGGGTATAAAAAAAATTTAATCCACCCGTTTTCAAAGTATATTTCGAAAACCAAATTTTTTTAGACATTTTGAATTGCAATATTAATTGAATTATAAATTACTTCTTTTTTGGAATATTTTCTTTGAAATCGGGATAATCATTTAAGAGAAAACCTAATTTGAAAAAAAACTGGTTTATGAGAGATACCGCTATAGGAAAAATTAGAAAAATTCCATTTTAATCAAAAGATGTATTGTTGTCAAAAAATATCACCCTAAAAGTTTTATAAAAATCGCTAAAGCCGTTTTCAACAAAATCACACTTTTCGTTAAAGATTGTATGGCATAGGTAACGTTATTTTCGACCTAAAGCAAACATAAAAAAGACCCCCTAAGGAATTCCATATAATTAGGTACATTTGGTACTAGTTATATTAAGTTTGAAGCAAATCGACCCATCCGTTAAGGCTGTAGAGGTGCGAGGGGGTCTTATTTCGACTTATCCATAATCGCAATGTCATCCCAGCTTTGTATTTAAATTTTTTTTTCATGCGCCAGAAAAAAAGTTTTGTTCGGTTCTGACATTAATTTCCGTTTGATTTCCTTCTCTGAAGGAAATCGGGTTTTCAATCCCAAACGAATCTTTTCACGAATCTTCGTTAAACTTTAAAGCTTAAACCTATTTAAAACCGCTTGAAATATTTTTTTTTTTTTCAAAAATGTATCACTAAAAAACATTCTCTATAGGTACTAGGTAGGTAAACTAATTGAATAGCCAAGTTTATTCTCTCTAAGGCACACCACGCATAATTTGTATTTGAAATTCAATCCAAGACAATGTGCTTCTTGTCAATAGAGTGTCATCTCATTCGGAATCATTTTCTGTTGATCTTCTGATCTTCAATGACAAGTCGTTTAATTATTGCAAATGAGTCGTAGTTGGAGTCATGTTCTGCCATCATGATGATGTCTATTACCAGACATAGTCATCAGCATAAGTACCACCACCGCCACCGAACCATCGCATTTTCCCAAGGACTGCTGTGTGCCTCGAAGTAGGTATTCCCCTTACAACAAAAAGTGTTTTTTTTTTATCTTGTATCTTACATTTTTCAAACCAATATAATAAGGAGAGGGTGGTGCACTCTACAGCCATTCAATATCGGATTTCAATAAAAATAAAAGCGCCTTCAAGTTGTCAGTTGTCGTCAGCGGGGACTATGTGACTGGAACCGGGACCGGGACCTGTCACTTGCAAAGTGCGATATGATGCATATTGGACTTTTAGACATTGCAAGAGAGGTGCTTGACATTTGATATTTTTATATTCTTTCTACATTTTTATTTTGAGAAACAAAGGTACATACCTACTTCATATACAGGGGATATCAACTGAACCGAACAGCACTTGCTGAATAATATTATGCTATGCTCTGTATCTGTACGGCGCGGTGGGCGTGTATGTAAGTGTGTCTGATCCCGAAGGGCTTCAATTACTTATGTTGAAAATATAGATAGTAATTGGTTTTGTGTCAACAAAATGATTTTATTAGATTGCCAACTCGTTGACATCTCAGTTGAATATCTTATAAATTTGAATACCTATATAGTGATGTAGATGAAGAAAATATTTTACAAATTTACTATGAACAAAAATTTATAATAGAGTGGGTGTTGCAAGAAGAGTAATGTTTACTGGTAATTGAAATAAAAACTTCAAATATGTAGATTAAAAAAAAAAAATGTCACAAGATATGTGTCAGAATTTTGAAACGCTTTTGATACAGCAGCTGATGTTCATAAAATTATTCAAGTTAAAGAATCGATAACGTCAGTTTTCCACTCGTAACTTTTATATAGCTATTACAAGCCTTAAAAATTGAAAAGTCTACAAATTAGTTGTAGAATTTAAGAAATTTTAACGCCTAGTTTTTCTGTTGTGTGCCTATGATTTGGAACATCCCTTGCAAAAGTTTTGAAGAATAGGTACATTACTCAGATTCGTTTCACAAAAGGATATAGAATTTTAGAAGCTTTCATTTCTACGGTAATTAATCGTATAAGCTTGTAAATTATGATTTAGAAAATAACCACTTCTTATATAGATAAGAAGTTTTCAGACTTTTTTTTTTAAGTTTATTTTCCAAATAATTTTTTTAGAAACACCATTTTTTTAAATAAGGAACGCAGATACTTTTATGAACGTTAGGGTGAGTTTTGAGTAAAGTCTTATTTAAGAACTTCAAAACAATCACTCGTTCGACATTCAAACATTTTAAATCGTTTAGCTGACATCAAACGTTATCGGAATTTAGGCATCACTTCTTGGTGTCAGTACCTACCATAAAATATGCTTAACCTTTTCAAATGATTGGAAAAGAATCCATTAAAAAATAAAACAAAACGCACGACTGGATTGCACGTTACTTGCTCTGTAAGTGCAATAGCATGGTAATTATAAGCTCCTTGTTACATAATATAAGCAAAGGTCAAATTCTTTGTTTAAAAAGTGTTTGTGTTCCTCATTTTGAGCATAGGCAGTCAAATAAGAAACCATAGTTTTGCAGTTCTGGATAAAATACTACCAAAAATACCCACAAAGTTAACTAAAATTTTCATAAATAAAGTAATTTTTGGAACATTTGGTAAAACTCAAAAAATGTTGCCTAAAACTAGGAAACCAAATTTTTGGTAACTACCGTTAAGAAACCTTGCATATTTAAAATGTAGATGCCATCTTTTGAGCCAAAAACACAAAAATTCAGTTTTCTTCGAAGCCTTCTATGAATATCACATTCAAAATTAAATAAAAACTGTAAGAGACTTCTCTGAGCAAAATTGAAGAATGTCGGCCAAAACCTAATGGCTCGTTATAAAAAGTAAAAAGGGTTAATAAATAAAATGCACGACTGCACGAACTTGCTCTAATGTGTGACAGTAGTCTTGGCTCTTGGGGCTTGAGATTTTGAAAAAAAAAAAATTCGAAATTCTTAAATAAATACTTAAACTAATTTGAGCTGAAAAAAAGTACTCCATTTTATTTCTCGGATAAATTTGAATTTATGAGAAACCTAAATTTATAAAAATCTGCTTAGCGGTTTTTGAGAAAAAAGTTTTTTTTTTCAAAAACCGAGTCGTTTTCAAGAAAAATAAGCTGTAAAGTAACGGTTTACCTTTATGTTTTGAGCAAAAAAAAAAAAAAAAGTTTGAGTTTCCCCTCTGTACAATACCTAAAAAATTCTATATACAAACTTTGAAGCAATTCGGCCCACCCGTTTGGGCTGTAGTTGTCTATACATACATACAGACAGACAGACAGACAGACAGACAGAAATACAGACGGACAGAGTTTTTAGACCATCTTTTTTCGTCTTCGCTATCATCGTAATGTCATGTGTGATTGTTATCTGAAAACTTTTTTTTCGGCGAATGCATAACTTGCTAGTAACTGTTGTAGTATACCTATCGCACGAAATTCCGCCAATATGTGACCGTGGTCTTGGAGCTTGATATTTTGGAAAAAAAAGCTCGGAAAAACCATATATAATTTTATAAATCAATTAAAAATAACAAGTTAAAACGTTTTTTGGAAAAAATGAAGTGAGCCATCGGATTTTTTTGCTGTTTTAAATTTTAAGGAAACAAAACTGTCGGACCAGTTTGTCCAAAAAAAAAGTTTTTTTGAAAAACTTTTCGAAAACAATGTCCAATTTTGTTGAGTCTGCCAACATCATGTAGTTTGTAACTCATATCAGAAAACCAAAATTTTAAAATTTTTGAAAACCCCAATTTTTTTTAATTTTTTTCAAAAGGGCAAAAAAAAATTTTTTTGGAAAAAAATTAAGAATCAATATTATTTCGTTTATGAAAGAGCTTTCACATTAAATTTTTTATCGAAATCCGTCAAGTAGTTTAGAGAAAATCCGATTTGAAGAAACCGGTCCAATGGGAGGTACCGTTAGGAATAAGACTTTTCTTGAAAAATCTATTTAACCAAAAAACAACATTGAAAAAGTTTTAACAAAAGCGTAGGAGCCATTTTTGTTTTATATCTCATTCTCATGACATGAGTTATGACGAATTAACGTATTACAAACTGGTGTCAAGCAATGAACTATTGCATTGGGTTATTTAGATCCTATATTTCGTTAGCAAATCCTGTGTATATGCCTTTTAAATGAAGAAATAAAACTGGACCTAGTACTCAACCCTATGGAATACCTATTATCTATAATTGGGTGTAGACAACAACAACAAGAACAAAAAAAAATATAAATTGTATCTTATTCACTTTGGTGTCCAAAACAATATTGTTTCCTCCCAAAAAGTTAATCTCTTCCCCAAAGAAGCATTAAAAGATGAACTTAGCATTTGATTGAATTTTTTTTTCTCTCACTCGAAGATCAAAAAGCAATTCGTGTTTTTTTTTTATATAAGAACAGAATTAAAATCTAATTAGGATTTTATTAGGTACTTTGAAAATTTTTATACACAGACACCATACAGCTTACTTAGATTGCACCATGAAACAAAAAGCAGGAAAAACGTCCCGATACCCGATGACGGACTTATGCTTTACTATACGCGTGTTCGATGGAAATAGAAAAATTTTATGATGCGAACGTAAAAATGCTGTTTATGAGCGGAACTCAATTAAATGGTTCTAATTTCATATACGTTTTGAATGCTTGTCGAGATTCTTTGAATATGTGCCGGATGGAAGTTTTTTTTTTTTTTAGTATAGATGAGTCCTAATAAATGCGATAACATTTTGTCAAAACCTAGAGAAATATTAAATTTTCTTGGCGATGTTTTACATAACACAAAATTTTAGATATTTTGAACTGATGGAACTAAAAATTCGGCTTCGGTTTTTAGTCAAATATCATACTGTTGGCGTGATCGCTTAAGTTTCTAAATCAACCAAATTAATTTCACTTTCATCGATTTCGAGAATAACGTGATAGAGATTCAATGTGGTCTATTTTGTACAAACGAATTTTTTCGGTTTTCTCTGACATGGACTTCCAACATTTTTCATTGATAGCCTGGAATAGCTCTCTGAAGATCTCGGGTTCAGAATAATATGTGCACAAAGTACCACACTTTTTTGTATCCTAACCGATGGTGAAAGGGTTAATATTGGGGCCAAAATTTGTTCAGATACTTTTTGTTAGTAAAATTACATAGTTTATTTTTGAACAATCACACAAAAAATTCCGATTTTTAATATTTTTTTTTTTTCAGAACAAGGTCAGTCAGCTCACTGCTAAAGAAACTATTCCATGGCGCAGAAATTCCTGTCGCAATCGCTGCACTCTAGGCCCAAACTGCTGTCTTTTCTGTGTATTTAATAAGATACGTTTCTGAACGATTCTGGATAACGATAAAATATTCGGGATCGGTGGTAACCATTTGACGGCTCCCCTTATTTTAAAACCATTGGGGTACAGCACAGAGGTTATTTTTTTCCAGAAAAGAAGAGGGGTAATATGATGTTGAACTGTTTTCCATTCCAATTGCATCTATTGAGATCCCTGCGGGTTCCGCGAAGGCTTACGGGCCCGGTGGTAATCCATAAATCACCTCAATGCTTCGCTCTTCCACATTGAGGGAACGTTTTTTAAATTAAAAAAAAATAAAGTGCACGACTTGGTCGTACAAACTTGTTCTAATGTGTGATTTAGATTTTGGAAACAAAGCGGGAAAAAAATTATGAAATTTTAAAAATCTCTAGTTAAAAGGTTTTTTGGAGAAAATGAAGTAAGACATCTGATTTTTTTACTGTTTTGCATTTTAGAGAAATTTTGTTTCTAAATCGTTCGACTAGTTTTTTTTCCAAAAACGGTTTATTTTGAAAAACTTTTCGAAAACACACCCAATTTTTCGAGTATGGCAACATCAAGCAGTTTGTAGTTCTTATCAGAAAACCAATATTTTAAAAAATTTTTTTAAAAAAAGAAATTTGCTTGCATAGGGCGTGAGGGAAAAAAGTTACTGAGGAAAAACCAGAGCAAGGTCGAAAACTTTGCAGTACCACCATCACCCGCACCCGCACCCGCAATCCAAGCTTGAGATTTTGGAAAAAAAGCATTGAAAATATCATATGAAACTTTATTAATCATTTAAAAATTTATAGTTGAAACGTTTTTTGGAGAAAATGAAGAGAAATTTTTGAATTTTAGGGAATTTTTTTTTAATCGTTGGACCAGTTTTTTCAAAAAACGGTTTTTTTAACTTTTCAAAAACATTCCAAATTTATTTTGACTATGTCAATATCTAGCGGTTTTAAGTTCTTATAAGAAAACAAAATTTTTAAAAATTTTGAACAAACGGCTTTTGAAAAAACCAAAAGTTAAAAAAAAATTAAATATTTTTTTAAACTCAAAAAAACTTTTTTTGAAAAATTAAAGAATTAATATTAGTTCGTTTATAAAAAAGCTTTTATATTAAAATTTTCATCGAAATCCGTGAACTGGTTTACGAGAAAATCTGATTTCAAAAAACCGGTCCTATGGGAGGTACCGTTATAAGACTTTTCCTGAAAAATCTGTTCCAACCAAAACATAGGGTTTACTCATAAAACACCATTCAGAAAGTTTTATCAGAATATTAGGAGTCGTTTTTGATGTAAATGAGTTTTTCATAAGAAATCATAAGGCAGGTGCCGTTAGTTTTAGAGCTAAGGTACTAATTCCAAAAACCCCTCTGTAGGACATGGACATCATAATAATACTATGTACCAAGTTTGAAACGAACCGGTACAGCTGTTTAGGCTGTAGGTGCCGATACAGACAGACGGACAGACAGACAAACAGACAGACAGAATTGTCGGACCCACTTTTTCAGGCTTCTCTATATCATCGTAATGTTATGTTTGATTGTCCAAAAAAAAAATGTATATAGTACATACTTATAACCGCAAGTAAAAAAGTATGAGGACAATATTTGTAGATAATTTAAAGATCTATAGTTTTTGTCTAAGCTATACTTTTTGATAAAACTTACTATTTTCGACAAAAAGTCCAATACCCTCAAATTTTGGCCTTAGACCCCGAATAACTTTTTCTAGCACATCACATGGGATCGATGGGGACATTTTATTTCTTATGGTTTAGCCAAGGTCTCCACCAAAATTCATCCTGTCGGAATTAATGTAATTTGACCACTATTTGTATGTCTAATTTGACCGGACTGTAATGTGGCTTAAGGAAAAGTCCCATTAAACAGAAAATGAGTTCAAAAGTAGATGGCACCATTTGCAAAGAAAAATCGTGAAAAATCCATTCGAACAAATTTATAGACTGCGTTATTTAAAACATCACATAGAATGTTTCACCGAAATCGTCGGGCCCGTTTTCGAGAAAAGCCTAATTTGACCGGTTATATTTTCAGACCTAGAATAAAAGTTCCTAAACCTCAGCGCAGCGATTATACCAAAGACACACAAAATACTATGATGGAGCAAATAACCATACTAACTGATGGATGCAAAGACTTGACACACGAAAAACGAAATCAAACGAATTAATCTTTAAAATAACATTAGATTTAAATATCTTGGAAGTATTATTGCCACCGACGAAGCGGACATTTTGCAAGAAATTATTGATTTTCGGAGTATTTCGACAGGCCCAAGATAGCATTCCTGATCTGATAAGATAAACATGCTGAACAGGCAGTTAAGACATATGAAAGGACTGGCTCGTATCGAAATTAGCAAAAGTATGCCATAGCGTTTGGAATCGTTTTTTTCAGCAATGGGCCTATACAAAACTTCAACCGATCCGCTCGCTCTTGCAAGTTGAAAAGGTGAACACCTCAGATAAGTGCTTTGCATTATGGGTGGGAGGAAGGATTATTGTAGCTCCATGAGAGCTCCAAGACCTTTGGACAAATAGAAAAGTTTTGTGCTTTGATTATATTTATTATTTTACTCCAAGACATTTTCAAAAACAAGTCTTTATAATTTCTTTTGAATTCAACATCCTGCTCCTACCAAATTTGTCTAGCCATTGATCCAACTTTTATCTGAAAAAAAAAACTTCCTAAAGGCAAACGAAAATAATAATAATAATAATAATAGACACCCCTTGGCCTATAAGATTCCGAAGAAGCATTCCCATAACCAAGTAGCGTCATCTGGTACAATACAATAAACACAAATTAGATACTCGTACTTCCTATCTGTCACTCAAGACTTCCGTTAAATTATGAAAACCCAAAATTAATAAGGGATGACCGACTGACTTGACTAACTGCTGCTCACTGCTCCCTGGTTGCCAAGCTAAATTATATAAATATATGTGTCCTCTGATTCCATCAAAATGATGAAGCATCGCCTGCCAAGCCGTGTCAATATTATAAAGAAGAGACCCAAAAAAGTACAAAACATTCTGGTGCCGCCATGCCATCGCCATGCCATTGCCATCACATCGAGGGGAACTCCAATTAGGAAACAAAGTAGTTAGTCGGTCTTGGTAGGTTTTAATTTGGTGCTATAACCTCGTTCGTTGTCGGGATTCGGGATCGGTAATAAAGGAAGAAATAAAGCAGCAGGTGTGTCTGTGTATTCGGTATCCCCTACTGCATAATAAGAGATGAATTATTCGCATATAGCTACTGATCTGCCAGATAGATAGGAAGATAGATGAATTACCCTCATCTGCGGGCTGACGTAAGTGGTGATGGATCAATTTGGTCACAGATGATATTTTGATTGATGGTATTCTTATTTTTCTTCCAATCAGGTTTTGGTTGTTGTTTATAAACATTATCTATAGATACCTAAGGATATTCTTTGATGGATGTATCTGAGTGATTTTTCTGCGTGCCTCTGTTGGGTATCGAGGAGTCGAGTGGTGTGAAAGTCGAGAGGATACGGATGAGGATACATTGGCGAAGGTAATTGTATGGATTTTTTTTTTGTCAATAAAGAGGTACTATATGAAGCCAATTTATGAACAATCACTTTGAATGGTTTCGTTTTTTAAAACATCTGCACGACGAATATATTGTGGGTTTTTATTTTTATGAACTATAAAAATTATTAGAAAGATCCATTGCTTTTGGTTCTTGGCGAATTATTGAATAAATTTCAATCGAGTGCAGATTTAATACTTTTAATTGACTGAAGTTGAAGCTAGAATTTAATTCACAATATGTGGAAAAGTAAGTCTTATTTTTATGTCTTTATTGTCTAAGCAATCGGCTCCGACCAAAATTCAAAAATTATTAAAACTGTGGAAAATGTTCTTAAAGGTAACCCCATCCCTAGTGATGCAGTGATACAGACTTGTGGATGCTTAAGGCATCTCGAATAAAAAAAAATTGACGGAGAATATTCAATAAGCATTTACAAATGCCCATTGGATATTAGTTTTGCCGAACAAGTACAAACCAGATAATAAAATAGAGTGAATCGTGATAAGAACCCAGTTTAGGCATGATAGAGCACAGAAATTGAATGACGCTCTTTCCTCAAATCCAACTGTCAGAAAAAGAGCAACTACCATAATAAAAGAAGCACTTTGGTACACAGCTTACCAATTATCATGGTACAATTGCCGGACATTCATGTAGGTCTTCCAGAATTATTCTACTCCTGATAAGTGCAGAAATACGAACTGGAATCTTCATTAAAAAAAAACCTGAAAATTTACTGAACGCAACCGTAGTATTCTGAATTTCGTTGGTAAGCCCTGATGGTCCCAAACTGTTTGAAAAACGAAACTTTTCAACACGACGGAAATATCGTTAGCCGAAGGAAAATGATCCCAAGAACTGCTATTACCCGCAAGATGAACAAAGCTGGATATCGCAGATTTTGTGAATTATTTTTGAACATTTGATGGAAACACCAATCTCTGCGCTACATCATAGACTTTGATATGGCCTTGTTTCATTTTATCTGGGGATTGTTTGAGAGACAGCTTTGAAACAAATTTGTTGATGATGCAAGTGGCGGTAATTTAGATTGGTTATTTTTTTCAATATCTACTCGTACCAATATAAACATATTTTCAATCCAACGAATTTATATGAAAAGTCAACCAGCATTAACATTGCTTCACAGTAAGACATCGGAGATCGGACATATGTATTTCTTGTGTTTGCTTAACAAAAAAAATTCCATGAGCGCTGATCTATAGTATGCAACTACATTTTGTCAGAAGTGACAGCCCTGTGCTCTGTCACACAAATTAGCCATAACTCGTGTTTTGGAAAACTCAAACATCCAACTCACCCTAACAAGAAAATTCTCTGATTTTAGAAACCTGGGCTCTCCAGTCACCCTGAAGTCACACAGATGTCGATCTTGGTATTTTGCTAGGGAAAGTTAAGTTAACGAATCAGCTGTTGAAGTGATGTTTGCTGTCTACAAGGCATTTCTTGACCTTTCGTATCTTTTTTTCGAAAAAAGTAAAATAAATTCCACTGCATTTATTTTGATAAAAGTAGATCAAAATCAAACAAATGAAGAAATAAAGTGCACGACTGGGTCGTACGAACTTGCTCTAATGTGTTAAAATGGTCTTGGGGCTTGAGATTTTCGGAAAAACTCATTGAAAAAATCATATGAAATTTTATTAAACACTTAAAAATCAATAGTTAAAACGTTTTTTTTTTAGAAAATAAAGTTAGCCATCCGATTTCTTTTGCTTTCGTTCGACCAGTTTTTTTTTTTTTTTTTTTTTGAAAAAAAACGGTTTTTTTTTTTAAAACTTTTCGAAAACATATACCAATTTTTTTCTTGAGTATGCCAACTACAGGGTGGGCCAAAAGCCGCCGGGCGCCTTCAGAATATCGGTTCATGTCAGTTCATGTATCGCTCCATGGCTTGTTCACTAATATTCTGCATCTGGCTAGTCCACAAATATCAAAACTGATTTGACATTGGCGGCCATTTGCAAAAATTAGAGCATCTTACTTTTGGCCCACCTTGTATAAGGCAAGTTTACATTCGTAAACAAGAATTTTTTGACAATCAAACATAACATTACGATGATAGAGAAGCCGAAAAAGAAGGTCCGACAATTCTGTATGTCTGTCTGTCTGTATCGGCACCTGCAGCCTTAGTTGCTGGACTGTTTCGCTTCAAACTTGGTACATAGTATTAATGTGACGTCCCACAGAAGCGTTTTTGGAATTAGCATTCTAGCTTAATAACGGCCACATATTTTTTTTATGAAAATCTCATTTACCTCAAAAACGGCTCCTATGATTTTGATAATACTTTCTGAATGGTGTTTTTGAGTAAACTTTATGTTTTGGTTGGAATTACTTTTAAGGAATAGTCTTGTAACGGTACCTCCCATGGGACCATTTTTTTCATAACAAGTTTTCTCGTCTAAACCACTCTACGGATTTAGATGAAAATTTTAATTTGAAAGCTTTTTTTATAAACAAAATAATATTAATTTTTTTTGTTTTTTTTAATGGTTTGTCCAAAATTTTTTAAATTTTTGTTTGATAAGAACTTTAAAGTATAAACTGCTAGATGTTGACATACCCAAAAAAATTGGAATAAGTTTTTGAGTATTGAATAAACTGGTCAAACGATTTTGAAAAAAAAAAGGATTCTGAACATTAAAAACAGTACAAATAAAAATCAGATAGCTATCTTCACTTTTTCCAAAAAACGATTCGGCTAGTGCGTTTTAAGTTATTAATAAAATGTCATACGATTTCTTAGGCCAATTTAACACTGGAAACTTCCTACTATGAATGAGTCATCACAAGTCCTCAGAAATTATTGAATAATCAAAAATCTAGTAGCTTATACATTTTTTGTGGCCGAGTTCGGAAGCTGTAACAAATTATCCATCGCCATCGCTCTTAAGGTAAGGACACTACATGCTTTAAGTCAGGCTATTTTAATCAAATCTTAGGATAACAGGATCATCTTCATATCTTAATAAATCCATTGTGCTCCTCAGGGTAATGGAAAATTAGCGGAATGTTATTAATGTGAATTCTTAAACCCTTTCCGAACTGAGTTATGGATGTTTTTTAGTGGCTTGTTCGAGACATCTCCCAGAGCGCCAAATTCTCCTACGACTGTCTTTCTAGTGCGTTCCAAGGTGGGAACTCACAGAGGAAGTAAAATGAGCTCTCTTCAGCCTTTTCCAGTTGACATTCTCTGCAAGAGTCGAACGACCTAAAGCTCATTGTTTATGGTTCTCATTGAACTGTGACCTTTCAGGATTCCATACAAAAGGAACATTTAGTTTGCTTTTAAAACGATCTGGTCATATATTCACGAATACCTTCTCTACAAGTGATAAACGTGAACCTTCGCCGTTTGCGGATTTGAGATAAAATTTATATTTTCTGTTTGTTTCCAGCCTTTTAAGTTGGTTTAAGTTACACTCTTTCCTTTCCCCTTCTATATCACAGTATCCTGGGAACCTAGTTAAATTAGTTTAATTGATTAGTCTTACATTTGACTTTGTGAGATTGCTTTGATGGTCACCTGGCTGTCTATGAATACGAGTATATGAATGTTTTTATTGATTAATTTACAGCAAACAAGATGCTTTGTGGCTTGAACTTAGAAGACACGGCAAGAAACTGGAAAAGATCTCTGACCCATCCTATTTGCTAATCCTGGACCGGTCTTAAAACACCGAGATAGGTTTTTTTTTGAACTGGGTTTCTCTCCTATATTCCCTGGCTGTAAAAGTTGTTGGAACTAATGGGATAAACATCTAAGAACATTGTAATTTTGTCTATTTGAATGTCTATGCTCCAAAGAAATGCAATAAGGTTCTATGTCATATCTATACCTACTCGTAACACACTTTTACCATACCATCTCTGCAAAAAGACAACTAACTAAATTATGAATAAAATTTTTTTAAGTGTAATTGATTTATTACTTTCACAATAATTGTTCGTCCAACCCATTGGATTAGATTTCTCAAAATATTTGGCTAAGATTGAATAGAAAACGTACGGTTTATGGTAAAAACCTAAGCCATCATATCGAAGCACATATCTTAGGTCAGTTCTTCTTTAATTAATCAATTTTATCTAAACCAAAACATTTTGCAACCAATCCCTTCTTGATAGAGAAATAAAGCTTCTTTTAACTGCTTCCAGTTGGATTATCATGGCCTTAATGGAATTGCTTCGCATTAATCTACTTTAAGTGCCACTCAAATCAATATGTTGTGTGTGTGGCTGGCAGCATGGACGGAATTAAACGTGCGTATATCCATAAACTTATACATATATATGTACATAAATTGATAGCCTTACCGCACTAGAATAACAAATGTGTAACTATATTTAATGGCCATTCCAATAAGGATATCATTTAAGAGCTTTATTTATATGAGGAAGTCCTATAATCTCCACTACTAATCTGTGAACTAAATGTACTCACCTAATATACCAGGTAGCCGGAGCAGGTAGGTACAACTGGGTAGGTACATATAGACATACCTGCTACCACTACAGCTTTAGGAATTTATGCAATCAAAAAAAAAAAAATAATATAATCCAACTTACCAATATCGAGCGACTGAGCCACCTGCAGCAGCGTCATAAACCAAAGAACGATGCCAATCAAATATTTGTCATTGTTTTTGAAATCCATTCCAGATCCGGTATAACGTCGTAGTGTGCACATTTTCTGATTTCTATCAAACAATTTTCCTTTCATTTGCTAGCTAATACACCCACACCTACAACAAAACTCTTCTCATTCCACGATAGCAGCAGCAGCAGCGCGGTAACGAACGGTCGACACTCACGTTCCTCTAAGTTAATCTCTGTCCTCCTCCGCGACAACAACGACGACTGTTGTACGGATAGCTATGGCTGACTATGTTGACGACGACGCGACGCTATGGAACCGTTATGTACGCGAATGGATACGTGTGCTTTATGCGTGCCGTGAATGTGAAAGTTGTTATAATCCTTTTTTTATTCCTCAGTGGATAGAATAATTTTACGTAGCATGCGATATTCCTTCAAACGACAACAACAACGCTAACGTGTACCAACTTATATGTGTATGAGTGAGTTCTGCGCTTCGCTTATGCTCCAAATATATGTATGTTATGTTGTATAACCTGGAATGAACATAAACACACAATTTTAATACTTAGGGCGATATGTAAATTTATTATGAAAATTAATTGTTTGTCGTTAAAATATGTAGCACGCCCTTAATCAAAATGAAGACACACACATCATATGGATGGAGGGTAAAATTTTAAAGAGTTGCCAGGTTTTCTTCTGTTTTTGTTGTTATATTTTCTACTTAAAAGATTAAAGCCGAGATAAACTTTGAGTAGGTCTGTATATTTAAGTAAATTGTATTAATATTAATTTTTGAAGTTAAACTTCTTTAGTATAGTTGTGATTTTAAACCCGATGAAACGGAAATGCGCCATTACTCTTTTAAGCAAATATATCAAACAAATTAATAAATCGCAACAAGCCTGAGAAAGAATGAATATAAAAAATTCATGACACAATATTTTATATTCTAGCTCTCTTTTTTCTCCCATGTTACGTAGCCTCCCACTCTGGTCTACTAAGCATTGTACATTATGAATCTGTGCCATTATTGAAACAGCTTATAAGTAAATTTTTATCATTTTTCAGTATGATCAACTAAAGTTTTGCGAATTGGTTTTTGAAAACTTGTTTGGTGATTACTAAGAAAGTTTTTGGTGCTTGACTAGTGAAATTTTGTTCATCCTTAAATGCATATCACTTTTTTGTTGTAAAAGAAACACAAATCTAATAAAAAAAAAAGGTTTTCTATGAACTTAAGCTTTAGAAAACCGTTTTTGGTCCAAAATCATTTTCATTTTCATTTTTACAACGGCTTATGTCGATATAAGCAGTCAAATGATTCGATATTGCGTAACTTTAAATTAACTACGGTCGACGCAAGCGATCAGTTCATTTGGTTTTCACAAGGAAAAAGAGCTTATCTCGAACAGGACTTGAGCCATTACAAAAAAATTAATTTTGGTTTATGTTTCGTTTGATTTCGGCTTTGGATAGACGTAAGCCGTTTTGAAAATGCATTTTTTGTCTATATGAACATAAGTTACTTTGATTTTTTTTTTTAATTTCACGGCTATATTTTGTCGTAAAGCAATGGGATCCAGACTCAAATAAAGGTAAGCAAACGGGAAAGTGTGTGAACTTAAAATAACGATTTTTGCTTACGTCGACATAAGCTCTTTTAACTTATTACCAGAGATGTGTGTGCTTAAGCGAGGGAGCAGGTGCATTCGTTGGTACGTATAAGTTAGTATGGTTGTCAATTATTACGTGATTTATATGCGCTTCCGTAAAACAAAGCTTTAGACAAAAGTATGTGTAATATTTATATTTGTGTAAATTAAATACATGATCAACAAAATTTATAAGAACCTCTACGGAACGCGTTTGAGTTTCGTGTCCCGCCGAAATAAATTGTCTTTCAAAAATAATAAAGAAATTTCGGAAATATGCTGAGGTGAAGTGTTTCGAGTACCGGCAGAAAATAAAGTGCACGTCTAGGTCGCCCGAACCTGCTCTAATAAGTGACAGTGGTCTTGGGGCTTGAGAATTTTGGAAAAAAGTAGGGAAAAAATCATACCTATGAAATTTTATTAATCACTTCCAAATAACTAGTTCAAGCGATTTTTGGAAAAAAAATAAAATCGTAGGACCAGTTCTTTTTTTAAAAATTGGTTTCTTTGAAAAACTTTTGGAAAACACATTCCAAATATTTTTTTGAGTACGCCAACTTTTAGCACTTTTTAGTTTGTATCAATGAAAAAAGTTTTAAAAAATGGATCTAATCTTTTTTGGAAAAACCAAAAATTAAAAAAAAATTTAACGTTTTTTTTTTTAAATCTCAAAAAAACTTTTTTTGAAAATTTAAGAATTCATTTTATATTGTCTGTAAAAAGGCTAATACATTAAAGATTTCATCGAAATCCGTAAAATGGTTTACGAAAAAATTTGATTTGAAAAATTGGTCCTATAATGGAAGTACCGTAATACAACTTTTGCTGAAAAGTCTATTTCAACTAAAATATAGAATTAACACAAAAAACACAATTCAAGAAGATTTATGAAGACCTTAAGAGCGGTATTTGAGAAAAATTAATTTTTCATTGAAAATCGTATGGTAGGTACATTAGTTTTAGAGCTGGAATGCTTATTCCGAAAACCCCTATATACATAGAATGTCATAATAATACTGTGTACCAAGTTTGAAGCAAATCGGTTTAGGCTGCAGGTATCGATACAGACAGACAGACAGGCAGACAGAATTATTGTCGGGCAGTTTTATGTCTTTCTCTATCGTTGTTATGTCATGTTTAATTGTCAAAAAAAGTGTTTGTTATGAATGCATAACTTGCTTTATAGTAACTGAGTAAAAATAAATAAGCAAATTAAATCCTTGAAAAATTAAAAAAATCCTGAGAAATTGTGTTTGCATATTTAAAAAGATTTTTAAAGAGTAAGGTGTACGCAGACTTCTGTCAGTAAGTGTATTTTGGATCTGAAGATTTTCTAAATCATGCCTATCTATAAAAGAACTTTTAAGGAAGCACCACAACTATCCGAGGTTTTAAGGAAGCATCGAAGGCTTTACAAAGCTTAATTTTTTTTTACCGATACAGCTTTTTAGAAAGTCGTTGCCCTAAACCGGAATCTTTGAGGCATGGTCGAAATAAAGTCTGGACTGTAATAAATAACACAAATTATCGAAAAGCAAATATCTCCATACAAGCTGTCTAGCTACTAAAAGAAAGCGTATCCGTAACAACTTAGGCCATAACTTTCCTTTGACCGACATTTTAAAGCATTTGGTTTTCTCGTGAAATTGTGTATGGGAAGGACCAGATTGAGAATTATCTTTATCATATGGTTTGAGTCGTTTCTATTTCGGGGGATTTTATAAGCTATGCAATACCTGGCGATGTACCTATCGGTGCATATTGGCACTAAATATTGAATTTTGAAAATTGCTGATTAAGACATCAAGTGAATTAATTACAACGTATGCTTTGATCCGAGGACCACATTAGCTTTGTTTTTGAACTTTACCCAGGGTCAAGTATCAAAATTTGTCAGATCTCAAAAAACTGACTTCTCGTGTTTGCCACAACCTCAAAATTTTATATTTAAATTCGTTTAATAGTTTTTTTTTTTTACTTTTATTAACGTTACTGCATTTTTTTTAATTTTCTTCGAAGAAATGAATTGCTTAATAAAATGCAGCGCGTGACTTCAGAAGAAGCCGCTCCGTGCTTAAGAAAACAGAGAGTTTTCTCATCAGATCTATACTTAATATTTTTCAGAAAACGATTTATGGAAACCCAAGATGATTTCAACAAACATAGCTATTGAGTTGTGCAAATGTTGAGCCTATCATCAATTAAAAAAAAAAACATTTTTTGTAGCTACTTCGTTAAGAAAATTGATTAAATTAAAAATGCCCACCCATGTTAACTTTAGATTATAATTTTATCAAAATGTATACAAAATCTTATCTTATGCAAAAATTTAAAATATTCTCAAAATTCCTACATAATGTTAACAAAATTGCTTCATTAATCAAAAACAAAACGCGTTGTCAGTCATCAAAGAAAACAAAATTCCTGGCAATACTTTAATCAAAAGAAACAAAAACCAAACGAAAGAAAACAAAATTCACCAATTGGCATGTCACGAAGTGAGCCATGTTCCTTCTGATGCTGATGCCCCCAAGCCGACCGATGAAGCAATTATCCAAGTCAATTGAATATAAATCAAGGGTGGTGCCCCTGTAGCCTGCAGAGCTCACCGACCGAATTACTAAGGCCAGCAAGCAAAACAAAAACAAAAAATTAACTGAGCCGACCGGCCGGCGCTAAGGAGAGATCTGGGATAAAAAAGACTCTTATAACAGGTCCGGATGTTTTGTTTTTGGCCACATGGGGTCCACCGTCAATGTTGTCGTTTTCGTATTCGTCGTCAGGCTCATTGCCATCGAAAACGCAACGTGTGGCGGAGGGTTCATCACTTTGGAATCAGCAGTCAGGCTAGACCTTCTGTCACACTTCTGTTTTTTTTATCTTTGATCTCGTCAGAGGGTGTTCCATGTTTTTTTTTTTTTTGTTCTTTGCATCTTCTTTATATTTTTTATTTTTTTATGTTTATTGTTAATAAAATCTTTTTTCGTAGACGTATGTATATCTTTCTTGAACTGCCTTTCTGCAGGAACCAAAAGTGCCTGAAGCGGCTGTCGAAACAGATGAATGACAGGCTTAACCGCAGATATAAATGCTAATGAAGCAAAATGGTTTGATTTATTTTTGTCGTTTTTTTTTTTTTTGTCCGTGAAAAAAAAACTCGGGTGCAAACAGTTTATGGAAGGATTTTGTATAGATTGTTGAAAGGAGATACGAAATGAGTTGAACAATATATACATAAAACGGAGCATCATTTAGTGATTGAATCGTTTAATAAATTTTCACAACTTATTGAATAATGTTATCGGAGCGATTTAATTTAAAATAATTGGCGCAATGGCTTATTGTGTTTGGAAGTGAAATAAATTGATTTTATGATTCGAGGCTCAAGGGGCTTTTAGGATATAGTCATTAGTCTTGATATATTTATAAATTTGGTACATAAGCTATACGAATAATGATGTATCTCAACTCAAGATCTGAAAGCCAGCATCCATCCTCCAAATAATGATTGGACATTTTGTATTCAATTTATTTTAGAAACCTACTAGTTTTGAATCTGTCAGCTTTATCTATTTTCAGACATATGGAAAAGCTGCTCTTCAAAAAGAATAGATATAATCTGGAAGACTTCTAAGCATCAACGACACTTCTGAAGATTCTGAGAAGAGCATTTTACTTCTCGATTTGAAGTCTTTCAGCCACACATTGGAAAGTGTCTATCCGCATACAGCATTGCCGAATGCTTTGGTTATGTCGGCACATGTAACATATTGATGAATTCAAATCTGATGATAAAGCCTTCGTCGTCAATGCTTAGGAAAGAAGTTGGGTGAGCAGTATTTAATGCCGGGAACAAGTAAGAATTCTTTTGTTCCGCAAATCGGACTGCGCACAGCAGTTTCACTTTGACATGGTCAAACTCGTAAGTGCGTATAGACATTTTACCAATTAATGGTGACATTGTGTTCCAAATGAAACCAATGGAAAGTGCTATAGCATGTGCGAGCGAGGACATAAGGAATAAAAAGATAGGAAAATAAAATGGGAAGCGTACGAATGGTCGACAAAAAAAAAGTCCACTGAATACCTAAATATAAATTTCATCTACTGTCAAAATTTCACCTGACGTTTGATCGACAGAAAAAAGTTGACAGTTCAAAATCCAGACTATGAAAAAGTCGACGAAGAAAGTGTCGGTAATAATGTCGACTTTTTTCCTGATAACAAATGTAGTTCCTTTTGGAACAGTTAACATTTTTAAATTTGTTTTAAATCATAGAAAAAGGGGCACAGCACTGATCCACAGTGGAAAAGTGAGTGTGCGGCGACATCACTCACTTTGTCACTGTCCACTTTTTTCAAGTCGATATTTTCAAAATTTACTTTATAAGAGTCGACATTTTGATCTGGCGGTATTTTTACCAATCGACTTTTCGAAAGTCTACATTCTGACGATCGATTTTTTTAAATCGACGTTTCAAAAATCGACAAATCGTACCCAACCCAAATAAAATGCACGAATAGGTCGCATGAACTTGCTCTAATGTGTGACACTGGTCTTGGGGCTTGAGATTTTAATGAAAATAAATTTTTCAAAATTCTGAAATAAATACACCATTTTAGTTCTTGGATAAATTAGAATTTATGAGAATAAATTTATAAAAATCTGTGGAGGGGTTTTTGAAATTTTTTTTTTTTGGAAAACCTTTTTGTATTTTGAATTTTTCAAACAAAATAAAAAATACCAATTAATAAGTATACCTATAGGTATTCAGCAGATACATTTATTTATAATTTAAAAAAAAAGTTATTAAGCAGTTTTCAGAATATACTAATTTTGTTTCTTTAAATTAAAAATGCTTTTAAAAATACAAAAAATATTTTTTTTAAATATTGGTATTCAGTATAAATTGACCTACGAGTATGTGCAGGTGCACCCATATACGTGTGAAATTTCGGTTGAACCTTTTTTGAAATAGCTAGTCGAAAGAAAAAAATCGGACAGTTAAAAAAAAGTTCAGCCATTATTTCGAATTAAAATCGTTTTCGAGAAAAATAACCTTGAGCGTTATATGGCAGGTACCATTATTTTTTGAGCTTAAAAAAAATTAATTTCCCCTCTGTACATCAATACCTAAGAAACTCTATTCACCAAGTTTGAAGCATTTCGGCCCTCCCGTTTGAGCTGTAGCTGTAGTTGTCTATACATACATACAGACAGACATGCTGATAGACAGACAGACATATACAGATGGTCAGATATCTTATACCATTTTTTTCGTCTTCGCTATCATCGTAATGCGTGATGATTGATTGTTATCTCAATTTTTTTTTGACGAATGCATAACTTGGCTTGTCTTATAAGTAGTCTGTGTCTGATGCTTTAGAATGGCTAACATTAGGTATGTCAATTTATGGTTTAACCCAAAAAATATACATTTGTTGTAAGAAAATCGTTTGGCGAATCATTTACTGAAGGCAGCCCTGTAACTCCTATAATTAAAGCATTAAAAATCTTTTCTATACACATTAAAAAAGAAAGTTGTCCTTGTATTTTGTGTTTGCGTTTATCCGCTAATATCTTCTTAGCAGCGCAACGTATTTAAAACGGTTTTCATCATCAGGTATATTTTTTTCCCAGAAAATTTATACGTACAATTTAGGATTACAAACTGAGAGATACCTATGTAATCTACGACCTTAAAAGTAAGCTCCTGCAGGTATGCAACATTTTTAACTCGACTTGAATGCCTATAAACAAGAAAACACATATACAAATTACCAGCTGTTGCATTTTCTTTAAATAATTTATTTAAAATAATAAAATTTTCCCATTTGGCATAACACACCACTTCATGATGAGTTTCAAAAATGTTCGAAATGTCAGTTGTTCTTAAATCTTTTTGTTCAAGTAAATATTCTTAATTTAAAATCAGCAAGCAGTTAATTTTATTCATACATATACATGAGCTTCTTGTGAAACATAAATAACTCTTTTGTAATTGCAACCCTTTTATCTGGTAAACTGCACGCGGGTCTTTTGTTAATTCAATTTGGTTATGTCTTTAACAATGAATTCTCATAATTTACTGATTTTATTCGCATTCGCAATAAATTTCAATTTGAATTAATTGAAATGTTTACTTTGAATGAATATAAGGCCGACCGCACGACCAGTATAATTGTATGTAGTTGTATAGATATATAATTCCTTTTTACTTTGTTTTTTTTTTTTTTGTTCTCGGTTTTTCGCGCAATTCTTTTAAGAGGGTTAAAGTGAAAACATCGGTTTTGATGCTGGAAACTGCAAACCAAGTTAAGGCAAATGCTTTCCATTTTTTTTTTTTTTTTCACAAAAAAAATTTACTGGCTTTTGCAGTGTTTGAGGGTCTTTTATTCGTGCTCTGTGCAAAAGATGAAAAATATATAAATGCTCGCGGTTTTCTGTTAAACTGCCATATCTATGCTTTGATTAAAATTATGTCCATGTCCATGTCCATAACATTTTCGAAGCAGGCAAATAAGTTGGAACTTGTAAGGTAGGTACCTAGCTACCTACATAATTTGCGAAATAAAATATTCAGAGATATTTTTTCTGGGTATTATTTAATTAACTTTTAATGAAGGTGATTATGAGGAATTGAGGATTGTCAATGATTTTATTTCACAATGTTGTTTTTTTTTTTTTTTGCTATCTCAATTGTCTTGTTTCAACTTTTTCCTTAACAACTTTGTCTGTATTGTATCTACCTAGTATTCTGTTAAAACTATTAATTTATACAAAAGCATCCTTTTTCTTTTGGACAATTAAATTAAACTTCTCTTCGGAATAACTGGGATTAATTGCAAGTTCACTGATGGAACCTGCATGTGCATGTGAAGCGTAAGGACGAATCCGCACCGGCCGCCAAGTCTTCAATTTCAACCGTGGGGCCAATGCAGTAGGTACTGAAAAACCTCATATAAGGAGGCGAGGTTAAGTGGAGGACGACCTCAAACAACTTGGCCTGCGTAATTGAAGGCAACTGGAAGGGTAAGTTGGTTGAGGAAGGCGGCCACGATGGTCTGTCTGCGGTCTCCCTGAAGTAAGTAAACTGTTCTGTTCGCAGCCAACCGCTGTTATAGAAACACAGTTCTTCTTTAGCAGACAAGAAAAAATACTATATCATTGATTTTGTGTGGCCGATGTTCAATAACTGCTAGCGCAATAAAAAAGGCGTATGCCACGCCCAAATCTAAGACTTTTTATTGCCAAAGCGAGGCAAGTGACATTCAATTTTAGGCTTGCAGATCTATTTGAACAAAACAAGACATAACTTGAACTTTTAAAATTGAGATCCTGAATTAAAATGGCGATTATGGGCGTATTTAACAATTCTTAAACCACAACCTGCTACGTAACCAAGGAATACAAACCGAAATGTTTATCTTCTTACTTCGAAACTGCAACCCATAGTTAGAAAACATTAATGCTTATAAAGAATTTCAACGGAAACGCCCTTTAAAAGTGGGCGTGTCCTACAAATTTGTAAAAAAAAATTAAAATACTAACTGAGCTTCGATCGTTAATCAATTTTTAGGCATATGTGTAAAAATCACGCCCTTAAAAGTGGGCGTATTGAAAAAAAATTACACAAACAAATTTAGAGATATATTTTTTATATAACAAACGAGAAAAAATGGTTAATATTGAATATTGATACCTTACATTTTTAAAACTATGTTTTTTGTTCTTCCATGAAAAGTGGGCGTAAACCACACCCAAAATTATTTTTTTTCCATATTTTAGTTTCTACTAAAAGACCCCCAAATTTGGGCTTTTGTGGATTTATTATAACATGCAATATGATGTTGCTGATAGGAGCCATGCATCTGGTTCTTTCACAATCCGATGAAAAGCGGTTGGGGTACTTTGAAAGTAGGAATTTTGTAGCAATGGAGTGTGGATTAGAAGAATTCATCGTAAAATGGCTATAAAGCGTCGTAGACCTGGTGAAATGGCAATAAGAACCAACCCGACAAATTTACCATTGCGATCCTTCCAAGACTGGACTTGCTGAGGTTTATGTTGGTTGAGGCCTTTGTCCGAAATGGACTGTAAGTCACAACTTATCGCATTTTAGAGCAACGAAAAAAGTTGAAAATAAAGATATGACATAGGTTTATAATTATTATACGTATATAATCAAAAGGACCTTAATTTACTGCCTTAATATGTATAGTTGGTTGCTTTTATGAGCAAATATTGGCAGTGGGTCAGAACTTTTTAACGAAGTATAAGTATAAGGTCATTCCAGCGAACAAATTCGCCTATGCCGGATACTGCCCACGTTCAGCAAAAAATGTCAGCAGCTATAGGTACTCTCTTTCCAAGAAAATTAAAGGATTAACCCCGCCCACCACCCAATAACAAGCAATTAATTAATTTTCCAAATTGATTCATTAATTTACAAAAAAATATCGTTTGCTTTTATTTTGGGAAAATTAATTTTGTAGAAATGTGCGTTTGTACCTTCCAACAATATGCATGCGTGTAATTCTATTAATTGAGAAACACGTATCCAACACTTTTATATTATATACCTTTGCACCCAAATCAATCAAAAAATCAAGCGAATATTGCTTCAATAACAAAATGCTGACCATCCATTTGGTATTTATGAATCACCTCACATTAAGCAGAGTCCTAATTCATATCTCATCCTATCTATACCTAACCTATATATATGGAGATTGAATGCGATTAATGCTAACACATCTAACATGGTAATCTACCATCTCCTGCTCTATATTTCATCGGGATAATATAACGATACAGTTCAATCACAGCATTCTAGCGGTCTACATTATAGTACAAGGTATGTGAAGTAACACCCCCAGCTGCTGCTGCTGTACCCTAAATAAGCGTCTAAAAATGAAAGCAAAATTTATATCATAAAATTATACACCAACCATATAGCGAGTTAAGAGAAGGAGTATAACTGTACCCGAACCATCAGGAACATGCAACATCATATATGTAATGTATGTTGTAGCTTGTAGGTAAAACACGCACATCCCGTTATTTACAGAATAATTTCATATCTTGTTGCGCAATGAACAAGGTCTGGAGAGCTTAATATATGGGCCCCTTTAGGCGCCCGGCCCCACACATTCAGTTCAGATATCGCAGTCCATATCCATCCATTCAGCGAACTTTATGAGTTTCGCACATTATTTTGCCTCGATGCAGTTTTAGGAACGATGACGGTATAGAACCACCCTATCTTCGGATGCTGATGCCAATCGACGGGACAGAACGTCAACATAACAACTCCTTTATTTACCGTCTACAACCGCCTGAAAACGACGACGCAGCCAACGCCAACGCCACGAGCTGCAACGCAGTGCGAAAACACACACATACCTACCTACACCTCGAATGTTCTTATAATGTTAAACCAAAAAGGACGAACTGTGCCGGTACTATATTACAATAATGAGGTTATGAAGGATCACTGCTTCACTGGCAATTCTAAATGAAATTTTCATCGAGAATTATGTAAATGGGCGGGAAAAAAATACATTTTACACTCCAGCGCTTTAGAATAGCATCGCACAGTATACCAACGCAACGGATCGGATGGATAGAAAGAAGCTCCACAATTTGACACTGATGTTGATGCGCTACAGTAAAGTATCTCGGTATCTTTATTAAACTAGGGCGGGGGAGTTGGAGATTTCCATTTGGATTATCGCTTCGAAATTGGCAGAAAATGGCTGCAATACTGTTTTGATGTTATGGACTTATAAGGAGACTTATATCAGCCTTATATAAAAAGCACAGCGCAGCGTGGCGTGTGTTGTCGTTCCTATTCCAACGCCTGCTTGTCTCCGTCTTAGTTATTCCTACTTTAATGTATCTAACAAAGAGAAGTGCGCTGCATTGAGCGAAAAGCGTTTGTTCGTCGTTCGTCGTTCGTCCTTCTTTCTTCGTCCTTTCTCCTTCTGTGTGTAAATAAATTCATATTTGATGTTGCTAATGGAGTTCTCTTACTTGCACAGCGCACAGATTTAGAATAAAATATGCGAAACTCTTTATTAAAATGGGAATATATTTGTTTTCCTCTTTTTTGTTGTTGTTGCTTTTTTATGGATGGACGGGGATAGGGAAGGAATTTTTTTTTTTTAAACCCAAGAACTAGGATATGGGGTAATAGGTGGGTAATTGAAATCAAATGGATTTAGCGGTTCAGCGGGTGACAGCTTGTGTTGTGGTATTAAATTGACTGTCTAGGTTTTAGTCTAATGGAAGGAAGGGTATTGTGTCATATTAATTTTTTTCGGAACATTTATTTTTTGAGGTAAGTCGGGGATGATCCTTGTTTTTCTTTTTTCCCTTCCTTGTAAGGAAAATGGGAGTAAGAACAAATTTTTAATGGTCTCTAGATAGAACGTTTCCTGCATTTACGTCAAATTAATATTTTATCTAAGAAACGACGTGCGAAAAAGGGATGGTTTTAGAGAATTGTGTCGCTGATAAATTAAGTTCTTGAACAGAAACAAAAAATTTTACTTTGCCGAACAGCCACCCTGAAGTTGTTTAGCTTAAATTATTATAGCTTTTCCTTTTTTGAGGATTTGTTTGTTTAACTTACGTCTCTTCTTTTTCTGCAGAAGAGAATCTGTTTCTTTGTCTGTTTTTAAAAAGATATACATATGACAGAATTTTTCAAATTTTGTGTTTCAAAACTTTTTCAAGCATTTTGAAAGGATTTTCTAAATTCTGGGAAATACAGAAGTCTAGACTGAAAACAAAAATTTTATAACTTCCTGATGGAAAAAAAAAAATACATAAGCGAGAGCTACAGTACCTACGCTTGCAACGAACTGCTGGACACCCTATTCCTATTCCCTATTTTTACTTGCGATTATAGGTACTATAAGGCAAGTTATGCATTCGTAAAAAAAATGCTTGACAATCAAGCATAACATTACGATGATAGAGAAGTCGAAAAAAGTGGGTCCGACAATTCTGTCTGTCTGTCTGTCTGTCTGTCCGTCGGTCTGTATCGGCACCTACAGCCTAAACGGCTGGACCGATTTGCTTCAAACTTGGTACATAGTATTATTATGACGTCCTACAGAGGGGTTTTTGGAATTGGTATTCTAGCTCCAAAACTAACGGTACCTGCCATACGATTTTTTGTGAAAAATAATTTTTTCTCAAAAACGGCTCCTACGATTTTGATAAAACTTTCTGAAATGTGTTTTCTGTGCAAACTTAATGTTTCGGTTGGAATAGATTTTTCAGGAAAAGTCTTATAACGGTACCTCCCATAGGACCGGTTTTTTTAAATCCGTTTTTCTCGTAAGCCACTTGACGGATTTCGATGAAATTTTTAATGTAGAAGCCCTTTTATAAAAAAAAAAATTACATTCTTAAATTTTTCAAAAAAAGTTTTTTTTGAGTTTTTTAAAAAAGTTCCAAAGTTTTTTTTTAATTTTTTTTTTTTCCAAAAACGGCTTAATCTATATTTTTTTAATTTTATTTTTCTGAAAAAAACTACAAATGACTAGAAGTTGGCATACTCAAAAAAAATTTGGAATATATTTTCGAAAAGTTTTTCAAAAAAAACTGTTTTTTGAAAAAACTGGTCGAACGATTTTGAAAAAAATTTTCGTAAAAATTCAAAAACGTAAAAGAAACCTGATGGCTTACTTCATTTTCTCCAAAAAACATTTTAGGTATTGATTTTTAAGTGATTTATAAAATTTCATATGATTTTTTCACGCTTTTTTCCCAAAATCTCTAGCACCCAAGACCATTTTAACACATTAGAGCAAGTTCGTACGACCCACTCGTGCACTTTATTTGTATGTGTATACGGGGGGCGACCGTGTGAATGATATTCAATAACTGTTAGCCAGTAAAAAAGGGCGTGTGCCACGCCCAAAGTTGAGATTTTTGTTTGCCAAAGCAATCACTATGAGGCTAGTGACATTCAATTTTAAGCTTGCAGCTCAATTTTCAAATTTGATTTCACAATTCTTGAACCACAACCTGCTACATAACCAAGGAATACAAACCAAAATAATCATCTTCTAACTTCAAAACTGCGACCGAGAGTAAAAAAAAAAATTAGCTAATGCATATAAAAACTTTTAACAGAACCGCCCTTTAAAAGTGGACGTACATTTGTAAAAACAAATTTAAAGCACTAACTGAACTTCGATCATTAGTCAATTTTTAGGCATATGTATAAAATTACGGCTGAATCGAGTAGTTTTAACGATCTAACCCTAATAAGGGCATTTCATAAAAACAACGCCCTTAAAAGTGACGTACCTACATACTGAAAAAATTTACGCAAAAAACATTAAGAGATATATTTTTCATATGACAAAAAAAAAAAAAACTGGTTAGAACTTATTTATCATTGGTATCTTAAATTTTTAAACTGTAATTTTTGTTCTTACAAGAAAAGGGGGCGTAATCCACACCTAAAATTTAAAAAAAAATTTCATACACAAGCTTTTTAGTTTCGACAAAGAAACGCACAAATTTGGCTTTGTGGATTTATTATTATAAGAACTTTTTATTTGCAAAAATAAGTTTTTTTAGGTTTCTTATGAAAAGTGGGCGTCAGCCATAGCCAAAATCAATTTTTTTGTTTGTTTTCATACACAAGATGTTTACATACAACTAAGATGCACAAAATGTAAGGTTTTTTGCTTGAATAAAAACGTCATTATTTCATAAAAATAATATTGAGGGTTTTTATTAAAAATGCCATGCCCAAACTTAAATATTTCAATTTAATTTAGAGAAGATTCAGAAGATTGGATCATGTTGGCGAATAAACCAAAATATTTGAGCAGAATTCTCCTCAGGATAATGCGTGAAATATTGAGTAGTTGAGCTGCTGAGATCAATGGCGAGTTTATGTTCGTGAATTGAGTTTCACACTCACAATTTCGGCTACAGCAGCCATATTCTCGTCTGTGCGCACCGTACAACGACAGGGACCATGAGTGCTGTCCACTAGCATACCAGTCTCACGAAATGTTGGGGGAAACTTCATTTCAAAATATGCATTTCAAAATGGGAGCAACACAGCACTCATTTTGGAATTAAATAAGTGTCAATATTTCACAACGTTGTTGAAGCGATAACCGACATATTTCGTTCTGCGTAGGTGACACTGACTTTCTGTCAAAACTTTAAGCGGGAAATAGCTGTCAGTGTCAAAATAACATATGATTTCAAAATAATATAGTGATAGCTTTATAATGTGACGACTTTGCTATAGTGCAGACTTCAGACACATCATTCTTTTAAAGAGCCCATTTTTTATAAAAAAAAAATGGAAGGGTAAAATGAGTTCCACTAAATCGAGCGTGTACCGCAATTTTCAAAAATTAAATCAAATACCAAACTCAAATTAAATGTGACCGTTTTGAAATCACTTTCAGTTAATAATCCTAGTTTAATAGCAAGCCTTTCCAGATAGTATAAAGGTATTTAAGTTTTAATTTTTGTTTACTCAAGATGTTGATAAAACAAATTAAAACCAAAAATAATAATTTTTATCCAACAATAGATTGATATGAATCAAATTTGTTAGCCATTTTTTATTAATTTTGAACCTCTACATTTTCCTGATATTATTCAAGTCCTTGTGATTAAGTTTCAAACATTTTTACCAACATTTTAAAAAATATTTAAAATTCCATGTTGTAACATAAATAAATCTTTAAATTATGAAATCATCCCTAACATGTACCAATATTACATTAAATAAAAAAAAAATATATATATCCTGCCACCCAGGCTGAGCTGATGAAAATAATTTTCCATTATTAATTGACTTTGAGCCCCAAGGCGCTGCTTCCTGCTGCTTGTCAGCTTTTTCACCCTATTGGATGAAGCGTCCATTGGTCCACTCTATGATGAGGGCTTTTCCTGGTCATTTTGCATTTTGACTATACGTTGATTTATTATATAATGCTTTTTTTGCTTAGAGGCAGTTACAACATTCAAAATAAACACCTGTGTTTTCAGAGATATTTGACCACCCCTTTTCGTCATAAAACCGATAGGTTAAACGATTTGCTGAATAAATTTTAAAGGTTCAACCTATTTTCATCTGAATGTGGCTGGCCCCTGGAACGCATGCTTATAGTTTTAATTTTATTTCAGATTTTCCATTCCTATCCCGGTCGATCAAAAGAGCAAGAAATATAATTTGAATTAATAAATTTCTCCATTTTCTGTTCATTGCTCCTAGAAAATCCATTTCTAGAATGGAGCACCAGCACATGCTACATCTATACGTACATCATAAGCGGAAATTGCAATTTGAGATGTAAAAGGGTCGCCAGAGTCGACGACGTTGTTGTCGTCAGAGAACAGAGTATGCAAAGATATAGAGACTCACCGACAACGACACCGCCGGCCTGGCCCGGCACGACCGTCATCTTTTAACGTGTTACAAGGGCCTAAGTTACAATGACAGCGCACCCCAATACCGGAAGGCTTAGTCTGCCTTGTGCCATTTTGCGTTTCTGATTCGATTCGAAAAACGAAGAAGTGTAGTTGTATTGTAAATACAGTCTGTAGCTGTAGTATAGGCCAGGCAAAAATTAAATGTGGGCACGTTGAAGGAGTTCTACTCCATTTGATGCGAACGTTATTAATCATCATTAGGAGCGTGCAATATAGGAAAAAGAAAAACACAAATAGAATAAGAATAACATAGGAACCATAGAAAGAAAGGAAAAAAAAAGTTAATCGAAAAAAAAAACGTCCAAGTCTTATGAAAAAAAAGAAAGGTTGTCGAAGTATTCAACCGTAATGGGCTGTTTATTTCGAATAGAATTTTTGGATCTACTTCACTGGCCTATTAAATCGACCAAAATTCGGTTTTTGGTCCTTCCTTCTTCTTGTGCTCCTTCATCCTTCGTTTAGGTGGGTTTCGCTCCAGTTTTCACTAAGTTTATCGAACGCCACATGGTAAATGTGGTTTTCGATATACTCAGCATTATGTGGCGAAAGCTTTTGTGGATTTAGGTCCTCACATTCACACATCCAGAGAGATGCCAGGCCATAAATCAACCATGAAATTGTTTTGCTGCATATGCCATGTGAATAGGTGTTTAGGTCGTCGTTGTTGCCATATTCTAGTTTGGTCGGCATCTATACCCCCGACTCTGATAATGTGGAGGCCGAATAAGCCGAGAAAACCCCTATACACACAACCACATATACCAACACACACACACACCCTCTTTACCTTTGTTTTATGGGGAATTGAGGGAAATTTAGCAAAACCCAAACCATGCAAGAGGAGAGTGAAAAAGAGGAGACAGAATAGGAATTGGGATTATGATTTACTGGCAGTTCAATTTTCAGCACAAAATTATTATTATACTACTATATATAGGTACCAAGTTTTGTACACACTACAACACACGTTATCCCACAAGGACCACCCTGGGTGAAACTTGATCTATGACATGGTCTATTAGGCACAACTGGAAAACAATTTCAGGTCCAATTATCCTTTCTTCGAGATGTGTCGTCATCGTTGTCGTCGTCCTTCGGCGTGTCGTTCTCGAAGTCGTCGTCGGTCGTCGTCGTCCTGGGGAAATTAAAATCGAATTTCTTCACATCTTCACAATCTTTTGAAGCATAAATATAATATAAAACAGGACTCTATGAGATTGGGTTTTTGGGATGATTGGGAGTCCTGCTGCAAAGATTGTTCAAATATCTGATTTATGAGCTCTGCAGGAATTATTTTTTGGAATTGTTTTATATCCATTCTCTGCTCATAAATGTACCAACATATAATGCTCATATTGTGAATTTTGTGATATCATCTACCTACCTATGTAGTATGTGCTTCGATCTTGGTTAGAGAATCTATTTCAACCTTCATTGGCTCTTTGATTTAGTATGGTTATTTTATTGTTAAAGATAAATCATAAAGAAGCCATGAAATGGTTAGCATTTGCAATCTTTTACACAATGGGACATCGAAAGGTAAAATTTTGTCGATGTGCCTTTAACAAAGTTTTATTAAATTTTATTCGAAGTCTAGGTAAATATATGAATTTTATTTGAATTTAATTAGATTAACGAAACAAAAGAGTTTGTTCTTTTAAAACGATTGAAGTTTTTAAGGAAAGAATCTAAGAAACACCCTATTCTGGGTATAATGGTATAATTCAATCCAAACCATGGTAACAATTTTCATAAGCAACCTTGTGTTTCAGGGAACTTCTGAAATTTTGTACCGATTTCGAGGAAAATTCTGGTTTAACTAATTTATCTTGTTGATGAGAAAGTTTAAGAAATATCAGAGGCGAATCTACCATAGGCACGATACTAGCAGCTGAATAGGGCAACAAATGGTAAGGGGCTCCACTTCCTGAAGTCTCGTCAATCTCTTTTATTTATCCGCTTTTAAGTGTTTTTTCTACAGCACTCCTGTCAATCAGACAGTGAGGACATTGATTTTATGAGAAAAAAGAGCTTAAAAGGGCTCGGAGAAGGGTCGAAAAGTTCGAAATATTAATGAATCTTATTTAACGATGAATACGTTCATTTGAAAAAACTCTTGAATATAAAGGGTGTTTTTTTTGGACGTGTGTGTGGTTTTCAATCTGGAAATAATTTTCTCGGAGTTGGTCTTTGTGACAGCAGCTGTCACTTGATTTATGCTCAGTTTGGTTGGGGGTTTGCCATTTCATAATGAATAGACTTACAACTCCTGAACAACGTTTCCAAATTGTGCAAATTTACTTTGAAAAACATGGTTATACTCGTAAAACGATTTTTGGTTTTTACACAAAAATTTTGTTCAGCGATGAAGCTCACTTTTGGTTGAATGTCTACGTTAATAAATTAAACTGCCGCATTTGGAGTGATGATAATCCTCAATTGTATGTTGAGACACAGTTACATTTACAAAAACTGACTGTTTAGTGTGCTTTATGGGTTGGGTGAACCATTGGTAGATATTGCTTCATAAATGAAGCCGGCCTTAATGTAACAGTCAATGGGAAACGCTATAAAGCCATGAATTGGAAGTTGTTGATGTGGAATTTGGTTCCAACAAGACGGTGCTACATGCCATACAGCCAATGAAGTAATCCATTTATTGAGGAAACTTTTGGTGAGGTCGTGGACCTGTGGAGTGGCCTCCAAGATTGTGCGATTTAACACCGCTGGACTATTTTTTGTGGGGTTATGTTAAGTCGCATGTCTACGTTGATAAGCACAAGACGATTTCCGCCTTGGAAGAGAATATTCTACGCGTTATGGCTGATAGGGCCGTATATCATCAATATATCAATTGCTGCAAAAAGTTGTCGAAAATTGGGCCTCTCGGCTGGATTTTATTTGAGCCAGCCGCGGCGGCCACTTGTCCGAAATCATTTTTAAAACGTAGTGGCAAACCCTTATCATTATAATAAAGCTGAATTCTTGGCCATATCATTAAATTATAAGCGTTTTATTTTTTTCTTGAAAATCACACGTCTAAAAAAACACCCTTTACTAAAAAAATCTGATGATGAGAGATAATTGGGTTCAAAGGAACACTTTTAATTGATACCAATGCACCTTGTAACATGCAAGTTCTAACATAGGCTTGGGTTAGCTGTTACAGAAATAATATTTTTTTTACTAGATAAGATAGATAATTGTAGGTGGGTAATTATAATATAACATTCCACAACAGCCACTGTTGGAATATAAAAGAGAAGTTCATTGACAAGTCAGTTATTGCAAAGTCAATTTTAATTAAAAAAAAAAAATTGGATAAAACGAAGAAAAACATAACCGTGCACAAATTTTCTTTTTTCTATTTTCCTGCTTTTTGGGAAGGCCTTGCTTTTCTAGTACGACATTCTTAATTTGGAGGGTAACCCTCTTCTTTGGGTACAGGGTATTTCAACAAGAGCGGGCTTGATAATAATGTTTTATCATTTGGATTTGCTGTTGACTCTAGCAGTGTAGCAGCAGCAGTAGCACGTAGCAATGTTAAAGATAAATGTACATAAATCGTATTGCACGGCTACAATGTGAAGTAGCAGCTGCAGCATAGAGAGCAGCTGAAGTACAAATCGACTCGACTTGAACTTTACTAACGTGCTGCGCTGCAAAATAACAACAAACCAAAATGGCAGATATGATTTCTGTTTGAGTTCAGAGCTATACATTGTATTCGTGTATGCTGCTTTGTGAGCTACTTTTTTTGACATTTTCTTTGACATTGCTACGTGCTACTGCTGCTGCTACACCATTGTGCGCAGGCAGTTAATTTGCTATGATGTGATGATATCAGTAACTGAATAATCAAAATGGTCGCCACAGATCGCCAAAATCTACCAGTGCCCTGGTAATCTTATCTCCTCTTTCCCCTATATCGTGTTTTCAAATGACCAAACTGAAACAGCATTCTCTAAGGTTTACTTGTATTCTTCTAACTGTGTGTCATGGCTTCTACGGCCTTGGTTCTGATATACATAGCATCGCTTCCCGCATTGCTCGTGGTAAGTAGTTGGACAGCGTAACTGTTGACATGTGTTTTCTGTTTCTCTCTTCTATTCTGTCTCTCTCTCTTTTTCGTATTATTGTCTTCAGCTGTCTTGAGTCGTTGGCTTCCTTTACCAGTACTTGTAAGTGTGTCTGCTTCACTCATCTACACGAATATTGATGTTTCTAGTTGACCTCGAAGGAACTCAAATGAGTCAAATACATATTTTTTTAAATATTAAACAAACTAGGTATAAATCTTAATACAAATTCCTTAACACGAAACCTTTAACTTTAAATTTAAAACCTCGCCGGAGACGTCAAATGAATCAAATTCGACAACCGCAAGAAAATAAGAGTTAAAAGCATCGCACTAAAGTGGATGGCATGATGCTCTATACCCTAATGGGTTCCATCCAAACCAAAACTTAAAAAAAAAAAACAACCTCTGACTGACAGACCATTTATTTAATTCAATCCCACGGTCTGGCTCTGCTCATTCATACTTTTTTTTTCTTGCACAAGAAATTGAAAAATTGCACTTTTAAAACTGTGTGCACTGTTGTATAGTACCCAAGAGAAACAGGAGCCTCCTCCTCCTTGCACCCAAATTGAGTCTAAAAATGACAGATCTAACACTGTGAGACATGTCATCGTGGTGTTCAGTCGCAATCTTTTGCATCAGCATCAGCAGCAGCATCAGCTACAGTGGAAAGAGTGACCATAAAAGAAAGCAAAAAAAAAAAAACAAAAAATGTATAAAAAAACGAAATACGACAAATTTCGTCTTTGTGAGAGGCAAAAACCGAGGAGAATAAACTTTTATGTATTTCACTCTCGCAATCGCGCGCAATTCGCGCGTATTCTTCCAGTGTGAAGCGCCAGCAATTAACATTTGCCAACTGTCAAAATTCCAGCACTTTTCAACAACGATCCACAATTCCTTCCAAATACATGAGTGCTGTGTTGGAGTGGGATTGGGAATGGGAATCGGTAGGGCTCGATGTCGGTCGGTCGGTCGGAGTGAGTGTGTATGTCGTGTTAAGTGTGGACTACGCTGACTTGCTTTGGTGCTTCTGCCACACCAAACACCACACTGCACAATCCACTTGAAACGAAAACGAAACGAATGACGACAACGATGCTCTTCTAAGTGCAACACCGACACTGATACCGACACCATCTACAACAGCAACAACAACAAGCAGCCATTTCTTCGCGAATCATTCCCATTATTGAAGACGGAAGAATACCCTTAGGTCTTTGTTCCTTTGGGCAGTCCTCTTCTCAGTTCCCACTGTACTGTGTGCTGTCTGTCTTGTCAGTGCTCAGTATGGTGTTTCCTTTGGAGGCAGAGGCAGAGGCAGAGGCAGAGGCAGCTCAGAAAAGTGTTGATATATTAACACTTTGGCTCTTCCGATGCTACAAACATGCCACTCCACCACAAAATGGACATCAACTTCCCCCTTCTTGATGCGCCATTAAAAACAACAATAATAACACAAGAAAATAATGGGAATTTCGCGGGCTACACACTGACGCTTTACCCTATGCGCGTTTATTTTGCTCATTTCACCGTTTGATGAAGATGGCGACGGGGCGCAAAGACACAATCTGCACATAAATATTTATTGACCCAACACATTTTGTAGATAGTTGTTGTTGTTGTTGTTGCAATATAAGAGTTGGAGTGATGCATGTAGAAGTAGATGCACAGATAGGAACAGTAGAGTGGAGTTGGAGTGGAGTAGAGTGAAGTGGAGATGAGATGAGATGAGTGTTTTGTGATTTTATTTTGTTTTGAAGAAATTGAATAGTCCGGACAGACAGACAACGACAGCGGCAGCCACAGCAGCGGCTTCTTAGTTCTTACATGGTTTGATGGATCAAAGGAGTTCCATTCCATTCCTTTCGCGTTGTGTTCTCTTTTAGTAATTAGATTCTTGTTGGAATTTTCAAAGAAAAGTGTGCACAACCATGAAAGAGTAGACTCACTGTTGCCAGTAGGTAACAAAAAGATTGAGGCAGAAACTGAGAGCAAATAAACAGGGAACTTTTTGCGGAGCAGATGGAAGAATATTGAAGTCTTTTTTTTTGACTTTTTGACTGACAGTGTTGTGGTATCTGCAATCTTTGGCAAATATTTATTTTATTTTTGAAAGTTCATTACACTTGAGTTTTTGAACTGAAGTGTAGGTAAGTGTTGGGAAAAAAGAGGATCCAGGTGGATAGGCAAGGCCTTCGTATAAATAGGTACAAAAAGTTAAATTTTAAGTCTTCTTTTTGAAGAAGAATATGAAGAGGACCATTATAATTATCAGCTTTAAATGCAAGAGGGTTTTGAATTAATCAACCGGAGTCGTGGTTTTTGCAAGGCAGGATTTATTTGGCTTATTTTTTTCAAGTCCTTGTGGTTCGAACTTTGGTTCAAAATTTTGCAATTAAATCTTTTCTATTTTTCTTTGTGTTTAGTTTTGAGTTTTGGGCAATCCTTTAAAAATGTGTTGATTTTTAAAACCCTACGACCAAGAAAATACATTTTTATGTTTTCAAGCTTGGAGTTTCGACATCAATGCAAACAATTGTCGGGTATCACAACTAAAATGGAAACAAAAACCCTTTTGTTTTAATAAAATAGGAAGCTTTTATCCAGCAGCACTTTCAATTCTTTCACTTTTGGGTACATTTTAATGAATTCAGTCTATACTCACCCGTAAGAGTGTTGCACATAAATAAACTTTAATTTTATTATTTGAGGGAGGGTTATTTGGAAACTAATTGATAAAAGCCATTAAATAATTTTATAAATTGATTCGGTAGAATTCATTAGCATCCTGAACAACTTGTAATAAATTGCTAACATTTTCAATAGGTACTCAAGTGCATCTCTTTTAATGCTGCATCTTTTGAGATGATCGCTTAGCAAAGTGAAATAAATTTAACTGGTTGGTTCAGTTGGTTACTCAGTGACTTTTTGAAAAGCAATCAAGCGTTGTGTTTCTCAAATTGGTGTCCTTTCCTACCTATACTTCTTCTCAAAAACAAGAAAATCTAGCCAATTTTTTCGTGTTTTTGTGAAAAAGTAGGTTCGGTTATTTTTCAATAGCTTGGCAACAAAAAGTCATAGAACCATACGGTTTTCAGTTTTGGATTTAAAATTAATGGGAGCATTCTGAGAACAAAAATAATACTTAATTACGTAAAATTTTGAAAAAAAAATATTTTTAAAATTATTTTTTTTTTGACATTCGTCCATTTTGACGTTTCATTCACATGCAATTTATTTTATGCGTTGCGAACATGTCCGTATATTATATTATTCACTTGCATTGCCTATTCTTGTCTTGGAGTACTTGCCTTGGTAGATGTCACAGTTATCAACTTCTATGTGCCTTTTAACCTTCACTTCCACTTTTTGTCCCGATGTACGGCGGTCTGCTCAGACATACCTACATTTTAGATATTCCACAGATAGTCTTGAAATTCGTCCACCTTTTTCAGTTGCTTGCGCGTCGTCAACATTATCATGTTTATCCAACGGTTTAGGAAGTTTTTAAACAATATTTTGCTGTCGCGGGCCCAGCCTGGGTGAGCATAAGGGCCTTTGTTTGTCTCCTTCCGAAAAAGAGCCCCTTATAAACCAGACCCAGTAACCCGCTTTCGGGATATAGGATCAGCATTATGGTCAATAAAGGGTTTATCCAAACAGCTTTTCTATTCCAGTACCCTTTACGAAGCTAACGACATTATCTGCAAATAAGTAGAAGTATAGTTCATTACTCATTCATTTAAGGTGTTAATACTATGCTGACTTTTTACGCCACACCGGCCAGATGAAATATGGGGGTTTTAGGATTTCTCAAACTCCGAGCACGCTCAATGCGCATTGACATTGTATACTCATCTTATATATGTAGGTGATTTGACTTTGCTACCTCGAGATTCGCGGATTTAATAAGAAATTTCTAGTCCATAGAAGTCTTTCTTTTTTAAATTTTCCATGAAAAAAGTTTTCAACAAATCACTTGAAGTCCTCATCAAATGTTGTTGCAGCAAGACTTCCTCAAAATGTACTTGTGCTTTCGCTCCAAAAAATTCAAATTCAATAGCTTCATGGTTGCAGAACTATCCTTGGCTGATCTACGCACGAATAGTTGCTTGAAGCAAACAAGCTTTTTGTTAAATGAAACCTTAGGAAATTGAGCTTTGCCGTCAATTCTGTGACTATAATGGGATTATTTGTATTCGCCCATTTATTTACTCACGCATAATGCATTCTTCTGCCTCTTATGTTTCTGTCATTGGAATTTTGAAGAAATTAAATAGGGTACCGTCTTTGTAGTAATAGATAGGTATACACTGCGCCTACATGGATTGTTGTTCAATTGCGACCCTGTTTTTTTATTTTTTTTTTTGACGGACAAGACATGCATTCAAAGAACGCACGTAAAGATACTTCATGCCTCGGTTTTATCTGTATGAACATTATACAGCGAGATAGAGGTTGAAGGTTGAGGGTCAGATACAAATGTATGATATTTGTTGCGCACAGCACATTCCAATCATATTTCATTCAATTTTACTGCCGATTTGAAACTTGAGTGCTAACCACTTTGTACACTGCGCACAGTGATGGTGATAAATGAGATTTGTCGTAATTGTGGACAATGGGGTCGCCTTAGACAAGACTAGAAAAAAAAATATAAAGAAAGATATTTATGTCCGAGTCGAATTGGAATTCTCTTTGCATCTTTCTCTCAACTCCATAGATCTTATATACGGATACAGCAGCTCCCTATTATCAACCCAGAAAATTCTTTTGCAAGAGATGGCGATGGCGCCTTTCTCCTTTATATTATACGATGCCTTTGGTTAAAGAACATTGATTTACAAAATCTACAACAACAAAGAAAAAAAAACTCCTGCAGTGTCATATTAATCTATGTCACTTGTAAGAAAACATAATATCTTTTGGTGGTGGATACATGCTGTATCTATAACTGTTTGTGGCCCATTTGGGGTTACCTGATGGGCATTCATTAATTGCTTATGTAGGTATTGTATTAATTAATGCTAGGCCCTTTTCGACCGCACACAACACACTGTCTTTTTCATACATATTCAAAGATTTAAACCCATATAAACGAATCTAAATCTCTTAGATATACCTCGAAAATTTATTTTCAAAGAAACGCCCTTTGTCAATAATTCGGGTTTCTATTTTCAATATGGCATGGCGATGCGATGGCATGGCGCCCGCCTCAGAAGTTATACCATTCATTTCGACATGGAATTTATGTGAATAAGTGATTCCCACCAGAGAATGAATTTCACATAGTTACCTACATCTTATCATAATACAGGTGCATGTAGTTTGGGTATATTTTAAATGATCGGCCTTTTGGATTATGATGGGTTTCCAGCTGGGGAACAAGTGGAAGACAAGATAAACCTATACCTATACCAATCGAAGATACATTTTTATTTTGAGATTTTCTAAGAATTTGTTTTCAGAAGAAGAAAAAAAGCTGTGGCCGATTAATGAGGCATAGCTATAGCTTATAGGAGGGTATTGCTGATCATCATCATTAAGTCGACAGATACAACTTATAATCAAAAAACCCAACGGTTTTTATGAATGTGAATTCATTCTGTTTTCGTTTTTTTTTTATGTAAAACATTAAAGTTATTTTATGTACAATTTAATTTGATTGGAAGGAAATTTTAAATCAGATTTATATAAATGAGAAATAAAATTGATTTAAATTGGTTTAAAAATTTAGGTCAGTGAATGGGAATGGATGGCGACTATGGTGGCTGTGTGATCTATAGTGCATGCAAGATATTTTATATCTTAAGGCATCTATCATGGCGTGTGGGCTTTACTTTTCAAAGAATGAATAAACATAAATTAGTGGTGAAACTATAGCATTTATATAAATTAATGCGCGATTATCAAGAGAAAACATAGACATCTCCTGTCTATCGAATAATCTCATCTCTTAAGCATGTCTTTTGTGAGCTTCATTCGTTTTAATCGAAGCAATTTATATCTTTTTACAACATTGTGTTTTTATTTAATATATTTTGTCTGACTCATTTTGATCAGTTCTATCTTCTATATATATTTTTATGAAGTATAAAAGTTGATGGAAAAATAAATACAAGAAATAATTTATTAGATTATTTGTATGCTGTGATGACGTCATACTTTATTTCGTAAATTTACTAGAAATTGTTTATGAGGCATACAATTGCATCGATTGAAATAAAGGCTCTCAGTCACCAAAAAAGTCACCAATCATATCTTACGCAGTCCCAATTGCAACAATGGAGAAAAGGTTGGCAGAAGTTTGTTGGATCGAATTCTCATTTAGACAGATCTGAAAAGTGCTTTCTTTTGTTCTGGACTTGTTTCGAGAGTGCTTCAAGAAAGATATATAATCAACTTGCAGACAATTATCCAAATTGGTATTCATTTTGGTTCTTCTTTTTTTCTCATAGATTTCTGGATTCATCCAATATCTAACTCCATCCATTCTTAATTTAGACTTAACCAGCCACAGACTCGAACAATTTTTTTTTTTTAGAAATACTCTTCGGCTTCTGCTTATTTACGATACCGTAGGCTTGGCTTTCTTCTCCTGTAAAATTTCCCCTCGGTATCTTCTAAGACTATTAGGGTTTTGTTCTCCATTCAGTTCACTTGTCCCAATCTTTGGAGTAGTTGAACAAGTTGAGTTCGTTGTTTACTCCAATTGAAGTAGATCTAATTCGATTTTGAGGAACAAAAAATATCTACTTCCCTGATTTGCTTTTTCAAGATCTAATTTTTTTTTATTGAAAAAACCCTCCACCATATGATACCTAGTAAGACAGCACTGATCATACGCAACACACTTTTTAAGTAAGAGACAGCACTGTCACTGCCTTTTTCCATTTTTTTAAAAGTAGGTACCTATTCGATTTTTTTATTTTTAAATGAAATTTTGGATCAACTTTGCCATAGCGAGATTATCCAGCTCGCCCAAAGCTTGAAAATAATTCTCATATCTGCGCAGGTGCTCCTGTCACCCACTTGCGTCTCCTGGATAGGATCCAAAGAAGGGCCTTAAAACTAATAGGAGAAAGTACCATTACCGAAACATTTGTTTCACTTGAACATCGCCGTAATGTTTCTTGTCTAACCTTGTTTTATCGCTACTTCTACAAACAGTGCTCCAGCGAAATAGCCAGATGCATTCCTCCCCTTAAACAATTTCCCCGTAACACTCGCATCGCTAGGAATGCCCATCAATTTACCCTCGAGCCTAACTTCGGACGTACTGTTAAGTATAGAGACTCTTTTTTTAGCCGCACAACAAGAATGAGGAATGCTTTACCCGGCTCGATTTGTCCCTCCCATTGTGATATTCAGACGTTCAAAACCAATGTGCATCGATATCTCCTTTTATCTCCTATCCTACTTTCCTAACCGCTCGCACTGTGTTAATTCATTAATTCATGTTAAGGGTATTAATAACCCCTTGAGTGCGCGTAAATTATATAAAAAAAAAAAAAAAAAAAAATGCTAATAAATATACATTTACCAGTCCAAATAGACCACCTCAGACGAAGTCTTGGCCAACATTTACATGATATCATTTCAAAAAGTAAATGCGCCATGAATTGTTGAAACCAATAGTAAAAAGTTCACTTTTAAATTTTGGTATTTTATTTTACATTATAAATCAAATCTCACGATGAATCACCCATTACAATCGAAAAAAAATTTCCAAGGTTATTCGAAAGAATCTTATTTTATGAGAAACAAATTAAATTAGCCAACTTAACACCTAATCAACATGTGACATCAATTTTAAATTGTAACTTATTTCTACAACATGTCGATACGATTTTCAAAAACCCACATTTCCGTAACTCGTGATTTCATAATTAATTTCGACCTCCCATAAAAATCAAAGACCAAACACTCTAAACTAAAGGCTATTCCAATATGTTTGTTCAGACATCCAAATGTGTAATATTACATATTCGGTACTTGTTAAGTGTTGGAAACGTTGTAATATCGTTTAATTACCGCAAACACCTATACCTTGGTCATTACTGGAGCTCATCCTATTCAAAATTTAAGATACAAAGAGCTTATATAGCTCCTCGACATTCCTTAAACCTAAAACCGAAACATGTATTGTATAGGATATCGATGAAAAGGGGGATATAGAAATTCAATTCGCCACAAATCATAATAATGCCATCATCGACATCATCTGAAGGACCATTGAAGTGATTGCAATTGCAATTGCAATATTGCTGTCGCATTGTCTAGCATGTCCAATTATTATCTGCCAATACAAACTAATTATTATTAATTCCGAACGGATATTAATTATAATCACTCAATAAATTCCCTTACTACTCTCTTTTGGTTGTCATCTAATATATTAAGTTATTTAGCGCTTGTTTCACATTCACAGGATATAGCAACTTTCTCGCTCTCTCTCTCTCACTCTCCTCCACTTAATCGTCCTTTATGCGTTGCTATGAGGATGTACTGTGTTGTCGGTCGGTCGGTTTGGTGTGTATATACAAGCGTTGTGCGGCTGCCACAAATTTTAATTTTCCAAAATTAAATATTTATATGGTAATGGTAACGACAACTACTACGACGACGACGACAGTGAAAGCGGATGGATGTGATAATCCTTGAAAGCGGCAGCAAAAGCAGTAGTGAAACCAAGTGGCGTAAGTTGGTGTAGAGTTGGCGGTAGCTGTACGAAATGGTTTTTTTTTTTTTTTCTTCCTTTTCCACTTAAATTGCCAAGCCAATTTATTATGCATCGCTCCATACACAACATGCATATTGTTAAATCCACATACACTATTATGTTGTGTTAGGGCAAACAAATATGCGTCAACTTTGTATTGGCAATTTCTATATAGACCATTTTCACATCGCATCCTTCCGTTCTAGCTGTTAAAATGTTGTTTCACTTGTGCTCTAAGGAGCACGTATTGGATTAATATAATAATAAAAGTGAAAAATATTTATTGGGAACTTTAAGCAAATCTTCAGGTTAATTGCAGAGAGACAATTTTTTCAAATCTTTGTTAAAAATTGATCAAAAAAGTTTTTAACAACTTCGGGTCTTAAGTGAGACCCAGGTTGAAATTTCACTTTGAAACTAGTCTACAATTCAAAATTCATCGGGCAACCGCATTATAGGACAGAATCGGATTTGTTGGTTTTCGATGGATGACAGTCCGAATTAATTAATTTGTTAAAGTGATTATAACTTTTGATACTAGCTAATTAAGTATTGCTCCAAAATTAAAGGTCAACTTCATGTTAAAAAACATTCAATCTATTGTTTGGCTCATGAACACAAAACGATATTATTTTTTCCGAAGGATTCACCGTTTAATTTAATTTTGGCCATTAAATCACTAAAAAAAAAAAACTTCTATTGAACATTTTATTTCCTGATCTAAAAGTTAAATAAGTAGCCATCGCTCTATAAAAAAAAAACTATCAATAAATTAGTAGATTAATTTGTCAATCATATTTGAAGTTCTTCAATTCAAAATTAGATTGCAGCAGCCATCACAAGACTTACTTTTACTTTTGATGGGACAACTAGAACGTGGTGGTCCTGAGCCTTACTAAATATTCTCTTCTATCCAATTAGATAAATAGTGTAACCTCTCCAAATTCGTACTCCAAGTAGTAGTTGGAGATCTTCCTCTACCTGGTCGCTTCATCGAAGATCAGATATACTCGTACTTTTGGGTCTGACTATCTCCGATTTGGAGTTAAAGACTTTACCAGCCATCTTAGTCGTTGAATTCGAATTTTTCTGGCTATGCTCGTCGATGTTCAGCACGTATTATTCTACGTTGTTCATTCTTCGCCAAATGATTTTTTCTCGGTTTACGCAGACAGGACCATAAATCGTACGCAGAACTTTTCTCTCGAAGACTCCAAGTGACTTTTCATCCGATTGGGAGAGAGTCCATACTTCTGAACCATATAGCTAGCAGTACCTGGATGATGAGTGTTCTATACAGTGTCTCCTTGGTTCTTCTCGATAGGGCTTTACTGGGTGGTGGGTATCAAATAGTAAATTCTAGAAACAGTCTTAGACTTTCTGTCTAGTTGGATTATCAGTTTTCGAAAATTAGGGTCAAGGTCACAAATGAAAATTTAAGCTAACTTAAATCTAGGATCATCGTATGATAAATAAAGGGTGTTTTTCTTAGATGGTTTTCAAGAAGAAATAAAATGCATATAATTTAATTTTATGGCCAAGAATTTAGTTTTAATTATAAAGATATGGGTTTGCCATTATGTTTTAAAAATTATTTCGGGCAAGTGGCCGCCGCGTCTGGCTCGAATAAACTCCTGGGGCGATTATGTCGAACGAATATTGGACGCGGCGCGCGATGTGTAGCGCAAATCGAACCATTATTTTGGTAATAATTTTGCACGATTTGCATACGTTGTTCAGGAGTAAGTCTATCTCATTATGAAATGGCAAACCAAACTGAGCATACCTAAATCAAGTGACAGCTGTCAAAAAGAGCAACTCCGAAAAAAGTATTGCTAGATTGAAAACCACACGTCTAAAAAAATATATACGTACTATAAGCTATAGATACATAGGTTAAAAATGATAACGAAGGGAAGGTTTGTTGTGAAAGGTTAAAGAGTGGAATGATTCAAAGGGCTGATTTAAAAATATTGAATTCAAAATTTAAACGATGACGATATCGGGTAAATTGATAATAATTATCATCCCAAGGAAGCCTGTGCAGTGCGCAGTGCAAACTAAATTAACCTACGCTGGAAATCGCAAGAATTTGAGCAACATCGTAAATAATTGCCAAAGTAAACACCATTGGCCCTAGATGGCTATCTTGGGGCACTCCAGAGTGATCATTGGGAGGGAGGGAAAGTGAAGATCTGAAATGGTTTTTAGTTTGCTGATAATGATCTAAGGAGACGTTTTTTGTAGTCGTTGATCTGCCCGAAATATAACCGCTTGGAACTAGCGATATACAGTAGATGACGGATATAAGAAAGTCAAAAAATCCAAACCATTCCTCTCTTATATATCTTATAAACAAAATTTATTATAAAAAACAAATCATAAAAGAAATAAAATATGGAGTGTGTAACTTTCAATCTGTCTCTTTGTTTTGGAAATTCAATAAGGGTGCGTTCAGAAATTTTTTGAAAGTTACACGGGATTCACATGGGCAAATTTCTTACAAACGTTTAATTTTCTATGAATTGAATGAGATTTTGTATCAGAATGAATTTCTTATATCATTGTTTTTATTATAAACGTCTTTCTTATAAGAGGTAAATTTAACACGTACATGTTTAGATATATGGGAATGTGCATGGTGCATTGGAAAGTCTGTCATATAAGCGTGTCTTTCTTATATGAGATTTTCTTATCATCGTCATCTACTGTAATTGATTTGTAGTTAACCGATAGGGCATCGTAAACAAGGCTTTCAAACACACTTTCGGAACATAGGACAATTTTTTATTGGAATATAATTCAAACGATCAATTTTGGGTCCTTTTTTTGTAGCCAGGTATTTTTTAAGACTTTATAAAGCAGCATTAGATGTGGTACCCTATTATCTGGTTGAATATTCGGCGATGGAAATGTTGTTTGGGGGAATTATTCAAGTATTGAGTTTTTTGTCGGTAATATAGAAAAATATTTGCTGTAGTATTTCTTATTTCTGCATTAAAAAGAAAACTGTATCGTTATTTTTGCACGAATTTTTAAGAATTTAAAAGAAAAAGTTATCTGTTCAAGGTTTATTTAAACTTTCCCTTCTTCGAATGTTCCAATTCATAGAATTTTATTTTTCTGCAAACTCAGAAATGTCACCTTAGTTTCATTCCGGGTAGTAGGTAAGTATTTATTTTTTTTTTTGAAGACAGTTTCTCTAGAAAAATTGCAAACAAAATTGCAAGAATCATTAAAAAAAAAAGTAAACACTGAGGAACAAAAAAACGAAAAATTAAACTGAACAGAACCAATTCGTACGACCGATTCGGGGAATGAAATAATTGTTTTTTTTGTTCGTTCCAACGCGATAATCGCTCATGTTTGCCATGAACGAACATACAACCACGATAAAAAACACATCCATCGGGTAAAATTATAAAAATTCTGTTTCGTTGATAAGAAACTAAAACAAGAATGAGCAACAACAACAAAAAATTGAAAATATCCATCGATTGCCAGAGCAAATAAATAAAACATCCTCTCATGCGAAAGGATGTATCTTCTCTCTTGTCCTCCTCGTTGCAATAAAACATTGTTTTCATCGAAACGAAAAAAAAAATCGAAAACAGCATTGGAACATATTTTCTCTGTCATCGATTTTTTGTATTTTTTTGTTCTTGGCAAACAAAAAGGAATATAGGGAACCCAGCTGGTGCGGCACAGAGCAATAGCAATTAGGAAAACTGATGCACACACAAGATCCGAATATCTGAGATGAGATCCCTCAGCTTGAGTCAAATGCAGTCGAACATCCGAACAGACAGAGAGATACACTTTTAGGTATCCACCCATCTGTGTGCAAATGCACATATACAAATCGAATCAATGTTCCAGATAATGGTCAGTCATCGTTATGCTGATAATAATGACCCAAAGAGAAACGATGAGGATGACAACGACGGTCCAGGGACAACGGACGACCGTCGACCGGCGGGCGGCGCGGCGCGGCGACATTGACGGTTTAGCTGGAGAAATGTAGTCGAGTCCCAGGAATCAGAACAACCACCACTCTGGTGCAATAAATAACCATCTCGAGACCGATGGTTTGTAATATTCGGACGTCCTTCTATGTCCGTCGTCGTCGTAGGGTAGGTACACCATATATCTATACCTGATGCCAATGCCATGCCGATGCCGCCTTCCTGTGCCTCGATTTGCAGGACTCAAAAGGCAGACGGACTTATTTTTTTTTGTCTGTTGCATGCTCGGTTGTTAAGCAGTTTATAGATTTTTCCCTGACGATTCCCATCACAGGAAAGATACAAAAAAAAATCAGGCAACAAAGTATAACCTTTATCAAGAGGAAATAAGGAGACACAAAAGCCGACCATGTCAGCACTTGAACTAAATTGGGTTATACAAAGAAATGAATTTTAGCAAAAAAAAAGTATCTCTATCTTTCAATACACTTGAGATGATAAAGAAAAATTCAAGTGAAGCACGGCAACAGCAGCAACCAGCAAGTCGGTTATAGGTTTTGCTGCGCCAGAGAGACAAGTGACAAAACTGCAATTAAGTTGAAGATGAATTGAATGTGTTCACTGCACAGTGTGTTAATCAAGAGTGGGTTGGTGAAGATAAAACAAAGCAAAATGAAAAAAAAAAGATACAAAAAAAAAAAGAAAAGACATTGATCGATCAGTGGGACAGTGTCGCTAATTAGTTTTCAACTTGGTTTTGTTATATAATACATTTTTTTTATTTTTTAACTTTAGTGTGTATCACTTGAGGAAAAGGATGTACATTCACTCAACCTTGGTCTAAGTCAGAGGGGTGGGTTGGAGTTGACTTGAACAAAAGAGGTTAGTCCTTAATTAATTTAAAATAAATCTTTAATTAGCTCTGAAATCAGTAAAAAATATTTTAAACAAACATTAATCGGAGTGGTTTGCTAATGGTCTGAAAATGTTTAGGGATGCAATTATGATTAAATCGCAAAAAGCTCCCATCGATCCCACGTGTGCAAAAAAATGTATTCAAGGCTAAAGGTCACGGAAATGGGGTTCCTTAAATTTATTCAAAAACGGTTTTTGCAGGGAAAACATTTTTCCAACAAACGTGTAGCTGAGGCAATTTCCAACACAAATAGTTTTGGAAGTTTTTTCCGTAGGTAGAATTTACAGTTAAAAAGTTATAGCAATTCAAGTAACGTACTAATCGAACATTTTGAGTTTTGAACTACAGTACCTACTTATTTTTTTACGATAAATGCTACGGAAAAAACTTCCAAATTAAATCTTTGATTTTAAATAAAGTTTTGCACTTTATGACTATAAGTTTCTAGACCTCAAATAAATTTAACAAATAGAATTCTAGCACCGAAGTCTTTTTGTGCACGATGAACTGTAAATCACCCTCTCAGCATATTTACCTTAAACCTATAGAAATTTTTTTTTTGCTAAAACTTGAAGAAACAGTTCTGAATCGGATTAACTGCTTCGGCTCTAGAGGTGTGAACTTGCAGACAGACACACATTTTGGGACCCATATTTACGTTATCGTTTTAATGTTTCGCTTTTTTTTACATTTTCATACTTTGCCTTATGTTAGGGGAAATCAGGGCTATAAGTGACGGGGCAAGTAATTTACAGCAAAACAAAACAAAATTTTCCACCAAAATAAGGAATCGAGTGTAAGAGAAGTCTTATCCACAGGTAACAGATCATTCTGGGGATGGTCCCGAAATTAATCAGGTTTATTTTTATTATATCTGAGATATTTGCTTTTTTGTAAATTGTGGTTATTTTTTTAGTTGAATATATTGACGGGGTTAGTTGTTACACTATTTCGGATTGAATTTTAACATACCTACCAACTTAAATATACTCCGCTATAAACCAGAGAGGATATCATTAATTTGACACGATAGGATTTCGATTTAAAAGTTACTTTTTTACTTGCGATTAAAGTTACTATGACGCAGGTTCTGCATTCGTAAAAATCTCGATAATCAATCATAACATGAAGTGGACTAAATCAACTGAATGTGATGTATTTCTACCCGTCGACACAACAAGGGATAACGAATTCCTTGTAATTGATGGAATGGTCTCCCTTAGACTTAATCAATTAAACGGCATCAAAAACCAATTTGGTAAGACCTTGGACTGGGTATACGAGTACTTTTCTGAAGTCATCAACTCTGATGCTGATGTATTTTTGTGTGATACAAAGCTTGTAGAGGAAGATCGTCATTATCCTACTTTATCGATTTAGCTTAAATATTTGTTGTTCATCTAATATTTGTAAGGATCAGCATTCAATTTTAAATAAAGTGAACGACTGGGTCGCACGAACTTGCTATACAGTTTGACAGTGGCCTAGTGGGGCTTGATATTTTGATACAAATAAATTTTTCAAAATTCTTAAATAAGTACTTAAAATAAATTGAGCTGAAAAAAAGTAAGCCATTTTATTTCTTGGATAAAATTAAATTTATGAGAATAAATTTATAAAAATCTGTGGAGCAGTTTTTGAGAAAAAAAGTTTTTCTTTGAAAAACTTTTTGAGAACATTTTTCAAAAAAAATACAAAAACGCCAGTTCATAGGTATAGGCAAGTACATTTATTTATAATTTTTGAAAAAAAAATTTAATGAGCAGTTTTCAAAATATTAATTTTTTTTTAAATGCTATTAAAAATACACAAAAATATTTTTTTTAGATATTGGTATGCAGTATAAATTGAGCAACCTACACCTTAATATGTGTGAAATTTCGAAAGAATAGGTTGAGTCGTTTTCGAGATAGTCGAAAGCAAAAAAAAAACGGTCCTATGGAAAGCACCGTTCTTAGACATTTTTTAAATCAAAATCGCAAGCCGCCCTTTTTTCGAGAAAAATAAGCTTTAACGTAATAATTATATGACAGGTACCTACCGTTATTATGTACCATCAAAAATTCTGTCCAATCTTTCTATTCCTTCTAACTAATGCCGTGCAGGCATATAAAGTGTAGTTATTTAAACAAAAATGTCTGAATGATGTTTTTTGTGCAAAGTTACCTTATTTTTTGGTTGGAGTTGGAATAGACTTTTTAGGAAAATTTTTGAAAGGGTAGGTGTAGGTACCTACCTTATATATAACCGGTTTTTTCAGATTTGTTCGCTAGGCACTTGACGGATTTCTGTGAAATTTTTAATGTAGGTATTCCTTTTATAAACAAAATAATGTTGTTTCTTAAAATTTTCAAAAATCAATGTAGCCTTTAATAAGAAAATAATTTTTTTTTAACTACACACCTTTATAAAAACTTAAAAACACGTCGATCATTTTTTTACTTGCGATTATCTACTAGGTAAGGCAAGTTATGCATTCGTAAAAAAATTTTTTTTTTTGACATTACGATGATAGAGAAGCCTAAAAAAGTGAGTCCGATAATTCTGTCTGTCTGTCTGTCTGTCTGTCCGTATAAATCGGCACATACAGCCTAAGCGGCTGGACCGATTTGCTTCAAACTTGGTACGTAGGATTTTTATGACGTCCTACAGAGGGGTTTTTGGAATTAGCATTCTAGTTCTAAAACATAGGTACGATTTTTAGTGAAAAATTAATTTTTCTCAAAAACGGCTTCTACGATTTTGATAAAACTTCCACAATAGTGTTTTCTGTGCAAACTGTATGTTTTGTTTGGATTAGATTTGTCAGGAAAAGTCTTAGTCCCATAGAACCGGTTTTTTTAAATCCGATTTTCTCGTAAGCCACTTGATGAATTTCGATGAAATTTTTAATGTAGAAGCCCTTTCATAAAAGAAATAATAAAAATTCTTAAATTTATCAAACAAATTTTTTTTGAGTTTTTAAAAAAGTTTTAATTTTTTTTTATTTTTTGTTTTTTTTTTCCAAAAACGGTTTAATCTATTTTTTTTTTATTTTTTTTTTATGATAAAAACTACAAAGGCTAGAAGTTGCCATACTAAAAAAAAAACAGTTTTTTGAAAAAAAAACTGGTCGAACGGTTTTGAAAAAAAAAAATGTCTTAAAATACTAAACTATAAAGGAAATCAGATGGCTAACTTCATTTTTGCAAAAAAAAAAAAAAACGTTCTAACTACTGACTTTTAACTGATCAATAAAATGTATATCATTTTGTCCCTGCTTTTTTACCCAAAATTTCAAACCATAAGACCACTGTCACACATTAGAGTAAGTTTGTCCTACCCAGTCGTGCACTTTATTTCCAAATTTACTGAAAAACTTCGATTCTCAGCCAAGCAACATTTTGGACCAATTTGAAACAAAGCTACTTTTTCCTCAATTATTGGAATCTTTGGGTTATTTTATTTGGTTTAATAAAAATAAAGAGTTTGTGTTGGAAACAAAATTCTCAAAAAATTTCTTTAAAATTCGTAGTTTAAAAAAAACTCTTAATCGAAAGTTCTTTTCCCATCACTTAATTTGTGAATTGATAAGTGCATTCACGTACCCTACATATGAGAAGTCCTTAAAAACATTAAAGCCTCCTGGCTGATCGCATTATATCCTGTTTTATAATATATTGAATGCCTCGAATATCCCATTTCAACACGCTCTGACACTTTTCCTTACTCTGAACTCTGAAGTCCCATGACAAAGGCAGGCAAGGCAGCTTAACTACTGATCCTCGCTCAAGATAGCCAAATTGCTCACCTACCCTCTCTAATGACCCTTTTCTTGTCATATACCTACCTACCTACTTTTCCACCAAACCAGCAGAAGGATGCAATGGCCCTTTCGGCCCTTCATTTCAAATCAATTTATTAATATCATTATGGTTTCCCAGTGACAAATGCCCATAACACAGTGGGTGATTACAATTACAAAGGATCAGAGACTGGCCGATGTCCCTTTTAACATATCCAATCCACATAGTAAAATAAAAGGTTCCCTCTGATGCGCTGCATGATACTTCACTCCCTCCTTCCATGATTATGCGTGTTCTTGTGTAGCCAGAAAGAACAAAAAACCCAAACGATGATAGGCATACTCAGCGGCAGCACACGGTAACATGATTTATGTTACATACTGTCTCCGCTCGATTTGTCATTATGCACGGCATCCTTTCGTGTATGGCCCAAGGACCGGAACTAGGGGCACACTCGCACATCGCACTACCTAGAATTCTACTAACTACATAAATATAATGCCTACTACCGCCATGCTCGGAGCACCTCTATCGCCATTGCCATGACATCGCATCGGTTCGGTACCTACAGGTGATCGAGCCGTTTTTGCTTTTAACATAAAAATCAAATAAAAGAAGAGGCAAGGCAACACATTTGTCGTCGGCGGCGTCGCTCGTCGCTCGTCGCTCGTCGGATTCGGGCTGACATGGGTGCTACTTTGCAATATAGGGCCTGCTGCAGGGGTAATGCCACGAAAACGGTGCGATGACGATAATGAACAACAAAACCAAGGCAAGAGCCCCATCATCATCCTCATATATCCCATACGCCATACCCCATCGAGCAATGTCATCGTTATAGCCTTTATGGTGCGCGTGTGGTGTGTGCCGGTGTCATCCGATTAAGTTTCATTATTCCCACGAATAAAAAATTGTTTTTTTTTTTTTTTTTTTGCCTTGTCATTTTATTATCTTGTGTGCTGGGTGCATGTACCATCTACCATGTAGTTCGTAATCACGTTGGCCAGGCTCCTCTACGTGACTTGAAATCAATTTTTTGGATTTGGATTCCGCCGCCGCTGCCGCCTGGTGGATGATGACGATGGCAGGCAGGCAGCAGGCAGGCAGGAGAGTCTCGCGCAAAGCCGAAAGAAGAGAGTATAGTTTCAAAAAGCAGTTTGCGTGGTTTTGGGTTTTGGAGAAAGGAGGTTTTTTTTCAGATTGTTGTTGTTCTTGTGGAAGGCACGCGCTAAGCGCTAAGGAATAAGTTACGATTATAAGACAGACAGCTGGATGCATCAAGAAAGAGGATAGAGGAGGTCTCTATGACACGATTAGCCTTATCAATTGCTTTGATTTAGGTACAAATAGAGAAAGGTTCTGACATTTATTAACACGATAATCATTCGTTTGGTGTTGGCAATCCGAAAGATACACTAACGAGATGTGTAGTGATAGTGATTGTATAATGGGGAAACTAGTTTTGATGGATCTGACTCTTGAGACAGTGTCGCAATTAGTGTAAGAAAATTGACAGTAGATCGGAGTTAATTTGGGAGCAGTCTAACAAAGATGACTTGATTAGTTTCGGTTTGGTAAGCGAGAAAATGTATGGCTTTATGACGTTTTGTTGTCAAGCTTTGGCCTTTCAACTAATAAAAGCATTAAAAGTTTACTACAAACAATTTACATAAACCGCCATTGATGAACCACTGTCTATGAGACGAACCCATCTTACACATTATAATGGTTCGCAGAAAAACTGTTAAGACTTAAACCTAACGAGTTTCATCTTCTTCATTAAATTTCGTTAACTTTCGGAAAACCGAGCAACAGCGCTCGATACAGAGGAATATTTGAGAAATGCACTGTTTGCACCGAGGAAGTGTCTTGTCTACCCACATGCACTTGAGTCGCCAATTTTGTTAGTGTCAACACTCAGTTAGTGTCAACATCAGTATACAGCGATCTTTCTCAATCATTTCTTCACTTTTGACATTAGTTTATGTTTCCCTTTGCTTAATGTGATTGAGCCTTTAACACCCTTAAGGAATTTCATATTGAACCAAAGAAAAACCGATACTGTTTCTTGGCTTGGAGACATCGCGGAAGTGCTCTGGCTAATTTCCTGATAAATATCAGCAGGTCAAAAGAACTGGCAAGAAAATACTCATCACAAACAAAGGACCTCGATTCAGGCAAGCAAACTGCTTAACCAACTGAGCACAATGGTGTAGCTGCAGCAGTAGTACGTAGCAATGTCAAATTTTATGTCAAAAAGTAGCACACTAAGATGCACGCATGAATACAATGTCTAGCACTGAGCTCAAACTAAAATCCTGTCTGCCATTATGGTTTATTGTTGTTTTGCAGCGCAGCACGTTCGTGAAGTTGGAGTCGAGTCGACTTGTTTTCAGCTACTCTCTGTACTGCAGCTGCTACTTCACAGTGCAATACGATTGACGTACATTTAACTTTGACAGTGCTACGTACTACTGCTGCAGCTACACCATTGTGCTCAGACAGTAACTGTTCTAAAATAAAAAATGGTGTGAAAAATGTATAGTCAGTCATTAATTGAGAACGGCTGGTCCAATTTGACTCTTTTTTGTTTAATTGTTCTACCTACAAAAGAAAATTTTGGGAAAACTCTCCGGAAAAGTCAGGAAATTGGAAAAAACGAAAATCGAGTGCATTCCAAAAAACGAGCTTGCCGAAAGAGTTCGTAAAAATGCCGCTGTTGAATGCCGAGCAGAAGAACGTGTATGACTCGCTGATGAAGGTAGTTGACAATGGAAAGGGAGCCATTTACATTCTGGATGCTTTTGGTGGGACAGGCGAGACATTCGTCATTTCGTTGATTCTGCCAACAACTCGGCCAAGCTATCAAATTTCATTGGAAGTTGCATCCATTTTCATTAGGACTGACAGCTGACACCTTGTTGGAAGGCGGCCGATTTGCACATTCCGCTTTAAAGCTGCTGATGAATCTTCTAACGGTTGACAAGCCAACAACGTGCACAATGACCAAGAATTCGGCAACAGCGAAATTAATGCGAGAATGCAAAATCAGCATTTTGGATGAATGCGCGACGGGCAATACTATAGCAGCGAATAACTTATATTTGAAGGTGGGCATGTTGCGGATGCGGAATCTGAATCATCCGAAATTGTGCAACAGTACCTATATACATATGCGGTTGTCCGTCAAGAAAACGATGAGAAAAGAGTCTGTATTCCTTCTCCCCTTGACTGATCGCTTAAAATTAAAATGGTATCTTTAAAAAGTTTCCAATATAAAAATAGTTAAATCTTGTTTAAAAAAAAAAAAGAACAAAACGCCTTTCATTGAAATTCAAAACTTGCTCCTTCTTCCACCTCAAAATTCACCAAAATTACATAATTGTTATCCCTTTCAAATAAAATAAAATCCAATGTGTCACTAGCACAAAATCATCCTATCGTCCGGCTACAATACTTTACATCAATAATCCTTTAGCGACTTTCTCTATCCTTTTCCAAAAGTGATTCAAGTACTTAAAAAGTTTAGATAAAAAGCAAAGAAAAAAAAAATAATAATAAAACAGTATGCTCCGGCTTCAGCACTGCTTCTGCCTCTGCCTCTCTAAGAAATATTGGTTGCCAAACACCGAATACCGAAGTCGAAAAAAAAACTTTTTTCTTCAAAACTGTGAACTTTGTGTGTATATAGTTAAAAACTACCCGATTTCACTTTCGCCAATTACGAGACGAGATACTATGCGCTCGGTGTTATCGCAAACTTTTGTGAACTCTTCTCGATGGGATTATACTAAAGCTGGGCCCCTCTGGAGGATTTGAATATTTTGGCTTGGCATTGACCATGATTTGTATTCTCTGCTCAATCACTTGGCAGTTTTTTTTTTGTTCGTATTTTAAAAAACAACAGCCAAAAAAATCGACTCTCAAAAAGACAGAATATTTGTTTTCAGTTTGTTTTATATGGATGATAAACTTGGGAGATGAAAAACAACAATTCTTCAGAGAATAATTTGTCACTCTTAGTTTTATTTTTTTTTTTCGTTCTTCCTGTTTTGCTTAATGCAATCCCAATGGGGTGCCATTTTTATCTTTTTTTTTTGTTGTTTTGTGTTTCTTGAAAATAACCCTTATTTGTCAGAGTTAGTTAACGATAATTTAGGATGAAACTTCTTCTTAAAAAAGACAGATATTTGACGGTCTCTGGGATGACTTAGAGTTATGTATATAAATTATTTTTGTTCATTTAGATCTAAAGGAGTTATGATGGTTGCTAATTTGTTGTTTAAGAGGTATTTTTTTTTGAAAGTCCGATTGATTTTTTAAAATTTTTTTTGCGTTTTGTATCTACTGGATATACTAGATATGTATATATTATCGATATATTTATTGGTAGATGTTAGGTTCATATAATAAAATTGTAACATGTCGATGTGTGTACATTGAAGATATATGTATGTACATAGCACCTAAGGGAAAAAAAATGTTTTCGATGAAAATTCTCAAAGTTGTCTTAAAAAACCTAAGCAATAATTAGAAAAGCGGTTGCTCTGCAGGCCAATCCTGAAGCTTATCACGGATTTTAAGGTCTAACCTAGCACGTTTCTGAGCTCTTCATGTGTCCAGAAAAGATTTGATTATATTTTTCAGCTCTTGAAGTAGATATTTTTTTTATTTTATTTTTTGACTAGCTACGAAACGGCTCCACCGATTGACTTAAAATCGTATCAGCTCACAGTCTAAATAGACCCTTTCCAACACCGCACCGTGTGAAAAGTTGCAATCGCTCAGTTCGTTCTTGAGATTTCAGATGACAAATAATCATCGTAAGGTTTAATTTAAATGTAAACACATACATTTGAAAGAAAAATTAAATTGAAATGTCCATTCGCAAGATCCATTTTTGGATCGCAAAAAGCGGGAACAGCAAGAGTAATGTTGGCTTCCAAAGCGTGAATCATAGCTAGCTTATTCCTAAAGAGTTTGAGATTGAGTTTTTCCAGAGACCATTCACTGACAATTTGGAGACGACGGCACCGTCGCGTCGTGGTGTGAGTCTGTCCATGATGACTTGCGCCAAACTATTCTGAACAAAAATGACAAAGCATTTTGATAAAAGTCACGGGTGATCTGTAAAAAATCAAACCTCACGATGAATCACCCGTTATAAGTTGCAAGCAAACATACATTCATTCATTCATCTTATTGAAAATATTCGGAACGGCTTCTTGTGGGACCTCAAAACATCGAGATTATCTTTTGATTTTCGAAACAGAAAATTGAAAACATGTAAATAATAGGTTGTAATAGTAAATTGCAGAGGTCAATATCTAAGGGTGGCAAAATTTCAATAGCCTCCTGGCGGCAAATATGTCAACCCGCAGCTGAATTTATCGCACGGTATTCAATGAACTTAACGCAAAATTAAAAGATTTTGAGAAAGTTGTCGCCTAACTTATGGCGATTTATATTGGTAATCCCAGATGTGCCTCTCAGATTTCAGATTTTTGTAGCCCAATGGAACCCTAAACGAGATTTATCTTTTTTTGTAATATTGTATGTGATGTGTGTCAAAATCACAATACCAAATCCACCAAATTCATTTTTTACTTCCACAAAAATTAATTAAATCATTCCTTGCCCGTTCATACCTACTTTAATTTGTAATGAATTCTCAATAAATATTCACCTTTTTTTTATTCATTTGTCATTTTTCAACAATTACAACACTTTACCGTTAAAAACAATTTTCTTTTAATAAAAGAATCGAATGATTGAATTCTTGCAATGGCAAAAACAAAACTTCAAAAACAGCTGTTCGAGAAATTTAAAAAAGTATTGTGGTGGTGTGTGTTAAATCTTGTTTGAAAATGAGATTTTAGATTTTGTTCTGAGAGCGGAAAAAAAGTGTTCTGGTGACCAATGGAAATCAAAATTTCGCTGTCAGAGCAAAAAAAAAAATGCTCTCAGATCCAAAAAAAATGCTCTGGCGTGACCAATAAAAATCGACATTACATAATGGCACTGTTAATCATGAGACTAGCGCCACACTTGAACAGCGAGGTAAGTTAGTCGTTCTTAAAATTTGTTATACAAAAAAAAATCAAAGATGGCGCTATTCATCACGTTAAATGCTAGCTCTTCCTCACGGACAACTATATATAAGTTGCTTGCTCTCGGGTCCCAAGCTCAGATAATTTTTTTACATTGGAATCTATTGCTACAACATATGTAATGTTTTCTTTAAACAAATTGTTTAGTTTTTGTTGGATCATTTTGCAAAAAAAAAAATAAGCACTGTTTATCTACCCGTTCCAAGTCCATTTTATTGGTTTTAAGTTCTGAACTGGCTGTGCAAAAATAAAAATACAATTAGATACTTGATTCTTAAATCCACGCTTACGAAGTAGCGGACAAAAGATAGTTTAAAAAAAATTTAACCATAACCACCCCCACCACTAGATGAACATTTATACATAATATGGAGGTTAAATTGTATCTTTAACGCCTTTCAAATTTCATCTTTGTGCTATAAATTATTATACGGCATCATTTAATTTGTTCGTATTTCCTAAATCCCATTAGGTGAAGGTGGAGAAAAAGTGTACTTTATGTGCGCCAGCACTGACAGCCTAACTAATAGCCCTAAGATCGTTATAGCCTTAGGTGTTTTGCAAGTTGGTTCGTAGAATGTCTGATGTAAGGAATAACTAGTTTATTTTGTATGATTTACTTATTCTTAAGAGTGAACCATCTTAAAATTGTTTTATTTAAGGTAAGGTACTCAAGGCAATAGAAAAGTGTAATACAAACAAAATGATTCATATTGTGAAGTATCTTAATTTTCCCTTCGAATACCTACCTACTTTTCCTATGAGGCATGGCACATGGGGTCCGACGTTGGAGTTGGTAAGAGCGGGTTATAAAATTAAAGTGGAGACTTTTATTTACGACACAAAGTTTTTGAAAAACCATTCAGGTCAGTATTCTTTTTGTATACATAATTTATCTATTTATTAAAATTAGAGGAGTACCATTGATAGATGGAGCTTTTAGTTGTGGATTTTTATATTTTCGTTGTGTCAGGGAAAACCATGGTCATACCACCACGCGGCAACATGGTATAAGCATGGCATTGATACTTGTGTTTTAATCGTAGCTTACGAATCTTTTTAACGACAGCAGCGCCATTCGTCTTAAGTGTATTTTTAGAACTAGTGTTTTTGCTGCTTTGACAGAGACCCTCTGAAATCATTTGCCGTTTGTTTGTTTTTAAACAATGGATGTGCCGAAAAAGAAATGAAGGAGGAAAACAGTGCTGTCCTGCTGTAAACGTTTAATGTACAACACAAGTGTGTGTCGCCCTCTATGGTATTGCAAATAAATACCATGGTATCTATACTATGGCATCGATACTAGCAGTGTGTCCATGCTATAAGGCAGTTTCTACCGATTTTTCTTTGCAGTAAGCGTATGCAGCTGTAGACACCATAGTTGGGCCTATGGCATTTATCGCAGATGGATATCATTCAATCGCTCTAGTGTTTTGAGAAAGAATGATGATAGACTTAGGATAAACTTGGGAACATTTGTTCGCTTTGGGAATGAACAAGACTTTTATGCCGGCCAGCAGATTTATATGGATGGCCCATTTTATTTTTTCGCTAGTGAGCAGACTAGGTTTACTTGTTTTAATATTGGTTGACCCCGTTGGATCAAAATTACCTTTATTTTGGGAGCTACCTGGGAAACGGGTGTCAACCAGCAAGTTAAGAGATTTTTTGCAGGAGCTGGTCCATGAGCCGTCTAGTTTTTTCAAGAAGTTTCGCATTGTAGGATTGGTGGAGAATATTTTCCTTAGTCTAGAGGCCTATGAAGTATATCTTCTATTTTACAGCAGAAGTCTCTCCACGAGGCTCTTTTACTTTTCCTCAGCTGTTTTTTATACATTTTCAGCGATTCTTGATATGAGCCCTAGTCTGAAATTTCTTTGGAGTATTCAGCTAATTTCAAGGACATTCTAACGTTTCTTCTGAACGGTTCTAGCCCCAAATTCCACCAAGGTGGCTTCTGTTTTCCTCTTATATGTGTGCAAGAGGGTAGGAGGAGAAGAGGAGTGATTTGTTATGAGGGCTGCTGTCAAGATCGTTTATAATATAGAAGGGATTTTTAGAAGTTCGGGTTTGATTAAATTTTTAAAAGTTTCCATATATTTGTGCCGATTAGTGTTTCGATGATTTTGGAGCGAAAGTGTGGAGAATTTCTTTAATTTAAAACTAAATTAAAGATGATGCATAAATTTTTGAAACCTCGCTTTCCAAGAAAGATTTTTGGTAGGTATATAAATATACTCAATAAGTTGAACCAATATTTTAAAATATCGTGATTAAAATATTTAAAAAATTTAGTGTTTTAATGAAATTTTTTGAGCGTGAGTAGTGAACACTACGATTGGATGCACTGTGAGCATCATTCACTTTGTCACTGTAGACCTTTTACGAGTCGATATTTTCAAAATTGACTTTACAAAAGTCGACAGTTCGAAAGTCGACATTATGACGACCGATTTTTGTAAATCGACATTTTAAAATCGCCAAATCGTACCCAAACCTTTTATTCAGGAGAATTCAAGAGTTTTCAAAAACGCGCATTTGGCATGGTTTTGAAAGAAGCCCCTTAAAAAAAAACACTATAGGTAGCGTTGCCATTCGTCCTTCCCGGACGGTGCCGTGAAATAAGGCCATATTTCAAAATTTGGCCTTATTACACTTTGTAATTGTGAAAGAGGGCCATATTTTAACATATGGCCTCATTTCACTTTAACGAAGTGAAATAAAGCCAAAATGGCCTTATTGCGCTTTAAGTTCAGTTGGCCTTATTTCACTTTCAGTAAGTGAAACAAAGTCTAATGTGCGGGTGGATTTTGCTGATATTTCCAATTAAAATATATATAAAATGAAATTTCTCCCATTACACCTTATAGTTTTGATTACCTTTACACATTTCTTCATTATTATAGTCCAGTTGAGAAAACAGCCTTTATTTTAAGTGACATTTAAATGAAACAAGAAATTTAATGAGCAGTACTTTATTTGTATTTGAATTTTGGGCTATTATTTTCAAAAACTCTCCAAAACAAAAACAAAACTATTTCTTTTCATATTATAGCTATTCTTTTCAAAAACTCTCCAAATTTAAAACTGAAACATTTCGTTTTTAATATTATAATTTGCGACAATTTTAGGCTATCACTTTCAACAACTCTCCAAAATTAAAACTGGAACATTTTAAAAGCTTCGGTTTTAATTTTGGATAGCCTAAGCTGGCAGTGTTAATTTTGGAGATTTTGTCAAAAATAATAGATAGTCGCACATCGCCCAAATTTTCTTAAAAAAAAAACTGCAGCTTTTAAAATGTTTCATTTATTATTGTACAGCTTTTAAAGTTTTTTCAATATTACATTAAAATATATGCGCAAATATACTGAAAGTTTGTGGAATGAAAAAACGCTATATATGGCCTTGCTACACTTTCGAAAAGCGAAATAAGGCCATATTTGGCCTTGTTTCACAAATAAGTTTGGCTTTATTTCACTTCGTCAAAGTGAAATGAGGCCATATGTTGGAATATGGCCCTCTTTCACAATTACAAAGTGAAATAAGGCCAAATTTTGAAATATGGCCTTATTTCGTACGGCCTTATTTCACGGCACCTTCCCGGACATGTACCTTCTCTTTTTTGACTGTGTGGTGTACATTGAAGTATAGGTATATACCAACTTGTATATGAAAATCTTAATTTATTGCTTTTAATAAAAATAGAATCGAGGTTCATTTATACATTTTAACTATTAATTACTGATCTAATAATTTTTATTGAATTCCGTGTAACCAAAAAAAAAAAAAAAAAAAAAAAAAAAAAAAAAAAACACTATCAGAAAAGCGATAGGTATCATCGAGGAACTTTTTCTAGATTTTGTTGCATATCGGCGAAGAAGTCATTTCGTTGATAAAAAACCAGCTGTTAATAACAAAAACAAAATCAAAGTCAAATGTGACAGCAAATGAATGATATCACTTATTGCAAATAAAGGCAAAGGTTAGAATAGGATAGATCATAGATAGGAAATTTGGAAAATTAAGTGTTTTTCCCTAGTTTTGTACTCTTTTTTTATACCTATTCATTTGTCCGGGATTTTGAATCTCGAATACTAGTTCCGTCAAAACAAATCTGGCAACCCTGCTACAGGTGTTGATTTAATGCCTTATTTATAAAATTCTTGGAACGCAGCGATTCAGCTTTGTTAATGCAAAAAATTCTATATTTATTGATGGACTGTACAAACTAATTAATAAGCCGATAAATTTCGCATAATTCCTTTCCAATAAAGCACTCTCAACAAAGTATGTTATGAATTTGAATGTAAAACATTGAATTAATTTTATTGTCGGGGGGGGAAAAAACACTTCAAAATGATTAAAATTGAAGAATTTTCGGGAATTTCAACTTTATCGTAATGATTACCTATCTTTGTATCCTTTAAATCCAAAACACGCTCTCATTTATATTTATAAATAAATCAAAAAGTACTTACAGAATTCAATTAAAATAATATATTTCACATCTGTCTTCTGCAAATATGTATGATATTGATAAAATTTAAAATTTTTCTATCTTCCTCAACAAAATGAAAGCATTCAAACATACAAATTGTTATTCAACGCACCACATTACAAAAAACAACATCTTTATTGGATGTATTGGACATTGTTTTTGATAATGGAATTTTTAATTTCTTTATCATTAATTTTACATATTTAATCACAATTTATTTATGTTAATTGGAAGTGTTAAGTAGGTAGCATTTTTCAAGAAAAAAAAAATCAATGATAATGATGCTTATCTAATTTGGATTGTCTAATAAAAAATTTGTTCGGCGAATAAAGACAACCGACGGACGCACGTAAGATAAAAAAAAACATAAACAAAAGAAAACAAATACATAAAATATTATTAACATTTTTGTATTTTTAAGTTATGTACGACCTACCATTTTTTTTTGTGATTGATCACTGCCGTAAACGAATCAGCATGAACCAAGCTTAACATGGGTTTTAATTTTTTTTTTTTTTAAGTTTTTAAAACAAGATATTCTGTAAACAAGGACATATCTGACGATTTACCTGTATGCTACAGAGTATGCTAAGTGCTCAAACCAATTGTGAGGATTATTTATTATTTCAGCAACAAGGGACCTTTTACTTTAATTCTTTTTTTTAGAGCCACTCATTCTGACACCAACAAAGTGACGAACAATCTGGGTATAGAGCAAAAAGTAAGGTTTAAACTGAGTCAGGACGAACTGAGGATGAACTGGGAATGAAAAAATGAAATACACTTTCCCGACCTTATAAGAGCCTTGTGATTCGTTAAGTCGTCTTATGAAGAGTCATTTGGCCATTTTCAGTACTATTGCTCTGTTTGTGTATTTGGATTGGTGTTGACATTCGTAGTGCTATTTTTAATTTAAAGTCCATATTGAACATATATACAGGGTGGGCCAAAAGAAGTCATCCATTCGATGTTGTTTGGCTCTCTTTTTTTTCTAAATGAAAAACTTTTATTCTGTTTTTTGATTATGTTTATTTGAACCTTAAGAATTGTATTGGTCAAGTCGAGAAGATGATATCGGCCAAATGGGCGCCGTCACAATTGATTGCTAGTCTTATGGCATTTTTAATCACTTCAGCGAGAACTTCGGGCGACAGATTCTCGCACTCGTGTTGAATGATGTCCTTGAGGGCTTTCAGAGTCTCGGGCTTATTCACGTAAGCACGGGACTTCAAAAAACCAAAAAAAAAGTCTGAAACTGATAAATCGGGCGATCTTGCGGGTAAGTGCAAATCGCCAAAACGAGAGATGAGGCGACCCGGGAACGCCGCCTTCAGAATATCGATTCTTGTCGGTTCATGTATCGCTCCATGGCTTGTTCACTTGTATTCTGCATCTGTCTAGTCCACAAATGTCAAAACAGATTTGACATTGGCGGCCATTTGCAAAAATGAGGGTACCTTCCAATAGGGTGATTTCTTTTGGCCCGCAATCTGTATGTATATATTGAGGGTTTATACTTTTTAAAAGATTAAACAAATATGATAAGTGATTATAATTTACAGGAGACTTAACCATCCACAACAATCACACTTTATAAATGAACTCTTAAAATCCGACAGTGTCTCATATGATATGGGATTTCATGTATTTTGCTGATGAAGTGCCACACTACCCATATAACATCAGCATTGATTGAATTAAAACGTAAGCGGATTTTTAGATATTTCAGGCAAAAGAATTGTTTTAAAAGTATATTTGTGCAGTGAAATTTAAATTTAACGCCAGTTTTCAAATACAACTCCCACCGCGAATTTTTTTTTTTAATGCACAGCATCATTTTATGCAATCATGGTTATTTAAAAACAATATTAGGTATACCTACTGTCATATATTTTTATATTTTATATTTTATTTCGCAATGATTTTTATAAAAAGTTTGTCATAGTTTCTATCAAAATTTAACAATTAGCTATAGGGTTTTCCAATAAGAGGTTTTTTTTAATAACCCGCTATTTCGGTAGTTGTCACTTGAAGCTGTAATTTTTTTTGAAATTTGACAAGTAGAAACTACGCCATCAATAAAACTGCAACGATACACGCTTCAACAACGCATTGAAATTATAAAAATTCACTATAAAAATGGTGAACATTTGGCAGAGACGGTTCGTAAGACTAAAACATTTTTTGATCGTCGTGAAGCACCTTGTCGGACCGAAAGTCAGAAATTGGTCTAAAAATTTTAGCTATTGGGACAAGCTAGCGATGTGAAGACTAAAATCCGTGCACGTCGCTCAAGAAGAACTGAAAATATTGCTGCTGTAGCTCAAAGTGTTGAAGAAAACCCAGGTTTGTCCATTCCTCGTCGTTCTTTGGAATTGGGCATTCCACAAACGTCATTACACCGTATTTTGCGAAAAGTCTTAAGGTCTTAAGGTTTGTAGAGTTCAGTTAACACAAGAACTCAAGCCGACTGATCATCAAAAAAGTAGTGCCTTTGCTGATTGGGTCCTTGAAATGCATGAAAATGATCCGAATTTTCATCGCAAATTTTTCTTTGAAAATCAAAATAACACTTCTTATTGAAAATCCCTATATATAAAGTTCGAATTCTTCTTAGGCATTATAATTGCCGAGAACAAGAACTAGACATAGATTTCATCTAAACTATATTTAAACATACAGGTGGTTGCTTAAACATCGATACTCGAAGTCTTCCAAAAATCCGGTTAGACACAGACGAAATTCTGAATCCGTTTTAAGTTTCAATATTTTTTTTTTCTTAATCGATTATAGATCATCGTTTTTTGTTTAAATGATTTAGTTGTTTAATAAACATTGTAAAAAAAATATAAAAAAATAATTTGTTTCATTTTTGCGTAATAAAAAAACGATAAATGGATTTGACTAAAAAATCCGGAATGTTTTTAACAGCACTGTAACTTTCTTTACAAAATGTGTTGGCTTAAATGCATTTAATTTTAGAAGAGGCTTAAAAACGGCCTTTCCTAAAGAATCCTTTTTTTTCATGGTTAATGCAAAAAGCGATTCTTTAAGAAAAAAAATCGAACAATACAAAAAATTTATTTTTTTCGAAACTGTTTCAGAAGTTATTGGCACTACTAATATTTATTGAATGAATGCCACAAGCTAAGCTCAATCGAAACGTGTTTTCTTCTTCACTAACTTCAATTAAAAGTTCAGCAGTTTGACTTTCGCCGAAAAATGGAACCTATGTAACCAGTGGCGTTACTATACCAACCGATGCCCGTGGTAAATTCTTTGGATGGAGCCCTCCCAGTAGAAAAAAAAAAATAAGTACATATTAAAGAATAGGATATAGCATTGGACGTTCAAGTTCCAAGCCAGACTTGAAAAGATCTATTGTCAATATATTTTAGAAAAGAGTTCTTACTTTCTTTGAAATGACCCTTATCCTTATCAGTATCATATGGTGAAGATGCAACATTGTTCACACTAAAATATGATTCACTTTTATGTTTGCATATATCGTACACCGGTGTCGGGTGCTGTCAAAGAACTGAATTCAGGAATTCCCCTTACACTGGGAGCATTGCTAGCTCACCCCAGTGGAGCGGCAGCCCCACGGAAAAAGTACTTTCTTGTAATTCCTCGACCGTCACTTGCTCGCTAGCGCCACCACAAAAATGAAGCAACTAATGGATGCGTTCAAAAGTTGATCGACATTTGTTTGTTTTGAATGTGTTGCAATCCTTATGTTTAGTTTGAATTTTTAAATGGTCGTAAGCTGTAATATTGATTTTGAGTACCTTACATACATATTTCTGAGTTCGCTGCCCTGTCACCCAATGGTTACCTATACGCCTCTGTGTGTAACATCAATTCACTCAGTTCCTTTTTAATATCAGCCAACAATAAATTTAAAGATTTGACACCTCTTGTCAGCAATCTTATCTGACTGTTTCTTAAGAAGGTTCCAATTTTGTATCTTAATTGATACCTACCAACAATTCCTATCTTTTGTCTGTTCCCTCCTCTCAGTTATAAATATAGTTGGTATCAATTAAAGCTAACTCCTATCTACCTTTCTATCATTGAATGAAAATACTTAAATGAAAGCAAGTCAAAATGCAAATGGTTGCATAGCATATACCTACCTACCTAACTAATCTGTAACAAAAGGCTTCAAAAATTTAAGACCATCAGAGGTAAGGTTTTGAAGTATAAATAACAGAACATCATTCTAATAAAGATACCGAAAATGGGAGAAAGTTTAACAAATTTCAATTACTTGCACTTTCAACACCCTCACTACCGACATCTGTATGTGAAAAGTCTTTTCAGAGTCTAAAGGACGATTCTCCATTTTATCCATTTTCTTTGAATTCTTCTTCCTTCCATTAAAATCCAGAGTTTTCAACAATCTTTAATTTCACAAACATAAACATTTCTTATAATAAATTTTTAGCCGAGAATTGAATAACTAAGCGCAGTTCCTATAATCCCCGAATTCCATGAACAAAATCAATACAACTATCAAAATGGTAGGTAGGTATACTAAGCTTCTTATTTATTTTTCGATAGAATGGTACCTAACATTTCAAAGCATCCATGCAGGATGCAGCTTTAATGGCCTTTGTTTTTAGAAATATAGATTCCAATACAGCAAAATGCAGATAAGGTTGGTATAGATTATTTTACAAACAGGAAAGGATAAAATGAAATTTCCTAGTATGCTATCATCTTAATTAATGCCTACCAACAAATATTTTTTTAAGTTTAAGAAGATACCTACCTAGGTAGGTCCCTTTTCGTTTTAGAAACCTCCTTCATCCGAATCCGAACACAAAATATTAAAGACAAAAGGTTAATTAAATTGATCCTGTGGATAATAGATAGAATGAGATATATAACCTAACCTTGAGGTTAAATTTGCATTGTGAAGTGAAACACTAAACGAAATTAGGTATTATAGACTTAATCCAGTACCTATCTAAAATAATGTTTAACACACATTGCACATGGTGTTCATCGCCTTCAAAATAAAATGCACGACTGGGCCGCACGTACTTGCTCTGAGGGTGCAATAGTACGATGAAAACAAAGTTTTCGAGTAGTATGAAGAACTCCTGTTTGAAAAATTTGGGGAAAACTACAAAATTTTTGGTTAAAACTGAAAAACCCGAGCGGGAGCTTACATTAAGAAACCTTTGAATTTTTAAATCTTTTGAGTGCTACAAATGATATAAATGTCCTATTATTGCCAAATTAATAAAATTGCTAAAACTAAAAATTTCCGTTATTATCATTTGTTGCCAAAAACTTAAATGCAGTTTTCTTCAAAACATTCTATTTATATTCAATGCAAAGTTTAATAAAAATCGGTAGAGCCTTTTTTGAGTAAATTAGAAAATACTAAAAAAATTGGCCAAAACCTAGTGGCTCTTTATATGGGAGCCACCATTTAAATAAGAGAAACTGGAGAAAATGCAATGCCAACTGATAGAGAGTTGTAAGGAACTATACCAAACAAAATTTGTTTGAAATCGATACAACCGTTGACAACTTATGGCCATTTGAAAAAAAAGACGTTAAGATCAGATCTCCCTTATTAGCATTTTTTGCCTTAAACTAAAAACGCAGTTCTCTTAAAAACACTAAAAGAAGAAAATTTAATCAAAATCGTTAGAGCCATTTTTAAGCAAATTAGAAAAACCTAAAAAACTTGGTTAAAACTGAACGGGTCGTTGTATGGGAGCCACCAATTAGAAAGGCTTTACTGAAAAAATTGCAATTCTTTCTTATAGAACACTAAAAAAAAATATTCCAAACGATGTTTGAGCCAATTCAATTAAGCCGTTGCGAACTTATGGCCATTTTAAAAAAAAGCCGTTTAAACCTGATTTTCGTTACGACCATTTGAGCCAAAAACGAAAAACGCAGTTTTGTTAGAAATGCTTAAAGTTAGGTAAATTTTGAGTTTAATCAAAATCGTTGGAGCCGTTTTTGAGCAAATCCAAAATGAAAAAACCGTTAGGTACATGAAAGGTACCAGTTTCAGTTTGAGCCGGGGCCGGGCTAAAACGAAACAAAAAAACCTCGACAATGGTTTTTCTTCAAACCGCTATTATACCTATACCTACCAAGTTTTAAGAAAATCCGTCAAGCCGTTTAGGCTGTAGCATGACGTGAAAAAACGCACATCCGCACAGACAGACCGACGGACGGTATGGCGAAAACCACTTTTTTGGGCTTCACTATCATCATAATGTCATGTTTGATTAAAAACTCGATTTTTTTTTTTTTGAACGAAACCAATACTTGCCCTAATAGAGCAAGTAAAAAATGTGAATTCAAAGAAACATTTTGTACCTACCTATAACTTATAAGTTAAGTTTCATATCATTTGAACACAAGGTAGATAGGTGCCTTTGCCTTCCTAGTTCCATACACACTCGATGCTCGTTTGTTGTTTCACATAGGTACCTTAAGGGAGGTACATATACCTAAACAAAGTCCACAATTCCATTTTAATTGTTTTGGTAGGACAACCTTCTATAGGAAGGTATGCACATTTTATCAAAGTCATCTAGCCTTAAGCAATATCTTAATAGGTAGGTAGGTACCTATAGTAGGTAACATTATCTAGATATACCTAGTAGGTACAATTCACCCTAGAACAAGGCAATGCGTACACACGAATACCAACGCCCTTTCACTTCTCCCTAACAATGTAGGCAGATATAAATCCTATAAATCTCTTAACATTCATTTCACCACTTCTTCTACTCAACATTTTATCTTATAACAAACTCATTTAATCAAATGAACTCACAACAATATAATCCAACTTAGTTTCGCATTTATTGTTATGCTGACACACACCCAAAAATGTTATCCTTCCGCCCCCAAACTATAGGTACATAAACTCAACTCCAAGAGCCCCAACTCAATAATGCACAAGCAAAACTCTAATCAATCTTTCAAAAAAAAAAAAAAAAAAAGCAACAGAGTGCTTGAATGAGAATGAAAGCGGTTTGAAGTTCTTCTCGCCTCGCCCCAGTGCCACAACTATTCAAGAAACGATAACACAACCCAAAACATCCATTTAAAATGGTAATCTTCCGTAGTTTTCTTTATATTAAGGATTCCTGATCCTGACACACACTCTATGTGGATTTTCAAACAGCAAAAAAAACACAAAAATAAAGGAGGATACGTGCTATACGTGTAGCTACCAAAAACCTAACATTGTGCCTCGCAAATAAAATAAAACGTAACAAGTGGCTGATGCTGCGACAAGTATCCAAGGAGTAGTTGCTGGATTTATCTCGGTGATGTCGTCTTTGTCGTAAAATAATACAAAAAAAAAAAAATACAAGAAAAGAAGAGAAAAAAAAAAAACATACATCACATTTTCGCATATATAAGAATAAAGATTTATTTTCTTTGCATTTTCCACTTCATCCCCCAAATACAATAAAGCTGAAAAAGAAAACTCAAAAAGGAAAAGTTCAACATGTGAAATTCTGAACCATCCAGCATCCACATTGAAAATTGAGGGGGCGACATTGTTGATATAATAGAAAAGAAGAAGAAGAAGAACAAATCCAACCCCAACCCCAATCCCCTCCCAGCAACACTATTAGAGAGATAGACATCCAAAAGACGAAGAGATGGGAATCTTCTCATTTCGAATGCAAATTAGAGTTTCATTGGTGCAACTCAAAAGATTTATTCTACAATTGAAATGATAAAGCGGTGTGTTAGATACATAATATAACAATGAAGATAAAAATATAAATGTTTAACACCACTTACCTGTCTGGTAGATGTGCTCTTTTTCGGTCGGTATCCAAATTAGGTCTTGAAGAACACTTTTTTTTAAATTTAATTGTGTTTCATTTAACACACTCAGTAATTAAGTATTTTTTCTCTCTTTTAGCACAATACACAAGAATCACTTTAATAAACTAACTTTAAAAACACTTTTCACGGAAACGACGTTAAATTTTTATAGCTATCCAACAACTCACCACGCACCGGTACAAATAAATTGTTTAAATGGTTTTGAATGTTTTGTTTATGATTTTTTTTTTCTAACAAAAACAATATTTTTGTGACAGAAAATCACTTTTCACCGTGAAAAAGGTATCGAATACAGAAACCCCAGATAAAATCACTAGATACTCTATCAAACTTTGATTTAGGTAAAAAATTCAACCACTTAAGAACGGTAATTAAACAACCAATTCGCAAAAAAATATAAAAATATTTCCTCTGTGGTTCGTACTAGGTGTAATCGAAGAAAGTATCCGAATCCAAAAGATACTACCAACGACAACGATAATAATTATGACGAACAACAGCAAAGACACAAAAACAACAACCGCACCAACAAAAATAACCCAACGTTATCCCGACGAAAGTCTCCGTATAACTGTTTGATTGGATTTTAGTATTTTCCCATCCATCCGGGTCTCTGCTGCCTTTGCCTTGCCTTTCCTTTACTCTGTTTCTGCTGGCGCTGCGCTGGGCCGGGGATGATTTTTTTCTTATGTTCGGTTCGGTAGTTCGGTTACTTTACTTTAACTTTAATTTTGCCATTGCCTGTATGTTTTGTGGGATTCACAGTCACACTGCACATGTGTGTTTGCAACAACAAAACAACAAAAAGAAGACAACATTTTGTTGTAAAGTTATCCGACCGCGATACACAACACACAACATTGCAGTTGTAGACAAGTTGTGATGTGATGTGAATGGTATTTCTTTATCGACTTTAACAGATTTCGTTACAACAAGTTACAACTTACAACCAAAATACCGAAGAGAGCGAGAGGGTGGTTGGTGTTGGTGCGCTTAAAAGCCGCAAAATGAACCGATTTCTATCAAAAGTGCTGTTATTTTGATGGATGAATTTTGTTTAAATGAATTTGAAAGAGAATATTTATGCTTATTAATTTATGGCTTGCAGCTTGCAGAGAAATTTTAAACTCTCTTTAAAGTAGTACCTTCTCTCTTAGTTTGCAGATGTTATTGAATACGATACTAAAAGGTACTTTTTTGTACAATTTAATACCTTGTTTGTATGTTTTTTTCTTGTACCCTTCTTAAGGTTTTGATTTGAATGTTATAAATTTTGTTAAATCAGTTTTTTTCAGTATGAAAAATAAAAATTGTTTCTTTGGGGAGTGGGGACCTCCACAAGCTTTTTTACTTGCTCTATAGGGCAAAGCATTGGTTGCAGGCAGAAGAAAAATCGAGATTTTAAGTTTAAGTCAAACATGGTAGGTATAGCTACGATGATAGAAAATCCTCAAAAGTAATTTTCGCCATAGCGTCCGTCGGCGTCGTCATCGGTTTGTCTGTGCGAATGTGCCGATGTGCGCGTCTGTGAATTTTTTTACGTCAAAGTAACAGTCTAAGCCGCTTGACGAATTTTCTTCAAACTTCATATACCTAACAGTTTATAGAAAATCAGTTGTCGAGGATCGAGGTTTTTATTTGCGATTATAGGTACTAACGGGTGATTTTTTAAGAGGTTTAGAACTTAAAAAAAAAAAAAAAACAAAAAATTCGAAAAAATTAATGAAATATTTATTTGAATCGATAGTTTGAACCTTGCAATTTAATGTTTAAAGATAATTTCATGCAAATGTTGACCGCGGCTGCGTCTCAGGTAGCCCATCCGCTGAGTCCAATTTTGGCATACTCTTTCACACATATCGGCCGGTATCTCACGAATGAATGCATGGATGTTGACTTCCAGTGCGTCAATCGAAGCGGGGTTGTCCCTATAGACATTAGCCTTGACATACCCCCACAAAAAATAGTCTAATGGTGTCAAATCGCACGATCTAGGCGGCCAATTGACCGGCCCGAAACGTGAAATTAACTGTTCACCAAACTCGCCTCGCAATTGCGCCATTGTTTCGCGTGCTGTGTGGCATGTGGCACCGTCTTGTTGAAACCACATATCATGCAAGTCAAGAACTTCCATTTCGGGCAAAAAAAAGTTTGTTATCATCGCTCGGTAGCGTTCACCATTGACAGTAACGCTGCGATTCGCATCATCTTTGAAGAAATATGGCCCAATAATGCCGCCGGCCCATAAACCGCACCAAACAGTGGCTTTTTCGGGATGCATTGGTAGCTGTTGCAATGCTTCTGGCTGATCTTCACTCCAAATGCGGCAATTTTGCTTATTTACGTACCCATTCAACCAAAAAATGAGCCTCATCGCTGAACACAATTTTTCGATAAAAAAGCGGATCCTCGGCCAGCTTTCCAAGAGCCCATTCACCAAAAATTCGGCGTTGTGGTAGGTCGGCTGGCTTTAGTTCTTGCACCAGCTGTATCTTAAAAGGCTTTACGCCCAAATCCTTCCGCAAAATTTTCCACGTAGTGCTGTAACAAAGGCCTAACTGCTGGGAACGGCGCCGAATCGACATTTCGCGGTCTTCTGTCACACTAGCTGATACGGCCGCAATATTTCCTTCACTACGCACAATACGTAAACGTGTTGGTGGTTTAATGTCCAACAAAGTAAATTTGGTGCGAAATTTGGTCACAATCTTCCGAATAGACTGCTCAGAAGGTCGAGAATGCCGACCATAAAATGGAAGCAGCGCGCGATGAACATTTCGAACCGAGCACGAATTTTGATAGTAAAATTCAATAATTTGTAAGCGTTGTTCATTTGTAAGACGATCCATGGTTAAATTGCAAACCAAACTGAAGCTGTTTGACAGTGACACAAGGTACTAAACACACGTCAGCTGTCAAAACCAGTGTTGCCAAAACCAAACCAGCTAAAAAATCACCCGTTATAAGGCAAGTTGTGCCTTAAAAAAAAGCTTAGAGATAACAATCAAATATGAAATTACGATGATAACGAAGACGCAAAAGGATGATCTAGAGGATTCTGTCCGTCTGTCAGTCAGTCTGTCTGTCTGTATGTATTTATAGACACCTACAGCCCAAGCGGGTGGGCCGAATTGCTTCAAACTTGGTATATAGAGTTTTTTAGGTATTGTATGTGAATTGATTTTTCTTAGCTCAAAAAATAACTGTACCTGCCATATACCAATTCCGAGGAAAATTCTCGAAAACGGCTCTAACGATTTTGATTTAAAAAAATCAGTGTAGATTTTTAGCTACGACCAATCATATGGCTGTAATTTTTTTTTAAATGTCTAAAAACGGTAAAAACTTTCCATATAAATGCTTTTTTCGACTATCTCAAAAACGTCCCAAGCGATTTTTTCGAAGTTTCACATATGTATAGGTGTAGGTTGGAGGAAAGTATGCTAGAAAAGTGGAATCTCAGTACCATCTGCCCGATTCACAAAAAAGGAGACCGCCTACTCTGCGCTAACTATAGAGGCATAAGCCTTTTAAACATCGCCTATAAGATCCTGTCCAGCGTTTTATGTGAACGTCTCAAGCCGTTTGCTGACGACCTGATAGGTCCTTACCAATGCGGCTTCAGACCTGGAAAATCTACCACCGACCAAATATTCACATTACGCCAGATATTGAAGAAAACCCAAGAATAAACATCGACACCTACCACATGTTCGTCGATTTCAAACTGCGACAGTGTCAATAGAGTCGAACTGTATCGCTCCATACCATGTCTAACTTTAGAATTGCTGCTAAACTGATACGCCTTATCAGGATGACGTTGGAAAATGCTCGCTGTTCCGTCCAAGCTGGTAGTGACTCTACTGAAACTTTCGAAACCACCAGAGGGCTTAGACAAGGTGACTCACTGTCATGCAGCTGTTTTAATATTGTGCTGGAAAATGTGGAACACCCATATGCACATTGGGCACCATCGACACAATTACTTGGGTTTGCAGACGACATTGACGTGATAGAAAGAACAAAGCTAGCAGTAACCGATGCCTTTACTACCATGGAGTCAGCAGGAAGCAAAATGGAACTAAAAATATACGAGGACAAGACGAAGTAGGTATTCATCAACAAAAGTCCAATCCCACCACCGACTGGGTCAGAACGTGACCACTGATAGGTATAACTTCGAGGTAGTCAGTGAATTTGTCTACCTGGGCACTGCTGTAAACACCAGGCAACAACATCAGCGCTGAAATCAAACGCAGACTAACTCTTGCTAATCGCTGTTTTCTTTGGGCTGAGTAAGCAATTGAGGAATAAATTCCTATCGAGAAAAACCAAGGTGACACTGTATAGAACACTCATCATCCCCGTCCTGCTATATGGAGCGGAAGCGTGCACCCTCTCCCAATCGGATGAAAAATCACTTGGAGTCTTCGAGAGAAAAGTTCTTCGTACGATTTAAGGTCCTGTCTGCGTAAATCGAGAAGACAACATTTGGCGAAGAAGATATAACGACGAACTATATGAAATGTACAGCGACATAAGCCTAGCCAGAAAAATTCGAATCCAAAGACTAAGATGGCTGGGCCATGTAGAGCGAATGGACATCGACGCTCCAGCTCATAAAGTCTTCAACGCCAAACCCGAGGGAGTCAGAAGCCATGGTAGACCTCATCTTCTATGGAGCGACTAGGTAGAGGGAGACATCCGTCAACTTGGAGTGCGAAATTGGAGACAGCAGGCTAGAGATCGAGCCGGCTGTAGGGGCATTCTCAGCAAGGCCCAGGAAAACTACGCTCCAGTGGCGCCATCATAAGGGAAAGGTAAGATAAGGTAGGTTAATTTATACTGCATATCAATATTTCAAAAGAATATTTTTTTTTGCATTTGAGCATTGTTTAAACATTTTACAGAAAATTTAAACTTTGAAAACGGCTCATAAAATTTTTCAAAAATTATAAATAATTGCATATATGCTGAATACCTACGAATTTGCGTTTTTGAATTTTTTTTTTAAAGCTTTTCAAAAAAAAAATGTTCTCAAAAGCCGTTCCACAGATTTTTATAAATTTATTCTGATAAATTCAAATTTATCCAAGAAAAAAAATGGCGTACTTTTTTTGCAGCTCAAATTAGTTTAAGTTTTTATTTGAGAATTTTGAAAAATGTATTTTTTATCAAAATCTCAAGCCCCTAGACCACTGTCACACATTATTTCGTGCAACCCAGCCGCGTATTTTATTTAATTGGAAACCAATATCAATAGTCTATTGATTTACAGTTGGCGACCAACATCGTGGGGAATTCAGTCGAGCCCTGTTTAATGAAGCTTCAAATGTTCTGCAATTTCTTTCTGATAAGCTACACTTTACAGAGTGTCAAGTGAACATGGGGTGGGTTTTCCTGAAAAGTAGCCGTAAACCTTGGATACTTGGGTATTTTTTCAGATCTACATATAGGCACACTGACGGTATCTATGCAAACGTTCCTAAATTTCTTTGTAGGCTTTAAAGTTTGCGACGCTAATGTCATCTCTTGAGGTATGGTAGGCGTTTTAAGTTCCAATTTCAGAAAAATATGCTGAAGCTTACTTTCCGATGAAAATGGATGGACATATGTCCAATAAATTCCAAATTAAGTCCAGCGCACACCTAGTAAGTGTTCTCATTCCAGACCCCTTGAAAAGAAAACTCAAATTCCCTTAAAGTCCATTGACCTTTTTGTAGATGATATTTCATCAAAATCAGTTGTTGGTATAATCTCGTTTTGCATTTTTCAGTTGCAACAGAAATAAAAAAAAATCGATATACGCCATAGTTCTGAAGATGTGTCCTTCCACGCTGTCAAAACCATTGTGCTAGCTTTTCCATCTGTTCCGTTTTTACGAGTCTCGTTTCGGGTAGATGGAAAAGAGCATTTGTCTAACCCAAACCTACATAAAAAGGCTATTGTCTTACCTTGCATGGATTTGTTATCGAGAAACCCTTATTCTTCATTACTTTTAAGTCTGATATTCAATAAATAAATGCAGGTGTGCAGCAAGGCTTCGTTCTGACTCCGACTTTTTTTTTATCTTTTTCTTGTCTAAGACTTAGTAATCTGCTAAAAAGTTTTGCTTACGTATGACAGTACCTGCAGGTTTTCATATTCTTTTCCAGATTCACAACCATGTACTTTGGATGTGGAACTGCAACGGTAGTGCATGATAAGCTTATTACGTTTGGTCTAGAGAGCATTATCGAAATTATTGCTCCCTGAACTCGATGTTTTTCTATGCCGCTAAAGAATAACCTACCCTCTAGGCTACTCAATGAGGAAACAGAACAACTTTATGTTCTAGGTATGGAAAGCCCATTATCGAAATTAACTTCGGACGTACTGATTAGTATAGAGACTCATTTTTTAGCCGCACTGCAAGAATGTGGGATGCCTTACCCGGCTCACTCATTTATATATACCAGACAATCTAATTTGTCTACACATACACAATGGGCTTACTATAGATGGTTGACTTAAACATTATAAGCTTCTTCGCTATTTATCATATTCCCCCCAAAAACGTCCAACCATAAGAGTCAAATACAAAAATTGTATTCTTCCAAGAATAAACGTTGATATTGAAAGTACGTTTCGGACTTAAAATTTTTATTAACTTCATTTATTGCATTTTAAGTCAAAAGTGGAAAATAAGCGTCTATCTCGAAGTGTACAAATTAAGACACCTAATGAACCCGATTGGCTTAAGACCCTCCAAAGTCCTAACACAAGTCCAACCGTTCAGATTTTAGACTAGAAAAAAATAAGTGCACACTCAAACGGAATGCGAAAATTGCGTTTTAATATTTCACTCATTTAGTTCAGTTGTACTGAACTGAATGGGGCACTTTCAAGGGCACTTTCAAAAACTATGAAGTGACGGGGACTCGAAATGTTTTGTCTGGTAAAACATATTGACTTAAGCTAATGACGTCATTTTCCACACACAAAAAATATACATAAGAGTATTCAAACTATTTGTTTTCATAAACAAAAGCTATAATTTTAAGGAAAATTTTTAACAAATTATAGAATACACGTCAATAATTTTTTAATTATAAAATACAAAACACGACTTTCGCTATTCACATGAAACTAATTTAGTTTCGTTAATATAAATACCTTGGAAACTAAGGTACAAAGATAGAAATAGGTTAGTAGCCGTCTTCAAAACACAACACAACAAATAGATCCTCAAATCCTTTCAATATGAAATTTCTTCTTGTTGCATCCGTTTTCATTGCGGTTTTTTGTGGTAAATAGCTGCTCTTATTTGTTTCGTTTTAAAATTACGATTCCAATGATACTTCTTTTCTAACTATCAAACAGCTGTATTCCAAGTGAGTGAAGCTACTGGTTATGGAGCCATAGGAGGGGGACTTACAGGGCAAGGAGTTAAACAAGATGGTAAATTCAATCTTGAATCTTAAAATCATATACTTAAACTAAAAATTATTTAATCCATTTTGCATATACCTACAGCGTCAGATGACTCTAAGATTAAAGGAGCCTTCAATGAAATTAGCAAATTTGCGGAAGTTGATGCAAACGTTAATGCTCCAATAGAAATAGGACACGGCTTATTAGAGTTTTTGACTGCATTGTTTGGTGGTGGCCTAGGTAGATAACTTCTTAGCGAAGCAATAATACGTTCTTCAAAATTAAATGCCTTCGAAAATAATGTTAAATTAATTTTCAAAAACAAATAAATATGTATATATCAAAATAGTAAATCAAAAAGACCGATTTTCATGAAACTATGGTTATGAATCACAAAAAATTTTTGTGAGTGGATATAATTTTGTAAATTTATGACGTGCACATTACTTCACACAGCTTGAGAGTAAAGGAAAGGACATATGCGAGAGCTTCAGTGCGTTTGCGTTTGCGAATTGCTGGATAATGGATACCCTATTCCAACATGAATTTACTTGTGACAAAATATTTGGAACCCAAGTTTTTTCTCCAAAAATTCCGCGCGCCGCAACAAGCCATTGCCAGTTACAGAAACGAAATTGTTCTTTAACAGACAGAAGAAAATACAACAATAACAATAAATTTGTGTACCCCGTTGTTCAATTTTTAACTTACTGCTAGCGTAATAAAAAAAAGGCGTCTGTCACGCCCAATGTTTAAAATTCTAATTGCCAAAACAAAACTATAGTTATGAACTTAGTGACATAAAATATATTCCAACTGCAAAACAACACATAAGTTTAATTATTAAAAATTATATTTAGAATGAAATTGTGGTGATTGTGGGAGTATTTTAACAATTTTTGAACCACACCCTGCAATTTCATCAAGGAATACAAACACAAAATGTACATCTTCTTATTTTAAAACGATAGTTAGTAAGTACTGGCAAATTAGTGCAGATTAAGGATTTTAGCACAAACGAACCTTTAAAAAGGGGGGCGTCCAAAAATATGTTAAAAAATATCATGTACCTACTGACTTTTGGTTGTAAGCCAAATTTAAAATATTTATGCTAATACTACAGCGCTGAATCGAGTAATTTTGAAACCTTTCGACTAAAAATAGGTACTTTATAAGAATTACGCACTTTAAATTAGGCGTTCTGAAAAACTTTATAACCATAAAATTTTAAGATATATTTTTCATTAAAAAACGAAAAAAACTAGTTAAAAGTTTGTAATGGCTCCTACTTCAAATTTTTAAAACTATTTTGTTTGTATTCTTTTATGAAAAATGGGCGTAAGCCACACCCAATATTCAAGTGATTGGTTGTTAACATAGAGTTGTAAATTTAAACCTCTACGATACTCCAATATCAGCTGAATGACACGATAAATTTCGCCGAAATCCCAATCCACTGTACCACCTAAAAATTCTTTCCTTTCTTTTTGTTTCCTCTATACTACTCGTAAAAGCTCACACTGTGTTAATTCATGACAAGGGTATTAAAAACAGCTTGAATGTTTCCGTTGCGGTTCTTAACTCTTAGGTTTTAAAGATCTAAGGTTATGCCAAGGTAGGTTCTTATTTGACGACATATAACAAACTTTATTACATTTTTGAAGCTTTGGTTTCCTCAGGGCATTTGTTTTTACCCCATCCAAATATGAAGTCTCAGGCAAAGATTTGAAAGACATACAAAAGAGATTTGAAAACAGAATAGAGCCTTGCGGTACACCAGCATCCAGCAGTTTTTATTTTTTTTTAATATAAGACAGAAGGAAATCCAAAATAACGCGAATCGAACGGAATGCTTTTAAAGGATTGGTTCCTTTTTTCTTGAGAGGAGGGTGAATATTAAGAGTTTGCGTTCCTCAAGATATTCCTTGATCTGATTATTATACCAGTTCCATGACCTAAGATATTCCATTTATAGGAACGAGTTGTATACACAAATGAAGGGCTACGGGAAAAGAATGATCAGAGTCACTTTTTTACAATTTTGCAGAATTCAAACATTAAACTTTGAAGTCTGATATTTTGGACAGAAAGTAATAAATTTCCAATTGTAAGTTAAACATGACTCTGATTTCTGATAGTTTTCAGACGTCAACGCGTGGACGTTGTTCCACGGCACCTACATCTTTCATCTTTCCCTCTGTATTTCGACCCTTACCGTTAAGTTTTTTTTCCAAAGCGTTTTATATATCTATTCGTTTCACAAAGGCCTACAAGATGGCATCATAATCTCGTTTTCGAAAAAAATAAAATGCACGACTGGGTCGCACGAACTTGCTCTTATGATAAGCAATTGAGTAGTGGCTGCATACATGGATATCATGGATATTAAAAAAAAATTAAATAATTTCGAAAATTCTTTTATTTTTTAAATTAGTTTAAGAGTTTTCTCGGAAAAACTAAGTATGCAATAAAATTTCAAAGCTATACGTCAATCTAGGAAAAAAAAATATTGAAAATCGTTGGACCAGTTTTTTTTTAAAAAGGTTATTTTTGAAAAACTTTTTCAAAAAATATTTAGAAATTTATTTGAGTATGCAAATATATGGCAATCTGTAGTTTACATTTGAAAAATAATTTAAAAAAAAATCAATGTACCCGTTTCCAACATATTTCGAAAACCAAAATTTTTTTTGAAAAAATTATAAAAAATCAAAAAAAAAAAGTTTTTGAAAATTTTGAAATGCCATATTAATAGAATTATAAATGAATTCCTGTGGCCAAAATTTGATTGAAATCGAATGTATAGTTTACGAGAAAATTTGATTTGAAAATACTGGTTCTATGAGAGGTACCGTTATTAGACAAATTTTGAAAAAAAATTTTAAACCAAAAGATAGATTTTCTTGCCAAAATAGCATTCTGAAAGTTTTATCATTTAGAGCCGTTTATCGTTAGAGCCGTTTTTGAGAAAATCAATTTTTGTCTTCAAGATTGTATGGCAGGTGCCGTTATTTGTGGACCTAGAGCAAAAATAAAAAATATGTTCCGAGGGACGGCCAAATAAATCCTAAATACCAAATTTGAAGCAAATCGGCCCACCCGTTCAGCCTCCAGAGGCGCGAACAGACAGACAGACAGACAGACAGACAGACAGACAGACAGACAGACAGACAGACGGACGGAATTTCCAGACCCACTTTTTTCTACTTCTTCATCATCGTAATGTCGTGTGTGATTGTTATCTCAAATTTTTTTTTCTGCACGAATCCATAACTTGCCTTATAGTACCTATAATCGCAAGTAAAAAATGACTCTGATCGTTCTTTCCGCAGCCCTTCGAATGGTTTTTTTACTTGCGATTATAGGTACTATAAGGCAAGTTATGGATTCGTGCAGAAAAAAAATTTCGAGATAACAATCACACATGACATTACGATGATGGAGAAGTCGAAAAAAGTGGGTCTGGGAATTCCGTCCGTCTGTCTGTCTGTCTGTCTGTCTGTCTGTCTGTCTGTTCGCGCTTCTAGAGCCTGAACGGATGGGCCGATTTGCTTCAAATTTGGTATCTAGGATTTATTTAGCCGTCCCTCGGAACGTATTTTTTATTTTTGCTCTAGGCCCAAAAATAACGGCACCTGCCATACAATCGTGAAGAAAAAAATTGATTTTCTCAAAAACGGCTCTAACGATTTTGATAAAACTTTCAGGATGCTATTTTTGTAAGACAATCTATCTTTTGGTTAAAAAATATTTTTCAAAATTTGTCTTATAACGGTACCTCTCATAGAACCAGTATTTTCAAATCAAATTTTCTCGTAAACTATACATTCGATTTCAATAAAATTTTGGCCACAGGAAGTCATTTATAATTTTATTAATATGGCATTTCAAATTTTTCAAAAACTTTTTTTTTTGATTTTTTATAATTTTTTCAAAAAAATTTTTGGTTTTCGAAATATGTTGGAAACGGGTATATTGATTTGATTTTAAATTATTTTTTCAAATGTAAACTACAGGTTGCCATATATTTGCATACCCAAATAAATTTCAAAATATTTTTTGGAAAAGTTTTTCAAAAATAACCTTTTTAAAAAAAAACTGGTCGAACGATTTTCAATATTTTTTTTTCCTAGATTCACGTATAGCTTTGAAATTTTATTGTATACTTTGTTTTTCCGAGAAAACTCTTAAATTAATTTAAAAAATAAAAGAATTTTCGAAATTATTTAAATTTTTTTTAAATCCATATATGCAGCCACTAAGCAATTGCTTATCATAAGAGCAAGTTCGTGCGACCCAGTCGTGCATTTTATTTTACTTGCGATTATAGGTACTATAAGGCAAGTTATGCATTCGTCGAAAAAAAAAGTTTTGAGATAACAATCAAACATGACATTACGATGATAGCGAAGACGAAAAAAGATGGTCTAAAAATTCTGTCCGTCTGTATGTCTGTCTGTCTGTCTGTCTGTCTGTCTGTCTGTCTGTCTGTCTGTATGTAGACCTATAGCCCAAATGGGTGGGCCGAATTGCTTCAAACTTGGTATATAGACTTTTTTAGGTATTGTACAGAGAGGAAATTGAAATTTTTTTTTTAGCTCAAAAAATAACGGTACCTGCCATACAACCGTTACGTTAAAGCTTATTTTGCTCAAAAACGGCTCTAACGATTTCGATTTAAAAAAATCAGTGTTGCTTTTTAGGTACGACCAATCATATGGCTGGAAAAAAAGTTTTAAAAAATGGCTAAGAACGGTACTTTCCATAGGACCGGTTTTTGTGCTTTCGACTATCTCGAAAACGACTCAACCGATTCTTTCGAAATTTCACACACATATAGCTGTAGGTAGCTCAATTTGTATTGCATACAAATATTTTTGAAAAATATTTTTTTGTATTTTTAAAAGCATTTTAAAAAAAAATTTAAAAAATTAATATTTTGAAAACTGCTTATTAAATTTTTTTCTAAAAATTTTAAATAAATGTATTTGCTTAATACCTATGAACTGCCGTTTTTGAATTTTTTTTGAAAATTTTTTTCAAAAAGTTTTTCAAAAAAAACTTTTTTTCTCAAAAACCACTCCACAGATTTTTATAAATTTATTCTCATAAATTCAAATTTATTGAAGAAATAAAATGGCGTACTTTTTTTTCAGCTCATTTTAGTTTAAGTATTTATTTAAGAATTTTGAAAATTTTATTTTTATCAAAATCTCAAGCCCCTAAACCACTGTCACTCATTAGAGCAAGTTCGTGCGACCCAGTCGTGCATTTTATTTCTTCTTGTCTTGGACAAGTTAAATAGGACATAGCGCATAGGTATAAATGGAGGTTGACCCAGCATGGAAGAACACTTATTCAGAATAATGGGAAAGGTAGGACGTATCTACCTAAGATATTCATTGGACGAATAGAATATTATGAAGTAGCCTAGTTACCTCTTATAATGGAAGATAAAAGCTAGAATTCTTCGGAAATTAAAGCAATGTTTCAATAAAAATATTCCTCCAAAGAAAGAAAAACAAGGAAAAATGTATGGGGAACACGCATAATGGAATGTATATTTTTTTAAAAGAAAACAAATTAATTAAGAAAAATGATATCAAGCTAAATTAAATTTTAATAAGAAATTGTATTTTTCTGACAGAGACATTTTTTGTACCTACGTTCACAGGTAAATTGTAAAATATTTTCTTATTTTAATATCATTCATTCATTTACAGAGAATACATTTTCTAGAAGAGATGAATTTCAAAAAAAAATAAAATGCACTACTGGGTCGCACGTACTTGCTCTGAGGGTGCAATAGTACGATGAAAACAAAGTTTTCGAGCAATATAAAGAACTCATGTTTGGAAAAATTGGGAAAAACCAAAACAGTTTGGCTAAAACTTGAAAACCCGATATACAAAAATTTACGTTAAGAAACCTTTAATATCAAATTTAGATGTCATCTTTTGGGTGCTATAAATGATATAAATGTCCGCTTATGGCCAAATTAATAAAATTGTTAAAACAAATTTCCGTTATTATCATTTGTAGCCAAAAACTCAAATGCAGTTTTCTTCAAAACATTTTATTTATATTACATACAAAGTATAAGAAAAATCCGTAGAATCTTTTTTGAGTTAATTAAAAAAAAATACATAATTTGGCCAAAACCTAGTTGCTTTTTGTATGGGAGCCGCCATTTAAAAAAGAGTAACTGTCAAAAATGCAACGCCATCTGATAGAGAGTTGCAAGGAACTATACCAAACAACAAAGTTTGTTTGAATTCGATACAACCGTTGACAACTTATGGCCATTTGAATAAAAAGACGTTAAGATCAGATCTCCCTTATTAGCATTTTTTTGCCAAAAACTAAAAACGCAGTTCTCTTAAGAACACTAAAAGAAGAAAATTTAATCAAAATCGTTAGAGCCATTTTTGAGCAAATTAGAAAAAACCTAAAAAAGTTGGCTAAAACTGAACGACTCGTTGTATGGGAGCTACCATTTAGAAAGGCTTCACTGAAAAATGTACAAAGCCATCCTATAGAACGCTATAAAAAACGATGCCAAACGAAATTTGAGTCAATTCAATCAAGCCGTTGCGAACTTATGGCCATTTGAAAAAAAGCCGTTTAAACCTGATTTTCGTCACGACCATTTAAAAAAAAACGCTTTTTTGTTAGAAATATCTTAGGTAAGTTAAATTCTAAGTCTAATCAAAATCGTTGGAGCCGTTTTTAAGCAAATCCAAAATGAAAGAACTGTTGAAAGGTACCAGTTTGAACCGGGCTGAAACGAAACAAAATAAAATGCAAGACTGGACTGGGTCGCACGAACTTGCTTGAATGTGTGACAGTGGTTTAGGGGCTTGAGATTTTATTTCTTGGTTAAATTTGAATTTATGAGAATAAATTTATAAAAATCAGTGGAGCGGTTTTTGGAAAAAAAAGTTTTTTTTGAAAAACTTTTTGAAAAAAAATTAAAAAAAAAATTCAAAAACGCCAGTTCATAGGTATTCAGGAAATACACTTATTTAAAATTTTTAGAAAAAAATTTAATAAGCAGTTTTCAAAATATTAATTTTTTTAATTTTTTTTTCTAAAATGCTTTTAAAAATACAAAAAAATATTTTTCAAAAATATTGGTATACAATACAAATTAAGCTACCTACAGCTATATGTGTGTGAAATTTCGAAAGAATCGGTTGAGTCGTTTTCGAGATAGTCGAAAGCAAAAAAAACGGTCCTATGGAAAGTACCGTTCTTAGCCATTTTTTAAAACTTTTTTTTCAGCCATATGATTGGTCGTACCTAAAAAACAACACTGATTTTTTTAAATAAAAATCGTTAGAGCCGTTTTTGAGAAAAATAAGCTTTAAAATAACGGTTGTATGGCAGGTACCGTTATTTTTTGAGCTAAAAAAAAAATTTCAATTTCCACTCTGTATAATACCTAAAAAAGTCTATATAACAAGTTTGAAGCAATTCGGCCCACCCGTTTGGGCTGTAGGTCTACATACAGACAGACAGACAGACAGACATACAGACGGACAGAATTTTTAGACCATCTTTTTTCGTCTTCGCTATCATCGTAATGTCATATTTGATTGTTATCTTTTAGCTTTTTTTTCGACGAATGCATAACTTGCCTTATACATAGTACCTATAATCGCAAGTAAAAATGCTGGGAAGAACTGATTACAATCGCCTTGATTATTCTCTCAATGAAAAAAATTACTTCAAAGATGAGTACAAAGTAGAGATAATTTCAATGATGTTTCGTCTACGAGGAGAAATGTTGGAACTCAATTACATACCACATAGGAAAGATCTGCCAGTTATATGCGATCTTTGCAATATGAAGGAACGGGAAGACATCATACATTTCTTGGGATATTGTCCAGTCTTGCGAGAAATAAGAAGAAGTGTATTCGGAGATAATATTTTAACAGATGAATACTGTATAGCCTATTGCTTAACCAAATGGATGTGATGAAACTGTAAAAATTTCTGAAAATTGCACTTAAATATAGATCCGGAATACAAAATGGTGGTTTTTAAATAAAATTTAAATAAAGAAAAAAGAAAATTGATCTAAGATATTAACTATTAAATTAAAATGTCATGCTTATAGATTTTAAATATAGTATAAATTGGATTGTCAATCGGGCAGACGGCAAAGCGATGCTCAAAAGATTTTTGTAATATAAATATTGTATACAATATAAACCTTTTTTTACTAAATGAGCTTTTAGTGTATTTTTTTCGTTCGCAAAACACACTCATACGTTTTCCGAAAACTGAATAAAAAGTATCGTGTCCGCTGGTTCTAAGCTACCTCCATACCAATTTTCAGCCAAGTCGGTTCAGCCGTTCTTGAGTTATGAATGGTGTAACTAACACGACTTTCATACAGATTTTCTGCAAATGAGTCAAAAAACTTCTTCACTTCCTTTCAGGAGGATCACAACTCCCCCACTAGTCTGCTTAAGACTAGTGATTCTCCTGTGGGGTGAACCGGGTTGACTGGGTCGGGTCTTAGTGACTTTAATTTCGCTACAATATTCTGCATTCCATGCAGGAATGCAACGTACCTAAAATGTAATGTCTAATCCAAAAGACTAGGAGAGATGCACGTTTTTATATTATTTACTCTTTTTACTTTCTCGCTAAAGGGAGTACCCGAGAAAAAACTTAGGAGCGGATTCAGCGATCAAGCCCGGGATCTTCGGCGTTGCAGTCCGACACACTAACCATTATGGCAGGGGGTACTTTTCCGCTTTAATCACTTTGTAGTATACTTTGCACCACACACATACCGCATTTAATCTGTTCCAACTCAGAGTATTTCAGTGTTAAAAAAAAAAAAAAAAAAACAACAACCATTGCAAGCGAAAACCCTATTATATATATGCGGACTTTTACAACACCGGTAGAGCAGATTATCATGGAATGTTTTTTTTTTTTATTAGGGTTCAGTGAATGTGTTTCTGTTTTTTTTTAGTCCAACTAACCAAATCGATTATTTGGTATTATTTCATCGTAAAACCAAGCCAGCACTGACTGAGGGCGAGGGGTCGTTTTCGTTTTAACTTCTGAGCCACGGAATCAGTTTTGTTAAAAAAAAAAAACTTATTTTAAATGTGTGCATTTTTTTTTGTAACCTTTCCCCGTGATAAACCCTGGCCCAGAGGCTTACGGAACGTTTTCGATAGGTAAGCTTAACAGGGGACATGAAGGGTACGTAAAAGTGTTTATTTTTTCAGAAACGTTTTGTAGCGTTTAAAAATGTAAAATAAATTGAATATAGTCTGCACTATGCTTGTATAGGTGGTGATATGGTGAGTGATGAGTGATGAAATTCATGGGAATTTTCCGTGACAGAACGCATACTAATGTTCGGCTTCGGAAAAAGTTGCACATGTTAAAAAATTAAAATTCATGATAGTAAATAGTGATTTGCATATTTATGAATAGCTAGTATAAAATATTGTAATGAAAATTGCAAAAATGAAAAACAAAATTCAAACATACATGTACATATGTGTAAAAGAATATTCCAATGTGTCTATCATAGCGGCGTGTGTCTCATAAATTATTTTTTTTTTTGACTTTCAAAAAAAAAAAAAAACTAAAATGAAAAAAAGCCAATATCAGCGTCTGGCACTGGTTTGGTGGTCTAAATCTCCATTTATGTTGACAGTTGGAATTGAATCCAGAGCTTCCCGTATTACACTGCATGAAAAATTATGTAGGTACCTTGTATGTACTTGAATTTAACGAACAGAAATTATAACTTCTACCACAATGTGGTCAGTGCTCCAACTTTGATTTTAGTTTCATGTGGTTTCAAGTCAACGTCCATAAAAACATAATCCAAATAGTTAGTTGTAAGCTTTATTTATAGAAGTCCGAATTTATAAAGTAGGTAATACATACAATTTCTAAGGAATTTGATGCGCTTTCTGGCTCCGTCCAGGGAATTGTCACCCCTTGTCCTCGCAATGAAATCGTTTTTACGGGCGATTTTAATGTAGGTATACAATCCTTCGTGGATTCGCTATTCCGGCTAGACCGAATGCAGATATGCTGAGGCTTTTGCTGAGGTCAATAACTTTTCCAGCTTGTTGAAAAGTCAAAACAAATCACCCTTGACTTGTTTCTAACCTCTTAGCGAAGCGTGTTAAACATTTCATTAATAGCCATTTTGTCATCTGACACGTGATTTATTGCCATTTTATCATGAATTGACTGACGCCTGAACAGAGCATGCAAATTGTGCAGATTTATTTCGAAAACCAGGTTAAACTTCGTGAAATGCATCGCATTGCATGCATTTATGGTCGACATAAAAAGCTCATTTTTAGTTGTATTAGTTGTATGTTAGCAAAACTTCAGAATTTGAAAAGTAGATAATCTTCAAACCATTATTGAAGCGCCCCTCCTGCCCCGTTACATTTTTTGACCTGTGAATTGGCCTCGAAGATGGTGCGATTCAACGCTGCTAGACTATTTTCTGTAAGAGTAGGTATGTGAATTCACTAGTCTACACCGATAACCAGAGACGATTGACGACTTGGAAAACAATCCAAAATGCTGAAAACGCAAAGAGTGACCAACATTTGGGCCTAAAGATTGGACTATGATCAATTACCAGAAATCATATTCAAGGAATTATCTTTCAATTAAAGTAGTTTTATGTCAATCAATTTAATTTGTCGGTGTTCTGTTTCATTTTATAATTCTATACCTCTGTATCTTCTGTTTTTCAAGCTTTAATAAAGGGTGTTCTACTTTATTAAAGCTTGAAGAACAGAAGATAAACTTACTTAAGAAGCAGATAGTCCATTGTGGAACAGGGCCTCAACCAACAATCCTCGCCATAGCTAGGCTGCTCTCTATCAAATGGCCTCCACTTGAGCACACAAAGTTGGTTGAGGCCGTTCTCCTCTTGATCGCTCCACCTTAGATGCGGTGTTCCAAAACTGCGTCGGCCCTCCTGGTTGGAATTGAAAACTCGGTGGTCTGGAGCGTATTCGTCAATACTCTCCACTGACACAAACATCTGCGATAAATTGCCTGCTTTTTGACAACGTCCATGTCACTTTATAGTTCGTACAGTTCGTCATTGAATCTTGTCCTTCATACTCCATTGAGACATACAGGCTGTTTTCATTCGATTGTATCAGTGTACACGCATCTGGCCCATACAGCAGGACTGGGATGATTAGGGTCTTGTATAGTTTCTCCTTGGTCCTTGGTAGAGAGGGCTTTGCTACTAAGATGCCTTCTGAGCCCGAAGAAACAGCGATTGTCAAGAGTGATTCTTCAACTGGATCTCTTCACTGATGTGGTTTTGAGAGGTTATAGTGGAACCCAAATAGACAAAGTCTTTGACTTTAGTTTTGATATTGCTACTCAAACTTCTTCTTGGTCGGGTGGACGGAGGTTTAGTTCATCATCGTCCAAATCGATTGGATCATTCTGCCTGACAGCTAGCAGTCGGTTGTCTTCGCCGTTTAACAATTTGCAGAAGTGATCTTTCCAAATTCACAGCACTCTACTACGACGTTCTGAAGCTGAAGTGGATCTATTCTTTTAAAAACAAGGTCAATAGTCTGACATCATGATTTTTCACCAACTGATTCAAACTGAGTGCTATATGTAATCTCATTCTGGCAACCCTCATTAATTCCATAAATGAAGTAAGAAACATGGTATAGTTTAATCGAACAATTTATTTCCCGTTTGAATTCTAGATCAAGGAGACTACTACTTGTCCATTTAGCAAAATTGCAAAACCAATCCTTTGTGGCTAACCCCCATGGAGATGGTGATCTTCAATTTAAAATCAAGAAATATCTTAATTGAAAGTACTTCTTCATTAGATTGAATTGCATTTTCTAGAAGAGGACAGTGTTTGGCGGTTATTTGTTGAAATGTGCAATGCACTTAAGCAAACGTCATCATATAGAATCATTATCATTATCAAAACATGCTCCTTCCCTCATCTTTGAATCGCACTCGTGGGGGTTCCAATTTGTTTGGTATCTCATAAAGTATAGATTTTATTATTGTCACATCAGTGTCACTGGAGTAAATACATTTATGACACATGCCATGCCTATGATATCCAACCACAAACCATTCCCTTCCCTTCCTTCTTAAACAGAAAAGAAGTTTACTCAAGCTCGATATCAGTGACACATTCATTAATAGATTTGATCTTCCATTCAGTTTTATTGATTGATTTATCTTTTGATCGTTGGCGTTGGTTGGGAATATACCAATTGAAACGTCATTCATTCGTCTATTTATCTATTAGCGTGCTTTTCTGTTTGAGAGTGTTGAGTTTATGAATGAGATCAGTGGGATCAGAATGAAGCAAGTTTCAAAAAAAAAGATCAAAAGTCTGACAACGACAAGACTATGCCAGCAATCGATTGAGTGCAATCCAAGCACAACCCTTTTTTGAAATTGTTGTATTTGCTGATTGATAAGATTCCTTGTGGTCGTTCTTAACGCATCGCATCGGTTGGCGTTGTTTAAACATGGAACGGCCAAAGTCGATATTCCAATTTCCAAGAAACGCACAAAAACTAACAGAAAAAATGTGTCTTCTCCTCTTCTTTTTTATTACAGGTTATAAAAATATTTGTTGGAGAGCAGATTGCGTGTCTTTACTTTTGAACGTGCGTTCGTCGCCGTCGTCGTCGCGGTCGTCATTGTTATCGATAAACTCTATCGGATATGTGCATGGGTATGGGTACCTTTGGATTGATTTGTGACATGCATATGTATCTTGGGCGGGTAAGTAATATACTCAAGTTGTATCCAGGAGATGTAGTTTGTTTTTTTAACTCGTTCAGCAGATGAGTAAATATTATTTTAAGATTGGTTTTATATTGCTTACAAACATGATGGCTTCGATAAGATCAAGCAAGGCATTTTTTTTCATTTAGTTTGCTTTCTTTCGAAGGGTTATTATTAATGTTAAAGAAAATCGAAATAAGCGATACAAATTGGAATTAATTTTTTGTTTCTCCCAAAAAATCGAAATTACGCGGTGCCCGCTGGATAGCCGAAAGGTGAACTAACGACGAGCGTTGGATCCATTTAATCCATAGGTTGCAGATACGGTGCAGGGAACTAACTCCACGGGCACAACCTTCACATGGGAATTAACTTCACCACTGGTGGGAACTAATTTCACTTTTTTTTGATGAAGTTAATTCCCACCGAAAGTGAGAATTAATTTCACCAAAAAATCGTGTGAAATAAATTCCCATCAAAATTTTGAAAATCTCAAGAGATAAAAACTGTCGAAAAATGAAAGAAATCATATGGATTTAAGCAATTTATTATAATTTATAAGCAAAAGTTTTTACAAAAAGGGATAGACCTATTAAAGAAATATGTATGCATTGAATTTTTAACTAAACGAAAGTTAATCTTTGCAAACATTTTGTTTTAATTATTTTCGCTGCAAATGCAGTTTCAGTGCATTCTATAATACAAAGCCGGCAGGAGAGGGCTTAGTTTATCATGCTTAACTAAATAACACAATAACGATAATTATATCATTAACTGTAGTAAGAAGTGAAGTTATCTCCCACCCACCGAGGGAAATAACTTCATGCAGAAGTGAATTCAATTCCCACAAAATAGTGAAATTAATTCCCACTTTCGGTGTGAATTAACTTCATCAAAAAAAAGTGAAATTAGTTCCCACCAGTGGTGAAGTTAATTCCCATGTGAAGGTAGTTCCCGTGAAGTTAGTTCCCTGCACCTGCAGATACCTGAGTTCTCTTCTCGGAAACTAGGAACAGGAGGAAAGAAACGCTCTGAAGATCCTACCACCAACACGATCAACACGTCATTCACAGGCCTCACAAGCCGGTCATGCAAGGGAAAGTTTCATTGTGATGAAACTAAAAATGCTTCGGATGACCAAACCAATAATATTGACGACCCCCTCCCAAGCGAAAAACGCATTTGCACATAGAACGTGCGAACGCTTAACAGACCGCGTAAAGCCGAATAGAAGCCCCCGCCAGTATCAACGCTGATATAACAGCACATTGACAACGATCCGCATTAAGGCCAAATTCCACCACATAAGCTTATTAAACGCCCATGCCCCTACATAAGAGAAAGATGACGCTACAAAGAAAGTTTCTACGAGCTCCTCGCCAAAACCTATGCGCAAACATATGAAGTTAAAATCTTCTTGGCAGACTATAATGCCAAAATTGGGAGGGAGGACATCTTTGGTATGACGATAACGGAGAACACAAACACCAACTACGCCGAAAAAATTCAATGTTGGACGATTTCCATCGGAAGAGACCGCCGCTGCCTATGCCGACCGCGTATCCCTTGAGCTTGCGAGAAATCCTTCGACTGATGACATGAGCCCGGAAGACCAATGGCAGCTATGTCAACAAGCCATAAAAAGTGCTGCGTCAGAGGTATTGGGCTTCTCAAATCCTCCCCCAAGAAACCCCTGGTTCGACTCCGAATGTGCTCAGGCAAACAAAGCTAAAACGGAGGCATACAAGTCGTGGCTCCAGAGAGATACTAGAGCGTCCAGCAATCTATATGTTGAGCGAAGAAAAGGATGAGAAACGAATGCTCAGGAGGAAGAAAAAAGAACACCAACAACGCGCAGTCGAAGAGATGCAGAGATGTTTTTGAAGAAAAGAGGTGCGAAACTTCTACAGAAGAGTGAAACATTCTACATCATGTTTCACAAGCCACCCTTTGCCTTGCAAAGATCAGGATGGAAACACCATAGTAGAAACGCAGGCAATGTTATGCATCTGGAGAGACTACTTTAACCAGTTGTTTAATGGCGATGACAGCCAAGATCCCGCACAAGATCAACATGTACCAGTCCATCTAGATGACGACATGAGCCAAGCCCACCCGACCAAAATGAGATCAAAGTAACCATCACCTGACTAAAGATGAACAAAACAGCTGGATGTGATGGTCTGCAAGTGGAGCTTTTTAAGCACGCTGGAGATGAACTTATTCCTGGTCAGGAGCATACACCAAGTCATCTGCAAAATATGGTCAGAGGAAAGTATGCCCACCGACTTGTGCAATCTTAGTACCATCTGCCCGATCCACAAAAAAGGAGACCGACTATTCTGAGCCAATTAAAGAGGCATAAGTCTTTTAAACATTGCCTATAAGATCCTGTCCAGCGTTGTGTGTGAACGTCTCAAGCCGTTTACTAATGATCTAAAAGGTCCTTCAAAATGCGGCTTTAGACCAGCAAAATATCCACATTACCCCAGATCCAGCAGAAAACCCAAGAATAAACATCGTCACCTACCACCTGTTCGTCGATTTCAAACCAGCCTGCAACAGTGTGAGTAGAGTCGAACTGTATCGCTCCATGTCTAACTTTGGAATTGCTGCTAAACTGATACGCCTTATCAGGATGACGTTGGAAAATGCTCGCTGTTCCGTCCAAGCTGGTAGTGACTCTACTGAAACTTTCGAAACCACCAGAGAGCTTAGACAAGGTGACTCACTGTCATGCAGCTGTTTTAATATTGTGCTGGAAAATGTCATACGGAACACTCATATGCACATTGGGCACCATCGACACAATTACTTGGGTTTGCAGACGATATTGACGTGATAGAAAGAACAAAGCTAGCAGTAACCGATGCCTTTACTACCATGGAGTCAGCAGGAAGCAAAATGGAACTAAAAATAAACGAGGACAAGACGAAGTATTCATCAACAAAAGTCCAATCCCACCACAGACTTGGTCAGAACGTGACCACTGACAGGTGTAACTTCGAGGTAGTCAGTGAATTTGTCTACCTGGGTGGCTGCTGTAAACACAGGCAACAACATCAGCGCTGAAATCAAACGCAGACCAACTCTTGCTAATCTCTGTTTCTTTGGGCTGAGTAAGCAATTGAGGTATAAAGCAATATCGAGAAAAACCAAGGTGACACTGTATAGAACACTCATCATCCCGGTCCTGCTATATCGTGCAGAAAAAAAGTCACCTATAGTCTTCGAGAGAAAAGTTCTGTGTACGATTTATGGTCCTGTCTGCGTAAACCGAGAAAACAACATTTGACGAAGTAGATACAACGACGAGCTATACGTGGTGCACAGCTTAATAAGCCTAGCCTAGCCAGACAAATTCGAATTCAACGACCATATAATCAAGATGGCTGGGCTGCTGAACCATGTAGAGCGAATGGACATCAACGCTACAGCTCGTTTAGTGCTCAACGCCGAACCAGAGGGAGCAAGAAGCCAAGGCAGACCTCATCTTCGATGAAGCGGTCAAGTAGTGAGAGACTTCCGACCATTTGGAGTTCAAAATTGGAGACTGCAAAAAATAATTAATTTTATAGGTGACATTTAGGAGATTAATACCTTCGTAGTTGGCGCAGTTACGTATCACGTATAACGGTTCGAAAGTGTATATCATTCCTATATATCTAAATTGTAATCACTGGCAGAGAGATTTCGACAAACTATGCGACGGACTTTCATCCTTAAACTCCGGGGATCTATTACTTGTCGGTGACTTTAACGCCAGGATTGGCTGCTCACAGAATAGCTTTTTAAGCGGATCAGCTGGAGTTATTTTTAATTCAATTCGTCAGTCAAAAGATGAGGTATGCGATGGTAAAGGTACTAAAATATTGGATTTAGCGGACTCTTTAGATGCTAGAGTTTTGAATGGAAGTTGTGCAGGAGATGTTAAGGGTGAATACACATTTATCCGAGGAACGGCGTGTTCAGTCATCGACTATGGGATAGTTTCTGGAAGGTGGAATGATCTTTTGAGAAGTTTTAGTGTTGGGCAGCAAACTTTTTCGGAGCATATGCCTTTAGAAATCGCATGCAATTCAAGGCCGGCAGATGAATTATCTTGTTCCAAGGCGCTTGAGCTCCTTCCAAAGCTACATTGGAGTAATAGTTCAAATTTTGTACGGGCTTACCAAACTAATTTAAATGAGGAACTGAGAAAACATAGCTCAGAGGGTGATAATTTAAACATGACCAGACTTACTGACATAATGAAAACTGCAGTCCCAGTAACCAATAACTGGAAGCAGAAGAATGATTTTAAACAAGAATGGTTTGACTTGGAATGCTTTAAAGCAAGAAAAAAAATCATTTACTTTACTAAAGCTTCTGAGAAAATATAACTTGCATGTCTTTAAGACTATGTATGCGTCTGCGAACAAAGAGTACAAACACATCTGCCTTGCCAAGCGTAAGCAAAAAGATGAACAATCCATACAACGCTTAAACTCAGCGATGTCTTCGGCAGAATTCTGGAAAGCGGCTAAAGCAATTAACGGACGGCCTAGTAGGATTGGATCTTCACTGCACGCAACCGAGCTTCAGTATTACTTTAAAAGTTTACTCAACACTGCGCAGTTTTCACCCCTGCCTCAATATGCTGCTCCGGTTTTCTTAGACGATATCCTTGATTTACCGTTTACAGTGCTGGAACTTCGGACTGCTTTAGAAAAAACCAGATCTGGTAAAGCCCCAGGAGATGACAGGATTCCTTCAGAATTCTATATAAACTGTACGTCCGAGTACCTGTTTTCACTCACCAAAGAATTCAATAGAATTTTCGAAACCGCAGAGGTGCCAGCCTGCTTTAAAAAAGCAATTATCTATCCGCTGCATAAGAAAGGTGCGTACGATAATACCGAGAATTACAGGGGCATTTCTTTTTTGAATTCTTCAGTGAAGTTATTCAGTGCACTTATTTTTAAAAGGCTAACAGAGTGGGTTAACGACAGAAACATACTCAACATGTTCCAAGCTGGTTTTAGGAAAAACCACTCGACTGTAGATCAGATTTTCACCTTATTTCACATTGCCGATTACTTTAAAAGCAAAAAGAAGAAGCTATATGCTTTCTTCGTAGATTTCAGAGCTGTTTTTGACTCCATTGCCCGTGCATCGTTATTCTATAAGCTCTATACTTTAGGTATCTCAAGCAAAGTTGTGAATCTGCCAAACTAAATTAGCTGAGGCAAAGAGAGCTATTTCTTCAATCTGGGGACGTTGTATAGAGAGTAGGTTTGTGGACCATAGCGCAAAGATCCAGATATTTCGTGCCACTTCTTCTTCCATCATGCTGTAGGGTGCTCAAGTGTGGGGTTGCTGGCAGTTCGATGTTGTTGAAAAGTTTCAAAGATATTTTCTTAAACGCATTTTTCGGTTGCCGGCCTGTACTCCAAATTACATGGTGCACCTTGAAACTACAATGCCACCGTTATTCTTAAATACGCTAAAATTACACTTCGATTATATAATGAAGCTGCTGGAGATGGATGAAACAAGACTACCCAAATTGATCCTCAAGTCGATAATTACTTTAAGAGGCAACCTCGTCAAAAAATGGGAAGAAATAGGCGTTGAGTGTGGAGAAAGGTTACAGATTCAACCAGGTATCGGACCCACTATTCTGAGAAACATGTTTCAAAATTTACTGGGTGGTGTAGCGCGCTCAGCTTACAGTGGTTATACCTTGGAAGCTCAATCTTCTCAGTATAGGACGATATATAGCCAGCTCGACTACAACTTACAAGGAAGCTCCTACTTCTTAAACAGATTACCGCTTTCAATGATAAGTACGATATTTAAAGTAAGAGGGGAAATGATCAACCTTAACTACATTCCACATCGTCCGGACCTACCTATTTTGTGCGATATTTGCAACCTCAAGGAAAGAGAAGATATTTATCATTTTATTGCCAGATGCCCGATTCTAAGTGAATTTCGAGTCAGATTCTTCGGTAAATCCATAATGACTATCAGCGAAGTTTTATGTATTTTGAATGGAAGTCTTGGTTGGGAGAAATTATATAAATACACAACGATGGCACTGAATTATAGAACCCGAATAGTCGAAGGCGACTTTTAAATTTTATTTTATTTTTCTATTTTAGTAAGAAATGTATAATATTGTTATAATGTCATTCTGGTAGACGGCTTTAAGCCAAACCATATTAAACTATGAAATTTATTGTAGACATAATTGAAATATTATAAATAAAGTTTCTATAACTAACTTCTATAACTAACTAACTAGTTGGCGCAGTTCAGAGTATCCCGTTTCTTCAACTCATATCTGAATCGACAAAAAAAAAAAAAGGACTGACCAAATACATGCAATAGTTTTTTGCACTGTGCCTTTAGACGTCCCTATATGAGTTATAGTCGTTCATTTATGGAACAACCTAATATAGTGTTTTTTTTTTTTGCCAAGAACCTGCTCCGTAAAGAAATGTTAACTCCTACTGCTCTAACTTCTTTTTCTTCTTGTGATGATAATCCTACACATTTCTTGCAAGTCATAAAGTTCCATATCTCCTTAAGCCGTCGTCCCTTCTACAAAAGAACACAAAGCCATTCCACTTACAATTTCTTACTGCCATTTTATCCTTTCCGACAAATTACACATTAAACTCCAAAAAAAAAAAAGATTCCAAAATAATATTATAATGAACATAAAGATCTATTGCCATTGCCATCATATACCATATGGTATTAGGAGCAAATGAATTTCGATAAATTGCCAGGTAATCAATTCCATATAAAATAACAAAAATGAGAGTGCTTATATACCCTCTGTTCTGTCGCTCTTCAACTCAACCCTCCTAATTCACATCCATTGAAAAAGTTCGTCATTATGGCTTTTCTATACTAACTGCGATAGTATTTTGCATATAAATCATTGGTATACGGTCTTTGTTGCGGGGTATAGATGGAGCCTTCAGTTTCTTGCTTTGAACACAATAAAAATAAAATACCTATACCCTGATTACTGCATCGGCCCACAATAAAGTAACAAATTCTGGAATCCCAAATATATACCAATAATGTTACTATACCGCCATCAGTGCCACCACTTCCATTGCCGATGCCGATGCCATGCCGTCTCCATTCGCCAATGCCATCTAGCTAGCATCATGATAAGAATTTTAAGCAAAAGGAATACCTATACTAGTCAAGGCATGGTGATATGGTGTGGGAAGGAAAGAACTTGGGGATCCATGCTCCGTATAGGCATATGCCGTTTGACTGCCTCCAAGTTCCTCAGACTCCGATTCCAAACTCTATTTACTCCAACAACCCATGAAAGAGTTGTTATATTGAATTTTGCACACTGCTGGGGCTCCAGCACCTGCGACATGTTTGCGTCCGCCTGTCTGGGTGTTTTATGACTATATTAACCCTTCTTCCTCCATATCCAGCATGACCCGCTACCGCTGCGCTACCATCATCCACCCGCGCCATATTCGTTGGCATAGTCCTAGGCAAAGTCAGCAGCTTGGAGAAGCAGCAAACCTATACTCGTTGAGCGTATATAGAGGTATAGGACAGAAACAGAAACAGAACCCTTTTCCACGTCTTGCTGGGTGTCTATAAATAAATTGACTTGGTGTTGTTGTTGTTGTTGTTTTTATTGTTTGGCGGCAGTAGGGGAATCCAGCAGTGCACCAGTGCCGTTTTATTGGAATATTTGAATAAGATGATTTTCAATCAGCAATGTGGTGCGCACCCAGGTAAACGAGCAACGTTCCAAACTTCCAAAGGGCCCTAAAGAAGTCCTTTTTTTTGCAGGCAGGACAGGAAAATATAACAAACAAACCAAAAAAAAAAAAAACCCAAACACTTTGTGGTAGCACGTTTGGTTCGTTTAACAGTGGAGACTAAAAATGTTCAAACGAATAGCACAAACAAAAATGGAATAAAAAAATGCATATTTTATATTATATGTACCTACTCGTATATGAGTACAGTGTTTAGTCAGTGGGAAAGTAGGTATATACCTAAAGCTCCCATATACTTTGATGAGATTTTTTTTTTTACCAGTCTGTTGTTTTTAGGATTAATCTTATTAAAGGAGCCTAAATTGTATTCCTATTACGGGCTCGTTTGAGAGGCAAACGTTTAATTTATTTGGAAATCAAAGAAAAAAGCAATTAGGGCTCCAACCCACTGAATAGGCCTAAACTGCTGCAGCTTGCAGCTTGCAGCAACAGTTCCATTGATGTTCAGATAAGGACCAGACCATTTCACATATTCAGGGTGAATCGTATAAGGTGGATTTAAGAGCTATAGAGCTAGTAGGTTGGGTTGGGACAAGAAAAAAAATCAGGGAGGACGTAACTGTTTGGTGTGGTTTACGGTCCGGCGGGGTCATTGGACCTTACTTTTTCGAAAATGAGCAACAGCTACGGTGAATGGATTGGGCTATCGAGAGATGATTAATAATTTTGTATGTTCGGAATTTTATGGTATTGATCTGGAAAACGTTTATTTTCAACAAGACGGTGATACGTGCCACACAAGCAACGAAACTATCGATCTTTTACGGGAAAAGTTTCCGGACCGTGTTATCTCCTGAAGATGTGATCACAATTGGGAACCGAGGTCTTGTGATTTATCACCTTGCGACTTCTTCCTTTGGAGCCACGTGAAATATAAGGTCTACGCCAACAGCCCAGCGTCAATTCAAGATCTCAAAGATGGAATTCGTGAAGCTGTTGAGGGCATACGGTATAGCCACTTTGCGATTTAGTGATGGAAAATTTCATGAAAAGGATATTGTTGTTTAAGCGTAGCCGTGGCGGCCATTTGGCTGGGTTTTTTTTCAATAATTTGTTTTTAATTTTATTTTCATTATTAATGGCATATATGTACTTTCTTTTTTACATTGAAATAAACATCCGATCATTTATCTCAAACATGCTATTTTTGAAGTGAAACTTCTTTAGAATCGTTGTGATTTCAAACCGGATGCAATGGAAAAAACGACAGGTAAGAGACACAAATACAAAAATGTGTAGGATGAAGCCAGGAAAGAATGAGACAGAAATATACATACTATTTTTCTGACGGAAGTAACGCTCAGTATTCCAATATGGCGGCACCGATTACTCGCATTAGCTCACCGTGTGCACGAACGAGTGAGAATATAAATACTATAATCTTACTCATTCATGCACGTGCTCCATGGCATTTGTTTGTTTTGATCAATGTAGGGATGGGCAAGTAAAAAATATATCGATATTTATCGTATCGATATTCTTTAACAGTATCGATAATTATCGGGTGAAAAAAATCAATATATCGATATATCGTCAGTTTTCACATGATTATTCAATTCATACATATTACGAAAGCATACAAAATTCGTAAAAAAGAATAGACATGAAGAAAACAGTATGTTTTTTTTTTAAATGTTGTTTTGGCTAAAAATACAAACAACGGACATCTCTGTTTATAAACGACTGAATTTAATAAATTAAAATAACATAAACACAAGAGTTTGAACTTCTTTGCTTGGAAACTGTGTAATGTTTCATCGTATGCATTTTATTTTAAGTTGCATGAATGAATTAAATTGGGGAAAAGCTCACTGCGACCTTAAATATCTATTGTGGCCCTTTTAGAGCTGGATGAGGATACTCGTCCTACAGCACTTCCTCCAAATTGGTTTCTTTTAGGAAGGTTAGTATTTGAGGTATTTTTAAAGAAGGTAATCTGCCCTTATTTATCTGGTAGCTACCCAGGTTTTTTAGTCTTTTGTGCATTAGTGCACCACATCCACCTAATATGTGGTCCGATGATTCTTCTTCTTCATCGCAAAATCTGCATGCTGCCCTGCTTGATAGCCCTAAGATATTTAGGTGTCTTTTTAGTTTGCAGTGCCCTGTGAGGCAGCCCGTTATGATTTTTAGGCTGTTTCTGTATAAGTTAATGCAGGCTGTAAATCGTTCTTGTTTGTAGTTTCCCAGTAGGTAACATTTTTGCCTTTATTAGTTTGGGGAATTCTTTCCAGTGGTTGGATCTCTTAGTCTCTTCGATTGTTTAAGTTAAAATTTAATCATTTCAGTGATATTATGTCCATAATCGTCAAATAAGTCTTACTTCAATCGCGCGTAAAGGTTACACGCACACATTTTTTTTTTTTAAATATCAAACTAACACCTCTTATTGGAAAACCCTATACCTACTGATTTAAAAATAATAAATTTTAATTGTCGCTGCAATAAAAAGAACTACATTTTCATCAGGATAAAAGTCGAAATTTTTACTGTCGACTTTTTTTTGACATCAATTGACATTTTGACAGTCGATGAAATTTGTATTTATCCAGTCGACATTTTTTTCTGTCGACCATTTGTACGCTTCCCGGGGAGGAGGTATCCATTTCAATTTTGTTAAATTTAACTATAAATTTAGCTTAAAAACTCAATCAACACTCTATAAGTTATGGCGATACGGAAAACCAAGCCGAAAAAGTTGGAGCGGGATGAAAATAAGATTTTGAATAGAGTTTAAAGCGATTATAAAAACGATGCCAGAAAAAATATTTCTCTCTGACATTTCACAAAGCATCTATTTAAAAATGAAAGTTTCAATAAAGATGAAAAAAAAAACGACTAAATAATTATTTCGGGAAATAATGAAGTCGCAGGAGTGACAGTGAGGAGGAAAAACGATATTAAATCAATTTATGGTGCGAATCGATTCTTTGTGATTTTTTTTTTGTGGTACATCAGATCAATGTTTTTTTTCCCATTTGATATCAGATCAATACAATAATTTGACATTTCTCAAGCGTCTTATCTGTTTTTTATTATTTTTAAGCCCTTAAGATGATTTGCTTTTTATTAATGGATCTTGTTACGATTTCATAGGAGCATAGATCTGTCTCATCCGTATTCTTCTATCTAATTCCTTTTTCTTTTTATTAAGGAAACAATTTTATCTTATGTAGGAAAATTGTATTCTGACACAGTGTAAAATATCTTAAGTCCAGATAAGATGTTGTGTTGAATCGAATAAAAAAAATTAAACAGACTTTAGATTATTTTACTTTGAGAGCTTGCTATGATTGTAAAAAGGTAAAACATATTAAGTTGACTTAAGATACTTTCCCACATGCAAACCAAACAAAAAATTCACAAAAGTTTTTTGGAAAGCATCTTTTTACAGTTTTTCGCTCTCCTGAAAACGTTAAGAATAGACTTAAGATGGTTTACCTTTCTTGTCGAGAATTATAAATAGCTAAATATAGACGGTTCAAGGAAAAATAAAGCGAGAATTCATGAATTAATAAAAAAACTATTGCCACTTTGCGTTGCTAGCGACTCTGACGGCTCTCTATACGCGCGAATCAATAAAAAATATATTTTTACAACTAATCTGCCAGAGGAACATACAAAAGTTAGAACGAAACAAGATAACCTTATTTTTCCATTTTGATGGAATTATCGAACAGCTGCTGGTGCGAAAAAAGAAATTAAATCATAAAAAGAAATAAATAAATACGAGGGTAGTTCCAGAAGTACCCGACCTAACAAAGAAAACACAAAAAATTTGGGGAAAAATATCTTTATTTTTCTACATAGCTAGTCTCCTTTTAGCTCGATACACTTTTCCCAGCGATGTTCAATAGCTTCGATACCCTGTTTAGTGAGAACCGTCGAGCTCCTCAAAATAGCCATCAACCGCAGACTCCAGCTCTTCTTTGTTGGCGAATCTTTTACCACCGAGCCATTTTTTCAAGTTTGGAAACAGAAAATAATGCGAGGGGGCTAAATCTGTCGAATAGGGTGCGTGAGGAAGCATTTCGAACTTTAACCATTGTATATATAAACTATAGTACTACCACTTGAGGTGCGCCATCTATCGACGAAAAACTAAGCTCTAGAATACAATGGGAAGCAACAAAAACAATTAAAATGGTTTAAATTGTTGTTGTTGCTTCCCATGGTATTCTAGATCTTAATTTTTCGTCGATAGATGGCGCACCTCAAGTGGAATACTATAGTTTATATATCATCCATCGCGATAACGGATGTTTGAACTGGTGCATTGTCTTAATGATACAAAACTTTCTTTTTCGCCAAATGCCGGCCGTTTTTTCTTGATTTCGTCACTCCAACGCTGCAATAAGTTCGCATAATACTCGCCGTCGGTTGTTTTTCCTTTGTGAAGATAATCAATGAAAATTATCCCACACGCATCCCAAAAAACTGAAGCCATGACCTTGCCTGCAGATAAAACTGTCTTCGCCTTCTTTGGAGTCGATTCTCCCCTTTCAGTCCATTGTTTTGGAATGGAATAGAATTTACCATAATGCGCTGGGTATGCTTCATCAAAACTTTAGTCTTAAGCCATAATTCAAAATTATTTTCGCAGAAAAAAACTAGATTTTCTCAAAATCACAATTGAAAAAAAATTCAGACAGTTTTTCGATAAGTAAAAAAAACACTGAAAAAACTGGTCGAACGAATTTCAATATTTTTTTTTTTCTAGATAGACATTTAGTTTCGAAATTTTATTGCATACTTAGTTTTTCTGAAAAAAACTCTTTACTAAACTAATTAAAAAAATGTCGAAATAATTTTTATTTTTTTTTAGTCAGACAGTAAGTTTGTGCGACCAAGTCGTGCATTTAATTTTTTCTCCAATTGAAAGTTCTATGTAAATTATGAATGCTTTTGACATAATAAAAGGTAAAACAAAAGTCCCTAAACCAAAAGCCGGTGGAAAACAATACGTAATTCGAAGTGGTTGAGGTATTAATGGTAGATACACAGGTTGGTAAGGACCTACATATTATGTACCATTTATTTTACAAAACTGGACGCTGTTAGCAAACACAGATCAAAGCAATTATTCTAAACGTCAAAAAAAAATTCAAAAAAAAAATCCATTTAGTGAAGCAATTGTTATTGTTAATTTCACTATGATTATAATTCAGCTCTTTTTCAAGTGCCTACTCCAAATTGAGTAGGTAAACCTATATAATAAATTATTACAACCTCAGCGTTTATTTAAACACATTAAGGATTCCATAAGCGTCCCGCTCGCTCTCTGAATGGTCTGTGAATAGGATTCCAAATTATGTATCATCTATGTTAGTTTTACGGTTGCATGCATCTATTGCCAATTTCAAGTGGACTCCCTGACTGTGGTAGAGCTCTTTAACAAATATATATATATATATACATCAAAATAGCTGAACAAATAGAACAAATAAATTCCGAATTCAATGAATTCAAAAAGATTCAACCATATTGAAAAGGTTTTTATTTGTGCTGGAATAACGATAACAGGTATCGAGAGGCACAAAAACCGAAACTTTTGTGAAGTAGCTATAGCTACCTAACCTAACCTATACCGTGTGTGTCCTTTCGAAAACATACATTTTCAAAGAGGTATAAACGTGAATGAAAATGGAAGAGCAAAACTATTGCGGCTGATGGGGATGGGATGGCTATTTGAAACGATGGCACTTGATGAGCGTGTATTGATTGAAATGATGCCTATACACTGATACTCAATACATTCAGCTGTAAAGTAATGATTTGCGCATTTGTTTTCCCGAAAAACAGTTTCTATCTCGCTTTGTTCAAAATTTAGTTGCAAAAATGTTAAAGAACCCTTTTGGACACTTTTGTATATGAAAAAGTTTTGAATTGATCCTCATCAATAGTTTGTGAGTGGGCAAAGTGCTTGAAATAGTATTTTTAAGGCGAAGCTGACATCTCTTAAGTGAATGAGATAACAAAAATGATTTACACTGCCGACGCCGAGTGCCGATCAATCAAATAATCTCAACATATTCTGTGTTTTACGCTTTGATTTTCTCTTTCATGCATAAAGCAATCGCCACACCTTTGTTGTTTTTTTTTTTTTTATATATATAGAGGAGAACATTATGCAGGGTACACATTATCAATCATGAGCGACGGATCAGGTCAGGAATGGTGTCAGTTTGTAAGCAATACCGTCTTTACCATAAGGGCACACGGGGCCCCGTGCCCAGGGCCCCAACCATGACGGAGGCCCCAAAGGGTCAATACATTCACTTAAAGGTGTTTGTTTATCCATAGATGCAGCATTTTTTTTTTATTCAATTTCACTTTTTTCGATACTAACTACCGATGGGATTGGCAAGACATTCTTCATGAGATAAGAAGTTGAAATTGACTACGAACATGAGAGTCGCATTGCAGAGTGACCCATTGGCTGCCGAATTCTCGAGACAACTGCTGGCACTTGGCAATGGCCAAATTTTTGTTGATGTTCCAACTGGATTGATATCGTTCCCGGTAAATTTTGCGAGTTTCACATCCTCTTCGAAAGAAGAGCTCAACACTAAAGTATTCCTGGGCATTGCAAACAAATTATAAAAGTCTCGATTGTATTACTGAATACATTGCAGCGAAGAATAAGGACGTCCGTCGATAGCTTGAATTTCCTAACTCAAAGTCAAACCGCTGGAGAAAGGAGAAGTGCATTGATACGAATCCGTTGACAGCCTGACTGACGATTATGAAGCGACCAACTATCTGACGGAATTTTGGAACTCGTAATATGTGCCAGGAACTCCGCTGTATAATTTAGTTCAAAGGAGTGGAAGTCTTTATGCTGAGAAATCCGATTATTCCAACTCATCTTCCATTCCAATTCAAGCGAATTCAATTCCCCTTTAGATTTTCTTTCGCGATGACAATCAATTAATCGAAAGGCCAATCGTTGGAAGCCTTTGAGATTAATCTCGAATTCCCCTGTTTTTCGCACGGTAACACTGATTACAATACACTTTTATCTACTCGATCGCTGAATCAATGAAGTAGACACACTTACACTTACAAATCGAAAAACATTGCTTATCATTATCACTCTCTACTAGTTTCGATTCCATTCAAATAAATCACATTGAAATTTGAGCTATGTATATATATAAATATAAAAAAATGGTTTTGCTATCCACTTTTTTACTTTCCAACAGGGCCCTTAATTCTTGTGTGCCCAAGGGCCCTAGTATGGCCTAAGACGGCCATGTTTGTAAGGATAGGTATCGTGAACACACTTTCAAATATAGTTTGCAATTTTGTACGAATTCTTTTGTCAATTGCACACAAATGTCAATTTGACTTAGATTTTTACAGATTACGACACGTAATGGAACGAAGATTTTTACTTGCGATTATAGGTATACTATAAGGCAAGTTATGCATTCGTAAAAAAAAAAAATTTTTTTTTGACAATCAAACAACATTACGATGATAGAGAAGTCGAAAAAAGTGGGTCCGACAATTCTGTCTGTCTGTCTGTCTGTCCGTCTGTCTGTATCGGCACCTACAGCCTAAACGGCTGGACCGATTTGCTTCAAACTTGGTAGATAGTGTTATTATGACGTCCTACAGAGGGGTTTTTGGAATTAGCATTCTAGCTTTAAAACTAACGGTACCTGCCATACGACTTTTAGTGAAAATTCAATTTTTCTCGAAAACGGCTCCTACGATTTTGATAAAACTTTCTGAATGATGTTTTTTCCGCAAACTTAATGTTTTGGTTGGAATAAATTTTTCAGGAAAAGTCTTATAACGGTACCTCCCATAGGACCGGTTTTTTGAAGTCCGATTTTCTCGTAAGCCACTGGACGAATTCCGATGAAATTTTTAATGTAGAAGTGTAACGTGGATCTCTTAAGGTCTCAGTTTCGTGTGTTAAGAATCTTTCCTTCCAAAATCAAACAATAGTCCAAAAAAATTTAAAGAAATGCAAAGATTGAAATTTTATAAAACAAATACGCTAATTTTATTTAAAACAGGAAAAATTAGGTCATTTAAGAAACGGAAAAAGTAAAGTTAATTTAAATTAAAATTAATATGAAACAAGAAGACTGATAAATTAATAATTAAAATGGATCGAACTTGTGTGTGAAATTTTAAAGGCGGAGGAGAACCCGTCCGTCGAAGAAAACTCCCAAAACAAGTCTTTAATAGCGAAATATTGCTCAAGCTTCAAGTTTGATACTTTTCTGTACTGGTCAGTGGATTACCCGACTGTCGTAAGTTAAATACCAAACGAGAATAAAAATCAATAGAAGAAATCTCTCCTTTTATACAAAATTATTGATATGAGTTTTAATATTTACATTTGAATAACCATAACAACATGAACTATCATTATTATTTTTTCTAAACAAAATTTCATAGTCGGTTAAATAAAATAATAATAATATTGAAATAAATAACAACATAATAAAATAATAAAATATTGAAGTGCTACAGAAGCCCTATTACAAACGAAATAATAAAAAATCTTTAATTTTTCAAAAAAAGTTTTTTTGAGTTTTTTAAAAAAGTTTAAAAATTTTTTTTTATTTTTTGTTTTTTCCAAAAACGGTTCAATCAATTTTTTTTTAATTTTATTTTTCTGATAAAAACTAGAAAGTTCTAGAAGTTGGCATACTCAAAAAAAATTTGGAATATGTTTTCGAAAAGTTTTTCAAAAAAAACCGTTTTTTGAAAAAACTGGTCGAACAATTTTGAAAAAAAAATTTCCTTAAATTTTGAAAAAGCAAAAGAAATCTGATGGCTTACTTCATTTTCTCCAAAAAACGTTTTAACTATTGATTTTTAAGTGATTAATAAAATTTCATACGATTTTTTCAATGCCTTTTTCCGAAAATCTCAAGCCCCAAGAGCATTTGAACACATTAGAGCAAGTTCGTATGACCCAGTCGTGCACTTTATTTATTTTTGAAGTGAAATTTCTTTAGGCGCATAAGGGTAACATTTTTACTGATGAAGCGGAAATTAGCGCGACTTCCGTCCCAAAAGAGGGAGAGAGCGATCGAGATTGATTGACAGAGAGTGAGAAAGGGCGAACGTAGCATGAAGCACATACACATAGCCATGAAGCGAGAGTAGGGAGCAAGCGAGTGAGAAAGATCGAGAGAGAGAGAGAGTGAGATAGAGCGAACGTCGCATCACGCACAGTGCCATGAAGAGAGAGTGCTGTAGGTTAGGTAAGGTTTGTTTTATAATAGCACAAACTGGTGGTGATAGGTCATGTGATAATGGTTAAAAATAGAACGGTGCTTGGCAGGGACGGTATGCATTATGTGTCTCAGGTCTCAGCAGATAAAAGTGTTTCATATATCTACTGTAGGCAATGGTAAGTTGATGGTTTTAAATAGATTGGCGGATAGCAGGGATGTGACTTGGTGTGTGGTTAAATGAGCGCTGGAAGGTTGATATGAAAAATGTGATGTGTATAATATTAAATGTGTTAGGCGGATAAGCGGCCTTAAGAAGCTGCACTGGTCGGATGATGCGGTGCAAGAAAATAAAAATTAGTTTGCCAAAACAATTTCACTTATGACATGTGTACTTTGTACGCACGCACTTTTTTTTTTAATTCGCGGCGATAACTGCTCCGTATTATATTTTTATAACCGTTTTATCTGCTTTTTTTTGCTTTTTCATAATTTCAAGAAGTTTTTTAAAGCTCCCTTCTTTTTTGTCTCGTAACAAAAATAGTCGCCGCAAGTAGCATCCTATAATGTCATATTCGATTTATAGAATTTTATAAATTGATCGAAAAATACTCCACCAAAGTCCATTTTTATATCACAAACTTTGCGCTCATTGTTTTGATTTGACTGATATTTGACGTAATTTTTGTACATACAGGGTGGGGCAAAAGAGACAGTGCAAAAAAACTACGCAAATTACAGAAATTATATTTATTTAATTTTCTTCAGTACATCATGCCGTTTTATGTATCAAGTTTTAAAAATGACATCTGAAAGATGATGGCCGCCAGCAGCGATACATTGATGAAAGCGATTTCTGAAGTTTTCGGCCGCATTTTGACACATTTCTTTCAGTTCTTCCAAGGTGTGAGGCCGATGTTTAAAAACCTTTTGCTTCAGGTAGCCCCTCAAGAAACAATCACAAATGCTCAATGCGCGAGGTTAAAGTGCAGCCGGAAAGCACGCTGAGTTCCGACGAAAGAACGACCATTTTCAAAAAACGTACGGATGGCAGAGCCACGATGTTCACCAGACCAAACCATGGTAATGAATGATAATGGCATGGCCCGCCTGACGGAATGAGACCACCACAATCACACCATCCCCACCATACGGGAAGTACCAACCTTTCAAAACTGCACTGTTTGATTTGCCCACCCTGTATTATAGAACTTATGCAGATTACACATTTTCATTCTTAACAGTTATCATATATTCCACTTTTGTTTTGCCTATAGGTACCAAAAAAAATGCTTTTTGAACGATCACCCAGAATAGACTCAGAGCACAGACAAATACAGGCCGCTAACTGGTACTTCTCTTGCTTGAAACACCCTCGAAATATTTGTTCGTGTTTTAAAAAGCATTTCCCCACTTTTCTAACATTTTTGGGTCATTAACATGGAAAATGCCCCAATACATACCGCTCATGTGTTAAAAATTTGGATTGAGGAGCAAAGTGTTAAGAGTGTACTCTCCAGATCTCAACATCATTGAGAACGTTTGGGGATGGCTGTCGCGTAAGGTCTATCAATCTGGCATACAATTTGAAGATATCGATGCATTGAAAAATGCCAATGAAAACGCCGAACGATTTCCGATTTAATGTAAAATTACGAAATTAACCGTTTTCGAGCAAATTCAAAATGAAAAAAACCGGTTCTTGGAAGATACCAGTTTGACCCAGGGTAAAAAAAAATAAAAAATCTCAACAACCGCACGTCCGCACAGACCGACGCACGGATGGATGGAATGGCGACCACTTTTTTGGGCTTCTCTATCAGCGTAGTTTCATGATGGATTAAAACCTCGAATTTTTCCATCTGCATGAAACCAATACTTGCCCTATAAAGAATTGGTTTGGTATCTCAAAAAAAAAATCTCAATCAAACAGATTCCGAATTAATCCTTAAGACTAAATGATTTTATCGTTCCCTAGGAGAAAGGCGTCCGCTTTTTTAAAATCTTCTATAAGCATGTCATGTTAAGAAACATTTTTTTTTCGTTGTCATGATACCTACTAATTAGTAAGAAATTGAAACCAACTGAAGCAAAGAAATCCTTCTTCTCTTACATAAGGATTTCGTAAAAAAATTGATCCCATGTAACGCTTTTGCATTCGTATGTAACGAGCGCTTCCAGCAGCTCTGTTTGAATTTGAAAAAGATCACCGAATCATCATACTCTCTCTCTCCTTCATTTCTATAAGAAGCAATACCTTAAACGCTATGTTATTGCATAATAATTTTTATTGATTTGGTTAAAAAGATATAGAAGAAAAATTCAGCAAAATCTGTGAATGCATTTCGTTGCAATCAAGTAACTTTCTGAAATTTAGCGACCCAGTCCTAAAAGGCCAATTAATGCTTCTGTTGGCAATATTCCTCCTAGACCTCCTAGACCTCCTAATGCTCCTCCGAGTCCTTGTGATCCTCCTGCTGCACTGCCTGCCACACCAATTGGAGCATTTGCGTTAACCTTAGTTTCAATACCACTAAAATATTCATTTCCAATTCCCGAAACTGTAGTATCGTCGTCGGCTATTTTCAAAAAAAGAAGAAGAGATATTATTAAATTTATCATTATTCAATTGTTAGCTTTATAAATTAAACACTTACCACTTTGAATAACTCCTCCTGTACCTGTACCATAATTTGGTGAAGCTTCACTTGCGTGCATCAGTGCTAGGAGAAAGTAAAAATTTACAAAATAAAGTTTTTGAAAACAAGGCAATGTATCTCAATACTTACCGACGAAAACGACTGCAACAACAACGGATGTCAAAAATTTCATATTTGCAGAATAAAGGATTTTTTTTATTGTTGTGTTTACAAGACAACTTGAAGTCACTCTTTATTTTTTATTAGAAATCCCATAGCTATTTATACTCAAATGGTTTACAAAAGTCAGACACAAAATTAAGAAAATAAGTAAGTATGTCGTGTGGTGTCGTGTCGTGACCTGGGCTCAAATTGAAATCAAAAATTAATCAAGTTTTTAATATTGCTAGTTCACGATTTTCTGCTATATAACTTATTTATGTTAAAAACCAGACGCACTTTTAATGAATAGATACGTAGTTCAGATAATTATTTTGAGACGCTCGAAAAACTCAATATAATAATGCAAAATATAAATTCCTAAATTTAAAAAAAATAGAAAAAAAATTGTCCAGGAAAATTCCAAAGGCTTTTCTAATTTTGTCAACATATCGCAAATTATTGCTCTTTGTTAAAGTTGTCATTTGCATTAAAGTCGATCAAAAAACTGTCAAAATCTTTATTGGAAGTCTGCTCGGATTGTGAATAATTCCTACTTGAGTAGGTAACCCGTTGGGTGGTTGCTCTTTTAACGAAAATTGTGGTTATTGTTTCGTAAATAGCCCAATCATTTGTGTACCAGCTCTTATAGATAGTAACTTCTCCATTTGGCACCTGGGACCGTTGTGTAATTTCAGCAAATTTCTCGTGATCCAACCATCCAGTTAAAGAAAAAATTCCCTGAAAAATTTCTTTCGAACTTTAAACTGGTCATTATGCCTCCTCGATAGTGACATTGATGCCAGTGCTGAAAAGATTACAAAAGTAATTTTTCTTGGAATGTGAACTTTTGTCCCTCACAGAACAAAAGGTATCAAACCAAAGGAAAAGTTTTGGTACATACCGTAGAGTGCAAAGAAGCTGTAAGATTGACAGAAGTAAGCTTCCAATCTTATAAAGCCAACCCCACTGAGGAAAATCGAAAGAAACACAAACAAGTCAGAAACTCGCCGTGCAACTCCGTTATCAAAAAAATGAAATTTTTAATTTTTACAAAAATTCTGGAATGTCCCAAAGGCAGTAAAAGCTTCGGGTCATTTGTAAAAAAAAAAAACGTCAAGAACTCAACATCAATTCCTACGCTCATTGTCGACGATAGACCCATTGTCAGTTCTTCAGAGAAGGCGAATATGCTTGCAACTTATTTTGCTGCAAGTTCTATATAACGATGGCCCTCCTGTATTTGAGAATATTAATTTTTCTATGGGACCGGTATATTCCCGTATTCATACAGTAGCAAGGTTTCTGGGTCGGATCGTATTCCCCTATACTTCTGAAGAGGTGTTCTTTATCGGTGGAAAACCTATTGTTTAAGCTTTTCCATAGCTCATTTCCTTCAGAAATCTTTCCTACGTACATTCTTCCCAAGGTCATGGAAACACTGATAAATCATTAGCTCAATCGGATGCTTTAACCAGTAAGGCTTTCGCAGCAATCATTCCACTAGTGAGCTGATGGCATATCTCACCGAACAGTGCGACAAATCTTTGCATCGCATTGGCGAAAGCAAGATTAGTTCCCTCGATATTTCAAAGGCATTTGATAGAGTTTGGCTTGAAGCTCTTTTATCGAAAACTCGCGCATTTGGTATCGATGACACTTTTATTCGTTGGATTAGAAGCTATCTTCTGGACCGATCAATACAAGTTGTATTAGCCGGTTTCAAGTCTGACCTCCAAAAAAATAAATGCTGGTGTGCCCCAGGGCTCCGTTCTGTCTCCGACTCTTTTTCTTATTTTTATAAATTATCTATTGTCTCTGACTTCTACTAATCCATTAAATTGTTTTGCTGACGACTCAACCCTCAGCTTTTATATGTGTACGTTTGAAAAATTCACGGCCTTCGCCTTTGGACGTGTTATTAAACGATACCGTATGATAAGCTCATTAAACTCCGATTTAAACATCATTGTGAATTGGGGTATTAGAAATCGTGTGCAGTTTAATGCGTCGAAAACTCAATGCTGTCTTTTGTCGTTAAAGCTAAACATACCCGCTATGCCATTATCCATGAATGGTACTTGCATCGAAGAGGCCGAAAAGCTATCAGTAGGTACTCGGTATGTGTATCAGTGACAACCTTCGTTGGAATGATCATTAACTTGAGCTTGCCAAGAATGCTGCAAGATGCTGAGGCTTTCTTAATAGATGCAAGAAGTTTTCCACCCCTTCTGATCTGGCTACAATTTACAAAGAGTTTATACCTACGCCCTAAACTCGAGTATAACTCCCATCTCTAGGCAGGTGCTTCTCAAACTGCTCTACACCTGCTCGGCGGAGTTCGGAAAAAACGTTAATATTGATAGGAGAGAGAAACATTATAGAAACATTTCCATCACTCGAACATCGTCGAAATGTTTCATGTCTTCCTGTATTTTACCGGTTCTTTTACAAAAAATGCTCACTCGAGCTAGCCAGCTGCGTTCTACCCCTTAAACATTTCCCCTGTAATACTCGTCTTGTTAGGAACGCTCATCAGTTTACACTTGAGCCCAATTTCGGACGTACCGTGAAATATAGTAATTCTTCCTTCAGCCGTAAAACACGAATGTGGAATGGATTGCCTGGCACAATTTTTCCTTGCCATTTTGATCTTCAAACATTCAAGACCAATGTTCATCGACACCTCCCTTCTCTTACTCCCTAATTTCCTATCGCTCGCGCTGTGACTAATCATTAAAAGGGCTATACAAGCCCCTTGAGTACATGTGCCATATAAACAAAAAAGTAAGCCCTTGCTGTCCTTCTATAGCGACCGAGTTTCTTTTAGTGAAAGCACTTCTTTGTTAATTAAAAACTTTTAGTGTATTGCATTGCAGTATGGGAAAAAATCTGCGGTGAGACTTGTAGCTTCATTCTTTGGCAAAGATACTTTGTTAATAATGTACATTTGATCAGACTTTTAACGAAAACACCCCTTAAAAGTGGGCGTGTATTAAGAACCTTTTTTTAAAAAAATGGGTCAGCAATTTACGAAAAGTTTTTCAAAAATAAACTTTTGGAAAAAAACTGGTCGAGTGATTTTCAATACATTTGTATGTTTTGTATGAAATGTGGGCGTCGCGTCGGCCACTCCCGAACTCAAATATTTATATTAAACTAGCTGACCCTGCTAACTTCGTTCCGCCAAAATTAATACTGATGTATTGAAAATATTGATTCTTTCATATGGATTTAGCAAAAAGCTGATATTTTGAAATTACAAACAGATACATACTTCATTTTTACTTTCTAGGTATTATAAGTTATGCATTCGTCGAAAACAAAAGTTTTGAGATAACAATCAAACATGACATTAAGATGATAGCGAAGACGAAAAAATATGGTCTACATATTCTGTCCTCCTGTTTGTTTGTATGCACATATATGCTTCCAACTTGTACAGAGGGGAAATTGAAATCTTTTTTTTAGCTCAAAAAATAACGGTACCTGCCAGATAACAGTTACTTTAAAGCTTATTTCTCTCAAAAACAGCTCTTACGATTTTGGTTTAAAAAAGTCAGTGAAACTTTTTAGGTGCGACCAATCATATGGCTGAAAATTTTTTTGTCAATTTGTAAGAACTTTACTTTCCATAGAACCGGTTTTTTTGCTTTCGACTATCTCGAAAACGCCTCAACAGAATTCTGAATTCTGATTAAGGTACTTCTGTACGCGGATGACTTGGTACTAATAGCTGACAATCCCTTCACTCTTCAACTGTGGTACACCTGCAGACGTTTCAAACCACTCTGACAACTGCCTACCATCCCAAACTGCAGACCTAGAAGTAGCTTGAGGAGTATAGTCTATCGTAATCTAGCTTCTTCTTGTTTTATAGCTTTATAATTTAATACTTACATTTAAGCGTGATAAAAAGTAGTCAATATTCTATTTGAGACTATAATCTATCTCTGTGCTAAATTTCATTCAGATCCGTTCAGACATTCTATTCTGATTTCAAAAATTAAAACATATGTATCAAATGGGAACCATACATTTTATCGGGATAAAAGGTAGCCGATGTGCTATTCTAGACTATAATTTATCTCTGTGCTAAATTTCACTCAGATGATTTCAGCCATTCTGGTGTGAAGCGATAACGAAGTGAAATTACAGAATTTTCCTCAGCTTTAAAGATCGATGGCGAGGAGATGTTAGTGAATTAAGGCTTCAGCAGCCACATGTTCGACTCTGCGCACCGTTCGCTGACGGGGACCATGAGTGTTGTTCACTAACATACGAGTCTCGTGAATTTTTTGAACAAACTTGTGTACAGCAGGCGCGGTGGGCCAAAAAACGCAGTTTAGACTCATCACTCAGTTTGGAAATTTGTTTCAACATTTCCCAACATTATTCAAGCGTAAAGCGATTGATTTCGTTTCGCGGAGGTATGATACTGAATTTGTATCGAGAAAAAACCTAAGTGTCGCATATATGGCCCAGGTTGGTAATATGGCCCCTAATATGAATAAAACATTCTATTCACTGAACTAACCGTTCAAAACAAATACATTTTAACCGGCATTGCATCATTGTATTTTGGATAGAGTGGTGGGAGTAAGTGTACTTTGTTAATTGTATTCGTGTTCGTTATAATTTTTGGGTGAAATTACTTAAGGATGTTTGTATTAAAATTTTTGGAAATTAAATAAGTTTGTTCGTGATACCTACACAAAAAATTATATTTTATATTATTGAGGGCCAGTAGTTCATCCTCGGATAAAATTTTAAAATCGTTCTCTATCGGTTTGTGCTTGCATAAATAAAGTTTAGACGGTTGTTCGGGAGTGTTTTGAGAGTTAACTGACCGAGGGTTAAATAAAGTTGACCCACGGACCAAGAATTTAAAAACGAGGTTCAGTGCTGAACCACTATTGTACAACTGGTACTAAATGTGAAATTAATGTTTTGATTGCAATTAATTGAGTGTGCTAAATATTAAAAAAAAGTGAAATCGTCATAGTGTCGGCAATATGGCCCATTCCAGGTGTTGATAATAACGGGTGATTTTTTTAAGAGGTTTAGAACTTTAAAAAAAAAAAAACACAAAAAATTCGAAAAAATGAATGAAATATTTATTTGAATCGATAGTTTGAACCTTGCAATTTAATGTTTAAAGATAATTTCATGCAAATGTTGACCGCGGCTGCGTCTCAGGTAGCCCATCCGCTGAGTCCAATTTTGGCATACTCTTTCACACATATCGGCCGGTATCTCACGAATGAATGCATGGATGTTGGCTTCCAGTGCGTCAATCGAAGCGGGCTTGTCCCTATAGACATTAGCCTTGACATACCCTCACAAAAAATAGTCTAATGGTGTCAAATCGCACGATCTAGGCGGCCAATTGACCGGCCCGAAACGTGAAATTAACTGTTCACCAAACTCGCCTCGCAATTGCGCCATTGTTTCGCGTGCTGTGTGGCATGTGGCACCGTCTTGTTGAAACCACATATCATGCAAGTCAAGAACTTCCATTTCGGGCAAAAAAAAGTTTGTTATCATCGCTCGGTAGCGTTCACCATTGACAGTAACGCTGCGATTCGCATCATCTTTGAAGAAATATGGCCCAATAATGCCGCCGGCCCATAAACCGCACCAAACAGTGGCTTTTTCGGGATGCATTGGTAGCTGTTGCAATGCTTCTGGCTGATCTTCACTCCAAATGCGGCAATTTTGCTTATTTACGTACCCATTCAACCAAAAATGAGCCTCATCGCTGAACACAATTTGAACAATTTGAACATTTCGAACCGAGCACGAATTTTGATAGTAAAATTCAAAAATTTGCAAGCGTTGTTCATTTGTAAGACGATCCATGGTTAAATTGCAAACCAAACTGAAGCTGTTTGACAGTGACACAAGGTACTAAACACACGTCAGCTGTCAAAACCAGTGTTGCCAAAACCAAACCAGCTTAAAAATCACCCGTTATAAGTCAGTGGGCCTGACTTTGAAATCCATCGCCAGAAACAGCAAAAAATCGTTTTCCGTAAAAAGAATTTGACGAGATCATTGATTTTTCACTGCAAAAATAGAAAAAAGCTTGCATATCCATTTTTTTTTTTGCAAATAGACAAGCAATCGTTTATGGAATCCTTAAATATTTTAAAATTTTTGTGAATGGATAAGGAGCCATTATGTACATATGTATGTGTATGAACGTAGCCAAAAACACTCCCTGACTTCAATTCCACAAACATAATTGAATACTTAAATCTTACTTACAAATATTGAATCTCACTAAAAAAAATGTATATATAAACCTTTATATTATTCGCTAGCAAATAATAAATAAACTTTTGTTCCAATGTTTTTTGCCAACACTCTCGCCGCGTGCACTGTTAAATTTGACTGAGAAAACCAAATACACAAAAACACAAAAAACAAAGATCTATTCTAAACGATCAAAACAGTACTTTTCCAGTGGCAGTTTGAATCGTATTTGTAAATAATCTACCGCCAAGTATTTTGTATCAAGTTAGTGAGATGTCTGCCGGCAATATTAAACTCCAAGTAAGAAATTATTAATAGGTACATACAAAATTAAATGAATTAAACATTCTTACCAACCATGTCGATATACTTTACCGAAAAGACTTACCTAAAAAAAGAAGAAAAATATATAAATTAAATGATTATGCATAATAACTTTATATTATTGTTGTTATTAGGTAATATTTAGTTACTAAAATGGCATAATCCCAAAAAGAAAATTCCCAAAGACAAAAGCAAGTAGTGAATCAAGCATTGAAAACTCAAGCGCGCAATTTTATTGCTTAATTCAATTCTTGCGCATCATTTTTTCATTCCATAAGAGATTAGGTAAATTCTTAAACTTCCTTATTTACACTGAGAAAAATTTCAAACATATTCATGTTTAAATCAAACTCAAATACATACGTTTTGGCATGGAAGCGGTATGGGTTTAATTTTAATAGAAATCTATTAATTCATTGTTGCAATAACTTAAACATGATTTTGTTTAAATTAACTTTGCTTTCAATTAAACTTCAACGTATTTCTGTTTGTTTCAATTGCCTTTGTTTCTATTTAATTTTAATATGAACATGGTAACTCATAGTTGAAATTATTTGAACATGTTTTAGTTTAAATAAACTTTGTTTTTATTAAGTTCAAATGGATTCCTGTTTGATTCAATTAACTTTGTTTCTATTTAATTTTAATATGAACATTATAACTCATAGTTGAAATTACTTGAACATGATTTAGTTTGCATTAACTTTGTTTTTATTTAGTTCTAACGGATTCCTGTTTGATTCAATTAACTTTGTTTCTATTTAATTTTTATATAAACATGGTTGTTTTTATTTAGTTCTAACGGATTCCTGTTTGATTCAATTAACTTTGTTTCTATTTAATTTTAATATGAACATGGTTGTTTTTATTTAGTTCAAACGGATTCCTGTTTGATTCAATTAACTTTGTTTCTATTTAATTTTAATATGAACATGGTTGTTTTTATTTAGTTCTAACGGATTCCTGTTTGATTCAATTAACTTTGTTTCTATTTAATTTTAATATGAACATGGTTGTTTTTATTTAGTTCTAACGGATTCCTGTTTGATTCAATTAACTTTGTTTCTATTTAATTTTAATATGAACATGGTTGTTTTTATTTAGTTCTAACGGATTCCTGTTTGATTCAATTAACATTGTTTCTATTTAATTTTAATATGAACATGGTTGTTTTTATTTAGTTCAAACGGATTCCTGTTTGATTCAATTAACTTTGTTTCTATTTAATTTTAATATGAACATGGTTGTTTTTATTTAGTTCAAACGGATTGCTGTTTGATTCAATTAACTTTGTTTCTATGTAATTTTAATATGAACATGGTTGTTTTTATTTAGTTCTAACGGATTCCTGTTTGATTCAATTAACATTGTTTCTATTTAATTTTAATATGAACATGGTTGTTTTTATTTAGTTCAAACGGATTCCTGTTTGATTCAATTAACTTTGTTTCTATTTAACTTTAATATGAACATGGTTGTTTTTATTTAGTTCTAACGGATTCCGGTTTGATTCAATTAACTTTGTTTCTATTTAATTTTAATATGAACATGGTTGTTTTTATTTAGTTCAAACGGATTCCTGTTTGATTCAATTAACTTTGTTTCTATTTAATTTTAATATGAACATGGTTGTTTTTATTTAGTTCTAACGGATTCCTATTTGGTTCAATTAACTTTGTTTCTATTTAATTTTAATATGAACATGGTTGTTTTTATTTAGTTCTAACGGATTCCTGTTTGATTCAATTAACTTTGTTTCTATTTAATTTTAATATGAACATGGTTGTTTTTATTTAGTTCAAACGGATTCCTGTTTGATTCAATTAACTTTGTTTCTATTTAACTTTAATATGAACATGGTTGTTTTTATTTAGTTCTAACGGATTCCTGTTTGATTCAATTAACTTTGTTTCTATTTAATTTTAATATGAACATGGTTGTTTTTATTTAGTTCAAACGGATTCCTGTTTGATTCAATTAACTTTGTTTCTATTTAATTTTAATATGAACATGGTTGTTTTTATTTAGTTCTAACGGATCACTGTTTGATTCAATTAACTTTGTTTCTGTTTAATTTTAATATGAACATATTTGTTTTTATTTAGTTCTAACGGATTCCTGTTTGATTCAATTAACATTGTTTCTATTTAATTTTAATATGAACATGGTTGTTTTAATTTAGTTCTAACGGATTCCTGTTTGATTCAATTAACTTTGTTTCTATTTAATTTTAATATGAACATGGTTGTTTTTATTTAGTTCAAACGGATTCCTGTTTGATTCAATTAACTTTGTTTCTATTTAATTTTAATATGAACATGGTTGTTTTTATTTAGTTCAAACGGATTCCTGTTTGATTCAATTAACTTTGTTTCTATTTAATTTTAATATGAACATGGTTGTTTTTATTTAGTTCTAACGGATTCCTGTTTGATTCAATTAACATTGTTTCTATTTAATTTTAATATGAACATGGTTGTTTTTATTTAGTTCCAACGGATCCCTGTTTGATTCAATTAACTTTGTTTCTATTTAATTTTAATATGAACATGGTTGTTTTTATTTAGTTCAAACGGATTCCTGTTTGATTCAATTAACTTTGTTTCTATTTAATTTTAATATGAACATGGTTGTTTTTATTTAGTTCTAACGGATTCCTGTTTGATTCAATTAACATTGTTTCTATTTAATTTTAATATAAACATGGTTGTTTTTATTTAGTTCTAACGGATTCCTGTTTGATTCAATTAACTTTGTTTCTATTTAATTTTAATATGAACATGGTTGTTTTTATTTAGTTCAAACGGATTCCTGTTTGATTCAATTAACTTTGTTTCTATTTAATTTTAATATGAACATGGTTGTTTTTATTTAGTTCTAACAGATTCCTGTTTGATTCAATTAACTTTGTTTCTATTTAATTTTAATATGAACATGGTTGTTTTTATTTAGTTCTAACGGATTCCTGTTTGATTCAATTAACTTTGTTTCTATTTAATTTTAATATGAACATGGTTGTTTTTATTTAGTTCTAACGGATTCCTGTTTGATTCAATTAACATTGTTTCTATTTAATTTTAATATGAACATGGTTGTTTTTATTTAGTTCAAACGGATTCCTGTTTGATTCAATTAACTTTGTTTCTATTTAATTTTAATATGAACATGGTTGTTTTTATTTAGTTCAAACGGATTCCTGTTTGATTCAATTAACTTTGTTTCTATGTAATTTTAATATGAACATGGTTGTTTTTATTTAGTTCTAACGGATTCCTGTTTGATTCAATTAACATTGTTTCTATTTAATTTTAATATGAACATGGTTGTTTTTATTTAGTTCAAACGGATTCCTGTTTGATTCAATTAACTTTGTTTCTATTTAACTTTAATATGAACATGGTTGTTTTTATTTAGTTCTAACGGATTCCTGTTTGATTCAATTAACTTTGTTTCTATTTAATTTTAATATGAACATGGTTGTTTTTATTTAGTTCTAACTGATTCCTGTTTGATTCAATTAACTTTGTTTCTATTTAATTTTAATATGAACATGGTTGTTTTTATTTAGTTCAAACGGATTCCTGTTTGATTCAATTAACTTTTTTTCTATTTAATTTTAATATGAACATGGTTGTTTTTATTTAGTTCTAACGGATTCCTGTTTGATTCAATTAACTTTTTTTCTATTTAATTTTAATATGAACATGGTTGTTTTTATTTAGTTCAAACGGATTCCTGTTTGATTCAATTAACTTTGTTTCTATTTAACTTTAATATGAACATGGTTGTTTTTATTTAGTTCAAACGGATTCCTGTTTGATTCAATTAACTTTGTTTCTATTTAATTTTAATATGAACATGGTTGTTTTTATTTATTTCTAACGGATCACTTTGTTTTTATTTAGTTCTAACGGATTCCTGTTTGATTCAATTAACATTGTTTCTATTTAATTTTAATATGAACATGGTTGTTTTTATTTAGTTCTAACGGATTCCTGTTTGATTCAATTAACATTGTTTCTATTTAATTTTAATATGAACATGGTTGTTTTTATTTAGTTCTAACGGATTCCTGTTTGATTCAATTAACATTGTTTCTATTTAATTTTAATATGAACATGGTTGTTTTTATTTAGTTCTAACGGATCCCTGTTTGATTCAATTAACTTTGTTTCTATTTAATTTTAATATGAACATGGTTGTTTTTATTTAGTTCTAACGGATTCCTGTTTGATTCAATTAACTTTGTTTCTATGTAATTTTAATATGAACATGGTTGTTTTTATTTAGTTCTAACGGATTCCTGTTTGATTCAATTAACATTGTTTCTATTTAATTTTAATATGAACATGGTTGTTTTTATTTAGTTCTAACGGATTCCTGTTTGATTCAATTAACTTTGTTTCTATTTAATTTTAATATGAACATTGTTGTTTTTATTTAGTTCTAACGGATTCCTGTTTGATTCAATTAACTTTGTTTCTATTCAATTTTAATATGAACATGGTTGTTTTTATTTAGTTCTAACTGATTCCTGTTTGATTCAATTAACTTTGTTTCTATTTAATTTTAATATGAACATGGTTGTTTTTATTTAGTTCAAACGGATTCCTGTTTGATTCAATTAACTTTGTTTCTATTTAATTTTAATATGAACATGGTTGTTTTTATTTATTTCTAACGGATCACTTTGTTTTTATTTAGTTCTAACGGATTCCTGTTTGATTCAATTAACATTGTTTCTATTTAATTTTAATATGAACATGGTTGTTTTTATTTAGTTCTATTTAATTTTAATATGAACATGGTTGTTTTTATTTAGTTCTAACGGATTCCTGTTTGATTCAATTAACATTGTTTCTATTTAATTTTAATATGAACATGGTTGTTTTTATTTAGTTCTAACGGATTCCTGTTTGATTCAATTAACATTGTTTCTATTTAATTTTAATATGAACATGGTTGTTTTTATTTAGTTCTAACGGATTCCTGTTTGATTCAATTAACATTGTTTCTATTTAATTTTAATATGAACATGGTTGTTTTTATTTAGTTCTAACGGATCCCTGTTTGATTCAATTAACTTTGTTTCTATTTAATTTTAATATGAACATGGTTGTTTTTATTTAGTTCTAACGGATTCCTGTTTGATTCAATTAACTTTGTTTCTATGTAATTTTAATATGAACATGGTTGTTTTTATTTAGTTCTAACGGATTCCTGTTTGATTCAATTAACATTGTTTCTATTTAATTTTAATATGAACATGGTTGTTTTTATTTAGTTCTAACGGATTCCTGTTTAATTCAATTTACATTGTTTCTATTTAATTTTAATATGAACATGGTTGTTTTTATTTAGTTCTAACGGATTCCTGTTTGATTCAATTAACATTGTTTCTATTTAATTTTAATATGAACATGGTTGTTTTTATTTAGTTCTAACGGATCCCTGTTTGATTCAATTAACTTTGTTTCTATTTAATTTTAATATGAACATGGTTGTTTTTATTTAGTTCTAACGGATTCCTGTTTGATTCAATTAACTTTGTTTCTATGTAATTTTAATATGAACATGGTTGTTTTTATTTAGTTCTAACGGATTCCTGTTTGATTCAATTAACATTGTTTCTATTTAATTTTAATATGAACATGGTTGTTTTTATTTAGTTCTAACGGATTCCTGTTTGATTCAATTAACTTTATTTCTATTTAATTTTAATATGAACATTGTTGTTTTTATTTAGTTCTAACGGATTCCTGTTTGATTCAATTAACTTTGTTTCTATTCAATTTTAATATGAACATGGTTGTTTTTATTTAGTTCTAACTGATTCCTGTTTGATTCAATTAACTTTGTTTCTATTTAATTTTAATATGAACATGGTTGTTTTTATTTAGTTCAAACGGATTCCTGTTTGATTCAATTAACTTTGTTTCTATTTAATTTTAATATGAACATGGTTGTTTTTATTTATTTCTAACGGATCACTTTGTTTTTATTTAGTTCTAACGGATTCCTGTTTGATTCAATTAACATTGTTTCTATTTAATTTTAATATAAACATGGTTGTTTTTATTTAGTTCTAACGGATTCCTGTTTGATTCAATTAACATTGTTTCTATTTAATTTTAATATGAACATGGTTGTTTTTATTTAGTTCTATTTAATTTTAATATGAACATGGTTGTTTTTATTTAGTTCTAACGGATTCCTGTTTGATTCAATTAACATTGTTTCTATTTAATTTTAATATGAACATGGTTGTTTTTATTTAGTTCTAACGGATTCCTGTTTGATTCAATTAACATTGTTTCTATTTAATTTTAATATGAACATGGTTGTTTTTATTTAGTTCTAACGGATTCCTGTTTGATTCAATTAACATTGTTTCTATTTAATTTTAATATGAACATGGTTGTTTTTATTTAGTTCTAACGGATCCCTGTTTGATTCAATTAACTTTGTTTCTATTTAATTTTAATATGAACATGGTTGTTTTTATTTAGTTCTAACGGATTCCTGTTTGATTCAATTAACTTTGTTTCTATGTAATTTTAATATGAACATGGTTGTTTTTATTTAGTTCTAACGGATTCCTGTTTGATTCAATTAACATTGTTTCTATTTAATTTTAATATGAACATGGTTGTTTTTATTTAGTTCTAACGGATTCCTGTTTGATTCAATTAACTTTGTTTCTATTTAATTTTAATATGAACATTGTTGTTTTTATTTAGTTCTAACGGATTCCTGTTTGATTCAATTAACTTTGTTTCTATTCAATTTTAATATGAACATGGTTGTTTTTATTTAGTTCTAACTGATTCCTGTTTGATTCAATTAACTTTGTTTCTATTTAATTTTAATATGAACATGGTTGTTTTTATTTAGTTCAAACGGATTCCTGTTTGATTCAATTAACTTTGTTTCTATTTAATTTTAATATGAACATGGTTGTTTTTATTTAGTTCTAACTGATTCCTGTTTGATTCAATTAACTTTGTTTCTATTTAATTTTAATATGAACATGGTTGTTTTTATTTAGTTCAAACGGATTCCTGTTTGATTCAATTAACTTTGTTTCTATTTAATTTTAATATGAACATGGTAACTCATAGTTGAAATAACTTGAACATGATTTAGTTTAAATTAACTTTGTTTTTATTAAGTTCTCACGGATTCCTGTTTAATTCAGTTAACTTTGTTTCTATTTAATTTTAACATGAACATTATAACTCATAGATGAAATTACTTGAACATGATTTAGTTTCCATTAACTTTGTTTTTATTTAGTTCTAACGGATTCCTGTTTGATTCAATTAACTTTGTTTCTATTTAATTTTAATATGAACATGGTTGTTTTTATTTAGTTCAAACGGATTCCTGTTTGATTCAATTAACTTTGTTTCTATTTAATTTTAATATGAACATGGTTGTTTTTATTTAGTTCAAACGGATTCCTGTTTGATTCAATTAACTTTGTTTCTATTCAATTTTAATATGAACATGGTTGTTTTTATTTAGTTCTAACTGATTCCTGTTTGATTCAATTAACTTTGTTTCTATTTAATTTTAATATGAACATGGTTGTTTTTATTTAGTTCAAACGGATTCCTGCTTGATTCAATTAACTTTGTTTCTATTTAATTTTAATATGAACATGGTTGTTTTTATTTAGTTCTAACTGATTCCTGTTTGATTCAATTAACTATGTTTCTATTTAATGTTAATATGAACATGGTTGTTTTTATTTAGTTCAAACGGATTCCTGTTTGATTCAATTAACTTTGTTTCTATTTAATTTTAATATGAACATGGTAACTCATAGTTGAAATAACTTGAACATGATTTAGTTTAAATTAACTTTGTTTTTATTAAGTTCTCACGGATTCCTGTTTAATTCAGTTAACTTTGTTTCTATTTAATTTTAACATGAACATTATAACTCATAGATGAAATTACTTGAACATGATTTAGTTTCCATTAACTTTGTTTTTATTTAGTTCTAACGGATTCCTGTTTGATTCAATTAACTTTGTTTCTATTTAATTTTAATATGAACATGGTTGTTTTTATTTAGTTCAAACGGATTCCTGTTTGATTCAATTAACTTTGTTTCTATTTAATTTTAATATGAACATGGTTGTTTTTATTTAGTTCTAACGGATTCCTGTTTGATTCAATTAACTTTGTTTCTATTTAATTTTAATATGAACATGGTTGTTTTTATTTAGTTCTAACGGATTCCTGTTTGATTCAATTAACTTTGTTTCTATTTAATTTTAATATGAACATGGTAAATCATAGTTGAAATTACTTGAACATGATTTAGTTTAAATTAACTTTGCTTTCATTTAGTTCAAACGGATTCCTGTTTGATTCAATTAACTTTGTTTCTATTTAATTTTAATATGAACATGGTAACTCATAGTTGAAATAACTTGAACATGATATAGTTTAAATTAACTTTGTTTTTATTTAGTTCTAACGGATTCCTGTTTGAAATAATTAACTTTGTTTCTATTTAATTTTAATTTGAACATGGGAACTCATAGTTGAAATTACTTGAACATGATTTAGTTTAAATTAACTTTGCTTTCATTTAGTTCAAACGGATTCCTGTTTGATTCAATTAACTTTGTTTCTATTTAATTTTAATATGAACATGGTTGTTTTTATTTAGTTCAAACGGATTCCTGTTTGATTCAATTAACTTTGTTTCTATTTAATTTTAATATGAACATGGTTGTTTTTATTAAGTTCTAACGGATTCCTGTTTGATTCAATTAACTTTGTTTCTATTTAATTTTAATATGAACATGGTTGTTTTTATTTAGTTCTAACGGATTCCTGTTTGATTCAATTAACTTTGTTTCTATTTAATTTTAATATGAACATGGTTATTTTTATTTAGTTCAAACGGATTCCTGTTTGATTCAGTTAACTTTGTTTCTATTTAATTTTAACATGAACATTATAACTCATAGATGAAATTACTTGAACATGATTTAGTTTACATTAACTTTGTTTTTATTTAGTTCTAACGGATTCCTGTTTGATTCAATTAACTTTGTTTCTATTTAATTTTAATATGAACATGGTTGTTTTTATTAAGTTCTAACGGATTCCTGTTTGATTCAATTAACTTTGTTTCTATTTAATTTTAATATGAACATGGTTGTTTTTATTTAGTTCTAACGGATTCCTGTTTGATTCAATTAACTTTGTTTCTATTTAATTTTAATATGAACATGGTTGTTTTTATTTAGTTCTAACGGATCCCTGTTTGATTCAATTAACTTTGTTTCTATTTAATTTTAATATGAACATGGTTGTTTTTATTTAGTTCTAACGGATTCCTGTTTGATTCAATTAACTTTGTTTCTATGTAATTTTAATATGAACATGGGTGTTTTTATTTAGTTCTAACGGATTCCTGTTTGATTCAATTAACATTGTTTCTATTTAATTTTAATATGAACATGGTTGTTTTTATTTAGTTCTAACGGATTCCTGTTTGATTCAATTAACTTTGTTTCTATTTAATTTTAATATGAACATTGTTGTTTTTATTTAGTTCTAACGGATTCCTGTTTGATTCAATTAACTTTGTTTCTATTCAATTTTAATATGAACATGGTTGTTTTTATTTAGTTCTAACTGATTCCTGTTTGATTCAATTAACTTTGTTTCTATTTAATTTTAATATGAACATGGTTGTTTTTATATAGTTCAAACGGATTCCTGTTTGATTCAATTAACTTTGTTTCTATTTAATTTTAATATGAACATGGTTGTTTTTATTTAGTTCTAACTGATTCCTGTTTGATTCAATTAACTTTGTTTCTATTTAATTTTAATATGAACATGGTTGTTTTTATTTAGTTCAAACGGATTCCTGTTTGATTCAATTAACTTTGTTTCTATTTAATTTTAATATGAACATGGTAACTCATAGTTGAAATAACTTGAACATGATTTAGTTTAAATTAACTTTGTTTTTATTAAGTTCTAACGGATTCCTGTTTAATTCAGTTAACTTTGTTTCTATTTAATTTTAACATGAACATTATAACTCATAGATGAAATTACTTGAACATGATTTAGTTTCCATTAACTTTGTTTTTATTTAGTTCTAACGGATTCCTGTTTGATTCAATTAACTTTGTTTCTATTTAATTTTAATATGAACATGGTTGTTTTTATTTAGTTCAAACGGATTCCTGTTTGATTCAATTAACTTTGTTTCTATTTAATTTTAATATGAACATGGTTGTTTTTATTTAGTTCAAACGGATTCCTGTTTGATTCAATTAACTTTGTTTCTATTCAATTTTAATATGAACATGGTTGTTTTTATTTAGTTCTAACTGATTCCTGTTTGATTCAATTAACTTTGTTTCTATTTAATTATAATATGAACATGGTTGTTTTTATTTAGTTCAAACGGATTCCTGTTTGATTCAATTAACTTTGTTTCTATTCAATTTTAATATGAACATGGTTGTTTTTATTTAGTTCTAACTGATTCCTGTTTGATTCAATTAACTATGTTTCTATTTAATTTTAATATGAACATGGTTGTTTTTATTTAGTTCAAACGGATTCCTGTTTGATTCAATTAACTTTGTTTCTATTTAATTTTAATATGAACATGGTAACTCATAGTTGAAATAACTTGAACATGATTTAGTTTAAATTAACTTTGTTTTTATTAAGTTCTAACGGATTCCTGTTTAATTCAGTTAACTTTGTTTCTATTTAATTTTAACATGAACATTATAACTCATAGATGAAATTACTTGAACATGATTTAGTTTCCATTAACTTTGTTTTTATTTAGTTCTAACGGATTCCTGTTTGATTCAATTAACTTTGTTTCTATTTAATTTTAATATGAACATGGTTGTTTTTATTTAGTTCAAACGGATTCCTGTTTGATTCAATTAACTTTGTTTCTATTTAATTTTAATATGAACATGGTTGTTTTTATTTAGTTCTAACGGATTCCTGTTTGATTCAATTAACTTTGTTTCTATTTAATTTTAATATGAACATGGTTGTTTTTATTTAGTTCTAACGGATTCCTGTTTGATTCAATTAACTTTGTTTCTATTTAATTTTAATATGAACATGGTAACTCATAGTTGAAATTACTTGAACATGATTTAGTTTAAATTAACTTTGCTTTCATTTAGTTCAAACGGATTCCTGTTTGATTCAATTAACTTTGTTTCTATTTAATTTTAATATGAACATGGTTGTTTTTATTTAGTTCAAACGGATTCCTGTTTGATTCAATTAACTTTGTTTCTATTTAATTTTAATATGAACATGGTTGTTTTTATTAAGTTCTAACGGATTCCTGTTTGATTCAATTAACTTTGTTTCTATTTAATTTTAATATGAACATGGTTGTTTTTATTTAGTTCTAACGGATTCCTGTTTGATTCAATTAACTTTGTTTCTATTTAATTTTAATATGAACATGGTTATTTTTATTTAGTTCAAACGGATTCCTGTTTGATTCAGTTAACTTTGTTTCTATTTAATTTTAACATGAACATTATAACTCATAGATGAAATTACTTGAACATGATTTAGTTTACATTAACTTTGTTTTTATTTAGTTCTAACGGATTCCTGTTTGATTCAATTAACTTTGTTTCTATTTAATTTTAATATGAACATGGTTGTTTTTATTAAGTTCTAACGGATTCCTGTTTGATTCAATTAACTTTGTTTCTATTTAATTTTAATATGAACATGGTTGTTTTTATTTAGTTCTAACGGATTCCTGTTTGATTCAATTAACTTTGTTTCTATTTAATTTTAATATGAACATGGTTGTTTTTATTTAGTTCTAACGGATTCCTGTTTGATTCAATTAACTTTGTTTCTATTTAATTTTAATATGAACATGGTTGTTTTTATTTAGTTCTAACGGATTCCTGTTTGATTCAATTAACTTTGTTTCTATTTAATTTTAATATGAACATGGTTGTTTTTATTTAGTTCTAACGGATTCCTGTTTGATTCAATTAACTTTGTTTCTATTTAATTTTAATATGAACATGGTTGTTTTTATTTAGTTCAAACGGATTCCTGTTTGATTCAATTAACTTTGTTTCTATTTAACTTTAATATGAACATGGTTGTTTTTATTTAGTTCTAACGGATTCCTGTTTGATTCAATTAACTTTGTTTCTATTTAATTTTAATATGAACATGGTTGTTTTTATTTAGTTCAAACGGATTCCTGTTTGATTCAATTAACTTTGTTTCTATTTAATTTTAATATGAACATGGTTGTTTTTATTTAGTTCTAACGGATTCCTATTTGATTCAATTAACTTTGTTTCTATTTAATTTTAATATGAAGATGGTTGTTTTTATTTAGTTCTAACGGATTCCTGTCTATCCCACGGGAACCATACATTTTACCGGTATAAAAAGTAGCCAATATGATATTCCAGACTATAATCTATCTCTGTGCCAAACTTTATCCAGATCCGTTTAGCCATTCTAGTGTAATTTCAAAAATTAAAACAAATCTATCCTGCGGGAACCATACATTTTACCGGGATAAAAAATAGCCTATCTGCTATTCCAGACTATAACTATAAGGTATCTCTGTGCCAAACTTTATCCAGATCCGTTTAGCCATTCTGGTGTGATTTCAAAAATTAAAATAAATTTATCCCACGGGAACCATACATTTTACCGGGATAAAAAATAGCATATCTGCTATTCCAGACTATAATCTATCTCTGTGCTAAATTTCATTCAGATCCGTTCAGCCATTCTGGTGTGATTTCAAAAATTAAAACAAATGTATCCCACGGGAATCATACATTTTACCGGGATAAAAAATAGCCTATCTAGCTATCTCTCTGCCAAATTTTATCCAGATCCGTTTAGCCGTTCTGGTGTTAGTTAGCAACAAACATCCAAACATCCAAACATCGTAACTTTCACATTTATAATATTACTAGCGGTACCCGGCGCGCGTTGCTACGCCCAAAAAAAAACACTTATGTGTATTTAATGTGAAATTAAATTTATTTATATATTTTATCTCAATGCTAGCGGATAAGCAATATTTTTGGTCGTTTTGGTTGGTGTACAAATATACAAATTTTTTGGCATACACACAAAGTGCAGTTAATTTGATTGTGAAACTGAACATGATAACATTGATAAATTGTAGCTTGAATATTTTGCTGCATTTGACAAAAATTTGGGAAAATAAAATGTCATTTGTTGTGCGATTCAATTCCTTTTCCGATGTTCAAAAGTTGCTTGGAAAATGTTTGGGTGGACGATTCTTGCAATAAATGGACACGCACGTTCGTTGAAAGTTTGATTTTTTCCACTCAGTTCCATAAATATGATGCTTTTATTCAACGAAAGCAAAACATTTTTATAAAAAAGTTGAAAAAAAAACTTTGCCAAAATCCCGCATTTTTCTGTCCGCTTAAAAATTTATGAAAAAAATCAAAAAAGAATTAAAAAAAAAAAAACTGAACCAAAATTGTTAAAAACATGCATTTTTTTCCTTCCACCCGATCAGCACGAAACCTTCACAGGAACCATCCCTGGACTAAACTATATTTACCCCGAAAAATTCATAAAGATCCATTGGGTGGTTTCCATTTTTACTTGCGATTATAGGTACTATAAGGCAAGTTATGCATTCGTAAAAAAAAAAAAAAAAATTCTAACAATCAAACATGACATTACGATGATAGAGAAGTCGAAAAAAGTGGGTCCCACAATTCTGTCTGTCTGTCTGTCTGTCTGTCTGTCTGTCTGTCTGTCTGTCCGTGTGTCTGTCTGTCTGTATAGTTACCTACAGCCTAAACGGCTTAACCGATTTGCTTCAAATTTGGTACATAGTATTATTATGACGTCCTACAGAGGGGTTTTTGGAATTAGCATCCTAGCTCCAAAACTAACGGTACCTGCCATACGATTTTTTGTGAAAAATTAAGTTTTCTCAAAAACGGCTCCTACGATTTTGATAAAACTTTCTGAGTGATGTTTTCTGTGCAAACTTTATGTTTTGGTTGGAATAGATTTTTCAGGAAAAGTCTTATAACGGTACCTCCCATAGGACCGGTTTTTTGAAATCCGATTTTCTCGTAAACCACTTGACGGATTTCGATGAAATTTTTAATGTAAAAGCCCTTTTATAAAAGAAATAATATAAATTCTTAAATTTTTCAAAAAAAGTTTTTTTGAGTTTTTTAAAAAAGTTTCAAAATTTTTTTTTAATTTTCGTTTTTTCCAAAAACGGCTTAATCTATATTTTTCTAATTTTATTTTTCTGATAAAAACTACAAAGTACTAGAAGTTGGCATACTCAAAAAAAAATTGGAATATATTTTCGAAAAGTTTTTCAAAAAAAACTGTTTTTTGAAAAAACTGCTCCAACGATTTTGAAATTTTTTTTCGTAAAAATTCAAAAACGTAAAAGAAACCTGATGGCTTACTTCATTTTCTCCAAAAAACGTTTTAGGTATTGATTTTTAAGTGATTTATAAAATTTCATATGATTTTTTCAACGCTTTTTTCCCAAAATCTCAAGCACCCAAAACCATTTTAACACATTAGAGCAAGTTCGTACGACCCAGTCGTGCACTTTATTATATATACATATATAGATAGATTATAAAAAAATTGAACCAACAATTGTTAAAAGCTTGCATTTTTGTTTGTCCTTCACTCGATCGGCCATTCCGGAATTTTCGCTGATATTTCAAACAGCAAAAAAATGTATGACAAAAATCAAAAATAAAAAAAAAAGAAAATCATCCAACAAATGTTAAAAGTCTGCATTTTATTTTTGTCTTCCACCCCATCGGCAATTGCGGAGTTTTCGCTGATGTTTCAAACCGCTAAAAAATTTATGAAAAAACCAAAAAAAAAAAAAAATGACCAAAAAATGTTAAAAACCTGCATTTTATTTTTGTCTTCTACCCGATCGGAACCAATCCTTCACAGGAACAATCCATGGATTTAACTATATTTACCCTGAAAATTTCATAAAGATCCATTGGGCCGTTTAAGAGTCCATAGACAACATACAAACATACATACAAATATACAAACATCTATTTTTATATATATATAGACATATAGCCTTTACCCGCGGCTTCGCTCGCGTTTCAGCTGATCAAGAAGTAGACTGTACCTTGAGGAGTATAGTCTATCGTAATCCAACTTCTTCTTCTTTTATAGCTTTATAATTCAATACCTACATTAAACCGTGATAAAAAGAAACCTATAAGATATACCAGATTATAATCTAGCTCTGTGCTAAATTTCATTCAGATCCGTTCAGCCATTCTGGTGTGATTTCAAAAATTAAAACAAATCTATCCCACGGGAACCATACATTTTACCAGGATAAAAAGTAGCCAATATGCTATTCCAGACTATAATCTATCTCTGTGCTTAATTTCATTCAGATCCGTTCAGCCATTCTGGTGTGATTTCAAAAATTAAAACAAATCTAGCTCACGGGAACCATACATTTTACCGGGATAAAAAGTAGCCAATATGCTATTCCAGACTATAATCTATCTTTGTGCTAAATTTCATTTAGATGAGTTCAGCCATTCTTGTGTGATTTCAAAAATTAAAACAAATCTATCCCACGGGAACCATACATTTTACCGGGATAAAAAGTAGCCAATATGCTATTCCAGACTATAATGTATCTCTGTGTTTAATTTCATTCATATGAGTTCAGCCATTCTATTGTATTTTCAAAAACTAAAACAAACCTATCCCACGGGAACCATACATTTTACCGGGATAAAAAATAGCCTATCTGCTATTCCAGACTATAAGCTATCTCTCTGCCAAATTTTATCCAGATCCGTTTAGCCGTTCTGGTGTTAGTTAGCAACAAACATCCAAACATCCAAACATCCAAACATCGTAACTTTCACATTTATAATATTAATATAGTAGGATGTATTTGGTGAACACCTATGAAGTGGCGTTTTTGAATTTTTTAAAAAAATGTTTTCAAAAACAACTTTTTTTTCTCAAAAACTGCTCCACAGATTTTTATAAATTTATTCTCATAAATTCAAATTTATCCAAGAAATAAAATGGCGTACTTTTTTTCAGCTCAAATTAGTTAAAGGATTTATTTAAGAATTTCGAAATTATTTTTTTTATCAAAATCTCAATCCCCAAGAAAACTGTCACACATTAGAGCAAGTTCGTGCGAACCAGTGCCAGTGGTGTATTTTATTATTTATGTGTAAAAACTTACATTATGCTCGTGTGTGTGTGTAAAATATATACCAACTACATACCAATACAAGACATTAGACATATATAAGAAATATTAACGCCAAAGGTAGATAAGGATGGATTTGTTTTCGCGTGACTAAGAATATGTCTGTTTAATGTATAATTTTATGTTGAATGTATTAATGCACCATATATCCCAGAATGTTCCGCCCCTTGAATATTGCCGTCATAGGCTAGAAGCACACGGGCTTACAAAAACACTTATCTTAATCCTGTACTGGGATATTATAGTAGATTGAGTACCTACGCCTAAACTTACCACTTTAGAGAAAATTGTGAAGAAAACATAAATTTTTAACCATTACAATTTATTATCATTTTTTAATTTATAAATATTGTTCAAAAGGCATGTTTAAGCAAAATATTTGAAATCAGTTAGTTGGAGTTTACGTAGGTATTCACAATCGTATATACCAAGTCTTTCCAATCCTGGTGATGACCCTCCTACTGCTGAGCCTATAACGCACCGATTGGAACGTTTACGTCTGCTTCAATGTCTAGGGGATATTCATTTTCATTGAAAGGGAAAGGTACCTCAATTACTAAATTATTGTCGAATGCTCACTATAGCAAAAGAAATAAATTATTTTTAGAGAAGTTTCCCTTGATTAGGAGAAGGATCTTACAACTACTAAAGTAAGGATGTATTATATAAGCACCGATTGTTTGCATCATCGCTAAGAGAAAAATTTTTTTAATTAAAACAATAATAATTGTCTTTGTTCTTACCGCAAACGACAGCAACAAAAACGAAGGCTAAAAAGATTAGTTTCATTTTTTTTAACAATAAAGGATTTTCTTTTTCTTGTGCTCACACAATTTTTTTAAGTGACTTTCTATATCTGTAGTATCTTCAAAAGCGCAAAGCTATTTATACTCACAGTGTAAATAGCTAGTGCACGCATTTATCTAATATTTTTACTAGCAAATGATATTCACCGTAGTTATGCAAGCCCTCTTGAGGAAATTGAGCTGAGAATCTATACTTCACGAACTCTTACAAAACCCTTTAAAAAACATGGTTATTTTACGCTATCCCATAGAAACCATGATTTTTTCCGGGGTTGAAATTAGCCTATGCCATTTTCTGAACCCTAAATTACCACTACCTATGCAAGGAATAGTGTCTCTATGAAAAATTAAAACAAATCTATCCCACTCGAAATATCCATCCATCCATCCATCCATCCATCCATCCATCCATCCATCCATCCATCCATCCATCCATCCATCCATCCATCCATCCATCCATCCATCCATCCATCCATCCATCCATCCATCCATCCATCCATCCATCCATCCATCCATCCATCCATCCATCCATCCATCCATCCATCCATCCATCCATCCATCCATCCATCCATCCATCCATCCATCCATCCATCCATCCATCCATCCATCCATCCATCTATCCATCCATCCATCCATCCATCCATCCATCCATCCATCCATCCATCCATCCATCCATCCATCCATCCATCCATCCATCCATCCATCCATCCATCCATCCATCCATCCATCCATCCATCCATCCATCCATCCATCCATCCATCCATCCATCCATCCATCCATCCATCCATCCATCCATCCATCCATCCATCCATCCATCCATCCATCCATCCATCCATCCATCCATCCATCCATCCATCCATCCATCCATCCATCCATCCATCCATCCATCCATCCATCCATCCATCCATCCATCCATCCATCCATCCATCCATCCATCCATCCATCCATCCATCCATCCATCCATCCATCCATCCATCCATCCATCCATCCATCCATCCATCCATCCATCCATCCATCCATCCATCCATCCATCCATCCATCCATCCATCCATCCATCCATCCATCCATCCATCCATCCATCCATCCATCCATCCATCCATCCATCCATCCATCCATCCTAGAGATTTATAATACAATTCATTTGCTGGCATTTTAAAATGTTCATGAATTAAAATTTGTAATTCATTCCTGGTGGTTTATAGAGATTACATTGTTTACTATAATATGAAATTCCAAAACATTCTTTTTTTTAAGACAGGCATTTATTTACGAAATGTTAAGACTAGTTGGTTTCTTCGAAAAAAAAACTTTCAAGCTATTTTTGAAATTAAGTTAATTTTTAAGTGCATAACATAAAAGTCTTTCCTGAAATTCTTGCAAATAACGGCACGGATTTTTGTGATAAGATTTTTTGCCAAAAAACGGAAATCTAGTCCCGATGGTTTCAGTAAGCAATAAGTTAAAAAAATTCTTTCTAAATTTTTAAAGCTAAAAAAAATTGTCAAAAGAATTTTTTCTCGAACCACAACCTGTTTGATGCTAAACTTATTTAGGGTAGGGTGGGGCACTGTCGACGATGGGGCACTTTAGACCTCCTTAATTACAGAAAATCGGTTTGCAATATTATAAGAAATATTTTGATGATAAATACTACAACACTGTATGAACATATGCAGACGCGAATCATAACAGTTCTAGTTCAGGGTTGGAATTGAATACTCGGGTGTGGCTGGTTCGAATTCGTCCATACGCTCCACATGCCATTCTGACCAGGCCAATGTCACTGTATAGCCCGTACAGTTCGTCATTGAATCTTCTTCTCCATACTCCATTGATATACAAACATACATTACCAAATATCACCAGATGAATCTCTCTCTCTCAAAGCACCCTAGCCTTTTTCATCGGATTGTGCAGGACTGGGATGATAAGGGTCCTTGAGACGAGAGGGTATGTTAACTGTATAAATATGCACTCTACATATTGTATCTGTCTGAATGTGTTTCTAACAATTTTTTACTTAGAATCAAATCCGAATCTAGTTAACTTATGTTTCTTGTATTCAGGCCTTGATTGACTAAAGGCAAACTTAATTTTTGATGGCTAAAAGACGAAATATGCCATGAAATGCTGCTAAATATGAAAAAGAAACCAGCTGTGTCAGAAAATTCCTCAGATCTCAGAAGCACATCGTTATACAAAGCACAACAATGTGTCTTCCTTGCATACATACAAAAATATTTCGTCGAAAAGGGTATCACGTAACATTTTCAGTTAATTTGAAAAATATCACTGAATCATCATTTACTTTACGGGCACTGTTTGTGCACTTCTTTCATGCATGATGAGCCAACGTAAGCCAAGTATTTTTGTTTGCATTATAATTTATATTTATTTGGGTAACAAGATATAAAAGAAAAAAATGAGCAAAATCTGTAAAAACATTTCCTTGCAGTCAAGTAACTTTCCAAAATAATTTAGCGACCCAGTCCTAAAATACCAAATAATGTTTCTAATGGCAATAATCCTCCTAGACCTCCTAACCCTCCTGATCCTTCTCCGAGTCCTTGTGATCCTCCTGCTGTTTCGGCTAGTACACCAATTGGAACATTTGCGTTAAGCCTTGCGTCAGCAAAAGTATAATATTCATTTCCGATTCCGGAAACTCTAACATCTTTATCGGCTTGTTTTAAAAAGAGAAGATATTATTAAACTTATCATTATTTATTTTAAGCTATATATAAATACTTACCTTTTTGTTTAACTCCTCCTGAACCATAATTTGGTAAGGAACCATAATTTGGTAAAGAACCATAATTTGGTAAAGAACCATAAGTTGGTAAAGCTTCACTTGCGTGTATCATTGCTGAGAAAAAAAACGAAAAATCACAAAATAAAGATTTGAATAAGAACGCAATGTATCTCGGTACTTACCGCCGAAAACGACTGCAACAACAACGGATGTCAAAAGTTTCATATTTGCAGAATAAAGGATTTTTTTATTGTTGTGTTTACAAGACAACTTAAAGTCACTCTTTATTTTTTATTAGAAATCCCATAGCTATTTATACTCAAATGGTTTACAAAATTCAGACACAAAATTAAGAAAATACGTAAGTAAATCGTATCGTGACGTGTGCTTAAATTGAAATTCAAAATTAATCAAGTTTTTAATGTAGCTTAGTTCACGATTTTCCACTGAAACTATATTTCTGTTAAAAAAGTATGGCTCGATTTTAATGAAAAGATACGAAGTTCAATCATTGTGCGACACCCGAAGAGCTCATTATAGGAACGCAGCAAATAATGTTAACAAGGAACTTAGATGATAAATGAATAAATCCTTAAAAAAATCGAGGAACCTAACAGAATCTAGCCGTGTTTTAGTAATAATTGCTTGGAACGTATTTTATTTGTAAGAAAGAGATATGAGCAGTCATAAAACATCCGAAAATTCGTTTTTTTGTTTCTTCAAACACAGGATGAGATAGCCAATCCCTAGAATTGCTCGGATTACGATCTAATAGCTTGCAATTGGACGTAGGCAGAAAGGTGCCTTATAAGGACTTCGAGGCTACGATGATCTTAGCACTCTACAAAATAGCTAAATTATTAACTGTTTGGTGTGCCACTGTGGATCGTAAAAACTTCTGGATTGTAAAAAAAAAATTTTTATTTGAGGTTGACAAAAAATTATTGTACTCAGGTCAATCAAAAAACTGTTGAAATCTTTCGCTATTGTGAATAATGCACTTGAGTACGGGTTATTGCCTTTTCAGAACAATCTTTGGTAATTGCCGATGTTGCTTAGTAAATAGTCCAATCATTTGTCTACGAGCTCTTAAGTGGCATATACACAGGTCAAAACCTCATCAAGCATGGGAGAGTGTGTGCAATACCTATATACATATATGTTGAATGCTTGAAGAAAAATCTCACATGCTTGATGAGATTTTGACCCGTGTATATGCCGCTTTAAGCTATATTTACCGAATTTCCTTTAGCGACAGCACTTCCTTGAAAAATAAAAGCTTGGAATGTATTGCTTTGTGAGCAAAATTTGGTGAGATTTGTTTCCATTCTTTGCCAAGAGCAGCACAAGCGACGTAGCATAGCAAATAATAGGTTAGGTTTGGGTGCTGGCAGAGGGAAACATGTTCTACTCCACCACACTCAGGTCTATATATTCCCATTGTGATACCAATATTGGGGGCTCACCATTTCCGTATCTTACCATACTCGCTTTCATTACATAGAACATTTTGCTTCCAGCCATCCAGTCCTCTTGTGAACCTGTAGATCTGTCATTGCACTCTGCGACAACTCTCTCGATGTTATCGAAAAAGGGTCTGCCAAGAGTGTTATAATTCTTAAATTGCAGAGGCCTGTGCGCAGTGAAGAAGAAAGTGGGGGGTTTTTTTTTTCTTTTAATCGTTAGGGGGGTTCATTAGGAGTCTATGTATAGCTGTACTCGACGTCCTAGCTCTATTGCATGGGCCACCATCTTGATTTTTAGGAAACATTTTGTTTTGTTGACTGAAACTCTCTGGTTAAGCGGTTGTGTTTAGATCTACCTCTGCCTAATTTTGTTTTGTTTTTATTTAACAGTGTTATTTATCAAACAAATTTGTGCTAAAACCTTTTTAACAAGTTCTTGGCATTAAACTTTTAAACTTGTGTATGCCTTATTCTATTCGAGTGTCACCTAAAATAATTATTTTTTAATGTGGATAAATGAAAACGAAAATTTGTTTTTTTTTATTTTATTGAATTGTTCTCATACATACATCATAGTGGTAATTCTCTCTACGTTTCATCATTATCTCAATGACAACTTTGTCTCTCCTCTTGGGTGATCATAAAGAACACAAATAAAATAAAATAAATTAAAATTTATACGGAACATCAAAAAAAGTAAAAAAGAAAAAGAAACACAAAAAAAAAAAAAAAAAAACAAAAATAAAACATAGATAAACAAATTGATATATTAAACAATGGCTTCTTGCGCTTTATGTAAAAATGTCACAGACTATATGATTGACTCAATTATGTGTCAGGGAAATTGCAGACAACTTTTTCACGTCACATGTATCGACGCTCCTTTCAGCACAATTAAGCTTTTTAAGGACAGAAAATCATTTTACTATTTCTGCAACGAATGTGACCCGTTTGTTCTCACAAATATCTCTCGTGACGTGCTAGAAAACAGAAAAAATCTTGAAAACCTACATGACCAGTTGCTGAATTTGGCTAAACAAGTTGAAACATTAACCTCTGTTTCTCAAACGCACGATATGCAACCACAAAGCGTTAAAAGACAAACCAGAAATAATACAAAAATCAAAAATACCACGACCATCATAAAGCCAAAAAAATCATCGAAACGAAAAAGTGACGAATTAGATGCAGAAAGCTCTCTCCAAAATCCTTCGATGAAAAAAACGGCTAAGTCAATATTTGATTCACATACACTTACTCGTAAATTGACTAATTTTAATTTTAATGTGAATTCTGCAATTCCTCAAACTCTTCTTCCTCAAACTCTTCTTCCATCAACATCAGCTCCAAAACTTGCCAATTCAAGCTCAACTATAATAGCTCCATCTTCTTCGTTTACCTTACCTACTAATACAACAAAAACAACAGATATCGCAACTGCTTTGCTATCAGTTAATCCATCATCACAAACACATCAAATTTCACCAAACTTAGCAACTAAGTCTTTGACATCATCGTCTTCAAATTCAAGCTCGATTAATGAAGTCCAACTTAAGGCAGCACAAAGATTTAAATGCTTATTTTTATCCAACTTTGATCCAGCCACAAACTGCGAAAATATTTGTAAATTCGTCACTTCCCTGTTCCCAAATGCTAAATTAAAAATTGAACGACTTCAAACAAAAAGTAATGACTACACATCCTTTAAACTGTATGTTACCCAGGAAATATTCAATCAATTACTTGAAAAATCATTATGGCCGGATAATATAATTATTCATGAATTTGTAAACAAAAGGAATAATATTCGCCCTTTTCAAAACACACTGACAAGACATGCAAATCGTCGCCACTAATAAATTTTTTATATCAAAATGTGAGAGGACTTCGGACAAAGACCAGTAAGGTCTTCTTTTCAACAATAACCTGCTCTTATGACGTTATTTCCCTCACCGAAACATGGCTGTATGCTGGTATCAATGACTGCGAACTTTTTGATAGCACATTTAATGTTTTTAGACGTGACCGGTATTCAGATCCGAATATAGATACCGTGGGAGGTGGAATCTTGATTGCTGTAAGATCGTCTTTCATATCTACGCCAGTACATGTTCCTGTAGCCCTTGACAATGAATTTCTCTGCGTTAAAATATCTTTAAGTAACAAAAACATTTACCTTGTTACTGTATATATAGTTCCGGGAAGTCGCTGTGATGTTTATGATAAAGCTTTTGAATTCATTAACTATATCAATGAATTATTAGAATATAACGACGAGCTGATTTGCCTCGGCGATTTTAATCTTAGCAATATTGCTTGGTTACGATGTCCTGAATCGAACGTAATGTTGCCAACTGGACATCTTAAATCTGGTGACTCAAAACTAATTGACGATTTAAACTCACTTGGACTACACCAATTTAACGATGTTTCTAATTGCAATGGAAGAATTTTGGATCTAATTTTCGCAAGCTGTGATGAAGATATTGTTGTGAAAAATTCAACAGATCCTTTAGTAGTTGAAGATAACCATCATCCATCTTTATCTTTTTCTCTTTCTTTTGATTTAATATTTCATTCTGACCTTAATGAAAACTTTTACACTTTTAATTTTAAAAAGACAGATTTTAACAAATTAAATTTGCTGCTGTCACAAGTTGATTGGTCATATCTCAATAATTGTTTAACTGTGAACACTATGGTCTTTGAATTTTATAATGTCTTGTTTGATTGTTTTTTAAAATGTGTACCTCTAACTTCTGTAAAATCGAGATCATCAGTTCCAGATTGGTATGATAGTGAAATTAAAAGCCTTAAGAACCTCAGAAACAAGTTTTGGTCAGTTTATAAATTATCTCGAAGTGAAGCCGACTTTGAAAACTTTTGCCGTGCTCGTGAAAATTTCAATAGATCTTCAAGTTTAAAATATTTGAATTATCTGCAGAAAGTACAAAGAGATCTTAAAATGAATCCAAAATATTTTTGGAACTTTATAAATAGTAAAAGGAAGTCTTGTCCATATCCGTCTGTTCTTAAGTCAAACGATATATCTAGTCATGACCCTCGTGTTATTACACAATTGTTTGCAGACTTTTTTCAAAATGCCTTTAACTGTGATACTAACATCTGTGATACTTTAAACTGTGATACTTCGAACTGTGATATACTTGACGAAAATAGCCAAAATTTTGGCTTTTTGAAATCATTCTCTTACTTGACTGATATAAACTTCAATATTAATTCTGATAACATTGCTAAGTTCATATCTAATCTTGACGAGAATTGTAAACCAGGTCCGGATGGTATACCTTCTATTATTTTAAAAAAATGCGCAAATAATTTGCTTTTCCCTTTATCCACTCTCTTTAATTGTTCTCTGTTTTCTTGTCAATTTCCGTGTATTTGGAAAAAATCCTTCATAATCCCTTTACACAAAAAAAGTAAAAAAAACGAAATTCAAAACTATAGGCCTATAGCCAAACTATCGGTTATTCCGAAGCTTTTTGAAGCTATTATTTGTGAATCTCTGTGTTTCTATGTCAAATCAGTCATTGTTCCGAATCAACATGGCTTTACAAAAGGTCGCTCTACTGTAACGTTTCTTATGGAGCTAACCGAACTGTGCATTGATGCATTTAAGAAAAAGAAAGTAAATGACTGCGTCTTTACGGACTTTAGTAAGGCATTTGATAAACTCTCTCATAAGATCTTGCTAAAAAAGCTAAGAAATCTTGGTTTTAGCGAAAATTTTGTTATGTGGCTTCAATCTTATTTATTAAACAGATCTTATGCAGTGTTGTTTAGCGATTGTCCATCAAATTATTTTACAGTTAACTCTGGAATACCACAGGGTAGCCATTTAGGACCTCTACTTTTTATTTTATTTATTAATGACTTACCATCTATCTTGAAGTATTCTAAATGCCTCATTTACGCGGATGATGTGACAATTTTTAAAACTATTTCTAGTGTTAGTGATTGTGAAATGTTGCAATCCGACCTTAATTCGTTTTTTGACTGGTGTGTTCGTAATTGCTTGTCTCTTAATATAAATAAATGTAATTTTATGAGCCTCACAAGAAAACTTTTAGTAACTCCATTTAATTATTCGTTAAATTGAATTTCCCTATCTTGTATGGAAAACGTAAATGTTCTTGGCGTCTTATTAGATCGAAAGCTTGAATTTATTCAGCACATCAACTCCATATCAAATAGAGCCAATTCAATTCTAGGCTGGATTAAGAGAGAGTCACGGCAATTTTCAGATCCTTTTGTTACAAAACAGCTTTTTATAACATTTGTTCGTCCCATTCTTGAATATGCTTGCCAGGTTTGGTCACCCCATTACGAATGCCATATATTAAGGTTAGAACGTGTTCAAAAAAGATTTCTGCGATTTGCCTTGCGGGGCTTAGGTTGGGAAAATCCTTACGAGCTTCCCGCATACATCAGTCGACTGAAACTAATTGATTTGCCATCCCTTGTGAATAGACGTTCTTATTTAAGTTTTGTTTTTATCGTTAAATTAATAAATGGTAACATAGACTCTTTGTACCTTTTGTCTCGAATAAATTTTAATATTCCTCAAAGAAACTTACGGAATCTACCTAGCTGCTTAAATGTACCAAACTGTCGTACTAATTATGAACGATTTTCTCCCTTAAACAAAATGTTTGAATTATTTAATCTTCTCAATAATAGATGTGACAACTTATTTGACCAATCGTTAAATTTTTCATCTAAATTTCAGTCAAATTTGTATTCAATTATATAATTGTACTCTTATTATAATAGACATAAGTACTTATATCTGAAGCTAGTCTTTAGCTATGTAAATAAATAAATAAATAAATAAATACATAAGTCGTTTAATTTCAATTTGTATCTAAAAATGGACTTTACGTTGTTCAGAATTTAATTGTTTACATTTTTGTGTATGACAACATTTTCCCTACGACTAATATTTTCCGACTTAATCTTGAAAACAAGAAGAAAAAGAAAATATCAAATAGAATTTTGTTGCTAATTTGTTTGGTTCTTTTTAAAAAAAAATTTTTAATATCTTTTAATTTATTTTAAAGCTTTTTTTTAAGACTACTTTTTTTTTGATGATAATGGGCTCTGCAAGACTGACATACTCTTTAAAAATTTCGCCGGCTAAAGTGTCAGTTTTAGGCCAAAATTCATCATTAGTTTTATTGTCGTCGTTATCGAAGACCAGCAGCTCCCAAATTTCCACTATGTTCTCCGGATATTAAGTCGAAAAATATTAGTTGTATACTTAAAAATAGTATGATGACCAAAGTTGTTGTTCATTCAATTTTAAACATTTTTTGTTTCCCTTTGTAAGAAACAAGTTTCTTATAAAAAGAACACGGACATACAAAACAGAATTTTCCTATAAAAATATGCTTTAAGAAAAAACGCTTGCTTTATTTTTAAATAACAAAAACAAAAAACAAAAAAATAAATATATACTACAGTAATTCTAGCACTTTGATACATTAAACTAAAACAGCGCCTTCCCGTTTGACGTCAAACTCAATGTGTGTCTGTAAGGTAGAGCCACGTAGAGCACAGAACAAAATAAAAACAAAAATGCAAAGGCGATGTGTGTCCGTGACGTAGATGCGGAGAACTTAACAAAAATGAGAACGGTAATAAATAGCTAACCATAATTGAAGAATAGGTACGTACGCTGCTTTACGAAACAGTAGAAATACATGTGATTTGTATACCCAACCCGCAATGACTTTTTGATAAGTTTCGGCAAGTTTCGTTCACTTTCGTTTCCGTGCGTAATGTACGCTTTGAATCGTACATTACGTACGAAAATCTGACATTTCTTGTTTTCTAAAGGATATTCTTCTTCTTTCTAAAGGCTATTATGCGCAACTAATGTACTTTACAAATCGGAAGGAAACTTTTCGCTCGGTTTTGACACTTCCTTCCTTTTTCTTTCGCGTATTATGGTTGGGCCTTAAGGCGCTATCTGGTTTGGCTGAACTATAATGGCCGGAAACAAACAGAATCTAGTGTCAAAACCGAACGAAACGATGCCGCCCAACGTGTGAATTGAACACTCTACCCATAATGGACGAATTGCCGCGGAAGCAAAACATGTATTTACCTCTATAATAAGATGACTGTGACGTCACTTACAAAGTTAGCATACATCTCACTCTAACTCATGTCCATTTACAGTCAGATGCAAATTTTCATCCGTATGAAGTGCGAAAACGAGAGCAGTTTATGTCCGTAAACTAAACTGATCAAAACTTGACGAAACGGAGCAAACCGCTATTTCGAGCGTGAGATACGAATTGCTTGGTGTCGCACAATAACTCCGGCCGTTCCGGCTATTATAGTTCAGCATTACGTTTTATCATGCAAATACATGACCATGTTTTTCCTAAGGGTGTGTTGACATTTAAAGAACATTTAGATGGGCATTTTCGTGTGTCACAGAAAGTTTTTATAAACATTAAATTTTACAAATTGAGAATCGGTGTTGTTTAAAAAAGTGTTTCATACAAGGAATATTTTTTACATTGCTGTAAATAAGCTCCTACGCGGTGCTTTTGTTCAGGTTTCTTATTAAGCGTGTTTTTCTTATTAGCGTCATTTACTGTATAGGTACCTACTGTTTCTTTGAGATATGTGAGTTTTTAGTCTGATGTTTGTGAATAATTGCTGATTTGCTCCAAGGCTCCGTTCTGTCGCTGACTCTCTTGTCTAAGATATCTAATCCACTTAATTGTTTTTCTGAAGACAGTAACCTCAGCTTTTCATATTTGTTTCAAGATTCACAAAACTGTTCTTCGGATGTAAGTTATTCGGGTAGTCTATGCCACTTTCCATGAATGGAAATCGCATCGGATAGCCGAACAGCTTTGCTGCTAAATGTTTAGGTTTACTTAGTAGATATGGGTTTTCCAATTCTGATCTGGATTCAATCACATAATAGTATGTGCTACTGCAGGATACGATTAAAAAATAAAGTGCACGACTGGGTCGTACGAACTTGCTCTAATGTGTTAAAATGGTTTTGGGTGCTTGAGATTTTGGGAAAAAAGCGTTGAAAAAATCATATGAAATTTTATAAATCACTTAAAAATCAATACCTAAAACGTTTTTTGGAGAAAATGAAGTAAGCCATCAGGTTTCTTTTACGTTTTTGAATTTTTACGAAAAAAAATTTCAAAATCGTTGGAGCAGTTTTTTCAAAAAACAGTTTTTTTTGAAAAACTTTTCGAAAATATATTCCAATTTTTTTTTGAGTATGCCAACTTCTAGTACTTTGTAGTTTTTATCAGAAAAATAAAATTAGAAAAATATAGATTAAGCCGTTTTTGGAAAAAACGAAAATTAAAAAAAAATTTTGAAACTTTTTTAAAAAACTCAAAAAAACTTTTTTTGAAAAATTTAAGAATTTATATTATTTCTTTTATAAAAGGGCTTTTACATTAAAAATTTCATCGAAATCCGTCAAGTGGTTTACGAGAAAATCGGATTTCAAAAAACCGGTCCTATGGGAGGTACCGTTATAAGACTTTTCCTGAAAAATCTATTCCAACCAAAACATAAAGTTTGCACAGAAAACATCACTCAGAAAGTTTTATCAAAATCGTAGGAGCCGTTTTTGAGAAAACTTAATTTTTCACAAAAAATCGTATGGCAGGTACCGTTAGTTTTGGAGCTAGGATGCTAATTCCAAAAACCCCTCTGTAGGACGTCATAATAATACTATGTACCAAATTTGAAGCAAATCGGTTAAGCCGTTTAGGCTGTAGGTAACTATACAGACAGACAGACACACGGACAGACAGACAGACAGACAGACAGACAGACAGACAGACAGACAGAATTGTGGGACCCACTTTTTTCGACTTCTCTATCATCGTAATGTCATGTTTGATTGTTAGAATTTTTTTTTTTTTTTTTACGAATGCATAACTTGCCTTATAGTACCTATAATCGCAAGTAAAAAGCCTTAACCACTACCGACACATTTATCTCTTGAACGCTTGAACATCGCGGTAATAGTTCTTATGTAACCTTGTATTATCAATACTTCTACGTATAAAGTGTGATCCATCGAAGTAGCCAGGTCCATTCACCAGGCCCATCAATTAAACCTTGATCTATACTTCAAACGTAGGTACTGTTTAGTATAGCTAGTAATTTCATAGCCGCACTAAAAAGATGTAGAATTGTTAGAATGGTGTACATGGCTTGATTTGTCTATCTTATTTTCCTAAACGCTCGTACCGTGTTAACTCATTAACACCTTGTGTGAGGATTTATGTAAAAATATAATGCACTACTGGGTCGCACGAAATTGCTCTCATCCTAGACAATAGGTATGTATTTTGAAAACAAAAAATATATGTATTGTGACGAAGTCACCTTTTTTAAATACTTGAACCACCAACCACTCTTTCATTCAAATAATTAACAACCGGTAATGTAAATTTATTAAGATCGCAGTTATCATGCTATTTCCGCTTATTTGAATTATAACCGCCCTTTTTTCAATTAGAAACCGCAGCCATATGATCACTCTGCAAATAGTGTATTCATTACACAGCAAAACCAGTTTTACATAGGAAAGTGATTTTTGTGATTACAATTGACAGTATGTTCGTGTCAATATATTTGATATAGGAGGTTGGTTAGGCACACTAAAATTAAGATCTTATTGTATCCCTTAAAAAAATGTATACTTACTAATATAATATTCTATTCATGTTATAGATTAAGCAAATATTAATATGAGATTGTAAAAAATAGCATTGTATAACGCTATGTTAAGAACGTCGGGCCCCTCCCCCTAATCCTTATTGTTGAGCAGACAAGATTTTAAATATAGTTATAAGTTAGGTTTAGGTCAAATTGTACATAAAACAAATTGAAAAAATAAAAAACTTCTTAATCTAACTAAAATTCGAGAAATCATCGATGGTTACACTGTAGGAATACTACTAAGAGCCAAAAGCCTATTCTCCACTACCGGCAAACCAGGTGTACGTGGTGTATCGAGTGATTCCTAATATTTTGTCGCTGATACTCATAATAGCTAAGCGAATATTTCCGTCCTGCCCGTTTCTCTACCGTTTCCTTACCGTAGTACTAGTTAACTATCACTCGTCTATCTCGTCCCTAACTAAAGCCGTACTTAGTACCTACGTTTGATACTGCCGTACATTGGTTACGTTTGATAATGCCAGACATTGGTTACGTTTGATATTGCCGTACATTGGTTACGTTTGATATTGCCGTACATTGGTTACGTTTGATATTGCCGTACATTGGTTACATTTGATACTGCCGTACATTGGTTATGTTTGATACTGCCGTACATTGGTTACGTTTGATATTGCCGTACATTGGTTACGTTTGATACTACCGTACATTGGTTACGTTTGATATTGCTGTACATTGGTTACGTTTGATAATAATTTAAGTATATAAACAAACATACTTTTGAATTATATAACGTTAGTTTAAGCATATAATAGGGTTTTCAAACCGAACTGAAAACACGGTTTTCGTTGAAAACCCCCAAAACCTGAACGAGAACACAAGTTTTACCACACATTTTTGCTAAACACAAGTTTTCGAAAACAACTAGTTTTAAATAAAACCTGTCAAAAACTTGTTGGAATACAAAGCAAACACAATGAAGTTTGTTGTGATTCTTTCAGAACACACCTAAGTTTGTTGTGATTCTTTCCAAATACACCTAAAAAGCGCATATCAAAGCAGCCGAAAATATTTTCATTTCAAAATGTGATAGTCAGTTGTAAAAATGAAGTGAAATTTCGAAGGAAAACTTGAAAAGTGCGGTGTGAATGATTTTCAGGTTTTCGTAAACTTTTAGCTGAAAACCGGGTTTTCGGCTCGGTGTGAATACCCTATAATACAACATCGTAAACCTGTTATACCATTTGAATTATATAACGTTAGACTTAAGCACATATAAAATATTGTACACCCTTATACTACTGCAATTATATAACGTAAGATTTGCTTTTCAACTTGTAACATTTATGAAATTACTCTATTGAACTCGAAATAATAAATAAAACATTTAATATTCCAATCCGGAGTTTTACAGTCTTTTCTTCGGCTGACCATGGATTCACTGAACTACCTCAGCTATAGATAAAAAAGGACAATCTTACAGTATTTGAAATTTTTTTAAATTTTTTTAAGAGTTAACGATTTTCTTTTTTGAAAAAAATAATTATGCAATAATATTTCATCTAGAAAAAAAGGTTACTTTGAAAAACTTTCCGAAAAAATATTTTGAAATTCGTTCAAGTATGTAAATATATGTCAATTCATAGTTTGTTGCATCTGGGAAAGTAATATTAAAAAAATTCAATGTACATACCCGTTTTCAACATATTTCGAAAACCAAAATTTTTTTCAAACGAACAAAAATCATAGAATCGGATGTATAGTTTATGGGAAAACTTGATTTGAAAACATCGCTTCTATGAGAGGTGCCGTTATAAATTGAATTTTGAAAAATTCTTTCTAACCAAAAGATAAACTTCTGAAGAAAATAGCATTCTGAAAATTGTATCAAGATCGTTTTATAAGTTTTCGAGAAAATCAATTTTTTCTCCACGATTGTATGGCAGGTATAACCTTTGTATATATAATCTATATCAATATATATATATACAAGGGTATACCGCTATTTTTATGCATAGAACAAAAATTTAAAAAGCTAATAATAATTTGAAGCAAATCGGCCCATTCGTTCAGGCTCCAGAGGTGCGAACAGACAGACGAACGGATTTATTATATGCCTACTCTTACCAAATTATAGAAAACTGAAAACTGTGAAGAAAACATAAACTTTTAATCATAACAATTTATTATTATTTTGTATTTATAAATTTTGTTTAAGAGGCAAGTTTAAGCAAAATATTTGAAAGCAGTTAGTTGCAGTTAAGGTATTGCCAGTTAACCAAATAAACCAAGTAATGACTGTAATGGTAGGATTTTTCCCAATGCTCCTAAGAATCCTGGTGATGATCCTCCTGCTGCTGTGCCCAAAACACCAATTGGAACGTTTGCGTTTCCAGCAATGTCTAAAACTTCTTCATATTCATTGAAAGCTCCTTCAACTACAACCTTTTTGGATGCTTTATTATAAAAGAAATAAATTAGTTTTTGAGAGGTTTCAGTTGTTTAGGATGAGGATCTTTTAACTACCGCTTTGATCAACTCCATGTCCTCCCCCGTAACCGTATGTTGGCAAGGCACCAGTTGCTTGCATCATCGCTTAGAATAAAACAAAAAAAATAGAATTATTAATTGAAATAAAATTTATTGTGTTTGTTCTTACCGCAAACGACAGCTACGAAAACGGAGGCTAAAAAGATTAGTTTCATTTTTTTAACAATAAAGGATTTTCTTTTTGTTGTGCTGACAAGACTTCTTTGAGTCACTTTCTAAAGTTTCTCAAAAAGTGTTGAGCTATTTATACTCAAATCATAAGGACAAAAAAAAATTAAGTACAAAGTAAATCTTGTGTCAATAGAAAAAGTCGTGACAAAATTTAATCAAGTTTGTGGTTCATTCACGAGTATCTGCTTAATTTTCTGTTAGCACTTCATTTAAAAATGGCTCGTTTTTGAAATAAAATTTTTATTTCGATATTCAAATACACAGAGTTATTTTTCGAATGAATATTAATTATTCTTAGACTTCTTTTCTGTTGATACCAGAGGTCACTTAACTCTACTTTACCAAAACCAATCAGTCGTAAAAAAGGGTGAATGCTTTTTTTTTAAATGGAGACAAGGTTTTCCTTAAAAGTTTTTCGAAAACCGAATGAGAAATTTTATCAGTTATGCACACATATAGATACATTTATGTCAAAATTTATATGCTACATATGTATATTAAATAATTACATTAAACACGTATATTAAAGATTTTGAAGGAAAAATAATAAGACGGTCCTTGCAAAAGCAACAGCCAATCCTTAACAACAGTTTTTAGAACTTTCGTCTATCTGTCGGTGTTTTTGTACACACATCAAGCAAAAGCTACTGCATGGAATTGAATGCAATTTTCACCAAAGTATTGGTATAGAGCAGGTCTAACTTAAAATACGGCTCAATTTCACCGCAGTTAAAAATATCTTATTCCACACGATGGCGTACAAGAAGGCCTTGGAATCAATCAATCGCAATCTACAAGACATCCGTTTCATCGAGGTTAGCCAATGTCTCAAATGCTCCGTGCTCTTGGCCCGAGTACATACAATTAGGCTGACGCAAAGCATGAGACCTAGCTTATGGTGTGCAACTCTCAAGGACGTCATTTCAGGAATCGAATGAGCTCTACTAGAGAATACTTTATTTCAAATAACACATAAGAGCGTAGTACCTACCTCGTGGGGAAGTGGTTAGTATGTCGGGCTGACACGCCGAAGGTTCTGGAACTGGAAAGTGGATGCGCCATATAGCAGGACCTGGATGATGGGTGATTCTATGCAGCTTCTCCTTGGTTTATCTAAACAGCACTTTATTCTCCAATTATAAGTTCTATTCTAAAGAAACGTAGTTATTTAGCGATATTTCTGTACTATCAGTGACTTGTGAAGGTAAGTATTAGTAGAATATACCTTGAAGTTATACCTGGCGAGGCCCAATAAGTTTTGATCAGGTCCGTAACATTTGATCAGACGTTTATTGATGAAAGCGTTTTCACACTTCATTTTATCCTTATAAAAAAAACATTAGTTACTACTTTTTTCTTCATATCACGTCAAGCATTGTATGCAGCTCGAACTAAATTTTAGTTTACATTTTTCTCTCCAAACATTAGCTCCAAACTCCAGCTAAATTTTGAGAGAAGATCGTTGTGTAGAAAGTGCCACTACAAACAGCTGTTCTCTAAAAATTAATGCCAATGATTTTGAAGTTAATTTTAAAAAGTCCTCTTGCCGCAAACAAGATGATCAGCCCAAGGCAATAATTGCATTACTTTAGAGATGGCGTTTGACTATATCCAAAACACTCATCAAACAAAAACTCTCCAATATCCATTTTTGTTGCAAAACCAAACACAAAATTATTCGATTTTATTTATTCGATGACAGAAGCTTTAAAGAAATGAAAATGAAAATATAGCTGTTCTCTAATTCATGTACGTACGCACAGAAAAGTTAAAAAGGAACATTAAAATATCGTTGTTTTTTGACTATTTTTGTAAAAAAAAAAAAAAAAGAAAACACTATTTAAAATATGTATTTGAATTTCTTTTAACAGAATTATTATTATTTGTATTTGTATCTCCACTCGAAATAATATTTTATATCTTAAACAAATTTTTTGGGAGGAGATTCAACCCCTACCATAACCCCTACAATTCTCCCTTTGAGCTACGCTCTGAAAAAATCTGGCAAAATTTAGCTCGAAATAAATGCGCCGAGCAATTTATCAGTCCGCTAAATTTCGACAGTTGAAAAATTTACACTGCGGAACAAAACTTTGATATTTTAGCTGGAACTGCGTACCATTCAGCCAAAATGATTTGCTAAATTTTAGCTTGGCTAAATTTTGGAGATCAAAAACAAAAGCTGGGCTAAATTTTGGAGAGAATTTTGTATGGGAACTAAATTTTAGCTCGAGCTGCTTACTATGCTTCACTGCTGAGAATTCTTCAACTTCATCCTCATAAGACGTTCCTAGATTATTTTACCGGAAATTTTAGAATTATTGGTCATTGCTCGAAAAATAACTTCCTTATTAACACTGTCTTGAGCTGCTTCACAAAAGTTATTGCCTTCGAACTAGTATACCTACAGTGTACACTGTACACCCTGTATAGTCCAAATTGGTTTTTTTAACTGGTTACCAAATTTCAGCTTGTTATGAATACTTTCTAATTTACTTGGAATTATGTATTTCATATTAATATTGAATCGTGCATATTATGTTTTGAAACTGATTTATCTTGAAAACGTACAAATAACGGGTGTTTTTTAAGAGCTCGAGAATTTTGAATAATAGACAGAATAGTTGTTAGAATGAATTTTTTATTATTATAACAAATTCTACCAACAATTTTGTTGAAAGGACCGACGTTTATATTGGCTGCGGTTCATGTGATAATTCAAGCAGAAGTGTTTTCTTTTATAATGCACAATCGCTCAATGGGTTTGTTATAGCCCGTTTAATGATAAGTCAAGATGGGAAATTAGGAAGGAAGGGAAAGGCGGTGTCGATGAACATTGGTCTTGAATGTTTGAAGATCAAAATGGCAAGGAAAAATTTAAGGGGTAGAACGCAGCTTGTAAAAAAAACCGGTAAAACAAAGAAAGACATGAAACATTTCGACGATGTTTAAGTGATGGAAATGTTTCTATAATGTTTCTCTCTCCTATCAATATTAACGTTTTTTCCGAACTCCACCGAGCAGGTGTAGAACAGTTTGAGAAGCACCTGCCTAGAGATGGGAGTTATACTAGAGCTTAGGGCGTATAAACGCTTTGTAAAATGTAGCCAGATCAGAAGGGGTGAAAAACTTCTTGCATCTATTAAGAAAGCCTAAGCATCTTGCAGCATTCTTGGCAAGCTCAAGTAAATGATCATTCCAACGAAGGTTGTCACTGATACACATACCGAGTACCTACGGATAGCTTTTCGGGCTCTTCGATGCAAATACCATTCATGGATAATGGCATAGCGGGTATGTTTAGCTTTAACGACAAAAGACAGCATTGAGTTTTCGACGCATTAAACTCCACACGATTTCTAATACCCCAATTAACAAATTTTCGATAAAAGAGCTTCAAGCCAAACTCTATCAAATGCCTTTGAAATATCAAGCGCAATAATCTTGATTTCACCAAAGCGATGCAAAGATTTGTTTCACTGTTCGGTGAGATATGCCATCAGATCACCAGTGGAACGATTGCTGCGAAAGCCGTACTGCCGGTCATTTAAAAGATCCCGATCTTCGAGATATTTCTTGAGCTGACAAGTTATAAGCGTTTCCATGACCTTGGAAAGAAGGGACGTCAGTGCAATTGGTCGTTAGGAACAGAGGGAGGATGAGCCACCTTTTTTTGGGACGGGCTGGACAATTGCTGTTTTCCATCTACTAGGAAAGATTCCTGTACGATAGGAGCGATGTAAAAGCTCACGCAGTGGTTTTGAAAGCGATGCAGAACACCTCTTCAGAAATATAGTGGGTATAATATCCGGGACAGCGGATTTGTGTATATCAAGATCTTGAAGAACTGTTGTTACTGTACGAGTGCGGAAAATACCTGTCCCATAGAAGAATTAACGTTCTCAAGTAAAGGAGGGGCATTGTTGCTTGCAGGCAACGTAGAACTTGCGGCAAAATGATCTGCGAGCATATTCGCCTTCTCTGAAGAGCTGACAATTGGTTTATTGTCGACGATGAGCGTTGGAACTGAGTTCTTGACGTTTTTTACAAATGACCGGAAGTTTGTACTGCCTTTGGGACATTGCAGAATTGTTTGCCGTAACTTCTGGTCATGTTAAAGTTCCTTTTTTTGAATAACGGAGTTGCAGGAGTTCCTGACTTGTTTGTGTTTCTTCCGATTTCCCTGTTAGGTGGGGTTAAGATTGGTCGTATGGGTATGGGAAAGGAGTTCATCGCCACTTTCCTGAGTAACCAAAATTATGGACAGCTAAATCCATCGAAGTTGCACCGCTAGAGGCTAGACGTTTCTTTTATGCTGCTTTTCTTGTGTCCAGTCGCCGAAAGATTTCTTTTGCTTGTTAAAGTAAACTTATAGCAATATACCTTGCAATAAGCTTCTTTTTCTTACTTGTCAGATTATTTTAAACCAAATGGGAACATATTAGATCCGAGTGAACGCGTTCAGTAGAATCATCGAAAGTGTGTTTAATGGCCTAACAATTGCAATTAATCTTTTTTTGTTTTATTTTTTTGAAAAGAGGGTAATTTTTAAATTTGGAAAGATAGAATTACAAGTTGTTTGAAAAGAATTAGAAAAGAAAAAGGAAGAAGAAAAAAAGACAGTGAAATGACAAGAAAAAAAAAATACAAACCATGATAGGATAGGGTTTAAGGGTGAATTGAAAAACAATACAAAATTTAAAGTAATATTTTATTTATTAACTTTTATGCTTTGCATTTTAAAACGAAATTCAGCTGTACATGTTTTCATACTATTGTAACCATCTTAACCAATTACTGGTTATGTTAGTGCTGGTGTAACGCTGTTCATTGTGTTAACTGGAAGACTAGCAAAAGGTGCAAGGTCTCCAATTCTTGAATATACATTTTCATTTCCGATAATACTCGCTGTCTCTACCACTGTGAAGATAGTTTACAAATATTGAATTGATGTTAAGATTTTAAAAAATATCAAAAATACCGTTTTGTATAACATCTGTCGGAACAATGTCTCTGATTGCAGGTAATCCAAGAGAAGGAATCAGAGTTGGTTCAGCTGAAGCTACTCTCACATTTAACATAGCTAAGGAAAACAAACAAATAAAATGTAAAATAATCTCAGTTGGTTAAAATTAAAAAAAAAAAAAGTATAAAAGAACAAGAATTTAAAACAACTTTACCGCAAAAGGCTACAATAAGAAGGGAGACGATGACTCGTTTCATTTTTAGAAGGTTTTCCGTATAGTTCTTCTTGAGTTCTCAACAAGTTGTAACTTTCTATGTTTGAATATACAAATTCAAGGGCTTTTTGTACTCACAAATTGGTAGCTAATGAAAACATTAAAATAATTTTAACACTTTGTTCGGTCGGGAGTCGTGACCTTCGTTAATTATATTACACACACGTTATAAGTTTAAAGACTAGTTTTAGTTTTGTAATTTAAATTTCCTTGTAATTAAGTGTGTATTTATAATTATTGTAGTATTTTGCATTCAATAACCAAAAAAAAATATTCTAGTTTTGTTTCAAATGATGATATAAATATTTTTAGAATTTTTTTTGCAGTTAAGTCCATTTTCAACACAATGTACTTTATCTTAATACGAAACTTTAAACCGTGAAACCAATAACCATGATGATAGGATCGAATTTGATGGATAACTTTGAAATCCTAGTGTGTTTAAAAGATTCATTCATTACCCACGTCTTCAAAAAGGGTAATAAATTCGGCATCACTAACAACTACAGACCGATTTCCAAGCTCTCTTCTAATCCAAAGCTTTTCGAGCAAGTAGTTTGTGATATTATAACGTTTTTCTGCAAAAAAATTAATCGGCCGTCAATTCATCCATACCATCAGTCTACTGTGACTAATAGCCCAGTCATTTTAAGCATTTTAAACCCCAATCTGCGGAAAAATTCCAACCAAGCTGAATTTTGGTACACACCTTTATTACGGCATTGTTATAAAGATGTGAAAAATCGACATTGACATCGTGCCGGCAAAAAAAGTTATGAAGGTCAAAAGGTCACGAAAACCTAAAAAAAAACAGTTTTTCGCAAATATCTCGGTTTCTATAGTTACCGAGATATGGCATTTCGAAAAACAGGTCATTTTTCAAAATTCGCCAAAAAATGCCAAAAAATGAAGAATTCCACCTTATTTCTTCGGATATACCCGAGAAATCATGAAATATTGCTGCTTTTATGGCTCCTTGTTAAAATCACCAACTTGCTTACCATTATCATTGCATTATATTTTTATAGTAATTTCATGTAACGTGTTTTTTAGTTGTGAACTTCGTCAATGATGGCGCTAGTTGTCTTATCTACTTTACATCAAAGGTCTTTTATTGTTGTTTTTGCTTTCCATGGCAGTTTAGACAAAAACCACTCAAATAACTCTCCAATAAGTGTTTGTGAACTTCGTCCATAGATGATGCACCAAAAGTTCCTCTGATTGAATGCCCATCAATATACCATCGAGCCTTACTTGGATGTACTGTTAAATACAGCGACTCATTTTTTTTAACCGTACCACATGAATGATGTTGTCACGATCGGCATACACTGATCTTCGCATACCTACGCTGCTGTTGTAGTTCGACATCCGAAGAAAAGGACCGTGAATATGGAAACGAATATGAAAATCTGAGAATACTGTCATCAACAAAAGAACTAAGTGGAGACGAAGAATTAGACAAAAATTATGGTGGGTAAAGATGAGGAAGAGAGTCGAAGGCGAAACGGAGCCTTGTACTTGCGATTATAGGTACTATAAGATAACAATCAAACATGACATTACGGTGATAGCGAAGACGAAAAAAGATGGTCTAAAAATTCAGTCCGTCTGTATGTCTGTCTGTCTGTATGTCAGTTGGTCTGTATGTATATATATAGACACCTACAGCCCAAACGGGTGGGCTGAATTGCTTCAAACTTGGCATATAGAATTTTTAAGGTATTGTACAGAGGGGAAATTGAACTTTTTTTATCCATATAATAATTGTTACATTAAAGTTTATTTTTCTCAAAAACGGCTAACGATTTCGACTTAAAAAATTCAGCGTTGCTTTTTAGGTACGACCAATCATATGGCTGAAAAAAAAGTTTTAAAAAATGTCTAAGAATGGTACTTTCCATAGGACCGTTTTTTTTTGCATTCGACTATCTCGAAAACGATGAAACCGATTCTTTCGAAATTTCACACATTATAGTTGTAGCTAACCCACTTTGTACTGCATACCAATATTTAAAAAAAAATTTTTTTTTTGTATTTAAAAAAAATTAAAATATTAATATTTTGAAGACATTTGATTACATTTTTTTTTTAATTCTACATAATTTTTTTTTTGAAATTTTTTTTTTCAAAAAGTTTTTAAAAAAAAAACTTTTTTTTAAAAAACCGCTAAACAGATTTTTATAAATTAATCATAAATTCAAATTTATTCAATAATTAAAATGGCGTACTTTTTTCAGCTCAAATTAGTTTAAGTATTTTTAAAGTATTTTGAAAAATTTATTTTTTATCAAAATCTCACGCCCCAGACCACTGTCACAAATTAGAGCAAGTTCGTGCGACCCAGTCGTGCATTTTATTTTTATAAACGGTCATTAAGAAGTTTTTGCTTTTCCATGATCTTGGAGAGAGGGGAAGTAAGTGCAATTGGTCGGTGATTTGAGGGGGATGAAAATACGCCTTTTTTTTAAAGGGCTAATTTTTCAAATCCGCTCAGCAAGAGACCGAGAATCAGACAGATGGAAAAGTTAATTGCCAGTGTGCCTTTTCAGAACTAATGGGAGCGATACAATCCGGGCCAGCGAATTTTGTGTAGCACATCAGGATATCACTGTGTGGTAATGTCAAATTCGCAGAAAACTTTGCTGTACAGGTCTTTTTTTTTGATTGTTTGAACGTTTCCTAGTTTTTGACCTAAATCAGGAATTTCTGTTGACTCCTCAACAAGCTGAATCAAGTTGTTTAACTCAGCGTAGAACTCGGCATAACTTCCTTCAAGTATCGTAGAAGTGTACCTATACATTAAAAACGCTCGTAAAATCGATTTCAGTAAGAGGATAATGGGAAACAAATCTTTGGATGGAGGCAGAATGTGAATCAAATTTGTATGGAGTCATGCCAGGTTCAGACTTCTAGAAATTGTTAAGAATGGTTGTGTGCTGGTGTTGTATATTTATTGGAGAATCCACATTTACAAGAAAAGGAGGTGTATATTCATGGTCAGTATGTTTGGTAAATAAAGAACAGGGAGAGTTTCAGTAATCCGAATTTTAAAAAAAATCAAATTGTATTGCAATATTTTATTTCTATACTTAATTTTTTTTAAGATTGAAATCGTTTTAACCGACTACTGGTAATGGCAATGCTTGCACACCGCTGTTCATTGTGTTAACTGGAAGACTCGCAAATGGCGCAAGGTCTCCAATTTTTGAAAAAACATTTTCATCTCCTATAATGCTTGTTTCTTCCATCACTGTAAAGATAATTCAAAAATATTGAAATTTGTTTTAGATCAATCAAAAATCAAAATCACCGTTTTGCACAAGGCTTGTTGGCACTATATCCCCGATTGGAGAAAATCCAAGTGAAGGAATCAGATTTGGTTCAGCTGAAGCTACTCTCACATTTAACATAGCTAAGGAAAACAAACAAATAAAATGTAAAATAATCTCAGTTAGTTAAAATTAAAAAAAAGTATAAAAGAACAAGAATTTAAAACAACTTTACCGCAAAAGGCTACAATAAGAAGGGAGACGATAACTGGTTTCATTTTTAGAAGGTTTTCAGTATAGTTCTTGAGTTCTCAACAAGTTGTAACTTTCTATGTTTGAATATACAAATTCAAGGGCTTTTTGTACTCACAAATTGGTAGCAAGAAAAAAACATTCCAATAATTTTAACACATCATTCAGTCGTGAGTCTTGAGTCGTGACCTTCGTTAATTATATTACACACACACGATAAGTTTAAAGACTAGATTTAGTTTTGTAATTTAAATTTCCTTGTAATTAAGTGTGTACATATAATAATTATATTTTGCCCTCAATAATTAAAAGAATATTCTAGTTTTGTTTCAAGTGATGATATAAATATTTTTAGACAGAATTTTGTAGTTAAGTCCATTTTCAACACAATGCAATTTATCGTATTCCAAAACTTAAAACTATGAAACCAAAAGCCAAGAGTCCACAAGGCAGCCATCTTGGTCCTTTACTGTTTATACTCGCTATCAATTCTTGTTTTTTGCATTTATTCTAGTGAGATCTTTGTGTTTGCTGATGATATTTGAGAATTTTCAAATCTATTAACTCTGCTAATGATAGCGTAGAATTTCAGCCGAAACCAACTGATTTGCTATCTGGTGTACCTAACAAGAATGGTTTAAACCTACATCGAGCAAAATGTCAGACAATGACCTTTTCAAGGAAACCGGTTATATACCCAGTACATATGACTATAATATTTCACAATTCTTATATATAAAAATCAATCGCTGTGCGTTTGAAGCGCTAAAACTCGAGAATGGCCGGACCAATTTTGGAAATTTTGATCTTGAAATATTTGTGGAAGTTCAGGAAAGGTGTAAACGGTGAGAAAAATGAATTATAAGTAAAAAAAAAATTACGACGACATAGCTACCTTGCGTGCAAAAATAAAAAAAAAGTAGTGTAAAAGTGTCAATTATTTGAGATATTTATCAGTCAGAATTTGATATATTAATTTATTGTTTTTTGTTTTGAAGTACAAATATACACAAACAAAATATGTGTTATATTTGTGAACGCTACAAATTTCATTTAAATGATGTACATATGTACATACATACATACATACATTATGTATATGTAGGTATTCTAAAAAATTTTAACATCAAAAAGCTTTCTAAAGAAAAAAATTTTCAAAGAAATAAATGGTAAAAGATGGTAGAGAAGGTAAAAGATGCTAAATGGTAGAAGATGGTAGATGAAAGAAGATGTTAGAAGGGAGTAAATGGTAGATGGGAGAAAATGGAAGATGGTAGCTGATGATAGAAGAAAGTTGATAGTAAAAGGTGGTAGTTGGTAGATGGTAGATTGAAGAAGATGGCATATGGCAGATGGCTGGAGATGGTAGACGATAGAAGATGATAATGGTAGGAGATGGTAAAAGGTAGAAGATGGTATATGTTAGAAGACAGTATATGGCAGATGTCAGGAGATGGTAGACGCTAGAAGATGGTAAATGGTAGATAGAACAAGATGGTAGATGGTAGAAGATTGTAAAAGATTGTGGAAGACGGTAGATTGTAGAAGATGGTTGGTGGTAATAGATGGTAGATGGTACATCAAACGCGTCAATTTTTGATAATTCAACTGACATTAATTTACTGGAAGAGTTCGATTTCTCCAGCCTGGTATTGTACATACGTTTTTAGCTGAAACGTACCTTCATTGTAAATAGTTAAACGAAAAATTTGGAAATTTCGAAAATATTCACAAAATAAAGTGCATGACTGGATGGGACAGTATTCTTGGGGTTTGAGATTTTGGAAAAAAAGCAGGGAAAAACCTAAGTGTATGAAATTATTTTTTGTCTTTAAAGAGGCTTCTACAAAAATTTCATCGAAATCCGTCAAGTGGTTTACGAGAAAATCTGATTTTTAAAAACCGGTCCTATGGGAGGTACCGTTTTAAGCGACTTTTTCTGAAAAATCTATTAAAACCAAAACATAAAGTTTGCACAGAAAACACTATTCAGAAAGTTTTATCAAAACCGTAGGAGACGTTTTTGAGAAAAATTAATTTTTCACTAAAAACCGTTAGTTTAAGAGCTAGAATGCTAATTCCAAAAACTTCTCTGTAGCACGTCATAACAATACTATGTACCAAGTTTGAAGCAAATCGGTCCAGCTGTAGGTAACTATGCAGACAGACAGACGCACGGACAGACAGACATACAGACAGACAGACTGACAGACAGACAGAATTTCGGACCCACTTTTCCAGACTTCTCTATCATCGTCATGTTTGATTGTTAGAATTTTTTTTTTGACGTGATAACGTCTTATAAATCGGTTTGGAATATATGAGCAGCACGCACGGAAAAATGTCACAGTCACAGTCACGTTACCTAGCCTTTGCTTTCATTGCTTAGAAAGTCGATAAAGTGGGAGGGGAGGGTGTTGGGTAGTTGGTTGGTTGTGGTGGGAGTGTGTGTGGCCAGGCGAGGGGGAGAGGAGGGGTAGTGTCGGGAAGAGGAAAAATGGTGGGTGGTTGTAGCTGGTTTGGGTGGTTAGATAAATATTGTCAAGCTAATGGGTGGTTCCTTGGTGGCTGTAGGTGGGATGGGTGTTTGGTGTTTGGGGGGATTTGGTATGGTTGGGGGAGGGGGGAGGGCGAATTGTCAAATATGGTGGGTGGTTGGTTGGCAGTTTTGGTGGTGGGGATGGTTGATTTGATTGGGTGCGATGAAAAAGTTGTCAAAAAAGGTGGGTGAGTGGAAGGTGGTGGCAGGTGGGGTAGGTGGTTGGATTTGGCAGATTTGGTGTTGGGAGGGGGTGAGGGAAAATAATTGTCAAAAATGGTTGGTGGTTGGTTGGTGGCTGTAGGTGGGTGGTTTGCGGTGTTGGGTGAGTGGAAAGTTGTTGTAGGTGTTATGGGTGGTTGGATTTGGGTTGAGGGTGTAGTGAACTGAATTGTCAGAAATAGTTGTACTGGGGAAGGCTTATGGGTGAGGAAAAAATTGTGGAATTGTCAAAAATAGTGGGTGGTTGGTTGTAGGTGGTGTTGGTGATTGGTAGTGGTTAGGAAGGGGGAATTTACAATGTGGGGGAGGAGGAAAAAGTTTTCAAGAATGGTGGGCTGTTGGTTTGTGGTTGTATGTGGGGGTGAGAGGTTGGTATTCAAGGGGTGAAAAAAACTAAAAAAATGGTGGGTGGTTGTAGGTATGTTGGGTGGTTGGTGGTTGGAGGGATACCTATACACATGAAGTGTTTTGTGAACTGGTTATCACGTTATCGTCTGTAAACCGACTTTACAGACAACCATGTATTTAATTTTTTTACGAATGCATAACTTGCCTTATAGTACCTATAATCGCAAGAAAATAGGGGCGGTACGGAGTTCGCCGGGTCAGCTAGTACTTTATAATAATTGACTACTAAACTTTATAATGTAAATATTAAGTTTTGTTTTATAAAATAATCATTCTGAAAAACATTTTCTTCTAATAAAGATAAATATTCGTAAAGCTTAATTTAATTTTCATATTGGTACCTGCGGTAAAGCTAAAGGACTTTTATATAATTTAACACCAGTTTCAAAAACAAAATTTTTCTTTAGGAGACAGGAAAACATTCAATAACATGCATTTTGTGTGTCTGATGTGCAACAACCGCTGGCGTTAAGTTAAGACTTTTTATTGCCACTGCAATTACTATGAGGTTAGTGACATTCAATTTTAAGCTTGCAGCTCGATTTGAACAAATCAAGACAAAACTTAAATTTTTAAAAATTAGATTTTGAATGGAAATAAGGATTATGGGTGAGGTGTATTTAACAATTCTTGAAGCACACTCTGCTACATAACCAAAGTATACAAACCGAAATGTTCATCTTCTTACTTCAAAACTGCTACCGATAGTTAAAGATTATTATAAAATTAATGCATATTACGACTTTTGACGCCCCTAAAAAGTAGGCGTGTCCTTAAAATTAAAAAAAAAAAATTAAGAGTACTAACTGAGCTTTGATCATTAGTCAATTTTAAGGTATATGTGTAAAACTACAGCCGAATCGAGTATATTCTTAACAATCTTCCCTGATTAAAGTGAAATTTAAAAGTGGGCGTATGGAAAAAATGTTCACACAAGAAAATTAAGAGATAAATTTTTCATATAACAAACGGAAAGAAAGATTAAAAGTAAATATTGGTACCCTTAAATTTTAAAACTATGTACGTTTTTCGTTCTTACATGAAAAGTGGGAGTAAGTCACGCCCGATATGCAAAAATGTCTTTTCATATACAAGTTTCTTAGTTTTGACTAACAGACACACAAATTTGGGCTCGTTGATTCATTATAAATACCGTTTATTTGCTAAAACAAATTTTTGTATAGTTTATAATGAAAAGTGGGCGTCACCCACGCCCAAGCTGAAATATTTTTATTAAACTGGAAGGAGTTTTACCTTAAGCTTGCGTGTGCTTTGATCGTAACTGTACAAAAAACATTAATTTTGACGAATTGAGGTTGTTTAACAAAAATGGCGATTGTGTGCATGTTTGTGGGCAGATTTTACCGGTTCAAGAACTAAGCCTTACTCTTGAACCAAAAATTATACATATATACCAAATTTCAGCTTTCTAGCTTAAAAATTGCGACCTCTGGAGGGAACACATATGGGCTGACGCACGGACATCGCTTAATCAACTAGGCTTTTGATTCTGAGGCAGAATATATAATACTTTTCTATACCTAACGGTATTATTTCTCTTTGTTACAAACTCCACACAAAATACAATGTACCCATTACCCATTCTATGTAATAAGTTATAAAAAGGTCTATAGCCGTAAACGTTTGGCCAATAAATTAAACACACTTTAGTTTCATATGGGTTAATCTCAGCGTCCAAGAGCACATCACCCATACATGTTTTATTTACAGAAGCTCGAGTCTTGACAGTAAATTGACGTTCATCGAATTTGATGTGCTGCCTGACTCCATCCAAAGAATTGTTTTCCATTATTCTGGAACTGAAATCGTTATTACCGGCGATCTCAATGTATACAATTCTACTTGGCTTCGATATTCTGTCCAGATAACGCACCAAGGAAGTTATGCTGAGTTCTTTGCTGAGTCAAACAACTTGACTTAGTTTGTTGACAAGGCAACAAGAATAACTGACATTGCAGGTAACACGACATAAAATCCTAGGCATAGAAATAGCCAGTCGCATTCCTCCCCTTAAACAATTTCCCCGTAACGCTCGCGTCGCTAGGAATGCCCATCAATTTACCATCGACCCTAACTTGGATGTACTGTAAGTATAGAGACTCATTTTTTAGCCGTACTACAAGAATGTTGAATGCTTTATATGACCTTGGAAAGAGGGGAAGTAAGTGCAATTGGTCGGTGATTTTAGGGGGATGAAGTTGCATTTTTTTTGTTAAAGGGCTTAATAAACAATTTTTCCACCCGCTCCGAAAGTCGGCTGTAAAAGCTAAAGATGGAAAAGCTAACGCACACTGATTTTCCAGTGAGAAAGCACACCTTTTCAGAATTATAGGAGCGATACTATCCGGGTCAGCGGATTTCGTGTAGGTCCAGATCATATACTCTTGTAACTTTACGAATCCGAAAGAAGATTTAGCAATCACTGACGTGTAGTGTCAAATATTATAAAATTGCTATAGGCGTTGCAGTTCTTTTTTGCTTGTTTGAACATTTTCTGGTTTTTGACCTAAATCAGGAATTTGTGTTGGCTCCTCAACAAGCTGAGTCAAGTTGTTTAATTCAGCGTAGAACTCCGCATAACTTTCCTCAGGTATCGTAGGAGTGCATACGTTGAAATCGCGCATAACATCGATTTCTGTAAGAGGATGGGATAAAATCTTTGGATGGAGGCAAAGAATTTGTAAAGATTCGAGCCAGGTTCAGATTTCTATAAATTTAAAAAAAAAAAATTTCTATGCTGGTTTTGGTTATATGATTGGAGAATTCACATTAACAAGAAAAGGAGGCGTATGTTCATGATCAGAATGTTTGGTAAAGATAGAACAGGGAGAGTTTCAGTAATCCAAATTAAAAAAAAATTCAAATTGTATTGCAATATTTTATTTAGCTATATATACTTTATATTTTTTAAGATTGAAATCGTTTTAACCGACTACTGGTAATGGCAATGCTTGCACACCGCTGTTCATTGTGTTAACTGGAAGACTCGCAACAGGTGCAAGGTCTCCAATTATTGAAATTACATTCTCATTTCCCATAACGCTCGTTTTTTGAAACGCTGTGAAGATATTTTAAAAATATTGAATTGATTTTAAGACTTTCAAAATTATCAAAAATACCATTTTGTTCAACAGCTGTCGGTACAATCTGTCCAATTGCAGGTAATCCAAGAGAAGGAATCAGAGTTGGTTCAGCTGAAGCTACTCTCATATTTAACATAGCTAAGGAAAACAAAAAAAAATAAATGTAAAATAATCTTAATTGGTTAAAATTTAAATAAAAAGTATAAAAATACAAGAATTTTTAGCTTTACCGCAAAAGGCTGCAATAAGAAGGGATACGATGACTCGTTTCATTTTTAGATGGTTTGAAATATTTTTTGAACGTTTTGAACAAGTCGTTACTTTCTGTGGTTAAACACACAGAATCTAGAGCTATTTATACTAACAAATAGGTTTCAATAAAACAAAAAATTAATTAAAATATAACACATCAGTCGTGAGTCGTGACCTAGACGGCTGTAAAGCCGTAAAAAAAACTTCATATAATAGCAATTTAGGGAAACCGTTGTCGAGGTTTTTCTTATTGCGTTTTAGCTAGGCTCAAACCGGTACCTTTCAAGTAACGGATTTTTTATTTTTATTTGCTGGAAAATGGCTGTAACGATTTTGACTAACTCAAATTTTACCTAATTTGGGGCGTTTTGATAAAACTGTGTTTTTTTTTCTGGTTTAAATGGTCATAACGAAAAGGCATTTTTTTAAATTGCCATAAGTTCGAAAATGCTTGATTGGATTGACTCAAACTTTGTTAAGTAGTTCTTCATAGTTTTCTATATATATAGTATGACATTTTAATTTTTTCAGTAAAACCTTTCTAGACAGTGGTTCCCCTTTCAAATAAATTTTCTAATAAAGTTTTTGAAATAAAAAATTTCAATTTAAATTTTAAAGTGGAAACCATAATTAAAAGTACAAAATTACTCTCTATGCGTCACGATGTCACGACGTTTAAGTTAACGTGAAACTATTTAAGAGAGCGATATACTTTTCATCACATAACATTATAAATAGCTTTTTGTGTTGTGACAAAGCTTAGAAATTATTGACGAGTAGTTGCATTCCTTCCTCCTACACGTACAATCTGTTCAAAATGAAACTAATCTCACTATTTCTTGTAGTCTTTTTTTGTAAGTTAATTCGATTTTTGATTTCATTCAAGGATTCGTAGTGCAATTTAAAATGTTTGCTTTATCTTTTCTCTTAGTTATGATGCAAGTTCGTGAAAATACAGCTTCGTTCACTATTATTCCAGGATATGGATTAGTACAAGTATATGCTAATCCAGGTGTTTTTCAAGATGGTGATTTTTATATTAAGCTTTACATTTACATTGAAAACTTTAAAATTTGTTTGATCTTTGTCCATTACAGCGTCAAGTACAACTATTGTCGACGGATTCGGAAATGTTGTTTCACAAGGAGTGGATTTAAGCGCAAACGTGAATACAATGTTAAGCTTTTTGGGCTATTAATTATAAAACCTAAAGGGAATATCTATTCAAAATCAATTTCAGAAAATTATATATGCATATTTAAAAAAAACGGAAATAAATGTTTCAATTATTATTCAATGGTTAGTTCGCCAAAATTGTCTTTTAGTCTTATGATTATAACCACGATTTAATATTCCTAATCTGTGTGATGTTTTTGACAAAAATAAGGTGGCAAAAAAAGCGCCGCCTGAATACGTGAAGCCAAAGCTTAGTGATTTACACTATGAACGTTGATATACTACGCAGTAATTGAAGCGACCTACAGTTATTATTCACCGCCGGGTCCGGACGAATTGTACGGTTGAACTTTTCTCGACAAAATTATTAGTCACTGTGTCAGTAACCGGCGAAAGAAATTGACACCGAGAATTTCCTAACAGAACATGAATATTTTATGTCGAGAATAATGTTTCCAAATTAGAATTAACTTAAGAATAACGAACATTATTATGATACCACGCCATTTAAAACAAAGGAAGCTATTTTCGGATCTGCTTTAAGGAATCCTACATATATACGCCTCTTTCTTTGGCCTTAGAACATGCATCACGATTTTAAACTTTATTCTTTTTTGGGAACTTGGAGTCAAAATCAGCATCCTCTTAGGGATTGTAAAGTATTTTTTTCAGTTGAGGGTTCATTCAAAATGAACACCATTGCCGCTCTCTTATCCAGAGACCAGAATTTGTTTTTCTAGCGCTATATACTATATTTCTATATTTCAGCTTAATCTCGGCGACATACATATGTACATAAGCCCTGTTGAAATCGTCTTCCAAGATTTTGTTCCCTTCTTTATCGATGGAGTATGGAGGAAAAGATTTAAGTACAAACTGAAGGGTAATATTACACCATATTAAGCAGTGGCGGACTAAAACCGTCAAAGGCCTCGGGTGGCGAAGTTGAATGAGGATCATAGTTTAAGAAGTTGATGTAATTTTACAAACTTTTTATTCAGTTTATATTTGTATGTATAGGTGTATATGTTTATTTTAGATAAACATTATTTGCAAGTGAAATTTGAATTTGACTTATAAGTAAACATTCATAGAATATGGTATATAAAATAGTAAATTGTAAAATAGGTAAATAGAATAAGAATCGATTGGCAAAAAAGTTTTTTTTAGTATCATCTTATACTTATGTATGTGTTTCGTGCCCTCATTTTACTAAACTCCTCAATAACTTCAGTAAAATCTGTGTCTTTTGCAACTTTTCTATCAATTGAAATTATGAACAGATCAAGGTATTTGATCTTGATTCATTGTAGACCCAGTGGCGTAACTATACCTTCTGAGGCCACTGGCAAATTCTTAAAATAGGGCCCTCCCAACAAAAATAAAGTAGTAAAATTAAGCCATTTAATTTCAAGTCTCACGCCAGACTTACAATACAGTAATGGTTTTATTGGTATTTAATGTCTGTTTTCGATCACGAACCGATTCACTTGATCTAACTACTATTTAAAATTACTCTTATTAATAACATATGGTGAAGATGCAATGATGTCCTCACTAAAATATGATTGACTTTGAATTTTGCTAGTACTTTGTTGTGGTTGTTCTGGATCGACACTAGTGTCGGGTGCTGCATAAGCTATTCTGTTACTTTTAGTTAGGTGCAATTCTTCACTTTCGGATCACTGTTCAATTGCGTTTTCATCAAAAAAGTCATCATTGTTAAAGTACTGGATAATTTAAGGTAATTTTTTCAAGCTCCTTCTTTCTCTTAAGTTGTTCACTCCCACTTATTTTCTAAAACTAGACATGTTGATATATTATTTTCACAATCAACTTTACTTTCCCTTCCCATTTGCATCTGGTTCAATAAACTACGAAAAATAAAAGATACAAATGACCAATTTTGTTATAACAATCAAAAAAAGAATGCACTGTAGAGTAGAGCCCTTCGGAAATTAAAATAGAAGTCAGGGATTTTATTTCCCTAACACTGACACTGATGCTAGCTCGCTCAACGAGCTGCAGCACTAAGAAAAAAGTACTTTCTTGGTTAACAAAATGAGTTACTTGCTGGCCCGTTCCACCAATTTACAACGACAAAAAATGAAGCAGCCAATGGATGCGTTCTAAAATTGAGTTGAATGTGTTGAAATCTTAATGATTGTGTGCCTCATTTTAATTGATTATAATTAATAAAGCACTCGTGGAAATAAATCTTTGACATTTAAAAAAAGATTTGATAAAACACTTGTTTTTCCACAATTTAAAATTTGTTGTTTTTAAACTTATTAATTTAAATTTAACCTTAATTTATTTTAAGCTCTTTTTTAAAACCATCTTTACTGAAAGATTTATTTTTAAATCCTAACTTCAATTTTAATTATCAATGTTTATTTTTATATTTATTTGTACGAATACTTATGTTCACCAATATGACATGTTGTAATGGTAACCATGGGTATTGTATCTATGATTCCATATTAAATTTAGTGTCCTGATGATGTCCTAACTAAGACGAAACGAGTGGGCTTAATAAGTTCTTAACAAATAAAAACAAATTTTAAATTGTGTAAAACAAGTGCTTAATTTAATCTACTTTAAAATGTATAATTTTTAGGTACTTATAGCTACAAAATTTTGTTAAAAATATTTTAAATTTAAAAAACTCCTCTCGCATGATGCAATTGAGATGCAAATGGTCAAGAAGTATTGAAATTGTATGAACATGGTAACGATTCACTAAAGTCCCATTTTGTTATAAACTGAAGAGTTTCTTGGACTGTCCATTTATGAGTAGAAGCAACTTCCACAAGCTTTTTGCGATTCCTTCTAATTTCTTGGATAACCTCCTCCTTATCAAATTCATGGCAAATTTGTATGATATTGTCCACTGCTACAACCACGAGCGTCATCTGAATCTTCTAACATAAACTTTGTTTCAACAATTTGGAGAGTATTGTTGATTTACTTCATGGCCATTATGCATATCGTTGCGGCAATTCTTGTATAAAGCGGTCTGTGCAATCTATGTCATATTAAGGCTTCTCTAAAAGACGTTCGGAAGCGGCGCGGCGGTAAGTCGAAGGTCCCTTCAATTCCTTCAGAATATCAACGCACACACAGGAATGTTTGAGAGTATGTAAGTCACATGCCCTGCTTGGAGCTTATTATTTACGTATTTAAACATTTGACCCGACGTATTTCTTCTTAAATCGATAATACAGTCCTGTATCCAGAGTCATTTTTGAAGACTGTTAATATGGATGAACTTAATTTCATATAGGTCCAAAAACGTAAAATCAAAACCAGACGTCCGGAGTAAGTTTGCTCTTGATCTTGTGTCTAAAATTGCTTTTGTTGGATCTTGAAAATGTTCAAAATCACTCACATTGCTTTCTTTATTTAGACGACTAAAAGAATGGTTATGACTTTTCTACTGTTCCAAAACATGTTAAGCTATAAGGAACACATTAAAATGCATGAATTAAACGAGTGATTAGAACGGGAGTGAACAGTGTTTAGGAGTTACTTCTCGGTTTTTTCGTTTTACTTCTCCATCAACACCTGACATTGACGCGGCATGGTCATAACCTTGAGCCTTACACAACGCGATATTCAGTCCATCATTGTCTAGCTGTTGCTCTGAATGTCTTTTGGCATGTCAAAATTTGAATTTGAATTTGTATTTGTAATATATTGTCAGACCTTAATTCTATTTTTCCGGGCAGACATTAATAAAAACTAGATTATGTGACTTGATTTGAAGCCTCCTGGTAAATATTAAATTTGTCGTTAGTAAACTGAATTAACAATAAATTGATGAAGTGGTTTATTGTGAAGCTTGTGGTGCGTCCAAGTATTAATCAACGGTCAAACGGTCAAATCTTCGAATCGAATAAACCATGCGGTGATGAGATTCTTAACCTATATTAAATATAATCTTTAAAGTGTTCAAATGAATCCTTTGCAACCAAATTTAGACCTTAAAGTAAAATAATTAACCTTCCTCAGCAACGTCCTGTTATCCTTGAAACCTATATAAACGTTTAAACATCCTTGAACTTTAAAAGTAGGTATATACGATATAGGCACCAAAACATTTTATTCGAATACAAATTTCCTCACACACATTTTATTCGATTGAACTTCCTTTGACTTTCGATTGATTCTTTAACTCATTTCTGATAAAAGAACCCCTTCAAATGCTCATATAAAACAAACGTAAAAATCAAATTCAATAAATTGCGGCTTATACTATTTTTGAGAAACCACATCATACAGAGAAAAGTTTTTTTTTTTAACCTATTCAATTTGCTCTGCTGCCTATGTGCTATTGAAATGTTCCTTTTTATTTTTCCAAACAAATGATTTATCGATCCAATATTATCCAAAGTGTATATAAAACAAAAGAAATAAAAGGCATTTTCAACTTAAAAAAAAAAAGAAGAAAAACTCCGCTTGAGATCACATAGCCAGAAGGGGCATAAAAGAGTAGTGCCATAGTCAAAGCAAGAGGTGGTATTATGTGGCATTGGCCGTAGAGCAACATAAGAAAAAAAAAACATGAAAAAGGGTAAAGTGTTGATATTGAGGTTTACCTATACCATCATCAGGACCATCCACCTTCTACTATATTCGGCCAAAAATATAAAAAAAAAAAAACAACCCGCCCCCTTAATTTGAAATTCCTTCACCAACTTCTTTTTACCTTTGCAATCATGTTTTCAAGATATATCGCATGGTAAGCAGAAATACAAATCCAAATCTCCTTCACAAAAAGGATATAACCAAGCTACAGCTATTATAAGAGTGTGTTTTCAAGGATAAAGGATTTTTTTTTTTCTGAAGAGAAAAGCACCAAGTGTGCGAAAATAAAAATACCTATTGGACCGCATCTGGTTACAGATTTTAATTGCTACCAAAACTTGCAGTTTTTTTTTTCTTCCTCCTTAATTAAAAAGCAACAGAATTTAATTTTTAAAACAGTAAAAAAAAATAAATGAGATGAAATATGGACGTAAATTGGGTCATGAGATCAATATCATCTCAAAAAAAAAAAAATTAAGGTATATTATTAAACAGATTTTTCAGTACATACCTTTTACCACGACGGAGTCCGGGTACTTCAAAGTATTGGTGTGATATTTCGAAACATGAAATGTTTGCAGAATTATGGTTGGAGGATGTTTGAGTCCTGCCTGCAGGATTGTTTCTCGTAACTTCATACCATTGTAGCCAATATAGTAAATAATAATTTGGCGGATTCATGATGAAGTCACTAATTAAAACCTTATACAATATACCTACACACATATAAGTATATACACTGTTGAACTTACATAATTACTTGTTCTTGTTTTTTATATATAAACAATAATGGTTTGTATATAGAGTTTTTAATTGTAGCAATTAAGAGGCATTAAATATTCTCTTGAAGAGGGTATTTTTTTGAGCGAAATATTAACCTTGGGCTTTTACAGAAGGCAACACTTTTTAACAACAATATAAATGTGAAGTGTTTTAAGTGTGAACTCATGCTCATTATAACTGTTTTATTTATTTAAAATATACTAGCTGCCCGGCGAGCTTCGTATCGCCTAACAGTTAATGAATGTCGTGTTACAGATTAAATGAACTTAATTTATGATTTTTTGAGAGTAATACAATGAATACAAAATAAATATTAGTTCAATACTTTATCTATCAATAAAAAGGCAAGCAGTTTGTTTGTGGTACCAATTGCGAGGTGGTTACCCAACCGATTGAGATGATATATGTATCGTTGGAAAGGTATTACTGAGTAGGTGTGCTGAGAATATTTTCTTTAGTAATTTTTTTTTTGCAAATACAGGTGAAAATGTCTTGATGAGTTTTTTTTACCATTTTTACTTGCGATTATAGGTACTATAAGGCAAGTTATGCATTCGTCGAAAAAAAAAGTTTTAAGATAACAATCAAACATGACATTACGATGATAGCGAAGACGAAAAAAGATGGTCTAAAAATTCTGTTCGTCTGTATGTCTGTCTGTCTGTCTGTCTGTCTGTCTGTATGTATAGACACCTACAGCCCAAACGGGTGGGCCGAATTGCTTCAAACTTGGTATATAGACTTTTTTAGGTATTGTACAGAGGGGAAATTGAAATTTTTTTTTTAGCTCAACAAATAACGGTACCTGCCATACAACCGTTACGTTAAAGCTTATTTTTCTCAAAAACGGCTCTAACGATTTCGATTTAAAAAAATCAGTGTTGCTTTTTAGGTACGACCAATCATATGGCTGGAAAAAAAGTTTTAAAAAATGGCTAAGAACGGTACTTTCCATAGGACCGGTTTTCTGGCTTTCGACTATCTCGAAAACGATTCAACCGATTCTTTAGAAATTTCACACACATATAGCTGTAGATAGCTCAATTTGTATTGCATACAAATATTTTTGAAAAATATTTTTTTGTATTTTTAAAAGCATTTTTAAAAAAAAAATTTAAAAAATTAATATTTTGAAAACTGCTTATTAAATTTTTTTCTAAAAATTTTAAATAAATGTATTTGCTCAATACCTATGAACTAGCGTTTTTGAATTTTTTTTGAAAATTTTTTTCAAAAAGTTTTTCAAAAAAAACTTTTTTTCTCAAAAACCGCTCCACAGATTTTTATAAATTTATTCTCATAAATTCAAATTTATAAAAGAAATAAAATGGCGTACTTTTTTTCAGCTCAAATTAGTTAAAGTATTTAGTGAAGAATTTTGAAAAATTTATTTTTATCAAAATCTCAAGCCCCAAGACCACTGTCACACATTAGAGCAAGTTCGTGCGACCCAGTCGTGCATTTTATTTATCACCAAGCGGGTTCCGTTGCATAGTTTTGGTTGGTTTAGATTTCGAAGCATGATGACTACCGAGCCCGCCTTCAGTTGTAAATTGTGCGGTAGTAAACCAGGCACATCCAACTAGCTTAAAAATTCAGTTGGATAATTAGTGGCTTCGTCTTTGTTTGTTACGCAGTCAATAGATTTAAATGATTGAGGGTACCAACGATTTGATTCTGAATTATAAAGTTTAAATTACATTAAGTGCTACATTAAGGTTAAATGCTTCTAATGCACGTTTATGCGCCATTGTGCCTTCGTCCCAGATGATAATTTTGATGATGATAAAACTTTGGCCATTGCGGAGTTTTTTTGCAATATTAAAAACACAAACACAAGTCCTTAAAATATTTACAAACAAACAATAAATACATTCATTTTTGTATATGTACATATGTACACACATAAGTATATATCCTCTAAGCTAAACTCCAAAGTGTGAAAAAATGTTAAATACTTTGGTAGGGTTTTGAACTGGGAATTAAATGTTAATGTGAGAAAGTCTCCATTGACCCGAGCCCCAACGTCATTCTGTAATGTAAATATATTGCAATAGTGAGGACTGAGGAGTGCACCAGTGCACGTGTAACAATATATGGATGCTTCTCACAATAAAAAGCTGCTGCCCATTGATATCTACATGAAAGAAACGGCAGCGAAAAATTCCCCAAGACTAAGTCAATCTCACTATTGGAGGAATTGTTTAGATATACACTTACCTTACAAATATTACGTACACATACACATACATCATACACATACACTTTCCATAATAATATCGTTAAACTTCAAGAGCACCCTGTATCTTTAAAACTTTGCTTATGTTTTTGACTTCAAAACAAAAAACAAACAAAATATTAATATAAAATCCTTAGTCCTGACTGATTGACATTTCAAATAAATGTATTTTTTATTTTCCTTTTATTTTATTTTTTAGCAATTTTCTAATGTTTTTAATAGTCTTTAGCCTATTCGGGACGGAGAATAATAAAAAAAATCAAAAACCATTAAAATCGGTCCAACCTTTCTCGAGTTATAAGTGTTCGAACTAACCCGACTTTGTTTTATAAATATAGATTATTCTTAAGTTATGTAAACAATAGTTAAAACAACAATTTAATTTATATATATGTATATGTATATATATATATATATGTATATAAAAGGGTCATTAATACCCTTAACATGAATATTGCTTTGAATGTCTATAAATCACAATGGGAGGGAAAAATCGAGCCGGGTAAAGTATTCCACATATGTAATTGTAGTGCGGCTAAAAAAAATATATGTACTTAACAGTACGTCCAAGTTTGACTGAAGCTTCAGTCCTTACCCTAGGGTAAATTGATGGGCATTCCTAGCGATGCGAGTGTAACATGGAAATCGCTTAAGAGGGGGACTGCAAGTGGCCATTTCTGAAGCTGAAGCACTGTTTATAGAAGTAGTGATGTAAAAAGGTTAGTGAAACTAATGTTTTGGGAATGCTTCTTTCACCTTTCAGTTTCAAGGCTCTTTTTTGGATCATATTAAGAAGAGTTAAGAGTTATGAGAATTATACTTAAGCTTCGGGCGAGTATATGCCTTGTATTTTATAGCCAGATCAGAAGGAGAAAATATTTCTTACATCGATTTAGAAAACATAAACATTTTGTGCCATACAGGCGGCGACGTCAAATTTTTGATCGTTCCACAAGAGGCGGTTTGTAACACACAAAACTAGAACGCAAAGCTTTTCGGTTTATTCAATGCAAGTGCCACTCGTGGATAAAGGCATAAGGTGAAGGGGGTATAGGTTATGCTTTAACGACAGAAGCACTGATTTTTTGAAGCATTAAATTCCACGAAGTTGGCAATTCTTATTTTGAAAATGCGGTAAATTTTACCGCAACAACAACTTCCCTTTGGTCGTTCTTTTCCAATTTCTTTTTTCTCGTTGTGGCTGCAAAATATTGTCGAAGTTGAGGGCAACCATGGTCTCATCAACCAGTGGTGTACCTATAGCCTTATTTTGCAAAAGCAACAAAAGCAGGTGTTCGAGTCCAAGTACGACGTTCTAAAACTAAAGAGAGCCGGCGGATGAGCCGAAGAAGTAACGAGTTAGGTGGACTCTTACTTACATCAATCGACCAACAAAAAATCCTTTTATTTTAATATCTAATTTAACGTAACGTTATTTTAGATTTAACGTAAGATAACGTAGATTTGTTAAATGTACAAAATGGGTTTTTAACGCGTGTGTAAGATTAGTTTTGTAGAATTTTGAAAATGATTTAAACGAAATGCTCCTGTCTGTATTTCCTATATAGTTTTGAAATTAATTCACGCTTCAAATCCCGTTCGATAGTTTTAGTGTAGTATTCGATTTTATTTCTTTTTTAATTTTCCTCGTAAATAGAGAAATATACAGATGTATAGTTCCGAAGGGGTCTGAACTCGTTCATTACGTTTCAGCAAGTTATGGAAGTACATTCAACAACTTGTCGAAATCGTGTTTGTGTCCTCAAATACATCAGTTGGCCGTAATAACCTTTAGAAATAAGAAGCATTGGTCTCTTTCTTCCTCTTTGAAAGAATAGGAAAAAAAGAAATGTCAAATGTTTGTACATTACGTCCGGAAGCAAAAGTAAACGAAAATTGCCGAAATGTATCAAAAAGTAATTTCGGGTTGATTATACAAATCACATTATTTCCACTGTTTCGGAAGGCAATGTACGAACCCATTTTTAAATTTTGTGTTTGGGCCTTAAAGTTTCGTTAGATCCCACCACGGTTGCTTCCTTGGTTAGAGTCAAGCTTCCAAGAAGCCAGAATACCTTGACTGATGATCTCGAAAGCGAATTGTTGTGTTGTACGTATGAGTGAGTGACAAAAATGGACTAGCAAGTAAAATTGTAGGTGAAAATAAGCTTAACCTCCAGCCTCCCAAGGTTCTCTGCCGAATTTGATGAACTGAACTCGAATCTACTTTCATTATTTTCATTGTGAAAACAAAATCCACTTATCAAAAAATTAATTAAACTCTCAGTCACTTTCATTCACAGGCCTTTGAAATTTGCTTTTGAAGTATTAATACAAATCTACATATGTATCTTTGCCTAAGATTCTATCTATTTTTATCTCTTCCAGAAAAACTTTGTTCTCAATATATCCCCGTCCGTATGCGTCGTCGTCGCGTCGGTCGTTTGCATTAACATCACCAGCAACCACCAACTAAGATCAGAAAACATGCGTTCCCAGGTCATCACATCACACATCCCATAATGTTAATGAGAAATTCAATTTTTCAAGTTGTCACAAATTTTCTGGTATTTTTCTGTCGCTGAAAGCCGCATAAGGAATTCGCAGGCCGAATCGTCATCAATTAAACGGCTCGGTCCATTCAACCGTTTACAAGACTTTGGCATAAGGGAACTTTGTCCAAATCCAAAGCATATACCATCCCGCCGCCACATACATACATATGTACATACATATGTATGTGTAAGCCTCTGTAGCTCCGGAGGAGCTGATTTCCTTGATTTGTGACCGGGGAATGATAATCACCAGCACATGTGTGGTTGGTGTTTTACTTGTATCAAAGAAAACGAAAACGTTGGATGACTGCGCCAAGCAAAGACGCTTTGCATTAGTAAATTTATTTTTGAAATAATTTTATGTTGCATTGTCGTCGCCCCGAATTTAAATTGTACATCCAAAAAAAAAAGTACCTAGCTACTCTTGAACGTTCCGAAGCAAGCAAAAAAAAAACCCTTTTAATGTGCGATCGGGTGTGTCATGGGAGTTCTTTTGATCTGCGAAATGGAGGAAGTCCTCCTCTCGAGACTCAAAGGAAGATCGTGTCAGAATTATTTATACGCGCTTTCGTGTTTGCAATTAAAGAACCGAGAAAAGTGCTTTGCAGATGTTCCAAAATGCTGACGGGGTTACCCATCAAAATGTATATAGCATCACTTGAAATCGCAAGACTGACACATTCTCGTTTTTCGATTTTTATTTGCTCAGAAGATATTGGAGATACGGTCCAGGCAATTTTATGAAGCCGAACAATAATTTTTTTTTTTCTCGGAGGAAGCGAGGAACACAGACAAAAAGAGTTCAAAGCTTGTAAAATAACGATTTGGTGCTAATTGGAGTTAAATTAAACGAAATTTGTGTGAATGGCTTTGCGATGTGTCCAAATTAAAACAATGGAATGAGGAAAGTTGGCTAATTAAGACTGCTGGAATTTCATTTTGATGAAATATTGGCTTTTGTTATCGGATGGACTGAGGAAGTCGATAAACTTTGGATGAACTTTTGTCAATCGTATAGTGTGATCACAGAGGAATGAGTAGCTTGCTCTTTAGCTTTTATATAATAACGAGACCTTAATCAATTTTAAAAGCCATACTGTTTAATGAATATTTGCTTTCAAGGAATTTTAATGAAGAAAAGTAACAAAAAACACAAGTGTGGTTAAATTTTAAGGGTCGATTTTGATTTTAAATAAAATACAAATTATTTAGGAAAATATTGTCATTTCTTTTTATTATGATAATATTTAATTATGTGTAAAACAAAATGTCGGCCAAATGGCCGGCGCGACCACGGCGGCACACCTCCATCCGATGGTCCAAATTTTCGAGGACGCTGAGGCATAATTGAGATTCTATGCCGTTAATGTGCCGAATTTTCTCATCCTTTAGCTCTTGAATTGTTGCTGGCTTATCGACGTACACCTTTTCTTTCAAATAACCCCAAAGAAAGAAGTCCAACGGTGCCAAATCACATGATATTGGCGGCCAATTGACATCGCCACCACGTGAGACAACACGGCCATTGAATTTGTCGCTCAAAAGAGCCATTGTTTCTTTAGCTGTGTGGCAAGTGGCACCGTCCTGTTGAAACCACATATCGTCCACATCTATATCTTCCAATTCGGGCCATAAAAAGTTCGTTATCATCTCACGATAGCGAAAACCATTCACAGTCACTGCCTTACCGGCCTCATTTTGGAAAAAATACGGCCCGATGAAGCGCCCAGCCCATTAACCGCACCAAACAGTCACTCTTTGTGGGTACATTGATTTTTCGACAATCACTCTTGGATTATCATTCGTCCAAATGCGGCAATTCTGCTTATTGACGAATCCACTGAGGTGAAAATGTGCCTCATCACTGAAGATGATTTTGCACGATATGCATTTTGATTTGAATGCCCATTTTCATAACAAGCCTGAATATCTTTAACGCGTTGCTCGATTGTGTATCTTTCCATGGTTCAAATTGAACTAGTCTAAAATTGAGAAATGTCAAATGAAATGCAGAAAAAAACTTGACGTTTAGGTTTGTTTCACTGATGGAAAAATGCTTACTATTGTACTGAATTCAGTACAATTTGATTTTCTCAGTACGTAAAAGTACATCTTTGCCATTTTCAGTACAATTTTGATTCGTCGGTACAAAATTGATTTACTCCCTTTGTAAATTTTCACTTATCTTCACTAAAAAAATCTATGTGCGATGCGAACATACCCAAAGCCCAATTACTTATTATCAAACTGCTTCATCATTTTTGTTAGGTATCGTTCGGCAAGTCATCATGGAAAGACTCACTACTCACACCAAAACAGCGTCTCCAAATAGATCGCTGTATTAGGCGTTTTTCTTTTTTAGTTCACAGCAGAGCCTGAGTTGTCAAAAAAAAAAATTAGTGTTTCTTTTTTGCTTCAGAGTGTTCAGAGCTAAGAATTCGTATTTCTTTTTTCCTTCAGAGTGCGTTCAGAGTGCGCTCTACGAGCTCCAAATAAATAGATGGGGCAGACTGAGCAAAAGCTGAACAAAAATATAAACGTCACAAGTGAGACGCTTCCAAACCAATTCAATTGATAAAAATAACTTTTTAGCGACGGCTGAAATTAAAAAATTAAAGTGGCATGAGAAGAGGAAATTAATGGAATATTAAATTCGTTTCATTAATAGTTTAGAGCGCTCTGAACACAATTTGTTCAGAGGACGTTCACGACCGAGCTCGATATACTCGAACTCTGTTCAGAGCTCATTTCTGAATGAAAAAAGAAAAACACCTACATATTATTGGAAAAATTCAATGCAAGTCCGGTGTTTTATCGTGAAATTTTGTTTAATGATGAGGTCCATTTCTGGCTCAATGGCTACGTTAGGGGCCAGTTAGAAAATTTAGTATCTATGTATGTTATGGTTGGATTTAAGACATACATTAAATTGTCCATTTGAACATTTTTTTCTGTTTGGTGTTCCGTATCGCTATAACTGGCCCCTTAATAAAAAAAAAATCGACGTATTTGTGCTGATGTACCTGAAGAGTACCAAGAGCTACCATTAGGTATACTTAACATCCATGAAATACAACGGTATGGGCTGGTGGAATTATTGGTTTATATTTCTTCAAAAAATTAGGCTAATCAGAATGTTACCGTCAATGGTAAGACTAGACACCCGACCTCACACATGCCCTAAACCCGGTCATTAGCACCACCAACAACCATCAGCATTTTCCCACATTCAATTATTAAAATATTTATAAAGATCTAATTACAGTTACAATTCCAATTTTTAAATTTCTTTGCTTATTATAAAATAACCTGACAATGCTTATTTCTCTTTGACCATTTTAAAATAACCTTAATCATCAATTTAAGCATATAAAAATTGTAATTCAATAGAATAAGTTTGAGTTTGACAATAAACACAGCAGTGAGCTGATGTTCGAAGTATAATAAAAGTTCATTTTTTTTTGTTGTTCGCGAAGCTTCCAACCATAACTCGCGCAGGAGCGGCCAGGGGCGAGCAGCCAAACTCATATAAAACCTGGCCGCTGCGCCCTGTCCGCGTGACTTTTCCGCCTAGTGCGCGCCTAGCCTACTGTTAACTCGCCAATTTTAACGGACTATGTGCATCAGAAAACTCAAGCCCATGGTCTCGTTGAGCTCTGGTTTCAACAAGACAGCAAGTGAAACAATTGACTTGTTGTGAAATCATTTTGGTGAGCACTTAATTGCACGTTGTGCTACGAACTACGATGAATTGGCCGCTAAGGTCCTGCGATAACACACCTTTGGTCTATTAACTCTGAGGGTATAATATGGTAGTTGGTAGAAGATGAATAGTATATAGCAGATGGCAGGATGGTAAATGATAGAAGATGGTAAATAGTAGACGATGGTGGATAGAACAAGATGGTAGATTGTATAAGATTCTAGATGGTAGAAGAAGGTGGATGGTAGGAGATGGTAGAAGATAGTTGAAAGTAGACAAAAGTTGATTGTAGAAGATGGTAGAAGACAGTAGATTGTAGATGATGGTAGATTGTAGAAGATGATAGGTGGTTAAAGATGGTCGATGGTAGAAAATAGCACATAAAACAAAGGTCGTAGACCGTAGAAGATGGTAGATGGCAGAAGATAGTTGATAGTAAAAGATGGTAGTTGGTAGATGGCAGATAGCAGGAGACGGTAGATTATATAAGAAGGTAGATGGTAGGAGATAGTTTATAGTTGAAGATGGTAGTTGGGTAGAAGATCGTAAATGATAGAATGTGGTAAATGGTAGAAGATGGTAGATGGTTGAAGATGGAAGAAGATAGAAGATTTTTGATAGTAGCAGATGGTAGATAGAACAAGATGATAGATGGTAGAAAATTCTAGATGGTAGAAGGTTGCAGATGATAGATGATAGAAGATGGTTTTTCTTTTTTTATAATGCACTCGCACTCAAGGGAATATATGAATACCCTTATAATGATTTAACATGTGCGAGCAAGGAGAGAAGGAATACAAAGACAGGTGGTTGATTGTAGAAGATGGTAAAAGATTGTAGAAGACGGTAGATTGTAGAAGATGGTAGATGATAAAAGATGGTTGGTGGTAAGAGATGGTAGATGGTACATCAAACGCGTCAATTTTTGATAATTCAACTGATATTAATTTACTGAAAGAGTTAGATTTATCTAGCCTGCTATTGTACATATATATGGAGCTGAGGCGTTCCTACATTGTAAATAGTTAAAAAAAAATTCGAAATTTCGAAAATATTCAAAAAATAAAGTCCACGACTGGGTCGGACGAACTTGCTCTAATGTGTGACAGTGGGTTTGGGATTTGAGATTTGGAACAAAAAGCAGGGAAAAAATGATATGAAATTTTATTGATCACTTAAAAATCACTAGCTAAATCGTTTTTTGGAAAAAATTAAGTAAACCATCTTATTTCGTTTATTGTTTAGAATTTTAAGAAATTTTTTTTTTTTCAAAATTGTTCGACCAGTTTTTTCAAGAAACAGTTTTTTTTGAAAAACTTTTCGACAAAATATTCCAAATATTTTGTGAGTATGCCTACTTCTAGCAATTCGTAGTTTTTATCAGACAAATAATTTATTTTTAAAATAGATCAAACCGTTTTTGGAAAAAACAAAAAATAAAAAATTTTAATTTTTTTTAAACTTAAAAATTAATATTCTTTTGTCTTTAAAAAGGCTTCTACATTAAATTTTCATCGAAATCCGTCAAGTGGCTTACGAGAAAATCTGATTTTAAAAAACCGGTCCTATGAAAAATCTATTAAAACCAAAAGATAAAATTTGGACAGAAAACACTTGTCAGAAAGTTTTATCAAAACCGTAGTAGCCGTTTTTGAGAAAAATTCATTTTTCACTAAAAATCTTATGGCAGGTACCGTTAGTTTTAGAGCTGGAATGCTAATTCCGAAAACCCCTCTGTAGGACGTCATAATAATATTTTCACTTGAAAATATGAAATAGATAATTTATACATAGTAGATTAACTATTTCATATTTTCAAGTGAATCGAAAAAATCCTTTGTTCCTATTCCTTCCTTCATTCTCTGTGCGGTGGCCTTGGCCATATTGCTAAAGTAAAGTACGATGGAAGTTATATCTTAAGCTGAATTTGTCGCCGTATCTTTAATCCAATTATGAAGACGGAAATGAACAACAAATTATATTTAATTATCTTACCACATGACCGAAAAGTGAGATTTTGATCTTCTCTTCACTCATCTTCATTTTCATCCTCTTTTATTTAACAGATAGTGTTAGTGTTTGGGTAGGTTCCCACCTATAGTATATATTTTATCCGGGATGAGAAAGTATTTTGTAAATTATAGGTAGGTAATTGATTAGTTTCATAAGATATTTGATATCATAGGGTATGATTATATGGTTGAATGATTTTTACAATAATGTAATGCGATGAGAATTTAGATATGTAGCTGTTGTGGTTTACATGTTTATTTAATTAATTGATTTTAAATTGAATTGTATCGGCGGTGTTAAGGCATAGACAATGCCCCTATTCTAATATGTTCACTGAAGCAGTTAGAATTGGATATTGGATAATCTATACATATAATAAAATTGTAACGGGTCGATGTCTGTACATTGAAGATATAGATGCAAAACTAATATGGGAGTCTTATTAGACCCACGCAGAACCCAAAACAACCGTTTTTAGAATTTTTGTCTGTCTGTCTGTCTGTATGTTTGTACGCGCATCACGCAAAAGCTACTGCATGGAATTGAATGCGGTTTTCGCAGATTTATTGGTAGTACGCCAACTTAAAATATAGGCTACATTTTTTATCGCAGGAAAATATATAATTCTGGTTGTTTTTTTAATATTGCTGCAATCGAACGTTATTCAATGAACTTAACGCCAAATTAAAAGATTTTAAGGAAGTTAGCGTCTCACTTACATAATGGCGCTGAAAATCATAAAAATAGCGCCACACTTACCTACATATACAATATACATGAATAGATATAATTTAGTCGTTCTGAATAGAAGTTACATCAAAAACATCATAAATGGCGCTATTTACCACCATATAGACAATGTCTCATTCAGCGAAAGCAGAAATCGAAAACTAATGTAACCATAAAGAACGGTGAACGAGCAATACTTACACCCAAAACTGATGAAGCGGAGCTGCCATAAATAGCAGTATCGGCGCGTAGCATCGTTTTGAAAGTGGGTATTCCAATTAGGTATATTGCTTCAGAACCTAACCCTCCAACTTTGCAATTTAAACCGATATGATATTTTGAAATAATATAATACAGAACCCAAAAATCTTACAGCTGTAGAGCTGGTAAAGTATTTAGCTTTCATACCACGTATCCCCCCATTTTGAACCGGTTGTGCAAAAAAAAAAAAAAAAAAAAGAGACCTGTAGCGGGCAAACGCTAGTTATTAATAAAGATCTTGTGAACAAAAATGTGAAAAACAATCCCCTTCAAAAAGAAGAACTTTTAGAGTAAAACTCATTTAATGATAGTAGACAATTGTTTAAATTGAATTCCATGCAAACAAAAAACCACTCTCGATTTGATCAAGAACACTTTTAATTTCCCATGAAGCCAAAAAAGCAATCTAGATTTGATCTCTGATTGAATCTAGATCAATTCTTGCGAAAGTAAAAATAAACGTCAGTTGGAAATTTGTTTTTCTCATTGTGGCGTTGTCAAAAGAAACACATTTATTTGCAATACAGGATTTTATAATTGATTTCAATGTGGAGCAGCAACTTCAATATCATCCGATGATGTAGAATTTTTCAAAAATGAAAATTTGTTTAAGAGAAGTGATAGGCATTTTGTCAACGACAATGTTGCATATCATTCATTTATTTCATTTATGACATTACAAACCATCTGTTAATGGCACACAATCTGAAATTGTCGTCAAATTCATCATTAGTTATCTACATAAGGCACCAGTTCAATGAAAGTTACAAATGGCTTTACTTTGATACGGGTACGGATGAACGTTATTAATTTAGTTATTATAATGAAGTTCCTTTATTTGTGATTATGTTACCCTAATATCTCAGCACGGTTAAAAATTTGCTACTAAAGTATTCGTTTACTAATGTATTCAAGCCGTTTTGGAATACAAGCTGGACTAATTTTTATACTGTCCAAAATATTACACTTTTTCTTAATAATTTTGGTATTTAATTTTGATGTTTCTAATACACCTGGAACTTACTTCACGGATATTTCACCAAAGTTCTACAAGAAGTTTAAAATATAAGAAACCAGTATTACATTTAAAGAAAAAAATTATTTAAAACTATCCCTTAAAAGTTTGCATTAATACTTTTTGTCTTAAAAAATTAAACTGGTTTAAAAATTAAGAGAGAAGTATTAAATTTCAGAATTGTTTTGTATTACAGAGGGGACAAAATCTAGATAAATGTAACAAATCAATAGGTAAGTAGATTAATATATAATACAAAAAAGTTTAAGGAGTACAAATTTCCTAGCACTAATCTGCTTAATATTAAAAAGTAATAATGTCTTGGTTAGAATAAAGTACTGTGGGATTAGATTCTATTCCAATGACTACCTTTAAATGTACCTCATATTTAAGTTGTAATTTTTAGTAGCACAACACTAGAATGTATACCATGATGAATATTAAAATTTAACAACTATGTTTTAAATTTTAATAACCTTTTATATTTAAAAGGGATTATATTTATAAGTAATAAGTGACCTTAAACTATTTGAATTAACATGAAATACTTAATGGATTAGAGGCATTGAGTAACAAAACCTAATACAAATTAATATTATTTTGTAACCATTTAAGCATTAAATTAAAATACTTTTGGTTTAAACTCTATTCCGTAGTTAATTATTAAATACTATCTGGAAGGCTGTATTAAACTGCAATACAAAAAAACTTGAAATCGAATACATAAAATTACTTTAAATCTAATAAACATGTATTCACCTTCAATCACAAATTCAATTAAAAGAGGATTACATTTTAATACTGTAATCACTATATATTTTTGGACTGAGCTTAAATACCAAATGGATTAAACGTATTTCGTAACAAACCAAACCCAAATTGATACTATTTTCTAAACACTTCAGGATTTGATTTGAATACCATTGGTTTGAACTCTACACCGATGTTTATTATTAAATACAAACCGCAAGTCTGTATTTATGTGGAATACATAAGAATTGCAATTGAATACGTCAAGGTTCTTACAAATAAAGAAACAGATCTTTAATTTTAAATAAAAAAGGATTGTTTTTTATAACAGAAGTTACTTGCGTTACTAAATATATAAAAAACATTGCTGTTTTTATTAAAATACAAGCAGTCTATTGTACTTTGATTTTAACCCTATTGTATTAAATTAAAGTTCTAGTTGAATCAAAAAGTAAAAAATGTATCCAATTAAAATCTAGCATAGTATAAATTAAAGTATAGACATGGTTTAAGCTTATGGCTAGTTCTTGACAAATCTTGCTATAAAGTTGCTGGTTTAAAATCTATTCTTTATGCCATACATTTCAAATCAACAGGGTATACATTTTAGTAGATTTGGTATAAATTCAATTTCTTGTATTACAATCAACACCTGGCCTGGTATCACTAAGTTTTTTTTCGGCTTACGGCTTATTTGGCAGCGCGTCTTAGAGAGTATTATATAATTTGTCAGTACTTTTTTTAACCCTCGCCCAAACTTAATAAATTTGTTCTTACTCCATGGCAAACAGAAAATGGGCAATTTGTTTTTTTCTGAAAAGCTTATGTATAAGAAATGTGTTAGATATAGAAAGTACATTTTTCAGGGCTCATTACCAAAAATTTTTTTTATCGTGCATGTCATGTAGGTACATACAATATATTATATTTTAAAAAATGACGTTCTTGTTATATCTTGATTCCTTCGTCATGGTGTAACTATAAGTTTCGTAGTTCATGCAGTTTTACTCAGTTCTTCTATCCTTTTAGACAGGAAGTATGAAACTGAAGATAATTCGTTAATTGTAAGAGTTGGTATTGTGAAACTTTCACATTTATAAACAGATTCCAAGTACCTTTCCAAAAATAACAATTATTTGTTCGCTATCACTCGCATCAAAATCATCGCTGCTGCTGGCAAGCAAGTTGCTTCATGTATTAACAGTCAAATTGTCATACCAGTAACTGTTTTACCAGTAGCTAGCATGTGTGGCGTCCGGGTTAGACGCAGATCTGAAAATATTTTTTTGAAAGTTTTGAGAAAAAACCTTTTTTTTACCATTTTTTTTTTTGATTTTTTTTTAGAACTGGCACTTCCTAGATCACGGATATGCATTTTTGAAGTCGCTTGGTCACTAAGTTAACACGCAAGTCAAGTTTAAAGATGTCAGCTTTGATGCCTCTAGCACGTCTAGTTTAGCCGCGAATATCCATTTTTTGAGTAGGTAGAACTCAAAGTTTACCCTGCAGCCACACTGACAGCAACTGGCAAGCAAGTTACTACATGTATTAATTTTTAAATTCCTATCTGTGTTCCAATTGGCTGGAAGTTTGTCTGTGTAAGTGGAAAATGTGAGTGTGTTGCAACTGTCTTACCAGTTGCTGGCAAGACACAGACAAACTTCTTGCTAATTGGAACACAAATAGGAATTTGACAATTAATACATGTAGTAACTTGCTTGCCAGAAGCTGACATGTGTGGCCGCAGGAAAATAGTAAAGTGACTAAAGACTTATTCTTTTACTTCTTACATTAATCTTTTTTCGTAGATTTTGTACAATTAATCAAAATGTATAATGCATTTTGTTAAATTAAAGAAGTAACCCGACCAGTATGTATACGGCTCCAAAAGAAAAGCTGACACATATAATAAACTATCCACATTCCACGACTATGTATCTAATATATAAAAATAAGTTGCCTTATGTTCGGGGTCGATAAACTCGAGAATGGCTGGGCAGAATTTTTTGATGTTTTTTTATAAAGTTAGCTATCCTATTGAGGAAGGTCTTTTTGTGAAGATTGGTCAAACTTCGGTAAAGGGCAAACTGCAAAATGCATTTTTAGTGCATTTTGTAATATTACTATAACAAAACTTTTGGTAGAAACTTCTGAGGATGTCAATGAAGGTTTTCGCCAAACTTCGGTAAAATAATTTGCCACAACTGCAGTTTTATTGCATTCGGTCAAAATACTAACAAATCTTTTGGTAGCATCTTCTGAGGATGCCTGCAAAGGTTTCTGTGAAGTTTGGTCAAAATTCTGTAAAGCGGTAGCGTGGTTCTTTTTGATCTAGCATTTTTGTCGACACATAAAGTATTTTTCCCGTAATTATAGAAAATTATTTTTATTGAAGTGAAACTTCTTTAGAATCGTTGTGATTTCAAACCGGATGCAACGAAAAAACGACATGTAAGAGACACAAATACAAAAATGTGTAGGATGAAAACCAGGAAAGAATGAGACAGAAATATACATACTCTTTTTCTGACGGAAGTAACGCTCAGTATTCCAATATGGCGGCACCGATGACTCGCATTAGCTCACCGTGTGCACGAACGAGTGAGAATATAAATACTATAATCTTACTCATTCATGCACGTGCTCCATGGCATTTGTTTGTTTTGATCATTGTAGGGATGGGCAAGTAAAAAATATATATATATATATATATATATAAATTATCGGGTGAAAGAAATCAATATATCGATATATCGTCAGTTTTCTCACAATTATTCATAAATATTACGAAAGCATTCAAAATTCGTAAAAAAAATAGACATGAAGAAAACAGTATGTTTTTTTTTTAAATGTTGTTTTGGCTAAAAATACAAATAACGGACATCTCTGTTTATAAACGACTGAATTTAATAAATAAAAATGCGGAACATTAGCACAAGAGTTTGAACTTCTTTGCTCGGAAAATGTGTTATGTTTCATCGTATGCATTTTATTTTAAGTTGCATGAATGAATTAAATTGGGGAAGAACGCACTGCGACCTTGAAGATCTATTGTGCCCCTTTTAGAGCTGGATGAGGATACTCGTCCTACAGCACTTCCTCCAAATTGGTTTCTTTTAGGAAGGTTAGTATTTGAGGTATTTTTAAAGAAGGTAATCTGCCCTTATTTATCTGGTACCTACCCAGGTTTTTGAAGTGAAACTTCTTTAGAATCGTTGTGATTTCAAACCGGATGCAACGGAAAAAAAAACAGGTAAGAGACACAAATACAAAAATGCGTAGGATGAAGACAGGAAAGAATGAGACAGAAATATACATACTATTTTATATTATCGGTCTCTCCTCTTTGTCCCATACTTCGTAGCGTCCCCACTCCCGTCTTCTAAGCATAGTCGCCTGTAATTTGTGAGCCAGAGCGAGAGAGCAGATGTCGGTGTGTATGTATATTGCACACTGTTTAATACGTGTGTGTATTTGAGCACTTAACGTGTGTTAGTGTATGTGAAAACTACGTGAGCTACTGTACACTGTATGCGGCTGCGTATTACATGTTTTTAGTAAGATGTCAGCGTGGTGTGTTATTATTGAAGTGAAACTTCTTTAATATCGGGGTAATTTGAAACTCGACGAAACGGAAATGCAACATGACACTTTTAAGCAAATATGTAAATCAATTAAAAAAAAATATATCGCAACAAGTCTGAGAGAGAACGAATGAAAAAAAAAAATTATGACACAGTATTTTATATTCTAGCTCTCATTTTCTCCTATCATACGTTTTGCCTCTCACTCAGCCCAACTAACAATTTAGCTTGTATAAGGTCAAATTTTTCGAATTTGGCAAGTAATAGCTTGTATAGAGCTTGGATAAGGCAATCTTGAGCAATTCAAGAATTTTCCACCTGAAATTTAAACAAATAGCTGCTATAAGGCCTTAAAATATGAGTTCCACAAGGTCTATACAAGGCTTGTAAATATAAGTTATAAATGGCTTGTATAAGGCCTTCCAAAATTGTTTACTGAAAATGTTTAAAATAATAGCTGCTATAAGGCTCTCCACGACAAGTCATTGCAAGCAATTTGTATAAGGCTTGTTTGTAAAGGCCTTATACAAGTGAAGATCAACAAGTGTGTCTTATTTAATATTGTGCTTATAAAAAAAATCAGATTAAAATAAATAAGAACGGTAAGTACTCATTGAACTTTTTAGCAAAACTTAAAAATGAATAACTCATGGCAAAAATTTAAAAGATCTGGAACCTACCTAAGAAAAGTGAGAAAAAAACAAAGAAGCAATTCTTAAAACAGCCAGAGAACATTCAAGAAGTTTGGAAGAACAAAGAACTGATATTAAATGCGGACAATTATTGACTGTTCCCGCTGCTGCAATAGGAATCGCTGGTCCCAGCCAGCACGCTTTTGTGGAGGAATTTCCTATACCGTCAGACAGTATTTCTGATGTAATTGCCAGAAGTTCTACAGGTAAGATTATACATAATTTATTTAATGGAGTTTTACTATACCTACCTATTAATCTAAAACTTTTGTTGATGAAATGCAAATAGTTATGACGCATGGAATATTTATAAATTCGCACAAAATTTCGATAAAACTACGTTGCATTATTTGTGATTCGCCAGCAAGAGCATTATGTAAAAGGTATGCATCAAAAAAGAATATTAATATTCGATGAAAGGTTTACAAGAATCTCCCATAAAAAGTAAGTGTACATACATAACTCATTTTTGTTTTTGTGTCCTTGCAATTTCCTTCTGTCCTTCACTCAAACAGGCAAAATCGAAAATATTTGTTAAAATAGCTACTAGACCACTCTCCATAGATCCAGAGGAATGATGTGTACCTACATCTTTTGGTCCTTATTCCGTTCATCTAAGTGATGACGTTCAAAGAATTTTATTTTAACAAATATTTTCAATTTTGCCTGTTTGAGTGAAGGACAAATTGTAATATTGATCCTGATTTTCCGAAGAATTCGATTTAATATTTGCTTGGCGACAAAGGCAAAGCCAACAATTTCAAAATTTTTTTACAAGCGTACCTATATGGTATCAACTTATTCACTTTTAATTATGTTTTCCTCAACAGCAAATTGGCATAGTGGTAGAGTGCTTGACTGGTACGAGGGAGGAATCGAGTTCAAATCCCAGGTAAAAAAAAACTTTTCATTTTTATAATTAAACTAACATTTCACTCATTACAGGATACAGAAAAAAAGGTTTCGGAAGCTGGCTGAGGAGAAAAAAAGATACAATAATATAAAATGCAATAAAAAACTACACTATCTTTCAGAATCTGCTTAATTTTTTTTCTCTCTTGGGTAAGGCCTTATATAAACATCCAAGGCAAGCTATTGACAATAGCTGTCATTAAATGGCTTAGATAAGGCCTTATATAAACATCCAAGGCAAGCTATTCGCAATAGCTGTCAAAATGGCTTGCATTAGGCCTTATATAAACATCCAAGGCAAGCTATAGCTTGTTCAGCCAAGCTAATAGCAGTTCATGAAAAGCTATTTGCTGCTATAAGACCTGTCAACAAAAGTCTTATGGCAGTTAATTAGCTTGCGTAAATGCGCCAAAATGACTTGCATAAGGCCTTTTACTGTTTCTATAGCAGTCTGAAAATAGCTTGTATAGAACCTTATACAAGTTAAAATGTTAGTTGGGAGGTCTACTAAGCATTATGTTAAACAAAAGCGAGTGAGCAAGCGCGTTGGTACGATTAAGTTAGTATGTTAGTTAATATAGGTACGTGATTTGAATGCTGTCTAACAAGAAAAGCTTTACAAAAGGTTTCAATAAACTTAATTCAAGAAGAATGTAAAATTCAAACAAATACATAACAAAAGTATTTATAAAAAAAATTGACATTCAAAAAATTATTTAAATTTTAAAAAAGTATCCTGAATTTTTGAAAATAGTCAGTTTTCGAATATTTTTTTGACTTGTTTTAAATAGTGGCGTCCGGGAGTTCATACTTTAAAAGGGAGTCAAAACGACGCAAAGTATGCCGGTACGTCTGTATGCTTGAATATGTGTTGAAACTTTTGTATTTGTACAGATACGTGTTGAAAGCATTTAATCATACATAACATAAGGTTTGAAAGTAATCCGAAAACTGGTGCTGGATGGCTGAGTTTTTCATCTCGTTCTCTCGTAAATTAGGTATACCAACTTCTTTGAAGTTTCACTTCCACCGAGTGTGAATTACGCACACAAATTTTTTTTTTAAATGTGTCAATTTAATTTTAATAAAATTGGAATAAGTTTGTAATCTGCGATTTTGGACAAATCATCGGGATGAAATGACTGAAGAAATATTACATCGAATGCGAAATATTTATTCAAACCAGAATTTGGATCTTAGCTACGATTCGATCTGAAAATAAAATAGCATAAGCAAATGCGTCATCGTCTGGGATTGCGCAAACTTTGTTAGACGGTGGTGGAACAGCTCACTCTGCATTAAAATTGCCATTGAACATGCAAGTAAATGAATTTCAAACATGTAATATTTCAAAAACATCTGGAATGGCAAAGGTTTTACAGCAATGTAAAATAATCATTTGGGATGCGTGCACGATGGTTCATAAGAAATTATTGGAAGCCCTTAATCGAACGTTAAAAGATTAACGAGGAAACCAACGTTTATTTGGTGGTGTATTGATATTGTTAGCAGGGGAATTTAGGCAAACATTTTTCCAATTTTGTATCACGGATAACTTTATGTTGGACGTTGGCGAGTGGGTAAACCGTCCTTATTGTTTATTTATGCATTAAATGCGAAAATAAAAAAAAATGTTTATCAAAAAGCTCTTGAGTAATGCAAATAGTTCATTTAAAAAATTGTTAAATTAATTAATAAATTATATAAGAAAAATGATTGAATTGAGTTTAAGGCTGCATGATACACAACAATTTGTTTTCTGCTCCGGAGCGTAAATGAAGAGTGAGGATGGTTTCCCAACTAGGAAACACGCCACATTATAATAGCTGAAGGCAAATCAGTTGAAGAGAAGGAAATTCGCGGAATTTGGCATTCTTCTCCTTTGAACGGTCCTTTCAAAATCCTTGCCACTACCACATTGTTCATCAGCTTCTTCACAATCAGTTGGGTTCCATTGCACAGTTTCGGGGCATAAAGGTTTCGTAGCATTAAGATGACAGATCCAACTTTAAAACTCAAATGATGAGGCGGCATGCCAGGCAAATCCAAAAAACACTTGCATATTCACACTCAATGGAATGGTTTGCACATACCGAAAAAAACGATGCCTTGAGACATGAGATTTATTCATACGCCGCTGTTGGTTTCAGAATCACGGGAAGTGATTTCGGAAATCCTCTTGCTATATCAATACTTTTGCAATGACTGATTGCTTTGAAATGCTGCAAACAGGATTTTCTTTGATTCGCAGGTTTAACGAAAGCTTCAGTGCTCAGTGTGCTGTTCTTCCACCTTCCAACAGTGTTGCAGCAATTCCGGTAGATGCGAAAGCTATGGCAATTCCACTTTGAGCACGTATTGCTGCTAATATTATTTAAATCAAGAACATTTTTCCAGTTCCGCGCGGGCTCATCAACAAATAAAATGCACGACTGGGTCGCACGAACTTGGTCTAATGTGTGACAGTGGTCTAGGGGCTTGAGATTTTGATAAAAATAAAATTTTCAAAATTCTTAAATAAATACTTAAACTAATTTGAGCTGAAAAAAAATACACCATTTTATTTCTTGGATAAATTTGAATTTATGAGAGTAAATTTATAAAAATCTGTGGAGCGGGTTTTTAAAAAAAAGTTTTTTTTGAAAATAAAATTCAAACACACCATTTCATAGGTATTCAGCAAATACATTTATTTATAATTTTTAGAAAAAAATTTAATAAGCAGTTTTCAAAATATTAATTTAAATTTTTTTTTAAATGCTTTTAAAAATACAAAAAAATATTTTTCAAAAATATTGGTATGCAGTACAAATTGAGTTATCTACAACTATATATGTGTGAAATTTCGAAAGAATCGGTTGAGTCGTTTTCGAGATAGTCGAAAACAAAAAAAAACGGTCCTATGGAAAGTATACCGTTCTTAGACATTTTTTAAAACTTTTTTTTCAGCATATAATTGGTCGTACCTAAAAAGCAACACTGATTTTTTTGAAATCGAAATCGTTAGAGCCGTTTTTGAGAAGAATAAGCTTTAACGTAACGGTTATATGGCAGGTACCGTTATTTTTTGAGCTAAAAAAAATTTCAATGTCCCCTCTGTAAAATACCTAACAAAATCTATATACCAAGTTTGAAGCAATTTGGCCCACCCGTTTGGGCTGTAGGTATACATACAGACAGACAGACATACAGACGGACAGAATTTTTAACTTTTTGTTTCAAGACGAATGCATAACTTGCCTTGTAAAACCTATAATCGAAATTAAAAAACTTTTTGATTATAAATATCGATATCATTGTATTTCAAATTAAATATTTCTTAACAACACTTATGTATGTTTTAAGTTAAAAATGTGTTTCCTGTCAGTTTTTAAATACTGCAATTATATTTTTTAAATTGTAATTCATTTAATCCGTATGAAACTAAGATTTGTCTAACCGAGCGAAGCCGGGTGGGTCAGCTAGTGTATTGATAAAATCTGATATCTCAACAAGAAAAAGAAATTCGAATTCGATTGATTTAAGGTTTCTCTTAGTATTAATAAAAACAGTATCATTATAATTTTGTTATTATTTCCATAAAATTTTTCCGATTGCGTTGGCATCACAGATCACAGTAAAAGATATTTTTTTGGTACTTTGTTTTTAAACCTGATGTATTAAATTCGAGTTCTAGTTGAATTCAAAATGAATATAATATATTCAAATTCAATCAGACGCAGTATAAACAGCAATATAATGTGGAGTACTATGTAAGGCCAAAGATAATCAAATTCATTCTTTTTGGTTTAAGCTTACTGCTTGTCAGTTCTTGAAAAATTACATTAATAGCTGGTTTAAAATGTAATCATTATGTCATGTATTTCAACTAAACATGGTATAAATTGTAATAGATTTGGTGTAGCTTCAACTTTTTGTATTAAAATCAACACCCTTGTTGGCATCACTAAGTTGGCTTCGGCTAATGGCTATCAGAATTTTGAGCGGCGCCACGTTTCAGTGAATAGTTTAAAGTTTGGCATTACTTATTTCTTAACCCTCGCTTAGACCTAATAAATGCGTTCGCATGATACAACTAAACCAGTTATCGTCCCGTTTTCATCTTTGTTTCGTTCTACGCATCTAAGTCACGGACATGCATTGCTTTTGCATTTTTTTTTTTCAACTATGATTTAATTATGCAGTAAGATTGTTGCTGTCTTCATGTAAAATATATTCCGATTTGGAAACAATTTTACGGGAATTACCACAACCGAAAAAAAGAATGCGTGGTAAAAAAAATTCAACTGACGCTTGCATTATATGAAAAATCGATTTTTATCTTTAAACGCGATTTGCGGCTAAACTAGACGAGCTAGAGCCATCAAAGTCGACACCTTTAAACTTGACTTGCGGGTAAACTAAGCGAGCTAGCGACTTCAAAAATGCATATTCGTAATCAAGGAAGTGGCAGTTTCAAAAAATAAAAATAAAAAAGCTGGTGAAAAAGTTTTTTTTTTCAAAATTAAAAAAAAATATTTTCAGATTTGCGTCAAACCCGGACGCCACGCATGCTAGCTACTGGTAAGACAGTTGCAATACACTCGCATTTTCCACTCACACAGACAAACTTCCAGCCAATTGGAACACAGATAGGAATTTGAAAATTATTACATGTAGTAACTTGCTTGCCAGTTGCTGTCAGTGTGGCTGCAGGGTAAACTTTGAGTTCTACCGACTCAAAAAATGCATATTCGTAATTTAGGAAGTGCCACCTTCGAATTGATGCATCGCATTTTATAAAAAATCGACTTATATCTTTAAACGCGATTTACGGTTAAAGTAGACGTGCTAGAGGCATCAAAGTTGACATCTTTAAACTTGATTTGCGGGTAAACTAAGCGACCAAGCGACTTCAAAAATGCATATCCGTGATCTAGGAAGTGCCAGTTCTAAAACAAATCAAAAAAATTTTGCAAAATTTTCAAAAAAATATTTTCAAATTCTGCGTCCGGGCCACACATGATAGCTACTGGTAAGACTGTTGCAATACATTCGCATTTTCCACTCACACAGACAAACTTCCAGCCAATTGGAACACAGATAGGAATTTGAAAATTATTACATGTAGTAACTAGCTTCCCAGTTGCTGTCAGTGTGGCTGCAGGGTAAAGTTTGAGTTCTACCGACTCAAAAAATGCATATTCGTAATCTAGGAAGTGCCACCTTCCAATCGATGCATCTCATTTTATGAAAAATCGACTTATATCTTTAAACGCTATTTACGGCTAAACTAGACGTGCTAGAGGCATCAAAGTTGACATCTTTAAACTTGATTTGCGGGTAAACTAAGCGACCAAGGGACTTCACAAATTCATATTCGTAATCAAGGAAGTGCCAGTTCTAAAACAAATCAAAAAAATTTTGCAAAATTTTCAAAAAAATATTTTCAAATTTGCGTCCGGGCCACACATGCTAGCTACTGGTAAGACAGTTGCAATACACTCGCATTTTCCACTCGCACAGACAAACTTCCAGATAATTGGAACACAGATAGGAATTTGAAAATTATTACATGTAGTAACTTGCTTGCCAGTAGCTTGCATGTGTGGCCGCAGGGAAACTCAGAGTCCTACCGACTCAAAAAATGCATATTCGTAATCATGCTGGATCGTGTATCAAATACAATTTTAATTTAAAATTAATATCGTGTATTCAATTTCAATCTAACTCGGTATGAAATGCAATAAAAGTGGTTTAATTTGTGACGCCAAGGTTCTTGTGACGGTTGCCTTGTTAGTTCTTGAAAAAATTCTAATACAAGTTGGTTCAAAATCCAATCATACATGTCATATATTTCAACTCAACTACGTATCAACATTAGCACATTTGGTGTAAAACTGAATCAAAGTCATAAAAATAGAGAATTGGCATCACTTATTTTTAATCGGCTAATGGCTCGTTGGTAGATTGTGTGCCGTCTGCGTTGTTTTTTAGTATATCATTGATCGTGAAACGTGTTTGTCGTCCATGTCCTGTTAAAAGTGTTTAAATGAACAAAGAAAAAAGAAATTATATGTGGGAAGTCCACTTTTTATAGTAATAAAATAAAATAAAGTAAGTTAAAATTTATTTAACAAAATAAAAGAACAAAAGATAAGTGTGCTGCAGAAAAAAAAGGATTGTACACGTACGTGTATACCTACCTATGATCTTACATGGGAGATTTTGTTCATTCACAGAGAAGGGGTAAGTGCGAATAAAATATTTATATTTTTAATTGTTTTATTAATAAAATGGTAATATTAGTTATTACTGGTTTTGTGAAATCTGAAAATTTTGGCTCGAAATGTTCTGCTAAGATCTTGTAATTCCCAAAATGGCGACGCAAATTATTCACGTGTGGCGTCGCGTCGCTTGTACATTTTGCAAAGGCAACAGCCAGTAGTTACTATTATTTGCGTCAAAAAACATACAAATTTACTAAAATATTGATGTTTTTCAATTTTTTCAATCATATTCCTCCAAAAACCAATAAACATACATATATGCAAACATACATATATGGCGACGCAAATTATTCACGTGTGGCGTCGCGTTGCTTGTACAGTTTTGCAAAGGGAACAGCTAGTAGTTACAATTATTTGCGTCAAAAAACATACAAATTTACTAAAATATTGATGTTTTTCAATTTTTTCAATCATATTCCTCCAAAAACCAATAAACATACATATATACAAAAAAAAAAAAAAAAAAAAATCTAAATCGTTGGACCAGACGCTTTACGGCTTTGCGCTTGTACAATTTTGCATAGGCAACAGCCAATAGATACAATTATTTTGCGTCAAAAAACATACAAATTTACTAAAATATTGATGTTTTTCAATTTTTTCAATCATATTTCTCCAAAAACCAATATACATACATACATATATGCAAAAAAAAAAATTTTAAAATGTTAATCGTTCGACCAGACGCTTTGCGGCTTTGCGCTTGTACAGTTTTGCATAGGCAACAGCAAAACATAAAGTTTGCACAGAAAACAATATTCAGAAAGTTTGATCGAAATCGTAGGAGGCGTTTTTGAGAAAAATTATACGCTTATACGATTTTATACTTCCTATCTACAACTCATAACATAACCTACTATAATTTTTTTCATAGTTCATTATCGGTTTAAAAACCTTTTTTAAAATTTTTTCAAGATCTGTTGCGGTTCCAAAAAATATCTGTCGACAAAGGGTGGAAAGAATTTGTTACATCGTCATCGTTCCTACAAAAATCTATAAGGATCTGAGTCATAAACATCCATATTGTAAAGGCGTAAGTACGTTATTCAATTTATATTGTATTTTGTATTTAAAAACATACCTAACCTTCCTTAATATTTCGTTAAACTAATCGAAATTCCACGAGTTCACTTGCAATTTAACATATTATACATTGCTGTGAAGAATATGTTACAGTGGTCCACCGATAATGTGAACTAATGTGAAACAAGGCGTTTTCGTATTTTAGAGGTGTTCACATAACTGGAACATTTTCTTCGGTTCTTATTAAGGGTTTCAAACAACCTTTGTATCTATTTACTATTTACGCTTAATGCGGCGGCTCGTACAGTTTTGCAAAGGCAACAGCCAATAGTTACAATTATTTGCGTCAAAAATCATACAAATTTACTAAAATATTGATGTTTTTCAACTTTTCAACCATATTCCTCCAAAAACCAATATACCTACATGCAAAAAAAAAATTTAAATAATCTTAATCTTTTAACCAGACGTTTATTGCGGCTTCGCCTGTACAGTTTTGCATAGGCAACAGCAAAACATAAAGTTTGCACAGAAAACAATATTCAGAAAGTTTGATCAAAATCGTAGGAGGCGTTTTTGAGAAAAATTTTACGCTTATACGATTTTATACTTCCTATCTACAACTCATAACATAACCCACTATAATTTTTTTCATAGTTCATTATCTGTTTAAAAACCTTTGTTAAAATTTTTTCAAGATCTGTTGCGGTTCCAAAAAATATCTGTATCGACAAAGGGTGGAAAGAATTTGTTACAACGTCATCGTTTCTACAAAAATATATAAGGATCTGAATCATAAACATCTATATTGTAAAGACGTAAGTACGTTATTCAATTTATATTGTATTTTGTATTTAAAAACATACCTAAACTTTATTAATATTTCGTTAAACTAATCGAAATTTCACGAGTTCACATACAATTTAACATATTATACATTGCTGTGAAGAATATGTTACAGTGGTCCACCGATAATGTGAACTAATGTGAAACAAGGCGTTTTCGGATTTTAGAGGTGTTCACATAACTGGAACATTTTCTTCGGTTCTTATTAAGGGTTTCAAACAACTTTTGTATCTATTTATTACAAACCAAATAGCATGTAAAGCACAGTTCAGAAAAAAAACACATTTCTTATGTAGTACTAATTACTACACAAAAAAAAAATCATTAAAAAAAAGAAACATCTGTATCGACATAGTAATAGCCTGATTTGATCTTACTATTGCTACTGCCCTTAACTTTTTACGAATTCACTTGCAATTGAAAATAGATAAATAAATTGCTGTAAGAAATATCTCATTATGCACAATTTTCATCAACATAAAATAAGTTTTAAAAAACAAATTTCAAACTGAGAGAAAAATAGCGTAATCAGCTGATTCATCTTTAAATACAGAATTAAAACATTAATTTTGTTATCCTTGTTCGGATCATTTTTCAAAATTTTCAATTTACATCGAAACAAACACCTACTTGCACAAAATCTAATAGCACTTTCCATTGGTTTCTATAAATCAATTAGTATTTTTATGTAGTTTTGAAGATTTTCTTTCAGCAAACTATTTTCAGAAATCAATTTGTTTATGAAACTCAATTAAATATTTCTTGTCTACTCTTTGACATGCTTTTTCGCTTATTTGTTGCGTGTTCAATACGAACGTTTAAAATTACCTAAAATCACTGACAAAGTGATTTTCTAAGTTCAAAATAAAGAAAAAACTTTCTAAGTTCAAAAAATTATAAAATTTTTTTAAGTTCAAAAATAAAGAAAAATTTTCTAAGTTCAAACATTTTTTTCTAAGTTCAAAAAATAATAAAAATTTTCTAAGTTCAAAAATAAATAAAAATTTTCTAAGTTCAAAAAATTATAAAATTTTTCTAAGTTCAAAAATAAAGAAAAAATTTTCTAAGTTCAAAAAATTATAAAATTTTTCTAAGTTCAAAAATAAAGAAAATTTCTCTAAGTTCAAAAATTTTTTTCTAAGTTCAAAAAATAATAAAATTTTTCTAAGTTCAAAAAATAATAAAAATTTTTCTAAGTTCAAAAATAAAGAACTCAGAAATTTTTTTTTCATTTTAAAAGAGAAAATAGATCAAATCCAAAAAACAAAATTAATTTTCTGTGTCCTTTTGGAAAATGTATAGCAAAGAGCGAGTTTTAATTGCAATCACTCAAATTTTCGAGAAATACAACAGCACAAACGTTTCTTATCATCTTTTCTTGTATTAAAGATTCATTCCATATATCACAAACCCAAAGATAATAAATAATTTAACGACCTGTGGCCCTGTTCTGTAACTTTGGCGAAATTTGTTTGTATCGTTATAAAATGAAACAACTCATTCCGCTTTTATGGCGTCTGGAAAAAGTAGGATTTCTGTAAGTTGAAGCGATATGCAAGGATTTCGATATTGTTTTGACTGGAACTTCCTTTGGAAGGCCATAAATTGAAGTGTCAATCTGTCAAATCAAAACAAAAATAATTCAAGATTTGAAAGATTGTGAAATTGAAATTTAAGTTGTTTTTTAATAAATAAAGATTTATTTCCTTAAAAAAAAAAATGTTACATTATATTATGTTATTTAAAAAGAAATTTTAAAGTATAAAAGGAATACTTATTCTGAATGTTGATGCATACTTGTTTGTGTTATTTATGTGAGTTAATAATATAATTTTGCTCCCCAATTTGATTGGCATTTTATGTTTGTATCCTATACCTACTACTTACTGGTTACTGCGAGCACATTTTTCTTCACATATGTTAAATGGGTAAATAATTTAACAAAAAATATTAACAGTGCCAAACTTGATTAAATATTATAGTATAATATGCACATAAAAACGAACACTTTCCGTTATTTTTTTTTTTTTTACTTTCCAAAAAAAATTATAAATATATGTAAATATATTAAAAATGTTAGTCGTCTTCTTCGACAGAATATTTATGAGAGGCACTTTTCTTCTGGCGAAGTTCACAAACATATTTGCGCAAATAGAGCATGTAGTCTGTCATGAATGTAGTGTATGTCTAGAAATAGATTTAAACGGCTTTAAACATTTTTAATGGTTTATTTATTGCCTATCGCGTGCTCAATACAAGGCGAGTACATTTGACGTTTAAAATTTAAAAAATATGACTTTTCGGTCATAGAGAACACCATTTTATCGCAGTTTTCCAGTTGTTTCATTTCGATGTGTTCCATGCAATAAAATTATCGCCTGTCAAAGTTAAAGAACCCGATGAACGCGATAAAATGTGTTTTGTTCCAGTTTTCAACGTTTCTCGACAACGCGAGAGTTACAGAACAGGGCCACTGTTTTCGTATCAGTTACAACAGGTGATTCAAAACGAGCTGGGCTTCTTAAAAGGTCAAACGCTTTTGGGAGCATTGCATTATTAATCAACTCCCAGGTAAAAATAACAATTTTTCTTAATAGCAGAAATTTAAGGATTTTTTTGTTTCCTTTCAAGACGCTAGAAAATTACTTTCGAAACAATGATTGCGGATATATTTTAAATGAATACCGAGAAAAAAAAAATGCCTGAATGACAGCTGCCGAAGAAGTATGGTTGCGGAGTCAGTGAATTTTTTAAGAAATTTATCCTCAAACTATCCGACGAGAGAAGAAAAGATTGCTCTAGCCAACGCAATTTTTAATCTTTTCCCAATCTATAAAGATGTTGAAGGGGGTTCAGAAATTTTTTACAACCCTTCAACTAATAGCGGCTACTTAGCCTCCAAATTGAAGAATTTAAACGCCAGAAGAAGCAAACTCAATGGGGAGGGAATAAAACAACAAGAAGAAATAATCAGTGAAGAGGAATCTTATCTTGAACTTAAGGATGACGACCGAGAGTTTTTTACCAACTGTATTTTACCAGCACAATTAGATGCACTGAAAGAAAGGCTGGCAAACACAATTGAGCAGCGAAAACAGATTTGGCTAAATCCGCTTGAGTTAAAAACAAGTTTTCCTTTCTATTTCGTAGAGCCAGAACTGGTTTGTTAATCCTTTTATAAAATATGAATACGAAAATATTAAAAAATAAAGGAGCGAAATAACATTCACTTAAAAATTTATAAAATATCTGACTTTACTTTGTAGTTGTTCAAAAAATTTCCTTTGAGTATGCGTACATAAAAGATTTAAACTCTTTGCACTAGGTCGTTTTGAAATTTCGATGATTTTAAAAGTCCTTAATTAAAATTATTAACTTCGAATTATTTTATTTATCTTCCTTACTTAACAAAATAATTTCATGGAAATGTTTTTAACTGTTTCAGATCGCATTTGACTTTTCATTGCGGTACCCAGGAAAGGAGAATTTACTCCTCAAAGATTGGGAGGGAAACATTTCGGCAATAAACAATGTTGGTGAAGCAAACGGATCAACATCAACAATAGCCAATGAAATAAAATCTTGGAACACAGAAGTGCGTCCATTCATTAACTTCAACTCTTACCACCAACGGCAAAGGGAAAGAAATCAAATAAAATGCACGACTGGGTCGCACGTACTTGCTCTGTGGGTGCAATAGTAGGATGTAAACAAACTTTTCGATCAATGAGAACAACTCATTTTTGAAAAATTTGGTAAAACCTAAAAAAATTTGACTGAAACTAGAAAAACCGATATACAGGAGCTAACGTTAAGAAACCTTTAATATTTAAAATTAAGACGTTATCTTTTGGGTGATATAAATGATACAAATGTCCACTTATGGCCAAGTTAATAACACTGTTAAAAGCAATTTCCACTATTATCATGTATAGCCAAAAACTAAAAATGCAGTTTCGTTTGAAGTATTCTATGTATGTTACATACAAAGTTTCATAAAAATCGGGGGAGCCTTTTTTGAGTAAATTAGAAAAAATTAAAAAATTGGCCAAAATCTAGTGGCTCTTTGTATAGGAGCCACCATTTAAAAAAGAGAAACTGAAAAAAAATCAATGCCATCTGATAGGAAGCTGTAAGGAACTATACTAAACAAAGTTTGAGTGAATTCGATGCAACCGTTGACAACTTATGGCCAATTGAAAAAAAGCCGTTAAGAGCAGATCTCCGTTATTTGCATTTTTAGCCAAAAACTAAAAACGCAGTTCTCTTAAAAACACTAAAAGAATATAACACACAAAGTTTAATCAAAATCGTTAGAGCCATTTTCGAGAAAATTAGAAAAAACCAAAAAAAGTTGGCTAAAACTCAACGGCTCGTTGTATGGAAGCCACCGTTTAGAAAGGCTTCAGTGAAAAATTTACTAAACCATCCTATAGAACACTATTAAAAACTGTGTCAAACAAAGTTTTAGTTGATTCAATCAAGCCGTTGTGAACTTATGGCTATTTGAAAAAAAGCCGTTAAAACCTGATTTTCGTTACGACCATTTGAGGCAAAAACAAAAAACGCAGTTTTGTTAGAAATGCTTGAAGTAAGCTAAATTATAAATTTAATCAAAATCGTTAGAGCCGTTTTCGAGAAAATCCAAATTGAAAAAAACCGTTACTTGAAAGGTACCAGTTTGAGCCGGGCTAAAACAAAATAAAAAAAACCTCGACAATGGTTTTTCTTCAAACTGCTATATACCAAGTTTGAAGAAAATCCGTCAAGCCGTTTAGGCTGTAGCATGACGTGAAAAAGCGCACATCCGCACATCCGCACATCCGCACATCCGCACATCCGCACAGACGCACAGACGCACAGACAGACCGACGGACGGTATGGCGAAAACCACTTTTTTGGGCTTCTCTATCATCGTAATGTCATGTTTGATTAAAACCTCGATTTTTTTTTTCTGCACGAAACCAATACTTGCCCTATAGAGCAAGTAAAAATACTTCACGAGGAAACTTTTGGGTGTGTATCAAAAGTCTAGTCCGCTTTGAGGAAGTAAGTACATTCAAATGTATATTTTGCTTCTAAAACTTTGAAATATGAACATCATCAGATCCACACTCGAAAAACTAGTTTTGACACAAAATCAGATGCGACATTTTTAATCGCAGTAGGGGCAAACAAATTGGCAATAAGCCAATATTTTTAAGTTATCGACGAACATATTTTAGCCTTACCACAAAATTATACATTTATAAAAGCTTTTGACATATTATTCAAAAGTTTTTATGTATTCAATATAGAATTTTGTACAAACTTAAATAATTTCTATTCCTTTGTCGCAAAGTATTTTTACAAATTCGAAATAAACGCAAGCACAAGACAAAAGGAGATTTATATAAAACTTATAAATAAAACAAAAGAAATATCAAGTCTTGATTTGCGCGAACTGCTGGAAAAATGTAATTCGCCCTCGAAATTGGTTTTGCTACCAAATGATAATCAATAATTTGTTTATGAACTAATATTATCTTAATGCTCCTGTTTTGCACTATATATTTTATATTATAATTTATGCATGTGTTCATAAATTATTATAAACTGTAAGGCTATTTAAAAACAGCACATTTCATTTAAAAAAAAGTACCAGCTATCACTTAAAGTATAATCAATTTTACGATAGTCACTTTAACAATAACTCATACTCTACTAAATTTTCGAGGGACATTGTTTATATGATATTCTCTAAGCCACTTAAGTTTTATTAAAGAAAACGCACGTTTCTTTGATCGTTACAATACATTTTTGTATAAATTACTTCATCGATTTTATATCGAACTTGACTTCTGGTGTATAGGCTCCATTGATACATATTTCTCTAAACAACTTAATTTTTATTAAAGAAAACTCACCTTTCTTTGATCGTTACAATACATTTTTGTAAAAATTACCTTACTTTATCAATTCTACATCGAACTTGACATTATGTCTATAGTTTCCATTGAAGGGAAATTTACTCTCCACTCCTACTCCACTTATTGAATCCATTCTTTTGTATATCATATTCGTTTTTGATACTTATTACTCTTAACAACTCAAATTTTGTTAAAGAAAGCTCACGTTTCTTTGATCGTTACAATACATTTTTGTAAAAATTACTTTATTTTATCAATTCTACATCGAACTTGACATTATGTCTATAGTTTCCATTGAAAGAAAGTTTACGCTTTAAGAATTGGAAGAAAAACTCCACTTATTTGAATCCATTCTTTTGTATATAATATTTGTTTTTGATACTTATTACTCTTAACAACTCAAATTTTGTTAAAGAAAGCTCACGTTTCTTTGATCGTTACAATACATTTTTGTAAAAATTACTTTATTTTATCAATTCTACATCGAACTTGACATTATGTCTATAGTTTCCATTGAAAGGAAGTTTACGCTTTAAGAATTGGAAGAAAAACTCCACTTATTGAATCCATTCTTTTGTATATCATATTCGTTTTTGATACTTATTACTCTTAACAACTCAACTTTTGTTAAAAAAAACTGACGTTTCTTTGATCGTTACAATACATTTTTGTAAAAATTACTTCATCGACTTTATATCGGACTTGACTTCTGGTGTATAGGTTCCGTTGATACATATTTCTCTAAACAACTTAACTTTTATTAAAGAAAACTCACCTTTCTTTGATCGTTACAATACATTTTTGTAAAAATTACTTTACTCTATCATTTCTACATCGAACTTGATATTAGGTCTATAGTTTCCATTGAAGGTAAATTTACACTGGAACACTTAAATTTATAACTGGTTTTCTGTATAATCTCATATGTATCATAGAATGGGTTTCATTTGTTATGTTTGTGACACGGAATATAAAAAAATTTTACAGATAATATTTCACTTAAAATACGAGCACTTTATTCACGACAATCGGGACGTTATTTTAAGATGTATTAAGTCAAAGACTTGTGAAAAACAGTTTTGTACTTTCAGTGGCTTAAAGCGGCATGCTTTACGCTGTTTAAAAAACCAACAGTCCTCTTTAAGTTTGAGCAAATAGACTCGCCGAAAGTAAGTTTCAGATATCTATAGTGTTTTGGTAGCAGCACACCTTACTTTTTCTTACTTTTATAATACCCTTTACAATGGATTTCATTTGTTATGTTTGTAACAAAGAATATAATACCATTTTGGCAGTTATCTACCACTTAAAGAATGATCATTTTATTCCCGACAATCGACAAGTTACTTTAAAATGTGTCAAGTCAAAATCTTGTAGAAAGGAATTTTCTACTTACAGTGGCTTAAGGCGGCATGCGGAACGTTGTTTAACAAAAACAGAAACCACTAACAATCATGAACAAGAATACTTGTCTTTAGAAGGTATCAAAGAAATTTTCTCTTGTACTAGCAGTTCAAATAGTTCATTGACAGCTACTAGTTCGAGTTGTACTTCGACAGAATACAGTACAAGTACAACAGAAAACTCTTTTGCTTCATTTCAAACTAGCTCAGATAATCTTGATGAGATTGTCAAAAAATTTGCCAATGAAATTATGGTCCTTGAGATAGCACAACAAAAACAAATCATATTTTTGACATAACGAGAGTATTCTTTCAAAATCTTTTCAAAGAATTTACTAACTATCCATCTATTGACCTTAGCTGCAAAAAATGTAACATAAGCGAGGCAGAGAGTATTTTGTCTATAGCATTTTTAAATAAATTGGATAAATATTCCTCAAGAAGAAAGATCTACTATTTAATAGATTTTATGTTGAACCAGTGCAAAAGAGCTTAGGTGGAAGATGGGATAGAATTTTCAAGGACAACGCATATACAAGTATCTTTAAGCAATGTACATTTCAATATGTTTCAATCCTGGAAACATTAAATGCTTTATTTTTAAACGATTCGTTTAAAAAACTGTTTTTTGAAAAACCTCACATATGTAAAAAGAATGTATTCAAAGCGTTTTGTTGCAGTGATAATTTTACTTCAAACCAAATCTTATCTCAAACTGAATTTGCTATACAGATTCAAATATTTTACGATGATTTTGAGGTCATTAACCCACTTGGAAGTAAAACATCAGTTCATAAGATTGGAGGTATTTACTTTACAGTCAGAAATTTGCCTTATGAATATAATTCTCACTTAAATAATATTCATTTATTAGCCCTGTTTTTTGTTTCAGACCTAAAAAATGAAAATAATAAACAATTTAATTCCGTTCTTGGTCCTATCGTTAAAGATTTGAAAATTTTAGAAGAAAAGGGCATTGAAGTAGATGGTATTATGATTAGAGGAGTACTTATTAACGTATGTCATGATAACTTAGGTGGAAATACTTGTATGGGTTTTGTTGAATCTTTTAGAGCTCACTTTTTTTGTAGAATTTGCAGTATGCCTAAAAATGAAACTGAGGCAGAAACTTGTGAAAAATTATCATACTTACGAACATCTTCTTACAATAAATTATTTGAGGTTGATAAAACTTTGGTTTTCTCAAACTACTTCGAATCCAAAGGGATTAAACATTACTGTATACTCAATGATTTGAAAAATTTTGATGTAATAGATTCTAATAACGTAGACTTGATGCACGATGTTTTAGAAGGAGCAATACCATTTGCAATAAAGTGGTTTTTAAAAAACATTGTTGATTTAAAGCTCATAAATGTTGAAACCATTAACAACAGAATTAAATCGTTTAACTACGGATATTTACAAAGAAAAAATATCCCTACTTTTATAAGTATTGAAAAGGGAAATACTTCGATTGGACTTACTGCGGCACAAAACTTGTGTTTAATACTACACTTTCCACTAATTTTTCATGATTTCCGCGAAAAAGCTCACAAATTGTGGGAGCTAATATCTTCTTTGCTCAAAATTTTGACTATCTTACTCTCAACAGAGATTCCTTTAAGTGCAGTTAGTAATTTAAAAAATTATATTACTGGACATTTGTATGTGGTTATAAATACCTACAAAAACAAATTATTGCCTAAGCATCACATGCTAACACACTACCCCAGTTTTATTTAACGTATGGGACCACCAATTCATACTTGGGCTATGCGCTATGAAGGAAAGCACAAAACTTTTATAAAAAACGCAAACATCGCAAATAATTACATTAATGTTTGTTACACACTTGCTAGGTGCCATCAACGTAATACTGCATTGGCGTGGGAAACTCTTGATTTTTCAAAACAACAACAATTCGGTAAATCGAAAGAAATTTCTTTGCACAGCTTAGACTCAAAAGTTAAACCTTTATTGGAAAGTATAGCAGGCGATTTCCCATTGTTTTCTGTAAACTGGTTTCAAGTAAAATTTGGGTTTCACTACAGGCCGGGTTTGATTATCAAAAGTGGTTTAGCTGAGTATGGTTTTATTAAAGAAATCTTTTTGATTAATGACAATGTCCATTTTGTTATAAACTTGTATAAAAAGTTAAAATTTGTTGAAAATCTAAATTGTTTTGAACTAATTGATACAAAGAAATGCTCCATCGTGATGTATGAAAAAATTTTAAACAAGAAACCAAAAGACATGAACTATGTCGCCGGTAAAATTTACATAGTTAAAGAAAATAAATCTGATTAAGATTGCTTATAGGGTTTGGAAACTCAGTGATTTTCAACTACTAAAATGTTCGATGGTACAATTTATAAAGTTTAAAAATACTTTTGCTTTTGCCTTTAAATAATTGTTTGATTAGTATTGCAATTTTTAAAGTGCTTCATTTTTTAAGTTTACTAATGATATAAATTTTGCCTGTTAAAATTAAGTTTCTGTATTGAACAGTAAAACCAAAATTAAAAAGCACACAATTTAAGCAAAAATATTTAAAAAACTTAATCAAAACTAATTAATTTCTTTTTGAAATTGTATAAAAACATATTCAATCAAGATTAAGAACTGAAAATCAAATTATTGTAAATATTGCATTTTCCAGATATCATGCATGTTTGTTAAAACAAATTATTGAAAAATTTTGAGAAAACACTTATAAAATTAAACAAAAGCGAAAATGAGACATGTATATAAATCTTAGTTCTAAGCACACTAACTAGATCATAAGTATTTATTTATTTTATTACAAAATTATAGGAAATAAAAAGCTATATATTAAATTAATGAAAATACTTTTGTATTTATTGATCTACCTGCACTTTTATATGTAATAATTTTCAGATAAAGGAAATGAAGTTGGTTCCAAAACAGGAGTTTTGAAGTCATAATCTTGTAATAATTGTAAAATGAGATAATTATTTTTTGCAAATAAATCTCAAATCAGGGCAATTATTTACAAGCATGTAAGTACATTGTATTTTAAAATCTAAAACAATCTATAATTGAATGCAATACGTAATTGTATTGCAGAGTAACATAATTTGTACTAAAATCAATATATAATTGAATTGAAATTTATACTTTTTTACATTACAGGTCAATAGGATAGGGTATTGAATGTAATATTCTGGATATTAAAACTGATCCAGAATATATTACATTTCAATGCAATTTGTATAGGAATTAGTAGAAAAATAGTCCAAAATAGATTAAATTGTAATAAAATATGTATTTGATTACATCCCGAGTGTATTAAAATATAATCTTTTTTACCCTTAATAGTAATACAAAATATTCCCAATTATATTCCAAATTGGATTAAAACTAAGCCAACTGGGTATTGAACTACAAGAAAGGAGTACTAGAAATTAAACTAAAATATGTTACCTTTCAATACATTTTGTAATAAAATCATCTTTAAATAATACAAAATATACTACCTTTTAATACACAAAGTATTCTATTGCATACTTTTAGTGTTCAAATGTATTCTTTTGAATATTAAAAGCTATAACCAATGGGTTCGATTCTATTCTTAAATGGATTTCAGCGTAGTTTATTAAGTATTAAATACAATATTATTTGTATTGAAATCTATCGAAAAATAGTCCAAATTGGATTAAATTATAATAAAATAAGTATTTGATTGCATCCCGAGAGTATTAAAATTTAATCTTTTTTACCCTTAATAGTAATACAAAATATTCCCAATTATATTCCAAATTGGATTAAAACTAAGCCAACTGGGTATTGAACTACAAGAAAGGAGTACTAGAAATTAAACTAAAATATGTTACCTTTCAATACATTTTGTAATAAAATCATCTTTAAATAGTACAAAATATACTACTATTTAATACATAAAGTATTCTATTGCATACTTTTAGTGCTCAAATGTATTCTTTTGAATATTAAAAACTATAACTTATGGTTTCGATTCTATTCTTAAGTGGATTTAAGATTAGCTTATTAAGTTTTAAATACAATATTATTAGTATTGAAATCTATCGGAAAATAATCCAAATTGGATTAAATTTCAATAAAATTTATGTTGAAATACGTCTTGAATGTATTAAAATTCAATCTTTTGTATTTCAATATGTAATACAAAATACATTATATTATATTCCAATAGCATTAGAACCAAGGCCACTGAGTATTAAAGTAAAGGCAATAAATATTAAAATTGAGTCCGGAATTTGTTACCTTTGAGTACATTTTATATCAAACTCAAGGACAAAAAATACAAAATGCATTAATTTTTAATACAAAAACTATTTGTATGTAAACTTTTGTCATTAAAATGTATTCTTCTTCATATTGGAAGTTAATAAAATAGGGTTTGCTTTCGTTCTCAAATGCATTACATCTTAACCTTATAAGTTTAGAATCGAATATTTTTTATATTAAAATTGAGTCTTTATTATTACAGAAACTAGAACAAATTGTTTTAAAATCGCATATTTCTAGTTGTGTTAGTAAATGGAAGGATTCAATTTTAAACTTTTTATATTATTATTCAGTCATTTATGCACTGATTTTTAATAAAAATCTAGTTAAAATCTAAAATGTATATTACTTTATTTAATACGAAATATATTACTTAAGGGAATTTTCAAAATTAAAAATCCCTTTCTAATGGGATTTTTTGCGTAATCACGGCTGTATTACATTTCAATATTTCACAAACTTACAAAAAAATTGTAAGTCAGGACTTGTATTGGGTACACGACTAAATCTGGTGTGGAACTGTATGGAAACCGAAAAATATTAGATTCTAGTAGCAAATTTTTAACCGTGCGTATAACAAATGAATTGTTCTTTTTTTGTTCTTTGTTAATAAATAGATTTTATTTTTGAGTTTGTGTGTTTATTTTACATATCAATATAAAAAAACCCAGTACTATTTGGTCTTTTTCAGTACAATTTTGTTTTTGTTTGAGCGCGTACAATCGATAAAAGTCGATTTCCATCACTGGTTCACATTCAACATCGGCTCTTAAAATTTAACCACCCTTTAGTACGTTTGCAACGAACTGGTGGATAACATATTCCTTTTTATTATGTGAATGCGTTCATTCCCCGCAGCCCGCCGCTGTCCAGTTCCGGAAACAAAGTTCGTCTTTAGCAAACAGGAAAAAGTTCAATACGAGTAACATTAATTTTTTGTGGCCGATATTCAATAACTGCTAGAGCAATAAAAAAGGCTTGTGCCTCGCCAAAATTTGAGATTTGTAATGTCAAGGTAATAACTATGAGGTGTCACTAACCTTAATTTTAAGTTTGCAACTCGTTTTGAACAAAACTTGATTTAAAAAAAAAATTAATTTTGATTGGAAATAGCGATTATGGGTGCATTTAACAATTCTTGAACCACATTCTGCTAAGTAACCAAGGAGAAGGAATACAAACACAAACTTTCCATCTTCTTACTTTAGAATTGCGAACGATAGTAAGTTGACATTAAAACATTAATGCAGACTGAGACTTTTAACGGAAACGCCCTTTAAAAGTGGGTGTGTCCTACAAAATTTTTTAAAAATATATGAAGCACAAACTAAGCTTTAGAGTATAAAATGAGTAAGACTACAGCTGAATCCAGTAGATTTTTTAAAGATCTAACCTGAATAAAAGTGTTTTATAAAAATCACGCCCTTTAAAGTGGATGTATTGAAAAAATTTACACACAAAATTTTAAATATATATTTTTCATATAACGAACGAAAAAATTGTTCAAATTGATGATTGGTACCTTAAATTCGTATACCCTATTCCATAGAATGGGTATATTGTATTTGGTGTGGCGTTTGTAACATAGAGAACTAATACCGTTAGGTATAGAAAAGTATATAAATATTCTGACTCAGAATCAAAAGTCTAGTCGATATACTCCGTATACTCTCTAGAGGTGACAATTATTGAGCTAGAAAGCTGAAATTTGGTATATATATTATTTGGTTCAAGAGTAAGGCTAAGTTTTTCAACCGGTAAAATCCGCCCACAAACACGCCCACAATCGCCATTGATGAACAACCTCAATTTGGTAAAATTAAATTATGTTTTTTGTACATTTACGATAAAAGCATAACGGTAAAATTTTGCACATGTAAGCTTTAGGTAAACCTTCTTCCAATCAAATAAAAATATTTCAGTTTGGGCGTGGCTGACGCCCATTTTTCATACAAAACCATCAATATGGTTTTTATAAAATAACAATTGTTATATTAAAGCGAAAAACATTAAATTTTGTGGGTGTTACTTGCACATAAACATGTGTATGCAATCAAAACATTTGATTTTGAGCGTGGCTGACGCCCACTTTTCATTAGAAACTTTAAAAAATTGTTTTTGTAAATAAACGGTATTTATAATGAATCCGCAAGTCAAAATTTTGCGTCTCTTAATAGAAACTAAAAGTTTTAAGTATGAAAAGAAATTTTTGAATTTTGGGTGGCTAACGCCCACTTTTCATGAAAGAACAAAAAACGTAGTCTCAAAAATTTAAGGCACTTCCAATATTTAATTTAAACCTTTTTCCTTCCGTTTGTTATTTGAGAAATATGTATATCTCTACATTTTCTTATGTAAATTTTTTCAATACCCCCACTTTTAAAGGCGTGATTTTGATAAAATACCTTTGTTCAGGTAAGGTTGTTTAAAAACTACTCGATTCAGCTGTAGTTGTACACATATGCCCAAATACTGATCAAAGCTCAGTTAGTGCCTCAAATTTTTAAAACACGCCCACTTTTAGGGGGAATTTCCGTCAAAAGTTGTATAATGCATTAATTTTTTAACGGTTTTTAACTATCGGTCGCAGTTTTGAAGTAAACAGATGAACACTTGGATTTATATTCCTTGGTTACGTAGCAGAGTGTGGTCCAAAATTGTTAAAAACTCCCATAATCGCTATTTCCATTCAAAATCAAATTTTTAAAAATTTAAATTTGGTCTGGTTTTGCTCACATCAATCTGCAAAATTAAAATTGAATGTCACTGAGCTCATTGTGATAACAAAAAGTATCAACTTTGGGCGTGGCACACGCCTTTTTATATTGCGCCAGCAGTTGTTGATCTGCCACACAAAATTAATGATATTTTTTTTTTCCTGAAGAAGGAAAATTTTCCCTGAAGACGGAAAAACTGGAAACTGGAACAGTGGCTGGCTGCGGAGGCGAAACAATACACATACAAAAATATAGGGAATAGGGTTTCCAAATGTTCCTTGAAAACGTACTGTAGTTCTCTCTCATGTTTTTTTTCAAGTTCAAATACTTGTTAAATTAAAATTCGCTTCTCAATCTTAATTTTTTTTTTTTCGTTTGAAGTGGTGATAACATATTTCCATCTCAAATCTTCACTACGTTGTTTCACTTGAACACTGATGGAATGTTGGATGAAGACCATTAATAACTATACCCTGGGATCCATAGCACAATTGGAAACAGATATGTATGTAGATTAGATTAGATTAGATTCTCTTTTATTTTATTTTAAGCGTTACAATATTATTTTTTTAGTAAGAATACGGACTTGACAATAATTTTGCCGTCTGCCGGAAGTAACATTTCAGTATAAATAAAACAAAAATAAAAAAAAGATACAATTGTAAATAGAGAAGATGTAATATATATATATTTTTTTTTTTTTTTTTTTTTTTTTTTTTTTTTTTTTTTTTTTTTTTCTAATAATACTTTATTATAAGAGGAGGTTAAAACGTTTATATACATAACTATTTGGAATAAATCAAAAGGGCTAGCGAGAGGTGTCAATTTTAATGATTTGAAACATAAAAGCTTGTGAATTTGTATTGTTTAAAACAAAAACAAAAAGTGGCAATTTATAATGATTTGAAACATTATTTAATTTTTTTTTTTTTTTTTTTTTTTTTTTTTTTTTTTTTTTTTTTTTTTTTTTTGACTCAGTGTTTGATCATAGGCTTGCAGTTTGTGTTAACCTTTCAAAAACTATTCCGATAAGTAAGGGCATGATTACAATACTTATACAAAACGAGCCACCCCCGTGCTCCATTTAATACTTCGTAAAGACTGTTAATGGATAGGAAACTCTCTTGGAAGTATAAACGTCGAATTTCCTGTAGGATCGGACACACCGCAATAAAGTGGTAAATATTTTCAGGTTCTCTCCTGTTGCATAGGTTACAAGTATGTTGAAGGTCGGTTCTATGTGGGATGAAATTTAACTTTAGTAATTCGACTCTGGCTCTGAAGATAATGCTTATGATTTCCGACGAGTATTTGATGTTGAAGTAGCTTTCTTGGGATAGTAAATGATGGTTTAAGTTCCTGTAAAATAGTCTGGATGCCGATGAGGATGCTCTTGTTAAGTGCTGGTCAAATATTTTGTCATCAACTTTAGAGATGATCATTGCAAATATATTTTGCCATTCAGTAGCGTTACTCTCTGAGAGAGATATGTTAAGGTCGTGCGATAACGCAAGTTGATTCCAGTCTCTGAACGGTGAGGCATTGATTTGCAACAATCTTATTAAAATTGGCCTTTGAAGACTGTTTTCACTTCTCATCATCACTCTTGTTATGTAATCAGAATGAGCTTTCAAGTTTTGCAAGTAAATAGGTGGTAATCCCGATTCGACGTGAATAGCGTATGTTGGTGTCACGTTTGGTAGTCGAAATAAACGCTTGAAAAAAAGTCTTTGAACGGCTTCAAATTCTTCAAAGGGGCTCACTCCAAATGCCTGCACACCGTAACACATACAGGTGTTAACTGTTGCGTTGAACACTTGATATTTTGAGGAGAGATCAATGTTTTGGTTAGCGAAGAATTTCGGCCACATCATGTTAAGTGCCATTTTCGCCTCACTGCTTTTTTCTTTTGCATGTTTGTGGAAGTTTAAATTATTCGTCACCAACACACCAAGGTACTTGAATTCACGCACTACCTCGATACGCTCGTTGTTCAGTCGCCAGGATTCTTCACGAAGTCTTACTCTCTGTCGATTCTCAAAAATCATGACCTTCGTTTTTATGACGTTGATTTGGAGATCCCAAGTTACACAAAATGACTGTAGCCTATTTATTTGCATTTGGAGCGCAGAAGGATTATCCGCCAGCAACACCAGGTCATCGGCGTAGAGGAGTACTTTTATGTGATTCCCTGCAAAGCTTACACCACCAGGAAGAATCTCAGATATGGCATCAATGTACAAGGCAAACAGAATCGGGCTTAGAATGCAACCCTGTGGGACACCTGCAGACGTATCAAACCATTCGGACAATTTGGATCCATCCCACACAGCCGCACTTGATGCCGAGAGAAATTTAGCATATACTAAAAGGAACTTTCTTGATACTCCAAGCGATGCCAGTTTATAAATTAAAGCTTGTCTGTTGACTGTATCAAATGCTGCTTTAAAGTCTACAAAGCATACATATAGCTTCTTCTTCATTTCAATAAACTTTCTAGCAATACTAGTCAATGCAAAGATGTGATCAATTGTTGAAAACCCTGTACGGAAACCAGCTTGGTTCATACTAAGGCGGTTGTTGTCTTCTATCCACATGGAAAGTCTTGAGTAAAGGATCGTAGCAAGAATCTTTCTGAGAGAGTTAAGAATAGAGATTCCTCTATAGTTTTCTGGACGACTCGCATCACCTTTTTTAAAAATTGGATACACGAGCGCTTTGGTAAAACTAATAGGCACACTTGCATTATCGTAAATCAAATTAAAAAAATCAACAATGTAGTTTTTTAGTTGATCAGTTCCATTTTTGAAAAATTCAATAGGGATACCGTCACTTCCCGGAGCTTTGTTATTCTTCATGGACACCAAACAAGTTTCAAGTTCACTTATACAGATTGGACGGTCGAGTACCGGAACAGTTTCGTTATGTAAGGCAAAACTAAACGCATGAAGATTCTCATCGGCTGACAGTAGTGTTTTAAAATGAGCAGCTAAAGTTTCCGCTTCGAGAACAATCTTCATACATCGGTATCGCCCACCCAACTCACGAACGTTCAACCAGAATTCTTTAGAGTTTTTACAATATTGTAACTTCGTTGCAAGGCTTTTAAGGTAGAGCATTTTTTTCTGGGTGCATAGTAGCTTAAACTCTTTGTTGGCACGTAAATACAAAGTTCTGAACGTAAAAGAGTTTGTCGACCTGAATAGTTTTAAATATTTAAAAGATAGTTTACGAAGTTTAAAACAATCCCTGTCAAACCATTTGTTCTTGGGTGAGAATGCATTGTTATTATTTGTTGGTGAGGCAGAAGCGTAAATTACTCTTATAATGCTGTTCTCAATTTGTTCAACATCACTCACTGGTTGAGATGGAAGAAGATTACAATTTTGATTTAAAAGTGTTTTGTAGCGGTCAGCTTTGTTCTCCGACCACCTTAGTCTTACAAGGCTATTAGCGTTATTCTGCTGCACACTACCAACAAAATTAGCTTTCACCGATATTGGCATGTGAGCTGAGAAACAAGCCAAAAGTACCTGAAAGTCCTCTATCATGTTAAACCATTCTCCCGAAATCACACAGTAGTCGATGACCGATTGTCCTTGGCCACTAATAAAGGTCAGTTCGCCACTTCTGTCCCCATTTGCTACTCCGTTCAGCACGAAAAAACCAAAGTCATCAAACAGTTCCGATAAAAGCCTCCCATTACTATTGAGCGTTCGATCTTTCGAGTTTCTATTAGATTCAAAGAACGTTTGGCCTTGTAAAATATGAGCAGGAGAATTCTGATAATCACCAATACGGGCATTCAAATCACCGATAATCATTAAATTTTCCAAGGAAGAACCACTAAGAAAACTACGTAAATTGTCAAAATCATTTAACCAGTTATTACAATTAAGGTAGATTGGCAAAATAAATAATTTAAGTTGATCGTTTGACACTTCAACAACAAGCCTATTATCAATAAATTTACATTGAATAGCATTAAGGTATTTGGTTCTAATTCCACATAAAATCCCTCCACTCGCTCTCCCATGTACATTAGATCTTACTGCTGGAACAAAAGTTAATTTATAATCTTTTTCGTTTTTATCCTCTACAAAAGTTTCTATAAGTATTATTATATCATAATTGTGAATAAATTTAAAAAAATCAGGTTGCAAAAGTTTGCTCTTAAGACCAGTAATATTATATGCAATAATCGATAAGTTAATAGGATTAATTATTTTATTTTGGCAGACGGTTAGTATTTCCTAATGTTGTATAGGGTTACTTAAGTACGAGGACTTGCGCACAGGGGGCGTTGAAGTCGGTAGAGAGCTCGAAGGTGCTTGCTGGTTCCCAACTGCAGCTAGCTTCACTCCCTCGCTGCAGTCAAAATATTCATGCAAACTGTCACCGAACATGCTTTTTACAAATGATATGTATGTATATATTTGAATATTTTAAAACTAAGTAACTAATGCCAGCGCTAAACAATGAATTCGCGGAAATTCAAACTTCAGGGTCCCATTGACCCCAGGGTAGTGTAGTGATGTGGTGCAATAAGTTTTTGTCAGAGTAACAGCGTTTCAAGACGAAACAATCGATGACCATTGACTAAGTTTTATGAGATTTTGAACATTGTGTGTGTGTTGAGAATAATTTTTTTTTTAACTGTCGTCGAACAAACTCAAATGAGACAAATCTTCTTCAAGATCTTAACACCAGGCCCTCATCAAAATCCAAATGGAATAGAGGTTTACTTGTCAAACATTGCCATCAACTCCTGCTCCTGCTCCTGATTGAAAATATTTTATTTTGAAAAACAAACGACAATTTGTTGAGTCAACTATACTGCTGTTGCTGCAAAAAAAAAAGATTAGCCATTTTTCTCCGCGACCTGGACCGGACGACGAAAATAAGGTTTGGGTTATTTCGATTTATAGCCTTTGGAACGAACTCAATCAATGAATATCTACTAATTTCAATTAGAATTTTTTTTAAGTTTCAAAAAGTGCCAATTGTATCTTTGTGATAGATAGAGCTTATTTCGGGATGAGTAGAGTTTACGTGTAAGCCCAATCCAGCTTTGAAAGAGAAGCTATTCAAAAATCAATCAAGTTATTCAATGAAGGGCACTATACCTATACTCTGCTTTCAATCACACGCACTTTGGATTGGTACAAAATACTATACAACCATCAAGGTATTTGCTGCGGTATTACTGGCATAGCTTCAGTTTTAAACAATATAATAAATTGAAGATTTTCTGAAGTTATTCGAAACTCCCCCAAAATTTTAGGTATAGAATCGTAGATAGAATGTTAACAAACTGTTAAACATATTTCTCTCCATCTCTTCGTTTAGAATCCAGGATCGCACGATGATGATAATAATAAATGATAGGGTGTTACTCGCACTCAATCAAAGTCCTATATCTTAACAATCATCAGATCGAAATCCAACTCAGTCACAGTTGATGATAAATGCAGGGTATAAGAACGAGCACAATGTTAAATGCTCATCAAAAGGGTATAATTTGCAACAATTTAACCCCCCGCTCCCCGATACTTAGCCTTTTTCGATTGATTGTTTTTTTTTCGTTCGTTCGTTCTTCGTGTTTGTCGAAATCAAACCTTTTTTTTTGTTCTTCGTTCGAATGGTTTGGGATTCGCGCCCTTTGACTTGGTCCATCGCAGTACCTATTCCTATTATTTTTTTTTTTTTGTTTCTTTGTTATTTGGCCAAAGTCATTGGAAATTTATGAAATCCCTCCTTGAAGCCATAAATCGTGTATTTTAATGCTGTGCTCCAGCTCCAATCCATTTGACTCCGCATCCCAATCCTTACAGAATCTCTGTTCTTTTCGGTTCAGCGAAAGGAATTCAATCCAACAATTCAACATTGGAATGGCAATCGATTTATTCGATTAAAACATACGATTCGATGTTGTCCGTTGTCCGTTGTCCATTCGTATCCGTTGGATTTGCCGTGCCATCGATATTCGATGGTATGTCGAATGTTAGGTGAGGTATAGGTGAATGAATTCTGTTCTGGCCTCTTGGTCTCAAATGATGGAACTCTGGCAATATTGACGGTCGTGGTCAAGTCGTAGATGGACACAGAACGGATGGTAAAAGATAATTTTCATGCGAGCGAACAGACAGACACACACATGATATTTTCGATATTCGGGAAGCTTAGGAAAAAGGTAACTTGTGATGTTACTCCTTTTCGTTGTTGTTGTTGTTATGGAGCTCCTTTATAACCGCATACATATATGTATGTATATGAATTGCTGGATACCTATAACCTATACGTGTATCCTACTTGAGACTCCAAGGAGGAAAGGTTAGATACATTTGCTTTGGGTATCGAAGCGTATCATTGCGTATACTTTTAGATTTCCCAGGAGAACGGATTAATTCTCGTACGTAAATCTTACATGCTTCAGTCTTTTGAACATAAATAACGTTCTTGTTCCTGAAAGTTGCATGCTGATGCTCTGTCGGCTGTCGGCTGTCGGCTGTCGACTGTCGAATCTCATATAAATCTCAAATCGAAGATACAAAAACATATTTCTGTTGTTTTGTCGATATGAATAATCTAGGAACAAGCTTTTCTGGATTTTACTTGCCCATAGCCCATCTTATATGGATTTGTATTGCATTGAGATATATTTCTATTTATACAAAAACATATTCTTCGCAACTTACCAGAGACGAGAGACCAGATTAAGAATCAAACAACAAAGTATTAATAAAGGTATAAAAAAGGTATTTGCAGATGTATAGAGGCATGTCCTCTTTACCTTTATATTTATACATATCCTTTTTAGAATATTTGTCCATTCGTTACTTGGCATTATAATATCTAAAAGATATTTGTATATAGGATTTAAGGACTTTCACCAGTTTTGTCCAATTTTTTGTTTATAAGGGTTTCTATAAGACCCAAGTGATTATAACATGATCTAGCTAAAATACACATACGACTGTGTGGTAAGTCAGGATAGGATGCAGGAACAAAAGTACAAAATCCCTTGGTTTTGTGCTTAAAAGGATTCAATGAAATAAATTCAAATTTACTGAGATAGAACATTAGCTATTTGTGGATATTGTTTCCTTTTTGTCAGGAAATTTTTAATATCAATACATACTCACAACTAAGCCATACTGCACAATGCTTTTATTTGTATTGTCATTATTTAGAGGGCAAGTCACATACACAAGAGATACTTAGGGTGAAGAATTTGCTAATTTCTCCTGGGAACGACCTTATGGTCGAACCTGACATTTAATCGAGCGTATTGAACTACACAATACTGAATACTGGAATGGAATAAAAGTGGATGTAAGTATAATGATCATCACTACTTTCCATATTTTCCAATGATGTCGCCCAGGGTCACCAAGTTAACGGAAGTATGCTAATATTTAAAAATGAAGTGGAAGCTTTTCATCGATGTGAGTGAAGTAAGTTTCCGATGTTATAATGCGAACCCTTCTGAAGAAAACTGCTAGAAATACCTGTAATGCCCATTTGCGAAGAACCAAATATTTACATGAACAAAAATTAAGGCAAAAAATACTACAATGTCCTGAAGGCAGTAAAAATGTTTGGTCATTTGTAAAAAACGAACGCAACTCCACTTCGCCCTCGGTTCGAAAGCTCGTCGTCAATGACACTCCTGTGGGTAATGTTAAGCTCTCAACTGGAAGCAGATTTATTCGCAGCCAATTCGACACTACCACAGAATGAGATTACTCCTTCTGTTCTTTAGAGCGTACATCGTTTTATGGGACAAATCTCCTTTCGCACTGGATCAGTCAAGAGGTCTTAAATATCTCGATACACACAAATCCGCTGGCCCAGATAGTATCTCCCCCGTAGTTCTGAAGAAGTGTGCTCCTACGTTGTCAATACCATCTGCGTATAAGCTTTTCCATCTGTCCTTTTATACCCTCTTCGTCTTAAGGGTCCCTGCCGGGCTTAGCATCGTCGGTGTTTTGTAAGCTGGCTTCAATCCAATCATGAATGTGGTTGAGATTGCAGTTTGGAGTTTAAGAGGGATAGATGTGCCTATCCTCCGCCTCCACGCGGCAACCCGGGAACAATATGAATGGCAGGGAAATTGTTGTAACTGAAATAGGAGTGAGTATCTACAGCTATATTTCTTTTCCTGGAAGTATTGATTCCTTACTGGAAACGTATGCAAGGTAAAACTTGTATGCGGCTAAGAGAGGAGGGCTGGGTATGCGTATTTGGCTGTTTGCTTCTGCCTTGGCAGATGGTTGAGTGCGCATATCTAAGGCTGCCAGGCCTTGAGTATTGAAGGTGCTCATCTGGAAGTGACCTCACGGTTGCGAAGCTCCACCGGAAGCTTTATTCTGGTACCACGGGAGATAGTGCCCACCCAGGTGGCCGAGTCACCTGGGAGACTATCTATGAGGTAGGCCCCCTTGTGGGAGTATCGTGGTGGTTGTGGTTTATTCCATAGCGGAAACATATGGCATTGGGTAATATTGTCTACGGATGATATTATCGGATGCAAGAGGTGTAAGATAGACCTCGCCCCTCACCAAGGAGTGTGGACATGCCTCAACATGTTCCATAAAATTGGTACTAAGAGTCTACCTTGGGGTAGAACTTGATTTTGCCCTGGGGTGGAACTTGATTCTGCCTTGGGGTAGATCTTAGGGCTCTGGTCTAAGCCTAATTGGACTCTGCATGCGAGTAAGCTCGTCGTGAAATTAAGACTTAATTGTCAGGTGTTCACGTAAAGCTTATTTTCATCCTGTCCTTTTATACAGGTCACTTTCCAAGTTTCAAATAGATGCAAAATAGCATTTGCCTGGCCCATTTCAAAAAAAGGCATTTCTCTCAAGCTATTGACCAACTATACTAACGTCCCTTCTTTCCTAGTTCATGGAAACTCTGATGAACTATCAGATTAAGAAATATCTTGAGAAACGGAAACTTTATAGTGACCAACAGTACGGTTTTCATTGCAAAAGGTCAACTACATAGCTGGTCAAAAAAATAGGTGCAATTATTTTTTTTTATATAAACTTAATTTTTTAATGTGTTTTGTTTATTTAAATATTATTTTAGCATTAGTTTTCATTGGACTATCAATACTTAATGAAATATTAATATTTAAGGCTTTTAAATTAAGTAATTATAAATTTTATACAATAAAACCGACGGTGTAGACATTTGCGCTTGGACAAAAAAATAGGTGTGTCTTCCTAAATTATGAATAATGATTATATTTTATAATAATTTTCGTTTACCATTCTCTTATAACCCGAGTATACGACATTGTTATCCAAGACTTTTTAAAGTCAGCGTGGTATTAACTCTACAAACTTTTGGCATCTTTCTTGGGGTATAGAATACCATTCACTCTGAACAGCATCCCACAATCGGTTCCAGTTTGGAAAATATTGGCATCCTAGTTTCCGCATAAGCTCATTCCTCAAGTTCTCAATCGGGTTGAGATCTGGGATTGACTTGGCCACGAAACGATTGAGACTTCTTTCTCTCGAAACCAATCCTTCACAAGATGCGCCGTATGTTTCGGATCATTATCCTGCTGAAATTTCAATCGGAGAGGCATGTTTTCTTCGGCAAATGGAAGCATAACATCTTCCAAGATATCCCTATAACCCTATTTGGTCAATACGTTATTAATGCGGAATATGGGACCCACACCATACCAGGAAAAACAGCCCCAGACCATTATATTTCCTCCCCCGTGTTTGATTGTTTTCCGGGTATAGTGAGGGTGGTAGTCCTTTCCTTTTGGTCGCCTGACATTACGCCCCAAACCTGATGAGAACAAATTAATTTTTGTTTCGTCACTCCAGAGGATATTTCGCCATTTTTTTGCTCCTTCAGGTCCGTTCCAACTTCTATGGTTTAAGGCAAATTCTTTTCGGGACCTTATATTACTTGCTCTTAGCAACTTTCCTGGCAACTCTTCCTGGTAGGTTGAAGCTTTGAAGCCTTCTGCGGATTGTGCGGGCACTGACTTCATTATTGATTTGTGCTCCTATTGTCCTTGACGAAGCAAAAGGTTTAGATTTAGCCAAAAGGAGGACACGGTGATCAGTGGTGACTGATGTTTTTTTCGGCATCCCACGATTTTCGCGCACTAATCTGGCCTTGAGTGCATTTGTCACAATTTGTAAGTCTTACCTTCATTTCTTAGCTGTAAAACTACCCGTCTTCCTTCCGCCGAACAGTGGACGTTTCTACCCGTACTAAAAGTCTAATAAACTATTATTTATTATTATTTATTATTTTATTTATTAACAACTATCATTTATGGATAGTAAAATTATTAAAAAGAGGTTACATTGAAATTTAATATTTTTTTGAAATAACGAAGATATAAACTGTGGGTTTATTTGGAGAACACCTATTTTAAGGACCAACTTCTTAAAAACACCAAATCCTAATGCAACAAAGAAAATAGAACAGCTCAACATAACACACACAATTGCAGTAAGCTCAGCATCAGTGTCAACAGAATAACCGTTTTTTCTTAAAACAAGAACTTTTTGTAAGGCCTGCGATCAAAAAAACAGTTATTTTGCATCAAAGACAACAGTGGTGCGAAAAATTTTGATCACACCTATTTTTTTGACCAGCTGTGTATATGGTGGATATAATGGTATATCTCACCGAACAGTGGAACCAATCTTAACATCATTTTGGAGAAAGTAAGATTATTGCCGTTAATATTTCAAAGGCATTTGATAGAGATTGGCGTCGACGAATCACTTCTTCGATGGATTAGAAATTACCTTTCGGACCGTTCAATTCGCGTTGTCTTGAACGGTTTTCAGTCTGATATCCACAAAATAAATGCTGGTGTTCCCCAAGGCTCTCTTCCTTATTTTTAAAAATGGTCTCTTGTCTATGAATTCTAATTTACTTAACTGTTTTGCTGATGACAGTACCCTCAGCTTTTCATATTCGTTTCCAGTTTCACAGCACTGTTCTTCGGGTAAGTACCTAAACTGCAACGGTCCCGTATGATAACTCATTGAATTCTTATCTAGACAGCATTGTCGAATGGGGAATTGTCAACAGCGTGGAATTTAACTAATGACACAAAATGCTAAAGTTTCTTAGTTCGATGTGAGAAATATTTTTCTTCTTCTGATCTATCTACAATCTACAAGGCATACATTCGCCCGAAGCTTGATTATAATTCTCATATCTGGGCGGGTGGTCATGTCACTCACTTGCGCCTTCTGGATAGGATTCAAAAATGAACCTTAAGACTGATAGCTGAAAGAAATATTACCGAAGCATTTGTTCCACTCGCACACCGCCGTAATTTTTTCTTACTTCTATAAACACACAGTGCTCCAGCAAAACAGCCAGTTGCACTCCTTCCCCCCCCCCCCCAGGCGATTCCCCCGTAACTAACGCATCGCTAAGAATGCGCATCAATTTACCCTCGAGCCTAACTTCAGACGTAATGTTAAGTATAGAGACTATTTTTTTAGCCGCACTTCAAGAATAATGAATGCTTTACCCGGCTTGATGTTTCCCTCCCATTGTGATATACAGAAGTTCAAAAGCTATGTGTATCGGTATCGCCTTTCATCTCCTTTGATGCTTTTTTATACTCAGGCTGAGGTTAGCTCATGGATGTCCAGGGTTGTACCCAAAAGAAAGCAAAAACTCAGGGTTGAAGAGTGTCGAACTCCGAACAACAATATCTTTAATAATCTTAATTTTCTTAACAGTTTATTTCATATTCTTATTGATAATCTTAAAATGAAAGATTACAATTCATTTCTTATGATACCTTAGATACTAGGTCTGTGGAGATTCCTCTCGAAAGGAAGGGCTCCACGACAATAAACGAGTGGCCTAACGCCGGTCAACGATCCACCACAACCAACAGCGAAGTGGAAAGCTGGCAAAAAACGGTTGAGCAAGGCTCGGTCTATGGAACCCCTAAGAAAAGGAGTAGCCACGACAAAAAACTGGTAGTTCCCAAACTAGGTCTATGGAGAAGCTTACGAAAGCAGCAACCCCACGACAATAAACGGAGGTCAGTAGAGATTCCTCTAGAAAGGAAGAGCTCCACGACAATAATCGAGTGGCCTAACGCCGGTCAATGATCCTTCACGACCAACAGCGGAGTGGAAAGCTGGCAAAAAACGGTTGAGCAAGGCTCGGTCTATGGTACCCCTAAGAAAAGGAGTAACCACGACAAAAAACTGGTAGTTCCAAACTAGGTCTATTGAGAAGCTTACGAGAGCAGCAACCCCACGACAATAAACGGAGGTCAGTAGAGATTCCTCTAGAAAGGAAGAGCTCCACGACAATAATCGAGTGGCCTAAACGCCGGTCAATGATCCACCACGACCAACAGCGGAGTGGAAAGCTGACAAAAAACTTTTTCTTCAAAATTTGGTGAGGTTTCTGCTGGTATTCCCCGCAGCGTACCTTCGAGTGAGAACTCTTATCCCGGTTTTCTCTTTGCAATAGAACTTCTTCCAATGGCTGGGAGATCGAGTCTGATTTTCCATGCAAATTTCACATCTACTTATGGAATTTCACTGAAAGGAGAGACTGTGAATTATAAAGTTAAATGTTAAAAATACTTGCAAATGAGTAATTCGTTTTGAGTGATGCATTTATTTGGCTGCTCTTCTGGTTTAGGTCCTAGGAAGTGGTTGGCAGTCCAAATCAGCGGTTCGGGGTGGAGGGCAGGCGGAATTTATTTAATAGTATGCAGTGTTGGTGTTACGTCACGTGATGGTGATTTGATTATTGATTATATGAATAAATGTATGGAATCTTCTTGGCGTTCGGTGGTGGTGGTGGAATTAGAGTGTCGGTCGGTGGCGGCGGTTGCTTGGGAGGCTGTTTTGTTGTTACGTCACGTAATTATGGTTCTATTATTCATCGTAGCGGAGGGGGCGGTAGGAAAGGTGTAACTTCGTTACACTCCTATCAAATTTTCCTAACGCTCGCACTGTGTTATCCATGTTAGGGGTATTATTATCCTCTTTAGTGCGCGCAAATTATAATACAAAAAAGTAAACAGCGTGATCTGTGATCACCCTAGCATATGTGGCACTGAAGCACTTTTGAGTCGATGTGGAGTGGACCTGTTAACGCCTTTCCATAAAAAATACTGTCTTAAGAACTGGCATTTTATTTGGCTCCGTAAGACCTTTCTTGAACGAATTTCTCGATTCTGTATGAATAGTTTTTGTAGTGAGGTGTATTATTATACTGTACTACATGATGAGGTTTCGAAGCCCATGTTGTTTAAAGCAGCTTACCCTTCTTTAATCGCGTCTAGAATATTTTGGATTGCATTGGCCGATGAAGAATTCACTTGCTGTCCACCTTTTAACATTTTGTCAATATGCATTGACAATAGTTTTACATATAATATATAATAATAGTTTAGGTAATCAGTGGTAGGTACTCGGATATAAATCTGTGCCTGTTTAGCGGTAGGGTCTTGGATTGAAATATATCTTTCAAAAGCGGTTCTATGAAAGTTCGTCAAATTTTTCGTTATACAGGGTGTCCCCTAATTCGTAGGCAGTATTTTACAGCATGATTTTTAGAAAGAAATAGTTTTACAGTAACAGCCTATCTCCAAGTTTGATATAAATTTTAAAAGACTTTGTTTCTTAGAAGAAATAATAGCCTTTGTTAATGCGTTTAAATAAATTTGATATCTTGTATCAGTTTTAAGATACCCAGTTTATAGCCTGTTTCATTTTTCCTGAACATGCTAAGTTTTTTACTTTCGGCTCAATTTTCTCCAGATGAAGCGTAATATAGCGTTTTCATATTTGTTTGATGACCGTAACGGTAAAAGTCAAAGACAAGGTAAAAACTGGAAAAAGGATGTTATTGCCTTAAGCTGCAAATGTTATAGATATAAACGGTTTGTTTTTTGAGGTTAGGTAATTTATATATTTTATGTTTGTACTAGATCAGGAAAACCCCATACAATTTATGCAAGTGGAAAAGGGTTTCTGATTTTGTACCTAATTTTCTAACAAAATTTGATATTTCTTCTAAAAATATAGCTAGTTCTGATCGAAGTTTCTAATTAAAACGTGGGTCAGGGTACACCAAACTAAGCGTAGGCCGTTAATGGAAATTTTGTATTTACGAACTAGGGGACATCCTGTATAAGTGAATATGATACCAACGGAAAATGGTTTTAAATTTAAATGCAAAACATTCAGTCAATCGATGCAAGCAATTCGGTTTTGAATATTCCGGCTCATTATCCTTCGGCTTCTTTAACCCCTTGTTTACACTTGAACAGAAAACAGGAATCCATCACAAACATTTATTTTTATTTTTTAAGTATATTTTCTTTTCAAAACAAGACAATTTTTAATACCCCACAGGATTTCTTTCTTAATTGTAGGGAGAAAATATACCTAAAAAAAAGTCCGGATGAAAAGAAATTCTGGATATAAAGCTACTCCATCTTCGTTTAATGGATTCAGACTATCTATAAATATACTCCTCTGGCAAATAGCGCGCTCTACTAGTATTCCTTAATCCTTCAATCACTATATCATCATTTTTATACATTCCATTGGGTATTGGTTTTCATTCATCGATCCATTCAAGCTCTTTTCAATCAAAAAACCTGATTTAAACTTTCTTTTCAAACCGGTAATGATTTTTGCCTGGTCTTGCTGCCTCTGCTATAGTCAGTCCTTCCTCCGGCCGGCGTTGAATCAAATTCTTTATGATTTAGAGAGCTGTACTTCTGTGCCAATCCATTTCAATAGCTATATTCTTTGAACCATCATCAAGCAAACCTAAAGGGAGGCTTTCAAATCCTATGGTTGGTCGGTTCTCATACTTGAGGTGTACGTCATTAATACTCCATCATCAGTCAGCTATTCCTCATTCCCCATATAAGAAGAGAAGGTGAAGCTACTTGGCGACTTGCGAGAGAAACTTACCACACCAAAGATTTCATTTTAAGGACACTCGATATAAAGAAAAAGGATTGCTTCTCGAACCATAAGTCATTTCTTCATTTACCACATTCTAAGGATTCACTATCAAATCATATAGCTGGCTACATAACTCTACGATTATAGACATCTAAAAAAAAAAAAAAAGTCCCTCCACAATATATCATTGCCATGCCAACAAACCAACGAACCCCTTAAAACCCATCACCATCATTCGAATGAGAGTTCTTCATTTGTTCATGAAAGTTGCTTGATTTTCAAGAGTCAAAGTCTAAAGCTGATCCCGAAATGGAAATCAGTTGTGAAAAACAAAAGTTTGAGGAGTTATCTCCTCAGGAAGAAGAAAAGTTTCCTTCTTTTTTTATTTTTGAGTTTTATTTTGAAGTTGTGGTTCTGTCTTCAGTCTTCTGTCTTCTGTCCCTGAACCGGACAAAGTTCATCGAAAGAAATATTCATTCACTTTTGGTTTTGGCACACACCAAGTGATGGGTGAATTTCACCAACGTTTCTACATTGGCTATCAATAATTTCTTATCTTATTATACCCTACTCCATAGATTTGGTATATTTATCTAATTTGGTATGTGGAGTTTGTAACATAGAGAAATAATACTTTTAGGTATAGAAAAGTATGTACATATATTCTGACTCAGAATCAAAAGCCTAGTTGATTTAGTGATGTTCGTCCGTCCGTCTGTATGTACACTCTCTAGAGGTCACAATTTTTAAGCTCTAGAAAGCCCAAATTTGGTACACATATAGTCGTTGGTCTCTGGTGGAGTAAGGAAAAGTTCTTGAACTGGTAAAATCCGCCCACAATCGACATTTTCGTCCACCAACCTCTTTTTGGTAAAATTAAATTGTATTTTTTTATTACAGTTACGACCAACGTGCTTTAAATTTTGCACACACAAGATAATTGTAAATCTTCTCCCAATCAAATAAAAATATTTCCTTTCCTTTAAAAGTCTTAATCTGCATTGATGTTTTCTAACTAACTATCGGTCGCAATTTTGAGTAGAAGATGAAATTTTGTTCTTTGTATTCCTTTGTTACGTAGAAGGGTGCGGTTCACGAATTGTTAAATAGGGGTTTTTTTTTTTGAGGTAGGTATAGAAATTTTTAAAGGAATAAAGCAAAGATGATTATTTGAAATTTAGATGAAATTTACTATATTCGAAAGATAATCGTCTGGCATTATAATTTCATATCATTTCTGGCATATGACCGTCATGACTGGATTGGACGTAGTCTAATCTAGAGGTCCAATATTCGATGACTTTTTACAACATTTGTGGCCGTATATCGGCAATTTCGAGGCGAATGTTGTCCTACAAGTAGTCAATCGTTTCGGGCTTATCGGTGTAGGCTATAGACTTTACATATCTCCACAGAAAATAGTCAAGCGGCGTTAAATCGCACGATCTTGCAGGACAATTCACAGGACCGAAAACGAAATTATGCACTCTCCGAACGTTTGCTTCAACAAATCAATTGTGGCACGGGCTATGACATTTTGCGCCGTCTTGTTGAAACCACAGCTCCTGCTGCACATCATGGTTGTTCTATTGATGAACGAAAAGGTCAGTAATCATGGCTCTGTAGCGGTCACCATTGACTGTAACGTTCTGGCGAGCACCGTTTTTAAAGAAGTACGGACCAATAATTCCACCAACCCATAAATCACACCAAACAGTCAGTGTTTGTAGTGGTGTCTCAATCACTCCAAATACGGCAGTTATGTTTATAGACTTATCCATTCAACCAAAAGTGAACTTCATCGCTAAATACCGTTAAATGGACCTAGTGCGCGATACGTATTTCGAACAGAACCATGATTTTCAAAATAAATTTTGCACAATTTATAAGCGTTGTTCAGACGTCAGTCTATTACGCAGCAAAAATACCAAACCAGAACTAAAAATACATCACTTGACAGCTGATAAAATAGCCGCCAGTTAAAATAGTGTTGCCAACTTAAAGTTCTATACCTCTAAAAAAAAAAGATCTCCCGTTATATGCTCCTCACCAAGTGATCTCCCGCTGCTTTAAAAAGTTCGGCCAGAAAGTCATCCGCTGCTGTAGCCTTGTTGGGCTTTAATTTAGATATCGCTACTCGAACGTGTTCCTGGTCGGGTGGATGGAGATTTTGTTTATCATTCTCCAAATCGAATGAATCATTCTGCCTGACAGCAATTAGTTGATTGTCTTCGCCGTTAAACAGTCTTCACCTCTAATCTCGAGGCCTTCGCTTGGGCTTTGTAGGACTTGAATGAATACCTTACCATTTGGTAGAACTTTCGAGTATTGTTTCTGCCGTAGCACCTATTAACGAACAGATACAACCACTTTCTTTTCCAGCTCTACCTGATAAACACACTAGGTATTTTTTGTGGTCGCATGTCTGTTATCGATCGCAATATGATCAATTCGGCAGACGAAACGGTATGTTGATCAGGTAAACGCCAAGTCTACTTTGTGTATGCTGAGTGTGTGAAACAATTGCTAGCTATATGATGACACTTCGTCCTGCAGCTTAGTCGATTATCCTGAGTCCATTAACAAATTTGTTGTCGTGGTGATTTCCTACTGTGTTGAGCCAGTACTACCCTCATTTCCAATTTTTGCGTTAAAGTTACCAAGAATAATCTGAGTGTCGTACCTTGGGCATTCATCGCAATTTTAATGGAGGAAAAGTATTCCTTTTCAAAGTGTATAAATATGGTTAAAATATTGAATTCAATGGGAAAACATCTTGCTTGAATTTTGTATAGCCAGCCGTTTGGATTCGGCGGTGTATTGTAAGTCCCTTCCATTCCTGCAGAATATCAATGCACACACAGGAATGGTTGAGAGTGTAAGTTGAGAGTGTGTTGAGCCAGTACTACCCTCATTTCCAATTTTTGCGTTAAAGCTACCAAGAATAATCTGAGTGTCGTACCTTGGGCATTCATCGTCTTCTTCATCATCATCATTCGCATCCAAATAATAAGTGTTTTCTTGGCCTGTAGTACTTGCCTTAGTAATATGTCACAGTTTCTCATCCTCCTTCTGCTTTCACTATAAGAAATAAGAAAGCGCAAATGGCAATGGATCGGTCACACTCTTGCGAAACAGTCTTTTAAATGGAATCCTCAGGGTTCACGGGGCGCCGCGGCGGGTTGTAAGACCAAGAACAACATGGAAATCAACAATCCTAGCATAACCTTATCATAAGAAAAAGACGTGGCCACAACTATTAATATATTAAGCTGCAGACCGTGAAGAATGGAGGCGTTTTGTTGGCACAATATGTGCGGCGGGGTTACAGGACGACCTGATGATGATGGCACAAACGTTAGAGACTAAAAGTGTCACTGTTTTTGGAGTTGCAAAAAGACAAATGGCTCACGGCTTAATGGTGTTAAGAATTGTTCCCGCAATTTTAATGGAGGAAAAGTATTCCTTTTCAAAGTGTATAAATATGGTTAAAATATTGAATTCAATGGGAAAACATCTTGCTTGAATTTTGTATAGCCAGCCGTTTGGATTCGGCGGTGTATTGTAAGTCCCTTCCATTCCTGCAGAATATCAATGCACACACAGGAATGGTTGAGAGTGTAAGCCACAGGCCCTGCTCCGAGCCCCGCTTAAAACTGTTGTGCCAAAAATTTATTTATTTAGTTAATCATAGTCAAACATTGTGAAATTCACCTATTCTAAGAGAAATTTTATTGCACAAGAAAAACTTGCTGACGATATGATTATTATTGAAAGGGTGGTGACCTTTAGCCTCCATATTTTGGAACGGGTCAATTGTTGGGCCGTTTGCACGTCGTCGTCTTTTGTAAAAAAGGAGTCCCAGCTTTTCCCAGTTCCAGAGCCAGAGCCAGACCCACCAGCTAAAGAAACTTGTTTACTATTACGACTTTGAGTCGTTGGTTTTTTTTTTTTTTTTTTATTTCGCTTTTGGAAAATTGCCAAAGTCTGGAATGTGAATTATGTACTCATTTTGCTGTGAATTTTCCATCACATTTATTTTGTGTGTTGTGAGCATAATGGTGTTTTTGTAAAAGGGAAAAGGCTGAGCTGAGAAAATGAAGAAAATTGCACAGCCAGTACAAAATTTAACAAATGTGATGTGGAGTGCCATAGCATTTGGTAAACAAAACTGAGAGGAAAAAAAAAAAGTGAAAATATATTATTTGCATTTTTACAATGGACACTTGGGCAGTTCAAAGTCGGATAATTATTTTAAACTACACAAAGAACCGAGAAATGAATTAGAACTGGACAAAAGGCTGGGGTAGGTATAGGTTAGGTAAAGTCACAGCAGTCTTTAAGACCTAGCAATTATTTTTGTATGTTTTTATGTCCAAACCATAAAGAGTCTTTAAGATGTTGGGATTTTAGGAAAACGTCGAAATAATGAAGTGGCTGCTTGATTGAAAATCATTATTTTAAATGTTGGTCCTTGAAGGTTGATAAAAAGAGAAGAATATTCCTTAAGGTCCACAGCTTTCAGAGAAGTCCGCCGTGGATGTGGTAATTGTATTTATTGATGAGATCCAAGTTTTCTTTTAAACCTGTGACACAAGTGTGGTTGAAGACGATTTAATTTCTTTTTGTTAAAGTTCTTTAGTTTAAATAAATGTATCTGATGGACGTTTTGAAACTCTTAATTAATAAATGTAGGGAATTAACGTGGAAAATAAAACCTACATATCCAGCTCCATTAAGCAAATGTTCCTCCTTCCATTTTTGATGATAACAATGTAAAGAGGAGGTCAGAGTTTTCTTTACCTACTCGGCTTAAGATAAAATGGTTGGACTACTTGGAAAACTCGGACAATGCTTAAGACTGTTAATTTCCTCATAAAGCATTCCTCATTCGTGTAGTGCGGCAAAAGTGTTTTTCATTATAAATATTGTTTTCTATAGCTCTAGCGTTAAAGTATGGAGAGACAGAGAACATTGCGATCTTAACATCTTTGGCGAAATTTCAATATATTGAGTATCATCGGGCTTAAATTCCTCAAACTTAAATTAAGAGGCGATTCCCAATCCACTGGAGAAGAAGTGATACAATTTGTATTTGAAATTCTATTTTGGATAAGAGATCTTTCTGCCAAAATCTATTTAATGCTTTTAAAATACCGAGAGCAAGACATGAATTTTCTCCAAAAAGATTAAAAAATTGGATACACAGTTATTAAGATCCATTTTCTTTGCTGTGTTCAACACACGATTTTAAAGGACAACTCACAAGTCCAAAATGTGAAATAATGCTGGCTTGAGGATCATCGACTCTCGAAATGCAGCAGTTAAGCTTATTACGTAGACATTTAATAAAAAAATGATTTCCTTCGCTAAACAAAATTTTGTTGTGAAAATCGGTCTCGTTTCAAGACCATTTACACAATTTGATTGATGATGAAATGGCACCCCAACTAAAGGCAAATTAAATGGCAGATGCCAAAACGGCTGTCAAATAAAAGAGTACTGCCAATTTTAAACTCTATATAGGTTCCTCTAAAAAAACACATTACTTTTAGCTAGACGAAAAATTGGTTAACTTATTCATTCTAGCAAATGAAGCCCACTCTATTTGCTTATCTCAAATCTTCGTCAAATGTTTTTTGAGCCCACCAATGGTTTTTTGAGAGTCCAAACTGCGATCCTTTACCTATACCGATTAATGCGCTTCGATGGATATAATATTCTTCATTTTTTGTCCTCTTCAATTTCAAAATCACAACGGCACACATTGAATTCGTGCGATACATCGCGTTCATTTTTTTCTTTTTGTTATGTTTCTTCCGATATTCTCCGACAGCAAATCACATTCGGAATTTTGACTGACGCGACGAGGTTGACAAAAATATACATATTTTTGTCCTTTACATGTACTTCATCCTCTAAAAATACTTTTGTGCAATCTGCGATTATTCAACTACAAAGATCCGGATTTTTAAAATAGACATTTCAAATTACAAACATTCCGACCGAGCTATATTTTGTTTGAGTCCTTGGCTACACCATAAGAAATAAGGTGTCAAAATTCTCCATCGATCCCATATGTAGATCCCGTGTAGATCCCCAAAGTTAAATTTAAGGTTATTGTTTTTTTTTTTTTTTTGTAAAAAGGTAAGTTTTATCAAAAAGTAAACTAGACAAAAATTATACATCTTAAAATTATCTACAGAAATATTACTATACTTATACTTTTTGAAGTGAAACTTCTTTAGGCGCATGAGGATAACATTTTTACTGACGAAACGGAAATTAGCGCGACTTCCGTCCCAGGAGAGGGAGAGAGCGATTGAGACCGATTGACAGAGAGTGAGAAAGGGCGAAAGTAGCATTAAGCAAATAGCCATGCAGCGAGAGTAGGGAGCAAGCGAGTGAGAAAGAGAGATAGATAGAGAGAGAGAGAGAGAGAGAGAGAGAGAGAGAGAGAGAGAGATAGAGCGAACGTCGCATAACGCACAGTGCCATGGGGAGAGAGAGCTGTAGGTTAGGCTAGGTTAGGTTTGTTTTATTATAGCACAAACTGGTTCTGCATATCAATTATGGGTAGGTCGGCGCGGCGGCTTATAGTTAAAAAAAAACGGTGGGTAGCAGGGACGGTATGCATTATGTGTGTCTTAGCAGACATGATATGTACCTATGCGTTTGCAACTGCACCGGGCATACAATTAGTCTAGTCGACAAGTTGAAAAAGTGGGCTTAGGTGGAAAAGGGTCGGAAGCTAATGAATCTTTGGGATGTTGTTTGGGGATAGATAATTAATATTTTACGAAGTTTTTGACCTCCTGGGCCCTGTGGAAAAGAAATAGGGGTGGGGTGTGTGACATCAAATTTTTTTACCTTGATCCGGTTTTTCCTCGGTAACTTCTCTTCACGTCGTACTTTATTTCTTATGGTGTGCCTAAAGTTTCCACCAAAATTTCGCTCTGTCGGAATGATAGTAATTTGATCAGTATTTTTATGTCTGATTTGACCGTACTAAGAGGATTTATAATTTTTACTTGCGATTATAGGTACATACCTACTACAAGGCGAGTTATGCGTTCGTAAATTTTTTTTTTTGTTACAATCAAACAGACATTACGTTGAAAGAGAAGCGTAATAAAGTGAGTCCGACAATTCTGTCTGTTTTTCTGTCTTTCCGTCTGTATCGGCACCTACAGCCTAAACGGCTTTGCCGATTTTTTTTCAAATTTGATATCTACCCTTCCTACAGAGGGGTTTTTGGAATTAGCATTCTAGCTCTAAAACTAACGGTACCTGCCATACGATTTTGTATGAAAAGTGCATCTATTTCAAAAACGGCTGCTTTGATTTTGATAAAACTTTCTGAGTGGTGTTTTTTGAGTAAACTTTATGTTTTGGTTGGAATACATTTTCAGGAAACGTTTTATAACCGTAACTACCATAGGACCGTTTTTCTCATATCAGATTTTCTCGTAAGCCACATAACGGATTTCAATGAAATCAAGCACAGCAATTATTCGAAAGCTCTTTTATTAACAAAATAACATTAATTCTTAAAGTTTTCAAAACAAAAATTTCAGTTTTATAAAAAAAGGTAGGTATATTTTTTTTAATTTTTATTTCAAAAATTTTGAAATGTTTATTTTATGATGAGAACTATAAACTGCCAGGTGTTGGCATACTAAGAAAAAATTTGGAATATGTTTTCGAAAAGTTTTCCAAAAAAACCCGTTTAAAAAAAAAAACAGATCCGACGATTTTGAATTTTTTTTTCCTAAGACTCAAAACATTCAAAGGAATCAGATGGCTTAGGTACTTCGTTTCCTCAAAGAAAACGTTTTTTTTTTTCTATCCAACAATGAATGCGCGTCGGTATGCATCTTTATTTGTCTTCCGATTCGGATACCATGAACACATAAATGATATTATCAGATGATTCTCCGAACGGATATACCAGATATCCCCCCTATTTCACATTCAATATTCATGTTCAAAAAAGAATTTTCTTAGGTTAGGTATTCACTATATTTCACTGTTGTAACTGATTATGTTTTTCTTGTCCTTTCAACTCGAAAAAGATTGGAAACTGTCCACGGCTCTATGAATTGTTTTACGAAGATGTTAATTCACTGACATCCGCAGGCAGGTTCCTTCCATATCTGATAATTCAAAACGCATTCCATTTAAACATTTTCAATCTTTTACATACACAAACACATACATATGTACATTGTACATATTGTAAAGCTTCAATCAAAAATATTTTTTTAGTTCTCAGGAAACCCATAATACCTAGGATAAGGACAATGGTATGGGTATGCCATAAAGCCAAACTATAAATATAATGTACCTAAGCAAATTAATTTAATTTCATTTCAACTCTTGGATACGTTCGTCATGCGTCTCATTCACAATGACAGTCGTCTAAGTCTACCAACACAATTTTTGACATTATATTTTAAAAGCAATTCCAATCAGAAATGGAACCCATTAAATACCTTTGACCGCACATTATAATCAAAAACATCTAAAAAGGGGGAAACGGCTTTTGTCAAAAATCCTTGACTGAAACTAATATCTGCCACACGAATTCAACCACACAACGTAGCTAAATAGCGCCATTTAACTTCCTTTATAACCAACGAAATCAAAAAGAAGCCACACTAAAGTCACGTGTCTCCGATAGCACGACCACCCCTTCAACCCTCAAAACCCGGCTATTATATTGCTTACAACAATAAACTGAAGTGTCTGTACCACTTAGAACTCCATTATACGCATTCTATTCGTTATTTGAACAATTTTGACAATAATTACCACCCAATTGGGATTGGGGTGGGCGGCCGGCGCGGAGCGGTGCAGCGCGGCGTTAGTATAGTCGGGTCTCGGGTGAAGAATTGGAGAAGTGTCAGCTTGACAGTGACACTTACAATTAAAACTGACAAGTTGAAGTTTAAGACGCGCACGGCTCACGATGCGGTGCGGTGTTGGCATGGTTTTCCTTGTGTCCCAGATCTCTCCTCAAAATAAATTTCCCAGGAATAATAATCAATTTAAATTGACTACAGCACAGCACTAGCTCATTGTTTTTTTTTTTTTTTTTTTTTGTAAGTCCTTCTCCTCATGCTCAGGATGCTCAGGTACATCATGGAGATTTCTTCTTCGTCGAATTTCTGACATAATAGCGCATCATTTATTCCTGGCTGCTGTCAAACAACCAATGTTCGTCGCGTCGCGTCGCGTTGGGGGCAAACTCTGTATCAATTTGAAATTAGGTTTCTGTGTCCCAGCGAGAGTACGTTCCCTGAATCGAAAGTAGACTCTTGGTCCTTTTTTTTTTATATATGTTTCTTTGTTCTGTTCGTCCTCTCCTCTCCGTATAATAGTCCTTGTAGCCATCGACGTCGTAGTTTGTTGAAATATTGAGGTAGCTTGCTTCCTTCTTTATTCTTGTTGTGTTTACTCAATGCCTTACTCCAAAATTCAAATCACGTTCAGGCAGTTATTGAATACTGCTCATCGTATAGCGTCTTCCTTTGATACACTTCGGACCCATTTTCGCTTCATTTTATTTGTCGATTTCTATTTGGGATCAACAAAGTTGAGAGTTATCTTCTCTTGATGTGCCGAATCCTGACTCCCGGCCCCGGCCCCGACTCTTTATTTCCTACTTCCGACTTCCGACTCCTGAGTCGATGGGTCGAGTGTCGATAAAATGTTTTTCAGTTAATGTTTTTCAATCATTCCAAGTTGATATACTACACAAAGTGCACACGGGGCAGTAAAGTGCAGGGAAAGGACTTTTAAAAGTTTTTTTGTGTGTGAGTTTTTGTTGTTTGGTTTTGTTGTTTTAAAGTAGGATTTCTTGCTGTGGGTAAGTGCCATGTAGATTTTTTTTCAGGATGTTGATTGATCTAATATCTTCTCTGACTTTACAAAATGGAGCGAACTTATTTTAATTAAAGTCTTATTAGTTTTGCATGATTCCAAAAGGAGATACATTATTGCAAGGAAGGAGGCAATCCAAGCAACTGTTGCTAAACGTAATCTGCGAGCGATTTTTTAAAAACTCCTTGGCGATTTCAAATTTCAGAATCGAAAAACTGAACATCCTTGCCAAATTTTGCAAAGTCTATCTACAGTGATATGGACCGAAGACTTTTACCTTTATAGTATAGAAAACAGTTGTCATTTTCTTTTTGTAAACATGAATCACTGAGTTATGACCTGATTGAACGAGTTTATATGAATTCAACCGAGCTCTGGATATAGGAAAATTACGAGGGGAACATTCAATGTTAAAGTAACGAATTGATACATCCTATACCGAGCAAATCAATGTCACTATTGAAGACCAGTGGGGATCGGGTCCTTGAACCGAATTGTTGTGGATCCATAGTACCAGGACAACCGGAGAAGAAGTGAGGCCGAAGCATTTCTGGTTAATCTAATACTTCAGCAACTTTCGCTACAAATATTTAGAGAAAACTCCATGAACAGAGAAGTACCTTCTCCTCCAGAAGTCTATTTGAGTAATCATCTTTTTTCATTACCAAGAAGCAAAGAAAGGTAGAACGGTTAACATAGATGAACATAATTCAGGGTCATCGTCGGCGTATTCATCGAAACCCGGTTGGCAGTGCTTGCTTGCTAATCAAGTGTTGTTAGGGATGAGAATAAAAAAAAATTTACCTTTTTCAACCCTTGGTGGAGAAGGAGCCGACACCTCCGGATCCGGTCGGTGTTTCCGGGTTTTGTATCCTTATCATTTGGACGATAGCATTCCAAGAAGATATTTCCGCAGGAATCCAGAAGTAAGTAAGATGCCTGCTCCTGATGTCCTACCATACCACGAGATACATCAACCATCACGAAGATCAAATCTTCTGTAAGACTGTCGATGTCAAATTTGTACAGATCGCACGATCTCTGATGGTCGTGATCCTGATGCCAGCCAACATCACTAGTGATGTGCAGGATAACCCTTCATATGTTTTAAGAAAATAGCCAAGACTTATAATATCGTACCCATCTATCCACTTCACTCAAGCTTTTCTATTTACTATTTTGGCCTTGAGGATAAGAGATTTCGAAGCCGGCATTTCGTTTTTTCTTCTGTGGAGTCCTTAACAGACCTTGCTGATTTATTCCACTGCTGTCGGGGATGATTCTCGTGGTAGACTTATTCCTAGGGAGCACGTTATCGCTGGTTACTCATTTTGTTGGTTTTTCCCTTCTTGGTGTTTGAGTCAGTATAGAAAGGCCTGCATTGTCTACTAATCTCAAGGAGAATATCGGTTTATTTGTTTTGCTAGTATGGTTCAGTATTTTAAGTTTTGGGAGGTCTTGGGATTTTTTGGTTTTCACATTGATTTCTTCATGTGTTAAATTTTTCCCCGACAAATATTTAAGAGTGTACTTAATTCACTTCCCCAAGTTTCCTTATTGCCTTCATTATCAATTGCTCACTCCTGCCATTTAGAAAATATATAGCCAGCATTCATCAGCTTCAGAACACTTCTTGCATACGTCTTTTACGAGCTACGAAAATGTAGTACCCGCTTTCATTCTAAGCTTCCCGAATTATTAACCCGATATATGAACCCAACAATGATCTTATCTAGCCCCAGACTTAAGAACATATCTTTTAATAACGTTTTACTTATATATAGGGTGGATCATCTAGGGGTTTCTTTTTAAATCATAGGTTTTTTTTTATACTGGCCACTGTTTCCCTCTCGAAACCTCGACAGAAAGTAAGTATCATATAATGTACTTACGCGGAGCAAAATGAGTCGCTTATTTATGCTTGAAGAACGTTGGCAAAATCTGTGCAACCATAAAAGTGCATTTTGGTAAATGAAGACGTTTTGGCCGAAATGAAGGACCCATCGCACCTGCTGTGCGCAAGTTTATGAAACTTTCAATTCGATAAAAATGTACATTTTTTTGTCCGAACACACTGTAATTTGTGTAATTTGTTGGATTTAAAAAAATAATTTTTTCACCTTATTTTGATTTAATATCGAAAAGCGCATTTAAAAAAAAAAAAGTAGGTAGCCTTTTTGTTTGTAGAAATTTTTACTTTCTGATGGTGTGAAAAAAAACCTACGTTACAATGGTAAATTTTCTCAGAAAATGCAAAAAAAAAACCAACAATACAAATTCGAATTCGAATTTTTTTTCTTAATTTATTGTGTAAAATTTTGAGCTACATGTTTATTAAAACATACACTTTAACTACTCGAAAAAAGTAAGATGCAATGTAAATGTGCGTTTTTATAGGACTTGTAATTTTGCTGAGAAATGAGGATAAACAGTTTTTTTTACCATGACCCCCCCCCCCCCCCTTAACTTCCCGACCACAGATCGCCCGTAATTATAGTTTTCCTTTTATTTTCCAATGGGTTTCGTCATACTATAATTTTTTTTGGTTTCAAAAATTATCGACCCTCCTGGATGTGGCCCTGTTTTATAACTTTGGCGATAATTTTTTGCATGGTTTTATAAATTGAAACGGTTCATTCCGCTTTTATGGCGCCTGGAAAAAGTAGGGTTTCTCTAAGTTGAAGCGATATGCAAAGATTTCGATCTCATTTTGAGTGGAACTTCCATTGGAAGGCCATAAATTGAAGTGTCCATCTGTCAAATCAAAACAAAAACAAATAAAAACTTGATTGTGATATTGAAATTTAAAAGTTGTTTTTTTAATAAATAAAGACATATTTCTATAAAAAAAAAGTTTGCGATAGTTTTATTAGTGGACGTGCACCAACCCTTTCGAAATGCCCGAGGAGCGATTTTGGGAGCTGTGACGTTTGAGCCGAGAAACAGCACATATCCTTATAACAGAAATGCGGCCTCACATGAAGCAGGAATAACAGCTGGACCTTCCGAGTTGAGCCTTAAAGTCAGCAGCTCCCAAGTGCTGGCTTCTGGTACTCCCGGCTGTTCAAGCCAGTGAACTGGCCCATAGCAAACTTTTTGGGGTCCAACATAAAATCCACCATAAGGTTTTTTGGGCTTTGAAAACCTAGGCGCACCTCTGAAAATATCAATTATATTATATTAACATATTATTTACAAAAATATATTAATTTATTTACAATTTTCTGATCAGTCTTCATCTTCTTATCGCCTATTGCGTGCTCAGTATAAGGCGAGGTAATTTGACGTTTGAAATAAAAAATTTATGACTTTTCGATAATAGAGAACACCATTTTATCGCATTCCAGTTGTTTCATTTCGATGTGTTCCATGCAATAAAATTATCGCCTGTCAAAGTTAAAGATGAAGGCGATAAAATGTGTTTTGTTCCAATTTTCAACGTTTCTTGACAACGCGATAGTTACAGAACAGGGCCATTGATGGTCTATTAAGTCAACAGCTTTCTGGCATTTGCTTTTTATGAGCATCCATTAACTCAACTTCGGGCTCTCATTTGATGTGGAAATTAGTCACTTTTTATTTTGAATCTTTTCTGATCTCTTATCACTCAATCTCAACCAAAGCGTGATAGTTTCATATTTTCCAACTAAGAGAAGGCATCTGTTCTTATTCCCTGATTAATAAAAAATCCCAGTAACAACTACAGTAATTCATAATTCTTATCCCTAAACTGTATAGCTATTCTTGGAAGATTATATTCTCATTTTCCCACGATATTATCCATCAATCAAAAAAGCCCTAAATCAATATGATGTCACACAAATTTACGTTTTCATGTTTCAAAAAAAAATTAAAACATAATGACAAATGTGAAATTTAATGCCGACCCAATATAATTAGGAAAGCACGTGTACGGTTTCAAAACCGTAAAAAATAAAAAAACAAAAAAATATTTCAGGGAAGCACAAGCCTTCAATTTAACCTAGAACATGAAAACTGGTGAACAATAAAAATCGCTACATACTCATGAACATCACAGGAAATTCAAAATACCTACATACTTACCCAAAAAAGAAAAATGTTCTTCACGAACAGCCATCTGGGACTCCTCAACATCTGCAGCACAATATTATAGGTGAATTGGGGACACTAAATGACTTGGAAATAAATCAGAGCAATGTTTTTGGAGCATTATTTTATTCGAAGCAATTTCGTGAGTTTCTTCTTTTTTATTTTTTATTAGTGTGTTTGTGTGCGGGTGTATGAGTGTGTGTGTTTTTTTTTATTATTTTTGTTTATTTTTTGAGTGACACTCAAAAACACATAAAAATGATTTCGGGCTCCACCGCCACCGAATACTTCGTTTTCGTTTTAAAAATATTTTTCTTTGTGTTCTTTTTTATGGTTATGATGAGAATGACCTTAATTTTAATAAATACGGCCATGTCTGGGCATGTGGAAGAATTGGGTTTAATATTAAAAATAAATTTAATTTTAATACGAGGTATCTTAATAAAGTGCGAATCACCGTTTTTGTTCTGTCAGCTGAATTTTGTTTTTATTAAGGTGCAAATTTCAATAATAATTAAATAAATGTATATTCATCTATTTTAGTAGAGACAACTCAAAGAGGTAAATTCAGCTGGTGGAAAGATAACGGATTCAATCCACCATATTCAAGGGGTTTAAATACCCTTTCTCTTATAAGTTAACTCAGTATAAATTGAATAGAAGATAAAATGAGATACAGAAACAATTTATTTTGTTTGTCTGCATTCTACATTCTTAAAGTGCTGCTAAGAAACTTAGTCTATAACCTTATCAGACGTCCGAAGTTAGGCTGAGGGTTAATTAATGGGCACTGGGACTATAATAGTTTTGAGGGAAAAATTGCTAAAGGTATGGAACACATCTTGTTTTTTCAAAACAAACAAGAAGAAACATTACGGCGATGTTCAAGGGAAACAAATATTTCACCGGTAATGTTTCTTACTATCCTATCAATCTTAACTGGATAAGAACAATGGTGTAGCTGCAGCAGTAGTACTGTCAAAGTAAATCGTATTGCAAGGCTACAATGTGAAGTAGCTGCTGCAGCACAGAGAGAACCTCAAGTACAAGTACACTCGACTTCAACTTCACGAACGAATGGCAGTTGGCAGGTATGATTTTTGTTTGAGTTCAGTACTACACATTGTATTCATGCATGCTGCTTAGTTCTCTACTTTTTCTGACATTAACTTTGACATTGCTACGTACTACGTACAAGTTTCGGGCAATAGGGACAAACATAGTGAGGTTGCACTTCCTCATCCTAAGAACAGGATACATTGATATGAATCAGGAATCGAATATGAAAAGCTATTGGCACTATGACGCATAGAGTCGGCGACGCAAAAGTGAATTGGTTCACACCAGAATTAATTTTGTTTATAAAGTATTTCCGTCAGTGACTGCACCGCAATGAAATATGTCATGGTCCGTCCCTGGATTTTTAGATCAAAAGAGAATTATACATTTGCTAATAAGAAGCATTTCAGCAGTCAGCACTGACTCATTGTGACCACAGACCATATACAGACCGCCAACTCGTACTCCTCTTGCCTGAAACACCCTCGAAATATTTTTTCCAGTCTGTGAATACGTGTATAATCTCTCTCTGTGCATTTTGTAATGGCAACTACCCAGTAGGAAATTTCCAAATATTCACTACTGAAGAAGCTGCTTTTTCCTCGAGGAAAAGAAGTATCATCAATGATTTTTCTACTGAATCATATGATGAATTTAACATGGGCTTGTCATTGGGGGTAAGTACCTGCACCCATTCTCGATGAACATTTTGCGATGAAATCACTGCACCCATGGAATCTTCGAATTCATGAGTTCTTTTTTTGGGTGAAAAATTGGTTCTTGGGATGTGATGCTTTCATGACAGAATATTAATTCATGAAAAATGCATAATTTTTTAGTGAACTTCCTCAGTGAAAGAACCGTTGAAAATATGAATTTTTCACTGCTGAAATGTCTGCTTATCTAGAACTTCTTTTTTCAGTTATGAAAGGCAGTAAAACTACGGAATACCTAGTTTCTTAAAAGAAAGAAAATGAATAAAATCATAAATAGTTTTTGTTGGTTTGTTTATTTTTAATTATTTATTTAAAACAATGCCAAAGAAAAAAAACGCTTGCTGCTGTTCGGAGAAGAGCTGATCACTTCATGTGTGTCATCTTGGCGTTCATAAGAGAGCTAAAGAATAAAGAAACACTGTAATGAACTTCCAAGTCATGTAAAACAATTTATTAAAATTACCGTTGGTGAATTGTTCTCCTTTTTCATCTTTTGATTGGTCTTATGTTTGTTTAAATTATGTATTTACACTTTATGAACACTTTTTAAAAACTGAGATACTTTCAGGCACGACTGCTGTAGTTAATGACCAAATCAAAACTAAATATTCTAGAACAAAATAAATGACTCCCGACAAAAAAGGACCTAATTAACGCTGCCGACCGGTCGAGGGAAAGACAAAAAAGAGGGTTCATCTACTTTTGCATCAGAACATTTTTACTCGGAGGTCAAAATCTATTCAACAGGCAGAAAAAAGTAACCCAAAAAAATTTCAATTTCTTTCCTCTCAGCTCAGGTAGAATATTTTGCCAAGCGAACAGAGTGCATGAAAAGATACATTCCTTTTCATAAGCGATATCAGCACTGTTTTGCCAAAGTTAAGATAAGGGTTGTTTTGTGAGTAAAAACTAGAAAAAGAATTCCAAAACCGGTGAAATGGTGCAGGAAAAATGTATTGCTTTCATAATTGAATTCCTTAGAGGTTTAGGTGCCAAATTAAGATATTGATGTGTTTTGTGTTTTCTCTACCTATTTTGGCGAGCAAAGCAGAAGATGAATCTTAAATGGCGAACCGCTGAGCGGTTGCATGACTATTCATGTGTGAAATCAGTGAACTCCTTCTCATAAATGAAAGTGGCATAAATGATTTCACCAAGGACTTTTTCATTGAGGAGCAAATTTCCTACTGGGAAGGGAGAGCGTCACACTCTCAAAATAAATGGCATATCAGCTGATTTTTAGCTTGGTGGCAAAAAGAGAGACCATATGGTGAGTTGGCGGTCTGTATCTTCTTGGTCCGTGATTGTGACGCTCATGTTACCATATTACTCTTTGTCGGCGCTCTTTATTGGGTTACCAGCAAAATTGCCCTCTTATGAACCTATAGAAATTGGTTATTGGACTCTGTGGGCTGTGGCAATTCTTCGATATTTTCAAAATAGGGAATTTCAGATAGTTCTTTTTCTTGAGTGGCTTGGAAGTGTCAGATGAAGGAGGTTATATTCTCATGGTCATCCTCGTGATTGCAGGTTTTTTTCCAGGCGGACGTAATTTGTCTGAGTGGTATATCTAAGCAAGATATGTCCGCTTTTGTGTCTTGTTGTATAACTGTTTTGGTTCTATGTTCTTGTAGTATTTTGGCCAAAGTTCTCTTGCATTGCAATCTCGCATTTGTCCACAGTTTTGGAGAAGCTCCACCAGTCACTTTACTTTTGACAGCAGATAGAGGGGGTTTGAAGTGCCCCATGGTGTAGTGGTTAGAAGTTCATGTCATTGAAAGTGCTTCTTCTCTGTTAGCCGTAGGTTCCTTCCGTTCCTGCAATTCATGTTGCATTGATCTTAGAAGATAGTAAGGTTCTGTTCGCGAAAGCATTAGCTTAACAAGAAATACGTAAAATTATTCAAACGGCCAGTTTTATGGGCCGGCCTGTTCGTAAGATTTTGTATGCTCACAAAATTTAATCATAGTATTTCCCATAGAATCTTCTTTCGTGCTCAAAATAATACAAATTGGTGGATTTTCCAGAAAAGCCTAAAATTTGATTATATATGCGAGCGTAAAAATTGATAAGTTAGGAAAATACATAATTAACAAAGAATTAAGAATCCACAAAAAACCCCCCCCCCCCCCCCCCCAATCCATATTTTTTTATTTTTAACAAAACACCCATTGGTGTAATAAAAATAGGTACAATATTTATTGAAACAGTTAGACTCTTGACTGTGTGAATCTCGGGAAAGTGAACTGTACATATAAGTACAGCATGGAATTATTTTGGCAGGACTTTCTTCTAAATAGTGACTGTACAAATCTCGATGAGGTCACATTTCTCACTATAAATGAAAGCTTTCTGTTCATTGAAGTGTCGGCATCATAGCTACGAGTACGTTATCATTACATTCCAGTGATTTCCTTTCCAGCTTCTTCTTCGATATTGTGAACAAAAACGATTCCGTCATTGTGCATGGTATTTATATAAGTTCACTTTATCGATTTAGTTTTCAAAGCTCTCCAAGCTAAAAGTTTTACGGCCAATCAACATATCTATGTGTTTAACCCCAACGCCAGCAATCCTTTCTACAACCGATCGTCCAATTAAATAATACTAATAAATAAATAAGGAAACCAAACATTGTCAGAAGTCTGTTTGATGGCCATAAATCTCACGTACCAAGTTAATTTCGACACAAAATATTCTCAAGAGCCAAACCATCTATCTCGAATATTTTCACACAGTTGTTATAACCTACAAGTTGCAGATTAAAATTAGTACCCCCTTTGGCATTGTCCTGGTTGCTGGTATACTATATAGAAAGGTTGGAACACAAGGTGAAAACAAATTTCAACTTACGTTTATCACACATATTCCAGGGGAGCAAGGCAACATAATCAGGATGATGCGATGTGCTGGTGGTAGAGAGGTAAACGTAGTATAGAGAGCTTTACTTGGTGCTGCTTCCTAACCAAAAAAAAAAAAAGCAGAGAATACACCTTAACTTGCTTAAGGATTAGATGAAAGTTTATTACCTTACTCTCACTCTCTCTTTTCCCATTCACCATCACCATACCTCTTGACTCGACTTGAATCCTCTGGACCTGATGGTTATACTTATGGCATTGTCATATACCCAAACCAACACAGCACACAAATACAAACGAGAAATTTGTGTTGCATCAGGTGTTTAAGTGAAACAGGGACTTAAATTCGGTGATTTATGAAGCAAAATGCTAATAACTACAGAATCTACAACATGGCAATGTCAGATAACAGAACTGAGATGATAATAAACTTGAAATTAAAAAAATGTAGGTAAGTATGTTGTAAAAGTTGGGGATACCTAGACCTACATCAGGAGACAGGAGAGGACTTGGGTTTGAGTTGATTTTATTTAGAGAGGGATTATGCCAAAGGTTTGGGGCATATGGTCAAGGATTAAATTTAAAATAATATAAACTGCATGTGCATGTTTCAAATAAAAATAAAAAGTGAGTTATTTTATGCAGATACAGACACGAGTTCCTTTTTTTTAGAATTATTTAGATGACATGTCCAGTCCAGTCTAATTCCAGTTCACGGAAGAAGTTCAATGTTAAAGTAAATAAAATACACAAACTCGGTCGCACGTAAATAGACCCTTGGTCTGTGGGTGGCCAGGCAATAGCACGATAGTAACACATTTTGGGAGCATAGACAACTACTCTTAGTTGTACTTAGTAAGAAAAGACAGCCAAACTATTTATTTTGAAAGTATTTATGTCCCGCATTTTGATTTTGTACGTCGTTTTCATTCAAAAACCTTCAAAAAACTTAGCTTTTCGGTGATTTCGTTATACTTAGTCCTCCAAATAAATTAAGTTATTTGCATACTACAGGTCTCCATTATTTGTATTTTAAGCCAAAATCTCAAAACACCTTTCATATACTCGAAAAAAATTAAACTATATGTAGGTACGTACCAAGTACGCATACCCACTGGATAGTCCAGTCGACAGGTCGGAAAAAGTGGTTTTAGGTGGAAAAAGGTCGGAAGTTAACTTGGAGATGGTTGTTCAGGGATAGTTAACTAACATTTTGTTTTTGACCACGAGGGCAATGTGGAAAAAAATAGGAGGGGGAGGCGACTGCAAACTATAAGACCTTGCTCCTGTTTTCCCTCAATAACTTTTTTTCCTTACGTGCTACGGCTAAAGAATTATGGACGTTTTGTAGAGCGTTAAATGTTCTACAAACTTGTCACTACAAAAATTGTTGTATGTCAATTCGTTGCCGAGATATGGCGCTTTGAAAAATACTTTTAAAAAATGTTTGGCATTTCTTATCGAATTTTGAAAAATGAGCTGTTTTTCGAAGCGTCATGTCTTGGTTAAAAAATTGACATACAACAATATGTGTCCCATCGGAATTCTAGATCATTTTACATTCTACCAAATAGTCGGAAATTTTATTGTTGTATAGGAGGTAAGAAATAAAATGCAGGACTGGGTCGCACGAACTTGCTCTTATGTTCGATACTTGTTAAGGGGCTGCATAACCCATAACGTATATTAACCCTACAACCAATACCTTGGTTTTTGTTACATTAAGCTTTTCAACGATATTTTGAAAAATTTAAAGAAAAACGACATATCTTTTTTCATTTTGTTCATGAGTAATTAATTTTTACAAAAATAACAAAAACATAAATTATTAAGATCACAGCTATAGTGAAAAAAATTATGTTACAAAAAAGGCAAAAAGTATAACGATTTTAAGACGCGCAACGTGTAAAAAAAAAAAAGCTTTTAGTCCAATATTCACCAAAATTATTTTTGAATCTGAAAAAAGACATGCGAATTGATATATATCTTTATAAAAATTTATAATTTTCAAAATATTATAAATATATTTTTAATGTTTTTTTTTGCCAAAAAAATGCAGCTGTTGCATACTTTTGTGCGGTGTTCTGCGCAAATGTGCCTTTCACAAGTGCTGCACGTAGTCTTAGCCTTTTTATCTTTCATCCGTGGGAACAAATAGCATCTATCTCAATATGTTCTACGCAGGCTTCAGTACCTTCCTCATCACTGTCCATTTCGCTGTCAAAAAGGAGTCGTCTTAGTTAGTTTTCTCGATCAGACATTTTGTTGCTGTTTTTATATTCACGACGATAAATTTTATCATTTTTCTTCCAAAAAATTCAAAAAACAACACTTAATCACTTTTAAAAAACCGGCAAAATAATTTTTTACAAAACCTTTACGTTAAAAAAATAACTTACGCAAACCTATACGGGGTGCCAGTACACCCCACCGACTAAGTTATTTCCGCTTTGGAGTGAGAAAATGAACTAAATTGTTCTGGTCCGTTAAGAGACAATGGAAAAAAATAAAAGTCATGGCAGTCTGGGAAAATAACAGATTTTCTAACAAAAAATGCAACGACTTTAAATTTGAAGTGGGGTTCCTACGCACCCCGTATGGGTTGTAGGGTTAAAAAAAATTATTAATTATTTCAAAAAATCTTTTATTTTTTTAATTAGCTTAAGAGTTTTCTCGGAGCAACTAAGTATGCAATTAAATTTCAAAACTAAATTTCTATATAGAAAAACAAAATTGAAAATCGTTTTACCGGTTTTTTTTTTTTTTAAGTTTTTAAAAAATCGAAAAAAAAATGTTCAGAAATTTTCAAATGCAATATCTATTATTTAAATAATAAATATTTGTTTCTGTAAATTTTCCTGAAATCGGGATAATAGCCGCTTCATAGAAGAAAAAAGGAAACACAGGACAGCAAAGATGGCTCTTGAATAGTGTCATCTCCTTGGTCCTTTGATTGAATTGAGAAGGCTTTGCTAAGATGCCGTCGTAGCCCTTTTTAGCAAGTAATTATATTATTTTCAAGGGTAATATAGTGGACCCCAGACAAACTCCTTGACTAATCCACAGTCATAGCTGCCCATCGTGACTTTTTGTCCAAGCCTACGAGCTACGATGATGATGATGATCTGCACCTGTGGACAATAAATATACTTTGTTTTATGTTCATGTGAATTCTCCAAAGACAGCTCACGATGTTCTTCCAATAATGTCAATATCACCAGCAAAGCGAAGTAATTGAAGGGATCTCATATAAAAATCGTACCGCTGACGCTGGCTTGCGCTGGAATTAGCATCCGAGTTGCGTATGATTGCCTCAAGAAGGATGTTGAAGAGAAGCAAGATATACATTTGTAAAAAAAAATCTTACAATCAAACATGACAATTCTGTCTGTCTGTATTTACCTGCAGCCTAAACGGCTGAACCGATTTGTTTTAAACTTGGAACATAGTATTATTATGACGTCCTTTAAAGGAAATTTTGCAATTAGCATTCTAGCTCTAAAACTAACGGTACCTGCCATACGATTTTTAGCGAAAAATCAATTTTTTCTCAAAAAATGACTCCTACGAATTTAAAAAAAAATTTCTGAATAGTGGTTTCTGTGCAAACTTTATGTTTTGGTTTTAATAGATTTTTAGGAAAAGTCTTATAACGGTACCTCCCATAGGACCGGTTTTTTTAAATCAGATGTTATATTAAGCCACTTCACTAATTTCGATGAAATTTTTAATGTAGAAGCTCTTTTATAAAAGAAATAATATAAATTCTTAAATTTAAAAAAAAAGGTTTTTTAGAGTTTAAAAAATACATTTTTTTCTTATTTTTTGTTTTTTCCAAAAACGTTTTAATCATTTTTTTTATTTTATGATCCTGATAAACTACAAAGTGCTAGAAGTTGGCACACTCAAAAAAGAAAAAAATTTGGAATATATTTGCGAAAAGTTTTTCAAAAAAAACTGTTTTTTGAAAAAAAGTAATCGAACGATTTTGAAAAAAAAATCTTAACAGTAAACGAAATCAGATGGTTTACTTCATTTTTTTCAAAAAAAACCTTTTAGTTTAAAACTGATCAATAAAATTTCATATCATTTTTTCCTTGCTTTTTTTCTAAAATCTCAAACTCCAAGACCACTGATGTCACACTTTAGAGCAAGTTCGTCCGACCCAGTCGTGCACTTTATTTCTTTTTGATTTGGCCCAAGAAACTATTATTCCACTCGTCAGACGTATTTCAGTCTTACACTAGATTGAACGAATATGAGTTAGTGGTTGCTCCTCACCAAAAGTCACCTCTGGCTGCTTTGAATAGCTCAGGTGGCCATATTCCGAGTAGCATTGTAAGATAATCTTAATCCTAATTTGCTTCCTAATTGGATGACAGATGCAAAAGTGTTCTTTTGTCGCGGGAGCAAAATACTGTGACACCAAAAGAAATAAATGAATCGCAGTTTGATAACCTTAGTCTGTGCGATGACAATAGGAGGCACTGAAAATGGCTAGGTGTTGCACAACCCCTAAACGCAACAGATTTACTTTGATCTATGTGCGATGTCAGTGCAACCACTAACTATTCCTATTTCCTATTTCCAGATACAAGATCCAAAATGAGCTCCTCGTTCATTCCATGAATACTCATTCCTAGTTTATGAAATTAGTTCTCACGGCTCCTTGTGCGTTTTAAACCTTATTTTATTAAAACCCTTAACTGTTCCTTAACCACGTTGTGTTATTTGTTTGTCTACCTAAATAGCTTGAAACATCAATATTTTCTTAAACTTCAGAGATTTGGTGTAGGTGTAGGTGGATAGCATGGAGAAGGTGCATAAGCAATTTTTCTCATCCATCTTGTCAAGGAACTCAACCCATATAGTTTGGATATACTTTTTGTTTGGTTACCCTCATTTCCCTCTTATCTGTGGAATATGTATTTTGTTTACCACACACATACACGATAATTTCATTAGAATATCTTCGTTCTTGCCTCCGTATATAGCTCCATTATCTTTTGTATATGTGCACTCATCAAAAGAGTAGAGGCAAGGACATCCCCTTTTCTAAGAAAAAATGCATCCTGTAATCAATCCGCCCCCGGTGGCACTTCAATAGTGTGACCAATTTAACTCGAGTGCTATCTTTGCCTTCGGGGGAAGCTCTCTTAGAAAATTAAACAAATAAACGATGGAATATCAGAATAAGGATGGCTCCGTATGAAGAGTCCTTCGAATTTACCGACATTGTCCTGATTTGTTAGAAATTTGTTGTTTTTTGCTTTTTTTCTTTCCCATCTCGGTCTTGATCTTTTTTTTTTTAGTGTTGGTGTTGTTTATTTTGTGTGAATGGGTATAAATAAAGACAGAGGAGAGACAGATAGGAAAACAATCATCCCTAACCTAAAACCCTCAACATAACCACCCTCTCATATGTTAGTGATTATAATTCGATTATTCTGCTTCCAGGCATTTATGCCATTGCTGCTGCCATGTCCTTTTCCAATTACCTTCTGTTTACTTTTCCAAATTCCCACAGGAGAAATATCGAATTAAATTCCAAAGATGAAGATATGTATCTCTCCTTCCTTCAGCTGGATCTGGTTCAGGGTCTATGGGTCTTCAGTCTTCTTAATGTTCTTCATCTTCTTTCAAGTTCTTATTTCTTGGTTCTCGTTCTTGAATCTTTTCATTGTTGTCGTTGTCCTAAAGACGCAACGATGTTGTCAGCAATCATAGTCAGTTTCGTCGTCGTTGACGTTTTGGTGGACGTGGTAGTGTCACTGTCATCTTTCTCTTTACTGTCAGCACACAATGAAAAGGTGCTTTTTACAGTTCGTTTTCCATTTTTTATGACCATTTTATGATACGGTTGTTCCATGTAATGTGATACGCTGCTGTTGTCTTTGTTCATTTGGAAAGGAAATCTCTTTTAATTACTCGCCATAGCTCTCCACTTCAACTTCTATTCTATCTTCCTATACATACATACATAAGTATACATAATATTATGTTGACTGCTTGTTTTGTATTTTAGCTTTTGTTTGAGAAAATAGACGTTAACAACTCTCTAAACTAAAATGCCAAGTTAAATGGTGGCAATTTAAGCTGCTTAGTTAAATTCAATGAATTTCCTTAACATGCGAGCAGCGACTTTCAGTTCAGCGAGTGCCGACCGAATATATTTATCCCTATTCGTATCTCAGAGCACGTAAAGAAGAAGGTTCTCTGCCCATGCCCATCATACACCTTCACTTCACCACCTCAGCTCCAAAGCCACCTCCAACTCTGTGTCGTCTACCCACATTTTTATGGGTAAGGTAGCAGAAGAGAGGTACCTTTAACATCAGTTACCATTTACCAAATGAAACGACACAGACAGTAAAATTGATTTTAACGTCAACTTGAATGGTTTCTTTTGTCGGTTTAAATTGGAGAATTCATTTTTATCTTATTAAGAAAAGTTAAAAAAAAAAAAAAAATAGATAAAACAAACGATTAAATTAAGATAAAGATAGGTATCTTGTTTTATAATTACACTGAAGCTTGAGAGTTATGTGGACAATCATTTTTTTGGTTAAGTTCTTTTTTGGAATCATTTATTTTTGAAACAAAAGGATCTTTCTTAAAAATGGTATCGAAGGATATCTAAATTTCAGAGGTAGGGTGCCATGCTTCCCCAAATTGGCTTGAGACATATACAGTGCCAAAGTCTTTAAAACAGATTCTTCTTTTGGTGATACAGCTCAGGAAACATGTTCTTGAAAGTACGAGTTTTTGTAAGACTTTCGTTCAATTATTTAATTTTAGTACGGATGGTCTGTTTTTTTCTCTACGAAACTATTGGTATAGTATACCTATACATAAATTTTCTAGAGCAAGTCAAATTTGAAGTCATCAAGGTTTATGGATCAAGCATTGTGCGTTTTCGAACTATTAGCCTTATTCGAGTCACCTATTTAATCTCATGTTCCTATAGATTTCTATCAATCTTTTCACCGTTCGAGTTCAACTGAGTGCAACAAAGTACAATTCTAAAAACAAAATAAGGCCCGCAGCGTTTTTATGAAAATTTGAATGGTTGATTTTTTTTTAAATATATTTGAGCTATGAATTAAGAAATTGAGTTAACATAACATTTATACATAGTATACTTTAATACGTAAAATAAAAAAAAAATTGGTTTGAATTTTTTTTTGTATTATTTTTTTTCAAAACATTGTGTTTGAAAATTATTTGTTATAAAACTGTTCACTAAAATAAAAATTATTTTGGGCGTGGCAGACGCCCACTTTTCACTAGAAACTATAAAACACATTTTTTGCAAATAAATAGTATATACTTATAATAACGCCCAAAATTTAAGTATCCTTAAGTACAAACTAAATAGCTTCTTTGTAAAAAGAAATTTTTGAATTTTGTGTATCATTAGAAATGAGGAAAATCCAAAGAGGAGGATGGAAGGTTTTGTAAGGTGAGCTTGCAAAAAAAGAAATTGTATGAATGCAGCCATCATCACTTTTGAAGCTTACTTTCAGATGAGTGACTTACTTGGGGTATTGTCAGGAATAAGCAATTTGTTTTCTGTTAGGCATTATACTTTAGAAATGTAGTAACCAGGCCCGTAGCCAGGATTTTATTTCGGGAAGGGCTTGTTCAATTTCGGAGAAGTAATTCTGTATACAAACATTTAAAAAAACTACATACATGGTTTTTTATTTTTTGTTTGTTTCAAGAATACCTTTATCAAGAATATATGCATCTATCAAAGTCTATCAACACAACACACAATGTAATATTTACGATTTTATATTAACAAAATAGCATAATATCAACATTCAACATATCGACGGTTAAACTTTATAACCTCGTAAATCGAAAAATTCGAAAAAAATATTATTTATGCAAAATAATCAGAAAGTTCAGGGCCATATTTTATTTATACAATTAGGTATTGCATAAATACACAATCAGGTATTTTTTGATTTCTGAAAAACTTACAAAAATGACTAACGAGGCTATGAAGTTTAACCGACGCGACGATATGATAGAACAGTTAAATTATTAATGAGGGATAATAAGTTGAAAATTGGTACACACCTTCGTTTTGTTGATCTAAAAATGGTCTCAAAAGTCACATAAGATCTCGCGTCTGTGCCGTAAGTTATTCAAGGTCAAATGTCACGAAAATCTGGGGTGGAATCGACTAAGGTGATTTGTGATAAGTGATAGTCACAATCAACAAATTTCATCTGGCTAAGGTGATTGTCACATGTGATAATCACATTTTTGTGACTTATTCTTGTGACAGCTATTTAGGTGTCACAAGAAAAAGTCACAAAATGTGGTTGTCACATGTGACAATCATCTAGCCAGACGAAATTTGTTGATTGTGACTATCACTTATCACAAATCACCTTAGCCGATTCCACCAATGGTTTTTTCTTAATTCACTCAAATACGGTTAATTTCATTAATTTTTTTGGTTTCAAAATAGTTTATAATATTAGTTCGATGAGTATACCTACTATTCTTTGAATAACTTTTTAACATTCAATGTTACGGACAAAACTCGCATAACCAAATAATGTGCTTTGAATTTCCTAAGAATAATTACAATTTATAGCTTTAAATTTTTGCTATTGCATTGACTTCATAAAACAATTTCATCTTTATAAAGATTCAACCAGATGAAAAAAAAAAGTGATTAATTAAGACAAAAATGGACAATCAAAAAAAATACTTATGTATATTCATGATTTAAAAACAAATTAAACAAAAAAAAAAGGAGCCATAAACAATCTTTAAATAATAAGGAATATTACAAAATTTGTTTCGAATAAATCAGTTTCTTAAAGTTCACTGAAGATGGAAGCATAGCTTCCGAAATGTTCGTCTAAGTTAAATAAAAAGAACGTGTTTTCAAGTTGTGAAAAATTAAAAATTAATTTTATTTACAATGAACTGAACTTACGTAATTCAAATATTTTTTTAAAATTATTTCGGGAGGGGCTTGAGCCCCCCTAGCCCCCCCCCCCCCCCCCCCGCTGGCTACGTGCCTGGTAGTAACAAGCTACTTGTAAAAGAGTTCTAAGCATTTAAAGCAGTCTTATAGTTCTTAATTCAAAATTTTCCCTTTTCCAATGGTGGGTGATAAGTTTTTACTTTTGCGTAACAGTAATAGAGTTCTGTTCGTGCACTATAAATATGAAAAAAGTGATCCTTTCAATTTTTTCTTTTCCGAGCTGATCACCATAGTGGAAAAATGATTTGTTTTGGATCTTACTTAAGGTGGCTCCGATTTTATAGGCATGTGAAAGTTAAGCAGCTTATGGTGTACACGGAAAGAATTCTAAGATCAGATCACTAAGCTGCAAATCACGTCAAATGAATCCAGGTTTGTACCTTGGATTGGAAAATAATAAATCTATACTTTCTATTTGCAATTTTAGAAAATTTATGCGAAACGAAGATATTGATACTCTATAATCATATTTCAACATCTTTTAGTATCAATAATTCGATCGAGAGAAGCAAAACATTACCATTCGCAAATCGCAAATTGATCCCAATGAGTATCAATTTTATATTTACTCGGTTGTAAATTGCAAAAGCGAGTCGTAGATTTCAATCTTTTTGTTTTGAATAAAAAATCTGTTTTTGAAAAAACTACTGTTAAAGTCGTAAATTGCAACCCCAATTTGCAATTCGTAACATTATATCGCTTTGGGAGGAAGCAACTTTTATTGAAATGCATCTACATATTATTATTTATTGAAAAATGTAACTTTTACTTTCTTGGCTGATTCTAGGAATCGAACTCGAGATCCTCTGCATACCAACCTAGCACACATCTACTAGGCCATGGTGATGCATCCAAGTCGGATATCAAAATTAATAATAAGAAGCAACCTGAATATGAGTTACATTTTAGGGGTGTTCTGAATTAAGATTATGTTTTATTGGCGAGAAAAATATAGTCGTCTTATTTTGGACGTCTAACCTCTAATGTACAATTTTTTGTGATGATCATTTAAATAAAGGTAAGAAATTGTATATAATGTGTAGTTGAAATTCAACCCAGCGTTGCCGCTGGAAAGAAAATTAACGTGCCACATTTTCTAATAGAGCGTGCCACTACCGTGCCAAATGGAAAAACTACAATTTTTCAATAATTAAAAAAAAAAAACTATATAATATGCTATATATGTAAAGAAAAAATAAAATAAGTAACTCCTTCGAATCGATTTTGCCAAACTTTTGAATTTTGTCATAACTTAATACAAAAAATTGGAACTTTATACAAAAATAATAATAAATTCAACAAATAGGTACTAACTATCATTTTAAAATAAAATGCACGACTGGGTCGCACGAACTTGCTCTTATGATAAGCAATTATTGCTTAGTGGCTGCATATATGGATTTAAAAAAAAATTTAAATAATTTCGAAAATTCTTTTATTTTTTAAATTAGTTTAAGAGTTTTCTCGAAAAAACAAAGTATGTAATAAAACTTCGAAGCTATACGTAAATCTAGGAAAAAAAAATATTGAAAATCGTTCGACCAGTTTTTTTTTAAAAAGGTTATTTTTGAAAAACTTTCCCAAAAAATATTTTGAAATTTATTTGGGTATGCAAATATATGGCAATCTGTAGTTTACATTTGAAAAAATAATTTAAAAAAAAATCAATATACCCGTTTCCAACATATTTCGAAAACCAAAAAATTTTTTGAAAAAATTATAAGAAATCAAAAAAAAAAAGTTTTTCAAAAATTTGAAATGCCATTAATAATAAAATTATAAATGACTTCCTGTGGCCAAAATTTTATTGAAATCGAATGTATAGTTTACGAGAAAATTTGATTTGAAAATACTGGTTCTATGAGAGTTACCGTTATAAGACAAATTTTGAAAAATATTTTGCAACCAAAAGATAGATTGTCTTACAAAAATAGCATCCTGAAAGTTTTATCAAAATCGTTAGAGTCGTTTTTGAGAAAATCAATTTTTTTTTTTCACGATTGTATGGCAGGTGCCGTTATTTTTGGGCCTAGAGCAAAAATAAAAAATATGTTCCGAAGGACGGCCAAATAAATCCTAGATACCAAATTTTAAGCAAATCGGCCCATCCGTTCAGGCTCTAGAAGCGCGAACAGACAGACAGACAGACAGACAGACAGACAGACAGACGGACGGAATTCCCAGACCCACTTTTTTCGACTTCTCCATCATCGTAATGTCATGTGTGATTGTTATCTCGAATTTTTTTTTCTGCACGAATCCATAACTTGCCTTATAGTACCTATAATCGCAAGTAAAAAGTGTGCCATATTGAAATTTTTCGTGCCACCGTGCCATGTGAAAATTGCTGTGTCAAAAAAACACGATTGTGCCACTTCGGCAACGCTGATTCAACCTTGTACTCCCTATTTACATAATAGAACTACAAAAAGGCATTATTGGAGACACAAGCGGGGCCAGGGCCTAATGACTTATATTCTGAACGATTCCTGTATGTGCGTTGATATTCTGGTGGAATATCATTTCCCGCTGAATCCGAATGGCTTACAAAGATCCACTTTTAATATTAACCAGATTTATTTTTCGAGGATTTTTCATTTTCCAAAAGAGACAGTATCAAAAAAAAAGAAGATAATTATTAGTTGGAGGCAGGGATCGAACTCCGGACCTTCGACGTAGCCGACAGACACACTTGAGTTGATTTTAATACTCAGTGATTGTAAATCACGAAAAAATTTTAGCAAATCCAGATTGGTAAAAAGTATAAATGGAATTATTCCCTTGTAGTAGTAAATTACGACAAAAAGGTTGTAATTTACTTTGAAGGGCACAAGCTTGAATTATAACTTTTAATTGTAAATCTCAACTTAGGAATTGTTGTAATTTGAGATGAATTGAAAGTTAAATTGCCAATTGTTCTATCAGTTTCGAATCAAAGCACCGTGATTTACAAAAAAAACATGTTTTGTAAATTGCAACTGAATATTTCGCAATTGGTGATTTTTCAATTCTTTCCGTGTACAAGAATCACATTAACAAAATATTTATAGGTACGAGGTACCTAATATTAAATTATGTTCTTATAATTCACATTGTGTCTATGCATGAATACTGCATATAGAATAGTGAGAATTGCAATAAAAACTAGACTCGAACTTTCTACCAGGTGTTCTAGTGCTGTTTAATTCACAGTACAAAAGGAATCGTTTTTCATCCGAAGGCATGCTGTTGCATGGGAATTGGGAATACAAGTCCGAAGAAATTAACGAAAGGAGCCTTCCTCACCGTTTATATCGGCTTTTCACTTTACTATTTTACCCAGACTGGCAATAGGCAACCCGTTTATGTCGTGGAGCGTTTGCTTTTTAGAAGAAACACAACAGACCAGTTTATGTCGTGCTCGTGAATATTGCTTTTTTTAGCAATACCATAGACTAAGTTTCAACCCACCTTGCACCTATTTTATGCAGTGGTCTGTTATTTTGATTAAGGAGGAATTACCTAAAGGCCGAGCGCAGCTCACAGTTTAGGTCAGCTTTTGACTTCACTGTCCGTCGAAGAGGATCGCAGACTATTAGGACACCCCCGTTCATTGTCGTGGACCGTTTCTCAAGAACACCACAGACCTTTTAGTAAAATTAAAAATTGGATTACTAAACCTATATAAAATATGTTTTTAGTTTATTGTAAATTTAATTATTTTTCAATACTGAAACAAAATATGTGAAATCGTTTGTTAGGCTTTACGAGTATTTGGAAAAAAATAAATAATTATATGAATTTGGAGTCGAAAACTTCTAAAATTCTGAGTTTTCGCTTTCTTTTGGAACGACCCTGGACACCGAAGGGCTAACCTCAGCCTCCATATAAAAAAGCATCACAGAACTCAGACTAATTTCACGTTTTTTTAAACTATTAAGCGCACATTTGGGATACATAAAATAGGTTGTCGAAAATATAGTGAAATGTATTTTTTTTTTCATTTCGCTGGAGGTGAGTAGGTAGCTACTTTGTTTTACTATAGTCTATATTCATTAAAAAGTGCAATATTTTGATTTTAAGATCAGTTTATGAAATTCAAAATTAATGTATAGTTTTATGAACGTTTTATCTGATAAAAATATATCTGAACCAACTGGCTCTCCTTCGTGTCTCAATAATAAAACAAAATACTCTGAATCTTTTATACATTGTGAAGTGAAACTTTCGTCCACCACTGTATTTCTATAGGTACACAACCATTTAACTAAATTGCTTTTTAATAACCGTATAATAAAGGTATCAAGAGGAACCCACTTATGTATGTCAAAGTAAGTTCAACTCATTAAAAGGTAGTTCCATATAGTTAAATAGTTAGGCCCAATATTCCAATTCACGAAACTTTCCCACAAACTACAAAAGCCTCATAGTTTAAGTGTGATGGCAGGGCATATACAGATACACGCCAGCCTAATAATAAAACGAATATTATGCATCGAATCCTTCAATCTGCATTCTAGATCCATGTAAATTCCCTTTTAATTTTATCGAATAAAATCGCTTTCTGGGTTATTCCCCATTAAAACTTGGGCGCATAATTTAAAATCTCATTAGCAATTTAGAGCAACATATACCTACTACCCAAAAATGGTATGTAAAGTCGATGACACACAAATTTACCATACGAAGGGATTCTTTTTTTTTATGGATTTCCAAAAAAAGAAACAAGCCACAAAAAAAAAAAAAAAACAAGCCCTCACCTTAGAATATGTATATTTTTGTGTGTTTTTCCTTCCATTTCCTGTCTCGAAAGTGACAAAACACAGACACAACCGCCATTAATCACCACCCAAATGAGTTTCCCACTTGCAGGAGTCTCCAAGAAAAAAACAAAAAAAAAAAAAAACAAAAAAAAAACAATTTTAAGGAACAGATCCTAAGACCAGTTTTTTGGTGTTGAAATTCGAAGATTACACCCAAAGCCGACATTTGACATGCATTTCATTTGTTTTCCTTTTTTTTTAAGGACATACCTATAACCTATGCGCATTAGGGCATTCGTATATTACGAGCAATGAGGGTGCGTGACGTAAGGTGTCATTTTTTAATTCAAACATACAGGCATACGCAGAAGAATGTGTGCCTTAACTTTACTGAAGTAATAGATTTTGAAGGGGAAGATCTTAACTTAAGTCTTAAGCTTGAAGCTCGAAGCCCCAAGTCCTAAGCCCTTTGCCCTGAGGGCCTATAAATTTTGCGACAAAAAGTGGGTTTCCAGTAAGTTATAGACTTTTTGAAAATAAAAGAATTCCGTTTTTACGTATTTGCCACACGTGCTTGACCCATAAAACAATAAGTGACAGCAAAAGAATTGTATCTATGTAAAAGTATATACTCGTACAACGATTTGCGTGTCTTCCCAAAATTAAAGTTGTTATCCCTTTTTATGCTTATTTTTGTTCTCATTCCTTGTTTACTGCATAACACTCGAGCGCTTTAAAGGGAGCAATAGATGTTCATGTTAAGAAAAAAAAAAAAAATACGCGGTTATAGTTACTACAAGAGTAATCCGAAATTCAAAGAACGATTTTCCATTTCTTTGACTTGATTCTAAAGGACTAGTATGGTGAACAAGAAAAAAATCTGCCAACATCAAAATTCATATTTTCAACACAGTGGATGATGAATTAAGTGAATCTAGGTACGAAGAACTACACCCGATACAGTCTCAACATTAATTGCGATAATTTTGATTTTTCGAATTTTAAGAGACACCAATGATCGACGCAACTAAAAAAATCGAAAATTATATGAATACAGACTAGTGAGTTCATTTCGTAGACAATTAAGGGAGATTAGCGAAAGAAATTTGAAGTTTACGGCTGAACTATAATACTCGCGTAGTCGGAACGGCGGCGCGGACAGGCCCGTCTGTAATTGTATGAAAACAATCAATTCGTATCTCACGCCCGAAATAGTTTATACGGACGTAAACTGCGCTCGATATCGCACTCTACGGACGAAAATTTACATCTGACTGTGAATGGATATGAGAGTGAGATTAGGAGGTATGCTGACTTTGTGTGTGACGTCACAGTCATCATATTGTTCAGAGGAAAATACAGAATTTGCTTCCGCGGCAATCTGTCCATTATGAGTAGAATGTTCACTTCACACGTTGGACGGCAACGTTTCGTTCGGTTTTGACACTAGCCTCCGAACCTGGTTTCATATCTTGGACGTGTAATATATAGCAGATTGCTCTGTTTCGTCAAGTTTTCGATCAGTTTGGGTTACGGGACGACATACTTCGAATATGCTCATTTACGCCCGAAAATTTGACAGCTGACTGAATATCATGATTCATGATACATCGACGTGTAAGTTATTCTGACTCTGCGTGTGGCTGGCGTGACAAATTTGAATTTGTTTGGAGCGGAATGTTGTGTGTCATTAAAATTAAACGAAACAAATATATATACTAACATATTTAACCGCGAAGATCATGGATCAATTTTCCTCGAATACAGTAGAGGCCCATAGCTACACCACAACATTTAAGTGATCTCAATAAATAATACAGTAAAATTAGAAATGTAAATGGAAAAAAATAGAGGCAAACTGAAATTTTAAAGGTCGTTTCCGGTATAAGTAGTGAACTTAAATCCAAAATAGCGACGACCTAACCCCTTGCAGCAGCGTAGACTTAGGGGTGGATTCGCACTGTGTTGCTCCCACTTTTTCTCTATTTGCGTTTCTTGGAAACGGCTCCAACGATTTGGATGAAACTTTCTGTATTCATTCTTATAAGCAAAGAAAATATACTCCAACGGTTTGATTGACATTCCCAGGGTTTGTTCTTCTAAGCAAAACAAATGTTTTAAAAATGCTTTTTGTAAGATCCGCCTACTGCCACGCCCACTTTTTTTAAATCTTAGTTACTACTCAGCAATGACCCTAACGATTTGGATGAAATGTAAGGAGGCTGTTTCTTTTAAGCGAGAAAAATATGAAAAAAGTGCTTTTAGTTATATCCGCCCACTGCCACGCCTAATTTTTTTTTTAAAGACAGCTCTTTTGATTTGAGTAAAATTTTCAGAGTTTGTTTTTACGATCGCGAAAAGATTTTAGGCTTTTTATATAATACATTAGTGTACAAAAGGAAGCGGAAAACGCGAGCGTGTTGATTAAGCACATCACTCGTTTCCAAACCACCCTGGAGGTAGATTTCCCGTCGCGTTTTTTTTTTAAGTGGTCTCCCTTTTAGGCCATTTTGGATTTTAGTTCACTACTTATACCGGAAACGACCTGCAAAATTTCAGCTTGCCTCTATTTTTTCCATTTTTGATCACTAGTAAAATTGCTCTATTTACTGGACTAAGAAATATACACTTGGCATAAGAAACTGGCCTGATCGGTATTAGTTCACTATATCGAGCTTCAACTGTAAAAAATCTAGATATTTTACATGCGTCCATTATAATTGCAATTCTTTGCAATTTATTTGAAGAAATTTTTCGCAAATTATTCAAAGAAATTAAAAAAAATTGTATGAACAATTTCATGCGACACATTTAATTATTTTAATTTAACCGCAATGTCATTTCACGACTTGAAGAAAATGACAGTGAAGGTATTACACACGCGACAATCACAAATTCAGGAATCAATTTTGTAGCTACGATTTGTCCCGTGTACGATTATGTGTGTTTGTATAGTGTGTGTGTCACAGTTCCTGTGCACTGAGCGCCCCAACTCTTATTTTAGCTGTAGGAAGAGACATCTCACGCGATTTCAAGGTACCATACCTTATTTATACGTTTACCCTCGTACCTTGGAAGTTGTCAAAGTATAGGATGTGGATTTATAAAGAAAAAAAAAAAAAAAAACATGGTACAGAAACCAAGAAAGTAATAAAAACGAAAACAAATAGATCGGGGTGGCGTATTATCGTTTATAATCTCCTGCAAGGATAAGATTTTACTTTTGTTTTTATGCAATTCGAGTTTATATACACATGTGTAACCATGGAATAAAATGCCAACAGTTTTATTTTTTGTTTATGGTAGGATAGGAGCCACTGAAGAAATTTACAGGAGAAGATTCTGATTCTTTAGCACACATTTTTTAATGTTTACGTTATCCGTTACGTTAGGGTGAAGAGTTTTTACAAATTCATTCTGTCGTAATGAGGATGCTGTTGCAGTTCTTTGAACCTTTTCCTTGACGAAGTTCCGAGGAGAGTTCAATCCCTCTTAAAAGAAAGAAGGATACAATTTTGATAAACTATTTTACTTGCGATTAAAGGTACTGTAATCTGTAAGGCAAGTTATGGACTCCTGCAAAAAAAAAAAAATTGAGATAACAATCATAATCACACAATAACATTACGATGATGGACAAGTGGGTCTGGAAATTCCGTCCGTCTGAAACAGAAACATTTTTTTTTTTTCAAATTGCGTTTTCTCGAAAACTATATTCTTCCGATTTCTATAAAAATTTCAATGCAGGAACCTATTTATAATTGAATTTATATTGCATTTCAAAATTATTTAAAACTTTTTTTTCGATTTTAAATATTTTTCTAAAGAAAAAAATTTGCTAACAAAATGGTTTGAAAACGGGTTAGGTACCTACTTGAATTTTTTAAAAATAATTTTTCCAAAAGAAGACCACATAGGTACTCAAAAAAATTTTACAATATTTTGTCGAAAAGTTTTTCAAAAAACAAAATCATCAAACGATATTTTTTGAGATAACAATCAAACATGACATTACGATGATGGCGAAGACGAAAAAAGATGGTCTAAAAATTCTGTCCGTCTGTATTTCTGTATGTCTATCAGTCTGCCTGTATGTATAGACATATACAGCCCAAACGGGTTAGCCGAATGGCTTCAAACTTGGTTCTTAGAGTTCTCTTAGGTATTCAACAGAGGGGAAATTGAATTTTTTTTAGCTAAAAAAATAACGGTAGGTACCTGCCATATAACACTTAAGTTAAAGCATATTTTTACCGAAAAAAGCTTTAACAATTTTGATTTAAAAAAATCAGTGAAGCTTTTTAATTACGACCAATCATATGGCTGAAAAAAATTTTAAAATGTCTAAGAACGGTACTTTCCATAGGACTGTTTTTTTTTTGCTTTAGACTATCTTGAAAACGGCTAAACGGATATTTTCGAAATTTCACAAAAATAAAGGTGTAGTTAGTTTAATTTATACTGCATACCAATACTTTCAAAAAAAAAATTTGTTTGTATTTAAAATCATTTTTAAAACAAAATTTAAAAAATTAATATTTTGAAAACTGCTTCCTAAAAATTTTTTTTTTTTTTTCAAAAATTATACAAAAAAGTATTTGTATAAGTAAATGTGCGTAATCCACACTCGGTTCAAGTGAAACTTCAAAGAAGTTGGTATACCTAATTTACGAGAGAATGCGATGAAAAACTCAGCCACCCAGCACCAGTTTTCGGATTACTTTCAAACCTTATGTTATGTATCACTAAATGCTTTCAACACGTATCTGTACAAATACAAAAGTTTCAACACATATTCAAGCATACAGACGTACCGACATACTTTGCGTCGTTTTGACTCCCTTTTAAAGTATGAACTCAAGGACGCCACTATTTAAAACAATATTCGAAAACTGACTATTTTCAAAAATTCAGGATACTTTTTTAAAATTCAAATAATTTTTTTAATGCCAATTTTTTATAAATACTTTTGTTATGTATTTGTTTGAATTTTACATTCTTCTTGAATTTAGTTTATTGAAACCTTTTGTAAAGCTTTTCTTGTTAGAGAGCATTCAAATCACGTACCTATATTAACTAACATACTAACTTAATCGTACCAACGCGCCTGCTCACTCGCTTTTGTTTAACAAAATGCTTAGTAGACCTGAGTGAGAGGCAAAACGTATGATAGGAGAAAATGAGAGCTAGAATATAAAATACTGTGTCATAATTTTTTTTTCATTCGTTCTCTCTCAGACTTGTTGCGATATATTTTTTTTTTTTAATTGATTTACATATTTGCTTAAAAGTGTCATGTTGCATTTACGTTTCGTCGAGTTTCAAATTACCCCGATATTAAAGAAGTTTCACTTCAATAATAACACACCACGCTGACATCTTACTAAAAATCTGTAATACGCAGCCGCCGCATACAGTGTACAGTAGCTCACGTAGTTTTCACATACACTAACACACGTTAAATGCTCAAATACAAGCACGTATTAAACAGTGTGCAATATACATACACACCGACATCTGCTTTCTCGCTCTGGCTCACAAATTACAGGCGACTATGCTTAAGAGTGGGGACGCTACGAAGTATGGGACAAAGAGGAGAGACCGATAATATAAAATAGTATGTATATTTCTGTCTCATTCTTTCCTGGCTTCATCCTACGCATTTTTGTATGTGTGTCTCTTACCTGTCGTTTTTTCCGTAGCATCCGGTTTGAAATCACAACGATTCTAAAGAAGTTTCACGTCAAAAAGCCAGGGTAGTTACCAGATAAATAAGGGCAGATTATATTCTTTAAAAATACCTCAAATACTAACCTTCCTAAAAGAAATCAATTTGGAGGAAGTGCTGTAGGACGAGTATCCTCATCCAGCTCTAAAAGGGGCACAATAGATCTTTAAGGTCGCAGTGCGCTTTTCCCCAATTTAATTCATTCATGCAACTTAAAATAAAATGCATACGATGAAACATAACACAGTTTCCGAGCAAAGAAGTTCAAACTCTTGTGTTTATGTTCCGCATTTTTATTTATTAAATTCAGTCGTTTATAAACAGAGATGTCCGTTATTTGCATTTTTAGCCAAAACAACATTTTAAAAAAAACATACTGTTTTCTTCATGTCTATTCTTTTTTACGAATTTTGAATGCTTTCGTAATATGTATGAATAATCATGAGAAAACTGACGATATATCGATATATTGATTTTTTTCACCCGATAATTATCGATACTATTAAAGAATATCGATACGATAAATATCGATATATTTTTTACTTGCCCATCCCTACATTGATCAAAACAAACAAATGACATGGAGCACGTGCATGAATGAGTAAGATTATAGTATTTATATTCTCACTCGTTCGTGCACACGGTGAGCTAATGCGAGTCATCGGTGCCGCCATATTGGAATACTGAGCGTTACTTCCGTCAGAAAAATAGTATGTATATTTCTGTCTCATTCTTTCCTGGCTTCATCCTACACATTTTTGTATTTGTGTCTCTTACCTGTCGTTTTTTCGTTGCATCCGGTTTGAAATCACAACGATTCTAAAGAAGTTTCACTTCAAAAAAATTTTCTCAAAAACCGCTCCACAAATTTTTATAAATTTATTCCCATAATTTAAAATTTATCCAAGAAATAAAATGGCGTACTTTTTTCAGCTCAAATTAGTTTAAGTTTTTATTTCATTTGAATTAAAATTGAATTTTGAAATATTTATTTTTATCAAAATCTCAAGCCCCTAGACCACTGTCACGCATTAGAGCAAGTTCGTGCCACCCAGTCGTACATTTTATTTTATTTAAAGGTAGTATGCATCTCGAGCTAAATTTTAGTTGACATTTTTCTCACCAAACGTCAGCTAAAACTCCAGATGAATTTTAACTGAACGGCGTAGTGTAGAAAATGCCACTGAAAACAGCTGTTCTCCGAAAATTGTTGTCAAACAAAAAGATTTCAGGTGGATTTCACAAAAAATATTTAAAATTCCAAAATTAAACAAGTCATTATTAAGTATATTATTGTTTGACTTTCTTTTTATGATTTAAGTCAAGGTTCGAGAAAATTGTCCGTCCCGGCTAAACGGATGTAAATAAGCCCCCTAAAAAACGATTTGTTCTTGTCTCAACTAAACTCAACTTACCTACGCACTATTACTTTTTGGCATAAGTACCTACCTTAGGTGAATCACCCTGTATTAAGAAAACAAACTTATTGTTTAAACAATACTATTATTTATTTCCCCCTCTGAAACTTTTCTGATTTTGAATAATATAAAAAAAAAACATTTAAAAACATTGATCGAAATCGGAGCTGTTTCTGAGGGCTTTCGACGAAAAATCTTCTTTGGACTCGACTAACAAGTGCATTCTGAATCTGATTTATTTGCGCTAACGCAGGCTAAATTCGTTTTAACTATACGAGTCTAAAACTATTCTTAAGTTCGCAAAACCATTAAATCCTCGAAATTGGATATATACAAGTCACTAGCAGAGATACAGATAAACAATCCTTTTTGCTCAGCTCCCATAATCTCACACTTTTTTTTGGCAAGATACGGATACGGATACGTTGGTATCATCATATCAGCCTCCACCTATACAAATATTGGATATTTGTATTCAATATTCCGTACCTATTTGTGTATCCCATTCAAAAATATATAAAAAAAAAAGATTCTAAAAATAAAAACCAATCTATTTGCTGCCCTCACTTCAAATCCAGCCATTTACCGTCCGATTTTTTATTCCTTGGTAAACACTTTAATACAAAACCTAACTGACAGGTTAAGAGCACTTTGCTCCCTTTGAAATTAAATACCAATAAAAAAAAATATATATATATAAAACCAAAAACAAAAGGGACAAGGATTTAGAGCGGACGGGAAACTCGCATTGATGAACACATTTGACCAAAGAAAAAAAAGACACATCAAGAGAAAATCCTCTCAAGAAGACGAAAAAGTGTACAAAAATTAAGCCCCTCACCATGGCACAGTATATGATACCAAAACCAACTCGTAGGAAAAATGGGGAAAACAGTCCCTGATTGACTTGGAATTGTGTAAATCTTCAAATCAAATGCTTTACAAAACAAAAACCGTATAAAAGAAATAAAGTGAAAATAAAAATCAATACTAGGAAGAAAAAAAAAAACCAAGAGAAAAAAAAATGGAAGAAACCTTCAAGACTTATGTGCTAAGAACCCATTACAGCGATCTTTATCCTACGCGGATTATAGTTTGTTTTTAGCCCTAGACAGACGTCATCCCTCTTCATTTTTTCCAATATCTTCATTTACCTTAACCGACAGCTAAATGACGGCTTTGGATATACCTTTCACAAACGGATATCGACGTTGTACTATGTACAGTATATACTCTTACTATACACAGAGGCGGCTATGACAAGTCTTTTTTTTTTTTGTATCCCCTTTGTTTAACCCCCAAAAAACGGCCCGCTCACGACTGAATCAAATACATTTTTCAAGGAGGTTTTGTCCTTCTGCAGTTATTATATTGTATGTAGGTAGGTACCTTAAGAACGAAAAAAAAAATAGAGACTTTAAAAAGGGATTAAAACAAAATTTAGGTTCAGCTGAAGTTTTTTTTATTTTTTTGTCCGAGATATCAGGTGTTGGATACGGATATTTTTTTCTGGGAATTAATTATTATTAATCCTAAAAACTTTGAAACTTTTTAATATCACCAAAAAAATTAGAAAAGAGTTTCACCTGAAGTGAAGAAGCATCTATATATAAATAGTTGTATGTAAGTGTAAGTTTTCTTAACAACTGGATTACGCTATTATTTCTGAATGAAATATATGTAAAAGGCTGAAATCTTAAGACCCAAACAAAATATACTCTTAATGTTTGTCAAAGTTCCCTGAATAGAATGCTTATAACACACTTAACATGAAAAATCATTTTGTTCATCCTGGCGGGAAGAACCTATATTTTCCCGCATTAGTTTCACTTCTGCCAATTTGAGGTTGGTAGCCTGCATCACATAAAAAAGAGTTTAGAAGGCTTATCTTGTAGACAATTTCTCTCACTTTAAATCTCTCTGACAGATTGCTTAATTTGTTTAGTCAAGAATATGACATAATCAATGCACTGGTGCCCTGGTGGAACTACTAAGTGCGAATGGACCCTATCTAGCTTATTAAAACCACAACTGTCAAACTTTCTTCTGCTTTCGTGATGGAAACTTAAAGAAACGGAGATGGACTTCATTTTAAATTATTGGAAGGGGTTGTGTTGTGTGTATTTGCAAATTTGTTAAGTTTGTGCCTTTCTTTAAAATTTTATTACGCTTAGCTCCTAAAACTCTTAGTACTGTTAGTTTTGCACAGACTGGGTAGTAGTCCGAGTCAATTTTTGCTGCTCGGAATGTAAGGACATTCAAAATGCTGGGAGAAGTGTTTTCCGTCAATCACAACATGGTCGATTTCGATTTAAGAGATGAGTATGGGTCTCCATGGAGGCTCGGCAAACACCGACTGCACCGAATAAATTCAATGTTATACTATGTCTCCACCGGCCTGATTTAGCTAAATGATTTATAAATCACGAAAGGCGGTCACACAGAACAATTTAGGTTGACATGTACTATGTCAACTTTGACACTACATTTCTCGATTTCAATTTCACAAACTTCTACTGCCAAAGCTTCCGGAAAATAGCTCGTCCAAATCGGCCCATGGCCCATTCTTTTTTTTATATGTCAGAGTTTGTTTAGCATTTCTAACAGTAATAAATTCATTTTTAAATATAAATAACCAATAAAATAACCGAAAAACTCACCGACCACAAGCAATTTAAATTAAAAATTTGACAGTTTTAAAATAATCATTTTTGTTGTGGCTGAATGAAGTGCTGAATCAAAAGAGAGAGAAGAGAATTTAGAGAGAGAGAAAGAGATTTTATTTTTTGTAGATTTGATATGACAGATACGTAATTTAAAATAAATCTAGCTTAAATCACGTAAATCTAAATCATGAAAAGGTATGGTAAATCACATAATTTATTAAGTGATTAAGCTAAATCAAAGTGATTAAAAATTGTTTTCCTCTTTTAAATAAATAGCCGAATATGCAGCTTCCAAATTTAAGAAAGCCATGTTTTATATCTTCTATATTTCGTTTGGAATCATGTTTCAAAGTCGAAAGTGCGTACACTTACCCCTAACGATACTAGGGCGTCCAGGAATCTCTATGTTGAGCGAAGAAAGGAGGAGAAACCCTTACCCAAGTAGAAAGAAAAAGAACACCAGCAACGCGAAGTCCTGAAGATGCAGAGATGTTTTCCCTGAAAAGACGTAGGAAACTTCTATAGAAGAGTGAACAAATCTACACCAGGTTTCAAAAGCCGACCTGGGCCCGCCAAAGATCAGGATGGAAACACCATTCTAGATACACAGGCGATCCCGCGCAAGATCAACTTGTACCACTTTAATAATCTAGATGACAACCATTCAAAGCAATGTACCTAGCCATCACCACTTCACCATCAGAATAAAGATGAACAAATTAGCTGGATACGATGGTTTACAAGTGGAACTTTTTAAACACGCTGAAGATTACTTGGTCACAGGTGCACACACCAAATCATCTCCAAATATGGAAATATAAGAAAGTATGCCCGAAGAGCGGAATCTCAGTATACCATCTGCCCGATAAGACTTTTAAACATCGCTTATAAGACAGTGTCAAAAGAGTTGAATTGTCTAACGCTATATCAGAATGCCGTTGGAAAATGCTCGCTGTTCCGTCAAAGTTGGTAGAAACTCTACTGGAACCTTCGAAACCAAGCAGAGGGCTAAGCCAACGTGACGCACTGTCATTCAGCTGCTATACAATATTGTGCTTGTAAATGTCATCGGAACACCCATGCCAGTACATCGGGCACGATTTTTACTAAGTCAACTCAAGTCAAACACTCATCATCCCGGTCCTGCTATATGGTGCGGAAGCATGGACCTTGGACCCTCTCCCAATGGGATGAAAAGTCACTTGGAGTCTTCAAGAGAAACGTTCTGCTTACTATATCCTGTCTGCGTAAACAGTGAAATCCACATTTGGCGAAGAAGATACAACTACGAACTATACGTGCTGTACAGCGGCATAAGGCAAATTAAGCAAGGCCTAGGAGCACCACGCTCTAGTTGACTCAAAATATGTAAGTAAGCTCCTAAAACTATAATATTATTTTATAATAGTCTTGTAATTTTGTCGTCTAGACGTTTAGACGGCTTGTCTAGGCAACTCCTTCATTAAAGTTCTGTGGAAAAATCAAAAAAATGTGTTTACCGAAACTAGGTCTGAACATATTAGATCCTTCAAAACAAACTGAAAAGACAATCACAACTCAATGCACAACGTCAATAATTTTGAAGTTGAAATGTGGAGATGTGTAGACGAAAACTAGTGCGAGGTTTTTGTATGACGAGATTTTCAAACGACATTTTTTAGAAACTATTAAACAGCACAAATCGTAGTAAGAAAATCTCGTCATACAAAAACCTCGCACTAGTTTTCGTCTATTAGAAGAAATAAGCTGAATTTTTTGGATTTTTTTTTAGCAAATTCTGAAAAATTACCTGTTTTTCAAAGAGCTAAATCTCGGTAAAGAATTAACATACAACAACTTTGGTAACAAGATTGTAGGAAATTTGACGTTCTACTATAAAATGGAAATGCTTTTGCTTAAGTTACTGAGGAAAAACCGTTGAAAGGTCGAAAATTTTGCAGTTACCCCTTCAACCTCCCCCTTCTCTTTTTCCATAGGGCCCTCGAGGTCCAAAACTTCGTAAAATATTTATTAACTATCCTTCAACAATATCTGATAGTTTCATTAGCTTCCGTCCTTTTTCCACCTTTCACCCACTTTTTCCAACCTGTCGACTGGACTAAATGTATGCATGTGGCATATATGTGCATATCATATAGAACGTGACTCCTTCAAGTTTTAAAATCACGATATCTCCGAAACGGTTATTCTAACAAAAAAATGATTTTAACAAGTTTTGTAGATAATTTCATGGTCTACAACATTGTCTCATGTATTTTTATGATAAAACCTACCGTTTACAAGAAAAATTGTAAAAACCGTTTATTTGACCTTTTGACCTTGAATAACTTCTAACGCACCAGTCGGATCGATGGGGATGTTGCTTAGTTTATTTGAAATGGTGTTCCCAACGTCTTTACCAATTTTCAGCTTTATGCGAATTTTGGCAAACCTAGCACTATTTTTTTGTCTATTTTGACCGGACTATATATTCTGACTCAGAATCAAAGTCCTAGTCCGGCCGTCCGTCCATCCGTCCGTCCGTATGTATACTCTCTAGAGGTCGCAAATCTTGAGCTAGAAAGCTGAAATTTGGTATTTATATTTTTTGGTTCAAGAGTTAGGCTAAGTTCCTGAAACGGTATAATCTGCCCACAAAGACGCCCACAATCGCCATTTTTGATGAACAACCTAAATTTGGTAAAATTAAATTATGTTTTTTGTACAGTTACGATAAAAGCATAACGCTGAAATTTTGCACACGTAAGCTTTAGGTAAACCTTCTTCCAATCAAATAAAAATATTTAAGTTTGGGCGTGGCTGAGGCCCACTTTTCATTAATACTGTTTTTATAAAATAACAATTGTTATATTAAAGCGAAAAACATTAAATTTTGTTGGTATTACTTGCACATAAACATCTTGTGTATGAAATCAAAAAAAATGATTTTGGGCGTGGCTGACGCCCACTTTTCATTAGAAACTATAAAAAAATTGTTTTTGTAAATAAACGGTATTTATAATGAATCCGCAAGCCAAAATTTGCGGCTCTTTATAGAAACTAAAAAATTTGTGTAGAAAATGAAATTTTTGAATTTTGGGCGTGGCTAACGCCCACTTTTCATGAAAGAACGAAACACGTAGTCTCGAAAATATAAGGTACTTCCAATATTCAATTTTAACCTTTTCCTTATGTTCGTTATACGAAAAATGTTTCTACATTTTCTTGTGTTAATTTTTTTCAATACGTCCTTTTAAAGGCGTGATAAAATACCTTTGTTCAGGTTAGATCGTTTAAAAACTACTCGATTCAGCTGTAGTTTTACACAAAGTAAAAGTAGCTCAGTTAGTGCTTCAAATTTTCAAGACACTCCCACTTTTAAGGGGCGTTTTCGTCAAAAGTCGTACAATGCATTAATTTTTTAAAGTTTTTTAACTATCGGTCGCAGTTTTAAAGTAAATAATGAACACTTAGATTTAAATTCCTTGGTAACGTAGCAGAGTGTGGTTCAAGAATTGTTAAAAACACCCATAATCGCTATTTCCATTCAAAATCTAAATTTTAAAAATTTAAGTAAGTCTTGTTTTGTTCAAATCGATCTGCAAGAATAAAATTGAATGTCACTGAGCTCGTACTAATTGCTTTGGCAATAAAAAGTCTCAACTTTGGGCGTGGCACACCCTTTTTTTTATTGTGCCAGCACTAATTGAACATCACACCACAAAAATTTAATATTATTGAATTTTTTTCTATCGCTAAAGACGAATTTTGTTTCTGAAACTGAAACATCGGCTGGCTGCGGGAGGCGGACGCATACACATACAAAAATATAGGGAATAGGGTATCCAACAGTTCGTTGGAAACGTATATTGTAGCTCTCGCTTATGTTTCTTTAACGATTCCAGTGATCTAACACACACATACATTGAAGGTCCTAAGTGGGTTTAATCAATAAGGTAAATCCCTCGCTATATTTGTAAGTGATATCACAATGGACCTAGAATTGGTTATTGGTAAAAGTGTAGTGCCAGACGTTTTCCTGGCAGCCACTTTAACCTAAAAAAAAAAATTATTTTAACAATCACATGTTGCATACTTTCAAGAGAACCCTTACCGGCACTATTCAAACATTATCTAATCGACTGTCCTTTTTTAAGAGACACTATACCCTTGAAACAGTTTGTGTTTGTTAAGTTATTCAAAAGCCTCTTAAAATCATATGGGTAGGTATATTATTTATTTTGCAATTGTACACTGTACAGCTCAGTCAAATTACAACTCCAATAATTTTAATTAAAAATAAATTAAAACAATATATATAATATACGTCATAATAAAAAGCCATAGGCAGTTTTAATAATAATTGACCAGTGGTGAACCACTTTGTATTTGGCAAAATAAATAATAAAAAAAAAAAAAACAAAAAATGTCAATAATAAAATAACTTTATAGATTTTAATAACTGAAAAGCCTCCATAACGGTTTTTGTAGAACAACCAACAGCAAGAGCAACAGCACCACCAGACTCTGTCAACACACTTCAACCGCAATAAAATATACAAATTAAATATGAATGCCAAATTAAAAGTCCAATGCACAAGGCACAAGAAGCTTTTAATTGTAACCATTTCCTGTGCAGGTCTAGTGCAATATTGCACTTGAGTTGGCATAGTAGCAGCAGCTTTACACGTCCGACTTTTAGAGTGTTTTTCCCCAATTTTTAATTTTTTTTTTAATATTATTTTTCTTTTATTTTCGCCGCTACTGTAGTGCTCGTTGCAGAAAGAAATTTAATTAAAGTGAAGTGAGGTGAAAAATTTACAAAATCTCTCTTTAACTTCATACTCGAGTGCCTTTAACTGTGAAACTTACTTTTATCGCAATGAGTTGTAGTAGGTACCTAGTTATGGGTAAAGAGCACCTACATACGTCCTACATCATCATCATCACCCACCCAACCTATGAACCCTAAACCCTCCTCCAGGACTGTATACCTATAGCACCATCAATGTGCCAAATTCAGAGAGTGCTAATTTGAAACAGAACTTTTCTGCATGAATTGGAATCGAGGTTCCGCTTTAGCTCTATACATACATACCTATACCCCATATTCCATATAATATTCTTTACCCTTTTTACTCACCGACTTTGATTCCAGAAGCAAAATACTTGGTATCCATTGCAGCAAGTTTAACGAGCAACTTTTAAATTTAAGTTAATTTTCGAAGATTCGTTGAACTGTGAATTTGCACCTGAGAGCTGCTTTACAGCTAAGACTCTGTAAGGTGAGTGTATGTGTATATTTGTAGTTGTAGTTGGTAAAGGTATCCTTCTGCAGAAGTGCAAAGAAGTCAGGTCATAACTGCTGTTTTTAAGTTCGGCAAAATGTGGAGACAGTATCAATTTTTGTTATCTACTTTGGAGCAGTTGACTCTTTCGACGGAAGTTAAGAAAAAGGATAAAAGATTGCGAACGTTTTTATCGCGCACTATGCTGTTAAGAGAAGTGGAGAGTTGACAATTAGAACAAATCGTGTTGTAATTAATTTTGGATTTTCATTTATTTTTTGAAGAAGTTGGGAACAATGGTAGTATTTCCTAATCAATATTTTATTGCTGCTGGAAGTAGGTACTCTAATTGTGACGGGTAGGAAGGGGTGGGGGAGGGGGAGGTTTTAAGTAACATCATAAAAAGTTATTTGTGATGGACGAGTTTGATGAACTTCTTACTTTTTAATAACTAGCCAAGATTGTTTTCATGTAAGTACAACTAATCGTAAATATATTACTCCTTAGGGATCCGGGAATATCGAAAACTTTTACGGCATTGTCTTAAGATCCTGAATTTCGACTTATGTTTTTACTTGCGATTATAGGTACTACAGTGGTCCCTCGATAATGTGAACTAATTAAAACAAGGCGTTTTCGGATTTTAGAGGTGTTCACATTACTGGAACATTTTCTTCGGTTCTTATTAAGAGTTTGAAACAACTCGTATCCATTTATTACAAACAAAATTACGGGTAAAGCACAGTTTTAAACATTTATTCAAAAAAAAAAACACAGTACCTATGTAGGAGTACCTAATTACTACGCAAAAGAAATCATAAAAAAAATAACATCTGTATCGACATAATAGCCTGATTTGATCGTACTATTGCAAAACTTCGAAATTTGCTTAGACGAATATCAGTTAGGTTTGTCTTTCTTTTATATTGCATGCAAAACTATCAAGAGAAAAAAAATTGTATGTGTTTCCTAAGGAATTCACATTTAAGAGTTCCAAAATTTCGAAAGTTCACATTATAGAGATAGCAATGTATAGTTTTGGCGATTCACATTTTGGAGAAATTCGCATTATCGGTGATTCACATTATCGAGAGACTACTGTATAAGGCAAGTTATGCATTCGTAAAAAAAAAAAAAATTCTAACAATCAAACATGACATTACGATGATAGAGAAGTCGAAAAAAGTGGGTCTGACAATTCTGTCTGTCTGTCTGTCTGTCTGTCTGTCTGTCTGTCTGTCCGTGTGTCTGTCTGTCTGTATAGTTAACTACAGCTTAAACGGCTGGACCGATTTTCTTCAAACTTATTACATAGTATTTTTATGACGTCCTACAGAGGGGTTTTTGGAATTAGTATTCTAGCTCCAAAACTAACGGTACCTGCAATACGATTTTTAGTGAAAAATTGATTTTTCTCGAAAACGGCTCCTACGATTTTGATAAAACTTTCTGAATAGTGTTTTTTAAGTAAACTTTATGTTTTGGCTGGAACCGATTTTTCAGGAAAAGTCTTATAACGGTACCTCCCATAGGACCGGCTTTTTGAAATCCGATTTTCTCGTAAACCACTTCACGAATTTCGATGAAAATTTTAAAATAAAAGCTCTGTTATAAACGAAATAATATTAATTCTTTAATTTTCAAAAAAAAAAATTTTTGAGTTTTTAAAAAAAAAGTTAAATTTTTTTCTTGACTTTTGGTTTTTTCGAAAACGGTTTGTTCAAAATTTTTAAAATTTTTGTTTTCTAATAAGAACTTTAAACCACTAGAATTTGGAATATGTTTCCGAAAAGTTTAAAAAAAAAACCGTTTTTTGAAAAAACGGCTAGAACGATTTTGAAAAAAAAAAAAATTCCTTAAAATTCGAAAAAGTAAAAGAAATCTAATGGCTTACTTCATTTTCTCCAAAAAACGATTTAACGTTGATTTTTAAATGATTAATAAAATTTCATATGATTTTTGTATTGCTTTTTTTCCAAAATCTCAAGCCTCAAGACCACTGTAACACATTAGAGCAAGTTCGTGCGACCCAGTCGTGCACTTTATTTTTCAAAAATATCAGCTTATTTCTCCTTGACTAGACAATATTTTATAATTTGAGCATTAAAAGGGTTATTATTACCCTTAACACGAATCGAGGCGGGTAAAGCATTCCACATTCTTGTAATGCGGCTAAAAAGAGACTCTATACTTGACAGTACGTCCCAAATTAAGCTCGGGGTAAATTTATGGGGAAATGGACCTGGATATTTCGCTGTTGCTCTGATTTATAGACGTAAATCAACAAGAAGCAACACGTCGATTTTCATATGAAGCAAATCTCTATATATAAAAAGAAGTTACATTTCCTTGGTAATCTTATAACTCAAGAACCGCCGAACTGATTGACACAAAAAGTTTACAGTTTGTTTCTACATATGAGGTATGTGTGAAGTTTGTTTGGAATCGGTGCAGCCGTTCCTGAGTTATGACATTTTATGTGAGTAATGCTTTCCTCTCATACGAAATGCCTGTATGGCAAAAACAACAACAAATACACAGCCGCTGATGAGCGTTTCTGTTGTACTGTATGACTGTATATGTGTACACAGTTGTCAAATGTAGTTGTAAGTGCATTATGTTAATATTAATTTGCTGTCATTTGAATTCAGTTGACAGTTCTCTTATGTGCTTTGAGTTCTTTTATATCGTGCTCTCATTGCGAACAGACTTGGTCAAGTCGAGAAGATAGTATCGGCCAACTGGGCGCCGTCAAAATTGATTCCTCGTTTTATGGAATTTTTCATCACTTCGGCGAGAACTTCGTGCTTCGTCTTTGAGGGCTTCCAGATTCTCGGACTTGTTCACGTAAATACGGGACTTCAAAAAACCCCACAAAAAAGTCCGAAACGTTTAAATCGGCCGATTGTGCGGGCCAGTGCAAATCGCCAAAACGAGAGATGAGGTGACCCGGGAACGCCGCACCGCCTTCAGAATATCGGTTCATGTCGGTTCATGTATCGCTCCATGGCTTATTCACTTGTGTTCTGCATCTGTCTAGTACACAAATGTCAAAACAGATTTGACATTGGTGACTATTTGCAAAAATGAAAGCATCTTCCAATAGGGTGATTTCCTTTTGTCCATCCTGCATGGAATACTGCTCATTTTACAGCTATGTTACCTATACAGATAGGTTTGATTAGGTTATTTGGTACTGCTTTCATTGCAGCCAGTCACTGCCAGGACATCAGCCTGAAAGACGCTACTGTAATCGCTACTGTAATCGCTTCTGTAATCGGGGAGCCTAATTATTGATCCAGCTAGTTCGAGTGTTTCTGATAAGAAGTCTGCACCAACACCAATTTCCATTCTGGAGCCATTTGTAAAGATTTGAATATGACCTATGCAGACACAGAGTGCTACCTTTTTTTTATCTAATGCATATCAAGGAGATATGAATGCCTTTATGATGAATTAACATATGCGAGCAGGGAGAGAAGGAATAGGAAGATAGGGGTTTGAACTCACAACTTTAGGTTTAGCAACCCAGCACTACGTCCACTGTACCATTGCCACCCGCGAATTTCATTATTGTCACGGTTAAAAAGTAATGAAAAAAAAAACCTGAACCTACAACGATGTGGTTAAGTGGTTATTAGGGCAGATTTAAAGACTAGCATATAGATAAGACAAAGAGAACAGGCTTAGTATATACAAATCTTAAAAATTAGACTCAAACGTATTATCATATCGCTAAAACTTTGTTCTATTTGGCATGGGGCTTCAAAGTTAGCCATTTTATAAAATGTCGCAAAATGATGTATGTACATATTACGGGAGTCGTTTAAGATCCCAAAAATCTTGATCCCGAATTTTCGAAATTTAGAATAAGACTGCGTGAGCGGGTGAGCATCGGAAAAGAGAGTTAAAATCCCTAGATCCCGCGAAGCGGTTAACCCAAGTAGGTACTTTTGATTAGGAAAACTGTTGGCATATAGGCGCTTGTCAGACAACTGGACGTATAGGTACTTCAAAACACGAATTAATTGATTTTTCAATATTGCTTGCTTTTCGGGATTTCCGCATTTTGAATTTTCGGCATTTTGATTTTCGGGATTTTGAACCGGACCTAAGCATTACAGATAAATTTTTTATCTAGAGAAATTTTGTCTTATTTAAAACATAACATGCCCAGGAATCATCGAGTATGCTACATCTCTTATTTCCCCTCCATCTTGTTTCACTCACTACCTACTGATTTATCTTACGCACTCTTACTAAATACAATAGACGCTCGATTAAGTGGATATAGGCAGAGTTAACCTACTGTAAACATCACATTACTTACATATGTACAGATCACTCAAAATAGTAAAAAAAAAAAAAAAAAAAAAAAAAATGGAGGTAGTTAAAATTCTAACATTGTATTCTCATTAACCTTCGTGTGATTTTGTGCATAGTTGTGCATTGTGCATTGCACAATAAGTAGGTTGCTTAGAAATGCTTATTACATAAGATTTCACATAAATTCAATATCAAAAAACCTCTTCAACTTCCTACCTGATACAGTGAACAGAGCACTAAATTGAAACGTCTACTGTATTTTCTGTTAATGTCCACGGAAACATTGTTCTTTTAGCCTACTCCTTCACAATGTTTTTTTTTTTTTTTTTCTAAGTGTCTGTAATGGCAAACACAAACAATTTATTTTTAGGTTGAAAATTTTCAACGTTTTCAAATATTTGCATTAAAATCAGTTAGGTTCTTGACAAACAGCTCAAAACACTTATTGTTTTCACTATCGGAAGGAAGTTGATTTGTTTTTGAAAGTGCTTTGGGATATTTTAAACTAATTAAAATAAAACAAAATTATTAAGCTTCAACTTTCCAGAATCACAATACCTACTTACACTTTGGACAAAATCAATTTTGGTTTCTTTAAACTTAGACCTCAGGTAATGAAAAAATTATATCGGATGACGAAGGAAATCAAACACGCTGTATACAGTATACACACCCATGATAGGTCCTGGGTATTACCTATATCAACTTAAACTTCTCCTATCCCCGACCTTATTTTAAACTTTATTTTATCTTGATAAATAATTAAAACATGATTTGTTGTTTCAGTGCGACAGAATATATTTCACAAATTTCCAAAAATCCCCAAAAACAATTTTACAAAGAGGCAAAAACAATGAATGAATATATCCTTCCATGACGAAAGAATGTAAAATCAAGCAGCATTTTGGTCCCCGCATCGCAGAATATGGTTTTGTATAACATTTTATATCTCGCCTTTGCACAACAAGTCATTCAATCATTTACGTACCCTTGGCAGCTTGGTAGGGTGGTAGCTAGTAGGTACTTAACTGTCAAAAGATGAAATGTTAAAATGTGAAAATGAAAAACAGCAAAAATTCTCTGTCATTGTTTTTTAAACCTAACAAAAAAAAAAAAAACACAATAAAAATATATTATTTTTCAACCCAAAATTTCAACACACACTCATAATAATTTTTATTTTATGTGCTTTTTTTAGTTTGCTTATATTTTTGTTTTAACGCACTTCCCATGCAAAACAAACAAACAAAAATCCAACCCTTGAAAATGAAAAAAAAAAGCAAAGCAACGGTTGTTTTAATATCACTAAAAAACACCGAGATAAACATTTTGTGAAGTTGGCCAACACATTTCTGCTCACCTTTTCAAAGATTTATACACGATGTGACTGATAAGGCACAACCCGAACATAACGCTCAGGGAAGCTTTATGGTGATGGGTTTTGAAACGCTCGCTTTTGCACGTGCCTCTCTTACTCCCCTTTTGCTGCGCCCTTCTTTCTGTTTTGTGCGTCCTCAACGATCCTGCTACTGCTGTTCTGGAAGCTTCAAAAGTAAACAACATAATTCCCGCCCGTTCCTGTTTTCATTTGCCAGTTCTGTAGTATAGTCTCTCTGACCCCCCCTTAGGTCCTATGTTTCTGCTGGGAACGTGGAATAGATTTTTATGATATTCTGTCCGTTCGCTTCCATATCCATACTTGGGCTTACTGCTGCAGAGGGGTAGACATCATGCGGCCAGGCCCGCATTGTTTGCTTCTAATATGCTGCCTCATGACCGTTAAGTTTATTATTTTATCCACTGAATTTTGATGGGGGGATTGGTCTACCCGCCTGAGCCGTCCGTCCGTTCAAAGCACCAGGGTTGCTGTTTGAACAGGAAAACTGGAGCTAGAGAGCAGGACGATACAGGACACAGAAAAAGAAAGGCAGAAGGCAAAAGCCATAAGGCGGAGGGGATAAGAAGAACTCATTACAGGCATATCTAAATTATGAATAGTAGATGTAGGTTGATGTGAAGGATATTGGATGATGATGGTTGGGGTGAACAACTAATAGAACTTTAGGTCATTTGGTCATTAAAGGAAGTTAATGTTAAGGACATATTATACATTATGTACGTGAGTGACAATGTTGTTGTGTGTCAACATAGCAAAGGTGTATAAGTGAGTGTGTGTTTGTGTATGTTTTTTTTGTACACAAACAAACGAACGTATGTTTTAAGTGTTTGATGTTTTGTGTGATATAAAATGTGCTTCTTATGCTCGTTTAATGTCTTCAAAGCATGAAAAGTCCTTGTTGAGGGAGGGAGAGTAAGGGTAAGAAAGAAGCGAGAGCAAACACATTATTGTAGGTATGTACATACATACATATGTACATTTGTATGGACTGCCTTCATCTGATGAGTGAAATTACGCAGAGCTCCTTAATTGCGTTAAGAAGACGTTGACGACGACGACGAGGAAGACGACGAAGACGCACGAAGCCCAAGCTTAAAAGGCGAACGACAACGTTACACATCAAAAAGAGCACGTCACATTCCTTACCTACATATTACCCACCTACATTCATACTCGTATGTATTCGTTTTGTTCTCGTTAAGAAGCTCCACAGAGCAGAAGAAGTACCTAAAGTCCTTTTTAAATGCGGCAAGTTTTTAGTTAACGCATGACGGTGTGTTAACGGCATCAAAACATCACCAAGGACAGGGGTGGTAAGTGCATTCCTTAGCTTAAAGCAAGGCTAAAAACTTTTTGAATACAACAATTTATGAAGCTTAAATTAAAATAGAATAAAGAACCTTCCTATATATATGTTGTATGTGTATGGGTTTTGTAGGTCTTTATCTAAGCAATTTTTGTTATCGTTTTGAAAGATTGTGTAAGTTAATGTTCAATAATAACGACGAAATATAAAAAGAAATTATTTTCTAAGGACGAGCTATTAAGCTATTATGAAAGGAAGAATACTCCTATACCTAGAGAACATTGAATGGAAAGCAAGAAGTAAAAGTAATGTCGTAACCCCTTTTTTAAGTGGATGCGATTTAAATAAGTAGGTGAAGGCTTTCGCTAGGTAATTGAAGGAAGGTAATTTTGATATTATGATAGAGGAATAAATTAAGGCAGAATATATAGAAGGAAATGATTGTATCGTGTTCTTGCTTTTAATTGGACGAAATTTTATACCGTGATCAATATTTGAACTAGATTTAATTTAAGGACAATTTTTTCTTTGGCTGAAGAAAAGGGGTATTATTTAGGTTATCTTCCATGACTATGTATGTTTATGAAATTTTGTATAGGTAGATACGATAAAATCTCTTTTGGGATTCAATTTTTTATGAAATATTGCGACATTTTTAAGGTGTAATTGAACCTTCCTTCGTTTTTATTCTGAAAAATTGTGAATAATGATTTAGTTGTTTTGATCTTAAAAAACTTTTCAATCTTAACTGCAATTACATTACATTATTATGCGACAGTTTGGTTGCTTGGATGTTGGTGAACGACTGAAAGGATTTTGATTGAAATTCGGTGTTAAATAAATGGGCCATTGGACTGAGGTATATGAACTTGTTTTAATCCAGAAAAAGCACGTTTCCTGGATGAGACATTGATAAATATTACAAGAGAAATAAAAAAATAAAAGGGGAGTGTGGGGCAAGAAGCAACAAGGGTAAGAAGTTACAAATAACAAACATAGTTGCGGGTGGCAATGGTACAGTGGATGTAGTGCTTGGTTGCTAACCTAAGAGTTGTGGGTTCGAGCCTCAGCCTGGGCAGCAATTTTTATTTATTCCCCCAGTTTCAACTGTACGGCACTCGTGGGATTTTCTTGAGATAAATATAATCTTATTCTCAATCCATTGTACTAACAAAAATTCTTTCCTATCTTTCTATTCCTTCTAACTAATGCCGTGCAGTTTGCATTCAAAAGACCTTGGGTCTTACAGGCATATAGTTAAAATTATTAAAAAAAAAAAATTAAGAGTCGAGGGAAAGAAAAAACGTTTTTCTTCTGTCCTCGCTGCCGTAGCAATCGGCAATCAAAAAAAATTTTAGGGTTGCTTCGGAGATCAAGAACATCATCTTTTAAAAATAATGCTCCGGAGCAGCATGCGATTTTTAAGCATAGATAAAACTTGTCTTAACGAGAGCTACAGTACGCTGGCAATATTGTTGTTGGATACCCTATTCCCTTATAAGTAGCGCAATAAAAATAAAGTGCACGACTAGGTCGTACAAACTTGCTCTAATATGAGACAGTGGTCTTGTGGTTTGAGAATTTAGAACAAAAAGTAGGGAAAAAACTATATGAAATTTTATTGATCAATTAAAAATCAATAGTTAAAACTTTTTTTGAAAAAAAAATGAAGTTAATCATATAGTTTTGTTTATTGTTTAGAATTTTAAAAAATGTTTTTTTCAAAATCGTTCGACCAGTTTTTTCAAAAAACTGTTTTTTTTTATAAACTTTTCCAAAATATATTCGAAATTTTTTTTTCAGTATGCCAACTTTTAGCACTTTGTAGTTTTTCTCAGAAAAAAAAAATAGCTAGAAACATTTTTGAAAAAAAAAAAACAAAAAATTAAAAAAAAAATTGGATTTTTGATTAAAATTTCAAAATGAAAAATCAAAATGAAAAATTAATTAAAAAAAACAACAGCAAAGATTGTTGCTTTTAAATTTAATTCGAGCACATACCAAATGGCATTACTTTAAGATCATTAAATTAAAAACGAATTCCGTGGCCTGAGTGCGTTTCGCCCAAGTATGAACGGTGGGCTCGGCTCATCAATTAGATGCCGTTCATACTCTTCTAAGACGCACATTGTTCGATTAAATCGACACTGTATATAATTTTTAGTGCAAAACTGCACTGCGAGTTATATATTTTTAGGGATTTTTTTTTTAAACTCAAAAGAACAAAAGAAAAAAGGTATTTTATAAAAATCACGTTCTTAAACAGTCCGTTTTGAAAAAAATGTTCACAAAAACAAATTTAGAGATATATCTATACATATAATAAAATTGTAACGGGTCGATGTCTGTACATTGAAGATATAAATGCAAAACTAATATGAGGAGTCTCTATTAGACCCACAAAAGCCAAAACAACCGTTTTTAGAATTTTTGTCTGTCTGTCTGTATGTTTGTACGCGCATCACGCAAAAACTACTGCATGGAATTGAATGCGGTTTTCACAGATTTATGGGTAATACGCCAACTTAAAATATAGGCTACATTTTACTGCAGGAAAATATATAATTCTGGTTGTTTTTTTAATATTGCTGAAATCGAACGTTATTCAATGAACTTAACGCAAAATTAAAAGATTTTAAGCAAGTTAGCGTCTCACTTACATAATGGCGCTGGAAATCATAAAAATAGCGCCACACTTACCTACATATACATGAATAGAAATAATTTAGTCGTTCTGAATAGAAGTTACATCAAAAACATCATAGATAGCGCTATTTACCACCATATAGACAATGTCTCATTCAGCGAAAGCAGAAATCGACAAATAATGTAACCATAAGGAACGGTGAACGAGCAATACTTACGCCCAAAACTGATGAAGCGGAGCTGCCATAAATAGCAGTATCGGCGCGTTGCATCGTTTTAAAAGTGGGCATTCCAATTAGGTATATTGCTTCAGAATTTAACCCTCCAACTTTGCAATTTAAACCGTTATGATACTTCGAAATAATATTATACAGAAGCCAAAAATCTTACGGCTGTAGAGCTGGTAAGGAATGTAGCTTTCATACCACGCATACCCCCCCATTTTGAACCGGTTGTGCAAAAGCAAAAATATACTGAGATACCTACTTTATTCTAAAATCCACGCGTACGAAGTAACAGGCAAAAGCTAGTTATAAATAAAAGGAAACAAATTGAAAATTCAGGCGGTTAAAATCCTATATCCTTAGTATTTTTTACTTGCTCTATAGGGCAAGTATTGGTTTCGTGCAGAAAAAAAAAATCGAGGTTTTAATCAAACATGACATTACGATGATAGAGAAGCCCAAAAAAGTGGTTTTCGCCATACCGTCCGTCGGTCTGTCTGTGCGTCTGTGCGTCTGTGCGGATGTGCGGATGTGCGGATGTGCGCTTTTTCACGTCATGCTACAGCCTAAACGGCTTGACGGATTTTCTTCAAACTTGATATATAGTAGTTTGAAGAAAAACGGTTGTCGAGGTTTTTTTTATTTTGTTTTAGCCCGGCTCAAACTGGTACCTGTCAAGTAACGGTTTTTTTCAATTTGGATTTTCTCGAAAACGGCTCTAACGATTTTGATTAAATTTAAAATTTAGCTAACTTTAAGCATTTCTAACGAAACTGCGTTTTTTGTTTTTTCCTCAAATGGTCGTAACGAAAATCAGGTTTTAACGGCTTTTTTTTAAATAGCCATAAGTTCACAACGGCTTGATTGAATCAACTCAAACTTTGTGTGACATAGTTTTTCATAGCGTTCTATAGGATGGTTTAGTAAATTTTTCACTGAAGCCTTTCTAAACGGTGGCTTCCATACAACGAGCCGTTGAGTTTTAGCCAACTTTTTTTGGTTTTTTCTAATTTTCTCGAAAATGGCTCTAACGATTTTGATTAAACTTTGTGCGTTATATTCTTTTAGTGTTTTTAAGAGAACTGCGTTTTTAGTTTTTGGCTAAAAATGCAAATAACGGAGATCTGCTCTTAACGGCTTTTTTTCAAATGGCCATAAGTTGTCAACGGCTGCATCGAATTCAATCAAACTTTGTTTGGTATAATTCCTTACAGCTTCCTATCAGATGGCATTGATTTTTTTTCATTTTCTCTTTTTTAAATGGTGGCTCCAACACAAAGTGCCACTAGATTTTGGCCAATTTTTCATTTTTTCTAATTTACTCAAAAAAGGCTCCCCCGATTTTTATGAAACTTTTTATGTAACATACATAGAATACTTCAAACAAAACTGCATTTTTAGTTTTTGGCTATACATGATAATAGCGGAAATTGCTTTTAACAGTATTATTAATTTGGCCATAAGTGGACATTTGTATCATTTATAACACCCAAAAGATAACGTCTTAATTTTAAATATTAAAGGTTTTTTAACGTTAGCTCCCGTATATCGGTTTTTCCAATTTCAGTCAACATTTTTTAGGTTTTACCAAATTTTTCAAACATTAGTTGTTCTTATATTGATCGAAAAGTTTGTTTTCATCGTACTATTGCACCAACAGAGCAAGTACGTGCGACCCAGTCGTGCATTTTATTTATTCTTGAAAATCAAAACAAGGAATAGATGAAAAATTATAAAAAATTGATTTTTCGAGAGACCATCAAAATAAAAATTAAAATTCGCTCGAAAGCACCTCAGACGCTCAGACATCCGATTGTATGAAGTTCCATGCTTCTGGCCCATATAGCAGAACTGTGATGATAATTGAGAGAGGGCTTTGCTACTAAGATGCCTTCCAAAAAAAAGAAACAGCATTTGGCAAGAGTGAACATTTGACAAAAGTGAAATTTGCTGCGCGAGCTGGGGCTCGAACCCAGAATTCTAGGTTAGCAAACAAGCACTACATCCTTTATATCGTTGCAACCCAAATCACGAAAATATTCAGAAATCATTTTAATGCAATTCAATTTTTTCAGGCATAACCTCCTGTTGTTCTAGCTTGCTCTCCAGAAGTATCTTAAGATCTAGATTAAATTCTATACTAAGCATACAATGTAAATAAATAGTGAATAATATCTGTCTGAAATCTGAATCTGTTTACACCCTAACTTCGTTGAACGCTCAAACCCGAAAGGTTTTTGTTCCCTAAAGAACAGGACACTTTGAATCCGATAGATGGACGCGATGATATGGAGAGTTACTTTTTTGTTTGAATTACGTGACATGAAACAGAGTTGAAAATTTACTATAGCCTTATCGTACCTTAACTTGCCTTAGCCTTAGCCTTACCTTACACATGCCCTGGATCCCAATTGGGCATTTGATGGCGCGTGTCACCCATTTGTCTCCTATTCACAAATTACAATTTGATTTAGATGACATTTATTTGTCCAGCTCTCTTCGCTTCCTACTGGAGTTGTATAGTTGGTGTTGGGTGCTTAAAGAAACATTTTTTTTTTTATTTTTTAATAGCATTGAAAAAGGGAAACAGACTCCAGACTTTATTTTGATACCTATTCAAAGTACACTCGAGTGTCTTTAAGGTTAACATGGGTTCTTAAAAAAAGAAACACATTTTTTTATAGTGTAATAAATAAAAATCTTGATGATTACAAATATTTTCATGCTTCGTTTGGGTAAGGTGCTGGCCATGGCCATGGCCATGTACCATGAAATTGTTTTTTTTTTTATATAATTTTTTAAGTGTTGAAATAAGATTTCATTTTTATATTTCAATGATTAAAATTTTTTATTAAACGTTTTTATGGTATTTGGCTCGTGGAACTATTTACTTGAAGTTTCTTATATTCTAATGATATAAATCAAGGAATTCGATGTACGTGGTTTCAAACGTTGTATTGAGATGGAAATTTCTTCATAATACAGGATAGGTCATCTAGTGGTTTCTTTTTTAATCATAGTTTATTTTGACACTGACAGCTGTTTCCCGCTCGAAATCTTAATAGAAAGTCAGTATCATACGTCAAAACGTTGGGGAACATTGAAAACTAATTTCCAAAGTGAGTGCTGTGTAGCCCGAAATGTGCGTTTTTTAACCAAAATGAAGCAGCCTACACGGTGGATTTCGTGCAAACAAATCGTGCTTGTGGACAAAACTTATGGTCCCTTTGGTCGTATTGCGTCGGGCGTACACATACGAGAATTTGGTTGCTGTAGCCGAGAGTCTTAGACTCAATTCACGAATATCAACTCGCCATCGATCTCAATAGCTCAACATTTCTTGAACTCTCCTCTCGCCTGAGCAGAATTCTGCACAAAGATGTCTGATTATTAGCTTATATGGTCCAATTGCCTCAGCAATTGAAGGCTCACGACCATCCGCTTGTTGTCGCTTCGCAGTTTGGGCCTTATAGCAGCTTGAATTGGAAAACAATTTTTTGCGATAAATAATCTTTAATGCCTTGGGCTCAGGTCAGAAAACCCTCACATTATTAACGATAAGCCAATTCATCCACAGAGGGTGACAGTTTGGTGCTGATTTTGGAGTTGTGGCATCATTGGACCATTTTTCGCCGAAAATTAACTTAGGAACACCGTTTCGGTCAAAGGTGGGCGTTACTTTGTATAGAAATGGAATATGTACATATATAGATTTGAACGATCTCAGCTTCATACAGGATGACAAACCCATAACTCTAGGTTAGCCGCCAAACACTACATACACTATACCATTCCCAAATGATATAAGCAGCGATTCGAAAATAATCCTCTGCAGACTGCTTTGGCTCAGCAATCTATTTTGCTTCTGCAAAAAGATTTTCAAAGCAAGTCTCCACATTTCTTTTGTCTTTTCCTCCTGTACGCCCACAAGCCACAATCAATGCCGTCTTTACTATAAGGGCACACGGGGCTCGTACCCAGGGCCGCTATCGAGACGGGGGCCCCGAAAGGCTGATATATTCAATTACACTATACAACAAGAGTGGGTCTCTGGAAAACTATATAAAATTATTAGGATAAATCAAATCCACTTTTCAGTTTGTTTATCCATGGATGAAACAACCTCTTTTATTCACTTTCTCTGGTAACAATTCGGTCAAGATCTCAAATAGCGTTGGCTGTTCCATCCTCTGGCATTGTGCCACCTTGCTAGAAGGTGGTCGAACTGCACATTCCGCCTTAGAGCTGCCTTTGAATCTTCTCACTATTGACAAGCCAACGTGCACAATGACAAAGAATTCGGCGGAAGCGAAATTGATGCGAGAATGCAAAATCATCACTGGGATAGATGAACGATGGCAAATAAATGAGCTTTGAGGCAATTGACCGAACGATGAAAAGATTTTTAAGTGATTCGAGACAAAGAGTTGAAATTGACTACGAACATGAGAGTCTCATTGCAGAGCGACCCATCAACTGCCGCAACTCTCAAGACAACTGCTGGCGCTTGACGATGGTCAAATTCCCGTTGATGTTTTGACTGGATTAATATCGTTCCCTCAAATTTTTGAGAGTTCACATCCTCCTCGAAGGAAGGGCTCCTCAACAAAGTGTTCTTCGGAATTGCACAAAAATAGAAAAAGCTCGATTGGATTAGTGAACGGGTAATACTAGCAGCTAAGAATAAGAACGTCGATAGCTTGAATTTCATAATTCAAAGTCAAATCACTGGAGAACTACATTCACACAAATCCGTTGAGAGCGTGACCGACGAAGATGAAGCGACCAACTACGTACATTGCCGATCCGCATGTTGGCAAACCGTCTCTACATTACATTACACTTTAATCTACTCCGTCGATGAATTAACAAAGTCGACACATTTACAAGCACTTGCAACTGAGGGGCTTCCGGAAATTACGCCAGAAGAAATTACGCCAGAATATTTTTTTGGAAAAAACGCCAGAATTTTTTTCTGGCTCAAAAATGGAAAAAAGACCAGAATTTTAGTAGGCAAATAAGCCAGAAATGTTGGAAATTGCGCCAGATAGATGTGGAAAAAGAGCCAGAAAAATAAATGGAAATTAAGCCAGAAAATTAATATTTTCTGGCCTAATTTCCAAATAACGATTTGGAAAAAAGGCCAGAAATTTTTTTTTTAAATTTTTAAACAAGACGAAAGACAAAAGACGCACCCATCCCGCCCCGTAATTGTTTCAGAGACATATCAAATCACCGCGCCGGGGGGGGGGGCGGGCCCGCCGGCGGGCGCGGGCGGCGGACGCGGGCGCGGGCGGCGGACGTGGGCACGGGCGGCGGACGCGGGCGCGATTGCGTCGCCCGCCCCCCCCCCCCCCCCCCCGGCGCGGTGATTTGATATGTCTCTGAAACAATTACGGGGCGGGATGGGTGCGTCTTTTGTCTTTCGTCTTGTTTAAAGTACAGCAATTCATATAAAATACAGTTTTCTGGCTCTTTTTCCAAAATAAGAAAAGGAAAAAACGCCAGAATTTTTTTTCTGGCTTTTTTTCCATATTATTTTTTCTGGCGTTTTTTCCATTTTTGGAAATGGAAAAAACGCCAGAAATTTTTTGGAAAAAAGGCCTGACATCTGGGAAAGAGTTTCAGAAAACTTTGGCTTATTTTCCTAGGAAAAAAGGCCAGAATTTTGTATGAAGAATTTTCTGGCGTTTTTTCCAAAAATATTTCTGGCGTAATTTCTTCTGGCGTAATTTCCGGGAGCCCAACTGAGGCCATCGGCAATCCGTCTTTGCTTTTGCTGTTTTCTTTACAGAAAAACATTGTTTAATATATCACCCTCTACTTTTTTTGATTCCATTCCAATAAATTACATTGAAATTTGATCTATACATAAAAAATGTTTTTTCATACACTTTTTAAACTTTCCAACAGGGCTCCGAATTTTTTTGTGTATATTATAGGGGTTCATTGAGCACTGTATACGACCAATATTTTTCGAATTAATCTGGAGCTGCAGCTGGTCTTCGATAACGACGACCAGTAAACCTTAATGATGATTTCACGCCTTAAACTGACACTTTCGCTGGCGAAAATTTTGAAGATTATGTCAGTCGTGCATGAAAATCATTGTCAAAATAAGTTGAAAAAAACTTTAAAAAATTTAAAATTATTAAAAAAAAAATTAAAAAATTATAGTAAAACATTTAATTTTAATTATTTTATTATTTTTTTATTTGATTTTATTTAACATTGGATTTCAATAAATATTTCAACAAAAAGGGTGAATCGGACTGAGGTGGGCATGGGAATTGCCTCGAAATCTATACAAAAAGGGATATCGCAGTTAAGGCTGCAAAACGGTTCCAAATTACACGAAGAAACTCTTCGGAACCTGTTAAAACTTTGTCATTTTTTTTTAATTCAAAAAGGCTGTTTTTTTTTTAATTAATTTTCCATTATAACTGAATTCATTTTTTTATTTAGTTTTATAGTAAAAAGAAGGCTGTTTTTGTGATTTTAAAAAATATAGTCTGTTTTAGTTCTAGGTTTTTTTAATCAAAAAGGCTGTTAAAATGATTTTTTTTTTTATTTTATTTTATTTTAAGATTTTTTTAGTAATGAAAATTTTTATTTGACTATTATATAAAATACTAGCAGACCCGGCCACGCGTTGCTGTGGCTAAGGTAGGTATAAGTATGTCAAATGGTTAATTATTATTTTCGAATAATCATGAAATCGTTATAGCGGGTATAAAAATGATTGAAATTTGAATTTTCGTAAAGTTGATAAAGCAAAAATCAACATTATTAATCCAACCTATCAATTCTGTAACAAATGAGTAAATTACAAAGTTGATACTTAAACATGTAACATTTAATTTTAGAAATTAAGTAGGTAGGGTAAATAATTCTTTATTCTTAACAGTAATATTTATTATTTTGAATTATAAATATTTTTAATTTAATATTAGTTCAACACTAATCGGTGCACAATATTCTTTGTTAATCTGTCTCTAGCTAACACAAATAGATTTGATGGTTTTCCCACACGTGAGCATGCAACATAAAGTTGCCCATGGGAAAAACATTAAAAAAAAACCGTCTTCTATCATTTATCATCTGCAACCTTCTACCATCTAGAATCTTCTACCATCTACCATCTTCTACCATTTACCATCTTCTACCATTTACCACCTTCTACCATCTACCAAGTTCTACCACCAACCATCTTCTACCATATACTTATTTAAAAAAGTGTTTCTTTAGAAAGCTTTTTGAAGTTAAATTTTTTTACAATACCTACATATACATACATATACATACATCATTTAAATGAAATCTGTAGCGTTGAAAAATATAACACATATTTTGTTTTTGTATTTATCTATATTTTGTACTTCAAAACAAAAAACAATACACTAATATATCAAATTCTGACTGATAAATATTTTAAATAATTGACACTTTTACACTCCTTATTATTTTTATTTTTGAACGCAAGGTAGGTCGTCGTAATTTTTCCATACACCTTTCCTGATTTTCAATAAATATTTCAAGATAAAAATTTCCAAAATTGGTCCAGCCATTCTCTTCTTCCTTAGAAGATGCTACCAAAAGATTTATTACCATATTAAGAAAATGCGCTAAAATTGCTTTCGTGGTATATAGATGTATACTGAATTTTGACCAAACTTCATGGAAACCTTTGTAGTCATCCTCATCCTAAGAATATCCTACGAAAAGTTTAATTACTAATTTAACAAAATGCACTACAAATGCGCTAAAAATGCATTTGTGTCAAACCGCTTTATAAATTGAGATATACAATCCTATCTTTTAAGTTGGATCAAACTGCACACAGTTTTCAAAATTTGATTAAAATCTGTTCATTAGTTTAGGAGTTCATTGCGGACAAACAACGTGACACTCGATTTATTATATTAGTTTATTAATTCAGCAGGAATTCCAAAGATGTTTCGAGGAAAAATGTATGCGCCTTATAAGGAACCGCTGTGTTCCTAATAAGGAACGAGGTAAGGTTTTCTAAAATGATCGAAAAATATTTTTCCTTTCAATTTCTTAAACTAAAAAGTATGTTTTTTAATGCATAATTTAACTATTTTTAATAATATAGTTAGTTCGCGAAAATATTTAATAAGGTGTGAAAGTTATTTAGGGAAACAATAAGGTGGGCCTCATTTTGGTCACCTACCTTATATTACACTTATTTAGACATTTCTTATTTTATTTTACTCCCATTCTAACCAACATTATGATGGCTAGAATGGCAAACAAAGATACGAATTCCACTTAAACAGAATGCACGTTCAGTTTAAGTTCAATTCACCCAAATGCAAAACCAATGCCTTAGCCACTGCGAAACATTCAAAGGCAGTCACTTATTGTAATTATTTATGAATCACATGAATCACTTTTTGCATAAAGATTGGCAAGGTCAATTACACATAACACATTACACGTGATCATTCAAAACAAAAATGGTTACAGTAAACGCTCGTTATATTATATAGTAAACCTCTCTGTATAATGAACTATCCAATATAGCGAACCTCCAAAATTTAACACAGACTTCTCTGAATAGTGAACTATGAGCATTTCAATAAGTGAACTAATTTTTTTTTCGAAAGAAATTCAACGAAAAATTTTTCTGTTGCAAATGCACCTTTGAGTTTCAACTACATAAATTTTTCTGAACAATTCACCATTCCTTTATGTTTTTTTTACACTTCGGCATGAGCTAGTTAGTTTTTGTTAACGTTTAGTTAACGGCTGCTTTGAAATAAAAATTGATATGTTTTAAGTGGAATTAATAAAAAGAGAAATTGATTTACAAATACATACATATATGTAGATATAGCTTATCAAATTAAACGTTGGTAAATATTAAAAAACTAAACTAGTGAACATGCTTGGTTTTATTAGTTAACTATATCGAGCGTCTATTGTATGTGATAACTGATCGTTCACAATAATTTTATTCAGATTTATATGTCACTAATATCTAAGTGCATGATGTTTCTACTACCTATGTATTATGATTATGACACAACACTCTGGCTAGCAGCTCAGATTCATAGGTAAAATCTATAGGTTCTTTCCATTCCTGAGAATATTAACACTTACATACATAGGAATGGTTGAGTGTGTAAATCACTTCGAGGTGTTTTGCCAACGAAAACAAAGTAGCTCTGATTCATAATCCTGGGCGATAATATATTTGGACAATACAAGGTGGGCAAAAAGAAGTCATCCATCCGATGTTGTTTGGCTCTCTTTTTTTTCTAAATGAAAAACTTCGATTCTTTAGAATTGTATTGGTCAAGTCGAGAAGATGATATCGGCCGAATGGGAGCCGTTACAATTGATTGCTCGTTTTATGGCATTTTTTATCACTTCAGTGAGAACTTCGGGCGACAGATTCTCGCACTCGTGTCGAATGTTGTCCTTGAGGGTTTCTAGAGTCTCGGGCTTGTTCACGTGAACACAGGACCAGCGCTACCACTTTACTTCAATTGAAGTAGATCTGCTTCTTTTTATCAAAAAAATTTAAAATCTACTTCCTACTTCGCACCATCACCAAAATACTGAAATCTGCTGCTGTGTTATGAAACAATAATATATATAAGAAGTCGGAAAGACTTTTGGTTTGGTTTTCGTTTGATTGAATTAAGGCTATTTAAAAAAAATTAATAATTTAGAGGGTGTCCAAACCCAAGTTTTTTTTTCGGGCTGTAGCTCACGGATTTCTTATGAAATATTATCTTTAAGTGATATAATCGCTTCCGGATTGTTGGATAACGTCGGTCCTTCACGGTTTCCTACAAAAAAAAGTCCAAAGTAGTCCAATCGCAGCTCCGAGGCGGCCAATCGATAACACGATTTTGGAATTTAGTGAGCAAAATATCGATTGTAGAATTGGCTTTGTTTAATAGCGCGTTAACCTGCATGTGCATGAAGCAAAGGTCGTCCAAATCCATGTCTTCACATTGTAAAACAAACCGTTGACCGAAACGTTGTTCCCAGCCTCATTTTCGAACAAAAATGGTCTAATGAACGATGAAACCATCCCTTCACAATTCGCACCAAACTGTCACACTCATTGTGGATGCATTGGCTTCTCCACAACAATGGGCGAGTTTTCCTGAGACATTTTGTTTGTTAACGTAGCCGCTGAGATGTATGTATATGCGCCTCATCAGAAAAGTTGATTTTTCAAGCTGCTCTTAGCCCCCACGAACTTACACAGCATTCAGTTTGGAAATAAGTTTTCAGTATTTTCCAACGCTGTTCAAGCATAACGCCACTCACTTCGTTCCGCGGAGTTATGATACTGACTATCTTTCAAGATTTGGAGCGAGAAACAGCTGTCAATGTCAAAATAACCTACGATTTAAAAACAAACCACAAAATAGCCCACCCTAGATTTAGATTTTTATAAAAAAGTTTAATTTTGAAATCTACTTCGATTTTTTTCAATCTACTTCAATTTTTTCTTCAAATCTGCTTCGATTTTTTTTCTTGAAGTGGTAGCACTGCACAGGACTTCAAAAAACCCCACAAAAAAAGTCTGAAACGGTGAAATCGGGCGATCTTTCGGGCCAGTGCAAATCGCCAAAACAAGAGATGAGGCGACCCGGGAACGGCGCGCCGCCTTCAGAATATCGGTTCATGTCGGTTCATGTATCGCTCCATGGCTTGTTTACTTGTATTCTGCATCTGTCTAGTCCACAAATGTCAAAACAGATTTGACATTGGCGGCCAATTGCAAAAATGAGAGCATCTTCCAATAGGGTGACATCTTTTGGCCCACTCTGTAAAAAAAGTCATGTTAATTAAGGTGCAATCAGGAAGACTTCAAGCTCGAACGAATTAAGTAAATGTACTCGTATCAGAGCAAGGTGGTATTGATTGATATAAAAAACGTTATTCCTTTGAACTCCAATCCAATATAGATGAGTATAGCTACTCTACTCATTTTTTTTTTATAAAGGATAACCACTTAACAGGATTCATGGTAGTGCCTCCCAATCCCAACACATGTTATACAATTTCGGTACCTCTACAGGCCATAACCTCCAAGAGCCCTAGAAAAGGTATAATGAATAAGCAAACCAATTACACAACCAAATTACACTTTGCCGTCACATAGAATCATTGCTCCCTTAACGATGATTGAAAACCCTTTAAGCCTCCTCTATATAATTACACATAAACTGATAAACATCACACAAATTTCCCGTTACCAATAAAGCAATTTTTTTTTTTTAATTAAAAAAACTAGCTTTTGTTACTCATTTATGTCCCTCATTGTACTTATCAAAAAAAAAAAAATTAACACAAGAGGCAGAAAATTAAAAACAAAAAAACAAATATTCCAACTCCATCACAAACCGATTAACATAATCAATCAATTAATAATAAATACTCTGCCTGATCATCTCTCTTTCTCTGGATCAGGATTTGGGGTAAGCGAAAAAAAAAATTAAGTTTTTCAGGAACCAGCCCACAACATATATCATAAGCTTACCCTTCCAGTTCCAGTTGACGCAGTGATGGCCTCCTCGCGTTCGCACTAATTCAATGGCCTGTTGGCCTCACATACTTGCAGCTCACAGCTCATACTCACAGCAGAGCCTACAGCACGCCTCGGTGAACGACGATGACGGCGACGACGACGCGACGCACGTTGCCTCATTTAATCACAATTTAAATTAAAAACTCTATCTAGATAATGCAATCGAATGTATCTCTTAACGGGGCATGGTACTCCTTTTATACCTCGTTCCTGAGCTCTTATCACCAATATTCCCAGTGCCAATAAAGATAATTCAATATACCGGTCGGTCGGTGGTGGTGGTGGTGGCTATGGTGGGAATTGTTGAGTCCTTTTTTTTTTATTTCTTTATATTTTTTTTTAACGAACAAAACACGGCATGAACCGCACATCAATAGACTTTCGTGAAAAAATAATGCTGGCACACGGTGATTGGAGAGGGTTTGGCTATGGGCTGATGCTGATGCTGAGGACTCAGGATAGGTCTGAGGAGCTGACACTGGAGGGAGAATATAGATACTGGAGCTGGAGAGCAGAGCATAGTCCTCCTTTGCATTGAAACTGATGGCAGGTTCGTTAATTTAAATTGGCTCGTCCATGTTCATTTCCCATGGAAAAGGTAGAGCGTAGAGAGGACGCTTGTTGGCTGCCACTGCCACTGTTCCACAGTCACTGCCGCTGCAGCATCAACCGTGCGTCCTGTCATCATCATCAACATTGCCGTTGGTAGTTTTGTATATGTATAAGTACCTACCTATAGGTTGTGGATCGTATCAGACAGCCATCAGCCCCCACTCAGCCCCGGTCCTGGTCTTGGCCCAGTTTAGCCTGATGGTCCCTCTCTCTCACCAACAACAACAATAACAACAACTGTGTATCCATTCGTTTTTCAATAAATTTTTAATTTGTAAATTAAATTCTCGGGACAGCAGTGAAGTGGCAGACAGTTTGCTTGCATTTTAATTACAGTCAACATCCATAGTCGTATTAAGTTAATTATGCTTCTGATAACGTCGCACGTCGAGGTTTGTGTATAGTATACAATTATATAGAGATGTAGCTCAATGCTCAATGCTCGAGGAATATTATACGGGGGCTTATGTGGGTTTTATGTGTGGCGAACACTTGAAGATACTTCTGTCTATTGAAATGTTTTTTTGCTAATGGAATGTAAAAGTCTAGGCAGAGATACAAGTATCTATATGAACGAGTTGTCGTGTTGTATTTATGAAGGATATTATGTGTCCCAGTTGGGTAGCCATCAAAAATATTTTAATTAAACGACTAAGTGAATATATATGCTTAAAAAGAACACTTGGTTGGCTTTAACGGTTTTTCTTTGAAATGTGATAAAATTGAATGCCAAAGTCCTTTTTAATGTTTGTTTTCACATCCTGAGTGACGGCATATTATTCGACATGAAAACTATCTTAACTTTGAGACATGCATTCAATTTTCAAAATATTCATAATAATAATTAATAACTAAACTGACCACTATTGGATAAAGTGGAAACACTGTTGGTTGTGACAATGGTTAAGAAAACTGTATAAAACAGTTTGTGTCACAAAATTGGGTCTGTCTGCCACACATTTAAATTTAACAATTTAAGATAACAATAAAACATGGCAATGCTATGTTTTTGCTGCAGCTGCACTGCACTCCATCTGATGTTGATGATGATCACGCTTATGGTGCTGGATATGTCGAAACTAATGCACTTCACATGTTACACACTAACTAGAGGGATGTGGATATGGAGTGTTCAAAATCAAATAGATTTCGCGCTCGTGAACCTCTTCACAATCGTTTTGAATCAGCGTTGCCGCTGGAAAGAAAATTAACGTGCCACATTTTCTAATAGAGCGTGCCACTACCATGCCAAAATGGAAAAACTAAAATTTTTCAATAATTAAAAAAAAACTATATATACATACTAAATTTTTTTGGTATTTTGCTAAACAAAAAAATTTAAAAGATTCACATTTATTCAAGTTATATATGTACAGAAAAAATAAAATAAGTAACTCTTTCGAATCAATTTTCCCAAACTTTTGAATTTTGTCATATAACTTAATATAAAAAATAGGGACTTTATACAAAAATAATAATAAATTCAACTAATAGGTACTAACTATCATATTAAATAAAATGCACGACTGGGTCGCACGAACTTGCTCTTACGATAAGCAATTGCTTAGTGGCTGCATATATGGATTTAAAAAAAAAATTAAATAATTTCGAAAATTCTTTTATTTTTTAAATTAGTTTAAGAGTTTTCTCGGAAAAACAAAGTATGCAATAAAATTTCAAAGCTATACGTGAATCTAGGAAAAAAAATATTGAAAATTTTTTAAAAAGGTTATTTTTGAAAAACTTTTCCAAAAAATATTTTGAAATTTATTTGAGTATGCAAATACATATATGGCAATCTGTAGCTTACATTTGAAAAAAAAACTTTAAAAAAAATTAATATATGTACCCGTTTCCAACATATTTCGAAAACCAAAATTTTTTTTGAAAAAATTATAAAAAATCAAAAAAAAAGTTTTTGAAAATTTTTAAACTCCATATTATTAAAATTATTAATGACTTCCTGTGCCCAAAATTTTATTGAAATCGAATGTATAGCTTACGAGAAAATTTGATTTGAAAATACTGGTTCTATGAAAGGTACCGTTATAAAACAAATTTTGAAAAACAATTTCTAACTTAGAGATAGACTGCTTCAAGAAAATAGCATTCTGGAAGTTTTATCAAAATCGTTAGAGCCGTTTTTGAGAAAATCAATTTTTTTCTTCCCGATTGTATGGCAGGTGCCGTTATTTTTGGGTCTAGAGCAAAAATAAAAAATTTGTTCCGAGGAACAGCCAAATAAATCCTATATACCGAATTTGAAGCAAATCGGCCCATCCGTTCAGGCTCTAGAGGCGCGAACAGACATACAGACAGACAGACGGACGGAATTCCCAGACCCACTTTTTTCCTCTTCGCTATCATCGTAATGTTATATTTGATTGTTATCTCAAACTTGCCTTATAGTACCTATAATCGCAAGTAAAAATGGTAAAATTGAATATTGTTAATTAATTTTTTTAAACTATAGTTTTTGTTCTTTCATGAAAAGTGGGCGTCAGCCACACCCAAAATCAATTATTTTATTTGCTTACACAAAATTTTTACGTACAACTAACATCTACAAAAAATTTTGATTAAGGAATATAAGCCTGGTTATTTTATAAAAATAAAATTGATGGTCTTGTATGAAAAACACGTGTCAGCCACGCCCAAACTGAAATATTTGTATTTAATTGGAAGAAGATTAACCTTGGGTGTGCGAAATTTAAACGTTGTGCTTTGATCGTAACTGTACAAGAAACACAATTTAATTTTGCCAAATATAGGGGTTGTTGAACAAATTTGGTGATTATGGGCGTGTTTGTGGGCGGCTTTCACCTGTTCAAGAGCTTAGATTTACTCTTGAACCGAAGATTATAGGTTACCAAATTTCTAGCTCAAAAATTGCGACTTCAAGAGAGGATACATATATGGACTAAATCGACCAGGCTTTTGATTCTGATTCTGAATATATATATTTGTCTATATATACTTAACGGTATTATTTCTCTATGTTACAAACTCCACACCAAATACAATATACCCATTCTATTGAATAGGGAGGGTATAAAACACACAATTATTTCAGAAAGTCTTTGTCAAACGAAAGCAGCTCGCATCTCGGCGACTGTTTTTCCAAGAAAAGAGAGGATGACCCTTTCGATTGAATCCAAGAAATTCTACAAATCAATTAATTAACTAATTAAAAAATAATTCCTCCCTTTTAATGAGTTTCGGCGTGGGTTGTGTTGTGTGGATATTGCCTTTTTATCCTTCACAAACGAACGCGGAAATAAACCTACGTGGATTCAAGTCTTTTCTACTTTTCTACGACTGTTGTGCTCTGCTTATCTGATTACAACATATAATACTTTGATTCCAGGAAAATAATGTTTCAATGAACAGATATCAATTTATTTAGAGATTGCAAGAAAAGAGTTAGATATTTTACTGGAACTACAGATTCTACGACTATAGGTGCGAAAACCGAAAACACCAACAAACAACAAAGAAATTGATAAATAATTCTAATATTACTTGGCACGTGCTTGGTCTTAAGACATTAAAGGATTGGACCTGGTTATCAAAAAAATAATCAAACATCATAATTAATCATAAATTATTTTTCAAATGAGAAATAAATGTCGTCCTTGTTAAACTCAAGCTCATTTCTCATTCATAACTCAACAATGGACGCGGACATTTCAAATTGAAAATTTCGTTCGTTAAATATTTCTTTACACAAGATTTATGATGTTTTTTAATAAATCAAATAATTTGTTATGGATTTATCTATTCCAACATCCCATCTTTAACATTGATTCATCAATATAATATCTAAGAAGGCTAAGGCCTATGATGACACAATCCGCTTTTTTGTCTTGGACTATTGTGTTGAATGGTGTAATGGCATTTGGAATGATTTGCTCTTTTATAGTGATATAAATCAGGGAATTGTGTTCCACTTAACCCTTGGATGGGCCGGGAATTGTTTAAAATCGTGACGACAGACAGACAAGTATAGCACTACAATCAATGATTGTTGGCGACTTTGTCGTTTGGGTTTTCGTTTTCGTCTTCTTCGTTGAGAATGGGAAGCATCTTCAACAAAGCGATCCACGAACCAATTCATTTCAATTATTCAATTATATGGAACGCTTACAGCGCGCACGCTGCTTCAGACTTCAGAAATACGGATATAAATTCACAGAAATCAATTTGTGAAGCTGGATTTGCACTCCAAATTAAGACACAAAACAGCCGTTCGAGAATTGGATTGTTGATTTAAATTTTTTTTTATTTTTAATATGCCGGAATTGCAAAACGTCAAATAAAAAAAAAAACTTACATGTGTAGAAAATTTTAAATAAATGAAGACAATAGCTACATATATGGATATAGAGAGGGTATAGCTATTGGACGAATCCTGCGAACTTTTATATTTCTACATTGTAATGCAAAAAAACCAAAACCAAAAACTCGAATCCGAAATTTTGTTAACCATTATGTAGAATTTTGAGCTATTCATAAAAATGTACACTTTAATAACTCGAAAAATGTGAGATTTCATGTTAGCGAAAAAATTCAAAAATTAAAAGCGTGTACATTTTAATAAAGAGCTCAAAATTCTACATAATGGTTAAAAAAAAATTTCGGATTCGAGTTTTTGTTGTTGGTTTTTTTACATTTTCTGAGAAAATTTGCCATGGTTACGTATATTTTTTTTTTACATAATCGGAAGTAGAGATTTTGAGGTTGTGTGAATAATAATTTAATAACCTACATTTTTGCGATATAATTTTTTTTCCATAGGACTTGTAGTTTTGCTGGAATTCGAGATATACCATTTTTCTTTTCTTTAAAAACCCTTAAAACCCCCCTTCCGCACACTTCCCGACCGCAGATCGGCCGTGATTTTGTTTATAAACATACCGTTCTGGTAGACTAATTTGCCTATACAATTTTTATGGCATCAAAAATTGTTTAACTAACTAATGAAAATTGCTCTGAAATTGACAAAAAAAATGTTGTATGAAATTGTTTCTCACCTAAAGTGGAAAACAACTTCACCAAAAAAAAAAGTGAAGTTATTTCCCCTGAAGTTATATTCGTGTATCGATTTTACCCCTTAGGACTTTTTACTGGCTTTCAGAGTAAGTATGGGTTTCATGCGAAAAAAATCGTTTTAATCAAACATGACATTACGATGATAGAGAAGCCTTGGAAAAGAGTTTTCACCATAACGCCCGAAGCGACGCCGACGAATTGTAGGTGTGTCTGTGCGAATATGCATCTATGCACTTTTTCACTTCAAGCTATAGCAGAGCAAAAAAGTAATACATAAAATAAACGATATTCCCTTATTAAGCCATTGACGAGAATAATATGATAGTTTCATAAAGAAATCTTATTGATTTCATTAAGAAAATCTTATTGAAGTTTTGAAAAGTTTTTTCTACTCTTTCTATATGGAAAACATATTAAATAATATTAATAATGTAAAAATCTTATTACTATAAAATCTTATAAGTAAATCTCCTTAAATCAGAAATCAGTTTTTTTCTTGTAAACATTTAGGCAACGAAAAATTCCGTAGTTTTTTTTTTTTTTTTAATTCTACGAGTTTGATGAACAATAAGAAACCCGTATGACTTTTTCAGGTATAACAGATAAACTTTTTACAAATGTTTGTCTACTTACTAAAAGAAATCTTCTTGAATAAAAAAAGAATTCCTTTTTATTAGTATAAGTTCTGTCATAAATTCTATCATTGTGTTTTGAGCTTGGGTACACCACACGGAAAAAAGGATTATTTTTGCGCGTGTGTACCAAGCTCTTTGTATTGGATGTCTGGAACCAAAGGTGCTTTGTAGGGTTAAACGCATTTAATTGTGAACCTTGCACTGAAAGGATTAAAAACGTGATCAGTTCCGGAAAAAAAGGAATAAGTGAAGAGTGAGTGTTGAAATTAATTCATTTTTATTAAAAAAAAAATGGAAAAAATACTACATTTTTCTACATTTCTTTAAATGAATTAAGCATTAAAGGACAAGAATTTGAAAAATATAATTTTAAATTTCTTCGATTATACATAATTGTTTCTTCGAGATTTTCACTGCTTATTTCAATAGGACCTCAATAAGATCTTCTTATTATATCTAAAAGATTTGCACATGCACATGTAATCAATGAGATCTCCTTATTGTTTCAAAGAGATTTCCTCATAATTTTCATTAAGTTTGTCTTATTGTTTTAAGAAGTCATATTGAAACTTAATAAGATATCTGCTTAAAAATATGTGGATATCCCATAAAATGGTCATCAATATTTTTTGATAAGATTATCTTATCTTATTGGATGAAAACAATAGAGACATTTTATTACTATTCTTCTATTTAATGTGGTACATTTTTCTATGTGGAAGCCTAAAACGCTTGACGGATTTTCTTACAACTTCATATTGTAGCAGTTTAGAAAAACGGTTGTCGAGGATTTTTTTATTACTTTTTATCTTGGCTCAAAGTGGTACCTCTCAAGCAGGAACGGTTTTTTTTTTCATTTTGGATTTATTTGAAAACAGCTCTTATGATCGCATTTTTTTCAGGTACACTTTTTTAATATGGTGGTTCCCATACAACGAGAAAAATCCGTAAAGGACCGATGTTATAAGAACAATCCGGAAACGACTCAAGTATTTAAGGCCAATATCATAGAAGCAATCCGTGAGCTACAGCTCGAAAAAATATCCACAAGGTCTTAGAAAATGGAGTGACGTTAAAATGTACATGAAAGAAATATAATTGTTCATTTGATTGCAATTTTTTAAAAGAAGAAGAAGTTTTTAAAAAACAGGCCAAAAATACCTACATTTACATAGAAACTGGAATCAACACTTTGATCCAAAAGATTTTCGATCAATTCTGCTTTTGCTTCCCTTTACTTTAACAAAAATTACTTTTTATTACAAAGAAAAAAGTAAGGTATGTATGTATATGTATATTGAAGCAAATATACAAAATTACGTTCCGGCAAAGGCAGATTTCTCCAAAAAAGTGATTTTTGCATCAATAGTTCCATATTTCCAAAACTAGGCAGGACTAGCAGACGTATCCAGTATTCCATAAATCCAATCCACATATTCATTCAAAGATACATACTCGTACATACGTTATAGCAAAATGTGAAACATTTTTATATTAAATTCCCGAAAAACCATAATCTATGAGTGTATTTGAAAGGTATTCATTTACAGTTCAATGACTCACCTGTCAATCGATTCCAAGTCACTTGCTTCTGGGTTAATAGTCGTCAGTCGTCGGTCGTATGGTAGAGAAAAGGAATCAGTATAATGTAGGTATTGTATAGTAGCAGTAGCAGCACCAGCAATATTGATATGAGGATTTGTGCTCGCTTAAGCTTTACTCACAGAAATTTCGTCCTTTTTGTTTTCTGTGTTGGATGGAAAGGGTAAAAGGGTTTGTCTGTGTATCGGTTCTCGGTTGTGTAACTAGGAGTTTTTAGTTCTCAAATATCTGCAGATGATAAGCACATTGTGAGAGCGTGTTCAAAGCGCACAAAAGTTAATAAGTTTCTGTGCACATTATAACCAATATATAGCTACAAACTACACAAGCACTTTAGCCGATTTCAGCGGTTTATAATGCCTTCCCTTTCTGTCACGCACGAATTCACAATACCTACTCGTAGCTGGAAGTACCTACTTGTATACCTATCTACCTGTGTTTAATGTAATAACTCTCCCAAAATATTGCCCTCTCACGTATCCGCCCCCCGCCTCCTTATCGCTGTCGTTGTCGTTCGTCAAGGGAAAAACATTCAAAATTGTTCGTTTATACACATTTTGAACTTTATTTACAAAATATCCAATGTTTCACGTCAAAATCAATATCGGAGAAGAGAACCTAGATCCACATTACGGCGCATGGCATATTAACCTTCTCCATACAAATTGGTCCTTCATTCGTCGTCGGCGTCGTTGTCGGCTTCGTTGTGTAGTGCTAGTCGTGATTCTAGTCATTGTCGTTGTTACTCATCCCAGTCCTTGACTGCTCAAATCCACATCCTCTGTCTTCATCCTCATCTTTCTCTTATCCTATCCATCCATCCATCCATCCATCCATCTATCCATACACACAGGACAGCAGAGAAAACACCTTTCTTTATAATCTCGTGCAAACTTTTGCCATTGCAAATTGTAATATGTTAAAGGCAAAGTTGTTTTTTAAATAAAGGAGGCTTGCCATATCGGGCTTATGATGCCAACCGACGCACGAGGACGACACGACGACGCAACGCACGGTGACTCCGAGGTCCTGTAGTTAGTGTAAATTGTATTTGAAGAATTAAATCTAGAAAGAGCTTGAAGTTTTGTTGTTCTTCCTTTGACTACTCACTCATTCCTTTAATTTGTTGGGAGTGATTGGGACTGAGATTATAGGGTTGGAGTTGTTGGAGTTATAAGGAGCGTTCCTTTCCTTCCTGGACAGATATAATAATAATAAACTTAATATTTTGTTTTTGTTGTCGGCCACCTGTGTCGTAGTCGTCGTTGTTTGAAATTGTTCAAATGAACGCGTTGCAATGTTTTTGTGTTATTGTTTGAAATTTAGTTTGAAGCACTTACAAAAGTTCGAACTTCGAACCAAAGGGAGTTTTTGGAGGGGTTGTATTGGGAAATAATTTATATGATACCTTCTCTTACGAGTATTTACTTTGAGAGGGGCAATTTTAATTGTTTCCAAATGGTGGGAGTTTTTGATTGTTTTAAGTGGCTGGAACTGGGAGTTGAAAACAATACGGTATTTTATAGAGTTTTGAGTGGGTCGGTCCTCGGTCGGGTGATGGAGTTCTGGAATTTTGCGTTGAATGTTTTTGGTGTATTAGACTTTACGTTATCGCCTCTTTAGTCGGCCAGTTTTTATGTTCTCTATACAATATCAGATCTTCTAAAGGGTGTTTCCCAATTAAGACAATAAGTTGGGAAATGATTTCTGGACATATTTAAAAAACAAAAACTCTGAGATAACATCAACTAAAGTTATAAGTACAGGGTGCGCCAGAGAAACTTACTTATTTGAAAAAATTCCCGCGCGGTGAGTTGGGCGGGTAGAGGGGCAAGAGGGGGCGCATCTGGAGGGGGAAGTTCCCAAGTTTGTTTCTCCCTCCAGTCAGTTGCCATCATGCTCTGGTCTAGAGAGCAGCGGGCCTTCGCAGTTGAGAGCTTCTTTTCTAACGGTCGCTCACTTGTTGCTACGCAACGTGCCTTCCGCGCTCGCTTTGAAATTTTTTCTTCCAAGACTCGAAGAAATGAACGTTAGGAACGTGTGGTTTCAGCAAGATGGAGCCACAGCACACACAGCACGAGACTCAATGAATTTGTTGCGACAACATTTCCCCGACCGCCTCATCTCTCTCAGAGGCGATCTCCAATGGCCGGCACGCTCTCCAGATTTGACTCCATGCTTTTTCTTTTTATGGGGTTATTTGAAATCCCTGGTTTATGTCGATCGACCACGGACCATAGCACACCTCAAGAACAACATTCGCGACGCCATTGCCAACATACCGATTGATATGCTGCGAAGAGTGGATACGAATTTCAAAAATCGACTTCATCAGTGTATGCGCAATGGGGGTCGCCATTTATCCGATGTCATTTTTAAGACTGCATAAAAAAAAATTGGGATATTGTATTCTCAAATAAAAAAAAAATTTAAAACAATAACTGAAGTACTTTTTTTTTATTGACCTTTCAAATAAGTAAGTTTCTCTGGCGCACCCTGTATAATATCATGAGATACGCGGTCCCAATGACCGGCATGACAGTTTTCCGTTTTCTTAGCCACATGGGTCGACTTGTGTTATGATATACATTTATCTCACAGTGGAACCTATCTTAACTTCATTTTGGAGAAAGTTAGATTATTGAACTTGATATTCCAAAAGCAGTTACTTTTCGGACTGTTCCATTCTCGTTGTTTTCGACGGTTTTCAGTCTGATACTCACAAAATTAATGCTGGTGTCACGCAAGACTCCATCTTGTTGTCTACTCTCTTCTTAATAGTTAAGAGTGTAACTCACTAGGACTAAGTTTACCGGAACTATTCGAGTCACAATATTTATTGTATACATTTTTTCACCCAAAGAAGTCCAGCTGTCAAGTAATGATCTTGTCAGTCATCCTATAGTTACCTCTTTTGATGTGAAAAGCTGTTTTCTCGGAGAAAAGTACGTAATATAGTTCCGACAGTAACTACCTATCGCTTGGGAAGTTGAATGTAATTCCCTTTATTTAAAAGAAATCATTTTTCAAAACACACATTTTAAGTTTCTACTATTGCGAAAGGGTGATGCTGACAAGGCTCCGTAATCACTTGGGCAAGCTGAGAAGCTTCATTTCCACACTTGTGTTAGTCTTCTTTTTTTTTTTGTGCCATTATCTCACAGTCTCAGATCGATTACAACTCTCCCACTTCTCTGCTTCACCCGCATGTGGGGTTCGCCAGGTTGGTCTCATAAAGTGTCGCAAAGCCTACCGGCTGGATTTCTCCATTCCTGAGCCAAACAAATGCTGTTCTTGTTGCATTTTGTTGTAGCCGTAGTTTTTACTACTGAATATTTGACAGGGTTCTTAGGATCTCGTTCTTGAAGGTGATAATACAAGCTGAGCCAGTCTTGTTTCATTTTGCTATAGGTAATTATGAATGACGTGAAGGCTTCCTATTTCCGTATAGATACTTCTTACTCGATCAAGCTTTGTTTTTTGTTACTTATGCTTATTGTGTTAATTTACTCTCATTCGTTTAGTTAAAGGTTGTCCAACCATAACGCACGATGTTAATTGTGAGTCACACCTTAACGCCAACTTTTTTGCCCAACTTTATTATGACACTTCTTAGTTTCAGTCACAATTGATCAGTGCGTCAAGATCGTTAAAGCGTTTTACGAAAATGATTCGTGATTTTTGTGGTCAGCATAATCCAACAAATGTGTCCACAATATAGGGGTCTGTAGGGCAAAAGAGAATCTACGAGTGATTGTTGAAAACCCAACGCATCCACAAAGATTGTCTGTTTGGTGCGGTTTATATGAGCAGGCAGCGTCATCATCGGGCCATACTTCTTCGAAAATGCGGATGAGATAATTCGCCAAATTAATGACATATTGAACCTCAAAAATGCCTCAGCATCATTGAAATTATATACCATCGGATAGAGGCATGCCACAGAAGCCGTAACTAGCAGTTAGCCGATATTTTGTTTCACACACAAACGTCATAGGTATTTCGAACATGATAAAAAAACTCTCTCTGAAAACTTTTTGATATATGTAGGTATACAATAAACATTATGCATTATGGTTGGACCACCCTTTACATTGTCCATTGTCCAATATAATGAACCGTATGTAAGAGCCGGATGCACTTTTGAGGTGTTAAATCTTTAGCTTATTAGGGAGCATTTTCCGGTCACAGAAGATAGCCGAGCTTTCCCGCCACGTACTCTATGATTGATGTTGTCATCAAAAGTTCCTTCGCCATCAATTATCCCAGATATTTAAACTTTTCGCACTTGCGGGAATCACTGCTGGATTCAAATGAATGTCTCGAATAGGCATGTAAGGATCAGGAAACAGGCAGCAAATTTTTTTTTGTTTGGACTTACACGGTGCCCATTTCTCTCCAAACAAAGGTCCACAAATACTTCAAGTGCTCGGTGCATGGATGAATGATCCTCGCTTACGATGGGTCCATCGTCAGCAAGAAATAACTGATGCACTTTGGTGTCTGTCAATTTACCTTCAAGCAATTAGTCAGGCACTTCCCTGGTGTCGACCTTCTGTAATTATTGATGTTTGTATGTGGCTCCTCTTTTTGTCACTGCTCCCGCGCCAACATTTCTATCATGATTTTGCCAAAGTAAATTTTGTTTTAATTCTTTATTTCAAATTTTAAAACAGTCCCTTATCAAGCATTTTGTTTTCCTGGTTTTAATTCAGAAAATTAAGAGAGACATCGCTTTAGACTTGTGCTTATAAACCTAATGTCAAATTTAGGGGGGGGGGGGGCAAACTCATTCAAGAACCAATACAAATTTACGTGATAATACACATTTGACCTTACCTTCACACATATCTACCATCTAAATTGTTAAGACTATTCAATTACCATTTAAACGATTTTCAACCATGTTCGGACGAAGCCAAGTTTTCACTCTTCTTAACGTGCTGAAAGTCCTTTCAGCCGAGCTTGTGGTGCAGGGTTACACTGAGGCAATATGAAGACTAAGTTTAGTTAATGGGAAAAAATACTTCTGCTTCTCGTAAAACATCACACAAGACCAGTTTTTTAAGATCTTCTGGGATTGATCGTACCGTAATTCAGCCTTTAGATTAAAACATTGTAATGAGTAGAACTTTGGCAAAGATTTTTGATCCTATTTTTAAATCTTGAACATTCATTTTTAACATATTCGATGGATGCAGCAGAAATAATGAATATGATGGTATATTTTCCTCCGGAAATCTACGTTAAAGAGCCATAATTAATGAAAAGATAAGGAATCAAGGATGATAAGACCGATGTTTTTTGTGGGTCACTGTTCCAGACATTTGAAGTTCTACATCAATTTCTTTCGCAATTGATTAAGAATCAACCACAAGTTATTATTTTCCTGAATCAACTTTTGTGCTAGTGGTCTTTTGCTATAGTTTCATGATTTTATGCACATGCTTCGTGCATGCAAGAAGGTCTTACTTTTGTGATCGCAACTGGTTCAAAGTAGGCCAAATATTTGAATATAAGAATAAGACATGTCATAAACGTTGTTTGGTAAGCCGTTGTTTTTGTAACAGGGTTTCGTAAAACAGAAAACACTTTTAATCCTTTAACGGTGCTACCAAAATGGTGTTTGAAGATTGCAACACTTTTGTATTTTTCGGACGAGGAATGTTCGGAAAATATTTTGTTCTTGTAAGGAAATTACAGTAGAAGTTGATAGCATCCTTGACAATTTAGGTATACCTATTGTTTTAACAACTAAATTCAATTTGTGACTCGCAAATTATAAACAAAAGGCTTTAGGATATTGTTCTCTTGAAATCAGATGGAAACCGTTGGTGTTTCCCGACATTGTTGAACAAAGAGGATCCAATCCTGCATCTTCAACAAATTTACCTAATGCAGATGCGATCGTCCTTGCATCCATGGCAATTAACTATATAAAAGCTTTCCGCTTAATATCAGAGAATCGCAGACCAATTGAAAGCTGTTTTTTTTTTTTGCCCGATATATTACGACTATTTATTTCATCCTATTTAAATTTGGTCTCAGATCACTTGTCACACAAATGAATAATTTTGTTTTGAATCTCGGGAGAAAGCTATGTAGCATTTTTCCTTATTCCATCTTCAAAGTGCTGCGTGAGACTTTGATCACCTGCCTTTATATGTAGTCGAAGTAAGTCTTGAAACAGACCTTGAGGAACAATTAGATGCACACAGTTATTGACTGTTCCCTCTGCTGCAATAGGAATCGCTGGTAACAGCCAGCGTATATAGTATATGGTATCAACTAATTCACTTTTGATTATGTTTTCCTCAACAGCAAATTGGTATAGTGGTAGAGTCTAGAGTGCTAGACTGGTACGAGGTACCAGGTAAAAAAACTTTTCATTTTTAATTAAACTAACATTTCACTCATTACAGAATACAGAAAAAAGATTTCGGAAGCTGACTGAGGAAAAAAAATGCAATAAAGAAATACAACATCAGAAAAATAATATAAAAAACAGATAAAAAAAATATTTTTTTTAAATTTCAGAATCAGCTTTGCTAAAAAAAATTTTTTCTCGATGGCAAAATAGCTTTTCGAAAATCGCGACAGCGTATTGCTTATGCAAAATAAATTTAGTTAAGGCCTTATATAAACATTAAAACAAGCTATTGTCAAAGTCGCTTTGATAAGGCCTTATATAAACATCCAAAGCAAGCTATAGCTTGTTCAGCCAAGCTAATAGCAGTTCATGAAAAGCTATTTGCTGCTATAAGACCTATCAACAAAAGTCTTATAGCAGTTAATAAGCTTGCGTAAATGCGCCAAAATGACTTGCATAAGGCCTTTTACTTTTTCTATAGCAAGTTAAATTGTTAGTTGGGAATGCAATAATATTTTCTTCGCAAGTGTACCTATATATCTAAAAAAAAATTAATTCAAAATCAAAACTTTAGAAAACATAATGATGGAATTATATTTTGACCAAAAAAAGAGCTTGGCATTTGTATAATTTGTACCTAATTCCTTAGCAAAAAGCAATTTTTTTCACGAACATTGAATTTTTTAGGGCCCCCCAGGCAACGGCCAAATGTATGCGTATAACTCTCGCTTCCTTAATCAACTGGATCTGTTGAAAATTGCATTCTTCTGTCAAGTTTGGTTCTTTAGTTTCTTCAATCTCTGAATGAGTATAGTTTCATTTTTATGAAAAAACCCAGCTTTAATACTTCAACTGTTGTCCATACCTTGAACCACGCAATCCACCATCTTTTTTCCGGGTGGCTTAACACTACCAAGTGTTTACACATTTCGATCGATATTCCAGCTGTGTACATGTACTTACGGTACACACGTTTAAAACGCAACCAAGTGCAATGCACCTACTTTAACAATTTTCTATTCCTAATGCCCCACATAGACTAAGTGTCGTCAAATGTTTAAATAGTGTCCTCAGTCCTATGTTAGAACCATGAACCCTTAATAGAGGACAATTATTACTATCACAGCACCTCCAAAGAAGAGCCATATAGCCAACGACGTTGTCGTTGCATTCACAACAAAGACACGTAGACGTAGAATTTTATAGAGAACCCCTTCGGATAGATGTTGCACCGACACAAGTGGCAATTACTTTTATTCACTTAAGGAACATATATGTATAAGGTTCTTTTCTATAATATTGTGACAGTTAGAGATATCCTAACCCAGTGTGCAAATATAAAGAAAGAAAGACTACTCTTCTTTATTTTCATCGTAATGAATAATAGTTGCTTCAAAAGAATGCATCAAAACCCCTTTTGAAGAAACCGAAAACTGTAGAGATACAGTAGCTCACTCTTATCATGACACGTATATTTGTTTAAAAGTAAACAACAACAACAAAAATATATAAATAAAAACCAAAAACAACATTGTCTGTCGTCTAGACTCCGAAAAGTTTGCTTAGCTCCACTCCGAATCCGAAGTGTAGAAGAAGATGAAATCTTATTTCATAGGAAAATGCCTCCAAACTTTTAACATTTCAATTAAAAATTCCATTTGAGTAACTTCACTCATGGTTTTCATTTTGCTATTTCGCGCTCTTTTCCAGGAAAAAGATTATGATATGAAATATGAATCAGATAGTACCTACATAGTAGTAGATACATATTTTGCTGTGCTCTGATATGAAGGACTATTAAAATATGGTTTCCTTTAATCCTCAGCATGAAAATATGTATTCATAACGCATAACTCATATACAAAATTTTACTCATCGACTTCTGTGCAAAATTTGCCTTTAGGAATTCATTTAAAAGATGTAATAAAATAAATCCCTATTCCAATTCTGTGAGATACAGTTTCTGAGGGAAAGGAGCAATTAACTCCATCAAGGATAAAACAACAAAATTACAGATTCTATATCAGCCATATACATTTCACAGTGCTGTGCCGAAAATTCGTACACCAAAAAAAAGTTTTACGAATTTTATATCCCGGATTTTTAGACACTTGAAATCCTGATATTAAATGAGGATACAGTATGAAAATACAATTTCTAGAATTCATTATTAATGTTTCATTTTTCCTGAACGGGAGCAGGCCGAGATAAAAGCTGAAAAATTGTACAGGGTTTTCAAATAAGAGGTGTTATTTTGAACAGCCCGCTATTTCGGTAGTTGTTACTTTTGAAGCTGAAATTTTTGACATTTGACAAGTAGCAACTACGCCATTAATAAAAATGGAACGATGCACGCTTCAACAACGCATTAAAATTATTAAAATGCACTATAAAAATGGTGAAAATTTGGCAGAGACGGTTCGGAAAACTAAAACTTTTTTTGGTCGTCGTCGTGAAGCACCTGGTTGGATCGCAATTCAGAAATTGATATAAAAACTTTAGCTGTTTGGACAAGTTAGCGATGTGAAAAATAAAACCCTTTCACGTCGCTCAAGTATTTTGCATAAAGACTTGGGTCTTAAGGCTTATAAAGTTCAGTTAACTGTCTGTATAGGGGAGAGTGGCCTATAATGGCCACCTACGGTAAATTGGCACACTAACTTGCCTAGAAAACTAATGATCAAACATAATTAACATGTTTTGTGAACACAGTTCTTAAGTTTGTCAAACATCACTGACACAAACGAAATGTTACCAACTTCAAGCAGTTATTTAAAATTTGACAGGTCTAACTGTGTCTTGGCTTCACCAAATGATGACAAAATTATTTTTGTGAAATTTTTAAAACTCTGAAACTCCTAAAAACCATTTCATTTTGTAGAAGGAAGTAAATTTATTTAAGTATAAGACATTTCTTATTATTTAAGCACAATCAGTTGCCTTGGGTATGTTTAAGTTTGTTTAGTGTTAAATGTTAAATAAAAAAAAACACTTAACAGGCTAAATTGCCTCCTCTGTACTTGAAAAACGGCACAGTGCCATTTTAAGCAAGTACATACTCATTTTTCAACTTCCTTTTTAGCAAAAATGATTGGAAAGTATCAACGGATGGGGACTTAAGTCAAGGCTTAAGGCCTCCAAATCATTTGGAATGCTAATTTGTATCAATAGTTATTATTAAATTTGTTCCTTCTTTTTACTTGCGATTATAGGTACTATAAGGCAAGTTATGCATTCGTCGAAAAAAAAAGTTTTGAGATAACAATCAAACATGACATTACGATGATAGCGAAGACGAAAAAAGATGGTCTAAAAATTCTGTCCGTCTGTATGTCTGTCTGTCTGTCTGTCTGTCTGTCTGTCTGTCTGTCTGTCTGTCTGTCTGTCTGTATGTAGACCTACAGCCCAAACGGGTGGGCCGAATTGCTTCAAACTTGGTATATAGACTTTTTTAGGTATTGGACAGAAAGGATATTGAAATTTTTTTTTTAGCTCAAAAAATAACGGTACCTGCCATACAACCGTTACGTTAAAGCTTATTTTTCTCAAAAACGGCTCTAACGATTTTTAATTAAAAAAATCAGTGTTGCTTTTTAGGTACGACCAATCATATGGCTGAAAAAAAAGTTTTAAAAAATGGCTAAGAACGGTACTTTCCATAGGACCGTTTTTTTTGCTTTCGACTATCGCGAAAACGACTCAACCGATTCTTTCGAAATTTCAGACACATATAGCTGTAGGTAGCTCAATTTGTATTGCATACCAATATTTTTGAAAAATATTTTTTTGTATTTTTAAAAGCATTTTTAAAAAAAAAATTTAAAAAATTAATATTTTGAAAACTGCTTATTAAATTTTTTTTTTTAAATTTTAAATAAATGTATTTGCTGAATACCTATGAACTGGCGTTTTTGAATTTTTTTTGAAAATTTTTTTCAAAAAGTTTTTCAAAAAAAACTTTTTTTCTCAAAAACCGCTCCACAGATTTTTCTAAATTTATTTTCATAAATTCAAATTTATCCAAGAAATAAAATGGCGTACTTATTTTTCAGCTCAAATTAGTTTAAGTATTTATTTAAGAATTTTGAAAATTTTATTTTTATCAAAATCTCAAGCCCATAAACCACTGTCACTCATTAGAGCAAGTTCGTGCGACCCAGTCGTGCATTTTATTTTTATTGAAGTAATTTGAAATGCATTGTTGATTTGTATTTTTTCTTTGAGTTTTTATCTTTATTTTAATTTAAATAAAGTGTATGTTCAATTTGTAATGGTTTTTGGTTCACTTGGGTAAAATGGCTTACCAGGGTGCCATTTAAAACAAGTAATTTTGGTGGCTAGAATTTAAGGACGTTTTGAAAATTAAAATTAAATTTAATTTTTTTAAATACATAAAAAGACAAGCGTTATTGATACAACTTTGAAAAGATATAACTTATGAAGTTATAGCTGAAATTTAAAACATATTATAAGACATTATTCTTAGGGCGCCATTTTAGGCCACTTTCCCTGTCTTTCTATAGCCTAAACGGCTGGAACGTTATTCTTCAAAGTTGGTGCGCAGTATTTTAACGACGGACGTCTGTCCAAAAGAGGAGTTTTTGAAATTGGCATTCAAGCTCCCAAATCTCATTGTATACCTATGCCATGATAAAATGAAAAACTCATTTATATCAACAGCGGCTCCTACGACTTTGTTACACGTAAAAAAATGTCTTTCAATGTCTGACGCATGAGATGACATTTCTTACAATAAAGTGTCAGCAAAAAAATCTACCAACAGTCTGATCATACAAATTTTAACCTGACAACGTTGTCAAAGAAAGCACTGTCAGTCCAATCATCTGACAATCAATTGTCAAGTTTGGAACAAAACCTGCGCCAACCGTGAGAACTTACAATTTTGCTTTGTAAGATATTTGCTATTGTCAGATCTTTGGCAGGTCATTGTCAGAGCGTTGGTAGACCTATAACAATATTGTAAGACATGACAATACTCTGTACATTGATTAAGTTGTAAATATTTCCAAGCAATGTTTACTTTATTAATTTGAGGCGTCTTCTTCAAATAATTGCTTGCATTATAAGACAGGATAGATATTTCTAAGCTATCCTACATGGCTATTGGTCAGATCAAGGTTTTTCTCTTGATTTCGAAATCTATTGGTCGTGTGACAGAAGATTATACCATTTAATCCTAGCTTTAAGCTACTATTAATTGCCTGTTTTTCCTTGCGATCTGACACAACAAAAAGATGGCGTTGGCAATCACCCCGCCATTTTATTTGATTCAAGAGATCCCGCAAAACAATTTAAAAAAAAAAAACAAATAAATTACATTCCACAGTACTGTCTGCCTGCATCACGCATCAAATTACAAATTATTCCACAACAGGACGATGATGTGACAGAGTGTAGCATAGGCGCAAGGAGCGAACGATCTGGTTCCCATCACGTCGCAATCATTTGCACAGCCAATTGAAATTTCATTTATAGATGAATCTCTTGGGGCAATTAAATACACCGCTGCTGCCACCACAGTTACGGGAGCATAACGGTATACACACACACCATACACATATATATATGTATAGGTACGCGACTGAATTATTGACAAACCGAGACCCTCGCTGGCACAGTTGTTATAGGCAAACCAAACATTCACATCGGCATCGGTTTCGGAATCGATATTGGAAGGGAAGATTGCAGATATTTTTAGAGGAAATGGTGGGTGGGTAGTTTGGAAACATTATCCTGGAACCTGGAGGTGTAGAAGCTACATACCCCATATCCTATCCATATCCATACTATAGGGTACTTGTTGAACAAAGTGTTTTAAGATGTTTTGAATGATTAACAAAGATATAGATACGTATTCGACGGAATGGTGTCACACGAAATTGAAATTCAATTAAAACAATTTTACAGGTTTACTTATAATTTGGATGTGTGATGTGAGACAATTGTAAAATAATTCAGAGACAAAGATGGCTGATTTAATTAAATTCTACAATGAAGAAGCAAATAATTTTCAATTATGGAGGTGTGTAGGCGTGGCTCAGTTGAAATCTTACATGGATTGTAAATCAGCTTAATTTTTACAGAATATTTGTTAAATTTTTGAAAAAGCTCATTTTTCGATGGGGTAGTGTAGGGCAGGTTTATGAAAAAAGGCCCTTGTAAATATTATTGCGAATTTAATTTGCAGTTTTTCCAACCCCTCCCTCCTCTCCTCTTTTATTGTTAAAAAAGCTTAAACTATGCTAAACTACATTGTAATCGTAAAAAAAAAACTAACCGATGGTGCACCATTTGTGCTACAAATAGAACATCAAATTATATATTTTTTAATCGATGTATTTCAATTTTTTTTTTAATTGGATAGAAAATGATATTTTATTTTAAATAACTAATTGTTGATAAAGATTTAAGACTGCAAATGACCTCCACGCTCACTCACGCTTATATGCGGCACTTGATCAGAAAATTTTTCATTGCAGCCTGAAGGGTTGAAGTTAGGGTCGCCTCAATTATTGTCTTAATGGACTGCTTCAATTCAGTCAAATTCCTGGGTTTCGTTTTGTACACTTACTGCTTGGCATAACCCCATAAAAAAAAGTCTGGTGCAATCAGGTCAGGTGACCTTGGGGGACAGCGAAAAGTGGAGTTTAATTTATAAATTAATTTGTTTGGGAATTTTCGTTGGAGCTCCGCCATAACTGGTTTGGATATATCATCTATATGCAGTTACTCCATCGTGCTGGAACCAAATTTTGTTGAATATGATACGTCTTCGGCGCAGTTCTGGGTAAAAAACTCCTTCAACATCCTTAAATAATGGCTTTCATTGACAATTACTCTGTTACACTGCTTTCTTCACACAACTATGGCCCGACAATAGACCTTGATGAAACTTCTCACCACACAGTTACTCGTTCTGCTTGCAGTTCCGTCTCATGGAGCATTTCTGGATTAGATTCACTCCGTATACGGCAAATTTGCTTTTTTATATTGCCGTTTAGATCAAAATGGGCTCCATCAGACATGAACAAACAATTTATTAATGTGTTGTCTTCTTCGACCATTGCAATCATTTTTCGGAAAAATTCCAGGAGAACAGGTAAATCCAGAAGGTTTAACTTGCTTGTAATTTGGACTTTGTATGGAAAAAAGTGTAAGTCCTTATGAAGTATCCGTTGTTATGATCGTCTGCTAACTCCAATTTGCCATGGTAAGTTTCTAGTCGAAATGCTTGGATTTGGCTGTATTGCCGATGCTACAGCCGCCATTGTATATATAAACTATAGCATTGCATATATAAACTATAGTAATACCACTTGAAGTGCGCCATCTATCGACGAAAAACTAAGCTCTAGAATACCATGAGAAGCAACAACAACAATTTCCACCATTTTAATTGTTGTTGTTGCTTTATATGGCATTCTATAGAGCATAGATTTTCGTCGATAGATGGCGCACCTCAAGTGGTAATACTATAGTTTATATAGGACTTTACTCTATTCAGAAGTGCCACGCTATTAAACATATGGAACGTTGCATCGAAGAAGTTTCAACGCCAGAAGAAAGGTGATTATGTTGCTGAATTCACTGATGTATATTCGACTGAAGCCTTCGGACCAGCGACTCAACGCTCGCCGATGCAACTGTTTCAGCTCCAGCAAATTTAATTTGTGCATTGTTTGAGATCATTCATAGCCACATGTCACCTGTCGAAGCCGACCGCATTGTGAGATAAATACAGGGACGCTATGGCTGGCGACATTTTTCACAGAGTTTGAACAACAACTTCGAATTTCGATCGAGATGCTCAACGAAGCGTTAGTTGTGATCCAGGACATGTGCGACGGACGTTGGGAATACCAGCGCCAAATCGTTCAATGCACGATGCATTCAATCGCGAATTGCAACTGGATCAAGACTATGATCAAGATGAGCTGGCCGAGATAGTCCCAACAAATGTGCCGCTGTTACATTGGGAACAGGCAAGACATTCGTCATTTCGTTGATTCAGGGATTAATTCGGTCAAGATCTCAAATTGTGTTGGCTGTTGCATCCTCTGGCATTGCTGCCTTACATTGTTGGAAGGCGGCCGAACTGTACAGTCCACTTTGAAGCTGCCGATGAATCTTCTCACGGTTGACACTCCAACGACCATAACTCACAGCTATCTGTTAAGAAACTGGTGAGATGAACAATATGATTCAAGCGACAATCATCAAGTGCAAATTCAAAGAATAGGAAGTCCTTATTCCGCGAAATCTGATTACTCCAAGTTATCTTCCATTCCCATCCAAGCGGATTCAGTTCCCCGTTCGATTGGCTTTTGCGTTTAAAATCAATACTCGACTGAAAAGGTAAAGTATTAAGTCAATTTCGATAATTTTTCAGGAGAGTAAAAAAATGATTCAAAGCTGCCTCCCAAAAAATCTTTCAAGTGTAGACTTTATTGTACAAAGCATTTAGATTTCAAATTTTATGATTTTTTTTTTTTAATTTATTTCAAAAAGATATTTTTAAAGTTTCGCCAATTATAAGGAAAACTATGACTTAAGATAGTTTTAAATAGTATTTTATATTAATTTCCCAAATCTTAAGTTGAGATAAGATATTTTGCCTCGTCTTTTCGAAGGACGTTTTCAATTCCTATGTCGATTTAAGATGAGTTGCGCGTGAAAAGGTGGAAAAAAAGAGATTTAAGATGATATTTTCTGGTATTTATTTTAAAAATTTCAAGTCCTTAAGTCTATAGAGATAGACTTTTATATTTTAAAAAACAGAAAAAAATACTTACACAAAAAGAAAAAAAGTCAAACTAATAATATCAAAAAATAATGGAAAAACTGAACAAAAAAACTTAATTTGATTTTATTTAGCATTGTTTTTTTACGTGCATACGGTCTTAAAATTAATAAAAAAAATAATTACGAATTCAAACATTAGGTTTCTTATTCTGATTCGGCTGATAGATTTTTTTTTTTTGAATTTGCCATTCGCAGAATGGCTGCAGCACGCGAGTTGCTATACATTATACCAATGTATCTGAAAAAAGTATTTTAAAAAAGTTATGTACGAACTATCCTTGAAACAAAAAACTTTCTTGTAATTTATAAAGTATTCAATAATAAGTACATACCTTTTTTAGTTGTATGAATGTGTTTTATTAGTAATAATTTTTCTATCACGAAAACAACACTATCTGAAACACTAAGTGAAACACTAACTTAAATATTAACTGAAACACTAAATGAAAAAAGGAACTGAATTATTAACTCTTACTAAAAGAAAAACTTTCGCTCAAAAAGAAATCCAGAATCAAACTACGCTAAAAAATATCTTATGTTCTTGTTATTACGGATATTTTGTTTAGGTTTGCAAACGGTAAAGTATCCTATGACTACTTAGGGAGAGAAAATTTCAGTTTTAAATTCAAAAAATCATGTTATGTCGACATAAGATGATTTGCCTTTTCACACTTTTTCAGAATTTTTTTAAGTATTTTATCTTATGTCGACCTAAGGATGGCTTTTGTTTATGTTTGCATGCGTCAAAATATTTTAAGTCAACTTAATATGATTTACGATTTTAAAACAATAAAAAAGTCTAAAGTCAATATAATCTTAAGTCTATTTTAGGTTTTAAAATTAAGCAGAATAAACAATCTATTATATGCACTTAAGATATTTACCTCATGTAGAGATGTGTCTTTTGAACATAATATGAAGTTGTTTGTGTATATAAAAAAGCAAAGGAGTGAGATGGAAGGATGTCGATAAGATAGAACTGTAGTCCTTTCGAATGGCACTGAGGTTCAACAAAAAAACGCTAAATATCTTAAGTCGACCTAAGATACTTTACCTTTTCAGTCGAGAATTAATCGCAAGGCCAATCGTTTGAAGTCTGTGGGGAATTATCTCGAATTTCCCTGTTTTTCACACGTTTCCTGTTCGTGTGGTGGCAAACCGTCTTCGTTGTTTATTTTCACGCCGGAAAACTAATCGAAAAAAATTGTTTATCATATCGCTCTCCACTGATTTCGATTCCATTTAATGAATCAAATATTCAACGTTTTCTATTTCAGTCGGAGGCAACCTGATTCCTTTTACTCAAATAAATTTCCCAAATGGCTTCCATACAAACGCTGAATTGTTTTATTCTTTGCTGATGTGTTCTACAATTCCACCAGCTGATCCAAAGAAATTTAACCGCATCGTTAAAAACCAAAAAAAAACATATTAAACTACCAAAAACTGCATCGTTGTTTTATTTTACACTGAACTTTATGGCCAGAAAATCCTTTGAAAAGGTTAATTTCGCATTCATTCATGGACATGGCAGTGACAAAAAAAAAAGCAAGAGGCAGCAGAAGCAAACTCTCTTCTCCAAACTTGTCCCTTGGCTTTATTCGTTAATTAAAATTAATTATTATTAATCTTCCATGGTTATTCCCATTTGTGCTGATACATTGAGCAGCTCCTCTTTACGCCCCCTCCCTCCACATCAAAATTACAAAAAAAAAAAAGGATTCTTACAACTTTCTCGTTTTCGTTGGATGCACTCTTGTGTAAGTGTTGTTGTTGTATTTTTTTATATTATTTTTGTAAATCAATACCAACCGAGAATTCAGCCAAAGCGCATGATCCTGAAAGTTCTTAAGCTTTGCATTCTCGCCCACTATACATAATCATCATCAGGACACTCACTATACCTGTGAACCTGGAAAGGTAATGTATTTCGTGCGGGATGGGTGGTTGTTGGTTGTGGAATTGGGTAGCTTGACTGAGACTGTTCTGTAAGGTAAGTTGGCTGGCTGGTAGGTTTTGTTGCCGTTGCTGTTTTGTCGTTGTTCGTTGTCCCGCGCGTTCTTTAATATTTAAACACAACCGATGGCTTTTGTATGTGCAACTGGAGTGCTTTTTTTTCAAATCTCCAGTTCTCACCCCGATGGCACCTCCTCAGTGCCAGTGCCAGTGCCAGAAACAGAGACACAGGAGCTCCAACTCCATGTCAGAGGATTGAATAAGTAAAAAAAAAATATATATATATGTATATTCAACATCAGCGAAGGATAGCAAGGACTTTTATTGCTACCTGTTGTATATGATTACTGCATTAAAATCCGTTTGTGTTCATTTTGCACACACGACTAAACTAAGTAGTAGGTACTGTTATAAGTTGTAACTGGTAACTGTATCTATAATGTCTGTCGTTTGATAAATGCGAATGAGCCAAAGCAAAGCACAGTAATTATCTTGATTATACCGAACTTCACAAATTGATATGGAAAAGTGCAATATACCTTTGATGGGATGGATGTACGAGTAGCTTGTTGGAGTAGGTATCTTGTAGTCCTGTATACAGTTTTTTTCTGGATTGTGGATATTATTTATGGAAAATGATGGATTGTTGTTCTTGAAACTTCAGGGAAAACTTCTTTATTAATGCTTTCATTATTTATTCAGCACTTTTGGCACAAAAAAAAAACCTTCCTTCATAAGAAGCAGGATAATCATGGCACTCCATAGGGAGTGATAATTATTAAGGTGCTATTTATGAAATTCTTTTGAATATTTTATTGACATAAGTTTGAGCTTTGAGAATGTAATAATTTTCAAAATGATTTTTATATGTGCAACACTAACACATACAAAAACAAGATAATATAAGTTGTTTTGGAAAATTTAAGGTAAAAACATGTTGTGCAAGAAATCTGTAAAATGTTCATAAAATGTTGGTACCTTCTGTCTCCTATCTGTTCGAAACTCCATCAAAAGATATATTGATCATCGAAGAGCGAAGACGTTGAGTTGTTTTTTAAAAGTCCGATTCTGGTATAGTGATGGATGAAAGGCTACCGGTTCGTATTTACAAATATAAACTTTTACTTATTTACTTACTTAAGGTGGCGCAGACAGTCCATTGTTGACCACAGCCTCGACTAACAATCCTCGCCAGCTAGGCCGGTCCCTAGCCAGTGGCCTCCATTTGCCACTTGGATCGTCCCACCTTAGATGGGGTCTTTCAGAACTGCGTCGGACCTCCGGGTTGGAATTGAAAAGTCGGTGAGCTGCTGAATTTTAGTCCATACGAACCACACGACACAACCATCTCCAAAAAATTGCCTGATTTTTGACCAGATCAATGTCGCAGTATAGCCCGTACTGTTTGAACCATTGAATCTTCTCCTCCATACTCCATTGATACATACAGGTCCGAATATCACCTGAAGATTCTTTCTCTCAAAGCACCCCAGCCTGTATTCATATGATTGTGTCAGTGTCCACGCTTCTATCCCATAGAACAGGACTATGATGATAAGGGTCTTGTATAGTTGTCTTTGGTCGTTTGAGAGAGGACTTTGCTACTAAGATGCCTTCTAAGCCCGAAGAAACAGCGATTGGCAAGAGTGATTCTTCGACGGAACTATTCACTGAAAAAATTGTACATGCGACATTTAGGTGACTTATTCCTTTGTTGGCTCAGTTATCAGTTCAGAGGAGCTCGTTTTTCTTGTGGATAGGGAAGATGGTGCTGAGGTTCCTTTCTTTTTTCCCGAACTTCTTCTTGGTCAGGTGGAATTCTCAGCACCGAATGCGAATCTATGTACTACGACTTTTCCCTCGGAAGAATTGTGCACCCTTTGGTAGAACAATCGATCATTGCTTCTTTCGTACTCCCCCCCCCCGCCACCCCTCAATACATTCAGCCTCACGCTTTTCTAGTTATCTCTATTTTCTTTCTAGAAAGGCAATGTTCTTCCATTATCTTTTGCTGGCTTTGTGTGATAAGCTTCGTTTTTGGCCGTGTGTGGTTTGGTGTTCTTTGAGGTCGCCTAATGAAACCTAAAACATCAGTAGCTGCATTTTTGATGGCCAGTTTGCAATGTTTCCACTGAGCCTCTCGGTTTGGCGCAGGCACCGGGCTTGTCGAGAGGTAGGAAGATACATGGTTGGCAAAGGTTCTGGCGCACTCTTGCAGCTTCGCTATCGATCGCAACATAATCAATTTGGATGACAGTATATTGATCAACAGACCACCGAATCTCTTTGTGTAAACTGAGGTGTTGAAATATGTGCTATAGTTATGATGACACTTCGCCCGCAACAAAGTCGATTAGCCTGTGTCCGTTACCGGAAGTTTTGTCGTGCAGGCTGTGCTTTCCGATGGTCTAGCCAAAGTTACCCTCCTTTCCGATGTTCGCGTTCAAGTCACCAACAGTAATTTTGGTGTCGCTCTTCTTGGAAAAAAGGAGCTGGAGAAATCCAGAGTCACTAACCCACTACGGGGATGCGAAAGCTTCCGTTGGCCCTTTAAGTGATCATCCGCTACCTTCTCTATTTCCCTACCCTGACTAATAGTGAAAGGACCCAATGACCTTAGCTTCGAATATGTCGAAGTAGCTTATTGGTGTGCCTAACGTGCTGACTGTTAACGTCGCCGCGCCGTTGGTTCACTTACTTACCCAGGTTGCCAACAAAAAGGGGCAGGGAGATTATAGTATTGCTATTTTTCCATGTTCAACAATCGCGCTTATAAGTTCGGCAAGTCAAGTTCGGGTTGAAAAGAACAACATCAGAAAGCTACCACCAAGAGGTAAAATAAGCACAATTGATGCGTATAATACATCGTTGCAACACTGGGTATCGCCAAGTTGATACCAATCATAGCCCACCTTATATTCATACAGCACTTAGCCATAAAATATAAATATCCTTTTCAAAATTGGGTAAAGTCCTTAGATGAAAAACTCAAAATTTTTCAATCAAACTTTATGAATTTATTACATGCAATTTAAATCTCGGTTCGGTAATCTTTATGCATTCTGCTTGTCAAGACAAAAAGATGGAGATATGCCACTTCCTTGGAACCCATATCTTATTCTTTGCAAAAGTTTTTTTTAAAGGTTTCATGAAGCCCGCCGTGCGTTGGTTGTGTTCTTTAGTGTTGAAACTAGACAAAAATATTTTATTTACTTTGAAAGAAAGAATAAAATGGCAGTCAAAGCAGAGGTTAATGCAAATAACTCTCCAATGAACTACAACCAACGTCGCGTCGTAATAAAACACTCTGGAATGAGCTACGCCAACTTATCCAAAAGCCTTGTAAGGACGACATTCCTTTGTCACAAGAATAAATAATCTTCTTCCGATTTTTAGGGTCACAATCACAATCCATCCAAGAATTACCAACATTTTAATCAAATATCCGCCACAGACAATGTTTTTGGAGAGTTTACAACACAGTTTTGCAAGAGTCTATATTTTTGTGAGTCCAAACAATGAAACAAGCTCCGAAGCTATCCACTGTGCCATTTGCTTTTAACTAATGCATAGGAATGACATTGCGTCGATTTTGCAGATGCAATTTGTTTGTGAAACCAATGGAAAGTGAATAAAAATGCCAAATTTAGTAATTCAAATTAGAGTTTTAAGACGTTCATATAAAATGCTGTAGACTAGTCACTTTCCAATTAAATTGTACCTTCTTTTTTTGGTCTTAATCTATTATTTTATTATTTAAAAAAACAATTTCAATAGAGAATATTTTAAATTTTCGTTAAGACAAACAATACAGTGAATTTCTACCAAATATTTTGGCTCTGTAACGGAGTTACACATTTTCTCCCACCTCGCCAAACGCCGATGACTTCCTACAACACCCTACGAATGGAATCCCCATCACGTGACACAATACCCACCACTGCAATCTACGGACGCAATTCCGACTACCCTTCCACCCTCACCGCTGATTTGGACTGCCAGGCCACCCACTTCCAAATACCTATACACGGAAGTAGGCAAAAACATCCATCATGTAAGAAGAACTTCACATTAACAAGTATTTTTAACTTTTAGTGTTATAATTCACATTTTCTTTTTGCAGAAATAATCCATAAGTAGAAGTACAATTTTTCTACCACTGCCATTGGATTGCTATTTAGGATTTGCACGGATCTTCACTTCGATCAACGACGGAAGAAGTACCCAAGCAACAAACGACTCTACGAGGCAGCAGCGATAACACCGTTGGACAAGTATATGACGGAATCGGCTAGAAGGTTGGCGACAAATTTAGTCAACCATCCGAATCCTCTAGTGAGCACAATCAACAGTGAAGAACGGCATCCTGAACCACGATACCTGGACATAACTGCGCTAATGGACGAAGGAATTATCAGAATCAACGACGAAGAGGCTATTCAGTTTTACGAGGAAGCAGCGTCAACTTACCACCGTGGCTAGTAGCCAATCCACCAACACATCAAGGACAACCGGATTTGAACAACCCGAGATGGACACCCCCACTTGACTATTAATATAAGTATAATTAATGACAATTTTTTTTTTTTTTATTAAAAATGTATTATAAAATTATCAATGTATATAGTTAGGCCCCTAATGTGCCAACAAATATTTTTTTAAGTATCATAAGTAAAATAGAATAAGAATCAATTGTAAATATTAAATTGTACAATAAATAATCGTAAAAAAAAAAAAAAAAAAAAAAAATTACCTCACTACCATTGCCATTTGAAGAAGATTCTATTACAAATAGAGAACCGTAAATAGAGATCTCACGAAGGTACGCTGTCGGGAATACCAGCAGAAGTCTTACCAAGTCTTAGTAAAACTTTTGATCGTGGAGCGCTTCCTTGGAATCTCTACAGTTCATCATTAAGTAGTATATGAAAAATAACCTTTCAAGAAAATTACGATAAACAAAAACATCTTTTGGAAATCTATTTGTTCAGTTTTGTTGACTCATTTGACATTGACTACAATTTCAAAATGCTAAGGTCAAATGCAGGTTTGAAGCAGTACACCTATGTCAAAAAGCAGAATCACAGAAATTAGTGCAATTAGTAGGGGGCGAAACAACACTTCTTCTTTATTGAATGCTGAAGATCACACCTCCTCCGCCCTCTAATTAGCAATTTTAGAAAATAAAGAAACGTTTATATTTTGGAAAATAAATTATTTTAAGCAAGAAGGCATGACTAACCTATCTAGGTATTTAAGTCGAAAACTGATTTTAATACCAGCCACACACGTACACATACTTACACTACTTATCGCTAACGAGTATCTATAAAATTGCCAAATATAACTGTTTTCCAACAACTTGATTCTCCCCTATACCTAAACCAATAAAAAGAGAAATTACAAGAAAAGATGACAATTCAACAAGAGGATAAACCTACCATTATGGAAAAGCATTGAATTAAAAGCACAATTTCCCCGCAATAACAATCCGAAAATACTATACTTTACTATATTCACGAACAATAACTCGGAAGTTCGCTCTGTCCCCACATTCTTGCAGCCATTGCAGACCGTTTTTTGGAAATTTATTTGCCTACTTTGCCGAAAATCCTATTGTCAAGGAGCGGCATTAAAAAAAAGAGACGCCACTCCATGTCCTCTCACATCACTGTGATTGTGCTGTGCCACAGGCAATGCCAATATCCTCCAAGGAGGCTCAATTCGAATACTACGGTGGCAGTAGGGCAGAGGACGAGGACGACCGACATCGACATGAGAAAGAGAAGTCGAGGAGTTGTCATCGTTGGTTTCGTTCTTCGTATGTTGTAGTCATATTCTAAGTTGGAAATACTTCCCTAAATGCCGAAAGCAGTGCCGCATTTTATGACCCTAGGTAAGGTATAGATGCCCAAACTCCCGGTGTTCCAATAGATGTATGTTCAATGTTCATGTTCATGTAGCTAGTTACAAATATCTTCATTGCCGTTGTCGTTTTTCGATGTTTATCATTTGTGAAAGTATCTTTTGGTTATTATTGTAGAACGCTATCGACCGGAACGGCAACGGATCGCCGGATATTGGGTACCGAATGAATAGCAACAATACAACTATACAAGATACAACACTCCTCGAATAATACAATGTTCGCATTTTTATCAATAACCAATTATTATTTTTGTTTTTTTTTTTTTTTTTCTATTGTAAGTATATATCGATATCGATTGATATTGGGTATGGAAGATACCTTCAGATACTATGGCGGGGTATGGGTTAGGTATAGGGAAATATAGGGATAGCTTGGGAATATTGTTTGTATGCGTCTTGTAATGGAATAATATCTTCAAATATTTACCTAAGGCCCGAAGACACGCGGTTGAATATTAAAGGGGACCGGTAATGAAACCGTGAACACATGACATGTCAGATTTGATTCGTTCGAGTGTTTCTAGGAGAAGCAGAGTCCAAAAACCGAACCGTTTTGGAATTATTGTAGATCTAGAAGAGAAATATTACTTACTTATCTTGTTGTATTGCACAGTGTAATAATTTTTCTTTTTTATTCTGTTGTCATTCATCGGAATTTTTGATGTTCGTCTAATGAAATTGATTATTATGAATCGAAAGGAAATTAGTTTTTCATGCAATCAAATGGGGGAGAAAAAGTAATTTTGATAGAAAGTACAAATACTAGGCCGGATATACCTATTGGATATGTTCCTCATCGTAGTGCTTCAAAAGTGACGGCAATAATATTAGAAATCAATATAAACTTATTGAAGTGATTAACAGAGAAATGCCTGTCGTATGTAATAGTATACAATAGATTTCTAAATAATTTGTTTTAATTTACATATTTATAAGCATTTATACAGAGCACAACTTCTGAAAATTAATCTAGAATAACTGGTATCATACTATTGAAAATATATCGGGTTTTTCAATAAAGGCGGTACAAAAGTTTTTTTAAATAAAACAAAAACGATTTTGGATATCAATGAAATTCTTTATTCTTATGAAAGTACGTTCGATGCTTTTATGTATGAAAATCGATTTCTTTTGTATGGCCACCACGGGCACGCTTGCAGAAGTCCAGACGCTGAATCCAATTTTCGACGGTTTTCAAGAATAAATCGGCCGATACTGCTGCAATTTCACGTTCGATATTCGTACGAAGTTCATCAATCGTCACTGGCTTGTTGGCATAGACCATAGACTTGACGTAGCCCCACAGGAAATTGTCTAACGGCGTCAAATCGCACGACCGAGGCGGCCAAGCGACTGGACCATTTCGTGAGATAACACGTTCTAAAAACTTGGTTTCCAATAAATTGACTGTGACATTCGCTGTGTGGCTTGTGTTGCCGTCCTGTTAGAACCACATGTCATCCAAGTCCATATCATCCATTGGGGCCGGCCCATAAACCACACTAAACCGTAATTTTTTCGGGATGCAATGATGACTCATGGAATACGTGTGCTGCCTGACCAATACCGCATATTTTGTTTATTGACGAAGCCATGCAGCCAGAAATGAGCCTCATCGGTGAAGATGATTTTTCGATGAAAATCCGAATAATTTTCAAGTTGTTGCTCAGCCCAATTCACGAACATACGACGCTTCTGGTTATCAAACGGCTTCAGTTATTGAGTCAATTTAATCTTGTAAGGATGTAGACCAAGATCTTTTCGCAAAATTCGCCACAATGACGTCACAGAGATGCCCAACGCTTGAGAACGAAGTGTGAGAGACACATTGGGGCTTTCTGCAACTGAAGCCTCAGCGGCAGCAATATTCTCGACACTACGGGCACTTCTTTGTCTCACTTGCACGGGAACATTTTGTACTGTGCCTGTGGATTCAAATTTTTCCACTAGACGCTCAATTGTTGATCTGCTAGGACGATTATGACGACCATAAATTGGACGTAGCGCTCTTAACGTTGAGGCCACTGACTCCGAATTTCGGTAGTAAATTTTAATAATTTCGACTCGTTGTTGGCTCGTATATCTTTCCATCATGAAATGGCAAATCTTACTGAAGAGAAATGTCAAAAGAACGGCAAGAAATATGCCGTCGTTTGCTGTCCCTGTCGCTATACTTTTGTAGAGTCCTTGTTGAAAAATCCTTTACTTACATTGATGGCATGACACCTCAGGAAGCGAAGTAAGAAGATGAATGACGATTCCATTCGAGTTCACAATACTTTTTGAAAAAAGAATGTAGAACATCTTGATTTCTCCCTCTCTTGGTTTCCGGAAGCTGCTATCGACAGCAACACTTTAACTCTACCTGAAGCATAGGGCGGCCATGAGACCCTTCCATCTTACTCTATTTACAGCAGGATACTTCAGCTGTACAAGCTACAAATTTTGGGTCTCAACTTGTGACCTCTACCTACAGTTGTTTTACTTGCTCTATAGGGCAAGTATTGGTTTCGTGCAGAAAAAAAAATCGAGGTTTTAATCAAACATGACATTACGATGATATAGAAGCCCAAAAAAGTGGTTTTCGCCATACCGTCCGTCGGTCTGTCTGTGCGGATGTGCGTATGTGCGTCTGTGCGCTTTTTCACGTCAAGCTACAGTCTAAACGGCTTGACGGATTTTCTTCAAACTTGATATATAGCATTTTCAAGAAAAACGGTTGTTGAGATTTTTTTTTATTTCGTCTTAGCCCGGCTCAAACTTGTACCTTTCAAGTAACGGTTTTTTTCAATTTATATTTTCTCGAAAACGGCTCTTACGATTTTGATTAAACTTAAAATTTAGCTAACTTTAAGCATTTCTAACAAAACTGCATTTTTTGTTTTTGGCTCAAATGGTCATAACGCAAATCAGGTTTTAACGGCTTTTTTTCAAATAGCCATAAGTTCACAACGGCTTGATTGAATCAACTCAAATTTTGTTTGACATAGTTTTTCACAGTGTTCTATAGGATGGTTTAGTAAATTTTTCACTGAAGCCTTTCTAAACGATGGCTTCCATACAACGAGCCGTTGAGTTTTAGCCAACTTTTTTGGTTTTTTCTAATTTTCTCGAAAATGGCTCTAACGATTTTGATAAAACTTTGTGTGTTATATTCTTTTAGTGTTTTTAAGAGAACTGCGTTTTTAATTTTTGGCTAGAAATGCAAATAACGGAGATCTGCTCTTAACGGCTTTTTTTCAAATGGCCATAAGTTGTCAACGGTTGCATCGAATTCGCTCAAATTTTGTTAAGTATAGTTTCTTTCAGTTTGCTATCAGATGGCATTAATTATTTTTTCAGTTTCTTTTTCTTAAATGGTGGCTCGTATACAAAGAGCCATTAGTGTTAGGCCAATTTTTTCGTTTTTTCTAATTTACTCAAAAAAGGCTCCCCCGATTTTTATGAAACTTTGTATGTAACATAATAGAATACTTCAAACAAAACTGCATTTTTAGTTTTTGGCTATACATGATAATAGCGGAAATTACTTTTAGCAGTATTATTAATTTGGCCATAAGTGGACATTTGTATCATTTATAACACCCAAAAGCAGCGCCGGATCTAGGGGGGGGGGGGCAAAGGGGGGCACTTGCCCCGGGCGCCTGGCCTTGGGGGCGCCAAATGGAAGATAAAGAAATATAGGAGAGCAAAAAAAAAAGAGTAGTTATTCAACATTTGAACATCAGGGCGCCAAAGTAATGCAATGTTTATTTATTTCTTGTTCCAAATATGAAAGAAATATGTAATGAACCACTTTCGTCGCCCTTTAAACGAATTCGTAGCCCCTCATGGGGGCGCAAAATTGGAAGATGAAGAGAAGAGGTCTTCAACTTTTGAAAATGATAAACAAATTCGTTGCCCTTCTGCAGGGCGCAAAATTAAAAGGTGAACATTGAAAAGAGAGTCAAAAAAAAATTTGGAAATGATGCTATGTTTATTTATTTCCTGTTCCACTATGAAATATGTAATGAACCACTTTCGTCGCCCTTTAAGCAAATTCGACGCCACTCATGGGGGCGCAAAATTGGAAGATGAAGAAAGAAACGAAAGTAAAAAAAAGGTCTTCAACTTTTGAAAATGATAAACTAATTCGGTGCCCTTCAGCAGGGCGCAAATTAAAAGATGAGCAAAAAAAGAAGTAAGAGTAAGAGTAAAAGAGAGTCGCAAATGTAGGAAAAATCCCTTTTTTTTGGTACTGAAAACGGCTCTGCAATAGTTTGGTAGACTACCAACCGTTTACTGTCACTAAAATGCAGCTCAAATGTAGTGTAGTTCGACTTATTTCATATGATTTCATACAAAGAATACGTGCATTTCAATTATTGTAGTGCAGTTCCACATAGTGCGGTATGGTATATAAACAAAGAGTGAACCATCATCTGTTCGTCGTAATTAGTTGCGCACAATGGTGAAGCTGCAGCTGTAGTACGTAGCATGTCAAATTTAAATGTTCGTTAATCGTATTGCACGGCTACAATGTAAAGTAGCAGCTGCAGCACAGAAAGTAGCTGAAGTTGAAGTCGACTGAATTTGAACTTCACGAACGTGCTGCAATGGAAAACAACAACAAACGAAATGGTGGACACGATTTTTGTTTGAGTTAAGTGCAACACCATTTTATTCGTGAATGCTGCTTAGTGAGCTACTTTTTTTGACATTTACTCCGGCGCTGAGTGCTACTGCTGCAGCTTCACCATTTTGCGCAGCCAGTTAAGCATAGTTCAAGAGTTGACGAAAAACCAGATAAGACCTTCCCATTTGGCATGTGTCTCCTTGACGTAGAGCGCAAAACATAACAAAAATGCAAGGGTGATGTGTGTTCGTGACGTAGACGAAACAAAAAAGAGAACGTGAAGGCGCTAGGTTTGAATTCGATACAACCGTTGACAACTTATGGCCATTTGAAAAAAGGACGTTAAGACCAGATCTCCGTTATTAGCATTATTTGCAAAAAACAAAAAGCGCAGTTCTGTCAAGAACACTAAAAAAATATGTAACACACAAAGTTTAATCAAAACCGTTAGAGCCGTTTTTGAGCAAATTAGAAAAAACCAAAAAAAGTTGGCTTAAACTGAACGACTCGTTGTATGGGAGCTATTATTTAAAAAGCCTTCACTGAAAAATTTACAAAACCATCCTATAGAACACTAAAAAGAACGATGCCAATGCCAAACGAAGTTTGAGTCAGTTCAATCAAGTCGTTGCGAACTTATGGCCACTTAAAAAAAGCCGTTTAAACCTGATTTTCGTTACGACCATTTAGCTAAGTTAAATTCTGAGTTTAATCAAAATCGTTAAAGCCGTTTTCGAGCAAATTCAAAATGAAAAAAACCGTTACATTAAAGGTACCAGTTTGAGCTGGGCTAACACGAAACAAAACCAAGTTTGAAGAAAATCTGTCAAGCCGTTTAGGCTGTAGCATGACGTAAAAAAGCGCACATCAACACAACCGCACAGAGACACAGACAGACCGACGCACGGACGGTATGGCGAAAACCACTTGTTTGGGCTTCTCTATCATCGTAATGTCATGTATGATTAAAACCTCGATTTTTTTTCTGCACGAAACCAATACTTGCCCTATAGAGCAAGTAAAAATGAAAAAGAATTTTTGTTGTGTACTACTGAGCTATTTCACTAAAGCTGTTCTATGGATTAGTTATGATTTTGTATATAGGTGAGTAAAAGTTAAATGTGCAATCAAAATATCGGACAGAATCACAAATAAGCATACAGCCTTTTAACTTTTTATGAACAACATTAGCAGGTTCTCCGCTGTCGTTTATTGAAATAGAAAAATTATGAAATCAATCTGGATATGGCACATACCCCAAAGGTTTTATTTTGCACATACGCCAAGATTGCATTTTGAGTAATCAGTAACATGAGAACCCTCAGCCATGCCTTATTTTCTTAGGTTGAACATAAGCTTTTGTCAACAGCATCAAGCATTAGAGCATAAAGATAAAAACAGGTTAAGGATACGAGTTCAAGTTTTGTACTTAAACTTAAAAAAAATGCGGGGGGGCGCCAAATTCAACTTTTGCCCCCCCTTGAACAAATCCTAGATCCGGCGCTGCCCAAAAGTTAACGTCTTAATTTTAAATATTAAAGGTTTTTTAACGTTAGCTCCCGTATATCGGTTTTTCCAGTTTCAGTCAAATTTTTTTTAGGTTTTACCAAATTTTTCAAAAATGAGTTCTTCTTATCGATCGAAAAGTTTGTTTTAATCGTACTATTGCACCCACAGAGCAAGTACGTGCGACCCAGTCGTGAATTTTTTTTTTTTTTCTCAATTAACCTTTTCACCTTGAGGATTCCATTAAAAAGAATACCTTGGCCTTCAGTTTTCATCACAAAAGTTCATAGCTTTTACTAGAAATGTTGGCAAAGTATTCCACATGTAACAGGCTCATATATAGCAGCACAGATTTCACGTTGGATTCAAAAAGCTTCAAGTTGGTAAGAAGCGAAGTGAATTTTCACACTGTAGAAAGGATTCCGAATGCATTAAGAGAGTTAATCATTTAAACACTTGCTTCCCTTTTTATAGGTACTATTATGCATCCGTAAAATATAGAGAAAAAAATTTGGACAATCAAACATGAACGCGGTTTTTGAAATTAGCATTCTAGCTTTAAAACATACGGTCCGTGCCATACGATTTTTAATGAAAAATTAATTTTCCTCAAAAACGGTACTTACCATTTTGATAAAACTTTCTGAATGGTGTTTTTTGTGTAAACTTTATATTTTTGTATGAATGGTTTTTTTTTCAGGAAAATTCTTATAACGGTACCTCCCATATTACCAGTTTTTTTAAATCAGATTTTCTCCCCAAGACCACTGTGACACATAAGAGAAAGTTCATGCGACCCAGTTGTGCACTTTATGCCCTCAAATAAAGCTAAGTGAAATAAGGCCAAACAGATTTACTCATTCAAAATTAAATTAAAAATCGAAAAAAAGCGATCCGAAATGGGTTCCATTGGGATAAAATCTTTCATCTTCACCCACTAGCCACCACCGACCATGGCATTCATAACATAAGAACAAAGACAGAACATAACCCTGTCTTACTCCTCGTCGCACTTCAAATGCATCGGGAAGATGTTCATTGTTCGAAACGAAACACATTGCTAGGTTGTAGAACTCTTTTTATAATAGTAACATGCCTCTAGCATCAAGAGATTTCCAGATAACATCACGTTTAACGTGATCAAAAGCTTTCTCGAAATCAACGAATATTAGTTTTAAGTTTTAACGGAAACATTTAAGTTTAAGCCACGACAAATACTTGGGTCAATGAGCGCTGTTGTATGGTTCTTGTATTATTTGAACTGAAAGTCTCTGTACTGTAAAGCAGATTTTCGTTGCTGTATTGTTCCTAGAACTAGAAGCAGGTGATGTTTGCTTCCTGCGTACGCATTTAATTTGAGAACAGCTTCATAGAGGCACAATATATCGCAGGCATCGAATCTAGGTCATACAAAACTCTGCGACCGAGGTGACTACGGTTTCTCAGGACTCAATTTAAAATTATGCAAGCACATGGTTATCGAAAAAAGGAAGAAATGCACAGAGTTCCCCAAGCGAAAATATGGCCCTTCAGAAAGATTTCTCAAATCGCACGTTGGGTTAAAAACCAATCACGACACAGGTCAATCGTTGAAGATGATTCTGTTCTGAGGAAATCCAGGCCACGTAGTTCAGGTATTAGCAGGAGAGGAAGCTTAGTTTGTATTGCAAGGCCCAACCCAATATCAGAGTAAACTCCTATTTCTGTATTAAAACTAATTACTTACTTACTTATACTTAAGGTGGCGCAGACATTCTATTGTGGACAACAGCCTCAATCAACAGTCCTCGCCAACTAGGCTGGTCCCTAGCCAGTGGCCCCCAGTTGCGCGCACCAAGTTGGTTGAGGTCGTTCTCCACTTGATCGCGCCAACTTAGATGGGGTATTCCAGAACTGCGTCGGCCCTCCGGGTTGGAATTGAAGACTCGTCGGGCAGGAGCGTTTTCGTCCATACGTTCCACATGGCCCAGCCATCTAAGCCGCTGTATTTTCAGCTTCTTAACCAAGTCAATGTCACTGTATAGCCCGTACTGTTTGAACCATTGAATCTTCTCCTCCATACTCCATTGATACATACAGGATTGAAAATCACCCGAAGAAACTTTCTCTCAAAGCACCCCAGCCCGTATTCATCCGATTGTGTCAGTGCCCATGCTTCTGCCCCATAGAGTCCTATATGATGATAAGGGTCTTGTAGAGTGTCTCCTTGGTCTTTTGAGAGAGGGCTTTGCTACTAAAATGACTTCTAAGCCCGAAGAAACAGCGATTGGCAAGAGTAAGTATCGATCTGGAATTCTTGGGTCTTTTCTAAAATCTGTCGAAGTGTGAAAATTTGGTCGACGGTGACTTACCGATCCTGAAACCACACTGATAGCGGCCAATCAGTTCTAATTACTTATTGTTTTGGAACTGAAAGCGAATCTTTCAAAGTCAAATGGCAACAACAGCCTGGACAATATTGGCTGGATTAAGTATTTCGTCCTTTTGAAATTCAGATAGAAAATCATTGAAAGTATTTGTCATATACATTTCCACCTTGATTTCCCCTTCAATGAAACATTTCTCCCCCTGAACTTCGCCTCTATTCGCTCCACAAAACCACATATTCAATCAGTTTCAAAAACACATCTGAAATTGTTAAATTCCCTGATATCCTTTTCTTAGCCCTCACTGTCTGCGTAGCGAAAAATTCCTTATGTCAGAATTCAGTATGCACAGCGAAAACGGAGTACCTACCTATCAGTATCCGTATGTCTCCCCCTTAATTTTCCAATGACGCATTCGAAATTAAATTTCATTCAAAGTCAAAACTCCTTGCTGCACACATCACTTAGAGCAGAAACACCACATAAACGATGACATCTGTTTGAAATTAGGCGGAAGAAATAAGTAATAACATACACACAGCCGAAATGGAAAAACACCAAATCCTTTACAAAAACAACAACAACAACAATATCAAGGAGGAAAAAATTGTAGGAAAACAAAAACATTTCAATCTCGGATTACATTCCGAAAAATTAATCATAAACAAAACAGGGGGAAGCAATAAACATCAGAATACGACACCACATAAATACCCTCGCATATACCGTCGTCGTAGTATGACTTTTGTCTCCTGCTGTGGCAAAGACGGGCCTGGCGCAGCCTAAATAGTTTCAATGTCGCAGGACGTTTAGACGACGCGACGCGACACCACTCGACGGTTGCATAAGAATGTTCATGTTTTCGGGCGGTGGTGTACGGACTACGGAGTATGTGCTAGTGTAGTACTTCTGCTTCTATAATTATAGTATACAACCGAACTGCTTGCAGACATCCAAAAAGATAAGTTCTGTATTTTATGAAGACAAAAACAATTCTAATGCTTATGGGTTGGATGCCATGATGGTTCAAGGAGTTAAACTCTTCAGGATACACATAACTGCTAGCTTACCTACTCCTTGCAGTCATATCATTGTTTGAGTTAGAGACGAGGAACGAAATTAGGCAAAGAATATATAGTTACAACGAAACCGGAACTGATTGTATAAATGTTTTGTTGTGTCAAAGTTGACAAATCACTGCAATTTATAAACGAATCCAATCGACTTCGACGGGAATGAGAGTTGCCATTGCTGTTAAATTAAGAAAATGATTAGATACATTGATTCGATTTTTAAGACAAACATATGTAAGCATAGCTTAATAATATTTTATAGTTTGAAGATTATTTTTAACCTTTATTCTAAATGTTCGTATTTGTCTGTTACAGCCAAAACTTTTAACTAGCTTATATTTTCAAAGTAGAACTTAACGTTTTAATGAAAAGATATTTGTTCTACATAGGTTCTTAATAAAGTACAGGTTGGTGATGTAAACGACGGACGCTGAGATATAGGTAAGATCACTGCAGATAAGAAAAAATTCAATAACATTAATTTAGTGTGGCTGATGTACAATTACTACTGCCGCAATACAAAAAGGGGTGTGCCAAGCCCAAAGTTGAGACTTTTTATAGCCAAGGCAATTACAATCAGGCCAGTGACATTAAATTTTAAGCTTGCAGATCAAGTTGAAGAAAACAAAATAAAACAAAGCAAACAATTTTAAAGAATATATTTTAAATGGAAATAGGGATTATGGGTGTATTTCACAATTCTTGAACGATAACCTTCTCCGTTACCAAGGAGTACAAACCAAAATGTCTATCTTCGTACTTCAAAACTGCGACCGATGATTATAAAACATTTAAACATTAATGTATATTAAGATTCTTAGCGGAAACAACAATTAAAAGTGGGCGTGTCCTAAAAAATTGAAAACAAATTTAAAACGCTAATTAATTGAGCATTGATCGTTAGTCAATTTGTAGGCATATGTGTAAAACTACAGCTGAACCGAGTAGTTTTCAAACGATCTTACCTTAACTAAGGTTTTTTTAGTAATCACACCTTTAAAAGTGGGCGTATTGAAAAAATTTGCAAATGTAGAGATATATTTCTTATATAACGGACGGAAAAAAAGGTTAAAATTGAATATTCTTAGTACCTTAAATTTTTAAAACTACCTTATTTGTTCTTTTATGAAAAGTGGGCGTAAGCCACACCCGAAATTTAAAAATTTCTTTTCATACACAAACTTCTTAGTTTTGACTAAGAAATGCACGATTTATTATAAGTATACCATTTATTTGCAGAAAATTTTTTTTTATATCTTATAGGTAATGACAATTGGGCGTCATCGTGTCCCAAAATTATTTTTTTACTTGCTCTATAGGGCAAGTATTGGTTTCGTGCAGAAAAAAAAAATCGGTTTTAATCAAACATGACATTAAGATGATAGAGAAGCCCAAAAAAGAGGTTTTCACCATACCGTCCGTCGGTCTGTCTGTGCGGATGTGCGGATGTGCGTCTGTGCGCTTTTTCACGTCATGCTACAATCTAAACCGCTTGACGGATTTTCTTCAAACTTGATATATAGTAGTTTGAAGAAAAACGGTTGTCGAGGTTGTTTTTATTTCGTTTCAGCCCGGCTCAAACTGGTACCTTTCTAATAACAGTTTTTTTCAATTTGGATTTTCTCGAAAACAGCTCTAACGATTTCGATTAAACTCAAAATTTAGCTTACTTTAAGTATTTCTAACAAAACTTGCGTTTTTCGATTTTGGCTCAAGTAGTCCTAACGAAAATCAGGTTTTAACGGCTTTTTTTTCAAATGGCCATAAGTTCGCATTGGCTTGATTGAATTGACTCAAACTTCGTTCGGCATCGTTCTTTATAGTGTTCTATTGGATGGCTTTATAAATTTTTCAGTGAAGCGTTTCTAAATGGTAGCTCCCATACAACGAGCCGTTGAGTTTTAGCCAATTTTTTTTGGTTTTTTCTAATTTGCTCGAAAATGGCTCTAACGATTTTGATTAAACTTTGTGTGTTATATTTTTTTAGTGTTTTTAAGAAAACTGCATTTTTAGTTTTTGGGTACACATGATAATAGCGGAAATTTGATTTAACAGTATTATTAATTTGGCCATAAGTGGACATTTGTATCATTTACAACACCCAAAAGATGACATCATAATTTTAAATATTAAAGGTTTCTTAACGTTAGCTCCCATATATCGGTTTTTCCAGTTTCAGTCAACATTTTTTAGGTTTTAACAAATTTTTCAAAAATTAGTTGTTCTTAGTGATCGAAAAGTTTGTTTTCATCGTACTGTTGCACCCACAGAGCAAGTACGTGCGACCTAGTCGTTTATTTTATTTGATTTAATACTTAAGATTTTTATATACAAAAAAAAACCTTCAAAATGTAATGTTTTTGGCTCTAATATAAGCATTGTTATTTTATAAAAACAATATTAATATGGTTTTGTATGAAAAGTGGGCGTCAACCACGCCCAAACTGAAACATTTTTATTTAGTTGGAAGAAGATTTTAGAGTTCTGCTTTGATCGTAACTGTACAAAAAACATAATTTAATTTTGCCAAATTTAGGTTTAACAAAAATGGCGATCGTGAGCGTGTTTGTTGGGCGGATTTGAATGGTTCAAAAACTTAGCTTTACTCTTGAACCAAAGATAATACATATCAAATTTCAGCTTTTAATAAAAAAAATCGTACTGTGAAGGAGGTTTATTCCCCTCCGTGTAGCCGGGAGGGTCAATTTTCTAAAAAAAAATTGAATTAAACCGGAAAACAAATATTTAAAATAAGTTAAAACTAATCTTCCGAAAAATTTTAAGTAATTAAAAACTTTTTTTTTTTTGTCAACTCTCTTAATATATTCAAAGTTTTATTGAAGTAAATAGCCTTAAAAATTGAAAAAATAAAGTGCACGACGCACGTGGTCTCACGAACTTGGTCTAATGTGTTACAGTGGGTTCTTGAGATTTTGGAAAATAAAGTGCACGACTGGGTCGTACGAACTTGCTCTAATGTGTTAAAATGGTCTTTGGGCAAGAGATTTTCGAAAAAAAAGCATTGAAAAAACCATATGAAATTTTATTAATCACTTAAAAATCACTAATTTGAACGTTTTTCGGAACGGTGTAACCAATATAAATTCTTTTACTGTTTTGAATTTTAAGGAAAAAAAATTTCAATTTTCAATTTTCGTTTTACCAGTTTCTTTCAAAAAACCTTTCAAAAAAAGCTTTTCAAAAACATATAATGCAAATTATTTTTTGAGTAGGTATGCCAACATCTAGCAGATGAAAGTTCTTATTAAAAAAACAGAAAGTTTTAAAATGTCGAATATACCGTTTCTGAGAAAATTTAAAAAATAATTATAACTTTTTTTTAAAAAACTCAAACAATTTTATTTTTTAAATTGACGAAATTATTGTTATTTTCATTTGGGCATGCTGTTCAATTGTGTTACTTGCCATGGCGATTTGGCATCAATAACTGAATAACAAACAAAAGATTTGACAGATGTCACCAATGATGTCACCAAAACAACATGGTTGCATAAATCTACCCTCGCCAAATGAATAACCCGTAATATTTTAGGTCTGTTTAAATTACTCTCTGATAATGTACATTTTTTATTGAAAAATATTTTTATTGATTGAATTTAATTGTAAACTCTAAGTTATACATTTTTGGAACGAGGGATGTATAGGACATAGGATAACATAATGCTACATGCATTCTGTATGTATAAGTGCGGTTGTTGTAGTGTGTCGTGCATTTATACGTTCTCATTTTAAGCATTTTCCTTTTTCCCTTATATTTTTAGTCCTTAAACTTTGTAGAAGTTTGACTGCTCATTCTGTGAACCCAGCTCACCAGAGTCTGTTTCCTTATCTACGCAATTGAGGGTTTCTTTCTTCCAGCTAAGACGATGCAACCAGACCAAGTCAACACACTAAAGAATCCCGGTTCCACAAGTCAGTCAGTACTCGGTAGGAGCTTCTGTAAAGGACACGTTGTACAAGAGGGTTCGTAGCGTCGCGTCGTCGTGTAGTAAGAAACTCGACTCGACGTACGACTAATATAGCAGCCAGCTGGTTTTCCCGTGAACTTTGAGCTTGAGTTTTAACACATTTTCGTTGAAACTATCGATCCATGTGTTTCGTTACATTGAAAACGGATACTTTTTTTCCAGGATGTGAATGAGATACACTGTCAAGGGAATGAGTCCTCTTCATGATGCTATATGTAGATGTTGAATCCTGGTGCCTTATATGGAAGGATAGGGCCACTGAAGAAGAATCGTCATTCTCATTACATTGGCAGCACTCTCACTGAGTTCCATGAGTACAGAATGGAAAGGACAGACTTTAAGTGTGTGTTTGTGTTACTGTACTTACTCTATATACATATATGTATAGGTAGATATATGATTGTGCATTTTGCATTTTATGCTGCACTTGCAAGGATAACGAACCCCGGTGTGCCGGTGTACGAATGATGATGAAATGCGGGCGGTAGCTATGGTGAATTTCTTACAAGCTATTTAAAATATACAATTTAATGTAAATCAACAGAAAGGAAAATGATTGTGCTTGAAAAAAAGGGAAGACGTCACGTGAGACTTGAGACGACGATTTGTGAAAAAGAAAACGGAAGTAAAAATAATTTTAAAGAGTAGCTATAGCTACGAGCTAAGACCTATCTACATCCTAGAGATTGAGCAGAAGGAAGAGGAATGTGGATTGCACATTCCGCTCGCTGTTATTTAACTAAATGAGAAGTCATTACTTTTTGAAGCTCTTATGTTGAAATGAACTAAGCTATGAAGAGTATAATCCTTATTTCAGAGAAAACAGATTCTCCTTCCTTTTATACACAACCTACAAGCTACAACCATCATATAAGTAGGGTTTTGTGTGAAAATGGAAACCAATAAAACTATTGGCACGTTTTGCTACTTATGCTTCAATATCCATTTCAGATTTAGGTATGAGTAAAAGCTGATAGAACATACGTAGAAGTTAAACATGGATGTTCTTTTGTTATCATTAGATGATGCTATTTTAGCAAAATGAACGGATGTGTCTTGATTTTAATCGGCTTATGCTCATATCATGGAATAAGTTAAGTTAAGATACCTACCTGATATAGACGTTGGAGCAAATTTCTAAATAAGATATTACAAAAAAAAAATCTTGTTGTTTTATGAGCTCTAGCTGTCTAGATCATGGAAATCAAAAGGCCTTACAATAAAATTGCTTTTAATTTTCCTTTAAGAATTCAATTTTAATATGCTAAGAAGTGTTGATGTGTTGTTGGGGGTGTGAAAGGTGCGGTTTTGAAGTGAAACTTCTTTAGGCGCATGGGGGTAAAATTTTTACTGATGCAGCGGAAATAAGCGTGGCTTCCGTCCCAGAAAATGGAGAGAGCGATTGACAGAGAGTGAGGAAGGGCGAACGTAGCATGAAACACATAGCCATGGAGCGAGAGTAGGGACTAGGGAGCAAACGAGTGAGAAAGATCGAGAAAAAGAGAGTGAGATAGAGCGAAAGTCGCATCACGCACAGTGCCATGGGGAGAGAGATCTGTAGGTTAGGTAAGGCTTGTTTTATAATAGCACAAACTGCTTTGCATATCAACTGTGGGTAGGTCGGTGGCTGATGGTTAAAAATAGAACGGTGGGTAGCAGGGACGGTATGCATTGTGTGTGTCTTAGCAGACAAAAGTGTTTCGTATATCCACTGTAGGCAGAAGTGTTCCCAGATTGGTTGTTTTTCCCACCAAAATGGTTGGAAAAAAAACTATTTGGTGGATAAAGTAGTGGGACAAAATTCTTGGTGGTTTTCACCAAAAATACAAATATGTAAAATTAAGGCTTAAAGTTTGATTTAACAAAAAAATATTAATTGAGGTCAGCAAGTATTTTTTTAAAACAAAAAGTAACATTTTTCTTGTTAATTCCCGAAAACCGAATTATGACAATTGTTATTTTTATACTCTAGGTAACTAATGAAAAAGTACAAGACTTTAGTTTCATTCCATAAGGCTATCCCTACACTAATAAACTTTTTGCGATTCCAGTTTCAAACTGGTGTTAAATCGATTGCTTTTAAGCTGAATAGTGTGCTTTCAATACTTAATTACATGCGCAAACTTAACGAGTTGACTGCAATGCGATCAAATTGACTACGGTTTGAAACTGGGATATCAAATTTTTGACGCAGGTGCGAACGTGGGTCAATGGTTTTTTTTTTTTTTTTTTTGGAAAATGCATTGAGTAGGTTTTTAGCCTTTAACTTTCTATTAAACAAAATATGGTGGTTTTTTCCCCTACATTACAAATTTAGTGGAATTTTATTTCGAATCCGGCGGGATTTCATATATTTCATCTGGCATCATTGGCAGTCAGGTGGTTGATGGTTTTAAATGGATTGGCGGGTAACAGGGATGTGACTTGGTTTGTGGTTAAATGGTCGCTGAAAGGTTGATATGAAAAATGTGATGTGTATATTATTAAAAGTACGCACGCACTTTTTTTAAGAGTGTCAGGACTATTTTGTATAGGCGTGAGGTGCGCCTCCAAATCATTCATCACTTAACTGACTTTAAAGCACCGGACTGAGCTCCGAGTTTACTCCGTTGAGCATTTCTACTTCACTTATTTTTAAAGTCTTAAAATTGCTAAGTCCTTCAAGTCAAAATCTTTGTCTGATTTCGCATATTAGAGAATAAATTTGGGTAAAAATACTGAGTCTCATCGAAGTTTTTTTTCGGTGGAATCGTATTTCTTGTTTCGTTTGGAATGTGTTTATATATGTATGTATATACCCTATTCCATGGAATGGGTAGGTATATTGTATTTGGTGTGGAGTTTTTAACATAGAGAAATAACATCATCAGGTTACTCCGAATTAAATGCTTTGCCTCAATTTTTGAGGTAGAAAGCTGATTTTTTTTATATAGAGTAAGGCTATGTTCTTGAACCGGCTTAATCCACACACAAACACGCCCACATTATTTATATATGTATTTGAGCGAAAAACATTAAATTTATATTATATACCTTGTGTATGAAATCAAAAAAAAAATATTTTGGGCGTGGCTGACGCCTACTTTTCATTAGAAATTAGTCGCAAATAAAAAGCCTGGGCCTGGCTTACACCCACTTTTCATGAAAGAACGAAAAATGTAGTTTTAAAAATTTTAAGGTAGATTCCGATATTAAATTTTAACCTTTTTTCCGTTTGTTATTTGAAAATATATAATACATTTCTTTGCGTGAATTTTTTCAATACCTACGCCCACTTTTAAGGGCGGAATTTTTATAAAATACCTTTATTCAGGTAAAATCGTTAAAAAACTACTGTATTCAGCTGTAGTTTTAGGTACACATATGCCTAAAAATTGATAGATTACAGCCTCAATATTAATTTAGGTATAGGTAACAACTGTAAAAAAAAAGTATTTTTATATACAAAAAAAGAACTGACCTCGAAAACTGTCTTAAAATATGTAGAGGTAGGCTCCTCAATAAATATACACCATCTTCCCACGTGATTTTTACATGATGGAATCATCAGTAGTGACATAAGCATCATATTCTATATATCTGCACATTGAGACGAGGAGACAACATGCTATATTAAAATCCATCTGTCACTGGAAATCCCTTACAAGCCCTCCAAATGTGTTCAAATAACAAATAAAATACATTAAATCCAACCCACACGCGCATAAATGTAAATACCGCCACAATACTGCTGCTAATAAGCCAACTTTCCAAATCCCTAAATCCCTATTCCATTAGCGTCCAGGTGGACCAATTACTCTAGTAATCCTTTCATTTGTCATATACATATTATACAGCCAGGTATGGGAAGGTATATTATGTAGGTTGTAGGTATTGTACAGATATGGCTGGCGATGACGATGATGGCGTCTCCTGTGCTGATGCTGATGTGATGTTCAAACACAGCATATAGGTTCATTTATCTTTCTACCCGCAAATGTAAATAAAGAGTGAAAAATGCAAAAGAAAAATCCTTTTGGTCCTTTACACATCAAAAAACTTCAGAATACCAGGATTCACATCACAGCAGGGTAGAGAGAACATACTCGTATAGGTGTATCTATGTATGAGTGTGTGTACAAATATCCAGATGCACAGTGTGAGGAGAGAGTGAGATCTATTATCAGAAACCAAAATTGAATTGAGGAGATAATCTCATACGGCCTGAAATTTAATCCTCGCATTTGTAAATATTTCTTGCAAAAAGATTCTTTTCTACCTATGAAAGAGTTACTTACCTTCCTTTACCTGCTATGTGCTATACAACTATGAGTCATCCTGACCAATGGCTTATAATCTGGAGAGGATAACTTACTTGTCCAATTGAGCATTCTTTGGTAACACAAAACCGAACCGAAAATAATCATGCTTGCTGCTGCAATATAGCACACACTGAGGACGAGGAGTTAGGACTCAGTATTGGGACTGAGCTCTGAGGACGACAAGGAAGATTCAGACTTTAGGACTCAGGAGAACCCAGCAAAAAAAAAATGGATGTATGCTTACCTATCTATATAATATGTATAGAAGAAAAGAAGAAGGCAAAGGCTCCTTGCCATCACACAGATATCCAGGCTGCATAGACTCCAGGACGAGTTGTGAGATATCAAGGTAAATACAGGATAAGACTTGATGAAAAGGCAAAGCGCACAGGAAGGCACTCACTCGCATCGTATATGTAAAGCAGTTCCCAAAATACACAGGACAAAAAATAAAAACACACACATACACACACAAAGTAGATTGCATGTGTGCTACTCTCATGTTGCGACTGATGCTGTACCATGTAGTAGCTCTATATGAAGAGTATAATCCAGTCAGAATGGAATTACAGAATGTCACTGTGAATTTCTATAGATAATCCTGGTACTTTTAACAAACATGACACAAGTGTATCACTACTATATATACTCCAGCTATAACTGTTTTATTCCTTCGTTAATGTGGGACGATGTCCTGACAAAATGAGGACCAGGTGAGTTCAGCAGAGAGCTTAACAACTCTCGCTGCTGATGCTCTGTCTCTCCTGTTAGTAGGACCACTATTATAGCAGGAACATTCTGTTTGCCATGACCGACAACGTCGAGGACGACTAAACTGGCTGGAGCTGGGACTGGGGCTGAGGCTGGGGGATATAACAACTGGGATGGTAAGTTTATTTAACGACTTTATCATCATCAAACTGATGGCAAAGTGCAGATGTGTTGTTTAATTTGTGGAATACAATTTTGACACTATAATCCACACGGTAAATGTGACGATTTTATTATCCTTCCTATCCACCAAGTCCAGAAACCCAGATGTATACACTTTGATCAGGAAAAGTCAAAAAATATTTATGAAAAATAATATTTGCCATCTTGTTTAAACAAAAAAAAAAAAATTATATCTGTCAGTCCAAACATTTAAGCTTCTATCATATGAGAGATGAGTACTTAATTTTTGCAATTAACAGTTGCAATGTGTATATCAATCTGCTTCCATGGCATTGGTTGGGAGGAGTCGTTGTATTGCTGTCTAGATCAAGAATTTCAACTATTTGCTTATCAGGAAATTGGACAATTGTCTTGGTTTCAGGAAGAATATTGTTTGTGGTGTTAAGTGACTTCCACATCTTGGGTCTTAACAGGCGGTTGACTTACATACTGGTGGTCCCTAAAAGAATATGAATTCATCCCACAAATATAAGATAAGTGACAACGGGTCAACACAATGAAGGGTGTATCTTCGGTGTATACGTTCAATAAAATCATGACGGACAGTGAGGAAAAAGATATTTATAAACCTCAACCGAAATCATTTTATGATCAACATTTCTGAAAGGCTTTGATAAAAAATTCAAAAAGTGATTAAAACGCATCACTATAGGTAGTAACATGAGCCAGTCTGGTTCGGTCCTTTGCTAGCTGCCGCCAGAAAAAATTCGCATAAAGCTGAAAATTCAAATAAACTAAGCAACATCCCCATCGATCCGACTGGTGCGTTAGAAGGTATTCAAGGTCAAAAGGTCAAATAAACGGTTTTTACAATTTTTCTTGTAAACGGTAGGTTTTATCATAAAAATACATGAGACAATGTTGTAGACCATAAAATTATCTACAAAACTTGTTAAAATCATTTTTTTGTTAGAATAACCATTTCGGAGATATCGTGATTTTAAAACTTGAAGGAGTCACGTTCTATATGATATGCACATATATGCCACATGCATACATTTAGTCCAGTCGACAGGTTGGAAAAAGTGGGTGAAAGGTGGAAAAATGACGGAAGCTAATGAAACTATCAGATATTGTTGAAGGATAGTTAATAAATATTTACGAAGTTTTGGACCTCGAGGGCCCTATGGAAAAAGAGAAGGGGGAGGTTGAAGGTGTAACTGCAAAATGTTCGACCTTGCAACGGTTTTTCCTCAGTAACTTTTTTACTTGCGATTATAGGTACTATAAGGCAAGTTATGGATTCGTGCAGAAAAAAAAATTTGAGATAACAATCACACATGACATTACGATGATGGAGAAGTCGAAAAAAGTGGGTCTGGAAATTCCGTCCGTCTGTCTGTCTGTCTGTCTGTCTGTCTGTCTGTCTGTATGTCTGTTCGCGCCTCTGGAGGCTGAACGGGTTGGCCGATTTGCTTCAAATTTGGTATTTAGGATTTATTTGGCCGTCCCTCGGAACAAATTTTTTATTTTTGCTCTAGGTCCAAAAATAACGGCACCTGCCATACAATCTTGAAGACAAAAATTGATTTTCTCAAAAACGGCTCTAACGATTTTGATAAAACTTTCAGAATGCTGTTTTTGCAAAAAAAATCTATTTTTTGGTCCGAAATTTTTTTTCAAAATTTGTCTAATAACGGTACCTCTCATAGAACCAGTATTTTCAAATCAAATTTTCTCGTAAACTATACATTCGATTTCAATAAAATTTTGGCCACAGGAAGTCATTCATAATTTTATTAATGTCATTTCAAAATTTTCAAAAACTTTTTTTTTTTTGATTTTTTATAATTTTTTCAAAAAAAATTTTGGTTTTCGAAATATGTTGGAAACGGGTACATTGATTTTTTTTTAAATTATTTTTCAAATGTAAACTATAGATTGCCATATATTTGCATACTCAAATAAATTTCAAAATATTTTTTGAAAAAGTTTTTCAAAAATAACCTTTTAAAAAAAAAACTGGTCCAACGATTTTCAATATTTTTTTTCCTAGATTGACGTATAGCTTTGAAATTTTATTGCATACTTAGTTTTTCCGAGAAAACTCTTAAACTCATTTAAAAAATAAAAGAATTTTCGAAATTATTTAATTTTTTTTAATATCCATATATGCAGCCACAAAGCAGTTGCTTATTATAAGAGCAAGTTCGTGCGACCCAGTCGTGCATTTTATTTTCTTACGTTCTAAAGCAAAAGCATTTCCATTTTATAGTAGAACGTCAAATTTCCTACAATTTTGTTGGTACCAAAGTTGTTGTTTGTTAATTCTTTACCGAGATATAGCTCTTTGAAAAACAGGTAATTTTTCAGAATTTGCTAAAAAAAATTCCAAAAAATTCTACTTATTTCTTCTAATAGACGAAAACTAGCGCAATTTTTTTGTATGTATATGCGTTCGCCTCCCAGCCAGCCGCTGTTCCAGTTTCAGAAACAAAATTCTTCTTTAGCAGATAGGAAAAAATTCAATAGCATACATTTTGTGTGGCTTATGTCAATTAATTATCTAAAAATAAAGTATTTAATTAGAAAATCACGAACTTAAAAGTGGACCTATTGAAAAAAAGTACACTAACAAAAATTAAGAGATATATTTTTCATATAACAAACGGAAAAATAGGTTGAAACTGAATATTGGTACCTACCTTTAATTTAAAACTACGTTTTTTATTCTTTCTTACAAAGTGGGCGTAAACCACTCCCAACAATCAAATATTTATTTTCATACACAAGCTTCTTATCTATCATAAGAGCAAGTTCATGCGACCCAGTCGTTCATTTTATTTTTCTTCACACTCCTCCAATAAATTTGACTTTTCTGACTGATTTATACTTAGTTCAAAACTTGCCGTCTGTGATTCAACAAATCAGAAAAATCCACTGATAGGTTGCTTGGGAGCCTTTTGAAACCGTTCCATTTGTAAACATATGACACTTCTAACGGTTCTGAGAAGAGAATTCTGCTTCTCGATTTGAAGTCAGAAATAAAAATCCACTGAAGAAGCACAAACACAATCATAACTCAAATGTCAGTCAAAGAATATTCTTTATTGAGTGTGTCTATTCGTATGCAGCCGTCCGATGTGACATATCGTTGAATCAAAATCTGATGATATACTTACTTACTTACTTAAGGTGGCGCAGACAGTCCATTGTGGACCACGGCCTCAACCAACAATCCTCGCCAGCTAGGCCGGTCCCTAGCCAGTGGCCTCCAGTTGCGCACACCAAGTTGGTTGAGGTCGTTTACCACTTGATCGCGCCACCTTAGATGGGGTCTTCCAGAACTGCGTCGGCCCTCCGGGTTGGAATTGAAGACTCGTCGGGCAGGAGCGTTTTCGTCCATACGCTCCACATGACCCAGCCATCTAAGCCGCTGAATTTTCAGCTTCTTAACCAAGTCAATGTCGCTGTATAGCCCGTACAGTTCGTCATTGAATCTTCTCCTCCATACTCCATTGATACATACAGGCCCGAATATCACCCGAAGAATCTTTCTCTCAAAGCACCCCAGCCTGTATTCATCCGATTGTGTCAGTGTCCACGCTTCTGCCCCATACAGCAGGACTGGGATGATAAGGGTCTTGTATAGTGTCTCCTTGGTCCTTTGAGAGAGGGCTTTACTACTAAGATGCCTTCTTAGCCCGAAGAAACAGCGATTGGCAAGAGTGATTCTTCGACTGATCTCTTCACTGATGTTGTTCTGAGAGGTTATAGTGGAACCCAAATAGACAAAGTCCTTGACAACCTCAAAGTTATATCTGTCCATTGTGACGTTTTGTCCGAGCCTACGGTGATGATCTACTTCACCCGAGGACAGCATATACTTTGTTTTATCTTCATTTACAGCCAGACCCATTCGAGCCGCTTCCACTTCAATACTTGCGAATGCTCCACTGACAGCGCGCTTCGTTCTTCCAATAATGTCAATATCATCAGCATAGCCAAGTAATTGAACGGATCTAAAAAAAATCGTACCGCTGGTGTTGACATGCGAGTTGCGTACGATTGCCTCAAGAATGATGTTGAAGAGGTTACATGACAGCGCGTCACCCTGTCGTAAGCCTTTCTCGACATTAAATGAGTCGGTGGTGTTCTTACCAACCTTGACGGAGCAGCGCGAGTTCTCCATAGTCATCCTGCACAATCGAACGAGTTTTGCAGGGATGCCAAGAAGCGACATGGCTCTGTATAGCTCGTTCCTGTTTACGCTGTCATAGGCGACTTTAAAATCGATAAAGAGGTGGTGAGTATCGATCTGGAATTCTTGGGTCTTTTCCAAAATCTGCCGAAGTGTGAAAATTTGGTCGACGGTTGACTTACCGGGTCTGAAACCACACTGATAGGGGCCAATCAGTTCACGTGCGAAAGGGTTCAGACGTTCACACAGAATGGCCGACAAGATTTTATAGGCGACATTTAGGAGACTTATACCTCTGTAGTTGGCGCAGCTTAGAGTATCTCCTTTCTTGTGGATAGGGCACACAATGCTGAGGTTCCATTCGTCAGGCATACTTTCATCCGACCAGATTGTACAGATGAGTTGGTGTATGCTCCTCACCAAGTCATCTCCCGCTGCTTTGAAGAGTTCAGCCGTAAGGCCATCAGCTCCAGCAGCCTTGTTGGACTTTAGTTTAGATATTGCTATCCGAACTTCTTCTTGGTCGGGAGGACGGAAATTTTGTTCATCATCATCCAAATCGAATGGATCATTCTGCCTGACAGCGATTAGTTGGTTGTCTTCGCCGTTTAACAGTCTGCAGAAGTGTTCTTTCCAAATTCTCAGCACCGACTGTGTATCTACAACGACATTCCCACCCTCGTCTCTACATGCTTCCGCTCGGGCTTTGTAACCCTTGGACGAATGCTTTACCCTTTGGTAGAACTTTCGAACATTGCTTCTGCCGTAGCACCCCTCAATAGATTCAACCATTCGTTTTTCCAGTTCTCTTTTTTTTCTTCTGAAAAGCCGATGTTCTGATGATATAGGCGTCGTTAATCAGCAAGGCAGTTGAGTGAGCGGCATTTAATACTAGGAACAATTTAAAATAACTTTGTACCGTTAATCAGGCTGCGCAGCGCATTCCACTTTTGGAAAAACTTGTGAAATTTGTGCGTTGCTTTAGAAAATGAACAGAAGCAATTTCGCCTGTTCCAGAATGAGGAGCTCCGCCTCCCCTAGAGAAATCATTGGAAAGTGCTTTTACACAAAACTATCTAACCTCCTTTAACACTCGTGCTGAGCATTCGTTTTAAATGTCTGAGTACTGCAATGTGAGGGAAACATTGAGTCGGGCATAGCATTACACATTCATGTAGTGCGGCTATAGAAGGATTGTCTATACATAACAGTGTGCTCGAAATTGGACGGATAATTGATGATGATGAATTCCTATCGAAGAGAGCATTACGAAATAATTTTCAATTTTCTGTATCATGTATATCCAGGAAAACTCCTTCAAGATTATCGCTAAAAAAATACTTTTTTCTTACATATTTTTATTTTAGCATCCAACTTTTGAGTTAATTTTGGCACGTAGGACGTAGGAAAGGAAATTTGCAAAAATAGCAACTGACTGACAAGTCATTCAATGTATTGAGCATGTTGCAAAATATATTTCTTTAAAGAAAATAACCCGAATTTTAAATTAATTTATGAAGAGAATAATTAGGGAGACGAAACAAATAAACCGCGTTACTTTGGATTATTTCGAATCCAATATCTATAAATTAAAAACAAAGGAAAACGATTGTAAACAAAAAGATGTGCAACCGGCACCGCGCAAAGAAATTTCGTTTATGACGGGATGTCAAAACAAACAAGAGGGAGAACTGATAAAAAAAGAAATATTGCAACAACAACTGCAATGGTATATGCAATTTCACCGGCTAGTCAGCAAGGGGGATTCGTCGAATAATAAAAAAAAAAAACAATAACACCAATGCGATCGTGTATGATGGAATTATAATTATAATTATTAGGGTAGGTAGGTATATTTTATTGTTAGAATAAAAAAATTATCGAATCAGAAGAATGTTCGATAGAAGGTGGAGTGGAACGTAAATATAAGTATATTTATGTTACAGGGTGGGCGCCAGGAAACTTTTATGGTTGTTTGCCTTACCAATATAAATCTGAAAGATGTCTTCAATTGTAAAGAATTGAACTACAGAATTATTATTCCCAATGGGAAGTTGAATTATTTTATTGACTGGTAGTTATTGGTCAGGGAAACCTTGGCAGAAGGCCTGGACGAAAACCCAGAGTCTTTTCAACAAAAAGAAAAGCAAGAACAATAGTTTTTCGAGGTTAGCAGAAGGCTAATTCTCGAAAATAAAAAAAAATAGGAGCAAATAAAAAAAAAGCAAACAATGGTTTGTGCCAAATGGACACAAAGAAAGGTCACAATGGTAATGGAAAGTTATGAGGTCAAAAACAAAGGTCACGGGTCCCACAATCTTGGAAGAAAAACGAACATTCAGCGAAGGTCTACTTTACGAGTATATAAATTTGTTTGCCCCACATAGGGTCACAAACAAAACGAATTAAAAAAACAAATCAAACAATTAACAAGCTAAAATTTCTGGACACCACCAGATACAGAAATACTTAGCCTTTCCCAAAATAAATCTCCAACAACGATATTCTTCTCAAACGCTTCCAAGAGTTTCCTTAACGATTCTTCTTCTACAACTCCAAATATTTCTTCTCAATTTCGATACCAAATAGTTTTCCACTTCTCTTTTTTTCTAAATTTCAAAAATTTCTTCCTTTTTCTATCAAATCCAAAATTGAATTCTAATTCAAAAAGGAGGCTTGGCTTGTCCACTTCGCCCCGACCATATAGCCATCCTCTTCGGATCTTTTGCGAGGTGGTGTTCTTGTCTCAGTCATGCAGCAGCATCTCGCCCATATATGCAGATACGTGCGACTGAGAGCGGTGATACAACCATTGCACGCGATCCTATGCGTTGAGGATGCCATCCTCGTAGTGGACGTGTTCAGCCGTATAATGTCAATTATATTTTATTTCAAAAGGCAAGTGAAAAACTACGACACCACGCGCAAAGTCCCCAGCCCAAACCGGCCCAAACTAATTGTTTTGAGAAGAATATTTTTGTTGGAAAGAATCCTAACCATTTTCCAACTAAAATGGTACAAAATGAACAAGAATAATCTTAATTCCGTAGACCTCCGCGCAGATAATATTTAAAAAGGGGAAAACACATCATTACGATCTTTCTTTGATATCCGACACTTTACGGTGGGCACTCGGCCATTCTAAATTTATGTTGGTGTGACTATAATTCACACTTTGTTGTGTTGTTGTGGGCTCATCTTTCGAACTCGTTGGAAAGCTTCATCACTTTCTTTACTATGCGTGCGAGTCTCCAGCCCGTCCGCTGGCTCAACACGATAGACTGATGCGTGTGAGTCTCCAGCTCATCCGCTGGCTCAGCACGATTAAATTAGAATACGTTGCGGGCAAGTCTCCAGCTCGTCCGCTGGCTCAACCAGATGGAAAATAACCTGCTTTGTTATCCTCTCTGAGTCACTCTCAAAACTCCCAGAGGACAACGGACTCAAAATGTGGGTAAGAAAAGGAATGGTTGGGATGGAGCGGAAACAAATATCGAGAGTTTAACCTTGCAAAAAGCGCACGATTTGACAAGGTTTTAAGAACCAAAAGAATGATTTTTGTGGCGGTAAATCTTACCGTAACAAGCATTCCAATGTATGAAGATGAGGCAGAGAAAGAGACTGTCGTCCATTTATATACCAAAGGTCTAGAGTCTGATTACATCTAGGATCTAGGGAATCGTCTAGCGACTTCAAAGCCACACTCGGGGGGAGTGTTTTGATCATTCCTAAACAATTCTCAGTCCGCCTAAAATTCAAGGGTCAACAAATGAATTGTCTGGGAATTTTTCACCTCGCCTAGGTGGCTAGTTATGATTCCATGGATGGTCAGAAAACAAACCCGTAAACTGACCAAACTTTCTGATGCATCGAATGTACCTCGACTAACCAGGAATCAGACAAGGTGGTATAAAAACTGGGCCTGACCAACGACCGGCTTAAATTATACTTAACCACCCTTTTTTGCATCCTGAGTAAATGAATGGTCACAGCGTATGACAAAAAAAAATAAGTTTCTGGCTCACGAAACTCACCATCTTTACCTACTTACCACACGAAAAAATAAAAGAATTGAAAAAAGCCCTATTCAGTTATACTCCCACATATAGGGGAAAGTGGTCTAAGATGGCATAGAGCCTCAGACGGCAAACAGCCCTTTTGTCTGGTTCTAGTGGATGAATCACAGAAGCCTGAAAACACATCCTTGCTTGTTAAGTTTGTGCGAGAAACCTGATGTCGGCGCGGCGGCCGTCTGTTCAAGTGCCGTAAATTAAGTTAGAAAATCTAAAACTTAAGAAAATCGAATGCCCAAAAATATACATATGAGTGAAAAGCCCAGGGTCGATAGAGATAAAACATTATGGTTTAAAAGGGCATACATTGTAGATTTCAAATACGTAGTTTATTACTTTCTTTTCAAGTCATCCCCGGGAATGGCTATGACAATTTTTCCGGTGCCATGAACAAACGCCATACGAATTAAGGCCATAATGGCGTTAATTCACATTTAAGTGTGTACTAGCACCATATCCAAGATATGGCTTTAATTCACTTTTAAATGAGAACTATAGCCATAAGTCCAATGTGAACTAATGCCATAAAATGTTTTGATCTCTGTGGTACAGTTAGTACAAGAAAACAACGAACGTTAGGTGGGTGAGGAGATAGACGAGGAGGCAGATGAGGAGGCAGACGAGGAGGCAGACGAGTAGGCAGACGAGGAGGCAGACGAGGTCTGTCTGTCTTATATGTTTGCCTTTCCGTCTGACTATATATGTATGTACCTAAAGCCACCTACAAAAGCCCAAACGGGTGTGCTTAATTCTTTCAAACTAGGTATATCGAGTTTTTAAGGTATTGTACAGAAGGAAAATTGATTTTTTTTGCAGCTCGAAAACTAACGGTACCTGCAACTATAGTTATGTTGAAGCTCATTTTTTCTCGAAAATGACTCAAACGATTTTGATTAGTTTAGCTTTTTATATATGACCGTATGACCTATCAAATGGCTGGAAACAAAAATACCAAGAATTGCTAAGAACGGTACCCTCCATAGGATGGGTTTTTTTTTGTTTTCGGCTTTTTCGAAGACGGTTTAACCGATTCTGTCGAAAATTTACACATACATATATATAGGTTAAAGTAGCTTAATTAAAACCTAAGTACTACATTCCTATATTTTTAATAAATATTTTTTCGTTTTTTTCAAAAACATTTCTCTTCATAAATTAATATTTTGAAAACAGATCATTAACTTTTTCAAAAATAATAAGTAGTTATATGATAAATGCAGAACACCTATGTATTGGGGGAATTTAATTTCTTTTTGAAAAATGTTCTCCAAAAAATGTTTTTATTCTAAGAAACCAATCCACAAATTTTGATAATTTTACTACAATACATTGAAATTTATCCAAAGTATAAGAGTTTCGAAAAATAAATTTTTTTTCAAAATCTCAAGCCAAGACCAATATCTTATTAGAGCAAGTTGGTGCGATCCAGTAGTGGACTTTATTTTTTAAAATTACTATGGCGAAGGCCAACCCTGTATTTGCCGCGAGCAAAGCCGCGGGTGAAAGCTAGTATATAAAAATGGATCGCAAAAATGTATGTTCCCTCATAACTTCCCAAAACTCGGCCAAAATGGATAATTCTTTATTTTATGTTTTTGTTATTGTCAGGAGAAGGTTTGTATAACAGAAAATTTAAAAAAATCGGTTTGCCATGAATGCATTTTAAGTGCATTTTGGCAAATTAAGAAAAAATCTTTTGCAAGGATATTTTGAAGATGCATGCGAAGGTTTCTATGAAGATTTGTCAAAAATCGGTGTAGTAGTTTGTCAGAAATGCATTTTTGGTGCAGTTTGTCACAAATCTTCAAAATTGGCAACAATTGGAATGCATAGTTTTAACATAATGAAAATTAAGTTTTATTTAGGTACTTTACTGGATTACAATGCACACAAAAACCTTGGAAAGGGGGGTGAATAGGGAAAAATCAATGTGTTTTGGACAATGAATTACAGTTATACATTAAGAGGCAATACCTCGGGGCTTATTGCCTTTTACTTTGTTGAATTCCTATATTTCACGGTACATCCAAAATTGGGACCAAGTGTAAACTGATGAGCATTCCTAGCAAGACGAGTATTACGGGGGAATTATTTAAGGAGAGAAACGCAGCAGGCTAAATAGAGTGAGCATTTTTGTAAAAGAAGCGGTGAAATAAGGAAGACATTAAAAATTTTGAAGATGTTCAAGTGATGGAAATGTTTACAAAATCCTTTTCTCTCCTATCAATTATAACATTTTTTCAACTCTATTGAGCGTGTGTAAACAAGTTTAAGAAGCAACTGCTGAGAGATGGGATTTATACTCAAGTTTAGACCGTATAAACACTGTATATTGTAGCCAGATCAGAAGGGTGAATAACTTTTTTTTTTTACAGGTTAATCACTTTCTATATATCAAACGTATCAAAATATAGAATTTTTTAAGGTTCAACTGATTTTAATTTACTTATACTGTAATTTAAGATTTCCATAGCCAGGTACTGTACACCAATGTGAAGCTTAGCGTGCATAAATAGTAAAACAAAAAATTAAGTAATTTCGAAAATGTTAAAAAAGTCGGTACAGAGTTCGCCGGGTCAGCTTGTTATTTATAAATATGTTACCCTAAATTTTGTCATTTTTTTTAAACATAAAGTAACATAATATGCCGTTTTGTCCAACCTTGGTATGACGACTTACACACCCCGTCGGGCAAGATGGTTTTTCGTGGACTTCTATTCGAAAATGTCTATTGGTGAAGCAGCTGATACAAGGGACCCTTACTTTAAGCATCTGTTAATAAAATGACAATGTTACTTTTCTGATCATTAGCCAAACAGTAAACATATTTTGCAAAGTTCTATAGCTGAAAATTTAAAAGTGTGCCATTTTAGTCCACTTTTCCCTAAAAAAGGTAAGGTATTATAAGTCAGCCGTAGACAGTGATGAGGTATTAGCTTATGAAGGTTTGTTTTGTTTTAAAATATTTTTAAGAAGATTTATATCGAAACCATTCCAAATTTGTCATTTGATGAACAATGATTTAAATTTGGTAGAGGTTTTCTTGACACTTATTTTTATACTTAAAATGCTGGATATTAAATTTTTGGCATACTTTTTGATCGCATTATTTTTTACGGTTGACTTTTGTTACGCACATCAGGCTAGGCTTTTGTGTTTTTTTTAGAATTTATTTTTGAATTTGACATCTACTTTTTTCAAGGGACAACAGTTTAACTACGAGTACCATCAGGCAAAATCAGAAATCACCAATTTCCATAGTAATCCCTAATAGCAATCAAATTGTTATACATTACAAAAAATATCCAGCGCGTGTCTGGCCTAATGCTTCTTAACGTCAATCTGGTTTTAGGTTTTTAAGGAAACCTAGAGGACCAATGGCCTAAGAAATAACTTTCCTTGGCAACAAAAACGTTCAATATTAGGTACACTTTTCAACCCAGCCGTCGTCGTTTCAGATTCAGATATTGACAAGATAGTGGGTTTGAGGAACTTCCAAGACATAACAAATAAAACCGGATGCGATCAAAAATTATTTCCACACACCATATCAAAAACCAATTAAATAATGGTCTTAATCAAATCTTCAATCCAATTTCAATTCTTATGAGTTATTTGCTATAAATGGTCATGGACAAAAAAAATGCACTTTGCTCAAGGCCTCCTTCCAATCGCTGTTGATATTTTTATCTCCTCCAAATATCTTCCCAAACTTAATTATGCACAAAAATGCATAATAAACAACGATTTATTGGATTGTGATAGAGAACGTCGCCGATGTCGATGTCGATTCTCGTATCAATAATAAACATCCAATTCATAATAATGTGGATCCGGATGAAATCAAATAAAAGTAAAAAAGAAAAAAAAAAGTGCGCCAAAGAAAATGAAAATCCAATCGAGGGAGTTGTCACTTGTCGTCATCATTGTCGATGTCATCGTCATCGAAGTCTCCTCCAGCGCCGCCGCTGCGCTGCCATGCTGCCGCTCCGATGACAATTCCTGCCTTTCGTTCGGAGTTCGATTCTTCAGAATTTGAATTTGAATCATGATAAGAAAAAAAGTTTATTGCCTGCAAACCTTATAAATTCAATATGAGTTTTAAAATTTGTTTGCGTCTATTGCAAAAAAAGCATATACTAGGTTTAAGTGACTTTTTGTTGTTGTTTTTGTTTTGACGGTTGTCTGTGTCTGTGTCTGCGTTGTGCATGCAATGTGTCTTGTCTTAAGTCTTATGTCTTCTGTCTTGTGACCGGTCTGACTGTCTACTTTCGCATGACTTTATTAGTTCTTCAACCATCTGTGTTTTGAATACAAACTTTGAAGTTTTTGCCATATTCTTTGTATATTTTTGAGACTGAATTGAGTGTCTGTCGGTTTATTAGTCCTTTTAAGTAAAATTGGAATGGGCCCCTCGAAGGTATGAGACGTCATAATAAAATACAAAAAATGATTCATAAACATGAAAGATGGTATCATTTGATTAGATATTGATTTTGTTCATATATAGTAATGTAACTAGGAGCAGGGCCGGATTAACCATATTGGGGCCTCTAGGCAATGCAATTCTCGGGCCCCATTTTGTTGATGAAGGGAGGTGAGACACTTCCAGAGGTCTGATCGAGTCTAAATTTGGTATCATATCCTGTTCTGTTACTTCAATGAATGCAGTGATATGATATGCTGCAAATGCTGCATCAACTGACTAATGCATAACACTTACAGCGAAGGTATCTCATTTGGGATCATTGAAATATTCTTTATGAATAGGTAAGAAAGTTACTTAAGTATTATAATGATAAAGGGAATTAATATAAGACCTAATATATGATACAAAACCGTTAATTGAGCAGGTAAAACAAATTAGACACAGGTGTGTGTTTATTTTATTTTAGAAATTAGTTTTGTCAAACACATTAAAGTTTAAATATTATAACTTTTCTACGTTTTTGATACAAAATCGTTCACAATAGCTTGAAGCTCGACCTTTACCAATACAGTAATCCCCGTATAATTGCACCTCGCTTAATTGAACATTCCGCTTAATGACCGAACATTTTTGGTAAAGAAGAATAGCTTTTTGAATGCTTAGTTGAACGTTGAACCCCTCTTAATTGATCTTAAAAAATGCAGCTAAGAAATAAAAACATGTAAACTTTTCGGTTAAATGATTTACCAAAAAAAATCATTATGAAACAAACCTAACAATAAATTGTAGTAACTTTGAAAACACTAAAATTGGCTGCACTGCTCGGTGAATAGCATAGGGCAGCTATTATTTGCTTTTTTTCATTGGACATTTCAATGCCCGAGCGCCTTTAGAAAATCGATGAAGCTAAGAAAATAGCTGTAGTTCAAAATATCGAAAAGTAGCATGCGCGAATACAATAGTGTAGCACTAAATTGAAACTTAAATCGTGTTTGCCATTTCGTATATTGTTTTTATTTTCTATTGAAATGTCAAAAATGCAGCGCAGCACGTTCATGAAGTTGGAGTTGAGTCGACTTGTACTTCAGCTACTTCTTAATTTTGACAGTGATGCGTACTACAGCTGCAGCTACACCATTGATCTCAGGCAGTCAGTGTTGGCTCCCGGCGGCACTGTGGTGCTTTTTTTTTTTTTTTTTAATTGACAATAATGAACACACATAAATAAGAATGAGTGAAAAAAAACACAAGTTTAACAATTATAAAATCCTAAAAATTTTAACTGAATCGAGGGAAAAATAGTGAGTCAAATACAAATTTCAGCACGTTCATAGAGTTTTTCGTGATGTGAAAATATTCAAAACAAATCTAGAACCTGCGCATTATTTCGCAAGCGTGAAAGAATCGGGTCGTACAGACGTCGAAGAAGCTCTTTTTCGGCCAAATGAAAGCTTCAGGAGCAGCTTTTTCTGTCAGCATTGTGAGTTTCAGTTTTTTTCGAGATTTTCGTATTTTGACACTGAAATGTTTAAAGTGAATTTCGGGTTTCGCTTAATTGAACCACAAAAAAGTTGTTCTTGTTTCATTCAAAAAACCTCCTTAATGCTAAAAATTTTGAAACATTTTCGAAGGGCTCTTTATAACATCATTTTTGAATTTTAAATATTAAGTATTATCTAAGTCTTCATCAACTGACAGCATGCGTCGAAAAGAATTGAATAATACCCATTTTGATTGAGGATACCTTCAAGTGTTCACACCAAGAAAAATTTTCAATTTCTTTTGTGCGCACGCGGAGCCCCTAGCTGATGTTGGGCCCTATTCTGCCTTATGGTTAATGCGGCCCTGACTATGAGCAGATACTACCAAAATGAGCTTTTTAAATAGAATTTATTTCATCAAAGTTTACTTATAATTACTGACATACTTATGCTTACGGAAAGATGTAGTTATATAGAATTACGAATTGTAAAATTCGAATGTTCTGTTTGTTTAATATTTATGGTGATGGCAAACAGAAAATGGCCTTTTATCCAGAAGCATAAGACAATTTGCATTAAACGGTATTCAATATCTGATCATGAATTTAGCTTACATTATGTCAGTTGGTCACCTTAAGCTGTGATAAAATGTTTTTTATTTTTGTGTAAAAAGGATTAAATGGATTTGTTTCCTTTCCAAGAAAACTATTGCCTTACAGGCACAAGCTTAGTGCATTTTTCTACAAGAGTTGATTTCAAACCGATAGACGGAAAGTTAAAAATAATCTCCGCAGTTTTGAATTAAAAAGTTCATCGAGTTAAGATTTCTCAAGAAATTCTACGATGTTTGTGACTGAATACATGCAATTATTTGCAACTCATAACTTTTAAATTTCATAAAGATCGTCAGTCTATAATTTTCTTGACCTCTTTCCAATACCGAAAAAAAAAAATTTAGAAGTAACTTTATTGACTGGTTGATTTGGAAAGACGATCACTCAAATTGTGAAAAACGGGTATTTTTGTTTTGTTTTGAGAAAAATTCAACGAAGGAACTAAATCCAATTTAGATTAGGTTGATATATTTTTTTCATTAAAACCGTTATATGACATATTTTTATAATTTTTTTGAAAAGTGTTCCATTTTCCTAATAAGGCCCATAAAAAAACGTGGTGGGTCTGTTTCTAAATATTCTGTTTTTCATTAAATTTTTGTTTGGTTTGGTTTTTTAAAATTTTTTTTTGAAAAAATAATGCCTTTTTTGTGTTTTTACTTAAAAAACGTTTTATTTCAGATAGAAGTTTCGCGAAAATCTTATAATAAATGCCCAACGTTAGCTTTTTTTAAATTTCGAAAAAAATATATTTTTCACAGTAAGAAAATAAAAAAAATTATGTTTTTTACAGATTAAATGATACAGATTCATAATATTTTTAGTACACTCCGATATTTTCAAAAATGTGGCAGATATTTAGAAAAGTCTGTTAGCTGGTTCTAATTTGGTCCGTACCTTATATGCGCCAAAATTTGGTTTCCTAGCTCCAAAAGTGCGACCTCTAGAGAGTATACATATACAAACGGACGGACGGATATCGCAAAATGAAAACGGACTCATCTTTTGATTTTTCTATATACCTGATGTTATTATTTCTTTATGTAACAAGCTCCTCGCTTAATACAATATACCCTACCCATTCAATGGAATATGCCAATAGGGTATAAACACACAACACAGCAATATTTTGAAGTTAAAACTTCTTTAAAATCTTTGTGATTTGAAACTCAATGAAACGGAAATGCGTCACGGTGAAAGAACGATATAGAATACATAACATATTATTTTATACCTACTTCGTTGTGAATCTAAAAACTTCTTCTCTATTTTAATGTGAATCCTTAGTTTCCAACGCTATCTTGTAGTGAATCCAACGCTATGCCCTCGTAAATTTAAAGTGCCCAAAGCAATCTAATTGTGAATCTATGTATAGTGTCCAAAAATATAGCAACAAATAAATAAAATAAAACATTACATTATTTTACGTGTCTCCAAAGTAAGTAACCGTTTCACCGAATTGTGGCTTCCTAGTATACGACTTTAAGACTGTGGTACTCAATGGTTTTTCTGATTTCCTGACCTTCCTACCAAATCATTGCCATTTTCCATCGTTTACACCGTATTATGCCGAAATTCTTGGTTGTACAAAGCTTACCAGCAGCAAGGTTTTAGGATACACTGTAGACAGTGATTGAAAAAGTAAGGATCATCTAAGTTATTTGCCACACAGGTACCTACTGATTCATCTTCAGAACATTAATTCGTTGGAAACATTAGACATGAAAACTGAAGAGGGAGTTTCCTTGCACCATCTAACATAATTTTGAAATTATTACCGATGTGAAAAAATCAATCAAATATCCAAATTCGACTCGATCCCGTCGTTCTTGAAATCCACCCTCATCGTTAAATATTATGTTTTTCAATAATTGGCGTAAAGAAAATAAAATCCACATCCCGCAGATACAAAATAAAACCTGCCTGCATTTGGTTATCGTTTTCATGTCTCATCAATATCAATAATTACAAAATCGAACATCACCATAATTCACTTCCTCCGTCTGCGTAATGTGCTCGTAATTACGTCCAAGTTTATTACTATGCATCTGAATCGAAAAAAAAATCCTCTATCACTATCATACAGTGAAGTAGTCTTTCAGTAGCGTGATGCGCGCACAGAGCCCGAAGCCTAGACGCTTCTGTTGAAAACAAGGAACAAAAAAAAAATCTCTAATTTTAGGGCAGGTTCGTATGTTTACGCATCGGCTAATAACATGGTTGTAAATCTCCGCACTTCATTGTCAAGGATAGTAATTGGACGAACACGTGTATGATGGCGGTATGTATAGTGGAAATGACGACAACGACGGCGCTAGGGCACATACTTCCACCACAAACCATACGCTCCAATTATTTGTCAAACAGGCGTCTTTTTGTTGTTTCGAAGTCAATCTGAATACTATACAAGAAGTCTCAGCTCAGGCCACAACATCTGCGTTAAAAGTTGGAAAGTATTCCCAAAAATAGACACGCAGCCATAAACCAAAAGAAAAACAAGAACACATCCCGAGTTGGACATAAATTACTCGAAATGTGACAATTATACGGCCCTGTTTCGTGGTATTTATTTACAAACTAAAGAATCTAATTATGCAGTCCTCTTTTACAGAAACAATTTATTTGCATTTGAATTTTTTTTTTCTTTTTTTTTTTGAAGAAAAGATAGTTTTGAAAAAGATAGTGTGATATTTGATTACACTCTCCAATCCCAACAACGACGAACTTGGAAATCGATGATGCTTTCCCCTTTTTTTTTTCTTTCAACTTCTTCGACCGAAATGGAGTTAAATCAAAAACCAATATTCCATTGATGACATTTTAATATACGCGCGTCTTCTTCGCGCCGAGCGATCATGGACTTGAGATACGCCACTTTTTTGTTGTTGTTGTTTTTGGTAATTTTGTGATATATGGTCGACAAAATTTTGACAATAGGGTTTTTAAAATGAATTTTTAAAAAAAGTATTGTTCTCTTTTTTCTCCAAATTTTACTGCCGAGGGAGCCATAAAAACCAAAAACGTTTTTGAAATTGAAATTTCTGTCCAAGATTAGATAAGAAACATGCGCGAAGTAAAAATTATTTAAATATTTTTTATTTAATAGTTTTGTATCTATAAACATACTTTTTTTATATGGCCAAAAGAGTGTCACCAAAATATTCATCAGTCATCAAAATTATGGTCATGTGGCCATAAAAAGTTACCAAACCTTAAACTGAAGTAGTAAAGTCTTCAAATTAATTGCTTTGTGAGAAGCTGATTTTTTTTTTTATTTCACTGTACGATGTAGTATAAAGAAGTAAAATTATTCATTGGATTTCTTTCAATGTGATGGAATCTGAATTTGAATCTGAATCTGAAGAAGTTTCTTAAGTTTTGATTTAATTTTATGGATGGACAAATTAATTGTGAGACCACACACTGAGGGACGCCGCAATTATTATTTGATTGGACAAATTCCAAAATAATTGGTGTATTCTTGAAAACGATTTGATATTGGGAAATAAAGGAATTTTGATTTGAATGAATTTTTATATGGAGCATTATGCTGTTGGGCACGCCTGTTTTGAATACACAACAAATTAATGCCGAATGAAGATGAAGAAGCCGACAAACATTGAAAAGTGGTTAGGTTAAAAGAATTCTGAAATTCCTGTTAGGTATCACAAGTTGGCTTTTGGTAGCTGAAAATGCCATTAAGGACATCCGCAGTTATTTGGTTTTGTCAATTTGTAAAATTTTTTTTGTCATTAATCATGATATACGAGTATATATGATACTAGCTGACCAGCCCAGCGTTGCTTGTGCCCATACTCAAAGTTTTCAAAGTCGATAAAGTGGACAAGAAGGCGTGTTGGGTGGTTGGTGATTGTAAGTGGTGGTGGGGGGTGTTGGGGGGGATAGGTGTAGTGTCCGGCAGAGGAAAAATTGTCAAAAATAATGAGTGGTTCGTTGTTGGCTGTATAAGGGATGGGTGTTTGGTGTTGGAGAGATACATCCTACACATTAACTGTTTTGTGAACTATGGTAAAACGTAAAATTATCGTCCGTAAACCGACTTTAGAGACAACCAAAGTTTTTTTTTTCAATGATTTGAGTACGATGGACGATATTTTTTGACGCGGTTGGTTGATATTTCGCAGCATAATGATCACCGATCCGATTTTTAATTGAAGATTGTGAGGCGGCAATCCTAGCAAATCTCGAGAGTTCAAAAATTCGGGTGGATAATTGAGAACATCGTCTTGATTATTTTAGCAGAATAAATTGCAATTTTATTCATCTACTTCTGCGAGTACATCTATGTTTTTGCCAGCCAATATTGTTCCTTCGCTCAACAAAAAATTATCTCCATAATTTTGAGCTATGTATGTACGTCTGGAAACACTTTTTTAATTAGTTCGGTTTTCGAATTAGTTAACTGGCAAACGTTATCAGGAAGGGTTATAATTACCGACTCTATTTAAAATTACACCGTAAATACACTGTGAATTCCAAAATCACAAGGTATTTTCTTTTTAAGTAAAACTTCGGGGTGGTTTGAAACTCGGCGAAACGGAAGAACGCCATGATTTGCATGCTGTCTATCAGGAGTAGCTTTAGAAAAAGAAATTTGAATGAGCTTAGTTCTAGAAGAATGTAAAATGGAAACAAAATGTATAAGAAAAGTATTTAACGGAAATTGGCATTAAACTATTTAAATTCTTAAAAAGAGTCCTGAATTTTTGAAACAAGTCCGTTTTCGATGATTTTTTAAATAGTGGCGTCCTAGAGTTCAGGCTTCAAAAAGACTACAAAAGGACGCAAAGGATTCCTGAAATCCCTGCTTTACCAGATTGAAAGCGAGAGAGCAAGTGTTAAAGTTTATATAGATGTGTTGCAAGCATTTAATCATAAAATAAAGTTTGAAATTTAGCCACAAATTGGTGCTGGTTGGCTGAGTTTTTCATATCATTCTCTAGGTTATTTCTCTGAAGTTCCACTTTGACCGGGTGCGAAAAAACACGCACACATTCTTTTTTTTTTAAATACAAACACAAAAAGAAGTGCACTTTAATTTTCTTATAATTTATGTAGCTACTCCTAAGTAAGGTACTCACTCATTGACTCATTGAAAGTGATGAACAGAGGGCCTGGATTTCAAAATCTAAAAAAGACAGAAAAAAATGATTGATAAAACTTCAAAGAAATAGAACAAAGGTCGATGATTCCCATATGAGTGCAAATATATCAATTAAAAAGACACTCTTGCCAATCATTGTTTCTTGGGACTAAGAAGGCATCTTAATATCAAAGAACTCTCTCAAGGGACCAATGAGATACTTTCCAGACTCTTTTCTTATCATAGTTCTGCTATTCGGGCAGAAGCGTGCGGACACTGACAGTCTGATGAAAATAGGCTGGGGTTAAAGTAAGTTGCTAAGTATTGTCAAAGAAGCTGAATATCAACTGGATGACTTTCCGAAAACACTGCTCTTTCAAGTTCTTCAACCCTACTTTCACCGTGCTAAGAAATAAATTTAATGACTCCCCATATTAAAGTGTTAATGTTCGTTGATTGCTCAATTAAATTCCTGCAATTGGTTTTGGCATTAAGAAATATACGACAACTCTTGAAAGTGTGTATCTTTGTAAAGCTTTCTTCTATTCAATATTGAAAAACTTTGCCCGATACAATAAATTCAATAAGGTACCTCTATACTACATCTTACATATATGAGAAGTATTTTGAGTGAATCCGCCTCCTGTCACTCTAACGTTAACATAAACCTGGTCCTTAAGCAACCATGTCTCGTAACCACTTAAGTCCCATTACCACCCAAAACAAACCAAAGCTAAATGCACGTTTGACAATATTTTCGAACATGCTTGGCATTTTTTAATTAAAAATTACACCAGACAAGCCAATTGTTCCTTATTTTTCTCAATATTTTTACCTTTGTACTTCCCCGTTCCGTACCGTCCTTTGTGTATTCTTTTGTGTGTGTGTATTCAGGAAGTAAGCTACGTCACAAATGAGACAAAATTTCCTTTTTATATTCATCAGGAAAAAAGAAAACCCATCAACGGAACTACCAGAAGAAGTATATGTAAGAGGTACACTCGCATATACGGAACACCTGCATATTTATTGAACGGAAGAATAAAGCAACTTCACTTCAAAATGATTTCATATCACGAGGTAATAAAACTGACAAGGGGATTACTTCGCATGGCATTGTCGATCCCATCAAATGAATATACTGAAGTTAGAAGGAGGAAGAGGAGGCCAGGGCCGTAGTATTGCCATCAGTACCATCTACCATGAGACCCAGTGCCTACCACTCCAGACATTGTGCCGCCAGAATTCTCATCACGTGTGCATAACGAATCAATACCGCATACCTTTTTAAGAATTTATTGAAAATATCTCGTAGAACGTTGTGAGCGAGGCGAGCTTCAAACGATGAAAATTGAAACGAACGACGAACCAAACGACAAAAACCCATCCCAAAGACGACACACTATGTACCTACTCTTCCTTTTATTTGTGTGTTTTTTTTTTTTTTGTTTTCGAATCCACTTTACCAATTTTCAGATTCATTTCATGCCACTACGTCGTGCATTTTAGATGCACAAACATCCATCGTTACAAGTCCTATATTTGCAGAGGCAGCAGCAGCAGCAGCACCCCTTGCTGCATGCATGTCATGCTATTAATAACTTTTTTTTTTTTGCATGTATGTCGGTCCTTCGTTCCGTAATTAGAAAATGCAATAACTCTTGGAACGGTTCCTATCTTTTGTGGAGGTTACAAATGGAATTATTGCTTTCAATTTGCCTCCCTGATGTGAATATCGCACTCCAAAAGAAATATTTCAGGATGTTAATATGTAAAAATTCAATTTACAGGAGTAAGTTGTAAGAACTTAAGACACAATTGTGACATTCGGGTATTAAAGGTCTTCAGCATGTCTTCATAAAAATAATAATAAAAAAAAAAAGATAAAGACTCTCGGTTTCGGTTGTGGTATCATACATTTGTGATTTATTACGAAAGCGACATTAATTGGTCTTTTTTAATGATTGCTTTTAAAAAATTTTTATTTTTAATGATATCGTTCAAATTTTAATCGAAATGCTATGAACAGACAGATAAGGCTGCAATTAGGGTAGTTAAAGATAGAAACATGGAAGTAGACCCCAGTTCGATAATCAAATTGGTGACCTAAAATATATAGCCAATGCTTCACTACACTTAAGTGGAATCCGATTCTTAAGTAATGTTATTCACTTTGAATTTGGTTGTGCCTCAAACAGTACCTACGTCATGTACTACACTAAGCCATGTCTAAAAAACACTACAATAATGTTGCAGGTATAGCAATTGAACAGTGCATATGGTTGGTTGCTAGTCTAGAGTTGTGGGTTCAAGCCCCAGCCCGGGCAGCATATTTTCTATATTCGCCTAGATTCAACTGGATGCCATGCCGCACGTCTGATTTTTTGTCAGAAAATATCACCTAAAACAACTCAATCCCCGAAAATATCTTTCTATTTCCTCTATCCGAAACATTCGTTCAGTGTTAATTCATGATATCTTAGGATGTTACTATTCCTTTCAGTCCGAGTAAATTTAAAAAAATAAGTATCAATTGTGGTAAAATTTGCATTTTGATGAAACAATGTTTTTGTATATGGATATAATTCACACTCTGTATTTGTAGAAATATGCATTAGCATTAGAAGGAATGTGATTTGCACCGAAAATGTTGTCAACATCAACACTCAAACAACTGTTTTTAGTAAAAGTAATAGTGCCAGTGATCATGATGGTTCTTAAATGTTCTCCAACTCTGAAGAAGTGGCTGAAATAAACCAACAACGAATGTTCAAAAAAAAAAAAAATTAATCAGAACTGACAATATATCCAGCTACATAAAAAAAGAAGTTTCCCCAAGTCGTGATGATATATTTATCAATAATATTTAACAACTGCATGCATCAACAACAGCTATTTCCCGGAAAAATGGAAGAAAGCGAGACAAAAATCGTAGCTATTCCAATGAAAGGAGACAGAGGTTCGGTGTCAGGATACAGGATATAGGCCAGTATCACTGCTAAAAAGCAACAGCAAAATCCACGAAGGACTCATTTTACAAGGAATTAAGTCATACAGCGACGGCAACAACATCATACTAAATATGCAATTCAGATTCCGGGCCAAACATTCGACTCTGCATCCTCTTCTAAGGTTCCAAAAGAATATGGTCAGCACTCTCAACAACTATCAGGTGGTAGTTGGATGCTTTCTTGATAAAACCCAAGGTACATAAAGTTAGGGTAATATATTCCCGCTCATTTTTTTTGACATCTGTCAAAACTTTTCAAAATGGCTGGTGCATGTGACCCTCATACATTTATTGTATCCTAATTCTTAACTTACATAATTGTGTGCGGATTATTTTCTTCCTAATCCATTAAAACTTTTATAAAAATTATAAATATGCGGTGTGCTATGTTCGGGTGTTGCGTAAATAATAAAAAAAATAATAATGCTGACATTTCTTTCCACGCGTTCCCAAAAAAACAGAAAATGTGCAAACAGTGGGTGTTCTTGTGCCATAGAAAGGATAAATTAAATACTAATACGGCTAGAATTTGCTCTAAGCATTTTAAGGAAAGTGATTTTGAAGTGATGAACCCCCCGTAGATGATTTGGAATCTCTACAATACGATGGACTCGAACATTTGGCGGGGTATATTTGTCATAGGATTAAAAAGCCGGATCTTGTTGTGCAAAGCCATCAGCAGGAATCTTCGATTTCTTGGACGAATCAACTCACTGAAGGATTTCTTCAAAAACCAACAGACAAAATGATGGCAGAAATGATAAAGTTGGAGTCAATCTTTAAGGAATTAAACAAGGATGCTATCGTTTATTCACGCCATTATATAAAAAATTTCATTAGTGTATCTAATCATATTCCTTTGGACATAAAAGTTAAACAAATCTTTTTTCGATCCAGGATGTATTTCCGTATCAAACAGCTTAACACTGTTCAAGAAGAAAATTCCAGAAAAAGAAAGAAAAAAAATCAATAAAACGATTTTATAAAATTATATATGATGATTTTTTTATTCAATTTGGGAAAAAATATATTAAACCTTAATTTCTTCTTAGATATTGTCGACTAGCAATAAAAGTATGTCTTTTAAAAATAGTCCATACGAAACCTTAGGCACTTTCATACAAAATATTTGATATGGCCCCTACCAGGATTTATAATAAATAAAAGGAAGAACTCCTTGACGACTACCGCATCGAATCACCTTTCACATAATGCTGTGTGATGGTACCTTTATTTGCCCATTTGAGCATCATTACCGATTTCACTGTGTCACTGTGAGATTGTTGTAAGTATCGATGAAGTGCTCTTGAATTAGATCATCGTATTGGTCTGCTTCTTGTTTGAGACGGACTTTGCTTTCGTTGCCTAAATGTTGTTCGAACTCACTGCGTCCGATAAGGAAGACCACTCGCACGGGATATCCACAAAGTGTCCTATGTGTAATGAATTTTGAATTAATCTTACAAATTGTAATTGGTGAACAACAAAGCTCTTACATTGAAATACTCTTTGTAACGATTAAAACTATCTGTTCTCTTGTCTAGGTAATGGCCATCCATTTCAGCATGCATCGCTCCAACCATGTTATAGTTGAATTCCGATTCATTTCCAAATGTTTCTCGTATGTTTTGCCTAGAAATAGAACGATGTTTAACTCTTAAAAATTTAGTTTTTGTGTTCTTTAACGGAAATACAGTGGTCCCTCGGTCATTTCTGCTGGATTCATGGAAAAACTTACGTCCACAAGGATCCATCGGTAAGATTTAACCAGAAGTTATTCGTAAGATCACATTTTTCACACTTCTAGCCAGTGAGCGAAATTTTTCTATCATTATTATATTGCCTGCTTCTCTATCTTTGCTATGCGTATGGCTGACTCGGCCGCAAGAATACCATCCACCGGCTGTTGAGCAATTAATGGTTATTCAATACTTGAATAATAAAAGATTTCAGCCACCTTTGGCACCACAATAACATGGTATATGTCCTTGTTGGAACTATGCAGGCTTTTATTGTCAACGCCACCTTTGACACCGATAGCCAGAAGTGTTATCAGTTTTCAGCTCCTGAAACAAACAAAAAACTGAATTAAAAAACATTATACATACTTTATATAATTACCACTGCATACAACTATGCATAGAAGCATTTATAAGCTCAATTCAGTTCATTATTTTCTTTTAAAACAATTAAATTTGGTAAAATCAATATAATGTGTACTGGCGACAGTGCATTGGGTCACATGAAGACACCATTTTGATTTTTTTTTTTTTTTTACTTTTTTGACAGATGCGGAATATATTACCCTTACTTTATGTACCTTGGATAAAACCTAGAAGAAATGTGGTTTCAGCATTAAGGGGCTTTAGGTGCCAAAAAGCGGACGCCATAATTAACATGTCTGAATGAACGATTTGAGGGTAAGGTTTTCTCTCTCAGAGGTGACATGAACTGGCCAATAAGGTCATTTAATTCGACCCCGCTTAGACTTTTTCTTGAGTCACAGCTCTGCGCTAATAAACCACATGACCGATGCTCTAAAGAACCACAAGCCATTGCTCGAATCCAGCCACGAGCGGCGGTGTACTCGGTCGATCCTGTGAATGTTGGTTGTCAAGCCGACGCTGTTAAGGTGGCATGTGGGCCGACGCGACTGCACAGCATGGTGGAAATGACTTTTAAGGCTTCTCTATCATCGTAATGTTATGTTTGATTTTTAATTTTCTTTTCTGTATGAAACCAGAACTTGCCTTAAGAGCAAGTGAATTGCCATGCTCATTCAAGTGTTATTCTCCTAAAAAAAATACTTTCCTTTAAACAAATATCAAATGAGATTAAATTTGTTTATCACAATATTCCTGGTATCAAAAGTTTTGTTTGTGATAAGTCTGTTATCAGACGCATAAAGCCCATATCCCGTTGTTCAAGTTCAACATTTAAGAACTCAAATGATTATAAACAAAACTCTTCATTTTCGACTCAGACAGTCTGGCAGATGGACAAATACCTTGTGGAAAATGCTGAATCCCTAAATTCAGTGGAATTCAAAAATTAAATGCTCGCCTTCAATCGTCGTCAATGGCGCGCCGGCCGCAGCGTGCGTTTAAGTTGAACAAACTCTTGGCAGCATTTTAAGTTCAAGATCCACTTCATTCCAAAGATTGTTTCCATTCACGCATGAAGCATGATGTCTAAGATTTTTTGTTCAACTGAACTCTTAAACAAACATAAAAGAGAACTTAATTCACTCATTTCCTCCCATTTACCTCCTTGTATTGCACCTGGTAAGCCCCGTCAATACTGATGAGGTATAGATTTGTAATACGGCAGGGGCGAGTTGAACAAAATTCTATATAGGTTTACATATGCGGAGAGTTCAACTGATGCATTGACTTGTTGATTGAAATCTAATTAATTTTACTTTTTCATCGTAAAATTCAATTTCCCCTGCTGGAGCAACATCTGATATACACAACTTCCCTCCCACTATAACCGTCAGGATAATTTAATTTGAAATTCGGGTCGCCACCCCGCGGACAATGTTAATAACAAAAAAAAAATTACGTAAACGCAAGATAATATTCCAAACTTTCTTTGTAAGCTTGTCGAACAACAACATGTGTATCTGACGCCTGCCTGTCTGCCACAATCAGATTACTCCCCTGGGATAATCGAAACTAGCAAGCCTCATGTTGATTCTGGATAAACCAGCAACGAATGAGTATTTTTCTTTTTTCGTGATGCATCGACAAAAAAAAAATACAAAAATTATTTTGTTCCAGAAAAACATTCAGGTGTTTATGATAGTAAAATTGAAATAACGTCCAACCTCATATTGATTATATTTTTTTTAACCTAAAAATGAATATTTTTGCCAACAAAAATTCATCACCATATGTACAACAGGGTGGTGCAAAAGTCATTATAATATCGTGTCAATTGTGTTGTGTTTCGGAATAATTGATTGTGATGGCGAATTGAATTTAGGTGTGCTACTTGGAAAGGTAGGTACTTTAATATCCATTAGCATGTTGTATGAAAGTAATTTTAATGAAAACGTATTTTTAGTGTGGTTTGGATTGGTGGGAAAGAACGTACGAGTATATAACAATAATTGCGCAGATCCACGCAACTTTTCTGGAAATAAGCTCACTATTTATAATGACAGCACTGGAATAATCGGGGAAAAGATCGATCGAACCGGAACGTATAATTTACTTTGGCCATTTCCCTACTTAAAAATCAATTAAATGGATATATTCATGTAATTTTTTTTTTTTTTTTTTTTTTTTTTTGAGGAATTGAATTTGCATGTTTTTGTTTATCCGATTGTTTTAGTGAACTTTGAAACGGACACTTTTATAAAAAAAAAAAATAGCCAGAATAATTATTATTTAGAAGGTCAAAGGACGTTGAAACAAAATAATTAATTTTTTTTTTAAATTGCGTTAATCAATTTGAAATTGACGTCACGTCACTTGGTTGATACTTCGTTAGTTCATACCTATAGCTATATTTCTGTCACCGAGGACTTTTTGTACATTCTCGTCATATATGGGAATTCTAATATAGTCTTCCTTGTTTTTCCTTCAGTTTCTGAATTTTAGGACAATGAATATTATGAACCCTTAATGTGTTAAATACCACGTTGATCAAACAGAGCCGGCGGCCGGCTTCTGGTCATTTACATTACCTACAGCAGTGGTGTAAATGAAACCCAAATTGATTACCTTACGTAAGGAGTTTCATGAAGCCTCGTGTAAAAGATTGCACAGTGATATTGGAAGAATCTGTCACTATACAACACCGTCTTTTGCTCAGAGAATGTTTATGGAAGCTTCTAGGTTCTAGGAGAATTCAGAATATCGGTTCATGTCGGTTCATGTATCGCTCTGTGGCTTGTTCACTTGTATTCTGCATCTGTATACTTAGTCCACAAATGTCAAAACAGATTTGGCATTGGTGGCCATTTGCAAAAATGAGAGCATCTTCCAATAGAGTGATTTCTTTTGGCCAACCCTGTATTATGAAGTTATTACAGCACAAGTATGTTAGATTGCCTGCAGCGAACTAGCTTTTAAAGTTCCAAATCACTGCTAGGGGTTTCAAAAGCACCAGTATATTAAAATGCAAACAAAAAACTGGCGGTGGACTGATGAAACTAAGGCGGCAATAAGTAAAAAGAAGAAGCGGCTTTCAAAGCTTGGTTCAAATAAGACCCTCAGAACAATTAGATGAAAAGGCACACCTCAAAGTGGGATAAAGAAGCTTCAAGATAGAAGTGAAAAAGAAGAGCAAAGAGCGACGAGGGCCCGTATGGTGAGCTAGAATAAAATGTACTCGTCAGCTGCTGATACAAATACAAACCAAACTATTCAGAACATCTTAAAATAAAGTGCACGACTGGTCGCTAGAACTTGTTTCAATGTGTGACAGTGAACCTGGGGCTTGAGATTTGGAAGAAAAAAAAATAGAAGGAACAAAACCATATGACATTTTATTAGTCACTTTAAAATCACAAGTTAAAGTAAATTAAGCCATCTGATTTCTTTTACTGTTTTGAATTTTAAGAAATTTATATCCAAAATTGTTTTTCAGTGAATGGGGTTTCTAAAAAAAAACTTTTTAAAAACATATTTGATTTTTTTTTTTTTTTTGAGAATGCGAATTTCTAGAACTTTGTAATTCTTAGATATGGAAATAAAATTTAAAAAAAAAATTATCTTATCGTTTTTGACATAACCAAAAGTTAAAAAAAATTTAACTTTTAACGTGATAACGTCTTATAAATCGATGAACACCGGCTGCACGCACGAAAAATTGTCACGTTCCGCTTGACCCGAGCGTGCCAGCGAGAGCACCGAACAAGCGACATTGAGGAACGATCGGCCTAAACGTTCGGATTGCGACGTATCTATCTCTATTCCACTCCACCGGCCGCTTCGTCTGAGTAGAAGAGAATTGTTTTGTCAACTGGCTATCACGTGAAATTATAGTCCGTAAACCGACTTTACAGACAACCATTTTTTAACTCAAAAAAACTTTTTTAGAAAATTGGAAGAAGCAACATTAATCCGTTTATAAAAGGGCTTTCACATTATAAATTTCATCGAAATCCGTCAATTGGCTTATACGAGAAAATCTGATTTGAAAAGATCGGTCCGATGGAAGGTACCGTTATAAGACTTTTCTTGAAGAACCTATTTCAACCAAAACATAAAATTTACACAAAAAACTCCATTCAAAAAGCTTCGTCGAAATCGTATATTATAGTCGTTTTTGAGATATATTAATTTTTCAAGCTAACAAAGTTTGAAGCAAATTGGTCCAGCCGTTTAGGCTGTAGGTGCCGATACAGACAGACAGACGGACGGGATTTTTTCGACTTCTCTATCATCGTTATGTCTTGTTTGACTGTCCAAAAATAGATTTTTTTACGAATTCATAACTTGCCTTAAAGTACCTTTAATCACAAGTAAAAAACTGCTCAAAGAACAAGTAAAGCTAAGGAGATCTGTTTCTCAAAGTTCATTTACAACACTCAGGGCCAGCTTCTTGTGGAAGACGACAAAATCACAGGTGACGACAATATTGTGAAAGACTTTGAAATACACCACTTCCCCGAGCGTATTTTCCAATATCTGTCCCTAACTTTACTTTGGTACCTGGCGATACAATCCAACAAATTAGTGGACTGATTAAAAAGTGTAAAAAAGGCAAAGTGGTTGGCCTGACGAGATACCTTCTTAGTTTTGGAAAAAGATGGGTGATATCAGGGTCAGATGGCTCATGATTCTCATCTCCAAGCTTGAAAGAGGTGATCGGATGTCTAAACCATGGAGGAAAACTTACCCTCTCCGAATGTATAATGTGCGGCTGTGATGATAACCGTTCAATTAAGCTGATCTTACGCACCATCGTTGGATAGCCGTTGAGCAAGTTTTGGATAGCCGACTGCGAAATGTATTACGGCTGTCTGATAACTACTCGTAGTGTGATTTTGTGACGGGGAAGTCAAAAACTCAAGACATTTCAACAAGTTCAAGAAATGTATAACAAAGCAAGTCCAGCTTTAGTCACTGAAGAGTTCCAATTCACAGTAGGTGTACACCGGGGAAGTAGCTTGAGTCCTCGGACAGTATATCTATTCTTGGATTAAACTGAAAGACTAATCTGTGTAAATTGGTTCCCTTATCTCTGTATACACCAAAATCAACAATAGTTGACATAATCGTACAAGATTGATTTTAAGATTTCGGGTCTTAGGTTTCTTATCTTGAAACTGATTGCGACGATACAAAAATAAATCGAATAAACTTTTAAACATCTTCAATAAATCTATAGATAAATTATAGTTAAGGATTAATCAGAATAACATCTTGCATTAGAAACCAAAAAAAAAAAAAAAATTCGAATGCCACTTAAAAAGCAACACAAAATTTCATGCACGACTGCCGCAACTCCGTAAGACAACATTTCAAAAATAGTCACAACAATGTCAGGCAATCGGATTATGGCACCGTAAATCATCATACTGCATTCAGTTGAAATCTGATTTTTTTTTTTCATCTTACATTCGATGACATTCACAAAATTGATGAAAAATGAATCGTGTCAGGGATAAAAGTGATAGCTAAGTCCCCTATTGAACTTAAAAAATATTCCATTGTGACACTAACCCGATGTAAATCACCGCTTAAGACCTAATAACACGGAAACGTTGACAAAGACATTCAAATTTTTTGACACACACAAAGAAAATTCTTGTTAAATCAAAACCACATTCTGATTTTTCCCATCAGTTCAGTTTTTTTTTTTTTATTTCAATTTATTTTATTATATCTTACTGTGAGATTCAAAAAGTCAAAAATCATGATAGGAGAAAAAAAAATCAAGGAATAAACGGATTTTGTAGAATAAACAGCGAATTTGCACCGCAAAGGAAGTTCCCTAAATAGAATATCTTTGAAATTTACATAAAACCACACAAAGCTGAGCTGCTGCATGCAGCACGCTGCATTATATTGCATTCAAAGCACATCATCTATTCGCATACATACACATATTATAAGGATTTAGAAAGATGCTTTATAGTTATAGCCTTGTTTGGTGTGGCAACGGTATAGTGGTGGAAGCGGACGGCGGGCGGTGGGTGGCGGCATCGACGCAGCGGTGTGGTGTATATCTGCGTTAGCTGAGGATATTCAAAGTGAAATCTAATTTATCAAAATGCCACTTTTTTTTTTGCAAGACTCCCAAGTATACCCCAACACAGAACCATCAAGAAGTAGGAACGGTATGTGAAACAAATCACCAACTTTTCATGCTGCTATGCTCCTGCTCCTGAAGAGTGTTTGTTGTGTTCGCGAACACATGATTAAAAAAAAACATGGATGTTTTGTTAATTTAAGTCGAGGGATTTAATTGGGCAAAACGCAAAACAAAAATAAGCAAACTCAAAACTCAGAACTCTAATGGGGGAATGGTACGGCTCTACGGGTATTTTTAGAGTAAAATAATTATTTTCTTGGAGTTTGGATTCGGGAAAAATAAAGGTGTTGTTAACGTTTCCTCGACGCATCATAAAAGGAACCATAAAAAGAACACCTACTTTACTTATTTTTTTTTTATAACATGAGAGCACTCATAGGGTTATTAATACCCTTATCAGGAATATACACAGTGCGAGCTTTTAGAAAAGTTGGAGAGTAGATAATATTAGACATTGGTGCACATCGGTTTGAAATATTCTACATTCTTGTAGGGCGGCTGAAAAATGATTCTCTATAGATAATAGGACGTCCGGTATTAGGCTCGGTGGTAAGCAGATACCTATTGATGCTATATTAATAGCGATGCAAGTTCTACGCGGTAGTTGTTTCAAGGGAATAAGCATCAGCTCTCTATATTTAGCTGGAACTCATTGTTTAAAGAATATGCGATGAAATAAGGGACGATGTTCAACTAAAACAATTACATATTTCCGTAATAGTTCTTTCACTAATTAGCTATTTTAAGGATCTTTCTGAATCCTATATCCAAATCTAAGAGACGTAAATGTTCAACAGGGCAGGTGCCCAGACATTAGAACTATGAATTATTATATTTTGATTTTCTTGAAATTTGTTATTTCCATGCAGTCAAGTTATTATGTTGCATATCAACAATACGCATTTTGTTACTTCGCAGTTCTTATTTGGGAAACTTTTATTTCCTCGTTGTAATAAGAACTTTCATTTATTTTTTCGCGTTTCCAAAAAGTAAAAACAAAAAAATTATAATAATAAAATTTTGCTAAACAAAATAAAGCGAAATAACAAAATGCGAATTGTTGATAAATGCATCAAAATAACTTAATAACTTGCGCATTGACTGCAGCGAAATAACAAAATTCATGAAAATACCCCCGAGTTACACCATTCATACCCCATATTTGTGTATAATATGAGGGAGATTTTTATCTACGATGTGCAGGATTTAGGGGTTATGCCATAAAAGTAGGTTAATGCAAATTTGTGACTATAGCTATTGGTTTATCAATTTAATTATTAGTAAAATCAGGTTTAAATATATATCGCTCAAAAATTTTTGTTTATAACGTCATTATTACGTTAATTCGTATGGCCTAAACTCACGGCACCGAGGTGTTGGGGTTTAAGATTTTGAAAATTTAAATTTGTATTAATAAATAAAATCTTAAACTAAGGAGGATGGGCAAATTGGTCCAACCCACCAACAGAAACAAGATATACGTCGTTGGAAAGTTCTTGTCGAGTACATCAATCTTTAGTATGGGCATCCAGCTCTAAACAATGGGAGAGCTGAGATAATGGTCAAACTATGATGCGTTTTTCAAAGTTAGCTATGGTTTGGTATCAATAACTTAAAGCAACAATATGTATGTCGTTGAAAAGGTGTGCACAAGGCGAAGAATTTTTGCTATGGGCACTCAGCTCTATGTCAAAAGGCATCTGACATAATGCACTTAATTCATTTCTATCTTCTGAGTAACTTAACATTGTTTTGGTAATATTAACCAACAGATATAAAATATACGTCGTTGGAAAGGCGTTTTTGGGTACATCAAACTTTAGTATGGGCACCAAGCTCTAAACAATGGGAGAGCTGAGATAAAGGACATTGAAATTAGCCTTTTTCTACTGCAACTGCATTTTCTTATTCTACCACCAACAACCAAAACAAAAATAACATTGGAAAGATCTGTTCAAGTCCAATATTTTTCAATGTGGACATCAAGTTGTAATCCATATCAGACCAGAGATACAAAATATTGTTAATCAGTCTTTTTTGGGTGCGTCCTGGTACTGACCTTCCTCCACACCAACAGAAATGAGATGCATATCGTTGGAAAGGTCTTCGAGAGTAAATATTTTTTTAATATGGGCACTAAGCTCTTAACCATGGGAGAGCTGAGATACTGTACATAGTGAAATACAATACTCAGTCTCAGCTTAAGTTTGAATACATCCTTCACTTTAAATATTTTTGGCGCATAACCGTCGAGGAATATGTCAAACGCTTATACAAATATACGCGTAGTTCCAGAGCTCAAGTTGGAATCAAGTCTCGTCTGCTTAGTAAGTGTATGTTTAAAAATAGATTTTATATACACTTACCTTTTCAACAACATAAAGCTAATTCCAATGTCCATTATCTCAGCTCTCCCATTGTTTAGAGCTTGGTGCCCATACTAAAGTTTGATGTACTCGAGAAGACCTTTCTAACGATATGCATCTCATTTCTGTTGGTATGGAGGAAGGTCAGTACCAGGATGCACCCAAAAAACACTAATTAACAATATTTTTTATCTCTGGTCTGATATGGATTACACCTTGATGCCCACATTGAAACATATTGGACTTGAACAGATCTTTCCAATGATATTTTTGTTTTGGTTGTTGGTGGTAGAATAAGAGAATGCAACGGTGCAGTAGAAAAAGGGTAATTTTCAATGTCCGTTATCTCAGCTCTCCCATTGTTTAGAGCTTGGTGCCCATATTAAAAAACCTTCCATTTGCAAAGACCTTTCCAACGACGTATGTCTTGTTTCTGTTGGTGGGTTGGACCAATTCCCATACAAAACTGCCCATCCTCCTTTGAGCTGAAAAAAAGTACGCCATTTTCTTTCTTGGATAAACTATAATTTATGAGAATAAAATTATCAAAATCTGTGAAAACATTCTACAAAAAAATTTCAAACACGCCAGTTCATAGGTATTCAGCATAAAGATTATACAGTAGTCTCTCGATAATGTGAACTAATGAAAACAAGGCGTTTTCGGAATTGAGAGGTGTTCACATTACTGGAACATTTTCTTCGGTTTTTATTAACGGTTTGAAACAACTTTTGTATCCAATACATTACAAAATAACGTTCAAAGCACAGGTACAGCATTTATTAAGATCGGTAAAAAAAAATACATAGTACCTACTAATAACGTAAAAAATTAATCAAAAAAAATAAAAACAAATTGTATCGGCATACCAATTTATTCTTGTTAAAATAATTCGTTATTTTGGACTAAAGAGAAACCCGACTTGATAAATCTATTCTGCTCTTAACTTTAGTAAATTGGTGATCGTTTCTACGCCCAATTTATTTTTGACGTAGGATATTCGAAATTCGACAAGCGTATTTGTGCATTGTATTGCTCGGGGGCTCGGGTATCCCTGCAGATGCATTAAAAAGTTCAAAATTTGTTTAGAAAAATAATATTAAGTTATTCCCTTAACTTATATCGAACGAGAAAAAGAGAAAAAGGAATGTAGGTATGTATACAACATTTCAAAATAAATTCACATTTTAGACACATTATATAGAGATGACACTGTTAAGTTTTGGCGATTCACATTTTGTAGAAATTCACATTATCGATAATTGGTATGCAGTACCTACCTATAAATTAAGTTGCCTACCACTTTGTGTGTTAAATTTCGAAAGAATCGGTTAAGCCGTTTTCGAGAAAGTCGAACGAAAAAAATCGATCCTGTGGAAACTATACCGTTGTTTTGCATTTTTTCCAGATATATGATAGGTCCTACGGTCCTACCTACACTTAATTTTGTAAATCAAAATCGTTAGAGTCGTTTTTAAGAAAAATAAGCTTCAATATAACTTTTATATGGCAGGTACCTACCTATACGGTTATTTTCTGAAATAACAAAAAAAAAAATGTTCACCTGTTTGGGCTGAAGGTGTCTATTTATACAGACAGACAGAAAAAAATTGAATACGAGCATTGGATTCTCAATCACGTACAATTTTTAAAAAAAATATTTAAAGTATATTTTAATTTTAATTTTAAAAACTTAAAGCTTGAAAATTAACTGTTGAAAAACTGTGCATTAAAACAACTTTATTTAAAAATTAAACCAAAGGAAATGTATCCTTTTTTTATAATCTATATAGGTACTAGGTTAGGTTAGGTTAAGGTGGCTGTTAGTCAACGACTGACACACTTCGACCAGATACTAGGTCCATTGTGATACCACATATCAAAGTAAGGCACTACTTCACTAATTTTAAAACCAATTGGAACTTTTAATAAAGCGATGGAGACAGTGTATGTCTGTCTGAGTTTATTAGGTACTAAGAAAAGAAAGCTTTGGTGCTAGACTAGTGACATTTTCTGCAAGGGCACTGTTGAGGAGATTGTGACCGAATGTTAATTAAACAAGCTTTATTTAGTAATTTAATCTTTTTTTAAATATTTATTTTATAAAGGAAAAATAGCTTTAAAAATTCTAGTCAATTCTTCAATTTTCGATCACAAACTAATTTAAGAAATAATTTTTTGTACATATGTACACTTCAGAACTGAGCTAATACTAAAATTATATACAAAGTGTATATATAAGTGTTTACATAATCTTTCAATTTAATTTGTATGGTAATGTTGATCGCCGCTAACAGGCACATTATTGTAACTTCCTTAATGCATATCGACGGTTAAATTTCATAACCTCATAAGTCGAAAAATTCAAACAAAAAAAAAATATTATTAATGCAGAATAATCAGAAAATTCAGAGACATATTTTGGTATATCCAGCTCAACAATATTGTTCCGAAAATTTTTCAGAAATGGTAACATTCAAGCAGACTCCTACTACGCAAGTAAATCCAATTGAATTCTTAAATACTTACGATGTATTGCATAAATACACAATCAGGATTTTTTTTAATTTCTGAAAAACTTGCAAAACTCGTAAGTCGTACGTGGTTATGAAGTTTAATCGTCGATATCACTATTTTGTTATAAGATAAACACAAAGCTTATAAAAAAGGTGTTTTATGAACTTTAGCTTTAAAAAACTGGCTTTGGTTCAAAATCATTTTTTTACAAAGGCTTATGTCGATATTTGTCATGTCCAATGATTCGATATTGCGTAAGTTTAAATTGGCTCAGGTGGACGTGAGCGATCATTTCATTTGGTTTGCACAAGGAATAAGAGCTTATCTCAGGGCTTAAACCATTAAAAATAAAATGCACGACTGGGTCGCACGAACTTGCTCTAATGTGTGACAGTGGTCTAGGGGCTTGAGATTTTGATAAAAATAAATTTTTCAAAATTCTTAAATAAATACTTAAACTAATTTGAGCTGAAAAAGGAGTACGCCATTTTATTTCTTGGATAAATCTCAATTTATGAGAATAAATTTTTAAAAATCTGTGGAGCCGTTTTTGAGAAAAAAAGTTTTGTTTGAAAAACTTTTTGAAAAAAAAATTCAAAAAAAAATCAAAAACGCCAGTTCCTAGGTATTCAGCAAATACATTTATTTATAATTTTTAGAAAAAAATTTAATGGGCAGTTTTCAAAATATATATTTTTTAAATTTTTTTCTTAAAAATGCTTTTAAAAATACAAAAAAATATTTTTTTGAAATATTGGTATGCAGTACAAATTGAGCTACCTAAAACTATATATGTGTGAAATTTCGAAAGAATCGGTTGAGTCGTTTTCGAGATAGTCGAAAGCAAAAAAAACGGTCCTATGGAAAGTACCGTTCTTAGCCATTTTTTAAAACTTTTTTTTCAGCCATATAATTGGTCGTACCTAAAAAGTAACACTGATTTTTTTAAATCAAAATCGTTAGAGCCGTTTTTGAGAAAAATAAGCTTTAACGTAACGGTTGTATGGCAGGTACCGTTATTTTTTGAGCTAAAAAAAAATTTCAATTTCCCCTCTGTACAATACCTAAAAAAGTCTATATACCAAGTTTGAAGCAATTCGGCCCACCCGTTTGGGCTGTAGGTCTCTATACATACAGACAGACAGACAGACATACAGACGGACAGAATTTTTAGACCATCTTTTTTCGTCTTCGCTATCATCGTAATGTCATGTTTGATTGTTATCTCAAAATTTTTTTTTTCGACGAATGCATAACTTGCCTTATAGTACCTATAATCGCAAGTAAAAATAGGTGTATTTGTGTGTATGTTATAGTTAATTTGATTTTTTTTTTGCAATTCAACGTACTTTGTCGTAAAGCAATATTTGAACCCAGACTCAAATATAGGCATGCAAACCGGTAAGTTTGTGAACTTATAAAACTATTTTTACTTGCGTCGACTTAAGCTCTTTTAACTTATTACACATGTGCATATGCCCCTCTATACCTAAACGATTATTTTCTCATAACAAACTGACAACTCCAAAAACCTGTCTAAAATCAAAGAAACCATCACCAGTTATACTCATAACTATACCAGACCTACATTAGTTTTGATCTTAACCTTTAAATCATTTTACCAATTTCTTACTTGCGATTATAGGTAGGTATACTATAAGGCAAGTTATGCATTCGTAAAAACAAATTCTAACAATCAAACATGACATTACGATGATAGAGAAGTCGAAAAAAGTGGGTCCGACAATTCTGTCTGTCTGTCTGTCTGTCCATCTATCTGTATCGGCACCTACCCTACAGCCTTGTTACGGTAAGATTTACCGCAACAAAAATCATTCTTTTGGTTCTTAAAACCTTGTCAAATCGTGCGCTTTTGGCACGGTTAAACTCTCGATATTTGTTTCCGCTCCATCCCAACCATTCCTTTTCTGACCCACATTTTAAGTCCGTTGTCCTCTGGGAGTTTTGAGAGTGACTCAGAGAGGATAACAAAGCAGGTTATTTTCCATCGGGTTGAGCCAGCGGACGAGCTGGAGACTTGCCCGCAACGTATTCTAATTTAATCGTGCTGAGCCAGCGGATAAGCTGGAGACTCACACGCATCAGTCTATCGTGTTGAGCCAGCGGACGGGCTGGAGACTCGCACGCATAGTAAAGAAAGTGATGAAGCTTTCCAACGAGTTCGAAAGAGGAGCCCACAACAACTCAACCAAGTGTGAGTTATAGTCACACCAACATAAATTTAGAATGGCCGAGTGCCCACCGTAAAGTGTCGGATATCAAAGAAAGATCGATGATGAAAGATGATGTGTTTTCCCCTTTTTAAATATTATCTGCGTGGAGGTCTACGGAATTAAGATTATTCTTGTTCATTTTGTACCATTTTAGTTGGAAAATGGTTAGGATTCTTTCCAACAAAAATATTCTTCTCAAAGCAATTAGTTTGGGCCGGTTTGGGCTGGGGACTTTGCGCGTGGTGTCGTAGTTTTTCACTTGCCTTTTAAAATTAAATATAATTGACGTTATACGTCTGAACACGTCCACTGAGCCTACGAGGATCGCATCCTCAACGCATAGGATCGCGTGCAATGGTTGTATCACCGCTTTCAGTCGCACGTCTCTGCATATATGGGCGAGATGCTGCTGTATGACTGAGACAAGAACACCACCACGCAAAAGATCCGAAGAGGATGGCTATATGGTCGGGGCGAAGTGGACAAGCCAAGCCTCCATTTTGGATAGGAATTCAATTTTGGATTTGATAAAAAAGAGGAGAAATTTTTGAGAAAGAAAAGCAAAGTGAAAAATCTATCGTGGTTTTAAGCGAAATTTTAAATAAAACTTAGAATATAAAGAGGAAATTCGATTGAGGAAATCGAGATTTTAAAATTAGAAGAGCCTTTAGGAGAATATCTTTGCTGGAGAATTTTTGAGAAAAGCTAAGTATTTCTGTGCCTGGTGGTGTCCAGAAATTTTAGCTTCTTAATTGTTTGTTTAATTGGTTTTTAATTCCTTCTGTTTGTGACCCTATGTGGGGAAAACAAATTTATATAAAGTAGACCTTCGCTGAATATTCGTTTTCCTCCCAAGATTGTGGGACTCGTGACCTTGTTTTATTCTTACCTTCAATTACCATTGTGACCTTTCTTTGTGTCCATTTGGCACAAACCCTTGTTTGCTCCTATTTTATTTTCGAGAATTAGCCTTCTGCTAATCTCGAAAAACTATTGTTCTTGCTTTTTGTGTTGATTGAAAAGACTCTGGGTTTTTATCCCGGCATTTGCCACGGTTTCCCAGACCAATAACTATCAATAAAAGATTCTAACTTCACATTGGGATTAATAATTCTTCCGTCTTATTCTTTGCAATCGAAGACATTTTTTTTTTTTTCAGATTTATATTGGTAAGGCAAACACCATAAAAGTTTCCTGGCGCCCACCCTGTAACGTAAATACTGATATTTACGTTCCACCCCCTTCCATCAAACCATATCTCTTTTAATCCAATCATCTCTTTTAATTTTAATCCTACATTAAAATATACCCACCTCACCTACCTGCAATAATTTCTTTTCACATACGATCGCTTTGATTACATAAAAAATAAAATAAATTGTTGGCACAACAGCTCCAAGCGGGGCCGGGGCCTGTGACCAGTGTTGGCAAGTAAGTTACACGAAGTAAGTTACTCGTTTAGTTACGCGTAACTAATATGAATTAGTTACGCCCAATATTTGGTGTAACTAATGTAACTAATGTAACTAAATGTAACTAACTGTAACTAAATAAAACTAACTCTAACTTAAAATAAAAATAAAAAAAAAATCACATTTCATCCTGAATCCCAATCGACTATTGACAAAATTCTTTTATAAGCAAGTTCAACGGCAACCTGGCAAGGAATACATATTGAAATTACTAGGTTCCTGATGAAAAGGAAATGTAATAAAATATTATATTCTTGGAGCATACAATAAATTTTTATTTACATTTGAAGTTTTCCCTTCTTTCTTGAGACTCCTGGACATTTCTTTGTTTATTGTGATTTATTCTTGTATGGTAAATTCAGATTTAATCTCAGATTTGGTCTCAAATTTCAGATTCAGCTCGCCCAAAGGAAATCGAACGAGATCTATTTTGTTTTATTATTTTGAAATTTTTTTTTTGCAGAAATATAGTAATTTAAAAATGTATTCATTGCTAGGTTGGCGTTGCCACAGCTGGCAGCTGGCCCAGCTTTGCCCTAAAACAGTGTAGTCAATCGTCATTCGATCGGGTTTGTGGACGGAACTTCTAAATTTCAATTTAACATAAAATGTGAGTTTTTGTATTTGAAAAATTCTATTAGTTATAATTAGTTACATTTAGTTACAATAAGTTACATTAGTTACATTAGTTACATAAGTTACATTAGTTACGTGTAACTAATTAAAATTTCAAAGTTACGCGTAACTATCCAACACTGCCTGTGACTTACACTCTCAACCATTCCTGTGTGTGCGTTGATATTCTGCAGGAATGGAAGGGACCTACAATTTACCGCCGAATCCGAACGGCTAACAGAGAAGCACTTTCCATGACATTAATTACTCTTGGAAGATTCGTCACTTCCTCGCAAGAGGCAGTACCCCGGAAAAAAACTTAGGTGGCAACGTCAGGGATCGAACCCTGAACCTTCGGCATAGCAGTCCGACACACTAACCACTACGCCACGGGGTACTACTTTGATTACATACATTTTTTTATTCTACGAATCCCCCTTGCTGACTTGCCGGTGAGACTGCATATATCATTGCAGTTGTTGTTGCAATTTTCTTTACCCATTCTCTCTTTTATTTTGACATTTCGTCAATAACGAAATTTCTTTGCGCGGTTCCGGTTGCACATTTGTTTACTCGTTGTTCTTCTTGATAATTAATTAATATTGGATTCGAATTGACCCAAAGTTTCGCGGTTTATTTGTTTCGTCTCCCTAATTATTTTCATCATAAAGTTAATTTCTAAATTCGGTTAACATTTTCTTTAACATAAATAATATAGCAACAGCCTAAACGGCTGGACCGATTTGCTTCAAACTTGGTAGATAGTTTTAATATGACGAATTAGCATTCTAGCTTTAAAACTAACGGTAGGTACCTGCCATACGATTTTTAGTGAAAAATTAATTTTTATAATGTTTTCTGTGCAAACTTTATATTTTGGTTGTAACAGAATTTTCAGAAAAATTCCTATTGTAACGGTACCTTCTAGGACCGGTTTTTTGAAATCCAATTTTCTCGTAAGCCACTCGACGAATTTCGATGAAATTTTTAATGTAGAAGCCCTTTTATAAACGAAATAATAAAAAAATTTAAATTTTCCAAGAAAAGTTTTTTTTTTTTAAATTATTTAAAAACGTTTTAATTTTTTTTTTATTTTTGGCTTTTTCCAAAAACAGTTTTATCAATTTTTTTTTCAATTTAATTTTTCTGATAAAAACTACAAAAATCTAGAAGTTGGCATGCCTACTCAAAAAAAAATTGGAATATGTTTTCGAAAAGTTTTTCAATAAACCGTTTTTTGAAAAAACCGGTCGAACGATTTTGAAAAAAAATTTCTTTAAAATTAAAAAAAAAAAAAAAAAAAAAAAAGAATTCTGATGGCTTACTTCATTTTCTCCAAAAAACGTTTAAACTATTGATTTTTAAGTGATTAATAAAATTTCATATGATTTTTTCAAAGCTTTTTTCCCAAAATCCCATTAGAGCAAGTTCGTACGACCCAGCCGTGTATTTATTTGTTCAAGAAACCCTCAATTCAAGTTGACCAATAACTTAATTATTTTTTAATTTATTTAATTTGTATTTTTATTTTAAAAGCCAATATATTATAGATTATATATTTTTAGAATAAATTGTATATATTTTTTGTAGGCGGCTAATTCAACTTGAGTTTCTTGTTTATAATAGATTTTATTATAAGTGTTACCATCTTCTTTCAAAAAAGTATTATTTCGATTTAATCTGGCAACCGGCAACTCAAATTCTTTTCTGTAGTCTGTACAACTGCAAAGTAAGTGCACTCTTCTACAAATTTCACATTTCTCTTAAATAATTCATTCCGAGTTCATTTTCCACACTAGGTCTACTTCTACTTCATCTGCAGGCTGCAGCAGAATGTACTGCCGTACTGGCGTACTGCGCACATTGACAACACCAAACCATCTCAACTTCATCAGAAGCACAACACTACACAACAATCGACAAGATTTCTACTTTGGTTCTCTTCGAGGTCACTATACCAACCAAACCAAACTATTTCGCTCTCACTTTTCTCATTTATTTTTCTGTAAACTGCTGCTGTAACACCTACAAAATGTTTGTATTTGTATCCCCCAGAAATAACTGTGCCTGTGCGTTTATCTGGGTCTCATTGGTTGTATATACTGGTAGGTAGCAAAGGCAGAAGCTATCAAACAGAGTTGTAGCTTGTAGCTCCACACACAATCCAAGTCAAACTTGACTGTAATCAAGCATGAACCGACCGACGACGACGACGAATACGAAAAATCATCCCCGATGTCGAGGCCGACATCGACAAACGACGACGATGACTATGACTATGAGACTATGACATACAAGATACAACCAAAACCAACCCAACAACCTATGGATAACGGAAATCGAACTTCCAAACAGTCATAGTGGAACTCTTGCCGAAGTAACGTCGCGAGGTACCGTTATAGGATTTTTTTTTTGGAGCATTTAACCAGGCAAAGAAGCAAAAGAAAAACTCGGGTTTTGTTCAAGCTCTCCACAGACATCAACCACCCCCAATCTCAAACTGACAACCCCCTCCCTTAAGTTCAATTACTCATACAAACTCAACCCCATACCTACATTATAAGCTTAGAGGTTCATTGTGTGTTGTTTAGCTTTAGAGACACATTTTGGATGTTTTTGTTTTGTATCGGATGAATTATTCATTCCTTTCTCCGGTATTTACAGTTAAACAGAACAGGTTAAAGAAAGTTTTCGGATACGAAAAATAGATAAATTGATTCGTCGTGATCGTTTGTCGGTGGTTTGCTCGCTCGCTCGTTAGAACGGTCGGGTCGGACAAAGCGATATGCGCCGCGCGGTCATACATCTTAACACACACACAAACACTCTGTAGATACATTCCGACACACAGATACACACTTTCATCGAACACAAATTTGTGTTGCGCTTCCTTTTACCATTGTAACCCCACTACAACTGCCAACTGGCGAAAGGGTAGAAGAAAACATTATCCCGTTACCTGTAATCAAATGTGAAAACAAGTAAATAAAAAAAAAAAAAAAAACGGAATCATTTCCAAGGACTTTCGCTGCTTCTTATATCTTTTATAAGGATTAAATTGTCTGCGAAGCTCAGTTGAATTGTTAGCAATTTGTTGCAAACTTTACGAGTCTCACAAGGAGTTTTCCTCAATTTTGTTTTCGTGTACCTACGTGCGTGTGTGTGTGCGAGTTTGTGTGCGGGTATCTTGCTCGTGCCCGTGCTCGTGTTTTTGTGTTCAAGGCAGGCAGAAATGGTCCTTCGAGCGGGAATTTCCCATTAGTCGAAATTACATTCATTTTGATATAAAATCAAAAATTTATTGTGAACAGTTTGTGTGTTCCAACAAAGAAGAAAAAGAAGAAGAAAAATAAAAGGGCACATCATTAGTATCAATTTATAATGAAATTAAATATTATGATGCCCAAGTGGTGTTGGTGAATAGAATTAGATACTTAAAATACTTCAACATATTTTATGGATTAAACTACTGTTGGATATATTTTTCTTAATGCCCGGGGATTTATCGAATTCAACATCAACATTTTTATAACATTTGATCAATCTTGTAAGTTTTTTTCTTATGATTATGATTTTTTTTTTATAAATGACCTTGAACCCATTATTGCATAAAAAAAAAAAAACTAACAATCAAAAACCCTCTTATTGGCATCAGTATCTTTAAGTTCAAGTGCAGCTTCTTTTCACATCTATCTGCTCGCACACTATAGATACCCACTCGTGTGTAGTGTGTCGTATATGATGTCGTCGTTTATCTTTTGAATAATCCATACAAACAAATTTTTACTTGCCGATGGAATATATAACCCAAATCTACAATGTGACATGGAATATTTGTGTATGTTCCCCAAAATGAGGATCAGGATGATTCAAGGGGGGGAAAGGGTATATGAGTTGGAGGATAAACGACGATAAAAAGGGGAGTTAAAGTCACATTATTTCTTGTATCAAAGAGAAGGTTTGGTTCTGTACGTTTTGTGTCTGCCAGCCAAGCCAACAACTGCCAACATACCGTTACCACTTGTTACGCACCATGCAAAAGCTAAAGCTAAAGCTAAAGCAAAACCTAAAGAAGAAGAGGAGTCCTTTTTTTTTATTTTAGTGAGTTGAAAGGATCCCATGAATGGTTGTGTTGTTAAGGGTTTGTATTAAATTGGGCAGAGGGTGGCATGGCAGCGAGCTTGGCGGTACAGTATAGAATATAGGTATAGAGGGAGGCTAGGATTTTAAAAGCCAGAGAAATAGGGAAAGAAAAGACGACCGACCAGTGAAGGTGATAAGTAAAATATGGGACTGGCTTTCAAATTTGAGTTTAATGGATGTAGGGGATTTTGTTATTAGAGAAAATGGTTGGGTGATTTTTCGAATACAAGGGACGATAGAGAGATGGAGAGAGCGAGAAACTGTTTTCTTGTTGTTGTTTCTTTTTTTTTACACATTTTTGGTGTGCGTTTTTGGGGTTTTGCAATAATAATTATTAATTCAAAGTGTTGCTTGGCATTTTTGGAATACAAGTAGGTAGATGTACCTTTTACATTTTACAATATCTACATATAGATGCTGTGAAAGCATAAAAAAGGGTACCTATGCTGTTCAAAATCTACATATGGAAGCATTAATAAATTGGAAACTTCCCTTATTTCATATAGAAAAGGATACTTATTTGATAGGGCTTTCCTATACAACGGTTTTAGGGTTTAAAGGTTGTTTTTATACTATTTTTGATGAAATAAAGATAATAGGCAAAGTCGCTCACAGTGTGTGTTTTTCTATCATTAACTTTAGGTTAGTTATTATATATTTACGTAAGTAGGTACCTAAGGCTTCTAGCTTCTATTCAAAGCCGATTAAAGTAAGGTTATTTTTTTTTTATGTTTTTAAGGGACGAAAGCCGGAGTATATGTGTTGTGTCTACTTTATTTGTATGATAACATCGACCTTGGTTGATGGTGGGGAGGTTGGGGTGGTTAGAGGGGAATCGATTTGGGATTTTGTAGATATAGCAAGCAACTGGTAAAATATGAAAATGAGGTCGAAGGATATGTAACATAAGACTGCCTTCACATTGGTTTTAGATTTTGATCAAACAAACTTATTAATTATCGTATCCTTTTAATTAAAATTATGATACAAAATGAAAAAATTGTTTTATCTTATTATAGGTACCTAAGTAGATTATTAAAATATACGGGATCGAAAAAGTTAAGGGTAGATATTGGTGTGTAACTACGAAATTAACATATTGAACTAGTTACCTTTGATGTGGTGAAAAAGCTTATTAATATTGGTGATTGACATCAGCTTATGTTATAACCCGGTGCTGTATAGGAGGCTTTTAGTTTTCGAAATTTGGTGAGGTGAATGAGATTTTTTTTTTTTTGGTAAATTAATGAAATAAAAGCGATTATTATACACGCGTGGTGAAGTAATGAAAACGTGATTCTTTATTTTTTGGAAAACAAACACAAAACACACTTACTTTGACGAAAAATAATCGTTCATTTTTGAGTTTGAATTTTAAATGGCATGATAAAGAATTCTTGGACTTTGGGTTGATTTTTTGATGAGTTATACTCAAAGGAGCATTCATCTGTCCATAGAATGCTTCTCCGAAAATCCTTTGGGTTGTGCAGATGGTCTTTTGCAAAGACCAGTGTTTTAAGCTTGTATGTATGGCCCGTCCTTAGCTTCAAATTTCTTGAAATCTCCTTCTTTTAAACGTCTTCGGTCATAAACTTTGTTACCATTGACGTCCTAATAACCAAACTCAACTCAGCCGTTTTACATATGGTTTTTATAACTTTCGATCAATTTTTTTTTTATCCACGTTTGAAACCAGTTAAAGTTAAACACTAAATTTGTTCCGTTTTCACGTGCTCAAAACAGTTAAATCATTTAGACAAAGATTTCGTCAGAGAGTACTTACCTATGCCAACCAAAAATTCGTTGTAGGTATTCTCGTTTTCAAAAATAGCCTTTTTCAAGAGAAAACCGACAAGAAACTAGTTCTGGGAGTGAAAGGTCCATTTACAAGGATGTAAGCGTGGTAGATATCGTCGCTGTTTAAAAAAACCGGCAAAATTTAAAAAAAAAAAACATGATTCTTCAGAAAATCAGAAGATTTTGAGTCGGACTAATTTTCATAATATTTTTTTTTTTAATGTCTTAAATTATTTTTGTTTTTCGAATTATATTTTAAGTTTTAGTAAGTTCCACATTTCATTTAATGCAAGCAAATAAAAAAAAAATAAAAAAGGATCTACGATTAGTTTGCTAAAATGAAAATCTAAAAAGATCCTCCCAAATTAGGGCACCTACTTTTCCAGAAATAATTTATGATTTTCAGACAAGTTTTTTTTTTTTATTTTGGAGTTAGTTATTGTAATGACTTAAGATTGAAGTTAAGAAATAGAAAGCAATTTATTACATAATCATTTTAGAAAAGTTTTATAAAAAAAAACTAGGTTACAGTTTTTCACGGCATTTTCGTTCTTGAAACATAAATAGCTAGATATCAACATTTTTAACCAATTAGCATAGCTAACATTAAAAAAATAGTATTGTGAAAAATCTTTTCTAGGAAAGTGGCATAACTCATAAAAGTGTCATTTCCAAAACTCGTTTTCTTAAATCTATTAAGAAAAGTGAACCATTTTGTTTTAGAAAAGAAGAAATTACAAAATAGTACCTACCTACTAACTCTATTATGAATGGCAAACAAAGAAACGGGGCAAAGTACAAAGTGGCACATGATCCATCTAGCGGAATTTTGATGAGACACAGTTATGCCGACTTTACAGAACGATGGAGAATGATTTTTTTTTAGTCGATTGGTATCATTAACTCAAAAATTGAAGATTTCGAGTTATGCCGGTTTTCTTAAACAGCGATATGTTTTTGGAAGCCCCAACCAAAACTTTCAGTACAAATCACGCGTTTTTCGATTGTTCTCAAAAAGCAAATGGTAATTGGGCTTCTTAAGCGCATAAAAGAAAAAATAATGATATCCTAACTTGAAGAACTCTGTACCCACTATTTCACTAACGGCTGTCTTTCGAATTCTTTTGATCAGCGTAGGTGGTACCTCTATACTGTCGGTAAAATTAGGTGCAGGGAAATAACTTGACTTTTTTCGGGTGAAGTTGTTTCCCACTTGAAGGTGAGAAATAATTCCATCTAAGAAGTTTGTGAAATTATTTTCCACCTGAAATTTAAATATCTTAAGAAAATAAACGAGCATTATCTAAAACAATTTTTTTTATATCGTCTGGACGTAGCGCAATAGCAACGGTACATCCAAGAGCTTTTTGAACCATTTACAAAGAGATATGAGTATTTCCTCAACGTTGATATAAAATCCTTAATTTTGGAAAACCTCCTCCCCTATGCAGCTTCGAAGTCAGTCATAAAAATGAAAATGGACGAAACTCAAACAAAAATGTCTGTCCACAAATTGAAACAAATGAACGTAAATTTCTTCCGATTTATGAATACCCATATCAACACACACAAAAGTAAACGTGGAAAATGTGTGCTAATATTGTGTAGCTTTAAAAATCAATCAAAACCTATGAGTTTAATCGTATTTTCAAAAACAGATCTTTCGTTTTGGTGCATTAAATAAAGTTAAAGTGAAATTCACGCGAGTTTACTTTGTGTTATCCTCTAAAACGAACCACTAAAACGAAAGTTAATTTTTTTTCCAAATAGCAACGTATTCTATGGGAATAGTTCTAAAACAGTTACTGTAATGGAAAGTGAAATAATTTCGCACCTTGTGTGGGAAATAGCTTAATAGAAGTGAAATTCTTTCCCACAAAAAAGTGAAACTACTTATTATTTCTCAACTTCAGTGAGTTACAACTTCACCGGAAAAAATTGAAGTTATTTCTCACTAGAAGTGAAGTTATTGCAAATGTGAAGTTTTTTCCCCGTGAAGTTATTTTCCTGCACCTAAAATTAGTTGCAAGGGCAATTTTCTTTTAAAAATGTTGCACTTAACCAACATGGTAATGGTGGCATATACATACATACCTATTTCATCAATAACAGATAAATGGTTCTGGAAACAATGTAAAATAAAAGAAGAAGAAAAAAGCTGATAATGTTGGAGTATGTTAAAGAAATCCCAAGTCGAACGCGGGAAATATGAAATCTTGTGTCGAAAACAGTTTTGATTTTTACTTGCGATTATAGGTATACTATAAGGCAAGTTATGAATTCTTCGAAAAAAAAGTTTTAAGATAACAATCAAACATGACATTACGATGATGGCGAAGACGAAAAAAAATGTTCTAAAAATTCTGTCTGTATGTCTGTATGTCTGTCTGTCTGTCTGTATGTATGTATAGACATCTAAAGCCCAAACGGATGGGCCTAATGGCCTAATTCAAACTTGGTTTATAGAGTTTTTTAGGTATTGAACAGAGGGGAAATTCAAATTTCTTTTTTAGCTCAAAAAATAACTGTACCTACCCGTCATATAACCGTTACGTTAAAGCTTATTTTTCTCAAAAACGGCTCTAACGATTTTGATTTCAAAACATAAGCGAGAGCTACAGTACGTTTGCAACGAACTGTTGGATACCCTATTCCCTATTTTTTTGTATGTGTATTTGTTCGCCTCCCGCAGCCAGCCGATGATCCAGTTTCAGAAACAAAATTCTTCTTTACCAGACAGAAAAAAATTCAATAACATTAATTTTGTGTGGTGTGATGTTCAATTAGTGCTGGCACAGTAAAAAAGGCGTGTGCCACGCCCAAAGTTAAGACTTTTTATTGCCAAGGCAATTAGTATGAGCTCAGTGACATTCAATTTTATTCTTGCAGTTTGCAGATCGATTTGAACAAAATGAGGCAAAACTTAAATTTTTAAAAATTAGATTTTGAATGGAAATAGCGAGGATGGGTGATTTAAACAATTCTTGAACCACACTCTGCTACGTTACCAACGAACTTAAAGCTAAGTGTTAATCTTTTTCCGGCTCCCGGAAATTACGCCAGAGGAAATTACGCCAGAATTTTTTTTTGAAAAAAAACGCCAGAAAATTCTTCATACAAAATTCTGGCTTTTTTTCCTAGGAAAAAAAGCCAAAGTTTTCTGAAATTCTTTCCCAGATTTCAGGCCTTTTTTCCAAAATTTTTCTGGCATTTTTTTCATTTCCAAAAATGGAAAAAACGCCAGAAAAAATATTTTGGAAAAAAAGCCAGACAAAAATTCTGGTGTTTCCTTTTCTTGTTTTGGGAAACGAGCCAGAAAACTGTATTTTATATGAATCGCTGTACTTTATTAACAGTTATGGTAGGCATTCTTCTCTTTGTGTTACCTTCTCGTATTGTGTAATTTTTGTATTGGTTACAAATAAAAGCACTTTAAAATATTGACGTCTTTTCAATTTAAAGCTTTAACTGCAATCGCGTCCCCTCCGCGCGGTGATTTGATATGTCTCTGAAACAGTTACGGGCGGGATGGGTGCGTAACACACCCACTTCATTTGTTTAAAAATTAAAAAAAAAAACATTTCTGGCCTTTTTTCCACATCTATCTGGCGTAATTTCCAAGAAAAAAATCCATATTTTATACGAAACATTTTTTATTACATTACAAATATGCATAATTTTTGAAAAGTAATCGAAGCTTAAACAGTTCAAATTTTTATTTTCAAAGTCTTACCTAAACATGGCGAGTGTGCCCCACCAAGAAACTTTAAGCAATAGGTATAGCGAAAAAATCACTTTCCACCTACACAAGCCAAATTACACAAATTTAAACATAAACACAAAATCAGGTCTAACATCGCAAAAATTGAACAAGAACTGTCACGATTCGCGTGTGATGCATACATGCAGTGTTGTAGTATTCATCATTAAAATATATCTTTTATGACAAACGCTTTTTCTGGAATTAAGGAAGTCGAAAGTGCCCCGTCGTCAAATGTTCCCCAACCTGCCTTATTTTAATATTTTTGTTGTTTTTCAGTTTTCGGTCAATTGCTTGAAAGATTTAGTAATGCGTTGTTTACAAGATGATAAAAATTGATCAGAATTAAGATTGGTTTATGTTTATGTGACTGTCACTTAGTCCAAAAGAAGACCGTTTGGGGTGTTATCCTCTTAAAACTCAAATACTTCGAACACTTTTCGAGTTTGTTGTCAATCATTCCTTGAATTGAATTCTCACCTAACTTTAATTTCTTGGGTAGTCCAAGCTTAAATTTATATTTTATTCTCTGATTTTTTAAGAATCCTTTAAATCAAAGCCAACTTTATGTTTTCCAATTGCAAAAACATCAGCTGTTCCCTTTTTTTACCTTCAAGTGTTGACATTATCATCATTAATTAATTTGATACCAAACTTCTGAGCAGAATATTTGGGAACATCTTAAAACAAATCACGCTATACATCAACGCACGTGACTTGTTGTAAAAAGTAACAGATGGGAAATGGAATCACTGATTGCCTCTGAGACCTCCAAAAACACAAACTTCTCACAAAAAAAAAAGTCTCTAAACAAACAAAATGGAAAATCCGTGTCACACAAATTGGATTTGATAATTCTGGTGATGGTGACTGGTCGGTCGGTCGGTCGGTGGGCCAGGTCATATAGCTTCCATTCTAGAATAACAAACATTATCGCCAAAGAAAGTGAAGATTAAGAAATTATTCATGCAGAAGAGACTGTAACAAAGAGTTCCCAAAGGAAACCTTCAATTTCCCTCGTTGCTTTGGGGTATTTCGTTTTTGCCGTTAATATAAAGAAAAGCGTTTTGCTATACAAATTGTTTTTAAAGATTAACGAACAATTTCGGAATGTTCAAGTTAATGTTTGGAAATTCGTCAGTTATCCTCATTTCCGGCAGTTTTTAAATATTTTAAAAAGCTTAAACAGTTTAGCATGGATTCTTGATAATTTTTTGGGTTATGGTTATATTTTGAAAAAGTTTTTTTGTGTGTTGTTTTTTGCATGAATGAAAAATAAATTTGATTTGAAGGATTATAGAAAAATGTTTCTTTTTAATCCAAAATGTATGAATTTTGTATGAACATGCACCGTTATCATTTATCCAAATTAGAGGAGTCGAAATCGATAAATAACTGTCGCTGTCGTGGCTATTGTCCAGACAAGGTGAATTGAAAACATGTCTTTTTTGCTTCAGTAAAAATGGATTCTTCATCAAGATGATGGTATCATCAACCTATGTGAAAGTCATTGAAATGTTTGGGGCTTGGCATTTGGCCATAATTCTTCGACGAAAGACACATAAATCTGATTCACATCAGCAGTTTTTTTTTTGCTGCTTCGCTTCTTCTGCCAATATTTTTCATACAATAAAATTTACCTTTGGCTAGACTTTGAAAAAAAAAAAACAGGACGTTTTTATTGGTGCATAATAAATAACATATTTGAAAGGACGCACACATAAATTATGAAATGGAATAATTTCTTATATCGTTTTCGAAGGAAAGAACACGTCTGAAGTATATATGGTTGTGTGGAATATGCTGGAATAAATTTAGTGTAAAAAAATTATTTCTTAAGACATTTATAATAATGAATCAAAAGTTTTTGAAAATAATCATAGTTTTGTAGGAAGTTTTGAAAAATACACGGAAAGTTCTGATATTTATGATGTTTATCTCAAACTTGTGACTTTCAACATGATAATAATTAGAAAAATATTCTAGAACAGAAACCAAACTTGATTTTGATTTTACGAACTTAAAAAAAATATATAAAGGGTGGTTTTCACTCTGGCAATACTTTTTTCGGAGTTGGTCTTTTTGACAGCTGTCACTTAATTTATGCTCAGTTTGGTTGTCATTTCATAATGAATAGATTCACTCCTGAACAACGTTTGCAAATTGTGCAAAATTAATTTTGAAAAACCTAGGTATAGTAATACTCGTGAAACGATTTTCGATTTTCACAAGAAAATTTTGTTTAGCGATGAAGCTCACTTTTGGTTGAATGAATACGTCAATAAGCAAAACTGCCGCATTTGGAGTGATGATAATGCTCAAGTGTATGTTGAGACACCGTTACATCCTCAAACACTGACTGACAATTTGGTGTGCTTTATGGGTTGGTGGAATAATTGGTCCGCACTTCTTTAAAAACGATGCTGGCCAGAACGTTACAGTCAATGTTGCAGAAGGTGTGGTTTCGACAAGATGGCGCAACATGTCACACAGTTCGTGCCACAATTATTGATTGTTGAAAGAAACGTTCGGTGAACTCAAAATATCGTTTCGTTTTGGTCATGTGAAAATTGGCGATTCAACTCCACTTGACTATTTTCTGTGGGAATATGTGAAGTCGCTATTCTACGCCGATAAGCCCGAAACGATTTACCACTTGGAGGACAACATTTGGCGCGTGTATTGCTGATATACGGCCACAATCTTGGAAAAAGTCATCGAAAACTTGACCTCCAGATTAAACTACGTCCGAGCCAGCGGTGGCGGTCATATGCCAGACATCATATTTAAATTCTAATGCCAAAAGATATTCTTTCGAATAAAGTAAATGTCAATTTCAAAAAAATCATATTTGTTTCATTCCATTCATTCCATTTGAAAGTTCTAGGTATTCCTCTAAAAAAATCATGCATTTTTGTAACTGCTGGCTAAAGGCCGAACGATGACTCTGAAATGGAAGCTCTATTATATTCTTTAGTAAGTTGACTTTGGTCATACAAACGCTATATCTGCTATTTTAAGATCCATTTTAGACTGATAACTGAAATATTTTTCACAGTTTTTTCTAAGAGATTAGGTTTAAAAAATATGTGACCATGTTATCTGGAGCTGTGCCGACGTGTTTCAATTTCTTGTCGATAAATGGTCCTCGAGAAGCTGTTTGAAGAATATTTTTATATTATACCAAAATTAATTTTTACTAATTTGTTCTCAAAATGACCTTTAAATACCCTATTCTATTGAATGGTTATATTGTGTTTGGTGTAGAGTTTGTAACATAGGTAAATAACACCCTTAGGTATATAGAAAAGAATATTCATATCATAATATATTCTGAATCAGAATCAAAAGCCTAGTCAGTTTAGCGATGTCCGTTCATCTTTGGTTCTTTCTGTAGAATCCGCATTTGGCATTTTTGTTCAACAACCTCTTTTTGGCAAAATTAAATTGTGTTTTTTTTTTGTACAGTTATCCGATCAAAGCTATAGGTAAATCTTCTTTGCATAAATACAAATATTTCAGTTTGGGTGTGGCTGAGACCTATAATTTTCATACAAAACCTTCAATATTAATAACGATGCTTACAATCAAGCAAAAAGCCTTAAATCAAAAAGCTATAAGCTCAAATTTGTGCGTCTTTTTAATTTAAATTCGGGTGTGGCTTGCGCCCACTTTTCATGAAAGAACAAAAAACAAAGTTTTTAAAATGTAAGGTACCAAACCAATAAATTGAATATTGAATAACCATTTTTGTTCGTTCTTTATATGAAAAATATGTCTCTTAATTTGTTTGTGTGTAAATTTTTTCAATACGCCCACTTTTAAGGGTGTGGTTTTTATAGAATACTTTTATTCAGGTAAGATCGTTAAACAAATCTACTCGATTCAGCTGTAGTTTTACGCATATGCCTAAAAATTGACTAAAGATAAAAGCTCAGTTAGAGCTTTCAAGTTTTTTTAATTTTTAAGACACGCCTACTTTTAAGGGGCGTTTCCGTTTAAAGTCGTAATATGCAATAATGCTTTAATGTTTTCTAAAAATCGGTCTCAAGTCTGAAGTAAGAAGACGAACACTTCGGCTTATATTTCTTGGTTAAATACACCCATAGTCAGTTTTTCCATTCAAAATCTAATTTAAAAAATTAAGTTTAGTTATACATACATGTGTAGTGTACGTATGTAGGTATCTTATTGCAAGCTTAAAATTGAATGTCGCTAACCTCATACTAATTGAATTGGCAACTTAACTTTGGGCGTGGCACATGCCTTTTTTATTGCGCTAGCGAACGCATACAGAAAAAATAAATAGGGAGTAGGGTATCCAACAGTTCGTTGCAAAACGTGCTGAAGCTCAAGCTTATGTTTTTATTTTAAATTGAAATTGAACATGGAAAATGTTTTTAGTCTATTACTATTAAAGAAACATATAGAAAAGATTTTAAGTCGTTCTTATTCTCACCTGTGCCTTCCGGTTAATTTTTTGTTTAACAAAAAAAAGGTCCCCGCATAAGAACCCACTAACTAAATTCACATGCAACAACCCAGAAAAGGTTAATCAAAGTTCAAGTTTAAATTGAATTAAAAAACAAAAACAAAAAACAAAAAAAGGAAGAAAATGTTTAAGGCGAACACCATTTGTTTCATTCCCACACAATTTACGCCGTGGCGAGCATTAGGGTTAATTATTTTTTTTTTTTTTTTTTTTTTTGGGAAAATGAAAAACCCTTTCCTTCTGCTTTTCTTTTATTTATTTTTGTTTTGTGTAATTTTTGGGTTTTTTTTTTTTCGGTTAACAAAAATAAGTTTGTCGTTCCTTACACGGAGTTGTATCTTTCATGAATTCATTATGACTGTTGTTGTTGTTGTTGTTGTTCTTGTTTTTTTTTTTTAGGAAGCACATTTCTTGGATTATACTTCAAAAATTATGTTCACGGTAGGTGGCGATTTATTTATGAACCCGAAGACATCTTAAAACGCATTAAAGGTCATTTGCTTTCTTATTCAACTCCTACCTGCCAATAATTTATGATAAAGACATGAAATTATAGCCTTTCTTCAGTCAGTTATGGTCGGTCAGGTTCGTCCAGGTTCACTTCGTCGCTGTCGTCGTTGTTATCGGCTGCACCCATCTTGATTACAAAGTATTCTTTTGTAGAAGAGAACTACCTTTTCGATTGTACCTACTCCCATGGGGTCATTATCAGAATACATAGACATAATGATTATGATGCGGAAAATTGATTCGATTCATCCAGTATCCAGATGAGGATGATGAGAAAAACAATAAATTACCTACTGAGTAAAAGAGAGCCAGAGTGTGAGAAAGAGTGAGATAGTGAGAAAAATCTCCCAGAAGATAGTCACTATAGAAGAAGATGGGTTAAACGTGTGTGTTCCTAATTACCCCCTAATATTCAATAATTGCCTCAATCAGAAGGATATTTGTTAGGTTTGGAATTGGGATTGGGTTAGGTTTGGGTTCGTGTCTGCCTGCTCATATCCAAGCATACAAGATAGGTATAGTTAAGATATGTTATGAAAAGGGAAGAGGATGTTCTATGAATGTTTGTAAGGATGATAGTGAGTTTATCGTTATGTTGCCGTTGCCGCTGCCATTGCCGCACATTCATATCCCTATACACAGACACACGGCAACCATCATAGGAATTTCAATTAGTTGCACTTATGTATGTTTAAAATTCCAAGATCGTATATTTTGTCTCGTCCTTATTTTGTACACATGTACCCATAATGCTTAAGGAAATCGGGATGCGATTTCTATATTTGCTTAGGTGCCCTTTCCGCATGCATGAATATTTTCACAACTATTTTGTTGGTTGGAATTCTTAAGTAAATACTAGAAGTATGCAAGTAGATACAGAACAAGATAGGACTCAAGGACTTAAGATATTTATTTTTGAGATTTACTATAGGTAGGTACTTTTGTAGGATGATATTTAAAAAAAAAAATATTTTCTCAAAAAAAAGGGTTGCATGGCATTCCATGAGAAATAAGTTTAGCTTTGCATAAATTTTGGTATGAAGAGAATATTCCGTTTCAAAATGAAAAGTGAAGTATTTTTATGACCGAGAAAAATAAAACTAAAAAATTTGAAAAGTGAAAGATATCTTAAATTCAAATATGTTCTGCTAAGTGGGTTTATTTTGTGAACTTAAATTTTTGTCATCACATATGGCTAGGTATTTATTGTATAAGGACGTGATGTGATAAAGTATCTTCGTCACCTTAAATTCGATGTTTTCTTTTTTCTTCAAGGCAGTCGCAAGGCAATGTTCTCCCCAAAGCAACTCTTGCGTAACAACCTTTTTGAAGATTCCCAAAGGAAGAATTGTGTTCCTCACACGTTAATTAGTGAAACCATCCAGATCAGTAGTTTTCCGTTTTGTTTTGGGCTTATTCTTAGTTTTTAGCGATGGTGTAAGGAGATAACAAATAACAAAGTGTTGTGAGGTTTTTTTTAAAGCAGAGGAAAATGTAGAAAGAACAAGAACAAGTGCCACGAGGGTTTTTAATAAATTTTTTTTACAAAAATACAAATGACATTAAAGATTCCAAAGGCGACAAAGTATGAAATATTGCCGATATCAAAATACGAATTTACGAGTACATACAGGGTGGGCCAAAAGAAGTCATCCATCCGATGTTGTTTGGCGCTCTTTTTTTCTAAATGAAAAACTTCGATTCTGTTTTTTGATTGTGTTTATTTGAACCTTCAAAATTGTATTGGTAAAGTCGATAAGATGATATCGGCCAAATGGGCGCCGCGCCGTCACAATTGATTGCTCGTTTTATGGCATTTTTCATCACTTCAGCGAGAACTTCGGGCTACAGACTCTCGCACTCGTGCCGAATGTTGTCCTTGAGGGCTTGCAGAGTCTCGGGCTTGTTCACGTTAACACGGGACTTCAAAAAACCCCACAAAAAAGTCTGAAACGGTTAAATCGGGCGATCTTGCGGGCCAGTGCAAATCGCCAAAATGACAGATGAGGCGACCCGGGAACGCTCGCCGCCTTCAGAATATCGGTTCATGTATCGCTCCATGGCTTGCTCGCTTTTATTCTGCATCTGTCTAGTCCACAAATGTCAAAACAGATTTGGCATTGGCGGCTATTTGCAAAAATGAGAGCATCTTCTAATAGGGTGATTTCTTTTTGACCACTTTGTAATAATATAGTTTCTCTAATGTGTTAAACATTATAATAATATATATAAGTTTTCTTTTGTAGGTATGAACTTATCTTCGAATGTTTGAAAAGGAACATGTTTTAAGGACAACTTAATGTTCAACGAAACTTCTTAAAGTTCCACTTCCTTCACCCATTGTTTCCAGGAGAAACTCGGTTAAAGTATGTTTAAAATGTTTCCGATAAATTGAACAACAAAAATATTGGAAAAATCTTTTGAGAAGTTGAGAGAAAATTTTAAAAATTGTCCCCGCGATTTTACTACTTGAATCACTACTTACACATACACATCTTTGGTCTGGCCTTGTAAAAAAAAACAACAACAGTGTTCTTTAAATAAAATTGATATAGCCGAATGCCGAGCCATGTTAAAGCAATTTGTACCGCCTGTTTTGAGTGCTTATAATTTAACTTTAAAAAAAGACTACTACTATGGTTTAAAAATAATTTAAAATTTTATCTAAATTTTTTATCAGGATAAAAGTCGATATTTTTACCGACAATTTTTCAATCGACATTTTCATAGTCTGGATTTTAAACTGTTAACTTTTTTTGTCGATCAAATCTCAGTGGATGGAATTTGTTGACAAATTTTTTTTTATCGGCCATTCGTACGCTTCCCCAATCATAAAAGCTACTATACGTCAACTCTTTTTGTTGAATTCCAAACAAAATTCTAAAAAAAAATTTGATAAAATATTTAAATTATACCTCGTTTTTGAAAAGTATATGATAAAACATACAACATTCTTTTTCTTCGACCTAGTCATCCGCCTGTAGGGTTTAGCTGATGCGGTGATGGAACGTTATATGATAATGCGCCTTTTTGACGGGGTTCTGAGGATATCCCCTTTGAACGTGATATTCTCTATTATTTGCAAGATGGTATTTTTGACGGTAGGCGTCAGTTATAGCGACCAGTAAAACGCATCAGTAAACATTTTCTTTTGTAGTATTTACTATGTTTGAATGTGTTTTGAAACAAAAAGTTTATACCAATAGGTGGCGAATAACATAAATTAATTTATTTAAAAAAATATATATTGATTCGTTAATGTATTTTTTACGGAAAACCAATAATTTGATTTTACTGGCAAAAACTCATTTTACGTATCAGCTGATTGTCATGTCACTCAAAATGAAACAAAAATTCATTTTAGTTTCTTACTGTTTCGTTCATCCGGAAAAAATTCGTACATCCGGATATAAATTACTGATCATTTGCGAACAGAAAGAAGAAGAAAAATACAGGATGCGTTGCTATTCCCATTTTTTTACCGACATAATTTTACTGATCGCTATAAACGACCATCAGTAAAAAAAAACTTCTAATTCATTTGTTTTCAATTTTTACTGATGCGCTTACTGGTCGCTATAACTGACGCCTTAAAGCTTCCTTGGATTGTCGTATTTCTTAAATATGATCAAGCTTTGTTCCTCCTGGTGTCATCTCAGCTGCTATGATAATTTACTCTCATAAGTTTTGTACATTATTCAACATTGTAATGTGAGTGCCCGACACACAACTGATAGGGGGACTTTTCCTTTACAGAGGATAGGTAGGAAAGTTTTCCCGCCACTTTATCTACCGCGCTGATTGATATCGTCATCATATAAGCTGCTTCGCGATTTGTCAAAGATCCCAGATATTTAAATGTTTCATATACTTATAGGAATCACTGCTGTACTACGTAACATACATTTCTGGAATAGACATGTGTGTATAGATCAGAAAACAGGCAGCACAAGTATTCAGTCTTATGATGGCTCCATCGTCAGCTTGGGTTCGTCACTTTAACTTCAACCAGGTATTCAAGTACTGCAGTTAAGAGCGTTACCTGGTGTATATTTTGCTTTGTTCATCTGAACCACTTGATCATTCCCGTCGGCTTTGGAGGCGCAATTTTATTTTGTTTTTTTTTGTATTTTTATTTAAGACTATGTGTTTTGTTATTGTTTATAATTTAACTTTTATTTTTTATTTTAAGTCTAAGGTTTTTTAACCTGTTGCTAGATGATATTCTTTTTACTGTGGGCAGTTGTGATATGTCTCAAAGTTTATTATTCCCAACACTGTATCAAAATTGTTCAAAAGTGCTTTACAGCGAGGGAAATTAGAAACCTAAGCAGATCAGGATATAGAGAAAAGCGGGCATAAAGGGTACCTTAAGGTTTTTTAGAAATATAAACACCAAAAACACGGTTATCATGTTCAAAACAATTTAAATTTTTAAAGGAACATTAACTTCATATTATTTAAAATATATTACATAAATAAACTTAAAAATTCTTCGATTTGTATTGAATTTCGAAAAGTGCTTGTTTAGCCCATTTTGCCCCGTGCCTGGGGCATAATGGAGAAAGGTAAAGGAACGGTGACCATTCATTTAATTATGCGTGTATACAATGTGTCCAAATGTGGCTCATCATCATCCTCCTCGCCAGCACAAGAGCAATGCGCCCATTTTCCGAAGGCTCTGCAAGACACCAACCCTTCTGTTGATCCGGAATGTAAATACCCAAAATAAAGGCATTCTTCATCTTCTTCGCTTTCCGGACATTCTTTTATAGAGAACCCAAACTTAACTTGCTTAACTCATGTTCCTGATAGAACACCGAGAATACGGGTTTGAACCCTCCCGGTTTTTCTATTGCAAGTGGAACTCCGGGGTTTATTTCAGTTTTTTTTTTTTTTAATCTGGGGGTTTCCATGGCACACATGCCCATTATGCCACATGTCTCATTTCATAAAAAAAATAAATTCTGTCTCAAGTAACTTAATTAAATGAAAAAACTAGATTTATATTAAAAAAATATACTTACTTTTAAGGTTAAATGAGAAAAATTAAACTTTAAATTCACTAATCGCATAAAAACAAGAACTTTACTTCACTTCCGAAAAAAAATCAACTGAGTAAAAAAAAGCTTTTTTTATTCACTACGAACTACAGATGTCATTTTAACTTTAAAAGGGCATTCCCTTGTATTGCCATGGATAATTTGAACAAGATAGATGCAAATTCGGAGTTGACACTTTTTTAATCAAAAAGTACAAGGGGGTCCTTTATACCCCGGAGGCCCGATATGCCCCACTTTCCCCTAAGCATGATATTTTTTATTTTTTTTGATACAAATTGAAATTGCAGCCTTGAACATTTTTAGTTTGTTGGGCCTATGACTTTGGAGTGGAGATACCTCAAGGATATAATATAAGAATCAAATGGCTGTTCTAAAATATCTTAACTTTTAGGATATATTTGAATTAAATTAAATTTGATTATAAATCACAGCCAAAGATAGTCTAGCTATTCCGCACCGTTGATAATATCATAACTCTTAATTTTTTTTTTTAACTAATTCCAAAAAAGTTGGTATACCTATACTTAAGATTAAGATAACATTATAATTTATCCTTCTGATGTTTAAATGCATATGGATAAGGCCTTTTCTTTTTTTTATTTTTTTTTTTTCAAAAGCTCAGCTATAAATTTATTGTATCGGTACATATCTTTATTTCTTGATCTGTTATTTCACGCCTCGGATTTTATTGGCTTGAACTGGAATCACCCTGTAGGACGTGCATGGTTCGCATTTAATATTTTGCCGCTGGCTTTGATGATATCAATCTGTAATAACAACTAATCTATTCGTCCGTATCTTACAATAATTTTAATCTGTATCTGTTATGCTATGCATAATATCCCCATTGAATCTGAATCAATGTATCTTTGTTGGAATGTAGTTAAACAAAAATAATGTATGCAAACATACTACAATATAATATATACAAATAACTGGGTACCTACCTAATATGAATAAAGTTCGAATATTCATCAGATGAAATTTGAGCAAATATTTGCAAAACGAGTTCTCCCAAAATTCATTGGATTTTGTTCGCATGAGTTTACGTTTTTGTTTTTGTTTTATGGAAAACAAAAATAATACACCAAAACACAAATAACATGATCTCTTTTCATTTGAATAACAATGTTAACAACCGCTTTCCTTTCCATATAAATTCAATCGGTTATAAATATAAATCAACAAAATACACTGAAATACAAAAAAAAGTGGAGCACCTTGAAATTTTGCAATATTTTTTATTTGGTTGAAAGAAAAAATATTTTTTTTTAATACAGTTCTGTTTATTATAAACAAAAATAAAAAACAAAATGGAAGAATTCGAAAATAAAACAAAAATTTAAGGAAATGTAAATGTACATGTACATAACAAAACTAAATGAATTATTAATGCTTTTATTATTATTTTTTTAAGGCAAGTTATGGATTCGTGCAAAAAACAATTCAGGTAACAATCAAACATGATATTACGATGATGAAGAAGTCGAAAAAGTGGGTCTGGGAAAAGAATGTCTGTTAGCACCTTTAGAGCCTGAACTCATGGGCTGATATGTTTCAAACTTGGTATTTAGTATTTATTTGGGCGTCGGCGTCCCTCTCAATGTATTTTCAATTTTTGCTCTTGGCCTAAAAATAACGGTATACCTGCCATACAATCGTAAAGAAGAAAATTGATTTTCTCGAAATCGGGTTCAACGATCTCGATAGAACTTTCAGAATGCTATTTCTTTAGAACAATCTATATTTTCGTTGGACATTTTTTTCAGAATTCGTTTTATAACGGTACCTCTCAAATAACCGAAATTTCCAAATCAAGCTTTCTCGTAAGCTATACATCCGATTTCAATAAAATTTTGCACACAAAATTCTTAAAAAACTTTTTTTTTATTTATAATAATTTTTTTTATGTTGAAAACGGGTATATTGAATTTTTTTAACATTATTTTCTCAGATGGAAATTAAAAAATTTCATATACCTACTTACAAGCTCGAACAAATTTAAAAATTTTATTTCGAAAAGTTTTTTAACCTTTTCCAAAAAAAAAACCTGTTCCAACAATTTTCAATTTTTTTTTTTTTGATAGACATATAAATTTTGTTGCATACTTAGTTTTTCTAAGAAAACTCTGCAACTGATTAAAGAAATAAAAGAATTTTCGAAATAATTTTAATTTTTCGTAATATAGGTACATACATTACGCAGCCACTAAGCGTTTTTCTAGCATAAGAGCAAGTGTGTACGACCCAGTCATTTTATTTCAACGAGGCCTCGTCCATTTATTAGTGGTTATTGCTTCACTTAATTATTCAGGGCATACCTTGGATAAGCTTTGCAATACAATGGTGTCAACCAAATTTTCCCAATCCTCGATCAGAGCAGCTATCTGCCCAATTAGTGTCTCTGGAAGGGCATATCGCCTCCAAATCATTTTCCCTCAACATGTGCCAAACGTGTTTGATGGGATTCTTGTCTGGGCTCATACCAGGCCAAGCCATCCCCTCGATTTCTACTTTTTGCAAGTTGTGGGCAACGCACCTATTTACGTGTGGTCTAGTATTTGTGTGGATCAGTAAAAAGTTATCGCTAATAAATTTTGCAAATGGAACCACATATTCCTCCTAAATGTTTTTTACGCAATAACTGGAGTTCACGGATTCTTTCACCATGCACAATTTGGTTTTCCATGCACATGGAAATTCCTGCCCATGACACCATATGACTGATTCTCACCAGAAGTTTTCCCTTTTGGCAACCGTCGGCGTCGGTCGCCGAAGAGTATCTCTCATCAGGTCATATCTCCAGCCTCTGTTACGTCAGACAAAGTCTGGTCTCATCCAATCAGCCTCAGTAAAAACTTGGTAAATACGTGCAAACTCTAATCGGAGCTCTGCCGTGAGCCGCAGCCCCGCAGTACTCGAGTGGATCTTCTTGCTTTCAGACCACTTTCCACTAAGCGTCGTTCCAGTTGTTCCCCTTACCGTTTTGAGCTTGTTAGTCTGTTCAACTGCTGTTTGATGTTTTTGTTCAAGCTTGTTTTATTGCTTTTGTAAGTGATGTCTTATCTTTAAATTGTTGCCCAGCTTGTAGACTTCACGGACGAGCCATCCCTAAACATTTTCAATAATATTAAGGTGAAGGTCTGGTGAATAGGGAGGCCATTACAACAATCCAACGTTTTGTTGATTTATCCAGGCTTTCACGACTCTGGCGGTATAAATAGGGGCGTTATCTTGCTGAAAAGTCCACAAATTTCCCTGAATTTCGGAAAAGCCCTTTCAAGAATTTTCTTGCATGCATTTGCCGTCATTCGTGATGATGGAAACTAAAACTCAATCGTTCCGAAATATGATATTGCACCCCAAAACATAACGCCACCTTCAAGGCTATAATTACGCTGCAAAAATAATTTTTTTTTTCTCAGATCATGATAAGAAAAATTAAAACCATCCGGACCATCGAGATTAAATTTTTTTTCATCTGTGAAAACGACAAACAAGCGCCTGCAGATTTCAAGCCGATGTTGCTTTCTTTGCGGGTTAAGTGGAGGCTTCTTCTTTAATTTCATGCACTTGATGTTTGGGGCACTCTTAATCACTCTCTTAAAAGTCGAAAGTTAAAGACGCGGTCCTAATTTGAGGAGCTGACTGACAAGAATTAGACGCCAGTCGGTCAATTAATCTCCTTTCAGCAGACGATGTTATTTTTGGTTGTCCTTTCATATATGTATATAGTTTTCTTTATTTTTACAGAAATCGCTCACAACATTTTGCGATCAACCAATTTTGTTCGCAATTAAACACGCACTTAAACTTTGTTCAGCTTGATTTTGATTTTGATTTTTTCTAACGAATTAATGCACTTTGCTCGTCCCATTATTCCTTAAAAATATTTCGAATTTTTAAACTTCACTTCGTTTAAATTCCACTCACTGATCTTTAAAATTCTGACCCAGAACTAACTTTGAAGCAGATGAACCTATTCTATTGACAGATGGGAAATGTAAATGCTCTTTTTAGTTGCATTTTATATTGTGCTTGCAATTTACCGTTAGAGCATAGCAGATTCTGTCTCTTTTTTGTAAATACTCGTAGATCGGCAATGAAACATGATTTCAGAATACAAAAAAGAAAAAGCTTTTCGAAGCTCTATTGAGGAGGAAAAAAAGCTTTTTTCCTTGTTAAAGCTGCGAGCCTATTCTATTGGCCGGCATTGTAGGATTCAGAAATAAATAAGTTTTGTTATTCTTTTAATGCATTATAAATAGACTGCAACACAAAACAATTAAATATGTTTTTTTTAGTGTTGAATACATTTGCAAAACAAAAACAGAGCATATAGTACTTAAAGCTATCATTTTATGTTGATTTTTCTTTATTTTGCTTAAATTGAATAAATGTGATAGTTTTAATTGGGTTGGAAACCTCGAGCAATAGATACATCTAGGTTGTTTGTATTTCAATTAATATTAATTTAAAACAATAATATGTGTGTTTTTTTTTTTTTTAGTTTTCGGGCGCTTGTTTGGGATTAATTTGAATGAAATTAACTAATTATTTAATTATTCATGTTGTTAATTATTACTGAATTCTCCTGTCGTGTTAGAGTGCTAAAAACAATTATTTAAAAATTTGAATATCATTAAATGGCGGAGCATCTTGTTTTTGTATGGAAAATTACGTTTACGCCACTTTATCGAGGAAAATATCAGCATTTTATTTTTTCAGGGATTAAGTTAACAGGGCTAAGATCTTGAATTTTAATAACTTTCAAAACCATCTGAAAACGTATTTAGTATTAAAACACAGGTGTGCATAATGCATGTTATTATTATGCTTTTTGCTACATACACACATACACATCTAATATTAAGCCCACAAGGAACATGGTATATCATAATTAAAATATGATGTATAGATGTTTTTGACATTTAAATTATGATTTACAGTATTAAATAATGTCAATTATATTATTTTCGACAGCGGCAACGACAACTAGAATTTGCTGTTTCTACTAAATTAATCGTTTAGCGTTTTGTGAGTTAATTTATGGCCTTTCTCTGTATGCATTTCAGTTGCAGTCTATTTATAATGCATTTTGAGTTGGGAGACGATCAATAGTTTTTGTGTCATCAGAGGACAATGTATACATACTTCTATTTCGAGTTTAAACATAATTGAATTATTCCTTTCTTTTAACACAATTGCATACAATAAACGCATCTTTTTGTCATAGAAGATTATGTTTGTGAACACACAATTAAAACTGTTCTCTCTAAAGGGTGATTCTCTGTGAGGTTTGATTTATAATGTAAAATAAAACACAATTTGAATCGGATAAAAGAACAAGATATTCATGGCTTCACTTTTTGAAAAGGATATCATGTAAATGTTGGCCACGACTACGTCTGAGGTGATCCATTCGGAAGGTCCAATTTTGGGCATGCATTTTCATATTGAATCAAGTCCTTTCCTCGTTCCCGATTCATCGCAACTGGCCTTAACTTAGGCCACGAATTAATTCAACAGATGATGACCTTCATCTGCTTTTGTCCGTGGGCATTATTTTGGTGTTATTAGCGTTGATCCTTAAGGCAGCCACATTATCATTCGCAGCTGAAATATATCGTCACCATAATCCATATGACCAAATTTGTCAAATGTTCTTCATTTGATATAAAACCTTTCACTTGTATACATACCCTGGCAGTCATCACGTTGTCATAATTGCGCGAAAAAACAGAATTATTGAATGGTGATAAGACATCTTGAGTTGTTGTAGGACTCTTTAATAACAGCGACAATCTTGTCAGGGATAGCTCTGGTAATAAGGGATTCTTAGATGCATTCAAGGTAACCTTATCGAACGCCTTCTCAAAATCAACAAACACGACGGACAACGGTGACTGATACTACTCAGACGATTGTTTGATTGGATGATTCGCAAGGTGATGGTGTGGTGGACGCACGATTGACCACTGCAGGGACTACTTTTAGGAATCCTGCAAGTAGCTATAACCATCAAACCCACCTGCTTTGTTTACCTATAAATGATGGATCGCGTTTCTTATTTCTGTGCTTGTTAGGGGGCTGGAATCAATACCTCTAGAAGACGTTTGCATGTTGTTCAATTGAGGATTCAATTCAGGCTTTTAACAGTGGAGTTAAGTGCTCCTTCCATCGTTGCAGCTGATCTTCTACCTTCGCCAAAAGGTTGCCGTTCAAATCCAACTCGGGATGGTTATAGTGTTGTGCTTCGAAACTTGACCCTTTGACCAGTCAATTGTCTAAGTAATTTCTGGGTAAAAAATATTTCTGACTCACACTTCATTTAGTATCGAATAAATTTGAAAAATCATTTTTGTTTTTCGAAACTTATCATTCATTTCGCGGATCCAAGTTGGTAGCGCTGGCATTTGACACATGTCAAACTCAGCTGTCATCTGAAGTGTCATAATATAAGTTGATTGTTTGCGTTTGCGATTTTTCGAATAACATTTATTTAAGCGATGAGGTGGGTATTATGTAAACAAACAAAACTGCTGCATTTGGGGCCCAGAAAACGCACAAGTGATCGAAGAGGTGTCATGCCGTTGCATATAGACAAAGTGACTGTTTTATGTGCTCTATATGGTCGAAAGGTGTCATCAGACTGTATTTATGCGAGGATACGGTTGAAAGTCAGTCAGACTGACGGCTGACGGTTACAGTCAATTCGGAGCGATATGGTCGAATGATGGTCGATTTTTTGGCTGGCGTTTGAAGATCATGAAGATTATGTGGTTCCAATGCGACCAATTATAAATCCACTTTCCTGGTTTAAAAACTAATGACCCTATATTTCTATCATCATAGTTACAAAGCTTAATATTTTATTCAAAAAGTCATTATTAAGATGAATGAGTTTAAGGTATTAAACAAAGGAAAAAATAGCAGAACCTTTCTGCTAAATGCTTCTTCAATATGACACAACTCCGCATGATATAAACTTTCTCACAAAACAAGAATCCTTTATTCAAATGATTAGTACAATATTCCTTTTTGTGAAGATAATAAATCTAATCATAAAATAAAAAAGAATCTTTCTTCATTCAAACGATGGGCAATAATCCATTTTATAGCAACAATTATAATAGCTCCCCCTCCACCCTCAACACATCCCGGTCCGCGACCCTTTTATTATTACTTTTGTTTGAAAATCTTAATATCAAGCTTTCCTTCTCAAACCAATTAGCATGGGTTAAGCCATTTAAAACTCCTTAATTAACCCGGACTGCATCAGCAGCAGCAGCGAGCGGCGGCAGCAGCAGATTCAAACTTGGCGTGTTTCCCTTGTATTTTTATTGAATCATATAACTAATGGCATTCATTAGACATTGTATGGGGCAAAGCGGTCTTCGTGGGTCGGTCGTTCGTCGTTCCGTTCCTGATCACACGCATTCACTCCTTTATAATGGTGGTGGCACTAGTGCTCATAATATATACCCTATGGCAATAGCTATGGCGGACCGGGCCGGGCGCCTTGTTGCTTCTTTGTAATTATGTCTGAAAAAAAAGGAATTTATTTATGATTTTATGTTACCCCAACATATGTCCAGGTGAATTACACTCTCTCACACACACACTCTCACACTCCTTTCTAGATTGATATAATTAGTGTTTTTTTTTTTGTATCTTTGTATCTTCTTTACAGAATTAAGCCATTAAAATCGTGTAATAACTATCTGTCTGTTCCTAATGCAGGTTTTTAATATGCAAATGCACAAAAGATGGAGAAACAAAAAAAAAAAATAAAACAACAAATTTGTTGAAACCACTGATGGGATTGATTGCATTTAATTTTTTTTTTTTTTTTTTAATATAAACAAAAACAAACAAACCGGAAACTTCGACAACCGACGACGATGGTGACGCCTAATGAACCTGTAGCTGGGGCAAACTTTGAGAGTTTGTCAATAAAAATTGGAAAAAAAAATAAATAACTTCTTGGTGATTTAAACTTTTGTACAACTTTTTTTCCCAAACACATTTAAAACCACACATGGTGTTAGGTTTTTTTTTTTATTCTGAATTTCATTTTCGATTTTTCAACGAACTTTTTTTTTTCATTTTATTTCTTTTAACATTGATGTGTCAATCACTTAGAGCTCAGCGCCCATAGGCGGTGAGGAAAGAAAGTTCATTTTTAATGGTGTGCTATTAAAGTTGACGGCAAGAGCAAAAAAAAAAAATAAAAGAAATAATGAAATAAAACTTCTCAATTGGTTTTTATGACGAGACGTTTTTACATGGAAAGTAGGTTAGGCGCCGACATAGGGACACTTTGACTCTCCTGGTATTTCTACATATATGGCAAAAAAAAATATACTGGATGGACACGCTATGTGTGTTTTAATTTATCTACATGCAACTTGTTGGGGTGTATCTTTAATATAATTTTTTATGATGGAATTGCAAGATAGTGCATTATTAATGTTATATTGAGTCATTCGAGAGATTACGTGGGAAGAAATTTTAAATTATTTAAAAGATTTTAAATTGTTTTTAGTCTGGGTTCTTACTTATAGTCCGGGAGCAGGCGACCTTTTAAAGGTAGTCATTCCACAACAAAAGCTGAAAATGTTTTCCAACGCTTTATTTGGTATCACTAGTAAGGGAATGGACCTAGAGCTGGCACAGTTCGATTCGTTTTCATTTAAGTTATTATTTGAACTACACCCTATTGGAAGATGCTCTCATTTTTGCAAATGGCCGCCAATGTCAAATCTGTTTTGACATTTGTGGATGTGGACTAGACAGATGCAGAATACAAGTGAACAAGCCATGGAGCGATACATGAACAGACATGAAGCGATATTCTGAAGGCGGCGTTCCCGGGTCGCCTCATCTCTCATTTTGGCGATTTGCAATGGCCCGCAAGATCGCCCGATTTAACCGTTTTAGACTTTTTTTGTTTGGTTTTTTGAAGTCCCGTGTTTATGTGAACACACCCAATTTCGTTTTCGGTTCTTTATTTCTAAAAAAAAATTATATATTTTAGTTCTCGTTAGAGAACTCCACTTGAAAATAATAACTCATGAGATTAATAATTTCAGAATTATATTTATTCAGCTTCGGATCCCTTACCACTGGTGGGGGGAAATCTTTAGCTATACGAAGAACTGGAACTCTAATACTGCTCTTTACATTCGACTTGGAAGCTTCTTTTATACAATAATAATGCTTATGCAGCAAATCTTGGTTTGGCTGCATTATCTTTGTTTAATTCTATGATGAAAATAGAGTCTTTGTTGCTGAAGGCAAAAAGTGCTTCTATGACAATTTGTGCAGTAGATACTTTGTATCTATGATATTATAAACTGAAGATACTTTGTATCTTTTTTTATTGAGGATGTGACTAAGAGGAAACTTATTATAATTGAATGTGAGGGCGTTCTGTGAACGTAACTCTTCCCCCCTTATGTTTGATGCTCTCCTGAGAATCTACAATTATGTTTTCAATTTTAACTTTTTTAGTTACTTTATGTTTCAAATATAATAGTAAAATTGCAATTGAAATAATTATAAATGTGATACCACTATATGATATAATATGTTTAACATTACTATAGTATTTTAGTTCTTGCAAATATTTTAGATTTTGTATTTGGCTTATATGTATATCTTCCAATGTCAGATTAATATTTGTAACATTTAATGTGTTGTATAATGGAATAACAATGTTTTGTTTAAATGTTTCCTTTTCATTGTTGTATATAGTTGTATTTATTTTAATATTACAGTCCTTAAAATATATAAGGTTATTTTTTACAATTTCGTACTCAATATTATTACAATAGTTACTTAGACTTGTTTTGAAAAGGTTTTTTGTTAAAATGAGTCCATTTTCTAATTCTATTAATTCTTGATCTTTATTTAATCTTATTTTACAATTCTCATGTTTTGTTTCGTACAAGTTTTGGATACATATTGGACTTTTTGTTAGGTTTCTTACATATTTTATTTCATTATATTCATATAACGTTTCGTTATAATTAATGTAGTTATATTTCGATATTTCAATTTCAAATCCTTGATTATTTGGAATAGGTAAAATCATTATGCTTTCATATTTATATGTAAATGTAGGTATTTTCAAAACAAAAACTAATTGGTTGCTTCTAGTCAATAGGCTACTCTCTATGTGTTCTAACTTGTTTGCAGATATGTTAAATCTTTTAATTTCTTCCTTTGTTAAGATATTCCTGCCTAAAATGCCTAATCGTGAAAAGACTATATTGTCTTGTAATTTTTCTATTTCGTTGTTTAATAACATTATATCCGTATTAATTTGCAGTGAAAATATGCTCTTAGCTAGATTTTCCTGTTGAATATCTGTAGAATTCATGAAGTTCCTCAATACATACTGATGTTTGTTTATGCGGTCTGCCATTGTTTCTAACTCTGTTTGAAATTGTGTATTAATCCCTACCTGTTTGTTTAACTCTGTAATGGCGTTTTTGTTATTTTCTTCTATTATTTTTAAATGATTTTCAATTTCTACTCTTTCATCATTGTCCATTACCCCAAAAAGAAAATGGAGCCCGCTGCCTCCTATGTTTATTAATCCTCTTCTTTGTCTTGAATATGGGAGGATACTTTTTAATTTCGATTTAGAATCTCCTAACGCATCTGTCATCAATCTTTTTAATCTTGTATCCCTGAAATTATTATAACCGTTTTCTATAGAAAATTCAATTTGTTTTATAATTTCACTGTATGTTTCTAAATTAATTATATGAAGAATTTTATCATATTTTTCGATTAATTCAATGGGCTCCTGTTTAATTATAACATACCCTGCTTGATTGTGGATTTCTTGTAAAAAGAACTCTGATTTTATCATGGTTACAATGGAGAATAAATATATACTAATTATAGTTTTCATATTGCCTGTAAAGAGATTAAATTATTATCACTATTTTGATATTTATATTTTCTTTTAAAATTTTGTTTGTGTATTTTTTTCTTATTTACGTAATATTTGTTATTTATCTTTTCTACCTTAGTTTTCTTATATTTTGCTGCTATCTTCTTAGCTGTTCTAACTACGTTGGCTTTTATATATAAATCTTTGTTTAAATCTGGTTCAACAAAGTCTATTTTATTTTGATTAAGCTTATTTATATTATCTTCATTAACTTTTTGAATCCTTCTTCCTATTTCTTCCAGCTCGTTTTCTTTTATTTTGTTTTTTATAAAATCTATAGGTTTTCTTAATGTCGTTGAATGAATTGTACAATTATATACACTAACTGCTTTTATAACCTTTTCTTTTAAGTTTAATATGTTCTTTTTATTTTCTTGAGCATTAAATATTCTTATATGTTCATTGAGTGTACCATGCACTCTTTCTACGTCTGCATTTCCTGTCGTATGATTTGGGGTACTATTTTTTATTTTTATATTTTCTTCGTTACAATATTCTTTAAATGCTAGGCTGCTAAATTCATTATCGCATACTATTTCTTCAGGTTTGCCTAATATTGAATTTCTAAGCTTAAGTTGTTCAATAATTTGGTGTGTATTTCTACTAGCAATGGGAAAAGCTGTTAAATGCTTTGTATATTTGTCTATAAAGGTCAAAAAGTAAATATCTTTGCTTGGAATATAAATGTCCATGTGTATGAGTTCATTTGGTTTCAGTGCAGTTTTGCTTATTTCAAATTTAATTTTTTCTGGGCTTCTATCATGTTTTGCTATCTGACATATAGTACAATTGTTTATGTACCTTCTAATTAGTTCCCTTAGCTTTGGAAAATAGTATTCATTTTTAATTTCAAGATATGTTTCATGTATTCCCCTGTGATTAAATTTTTCATGAATCCTTTGAATGAGATTCAATGCATCGTTTGTGTTACTTAAATCTTTTAAAAGCGTAATACATCTTAGTAATTTTAGTTTACTTTGATTGCTATAAAGCTCGACATATTTTTCCTGAATTTTGCAAAATAAATTATCACTTGGACAGTATACTGCCACTTTACCGTGATCGGGTAAGAATTCTCTTAATGCTTCAGTAAAATAATCGCCTACATTTTTTGTTATAATGGTAAGTCTTCTTACACCTTGATGTATAAATTTTATATTTTTACTTTCGTCTTCTGACTCTATTACTTCTATTTGATGCTTAAACATATTTGTAGGTAATTCAGAAATTCCTATGTGATCATTTCTTTCTTCTATTCCGCTATGATTTGTGGCTAATGATGATTCATCTTTTCTATTAAATGCATTTACTTCAAGTCTACTAAGATAATCTGCAACACGATTTTCTTTTCCTTTTAAATATTCAATATCAAAGTCATATTCATTTAAACTGATTTTCCATCTCTGGAGTTTTGAGTTTGGTTCTTTAAGGTTACTTAACCATATAAGAGGTCTATGATCGGTGCGTATTTTAAACTTGCGACCGTAAAGATATGGTCTGAAATATTTTGTTGACCATACAATACTTAATAATTCTTTTTCGATAGTGCTATATCTGCGTTCATGTTCATTAAGAGTGCGAGATGCATAACATAATGGGTGATTTGACTGTGAAAGAACAGACCCGATTGCATAATTGGATGCATCTGTTGTCAACACGAATTCCTTTGTAAAATCAGGATATTTTAAAACTGGATCACTAGATATGAGTAATTTAAGTTCTTCAAAAGCTGTTAAATATTCTGGGTCTTTAGTGTTTATCTTAACTCCTTTCTTAAGATATTTGGTCATAGGTATTGCTACTTTTGAATAATCCTTAATAAATTTTCTGTAGTAACCTGTAAGCCCTAAAAATGATTTTATTTGTTTTGTTGTAGACGGAATTGGTATTTTATCAATTGCTTTTATTTTCTCTGGGTTTGGCTTTATTCCATTTGTAGTAATTACATGCCCTAAATATTCTGTATTTTTGCTTAAAAACTTGCATTTATCTATTTGTATTTTTAAATTATATAGTTTAAGTTTCTGAAATACTTTATTAATTGAACAAATATGTTCTTCTAATGATGTACTGAATATAAGAATGTCGTCTAAATAGACAACACATATTTTTCCTACAAGACCTTCTAATACGTGATTAATCATTCGCTGAAAAGTAGCGGGGGCGTTTTTTAATCCAAAAGGCATACGATTAAATTCATAATGACCAGTAGCTGTTGAAAAAGCAGTTTTGTGTCTATCTTTAGGGTTCACCAATATCTGATGGAAACCTTTAGCTAGATCTAACGTTGTAAAATATTGGGCTCTTCCCAATTTACTGAAAATGTCATCAATATTTGGTATAGGAAACTTGTCTTCCACTGTTATCTCGTTAAGTTTTCTATAATCAATGACAATACGCCATTTTTTGAGTCCTGAATTGTCTATCTTTTTGGGGACGACCCAGATAGGAGCATTATATGGACTGCTACTTTCTTTTATTATGCCCTGTTCTAACATTTCAATTATTTGTCTATCGACTTCTTCTTTATGTACTTCCGGATATCTATATAGGCGTGAATATATTGGCTTATCATTTTTTGTTTCGATTTTATGTGTAACTTCGTTTACATTGGTTAAAATGTCCCCTTCTTTATAAAATAGTTGTCTATTATTCTTCAATATTTCAGTAAGAGCTTTTTTTTCTTCTATGTTCGTATAGGGTTCTATTAATTTGTTAATTAAATCTTGTGAATATAAATCAATACTACAGAGGTTTATTTGTTTATTTGATAACTCTTGAATATAACTATCTAACGGGTAATTTTTGGGTTTTGAAAGCAATGGAATCTTGACATTATTAATGTTCAATGTATGAGTAATATATGATAATTCGGCTTGTTATGGCATGAGGATATTATTTCCTAAAATACCGTCAAATGAACTGTTAGTAATTGGAGTAATTAAAAATTCCATGGTTGATTTATTTTTATTAAATTCACTTGGTAATGGCAAAATTATTTTAGTATTTATTAAATTTTCTTCATATAATGTTTTAAGGGTAATTGGTTTGTGAAGTTTACTTTCAAAATGTCTAGGGAATGTTTTTTCTCTTAAAACAGAGGTTGCTGCTCCTGTGTCTACCAAAAATCTAACTTTTTTATTTAGGATATGAACATCTATGCAGGGTAATGGTCTTTCGAGGCATGTATTTGAAAATTTGAAGTGTCCCGGGTCAAATGGTCTACTTCCATGGGTTCTGCCATATTTCTTCTATTTTGTGCAGCAAATGGGTTTTGATGTTGATATTGGTTAGAAAAATTACCACTTCTATTTGGTTGCCTATACTGTTCATTATTATTTCTTTGATTATGATTATTGCCTATTCTGTTTTGTTGCCTATTATATTGTTCATTATGATTTCTCTGATTATTGTTATTTCTATAAAAGTTTTGACCATTTTTATTAAAGTTCCTGTTGTTACTTTTAAAATTGTTATTATAATTTTCACTTCTATAATTATTCCTTTCATTTCTATTATTGTAACTTTCTGTTGTCCAGTGACAAGATTCTAATTTATAATATGCTTCGCTTAACGTTTTAATATTATGATTTATTATTATTGAACTGGCATTTGGTGGAATTTTCTCGCAAAATTTAGCTAATAATGACTTTTCATTATTGTTTGGATTATACTCCTCTAATTTAACTTCTGATAAATAATATTTATTATTTAATCTGCAGAGTATATCTGAGAATGAATAATATATCTGGGAAATGTTTTTGCAAAAAATCTTGTCTGCCTTTTCTTTTAATTTTAAAAATGTTTCTCTCTCACCAAAATTATTAACTAAAATGGTTTTCACTTCCTTCCAATTATTTGGGTCGCCACCCCGTAAAACTACATCTAAAGCGAATCCTGTTATTTTTGATTTGATTTCATTTGTTATGAAATCTTTGGAACCTTCATTATATAAGCTTGTTGCATTAATTATAAATTCTGCTTTTTTTATAAAAATAATTAAACTACATGATTTACCATCAAAATTTGGCAAAGTTTTTAATAATTTAAGAGGATCAATATTTATAGCTGCCATTTTTACCTGTTTTTCTTTAATTTCTTGTTTGATGATTTCGACTTCTTCTGTTGCTTCTGTTTGTTGATTTTTTCTAGATTCTGGATCTGTTCCTTCTGGTTTTATAGTTGTACTTTCAATGCAATTATCCTCTGATGTTTCAAATTCCTTTGTTGATAACGCAGTTGGAATATGATAAGGCTTGTATTTCTTCATCTGTTTCTGAACACGTTGGGGCTTTCGACTCGGATATTTTATGCCACGTAAAGTTGTTCTTCCTTCTTTTTAAAACAAAATATTTTTTCTTATTGAGTTTACACTTTTTTTTTCTCTTTTTTTAAATTTTTTTTTTTTTTTTAAATATTTCTTCCTCTGTTTTGCCTCAATAATTGTCGTCTCACTTTCTGTTGTAGGGCTCTTATGTGCTCTTGAAAATCAGCAGTAGCTTCGTCGTCTATCCAACTTTGTGAGTTCTCCCCTGGTTTATTTAAATTTTCTTTTTGCGGTGCTTCTGCTCCCTCTTGAGTATTAACTTCTTCTGGCAGCATTTAAATAAAACAATTTTTCTTTTAATTTTTTTTTTCTTCACTCGTTCTTCACATGAAATTATTCGTCATTGAATTTGTGAATTTTCGATATTCGTTTGAAAATTATACACTTTTCACGTTTCCAAATATATTTTTTTTTTTTTTTTTTTTTTTTTTAGTTAAAACACTTTTTTCAGTTCAACACTCTCTCTATGAGATTTTGTGAAATTGTCCCTTACGGATCTTAATTCACTATGTTTATCACTGAAGTATTTTTTTTTTTATGTCCGATACCGTTTATGTAATATGAATTTACCGGCAAACTATTTAAATTAGTTAAAACGATTTAATCCCGATTTAAACTTTTTAAAAAAGTACGACACACTTATATTAATTATGGATCTTTCGGGATCCTACCGACTGCGCCAATTTCGTTTTCGGTTCTTTATTTCTAAAAAAAAATTATATATTTTAGTTCTCGTTAGAGAACTCCACTTGAAAATAATAACTCATGAGATTAATAATTTCAGAATTATATTTATTCAGCTTCGGATCCCTTACCACTGGTGGGGGGAAATCTTTAGCTATACGAAGAACTGGAACTCTAATACTGCTCTTTACATTCGACTTGGAAGCTTCTTTTATACAATAATAATGCTTATGCAGCAAATCTTGGTTTGGCTGCATTATCTTTGTTTAATTCTATGATGAAAATAGAGTCTTTGTTGCTGAAGGCAAAAAGTGCTTCTATGACAATTTGTGCAGTAGATACTTTGTATCTATGATATTATAAACTGAAGATACTTTGTATCTTTTTTTATTGAGGATGTGACTAAGAGGAAACTTATTATAATTGAATGTGAGGGCGTTCTGTGAACGTAACTACCCGAGACTCTGAAAGCCCTCAAGGACAACATTCGACACGAGTGCGAGAATCTGTCGCCCGAAGTTCTCACTGAAGTAATGAAAAATGCCATAAAACGAGCAATCAATTGTGACGGCGCCCATTTGGCCGATATCATCTTCTCGACTTGACAAATACAATTCTAAAAGTTCAAATAAACATAATCAAAAAATAGAATCGAAGTTTTTCATTTAGAAAAAAAAAGAGAGCCAAACAACATCGGATGCACAGACCAATATACAGACCGCCAACTCGTACTCCTCTTGCCTGAAACACCGTCGAAATATTTTTTCCAGTCTGTGAATACGTGTACATATCTCTATGTGCATTTTGTAATGGCAACTATACCTGCGTATGCCATTTATTTTTTAGGTGTGTTTGCTAAATGGGTTTTAAAGCAAGGGAGAGCGTCACACTCTCAAAATAAATGGCATATCAGCTGATTTTTAGCTTGTAGGCAAAAAAAGAGACCATACAGTGAGTTGGCGGTCTGTATCTTATTGGTCCGTGATCGGATGGATGACTTCTCTTGGCCCACCTTGTACAAAGTGGACCTTAGACAAAATTCAGCTGATCCCAAAAACGAGCCCGCAGGTCTGGTAATTGGTTATGTGGCCCTTTATAATCTGAGAGCGTTCCTCGCCGATCCAAAGACCGCTATAGTTCAGTAACGAGGGGTCAAAGTTCACAAAACTGCGTTTTTCTTAATTTTCTCAGAAACGGTTTGTTTAAGAGAAAAAAATATTCAACACAAATGGGTTTGGGTGGCTCCCGGAAATTACGCCAGAGGAAATTACGCCAGATTTTAAATTTATGGCCTTTTTTCCTATCAAAAAAAGCCAAAAATTTCTGAAATTTTTTCCCAGATTTCAGGCCCCTACTAAAAAAAAATTATTTTAATAAAAACAGCCAGAAAAAAAATTCTGGCGTTTTTTCCATTTCTATTATTTTGGAAAAAGAGCCAGAAAACTGTATTTTATATGAATTGATGTACTTTATTAACAGTTATGGTATAGGTATTTAGCAACATAATTTAGTTTTTTTTTTATTGTGCGAGCGGCGGCAGTTACGGGGCGGGATGGGTGCGCAAAACACCCACTTCGTCTTGTTTATTTGGAAATTGGAAATTAGGCCAGAAAATATGAATTTTCTATTTTAATTTCCATTTTCCTCTCTGGCTCTTTTTTCACATCTTACATCTATCTGGCGTAATTTCCAACATTTCGGGCTTATTTGCCAAGTAAAATTCTGCTCTTTTTTCCATTTTTGAGCCAGAAAAAAATTCTGGCGTTTTTTTCCAAAACAAAAAATTCTGTCGTAATTTCCGGGAGCCGTTTTGGGTACTTTGCCCGCAACATTTAACGCTAAAAATATATATCAATTTAAAGCTTCCCGACGGTTTGACCCTTACCCACCGGAGTTAAACGATGGTGTCGAGAAAAGCTTTATTAGTTTGGTGATCTGTCAGTCAGTAAGTCAGTCAGTTCGTTAATAAAGGAAATAAATATTTTTTTAAGCATATCTCAGAAAAAATTAATACTGAGGAGTTGAAATATGTTGAGGCAACACGACTGGCTTAGTAAATAGGTATTGCGAGTTCGAAGCGAAATGGAAAAAGCTTTTTGCCAGAACTGGACGGACTATTAATGTGTTTCAATTTATCTCAAGACAAAATTTCAAGAGTAATCTCTTGAGAGCAACGGCCAACAGAAAAAAAAAGAATGTTTTGTCAAATAATTTTATCATCCGCATATAGTCGGAGTCTTCACATGTACAAGCTAACCTCTTACTTTCAATTCTCAATTTAACATCCAACAGTCTATATACGATTTTTGACCTCCTAGCTATCTCTACTGAGCTTTGCTTATTATGACTTTCTGTCCCGTTGAGCAATCGGTATATCTACCTATAAATGTGCATGAAAATTGAACATTCCGGTTTAAAGAATTTTTGAAAAATAAATTTTAAATAAATTGAATAGGCATCCTGCATCGTCGAAGAAGGGCTTTTTGTTGCCAACTAAACTTTTTTGTACCTATAAGCATAAAATTCGATCACAATCTGGTATTCCTCCGAACAGCACAACCTATTCTACAAGAAAAAAAAAGTCGAAAAACAAACTCTTCTAAATGTAAACATGCTTGGATTTCCAAAATCAATTCTCTTTTATTTGATTTCAATCTCCAAAAGCCAATATCAAGTGTGCATCGTATCCTGATTCCTGACCATCTGCCAGCCCTTTGTCGAATTGCAACAAAACTCATGCAATTCCCCAAATTTAAGTATCTTCTCCCCCCCCCCCCTCCCCTCACCATCCCAACTTTTTTTTCTGGTGCACATTTGAATAAAGTTGTTAGAAAATTTCGTAAAACGTTTGATCCTAAGATCATATACATATAATTGAAAAACTCAATATTATTTTTTGGCAAGCAGCACACATAACCTGCAAGTTTTTTTTTTTTTTTTTTTGTAATGCAAACACACACAAGCTCTGAAAACAAACCAAAAGGGCTCCTCTCTTCTTCTTCATATTAATCACAAAACCCATAAAGTTATTTAAAAAATACAAAGAATAGAAAAAGATCCTTCAGCTTGCTTGCACTGCACCACCGCCACCGGCACCAACACCGGCACTAGCACCAGCACCATAGGTATACAACACTGATGCATGAAGCAACATTCCAAAAATATTCTAGGATATTGTGCCTGCATTCTTATCCTTCATTCTATACAACTTACAGCATATAGAGAGGTTGAAACAAAAACTATGGAAAGCACAAATAAAAAAAATTCAGAAGGATGGAAAAATTCACAAAAAAAAGGAAACTCCTTTCTAACAAGAGTTTCGTAATATGAACGCAAAGTGTGTTTTCTTAATATTGGCCTGACTCTGCATAACGCTTGCAATGGCCCCGGACAGAGTGTGCACTTGTCGGATGGTATATTGAAGACCCTTTTCTTTGAACCACCCTTGTTCACCTTATCCAGTGTTATGCGCACAACGCCAGGAGGGGACTAGGAAACAATGGAGCCTTAATAGTTGCTCACATCTTAACGTCTAGAAATAAAATATAAAGTTGTTTATTGTTTGAAAATATAAAATTAAATGTTAATTATAAACCTGAATTAATTGTTTTTAAGTATACAAATCTTTTGTAGTGGAGTGTCAAACTTCCACGCTCAAGGCCTAGTCTTAAACACTGATTCCGTTGAAGTTATTTTTCGGGTTGCAGCACAATCTTCCATGAGTAGGAATATTGACATGAAGAATTGTATATCTCTGGCTGGTCAAACTTCCATTTCTGCGACTGTTATAAAATTGTATGGAATAGTTGCTCGTTGGCTCCTCCAGGAGCTGTTCAGTGACCATGATATGATGCCATTTTTTTGTTAAATCCTTTGAAAGGTCGATTTTGTACATTTTTGCTAAGTTTTTGACGTCGAGGACCCTCTGAAAAAAGAGGAAGGGAGGGGGATTGAAAATTTTTGACCTTGAATCGGTTTTCCCTCAACAACTTTTTTTTTCGTAGGTTTAAAATTTCCTACAATTTCGTTGGGACAAAAATTGTTGTTCGTGACTGAGATATGGCGCTTTGAAAAACAGGTCATTTTTCAAAATTGGCAATAAAAAAATGAAGAATTCCACCCTATTTCTTCGATTACTTATGTCTTATGTTGGCGCCACTGGAGCGTGGTACTCCAAGACCTTGCTGAGAATGCCCCTCCAGCCTGCTGTCTCCAATTTCGTACTCCAAGTTGACGGATGTCTCCCTCTACCTGGTCACTCCATCGAAGATGAGGTCTACCTTGGCTTCTGACTCCCTCGGGTTTGGCGTTGAAGACTTTACGAGCTGGAGCGTCGATGTCCATTCGCTCTACATGGCCCAGCCATCTTAGTCTTTGGATTCGAATTTTTCTGGCTAGGCTTATGTCGCTGTACAGCTCGTACAGTTCATTGTTATATCTTCTTCTCCAAACGTTGTTTTCGCGATTTACGCAGACAGGACCATAGATCGTACGCAGAACTTTTCTCTCGAAGACTCCAAGTGAATTTTCATCCGATTGGGAGAGGGTCCATGCTTCCGCCTATTTCTTCGATTATACCCGCATAATCATGAAATGGGTAAGTCGTTAAAATCACCAACTTTCGACACTCCATCACCCATCCCAGCTTACCCACCAGGTGTCAGGTCATACTCATTATTATTGTCATCCCGCCGTTCTTAGTCCAGTCGGCAGGTATTTTCAGGTAGAAAAAGGTCGGAAGTTAATGAAACTTTGAGATGTTGGAATAACATGGTGTGGTGCTGGATCGTTAAATAAACTGAATAGAAACTATTAAGGAACGACGAGGTAAGAAACCTCAATTGCATTCTACACTTGCAGTCATAATAAGAATGATTCTGTCTGTCGTACGCTTGTTTGGTCTGGTGGCAAGACCTACGGTAGGAAAAAAAATTCAAAAATTCAGAGACTGGCGTGGATTGGTACATCTATAGTGCTTATACCAACCTGAGCTTTAGAAACGTCCCTTTCACTAATCGGTTAAAACTGCCTTACGTTACGTTACGTATTAAACAATGTTATAATTGGAAAAGAGGCTTCTCTGGGCATAGAACCATAATTATAGCCCCAAGGGAAAATTATATAAGGAGGGCCGGGTCACAAACGAAGCTCATGTTGTGCGGTTTATGGACTGGTTTTTGACAGACTATATGGTAGGGACAGATATTTTTTTCCCATAACCCAATCAATAGAACTTCTCTAGAAGTTCTCACAATCTATGGAGGCCGCAAAAAGTCTTATAAGATATCAACTAGCCAACAAAATGTTAGATATTTTCAAAGCCAATCAATCAGCCATCTCCATCATTCAGAAAGTCAAAACTGGTGGGTTGTTGCCACAAAGAGCTAAAACTTCTAAGTGCAACTAGCCCACAGTTAACCTTTGCTGGGTCCCAAGCTGAGACACTGTGACATAGAGGGGCACGAAGTTGCAGATAATATGGCCAAAAACGGTTCTTCACTAAGCCAAAAAGTCTCCTCGATACTCATACCACTTGACAAAGGGAAAAACGAATTCACGAGAGTTTCATCGAATCCGCAAATGATACATGGTCCTGCATAAGTATCAGACACTTCTTCACGAGTATCGAGGGAATCTAAAGCCAAATCTCTAGAGAAAAATAGCAAAATTCCTAGCTTCTCAAACTGAGCAGGGTTCAACTGTCCCTGATAATTGAAATCCTAACGGGTCACAATTAACCTACATGAGCAGAATGGGCATCAATGAGGCAGAAGAGGACCCATTTCAATTCCTATTCCTATGCAAATGCGTGATATGATACTTTGAAAAACAGGTAATTTTTTTTTTCCAAAAAATGGTATTCAGCTATATCAGAAGAAATAAGTTGACTTATACAACAATTTTTGTACTAACAAAATTGTAGGAAATTTAACGTTCTACAAGAAAGTGAAAATTTGTTCCCCGTAGGACGTAAAGAAAAAAAAGAAAAAACCAGTGCAAGGTCAACAATTGCACAGTCCCACCACCCACCCCACCCTCCTCATTTTCATTCAAGACCTACGAGGTCAAAAAATTCGTAAAATGTTAATTACTACATATCCCTGAACAAAATCCCAAACTTTCATTATAACTTCCGACCATTTTCCACCTAAACCCACTTTTTCTAACCTGACGACTGGACTAAATGTATGTAACGTGAACGTGACATATTATGGCATATGCATATCATGTATAACGTTTCTTTCAAGTTTTAGAATCACGGTGTCTCAGAAATGGTGATTCCTGTTGGATCGGTGGGGATGCTGCTTAACTTATTGGAAATGGTGTTCCCAACATCTGTACCAATTTTCAGTAATTACTATGATAATTTATGCAACCCGAAATGTCTATTTTGACCGGACTAAAGGAATACAAACTGAAATGTTCATCTTCTTACTTCAAAACTTCGACCAATAGTTAGAAAACATTAATGCATATTACGACGTTTAACAGAAAGGCCCTTAAAAGTGGGCGTGTCCTAAAATAATTGTAAAATATACAAATTTTAAGCACAAACTGAGCTTTTATCGGTCGTCAATTTTTAGGAATATGTGTAAAACAACAGCTGAATCTAGTTTTTTAACGAACTTACCCGTTACCCGGGTAAAGGGGTTTTTTTAAAAATCGCGCCTTTTAAAGAAGCCCACTTTTGAAAAAAAAAATTAAACAAAAAAAAGTTGATATATTCCAAATTCTATAGAATATGGTATACAAATTATTAAGGACCATATTAAAAATTTCATGGAAATTTGTCAAGTGGTTTCCTAGTTAATCCGTTATAAAACTTTTCCTGAAAGATCCATCCTAACCAAAACATAAAACTTGCACGAAAAACACCACTCAGTTTTTGAGAAAAATGAGTTTTTCGTTGAAAATCACATGGCAGATACCTTAGTTTTTGAGCTAGAATGCTGATTCCGAAAATCCTTCTGTAAGTTTGAATTAAATCGGTCCAGCTTAAAAATGTTCAAAATATCTAAGTGTTCTTTTTTTTTTGAATCAAATTGGGCATCCGCTCCTGCATTAAGCCCCAGCATGCACATTCAGAAACGTACGCTCATGGCTACTGCTTCAAGCAACAGCATACATCGAGAAAAGTATCGATCCGTGTATTTAGATACACAAAAGGATACACGAAAATATTGCATGCATGTGCACACGATTCCTATAAGGATGTCGGATGAAGGATTTTTTTCTTTTAATTTTTCGTTTTGTTTTTCCTACCAAAGAGTCTTACTGGGAAAATTCCGAGTAACCCCTCGAGCTAGGTTATGGGCAGGACGAGCGCTGTTGCCTTCGACGTTGCTGTCGCCGGCCGCGCGCCGTGCCGTGCCGCCACCGTCGCGCCACCGCACCGGTTTTAGAGAGAGTTCTAATGATACATATTCCTATATGACGGGACGGCCATGATGTTTCTGTTGGATACCTCTATAGACATAGGGTGTTGAGGGTGTACATTTAAAATAAATATTTCATTCTTTCTGCACGAGAGTCTACCAACTCCGCAACTGAAGTCAAAGTCGGATGACGCGACGGCGACTCTGGCGACGGTTACATCGACCGACGGAGTGTGCATGTGGAATTTTACTGCCGCTCGTGGATCTCTCCAATTTCGTTGCAAGAATAATAGCAGTACAATGTGTTTTTTTTTACCTGGCTTGGTTTTGATGTTAGGTTTGGGGCAGTATAAAAGTCCTTTTTCATTTTGTATTTGTATCCCACGTACCTAGGTATATATGGTTCTGTAGGTAGGTAGGTATATGAGTATTTTTGTTTCTGGTTCACTCTGTAAGGAGAAATTACGAATTTAACACGTTCATTACCAACTCGAACTTGCAGAAGAACGAGACCAGACCGGGCCGCTTGGGTGAGTGAAGTTTTCCCAGAATACACTCTCCAAACACACCCTTGCAAAATGATACCCGAGCGAGAATATGCCATAGAATATGGCTCCAAAAGACAAAAGTGTAATTTTAAGCAAGTGCCATACGGAGCGAGGGAGTTCAACAAGGACGAAAGGACGACCAACAACCATGCCATGATGGTTGGAGGATATTTTTTTTTGTATTATATTCGTCTTCTAAGGCTTAATCAGCTGCAGCTATATAGAAATAGATATCTGCAGCTGGAGTTGTATAGAAGCTTTGAAATGGAGCTGAATGTGTGTTGTCGAAAGCAGGTTATGTACTTTAAACAGCGAAAAGGGGAGAACTAGAAAACATAAATGCAAGAATCTAGAAATGGAGTACCTAGGTATTTTTTTTTTTTTGAAAGCATCAGAATTATATACATTATATACTTTTACATCACCCCCCCCCCTCCATCCCCTATGCCCTACCATACACCCCTCTTATAATTTGCTATTAAAGTATGTATGTTTTACCGTTAGTGTGATGTAATAAATGTTTAAAGAGCTATTCATATAATTGTGCACTTGCCAGATGTGATAAAACTATACTTACATACCTATACCTACATAAACGTCAGGAGAGGATATTATCATCAGCAGTATCTACAGCTTTTAGATGCAGGCACAGAGGCAGTCATGGAAGGCTCGCAGTTGAGGATAATGTTTTTCAATTATTTCCACTTTTGCCTGCGGAAAGAGAGGATGTCATATCGCTATCTATCTATCTTTCAGGATAGGCTTTTGCTTTTGGATATAACATTGTACTTATGTTGAAAGTTTTAATTTAAAAATATATACATGAAATGCAAATGCATCAGCCTGTACCAACCGTTATATTTTATTTATCATAAATTATCTGGTTCTGGTAGGTATATGTGGAAAATATAAAAATGTGTTCATTAAATTTTACAAAAAAAAAATTTTTTTTTTTAAAGTTAATCAAAACAAGTTTGGTGGGTCTGTTGGCTTTTCGAAAACAATGGCTCAATTTGGATGGATAAAACAATTATTATAATTATCTACGTGAGGAAATATTTTGTTTTGCCCTCACAAAACACATGCAGTGTACCAACAATATGCTCCTACCTACAGCTTTCTATGCTGACAGTCGGATGTAAGCCCAAAGGATTCTGGTTTTGTATCAAGCTCAGCAAATATTGCATTCCATAACAATTTGTTTCCAAACAGATACTAAACCATACCTTACCAATACCACCTGCAGAAAGTTTTATCGAAATCCTTTGAGTCGTTTTTAACGGAAATACGTTTTTTCCTAACGGTTTTTTGGCAGGTACAGGTATATTTAGAGCTAGAACGCAAGCACACAGTACCGACCAAATATGTCCACCGGCTTGGCTATAAGTGCCGATACAGACAGAAAGTTTGAAAGTTTGAATTGTGTGGCCCATTTTGTTCGAAAGCTTTCCGTATGGCGTATGTAGTTCTTCATATTACAAGGTAAAATTAATGTACTAAAACATATGAAACAGATTTGGAGATAAAACGGAACCTTGTGGCACACCAGATTTTATTTTATACATACAGTTTTGAGAACCATCCAAAATAAAGTGAAGACGCTCGAGGCTCGATCTTACTTATTTGTGCATTGGTTTTGCCAACAAGGTCCCAAACCATGCATAAAACAAGTAAGCATTCCGATGTAAGCCATGCCTATTGCATCTCTGTCTCTGTGTGCATCATGAACGTGTATGGTCATATGACTTTAACCTCAAATTTCGTGATTTTTTTCTCTTTTTTTTGCGAAAAAGCTCAAGATTCTTCTTTTCCATTGAAGATTGAATTACATTTAAACATTTATCTTGCCACAGTTAAAATTATCCGACATTTTCTTCTTGCTTTTCGGAAACTTATGTTGACGGCAACACTTTTACTCCCTATGAAGCATGTCTCTCTATTCGCATACCCCAAATTATGGGTTTTAGCTTTTTTTCAAAACTATTGACTAACAGGATTTTTTTGGCCTCCTAGCCCACCTTAAAAGATTCCATTCAGAGTTATCGGGCTATTTCAGTGTGTGGCCAGTCCAGTGAAACTCTTTCTCAAGGCAGCGTCCAGTTTTGTGTGTCAAGTTTTAAGACCGTGAATATAGTTTGAGCCCCACTGTTTTTCTTCAACTGTCCGTTCGCCGGCCGATTCCATCACCAACACCGTCCGTCCGTCGTTTCCATCACCGTCCATGTTTGGTTGAATGGTGCTTCAGCACCTGCAGCACCTCCAAACCACGGCCACCGCTTCTCAAGCCATAGTTTTGGAACTCCAAATATGTTGCCCTGTCATCTAGCACTCACATTTGTTAATTCTGGAAACTGACAGATGAGTGCCATCTTAATATGAGCTGAATTCAGAACCTGAACGGCTGGTAGTGGAAGTCGAGAAATAGCACCGCTCAGAAGTACTGGGTTGGGCATTTTTTTAATCAATTTGATTAAAACATTTACCGTTGCAATTAATTAAAACTCGATGTTTGGCCGCACACAGACATTATGGCACATCATTCGAAAGGAAAATTTAGGTAGATTACGATGAAATTAAAACCTAAATAAAACCTAAGCAGAGGAAAATGGCGGTATAGACGTGATCTAATGGAAGTTTCCAGTCATATGACAGAAGAGAGTGGAGACCGCCTGGAAAATATCTAAAGTTCTATATAAAGGCGCTGAATTCATGGCAGAAGCTGAATTCTAAGGAACACTAAGCGAGTACGAATTAAATTTTTATAAAAACTTAAAATCTTAAAGTAAAACAAACAAGAGTGCAAAGCCAATATTTTGTGTCTGTCACGTCTCAATTTGACAACACATGAAATTCCAAAAAGATTAAATGTAGTTTAGCAAAGTGTGGCATTGAATTTGAAAATATATTAAAGATCGTGAAAGATCGATTCAAGACGGTGGATCTTAAAAACGTTCTGTTTCGAAGGATAGGAAAAATAATTTCGTCAAGCTCAATGAGGAAAAGTCTCGTAAGAGCTGGACTAAAAGCACTTAATCCAGTAGGTAATGAAAACGGATTTTCCCAAAAGAGTTTGAGAAAAACGTGTGCTCTCGGCATAGCAACTAGACTTAGCGTGACAAATTTTAACACTTTAAATCTTTCATGAAAGAATTGAAACTCCAAAAAAACAAATCCCCATAAAAAAAATGTAGTTTTTGCAACAACAAAAAAAATTAGCCGTCACGGGACGCCCGGCAGATGTGAAACATTCAAGTTTACATTAATTCATAATTTGAGTGAAGTAATTTTTAATAATTTTGTTTTTCGTTAATAAAATCAATATATTGTCTAATTATTTTACTATTATAACCATTATTACAGATTATATTCATTTATAAATAGGAACAAAATTTTGCTCAACCTACATACATCACATCCCCCACCACCACCATACACCCAGCCCACTTGACAAATTTTCCTCCCCCCCCCCCCCCCCCCACAACAAATCCCACCAAGCAACAAACTCCCTACCCACTCCAACTGCCAAGTGCCAACCAACTACCCACAATGCTTGTAAATTTTGTCTCACCCACCCCCAACACGCTCCTCAAAAGCCACCCCACCCCCACCAACACAACCTTTAACCTGCAACCACCCGCCATTTTTTACAGTTTTCTCTGATTGGTGAAAAGAAAGGAAAATGTAATTGTACAAAACCCCCTCCCCAACAACCCTCAATTCCCAACCAAACCACCTAAAACCACTAGCCAACCGTAGACCATTTTTAAAATTTTTCACCCAACCTTTTTTTAACCACCAACCAACCATGCACAATTTTTGAAAGTTTGTCAAACCCCCCCCCCCCCCCCCCTCCTCAAAACCCCTTCTATACTACCACCCCACCAACGACCACCCAACAAGCTCGTCGCACTTTAAAAAAATTTATCGAGCGTCATGCCATTTTTCGTGACGATTACTATCGATTTTACTGCCTAGGTGCGCCATTAGTAGATGTTTCACATCAAAAAAAAAACTTGGCCAACATTTTTCCAACGGCACTGTACGTCCTCGCTTTTCCATTTACACCTTGTTTTGGTCGTATTATTAGAAAATCAAATTAAAAACCATTAAAGTATATTTTTAAGACTTCAATTTGGATTTCGTCGCAATAAGATCACGTGTGATATTATTTTTATCACACAATCACGGTCCGCTTTTTTGGATTTAATTATTAATTATTCAGCCTAATCGCACCACAAAGTCATAAAAGGATTAAACGATGTTTGTAACCCATTTATCTTGATTGCGCCGAAAAAATTGTTCTTGACAATAAAAATAAAAAATAAAAATAACTGCTGCAGTTTCGTTGCGACACACACAATGCCTGTTTTCTTTTTTTAAAATTAAATTGAATTACTTTTTTTTTATTTTTTCTTAAATCAAACTCGTTAACCCTTAAACTATTAAGTTGATTGCAGAGTATGCGCGGCAGAGACTATTACAGAGACCAAACAAAAATGTTTTGTATCTTATAGTTTGATGGCTGTAGCTGTAGCCATATAAAATTATCCGATCGTTTGGAGTGATTTAGGCGCGTTGTGCACTGCACACAAAGCGTCAAACTATACGTAGTATCTACAGATTCTGTGCGAGCGTAAAATTAAATTTAATAGCGCGTTAGATTGTTTGGGAGAAATGCCGGACAATAGAATTTAAATTGGTTTAACCAGCAGATTCTCTGTTGTGGTCTCGATCCCGTTTGTCTCCCGTTGAGTGTGTGTGAAAATGGGATGTTTTATGAGCCAAATTTGAGGCTCGTATAGATGTTGTAATTTATTAGGTTAAACTGAGTTTTTTTTTTCTTAATTTAATTTATTGGGTCTGTTGTTGTTGTCTTTAAATCAATTTCATTTTTTTTTTTAATTTAATGTGTTGTCAGTTCTTCAATTATTGTATTGAAGTTTGAGAATGTGGGTTCATTGAAGGAAAGACAATAAAGAAATTCTCTTTCCGAAAATTCATCATTTATATTAGAAATTAATTTTTGGTGCTAGGGATTTCCAATTGAGAATTGATAACTTAGAAATTTCAAACTGTCAAAACATTCGATTTCAATTCGCGATCGAAGAACTTTTACAAATTATTATTCTAATAAAATATTGCAGAGTATCTATTGGGAAATTCGGTGTTGAATAATTTTCAGTTAGGAGTTTTTTTTTTTTTTTTTTTGCCGAAAACAACTTACATACTCAAAAGCTAATTTTCAATCTGTGAGTGTAACAGCTTATTCTTTCAGTCAGTGCCGGTTTTATCACTACCAGAGCCCTGGGTGAGATTTCAAAGGCACTTCCTAGCTGCAATTTGAGCCCATAGCAGGGTATCATTTTTTAAAGTGAAACTTTTCCTTCGCCTCAAATTTGTTTCGTTCATCGAGCATCGACCGTGTAGCATATATATTCTCACTCATACGTACACTTGGTCCGTGGTATGTCTGTGTTTTGATCAGTGTATTGATGTAAATGTTGTTGTTCACTTGATCGTGATAGACACCAATACAGCTAGTGAGTCAAATAAACTGGTAAACAAGGGAAAAACTAAGAATAGTGCGAAATGTTAATGACCCGAAAAAAGTTTCACTTGCATCGTGGTTTCATAAAACCACAAAATTTTTTCAGGATTTTCATTTTCAATTGATGACAAAGTTGCCAAGTTTGTCAATGTAGATTGAGTTATTTTTAATTCGCAGATACTTTTTTATCGGCTTAAAATTAGAAAACTTCTCTCCCCACTAGCAACTGTTAAAGGTATCTGTAATATATAATAAAATTGTAACATGTCGATTTCTGTACATTAGAGGTATAAGAGCAAAACTAATCAGGGGTTCTAATAGCATCAGAAGCCAGGACAAGAGTTTTTAGAATTTTTGGCTTATTTTTCTGTCTCTTTGTCTGGAATGGAATTGAATGCAGTTCTCACCAATGTATTACAAGAGGCCTAAATTCAAATATAGGATCCTTTTACTGCTGGATTCCAATTGTTTTAAATTTAATATCGCCTTGATCACGTAATTTAGTGAACTTAATGCTAAATTAACAGATGGCGCTGATTGACTAAAAATTGCATTTTAGTTTTCAAAACGATTTAGGTACCTGACATGATGCTACATTTCACAATTTAAAATTGGTAACCATTGAGCAACATGACCCAAACTGGATACCAGGGCCGCCACTGCTGCTGCGCTGGTTTTCCAAATTGAATCGTGGTCGCACTTAGCTACTGGATTAATTTCGTATAGATCGTCCGAAATCAGTTGTTGTGTCAAAAAAAAAGAAAACGGCTGGTTAGTACGAACTTGTGTAAAAGTGGTCTTGGAGCTTGAGATTTGGGAAAAAAGCAGGGGAAAAATTAAATGAAATTTTATTTATCACTAAAAGTTAGTCATCTGATATTTTTTTACTGTTTTGAATTTTAAGAAAAAAAACTTGCATAATCATATTCGAACAAATTTTTTCAAAACCGGGTTTTCAAACTTTTCGTAAATAAATTTTAATTTTTTATTTTAAGTATGCCAAAACATTTAGCAGTTTGCAGATTAGAAAACAAAAAATAAATTTTTGAAAATTTTGAACAGACCGTTTTTGAAAAAAAATTAACTTGTTTTTTCAAAACTCAGAAAAACTTTTTTGGAAAAATTTAAAAATAAATATTTTTTCGTTAATAAAAAAAACTTGCACATCAAAAGTTTTATCGAAATCCGTCAAGTGGCTTACGAGAAAATGTGATTTGAAAAAATTCGGTCCTATGGGAGGTATACCGTTTTAAGGCTTTTCTGACAAATTTATTTGAACCAGAACATAAAGCTTACACTAAAAACTCCATTCAAAAAGTTTCAAAAGTAGGAGCCATTTTTGAGAAAAATTAGTTTCCCATTAAAAATCATATGTCAGGTAGGTAGGTACCGTTAGTCTTAAACATAGAATGATTATTCCCAAAAGCCCTCTATAGGACGGCAAAATAATATTATGCATCAAGTTTGCAGCAAACCGGTCCAGTCGTTTATGGTGTAGGATCAAGGTATAACTATACAGACAGACAGGCAGCATTGTCCGACCCACTTTATTCGACTTCCCCATCATGGTCATGTTATGCTTGATTGCTGGAATTTAAAAAAAAAACATTTTTTACGAATGAATAATTTTTTAATTTAATAAAACAAAGATTATTTTTTTAAATTGACATGATATTTACTTTACTCGAAAGATAATCTTCTGGCATTATAATTTAAATATGATTTGTGGCATATGACCACCACGGCTGGCTCGGACGTAATCTAATCTGGAGGTCCAATTTTCGATGACTTTTTAGGCCGTATATTGGCGGTCAATCGTTTCGGACTTATCGGCGTAGACTAGCGACTTTAGGTACATATCCCCACAGAAAATAGTCAAGCGGCGTTAAATCGCACGATCTTGGAGGCCAATTCACAGGACCAGAACTTAAAATTATGCGCTCACCAAGCGGTTCCTTCAACAAACCAATTGTGACACAAGCTGTGTGACATGTTGCGTTGTCTTGTTGAAACCACAGCTCCTGCACATCATGGTTGTTCAATTGATGAACGTAAAAATCAGTAATCATGGCTCTATAGCAGTCACCATTGACTGCAACGTTCTGGCCAGCATCGTTTTTAAAGAAGTATACGGACCAATTATTCCACCAACCCATAAAGCACACCAAGCAGTCAGTTTTTGTGGATGTAACGGTGTCTCAACATACACTTGAGGATTATCATCACACCAAATGCGGCAGTTTTGCTTATTGACGTATCCATTCAACCAAAAGTGAGCTTCATCGCTAAACAAAATTCGCTTATGAAAATTGGTATACGTATTTCGAACAGAACTACGATTTTTTAAATAAATTTGCACAATTTGGAAGCGTTGTTCAGGCGTCGGTCTTTTCAAGTTGAACTGCCAAACCAAACTAAGAATAAATCACTTGACAGCTAACAAAATGGCCGCCACCTAAAATAGTGTTGCCAACTTAAAGTTCTATACGTTTATAAAATCGTGTAAGGCGTCTTTGTCCTGTCATGAGTCCAAAACTAAATAATTATTAAATGTATGGGCCTGGAGAAACTCCCAAAATTTAATTCACCTCAATTTTGTCACTTCGCTTCGCTGATTTAAGGAATCCATTGCTAGCTATTCCCAGGGCTGGGTGCAGGTTTGAAGCTTATGTTGCATTATGTTAAAAATTTAATTTCAAAACTTATTCCCGATAAACATTATTTAAGCTTGAATTGGGGTAAACCGAAACCAAACTCAAAATTAATTTTTATTTTTCAAAGTATGTATATGTTATAGGTTGTGATGTATGTATATATCTTCATTTCATCTCAAAGCAATATCGTTTATTGTTTTTTCAAATTCGAAATTCGCAACATGCTAAATCATTTAGATTAAAAATTGTCTCCAGTTCACTGACACCTTAAAATAAATAAAAAGTCACCTCATTTTATTGACTACTTGACGAAATATATACTTTTTTTAACACCCGAGTATATAATCATCATCATCATCCCCTAAGGTAAATTAAAAATCGTTTATTCTGCCATTCACTTCATTGAAAATCAGTATCCCACCCCACCGCCAACTGTTTTCGGGTTTTTCGATGCTCAAATTTGATAGACCCTTTTTTTGCCAAAAAAAAAAAAACAACAACAAATGAAAATAATATCTTCCCAAAGCAAGTCAAGAATCGCTTAGTGATTTAGACATTCATCTCCTTTATTTTGCCAAAAGCCCAGGTGGGGGAGTCAGAGGGAAGTAGTATAGTCTGCTATATGCAATGCACGTGGCTTGAGAATGAATTTCCTGTTACCACCATAAGCACTTTGCAAGGAAATTGTCATGTTTTGTATATGTGTTGCAAGGATCTGTATTCTGTTTTCATCTCTCTAGGCTATATTATGAATAAGAGTCTAGGACATTTCTATAAGCATTATTGTGAAAATGATACCTAAAACTTGAATAGGTATATGGGAGCGGGAGCAGGAGCAGGGGGTTAGGTTTAAACACCATGCCATGCCGCATGAAAAGAAACGTAAAAACACTACAAAACCATTGATGACAAGATTTTCGATCCCCAAGCCCAAGGCAGAATCAGGAATAGACAATATATGAGAGTCCTTATATAATATTCAAATTGCATAGGTACTGTTTATCTATCAATTGGGGGCCAACACCTTTAAATAAATAAGACAGAAACCTAGGTACCTACTCACGTGAAGGGTGAATTCAATATAATATACAATATCTAAATATTCTATCTATATTTTATATTGATAAATATTTTGAAAAAGGACGAGACAAAAGGTAAAAAAAAAATCAATAGCGCACACGAAAGATATATATATGGCATATGATGCGGGGTGGGGGTGGAAGGTATAGGAAGAGTATTGGTGTGAGCCTTCGCAAGGACGCAAAAATACATTTTATCAAACCAAAGCATGTCGCGCGTTTATCTTTAAGAGAAATTCAATTTCCTACGAAAAAGGATGTGAATAGAATTGAAGGAGTTTTCTCATTTGTCAAGGAGTCAATGACGATGATGGTGCCGTGCGCTACGGTGCGGTGTTATGATGGTATGGTGGTGTGAGTGTGAGTGAACGAGCGATGCCATGATAGATAAGTTGAGTTGAGTTTGAAATGAAGTCGAGTCTCTCTCAATGTGGAGGCTTGGCTGTGTTAAAATCATAGCAATCAGCATAAAAGTTTAAGCAGTTTTATTTGAGAATGTCATAAAGTTGTTTGCGTTTTTTTACATATATACTTTACAAATTAATACATACATACTCCAAAACACGATGAATAATATTTTCCTGGAAGCTGAAAGGTTGCTTTTTAATATTCAATAAGAGTTGAAGATGGACAATAGCGATTATTCTCGATGATCCATTAAGGGGGGACAGACGACAAGCACAGGAAGGGTAAAAACTAAGAAAAGCTTTCAGGCACACAATGGCTTCGCAAGTAAAAATAAGTTTATTCATAAATCGGTTGTAATAGAAGGATTTCAAAGAAATCAATATATTCAATCATTCAATTGGATGTTGGTATTAGGTATTGGGTACCTGGTATCCTTCGAAAAAGGATTTTTTTTGTTCTCCTTCAATCTTCATTGTTGGTGTCCGTCGGAATGTGACAGATATATATATCTTATTAACTTTTCCCTTCTTCTTTTTGTAAAAAATACTCTATAATAACGGATATTTTAACAAATAATAATAATATGGCAATCAGTGGGTAGGTAAATATATATTATTGTAGGAATCACTTTTCCTGCGCTGCCTGTTATCCTGGGACAAAAGCCATGTCCATCAAGTGCTCAAGTTTTAAAATTGACATTTAACTGACGTTGGCGCCGCCATAAATCGCATTGCAAAAAATAAAAAAAAAATAACAGTTCCGGAATCATGGAACATGAGCTTCAACTGCCTACAGACACGAACGACACGAGACACGACAAAACGACAAGTCCTTCATGAACATCCTTTTTAAGTGTGCTGCTTGCTTTCCTGCTTGCTTGCTTGCTTGCTGTTCGCGTGACTTGTGCAAATGTCAACAAAATATCCTAGCAACTCATTATATGAAAGGACACAAGAAAAAAAAAATAACGGAATAAAGAAACAGAGAAACAAACGAATACTACTGTCAGAATGTGCAAAAGTAACAAATAGCTTTGTTTATTTGTCTCACAGTGATACGCTATTTTTAGTTAAAATGGCATTTTGGGGATAATAAAGCGAAATAGAATAGCTAGAGACAGAACACACACAAAAAAAATGTATCTGTAAGCTGTCTTTATTTGACAGTTTTGTTAACTGTAACTATGTTGGATGGTGCAATATATAGGAAATAGTTATGTCATTGCTAAGTTATAACACGATATTTAAGGTAGGGAGATGGACCTTCGAGAATAGTTAAGTTTAAGGTTGTTTAATAAAATATTAGACAATAGTTGAAGATGTCCTTTTTCTGTCCAGTTGGTGGGTATTGTTTATTCTTACGTTACAATATAGAGATTCTATGTATAATAAATTGGGAAGCATATAAATGTAGGGGGCTATGGATGGACATACATTTTTGTTTTGGAAGAAAGTTTGCTTTAGTTGACATTTTGAAACAAACTAATTGTACAGCTGTATGTATGGCCTGTTGTTTTTGTAGATTCGGATATTCCACACTATGATATTCTTGGGATGTCATCAGTTAAATCATCCATATTAGAGGCAGTTGATTGTTTCGGATTCGGAGAAACAATTTTTAAGCATCGGAGAAGTTACCCCGACTCACGCAACCCATCTGGAGAACCAGGCAGGACCTATGCTGTTCCTTTTGATCAAAAGGAGCTGGATGGTAAGGAGTCAAAAATCCACGGCTACATCAATGCCAGAGCTACATTTCATGCCTTCAAGGTTCATCCGCCATCTTTTCTTTTGCAGAAGGTACTCTGACTCTGAGTTGTAATGAAATGAACGTTTCTCCTTTTTGCCTTACATGATAATAGTTGGCACTGCAGGGAGTGTAGTTTATTGAAAATTATCCACCGGTCGGTCATTCTTTTTCTTAATCATTTATCCAGGTTTCCTGACATCTGAAACAGAGCAGTCGCAATAACAATTCGTTCATGTTTAACACTTGCGTTTAAATTTATGCAAGTATTGTCCTTGAAATGGGCAATATGATATGGAAACGGTAGTAACAACACTGGGCATGTCCAGGTTTAAATTAGTGGCTGCCCTAATCAGACAGCCCCCATCATCTTGATCTTAATATAATGGATTCGACTTCGTGTCGATTTTTCGAGTTGAAATTAGTTTGTCTTTACGTGTCTTAATCACATTCAATTGAACTAAATACATTCTTCGTCAAAATGTATAGGTATGATTCTTGACCAGTCAGAACCGAGAGCATTTCACAAAAGACCGTAGATAGTTGGTAAGCTGTGACTTATAGGTACTCTTAACATCCTGTGTGTGCATTGATACTCGGCAGGAATTAAAGAGACCTACGATTTACCGCCTAGTCCGAAAGGCTAGCAGAGAAGCACTTTTGGTATGGCAAGATTTGCTCTTATGGCATAAGTCTCGGATCGAAGCCAGACCCTTCAGCGTTGAAATTGTGGGTTATACTATTTTTACGCCACTGGGGGGGGGGGCTATAGATTATTCTATCATCAATAACAATAAGATCGTTTTCAATAAATCGAATTGGTCCATCACAGGCAAAAACCAGCCGCTAAAGATATGGGATACCTCAAAGAAGTGTGCTTTTTCCAACTTTATTTTGCCTATACATACTTTCTCGTAGAGCGCTTTGCAAATGTGTGTTAGAATGGTAATCTATACATATAATAAAATTGTAACAGGTCGATGTCTGTACATTGAAGATATGGATGCAAAACTAATATGGGGAGTCTCTATTAGACCCACAGAAGCCAAAACAACCGTTTTTAGAATTTTTGTCTGTCTGCTTGTCTGTCTGTCTGTATGTTTGTACGCGCATCACGCAAACACTACTGCATGGAATTGAATGCGGTTTTCACAGATTTATTGGTAGTACGCCAACTTAAAATATAGGCTACATTTTACTGCAGGAAAATATATAATTCTGGTAGTTTTTTAATATTGCTGAAATCGAACGTTATGCAAATAAGTTAGCGTCTCACTTACATAATGGCGCTGGAAATCATAAAAATAGCGCCAAACTTACCTACATATGTATACATGAATAGAAATAAGTTAGTCGTTCTGAATATAAGTTACATCAAAAACAACTTAGATGGCGCTATTTACCACCATACAGACAATGTCTCATTCAGCGAAAGCAGAAATCGAAAAATAATGTAACCATAAAGAACGGTGAACGAGCAAAACTTACGCCCAAAACTGATGAAGCGGAGCTGCCATAAATAGCAGTATCGGCGCGTTGCATTGTTTTGAAAGTGGGCATTCCAATTAGGTATATTGCTTCAGAGCTTAACCCTCCAACTTTGCAATTTAAACCGTTATGATACTTCGAAATAATATTATACAGAAGCCAAAAATCTTACGGCTGTAGAGCTGGTAAGATATGTAGCTTTCATACCACGCATACCCCCCATTTTGAACCGGTTGTGCAAAAACAAAAATATACTGAGATACCTACTTTATTCTAAAATCCACGCGTACGAAGTAGCGGGCAAAAGCTAGTAACCTATATTATTGAAAAGTGACATCAGCCTTTAGCGTTTTACAATTCCACTACAGAACATGGATGAAATTCCACCAAATAAATGTCTCAAAATTAGATAACATGTATTATAACAAGAGCTTCAAGAAGTTCTAACATCTTAAAACATTGATTTTTAACGTGGGGCGCAACCCATAATAGAAGGCGCAAAGAAATACAAAGGGGACGGGGCGTGTTTAGCACTCGGCTTCCGCTCCGAACACACCCTAGGACAAAATATTTGATCTAAGTATAAAACTATCGATATTAGGAATCGACTGAACTTCCACTATTGATACAAATATCGATATTTGTAAGTATCGATTCATTATCAAACAAAAGTATCAACTCTGGAAATGCAAAATTTTGGAATGCAATTATCTGATTTCCTTCCTTAATGTTTAGCTATCACAGAAGAAGCGCACTTTAAAAAGGTTTTGAATGAAACTGACACAAAGATTGAAATATCAAACCATTAGCAGCACCTCCCGAATGAATTCGAGCACTACTTCCCAAACTCGTGCGATGGTAATATCGATTGACAACCAATACTTTTCATGTTGACATAGACGTTCTGTCAGATAATTTACAAGAGCAAGCTTTGGAAATTAAATCAAAAACCTATATTTTCAGTCCATTTATATCAATACAGCACTTTATAAAAGTTCTTTTTAAAATATTCTGCTATAATTTATAAGCTGAAACCGCTCCATAGAAAAGCCAACATTTACCTACATGTGACGTCCTACCCTATATAGTGTGTTATCCATGTCCATGGAGCGTCATTTATGAAGCGTGATGAATACAGTTCAATTTCTTAGAAAGAACTGCGTTTACATCGCCATCGTAGGTGTTTCGTATGGCAACCATACGTATTAAAAATCTCACTAAAACCTGAAGAAGACAGCACTGATGATCGTGCGTGCACAAACACAGCAGTTAACGCTTATTATGTACTAACTTATATGTATATGTATTCATGCCAGCCTAGCGGTGTTCTATCTTATATATTACTAGCTTTTGCCCGCTACTTCGTACGCGTGGATTTTAGAATAAAGTAGGTATCTCAGTATATTTTTGTTTTTGCACAGCCGAGCCGGTTCAAAATGGGGGGTATGCGTGGTATGAAGGCTATATACTTTACCAGCTCTACAGCCGTAAGATTTTTGGCTTCTGTATAGTATTATTTCGAAGTATCAAAAGGGTTTAAATTGCAAAGTTAGAGGGTTAAGTTCTGAAGCAATATACGAATATACCTAATTGGAATGCCCACTTTCAAAACGATGCTGCGCGCCGATACTGCTATTTATGGCGGCTCCGCTTCATCAGTTTTGGGCGTACGTATTGCTCGTTCACCGTTCTTTATGGTTACATTATTTTTCGATTTCTGCTTTCGCTGAATGAGGCATTGTCTATATGGTGGTAAATAGCGCCATCTATGATGTTTTTGATGTAACTTGTATTCAGAACGACTAACTTATTTCTATTCATGTATACGTAGGTAAGTGTGGCACTATTTTATTATGTAAGTGAGACGCTCACTTCCTTAAAATCTTTTAGTTTTGTGTTAAGTTCATTGAATAACGTTCGATTGCAGCAATATTAAAAAAACAACCAGAATTATATATTTTCCTGCGATAAAATGTAGCCTATATTTTAAGTTGGCGTACTACCAATAAATCTGCGAAAACCGCATTCAATTCCATGCAGTAGTTTTTGCGTGATGCGCGTACAAACATACAGACAGACAGACAGACAGACGGACAGACAGACAGACAGACAGACAGACAGACAGACAGACAGACAAAAATTCTAAAAACGGTTGTTTTGGCTTCTGTGGGTCTAATAGAGACTCTCCATATTAGTTTTGCATCTATATCTTCAATGTACAGACATCGACCCGTTACAATTTTATTATATGTATAGATTATTTCTTAGTTCAGTCTAGAGTGAGCCAGCGTAGCGATAGCAATAAATTGGGTTTTTTCCTCAAAGAGGTTTTCCCAATCAAATTTCACGCTGTTTTATTTCGGTCGGACAATCTTTGATTTTCAGTATTTTTAATTTTAATAGAAGAGAAGCAGTCCCGGAACAGTAGGTGCGATATTTATCGTATCGATATTTTTAAACAGTATCGAAAGCTATCGAGCGAAAAATATCGATATATCGATATATCGTCAGTTTTGGAATGATTATTCATAGAATTCCCAAACCATTCAAAATTCGTAAAAAATAACACAGAAACAAAGAAAATAGTATTTTTTATGTATACGATTAGTCAAATCAGTAGTCATCAGATATGGACAAAAGGAGCATCCGTGTTTTGATGTGCTCGCTTGTCAAACGGTTTCTACTGTCGGCTACTGTTAGATTCAAGGCTGAAGCAACTCTTTCGGAAGACACCGAAGAAGCCTGGCACTGATGGTTTATAGTATTAGTGGATATATAGTATTTTCATGCATGCAGCCAATTATAGTTATATTGTATTTCCTTTTTCATAAAAAGAAGACTGTGGCGGGATTTCTTAAAGTTAACGAACGATGCACAAGGAGCATAAACAGTAAACACGAAACTAAGTTGTGTTAAAAAAAATCGAAATTGATACGAATTCGATACTCTAAAATAAATATCGAATATTGATATATTGCGATTGAAAATATCGACGATATAGGTATATCGAAATTTTTTGGGAAAATTATCGATATTTTTTTATATCGATATTTTTGCCCATGCCTAATTCTAGATTAAGCGTGGAGGAGACGTGGGAATTATGATTTTAGGTAGTAGGGAGGCGTGATACAAAAAACTTTGGGAACCCCTGTCTTAGAATGATAAATATAAGCTCAAGAGAACCAAAATTGCTTGCTCGACGCTCGAGTAATTAGTCAAATTCACTGCAACGTTCGGGGAAAACAAACGTGTTTTTCTAATAAACTAATCTTAAGATTGTGCTCAAAAGTATGCAAGAGTTTTTAAAAAAAAGCTTGTGTAATGATTCTTTTGCGATTCATTTACAGTGTAAAACCGAGTCTAACTTTACAACTCAATAAAATTTCTCAGCCGTTTTAAAACGAAAAACTAAGATTGTAATTTGCATCATGTAGGTATCCTTCCATCCATGGCGCAGTTCTATAGCCATCAAGGAAGAAAGACCATCCCACCAAGAAAATGAGGTGCTCCATCATATTATTACCCACGTTAAAGTGTTTTTTTTATTTATTTTTCTATTTTTTTATGATAATTACTTGTTTAATGTTTCCCCTGGCTAAATTTTAACATCTCACATAACTAAAACAAGCACAGAGAGGAAGGACAAAATTCAAAAAAAAAAAAAAATTAAAAAAAAACCATGTTGTTCATCAAGACATGTCCTTAAATGGCCCCCCAACAACCACAAAAAAGGACGAGAAACGTCGTCGTCGTCGTCATCTTTGCCCGTCGCTCTTCGAGATTCACGACTCACTCAGTCGTATACTTAAACTGTGCTTAGCACCTTCACCCTTAATTTTTTGCTTTTCCTCTTTTCTCTTAAAATTCTTAAGTTGTGTAATTTTGTGTAGTCGTTTATATCCTACATCATGTACAAGCACACATACATACTATTTTTACCTTTGCATTCATTTTTTCTTCTTTTTTTTCTAAAGATTTGAAAATTGAAAAATAAAATCACCCTTCTTTCTCCCTAATTGTGACTCTAAAAAGGACATTTAAAAAAAAAAAACATTTCATATGCCAGAAGCCCTGAAGGCCTGAAGTTTGAAATAAAAGAAGAAGAAAGGATTCTCCATGTTTGTTCTGCTTCACCTTCGAAAACAATTATTTCGAAAACTAAAATTTTAAAAATAAAGAAAAAAATTCAACCAAATGTTTGCTTGGAAACACATTTATTTTATTAAAATCATTCTCGTGGTAAAATATTTCATTCTTTATGATTTGTCGGTCGAAAAACTGAAAAATTAGATTTCTCTTCCGGGTCCTGGATACTGGATCCTGGTTCCTGAATATTTTTATTAACTCTGTTTGGACTAATTACTTATGATTGGACTAAAACGGTTTCAACATAACGAACTTGGACAAAGAAGACCAACGAACAGAATAGGGACAAGTTATAAAAGAGGGGTTATGGAAATTAAAAAAATTTTCATGCACCTTTTATGTTTCAATGAATAGGGCGATTGGAGAAAAGTCCCTTAATTGGATAGCACAACTAGGAAAGAAGAAAAAGCATGCAACAACAAATGGACGAACTTCTGTAGAAATGTAATAATGAATCAAAAACGAATAAAATACAGCTTTTTTTTGTATCTTTTACTTAGTTATACATTTATATAGATTATATATACTTTTTGCTGCATAATTTTGTGCTGAAAAAATATTATTGAAGCAAAATAGATTTAACTAAATAAATCTGCTTAATGGACGGACTGTTGATAAATTGAATAAAAATGGTAGGAAAGTGGGATGCTATGACTCTGGCAGCAAGCTAAGTATCTTAAAGAAGTTACAGGGTCTTTTATTGGAAGTCTTAATTTGAATGAATAATTTAAATCTGCAAGTGGAGAGTTGATCTATTTAAAGATATACAGTGTATAATAATATCTCAATAATATTTTAGGGCATGGTTTTCGGGCATATTTAAAAAAACATCGGTCTACAGTAAGGGCCTATCTCCAAGTTTGATATTATTCATCGTGGGTTTAAAAAAGACATATACTAAGGTGAACTTCTTACCCAAGCTAACTGTAATTGCGCTGTTGGTATTTATATACTAATAAAACTTGGTTTAGGACTTTACTCGTATTTTTAGAAGAAAAATTATTTTTAACAATTTTAACCTGCACCAGGCATAAAATCTGTGCGTTTTTCTGCATACTTTTCTTTGATTTTAATTTTAACAATTGTTAGGTTCATAAAAAAAAGAACATTTAAACTCTATTTAAAAAAAAATAGGGGTGGTGAGTTTTCCCCAAAGACATAATCCCCAAAGTAAATTCCCCAGCAGCGAAATCCCCAAAGAGAGAAACCCCAAGCCAATATCACAAGAAAAAATATGTTCTAGTAGTATATCATGCGATTAAATCGCGCGCCATACCATAATAGAAAGTTACACTATTAAACAGCACGTCGAAGTGATGAAAATTTATGATTTCGGAAGTTCGAGAAAGGACCCCAATTTACTTTAACATTTTCATATATGAATGACTGTGTTAAAATGTGAAAATGCCGCTTATATCGGATGAGACCAACTCTTATATGAGGTTCAATAGATGACAATGCATCCTCAAAAAGTTACCGTTTGATGTATGCAGATTTTGATGGGTTGGCGCGGGAACTTCGTGATATAAAAATCACACATGGGCATGACATTACGATAATGGAGAAGTCGAGAAAGGTGGGTCTGAAAATTCCGTCCGTCTGTCTGTCTATCTGTCTGTTCGCACCTCTTCAGCCTTAACGGATGGGGCGATTTGCTTCCAATTTCGTATTAAGTAAATTTTAGGTATTTCCTATAGTGGGGTATTTTGTTATTTTTTTTTCAAGTGCCACCGACCGTAATAAGCCGAGGCAGACATTTTGAAATTTTTAATACCTCGCACACAGATTAAGTGTGTTCATGTTCAATTCAATCGATTGTTGCTCCTTCATTCAGGCACACTTCTGTTAAAATTTTGAAAACGATATGAATTCATAAAGACCACTTCGAAAAACACCTTTCGCTGGATTCTGTTCTGAATTCCAACAAACTTTGCCTTGCGTACTTATTTAAAAATAAAAACTACTTCAAAAATAATGATGAACGCACTTCTGTAGGTAGGTATTAAACGATAATTATAAAAAATAATATGCTCCTTGAAGTTGCCTCATATACCTACCTCCTAGGTAGTTTCAAAAACAGGAAAGTAAAGGAAAATTAAATGATATCAATATTTCATTTTGTAATTATTGTTTTCCTTTTTAATTCTACAGTTTTGTTTCTATATGTATAATACGGATGTGAAGAACGTTCTTAACAAAAATGCACTCTGAAAGGACAGTATAACTACTAATAGGTACCATACTCGTATGACTGCAGATATATACCAAAGTATCTTTATTGTACTTAAATCTATAATCAGAGAGAGAAAGAGAAAACCTGCCACTCGGACATCGGCCATCATTATCAAAACAGATACGGAAGGCAGCCAGTGCAAGTGCATCATCAGAGGATGAGCAATAATTCCATTGATGGTGCGATTCTATACTGCAGCGCCGCCATGCCGTTGCTGTATATATACCATGGTGCAAAAAGGGCCATCAAAGAAAAATGGAGCAGCTCCAGCTCCAGCTTCACTCATCAAAGATAAATCAGTGGGGCAGATTTACCGATAGATAGATACTTATTGTACAGTAGTGTGTCATTGCATCCGCTGCCCACAGCCAGCCGCCATTACAGTACACCTTCTGTCATCATCATCTATAGGAATATATGCTATAACCATTGAGCAGTTGTAGCAACTCGATCCTTTGATGTTGCTGGTTGCTGATGCACTTGCACATAATGAATCTCTCCTCTTACGGTGCTGTGCTCCGTCTTACTTTAATACTACACTCTATATAGGTAGAGGTACTCGACTCGATTCGACTCCGGAAAAAGGAGAAGCGCACGTCGCGCTCGTCATGATTCATTTACAGTTTAAATTAATAATATCTCCTCTTGCTCTTCTTTATGCTACAGCAACACACAGCAATCACTGTATCTATATATACTTTGTGAATAGTGGCGGTGACGGTGGTGGTGGCGTCAGCGGAATGATGGTGGAAGCAATCACCAGCTCCACATCCACAGCTCTAGCATTATTAGCTCTATCTTTGATGAACGTCCATAGGTCTGAGTCTGAGTTGGCATGGGCACGAGGTGAAGCAGTGTTCAATGCTTTTTACAGCTCACAGTCACTATACTATAGCTAGATTAATTCGAGGGAATTTTTTTTTTATTTTCCTTTTGCTTCCCTCTATTGAACGGTAGCCGGTTGTTTGCTATTTGTCCATGTCGTCCAGTCCGCCTACACGACCCGCGGGCATCTTCTTATTTGCCATGCCAGCATAGAGTGTTGCTATACTGTGTTATGGCACAAAAACCAGAAGCATTAGGGGAGAAGATTAAAATTACGTTTCGTTGTGCTAGGCGTTTGAGTATTTAGATTGATTTTTTCCTCGATGCAATTTGTGATTCCCTGTAAGTGTACCCTCCGCTCCGCCACGGTCGTCACCCGGCCAGCCCACCATGTTGATTTACACTTTGAAAAATTTGGATATGTTTTAGAAATAAGAATACCATTTTTGAAAGCTTTTTTCAAGGTTTGAGTTCTTGGAATAAAATTTAGATATAAATTGTTTGAGATAACAAAAAATAAATAAAAACCGTTTCCAAGAAGATATTTAAACTTATGAACATCACAATAGGAGGGGAAATCGAACTTGATAAGGTATTCCACATTCGTGTGGTTCGGCTTAAGAAAAAAATTCTATGTAACTAATGAGCCATTGTTTCCAGGCTCACCTGATGTACATGCCTTACAGTAGCAGAGGTACAACTCTCCCCCATAATGTAGAATAGCTCAGGAAGGGAGAAGAATTGATTTCGGTGATGACTTGAATTATGTGGCAATTTCAAAACAGTCTTACCGCCGCCCACACCCATCAAATGCAACAGGGCGAGCCATATTAGGGTAAGCTGGTTTTGTAAAATTCGGGACTTGGTTCATCCTCGGATAAAAATTTAAAAACGATTTACCTCGGTTAGTTTTGCAAAATCAAAATTAAGATGGCGGTTCAAAAGCTGTTTAAATAAAGTTGATACACGGATCAAGAATTTAAAAACGATATTCAGTGCTGAACCGCTATTGTACAACTGGGATTTATCTTAATGACCATTAGGTAGGTAAGGTACACAGACTTTTTGAAATATTTGCTCTCTCCTTGAGCCTACTACTTACATCAGCTTTGGATTGGACTTCCGTTCCGTTATTATTATTCTTATATAGACTTGCAAGGTAAAGTGTTTTCCAATAAGAGGTGTTATTTTGAACAGCCCACTATTTCGGTAGTTGTCACTTTCAAAGCTGTAATTTTTTGACATTTGACAAGTAGAAACTACGCCATTAATAAAATGGAACGATATGGTATTGAAATTCACTATAAAAATGGCCGTGAACGTCGCTCAAGAACACCTGAAAATGTTGCTGCTATGTAGCCCAAAGTGTTGAAGAAAACCCAGGTTTGTCCAATCCTCGTCGTTCTTTGGAATTTGGCATTCAACAAACGTCATTACACAGTATTTTGCATAAAGACTTGGGTCTTAAGGCTAATAAAGTTCAGTTAACACAAGAACTCAAGCCGGCCGATCATCAACAAAGTCCTGTCTTTGCTGATTGCTGGGTCCTTGAAATGCATGAAAATGATCCGGAATTTCATCGAAAAATCATCTTGACTGATGAAACCCATTTCCACCTCAGTGGCTAAGGCAACAAGCAAAATTGTCGCATCTGGGGCCCGTAAAACTCAAGATTTATTGTTGAAAAGCCTCTCCATCCTCAACGAGTAACTGTTTGTTGCGGTTTATGACTCGGCGGGGTCATTGGACCTTACATTTTAAAAATGCGGTTGGAGCAACAGAACAGCTACTGTGAATGGATTGCGCTATCGAAAGATAATTAATACTTTTGTGTGGCCGGAATTGGATGGCTGATCTGGACAATTTTTACTTTCAACAAGACGGGAAAAGTTTCCGGACCGTGTTATCTCTCGAAGGGGTGATCACAATTGGCCACCGAGATCTTGTGATTTAACACCTTGCAACTTCTTCCATTGGGGCCACGTGAAAGATAAGGTCTACGCCAACAGTCTAGCGTCGCCGTCGATTCAAGACCTCAAAGATGCAATTCGTGAAGCTGTTGACGGCATACAGCAGCCACTTTGATATTTGGAGTTCTTACTATTGGTAAAATGAACATAGTTTGAAAATATTGCAAAGCACTTAAATTCAGTACTGAAACACCAGGTTTGTGCTGTGCAAGTGGAAAAGTAAGATTGCCGCCGTTGAATCTACCACCTGAACCTTTAAGTTCATTAGTTTCTGGCACAACAGCTGAGTCAAAGCATTTCCTGAAATATATTCAGTCTTACAACTCATGTTTTCAAATGACGTCATTTGGCGCAACGAATATCATTACACACGGAAATTTCATGCCCACATTTAAGGTAACTTAACTTCGATCTAAATGCTGAATGGTTCTGCTCATTGGTTCTTCCTCGATACAGATTCAAGGTCAGGTGTACCATAATGTTGGATCATTATTGCCTTATGCTGATGCGAGTTACCAATTTTTGCAAATTTATTTCATGGGTAATCCAATTGATGAACTCAATCAGCGATGTTCAATTTCTTCAAATGTGCGCGAACAAATAGTGTTAAAGTTGCAAGATTTCTTTCATCAGCATAATGAATTAGTACGTCTGTTTAAATCTGCATTGGGCAGAATGCCGTCAGATGATCACAGAGTGGTTATAAGAGGTGATAGAACGCCAGCTGGTCAGCACGCTAGAAGGTTCAATTCACCAACTATTGACGACGTAGCAATAGTCATCGTTGGAGAACAATTTAATGCACGAGATATTGTCATGAATCGACAGACGCCTGAACAACGCATGCAACTTGTGCAGATTCATTTTCAAAAACATAGTTGTGTTCTGTGAAAGGGCTCAAAGCGAGATTGCTTTTGACTCCGATCTTCACGAGAAAACTTCGTTCAGCCATGAAGCTCATTTTTAGTTTAATGCTGAGGGTTATACAGTCAATGGAGACCTTTTTCTAAGCCACGATCAATGACTTTTTCGTTCCTTACTGTCTGCGCACAATGGTGTAGCTGCAGCAGTAGCAAGTATAGCAATGTCAAAGTTAATGTCAAAAAAAGTAGCGCACTAAGCAGCATACATGAATACAAAGTGCAAAAATCATGTCTGCTGGTATTTTGGTTTACTGTTGTTTTGCAGCGCAGCACGGTCGTGAAGTTGGAGTCGAGTCGACTTGTAGTTCAGCTACTCTCTGTGCTTTAGCTGCAACTTCACATTGTAGCCCTGCTTTACGATTTACATGCATTTAACTTTGACATTGCTATACGTGCTACTGCTGCAGCCACACACACCATTTTGCGCAGCCAGTTAGTTGAATCGCCTTGACACGCGTGCCACAATTGATTTGTTGAAGGCAACATTTCTTGTGAGCATAATTTCGTGTTTTGGACCCTTTGAGTTGTTCTCAAAAATTATTTTTTGGGGCAGTATGTCTACACCGACAAGACAGAAACGATTGACAAGTTGGAAAACAACATTTGTCGCGCGTTATTGCCGATACCCCAAATGCTGAAAAGCGTGATCGAAAATTGAATGTCAACATTGGACTGCATCCGGGCCAGCTGCTCACGGTGGCCATATTGTAGAAATCATGTTCAAATAAAAATGGTAAATAATTATCTTTTCAATAAAGTCAATTTAATGGCAATAAATACAATTAATCTGGTGTTTTATTTAACTGTATTGTTCTATACCTACCTCTAAAAAAATCACCCTTTATATTCAAATCACAAAATTTAAAAATGGCACAAAGGCATGCCATTGAATAATGTTAAGCCGTCATTTTTAGCAAAAGTAGTGAAATTAACTCTGCCAAAAAAACCGGGATTCCATGTCCTGGTACAAAAAATTTGTTTTGTTTGTGTATAAGTAGGTAGGCACGTTTAAATCTATTCTGTTCGGAACGACGACATTGCAAAAGTTAATTTCTTATTCCCATTTCAATTTCCTTATAAAATTTTTATCCACCTCAACAAAACTTGTATAAATATCTTTGAATGTTCCATATTCGTCTAGAAAACTTTCTTTGCATGCCTTGTGTCTTTAAATTTACTCATTTCCAACCCTCTGATGCCACCATTCCACCACTTAATTTGTCGCATTAGCCGCCCTAATTTCCTACTTTACTCAAAACTTTTCTTTGGCATTGGGAAGTATTTTTTGATGATGATGATGTTTTTCCCATTACCAACAAAATTTACTAACTTAAATAGAGAATTTAAGCCAATTTTTTTCACAGTGTACTATACAACAGAGTAAGCTAGTATAGCTTGCCAACATCGATAACAAAGTTATTTATTTTTCTGTTTTGTGTCTTCCTTCATTTTTTTAGGTCAGTTCAAGACTTCGACACCAAATGAACGAAATACAACGCTGAATACAAAAATATTCCTTACTCCAATACTATGTGCAATAGAACTAGACGCCGCCGTCACCACCAATGCCGCTTTGTTGATGGGTCCAATGCTTTTAGCAGTTAACCCATTGAATTAAAAAAAACAAGGAGTAAAAAAAAAAATAAAGCAGGCCAACCACATCGTGGGATTTGCTGGCCTACTTTGTAAAAAAAAAAAAAAAATTATACTAAAATCCAGCTCAAAACGCATAGCTCTATAACTAGAAATACACACACAGACCTACATAGCTATATAGCCAGTTGTTTTGCTCCGGAATCAATAAAACACTAGAAAGGACCCACAAGTGCACTAGGATACCTTTACTATACATATATATAACACCCTTTGAAACCAGTGATAGGAACGAGGCAATGGTTGTGGTTCCAGCAGTCTTATAGACCGAGACTTATTTTTTCTCTCGTCCATCCATCAACGAGAAAATGTTGCTCCCAACAATAAGGACGAAAACGCCACCACCACCACCAACAGGACTAGCAGCAGCAATTGGACCGTCAGCGTCGACAGCAGCCATAACAATTTTGCTTGGAAAATATTTTTATAATCGAATTGACTGTAGCGGCAGCAGCAGTGGCAGTGGCAGTGGCAACATCAGTAGAAGCAGAAGCAGAAGCGGCATCAACCACGTCATTCATCAGACTAGCAGGCTTAATGCGAGGACGAGGACGGTAACGAAAACGACATCGACAACGACAAGGGCGTGGAGTCCCAGCAGCAGCAGCAGCAGAAATCGCTTTGTCCAGGTGCTTTTGTTAACATGGGCCACTGGTTTGCTTCATATTGGGCCGGCAGGAGCTTTGGATATTGGTAAGGATGAGTTTGTTGGAATATTTTTCAAAGTTACCTTGGTTGAATGTTAAATTATATTTTCCACTTTTTTTTTCTCTTCTTTTTTTTATAATTTATGTTGTGTTTTGGTTTTATTGCGTGACTACATGAAAGAATCTGGCATCGAATCAGAGAGACTTGGGGTTCAAGTCACGCTAACATGGCCTTGTGCTTGTACTTGTATACCTAAACCTATCTGGCCTCTTAGACTTGTATTTGCAGGTGGATTGCGTTTGCGTTGCGATTAATTCAGTTGCTGCTTTAGTTTATTGCATATAGAGAATGTATAATCTCTGGTAAATCTTTGTTTGCAAGTCCTGAAAATTAATCAAAAGGAAAGACTTCGAATCGAATAATGTTGAAGGAGTAACCAAGTCGCATGATTTGTTTGGGAGTAGCAACCAGAACAAACGCCGCGCCGCGCCGCACGCACCGAGGCGGACCGGACCGCAAACGCAATTTCAAGGACATGAAATAATAATGCATGTTGAAGTGAATGAAAGATGAGTTAATAAGGGATAATCATTTTAAGAATAAAGAACCGAAATATTGGAAAAAAATAACAATTTGTTAAAGGATTTTAAGTAGGAGGAGTACCTAGATGTTGTTGTTGATTATGTCAGGAGTGTTTTCATTCGGAATTAGACAGTAAGATGATTGCAGCATTTACTTTTTGGCAGTTATAATGAAGTTTAAATTGCCTGTCTGGGGATAGATGAGAAAATAGGGGAAAGTGGACTAAAAGGGCCCTCTCAAATAAAATGTCTTATAACTCGTTTTAAATTTTAGCTATAACTTCATATGTTATATCTTTTCAAAGTTGTATCAATAATATACCAATAAGTTAAAATAGTTTCAAGAAGTAGGTATTTAAAAATTTTAACTTTCAATACTAGTAAACCGAAAATTTTCAATGGAACATAAACTTTAACTTTAAGTAAAATAAACATATAAGACTCAACGAAAAAAATAAAAACCAACAATCCATTTCAAAATACTTCAATAAAAACAAACAGGAACAAAGTTAATAATTATAAATTCAAATCGGCACTCCAAATGGCTTAGTCCAGCGCATATCTTCTTTTTTAACTACTAACTATACGAGTACTTTTATGACATTTAGTCCTCCACTCAGGACTGTCTGTTAGTCGACCATTGAAACTCTCCAACCATTTTAGCTAAAAAAGAAATTGAAAAATGTGCGCACTTGTCTAAAATGGCACTGCGCCGTTTGCTTTCTTTTTCAAAATGAAATGATTTTTGGGAGTTTCAGAGTTTTAAAAATTTCACAAAAATAATTTTGTCATCATTTGGTGAAGCCAAGACATAGTTTGACCTGTCAAATTTTAAATAACAGCTTGAAGTTGGTAACATTTCGTTTGTGTCAGTGATGTTTGACAAACTAAAGAGCTGTGTTCACAAAACGCATGTTAATTATGTTCGATTATAAGCTTTCTAGCAAGTGTGCTATTTTATCTTAGGCGGCCATTATAGGCCACTCTCCCTTATATAGAAACAGTCATGGTTGCAGTTGCAGAAGTAGATAAAGGATCTGAAAAATTCAACAGGATATGAACACAAATAAAATACTGTTTTCTATATAAAAAAAATTGAGGGATTTTTGGACTTATGCGCTGCCCTGATATCAGCAATATTTGTTCTGCAATTAAGAGTTAGGGTGATAACTTTTCAAGCTGCATTTTAGCCCCATGTCCTGCTAAATGAAATCAGAATATATACTATAAACTTTGGTGGCAAAATTTTAAGCATAATACTACCGACTTCAATCTTATGGTTATAAGTAAATTAGGACTTAGTTAATGCCTGTTAAGGGCTTTGATTAATTAGCTATCAGGAACTCCTTAATCCTAATAAATGTGTTTTTACCACAAAGCCCATCAGTTGCCTTCGAATTTTTCGAGTGCAATGTTTCAGGTTGGCATGATTTACATTGCGGCTAGAAAACTGGAGGTACTGAACAAGTTATTGGGTATTGCATCGTATAGCTCTCCATGTTAGCTAACTTTTATCTATCTCAGAGTAAACTGTCCAGACATGATATCAAAGACAGTATTTTTTAATTACTTTAAAAAACCTAAAAGCTTAAACGTTTCATCTTAAAAGCTTGCTTGCTAGACATTTAAGGACATTCTTACTTCCTTGTTTGATGTTATGCACATTATGATGGATATTATGGATCACAGCCTCAATCAACATATTCCGCCAGCCAGCCCGGTCGCTAGCCAGTTGTTGCCTCCAACATATGCACGCCAAAATTTTGCAGGTCATCCTTCACTTGATCGCGCTGGGGTCTTTTACTGCTAAATTAGCTCCTTACTTTGGAAATGAAGAATCTCCCTATATCCCAGCCATCTAGGACGATTTATTTTCAGCTTTTTGCTCAGGCCAAAGTCGCTGTGCACATGTTGTAATTAAGAATCTTTCACCACTCTTAATACAAAATAAATTGTTGGCACAACAGCTCCAAAAGTGGGGCCGGGGCCTGTCACTTACACTCATAACCATTCCTGTGTGTGCGTTGATGTTCTGCAGGAATGGAAGAGACCTACAATTTACCGATGAATCCGAACGGCTAAGAGAGAAGCACTTTCCATGACATTATTTATACTCTTGGAGGATTTGTCACTTCCTTGCAAGAGGCATTACCCCGGAAAAGAACTTAGGTGAAGTCTTCAGGGATTGCAACCCAGAACCTTCGGCGTGGCAGTCCGACACACTAACCACTACGCCACGGGGTACTGCTCATACACCACTCTTAATATTGATGCTTATATAGGACCAAATATCACCCAGGGAATCGAAGCACAAACAACCGCTTTTTTTCGATTGTGTCAGAGTCCACGCTTCTGTTCCATACAGCAGAATTGTGAGGATTGGGGTCTTGGAATTGGGGTACGCTCCTCATCTCTCGCTGCTTTGAAGACCTCAACCGGTAGGCCGGAACGGCGCGTGGAGAAAGCAATCTCACGCCCGAAATAGCGGATTTCTCCGTTCCGTCAAATTTCAATAAAATAAGTCTAGTTTGCGCTCGCTATCGCACTTTACGGACGAAAATTTGCATCTAACTGTGAATGGATATGAGAGTGAGAGGAAAATTCATGTTTTGCTTCCGCGGCAATCCGTCCACTATGCGGGTATGTTCATTTCACAGGTTGGACGGCAACGTTTCGTTCGATTTTGACACGTTTGTTTCCGTCCATTATATTTCAGCCTTTAGTCTTGAACTATGATCCAGCCAGAGAGTTTTCCATTGAAAGTGAAGCTCTACACATTTGTGACAGGGACCGTACAAATCCGGACCCGTTCACTATGCACCCGGTCGAAATGCGCCAAAATCCTCTAAGATCCTCTAACGGGCTTCAGACTTTTGAAACGGTGAAAAGAATGCACTTTTATTTCTTAGCAATGTTTCGAAAACTGTACGTTTTGCATGTTAAACGGCTATGGCACTGTCTTGGCTCATCAGATTGTCTATAAATTACCCTTTTATTGCCATCCATTTTAATGCAATATCATATATCTAGCCGCAAAAATGTAAAAACTAACTACGAAAAGAAAGGATATCAGAGTTCTTCCTATAATCCACTTACCTACATAAAAACAAAATCCAAAGAGATTGATTTATCATATTTCAAAAATTGTTAATAAATACTTACCTACAATATTTAACGTTTCAATTTCAACTTACTCGTTTAAAACTCTAGCTCTTTTATGTCTAAAACTTGAAAAATGTTCCCTTATCAACGAAAACCCTCATATTTATACCTCAACGATTTATTGAAAGTTAATGAACTTTTTTTTTTAGTGTCAAATAAAATGAAAATCCTTTTCATCTATCGCATCACGTATAATATATTGGATTTAGAATGTTCTATTCCAAATAAAAACTCAATTTTTCACTGATGAAATGTTAAAAATTAAATAACGGGTGCTTCATCGTGAGGTTTGATTTATACCTAATGTAAAATAAAACACATACATTTGAAAGTGAACTTAAATTTTTTAATATCGGTTAAAAGAACAATTCATGGCATTGACTTTTTGAAAATGATATCATGTAAATGTATTGGCCACGACTACGTCTGAGGTGGTCCATTCGGAAGGTCCAATTTTGGGCGGCGCGGCGACTCGTTCGAGCATAGCCACTAGTATCTCACGAATAACAAGAGTAATGTTAGCTTCCAAAGCGTCAATCGTAGCTATTTTATTCCTGAAGACCTGGTGACTTTACATATCCCTAGAGAAAATAGTTCAAAGGTGTGATATCGCACGATCTAGGCGGCCAATTTACCGTAGCAAAACGTGAAATTAAGTGCACACCAAAATGATTTCCCAACAAGTCCATTGCTTCACGAGCTGTATTATTCGTAGCGCCGTCTTTTCGAAGCCAGAGCTTACCCAAGACCATGAGTTTGAATTTCAGGAAGCACTTAGTCCGTTAACATCGCGCGATAACGGTTGCCATTTACGATAATTTTTTTCAATGATCCCACCAGCCCATAAACAACATCATACCGTTGTTTTTAGTGGATGTTATGGTAGCCCTTGGTACTTTCGGACTGCTCATCAGCCCAAATATGGAAACTTTCTTTGTTAACGTATCCATTGAGCCAGAAATGGATTTTCATTATTGAACAAAATTTCACGTTAAAACACCGGATTTTCATTGAGTTTTTTCAGAGCCCATTCACTGAAAATAGGAAGCTGTTGTGGTGTGAGTCTTTCCATGATGACTCGCCAAACGATTCAAAGCAGTTTGTTAAGAGTCACGCGTAATCTGTGAAAGAAAATTTTATTAAAAATCAAACCTCACGATGAATCACCCATTACATCTATGCACAATATTGAATATGGCTTTTTTTTCAACACTATCCCTTTCACAAAAACATAAGAGAAATAAAAACATTTTGTGCAATTTTCGAATGTTCGTTGCAATGTAAAAAAAAAAAAAAAACATTTCCCTGTTAGTGGTCCAATGTTCACAATGAACTCAATACAATTACGTACATAGTAGCACGGAGGAGTAAAAACAGTTAATTTTCCCAGAATTCTATTTTATTTTTTTGCGAGTAATCCCACACACGTTGTAATCCATTGATCCTTCCATTTGTTATAGATTACATCCACCTCTACAACCTCCAATTACCTTTTGTGCACACAAAAAGGACAATCCGAACATATCGCGAGATAAAAAATATAACACGCAAAAAAATAACTCTCGAAACAAGTTAAAAAGTAAAAAAATAAAATACTTTTTTTTTGTAATTTCAGCGACATGCAAAAATCCTCTTGGAATGGAATCCGGAGCCATTGCCGATTTTCAAATCACAGCCAGCTCAGCACATGACATGGGCAATGTTGGCCCCCAACATGCAAGGTAAATTTTATAAAATGTCCAGTCCACCACCACTATACCACCACCACCGAAACAATCCTACCTATATATACCTTACTCAGATAGATACCCAGAGTTTCGGGTATCTGCACCAAAAACTTGAAAGTATTTTTCACAACGAGAACAACTATTTGAAAACCGCATGGAATTTTTATTGTCTCCGCACGATATGATTTTTATTATTAAAATGCAGGACATACTTTACAGACTACCCCAGTGCCAGTACCCAGGACCAACCCTACAGCAGCGTGTCGGTTTGATGCCGTATAGCAGTTGAGAAAACACCGGGAATTTTCGACCATCATCATCATCATCCATAACTTGGCATATCTCAGGATTTGTATATCCATGAGATATATACGATATAGCTACCTTAATGGAATGCGGACAATAAAATTTTTCACTTTTATCCAACCAAGCAATGGAATGAAATCAATTTCAAAAAATGCTTGCACTGATAAGATTGATTCCCACCCAAAAAATTTCAGTTATTATCCTTCGAAGGACGACGTGGAGACGAGTGCTCCTTGTCTTTCCACCTTTTTTTGATGTTCCTTTGGGATGTTCCAGAAAAAAATCTCTTTTTCCGTTTCAATAGTTGAAAGAAAGAATTTTTTCTTTTTTTTTTATTTATTTATTTTTACTTTTTGAAAGAGAGATACAAAATAAAATTGCTAATTTTAAAAATTGATAAGCACTCTTACAACTGGAGGCCATTTCTGATGGTTTAAGGATACATATACTTACTCTTACCTACTATACACAGGATCAGAGCATTACATTGTAAAAGATTTTATTTTATCATTGTGTTGTTCATGCGATGCGATGGAAGGGCACATTCATTATTCATGGATATGGTCTTTTCATGTCGTGGGATAATACGACGACTATACACTACAGTATACACTCCAGCTCTTTTGAGTAGGTATGTCTGTTTGGGATTGTGTGTATGATATGCCTGAGGCATATTAATTATGCCATTTCTTTTTTGTTTCTGAAAAAAAAAAATATAAAAACAAAAATAAAAACAGTTACTGGCAAAACAGCAACAGAAAAAAAAAATCCTCGTCGACCTCCTTCCTTACGATTCTACTTTAGACTGAAAATCTCCCCAAAGTGGAATTATGTTTCATACAATCAGAATGAACAAGGAGAAGAAGAAGAAGAAGAAGCATAAAAAACAAAAATCAGAGAAAATGTTATAAACATTACAATTCACTTTATTTACAACACAATTTTGTACCTCATCAAAATCAATATCCTTGGTCGCTAACCTAAGCGCATGACAGCACAATACTAACTTCTTTGACAGACACGGCAAGGCATAACGATATAAGGATACGAAGGACTTCCTACATCTTTCTCTGGTACTCCAGGTATATACCGTTTGAGACCTGAAAATAAATAAAGTTTAAAAATAACAGTGCCGTATTTGGCCAGAATGGGAAAATAGGCTATTCTTAAAAATCGGTTTTCCTTCGTTTAAAATGCTTCCACTTTCCTTTTTTTTGATAAGTTGAAGTTTGTCATTTAAAAAGGTGTTTGTCAGTGTTGGTGTTAGTTGCAGCACAAAACTTCTTGGAACTTGCTTCCCGTGCCCATTATCAACTATTCACTACTTAAATTGGCGCCCAAGGTCCTATTGAGTCTTAATGGACTGCTTTACTCGTAAGTGATTTTAAAGTGAACAATTTTGTAAAATAAATAAATATTGTGGCAGGACAGCTTCATGAGGAGCCAATGCCTGTAAAGATTGACACTGTCATCCGTTTATATGTGTGTGCCTTGATACACTGCAGGAATGAATGGAGCCTAATAAAGATAAATATTTCTTCATGACAATAATAACTGTGTAGTTATCGCAACTGTCCCAAAATATCCAAAACAACATATGTAGGTGGAGTCTGGGATGGAAATGAATCCCAGAACCATCGGGGTGGCAGTTGACTTCTCGAAGTTTCCATGTGCCATTGTATGCAAACCATAAGCTTAACGTTTCTTCAATTACTAAATGGTTTGGTTTATTTAATCAACTTGACCTGTACAACTGGCTCCTGAAAATTACGTCAGAATTTTTTTTTAAACGCCCAAAAACGGAAAAAGAGCAGAATTTTAATTGGCAAATATGCCAGAAATGTTGGAAATCAGGCGAGATAGGTACACACACACCTATCTGGAATCTGGCCAAAAGTTATTTAGAAATTGTGCCCGAAAATGTATGTATTCTGGCCTTAATTCCAAATAACGTTTTAGGGAAAAGACTAGAAATATGTTTAAGGTATTTTCAAACTAGATGCAGACGGGCAGGTTTTCCGTCTCTCACCACTCCCCACGCCACGCCCCCTCGACCACTATGTTTCTTTACCATCACAACTGCGTCTTGTTTTAAAATTATTTAAAACATGAATTGGGGGGGGGGGGGGGGGGCGTGATGACAGATAACCATCCTAACGCAATTGATACAAAATACTGTTTTCCCACTCTTTCTCCAAGACATGAACAAATAAAATGCACGACTGGGTCGTACGAACTTGCTCTAATGTGTTAAAATGGTCTTGGGGCTTGAGATTTTGGGGAAAAAGCATTGGAAAAATCATATGAAAATTTATTAATCACTTAAAAATCAATCCTTTAAACGTTTTTTGTAGAAAATGAAGTAAGCCATCAGATTTCTTTTGTTTTTTTAAATTTTAAGGAAATTTTTTTCAAAATCGTTCGACCAGTTTTTCAAAAAAAAAACAGTTTTTTTTTTTAAATTTCGAAAATATATTCCAATTTTTTTTGATTAGTCACCTTCTAGCACTTTTTAGTTTTTATTAGAAAAATAAAATTAAAAAAAAATAGATTAAACCGTTAAAAAAAATTAAAGCTTTTATAAAAAACTCAAAAAATTTAAAAATTTATATTACATATTTTTTTTTACAAAAGGGCTTCTACTTTAAAAATTTCATCGAAATTCGTCTAGTGGCTTACGAGAACATCGGATTTAAATAAACTGGTCCTATGGAAGGTACCGTTAGAAAGACTTTTCCTGAAAAATCTATTCCAACCAAAACATAAATTTTGCACAGGAAACAGTATTCAGAAAGTCTTATCAAAATCGTAGGAGCCGTTTTTGAGAAAAAATATTTTTTCACTAAAAGTCGTATGGCAGGTATAGTGAAAAAGAGAAACTGAAACAAAAATCAATTCCATCTGATAGAGAGTTGTAAGGAACTATACCACCAAACAAAGTTTGAGTGAATTTGATGCAACCGTTGACAACTTATGGCCATTTGAAAAAAAAGCCGTTAAGAGCAGATCTCCGTTATTTGCATTTTTAGCCAAAAACTAAAAACGCAGTTCTCTTAAAAACACTAAAAAATATAACACACAAAGTTTAATCAAAATCGTTAGAGCCATTTTCGAGAAAATTAGAAAAAACCAAACAAAGTTGGCTAAAACTCAACGGCTCGTTGTATGGAAGCCACCGTTTAGAAAGGCTTCAGTGATAAATTTACTAAACCATCCTATCGAACCCTATGAAAAACTATGTCAAACAAATTTTGAGTTGATTCAATCAAGCCGTTGTGAACTTATGGCTATTTGAAAAAAAGCCGTTAAAACCTGATTTTCGTTACGACCATTTGAGCCAAAAACAAAAACCGCAGTTTTGTTTAATCAAAATCGTTAGAGCCGTTTTCGAGAAAATCCAAATTGGAAAAAACCGTTACTTGAAAGATGCAAGTTTGAGCCGGGCTAAGACGAAATAAAAAGAATCTCGAAAACCATTTTTCTTGAAACTGCTATATATCAAGTTTGAAGAAAATCCGTCAAGCCGTTTAGACTGTAGCATGACGTGAAAAAGCGCACAGACGCACATACGCACATCCGCACAGACAGACCGACGGACGGTATGGCGAAAACCACTTTTGTGGGCTTCTCTATCATCGCAATGTTATGTTCGATTGAAACCGATTTTTTTTTCTGCACGAAACCAATACTTGCCCTATAGAGCAAGCAAAAATCAATTGTGGCAAGAGCTGTGTGAAACCACAGCACCTGCACATCATGGCTGTTCAATTGATGAACGAAAAAGTCAGTAACCTTGGCTCTGTAGCGGTCACCATTGACTGTAACTTTCTGGCCAGCATCGTTTTTAAAGAAGTACGGACCAATTATTCCACCAACCAATAAAGCACACCAAACAGTCATTTTTTGTGGATGTAACGGTGTCTCAACATACACTTGAGGATTATCGTCACTCCAAATACGGCAGTTTTGTTTATTGGCGTATCCATTCAACCAAAAAAGGAGCTTCATCTCTAAACAAAATTCGCGAGATGCGTATTTTGAACACAACCATGATTTTCAAAATAAATTTGCACAATTTAGAAGCGTTGTTCAGACGTCAGTCTATTCATGTTGAAATGCCAAACCAAGCCAAAAATATATCACTTGACAGATGAAAAAATGGCCACCAGTTAAAATAGTGTTGCCAAGATGAAGATATACATATATCTTTGAAAAAGATCTATGAGTTGGACTTTAAAAAAGAAACCGAAAATGCATTCCGCTTAGCTTGACTCGAAACTCTCGAAACAACTTGTTGAAAAATTTAAATTCCCTCTGGACTTTTCGTAGATATTTTTGACATGCTGAGGATCTGATTCAGCCTGGAATTCATTTTGGCAATGTTTGTTTTAAATTGGTGGCACATATATAATTACCATGTCAAAATAACATTTCACTGACCCGACTATGACTTATTTTGCACAAAAATCATATTTCACATTCTGCTATCAGCACTTCTTGATTTAAGTCGTAAGTTTGTAGCTCAACTCGTAAGTCTGCCTGCCACTGAAGATGTTGTTTTGATTTCCCAAAATTCAAAACTGTCTGAAACCCTAAATTTTACCCTCATAAATAAGTTTAAGAAAAACTTCAACGTGGGCCCTAAAATAAAGAACAAAATTATACAAATCCAGCCATGTGCTTTAATAAATTTTCTTGCATTGAAGGAAGAAGCTCTTAGAAACACCATCACACCGCGCGCCGACCCAAAAGTCAAGTCAATTTCCTTCTTCTTTGTCGTCGTCGTCGTCGTCGTTTTCTTGTTTATACCTGCTGCAGCCTTGTTGTATATTTTCTCTAACTCCAAGGATCTCCTGCAGGGCTCATTCGAAATTCTTTGAAATTTTTATGACAAAAAAGCTTTTATCCTCGAACATAGCCTTTTTATGCGAAACTTTATGGACTATATTTGTTTGTTAGCATCAGGAAAGGTGAATGTAGAAGGTAGAAGGTAAGTTGGTCTTCGAAGGAACGTATATGAGCCGAGCATAAATGCCTGTAGGGTTAATTGTAATGTGTATACAAATAATTATGACCATAAACGTGTTGTGACCTTATTTGCTGTCCTACCTTTACCTGGTTTTATCCTTTTATTCCTTTTTATTTGTACATGTACATGTGTGTGTATGTCATCTTGATGTATGTGTGCATTTTATGTTTTTTTTTGTTTTTTTGAATAAGTTATTTCACTAGCGCAACACCAAGTCCCTCGAGTGGAAACTGATATGCGAAGCCATATCTAGAGAGGGTAGTAAATTTTCTGTTCGACAGCAGGACGAAACAAAAAAATAAATATGTCCTTTAGCATGCGATTCATGCTGCGCGAGAGAAAATATGGCGGATATAATTTATGATGATGGTCCGTCCACCTTCAGAATTATGGTGCATAACTAATAAAAAAGTTTTGTTGGTATCTTCAGAAGAAGAAGGAAGTACCACTATGGGAAATCCTTTGACCTGGTGACACCTCAAGAAAAATAGCAAAAAAAAAAAAAAACAACAACTATACGTGCTGTTATAAAAGTATACTTTATGTTTAGCTCTTTTCTTGAAGAAGTTTGAGGTTATATTTTGCCTTCGTCCTTAATGTTGTCCTAGAAATTATTCATAGTTGGTCTTTTGGCACGTGCCATAAGCCCTAGTCATCTTTATTCAGTTTTCTTCATATTTTTATTTTTTTTTATTTTTATTTTTATGTCACTGTTGGTCCTTAACTTAAGGAACCCTCGTTTGTCTCTATATATAAACTTAGATAGATACGAGTAGATATATTGTATGAGAACCACAAGTAGTGAATTCTTTGCGATTTACTTTAAGAAATTGCTTGCTTGAGGCTTTCCTCGATGCAAATAGTTTTTAAGGACCTACTCATGTTTTAACAGCTTGTTGTCAAAGCATTGAACAAAATATCAACTATTTTTCGGTTCGGTTATATGGAACCAAGGATTATTTTGCAATGGAGTCCTCTTGAATATATCTGCTTTCTATAACGTTGCGATGGTTGGGAGTTACACCAACACATATTCTGTAGAGAAAATTCGTAATAACTGTAATGGAGTGTTTTGTTATATTACATTCTATTTTAAGATGTTTCAACAGATGAGGTAAACAGATGATTATTTATTTGTAAATTCTCAAGGATAATGGCGATGGGGTATATTTTCCATAAAGTCATCATGCATGGTCGTATAGGAAAGGTGGTATGTCTATGTACCATACCATCCACCAACATTAAAATGGAACTTTTTTTTATGCGCGCCTTGTGTAACGCTTGTTAATAAGGTGGTTTATTTAAAACGAGTGTAGGTACGTGCAGAAAACTAACATTTGTTGGGATTCTTCTCTCCAGAATCATCCTTTCGAGGCTTCTAGTTTCATCATCATTTCCATTAAAAGAAGTTTCATATTTTAAGAAAAGTATACCAAAACTATACTCATGGGCCCTATCATATTCAAACGTGCAATTATAATTTTCTCCAAATTGCGTGGTTTTTCGTTTGGCTTTTTAACTATTTTTCATTTTTTCGAATGAAAAAAAACAGCAGGGTTTTAATTTAATGTTGAAAAAATCAACTTTTAGTTGTAAACTTAAAAATACATTTGAAGAAAAACATAAGATGTTCAATTGCAACGAACTTTTGAATACCCTATTAAAACATGAGATCGTTTGTATAAAAAAACAAAATTTACAAAATTTTTCTTTGATCCTTATGTCATTAATGTTTAAAAATATTTCTTCTATGTGTAGGAGGTACCTAAATAAATTTTTCGTCCGCCGTGTCCAGAAATGAGAGTCTTCTTTGACATACAGACAGAAGAAAATACAGTAATAATAAGGTATGCGTTATTCAAATACTGGTAACGCAATAAAATAGGCGTTTGCCACCCCCAAAGTATACAATTTTTACTGTCAAGGCAAAACTATTTTTACGAGCTCAAAATTTTAACAACGCAGCTAGATTCTTACAGCAAGACATTAAATTTTTTAAATTTTGAAAACTTAGATATTGAAAAATTCCTTCTTCGCGCATTGCTATACATATATTCGTATACCTACGCAACAAAGTATTAAACATACTATTTTCATTTTCTAATTTCAAAACAGCGTTCGATAGGTATTAAATATTGGAAAATTGATTGATGCAGAAATATAGACTTTCAACTAAAACGCCTCTAAAAAGGGGCGTGTTCTAAAACTTGAATTACAACTTTGAAGCACTAATTGAATAAAATGCACGACTGGGTCGCACGTACTTGCTCTGAGGGTGCAATAGTACGATGAAAACAAAGTTTTCGAGCAATATGAAGTACTCATGCAATATGAAGTACTATTGCTATCCTCGCTGAAACCGTCAACAGTATGCAGTTAAAGGTAAACAGACTGGCACTTTACTGCAGAAAATGGAACTTGTCCGTTAATTTAACGAAAACTAAAATGATGATATTCAGAAATGGTGGCGGGAGATACTCAAGAAGCGAACAATGGAATTACGAAGGAGAGCCAATAGATGTTGTAAGGGAGTATAAATATTTGGGAGTTTTGATCACGGCAAACCTTAATATGAAAAAACATTTTGAAGCCAAATTATCGGAAGCAAAACGTGCAATCGGCTCAGTATGGGGAAGATGTATTGGCAACAAATATTTAAACCATTCTTCAAAACTAAAAATTATCCGTGCAACTGCAACATCTATCATGCTGTATGGAGCTCAAGTATGGGGATACCGTTCATTTTCTTCAGTTGAAATCTTTCATCGATACTGTATCAAAAGAGTTTTCAAACTTCCAAATAGCACACCTAATTATATGATTCACTTGGAGACAGGAATGTCACCACTCTTTCTGGAAACACTCAAATTGCACTTAGACTATGTAAATAAAGTTATGGGTATGGATGAGCGAAGACTGCCTAAAATTTTACTCTCCTACATGCTGGTAAAGAAAATTAATTGTGTTGAAGAATGGGATGCCATTGCAAGAAAAGGTGGATTGATTACAAATTTTGAAAACATCGACCAAGTTACAATTCGCAAAAATACATTCTTTAATATGATGGAGAAAACAGGTAATCTTCTCTTCGACTCGTTTGTAAATGAAGCTCAGTCATCACAATATCGCATGTACTATAGCAAACTCAAGTACAACCTTCAAGAAAAAACTTACTTCGTGAACGAAAACTCCATTGAAAAAATAAATATACTCTTTAAAATACGAGGCGAGCTTACAAATCTAAATTTCATACCACATCGACCTGACCTTCCAATTGAATGTAACCTCTGCAACCTCAAAGAAAGGGAAGACGTGTTCCATTTCATCGCGAAATGCCCAATTCTGTGTGAGCTAAGAAGGATATACTTTGGAGTTAATATTTTGGAGATGGAGGCTGCCTTAAGTATTTTGAATGGAGAACGTGGATGGGATCTGCTTTACAAATACATCGTTAATTCATTACGATATAGAACTCGTGTTATTGAAGGCAACTTTTAAATTATGAACTTATTTTATTGTTGATATTAAACTTGAAGATATTCTTTATAATGTAAGAAAATAAAATCTAAACCAAAAAAACGTCAATCTGGTAGACGGCATAATGCCAAACCATTTAGACTATATGTTAACTACTTTAATGAATATTATGTATACTTGAATGAATATTTAGTCAATAAAAATCTAAAATCTAATCTAATCTACTCATGCTTCGAAAAATTAGGAAAAACCAAAACAGTTTGGCTAAAACTGGAAAACCCGATATACAGAAGCTTACGTTAAGAAACCTTTAGTATATCAAATTTAGATGTCATCTTTTGGTTGCTATAAATGATATAAATGTCCGCCTATGGCCAAATTAATAAAATTGTTAAAGCAAATTTCCGTTATTATCATTTGTAGCCAAAAACTCAAATGCAGTTTTCTTCAAAACATTTTGTATATATTACATACAAAGTGTAGAATCGGTAGAATCTTTTTTGAGCAAATTAAAAAAAAAACTACATAATTTGGCAAAAACCTAGTGGCTTTTTGTATGGGAGCCACCATTTAAAGAAGAGTAACTGACAAAAATGCAATGCCATCTGATAGAAAGTTGTAAGGAACTATACCAAACAAAGTTTGTTTGAATTCGATGCAACCGTTGACAACTTATGGCCATTTGAAAAGCCGTTAAGAGCAGATCTCCGTTATTTGCATTTTTAGCCAAAAACTGAAAACGCAGTTCTCTTAAAAACACTAAAAGAATATAACACACAAAGTTTAATCAAAATTGTTAGAGCCATTTTTGAGCAAATTAGAAAAAACCTAAAAAAGTTGTCTAAAACTGAACGGCTCGTTGTATGGGAGCTACCATTTAGAAAGGCTTAACTGAAAAATTTACAAAGCCATCCTATAGAACTCTATAAAAAACGATGCCCAACGAAGTTTGAGTGAATTCAATCCAGCCGTTGCAAACTTATGGCCATTTGAAAGAAAGCCGTTTAAACCTGATTTTTGTTACGACCATTAAAGAAAAAAACAAAAATCGCTATTTTGTAAGAAATATCTTAGGTAAATTAAATTCTAAGTTTAATCAAAAAAACCTCGACAATGGTTTTTCTTCAAACTGCTATATATACCAAGTTTTAAGAAAATCCGTCAAGCCAATTAGGCTGTAGCATGACGTGAAAAAGCGCACATCCGCACAGACGCACAGACAGACCGACGGACGGTATGGGTAAAACCACTTTTTTGGGCTTCTCTATCTTCGTAATGTCATGTTTGATTAAAGGCATGATTTTAACTTGCTCTATAGGGCAAGTATTGGTTTCGTGCAGAAAAAAAAATCGAGGTTTCAATCGAACATGACATTACGATGATAGAGAAGCCCAAAAAAGTGGTTTTCGCCATACCGTCCGTCGGTCTGTCTGTGCGGATGTGCGGATGTGCGCATTTTCACGTCATGCTACAGCCTAAACGGCTTGACGGATTTTCTTCAAACTTGGAATATAGTAGTTTAAAGAAAAATGGTTGTCGAGTTTTTTTTTTTTTTTGTTTTAGCCCTGCTCAAACTGGTACCTTTCAAGTAACGGTTTTTTTCAATTTGGATTTTCTCGAAAACAGCTCTAACGATTTTGATTCAATTTAAAATTTAGCTAACTTTAAACATTTCTAACAAAACTGCGTTTTGTGTTTTTGCCTCAAATGGTCGTAACGAAAAACAGGTTTTAACGGCTTTTTTTCAAATAGCCATAAGTTCTTGATTGAACCAACTCAAACTTTGTTTGACATAGTTTTTCATAGTGTTCTATAGGATGGTTTAGTAAATTTTTCACTGAAGCCTTTCTAAACGGTGGCTTCCATACAACGAGCCGTTGAGTTTTAGCCAACATTTTTTGGTTTTTTCTAATTTTCTCGAAAATGGCTCAAACGATTTTGATTAAATTTTGTGTGTTATATTCTTTTACTGTTTTTAAGAGAACTGTATTTTTAATTTTTGGCTATACATGATAATAGCGGAAATTGCTTTTAACAGTATTATTTATTTGGCCATAAGTGGACATTTGTATAATTTATAATACCCAAAAGATAACGTCTTATTTTAAATATTAAAGGTTTCTTAACGTTACCTCCCGTATATCGAGTTTTCCAGTTTTAGCCAAATTTGTTTGGTTTTTACCAAATTTTTCAAAAATGAATTGTTCTTATTGATCGAAAAGTTTGTTTTCATCGTACTATTGCACCAACAGAGCATATACGTGCGACCCAGTCGTGCATTTTTTTTTCTGCTCGAAACCAATACTTGCCCTATAGAGCAAATTTAAAAGAAGCAATAGCAACAATGTATTAAAAATAAATTAAATAATTCATTTGTTATTAAGAAATTAAAAAGATTTTGTTGTAAATTTGAGTTTAAACTTTACAATTCAGAAACTGGAACTTTTGCATTGAACTCTACAGTTATATTTCCTTCGACAGTATTTTTTATTGGATCTGGCAACAATCTAAGAACTTGGTTAAAAGAAACAAAGCTATTATTATTTTGCTACCACAAATTCGATTAAAAATAACTGCCTTTGGGACCCCGTATGCTTCTTCGGCTTGTCGGAATGTCTTATTTTTATTGTTGACGTCTTCCACTGCATTTAAGATGTCTTCTGAAGTATACGATTGAGGTGCCGTTTTTCGTTTGTAAATACGTGGCTTCTATTTGAATTAAAATTATATTAGATCAACATTAAGTTCATTTCAACGCATGTTTACGATACCCCAAAATGTTTACTTTTACCCCATTATGGTGTTTATATACATTATCCCATTATGTACAAAATTTGGGGTAGGTAATTGTAAACAGCCAATAACTTCTATAATTTGTTACGAAGAATTAAAAAACACAACACATGCATTAGCACTTATATTTAAAATAATTATAAATAAAACAGTTACTCTGATCACTTATTATATCTATTAAAAAAATTTCGCATACAAAAAAAACTTGAAAGCACAGAAAAAAGAACCATTCGCCGCCAACGATAAATGCAACTAAAATAATCACAACAGCATTCCGTCTGGCACGTGTCAGTGTCAGTGTCAGGTGTCAGCCAGTGTTGGCAAGTAAGTTACACGAAGTAAGTTACTCGTTTAGTTACGCGTAACTAATATGAATTAGTTACGCCCAATATTTGGCGTAACTAATGTAACTAATGTAACTAAATGTAACTAACTGTAACTAAATAAAACTAACTCTAACTTAAAAATAAAAATAAAAAAAAATCACATTTCATCCTGAATCCCAATCGACTATTGACAAAATTCTTTTATAAGCAAGTTCAACGGCAACCTGGCAAGGAATACATATTGAAATTACTAGGTTCCTGATGAAAAGGAAATTTAATAAAATATTATATTCTTGGAGCATACAATAAATTTTTATTTACATTTGAAGTTTTCCCTTCTTTCCTGAGACTCCTGGACATTTCTTTGTTTATTGTGATTTATTTTTGTATGGTTAATTTAGATTTGATCTCAGATTTGGTCTCAAATTTCAGATTTAGCTCGCCCAAAGGAAATCAAACGAGATCTATTTTGTTTTATTATTTTGAAATTTTTTTTTGCAGGAATATAGTGATTTAAAAATGTATTCCTTGCTAGGTTGGCGTTGCCACAGCTGGCAGCTGGCCCAGCTTTGCCCTAAAACAGTGTAGTCAATCGTCATTCAATCGGGTTTGTGGACGAAACTTCTAAATTTCAATTTAACATAAAATGTGAGTTTTGGTATTTGAAAAATTCTATTAGTTATAGTTAGTTACATTTAGTTACAATTAGTTACATTAGTTACATTAGTTACATAAGTTACATTAGTTACGTGTAACTAATTAAAATTTCAAAGTTACGCGTAACTATCCAACACTGGTGTCAGCATAACAGGAACATATCGTATTTTCAAATAATGGCATGGCATGCCTCGATGGAGAATCGGTTCCTTTAAAAATTTAATGCGTTTACAATTATTACCCCTGTTCACAATTACCCCCCTTGACCCTATATACAGGTACAAGGGCATAATTTCTCTATGTTACAAACTCGCAACACTAAATAGGTACAACACATACCAATTTATGGAAGGCTGTTATCAATTATTTTACTAGGTACTTAATTTATAATCCTCGTATTGTTAAGTCCCTAATCCTATCATCAATACATTTTAACAAAATTATTTAAATTATTTATCAACTTAGTTTTGAAACGTTTTATTTAAATACAAAGGTAACCTTTCGAAATAAAGGATATCTATTATGTACTTTGCAACATATCTTTCTTTGAAACTTATTTTGTGAATGGACCCATTCAACTGTTTTAAATAAAAGCAACATCGACATTAAGATATTATACCAACCCCCGCCTGTTTAAATGAGAAAATCTGTCCACTTATTCTCAAAGTAGGTATTATCTTCCGTTCCTCTCGCGTCCCGTCAAACCCAACTTACGTGCATTATCCTACGCACTTAAATAAAACAATTTTATAATGGCAAATTCAATGGAAGTGGGTCAGGATTATTGTTAATTGAAGAAGAAATAAATATATGAAGTTACAATAACCTATACGAACGTGATAAGTTCACAAATCCCAAGCCCACATTAAAAATGTCAACTTTAAACAACATTCACGTATATCCCAGTTCCCAGACAAAGCATTGTAATATCTTTCTCTCTCCTGTCTCCAGGTATTAGCCCTCGTTTCTTTGAATCTGCGGTATATACTTCAGCTATATGTGTGTGTGTGTTTATCTAAAGCTATGTACTGGCACTATACATGCACAACATAAGAAGCTATCATTTATTTTGAAAAGGACTATCAAAACCTGATCCCTACAATTTTTCTGGTGTTGTCATACTTTCAACTCGGCCCTTTACAGTTTGCGCATTATGCCACTCAAGTGAATATATGCATTTATATGTGAATGTGTATTTACTTTTATTAAATTCGAAAAAAAAAAATGGAATACAGCACTTACAAAGTACAAGTTGTGATTTTTTTTCATTTTGAAAAATGTAAAACCCATTGCTGTGATGGTAGAGCACTCCATTTCCCATATTTTCAGACATTTTCCAAAAGAACAGGATGCAGAGGGTAAAAGAAATAAACCGCTATAAATTTATTCTTCCAATAGAGAGAAAATATGACCTAGTTCTTCTTTATCACAATATCCTGGGGGAACATTTTCAAAACGAAAAAAAAAAATTGTAAAGGATTAAACCGCATCCCTCTGAGATACACAGATATATACACATGTGTGACATATCCAATGCGCTGCATATATGGTGTGCAATTCATGCATCCAGTAGATACTTTGTGCACTTCAAAAAGCTTCATTGGATACTTGCGAGTAGGTGCTGCTGATATACACTACAACTACAACTACCCAGTACAAAAACACCTACTATATGGATATATTCCTAGAATGGATGCATTTATACATGAAAATCTTCTATAAAACTGAGATTTTATTTATGTCATGAGTTTTCGAAAATTTGCATTTGCAATTTATGAGAAAACGAAACGGAAACTATTTTACTCGTCAATGTATTTCTTTGTTCTTTCATGGGTGTACATATATTGTATTGTATGATGTATAAAGTATGATAGCAAGTGTTGCTAAGCTGATATGTGATGTTTGTTTTTTAGAATGTTTTTTTTTCTATTTTTTTTTTTCAATGTTTCATCGCAATTTGCATTTCTTAACTACAATACTTATACGGATAGATGTTGGCGCATTCATTGATAGGTATGTTATATGTGAATTAAGCTGGAACACAATATTATTATTTGAAATTTGTGTTGCAAACTTTTGCGATTTTCTAGAGCAAAACAAATTTATGCTAAATTTTAAAACGATTCCAATTGTTTCCAATTTGTAAGTTTTAAAAGCTTTTTGATTCTTTAGAGAAACAAAAGATGGCAGTGATAAAGATATACACAATATTTGCATAATTTGTATGCAGAATCATATATAAGATTCATAACCGTCAAGGTTAAGATATCGAACTTGAGCATCTTAGTTCGATATTTTAATAGCACTTGAATATTTCTCCATAAATAATGGTGGGGGACAAACATTTTAATTTGATGAATATCAAAGTAAAAGTTTTTTGATACATATAACTAAAATTATAAACAAACGAAAAATATCAACAAAGACGCTAGCACTATGCCATAACCTAGTTAAAATTGTTTCGCCATAACAGCTTGACTATACTATACTTGACCTTATCACTGAAGTTGAAGCTTAACAAATGCGCTTTGATACTGCAGCTCAAATATAATTTCAATACCTGGTAAAAATTGAAATTTTTTTTTTTAGCTCAAAAAATAACGGTACATTTCATATAACCGTGACGTTAAAGGTTATTTTTCTCGAAAACGGCTCTTACGATTTTGATTTAAAAAAATCGGTGAAATTTTTTAGGTAGGTAGGTACGACCAATCATATGGCTGAAAAAAAGTTTGCAACAATATCTCGAAAATGACCCAACCGATTCATTCGAATTTGTACACATATGTAAATGTGTGATAGCTCAAATTATACTACCTACTAATATTTTGAAAACTATTTTTTTTGTAATTTTAAGAGCATTTTTAAATTTTTAAATAAATATTTTGAAAACTGCTCATTAAATTTTGTTCAAAAACTATTAATATATGTATTTGATAAATACCTATGATTTGGCTTTTAAGATTTTTTTTTTTTTTTTTTTGAAAAAACTGCTCGATAGATTTTTATAAATTTATTCTCATTAATTCAAAATTATCCAAGAAATAAAATGGCGTCCTTTTTTTTTTTTGCTTTTTAGCTCAAATAAGTTTAAGTATTTATTAAACAATTTCGAAAAATGTATTTTTATAAAAATCTCAAGCCCCAAGACCGCTGCCACGCATTCAAGATCAAGTTCGTGCGACCCAGTCGTGCATTTAATTATATGAGTATGCGTTCGCCTCCCGCAGCCAGCCGCTGTTCTAGTTTCAGAAACAAAATTCTTCTTTATCAAACAGGAAACAATTCAATAACATTAATTTTGTGTGGCCAAATGTTCAATAACGCTGGTCCAATAAAAAAAAGGCGTGTGCCACGCCTAAAGTTGAGAATTTTTATTGCCAGGGCAGTTATTATGAACTCAGTGACATTCAATTCTAAGCTTGAAGATCGATTTGAACAAAAAAAAAACATAGGTAACTTAAATTTTTAAAAACTACATTTTGAATGGAAATAGTGACTTTGGGTTTATTTAGCAATTATTTCCTTACTTCAAAGCTGCGACCGATAGTTTGAAAACATTAAAACAAATTAATGCATATTTCGACTTTTGACGGAAACGCCCCTTAAAAGTTGGCGTGCCCTAAAAATTTAAAGAACTAACTGAGCTTTGATTACAGTCAATTTTTAGACATATGTGTTAAACTACAGCTGAATCGAGTAGTTTTGAACAGGTTGTTGAACAAAAATGGCGGTTGTGGGTGGATTTAACCGGTTCAAGAACTTAGAGTTATCTCTTCAACCAAAAATTATATTTACCAAGTTTCAGCTTCCTAGCTCAGAAATTGAGAAGTCTAGAGAGTGTACATACGGACGAGCGGACGGACGGATGGACATGGACATTGACATTTTTATTGATTTTCCAAGAACCGAAAAAACAGTCCCCTGGTTGGTCACCAATTCAAAAAACATGATTCAAAAAATTATTTTAAATGCAAGTTATTGTAAGTAAATTGTTAAATAATATTTTTACTTGCGATTATAGGTACTATAAGGCAAGTTATGCATTCGTAAAAAAAAAATTTTTTTTTGACAATCAAACATAACATTACGATGATAAAGAAGCTCCAAAACTAAAGATACCTGCCATACCATATTTAGTGAAAAATTATTTTTTCTCAAAAACGGCTCCTACGATATTGATTAAATTTTTTGAATAGTGCTTTCTGTGCCAGCTTTACGGTACCTCCCATAGGAAGAGTTTTTTTTTTACAGAGTTACACTTCACTTCACGGATTTGGATGGAAAGGAGGATGGGCAAATTGGTCCAACCCACCAACAGAAACAAGATATACGTCGTTGGAAAGGTCTTGTCGAGTACATCAATCTTTGGTATGGGCATCCAGCTCTAAACAATGGGAGAGCTGAGATAATGGTCAAACTATGATGCATTTTTCAAAGTTAGCTATGGTTTGGTATGAATAACTTAAAGCAACAATATGTATGACGTTGAAAAGGTGTGGACAAGGCGACGATTTTTTGCTATGGGCACTCAGCTCTATGTCAAAAGGCATCTGACATAATGCACTTAATTCATTTCTATCTTCTGAGTAACTTGACATTGTTTTGGTAATGTTAACCAACAGATATAAAATATACGTCGTTGGAAAGGTGTTTTTGGGTACATCAAACTTTAGTATGGGCACCAAGCTCTAAACAATGGGAGAGCTGAGATAATCAACATTGAAAATTGCCCTTTTTCTACTGCACCGTTGCATTTTCTTATTCTACCATCAACAACCAAAAGAAAAATAGCATTGGAAAGATCTGTTCAAGTCCAATATTTTTTGATATAGGCATCAAGTTGTAATCCATATCAGACCAGAGATAAAAAATATTATTAATCAGTCTTTTTTGGGTGCATCCTGGCACTTACCTTCCTCCACACCAACAGAAATGAGATGCATATCGTTAGAAAGGTCTTCTCGAGTACATCAAACTTTGGTATGGGCACCAAGCTCTAAACAATGGGAGAGCTGAGATAATGGACATTGAAATTAGCCTTTTTCTACTGCAACTGCATTTTCTTATTCTACCACCAACAACCAAAACAAAAATAGCATTGGAAAGATCTGTTCAAGTCCAATATTTTTCAATGTGGGCATCAAGTTGTAATCCATATCAGACCAGAGATACAAAATATTGTTAATTAGTCTTTTTTGGGTGCATCCTGGTACTGACCTTCCTCCATACCAACAGAAATGAGATGCATATCGTTGGAAAGGTATTCGAGAGTAAATATTTTTTTAATATGGGCACTAAGCTCTTAACCATGGGAGAGCTGAGATACTGTACATAGTTAAATACAATACTCAGTCTCAGCTTAAGTTTGAATACATCCTTCACTTTAAATATTTTTGGCGCATAACCGTCGAGGAATATGTCAAACGCTTACACAAATATACGCGTAGTTCCAGAGCTCAAGTTGGAATAAAGTCTCGTCTGCTTAGTAAGTGTATGTTTAAAAATAGATTTTATATACACTTACCTTTTCAACAACATAAAACTAATTTCAATGTCCATTATCTCAGCTCTCCCATTGTTTAGAGCTTGGTGCCCATACTAAAGTTTGATGTACTCGAGAAGACCTTTCTAACGATATGCATCTCATTTCTGTTGGTATGGAGGAAGGTCAGTACCAGGATGCACCCAAAAAAGACTAATTAACAATATTTTTTATCTCTGGTCTGATATGGATTACAACTTGATGCCCACATTGAAAAATATTGGACTTGAACAGATCTTTCCAATGATATTTTTATTTTGGTTGTTGGTGGTAGAATAAGAAAATGCAGTTGCAGTAGAAAAAGGCTAATTTCAATGTCCATTATCTCAGCTCTCCCATTGTTTAGAGCTTGGTGCCCATACTAAAGTTTGATGTACTCGAGAAGACCTTTCTAACGATATGCATCTCATTTCTGTTGGTATGGAGGAAGGTCAGTACCAGGATGCACCCAAAAAAGACTGATTAACAATATTTTGTATCTCTGGTCTGATATGGATTACAACTTGATGCCCATATCGAAAAATATTATACTTGAACAGATCTTTCCAATGTCATTTTTCTTTTGGTTGTTGATGGTAGAATAAGAAAATGCAACGGTGCAGTAGAAAAAGGGTAATTTTCAAAGTCCGTTATCTCAGCTCTCCCATTGTTTAGAGCTTGGTGCCCATATTAAAAAACCTTCCATTTGCAAAGACCTTTCCAACGACGTATGTCTTGTTTCTGTTGGTGGGTTGGACCAAATCCCATACAAAATTGCCCATCCTCCTTTGAATGTGAAAACTCTTTAATAAATAAAATTAATTCTTTGATTTTTCCAAAAAAAAAAAAAAATTTAAAAAAAGTGAAATTGTTTTTTTCAAAATTTTTGTTTTCTGAGAAAAATTTTAAACTGCTATATGTTGGTATTCGCAAAAAAAATTTTTAATATTTTTCGAAAAGTTTTTCGAAAAAACCGTTTTTTGAAAAAAACTGGTCAAACGATTTTGAAAAAAAATTACTTAAAATTCAAAAAAGCAAAAGAAATCTGAGGGCTTACTTCGTTTTCTCAAAAAAAAAAAAAAAAAAAAAAAAACGATTTAACTATTGATTTTTAAGTGATTAATAAAATTTCATATGATTTTTTCAATGCTTATCCAAAATCTCGAGTCCCAAGACCATTTTTACACATTATAGAGCAAGTTCGTCCGACCCAGTCGTGCACTTTATTTTATTTTTGATATTGAAATTATTACTACAGTGAAAGCTCCCTTAGGCGGACAGCGACGGTCGAGGCACTTGTGTCCGTCTAAGGGAGTTGTCCGTCCAAGGGAAAAAAATTAAAAAACCAATCAAAAATAATTTTGCTTATAATTTTATATGTATTAACCTATTTATTGATAGAAAGTAATACAAATTAAATCATGCCAATTGCACTTCAAAAACTAAAAAAAAAAAAATTATTTCAGGTATGCAAGATTATTTGAACAGACCACAAACACACACAGCTACATTGCAATTTTGCGGTTTTATTGGTTAAATTAGTTCATTTGTCCTTATCATTCTCATAACATGTAAGAAAAGCTATGGGAAAATGTAGCTGATGATGTTTTTTTCCGCCTAAGAGAATGTCCGCTTATGGGATCATAAAACGTACGGAATTTAAATTCAAGATCCACGGTCGGAAGAATTTGTCCGCCCAAGGGAGGTGTCCGCAATGGGAGCTTTCACTGTATTTGATTTGATTTCTTTAATGAAATCTAAACGATGCGATAGGAATTCCAATAATTCGGTAATATTTACGATATTATGAGATTTTATTAGTTTTAACAGTCCCCTGGGCAACAGTCACCTGCTTCAAGCAAGCACTTTCTTAGTATTTTTTTTTATTAAAAACAGTCCCTTGAGTTAAGACAGAGATTTTGTTAAGCATTTTTAAAATTACTTCATTTTTGGTCATACAATTTACCTCAGTTCAAGAAAGAAACACAAATTACTTTATTGGGTATAATGACCCTATGCGCTTGAAAATGTTTGGAACAATTTAGGATCCCCTTTTAAAATGGCCCGGAGATCAGTCATAGAGTAAACATCTAGCCTTTGATGAACTGTCTCTGGCTGATTGATCTAACCAGTCGTCTCGAAGTCGCCCACCAAACTTTGGAGTCTCGACATGGAAGAGCCACCACCACGTCTGCAGTAAAAAAAAAAAATGGAATCGACGTATGTACCACTCGTTTTGAATATACATAGTTTAGCTTAACTAAATTGACAGACGCATTGCCGCCAAATCAACATGGCATCCACAGACTGTCAGAATTGATTAGTCTTCATTACGAAACCATATATAATTTTTTTAATCTGAGATTCTGGGCGACATTTTTAGTCAATATTTAGTGCCTCTGCTATATACACAGCCAGTATTGGAGCTGCGGTATTCTGAAAACTACGTTTACACTTTGTGGAAAAAAGTCCTTTTCTAAACAGGTTTCAGCACACAGTTAAACAAAGTATATAATATTTAAAGCACATAATTAACCATGATTTATGTTACGTGTGCATTTTATCGACTTTATTGTTATATTTTGGTTTGAATAAGTAATTGATTGGAGAAAGTTCGTGTCGTTCAACAAAACAAGAACAAACATAATTATTACAAAATTTTCCAAAACTCCTAGACTAACTTTCCGCTCCCCAAATATAATTTCATTCAACGCCTTTAATGCACATACACGATACACACAACCTATACATAAACACAAAATATCCCTTGCCACAACACAAACCTATATAATAATTATTATTATTGTATAGATACATTATCTGAAGAACAACAAAACTTTTGTCTATTTGAAAATAATTTCAGACTGAAAATCGATAACAATGGCGGTGCCTGGTGTCCGAAGCACATGGTTTCGCGTGGTCTTAAAGAGTATCTTCAAATCGATCTTCTTCAAGTTCACGTGATTACTTCAATTCGCACACAAGGCAGATTTGGCAAGGGTCAAGGACAAGAGTATACCGAGGCTTATGTATTGGAATACTGGCGTCCCGGTTTCACAAATTGGATTCGGTGGAAAAACATCCAAGGCAAGGAGGTAAGCAAAGCATCAATATTATCCTTATGGCTTCCCTGAAGGAACATTTTTTTTTTCCTATACTATTCAATAAACGTACATATTGTATGTATATGTATATACCTCTACCTATGCATTGTTTTGTGTATTTTATATAGATACTGCCAGGCAACATCAATACATACAGCGAAGTTGAGAACGTTCTCCAGCCAATTATATTTGCTTCGAAAATTCGCATCTATCCTTATAGCCAGTATGATAGGACGGTGTGTCTGAGAGCCGAGGTCGTTGGTTGTCCTTGGGAAGGTAAGTTCTATGAATTTATATTCTCTTGTCCAAGTTCAGATAATAAAATTCGAGAATTAACGATTCTGTTGAATAGCAGCTTAAGCAACAAATCGTCTTTTCTGTTGCGGGATTATGTGGAACAATCCTTGTCCTTGTTCTGTCCATCATGGATTTCACTTTCACCTTGAAGTCTAAGCACACTCTGACTCTTTGGTATTATATTGTGTTTCCAAAAAAATACATGGAACTGTGTCAGGTTTCCCATTTTTTTTTTTTTTTTTTTTTTTTAATTCAACCATGTCTACAATAGCAGACAGTTCAATCTAGAGTGATGGTTATAATAGCTGATTGGCTGATGGGTTATTATAGACAAGCGGATGGAAGGAAGAACGCAAAATAGACCTAGGTTATTGGGTTATTATGACGGTTTGCTGATTTTAAAGACTCAATTTGATGTTATTGGCTATTGGGTTGGGGTTTTAAAGCCATTTTTTGAAATAAATGCCCAATTTTGGGAAAATGTGGGGGCTCAACCCGGCTCATATCCGTTTTAAATGACTTATATCGTTCTACAGCACGTACTGTTTGTTGCGTTCATCTTAAAGAGAGTCCATTATGAGAGTTACTACATCTGCTTGGATTTGTCTTAAGCTGAAAACATACTATAGTTCTAGGAATGTGGCGATGTCTAGTACAGTAGATCACTGAAAAAGACAAAAAATATTAAAATTTGATTAGCATTCGCCTTGACTTGACGTCTTTTTTAGAGCCATTCCCATAACCTGTACCTGCTCGCATTTTTCGTTTTTTAACTTCAATGCTGTGCAAGATCTCAACAGAACATTTGCAAACAGTGAAGTCGATTTAGGGGATAGCATTTAAGTTAAGCTTGGATATTAAGCTGTACATAACCAAATACGAAGACAAATGGGTTGTCGGTAGGGTAGGTACTTTCTAGAATCTAACTTAATCTGAAAATGATGGAGATGAAGATATTGGCATAAAACAAACCAGTAAGCATAAAACAAACCAGTAAGAGGTGATTGGAATTGACATTTGTGCACCTTATGCTAGAAATGAATTTATTCAAGCATCGAAAAGTTCCCCTAAAAATCCGCTCACTTTGAATAAGGACTGCCCTTAATAATTCCGAAACAGTAATCACTAAGCCGCTGGACCCTGCTCCTCTATTTAAGTAGATTCACAATACAAATTTTATTACTCTGTCCCAAAAGAACCCGGAAATTTCCATTTGAAAACCTGTGCTAAAGTTATTTCAAAATCTTTTTGTGTGTTGGGACTGTATTATTAGAGGGTGTTTTTTAAAAATTGAATTTTTTTAAATTGACATGAAATTAACTATATTCGAAAGATAATCTTCTGGCATTATAATTTAAATATGATTTCTGGCATATGACCCCAAAGAAAATAGTAAAGCGGCGTTAAATCGCACAATCTTGGAGGCCACTTTACGGGACCAAAACGCGAAATTATGCGCTCACCGAACGTTTCCTTCATGTTGTGACTGTTGCGCCGTCTTGTTGAAACCACAGCTCCTGCACATCATGTTTGTTCAATTGATGAACAAAAAATACAGTTATAATGGCTCTATAGCGGTTACCATTGATTGTAACGTTCTGGCCAGCATCGTTTTTAAAAAAGTATGGACCAAAATTATTCCACCAACCCATAAAGCACACCAAACAGTCAGTTTTTTTGGGTGTAATGGTGTCTCAACATACACTTGAATCCAAATTTGGCAATTTTGCTAATTGACGTAGCCATTCAACCAAAAATGAGCTTCATCAATGAACAAGATTTTTACTTGCGATTATAGGTACTATAAGGCAAGTTATGGATTCGTGCAGAAAAAAAAATTTGAGATAACAATCACACATGACATTACGATGATGGAGAAGTCGAAAAAAGTGGGTCTGGGAATTCCGTCCGTCTGTCTGTCTGTCTGTCTGTCTGTCTGTCTGTATGTCTGTTCGCGCCTCTGGAGGCTGAACGGGTGGGCCGATTTGCTTCAAATTTGGTATTAAGGATTTATTTGGCCGTCCCTCGGAACATATTTTTTATTTTTGCTCTAGGTCCAAAAATAACGGCACCTGCCATACAATCTTGAAGACAAAAATTGATTTTCTCAAAAACGGCTCTAAAGATTTTGATAAAACTTTCAGAATGCTATTTTTGCAAGAAAATCTATCTTTTGGTTTGAAATTTTTTTTCAAAATTTGTCTAATAACGGTACCTCTCATAGAACCAGTATTTTCAAATCAAATTTTTTCGTAAACTATACATTCGATTTCAATAAAATTTTTACCACAGGAATTCATTCATAATTTTATTAATATGGCACTTCAAAATTTTCAAAAAATTTTTTTTTTGATTTTTTATAATTTTTTCAAAAAAATTTTTGGTTTTCGAAATATGTTGGAAACGGGTACATTGATTTTTTTTTAAATTATTTTTAAAATGTAAACTACGGATTGCCATATATTTGCATACTCAAATAAATTTCAAAATATTTTTTGAAAAAGTTTTTCAAAAATAACCTTTTTAAAAAAAAACTGGTCCAACGATTTTCAATATTTTTTTTTCCTAGATTGACGTATAGCTTTGAAATTTTATTGCATACTTAGTTTTTCCGAGAAAACTCTTAAACTAATTTAAAAAATAAAAGAACTTTCGAAATTATTTAATTTTTTTTTAATATCCATATATGCAGCCACTACGCAATTGCTTATCATTAGAGCAAGTTCGTGCGACCCAGTCGTGCATTTTATTTTATTTCGAGAACAGAACCATGATTTTCAAAATAAATCTGCAAAATTTGGAAGTGTTGTTAAGACGTAAACCTATTCGGTGCCATGAACTAAGGCCATACGAATTTAGGCCATAATGGCGTAAATTCACATCTAAGTACGAATTAGTGCCATAATCAGGATATGGCCTCAATTCAACTTAAAAGGAGAACTTAAGCCGTATGGCGTTAGTTCATTTTGAAAAATGGACGTTAGGTGGGTGAGGAGATGGACAAGGAGGCAGATGAGGGGGCAGACGAGGAGGCAGTCGAGGAGACAGACGAGGAGACAGACGAGGAGCCAGACGAGGAGCCAGACGAGGGGGCAGACGAGGGGGCAGACAAGGAGGCCGATGAGGAGGCAGGCGAGGAGGCAGATGAGGAGGCAGACGAGGAAGCAGACAAGGAGACAGACGAGGAGGCAGACGAGCAGGCGGCCTGCCTCCTCGTCTGTCTCCTCGTCTGCCTCCTCGTCTGCCTCCTCGCCTGCCTCCTCGTCTATCTCCTCACCCACCTTACGTCCGTTATTATCTTGTACTAACTGTACCCCAGAGATCAAAACATTTTATGGCATTAGTTCACATTGGACTTATGGCTATAGTTCTCATTTAAAAGTGAATTAAAGCCATATCTTGGATATGGTGCTAGTACATACTTAAATGTGAATTAACGCCATTATGGCCTTAATTCGTATGGCCTTAGTTTATGGCACCAGCTTATTCATGTTGAAATGAAAAACTAAACTTAAAATAAATCACTTTACAGCTGACAAAATGCCCACCGGTTAAAATAGTGTTGCCAACTTAAAGTTCTATACCTCTAAAAAAAACACCCGTTATTATAAATTGCTATGTGGTAAAATGACAACCGATGTCAGTTATTAACATTCCTGGGGACATATACATTTCTGATAGCTTCGTTTTATATTTAAGATCCATGATTTCGCGGTGTTAAGTTAATAGCGCTGGCATTTCACACCTGTCAAAGTCAGCTGTCATCTGAAGTGTCATAATATAAGTTGAATGTTTGACATTTACGATAAAGAATCGTAAACAAAATTGCTGCATAGCATATGGGGTTCAAATAACCCACAAGTGATGGAAGAGGTGATGTTGGTTCCAGAAGAAGTGAATGTTTGGTCAAGAGGGGTCATTGGCCGGTTATTGGAGATCATGACTTGGACGATGTGGACCCAAGAGGAGGGGGAAACAATCCAATTATGGCTTTATTGCGTGAGAAGTGGTCGCCTAATTTCAGGTTTTGGTGACGTCAACTAGCCACCAAGATCATGCGATTTGACACCGTTAGACTTTTTTTCTGTGGGGCTTCACAAAAGTCCGTGATTACGTGAATAATCTTCGAACTCAAGACGCATTTAAAACCAACATAACTGAAGAAAAAAAAAATAGTTGATACGACAATTATTATACTGTCAGTACAACGACATTTTTGAACATCTGAACATAAGCTGCCATCTTCTGAAATTCATATCCGGTTTATCCATTCAATTAAGACTTCAAAACATCTCACTTCGTAACGTATCTTCCACAAAAGATTATTGGTCCAAAACCAACTGCTCTATTTAAGTCCGCAACAAAGAAAAAATTTCCCAAACAATAAAAATTAATCGGTTATCTGAGGGATGCGAGCTGAGATGAGATACACACATTTGTAATTGATACATCGCATTACAATTAAAATATTTATTCTGGAAAATGACAGATGAATACACCGGTATTGTTGTGAACGAACATCATCCATCCCCCTATTAAATCAACCTAAATAAAAATCATCCCGTGCCGTGAGTGAGGGAACAAAATAGGGTAGGGGTACGCTCTAAAGAACAATGCCAAATAAAAAGGGGTTAACAAACACTGAACCGTTCATGTGATGGATGGATGACATTCCCTAATAAAATCCAAAAAAAAAGGAGGGAAAAAACGAACTCAAAAATATGTATTTAATCGGATTAAAATTTAACAGCGTAGTAGAATAGAGTTCCATTTTGACGGGAGACTATGCTCGTACTCATACTCATCATGGAGGCCCGGCTCCCGGCTCTTGTGTCACGCATTCTCTTTAAACAATCACAAACATTCAACTGGAATGCGTAAGCTGGATGTCACTCCAGCAACATTCGATATCATCACACATGGCATGAAATTGGGTTCACGTCGTAATTCAAGTGAAGAATTTCAATTGTCTATTGTAATTGTGTACCTTTTGGGTTTGTCAGTAAACAATGATATGCGATGGTGATCTCTCAATTGGAATGAGAAAGTTCTACGTTTGTGTATATGGGAAGGTGCGTGGTGATGTGCGCATATTAAAATAAAGATTTCACGTAGTTTTGTCCTTTATTGTTGGGCTTTTGTGAAACATACACAGTATATGAAGAAATTAATTAAAGAAAAATATTATTCAAAACTTTTTCAAGGTTTTCATTGGTCTTTATTCTAGATTATTGAACATCGAAGTAAATTCCAAAGTCAGACAAGTAAAACATATATTTTAAAAATAAATTTGATTAAATTTACAAATATTTTCACACAAAACTTCTACAAAGCAATGGTCACTTATGAATTTGAAAGGATACTAAACAGTCTTATCGTCATTCAATCATTCATTGCCTTATCTATAACGTCAATGTATTTGATTTTAAAAACATAATACGTTTCCTCTTTTGAAGTGAAACTTCTTTAGTATCGCTGTGATTTGAAACTCGATGAAACGGAAATGCGCCATGACACTTCAAGCAAATAAATATTAAAGATAAGGCTATCGAAAGAATGAGATGGGGAATTTTATTTTCTATCCAATACCAACCTTAAGAAACTGAAATTGAATATGTTGGGCTTACACTAAAGAGTTGATATGGAGACCGATATACATATTTCTATTTTCTACAGTTACCCGCGTTACCTCAGAATTTTTTTTTTTAAGTGGCAAAAAAGAGTCCTGGCTGATAAAAAAGAGACCCATTCAAGATTATCAACAAATATATTGATGATTTATTTTATAAACATATGTATGAAAACAAAATGGCATTTATTTATTACTTAAGTCCTTTTTTAACGTTAAAAAGTAATTAACAAAATAAAAATCTATAAATACTAAGTACCTATTAGGAAAACTTTGCCGGTAGTTTTGAACTTAATTTGGTTCAGGAACTTCAGCTATGGACCATATTTAAATATGGTGGTAAAATTATATTAACGCTCAAACAAAAATGTCTACAAAATGTGTTTGAAACCACCAACTTCGAAGCAAAGCCTTTTAATATCTTTATTTTCAAAATTTATTTTGGAATGGTTGTCTTGAACCTGTGTCTAATAGGGGAAGCTTAAAAAAAATGGTTTGAGTTAGCTTAGTTCAAGAAAAATGAAATATTCAAACAAATGCATTGGAAAGTATTTAACGAAATTGGCATTAAGAAAATTATTTAAGTTCGGAAAAAGAGTCCTAAATTTTTGGAAGAAGTCCGTTCTTGATAACTTGTAAATAGTTGCGTCTTTCGTCCTGGAGTTCAGACTTTGAAAAGTCAAAAGGAAACAAAAAGTCCGAAATGCAGCTCTGCTCTTCAAATAATCAAAAGCGAGAGAGCAAGCGTGTCGGTACGATTTTATGCTACGGACCCCGGGTAGAATTTAAAGACTTGTCGGGCTGTTGCGTTTTTGTCCAAACGATCTTCATGACCCAGCCGATTCATTTTCAGCTTTTTGACCAGGTCAAAATCGCTGTATAGCCCGTAGAATTCGTCATTAATCTTCATCCTACATATTTATACTAAATTTTCATATTAAGAACCGAATATCACCCCCAAGAATCTTTCCCTCAAAGCACCCCAGCCTGCATTTATCCCTTTGTTTCAGTGTCCACGCTTCTGCCCCATACAGCAGGACTGGGATGATAAGGGTATTGTAAAGTGTCTCCTTGGTCCTTTGAGAGAAGGCTTTGCTACTAAGATGCCTTCTAAGCTCAAAGAAACAACGATTGGCAAGAGTTATTCTTCGACTGATATCGTTCTGAGAGGTTATAGTGGAAATCAAATAGACAAAATTCTTGACAACCTCAAAGTTGTATCTGTTCCGAATGGGGACCATTCGTAGTATAAACTTCCACCATCTAGAGACGACAGCCCTGTGAAGCCAACCCAATACACTAATACAGCAATCAACAATTATTTATATACTAACATATGTATGTACTAATATTTTTCCATGCCAGCCTGCGAGCGGTATAAAATGTACTTATAATTCAGTCTTCTACGAGCAAGCGAACTATAAGCAATAAATTAGGTTTTTTCCCCAAGTTGGTTTTTCCCAAATCAAAATGGTCGGTCTTTTCATTTATATTATTAGAATTAAATAAATAAAGGTGGCGACTCCTATCTTTAATAGCAAAAATAAGTCGCGCCTATACAGTATCTATCCATCGTGACGTTTTGTCTGAGACTACGGTGATGATGTTCTGCACCCGAGGACAGCATATACTTTGTCTTATCTTCATTTAAAGCCAGACTCATGTTCGTCGCCTAAACTTTAAAACTTGTGAATGCTCCACTGACAGCTGGCATTGTACTTCCAATAATGTCAAATACCATAGCCAACGGATTTATTAAAATCGTACCGCTCATTGGCTGGTATTGACACGCGAGCTGCGTATGATTGCCTCAAGGATGTTAAAGAGGTTACACTTACACGTCAACTTGTCTTAATCCCTAATTTGTGTGTCTTTTAGTCCAAACAAAATAGTTCGTGTAGGAAAAAAAAATTGGATTTCGGTCGTGTCGTGGCTTGCGCACACTTTTCATAAAAGAACAAAAAAAATATAGATTTAAAAATTTAAGGCACCAATAATTAATTTTTCCTTTTTACTTGCGATTATAGGTACTATAAGGCAAATTATTCATTCGTAAAATGACAATCAAACATGATATTACGATGATGCAGAAGCCTAAAAAAGTGTGTCCGACAATTCTGTCTGTCTGTCAATATAGTTACCTACAGCCTAAACGGCTGGACCGATTCGCTTCAAACTTGGTAGATAGTATTATTATGACGTGTCAGGGATGGGTTCTTGGAATAATAATTCTACCTCTAAAACTAACGGTACCTGCCATACGATTTTTAATGAAAGATTAATTTTTCCTTAAAACAGCTCCTACGATATTGATATAACTTTACGAGTGGTGGTTTTTATGTAAACTTTATGTTTTGGTTGGAACAGATTTTCTTTTCAAACACTTCACAGATTACGATAAAATTTTTAGTGTAGGAGTCTTTTTATAGACGAAATAACATAAGTTCTTAAATTTTTCCAAAAATAGTTTTTGTGAGATTTAAAAAAAAAAAAAGTTAATTTTTTTTTTTATTTTTTGGTCTTTCAAAAAAGTTTTGATCAATTTTTTTTAAATTTTTGTTTTCCTGATTAGAACTTCAAAGTGCTACAAGTTGACTTACTCAAAAAAATTTGGAGTATGTTTTCGAAAAGTTGTTTTGGAAACTGGTTTGACGATTTTGAAATTTTTGTTCTTTAAAATTCTAAACAGTAAAATAAAACAGAAAGCTTACTTCATTTTTTCCTAAAAACGCTTTAGCACGTGATTTTTAAGTGATGAATAGAATTTCATATGATTTCCTTAATGCTTTTTTACAAAATTTCCAGCCCCAATACCACTGTCACACATTAGAGGATGTTCGTGCGACCCAGTCATGTACTTTATCTTTTTTTTCGTTGTTTAAATAATATATTTTTAATTTTTCTTTTTTTGTAAATTTGTTCAATACGCCCACTTTTAAGGGCGTAATTTTTATAAAATTCCTTTACTCGGGTAAGATTGTTAAAAAAAAAACTACTCGATTCAGCTGTAGTTTTACTCATATGCTTAAAAATTAACAAACGATCAAAAATAAGTTCGTGATTTGTATATTTTTAACAATTTTTTCAGGACACGCCCACTTTTAAAAGGCGTCTCCGTTAAAAGTTTTAATTTGCATTAATTTTTTAATGTCAACTTACTATCGGTCGCAGTTTTGAAGTAAAAAGATCAACATTTTGGTTTGTATTCCTTGGTTACGTAGCAAGTTGTAATTCGAGAATTGTTTAATACAGCCATAATCGTTAATTTCATTCAAAATCTAATCTAATCTTTAAAAAAAATTCAAGTTTTGTCTTCTTTTGTTCAAATCAATCTGCAAGCTTAAAATTGAATGTCACTGAGGTCATGGCAATTGCTCTGTCAGTAAAAAATCTCAACTTTGGGCGTGGCACACGCCTTTTTTTATTGCGGCAGCAGTTATTGAACATCGGCCACACAAAATTAATGTTATTGAGTTTTGTTCCTTCCTGCTAAGGAAGAATTTTGTTTCTCGAACTGGACAGCGGCTGGCTGCGGGGGCGAAGGCAAACACATAGAAAAAATAGGGAAAAGGGTATCCATAGTAACAGTTCGTTGCAAACGTTCTCGCTTTTAGTATTTACATTAGAAAGAAAATACATATTCATTTATTCCACATTTTGAGTGTTTTCAAAAAAAAAAAAAGTCCATAATGAATGCACCTCGCTCATTATTTTTCCAGGCAAGCATAGCTTTTATTTTACCACGCTGTACTTGTTTCAACCTTTAAAATAAAATTAACTCTTCATGCATGCAAGTATAGTACTGCTAGTCATTTGGACTTCAAAATTCGTCAAGATTCTAAAAAAAAAAACACTTTTCATTTGGGTTTTAAATTAAAATACCAAAGCTCATTAGGAACTCAAACAAAAAAAAAACATACTTTTTTTTTGACGCTGACTGTAACTTATTAAAGGCACACCAAATTGTCATTGACAAAAAGCAAAATGTTCAATCCTTCACGTAGTCATTTCAATTAAATAGAAAAAAAAATGTTGGTAGGTATGGCAAGTACAAAATTTATAAATTCAAAGAAAAACAAAAAAGGCTTTTGAATATTATTTGTACAACATATTACATAAAAGACAAAAACAAAAAAATCCTCGAGAGTGTGAGTGAGTCCTTTGACAAATGGATCTCTGTCATCACTCGCTCCTCTGCTCCTGCCGCCGCGCCGAGGACTCTGTATCTTTAGAATACTCATATTATATTTGTTGTTGTTTTATTATTTTTTTTTTTTTGTGCGGGATGTCAGAGAGCGCGGGGTATTAAAATTTGTTTGAATTCTATTCAAGGTTCATGTTGTGTTTATAATACAAAAAAAAATGTTTTTTTCTTTTTTCTATTCATATTACAAGAGCTGTTGACAAATTGAATCTTAAAGATGTAATAAGCAAATATTATCCCTCTCGAACAGTTAGCTTTGATCACAGTAGGGTACCCAATTTGTGCGCTGAAATTCGAGCCAAAGAAAAATAATAATACACAATTTTTGGAATGTAAACAAAAGAATATCGTGGAATTCAATATTCTGTTTCAGATAAAACAAGATGAATAAAAAAAATATCATTTCTTTGACAAAAAAAAAATGAAAATTCTCAATCACCGAGGTTGCTCTGGATTTTTTTTTTTTTGAATACCATTTTTTGTTCTTCTTAAAAAGTCATGCTGTATCTTTATATCTTTCCGAATGGAAAACACTTGAATTAAATTTTGAGTATCTTTTTTTTTGTTTTTATTTGTCATTTCAGAAGGAATTGTATCTTACAGCATACCGAAGGGTGTTCAGCGTGGTATGGAAATCGATTTATCCGATAAAACCTACGATGGCCACGAAGAGAGTGACAGATTTGTAGATGGTTTGGGTCAGTTGGTCGATGGCCAAAAGGGAAAGGATAATTTTCGAACGGATATTCACGGATTTGGAAAGGGTAAGTAACAATACGCAATATCGAATAAAAAAAAAAGGGTTTTTGTTTTTTGGGACAGTTTGTCTCTTCTTTTTGTTTAATTTTTTTTTTTTTTTACATTGGATGAAGATTTAGCCTAAGTGGCATTTATATGCTTTTTTTTTATTTTTGTTCCCTATTTTAACTGAAATAGGATATGGCTTTTGTTTTTTTTTTCAAAACTTTTTTTTAGGGGAAGGGGGGGGGGGTGAGAAAATTAACCGACTTAACAGTATAGACCCAAAGGGCTAATGGCTAATGGGACAGACTTGTACTTTTTCCTATTTTGTTTGTGCGGATGGGATAAGACTGAAGCTTAAATGTACTTCTAATTGAATACTTCCTACCCTTCAATTTGCTTACACGACAGGGTTAATGTTAGTTTAGAGAAGAGATAATTTCAAAGAAGATTGGGTAAGCTGTTTCTGTTTAATAAATTGGTGAGTATCCGAGGGAAAGTTGGAAAGACTTTCTTTCGTTGATGTTTTTTTTTTTTTTTTTTTTTTTGGAAAAAGTTCTATCATTTTTTATAGAATGGAGTGTTAATACGCAACTCCGCTTTTTTTAAACAAATGGATAGATAGGACATAGGATTTCCGGTAAATCACTCATAAAAAATGTAGTTTTATTCACTAAAATTATTGAAGTCGGTCTTCAGGTATGGAGACTTGACATTAACATCAACTCTTCTGATTTCTGTTCTGACTTAACTTGATTCTAATTGACAACTATCCATTGGATGGCCGACGACTCTCGTTTAGCTTTTCATGCTTTTTTCCAAATTCTCCTCTTAACCTTTGAGGAAAAAAATGTGAAGAGAATGCATGACAACTTCATGCAAATATGAACTTATCAGTATTGTTTCCTGGGACACAGACAAACAGATACAGATCGCCAACTCTTTATATTTTCTCTCTTTGCCAACTAGCTTGGTGTGTATTTTATTTTGAGTATGTTAAAGCTCTCTCTTAAGCTACGAGCAGACGGCATATGAAAACCCGCAAACGTTTGCGATTCTGACGTCACGTAAAAACTCGCAAACATATCGCAAATTCTATACCCACATCAGTGCTCGCAAACGTGCATATAGGGGTGTTCACACGATATGCAAATTCTGTCCCAAAAGTCGCAAATGCATTTGCGATCAAGGCGTCGCACATCATGTGTTCGCAAATCTGATCGCAAATGTTTTGGTCTATATGCGAGGTGTTCACACGATGTGGAACAATATCCCCATATCATCAATTTCCAGTCATATGCAGGTTTGCGAACATTTGTGAAACTTTGTGTTTTGTGTATTTGGCTTGGGATTCTTGACGTAGCTATAATCTCGAATATTAAAAAGTGCTTTAATTATTCAAAATGTCGAAAAAAAAGTGGGCTTCTATTGCTATTTTGGCATTGGATATGCTAGAAAATGACGAAGAAAATGAAAGCCGCGAAGAATTGAGTTTAAAAAAAATTAAACTGGTTCGTAGTGTGTGGAAAAAAAATTGGCTTCTTCGTCGCCAGACAGAAGGCTTTTGCGCTAAATTGATGCTGGAACTACGTTCTAATGAACCAGAATTGTATCACGGTTTTGTTCGTATGTCGGCCGATCAATTTGACCATTTGCTTTCCTTGGTAGGACCGCGGATTCAAAAAGCGGATACAAACATGCTACAGGCGACAATTTTCGGTCTATGCAATATCTTTTCCGCATTCCAGTCAATACCATCTCATCAACTACCCATTTTAATAGTAATTTTGTATCGAAATTTGTCTTTTTATTATTTTTTTTTGCAATATTCTCCTTATAAAACAGAGAATGTCAGCTGATATTTGCTCGCACATCAATGCATTTGCAATGTCCTGTTTTCGTGTAGTTGCAAATGATTGGGACGACCGCAAATGCTCGCACATGGCTGAAAATTGTCACAATTGATTTGCAAGAGTGTTCACACGATATGCAAAAAAGTCGCAAACTAATGTGCGACTTGGTTGTCGCACATCATCCGCACATGGTTTGCGAGTATATGCGGACTGTCCCAAAGGGGTGTTCAGACGATGTGCGACCAAGAATCGCAAATGATGACGTAAAATTGACGTCAGCGTCGCAAACATTTGCGGCTTTTATATGCCGTGTGCTCGTAGCTTTAAGCTCTTCCGTGCATTTTAAATGGAAAACCAATACACGAAAAAATAAAATGCACAGCCAGAGATGTATGTATACGGTAGTGAATAAAACATTTTAAGGGTGTTTCAGGCAAGAGGATTACGAGCTGGTGGTCTGTCTCTGCATGTCTTTGGCCTGTGGTATAAGAAACTATGTGTAATTCAATGCTTCAATGACTCAAAACTGTTTACTGTCGCTGCGAACCCTGCTTCCCTTGTCCATGAATGGTACTCTCATCAAAGAAAAACATTATTAATCACCGCCTTTAGGACAATCATATCGATCTGATCTGGCAACACTTAATGAGGCGTACATACGTCAAAATCTAGAGTACGATTCTCATATCTGGTCTTCAGGGTCAGAAATATCATTAGCTTTTCTAAAAACAAATCAAAACAGAGCCTTATACTGTTTTTAAATTTCAGCCCCTTTACTTTGCCTTGTTCTAGTTAATAAAATTAGTCACATTCTGCTTGCTGCTGATTCCATGGTAGACACCAGTTAATGCTCGTTTTGTTCTTCCTGTTCCTTTCACGTCAATGTCGTCCGCGAACCCAATTTATTAAAGATGGTGCCCGATGTGCTGGCCCTGGCATAGTGTTCCGTTTGCGTATGACATTTTCAAGCACAATGTTAAATCAGCTGCATGACAGTAAATCACCTCGTCTAAGCCCTCTGGTGGTGACGAAGGTTTCAGTAGAGTCCCTTTCATGGAACAGCGAGTATTCACCGACGTCATCCTGATAAGGCGTATCAGTTTAGCAGGAATTCTAAAGGTGGACATTTCACGATTGTACTGAGTCGCGTCGCGTCATCTAGCAAACTTTCTTCTCACCTTATCTTGCAGATGAATCGGTGCATGTTCCTGGCCACGTCATATAAGGCATGTTTGAACAATTCAGCTGGTGTTCCATTAGATCTGTTCGTTTTAATTCTTGCGACGGTTTGTTTTGACCCATTTTGGTCAGGCCGATTCAGTTCTTGATTGTCATTTAGGTTGACTAGTGTCGGTCACTCATTGGTGGGATCTAAGAAAAATTTCTCTTAAGGTACCAAAAAAGGTATGAATAACTAGGAAAGTTGAAAGCATCGACTGTTGGTAAACCTTAAAAATGATCTTAAATGTTTAAAAATCAAAGAAGTTTCTTAGTATACAAACACATGTTGAGTTTAAGTAGGTGTTATGTCATACTTGAATATTTTCCCTGTCTCACTTTTGGTTTTCCCTAGTTGGATTGGATAAAAAAGTTTCACCCTTCTTTTTCTTAAGGAACTCTAGTTAGACAGAATGGTCTAGAAACTTCTAAAGTGTTATACTTCATAAAAGTTGTTAATTTTTATTTATTTTTATTATACAGGATATGAATGGGTTGGTTGGAGAAATGATACTCCAGGCCTTCTGGATAAACATGTGGAAATAGTTTTTGAATTCGATTCCGTTCGAAATTTTAGCGCAATTGTTTTACACACCAACAACATGTTCTCAAAAGATGTTCAGGTGAGTTTAGAAATCTTTTTTGCACATAATTATCCAAAACTCATAAAGTAAAGTGTGTTTCAAAAAGGAATACAAAACCTAAAAGGTTATAATATTAAATATTTAATTTTTTTTTTTTAATTTTTAACAGGTCTTTGTCCATGCTAAAGTATTTTTTAGTATTGGTGGCCGCCATTTTACCGGCGAGCCTGTACAATTTTCCTATATGCCAGATACCGTTTTGGATCATGCTAGAGATGTGACAATCAAATTACACCACCGAATCGGTCGATATCTACAAGTGCATTTATATTTTGCTCTCAGATGGATAATGCTGAGCGAAATATCATTCATATCAGGTAAAATTTATTTTTGAACTTAATTTCAGAATTATGTGACTCAAAGGCGAAATTTATTGTAAGTTTTTGAAGACACCGAGTAATTAAGACTCCTTGTTTTCTTAATCTTCTCCTTCTTCTATACAGGGTGATTCACCAGCGTTGTGCCAAAAAGCTAGAGCGTGTAGGTTGAGTTGGGACAAGAAAAAAATCGTATAGGAGGGGGGGTCTATTCCCCCCGTTTAGCCGGGAGGGGCAATTTTCTGAAAAATTGACTTATTTTGTAAAAAAAAATATTAAAAATTAACGGCTTCGTTTACAACACCATGTTATACCTTTTTGGAAAGCCAAAAACTTCTTCTTTCATTTTGTTTTTAAATTAAATTGTTTTAACGAATAGTTTAAAAAATATAAATTTTCAAACTCAAAATTTTGAAAAAAAAAATTTGAAAAAATAATTTTAAAATTAATTTTTTTCAAAATTTTACGTAATTAAGTATAATTTTTGTTCTCAGAATTCAACGCTTCCATTAATCATTAATCCAACACTGATATTCGTATGGCTCCACGACTTTTTGTTGCCAAGGTATTCAAAAATAACCGAACCTACTTCTTCACAAAAACACGAAAAAATTGGCTAAATGGTCACTTGTGCCATCCCGTAAGGCTAGGTTTTCTTGTTTTTGTGAAGAAGTAGGTTCGGTTATTTTTGAATACCTTGGCAAGAAAAAGTCGTAGAGCCATACAGTTTTCAGTGTTGGATTAAAGATTAATGGAAGCGTTGAATTCTGAGAACAAAAATTATACTTAATTACGTAAAATTTTGAAAAAAATTAGTTTTAAAATTATTTTTTCAAATTTGTTTTCAAAATTTTGAGTTTGAAAATTTATATTTTTTAAACTATTCGTTAAAACAATTTAATTTAAAAACAAAATAAAAGTAGAAGTTTTTGGCTTTCCAAAAAAGTATAACACGGTGTTGTAAATGAACCCGTTGATTTTAAATATTTTTTTTTACAAAATAAGTCAATTTTTCAGAAAGTTGCCCCTCCCGGCTAAACGGAGGGGAATAGACCCCCCCCCTCCCATACGATTTTTTTCTTGTCTCAACTTAACCTACACGCTCTAGCTTTTTGGCACAACGCTGGTGAATCACCCTGTACACAGAAATTTTTTTGTAGGTATGTATGTATGTATGTCCGGTATGCACTCCTAAACCGCACAACGGATTTTAATGAATTTTTTAGTATAAATAAAAGTTTGGTGTGGACTGGACAATTTTGACAATTTTTTTCAAAACGCTCTAATATTGATATACACTTTCAATCCTTTCAAATCCTTTCTCTACTTGATATGCCGACATCGATATTAAACAAAAACGGCGTGAAAGGCAGAGACCTGGTCCGGTTTCCGGGAACAGCAATTTGATGTAACTCAGGAACAACATTTTGTTGAATTTGCAACCAAGACTTTAGTTGCTGATCAAAAAAATTTCTACGGCAAGATCATGCACCGTGTAGCCAACGGAATTGGCGGAATTTTTTACCTAGACGCTCCAGGAGTCACATGCAAAACATTTCTCATCAATTTGATATTGGCTTCGGTTCGATTGCAGATTGGATTTGGACTCGATATTTCCGTGGAATTTAAACCATTCCGGAATGGCCACATTCCTTCAAAAGAGCAAAATCATTATTTGTGAGGAATGCACCATTAGACCATGGCTAATACAAAATAACTTTACGAGCTCAATCCGATTTCGGAAAAAAAACCAAACAATAGATGGAGCTCTAAATCTTCTTGCCCGTTATTTTCGCCGCCAAAAACTTGCCCGTTATACCTCGATCAACACCCTCAAATGAGCTCAACGCTTGCTTGAAAGCATCATATTTATGGAACCGAATCGAAAAAATCACACTCTCAACTATCGCGTTTGCATTTGGTCTATAATTGCGTCCGCCCAAACATTTGTCAAACAAGTTTCGGACATCATTTTTGTCAAATGCAGTGGACAAGGTTTCCCCGAATTCAACCAGTAACTACAAAAATGCAGATTGGCTGTTTTTTTTCAAATTTTCTATAACTAAGATTTTCCAAAAAAACCCACAAATTAGTGTGTTTGATATCACTGAGAACGATCTAATCTGCCTCAAGGATGATGAAGACGAAAAATTCTATTCTTCACATCATATTATCAAAAAAAAAAAAATTTTATAATCAAAGTCAATCATTTATGGCAAACTTGAGTTAGAGTTTAGTATAAGTTCCCACACAGCGCATGCTGCCTAACTGCCACACACACTTCGTCTTCCTTAAGATTCTTCCAAAGTTTCACTCTTCGTCATCTCTTCACATCTCATATGCCAAAGGAGTCTTATATTTGCCTAATTTCACCCAAGTTTCTATAGTTTCTTTTTTTTCCTCCACTTCATCTGCTCAACGCATAACCATCAACCATCAACCATCAACCAATGCTTTTGTATGTTCTTCCTTTTCAAAAGGATCATATTTCCCAAACGGCAAAATGATTTTTATGCCATCACTCCACCAAAACCAGAAATAGCAAAGTTGTGCTCCACTTGAACTCCGGAGTCGGAGCCGGAGTCCGGACAGCATTTTTGCCAACATCTTTATAAATTTTTCATTTTTTTCCATTTTTCCATTCCAGTAAAAACTTTTTTTTAACAATGAATTGAAAAGAAAAATCCTTAAAAAAGTTTTATTTCCTTAAATTTTTTTTTTTACTTTGGACAACACAGTAGAATTTCGTCTTTTTTCACACAGAACACACACATGAGTTCACCTCCTGAAGGAAGGATATACTAGAGTTAAATTTGTTCGCCGCTCAGTTTTGTTTTTGTATTTTATAGATGAACAGTCATTCGTGTAAGACGAGAGACGAAATCACGTCTGCAGTATAAATTGCATGTTGGTTTCACAAAAATGACGAAACAGGGACGAATCAACCGAACGACCGAACGACCGACTGACTCACGGCTGAACAAATAGGTGAAATAAAAAAATATAAAATACAGCAGCATTGGAGAATCCTCATGATTTATATACAAGGAAAGTGCATTCGCGCATCACTGGGTGCACATTAGAGATGTGTAGTGTGGGTATAGCAGGAGCAGATATCGCCCTCTTATACTCAATGCTCGATGGAATAACATACGCTCCAAGGACGACATGCAGCAGCACTCACAACATCAAAATCAAAATCAAAAATGATGATGATGACGGTGAATGGTTGAATGTTTGTGATGGGACAAAATCCGCACTATGACACTTAAGCATTTTACGCTCCATTCAATTTTACCAATGGGTATACAAAGTACTTTCTATCTACCATCCATCCATCCATCCATCCGTTACGTTACTTTCGTCCTTATTCCCTGCCTTGACGCTCGTCGTGAGTTGTATACTTGTATCTGTTTTTGTATACCTTTGTGGTAAAAGGACGATATGATGGTGACGACGACAACTGAAATGCGTCGGACGGCCGGCACGGCGCGGCGCGGAGGCACTGTCACTGAGCTCCTGAACTGCTGAGATGAGATGATATGCAACATTATTTTACATTTGCTGTGTTTTTGGGCAAAATGCTTCCGGCTATAGGAAACACAGAACGGCATCACCAGGACACAGAAACAGAAACAGAAACAACTCCCTTTGACAGGGAGCGTTTCAAAACTCCGCCAACAGCCAACCCCTACCCACCCCAAGTCTCTTTTACAACACAGTTCTCAATTATGCGTGAATGTTTTCGGGCGGGAGGAGGGGGGGGGGGGGGGCTTTAAATAATCCTTCCTTGGGCCAAACTTGCCTGTGCGGAAAGTCATCGGATCATGTCGCAAACCATTATCACCTACCCTCCAGTAATTTATCTAGGAACACTTTATTTGATAGTCGGGTCGGAGTCAGTGGTTTGTGGCAAAAAGAAATTGATAGGATGGGTGACCTTTTTTTTTTGTTTTTTTTTTTTTTTTTGAAAAACTGACTCAGAGACAGAGTTAACAAGTTGTTTTATTTTCATGCCGAAAACAGTGACAACGGTGGTTGGTTTGTTGGTTCGTCCTGGTCGTCCTGATGGTCGCTGTAGTCGGTCGGTTGGTTGCATGTCTTTAGGCAGTGAACAAGTGAGAGAGATGAATAATGATACTCGAACTTAATAAATAAAATTAAGGACGAAAAATAGATTTATAAGGGTTGATTTTACCAAGTCACAGCGTCACAGGTCATTGTGTGTAAGCAAATCGTTGGTTTTATAAATTTATTACGTTTGTGGAAGGAAGGGGGTGTTTTTTTTGCTTAAAATAGCTGGAAGAAACTGTTTAAACTAACACTTTTGAGATATGACTTCTTTAAAATTTATGACTTGATAACTTCGGATACATTAGAGGGAGATCAACCTGAAGATGACAATTAATTGCAGGCCGGATGTCAAACTTTTGGAAGTAACATAATCGGTTTCAGGACCGTCGATTTATATTTACTGACCTTTTAGTGTTAAATTTGTGAAGCTTTCCCGGCGTCAGAACGAATGGAAGATGCTGTTAAGTCAGCACCAATGGAGAGGAAACTTCTTCATGACAGGAAATCATTTTCAAGAACGATTTTTTAGCAACTTTTGATTCAAGTTTTACTCATGAAGAACGTTAAGAGGGATGCAGTGGGACTTGGGAGAAGTTTTCCCATTAATAATGACTTATAACCTTCAAGACCTCTGTTGCCGTATACATTTTCAGGATGTTTTAAGATAAGTGTCAATTCGAGGTTTTTTTTAAAACACACACTGGAGAAGCTAAGCCAAAACACCACGAAGCACAATTTGGAATCAAATTATCTATATGCACTTGCACTTTGCGAAACTTGGAAGACTTGGCCATCCATAATACGCGAAAGAAAAAGGAGTAAGTGCCAAAACCGAACGAAAAGTTTCTTTCCGATCTTTTAAATAGACCAGTTGGCCGTAATAGCGTTTAGAAACAAGAAGCATTTGTCTCTTTCTTTCTCTTTGATTTTTTTTAATGACAGATTTTCGTGCTAAATTTACGACTGAAAGTGTATACGTACGGAAACAAAAGTGAACGAAACTTGCCGAAACTTATCAAAAAATCATTTCGGGTTGGGTATACAATAAACATATCACACGTCTTTTAACTGTTTCGTAAGGCAACGTTCGTACCCATTCTTCAATATGTAATAGGTAGGTAAAAATGACGGTTTTCAGTGAGCAGTGCGCCATTTTGTTAAGAATAAAAATAAATAATTTTCAAAACAGCTCCAAGCGGTGCCGGGACCTGTGACTTAGACTCTCAACCATTCATGTGTGTGCATTAATATTCAGCAGTTATGGAAGGGACCTACAATTTGCCGCTGAATCCGAAAGGCTAACAGAGAAACACTTTCCATGACATGATTTAGGTACTCTTGGAGGATATTTCAAGAAGAAATAAAACGCATATAATTTAATGTTATGGCCAAAATTTAGCTTTATTATAAAGATAAGGGTTCGCCATTATGTTTAAAAAATGATTTTGAGCAAGTGGCCACCGCGGCTGGCTAGAATAAATTCTTGGCGAGCGATTTTGACGACCGAATATTGGATTTAGCGCGCGATACGTCGCGTGAACCAAACCATTATTTTGGTAATAAATTTGCACGATTTGCAAACGTTGTTCAGGAGTAAGTCTATTAATTATGAAATGGCAAACCAAACTGAGCATAAATCAAGTGACAGCTGTCAAAAAGACCAACTCCGATAAAAGTATTGCTAGATTCAAAATCACACTTCTAAAAAAAACACCCCCTTTATAAATCTGTTTGCGAAAACTCTACGATCATTTTTGACAACAAAAATGCCATATGCGTGTAATATGCCCTGTACAGCAACATAGGCCTTAGGCGATGAATTGACGATATAGAGAGAAAATCTCCGTAATTTGTTTCGAGTGTCCACGTCCACTTCTCCAAGGAAAAGGAGCCCACATTATACCTACTCTTATTAAACTGCATTTCAACAAATCTGACTCTGAATTCAGCTACAAAAAATTTTAGCATGATAAACTATGGTGCAGAGTCTCCCTACACAAAATGCCACTCAACTTTAACGAGTGTTAGCTAATTGCTTGAACCCATACTTTCCCCAGGGTAATTCATTTCGTGGTTCCAAGTAAGTAGCATTGGCATTTGACACCTGTCAAACTCAGCTGTCGTCTGAAGTGTCATAAAAATAGCTGAATGATTGTGTTTGCCATTTACGGAAGTGACTCGGTTAGCCATCGAACAATGCCATAAAATTATTAAACCTTACTACAAAAGTTGATGTTGAAACAACATACAATAAACACCGATTTTTTGAAGAACATTTTCTTCAGTATGATGATGCACATTTCTCGCTCGGTACATATACAGTACAGCCTCGCTAGTCCGGACACATAAAGTTTCGACCGTGTCCGGAATAGCGAAATGTCCGGACTATAGAGACAAAATTAAATACAATGAACAACCAAATTTTCTCAAAACCTTTTTATTGCAAATAGAAGTATATGTACACATAATTTAAATATAATAAGTACAAAATGTACGTATGTAAGCAATATGTAGGTGCGCATTTTAATTTTTTTTTTGAACTCTTCGTTAGGTCTTCGTTATCCCATTGCTATGCCAGTTCTGGCCATAATATTGACCAACTCTTTTTAATATTTTTCTCTCCAATACTTTTCCAGGATGAATCTAAAAAAACAACATCTCGCAAATTGATTTTTTTTAAGATATTTATATTCTGGATTAAATTTTGATCCATCGGCTGCAATACTGCAGTACAATTACGAGGTAAGAATAAGACTCTGAACTTGGGATCAAAGTTTATTTCGTCCTCTTTAGGATGAGATGGGGCATTATCCAAAACCAAAAACGCTTTCAACGGCATGTTAATCTCTGTCAAAAACTTTTTCACACATGGAATAAAATTCTTCTTGAACCAATCAAAAAAATCGTTGTAGACATCCAGCCTTTTTTGGTAGCTTTATAATATGCTACTGGTAGATTAACATTCTTAAAAACCCTGGGATTAACTGATTTTCCGATACCTAAATAAATAAAAGTAACGCGATCTTTGGATATTTTTCTGTCAGGAGCAGATTTTTCATTCGCATGAACCCACGTCCTTCCTGGAAGAACCCTCCAAAAGGCAGCTGCCTCACCAGCATTATAACTTAATCTTCACTTACGTTCATTTCTGGAATCACTCTTAAAAATTTTTCTTGAAAAGGTTAACAGCAGCAATGTCGCTGGATACTTTTTCGCCACAAATCTTAAGACATCGAATCACATTGCGCAATTTAAATTTGTTCAACCAACCAGAATTTGCTGCCAAATCTTCTTTACCTGTCATCTCTTTGTAAAAGAGTTGGGCTTTGTTCTGAATCATATCTGTTGAAATTGGCACATGGTGATTTCTTTGTTGGATGAACCATGTCATGTCCTTGAAAAATGGATTCATATTTTTAGACCTTAAATTTTCATCTAACCTGATCCTTGGAATGTGTTAGATACAAATTTCTGAATTTTCGTCTTATTCATTTTTATATCAAAAACAGTTGACTTCGAGACTTTCTGCTACTTGTCTTACTTTCAATATCATCCAAAATTTTACGTTTCTCAGAAAGTATCAGAGGGACATACTTCATTTTCTTTGCAGAAACCATATTAAATAATAACACCAAGAAAATATGCCTTATCCTTAGAGAAATCTCACTCACAATGAAATATAACATAGCATGAAAAATCAACAACCACAAACATAAACTATCAATAAGTAAACGGTTAAAATGTCTAAATTCCACAGCCAATTACAATCGACAAAACTAGTAGGGGATTCCCCGTAATCGTATAAATAACAGTTTTTCCAATGAACATAGTCAAATAATATGTACATATGTACACTGTCCATACGCATTTTAGTTCGCTGTCCGGACTGCAGAGGTAAAATTTTGAAAGTGTCCGAAACATAGAGGTGTCCGGACTACTGAAGTGTCCGGGCTAGCGAGTGTCCGGACTAGCGAGGCTGTACTGTATATGCAAAAAAAAAAATTGTCCTCAAATGGAGCTAAGAAAACCCACAAGTGATCCAAGAGGAGTCTGTTTGTTGTGCTCTATGGTCGAAAGAAGTCATTGGTCCGTGTATTTCTTCGAAGATGCCAGTATACAGACGGTTACAGTCAATTATGTGCTATATGGTTGAATGACCGTATGGCTCTACGACTTTTTGTTGCCAAGGTATTTAAAAATAACCGAACCTACTTCTTCACAAAAACAAGAAAACCTAGCCTTACGGAATTTTTTCGTGTTTTTGTGAAGAAGTAGGTTCGGTTATTTTTGAATACCTTGATAACAAAAAGTCGTAGAGCCATACGGTTTTCAGTGTTGGATTAAAGATTAATAAGAGCGTTGAATTCTGGGAACAAAAATTGCACTTAATTACGTAAAATTTTGAAAAAAATTAGTTTTAAAATTTTTTTTTCAAATTTTTTTTCAAAATTTTGAGTTTGAAAATTTATGTTTTTTGAATTATTCGTTAAAACAATTTAATTTAAAAACGAAATGAAAGAAGTAGTTTTTGGCTTTCCAATAAGGTATAACGCGGTGTTGCAAACGAAGCCGTTGATTTTTAATATTTTTTTTTACAAAATAAGTCAATTTTTCAGAAAATTGCCCTTCCCGGCTAAACGGAGGGGAATAGACCCCCCCTCCTATACGATTTTTTTCTTGACTCAACTCAACCTACACGCTCTAGCTTTTTGGCACAACGCTCGTGAATCACCCTGTATAATGAAAACATTCATATCTTGAAAATTCTAAACACCAAGGCAACATTGGGGCTTCTCTATCGTCTCACTTGTTTTGCCTTCAATCCCTGGTTGGATTTATGAGTTATATCTTATATATAAAAATAATTTGCCAAAATACCACGAGTTTTATTGAATTTATCTGATCGAAGCACCAATATTTCTAAAAGTAAATCAAGGACCAACCAACCCATTTCCAGGACAATGCATCATATTGACATTCATAATACATTTTATAAGCAATTTCTAAATACTAAACTGCGATCTTGGTAAAAATAAATAGGAAACACTGAAAAATTAAATGCTTCTCAAAATGATTCCCTACTTTTCAAAAGCTAAGAAAACACAAGTTCCCTAAGACTTCGAGCATCCTTAATAAATGCTTCTTTTTTGTTTCTCCATAAGCACTAAGCACCCAATATTTGTATAAAAAGTTGTCAAGACCTTCTCTAATGTTTTGCCTGAAAATATAAATCTTATAACCCAACAAAACAATTTCCATCTTCCATCTTGACCTGCATATTGTACTAATAATAATAATAATAAAAAAAAAAAAATAAGAAACACTTCCTCCTCCCAAGGGTGATAATAACACACCCTAAAAACAAAACAAACAAAAAACTTCTAGGACCCTCCAAAGAGGTTTTATATTATTCACCCTCAAGCATTACAAGTACTCTCCTAACTCAAACTCAAACCTTTCTTGCTAAAATCTAATTATGTACTCATAGCCGCAAAGCGTTAAAGTGAAATAAAACTGACGCTTCTCTCTTATTACAATATTCTCTCCGGCTCGGCCTCCTTATTCAATCAACTCTTCGCCGGCCGCGCGCTATCTGGACGACATATAAATATAAAAAAAAAAACAAGGAACTCAGACTTCCATTGTTTAACCCTTTTACTAGCTTCCCTACGTTCATATACATACATACATATAATGTATATACCTGGCTCTAGCTTCGTTCCATTCCAAGTCCATGAAAAGGTGGACGTTAAACTTCTTTTCAAAAGTAGAAGAAGTATAGCATTTGAGTAGGTAAGGTACCTATACAACAAAAAAAATGCTCCCGCCGCCGCTTCGCCCTTTCCAACGCTAATGCCAACGCCAACGCCCACCATCCAAGAAACTTCATAATGCTCCGCTTGATTTGAAAATATCTTAAAATTTAATATTGCCAAACTGTGAAAAGTTTCACCACACAATAGCTGTTCATAATTTTTCATAATGTTACTTACTATGTCGGGCAGGATACGCTTTCCAGAGATAGCAAGGTTGATGGCTCGGTGGCAAAGGCAGCAAGGCGATGCGATGGTGACGCGACGAGGCGAAGAGAGCCATGACGTGAACGTGAATTCATTTTCGAAACTTTTTTCGTTGTAGTTTTTCTTTTTTCTGTTTTTCTTTATTGTCTCCATCATCCTTAATGTTGGAGGCAAGAAGATTTTTCTTACAATCTTTCTTCCTCTGCTCCGGTCGTTTTCGTCGTCCTGGTTCTCGTCCTTAAAGAATATAAGATGACGGAATGGACGACGAACGATGACGGCGGCGAGGAGGTTGCTTTCTTTTCTTTGGTGTCTTCAAAAACTACTCATATTTTAGAACTTTATTCTTCTTTTTCGTGCTCGCGTGTTTCTTAAATTTTTTTTTTAGCTAAAAACTTGTTGTTGCCTTTTCTTAACCAAAAATAAACATATTCTTTTTCTTTATTTCTTTTCATGTAACTATACGTACCTACACCTAACCACCAAAATGAATTCTTTTCAAAACGTAAATATCCTCAACGCTCGACGTCGCGTCGTTTTTTCCCATGATAGTGCCAGTAGTGGGAAATTTCACGGACGAAGAAATAAGCGGAAGTACGTCGCCCCAAGATACACCAGAGTACCCACTACAGAGGGATGAAGTTCAAACGAACCCCAGCAAAGGAGAACGCAGCCACGTACCACAAAGTATGATTTTTCTTTTTATTTTTTTACTTATACTTGTCGAAGTCCTTTCTCATATTTTTTTACCTAAGGTACTCTACCAAATTCTCACCCACTCTCCTTATACACAAAAAAAAAAAAAAAAAATCACTCCTTTTTCTATTGTTGCACGCCAACTCCATAACGCCATCATCGTTGTTGTAACCGCCTCCTGAACACATCCGTTATCTTCCCACTTCTTCTTCTTATCATCATCCTCTTTTGTTGAGCTTCATAATGATGCACAGCACATACACCAACCAAAAAACCACCAAAAGAAAGGAAAAAAAAGGATCAAAAACATACAAAAAAAAAGATGTCCTAAAAGGAATTCCATTTAAAGCGGTTCTTTTTTTTTTGTCTTCAACGTTCAACCCACACTCTGCTCTTCTTTTTCCTAGGATGCTGCTTTATTTTCACTTACTTTATACATTTTTGCGGTCTTCCATCATCACTTCCTCGGTTTTACATTGGTTCTTTCTCTACTTTTTCGTCGTCCTTTTTTCGTCTTTTTTTTTTGCTTTGTTTGCACTTTACACTAAATGCGTTCGTGATGTGTGTTGTATATTATCCTTTTCTTTTTATACTTCCATTGTAGTAATTTCGCCGAAACCTATCGACCAGGAACCGGAACCAAATTTCGTCGGAGCGATAATAGCCATACTGACTACAATCATCCTTTTACTAGTGGCTGCTATCCTTTTGATAATTGCCAAGAATAAGCGTGCGAGAGGAAGCAATGTCCTTGATGCATTCCAGCATACCTTCAATCCGGATTCATTGGGTGCTGACAAGAGGCTAAATATAAACATGAAGGTGAGTTTTATCTTAATTAAAAGGGAGATGTGGAGTGTGTACTTTGTATACTCTATCAGCTCTATGTCCTCTATATGTGTGTGTGTGTGCAGGTAACTAAAGGTAATTGGACAGAGCCACCTAGCGGTCATTAGTTTTAAGCACTCAGGTTTAGATGTTGGAAAGGAAAATGAGGAAAAGAAAATTATATATTGCAGCAAACTTACAATCTAAAATCTAAGGAATAATTAAATAAGGTGTTTGCACACTGAATACGACGACTATTTCATGGAACAGGGTGTTCATTTTTAAATTGCATGAGTGAGGGTATTGTACAAACTAATCATATGGTTGATGGCTTTTAAATCGAAGTTTTAGGAAAACCCAACTCTGAAGAAGGACTTCAAATTTTAAAATAAATAATGAAAGGCATCACTTCAAATCTTCCCCACTTTTGGTGTTTCCAACTCGTTCTATGTTAAGTTTGTCTTGGGCTAAGACTCCGAGGCTTTAAAACTTGGCCATTATTTACTGTCAAAGCCGTTCGTTTTAAAGAGTGTTGGTTCTTGAAGAGTAACGTTCTTTACGAACTTTTGTATACCTTAACTGTATAGATAGTACGCTATTTTAAAGCTAAAACAAGATAATTTGCGCTTCTCAAGGCATCGTCCAAAATGCCTTTGCTCTCCCGAAGATTTTTACGAACAACAACTGAAGTTGCGATCAAAGTTTAATGCACTACTCATGGAAGGAAGGCTCGTACAAAAGCATTTTTATCCAGTGTTGACAATTACGTTTAAAAGAAAGCTGAAAATCAATATCAAAAATCGTGAACTCACAGATAGTTTCCTTTTTCACTATATAAATGGAAATCATAAATTCAGTTTATTAAGCTCTTTCACATTCGGCCAGTGTGGCTAATTAACTTATTATTTTATTTTAGAGATTGGAATGTGATTTCTAAAATATTTAAAAAAAACCCTTTTTTTTGAAAAAAAAAAAAACTGGTCCGACGATTTTGAAATTTTTTTCCCTTGATATTCAGAACATTAAAAGAAAACAGAAATCACTTAGCTAGTGATTTTAAGGTGATTAATAAAATGTTATATGAGTTTTCCCTGCTTTTTTCCAAAATTTCCAGCTCCAAGACCACTGTCACACATTAGAGCAAGTTCGGACCCAGTCGTGCACTTTATTATTTATGTGTATAAACTAAATGCCAGACAGCGCGCTAAGACGAATTTTGTACTTCATTAAAAGAGTGTAAATTTTACATAAACCTGGGAAAGCCTTGAGAATTTGCATTAAGTCCTTCGAAGCAAGATATAAACAACAATTTGTACATGAATAAACTCAACAGTGACAACTTTGCTTCGTAAATGCCGATTGAGCAGCAATAGGCTGCAGTGTTTTTAAAATCTGCCATTTCATTAGGCCTGTACTGATTACTAAAAGTGTTTGTTGGAGAAAGTATAGTTTGCAAGCTCTTTCTAAAGAATAAGAACAAATTTCCTTCTAATCGTCTTTGGGACAATTGAGTAATCTACATTAGCACTCTGGCATGTCACTGATGATCGTAAAGCAACGAAGGCTAGAACTCGGTTTATTTATCCTAACACTGCCAATGCAGCTATCCATTCGAAATAAATAAATGTGAATTTGAAAACTAGTTGGAGAGTTAGAGTCTGAAAATTAGTCGAAAAATCATTGTTAAAGATAGGAAAAAAAGAGTGGGAAATAAAACAGAGCCTTGTGGCACACCACCAGCATTTGTTTCATAAATGTTCAACTAAAAACTATTCGAAAAGACTCGAGAAACGAATTCGTATATGGGTCTAGATAACTAACTCACTAAATTGAAAAATATGAAAATCTATTCTAAGGCCACTTCTATAAACAGGTTAAATACAAATCGACGGCTAAACTTCATAACCTCTCGTAAGTTGTTTTTGCAAGTTTTTCAGAAATCAAAAAATACCTGATTGTATATTTATGTAATACCTCATAAGTATACACTGCCCGACAACCGATTAGCGCCCCCTATGCTAATTGTTTTTGGAGCTTAATATCAGCTTTTCTACTAAACCTTTTGAAACGAATTTTTTACCAATGAAATTTTATAAAATTATACGTGAAAAGAAATGAAAGTAATGGTGGTAACTCAATGAATAACATTTTGACAGAATTTTAAAGAATTGAATATGAAAAAACTACTTTTTTTGCCACCCTTAAAAAGGCGAGAAAACGAGGCGTTGCATCTTTCAAATTTGGCTAAGAGACGGTTTTTGTTTTATTTTAATCGTTTTATTTTAAATGTTCAGCGTTAGAAATCATTCTTTACACAATCCTCACGCATGCTTTTACATGCTTTAGGTATTATATAAAGAAATTATACGACTCCTTACCCAACAGGATGTACAAGATCATAGTTTCTACCCATTTTCTAACGTTATTCGGCATTTTAAAGGAGGGGGCGCTAATCAAATGTCGCAAAAAAAAGATTGGATTTTTCATATTAAATTCTTTAAAATTCTGTTTTAATGTTTTTCATTGAGAAACCATCGATATTTTCATTTCTTCACGTATAATATTATAAACTTTTATTGGTTAAAAATTCGATTCAAAAAGCTTAGAAGATAAGCTGATATTAAGCTCCGAAAAGAAGAAGCATAGGATCTCTAATCGGTTGTCGGGCTGTGTACAAGAATTCAAAATTCCATTTACTTGCATATAGTATGAGAATCACGAGATACTGCTCAGTTTATGGAATGGGATTTATAATACTAGTTTTTGAATGTTTTCATTCTTAAAAAAAGTACCAAAAGATGGCTCAAAATTTTCTGATTATTTTGCATTAATATTTTTTTCCGAATTTTTTGACTTACGAGGTTATAAAGTTTAAACGTCGATAAATGAAATTAAAAGTCGTATTTGAACTTTTATATGTGTACTAGCAAACCCATGCCCGCTTCGCTGAGCAGATTTGCAATGGGCTGTTGCCTCTTAATAAAATTCAGTTTAGCCAAGAGGCGTATAAATTGAGAAATGCAAATATTAAAGGGTATAGAAAGAAAACTTTGAATAAAATTCGTTTTTTAAATATCTTACATTTTATTCAAATGCTTTCTTATAAACCATTTATATCAAACTCATTTTTAATATTTTTTTATTATATAAGATAAGAAAAGATAAGATTAAATCAAAGAAATATTAATTCAATGAAAAAAGTACGCCATTTTATTGCTTGAATTTATTTTAGTTTTAAAGAAAAAAATAATCGAAATCTGCGAAGTGGTTTTTTTAAATGGCAGAAGACATTTTACATCCAATTCATGTCAGTTCAAGAAATCCTGATCTTGAGGCTAATGAGGAGATGCATAACCAGGCTTTGCTCTTGATCGAAGATATGTGTTACCTCATATGTGCGGCAGTTTGTTAGTCTTTCCAGCCAGCCCCAGATCGCAGAGTGAAAGACTCATTTATTAGAGAATTCGAACGTGAACGTGAATATGATCGATATGAATTAGACCAATCAGTTCAAACGAATGAACTGTTGAACCCAAAAGAGAAGAAAGTTTATGATAAATTAATTAATACAATTGGTGATGGAAATGGTGGCTTATTTTTAATGTATGCCCCAGCTGGAACAGGAAAGACATTCCTCATGTCATTGATTTTGGTCACTATTCGTGCGAGATCCGAAATTGCGGTAGAAATTGCTCATTCAGCGTTGAAATTGCCATTAAATCTTCAAACTACTGAACAACCGACATGTAACATTGCAAAACACTCTGCAATAGAAAGTTTTAGTAGCCTTACAAATCACATCTGGGATGAATGCACAATAACGCATTGGAAGCTCTTTATCGAACCTTAAAAGATCTGTCCAATTTCGGCAGCTAAGGATAGAGATGTGAATGACTTAAACCTTATAATTGAGAATCAAATCATTCAAATCTATTGACTGTGTAACAAACGAAGATGAAGCCACTGATTATCCAACTGAGTTTTTAAACTCCTTAGATGTACCTACCTGACTTACCACAGCACAATTTACAACTGAAGGCGGGCTCGGTAGTCATCAGCTTCGAAATCTAAAACAACCAAAACTATGCGATGGAACGCGCTTGGTCATAAGAAAACTGAAGAGTTATGTGATGCCCGCGATCATACTCAACGGAAAATTTAAAGATGAGTTTGTTCTCATTCCGAGGATTCCAATTTCCAATTATCCCAACAGATAGGCTCTTTGAGTTTAAACGAATTCAGTTCCCAATTCATCTTGCCTTCGCCATGACAATTACCAAATCTCAATTCCAATACTTGACTGTTTGTTTTCTCAACCCATGCTGCTTTGCTGAGCAGATTTCACAATCTAAAAAAGTCGTACAATTTTTCAATTCGTCAGGCTGGAGAAATGCTAATACTTAAGGAAGCAGAAAGAAAATATTTGAATAAAATGCGTTTTTTAAATTTCTAACATTTTATTCTAATGCTTTCTTATACACAACATTCTTTGTATAACCATCTTTAACATAAATAAAAAGTGCGAACGGTTTCCCTACTCTAGAACACCCAACATACAGTTGACCATGAGAAATCAATACCGCAAATTTTCAAAAACTGACCTCGGGCTTTATTTATAGTGATGGCAAAAGCAAGGCGAATAGGAAATTGATGACGTTTAAAATCAAATGGCAAATCAGGTGGAATTATTGGAATTCTGGAGATCAAAACATCTTCCCCTTTATATTTGCCACTAATAATCCTAGCTTCAATTAGATTGTTCATTCACTTTTTTCCAGCTAGTCTAGTACCATTGCAAAGTTGGCATTATAAACGGGGCTCCAATTTATAGAGCTAAATAATGAGGTGACAGTCCCGCTAAATCAATCGAATTCAAAAGTTCCGTCTAATAATTCACTACGTCATCCTCATTTATAAATGCATCAACTCATTTGTTGGCAACAAATTGTCCATCTATTTCTTTTAAAATAGATGCATTAATTTCAGCGACATCTATATTTTTGCCTTTAGCTCTTTCACTTAACCAAGTACGATTTTTATAGTTCTCCGAAATACTTGGAAACACACTTTGAACCAATTTTTTCTTTGAATTCCTTATACAATAGAAATTTGCAGTGTTATTTTGCCATTTGAACTATCAACGTCAACGGACATTTTTCCATTTCCAATATCCAACAGCTGCTTTGAAAATTCTGCAGCAGATGGATAACTTTAGTGAGTGTTTTAACAATATATCCACAAAGGAGAACATTTAAGGCATTGACATCCGCAGTAGTCGATCGGGGTATGACCGGCAAAGTTTGTCTGAAGTCACCCGCCAACAATATAATGGCGCCGCCAAATATTACTTGGCTACCTCGCAAATCTTTCAGAGTTCGATCTAAGGCTTCAAGTAACTTTTTGTGTGCCATTGTACACTCATCCCATACAAAAATCCTACACTGTCGCAAGACTTTGGCCATTGCCGACGTTTTAGAAATATTACATGTAGGCGCTTCGTTAACCTGGATGTTTAAAGGCAATTTAAGTGCAGAGTGCCCTGTACGACCGCTATTAATTGATTGCATACTGGCAAGTGCATTTGCAACATATGCAACATACGTAGCGTACATGGTATTATTTTTTTTACAGACAAACCTTGTGCAAATAAATACCTATTGGGCAATTAAAGAATCATTAAATTTGGTGTTGTCAAACTCGAGATATAAATGGTCAAACATAAATCAAACTCATTTTTATATATATAGAAGAAGAAGATTATCATTGAAGTCTTTAAAAGAACTCTTTAATTCATCAAATCAAATTAACCGGTCAACTTTTATAACACCTACAGTCATTTTCATTTGGTGCTCAGTTAGAATGGTTACCTGGAAAGTGTTCTGGGAGTTTTACAAATTGGTGTTTTTATAGACTTGGAAATTTTCATTTTTTCATTTCATTTTCATTTATTTCATTTTAAAATATAGGCAGTACAGAAAAAGAATTAAATTCTTATTATTAGTACTTAAAACTATATTATTTAAGTATTTAAGTTAAGTATTTAAGTTAATTAAAAAAAAAAAGAGGATAGGTACTAAGGAAAGAAAAATGGGACGAAAAAGGGAAAAGAAAGAAAGACATAGATGAGAGGAGGAGAATGAAAGAAGTGATCTAGAACCTTTCTAAGATAAAATACCATTTGTATTGGAAGTTTTAACATACACATATAGAGATTTCCTAAAAGTTTGGCTGGTCTTACAATTACGGATTGATAAGGGTAATGAATTCCATAGCCTTATAGATTGAAAGAAAGCCAACCTCTTGCTTTCCAAATAGTTAAAAGTTCTACTGGATGCTGCGAAATGTATCTTTTCAAAAAGGTACTAAGGCTCGCTCTACTGCTTCGCACATTGAAAAGTAATATACAGCTTCTACAATTTAAAAACTCTTTAAGTGATAATCCCAAGATTTGTTTGCCAAACATATGTAGATACCTGATTGAAATGGCGGCCGGTGGCGTTAATTAAACACATGCCGCACATTAATTGTATTGAAAGCTACTTGCAACTTTCTCATCGGAACTGAATCGAGACAACTATGTAGACTATAGAACTATAACTGATTATCGGAATTAACAAAGTTTTTGCAAGTCTCATTCTAGAGGCTTGAGGTGTAAACTTTGCCGAGAGGTAGAGCTGCCTTACACTTCCATAGATTGATTTGGTGATGGAATTCACATTATATATATATTTTGTGCTTGGAGAAGACTATACTTTTGGACTTATCAGGGTTGAGATAAAGTTTATTATATAACGCCCATTTTTGAGTTTTAAGCAGATCTTCGTTCATTCTGAAAACACAGTCCTCGGAAAATCCAATTTGACAGGATCGTTAAATGTGCACATTAACGCTATTGCAGGCATTTGGCAAATCATAAATAAATAATGAGAACAACAGGGGTCCCAAAATGTATCCTTGTTGAACACCGCTTTGATGAATAAGGGATCTGAGATATCACAGCCCAATTTGACGATTTGGCTTTTCTCTTTATCAACGCAGTTGATAAATGACTAAAACCATACAAGTTAGACAGTTTACTACAAATAATCTTATGGTTTACGCTATCAAAAGCTTTTGAAAAATCCAAAAGGCACAGAATAGTTAAGTTATTTTTATCAAACTCCATCTTTATAACTTCCAGTATTTTTATTGCCGCTGTTACACAACTGTGATAAGATCTAAAGCCACATTGTACAGAACTAAGCAATTTGTTTTCCTTTATATGATTATTTATCTGGTTCCGAACAATGGTTTCAAAAATTTTCCAAAGTCAAGGTAAAATACTGATGGGCCTGTAATCTTCAGCGCCCTTTCATTTTGAGTTCTTAGGTATCGGAGTTACCTTCGCCCTTTTCCAAGATGAGGGAAATTTCGAAATTGTTATACAAGAGTTAGTCAGATTTGTTTCATTGAAAAAATGGCATCTTAAAACAGTTTTTGACCATATCTCCTTTGTTAATCATTTTACGATAAAAGTATCCATAAACCAAATTAAACTATATAAAATTTCCTTTAATTTATTTCATAAGCTTTTTTTTTTGTCAAATATGTAAATAATTCCGATCCGAAAAAAAGTTTCACTTGCATCGTGGTTTCATAAAACCATACAATTTATTTTGTTATCTTATTGTAACAACTGTAAAAAGGATACCTTTTTTAAGTGTTGTTTTAAATAAAGAGCACCCGTTCAACCGCTCATGCGAAAAAGATTTTCTTTTTGTTGTACCTTATCTTTTTTAGTTGTTATAAGAGCTATAAAAGTAGGTTCATTACAATTTAAATAGAAATCATTGTATTGTTTAATCGATAGGGTTTATTGAGAACAAAACCATATATAATTTTCCAACACCTTTGCATGTTCTAAATTCAATTTTTATTTAATGTTCATTCAAAGTCTTTCACAAAATAAATCCAAACAAAAAAAACCCCCCCGACTTAAAAGTATAATCCTTATTGATTTTGGAACACAATTCTTAAACAAATTGTTTTTACTCTCAATACATGTATATAGTTACAATAGAAAAATTCATGATAACTGAGTAATCGTTAGGAAGCTTAACGATTTTTTTTTCCTAAACCCATTCATATGTCCGATTTGAAATAATTAAAACAAAATTGATAAAATCATAGCACAAAATTCCATATTTGTGTAGTAATAATTAATTTAAAACTTAAAACGAATAAAGCCATATTGATTGAAAGTTTAAATTTTTTTATTTCCATACCTATACACATAAACATTTTACAAAAAATCCTTACTAATCCTAGTTGAATCAGAATTGCCATCTTTTTCAGGTTGCAATGGATGACAACGAATCAATCGATAAGAACAGCCTCTACCATAAGCCCTTCAATGTAAATATGTATACGAGTGCGGCAAGCGGATGTTCAATGAATGACTTGCAACGCCATCATGTAACACCAGACTATACAGGTAAAATAGTGTAATTTGAATAAGCACAGCAAAAAAATATCCATTTTTTCATGTTTTGCATGTATGTGTTGTGTATGTATTTTTTAATAACTAGGTAATTACCGAGTTTGTGTGTGGTTGATAAAAAAATTTATTTAATTGTTATTATAACTATACAAAAAAAAAGATATTACAATATAGTTACTATCGACCATAAAGGACAAGAGAGAAGAGATATATGATATTATTATTAATGTTGATAGTGGATGTGTTGGTGGAATTATTTTTGAATTTTTATTATTTTCATAGAATTGTTCTGATTTAATTAATGTGGTTTATGTATTATTGTGCTGAGCTGAGTTGTATTTATTAACATTTTAATTGAAGCTTAGGAACAGAACAATGTATTATTTTGGAAAGTTTTTACACATACCTGCTCTCATATAAAAAGATTGTATATACAATATTTTGTATTAAATTTATATCGATGGGATACTTGTGCTAACTTTAATAGGACTAATTATTCAATATCTATAGTATTAATAAATAATTATTTTTTTTATTGAATTTTGAGTTTTATATCAACAAAACAGCATTAAAACGATTAGCCATTGTTAGGAGCTTCGCTTTTTCTTTATACTATGGTTAGTTTTGTTTTAAATTGTTTTGCTAATTCTGGTTTAATTGGGGCAAATATTTATTTGTTAAATTAATCATGTTTTAAATTTATTTAAAATCGTATTTCAAAAATGCATTTTTTGTCATTTTGACTTGCTTTATAGGGTTCGAGGTTTTAATCAAATATGAAATTAGGTTGATAGCGATGCCAATCCGTCGGTCAAACTTCATGCGTAGCAGTTTAAAAATAAAGGGTATCTTTCAAGTAACGGTGTTTTCATTTTGGATTGGTTCGAAAACGGATCTAACAATTTTGATTAAACTCAACATTTAGAAAACCGAAAGCATTTCTGGCAATACTTTTTATATCCTATTCTATAGAATTACAAAAAATAAAAAATATTAAGTGGGCCATATCTCCCTGCATATGTGTGGGAGAGATGCCACATTGAAAATAAGCTTAATTTTTATTTGTATTTTAATGTAAAGCATGTTGTCTGCATTCCTCGTTACGTCCACAGTCAGTACAGAGGGTGTTTTCGGGATTTTTGTTGCGTGTTCAATTTTCATGATGCCATTTGCAAGCCGAACAATTTTTCGGCTTTTCGAAGAGACATTTTCTGCTCAATGCCTTTTCGAGCTTCATTTAAAGCATCTTCTGTCCAACTTCTTCTGCTTGTCTTGCGGATATATTTTTGCGGCATAATCAAGCTTAATTTAATCTTTCAAAACAAAAAAACAACAAAAATCTTCTCAAGAAAAAGTGCGGCATCTATCCCTGTAGAGAGGGAGAGATGCCGCACAACGCTTAAGGCAATACAAAAACAATAGGATATACAAAATCACAACAACAACTTCTCACAACACTATTTAACCATTCAAAATACTAACATTTAAAGAAACTCACGATAACTTCTTTCCGCATCGACAAATTGCAACCGACTGAAAAAACTTGGTTGTCTGTAAAGTCGGTTTACGGACGATAATTTTACGTGATAACCAGTTCACAAAACAATTCATGTGCATAGGTATCTCTCTAACCATCAACCACCCAACCTACCTACAACCACCCACCATTTTTTAATTTTTTCACCACTTGACCGCCAACCTTCCACCCCCACATACATCAAAAAACCAATAGCCCACCTTTTTTTCCTCCTCCCCCACACAGTAAATCTCCCTTCCTAACCACTACCAATCACCCACACCAACTGCAACCAACCACCCACTATTTTTGACAATTCCACCCCCCCCCCGCCTTAAACCAAATTCAACCACCCACTCCACCTACAACCACCTGCTACTCACCCACAACTTTTGACAATTCCCCCCCAAACCACCGCGCCCCAACCACCCACCACAACTATTTTTGTTAATTCCTTCCACTACCCCCCCCCCCCCAATCCCAACTACCCATTCCAATACAACCACTGGCCACTCACCCACAAATTTTAACATTCCCCCCCAACAACAAATCACGCCCCAACATTACCAACCACCCATCCCACCTACAGCCACCAACCAACCACCCAAAGTTTTTGACAATTCCCCCTACACCTCATCACCCTCCCTCTACCCCCCTTCACCACCACCGCTAACTGCCCAACCCCACCTGCAACAGCCAATCAACCACCCACCATTTGTGACATTTTTTGTTCACCCCTTAACCCAAACACTAACCTTACAATTAAGCCAGCCCTTTCTAAATACCACCAATCACCCACCCACTATTTTTGAAAATTCCCCCATGCACCAGATTCAACCACCTACTCCACTTACAACCACCTGCTACCCCCACCCCCTCCCCAGTACAACTATTTTTGACAATTCCCTTCACTATACCCTCAACACAAATCCAACCACCCATAACAGCTACAACAACTTGCCACTCAACCAACACCGCCAACCTACCATCACACCTACAGCCACCAACCAACCACCAACCATTTTTGACAATTATTTTTCCCTCACCCCCTCCCAACACCAAATCCCCCAGATCAAACCACCTACCCCACTTTTTCATCGCACCCCATCAAATCAAATATCCCCACCACCAAAACTGCCAACCAATCAACCCACCTACAACCGCCAACCAACCACCCACCATATTTGACCATTCACCCCCCCCCCCCAACCTTACCAAATCCCCCCAACACCAAACACCCATCCCACCTACAGCCACCAAGGAACCACCCATTAGCTTTGACAATATTTATCTCACCACCCAAACCAGCTACAACCACCCACCATTTTTGACAATATTTCCTCTTCCCGACACTACCCCTCCACTACCTCCCCCCCCTTGCCAACACACACTCCCACCACAACCAACCAACCACCCAACACCCTCCCCTCCAACTTTATCAACTCTCTAGGCTATGAAAGCAGCAAGGTAACGTGACTATGACTGTGACAGTGACTGTGACTGTGACTGTGACATTTTTCTGTGCGTGCTGCCCATATATTCCAAACCGATTTATTAGACGTTATCACGTCAAAAATTTCCATAGTCAGAAGGAGAGCGTAAAACCAAATAAAGACGAAAAACTCCCGATTCCCGATACATATCCGATAGAAGTGATTTTTTTTGCGTTTTTGTTTTATTATCTAACGGAAAAAAACAAAAAAAAAAATATTTGCATATAATCTTTGTTTCAAAAGTAAGGCTAAGTTCTTGAACCAATAAAATCCGCCTACAAACACGCCCACCATTGACATTTTTGTTTAACAACCTCTATTTGGCAAAATTATTTATGTTTTTTGTACAGTTACGATAAAAGCACGACGGTGAAATTTTACAAACGCAAGCTTTAGGTAAATCTCCTTCCAATTAAATAAAAATATTTCAGTTTGGGTGTGGCTGGCACCCACTTTTCGTACAAAACCATCAATATTGTTTTTGTAAAATAACAATTCTTGTTTAAGAGCGAAAAACATCACATTTTGTGTGTATATTACTTGTGCACAAACAACTTGTGTATGAAATCAAAAAAAATTGATTTTGAGCGTATCTGACACCCACTTTTCATTAGAAACAAATTTTGCAAATAAACGGTATTTATAATGAATTCACTAGCCCAAATTTGTGCGTCTCTTAGTCGAAACTAAGAAGCTTGTGTATGAAAAGAAATTTATCAATTTTGGGCTTGGCTTACGCCCATTTTTCAGGAAAGAACGAAAAACGTAGTTCTAAAAATGTAAGGTATACCAAAATTCAATTTCAACCTTTTTTTCGTTCGTTATATGAAAAAAATTTATTTTTTGTCTAATTTTTGTTAATACGCCCACTTCTGGGAGCGTAATTTATATAAATTACCTTTATTCGGGTAATATCGTTCAAAAACTACGCGATTAAGCTGTAGTTTTACACATATGCATAGAAATTGACTAACGATCAAAGCTTAGTTAGTGCTTTAACTTTTTTTTAATTTTTAGGACACGCCCACTTTTAAGGGGCGTTTCCATCAAAAGTCGGTTTGTGCTATCATTTTGTTTAATGTTTTTAAACTCAGTTTTGAAGTAAGAAAATGAACACTTCGGTTTGTATTCCTTGGTTACGTAGCAGAGTGTGGTTCAAGTATATAAGGATATACACCCCATAATATCTAATTCCATTCAAAATCTTATTTTAAAAAAAAATATGTTTTTTCTTGTTTTGTTCAAATCGATCTGCAAGCTTAAAATTGAATGTCACTGGGCCCATAGTAATTGCCCTGGCAATAAAAAGTCTCAACTTTGGGCGTGGCACACGCCTTTTTATTCAATTAATTCATTAATTCAATAGCATCCAAAATATGGCTCCTACTTTTTTAATATTTAAGGTTTCTTAACGGTAGCAACCGTATATCGGGTTTTCCAGTTTTACCCAAATTTTAAAAAAAAAGGCTTTAACAATTTTGATAAACTTTGAGGATAGTTTTTGGGTGTATTTCATTGATTGATTTTAGATAAAAATACAAGTTCCGGTCATAGTTTTATAAACTACTTAATCCAATTGGAGGTCATAGTATAAAGAAATAACGGTCGAAATTATCGTATCTTATAACACTGTCAATATATGCTCAAAATGCAGGACATCAACACTTCTTAAACAAAGATTTTGAACTTCTTCACTTGTTTTATATATAACAAAGAGTATAGTTGCACTCATTTATTTTAAATTCTTTATATCGGTATGGCAACATCCTGCTGTTTTTTTGAAAGTTTAATATTTTATTTGTTTCTTCGTTATTTTGTTGATTGATTTTTATGTTTTTTTTTCCAAAAATTTCCTGCGGTTAAAAGTACCCAAGTAAAGAAAGAGAAGTTTTTTGGAACTTGTCGTAAGGTATACTACTGGCCACAGACCAATACAGACCGCCAACTCGTCCTCATCTTGCCTGAAGCCTGAAACAATCTCAAAATATTTGTTCGTGTCTGTGAATACGTGTACATCTCTGTATTTGCATTTTGTGATGGCAACCATCCCTGCATATGCCATTTAATTTTTTGGTGTGTTTACTGCTCTCATTTAAAAACCAAGGGAGAGCGTCACAATCCCAGACCATATACAGACCGCCAACTCGTACTCCTCTTGCCTGAAACACCCTCGAAATATTTTTTTCAGTCTGTGAATACGTGTACATCTCTCTCTGTGCATTTTGTAATGGCAACTATACCTGCGTATGCCATTTATTTTTTAGGTGTGTTTGTGGGTTTTAAAGCAAGGGAGAGCGTCACACTCTCAAAATAAATGGCATATCAGCTGATTTTTAGCTTGGTGGCAAAAAGAGAGACCATATGGTGAGTTGGCGGTCTGTATCTTCTTGGTCCGTGGTCACAATCTCAAAATAAAGGGCATAGCCATAGACATATTATATATGGACTGCTAGTCGAATTTAGTTTCCATACAAATGCTGCTCAAAATCGATACCTTCGTATCGTGCCACTCAATTACAGAGGCGAATAGGAATACTAATATCCATCATATTTTTCATGATGCCGATGTCATTTTCAATGCAAAAATGTCAATCACTAGGTACTGTATAGTATGTCTATTGTGTATGGCAAAAATCAATTTATTTATTTTATTTTATTTATATTTAAATTTATATTTCTCATTATGTTCAAGTATATTCCCCGCTGTAATTGAGTGGCGCTGTGAGTTATGTTGGAACCAACGTGAAGTTGGCAACTAGCAGTCCATATAATAATATGTCTATGGGCATAGCTATCAGCTGATTTTCAGCTTGTAGGAAAAAAGAGAGACGTGTAGTGAGTTGGCGTGTAGTCCGTGCTACTTGCTTCGTGTTCTTGTAAGAAGAAGTAGCAAATACAGCAAATTTAGTTGAGAATGGACGAAGTGTGCAGTATGCCTCTCTCTTTATCAGAAATCTAGAATCAACCGTCAGAAAAGCCACAAAAAGGTTCAAAGAAACAGACTCCTTTACTTATAGTCAAGCTTCGCGACGGGTTGAGAGCAACTTCTGTGAGAGATGACCGATATTTACAACTTCAAAGTCTTTTAAATGGGCATCAAACAGTATATTTGAAGTCTCACATGATCAAAACGGTAAGGGGGACAACTTTGAATGCCCAAACAGTTAGGCGACTAGTAGTGATGGAAGGTGGTCTGAGAGCAAAAAGACTCGTTCGAGTAACGCGGCTCATGGAATAGCACAAGCGATTCCGATTTTTGAACGCATCCACCAATTTCAAGCCGATCTTCTAGAGCAGAGATCTCTTTCCTGATGAGTCCAGATTTTGTCTGAGATCTCCAGATAGACGTAACAGAGTCTTATAATATGATTCGCGTCAAGAAACGTTTGCTCTTCATGACAGAAATTTACAATCTTTGATTTTATTTGAATGGCAGAAATTGCTTTGTTCGCTTCTTGACTGTCAGTGAAAAACGTGACATCAGATCCTTGTGGAATTGCCTTCATTTCAGTCTGTTAAGGAACTAAGGTCACTTCCAGGACCTCAACCTGAAAGACTCTTCTGTATTCGGGGAACCTGATGTGTTTCTGAGTAGAAACCTGCACCAACACCAATATCCATTTTGGAGCCAACTGTAAGGATTTAAGATATAGACCCTTACTTTTTATTTATTACATGTCCCTTAATCTCTTTCTAAATAATTGCCACTTGTGTGAGAGCCACCCCATATTTTCCCAGAAATTGAGGTCATGGTTTTTGAATGCAGAGCTTTTGCACTAGAGAAGCTTTTGAGATTTGCTGCAAAAAAAAAAACACGCAATCATTTTGTTTTGATTCATATGCCATTTTTCTTACATTTCTTGGAGATACTATTGAATATTTCGTATTAAAAAAATTTCGACCATAGGACTACTTTGGAGCCCCTACAAAGAGCCTGTTTAAAATAAACACCAAAGCAAAAAAAAGCCAGTGTCCGCTGATTTTCAAACGCGAAACTCAGATTTACAAAAAAATAAAACAAAAATACTTCGCACATAACCTTCCCCATTGGAAAATGACAGTTTGATAAATGTAACAAGAACTGAGTCCTCGAAGGATCAACATTTGAAACTTCCAAAACAAAAAAAAATTACAATAATTATTCTTTTCATAATTAATTTCCATCACGGAATAGCATTTTCGAAATACAAAATAAAATTTTTGTTTTTCAGGACTTCACATTGATCCTTTGGATTAAATTTTCCATTTGGTTTCTAAGTTTTTTTTTTTTTTTTTTTGCAAAAACAGATTTCAATCTGCTTAATATGGTTTAATCTTCTTTCAAAACTCAATCAAATAATATTCAAACAAATTGAATCCGAACAAAATTCAAAACATCCCTCTCTCCTTCCTTAATAAACTTATCGAAAACTTAAAAGCCCCAATTTTCCATTTATACAAATTATGTTCGAAAGCAGAATTACAAGGTCTCCTTCTTCGTCTCCATCCAACTAGAGTTGGTCCTTCTTCTTCTTCAATTTATTGTTGGAAAATTGACAAACAAAAACTTCCAGGTAATGAAAAATATTAACCGCATACAAATGGCGAAGCCACTTGAGTCCTTTTTACATTTGAATATAAATTGCATTTGCTTCACCTCATGAATATTTTCTTCTGATTGCTGCTGCCCTAGCAGGAATAAATATTATTTTTTATTCCTATAAAATGCAATACAAGCTAAATCCGTTTTCCCTTCCTCCTATACATAGATATACTCTTTGTAGTATATACGGTGCGGGTATAAAGAAACTTCTTAGTCAGGACATTCCTTCCATGTTATTCATGGAAACTACAACACTTTACTCTTGTTCCTGTAGTTCCTTGTACCATCACCATCATCAGAAGGTACCTACTTTGGCAAACGCTGAAACTAAATAAATATTCTATCCCAAGGTCTCTATTTTAGTCAGATCCAGGTTAAAGAGGATAGGGCACACAGGTATATATATTCCGGCCAGGAATTTTAGCAGGCAGCATGAGCACCCTATATGGCAAAGTAGAAAGCACAGAGCTCCGCATGCAATGTCATTGGTCCTTTTGGGCCAAATTAAATTCATTGTTTCGTTCAAAAGCCTTAAGGAATCCTAAACAAAATGGAAGAAACAGAGTTAAAATAGAAAAACAAAAAAAGAAAGAAGAAGAAAAAAATCCTCGGCAGAAACAGAAAACAAATTTGCAGAAACTTTTCCCATTTCAAGTATCTTTCTCATCTCAGGCTCAGGACTTTTTCTCTCCATCCCGATTCCTAGAAGATCCTTTGTGTGTCTTTTACTCTAACCAATATCTCTTAGCCTCCTCGTTCATCCTGCTTCTGCACTCGAGTTCCAGATTCATTTTGCTTTAGAATAGCACAATTTGAACTGCACGAAGGATAGTTTTATTCATAGAATGACCCAGATTGCCTTGCTCGCGAAAATAATATTAACAGCAAATAACAAAGGGATCCTTTGGCAAGAATAAAATGTGGTATTAGGCAAATTCTATCTAGGTATAGGATCCACCACGACAATATACTCATGTGGCAAGCAAACACGCTATCGCATCGCATAGCCATCATATATAGCTAGCCCATATACATAAGAGCAAAGAACTGAACATCTTTTTCATTACTTCCTTCAAATGATATAGGGAATACTTTTAGTTCCTTACTTTTGGTTGGGCAATAGTGCGGGGAAAAAGTTTTTCGATTTACTCGCCACGGAACCCACACTCCTTAACTCCTTAACTCCAGCTATAGCAAACAACATTGTCCTTGGGATAATTTTTGTGACACAAAATGTGGAAACGACAAAACTTTGGGCGCCCGGAATTATCTCATTCCTCTTGTGCAATGTTAAATTCCATTAAATATTAACTTTGATACCGTTTTGCTGTGTGGGTTGTCTGATGTATGTGTGTGACATATCTAAATGAAATGAACCGAGAGGGCATGTACTTGGACAGAGCAAAGCTTAAGCCCACAAAATCTCTTCTGCAATTCTGCAATATGTATACGATAGTAGGTACAGAGCTGTGCAAAATGTATTGTAAAATTTATTTTTTTAATTATTTTATTGATTGATTGCCCCCCTCAAGATCCAGATATCGGATCCAGATTTTTAAATATTCAATAAAAATTTTACTTGTTTGATACTTGGAAATTTTCACAATACTCTCTTTTTTTAATAGTTTTTTACTGTAGGATATGTGGAAAGTCGGTAACGAGTTTTAAAAGAATGTGACAAAAAAAAAGATGGGTTCAGAAAAAAAAACTTGGTTGTCTGTAAAGTCGGTTTACGGACGATAATTTTACATGATGACCAGTTAACAAAACAGTTCATGTGTAGGTTTTATCTCTCCAACCACCAACTACACACCCTTTTTGAATTTTTTCATCACCCTTTCCCCCCAACCAGCCAACAGCCCACCATTTTTGATAATTGTTTCCTCCCCTCCACAATAAATACCCCCTTCCTTACCACCACTAACCAATCGAACCACCTACAACTCCACCTACAACCACCACCAAACAGCCACACCACCTACAACCACCAACCAACCACCCACTATTTTTGACAATTCCCTCCCAAACACCAAATCCTCCCCCAAATCCAACCACCCACTCCACCTACAACCACCTGCTACTCACCCACCGTATCTGACCATTGTTTCCTCCCCCCACAACCACCTTCACCAACCGCCCACCCCAACTATTTTTGACAATTCCCCCCCCCCCCCTCAATCCACCCAAATCCAACCACCCATTCCACCTACAACCACCAGCCACTCACCCACCAGTTTTTACAATTTTGGCCCCACAACATTAAATCACCCCCCCCCCCCCAACATCACCGCCAACTACTCATCCCACCTACGGCAACCAACCAACCATTTACCATTTTTGAAAATTTCGTCCTCATCCACTCCCTACACCAAATCTAACCACCCACCCCACCTACAGCTACCTTCCACTCACCCACCATTTTGGACAATTTTTTCATCGCCCCTAATCAAATCAACCATTACCTCCACCCAACCCATCTAGAACGGCCACTAACCACCCACCATATTTGACAATTCCCCCCAAACCATACCAAATCCCCCTCAACACCAAACCCCAATACCACCTATACCCACCAACGAACCACACTTTTTGCCTCACCACCCATACCATCTATAACCACCAACAAACCACCCACCATTTTTCCTCTGCCGGACACTATCCTCCTCCCACACACACCTCAACCACAATAACACTTACTGTGACTGTGACATTTTTTCGTGCGTGCTGCCCATATATTCCGATTTATTGGTTATCACGTCAAAAAGGAGGATTAAAGTTCGAACGGGGAGATCTTTACTCTAAACCTTAACCACAACTGAGAGCAAAAAAAATAAAGTGCACGACTGGGTCGTACGAACTTGCTATAATGTGTTAAAATGGTTTTAGGTGCTTGAGATTTTGGGAAAAAGCGTTGAAAAAATCATATGAAATTTTATAAATCACTTAAAAATCAATACATAAAACGTTTTTTGGATAAAATGAAGTAAGACATCAGGTTTCTTTTACGTTTTTGAATTTTTACGAAAAAAATTTTCAAAATCGTTGGACCAGTTTTTTCAAAAAACAGTTTTTTTTTTAAACTTTTCGAAAATATATTCCAAATTTTTTTTGACTATGCCAACTTCTAGCACTTTGTAGTTTTTATCAGAAAAATACAATTAAAAAATAATGGATTAAACCGTTTTTGGAAAAAACTAAAATTAAAAAAAATTTTTGAAACTTTTTTAAAAAACTCAAAAAAACTTTTTTTTGAAAAATTTTGAAATTATATTATTTCTTTTATAAGAGGGCTTCTACATAAAAAATTTCATCGAAATCCGTCAAGTGGCTTACGAGAAAATCGGATTTCAAAAAACCGGTCCTATGGGAGGTACCGTTATAAGACTTTTCCCGAAAAATCTATTCCTACCAAAACATAAAGTTTGCACAGAAAACACAATTCAGAAAGTTTTATCAAAATCGTAGGAGCCGTTTTTAAGAAAAATTTATTTTTCACAAAAAATCGTATGGCAGGTACCGTTAGTTTTGGAGCTAGAATGCTAATTCCAAAAACCCCTCTGTAGGACGTCACAATAATACTATGTACCAAGTTTGAAGCAAATCGGTCCAGCCGTTTAGGCTGTAAGTAACTATACAGACAGACACACGGACAGACAGACAGACAGACAGACAGACAGACAGACAGACAGACAGACAGAATTGTCGGACCCACTTTTTTCGACTTCTCTATCATCGTAATGTCATGTTTGATTGTTAGAATTTTTTTTTTTTTTTTTTACGAATGCATAACTTGCCTTATAGTACCTATAATCGCAAGTAAAAACAAGGAAAACTTCGTATTAGTTCAAGAAAACGGAGAGACGAGAATAACCACTTAAATAACTCTGCGGGTGTATTACTTTCACTATATCTAGAAGAAACAAAATCTAGAAATTTTAATCTTGAACAACGAAAATTTTTACTGGACGACATCTGGATTTTATATTATTTTTGAGACAATTAAAGGTTACAATTAGTAGTATAATTAATGGTAAACCCGAGCGAATTCTAACAATGGTCTCAAAAATTAGATTCTATCGCTCCAGATAACGCAAACGCTGCGTCGGTAGTGATCCTTAACCATGCATATTATGTTGACTGGACATTTTCATATCAATATTTGTTGCCAATAGAAAACAGACAAATGGAAAATACTGACAAATTGCCAAAAAAAAAAAAATGAAACCTGTCATGGAAGAACTACAATTTGTTAGAATTTGTGCAAATGTTCACGATGTTTTGTTACTTTACTACTCAAGCTGTTGCCGACATTAATTGGCAGACAGTACTTTATTACGCCATGAAATTCGCTTGTATAAAAAAATATACCAACAACATCAAATATTTTGTATATGTATGCCAAAAAAAAATCCAAATCGACCAGTCGTGTAAATGGGGATTTAATTCATGTTTTGGTAAGTTACCAAATGTTACCAAATTATTTAACCCCAGTATCAAAATTATGTCAAATTTGCTTTCATTTTCATTAAGTCAACAAACCTTATCAATTCTATAGGACAAAATATTGGAGAGCACTTTATACGACTTTGACATTAAAAAAATGATCCAAATTGGCAATTATTTTGTCAATGTTCTGTTAATAAAATTTATCCAGCTTAAAACAAGTAGTATACTGAAGCTTATGCAAGCGAACCGAAAAATGAATAGACACCAAATTTTCCGGACTAAATCAGTTTGAAATAAAAAATCTAGTAAAAATAGATAACGCTTTTGATAACCGTAAATATGAAAATGTTTGTTAGTTGAGCCGAGCCCCGAAGAAGCTTGGTGGTTTCAGGGGATTTTTTTTTTGAACACTTGAACTCGGGTTACTGATCGGGGCGTATTCTTTGAGAACCAGAAAACGCTTTTTTACGTCAAATTTTGGAGCTTTTAATAATTAAATACCAGATTTTGTTTTTACTATATTGCAAGACTAGTAAGAAATTGCACAGCTTAGGACGTATACCTACTTGTCCCTGATAACTTGGAGAAAATAGACATTTTGTCAAGAAGAATTCTGGGATGTACTTAAACCTCCAATGGAATTGAGATGTTTCTATACAGATGTCTATATTACTTTTGTTATTTTAGCCAAAAATTAAAAACGTAGTTATCTTTGAAATGCTCCCAAAAAGTTAATCAAAATTGTTTAAACATACCTTTTGAGGAATTTGGTAAAAACTTAAAAGTGTTGGCTAAAACTGAAAGAATATTGAGCTATTCAGCTTAAGCCAATAATAGGAGCTATACTTTTAAGAAATCTTTAAACTTTAAAACGCCATCTGATGGGTGCTATATGAAAGATATATACCCTGGGAAGTCTGAACAATTTCATCAACTTATGGCCTTTAAAAAAAAGCCGTTTGAATATTTAAGCCAAAAACAAAAATTCGTAAGAGTCGTTATCGATCAAATCCAAAATGGAAAAAAACGTTATTTGAAAAGAATATACAAGTTTGAGCCGGGCTTAAACGAAATTAAAACCCTCGACAACAGGTTTTCCTAACTGCTAATATGCAGTTTGAAGAAATTCCGTCAAGCGGCTTAGGCTTGACGTAAAAAGACACACAGACCCACACCGAAACGGCATGGCGATAACAATTTGTTGGAGCTTTTCTATCATCGTAATGTTATCATTTGTGATTAAAACCGAATTTTTTTTTCTGCACGCAACCAATACTTGCCCCGATAGAGCAAGAAAAAAGAACTTCGTGCTGGATGTGGCCCAAATATCAAATTGAACGACTAATCTATGGTTCGTGGCATGTCTCGATTTTATCATAGGTATATACAATACATACGTCTTTTGAAGCATCGGATCTATTTTTTCTTGCGATTTAAAGGTGTACTACATATAAGGCAAGTGTAATGGAGTGGTGCAATAAAAATTGATATCACAATCAAACATAACCTAACGATGATGGAGAAGTCAAAAAAGTGGGTCTGGAAATTATTTATGTCAGAGTCTGTTTGCACCTCTAGAGCCTGAACGATTGGGCTGATTTGCTTCAAACTTGGTATTTAGTTCTCGAAAACGGCTCTAACAATTTTAATAAAACTTTCAGGGTACTATTTTTTGAAGACAGTCTATCTTTAGGTTAGAAAAGATTTTTCTAAATTTGTTTTATAACGGTACCTCTCATACCGGATCTTTCAAATTAACACAAAAATTCGATTTTTAATAATTTAAAAACAAAATTTAGCTACCGAAATATTTTTAAAACAAGAGGTTTGATTTTTTTTAAATAATTTTCCAGACGAATACCATAAAATTTTGTTATAATGGCATTCTCAAAATTTTTTAAAATATTTTTTCGAAAAGTTTTTCAAAAAAAAAAAATCATTTAAAAAAACTATTCTCAATTTTTTTTTTAATTCGGAAAACCAACGGCACATGGTTGTTCCAGATGGTGCTTCATTAAGTCGTAGCAAGGGGATCTGTACACCGTTCTTGGTTCAACTTTGAAAATCATACAAAATCATTGCACGCTTAAAATGTTGAAGTTATTGGCCAAGAGGAATATTTCAAATACCTGCCAACAGTAAATAAAGCACTCGTATGACAAAACGTTCGGAGAACAGTTTCCATTTAAAATCTCAAACCTTACGATGACAATATCAAATTTGTCATATGAACACTGATGTGGCCGTATCTTAGGACTTTATTAGGAAGAGCAACATCCATATTTGCTTCCAAAGCATTGTTACTTATCAATGAGGCAGTCTAATTGACGACAGTCTAAGGGGACATTTACTCCCCAAAACTTGACTTTGAAAGTTTAACAAAATAGTTTAATGATTATTCAACAGAAAAAAGAGCAAATGCAGTGATGTGTTTCTGAATGAATTTATATTTTTGAAAGTAAATCTGAATTAAAAACCAGCATTAACCTAACTTTTGTATCTCCATTATACAATAAATATTAACTGCCTAGTATTTTGTTTATATAAATAAAAAATTCACCCTTAAAATGGTGTCTGAAAGTATCGATAAAAAATATTGTAAATTTTTTTTGCACAGCACTATTTACCTTTCATTCTATAAGCTGCCCTTTTGTTTATATTTGGTTTTTTCGTTTTTTGTTTTTAGATGTTCCGGATATCGTATGTCAGGAGTATGCCGTTCCACATATGCAGGACCTCATCCCAAAAATACCGGGTGGCTATGTTGGGGTACGCATGACACCGCCACCACCACCATTGAATAATATATTCCCTAAACCGCCACCACCAGTCCCACCGCCACCCACAGAGAAATATTATGCAGCCACAGCGATTTGTAAGCCAATACCGAATGGCAATAGCAACACTGGCACTGGCATTGGATCCAACACTGGTACTGGCACCAGCAGCCTAATGGGGGTTGGTGGTGGTCCGGCTGGTGTTGTTGGGGGAACAGGGGTCAACACGACAGCCACAACTCCAACCGGTACGATAAATTCAACCCCAACAGCTCCACCGATGAATCCTTATGGTGATGTCGATGCAATTTCCACCGACGAGGATCTAATACAGCTGCAGGAATTTCCAAGGCAATCCTTAGTTATTGTCGAGAAATTAGGCTGTGGTATCTTTGGTGAATTACATTTATGCGAAACCAAAGGATTAAGGTAAGGACTATCATCATCATATATACAACACACATATTTAAAGGAACATATATACATAAATATTCATATCCTGTGCTGAGTAGAGTGTGTATGCCCTTCTACACGTTGGAGAGATAAAAGTTTTCTTTAGTGGGCACACTTGACTTGTCTGCATGCATTGCATATCCTTCCTATTATCCTTATCGCCCTTCCCACCTTCTCACTTGGCTTTGTTTTAAGGAGTTTCAAGTATATTATGCATTTTGTTGTAAGATATGCTTAAATTTAACACACACACATACATACGAGTATAGATCATTTTAAATGAGAGGAGAGTGATTGCGGTTATTGAATACCAAAGATGAAGTCAATTCCTAAATTGACAGCACACAGTGGGACCAAGTATATGACTCTTGTCTTGGTCTGATGATAGTTAACATTACTTTTAATTTATTTTATGACTTTGGACATATATCAAGGAAGGAAACGGATGTTACAGGTCAGTCGTCGTTATTGGAAGAAGAGAATAATAATTAAGACCGACATACTCGTCTCGTCGTCTCGTATACAAGAAATGGTTAGTTTGGTCGTTTGAGATGTCAATTCTTATGCCTGATGCCATATCTGGACATATTGGGTCTTAAATATTTTATTTCATTTATAAGTATTCTTGATGTTCAGGTAGGAAGCTGCATAAATTAGAAAATACATATAAATATGAGATTGCTGATGGTTGTAGGGTTTTGACGGATTTAGAAATACTAATTAAATATGATGGACATGAATCAATCATTTATTGATGAATTTGTTTGTTTTGCTTTTGATTTGAAAGATGAGCCTAATATGGCAAAAAGTGAATCTGAAATTTTGATTAGATCTTTATTATAAAATTAATTGCCCTTTCCATGAAAGTGACTAAACTAACAGGTATGATATAAATGTTGCAAGGGAAAGTCTGAGCTAGTAGGAACTTTAGGACATTTCCATAACTACCGTGAATTATTTTGTCCACTTTGATATTTTTAGTATGCAAATTCACAAGAACATGACATTAAACCTAACCTTAAAGTACCCAACGGATTTTTGTTGTTGTTGTTTAAATATTGATTTATATGAAAACACAAAATTCTCATATAAATTCTCCAAACTGCTGATCCACTTATAGGGTTCATCGGTTTGACTGCTGTCATGTGTAAGAGTTGTCCTTTTTTATCTATAGCTGAGGTAGTTCAGCGGATCCAGGGTCAGCCGAAGAAAAGACTGTAAAACTCCGGATTGGAATATTAAATGTTTTATTTATTATTTCAAATTCAATAGAGTAATTTCATAAATGTTACAAGTTGAAAAGCAAATGTTACGTTATATAATTGCAATAGTATAAAGGTGTACAATATTTTATATGTGCTTAACTCTAACGTTATATAATTCAAGTGGTATAATAGGTTTTACAATGTTGTCTTATATGCTTAAAATAACGTTATATAATTCAAAGTATATATTTGTTTATATGCTTAAAATATTATCAAACGTAACCAATGTACGGCAATATCAAACGGAACCAATGTCCGGCAGTATCAACGTAACCAATGTACGGCAATATCAAACGGAACCAATGTCCGGCAGTATCAAACGTAACCAATGTACGGCAATATCAAACGGAACCAATGTCCGGCAGTATCAAACGTAACCAATGTACGGCAATATCAAACGGAACCAATGTCCGGCATTATCAAACGTAACCAATGTACGGCAATATCAAACGGAACCAATGTCCGGCATTATCAAACGTAACCAATGTACGGCAGTATCAAACGTAACCAATGTACGGCAATTTCAAACGGAACCAATGTCCGGCAGTATCAAACGTAACCAATGTACGGCAATATCAAACGGAACCAATGTCCGGCAGTATCAAACGGAACCAATGTCCGGCAGTATCAAACGTAACCATTGTACGGCAATATCAAACGGAACCAATGTCCGGCATTATCAAACGTAACCAATGTACGGCAATATCAAACGTAACCAATGTACGGCAATATCAAACGGAACCAATGTCCGGCAGTATCAAACGTAACCAATGTACGGCAATATCAAACGGAACCAATGTCCGGCATTATCAAACGTAACCAATGTACGGCAATATCAAACGGAACCAAATGTCCGGCAGTATCAAACGGAACCAATGTCCGGCAGTATCAAACGTAACCAATGTACGGCAATATCAAACGGAACCAATGTCCGGCAGTATCAAACGTAACCAATGTACGGCAATATCAAACGGAACCAATGTCCGGCAGTATCAAACGTAACCAATGTACGGCAATATCAAACGTACTAAGTACGGCTTTAGTTAGGGACGAGATAGACCTCGACTTTAAGAAAATGATAGTTAGTTAACTAATACTACGGTAAGGAAACGGTAAGGAAACGGTAGAGAAACAGGCAGGACGGAAATACTCGCTGTGCTCTTATGAGTATCAGCGACAAAATATTAGGAATCTCTCGGTACACCACGTACCCCTGGTTTTCCGGTAGTGGAGAATTGTCTTTTGGCTCTTAGTAGTATTCCTACAATGTAACCATCGATAATTTCTCAAATTTCAGTGTGTCCAACCAGCCTGTTATATCAAATATATTGACACAAACATAATGTGAATTGTAATCACAAACATCAATTTCATATGTAAAACTGGTTTTGCTGTGTAATGAATACACTATTTGCAGAAGATCATATGGCTGTGGTTTCTATTTGAAAACGGGCGGTTATAATTCAAATAAGCGGAAATAGCATGATGACTGTGATCTCAATAATTTTACATAACCGGTTGTTAAATATTTGAATGAACGAGTGGTTGGTGGTTGAGGTAGTAAAAAAAAAGTGACTTCGTCACACATGTGAGGTCTATCATCTATTTATCGGGTGATTTTTTAGAGGTAAAAAACATTAATTTGGCAACACTATTTAAATTGGCGGCCATTTTGTCAGCAGCTGTCAAGTGCTTTATTTTAAGTTTGGTTTGGCATTTAAACATGAATAGACTGACTGTCTGAACAATGCTTTCAAATTGTGCAAAATTTATTTTGAATATCGTGGTTCTGTTTTAAATACGTGTCGCGCACTACTTCCATTATATAGTGCTTCTGTTTAGCGATGAAGCTTGCTTTTGGTTGAATGAATTCGTCAATAAATAAAACTGCCATATTTGGAGTGATGATAATCCTCAAGTGTATGTTGAGACACCGTTACATCCACAAAAACTGACTGTTTGGTGTGCTTTATTGGTTGGTGGAATAATTGGTCCGTACTTCTTTAAAAACGATGCTGGCCAGAACGTAACAGTCAATGGTGACCGCTATAGAGCTATGATTTTTGACTTTTTCGTTCATCAATTGAACAACCATGATGTGCAGGAGCTGTGGTTTCAACAAGACAACGCAACATGTCACACAACTTGTGTCACAATTGATTTGCTTGGTGAGCGCATATTTTCAAGTTTTGCTCCTGTGAATTGGCCTCCAAGATCGTGCGATTTAACGTGCGTCGCTTGACTATTTTCTGTAAGGATATGTGAAGTCACTAGTCTACGCCGATAAACCCGAAACGATTGACTAGTTGGAGGACAATATTCGCCGCGTTATTGCCGATATACGTCGGAAAAAGTCATCGAAAATTGAACCTCCAGATTAGACTACGTCATAGCCAGCCGTATATATTTAAATTATAATGCCAGAAGATTAAGAAGTGAGAATGTCAATTTTAAAAAAATCATCTTTGATTTATTCCATTTCAAAGCTTTATACCTCTTAAAAAAAACACCCTTTATTATCTAAGTCAATATTTTAAAGAAGTAATTTTAGTGCTGGTTCACCTAATGGGCATGTCCTTTCACTTTTAACCCCTAACATCGCTGTCAAAGAGTAGCTGATGTGATTTCTTGTACGTCACTTCATACTTTATATCTATGTAGTCGGGGACATTATAGAAAAGGGCAAAGAATTGTTGATGCTGCCTGGACGTACGCCGGCGTTGTGCTTTCTCATTCTAAATTGTTGCTTGAATGTTTTGATGGCTTCTATGTCTTAAACTAAACGCATCGAAACTTTCGGGCCCTACCATAACCAATACCTATACATATCATGGTTTTTCTGTCAAAAGCATCACTTAAAGGCAGCCATCTTAAATCAAAGCATATATGTAGCTGCAGTTAAACAAATTCGAATAATTTTTTTTTAAATGTATGATCCTCATAAAAGGAGTTTCAAAAGAGGTGGTATAGAAACTGGTAAAGCAAGCCCTGGATGAGGTCTTAAAAAAATTCTTTTTTTTTTCAAAAGGCCCATGTATTACCTTGCCACATATTCTTAAATGTCTCTGATCCAAATGGTACAATTTTCAATGGCTCTTCAGCGATAGACTGTGTTATCTTTACCTTAAGATAAATTGATGATTGTGGTTTATTCGCCAAGACCTGTGACTTCTGGAAACCTAGCAAGAAAAAGACTAGCGGGGTCAAATCGCATGACCATGGTGGCCAAGGCCAATACGCGTCACCTATGCAATAGATAATTTTACCATGAAATCGTTGATGCAGAATGTCGAGGTGTCCGTTGAGTGGCACGTAGCACCGCAGTCCTACTGGAACCACATGTCTCCATTTGGTTTAATTTCGTCCAGAAGAATTTGTTTATTACCATTTTGTGTCTCTCGACAATGTCGAAAGACGCCAAGGTCTCAAAATCTACATCAAACGATTACTTTTTGAGGATGCACTGTCAACTGATGAACCTCGTTTGGATCGGTATTAACACAGCCATTTATGATTTGTGTCAAAACTCAAAACCTTCACCAAAAACACTTTGATGCCCAGTCATCGAGCAAACGGCGCAGCGTTGTCTATGCTCATGAGCTTTTGACTCCTGGGCCAGTTGGGTTTTGTTCGGTTTTAAGCCCTAGTCCCAAAGAAAAATTCGTTAAGTTCAAAGTCTGCGAATGGCCGAGTGCGGTCCTTTAAATCTATACATATACAAGGTGATTTGTTTAAGGTGCATCAAAAAGCTTGAGCAAGTATTCCTCTCCGTTTAGCCGGAAGGCCTGATTTTCAAAAAACATGACTTAAATTGGAAAAAAAAAATTAAAAAATAACGGTTAATCCTAAAATTCTACGGTATACCTTTTTGTAAAGCTAAAAATTTCTTCTTCTGTTGTGTTTTAAAATTAAGTTATATTAGTGAACCGTTTTAAAAAAATGTATGTTCAAACTCAAAATTCGGAAAAAAAAATTAAAAATTAATTTTCAAAGTAATTTTTTTCAAAATTTTACGTAATTAAGTTGTTAAAATTTATTGTTGCTATTAGTTTTAAGTCCAACATTGAAAACCGTATGACTTTTTGTTGCCAAGCTATTGCAAACAAAATGTAGTGTCTGTTTGTAATTTCAAAATCACATTTTCGCCAAATATATAACGGGACGAAGTCCATCGGGTCAGCTAGTCCTAAATACTTTCGGCGCGCTCCTCAGCAATGTTTTCGGCCAATCTTGAGTTCATTTGACGAACCAATGTTGGCTGATTAATTACCGAACCGATTGCCTAAAATTTTGCCATCATATACATTGAAAGTCGATTTTGAGGGGCCAAAAAGTCTCCGTACAGCAGTTTATTTTTTTTTTAATTAGCTGCTTGGTACTCAATATGTTAGCAAATTAGAAAATCATTAAAAATTAAGAATACAGGAAACAGTCATTTATTTCAAACCAAAAACCTGTAAAATTTTAGTAACGAAAAAGAAAAAAGCAACAATTCAAATGATTTAAAAGAAAAACCATAACAAAAAAGTCTCCGTACAATGCAATTATTTTTTAAAACTTAAGCAAAATTTCTGAGTAACAACAATATTCAATAGCTTCTTGGACCTCCCTTGTCCTTAGAACTTCTTGAAGGCCGTTTTTCATGGAGTGCTCTAATTTCAAAGTCGTATCGAAAGTGATTTTATTCCGTTCCTCAAGCAAGATGCACTTCCGCTGAGTTTTATTGGAAATTGGATGTTGGCGAACTTTTTTTTCCAAGTGGTCCCACAGATGCTCAATGGGATTGAGGTCTGGGGATTGCGCAGGATGTTTTATTTGCGACGGAGCATTGTATAGCAACCATTCTCTTACAAGAAGGGAAGTGTGCTTTGGGTCATTATCTTGTTGAAAGATAAAAGTGTGTCCCCGAGACCCAGTTTTCTTGCACTTGAATGTAGGTTTTCCCGCAGAATATTCAAGTACACACGTTTGTCCATTATACCATCAATGAATACAAGCTCACCAACGCCGGAAGAAGCCATACATCCCCACACCATAATATGGTAGGTGAAGCCACCGTGCTTCACAGTAGGAATTAAGTTTTTAATGTTCATCTCAGTGTTTGGCTTCCTCCACACCATGCGACGGCCGTCTGAGCCAAAGATGTTATATAGGGTGATTTTTTAAGAGGTTTAGAACTTAAAAAAAAAAAAAAAACACAAAAAATTCGAAAAAATGAATGAAATATTTATTTGAATCGATAGTTTGAACCTTGCAATTTAATGTTTAAAGATAATTTCATGCAAATGTTGACCGCGGCTGCGTCTCAGGTAGCCCATCCGCTGAGTCCAATTTTGGCATACTCTTTCACACATATCGGCCGGTATCTCACGAATGAATGCATGGATGTTGGCTTCCAGTGCGTCAATCGAAGCGGGCTTGTCCCTATAAACATTAGCCTTGACATACCCCCACAAAAAATAGTCTAATGGTGTCAAATCGCACGATCTAGGCGGCCAATTGACCGGCCCGAAACGTGAAATTAACTGTTCACCAAACTCGCCTCGCAATTGCGACATTTTTTCGCGTGCTGTGTGGCATGTGGCACCGTCTTGTTGAAACCACATATCGTGCAAGTCAAGAACTTCCATTTCGGGCAAAAAAAGTTTGTTATCATCGCTCGGTAGCGTTCACCATTGACAGTAACGCTGCGATTCGCATCATCTTTGAAGAAATATGGCCCAATAATGCCGCCGGCCCATAAACCGCACCAAACAGTGGCTTTTTCGGGATGAATTGGTAGCTGTTGCAATGCTTCTGGCTGATCTTCACTCCAAATGTGGCAATTTTGCTTATTTACGTACCCATTCAACCAAAAATGAGCCTCATCGCTGAACACAAAGCAGCGCGCGATGAACATTTCGAACCGAGCACGAATTTTGATAGTAAAATTAAATAATTTGCAAGCGTTGTTCATTTGTAAGACGATCCATGGTTAAATTGCAAACCAAACTGAAGCTGTTTGACAGTGACACAAGGTACTAAACACACGTCAGCTGTCAAAACCAGTGTTGCCAAAACCAAACCAGCTAAAAAATCACCCTATATTTACTCTCGTCTGTAAATATAACTCGATCCCAGAATAAATTTTCCTTCTCCAAGTGCTCAATAGCGTAGTCCAACCTAGCTTTTTTATTGGCTTTTCGGATAAATGGTTTCTTCCGGCTAACTCGACCATGAAATTAACTCCTGTTTAGCACGTTTCGAATAGTCTGGGGACACACATCAATTCCATCTGTTGTTTTCAATAAACCGGCAATTACAGGTGCACTTTGCTTTAGATCTTCTGTTCCACTTCTAACAATGCGTTTCTCCAAACGGTGGTTTTTTTTCTTCGGGCGGCCAGATCTTGGCTTATTGGCTACCGTTTTTGTTTTTTAAAACTGTTCCAAGACATATTGAATTGAAGAGCGAGGTCTTTTCACTATTTTAACAATTTCCCCTAGAGACTTTCCTTCTTTTCTAAGTGAAACAATAATTTTCTTGTTGGCCTTCGGGATTTGCTTATTTTTGTCTTCCATTTTGATTTCTTTCTTAAAAAAACAAAACCATCTAGTAAATACAGTTACAAGAAGTTAAGAACACTATATCTTACCAAAAAATAAAGCTATTTTCTTCTTAACACACTTTATATTTACAATTTTTACAAGCGAATTTCATCTGTATATAGACTTTTTTGTTTTTTTTTTTTAACAAACATCTTGACTTATTATTATTATAACGGTTCTCAAAGTGCAAGAAAATGCTTGTAGTTTGGTGGAAAGGTAAAGAGTATAACACCTTCTCTTTCTGTGTTGTGACTTTAGCTTTAAAGTTTAACTTTACCATTTTTATTCCAAATATATAAAAAATAATTAACTGTACGGAGACTTTCTGGACCATGTGTATATTGTAAAATAGACACAATAACGCGCTCAATTTTTTGACTAACGAACACGCATTTTGAGAATGAAGTTTCTTTGTTAAATCATGTAAGTTGTCACAATGATTTCACATAAACAACTGAATAATCAATGAACAGATTTAAAAGATGTTACCAAAACTACGAGTACATGGCTGTTTCGAAATTCTACAGTAACCAATTAAAAATATAAAATTTCGGTTTTGTTCCTTCACGCAACCAATTTTTGTAATACTTCTTCTTATTTAAAAAAAAAAGTCTTTATAGATGTCTTAAGGTTCATGCCAATTAATTTAATTTGTAACAAAAAAAAAATTAACAAATTTTTCTCACGTTCGAAACATGTGATATTTTTGTCAAAACAAAAGAGCAGAGCTACGAACTTGAATATTTTTTGTTCTAACGATACAATTTATGTTTCTTAAGCTAGTACTACACGGTCATCGAAATCTGTCATTGCAATGACATTCTGACGTCACAAGAAAATATGTCATTGTAACGTCAGTTCACTGTCATTTATCACAGTGTCATTGCTAGCTACAGTGACGATCACACGAATGGCGCAAGTCTGTCATTGGTGTCCCAAAATGCAATGACGGGCAGACCTTGTCATTGTAATTTTTGACGTTCGATGTCATTGCCATGACATGCAAAAGAATGACGATTACACGACTTGACCATTTTCAAAACTTTAAAAGTTGATGGCGACCTGAAACCGCGATGACAGAAGTCATTTTTCGCAATGACGATCACACGACATTCATAAATTAAGTTATCGTGACTGAAAAATTGACGTTTGTGAAGTTCCTCATATTATAAACAATAAATAATATAATTCCAATAATATAAAACCAAAAATGTCGAGAAAAAATATTGTGGAGATGGCGATCCTAGCAACATATTTATTGGAGGATAGTTCACAGGAAGAAGACGACGACAACCAAAGACCACAACGAAGAGTTCGTTCTGTGTGGTCAAAAAAAATGGTTGCTTCACCGTGATACAGAAGGCTTCTGTTCCAAGTTGCTGCGGGAATTGCGAGCTGAGGAACCGGAGCTATATCGCAATTTCCTGCGGATGTCAGCCACTCAATTTGACTTTTTGTTAAATTTAGTGGCTCCTATAATATCAAAACAAGACACCAATATGCGAACTAGCATTTCCGCGGAGGTGCGATTAGTACTCATACTGCGTTACCTGGCGAGTGGTGACAATTTTAGGTCATTACCTTTTCCGAATTTCACAGTCAACCATTTCTACCATTATTCCGTCTACCTTGACAACAATGACATGGCAGAAATTCCTGCCATGTCATTGTTGGGACACTGTCATTGCAATGACAAACCAATCAAAAAATCTGTCATGTTGTCCTATCAACAATGACAGGGTGATTACACGGTCATCGAAAATTGTCATTTCGATGACGTAAAAATTCCTGTCATTGTGCTTGTCATTCTGGTTGTCAGTGCAATGACAGCATTTTACGATGGCGACTTTAGGACAGATAGTTACGTCATTATGACGTCAGAATGTCATTGCAATGATAGATTTCGATGACCGTGTAATACTAGCTTTAGTTCGATGACAATGATGCGGGGCATGTTTTAAGGAAAAGAAGTTATTGTTATGCATTTTAGGGTCTATCTAAAATTTGGACATCATTTACTAAGGATTTGAGAAATACCTTTCTTTGGCGTAACTTGGTCTATGTTAAAACACTCTTAATATTAATAATAGAAACGAATGGAACCTTAATATTGGGTTTTTATGTATCATGCTTTTAAGCCTGTGCCAGTCTTCTTGCATAAGCCTTTTTTGACTTTCAGGTCACTTATTATTTACCTACATATATAAGTGACGTAAGAAATAATTGTTTTTCTGTTTGATTTTAATATTAACAAGAATATTCAACTGAGAGTGAAGATGAAGAAATCCTACTGCAGAAATAAACCGCTGTAATATTTTAAAACAGTATTTTTAGCTCAAAGTTCCAAAGGCTAGAAATATTAAATGATTTGCTGTGGAATATAGATTTTATTTATCGTGTTGTATACTGAAATATTGAAAAAGATGCATGCAAGAGCCAGATTTTATGAGTTTCTTCATACTCTTTTCTTAAGACTTTTAATTTTTTTAAAAATTGTATTTCAAATTTCCCTCATGTCAAGTAAATAGGAAAACCTTTTCTTCAATATCCACAAGAAAAAAGTATACCATTTCCGCTTGTTAATCTCTCCTTAACCACTTTGATGCTCCAATGTTCCATTGTTCTTGAGCACACATAATGTAAACACCAACAGTCAAAGTTAACATCCACTCTTCAATCGAACCTCCTTTATGTAGTCCTTATTTAACATTCTCATCTCCATTTGACATGCCCTTTCATTAAGTTCCACTCAAACAATAAAGCACAAGTAAAATTCCAAAAGTTGAGTTAAAATCTATTCTAACCGCGAATACGCTCAAATAGACCACACACTCTCTCCCCACACAATTTAAATGATTCTCCAAAATCAGCATAAGCACTCACACACAAACAGAGTTAGATAAGCACAATATCCTGTCCATCCATCCTAGACCATCCTATACTGCAAACCCCAAACTCCTTTCTCGTATTTAATTAACAAATATGTACTGAGATTCAGTCATGTAAATAAATTTGCTTAATGATGAAAATTCACATATCTATTCGTATTTGGGTATCTGTTATAGTACTAGAACGAGTATCTATGTATGTATGAGATATAATTCTCAACGGACTCATCCATCTATCCGCATTTCATCGCATTTATCCATATGTATTTATGTATATGTATCTATCTATCTCGTACACAGCTCGAATCTAGTTGCGGTTGCAACTTTACGTCCTGGTGCTCCAGACCACATGCGAAAGGAATTCCGTTCGAAGGCCAGGCACTTGGCACATCTTAATGATCCAAATGTGGCCAAAATACTGGGCGCCTGTCTGCGGGACGAGCCAATTTGTATGGTTCTCGATTATAGCAATTGTCTGGGCGATTTGAATCAATTCCTTCAGGAGCATATAGCCGAAACTGGTCTTAAGGGTGTGCCCAACAAAAGTTTGAGGTAAGTTTTAAGTGTGAGTTGAAAAAGAAAAAAAAAACTTCCCGTAAAAACAAAAAAACAAATATTATCCCGGATGAATAAAATAGTTAAGGACGCAGAGATGGGACAATGGATATATGGTATACATTATTTCGACGAGACGAACAACAGTGCTGTCGAAAGTAGTTTTTTGTTTTATTATTGGTACGACTTTTTATTCAAAAATTCGAGATGGAAAGATTGAAAAAAAAAACAAATGGTGGGTCTTCGAAACCGCTTTGAATTAGTTGAATAAATAATTAATTCTGGGCAAAAAAATTTATCACACAAATATTGATGTAGTCGGTTTATTAGCAATCCTACCTATTCTATTTCTACTCAGCAAAGCAGTACTTCATAGGAGAACCCACAACTGTATTGTATCAACATGGTTGATTATAAAAAGTTCGTACATTGAGCGTTGCAAAAAACTGTTCCACTCTGAACCATGTCTCATACTTTACAACTCAAAATCGCCTTTCAAAATGTTATTAGTTTTTTCACAAATTGTGTTTTCTGTCAAATTGTTAGATCTTTTCAATACGTCAATTTTTAATTTTTTTTTCTTTTAGCGACGACGTTGTGATTCATAACTCAATGTAACGAAAAACCAACACTAAAAAGAGACAAACATGGATTTAAAATGGCTGAGAATGAAATAGAATACAAATTGTGTCTTAGATATAGAACTCTTAAGAGTTTAATACCTCTAAAAAAAAAACACCCGTTAGATACATATATACAACAGTGTTTCCTTTTGTTTTCAAATCCTTTTTTGTGCAGTGTTCCTAGACTCATCTCTCACACTTTAGATTTCTGAAGGTTACACTTATAGTTACAACAACAGCTTGTGAACTGCACACATGCCTTTTTTAGGCTTTTGTTCAATGTAGACCAATGTAGCAGCAGCTCGTAGCAATGTACGTAAATCGTATGCACGGCTTCAATCTGCAGCTGCAGCATAAAGAGTAGCTGAATTAATAGTCGACTCGACAACTTCACACACGTGCTGCGTTGAAAAAAGAACAACAATTCAAAATGGCAGACATGATTTTTGTTTGAGTTCAGTGCTACAAGTCGTATTCAGGCTTGCCAGATTGTGCGATATATCGCAAAACGTGCGATATTTTTTTTTAATTTGCGGCGTAAAATAAGATTTTGCGATATTGCATATTTTGTGCGATATTTGCGGTATATTTTTTCCCTACAATAAAATTAAATTTTAAGATAAAATAATATCACAAAAAATTAAAATAACTTAGAACACATACCTACATTTTTCTTTAAACACAAAAAGTCCTGCATTGATTCACTATCACTGTATCATTTCCACTTCAGACTCAGACTCGAATACGCCTGCTATTATTGTTTTAGGTATGAACTAAGAACCAAGTAGCCCATGACAAAACAAAACTTTATCCACCTTAGAGAGTAGAGACTCGCCCGCTGTTTTTGTTTTAGAAACTAAGTAGCCCGTGACAAAACAAAACTTCATATTATGTCATTAGTCATTGTCTCATTGTTTTTGTTTGTGAAATACTGTGTTCAAGTAAGCATTTTTTGTTAAAACTTATTAAAACTATACAAAATATGAGTTCGAACGCAAATAAAAAACAATAACTTTTAAATATCAAAAGGAATGGGAGGATCTCCATGTTTTTAAAGGGTGGATGCAAAAATGTAAAAATGTTCCTAAGGCGTTTTACAAATTGTGCCAATGCGATTTAAGAGCCCACAAAAAAGATTTGGAAAGACATGCACAAGGAAAATCACACCAATTAAAAGCCAACAAAATCCAAAAAACTCGAATGGAAAATTTTGGCAATTTGCGGTTTTTGCGAAATTTTTTTTTTAAATTTTGCGGTATTTTGCGAAAAATTATTTTGAAATTGCGATATTCGTTCATAAAAGTCTGGCAAGCCTGGTCGTATTCGTGCATTCTGCTTAGACTTTGACTTTGACTTTGATTTTATTGAGACTATAATTTCGATTACAATATTTGTCTTAGTCTAACTTAGTTTATAAAATTGAATAAAAGTGGCTGTAACGTATGGCCTTCTTTTCTTTTATCTTAAAATGAATAGCCTCGTGGCTGTCAGTTTTCATATAATTTTATATAGCTGAACTGCTTTTGCTCATAAGCGTTGTATACTGTTGCGCATGACGTATTGTCACTTTTGGATATTTACATATATACAAATAAATACTTAATCTAGCCTACTAATAAACCTAAAATAAATAACCAGAAAATATAAACTATATAGACTATATAGATTTGTTTCGTTTGATTGTAATTTTAAGAGCGAATACGCTCTATAATCTTGTTGTATGTAAAAAGAAATCACATTGAAAAATACATGAAATAAAAGAATTATCAAGTAAACAAAAAGTATTTTTAGAGCAGGAACACTCTATTGAGTTACGGGAATTGAATAAATCACATTTGTAACATGAAATCACGAATTACGTTCACATAAAATATTTCCTTTAAGACGATTACTTTACTTTATAAATTAACAATTACCGGTTAGAGTATAAAGAAAATTTACAAACATTTTCTATGTGAATAGAATATTTTATACACCAGGCTGCTGCATAATGACGTTGCTGCTGTTTGCGGTTTTGGTGCTTGTTGCTCCTCACACCAATGTTAAATGTAGTGCCTTTTTTTCCATTTGGTGGGCTTTGATTAAAAACTCCAGCCAATGTTCCTTGTGGAATTCTGTAGCCGATTAAAGATGAATTTACAGTTGCTGCTACAGAATCCGTTGTTTGCATTCGCCGCCAGTTTGCGGTGGATGAAAATTCCGAAAGTTTACCGCTCAGCCTGTTGCTTTAACTGTACACTCTCCCCAAAGTTACAGTTAATAACCGTGAAGAAACTTCTAGCGGTGCTGAAGATTACGGGACTTTCGGATCACGAGTTGCTGGGCACTGTTTGTGCCCTGGTTGTTTTTCGGTAAACCGATAACTTTTGTAAATTAAATTTACTCCGTTGCTTTTTTACTCCCGATAAAAATGAAAATAGTTGCCAATGAAACGTTTACTTTTTTGCTTTAATAGATTAATGGACGGCAGTGCTTGGCACAGCACAACCGTCCTCTATCACGACCTCGACATCTCTCCGCATTCTGCTTAGTGCACTACTTTTTTTGACAGCAACTTTGACATTTCTACGTAATGTACTACTGCTGCACTGGTGTGACATTTCAATTAAAAGGCCTGTTCCGAAATGGATGTATCTCAGTTGCGTCAATCGATCATCTCAACAGAGAGTAATTAAAATTTGAGTTAGAACACTTTAAATGTTTTTTAATCCTTATTCAGTCCAATAACTTGTCTGAAATGAATCGTAAGCAAGCGCACCAAGAAAATTGTAGGGTTTTCTACCAAGCTATATGTTCCTAGTCTGAATGAAAACATTGAATTATCCGGCAGAGGCGATACGTTAAATAGATTTCCGTAATTAAATAAAAATTTAAGGGTCTCTTTAAGCACTTGGAAAATATTTTGAATACAATTCTCTTGTCGCTTACAAATAGGTCTGTTTGTCTTTATTAGCGAAAACAACAATTTTTTACGCATTTCAGCCAAATCCTGTTTAATAACACACAAATTCGGTATTTTTCTGCAGAAAAGAAAGCTCTTGTCGATTTTAGCCCAAGAAATTTCTTTGTGCAGGAATTGTGAGTTTGGTCAATATTGAAATTTGACAGTAGGTAAGGAAAATTTACTTGTAAATTTAACAAATGCATGCGAAGATACAACTAAAAATGATAACGCCTTCCAATTCTCATTTTTGTTTCGTTCTGCGCATCTACATCACGGACACAATTTTGGATTCCCGTATAAATTTTTGTTTCGTTCTACGCTCTATACTTGCTACACATTGACAAAGTATGTCAATGGTTCTACATGTTCGGTGGTTGCTCTACGTCACGGACACCCAATTGAATTTGACGTTTTTCATTGTATCATGCGCAATGCCATATCATTAGTAGTTGTATCATGATTCATGCTCGTTTTTGTGCTTAGTCCACTCAGGAACAAAAACATAAAACTTATTGAAAGGGATACTGAGCCAATCAACACCAACCACAAAAATATTGTAAGCATTTCGCTGCACTTATCATATTTAATGGCTAAGTTTTTGGATAATGTCAGGAAACTAAGGTTTTTTTTTTTTAAGAGATAACCTCAAAAAATGACCCTTCAGTTCTAAAATGAGATATTAACTTTTTTTTGAATAGGAATACGGAACTAAGTCTTTGAAATAGCCCTTTACGCAGTTCCTCCATTGATGCGAGAAAAACATCACAATTTTCTTCCACTTCATTGGAATCTTTAAGAATTCGATTAAGGTATTCTTCTTAAATAAAGTTGGGAAAAATAATGCAAAACACTCCTGACGTTTTAAAACGCGTTCTTTTTTCACAAATTTGCTCTCTCTGAGAGATTTTCATCCCCACTCTTTAATATTTGACAGTCTTCCTATGTATTTTAGCCTACAATTAGTAGACAAACACAGCTAATGTTTCCCTCAAAGTGTCAAAATTATTGTTTCTCTCATTTGACACTGACGTATACGGGGAGTATTGCCTAGGATTCTTGACAGAAGGTCGTGCTCACAAAATGGAGGTTTCGGTTATGGGTTTTCTGAACACGTTTATATAATTATGACAGCAATATATCAGCTGTTTGTTTTTAGGGAGTGTCTATTCGCACACTGTAGTAGGCAAAAGGTTTTTATTTTTGGGACTCTCAGATGACTGCCTCAAGCAAACTTGTTTTTTACGCAAAATATATTCGAAAACTAGTTGCTTTTGGGCAGTTGGCTATTAAGGTCATAACATAAGTATATGTTTAAATATAGTTCAGTACAGAAAAGAAGTACTTATAGCAGACAAATATAAAATGGGAATATTATTGCTTTTCAAAAATGTTAGTAATGTTTTTTTGAAATTCTCAACATCAAGGCAGTTCAAGTATCAAGTTACTTTAATTGTTTACAAAATATAAAAATTATTTCTTAAGAAAAACTTTAGTACTTTAGTTTAGCTTACGGCAACTCTGGACAGACAGGGATGTCCGCCCACCAAAGCCGCCGCCATCAATAAACATTGTCTGCAAAATAAAAATCATAAAAACCAACTTTCTCCGGATGTTATCGAAAATATAAAATGTATACGTATATATCTAAACTCCCATCTCTGTGTATATTAACCGATATGCGAAGACAAAGTTTTATTGGAAATGTTAAACATAAAGTTTTTTTTCTTTCTTTTATTATTTTTTAATCTATGGCTTTGCGGAAAATACAAAACTTGAAAACTTGGACTCCATCATAATATATATGTATATATGTGTTTCCTGCCAACAAAACAACAACCAAACAAAAATAAACTCTCCAATGGACATATCCCTAAAGCTATGGATGCTTAGTTTATATAGCAACACAAATTGCATCAGGAATGAAGCATTTAGAGCAAATGAATTTTGTACATCGGGACCTTGCAACAAGGTAAGCTTAAACTGTTTTCCCTTCTACTTTTCCTTTATACTTTATGATGCCCTTCATCCCATCTCAAGCCCTTCTGGAGTAGCTTATATTTTCCAGTGTATAGAGGTACTTGTAGTATTCCTTCCCACAGATGTACATATACAATAATGCTTTTTTGTGTGGCGGGGGAGATGTGTGGTGATTGTGTTTTTGGGGATATATAATTTTGTGTGAAATGTACGCCGGAAGTTGAAAGTGTACATCGAAATAGTTTGATTTTCAATTTTTTTTTTTTTTTTTGTATGATCTATTGATACATCATATATACGAAAGGATGTGTTGATTGTGGGGAGTGGGAATTGAAATTTAATTGAAAGAGCATCGTCTTTGGTCGATGGATGATGTGATGGCAAGACCGACCGACCGCACTAGCAACTAGCTACAGGAAATTGTAATTTTGTAAAGTTTTGAATATCCAATCGGATTGATGGTTTTAATTATTCAAGGTAATTTTAAGTGGAATTATTGTTTTAGAGAGGGACAAAGAGGAAATGGGAAAATATAAATATGCACAAGGAGTTTTCATTGTACAAGATCAAAAGGAGTTTTTGTTTGAATTTTGTGAAAATCTCATTGTCCTTAATTAAATGAAATTTGGTTTGATATTTTCGATAGTCAATCAAAGATTGGGGAGAAGATTTGGTTATGAAATGAAAAGAACAATACATTAAGTTAACTACGTTGATTGAATAAGTTATGTTTAATTGCCTTGAGAGCCATCTAGGAGTAGGAGTTTCGATGGGATAGTTTCATACTTCAAGGTGGCGCAGACAGTCCATTGTGGACCTTGGCCTCAGCCAATGAACCCCGCCAGCTAGGCCGGTCGCTTGCCACTCGCCTTCAGTTGCGCACATCAAGTTGGTTGCGGTCGTTATCCAAACCACTTGATCGCACTACTTTAGATGGAGTCTTCCAGTATGGCGTCGGCCCTCCGGGTTGGAATTGAAGACTCGTCGGGCTAGTTCGTTTTCGTCCATACACTCCACATGGCCCAGACATCTAAGCAGCTGTATTTTCAGCTTCTTAACCACCTCAATGTCGCTGTATAGCCCGTACAGTACGCCATTGAATCTTCTCCTCCATACTCCATTTATACATACAGGACCGAATATCACCCGAAGAATATTTCTCTCAAAGCACCCCAGCCTGTATTCATCCGATTGTGAGATGTCCACGTGAGATGCTAGTCATCCTGCACAATCGAACGAGTTTAGCAGAGATGCCAAGAAGTGGCATGGCTCTGTATAACTCGTTCCTATCGATCTGGTATTCTTGGGTATTTTCAAAATCTGTCGAAGATCGAAGTGTGAAAATTTGGTCGACGGTTGACTTATCGAGCCTGAAACCATTCTGATAGAGGCCGATCAGTTCACAAGCGGAAGGGCTTAGGAGTTCACACAGAATGGCCGACAAGATTGAATAGGCAACATTTAGGAGATTTATATACCTCTGTAATTGGAGCAGTTCAGAGTATATCATTTCTTGTGGATAGGGCAGACGATGTTGAAGTTCCATTCATCAGGCATAATTTCATCCGACCATATTGTACAGATGAGTTGGTGTATACTTCTCACCAAGTCGTCTCCCGCAGCTTTGAAGAGGTCAGCCGTATAAGGTTATCCTCACAGCAGAGATGTTGGACTCTAGTTTTGATATTGCTACCCGAAACTTTTTCTTGGACGGAGGTTTTGTTCATCATCGTCCAAATTAAATGGATATTTCTGCCTGACAGCGATTAGGTGATTGTCTACCTTAAAAGCTTGCAGAAGTATTTTTCCCAAATTCTCAGCCCCAACTGCGTATCTACTATGACATCCTCACCCTCGTCTTTACAGGCTTCTGCTCAGGCTTGTGTACCGAACGTTTTACTTACTTACTTGAGATTTACCTTGGCTTCTGAAGAGTATACGAGCTGCAGCGGTGATGTCTATTCGTTTCATTCAACAAATCAATTGTGGCACGAGCGGTGTGCTTGTTGAAACTACAGCTCCTGCACATCATGGTTGTTCAATTGATAAACGAAAAAGGCAGTAATCATAGCTCTATAGCGGTCACCATTGACTGTAACGTTCTGGCCATCATCGTTTTTAAAGAAGTACAAGTACGGACCAATTATTCCACCAACCCATGAAGCACACCAAACAGTCAGTTTTTGTGGATGTAACGGTGTCTCAACATACACTTGAAGATTATCATCACTCCAAATACGGCAGTTTTGTTTATTAACGTATCCATTCAACCAAAAGTGAGCTTCATCGCTAAACACCATAAAATGGACGTAGTGAGCGACACTTAATTCAAACAGAACCATGATTTTCAAAATAAATTTGCACAATTTGGAAGCATTGTTCAGACAGAGTCAGTCTATTCATGTTTAAATGCCAAACCAAACTTAAAATAAAGCACTTGACAGCTGCTGACAAAATGGCCGCCAATTAAAATAGTGTTGCCAACTTAAAGTTCTATACATCAAAAAGGAAAAACCCGTTAGTTCTCAAAACTTGAATTCTAATTAAGATCCAAAAATTAAACATAAAAGGATTTTATTGGAGGCCTTCTTATCACTTTGCGGCTTGCTTTTAAAAGTTAAAACTAAATAAGTTCTTGCATTTATTTGTGTCCTTAGCTTGTTCTCAAAACACGTTTTCATTTAAGTGCGATCAAACATAAGTTTTGTTTTGAACTGGTGTATGTTAAAATCAAATCAAAGCACATACAGAATACAGTCCCTCTGTGAAATTTAAAATCTTGGTTAAACTTTTCGCAAACCCTTCCCGGCATTTTAGCAAATAGCAAAACTTTTTCGAAAAACTCTGACAAGGAAAGACAAAAACAAAACAGAAAACAAAGCCAACCAAAAACCTCCAGAGTTCCACAAGTCTGGCATAATCGACAAAGAAGTCCTCTTTTCACCTTGATAGTTAGGTAGGTAGCTATTGGTTCACCGAACGTCATTAGCCATCGCAAAAATAAAGTTTTAAGCTTCTTTTGACTGGCATACCAGACGGTCCGGTCTATTTTAAGATTGCAAAATCAAGGACATCTGCGCAATACCCGAACGGACATTAACAGCTTTATTCAGCGATAAAAAAAAAAAATTTATTGCTGATGAAGCCAAATACCTTTCCTTCCAAAAGTGTGCTTCAAAACAATTGTTTTTGTCTCAGCCCCTCATCCACATGGCTATTGCTATTGCCATTGCCATGGCCATGTGTCCACATTCACAATTGAAAAGCAGAAGCAGCCGTACAGGAGCACCATCAGCAGCAAAAGCAAACCCCTTTCTTGAAGTTTCATTGAAAATTAAATCTTCCCAAAGTGTCCAAGGAGAATGTGATGTCTGAAAACTTTTCGTCGCTTTATACAAAACGATCAGAAAAGCAAGACCATGTTAGCTTCTCATGCCCGCCCGCCCCATATTTGTATAAATAAAACCTCTTGTTGCTCCTTTGCGCAAATGGATGCTGATGCTGCTGCTGCTGCTTCTGTTGCTGGTGCTGATTCTTATGCTGATGCTGCTACTGCTGCTTCTTTTACAAAATTTTTGGTCCTCTCAATGAAAATAACTGAGCATCGGGTTTTTATAGTGCATTCCCCGTGTCCACCCGGCATGGAATAACATTTACTGCCCAGTCCAGTCAGTAGTTCAGTTCTGTTTGGTTCACTCCACTGCAGCCCACCTCTAATGGCATAGTCGTCGTCGTAAGAGTTGTCGTGTCGTCTCGTTGTATAACCATATAGCCATAGTCGGCAGTAAAATGGTTCCTGGTTTTTCTCTTATAAACTTAAACCAGGCGAAACTAGGAGGGAAGAAGAAGGATTCCAGAGTAATTTTTACAAACATTTTTAAAATTCATTTGTTTGCCCACAGGATATTTGAATTTGCAAACTAAGGCGAAGCAGGGGCGAAATGGTTGGATTCGAATTTATTCAACCGGAATAATTCTGTCGACAGAGAACATTAAACATTTACATTTCCTTTTAGCCCCCAACCCTGTTATAGCCCTGCAGTACGAGTATATATACATAAATGCGAAATGTGAGTATTTCTTCTTTTGCCCCGTCAACAGCCTCGCGACCCGCCTTGTCTCGCAGCCGTCTACGTCTGCCCACTTTAATACATTCGCATACACACAAACAAACAAACACACTCTTAACCACTTACTTTACAGTATCCTGATGGAACAGTTTATACGATAGTGATGGAGTAGCGAGTAGGTAGGTATGTGCTTGCTCCTGCTCCAGCCTATATTATATGCAGAAGCTGAAAATGTCAAAATGAATTCAAAATTCGAGACATTTTGGAGTTGGATTTCATTTATGTGGTTAAATTCGGTTTTGTGTGTCTAAGTCTAGCCCTTTACTTTTCGTAAGTAGGAAAGGATGTATGCATTTTATATTGTATAGGCTATAGGGTATAGGAAGTTGAGGGCACAGCTATAATAAAGTGAACAGATTTTGCCTTTGTTTTTGTCACGCAAAGAGACACTGCAGTGTCATGCACTCTGTCACAGTATTGCCAGTTTACTTTGCTACATTTCGTACAACATGTTTAAATGCATTTTGTGTTAATATTAAGTAAAGTGTGGAAGGGGAGGTTGGGGGACATTTTTGGGAGTGAGTTTTCAAATTGAAGGACGAAAAGCTGGCTATGAAATTTCACTGTAAAGTGTAGTATATAGCTAAAAGGACTCATAGGTACCTTTGAAATTATTACAAGTGCAAGAGCCTTTCTTTGTTGAGGAATTTTTGTCCCCCAAATGGCATTGTTTTTCAAAAATATTTTCAGAGGGTGTGCTTTACATACGGAAATTTTCTATTGTTCAAAATGTCAGCGGCAGAGAACTGCGTGGTTTCTTTGATTTGAAGTATACGAATTGTTATGGATCAAACAAAGCCATTGCTGTTGCATGATAGAAAAAAATATTTTTTATCTTATTCTTAAATCTACTGAAATTTTTTTTTAACAATTGCCATTATCTCAACGTGCCTTGTTACGAAGTTCCTATTTCATTCTGTACGTCACACACCCACTCAATCGTTCCACACCACAAGCAATTTTACACCACTGTCTAATGAATAAGACACAACACTTCTATTAGACCGAGTTGCCCATGGCACTAGGTCTGAAAGTGTAGGCGCGCTGCCTTTAATTTACGCTCTATTTTTATAATTCACATTGTGTTATCATTACAAATATTGATAAGAAGAAAAAATGGCTGAGCACAATGACTGCCAGCACTGCTCACGCTGATATGAAATCAACATTTAATATTAAGAATAACACTATTGTTAGACATGAGACACTTTTTTTTATTAAAAATGTTTAAATTTATTATCTAAGTGCATTATAACGAAGCAGAGCCTCTTCAGTGTTCGCAGATTTTTAAACGTAAGGAAAATAAAATGCACGACTGGGTCGCGCGTACTTGCTCTGTGGGTGCAATAGAACGATGATAACAATAATAAATATGTAGATTAAAACTGAATGGCTCGTTGTATGGGAGCCACCGTTAAGAAAGTTTTCACTGAAAAAATTGAAAAATAGGAAACTATAAGGAGCTATGCCAAATACATTTTTAGTCAGTTCAATGACGTTTAAACCTGATATATTCGTTGTGATCATTTAAGCCAAAAACAAAAACACATTTTTGGCTTGTTAAATTTTAAGTTTAAGCAAAATCGTTAGAGCCGTTTTCGAGTAAATCTAAAGTGATAAAACCGTTACTTGCAAGATACTAGTTTAAGCTGGGCTAAAACAAAATAAAAATAAACCTCGACAACCGTTTTTCTTTAAACTGCTAATGTGCAATTTGAAGCTTGACGTAAAAAAGCGCACAGACAGACCGACTGAAGGTATGGCGAAACATCTTTTTAGGGCCTCTTTCATCGCAATGTCATGTTTGATTTTTTTTCTGCACGAAACCAATACTTGCACTATAAAACAAGTAAAAATTAATTGTAAATAATCTCTGACATGTAAACTTACAAAAAGCAAATAAAATAATATTTTTAATAATAATAATTTTGCTGAGTACAATGGTATAGCTGAAGCAGTAGTACACAGTACTGTCAAGGTTAAATGTACGTACATCATATTGCACGGCTATAGTGTGAAGTAGCAGCTGTAGCACAGAGAGTAGCTGAAGTACAAGTCGACTCTACTTCAACTTCACGAACGTGCTGCGCTGCAAAACAACATCAAACCAAAATGGCAGACATGATTTTTGTTTGAGTTCAGTGCTAGTGCAACACAATCACATTGCATTCGTGCATGCTGCTAAGTGCGCTACTTTCTTTGACATTAACTAGCTACACCATTGTGCTCAGCGAGTAACAAGAAGCAAACTGCCAAGTACGCCGCACCTGCAGGGGCAAGTGTGCTTGTAAGGATTTTTTCCGCTCTCGTCTAATTTAAAGGGTTGGACCGTTGGACCTTTGAAGCTTTTTTGTGTTGAGGCTGAGGTTAGCTCGTCGGTGCGGGGTGTATCCAAAAGAAAGCGGAAACTTTTGATTTTAGAAGTTACGAACTCCAAATTGTTTTTATTTTTCTTTTAAATGAGACTTAACATTTAACATTTTTTTAACCAAAAAAGTTCATTGAGTAGCAAAATTAAATAACAAATTACTTCATATAATATATTTTGATTTAATCTCCAACTTAAGACTAGGTCTGTAGGGTTCCTAAGAAACCGTCCACGACATAAACGTGTGTGGTCTATTGCCGGTCTGTGGTGTTTATGTTTACTCTATGAAGCAAAACGCTCCACGAACCACGACATAAACTGGTGGCCTATTTCCGTTCTAGCGATCCTCTACGACAAACAACGGAGAAAAAAGCCGACATAAACGGTGACCAGGGCTCTTTACGGTATAAACACCAACAAATATTTAAAAGCTTTTGACTGGTATTCCCATACAGTATGCCTTAAGATGAGAGACGAATTCCTTGGTGCGTTTAATTAGCACCGAAAACACTTTCGTAGATTTCGAATCTGATTTGTAGTGCATTTTCCACTCCTGCTTATGTATATTTCTGAAAAGACACAGTGTGAATTGTAAAAATAAAATACAAATTTACCTAGAAATATTTTATTCTTGAGCTTCTTTTTGCTTGTTATTGTTATTGCTATTGCAAGTGGTTGGAGGTCTATTTCGGTGGCTAAAGGGGCCAGGTGTGACGGGTGTTGTCGGTGGTTGTTTTTGTTGTCTGCGGTGGATGGCGGCATGGCTTCGTCTATGGTGGTTGATGATGTCGCTGTGTACGGTGGGGTGTGAAATGGCTTCGTCGGTGACGGTGTGTTGTTGTGTATGGAGGGAAGTATGAAATGTGTAACTTCGTTACAGACCTTGGACCTTGGACTGACAGAGGGATTCCTCAGTCCTCACTTACTCACCATAACGAATTACGATATTGTTTGACATCGTATCGTTTTCGTAGTCTCTTGTCTTTTTCGTCTCTTCTGTTTTTCTCTTCGTTCTCAGCTTTTGAAAATTGAAAGTACTTCGGGCAGAGTTCGTCCCGGTTGTGCGGTGTCGTGTGACTCACCTTTTGACCTGATTTTTCGTGAAAAAATTCAGTTTCAGAAAATATGTTCCGAAATATATTCCGAAATGCTCTTCTCCATTACACCGATACCGCCGGTGCCGATTCTCTATTTTTGAATTGTTCTGTAACAGAATATTCTTCAACCCACAAAAATCCATTTCGTTTCTTGGAAACTAAAGATGTCTATTAACGACTATCTCACGATTGCTTCTAGCTAACAGTTTCGATCGCTTATATTTTTACTTGCGATTCTAGGCACTATAAGGCAAGTTATGGATTCGTACGAAAAAAAAATTGAGGTAACAATCACACATGACATTACGATGATGGTGAAATCGAAAAAAGACACAACAAATTCCGTCCGTCTGTCTGTCTGTCTGTAAGTCTGTTCGCTCCTCTAGAGGCTAAACGGATGGGCTGATTTGCTTCAAATTTGGTATTTAGGATTTATTTGGCCGTCCCTCGGAACATATTTTTGATTTTTGCTCTAGACCCAAAAATAACGGCAACTGCCATACAATCGTGAAGAAAAAAATTGATTTTCTTTTTATTTAAGACAGTCTATCTTTTGGTTAGAAAATTATTTTTCAAAATTTGTCTTATAACGGTACCTCTCATTAGAAACAGTATTTTCAAATAAAATTTTCTAGTAAACTATACCTACATCCGATGTCAATGAAATTTTGGACACAGAAAGTCATTCATAATTTTAATAATATGGCATTTCAAAACTTTCAAAAACTTTTTTTTTTTTAATAATTAAAAAAAAAAAAATTTTCTTAAATATTTTGGAAACGGGTATATTGATTTTTTTGACATTATTTTTCCAGATGTAAACTACGGATTGTCATATATTTACATACTCAAATAAATTTCAAAATATTTTTTGGAAAAGTTTTTCAAAAATAACCTTTTTTAAAAAAAAAAACTGGTCGAACGATTTTCAATGTTTTTTTTTTTTCCTAGATAGACATATAGCTTTGAAATTTTATTGCATATTTAGTTTTTCTGAGAAAACTCTTAAGCTAATTAAAAAATTTAAAAACTGCAGCACCGGTTATCTCCATTCTTGCCCGTCTATAAATTTCCACACTTATTGTAGGACGTTTACTTGACAAGATTTAATTTCTTCATTAGTCGCATTTTGCTTCCAGATGGTACCTATCATATATAGCTTAATTTTGTCTTATTTCTTGGCATCTGGGCCTTGCTTAATATACCCACTACCAATTCTGCCTAAGTTTTTTTTTTTTTTTTTTTGGAGCTTCCCAGGGGAAACAGCAAACATTCTCTAACGTCACCTTGATAAGACGTACTAGGTTAGCAGGATCTCTTAAACTAACCATGTCACAGTATAGTTATTCCCTTATTAGACTGCGATAAGCTTTATTAAGTTCTCCCTAGGAACTACGCCCAAAAGCAAATTCTTAATTTACTAAATTTTGAGACGTGAAACAATGTTTTGACCCGGAAACCAATAGTTTTCCCTTTGAAACAATTTTTCCCCATGAACCCTCCATTTCTCATTGCAACTCCTTAACCTTGTTTTATTGAATTCCGAATGCCAAAAATTATCCACAAACTTGCCCTTAAATAAACCATGAAAATCATTCATAAAAAACTACATTCTTAATGCCATTCAATAAAATCAAAACCATAAAACACAAAATACCAACTTTCTGTGAAATAAAATAAAAAATATGATTTTCGCTGAGTTTTATTTCCCATTTTGCTATTCCAAAAAAAAAATAAACCACAATTTCCCCACTTAAAATCACTCTTGTTTTGTCCTCTTTCTCCTGCCTGTTTCCAACAATCAAACGCATTCAAGGATTTCCATTAAAGAAACTGACGTCAACTCTATTTTTTGTGGCACACGAAAATCCAAAAGAAAAAAAAAATTAAGAAATTAGCCAAGGGATTTTATTTTTATGTGGATTTTTTTTTACTTTGGTCCTCCTGCTGTAACTTTGTTGGCGTTTGCTCCTAAGCCAGGGGCCAACCAGGAACCAATATGCAGGGGAGTCATAAGGACACACCAAACAATAAATTCGCAAAAATACTCTGCCGTCGTTTACGTCGTTTGTCCTTCACATCGATCGGTGGCTGTGGTGTGGCACACTGCTTCAACAGCAAGAGCAGAAGAAAAAATCTGCTGCTGTTGCTGCTCTTGTGCTCTTGCCTTTTGGCCAGAAAAAAAAAAGAAAACCAAAACCAAACCCAACTATCGACAAAATAGGGTGAAGGGTTATATCCGATGTCGAGTATACCCCGATCCCAACTCTCTGGCTCTGCTCTATACTCGGCTTCCTTCAGTTTTAATTCCATTCGATTGAATAATGTATGCCTGTTGACCGTAAGTGTTTACGTTCTTATTCGTACGTTCATCTGGAATGCGGAGGCGGCTAAAAAACCTAACAGTATATTTGTATTTTGGTTAAAAGTAAGGTCGGTCCCGGTCAAAACTGCCAGTTGGTGTTTGTTGAACCGAAGATCCTTTAGGGGTTAAGTGAAATCGAAAAAAAAATGGCAGAACAGCAAACACAAATATAGGCAAAAGCAAAAGCAAAAGCATAAAAAAAAATAAACTGCTGAATCCTTCATTATCTCAATGTGTGTGTTTTTCTCAAGGCTATTATGGTAAAAGAAAAAGGAGTTCTTTTCGTCCTCGAATGAACTTTAAGAAGAACTTGGAGAATTTAAGCCAATTTCTAGCCGTCGCAGTCGCCTTTGCCATCGTTGGTTCTTGATAAATTATACTGGAAACCCTCCAAGTGCATTAATAAATCGACACCCACACATGACAGGGCTTAATTTGCTATGTAATAGCCGGGGAATCTTGCAAAATCTATGAGCTAGTATATTCGCAAGAATCCGCAACCATATGAAACCAAAAGCCGAGATACAGTGAGGGAGATATAAAAATTTCATGGCTCGTTTGCCACACCAGCAATATTATATACCAGTTGCGTTAAATGGCGCCCAACACCAACTTGTTTTTTCGAAGAAAAGTTTCTTCTTTATTTTGTATTTTTTGCTTACGTTTACTCGTCTTTCCTCTCCTTCTTGTCGAGACTGACTCCTGTGGGGTGATAGGCATCCTGCTGTTTAAAAAAAAAAAAAAAAAAAAAAACTGTACCTTGGCATACGACGACGAAGCGACGCGACGGCAACGCATATCCCCGTAAAAGGCATTTTTTCAAAACCTCATTAATTATATTCATGGGAATTTTCGAAGGCGACACGTGGCGTGCTTAAAAAAGAATCCTTCCTCCCTTCCTATATCTTTAGAAACATACATTCATTGGAAAAAGGACATAAAAGAAATTTGTAAGCATTTTTTTTTTATTTCGGTGCTCTGACTGTGTGTGGTAGTGGTAGTGACATTATTAAAATTGTCACCTAGGTTTTAACTTATTCACCATTGGAGTTAAATGGTTCAAGGATGAAAAGTAGGTGGGAAAACATGCATTACTGTAATTGGCCAGAATAATATAGGATTGCGTGTCGTGTGCATGACTTTTGTGAGTGATGGTTTTACAACGAAAAAAAAGTAATGTAGTTGTCAGCTTTTTAAAATGTATTTCTTTTTTTCTTTTTTTTTTGTCCCCAAGTGATTGTAAGATCTTTAATTTTTAGATAAGTTATTTGAATTTAAACGGGAGCATGTGCTGGGAAATGTGATAAGTCTTGTCCCAGTTTTCATGTTACATTGAGTTCAGTTTAACTCATACTATTGCTTTTTTACTTGCGATTATAGGTACTATAAGGCAAGTTATGCATTCGTCGAAAAAAAAAGTTTTGAGATAACAATCAAACATGACATTACGATGATAGCGAAGACGAAAAAAGATGGTCTAAAAATTCTGTCCGTCTGTATGTCTGTCTGTCTGTCTGTCTGTCTGTCTGTCTGTATGTATAGACACCTACAGCCCAAACGGGTGGGCCGAATTGCTTCAAACTTGGTATATAGACTTTTTTAGGTATTGTACAGAGGGGAAATTGAAATTTTTTTTTAGCTCAAAAAATAACGGTAAAAATAAAAAATAAGCTTTAACGTAACGGTTGTATGGCAGACAACCGTTACGTTAAAGCTTATTTTTCTCAAAAACGGCTCTAACGATTTCTATTTAAAAAAAACGGTGTTGCGTTTTAGGTGCGACCAATCATATGGCTGAAAAAAAAGTTTTAAAAAATGGCTAAGAACGGTACTTTCCATAGGACCGTTTTTTTTTGCTTTCGACTATCTCGTAAACGACTCAACCGATTCTTTCGAAATTTCACACACATATAGCTGTAGGTAGCTCAATTTGTTTTGCATACCAATATTTTCGAAAAATATTTTTTTGTATTTTTAAAATCATTTAAAAAAAAAAATTAAAAAATTAATATTTCGAGAACTGCTTATCAAATTTTTTTGTAAAAATTTTAAATAAATGTATTTGCTGAATACCTATGAAATGGCGTTTTTGAATTTTTTTTTGAAAATTTTTTTCAAAAACTTTTTCAAAAAAAACTTTTTTTCTCAAAAACCGCTCCACAGATTTTTATAAATTTATTCTCATAAATTCAAATTAATCCAAGAAATAAAATGGCGTACTTTTTTTCAGCTCAAATTAGTTAAAGTATTTATTTAAGAATTTTGAAAATTTTATTTTTATCAAAATCTCAAGCTCCTAAATCACTGTCACTCATTAGAGCAAGTTCGTGCGACCCAGTCGTGCATTTTATTTAAGAATGTCCAACAAACTCATTCAACTTATCGGTTTTCTTGAAAAGTTCATAATCTGACATTTCGTCGAATTCAGGTTTAAATCATTCTAAGCTGGACCATATGACAAATCTGTCAAAGTCAGCTTGGAAATCTAGCCTTCATTACCAACATAAATACTTTTAAAAGTCTTCATATCATCAGAGAAAACTAGAATGAATGCACGGAGTGATGTCATTGATAGTGAGTATAAAAAGTATCGGACCAAGATGACTGCCTTGTGGGACTCTTAATTTTGCTGTGAAAGTCTTAGAAAACGATCTATTTTGGTGATATGAATATGTGTATATGAATCCTACAGGGAAACCTAAAGCTTTCAATTTGAAAATAATGATTTCATGAGAGAGTTGGTCAAAAGCTTTTGAGAAGTCTGTGTATATACTCAATCCAGCTCATGTCTGCTCTCTATTGATGAGTCAACCTTGTAAGCGAATAGTCCGAGTTCTTTATGCAGAATTCTCCTCAAGATAGTGTGCCGCGAAATGTTGAGCTGTTAAAATCGCGGACCATGAGTGTTGTCTACTAGCATACCAGTTTCACGAACTGTTTGCACAAACTCGAGTACAGCAGGCGCAGACACAGTCAGTGGAAAGCCCTGCATTGAAATGAAATGACAAGCTATTTAGCCCCATTAAGGATATTTTCAACGAGTTCCTAAGAATGTTTATAATGATTTGTTAGAGCTGTCATATAAATACGTAGAAATTCTTTGTTTTCGAAACTGCCATTTATTGTTTGTAGTAGAGGAGTCAAATTAATACGAGTATTTTGTGAAACTGTTTTTTTAATAAAAATTTTAAACAACTTTTGTTGGATGACAAACGATATAAGAATATATAACATTCATCTCCATAAGACTTGTGGTTTGGAAGAGAGGGGCACTTTGATGACTTTTTCATTAAAAGGTCAACTTTGGAAGAAATCTTTTTCTTTTTATGTGGGCTCCACCAGAGCATGGTTCTCCTTGGCCTTGCTAAGAATGCCCCTCCAGCCGGCTCGATCTCTAGCCTGCTGTCTCCAATTTTGCAATCCAAGTTGTTAAAGGTCTCCTTTCTACCTTGGCTTCTGACTCCCTCTGGCTTAGCGTTGAAGACTTTACAAGATGGAGCATCGATGTCTATTCGCTCTACATGGCCCAGCCATCTTAGTCGTTGAACTCGAATTTTTCTCGCAAAGCTTATGTTGCTATACAGCACGTATAAATCGTCGTTGTATCCTCTTCTCGAAATGTTTTTTTCTCGGTTTACAGAGACGTGACCATAAGTCTTAATCCCAACTTTTTTTCGAAGACTCCAAGTGACCTTTCTTCCGATTGGGAGAGAGTCCATGCTTCTGCACTATTTAGCAGGACCGGTATGATGAGTGTTTTGTACAGTGTCTCTTTGGTTCTTCTCGATAGGACTTTATTCCTCAATTGCTTAATTCAGCCCAAAGAAGCAGCTATTAGCAAGAATTAGTCTGCGTTTGATTTCAGGGCTGATGTTGTTACCTATGTTTACAGCAGTGCCCAGGTAGACAAATTCATTGACTACCTCGAAGTTATACCTATCAATGGTCAAGTTCTGACCAAGTCTGAAAGCATATACTTCGTCTTGTCCTTGTTTATTTTCAGTCCGATTCTGCTTGCTACTGACTCCATAGTAGTGAAGGCACTGGTTACTACTCGCTCTGTTCTTCCTATCACGTCAATGTCGTCCGCAAACAAAAGTAATTGTTTCGATTTTTTAAAGATGGTGCCGGTGCCATGCCATTTGGCCATATGCCATATGGCCATATTCCAAAATATGGCCATATGACACTTTTGAATTGTGTCATATGACCATATTTTGATATATGGCTATTTGTCACTTTGGTAATGTGTCATTTGACCATTATGGCCAAATGACACTTTAAAACTTGTTCTAAACAGCAAAAACAAAAGCGAAAGAAAATTTTGCATATGCAATATTTCTTTTACCGACGATAGCAGCCGCGATTCAAAATTTGCAAAATATTTCGAGCAGGAACTATCTTTTAGATGGTACTTTTAGTGTTATACCAGCTTGCGGCTACAAACAATTGATAATTGTGCACTTCGCTCATGATACAAGTACACAAACATTCATCTTACTATCTTACTAATATTATAAATGTGAAAGTTACGATGTTTGGATGTTTGGATATTTGTTGCTAATTCACGCCAGAACGGCTAAACGGATCTGGATAAAATTTGGCACAAAGATAGCTTATAGTCTGGAATAGCAGATAGGCTATTTTTTATCCCGGTAAAATGTATGGTTCCCGTGGGATAGATTTGTTTTAATTTTTGAAATTACACCAGAATGGATGAATGGATCTGAATGAAAATTAGCACAGAGATAGATTATAGTCTGGAATAGCAAATTGGCTACTTTTTATCCCGGTAAAATGTATGGTTCCCGTGGGATAGATTTGTTTTAGTTTTTGAGTTTTTGAAATTACACAAGAATGGCTGAACTCATCTGAATGAAATTTAGCACAGATATAGCTTATAGTCTGGAATAGCAGATAGACTATTTTTTATCCCGGTAAAATGTATGGTTCCCGTGGGATAGATTGAAATTACACCAGAATGGATGAATGGATCTGAATGAAAATTAGCACAGAGATAGATTATAGTCTGGAATAGCAAATTGGCTACTTTTTATCCCGATAAAATGTATGGTTCCCGTGGGATAGATTTGTTTTAGTTTTTGAAATTACACAATAATGGCTGAACTCATCTGAATGAAATTTAGCACAGATATAGATTATAGTCCGGAATAGCAAATTGGCTACTTTTTATCCCGGTAAAATGTATGGTTCCCGTGGGATAGATTTGTTTTAGTTTTTGAAATTACACAAGAATGGCTGAACTCATCTGAATGAAATTTAGCACAGATATAGATTATAGTCTGAAATAGCATATTGGCTACTTTTTATCCCGGTAAAATGTATGGTTCCCGTGGGATAGATTTAATTTAATTTTTGAAATTACACAAGAATGGCTGAACTCATCTGAATGAAATTTAGCACAAAGATTGATTATAGTCTGGAATAGCATATTGGCTACTTTTTATCCCGGTAAAATGTATGGTTCCCGTGGGATAGATTTATTTTAATTTTTGAAATAACACCAGAATGGCTGAACTCATCTGAATGAAATTTAGCACAGAGTTAGAAAATAGTCTGTAATAGCATATTGGCTACTTTTTATCACGGTAAAATGTATGGTTAACTTGGGATAGATTTGTTTTAATTTTTGAAATCACACCAGAATGGCTGAACTCATCTGAATGAAATTTAGCACAGAGATAGATTATAGTCTGGAATAGCATATTGGCTACTTTTTACCCCGATAAAATGTATGGTTCCCGTGGGATAGATTTATTTTAATTTTTGAAATCACACCAGAATGGCTGAACTCATCTGAATGAAATTTAGCACAGAGATAGATTATGGTCTGGAATAGCTTATTGGTTACTTCCTATCCCTGTAAAATGTATGGTTCCCGTGGGATAGATTTGTTTTAATTTTTGAAATCACACCAGAATGGCTGAACTCATCTGAATGAAATTTAGCACAGAGATAGATTATAGTCTGGAATAGCATATTGGCTACTTTCTATCCCTGTAAAAAGTATGGTTCCCGTGGGATAGATTTGTTTTAATTTTTGAAATCACACCAGAATGGCTGAACGGATCTGAATGAAATTTAGCACAGAGATAGATTATAGTCTGGAATAACATATTGGCTACTTTTTATCCCGGTAAAATGTATGGTTCCAGTGGGATAGATTTGTTTTAATTTTTGAAATCACACCAGAATGGCTGAACTCATCTGAATGAAATTTAGCACAGAGATAGATTATAGTCTGGAATAGCATATTGGCTACGATGTTTGGATGTTTGGATGTTTGGATGTTTGGATATTTGTTGCTAACTCACGCCAGAACGGGTAAACAGATCTGGATAAAATTTGGCACAGAGATAGCTTATAGTCTGGAATAGCAGATAGGCTATTTTTCATCCCGGTAAAATGTATGGTTCCAGTGGGATAGATTTGTTTTAATTTTTGAAATTATACCAGAATGGATGAACGGATCTGAATGAAATTTAGCACAGAGATAGATTATAGTCTGGAATAGCATATTGGCTACTTTTTATCCCGGTTAATTGTATGGTTCCCGTGGGATAGATTTGTTTTAATTTTTGAAATTACACAAGAATGGCTGAACTCATCTGAATGAAATTTAGCACAGAGCTAGATTATAATCTGGTATAGCTTATAGGTTTCTTTTTATCACGGTTAAATGTAGGTATTAAATTATAAAGCTATAAAAGAAGATGAAGCTAGATTACGATAGACTATACTCCTCAAGGTACAGTCTACTTCTTGATCAGCTGAAACGCGAGCGAAGCCGCGGGTAAAGGCTAGTACATCATATATACATAATGTACATTCATACTTCAGGGTTCAGGTACAATAATTGGTAGCGAACGAAGCGAGGGGAAAAAAATTGCCCAAAAAAGAATCAATTTGGGGTGTGAAAATAAAAAAATTCGCGCGAATTTTTTTATTTTCACACCCCAAATTGATTCTCTTTTGGGCAATTTTTTTTCCCCTCGCTTCGCTCGCTACCAATTATTGTACCTGAACCCTGAAGTATGAATGTACATTATGTATATATGATGTATGAATGTTTGTGTACTTGTATACACTCTACAGATATCCAATTAAAAATATGGCTATATGACACAAGAAAATATGGTCAAATGACACATTACCAAAGCGACAAATAGCCATATATTAAAATATGGTCATATGACACAATTCAAAAGTGTCATATGGCCATATTTTGAAATATGGCCATATGGCATATGGCTAAATGGCATGGCACCGATGGTGCCAGATGTGCTGGCATGGGTGTTCCCATGTCACTTTGTCTTAGCCCTCTGTTGGTTTCGAAGGTTTCAGTAGAGTCCACCAACTTTGACGGAACAGCGAGCATTTTTCAACGTCATCCTGATAAGGCGTATCAATTTAGCAGGGATTCTAAAGTTTGACATGGCACGATACAGTTCAACTCTACTAACACTGTCGTAGGCTGCTTTAAAATCGACGAACAGGTGATGGGTATCGATGTTGTATTCTTAAGTTTTCTCCAGGATCTTTCGTAATGTGAAAATTTGGTCGGTGGTAGATTTTCAAGGTCTGAAGCCGCATTGGTAAGGACCTATTAGATCACCAGCAAACTTGACTTGACTTGAGACGTTCACATAAAACGCTGAACAGGATCTTATAAGCGATGTTTAGAAGACTTATAGAATGAGATTCCACTCATCGGGCATACTTTCCTAGGCCCATATTTTGTAGATGAGTTGGTTTATGCTCCTTACCATGTCATCTCCTGCGTGTTTAAAAAGCTCCGCTTGTAGACCATAGCATCCAGCTGCTTTGTTCTTCTTTAGTCTGGTGGAAGCTACTTTGATTTCATTTTGGTCTCATTTGCCCAAAAATTTGTCGTGACTTTTTCAAACCCTAAACGACAAGATATTAAATGTGGACAGAAAAACACGGCGATCCTAGTATTATAATGAAATCTCACAGTATATTTAGATTCATTTCTGCAGTGTGGAACTCCAGGAAAATTTCGATTCGTAAAAATTTAAAACTTGAAGTTGGAGTCCAACGTGAAATCGAGTCACAAAGCTGTCCAACAACAAACAAGTTGAAAGGATGGTTGGAAGACCAAAGAAAACTTGAAGGTAGCTGAGTCCCAGAACTTACAGTCGTGAGCACAGCTGGCTGAGATATTGGCATGCAAACAAATTTAAAAAAACGTGTGCGTCTAGGGACGCTCGACAAAAGTGATAACCCAAACTAATCTTAGTTGAACTATTTAATATTGAAATTGTTTAACTTGAGAAAAGCTTAGGTTATTACTTAAGCTTTATGCATATTAATATGATAATGTGAGGATAGGTTATTTATTAATAAAATCTTTTATTGAGAGAGGAGGAGTATGTCTACTACTGCCGTATGCGTGAGAGAAAAGCAAGCCAGACAGAGTGGGGCCGTAACGCGTTACGTAACAAAACGGGTTACCCTCCCATATAAGAAGTTATCACTTCAAAAATTGAATAATCTAATATGGCTGAACTATGCTCCAGGAGTATTGAAAGTATTGCTGCCAACAACAGCTTCCAGAAACCTGAAGAGAGGCCGCGAGTATTTCCGGCTTCCCTAAAAAAGGTTCAACCATTTCTTTGGTTTGGTATTTCGACACCATCAGTCTAGCCTATCCTGTTATAAGCTATGGATATTGGGAAAGTGTTTGGTCCTCTATATGAATACTATCATATTATGCTAACTGTGAAAAGCACTAAACCATACCGCACTTTCAGCAGTTTACCTAACAGGTGTTCCTAAAAAGATGGATGCACTAACATCTCAAGGCATTGTTTTCATTAAAATAAAAACAGTAAACAAAAACTTTTAAAATATAAACGATTTTCTCATATATGTGTGTGTCTATATAAATGACAGTGCACTCCATACTTAGGTTGCTCCTTCTCATCTCCTGATGATACATTAGTGTGTATTTGTGATTGCTAGCAGCTTCTCGCACATACTTGCATATATAGATGTTTAATATACCTTAGTGGTTGCGAGTTGCACGTTTTGCACTTTATCTCAAAACAGAAAGCTTGCATTTAAGTTCTTATCGAAGGCACTTTAAAAAAAAACATATTTCCTTCTCGTGTACAGCTCCGGCCATGTTTCCTGCTCCACTTTTGCATAGATACACGTCCTCCGCTGTGCAAGTTGCATGGGTTCTACGATACATTTTGCAATGTACATATGTGTGTGTATTCTATTTTTATTCCCGCCAAATTGTTTACATAGGACCAAACGAAACCATCTTCATCATCAACACCATCCGCACCCGCACCCGCACCCATCATCATCTCCATTCAACACTCTCTCCAAAGTAATAGGGAACGTGACTAAGGGTGCGATAAGCGTTATTTGCTTATCTCCTTATTATACCATCAGAATACTTTTCCCTTATAGTTTGTTCCTGGTCCTGCTCCTTCTGCTGCTATATTGTGCTCCATCTGCATCAGCTCCTGCTATTGCTCTTCTAGCTGTTGGCTGAGCTAAGACTCCAGAAATATAAACTCACCACGAAAAGAGTGTGTTTTCCTTCAGCCTCAGAGGGTGGTTGGTTTGGCAAATGCAATGGTGGGCTAAGTACTCGACACATCCTCTTTTAAAAGGATATATACACTTCTCATCGCCACCACCACCGCCACCGCCGCCTGTTGTGTGTGTTATGATCATGATCAACACAACCAACGACAACGACAACGACAACGACGACGGGCGACGACAAAACGAACAGAGAACGACAAACACAACTTTTAAACCAACCGGAAAGAAAAGATGTTCCGGCAGCGGAAACAATATTTTTGGCTTTAAGCGTTATCCGTTACTCGTACTGTGGTACACTTGGGGTCTGTATAGCTGTATACTTTTCCTATGGGGTGGCAAAAGTGTCATCAAGTTAAAGATGCCATCTATGCGTCGTCGTCGTTCCGGATTCAGTCTCCTCTGCTTCCACTTCTACGATATACACTACAATGACTTTCATTGGACGATAATAAACTTAATCCGAGAGGTACGTCTTTTTTTGTTTTGTCCTTCTGATCGCTCAGTTGTGTAGTCCTTTCGACCACCCTTAAACTGTCATACACATGAGAAAGTATATCTGGGTCCTGGTAGATAGCAGATTTTGGTACAATTCTCCAAGCATCGCCTCGCTGCGCCAGCCGGCGCGCGCTTTCACCACCATCATCCTATGTAAATATATTCGATGATTGAACCCTTGCATATTTTAAGGGATAAATGCATGGCGGCTATCAGCTAGGCATGCAGACAGGAGGGGTTTTAAATTAGCCCACCATATGATGTAGACAAGGACATACTATATGTATGTACGGTACGTGCTGATGATTGAATTTGTAAAAGAGATTGACATTATTGGATGTATGTTATCACATTTCGTGGTTTGTTGGTTCCAGCATAGGGGAGACCTAAAGAGTGGTTTTTAGTGATGAGAGGCAGATCCAGACACGTATTCCAGAAAGGGGCTATACTTAGAGGGTCTGAAGTCCCTTCTTATAAACCAAAAAGAAAACAGTATTTCCAGCGGTTGGAAGAGCTGAATGAATTTTAATGGTGGCGTACGTAAGGTAGTAATAATTGTTCTTAAACTGCAAGTTGTTTTTTTTTAAGGTCTTTTGAAATGTCTCAAACTCGAGCTGTTTTTGTGGGCTTGTTTCGAGTTGTCATCAGGAGGTGATTTTAATGGGCTTCTAGGCATTTCACAGGTTTGCAAGTTAGGTTGTCAGCTTAGAAGAATTTGCTTTTAGCTGACACTCAACGACGGATTTTGGATCACGTCATGCACGGTGTCGTGGCAGAAGTTCACCAGCCTACATAAAATTTCTAGTATGGACGGTACATGAAGGGTGATGATGTCGCTACCTTTTAGGACTTTCATAATGATTGTAAAAAGTAAAGTGGATGTGTTGAGTCCATGACACCTATAGATCGTAAATGCATTGTGATACCCGTTGGACATTCATTTGTGACCCTTAGAATTTAGAAAACCTTAACACTTTCGAACTTTTCTAAGGGCGTTAAGTTTGGACTCCAACTTATAGGAATAGCTGTGTAACTCGGTGTTACGCTAACTGCCTAAAATTGTAATTTTCAGGTCCAAGTCAGGCCAGCAGAGTAATTTCTTTCGATTTCGTGGCAGGAGTTCCAGCTGGAAAAACGGTGCTGAGCTTACAGTAGTAGCCATTTTTGTTAAACAACCTCTATTTGGCAAAATTAAATTTTGGTACACTTACGATTAAAGCTTAACGCTTAAATTTTGCACACGCAAACTATAGGTAAATTTTCTCTAAATTAAATAAAAAATATTTTAGTTAGGGTGTGGCTGACGCCCACTTTTCATTAGAAACTATAAAAAAACGTATTTTTGCAAATAAACGGTAGGTACTTATAATGAATTCAATATCCCAAATTTAATGCGTCTCTTAGTCGAAACTAAGAAGCTTGTGTATGAAAATCAATTTTTGAATTTCGGGCGTGGCTTACGCCTATTTTTCATGAAAGAACGAAAAACATAGTTTTAAAAATGTAAGGTATTTTCAATTTCAACCATTTTTTTTCGTCCGTTGTTTGAAAAATGTATCTCTTCATTTTTTGTATGCACATTGTTTTCAAACGCCCACTTTTAAGGGCGTGATTTTTATAAAATACCTTTATTCAGCTTAGATAATTAAAAAACTACTCGAGTCAGTTGTAGTTTTACACATGTGCCTTAAAATTGACTTCTGATCAAAGCTCAGTTAGTGCTTTAAATTTTTATTACACGCCCACTTTTAAGGGGCGTTTCGGCCAAAAGACTTTTTAATATTCATTAATTCTACTTTTTTTAAACTATCGGTCGCAGTTTTGAAGCAAAGAAGATGAACATTTTGGTTTGTATTCCTTGTTTACGTATAGCAGGTTGTGGTTCAAGAATTGTAAACACACCCATAATCGCTAATTCCATTCAAAGTCTTATTTTTAAAAATTTAAGCTTTAAATTGAATTTCACTGAGCTCATAGTGATTGCCCTGGCAAAAAAAAATTTCAACTTTGGGAGTGGCATACGCCTTTTTTATTGCGCCAGCAAATATTGAACATCGGCCAAGCAAAATGAATGTCTGCTAAAGAAGAGTTTTGTTTCTGGAACTGGAAAACTGGTTTGGAACTGGAAAAAATAGGGAATAGGGTATCCAACAGTTTGTTGCAAACTTACTGTAGCTCTCGCTTATGTTTTTATTTATAGTAGCTTGATTAGTTTCCCTTTTTTTATTCCCATGTTGGGAAGTTGCAAGAATATCTGCAAATTTGACAAGCAATATATTATACAAAATGGCAGCTTTTCTGTAAATCTGTCAGTTGTCAGAATTGGTCTCAATGATGAGCACCAACATTAATATTTGATGTTTAAATGACAGTTGCCGTATAGAGTAGTTCCTTTCTCTTCGAAAATTTTGATTGAGACTTTCCTTCACTTACAATAGTTCTTTAGGATCAGTCCACCGATAAATAAAATTTAACTATGCAAATTATCCCAGAGCTTATTAATGCAGGTTCTTGTACCATTTGAGTCCTGTGGCTAAATTTGTATTTTAAGATTTTGCAAACAGTTTTTCTAACAAACAAAATTTTTTTTGATCCCAAAGCTGCAAAGTACTTCTATAGAAAACCGAACAAAAAAAATCTGGCTACGGACCCGCTCCGATCATCCCATGTGGTACGGAAAAAAAAAACCCGTCCTCCCTCATGTCAATGACAACTGACGTCTAGTATTTTCGTTTCAAGTCGGTTTTCTCTTACTCTCTGTATAGGGGGTACAGAACACTCTGCACAGAATCCACTTTATATACAGGGTGTCCTCGTGGGACACAGAGCTAAAACATCCACCCACTTAGTGTCCCAATAGAATTCGGTCTAGCTGATGATTTTGACATGAACGGGACACCATCGCCATTGCCATCGCCATCCATCGCCATCTATCTGTACCTTATGGTGGAATGAATGTGGACCGATTAATATGGACATTGGCAGAGATTGATGACGTTAAATCGATTGATGTGCACAGCACTATGTGTGTGGTAAACCGGGATATCTGCAGTGAATTTGTAATTTAAATGTCAAATTGAAGGTGAATGGTTTTGGCGGTGGCAGCGGTGATAGTGAAAACAGAACCATCGCCGTCCGTCGCCATCGCAGGGGGATATGTTGATAATCTATTTTCAAGGAGAGGGTAAAGTTTTTTGATCATCATCATCACCATACTTGTCGGGAATCAGGGATGAAGCGTGCGGTAGCGCGGTGTAAATGATTGAATATACTATATTCTAAACTCACCTTTACACGTATACATACGTCCGCGCGTGTTTGAGAGTGGGAAGTATGGTTTTTATGGATCGATTTAAATGAGATATATGATTGAGGTGTTTTTTTTTTGTCTACTTTTTTTTAAATTATTTTGTTGGATAATTGCAGTTTGCATGTTATAACTTAATATTTGCCATGATAGGGTTTAGTTTAATTAATAAATTATTAAATGCATCATATAGAGCAAAGGTGGCTATAGATTTGAAATTCATTTTGTGTTGCTGCACGAGGTTTTGAATGGGATTTATAAACTAACAATGGAAGCGTATTTGCTGAACGTGGAACTAGTGCTTGATGAGGTGTTTCAATTATACCTACAGAGGATACATTAGAGAATACTGGGAATTTTATATATTTGAATGACAGCAGCAGCAGCAGTAGGAGCTGTATACAAGAGTTGAATGCGTAATGAGGTGGAATTATTTCAAATACCCAGTGTACCTTTGTAGATAAAAGATACCTATATATACATAGACCTACTCGTAGGTGTATCTAATGCTGCACTTATGTGTATATATGCATATAAAGTGAGAGCGAATATTCATGCAGTATGTGGTAATCTGTGATGGAAACTATAGCCGAGGTTATGACTGCAAATTAATTTAAATTTAATGATTATTTTGATTGAGTGAAATTTTGATGTGTTTATGTATACTATATTGATGTTATCGGATGGATTACGCTACTTTGAGAGAGTTTCAGTGAGATCCTATTAATTTTCACCGCAGACACTTTGTATTTATTATTTTAACTTAGCCTAGTTCGATAGAGTACTTACATTTTTGATCGGTAAAGGGTTTCCGTTAAACGGAAAATATAAGATATATTTTTTATAGATCGACGTTTAAACTTCATAACCTCGTAAGTCATTTTTGCATATTTTTCAGAAATCAAGAAAAACCTTCTTAAAATTGTTATGCAGTATACTTTATTTTCAATTCTCGTAATAGAGACTAACGATAATGTTAGTTTCTGAATGTTGTCATTCCTGAAAAATTTTCAGAATAATTTTGTTGATCTGAAAATACCAAATTATGGCTTTGAAGTTTCTGATTATTTTGCATCAATAATATTTTTTTCGGATTTTTCGACTTACGAGGTTATAAAGTTCAACCGTGTCGCTAAATCCAAGTTTTTTTTTTTAATGCAATAAAATGACAAAAATTAAACAGTATAGCTCATTCTGTCGCTCCAATTTTTAGGACCTTTTTGATGGTTTCGGGCTCGCGGATTGCTTGGGTGATATTGGCCTTAAGTGCTTGAATGGTTTCCGGATTTTGGCATAACATCGGTCGTTCACGGTTCCTGAAAAAAAAAAAAAATTCCAAAAGGGTCAAATCGCAGCTCTGCGAGTCAGCCAATTGACATCCCCAAAGATGTCTGATAACAAGATTTGAGAATTTGGTGAGGAATAGATCGATTTCAGAATGAACTGTGTGGGATGACGCTCCATTCTGAATGAACCATAGGTCGTACAAACCCATGACTTCAGTTTCGGTAAGAAAAAAAAAAGTTGGTTAACATGCTTCTGTAACGCCCACCGTTGATCGAAACGTTGTATCCCCCCTATTTTTGAACAATCCTCACCTAACCCTCACATTCTTTGTGAATGCATTGACTTCTCGTCAAAAACTTGTGGGTTTTTTGAGGCATCGTCAGAAAAGATCGTTGTCCAATTCAAGGTCTAAACTTGCGAAGCGATAACGAAGTAGACGATCGTGCACCTTCAATTGCTTTGCAAATTGGGCCTTGTAAGTGAAAAATTCAAGATCATTGTGCAGAATTCTCCTCAGGCTTTAGTGTGAAATGTTGAGCTGTTGAGACCGATGGCGATGTTCTTGAATTGAGGCTCACTCTAGGCTACAGCAGTCTGTGCGCACTCTGTACGACGGGGACCTAGAGTGTTGTCCACTAGCAAAACCAGTCTCAGTTACTTTTTGCCCAAACTGTCACTTTCAAAATAACCTTTGATTTAAAAGATTTATCTAAAAAAATTACTTCGACTTTTTTGCGGAAGTGGTTGCAATGGTTCGAATGCCGTAATGGACGATGTCCGCAACAGAAAAACGAAACAAAGACTGAAGGAACAACATTTTGCTATTGGTAGTATAACCACACTTCGTCGACATAATATTACCTACATTATAGGTTTTTATTCTTGCAACGTGTCGTAAGACCATCGTAAGCGCCGTCATCATCGGGAAGAATCCGACGTCGTAAACCAACTGCTTCAATGTATACGGAGGATTTTTGACGATGAACTATAAACTTTCCCACATGAATTTATGTCTTACTTGTCGGCAACTGAAAATGGCAATTGTGATAATGCTTTAATACCAGTTGTACAGTACCTATAGTGGTTCACAACTGAACTTCATTTTAAAATTCTTGATCCGTGGATCAACTTTATTTGATCCTTCGAAATCGGTGGGTTTACTCTTAAACCACTATTGAACCAACGCAACGTCCAAAATTTGATTACGCATACACCGACCGAGATGAATTTTTGTTTTAAAATAATGATCCACTTTTGCCATTTGCTTCGAACAAATTCGAACACTACTTTTTCTAAGACTTCGATCAAATGAAACTTGAGACTTTGTACCAATCGTTGTAGTTGAAATTTTTGGACAAATTTTATACTTTTTTTTGGTTTCAAATAATATCAAATCAACAGGGAGAGAGAGAGAGAGAGAAAGAGAGAGAGAGAGAGAGAGAGAGAGAGAGAGAGAGAGAGAGAGAGAGAGAGGGAGAGACAGACAGACAGAACAGCAGAGAGAGGAACATACAAATTTGTCAACATCATGTGTTTAGAGTACGGTCCTCCATCGCACTACTAAACACTCGCAATGATGATTGATTTAGCCGATGTTTTTCAGTGATATTTGTATGGTTTCAAAAACGAAAAAATTAAACCGAGCTGCAAAGAAATTTTGATATCTGAACCGTGAATAAGTCTTCAATTTTCCTCGGAGCCCGAGAGACTTAGAAAATAATATATACTTTTTATGAACAGATTTATTCTTGGAGGATTTGTAACTTTATCACCTTAATTGGATGTAATTTTCAAATGTTTTTGGAATACGAAAATAGAAGTGAGAGTTACTAACTTTTTCATCCACTTCTGCTTTTAAGTTCTGTTTTATCATCGTTGATTTTCAGGCCCCACTTGAAGTGGTATTCTGTATTCTCAAAGATTCTTGATGGGCTTCTACACTCTTCGTTAGTTACTACTGACTATGGAGAAAGAAATATATATAAACGAGTTGAGGAAGTTATCTATATACGAGTACAGCTTTCATATTGTCTTCTGAATGTTTATTGGCTGGTTTAAGGTGTAAATATTAATATTTAATAAAAAAGGTCTAAGTTGCGATCCCTGTGGAACTCCAAATTGCTACTAATTGCATACATATTACCCAGCCTTTTTTGAAAACGTCAAAAATTCTGTCAAACTTTCGCTTTTTCTATTTAAAAATAGAATATCTTCTAAATTCCCCAAGTTAACCACCAAATTTAACCTTTTTCTATTCTTATTGACTTTTGCTTATACAAAACATAGTTTAATGTTAACTTATCTAACTTTTTTCTTTATTTTTCTTTTCAGGTAAGCAAAATAAACATTTTTGGTTCGTAAGTATTATCGAGTTTTGTATAAAAGATTTATAAGATACGCAATGCGAGTTACTTAAGAGAAAGTTTACAGAAGACTGTCTTCGACAATTATAATTGTTAATATTTATTTGAAACATTAATAGTTCCGAAAAGATTCATTAAATTTTTCAAGCAGTGTAATTCTTTTGAAATAGAAGATTAATTTTTCTGTTGTTGATTTTTTATTAAACTTTTGTTTGGGTGAAGTTTGAAAGAAATTAACCACGAAGGTATAGTGTTAAGTGTTCTTTTAACGTGTTTACCGTCCATCGTTTAGGTGAATAATTCTTCTTTGACGATAATACGATTAATTAATGTTCAATTAATGTTGGAACAGAGCTCTGAAATTGACATTTATGTGAATTTGTATCACTTATTATATGTATGGTTGGTTGTCCATTTTATTCCTCACCTATACTATGATCAATCCAACAAAGTTTTGGCCCAGCAATCTTTAGAATGTATTAAGATTGTATAGGAATATGTTGATGATCAATTTCCATGATTTACAGAAAGGATTTGAAGAGCTTTAAGTTTTTCAAAGTGATATTTTAGCGAAGTCTCCATACAATTGGAATTGTTTGACATGGGAACTTTATTTAAGTTCCCCAATATGGTTAAACTCATTTCGTTGGCCAATAAACATTCAACAAAAGCCCTCTCCAATATTTGGGATTCAGCTTCCTTCAAAACAGGTTACTTCCAAGTATTCCTTAGTTTCTTCCAAACCGCCCTTCACTTGGATTATTCCATTGAAAAGACTGCTTTGCTGTTGTGTCTCTGCGTGATGTCTACATCCACTTTTGTTTGTTCAGTTCTAAATCTGAGCTCATTGTTGTATATAGTTTGTGGAGAACTCGAGCTGCTATGTCAAAGTTTGTAACAACAACAAAGATTCTTCGGGTGATATTTGGTCCTGTATGTATCAATGAAGTATGGACTATAAAGCGACATCGACCTAGACAATATGGTTGAATAAGGCCGCCGAGTCTCCAAATCCAACCTTGAGGTCCAACGCCGTATTGGAAGATTCCATCTAAGTAGAGCGATCAAGCGGAGGATGACCTCAACCAACATGGTTGCTAGCTTAACTAACTAGCTACCATTTTAACGGTTCAAGTTTCAACTTGGTATATGAATCAAAATTTTTCTGGAGTTCAATCCAGGTCCGTTCTAACATCGAGTGACAAATAACTTGTAGTTAAACAGAGTTACCATCTCTATTGTCTTCATCTTTTGTCTCACAATAATCAGCTGTTGTTGGTTCGGGCTGGTAGCACTATTTTTGTTCATCCTTAAATCAGCAGCTTCTCCATTTCGATCAAGCAAGTAATACATTTAATTAAGGACACAATTGGCGTTTGCCATTGAGAAAATATCATTAACTTAGTCCAAATAGCTTAACTTGTGACTCTCTTGCTCACTGTTGCTTCCCCTTCTTTTTGAAGCAGTAACTACTGGTAGCACTCTACATATAATATAGGTTTCGGTTTTTATTCGACTAAATAGACGACTAGACCTGTTGAGTGACAGGTTTAATCATGGGAGAAGGGATTCAGAGTTCATGATAGAAAAGCACTTACAATACTTTCTTGATTCTTCTTCTAGCTCTTGTTCTTGTTGTATGCTTCCAGTTTTCTACTGTGAATTTTTGTGTGAGCCTTAATTCGGTTTTAAGCCTCTGCGATGCAACTTGCCCTAAGGCAATCAACGTACAGCCGATTTATTGTCGAATTCTTATAAATGGTCTGCGAAAAGGAACTTCCGAACTTGACAGTTGATAGCGGACATCTTGTTGAAGTTACATCTGTCAAATTGGCTGTCATTTATTCAGACTGTTTTGTCAAACCACCATGGATGGATAGAGCGTATAACAACACGTGCAAATGATAAAATTGTTTTATCAAAATGGTTGTTTTGTTCGGGCAAAGTTCCGCACGCTTTGCCCATTGTACAGTCGCCATAATCGTCCTACCATACCAAGAGGATTATTCGCAGGGTATGGTGACGGATACATTCGAGTCCACTGGTTCAGTAAATAATGAATCAAACACCCTTTCATCGAAGAAACGTAAAGTGGCCGCCGGCCGTCCGGTCCGTAAAGGCTTGCGCAAACCAAAGCGGCCGCGGTGGCGGTGGCGATCACCAAACAGATGATGCACATGTAAACCATACAAATGGCACACACCTAAGCGATATGTGGATTGTGAATACGATCCACTGCTGCGTTCAGCCACGCGATCTATGTAGAACGCTGCATGCACCATTTGCCCGCCGTATCGCAGCTGCCATTCGTGATATTTTTTTATTTATTGCTTGAAAGTATTGCAAGCCATTTTGAATATTTAAAAACTAAAAATGTTTTTGAAAATTATAATGAGAAATATGCAAGATACACTTATGAAAGTTTTTTTTTACTTTTTTGTCTCGTCTAAAAGTAGTAAGGCTTCATCAATTTTTGTGAGAATAATTAGATATTAATTATTAAATAAATATTATTATTTCAATTCAACTAACAATGATATTTTTCACGGCTTGGCTGCGACTGAATATATCGCGTTGGTTTGAGCAGATTTTTGCGACCTGCTAGGCCGCCACCGCCACCGCAGCCGCTTTGGTTTGCGCGAGCCTTAAGAGTGTGCAGGAGAACCCGGCCTGATTTGTGCGCTATATACTCATGGAAAAGTAGTCACTCCGGATGCGCGCCACAAAGAAATGCCTCGGCGGACATTTAAACAATGTTATATTCCACATACATAATGGCGTCGTGTCGATAGGCCTTTCAAACGAACACAAAATCTCGATAATATCCCAAACACTCTTTGTTTTATTTAAATTAAAAGTTGGGAAGCTCTTAATGAAAGACCCTTCACTTCCTGACATTGATGAACATTTATTTTAAGTTTGGTTTTTGGAGCATTCACCGAGAAAGTTTTTTCTAAATTTTTATCAACTTTGAAAAAATGTTCAGGTTTATACATACTACAGTCAAATTCTTAACAGGGACATTTTGAACCTTTTGCTCTAGTTCCAGTTTCATTATATCTGTTTGCCGGTTTAACGCAATTATCATTACTAAGCGACGAAAGCATAAAATTCCAAATCTAAAATATCTTTTTCAAACTTGCAAATCCATCCCTGACACACAAAAAAAAATAACAGAAAGAACCATATCCCACCCTATCGACAGTATATCTGCAAAATATATGGTCTTTGGAAACATTTTCCTACTTCCGTTTTCCATGTTTTTTTTTTTTTTTTTCTTTTTTTTTTCATTATTTTTTAACTGCTCGTCAGTCGCGCCATATCCCGTATAGCAAAAAAAACTTTTGAGATTGCAATGTTTCGCCTGAGCTCAGCTAAAGGAATATACATATTTTGCTTTCCATTTGGTCTATGAATTTGTTTCGTTTTCATGTCTGTGTGTGTGTGTGTGCCCAGATGGATAAAAAATTACCCACACCTCTCCGGCTTTTTCATTTTCACCCGGGCTACAGCTTCAGTTTCGGCCTCGGCTTCCGGAAAAAGATTACATTGATGTTCCGCACAGCCTCGCTCTTTTCGTCTCTTGGTGTTATTCCGTTCGTTGTTGGTTACTTGGATCGAGTCGATTCGACGAGCCAACGACGAGCTGTTATGGGTATTCTAGGAACTAGGTATAGGTACATTGATGCTGATGAAGCTGCAGATACTTTTTGCTTAGACAGACTTTTAGCACTCATCTATGAACAAACATACCAAAGCACCAGCTCCCTTGACAACTCCTACTCTCACCATAGATACCAAGGTAAGAGTGGCAGCAGTAGTGGGTAGGGGGGGGGGGTATAGTCACCACGCGAACCGGAATATTTTTCTCTGTCTATATTCTATCCAACTGGGAGTAGTTAGCTATAGTGTTTTGGGACAGGACAGGGGCAGGGATAGAAACAGAGGCTGGGACAGGGACAGGGACTATCCAATATCAGTGTTAAAGTAGATAAAGCCAGGAAACAAAGTCCTTCCCTGACCATTGGACTTTTGATGTTCTCTCCTGCCACCTATGCACCTTTTTGCATGTCATATGTGTTTTCATTTTTCCTTATGGTTTCGAATTTTCGTCCTTTTTTTTTTTTGTTTTATTTTTTCAAAATGTTGTCCTCGTCGTCGTCGGTTTTGGTCATGATTGTATAGAGAAAAGACCACTGCAAATGTTGATCCAAAAACACGATAGCCTTACTTTTCAGGTTTACTGGGCAATTTTTTTTGTGCAAGTGCTAAAATATAACTATGTTCTATATTCTCCCAGTCATCGGCGTCGTCGCGTCGTCGGTCGGTCGGTCGTCTCTGTTTCACATCTCATGTGTCGTTATTCTTTCTGCCGAAATATTACTTCACACTTTTGCCGCGCCCGCCCGCTGGACGGCCGCGCTCCAGTTGGGGGTTGAGGTCCTTGGAGCAACTTCTATACAACATCCAATGTTTTATACACAGAATCCGGATATGTGAGGAGTAAAAGTGTTTTACATCACTGCAGGACATGGATAAAACAGGACATAAGATTAATTTCGAACAGTTGTTCATCTTTCCTTTCACGATGAGTGTATAGTGTGGACGACGACAAAACCCGGCAGGAGGCTCGACAGTGTACTATACACCGTATGGCGACTAAGGACACTTTTTCTTTCTTTGTTCTTTTTTTCTTGCTATTTTACTGTGAGCTTAGGCGTTAACAAATGTGCATGTGGGAATTTATTCTGGCTTTGGGCCAAACTTCTATGCACAGCACATAGGTATACGATATATACAATAACATAGAGTTCATATGGTTTTTTTTTTAGTTTGTTGTTTTTGTTGTATTCTTTGTTATCACAAGGATATTGTCATAGATGTTACCATGCTTACCTTAAGGTTGTCCTTTCCTTTTATCAAAGGATACGAACAAAGTAGAAGATATACACATACATATACCTATACGTAAACTTGGAGCATAGTTACAATTGATTTGAATCAATATTTTCATTTCCTATTATTGGAATGGCAATCCTTGTGTCGTGTTGTCGTTGCATGCATAGTCCTTGGATGTCACTGCATCTTAAAGGATCAACAGTGAATTCAACCGAATGATTCAATAAAATCTTGGGTGTTTGTTGGCAGAGATGTTTTGTACTGAACATCTTGAACGAGAATGCAGAGAATAAATTCTTGTGAAATACCTATCTGTATCTCCTGGTACACACAAATGACATTGAAATTCAAAAAATTCCTACACCCCTATCGAGGTATTCACTGCATTGCACGCACAGCACATCCTCTGGTTCCAACAACATCAAACAAGATGTTTTCCTGAATTATTGAATTTTTGGGCGTTTAATATAATCTACCCCCTGAAATCTCTATTTCTCAACTATGTATTTCATGGTGCGTGTCACATTTTGGTTTGAAGGACTTTCGAGTAACAAATTAAATTATTGTCCTTGATTTTGAACAGTTTTGACTCCCTTTTTTTTTGATAATTTCTAGCAGCAGCTTTTTCTCCTTTTTCCAAAGAGTAATCAAATCCATTCGCATAAACACTATACAAGGACATTATTGTGAGAGGGATATACTATGTAGAAAAATACTTGGAAGGGAATCAAGGACTCTCGAGTGTATAGGTATAGGGTAAAAAGCGTTCAACGAATTATCAACCATCTGTTAAACAATCAAGGGATCAGACTTTTTGAATTTAATTCTTTCGCCCATAAAGACCCCGAGGGAGTTAGTGTATACTGTGTACCTATACATACACAAATAGGATATACTGAGAGTAAACGCCCGCCGCCGCCACCAGCGACGCGTATAACATGACATTGATTTTGCTATTTCAATCCAAATATTATATACCTACCACACAAACACACACAGATTTATTTTGTGTGTGCGTATATCGACAGGACGACGAAAATAAACGACGGTGAAGAGGACGAGGACGAGGACGCGATAACAGCACCTCAGCCTGGAAAATATCATTGATTTTGAATACATATTGCGCGCGCTAAAATGAATGTCATTATGTGACACATTGGGTGGCCATGCGAATAAGGTACAGGATACAGGTTGCGGGAGCAAAAGTCACCACCAGACACGATGTCATCGTCGGTCGACGGTCGGCGTCGCGTCGTGTCGTGTCGTTGTCGATTCTGTGGATTTTGTCGCTCTAGCTCCTGGTTGGTTTTTGAACTAAATTGTTTTTTGGGGTCTATTAATGGCAAATGGTTTTAAAATTGAAAATCAAAAAAAAAAAAAATTAATCACAATTTTTGTATGCGCTAAACGTTGAAACGAACGGGATGAAATTTATTATAGCTACACCAGATTGTGTTGGGGTTAGATTTCATTGGCCAATAAGATGTCATACTTGCATCATAAAGCCATTTGATTTTAATAGGGATAACTGTAAAGTATAAAGGTGAGAAGTTCCCTCAAATGGGATTGGGAAAATTAAATAAGGGATGTGATGAAACGTTGAACGTTTGCATCAGAAACATGACGAATTTCGGACTTGATCCGGAATGGTTATTGGCTTTTGGAATGCCAGTAGAATATTTGATTCAAAAAATTATAGAAACAAATATTCAAATTTATGGCTATGTTATTGCAAATTCAAGAACTAGGATAAACATTATGCCTTACTTGGTTCAACATAAGATTACTCTTATACTTATTTCGCATGGAGCCGTTCTTAAAACGGAACATCGAAGTTCGAAAAAAATCAAAAGTCCAGATTTTCGTAATAATAAGTAAAAAGTTGTGCCAAAAAAAGTGGGGAATTAAAAAAAACTGTCTACACAAAGTCCTGCCAGACAACTGAACTCGCGCTGAGTGAAGCACAAAAAGGGATAGCGAAAGCGATATGTGATATTCCAGTATGCGTGTGAGATTTTTCATTGATACATTGGAAATTGACTGCGTGGTATAGGTACTGGTGTATGTGTATGCCATTGCCCCCGCAGCGCAGTCAGCTGCTGTTCAGTTCCAGAAACAAAATTCATTTTTAGATATTAATTTTGTCTTTTTGATTTGTTTAATAACTTCTAGCGCAATAAAAATTGCCAAGGCAATTATCTACTATGAGATTAGTGACATTAAATTTTGAGATCGCAGCTCGTTTGAACAAAACAAGGTATAACTTAATTTTTAAACAATTAAATTTTGAATGAACTAACTATAACTATTCTTGAACCACAACTTGTGACGTAGGTATCCAAGGAAAACAAACCTAAATGTTCATCTTCTTACTTCAGAACTGTGATCTGCGACCTACAGTTAGAAAACCTTAAACAATTAATGCATATTACGACTTTGAAAAGAAACGCCCCTTTAAAGTGGGCGTATCCTAAAAAAAATTAAAGCGCTAACTGAGCTTTGGTCGTTACTCAATTTTAAAGCATACACTTCACTCGTTAAGACGCAAAAAAAATTTTTCAATATATTTAATTTCTTCTCTTTAGTATTTGCATTAATTATCAAACCATTGCATTTATGAGAACGGTAGTTTTGTTCTCAATTTAAAAAAAATTAAAAAAAATTACGGGGGTTATTGCCAGCAAATCCACTGTTCGTCGAGCTATTTTAAGTGCCCATTACCTACAGTTAAAAAAATTGCAAAAAAAAAGCCACCTCTCAACAGTGCCAGAAAACAAAAGCGCTTGGAATTCGCACGCCTTCACATGACATGGGATACGCAAGTTGGAAGTGATTCAAATTGACGAAAAGTGTTGTTTTCGGCTGAAAAAAAAAATTTTTAATTTGATGAGTATAATTATTACTTTCACGATCTCCGAAAAGAAGAATTGTTTTTAAACCGCCATCATCACTGGGTCTCACGAGCTTGCTCTAATGTATGACAAAGGTCTTAAAACGGGGAAAAAACTCCTATGAAATTTTATTGATCAGTTAAAAATCACTATAGTTAAAACGTTTTTTGGAAAAAAAATTTTTTAATTTTTAATCGTCGAACCAGTTTTTTTTCAAAACCGGGTTTTTTTAATACTTGTCGAAAATATATTCCATTTTTTTTTTTTTTTTTTTGAGTATGCCAACTCCTAGTAGTGCTCTTTAATGTGTTAAAATGGTCTTAGGAGGGCTTGAGATTTTGGGAAAAAAACATTGAAAAAATCATATGAAATTTTATTGATCACTTGAAAATCAATACTAAAAACGTTTTTTGGAGAAAATGAAGTAAGCCACCCGATTTCTTTTACTTTTCTGAATTTTAACAAAAAAAAAATTATAAAACATTCGACCAGTTTTTTTCTTTCAAAAAACAGTTTTTTTTGAAAATATTCCAAATTGAATATATTCCAAATTTTTTTTGAGTATGCCAACTTCTAACACTTTAAGGTTTTTATCAGAAAAATAAAATTAAAAAAAAAATAGATTAAATAGTTGTTGGAAAAAACAAAAAATAAAACAAAATTTAAAACTTTATTAAAAAACTCAACAAAACTTAAAAAAAAAAAAGAATTTATATTATTTCTTTTATAAAAGGACTTCTACATTAAAAATTTCATCGACATTCGTCAAGTGGCTTACGAGAAAATCGGATTTCAAAAAATCGGTCCTATGGGATGTACCGTTAAAAGACTTTTCCTGAAAAATCTATTCCAACCATAACATAAAGTTTGCACAGAAAACACTATTCAAAAAGTTTTATCGAAATTGACGTACCTTAAATTTTTATACCCTATTCCATAGAATGGGTATATTGTATTTGGTGTGGAGTTTGTAACATAGAGAAATAATACCGTTAGGTATAGAAAAGTATATATATTCTGACTCAGAATCAAGAGGCTAGTCGATTTAGCCATGTCCGTCCGTCCGTCCGTCCGTCCGTCCGTCCGTCCGTCCGTCCGTATGTATACTCTCTAGAGGTCGCAATTTTTGAGCTAGAAAGCTGAAATTTGGTATATATAATCTTTGGTTCAAGAGTAAGGCTAAGTTCTTGAACCAGTAAAATCCGCCCACAAACACGCCCACAATCGCCATTTTTGTTGAACAACCTCAATTTGGTAAAATTAAATTATGTTTTTTTACAGTTACGATAGAAGCATAACGCTAAAATTTTGCACACGCAAGCTTAAGGTAAACCTTCTTTCAATTATATAAAAATATTTCAGTTTGGGCGTGGCAGACGCCCATTTTTCATACAAAACCATCAATATTGTTTTTATAAAATAACAAATGTTATATTAAAGAGAAAAACATAAAATTTTGTGGGCATTACTTGCACATAAACATCTTGTGTATGAAATCAATAAATTTGATTTTGGGAGTGGCTGACGCCCATTTTTCAATAGAAACTATTAAAAAATTGTTTTTGTAAATAAACGGTATTTATAATGAATCTGCAAGCCCAAATTTTGCGTCTCTTAGTAGAAACTAAATGGTTTGTGTATGAAAAGAAATTTTTGAATTTTGGGCGTGGCTTTCGCCCACTTTTCATGAAAGAACGAAAAACGTAGTTTTAAAAATTTAAGGTACTACCAATATTCAATTTAAACCTTTTTCCCTTCCGTTTGTTTTATGAAAAATATATCTCTTCATTTTCTTGTGTACATTTTTTCAATACGCCCACTTTTGAAGGCGTGATTTCGATAAAATACCCTTTTTCATGTAAGATTGTTTAAAAACTACTCGATTCAGCTGTAGTTTTACACATATGCCTAAATATTGATCAAAGCTCAGTTAGTGCTTCAAATTTTTAAGACACGCCCACTTTTAAGGGGCGTTTCCGTCAAAATTTGTATAAGGCTTTAATTTTTTAACGTGTTTTAATTATCGGTCGCAGTTTTGAAGTATAAAGATAAACACTTAGATTTATATTCCTCGGTTACGTAGCAGAGTGTGGTCCATGAATTGTTAAAAACACCCATAACCGCTATTTCCATTCAAAATCTAATTTTTAAAAATTTAAGTTTTGCAGACGCATACACATATAAAAATATAGGGAATAGGGTATCCAACAGTTCGTTCCAAACGTACTGTAGCTCTCGCTTATGTTTAAAACTATGTTTTACGATCTTTCATGAAAAGTGGGCGTAAGCCACGCTTCAACTAAGAGACGCACAAATTTGGGCTTTTTGATATATTATATATACCGTTTACTTCCAAAAAACAATTTTTTGTAGTTTCTATTGAAAAGTGTGCTTCAGCTATACCCAAAATCAATTTTTTTGTTTTCACACACAAGATGTTTACGCACAGTTAACACCCACAAAATTTTAATTTTTTGCTCGTATATAACTAGCATCGTTGTTTTATAAAAATAAAATTGATGGTTTTGTATGAAAAATGGGCGTCAGTCACGCCCAAACTGCAATATTTTTTTATTTTAGAGAGGATTTACCTATAGCTTGTATGTGCAAAATTTAAGCGTTGTGATTTGACCGTAACTGTATAAAAAACACAATTTAATTCTGCCAAATAGTATTTGCTGAACAAAAATGGCGATTGTGCACCAAATGTTAGCTTGTGATCTCTAGACAGTTTACATACGGATGGATTGACGGACATGGCTAAATCGACTAGGCTTTTAATTCTGAGACAGAATTTATATACTTTTTTATACCTAACGGTATTATTTCTCTATGTTACAAACTCCACACCAAATTACAATATACTTACCCATTCTATAAAAAAGGTTATACAAAACTAGAACACAACGCTTTTGATCTTCATATGTTCCCAATCTCAGCCAGGTTATAAACACGTGATTGAGTCATATTTTCCCGATTCTAAAAGTCCTGGAACAAAGTTTCCTTAATGATGTGGGTTCGTGTGCAAACAAATATCGAAATAAATCATTATAACCTCTTTTTTTTTTTGAGTAGGTACGGAAAAAGTTCCTAATTACTTACATCCCCTTTGTCATTGAATAAATTAAATTGTGGTAAAGTTTCGTCTAGTCGAAATCAAGCTAATCAAGCTTTTGACATTTTTACAGACATAAAACACCCACGCCTGCCGTGCGCCTACTACGCCCTTAAGAAACTTGTATAGTTTGATACTTAAAATCCTTTTGGGAATAAAAGTTGTATGTTCGTATACACCTACATCCTACGTACAGTTCGTTTGACTTGGTAATCTATGTGTACAATTTCTGTCAAAGGACACTTTTCTATAGGAAGGGAAAAAAAAATGTTTAACGACACAGGTGGGGCTGAGTAGAAACAAGTTTTATGTGAAAGTTCACATAAAAATACCCAATCGAGGTCGAAAAAATCTAAGCAAAGAAGGTTAATGATAGTATAGTTCTTGTCCTTGATTCACAGTGATATTGACATTAATGAGTTTAAGGTACCTGAGTAAAAAAATATAAAAAAAGTAAACGGCCATGCCCTCTGTTGTTCAATGCTATAAGTCTGTCGTGTCTCTTACCCATTATTTTACTGTGTCAAAATTGTATTTATACAAAGTAATCAATACTCAGAAAAAAAGGACTCCAAGGTAGAAATTTAATAAACAAAAACAACTACAAAAAAAAAAAACAAGCCCCACCTGGGGAACTTAATCAAATTCGTTGTGTTGTAACTTACCTTTGAGCTTTGAATTATACTTTTTCAATGGCAAACCCAAACCAACAGTAAAAAAATAAAAAAAAAAAAAAATAAAGAAGGGTCCTGCCACACAAATTGAATAATTAATCATGACCAGGAGAGAGTACTCAAAGAGACAATAATAACTGTACAATAACAATAGAGCATTCTTCGCTCCCAACCAACGGCAACGCTCGCACACACAATATAATAAAATAAATTTTACCGAATAAAAAGGACGAAGGACGAAAAAGCGAAACATTTTTAATGCGTAATTAGTATGAATGTCCCCAACAACAATGGGCAACGAAAATGCGATTAAAATTGGGCAAACGAACGGGTCAGTGAAGCCACCATCGTCAGGTTGACAAAGCCAAAGACAAGGACAAGCCAGCCAGCCAGTAAGGACAAGAACTCACCCAATGATTATGACGACGATGATGATGATGATGATGGTTATATTTGGAAAATCCTGGAACTGTTCATATTGTGTTATAAAAAGGCCAATGTGTCGCTCAGTTGTCCACAAACTCATTATTGTTCATTTATCATTATTATTGCATTAGGTTATGCTAGGTGCGAGTAAGGCCGGACCAGGCGAGGTGAGGTGAATTTACTTTACTTCAAAAAAAAAAAAGAAAAAAAAAAACAGACAGGCACAGGAGTGTTGATAATGGCTTGGTGGATGGGATGGTTTGATGGGATGCCATGGTATCCCTATCCCTATCCCTATACTTTGGGGTATCCTTTTGAACTTTTTCATCTTTTATGAAAAATGACAGAAAGGACAAACTCATTTGCGACCCACATTTGATGAGCGAGCGGCGAGCGAACAAGAGTCAGGGACGTAACTCTATGACAGAAGCATCAACTTTCCAACAGTTGTATAAGAATGAATGGAGAGAGACAAAAAAAAATAGAAATCCTTAAAAAGGATTTATAATCATCATTGTAATGGAAATGAATGAATAAGCACTTTTGTCATCCTGCCTGATGTCCTGTCCGTTCGTTCATCATTATGCATTCAGATTTGGTGGGTATACTCTTTGTTTTTTTTTTTTTTTTTTTATTCATTTTTGTTGCGTGTCCTTTTTGCTGCTTATAAATATTTTGACGACCCTTTTTATGTTTTTTTTTTTTTTTTTTTGCTGTGGATATATTTATTATGAGTTAAATGAGTGTGAATGGGGGTTTCAGAATTATTTTTTTCTTTTTTGTTTCTTCTGTGAAATAATTACATTTAATCCTTAAGTGGTAAGGAAGATGGTTTTTTTTTTTGTTTTTTGAAAAGAGAAGCTCAAAAGGTTTTTAAGATGGCAAAGATCTTTGAACTGATTTAAATCTAAAACTGAGTAAATATAGGGACATATTTTTTAAGTACTAGGTAAATACAAAGTGAAAGGATTTTATTCACGGAGCGAGGGGTTGATAACGAACAGAGCTGGAAATTGAAAACATCAAACCCATCAAAATAAATGGTTGAAGATTGTACATTGAGGTTGGACACATTTTTTTTCTACCTACCAGGCCGTATAGTAAATCATCTTTGATCTCTTTTTAAAAGACGGTTTTGGGCAATAGGGGCAGTAATTGCATTTAAAGCTATGCCTCCTAATTTCGAATTTTTGTGTCTGGTTTCTGGTCCAAAACAAACTGAAGTTTATGTTTCTTCTCCTCCTATTGGGCGGGGTCTCTGAGTAGTTGCCCTCCACAGTTTCTTCAGCCCTCAATCTTACTTCAACCATGGACGTTTAACTAATGGAACTGATAGGGTAATAAGTTGTCTAGCTTTCTTAAGTTTTTTTTTTGTTTTCAGCCAATTTTGTTTTTAGTCCTGGGCCACAGCTCAATGCTGCGATATGAGAAATTAGCAACGGAATAGTAAAATTTACCACTCAAAAAACTATAAAACCTTGAGGTGTTGACATATTGTTCCATGTTTCATAGGAGCTATATATACACAGCTGGTCAAAAAAATAGGTGCAATTATTTTTTTTTATATAAACTTAATTTTTTAATATGTTTTGTTTATTTAAATATTATTTTAACATTAGTTTTCATAGGACTATCAATACTTAATGAAATATTAATATTTAAGGCTTTTAAATTAAGTAATTATAAATTTTATACAATAAAACCGGTGTAGACATTTGCGCTTGGACAAAAAAAATAGGTGTGTCTTCCTAAATTATGAATAATGATAGTTTGAATGCAAAATTTGTTGTATTTTATAATAATTTTCGTTTTCTTATAACCCGAGTATACGACATTGTTATCCAAAACTTTTTAAAGTCAGCGTGGTATTAACTCTACAAACATTTGGCATCTTTCTTGGGGTATAGAATACCATTCACTCTGAACAGCATCCCACAATCGGTTCCAGTTTGGAAAATATTGGCATCCTAGTTTCCGCATAAGCTCATTCGTCAAGTTCTCAATCGGGTTGAGATCTGGGATTGACTTGGCCATGAAACGATTGAGACTTCTTTCTCTCGAAACCAAACCTTCACAAGATGCGCCGTATGTTTTGGATCATTATCCTGCTGAAATTTCCATCGAAGAGGCATGTTTTCTTCGGCAAATGGAAGCATAACATCTTCCACGATATCCCTATAACCGTACTTGGTCAATACGTTATTAATGCGGAATATGGGACCCACACCATACCAGGAAAAACAGCCCCAGACCTCCCCCGTGTTTGATTGTTTTCCGGGTATAGTGAGGGTGGTAGTCCTTTCCTTTTGGTCGCCTGAAATTATACGCCCCGAATCTGATGAGAACAAATAAATTTTTGTTACGTCACTCTAGAGGATATTTCGCCATTTTTTTGCTCTTTCAGGTCCGTTCCAACTTCTATGGTTTAAGGCTAATTCTTTTCGGGACGTTATATTACTTGCTCTTAGTAAAGGAACTTTTCTGGCAACTCTTCCTTGTAGGTTGAAGCTCTGAAGCCTTCTGTGGATTGTGCGGGCACTGATTTCATTATTGATTTGTGCTCCTATTGTCCTTGAAGAAGTAAAAGGGTTAGATTTAGCCAAAAGGAGGACACGGCGATCAGTGGTGACTGATGTTTTTTTCGGCCTCCAACGATTTTCGCGCACTAATCTGGCCTTGAGTGCATTTGTCACAAAATTTTGGGATCTTCTTAGGGCTTCTGCTATAAATTTGTAAGTCTTACCTTCATTTCTTAGCTGTAAAACTACCCGTCTTTTTTCCGCCGAACAGTGGACGTTTCTACCCATACTAAAAGTCGAATAAACTATTATATATTATTATTTACTATTTTATTTATTAACAACTATCATTTATGGATAGTAAAATTATTAAAAAGAGGTTACCTTGAAATTTAATATTTTTTTGAAATAACAGAGATATAAACTGTGGATTTATTTGGAGAACACCTATTTTAATGACCAACTTCTTAAAAACACCAAATCCTAATGCAACAAAGAAAATAGAACAGCTCAACATAACACACACAAAATGCAGTAAGCTCAGCATCAGTATCAACAGAATAACCGGTTTTTCTTAAAACAAGAACTTTTTGTAAGGCCTGCGATTAAAAAAACAGTTATTTTGCATCAAAGACAACAGTGGTGCGAAAAAATTTGATCACACCTATTTTTTTGACCAGCTGTGTATATATACGTGTCCTTAATATAGGCAAGTTTTGCAAATAAAATTCCAAGAGAAAAATTATGCTTCTGTCTCCATGGTATTTATTTTTCGATAGCTTCTGAGTTCAGTTATGTTTATGTAATTTGTCACGTAGTCCATAATCCATATTGTCAATATTGACGAACATGACGTGGAGAGTGGTCACCAGAAATCCCCCGATAATCGAAAGGTGATTCGGAAGTAGAGAAACCACTTCGAAAGCCGGCTTGCTGCTCTTCCTAGGCTCAATTCAAAAGTTTATTCAATCAAGGATAATAGATGCCAGCACCTTTGGTAATATGCATGCGGTTTTAAAAAACTTTTTTTTTAGTAACTTATCAAGAATGACATCCTTACACTTTATGTAATATGTTTTGTTCATTGAAATAAGGGATCATCATACAATATTCGATGATGATTCAAACACTTAAATCCCTGTCCAAACAGGGCTGCATTTAAGGGAGCGCATACAGGGCAACTGGCAGAGGCCTTCACAAAAAAGCGGTGGCAAAAGAAATTGATGCAGGTGCAGGCTCTTATTGGAGACAAATCATTTATCGGCGTTTGTGCCATGTTGTAGTCATTCTCTCAATTAAGTTGGAAAGCAGCTGTTAATTATTCATGTCCGTCCTCCATTCAATTCTTTGATTTTGTTCAGAATTTATCTTACGTTTTACACAGCGAGTACAGAACGATACCGAATTCTGATACACTCTTTAACCTTGTCAAGCTGAAGCTACAAATGCAATTGTCGACAACTATTCGGAAATCAAAGGGTCTCTATCTTGTATATAGACATAAAGAGCAACAATATATCGTCAGGAATGAAGCATCGCATATTTTGGAACAATATCTTGGAGCAATTCAACGCTACAAACATCATGTTGCCGTACCCGAAAAGAATTCTTGAATCTGCAGTGCATGCATTTGAATCATTGAAAACATTATTGGAATCCGAAAGAAACAATTTTGTTAAGTACGAGGAATCAGCCAAAAAACCAAAGAACCACGATGGAACAAAACCGTCGATCAATGCTATAGCTCCTAAGCATTGAAAGTGATTTACTTCAAGAACTAAAGAAATCATCAACGATATTTTACCGAAAAAAGCACGGAAGGTTTTCCGTTCGTTAACTCTTAAATGTGATTTCAGATAATTCCCGTTTTTGAACAGGTATATTTATGTGGTTTGTTTAACACAAAAAGAATCTTCTTGGGTTTACAATAAATTATTTAATGACAAACTGGAGTGAACAAAATTGTTCATTTTATTTGGGAAATAATTTATGGTCTTTGTTGCCCCCGGACCTCCAGACCTCTAAATCCGGCCCTGTGCCCAAACCATCCTCAACTTCAACTTCATTTCTTGATCCCATCAATCAGCAAGAATTTTAACGAGGTTTCATGATACCTATTAAAAAAACCCGCACCAATAATGATTTAAATTAAAATCCAAATTCAAATTGCCTTTTCTCTATTTAAAACATACGCACATAATTATTTTAGATTTATTTTATTTTAAGTTGCCATTTTTCTTAAAGGTTATATCTCCGTCAATCGGCGGTTGCGATTTCACTCCAACTAAAACAATAAATATTGAAGCAACGATTAACCATATTTTTGTGAAATTCATTCTAAGTGCAAGATAATAGTATTCCGTATAGATTTTTTGTAAAGACTTTATCTAACTAAGTATACTTTTCCAAGTGGTCTTTTTATACAGTTTTAAGTGAAAACATTTCACGGATATTAAATGTGTTGTTAATTAATTTTATTTTTAGAATCCAATTATTTACGTATTGTTTTATTTTCTGTTATGGAAGAAACATTAGATTCGCTTAGCGACTCGTTTACATTATTTAGTTAAAAAAAAAAGTAAAGTGCACTATTGGGTCGTACGAACTTGGTCTAATGTGTGAAAATGGTCTTGGGGCTTGAAAAATTTGCATATGAAATTTTATTAATCACTTAAAAATCAATAGTTAAATCGTTTTTATGAGAAAATGAAGTAAGCCATCAGATTTCTTCTGCTTTTTTGAATTTTAAGGAACTTTTTTTTCAAAATCGTTCCATCATTTTTTTTCGAAAAACGGTTTTTTTTTAACTTTTCGAAAACATATTATAAATTTTTTTAAGAATGCCAACATCTAGCAGTTAAAAATTCTTATCAGAAAACAAAACTTTTAAAATTTTTGAAAAAACCAAAAATTAATATTTTTTTTTGAAAAATTAAAGAATCTATATTGTTTTGTTTATAAAAGAGCTCTTCAATCAAAATTTTCATCGAAATCCGTTGAGTGGTTTACGAGAAAGCCTGTTATGAAAAAACTGGTCCTATGGGCGGTACCGTTGCAAGACTTTTCCTGAAAATTTAATTCCAACCAAAACATGAAGTTTACTCTAAAAACACCAGGACGTTTTATCAAAATCGTAGGAGCCGTTTTTGATAAATATGAATTTTTCATAAGAAATCATATGGAAGGTACCGTTAGTTTTGGAGTTAGAATTCTAATTCCAAAAACCCCTCTGAAGGACATCATAATAATACTATGTACTAAGTTTGAAGCGAATCGATCGGTCTAGTCGATTTGGCTGTAGGACAGACAGAATTGTCGGACCCACTTTTTTAGGCTTCTTTGTCATCGTAATATTATGTCTGACTGTCCAAACAAAATTTTGTACGAATGCAAAACATGCATCATAAATGTAGTACCTACCTATAATCGCTAGTAAAAATAAGCAAGAGTTTCTGCTTTGTTATAGGGTGCTTCATTTTATTTCTTATACATTTTGTGACTTTATTTGGGACATGGTATTTTTTTTTTCATTTCAGCCCATCTCCTAATTTAAGACCAAGATAATTCGAAGCTTAGAATATTTAAATTGTTCTGAAATAATTAAGTTTTTATACCAAAGAAAGCGTCCACACTGCGAAGCTCATAAAATTATGCTACCAAAACAACCACTTGCTCAAAAACCGAAAGTCTCTAGTTTTTATAGTTTTATTAGACAAAATATTAGGTTTTTTCCACAGTGGATTTGAAAGTACAAAACTACGAAATTATGAAATTCAAGACCTCAGAAAATATTTAATCAGAAATTCCATGATCAAGTTCACGCGGCTCTCTTTCAATCGGTCTTAAAAAACTCTTTAAAGTGTATCTATCTATTACGACATGTGATAAAAACATGTTTCTTAGCTTAAGTCTGGCTTAACTTTGATGCTCGGATTATATATATCACACTGAAAAACCGGTTTTGCATACGTTTTTTTAAGATTAATTCTAGATATTTTCAACCAGGTCGTAACCCAAAAATGGTTATTAATACTCTTACTCTTATCATTAGTAAAAACAATATGAGCGTTATATTGGTGATAAAATAAAAAAGATAAGAGGGAAAAATCGAGATGGGCCACATCACTATAGTGCGTTTTAAATAGTAGTCTCAATTCAAAATACAAAAATATCGGCTAAAACTTTTTGAAAACATTTTTCAAAAAAAATTCAAATACACCAATTCATTTTTGAAAAAAAAAAAAATTAATAAGCTGTTTTCAAAATATTAAATTTTAAAATTAAATGATCTTAAAAATCCAAAGAACGTTCATGTACCCACAAAGCTTCACTGATTTTTTTAAAATTAAATTCGTTAAAGCCGTTTTCGAAAAAAAAAATATTTTTTTTAGTTAAAATAAATGTCAATTTCTTCTCTGTACAATATCTTAAAAAAACACTTTAAGGCACAGGGTGATTCAAATAAGGGGCATCAGAAAGCTAAAGCGAATTTGGTTAAGACAATATAAAAATCTAATAGTAGAGGGGGTCTATTTCCTTCCGCCTTGTCTGTTGTCTTTCCCCAAAAACTAAATCTAACAAAAATGTCGATTCTTGCTTCTTAGAATGCATGCCATGTTAAAAGAAATTTCAATAAAAACATTAATAATTCCTTCTCATGTTTTGTCAGCATTGTTTTCAAAACTTTTCAATGGGAACCAAATATTGCAAAAAGTCAAGCTAACGGCAATAAAAATGGGGACTTCAACATGTGTATGTATTTAGTATAATAAATGCAAGGAATTTTTAAAATACCTTTCTTCTTACTTTTCTAACGGCATTTTAAATGATGTATGCATCATTAAAATAATATATACACATCTAACGAACATACATATATTTGACCAATAGAGGTTAATCTCTTTCATTTTTAATAATGTGGTATGTATTAGCATATCAAAACCTGGATATTTTGAAATTTCGTCATTTGAAATTTTGTTATTTGAAAAATCGTCGTTTTAGATTTTGGATTTTGAGATTTCATTGTAGACTCAAAGTTACTAAGTGCCCTAAATGCATTTTGACCATTTTGACTTGAACAAAACGTCACAATGGACAGATATAACTTTGAGGTTGTCAAGGACTTTGTCTATTTGGGTTCCACTATAACCTCTCAGAACAACATCAGTGAAGAGATCAGTCAAAGAATCACTCTTGCCAATCGCTGTTTCTTCGGGCTAAGAAGACATCTTAGTAGTAAAGCCCTCTCTCAAAGGACCAAAGAGACACTATACAAGCCCCTTATCATCCCAGTCCTGCTGTACGGGGCAGAAGCGTCGACACTGACACAATCGGATGAATACAGGCTGGGGTGCTTTGAGAGAAAGATTCTTCGGGTGATATTCGGGCCTGTATGTATCAATGGAGTATGGAGGAGAAGACTCAATGAAGAACTGTACGGGCTATACAGCGACATTGACTTGGTTAAGAAGCTGAAAATTCAGCGGCTTAGATGGCTGGGCCATGTGGAGCGTATGGACGAAAACGCTCCTGCCCGACGAGTCTTCAATTCCAACCCTGAGGGCCGACGCAGTTCTGGAAGACCCCATCTAAGGTGGCGCGATCAAGTGGTAAACGACCTCAACCAACTTGGTGTGCGCAACTGGAGGCCACTGGCTAGGGACCGGCCTAGCTGGCGAGGATTGTTGGTTGAGGCCGTGGTCCACAATGGACTGTCTGCGCCACCTTAAGTAAGTAAGCTTATTTTTATAAAACGCTTCAACATTCTTAACGCGCTGCTCAATTGTGTGCTTCTCCATGGTTGGATTTGTCAAAGACTGAAACAAAGTAATGTCAAATAGAGTTGGGCAGAAAACTTGACGTTAGTGTGTGACTCACAGTAATAACATCGTGCATTATGGTTGGACCAACCTTTATTTTGTCCTCGCATTAAGGAGGTTTCAATTTTAATGTTGGAAATGTAAATTGTAAATCCGATTCATCATCGACTTAAAACTCTGAAAAAAAAACATTTTTCAAACTAAATTAAAAGATTTCGGAGCATTGGGCCCTTATTTCAAAATTTAAAATCGTAATTTTCTGTCAAAAAGGTATAAATTTCATAAAATAGTAAATATACCTATGTTGTTTCCCATTATTGAATGTATAGTCCCTATTTTTCAATAAGATTTTAGCTTCTTTTTATTTTTTTTCTAGCAACAAAGTAACAGAATTATTGCCTTTTTTGAAAACCTTTTCTCTTGCTTCAGTAAACAAATCAATGACGTAATCCTTTAAGCCATTTAACAGCTAGAAAAGAAATTCTAAAATAAAAGACTAAATGTATACACAATCACACTTTCCCTATACATAGACCCATTACTATACCCTATTCCGCTAGCTAAAGGATACAAAGTCCTGCTGGGGCTAATCCCATCCAAGTCCCAAGTCCTTCTCTCTCTCTCGCTTGTACTGCTCCCAATTATAACACCGGCTATGACATTATTCAAATCGTTACCCTTTTTTTTTGTGTTTACTATTTTATAGTCGAAAGCAATTAGATTATAACCTGACATGCTGACATAAAATCCAAACACAAAGAACAACATAACGGGCAGCCTTGTTTTGGCCGCCATTGTTCGTTCGCGCTTGGCTCAAGTTAAGCAAAAAGTAAAAAAAAAAAAAGAAATGTCTTTATTTTATATATCCTAATTATACGTATACTAAAGTATAGTGAACAAAAAAAGTGTCCTGTTGTATGAGTACCTACCAGTGTATAGAAGAACAACAAGGATCCGCGGTATTTTTTATTTTTTTTTTTATTTGTTCTTATTGTTCCGTTCGTCATAATTACCATAATGGAATATGCGAATTACTCATGAGAATTATTACTTTTTGTTTTGTGTTAGGTAGCTAGTTGGTTGTAAATCCTTGAGCTCCTTTTACACTTTTTTATTTGTATGATCACACGATAAATAAATGTATATATATACACCCTGTGTTATGTGTAGTAATTGTCATAAAATTGAATGTGTGGTAGTGGTTGAGTCGCGTTGGTCGTAAATCGAATGTAGTGCTAAGAGCCTTCAAAGAGCAATTTTTTTTAAAAGGTAACAATAATGATTGCAATCATAAAGGACAAAACTGTTTCCTCTCCACCCGGATCCGGGTTCCCACCTCCACCCGCTATTTGAAAGTATACATGTCCTTTTAAAAGTTGTTGCTGTTTTTTTTTTTTTGTTTCTTATTTTATTTTTTGTCTATTTCATCTCATCTTTTCTTTTGTTAGGTACATCCTTTTTTGTAAAGAGCAAAGGTATCTAAGGATGTTAATCTCTTTATAGTTTTCTAAGGGCGCTTGGTGTGTGCTGTGCCATAAAAAAGGACTTCTCTCTATAACGATTCAATAAAGTGTAGCCCACATGTTGCCGGACTTCCTGAGTATAGTTGTGGCTATCTGTGTGTGTGTTTGTTGGGGTATATATGTTCGCCTCATTTAATGGAAACTTAAAAGCATTTTAGCCCGAAGTAGCAAACCATCATCATCATCCGCAACATGAGCATCATCATGGTTGTCGTCGTCTGTCGTCTATCGCCCATCGTCCATCGCCCATCGTAGTCGTCTATTCCGTTCCGTTGTCCTTGTCAATGCCCTGATGGTGTCCTGTCCATTCAACTGTGTGGCGAAAAAATGGGGTTTCTAAGAGGATCTTTACTTCCGATGTCCTGCCGTCAGCACAATTCATGTGGTTGATGTTAGCAATGGGGTGTACTCAATCTACAATCTATACTTACTCTTGAACGTTCAGTACCTTACCGTACACATACATACGGGTGCGAGGCTAATTTTAGTTCGTAAAATGACTCAATTCGTTTGAAGAGCTATATTGTAGGTAGTAAGGAAAAAAGAGGGTGCTAGGGGGTGCTTGCGGGTGGCGAAAGTGATGGTGCCCCTATAAATGTGATGACCTTTTTTCACCTGATACGACTTCTAATACCAACGACCGACAACCGACGACGAAGACTGAGCAAACCAACACCAACCATCTCTCATCTCCTCAAAAGTGGGAGCCATTTGTGAGCGCCCTCTTCTGGTGAGAAGTAATTCAATTGATTTTTGCGGTTTAATTTTCGATCGGTTTTCCTATATAACTGCAATTGTGTATTGATGTGTGAGTGAGCTGCTGATGATGGTGATGGTGATGGAAGGATAGGGTAGGGTATTAGGGGTTTTAAAATCCTTTTATTTTGTTGTGGTACAAGGATAGTTTCAGAGCGGCAGCATAGCCTACGGTACGTCGTCGCAGCGGGCAGGAACCTAGCGTTAGATGCTTATTAATAGAAGGTATTGCTGGAGTTTAGAGTTCTTTTTTGTGTCGGGTTTGGCTTCCCTCAGAATCCAGATATATATACAACAGCCAACTCGTTTCAGTTTTAATTAATTTTTGTGAATGGACCAGGTAAAGTGTGGTTGGGGTTAGCTAGCTCTGGTGTGCAGAATGCGCGCTGGTTTTAGTACTTTGTTTGAGAAATTCATTTGGTTTTTTTTTTCGTTCCTATTTTCTGAATTCAAATAATGTATAGAAATGAATATACATATATATTTTTTTAACTCTATTTTTAACCGAGAAAATCGCTTTATTATGGCTGCAATTTACATTTGGGTCAAGTGTTAGTGTGGCATGTTTTCTAAAAAACGTTATAACATAGGTCGCAATCGCAACAGAGTGCAGAGACTATAGAGGGTTCAGGGAAGGAGGCAGTTTTCAGTTTATGTGGATTAATTATACGCCCCTTTTTTAGGTGTTTCGAAAGTGGTGCGGGTTTGATTGTTTTTTGTTTGTATATGGCAAGCTAATTATTAGCACATTTTGGAGTTTAATGGTGCATTATGGTTAGTATAATCGGTAAAAGTGTAACCTACAATAATGAAAAACATAAAGGTTTTAAGTATCAATCGATTAAATGATGATGTTTGGATCTAGGAGAGGTTTTGGTTGTTGGGAAACTATCATATTTTTCACCAATTAAAAACCTTAATCAACTCTGAATATCAAACCTAGTTTATTAATTGAATAATTTCAAAAACTATTAGTTTTGATGATGAAATGTTACATAATTCCAGTAAACTAAAAGGCACTGGTATGTTTATTCATAGAGATTTTCCTCTAGAGAAACGCAAAGTGCGTCAATCGTTGCTGCGAGTAAGAAAAGCAATAAAAAACAGCAAAGCAAATGTAGAGGTTAGAATTAAAGGAGACACCTTGGTGGTAGCGGGCAAATCTTTCAACTGGTGCAGAGAGAGGGGACTATTGGCTGACAGATCGGACGGCTGTGTGATCCTCGCCGAAATGTATTCTGGCTTCCACTTGTCAAATACAGAGCTTTTAAAGTTCACAAATGCAGCGAAATATACTGATACCGAAGACACCAACCAAGTAGTAGGAAACGATTGACACCATCCTAGAAGTATGCAGCAACCAACGAATAGTTTTTTTTTATGAGATGTAAACGTCTGCCAGAAAATTATTAGAAAGCCAGAAAAGAAAACAAAAAATATTGCTTTAGATGTAAGTACTATGAATTTATTATCTTATAATGTGGGAGGATTAAGAAATAAATTACTTTTCCCAGCCTTTTTCAATTACATAAACAATTTTGATTACTTTTTTCTTTTTGAAACGCATGTAATGCAAGACAATTACGTAGATTTTGAAAAATTTTTCATTGGGTTTAAATTATATTGGATTCCTGCGACCCGGGTACACACTCGCGGGCGAGCGATCGGAGGTTATCTTTTTGGTTTCAAATCTGGTAACTCAGGTCATTGTAGTTTTGTAAATATCGAATCCTATACGGCCTTAAAAATAAACGTTAAGAACGAAAGCTTCTATATTTTCCCTATTTATCTTAATTGTAATAATTGGGATTATGATTTCTGTAGTTTGGATAGTTTAATGAATTCCGTAAATATCGAAAATATAATGCTTATCGGAGATTTTAATGCCCGATTGGCGGACGAACAGATAGAAAGTGAAACGATTTTTCTTGGTGATGCGTTCAAACCGACCAGACACTCAAAGGATAAAGTTCTGAATACAAATGGCAAAAGGCTTTTGGAGCTCTTCCAAAATTTCGATTTATTTGTGCTAAATGGATCAACTAGTGGGGATATCTTGGGTGAGCTTACCTTTGTAGGAGGCCCTGGTGCATCAGTTGCTGATTATTGTGGCATCAGCGGGAAATGGTTTGAAAAGGTGTGTAGTTTCAATGTTGACAGTCTGACTTATTCGGACCATATGCCAATCTCAGTAGTTCTGACAATTGACAGTCTTCTGCCCGAACAAAACATGGCTCTTCTACCCAGACTCTTTTGGAACGAACGGCAAAAAGAAAGTTATGAGTCGAAACTTTATCAGTTTATCACACAAACTGATTTAAGCCTAGGCGACACGACCCACCAAATTTATTTGTTCATCCAAGCTATAAAGGGTTCGGTCTCCTTTTCAGAAAGGAGAGACGTAGCTAAAGGAAAACAAAGGTGGTTTGACAAAAATTGCGAGAAAGCTAGATTCAAGTCGTTCAAACTACTAAGACTGGCAAGAACCAGAAATAGTGATTTCTTTCGTAATGCTTATATTCAGGCAAATAAGGAATATAAGAAACTTTGCGTAATAAAGCGAAAGGAATATTACTTAGGAATCGCAAAGGACTTGTCTGATGTAAAGGATTCCTCACAATTTTGGAAGGTGGTTAAGGAATTAAATGGGAAAAAATTCAAAGTCGGTAGTGATTTGGATGCTCATACTTTAGCCCTATATTTCAATAATCTCCTTAACCCATCTGAAATAGAAAATCCGATCCAATATGCTGAAAATTTCTTTAATGAAAGCTCTTTAGATCGAGATATTTCACTGGGAGAAGTCCTAGAAGTTTTGCATAAAGCCAAAGACAATAAAGCACCAGGTAGTGATAGAGTTCCTTATGAGTTCTTCAAAAACGCTCCACAAGCGTTTTTGGAAAATTTAGCAAGAACTTATTCAAAGATTTTGCATACCGCTGAAGTTCCTGCAATTTTCAGAGAATCTATTTTGTTCCCAATACATAAAAAAGGAGACGTTAATAGTGCTGAAAACTATAGAGGTATCTCTTTCTTAAATGTCATCGCAAAAATATTTACAGGTGTCATTTTAAAGAGACTGGAGGTGTGGGTTAGTGAGAACAAATTACTTAATGAATTCCAAGCCGGGTTTAGGGCTAGCTATTCAACAATGGATCACATTTTCACCATCCAAAATATTGTAGACTATTACATCGAAAATGGAAAAAAGTTATATGCAATATTTATTGATTTCAAAGCTGCCTTCGATAGTATTGATAGAGGTGCGCTGTTTTATAAATTAAATCTTATGGGCTCACTGATAAACTTAGTTTATACGAAATTTCAAGCATTTTCCGCTTAAGGGGAGAGCTCCTTGATTTAAATTATAAACCGTATTCTAGTGCTCAGGCATCCTTTTGCTCATTGTGCAATCTACAAGAACAAGAAAACTCGTATCACTTTTTATCGAAATGTCCTCTTTTAAAAGAAATAAGGTTTGTGTACTTTAAAAAGGCAATATTAAGTGAATCTGAATCCATAAATATTTTAAATGGGGAGAATTGGAAACTTCTCGCTCATTATTGCATTGAAGCTTTTAATTACAGAAAAGATTTTATAAATTAGCTCTTCGCTCGAATCCTTAAACAATTGGTATACCTAATAATTTAAAAAAAAAAAAAAAAAAAAAAAAAAAAAAAAAACGTTTTTGTAATGCAATTAGACTATCAGAATTCAATTTAATTTCATAAAATTTTTGTCACTAAAACAGTTATCACATAAACCATAAAGTCTTGTTACACATGGAAAATTTTATATTAGATTTAATTTGAAAATATATAAACATATAAATAATTACCATTACGAAAAACAAAGAGTTGGCACCTGGCAGACGGTTTTAAAACCAAGGCCATAATTAACTTATTTACATTATATAAAATTGTAATTATTCTTTATTGATTTAAAATAAAAGTTATTACTATTATTACTATTACTATTACTATTAGTTTTTGGTGTATTTTGGGAACAAACAAACCTTTTGGAAAGACTGGGATTTGGATTAGGAATAATTAGGAATAATTTCATCCGTCGTCTTTTTTTCATTTTTGTTACGTATTTAAAGAATTGTTTTCAATAACTTCCGCTCGAGTGAAACTTTTATTTGAAAAATGAAGTTTTCAGTTCGAGACATTACACTTCCCAGTTTTATTTCCAACTGCTCGCAATCGGTTTTTGTTTTTGTGGACCGATTTATAGGAAGGAAACAATAGAAAACGTTTAATGAAGCAACAACTTCAGTGCCAAATAAATGTCGTTTGGATTCTTCACTATTAAAATGTGATTTTTTAGACGTGTGGTTTTCAAGAAAAAATAAAACGCATATAATTTAATGTTATGGCCAGGAATTTTGCAAGGGCTTGCAAATATGTTTTAAAAATTAATTAGCACAAGTTCCCGCCGCGGCTGGCTCGCATAAATTCCTGGGTGATTATGTCGACTGAATATATTGGACGCAGCGCGCGATGCGTCGCGCGAACCGAACCATTATTTTGGTAATAAATTTGCACGATTTGCATACGTTGTTCAGGAGTAAGTCTTTTCATTATGAAATGGCAAATCACACTGAGCATATATCAAGTGACAGCTGTCAAAAAGACCAACTCCGAAAAAAGTATTGCCAGATTAAAAAACACACGTCTAAAAAAAAACACCCTTTATTAAGGCCCTCAAAAGTTCTGAAGCCAATGAAATACAATTACAAAATAAACAATAAAATAGATATTTCTGGTCGAGGAAAGGTAAACAGACACCACCTGTGCAACAGTGTCTGGGTGGCCTGATGCTTCTAACTTTCCCCGACCTGGGTTTTTTGTATGCTGAAATACTAGCCCAGAGCCGTATTAATGCACAATTACCTAAGCTTATACGATATGGAATTAGCCCGGCTTTAAAAGGTGTTAAGATAAGTTTATCAGACGAAGTTGAATTACGAAGTGCAACCTTAAAGACCTGAGCGCTGATCAATCTTAAATGACGTAAGCATTTTAGTAGATAGGGGTCTTATAAAGGTACTTGATGGGTTGAGTTATGTTAAAATGGCTGTCAGCTAGAAATCCGCCCACGAACACGCCCATAATCGCCATTTTTGTTCAACAACCCCTATTTGGCGAAATTAAATTGTGTTTCTCTTAATTGAATTTAAATATTTAAGTTTAGGCGTGGCTAACGCCCACTTTTCATAAGAAATCATCAATAGTATTTCTATTAAATTACGATTCTTATATTCGATTTTTATATTCTTATATTTTGATTTTGGACGTGGCTGACGAAGCTATAAAAAACATATTTTTGTTAATAAACGTTAAATACTTATAATAAACCGACAAGCCCAAGTTTGTGCGTATCTTATTCGAATTTAAAAGCTTGTGTATGAAAAGGAAATTAAGAATTTCAGGCGTAGCTTACGACCCTTTTTAATGAAAGAACAAAAAAACATAGATTTTAAAACTTAAGGTGCCATTATTTAAATTTACATATTGTTATATGAATGGTTTTGTCTCTACTACAGTAAAATTATGCTGAATAATTTTGCTGAATGATTCTGCTGAAATAACAATGGGGAATTTGAAAGCTCTGAAAGCTTTCAAAGCATCTTGACAATTCCGAATGGTTCGAGACTTAGACTGTTCGGGAAACTTTGATCCCAAGTATAAATAGGACATTTTATTCGGAAATGGAGACAGTTTTCATTTTAACCGTGGTAGCGAATAAATGGTGAATAATTAGTGGTGCTAAGATAAAGAAATAAATAAAGAGTTTGTACTTAGATAAAAGTGAGTTTCATTTATAGAGATAGTAGTGGTAAATCTATATATATAAAAATGAATTGGTGTCTGTTTGTATACGCGCCTAACTCGGCTGAATATCATCCGATTTGCATTTGCATGGGGATTTTTTTGTTGGGTTTGTATTAAACCAGGTAAACAGATAGCGGAGCCGAATTTTTCAAATTTTGGACGGTAATTTTTAAAAATCGTTAAAACACAAAATTGCGGAACAAATATCGACAGATTATGACTTCGTTCTTTGTACAAGCATAACTTGGTTAAATATTATCCGCTTTGCATGAGGATTTTTTTGTTGGATTTGTTTTGAACCAAGTAAACACACAACGGAGGCAGTTTTTTTTTAAATTTTTTTTTTTATTTTAATTGCAAAAACAAATGAGTTTCTTCTCCACCTGTGCAAGTGACCCGTTCGCCAGATCTGCTCTACTCGGAAATGCCTCGCTATTATATTTGGAATGCGTCGTACAAAAAATTTCAACGTCTAAAACAAGGGCACGCTGTTGCCGGATATGCGGATGTGTATAAAACTGATGCGCTTGGTCGTATTTATGCTGTTCATCCAAAAAATGACGACTGGTTCTATCTGCGATTGCTTTTGGTCAATGTGCCTGGTCAAACTTCGTACGAGAACCTGCGGACTGTTGATGGGGTGCTGTGTGCCACATTTAGAGAAGCCTGTCAGCGGATGAATTTGTTTGCCAACGACAATCATTGGGACGCAACACTTTCTCACAAAACGTTTCTCCTTTCGTTGATTTTTACTTCAATTCGGTCAAGATCCGACATAGCGCTTGCGATTGCCTCTTCTCGAATAGCGGCCACGTAGTTAGAAGGTGGTTGCACAGCACATTCAGCGTTAAAATTGCCACTGAATCTGCAGTTGAATGACGAACCAACATGTAATATTTCAAGAAATTCTGCTATGGCACAAGTGTTGAAAACTTTCAAAATTATCATCTGGGATGAATGCTCTTAGAGTTTACACAATGCTCTTGATCGAACAATGAAAGATCTACGGAACAATGTGAGCCGCTTTGGAGGAGCAATGATATTGCTAGCCGGTGATTTCCGTCAAATTTTACCAGTAATCCCGCGATCAACGCCTGCGTATTTCTGGCGATACGTAAGGAAGCTGCAGTTGAAGACGAACATGCGAGTTGCGTTGCAGAACGATCCATCAGCCGATGATTTTGCAAAAAAAAAACAATTGGCAATTGGAAATGGTCAAATTACCGTTGATGCTGCAACTGGTCTGATTTCGTTCCCGCTAAATTGTGAATTCACATCATAGAAGAATGAACGCATCAGCAAAGTGACCTAACATCGGTCACAATTATTTGAACCACGATTGGCTCAGTGAACGCGCGATATTAGCTGCGAAAAATAAGGACGTCGATGATTTGAATTTTATCATTCAAAATAAAATCGCAGCTCCACTGCATTCGTTCAAATCGGTGGATCGCATAACAAATGATGACGAAACAACAAACTATCCAATTGAATTTTTGAATTCGTTGGATGTTCCCGGTCTACCACCGCACAATTTGCAACTCAAAGTCGGCTCTGTCATCATAATGCTGCGCAATCTGAACCAACCAAAACTATGCAATGGAACTAAGTTGACAGTGAAGAAACTCATGAACAACGTCATCCAAGCGACAATAATCAAAGGCAAGTTCAAAGGTGAAGAAGTTCTCATTCCAAGAATTCCTTTGATACCAACCGACTTGCCATTCCAGTTTAAGCGGATTCAATTTCCCGTTCGACCCGCATTCGCCATGACAATTAACAAATCGCAAGGCCAATCGTTGCAAGTGTGTGGCCTTAAACTTAATTCCCTTGCGTTTCACATGGACAACTGTACGTGGCGTGTTCGCGTGTCGGAAAGCCATCTGCATTGTTTGTTTATGCACCGGACAAAAAAACAAACAACGTTGTTTATCACAAATAATTTTAATCAATTTAATATCAATTGTTTAATTCTTTCTTAAGAGAGGCTCGACTTTCGAAAGGGACATTTAGTCAATTTAAGGCGGAACGAAGTTTGCCGGGACAGCTAGTTAAAAATAAAAGAAAATAAGTTTTATTTTCGAACCCAAGACTAAAAACATTACAATATGTTTTTTTCGTTCGTTGTTTAAAAAATATATCTCTAAAATGTGTGTAAGACTTTTGAATACGCCCAGGTTTTTTTTTTTTTTTTTTAAAGACCTACCTTTATTCGGGTAAGATCGTTAAAATAAACTACTCGATTCAGCTGTAGTTTTACACATATGCCTAAAAATTGACTAATGATCAAAGCTCAGTTAGTGCTTTAAATTGTTTTATAATTTTTTAAGAATCGCCCACTTCTAAGGGGTGTTTCCGTTAAAAGTCTTAATACGCATTAATGTTTTCTAACTATCGGTCGCAGTTTGGAAGGAAGAAGATGAACATTTCGGGCTAGCATTTCTTTGATTACGTAGCAGGTTGTGGTTCAAAAATATATTGTTAAATACACCCACAATTGCTATTTTCATTAAAAATCTATTTTTTTTAAATTCAGGTTTTGTCTTGTTTTGTTCAAATCGAGATGCAACCTTAAAATTGAATGTCGATTACGGTATTTCTACACTATCCCACAGTGCAGTACATGTCACAACAAAAAGTGTGAAGGAATGTGTGATGGTTTTACATTCAATCCTAAAAAAATATTTCAGATCTGAACACATGTCAAATCGTATGAGATCTGAGCTGTCAAATTCTGTTTCCGCACTATCATTCACATTCTTGACACGTCGTATTACACTGTGGGATAGTGTGGAAATACCTTTACCTCATAGTAAATATTTGCTCTGGCAGTAAAAAGTCTTAACTTTGGGCGTGGCACATGCCTTTTTTATTGCGCTTGCAGTTATTGAACATCGGCCACACAAAATTAAATTTATTGTATTTGTTTCTGTCTGCTTAAGAAGAATTTTGTTCCTGGAACTGGACAGCGGCTGGCTGGCTGCGGGGGTGGACGCATACAAAATTAGTAAATAATATATCCAACAGTTCGTTGCAAACGTACTGTAGCTCTCGCTGATGATATTTCGGACTTTCAATTGGTTTGGATATCAACTGTTCGGTTCTTTATGAGCACCGAACTTCAAGAGCTATAGAGGTTGCTGTAGAACATTCCCGAAAACCAAAGGGCGTACTCACCTCATCTCTCTCTACTTCTACCTTCCCCTCTTACTCAATATCCACACATCCCTCCAAATCTACCCGACTAGGAAGAGGAGCTTCTCCTCAATCCCTTCAGCAATTTTGAGAATGGATGACGTCGTCAGCGTTGGTGCGACCGCGAGTATTCTCAGTTTAAGAAATATCTGCTCCATCGCAAGCTCCAATCTCTCCAAACTGTCAACCTCATCCAGACTTAGTAGGATTACGAACTGTAGACCGACGATCGAAATCGTTTGGACGACACAAAAAAGTGGTACGAACTGAACTAAACGGATCTAAAAAGTCTGCATAACCCACATGCCTCTATTCAGGAAGAGCAAGCAAACTGCTCCTACTAGATCTCTATCCAAGATGCATTGATGTATGCATTTATAAAAAAAAATAGTTTTTAATTTTTAAATCTCTAACACACTTCAATATCCTACCTTGCTTCCTCCTTAGCATTTGACCATCAGAAGGCAACTCACCATACAACATGATACAAATGTTTCCTAGCACATACTCTTCCAAAGGATAAACATTATGATAGCCTTTAAAAGTATATTTCTGGCAATATTTTTTCGGCCTCATCAAGAATACATTAGAATAAGTTTGTTTAAAAAAAAAACAGGAAACAACAAAAAAAAAAAGAAACTTAACCTCCTCGAAAGTGAAACCATCTTTCAAAATGGAACCTTTTGCCGCTTGAATGGCAAAACACAACCGCAACAAAAAGTCAGTTCAGTTTTCAGTATAGTCAAGACCAAGAATGAGACCAAGACCGTAACCAAGGCCGGGGCCTATAGCTCCTGGCAGTAGTATAGTATAGTGTGGTATTGTGGTATCCAATGTTGGTTGTGTGTATGGTAAGGAACAAGCACACAAATATAATTTTCTAAAAAGCACAATCAATCATCCTCAAATTTTTCCTTGTAAAAGTCGGCAAAGCAAGACAAAGAATCTGCTGAAAGGGGCGGAAGGACAAAGGGGGCGTATGCGAATGGGACTTTTCCACCTCATTCGGTTGTCTTCTATATTTTCAAAACAACTTTTTTTTTTTTTTTTTTTTGTTATTCTCGAAAACATCCGAACAAACCGATATTTTTACAAGATGTTTGCTGAAATTTTCACAACAAAAAATTCTCTTAAAAAAAAAACAGCTAAGAGAAACGAAAGCAAATGAACATCTTTTTCGTCGTTTTGTTGTTGTTGTTGTTGGTCCTTTGTACCTGGGAAATTTCAGCCTGTTAATGGCGTAAGAAAATGTTTTCTCGGAGGGGAGAAGGTGGTGCCATAATGGCGTGGCACGGCGGTGGGAGATGGAAGAAGACAAAATTTACCATAGAGGCAGACATTTTGAGGGAACATAAAATTATATGAGCGAGTGCTGTTCGAGTATGTGAAGTTGTGTGTTTAAGGAATAAGAAGAGCCCCCCTCCTTCTGATACTCCTTTTCACTCGAAGGAAAAGTTTTTATTTTCCTCCGAAAAGAAAAGCAGATATGTTTTTTTTTCTCTTATTTTTATTATTTTCTATTACTTCTTCTTTTCGAACAAAAGAGAAAAATGCATGACGCAATAAAAATGTTAAATATTAATTTTTTGGACAACAAAGGAAACAAAGTCGAAAGTGAAGAAAACAACAAGAACAAGAAAAAGGCAAAGGCAAAGGCAAAAAAAAAAGGAAAATTTTGTATGGAAAAAGAAAAAGGAAAATATTATGAAGAATAAAAGTTTACATTCTTGTAAATTTTCGGACTCAAATCTTATTATTAAGTTTTCTTTTTAAGTTTGCAGGTAAAGTGTAGAGTGTGGAGAGTGAAGTGTAGAGTGTATAGTATATGGAAGGATGAAGATGTTATAGTATGAGGCTTTTGGTAAGGATATTTCCATCAATTCACTTTGAAGACCGATTGCAGTTTTCCATGTTCTTCTTCGTTTTTCTTTTCTTTTTAAGTCTAAGAAACATACAATTTTCGGAATAAGAAGCTAAATGAAAATATTATCTTTTTTTTTTTGTATGGATATAAACTTTTGTTATTACATGCAACGATCCATAAATATACCCTCAAAATGTACTTTTAAAAACAGAAGTTGGAATATGATGGTTTGTTTTATTTGCTTACATCATCTGCATTTGTAAAAGTCATCTTTGAAAATGTGTTTTTGCCAAGGGGGATATTTTTTTGTTTTTTTTTTTTATTATTATTATTTGAGGGGGGCTTTAAGCCCAACGTTTTGTTTTGCCTTGATTGTCTTGAACATCCATTTTCATTCTTCTTCTTTCGTTTTACACAGTCACCGTGAGAGCATATTTCAAAAGGAAGCAGCTGCTTCTGCTGCTTTGGAGAAATAAAATTGGCATGTTACATGGTAACAGATATGACCGACCATGGCCAGGCCATAGTATAGTTAATGAAACTTTAAAAAGAAAGAAATGTAGGGGGGAGGAATCATTGATTGACAATCTTACAAGACTGAGAAACTTTGGCTGTTTGATTTCGTTCTCTTAAAAATACGTATGTTTTGGTTTCTTGAGTCGGGCAAAGTATTCTACACTCGAATCGTGCGACTAAAGAAGAAGTTTCTATACTGAAATCGAAAATAGCTACCACCTGACCACCTAAGTTTTGTCCTCTCAATAATATCTTGCTTTATCAAAAATTTACATGCAGCAATATGAATACCCAGAAAGCTGTGCTTAGTTCAAATGGGTAATGTCAATCCTTGTTTGGGAATTTCGTCATTCTTACAGTTCCCTGGAATATTTCTAAGCTCTATCACCCAACAATGGCGAATGTCAAACTATTCTGTACCTTTCTGAGAAATGATTGGCAGTTGAGAGCTGTTAAGGATTTAGTGGAGATGAAATCCAGGGACTTCAGTGCAGCCTGGTTATCCGCTTAAATGATAATGTTCTGCTTCTGAAATTTCGGATATCTCTTTAAAATGAAAAGATTTGTTTTATAGAAGGAAGAGGTATAACACCACATCAACAGTGGACCTATATTGCTACGAAAACCGTTCGGTCGGTTATCAAGAAGTTCCCGTTTCTCAAGATATTTCTTGATGTGATAATTTATCAGCGTTTCCATGAACTCGAAAAAAGTAACGTAAGTCCAAATATTGGTCTGTAGTTTAAGGCGGGGTAATGAAACGCCATTTTTATGAATGGACTGGACAAATTATGTCTTACATTCACTCGGACTCGGAGACCTGTGAAATAAGGAAGAAGAGAGAGTTTAAGTAGTGGCGCACACATCTTCAGAACAATAGGAGAGATTCTATCCAAGCAAGCGGATTTGTCCACATCGAAATCTTTAAGTATAGTCTTCCAACTGAACGAGCTCTCAAGTACATTTGGAGCCATTGTACCTCCGTGGTACCTTCGAGTTTTCAGAAAAGCAAGTTGTCTTTATATTATGGCAGTTGACGAAGAAAATTGGTATAGATATGAGTATGAGTATACCCAAATAAGCTATGTTATAACTGCAGCATGTTCATTCTAGAGGAGTACCCCGTGACGTAGTGGTTGGTGTGTCGGACTGAATCGCCGAATGTTCTGGGTTAGATCCCTGACTCCACCTAAGTTAGTTTCGAGGAAGTGACAAAGTAATTAATGTCATGGAAAGTTCTTCTCTGTCCTTTCCATTCCTGCAGAATATCAACGCACACACAGAAATGGTTGAGAGTGTAAGTCACTGGCCCGGGCCCAATTGAAGCTGTTGAGCCAACAACTTATTAATTATTATTATTTTGTATGCTCCTACTTTTGTATGCTCTACATGGCCCAACCATCTTAGTCGCTGAATTCGAATTTTTCTGGCTAGCCCTATATCGCTGTACAGCACGTATAGTTCGTCGTTGTATCTTCTTCGCCAAATGATGTCTTCTCGGTTTACGCAGACAGGACCATACTCGTAAATCGTACGCAGAACTTTTTTCTCGAAGACTCCAAGTGACTTTTCATCCGATTGTGCTTCTGCACCATATAGCAGGACCGGGATGATGAGTGTTCTATACAGTGTCTCCTTGGTTCTTCTCGATAGGACTTTGCTTATTCAACCTAAAAAACAGTGATTAGCAAGAGTTACTATGGCTGAGCACAATGGTGGAGCTGCAGCAGTAGTACATAGCACTGTCAAAGTTAAATTCACGTAAATCGTATTGCACGGCTACAATTCGAAGTAGCAGCACAGACAATAGCTGAAGTACAAACGTGCTGCGCTGCAAACAACAACAAACCAAAATGGCATACATGATTTTTATTTGAGATCAGTGCTTCACGGGATTCCGACAAAATCCCCAAAAACAAATTCCCCACTCTTTAAAAAAATCCACAAATTCATTATCCCCAAGTACAAAATCTCCGTGCACAAAATCCACAAACAAAATCCCCAAATTTTAAGTTTACGAACGCCCGCCGTTAATACGTGTTGGAGACATCGTTATTGACAATTTCTTGCTAGCAACACTTGTTAGAAAAAAACAACAAACACGTTTTAAAAATTGAAAAATATCAAATTTAAGCGCAGATTAACCATATTTCGAGTAAATCTAAATTATGTTTGTCGTTTTTGTTTTGTCTAATTTGTTTGGCTTTAATTTTATCACATGTTAAGAAATTTCGCATTGTGTTCGTGCATGTGCGCTACTTTTTTGACATTGCTACGTACTACTGCTGCAACTACACCATTGTGCTCAGCCAGTAAGTCTGCATTTGATTTCAGCACTGATGTTGTTGTCTGTATTTCCATTAGTGCCCAGGTAGACAATCACTGACTACCTCAAAGTTATAGTTGTCAATGGCCAAATCGGTGGTGGGATTATGCTTTTGTTGACGAAAGCATACAAAGATGTTATTATTATGATATTAAAAGCCGACAAGTCATTCAAAGTTTTTTCTTTTTCATATAAAATATAATATAAGATGACTGCGACGTCACACGCAAAGTGCGCATACCTTACAAACTGCAAAACTGTTCGAAAACTTGTTACATCCGTTACATACAGCCCCTAGTTATAAACATTAGACGAAAGGAAGTGCGGTTTCGAATGTGTTAACCATATAGTCAATATTTGTTTTTAGGTCAAAAAAAAATCTGTTGGAGTGTCATTGTTTGGATTTGTTTGGTTTTTTACAAACCATTTAGGAATACTTTAGTTAGGATTTGTTAAACTGTCAAACGACCGTTTTCAATTTATTATTCTTAAAATGAATAAAGATGGAAACATTTTAGGTGCGCTTTTTTTACTGGAGAAATACAAAAATGAAAAATTAATGAACTTCCCCGATAAATTTAAAGTTAATAACTTAACAGCATTTGTTTGTGTGCAAAAATCACAAATTTTAGAAAAGTATTTGATTTGACGTCTCGGAACGCTGTTATGACGTCATAAATTTACAAATCGAAACTAAAACAACGCCTTTTTGTTGACTTTTGTTAAAAAATGTTGACTTTCGTTAAAAAAAAGAACGCACCAATGGTATAAATGTAAGAAAAACTTTTCCCAAGACTTAAACAGTCCAACTTAAATTCACCAGGATGGACAACCAAAATAATTTGTTTCTAAATAATGTAAATATTTATGCAACTTTGTCATCCTTTAACAAAAATGATAAATATTCCATGAGTCCAGAGTCCTTTCAAAAATTTGTACACAACTTCACAAAAAACAACATCTCCTTAATGAAATCCACCTTACACAGCCATCACATCATCATCTACCCTCTGTAAGCCCGCCCGCCGCCGCCATCATTCGTTCGCTCTCTTTCCAATTTTCCCTTTTCCCTTTTCATTTTGATGACATAATTAATAAGATTATAACCTAATTTTGAATTAAGCTAACTAACAGGCTATTTTAAGGACCTCTTAGGGTGGTGCCATCAAAAACATTCCAAAGTTGTTAGTGTTCAACCAACTATACTATCATCATGACAACAATGACAACATAAGGACAAGTTTGAGAGAGAGAGTATATAGAAACAAAAAAGGAGTTAAGGACTTTCCGAAATACCTTCCCGCATCTAATCTTTGATCCATTCATCCATCAGATCTAAGAAAATACCTACCTTTGGCAAATGACAATGAACGCAACGCACACAGCGACACAACCAAGTAGCGTTTTAGAATAGAAATATATTTTCTTTGAATGAACATTTTGTCTAGTGTTGTATGTTAGTATGAGTGTGGTTAGTTGTCCTTCGTTTAGATAAAGAAAAACATACAAATATAAATATACTGATAAAATCAAGGACTAAAATGGATTTTCTCATTTCATGTCCTTTGTTTTGTGTTAATGTATTTTTTTTTTTTAGCTTGGACTACCCTATGTCCTGGCAAACGCACAAAACTAAGAAATGAGAAATTTTCAAAGTTTGATTAGTAAAGTGGACAAGTAAAGCAAAGTTGTTTCTTGTTCTTGATTCTGTTTTTTTTTTAGCTCCTGGAGGACAAAAACAGACGCTGTATAGTAGCGTAGTCTCCATTTTGCGATTGCGATTAAGAGTGTGTGTGTTAGGTATTGATTTCTATTTCAACTTCTCGTAGGTCATAGGTATTCGACATAATTACTAATGATGGGGCAGCAAAACTTTTTTGACAGAAATAAAATAATGATAAACGACGAATGACCATAATTTGGGGGAGGAGTTGAGGGGGAGGTGGCACATAAATTGAAATTGATTACACACACATACATAGCCAGTTGAATTGAGAGGAGAAGAAACTTTTGCTATTCTTTTTGCTTTTGCCGTAGGTACTTATAAGTTCATGGTTCATTGGAAAATAAATGTTTACTCTATTTTTGGAATGATTATTTTAATTGAAGAAATTTTGTAAGGAAAAAAAACAACAACAATGTACAGACTGACTAGGCAAATATTGATTTAATGGCGTTTGATGTTTTGGAATAAATAGTTATTTTTTTTTTTTTTTTTTTTTTTTGATTTTCTAATTAGCCAAGTATTAATGATTTTTGATAAAAAGGCAATTAATTTTGAGTTGTAGAAAAGAGCATTAAAATAAACAAAAACAAGGCTTGGTCAGAGTTCCCCTGCGCGGTAATACAAAGGAAAACAAGGACGTAATGTAGTCGTTTCCAGAAAAATCTAAAAATTAATGCGCCCAGCATTAAGCAGAGAACTGTGATTTGAATAATTATTTTTCAGACCTTTTACAAGCCAACATAAGTGAGAAGAAGAAGTTTATAGAAGGTTATTTTCCAAAGTTCTAAGAACAATGTTCTTTTCAAGCTTCTTACGGAGGAGGATTATGATGATTAAATCATTCACATAAGGAAGCACTTACTTGATTAATTTTGATGGCTAACCTAGAGTATGGTGCTCCTTAGCCTTATTTAATATGCCTCTCCAGCCGGCTCAAGCTCTAGCTTGCTTTCTCCAATCTCTTACTCTGAGCTTCTTACTCCCTCTGTTTTCGTCTTGGCATTGAAGACATTGCTAACTGGAGCAGTGTTGATGTCCGTCTGTTCGATCTACATGCACCAGCCATCTAAGTCGTTGAATTCGAATTTTTCTAGCTAGATTTATATCGCTGTACAGCACATTAAGTTCACCGTTGCATCTTTTTCGCCAAATGTTGTCTTCTCGGTCCATAATTTGTACGCAGATCTTTTCAATAGTCATGTTCTCACAGAGTCGGTGGTGGGATTGGAATTTTATTGATGAAGCATATTTATGTACTTCGTCTTGTCCTCGTTTATTTTCAGTCTCATTCTGCTTGCTGCTGACTTCATCTCTCAGTGAAGGCACCGGTTACTGCTCGCTTCGTTCTCCCTATCACGTCAAAGTGAACCAACTTGTATGCCTCCGTTTTATCTATGTTTTGCTGAGCAATTTCGGAGTCCAACGAGGTGTTTCTAGGGAGTAGTTGTGAGCAATCCAACACATCTCATGCAGCGTTTGTTATAGATTGTTGACATAGCTGAGAGCTTGATTCCAGAATGGGAAGTGGTATCGTGCAGACTGCAGACTGAAAGATGACATTTTCCATAGTAGATATCACAGTTTTCTCTTATTATCAGATCAGACCAGTCCCTTCCTATCGCTTCTTCTGAATAAGAGCTGTTATGTCAGTTGGGGAAACTGGCGAGGGTCTCGGCTAGCTGTGACAGGTTGCAAGTAGTATTTTACTAAATAGCCGACGTCACAACCAAGGAAGTTTATTATGCTGTGGGACCAAAAACTTTTGGGCCAAACTAGAAAAACCGTTGAGATTTTCATCAAAATGGTGATTATTTCCTATTCAATAATTTGCAGTAAGTGTAGCTTTTTCGTTTCATAAAACTTGAAGTCACAACGACGATGACGATTAATTCCAAGGACTACTTCGCATTTTATTTAAATGAACCTTAGACAGAGATTGACAAGACTTTCCAACTTTAACGAGATGTTTGTCGACTGTTTTTAGGTTTCAGCGAATTAAAAAAGCGTGGATTTTGCACTGGAAAAGCCCGAAACAAGACTCCGTAGGCAGCTTAAGCGTTCCTTTTTTTATTTCTTACATGTAGTCTTACACAACCATCACAAGATTCAAAAACTATCAAATTTTCGAACTGAAGTAGGTCCCATGACAATATGGGACCACTTCTGAGTTCTAAGATCATAATTGTGAGATGCTTTTTATCTTAGGCTGAGGTAAGCTCAGCGGGTCCAGGGTCTACTAAAGAGGCAAAAGAAACTTTAGTTTGCTAAGGTTGTTTTGTTCAAAGATTCTTAATATTATACTTATACAATTCTTCAAATGAAACCAAGGCTACAGTTAACAAATATTATTACAATTTTGAATACTTCAATATAGTCTTAATCTATTTTGACCCTGAGATTGCTGTCTACTAAATTCTAAGCTGAGATAGCAGCGGACACTAATTTAAAAACCCGGAACTGGAAGCCCACGTCAACTTTGTTAAAATAAGCTTGGTAAAATATTGGAGTTCGGCACTGTACACTGGAAACTGGATTGGATTGGTACACGGTCACTAGTGGCAACGGACTTGATTCGATTTCACAATGAATCAAATTGGCTGTCTTATGCATATTTCTGATGTAAGACAGTGGTAATAATAAAATCAACAACAATAATGGATGGAAAATACCATCCACTGCAAATCGAAAGTAAATTGTGGGTTGCCATTGGTTGTTGTTTGTGTTTTATGATTTTGTTGTAAAACTAGTTTAACTGGTATTGTTGGTCGGTGGGGAGCGGAATTGTCTGTTGTCGGATGATTGTTCGCGTGCAATCGAGTATTTGCTTGTGCAATATAATCTGGTGCGGTCGGGGAGGAGTGAAATCCTCAATTAATGTGCAGTGGTCGGACGGAGTTGCCTATTTTGCAATTTTATGATGCGGCGGCGGTAAGGGCATTTCATTACAAAATTGAATCTTCACAAATTCACAGACATTAGCACAGCTGGTTTAGTCGCTGATTTTACTTGTTTCAGAGATTTCTTTTCATTGCAGTCAGTCTTTTCAATTTTCATTGCTCCCTGGAAGCTGTCTGTTGTGCAAAGTCACAATTCGGACATCCACTTCCAAGGATTACAATTGAGCAGGGAACACCAATTTAATTTCGTCATCATACAGCGTTTTCCTTAGTCTGTTCAAGACCATCTAAACTTTTCGTCCAGTCAGGTCTCACACGTGATATTGGATTTGCATTTTAGCTTTTGGTGGATCATCGCAATTATTTTCGTATTAGATTTTCTCCCAGGGATCTTGGGATATCCATAAACGCTCTGATTCTAGACCGCCTTGGCGGCATAGTTTCAGACCAGATTTCTGAATCAATTTATTAATATAAGCCAAGGTATTTTCTAATTCCGAAATCTTTAACTAAGATCATTTTCAATTATTCAAATACTGAAGTTGTTTTAAGGATCATGGATCGTTCTCTACGAAATACAAACAAAAAACGCATTACACTTACTTTAACGTCCAATTTTCTCAAAACGACTAATGACGCCCACCAGTTACATTTTCTAAGGAAGCAGAAGCCATATAAATATATTTTTTGAATCCCAACGGTCTTTAGGGTTAAATCTATACACATTTCACTAAACCCTCCCTTCACTTCTTCCATATTTATACCTAATTTCTGAACTAATTGCAAGAAATCCATTCAAATCAACACAACAGTATCTCAAATGACTATAATATAGCCACAAAATATTAATTTTTCCAACAACCATGCAAAAAAAAAAAATATATGAAACAAAACCGACAGATGACCCTTTTCAAGCGCACAAGGACTACGATGGAAATAAAAAGAAATAAAGTATTAAAAATTGCGGTTCGAGGCAAAAATTAATCCCCATTGGAAAAAAAAGAAGGAGAAAAAAAAAATTATGAATGAAATCTCATTCTGGATCCTAGACAAAAAGGCAAAACTGACGTTCTTCGCATATATTCATTCGTCCTGGTCTGTTTCGTGCTATGCTCTTTCACCCTCCCTCTAATTTCAAAGTAAAATCATTTTGATTTATTGTTATTGTTATTGGCGGCGGGATTAAAATCAAACCCAAGAAGGACAGAATTTAATAAAAATTTCAGACATGGCCGATGCTGCCACAGCCACGCGGACTTGGAGTAGCGACATATACATAGAAGCAGGAACAGAATCAGCACTCAGCAATAGCAGTAGCAGGAGCAGGAGCAGCAGCTGTCCTTGTCATTATTAATATCTGTTAATTATTCACTTTAATGTTTCGTTTAAGTAGTCCTTACTTCTTCCTGATGGCTTCCTTGGTTTCTGTTTTTTTTTTTTCGTCTTTGATGAAAAACTCTCCTACCTACTATTAGGGAACGTCTTAAAAATGAAATGAACTTAACAAGAAAAAATAATAATCATTTGTTTATTTAACAAAAAAAAAGTATAGATATGTTTAAAAAAATAAAAAAAACGGAAGAAAACAAAGTGTTCTTGGAGCGAGAGTAAGAGAGAATATAATATTGTAAGTGGCGGTGATGTTCTCCGTTCAAAGTTTCTACTTGAACCCTGAGGAAATATTTGTGAAGTCATTAAAAATGCACAAAGCACTCAAGCAGTAGATCCCGTTGTTAATACCACCAAAGTAATAACAACACAAATTATTGAAGCATAATGTTATACCTACCTTTTCGGAAAGAATAATAATATACAAATTTGAAAAGTTTTCTTGTAACGGTGAGTTATTTTTTTTATATAAAAAAAATATTGTATACTTTTAGGAGGTTAAGGTTTTCTCTTTATGTTGTGTAAAATTTATATAAAGTGACTCTAACTATACGTTCGAGCTTCGAGGTACCATGTTCTGTTCACCAAAATGGGATTGCCATTAAAATGGAAACCAAAAATTATTTGAGATTGTAGAAGGATATAGGAATATGGCAATTCTTTTGTATAAAAATATCCTTGGAAATATTTTTTTTTTCCTAAAGAAGTTTCTATATTCACTCAACTCATAGTATCTTTGTATAAGAAAAGAAAACACCAAGTAAATTGAAAAGTCCTTCCTTTTCGCCTGAACTGTCATTATTACAGGCTATATTTGGATGTTTCTGTGTTCAGTAGGTTTCATATTTCAAAATCAAAGAGGAGTAGGTTTTTTTATGAATTTTACTTGGTCCTTATTGTTTTGTGTAAATCTTTTTATGTAGGTACCTACACAAAAAAAAACTACTCACGACTTCGTATAATGTATATTTACAAGTCATCCACTCAAAAAGATTGCTTGATTAATTATTTATGGCTGACATTCATACTTTTGTTGGAATCATTTCATATAAATACATATTTCTATTTTTGTTTTGTTTCTTCTTTTTTAATAAATAATATATTCGCTTTGTTTTCCAATGGGCTTTTATTTAAAAAAAAATCAAGTCAAAGTTTTTTTTTATTTCACTTTGGGTCAGAAATAAAGAAATAAGATGAAGATGATTTCTTGTCATAAGTCCAAACAATTCAAGTAAAATTTTTTATAGGTTTTTCGTTTGCTTCCTTGTAAACCTTATTCTCAAGATCGCTGTGGGGAAAAAATGCTTTCTTCGAAGGTTGAAAAAATATAGCTTTTCACTGGTGTTTCAAAACGAAACCAAAAAAAAGGGATTGGAGTGATGTTTACTCTAACGTTCTGTGATGCTTTTTTGTAAAGAGACTTAGGTTAGCGCGTGGATGTCCGAGTCATTCCAAAAGAAACCAAAATCTCAGGATTGAAGAAGTTTCGAACTCCAAATTCCTATAATAATTTTTTTTTCCGACAGAAATGGGGCCGTCAGTCGGCGTCGTTTTCTTATGTCTAATTTATAATATATTTTTTACAAAATGTATATGTTTGTCGCCTTAATCTATTACATGTTAAAATTTTTTTTTAAGAATTATTAAAGGGATTAGACCCTATAATGTCCACTGTCAACCTTGTAAGAATGGTCTTCCTCGTCGTGGATTATGCTTCTGTAGCGGTCGTCTGTGATAGCTCTCGCGCTAAGGTATCTGTCCTGAGGTCCGGTGAGTCCTTGTAGAAGTTTCTATACCTCCGGACTTGGGTGTCCTTGCTGGGTTACTGGATATGGTCGTCAATAGGGATAATTCCTGATTTTTCATATAGCATCTTATTCGGCCAATACTTCCTTGTTTTTGTCAATTTTGTTGATTTTTTTCATCGCTGTTGGTGAAATGGTGAGCCAAATTGCACAAAATTGGAGTACTGGGTGGATGATTTGGCTTACAATTAACGATTTAACGATTATTTATTGAATAATATAATATTTACAATTGATTCTTATTCTATTTTACTTATGATACTTAAAAATATTTGTTGGCCCATTAGGGGCCTAACTATATACATTGATAATTTTATAATACATTTAAAAAAAAATTGTCATTAATTATACTTATATTAATAGTCAAGTGGGGGTGTCCATCTCGGGTGTCCATCTCGGGTTGTTCAAATCCGGTTGTCCTTGATGTGTTAATGAATTGGCTACTAGCCACGGTGGTAAGTTGACGCTGCTTCCTCGTAAAACTGGATAGCCTCGTCGTCATTGATTCGGATAATTCCTTCGTCCATTAGCGCATATATGTCCAGGTATCGTGGTTCAGGATGCCGTTCTTCACTGTTGATTGTGCTCACTAGAGGATTCGGATGGTTGACTAAATTTGTCGCCAACCTTCTAGCCGATCCCGTCATAAGCTTGTCCAACGGTGTTATCGCTGCTGCCTCGTAGAGTCGTTTGTTGCTTGGGTACTTCTTCCGTCGTTGATCGAAGTGAAGATCCGTGCAAATCCTTAACATTTGCCTTTCAAATACTCCGATCTTCTTTATACTTGTCTTTGATGTTGTGAACCAAACCGGGAAACCGTATGTAACTATGGGCCTTATATTAGTTGCTTATATAGAAGCAACTTCGTCTTTTGATTAAGGCCATTTCTTTTTCGCATTAGTGGATAAATGCGATGAAAGGCGTAATTGGCTTTTTTGAGGAGTGCTGATACGTGTGGGTTGAAGCGTAACCTTTCCTCAAAGTTGATTCCCAAGTACTTCACAATTGGCTTGGGTGTCAATTGGGTTCCATCTGGTAGATTCACTACGATACTGCGGCAAGTAGTGGCTGAACGTGTATTTTGGCGTCGCACGGGTCTTCTGAAGCAAGCTAACTCCGTCTTTGCAGAATTAACTTTGATGCCCCATTTCAATTTGGTTTTCAATGCAATTCTCATTCCTCTTTATGCAATATTCCTGCGAAGACACAATGTGAACTATAAGAGCAAAATTTAATATAATCCATAAATATTTTGTTTTTGTTATTCTTTTACACCATTTGTTGCTTTACTGGAAAATGCCTATGAAATCCGTTGGTTGTCCCCATTAGTGACAGGGGGGTAAGTTGGGGCAGTTGTTATGGGTGATTGATTTCATTGTGTGCGGTGGGAAGTAGAATGGCTTTGTCGATGGTGGTTGATGTTAGAATAAATTATGTGGCGGCAGTTATTATTCTTTTAAACATCTGTCGTTGCTTGCGTGGGCTTTGAATTTGCCACTGCTGATTTTATTGAGAATATTGTGTCGGTGGAAGCGTTTTACTTCGTTACAATTCTAAATCCAATTCTCTCTTTCCGTATTCCAAACTAGTGAAGCTTGTTCCATCAGGTGGAAATAATGGCGGGTTCTACAAAAACATTATAAAGGACGTCATTATTTGCTCATAGTTTTCTAAGGATGGTAGCCAAACTTCTGTGGTGGTTTTTCTTTAAGTAATACTTTCGATGTCGCTGCAAAACTTGATCCTCTTGGGCTTCAGATAGTATGCCCCTAAAGCCGGCTCGATTTTTAGCATGATGTCTCAAAATTCGCATTCCAAAGAATCGAAGATATCCCTCTATCTGGTCGCACCATGGAAGATGAGATCTACTTTGGCTTTGAAGACTTTGTGAGCTGAAGAGTTGATGTCCATTCACTCTTCAATATGTACAGTTCGTACATATAACTCATCTTCTTGGCCAAATCGTTTCTTCTTCGATAATATAAAGCCACTTTGATAGGATCAAAAATCGTTCGCTTATCTTTTCTTTCAAATACTGCCAGTGACATCCCACCCAACTGAAGTTGTATACTGGTTTCCTCAGAAACAAAATGTGCCCAATCTAGTTCTATTTTTACAGTTTCATTTCGACTTTTGGCTGCTCTTTTTTCGATCCACATCACAGTTAACATATAATTTGTAGTCAACTGGCTTACAAGATGCAATGCGGAGAACGATCTACAAAAACTTGTACTTTCCTCCAAACGATTGTTTAGACTTTGCAGGCATAGAAGACATAAGGCATAAATCAATCCAGTTTTCTCACTGATCCTTTGAGTCTAATTTAACATCTAATGGGAGTTCATTTAAGCATAGAAAACTCCATTATATTTCTTGGAAAAAATTAAAAAAATGGTTGTCTGTAAAATCAGTTTACGGACGCTTGGAAGCTCGGCTCAGGCGGAACGTGACCGGAGTTCATCGATTTATAAGACGTTATCACGTCAAAAACATTCCTAAGCCTTATCCTTATCATATATTTTCTTTTATCTCCTAGCTTCGACTGGTCTGGTCATAGTTCCAAAGATCCACTTCTCTCATTCGTTCAGAATCTAAGGTTTCTGCATAATTCAGAGCCAACAATACCATGCTGGAAGTATGTACTTGCTGTCAGTAGATTGACAGCAATTACACCCGTTCCACCGAAAAGATTTTTATTAAATTGTTTTTATTGTTCGAATTAATTTAATTTAAAATTCCCTTAATAAAGTAAAGTCCTTCAAAAGATACCCATCATGAAGCATTTGAAATGCCCGAATAATTCCAGGTTTGATAAAGAAACCTGATGACAAAAACTGAAGCCGAAAAAGTTAATAATTCAGACTTTTCTCCTTCCATTTATCCAACTCGTATATTTTCTTCAAAGGATAGGTACTCTCAAATCCTGGGACATTAGGTATATTCACCACCAAAAAACCAACAGCTTAATCTAAAAAGATAAGTTGTCAACAGCATCATTTCAATCAGATGTTATCAATATTTACCTCATTTCAAAGCCTTGAAGCCTGCTTTAAAATTTATATTATATTACTCTCCTCGCATCGTTGGAGCAGCTGAATTTGAGCATCTCGTCTCTGTTGGTATCTCTGTTTGGAAAAATATTAATTTCCTTGGTAAACGGTGGCGTTTTCTCGTGCGCCCATCACTCCTTCAGGCGAGCAAAGCTCCTTGGTTTTGGACTTCTTGGACAAAACAAAGTAATCACTCTTCTGGTACATGTCTCTCTTTGTTTGCATTTCCCAAGTGGCATCTTTACTCATCCAGAGCCAGCACCAGCACCAGTCCCAGCATCCTCACTTCCCACTCTCTTTATCAAAAAAAAAAATAAACACAAAAAAGAAGCGTATGCAAATAAAAGTGGTTTGCGTTCCTTTCCATCTGTCTGTCCATTTTATCCCATAATAATATAACCAAGGACTACACAGTATTAGAACCAGAACCAAAACCAAGACCAAAGCCAGGACCAAAAGCCCAAGCAGCAAGCATCAGCACAGCATCTTATTAACAATTTGTGCTCTAGAAAATTAACAATGGACGTACGGAAATGAGATGAAGGATGAAGGATATCTCCATTCTTCTTCATTTTCTGGGGCTGGGCAGGGATGGGCTGGGCAGCATCCTTAGCCCTCCTATTAATAAGGAGCGTTACTGTAATGACCCTGGACGCAATATGTCTGCAAACGACAGAGTTAGAATTACGTACGTATACGTATACGATACGGATGGCGACGACAACCGACGAGGACGATGGACGTATACGTATACAGATACAGCAGTCTATAGTTAAGGATCCATAATGCGGCAATGGAAATAGCAACGGCAGCCAGAACCATCAACATTCCAACCAACCGAACCAAGAAGATGAGCACCAGATTAGGTTTACTGTTGTGTTATAATTGTTTAAACAATGAATAAAATGAATAAATGGAACGAAAATTTTCGTAATTATCTTTCTGCTATGCGCATAGATTCGCTATTCTATACGCGATATTGTGTGTTAGCGTAAGGACAACAGGGCAGTAGGGGTGTCCTTTTTAATTTGCTTCACTCCATCTACTGTTGGGAATCCGAATCTCTATGTGTCCTTTTATTCTCTTGGTTTAGTTATTTTTTTTTTTTTTTTGTTATTTTTGGTTTGTGCTTTTATAAATGGTTTTTTCCGTGCACACGCTAAATGGTAATTACGTCGCTAAGGACTCGGATCCCCCTTCTTATAGCATGATGGTATAGTCGGCCACGTTGAGGCACTTAGATAGGTATCCGCCAGCTACCAGTACCGACCGCCCAGGTTGGGAGAATGTTTTCGTGGAAATTATCTGTTATGTGGTTTAGCTTATGCTTCTTTTTTTTTTTTTGAGGAACAGAAAAAGGGATTTTCTGTGCGGTTATTGTGGAAGTCCTTTATTTGTTGATACTTTTTTTTTTTTTTTTTTTTTGCTTGCGGTTATGTTGTGGGATTATAATTGTCGCAAAGATTTGTTTATGATGACTACCCAGGATTGTGTGTTGATTTTTTTTTTTTTAGATGCGGAGGAGATTCACAAACGCAAACGCTTGTTTATATTTGCACGAGTATCACGCTTTTTTAATTATTAATGGATTTATGAAGAGTATGAAGTTTGAAATGAAGTTCCATGATTTTGAATACAAACAAGAAGGATGAAGGGTATTTGGCTAAATTTTTCATTAAATACAAATAAAGGGAATTTTGAAATATGTTTCCTTGGCTGGTTTTATTTTTTGCATTTTATTTTGATTTTCAAAGTAAAACACTTTAACAGGCGTATTAACGTCAAAAAAGTAGCTTCTGTCAGTGCTGCCAACTGTCTTTATAGGTTTTGTACGCCATAGACTCAAGTCTTTAGGTCTGTTTGATGTTGCCTGCCCCAGTGCGCACTTTGGATAATGTCAGTGCATTTCATTCAACTGTCAAAAAAGTGCATAACATTGAACGGCCCAATGCAACATTTTAAATTTTTTGACATTTCTATCACATGTCGTTAGTTTCTATAAGCAGTGGCAAAAAACGAAAACAACAAGAAAGTTCTTTTGCCAGTTCATATCTTTTTGTAAAAAGCTATAAAAAAGCTATAAGATGATTTTATTCTCTGTGATTCAGATAGTGACGATAAGAATTTGTTAGAAATAAATAAATTACAAAATAATCGGAAAAAATGAATATTTACCAAATATAGTACACCAAACTTTCAAGATTCATTTATTTCTTCTCCGAAATTGAACTTCTACCAACAGTTGACTTAAATTTTGACAGCTCTGATTTATTATCCCAAGTAAAAACATGGGCTGCCGTGAGAGTGCATCGAGAGTTCACATCGAACACAGTGCAAACAAAAACACTGGGGTGTAAAAAGTTCCACATAAAACGATTCAGTCCGTGTTGAGGGCGCCCCAGTGTCAACATGAAACAAACCTTCTGTTACAATTATGAAACGTCAAAAAAATTTAACGAGGGTAATTATTTTAAATTGAATTTTATTTTATTGTTAGACCATATTATCGTCTACACTAAATTTGATGACATTTAAAGTGACTGTCTTAAGTTATATTAAAGATCCGCCAACCGAAACCATATAAAGGATTCAAATCTGGATTTCCTTAAGGATAATCTTCTCCTGCTACCGGTTGCACCATCATTTATGTTGTTATACCTATAACTGTTTGGTCATCTTTGGAATGCAATGTGGACGGTCTAGCGGCAATATTTTTGAGTCAATAGCACTTAATGCGAACACAAATGCAAATCATCCTTCAACATCCTCTAATGTCACCGCATTAACCAATTGATTGGAACGCCTTGAGTGCTGATAAATGGCATGAATATATTTCTACACTAAACCGTGCTGAACAAAAATCGACACCAAACGACAAATAGATTTGGCAGACGATGCTTGTCGCAGTCTTACCTGTGTTTCGTTGGATGACATTTCAAAAACTTGTCTATTGTCTACTAAGAAGCAGGGTTTTGCTAAACAAAAATTCCAATACTTTTGTACCCGTTTTCTTAAGAAAATTGATTTTAATGTTAAATCGACTACGGTTCACTTTAAAACATGAATGAACCTCCTTAAATTAAAAAAAAAATGCAGTGTTAATTCAAAGCAGTTTAACGTAAAATTAAATTTGTTTGTGATACTATTATATAACGTTAAATCAAATACGATCTATTAAATTTTACGTTGCGTTTTTTTCCCTTAGTGTTAGCTTTTTAAAAACAAATAACTTCGAACAACAATTTTACTACAGCAGAATGTTTTTTTTCTTATGTTCATTCTCACTCACCAATTAAAATGATTACAAATAATCTCCTTTTCCCTCTCACAAATCTTCAATCTGTCTTTTCGAAAAGGGGAATCCTCATGTTCATCTTCATTAAAGCGTTTTTGCCTGCGCTATAATTTGTTGAGATTGAATTGACAAACAAAATTATTTTGTTTGTCATTAATTGCAAAAACAAAAAAGCCGAAGCAAAAATTGAAAGTTGATTTTACAAAACGTTTACATTATAATACAAACCTTATTTAACAATTAATTTCTTAACTAAAAGTGGAAACTTTGACCCAAAAACAAAAAAATATTTATATATAAAGAGTGCTTTATTTACGTGTGGTCAAGAAGAAATAAAACGCATATAATTCAATGTTATGGCCAAAGCTTTATTATAAAGATAAGGGTTTGCCATTGTGTTTAAAACATTATTTCGGGCAAATTCCTGGGCGATTATAATATGTCGACCGAATATTGGACGCAACGCGCGATGTGTAGCGCGAACCGAACCATTATTTTGGTACTAACTTTGCACGATTTGCGAACGTTATTCAGGATTAAGTCTATTCATTAGCTTTTTTTGTTGAACTTTACCCAGGGTCGCCCTGGGTTTTCTTGACAACTCCAAGAGTTGTCAAAAAAACCTGGGTTTTTCGGTTCTCAAAAAACGCATGACGGCTGCTGATTGTATATTTTTCACAACGCACAAAATCAATAGTTTCCATTTTGCTTTATTTGTTCGATTTGTATTTACTTTCATCAAATAGTTTTATCGAGAAAAAAAAAACATGAAAAATGAAATACAGAGAAAAATACACAAGAAATGCTTGACAGCAAAAGTCACTTCAACAGCTGATTCGTTACCTCAACTCGCCCCAGCTATTGTAGCAAGATCGACTTCAGGGTGACTTCAGGGCGGTGACGTGAAATAAGGCCAAACGAAATAAGGCCAAATTTCAGATTTTGGCCTTATTTCGTTTTCCAAAACGAAATAAGGCCAATTTGGTCTTATTTCCATGCACTAAGAGAAATAAGAGCGAAAAAATAATGGAAATAAGACCGAAAATAAAAAATTAGGAATTCGGCTTTGGTTCACGGTTCTAATTGTTAAGTGCTTAAAGTTTTGAAAAAATAAAATGAGGAACAACCAAAATGTTCAAAGAATTTTTCAAAAATTGTTTGCGCTTCCGTTGCTGAGCGCACAAAACATGATAACTGCATTTGATTTGATTAAAGCGGAAATTGGTCAACAAGCGTGGTCACGAAACGCAACAAATGCTTTTAACGAGTTCATTATCTATTTTCAAACGCAATGGATTGAAAAGGTATTTATTTGATTGTCTTTCTTTTATGTATTAGAAAAATATTTTCTGTGCATGAGTAAAATCGCTCGATTTTTAGGAATTATTAATAATTAAAATCGCGCGATTTTTTAACAATTATTTTATCTGATTCTTTAAAATTTCCGAAAACAGATACTTGCAATACCCATGAGATTCATTCCCACACAAACGTAATCTCATATCACCAATATCCGTTTTTGAAAATTTAAAAAAAATCAGATAAACCTTAATTCCTAAAAATCGAGCGATTTTACTCATGCACAGAAAATATTTTTCTAATACATTAAAGAAAGACAATCAAATAAATACCTTTTCAATCCATTGCGTTTGAAAATAGATAATGAACCTCAATACCGTATCATCTTAGAGGTGTGAAAATTGATATTGAAATAATGCCAAATTGGCCTTATTTCGTTTTCGAAAACGAAATTAAGCCAAACTGAAATGTCGGCCTTATTTCGTTTTGGAAAACGAAATAAGGCCAAATTTTCGGAATTTGGCCTTATTTCGTTTGGCCTTATTTCACGTCACCCTTCAGGGCGACCCCAGGTTTCAAAAAACAGAGAATTTTGTATTGAGGGCGAGTTGAGGTAATTCAAAAAACGCGCTGTGGCGACCCCAGGGTGACTTCAGGGCTCAACAAACAAAGCTATTATGGAATGGCAAACCAAACTGCGAGCATAAATCAAGTGACAGCTGTCAAAAAAACCAATTCCGACTTCGAGAAAAAAAAAACCTTTACAAAATCCACCAAAAATGGCTTTTCTTTTTCATTTTTCGTTCTTTTTTCCAAAACGATGAAATACTTTTAGTCAAATAAAATTTTCAGTAAAAGGCGTTTTTCTTTTTTAGTTCACAGTAGAGCCTGAGTGCTGAGTTGTCAAAAAAAAAATAAGTCTTTCTTTTTTGCTTCAGAGATATCAGAGCATAGAATTCGTATTTCTTTTCTCCTTCAGAGTGCGCTCTACGAGCTCCAAATAAATAGATGGAGCAGACTGAGCTAAAAACTGAACAAAATATAAACTTCAAAAGTTATACGCTTCCAAACCAATTCAATATATAAAAAGAAGTTTTTAGCGGCACGGCGGTTTCAAATAAAAACAATTAAAATGGCCGCCGAAGGTATTTTTTCATGGTTTTCAAATGGCATGTGAAGAGGAAATAAAGTAATAAATGGGATATTAAATTTGTTTCATTAATAGTTCAGAGCGCTCTGAACACAATTGCTTCAGATTACGTTCAGAGCGAGCTTGATATACTCGAACTCTGTTCAGAGCTCTTTTCTGAACGAAAAAAGAAAAACGCCATAATATGAGAATATGACTCTAACAACTGTCAAAAACATATAGCAAGTTGATGGGAAGTAAGTATAGCAACTGTGTTCTCGCTCTTTCTTTCTTACCTTATTTATATCGGTCCTGCTCTACTTCTCGTACAATTTGCATACGCAGCTGCATTTAAAGCCACTTTTACGGACGTAAATTGCGCTCGCTCGCATTTTCTGGACGAAAATTTTACATCTGACTGTGAATGGATATAAGAGTGAGAGTGTGAGTGAAAGTCATGCTGAATTTGTGTGTGAGGTCACAGTTATCACATTATTCAGAGGAAAATACATGTTTTGCTTTCGCGACAATCCGTCCATTATCTGTTGCGTGTTCATTTCACCACACGTTTGACGGCAACTTTTCGTTCGGTTTTGACACTAGTTTTCGTTTGTTTCCGTTCATTATAGTTTAGCCATAACCACCGCAACCTGTGAAATCCACGTCTTTTCTATGTTCGCTCACACCGTACATCATGTGGCAATGCCCCCAAAAAAACAGCTCACACGGATGCTGTGGAGTATACATTCAAATGTTCATAGTTTCGAACTAAACATCAGCACGTCCAGTGTAAAATTGCATGTCCAAAATCATTGAAACTCGACCCATTAGAAAATTCAGTTGCCGAAAGAAAGCTATTCTAACCTGTTTCCGTGCGCCATCGCCAAGTTAAGGGCAATTTTTTCGTTTGTCTTAGAAGAGGTGTCAGTTGGGTTAGAAGAGAATTCGACTAACTAATTTCAAGTACGCTGAAACTGTACTTGTTCTGTTGACAACCAAACTGACATTTTTAAAAAGGGGTTAAAGAAACTGTCTTTTTGGAGGCAAATAGTTTCTGCAAGCAAAGATCCCAAATAGCAAAGTAAATTCCAACATAAACTTTTTCGGAACCCTCGGAAAACTCTCAAGCTTGATTACCTGTTCCAACATTTTCAAAGAAATCCTTCTGTCCAAATAATTCAAAGTTCTATATGAAGAAAAGGCAAACTGAATTTCTCCGAACAAAAATCAGTAGAATTTAAATAGAAACTTAAAAAAAAAAACGCAACTAAAAACAATTTAGCCTCCTAAGAAGCCTTTTAAACTCTCGTAAAACCGCACATTTTGGGGTCATTGTTAAAATGAAGGATGTTTGCGTACATAACCAAAACATCCTGTCGTAATCTAAATCCGGTTAAGAAGATTTTACAAAACCCCATACCTTCATCTTTTCGTCATTGTGTATAAAGGGAAACATTATGCGACACAACACAAAAAGCACCCCCCAACTGTGGCCAACCCCAAAACAAGGACTCAACTATTAAGGTTAATTAACTGAAAATAATGTTTAACATCAACATGACAAGATGAATCCGAATGTCCATAGTAAAAACCACAAAACCACCACTCAACCCCTTCTTTATTATAAAACTTCCGCCCTCTGGTGGTGCTTGCTTAAACTCCTACTACTACTATTCGACTATTACTTGCTGTAGGTACTCACTGTAATGTGGTTAAACTTATACCAAAAACCCCCCTAAAATGGGGTTCAAATATTTAAACTCTTTGTTTGTTACCGTTAATGTCGTTGTCGTCTTTCGGACAGTCTGTGGTAAAGGTAGGTATAGGTATAGGTGGATGTGGGTAGTAAAACCTAAGACAAAAGCTCTACTTCGCCACCACCATTTACCATTATATTATGTCCTTTTACCTGACGTCATTCTGGATAAATAGAAATATACTGAAACTGATGTAACGCGCCATAACTACTACTGCAAAAGTTTTTGTCACCGAAACCGACACAATGACGAAGAGAAAAAAAAAATAGAATAGTAAAATACGGAAGGTGAAATGAAGGATTTAACGTCCACGAAAATATATAACAGATGGTTTCATTCCCTCGAGAGAGAGAGAAACAAAGAAAGAAAGGCTAAATGAATCCCGTGTCTGTGTCTGGTCTAAGGACTTAGGGGTGGACAAGGTGTAATTGAAAACAGAAAGCAAACAATATTCCTTAGCGAGACGGATTAACGAATTATCATCAGCCAAGCACCCAAGCAAGGGTGGTTGAAATTAGATATGGAAAATAAATACCGCACGCAGTTACAAGGACCTTAAATATTTTGTTGTTAAGAATCCGTTAAAATGCATCGCAAATAAAGAATTGGCTACGCACACGTGATGTGCACGCCAATGAAAGGACTTATCAATATATACAGATATTGGGTCGCATTTCCATTTCGAATTAAATGAAACAAAAAATAAAAAGAAATATTTGAAGGACTCGACCAAAATTTGATTTCAAAATCGGTATTATATCCTTTTGCCCTTGCCCTTGCCAGTGCCCTCTCATTTGACACTGAATACAATATTCGAAGACTTGTAACAGAGTTATAAATGGAAGTATGAATTGTTGTTGCACCCCTTAGAGACAGAGGAAGCCGCCACCCCTGTCATAGTCATAGCTACCACTTCCAAATAATTCCTCTTCCAATGCCACCCTTGACATCTGTTTAATGCCCAAATTTAATCTGATGATACTCTCCTCCCGCATTATCCTTGATCCAGTGAAATATTCAATTCAGCTATCACAGCATTGTGTTGTGTTTTCTTGTTGAATTGATTAAATGATATCATTAAGGATTTTATTTAAGGGCGGGCGGTTCCGTTGTTAGAGTCTTAGTTTTATTCGGTGTCGGTGTCTCGGTGTCCTTTCGTATACCTATTTCCTTTGCTCATGCCCAAGTGTGGTTAAAGAACACGAAAGGTTAGCCCATTCTCTCAAATTCCAATTTCCAAGTCCAAGGATATGGCGAATTTTGACATTATTGATTGTTCCTTGTGTCACATGGACACGGACCTTTACGTATATTGTCCTTGTCCTTGTCGATTGTATATTTATTCGTATTTGTTGCCACCGTAACCGTTTTATATAAAAGAGTTGTCATGAAATTCAATTTATTGTCATGTCACTTGTTTTGGAACGTTCGATCCTCATCCTGGGTTGAGAGACACACACGTACATACCCCATATTGACAGGAGGATGATACAAAAGCTGAGCAGAGAGGTGGAGAAGGTAGAGAGATTAATGTTAATTTCATGGCAATTTATTTAGGGCTAAACACGTGGTTGTGTCTGTGTTTGTCTTATTCGTAGCATAAAGGTCCTTGTTTTCCTTATACTGTAGTATACTGTTGTATATCCTGTATGTGATGAAGCGTAACTCTATATAAACTTCTATATCCAATATAGTCTCTCTCTTCCACATAGAAGTAGGTTGTACAAGTTTTCTGGGATGATCATTTCAAAGTGCTTTCACAGGAAGTGTCGATAAACTTGTCAGCGTATGTTGATTAATGAAAGGATTTTGTTATACGATGCTGTTGCGTATATATAAATGGATCGGTGACAGGTTTGTTTTGTGGAGCAACAGTAAAACAAAATTGTTAATGGTGGGAATCACAAAAACAAGCAATATATTGTATCTCTATAGTCTATATCTATAGACAAAGACAAAGGGAGAGAGGAAGAGCAAGAGTGAATAAGTGAATTTATTTTATATTTAAGCTTAATTGCAGGATTTAGAGGACTAAGTGTTATTTTAACAAATTGAGGACATGGGCAGAGGATTGTTTCAAATTATTTTAGAAGCATATATACATAACCTAATTTATTTGGTAAGATGGATAGGCTAAAAGGCAGTTAAAATTAAAATGACCAACATAACATTTTTTAAGGATTCTTCATGTGGTAATCACGGATTATACTTACTCTTAACATAAGAGCCTCGTATCGTAAGTTTATTTACCAAGCATTAGTAGTGAAGGTGTACAAGTGCTTGTAAAACGTATGACTGGTAACGACCACTCTTAACAGTGGGGTCTTTGAAAAACATTTTCGAAAGCACCTGATTCTTCGTTCGCATTAGTACAACCAGACTCATTTTATAAATGGTTGCATCGGAACTAGCGAATGAGTGATTTTAGGGTCTGCCAGACAACTGTCGCTGTGTGTTCATTTTTTTCTTGTGTCTAGCTTCCTTGGTGCACAGTGACAAATATGTACATGTAGGTACTAGGTAAGTACTTAAAAACTAAAATTCGCATCAGCTGACTTATAGCTTTAAGCGAAGAGTGAACCATGTGTCCGTCTCGTCAGACGGTTCTTTATTCCTGGGCTCTAAAGGCTGAACTATAATGAATGGAAACAAACGAAAGCTAGTGTCAAAACCGAACGAAACTTGCCGTCCAACCTGTGAAATGAACACGCTACCCATAATGGAAGGATTGCCGCGGAAGCAAAACATATATTTTCCTCTTAACAATAAAATGACTGTGAAGCAGAGAGGACATAAAATCGGCCACAAAATTGTACCTAGCTGTCAAAAAGTACACCAAAGAAAGTATTAAAAGGCACTGCAACGCAATTCAAAGCTGTGCGTTAAAACTTTTCGGATAAATATTCCGAACAGCTGGTCGGAAAATTTTTCTTTCCGACGGATACTTCGATAGGGCCGACTCAAAAGCGTACGTGTACGAAGAACTCCTAATTCTTTGAACTTGTGTTAAGAGGCGCATATAAAGTTAAGCCTAGTACTGAGTTCGTGCTAAACTAAATTTTATCTCTACAATATTTATCTCTACACACCTTTGCTAAAAAGGCGCGCTAAATTTTGAAGTTGGAGAGATTAAAGATACTATAAGGCAAGTTATGGATTCATAAAATTTTTTTTTGTTTGAGATAACAATCAAATATAACATAACGATGATAGCGAAGACGAAAAAAGATGGTCAAAAAAATCTGTCCGTCTGTCTGTCTGTCTGTATGTAAAGACACCTACAGCCCAAACGGGTGGGCCGAATTGCTTCAAACTTGGTATATATAGAGTTTTTAAGGCATTGTACAGAGGGGAAATGGAAATTTTTTTAGCTAAAAAATAACGGTACCTGCTTAATAGACGTTACGCTAAAGCTCATTTTTCTAGAAAACACATGGCTGAACAAAATTCAAAAAAAAGTCCAAAAACGGTACTTTCAATTGGACCGTTTTTTTGCTTTCGACTATCTCGAAAACGGCTCAACCGATACTTTCGGAATTTCACACATATATAGGTGCAAGTAGCTCAATTTATACTGCATACCAATATTTTTTTTTAAATAGTTCTCTGTATTTAAAAAAAATTAAATTAAAAAAAAAATTAATATTTTAAAAACTTCTCATTAAACTTTTTTTTAAATTTAAAATATGTTAATGTATTTGCTGAATACCTATGAACTGGCGTTTTGGATTTTTTTTTTTGAAAAATGTTTTCAGAAATTTTTACAAAACTTTTTTCTCAAAATCCGCCCCAGATTTTTATAAATTTCTTCTCATAAATTCAAATTTTTCCAAGAAATAAAATGGCGTACCTATTTTTCAGCTCAAATCAGTTGAAGTATTTATTTAAGAATTTTAAAAAATTAGTTTTTATCAAAATCTCAAGCCCCAAAACCACTGTCACACATTAGAGCAAGTTCATGCGACCCAGTAGTGCATTTTATTTAATATACCTACATTATGTAGCCACTTAGCAATTATCGACCAAGTTCAAGAGCAAGTTCGTGCGACCTTCGCAAGACCTTCTGACAACTGTCAGAATTTATCTTGTGAAATAATGTGTTTTACATTCTTTCGCAAGCTAAATTTTGTGGAGACTTTTTTCTTAGCCGTTAGCCTGTCACCTGGAATTTAGCTTGAAGTGAAATACTAAATACTAAATGATACATACCTATATTTAGTCCACATAATTATGTGGTCAAGACCATTTTTACGTAGGGCAACTTTCTGCTTAAGCTCTTGTGCCTCAAATAGACGTCAGTCTATTCACGTTGAAATGCCAAACCAAACTAAAAATAAATCACTTGACATCTGACAAAATGGCCGCCAGTTAGAATAGTGTTGCCCACTTAAAGTTCTATACATCTAAAAACAAACACCCTTTACTTGCATCCGACCCAACAGATGCCCTAAATGTTATTCTGAACCTTTTACCACCCGACCTTCACACTAAATACTTGGTGTCCTGTAGTTCAATTAGACTAAAAGAGACCGGTAGCTGGACCGAAAGACCATACGGTCATAGCAATATCTCAACTCTTTTACCTGTCGATTTAACCCGTGTCGGTAAGAAGACTGTGTTTTTCGTAATCGTAAAAAAATATAAAAATGTATTTCTTTTTATTTTTCTTTTATTTTTATACTCGTTTCTATGTAGTTTTGTCATTTGATCATTTTAATAAACTTTTATATATAAAGTTAAAAAAAAAAACCCTGTACCCCACTGACTACTGCAAACCATCTCTTAGCCTTCATAAAAGTTTCAAAAGGTTTCCCTTCTAGAACAGAATGGGAAAACCATGAGACTTTGACATAACGAGACTTTGACATAACGATCTTCACTGATGGTTCCAAGATGGAGTGTGGGGTAGGTGCGGGCATTTTTTCAGAAATGCTCAATATATCCAAGTCCTTTCGGCTCCCTGACTTTGCTAGCGTCTTCCAGGCAGAAGATCTTGCAATCAGGGAGGCTTGCAAATTACTGCAACAATACTCGCATCTAATCTAAACCGAAATGTCGCTATACTAGTCGATAGTCAGGCTGCTATCAAGGCATTGAATTCGAAATCCACATCCTCCAAATTAGTCAGGCAATGCCAGGAAGAACTGGATGATCTTGGCTCAAACCTGAAAGTCACTCTGCTCTGGGTTCCAGGGCACAGTGGTTTTCAGGGGAACGAAAAAGCAGGTGAGATTGCCAGGCAAGGATCAGCCCTTCACAGCTCACTCGCCGAAGCCGTCAACATTCCGTTGGGGCTGTGAAGGGCATTGTCTTATCACACTTTACATCCGTATCTAATCAAAGGTGGAGCAATTTGACCAATTGCATCATATCCAGGAAGATGTGGCCTGCCTACAATAAATCACGAACAAACGCATTGCTCTGCAAAGACCGGTCAGGTAAAGCCAGGGTGGTAGCAATAAGCACGGGCCACTGGCCAGTGGGTGTGCATGCTGCAAGGATTGGTATTCCTGTCAACGACTACTGCCAATCCTGTAGAGACGAAGCAGAGAAAGAAACTGTTTTCCATTTACTGTGCAAATGCCCAGCTATATCTCGCATCAGGATGCGAACCCTGTCTTGGCAGCTTATAATTATCTTACTTCCCCCCTATTCGGCCGGCCCCTTTGACGGATTCAATATGACCTTACCAACCAGCACCCTGCCTATGTGGCATAAAGTCTGGAGTTTGGTTGCTTGAAGTCGACACAAGGGTGTCTGGGCAGCTTATAATTGTCTCCCCTTCCCTCCCTTCCCTTTCGTAGTTCTTTTCTCACAATCCCTCTTATCAGTAAGGTTTTTTGACGGGGAAACCCTCTTGAGAACCATACACCTCTCCTAGTTCATGGTAAAAAAACGGCGCCGCATACCAGAGCTAATTGGGTTCTATTAAGGAGTTTTTCAACTCAAATTAGAACCGCCATTTCTACCTACACACCTTCATCCGACCAGATTGTGATAGATGAAATGGTGAATGCTTTCTCACCAAGTCATTTCGTGCCGCTTTGAAGAGTTTGGTCAGGAGTCAATCCACTCCAGTCTGATATATATAGTTTTAAAAAATTGTACTTTCACAATTACTTTGTCAATATTTCCCGTTTCTTAGCTGTTTTTATCTTGGTTTTATGTCTGAGCGTCACAATATTCATCTTGAACTCATTTATGAATACATATAGGTAATGAAATATGAAGACATATTAGCATTTTGCTACGACGACCGAAAGACGCGACGCGACACCACAATGTTTTCGAACCAACAATTAATGTGTCAATAACTTCCTCTATTCTTTGGATGCTTAGTATATAAAGTTTATTCTGATCATTAATTTAATAGCGTCGCTACCCCATACGTTACGTACATATATTTGACAACAAAGTTAAATAAAAAGGAAGCCATATCCAAATTAAACGCTCATATTCAGCAGAACCAATCCCTTGATAAATGGATTGTCCTGTTTTTATGTGACAAAAAGTTTACTGTCCAAAATTTAATGACATCATTGTGTCATGTCAGCAACTTATTAATGGCTCCGCACCATCATCACATCACCAACCAACTTCGGTCGTCCGACCGTTTCGCGTCCCTTCGCGTCGTAGCAAAAAGCAAACTCTCAGGACGGAGCTGTGTAAAACAGAAATTATAAATGCACCTCTATTCCGCAAACGGTTGGTCGGTGCCGCGAGATGTTTGTACATGCATGTCCTGTCATGGTCCCCCAAAAGACATCAATTCCTGCATGACATTTTGTCTGTAGCATATAGGTAGTATATGATTGTTTTAATGTTCGTAAACCCCCACCTTGTGCCTGTAGTTCGTTTCCTTCTGTCCATGTCCAGGTCCACTTCACACATTTCTCCCAATTTTATGGGGTGAGAAACAAAACACAAAAACACCAATCCAATTCGGTTTTTATATTTTCGAATCATTCTGACAGAACAAAACTACAATAGCTCATTGTTCCATTATACAATGTTTCAGAGGAAGGAGCTAGAGAAGCATGCAGCAGCCAAACGTAAATGGTAAGAGTCTAACCCCCCATTGGCGTCACACAGTGCGTTGTTGTGTTATTGTCGACTTCATCGTCGTCGATTGCATTTAGGTAATGCAAGGACGAGGGCTCGTGTTCCTATAACTTTCAATAGTGTAGCCGTTATGGTGCTCTGCCCACCTTACCTAGGGAAAAGACACGCCAAAGCCAAAGCCAAAACCGACTTACATGCGAGATCAAAATTCTATTGGTCTCCGTGGCATTGTTCAACATTGTGTGTGTTGGCTGAGAAGGAAGGAAGGATTCCATCAGCGTAATTGTACTAACACCCGAAACCGACAAAAACAATGCGCTTTTGTATTATAGTGGCTTATGGTTGGAATCATCAGAAGGATGGTTTCCAAATTCACTACCTTAATGTCAGGGCTGCATTTGCAAATGAATGCAATAAAGGCGCCATGCAATCAAGAGGTAGGCGAACTCCAGATTAAATGCTTCAAGTAGAATCATTTGGGAGCACTTTTCATCGATAATTATTGAGATCTTTGTAGTCAGTGATGTTATACATAACATATTGTTTCATTATTTTACGTTGCGTTATGCGATGTGTCAAAATTCTACAAAATGGCAGTGAACTGCTGAACGTTCATAACAAATTATATTGTTTTGTTAACACTCACACCAGAATACTGAATAGAAAAGTCACAGAGAGCCCCCATTTTGTTTGTTTTTTTGAATTATGCGCATTTATAATCCCTTAGATATGTGTATGTGCTGTGATTTCGGCATGGAAGAGAGCAAGTAACGCTTACAGTGGCGAGTATACTTAAACATAACAAACCACACCTTAAGCAGGTGATGGTCAAGGACTTGAAAATCTGATGACAGATGAGCATAAAACGGGTGTTTTGTTTAGAGCAACAAAATATTGTTAAAATGATTTTTTTATTATTTTTTAATCTGGTATTTAATATCGTGTCATTTATTTTTTAAATGTGATTTCTGGCTTATATCCGCCGCAGCTACCAGTTACATAGTCCATTCAATCAGTCCAATTTGTCACTACTTTTTCCAATAAATTTGGCCGTATGGCGTCAATGGTGGCTTCCAATGCTTCAAGAGCATCTGGTTTGTCGGCATAAACCAATGACTTAACGTATCCCCATAAAAAGTAATCGAAAAGCGTTAAGTCATACGAATGAGGGAACCAGTTTACAGGACCACCTCTGGAAATAAAGTTGTCACCAAATTGATTTTGCAATAAATTGATGATTAACACGCTGTATGGCAAATGACTCGGGTGTTTAGCTGATTGAAAAAAATCAGTCAGCATTACTCGATAGCGCTCGCCATTCACCGTAACGGCAGCTCCTTTCCAATTTCAAAAGAAATAAGGATCGACGATTTTGCAAGCGTGTGAACTGCACCAAACAGTCAATTTTAATGGATATAATGGTGATTTGTCATGCTTGAGGACTGTTTTCATTCCATATAAGGCAATGACGATCAATAACTGCACGAATTGCTTGCTCATTAAGATGATTATGTTGATCGTAAAATGGACGAAGTGCTCTATAAACTATTTTTTCTAAAATTTGGAAGCTTTGTTCCATCATGAAACGATTCATGATGACTTGCCAAACCATACTGAACAGAAATGTCAACAAGTTTGACATTGTCTACTGTCAAACCGAAAATCGAAACTTCTAATGTAGCTTAAAAAAAAAAACACCCTTTATTAGGAGGCCAATGGTAGCAGTAGGTAACGTCTTTGCCCATAATGGGTGGTTACAGATGGGGTATGATTGCCAAAAGTTGGCGGCCTTGTTTTTGTATGTGTTCGATCGAACTCTTGGTTTAAGTATGTTATTACCGTTATTCCAGTTGAAACTCTGTAAATCACCTATGAGAAAACCTATCGATTACTTGATCCTGGCCACTGCTATAAGGCCAGTTGTGTAGAATCAGGAAAGATAAAGGATCATGTTGGTGCCCTATATACTCGCTCACGGAGAAATTAAAGACAACGTAAAAATTCAAACAAAGTTTTTAAATAGGACAAGGAAGCCTTCACAGCTTTGTTATATTGTTTGATAGGAAAATGTATGAGAAAACATTTTTTATAACGTTGGTAAATTTTGAGAGCTGATTTTTTATTGAAATAAAGTGACGAATTTCTGAAGTATTTTCATAAAAGGAGACTAAACGGCTTAATAATTTTCAACAATATTCGTATGCTTCTACCCGTCTTTTTTACTAAGGATGCTACCTGAACGTTGAACCAGATACCAGAAGGACTTCCTTACAATCCTTAAATACTATTTTCATGATCTTTTGCACAGTATCGAACGCGTTTAACAGCCAAAACTATTTTGCACATCCCTGATCTCGTGCAAGCAATAGTTAGCAGAATATGTTCGTTAACATGATTTTCTTAAGAAATACAGTAATTAAAATTCAATTTCAGATGTGCCATTTTCAGAAAATATAAATGTCTCTGGCTTTCGGAACTCTAGAAAAGTTTATCGTCGGATAAAAAAACCTTATCAAAGTTCCTGCGCCTTGCCTGAAAAATTTGAAATATGACCCTGACTAAAATCATCACGCACGCATTGTTATTATTTGGAACGTATGTCTGAGCCGTTTGCCATCAGGAGCGAATATTACTCTCGCTATAGCTACTGGCTACCCCATCCTGTTTCTTTACCTTGCTTTTATAGTTTATTTAATTAAATATACAATCAAAAGGCAGACGTCGAGAGTGACGAGCAGAAGAATACTGAACAGAAGTGTCGGTTTTTGGAGCGATGCGATACGATGGCAATGGCAATGGAAATGGAATTGGAAATGCTGAATAATTCGTCATTCATTGTATTCCCAGGACACGAAAGGATATTCTATATACGTTCGTACACATAATACCCTCTGCACGTTTAAGAGGGTGGCAAAATGGCAATGATGGTAATGTATTGCATTGTATTCGTATTGCGCGAGATAAAACTACTGTGATCTGGGTAATAGCAGGGAGAGTGATCAACATATTGTCCAGGGAACGTAAAAAGGACTCGGAGATGATTGCAATGATGCCAATCTATAGGTACGGTTGGCGGTGGTTGTATGGAATGATGGCTGTGTTCCTGCTGCATTCGCCCTTTGGTTGGTCCCATCCCCGTGTGACGGTTGATGGACCTCTTGCAGTGTTATAGTTGTAAGGACCAACGAGTGCGTGTTTTTATGATTGAATGATGCTTTGCACGTGCAACGCATCGCCGCCGCCGCCGGCACACCACACCACCGAGTCCTGGGAAACGGACATTTATATAATTTTTTTTTTTTGCGCAGACAGCAACAATTTTTTGTTACCGCGTGGTTATTAATGGCTGTGTGAATGAGTCGAACGTTGTAAAAAATTTTCCGGTAATTACACTTTTGAAATTTTATAGATAGGTACCTACACACAAAAAAAAAATCCAACAAAATAATAATTGGATCGGATCGTGTGGTATAAATTATCATCAGTGCTTGAAATATTAGGAATTAGAAATTAGGGTTTCTCTCAACAACAACAACAAAAATTAGGAATAACACAACTACAAATTCTACATTCACAGTCACCGGGGTGGGACTCGCTCGCCAAAGGGAGGGCGGGCATTTTGGGAAATTTAATATAATTTGATTAATGATTCCAGATGAATTCAATCAGATTAAATATTAGTTATAATAGCAATTAGAGAAGCATAATAGTATTTATAAGTTTGATATTCCATTGAATTAAAATGAAAATTAATACAGGACTTTAAAATTTTTAATAAAGGGTCAGTAATTGAGCGTTTGGCAAAAATTCTTGTGTATTGCAACGCAGCTATGGCACACGCAAAGTCATGAAGAATTATTTGATTCAGTGTGGGAAAATAAAGCAAAATTAATTATGAATTATCCTGCAATTCAAACCAAAATTCTCCCCCAAGTTTTATATTTCAGAGCCCTATGCTGACTCTATGAAATACCTTACGGTTATAGCTAAGCCTAATATAGGTACCTACAAAAACATACGAGATACGAGTGAAGTTTAAAATGATTTGTTTAATTTGAAGAATTTCCGAAAAATAGAATGTTATCTACTTCATTTATTTAACATTGTATTTTAATGATACCTGCCGACAAAGATACAAGTTTCGAAGGTTTTTCTTTTTGAAATGTATGAAAATCATTCCCAGAGTTTTATAATTATTGAAATTTATGTACTCAATTAATTGTTGAAAAAAATGTGCTGTTTGAAGAATTTTTTCGTTTTTTGGATTATTTTCTTTCTTTTAAAAAAATTTTGTTGGACAATCAAATATACCTAACAGTTATGACAGAGAAGCCGAAAAAAATGGGTCTGACTGTTCTGTCTGTCTGTGTCTGTATGTCTCTCTGTATAGTTACCTACAGCCAAAACCGCTGGGCCTATTTGATTTAAATTTTTTTTCAAAAACTGCTCCTACGATTTTGATAAAACTTACTGAGTAGTGTTTTCTATGTAAATTATATTTTTTGGTTGGAATAGATTTTTCAGGAGAGGTCTTTAAACCGTACGTATCATATAGACTGATTTTTTTAAACCAGATTTTCTCGCAAACCAACTGACAGATTTGGGTGAAATTCTTAATGTAAAAGCCAATTTATAAACAAAATAATTTTATTCCTTGAAACTTAAAAAAAAGTTTTTTAAAAAGCTATTTTTGTTGGTTTTGGATTATTTTAAAAACGGTTAGATAATTTTTTTTTAATTTTTTCTTTTTTACTGGTAAGAAGGACGTTCTAGAAATTTGCATCCTCAAAAAAAATTTGTCAAATTTTTTCAAGAACGATCGTTTTTTGAAAAAAACTGTTCGAATGATTTTGAATTTTTTTTATTAAAATTCAAAATAGTAAAGCAAATCAGATGGCTTTACTTCATTTTTCTCAAAAAACCATTTGACTCGTTATTTTTCAGTGATTAATAAATTTTCAACAAATTTTTTTGTTTTCAAAATCTCAAGTTCCAAGACAATGATGATCAGAATTATTATATGAAAAAGTGAATATTTAAACAAAACAAAAACAAATTGGAAGAGTTTTTGTAGATATATGATCTTTTGTATCTGTTGTGGTATCCCTGTTTGCAATATAAGACTTACTAAAAGTGCTTTTAGATAGCGCAGTCTAAAAAACTGTATGTACGAAGTTTGAAGCAGTTTGGCTCACCCATTTCAACACATATCATCTGGACTAAGATCATCGTTTAGTAATCCGGCTGGCAATGGCAAGTAGTTACATGCCAAAAAGTTGTGTTTGGTGGGTCCAATTTGTTACAGTTTACTCTTAAAAATGTTACAACTTTACCCGCCAAAAAAATGCAGGCAGACAACACAATTTATTTTCAAAAAAAAGAGTAACATACAATAAACTCAATTAAAACACAAATATATACTTACTAACCTTATTACTTAAGGTGGCGCAGACAGTCCATTGTGGACCTCAACCAACAAACACAGCCGGCTTGGCCGGTCCCTATAGCCAGTAGCTTCTAGTTGCGCACACCAAGTTGGTTGAAGTCGTCCTTCACTTGATCGTGCCATTTTAGATAGGGTCTTCCAGTACTGCGTTGACAGGACTGATGGAATGATTAGGGTCTTTGTACAGTGTGTATCTTTAGCCCTTTGAGAGAAGGCGTTGGTATTGAAATGCCTTCTTAGCCCGAAGAAACAGCAATTGCCAAGAGTGATTCTTCGACTGATCTTTTCACTGATACTGTTTTGAGAGGTTATAGTAGAACCCAAAATAGACAACATCAAAGTTAGTGAGTAGGTATCGATCTGGAATTCCTGGTTCTTTTCTAAAATGTATCGAAGTGTGAAAATCTGGTCGACGGTTGATTAACCGGGTCTGAAACTACACTGATAGAGGCCAATCAGTTCACTTGCGAATGGGTTCAGAAGTTCACGCAGAATTGCCGGCATGATTTTATATGAGATATTTTGGAGACTTATACTTCTGATCTGTGTAGTTTGGCGGGGCGCAAATCTGAGTATTTCTTTTCTCAAATCTATGAATACAAAAAATATCCAGCGGTCTATTTTATATGAGTGAAGAAGTGTAACCCACCAAAATTTAAAAAAAGCTTACCAACCTGTTAATTTTGAGACCACCTACGTAATTCCTTCCGTTGCTACTTCTTATTGTCCCTGATACATTCCTAGTCCCTCTTTCATTTGCTCGTAGATACAGCAGTGTATGTCCTGCATCCTTATTTAAATCCAAAGGTTCAACTTTGACTTATGTCTTATGATCATAATCATGGAAAGCTTGGCAAAGAAAAAGAATATAACCAAAAACCGTATGATCTGAAATATCATGGGTTAACCTAGATTGAGAATCGAGAACAAAGAAATTTATTTAAAATAAATTTCGTATATACCAATGCTCTAGCCAGCCAACAAATAATTGTTTCCCTTGTTCTTCTGCACTCATAGCTATTCCACCAAATCCTCTAAAAAACCAAATTGATTTCATGCATTCCAACACGTTAAATAAAATTACAAACATCGAACAACAACAACAAAAACTTTGCTTTAAAATTCCACAAAATGAACTCAAACATCAGCTGAAACTGACACGACCCCAAGTCAGGAATCAAAACCCCAACCCTTATTTATGCTCATCAGAGTCCACACTCTGTTGATTTCCTCAACCAATAAGCTCACCATTCCACAAAGATATGAAGGGTATAGGGTAAATCAAGTTAGTATACCTATCTATAGAATCCCTTGTACAAACGAAGCACATTTCTATCAAAATCCAATCAAATTGACTTTGACTTTCATTCAACCTCTGATGTGCTTTATATGGAACAGCTCGTTGCTTTTGCTTTAGTTAAACGTACAACTGCTTTGATAGCTTTCCCGGAGACTTAATTCATTCGAATGCCACTGCCGTTGTTGCAAACAAAATCTAATTGCATTGCCAACTGTAGGTCTGTATATTTGAAGCTCAAGTAGGTATATATACACTTCATCTTCCCCTGGGCTTGGGTGAACCTTCTCCACCGTCCATCATCCACCTTCCACTTCAACTTCAACTCCTCCTGCTCTTTAAACAATCGCGCAGCATGTTGAACATTTCCACTACGTTTACTTTGGAAATCCTTTCGAGCTTACTCATCCGTGTAAATCCGTAAAATCATGTATTTAGCCCAGAAGTAGCACGTGTCACGTCATTGTCAATTGATACGCATGAAAAGACAGCTGTTCGCAATGTATACCCTACTCCTGTAGATTCTCGAAATCTATTACGATGATATGCAATGCATCCAAACGTGCGAATTTCAAGGATTACCTATTACGACGACGGACGCACGACAACGGATTACGGACGGCTCTCGAGAATACTTTCAAAAACCGCTCTTCCTTCTTATACGTATTATTATTCGTATTCGAGTACTATGTAATGTGTGTTATTTCATTTATACGTCATTGACATTTCGATTGTGATTTTGATATATCAAGGCAATAAAATGGTTGTGTGGTAGCAAGGACCGATGAAACGCAATCTCTGGACTCTGGCACAAAGTAACCATTAATTTTGCGAAAATCCACTGACCAAACCGTTTGCTAACGCACAACAGAACAGCACAGCACAACACACACAATACATACAAAACAACAAAGACCGAATAGTAATTTCCAAAGCAACAACTGCCAAAGGCTTCTTTTGAGAATCCCATATGGATAAGACAGAACAGGAATTCCTATTAACTGCACTCTCTTCTCTATAGTAAAACTCGCATATTGCATTTAATTATCCTTTTTCAACCCCTAGTCATTTACGTTTACTTATCCTGATTTTGTAGATCCAGATTTATTGTTTGCAATAGTACCTACATATATATAACGCATTTGTTTTCTTTCTTTGTGTTTGTGTCCCCCTTTTACAGAAGTTGCATAATCGGACCAGAACTCGAAGTTAAAGTATGCTCCATCGGAACTGTGATAAATCGCTCGGCATATGTGGCCGACTATTGCCAACTTGAAGGTACTGGAAGACAATCACAGCCAATGCCTATCAGATGGATGTCGTGGGAGAGTGTTTTATTGGTAAGTTTTCTAGAAATATAAACCATTTAATAAATTTAATCTATCTTCTGTCAGTGTAAAAAATATTGTGATGATGATGACATGTAGTTATAGAAATGTCAAAATTATACTTAGCAATAAAAAAGGCATACTCCCTGAATACGTCAGTGTCAAAATTGATAGAAACAATCATTTTCACAACTTGAGGAAAACATTGTAGGCGGTGAGACAATTTTATTCAATGTTTTCCCTTAAAGAGTCAGTGAAAGATATGAAAGAGATAGCTTGGTAGAAAGCCGTACAGTTATTTTGTACGTCTAATCCTTTCGCGACGCCTCGCCTACATGTGTGCAGGAACAAAGGACCGTTTACTGGCTGCGCACAATGGTGTAGTTGTAGCAGTAGCACGTAGCAATGTCAAAGTTAAATGTACTTAAATCGTATTGCACGGCTACAATGCGAAGTAGCAGCTGCAGCACAGAGAGTAGCTGAAGTACAAGGCGACTCGACTCACACTTCACGAACATGCTGCGCTGCAAAACATCAACGAACCAAAATGGTAGACATGGTTTTGGTTTTAGTTCAGTGCTACACATTGTATGTGTGTATGCTGCTTAGTGCGCTGCTTTTTTGGCATTAACTTTGTAACTTTGACATTGCTATGTGCTACTGCTGCAGCTACACCATTGTGCGCATACAGTTTGTTAATGTCGACACATGTCACATAGTGTTAAATCAAAATCTGATGATTAAGGTGTCGAAGGTCAGCAACGAAGTTGGGTGAGTGGTATTTGATACGAAGAACAAGTAAAAATCCATTACTACCGAGCTGCGCACACCACTTTGACATTGGCAAAACTTGTACAACTGAGCGTGCGTATTCTACTTTGTGTCAAAATTCTGCTTGTTCCAATGGTTTTCAGAATGAGTGGTTAACCGAGTAAAAATAATGGAAAGTGTTATCAGACCCATTCCTTACAGTGAATTTTCTCGAGTACTTTTATCAACTGCACCAAAGTGACTTAATTATCTAAGAACTCGTAGATAAGATATTCACTGATCATTAATAGGACTTTCCCTTGATTTCACTTGGGGAATAACTCATTCTGCAAACCAATGGAAAAAGCAAAAAAAAATGTCTGTTCGCACGCACCAGTTTCACAAGTTTCACGAAGTGCATTTCTATTTATGTGGATATGCGAATAAGTTAAATGATTCTTTCTGTGGCACCGAAAATCCGCGTACATATTCCACGAAGACATATTGCACCCACTCAAAGTTTCCGATTTATTAGGGCTGTGTTTCCGGCTTGCCTTACTCTCGCTTAGACGATTTGCACTGTACGGTAAGATCGCTCAATCTTTTGAAATCGTGCCGGAAGATTTTCAAGAGTGATGGGAAATGCCGTAAATATGACCCGATGGGTTATGCAGTGGACATTTTTTTTTTTATAATACACTCGCACTCAAGGGGATATGAATACCCTTATAATGATTTAACATGTGCGAGCAATTTGAGAAGGAATAAAAAGATAGGAAGAAAGAGGTGGTACAGTGGATTGAGATTTTAAATGATAATTATCTCACGAAAATCCCACGGGTGGAATCTTAAACTGGGGGAATAAATACAAATTGCTGCACAGGCTGGGTTTGAACTCTAAAATTATGCAAAAGAGCATGGAACAAAGACACCAAATAAACTTATTCCAAAAGCAGAGAAAAATTTTCCATTCATACAAAAAGCACAGCCAAAGATCATCGGGTGACAACTTATGCGCCATCTTGTATCAATTGCACCAAAATGACATGAGCAAAATGGTAGAATTTAGAGCCATTCATATCATGGAAATAGACCTTCTGTTGTTATACGTGTTAAATGTCAAATAAGAATAAAGAACTATTCTTGGGTATAATGACGTTTCCAAAGGATGTTCAGGCACGGTTTATCTCTAGAATTCTAAATTTAAACTGCACCAAAATAACGCATGTACGAAATCAAAATCGTAGAAAGAAATATTTTTCCTAGATCTTTTCAATTGTTATGTGAAGTATGAAGCAAATATCTTTTTGGTTATTTTATTAATTTCTGTTTCTTGGAAGTAAAATATGATTTTTTTTACCAAAAATTGATTTTAATTAAGAATCTAAAAATACATATATACGACAGCGAAATCAAACAAAAATTCATTAGAAAAACCGCTATAAAAATAAATGAAACACAAAATGGATTCCAGGAACTTGGTGAATGGTTTTTTTTTGTTGTCTTTTGTTTTTGTTTTTGTTTTTCTAACAGGTCGTTCTTCAATCGGAACAAATAAGAAAGGATCTTTTTTTTTTTGTATTCCCTTGATTTCAGAATTGAATTCTTTGAATATAATTTGAATTGTTTATTTTCTTCTTTTCAAAAGAAACTAAATTTAATCAGCTTAAGGTATTGCGAAAGTTCATTGGAAATTTGAACTTTGAAGAGAATTAGTTTTGCAACTTGATTTCTGCTCACAAGTTCTTGAGAACAGTCTGTCAGAGTGATTTAAGATAGAATAATGAATGCGGTATAGTGTTTTCATTTGAACACCCTGAATTGTTTTTTTTGTACAATGATACTCAACAACAGTCCTTGTTCTAAAAGAATAGATTTATTTGATTTGAGAGGAGACATAGCATGGTGTTAAGCTGGTATTCACACAAGACGGAATTTCAGAGAAATTTGTCTTATTTAATTTGTTAACAGTCGACGTTTAATACAAATACATACACACATCTTTCAAGTAAAAAGAGTGTTATAAAAACTTGATTTCAAGGGAAATGTAAATGAATGAGTTAATACTGAACTATAATGAACGGAAACTAGTGTCAAAACTAAACGAAACGTTCACTTCCGTTCTGTCAAATAAAGACGTAACCCCTAATGAACGCAATGCGCGTAAGCAAAACAGGTGTTTAGCATATTAACACTATCATGCTAAACAACAGCTTTGTTCGTGTACCATTTGTGCCAAAAAATGAAAACTATAAAAATTTCTCAAATGAGAGAAAAAAAAATTCTTGAGAAACGTCAAATTTATTTTTTAATTGGTGAGCTCCTAGAGGTAAGAGTCATCTGCAACAACAATGTTTACGTCATTCGCTTTTGACGAGTTCAAGTTTTTATCCGATGAAATTTCACTGGTCTGTCAAATCTTGAAAATAAATGAACGAAAGAATAATACAGCTGTTTTTTCTTTCGTTCATCTCTCAGTACACGAACGCTTTAATGTAAACGTTCATACATGTATGAGATCAAATGCAAACAGTTGGATTTTGGAACCTGAACAAAGCTAACATATCCGCCAAAGGCTGCCTTAAACTTAAAACATTGTCTAGGCACTTTTGTATGTATGTTTTCATGCCATTCCTTTGAACTTCCTCTGGAATTCATAGTTGAGGATTTGGGTTGCGAAATTTCTGTGTTGAGGTCTTCCCCGAGTTACGTCAGGAATTTTGTGAGGAGGATGTGAATGAATTGCAAACTTCCCGTGCTGTATCTGAGGTCTTCCCTATGTCATGTTGCGTCAGGAATTTGGAAAGGAGGATTTTGATTGCAAATTTTCCGTCCTACATCTGAGATCTTCCCCGAGTCGCGTCAGGAATTTGGAGAGGATGATGTGGGTTGCTTACTTCCAATGTTGTCTTTTTAGGTCTTCCCAGGGTTCTCGGACGATCCTAGGGCTGCGACGAACAAAGGATTTAAGGTATCCCAACAAGAAAAAAATTCCCTGGGGCCTATTCAGAATCGACGACCCAAAAAGTCCAATCAAGCTCTTGCCATGTTAGAACACTTCAGTTTAAGAAGACAGACATATAGATACAGACCGCTAACTTACGGTATTGTCTCTCTTTTTGCCTACAAGCTGAAAATCAGCTGATGTGCCATTTATTCTGAGAGTGTTACACTCTCCCGAGCTTTTTAAATCTGAGCAGTATTCACACGACAAAAATAAATGGCACACGCAGGCAGCGCTGTCATCACAAAATGCATAGACAGAAATGTACACGTATTCAAAGACACGAAAAAAATTTTTAAGGGAAGCAAGACGGGTACGAATTGGCGGACTGTATCTATATGTCTATGGTTAAGATGGTGAAAGTGCGATTTGAGTATGTTGTTGGATTCAAAGCTTCTGATGGTTTCAATTTGAGTAACCAAGATCATTCTTAAATTATGTCCAACAAAAACTCTCCATGAGAAATTAAAGAACAAAGCGTACGGGAAAACGGTTTTACGTAAGCTATCTTACCAAATCACAGCTTTCAGGTTCTGGGCAAAGTTGAATTGTGTGGCTGCTTCAAACTCTCCTTCTTATTTCTCTCCCATTTAAGTGTCCTTCAATTCCTACTTCTCTCAAGATTCTAGCACTTTTCTTGGAATAGTATTCAATCCAGCTATTTGAAAGCAAGTGAGTTAAAGTTTGTATGTTTCCCTTAATGAAGAAGAAAAATCCATTTTCAAGATTTGCATCATAGGTACTATAATTGACACAGTTCTTATAAGTCAGTGAGCACTTTCAGCCTAAGGAAGGCATCAGAATGACACCTCTTGACTCCTTACACTCTTAACTGCATTTATATAACATTATCTTAACCTAAATCTTTTAAGCATTTTGTAACATCTAATCATGGATATAATGTTTAAAATGATGTCCTTGGTTCATAGAAGCACCAATTGGCCTTGATATTCCTACCAATCGGTTTTGAAAATTGAGTGCAAAATTATTTCAATTAACTGCCATCGTTATGGAAATATCTTTCAACTAATTAAATAAAACTCAAAACTTATAAAACCCAAATGTGTCATGGTGTTAACTTTCGAAACAGATCAAAAGTCATTATAGCAACGAACCATTAGAAATAGGCCTACCTACATACATGCACCATAACCCATGCAGAAGCCAGAACTACCTCCTTTCTCTTGATAACTATGACTTTGACTATAGATGATATACCTTTCAGAGCTCCTCCGCTACGATGTGCTCATGTGGTGAACTTTGAGAGTTCTGTTTCGCTTCATTCCATGTGAGTTAGTAATCCTTAAAATAAATATATCCTATCCTAACCATCGTCATCACCGCCGCCATCGTCGCGTCGTCGTCGTTATCATCATTCCTGGCGCAACTGCCAAGAGCTACCGTTATTTTTACTAGCTTCTTTTTTTTCGCTTACAACTGTATAAGTATAGATAGTTTGTATATGTATTCTAACTGAGTGTGTGGTATACACTGTCGAACGAAAAGAAGGAATAATCATAATGAAAAACACTCGAGGGTATTCCTCATGAGTCGTGGTTGTTACACCACCGATCCAAAGTCCTGGATACGCGGTGTGCACACGTCAAGCGTATAAGGAAGAACGAGAGAAAAAAAATAGAAGAGACCACCCTGAAAAAGGATCCCCACTCTCCAGAGCTCCTCGTGGTATTATTTTTCATTAAATTCGTTTTGAAAATCTATACTGGGATTTAGAGACTTTGACTGTTTTTACATTAGAGAGAAAAAGCTCCTCCGATATACACAAGGACGTATGTTATATGAGCTGGAAGCGAACTATTACCATGCCCATGCCCGCACATCAATCCCCTTTTCTCTTCTCTGCTTTGTCCGGGTCTGAGTTTACTTTACCCCATTAAAGACAAATACTGTTAGTATTTTGTAAGTACATTTACAGTGCTGTGCAAATATAATGGTATTTAAATATTTTTACAAGGAAAATGAAACGACAAGGATTTGGAATCATAATAGTGATTTGGTGCTCAATAAATTGGTCAATTTTGACTTTTCCACCTCGTATCCTTGCCGCACGCGCCGCCATATTAGAAACCTGATTTATGACTAAAAATAAATAAATAAAACAGATCACATATTATCCTTTTAAGCCTTGTGATAATACATCTTCACTATTGAATCAATTAGAAATGATATGTCTTAATGTACTCTGAAAAAACGAGCCTGTGAATTCAGAAAAGCTGGATCAAAGTGCTCTGTTATCTGCACGAATTCCAATGGCACCTTTGATAATTTGTAAGTTCCGTTACAAAATAGTGAATGTTTTTCAGCAAACATAATATGATGAAACCGAGGAAGAATAACGTTGAACGTAAATATAACACCTGGTTCATCAGTTCTTTCTAAATTAAATATAAAAATTGAAATTTGGGCGTGGTCGACGCCACTTTTCATGTAGAAAACTAAAGAACCTTATTCTTGCAAATCAACGGCACTTTTAATATAGCAGCAACAAGTCCAAAATGTTTGTCTATTGGTGAAAAAAAAAATATCTTGTGTAAAGGAAGCACATTTTCAAATTTCGGGAAGTGCCCCTTTTCATAAAACACAGAAAAACTTAGTTTTAGAACTTAAAGGTACCCAAAATCAATTTTTCGTATATATACCTACTAACATACTTTAATTCAAGCAGACTATCCATTGTGGACCTCGGCCTAAACCAACATGCCCCGCAAGCTCGTCCGATCCCTAGCCAGTTGCCTCCAGTAACGCACGCCAAATTGATTGAGCTCGTCTTCCACTTGATTGCAGGGCTTTAGGTGAGGTCTTCCAGTACTGCGTTGGCCCTTTATTAAATACCTTTATTACTCTAAAATTGTTAACTTAAAAACGAATAGATTCAGCTGTAATTTTAAAAATATACTCACAAAATGCAAAACAATCAAAGCTTATTTAGTTCTAGATAGTTCTTAAGTTTTGAAGATGTAGGATACGCCCACTGTTTGGGGCGTTTTCAATATAAGTTTAAATTTCCATTAATGTTCAAAATTTAACTAATTTTATGGGTCACAGTTTTGAAGTATGAGGATTAAAATTGTCTATAAAAGTAATCGTTATTTAAGGAAACAGGGCGTGGTTTCAATAATTATTAAGATACGCCCAATATTGCAACTTTCATTAAAAATCTAATTTTTCAAAATTTAGATTTTGTGTTGTTTTTGCGAGTTTAAAATAGAGTATGTCATTAGGATCATGGTAATGATCTTGTATTGGCGATGAAACATTTAAGTATGGGCGTGGCACATGCATTTTTTTTTATTGCGCAGCAATGGACACACAAAATTAATGAAATTGTATTTTCTCCTGCGTGTTGAATCGGTGGATGACAACTTTTTATACACATAGAAAAAAACTTGTCAAAAATTAAGGTCAGAAATTAAAAAAAAAAATTAGAAAAATGTGTTTTGCATTTTCTGTGAACAATGACACTGCAAGTTTTAATAAAAAACCTGTTTTTGTCACCTTTTATCACCGCTAATAACTTTTATTTTTCGTAAAAAAAAACTATTAAAAACTTTGGGTACTTAAAATTTTTGTTTGCGAAAATCCATACATTCGCAAAAAAAAATTGGTACAAGAAGGTTAATCACAAACAGTATCATGTTGGAGTAGGGTATTCAACAGTTTGTTTTGAATGTACCTTGTAGCTCTCAATAATGTTTATGTTTTAATTTATTTTTTTTTTTTTTTTAACATCAAAATAAAGGGTGTTTTTTAGAGGTATCGCACGATCTTAGAGTACAATTCACAGGACCAATACGCGAAATTATGCGCTCACCGAACGTTTCCTTCAAAAAAATCAATTGTGGCACGAGGTGTGTGACATGTTGAAATTGAAACCACAGCTGCTGCATATCATGGTAGTTCAATTGGAAAAGTTACGAAAAAGACTGTAATCATGGCTCTTTAGCGGTCACCATTTACGTTCTGGCCAGCATTGCAGCATTGTTTATAAAGAAATACTGCCAATTATTCCAACAACCCATAAAGCACACCAAACAGTTAGTTTTTGTGGATTCAATGGTGTCTCAACTTACACTTGAGGACTATCATCACTACAAATATGGCAGTTTTGTTTATTGACGTATACCCATTCAACCAAAAGTGAACGCGATAATCATTTCGAACAGAACCATGATTTTCAAAATAAATTTGCACAATTTGGCAGCTCTGTTCAGACGTCCATCTAATTATGTTGAAATGCCAAACCAAACTAAAAATAAATCATTTGACAGCTGACAAAATGGCCACCAGTTAAAATAGTGTTGCCAACTTAAAGTTCTATACCTCTTAAAAAACACCGCAAAATCAAACAAACTGATCACTTGAAAATTTAAACTTTTTCTTGCAACACTTATAACTAAAGTTCGATTTAAAATAAAACAATAATTGAAAATGCGATTTAAAAATTTACCAAATAAAATCTGCACAGTACTGTGTGATGTAATGTATTTACAGTGTTTTTCGTGTTCGGATATCGCCTGCCAATCTAGATACGAAATATTGTACTTGTACCATCTGTTTCAATTTGAGATATTTTTTTTTTGTTTTATTTTTTATTTCTCTTTACTCACCCACAGATTTGTTTTTTCCTTTATTCAATGTATTTTTTTTTTTCATTTTTTATCATTGGAAGCTATGTTCTCTATAAATATTTTTGTTTATTTTTCAGGGAAAATTCACTTCAAAGTCTGATGTATGGTCATTCGCTGTTACCCTTTGGGAAATTCTAACTTTTGCCCGAGAGCAGCCTTACGAGAATATGACTGATGAAAAAGTTATCGAGAATATTGGTCACATATATCAGGACGATAAAAAATACGTAAGTCAATATGTACGAATATTTTGTTTTTCAGCCGTTTACATACGCACCACACTCTACTTTGTGGGGGTATATGTGTATGTTGTTGTATAGAATAAATTTTGATTTATTTTATAAAAATGTACAAAATGAATGGATCCTTTGGGAGATAATTCTTGAGGGTTAATGATGATGGTTACAAGGGTTATTGATTTTGATTTGGTAATGTGATGTGTGTTATTATTATTATTATTATTATTCAGTTTTGAACGGTTGATCCTTGGAGGATATAATGTAGATTGTAGAAGTTGGTAAGATTTTCCATAAATTCTCAATAAAATCAGAAAAGTAAATTGCCAAGAGAGAAGGTTAACCTTTTTAACCCAATGAGACTATTTGCGTGTGTGCAAGGGATTCATAGTCGAATTATATGACAAGTAACTTTGCAACGTTATTTTTACGTATATGGGTTCTTAAAAATGTGATTTTGAATTTGAAAATTTGTTGTCGACATTTACTTAAATACTTATAGAAACAGAAACTGAAAAATATCCTTGGGTTAACACTTACATCAAAAGAGTGTACATTAATTTTTTTTATTTTTCCACTTTTATAGCAAATAGGCAGACTAATGGAAAGAAGATTATGTTTATATGATAGATATTTAAAAAAAGTAAAACTAAATTTTATTAATTTTAATAATTACAATTACCTTCATAGTAATTCCTAACTTAACTGTTTCCTAGATAAAAAAAAAACATGTCTTCGAATTAAATCGAGAAAGAATAAGACAAACAGAATCAATTATAGACAAAAGCAAGCTAAGAATGCAAAGGCTTGTCGTGAACAATTTTAAACATTGCGAATCATGATTCTGGCCTTGGTAAGACTTAAATAAAAGAGCTGACATTCAAACTTTGTATTATATACTATGAGTCTTAAAAAATTACTTTCGTCTTTTAGACGTGATTATAAAGATCCAGTTACTAATATTGAAGCGTACTTTTGGTCAAAATTATACATTATTTCGCATCAGATGGTTACTGAATTTTTCATTTGTGCATGATGTGAACAACTACTAACTTCAAGTTCTTCGACTTATTTGAACAGTATTCACAAATTCGTCTAACAAATTTAAAAACTTTGGGTCTAGTATTGGTTTCGTGCTGATAAAAAAAAATGAAGTTTTCAAAAACAACATGACAGATGAGCAGAAATCTGTTGGTCTATCTATGCGTTTCACGTCAATCTTCAGTCCAAGCTTCTTGACGGATTTTTTCCATTCTTATAGCAGTTTATTCTATCTTTATATTTCGTGTAAGCCCAGTTCATACGGGTGCCTTTCTATAGTAATGGTTTTTTGACATGTTATAAATCGATGAACACCGGCTGCACACACGAAAAACTGTCACGTTCCGTAATTGTCACGTTCCGCAATTGTCACAATCCGTAGAAAGAAAATCTGTGCTCCCACCTCTCTCTCTCTCTCTCTCTTGCCCCTACAGTAATATACTTATGTTTTCTTATAACGTCATTACGTAAAATTATCGTTCTTAAACCGACTTTACAGACAACCATTAATGTTTTTTGTTTTAGAAATGGCTCCAACGAATTCGATGAAACTATGATAATTTATCAAACATAGGGCATTTTTGACAAAACTTGGTTTTTCGTTTCAACGGCTTATTTCAAAAACTTTTGACGTTAAGCTGTTTAGTCGAATAATTAACTCAAACTTTGTTTGGTATTATTCTATGAAGTTTTCTATAAGATAGCAGTGCAGACTTTTTATTTCAATTTTTGAAACGATCCCATACAACGAGCCGCTCAGTTTTAGCTAGGATTTTTTTTTTTTTGCCAAATTTGCTGAAAAATGGTTGTTACAATTTCGTTTAAACTTAGTACGACATTTAGAAAATGGTTAAAATGTTGAAATGAACTTACTAGATGTCATTCAAGTCTTGAAGAATAAAGAATTCTTAACAATAGTTCCTAACTAAGCTAAGCGACTCTGTCTAAAGCAAAATATTGTATTTTTTGAATATTTCTTTCAGAATGGCTAAAACGTTTTTTTTTTCAAACGACGTGACGTATTGTGTGTTTTGTCAACAACACTTCAGTTTTTGTTTTTGGCATTTAGAATTCACGTTCTAAATGTTTGGTTTCAACTGTCTTTTTACAATGGCCTTAAGTTGACAAGGAAATCAAATCTGCCAAGACTTTGATTAAAAATTATTTGCCATGCGTGGTTTTTTTGTGGACACAAGGAATAAGACGTCCAGTTTGAGGCAAAGTTTATTTGTTTTTCTTTTTCTAAATTTTCTCACATAAACAGCTCTTACCAAATTCTTTGTATTCGTGAATTACCTGAAAAGTCGCAACAATAAAATGTGTAAACAACATCATGGCTGAAGACGTTTTTCTTGTAATATGACTTTAATGACAGTGAACTTTGCGAAGTGATAAGAATTTAACTATTGTGACTGTATTTTGTCACTTATCTACCTTGACAGATTAAACCCCTGTTCTCACTCGTTCTCATTGAAATCAACAATCAAGATACAAATATTTCTCCGAGAGTAATCTTTTTATTAGACATCTGAAAAAGATGTTGATCTTACAGTTTATATTGATTGAATTAAGCATTTCCATGTGCTATTAAAAAAATGCCACGCAAAGGCCAAATAACTGATGACGGCTTAAGAAATGGGTCCTTTTGAATACAAAGTCTTTTATTTTATTCTATGTGTTAGTGATAGCTCATTACATAATCAATATCAATCGCAAGTAAGAACAAAATTGGTGACGGTACATCACCCTGCCCCAATTCCAATCGAACTGTCAAATGTATGGAAAAGCTGTCCACTGTGCAAAACAAAAATATATAGTAATTGCATTATTGTACTCTTATTATATCAACAATCTTACTAGGGATGCCTCTTAAAGCGATCTTCAGATAACATAAGTATCAATTCGATCAAGGAACTAATCCACATTGAAGAACAAGATGTTGAGCGGTGATTGATGATCCAAGGATTACTCGTAAGATGGTGATGGGCGATCTTGGACTTTATCTTCTCGAGATTTAAAGTATTTGCCATTTTAAGCAAAATTTCTTTACCACGCCAGTTATTACAGTTCTCGATATCACCTTTCTTGGGAAGCTTCCATTTCATGTAAAATGTTTCATTTCCCCAAACAGCCTTAGTGAATGGCACAAAAATACATGCTGACAGATCGGGGTCTGCTTTCAAAGGATCGCCGTCCATATTTTTTGTAGTACTTCCACCATTATAGGCTCCGAGTTTGCTAGTCGACCATTGATACTTTCCAACCAGTTTTGCTAAAAAAGAAATTGAAAAATTAGTACTTGCTTAAAATGGCACTGTACCGTTTTGCCCGTTTAGAGTTCTTTTTATTAAACATTTAACACTGAACAAACTTAAACCTACCCAAGGCAACTGATTTTGCTAAAATAATAAGAAATACTTTATACTTAAATACATTTACTTCTTTCTACAAAATCAAATGTTTTTCAGGAGTTTCAGAGTTTTAAAAATTTCACAAAAATAGTTTTGTTATCATTTGAAGCCAAGACAAACCACACGGTTTGACCAGTCAAATTTTAAGTAACAGCTTGAAGTTGGTAACATTTCGTTTGTGACAATGATGTTTGACAAACTAAAGAACACAACATGTTAATTATGTTCGATTATAAGTTTTCTAGCAAGTGTGCCATTTTACCTTAGGGTGCCATTATACTCGCAACTACAATATGAAATATGGTCAGGTATATGACCTTGAAGTCCATTTCACGTCGTCTTTCCAAGAAATAACTTTACCCTTGAAGAATCGCTTATGCAGAATTGAATTTTAATCGAAGGGTCCAGTGTGGGGTACGCAGCGTGCTCTCCTGCTGGAATCACAATGTCGTCTAGTCCATATCGTTCAATTTGGGAGTTGGGCCTCAAGAAATTGGTTATCGTTATGTATGGTGGCTGCCTCACCAATCATATTTTAGAAAAGGTACTGACCAATAATGCCACAGCGCCGACCCGTATACCAATGTTAACTTTTGGTCTATGCATTTTCGACTGCTAAACCTCGTGAGGGGTTTTCTCATATACGGCAATTTCGCCTGTTTACGCAGCCAAAATTGGAGTCCTCTTCCAAACAAACGTTCAAGTCTAATTTGCATCAACTATAAAATAAGTTGAAAAATGTAGCGACTACTTCAAACAACATCTCACATACACAGTTGCTCCGTGAGCCCCAAGAATATTCCTAAGATCTCTCATAATCTATCAAAAATTAATAAAAAGTCAATAACACATGAGTACGCCCACACATTAGATACTCTCAACAATATCACCCACGGATGGGTCAAATTTATAATCCCAGCATCCAATAAAGTTCAAATAACTCCTGCAGACTTCTTTTTCAATCCTTTTTTTATTTCATTAAACCTCAAATCAAATTAAATTAACCGTAAAATTTTATTAACATATCGATACAATTTGATTATTATTTTTTTTTCTCATTAATTTCCAATTCCCAGGTTCTTCTTCCAATGCCAATGAATTGCCCACGTGAAATCTACGATCTAATGTGTGAATGCTGGCAGCGCAATGAATCGAATCGACCTAATTTCCGTGAAATTCATCTATTTTTACAACGAAAAAATCTCGGCTATAAGCCGACGTCAACGCTTTATTGAAAATTACCCAACGGCTTCATTCACTAACTTCGCGTGCCCCGTTCCCGTTTGGGTTGACGTGTACAGCTTGAAGCCGTTTAAATTTGTTGTTGTTTTTTTTTTTTTTTTTGTAATATTATTCTGAAATTTTGTCATCTGGGACAAAATAATTTCCATACGTATCCCCTTTTTCTTCGATGAAATAAAAAAAAAATTGAAAATAAGAATACAAAACAACAACTGTGACGAAGAAGAAAAAGATGTCTGAAGAACTCATTGTGAAAGCACCCAGAATACATATATACATAAATTTGTATACATATATATATTTGTTCAATAAGTTAAACCAAAAATAAAAGGTGGTGATGGTGATGGCGAAGATAGGGATGACTTCCTTCGACAGATGGTCGTGTGTCCGTGATCTAAGGAATAAAAAAAAAGTGAAAAAATAAACCGCACTTGACAATGATGGATCGAATTGATTTATATACATACATACATAAATTTAAGGTATATAAATATTATAAATATATATATATAGTATAGAATAACGATTAAATATAAATATTTAATTTTTTTTTACATACTTTGTAAGATACATACACTCGGCCGGCGCGGCGGGCGTATAGTATGATATTGTAATGTACATAGAAGAGACGAAATCATTTTGTTTATAGTTAATTGTTTAAAAAAATATTTTGTAATATAGTAGTTACCATGTTAATTATCCTTATAGACTGCAATTTAATTTTTTGTTTCGTTTTTATAATTATTTTTTTTTCTATAATTTTATTAGAAAGACCTTACCGAAACACTAATTTTAAAATATAAATTGTAAATAAAAGTTTGAATTTTTAATTTAAGAAAATACCATAAAATATAAATAAACTATCCGTAAGAAAAAAAAATAAAAACTCCAATGGAACAATTGGCCATAAGCCCTAAAATTTAAAATAATGAACAGAAAAAAAAATATTTATTATTTTGTGTAGAAATTATGTAAGAAAAAAAAACACACACCTCCTCTTACCACATGCGGAAAAAAAATAATGAATTTATATCAAATCATGCACTTGCTGAAGAAGAAAAAATATTATTAAATTTTTATACCTGTCTATAAGCAAAATATCACTTAAAGAAAAAATTTATTATAAAAAAAATGTATCATAATTTAAAAAAAAAAATTATTTAGTTTAAGAGCAAACAAAAAAATATAGTGATCAATTTACAATTTAAGTAGTCATCTATAAGTTTAAATAAAACTACAAAATAACACAACAATTATTACAAAATTTATTGTTTTATTTTAAGTTTAACAACATTTTGGTATACATAAATATTTATTTTTAACAAAAGCAGACAAAACACAATTTAGTTTTAGTTTTAGCACAGACTTCGTTTTTGATTTGTCCATGTGAAGGTTGTTTTTTTTTTTTTTTTTTTTACTTAAGTCTCAAAAATCTAATCAATCTTAAAATATTTTAATTTTTAGACTAAAACTAAAATTAGTTTGTTCGCGATCTAAAACAAAGAAGAACTACTTTTTTAGAACCATGTATTGCGTCGTAAAAAAGACTGCTCAGGTACACTGTGGTATTGCCATTGAGATCCATACACTTCTCTTAAGAGGGCGGGCTCTGATTTGAAATGTATTTTAAATTGACTGAAACATTTGACCACTAACCACCTGCTTAGGTGGCAAACGATCTGGAGTCTGGTCATATTGGCTGTCTAGAGCCTAGAGGATTGCCTTATCTTGAATAACCAATATCATTCTTTTGATCGCGTTAGTACTTTACATGCCAGGTAATTGATAGATCAAAACAGCTCACCCAAGCCTAAATTGTAGGAGATCCGAATTCATAAACCGTCATATCTATACTTACCTAATGAAAATTCAACACCAACATTATGAAAAAATGCTAAAAAATATTGATAGTTTTAATGCGTGTTTTCAAAACTAATTTTTGAATCGGATAGTGAATTTAAATCACTTCAAATCCAACCATAAACTGAGTTTTACACGTTCTCCTCAAAACAATCACAACTGATAGTTTTCCAAAATGGCTTGTCTTCGAAAACCTTCTTGAAACGGAAGTTCTCCGAGACACAAACTTTACGACAACTTGCCACTACAAAATAGACACTTTCTATGAAACAACATTTGACAAGCTGCTGTCAATGGAAACGTGTGTTCAGAAAACTGAAGCCACCAAAGTCTTAGCTCGTTTTCTTTGTGGCAACCCTCAAACTGACTGTCAATACAAGTTACAAACTAATCAATCAATTGAATATAAACGCAAAAGCTATTTTAAGGGTTTTCGACACTTTGACGAAAGAGGAAAATTATTGAGAAATCTGTTTGGAACAGGGCTATTTATCAAAAGGTGAACAAGAACGAGTCAAGTTTTGTAAGAACGCTCTCCTCGATTGTTTTAACGAATAGCCACAGTTTGGCGAGAAAACGAATTTCCTTTTTATTGGTATTTGCCAGGGATTGGACGTTTGTAGCGACCCCGGTGAAAAATTTGAGAAATTCTTTTTAAAGCAAAGTTGTGAGCTTGACCTGTTATTTCTGTTAAGTGAGTATTACATAGTTTGAAACCGTTGGAAATCATTACATACGTCATCGGTCTTTTTATTAGGAAATGTCAAACTACTGAACATTATTAAAATTTAAAAGCTTTGACATTTTTAAAAGAAAACCTACTCCAAGTGTTCCAATATCAACCATTGGCACAGACATACAGATACAGACCGCCAACTCTTTAAATTTTCTCTCTTTGCCTACAAGCTGGTGTGCATTCTATTTGAGTATGTTTAAGCTCTCTCTTAAGCTTTCCCATGCATTTCAAATGGGAAACCCAATACACGAAAAAAATAAAATGTGCAGGCAGAGATGTACATATACGGTGATCAATAAAATATTTTGAGGAAGTTTAAGGCAAGAGGAGTTAGGAGTTGGTGGTCTGTATCTATATGTCTGTGACCATTAGCAGCATTCATTTCAGATATGGATATGGTCCTTGGTTTTGCTGTCAGAGATTAACGGCACAGAAAAAGAACGGCTAGGAATGGTGAAAAGACAAGACAACTCTAATAAAACTGTAAATTGGAATCGGGAACTAATTATACATCGGAAATGCAGGAAGTTATGTAATCCAAAGTTCTTTTTTCTATTAATTTCTATTCTAGGGAAGTATGTATCTCCCATCGAATTTCTTTTTTAAAGCTCTTACAACGTTCATTATTAAAAATTAAGGAAACTTTAAATACAATGTGAGTTATCATAAACACACATGCATTTAAACAGAATTGGAGTGCAGTTGGATGATAACTGTCTGGGGCTCTAGATCGAACCTATGACAAGTTGGAGTGTGCATATGTGAGAAATACACATCTTTTCACCTTCCAGGAGTGCGTAGTTGGGAATGCTCTCCCCGTAGCCTATAGTCAGAAAGCCTTTTTCTACCAATTCATAAATTAATGATGGGCAAATAAGTACCTACTTAAAAAATTCGAGGACCTTAAACTTCATTAGTCTTTTAACCGAGTTCATTATCTATATATTGGTCGGGTTGAGCCCCCAAGTACATAATAGTTAAAAGCTTAAACTTTTAAAAGAATGCTACTTTCATATGAACATTGAACGCAAAACTGTTTTTCCGCTATGAGTATTTACTCCTCTGAGTAATAATTTTTTGTTTATCCCTAGCCAAAGAGGTAGATAATTCATATTCATTTAAATAATTAGTTTCAAACTTTCAAAAACAAATCCAAACTAACCCAGTTTAATAAAGTTCTTGCTCTTTAAGTCGTTAACATAAACACAAAACCGATTCTTTTCAGAACTCTATTCATCCTTAAAACTTGTTAAAATAAGAGAAACAGAAATTGAAAAAAAAAAACAGAATAAAATTTATAAAAATAAAAAGAATAATTCAAAGTAAGCGAAACATCTTTAATTCTCCTTTCTGTGTTCAAGCATCTCACTGCCATGCCAGTATACAAATGTCTTGTGCATTTCAGTTTTTGAAACATAATACCCCTCCATCAAATGCAATCTGGTTCTCTCGGCGGATCTCTAGGATATGCGAGTAGGTACTATAACAAAAGGAGCACCATCCAGCAAAGCAACTGCACAAACGAACAAGTAGTAACAACGAACGAACGGAACGAAACGAAACCCATCATCATCCAACGCAACGAAAAGAAAAATATGAAATTCAATTCATTTGAAAGGGACTTTTCTATGAAAAGAATGAAAATGCTTATCTAAAATTCTCTGTATTTGAAAAGGAATTACCATCCCCAGGACCAAAAACCAAATCCAACCCCACTCTGTTCTACTCGTCCTTGTCCCTTACTACACACCTATTTATTCTTTTTGTACATTTTGCACTGACTATACTCAACTCAAACCTTCAAGAACTCATCTTCAACTTCATGGATCTATAACCCCTTTCCTCTCACTGTGCTATATATCCTTTTCGTATATGATGTTTTTGCATAATTCATTGTTATCCTGGGTTGGGAGTATTTAAGCTGAACTAATGCATTTTCTTTTTTTTTACACAAGAAAAAAAAATAATTTGGATAAGAGCCACAAGTTTAAGTGGCGGTGGTCAAAATGTTGATGTTGGATATTTTTTGTAACTTCTTTCTTTTCATATATATTTGTGAGGTGAAAATCCTTTTTTTTTCTTTATTTTCTGGAAAAGTATTTATTTTTTTTTTTTCCGTAAATATATAGATATGGAAATATAAATGAACAACTTGCACATAATGTGTTTTAGGATGGTATACATATTAGCTTTGGTATTTTTGTTTATTAAAATAAAGCAAAATAAATTAATTTTCAGAAAAAGGACACAATCAAAAGAGTGAAGCAAAAAAAAATGTTAAGGTCCTTAACTGAATGACAATGCCACATAAACTTGTCAAATTCTACTAACTGACATTACTTCTGATATTAAATCCAAGCCATACATTCAAGTTTTTCTACTTGGCCATAACTTAACATTGTTCATTCTGAAGATTAAATTTTCCAACAACACTTCTGAGCATTGGTTTGGTCCCTAAAATCAAATCAAAGGCTGTGTGGAAAGTAGCATTGTGTTATTAGTACCGAATTTCCTGGAGATCACAAGCATCAATATTTGAGGCAGAAACCCACTTTAATGGGCGCAATGGCGGTGAATCCGGATCGATCAATCCACCAACCTCTTGAATTCCTTTTTGTTGCTCCTTAAACGAAACTAGAAAATACAAAATTCTGTAGAAAATGTTAGATTTTCTTCATTAAGTTTTCAAGAGCCCAATTTTCAATTCTCGCTTCAGTTGAGTTTCGAATGCTCTCAAACTAAGATTCTGTAACGTAAAATACTCCAAGTTATTGTTGAGAAAAGCCAAGTTCTAGGTATTGGCTGGTGACGAAGCAGTTCATCGCAATCAACGCATCCACTCTCACATATTTCCTTGACTATGCTTTGGAAATTGGGCTTCAAACTTTTTGATAGTATGTCCAATCGTGACTATGATGAACTTAAGTTAAACTAAGTTTATGAAACGCGTTGTTCCGCCGCCGCGAGTGGCTCGAATAAATTCCTGGGCGATTAGGTCGACCGAATAGTGGACGCAGCGCGCCAACGATTTATAAGGAGTAAGTCTATTCATTATGAAATGGCAAACCAAACTGAGCATAAATCAAGTGACAGCTGTCACAAAGACCAACTCTGAAAAAAGTGTTGCAAGATTGAAAACCACAGGCCTAAAAAAAAACACCCTTTACTACAGCTAAAAAACTGCAGTGCCGGATTAAGTAAGTTAAACACAATTCAAAAGGGACGGAGGGGAGATTTGTAATGACAACGTTTTCCGATATCAACAATTTGATGTGTGCTAAAATTATTTTAGACACAGCTATCGCTTGAGACGCCACCTGTGAACAAAATAAGCAAGTTTGGCGGCTCTGATAACACTTTTCAATTTTAAATTAAATTTTTGATTTTTAAATTTTGATTTAAAAAAGTGAAAGCTCTGCCTAAATTCTGAATATGTTGAAACACTGGCATCAAACAGTGGAACGCAGTGAATTGCATGCAAGAAAAACGTTAAACGATGAAAAGTTTTGAAAGTTTATGTAGGCTACAAGTCAGCATAAAACGTTATATTACAACCGTATATACCGTATGATAAGCTCATCAAACTCCAATTTAAACAGCATTGTGAATTGGGGGATTAAAAATCGTAAGGAGTTTAATGTGCTGAAAACTCAATGCTGCCTTTTGTCGTTAAAACTAAACATACTCTATGTTTCATGTCTTTCCTCATTTTATCGGTTCTTCTGTAAAAAATGCTCACTCGAGGTAGCCCGCTGTTTTCTATCTCTTAAACAATTCCCCCGTAATGCTCGTGATATGAACGCTCATCAGTTTACACTTGAGCCCAATTTCGGACGTACCGTGAAATATAGGGATTCCTTTATAAGCTGTAAAACACGAATGTGGAATAAATTGCCTAATGCAGTTTTCCCTTGCCATTTTGATCTTCAAAAATTCAAAAAATTCTGTTACTTATTTAAAGGGCTATCCTATGAAAAAAAATATATGCATATGGTTTGAAAACGTGAGCATCTTTTTTCCAGAGCTATGGTATACTTATCGTATCATGATTTTATTCTTCAATTGGTTTAACTTAAACAAAATAATGAAGCCCGATTTCGTCATGCCGAATAAAATTGGATCACTGTGGCGTATGTGGAACTTATTTAAAATACTGTTTGTGGAGGCTTTATTGAACAACCTTATACATGATTTACTTATTTTAACACATAATTTTTAATTTTATTCATTTGCATTTAATTTTTATTTAACACTAATATAATATCACACAAAATATTTAGGCTTGTAAAAAAATATTATCTCCCTCTGTACTGAAACCTGTTTAAAAAATAATTTTGACAATAAAAAAAAAGTTAAAAAAAGAACATATTTAATAAAAAATACTTTTCAAAATAAAACTTTACCTTAAATAATCATATGGGTAGATTGAATGTGTGAATAATTAACTACCATAGCTATATAAATAATTAAACAAAAACAAAAACACTAAACATAAAAATAAAAAATTCAATTAAATGTTTTGCATTTCAATTCTATGAATATGCTGCAAATAAAATGTGTATTAAAAAGTTTTAAAGAAAAACCATAATAATATTTCTATTTAAATGAAGTGCTGGATTATTGTTGAACTAAACCTTAAACTATACTAAATCTGTAAAATGTATATACAAATTTTTTTTTTTTATGTACCTATCTAAAACTAAGAAAAAAAAATAAATAATTGTAACTTAGGTTTTGTTTAGTCTCTATATGTTATTCCAAAATCTCCTATATTCTTAATGTTATATGTTTTCGTTTTCAACTCACCACACGCTGAACACTTCCAATACTTCAAAAAAATTTCATCTATCTTATTTAAATTTTGTGTCAATTATCAAAATATGTAACTCACCATAAAAAAAAAATATTTGTAAATTTTTGTAAATATCTATAAAACATCCCAGCATTTCATTTCACTTAACTAAAACACAAAGCTACAATTTAAAAAAATTATACATACATATATTAACTTAAATAATGTAAATTTAAAACAATTCTAAATACAAAAAAAAAAAAAAAAAACTTTCCCAAAAATTTCCCTTGTGCCTTTTTACAACCGCTGTTCGTGTTGTCTCTCAATTATTATTTTTTGTAACACTGCAACAAAATCTTTAAAAATTATATTTCTGTTAACACTATATGACTCAATGATCGATAAACTAGAAACTAAAATAGCAAAATTAATATCAGAGTTAATAAAATCAGATCACTTCACAATATACAAAGTAAAAAATAAAGACCATCACTAAAATACCAATTGAGTCCATTCTTACACACAGTTCTTCCTTCTTCTTGAATAAATACATTTAAGACATTTCAAGTATCCTCTCTAGCAACAATTTGAAACAAAAACTTGAGCTAAATAATATATTTTTGTTAAACAAAATTTAACCTCTTAGTCAAAAAATGTCCCAAGCTGATATACTTTTTTACAACTTAAGCAGAACTCTTTAAAAATTTTAAAATTTAATAAATTCTCATTTTTATGGAATATTTATGGTAAGTTTTTATTTATTGAAAACCGTACCATGAACTCAAGATCAACACACTTCAAAGGGAACGAAATTTCGAGCACAATGTTTTCTATTGGATTCCGGTCAAAGTTTGCACAACAACTCTTTTGTTTCTAAACCAAAAAAATATTTTAAAAGGGAGTTTTGATCACTAACAGTATAACTGCAAAACAAATGTTGCGTCTTCTTCTTTTTGATATCTGGAAGCGCCTATAGTAATTTCATGGAACATGTTTTTTTTAGTTCCGAACTTCATCAATGACGGCGCTAGTTGTCTAATCTACTTTACATCAAATGTCTTCTATTGTTGTTTTTGCTTCTCATGGCAATCTACTAGACAAAAACCACTCCTAACTCACCAATCGAGTGTTTTTGAACTTCATCCATAGATGGCGCACCAAACGTTCCTCTTATTGGAAGTTCTATAGATTGTAAATACAATGGCGCCACTTTCTCTGTGTTTAAATGGTTTGTGGTTTCTACTTGGTACGAAGATAATTTTTTCTGGAGTTCCTCACTGAATAAAGGATTCCGAATGTACTATGAGCTTTATTTATTCTGTTGTTGAAGTTCAGGCAGTTAAATTGAGTGACCACCTCCGCATTGTTTTCTGTTTTCCTGTTATAACACATTCAATCGCAAGTAAGAAATGAAATGGTGACAGAACACCATTTCCATTCAAATGCATATCGAAGCTGTACACTGAGCAAAACGAAACACCTTGCATTGTACGACTCTTTTATTTTAGCAACCAATTTACTAGAGATGTCTTCGACGTCAACAGATCTCCAGATAACATCACGATTAAGGTGATCAAAAGCTTTCTAAAAAATCGATCAACAGACAGGGTATGTTATCGAGTTCAGCTGTTTTTTTGTTCATGCTAAATGCCCAACTTATTTCTTATAAATTGTGTTTTCTGTCGAGGTATAGAACTTTGAAATTAAATAAAACAAATATGATTTTTTTATATTTACATTAAATTTACTTCATTCGAAAGATAATTATAATTTAAATATGTTTTCTGACTCGGACGTAGTCTAATCAGGAGGTCCAATTGTGGATGAATTTTTCCAACATTTGTGGCCTTATATCGGCAAAAACTCGGAAAATTTTGTCCTCCAAGTGGTCAATCGTTTCGACCTTATTGGCGTAGACTAGCGACTTCGCATATCCCCATAGAAATAGTCAATCGCAAGAACTTGGAGGCCAATTCAAAGGCCCAAAACGCGAAAGTGTGACAGTTGCGCCATTTTGTTGAAACCACAGCTCCTGCACATCATAGTTGTTCAATTGATGAACGAAAAAGTCAGAAATCATTTCTCTATAGCGGTCACCATTGACGGACCAATTATTCCACCAACCCATAAAGCACACCAAACAGTCAGTTTTTGTGGATGTAACGGTGTCTTAACATACACTGGAGGATTATTATCACTCCAAATACGGTAGTTTTGCTTATTGACGTACCCATTCAACCGAAAGTGATCTTCATCGCTAAACACTGTAAAAATGAACCATGATTTTCAAAATAAATTCTGCACAATTTGGAAGCGTTGTTCACCAACAAAAATATCTTGACAGCTAACAAAATGGCCGCCAGTTAAAATAGTGTTGCCAATTTAAAGGTGGCAATAATACAGTGGATGTAGTGCTTGGTTGCTAATCTATAAGAGATGCTGATTCGAGCCCCAGCCTGGGCAGACATTTTTTAATATTCCCCCAGCTTCAACTGGACGCCACCTGTGAGATTTTTGTGACATAAATATCACCTAATTCTCAATCCATTCTACCAAAAAAAAAATTTCCTATCTTTCTATTCATTCTAACTAATGCCGTGCAGTTGGAATTGAAAAGACTTTGTGTCTTAAAGTCATATAGTAATTATACACCTATAAAAAAAACACCCGTTATAAAGCCTTACATGTCATTTTCGAATGCACTTCTTAAGATGCGTTTTAAAGAACGATTTTATGCTTAATGTAACAAACAAACGTTCAGCCCTGAAGAACACAATTCGACACATACGATTTTTTTGTCCACAAACATTTACTGGGAAAAATTCAATCTGTTTCCATCTCGTCCTAATACCTATGTTAGTATTCTTCTTCCACTTGAATTTCTTAATTTCTCGTCCTTACTTGGATGTACTTAGTACCTACATATTAATTTTTGTATGCGTTTGCAAATGGGACATCCTAGACATCCTATTAAAACTCTCTCTCTCTCTCTCTCTCTCTCTCTCTCTCTCTCTCTCTCTCTCTCTCTCTGTCTCTATTCCTCTGAATGTAGTGTTAAGCATATTAAAATATATAAAAAAGGTTTCGCTTGTCTTAGTATACACAAAAAAAATTATACATAAACAAAAATCCCTTAAATTGATCCACTTATCCTCACCCTTACTAAAAATAAAAAAAAAAATTAATTAAATCGCAAAATTAAATATGTTCATAATTTATTTAAAGAACTAAAAACTAATTTTTGTTGCTAATTTTATAATGTGAAAAAAAAAAATAAAACTAAGAACATTATAAACAAACCAAAAAAATAATATTATACAGTCACACAAGTCATATCATAATGTCTATTGCAACGATAAAAAAAATAATAGTTATAGTTAAAATATTAAATTAAATACACACACACACTAGTTGGTAAGAAAGAAAAAAATATTAATTTCAAAACTAGTGATCGGTGAGAATTTTTTGTTTTAATCAATTAATTAAATTTATTTATGTATGTTAAAAAAATAAAAATAAAAAAATAAAAAGAAGAACAAAACATTTGGATGACGAACATTGTCTTTTTTATAATGATAACGTAATTGTTGGGATATTAAAATCGAAAAGAGATACAATACAAAAAAGGAATTTATTAAACTTAAGCATTAAATATTTAAATAAATAATAATAAAAACAAAATTGACTAAACATTAAATTGAACTATATATATATATACTTAAAAAAAAATTAAACAAAAAAAAAAACAAAGATCAGCACAATCACGTTTTAATAAAACATTTAAAGAAATATTTTAAACAAAACCAAAAATATAGATAAAATCAACTAAATAATAAATAATAATTATACTTTGTAAAACAAAATATATAAATCTAATCACAGGAACTATATTTAAATGTATTTTTAATGTATTAGATATATTTTACAAAAAATGCAATATTCAATGTAAATACAAGACGACGCATCATTAAGACACACATTATTTGATTTAATAAATTTAAAAATAAATAGACCGTGAATGAAATAAAAGTATACATTTAAGTGTAAAAAATTAAAATACATACAAAAACCAAAATACATACATAGATGTGATTTTTTTCTTATATTGATTTGTTATTTATAATTTTAATTAACTTTAACAAAAAAAAAAAACAACCTATTCTTAGCAAATGCAAGACAATTATAATAAAATAAATTAAAAAAAATACAACTTGTTATTTAAGGTAGAATGAAAAGTCCTGAATTTATTTTATTTTTTAGGAACGGACCAAAAGCCAATGTAGAATTCAAGCAAAATGAAAATAATATACTATATATTATATACATCGTAAGAAATAACATAAAGATGAATATTTCCCTACCTTAGCGGTACCTAAATCAAACAACACACACAGGTAGACATTAATTAAATAAATTAAAAGGATATCATTTGAAATACATACATATGTATTGTATATGTATAATGATTAATGATGTATGTGCAGATAACTGCTTATTAAAAGAAAATTCCTTTTAAAAATTAATTGACCACGCAAAATATACTAGATGAGATAAACAATTTATGATTTAAGAAAATAGAAATAGAATAAAGCAGATGTTATTTTTATGATTTACAATTATGATTATTAATAATATACAATTAAATTAATTAAACTACTATTGTAACTGAAGACAAAAGAGAAAATGCAAAAATCCATCTAATATTTCCTGAGTTAATGTTTAAAAATGTACAACCACTGACTATAAAAGTAGAAAAACAAAAACAACAACCGATGTAATAAAATGAATTAATTCAAAAGAATTCAAAAACGAACAATTCTCTGTATTCAAAAATACATGAAATGAAAATAAAAAGCTTCTTAATAAAAAAATAAAAAATTGATTTTATTTATTTTCTGACAAAGTTTGAAAATTGTATCCAGGGCCGTAATAACCATATAGGGCAGATAAGTTAACTGCATTGGGGCTCCACATCAGCTAGGGAAGGCCCGCTCGCGCCCAAAAGAAATTGATAATTTTTCTCAGAGAGAACAATCGTGTTCTCAATACAATAGGTATTATTACAGTTTTTCGACACATGCTGTTAGTTGATGAATACCTAATACATACTTGCCAAATCATACTACTTATGGAACATTCTTAAAATTTTAAAATCTTCAAAAAATGCATAACGCCACATAGGAAACATTTTTTCTATAATTTTTATTAATAAATTATAATCGTTAACTGGGTAAAACATATTTTAAAAAAGATAAAAAAACGTATTGCTAGTTTTAAATGGTTTTAAAGTTAGATGGCCTCTTCAACGTTAAGTATATTTTATAATTTTCAAAACTAACAAGAAGTCAACTCTCATTTTAATATTTTAAGATCTAGGTTTGAATGTTGAATTATTTCCGCCAATATTTTTAATACAAATTTTTTCTTACCAATAGAAAACCCCATAAAAGTTGACTTTGTTACTTCTTCATGTTAAATAGCCGATAGCCGATTGCGAAGGGAAAAGAACACACAATTTATCAGGAGACAAGTCTCGATTTTTTTTTTTTTTTTTTTTTTTGAAAACTATTAATATTTAAATATTTTCTCCTTCGGAAAATGTTTTGTATATTAGAATAATAAATGATTATCATACATGTAGCGTAATTATCACACTGGATAGCAGCAGTTAAAGAAATAAACGAAATTCGTTAAATGCTTTACTTACGTACGTAGCGTAGTTATATGTTTAACAAAAGTTTGTAAACACTTACGTTCTACTGCGGTCTGTGTTTCCAACCTTACGAATTTGGAAAAAAGTTAAGCATTAGTCAGGTCATGCACACATTGGAATAACAGAACAGGACAGGATACCAAGTTAAGAGTCGATCAGACCTTTGAAAGTCACTCACATTCCTTCATCAACAAAAAGGGGCCCGAGAAATGCATTGCCTAGGGGCCCCGATATTGTTAATCTGGCCCTGATTTATCATTATTGGCTCTTTTCAATTTTGTTCCGTAAGCTTTAAAGGTTAGCTTATAAGGCTCAGTGTACAATGATAGTGGATCACGGCTGAATTTTTGAAGCTTGAACCGTGGAAAAATTTTATTTAATCCGTCTAAATCGGTGGTTTAACTCTTAAACTACTCTTGAACCACCGTCCAAATTTGTATTATGCAAACACGGAATGGGGTAAATAATCTTTTCTTTTAATTTCGATCCGATAATGAACCACTATTGTACAACTTGGGAGAATATGGGTTATTTATTTTACTTCAATTTTCCTTGCACGCGAAAGTTCTGTCCAAGGATTAGAATTTTTACTGGCTTGGATAGTATCCGTCCCATAGTTCTGAAAAGCTGAACATCAATTCTGCAATACTTGTGGAACTAATACTTATTTCACTTTAAAAAAATTCAGATCATTGCCCTTGTATTTGGAAAGCATTTGATAGAATTCAAGTTGTTACGATTCTTAGTCTCATTTCTCTTCTTGGTTTCTCTTTCCAGCAGCAAATTTGCACCGAGCAGCCAGATCATTCCTTCTGTCTCTTTGGGGTTGAGCTTCTTTCAAGACAGTTGACCACCCGGTTTTCTTTGGTCTTTCGCAACTTCCACCATATAACGATTCCATTGAAAAGACTGTTTTTGGTTTCAGTCTGGTATTCACAAGCTTCCATTCTATCTCCAACTCCGTTCCTCATCTTTTTCAAAGATATCGCCACACTACACGCAATTCGGAATGCTTTACCCTGCTCCAACCAATTTACATCGGTACTCCGTTTATCTGTTATCGAACCTACCTTAACGCTTGTACTTTGTTTTTTCATGATGAGGGTATTCACAACCCTTAAATTAGTTACAATCAAATTATAAAAAAAAAGTCACTTAGCCTTTGTTTGGATTGGACCAACAAACTCACACGCTTTTCCAAAAGAACACCAAATAAGGCCATTTTCTAATTATATGACTCCAGTGTCAGCGACAATATTTACTGTTCAGTATCTGCTAGCGTGATGTGTGTGACATCATGTCACATTATTATCTCTTCCTAACAATCAGACATGACACGCTATCTATCGCCGGATAGACATAGTATCGGGTGTCTTTTTTAGAGGTATAGAACTTTAAGTTGGCAACACTTTTTTAACTGGCGACCATTTTTTCAGCTGTCAAATGATTTATTTTTAGTTTGGTTTGGCATTTCAACATGAATAGACTGACGTCTGAACAACGCTTCCAAATTGTGCAGAATTTATTTTGAAAATCATGATTCTGTTCGAAGTACGCACGCATCGCGCACTACGTCCATTTTACGGTGTTTAGCGATGAAGTTCACTTTTGGTTTATATTAATAATACGTCAATATAAACAAAACTGACGTATTTAAAGGAATGATAATCCTCAAGTGTATGTTGAGACACCGTTACATCCACAAAAACCGACTATTTGGTGTGCTTTGTGGGTTGATGAAAGGAGCTGTGGTTTCAACAAGACGGGGCAACATGTGTCATATTGTATACGACCACAAATGTTGGAAAAGTCATCGAACATTGGACCTCCTCTAAAAAAACACCCTTTATTTATTTGATTTATTTACAAGTCTCCCGGAGGATATTTTATGTCTTCACTTTAAGTTAAAAAGTAACGATTTTCAATAATTGGCGGAGGTAGATTTCGACAGTATGTGTGGACCATGTTGTTTTGGTGACATCTGTCAAATCTATTGTTTATTATTCCATTTCTGGTGCCACGCCACTATGGTATGGTTGCACGCTTGAATAGCAAATGTACAAATGATTGAGCTTCATTACACAAATTGGTGTTCATTTCTACATCTACCCGCCCTAGTGAATAACGATGTATTTAACAAAAATAATTTTTAAAGTCATCAAGTCAATCTACGTTTTAGAGTTTATATTTTATGTGATTTCGATACTTTCAAAAACATTTAATCAATTTAATTTTTTTAATACATTATCGGGGTTCCTTGAAAGCCGCATTAAGTTCATAAAAAGAACCATTCTAAGTCAGCATCATGTGTGGAGTTCACCCCAAAAGCAAATATTCAATTGTGGCGTGTTTTATCAATTCAAAAGAAAACATTCCCTTAAAGCAAACAAATGATTTAAAAATATACATAAAAGTCAATAAATAAAAATAAAAAAAAATAAAGTAACATCAATGCATTAACCACACCCGTATAGCGTTTACAACAGCGATTTCGCCCTTATTCTCTAGTTGATCCTTATTTTCCCAAAGTACCTTTTTGAAAATCAAATTAATAAAAACGACACGCCTATTGAATACTACAAGATAGACTCTTAAAAAAAAAAAAAAAAAAAAAAAAACAACTACTACTAAACAAACCACAGCCATCTAACATCACCATCACCTTCTGTCTCTTGTTGAAGTCGTTAACTTAAATATGCTTCCTCATGAACATCATATGTCCTCTCTTCCTTTCGCGATGCTATATTCCTTCCCATTGATTCTATTAATCCTGTGATTTGTAATAATCGATTTCCTATTACCGATACCCCGTGTCGCGTCGTTAGATTTTCGTGTCCTCCTCCATCACCACACAAAATACTCACCCTACGTCTTGTCTTTCACTATAACAAAAGGCAACATTTTTGCCTTGTGCACATAATAATCCGCGAGATAGTAAAGCACTAGCAATAGCAATCCTCCTCTAGATCCCGAGGGAACACCATGTCTGCGGCAGAAGAAAACAAATTCTTTGCAATAAAAAATAATCAAAGATCTGCTAGCAGCACTGAAAACCAAACATAGGTATACATTATACAAGCAACCCCCTGTGAAACCACCAACCAACCACCCTCTAGAAACTCCTTAAAAAAGAGAAAAAGGGAAACAAATTCAATGCCCGATGTGTTTTTGTTTTTGCATTCACTTCTGGTTCTGGTCCTTACTTGGGTTTGGGTTTGGGTTTGGGTGTTCTTCTTACATTTTTATTTTACTTTCATGTTATGAGAGCATAAAGGAAATGTTAATGCACAGCAAGCTAACTCCCATCTAATCCCATTGTAACACCTATGGGAATTCTCTAGTGAATCTCAAATTCAAAAAAGACAACAAAAAAACATCCACCTCCCTCCCTCTTGGTTATAGTATATAATATAGGTCCTCATCCTAGTTGAACTTTGAACTGCACATGATTTCGGTGTTCTCTTCGTTCATTTTTCACTCACTTTGTGTGTTGTGTGAGCTGCGACTGCGACAAGCATATTCCAGCAAAAACAGGAACACGACCCCCAGGGGACAAACTATTTTCAATATGTACAGACAAAAAATTTTGTAACGGCATAGTAGTAAAAAACCAAATAGCTAGGTACGAACAAACATGAAATAAAAAAAAAAAAATGAGGAACTAAAAAGAACTGTTTATCCACCCCAAGTTAGTTTGAGGGTGCATTTTTTCCAACCCAGCGCACACACCCCAAATCGTTGCCGTTTCGGAAGTGCGTTTTTTATTCAGTGGGGCCGGCCCCATCGGATCCTTTTTGGTCCTCTCCTCACCTTGAATAGACTTACAAATGCCGACTAGACAGATTTAAAATTGGTAATGGTGGAAAATGTATCAAACTGGCCCCACGTCCGGTCCATGTCCAACACTATATTAACGAAGTGGTGCTAGAGCCCAATGCCAGCATAGTGTGTTGTGGACAGACGCGTCAATCACCGGATCACCACACCATCCCAGTTCTGACATTTTTTTTTTTTTTCCTTAGCTGAGTAAAATTGTGTGCCACGAGCTGATTCGGATTGCCTTTTAGTTTATGGCAGCCATCAAAGAATGGCCAAACAGCGGAATCGTGTTAAAAATAGAAAAAATCCGATTAACAGGAATCACAAAAAAATTTAACACTTTTGATAGGTTTTTTTTGGAAATACTAGTAGAAAAACATTTTGCCCCGAAAACCTTTTCAATTGTTTAAGGTTAGAGGTGAAAAATTGTGATAATTTATTTAAGTCCAATTTTCCTCAATTTCGAGAGGTGTTTCAATCGGTACTAGACTAAAGTGTTTCGATGACTCAAAACGCTGCTGGCATTCAATACTGACCAGTTAAACGTTGTTCTATTGAAAACCCAGTTTTTTATGATACTTAGTTTGAAAAAAGTGGTTTTATTTCTTTTGTCTTATGTCAGAAATGCTGCAAGATAATAGAATAGTACTCTTAATAAGCGGATCGTTAGGTGCGCCATCTATGAACGTAGTTCACAAACACTTAATTGGAGAGTTAGGAGTGGTTTTTGTCTAAATTGCCATGGGAAGCAAAAACAACAATAGAAGACATTTCATGCAAAGTAGATAATACAACTAGCGCTGCCACTGACGAAGTTCACAAACAGAAAAACTATAAAAATATATACACATACAGGGTGGGCCAAAAGAAGTCATCCATCCGATGTTGTTTGGCTCTCTTTTTTTTCTAAATGAAAAACTTCGATTCTGTTTTTTAATTATGTTTATTTGAATCTTTAGAATTGTATTGGTCAAATCGATAAGATGATATCGGCAAAATGGGCGCCACGCCGTCACAATTGATTGCTCGTTTTATGGCATTTTTCATCACTTCAGCGAGAACTTCGGGCGACAGATTCTCGCACTCGTCTCGAATGTTGTACTTGATTCTCGGGCTTGTTCACGTAAACACGGGACTTCAAAAAACCCCACAAAAAAAAGTCTGAAACGGTTAAATCGGGCGATCCTGCGGGCCAGTGCAAATCGCCAAAACGAGAAATGAGGCTACCCGGGTACGCCGCCTTCAGAATATCGGTTCATGTATCGCTCCATGGCTTGTTCTCTTACATTCTGCATCTGTCTAATCCACAAATGTCAAAACAGATTTGACATTGGCGGCCATTTGCAGAAATAAGAGCATCTTCCAATAGAGTGATTTCTTTTGGCCCAACTTGTACAATGGAATAGGTTAAGGTTGTTGACAGCTAATAGACAAGCTGACACATTTTTAGTGCAAAGGAGGACCATTTTTACACCAAGAAGTTTGTGGGTGTTGATTTGGGATTCTTACAAAGGAGACAATAATATGATTTCAGTATTTCCCAGTTTATTTGTGTCTTTGAAGAGGAATTCCCCAGAAAGAGCTTTCGTATTTTATACAGTACCGGGCATATTGTACTAAGAGAATTTATTTTTTTATATATATTAACGTCTAAACAAGAGAATCAATCATAGAGTTGTTTGACAATGATAGGTACTCGTATATGCCTACGTTAATAAACTTAATAATTAACAATAAGGCACTCCCCGAATACGTCAGTGTCAAATGATAGAAACACATGTTTTGACAGATAAATCACTTTGAAGGAACCATTGTTGTGGACAAGAAAACGAACGAACTATTCTATACCCTGTTTTGTATTGCCAAGCTAAAACCATCATTATGAGCTAAGTGACATTCAATTTAAATATTGCAGCTCTATTTGAAAATAACCAAACCAAGGTAACTTTGGCCCCTTAAAAGTGGGCGTTTCCCAAAAATTTGTAAAAGCAAAATCGAAGCACTAACTGAGCTTTGATCGCTAGTTAATTTTTAGGCATATGTGTAAAACTACAGTTGAATCGAGTTGTTTTTTAACGATCTTGCCCTAATAAAGGTATTTTATAAAAAAAAGGGGCGTATTGAAAAATGAACAAACAAAAATTTAAACATACATTTTTCATACAACGAAAGAAAAAAATGGTTAAAATTGAATATTGGTACCTTAAATTTGTAGAACTATGTTTTTTGTTCTTTCATTAAAAAGTGGGCGTCAGCCACACCCAATTTCAATTTGTGCAAAATTTAAGCGTTGTGCTTTGATCTTAACTCTACAAAAAACACAATTTACTTTTGTTAAATAGAGGTTGTTGAACAAAAAGGATGATTATGTACGTGTTTGTGTGATCTGTAGAGAGAACACATTTCGCTAAATCGACTATAGGTTTTTGATTCTGAGTCAGAATTAATATACTTTTCTATACCTAATGGTGTTACAAACTCCACACCAAATACAATACACACACATTCTTTAGAATAGGGCATAAAAACAAAAGCGGACCCCTGTGTCTACTTTGGGGAATCCCGAAAAGTTACAAATAACGTGAGAAATGGAAGAGCTAATATTAACAAATTGAGAACAACTAATCAAATAACTATGGATCCAACTTAAAATACTCAAGTGGAAACCAAACTGCTCCAGCTTCTTCACCATAACTGAATGTTGAACTCGTTGAAAAGCTTTCGAAAAATCGGTACAAATTGTGTCAACTTGACGTGGCTTTGCCATATTCTTAATAGAATGGTTTATAAAAACTGTCAAAGTATTAGCAGTGAATCTTCCACTGACAAAGCCGTGCTGATACTCCGAAAAATTAACAACTTCTCCTCTACTTTCCTTCGATAAAATTTTCCAGCATTGGCAGAATATTGTGCGAAGAGTATAAAATAATATCCAAAGACTTCTTAAGTGCAGTTTTTTGTGGTTTGAGGCTGTTTAGTGACCAAAGCAGACTTTCTATAACCTTCTGTGAACTTTTCATATACATATGACGCGTAAGTAATGCTTATTTCGGAGGAACTACCAGAGAACTAGATGTTTACAAGTGGAGTGAGCGTTTATTCGTTAGATGTCGTCCAGAAGACATCTGATATTTTCTGAAAACTCCATCTGGATTTGGAAAAGAATGTTAAATTTAAAGAAAAAAAAAGTTCACATTATATTTAAAAAAATATATATATGCCCGATTACCAATAGAAAAGACAGGGTACCAGAGTTTGACATGGGAATAGACTAGAAGCATTTTTTCAAGCCATAAAAAGATTGTCAGAAAGAAACTCTCTTTATCAGCGAGCAATTTCTTGTAATTTTCATTTCTGTGGTCTTGTTATATAAGTGGAATCTTGTTTCCAGAAAATTGTGCTTTTATTATACTTTTGGTTTTCACTATAAAATCAGAAAAGAAAATAAATAAAATGCACGACTGGGTCGCACAAACTTGCTCTTATAATAAGCAACTGCTTCGTGGAAAAAAAAATATTGAAAATCGTTCGACCAGTTTTTTTTTTAAAGGTTATTTTTGAAAAACTTATAAAATATTTTGAAATTTATTTGAGTAAGTAAGTATATGGCAATACGTAGTTTACATCTGAAAAAATAATAATAAAAAAAATCAATATACCCGTTTCCAACATATATTTCGAAAACCAAAAATTTTTTTGAAAAAATTTTAAAAAATCAAAAAAAAAAAGTTTTTTGAAATGCCATATTAATAAAATTATTAGTGACTTCCTGTGACCAAAATTTTATTGAAATCGGATGTATAGTTTACGAGAAAATTTGATTTGAAAATACTGGTTCTATGAAAGGTACCGTTATAAAACAATTAAGTAATTAATTCGCCCGATGATGGAACGTTGCTTCCGAAACGCGTCGCGTCAGTAAAGAACAAATTGTTAAAAAAAAACAAATTAAGTTGTGAAAATATTAAATTATTCAATAAATAAAATGCACGACTGGGTCGCACGAACTTGCTCTAATGTGTGACAGTGGTATTGGGGCTTGAGATTTTGATAAAAATAAATTTTTCAAAATTCTTAAATAAATACTTAAACTAATTTGAGCTGAAAAAAAAGTACGCCATTTTATTTCTTTTATAAATATGAATTTATCAGAATAAATTTATAAAAATCTGTGGAGCGGTTTTTGAGAAAAAAAGTTTTTTTTGAAAAACTTTTTGAAAAAATTTTTCAAAAAAAATTCAAAAACGCCAGTTCATAGGTATTCAGCAAATACATTTATTTAAAATTTTTAGAAAAAAATTTAATAAGCAGTTTTCAAAATATTAATTTTTTAAATTTTTTTTAAAAAAATGCTTTTAAAAATACAAAAAAATATTTTTCAAAAATATTGGTATGCAATACAAATTGAGCTACCTACAGCTATATGTGTGTGAAATTTCGAAAGAATCGGTTAAGTCGTTTTCGAGTTAGTCGAAAGCAAAAAAAACGGTCCTATGGAAAGTACCGTTCTTAGCCATTTTTTAAAACTTTTTTTTCAGCCATATGATTGGTCGAACCTAAAAAGCAACACTGATTTTTTTAAATAAAAATCGTTAGAGCCGTTTTTGAGAAAAATAAGCTTTAACGTAACGGTTGTATGGCAGGTACCGTTATTTTTTGAGCTAAAAAAAAAATTTCAATTTCCTTTCTGCACAATACCTAAAAAAGTCTATATACCAAGTTTGAAGCAATTCGGCCCACCCGTTTGGGCTGTAGGTTTCATACAGACAGACAGACAGACAGACAGACAGACAGACAGACAGACAGACAGACAGACAGACAGACATACAGACGGACAGAATTTTTAGACCATCTTTTTTCGTCTTCGCTATCATCGTAATGTCATGTTTGATTGTTATCTCAAAACTTTTTTTTTCGACGAATGCATAACTTGCCTTATAGTACCTATAATCGCAAGTAAAAACATTTAAAAATTTATAAATTTTTTATGTGTTGATTTATTATTCGTTATAAAACAAATTTTGAAAAAAAATTTCTAACTTAAAGATAGACTGCCTTAAGAAAATAGCATTCTGAGAGTTTTATCAAAATCGTTAGAGCCGTTTTTGAGAAAATCAATTTTTTTCTTCACGATTGTATGGCAGGTGCCGTTGTTTTTGGGCCTAGAGCAAAAGTTAAAAATAAGTTCCAAGGGAGCGCCGAATAAGTCCTAAATAGCAAATTGGCCCATCCGTTTAGGCTCTAGAGGCGCGAACAGACATACAGACAGACAGACAGACAGACAGACGGAATTGTCTGGATTCTGCACGATTCCATAACTTGCCTTATAGTACCTACACAGAGAAAAATGTACCACATAAAATAGAAGAAAAGTAATAAGATTTCTCTATGGTTTTCATCCAATAAGGAAGTCTTATCAAAACCATAGAGACAATCTTCTCAAAATGTTGATGACCATTTTATGGGATATCCACATATTTTTAAGAAGATATCTTATTAAGTTTCAATATGACTTCTTAAAACAATAAGAAAAACTTAATGAAAATAACGAGTAAATCTCTTTGAAACAATAAGAAAATCTCATCGATTACATAAGAAAATCCTTTAGAAACAATAAGAAGATCTTATTGATAGTATGTGAAAACCTTTTAGAAACAATGAGAAGATCTTATTAAAACTATGTAACAATCTTATCGAAACAATAAGAAGATCTTATTGATAGTATGTGACCATCTTTTAGAAACAATAAGAAGATCTTATTGATAGTATGTGAAAATCTTTTAGAAACAATAAGAAGGTCTTATTGATAGTATGTGACCATCTTTTAGAAACAATAAGAAGATCTTATTGATAGTATGTGACAGTCCTTTCGAAACAATAAGAAGATCTTATCGATAGTATGCGACAATCTTTTAGATACAATAAGAAGATCTTATTGACGTCTTATTGAAAAAGGAGTAAAAATCTCGCAGAAACAACAATGTGTAATTAATTTAAAGAAATGACAAAATATACATATTTTTTTAAAAGCATTTATTGGTTTTTTTAAGGAACATGAATTCTTGTATAAATAAACTTAAATAACTAATTAACAAAATAAATACATTTTTATTAAAACAGGCACAAAAACATAATTGTATTGTAATTGAATGTATTAGGTATTTAAAAATGTATGTTTTAATTTTGCTTATTAAATTTCATACAGATTTAAATGTTTAAAATCGTATGTTAAAAAATATTATTAAAAAATAGTTCAAAAACTTTTAATGGAATGTATTAGGTATTTAAAAATGTATGTTTTAATTTTGCTTATTAGATTTGAAACTGATGAAAATTTTTCAAATTCTATGTCAAAAAAATATTGTTCGAAAAATTTCCAAACAAGTTTGCTCCTCTGTGAATATTCAATTTTGTATACAGTACATAACTTTACAATAATGTCTAGACATTTAGTATAGGTGCGACACTTGTACCTTACTCCGTCGCAAAAAACGTAAAACTCCTTAATGCTGTGCAATTCCGGTCCAACGACTTTTATTCTGGGTTGGAGATTTTCTTTTCTCTCATAAAACTCCGCCCTTATTTTTTCCACAGTCGGCATCAGATCGTTTATTGTTTTTATGTGCACCACAAAATCTTTTTGCGCATCTAAAATTGTTGGCTTAGAATATTTGCTGATACGAACTGGCTGCAGTATTGAATGCAGCAAAAGTGTTATTATGCAGTCTTTCGAATCTAAAAAGAAGTTAAATCATACAATACTTTTCACAGTTTAATAGTATTTAAAAGACAACCTTTTGACACTTCGTCTTGATGTAAGAATCTAAGCATTTCCTTTGATGATTTGTCTTTTATTTCCTGCTCAAAGAGCTCAACGATTCTGGAGTTAAATAATTCGAGATTTAAAAACAATAAACTTCCTTTTCCGGGGTGGATTGTCTCAAAGTCTATATCGATCTAAGATAAAAAAAAAGAAATATTGAATTTTAATTCAAATAAATTATATTGTTTCTAATAAGACTTGCCAGTTCAAACCCATTTGCGTCGTTGAACCTCGGCCAGTGCAGCAGAAGTGTTGTCAAAGATGACCCCTCTGTTTGGAATTGCAAAGTTCTGCGCTTTGATGTTTTTCTCCAATACTCTCGCACAGTTTCCCACGGGGAACAGTTATGTTGAAGCCAACACTTCTTTTCAGAAAATTCCTCTGAAATATTTTAATAAAAATAAACGAGTTTTAAACTTTCAATTATTAAAAAATGTTGTTTATTTTAATGAAAAGGAAAAATCAATACATATTCACCTTCAGAAATCGCATCTTGTTCTTCAGCTTCAACTATTTCACTCACTTTTCACTTAGTTACTAATTACTTATTTTGTCCGGAACAATTATTATTTTTTTCGGTCCTTCCGTGCCGAGTTTCACAATAACCATACAAACCACTGTCGGTTCCAGACATTCAATACATAGAGCTTGATACACACGCGCAAAAATAATCCTTTTTTCAGTGTGTGTACCCAAGCTCAAAACACAATTATAGAATTTATGACAGTATATATACTAATAAAAAGGAATTCTGTTTGATTCAAGAAGATTTCCTTATAATAGTAGGTAGACAAATATTTGTCATAAGTTTACCTTTTCAAACCTGGAAAACAATAAGGTTTTCTTATTGCTTATCATATAAGTAAAGAAATCGTGTTTAAAATTTAAAAAGGAATTCTTTTTGGTACAAGAACATTTCCTTATTAGTGTAAGTAGACACATATTTGTCTTAAGTTTACCTTTTTAAACCTGGAAAATTATAAGATTTTCTTATTGCTTATCATATAAGTAAAGAATTCGTGTTTAAATCTTAAAAAGGAATTCTTTTCGGTTAAAGAAGATTTCCTTATAATAGTAGGTAGACAAATATTTGTCATTAGTTTACCTTTTCAAACCTGGAAAACAATAAGGTTTTCTTATTGCTTATTATTATAAGTAGACAAATATTTGTCATAAATTTACCTTTTTAAACCTTGAAAATAATAAGATTTTCTTAATCTGGTGCGAACGTATGGAGGAGGTTAAGGGGTTCAAACCCTCCCCGAAATATCTTAAAAAAATTATGAGGATCCTTTTTTTAATAGAAAAGCACCGTGTCACTTCCTTGCCATGGAAAAATAAAATCGCATCTATTTTATGAACAATTTTTTATACGAATTCACTACCTATCTTTTAAAATTCAATCTACGATTTCCTTTGATATTTTGTAAAGTAGATACCTTAAGGTGTGTTACCACCAAAGAAACATTTCAGAAATATTTTTTTGTTTCTGAAATGTTTATTTAGTTAGGTTTAGACGCTTCGCGAAAAATTCCTGAAATGTTTATAAAATGATTTTCTGATTCCCATCCCGCACGGAAAAATGTCTTTATTTTTCAAGCATTTTAGTCTATAGTTCTAATAATTAAACATGTCATGTCTCATGTACGATGATAAAGAAGTCGAAATAAAGTGCACCACTGGGTTGGAAGAAACTTGCTCTAAGGTGTGATAGTGGTCTTTGGGTTTGAGATTATGGAAAAAAAGCAGGGAAAGAATGATATGAAATTTTATTGATCACTTAAAAATCACTAGCTAAAACTTTTTTTTTTAAATGAAGAAGTGAAATGAAATGAAGAAGAAACCATCTAATTTCGTTTACTGTTTAGAATTTTAAGAACAGTTTTTTTCAAAATCGTTCGACCAGTTTTTTTCAAAAAACAGTTTTTCTTGAAAAACTTTTCGGAAAAATATTCCAAATATTTTTTGAGTATGCCAACTTCTAGCAATTCGTAGTTTTTATCAGAATAGTAAAATTAAAACATAAAATAGATCCAACCGTTTTAGGAAAAAACAAAATTTTAAAAAAAATTTAATTTTTTTTTAATGAAAAACTTATTTTTCTCAAAAACGTCTGTCGTACGATTTTGATAAGTCTTTCTTAATAGTGTTTTATGTGAAAGTTTTATGTTTTGGTTGGAATAGATTTTTCAGGAAGTCTTATAACGGTATCTCCCATAGGACCGGTTTTTTTGAAATCCGATTTTCTCGTAAGCCACTTGACGGATTTCGATGAAATTTTAAATGTAGAAGCCCTTTTATAAAAGAAATAATATAAATTCTTAAATTTTCCAAAAAAGTTTTTTTTTGAGTTTTTTAAAAAAGTTTCAAAATTGTTTTTTAATTTTTATTTTTTCCAAAAACGGTTTATTCTATTACTACAAAGTGCTAAAAGTTGGCATACTCAAAAAAAATTTGGAATATATTTTCGAAAAGTTTAAAAAAAAAAACTGTTTTTTGAAAAAAAATGGTCGAACGATTTTAAAAAAAATGTTCGTAAGAATTTGAAAAAATAAAAGAAACCTGATGGCTTACTTCATTTTCTCTAAAAAAAACTTTTAGGTATTGATTTTAAAGTGATTTATAAAATTTACTATGGTTTTTTCAACGCTTTTTCCCAAAATCTCAAGCCAACAAGACCATTTTAACACATTAGAGCAAGTTCGTACGACCCAGTCCTGCACTTTATTTGTTTAGTTTTTGGTAATGTTAAAATAGGTTCGAGCAATTTTTTAAAAATGAATCTTCCAGATAAGATATATAAAGTTCTGAAACTTCGCATTCTCAAAAAAACTTTCGAATATGATTTCGAAAAGCTTTTCAAAAAAATCATTTTTTGGAAAAACTGGGCGAACGGTTTTGAAAAAAAAATTCTTAAAATTCAAAACTTGAAAAGAAATCAGATGGCTTACTTCACTTTTCCCAAAAAAAAAAAAGGTTTTAACTAGTGGTGTGATAAAAAAAATGTTATATGATTTTTTCCCTTACATATTATTGATATAATAATAAAATAAGATATTATGTATGAAAAGTTAATATTTTTTTAACCCCTTCCCGAAATAAATTTCTGTGTTAGCCCTGTCTTATTGCTTCTCATTTGGGTAAAACTTCGTGTTTAAAACTTAAAAAGGAATTCTTTTCGGTTCAAAAAGATTTCCTTATAATAGTAGGTAGACAAATATTTGTCATAAGTTTACCTTTTCAAACCTGGAAAACAATAAGGTGTTCTTATTGCTTATCATATAAGTAAAGAAATCGTGTTTAAAACTTAAAAAGGAATTCTGTTTGGTACAAGAAGATTTCCTTGTTATTATAAGCAGACAAACATTTGTAAAAAGTTTACCTTCTTAAACCTGGAAAATAATAAAATTTTCATATTGCTTATCATTTAAGTAAAGAATTCGTATTTAAAACTTGAAAAGGAATTCTTTTTGATTTAAGAAAATTTCCTTGTACTAAGTAGACAAACATTTGTAAAAAGTTTACCTTTTATACATGAAAAAGTCATACGGTTTTCTTATTGTTCATCAAACTCGTAGAATCGCCAAGAAAAATCAACGGAATTTTTCGTTGCAGTACAAATAATTAGATTTTCTTGTTAAAACTGAAAAGTAATAAGGTTTTCTCATTATTTATATTACTTAACATGTTTTCCATATAGAGAGAGTAGCAAAAACTTTTCAAAACTTCAATAAGATTTTCTTCATAAAAACAATAAGATTTCTCTATGAAAATATCATATAATTCAATGCGTTTAATAAGATTTCCTAGTAAAGTGGCTCAATAAGGGAATCTTATTGATTTTATGTAGTACTTTTTTGCTCTGTGTATAATCGCAAGTAAAAAGGGAGGAAGATAAGAAGCAACACATTTTTAGAGAAATGTCAAGCATCCATAAGCACCAATCTGACTGTGTTTGCCAATAAAGTGAGAAAGACAGTTTCCTTAAACTCACAAATTTTCAACCATTTCCTCTGGAGTTGAGTTATGCCAGTGACAATATGTTTTCCACAACATTTTAAAAAGATAAAAGAATAAATGAATATGCTGACGTCAAATAGCAGCAACTAAGCTTTCTGGATTTCATTTAAGCTTTATAATATGAATAAGGTTATCCAATAAGGGCGGGAAGATGGAGATGTTGTAGATGTAGGTGATCGCCTCACCAAGATCATTTTCGAAAAATTAAGTAACAATGACAAAGTCTACATAAGCGGTACATTTTTGAATAGTAAAAAAAATTGACAGACACAACCAAAACAACATGGCCGCTAAAATCTACCCGCTCCAATTGAATACCTCAAGCATCTTCACTTAAAAAAAAAAAAAACAGAAACAATCACCACGCTTGGTGATGGAATACAATAAGTAATACATAGGATAAATGGATTTCGTTTTGAGTGTCATGCAGCAGCACAAAAGAATAATTGGTTAAGGAGGAAAAAAATAATAATAAATCAGCTAAAAATCGGCAAATTCAATTTAATTTCTCATTGTTTACGTAACAAATGACGCCCAACGTGGGGTCCAACATTTTGCAAGAATATTCATTTTATTCATGAGGTGGATCATCAAATTATAAGATACAGATGGCATTTCTATGAAATTTTACTGAAAATCTAAAATATTCCCAATAAAATGCCATAATCTTTCTGCTTTCGGTATATAACTAGCATTCAAACGATCTTCAAAGCATGTCACACAGAGACTCGAAGATGTCATTATCACAATATTAAACTAAGAAATCCAAAAAGAAGAAGACCACCGATTTCCTCATTACTCAGACCAATATTTATCACTTTAAAGTTTTTGGAAACTATTTACCACGTCGCGTCGTTGAAGCTAAACTCATTCAATAGCTGATTTAAAAATTCCACAACGACATTTGTAAATTGTGTTTCGATTCCCGTTAAAATGTTCAATGTGCCAAATTTGAGCCGCCAAAATATTGATTTACATACGTCATTAACCATAATTGGTCTCGTTTTCACCAGGACCTACATCAGATTCGAACCAGCCTTACACTCTTTAATCCCAAAACTTTTGGCTAACCCCAAGAGAACTATACGTTCCAGATTGACGCATTGTTTATGGGATATCAAAACTGATGCCATGATGCCAATAATGCATTTCGCAAATGTGCAAAATAATCAGAGTCATAATCCTCCAAATCAACCACCCTTCAAAAGAAAACAGAAGCTTAGGGTTGACCAAACTACCGACTGGGTCACCCCGATAAGTTTTAATAAATGCACTCTAAGGACTATGTTCAGTCCAATTTGGACCGATTCAAGGCCCAAATTAATTCCGAAGTCAACATAAATGTATATGTATTTACGCATTAAGGACACTTTCTTTTCTTGCTTTGCATTCAAGATACTCTCGTACATAAGGGTTGACCTCATCTTATACGAATCCTTCCTCATCAGCTCATCTACATAATAATAAGCTCCCTTTGTCCTCATAACTTATGGTTATCCTTAATACTTTTGCTGCGTTTGGTCCCACTGCCCTATTAAAACGCAGTCACATCTTTCAGCTGATTCTCTAGGGCTTAAGTGTCTTTTATATATGAATATAGCATAAGACCAGACCAAGAATAGTAAAAGTAATACAACAACAAAATAAAATTGAAATAAAATTTGCGACGCATACCACACCACACCACACCACAACCCCAATGCCCAACCGAAGATACAACCCTCAAATAATAAAATAGGTGGTAAAGGAAGAAGAAGCGAAGCACCAGGACGAGGACCATGAAGAGTATCACAGCATCGCAGAGCATGAGCATCAGAACACAGAGCTGTTGCTGGTCTTTTATATGTTTATACGTAGTTTTTGTCATTCCGCAGGAGCTTGTTGCTGCTGCGTTTCTGCGGCACAAGTAATCCAAAAATAATAAGAGTAGAAACAGTAAAAAGTGGGAAAGAAAAATAAGTCCTGGGCCTCATCTGTTTTATAACCATTGGGGGATATAAAGGGATCAAATTCTCATTTGATATTCGTTGCTTCCGTTCTTCGGCTTCGGCTTCGGCGTTTTCGTTACCGTACTGTTGTCGTTCTCCGTTGTATTATACGGTACGGGTAGCGGCGTTGAACGTTGGTAGTCCTTGTCGTCCTTGGTTAGTGAGTGCATGTATATCGCACGAGTTGGAAATCGAAATGGAGTTGGAGTTGGAGAAGAAGCAGATACAGGCCATTGCCTTCCAGCTACAGTGACAGTACAGTATAGTTGTTGTTGTTCATATCCTGAATGGGTACATTTAGGCTCTTAAGAGTGGTAATGTCACTGCTGTGGTTTTGGTTTTGAGGTTGATTTTTTTTTTTTTTTTTTTTTTTATCCTTAAATGTTCAGCTGCAAGGGGGGTTCATCGTCGTCGTCGTCATCGTCGTCGTCGTTTTGCTACTCTGCGGGTGCGAATTGAAATGGTTACAAATAGGCGAACATTTCCACTCGATGGCATTACTGGAATGAGACAGAAAAATCGTCTGACAAAGATAATGATTCTGATGTTTTTCAGCGGTTATGGGCAAAGAACACAGAGAGCATTACAGAGATCCAAAGGGGAAGAGCGGGCGAACTCAATGAGAAGGTATTAAGTTCTTTGGTTTGTGTACCAGAGGAGTCCTTTCTTTTGTCGGTTTTGTTTCGTTCCTCTTTCTTTTTTTCGTATCTATCAGACTGTAATTTTAATATAAGAATCCCTGCTTCAATTAACATTACATCATGGATATTCAAACCACCAACACTAACATCAACATCAACCCCAACCAATGTTTCGATGTCAAGTATTCTATGAGATGGTAGATTTTTCCATTTTGCTAGATCCTTGAATCCTTCATTGGTATCCTGCGTATTTACACTATGGTGCGGGCGTATGTTCTTAGAGATGAATTAATTGAATCGAGTACCAGTGGCTTAGGATATAGGAAGCAGGATTAGGCAATAATGTAAGCACACCTTGTCCCCGTCTTAGGCTTAGTAAGTTGCAAACACGATGTGGATGGGTGGTTGGATTTATCGTAGTTGCTTACAGGGCCAGAAGTGAATATATTATATTGAAGGTGACAAAATATCATGGAAAATGAGAACGTTGGCCTTAAAGTAGCGTAATTACAGGAACCGCCATGCTTAGACCCAAATATGGCTACTTATTATATCCTATTCTAATAAATGGGTAGATTTTGGATTGGAGTTTGTAGCATAGAGAAATAATACCGTTAGGTATAGAAAAGTATATATATTCTGACTCAGAATCAAAAGCCTAGTCGATTTAGCCATGTCCGTCCGTCCGTCCGTCCGTATGTATACTCTCTAGAGGTCGCAATTTTTGAGCTAGAAAGTGAAATATATAATCTTTGGTTCAAGAGTAAGGCTAAGTTCTTGAACTGGCAAAATCCGCCCACAAACGCCATTTTTGTTGAACAACCTCAATTTGGTAGAATTAAATTATGTTTTTTGTACAGTTACGATAAAAGCATAACACTAAAATTTTGCACACGTAAACTTTAGGTAAACTTCCTTCCAATTAAATAAAAAAAATTCAGTTTGGACATGGCTGACGCCCATTTTTCATACAAAACCATCAATATTGTTTTTATAAAATAACAATTGTTATATTAAAGCGAAAACATTAAATTTTGTGGGTATTACTTGCACATAAACATCTTGTGTGTGAAATCAAAAAAATTTATTTTGGACGTGGCTGACGCCCACTTTTCACTAGAATTTATTTTATTTTATTTTTGTAGATAGACGGTATTTCTAATGAATATGTAAGCCAAAATTTTGCGTCTCTTAGTAGAAACTAAAAAGTTTGTGTATGAAAAGAAATTTTTGAATTTTGGGCGTGGCTTACACCCACCTTTTATGAAAGAACGAAAAACGTAGTTTTAAAAATTTAAGGTACTATCAATATTAAATTTAAACCTTTTTCCTTCCGTTTGTTATTTTAAAAAATATATCTCTTCATTTTCTTGTGTAAATTTTTTCAATACGCCCACTTTTAATGGCGTGATTTTGATAAAATACATTTGTTCAGGTAAGATTGTTTAAATACAACTCGATTCAGCTGTAGTTTTACACATATGCCTGAATACTGATCAAAGCGCAGTTAGTGCTTCAATTTTTTAAGACACGCCCACTTTTAAGGGGCGTTTCCGTCAAAAGTCGTATAATGCATTAATTTTTTAATGTTTTTTAACTATCGGTCGCAATTTTGAAGTAAAAAGATGAACACTTTGATTTATATTCCTTGGTTACGTAGCAGAGTGGGGTCCAAGAATTGTTAAGAACACCCATAATCGCTATTTCCATTCAAAATCTAATTTTTAAAAATTTAAGTTTTGTCTTGTTTTGTTCAAATCGATCTGCAAGAATAAAATTGAATGTCACTGAGCTCATACCAATTGCCTTGGCAATAAAAAGTTTTAACTTGGGCGTAGCGCACGCAAAATTAATGTTATTGAATTTTTGTCTGTCTGCTAAAGAAGAATTTTGTTTCTGAAACTTGAACATCGGCTGGCTGCGGGAGCCGAACGCATACACATACAAAAATATAGGGAATAGGGTATCCAACAGTTCGTTGCAAACGTACTGTAGCTCTCGCTTATGTTTATAAAATATATATCAAGTAAGATCGTTAAAAAACTACTAGACTAAGCTGTCGTTTTACTTATAATTAAAATAAAATAGGACACCCCCACTTTAAAATGGTTGTTTTTGTTAAAAGTCTTAACATGCATTAATGTTTTCTAACTATCAGTCGCAGTTTTGAAGTAAAGAGACGAACATTTCGGTTTGCATTCCTTTGTTACGTAGCAGGTTGAGGTTAAATAATTTTAAATACACCCAAATCGCTTTTTAAATTCAAAATCTAAGTTTTAAAAAATCAAGTTACATATGTGTTTTCTTGTTGAAATCGAGCTGCAAGCTTAAAATTTATTGTTACTTATCTCATAGTAATTGCGCCTTGAAAATAAAAAGCCTCAACTTTGGGCGTGCCACACGCCTTTTTTTACTGCACTAGTAGTTATTGAACATCTGTCACACAAAATTAATGTTATTGTACTTAGTCTGCTAAAAAAGAATTTTGTTTCAGGAACTGGACAGCGGCTGGCTGCGGGGGGCAAATGCATACACATACAAAATAGATTACACGGGGTAGCACGAACTTGCTCTAATTTGTGACAGTGGTCTGGGGCTTGAGATTTTGATAAAAATAAATATTTTCAAAATTCTTAAAAAAATACTTGAACAAAATTGAGCTGAAAAAAAGTACGCCATTTTGTTTTTTGAATAAATTTGAATTTATGAGAATAAATTTATAAAAATCTGTCTAGCGGTTTTCGAGAAAAAATTTTTTTTTTTTTAAATTCAAAAACGCCAGTTCATATGTATTCAGCAAATACATTCATTTAAATTTTTTAGAAAAAAAATTTTAATAATCAGTTTTCAAAATATTAATTTTTTTTCTTTAAAATGCTTTTAAAAATACAAAAAAAAATATTGTTTAAAAATATTGGTATGCAGTACAAATTCAGCTACATACAACTATATATACATATATGCGTGAAATTTCGGAAGAATCGTTGGATTCGTTTTCGAGATAGACGAAAGCAAAAAAAAACGGTCCTATGGAAAGTACCGTTCTTAGACATTTTTTAAAACTTTTTTTCAGCCATATAATTGGTTGTATGTTCCTAAAAAGCTACACTGATTTTTTTAAATCAAAATCGTTAGAGCCATTTTCGAGAAAAATAAGCTTTAACGTAACGGTTATATATAGCAGGTACCGTTATTTTTTGAGCTAAGAAAAATTTCAATTTCCCCTCTGTACAATACCTAAAAAACTCTATATACCAAGTTTGAAGCGATTCGGCCCACCCGTTTGGGCTGTAGGTGTCTATACATACAGAAAGACAGACAGAAAGACAGACAGATATACAGACGGACAGAATTTTTAGACCATCTTTTTTCGTCTTCGCTATCATCGTAATGTCATGTTTGATTGTTATCTTAAAACTTTTTTTCGACGAATGCATAACTTGCATTATAGTACCTATAATCGCAAGTAAAAATAGGCACTAGGGTATCCAACAGTGATCTAGCCATTGTCATACAAGGATCCTCAAAAATATTAATATCGAATAGAATTCAATCAACCTTGGGCATTGTACGAGACTGGTGTACCTGTGAAGGTCTCTCCGTTAACCCTAAAAAAGACAGTAATTGTTCCTCTTACTAAAAGACGAAAACTAGATCGTCTCACACCCCCTTTTCTATATGGTGACACAATCCCATTTTCGAAAGAAGCAAAATATCTAGGGATCGTTTTAGACAGTAAATTGTCATTGAACCCTCAACTAGAACGCATTTCTAACAGAGCATCAAAATCTCTCTGGACATGCGGTAGTATTTGCGGAAAAAACTGGGGGCTCAAACCCAAAATGATGCATAGCCTCTACACTCTTGTAGTGAGACCCGCAATAACATATGCAGCTTTGTTGGTATGGTGGCCGAAAACTAATGAAATGACTGCAATAATGAAGCTAGAAAAAATACAACGACATGCATAACGGGATGTATGTGGACCACACCTACCTTAATATAATTTTGGGATTACCACCAATCCTCCTATTCATAAGAATGGAAGAAAGACTGAGCTTACATCGTCTCTTCCTCAAAACAGTAACTGGAATCATAACCTGACATTGTCCCCTGAAAAAACACCTTCACAACATGAGAGATGAGACTAGCAACAGACTCCGTCAAATAAGTTTTTTAACTAGGAGTCTCAGAAAAAATACCACAACTATGGAGACCCGTCTATTAATTTAAACTCAACTTTACGAATTTTTAGATACATATGTAGGTAAATAACGAATCTTTTATTTGACATATTTTGCTTTTTGTTACTCGAATAGCCGCAAGAGCAAGGAACTCGAAATGCAAAAATGTTACTTTTGTCCCCGTTCTCCCCTAAACACAGATCATTAGGGTGTCTACCATGAAATGACACCCAATCTATAAACATTTCCAATTTACTGGAGAACCCAAACTTTTTTTTAAATAAATAAGTTTTAAAAGCAATATTAAATTATATTTTCCTGCTTTGAAGTTTAATTCATATTGATTAATATTAAATTTAGAAAAGTAAGACGAAGTTGAGCGAAGCCAATAGGGTTAGGTTTAACATAGTAAAGTACACCACAGCAACAAATCCTTCACAAAAACTTGATTCCTAGGCCCAAGTTTCTAAAGCTGTGTATATAAGGGTAGTTGGTCGTAACATCATGTGTTCAAAAACTGTTCTGGAACCTTTATCAATACTTTAAGAAGTGAGATTGTGGGAACCATAGCTCTCGACAGTGACAGTGTTGGTGGTTGGCATTAAAAATAGGTTATCGATCACATTTTTCACTGAGGTCATCAGATAGATCTGCTTAAAAAATTGTTTATCCTTATATCATTCCGTCCTTATTTTCATGTTTTATTGAATCAGTGCGATTAACCTTGCTTTGTTCGTCATCCATTATGAACTTATACCCCGAGTCAACTTGTGTTACAGGAGACCCCACACTTTTGTATTCGATAATCGGGCACATTCCTATTTCCGTGCAAATAATAAAAGGCTTCATTTCAAGTAATATCAAAAGTGCTATACGGTCTCCATATTTATCAATTAATTTGTGGCACTCTTTACTATGCATTTTATCGCACACTTCGTAAAGATCTTTCTTAAGGTCTGCCTTTGTTGTATTATGAGCAAACTTTTCAACCTTAGATATAACTTCCTTACACAAAAGACAAGTGGGATTTATGAATTTTAGGGATTCGACCTCGGTTGTTTCATTTTCAGCCAAATTTAATAAATTCCGCTTCGCAATACAAAAGTTAATATGATCACACATTTCTTTAGGAGTTCTTTTTTCAGATGTTATTAGCACATCTCTTAGTTCGTTAGAGTATTTCCTCATGAAAATAGTACATTGACTTCCTTGATTTTGTGGCATAAGGTGGCACGCCATGTCGAAACCTCTTCGGATGTTTTCCCTGGACTTATCTCTTCCAATAATATATCCGGTTAGTTTAAGCACAATGAAACACAAGGAACATAAATCATGTCGCTGGAAAGTGGTTGTAGTGACTTCGTGAATAGGTATTTTGGAACATAACTTAATATTGACACATATTTCACGAAGATCTCCGTTTTCAACTATTAATGCGACAACAGCATCTCCATGCATACGTACAAAGTTTTCACAACTCCCATGAAGTGTTGTTGGAAATTGTGCACAAACTTGACTAACTGCTTCTTTGATCCTTGCTTCTGTGGCTGGGAAAGCTAGAGTAGGACCAAGGATGTGCAAAAAGAACTCACACAAAGTGCAGTTCTTTTCATTGTTTACCAAAAGAACTGGAATCGTTTGAACTGTCGTTGGAGGGTCGTTAGGTTGTTGCGTAGAATTAGATTGCTCTTTTGATTCAACCATTAGGGAACTGGTACTTTCAAGCTTTTTTAGTTTAACACTAATTTTAGCTGGCTCAATGTATGGAATAAGTGGATTGATATCGCCCTGTCCAAAAAATCCATCAGTTCTGCGTTTAGGACAAACTCCGACAAGGTAACAAGAACCATTTACATCCAAATTATTGATAAGCGAATGGTATATTTGGTCATGGTAGTGCTCGACGTAGCCAAGACATTCAGATTTAAAGCCTTTTGTCTGCTTGCATAGGCTTTCTAGGATCTGTTTGAATTCAAGCTCAGTAGTATTTGCAATCAGCATCGCCTTCAGATGATGTACCAATTGTTGACATAATTCGCATGAAATATTGTTATTCCTCCTCGATGTCGATGCAAGTCTTGACAAATTCTGAGCCTCGACTTTTTCTAAATGTTGATTGTGTTTAGGAACGCATGTACCTGGGAGATGGCATAAGCCATTTCCCTCCAGTTTTTCGTGTAGGAAGTTGTAAAATGTGGTGAAGTAAGTAAGCGCTATGTTGGAGCAAGTATCGGAAAATGAACTTGTGTGTCCACACCAACCAAGAACTGATTCCAGCATATCGTCGCGACTAGTGATTTTGAATTTTGTTGAAATAATTGAGGATATGTAATAGCATTCATCACATGACAATGCTCTTGAAGATGGCGATGGTATTGGTGGTATCGTCACTGCACTCCTTTCGAATGGTTCCTTCATAATCTTATTGTTATTATTACACAGTCCGACAATAGAGCATACAATCTGTGGGCTGACATCAAAAGATAATATTTCCATCAGTTCTGGAATAAAATCACCTAGTTTGATACATTCTTCTTGAATTGACTTTGGCGCAATGAGACGGCAAGATTCTGCAATCGACGCATTAAGGCCAGCTTGAGTTCCATTATTGGTTTCAAGTTGATAACGGCCTTTCTCCATCATGTCCAAGCAAGTGTTGCATGATAAATCGTTGTCTTCTGATAATGGTACACTCTGCTTTTCCCAGACAGTTTGAATACAATGACGCACAGCATGGCATTGTCGAGCGTTTCTGATATTTTTGCACCACTTTTCTGGACCTCGGCTGCATAGTTTCTTATTATTTGACCGATTTGGCAGTGCAGTGATTGAGGAAAGATATCCTATTACAACGATCAAAAGTGCGATTTGTTTGAGTTTCATTTTCGTATGTTTTTTTTTAACATAACCTCATAACACCGAAGTTTCGATTTTCGAACAAAAAAAAAACGCTTGATTGCTTTTGACCAAAGACAAACTCCAACAATCTGGCCCGGCACTATTGGCGTGTTGAACTGCAAAACACGAACAGTAAATAAATTAATTTACATGTTTTTACAATTAATTAATGTGGGATTACTTAAATTTTGTTGAAGTAAGTATATACAAAATTGTCTAACTTAAGATACCATCCAAAATAAGTCCTATCTTTATGTTTCAAAACTTACTGATTGACTAAAATGAATAAATCTGAATTGAAGTGCGAAAATAAAAGCAAATGCAAGCATGAATTTGAAAAAAAAAAAACCAAAACAGCTCGAAGATAAGGCAGAAGAAATTACAATAGTGGGGTCAGAGAGTATCAATCGCACTTGAAAACTTGAATTAAAATTAAGTGCACGGCTACGTCGAATAAGCTTACTCATGTACGACTGTGTCGTACTTGGGCACTTTGTATTTAAAGAATATACAATTATAAAACTATTAAGAAAAATCATGAAATAATTATTGTAGTTGGTCTTGGAAAAACTAGGTCAACAATCGTTAGATCTGTAAAAAAGGGTTTTTCTCGATTAAAAAATTTCAAAAAGCAAGAAAGTTAAGAGATTATTTTTATTTTCGAACAAAATTTATTAAACCGTTTCCAAAACACTATTCCTATACGTTTTTAAAATAAATTGCACGACTGGGTCGCACGAACTTGCTCTTATGTGTGGCATTGGTCTTGTTGCTTTAGATTTAAACAAAAATAAAGGGAAAAATCATATATATGAAATTTAAACAAACAATTTAAAATCACTAGTTAAAACATTTTTTAGAAAAAAAACCGAAGTAAGCCATCTGATATCATCTACTGTTTTGAATTTTAAGGACATTTTTTTTCAAAATCGTTCGACCAGTTTTTTTTTAAAGTTTTTAATAACTGTTAAAGCTTGTACACTTATCAGCAAGTAATTTACTATAATGATTTTGTATTTTATGTAGTTGATATGTTTTTAATATCAAATAATTAATATTTGTATTTTCATTCTATTTCAAATCTTCAAATAAACTTATTGTTAATGTTTATAAGTCCTGTTTAATTTATCAATAACATATGTTCAAAATTTTTTTTTGAGTATGCCAACATCTAGCAGGTTGTAATTCTTATCAGAAAACAAAATTTTTTAAAAATTTGAACACAGTTTTGAAAAAATCAAAAATTAAATAAAAAAATTAACTTTTTTGACAAAAAAAAACTGAAAACACCATTTTTCGAAGAATTTAAGAATTTATGTTATTCCGTTTATAAAAGAGCTTTCACATTTCACATTCATTGAAATCCGTCAAGTGGCTTACGAGAAACTCTAATTTTAAAAAAAAAAAAACAGTCCTATGGGAGCAACCGTTATAAGACTTTTCCTGAAAAATTGATTCCAACCAAAATATAAGGTTTACTCAAAAAACACCATTCAGAAAGTTTTATCAAAATCGTAGGATCCGTTTTTGAGATAAATGCATTTTTCATAAAAAAATCGGCAGGTATACCGTTAGTTTTAGAGCTAGAATACTAAAAATTCCAAAAACCTTTCTGCAGGACGTCATAATAATACTATGTCCAAAGTTTGAAACAAATTAGTTCAGCCGCTTAGGCTGTAGGTACCGATACAGACAGACAGACAGACAGACAGATAGAATTGTCGCACAAACTTTTTTAGGCTTCTCTCTATCATCGTAATAACGTGTTTGATTGTGCAAACAAACATTTTTTTACGAATGCATAACATGCCTTATAGAAATTACCTATAATCGCAAGTAAAAATATTAAAATACTCAAAAACACTTGATTTGAAAATTTGGAGAAACAGTTTTAATAACATCATGAAAGACTTTTTATTGAAACTGGGGGTGTGGTCTATGAAATTCATGTTTAACTAGTTCTATAGAACTAGAGGTGCCCTAGTTCAGGCGGATCACAACTCTCCCACTCGTATCCTTCACACTATAGTTATCCGGCTGGAGGCTTCGCCGAGTTGACCTCAGAAAGAACTTGGGCTTCTTCGATTGTTTTATTTCTGAGGACAAACAAAAGTTGGTGTCGCTGCATTCGTTTGTACCCGTATAGTTTTAAAGCCTGCCTGTTCTCTTTCTCTCTCGCGATCATATTGGAAAGTTGAATGATATTGCTTTTATGACAGGGTTCTCAGTATCTTTCCTTTGAAGGTGATGGTTTTTTTGACGCAGAAGCTTCCTCGGATTATCGCACTTCTCCTGCTGTCATACGAAGCATCTTCATCTCAGCTGCTGTTAGTTTGATCTCTTACGTTTTGTACATTGTCTAACAATGTGAACCGTCAGTATGTGAGTGCCGGACGCACAACTGGGGTGTAGAGTCTTCCCTTCAGCATAGGGGGCACTTCTTGGAATATATAGAAGAATTTTGCAACGACTTCATCCACGCAATAATTCCTGTCCTCACCACAAGTTGTTTCGGCATTATTCATCGAAGAAGCCATATAACATAATATTATATTTAAACTTTTCACTCATGGAAATCACTGTTCCATTCAAATATACTTACATATGTCTGGATCCTGGAATGTAGAACGGAAAACGGGCAGCAAAAACATTCAGTGGTTTTTCTCAATTGTAAAATTTGTTTTCCAAAAACTTCAAAAATAGCAAATTCGGTTTTTTTACGAATACATTACTTGCCCCTAAATATTTATGTTTTTTTGGCAATATCACAAAAAAAAGAAATATCAAAACAAAGAGAGGGGCAGTTTTAGTATTCTTTTCAAACACAAGAAAATAAGACAAATAAGACTAATTCTGGGCTAAAAGATTTCGGACAAAACACAAACGGTCATTAGAATTATGGCTTACTGGCTGCGCACAATGGTGTAGCAGTAGCAGTAGCACGCAGCAATGTCAAAGTAAATGCCAGAAAAAGTAGCTCACAAAGCAGCATACACGAATACAATGTGTAGCACTGAACTCAAACAAAAATCATGTCTGCCATTTTGGTTTGTTGTTGTTTTGCAGCGCAGCAGGTCGTGAAGTTCAAGTCGAGTCGACTTTTACTTCAGCGACTCTCTCTGCTGCATCTGCTACTTCACATTGTAGCCGTGCAATACGATTTATATACATTTAACTTTGACATTGCTGCGTGCTACTGCTACTGCTACACCATTGTGCGCAGCCAGTTACTTAATCAACTTTAGGTACTTCGTCTTTCCTACAATCAAAGTGCCATGCACATTGTACATATACTAAGAAGCTTTGTTTTGTGGGCTTAACTAAGATTAAGCTCAGATTTGTTTTTCTATTTTTTTGACGTTTAAGGTGTGATTTCGTTCTACCCAATTATCGGGCATAAATAGTTACATAGGTACTTCAAAATTTGTTAACTTGCTCTATAGGGCACGTATGCATTGGTTTCGTGCAGAAAAAAAATCGAGGTTTTAATCAAACATGATATGTTTCGTTTTAGGCCGGCTCAAAGTACCTAAAGTTTCAAGTAACTGTTTTTTCATTTTAGATTACCGCGAGAACGGCTCTAAGGATTTCGTTTAAATTCAAAATTTAGCAACCCGAAGGCATTTTGGCTTAAATGATTATAACGAAAATTAGGTTTAAACTGCCTTTTTTTCAAATGGCCATAAGTTGGCAACGGCTTGATTGAATTGACTAAAACTTAGTTTATCATAGTTCTTCATAGTTTCCTATATAATGGGATTGCAGTTTTTTCAGTTAAATCTTTCAAAACGGTGGTTCCTCCCATGCAACGAGCCGTTCAGCTTAAGCAATTTTTTTTTTGGTTTTTTTTCTAATTTGCTCAAAATAGGCTCTAACGATTTTTAAATAAACTTTGTGCATTGCGTTATATTGTTTGAGTGTTTTTAAGAAAACTGCGTTTTTAGTTTTTGATTAAAAATGCAAATAACGGAAACGACATTAACGAAATTGTTCAGACATTTTTTCAAGGGTTTCGGATAGCGCTTTTGATGTTTTAGTCACAGCGCGATCGATAGAAGATTGCGGAGGAAGGGAAAGGAGGTGCCGATGATCATTTACAAGAAAATTGTACCAGACAATTCATTCCACATACGTGTTATACGGCTGATGAAGGAATCCCTATATTTCACGGTGCGTCCGAAATGGGACTAAGTGTAAACTGATGAGAAACTGAATATCTTAAAACTGAGACAAGATAACAAAATTATTTAAACGCATTTACAAAGGCTATTCTATATTATTATATTATTTCCTCTAAAAATAAGACTTTTTTTTAGCTCTTTATTGAAGATGCAAATGTGTTGCAGAAGCACCTGCCCAGAATTGAGAATGGTTCTTAAGCTTCGAGCGAATATATATCTTGTAGATTGAAGCCAGATTAGGTTGGGGAAAATCGTTCTTACATCGACTAAGGAAACCGCAGCAGTGCCACTGATGAACCTAACTTTATGATGTAATGAGTTTTTGGAGCATTAAATTCAACATGGTATATAATGCTATCAAGATCAAAATTTGATACAGCTTCTGCTGCAATGCAATTTCACATCCGAAGAATAGGGGTGTGTATTTTGAAACGAATATGCAAAGCTGAGTGAAATGTCGTCATGAAAACAATTTAGTGGGTTAGAAAACTTAGACAAGAGATCATAGCCTTGGGGTAGAACAGTATTTATTTTGTGAATATCAGACTGAAAACAGTCCAAAACAACGCAAGTGGAACAGTCGTTATTTTGAGAGGGATTAAGATACGCCTTTTTTAGGAACAGACTGAACAAAAGACCTATCGAATAGGCTTGCGAAATGGTTTTGTCAACGTATGAGCAGATCTCTTCAGAACTATATATTATAGGAGTGATACTATCCGGGCCAGCGGGCTCGTATATATCGAGATCTTTAAATAATCGAGAGTATGTTTGTCCTATAAAACCGTAATCCCTCTCAAGTTCACTTTGACAATATTATATCGTACGCATGATATACACATTCACTGACAACCTCGAAATTATACCCATCAATGGTCACGTTCTGACCAACTCAGTGGTGGAATGCGATTTCTGTGGTAAAAGCATTTGTGCATTATGTACCTCGTATTTGCCGAGTTTATTCTGCTTACTGGTGACTCCATTTACTCCAATATTACCTCTTCAAAATCCAATTTTCGAGGTTTAAATCAAACATGACATTAGGGGCCCAAAGAAGTGGTTTTCGCTATGACGCTGCCACTTGAATTTGAATTTGTTTGCTTTATTTTAAACAACTATTGCTCGAAAAGTTTATCATAGTGCTGAGCAGTACGTGCGACCCAGTGGTACATTTAACAGTTCCCAAAGTTGTCTCATCTGATTTATAAAAAAAAGGAACTCACATTAACAAAAATAAGTTTATTTTTTGTAAAAGCAAACTCAAAAATATAAATAGAATTTAACACTAACTAGAATTTAAGCAATAACAATAATTAATGTATATTAATAAATTAAAATTAATACCAAGATCCCTGCTAGATCCATTAAGCCGGTTATGTCTGAAAGAAGAAAAAAAAATACGATTAAAAAACTCAAGATCCTAGTTGTTCTCAAAAGAATTGTCTGTTTACAAGGAGCTAGTGTCGACCCGGGCAAGTTCATTTCACCACTGTGTAATCATTATTGTTTTGAAGACTCTCCTTAAGCAATCTCATTCGATTTAATATATCTGCATCAATTCCTTTCGTCAGACACTGAAATGGCTTTCTATACTGGGGAATGGTCTTTTCGCAAATGATGTAAGGACTGTAGATATCACTTACAAGCTTCACATCGACTACTTGTGTTGATGAATGGAACAGATGCCTCAAGACTTTATGCAAAGGCGTGGTTTTACATAGTTTTTTGGTACTAAACCGTTTGTATTCAAAGTGATCAATTTCTCTCAATATTCTATGAACATCAGACCATATTGCTGGAGTGAAATTAAATAGCAACTTTGCTGATTCATCACAAACGGTCATGGAATGTTTTTTGAAGCTAAATCTTACTTCGATGGACATTGCCCTTCGGCTCTTCCATTGGAGATTCACTTGCCAGACTTTCCGAGCCGTAACTCCTTCAGACATTATTTTGGGAATTAAATTGATTACCTTGGAGGAGGATGATGATGATGTAGGTGTAGGCTGTGGAGGAGGCAGTTGTTCTATTTGCAGGGCCGGCACATCTGGATGATGTGGTATGCAAATAGTATCTAGATTTCGAAGTAATTCAGAGTTTTCGAAGTAAGTACAATCAGTTCCGAGTATTTGTGATGCAGTTGTAGTGGGCATTGGTAAGGAGGCATCTTCGATGATGTAGTCACATTCTTCGATGGTTAAAAGACTTGGTTGTTTGGTGGTGGCGGGTGTGTTTTGAGGTTGTTTTTTGCCGGCTGCTAGAGGAAGCGATGGAAAAGCATGTGTTTTTTGTGGCACAAAATCAGGCAGCTTCGAAGATTTCTTTGGTGATGTCTTCTTTTTGCAGGCCTGTGGTAATTTTCGTTTTATTTTATTCACCACCGGAATCTTTGGTCTTTTGTGCGGCGGGGAACGGCTATGTCTGCATATTAATGGATCTTCCTCAGTTTCACAAACAGTCTTTAAAAATCTATCTATTGATTTCTCGATTGATTTTGCGTCGTGCTTAATTCGAGGGATTGTTGGGCTCATTTGTAAATCCTGTGGAATCGTTTTTGGACTTTCCATAGATTCTTTTTGTTGTTCCTTAAATTTTAGTTCTAAACTGACACTTATTGCGTAAGTTGGACAAATTTCTTTGGATTTTTGTTCCAAAGTGACAACGTTGAATGGGAGAGATTGAAGAAGATTTCTGTCTATCATAAATGGAACTTCCACCAAATTGTTTTCATTTGGTTTTCCAAAATCACTATCACAATTTGTTTGGTTAGCTTGACGAGTAGAAATTGGTAAGTAAGCTGGAAAGACGAAAGTTTTGGCTTTGGTTGTAGGGAGAGCAGTTTCATCAGAAGGCTGGTTTAAACCAGATATGGCTGTTTCAGACATGGTGCGTCGACGACGGATGTTTTTATTTCCACGGTACAGATGTCTTACGTTAATTTCAAAAGGATTTTGTAAATTATGCGTGATGTTTGTGTCCACTCGTGGTTCTTGTGCTTCTTTTTCAGTTCTTTTTCGGGAAGTACAGCCCTGATGCTCGTCTGTAGTCTTTTGATCAATAACAAGTGCGTCTGTACCAGTGTTGTTTTCATTTTCATTCAAAGTTTTTTCTACTAAAGCAGCCGTTTGCATGCTTTTGGGCGAGAAGTTTGTATTTGTTGATGCTTCAGCTGGTATATTATCGGGAGATCTCTGGTTGTCATTGTTTTTTATCACTTCGTTGACCCTGTTTTCTAGATCATCTTCCTCATCTGAACTTTCAACTAGTTCAAAAATAGAAGAATTATTGGAAGAACCTTTATTTGGGCTTTGATTTTCAAGATCAGATTTTTGCAAATTCCTTTCGTTTTCTATAGTCTTGGAATCTTTTGCTAACTGCCCATCGTTTAAATTTTGTTTTATTCGAATAATAACTTCAGGACTTTTAGATAAAGCAGAATAACAAGGATTGTTTGAAGATGAAGTTTCTTTGCATGCCGTTGTGGAAGCCTCTAAATTCCTTGCAAACACTAGTGAACTACTCTTTGCTGCATCGATAACCGTAGCAGAAAGCTCTTCTGCAACACAGGGCGAAATTAATTCAGATACAATACATTCTGAGCCATCTTTGGAATTTTCTTGAAGTCCTACACAACACGAATCTGTTCCAGAGGTCTTTGGGGATGAATGTTCTGCAAACTTAGCTGTTTTACTAAATTTTTCTTCATCTTCATTTTCACTAGATTCAGAAGTCGAATCGATAAACATAACTGAAGAATCATGCGAGCTTTCAAAAGCTTGCAGGCTCTCGCCGTGATTTTCTACGGGAGCCGGGGCTGCAATTTCCAACTGTGTACTTGTGACAATATCTTTTCGACTCGTTTCAGACAATTTTTGAAAATATTGTGAGTACGTCTCACTTTCTGTGTTATTTTTTTGTGTATCTTTACCTTCGGATAAATCTCTTTGACTTCCAGAAGCTGCCCTGGGGTTATATTCTTCAATTTTATTTTCACAAGAATCTTTTGTGATAGAAGGACTAAGAGTTGTAGCATTTTCTTCTGAGTTTTGCCTTGACAAAGGACCTAGCTTCTCACAAGCATCGTTATTCGGATCTTTTGGCAACGAACTTGAGCTTTCATTTAATGAACTTTCCCGTATTTGTAAATTAAGAGAACTTACACTCGTTTCATTTGTTTCTTTAGAAATGTAGGAAGAATCAATTTTGTTAGGCACCTTAGTTGACAAGACTTTGATAGGTTCAGGTTCATGTTCAAGTTGGCTAATTTTGTCTTCTAGAGATTCAGATGGCTCAACATTTAGGGAAGCTTTTGAACTTCCTAAGATGTGAATGCAACTTTCTACAGCTTCTGTATTATCTTCGCAGCTTTCTTCTAGGAATTCAACATCACTAGATCTATCCAAAGAAATCTCCGGGTCTTCCTGGCATTCCACGTAATCCCTATCGTTGTCTGAAATTTGCTCAAATAATTTAATCGACTCTTGATCGTAACCTAATATATCAAACAAAATGAATATACCTGATGCATGATTTGAAAATTCTAAAGCTTCTACTTCTTTGACTTCTTTACATTGTGGTAACGGAGCTGAATCGAGAATTTCGTCAGAACCTAAATTTTCCTTTGTTTTCGTAACATCCTTGGTATTTTTTGATTGCCCTAAATCCATAGATTCTTTATTAGATTCACCACAATCCTCATTTAAACAAACCACCATAGGCACAGTACATTCGTGCATATTGTCTGTCAATCTATTATCTTCTATTCGTGTTGGACAACCGGGGTGTCCAGCTTCACCGCTTATGTTCTTCGTTGAAGACTTTTCACTTTCTGTGGATGATGGTATTGCCTTTGAACATTCTTCTTGATCTTGACTCCTTGATTTATTTAAACTCGTTTGTGTGAATTCAATGTCCGATGGTATATTCTGTGGTATTATTGAAACATAGGTTATATCTGAAGTTTCTGATGGTTGACTTTGTTCGATAGGCTTAGATGTTGTGGGAGGAAGTTTTTGTTTGAAGTCAGGAGTCTTCTTTTTCCTTTTTGTAACTTCAACTGGTTTGGGACTTTTCTTAGCCACATCCGTTCCTTGACATTTTCGATTCGATTTCTGATTTTGCGCTGTATTGGGAGTAGAACCGGGTGAATCACAAAGACTTTCTGTATTTTCAGGACTTATTGTATTTAGCTTTTCAGTTGACTGATTTAAGGTTGATTGGCTTTGGGTTAGTTCAAAATTCGATGGCATGCGTTGAGCTTGTGGAAAATTGAACAAACAACTAGATGATGGTGTTAAGTAAGAAACATGAACGGTAGTTGTTGGAGCATGATTAGCACCTTTTGGCGATCTACACAAAAGTGCTCTTAAAAGTTCTGGTGCGGTTTCCTCGTCATCTATAATTACAGTTTCTGATTGAGGTAGTTCAATGATTTGAACATCATCATCATATTGACTGAAAGACTGAGTCAATATTTCTGAAATGAGGAGGAAAATATTTTGATAAATCCCTTATTCAAAGCACAAAACATTTTAGATATCGGTACTCTTTATAAGTGGATGGCACGAAAAAGGAAGAAGCTGTTTTTTTCCAAATCTTCAGGCCTTTGATAAAAATGTCAAAGAAATTGATGATAGGAGTACAAAAAAAAAACCTTTCAACAAAGAGAGTCTAACCCGTTCTTTAAGTTTATTTGAAAAAACTTAGAGGGAACTTTTTAATTTGCCAGTGAAAATTTTAAACAGTTTGGAGTCCTGGCAGTGAAGGAAGCTGCTGACGAGTTTATAGCAAAGGCAGTACCACATGGTATTGATATTGGCTTTCAAAGTGTGAAAAACAATGCGTGCCGTTGAAATAAAATCGATGCTTGTAACAGGCTGTCGCAGTGAGCCATAGGTTCTGTTCTTTACGCTCAGCGTAGAGACTCTGTTGGGTTGGTGGCAACAGTTGTGCGCCTGGAATCTAACGATACAGTCGAACATCACCAATAAGCCGACCCAATCGTCGAATTTAAAGCAACTTAGAATATTTTAAATAGGGAAGAGCTAGTTTATGACAGGCCCGGCTAAGAATTCCTTCTAAATTGATACACAGTAAGTATAAGTATGACGTTGGAGAATGCTCGCTATTTCGGGGTTAATGCAATATGAGGCACTGTCATGCAGCTGTTCTAAAATTGTACTTCAAAAGGTCATAAGCAACACCTCGTGGAACTACAAACCGTAAGAAATCAACGCAAAGACTTGGATCAACTGATGACATGGACGTGAAAAGAAGAACAAAGCGAGAAGAAACCTTGAAGAACATAAAATGAATTATAAACTCACCTCGCTTAACATTTGGCATTTGCCCTGATGTCCCTGATGAGACTGATGTGTTTAAATCCGTTTCTTGTACACCTTTGTCTGGGGATCCTGGGGCCGTATTCGGATCTTTCGTTTGGTTAATTGTTGTAAGATTATCTGCATTTTCAGGGCAATTTTCATCAGCTGTTTTAGAACTGGGTATCATCTCTTTTGATTGCATTTCTTCCATCGTAGTTTCTTTTTCTGTTGAAGAATTAGGATCCTGTGTTGGTTGGGCTATTGCAACTCCCAATGTAGTCTCTACTCGATTTTCAGCAACTTCAGCAATACTTTTATCAATCCTATTATCATTTGGTTCTAACTCTGCTAACTGCTCTGTTCTCATCGAAATCTCTTCTTGATTGCAAGCCATTTCAACTAAACCTGCGTCAACAGTTGTAGTATTGAGTTGTGGCGTTGGCTCTATCGGAACATTCATAAAACCGAGAATATTTTTTATTTTACAAAGTTCAGAGTCAGAAATGTCTTTGGAATTTAATGAGTTTCTCGACTCAAGCTCTTTCGGTTCTTCTTGAATCTGTATGGTCTCAGAAGTAGCTACTGCAGGATTATGGGAATTTATTGATGGCTCTGTTGGTATATTAACTTCATTTAGAACTGAATCTTCTGGTACTTCTAACGATGACTCTTTTGATTTCGAAGCTTCAACATCCTCATTGACAGAGGTTGAAGCAGTTACTGGTAAGATGTTAGTTACGCCTTGAAGATCCAAAGTTAATTCTGCTGAAACATTTATCGTACTGAGTACAATATTTGGGTTAATATTTGCTTCGGTACTGATTTCTTCAGAAATAGTGGAATTTCTTGTTTTATTTGCTGACTCCTGCAATCCATCAAAAATCGTATCTTCTTGGTTTGGAGTAATGTCACCAAATGGATCTTGACTTTCATTTTCATGACTAGTGCTCAGAAGACTAAAATTGTTTTGTTCGGTTTGAAAGTTATTGTTACTGTGTTCACAAGGCACATACACAGATTCTTGTGTTTGAACTTCAATTGCTTCAGAATTAGTACATTTGGGATCACTTTCTCCGCTGGATGCAAAAATATTAGGCGATGGTGGGATAAGATTGAGGTTTTCTTGTGATTTCAAAGGTTTATTGTTCCGCGTAGCCTTATTGGCAGGTAACAGTGGGTCTTCATTAGAAAGCTGTAATGGCTTCTCTTTCGACTCAAGATTATGAACATCCTTTTGAAAGTTTGCCCTTTCTTCATTTGATAGTAAAATATTTGGAGTTATAACTTGACTCAATTCAGAAAAGGGGTTAGGCACTTGGTTTGTTGTTGACAGCATCTCAGGATTTTTTGTATGACTTGGTGAAATCTCAACAACTTTCTCAACCGAATGATTTATAAAATTGGTGTTTTCACAGATTGGAATTTCGTTGGAGTTAATTTGAGATGTCTGTGATTGGGTTTTTGACAAAGTTTGCCTCAGCTCTTCGTTATCCATCAATGGTTCGATTGTGCTCTTTATACTGCACTGATCTTGATTGCTAAACATTTCATTCATCTGATTATCTAGGTCATCATCGCTCTGCAGTGAATTTTTACGTTTGGATTTCGGTCTGCAACTTGACCGCTTTTGTTGTTTTTCAGTCAAATCTTTTGTTGAGGAGGACTTTGGTTGATCTGGTTGTTGTTTTTGTGTCTTGTCATCTTTCTCTTTTGTAGCTGTATTACTTTTGCTGGCATTTTCCAAGTTTGGCGAAACTTGTAAGTCTTTTGAAACGACCTGTTTAATCGATAAAATGAAATAAATAAACTAATAAATTATACTAACAAACGTAAGGGAGTAACAACTCACATCAATTTCAGCCATGATATTGTCATCCTGTCGAACATCTTCCAGAAGAGGAGGAGTCATCTGAAGCGAGGCCATGGTCATGGATTCAGTAAATAAATCAACAGACATTTCCTGACTACTTTCATTCTCCTATTTTCAAGAAAATAACAAAAATTAAAATTACATTTTTTGTTGTTAGTTTTTTTTTTCTAATAATTACCTCCTTTTTATCATTTAATTTCAATCCTTCCACCCAAATCCCTTCAATGCAACACATTTTATATTGGTTTTTACACAAACTTAGCAACTGTGTATAATCTTTTGGTGGTTCCTTGCATTTTAAACTTATGCATTCCTTGATATTTGTCTTCTCTAAAACTTCATTAAAAGATAAAATTCTTGGCGGGATATCTTTTAATTGAATTGGTCCTTTTATTCCTTGGGCATGGAAGAACAATTGAAGTTTTGCTAATTCTATGTGAATATCAGGCCATGGCTTTTCTTTTTTGATAAATGCTGTGAATAAGTTTTTAAGGTTTTCTTCGTCCTCCGCAATTGATTTGTTAGATTGTTCTGTCTTGTTTGATGTGCAAGAAGTGTGTTTTTTTGCACTTGTAAGATTTTTGAAATCATCAAAGGTCATTTTAGAGAATGCAGATGCAATTTTGGTCTTCGATGACTCACTCAAAACTGTTGCAGCCGAACTCTGCAATTAAAAATAAAAGAAGTTACGTTTTACAACTGCTGGCTTAGCTTTCTTAGGAAATATGCGAGCTTAATTAAGGTCAAAGCAAAAAAAAAAAAAACTATTTAAATTAAATCATGTCGACCATATATACAGACTTGCATCATTTTTAAGAAGTCAAACGACGGCCAGTCACCGCTTTACCAAGTATCCAGTGGAATAAGTTAAAAATCGACTGGATTCTCATAAATACCTGTTGGCAGGAGTTGAGGGTCAGGAGAGATAAGAATTTTAGGATAATCCCTATCCAAGTATTGAACGTTTCTTTTCGATTATTGTGCTGATGTGATAGTCGAAAATAGAACAGCTTATCAAATTAAGTGTTTGATGTATCTAGAATTTTTTTTTCAAAATAACAGTATACACCTTTGCCAAACATGTCTCCTCTTATCTCTTGACAAGCCCGGCGCCTGCGCCAAACCCAACATTGCAAACTGGCCATCAAAATGTTTGAGAATTTTGAAAGAACACTTCTGCAGACTATTAAACGGCGAAGACAAGCAACTAATCGCTGTCAGGCAGAATGATCCATTTGATTTGCACGATGATGAACAAAAACTCCGTCTACCCGCAAAAGAAGAAGTTCGGGTAGTAATATCTAAACTAAAGCCCAACAAGGCTGCTGGAGCGGATGGCCTTATTATGGCTGAACTCTTCAAAGCAGCGGGAGAAGACTTGGTGGGGAGCATACACCAACTCATCTGTACAATCTGTTCGGATGAAAATATGCCTGACGAATGGAACCTCAGAATTGTGTGCCCTATCCACAAGAAAGGGCTAAATTTTCACACTTCCACTATAACCTATCAGAACAACATCAGTGAAGAGATCAGTCAAAGAATCACTCTTGCCAATCGTCTCAATGCCCTCTCTCAAAGGACCAAGGAAACTCTATACAAGACCCTAATCATCGAAGTCCTGCTGTATGGGGCAGAAGCGTGGACACTGACACAAATGGATGCAAATAGGCTGAGTTACTTTGAGAGAAAGATTCTTCAGGTGCTATTCGGTCCTGTATGTATCAATGTAGTAGGGAGGGAAATTGAATAACGAATTGTACGGGCCATACAGCGACATTGACCTGGTTAAGAAGCTGAAAATAAATCGACTTAGATGGCTGGGACATGTGGAGGGTACATATGGACGAAAACGCACCAGCCCGACGAGTCGGAAGGCCGACGCAGTTGTGGAAGACCCCAAGATGTCTTGCAATGTCTTTTCAAGTTTTATCGTACTTTTACAAGGATTTATCTAAGTTCCGGTTTGGAAATTTCTCAGATTGATTAAGTGTTACTTTTTTGAGATTGACAATCATTCGATTCGTTGATTGATTTGATTTTGGGACAAGGTCTGTCAATCAAGCCAGATATTTTATGGAAGGACTTACCGTCGTTGCGGTTATGTATCAAAGTTTTTCGGAATTCATCTTCCAGCCGACAAATACAAATACAAAAATACGACAGACGGATTGTTGAATATATTTTCGAAAATGAAAAAAAAAACCTGTAGGAATATGAATTTGGTCAAATCGTTGTGAACCAGGTTTCCACAGGGATGGTAGGTTCTTTGGGTAAGTAGATGTCAACTACAGGCAACGGAATCGGGGGTGGTCCTTACACCAGCTGCTCTACAATCAAAATTACAGTTCCAAAAAAGAAGCAAATTAAAGATAAAGAAAAGCAGTATGAAAAGCTACCACAAATCTGAGAACTTTGGAGATATCTAATGGAGAGTTTAAGTATAGTGCATTCAAAATGAATATAAAAATAAAATAATAAAAATAATCAAAATTCGAAATAAAAACAATTAAAAAAAATAAAATTGTGATTCAAATGTAACTAATGTTAGGAATATAATATTGACTGATAAAAGTGGTAATTGTAGGCCAGGAACCAAATCGATTCTTTTCGTCAAAGTTTGGTTGATCAGGTGACTTTAGTTATCACTACCACTTGAGCCACCAAAATTCTCAGTAACAAAAAGTATCTAGTAAGGTCCTTAATCTTAAAGCTACAGTTATAATAAATAAAAAGAAATTAAATTCGATAAAATATTTGTATAGTACATATAATAGCAAAAAGCAAAATAAAATTCTTACGTCGCCTTTCCGTATTTGAATTTCAAACTTTAGCCAGTACTTTATGTATTGTTTTACATTTTCGGAATGGGTTTTTAACGTTTGTAGTTTATCACTCACAGCTATATTCTCTGCTGCTCTGAATGAACGTGGCTGATTTCTTCTACTCCATGCATCGCCATCACAATTATTATCCTCTAAGGCTCTTTGACCCTTCTCAATCCAATCTTTAATATACTAAAAATAATACAATACAAAAAAAAATTGGTGTAGAGTTTAATTTAAGACAGCTTTAATGATTGTTTATATAATTCTAAAATGTGTTACGAATGTTTTAATATAGATACTATAGTCAAATAGCAAAAGTTAGATAAAACTGAGTCAGTAAAGTCTGAAATGAGAAGAAAATCTCACACCAGTGATACATCCCGTTCCCGTATCACTATCTAATTTAGTCTTAAGCAGTCTTAAGTTTTTTAATTATTTTTATGACGAAGTTTTCTATTTTAAATCCAAAGACAATGAATTTGCAATGAAATGATCCTACTATGTGTAAAATGCACTGTATTGTATGAATGCGGAAAAAGCACTCCAAAGCAAAAATATTTTAACTAAATACCTACGGAATGCCTAAATCATTTAAGGGTGCAATTACGGAGGCTTTACCCTGGCTTAAAGAAAAGTTATATCGGCTAGGTTAGGTAAGGTTAAGGTGGCTGTTGATGTAATTTGTTATGATAAAAGTGTGGAACACGCTATAATGATTAGGAATCTAGTCCTTGTGAGTACACGTCCTCCCTACCATGTTCAGTTGTTGAACCAGAAATTAATCGAATCATCTCTCGAGGATTTTTAACTTGTCCCAATCAGATCTTGATGGAATGGAAACTTGGAAATTGTTTTCAAAATACAGTTGGGGTATGGTGTAGTCGGAGTGGCTTGGCATTGATTCGAATGAATTCAGAATAATAGTATGCTCAATTGAGTTGTTGGTCCATTGAGAGGTGGCTCTGAGATTTATTGCCGTACTCGCGGCCGTTTGTTTACTAAAAATGTCGAGGGGTGTAAGATTAAGAAGAATGTCTAAGGCAGCTGAAGGTGTCGTACGGAGTGCTCCAGTGACACATAAACACGCTGATCTTTGGACTTTGTTTAGAATTTCACGGTAGGTCACTTTATCTAAAGCAGTCCAGCAAACTGTAACCCCACAAGTATCGGTATTATGACCGCTTCATATAGCAAGTGGGTAATATGTGGGGATAAGCCCCATTTGCTCCCTATAGTTTTTTTTTGGCAGGAAAAGAGAGCTACAGTGGCCTTTTTTACTCTTTTCTGAACATTGGACTTCTAGTTAAGTTTTTTATCTAGAACGAGGCCTAGATATTTAGAAAATCCGTTGATGGACGGAGCTATGAGTTGTGGAAATCGACTAAGGACACCAGAATTTTCCCTGACATCCAGGATTCGCTTAAATCGCTTCCTCGACGAGAAAGCGACAGTTGAACATTTACCTCTGTTTTTTGGCAGGGCACAGAGACATTCTAGGGAACTGTAAAATCGAAGAACTTGCTAAACAAGGAACGTTTTGCTAGGGAAAGATGCTACTGAGAGTGCTCTTAAACTTGAATTTCTCTGAGTAGACATTAGCTGCCTTTAGCTGATTTACTGTGTGCTACTATAGGACACTGTCTCGTAGGCGCAGACACATCGCGGCACTTCTGCAAAAGCTGTATGGACATGAAAGACAAGACGGTCTAAAAGACGGAAACTCTTTTTAGGATAACTCTTCTTTAGTGGTGTTAAAAAACACACACACAAAAATCCTCTTACCATTTGTAAGAAACATAAATTGATTCTTAGTATAGGGGGGAAAACACCTGAAATGGATGGTTCTCCTTTGGACTATGTGTGTGTCAGCATATCCCTATTCCTAGGTAACCGCCAGCTCTATCTTACTCAAACAAAATTCCTGTCAGATCTTTGCAATTAAAATTGTTGTAACAATGGTTCAAGGAAAACAATGTACCTTAGTGTGCGGCTAGAACCCGAACCTCTAAGTAAGAAATCAATTACTACATTCTTGAATCACTTGCAATATACAACTCAAAAGAAATAGAAAAGCGAATCAAAACAAACTTACATCTTTTGAAAGTCGCCCTGGTGTTGGTGGCGTGTTTGTAGTGATGGGTGATGCATTTATATATTCTTCAGATTTGTTACGTTTTGGAAGAGGTGACTTTTTGGGCGAACATTTATTTTCATTCGTTTTCCTTTTTTCTTCAATACCGTCCTGGCTCTTGTTTACTTGACTTGATAAGTCAATTATTTCAATATTAGCATTTATATCACAATTATTACTCATCAGTTCAACTGAATGTTGCTTCCTTCTACTTTTGGGCTCAGGATTGTTTTGAAGATTGATATTGCTGGTTTTGGTTGGGCTTTCTAAGCTGACTACTTGTTTCGAGTTATTTTTGAGTTCCCCATCACCTGAATTCTCACTGCTTGAACCTTCTGTGAATTTTATTCTCCTTCGAGGTTTAAACTTGGATTGGATTTTGTTTTGATCTGTACTGTCATCATTATTTAGTTTCAAGGGACTCTTAGCAATGTTCAGTTGATTCGTTGGATTTTCCTTCTCGTTGTTTGATTCAGCATCTGAATCGTCACTAATACAATCATCTGAATTGAATATTTCTCTTCTTTTGCTCTTATGCTGAGTTGTTTTCTGTGTCTTCTTTTGAATTTGTGTATCCTTTTTCTTAGCTGGATAAACCTTTGGTCTTTTTGTTTCCGGTTCTTGTTCAGTGTTTTCCTTATGTGGATCAGATTTTCTTTTTCGTATCTCAATAGTTGGTTCGGGAATTTTTGTTTCTGGGTAAGTTTTCCGTAATTCAAGCGTATTGAAATAACTTGTTATTTTAATGGCTTCAGAATCTGGTAGTTGGTTTTCGAATTTCTTTTGACGAGTTTTTGGAGTAGATTTTGTTGAAGATTTTGGGTATATTTTTTTTGTATTTTTGGATGAAGGCACATCTAACTTTTGTTTAGACTTGGCTTTTGGTCCAAAACGAGGTTTATGGAAAAATGCAGAGCTGGTAGAAGGCTTATCGTCTTTGTATTTTTCTTCCAGAGGTATTGGTTCGCTCGGAACTGGGACTTGTTCTTGTAATTCCTTTTGTGGACTAGTTTCAACTGAAAATAAATAATGATTGTCTTTGAATATATTTAATATTATTGATATTCATATTAAAACTTATTCTGTAATTAAGTATGGAAGTCAACTTGTTATGAGGCCGATTTGTTGCTGCAATCTTGAGTAAAGCTCTTTGCATTTCTTATATTGATTTGGACTAGCTACATTGGAAAGAGTGCACTATAGATTTGAAAAGATTGAAAACAAACAGATTTTGCAGGAATTGCAAGCTGAATTTAGGAGAATACATGACACTAGGGACTTATTTTTTTCGATACTAGTCTAGCAGAGACTCTATGCTTTCGACTCAATCCCCCTTGTGCCGTGAAACTCTTTTCTAGTTATATAAGATTGAAATGTCATACAAAATGATAAATGTTTTTAGATTTGTGTACCGAAACAATGTAAAGCGTATCTGGGATGGACAGTGTTTCTCTGATTAATTCGAAACGACTATAGGAGTAAAACAAGAATGCGTTCTTAGCACTATACATAAAAGACATCACAGTTGCTGTTTAAGGTAGAATCGAACTACAACCGACAAAGATTTCTGATTTTCCAGCGAGAAAAATAGTGATAGTAAAAGACTATAAATATCTTGGGGTTTTGGACGATTTTAAAGCAGCCTCTACGGCAGTGTTAATAGAGTGGAACTTAATGTATCATATCCAATTTTAGAATCCCTGCTCAACTGATACGCGTTATCAGGATGACGTTGGAAAATGGTCGCTGTTCCGCCAAAGTTGGTAGGGAATCTACTAAAACCTTTGACACCATCAGAGGGCTTGGGCAAAGTGACGCACTGTCATGCAGCTAGAACATCGGCACCATTTTTATTCAATCGACACAAATGCCGAGATGTTCAACCGACATCGACTTGGTCAGAACGTAACCATTGATAGGCATAACTTCGAGGTAGTCAGTGCATTTGTCTAACTGGGCACTGCTGTGTAAACACAGGCAATAACATCAGCGCTGAAATCAAACGCAGAATAGAACACCCATTATCCCAGTCCTGCTATATGGTGCAGAAGCATGGATTCTCTCCCAATCGGATTAAAAGTCACATGGAATCTTCGAGAGAAAAGTTCTGCGTACGATTTATGGTCCTGTCTGCGTAAATCGGGAAAAAAACATTTGCAGAAGATACAACGACGAACTATACCTGCTGTACAGCGAGATAAGCCTAGCTAAAAAAATCGTCTTCAACGACTAAAAAGCCTGGGCCATGTAGAGCGAATAGACATCGACGATCCAGCTCGTAAGGTCTTCAACGCCAAACCAAAGGGAGTCAGAAGCCAAGGTAGACCTCATCTTCGATGGAGCGACCAGGTTGAGGGAGACCTTCGACAACGGAGTGCTAGATTGGAGACGGCAGGTTAGAGATCGAGTCGGCTGGAGGGGCATATTAAGCAAGGCATTGGAGCACCACGCTCTAGTTGACTAAAGACTTTGTTGATGAATATTTTTGAAAACATATAGAACACAAATTAGGTCAGTCTGGTAGACGACCTACAGGGAAACCGATTGCCTTTAAACGCCAGCAACTTCATGTAGGATTTTTAAAAACCAAGAATAAGATATGAGGTTTGAAAATATCGTATCGTATTATAAAAGCAGATTCAACAAGTGGAATCGATTTTGTATACTTTACAAAAAAATGCAGATTTGAGGACAAACCATCAGCTCTCTTCATAGGAGAAAATGATCAAATTGCAATTTCTATAGTTTTGCTGATAAACTCCCAAAACCTTGAATAAGAACTAATAATCTCTTCTAAATTTCATTCAAAACATAAACTCACCTGCATTATTACTTGTTGTTTTAAACAGCAAAAATTTAGCTTTAAAAGATTGGGGCATTGGTTTCATAGTCAATCCCAATCGGAATGTTTTGTTTCTCGTCTTGCTATCATAGAAGCTCTTGTAAATAACTTTGCAATGTTTATGCCTGTGTTTATAGTTGGCTTCATAAATTTTTGGTCCTTGTTCTTTCATTTTCTGCAGTACAAGTTCCTCGACATTTGTGAACTTTTGGAATTGTTCAATTGTTACGGGATACATGTTAATTTTGTTAATTTTGTAGTTTTGGGTGCTTAATTATAATTTGATAAAATGTTTTTGTCAATTAAATGATTGAAAGAATTTAAATTTTAATATAAATAAACACAAATATCACAGCTTGTTCGAGCAGATTCGTGTTTTTGTTGTTTAAAAAACGGCGGAGTTTATTTATTTGTTCGGTTGACATTACTACAGGGATGTCCTGAAATTAAACCAAGTAGTGCCAGGTTCAATTTGTTATATTTACTTAGGCCATTTTACACTATTCAACAATGTTATAACACATTTTTAGTCATTATTTTGTGTTGCAACATATAAACATCAATTACAGAAGAGTGAATAGATAAACACATAATACGAATTCGTCAAGATGATCGAACAAGTATGATTTTTGTATCTTCTTTTTTGCAGAAATTCATTCACATCCCTGCAAACCAAACCGCAGTAGTTTTCTAGAAAACACTACTACAACTAAAAATATATCCTTCGAATGTGTGGGTTTTTTTATTTACTACTTCCCCTGCGCCGTAGAGTATACCCCTGCAAGCAAGAAAGTACGGTAACAATCGATGAAATATGTACATCAAAGGAACTAGTTTGGTTTCTCCTGAAAAAAAACAATTAAAGGTGCCTCTACATGGAGCTGCAAGCCCTGAGTTGCAAAAAAGAGGATGCAAAATCTATAAATCGTACTTGTGTGATAGAGAGGGAAGGCAAAAATGCAGACGTCTTCATGGATGCAGATTATAGGAAAATTATAGATACAGCTTGAAAATTATAGTGAAGACGAACATGTTCATTTTCATCGTCTGCGCCATGATTGTTGTTGTTGCATTTTCGTCTGCATTTTTGCAGCTCCATGTAAAGCCCCCTTAACGATTCCCGTTTGAACTGTGCGAAGGAGAAATCCAGGATGTAATGCAAAATGTTGTCTCTTTTTTTTCTTGTTGTCGTTTGTCTTTTTGTCAGAGTGATCTTCGATTCAAAACATAATCAACAGTTTTTAAGTTGAGTTGTGTATAATTTGAGAATATGGCGAATCCTTTTTTATGTAAGTTATTTTATTTTTTTGTGATATTTTTGTTTGTTTTTAATAATAAATATATTTTTAATAATACAAATGTAAATAATAATATAATATATTTAATAATAAAATTATTATCCTGAAAATGCATTTTTCCTAATTTTTTTTTGACTTCATGTCTATTTCGGTTCGTAGTTCTACATTCACAGCGCGTGCATCTTTGGAAGTACGAATATAACTGGTGGAATATGCGCTTCAAAAAAGTACTTCAGATGTACATCCATTGAAGTAGGTGCATCCCCAGAAGTAGGTACTTTGGATGTGCTTTGGAAGTACTTTTATTGGCGGGGAAGTGCAGTACTTTTTAGATATTTTGCGTTTTTAGAAAGAGATAGTGCCTTCATATATTCTTATATACAGTAGGTAAATAACTGAATTTTTTCCCGATCGCCTATCCTTTTTCAGTGGAAAGGAAGTACTTCTTTTACGTACATATTCCACTGGTTATTTCTGTACTTCTACGTTTGCAGGGATTACTCCTGCAGCCAGTAGTGGCTGACTTCAGATTGTTAAGCTACAAAACAAGCTATTAGAAACTCAGTTTTTATAGATGGCAACATAGTCAAATGGCACCCCTCTAGAATACAGTAGATTTTATATATAATGCTCTGGCACCTAGCATACACAGCATGTCCTAACAACATTACTTCTCCTTAACTTGCAATCTTAAAAGTACAGAAATAACCATTATAATACTGGTTACATATGAGAAGTACACCTACTCTTTAGACGGAAAAAAATATATGCTTGGGAAATAACTCAGTTTTATACACCTTCTGTAGGAGAATACCTACACCACAGACCAATACAGACCACCAACTCGTACTACTCTGCCTGAAACACCCTCGAAATATTTGTTCCTGTCTGTGAATACGTGTACATCTCTGTCTGTGCATTTTGTGATGGCAACCATCAATGCGTATGAGATTTATTTTGTTGGTGTGTCTGCTAAATGGGTTTAAAAAGCAAGGGAGAGCGTCACACTCTCAAAATAAATGGCATATCAGCTGATTTTCATCTTGTCTGGTCTTATTGGTCCGTGACCTACACGGGAAAGCACTTTCTCTTTCTAACCAACCGAAACATCGAAAAATAACTGCACTAGCCCGCAAATGAAAGTACTGATTAGCACTTCCAAAGTACTTCTGGAGAAGCACTGGTTTCACTGTAAAAGTACCATGCAATGTCCAAATTCGCAACCTACGTACCACCTTTCTTTCCTATATTTCTATTCCTTCTCTCCTCGCTCGTACATGTTGAATCATTATAAGGGTATTCATATCCCCTTGAGTGCAAGTACATTATAAAAAATTAACCAATGAAAAAATTGGAATTCAAAGAACTCTCGTCAACACAAAAAAAAACAGACGCAATAATATAAACGAATCGTAATTGTTTTTGATTCAGAACATCTTGATAAATCAAGATTATAGAAAGTATTAGAAATCAAGATCAAGACAAACATGCTTATCTTGACGAGTACGTGTATGTGTTTATCTGTTCACTCTTTTGTGTAAAGACCTATAGCTCTCTCCAGCTTTTTTTTTTTTTTCTTAGATCAAAATGTTGCAGAACAATTACACCATACGTTAGCATCGGTCATGCACACTCAGCTTTATTTCTTCATTTCCATTTTGCAGCGACATCTGCTCGCCACACATTAAAAATAAACAATTGGCAGTACTTTTCGCGCAGTCGAACATTTGTATCTGTCACTGTCAGGCAGACATCTTTTCTATTTCCGGCTCACTGCCATCTTTTCTTCCATCTTTCTTTTTACATCGTGCTGTGTGTCGATAAAGGTGGGTGAAATTTGACTTCTCTAAAATTTTTATCAAAATACTTCATTTTTATTCAAAAATATATTCTAAACCTATCAAAAATAAAAGCATTTAACATAATACTTGTGATAAGCTTCTGTTAATACGCGAAAGCCAAGGAATTTATCCTTTTAAAATCGGGTTAAGATTGTACCGCGTGTTTAGTTGGGAATGGAATAGAAAAAAAAATAAGATTTGGACAAGAAGTGTTAACCAAGTGTTCATTTTATATTTATTTAATTGGTGAGTAAAGCAGGACGTTGTTGTTTTTTCAGTAAAAGTAGAAAGAGCTGTTGTTAATTCTGAGAAAATCAAATAAACGTCCTGCCTGAAGGAGAGTCATTGATGAATACTCTTCTTTTTCTTTACAGACAAGATTATCGGCTTACAACTAGAAAACCAAAATGCCACAAAATGAATATATGGAACGCCACCGTAAGCTGTACGGTCGGCGATTGGATTACGAGGAACGTAAACGTAAAAAGGAAGCACGTCTACCCAAAGACCGGGCACGTAAGGCCCGCAAACTGAGAGGTATCAAAGCTAAGCTCTTCAATAAGGAGCGTCGTAATGAAAAGATACAAATCAAGAAGAAAATCAAAGCACATGAAGAGAAGAAGGTCAAGAAACAAGAAGAAAAGGTCGAAGATGGAGCACTTCCTCATTATCTTCTGGATCGTGGTGTCCAATCGAGCGCCAAAGTACTCTCAAATATGATTAAACAGAAGAGGAAGGAGAAAGCAGGAAAATGGGATGTTCCCATACCTAAAGTTCGTGCCCAGTCAGATGCTGAAGTCTTTAAGGTCCTCAAGACTGGTAAAACCAAGCGTAAGGCATGGAAGCGCATGATAACTAAAGTGACCTTCGTCGGTGAGAACTTCACAAGAAAACCGCCAAAGTTTGAACGTTTTGTGCGGCCAATGGCTCTACGTATGAAGAAGGCACATGTCACACATCCCGAACTAAAGGCAACATTCCATCTGCCAATAATTGGAGTTAAGAAGAATCCCAGCTCGCCAATGTTCACCCAACTGGGTGTGATGACCAAGGGTACTGTGATCGAGGTAAACATTTCTGAACTCGGTCTCGTCACGCAGACGGGTAAGGTTGTTTGGGGAAAGTACGCTCAAGTGACGAACAATCCTGAAAACGACGGCGTGGTCAATGCTGTCCTCCTAGTTTAAGCTTCTTCTAGACTTTAATATAAAAATAGTGTGACGATTTGGTAAAAAAAAAATAAAATATTTTAAAAAGTAACTTTGATTTTTTTTTGAAAAGCGAACGTGGAACTGGAAACGACAAGTTGCAAACTTTCTAAATCAACTAAATGTGAATTTCTTTATTTATTCTATTTCCAGTGTAACCATCTGACACAAACAAGATGCAGATTTTCGTTAAGACCCTTACGGGCAAGACCATCACTCTTGAGGTGGAGCCCTCTGATACAATCGAAAATGTTAAAGCCAAGATTCAAGACAAAGAAGGAATTCCTCCAGATCAACAGCGATTGATTTTCGCTGGCAAACAACTGGAAGATGGTCGTACTTTGTCCGATTACAACATCCAAAAGGAATCTACTTTGCATTTGGTGTTGCGTCTTCGTGGTGGTGCCAAGAAACGCAAGAAGAAGAATTACTCTACACCCAAGAAGATCAAGCACAAGAGGAAGAAGGTCAAACTAGCTGTCCTCAAGTACTACAAGGTTAGTTGTTGTTCTACACAACAAAAAATAACGAGAGACAACAGACGACAAACAACATAACTTGGTCTATTGGAATTCTTGAGTCTTGTTGATCTTGAGCCAAAACATTATTAAACAAAATATTAAAGCTGAATAGAAAGAAAAATGCTTAGAGCAAATGATGTTGTGACCGTTCGTCGTCCTCGTCGTCGTCCGTTGTTGTTGATTGAACTCACCATCAATTGTGATTAAATACATTTTTTTCTTCTTATGTAGGTCGATGAGAACGGTAAGATTCACCGTCTGCGACGTGAATGCCCCGGCGAGAACTGTGGTGCTGGTGTCTTTATGGCTGCCCACGAGGATCGTCATTACTGCGGCAAATGCAATTTGACCTTTGTCTTCAGCAAACCCGAAGAAAAGTAAAATGCAAGCAGTAAAATAGAATTCGAGAGAGAGTTGTTTTTTTTTTGTATAAAAAAAAGGAAATAAAAAAGATTTTTATAAAAATGAGAAAAATCAAATAATAACATTGGTTTTGAGAGTTCACATGTTTTGTTTTTTTTTTTTTATTTTGAGGTTTTGAACTAGCTATGGTTTGGATTTGGATCTGAGAAATGGGCCAAGGTATGGTCCGGACGATTTTCCAGGCTTTGAATACATTTTTTCTTTGACAAGAGTACAGATATAACTACTGAAGAGATTTTTTCTTAGGGAGCGGGTATTGTGTATAAAAGCCTCGGTTAATTTTTTTTTAGCTCCTACTTACATGGATTTTAACGGTTGGTAGGGTTTCTGTTCCATTTTATAAATATGTATGGGTCACTTGACCATTTTCATTTAGCTTTACTGTCCACAGAGCTCTTGGTGAACTTTGTGCTTAGCTTAAGTATTTTCTACTTCAGAATGACCAATCACTTCTTCGTCTGCACTCGCGGCTTCAGCGAGGAGCAATTTTATCAAAAAATCTGATTTTTAGTGACTTTTGTATATCATTCAAGAATATTTTATTGATTTTTGTTGGCTATAGGTCAGTTGTCAATGAAGGATGTTATTTCATCGCCTTATCGGCACTTATGATTGATGTAGTCTTTTCTCGTATGGTAAGCATAATTACAAGCTAGATTAATATCCCCACTTATTATATTAAAGATCGAGTAAAATTTTGAGGCAGTCAAGGTCTTTGTGAATCTGGGCCCCACTAAACGAAGATTCACTTGCAATGAAGAAGAGCTCTCTCTCTCTCTCTCAAAAAAAAAAAACAAGGCAACTAATCCGCATCCGTGGAAAATCTTCCGTGGTGCTTTGAAAGAAATATTTTTCGGGGGAAATCCGTCCTGTTATGTAGAGTTAGAGTACCGATTAGTTAAAATTGTTGTGGATCAAAAAAAAAAACAAGTGTTTTTTCATTTATTTTAAATTAAATCAAAAGAATTGATCGTATTTATGAAATGGTTAGGACATTTAGTGGCGAATTTACGCCGCCGAGTTCATGGTTACGCTTCTGAGAGTTAACGCAACATAGAAAGATAAGGTTTAGCGATCAAGAGATTGACTAGACAAGAAATAGTTTTGAACTGTAACACAAACATCTGTATCGAGCCTTGTTATCACAGCCCTCAACCATCCGTACACATTCAAGACACTAACCAAAACTGCTATCTATTGGAGACCTAGATTAAATGTTTGGAGAATTTGAAAACTCTCGTAAACTACAAGCAAGTTCGAAAGGGTTAAAGAATTAACTACGAGAACGATCTAAAAGAGCTTCTCTAATAAGTATAATTTGGAGCAGAAGGAGCTTGACAGTTCATTATTGATTTGAGAAGAAAGGGAACCTATTTGTAAGTGAACTAGAAACAAAAGGGTTCAAATACAAAAGCCATTCAAAAGTAGTCGTATGCAGTTAAAGTAAATCAACTCAACTTTGTCCGTTATTATTTGAGCTTTTTTTATTGCTATTATTACTCCTATGCCCAGTGGAAGGCAACTGGATGAAATAAGTGCCCAGCAAGTGTCCAGTCTGACTTACCGCATTTTTCATTTAGATCCTCATTGCCTCTTTTTTTAGAGAATGATTGATACCGATGCCTTGAAGAACTTAAAAGCTTTTAAGCTCTTAATCAGCTTTAAGTTGGCCTGTTTTTAAATTGGATCCAGCCAGCATAATCTGATTAAAACCTAATTAAAAAAACAGAATCGAAGTCGGATAGCCTTTTCCAACACCAAAATAAAACTCATCACAAAAAAAATGAATAATAACACACATGTCTAGGTAATTATTTGTGCGGCTTAAGCGAATATAATACTAAACTTTTGTTTATTTGTTCATCAATAAATTGTCGGTCTACCACATAATAACACATATCTCTTTACTCGTCTAAAAAACAAAGTAACGGATAAGCAAACAAAAATTATTTGTTATAATTAATAAACATTTTGTCGGCCTGCCGAGGATAAAATATAATTTGTAAAACTATAAGTATATAATCATATATGTATGTATTTGTAAGGAATCATAAATAATAAAAGAAAAACAAAAATAAAGTAGGTTATTTATATGGACTTGCGTGAAGAAAGCTCACGGTTCATGGTTATGCTCAAAACATCATCTATAATCATTTCGGCTATCTGCCAGGCGATCTCTTCTTGTATCTTATCTTCAGGTATATTAGCTAGCTTTCTGACCACATTTTTTATGGTACTACTTCCCATGCCAGCCAAAGACCAATTCTTTGACGTTGATGGACATATTTCAAAATCCCTTTCATAACGTCCCAGTGAATTGACACGTCCAAATTTCAAACCATGGCTATTGGCTTGATGCCTTTGCCATAACATATCGGGATTGACAAAATGTCTGGAATCAATGTGCATATCGGGAGTATTGTTATTCGTTGATGATGATGTGGATGTGGAGGTACTCTTTTGGGAGTGGTGGTGTGTGCTGCTATGGCTCTCCATAGCCAACAGTGTATTGTGCTGTGAAATGAAATGCTTATGCAGATCTTTTGAATTTTTGTTTGTGCAATCTGACATGGTTTTGCGGTGTTTAGAGATTCTTGGAGTCTCTGTCTGGTTAGTAGCAATATCCAGTCGCTTATTATCACTCAATTTGGATTGAAGTTCAATAACAAACTTTGAGTAGAGCTGAGATTCTATAAAACCCGGAAAGAATTCCCTCTCCAAGTAGTGTTCGATGATTTTCAACGGCCTGTCAAAGCAATAACAAATCCTTGAGGTCGATTCATTGCTGCATATACACTCCTCAATAAGGCAGCGGATATTTGGTGAGATTCTTAGTGGACAATCGGCTTGCAAGGAAAAGTATTTTTCATAAAGAATCATCGCGTCCGATTGGGCTTCGTTGCGATTGGAGTCACAAATGGATTCGCTTTCATAATGCTTTCGAAAATGTATGGCAGCCATCCAAAAATCCAGGCAATTACGTTGATTTTCCTGCTCTAAATACTCCATAAAGTAAAAGAGAGCTGATTCGCTAAAGAGTATGTCATTGAGTGTCATCTCAGAGCTACTAAGGAACTCAATGCAGTATCTGCAGTATAAATCACTCTGTAGAAACTCGTTCAGGTAATCGAGTTCGAGCTTTTCCAGAGCATAATGCTGAGCATTTTCGAAAAGATTCGTTGGAATTTTCTGCTTTTGACATGATTGCTGCCTGTCATCAGAGCAAAGAACCAATGAAATTTCGGAGAGTATGCCAACCGGAAGCGAAACGTATTGCTCCGAGCTAGGCATGAAATACTTTTTGTAAATGGAAATGGCATCTGTTGTTTTACAAGATGTGTGTTTGGAACTTGTGCTGGTCGTACTTTCAGATCTAACAAGCTGGCGTTTGTTCTTTTCAGCGTAGATTTGGCTTTTCTCGTCGTCGGTAAGAGATTTTTGCATGGACAGGTCGTAGGTGGCCTTTGCACCAGGTACATTGTCTTTGTTGTGCGTGTCAGGGTGGTCGTCACTGTCCTTCAAAAAAGAATTAAAAGACCAAAATCAGTAAGTCAAAATAAAAAAATTATTAATATAGATTTGAAGATGCTGATGAATAACCGAGTCAATGGTCAATTACAAAATTACACAAGCTTCCTTAAGCTGGACAATTTTTTATCCGCACCATTTTACTGATTGTACGTATGACTTGCTGCAAAATAGAAGCTTTCAGTTAAAAAGTGCGATAAGACAGACCAGTCATAATCAAGATAAAAACTGCAACATCTGTGCGGTCACCATACAAATCAATGCTCCAAAGGAACTGATAAGCAACACGAATATGAAACAGCATCCGGGTATATGTACTGCTTGGAAACCAATTAGTAATCATTTTTAGGTGCCACCGGCATCGTAACAAACTCAGAAGCTTATAAAATTCCGCGTAGGTTTTGACAATGTAAATAAGTTAAATTTAAGTGTACTTACCTTGATTACCTCAGCGCCAGATTTCTGGCTTCGTAATGAAGCCTCGTCACTGTTTAAATCATCGGAAAGGCTACAAAAACAGCAATCTTCTTCAGAGTTTTTGCATTTCTTCTCGTTTTCCGATGCAGTTTTGAAATTCTCTGTGTCGAGGTAAAACTTTATCAGAGGCAAAGCCTTCTTCGCCTCCAGGAACTGCACAAAATAGATTAAGCAGTTTTTTTCCTTGATAATTGCATTGAGATTCATAGACAAACGTGAACCATACTCAAATATTGGTTCTTCTTCGTTTGTGTCATATATTTCATCGATGTAGGTAGATTCTTCGTTGGTTGAACTACTTGTCGTTGATAAACTAATGGAATGTCTTTTTGTGTCATTTCTACCCGGCTGGGGAGGACGTTCACACGAAGTTCGTGCAGGTCTTTTGAAAATTTTAAACATTTCGGCCTATTTTTAGGGTCTGGTAGGGTTTTACATCAGATGGCTGCTGAAGAGAATTACGCTGCGGTGAGGTCATTTGCTTTTGCGATTTCTTTTTTGTTTTTACTTAAGCTGGAAGATGGCCACATAGACTGCTTTTTCTAAAGTGAAGTCCGTAATCCGGGTTCGATCTTAGTTCTAATGGAAAGAGTTCTGGTTAATCTTTGCTTTTCTTCAGATAATGGTTAATATTTACAGTTGTTTCTTAAAAATTCAAATATCTTTTTCATTTTGTAAATTGATCTTTTGTTTCTTGTATATTGTTTAAATTTTATAACAAGAAAAAAAACAACAAACTGCGTTTCTATCAAAATTAAAAGTCAGCTGGAAATGACGTATGACGTTTACAGGGAAGAGTGATGCCAAAGTGATTGTATTGTTTCCCTGAAGCCTTGTATATAAAATCTATAGTAATGGAACGTGCAGAATCGACGGTGTCGGCCTCGCACGCTTCCACACAATTTACTCATTTACAGACTTTGTGTGGACCACGGACCAATAAGATACAGACCGCCAACTCACTGTATGGTTTCTCTTTTTGCCTACAAGCTAAAAATCAGCTGATATGCCATTTATTTTGAGAGTGGGACGATCTCCCTTGCTTTTAAAACCCATTTAGCAAACACACCTACAAAATAAATGGCATACGCAGGTATAGTTGCCATTACAAAATGCACAGAGAGAGATGTACACGTATTCACAGACTGGAAAAAATATTTCGAGGGTGTTTCAGGCAAGAGGAGTACGAGTTGGCGGTCTGTATATGGTGTGGACTTTAAGAATGACGAGACTCAAGGTGGCTTTACATGGAGTTGCAAATGCAGACGAAAACGCAACAACAACAATCATAGTGCAGACGATGAAAACGAACATGTTCATCTTCACTATAATTTTCAAGCTGCATCTATAATTTTCCTATAATCTGCATCCATGAAGACCGTCTGCATTTTTGCCTTCCCTCTCTATCACACAAGTATGATTTATTGATTTTGCATCCTCTTTTTTGCAAATCAGGGCTCGCAGCTCCATGTAAAGGCACCTTCAAGTTGCAGAGAATAGGTCAAAATTGAAAGAATAACAATTGAGTGCATATGAATTCTGCATGAGTGGAATTGTCTTTTGAGGATGGGTTTGTGTGTAGTAGGATTTTATTATTTTTTTTTTTGCTTTGATGGATTTTGGTGGAAATGTATGGCAGCCATCTTTAATTTGAATTTTTTTGAATTGCTGTGATGGATTTTGTTGGCCTTGAAGAGGAAATGTATGAAAACGTTCATATTTCATGTGGCAGCCATGGTTGCCAATAAATAAATTTGTCTAGCAAAATAATAATGTTTGGTGATTTAGGTAATTATTGTGGGGCTTGCACTTTAGTGTATAGATGCACTAAAGGATTATAGGTATGCGGTATTTGAGGATTACCTATATAAGTTAAGTGTATTAAAAATCGAGGACGTGTATATGGGTTGAAACAAGAAAAAAAATAAAGCACATGAATTCTAGAATTATTAATATATGCAACCTACTTTATTTGATTGCCGCTTTTCTTATATAAAAATCGGTTAACATGATATGTTGTGTTTGAACTTAATAAGTACCTATATTCTGAAATACTAAAAACGAGAAATTTCTATAAAACTATTTCTTTTCAAATAATTCTAACCTTCCCTTTCCTAAAGAAAACTAGACTTATGTAGGTATATGATTTTTACAACGATTGCACAAATGACTATAGGTATAAAGAAACAAAATTTTTAAAAATGCATAGGTACGCAAATATTTACACAGGAAATTACTATTAAAGGTAAAAAAAAAACCATATAAATTTTGCAGAAACCCGTAGAGGTGGCAATCATATCGCAGTACGCTTGAAATCTTTGCAGCAAGATTTTTCACCGTTCTAACATCCATAGCTAAAATTGTTATTGAGTGATTTTTTTATTGGGAAGTGATTGTGTGAGTGTATTGTGTTGAAATTGAAATTTGGCAAATTCTTGCTAACTGTGCTGGTCATAGATATTGGCAAAAAAAAAATGCACGACTGGGTTGCACGAACTTGCTCTAATGTCTGAGAATTGTTTATTGGCTGCATAACTTATATTTAAAATTATTTCGCAAATTCTTCTATTTTTCAAATTCAATTAAGAGTTTTCTCAGAAAAATTAAGTAAATTAAATTTCAAAAATTGTTTTTTTTTGAAAACTTTTTGAAAACATTTTTCAAAAAAAATTCAAAAACTATAGTCCATAAGTATTCAGCAAATACATTCATACCTATATATTTTTGAAAAAAATAATGGTCAGTTTTCAAAATATTAACTTTTTTCCAAAAATTTAAAAAATGTTTTAAAAATACATACAAATATTTTTAAGAAATATCGGTATGCAGTATAAATTGAGCTATCTACACCTTTATATGTGTGAAATTTCAAAAGTATCGGTTGAGCCGTCATTGAGATAGTCGAAAGTAAAAAAAAAAACGGTCCCATGGAAAGTATCTTTTTTAGACATTTAAACCTAACGGCAGGTACCATTATTTTTTGTTTTGCAAAAAAATTAAATTTCCCATCTGTAGGTACCTATACCTACCTACTACGATATAAAAAAAAACTTTTTTTTCCACGAATGCATAACTTGCCTTATAATACCTATAATCGCAAGTAAAAATATTGAAAATTGCAAAAAATATATAATATCAAAATATTTCGAAAATCAAATATTTTTTTTTTAATTATTAAAAATGACTACAATGACTACATATTTATTAAATTGAAAAATATGTATCTACATATTGTAATGTTTTTAGTCTTGGGTTCGAAATTAAAACTTATTTTCCTTTCTTTTTCAATCACCACTACTATCTCTATAAATGAAACTCACTTTTATCTAAGTTCAAACTCTTTATTTATTTCTTTATCTTAGCACCACTAATTATTCACCATTTATTCGTTACCACGGTTAAAATGAAACTGTGCCCATTTCCGAATAAAATGTCCTATTTATACTTGGGATCAAGTTTCCCGAACAGTCTAAGTCTCGAACCTTTCGGAATTGTCAAGATGCTTTAAAAGCTTTCAGAGCTTTCAAATTCAACATTGTTATTCAGCAGAATCATTCAGCAGAATTGTTCAGAATTTTACTGTAGTATAGACAAAAACCATATAGTAATATTTCCGTAGTAGAAACAAAAACCATTCATAAGACTGTAGTTGAGACAAACACTATTCATGTAACATTGCCCCCTTCTTAAGATTGTTCGTCCCGAACAAGTCTATCACTTCCCTGGCCATTGTAGCGGCATAGTCGGTCCCTGTGAACAACTTTCATTTTGCCTCTAACACCTCTCTGAATGCGGTAAACAACATCATTGATTCTGGTGACAACTTTGTAAGGGCCTTCCCAATTTTGCTGGAGCTTCGGTGACAGTCCCTTTTTCCGATGGGGGTTGTATAACCACACAAGATCTTCCACTTGAAACCCTGTCGTCGTTGCATGTGCATCATAACGTGTTTTCATGCGATCACTGGCATCCTTTATCTTTGTTCTGGTCCTTTCATGAATATACATGAGTCTCTTTTTGAGATCCTCCACATATTCTTCTTGGCTTTGTGGCTCATTGGGAGGGCATCCAAATTTCACTTCACTTGGTAGTCGCATTGTTGAACCAAACAAGATTTCATAAGGAGTATGTCCTGTAGTGCTATGAACTGCGCTCCGATAGCTCATTAAAAACAGTGGAATGCATCGGTCCCAGTCTCGTTGACAGTCTTCCACTACTTTGGAAAGGTGTTCTTTGAGCGTTCTGTTAAACCGTTCTACCATTCCATCTGATTGTGGATGCAGCGGTGTTGTCCTTGTCTTATGAATGCCAAGGAGTGAGCAAACCTGTTGGAAGATATTTGACTCGAAGTTCCTCCCTTGGTCAGAATGGAGTTCTTTAGGTACACCAAATCTACTTATCCAATTGAAGACAATCTGATCCACAACCGTTTTTGCTTCTTGGTTTGGAATGGCAAACGCTTCAGGCCACTTGCTGAAGTAATCCATGATCACGAGAATATATCGGTTTCCATCGTTGGTTTCAGGAAAAGGACCTGCAATATCCATTGCAATTCTTTCGAAGGGTGCTCCAACGTTGTACTGCTGCATCGCACTTTGAATTTTTCTGCCTGGTCCTTTTGTAGCAGCGCAAGTGTCACATTTCCTGCACCATCTTTCGACGTCTTCTTTTGCATGAAGCCAGTAGAAACGATCTCGGATCTTTTCCAGTGTTTTGTTAATTCCCAAATGGCCTCCAGAAGTGCCATCATGCATCTCACGGAGAACTTCATTGACTTTGGACCGAGGCACAACTACCTGCATCACATATGACCTGCCATCTGCGGATTCCCACTTCCGTTTGAGTACACCTTCTTGTACATGGAGAGAGTTCCATTGAGCCCAATAGGCTTTTAGCACCGGGCTTCTATCGGAAATGTCAACCCATTGTGGTTTCTCCTCGTGCTATTTCCATGCAAGGATGGGTTCAATGTCAGAATCTTCTTGTTGAGCATTCCTAATTTCCTCGTTACTCCAGCCAGCAATGGGCTCGGCTCTCACTCGTTGAGTGACTAGGGACTCCTTTTCTTCCTGACGTGAACAATGCTTGCAGTTCGATTTACATGGTCGTCGGGATAATGCATCTGCGTTGGAGTGTAGTTTTCCTTTTCGATGTTGAATCTCGTAGTGGTATGTCTGCAACCTCTCAATCCACCTTGCTACTTGTCCTTCGGGATTTTTAAAGTTCAAAAGCCACCTTAGCGCTCCATGGTCTGTTCTAAGGAGGAATTTCTGCCCATAGATGTACTTATGAAAATGTTTTGTAGCTAGTACTAGAGCTAGAAGTTCCCTCCTGGTCACGCAATAGTTCCGTTCTGTCTTCGAGAGCACTTTGCTGTAATATGCTACTACCTTTTCTTGGCCATCATGAACTTGGGACAAAACAGCCCCAATTCCAACGTTGCTTGCGTCTGCATCGATGATGAACTGTTTCCCAGGAGTAGCATATGCCAGAACTGGAGCGTTACAGAGGCGTGCTTTTAGTTCCTGGAAACTTTTCTCGCACTCACCTGACCATTTGAACGGTTTTCCTTTCTCTGTGAGTTGGTGCAGGCTTTTCGCAACTCCAGCAAAGTCTTTCACGAATCGCCTATAATATGTGGCTAACCCAAGGAAACTTCTCAGCTGATGTTTATCTTGTGGAGTTGGCCAGTTCTTCACAGATTCCACTTTCTCTGGATCGGTTTGAACCCCTTGAGACGAGACAATATGTCCTAAATATTTCACTTCAGTCTTGAAAAAGGTGCATTTGTCTGGATTCAACCTAAGATGAGCTTCTCGAAGCCTTCGGAAAACTTCTCTCAAGTTCCTGCAGTGTTCGTCAAATGTTTTCCCAAAAACGATGACATCATCCAAGTAAACCAGGCATGTCTTCCAAGTAAGCCCTTGTAAAACGCATTCCATCAAACGCTCAAATGTTGCCGGAGCGTTGCACAGGCCAAAGGGCATAACTTTGAATTGCCACAGACCATTACCTGTCGAAAATGCGGTTTTCTCTCGATCTTCTGGGTGAATTTCCACCTGCCAGTACCCACTTTTCAGGTCCAAAGTTGAAAACCATTGAGCTCCTGCCATTGCATCCAGAGTGTCGCTGATCCTGGGCAGAGGGTAGCTGTCTTTCTTTGTGACATCGTTCAGCCTTCGGTAATCCACGCAGAACCGGGTGCTTCCATCCTTCTTTTTGACTAGGACCACTGGTGATGCCCAAGGGCTTTTGGAATTCTCGATCAAACCTTCTTTCTGCATCGTCGAGATCATATCCGTAACCTCCGCCTGTTTGGCTAGTGGAAGGCGCCTTGCAGGTTGACGGATTGGCCTTGCATCACCAGTATCGATGCGATGTTGCACCAATTGTGTTCTTCCGTATGGTTTATCCTTTGAAGCGAAAATATCAGCAAACTCATTAATAAGGCTTCCAGCAACCTGTTGTTGTTGTTGACTTAGCTTGCAGAATTTTAGAATTTTGGACCTTAAAAAGTTGACTTCTACAGGATTTCGTACTTCTTCATCGGTGATTCTTGTTATTGCTGCCACTGGACCACATTGTCCAATAACTTCTCCTGCTTTAAGGTTGACTTCATAAGGTTTGATGTTCACTATTCTTACAGGCACCATGTTGTTCTTAGGTGCGGCAAGCGTTTTTCCCACGATGTAGTTTTGGGAACGTTGTTCAGAGTCCGGTTCTACAAAAAGGTATCGATGGTTCCCTGAATCGCCTTTTATGTTTGTCCAAACAAAGACTTCTGAAGAGGGAGGCAGGCGTAGGTCTTCTTTGACGACAGTTCTCAGGGTTGACGAGTTTTCGTTACCATAGATCATCGGAATCTCGACATTTCTATATTTCAGAACCTGGTTACCGATATCCAGAATTACTCCATGTGCTTTCATGAAGTCAATTCCGATAATGCACTCATCGCAAATATCTGCCACTAGGAATTTATGTGAAAACTCCAGTTCTGCCAATCGGATTACTAGTTGTACTTTCCCATATACTGTAGCTGACTCACCTGTTGCCGTCTTCAGACAGTAGCTATTGGTGTTGTGTAGCCATGTCATCTTCACCACGTCTCTTCTTACAATGGAGGCGGTGGCACCGGTATCGATAGTTGCCACATATTTCTTGTCGTTTATAGCTGCTTCCATTGTCAGACTTTTATTGTCTCGTTTAGTCTGCGAGACCTGGATCGTAGTTCTGGGGCCATCGATACCCGGAACCAGCTTCTGCTCCGTGAAGTTGGTTCTTACTCGTTTCCCAGTTGCAGCAGGGATTTTGTGAGTCTCCTCTTCGCTGTTCCTCCTGCTGCCGCAATGTTGGCAAACTCCTCTTCTTAACGGCATACGACACTGGCGCTGGAGATGTCCGGTCCTGTTGCAGTTCCAGCATCGAAGAGGTCCATCACGAGAGTTGCTCTGGAATGTCGTTCTCTGGCAAGCGCACTCCTCTACAGTTACTTCTCTTACCCGATGAATGCTTTGAGAAGCCTGTTCCGCTGCTTCCATGGTGAGCGTCCGTTTTCCGGCCGTTCGTACTGCTCGCTGGAGGTTGATGTCAGCTAATCCACGGACAAATGCTTCAGCAGCAAATTGGTTGATAATTTCCTCACCCGCCGTTGGATATGCCAGGTGAGCCAGGCGTTCGATGTCTGCTTGGAGCTGTTGAAGAGTCTCACCTCTTTTCTGAACCCTGGTGTTAAGTTGGACCCGGAAAACTTCTTGCATATGGCCATCTCCAAAGCGTTTTTCAATCGCCTGAGTAAGAGCTTTGAAGTTGCCATGTAACTCTGCTGGTATTGTTTGCAGTAGTTCTGCAGCAGGTCCTCTGAGAGCAAGTGTTAGTGCAACAAACTTTTCCTCGTCGTCCCAGCCGTTTGTTGTCGCAGCTGCTTCAAATTGTCTTTTGTAGATCGTCCAAGAAGTTTGTCCATCAAAAGTTGGCGGATGCATTTCCTTTCTTCGTATGCAGTCACCAGAACTTTCTCTTATTTTAATTTTTCTTACCTTGTCCAACTCCTTTGCATATTTTTCGAATTTGTCTTCAACTTTCTCGAACCTTTCATCTACAGTCAAAATTTGTTTTTCGATGCTTTCGAGACGCTCGTCAGCAGCAACAAACTTGCTTTCAATGTCAGAGAACTTTCCTTCAAGGAGGTTTTTCTGGTCTTCAAAACGTTCTAGAAGTTTCGCTTGTTCATTCTTTTGTTCGTTTCTTTGCTCTTCTAGAAGATTCTTCTGCTCGTTTCTTTGCTCTTGAAAACGCTCAAGAAGAAGAGCCATCATATTGGACAAGTCGGAATTATTACTTACATGCTCTTGTTCCTCTTCAATTTCAACATCGACGAGGAATGTGTCCGGATTTTCGTTTTGCTGAGTCATATTTTCTTGCAGTCTAATAATGAGGTCATTTTTGGTTCCAGCAGTAGGAAGACCCCGACTCTTTAACACTGCTCTAAGTTCAATCAAGTTAAGGGCATTTACCAGTTTACCCATAGTCACTTTATCACTTTTCACTTCTATTTGTTCAAAGTAATTATGTTCTTAAGTTTTATTTCACTTCTGACACCACTGTAATGTTTTTAGTCTTGGGTTCGAAATTAAAACTTATTTTCCTTTCTTTTTCAATCACCACTACTATCTCTATAAATGAAACTCACTTTTATCTAAGTTCAAACTCTTTATTTATTTCTTTATCTTAGCACCACTAATTATTCACCATTTATTCGTTACCACGGTTAAAATGAAACTGTGCCCATTTCCGAATAAAATGTCCTATTTATACTTGGGATCAAGTTTCCCGAACAGTCTAAGTCTCGAACCTTTCGGAATTGTCAAGATGCTTTAAAAGCTTTCAGAGCTTTCAAATTCAACATTGTTATTCAGCAGAATCATTCAGCAGAATTGTTCAGAATTTTACTGTAGTATAGACAAAAACCATATAGTAATATTTCCGTAGTAGAAACAAAAACCATTCATAAGACTGTAGTTGAGACAAACACTATTCATGTAACAATATTTATATTTTTCAAACCCCGTCGGCATTTAGCTTTTATTTGAAATATATTATTTTACATTATTAGCATTTGAAACAAAAATACTGCTTTTCTACTTGTCTATGCAATTCCATACAAACGATTTCCCTTGTATGTATAGGTGGAAAATACAACCAATTCCACTCAGTTTCCAAGCAACAGCTCAACTCAACATTTATTTCATTACTTATGATATGACATTCTAAACAAAATTTTCTATTATTCTTGCAACATTCTATTCTTCTTCGCGATTTTCTCTGCCAGCACATTGACAGCGACATCCAACGTTCAACAATCGCGTAATTTTATACTCATTGACGCCATTACTATAGTGTCTATATACAAAGCCTGAAGTTTCGATATCGAGTAGATGCCATTGTATTTTTGATGTAATTTTCTATTGACAATAGCGGTATTCACGATCTGGTGTAACTTGTCTTGCATCATTGTAAAAGTGGAGAAGTGCTACGTTTTCTTGCAATACAACTACAAATATACTGCCTGTCATTTTGTTACACTTTTGCACTTTATCTATACCTCAACCCCATTGCAACAGGAAAATACAACGGTGCAAAATTTGTACTTTTGATTTTGACATTTGTGTCAACCTGATTTTGACATTTGTGTGAGTTTTGCTACAGATTGGATATGGAAGAAGTGAGCTCACGATCTAGAAGAAATAAAAACAATTTCGCACTTTTACAATACTTGTTTGCACCAGATCGTGAATACCCCTAATATTCATTGCATAAACTATAGTATTCCCACTTGAGGTGCGCCATCTATCGACGAACAACTAAGCTCTTTCTTTCTGTAATACTATGTTTCCACCGGCGTGATTTAGCTAAATCACTTGATTTAGCTAAATCATATAATTAATTAATAAAATTAATTAATTTCTATTTTAAACTACGATTTCATAAGGGCAAAAGATAATTTCGTAGAAAATATCCAAATTCGACTTCATTTCTCATAAAATTTTTTTATTTGGACGAATTATGTGAAAACAAATCAAACGCAACTAAATTGAAAGCAATTGAAAAGATATTTTCTAAAATGTCAATTTGGAAACAAAATCCAAGGCAACGGCAAAAGTAAACCAAACAAAATAACAATTTTAAAATAAAGTCCAGTGCCACGGCAGTAGTTAACAAAACAAAACAAGAAGAAAGAATTAAAAGGTTGTACAAATAATGAAAAAGAAGGAAGATAGCTTGGTGTCAAACCAAATGCGCAAGCCTAGATGAAAATACTTTTTTAAGAAATTTCCAAATTACCTTATTTCGGCGCTAATGAAAACGTAGTATGTATTATAAAAGAGTTTACAATCAATTTTAACGTGAAGATATACATATTCACAAAGTGCCGGCTGTATGATTTTTTTTTTGACGTTTGAATTTTTGTAGGTGTGTTTGCTTAGTATCACAACAAGTTAAGGTGTGTTTGCTTTGAAAACCAACAAGTTTTCGGCAGGTTTTAAAACTAGTCGTTTACAAAACTTGTGTTTAGCAAAAATGTACGGTAAGACTTGTGTTTTCGTTTAGGTTTTGGGGGTTTTTAACGAAAACCTAGTTTTCAGCTCACCCTCTGCCTGTGCATTTAATTTTTTCGTGTATTGGTTTCCCATTTAAAATGCATGGGAGATCTTAAGGAAGAGCTTTCACATACTCATAATAAAATGTACATCAAGCTTGTAGGCGAAAAGTAAGAACCATATAATGTTATGTCTGTGTGGTTTTAAGAAAGCAGCAAAACAGTTAAAAACAGTCGCTCAGAAAATAATAAAAAGATTCTAAAGTTTAATTGAATTTTTTTTTTTAATAACACGATTGTTTTTTTTTTTTTTTTAAATTAATAATACAAATATTTAAAAAAAAAGAGTTATTACAATATGGCAGCAATGCGCTTATTGAATATATTTTATTTTGTAAATAATGTTAACTTTACGTTCACAGATTGATAACGTCTACATTTAAACTTTTGTACATAAAAGTCAATATATCAGTGGCTTCTTCAATGCGTTTAGTTGTGGGTTTTCCGGCTCCATGACCTGCCTTGCTATAAACCCGCAGCAATATTGGTTTCTTCTGGACATCAGACTTTTTAACTGCCTCTTGTAAGGCGGCAGCGAATTTCAAAGAATGCAATGGACTAACACGATCATCATGATCAGCTGTTTGAATAAGTGTTGAGGGATATTCCTCATTACCTGAAAGGATACGAAAAGAAAGAAATATTTGAATAGTAGTCGGAAAATTCTCACTTAAGTAAAGGTCTTTTAAACGGCTTACACTTGAGTTTTAGTTTACATACCATTTTTGGGAACATGAACGTTGTGAAGGGGTGAGTACTTCAGGAGGTTATCAAAATGTTCCTTGTCGGATGGATTGCCATAGTCCGAGCACCAAGCATGTCCAATTGTAAATTTATGGAATCTCAACATATCCATTACTCTGAAGTGAAATAAAAAAGAAAACATTATCAACCGTCTAAAAGTCAACTTAATCTATTTAACTTACCCAACTTGAGCTACAGCTGCAGCAAACAAGTCCGGACGTTGGTTAATACACGCACCGACCAGCAACCCTCCATTGGAACCTCCCTGAATAACTATACGATCTTTGCTAGTGTAGTTGTTACTTATCAAATATTCAGCTGATGCTTGGAAATCATCAAATACATTTTGTTTGTTCAACAAACGACCACTATTATGCCATTTCTCGCCATACTCTCCTCCACCACGAATATTCGGAAAAGCCAGCACTCCATCGAAGGTGTCAATAAACATTAAACCAACAATCCCAAATGATGGTTGTATGCTAATATTGAATCCACCATATCCATAAAGAAGGCACGGCCTTGGTGTGACGGTTTCTTTATTCTTTCGAATTATAAACATTGGAATTTTGGTTCCATCTTTACTGGGATAAAATACTTGTTCGACTTTATAGTCATTGCTGTTAAAACCCTCGAGGTTAAGGGTTATCTCCCGAAATAGCGTCGGCTCTTCGTTGGGCTTGGCAAAATCGAATTGATAAATTTTCCCAGGGGTTAGAAATGAGGTGAAACTATAGAATATTTCAGAGTACTTCTTTTCACCTGAAATACTTCCAATTGTTCCTATGTCAATGTTGAATGTTCTTATCAGTTCGCCAGTTTCAAGAGAATGAGCTCGAAGGACACTCTAAAATTTAAATAAATAACAAAAATAACAATAACAGTACCTATCTGATTCCATTCAGCCATTTACATGATAACTTACCTTAACATCACTGATGTACTCTAATAGGAGCTTATTTTCGTTAACACACATTACTCTATCCAAGACATCTTTTTCATGCTCCTTACATAGAAAGAAATATTGAATTTAAAAATTCTGAATAAAAAGTTACTTTGAAACACAAGTACACGTACCGGTATTAAGGTTGTCCAATTTTCTTCAGCTGGATTCTCCAAATCGATTGCAATAACTCTATAATTGGGGGCATTTTTGTTTGTTCTCAAAAAAACTTTTGACCCGGTGTTTGTAATAAACTTAAAAAACAAAAATGGAAAAATAAGGCTCAACAATAATCTATATACATATTTTTCCAACCATACATCATAATCAGATTCGAATTTGGTAACGATTTCATGGATTTCCAGCTTTGATTTGATCTCTCCGGCTTTTTCTAAATCAGCAAAGTACACAATATTATCGCGACAGTCTTTCACAATCATGAGAAGAACATATTTCCCACAATCCGATACTTCTGATCCTCTAAAAAAAAAAAAAAAAACACCATAATTGTTCGATTTAAGTATTGATCTCGGTTGCGCTACTAACATTCTCCATGATGGCTGATCTGGGAATTCAACGACAAGAACATCTTTCTCTTGTGGCTCACCAATACGATGGTAGTACAATTTTTGATTCTCATTTTGTTGTGTCTCAGATCCGTCGGTTTTGCCAGCTTGATCGGGATAACGCTGTTGAGAATATAAACTTATATGAATGGCCATAAGTAGTCTAGTTGCTTAAGATTTTAAGAAACATAAAAAACAATATAAGGTACATCTTCTGCTCCTCAAGTTAATTCTAACGATGACTTATATTTACTTACACCATAGAAAAATCCTTTGTTATCCTTGGTCCAGGTAATGCAAGAAAATTTAACCTTTTCGAGCGTTTCTGCAAAATCTTTTCCCGTTGCAACGTCGCGGATTTTAATTTTTATCCAATCCGAACCACTTTCGCTTATACCGTAGGCAAAATATTTACCATCTTCTGAGAAAGCTGTTTGAGATAAGGCTACTGTACCATCGACTGATAAAGCATTTGGATCTAAGAACACTTTTGGCTCACTGGACAGAGTTTCTTGCTGATAGAGAACGCTGGAATTGTAAGTTCATTATTTTAAGGTTTCAAGAGTTTTGAGGTACATTGCAATTCCTAATGACTGTTTAGAGTGTGAATGATTGAAATCATAGTAAGGAGATTGATTGATCCTGGTATTTAATTTGTATTTGGGTTGTGACAAATACCTAATCGGCGGACCTAACGTATTTTTTTTAAACCTAAGACCCAAGATTTTTTTTTCTTTTTTGTGGAAACCTGGGTGTCAAGAAAACTTTTGCTGGTCCTCGGTAAACTTCAATAAACAAAGGTATTATGATATTTTCTATGATTCCTAGAGTAATGTTGCAGTCAGATATTTGTTATTTATTTAGGAACTGATTTTTTTGACAGAAAACCCACCCCACCACAACCTGACATGCTCGCTCAGTGCGTATTTCTCAAATGAACAAAATTGTTTCCTGCTTTTTCTTTCCTCGACCTAGTGAATGAATGATATATACAAATTCAGATTCACCAAAAAAGTCGATGACAAGCGGGTTATTCTTTTCCTTAAGAAAGTGTTTGTTGAACAAAGAGGTTAGGCCTGAAATCACTCCAGAATATCTAAAAGGATTTTGATGAAATTCGGCACAGAGTAAGACTATAGTCTGGAACAGCATATAGGATACTTTTTATTCCGGTAAAATGTATGTAATAATAAAGCTCGGGCTTTAAAAGTAGCTAGATTATGAGAGACGACTCCTCAGGCTACATGCTACTTCTAGATCAACTGAAAGGCGAGCGAAGCCGCGGGTAAAGGCTAGTTAATAATAATTTTAACTATATGTATAAAGACCCAAGGTCTTTTTTGAATGCAAATTGCACGGCATTTGTTAAAAGGAATAGAAGATAGGAAAGAATTTTTGTTGGTACAATGAACTGAGAATTTAGGTGATATTTAATTGCTGCCCAGGCTAGGGCTCGAACCCACAACTCTTAGGTTAGGATCCAAGCACTTCATCCACTGTATCGTTGCCACAATGTATTTACCGAGTCGATGGAAATCGACTTGCGTTCGTACCTATTTTGGTGCACATTGTCATCTCAGAGTTCAGAGGAATATATTCCTGTTCCTTTGAAAATTGGTCCGAAAAGGTTGTAAGATGATTTGTTAAGAATGACAAATTTAAGAAAATGGGCCATGTAAGCAGACCATCCAGAAAGAGAATAGTCTTGATAGAATAGATTATGACAAATTATTATGGATTTCCATTTTGAGGCATAGTTAACCCTAACCTCTCCAATGCATCAATTTGCACGAGATATCAAGCTTTAATATTTCTGAATGTACACTATTTGGACTCAAAGTTTGAAAGTGCCACAAACTTTCAAAATTCAAAATTCGACCTAGCCATCTAAACAGGATAATTGAAGCCGTAATAAAAGTTTCATTGGGGATTGTACTTGTAGGTTGATAAATGTATAAAATGATTTATTCTTTTCAAGCAATAAAATTAAGCATCAACAAAAAATATCTACACAAAACAAAAGAACATGAAATTGATTTTATATTGTCGTTAAAATCATGGAAACGTCAATCTTGAATTGAGATTAAAATTACTTGTGCTCTTTTTATTTATGTAGGTAGGTACCACATTATTGAAATAACAATAATATAATCCAATCAATCTCCACCCAGTTAAAAGTCATTTTAAAAATAGCGTCAAGTAGTGTCAATTAAACTAACTAGCATAATGGGGCTATGAGTACGTTAATGGCTAGTGTATAAGTTCATAAAAAACGAAAATTGCCTTAATACAATGTACATCATAAGAGAAAGAATTTAAAATACAGGGTGTTCCTCAATTCCTCAATAAGTTGCCATTTTGTTGCAAGGTAAGAGGAGGATAGCGTTGGTAAGGTGGACATGAAGGAATAAGGATGATTTAAGATACTTGGAAAAGGAAAGTTGAGGAAAGGAAGGTATGAGTGTTCCAAGTTCCAGGGACGTGGCACGTCGGACGGAGGGGGGGGGGGGGACTTTAAACTAGCCAGCGAATAAAAACACAGATCAGGCTGAGAGAAAACAAAAGTTCGAAATAACCAATTAAAATAAATGACAGCGGACGGTTAAAAATAACAACTTCAAGGGCACTGCGGATGTTGTTGCGGTGTGGCCAATACCCTGCCAACCATAGGAGTCCTTGGCCATTTTTGGATTCCCACAAGATGGTGAATAATCGGTTTCAGATCTTACTATCTTCAACGACATGTTTTAGCTTCCGTCGTCAACAATATTTAATGGCATTATTCCTCGCGGAGATTTAAGAAAATGCTTACTTTGATTTACCCTGACCCATGTTAACGGTAATTGCACTGTTAGTACTCATGATGGGAACTTTTGTCGGCCCTTATTTTTAGGAGAAATAGGTACATACCTACTAATCTTTGTATGTGCTGTCTTAAGATATCCAGTCTCTAGCATGTTTCATTTTTCCTGTCCATGCTAATTTTTTTGACTTTTTTCAAGAGAATGCGTAAATAAACTTAATATTGTGCTATTTTTTGTTTGTTTTTGTTTTAATGAGCGTAACAATGATAAAAACAAAAGATTCTTGCGATAACCAGGAACAGAAACAGGTAATTTTTCTAACGAATTATTTTTAATGGAGGCCCCTTTTACTGTTGAACGATTTTGTCTAAGAATATACCCAAAAAACCTGCCTTAAAATGTTATTAAGTTTAAGTGACACCCTGTTATAGTTATATATAGGTAATGAGATGCCTTTTCGTTTTGTGTGAGAAAAATTGGAGTGTATGCTTGTACATCGTAAAATAATAATAAAAAACAATATTTATGTAGCACAATTGAATCTGGACTTTAAAACTTATTATTTATTCAGGTTTTTAAGGCTACTCCCGGGAGGCCTCAGTTTTCGTTTGATTTTATAACAAACACCCCACACAACCACCATTTACTTACCTTTGATTTTGAAGTCCAGAATTTTTGTAGAAATAATAGAAATCTCCATGTTTGGCTGGAACTCCATACTTTGGGAAATTCCAAAGTTTAGTCAACTTTGTGTTGATTTTCTGCCATTGTTCACAATTTTCTAGAAAAGGTTGACTGATCTTATTCTGTGCATCAACATATTTTTGAGTTTCTGCTGCATCAGGATCTTCCAACCAACGGTATACATCTTTAATCTAAGACAATGTTATATGATGTGTACATAGGAAGACTTCTTCACATTAATATAATAAATGTTTCTCACTTTTGTTCCATGAAAATCTTCTTCGACGGATTCGTCCTTACGTGCTTCGGGATAGTCAAATGATTGATTAGCAACCATAGTTTCTGCTTGAGATGTTATTGTTTTCTTATTGGAAGCTGGTGTGACAAATAAAGTTATGAATTTAAATTAAAGTGTAAACTTAAATATTATTTTTATACTGTACTTACAATAATAATTGATGGAATAATTTTTGTTAATTAAAAAAAGGTACTGATTTTGGTTATATCTAGTGCTTCGTATGTTTTCAATGCCAGCCAGGCGAAATGATGCAGCACGAATGATGGATCTCATTTTTATATGGACAAGACAAGAACAAGAGCATAAGTATATGCTCTTTGGACTAGAGTGAGAGTGACCGATTCTAATCTCGAAAAATATTTTTCTTGTGTCATTTTGATGTCAAATGTCAAAACAAGTGATGCCAAACTGGACATAAATAATATATCTTCAACTTTGCTATATAAAATATAGTACTAGGCTGACATTACACAATGTGTAAATATGTAAATTTGTTGGCCAATACCCAAAGAATCCAAAAAATTAACAGATCTCTTTCCTTTTGAAACGACATTACATGTAAGTTTTAATTAAGAAAGTTACTCATGTAAGCAACTTCTGAAAAAATTACTAATGAAAACAGCTCTGTAAGTGACTTACATCATTGTATATGAAATCTATAGTAGGCTGGGGAACGAGTATGAGATAACGGGGTTTGGAGACACATAGATGTCGCTGATAATTATCACATATTTAAACCAGAACGAGAATTTTGAAAAAAAGGTTTGGAGGCTCACGGTGTCGCCACAGTCGATCCTGCTATCCATATTACTATAGATTTCATATACAATGCTTACATCAAATTTTATCAATTTACGTAAGCTGTATTGTACCTACAGTGTATTAAACTTTGTGATAGAAATAGTAAACTTTACTAAATAAATGAATACATACATACATACGTAAGTTGAAAGAGAAACTTACAAGTGTAAACACGTTTTTTGACACTAACGGAAACCTCACATATTACACACCCAACAGTAATAAGTTTAAAACTTACAGGAAGCATTTCTTACTGTAAGTTCATCTATAGTGTAAATCTAACTGTAAGTTACTGTTGTAAGATTTACGTAATTGTAAGTAAAATTTACATGTGTATAATCTTAGCCCTATAATTAGGAAGTAATTTTGTTTGCAATTATCATCTGCTATCATCAGATTGCGTTGGATAAAGCAGCGTTCACACGCATACAAGACAATGCGACAATACTTAATTGTCGGCAGGCTAGCTCGGAGGACAATATAATGACAATTATTGTCTAGTCCTGGAAACAGTTGTTCACAAGGAACAATGATTGTCTTGTTTCATTGTCTTGGCCTCTGCATTGTCCCATGTGAACCCCGCTTTAAGCTATTCGTAACGATATATTGTGTCACTAGATGGCGACACGTTCAAACGCCATCTAACGTTTTCCTTCAATATCCAAAAAGAAGCAACTTTTCTTACTTGTAAAATAGTTGATAATTTATTATGTTGGCTCTTCGCTCTTCGGTATTCGGCCTGTGAAGAATATTTTTATATAGAATTTTGATGACATTAAAATGCCATTTAATATATTATAAGTATAACACATAAATTAGAATCGTTAAAGCTTGCATGGTTGGCAAGAGTTAAAACACTAAGGTTGACTACCAACTACCAGGTTGACGTAGTAAAAATACTTCTGTAAAGAAAAATAACATTATCAACCAAAATGATGTACATTATAACTAAAATTGAGACCCTTTTTCTGAACATGCCTATCATTCTTTTTTTTTTCTTTATTTACTTTCACTTTTATCACGAACGACGACATCTGCTTTATATACTAAACGTCAAAACAAACGCAAAAATAACGAAATGAAAAAATTCACTCGTGGTCTTCTTCTATGCATATTATATTGCATGTTAAGGCAAACGTAATTGAATATTATCAACGTGCACACCAATTGCAATTCTTGTATTTATTTACCTGAACATCATTAGAAACTCTTAGAGAAAACTTTTACATATTTTATGAATCGACAGTTGTTTGCAATCCTCTTTAAAGGTAGTTTCCAAAACTCACATCCCTATATTCAATAAGTTTTATTTATTTTTCTAATCTTGGTTAGGTAATTTTGAAATAAAAAACCATGTCGACAAGACGACCCAGAATCAAGGCCGCTGCCAATTTGGCCTTAGCTTCAAAACGTAAACCTAAAAGCAACGCTGACATAAAACTTGAAACAAAAGTAGATTCTGAAGAAAGGTCTGTTCAAGTGAAAGTTGAAAGTATCGTACCAGACGTGTCTGCAGAAAAAGCAACAACAAATGGGGATCAACAGAAAACTCAAGAAAATTTAATTGAGATTAAGCTCCTTCAAGAAACACACCCCTCCGAAAATGTTCAGAGTGCCACACTAATTGAGTCTATAGCTTCCATAGAAACTCCAGAAGCTACCAACTGCAATGATCCCATTCCACCAACACTATCACCCTCAGCTCTTGACGTAATCACTCTAACTGAGCCAATTGATCAATTCACACTTTCCCCTGAAATTGTAGGTACTGTCATTCCGAATGAGCCCATACAACCGTTGCCATCACCACTAAACAGTCCAGAGATCTTACAGAACTCATCTGGAAAAACCTTACAAAGCTTTGAAGATGCCTTTAAATATCCCTTCAATCCCAATTACAAACGCCCTTCGGCAGTTGTAGCGCCTGTAGAGGAGAATGTCGCCTCTGATTTTGAAGATAACATCCTGCACATGGATTTGCAGAAGTCACCCGGGTTCCCTATGTCGCCGACAAAGTCACGACAAAGAATACGACCAACGCCAATATTTGGTCAAAGACGAAATAGTTTCGTTGGCACTAGTCCCTCTCCGCACACCGAAGATGAGCCAACAGGAACAACACGCCAAAGAAGTTCAAACAGTACATCATCAGATGTATCAGGAAGTTTTCTAATGAGAAAATTGGCAGCTGGAAACTTGGGTCGAATACGAACCGAATCTGGTTGCTCTACAATTTCCGAGTCTCGGGGATCTACTAGAAAGATCCCCAATGACGAACAAACCAAATCATACAGAAAAGAGCTGCACATGCGTTTAAATGGTGGAACTCCGGACAAGTCGACATTAAAAATGTTTGATCTCATTTATTATAACCCGACTACAAATCCTATGGAGAAAAAGCCAATAGGAATCACTCAAGCTGGAGACAAATCTTCCGAAGTAGTCATTGAAGCAGAATCGAAGAAAAATCCCACTACAACAGAGTCTGCTATGCCAGTGCCTCAATTGAAGCTTGGTTCCAATGGAGAGCTGATGATTGATGAAATGAGTTTGGAAATCGAAACAACTGCCGAAGTGGAAGCACGCAAAGTTCTCGCCAATACTGGATTGATATATCACGATGAAAACACTAGCGGCGAAGGATTCTATAAGAGATCCAAACGCACAAAAGACTGGCAGCCTGAGGAAACAATAAAATTTTATAGATGTCTGCAAACTGTGGGAACAGATTTTTCTTTGATGTTGACTCTATTTCCGAATCGCACGAGACGTGATCTTAAGTTGAAGTTCAAGAAAGAGGAACGTTGCAATTTGAATTTGATTAACAAAGCATTACTCTTCCCTGGAACATTTAATATTGAAGATTTGAAGGATCAACTAGATGCTGAAGATAAAGAGCGACAAGAGCAAGAGAGATTATGGAAGGAGATCAAAGCAAAGGAGGCCAAACACACAAAAAAGGTACTTACATTATTTTAAAATTACATTTTTATTTTAAGGGTCTATTTTCTTTTAAAGTGTTTTAGGGACTAACAGATTATTTGAATGTAAATTGAAAACGGGCATGCTCAGACTCTATTTCAAATGATCCCTAAGCCGAACTTAATCCAAATTACATGAGTTTGAGTTCTTTGGTCCATATTGATCCACTCTCTATATTATCTCCGTTCTTTAATGTGCTTAGTCGCTGGCCATCTGGTTAGTGTTTATGGACTTTTCCTTGATGTCTAGTGTTTCCGAGCAGTTCGTACATATTGGAGGGCTTTCTTTTTTAAGAAAGGTATTGGTGAGTCAACGATGTATGACCTAAACGTAGGCGCACGAAGTTTGTAACAGCCCTTTTTTCTGCCTGCTCTGGGTATATAGGTTGTGTTTTGTTGTTATTTATCCTTGAGTAGTGATGTCGATATGTCAACTTGATGTTGGCTTGCGCAGTTTTGAGTTTTTGTTTAATAGTTCTCAAAATATTACACACACTGTATTTATGAAATAAGATTGTAGGCGTTTTAATGACTGAGCTTGCAGCTTTATCAGCGTATTCGTTTCCGTTTCGTTTGTTTTTATAACAAAATCTCTTAGCCTTACAACTTCTGCGGTATTATTGTTTAGGTTCTTGATGGAGTGGATAACAGAAATGCTGTTGGTTCACACAAACCAGAATTCTTTTTTTTAAGTAGCGTATTGTAAGGCTTCGTTGATTGCTAGTGCTTCTGCGGAGAAAATGGATGCGTATTCGGGTAGAAAGTTTTTTGCTTTAAGATCGTTTTCAATAGCGGTGACATTTGTTTGGTATACACTTTTTGGAGTATGATTTTTTGGGTATTTGAATTTTTAGTTTAATGGATGAAATCCCTTGAACGTCACAAGGCTTCTTTGCAGAAGCATTCCATCCAATAATTTTGACAGTTATCGCGAAATTTGTCACTTTTTCGAATTGATTATATACCTTTGTTTGTTGAACCTCACCCTGCGGCCGACCAAAGCGTGTTTTTGAAAACCCTAAACTCCATCCGCCCTGAAATCGACCTAAATATTTTTGATGGGGCAAGCTGAGCCACAGATATAAATTGGCAAACTTATGTAAGTTGTACTAGAAAAATTTAAAAATTGCGTATTGACAAGGTTTCTTTCACTGTATGTCAACTGATGATTCCAAAGTGAGATTCCTGGATGAAACGCCAATTTTTTGTTGGACTAAAGGCCATAAAAAGCTATTTTGAATTAATAATTCAACAGTCCATTATTAGTGCTGAGTCTTCTACTTGGTTGATTTTATTTTATTTTATTTATCAATGCAGTATATAGAGTTTGTATTAAGAAAAATTTAAAAAAATAAAGCCAATCAAGCAATAGTTGTGACTTGCGCATATCGAGAAATGTTGCCTTTAACTAAATGCTTCGTAATGTTGGTTGCACGAATCGCAATCAGCCGCTTTAACCTGTGTTTTGGGGGTTGAAAGTCCCATTTTTCGTCGTCAAAAAAACCTGCGCGTTACCTATTCTGATTCGCTGTATGCGATGTTTAATGATGCATGTACCTACATAACATCCCATTGAGGCATTGACATGGTTACTGTGGCCGATAAATGAAAGGGTTGGGTTCAGAACCTTTTTTTTATCAGTCACGCACCATTCATTATTATTTTCGATATTTAAACTAAAATTACACGGTCGAATATGTTTTGAAAGTGTGGTGGAAATTACACCAGACTTCATGCATGGGAATACATATAAATGGAAATATTTTCGAATTCTATTTTAAAAGCAAAATCAAAAGTTGGACATCAGAGTGATGACTATTGCACATCACTCTGTCGACTTACTTATTTTTAGCTTGTATTTTGCAAAACCGCAATTAAAAAGAGTGGACTGCTTTAAGAAGGCTGTTCAAGCTTCTAGGCTCCCATGTCCCTTTTGGTAAATTTAATCTAGATTCGCCCAAAAAAAAAAAAGATGAATTTATGAAAAGAATGAGTTCCATTTGCCATTTGATTACGAAAAAATTCATATCTTTATTAAACTAGGTAGGTAAGTTATAAAAAGTAGTTGTTTGTTTATTATTTTATAAACCTCCACGTCCTCTTCCTGCCGAAGGGGCGCCTCCTTGCCATGAGCCTCGGCCAGAAGGCGGAGCACCTCTCCCACCAACTCCTCCACGACCTCTTCCTCTGGCTGTAATCAAATGAATTCGGTACAAAAATCAAATTATAAAATACACACAAAACTTACATATACCTTGGGCCCGGAGTATAGCAGACTTGCCTCTCCCAGCCGTCCCACCTTTGCCCGACTGCTTTTTAAACATCGGAGCGTTCTTTAACATGTCGGGCAAAATTAAAAATCTTATTTTCGATCCACGTATATAAACGTTTTCCAAATTTGTTGTACGGCCATCGCGATAAGTGACTGTTATTTGAGTTAGTTGGCAATTCATGTTGTCCTCGGCTTCGATTAATTTGCCTCTATACACTTCTCCGGTAATTGTTTCACATGTAACAATGTGACCTTCGGCTTCGTGTAGAACTTTGATGGGTACTCCAATAGACATGTTTATTGGATAAAGAAATATTCGGTAGTAATTTTAACTAGTATTTAATTCAATTGAAGTTCTTTATTTTTGTTTAAATTATAAAAGTTGTGAGTGCGAAAAAAATTCTTGAAAGTGAAGAAGAAGAAGCCGCAAATTGAAAATGAGGCGCAATGACAGAAGGCGAAGTGACAGAACGCCATTTTTCAGCGTTTTCCTTGTTCTTCTTTCGTTTATTGACATTTTTCAGTGATGCCAATTTACTTATTAAATAAAGATTATTTTTTGTTGTACCCTGCTGCCACACTTTTACAATTTACTGTCAAGCAAAGAAGTAAACAAAACAAAAAAACAATATTGAAATAAAATCGAAGTCAACAGCAGTAGTAAACAAAACAAAACTAAAAGAAAGAATGAAAAGATTTTTAAAAAAGAAAATGAAGGAAATGTCAAACCAAATGGGCTAACCTAAATGAAAACACTTTTTTAGCAAATTTCCAAATTACCTTATTTCGGCCCTAATTAAAACGTACTATAAGAGTACTGTTAAGCTTATGGTATTTTTCAAAATTTGTTTCGTAACTTTCGTAAACGGCTACGATGGCATTTCACATACACAGGTCACGTCAGATGGTAGGACAGTGATTTGTGCAAAATCATACAAAACAGGAACCGATACCTTAAAAATACTATTTTCGAGGCCGGGAACATGTTTGCACGATTTTAACATGCCAATGCACACCCAATGGCATTTTATTTTACTCGTGTAGCTGTTGCCATTTAAAGTGCACGGGAAAGATAATGATAACTCATAATAAAATGCACATCTGATTTTAAGCTTGTAGGCAAAAAGATCGTAACAAACTCCGGTCGCTGGTCTTCTGTATTGTATGTCTGTGCTTTCAAAGTCAAAAAGCTTACGACGTTGCTTAAACTACCGAATTCCTGTTTGTGTAATTATTGTACGTAGGCTGAAAAGACAAACTCCATCCAAAACCGTCCAAACTGGCAAGCAAGTTAATAATGCAAAAAAATAAAAAAATACTCTACTATAAAAAGACAAACCTGAACCAAACACCATTGGAAAAAGTCTATTATGGTGGATTTACACTTTTCTGTTTCTTGATTTATGTAAAAAAGAAGAGTACAACATAATAAAAATCATCCTCTTTCGATAGAGAGGAGAGATACAAATGCAGAACATCTTGATAAATCGAGATTAAAGGAAAAAGGAGAAATCAAGATCAAGACAAACAAGTTTACTCTTCTGTATAATGACGTATAGCACTCTCCCGCTTTACTTTTCTTAAAATTTCCAAACCAAGATGTTGCGGAACAATGTAACTCCACCTAAACCCAACTTGAACTTGCATGCAACTTAATTGCGTGAACTAATTTCGAACTTTTTTCTTTACCTTTAATTGATTAAGGTATGCTAAAAATATTTGTGTATGTTATTTTTTTCAGACTTTAAATGTTGTAAGCAAAACATCACGCATCCTAACGCCCGGTGATGAAATATACCAAAATGAAAATGTAACCAAGGCAAAACTTTCGAAAAGATCTGCTGGCAAGGATAAATCACAAAGTTCCGAACCAAAAGAAAAACGAAAAAGGAAAAGCAAAAAAGCTGCCGCCGCTGAAGCTCTTAACCCGAAAACTGAACCAGATAATGAAATTGATGATATATTGGATATATCGTCTGAAATTGATACTATAGATTCTATGACTGATGATGGTTTAAATGAAGCATCCATAAATCTAATTCTTAACGAATTAGCCAATGGAACGTTGGCTTTAGTGAGCAGTGAAGATTTGGCCAATCCCAACAAGACTACTTTCCATGAGATATACATCATGTGCAAAGAAACCAAACAGCTCAGTGATAAGCCACTGGATCTTCCTGAAGATATTGTCGATGCAATTCTCACAGCTATGACCAGCTGAGTGAAAACTGTTTTTGCTTTTGGTATAAGTTCAAAAATTGAGCTGGCATTTAAAGATTGTTTTTGTTATACAAATGTTTATAATTTTATTAAATAATTATTATGGAGATTAAAAATAATTGATTTCTTAGCCTAGCTGCGATTGTGGCGGTTGCCATCGCCTCTTCGAACCACATCTTTGTACTCATCCATGCCGCGTTGTCGCTGTATGTACTCCGGGTCGTCGTTTTCTTCAAGAATTTCGTTTGCCGCCTTTTCTTCGTCTTCTTTATCATCTGGGTTGGCTGTTCGAGCAAGATGCTGTTGTTTATTCATCTCCTGAACTTGTTCCTCATTGGGAAAGATGCCTTCATGGACACGCTGATGGTAGAACTCTCCAACAGTCATCACAGGCAAACTTGGATAGCCCATGCCGAAAACAGCCTTTTGTGTGTTATCCCTAGTGATGATGAAAGGTTTCATTGGTGGTTTGGGAGGAGCTTTGACTTTGGATATCTTAGATGGGCCACTTGCTATTTGTGCTGTTCGCATTTGCACCATTTGTTTTTCCAACTTTAAACTTTCTAGCTCTTCCTTGGATTCTATGATACTTCGGTTAATGAATTTAATGAAGAAATCACGTTTAATCTCATCGTCGATAGTTTCATTACGAACAGCATGGTGGAGGAGTTTTATTTGTTCATCAAGTTCTTTCTTTTTGCGGAACTGGGAAATCTTATTATTTCTAGAATGGGCAGCACGAAGAAGACTTGCCAGCTCGTCTTGTGGACCACCATCGTTTACTTCTGCAACGGTATTGTCGACGACTTTTTTGGGAGCTTCTGTGAGTTCATACTCGGAACAACGTTGTAGGAAATCACTGTAAAAGTGAATTAATTATTTACATCAAATTTATAAATCGAACAACCAAAAACTCACTTATAATAGATTTCAGACAAATCAAGCAGCCTATTCCGATCAGAATCACTCAGTTTTGTGGACAATTTTGCCAGGAAGAACGGCAACAGGAGATATTGCAGATGTTCAGTAGGAACTTCATCAATGAGTTCATTTGGACTGAACATTGAGATTTGATTTACAATCTTGGTGCTTTCCTCAAACGATGCAATGGATTCCTTAACTTTTCGCTACAAATAGAAGGTGCCATAAAAACAAGTTTAAAAACTATTGATATTGATCAAAACTTACTTGATATTCAACACTAGAAAAGGGTAGTGATGTTTTTTCCAATTCTTCATATAAATCCCAGCCATCTAGAAATATTTCCTTGAGTTTTTTGTCTTCGGAATTAACAGATTCTGCCATTGTTTTGTCTGCTTTTTAGAAAAAAATTTGTCTGGTTTGAGAGTTTCTGATGAAACTTGGAAAATAAAATAAAAATAATTATTGACAGTTGCATGACAGCCGACAGATGGCATGATTCAGGGGACAATTTTAATGAGGGTGTTCAGAAAACGTGTCGCTTTTTAATGTGATTTTTTTTGGTAAAGGCAGATCTGATAGGAAACAAAGAAATTTAAACTGATTTGATCTGTTTTTGTTATTGTGTGTGTGTTTCTTTTGACGTTCTTAGTAAGAAAATAAAAGTCTTACTAAATTATTATAATATATTCTGTATATTTTACAATGATTTAAATTCATATTTTTTTATCTCAGATTTGATCTAACGTACCAAAAAAAAATCACTTAAGTGATTGGAGGTTGAAAATGTTTTGATTTAGAGCAAAGTCATTGCATTAAATATAACATACAAATTTATATGGAAATCGAAAATACTATATATGTATTAATATTATTATAACAAAATTTTGCCCCCAAATCTGCCCATACTTAAAAATTCTGATTGAAATTGTATCGCCACTTTCACATAATATTTAATAAATGAAAAGAACAGCAGTGACACCTATAGCTTTTAGGGAAAGACCACATTTGGTGGAACTGCACTGCACTTGAACAGCACGTATTCTTTGTATGAGTAAAATGCACTACGCTGCAGCGGAATTGAAATTCATCGACAGTTAACGACATAGTGAAAACTACTGAGATCTGAATATTTATGAAAAGTTAATCCCTAGCCATTGTTAATAATATTTATATTTTATATAGTGGGTATTCCCATGAAACAGAATTTTGTATTTGTTGCGTTACTTATCCAATATCTCCAATTAGCAGAAATAAAGTCCATCTGCAACTTCTCAGTAGATCACAAATCGTTGGTTCCGCCATTGTACCTATAATACTATCACTTGGAAGTTTTGCTGGTTAGCTGCTGACGGCAAAACAAGGCATTAACTCAATTTAGATTTTGGGTGAAGAAGGATAGGATGGAGAGGAGCACATTTGCAGTGTTCTAACCCGAACGCCACACATGCCAGCTATTGGAAAGACAGTTGCACTACACTCATATTGTCCAATCACACAGACAAACTTCCAGGCAACTGGAACACATATTTATCTGACAATTAATACAAACTTGCTTGCCAGTAGCTGGCATGTGTGGCGTCAGAGTTAGCGGTAAAATAAGACAATACAAAACTCCCAAATGATAGTATGATAGGTTCTATATACAATTGGGCATCCGACGAATACGTCAGTGTCAATCACTCTGAGGGAAAACATGGATGGCGTCAAGAAAATTTCATTCAAAATAGGTTCCAAATGCTTAAAGAAACCATATAAAAAAATTAATAAATGAACAGAAAATACATTTTAATTACGAAAATTGTGAAAATTCAATAAATACCTATTTTTTGCCCGATTATTCATTATTTCCCTCAAAGTGTTGGCCCAAAAATTAGAAAGAGATAGATTCGTGGACTGCCCCTATGGTCCCGCATCCACGTTCCGAAAAAACAGACATTTATGAAAGCTCTGACAAAATCACAGCTCGGGAACGAATCTAAAACCCCTGTTGACAATATTGACAGTCTCGTAGAAATTCATAGAATTTAACACTACGCGGACGTAGCTAGTGCTTCTTGGATTAGGATTTACAACTTAAAAAACAAAACACAAATTTGTTTTTAAAATACAATTTTATCAAATTAACAACAATTATTATGGAACCCGATTGCATCGAACTTACTCTCGATGAATTAAAAAAATTGGATGAAGAATTCGAAAAGTATTTTATCGAAGCTATTCAAAAACAAAGATGTTTTAGTTCTGAAACCAAGTGTGTAGATAAATTACACAGCGATATTTCCTGGATTAGGATCCAAAAATGCATAGAAAGATCAAGTAAGAATAAGGGCTTAAATTTATTGTTTCTTTGAATTATGATAAATTGGAGGGAATATTTCTAAAGGTTGTTGAAAAAAAGTAGGTATGTCTTAAGACCCCCCGAAATATTTGCTATTTCAGTTAAACGTAAAGGAGGGTCATTATTTGCTAGTGAAAAAGAACTTGGTGGGTAAGGGAATTGATCCTTTCTAGTACAGAATTTACTGGAATACTAAACTCCTCATGCTTTGCACGCATCTACAAGGTCGAATACCCTGTGGAATTCTGAACATGACCTTGATACCAGAGAAAAAAAAAACATTTTTGTTTCCTATCATATACGATGTACCTAGTTACTTTAAGTCAATTGATATTACAACTACTGTGCACCTCACTTTTATTCTAAATAATACTTTTAGTTTTTGCTGGGACTAGAAAATGTATAGTGCTTCTGAGCCTCAAGCATGTTCCTCCAGGCGTATCCTTCTCTAGACCCCCCTTCTTAAATACATCTATCCCACTATGTCTACTCCATTGGAAGTGTGATCTGTCTTGGAATCTGACTCTATGGTACGGCGTTATAGACTACAAACTGGACCGTTTTAACACTCAAATATGTTACAGTCAAAGTCCAAGCATACAACTTATTATTTGGTTTGTAAAAATCTTGTTTAACGTACAAATTAAAGGAAGAAAAGATAAAGACCTTCCCAGTATTTTAAATAGGATTTCTAGTTTCCTAATTTGAGTGCTCGGCTTTTTGGCGCATTTTTTGTAATTTTTTTTAATGATGTAATAACAGATTCAATCATAAAATACGCGCTAGCCTCAAATGCATAACTCAATCTTACCTCCAGTTCATAATACTGAGTATACCCTGACGATAAAATTGGTCTACATTAAAGTTGTGTTTTGAAAGTGCCTTTTCTTTTTTTATTTCTAGCTAACGAGAACGTAAAAAAGTGGTATTCCTTACTTCTATCATTTTTTGATCTCTCTAAGAAAGCTGATAAAGATTATGATTTATATTTTAAAGTCATGGAATGGCCATGCTATGAAGAATTCCAATTCAAAATCGAAAAGTATAAAGATTTGGTAAATATAGCACTCTTATTATCTAAACGTAGGTATTAATCTTCTTTTATTTAGCTAACCTCTGGACGCAATGATACAAATGTTGTAAAAATAACTCAAATTCAAAGAGAAGCGCTACTGACGGAATTGGAAAATTGCTCCAAAGAACTTTTTAGCGTGCATATTAGCAAAGCTCAACGAATATTAATTTGGAATACAATTGCAAAAACTCTTAATTCAATGATAATAGGTCCATTGGTGCCAGTTATGGAATGGCAAAAGGTGAGTCAAGTCGAAATATCTGTTTGTTTGGATATTTCAAACTTAAGGCTTATGTTTACCATGCATCTGTTTCTGTTGGTCAATAGATTTGGTTGGACATTAAATTCAAAACTGAACTCCGGGAACGACAAAAATTGTTAGGTAATTTTTTTTTTTTTTTTTTTCAACGCTAGTGTTTTATTTTTACTCATTTTAATAATGGTGTTGTTTCAGGAACTTCTCCGGAAGATATGCGTATTTTAAAAATTTGCAGAATAACATCAATCGAAGAATGCGAGATAATGAAAGCATTAGAGTCATATACTGAGTTTGGTGTTGATACAGTGAGTATATATTTTTAAACAATCAAAAAAAAAATATTTCAATTTTAAGATAAAATTCAATCGTTAAGAATAATCAACATGCTCGAGCCAAAGAAACTTTTTTCACTAGTCTTATTTCATCTAAAAAAAAAACGTCAAGAACTCAACGTCATCATCAGTTCTTACGCTCATCGTCGACGATAGACCAATTGTCAGCTCTTCAGAGAAGGAGAATATGCTTCAGCTCATTTTGCTGCAACGATGCCCCTCCTGTACTTTAGAACTTCAATTCTCACATGGGACAGGCACAGGAGGTATATTTCCGCACTAATACAATAGCAAAAGTTCTTCAAAATCTTGATTTACACAAATCCGCTGGCCCAGATTGTATACCCCCTATACTTCTGAAGAGGTGTTCTTCATCGCTGGCAAAACCTAAGCTTTTCCATCGCTCCTATCGCATTTGTCCAGCTCGTCCCTCCTCCCCCTCCTCCAACCGACCAATTGCACTTACGTCCCTTTTTTCCAAGGTCATGGAAACACTGATAAATCGTCAGCTCAAGAAATATCTCGAAGATTGGGAACCAAGCTAAACATACCACCTATGCCATTATCCATGAATGGTACTTGCATCGAGGAGACCGAAAAGCTATCAGTTCTCGCTATGTGTATCAGTGACAACCTTCGTTGGAATGATCATATACTTGAGATTGCCAAGAATGCTGCAACATGCTTAGGCTTTCTTAATAGATGCAAGAAGTTTTTCAACCCTTCTGATCTGGCTACAATTTACAAAGCTTTCATACACCCAAAACTTGAGTATAACTCCCATCTCTGGACATGTGCTTCTCAAACTTTTTTACACCTGCTCGACAGAGTTCAGAAAAAAGCTTTAAAATTGATCATCTTTTCACCAGTTCTACTACAAAAACTGCTCACTCGAGGTAGCCAGCTGCGTTCCACCCCTAAAGCATTTCCCCCATAATACTCGTATCGCTCGCGCTGTGAATAATCATTAAAAAGGCTATACAAACCAATTGAGCGCGTGTGCCGTATAAAAAAAAGGGCGACAAAAAGTGTGCTTCGACTTAAAAATTGTAATAATTGGAAAGGGGTGTTTTCGGGCATAAAACACACTACAAATAACTTCACTGACATAGACAAAATTACATCGTTCATAGGTTTTAACTAAGTGGCTCTAAAAGTTAAAACAATGATAAGGAATAGGAATATTTTCAAATAAGCCACCCATAAAAGCCAACGCAATACGATGTAACCTTGACGGGTTAAAATTCAAAGTCTTGTGCAGAAGGTTTTATCTCCCCCCTGAGTTCCCCAAATTGCACGAACCAGGAAGGTTCTTCAACGAGCTTGGTGAACTGTTGTTCAAACCACCAAACAACTTCCTTAAATTCATTCAGAACTCGGATGGGTACAGTGGGCAGGGGGCGGTATTCTCATTAACATTGATAAGTTGATACATACTACAAAACAGTTTCTTCTTCAACGAATCGTCAAGCGCAAGTTTGACATTTAGTCCAACAATCGACAAGTCAGCCGAAGCGACATGAACTCAGGAGTAAACACGAAGAATGTATCAATCTTGTACTGTTCCCTCATCTCCAACTAAGAGTCATCTTATTCCCAGTTAAAAAAAATCCTTTTTAATGCTTCAGAGGCCAAACAAAACTTCACTTTGAAGTGCTTAATATAAACGAAAACATCCATTCACCGAATATAGGTCAATAATGCATCTTTTGTTGATAAACTTTTCTTTTTTTTTGGTAACTGCAACTATATAAATGATTTTTTTCCAGGACCATTTAAAATGCGAATGCTGTGAACTATTAAAAAATAACACAGGAGCTTCTCGGCTTTGTTATGCGTGTTCGAAAACAAATCTTGTTATTTGTGATATCTGTTTGATAAAACCTTCCTCAAAAGTCTACTTAACAAAAAATTGGAGTTCTACTGCCAAGGAGTTAATTCCATCTGTTTTAGGTAAAGACACAGTATGGGTGTGCAATGCTTGTAAAGTAAATTTACTTGGTAGGTTTTAACTTTCAAACTTTTCCAATTCCTTAAATTTTGAAAATACATAACTGTTTTTAGAACAAGCATCGCAAAATTGGAAAGTATGCCGACTTTGTGCTCAAGAGAGTGAATGTTACACTCCTACCAACAATTCATTTTTGTCAGAGTTTAGTAAGGAATTCAACGCTGTTTTTAAACAAAAGGTATATCTTCAAGTTTTAAGTGTCTCTTACTTTAGCATTTATCCGCAATTTAATTTATGTTATTTTTTTCTTACTATTTTAGCTTGTTTTTGGATTAGGGCTTCCTAGTACTGTTTGTTCAAAATGTTTCGAACAGTTCGAATCTATAAAAAGATTCTATAATGACATAAAAAGCAATCAAGTTACACTTTTCCAAATCCATAAATCTGAATTTATAGGTAAGTTTGTTGGAAAATATAAAAGTTTGCTTGAAACAATTCCCAATAAACCTATTGGAAAAAAGACCGTTGCAAACTCAAAATCAGATATAGACACAAGTAAAGCGAATGGATTAATTAAACAAAATGGAAGCTGTAACATACCAAAACTAAGTAATGGTCAGATAGGAAACACATCTATTCGAAAAATTAAGATCAAATCTGTCACAAGTTTAAATGCGGAAATTCCTCAAGGAGTTCTTACCACCACTACATGTCCAATTTCTTGTTTAGGAAAAACAAATCATCGAATCAGTGATCAATCGTTTCCGATGATGCATCCCAATAATAAAATATTTGAAAATAGCGCCAAGTATATTACAAACGAACATATTCTACCAACTTCAAGTCAGCCGCATGGGTTTGTTCCCAAAAGAATCAAAGCAAACCCAAAGTGTAAAGAAATGGATTCATCTTCAAAGATGTTTACACCAAAAGTTACATTAGCAAAAAATGAGATTGACTTAAAAAAAAATGAAAATCCTAATAATGTCACAGATATTACGGCTCGACAAGCACCGGACGCAACACCAACATCATCTGATAAATGTCCAGTAAAACCTATGTCTCAGAATCTTTTATACCAATCAAGTACCCCACTTTTGGATAAACCACCCGATAAATTAAAATTAAAAGAACATGAAGTAATCCAATTAATTAACGAACCCCTTGATGACGGTCTTAGCAGCACTCAGCAAGCCCCAACAATATCGGATTCTGAAAAAAACATTAAGCCAATTCGGCAAAATACTTTATACCAATTAAAAAGAGTTACCGTTTCTAAAAAACCTTACATCAGTATGCTAGTAAAAACTGGTTTTAACATAATTAAGGAAGAACAAGAGACGAATGATATCAAAAGGCTACATAAAGCAAAAATGTCTAAAAGACCTTTCTCCAAATCGCGATTAAAAGAAACGAAAGGAACTAGCTTAAAAGGAAAAGAACCTGCCGCCAATTCAATAATTCTCCCATCGCCATTTACATTTTACCAGCCATATTTTCATGGTGAATCAGAAATACTATCTGCTCCAGAAAGAATCACATCAAGTCCTTGCCCTTATACGCCTTCTAATGACAATACATTGCAAGAAAAAAATCTGATTGAATCAGAAAAAGAAGTTGATTCAAATACTTTCTCCTCAACCATTAAAAACCCATCTCTATCTTCTCCTGGACAAAATGAAACGACCTCGATTTGTTTTGATGCAGTCGATGAAATCAAAACAGAGGATATTACAACACCGGTGGTACAATTGGTTGAAACTACTTCAAATTCCGAAAGTCATTTAAATGCCGGTATAGAAGAAACTTCAAAAAATGAACAATTTGAATGTTATTTGTCCGAAAACCAAGATGGGAAGTGTGATTCCAACATAAGTGAACTACTCAATCGACCAGGCGTCAAATCTTTTATATTTAATTCATCAACCAAACAAAATGTTCTTATTGCAAGAAACAATTCACAAGTGCTTTCGAGCCCTTTGGAGATGGAAGTAGAACAAGAAAATATTACAAATCCATTTATTGCATCAATTTTTGATGGCTTAGTGGATATAAAAGAAGAACTATCAGAAACAGATCCATTGGGCGGAGAACAAGAAAGTGGTGAAGAATTTAAAGATGATATAGAAAGTCCTTTGTATGAATGTGAAGAAATTGAAGCCCCACCGATTTTAACAGATTATGCTGTGAATGAAAACAGTGAAAACGAAGATGAAACCTTACAAATAAATATTTCTGAGACAGCGGGGGATCAGGCCAGTCCCGCAAATAGTATAAGTCTCTATTCAACAAAAGAAGACAACAAAACCAAAGTGGGTAAAAGAAAAACCAACGCAGTTGACAAACCTTTTAAGCTTATCAAAAAACTTGTAAAAAATAAAACGAAAAAGGTTCTTACATATGGGGGTAGTAAGGAACGAAGGCGATCCTTGAGAAAAAAGATTACTTCATAGTGCTATGAACTTAAGCAGCCGTTGAGCTGAAAGAGTGTTGTTAGTTTTTTTTTATTTAAATCAAATGCTTAAGTTTAAGTTTAAATTGTTTAAGCTATAGTCCTAGTATCAGTTACGTTTTTAATTATACCAATAAGTTAAAGTGCATTTGGGAAAGATTTTGCACCCAATTTTAGTAAATTAAAACTTAACGAAAGAAACTTTAAATACAATAATTAAAAATTTTTGTTAAATCAAGTACAACAGCCGACCCACCAAATAAATTCTAATTGGGTTTGATCCAGTTTGACGGAAGCAGGGTTATATCGTTGATGGGATGCTTCTTATCTACTTCTTAATTCGCATAATTCATAAACTTTAACTCGACAGCTCTTACAACATCCATTCTAAGAGAATGTATGCTACAAAAATAAATGCGTTGGTTGTTTGTTAAAACTCTGAAATTGTTCTTTTTAATGAAAGACTGAGAAAATCCAAACAACAAAGTAACAACCCCTAATAAAATGACGACGACTAGAAACGTATGCTAAACACATCTTCAACCCGGAAGTCCACCACTGTGGAGGATCTAGACCAAAACCTCCCCTCGATTGAACACTCAAAATATACTCGAAAACGCACCAATACAAATTAATTGGGATATCAAAGGTCTTGCTGAAGGCAAAATAAATCAACGAAAATATACTTAAATATTTCGGTGTTAGTTTGGTGTTGTTTTTCAAGGATTCAGCCACAGAGCTAGAGGAGTAAAACTAACAATTCAATGAAACAATATATCCATCATTCAAGTTTATGCACCTACTGAAAAGGCAGAAGAAATTGAAACTTTTATGCCACTCTTAATGAAGCAACAAACAATTTTAAAGCCGAACATTTTTAATACAGAAGATGGATTCAGAAATATAGGAGGATATGGATATACTGCAAGAAACTTAAGAAGAAACCGTCTTATCCAAGATTTGTTTCTTTATTTGAAAAGATACCTCTAATCCTGTGGACTTGGATATCGCCCGTTTCAAATTTAGTTTTATTTGAATGAGTGATGAATCATGAGACCTGACAACTCAACAAAACAATTAAGAAAAGATTCTCAGACAATTACTAATGAAATCATTAAACCCACATTTTGTACCTAAAACAACTGTGTAAGATTCTCTGATCTACAAATGAGCCACTTCAAAATCTTTAAAAAAGTTGGAAGGAACAAAAAAATAGTCTTCTGAAAGATACATTATAAATCTTCACTTAAACACACAAAACTAATAAAAAAGAATAGAAAGGCTAAGGAACATTTTTTTCGAAAGTCGCGAATAAAAAATTTTGCATTTATAGACTGCCAAAGTGTTTATGCCACTTATAATCTGGCAAGGCTTCAAACAATCTATTTGTCTTAACTATGAGAGAGTAGCTACATTTAGAAGAAAATAAAAGTTGAAAGGGAAGTCCAGTGTGTAAAGCGTGAGAAACACATGTATATAATACAAAAAGCCGCTACACCTCACAGCTAGTTATTTAAAACTTTGTCAAGCTACAAAACAAATTAGCTTCATGCGAAAGACGTAAGGTTGCAAAGTGAAAACCTTCAAGCCTGCTAGAGAGTGCTCTACACTAATACAAAGCTATAAAGCTTCTACGGTACACCATTACTTGGAACTGATACAATCGTGTTAATTAATTTTTGTTTCCAAAAAAAAAAGACTCGCTGCGGGTGGATTGCAATAAAACTGGTTAAAATTCTTTTTCTGTATTTTAATTAAAAAAATGTAATCTTAAGTTCTTAGTTTAATTTTCTATTAAGTTATTAAATATTCTCTGGTTATCGTCAATCAAAAACAATTGTTTTTTATAATGGTGATAGTTTTCGTGCAACATTCGGGGACTGAAAAAATTACTATGTAGCGTACGTACGTAAAAACTCTAAAGGAACTCGAGGGAGGAAATGAAGTGGACGTGATTACAAACGACTTTAACAAAGCCTTGGACAAAATATGCCACCAAACTATTTCCCTTAAACTTAACGCCTTTGGTTTTCCACCCCGTTTCATGTCTTGGCTGAAATCATACCTGAAAAACGCAAGTACAGAGTTTCTTTAGGCACTCAATCTCTGATCCCATTACTGCCACTTCAGGTGTTCCTCAAGGCAGTCACCTTGGCCCCTGATATTTGTCTTAACGATTAATGATGTATGCCATGTAATTAAGGACTCCGATCTATCTATTTACACAGACGATATGCAAATCATCAAAAATATCTCCACCACCTCTGACATCTTAACACTTCAAAACGACCTTATCTTATTCCAATCATGGTGCAACATGAACTGCCGAGAACTTAATGTTTCCAAATGCCAATTCATAACCTTTTGCATTATTTGCGGCAGGGAATTAAACTTTCGTGTCCATTTTGACCTAATAATTAATGAGGCCAATGGCCAATTCATGTCTAGGCTTCATAAAACGTTGGTCTGATGCATTATCCAATCCTTACTTTACAAAATCCTTTTATATCACCTTTGCTAGGCCCCTCCTCTAATACGCCAGCCAGCTGTGCAGCGTAGGTTTATTCGGTTTGCCCTTGGGGGGTACCTTGGTATGATAACCTAATCTTGCCCCCTTACGAAGATCAATTAAAGTTGATTAATTTACAGACCCTTAAAAAACGACGAGAAATTGCTGATATCATTTTTCTGTACCAAATCCTAATGGGGACTATAGATTCTCCCACACTTCTCAAAATGATCCCCCTTTATACCAATCCATATAATCTCAGATCCGTTCCAACCTTTCCACCGCACAAACTACGGATAGTTTGAGCCAATCTCAAGGATGTTGCACTTGGCTAACAATTTTCATAACACCTTTGATTTTCATATTTAGTATTTTATAGATTTTGGCATCTCTTAACGAAAATGCGTGATAGAAAAGTCAGACATAGCGGTGCTATGCAGGGAAAAACCGAAAGTCCCCAATTGCGAAGCCAGCTCAAGAAGGCGACCTTTATTTATGAGTGCCAAGATAAAGATTCTGCCAAATCTGGACGCTGAAAAAACTGACAACATGGGCGAAGGAAATATTAATGCCTCAGATAATCTGAAAGTCTTCCTGATGGAGGAAAACTTTGCCGTAGGTTTGGCGCAAGAACCGTGGGTAACTGACCTTAAGATCAGAGGTCTCCAAGACAGCCGTTACGATCTGTTCTACAAACCAGGCAATCAAATCCAAGGTAAGCCTCGTACTTGCATTCTAGCTAAGAAACATTTTTAAGCTTTTTTATGTCCAAACATTAGCACACCGGATCTGACAGTCGTCAAACTGGGGAATGCCAATGAAGATAATCTCCTGATAGAATCCGCCTATTTTGCAGACAACTGGAAGTCACCAGGATATATCCGAAGCAAAATCGAAGAAGACTGACCTGCACTTGCGCCAATGTGCGTCATACTCTGTGGGGAAGTACAACTATCAACGAACGGGGTGAGTCTTTATTCGATTTAAAAACAAAAAATAACCGAACCGTGCTTTTGCAAGCACTGATAACTTTGAAGGTTGGGAAGACGTATAAGATATTACCGTAGGTACAAACAATACTAAATCACTGGTGGAAAACTGGAGAGTATCCAACTTAAACTCCTTCTCGAATCACAAGTGGATTTTCTTCAGTTTGAATTTCGATACTGAAACTCCAGCACAAAAAAAATTTATAGGGAGAAATTCAGTCAAAAAATAAAAACTAAGCTCAGCCGGATATCAAATCTTAGTCTTGACTCGGTTACAGATCTTGAGGCAAAAGTAAGCACCCTTGAGAAAGCAATGAATACTGCAGTCAGTCTTCATAGGATGACTCGCACTTAACCATATTCCAAATACTTGGAGGCAGGTAAGAGTAGTTTTCATTCCTAAGGTCGGTAGGCGGGGTCACGAAACCGCTAAAGATTTCCGGCCGTTAATCCTAACTTCGTTTGTCCTGAAGACTGCGGATTCTAGAAGAAATCTTAGAAAGGTCTCGAAATCCCAACACGCTTACCATAAAGGCAGATCCAAACGGCTCTGCACAAGGTAGTGAACACGATAGAAAATACCTTACATTACAAAGAATTTACCATGGCATCCTTCCGTAGACGTGGAGGTGCTTTTATCAACGTCCTAACTGAATCTGTTCATAAATCTTACTTACTTAAGGTGGCGTAGACAGTCCATTGTGGACCACGGCCTTAACCAACAATCCTCGCCAGCTAGGCCGGTCCTTAGCCCGTGGCCTCCAGTTGCGCACCCCAAGTTGGTTGAGGTCGTTTACCACTTGATCGCGCCACCTTCCAGAACTGCGTCGGCCATCCGGGTTGGAATCGAAGACTCGTCGGGCAGGAGCGTTTTCGTCCATACGCTCCACATAACCCAGCAATCTAAGCCGCTGTATTTTCAGCTTCTTAACCAAGTCAATGTCGCTGTATGGCCCGTACAGTTCGCCATTGAATCTTCTCCTCCATACTCCATTGATACATACAGGACCGAATATCACCCGAAGAATCTTTCTCTCAAAGCACCCCAGCCGATTGTGTCAGTGTCCACGCTTCTGCCCCATACAGCAGGACTGGGTTGATAAGGGTCTTGTATAGTGTCCCCTTGGTCCTTTGAGAGGGCTTTGCTACTAAGATGCCTTCTAAGCCCGAAGAAACAGCGATTGGTAAGAGTTATTCTTCGACTGATCTCTTCACTGATGTTGTTCTGAGAGGTTATAGTGGAACCCAAAAAGACAAAGTCCTTGACAACCTCAAAGTTATATCTGCCCATTGCATTGTGATGTTTTGTCCGAGCCTACGGTGATGATCTTCTTCACCCGAGGACAGCATATACTTTGTTTTATCTTCATTTACAGCCAGACCCATTTTAGCCGCCCTCACTTCAATACTTGCGAATGCTCCACTGACAGCGCGCTTCGTTCTTCCAATAAGGTCAATATCATCAGCATAGCCAAGTAATTGAATTTATCTAAAAAAAAATCGTACCGCTGGTGTTGACATGCGAGTTGCGTACTATTGCCTCAAGAATGATGTTGAAGAGGTGTGATGCTTTTTGTTTCCCAGCTGGGGTAGCTACAGTGGGGTCCGGGGTGGTAATAAAGAAAGCAAAAGAAAAACTTTATTTTGGATTAATTTTCGACACTATTTATTTAATTATTTTTTTGTTCTTAGTTCTAAGGTACAAATTTAATAAATATATATATTAAGCAAAATTTTAACGAAATCGAACCAGCGTATGCACCCGTGGGATCCGTCCCTGTCCTGGTGGCGGCAAACCAGGGAATATATGGGTTACTCCCGAGTAACCCTATGTCCAATCACTTGTCTAGAGGAGAAAGCGAGAGGAAAGTTTTGGTGGGAATCGTCCCTGTCCTAATGCTGTCAAAATTAGGAGGTTTAGTTGGATTACCCGAGTAACCCTGTGTCCAATCGCTCGTCTAGAGGAGAAAGCGAGAGGAAAGTTTTGGTGGGAATCGTCCCTGTCCTAATGCTGTCAAAATTAGGAAGTTTGGTTGGATTACCCGAGTAACCCTGTGTCCAATCGCTCGTCTAGAGGAGAAAGCGAGAGGAAAGTTTTTTTCTTTTAACGCGGCGAATGGGTTTAACCCTGTCCCATCTACACCCTGAGGGGGAGGAGAGAGGAAAAATAAAAAAAAGGAAGACGCTTCTGACTCGAGGGGGACTTCTTGCCAGTAACACTGGTAGCTTGACCCTTTTTTATCAGTTTTACTCTGATTCAACTCGAAGCAGAAGACGAAAATACTACGAAAATATGCTTTTACTTATAAAATATCTTACGTTAACATAGTGTTAATTATATTAAAAAAAAAATAATTGCTAATGTAAGCCATAAATACAAATAATAAATGTGGTGTGGTGATGGTGCGGTATGTGTAATCGGGTGTTGAGTGAAGAATGCAGTGCGGCGGGTGTGAGGGTATGTGTCTGGTCGTTGCATACTTGCAGGGGCTGGCTTAAATATTATTGTAACGAAGTTTGTTGTGGAACGCTTCGTTACAGTCCCCCCTTTCTTCGGAGGACGAGTGCCTTCTCGTCGGTATCAATCTGGAAGATACGGATGTTAATATTTTAGCTTTTGGTATATATATATATAATATTTTTTTTTTTTTTTTTTTTTTTTTGTTTTTTTTTGGTTTTTTTTGTGGCTTTTTTTTTTTTTTTTTTTTTTTTTTCATCAGGAAAAAGTATAACTATTTTTTTCCAAAGAGTAGTTTATTTCAAAAATTTTCTTAAGACTAAAAAAAAAGATTTCAAAAAACTAATTTAACGGAAAGTTTTTCAAAGAATAGGTTCATTTCAAGGTTCTTTCTTTAAAGAAAATTATTGAATAAAAAAAAAAATATATTTCAACATGCTTAAAAAAAAATTTATTAAAAAAAAATATGTTATTGAAAAGTCCCATCCGGTCACCAGTAATTCATAAGGCGTGGTATCTGGCTGCTATTTTATTTCCCAATCTCGATAATCTTGTGAAACTGCTTAAATTTCATCGACGCCTTCCTGCCTTTTTTATCTAGGCACACGGAGACTCTGCCCCACGGTCGATCGATGTAGAATCGGCGATGCAGTTGTCTGCCGTTCAGGTTAATCCCCAAGAAGGGGTCGAAGCGCGAGGGCTCCTTTTCCGTGCTCTTCTGGCGAGGTTCTTCTCCGACCGGGATGAAACGGGCTCCATCTTGCGGATTATGGAGTGGGCGGCTTCCATTCTGAGGTCCAGCGATGACCATATTTCGGCCGGCTGTGCTCATGGGTAACGGGACGTGACTGGATGGTGCTGGCGTGCATGGGTAAATGGCAGTGACCTCTGCCGAAGTTTGTTTGGGTCCGCTAGGGACTATAACCCGGACTGCCGTGATCACCGGTAGTAGAGAGCGGTTGGATGGTGCTGGTGCGTCCGAACTTACTGGTGTTACTTCTGTAGCTTCGTCCCGGACCTGAGGAAATCTGAATGAGGGGGTGCTTCTCCAAGGGATCCTTGTTAGTGATGGTACCTAATACTTTCCAACCTGATGTACTTGGTTGGCTTGTCTGGGTCTCGGTTGATGGAAATAAATCGTCGGGGAACCCGACCGGGTTGTTGCGACTCATCCAAGCTTGCACGGCTCTTTGCCTTTGGGCTTTGATTTTCTCCATTAAGGCTGCCTGTGTAGGTCTTGGCGGTATGGCGATAATGTCATCCTCCTCCAGCGGGTGGTCCTTGACTTTGAAACGTCCAGCTGGATCTATCATCTGCAAGGGTTGGGTCGCTGGACCTCTGGGAGGTGCGCGCACCTTACTGGGGACCGGGCGGCGGTGAACGCATGGGTCCACTGGGGTTTGAGACGGCATTTTAGCAATCCTGCGTTTAGGTGCGACTGTGGGTGCTGCGCGGGTAGGCACCCGTTCTAGGGCTGATAGGCGATTAAATCGGGGACTGGGAGATCGTGCGCGCGGTTCGGCGGACTGGAGCGGGCCTGCGGCTGGATGTCGGTCGGTGTTGTTTGTTGGTCACATTCTATTAAGAAGGGATATACGAGTGGATGCGTTCGGTTTGCGGGCGGGGGACTTACGTTTCCTTGCTAGGGGAGTTCGCTGGACGGTGTTGTTTATCGGGTGGGATGCTCTTCGGAAAGAAGTTGTCTGGTCGATGGTTGGAAAAGAACTGATGACCGAAACGTTTTGGTCGGCGGTATTTATATGATTTTCACAATTGAATCCCTTTAAATCCCTTACATGGGCCCGAATATAATTTTCTTTTTGCTTGTTGCGGTTGTTTTTATTTTTTAAGACGACGATTACTGGAGAAATAAACTTTATCACCTCGTAAGGTCCGTCGTATCGGGGTGCCAGTTTTTCGGCGAAATAGTTGACTCCCGAAGAAAGCACGCGGGACTTCCGATAAACCTGCTCCCCAATGCTTGGACGCCAAGGACGTCGGCGTAAGTTGTGCGCTTTGGCTTGGGTTTGGCTAGCTCGTTGTAAATTTAAACGAACCAATTCGTACAACGCGCTCATGCGTTCTCGACGCACACTTAGCGCTTCAGGGGTCGTGTCTCCAGGAAATTTGTCACGGTCTTCGTTGGGGGCTCTGAGCTCCCGCCCGAAATTGAGCATAGCTGGTGAGCAGCCTGTAGAGTCATGGCGGCTGGTATTTAACGCGAAAGATAACTCAGGAAGGTGCTCGTCCCAAGTACGCTGGTTCTCGTGGACGTACTGCGCGATCATGGTTTTGTAGCTCCTGTTCACTCTCTCCGTCGGGTTTTCTTGGGGGGTATATGGGGCGGTCAGGCGGTGCTGGATACCTAACTCGGCTAAAAATTCCCGGAATTGGTGGCTGGTGAACTGTGAGCCGTTATCTGACAAGAAAGTTCGCGGAACTCCAAATCGGTTGGTCACCCTCTCCCTTATTGCTTTGATCAAGCCAGGAGTTGTTGCAGCTCGTAATGAAACAGCCTCCATCCATTTGGTAAATTTGTCAGTGATAACGAGTAACATAGTGTGCCCCTTCATGGACCTTGGTAAGGGCCCGTCGAAATCTGCGCACACTACCTCCCAAGGTTCTGCTACAGGCATGGTGTACATCAAGCCACTAGGCTTTTGCTGAGAAGGTTTAAAACGGTTGCAGGTTTTACATTTGCGGACATACTTATTTATATCACGGAACATGCCAGGCCAGTAATAACGTCTTGACATACGCGACATGGTTTTAGAAATGCCCAAATGCCCGGCGGTGACAGCGTCATGGTTCTCAAATAAAATCCTTCCTCGGTCGTCTTCTGGTACGCACAACTTCCAGTCAAAACCTTGAGCATTGGTCAACGGACGGGTGCTAACGAATCTCCGAAAAAGTTGGCCCTCCTCGATTCGATAGTCGGGATATTTGGCTGGGTAGGCCTCTACTTGGGTTTTCTTTTTCTGGATCCAGGTCGGTTTAAGGTCGCTAACGGTTGCTAACCTATCTCCTTCGGTAATGGGTAGCGGGTCTCGGGAAAGGGCGTCTGCTACGACGTTCATCGCTCCCTTACGATATTGAATGTCAAAATCGTACTGCTGTAGTTCTAGGGCCCAGCGGGCCAATCTACCAGAAGGGTTTTCTAGCTTGTGCAGCCATTTCAAAGAATGGTGATCGGTGACAACTTGAAAGTGGTACCCTTCCAAATATGGGCGCATCTTCCGAATTCCCCATAGAATCGCAAGACACTCTTTCTCCGTGACTGCGAACTTTTGTTCTGCTTCCGTTAAAGTTCGGCTGGCATAAGCAATGATTTTTTCAAGACCGTCGATAGTCTGCGTAAGCACTATGCCTAAGCCGAAATTGCTGGCATCGGTTTTGTAGGGTGAACGGGAGGTTAAAGTTAGGGCAAGCCAACACGGGGGCTTCGGTTAACTTCGCCTTAAGTGCATCGAATGCCGTCTGTTGATCAGGTCCCCAATTCCATTTGGTGTTTTTCTTCAAAAGTCCGGTTAACGGGCTGGCAACTGCAGAAAAATCTTTTATGAACCGCCGATACCAAGAACAAATTCCTAGAACGCGACTCAGTTCTCTGATGTTAGCGGGAGCTCTTAATTCTTGCACGGCGGTTATCTTGTCGGGATCGGTGTGGATGCCTTCCTTACTAACGACGTGTCCCAAGTATTTCAGGCTTTCACGACAAAAGTTGCATTTGTCAGTGTTGATTCTCAGGTTAGCAGTGCGGAGTTTGCGGAACACCTCGGACAGATGATTTAGATGTCCCTCAAAGGTTTGGCTGATTACGATTATGTCGTCCAGGTAAACTAATACATGGTCAAGCATGTCCGGTCCGAATATGGAATCCATGGCCCTCTGGAACGTAGCTCCTGCTGAATGTAACCCACAAGGCATGACATTCCACTCAAATAAGCCTCTACCCGGCACGGTGAAGGCGGTATATGGATGACAGGTGGGATCTAGCGCAATCTGCCAGTACCCCTGTTTTAAATCGATCGTACTGATGAACTTCGCCCCTCGCAACTTGTCGAGAATCGCCACTATAAAGGGAAGTGGATAAGCGTCTTTGAAAGAAAGCTCGTTTAGTTGCCGAAAGTCGATACAAACTCGCCAAGTTCCTCCTTTCTTTCGTACTAGAACGATAGGCGAACTATATGGGCTTTTTGATGGGCTAATTTTTCCCGTTCTCAGAAGCTCGTCGACCTCTTCGTCGATTACCTTCTGCATGGCGGGGTTGCGGGGGTAGTACCGGTTAAACGGTTCGTCCGATTTAAGTCGTATGCGGTGAGGCGGTACATTGGCCATGCCTGAAATCCGGTCGAACTTGGGCAGTTCCTCTTCTAAAAATGTTGCCAGGCGGTCTTGTTGATTCACTTCGCTTGAGGTGATCGTGCAAATGGAATCTAGCTGCGGTGGTCGAGGGTTTTTCCCTTCTGACACAGGCATGCCCCCAAAGAAATTTGTAATCCGGCCTGCTTAAGCAAATCCATACCTAAAATGGCATCTTCCTCAAGTGCAGGCATGTACGTAACCTCTCCAGCTAGCATGGTCTCACCCAACGAGAGGGTGACAGCATAATGCTCGGTGGTAACCACGGGGTCGCCGTTGGCCAGGTGTATCGGTCGGTGCTGTTTAGTCAGTGGAAAATCCAGTTCCTTGAACTGCTGCCTTAACGCCTGACCTACGAAGGTCTTAGTGGCTCCGGTGTCCAATAACGCTTGGTAGGTGCTGCCTTCGATTTTGAGTGGTACGAAAGGCCGGGGGTCTTTTCCAGGGGGCGAATTCACGACGGCGACGGGTGTCTGCCGACATGGACAATCTTTGGACAACCGTCCGTCTTCCCCACAGTGGGAACAAAATAGACGGAAAGGTCGGTGACAATTCTCTTTCTGGTGCCCCCTCTGCTTGCAGTTCCAACAATGCGTCCGTCTATCATAGAGGACGGGGACTGCGGGTATTCGGGGATTTGGTAGAGCATGAGCGGCGGGTCCTGGTGCGGGTCGACTGTTCCGTTCATCCGTTCTGATAGCCTCGAACTCTTCTGCCAGCAGCACCAATTCGTCTAATGTGTCGAAATCTCGACGCTTAATGTAGTAGCGGTACTCCGGGCGGAGACTATCAAAAATCCGGTCCACGTTTTCCGATATAGTCATCCGGGGGTGCTGCCGGATGAGGTACTGCATGGCCAGAATATACTCCTTGGCTCTCTCTCGTGGCCCTTGACGTTTACGGAGGATTTCATCCTCCAGTCGGTGGCTGTAACGGGCTGGCAAGAAATGTTGCAGGAATGCGGTCCGAAATTCTTCCCAATTCCGGAAGCTGTTTTCTTTTATGCGTAGCCACTCTAACGCAGTTCCCCTAAACAACTCCGGAAGAGTTCGTATCATGTCGTTCGGCGGTATGTTGTAACACCTTGTGAGTTCCGTAACTCTCTCCATAAATTCGAGAGGATTTCCGCTCGAATCGAACCTCAGCCCCCACTTCCTTACGGTGTTCATCACCTCTGCCTCGTAGCTTAGGGTCAGTGGGCTATTGGGAAGTGCAGCGGGTTCGTGCCTGGCATACCCATATGTGAGGGAAGTGAATCGATTGGCTGTAGGACAGTGGTAGGGGTTCGTTAACGGTGTTACCGCACTCGGTGGCTGGTTTGTTCTCGGTGGTGGCACGTTGGCTACGGAGGATTTGGTCTGAGCTTCTTGTTCGTTGGTAGGTGCTCCGTCTTCGGTGGTCGTAGTTCCGGTATGCTTCTGTTCTTCGGCTGCTAAAACACCCTCGACTCGCTGCTCAATGCAATCCGCCCATTGTTCGCACAAGTTTTGTGTCGATTTGTGATGGCGAATCTCCTTGAGGTGTTGTCTGAGGCGTTTCCGAAGCTCATCTACCCTGCCTTCAGTCGACAAGTTTCGGGCAGTCAACATCTCCGTTAACTCATCTTTTCTTAGAAAAGAGATGAACCCGAGATTCTTAAACGGATTGTAGTCATCGGCTGCTTGTTCTTCGTTCTTGGATCCGGGCATTTTTTTTTTTTTTTTTTTTTTTTTATAATGCACTCGCACTCAAAGGGATATTAATACCTTTATAATGAATTCACATGCGCGAGCGAGGAAAGAGAAGGAATAAAAAAGATAGGAAAGAAAGGTGGCTGGGCTGGAGGAGCTGATTGTCGGGGGTTTCATCTGGGGTGCTTACGTTGGTAAGCTCGGAGTAGTCCTCTACGTGTACGCCTGGAAGAGTACCGCTGCTGGACATCGATGATCGGCGGTGGGTGCGGTCGGTACGGTCGGTGAGACCTTTTGAAAATTCCGGGTCGGTCGGCGGTCGGAGTTCGGTCGAATTTCCTAAAGGTCCCTGCTCGGGCGCCAATTTGTGATGCTTTTTGTTTCCCAGCTGGGGTAGCTACAGTGGGGTCCGGGTGGTAATAAAGAAAGCAAAAGAAAAACTTTATTTTGGATTAATTTTCGACACTATTTATTTAATTATTTTTTTCTTCTTAGTTCTAAGGTACAAATTTAATAAATATATATATTAAGCAAAATTTTAACGAAATCGAACCAGCGTATGCACCCGTGGGATCCGTCCCCGTCCTGGTGGCGGCAAAGCAGGGAATATGTGGGTTACTCCCGAGTAACCCTATGTCCAATCACTTGTCTAGAGGAGAAAGCGAGAGGAAAGTTTTGGTGGGAATCGTCCCTGTCCTAATGCTGTCAAAATTAGGAGGTTTAGTTGGATTAACCGAGTAACCCTGTGCCCAATCGCTCGTCTAGAGGAGAAAGCGAGAGCAAAGTTTTGGTGGGAATCGTCCCTGTCCTAATGCTGTCAAAATTAGGAAGTTTGGTTGGATTACCCGAGTAACCCTGTGTCCAATCGCTCGTCTAGAGGAGAAAGCGAGAGGAAAGTTTTTTTCTTTTAACGCGGCGAATGGGTTTAACCCTGTCCCATCTACAACCTGAAGGGGAGGAGAGAGGAAAAATAAAAAAAGGAAGACGCTTCTGACTCGAGGTGGACTTCTTGCCAGTAACACTGGTAGCTTGACCCTTTTTTATCAGTTTTACTCTGATTCAACTCGAAGCAGAAGACGAAAATACTACGAAAATATGCTTTTACTTATAAAATATCTTACGTTAACATAGTGTTAATTATATTTAAAAAAAAAAAAAATTGCTAATGTAAGCCATAAATACAAATAATAAATGTGGTGTGGTGATGGTGCGGTATGTGTAATCGGGTGTTGAGTGAAGAATGCAGTGCGGCGGGTGTGAGGGTATGTGTCTGGTCGTTGCATACTTGCAGGGGCTGGCTTAAATATTATTGTAACGAAGTTTGTTGTGGAACGCTTCGTTACAGAAGTTGCATGACAGGTCTCGAAATCCCAACACGCTTACCATAAAGGCAGATCCAAACGGCTCTGCACAAGGTAGTGAACACGATAGAAAATACCTTACATTACAAAGAATTTACCATGGCATCCTTCCGTAGACGTGGAGGTGCTTTTATCAACGTCCTAACTGAATCTGTTCATAAATCTTACTTACTTAAGGTGGCGTAGACAGTCCATTGTGGACCACGGCCTTAACCAACAATCCTCGCCAGCTAGGCCGGTCCTTAGCCCGTGGCCTCCAGTTGCGCACCCCAAGTTGGTTGAGGTCGTTTACCACTTGATCGCGCCACCTTCCAGAACTGCGTCGGCCATCCGGGTTGGAATCGAAGACTCGTCGGGCAGGAGCGTTTTCGTCCATACGCTCCACATGACCCAGCAATCTAAGCCGCTGTATTTTCAGCTTCTTAACCAAGTCAATGTCGCTGTATAGCCCGTACAGTTCGCCATTGAATCTTCTCCTCCATACTCCATTGATACATACAGGACCGAATATCACCCGAAGAATCTTTCTCTCAAAGCACCCCAGCCGATTGTGTCAGTGTCCACGCTTCTGCCCCATACAGCAGGACTGGGTTGATAAGGGTCTTGTATAGTGTCCCCTTGGTCCTTTGAGAGGGCTTTGCTACTAAGATGCCTTCTAAGCCCGAAGAAACAGCGATTGGTAAGAGTTATTCTTCGACTGATCTCTTCACTGATGTTGTTCTGAGAGGTTATAGTGGAACCCAAAAAGACAAAGTCCTTGACAACCTCAAAGTTATATCTGCCCATTGCATTGTGATGTTTTGTCCGAGCCTACGGTGATGATCTTCTTCACCCGACGACAGCATATACTTTGTTTTATCTTCATTTACAGCCAGACCCATTTTTGCCGCCCCCACTTCAATACTTGCGAATGCTCCACTGACAGCGCGCTTCGTTCTTCCAATAAGGTCAATATCATCAGCATAGCCAAGTAATTGAATGGATCTAAAAAAAATCGTACCGCTGGTGTTGACATGCGAGTTGCGTACTATTGCCTCAAGAATGATGTTGAAGAGGTTGCATGACAGGTCTCGAAATCCCAACACGCTTACCATAAAGGCAGATCCAAACGGCTCTGCACAAGGTAGTGAACACGATAGAAAATACCTTCCATTACAAAGAATTTACCATGGCATCCTTCCGTAGACGTGGAGGTGCTTTTATCAACGTCCTAACTGAATCTGTTCATAAATCTTACTTACTTAAGGTGGCGTAGACAGTCCATTGTGGACCACGGCCTCAACCAACAATCCTCGCCAGCTAGGCCGGTCCTTAGCCCGTGGCCTCCAGTTGCGCACCCCAAGTTGGTTGAGGTCGTTTACCACTTGATCGCGCCACCTTCCAGAACTGCGTCGGCCCTCCGGGTTGGAATCGAAGACTCGTCGGGCAGGAGCGTTTTCGTCCATACGCTCCACATGACCCAGCAATCTAAGCCGCTGTATTTTCAGCTTCTTAACCAAGTCAATGTCGCTGTATAGCCCGTACAGTTCGCCATTGAATCTTCTCCTCCATACTCCATTGATACATACAGGACCGAATATCACCCGAAGAATCTTTCTCTCAAAGCACCACAGCCTGTATTCATCCGATTGTGTCAGTGTCCACGCTTCTGCCCCATACAGCAGGACTGGGATGATAAGGGTCTTGTATTGTGTCTCCTTGGTCCTTTGAGAGAGGGCTTTACTACTAAGATGCCTTAGCCCGAAGAAACAGCAATTGGCAAGAGTGATTCTTCGACTGATCTCTTCACTGATGTTGTTCTGAGAGGTTATAGTGGAACCCAAAAAGACAAAGTCCTTGACAACCTCAAAGTTATATCTACCCATTGCATTGTGATGTTTTGTCCGAGCCTACGGTGATGATCTTCACCCGAGGACAGCATATACTTTGTTTTATCTTCATTTACAGCCAGACCCATTTTTGCCGCCCCCACTTCAATACTTGCGAATGCTCCACTGACAGCGCGCTTCGTTCTTCCAATAAGGTCAATATCATCAGCATAGCCAAGTAATTGAATGGATCTAAAAAAAATCGTACCGCTGGTGTTGACATGCGAGTTGCGTGCTATTGCCTCAAGAATGATGTTGAAGAGGTTGCATGACAGCGCGTCAACCTGTCGTAAACCTTTCTCGACATTAAATGAGTCGATGGTGTTCTTACCAACCTTCACGGAGCAGCGCGAGTTCTCCAGTCATCCTGCACAATCTAACGAGTTTAGCAGGGATGCCAAGAAGTGACATGGTTCTGTATAGCTCGTTCCTGTTCACGCTGTCATAGGCGACTTTAAAATCGATAAATAGGTGGTTAGTATCGATCTGGAATTCTTGGGTCTTTTCCAAGATCTGCCGAAGTGCGCTCTTGGCAGCTCTGGTTCTGGCATTCAGAACTGCATGATAGGCTTCGTCTTTGGCCAAGTGTGCGAGCCTGCACTCATCATCGAACCAGGTGTTTCGTTGTGCTCGCCTAATGAAACCCGGTTTTGATGGCCGTTTTGCAATGTTGCCACTGGGCCTCTGGGTTTGGCGCAGGCGCCGGGCTTGTCGAGAGATAAGAGGAGACATGGTTGGCAAAGGTTGTGGCGGTCCCTTGCGATTGTAACTTCGCTACATCAAACTTTCTCACAGTTGATGCTCGATTCTGCGGTCTGGTGGAGATCCGCATTCGCACTTTAGCTACAAAAAGGTAGTGGTCCGAGTCTATGTTGGCCCCTCGGAAAGTGCAGACATCCATCACACTGGCGTTGAAGTCACCAAGAATAAACTTAGTGTCGTACTTCGGGCATTCATCATACGTCTTCTCGAGAAGATCGTAGAATTCTTCTTTGGTCGTGTCATCTTTTTCCTCCGTGGGGGCGTGGACGCAGATCAGCGAGATGTTGCTGAATTTGGACTTAATGCGGATTGTGACAATGCGTTCGCTTATGTCACGAAACCCTAAGACTTCTTGTCTAAACCTTCCTCTTATCACAAATCCGCATCCAAACAGCCGCTGTTTTCTTGTCCTGTAGCACTTGCCGTAGTAGTTTTTCATCCTCCTTGTGCCTTCACCATCCCATCGCACTTCTTGGATGGCTGTGATGTCGGCTTTGACACCATCTAGGGCTTCCGCTAATTGTTCAAAAGCGAAATTCATTGTCCTTGTTTCGTTTGCTAGGATCGTCATCAGTAGGGTCATCCATATCCGAGGCAGTTGGTTGTTTCGGAACAAAAGGCTTTTTACGTGGTAGGGAAGTTCCCCGACGCACAACCCCCAACCTGGGGGACTTAATTGGAAGCTCATCCGCCGCTCGCTTGCTTTCTGAGGGGTTCGTACAGAATAAACTGCTGCCCAACAAGAGAAACAGAGGAGCTTTATGGCAGGGCAATTATAGTGTTGCTATTTTTTCTGTGTTCAACACTCGCGCTTATAAGTTTAGCAAGTCAAGTCCGGTTGGACAAGACCAGTACCCGATGGCTACCTCTAGGAGGTAAAACAAGCACAATTGATGCGTATGAAACAGTTGCAACGCTGGGCATCGCCAGGTTGATACCAATCAGGGTCTACCCTATTCATACAGCACCCAGCCTGTTCGCTCTACATGGCCAAGCCATCTAGGCTAGGCTTATGGTGCCCGATGTGCTGGCATGGGTGGTTCCGTATGACATATATTCAAGAACAGCGAGCATTTTCCAACGTCCTCAAGAGAAAGCGTATCAGTTAAGCAGGAGTTCTAAAGTTGGACATGGCACTATACAGAGATCAGTTGGTGTATGCTCCTGACCAGCAGTTCATCTCCAGCGTGTTTAAGAGGTTCCGCTTGTAGACCACTGCATCTGACTGCTTTCTTCAGCTTAATTCTGGTGATGGTTTCTTTGATCTCATTTTGGTCGGGCGGCTGTAGCTCGTGTTCGTCCTCTAGAATAAATCGTACAAGTCGATCTTAGGCGGTATAATGGCTGCCATCGCTATTTAACAATTGGTTAAAGTAGTCTCCAGATAGTTAACATCACCTGCGTATCAACTTTAATGTTTCCATCCTGATCTTTGCAGGCCCAAAGGGATTTGTTAAACAAAATGTAGACTGTTTCACTCTTCTATAGAAGCTTCGCTCCCTTTTCTGCATCTCTTGCTGTTATTTTGTCTTCCTTCTGAATAAGAGTTTATCATCCTTCCTTCGCTCAACGTAGACATTTCTGGTCGCTGTAGTATCAAATTGGAGCCACGACTTTTATGCCTCCTTCTTAGTTTCGTTTGTCTGCTGAGCACATTTGGAGTAGAACCAGCACTTTCCGGGGGAAGGCTGTGAGAAGACCAATACTTTTGACGCAGGACTTTTTATATCTTGTCGACATAGCTGCCATTGGTCTTCCGGGTTCATATCATCAGTCGAAGGATTTCTCGCAAGTTCAAGGGTTCGCGGTCAGCATAGGCAGCGGCGGTCTCTTCCGATTGAAGTTGTCAAACATTGAATTTTATCGGCGCAGTTGGTGTTTACCTTAAAGCTTCCATCGGGATCCGTACTCTAAGTTTTGTACCAACTAGATAGTGCAGTCGATGTTTGCTTCTTGGGATGTACGGTTATTTAGGATGCCGGGGGAATGACCCGTCAGTTGCAACATGGTCGATTTATTTGCAGGTTCGACCATCTTGGGATCGCCATGTCGGGAGGTGGGAATCGTGTGCTGCTCAGCACTATGTTTTTTCCCGCCGGAAATAGTGTAGTGCAGGCTGTGTTTTCCGATCGTCATGCCCAAGATGTGCTCCCTCTTAATTTTGGCATTAAAGTCTCCTAAAAGGATTATAATGTTTGGGGGCACTGCTCATAGGTTTTGGTGAGGATCTCGAAGAAACTTTCTTTGGTAACGTCGTCTTTCTCTTCTGTAAGGGCATGGGCGCTTATTATGCTAAATTGGTAGAATTTCGCCTTAATGCGGATCGTTGTAACTCTTTCGCTGACTTCACGAAAGCTCAAGATCTTTTGCCTTAATCTTACTCTGACAGCGGATCCGCACCCCAAACAAAATGCGATCTCCCATTCCATCCCATCGCATCTCCTGAACGGCTGTTATATCAGCTTTGAAACTGGCGGGGGTCTCGGTTAGCTGTTCGGCTTTACGTGGCCTGTTTAGCGTACGCACATTCCACGTGCATATGCGCAAATCTTCGTCAAAATTTTTGGTTTGGTCATCCGAGACATATTGCACTTTCCATCACATCTTTTCTCTTTCATGACCGGCTTGTGAGGCCTGTGTATGACGTGTTGATCGTATTGGTGGTTGGATTTTCAGAGCGTATCTTTCTTTCTGCTCCTAGTTCCCGAAAAGAGAACTCAGGTATCTACAACTTGGGATGTACGGTTATTTAGGATGCCGGGGGAATGTCCCGTCAATCGCAACATGGTCGATTTATTTGCAGGTTCGACCATCTTTTGATCGCCATGTCGGGAGGTGGGAATCGTGTGTGCACTATGTTTTTTCCCGCCGGAAATAGTGTCGTGCAGGCTGTGTTTTCCGATCGTCATGCCCAAGATGTGCTCCCTCTAAATTTTGGCATTAAAGTCTCCTTAAAGGATTATAATGTTTGGGGGCACTGCTCATAGGTTTTGGTGAGGATCTCGAAGAAACTTTCTTTGGTAACGTCGTCTTTCTCTTCTGTAAGGGCATGGGCGCTTATTATGCTAAAGTGGTAGAATTTCGCCTTAATGCGGATCGTTGTAACTTTCGCTGACTTCACGAAAGCTCAAGACGTTTTGCCTTAATCTTACTCTGACAGCGAATCCGCACCCCAAAAAAATGCGATCTCCCATTCCATCCCATCGCATCTCCTGAACGGCTGTTATATCAGCTTTGAAACTGGCGGGGGTCTCGGTAAGCTGTTCGGCTTTACGCGGCCTGTTTAGCGTAAGCACATTCCACGTGCATATGCGCAAATCGTTGTCAACATTTTTGGTTTGGTCATCCGAGACAAATTTTGCACTTTCCATCACATCTTTTCTCTTTCATGACCGGCTTGTGAGGCCTGTGTATGACGTGTTGATCGTATTGGTGGTTGGATTTTCAGAGATTTTCTGCTCCTATTTCCTGAAAAGAGAACTCAGGTATCTACAACCTATTGATCCGATGGATCGAACGCTCGTCGTTAATTAACCTTTCGGTGCGATATATTTCGCGGCTACCGCGTGGAGGTGACGATGCACATTTGCCCACCCTAGTACATGCAAAAAAATAAAAAATAAATTGTTGGCACAACAGCTCCAAGCGGGGCCGGGGACTGTGACTTATACACTCTCAACCATTCCTGTGTGTGCATTGATATTCTGCGAGAATGGAGGGGACCTACAATTTACCGCTGAATCTGAACGGCTAACAGAGAAGCACTTTCCATGACATTAATTACTCTTGGAGGATTTTTCACTTCCTCGCAAGAGGCAGTACCCCGGAAAAAACGTCAGGGATCGAACTCTGAACCTTCGGCGTAGCAGTCCGACACACTAACCACTACGCCACGGGGTACCCTAGTACATGCACTGGAAATATAACGCACTTTGGTCAATACATACAATTAAAATCGTACAATATATTCCTTACAAAAAGAAGTAAATTTTTAAATTAAATTTGGGTAGACTAACAACTATGCCGCTTACTGTCACTGAAGCGAAGTTCCACTGCAGCGTAGTGAGATTCAATATATACAACTATATACAAGTAATACGTGCAGTTCAAATATAGAACATTTTTGGTGAACAGATAATATCCATTTTCACAGACATTCCATTGTCTTCAGCGTCAAACCAGAAGGAGTCTGAAGGTTAACTAACGAAGCCAGACCTCTCATCTTCGATGGAGCGACCAGGTAGACGGAGATCTCCAAATACTTGAAGAGCGAGATTACAGACTGAAGGCTAGAGATCGAGCTGGAGGGACATATTAAGCAAGGCCTAGGAGCACCACGTTCCAACGGCAACATAAGTAAGTAAGATAGTATTTGGAGTTATGAAGCGGTTTAAGTTTGACTGTCGCAACTCTGCGCTTTCTTAAAACTAGCCTGACAGATGACATCTCAAATATTTTGTGGACATCAGCTTCAGAGATTGCATTTCCTTGAAAACAACATTTAAGGGGATAAATAAGTGCAATCAAATATTCCTGGGAATTGTAATATTTATTTGGAAACAAGTAATATATGTACAGGTTAAGGAGGTAGCCGAGACCCCCGCCAGTTTCAAAGCTGATACAACAGCCCTTCAGGAGATGTGATGATAAATCCACAAAAAAGGAGACCGCCTGCTCTGCGCCAACTATTGAGGCAAAAAAGAAAACTTTTAAACATCATGATAATAAATATTCACATTACACCAGATCCTGAAGAAAATCCAAGAATATGTGCTTGAAAATTGTAACGAAGCGTTACAAAACAACACCACTTATGACAAATTGTTCTCATTCTATCCATTTCTACGCATTATACACTACGCCCAACGCCACTAATAGACACCATTGACGTCTACGTCACTACGAAGGTTACTCATGATAGGGCAAATGCATCACTGAAACAAAGCGGTTTTACATTTAACTTTTTAATTCACACCTAGTTTCTTCACAAATATGTATAAGACAAGCAGTCAGCGAGGCATAAATCATCGAGAGTTACATTTCGATCTTGGTGTTCCACACTAAATACCAGTGCGAAAGCCTGCCTTAAATACCAGTGTGAAAACCTGCCGTAAATACTAGTGCGAAAGCCTACCGTAAATACCAGTGCGAAAGCCTACCGTAAATACCAGTGCGAAAGCCTGCCGTAAATACCAGTGTGAAAACCTGCCGTAAATACTAGTGCGAAAGCCTACCGTAAATACTAGTGCGAAAGCCTACCGTAAATACCAGTGTGAAAACCTGCCGTAAATACTAGTGCGAAAGCCTACCGTAAATACTAGTGCGAAAGCCTACCGTAAATACCAGTGCGAAAGCCTGCCGTAAATACCAGTGTGAAAACCTGCCGTAAATACTAGTGCGAAAGCCTACCGTAAATACTAGTGCGAAAGCCTACCGTAAATACCAGTGCGAAAGCCTGCCGTAAATACCAGTGTGAAAACCTGCCGTAAATACTAGTGCGAAAGCCTACCGTAAATACCAGTGCGAAAGCCGGCCGTAAATACCAGTGTGAAAACCTGCCGTAAATACTAGTGCGAAAACCTACCGTAAAAACCAGTGCGATACCAGTACGAAGCCCTGCCAGCTACCCCACACCCGCTATGGAAAAACCCGTACAATAACCAATTGTATAAAGACTAGAGCAAGAATCTACCACGGGGAGCTAAGGAAGGAGCATCAATTTATTTCAACTAAGGATCGAACCGGAGAAAGGGAATCATACAAATACTACACTTATACATATTATAAATCGATTAATTTGTATTTTAATATATAAGTGTTTTTCCTTAAATAATAAAGTTTCTTAAGGTTATTTGTGGCCTTTTACATTCAAAGTTTCAGTGTTTCTTTGATTTTCGACCCTGGCAAAACCAACGAGCGAAACCCCAGCTGGAAACTAAAAAGCACATCACAAATTGGCGCCCGAGCAGGGATCGTTAAGGTCCACTTCCGAGAAAATAAAAAAAAAAAACTTTAAAGGGAACACTTGAATACAATCAAAAGCCATAATGTCCACAGATGGTGATGAACCCGCCGAGTTTGATGTGTCAAACAGTATCGGGAATATCTATCTTCTCCGGAAGAAGGAGTTAATAGAATTAATGACCCGACACGGGCTACCAACCGACGGAAAATCACACGAGCTTAGAGCCAGATTTAGCAAGCACATCAAAGAAGCCCGGCTCAGGAAGTCCACCCAGAACTTGTGTGAAGAAATGGAAAAATTGGTTACAGAAAGATATGATCCCGAAGATGAACAAGATAAGCTTGAAGATAAGGCAAAAATAGATGCACGGTCGTGCACAGACTACACAGAGTTATCCTTTCCGGTACCTCAGAAAGATGACTTAAGTGCAGATGTTACGACCGAGCACGAAGCCAGGTCTACCACCAAGGGTCATCCCTCTAGGGATGGCCGATCCAATATGAAACCCAGTAGCAATTCAGAGTTGGAGAATGGAAAACACAGACACAAAAAGACAAGACAGGAGGTTCTCTATTAACCAGGACGCCGAAGTCATGAACGTGGTAAGGAAATGGGGAGTAAAGTTCGACTCCACCGGTAATGCATTGGAGTTCATGGAGCGCGTCGAGGAACTATGGCTTCCTGTTACGACGTCCGCTTGGATGATATGGTAAGAACCCTACCAGAAATTTTTCGCGGAACAGCATTAGAATGGTTTCGCATAAACAAGGATAGTCTGCGATCATGGTCCCTTTTCCGGAAGCTATTCCTGCAGTATTTCCTACCTGCACGTTACATCCACAAATTGGAGAATGAGATAATGAGAAAGAGACAAGGCCCACGGGAAAAGGCAAAAGATTTTGTTCGGGCGGCGCAGTATCTCATACATCAACACCCTCGCATGCAATTGACTGAGAGTATAGACCGCATATACGATAGCCTTCGCCCAGAGTATAGACTATACATTAAACGCCGAGATTTTGACACTTTAGACGAACTTATGGAATTGGCCGAAGAGTTCGAATATATTAGGAGCGAAGAAAGAAACACTCGACCGTCGGGGTCGCAACCCACTCAGTTCCCGACACGAACGCCTAATCCATTTAGACATACACAAAATCCACCAGCACAGGGGCCAGGTAATCAAGACTACTACGTGAGAAACCCTCCACCGCCGATCCAGTATGATCGAACAACCCATAGCTGGAACTGTAAGCAGCGAGGTCATACCAAATCTAATTGTCACCGCCCATTAAGGTTGTTTTGCTCTTATTGCGGGACGGACGGACGCTTGACCAAGGATTGTGGATGTCAGCCACATAAGGCAGCCGTAATCCATGTCTCACAACCTAACTTGGTATCGCCTAGCCAGAGTCTCGCCAAGGGACAGGGAAACAGGGTGGATAACCGCGGCGAGGAAGATAGCCAGGATGCAATAGAGAGGGGCGTAGCGATAGTACCTAGAGAGGGACCACAAGAACTTCTTACACGTGGAGAGATGGATTCTTACACAGCTCAAGGAGAGACAAATCAAGGTCCAGCTGTAGCAACGCACGCAGGGGTTTGGGTTGACCCTCGGTGTTTCCTGTCAATAAGAATCTGTAACCACCTCGTGAAGGCACTTATTGACACCGGAGCCACGAAGTCATTCATGAATTCCGAAATCCGCCAGCTCTGCCAAAGAGATGTTGTGCCCGTGCGATACCAGGACCACGCCATTCATTTAGCCAACGGTATTCCGGTAACTAGCAGATAGCACTACGAGGTGACTATGTTCATAGACAACCAGCCTGTCCAAGGAGAGCTGACACACCTAAAACAATTAACCGAGCAAGTAGTCCTCGGTATGGACGTGCTTTTAAAAGCGGGTTTAGGATTAACCCTTCTAGGGAAAAAGTTCCCTCACGGCCAATTTAATTATGAACAAGAGCTTCGACAAGACGTCCTATGCGCATTGGGGGGAAAACCTTTGCTACCACACCAAGCCAGGCATTTAGCCGCTCTACTCGACGTAGAGCTGCCCAAGTTCGAGGCATTGCCTCCTACAACTAACGCGGCAGTCCATCACATACGATTAAAAACCAACCAGCCATTTAAACAAAGGTATTACCCCAGAAATCCCGCAATGCAGAAGGTAATTGACGAAGAAATAAACGAGCTGCTGCGTGACGGGAAAATAGAACCTTCTAATAGCCCGTATAGCTCCCCAATAGTTCTGGTAAAGAAAAAGAATGGGACATGGAGAGTATGCGTTGACTACCGCCAGCTCAACGCCGTTTTCATCATGGATGCCTATCCACTCCCTCAAATTTTCGCTATTCTAGACAAGTTGAGACAAGCTAACTTTATTTCAACGATCGATTTAAAACGGATATTGGCAGATACCACTGGACCCGAACTCTCGCCCGGCCACAGCTTTTACTGTTCCTTGACGCGGACTCTATTAATGGAAGGTAATGCCGTGTGGTTTGAGCTCCGCCGCAGCCACGTTTCAACGCATGTTAGATACGATTATAGGTCTGGACATGGACGAATACGCCTTCGCGTACCTAGACGATATTATCGTCATAAGCAAAACTTTCGAAGATCATTTGACCCATTTGAAAGAAGTGTTCAGACGTTTACAAGCAGCACACCTGAGGATCAATAAAGAAAAGTGTGAGTTTTGTAAAAGCAAACTCAAATATCTAGGACATGTGGTAAGCGACCGTCGAGTGAGTACGGACCCCGATAAAGTCGCAGCCGTGCAGGAATTAAACGCACCAAGAAGCATAAAGGAACTACGGCGAATCCTGGGAATTACATCGTGGTACCGCCGATTGATTAAGGATTTTTCTATGATAGCCACCCCACTAACAAAGCTCCTAAAGAAAAATCAAGCTTGGGAATGGAGACCATGTCAGGAAGCCGCTTTTATAGAATTAAAACGAAAGCTCACTGAAGCTCCAGTCCTGATGTGTCCAGATTTTAGCCTACCTTTAACCATCCAGACAGATGCAAGTCAGTACGGGCTAGGGGTAGTTTTGTCACAGAATAGCAAGGAAGAAGAAAAGGTTATCACCTACGCTAGCAGGACCCTGACTGAGCTAGAAAAGAAATATTCAGTAACCGAGAAAGAATGTCTGGCCATCTTGTGGGGAATAAGGAAAATGAGGCCATACATAGAAGGATACCAGTTCACCGTGATAACTGATCACCACTCTTTAAAGTGGCTACACTCCCTGGATAATCCATCCGGACGTCTAGCCCGCTAGGCCATAGAACTGCAGCAATTCAACTTCGACATTCAGTATTATTGTAGCCGACACACTCTCCAGAGACCCCTTACCCATCACCCAGAGCGACTTAGCCACTATGGTGGACATCGTCGAAGACTGGACGGAACGTCGCATAGCCCAGATACTCAAAAACCCAGAAGAATTTACTGATTTCCAGGTTATGGATAATACTCTATACCGCAAATTCACAGCAGTAAGTAAGGAAACAGAGACAAGCGGCAGGCGAGAACAACCTCGTCTCCGAAGAGGGGGTGGGATGTAACGAAGCGTTACAAAACAACACCACTTAAGACACATTGTTCTCATTCTATCCATTTCTACGCATTATACACTACGCCCAACGTCACTAATACACACCATTGGCGTCTACGTCACTACGAAGGTTACTCATGATAGGGCAAATGCATCACTGAAACAAAGCGGTTTTACATTTAACTTTTTAATTCACACCTAGTTTCTTCACAAATATGTATAAGACAAGCAGCCAGCGAGGCATAAATCATCGAGAGTTACATTTCGATCTTGGTGTTCTACACACTAAATACCAGTGCGAAAGCCTGCCGTAAATACCAGTGTGAAAACCTGCCGTAAATACTAGTGCGAAAGCCTACCGTAAATACCAGTGCGAAAGCCTACCGTAAATACCAGTGCGAAAGCCTGCCGTAAATACCAGTGTGAAAACCTGCCGTAAATACTAGTGCGAAAGCCTACCGTAAATACTAGTGCGAAAGCCTACCGTAAATACCAGTGCGAAAGCCTGCCGTAAATACCAGTGTGAAAACCTGCCGTAAATACTAGTGCGAAAGCCTACCGTAAATACTAGTGCGAAAACCTACCGTAAATACCAGTGCGAAAGCCTGCCGTAAATACCAGTGTGAAAACCTGCCGTAAATACTAGTGCGAAAGCCTACCGTAAATACTAGTGCGAAAGCCTACCGTAAATACCAGTGCGAAAGCCTGCCGTAAATACCAGTGTGAAAACCTGCCGTAAATACTAGTGCGAAAGCCTACCGTAAATACCAGTGCGAAAGCCGGCCGTAAATACCAGTGTGAAAATCTGCCGTAAATACTAGTGCGAAAACCTACCGTAAAAACCAGTGCGATACCAGTACGAAGGCCTGCCAGCTACCCCACACCCGCTATGGAAAAACCCGTACAATAACCAATTGTATAAAGACTAGAGCAAGAATCTACCACGGGGAGCTAAGGAAGGAGCATCAATTTATTTCAACTAAGGATCGAACCGGAGAAAGGGAATCATACAAATACTACACTTATACATATTATAAATCGATTAATTTGTATTTTAATATATAAGTGTTTTTCCTTAAATAATAAAGTTTCTTAAGGTTATTTGTGGCCTTTTACATTCAAAGTTTCAGTGTTTCTTTGATTTTCGACCCTGGCAAAACCAACGAGCGAAACCCCAGCTGGAAACTAAAAAGCACATCACAAATTGGCGCCCGAGCAGGGATCGTTAAGGTCCACTTCCGAGAAAATAAAAAAAAAAAACTTTAAAGGGAACACTTGAATACAATCAAAAGCCATAATGTCCACAGATGGTGATGAACCCGCCGAGTTTGATGTGTCAAACAGTATCGGGAATATCTATCTTCTCCGGAAGAAGGAGTTAATAGAATTAATGACCCGACACGGGCTACCAACCGACGGAAAATCACACGAGCTTAGAGCCAGATTTAGCAAGCACATCAAAGAAGCCCGGCTCAGGAAGTCCACCCAGAACTTGTGTGAAGAAATGGAAAAATTGGTTACAGAAAGATATGATCCCGAAGATGAACAAGATAAGCTTGAAGATAAGGCAAAAATAGATGCACGGTCGTGCACAGACTACACAGAGTTATCCTTTCCGGTACCTCAGAAAGATGACTTAAGTGCAGATGTTACGACCGAGCACGAAGCCAGGTCTACCACCAAGGGTCATCCCTCTAGGGATGGCCGATCCAATATGAAACCCAGTAGCAATTCAGAGTTGGAGAATGGAAAACACAGACACAAAAAGACAAGACAGGAGGTTCTCTATTAACCAGGACGCCGAAGTCATGAACGTGGTAAGGAAATGGGGAGTAAAGTTCGACTCCACCGGTAATGCATTGGAGTTCATGGAGCGCGTCGAGGAACTATGGCTTCCTGTTACGACGTCCGCTTGGATGATATGGTAAGAACCCTACCAGAAATTTTTCGCGGAACAGCATTAGAATGGTTTCGCATAAACAAGGATAGTCTGCGATCATGGTCCCTTTTCCGGAAGCTATTCCTGCAGTATTTCCTACCTGCACGTTACATCCACAAATTGGAGAATGAGATAATGAGAAAGAGACAAGGCCCACGGGAAAAGGCAAAAGATTTTGTTCGGGCGGCGCAGTATCTCATACATCAACACCCTCGCATGCAATTGACTGAGAGTATAGACCGCATATACGATAGCCTTCGCCCAGAGTATAGACTATACATTAAACGCCGAGATTTTGACACTTTAGACGAACTTATGGAATTGGCCGAAGAGTTCGAATATATTAGGAGCGAAGAAAGAAACACTCGACCGTCGGGGTCGCAACCCACTCAGTTCCCGACACGAACGCCTAATCCATTTAGACATACACAAAATCCACCAGCACAGGGGCCAGGTAATCAAGACTACTACGTGAGAAACCCTCCACCGCCGATCCAGTATGATCGAACAACCCATAGCTGGAACTGTAAGCAGCGAGGTCATACCAAATCTAATTGTCACCGCCCATTAAGGTTGTTTTGCTCTTATTGCGGGACGGACGGACGCTTGACCAAGGATTGTGGATGTCAGCCACATAAGGCAGCCGTAATCCATGTCTCACAACCTAACTTGGTATCGCCTAGCCAGAGTCTCGCCAAGGGACAGGGAAACAGGGTGGATAACCGCGGCGAGGAAGATAACCAGGATGCAATAGAGAGGGGCGTAGCGATAGTACCTAGAGAGGGACCACAAGAACTTCTTACACGTGGAGAGATGGATTCTTACACAGCTCAAGGAGAGACAAATCAAGGTCCAGCTGTAGCAACGCACGCAGGGGTTTGGGTTGACCCTCGGTGTTTCCTGTCAATAAGAATCTGTAACCACCTCGTGAAGGCACTTATTGACACCGGAGCCACGAAGTCATTCATGAATTCCGAAATCCGCCAGCTCTGCCAAAGAGATGTTGTGCCCGTGCGATACCAGGACCACGCCATTCATTTAGCCAACGGTATTCCGGTAACTAGCAGAGAGCACTACGAGGTGACTATGTTCATAGACAACCAGCCTGTCCAAGGAGAGCTGACACACCTAAAACAATTAACCGAGCAAGTAGTCCTCGGTATGGACGTGCTTTTAAAAGCGGGTTTAGGATTAACCCTTCTAGGGAAAAAGTTCCCTCACGGCCAATTTAATTATGAACAAGAGCTTCGACAAGACCTCCTATGCGCATTGGGGGGAAAACCTTTGCTACCACACCAAGCCAGGCATTTAGCCGCTCTACTCGACGTAGAGCTGCCGAAGTTCGAGGCATTGCCTCCTACAACTAACGCGGCAGTCCATCACATACGATTAAAAACCAACCAGCCATTTAAACAAAGGTATTACCCCAGAAATCCCGCAATGCAGAAGGTAATTGACGAAGAAATAAACGAGCTGCTGCGTGACGGGAAAATAGAACCTTCTAATAGCCCGTATAGCTCCCCAATAGTTCTGGTAAAGAAAAAGAATGGGACATGGAGAGTATGCGTTGACTACCGCCAGCTCAACGCCGTTTTCATCATGGATGCCTATCCACTCCCTCAAATTTTCGCTATTCTAGACAAGTTGAGACAAGCTAACTTTATTTCAACGATCGATTTAAAACGGATATTGGCAGATACCACTGGACCCGAACTCTCGCCCGGCCACAGCTTTTACTGTTCCTTGACGCGGACTCTATTAATGGAAGGTAATGCCGTGTGGTTTGAGCTCCGCCGCAGCCACGTTTCAACGCATGTTAGATACGATTATAGGTCTGGACATGGACGAATACGCCTTCGCGTACTTAGACGATATTATCGTCATAAGCAAAACTTTCGAAGATCATTTGACCCATTTGAAAGAAGTGTTCAGACGTTTACAAGCAGCACACCTGAGGATCAATAAAGAAAAGTGTGAGTTTTGTAAAAGCAAACTCAAATATCTAGGACATGTGGTAAGCGACCGTCGAGTGAGTACGGACCCCGATAAAGTCGCAGCCGTGCAGGACTTAAACGCACCAAGAAGCATAAAGGAACTACTGCGAATCCTGGGAATTACATCGTGGTACCGCCGATTGATTAAGGATTTTTCTATGATAGCCACCCCACTAACAAAGCTCCTAAAGAAAAATCAAGCTGGGGAATGGAGACCATGTCAGGAAGCCGCTTTTATAGAATTAAAACGAAAGCTCACTGAAGCTCCAGTCCTGATGTGTCCAGATTTTAGCCTACCTTTAACCATCCAGACAGATGCAAGTCAGTACGGGCTAGGGGTAGTTTTGTCACAGAATAGCAAGGAAGAAGAAAAGGTTATCACCTACGCTAGCAGGACCCTGACTGAGCTAGAAAAGAAATATTCAGTAACCGAGAAAGAATGTCTGGCCATCTTGTGGGGAATAAGGAAAATGAGGCCATACATAGAAGGATACCAGTTCACCGTGATAACTGATCACCACTCTTTAAAGTGGCTACACTCCCTGGATAATCCATCCGGACGTCTAGCCCGCTAGGCCATAGAACTGCAGCAATTCAACTTCGACATTCAGTATTATTGTAGCCGACACACTCTCCAGAGACCCCTTACCCATCACCCAGAGCGACTTAGCCACTATGGTGGACATCGTCGAAGACTGGACGGAACGTCGCATAGCCCAGATACTCAAAAACCCAGAAGAATTTACTGATTTCCAGGTTATGGATAATACTCTATACCGCAAATTCACAGCAGTAAGTAAGGAAACAGAGACAAGCGGCAGGCGAGAACAACCTCGTCTCCGAAGAGGGGGTGGGATGTAACGAAGCGTTACAAAACAACACCACTTAAGACACATTGTTCTCATTCTATCCATTTCTACGCATTATACACTACGCCCAACGTCACTAATACACACCATTGGCGTCTACGTCACTACGAAGGTTACTCATGATAGGGCAAATGCATCACTGAAACAAAGCGGTTTTACATTTAACTTTTTAATTCACACCTAGTTTCTTCACAAATATGTATAAGACAAGCAGCCAGCGAGGCATAAATCATCGAGAGTTACATTTCGATCTTGGTGTCCTACACACTAAATACCAGTGCGAAAACCTGCCGTAAATACCAGTGTGAAAACCTGCCGTAAATACTAGTGCGAAAGCCTACCGTAAATACCAGTGCGAAAGCCTACCGTAAATACCAGTGCGAAAGCCTGCCGTAAATACCAGTGTGAAAACCTGCCGTAAATACTAGTGCGAAAGCCTACCGTAAATACTAGTGCGAAAGCCTACCGTAAATACCAGTGCGAAAGCCTGCCGTAAATACCAGTGTGAAAACCTGCCGTAAATACTAGTGCGAAAGCCTACCGTAAATACTAGTGGGAAAACCTACCGTAAATACCAGTGCGAAAGCCTGCCGTAAATACCAGTGTGAAAACCTGCCGTAAATACTAGTGCGAAAGCCTACCGTAAATACTAGTGCGAAAGCCTACCGTAAATACCAGTGCGAAAGCCTGCCGTAAATACCAGTGTGAAAACCTGCCGTAAATACTAGTGCGAAAGCCTACCGTAAATACCAGTGCGAAAGCCGGCCGTAAATACCAGTGTGAAAACCTGCCGTAAATACTAGTGCGAAAACCTACCGTAAAAACCAGTGCGATACCAGTACGAAGGCCTGCCAGCTACCCCACACCCGCTATGGAAAAACCCGTACAATAACCAATTGTATAAAGACTAGAGCAAGAATCTACCACGGGGAGCTAAGGAAGGAGCATCAATTTATTTCAACTAAGGATCGAACCGGAGAAAGGGAATCATACAAATACTACACTTATACATATTATAAATCGATTAATTTGTATTTTAATATATAAGTGTTTTTCCTTAAATAATAAAGTTTCTTAAGGTTATTTGTGGCCTTTTACATTCAAAGTTTCAGTGTTTCTTTGATTTTCGACCCTGGCAAAACCAACGAGCGAAACCCCAGCTGGAAACTAAAAAGCACATCACAAATTGGCGCCCGAGCAGGGATCGTTAAGGTCCACTTCCGAGAAAATCAAAAAAAAAACTTTAAAGGGAACACTTGAATACAATCAAAAGCCATAATGTCCACAGATGGTGATGAACCCGCCGAGTTTGATGTGTCAAACAGTATCGGGAATATCTATCTTCTCCGGAAGAAGGAGTTAATAGAATTAATGACCCGACACGGGCTACCAACCGACGGAAAATCACACGAGCTTAGAGCCAGATTTAGCAAGCACATCAAAGAAGCCCGGCTCAGGAAGTCCACCCAGAACTTGTGTGAAGAAATGGAAAAATTGGTTACAGAAAGATATGATCCCGAAGATGAACAAGATAAGCTTGAAGATAAGGCAAAAATAGATGCACGGTCGTGCACAGACTACACAGAGTTATCCTTTCCGGTACCTCAGAAAGATGACTTAAGTGCAGATGTTACGACCGAGCACGAAGCCAGGTCTACCACCAAGGGTCATCCCTCTAGGGATGGCCGATCCAATATGAAACCCAGTAGCAATTCAGAGTTGGAGAATGGAAAACACAGACACAAAAAGACAAGACAGGAGGTTCTCTATTAACCAGGACGCCGAAGTCATGAACGTGGTAAGGAAATGGGGAGTAAAGTTCGACTCCACCGGTAATGCATTGGAGTTCATGGAGCGCGTCGAGGAACTATGGCTTCCTGTTACGACGTCCGCTTGGATGATATGGTAAGAACCCTACCAGAAATTTTTCGCGGAACAGCATTAGAATGGTTTCGCATAAACAAGGATAGTCTGCGATCATGGTCCCTTTTCCGGAAGCTATTCCTGCAGTATTTCCTACCTGCACGTTACATCCACAAATTGGAGAATGAGATAATGAGAAAGAGACAAGGCCCACGGGAAAAGGCAAAAGATTTTGTTCGGGCGGCGCAGTATCTCATACATCAACACCCTCGCATGCAATTGACTGAGAGTATAGACCGCATATACGATAGCCTTCGCCCAGAGTATAGACTATACATTAAACGCCGAGATTTTGACACTTTAGACGAACTTATGGAATTGGCCGAAGAGTTCGAATATATTAGGAGCGAAGAAAGAAACACTCGACCGTCGGGGTCGCAACCCACTCAGTTCCCGACACGAACGCCTAATCCATTTAGACATACACAAAATCCACCAGCACAGGGGCCAGGTAATCAAGACTACTACGTGAGAAACCCTCCACCGCCGATCCAGTATGATCGAACAACCCATAGCTGGAACTGTAAGCAGCGAGGTCATACCAAATCTAATTGTCACCGCCCATTAAGGTTGTTTTGCTCTTATTGCGGGACGGACGGACGCTTGACCAAGGATTGTGGATGTCAGCCACATAAGGCAGCCGTAATCCATGTCTCACAACCTAACTTGGTATCGCCTAGCCAGAGTCTCGCCAAGGGACAGGGAAACAGGGTGGATAACCGCGGCGAGGAAGATAGCCAGGATGCAATAGAGAGGGGCGTAGCGATAGTACCTAGAGAGGGACCACAAGAACTTCTTACACGTGGAGAGATGGATTCTTACACAGCTCAAGGAGAGACAAATCAAGGTCCAGCTGTAGCAACGCACGCAGGGGTTTGGGTTGACCCTCGGTGTTTCCTGTCAATAAGAATCTGTAACCACCTCGTGAAGGCACTTATTGACACCGGAGCCACGAAGTCATTCATGAATTCCGAAATCCGCCAGCTCTGCCAAAGAGATGTTGTGCCCGTGCGATACCAGGACCACGCCATTCATTTAGCCAACGGTATTCCGGTAACTAGCAGAGAGCACTACGAGGTGACTATGTTCATAGACAACCAGCCTGTCCAAGGAGAGCTGACACACCTAAAACAATTAACCGAGCAAGTAGTCCTCGGTATGGACGTGCTTTTAAAAGCGGGTTTAGGATTAACCCTTCTAGGGAAAAAGTTCCCTCACGGCCAATTTAATTATGAACAAGAGCTTCGACAAGACCTCCTATGCGCATTGGGGGGAAAACCTTTGCTACCACACCAAGCCAGGCATTTAGCCGCTCTACTCGACGTAGAGCTGCCGAAGTTCGAGGCATTGCCTCCTACAACTAACGCGGCAGTCCATCACATACGATTAAAAACCAACCAGCCATTTAAACAAAGGTATTACCCCAGAAATCCCGCAATGCAGAAGGTAATTGACGAAGAAATAAACGACCTGCTGCGTGACGGGAAAATAGAACCTTCTAATAGCCCGTATAGCTCCCCAATAGTTCTGGTAAAGAAAAAGAATGGGACATGGAGAGTATGCGTTGACTACCGCCAGCTCAACGCCGTTTTCATCATGGATGCCTATCCACTCTCTCAAATTTTCGCTATTCTAGACAAGTTGAGACAAGCTAACTTTATTTCAACGATCGATTTAAAACGGATATTGGCAGATACCACTGGACCCGAACTCTCGCCCGGCCACAGCTTTTACTGTTCCTTGACGCGGACTCTATCAATGGAAGGTAATGCCGTGTGGTTTGAGCTCCGCCGCAGCCACGTTTCAACGCATGTTAGATACGATTATAGGTCTGGACATGGACGAATACGCCTTCGCGTACCTAGACGATATTATCGTCATAAGCAAAACTTTCGAAGATCATTTGACCCATTTGAAAGAAGTGTTCAGACGTTTACAAGCAGCACACCTGAGGATCAATAAAGAAAAGTGTGAGTTTTGTAAAAGCAAACTCAAATATCTAGGACATGTGGTAAGCGACCGTCGAGTGAGTACGGACCCCGATAAAGTCGCAGCCGTGCAGGAATTAAACGCACCAAGAAGCATAAAGGAACTACGGCGAATCCTGGGAATTACATCGTGGTACCACCGATTGATTAAGGATTTTTCTATGATAGCCACCCCACTAACAAAGCTCCTAAAGAAAAATCAAGCTTGGGAATGGAGACCATGTCAGGAAGCCGCTTTTATAGAATTAAAACGAAAGCTCACTGAAGCTCCAGTCCTGATGTGTCCAGATTTTAGCCTACCTTTAACCATCCAGACAGATGCAAGTCAGTACGGGCTAGGGGTAGTTTTGTCACAGAATAGCAAGGAAGAAGAAAAGGTTATCACCTACGCTAGCAGGACCCTGACTGAGCTAGAAAAGAAATATTCAGTAACCGAGAAAGAATGTCTGGCCATCTTGTGGGGAATAAGGAAAATGAGGCCATACATAGAAGGATACCAGTTCACCGTGATAACTGATCACCACTCTTTAAAGTGGCTACACTCCCTGGATAATCCATCCGGACGTCTAGCCCGCTAGGCCATAGAACTGCAGCAATTCAACTTCGACATTCAGTATTATTGTAGCCGACACACTCTCCAGAGACCCCTTACCCATCACCCAGAGCGACTTAGCCACTATGGTGGACATCGTCGAAGACTGGACGGAACGTCGCATAGCCCAGATACTCAAAAACCCAGAAGAATTTACTGATTTCCAGGTTATGGATAATACTCTATACCGCAAATTCACAGCAGTAAGTAAGGAAACAGAGACAAGCGGCAGGCGAGAACAACCTCGTCTCCGAAGAGGGGGTGGGATGTAACGAAGCGTTACAAAACAACACCACTTAAGACACATTGTTCTCATTCTATCCATTTCTACGCATTATACACTACGCCCAACGTCACTAATACACACCATTGGCGTCTACGTCACTACGAAGGTTACTCATGATAGGGCAAATGCATCACTGAAACAAAGCGGTTTTACATTTAACTTTTTAATTCACACCTAGTTTCTTCACAAATATGTATAAGACAAGCAGCCAGCGAGGCATAAATCATCGAGAGTTACATTTCGATCTTGGTGTTCTACACACTAAATACCAGTGCGAAAGCCTGCCGTAAATACCAGTGTGAAAACCTGCCGTAAATACTAGTGCGAAAGCCTACCGTAAATACCAGTGCGAAAGCCTACCGTAAATACCAGTGCGAAAGCCTGCCGTAAATACCAGTGTGAAAACCTGCCGTAAATACTAGTGCGAAAGCCTACCGTAAATACTAGTGCGAAAGCCTACCGTAAATACCAGTGCGAAAGCCTGCCGTAAATACCAGTGTGAAAACCTGCCGTAAATACTAGTGCGAAAACCTACCGTAAATACCAGTGTGAAAGCCTGCCGTAAATACCAGTGTGAAAACCTGCCGTAAATACTAGTGCGAAAGCCTACCGTAAATACTAGTGCGAAAGCCTACCGTAAATACCAGTGCGAAAGCCTGCCGTAAATACCAGTGTGAAAACCTGCCGTAAATACTAGTGCGAAAGCCTACCGTAAATACCAGTGCGAAAGCCGGCCGTAAATACCAGTGTGAAAACCTGCCGTAAATACTAGTGCGAAAACCTACCGTAAAAACCAGTGCGATACCAGTACGAAGGCCTGCCAGCTACCCCACACCCGCTATGGAAAAACCCGTACAATAACCAATTGTATAAAGACTAGAGCAAGAATCTACCACGGGGAGCTAAGGAAGGAGCATCAATTTATTTCAACTAAGGATCGAACCGGAGAAAGGGAATCATACAAATACTACACTTATACATATTATAAATCGATTAATTTGTATTTTAATATATAAGTGTTTTTCCTTAAATAATAAAGTTTCTTAAGGTTATTTGTGGCCTTTTACATTCAAAGTTTCAGTGTTTCTTTGATTTTCGACCCTGGCAAAACCAACGAGCGAAACCCCAGCTGGAAACTAAAAAGCACATCACAAATTGGCGCCCGAGCAGGGATCGTTAAGGTCCACTTCCGAGAAAATCAAAAAAAAAACTTTAAAGGGAACACTTGAATACAATCAAAAGCCATAATGTCCACAGATGGTGATGAACCCGCCGAGTTTGATGTGTCAAACAGTATCGGGAATATCTATCTTCTCCGGAAGAAGGAGTTAATAGAATTAATGACCCGACACGGGCTACCAACCGACGGAAAATCACACGAGCTTAGAGCCAGATTTAGCAAGCACATCAAAGAAGCCCGGCTCAGGAAGTCCACCCAGAACTTGTGTGAAGAAATGGAAAAATTGGTTACAGAAAGATATGATCCCGAAGATGAACAAGATAAGCTTGAAGATAAGGCAAAAATAGATGCACGGTCGTGCACAGACTACACAGAGTTATCCTTTCCGGTACCTCAGAAAGATGACTTAAGTGCAGATGTTACGACCGAGCACGAAGCCAGGTCTACCACCAAGGGTCATCCCTCTAGGGATGGCCGATCCAATATGAAACCCAGTAGAAATTCAGAGTTGGAGAATGGAAAACACAGACACAAAAAGACAAGACAGGAGGTTCTCTATTAACCAGGACGCCGAAGTCATGAACGTGGTAAGGAAATGGGGAGTAAAGTTCGACTCCACCGGTAATGCATTGGAGTTCATGGAGTGCGTCGAGGAACTATGGCTTCCTGTTACGACGTCCGCTTGGATGATATGGTAAGAACCCTACCAGAAATTTTTCGCGGAACAGCATTAGAATGGTTTCGCATAAACAAGGATAGTCTGCGATCATGGTCCCTTTTCCGGAAGCTATTCCTGCAGTATTTCCTACCTGCACGTTACATCCACAAATTGGAGAATGAGATAATGAGAAAGAGACAAGGCCCACGGGAAAAGGCAAAAGATTTTGTTCGGGCGGCGCAGTATCTCATACATCAACACCCTCGCATGCAATTGACTGAGAGTATAGACCGCATATACGAAAGCCTTCGCCCAGAGTATAGACTATACATTAAACGCCGAGATTTTGACACTTTAGACGAACTTATGGAATTGGCCGAAGAGTTCGAATATATTAGGAGCGAAGAAAGAAACACTCGACCGTCGGGGTCGCAACCCACTCAGTTCCCGACACGAACGCCTAATCCATTTAGACATACACAAAATCCACCAGCACAGGGGCCAGGTAATCAAGACTACTACGTGAGAAACCCTCCACCGCCGATCCAGTATGATCGAACAACCCATAGCTGGAACTGTAAGCAGCGAGGTCATACCAAATCTAATTGTCACCGCCCATTAAGGTTGTTTTGCTCTTATTGCGGGACGGACGGACGCTTGACCAAGGATTGTGGATGTCAGCCACATAAGGCAGCCGTAATCCATGTCTCACAACCTAACTTGGTATCGCCTAGCCAGAGTCTCGCCAAGGGACAGGGAAACAGGGTGGATAACCGCGGCGAGGAAGATAACCAGGATGCAATAGAGAGGGGCGTAGCGATAGTACCTAGAGAGGGACCACAAGAACTTCTTACACGTGGAGAGATGGATTCTTACACAGCTCAAGGAGAGACAAATCAAGGTCCAGCTGTAGCAACGCACGCAGGGGTTTGGGTTGACCCTCGGTGTTTCCTGTCAATAAGAATCTGTAACCACCTCGTGTAGGCACTTATTGACACCGGAGCCACGAAGTCATTCATGAATTCCGAAATCCGCCAGCTCTGCCAAAGAGATGTTGTGCCCGTGCGATACCAGGACCACGCCATTCATTTAGCCAACGGTATTCCGGTAACTAGCAGAGAGCACTACGAGGTGACTATGTTCATAGACAACCAGCCTGTCCAAGGAGAGCTGACACACCTAAAACAATTAACCGAGCAAGTAGTCCTCGGTATGGACGTGCTTTTAAAAGCGGGTTTAGGATTAACCCTTCTAGGGAAAAAGTTCCCTCACGGCCAATTTAATTATGAACAAGAGCTTCGACAAGACCTCCTATGCGCATTGGGGGGAAAACCTTTGCTACCACACCAAGCCAGGCATTTAGCCGCTCTACTCGACGTAGAGCTGCCCAAGTTCGAGGCATTGCCTCCTACAACTAACGCGGCAGTCCATCACATACGATTAAAAACCAACCAGCCATTTAAACAAAGGTATTACCCCAGAAATCCCGCAATGCAGAAGGTAATTGACGAAGAAATAAACGACCTGCTGCGTGACGGGAAAATAGAACCTTCTAATAGCCCGTATAGCTCCCCAATAGTTCTGGTAAAGAAAAAGAATGGGACATGGAGAGTATGCGTTGACTACCGCCAGCTCAACGCCGTTTTCATCATGGATGCCTATCCACTCTCTCAAATTTTCGCTATTCTAGACAAGTTGAGACAAGCTAACTTTATTTCAACGATCGATTTAAAACGGATATTGGCAGATACCACTGGACCCGAACTCTCGCCCGGCCACAGCTTTTACTGTTCCTTGACGCGGACTCTATCAATGGAAGGTAATGCCGTGTGGTTTGAGCTCCGCCGCAGCCACGTTTCAACGCATGTTAGATACGATTATAGGTCTGGACATGGACGAATACGCCTTCGCGTACCTAGACGATATTATCGTCATAAGCAAAACTTTCGAAGATCATTTGACCCATTTGAAAGAAGTGTTCAGACGTTTACAAGCAGCACACCTGAGGATCAATAAAGAAAAGTGTGAGTTTTGTAAAAGCAAACTCAAATATCTAGGACATGTGGTAAGCGACCGTCGAGTGAGTACGGACCCCGATAAAGTCGCAGCCGTGCAGGAATTAAACGCACCAAGAAGCATAAAGGAACTACGGCGAATCCTGGGAATTACATCGTGGTACCGCCGATTGATTAAGGATTTTTCTATGATAGCCACCCCACTAACAAAGCTCCTAAAGAAAAATCAAGCTTGGGAATGGAGACCATGTCAGGAAGCCGCTTTTATAGAATTAAAACGAAAGCTCACTGAAGCTCCAGTCCTGATGTGTCCAGATTTTAGCCTACCTTTAACCATCCAGACAGATGCAAGTCAGTACGGGCTAGGGGTAGTTTTGTCACAGAATAGCAAGGAAGAAGAAAAGGTTATCACCTACGCTAGCAGGACCCTGACTGAGCTAGAAAAGAAATATTCAGTAACCGAGAAAGAATGTCTGGCCATCTTGTGGGGAATAAGGAAAATGAGGCCATACATAGAAGGATACCAGTTCACCGTGATAACTGATCACCACTCTTTAAAGTGGCTACACTCCCTGGATAATCCATCCGGACGTCTAGCCCGCTAGGCCATAGAACTGCAGCAATTCAACTTCGACATTCAGTATTATTGTAGCCGACACACTCTCCAGAGACCCCTTACCCATCACCCAGAGCGACTTAGCCACTATGGTGGACATCGTCGAAGACTGGACGGAACGTCGCATAGCCCAGATACTCAAAAACCCAGAAGAATTTACTGATTTCCAGGTTATGGATAATACTCTATACCGCAAATTCACAGCAGTAAGTAAGGAAACAGAGACAAGCGGCAGGCTAGAACAACCTCGTCTCCGAAGAGGGGGTGGGATGTAACGAAGCGTTACAAAACAACACCACTTAAGACACATTGTTCTCATTCTATCCATTTCTACGCATTATACACTACGCCCAACGTCACTAATACACACCATTGGCGTCTACGTCACTACGAAGGTTACTCATGATAGGGCAAATGCATCACTGAAACAAAGCGGTTTTACATTTAACTTTTTAATTCACACCTAGTTTCTTCACAAATATGTATAAGACAAGCAGTCAGCGAGGCATAAATTATCGAGAGTTACATTTCGATCTTGGTGTTCTACACACTAAATACCAGTGCGAAAGCCTGCCGTAAATACCAGTGTGAAAACCTGCCGTAAATACTAGTGCGAAAGCCTACCGTAAATACCAGTGCGAAAGCCGGCCGTAAATACCAGTGTGAAAACCTGCCGTAAATACTAGTGCGAAAACCTACCGTAAAAACCAGTGCGATACCAGTACGAAGGCCTGCCAGCTACCCCACACCCGCTATGGAAAAACCCGTACAATAACCAATTGTATAAAGACTTTTACATTCAAAGTTTACTTTTACTTTTACATTCAAAGTTTCAGTGTTTCTTTGATTTTCGACCCTGGCAAAACCAACGAGCGAAACCCCAGCTGGAAACTAAAAAGCACTTCACAAAATGTCATACGGACGACACCCATGCCAGCACATCGGGCACCATCTTTAATAAATCGACACTATTACTTGGGTTTATTGCGGACGACATTGATGTGATGGTTAGAACAAAGCGAGAAGTAACCGGTGTCTTCACTAACCTTGGTCATAACGTGACCGTTGATAGGTATATGGTGCAAAAGCATGAACATCCCTCTCAATCAGATGAAAAATCACTTGTAATCTGCAATAGAAAATGTCTGCGTACGACTTATGGTCCTGTCCCCGTAAACCGAGAAAACAAAATTTCGCGAAGAAAATACAGCGACGAACTATACGTGCTGTACGGCGACATAAGCCTAGCCTAGATGGCTATGCCATGTAGAGTGAATGGACATCGACGCTCCAGCTCGTAAAGTCTTCAACACCAAACCAAAGGGGGTTCTGACCAAAGTAGACCTCATCTTCGATGGAGCGACCTGGTAGAGGGAAATCTCCAAATACTTGGAGTGTGAGATTGGAGACTAGAGGCTACCCATCAAGCAAATGGATCCGAATTCGATCCACGCGCGGAGTCAAATTCACATACTAGACTCCGCATACGGATCCAAATACGGAGCCGTAAAACGACGTTTGTCGGCTCCATTTAGTATGTAAATTAGAATTCCCACGGACTCACTTGTGAGAGAGAAATAGAGAGAGAGAGAGAGAGAGAGAGAGAGAGAGAGAGAGACAGCGTGAGCTCGTCCCGCTCAGCGAAATTGCACCCAAAACAAACTTGAAAACAAAAAAACGAGTTGGAGGTGTATCAAAACAACTTCTGTCGTCCAAAACAAGAAATAAATAAAATTTGTTGCCATATTCTTTTATTTTTTATTCTTTATTCCACAAAATTGATGGTCAAAACTTATAAAAATAACAAAAATTAACTTATAAAAATAACAATGGGCACTCGTTTCATTTAAACTATGTATTTTTATTTATTTTATTTTCTTCAAAACACTTTTCCACTGCCCGAATTATTTTTTTCCAATTCTTTCTTTGTACTGTCGTCTTCGTTCTCCAATGCAAACCAAAAAGTAAACATATTATGCATATAAATAAAAGGCTCCTGATCTCTCCCTCCCTCTATCTTTCCCTCTCTCTCTTTCTCTCAATCTATTAAAAAAGAAAAAAAAATACTCGATTCTCGAATCTCTTTCTTAATTTTGTATGCCATGCATGCAATTTCGTGAGAGGCCTCGTTAAACGCAGACTCAGGTGAGCCAGAAATGAACCGAGAATTCTGAAGTCAGTGATTTTTGCTTGAAGGGTAGAGATCGAACTGGCTTGGAGGGGCATATTAAGCAAGGTAAGGAATTGTAATATTTATTTCGCCAGATGTTTTCTTCATGGTTAACACGGACCGGACCGTAAATCTTACGTAAAACGTTTCCCTCAGACTACTGGAAGCTACTTTTAATTTTTGGTGCTTCTGCACCACAAAGCAAAACAGGGATGATGATTTGTCTGTACAACATCCTCTTGGTATGGGGATCTATTTCTCTATTTCTGAATATGCCCAAAGAACAAGAGAATAGCAAGAGTAACTCTAGATTCGATTTCCACACTGATATTGTTTTTTTGTGTTTTCAGCTGATGGGCGAATCGCATCGTCACATCCACGCGTGGTGCCCCTGGATACCCGAAAGCTGTGCTAACGACGAGCGTTGAATCCATTGGAACCATTGGTTGTAGATACCTGAGTTTCCTTCTCAATAGCAGGAGGAAAGATACCCTTTGAAGATCTAACCACAGCATGATCTACTTTTCATGCACATTTGCACAATCTTCACAAGAAGATCATGGGAGAAGTTATTGTGATGAAAAATGTTAAATATGCCTCAGATTACTAAACCAAAAATGTTGACAACTCTCCCGCAAACGAAAAATGGTCAACGATAACTTATTGGCTGCGCCAAGCTGAACACCTTGCCAGTTTCTAAGCTGATATGGCAGTCCTTCAGGAGGTGCGATGGGATGGGACTGTTGGACGACGATTGGAGATTGCGCTTGTTTAGATGCGGATTGATTGTCACAGGAAGATCAAAGCAAAATGTCTTGAGCTTTCGCGAAGTATGCGGGAGAATGACAACGATCCGCACTGAGCCTCGTAATCGCCCATGTCTACAGAAGAAAACGATGAAGATACCAAAGAAAGTTACTTCGAGCTCCTCGCTTAAGCCTACGAGCAGTGCCACCAGGCATGAAATTAAAATCCTCTTGGGAGACTAACACCGAAATTGGAAGAGAGGAAATCTTTGGTATGAAGATCGGGAAACACAGCCTACACGACATTACTTCCCGCCATAACGGACTCAACCTCATCGATTTTGTAGTGCGATATTACATGGTGCAGCACACGTTTCCCACTTTCCCACATCTACAAGGGCATATGGTGATCTCCAGATGGTCGAACCTGCAACCAAATCGACAATGTTGCGATTGAAGGAAGACACAAAAGACACGGAAGGAGCAAACATCGACTCAGACTACTACCTAGTTTGTGCAAAACTAATAGTACGGATCCCCATGGAAGCTCTAAGGTAAACACCGTTGGACGACTTTAATCAGAAGAGACCGCCGCTGCCTGTGCCAACCAACTGGTGATATGAACCAAAGGAACCAATGGGTGCTGTCAACAAGCCATAAGAAGTGCTGCATCAGAGGTATTTGGCTTCTCACAGCCTCTCCCGAATGTGCCCAGTCAAATAAAGCTAAAACGAAGGCAATCAAATCGTGGATTCAGAGAGATACTAGAACGTCCAGAATGTCTACATTGAGCGAAGGAAGGATGAGAAATGCTTACTCAGGAGGAAAAAAAGAAAACCAATAACGTGAAGTCACACTGAGCCCTACAAAGATCAGATTGGAAAAGTTTTAGTAGATACGCAGGTGGTGTTAGTCATCTGGAGATACTTAAACCAGTTGTTAAATGGTGATGACAGACAAGATTTCGCGCATGATCGACTTCTACCAGTTAATTAGGATGATGACCATGAGCTACATCCACCCGACCAAAATGAAATCAAATTAGCCATCACCAGACTTAAGCAGCTGAATGCAGTGGTCATCAAGCGGAAGTTCTTAAAAACGCTGGGGATGAACTGCTCAGGAGCATACACCAACTGTTCTCCAAAATATGGCCGAAAGAAAGTATGTTTGATGAATGGAATCAGTACCATCTGCCCAATCCTTAAAAAAGGAAGACCACCTACTCCGCCAACTATAGAAACATAAATCTATTAAACATCACTTATAAGATCCGTTGATCTAATGGTTCTCACCGATGCGGGTTCAGACCTGTAAAATCTACGACCGACCAAATATTCGCATTATGCCAGATCCTGGAGAAAACAAAAGAATATAACATGGATACACACCACCTTTTCCTCGATTTTAAATCAGCCTACGATGGTGTTTATAGAATAGAACAGCATCGTGCCATGTCCAACTTTATAACCCCTGCTAAACTGATACGCTTCATCAGGATGAAGTGTGAAAATACTCGCTGTTCCGTCAAAGCTAGTAGGGACTCTACTGAAACCTTCTCAAACACCAGAGGGCTAAGGCGAGGTGACACTGTCATGCAGCTCCCTTAACATTGTTCTTGAAAATGTAATAAGGAACATCCATGAAAGTACGTTGGGCACCATCTTCAATAAATCGACATAAATACTTAAGCTTGCGGACGACATTGACATTGATAGGAAAAACAAAGTAAAACCTTCACTACCTTGGAGTTAGCATCAAGCAGAGTGGGACTGTTAATAATCGAGAAGAAGACAAAGTATATGCTTTCGTCAACAAAATCCAATCCCATCACCGACTTGGTCAGAATTTGACCATTGATAGGTATATATTCGAGTTAGTGCATTTTTCTACCTACATCACCTGCAATCAAACGTGGACTAACTCACTAGAGGGCATTATAGTCAAACGCCATCTCCAGAATAGGTGCTATAATATGGCACCGAATTCTTCTGATTGAGGGGGCAGTTATAGCGATCAGAAAAACCAATGAGAAAAAATTTGTAAATGGAAAATTTATTATGTTATGATTTGAACTAAAACACAACGCTATACTGATCGATGGCAAGGCACTAGCTGATTGTCATTCCGATTAAAATTCCGGAGAAAATTTGATTTTCGCAGTTTAATGAGAAAAGTCTAGTGCCAGGTTGTTTATTCGCACATACCGCGTGTCACCAGTGGCACAAGCGAAGCAGTTTGACAATAATTTGTGTGAATTGCTTCGCTCATTGAATGGACTTAAAATCCTGTTCTTCCTCAGTCTATATTTTGAAATTTTCATTATTCGACAATGTCGAAAATAAATTTTTTGATAGGCAACGCTCGTTTTTTGAAATGTTTAAGAAACATATTCTTTCTGACATTTTAATCGCGTACCACGAAAAATCCAGTTTACATGCTGTTTTCATTTTTTTGTTTTAGTTCTTCCTATTGCTATACAAAATATAATACTATGAATATAAAGTTATTACTTTTGCAATCATTGGGTACTTGGTGCCGCTGCTGTCTTCAGATTGTATTGTATAAAGCTATAAGAAGCTAAGTGTTGAGCCACTAGATGGCGACACAGTCAAGCACATCTCCAAACATTTATTTCTGACAGAATTGCATCTGAAAACATTTTCTGATAGACAATCTGCCAGAGCAACAGGACGAAATTGGAACGGAACAGGTGAAACCCACGGACCAATCAGATACAGACCACCAACTCACTGTATGGTCTCTTTGGCTACAAGCTGAAAATGAGCTGGTATGCCATTTATTTTGAGTGTGACGCTCTCCCTAGTTTTTAAACCCATTAAGCATATACACCAACAAAATAAATGGCATACGCAGGGATGGTTGCCATCACAAAATGCACAGAGAGAGATGTACACCATTGTATTTATCATAGACATATTATATATGGACTGCTAGTCGAATTTAGTTTCCATACAAATGCTGCTCGAAATCGATACCTTCGTATCGCGCCACTCAATTACAGAGGCGAATAGGAATAGGCGAAGCCATCATATTTTTCATGATGCCGATGTCATTTTCAATGCAAAAATGTCAATCACTAGGTACTGTATAGTATGTCTATTGTCTATGGCAAAAATCAATTTATTTATTTTATTTTATTTATATTTAAATTTAAATTTCTCACTAGCTTTTGCCCGCTACTTCGTACGCGTGGATTTTAGAATAAAGTAGGTATCTCAGTGTAATTTTGTTTTTGCACAACCGATTCAAAATGCGTGGTATGCGTGGTATGAAAGCTACATACTTTACCAACTCTACAGCAGTACGATTTTTGGGTTCTGTATAACATTATTTCGAAGTATCATAACGGTTTAAATTGCAAAGTTGGAGATTTAAGTTCTGAATAAGCAATATACCTAATTGGAATGCCCACTTTCAAAACGATGCTCCGCGCCGATACTGCTATTTATGGCAGCTCCGCTTCATCAGTTTTGGGCGTAAGTATTGCTCGTTCACCATTTTTTATGGTTACATTATTTTTCGGTTTCTGCTTTCGCTGAATGAGACATTTTCTATATGGTGGTAAATAGCGCCATCTATGATGTTTTTGATGTAACTTCTATTCAGAACGACTAACTTATTTCTATTCATGTATATGTAGGTAAGTGTGGCGCTATTTGTATGATTTCCAGCGCCATAATGTAAGTGAGACGCTAACTTCTTTAAAATCTTTTAATTTTGCGTTCAGTTCATTGAATAACGTTCGATTACAGCAATATTAAAAAAACAACCAGAATTATATATTTTCTTGCGATAAAATGTAGCCTATATTTTAAGTTGGCGTACTACCAATAAATCTGCGAAAACCGCATTCAATTCCATGCAGTAATTTTTGCGTGATGCGCGTACAAACATACAGACAGACAGACAGACAGACAGACAGACAGACAAAAATTCTTAAAATGATTGTTTTGGCTTCTGTGGGTCTAATAGAGACTCCCCAAATTAGTTTTGCATTTATATCTTCAATGTACAGACATCGACCCGTTACAATTTTATTATATGTATAGATTATGTTCAAGTATATTCCCCGCTGTAATTGAGTGGCGCTGTGAGTTATGTTGGAACCAACGTGAAGTTGGCAACTAGCAGAGTCCATATAATAATACGTCTATGGTATTTATAATCTATAGTATTCCCAACACGGACCCATAGACGTATTATTATATGGACTGCTAGTTGCCAACTTCACGTTGGTTCCAACATAACTCACAGCGCCACTCTGTAATTGAGTGGCGCGATACGAAGGTATCGATTTCGAGCAGCATTTGTATGGAAACTAAATTCGACTAGCAGTCCATATATAATATGTCATGGACCTAATAAGTATTATATATATATATATATATATATATATATATATATACTTATTAGGTCCATGTAATATGTCTATTCACGGACCAATATCAGACCGCCAACTCGTACTCCTCTTGCCTGAAACACCCTCGAAATATTTTTTCCTGTCTGTGAATACGTGTACATCTCTCTCTGTGCATTTTGTAATGGCAACTATACCTGCGTATGCCATTTATTTTGTAGGTGTGTTTGCTAAATGGGTTTTAAAAGCAAGGGAGAGCATCACACTCAAAATAAATGGCATATCAGCTGATTTTTAGCTTGTAGGCAAAAAGAGAAACCATACAGTGAGTTGGCGGTCTGTATTTTATTGGTCCGTGATTCCCAATAAGAGGAACGTTTGGTGAGCCATCTATGGACGAAGTTCACAAACACTTGATTGGTGAGTAAGGAGCGCTTTTTGTCTAGATTGCCACCTGAAGCAAAAACAACAATAGAAGAAATTTGATGTAAAAGATTGTATATACATTTGTATAGTAATTTCATGGAACATGTTATTTTAGTTCTGAACTTCGTCAATGATGGCGCTAGTTGTCTTATCTACTTTAGATCAAATGTCTTCTATTATTGTTTTTGCTTCACATGGCAGTCTAGACAAAAACCACTCCTAACTCACCAATCAAATGCTTGTTAACTTCGTCCCTAGGTGGCGCACCAAACGTTCCTCTTGTTGGGAATACTCAGCCCTATCGAGGTAACCGTCGGAGCGAACAGTTGTCTGCAACGCATACGTTTGCGGAGGCTCAAATTGCGTTCGAGGTATCTCTCATCGGAACAGAAATATCACAAATGTGTCGATGCATTGATTTGACATGCGACAGATTTTTAATTCAAAGAGAGATGCGCAAAATATATTTATGTATCGATGATTCGATACATCTTTCGATATTTGTATAAATATATATACCAAACCAGATTAAAATTATGTTATATCAAAAAAAAGTTGAAAATAATTGTTAATAACTAGTAAGAATGATAAGATTTCAATAATTTTATACGCTGGCGTAAAATAGAACAAACATTTAAACATATTTCTTTCCATTCGATATGTATCGAATTGGTGAATATCGATATATTTTCAAGAACGCCATCTCTAAATTCAAACAGCTGTTTTACCGATTTGTCAAAGGTTGGAAAAAAATTACAAAAGTCAGATAAAAATAATACTCAAGTTTTACTTTTCCTAAATTGTTCAACTAAAAACCTTAGTAAATAGCATGAAAAGGAAGAAGTTTATGATCGGACAGTTTGGTGTGGGTTTCTATTTTATCTACTCCGCCGCCTAAGGATGATGAGCACTACGTGTGGTAATCTGCTGCTGGAGACACCTTCACCGCTCGTCGTCATTATGACCCATTGAAAGCGGCACAAATAGTGAATGTTTGTTGTGCCTTACACAACATATGTCTGTTTTGATAGCGATTACCAAATTATGGAAGACATAGACAACGTAGAAGAGACTGAGGATGACAATCAGGAACCCGAAGAAGGTGCATCAAACTTATATCGTAACCAGGCAAACGCAATAAGAAATGAAATACTCCAATATTTTCAATAAACTTAAAAAATCTTTATTACAAACATAACAAAATGAATTCATTAATTAAAAAAAAAACAAAAAATAAAATAAATTACTTAAAAATTCCACAGCCTCTTTCACATTTTGTTCTTACATTTATATAGGAAGTTGGATCATTCCAGCAACAAATTAGTTTTTGAAATTTCGAGTTCAAGAATTCTTGCTTTAATTTCCAACTTTTTACATGCAATTCTTTGCATTTCCGTATTATGCTCTCTCATTTCTTTTAATTTTTTTTCCACTTCCAATATGCCCTCCTCCGAACGATACAATCTTTTCAGGCAAGTCGTTGTGTCCTTTAAGGCATTCGTTGTGCCCTGCAAAGCGTTTTTAATTTCGTCGTGAAATTGTCTTTGCTCATCAACCTGCTTCCTTAGAAGTTGAATGGACGTCAAGGCATTTCGTGGGCGTCTCCAAGAAGTGCTTGGTGTATTTGTCATTGCTGGCTCTTCGTTGTTTTCTTGACCTGCTTCTTCACTGCCAAAACTCAATGCCCCAATGCCATCAACTCCGTGATTGGTGTTAACCAAGGCTATAACAGCCTCTTCTAAGGATGTAAACGACTTTTGTTTGCATGGGCCACCACCTGTGCCCGTGATTTCTTTTTTATTTGCTGCCAGTTTTTTTTTAATGTAGCTTTTGTAATCACTCCAAACCTTAAGGAAGTTTACACACATTACACACATATATATAATTAAATTTTGAAGAAATGGTAATTATACCTTTTTCCAACCACTAACATCTCTCTTTCGTGATCCTAGCTGGTTAAGTTGGTCAGTTAACTCGTTCCAAAATGCAGCAACAGCTTCTGGTGAACTCTTGGTGAAGTTTCGGGCTATATCAGGTTTTTCTTGCATTACGTTCACCAAGAGCTCGTACTGTTGGTGTGTGGTTTTTTCTTTTTGGTTAGACCTGAAAACACAAAATTAAAATTCAATAAAAAACTATAGAAAGCTATTTAAAAGCATAGTTTTATTAATTTCTTACATTTTTCAACAATTTTGTTTGATGCGTAAACAAATCCGGCAAGAATTGTGTGTCGGAGTAAAACGAAAACAAAACTGTGTTCAGCTGTCAAAAACCACACTAAAAAATGCGCTTGATCGCACTGCAACGCAATTGAACGGTGTGCGTTTAAAAAGTGCGGAGACACATTCAAAACAGCTGGACGCAAGAATACCTCGAATCAAAAATTTTCGGAATCGTACAAAACGGTGGCATTTTTCGCTCCGACGGTTACCTCGATAGGGCCGACTATAGATTATAAATACAATGATGTAAACTAGATAAGACATCTGGCGCCGCCATTGACGAAGTTCAGAACTAAAAAAACATGTTTCATGAAATGACTATAAAAATGTATATACAATGATGTACACGTATTCACCGACAAGAAACAATATTTCAAGGGTGTTTTAGGCAAGAGGAGTACGAGTTGGCGGTCTGTATTGGTCTGCGTACAGTAGGCTGGAGGAAGGAATCGACTGTGGCAATTTCCTTTCCAAACCATATCTCCAAACTTATCGTTTTAAGCCTAGTACTTAGATCGCGCTAAACTAAATTTTATCTCTACAATTTTTATCTCTACACCTCCTTGCTAAAAAGTCGCGCTAAATTTTGAAGTTGGAGAGAAAACAGCTGTTTTACAAATCTGTGAACTGTGATAGTTTCTGAAATATACTTTATAAATAATTCTGATAACTTTAATTTTAATTAACATGTAATGCAATTTTTTCTCGAACCATAACGCGAAAATGTAAGTTTTAAAAACCCAATTATTTAATCATTTAATTTTGTACAAAGTGTGGCGACCTGCCACATGACGTGGGAGACGAAGAGCCAGTCTTCATTATCAGCGATGGCGAACGGACGTGCGGTTGCGTAAAGATGAAAGAAGTTCGAAATAAAAGTTGGAAATAAAGTTGTTTGAATTCGAAGTTAAGTCTTTTATTATAAAACACGGGTCATTACATTGGCGACGAGAGAAAAAAAATACATTTATATAAATATATAAAAAAAAAAAGAAACTTTATACAAAGAAAAACGTGCATAGTTAAGTGAAACAAACAACAGTGATATAAAAAAAATTTTGTTCTAAAAAAAAAAAAAATAATAAAGGCATATTATAGTACTAAAAAAAAAAGTTATCGAAAGGAAAGAGAAAAAAAAAAGAAAGGAAGCTAATGATAACGGGTAAAATTGTGTTGTGTTTGGGTGAAAAAAAAAACGAGAGGTTTTCCTAATTAACTACATTAAATTGTAAAGGAAGCCAAAGATTGGAAACTTGTTACATTCAATTGTAAAATACAACCACAGAACCACAGAAAAATTAAAAATTTATTACATTCAATTGTAACATACGAAAATTACATTAAATTGTAAAGGTGGTGCGAATCTCATAAGGAAAAGAGAAGTCACATTAAATTGTGGAAAAAGGTAAGAATTAAAGAATATATACAAGAAAGAGCCTAATGCGCTAGTTTTTATAGTTAAGTAATTAAATGAACACTCTTATAAATTTTGTTATTATTTTTGTTTTGCCCCCCCCCCACCTCACTTGAAAAAAAAGAGAATGGGTGATACGGGAATAAAACCGTTCTTTTGTGAGACGATAGATAAAGCTGTTATTCGATCGGAGTGGGAAAAATGGCTCCGATCATTCTCTTTATATCTTGAGGCTGAAGAAATTAAAGATGAAACGAAGAAGAAAAATAAGCTTTTGCACTTAGGAGGCTCGCAGTTGCAGGAAGTTATTTTTAATATACCCGGGGCTCTTTCTAAAGAAGGCAAGGTATTCGATATATTAGTAGACAAATTGAATGACTATTTTTCCCCAAAACGGAACTCAACTTTCGAAAGACACCTCTTCCGTTCCTTGAAGCCAGAGGAGGGCGAAAGCTTGAATAAATTTGTTATAAGATTGAGGAATCAGTCTGCTAAATGTTCATTCGGTGAGACTGAAGAAGAAAGTCGGAATATTAATTTAAAAGATAAGTTGATTGACATTTGGGCACCAAAAGAGTTGAAGAGACGCCTGTTAGAGAAAGAACATTCGTTAGAGGAAATTATTGAAATGTGTCACGTGTATGAGCAGATTAATAATCAGTCAGAAGCCATGATCTCTGTAGTTCCTGCCTCTAATAGCTGTAATATCAATAATATTAATACAAAGGGTGGAAGAAACAACTCAGCAGGGGAAATTGATTGCATAAGATGTGGCCGAAACGGTCACACAGGAAATAGCAACATTTGCCCGGCGAGGAATGCAAAATGTAACAAATGTGGATTTCTTGGGCATTTTGCTATAAAATGTAAAACAAAAATGAGTAAACGGAAAAATTCTCGAACCGAATACTCTGCCACAAAACGCCGCAGATTCGAAGAACAAGTTCGCTTTGTCGAGGACGAACCCGATAATCATTTTGGAAAGAAGAAGCGTCAGGGAGATGAGTATGATTGCTTTCGAGTGGAGGACGATGTTGTCGAACATGAACAGAATGAGAAGATAGAATGTATTATTGGAGGGTCGAAAATTTTAATGATCATTGACTCAGGGTCACGCTTTAACCTGTTAGGAGAAGACGATTGGGAGAAATTACGACAGAGCTCAACAATGTTATGGAACATTAGAAAGGAGTCCAAAAATCAGTTTCGTGCTTATGCGGGGAAGGACGCGCTAGAAACAAAACTCGTTTTCGAAGCTCCTACAAGTGTAGATGGGAAAACCGAAATTGTGTCATCCTTTTATGTAATTAAGAATGGGAAACAGTCCTTACTAGGGCGTGAGTCAGCAATTAAACTTAAAGTTTTGAGATTAGGTTTGAACATCAACCAGATCCAGGAAATCATTCCTCTCCCAAAAATTAAAGACATTAAAATACGTTTGTCAATAAATAGTGACATTAAACCAGTACAACAGCCTTTGCGACGTATTCCATCTGCACTCGAAGAGAGGGTTGAGCAGAAAATCAATGAAGCAGTCGAGCAAGATATTATCGAGCCAGTATTTGGTCCAAGCTCCTGGATTTCACCAATTGTCATTGTCTTTAAAGAAACGGGGGACATTCGCTTGTGCATAGACATGCGTCGCGCTAACATGGCAATTCTGAGAGAAAATTTCCCACTTCCCACATTTGATTCCTTCATGACTAAGCTGAAAGGATCTCGGTATTTTTCAAGACTGGACTTAAAAAACGCTTACCATCAATTAGAACTAGATGAAGACAGTCGATATATAACTGCATTTATTACCCATAAGGGTATTTATCGCTATAAGAGATTATTGTTTGGTGTAAATTCTGCGCCCGAGATCTTCCAGCGAACTATGGAAAGTATGTTAGCTGCTTGTGGAAATACAATGAATTATTTGGATGACGTTATTGTGTTTGGGCGTACGAGTGAAGAACACGACAAGGAATTAAGAAAAGTATTAGACATTTTCCACGACCGGAATGTGACGTTGAATCAAGAAAAATGTAAATGGAAAGTTTCCCAACTTAAGTTCTTGGGCCATGTGTTGGATTCAACTGGCATTAGCGCAGATCCGGACAAGATTAAAACAATATTAGAGTTTCGACCACCAAATACCAAGGAGGAAACTAGAAGCTTCTTAGGATTAGTCACCTATTTAGGCAAGTTTATTGCTGACTTGGCAGATGTCACGGAGCCATTGAGGAGCTTAATTAAAAAAGACGTTCAATTTGTTTGGGGTCAGAGTCAAGATCGATCATTTCATCTTTTAAAAAAAGCTCTTGCTAGAATACCGACCTTATCATACTTCAATATTAAGAACAAAACTAGACTGGTTGCCGATGCAAGTCCAGTTGCTCTGGGTGCAGTACTCCTACAATTTCAAGACGGGCAACCTCAGGTCATTTCATTTGCAAGCAAAAGCTTATCTGATGTGGAAAAAAGATACTCACAAACAGAAAAGGAAAGCCTTGCCCTAGTTTGGGGAGTTGAGAGGTTTTATTATTATCTCGCGGGTATCGAGTTTGACCTCGTCACAGACCATAAACCGTTGGAAGCGATTTTTAAACCCACATCCCGGCCACCAGCGCGAATTGAGAGATGGGTGTTACGTTTACAGGCATTCAAATTCAACGTTATCTACCAAGCTGGTAAATATAATATTGCAGATTCTCTCTCACGCATATGCAAAATCGAACATACAGACTCCTTCGACAGCGACTGTGAATATAACATTTGTGCTATAGTCGAACAAATGGTTCCGAAGGCTTTAACAATAAGTGAAATTAGTGAGAACATAGATGAAGAATTAATGGAAGTTGTGGAAACTGTGAAAAATGATAACTGGGTTTCCAAGATGAAAAGCAAATACTTTCCGTTCCGACACGAGCTTTGTACTTTGGGTAAAATCCTTCTGCGGGGTAGTAGGTTAGTTATTCCCGAAGGGCTGCGGACGCGCGTTCTTACACTAGCACATGAAGGTCACCCAGGGGAAACGGTTATGAAAAGAAGAATACGCTCGAAAATATGGTGGCCATTGGTTGACAGAGATGTTGAAAAATTTGTTAAGAGCTGCCGTCAATGTCTTTTGGTATCACGACCGGTTCAACCAACTCCTATGAAGCGGCATGTTTTTCCAGACGGACCATGGCAATGTGTTGCCATGGATTTGCTAGGACCTCTTCCAAACCATGATTTTGTGTTTGTTGTTATCGATTATCACTCAAGATATCAAGAGGCAAAATTCTTAAGGAAGATTACTTCAACTGAGATTATTGGCATTTTGGAGGATATATTCTCTAGATTAGGATATCCAAAATCTGTTCGAGCTGACAATGGACGTCAATTTATAAGTGAAGAATTTAAAGGCTACTGTGAAACCAATGATATTGACTTAATAACCTCGCCACCGTATTGGCCACAAGCAAATGGAGAGGTGGAGAATATGAATAGAGCTATTTTAAAGAGACTCCAAATTGCAAATAACGAAGGCCTCGATTATAAAAAGGAACTACAAAAATTCATGTTGATGTACAATGTGACTCCTCATGGCACCACAGGGAAATCACCGTCAGAACTTTTATTCAACAGAAGAATACGAGACAAAATCCCTTCTATACAGGATATTGATGACAATATTTTGGATTCAGAAGCGAGAGATTTGGACACTGTAGCTAAGCAAAAAGGGAAAGAAAGAGGAGATAAGGATCGCGGCGCAAAAGAATCTGAAATAAAAGTTGGAGATAAAGTATTACTGCTAAATATTGTGCGCCAAAACAAATTAACACCGACATTTGATTCAACCGAATTCGAAGTTATTGAACGGGATCAGAATGAAATAATAGTGCAGGGCGATGGCAAGACTTTCAGACGTAATATTTGCCACGTGAAGAAAATTCCAGTATTCCAGGAAAAAGGTTTTGTTTTGACTTTAACTTAATTTATGTTGTTTTGTTAAATTACAGGTCACATTGATAACAATTTCATTTTAGGAACAGAGATAACGTTTGAGCCGACGACTCCTGAAAGTGATGCCAATGTTTTTGATCGGACGGAGAAGAATAAAGACAAGGATGGTTCTCAAATGCAAAAACCTGATTTGAAGTTGAAGCTAAAAAACATAGGAGGGATGTGGCGACCTGCCACATGACGTGGGAGACGAAGAGCCAGTCTTCATTATCAGCGATGGCGAACGGACGTGCGGTTGCGTAAAGATGAAAGAAGTTCGAAATAAAAGTTGGAAATAAAGTTGTTTGAATTCGAAGTTAAGTCTTTTATTATAAAACACGGGTCATTACACAAAGCAATAGTGAACAATCGGAGCTTCTAGGATGTTATCGATGCAATAATGAATACTGTACGCGGAGCTTCAATACGATTGGAAATCTGCGTACACATCTTAGGACGCATAGAGGTATGTACTAGTGATCTGATTAAATATCCGAAAATTATATAATGTATACAACTAATTAAGGGGATTATTGGTTTAAATGCAATGAAGAAGGATGCGACAAGGCTTTTCTAACATCATGAAGTCAAAAGATTCACATCCGTGTACCTTCTAAAACTAAGCCATATGAATATGAAATTAAAGGATGTGATAAAATATTTAACACTAGATACAGGTGAGCAAAGGACCATCGAACAATCTTAATGTGTATGACGAGTAACAATGAATTTTTTTTGTAGATTACACGCTTGCCGTATCCACAGCCAGATCTCGAAACTGTCCAATCTTAATTTGTTTTGACAGAATCTAACATCAATGGGAACTGGTGGAAGAGGTTGTTGCTCTGATAAGGCAGCACCGCCAGAACAATGTAGAGGATCGTCATCCTGCGCTCCTACAATTCCTGATGATGTAAAACAACCTTCTCCATCAACGTGAACTCATCGGAGGCAGGTGGCCAATTCCATATTGTCGGTTGGACACTGCATAAGGAATGCGATCAGCTGTTTCGCGCATTTCAAGACATCGCGGAGCCGATGTCCGAGCGAGAAAGTTCTCAAGTAGACGAATACCCATGTTGAAGCCAATCCATTCGAGGTGCTTATTCACATCGTCGACGTTCTCATAATCGAGCAGCATTTGCGTGACAAAGGCTCCACAATGTGAGAGTAAGGAAGGGAGAGGAAGCACAAGGACAAAAAGTGCAATGAAAAGCCAAATTTTACACACATAACGTAGCAAGCTAGAACATATTTTTATTCTTTAAAAATTAAACATGTAAAAAGTAATTTGTTGTTGTTGTTTTTTTGAATAATTTCCTATTAGATGATGGTAATCGTTATAGCGGACAACTGGTGTGGGCGTGTGGGGCAATGAGCTTAGGTTGAGTGATAGAGCGGCTGGGCCTTGAAGCATATAGGCATAAGCATAGGTCGTAGGTTCCTCTTCCAATTACACTTTGGTATCCTCGTCAACGGAGTTCGTTATTGTGCCAACGCATGTGTTTGTTGCGTATCAACAATAGTTTGCGAGTTGGTGTTTATGGAAGCCGTAACAGATTGAGGCGCATTTGTGTTTACAGACGTAGCTGACTAGGGCATCTATATATATATCGGTGGTTGAATGTATTTGAATTAATTCCACGTTCATGTAAATAGTTTCATGTTGGGTGGAAGGTGCTGCCGTTTGATTCGAGTCCACAGACATACATAGCTGGTTGATAGAGAAATGTCTGGACATCGGAAAGCTACACTAGTTGTGCCGGTTGCGAGGATTGTTGCAGTGCACATTGCAGCATTAATTGACCTCCTTGCTATTTTATGAGTTGCTGCTGACCCTAATGCACTTGTTGGCCTAATGAAAAGCGTATATATCCGTCGAAATTTCTCAAAATGTGTGTTAATAAGAATTAGGCCACGTTGAACATACATAAGAGCGTATTCTTCTTCACAAATCACAACTAAACAAAGGGAAGGAAAATAAAAAAAATATAATATAACAAATTAGGAATAAACACAAAATATTACCCTCTTAAGACCATTTGAAACCTTAACTAAATAATGCTATTAAAAATAAGGTCCCTTCAAATGTTTACTACGGTAAACCTTTTTTTTGCGCTAATTACGCTGGAAAGATCCATGTTGCACATTTCATTGTTTTTCTGATTTAAAGCTAGGGTACTTCCAGGCAGCTTATGTCCGATTGTTTATGTGATTTTCTTACTGTACGGCCATTCATTTGTCATCACAATTGATTTTACATGATAATGTCTAGAATGCCGGGATGAAGAGGAATTCGTAAATAATTTTTTTTAGGCAACAAGGAAAATCACAAATAAAACCCGAGAAGGCTATTTTGTTGAGTAGTATAATTTTAATACCACAGCAATTGGGGAATTGCAAAGAATAATAAGTATATATGTATTTTGACTTCGTAGCGAACTTTCAGATTTCTCACTAATATTTGATTAAGATAACTTTTTATGGCAGAAGTTGTGACTAGCAACGAAACTATGAAAAAAAACTATTATTTTTATTTGTTGCTACACGCTAAACTGCAGCTAAAAATTTGTTTTGAACGCGCTCAAAATGACAACTGTCAGAATTTATCTTGCGAAATAATGTATTTTACATTCTTTCGCAAGCTAAATTTTGTGGAGACTTTTTTTCTTAGCCGTTAGCCTGACGGCTAGAATTTAGCTTGAAGTGAGTACTACTCAGCTAAAAACCCAAGCTAAAATTTATCTTGGGTGGAAATTTGTATGGAAGATAAATTTTAGCGCGATCTGAGTACTAGGCTTTAAGCCACACACATTAGAGCAAGTTCATGTGACCCAGTAGTGCATTTTATTTAATATACCCACATTATGTAGCCACTTAGCAATTATCGAACAAGTTCAAAAGCAAGTTCGTGCGACCTTCTGACAACTGTCAGAATTTATCTTGTGAAATAATGTGTTTTACATTCTTTCGCAAGCTAAATTTTGTGGAGACTTTTTTCTTAGCCGTTAGCCTGACACCTGGAATTAAGCTTGAAGTGAGTACTACTCAGCTAAAAACCCAAGCTAAAATTTATCTTGGGTGGAAATTTGTATGGAAGATAAATTTTAGCGCGATCTTAGTACTAGGCTTAATGCAAAACGTAGTATTAGACACGCCATACCTAAATCATTTGCATATTGTTTGCCACAGAATTGGGATCCACCCTGTAAATCCCATTTATTCATTAAGAAACCATCCCTGGCTTATATCATTTCCATTTCGTTCCTTCGGTCTTACAACCACAGTTCCGTTCCCTTAAAAAAAATGGATAATGGCACTGTCAAAATATTTCTGGCATCTGGCTAATGGCTATGAAAAAGTGTTTACAAACGCAAGCCTAATTTTGTTGTCTATTTTGTTTTATAATTTAATATAAATTGCATTTACTAACAAAAGAACTTAACTTCATAAAATGGCAGGATATTCCGATGTACCTTCTTCAACATCAGACCAAGCATTTGAAATAAAACTTATACGCGCTGTGAAACTTTATAAATCTTTATACTCTGCTGATGACCCAAATCATTTTAATGTTAACAAAAATAAAGAAAGATGGTCAAAAGTAGCTGCTATTTGTAAGAGAACTGGTAAGATCTATTTTTCGTCCAAGAATGCACGAAAATGGTGTTGGACCCTCTCTTAATATTGGAAGATATTTCATTTTTTTTTAGTTTGTTAGGCAAAGACAGCATCTCAACAATAACTACTCTAGCACTACATTTTTTGTGTATGCCACAGTAAAGGCACGCACAAAAATGTGTAATCAAAAGTGATCTGATTAGAAATTCATTAATGTTAACTTATTACAATATCTTGTCATAAGCTGCTGACCTTTCAGCATATAAAAGGCTAAGTGAAACCTTAAAACTCATTTATAAAAACATAAATTCCAGTTACAGAATGCAGGAGCAGGTGGCATTCTCTGATGCGGACTTACTATTTATCCCCACCAAACAGCACTTGGATACATATCGAAGCATTTAGGAACCTCGGGAGTAATTTATCGGATAATGTCGTACGAAATGTAAGCAAACTGTGACATTCAAATAAATTTCTTAAACAAATAAGTTCTTTATACTAAATTAGCCAACTAAAAATCAAAAAGACGAACTACTGAAAGAACTTCTGCTGCACAGTTCAATATTACTATCGCCAGAATCAACAACAAAAACATGTCTAAATATTTGGATGGAGGTAGTGGCTAGATGTAATAATATGCCGGGAGCAATCCTCACTAGACCCAAATGGCAAGAGGTATAAAATTTTTAATACAAAATAGACAATATAATATTCTTTAATTCATGAATTCACAGTACTGGTTTAGTTTGAAACAAAATGTCGCTGAAAATTGGTCCAATCTTAAATTAAGAGTTCAAAAAGACGGTAATTAAAGTATGCACCCTTGTTTTATTTCAATTGTATGTCTTTTTTGTATGTTTTTAGGTGATGAAATTAAAATAATAAATATTTGTGGAGTATCGCAATTGGATTCTTTAGCCAATATTGCTTCAGCATTAATGAGGAATACTGAGTTAGCTGGTGATTGGGTAAGTTGGTATTTGTGTATGTTTTTTTCAAAAATATAGGATTTCCAGTCAACAAGAAAATAATGATAATAAAATAGTTTTAAGAAGATCTGCATTGACGTGCTTTAAAAGACAGCACCTTTTGTCCTTCGCCGCAGGAAAATAAAACAACATTTTTGAAGAGACGTGGTGAAGTAGGCAGCTCGTCTACTACACACTTTTCAGTTAAGCAGTCAGATATAATTTTTTTGTCCATGAGACTAAAATGAAGAGATAGATAGATAGATAAGATTCTTTATTTTTTCATCATAAAGTTTAACAATTTGTAGACTTAAGAATAAGGACAAGGCAATACTGCCGTCTGCCTGAGATGACATTTCATAATATTTTGAAACACAAAATATCACAATTTGGTTCATTTGATACGTGGCAATTTTAACGGGATTTGAAACAAAAGAAAAAGTATCAAATTTTGTTTGATCAGCACCAGATAATTAAATAAATGAGGAAATTCGACATGGTTTATTTAGTTTAAAATAGCAATAAGTAAGTATTCGACTGAGTTCAATGTAAGAAACTATTACGGTACGAAAGAGCATGTTGAAAATATTTAAAGAGACTGAGCCAGCCCACTGCCCCATTTAAGATTTCGTAAAGTTTATGTAATGTTATAAATCTTTCCTGGAAATGTAGTCGACGAATTTCTTATAGGATTGGGCAAGCAGTAACGAAATGGTAAATATCTTCATTCACACTTCCGTTACATAGATCACAGAGCTGAGGCAGTTCCGCTCGATGAGGCACAAAGTTTAAATTCAAAATTTCAACTCTTGTTCTAAAAACAGGCTGACAATTCGTTACGAAAGTAATTGACATCCGAGTGCAGTTGATGGTTTAGGTTACTGTAAAAAGCTCTTGATGTAGGTGTTAATGCTCTGGAAATATTATCAAATAAGCAAACTGAGCCTGCCAATCGGCAACATTATTTTCTGATAAATCTAAAGATATTTCGTGGCATTTACTTGAAGGAATTTTTTTAAAATGATTTCGTGAAGAGATGATTCTCTTTGGTGTTTGTCTTCAAATTTTGTATTTTTTTTTTTTATAATGCACACGCGCTCAAGGGGTTTGTTATAGCCATTTTAATGATAAGTTAGTCACAGCGTGAGCGATAGGAAGTTAGGAAGGATGGGAAAGGAGGTGTCGATGAACATTGATCTTGAATGTTTGAAGATCAAAATGGCAAGGAAAAATTGTGCCAGGCAATCCATTTCACATTCGTGTTGTACGGCTAAAGAAAAAATCTCTATATTTCACGGTACGTCCGAAATTGGGCTCAAGTGTAAACTGATGAGCGTTCCTAGCAAGACGAGTATTACGGGGGAAATGTTTAAGGGGTGGAACGCAGCAGGCTACCTCGAGTGAGCATTTTTTGTAAAAGAATCTGTAAAATAAGGAAAGACATGAGACATTTCGACGATGTTCGAGTGACGGAAATGTTTCCATAATGTTTCTTTTAACGCTTTTTTTCTGAACTCTGTCGAGCAGGTGGAGAAAAGTTTGAGAAGCACCTGCCCAGAGATGGGAGTTATACTCGAGTTTAGGGCGTATAAACGCTTTGTTAATTGTAACCAGATCAGAAGGGGTGAAAAACTTCTTGCATCTATTAAGAAAGCCCAAGCATGTTGCAGCATTCTTGGCGATCTCAAGTATATGATCATTCCAACGAAGATTGCCACTGATACACATACCGAGTACTGGTAGCTTTTCGGCCTCCTCGATGCAAGTACCATATCATGGATAATGGCATAGGGGGTATTTTTAGCTTCAACGACAAAAGACAGCATTGAGTTTTCGACGCATTAAACTCCACACGATTTCTAGTACCCCAATTCACAATGCTGTTTAAATCGGAGTTTAACGAGCATATCATACGATTTCGTTGTAATAACACGTCCGAAGGCGAAGGCCGTGAATTATCAAACGTATACGAAAAGCTGAGGGTTGAGTCGTCAGCAAAACAATTTAATGGATTAGAAGTCACAAACAAGAGATCTTTTATTAAAATGAGAAAGAGAGTCGGAGACAGAACGGAGCCCTGGGGCACACCAGCATTTATTTTGTGGAGATCAGACTTGAAACCGTCTAATACAACTTGTATTGAACGGTCCAGAAGATAGCTTCTAATCCAACGAATAAGAGTATCATCGATACCAAATGCACGCATTTTTGATAAAAGAGCTTCATGCCAAACTCTATCAAATGCCTTTGAAATATCAAGCGCAATAATCTTGCTTTCGCCAAAGCGATGCACAGATTTGTTCCACTGTTCGGTGAGATATGCCATCAGATCACCAGTGGAACGATTGCTGCGAAAGCCGTATTGCCGGTCATTTAAAAGCTCCCGATCTTCGAGATATTTCTTGAGCTGACGATTTATCGGCGTTTCCATGACCTTGGAAAGAAGGGACGTAAGTGCAATTGGTCGGTAGGAGGAGGGGGAGGAGGAGTCACCTTTTTTTGGGACGGGCTGGACAAATGATGAAAAAGCTTACGCAGTGGTTTTGCCAGAGATGAAGAACACTTCTTCAGAAGAATAGGGGGTATACCATCCGGGCCAGCGGATTTGTGTATATCAAGATCTTGAAGTACTCTTGCTACTGTACGAGTGCGGAAAAATATCTGTCCCATAGAAGAATTAACGTTCTCAAGTACAGGAGGGGCATTGTTGCTTGCAGGCAACGTAGAACTTGCAGCAAAATGAGCTGCGAGCATATTCGTTTCAAAAGCTTCAAAGTGTGTGTATCCGAACACTTGGACACCGTATGTCATGCATGCATTAACCGTCGCGTTAAAAACTTTGTATTTAGACGTTAAATCAACATTTTGGTTAGCGAAACTCTTTGGCCACATGATATTAAGTGCTAGATTAGCTTCTTTGCTTTTTTCCTTGGTGTGCTTCAGAAAGCTCAAATTGTAGGTCTGAAGGACTCCCAAATATTTAAATTTCTGTACAACGTCAAGGTGTGTATTATTTAGAGACTAGTTTTCTTCTGCTCGTCTTCTTGATTGTCTCTTTTTCAAATATGACAAATCTTAGTTGTTTGCTTATTAATTTGCAAGCCCCAAGACTCACAAAATGAACTTAGCCAGTTTATTTGCATTTGTAGCGTGAAAGGGTTATCAACAGGACTTTGATTTGAGCATTAGCAGAACTAACTTCCCCAAGAAGAAGATCACAGACATCATCTATAAAGAGGGCAAATAATAATGGGCTAAGGATACATTCTTGAGGAACACCTGCAGTTGTTTCAAATCGATTAGAGAATGCGAGATCATCCCATACCCTTGCATTTGTTGACAAAATAAAACTGGCTTACATTTAGAGAAACTTTCGTGACAAACCAATACAAGAAAGTTTGTATATTAAATCCTGTGTATTGACTTTGTCAAATGCAGCTTTAAAATCAACAAATCAAGTGAACAGTTTCTTTTTCCTATCTATAAATTGTCGGGCAATGCTTGAAATAGGAAAGATAGGTTCCATGGTCGAAAAACCTGGGCTGAAACCAGCTTGGAAGATGCTCAAAAGATTGTTATTCTCAATCCATTGTGTGAGAATTTCATTCAGAACTGCAGTAAAAATGTTTCTTATTGAATTAAGAATTGAAATACCCCTATAATTTTCCGCAGCGTACGCATCACCTTCCTCAAAAATATCAAAAAATAACAGATTCATTGAAACTGTTGTGAACACATCCATCATTATACAATGTATTGAAAAAAGTGCGAGACCATTTTTAAAGTCGGTAGTGCTGTTTTTTGTAAAACTCGACTGGAATACCGTCCAAGCGTTACTTCCATTTTGGGCAATGAGAAACCTATATCCAGCTCGTTGACTCTAGTATAAGGCAGCGCGTAATCATAGGTATGAGAGTAGAGTTTTAAAATTAGCTTAAATATATATCGACATCCAGTTGATTGAATAAATTAAAGTAATAACATCGACAATTTTGAACACCGTCAAAATATTTGCTTCAGGCATTTTTATGGGCTATTAAATTAAAAATCCTTTATATTTAAAAGTGTCTGAGTTTTGGGGTATTTCTAGGTTTATATTATTCAATATATACACAGATCAGGGGGTAAAACACTTAAGTACTAATATTTATAATCCAGCTTTAGCTATTTCTTTTTAATTTGAATATGTGTTCTCTATTTAATAACTTTATAAACAAACTTGAATTCAACTTTAGTACGTGTAATTTTGCTGAACTTTTAATTCTGATCTGTACCATATTCAATGGGATCAATTGTTTCTTAACTGCAACATAAATGACATATGTAGCGTATTTTATAACACACTTTTATAATGTTTTTAAAAGGTTCCATTTCAATAACTTAAAAACAAAAAAAATAAAGCTTGGGTAAGATTTAAGAAAACTAGAACAGATGAAGAATATAGAACCTTCTTAAATTTAAAACAACTTTTTCAAGAATACTCTAACTCTTTATAAGAAAATTATATTCGTAAAATGAATGTTAGCTTAAATCTAATGCGAACAGATTTTGGAAATTTGTGAATAGTAAAAGGAAGACTAGTGGTTAGCCCAGATCTATGTCTAACTTAAGATCAACTAGCCATGAGCCCAAGGTTATTGCGTACATGTTTGCACATTACTTCAAAGATTCCTTCGATGACTGAAATTCTGATGATACTTATTTTTCTTCTGCGGTAATTTTCAATTTTTCAATTCAAAGTGTCATGAAACTTGGCGAGTGTTTTAGTCCTAGCCCTGATGGCGTACCATCCTCTAACTCTACATTAAAGAAACGTGTCACTTTTTTGTCATACCCGTTATATTTTCTCTTTAACGAATATTTAAAAAGCTCGCTTTTTCCCAACGTCTGGAAAAGTACATTCATTACGCCTGTGCACAAAAAAGGACCTTCAAATAAAATATTGAACTACCGACCTATAGCAAAATTATTTGTAATACCGAAATTGTTTAAGTCATCCCTGTTTGTAATGTCCTTTCATTTCACTGAAGTTCAATTATATGTGCTAGTCAGCTAGTCAGTTTTGCCAAGAAAAAAGTCCACAGTTACAAATTTATTCAACTTAACGTCCTTTTGCTTAGATGTTTATGAGGAACGTATTTACTGATTTTAGTAAACCCTTTGACAAGTTGAGTCATAAATTGCTTATTGTGAAATTAAGTAAACAAGGCTTCAATGATAGTTTCTTGAATTGGATTTCATCGTAGACATTGTTGTTTTTCTTAATGAGCGCTCAAATCAATTTGTTGTCAATTCTAATGTCCCTCAGGGCAGCCATTTAGGCCCAATCTTATTTGTTTTATTTTATAACATTAAACTTTACAAAAGTATAAGATCACCCCGTCTGACTGCTTACTTTTGCAAGAAGATCTTTGAACATTTAGGGAATGGTGCAATACTAATCGTCTCGTCTTAAATGTGGACAAGAATTCGTTTATTTTTAATTATACATTCGATTCATGTCCTTTAAGCAAAGTCTCTGTATTTTCTGACTTAGGAGTAATTTTAAACCCTAAACTTACTTTCTATGATCACTTGAATTATATAATTATTAAAAAAAGCTAACAGGGTCTTAGGTTACATAAAGAGATTTTCAAGAGATTTTAAGCTTTTGTTTGTTTAATTTGTAAGACCGATTCTTGAATGCGGTTGTGTACTGTGTAGTATGGGCACCTCATTACTTCATTCATATAGTTAGACTTGAAGCTATTTAGAGAAGGTTCTTACGTTTTTTTGTCTTCGTGTTCTTCCTTGGTCACAAGGAAATATACTTCCCACCTATCCTCAAAGACAATAATCTCCGTCTGTCCTAATTGAGTTAAATTTCAGTTTTAGTCGAACGAGCTTGAGATTGGAACTACCTTTAAACATTATCTTTGGTAGATCAAACTATTGTGCAAAAATAGCACTGTTAATCAACTGATTAAAATTTTTAAGAAATATTATTTTCTTTTAATCTCTTTAGATGACAATTTCAAATGTGTTAAATTAAAAACTATGTATGTTCGTCAACACATTAGAATATTTAATTTTAATTAAGATTATAAGTTTTATTCAAGTTCACGTTAGCAATTTACGACTTTGTAAATAAATAAATCATCTCAACTATATATAGTCACTGGTCTGAAGATTTTAAATAGCTGGTTGTAACGAGATTTTAATGCACGTCTCAGAATGAACCCATATGGCCTCTGTATACTTCAGTTCAACCAAGGTGTGTGAAATACTAACGTGTATCGAATAGCTGGCTTAAATTGTAACAAAGAAAGCAGATTATTGGATCTCTGGGATTCCCTTAACTGTTTAATTTAGTAAAGTGCAGGTGATTCGGCAGGGGAATACACATTTATAATATCATCTGGCCACTCCTTAATTGATAACTGGCTATCTGCCGATAACTGGTTGAATACGATTGTGGACTTCAAAGTAGAAGCTCAACAAATTTCTGAATATAATGTGTGTCATTAGAAATTTCGCTATCTCAAGTGAATTAAACTGCTTTCAAAATTAAAGGGAGTAACAATGTTATTTAGGACTACCAGCAACTCTGGAAACCATTATACCTTATCAGAATCAATGGACAAGCTCCAAGATAGGATATTCAAATTAGAAATATATTGTGATTACTTTGAACTTAACATTTAATCTCAACAAATCAAATATTATGATCTCAAGAAAAGGATATCCAAGGTACGCTAGTTATGAAAGAAAGTCAGGAAGTAAAAATCGTCAAAGAATTTAAATACCTTGGTGTAATAATTTCTAGTAACTAGTAGTATGAAAAAAAGATGCGAAAGCTTAACTTCAGGAAGCTAAGGCTGCCATTTGTGTTTCATGGAAGAAATGATCGGCAAAGAACAAACTATTTCAAGAAGTGACAAAATACATTGTGTTTCATAAGGGAAGTAACAAAGAGTACGAGGACATTGAAAATAAAAATAAATTCGATTTTTTTAAAACGAGTCTTCGCTATTTTCTACCACGACACCATTTTTTTTTGGTTGATATCGACATTGTGGTACCACCGATATTAATCGGCTCGCTCAAGATCCAATTCGACTAACAGAATTTTAAAGTTCCTATTTAATTCCAAATTGGAAGACAAATTTATTGATTTTGTTCGAACTTGATACAGATGATCTAATTGGTAATCTATTTGCAACATTTTGTTAACCAGGCAAAATCATCGCAATATAGAGATAGCACTACTACAATTCCAATCTAGGCAGCATTGTCCGATGGGTATCAACCGCGTGGAATTTAATGCTTCAAAAGCTCAATGCTGTTTTCTGTGGAACAAGGTATATATTCGCCCGAAGCTTGAGTAAAATTGTCATATCTGGGCGGGTGCTCCTGTCACTCACTTGTGCCTCCTGGATAGGATCCAAAAAAGAGTCTGAAAAATGATAAGAGAAGAATCATTTGCCGGAACATTAGTTTCACTTGAACATTGCCGTTATGTGTCTTGTCTAACCTTGTTTTATTGCTACTTCCATAAACAGTGTTATAGATAGCCAGATGAATATCTCCCCTTAAACAATTTCCCCGTAACATTTGGGAATGCCCTCAAATTTAACCTCGAGCCTAACTTCGAACGTACTTTTAAGAGTAAAGAGGCTCTTTTTTTAGCCGCACTACAAGAATGTGGAATGCTTTACTCGGCTCCGTCTTTCCCTCCTGTCTTTCCCGCCCATCGATATCTCCTATTAAATCCATCGCATTTACTTGCGATTATAGGTACTATAAGGCAAGTTATGCATTCGTCGAAAAAAAAAAGTTTTGAGATAACAATGAAACATGACATTACGATTATAGCGAAGACGAAAAAAGATGGTCTAAAAATTCACAGACCCGACCTATCTTTGATTTTGTCCAATACTTAAAGTAGTTGAAAAAATAATTCAAATTCTGCATGTGGAAAGAGGTGAGAGGAGAACCTTTACACTTAAATATATTCGACCGGTTATGACGTACAAAAAAAAAGGATCATAACAGAAAGCTTTTAATTTGAGTCTTACAATTTCACTTAATTTTTTGTATACATATATATTCGAATGCGTATATTTTCAATTTTTCTTAAAATACTGCTTTAAAAGTAACACGGAACTTATTTTATTCCTCTGTAAATCTGACCGACCCGATATGGTTTTAAGTCCGGCCTTAAAAGACTTGCTATCAAATATTGTAAACATTAATTTTAATTGAATAAAGTCCATTGTATTCTATCATTCAATATTAACTTAGAGAGATTTCACCTTCAAGTACAGTTAAAATTTTCCATTTCACTTTCCAAATTTAAACTTAGAATTTTCCATTTCCAGCAAAATCCATCTGCAAAATGTAAAAAATGTCTCATGCAACGGAATGAGCTTTTATTCAATGGATGTTGCCAGAAATGCCGCAATGCCGAAGTACCGTTATGCTGTAAATGTGAGACGGGGATTGCAGTACATCAATATAAAGTGAATGAGTGGTCTCAAAAAGCCATTTATCTACTTCAATTTGAATTGACTTCGAATCAAATATCGCTATGCTTTTCCTGTGCCAATCAAATAAACAGTGAGTTTGTCTTAAAAACAATTTCTACTAAAAAATTACCTATATTTTTAAAAAAATTTATTTTATAGAAATAGCAACAATAAATTGGAAGTCATGTCGCATATGTGCTACACCCCAAACAAAATATGATTACTTGTATAATAAATGTAATCAAAATCTAAGAGACGTTTTTAAAGAAGCCACTAACATTTCGGTAAGTAAAAAATTATTTCTTTTCACTCAAGAGTGGTATCATAAAATAGAAGCTTTATTAGTTTAACCCGGGAGTCGTCGGAAAACGTTGTCGGAATATCCTGGGTTGGGGTTGTAAAAACACACCATCAGCAGCGTGGATCTATCGTGGTCAAAGTTCAAAGAACAGATCTTATGGTTGTTCAATTCAATAACGAATCTAATTTGCAAAACTTCATTTGCATTCCCTTAAAACTCTCCAAATTGGCTTCATATACTGTAGAAGCGGTATTTTTATAAAATACTCCTTTGTTGATTATGAAACAAACACTTTTCCACTTTTATTTTATAAAACTTATTTTATTTTATTTAATACGTTCGTCAGATACGTCCGATCTCATCCACGATCTATTCAGATTAACCTAACCGACGACATCATTTTCATTAACTCTCTTGGCGTCTTTTTCTCTCACAGCATATGGCTGCTACAGATCGGCTATACTGACACGCAATCTCCCCGATTTCGTCCGAACTCTTTTTAATGGTTCCCACAAACGGTTTAATATTTGCCACTTTCCATATTCCCTGGTAAGGAATTTTGGGAGCAACTTCTTACATACTCCAGCCCACGGACCAATAAGATATAGACCAACTCACTGTATGGTTTCTCTTTTTGCCTACAAGCTAAAAATCAGCTGATATGCCATTTATTTTGAGAGTGTGACGCTCTCCCTTGCTTTCTAAACCCATTAAGTCACACACACCAACAACATAAATGGCATACGCAGGGGTGGTTGCCATCACAAAATGCACAGACAGAGATGTACACGTATTCACAGACAGGACAAAATATTTCGAGGGTGTTTCAGGCAAGAGGAGTACAAGTTGGCGGTCTGTATAGGTCTGTGCTCCAGCCCTGCTCTCATAATTTCGTACCATGACATAATCGCCCTCCTTATAACCCACCTCGCTGCTATTTTGGTCCTTCCTTTGTTTATTCTTCTGCTGGTTTGCTAACATTTTAGTTGCGGCTCTAGTTCGAATTTGTTCCAAGTTTCTTTCCTCTGCACTCTCAATAGATTCATCTAAACCCTCCTTCAAAAACTCTACCACTACTCCTCTTTGTCTGATTCCAAATAGTAACTCCCTCGGGCGGATGAAATCTTCCATCCTGTTTGTTCTGCATGAGTATTGCCCCGAATCCCAGAGAGCTAGCATCACAATGAAGTTCGGTTTCATCTTTAGGATGATAAATCGCTAACACCGGGGCTTCAATAAAATTTACTTTAAGACATTCGAAACAGATTAATTCTTCCTAACTAAACTTAAATATAGCATCCTTCCTTATCAATTTATATAAAGTTTGTGCCAAGACCGAAAATCCCTTTACGAACTTCTTAAAGTAGGAACATAGACCTAAAAAACCTTTGCATTTTGTGGATATGGGAAGTTTTTAACGGAACCTACACCCTTTTCGTCTGGTCTTATTCCTTCTTTTGTCACCATATAACCTAAATAACTTATTTCCGACTTATTAACTTGACATTTATCTAATCTCAGTTCTAGTTTGGTTCTAATAAATTTATCAAAACTTCTTTTAACACTTCGAGATGCTCCTCAATCGTTTTGATGGCTGTCATTATATCGTCAATATAAAATTTAATTTTTTTTTTTTAAAGATCCTCGAAGATCTGATCAACATATCGCTGGATGATGAGGATGCATTTTTGAGCCCGAAAGGCATCCTTAGATATTCAAATTGTCCCATAGGAGTTACAAAGGAAGTGTATTTTACTGAATCTGTATGCACGTGTACATGGTGAAAAGCACTCTTTAAATCCAAGAGTGTGAATATCTTTTTTTTCAGCTAAACCATCAAGCAAATCCTCTATTAAGGGAATAGGATGATTAATCTTATGTGCCATCTTATTCAATACTCTATAGTCTATAGTCTACACAAGGCCTGATTTCAACGTTCATCTTTTTAACTATTACAATTGGGGAAGCATTTTCAGATCTACTAGGCAGCGCTGTCGTTTGAAAACTTTCAAGGGTAGTGTTTTCTGTATATGGAAAATCGACGTGCGATTTTGTATGTAAACAGAAATTGGCGATTTTTAAATAGGTTTAGAATTGTTATTTCTTATTTGACAACATATAAAAAAATTTTGAGGAGTATTTTGTTTACATGGGGAGCATTGACTACGGCAGAGGAGCAAAATGCTCCTAAAGGAGTACTTTCGACAGCAGTGCTACTAGTGACACATCTTGCCAACAAATCATCTAAAACAACTTGTACTTGTTCCTTCGAAATAGGATAACCTTGCTTCGTTGTTCAAAGTAAATTTCACAAATATGACACGCTCCTCGTTCACGTTTCGGCTTCGTACATTCATTGGCCATGTGCCCAATCTCGTTGCAATTATAACATTTGAGTATTTTAGTCGATGTCACCGGTCCTGTTGGTTTTGGCATTGTCAGTTGTATTTAGCTAAAGGCTTCCATTATTTTATTTTTGTTTTGAAATCACTGCATTCTAGCCTTAGAGCAAATTTGGATCCGGAATATCATTAATGAGGCATTCAAGTAGTTCTCCCTCTGGCATCGAAATTTTGTTAGCCAAAATAGTCTTTTCATGCAGATATTGCATCCACTTTCTGGCTTCCACCGCTCTCTTCAGAGTAAGTCGGGTGGTGTGGTCACCGAACATGTCCTTCATGTCAGCAAGGAGCTAATCCAATGGAACCGTCATCAAATCTACTTTCGAATGAAATCATTTTAGCACTGCCTTTCATCGGCATGATATTAGTACCCTTAATTTGCTTTCATCAATATCATAAGCCGATCTCAAGTTTTTTTACCGGCGATTCCCAGTGTTAAAAACAATCCTCTTCTCCATAAAAATCTATTGTTGACACGCGCCGCGTAGGTGGTGAAATCCTCCACTGGACTTTTAACTGTTTGCAAACATCTGTACCGGGAATTGAAAAGACTCTCAGCAGCACCAAACATGTCCTTTAGATTTGCGACCGTGTCTTTGAATGGTACATCTCGCGTGTTTTTTGGCAAAATGTAAGATGCATACTTTTCATGTGCTATCGGATTGAGCTTCCGCATTAGCAATCGCACTTTGGATGAATCATCAAGATCTTTTCCATCGACTTCGAAAATATCCTCATGGCGAGAATACCATGCCCCGAACGTGACTGAATGCTCTGGATCGTATGAAAATTCGCATATGCTATTTCCCAAAGAATCCATAAGCAGTTCGGGTCTGGCAGAATGAGAATTATTGCTTATGAGTGCTTGTAGCAATTTGGATTGCACATCCAGTAATTCCAGAATTTTCTTCTCATTTTCTGTCGCCATTTTGATTTTGTTCTTTGTTCTTTTTTTTTTTACTTGGTTGATTGTCGGCAGTAAGAAAAAATGTATTTTTTTATTCACGCAACCATTATCCTCGTCGCCAAAATTGCTGTGATCCAAGCAATAAATAAGAAGACAACTCACTTTTCTCAGAATATTAAATATATTAGTTTTATTAAAGATTTACAAAATTACACAAGTAGACGCGTCGGCCAGTCAAACTAGAATGCCATCTGTTAACCTAAAACCGAAAATGGATGTGGAATGCAATTGTGAGTGTGTTCAGTCAATATTTCCAGGGTTGTCAACATCTATCAAAAGATCTTTCAATTGTAAAAAATATTCCTTCCCTCCGCCATTGTTTTTATTGTTCGGCTGTTAATTTCTTTTAAGCCACTCGGTTTCCTTCCTCAGTAACTCGTTCTCTCTTCTTTGCCGCTCTACTTCATTTTTCATCATCTCCAATTCTTTCTGTACCAATTTCCCCTCATATCCTGCTTCACTCATTTCTTGTGTCCTGCGTTTAGTATTCAATCCTTCATGTCGCTCATCATTTCGTTATTTATGGCTCATCATATCGTTCTCGTTCGTGTTCTTGTTCATCATCTCGCTGCTCATTACCCTCTCCATTTTGTTCCTCAAATCCCCTGAATACATCCTGTTGTGCAACTCTGTCTCCGTGTTCGTATTCGTGTTCAGGAGATGCCGCCATTACTTTTTTCACTGCTGGTACTAAAGCGGCGACGGCGTCGTCACAAGGAAACTTTCCGCGTTTGCATGCTGGAACAGACAACAATCGCATGAGTAATTCATTTTGTTACCTACCTGTAGTTCTTTTCCCCAACTCTTTAATTGGGCGGCCGTATAGGCTTTTTTGTAGTTCTCCACGTCAGACATTGTTTTTTTTTCACTCTTTTATTTTTTTATATAAATATATCTATCCGTTTTCTTTTTCTTTATTTTTGTCCTGTATCCCACTTCTGATGTTGTGAGAGGCGTATTTTAATAAAACACTCCTTTATTTAAAATGAAACAAATAGTTTTCCACTTTTATTTTATAAAACTTATTTAGTACGTTCGTCAGGTACGTCCGATCTCATCCGCGATCTATTCAGACTAACCTCACCGACGACAGTCCGTTTTACATAATTTTCAGTATCTCTCTAGGCGTCCTTTTCTTTCCAAGCATATGGCTGCTACAATACATAATTGCTGTTACAATTTTCTTGTTTTACTTCTAGCTAAGCGAATGTGATGGCTTACCAGGCTACATTTGTGAACCTTGCAAAACACAAATACAAGAGTTTAATAAATTTTACCACCACTTCAAACAAACCCAGATTCGACTTAAGTTCTTACATGAAACACATTTTATCAATGATAAGTTTATAATTGAAAAATTACCGCAATATAACGGAAATGGCAATTTGAAGACGCTATTACCAAATACAAATTTGCCAAATAACTTTTCTGCCAATAATCCTCAAGTTACTAAACCATCAGCAGCACCATCGACTATTCAAGAATGTAGTCCTACCACCACCGTAGAAAAACCTATTAAAAGTTCAATTATTGTTCGAAAACATAAAGTAAACTTAGAAGATGTAATTTCACCAGAAAGCATTAACTTTGATTTCTCGCTGCAACCCAGTATTCTACGGCAAACAAAGAAAACAAGTTCGGGTGTTTTTCATATTGATATTCTGCAATCAGACGATGAAGATCAACAAGTTGCCTTCAATAACAATGTAACACCTCAGAAGCGAATTTCAGCTACACAAACAACAGCCGAGGCTCCTGTGTCAATTAAGAAAGTTACGCCACAAAATGGTGATATGAACGATGTAATAATACCTCTTCCTTATGTTCCTCAGGCATCAGGAGCTAGAATACTTACTAAACAACTAGTTGACAAAATCCCACAAGCTTCTAAAGAAATTTTAGCCACGACTCTAACACAAATCAAACAAAAATCTGATATAAGCCCAAAACAAGTAACGTCTTCAAAACAAATCCTGCTGAAACCTCAATCAAAAGTGGTTTTAACTGTAGAACAAGCAAAACTGATTCTTCATCAGCAGCAGGAAATAAAGAAAAATCGAAAACATTTTGACAACGTCAATGAACACCAAGTTGGTTTACTGACAACAGAGACGTTTTCACCATCGCCATCGATGTCAAGAACTCACCAACCAAATGATACAAAATGCTTCAATTCCACCGAACAAATTAAAGATACAAATTCAGTTCAAAATCTTACAAAAGTCCTTATAAAAGAAGAAACTGTAGATTTTGACCCTGATATTTTTATAAAAACTGATCCAATGATATCATATCCGGACTCGTTTCAATTTAAAAGTGAACATATCGAAGCAGATGATAATTTTTCAACATTTACCGATATACAGACAGAAGATAGTTCAATTATTCCTGACAATAGCTTTAAGGAACCTATAAATACTTCGTTTCCTGTAGTACGATGTTTAAGAAAAAGAAAAAAGGAAGACGAAAAAAAAGAAATAAAGATCAATAACAAAAGAAAAATCATACAACCGAAGCTGAGAAAAATTCGTATCATGATTAAGCGGGATAAGAAAATCCAGATGTTTTTATCTAAATAGGAGTGAACGGGAACCCTCTTTTCTAAATCAGAATTAATTTTTTGTTCTTCGTTTTTAATTATATTTTTTTATTGAAATCTTCAAATAAATTTACTGCAAAAGATAGGTACGTCTTTGTACCTATTTATTCTTTTGAAGATAAAGTTTAAATTAGTTTAAATAAAGTTTTTGTTTGTGTGTATTAAATTCATCCAAATAGTTGTTTTGTTTCAATTTATTTTATTTTATATAATTTTTCTAACGAATATCATTATAGAGTTTAGGTTAGGTTAGATGGGTGGTGCGTCATCACGTCAACGTGGAGAGTTAATATCGGGGGTCAACGCGTAAATATCAGCGGTCAATCAATCCGACGACGTGACCACAAATGTACCGACGCTGACCCCTCACGCGTCATAAACATGGAAGTTCAAAACGTGGACGTTGACCGTTTCACTTTAACGTCGACTGTCACTCCAAAAACGTCAACGTTGACGTTTATCCCATCGCAACTTATCAACGTGGATATTAACCATAACCCATCAACGTCTATATTGAAAAACAGCAACGAGTCGACGTTTGCGTTGGCCCCCAACTAAGGCCCATGCGTTTAATCTTGTAACGGGAAGGTGGGAGAGGGGGGCTTAAGTGCACTTTAGTGTCGGAATGAGCAGGGAAGGTTCTACATAGATGCCCGCTAATATTGATTATGATTAATAAAGAGTTGCTCATATGACAAAGACGAAAGGTGTGATAAGATATGGGTTTGACTCCATTAAGCTAGCTCCGCCACGTACTTAACTCTCCGACATAGAGGCGCCTGATCCGGAGGAGTTGGCTGTTTCTACACCCAAGATCGAAAAGGTAACTATTTCTTTCCATGGGTGATGAGGCTGTATTATCCGCTTCCGCATTCTCTTCAACCTAAAGGTGGACCCCTCACATCAACGACGATCTTTTAGCTTTTATTTTAGATGAACACAGACGACTCAAGAATTAGTCTTTCGGACGAGTATGTACTTTTCGGTTTGTCCTCAGACCCTGATGCAGGTTTCTCTGCTTGATTGTATCGAACTTTATGCAGTTTTTCCAGACTAATCTCCAAGAAGTCTTCGGCCTCACTCCTCCTTTTGCTGTCAAACACTGGGGAGGATATACATAGTCCTGATTCTGGATACATAGATATACATATGAACCAAATTCGTGGACGAGTATTCCTGGATACACACTGTATGTCGTGCATTATGGTCAAAAGTTGCATTAACGTATTTTTACTCCCTGATTTCAGCGATCAAGATACAATGGTTATAGGAATGGAGACAACCAGATGCAATTACTGACACGGCCAGCCTATCCCTGGTGAAGGAACTAAAAACTATATACATAATTGGAAACTATGGCAACCCTCATCATACAGTGTGGGGCAGTTCAGAGTTCAGACATAAAACATAGAGGTGAGTCACTCTTGGATTATATCTTAATCACTTACCATATTGTGAGCAATGTTCGTAATAAGTCAACATTTATAACAAAAACCAGACGGGAATTACTTGACATTATTCTCGTCTCCGTTTTCATCTACCCAACAATGTTCGTGGGCTAAGAAAGAATTTTCTGTGTACGCCCATACTGTGCAATACAGGCCAGCTGTTTTGGCATTAAGTCAAACCCAGGTTGGACAGAATACTGATTTATCAGAATTTTGTTTGGTTGGATATAACTTAGTGCCATTACTTTTTTCCCACCATGGTCTTGTTGTTTATGTTAGGAATGATATTGCTTGCCAGAGCCTTCCCCAATATGGGCATTGTTCTAATATGAACTTTAATTTCCTGTGGCTCAAATTCACTGTCCGTAAGTATATCATTAATTACTGTTTTCTTTACATGAGTCCGAGTCTCGACAGCATGTCTACTTGTTATGAGTTAGATGCTTTGTCAGATTCAATTTCCTGAAATGTTACCCTCACACTGAATTCGTGATTACGGGCGACTTAAATGTAAACTATTCAAGTTGGCACCGCTATTCTGGCCAGGCAAAACTCGAAAGAAGGTATACCGAGATCTTTGCTTAGTATAACCATCTTGCCCACCCAGCTTGTCGATGAGCCTACTCGTATACCGGATATTGATGGGCATTCTTGACTTGTTCCTTACTTCCCATCCTGATAAATATACTATTAAAGTAACTTCTTCATTTAGCACCTCCGACCATTGTGTCATTTCGGCTAATTTCTCGATCTCCAACCATCCAGTTAAAGAAAAAATTCCCACTATGACCGTTTGGCAATACGAGAAAGCCAACTGGGACGGTCTGAATAATTTCTTTCTTTAACTGGTCATTGTGGTTCCTCTATAATGACATTGATGCCAGTGCTGAAATGATTACAGAAGTGATTTTTCTTAGAATAAGAACTTTTGTCCCTCACAGAACAAAATGTATCAAACCAAATTAAAATTCTTGGTTTTCCGAAGAGTGTAAAGAAGCTATCAGGTTGAAAGAAGTAAGCTTCCGATCCTAAAACGCAAACCCAACTGAGAAAAGAAAGAAGAAGAAACACAAACAAGTCAGGAACTCGTGCAACTCCGTTATTCATAAAACGAAATTTTTACATGACCAGAAGTCACGGCAAAAAATTCTGCATTGTCCCAAAGACAGTAAAAACTTCTGGTCATTTGTAAAAAACGTCAAGAACTCAACGTCATCATGAGTTCCAACTATTGTCAGCTCTTCAGAGAAGGCGATATGCTCGTAGCTGATTTTGCTGCAAGTTCTACGTTGCCTGGAAGCAACAATGCCCCTCCTGTACTTGAGAACGTTAATTTTTCTATGGGACAGGTATTTTCCGCACTTGTACAGTAGCAAGAGTTCTTTAAGATCTTGATATACACAAATCCGCTGGTCCGGATGGTAAACCCCCCATACTTCTGAAGAGCTGTTCTTCATCGCTGGCAAAACCATTGCGTAAGCTTTTCCATCGTTCCTATCATTCAGGAATCTTTCCTAGTAGATGGAAAACAGCATTTGTCCAGCCCGTCCCTAAAAAAGGTGACCCCCCCCCCCCCCCTCCTCCTACCGACCATTTGCACTTACGTCCCTTCTTTCCAAGGTCATGGAAACGCAGATAAATCGTCAGCTCAGGAAATATCTCGAAGATCGGGGGAAAATAGGTGCATTTGATATCGATGATACTCTTATTCTTTGGATTAGAAGCTATCTTCTGGACCGTTCAATACAAGTTGTATTAGACGGTTTCAAGTCTGATATCCACAAAATAAATGCTGGTGTGCCCCAGGGCTCTGTTATGTCTAAGACTCTCTTTCTGATTTTTATAAATGATCTCTTGTCTGTGACTTCTAATCCATTAAATTGTTTTGCTGACAACTCAGCCCTCAGCTTTTTATATACGTTTGATAATTCACGACCTTCGCCTTCGGACGTGTTATTACAACGATACCGTATGATAAGCTCATTAAACTCCGATTTAAACAGCATTGTAAACTTATTTTACAGATTCTTTTACAAAAAATGCTCACTCGAGGTAGCCAGCTGCGTTCCACCCCTAAAACATTTCAACCGTAACACTCGTCTTGCTAGGAACGCTCATCATTTTACACTTGAGCCCAATTTCGGACGTACCGTGAAATATAGGGATTCTTTCTTTAGCCGTACAACACGAATGTGAAATGAATTGCCTGGCACAATTTTTCCTCACCATTTTGATCTTCAAACATTCAAAATCAATGTTCATCGACACCTCCTTTCCCTTCCTCCCTAATTTCCTATTGCTCGCGCTGTGATTTATCATTAAAAGGGCTATAACATACCCCTTGAGCGCGTGTGCTTTATAAAAAAAAATTAATTAAAGGTTTGTGTGGGTGTTACACAAACACTCGTTTTCTGACCACCCACTTCACCGATATATTTAGATTAGATCTAATGATGATACCCCTTCCAAGCAGTCTTCAGAAATCCAAGGAAAACCAGTAAGCTTATGTATACTTTCTTACTCATGTTGGCTCCACAAGAGCGTGGAGCTCTTAAGCCTTGTTTAGTATGTCCTTCCTGCCGTCTCCAATTTTGCACTCCAAGTTGTTGGCGGTCTCCCTCTTACTGGTCGCTCCATCGAAGATGAGGTCTACTTTGGCTTCTGACTCCCTCTGGTTTGGCGTTGAAGACCTTACGAGCTGGATCGTCGATGTCTATTCGCTCTACATGGCCCATTCTTTTTAGTCGTTGAATTCGAATTTTCCAGGCTAGGCTTATGTTGCTGTACAGCACGTATAACTGGTTGTTGTATCTTCTTCGCCAAATGTTGTTTTCTCTATTTACGGAGACAGGACCATAAGTCGTACGCAGAACTTTTCTCTCGAAGACTCCAAATGACTTCATCCGATTGGGAGATGGTCCATGCTGTAGGCTGCTTTAAAATCGATGAATCTATATGCGGGTGGCAATGGTACAGTGGATGTGGCGCTTGCTTGGTGAACCTAGAGTACACACGGTGGAATTCGTCCCAATAGCCTTCTGAAGGAAGAAGCGAGAGGAAAAAGCGGTGGGAATCGTCCCTGTCCTGGTAGTGGCAACCCAGGAAATAAAGGTGGATTTCTCCCGAGCAATCCTAGATCCTACGGCCAATCACTTTCTGAAGAAGGAAGCGAGAGGAATAAAGCGGTGGGAATCGTCCCTGTCCTGGTGGTGGCAAGCCATGAGAAAAAAAAAACAAAAAAAAAGGTATAATTCAATATAAAATCAGGTAACACTACTTGAAAAAAGAATATTAAATCGGTCATGAACTAATGAGTGGCTGAAGGGAATCTGATTTCCCCTTTTTATCCGGCACACTGAAATCGCCCCCACGACCCCCCTAAAGATTCAAATTGATTGTGCGCATATCCTGTATTTCTTTGATGTGGCGCCTCTGCTATGGTGATGGCATGGTCTCTGGCTGATGGATTGTGCCTAGGGCTGCATGTGGTCTCCTCTGTTGAGCTGCTAAGGGCAATTCGAATGGTTTGAGACTGGGTGGTGGCTACCTCCAAAATGGCCGCAATCATAGGTAGTGGGGTGGGGCTGGATGGTGCTGGTAAGCATGATCTAGTCAGCGTGGCTCCAGATTCGGTTTGTTTGGAAACTGGGAAAGTCTTCATTTGGGGGCGCTTCTCCGTGTAATGCTTGTTGGTGAGGGAACGGTGGTTTTCAAACCGATGGGCCCAGTTGATTTGTATTTGTCTGGTTCTGGTCGGGTCGTTCGGTTTTCGTCTGGTTCATCTGGTTTCGGTTCGAGGGGAAAAGGTCGGCGGGGAGCGCGAACGAAATAGTGCGGCTTATCTAAGCATGCACAGCTCTTTATTTCTGGGATGTTACCTTCTCTATCAGAGCCGCCTGGGTTGCCCTCGGCGATACGGTGATTATTGGGTCCTTCTCCTGCGGCTGACTCTTGGTGTGTGACCAACTATTCGGCACTACCACTTGCATGCGTAAGGCCGTCGAAGTTTGAGGGGACGTGCGCACTTGGTTTGGAACTCTGCGTCGTCTGATGCACGGGTCAACCGTGGTTGGGGATGGCTTCGGAAAAATTCTGTATCTAGCTGCGGTTACTTGGTCTGCATCAAGGGGTGCTGAGCTGTCACAAACTCTCTCCAGAGCTGATAAACAGTTAAATCGGGGGCTGGGCGACAGTACGTGTGGTTCTGCGGACTCGTTCGGAGTGACCGTGCAGGTGAAATCCGAATGTAATGTTTGGGACATTTTCAACTCCGTCACAGGTATACCCCCCAAGGAGATTTCCAATTCTGCTTGTTTAAGCAAGTCCATGCCTAAAATTACATCTCCCTTGAACGCGAGCATGTACGTCACTTCTCCTGCTAGCGATGTCTCACCAAACGTAAAAACAACTGTATAGTGCTCGCTGGTAACCACGGGGTCTGCGTTGGCCAGCTGTATCGGGCGGTATTGCCTCATTGGAATGTTGACCTACGAATGTCTTCGTAGCTCCGGTACAGCAACGCCTGGTAAGTATTGACTTAAATACTGAGGGGTATACAAAATCGGGGTTCTTGTTAAGGAGGTGAATTGACGACTGCAACAGGCGTCCGCTGGCATTAACAGTCTGGACAACCGTCTACCTTCACCTTAATGTGAACAAAACAAGCGGAAAAGCCGGTGACAGCTTTCTTTCCGGTGCCCCTTTTGCTTGCAATGCGAACAATGCGTTCGCCTACTCGTTATAAGGGTATTCATGTCCCCTTGAGTGTGAGTTCATTATAAAAAAAGGTGGTGAGTATCGATGTTATATTCTTGGGTTTTCACCAAGATCTGGCGTATTGTGAATATTTGGTCGGTCGTAGACTTTCTAGGTCTAAAAAGCTGCGCTTGGAGACCATAGCATCCAGCTGCTTTGTTCATCTTTAGTCTAGTGATGGCTACTTTGATCTCATTTTGGTCCGGTGGATGATGCTCATAGTCGTCATCTAGATTAACTGGTACAAGACGATCTTACGCGGGATCTTGGCTGTCATTGACATTTAACAAGTGGTGAAAGTTAGTCCATACGACTAACATTGCCTGCGATTCTACTATGATTTTCCATATTGGTCTTTGCAGGGCCTAGGGCGGCTTGTAAAGCCTGATGTAGAAGTTTCGCACCTCTGCCGCATCTCATTGACTTCGCGTAGCTGGTGCTGTTTTTCCTCCTGAGGAAGAGGTTCTCATCCCAAAAATTTCTGGAGACTAGAATCTCTGGAGCCACGACTTGTTTGCCTCCGTTTTAGATTTGTTTGCCTGATCACATTCAGAGTTGAACCAGGGGTGTCTGGCGCCACTTCTTATGGCTCGTTGAAGAAGCTGCCATTGGTCTTCCAGGTTCATATCATCATAGTCGATTTGGTTGCAGGTTTGATCATCTGGGGATCGCCATTTGTCCTTGTGGATGTCAGGACGGGGGAATCGTGTGCTGTTGAGCACTATGTTTTTTCCCGCTGCAAAACCGATGAGTCTGAGTCAGTTATCGGAGGTGGTGTTGTAAAGTCTTTAAATTTTTAATAATCATATCAAAGATGTCCTCCCTCTCTATTTTGGCATAAAAGTCTGCCAACACGATTGAAATGTCATGTTTGGGGTACTGCTCATAGGTTTTGGTGAGTAGCTCATAGAAACACTTTGGTAGCGTCGTCTTTCTCTTCTGTAGAGGCATGGGTTCTTATTAGACTAAGGTGATGGAATGTTGCCTTAATGCGGATCGTTCTCACTCACTCGCTGACTTTGCGAAAGCTCAAAACGTTTTGCCTTAGTTTTCTCTCACAGCGAATCCGCACCCAAACAAGCGCAATCTCCCATCAAGTTGGCATTTGCCATAGTAGATATTACAGTCTTCTGTAATTCTCTCCTGGAAAGCTGTTACATCAGCTTGGAAACTGGCGAGGTTTGCGGCTTACTGTTCGGCTATGTGCGGCCCGGTAAGCGTACACACATTCCACGTACATATGCGCAAATCGTTGTCCGTTTTTCGCTTGGAGGGGTCGCGGTCGTCAACATTATTGGTTTCGTCATCAGTGGCATATTTAGCGTTTTTCATCACAATATAAATATTTTCCCTTTCATGACCGTCTTGTGAGGCCAGTGCATGACGTGTAGATTATGTGTTGGTGGTTGGATCTTCAGAGCATATCTATTCTGCTTCAAATTCGAGAGAAGAGACCTCTAGAAGAGGTATCTTCAGCCAAAGCGTCATTGTCCAAGTTGACAATCCAATGTGGCAGTAAGAGCTTTGTTTGTTGAGCCCTGAAGTCACCCTGGGGTCGCCACAACTCGTTTTTTGAAATAGCTCAACCCGCCCTCAAGAGAAAATTCTCCGTTTTTTTAAACCTTCCTGGCATCGCCCTGAAGTCACCCTAAAGTCGATCTTGGTATTTAGCTGAGTTAACGAATCAGTGTTGAAGTGAGTTTTGCTGGCAAGCATTTCTTGTGCTTTTTTTGTTCTGTATTTGATTTTTATTTTTATATTTAAAAGAGTAAAAGAAATGCAAGTGAATGCATTTATTTTGATAAAAGTAAATACAAATCGAACAAATAAAGCAAAATGGAAACTTTTGATTTAGTGTGTTGTGAAAACTATACAATCAACAGCCTTAATGCGTTTTTTGAAAGCGGGAAAACCCAGGTTTTTTGACAACTCTTGGAGTTGTCAAGAAAACCTGGGGCGACCCTGGGTAAAGTTCAACAAACAAAGCTAAGGACTCTGAACACCAATGAGCCCACGACCGGGTTGACCCCCAATGACTCAACTTCGACGTTGACCCCCGATGTGTCAGTCTCTATTTTAAAACACGATTCGTTAACGTGAACACCGCATGTCAAAATGTACGTTGACCACCTCCATCAAGGTCGACGTTGATTTCAACGCGTCAATGTCGACATTTGCCCCTACCTGCCAAAGTCGACGTTAACCCCTACACATCGTTTAAATGGAGGGTAAGCGCATCAACTTCGGTGTCATTTAAATAATTAAGGGGTTCATCTCTGTTAACTTTGAGGGTAATCGTATCAACATGTAGGGTCGTCGCGTTAACGTGAATGCTCGGAAACGATGTTGAAAATGATGGTCGTACGCGTAAATGTAGAGAGTTAATGAGTCATTGTCGTGGGTAAGTTATTCAACGTGGACATGGACTCCCATTATGTGAACGTTACATGACTTATACCTACGTTGACTGCGTTAATGAGAGTCGTCGACGCAATGGGATACGGTACTCAAAGTCGGTGTAAACTCTTCAGGAGTAATCGTCGGAGATGACACGTAGGGGACCAGTGCTAACTGGTCCCTGGAAGGGGTGCAACGTCTCAAGTGTCACCATCGAGGGTGTCAAAGTGGATGCGTTGGTCGACGTTAACCCTCATAGACGGCGAATTTTGACTCCCATACAAGGCAACGTCAACGTTGAACCATAGAGGGTGAAGGACTGTTGAACTCTATAGAGGTCAACGACAACGTCAATGTTGACCTGCAATGTAGAAAGATCAAGTTAAAACCATAGAATGTTCCCAACCGTACTCCAAATGCGTCAGTGTTGGCGTTGCCACAAATGATCAACTTCCTCACTGGTAGGTTCAAACAGCAGGTTCTTCCGATGTAAATGTGTCCTGCGATTTCGGAAGTGTAATCTTGCGCTTTCCTCATTTTTTTTTAATATATCATGGTAAACCATTCAAACCTCACTTGAGTCGGAACCAAAGGAGCCCAAGAGTCCATCTGATCTGTAAGGCCAATTAAGTTCCTCCAGTTTCATGACTTCCCGCTCGTGTAGTGTGGGAAAGGTGAGCGTGTTGGACCATCTTTAGAACTATCTTTCTGATCGAGAGTTCGGCTGATAGTCTGATGCAAGCAGTATGTCTTAAAAGATTGTCCCCTCTTCCCATAACCTCGAGCTTAGCATAAGTGCTTAAAATAAGTGTTTTTAGATCGCATTACTTCTTTCCATCAAAGGTGACGAAGTTGGCGTGTCCTTCGTACCATCCTACATCTGAAGAGATGGCAGGTTTCCCTGGATTTTCCATTATGGGTCAAGTAAGAAGCCTGGAATTTGTTCAGTACAGTCGACCACTTATCTTAAGAGATCATACCATCTACTATCACGATTAAAGTATTTTACTCCTTAAGTATTAAAAGTAAATCAATAAAAGACCGGTCCTTACCGATGTTGGAAGGGAGCTAGTATTGGATTTTGGCCTTTTGGCTTTCAGTATGGTTCTCTCGAAGAACCGTTTATACTTTGCCGTCGAGTCACCACGGACATGGAATTGGGTGATAATACTCCTAGACCACTCGATTGGCAGATTACTTAAGGTCAAGATCAGACGCCGGATTGTCACCGATGAACTTCACTGACCTCCGCATTCCGTCTTATGTCTATTGGGTATATAGTTGTCTCCAGCGGAGGTTGAACTGTTAGTCACTATTATGGTCACAGCGAAGGAACTAATGAACGTGGAAAACCACCCTGACTAGCGGTTGAATTGACGCCTAGGCCGCGGCATCAGAAAGAGTGATCATCCCCGAGCGCGAGAGTTTTATACGGGCAGGAGCATTGGTAATGGAGGAGAAAGCCAATGTTTCCCTTCCACTAATGCTGTGGACTTTTTCCTCCTGTTCCAGCACCACCCTTACAAATTTTGCGGGCAGTCCCACCGGTTTTGAACTAGTAATTAACTCCACCATTAACTCCTCTCTCAAGGTGAAGCCATTGCCAATAGTTGCGACTCCAGCCGCCTTTTCAATGGATGTCCTCCTCGATTTTTATTTCTTTTTAATATATTTCCTCTTTTCTTCTCAAGTTCCGTTTCAGCCTCTGCTGGCAACTTATTCCTCGAGAGGCTTCGAAGAATTCAACTTCTGCTGATATGAAATCGGAAAACCAATGGGATTCTCATAATCAGCAGCAAGAAACCACTGGCTTGACTTCGAAAATGCTCCGGCAAACATATCCAAAACGGAGATTTACGTTAGACATCGGTGCTGCAGTGACTTTAGAATACACTTAGCTCTTGGTCGAGCGAAAGAAGGCTTAAAAACTCGTGCTAAGGAGAAATAAAGAAGTTCAATAACAACAATATGAGGTCTAGGAGATTCACAGGAAAGAGGCGCGAAACTTGCAATGCAGAATAAACTAGTTTCCCTGGACCTTGTCGATAAACAAAACACTAGAAGGTACACGGTCGATTTAAACCGGCACGAGCCAATCTGAATGACTACGGAGAGTTTGCTGACAATCTTATTTCTTTTTACCAAAGCCCCTTTAGATCAGGAAAATCTACCACCGACCAAGTCTTCACAAAGTGCCAGATCCCGGAGAGCAATGCAACTTACGTCAGAAGACGTCGCAAGTGCAGTAGCTTTAGTTGAGAATGGACGAAGAGTGCGGTATGCCGCTCTCGAGTACAACGGTTCGCGGTAGAGCACAAGTGACGACGATTAGAGTTTGCATTCACCAAGTTTGGACCGAGGCTGATTGGAGCAGAGTTCTCATTACTGTTGAGTCCAGATGGACGGAACAGATTTTGAAGACGACCAGGTGAGATATACTCTTCCGCGACGATTTCTCAAAGGGAAAACTTCTGGGGAGGTTCGGTCACGGTTCGGCCAGGAATTTCCCTGAAGAATAAGTGAACTCCTGTTATTAGTTATTACGTTAAAAACATTATGGAAGAATATGTGGTTCCATTCGCACCATTTGATGGTAGGCACCCCATTAAGCTACTTCGGCATATTCGGAGCTCAGGTCATTGGGTCCTTTCACTACTATTGGTCAGGGTAGTGAAATAGAGAATGTAGCGAATGAGCCCTTATACGGTCAACGGTATCTCTCGCATTCCGTAATGGGTTACTGATTCTGGATCTCTCCAGCTCCTTTTGTCTAAGGAGAGGAGCATAGGGCCTGGTCCCCCAGGTTGGGGGTTGTGCGTCGGGGTAACTTTCCTACCAGGTTAAAACCAGTTAGTTCCGAAACAACCAATTGCCTAGGATATGGGTGACCCTACTGATGACGACCCTAGCAAACAAAACAAGGACGATGATTTCGGTTCTGCATGTGAAATGTCCGGACCCTAAACAGACCACGTGCAGCCGATCAATTAGCGGAAGCCCTAAATGGTGTCAAAGCCGATATCACAGCCATCCAAAAAGTGCGATGGGATGGTGAAGGCACAATCAAGATGAAAAACTGTGACATCTACTGGGGGTTAACTATACCCTCTTAAGTGCTTTGAACGCTTAGCCAAGGCTACAAATAGAAATGGCAATACTCCTTCTGTTCGGCAGATCCTTGGAGCGTAGAGGCCGCGGCACCTCTTCGTCTTTAGGGTCCCTGCCGGGCTTAGCATCGTCGGTATTTTGTAAGCTGGCTTCAATCCAATCATGAATGTGGTTGAGATTGAAGTTTGGAACTTAAGAGGGATAGATGTGCCTATCCTCCGCCTCCACGTGGCAACCCGGGAACAATATGAATGGCAGGGAAATTGTTGTAACTGAAATGGCAGTGAGTATCTACAGCTATATTTCTTTACCTTGAAGTATTGATTCCTTACTGTAAACGTATGCAAGGTAAAACTTGTATGCGGCTAAGAGAGGAAGGCTTGGTATGCGTATTTGGCTGTTTGCTTCTGCCTTGGCAGATGGTTGAGTGCGCATATCTAAGGCTGCCAGGCCTTGAGTATTGATGGTGCTCATCTGGAAGTGACCTCACGGTTGCGAAGCTCCACCGGAAGCTTTATTCTGGTACCACGGGAGATAGTGCCCACCCAGGTGGCCGAGTCACCTGGGAGACTGAGGTAGGCCCCCTTGTGGGAGTATCGTGGTGGTTGTGGTTTATTCCATAGCGGAAACATATGGCATTGGGTAATATTATCTACGGATTTTATTATTGGATGCAAGAGGTGTTAGATAGACCTCGCCCCTCACCAAGGAGTGTGGACATGCCTCTACATGTTCCATAAAATTGGTACTATGATTCTACCTTGGGGTAGATCTTAGGGCTCTGGTCTAAGCCCAATTTGACTCTGCATGCGAGTAAGCTCGTCATGAAATTAAGACTTTATTGTCAGGTGTTCACGTTAAGCTTATTTTCGTCTGACATCTACTACGGCAAGTGCTACAGGACAAGAACAGAGCGGCTTTTTGGATGCGGATTAGTGATAAGAGGAAGACTCAAGCCGAACGCCTTGTCGCAGTCCGCATTTAGTTCAAATTCAGCAATATCTCGCGTTCACGTCTCCACCGAGCACACAGATAACGCGGCCAAAGAAGAGTTATACGATCTTCTTGAGAAGACGTATGATAAATACCCGAAGTACGACACTGAGCTTATTCTTGGTGACTTTAACGCGAAAATCGGAAATGAGGGTAGCTTTGGCTCGAAAGTAGGAAAGCAAAGCCTGCACGACAAAACTTCCGGTAAGGGACACAGGCTTATCGACTTTGCTGCGGAGTGTCATCATAGCTAGCACGTACTTCCTACAACGTAATATACGCAAGGGGGCTTGGCGGTCTATCCTGATCATTATACCGTCAACCAAATGGATCATATTGCGATCGATAGCAGACGTGCTTCCAAGGTGCCAACATAGACTCGGATTAGTTAGAGGGCTTCCCGTGTAGTATACCAGCAAAAGAGGAAGGAGGAGCATCGGCTTTTTAGAAAGAAAAAGGGAATGGAAAAACGAATGGTTGAATCTATTGAGGGGTGCTACGGCAGGCGCAATGTTTTACCAAAGGTAAAACATTCGTCCAAAGGTTACAAAGCCCGAGCGGAAGCCTGTAGAGACGAGGGTGGGTCGGTGGGAATGTCGTAGTAGATACACAGTCGGTGCTGAGAATTTGGAAAGAACACTTCTGTAGACTGTTAAACGGCGAAGACAACCAACTAATCGCTGTCAGGCAAATTGATCCATTCGATTTGGACGATGATAAACAAAACCTCCGTCCCCCGACGAAGAAGAATTTCGGGTAGCAATATCAAAACTAAAGTCAAACAAGGCTGTTGGAGCGATTCGATGACTATGACTCGCATTGCTCCGTCAAGGTTGATAAAAACACCATCGACTCATTTAATGTCTAGAAAGGCTTTAGACAAGGTGACGCACTATCATGTGAGCTCTTCAACATCATTCTTGAGGCAATCGTAAGCAAATCGCATGTCAACACGATTTTTTTTAAATCCGTTCAATTACTTGGCTATGCTGATGATATTGACATATAATTGGAAGAACGAAGCGCGCTGTCAGAGGAGCATTCGCAAGTATTGAAGTGGAGGCGGCGAAAATGGGTCTGGCTGTAAATAAAGATAGAACAAAGTATATGCTCGGGTAAAGAACATCATCAACGTAGGCTCGGGCAAAACGTCACAATGCAATGGACAGATATAACTTTGAGGTTGTCAAGGTATTTGTCTATTCGGGTTCCACTGGAACAACATCAGTGAAGAGATCGGTAGAAGAATCAATCTTGCCAATCGCTGTTTCTTCGGGCTTAGAAGGCATCTTAGTAGCAAAGCCCTCTCAAAGGATCCAGTGCAGTCCTGCTGTATGGGGCAGAAGCGTGGACACTGACACAATCGGATTAATACAGGCTGGGGTGCTTTGAGAGAAAGATTCTTCGGGTGATATTCGGTCCTGTATGTATCAATGGAGTATGGAGGAGAAGATTCAATGGTGAACTGTACGGGCTATACAGCGACATTGGCTTGGTTAAGAAGCTGAGAATACAGCGGCTTAGATGGCTGGGTCATGTGGAGCGTATGGACGAAAACGCTCCTGTCCGACGAGTGTTCAATTCCAACCCGGAGGGCCGACGCAGCTCTGGCAGACCCCATCTAAGGGGCGCGATCAAGTGGAAAACGACCTCAACCAACTTGGTGTGCGCAACTGGAGGCCACTTGCTAGGGACCGGCCTAGCTGGCGAGGATTGTTGGTTGAGGCCGTGATCCACAAAGGACTGTCTGCGCCACCTTAATTAAGTAAGTATTCGCACCATTTATTGGTGATACATTTTTGCTGATTTACGACAATGATAGACCAGACGTTGCTGGTTGCGTTACCGACTACCGACTATTTGCAAGAAGTGGAAATTGAGGTGATGACTTGGTATGCAACGAGCCCGGACATTAATCCCACCGAAAACGTTTGGACCTGCTTGGGAAAATGATAAGGATACGACCTGCTATTCCAGAGACACTCAGTTGGTTGAGATCTGCGTTGATCGAGGAATAGAAAAATTAGGACGATACCATCTTAGCAAACCTTATCCTAAGTATGCCCAGGTGAATTAGAGATTTGCTAGATGTTCGGGGACTCTACCATACATTAAAAGAACGAGAACTCGTTGGAAAAAATAAAAGTGCTAAATTTTAATTTTAAAAGTTTAGTAAATTTTTTTAAATTTGTGTTTTACTTCTTGAATCTTCAAAATATTGCAAAATTTCAAGGTGCGCCGAATTTCTTGTAACTCAGCGTAGAATGCTTTCATCAACAAGCATCGAATCACACCAACGACTTGACCATTTATGTGTATAACTTCAGGCGGTCAATGGAACTGGGTCTGATAAATATCACTTCCCGACAGATCAGCGATTTCAAGCTGCGGACACCAACCGCTCTGTCTCTTTGTCGTGTGTCAATTGCCTTGTCTGTTGAATACAAAAAAAAAAAAAAAAAAAAAAAAAAACAGTTAGCCAAACACGGAAAGCAGTTTTAGGGTGGAAATCAAATATTTGTTAAACGCTGTTCCCTTGGGATAGGTAAGCAATTGAAGAATAAAGTTCTATTGAGAAGAACCCAAGAAACTCTGTACAGAACAATCATGATCTCAGATCGTCTAAGAAAGTTCGATAGGAGATAGAAGGAGAAACTTAAACAAATTGATTTTGAATGTCTCTAAATCGTTATGGGAGGGACAATTCGAACCAGGTTTAACATTCGACATTCATGTAGTACGGCCAAAGAAAGAAATAAAAGGTAAGTAAGTGAAGGTTATGGTTTTTTGATAGAAAGCAGCACTGCGATTTTGAAGCAATCGATCAAGGGGAACAAGACAATTCTGTTAAGTTCAGAATTTAACGAACTTTTCAAACGTTGCCATACGAAGGACATGGTTGCGAATCCAGAAACAAAAAGTAAAACCAACCTTAACGGTTTCAATATTTGGGTGAGATATACCATTATAATTATTCATACCTTAACTGCTAAACATAAAAAAGTCGTTCGTATTTCAAGATAAATTTTGATCTTATAATTTATCACCATTTAGGAAAGAAAGAATTGATGTATAGGAAAGACTTGTTGGTGGTACAGTGGATTGAGATTTATTATCACGAAAATCCCACTGGTAGCATACAGTTGAAACTGGGGGAATATAGACATATCGCTGCCCAGGTTAGGACGCAAACACACAACTTGGTTACCAACCAATTGCATTGTATATATAAACTATAGTACTACCACTTGAGGTGCGCCATCTATCGACGAATTGTATGCGAGTTTTTTTCATTTGATAGAAAACTGATGCTTTAAGTAAGACAGGGATATTAATTTAATTGAATTGAAGAAATAAGGTGATGCCTAGGGGTTATTAACAAATTAATTAAATTTAAAACATCAGCAATCTGCCTGTGAAAGTCCTGTCAAAATCGGTCCATAAATAAGAATTTTTGAAAAGCGACCGCAGCACCGACCAATAAGATACAGACCGCAAACTCACTGTATGGTATCTCCTTTTGCCTATCAGCTGATGTGCCATTTATTCTGAGAATGTACTCGTATAACGCTCTTCCGTGCTTTTTAAATGGGAGCAGTAAACACCACAAAAATAAATGGCACACGCAGGGATGGTTGCCATCACGAAATGCACAGACACGAAAAATTTGTTCGAGGGTGTTTCAGGCAAGAGGAGTTCGAGTTGACGGTCTGTATTGGTCTGTGGACCGCAGTTTCACCTGGAGGCGTTATTAAAAAAGTATAAATTACTCCTTACAACTTGAGCTATCCGCCAGTAAATCCCGTCAAAATCGGTTAATAAATAAGAATTTTTGAATAAAAAAATGAGTACAGCGAGATCCGGAGGGGTAATTAAAATGACCTAAGTTACTCCTTACAACATCAGCTATCCACCGGGGAAAAATCACGTCAAAACCGTTCCAGCCGTTTCCGAGATTAGCCGGAACAAACAGACAGGCAAGAATTACAATTCTTTTTTTGTTATAAGTACCTCACTTTCATATGCATTTAATAAAATACTGATATTTTGAAATTACAAACAGACACTTCATTTTTATTTATGTGTACTTATACATAGATAATACAGACGATAACATACGAAAGACCATTTCGACCACTCTAGAAAAATGTTCGTCTCACACCTTATCGACACTAGAGGTCTACTTTGTCGACACATCTAGTTTTCACGCAGCCATTTTACCATGTGAAATTATGTATGTATAACAAAACAACATACATCGATGGCCGCCATGAGCCAGCAAAAAAAAAAAAAAAAATATTCAAATTACTATTGTTGAAAAGAAATTTAATCAATATTCCCACAATATGTTCAATGTTTTTTAAAATTATTTCTTAAAATTCTTTTGCAATTTTGAAGTAACACATTCGTTCACAACATTTAGTCGAAATATGGAAACGCCAACCTAAGTATTTAAGTATGTCATACTGAAAAAGAAAAAGTCGATAATGTTTGCAAAGCAACAAATAGACATGGCCGCACAACCACAGAGTATTGTGTTCGTGTGGCTTTATTTTATGCGTTCCTCTAATAATTTATTGTAGACTTATGTCCATTTTATTTCATTTTCCATTTCATTCATTCGGAATATATGGAAAATCACTTTGTTTCATTTTTCACTGGCTACCGGAATATTCTAGAAAAAAAGTACGATACAGGAAAGGAACTTTTTATCTCTCCCCCACTGTTTTTTCTTTCTGACTTCTGCGTTCTTTTTTTGTCCGTGAGAAAATTTCAACAAAAGATACTAGTATAGTTGCAGATACACTATACCTACACAAATTAATGGGACTATGAAGGCATTGATAGACATGAGATAAAATAAGATATTTTTAATGCAAACTTCCAAACTAAAACTTAACGAAATAGTTAGAAATATGTTTTTTTATGTTTGTTATATTATATTACCGTTTAGCCGATAGCCTTGACAGCTAGTGCTATTAGCCCAGTAGAAATCGACATTAAAATCGCAAAGCATGATGTAGTTCTGATTTTTTGGTATGTTGTATGGACCAGTAATAAATCTTATATAGTAATAAAGTTTTAATAATAATAATTATAATGTTTGTCATATTATTAAACTGTCAAAACCAGGGACTGTAAACTAAATGGCCATTGTGTCTTATGTCTTTATTTTTGTCTGCCATCCACGCTATAACGTGAATGATTTATAGGGGTATAAAATAAAGGCAAATGTTTTTTTTTATAAATATGGTAAAGAAAAGCAGTGGATGTTGCCGATGAGAGACAGTATATACTTGTGCATGTAGCTAAGGGGTTTTTTTCAGTTCTTGCCATCAGGTATCGCATTGTCTGTACAGGTAGTATTGAAATTGTATTTTTTTTTCATTTTGGCTTATGCACGTGTCTTTTTCAGATTTTTAATGAGAACAAAATATAAATATGTTTGCTTTAACATGGCAAGTTTTTATGTAAGATATTTATTTAAAAAGGAAGATATTTATTCAAAAAGGTAAAGAACGGAAATTTACCCAATTTATTGTTTCGCATATCAACAAATCGCATTTTGTTGCTTCGCAGTTCTTAATAATTCTCAATTTGGCACGAGTACGATAACTGAGGCGCCAAGATTTAATAACGGTTTTGTGTAGGGGCGTCAAATGCAAGTATTTTTTACTATGGGAGGGGGGGGTCTATCTCGCCCCGTTTAGGAGGTAGGGGCGATTTTCGAAAAAAATGTCTTGAATGGAAAAATAAATATTAAAAAACAACGGCAATACTTAAAAAACATTACTATAACGGTTTTAAAAGCCAGAAGTCTCTTCTTTAATCCTACATTTAAATTAAATCACTCATTACAATAGTTTTCAAAATAGTTGCATTCAAACTCAAAATTTCGATACAAAAACGTAAAAAAATATCTTTAAACCGATTTTGTTCAAAATTGTGAAATGAAAAATAAATTTTTTTTTCTGTGATCGATGCTTCAATAAATATTTAATCGAACGCAAAAAACCAAAAGCTTTTATGTCTTCTAGTTCTTGCGAAAATTGAAAATTACTTGAACTACTTTTTTATGAGATTTTTATTTTTGGTATTTACGGTGATCTAACTTTAAGGATTAATCAACAGTACCTGAGTGGCACGCTTCGCGGGATCTAGGGATTTTAACTCCCTTTTCGGGCTGCACGCCTCAATATCCGCGGACAAAATATCCGGATCAAAATATCCGCGACAAAATGTCCGCGGACAAAATATCCGCGTCAAAATATCCGCGACGCATAATATTACGGTGTATAAACAACGACCTATGTAAGGGGGGGCATGCTGCCCCCCTGCAACCCCCCTGCCTGGACACACTATAGGACTTGGGGTAGGTGCGAGGTCGGGTGTATGCGGTTATTTTGTCCGCGGATATTGAGGCGTGTCACCCCTTTTTTCGGGGTCACATCCACTCACGCAACTTCGTTGCCTGGCAGGCGCCTGTGTCAATTGTATTTTTAATCAACAGTACCTGGGTGGACCGCTTCGCGGGATCTAGGGGTTTCAGCTCCATTTTCGGGGGCACACCCGCGGACATTGGACATACAAAAAAGTATAGTCAGGTCTTGTCTATGGGAGAGAAAGTGTTGGTCTGCAACTTAAAGACTTCGACCATCCAAAGTGAAAACCTAGACGATGACTTCATTGACGAGACTGACATACCCTTTAAATACATCATGTGAGTTGTAAATTGACTTGATTTTTTCATCTGACTCCTTACTCACAAACTGACTGACTAGAAAGTGGAATGCAACGCAATTCTAACTCCTCGTCATGCATTCTGGGTAACGCTAACTGAATTGTTGTACTTTACTTTCAAAGATAAACCTTTCATCAACATTAATCCTCTAATGAAATGACAATAAATGCCAAGAATCTAGAATTTCATAAAAAAGTAGTTTCAGTAATTTTCAATTTTCACAAGAACTAGAAGACATAAAAGCTTTTGTTTTTTTGCGTTCGATTAAATATTTATTGAAGCATCGATCACAGAAAAAAAAATTTATTTTCCATTTCACAATTTTGAACAAAATCGGTTTAAAGATATTTTTTTACGTTTTTTTATCGAAATTTCGAGTTTGAATGCGAATATTTTGAAAACTATTGTAACGAGTGATTTAATTTAAATGTAGGATTAAAGAACAGACTTCTGGCTTTTAAAACCGTTATAGTAATGTTTTTTAAGTATTGCCGTTGTTTTTTAATATTTATTTTTCCATTCAAGACATTTTTTTCGAAAATCGCCCCTACCTCCTAAACGGGGCGAGGTAGACCCCCCCTCCCATAGTAAAAAATACTTGCATTTGACGCCCCTACACAAAACCGTTATTAAATCTTGGCGCCTCAGTTATCGTACTCTCCCCCTCAATTTTTTTATTTTGTCTTGCGTACCTAAATCTCGCTGAAATATAAACTCGCATTTATTACTCTGCGTTTCTTTATTTATTTATATGATAAAATTAAACCAAAAAAAAATAATAATGAAGCGAAACCACTTAAAAGAAATAGTAATGAAGAAAAGCTTTTTACTTTCACGTAGGTACAACTATATTTTATTAGCCTGGTCATATGTACATACATTGTAGTTTGAAGTGAAAAGTTCTGGTGTGATTGTTTTTAGTGGCTCCCTTTATGTTTTCGGGGTCACTGAACACGAATCTGAAGTTGTATAACAACATTTTTCACGGCACCTATAAGAAACCGTTTTTTTTTTCAAGGATTACTTACCTATTAAAAAAATATTATTTTTGCCAAAAACGTTAATGCAGTAGTAAAGATTATAAAATTATCTACCATTTATGTCCAAGTCATTTTTTTTGTTCGACTTATACCTTATGTTTTCTCAAAAATGGGCGTTGAAAAATAACTTGAAATATGTCATTTTTTAAAAGTGAAAAAAATCAAGACTTTTGTATCACTGTCAAAAATTAACCAAATAAAACAAATTATTAACCGCAAAGCAACATTAGGCGTTTTTCTTTTTTCATCCAGAAAAGAGCTCTGAACAGAGTTCGAGTATATCGAGCTCCTCGCTCTGAACGTCTTTTGAACAAATTGTGCTCGGAGCGCTCTGAACTATTAATGAAACGAATTTAATATCCCATTAATTTTCTTTTCATTCCATTTGAAAAATCCTGAAAAAGTTTTTTTTAACATGTCAAATACGGTGCCATGACATAAGGCCATGTGATATAAGGCCATAATTTGAAATATGGCCATATGACATTTTTGTAAAGCGTCACAGGGCCATATTCAACCATCATGGCGTTACGACGCTTTCGGAAGCGTCATAAGACCATTATGGCAGTATGTCACTTTCGTTTTCTCTTTGGAACTTTTTTTTGATCAAGCTCACTTTTATTATCATAATGGCATGGCTTGATAAAAAAAAGTTACAAGAATTTGGAACGTGAACTTAAAGATATATTTTTTTTATCAAGCTCATGATCATGATAATAAAAGTTACAAGAATTCGCAATTACAAAAGCAACAACACTTGATAAAAAAAATAATTGCTTAAAATTCGCGGCGAATATTACCTACAAGTTTTGTTGTCAGTTGCTTTTTTTAGTATGGCCCTATGTCACAAGAACATATGGCCTTATGACACTTTAAAAATGTGTCATAAGGCCATACGTACGAGTATGGTCTTGTGACGCTTTACAAAGGCGTCATAAGGCCATACTTCGAAATATGGCCTTATGTCACATTGCCTTATGTCATGGCACCGTCAAAGGTGCCATTTAAATTGTTTTTATTTCCAGCCGCCGCTAAAAACTTCTTTTCATCAATTGAGTTGGATTGGAAGCGTATCACTTTTGACGTTTATATTTGTGTTCAGCTTTTAGCTCAGTCTGCCCCATCTATTTATTTGGAGCTCGTAGAGCGCACTCTGAACACACTCTGAAGAAGAAAAGACATTCGAATTCTATGCTCTGAAGTCTCTGAAGCAAAAAAGAAACACTTTTTTTTGACAACTCAATCTATGCTGTGACAAATGCCTATTTAAGAATTCAATAGTTCTGTACCTACCAACTCTGCTTAGGTAATACAAAATTGTATGCATGTGATATCTAAGGACTCTAGTTTAAACGTTTAAAGGTCAAATTAATTCTGTAGGGATGCGGATGACTGCACGTAAAAATAAATTGCACGTACTTGCTCTGTGGGTCCAATAGTACGATGATAACAAACTTTTCGAGCAATGCTAGCTGTTGGCTGGCGCCGCCATATTGCGACATGCGACAGGTGAACCAAAAGATTTGAGGCGATGTAAAAAAAAGTTTCACTGCAAAAACTGTATCTAAAACTGGAAAACCCAATAAACGGGAGCTAACGTTAAGAAACATTTCATATTTAAAATGTAGATGCCATCTTTTGGGTGCTATCATCATATCATACTCAAATTACTAATAAATTAATATTATAAATGTGAAAGTGTGTTTGTTTGTAAGGCTTTCACACCTATACCACTGAACTGATTTGAACTGAAAATGTTTTCACTAATAAAAAGCTACATATGTGAGTAACATAGGCTATATATTTTTTTAGTCTCAACTAGAGATTCTTACGAAAATTAAAATAATGTAACCGAAGGTATAAAAAGAAATCCTTAGATTCCATAGATAGGTACACTGCAAGTTATGCATTCGTCGAAAAGAAAGTCTAACATTACGATGATACCGAAGACCAAAATTTGGTCGAACAAATCTGAACATCTGTCTGTCTTATCTGTTTACCTATCCATCTGACTATATGTATACCTACATATGTACATACACCTGAAACAGCCCTAACGGGTGTGCCTATAATTCCTTCGAACTAGGTGTATCGAGTTTTTTAGGTATTCTCCAGAAGGGAAATTGGTTTTATTTTGCTGCTCAAAATCTAACGGTACCTGCCATATTAAAGTTATGTTCATGCTCATTTTTCTCGAAAACGACTCAAACGATTTTGATTAGCTTTTTCGAAAACGGTTTAACCGATTCTGTCGAAAATTTACACATATTAACAATTTAAAGTAGCTCAATAACCAATATTTATAAAAAAACATGATTGTCTGTAAAGTCGGTTTGCGGACGATAATTTTACGTGATAACCAGTTCACAAAACAGTTCATGTGTAGGTATCTCTCCAACCACCAACCACCCAACCCACCTACAACCACCCACCATTTCAAGTTGAAATCGAGTTGATATCGAATTGAAATCGGCTTCAATTCGAGTTGATATCGGGTTGAAATTGGGATGAAATCTTTTTAAAATCGAGTTGAAATGGAGTCGAAATCGAGTTGAAATCGAGTCGATATCGAGTCGAAATCGAGTTGAAATCGAATTGAAGTCGAGATGAAATCGGGTTGAAATCAAGTTGAAATCGAGTTGAAATGCGGTTGAAAAAGAGTTGAAATAGAGTTGAAATCGTTTTGAAATCGGGTTGAAATTGGGCTGAAATCGGGTTAAAATCGAATTGAAACCGGCTTCAAATCGAAATGTTATCGGGTTTAAATTGGGTTGAAATCGAGTTAAAAACGAGTTGAAATGGAGTTGAAATCGTTTTGAAATCGGGTTGAAATTGGGTTGAAATCGGGTTGAAATCAAGTTGAAATCGAGTTGAAATCGAGTTGAAATCGAGTGGAAATCGAGTTGAAATCGAATTGAAATCGAGATGAAATCGGGTTGAAATCGAGTTGAAATTGAGTCAAAATCGAATTGAAATCGGGTTTAAATCGAGATGAAATCGGGTTGAAATCGAGTTGAAATCGAGTTTCAATCGAATTGAATTCGAGTTGAAATCGAGTTGAAATTGAGTTGAAATCGTGTTGAAATCGAGTCAAAATGGAAAATCGGAAATCGGTTTGAAATCGTGTTGAAATCAAATTGTAGTCGGGTTGAAATAGGGTTAAAATCGGGTTAAAATTGAGTTGCAATCGGGTTGAAATTGAGTTGAAATCTTGTTAAAATCGGGTTGAAATCGAGTTGAAATCGAGTTGAAATTGAGTTGAAATCGAGTTGAAATCGGTTTGAAATCGAGTTGAATTCGAGTTGAAATCGAGTTGAAATCAGATTGTAGGCGGAATGAAATGGGGTTGAAATTGGGTTGAAATAGAGTTGAAATCGAATTGAAATCGGTTTGAAATGTGGTTGAAATTGGGTTGAAATGGGGTTTAAATCGAGATGAAATCGGGTTGAAATCGAGTTGAAATCGTTTTGAAATCGGGTTGAAATTGGGTTGAAATCGGGCTAAAATCGGGTTGAAATGGGGTTAAAATCGGTTGGAGATCGGTTTGAAATGGGGTTGAAATCGAGGGAAAATCCAGTTGAAATCGGGTTGAAATGGAGATGAAATCGAGTTGAAATCGAGTTGAAATTGAGTTGAAATTGAGTTGAAATCCTGTTGAATTTGATTTGAAATCAGGCTGAAATCGGGTTGAAATATAGTTGAAATCGGGTTTAAATCGAGTTGAAATCGGTTCGAAATCGAGTTGAAATCAGATTATAGGCGGGTTGAAATCGGGTTGAAATCGAGTTGAAATCAGTTTGAAATGGGGTTGAAATCGAGGGAAAATCGAGTTGAAATGGGGTTGAAATAGAGTTGAAATCGGTTCGATATGGGGTTGAAATCGGTTTGAAATCCAATTGAAATCGGGCTGAAATCGAGTTGAAATCGGGTTGAAATAGAGTTGAAATCGGTTCGATATGGGGTTGAAATCGGTTTGAAATCCAATTGAAATCGGGCTGAAATCGAGTTGAAATCAGATTATAGGCGGGTTGAAATCGGGTTGAAATCGTGCTGAAATCGGGTTGAAATCGAGTTGAAATCGAATTGAAATTGAGTTGAAATCGGTTTGACATCAGGTTGAAATCAAGTTGAAATCAGGTTGAAGTCGGGTTGAAATCTTGTTGAAATCGGTTTCAAATCGAGTTGAAATCGAGTCGAAATCAAGTTGAAATCGAACTTAAATCGGGTTGAAATCGAGTTAAAATCGGGTTGAAATCGAGTTGAAATCGAGTCGAAGTCGAGTTTAAGTCGATTTGAAATTGAAGTGAAATCGAATTGAAATCGAATTGAAATTGGGTTGAAATTTTGTTGAAATTGGGTTGAAATAGAGTTGAAATTGGGTTCAAATCAAGTTGAAATCTAGTTGAAATCGACCTGAAGTCGGGTTGAAATCGGTTTGAAATCAACTCGAAATCGGGTTGAAAACTAGTTGAAATCGAGTTGAAATCGGGTTTAAATCGATTTGATATCGTGTTGAAAACGAGTTGAAATCGAGTTGAAATTGAGTTGAAATTGAGTTGGAATCGGGTTGAAATTGAGTTTAAATCGTGTTGAAATCGGTTTGAAATCGAGTTGAAAACAGATTGTAGTCGGGTTGAAATCGTGTTGAAATCGACTTGAATTTGAGTTGAAATCGGGTTGAAATTGAGTTGAAATCGAGTTGAAATCGAGTTGAAATGGAGTTGACGTCGAGTTGAAATCGAATAGAAATCGGGTTGAAATTGGGTTGAAATCGCGTTGATATCAAGTTGATATTAAGTTGAAATTGAATTTAAATCGGGTTGAAATCGCGTTGAAATTGAGTTGAAATCGAGTTGAAATCGGGTTGAAATCGGGTTGAAATGGGGTTAAAATCGGGTTGAAATCGAGTTGGAATTGTGTTGAAATCAGGTTGAAATCGAGTTGAAATCGGGTTGAAATCGATTTGATATCGTGTTGAAATCGAGTCGAAATCGAGTTGAAATGGAGTCAAAATCGAGTTGAAATGAAGTTTAAATCGAGTTGAAATCGATTTGAAATCGAGTTGAAATCGAGTCGAAATCGAGTTGAAATCGAATTGAAATCGGGTTTAAATCGAGATAAAATCGGGTTGAAATCGAGTTGAAATCGGGTTGAAATCGAGTCGAAATCGAGTTGAAATCGAGTTGAAATCGATTTGAAATCGAGTTGAAAGCGAGTCGAAATCGAGTTGAAATCGAATTGAAATCGGGTTAAATCGAGATAAAATCGCGTTGAAATCGAGTTGAAATCGGGTTGAAATCGATTAGAAATCGAGTTTAAATCGAGTCGAAATCGAGTTGAAATCGAATTGAAATCGGGTTTAAATTGAGATGAATTCGGGTTGAAATCGGGTTGAAATCGAGTTGAAATCAAATTGAAATTGGGGTTAAATCGAGATGAAATCGACTTGAAATTGAGTTGAAGTCGAGTTGAAATCAGATTGTAGGTGGGTTGAAATCAAGTTTAAATCGAGGTGAAATCGAGTTGAAATTGGGTTGAAATCGGATTGAAGTCGGGTTGAAATCGAGTTGTAATTAGATTGAAATCGAGTTGAAATGGAGTCAAAATCGAGTTGAAATGGAGTTTAAATCGAGTTGAAATCGAGTCGAAATCGATTTGAAATCGAGTTGAAAGCGAGTCAAAATCGAGTTGAAATCGAATTGAAATCGGGTTAAATCGAGATAAAATCGGGTTGAAATCGAGTTGAAATCGGGTTGAAATCGATTAGAAATCGAGTTGAAATCGAGTTGAAATAGAGTTGAAATCGAATTGAAATCGGGTTTAAATTGAGATGAATTCGGGTTGAAATCGAGTTGAAATCGGGTTGAAATCGAGTTGAAATCGAGTTGCAATCGAGTTGAAATCGAATTGAAATCGGGTTAAATCGATATAAAATCGGGTTGAAATCAGGTTGAAATCGAGTTGAAATCGGGTTGAAATCGATTTGATATCGTGTTGAAAACGAGTTGAAATCGTGTTGGAATCGAGTCGAAATCGAGTTTAAATCGAGTCGAAATCGAGTTGAAATCGAATTGAAATCGGGTTTAAATTGAGATGAATTCGGCTTGAAATCGAGTTGAAATGGGGTTGAAATCGAGTTGAAATTGAGTTGAAATCGAGCCGAAATCGAGTTGAGATATAGTCGAAGACGAGTTGAAATCGAGTCGAAATCGAATTGAAATCAAATTGAAATTGGGTTTAAATCGAGATGAAATCGACTTGAAATTGAGTTGAAATCAGATTGTAGGTGGGTTGAAATGGGGTTGAAATTGGGTTGAAATCGGGTTTAAATCGAGGTGAAATCGAGTTGAAATTGGGTTGAAATCGGATTGAAATCGGGTTGAAATCGAGTTGTAATCAGATTGAAATCGAGTTGATATCGAGTTGAAATCTGGTTTAAATGGAGATAAAGTCGGGTTGAAATCGAGTCGAAATCGAGTTGAAATCGAGTTGAAATGGAGTCAAAATCGAGTTGAAATGAAGTTTAAATCGAGTTGAAATCGATTTGAAATCGAGTTGAAATCGAGTCGAAATCGAGTTGAAATCGAATTGAAATCGGGTTTAAATCGATATAAAATCGGGTTGAAATCGAGTTGAAATCGGGTTGAAATCGAGTCGAAATCGAGTTGAAATCGAGTTGAAATCGAATTGAAATCGCGTTGAAATTGAGTTGAAATCGGGTTGAAATCGGGTTTAAATTGGGTTAAAATCGGGTTGAAATCCGGTTGAAATCGGGCTGAAATCGGGTTGAAATTGGGTTAAAATCGGGTTGAAATCGAGTTGGAATTGTGTTGAAATCGGGTTGAAATTAGGTTGAAATGGGTTTGAAATCGAGTTGAAATCGTTTTAAATCGAGTTGAAATCAAGTTGAAATCGATTTGAAAGCGAGTTGAAATCGAGTTGAAATGGAGTTGACGTCGAGTTGAAATCGAATAGAAATCGGGTTGAAATCGAGTTGAAATTGAGTTGGAATCGGGTTGAAATTGAGTTTAAATCGTGTTGAAATCGGTTTGAAATCGAGTTGAAAACAGATTGTAGTCGGGTTGAAATCGTGTTCAAATCGACTTGAATTTGAGTTAAAATCGGGTTGAAATCGATTTGAAATCGAGTTGAAATCGAGTTGAAATGGAGTTGACGTCGAGTTAAAATCGAATAGAAATCGGGTTGAAATTGAGTTAAAATCGGGTTGAAATCGACTTGAAATTGAGTTGAAATCGAGTTGAAATCAGATTGTAGGTGGGTTGAACTGGGGTTGAAATTAGGTTGAAATCGTGTTGAAATCGGGTTTAAATCGAGGTGAAATCGAGTTGAAATTGGGTTGAAATCGCGTTGATATCAAGTTGATATTAAGTTGAAATTGAATTTAAATCGGGTTGAAATCGAGTTGAAATCGCGTTGAAATTGAGTTGAAATCGAGTTGAAATCGGGTTGAAATCGGGTTGAAATGGGGTTAAAATCGGGTTGAAATCGAGTTGGAATTGTGTTGAAATCGGGTTGAAATTAGGTTGAAATGGGTTTGAAATCGAGTTGAAATCGTTTTAAATCGAGTTGAAATAAAGTTTTAATCGATTTGAAATCGAGTTGAAATGGAGTTGACGTCGAGTTGAAATCGAATAGAAATCGGGTTGAAGTTGAGTTGAAATCGGGTTGAAATCGACTTGAAATTGAGTTGAAATCGAATTGAAATCAGATTGTAGGTGGGTTGAAATGGGGTTGAAATTGTGTTGAAATCGTGTTGAAATCGGGTTTAAATCGAGGTGAAATCGAGTTGAAATTGGGTTGAAATCGGGTTGATATCAAGTTGATATTAAGTTAAAATTGAATTTTAATCGGGTTGAAATCGACTTGACATCGAGTTGAAATCGGATTGAAATCGGATTGAAATCGGGTTTAAATCGAGTTGTAATCAGATTGAAATCGATTTGATATCGAGTTGAAATTGTGTTGAAATCGCGTTGAAATTGGGTTGAAATCGAGTTGAAATCGAGTTGACACCAAGTTGAAATTGAGTTAAAATCGTGTTGAAATCGAGCCCAAACCGATTTAATATCAAGTTGAAATCGGGTTGACATCGAGTTGAAATCGGGTTGAAATCGGGTTGAAATCGAGTTGAAATCGGATTGAAATCGATTTGATATCGTGTTGAAAACGAGTTGAAATCGTGTTGGAATCGAGTCGAAATCGAGTTGAAATCGAGTCGAAATCGAATTGAAATCAAATTGAAATTGGGTTTAAATCGAGATGAAATCGGGTTGAAATCGAATTGAAATCGGGTTGAAATCGAGTCGAAATCGAGCTGAAATCGAGTCGAAATCGAGTTTAAAGGGAGTCGAAATCGAGTTGAAAAGGAGTTGAAATCTTGTTGAAATCGGGCTGAAATCGGGTTGAAATCGAGTTGAAATCGAGTTGAAATCGAGTTGAAATCAGATTGTAGTCGGGTTGAAACCGATTTAATATCAAGTTGAAATCGGGTTGAAATCGAGTTGAAATCGGGTTGAAATCAGGTTGAAATCGAGTTGAAATCGGGTTGAAATCGATTTGATATCGTGTTGAAAACGAGTTGAAATGGAGTTGACGTCGAGTTGAAATCGAATAGAAATCGGGTTGAATTCGAGTTGAAATTGAGTTGGAATCGGGTTGAAATTGAGTTGAAATCGGGTTGAAATCGAGTTGAAATCGAGTTGAAATCGAGTTGAAATCGAGCCGAAATCGAGTTGAAATCCAGTCGAAATCGAATTGAAATCAAATTGAAATTGGGTTTAAATCGAGATGAAATCGACTTGAAATTGAGTTGAAATCGAGTTGAAATCAGATTGTAGGTGGGTTGAAATGGGGTTGAAATTGGGTTGAAATCGGGTTTAAATCGAGGTGAAATCGAGTTGAAATTGGGTTGAAATCGGGTTGATATCAAGTTGAAACCGGATTGAAATCGGGTTGAAATCGAGTTTTGATCAGATTGAAATCGAGTTGATATCGAGTTGAAATCTGGTTTAAATCGAGATAAAATCGGGTTGAAATCGAGTTGAAATCGGGTTGAAATCGAGTTGAAATCGAGTTGAAATCGAGTTGAAATGGAGTCAAAATCGAGTTGAAATGGAGTTTAAATCGAGTTGAAACCGAGTCGAAATCGATTTGAAATCGAGTTGAAAGCGAGTCGAAATCGAGTTGAAATCGAATTGAAATCGGGTTAAATCGAGATAAAATCGGGTTGAAATCGAGTTGAAATCGGGTTGAAATCGAGTCGAAATCGATTTGAAATCGAGTTGAAATCGAGTTAAAATCGCGTTGAAATTGAGTTGAAATCGAGTTGAAATCGGGTTGAAATTGGGTTAAAATCGGGTTGAAATCAGGTTGAAATCGGGCTGAAATCGGGTTGAGATTGGGTTAAAATCGGGTTGAAATCGAGTTGGAATTGTGTTGAAATCGGGTTGAAATTAGGTTGAAATGGGTTTGAAATCGAGTTGAAATCGTTTTAAATCGAGTTGAAATCAAGTTGAAATCGATTTGAAATCGAGTTGAAATCGAGTTGAAATGGAGTTGACGTCGAGTTGAAATCGAATAGAAATCGGGTTGAAATCGAGTTGAAATTGAGTTGGAATCGGGTTGAAATTATGTTTTAATCGTATTGAAATCGGTTTGAAATCGAGTTGAAAACAGATTGTAGTCGGGTTGGAATCGTGTTGAAATCGACTTGAATTTGAGTTGAAATCGGGTTGAAATTGAGTTGAAATCGATTTGAAATCGAGTTGAAATCGAGTTGAAATCGAATAGAAATCGGGTTGAAATTGAGTTAAAATCGGGTTGAAATCGACTTGAAATTGAGTTTAAATCGAGTTGAAATCAGATTGTAGGTGGGTTGAAATGGGGTTGAAATTGGGTTGAAATCGTGCTGAAATCGGGTTTAAATCGAGGTGAAATCGAGTTGAAATTGGGTTGAAATAGGGTTGATATCAAGTTGATATTAAGTTGAAATTGAATTTAAATCGGGTTGAAATCGAGTTGAAATCGAGTTGAAATCGGATTGAAATCGGGTTGAAATCGAGTTGTAATCAGATTGAAATCGAGTTGATAACGAGTTGAAATCTGGTTGAAATTGTTTTGAAATCGTGCTGAAATTGAGTTAAAATCGAGTAGAAATCGAGCCCAAACCGATTTAATATCAAGTTGAAATCGGGTTGACATCGAGTTGAAATCGGGTTGAAATCGGGTTGAAATCGAGTTGAAATCGGGTTGAAATCGATTTGATATCGTGTTGAAAACCAGTTGAAATCGTGTTGGAATCGAGTCGAAATCGAGTTTAAATCGAGTCAAAATCGAGTTGAAATCGAGTTGAAATCGAGTTAAAATCGGTTTGAAATCGGGTTGAAATCAATTTAAAATCGAGTCGAAATCGAGTTTAAATCGAGTTGAAATCGAGTTGAAATGGAGTTGACGTCGAGTTGAAATCGAGTTGAAATCGAACTTAAATCGGGTTGAAATCGAGTTAAAATCGGGTTGAAATCGAGTTAAAATCGAGTTGAAGTCGATTTGAAATCGAGGTGAAATCGAGTTTAAATCGAATTGAAATCGAATTGAAATCGGGTTGAAATTTTGTTGAAATCGGGTTAAAATCGAGTTGAAATCGGGTTCAAATCAAGTTGAAATCAAGTTGAAATCTAGTTGAAATTGGGCTGAAGTCGGGTTGAAATCGGTTTGAGATCAACTCGAAATCGGGTTGAAGTCTAGTTGAAATCGAGTTGAAATCGAGTTGAAATTGAGTTGAAATATAGTCGAAATCGAGTTGAAATCGAATCGAAATCGAGTTGAAATCGAATTGAAATCGTGTTTAAATCGAGATGAAATCGAGTTTAAAGGGAGTTAAAATCGAGTTGAAATGGAGTTTAAATAGAGTTGAAATCGAGTCGAAATCGAGTTGAAATCGAGTCGAAATCGAGTTGAAATCGAATTGAAATCGGGTTGAAATCGAGTTGAAACCTAGTTGAAATCGGGTTGAAATCGAGTTCAAATCAAGTATAAATTGAGTTGAAATCGATTTGAAGTCGATTTGAAATCGAGGTGAAATCGAGTTTAAATCGAATTGAAATCGGGTTGAAATTTTGTTGAAATCGGGTTAAAATCGAGTTGAAATCGGGTTCAAATCAAGTTGAAATCAAGTTGAAATCGGGCTGAAGTCGGGTTGAAATCGGTTTGAAATCAACTCGAAATCGGGTTGAAGTCTAGTTGAAATCGAGTTGAAATCGGGTTGAAATCGATTTGATATCGTGTTGAAAACGAGTTTAAATCGAGTTGAAATTGAGTTGAAATCGTGTTGGAATCGAGTCGAAATCGAGTTGAAATCGAGTCGAAATCGAGATGAAATCGGTTTGAAATCGAGTTGAAATCGGGTTGAAATCGAGTTGAAATCGAGTCGAAATCGAGTTGAAATCAAGTCGAAATCGAGTTGAAATATAGTCGAAATCGAGTTGAAATCGAGTCGAAATCGAGTTGAAATCGAATTGAAATCGGGTTTAAATCGAGATGAAATCGGGTTGAAATCGAATTGAAATCGGGTTGAAATCGAGTTGAAATCGAGTCGAAATAGAGTGGAAATCGAGTCAAAATCGAGTTTAAAGGGAGTCGAAATCGAGTTGAAATGGAGTTTAAATAGAGTTGAAATCGAGTCGAAATCGAGTTGAAATCGAGTCGAAATCGAGTTGAAATCGAGTCGAAATCGAGTTGAAATCGAATTGAAATCGGGTTTAAATCGAGATGAAATTGGGCTGAAATCGAGTTGAAATCGGGTTGAAATCGAGTTGAAATCGGTTTCAAAACGGTTTGAGATCGGGTTGAAATTGTGTTGAAATCGATTTGAAATCGAGTTGAAATCGGGATGATATCGGGTTGAAATCGAGTTGAAATCGGTTTAAAATCGGGTTGAAATCAAGTTGAAATCGGGTTTAAATCGAGTTGAAATCGATTTGAAGTCGAGTTGAAATGGAGTTGACGTCGAGTTAAAATCGAATAGAAATCGGGTTGAAATCGGGTTGAAATCGAGTTTAAATCAAGTTGAAATCAAGTTGAAATCGAGTTGAAATCGGGTCGAAATCGAGTTGAAATCGAGTTAAAATCAAGTTGAAATTGAGTTGTATAAGTGTTTTTAAGAGAACTTCGTTTTTAGTTTTGGCCTAAAATACAAATATCGGAGATCTGGTCTTTTCCTCTTTAAGATGGCGTTGTTTTGTTTCAGTTATTCTTTTTTAAATTTTGGCTCCCTAAGCGAACATCTAACTTTAGGCACATTTTTGCATTTTTTTAGTTTTCTTAAAAAAAGGCTCCTCGACTCTTCCACTTTTCGACTCCTCAACTCCTCGACTGCTTGAATCCTCGACTCCTCAACTCCCCAACTCCTTTACTTTTCTACTATTCGACTCCTCGAATCCTCAACTTCCCGACTCCTCAACTCCTCATTGAGACCTCGACTAGTTCAGTAGTCAAGGAGTCAAGAAGTTGAGTAGTCGAGAAGTTGAGGATTCGAGGAGTCAAGGAGTAGAGGAGTTGAAGAGTTGATGAGTTGATGAGTCGAGGAGTCGGGGAGTTGAGGATTCGATAAGTCGATGAGTCGAGGAGTCGAGGAGTAAAATAGTAGACGAATGGAGGAGTGTAAGAGTCGAGTAGGTGAGAAGTTGAGAATCGCGGAGTTGGAGAGTCGAGGAGTCAAGTAGTCGATGAGTCGAGGAGATGAGGAGTCGAGGAGTTGAGTAGCCGAGAAGTCGAGGAGTTGAGGAGTTTAGGAGTTGAAGAGTTGAGAAGTCAAGGAGTCGAGCAGTCGAGGAGTCAAATAGTAGAGGCGTAGAGAAGTAGAGGAGTTAGGGAGTTGAGGAGTCGAGGAGTTGAGGAGTTAAGCAGTCGAGGAGTTGAGGAGTCGAATAGTCAAGGAGTCGTCGAATAGTTGAGGAGTCGAGGCGTCGAGGAGTTGAGTAGTCAAGTAGTCGATGACTCGAGGAGTTGAGTAGTCGAGAAGTCGAGGAGTTGAGGAGTTGAGGAGTCGAGGAGTTAAAGAGTAAAAGGGTCGAATAGTAGAGGAGTAGAGAAAATAGAGGAATTGGGAAGTTGATGAGAGGAGTTGAAGTCTCTTTTTAGCAAATGAAAAAAAATTGGCCCAAAATTAGAGGCTCGTTGTATGGGAGCCACCATTTAAAAAAGAATAACTTAAAAAAAGCAACGCCATCTTAAAGGAAGCATTAGGGATTTTGCCAAACAAAGTTTGAGTGGATTCTGCCAACTTATGGTCATTTAAAAAAAATATGGGTAAGGACCAGATCTCCATTATTTGTATTTTAGGCCAAAAACTAAAAACGACGTCCCCAATTTCAACCCAATTTCAACCCGATTTCAACTCGACTTCGACTCGATTTCAACTCGATTTCGAGCAGGTCTTATATGCTCCATGAATTGTGGAAGCATTTGGGATAACATGCCACAAGTACGATAGAATAAGACAAACCTGACAAAAAAAGACCGAATTAACTGAAGTACATAGGTACTTGAAGGTAAATTGCATAATAAGTTTAATTTTATGTGTATCTTTATTCTATTTTAATTTCATAGCTTAATTTTTTATTATTTGTTTTACTTGCATAACAATGCGTATACAACAAAGAGTTGTTATTGCTCGAAAATTTTAACATCGTGCTTTTGTACCCACAGAGCAATAAGTACGCCACTGTAGTGAATTTTATTTAATTTTTTCACTTTTCAAAAATAGCAGTTATTTCAGGTTATTTTTCAACGCCCATTTTTTAGAAAACTGTAAGTCGTACAAAAATATTACTTAAACATAATTGTAGATAATTTTATTATCTTTATTATTATTATTGCAGTAGCGTTTTTGGCTAAAAAAAAATATTTTTTGAATAATCAGTGTAAAACAAAAAAACACAAAATTTTTTTCACAATTATAATATGAAAATATTTGCCGTAGAAAATTTTGTTGGACAACTTCACATTCGTGTTCAGCGACCCCGAAACTACACCATTTGAATGGGCTATGTACTGAAAAATAATACATAAAGTCGATATTGTTTTGCGAAGCAATAAATAGACGTGGTCGCACAACCACAAAGTAGTGTGTTCATGTTGCTTGATTTTATGCGTTCCTCCAATAATTTATTGTAGACTTATGCACATTATGTTTCGTTTTCCGTTTCATTCTTTCGGAATATATGGAAAGTCATTTTGTGTCTCATTTTTCACTTGCTACAGAATATTCTAGAAAAAAGCGAAAAAGTACGATAAAGAAGAGGAGAGTTTATAAATCTCGCCCCTTGTTTTTTCTTTCTGACTTTTGACTTCTTTTTTGTCCGTAAGAACATTTCAACTACAATCACAATGTACAAGTAGTAGGTAGTAGATAGGTACAAATATTAATGTGACTATGTGCGCATTAATGGACATGAGATAAAATAAGATACATATTTTAATGCAAACTTCCAAACTAGAACTTAAATTATGTTTCTTTTTTATTAAACCAGGCAATGTAAACTAAATGGCCATTGTGTCTCTGTTTTTGTCTTTTCCAAGCCATCCACGCTATAACGTGAATGATTCATTGGGGTATATTAAGGGCAAATGTTAATGTTTTTTTTAGAAATGCCTATATTGAAGAAAATCAGTGGATGTTGGCGAGGAGAGGCAATAGATACTTGTGCTTTGTGCATGTAGCTTAGGAGTTTTTTCATTTCTTGCCATCAGATATCGCATTGTATCTGTACAAATAGTATTGAAATTGTATTTTTTCGTTTGGCTTGTGCAGGTGTGTTTTCCAGATTTTTAATGAGAACAACTTAAGATATTAAATATGGTTGCTTTAGCATGGCAAGTTTTTATTTAAGAAACAAGGTATTTATTTAAATAGGTAAAAGAATGAAAATTTCAATCATTTTATGGTATTCTAGTCAATGTTCTACATGGGAATAGTCGTATAGTAAAACTAGCGGGTTTTTTCTCGTATTTCGTTATTTCGCTGCAGTCAATACAGGTACCCAATTTATTGTTTCGCATATCAACAAATCGCAGTTCTCAATAAATCGCAATTTTTTATTTCGTCTTGCGTAAATCTCGCTGAAAGATGAACTCGCATTTATTACTCCGCGTTTCTTTATTTATTTATGTGATAAAATTAAACGAACAAAAAAATAATATTTTGCCAAATAAAATGAAGCGAAACCACTTAAAAGAATAATGAATGAAAAAAAGGCGGAATAACTTATGCGAGTTAATAACTTTGTTTGTTGAACTTTACCTAAGGGTCGCCCCAGGTTCTCTTGATAACTAGAAGTGTTTTCAAGAAAAAAAACCTGGGGTGGAATCGGCTAAGGTGATTTGTGATAAGTGATAGTCACAATCAACAAATTTTATCTGGCTAAGGTGATTGTCATATGTGACAATCACATTTTTGTGACTTTTTCTTGTGACAGCTATTTAGGTGTCACAAGAAAAAGTCACAAAAATGTGATTGTCACATGTGGCAATCATCTAGCGTCTAGCCAGACGAAAATTGTTGATTGTGACTATCACTTATCACAAATCACCTTAGCCGATTCCACCCCTGGGTTTCCCGTTCTCAAAAGACACATGAAGGCTGTTGATTGTATTTTTTTCACAATGCACGAAATCAAAAGTTTCCATTTTGCGTTATTTATTCGATTTGTATTTACTTCCATAAAAATGAATGCATTCACTTGCATTTCAACAAATCAAATACAAATACAGAAGAAAAATATTCACAATAAATGCTTGACAGGAAAAGTTACTCCAACAGCTGATTCGTTACCTCAACTCGCCCCAGCTAAAAAGCAAGATCGACTTCAGGACGACCCCAGGTTTCAAAAAACAGAATTTTCTCTTCAGGGCGAGTTGATGTATTTAAAAAAACGAGTTGCGGCGACCCCAGGTCGACTTCAGGGCTCAACAAACAAAGCTAATATTTAAGTGAGGTGAACAAAAGGCTGAACGTCAATTCGCCAACTAACTCTTGCGAAATAAATGAAAAATATTATGAAATTCGCGAGATAATAGTTTGCAAAATGAAATTCGCAAATTGTTGGGCACCCGTTCTACATTAATATTCATACCAACCGATATCACATTTAGACTTTGAAGTTTGAAAGTCGTCAATAATTTAGTTTTAATTAGCAAAGTGCATGTTGTAAAGTAGCGGTTCAGCACTGAACCACGTTTTAAATTTTTTGATCGATGATTTAACTCTTAAATCACTTGAACCAAAGGCTAAACCTTTACTATGCAAACAAGAACCGAGGTAAATTTAAACACATAAATAAAAATGAAGTGTTTTGTTTTATAATTCCAAAATAGCAGTTTCTTATTAAATTTATATGATAGGGGAGCGGTACGATTGACCGCAAACTAAAATCTCTTATAACGAAATCTGGGTTTTGTTTATAAATCTCACAAAATTTCGCATTTTTAAAATCTTTTATTTGGAAGTCTCGCTTTATCAAAATCTCGCAATACGAAAATCTCGTATTACCCTGAGCATTGTTTAATCAATAAGTAATATAAATAACGGCATCTTTCTAGGTACATATATGACAATACAATTTTGTTTCTCTCGCTGTTTGCAGCAGAGAGAATATACTAATAGAGAAAGGCAACTTCGACGATGGCTCTCTTTTAGCCTACAAGCTGCGATTCGGCCAGCAACTTGCATCTGTATTAAACTCCATATAAAAAAAATGTGAGGACAACACAGATGCAAGTTGCTGTCCATAGACCTTTAAATAAGAGAGAAAGAGGCACACATTTTTGTTTTTGATTTTGTTTGTTCTGGACAAGGAGAAAACATGTATATACCGATAGGAATTCAACTCATTATACAAATGTAAACAAAAATCTTTGCGGGGACGGAGGCGAGGAAAGTTGTTTCTCTCTATTAGTATCTTCTCTCTGGTTTGCAGCAGCAGTGATGACGATGAGTGATGTTATTATTGAATCTTAAACAGTTCCTTTTATTTGGAGTAGTAAACAAGCAGATTATGCATAAGCAATATAAGGCTGATATATGATCTCCCATTGAAATAAAATGTTTATTAGTGCGCGCACGCGAATATTTCATAGCTATCGGTATGCGAGATTTTGTAATGCGGGATTTTTAATGTATACATAGGTAATGGTAGGTACCAGAGATTAAAACGAGTCGAGTACTGTTCACGATCAACGAATACTTGCTCGAAAAAAGCGAGTTTGAACAAACAGAGTCAACCTATCAAACTATGCTTACAAGTATTTTTGTTCATGAGTATGATGACCCGTGAATAACAACACATTTCAAACGAATAAGATCGAGTATACCTTCCAACCGAGTATGAACGAGTTTGAACAAAACGAATAAAGTGCTCATGATCAAAATGTTCACGATCAATGTGCTCATGATCAAAATGTTCACGATCAGTGCGATCGATCGCGATCGTTCGACTACTCGTTGTGTAAAATGTGTATTCGGGGTTGGTATTTTAAGGATTCTGTTTCTTGTGTTATTGGGGTTGGTTTTTGTATTTAAGATACTTTTACCATTAGGGGCAGATCGGTGTTGGTTGATTTTGCTTCATGATTCAATATACAGTAGTCTCTCGATAATGTGAATCACCGATAATGCGAATTTCTCCAAAATGTGAATCGCCAAAACTTAACATTGTCATCTCTATAATGTGAAGTTCCGAAATTTTGGAACTCTTAAATGTGAATCCCTTAGGAAATTTTGTATACTTACCTACACATACATATTTTTTTTTCTCTTGGATAGTTTTGCATGCAATATAAAAAAAAGGAAAACGATATTCGTCTAAGCAAATTTAGAAGTTTTGCAATAGTAAGATCGAATAAGGCTATTCACTATGTCGATACAGATTTTTTTTTAATGATTTCTTTTGCGTAGTAATTAGGTACTCCTACATAAGTAATGTGTTTTTTTTTTCTGAATAAATGTTGAAACTGTGTTTTACCCGTAATGTTGTTTGTAATAAATGGATACGAGTTGTTTCAAACTCTTAATAAGAACCGAAGAAAATGTTCCATTAATGTGAACACCTCTAAAATCCGAAAACGCCTTGTTTTAATTAGTTCACATTATCGAGGGACCACTGTACTTAGTTTGCGTATGCAAATAAGGCATTATTATTAGGAAAAAGTGCAGTAAATAATGTTATTAGTCACAATGATTTTTATTTTTATTAACTTGAAAAAAAAAAACAGTAAATTAAATAAGTAATTAAAACCACTGACCTACTAAAATTACTAACAAAGAAAAGAGTACCTGTTTCGGGGAATTTTAACCTGCGCCTTCAATAAAAGAAAAAATTGACTTCACTTAAATACCTACACCAACCGCGAATGTTGACCATCTTTTGTTTTATATTTACATCATTTGCCTTCTTAGCCACCTACCTATTCATAAATCTTTCGAAAATAAGAAACCCTTTTTCTTCTGCTCTATTTTCTGCGAATACAAAACATTACCCTTAAAATACAACGGATATAGCATATAGATAATAAATCAGGTAGCGCCAGCAGTTTCCTTTGTTCACGCATTGCTTGTGAGTACTCGCTTTGTTCACGATCAGAACGATCAAAACGATCAAAACGATCAGTAGGTCTTTTTTCGAGTACCCGAAACTGCTTACAACTGTTTGCGAATAATTTTGTTCTTGGGTATGAAAGTCAGAAGATACTCATGAGTTCGATCAGTTCCTTTGTCTTTATTCGTGATTCTTTTTATTCATGACCAAAATGACTTATGAGCATGGAAGCAAAACGATCGGGTATGAGCGATCAAATAGAAAAAATCGCAGTGTTCGAACTTATTCGAACATACTCATTTTAATCTCTGGTAGGTACATATAACTAAAAAGCATTGATCAAAAATGTTGTCTGCATGTCTGATTGTTCCGAATAATCTCGAAAACGGCTGGACCGGTTTTGACGCGGATAGCTTATTGTTGCAATTGGTAACTTAAATTCGACAGATTTTAGAAAAGACCCAGGAGTTCCAGATAGATACTCACCGACAGCAAAATTTGGGAGAGTTCCTGAAAATATGTATAATGGCATCGATCAGCGGTCTGGAAAGGTTCCGGTATCTCAAAGTGTTTCGAGTCAAAAATGGGAGTTGAACAAGGGTGCGCTTTAAGTCCAAGTCTTTTTGCCTTGTTCATCAACGACTTAATTGATTTTTCGCCTGGGGGTATAGAAGTGGCAAGGACAAATATCAAAGCACTTTTATTTGCCGATGATGTGATACTCTGTTTGCATACATATTCCCCTCAAACTCTGCAGCTGATGATTAACAAACTTGAAGTGTATTGTCGAGTATGGAATTTGAGAGTGAGTCTGGGCAAATCAGAGGTGATGATTTTCCGAAATTGGTCTGGCAGAACTGCAAGGAGCGAAAAATGGTACTTCAACAGGAATCCAATCGAAGTTGTCAAAACCTATAAGTATTTGGGTATAACTATTGCTTACAACCTTAATATATGGTACACCACCTCAAAGAAAAACTAGTTGTAGCTAAAAGTGCATAGCGTTAAATGTAAGGTATATGTTGCAGTGGCTGAATCCGTAATGCTTTATGCAGCACAAACATGGGGATATGAAAAATATAAAGCAGTCGAACAACTTCTAAGATATTTTATTAAAAAATGCTTCCGATTGCCTAAAACCACCCCTAACTACATGCTCATAATTGAAACAGGATTGTCAGCCCTATATACATAAGAACTCTGAAGTGTCATGTAGACTATACATCACAAAAGTACTTGAGATGCCAGATGAAAGGCAACCCAAAATCTTAGCATTGGATACAATTATTAAAAAAAATGCATGGTACAAGAAACTGGAAGAACTTGGGAGCTACTGCGCATCCGATTTCAGACTGCTGGGTGAAAATGGAAGATTGTCCAAGGACAACCTCTTGGAGCTTATTTCGAGGGTTTACGAACAGCATAGAACCGACTGCTTGAACGAGGCTACGTCTTCGGCCCATAGATCAATCTATAACCACTATTTATGTGAACAAACTTATTCTTACAGCAACAACAGTCAGGCACTTATTGCAGCGATTTTCAAAATGAGAGGGGAGCTTACAAACCTGCACTATATACCACATCGAGAGGATCTGCCTATTTACTGCAGCTTATGCAACCTTAGAGAACGGGAGGATGTCGTCCATTTCATTGGAAAATGCCCTGTTTTATGCGAAACGAGAAGAATTTTTTTGAACAGTAACTTCAAATCAGACGATGAAGTAATGGCGCTACTAAACTGTCAATGTAATTTAATAACCTCCCAAACCGCAATGCCTTATCGCAATCAAATTTTAAATGAGGTTTTTTAAACTTAGAAACAAAAATTATTATTAAATTCAACAATTTTTTTAATTTACTTAGCAAACTATGTACATTTGTATTATTTTACTATTTTTGTATCAATGTCAATCGGGCAGACGGCAACGCCATGCTTAAACGATTTTTGTATAAACTGTTATGTAAATTGTAAACTTAAATGGAATAACAAATCTAATCTATCTAAATCTATTCTATCTAATCTATACTCACCGACACTTTTTTTCGATTTAAAGTCACCTATGACAGCGTGAATAGAAACGAGCTATGTATATAGAACTATTTCACTTCTTGGCATCCCTGCTAATCTCGTTAGATTGTGCAGGATGACTATTAGCCCAGTAATTTTAGGTTTTATCTGCGGAAAAATTCCAACCAAGCTGAATTTTGGTACACACCTTTATTACGGCGTTGTAATGAAGATGTGAAAAATCGACATTGATATCGTGCCGGCAAAAAAAGTTATGAAGGTCAAAAGGTCACGAAAACCTAAAAAAAACCGTTTTTCGCAAATATCTTGGTTTCTATAGCTCCAATGATTTTAATGTGTATGACAAAATTGTAGAGCATAAAATTTGCTACAATTTCGTTAGTACAATCAATTTTGTATGTCGATTAGTTACCGAGATATGGCACTTCGAAAAACAGGTCATTTTTCAAAATTCGCCAAAAAATGTCAAAAAATGAAGAATTCCACCTTATTTCTTCGGATATACCCGAGAAATCATGAAATATTGTTGTTTTTATGGCTTCTTGTTAAAATCACCAACTTTTTACACCCCCCAACGATCCCCGCTTGTCCACCAGGTACCAGGCCATGCCCATTACTATTGTCACTCCGCCGTAATTTTTATATATTACTTTCTTCTTAGTATACAGTGGGCAGGTAGAAAAAGGTCGGAAGTTAATCAAACTTTGAGATATTGTTCAGGAATATTGAATTAACATTTGACGAAGTTTTGGACCTCACCGGCCCTGTTGAAAAAGAGGAGGAGGGGAAACTGCAAACTTTCCGAGTTTGCTCCGGTTTTCGCTCTATAACTTTTTTTGCTTACGTTCTACGGCAAAAGTGTACGAGACTTTTTTGTAGAGCGTTAAATTTACTAAAATATTGTTGGTACAAAAATAGTTGTATGTCATTTCGTTACCGAGATACGGAAAAAGAGGAAAAGGGGGAATTGCAAAATGTTCGACTTTGACCGGTTTTCCCTCAATAACTTTTTTTCCTTACTTAATACGGCAAAAGTATACAAGACCTTTTTTGTAAAGCATTAAATTTCCTACAATATAAATAGGGCGAAAATTGTTGTATGTCAATTCGTTACCAAGAAATGGAATAAGAAAAGGTGGGATGACATACAACTATTTTTGTACCAACAATATTTTAGTAAATTTAACGCTCTACAATTTTGTCATACACATTAAAATCATTGGAGCTATAGAAACCAAGATATTTGCGAAAAACGGTTTTTTTTTAGGTTTTCGTGACCTTTTTGCCGGCACGATATCAATGTCGATTTTTCACATCTTCATAACAACGCGGTAATAAAGGTGTGTACCAAAATTCAGCTTGATTGGAATTTTTCCGCAGATTGGGGTTTAAAATGCCTAAAATGACTGGGCTATATGGAGAACTCGCGCTGCTCCGTCAAGGTTGGTAAGAACACCACCGACTCATTTAATGTCAAGAAAGGTTTACGACAGGGTGATGCGCTATCATGAGTGGTTAGTGGGTGATTAGTGGGTGGGGTGGATGGTTAATGTTTGGGTGGATTGGGTGAGGGTGGGTGGGGGAAAATTGTCAAAAATGGTGGATGGTTGGTTGGTGGTGGGGGAAATACAACTACACGTGAAATGTTTTGTCAACTGTTTGTAAAGCGAAGTGAAAAGTTAATGTGGTTTCCATTGCTTATTACAACAATTGCCGAAAAAATGGTTATCACGTAACATTATCGTACTCTACATAGATCGAAAACTCTAAGTGCAAAAGAATGGTTCGGAGGAGAAAGTGGGGGGTGAGAAAAATTGTCAAAAATGGTGGGTGTTTGGTTGGGTGTTGATGGGTTTGAGGGTTAGTGGGGTTAATGCTTGGATGGTGGTGGGGCTGGTGAGTTATTTTTCCGTAAGTAATTTGTTAACAAAAAGATGAGCATATACACATAAGAAAAAGAGAATTATAGCATGCTACATTTATTGGCAACTCTTAGTGCGAAAGAATTGATTGGGGGATTTAAATTATGGAGCTCAAAATTAGAAAAAAAGCAGCAGGATGCGTATACCCCTCATCATCAACAACATCGTGTCTTTGCTAATTGGGTCCTTGAAATGCATGAAAATGATTCGAAATTTCATCGAAAAATCATCTTGACCGATGAGGCCCATTTCCACATCTGAGGCTCGAAAAACCCAAGATTTGTTGTTGAAGAGCCTCTCCATCCTCAACGAGAACTGTTTGGTACGGTTTATGATCCAGCGGGGTAATTGGACCTTACGTTTTCGAAAATGAGGCTGGAGCAACAGCTTGCGGTGAATAGATTGCGCTATCGAGAGATGATTAATAATTTGTTATGGCCGGAATTGGATGGTATTGATCTGGACAACGTTTACTTTCACGCTAAGTGCCACACAAGCAAGGAAACCATCGATCTTTTACGGGAAAAGTTTCCGGACCGTTTTATCTCTCGAAGAGGTGATCACAATAAGCCACCGAGATTTTCTGATTTAACAGCTTGCGACTTCTTCCTTTAGGGCCACGTGAAAGTAAGGTCTACGCCAACATCCCAGCGTCGATTCTAGATCTCAAGGATGAAATTCGTGAAGCTATTGAGGACATACAGCAGCCACTTTTCGATTTGGTCATGAAAATTTTATGAAAAGGATATTGTTGTGTAAGCGTAGCCGTGGCAGTTCTTTGGCTGAAATTGTTTTCATTATTAATGGCATACTTTCATCTTTATATTGAAATAAACATTCGATCATTTATCTAAAAAATGCCATTTTTCTTCGAATATCAAAATAACACCTCTTATTGGAAATCTCTGTATTTAGACACTGTAGTACCTACTCTAATAAAAGTGTTTTTGAGTGGTGCCCCCTGGTGCCGAAAAATTCGTATCTAATATTTAATATACAAACCACAGAGAAGATAGCACAGAAACCTAGCATGCAGCAATTATGACAGAAATGATTGATCCATGGTTATACTTTAGTTTCAATTAGATGGCTGGAACCAACTGGATGGTTGGCTTCTAGCAGTTCATGTATAGTATATTGTAATGCATTAATTTTTTTCCTCATTTCGCTACAACTTGACCTCAAAGTATTTTTCAAAAAAAAAAAAAAATTACGGGAGTGATGAGGACTTATGTCTCCACAACAAGCTCAGCTTGCAGTTTTGATATAAAAACTATGGCATTATCAAGATTGAGTAATTACTGACGGAAACTTTGCATACATGGGTCCGCTGTTTTCATAATATTATTCTGGAGAATTATATACATAAATATATATTCTTCTAGAAATGAAGTTTAAGTCACCAGAGGGCACTCGAGTCAAACGCCATCATACAGATTTTATATACAAGGCTCATATTCAAAAACAAAAGAGAACCGAATATATTTTTGCTAAATTACTATGCATTTAAAAAAATTGGATCATCTCCACATTCCACTTGAAAATAGAAATTATGCACTTTCTTTATTTAATTTACCATCTCTGTGCAAAATAAATTCCACTCTGTTCCTTCTGTCTAACTACCATTAATTCCACTCCAACTCTCCATTCTCCAAATGAATATGGAACGCGTTATATATTATGTAGAAATATCTAGATAAAGTCAAATGTCTTCCACTACCAAAACATTCCTGAATTGAAGTTAAAAATTTTTTACCAAACAAAGTTCTTCATAAATTTGTGTCAAGGAAATAAATCTTTAAATAAATTTTTATACTTAATAAAGTTCTTAAAAATGGCTCAAGCTTTCGGGCCAGGAGTTCTTAACTCAGTTACCTATACAGAACTATCATTTGAAACAAATTTAATACGCTCAGTGTATAAATTTCAGTTTTTGTACGACAACAGGATTCCCGATTTCATTAATGTGACTAGAAATAAACTAGCATGGGCAAGAATAGCCCAAATATGCCAAAAAACGCGTAAGTTTATAATTTAAATATAATTTAACAAAATAAAAACAAGAGTTATTGCCGGATGTGGCGGTAATTATGTTCATTAATTGAAGGGCTGCTCTTAATGTGTAGTTGATGATCCACTATAATGAGGCGTAGATAACTTAACTGAGCCGATTGCTATGTGTTAAATTTAGTTTTAATAAAACATGTATGTAGGTATTATGTTTAGTTCCTGAAGTGCACCTTTTTCTGCTTTCGAGACTGATTACCTGTGGCACAATATAGTTGCAGCTTGCAACTTAGAAATTCTAAATGAATCTAGGTAGGTACTTACTTAGTTATAGAAAATAAAAAACCACAGATAACTTTTATAAAATGGTTTACAAAACTGGTACTTCATCCGATCAACAACACCTTAGTTTGGCATTAAAAATTCAAGTTTAGTTACATTTTACGTTCACTCTTAATCTTAAAAATTGTTTCATACACTAAAGTTGCTACGACTTCAAGGGTGATCGGCTGTTTTTGGTCAATAATTCTAAATAATGCCAGCTTTTATAAGTGAAATAAAGGTAAACTATTTAAAGGATCTGGGCCATAAGCCCTAGTTGTGTCCTGCTCAACGGATAGGTAGTTTATTCGTTGGATTAGAAGCTATCTTCTGGAACGTTCAATACAAGTTGTATTAGACGGTTCCAAGTTTGATCTCCACAAAATAAATGCTGGTGTACCCCAGGGCTCCATTCTGTCTCCGACTCTCCTTCTCATTTTTATAAATGATCTATTGTCTGTGACTTCTACTCCATTAAATTGTTTTGCTGACGACTTAACCCTCAGCTTTTCATATACGTTTGATAATTCACGGCCTTCGCCTTCGGACGTGTTATTACAACGAAATTGTATGATAAGCTCATTAAACTCCGATTGAAACAGCATTGTGAATTAGAAATCGTGTGGAGTTTAATACGTCGTAAACTCGTTTAAGCTAAACATACCCCCTATGCCATAATCCATGGATGGTACTTGCATCGAGGAGGCCGAAAAGCTATCAGTACTCGGTATGTTTATCAAGTGACAACCTTCGTTGGAATGATCATATACTTGAAATTGCTAAGAATGCTGCAAGATGCTTAGGCTTTCTTAATAGATGCAAGAAGTTTTTCACCCCTTCTGATCTGGCTGTAATTTACAAGGCGTTTATACGCCCTAAACTCGAGTATAACTCCCATCTCTGGGCAGGTGCTTCTCAAACTTTTCTTCACCTGCTCCTCGACAGAGTTCAAATTGATAGGAGAGAGAAGCACTATGGAAACATTTCCATCCCCTGAACGTCGTCGAAATGTTTCATGTCTTTTCTTATTTTTTCGGTTCTTCTTCAAAAAATGGTCACTTGAGGTAGCCAGCTGCGTTCCACCCCTTAAACATCAGTTTACACTTGAGCCCAATTTCAGACGTACCGTGAAATATAGGGATTCTTTCTTTAGCCGTACAACACGAATGTGATATGAATTGCCTGACACAATTTTTCCTTACCATTTTGATCTTCAAACATTCAAAATCAATGTTCATCGACACCTCCTTTCCCTTCCTCCCTAATTTCCTATTGCTCGCGCTGTGACATCATTAAAACGGCTATAACAAACCCCTTGGGCGCGTGTGCATTATAAAAAAAAAAAACGACCTATTAGCTATTACTCTTGTTTATTCCATTGCAATATTTCTTCTCCTGGTAAATGGGATCGCAAAACAGATCCTTCCAACTCCATCTATTCGCACCATGATACCTCTGCTTTATTCACGCCTTCTTTTAAAAGAGTTGAGATGCACGTTTTCTTTGGTCTTCCAACCCGCTTTTATCCTTGAGTTTTCCATTCAAAGGATATTTATGATACAATGTTGAAAAAGGTTAATAAAAGCTTGCAACCTACTCGAGATGATGTCAGAGAACTTCCAAGTTTCACAGGCATATTTAACTTTGGATTCAAAGCGTTTCAACTTGGAACGAAGCGATGAGTTCCATAGACTTCTTCCAAACTAGCTTTATTTATCCTATTGCTGTCGACCAGTTTAGTTAGGTATTCCATTGAATAACATGTAATTAACCAGATAGTCTCCTAGATTTTCTCCTGTCCCCCAAAAACCTGCTTACTTGCTCTATAGGGATGAAAGATAGATAGTTTCGATTTATTTTCATTTATATTCAGATACATTCTTTACAAAAAAATATTTAATAAAATCGTTTAGACTTGGCTTTGCCGCCTGCCCGATTGACATCCGTAATTCAAAAATTAATATTGATTTTGAAAAGAAAAAAACAATAAAATAATAAATTTAGGTTTCTTTTAAAATGTTTCGTTTATAATTTGTTTACGACAAGCCATCGCGGTTCGAAAAAAACAGAAGAGTTGATTGATGTTGCCTTCGCAGTTTAGGAGTGCGACTACTTCGTATGTGAATTTGCATCCTTGTTTTACTCCCATATTTCATTCAAACCACTCAGACTTTTCAAACCCATTCCACACAGCTGCCAGATTTCCATCATAAATGTTTTCAAGAACCTTCCCAAACTTTTCTGACATCCCAAAATTATAAAGCTTGACAAATAATGCTCTGCGTTCAACTATATCAAATTGCTACTTTCAGGTCGACAAAAAAAACGTATATTTTCTTTTTTTGTTCTATAAATGTTGCAGCTATGGTTTGCAGAACAAAGATATTATCTATTGTCGAGTAACCACTTCGAAATTCGAAATTCTACTTGGAACTCCCCAAGCAACTTTTTATCTTGTATCCAACTGGTCAATCGATCATTCAATAATGTTGTGAATACCTTGTAGGAGGCGTTAAGGAAGGAGATACCACGATAATTGGATGGATCATCAATGTTACCCTTCTTATGTATGGGAAAAATAAAAGATTTTTTTAACTGTTCTGGTAGTATGCCAGTATCCAAAATTATATTAAAAACCGAAGTTAAGTTTACTTGCTCTGTAGGGCAAGTATTGGTTTCGTGCTGAAAAAAAAATAAAGGTTTTAATCAAACATGACATTACGATGATAGAGAAGCCCAAAAAAGTGTTCTTCGCCATGCCGCCGTCCCGTTGTCTGTGTGTGCGCTTTTTCACGTCAAGCTACATCATAAACCGCTTTATCGATTTTCTCCAAACTTCCCGGCCCAAAACTGGTACCTTTCAAGTAACGGTTTTTTTCATTTTCAATTTGTTCAAAAACTTGCTCTAATAATACATTGGTCGTGGTTTGAGATTTTGAAAAAAAAAATATTTTTCGAAGCCCTTATTCTTTGGATGAATTTCAATGTATGGTACTAAAGTTATCAATTAAATTATTAAATTATCCCACGCCACTTTCCATCCCAGATACCGCTCGCGCTGGGGTTCATTTACACCGAGCAAGACAGCATATACGGTGGCAGTCCGCATCGGTACTTAATTAGAAAGAAAGATCGTAGGTTCTGCTTAATGCAAGCAGTAAAAATGAAAACTAATGCATCGAACCATTTAAGAATTAACTCGCACTTAGATGATTGCAATACAAGAATTGATTATGCCGGTTTACCCATGATCAAATGGAAACATTGGGCTAACTTCATTTTCAAGCAAAAAAATTCTATTATGCGAGTGCAATAGTGGCCTAAAAGAGATAGGCCACTCTGGCAATCATGCTTTCAAATTTTGTATGGTTGGCCTAAGCATAAAAAGTGCCTCAATTTTGGCACAAGGTTTTCAATTGAAAAAGTTTTAATTCAGAAATGATGGGAATGAAATACGGATTAAATTTTGATAAACAACTGAATTTCGACAAAATGGCAGTTAGGCCACTATAGCTCTCATGGCCTGATATTTACCAAATGCAGTATGATATTATCTCCGATCCTAGGCCTTTCTGGCAATTCAACAACTTAAAAAAAAAAATGTGATTAAAATACTTAGATCATTCTTCAAATGATCCTAAAATAGTAACTAACCTCTTTGCAATTTTGTTTAGTTTAGCTTTTTCCGATAATAATTTTGAACCCGATGTAAGCTACATTACCTTCTTGAATAACTTTAATCAAACATAATTGGTATCAATTAACATTAATTTTGATGATGTCTTCCAAAAGATCAATAAACTTAAGGATGATTTTTCAACTGTTGCTGATGGCTTGCCAGCAATTATCTTAAAAAAATGTGCATCAAATTTAGCTCAGCCTCTTACTACTCTTTTCCAAAAATCTCTTTCTCTAGGGATTTTTCCATCAATGTGGAAGGATTCTTACATCATACCAATTCACAAAAAAGGTTCCAAAGGGGATATCTCTAATTATTATAGGCCGATCGCCAAATTATCTTGCATTCCAAAACTTTTCGAGAGTATTGTCTTCGATAATGTTTACTTTCATTGCAAGTCTCTCTTTTCAACTAATCATCACTGGTTTCTTAATGGTAGATCTACCACAACCAACTTAACGGAATTCGTTTCGTATACTCTTAATTCAATGGAAAACAAAAACGAAGTCGACGTCATTGCTACTGACTTTAGCAAAGCCTTTGACAAAATCTCACAAGATTATATCGTTCAAACTAAAGATTCTTGGTTTCCTTCCTATTTTTATTCAGTGGATGGAATCATACTTATTAGATCGTAGATATCGTGTTTAATTCAGATCTTCAATATTAGATCCGTTTATTGCTAAATCGGGTGTTCCTCAAGGGAGTCATTTGGGCCCTATTATTTTATTCTGTCTATTAATGACGCAGAATTTGTGATAGAGCACTCCGAACTTTCTTCGTACGCGGTTGACATGAAAATTTTTAGAACGATTTCCATGCCTGTCGATTGTATACTTTTGCAGAAGGATCGTAACAACTTTGGTAACTGGTGTCAATAGAACAATTTAGAACTTAATATGGGCAAATGTCAATCGATCACTTATTTCCGCAAACGTTTCCGTTCACCACCGCGAGACTACTTTGTCAACAACGCTCTTGTTTCCAGAGTAACGACCATTCAAGATTAAGGTGTTATTTGTGATAGTGAACTCAACTTTAGATCCCATTATGATAGCATAATCGGAGAGCCAACTCAACTCTTGGTTTCGTTAAACGGTGGTCCAAAGAGTTTTCGGATCCCTACGTTACGAAATCTCTGTATACTACATTTGTCCGACCTTTGCTCGAATATGCTAGTCAAGTATGGTCCACTTATCACATGATATTAAAAGAATCGAAGGAGTACAACGTAGATTCCTCCGTTTTGCTCTAAGGGGACTTCCCTGGGTTGACACCTACAACTTACCACCTTATTATGATCTGTTGCACGAATGTTTATATTTTGACTTTTTAACTTTTTGTATTTCTTGTATTTATCTTACATTTTTACTGCTTGCATTAAGCAGAACCTACCTTCTTTCTTTCTAATTAAGTACCGATGCGAACTGCCACCGTATATGCTGTCGTGCTCGGTGTAAAAGGACCCCAGCGCGAGCGGTATCTGGGGGAAAGTGGCGTGGGATAATTTAATTTTCATTAACAGAATAATTTGTCACCCTCTCGATCACGCATTGAGCCCAGACCTCGTCTGGTGCGGTAGTTCCACTCACTTACTGCGATGCTACAAAGCACTGCATTATGTTGCAACAGATCCCAAGTAATTTATCCACCCTTTCTGTAAGGCATTGACATTTCCTGTTCAAAATAAATTAAAAGCTTTTAAAAAAGAAAACCGATCTAAATGAACTTTCTTTTATAAATTTCAAAGTAGCTATTCCGGAGAATCTCTACACTAACTCTCTCAAATCTTAATTTTGGCTTATGGGAGTACAAGTGAGAGAATTTATTTATACTCCAAAAAACCAAGATTCCAGGGAGAAACCACTAACGACTTAGAAGATAACATAGTTCATCATAATTCCATTACTTCCCTCACCATCACCAACGTATCACTTCAAAACCAATTTGATTCTACAATAATAAATCTAGCTCAGTCGCCAATGCAAATGAACACATTTCACTTATTTTACCTGAACATTGGTGGCCTTAGAACAAAATTTGATGAATTGCTTCTCTTCTCTTCATCGCAGCAATATACACGAAATATTGCTTGCTTCAAAAAAGGTTTGATTTCCTGAATAAGAAAAACTTAAGAGGATTCCTAAATGTTTCTGGGCTTTTGTAAAAGACAAAAAGAAATCAGTAGGTATTCCCAACACAATGCATTACTTGGATACTACTTTATCTGATCCTTCAACAATTTGCAATTTTTTTGCTCGGTCTATGTACCAATAAATAAAATGACAGTCATTGAGGAAAACGGTTCAATGAATTCAATAAATATTGATAAATTGAGTATTACATTTGATGAGGTGGTTGACGAGCTAAGTGCGTTAAACTCAGACAAGGAGCACGGTATGGATGGTTTCTCACCAATAGTCCTAACAAATTGTGCACAGGCAATTGCCTTGCCGCTTATCGTCATTTTAAATCGTTCTCTCGAATCAGGTTAATTTTTAGACGACTGGAAAAATTCTTATATAACTCCCATTTACAAAGCTGGATCTAAAAACGAAGTAACGAACTACCGTCCGATTTGCAAAATATCCACAATTCCAAAACTCTTTGAAAAATTAATATATAAAAAAACTTGTGCTTTTATTAAAAGAGGTAATTTCACCTCAACAGCACGGTTTTGTTAGTGGAAGATCGACAAACACAAACTTTGTGCTAACTTCTTTAGAAAACGGTCTACAGTGTGATGTTATTTACACTGATTTTTCAAAGGCATTTGACAGAGTTGATCATCAAATTTTATTACATAAGCTACGAAGGTATGGTTTTCACTCACATATGTTAAAATGGTTCCATGACGTATCTTAGTGAATGGACTCAATTCGTTCTTATAGATAATAGCCTTTCAAATGCTATAAGGATAATATCCGCTGTCCCACAAGGAAATCACCTTGGGCCTTTATTATTCCTGTTGCTTGTCAATGATATTCCAGATGTTCTAGTTCACTCACAATGTCTAATGTATGCAGACGATTTATTGTATTGCACTGTAAAAAATGTGTCTGACTGTTTAAATCTGCAAGAGATTAATCTATCTGTTTGGTGTGCGAATAATAAATAATATTTGACCGTTTCGAAGTGCCAAAGTTTGACTTTCAGTCGTAGTATGTCACCTCTCAATTTTATGTATAGTATTGGTGAAATTACACTTTCAAAAATAAACGAAAAAAAGGACCTAGGAGTTATATTTGATTCAAAGCTAAATTTTACTAGCCACATAGACTTCTTAGTAGCAAAATCTAATTCTATGCTAGGATTTATAACAAATAACTCAAAAGAATTTAAAGATCCGTTTACACTTAAAACTTTATATTTTGCGTATGTTAGATCTATCTTAGAATATTGTTGCACTATTTGGAATCCTTTCTACATAGTTCACTTAAATAGAATCGAAAGGATTCAAAAAAGCTTTACCAGGTACCCTTTTTATATTTTACGTTGAAATATTATAAGACCTTCTTATAATACTCGCTGTCTTCTTTTCGGTCTTCAAAGTCTAGAAACGCGTCGTAAATATTTTGCTGTTATGTTTGTGAGAGACATAATAAATTACCAAATTTATTGCCCAATTTCGCTTAATATGATCGGTTTTAATTGTCCATTTTACTGCTTGCGATCGCATAATACGTTTCATGTTCCATACCATAGAGTTGACTATGGTTTAAATGAACCAATTTCACGATGCAAGACAGACAAACTCAGTATCTAACAACGAAAATATTGATTTCAACCATTTTTATAGTAGAGATGTTTTTAAATCACATTTTTTATCTGTTTTGAACTTTGGAGGATAATAATAATTATATTATTTTTAACAATGCTAAATTTAAGAAGTCTTTAAGAGCTTTATGTGTCTTGTCTCACATCCGATAGATTACAATTTCTAATTGATTCTATTTAAAAGGTTTCTAATAATATGTTAAAGCATTAAAACACATTTTATTTTTAATGTAATTAAACGCTGAGGTTTCCAAATAAAAATAAAGAAAAGTTTATTTAAAAATGTTTTCTTGTCAACAATCAGAAACAGAATGAAAATATTTTTAATAACAATATTGAAAACGATTGCTTGATTTTTAACACCCTCGCTCAATCGTACGTCTGGAATATTTTTCAATAATTTAGATTAGTTCATTGGACTTGACTTCGTTAAGATTTCGGCCAGTTGATTTTTCGTTCCAATGGCTTCAACTTTAATCATTTCTTTTGCTATGCTGTCTCGTATTTTGGCTCGCTTGCTCTCTAAATTATGAGCCATACCGATACATCCTCTGTTATCTTTATATATGGTAACGGGCTCTGCTCTAAGCTCCTTTATATCCGCATAATACCTCTCAACCATATGGCTTCCGCAGCTGCTGAACTCAAGGCTGTGTGCTCAGCCTCACTTTATGAAGTAGCAACTGATTTTCTATCTACCAGGTCAGTTTCCCAGTCAACATCGGCATATCCAAGTAGTGGTTTATTTTGACAGCTTTTAAATTTAGATTTTAGGGACTTCGTTCCTTTTAGGAAACGAACAAATCTTTTGAGATGCTGTCTATGTATATCAGATGGATTTTGTTGATATCTTCCGATAAAACCAACAGCATAACAGATATCTGGTCTTGAACATAGCATAATGTACATAATGCTTTCAAGAAGTTCTCGGTAGGGTTTATGTAGTTCTAAGCCGGTATTACTTGCTTCAAGCTGCAATCCCAAGTTCAATTTTAGCTTGCAACAATCTGACATTTCGAATCGCTTAGAAACTTCTTCTTTTAGTCTCATAATTAATTTCATTTTACTACAGATATTAAAATATCGTCCACATAAATTAGTATACAAACAGTAATCATGACTTGACCAAGTTGTAACAAAAAATCGTGCAACGGTGGACACCAACTGCTAATACAACTCATATGGTTGCCAATTTTGCTACTGGCGCGTGTGTCTCCAAATAGTCCACATCAAAACGTTGTAGGAAACCTTTTGCCATTAGCCTGGCTTTGTATTTTATTAGATTGCCATACTCGTCCTCTTTTACACAATGAATCCATTTTGCTTTGATTAGTTTTGTGTTGCTAGGTACATCTACAATCTTCCATGCGTTGTTTTTTTTTTCATGGAACCAAGTTCATCATCTACTGCTTTCTTCTATAGATCACAATCGCTTCGGCTTGGTTGATAAACTAAGTGTTGTGGGTTTGAGCCCCAGCCTGGGCAGCAATTTTTCAATATTCCCCCAGTTTCAACTGGACGTGGGATTTTCGTTAGATAAATATCACCTATTTCTCAATCCATTGTGAAAACAAAAAATCTTTCCTATCTTCCTATTCCTTCTAACTAATGCCGTGGAGTTTGCATTCAAAAAAAGACCTTGGGTCTTACAGGCATATAGTTAAAATTATTATTATTATTATTACGTGGTAACTGGCGCTCCCTTTCGCTGCGTCTCACAGTCACCGTTGAGAGAATGTTACTTGATTGCGAAGGGATCGCAATTTGTTCGTCTCCACGCTCAGGATCGGTTGATATTAAGTCATCAGTAAGTGTTGGTTCAGCTGCCTCTTCGCAATGTTCACAGATTCAACTCGCCGAGGTTTCTAAATAAAAATAAAGAAATGTTTATTAAAAAATGTTTCCTTATAGTATGGCAAAAATATTTTCAATAACAATATTGAAAACGATTGCTTAAGTTTCAACAATTTTATCTATTAGTTTCAGAATGCGAGAACAAATGGCATAACTTATTGCAGACATATTTTTCATCACCATCAAATAACTGGGTACATCTTGCAGAGCTTAAAAAGTTCGAACCTCAAATATCGAACACCTTCGGACGAAACGTAAGTTTAATTTGATACACAGAAATCTAATGTGCAAAATATAATTATTTATATTTCTATAATTCTAGTATAATCCAACACATCCACATACCCCTCAACAACAGGAACTACTGAAACTGCTATTGTTTTACAGTTCCAAGTTATTATCAAGTGAAACATCAATGGGAGAACGTCATAATATCTGGTTAAAGATTGCGGCTGAATGTAATGCCATCAAACCCGGAGCAGTAATGTCGCCTATAAAATGGCAAAAGGTATTGTAGTATAAATGTTAATTTGTTTTATTTTGATCACAAAATGTATCTTCAATATTTTATAGTACTGGTATAACATGAAACAAGATTGTGGTTCGCAGTGGTACAAGCTTCGATCTAAGCTTCAAGCAATGGGTAAGTGATTACGAAGTTTTTAATTTATTTGTTGGTTTTTAATTTTTGTATTCTTTGCATCATTTAGGTACTAAGCTTGATGTTTCTAGGTACACAGTTGATGAAATGAATATATTAAAAATTTGCGGTGCATCTCCTTTACAAAATAATATCTTCCTTATTTCTAAAGCCTTAGGTAGTAATATTGAGCTAGGCACTAATACGGTGAGTTTTTTTTTTTTTTTTTTTTACTGGCTTCATCCGTAATTGCGTTTATGTCTTCTTTATTCATTTGTGTAGTTCATACCTTTGAATTGAACTAAGCTGTTTTATTTTTTTATTCTTATTGTTCATTGTCTAGACTCTCATAATTCCAAAATGTAAAAGATGTTCCGAACAACGTAATGAATTGATCATTGATGGGCTTTGTGAGACATGCCGTAACACTCCAAATTGCGATTTATGTTCTACTATTTGTGATGTGAGTGGAATAACAAAATTGAAGGTTAACGATTGGTCTAAAGAAGCTAAAAATCTACTTCCAACTGAACTTTCATCAAAGTCAGAAGTTTCGGCCTGCACCAATTGTGCGAGAGTATTAAAACGTAAGTTTTGTTAGTCTTAAAGCAGAGCATTTCGTAAGATCAGCGACGAAACAAAAGAAAACATTTTTTTTTAATTTAATTTTCCGCACTTGCTTCTAAATGGGACGGGCAATATTATACCATTTAATTTCTCCTAATCCTAATAGTCCTGCAAAATCTATTTTGTTTGTATAAACCTCATTGTTTTTAAAATTGTTTATATTTTATTCAACAGAACAAGCAACAGCTGCATGGAAAATTTGCCGTGTTTGTGAGGCGGATCAACCAAATTTAGAATTATTATACAGCAACACTAATATTAATTTAAGAAAAGTTTTCAAAGATGCTACGAATTTCTCGGTAAGTCGAAAATTCATTTTTTTTGTTTTTGTTAGTAAAACTATGTTATCATTTAAAAACCTTAGAGCTTAGACGACATAATTAACTGATCCTTTAAGCATTTAATTCAACATAAATTTAATGATTTTAGGTACTTAGAGCTTGATATTTTCTTATTTTGGGTTTGTTCAATGTCTTCTGCCCTAGTGCCCGATGAGAAATGTCAGGACATTTCTTTGGAATGTTAAAAAAAATCATTGTCGACGATAAACCAATCGTCAGCTCTTCAGAGAAGGCGAATATGCTTGCAGCTCATTTTGCTGCAAATTCCACGTTACCTGCAAGCAACGATGCCCCTCTTTCTTATCATGTGAGAAGTATCGGCTTGCCGTACCATCACCCCACTTAACCTAACCTAAGCAACGAGCCCCTCCTATACTTGAGAACTTCAATTCTTCAATGGGACAGGTATATTTCCGCACTCGTACAGTAGCAAGAGTTCTTCAAAATCTTAATACACACAAATCCGCTGGCCCGGATGGAATACCCCATATTCTTCTGAAGAGGTGTTCTTCATCGCTTGCAAAACCACTGCGTAAGCCTTTCCATCGCTCCTATCGTTCAGGAATCTTTCCTAGTAGATGAAAAACAGCATTTGTCCAGCCCGTCCCTTAAAAAAGTGACTCCTTCTCCTCCTACCGACCAATTGGACTTACGCCTCTTCTTTTCAAGGTCATGGAAACGCTGATAAATCGTCAGCTCAAGAACTATCTCGAAGATCGGGAGCTTTTAAATGACCGACAGTACGGCTTTCGCAGCAATCGTTCCAATGGTAATCTGATGACATTTCTCACCGATTATTATTGCGCTTGTTATTTCAAAGGCATTTGATATTGGCATGAAGCTCTTTTATCGAAAATGCGTGCATTTGGTATCGATGATACTCTTATTCTTTGAATTAGAAGCTATCTTCTGGACCGTTCAATACAAGTTGTATTAGACGGTTTCAAGTCTGATCTCCACAAAATAAATGCTGGTGTGCCCCAGGGCTAGGTTATGTCTCCGACTCTTTTTCTCATTTTTATAAATGATCTAATAAGATACAAAAACAAAAACAAATGACAACACCTCCCTATCAATCAAAAGCTGAAAAAGCTACAAAATCCAAATCTCAACATAGAAATGCAGTAGCGAGATCCCTTTTTTTAAATCATGGCAACACCTTTTAGATGTGCTTTGTGCGATGACGATGAGGGTTGTTTTTGTTATACTGAACAAAAAGAAACAAAAATTAGTCTGCTTTTTGCAGTCAAACTGAAAGGTTATGGGTGCGGCCAAATTTATCGAAAATCACAACAACAATTCTTGTGTGTTCAGTGGTTTGGGTTTAATTTCAGAGGCAGTTTCTGTTTTAGTTTGCCATTGGGATTACCTGCAGGCATCATTGGTAGATAAAAAGCTCCCTCATAAGGCATGTGCTGAACAAATTACTTGAATAGAGTATAGTGTACAACCTTGTCTTATTTATGGTTCTTTAACTCTAATAATAATCAGCATTTGTAAAGCGTAGGAAGCGTCCTTGGCTTATTTATGGTTTTTTGCAAATTTGTCTCCATTTGTGTACTTTGATTTCTGACTCTTCTTAGTCATACCTATTTAAACAATCATATTTATTAAACGTGAATTTTTTTTTTACTATATACTTCTAGTTTAGCGAAAATGATGGTTTACCAGGATACATTTGTAAAGTTTGCAAAATACAAATACAGCAATTGAATAATTTTTATACAAAATTCTGGCGAACGCAGTGCCGATTGCGAACCATACATTCAATTCATTTTATTGGTAATCCATCAAATCAAAAGCTTATGAAAGATGGGAAGCGTGTATACATTAATGTACCGCCAAATAATAGATCTCGAAGCGTTATAATTGTTCCACATGATAATACTAATGCACAAGGCATTACTTCTGCTACTAACCAGCCAGAAGCAGCATCAGCAGCAGCATCAACAACAACATCATCTAAAACGCCAGAGACCACAGGGAATATCAAACAAAAAATCTCAAATCATTCAGCATCGAACACACCATTTAAACGAATTTGTTTACGAAAACCTGTCGCAGAGGAAACATTATCAAGTGAAGAAGGTGCAGGCAACAAGGTTGCTCCAGTACAAAACACACTTGCAATCAAGGAAATATTTTCGCTTCAAACAAGCTTACTAAAATCAAATAATAATATACAATCAGGTATAAGTGTTATACCAGCTACTACTTTACAACAACCAACCAATATGGATGAAGTTTTTTCCAATAAAAATGTAACCATTACAAGAAAAACCTTTGATGTCCAACCAACATCACAAGGAAATTCAATTACTCTTCCCAGGGGAAGCAGCAGTCCTGCACTTCAAACAAGTACCGATGCAATTTCTAAAAATTCAATGATAACAATAACAAAACGATTCACTACACTTCCACAACCTGAAACAATAAATTCCGTTCCACGAATTGAACCAAGTGGAAAAACACAAGAATCTATTCCGTCGTTGTCAAGATCTGGATCATTGAATTCAATGCCCATGAAGCCCAGCACATCATCTAAACCATCTGTCTTCACTATATCCGATTATGAAGCTACAGAAGATGCACCGCCAGTATTTTGTATACCAAAGAACGCTGGTATCACTTCATCAATGGATACGACGAACTCTTCTGATGCGGAAAAACAATTAATGGACTTCAATCCGGCGGCGGCGGCGGCGGAGGCGGAGGCGGAACCAAAACTCCCAGTTACTATAAAAACTGAAATCAGTGACAATGAAGACGAATATCCAAGCGAAGCTCTTACATTAACTCTAGTTCCACATGAAGAACCAACAACGAACAAAAATGTAGAACGTCCTCCAACTGTCTCAAGTCCAAAGAAAACAACTACCAAATCCGATTTGAAGATTATACGACTGAATGGTAATATGGTAGCTGTTAAGCCTCATCCCTTTATTCCTGGGGCATTCATGCCTATCGAGTCTGATAAAACATTGCAAGCAAATGCAAAGCCTGGCGCTACTAACCGCTTCATACCTTCAATAATTCGAAAAGTTGACAATTCACATAAATCCCAAGCACCAGTACCAGTAGCAACACCAGCAGCTACCATACCTTCAAACAAAATTATTCAAAAAATAGTTACAACTCCAGAAAAAGCTATTTCAAATAATGTTTCAAATCAAATTCAAAAGAAAACTCAATCGACAATGACCATGAATTTAGGGCAAGGAGAAATGTTTCATCAGCAGCAACAGCAACAGCAACAGCAGCAGCAGCAGCAGCAACAGCATCAGCAGCAGCAGCAACAGCAACAGCAGCAGAAACAACAACAGCAGCAACAACTGCAGCAACAGCAGCAGCAACAACAGCAGCAACTACAGCAGCAACAACAGCAGCAACAACAGCAGCAGCAACAACAGCAACAGCAGCAACAACAGCAGCAACAACAGCAGCAACAACATCAACAACAGCAGCAACTACAACAGCAGGGAACTAAGAAACCTCGGAAATATTGGGGCACTGTTGACGAGTTTCAAGTTGCCCCGTTGCCAAACAAGATACCAGCTCCACAACTGCCACAACCGCCTCAACCGATGGCAAATCTTCATTACCCAAATAAAACCCAAAACATGACTTCAGCATCACCTTGGATAGAAGACAGAAGAAATCCTTCACCTTCATTGGATCCACTTAATATACCGCCTGTACAAAGTCCTTCAAAGGTACAAATCAAACGAGAAATTCCAGACAAGGATGATGATGATGATGTGATTATATTTAATACTATCACACCAAATGATACAATACCTTCGATGTTTTATCCGGATTCGTTCGAATTGGGAAATGTATCTCTTGGAGTAGATGTTTCGCTTATGATCAATGACATAATGACACATCAACAATCGATTGATGGGAACAATCAGGGAAATCATTTTGATAAATATATAAATCCTTCGTTTCCTATTTATTTTGAAGAGAGAACAAAAGAATTAAGAGACAAAGAGAAGGCCAAAACAATTAAGAAAGAGAAGGATGAGTGCATGGTGAGGAAGGAGATGGAGGAGTGCATGGTGAGGAAGGAGAAGGAGAAGGAGGAGGAGAAGGCGAAGGAACAAGCCCAGAAGCTAAGTAAAAAGAATGAACAAGAAAAAACAGAACAGGCTAAACAAAAGGAGAGAAGGGCTACAATTGAGAGTATTAAGCTACCAACATCTGTTAGGCTTAGAAAACTCCGAATCATGCTTAAGCGAGATATAAGAGCACGAGTATCTATTTCAAGACCGAAGAGATTATGCACCCGGCAGGTGTCGTCAACACCACCACAAGCACCGATACCTGTAACAAGAAAATCTTCTCGTCTGAATAATAGCAGTGTAGAATCTTAAAAAAAAAGCATTGCGTGTATTAGTGTAAGTTCTTTCTATAGTTATTATATATTTATTAAATTCTAAAAAAAAAAAAAAACAGTAGTAGTTATATTTTATTACATATTATGCATACCCCTACCTACTGTACGTAAAAATTGAGAAAAACGCTTTTTAAATAAAAAGACCGTTTTTTAAATCCTATGAGAAGTTATCTTTGTTTTTTGAAGGATAATGAATTTTTTGCAAGGAGAAATCTACCAGCCGATGCGACGGGTATCATTCAGAATCTGCATTTTCCCATGGTTCATTATACATCGGCAAAAACAAATAATGCATTTATTTCCAGTTTACGAAATTTCCAAAACTTTCGGAGAATATTGTGTCGGATTTTACATTGGATGGTGGATCCACAATAATTGTGCTAAATAGTAGACAAGCCTTCTGAGAAACCACGGAGATGTAATTAACTAAAATTCCAAGAAATACAATGCAATAAATAAAAGACTGGACTGTCTGATAACAATATCTATGAAGCTATTAAAAGTTTGCTGGGCATCCAACAAATTTCACCTAGTTTCGTTATGTGGTTCTAGAATTTTTGGAGTCAGTCAATTTGAGAATGGCCATAACAATTGTTGACTTGTAAAAGGTGCTATCATTTTGGCTAATGGTAACTGCCATGTTATGTAACCATTAATTAAAATTTGATTTTATTTATTTGTAGCGGTATTTCCCCAAAGAAATAATTTTCTTTTAAACATTCTCGCAAACTACTCCACCGACCGATTTTGAAGAAATTTTTATTGTTAGAAGTCTTTTTAAAAACTGAAATTGAGCATTGAAACTGTATCGTAGCTCAATGGACTGTATAACCATCTCAATTAATAAATATGTGGAAAGAAATAAAACATGATAATTTATAGTGGAAAAAATGTTATAAAAAAACCACTAAGCACATTTATTCCTTCACAGTTCAAAATCCTGCTTAAGACTAACTCTCATTCGTGCTTGTTCGCAGAACACTTTCGTTAAGTTGTTACTTTAAGTTTTATTTACGTTTAATTGTATCTTCTTATACTTATATGACCATCGAATGCAGAGTTGCCAGGACTCATGCGATTCGATACAGAAACCATAAAATCCTTTTTTTTTTTTAATAAAGAGTCAAACGAATTTGCTTTAAAATGCTCTACATGAAGTTTAAAGAAATTCCGTCAAGCCATTTAGGCTGCAGCTTGACGTGAAAAGGCGCACAGACAGACGGACGGTATAGCGAAAACTCCTTAACCGTACCGGTCAATTCGCGTTGACTTGGACGGTTTTTAGTCTGCTATCCACAAAATAAATGCTGGTGTGCCCCAAGGCTCCGTTCTGTCTCCGACTCTCTTCTTAATTTTTGTAAATGATCTCTTACTTCTAATCCACTTGATTGTTTTTGCTGACGACAGCACCCTCAGCTTTCCATATTCGTTTCCAGACTCGCATCCATGTCCTTCGGATGTGGAACTGCAACTATATCGTATGATAAGCTTAGCTCATCTATGAACGGGCGTAATCTTTGGAAAAACCTGAAAGCGATAGGTCTACGAAAACAAAGAAATTCATGTGAAGATAATATTGATGTCAACTCCATTAATAGAAACTTCGTTTCACTACCTTTACCAACCCTTACTGAAGTACCAACCATCTCTCGCGAAAGTACCCATCAATATCCTTCTTTGTCAGAACGATTTGAGTTTGCGTGTGTTGATAGCACTGATATCGTAGAAAGTCTTCTGTCTATCAAATCCAATGCCATAGGCATTGATGGCATAAACCCCAAAATTTTTAATGATAATATTACCAATTATTTTGCCCTTTATTACGCACGTCTTTAACACTATTATTATGACAGGTTTGTATCCAACTCAAAGGAAGCTCGCAAAAATAATTCCGATCCCAAAAGCTGGATCCACTAATGAGTACAGACCCATTTCTGTGCTTCCTTTTTTGTCAAAAGCTTTCGAGAAAATTGTCCAGAAACAACTCAATAGTTATTTAAATACTTATATTTTATCGTCCAAGCAATTTGGTTTCCGTCACAACAACCATGCAGTCTATTTAATAGAATACAATTTGGTTCATCAAACAGATCCTTTCACGTAACTCCGCTGCGTTGGTCTTGTCTGGTTTCCGAGAGACAATTTTTCATCAACGCCATCCGGCTGTGAAACACCCTACCAAGGCACATGAGAAGGGTAAGAAGTGAGGCTCAGTTTCGCAAAGAGTTGAAAATATATTTACAAGAATGAATAAATACTTCCTTTTATTATTATTTGTATATAATTTTTTTTTTATATATGTGTTAATTCATGTTAAGGGTATTAACAACCCTTGTATGCGCGCAAATTATAAAAAAAAACTGTACCTACAGCCTATTCTAGCTCAAAAACTAACAGTGCTTGTCACATGATTTTTTGTGAAAGCGTTATTTATCTTGATAAATCTTTCTAAATAGTGTTTACCTCCCAAAGGACCAGTTTTTTCATTACAGATTTTCTCGTAAACCACTCAATAGATTTCGATGCAAATTTTAATGTGAAAGCTCTTTTATAAACAAAATATGTATTATTAATTCTTTAATTTTTTCAAAAATACTTTTTTTGAGTTTTTTTTTTTAAAGTACCTACATTTTTTTTAGTTTTTGGATTTTTCAAAAACGGTTTATTCAAAATTTTATTTTTTTTTGTTTTCTGATGGAAACTTAAAACTGCTAGATGTAGGAATACACAAAATAAATTTGGAATATGTTTTCGAAAAGTTTTTCAAAAAAACTGGTCTAAAGATTTTTAAATTTTTTTTTTCTAAATTTCAACACAGTAAAAGAAATCAGATGGTTTACTTCATTTTTTCCAAAGAACGTTTTAACTAGAGATTTTTGAGGGATAAATAAAATTTCCCTTTAATTTTTTTTCTTCCAAATCTAAAGCCCCAAGACCACTGTCACACATTACAGCAAGTTCGTGCACTAAAATTTTTTCTAAACAAATCTAATATTTGCCCTACAGAGCAAGAACGATCCACAGCATTTTTTAGAATATACTACAATCCAGCGTAACAATTGGATAGCCTCGGATATTGTTTTTTCTAAAACTAACTATTTTCGGAGGTCTTTGGTGAGATCCAAGGAATTATGCATTGGGTGACAAGGGAAGAGCGAGGGTGCCTGAGATTAAGAGAGCTTTTAACATTTTTTTTTTTTAAGGTAACGAGACTTTTTGGGCTAGTTTTGTATGGATTTACTATAAAATGCATTTTTTTTAAACACTAGAATAGCATTACTGTTTATTTTAGTAAAAATGAAAATGAAATAATTTTTTTTTGAGACAGGTTTTTTTAGTCATTAATTACAGCTAACACAATGGGCCCTATCATGGTAACCGATCGGAAAATCCTCCGACCGGGGAAATGTTCCGATCGGAGCATTTATTGTGTTCATGGTAACCGAATCGGAAGAGAAATACAAATGCGTACCGACGCGCATACCATGGCATGAGGAAAACAAAAAAATAAAGTATGAACCTCCTTTGTAGTCGAATAAAACTGCACAGCGCAGCTGTATTTTTAGGGGATGAAATACATAACACAAGCAGAAAGCCTCAAACAAAGGAAAAAGAATACAAAAAAAAAAACAAATACACACGAAATTAAATACTTTGTATTTTTTTATTACCATCCGACAAAAGTCCGCAAGTAATTTGCTGCCGGAGACAATCGAGAGAAATACAAATATAAAAAAGCCATGCATCGCATGAATTCGCTGTGCGTCACTGTCATTTTGACATTTTCAACGCATGCTTTATTATTTTTCGGATGTGTGTCCGATTTATCAATCGGAGAGGTACCATGATACAAAATTCGTACATTTCGTCCGAATTAGAGACAATTTTTCTCCGATCGGTTACCATGATAGGGCCCAATTATTTTAATATACTTTGTACAATCTCCCCTATTTTGAATAACTTAAAAAATGCAATCTTTCAATACATCATATAAGATTTTGATAGAACAAGAGAAAAACTGGCCCAGGCGCCAGGCTGGTGCTGGTACTGCTTCCCACCTTCATACACCTCTCGTGTCAACGAGCTCCACACATTTTCAATTATGTTCAAATCTGGGGAGTAGGATGGCCAGGAAAGTTGTTCTATATTTTGGAATTGAACTCACATTTTATTAATTCCAACTATGAATCTGCACATTGCCCTGCTGGAAAATAATCAGCACCGGTGCAAAAATATCCTGGATCTGAGGCAGAGCCGTTTCGAGTACAATTTTGTAATACGATGCTGTTATTCTGCAGTTCACAAAAACCAAATCTATAGTTCCATAATATGATATGGCGATGGCGCCCTATACCATAACGCCACCCTCGCGGCTGTGGTGGCGCTCCAAAAAACAATTTTTCTTTTCTTAAATCATGAAAGTTAGTTGTACCTTGCGGGCCACCCAGGTTGAACTTTTTTTCATCAGAAAATATCACTTTCCGCCAATCGTTTGAGTGACTGACAATATCTGAGGCTATCCAATTGTTACGGACTGTAAGCACAAAAGTGTTGTTCGAAATAAAAAAGAACGCTGAAGTTTTTTTTTTTAATTGAAAATAGTTTATTTCACATTCATGTATGTGTATGTGTTATGATCACCCCGTTATTAATTTTTTGTTGGTTTAGTTTTTCTCCAATTAAGAATTTACATATAGAAGAATGTTTGCTTCTAAAGATTGTTGTTTTTGGGAGCATTTTTAAAATACATCTCAGAGTTAAATTTTGTTTGTTTATTATAATATATAGATTTTTTTTTTTGAACTTATAAATAAGAAATTGTATTATTTAATCTTAAAAACTAAATTATTTGTATATTGTTCTTTTTGTTTTTTTTTTAATAATAATAATAATTGTTTCATTTTCACATTTTTGTTTGTTTAAATTTATAAATAACTAACAACATATAAGTCGTTTGGAAACACGTTTTTTTTTCTAATAAATTATTTTTATCATCTCTTTTTTTTTGTTTGTTTTTGTTTTATTTTAAAGAAGCCCAGTTTTTATGAGTTTTATTATATAAGTTTTGTTAAATAATGTGCTTTATATAAACATATAGTTAAAAACATTCAATACATAATATATTAATATTTTTTTTTTATAACAAAAGGATTAAGATTTAAATAATTAACAAAGCGAATATATCACGTAAAAACTTTGTTTGGGTAGGTATACAAAAAAAAAATTACTAAAAAAATTGAATTGTTCCTTGATTTTGTTGTTTTTGTAAAAAAAAAAAATGGGTATTAATATTAGAATCGGGAGGATAAAATTAAGAAAATATAAAAACAGTGTAAATAAAAAATTCACATTTCCCATCCTGTATTTGTTGGGAAATAATTGAAGGTAGAGATGTCAGCTTAATTTAGAATTATCAGTTTTTTTTTATTAATTTTAAATTTATGAGAGCTTCAGATACGATGGTGGTGAACATTTCTTTCGTAGGAATTTTATGATATAAAGCGGTAGACATGAAATAAGTGTGATGATGGAAACCTTCCAGAGGAAATCGTACGACCAAATGAACTCCCAATCTATAAAGAGACAAAGAAATTATTAAACAAATCATCGCACAACTTTAAAAAAGATATTTTTAAATTTTAAACTTAGCCCATGGTGTCCACTATTTTTCAAAATAGATTTCCCTGACTTTCTCTGGCCAATTTTCAAATTTTCCCTGACCAACAAAAATGGACATTTTTTTTAAAAATATTATTCACGATTGGAACTAGAATAAAGACACTCAAAAGTAACGCAAGTATGCATGAACCTATTTAAGGTCACTCATAATTTAACAGCATTCTCAGAGAAGCACTTGAGAAAGCATGCCCTCTAAAGATGGGTAAAAAGAGAAAAACAAACCACCAGGTGGAAGACCGAGCTAGGCAACATCAGGAAGTAAACAAGAAAACTTTGCAACGCTGTCTGGAAGTTATACCCCCAGCTCAGCATGTTTATACCAAAAGCAAAAGTGTGGAAACAGCAATTCACAGTGTTGTAAGCACTGTGGGAAACGCATTGAAACACAAGGAGTATTCTCTTGCTTCTGTCCTAGACATTGAAGGACTCTTCAATAATGTGAAAAATGATGCAGTTAAAAGAGCCCTTTTGAAACTTAATGTGAACGATATACGATTAAGAAAAAATAAAGAAAATAATACGATTAAGAAACCAACGGATTAACTCAGAGTTGGGAGGAGCGATGGTTAAAGTATCAACATCCAGAGGCGGTGTGTTCTCTCTCTCCCCTTCTCTGGGTACTCGTGGTTAATGAGATTCTTAAAGGACTTAAAATTAGTGGAGTCAGAATAGTAGCAGATGACGTAGCTTTGCTAGCGACAGAAACATTTCTCTCGACTATTAGTGAACTAATAGAAGGCGCAAATTTTTGCTTTCGTAAATACCTGGTCAAAGAAATGTGGGCTAGCGGTCGATGCGCAAAAGACATAACTGGTCCTCGTTACCAACAAAAGAAATATACCACTTTTGAATCTTCCTTCAATAGAAAGGATTCCACTAATCATGTTCAATCACGCCAAACACCTTGGTGGACTTTGTTGGATTCTTTTCCACAGTTATGTGCAAAGAAACGAAAAAGCTGATGAGCTCTGAAAGGATTATCACTAGAACTGAACCGAGTAGATACAACGGTAAAGGTCCCAGTCTGTAACATTAAACAGACGATTGGAAATAAAGTAGTTGCTGTAGATAACGAGAGATGGATCTCGCTCGACTCCTGGTCATAATCAGGAAACTGTAGCCCTTCTTTAATAAACAAAGAACAGAGAAGATTTTACAGCTCAAAGAGAAATCGCTACGATTCCTTGTGATTCCTAGGTACTGACCGGGCACAACATGCTGCGTTAACACAAAAAGAAAATAAAGCTCAGCAAGGACGACTTGAGCAGAGGTTGTGGCGACATAGATGTGCATGAGGACACTCCGAATTTTTTCTGTCACTGCAGAGCAATATGCCACTTGAAAAATGAAGTTCTAGAAGAACTATCTTAACAAACGGTTGAAAACCTGCTAAGATTATGAAAAATATTTTGAGAATGTATAGGTTTTTCATTAGTCCCATGCCTTTAGGGCCCAAAACCCCCCCAGGATATCACAATGGATTTACATTGTTATGAGTTTAACACACGCAACATCATCTAAAAGCTAATTAAGGGACCAGCTAAAGCGAACAGAAAAACTAAACCATCGATCAGTGTAGCATTTATGTTTTAAGTAGAGTCATAACATTAAAAATTTTCCATTTAAAAATGTTTTCGGTTTCGTTTTTTGATCACTCTCGTACGACCAGAAAAAATATTCTTATGTTAAAAAGTTAAAAACAAGTTAAACGACTTAAAAACAATATGATTTCCGAATTCCCTGACTTTCCAGTTTAGGACACCATGTAGTCGTAACTCGACTAAGACTGAACTTCTTCTTTTTCTGACTGAACCCGTTCTGTTTAAAAGGAAAAAAGCGAGATTGGATCGCAAATTAAATGTAAACATTCATAACAAGACCTTTTATGCTGTACGACTATTTGATCTGGTGGTCTGCCTAAAGGAAGGGAACAATTGTCAAAACCGTGACCTAAATCCAGACACTGGGGTGTACCGAACACGGCCGGCACGACCGCGTATCCCTTGAGCTTGCGAGAAATTTTCCAACTGATGATATGAACCCAGAAGAGTAATGGCAGGTATGTATGTCAACAAGATATAAGAAGTGCTGCGTCAGAGGTATTGGGCTTCTCACAGCCTCCCCCCAGAAACCCCTGGTTCAACTCTGAATGTACTCAGGCAAACAAAGCTTAAATGGAGGCATACAAGTCGTGGCTCCAGAGAGATACTAGTGGGTTCAAAAATTTCTACGTTGAGCGAAGGAAGGATGAAAAAAGCAGGAGGAAAAAAAAAATCAACAACGCGAAGTCGAGGAGATGCATAAAGCCTCACAAGTCAAACTGCGCCCTGCAAAGATCAGCATGGAATCAATATAGTTGATACGCAGGCTATGTAAGCCATCTGAAGAGAGTTGTTAAATGGCGATGATAGCCAAGATCTCGCCCAGGATCGACTTGTACTAGTTAATCTATATGACGACCATGAGCTACATCCACCCAACCAAAATTAAATCAAAGTAGCCATCACCAGACTAAAGATTGAAAAAACAGCTGGATGTGATGGTCTACAAGCGGAGCTTTTTAAACACGCTGGAGATGACCTGGTCATGAGCATATGTATAAACGATGAGTGGAATTTAAGTACCATCTGCCTGATTCACCAAAAAGGAGGCCGCCTACTCTGCGCCAACTATAGAGGTATAAGTCTTTTAAACATCGCCTATAAGATCCTGCCCAGCGTTTTATGTGAACGTCTCAAGCCGTTTGCTGATGATCTGATAGGTCCTTACCAATGCGGCTTCAGACCTGGAAAATCTACGTCCGACCAAATTTTCACATTACGCCAGATCCTGGAGAAAACCTGAAAAAAATTCGTATTCAACGACTAAGATGGCTGTAGAGCGAATGGACATCGAAGCTCCAGCTTGTAAAGTCTTCAACGCCCGCCAAATCATAGGGAGTCAGAAGCCAAAGAAGGGTAGAGTGAGACCTCCGACAACTTGGAGTGCGAAATTGGACGGCAAACCAGATATCGAGCCGGCTGGAGAGGCAAGGCCTATAGGAGCACCAAGCCCGAGTGGAGGCATCATAAGTAAGTAAGTATAGCCAGCCAGGCCATCTGCAGAACAGTCAAATGCTGCCGCAAAGAATTGAAACTGCTAGATGAGACCAGTCAGTTATCCTTTACTGTGTTCCTGGCGGGTCACAATTCTATGGAAACACATGAGCAGAGACAGTCCTCGGGGAATACTACTTTCAAGAACAAGTCACTAAACAACATCCGACAACAATGTTATGAACGATGCTAATATGTCCCGTACGTTAGAAATCAGTAGTAAATTAGTAAGTACAAAAAATGCAAGATATTATTCCGATTATTATTAACAGACTATTCGTTAATAAAAGAACACGAGACGATTTTTGTATGAACTCGAAATACTTCGGTATAACATCAGTATTCTGGGAGTGAGCCAACCAAATAGAGAGAAAGATCTAAGTGAAGACCAACTTGTCGACTTTTAAAACGCCATTCCTAATGATAAAACTGTCTTTCTTAGTTGTTATTCTCCAACGTTCTGTCTTGAAAAATGTTCTGTGTCTTCAAAGCTTCAGACATCAAGAAGAAACTTTGTTACAGAAATTGTCATTGAGTTCTACAGAATACCCCACATAAAAGTAAAAAATTAAATAAGTTTTCTTACCAAAATATTCATGAAGCACAGCCAGTGATAATAGATAAAGTGTCAAACTGAATAACTCTGCAAGAACCATTAATCTGCGAAAAAAAATTAATTGTCTTAAGTGCCTTCATTAAAAAAGAGATAAAACTCACCGATGCCATGTTCGTATTGTCAACGCCACCATAATCAATTCTGTGAGAATTAATGCGGAAAAACTAATTGCCACAATGTGTATGAATTCATCTTCGAACAGAATTAACGCTCCATACATAATCACACCACCCTGATAGATGCTTATGAGTACCCAAATGAAAAACGTCTTGTAACTCAAACTTCGGCCTTTAGATAGATCTTTATATAGTTCCGGATAAGTTGTCGCCGTTATCGTTGTTATATCCTGATCCAGCACCAACGAGAACACTGGAAACATTGTGTATAACGTTGAATAACCGACCATAAGGAAACCTTGATAGAGAGCTACTGAACTCAGATAGAAAACTGCCGAGAATACAGCCTGTAGGGTGGTTATGATGAGGCCACGATGGATAACAAATTGGGAGAGTGCTGCGGATCGTTTGTACGATCTTCTTCCATGCACCAACAATAGCTTAGAGATGTATCTGAACTGGGGGATACTAAAGTCTCCCGCAAGAGATGCTTGTCTTCCTTCACGACCTTCAATACCTACTCCAGCATCGGCCTGTTGAATCATACTCACGTCGTTACCACCATCACCGACGGCACAGGTACGTTTTTTTGTATGTTCCTGTATAAGAGAGACTACCTGAGCTTTTTGTGTGGGGCTGCATCGGCAGCAAACAACGGCTGGGCATGCTGTGGCAAGTTCCATGAATTCAGGTCGATAGTATTGTAGACAAACCTCTAAACTCTCTCCCGACACTACTAGAGCGCATCCTTGTTTTCTGCGGAATTGATTTAGTTCCACATGAGCATCTGTTCGAGTCTTTACACTTTTCAGAACGTGCAGACCCTGATTTCGACCAATCAGTTGGGAACTCTTTGCAATACAACATGCTGTTTCCAGTTTGTCTCCAGTTAACATCCAAACACGAACTCCAGCATTTCGCAAGACTTCCAAAGTTGGTCGTACGCCTTCTTGTAGACGATCTTCAACTCCAGTAAGACAAACAAGCTCCAATTCTCGTTCGAGGGATTCAATCACAGCTGCTACTTTGGCCACTCGATCAGAGACACTCAAACGAGCTGCATTGTATCGAGTCTCAAAATCATTATACTGTTCCTCTGTAAGAACTTTTTTAGCTACGACCAAAGTCCGCAAACCTTCTCTGGCCATGTTTCCAGATTCCTCATTGAGCCAATCGTTATATTGGACAATCGATGCCATAACAACATCAGCGCCCTTCAGATAGAATGTGATTTCACCTGAATTACTATCCTTAACGATAATTCCCATACGCTTTGACTCGCTGGTGAAGGGGAAGATTTGCAGAATCTGAAAGTGCAACATGCCCTCTTTGTTGTTTGCTCCTGCTCCAGCTCCGGCTCCAGCAGTCATTGAAGTCATAGAAGCAGTGCTTGCACTGCTTGTTGATGGAGACGAAGACTGCTCATCCCGACGTAAAAACAAGACATTCTTCTCTGTTGACTTAGGTGCCTTCAGCTGCAGAGTCATGGAGTTTACATTTCTGGCGATGAGTGTTAGACCAACCTGCTCAGTCCATTTAACCAGAGCGATTTCATCGGGACTTGACGCTTGATAAGTGATCTCTTCCTCCTCGGATTTTTTGTCTTCCATATTTATAACAGATTTTGTTGGAGAATTGCCTTTGCTGTTGACACTGTTTACGCTACCGGTATCGTCGTCAGTGACAGGAGTGACATTGTGGCAGAGAGCCAAAGCTTTGACGGCCTCCCATTCTCGCCATCCCTCAGGGCGTCTCATTCGGCTTCCTGCGAACTTAAATGGCTTCGTTGTTGGTGCCGAATTATCTGGTCCATTTAGAATTAACGACGATAAACTCTGTATAATGGCTCCAATATGATGGAATGTGTCATTATCATGGGAAACAATACCCAAATGGATCTTCTTGAAGACCATTTCATTTTGTGTCAATGTTCCGGTTTTGTCGGTGAGGACGTATGATATTCGTCCAAGTTCTTCAGGAATTGTCGTTGATCTAGCTACAGTGCCGGGGATTTCGGGATCGTTTTGCATTTGCCAGGAATAGAAAGCTTTGCCCATATCCAAGTTCACTCGAAGACTAATCGGGATGATGTAGGAGAAGAGCAAGACAAAACGGAACATATAACGATACCATGGTCCATTGAAACCCTTCAAGATCATCATGACGAAGGACAGTCCAATTACCGCACAGAAGAGAACCTATGAAAGGAAATTGTAGTTAAATTGTTTGAATGAATTGTTTTTAACTAACCTTTGTCAAGCCATTGATTTCCATATCGAGAAGGCCCACTTTTGAACGGGGTTTGGAGTTATTCATAACACTGCGAGTTTCACAGCCAGTATATATGATAATGCCAGTTGCTGTACCAGCAGCTACAACTGTATTCGCCCATAATGTGTTTTCGACATTTAAACTACTTTCTTCGCAACCATGTTGCTGTAAGAATTTCAAGTGTCAAATCAGTAAATGATTAAGGACAGGGGATGTTGGTAGAAAGAAAAAACTTACCATAGCAAAAGTCCCAATAAAGGAATGAATGTCCTTTTGGGGCTTCTCTATGAACACATTTGCGTCAATACTAAACAGGTCTGAGTCCTTATTAAGCTTCTGAGTCAGAGGAACAGCAAGACGTAGCTTCCAATCAGTTTCACCTTGAAATTTAAATAATCACATTATATTTTTAAAAGAGGGGGATTACCAAAATAAACCAAACTCACCATCAAGTTGATCGGTTCTTACAAAAACCGAGCCGCTCTTGTCACTTGTTCGCAACAATATCAAATCTGCCGGAACTCTTTCATTCTTCTCCACAATAATAACATCGCCAACTTTTAACTTGGACGATGATACCATTTCATAGCCATGTTCACCCATAACCACGAGACGTTTATATTTCTGTGAATTAACTTCATGATCGCGTTGATGTCGTCGCACGTCGTCCACTGCCTCACGACAAATTGTCACCATTAGAACAAAACATAGTGGGCCCCAGTATGTGTAGGGATATCCAATTCGTATATCCGGAATGAACTGACTCAATGCCATTAACAGGAAATACAAATTCAAAAAGAAACGAAACTGCTCGAAGAGCACCAACGGCAGAAACGTTAAGAAATTGTATTTCTGATTTCGAATTTCATTTGGTGGGAATTTGTCGACTGTGGGACGTCCCAGGTGGACGGTCCGACTGCGAAGTTCACGGGCCGAAAACCATTTCCTCCACGCTCGACCCCAGCAGCTAGAAAGATGAAAATATTATACATTTTGAAATTATTAAATAAATGGAATATTATTTTTATAAAAGGATTGTTTTGGGTGACTTGCCAGGGAGTGACATATAAAGCGGAATATCGGTGCAGAAGTTCCATTTTTTTTTACTTAAAACGTTTGTGTTTTTTAGGGTGTTTTACCCAACCAACTTTGTTAATACAAATTTAAACGGCATGTGTCTGGACAGTTTTTAAACAACACACGACTAATTTTTCCATTGTACAACTAAAATTCATTGAAATATATTTGTGCTGGGTTTGATTTATGATTCATTATAACAAATAAAGGTTTTTAAATGTGTATTATGATACCTGACGCAGGCGTTCTTTTGATTCTGAATTCAGTTGCTCAAACACGACAAAGTAAAGACTCGGCAGCGTTACAAAAGCAAATAGTTTTATGACTTTCTGGTGACTGACTGGGTACTTAAAGTAGCAATGAAGTCGTGTCTAATCAATCCAAAAATTAAGTGTACGCGTTTAAGTGAGCTCAGTTTATTGAAAAAAGTTTCTATAAAAGTATAACGGATTTAAAAAGAATTGTAAATAGTGAGCTAAATTAACTTATTTTGATTTCGCTTTCGGTGCAGGATAAATCAAAATCTACGAAGAATAAGAAACGGCATGAACGTAGAACTATGACGAGTTACGAATGATCGATTGAATACAAAACACTTCCGTGTGTCTCGATCCGCTCTTTGACTTTCGTATGCCCGTATTGCGGTGCACTGAAGTGTTCTTTCAAATCAAAGCAAAGTAAAATTGCTGTCTTTGCCAGATCAACCATTGATTTATGACAATATAACGGTTGTTCTCGAATGACGTATTTTGGAGCAGAAGTTTTTCAACCATACAATCCGACATTCAAGGTAAATTCGTTTGAAACAAGAACATTGTGAATAGGTTTCATCATTGATACCAATCAAAGGATAAATTCATCATCGCTTTGGCTCGCTATTGCCTGGACCAAATGAATTTCTTCAAGTGTTTTTTTCGCGGGTGGCAATGGTACAGTGGATGTAGTGCTTGGTTGCTCAACCTGAGAGCTGTGCGTTCAAACCCAGCCGAGGGCAGCAATTTTTATTTATTTCCCAAGTTTCAACTGGATGCTACCCGTGGAATTTCCATGAGATAATTATCACCTAAAATCTCAAACCACTGTACCACCTTTCTTTCCTATCTTTCTATTCCTTCTCTTTCCTCGCTCGCACATGTTAATTCATTATAAAGGTATTAATATCCCTTTGAGTGCGAGTGCATTATAAAAAAATAAAAAAATCGGTAATGTGGACAAAGAAGTCGATATGCGCAGTTTAAATCATCGAAACAGGGAGAAATAAATCGTCAGAATTTTGCGAGACATATTCCATGAGCACAATGCTTATGTGCGCCAGTTCAGAACTGCATTCGGGCGATCATCAAATTGTAACCTTCGCTGACAGCCATAGGGTAGGCAAATTCTGGAAAATATAAAAGAGACTGCAGTCTGTGTAACTCGAGAAAACCTTACGATCGTTTGAAAATAGACGTTTAAGCCTGATATTCCTTTCGACCATTTTAAAGCCAGAAACGAAAAACTTAGGTTCGCAATATAATGATGGTGTCGTGACATTGTGCCAAGTTTAATGCGTCGTAAACTCAATGCTGTATTTTGTCGTTGAAGCTAAACATACCCCCTATGCCATTATCCATGAATGGTACTTGCATCCATGAATGGTACTTGCATCGAAGAGGCCGAAAAGCTATCAGTACTCGGTATGTGTATCAGTGACAACCTTCGTTGGAATGATCATATACTTCAGATTGCCAAGAATGCTGCAAGATGCTTAAGCTTTCTAGATTCAAGAAGTTTTTCACCCCTTCTGATCTGGCTACAATTTACAAGGCGTTTATACGCCCTAAACTCGAGTATAACTGCCATCTCTGGGCAGGTGCTTCTCAAACTTTTCTTCACCTGCTCGACAGAGTTCAAATTGATAGGAGAGAGAAGCATTATGGAAACATTTCCATCCCTTGAACATCGTCGAAATGTTTCATGTCTTTTCTTATTTTTCCGGTTCTTCAACAAAAAATGCTCACTCGAGGTAGCCAGCTGCGTTCCACCCCTTAAACATTTGCCCGGAATACTCGTCTTGCTAGGAACGCTCATCAGTTTACACTTGAGCCCAATTTCGGACGTACCGTGAAATATAGGGATTCTTTCTTTAGCCGCACAACACGAATGTGGAATGAATTGCCTGGCACAATTTTTCCTTGCCATTTTGATCTTCAAACATTCAAGACCAATGTTCATCGACACCTTCTTTCCCTTCCTGACTAATGTCCTATCGCTCGCGCTGTGACTTACCATTAAAAAGGCTATACAAACCCCTTGTGCGCGTGTGCCTTATTAAAAAAAACATCAGGCCAAATTTTTAAATTCGGTACAAAGACGCTTGAGTACACATTTGAATTTCTTATGCTCAAAAACTTGGTTTTAAAAATAAGACATCGCTCGAATTTCTTTCTATAAATTTATTTTATGCTAACGCGATATCAAATTATTAAAGCGTCATTGTGCCAAATTTAAAAAAAATTGTCCAATGTCGCTTTTGAAAGCGTCAACATTCAACAATGAATTTAAAAGCTATGACTTTGCCGTCAGCTCGGTTAGCAATTATTATTATCTTTATGTACAAACAATTATTTTAATTAAATACTCAATAAAATAGTAGAGAATAGTTACATGAATTCGGTTATTAAAATAACATCCTATATTAATAAGTATCTTTCAAAACTTTATAGTTTTCCAGTCAAAACCATTCAGGATGTTGATGGTATAGTGCGTTAATGTTCTCTTCCCAAATTATGACAGGCGTTATGACATATGCTGAAAAAGTGGAAACAGTCTTCTTTGCACAAGAATTGGTTCAAACTTCCATTGTAAGGGCTTCCGTTTAGGCCTAGCAGTTCAGATCTTACTTTAAATATGAGCGATATTTGTCTAAAGTTTAGCTGGTCGTTAAAGTAGTAGTTATTTTGCAATAGAGTGGTGTTAAGTTGTGAATATAGGATTCTACTTTTCTTTTGGATTCAAGTGCTTTCGCTATAAGACTATCGCGTACAGTTTAAGTTGATTTTTATTTCATAAAAAAAAAGACTTGAAAACTATAATTGATATTGTATTTACCTACCTCTTTTATGAAATAAAAGTCAACTTAAACTTAAACTAAACTTAACTATCGCGTACAGTTTTCATGTTGCTGAATAATGCGGTTTATCTGTTCTTTAAGAATGTAAACATTTCCTGGCTCCATGTTGAGAACTTCGTCGTAGTTACTACCAGTCCTCGTTTCTGAACTCATTTAGTACCATTTTTTTGGAAAGCCGTGTGCATCTTGGTAAGATAGGATCTTCACATCGTAATCTGCCTGTAGTTTTAATGCACGTGTAAATAGTTTTGGAAGACCAGTTTCAAGATATAGTACATACTTAAGCGTTTTCAGTGGTAAATTAAACTGTTTTGTTTTTCAAAAGCCTCGTATTAGTCAATTCTTTAACACATAGTAGACTTAACCACGGCATCAAATATTTTATATTTTCCTGATGCGTTCAGTTAACAAATGTTTCTCTATGAGACATTGATCTGACTGCGCACTTTTTGATTTATCTAAAAGATGTTTCTAAAATCAAGAGTACGGTTCAGATTCACTCCCAGATACTTGTATTCATTGGTTACTTCTAATCTATGTAGATCCATTGAAAGACCAATTATAAGTCTTCCGACTTCTTGCTGATCTTGTAAACACCATGACTTTTGATTTGTCTGAGTTAATGACAAAAGACTCCATCTAAGACAATATTCCTCTAATCGATTAATCATCAGTTGAAGGCTTTCTGGTGGTTCTGAAAGTACCATCAGGTCATCGGCATAGAGAAGGACATTTATGTTTAAATCAGCAATACGGATTCCTCCAGGAAGACAAGCTACAACATCGTTAATGAAGAGTGCAAGCAAAAGTTCACTTAGAAGACTATTCGTCTCGACCAACTCGGAATAGATTGACTCATCCCATACAGCTGCTTTTGACTCGGTGTATAAATCTTTTATTATATTGATGAACTTTGAAGACAGTCCTAGTTGTGAAAGCTTATAAAAGAGGGCATTACAGTTTATGAGATCAAAGGCTGCCTTAAAATCCACAAACAATGGATATAATTGTTTGTTTCTGGTTTGAAACGCTTTAATAATAATTGAAGTTTGTGAGAAAATATAGTCCACTGTTGAAAATGTTTTTCTGAATTTCGCCTGATAGTCTAATAAGATGTAAGTGTTAATCCATGTTTCTAGTCTGTTGACAGGCACACCATGAAAGAATTTTCCCAGGACATTCATGAGAGATAGTTTTCATCATTATTTAGGTCTCCTTTTTTGTGGATTGCAAAAATTAAAGATCTTTTGAATGACGATGGAGCTTCTTCTCCCAAGATTATTTTATTAAATAACGATTGAAGTTTAAAATGCAAAGCACCAGTTACATTCTTGAAGAACTCGTAAGGAATGCCGTCTTCGCCAGGAGCTTTTCCATTTTTGCCTTTGAAGATTACATTGCTTATTTCCGCTGAATAGATTTCAGACTCAAGAATCTCATCGAACATCATCGGCTTCGGATAAGAGAATCTGACATCTGAATTACTGCATAGAAGACTTTTGAAGTGGTAAGACAGATCCTCAGCAGATAATCCTATTCCTATACCAATTGTAAAATTCCATCAATTTATCTCCCTGACTGTCTTCCAAAATTTCCTTCGAACTTTTAGCTGTCAGAGTGAAAAAGCTTGATGGTTTTCAAATTCGTTTTATTTTTTCTAAGCCGGAATTACTTATATATCACGTATGTTAGCTCTCAAGTTACCACTTCTTCAAAAGTTGACTTTTAGAGTTTCGCAGCGCATTTAACAGAGCAAATGATTTTTTTCGGGCTGTCATACATTCTTTGTCAAACCACTTTTGTTTGAAATTAGGACGGTTTTTTGGAGAAATATTGTTTGCTGAATTTTTAATGCAAGATACTATTTTGTTAGCACTTACTTGGGCAGAATTGGTCGCTAGGTTTTCTTCCAATCTTTGCTGTTTCTTGTTTCCATTCCAAACGTGGTAAAAGTTTCAGACCTCTTAGCTAAGGTGTACGTAGTCCTGCCATAAGTTCTGTCCCCCACACAAACACGTGTTATTCAAGTAATAAACCAGTTATCAAAATTCTTTTTACGATATTTATTTTGTATTAAATTGATGTTATAAGTTTGTAGGAAATTAATCAAAGACTTAGCCTTGAAACACTTTCTTAAACGATCCGGCCATTCGTTTATCGCCGCACGCATGACTTCCAGTGGTAGCGAATCTGCTGTCTTCAAAAAATCAACTTTAAGAGACTCAATATTTCGGTGAGGCATATCCTCCAAGACAGTCCAAAAACAGTAGTCCAGCGGATTAAGATCCGGGCTGCCCGAGGGCCAACCTTCAGCGGCGATAAACCCCGGGAAATTGTCCTTAAGCCAAAGTTGGGTGGTTTTTGCCTTAAGAGCCGGCGCAGTCTTGCTGAAACCATCACTGAAGCTGGATGATGGCCTCTTTGGACTTTTCCTACTTTTTCAGCAGCTTCCTTGGAGCTTTGGGCGTAAATCCTGTCGTTTTGGCGATTCAATTTCTGTTCCACTGTGAAAATTTTCTCATCTGTGAAAAGAATATTTTTGTGTCCTCCGTTTGCGTGTCTTTAAAGCAAGACCTTTGATCTTGTCGCTCTTATCTTGCGCAGAGCCTCAATCAGGCGTTGTCCAGTACTTCTTCGGTGAGCGCCAGTGGGTATTTTCATTTCTCGAGCCATAATTTTCTGTTTGCGGAGGGGATTTCTTCGGATTCTTTCTGCAATTGCTTTGATCACTGCTGGAGTCCTACTTTGGCGAGTCCGGCCACTTCTTGCTCTATCATCAACAGAGATCTCATTGTACCGTTTTATAGCGCGATTGATGAATTTTTTCGATATTTTGAGTGGTTTCAGCAATTCGAAAATCTCAGTGGGAGTTTTACTGCATTTGTGCAGTGCAATAATAGCGACGCGGTTCTCTTTTTTGTCCCACTCCATGCTTATCGTTTCGCGTATTAAATTCAATTGACTCATAATTGTTACTTAAGGTATCCATTTGTCCGTTATATATTTTGAGAACAACAGATCAATACAATTTTTTTTGGCGTCTTATAAGTTAGGGACAGAACTTATGACAGGACTACGTAGTACCATCAACCCAGTCTACAACTATTGGCATGTGGTCGGAGTAGTTCTTGCACTGGATTTCAAATGTTTGCACTTAAACATTCCAATCGTTATTAATCGCACAATAGTCTTTCAACGATACCTGTGAAGTATGTTTTGCTTCCTGATTTAAAGTCAGAAGATTTCCTAGAGATACATACATAGGTACCTTAAGTGGTTAAAATAAAAAACAGTCCTACACTAACTCGAGAAGGTGTCAATCTTAGACTGAATAACTTTGCTTTCGCATCAATTCCTGTGTGAAGGAAACAGGGATTGAACTCAGGCCTCTCGGCTAAGCATTCCTGCACGCTTGTAGTGTTCCTGAGTGAACTTTCTTTTTTATGGCTATCATGATTCATTAATATTTTCATACAAGTCATTGTTCCCCCTTGACACCAACATGACACATTATTTACAAGTAATTATAGTTATCAGATCACCCAACAACAAAAAAAAATATGCCAAGGTTTAGTGTCGCTACGAAGCAAAATAACTTTTCATAGACACAAATCATACTTCTCCTTGTCATTTGGTCATCTGAGTGTGGAACCAATTTACGCATCTCGTACTATCCAAATAAAATTAATTATTAAAACCATACTCTTCTACAAAAGAAGGAGCCTCCAGCTGGAGAGGAGTAGGGATGAAATAAAGTCACATCAAATATTAGCAAATTGCAATTTCTCGTTTCAATTTTAATCAAAAATTATTTATACAGTCACAAATACAATCCCCATCTCTTTTCCTCCTCTGCAATCACCAATCCGTGTAGGAATAGGAACGATTTTTGCGTTCAGAGAAAATCGATAAGAAAATTCTTATGCACTCGTATACAGCTGTGAAAAGAAATTCATCCCAAATCCTTGAACCTTGAGGGTGCTCCACGGGACTTGGCTGGCTAACCAACTTAAATTCTTCTTTGTTTTTAATTTATTCATCGAAACACATTTCACAATAATTAAAAAAAAACAACTTTGTTTTGTTGAAAAGAAAGATGAATCACCTGAAAATGTTCCACCATCGACTTCTGGGTCGATTTATTAACGGAATGTTCTCTCTAACAATCGGCGTTGTAGCCGAACTTTGGGATGTATCATCCATGCTAAATGTTTCAATGATGGACAATTGAAATAGTTTTTCTTTAAATTATCAACACTAATTGAAACAAATTCACATATTTTCGAGATTAAAATGATTGAAAAGTTCACGATACGATAGTTTTGATTTGATAAACTTTTTCGATTTGTTCTTTCTTTTCTTCCTATTGAATACACAGGCACACACGAGACACGACAAGAAAAAAACAAGAAACTTCAATTTAAACAACAGCGCAGCAGAAAAACAGTGACTGAGAAAAAGAGAGAGATATATATACATACATAGGCAAATCAAAGAGGAATTGTCAAAATCGATATTGGTTAAGTTTTAGTGTTTGTAGGTTGGCAGCAGTTTGTTTGCTGCATTTTGTTTGCATGGATTTTCAAAAACAAAACAGTTCGTTAAGTTTTTTGTTTTTCTTTTTTTTTTTACAGCTGATGGTTGAAATGGAAAATGTACAGGGTGGACTTTAAAGAAGTGTCAGTTGGTGTTTTGAAAATTTTATTTCTTGAAAATCGAAGCATTGCAACGTTAGTTTTGGAATTTTGAATTTTTGACCGCCTTTTATTAGAAATTGCAAGCGAAACATGGGAATAATTCTTGTTTTTTTTTCTTGTTGAATTGGGAAGGCCCCCAAAATCGTCAATTTGAAACAGTAGTTTGTACCTATACATGTTTTCATACAACTTATAATTTGATTTTGTTGAATTTGTTGTTGGAGAGAGAAAAGACAACAGAGTGTATGGACCATACGATTTGTTTGAGAAAATCAATCGACCAACTGTTGATAATATAAAACAAGCGAGAGCTATAGTACGTTTTCAACGAATTGTTGGATACCCTATTCCCTATATTTTTGTATGTGTATGCGTTCGTCTCCCACAGCTAGCAGACAGGAACAAATTCAATAACATTAAAATAAGGCGTACGCCAGAAATTACGACTTTTTATTGGCAGGGCAATTACTATGAGCTCAGTGACATTTAATTTTAGCTTTCAGATCAATTTGAACAAAGCAAGACAAAACTCAATTTTTTACAAATTAGATTTTGAATTTAAAAAGCTATTACGGGTGTTTTTAACAATTTATTCTTGAACCACACACTGCTACGTAACCAAAAAATAAAACCGAAATGATCATCTCCTTACTTCAAAACGGCGAACGATAGTTAAAAAAACATTAAGAAATTAATGCATACTACAACTTTTGACGGAAACGTCCTTAAAAGTAGGCGTGTCCTAATTTTTTTTTTAATTTAAAGCACTAACTGAGCTTTGATCATTAGTCAATTTAAGGCATAATGTGTAAAACTACAGCTGAATCGAGTAGTTATTGAACGATCTTACCTAATTAAAGGTATTTTATACAAATCACGCCCTATAAGTGGGAGTAATGAAAAAATTCACGCGAAAAAATAAAGAGAAATATTTTTTAAATAACGAACGGAAAAAAGTTAAAATTGAATATTGGTACCTTAATTTTTTAAAACTTCCTTTTATTTTCTTTCATGAAAAATGAGCGCAAGCCACGCCCAAAATTCAAAAATTTGTTTTCATACACAAGCTCTAAGTTGGGCTTGTAAATGTATTATATAATTTATAAGTATACCAGGTATTCGCAAAAATACGTTTTTTGTAGTTTCTTATAAAAAGTGGGCGTCAGCCACACCCAAAATTATTTTTCTTGTTTTCATACACAAGATGTTTACGTACAACTATAATACCCAAACAATTTAAGGTTTTTTCCTCCAACATAAGGATCTTTTTTTTATAAAAATAGTACCAATTGATGGTTTAGTATGATAAGTGGCGGTCAGCCACTCCAAAGCTGAAATTTAGAGAAGTGTGAGAAATTTAAGCGTTGTGCTGTGATCGTAACTGTACAAAAAGCAATTTAATTTTGCCAAATAGAGGTTGTTGAACAAAAATGGCGATTGTGGGAGTGTTTGTGGGCGGATTTCACCGGTTTTTCTCTATGTTACAAACTCCACACCAAATACAATATTCCCATTCTATAGAATATAGGGTATACAAATTTATCTAGATTCAACCTGAGATCAAATCTAGGTTGTTTTTTTTGGCTTCATGGGAACATGGGAAGTGAAAAAATCGAGAGTGGTTTTTTGGTTGCATATAAATAATTATTTTTTTCAAAATTTTAATTTAAATTAATTAAAACAACTTAATTTACACAAAAAATAAAGTGCACGACTGGGTCGTACGAACTTGCTCTAATGTGTGACAGTGGTCTTAGGGTTTGAGATTATGGAAAAAAAAGCAGGGAAAAAATCATATGAAATTTTATTAATCACTTAAAAACTTTAGGAAAAAATGAATTAAGCCATCTGTTTTTTTTAATGTTTTGCATTTAAGGACAAACATTTTCAAAATCGCCGGACCAGCTTTTTCTAAAAACGGTTTTTTTAAACTTTTCGAAAACGTATTCCAAATTTTTTTTGAGTACCTATGTAGGTATGCCAAATTTTAGCACTTTGTAGTTTTTATCAGGAAAATAAAATTAAAAAAAAATGGTCAAACCGTTTTTGAAAAAACCAAAAATAAAAAAAAAAATTAACTTTTTTTTTTAAATCTCAAAAAAACTGTCTTTGAAAAATTTAAGAATGCATGTTATTTCGTCTATAAAAGGCTACTACATTATAATTTTTTATCGAAATCCGTCAAGTGGTTTGCGAGAAAATGTGATTTAAAAAAACGGTCCTATGGGAGGTACCGTTATAAGAAAAATCTGTTCCAATCAAAACATAAAGCTTACTCAAAAAATACCATTCAGAAAGTTTTATCAAAATCTTTAAAAATCGTATGGCAGGTACCGTTAGTTTTAGAGCTAGAATTCTAATACTATACTAATACTATATACATACCAAGTTTGAAGCAAATCAATCCCGCCGTTAAGTCTGTAGGTAAATATACAGACAGACAGAATTGTCGGACTCATTTTTTTAGGCTTCTCCATCATCGTAACGTCATGTTTGATTGTAAAAAAAAAATGAAAGCATAACTTGCCTTATAATCGCAAGTAAAAACATGGGTCAAAGTGTTAAATTGTAAGTAATTTAAAAGTTAAATTTATTTCCAAGAAAATTACTAATTTCGAACCATACTACACGATCTAGCTTAATATGCCGAACACCTTGCAGTTTTTAACATTTAACTCTTGTCCAGCTTTTAGATTCTCGTGTACGATTAATTGGATTTTGACCAAATTTATTAGTTTCATGTATTCGATTTAAAAAACGTACTTTTTAAACAGCTCTGATATTTAATGTTTCAAGCTTATAAACATTGTACGAACTGAATCATTTCTGCAAAAACACTTAAAACGGTCCTCAAACGTATATCGCAGTTAGATTAGAAGACACCTTCCATTAGTTTATTTATTTGTTTTATTAAAATATCAATTAATTGAATGTAAAAGCTTCAACATTTGGGGTTCTTAAAAAAACTTGGATACCTACCTACAGTCCAACGAAAAAAGCTGTTTATTCATTATTCGTTGTTAAAAGCAAAGTCAATTTTGTGTAGCTCTCAAGTTCATAGGTATAATGTACATACAAAGCTATCTTTATATTTTTCAAACAATGTGCGATGAAAATCTTAATTGAATTAAATTGTGCATGAAGAGTAGGTAGGCTACTTCATAAATGTACATGACTTCATAAAATAATTTGGTTCCTTATCTTTTCGAATCTTGAAATAATAAGTATATTTTTCTAAAAAGAGGGTCACTTTGCATGGCGAAATGTTTTTTGGGCAGATTTCCATTGTTAAGGAGAATAAATAGGTACGTGGAGGCTGGAGGGGTAAAAAATTAAGCCAAGGATTTAGTTTTGATTTTGACAAAGCATACTGAAAAATAATTTTTATTTAAAATCTCGAGGAACATTATGTTTTGAAAGGACAGAATATGAAAACTGAAACTACTTGATCGTCGTCACTCCAAACTTGTTGGTATTGCCCTTCTATCATCATTTAAAGGAAACATTTTGTGGATTCGGTCAAATAAGGCGAACATGCTTTTGCAGTCAAATTGGATTGCAGATTGTCTATGACAAAAGCAACGACACCCACATTTGATTGCCTTCAGAGTTCAGACACCAGATGTACAAAACAGGATTTCTTTTCTATGTTTTAGTAGGAAACACAAACGCCACAGATTTACTACAAGTGTAAAGGGAACGTCTACTTGGTCATGAAGAATTTTTAAGCAAATATGCAACGCAATTGATCAACGATGGATTGAAAAAGACCCCCTACTTGACTAGGGTTTCCTTAAGACTGCATTCCGGAATCCGGAGCGCTTATTTACACTTATAAGGAATTTTGTCAAGTCCTGCCATGTCCAACTTTAGAATCCCTGCTAAACTGATATGATGTTGGAAATGCTCGCTGTTCTGTCAAAGTTAATAGAGAATCTGCCGAAACCACCAGAGGCCTAAGACAAGGTGACGCACTGTCATGCGTCCACCCATACCATTACATCGGGCACCATTTTCAATAAATAGGCACAATTGCTTGGGTTTGCTGACGACATTGACGTGATAGGAAGAACAAAGCGAGCAGTAACCGGGGCCTTCACAACCATGGAGTCAGCAGCAATCAGAATGGGACTAAAAATAAACGAGGACAAGGAGAAGTATATGCTTTCATCAACAAAAGTCCAATCCCACCACCGACTTGGTCAGAACGTAACCATTGATAGGTATAACTTCGAGGTAGTCAGTGAATTCGTCTACCTGGGCACTGATGTAAACACAGGCAAAAAAAAATGCGTTAAAATCAAACGCAGACTAACTCTTGCTAATCGCTGTTTCTTTGGCCTAAATAAACAATTGAGGAATAAAGCCCTATCGAGAAGAATCAACGAGACACTGTATAGAACACTCATCATCCGGGTCCTGCTATAGCATGGATTCTCTCCTTATCGTATGAAAAGTCATTTGGAGTCTTCGAGAGAAAAATTCTGCGTACGACTTATGGTCCTGTCTGCGTAAACTAAGAAAACAACATTTCGTGAAGAGTATACAACGACGAACTATATGTGCTGTACAGCGACATAAGCCTAGCCAGAAAAAATCCAGATGGCTGGGCTGGGATTTACGAAATTGGTTTTTTGGTAATGCTAGATTTGTGATTTATGTATTATGAGGCGTCTGCTTTCGAAAAGTCTAAAATCCCTATAGCTATCTGGTTTTCAATTCTTGACAACGAATTGATAGGAGCAGTGATGGGACGCGTCGCACAAAAATCTTATCTTTGAGAAAAGTTAGCTTATAGATTCTGACACCGAAAACATTTTACAAACCGTCCTTTTCTAAGTCATTCCTATGTATACTATACAATACATCCTTTAGCAAACAAAATAACTTCTTTAAAACCCATTTGCTTGGTTGCTTTGTTTTCTTGTTAAGGTGTTCCATCATGTGAAGATAGCAAAATCAAAAATGTGGGTCGGTCGAAACAGGCAAAGATACTATCCGCAGGTTTGACAAGGCATTGCATTGTTTGTATGTTGCTTTTTTTTCATATCTCCCTTTTGGCTACCTATTCAAATTCAGAATATGAAACAAACACTTCAAAGATAAGTCCAAAACGGCTTATCTTTGACAGCCATAAATAAGTCATAAACGAACCTACCTACGCGCTTTCATTTTGATCAAATTCGGTTCAATAAAACAATAGCGACGCAAATCTTTTTATATTTTTAATATGACTGGCAAATCTGCTATCATCAGAAAATGAAAATGATTAAGTAAACTGATAACTTCAGTTAAAAACCTTACAAAGACTGTATAAACGCAATTTTGTTTAAGGTTCACCCAAGTGTAAGTGCCACTTTGTGTATGCCACGTCTTGTAAAATTCATCAACCAAAGATTAAGGGTACTACCCAAAGGTGTGTCGCCGTGGCCGTCGCCAATATAGAAAATGAAGAAAACCATTAAATACAAAAATAATCTAAACTTCACCCATTTCTTTATCTTATTCGCACTAATTTCGAATGGAAACAACACACACAAGCTATGTAAACAGAAAAATGTTAGGAAATCGATATAAATACCAGGAAACAGAATATAGAGACGGTAAAATGACTACGCAACTATAATATCTCGTCGATGAATTCAATGAGTATATTTCTTCAACGCGATAAGCAAAAACGCTACACAAGCTGAACAAGATCTAAATCTAATTTAAAGAGACAATGGAAGATGCATTTTTTGCCCATAAAACCATAGGTTTTGAATTACGAAAGCAAATCGTTAACATCCAGCCTTAGGGCATGAAGCACGATGGAAGAAACCCAAGAATGCCCAAACCACCAATCTATGAACGTCATCCTCTAAAAAAATCGAACTCTTCGCACAATATTGCGGTTTCTTACAAATAAATACATATTTTCTTTCCATAGGCTAGCTACATATGTGTCGAAATAGGTATTTTCTCTGCTTCTGTTTCTGTTGACTTGACACCTACAAAGCATTCATCCAAACCAAAACTGAAGCAGAAGTAAAGTATGAGGTAAGCTAGCTAAGTTAAATAAATAAACGAAAGAGCAAATAAGCAGGGACGGACTAGGAAACAAGCTCTACAACTGGGCTCCTGGTTCCTGGAACGACCAAGACACGATATTTTTTAATGTGAACAGAAAACGACATTCCATTCAAGATTTAACACTTCCACTTTTGAATGATGAAGAAAAGATAAGGGATTTCTTTCAAATATTTGATAAGGATAGAAGCGGTGGTGATTCGGTAATCGCTTCAGATAATTTGGATCTCAAGGCATCTATTGTGCTCCATTGTGAACGAACTAAATGATGTTTTGTAGTGGCTTGTTTGAGGCATTGCTTAGCTCTTCCCGGAGCCGGAGAGCTGAATTTCTGATGGAAGTAAGCGAAATAATCATTCCTTTCCTTTTTCGTAAGGTCGGACTCCATAAGTCGGTTAGGATGATGCCTATTCCGTTTGTATGTGTTCTCATTAAATTACTTCGCTTACGGCTATTTTATTTTTTTCTTCAAAAGTTCTTTACATTCCTGGATACTCTACAAGTGCTAGTAGTGAACCATCTGGTGTTTCAGAATTTGGGGAAATTCTGTTTTTACTCGTAAAATTTATAAAACCTTTTTTTATTTTTTTATTTTACTATAACCTCTCAGACAATATCGGTGAAGAGATCAGTCGAAGAATCACTCTTACCAATCGCCGTTCCTTCGGGCTTAGATGGCATCTAAGTAGCAAAGCCCTCTCTCAAAGGACCAAGGAGACATTATACAAGACCCTAACCATCCCAGTTCTGCTGTATGGAGCAGAAGCATACACACTGATGCAATCGAATGAATACAGGCTGGGGTGCTTTGAGAGAAAGATTTTTCGGGTGATATTCGGTCCTGTATGTATCAATGGAGTATTATAGAGGAGAAGATTCAATGACAAACTGTTAAAAAGCTAAAAATACAGCGGCTTAGGTGGCTGGGCTATGTGGAGCGTATGGAAGAAAAAGCAGCCACCCGCGAGTATTCATTTCCAACCCGGAGGGCCGAGGCAGTTCTGGAAGACCAAATCTACGGTGGCGTGAATAATTGGAGAACGACCTCAACCAACTTTACGTGCGCAACTCGAGGACACTGGCTAGGGACTGGTCTACCTGGCGAGGATTGTTGGTTGAGGACTGTCTGTGCTACCTTAAGTAAGTAAGTAGGTTCTTTTTTTGCGCTTGAATGTTCGTCGTTCTATTTGTTATAATTTAGAGTTGCCATTATTTCGGAAAAAGTAATTAAAAAGCTTGCCTGGTCATCCGGCTTTCATTCAAATTGTTTTAGCTTCTTTGAACTATAATCAGATTATACTCTCTCTCGCTCTCCTTCTCATGAAATGCAAACAAAAATAGTGAACTCTCTTCAAGACACAGAAGCCAGATGGACTCCATACGCTAAGAGACCTTTTGAACTAAAGATGATAGCGCAACCAACCAGTTCGATAAGGCAGCGTTACCAAGCTTTAATGAGTTTACTTTACAATAGACCTATTGAAGCAAAATATTTCAAATTAGTCGCTCTCCAACGTCGACTATGGGTTCGACATACATTTTTATGGCTTTGGTTGTCAGAATCTAAGAGAATAGTGCATTTTTTTAGATGGCAAACCGTTAAAAAAATTCCTGAAAATGAAACCATTCGCATCCCAAAGCTCTTGATTTTCTAAGTGGGAATTTGTATGTTAAAGACATTTTTCAGGTAGTTCTTCGGGGCGTTGTGGTAAGCATATTAGAATCCCACACCAAAATTTCTGGTTTCAACTTCTGATTCGTTTTTGCCTCTTGAGAGAAAATTGCAAACCTTAAATACATTTTTATAGGCCCCTAAGCCTCTGAGCAAACACTTTTTATTGGTCGATACCAAATCTCTTGATTCCTTGAATGCAATATCGTAAGAGCGACATTTGACAAAACGACTTGAAATGTAGGTAACCCAATCTAAAGGTGTGACTTTCCGAGAATGCACCTATTTTGCCTAGTATACTTGGATTGTCAAACTTCGTTTTGCAGCCAAGAACTCAGACGAAAACATTGGAAACCAAGCAAACAAAGCTGCGCTTTCTTGACTTGCTTTTAAGGTGCTCTTGTAAATTTATCATTTCAGGGTACTATGTAATAAGAAGTTGGATTCAGGAAAAGATAATAGTCTTTCTGTTTTCAGATCAATCCCAGATTCAAAACACATTACCTCATCTGAGCGAGCAGGGATTTGCCAAGTTCGAACGACCAAAATCTAAAAACAAATAGTATCGCCTTACATAGTCCAAAAGAACTCAAAATCAGGCCTTTCACTCATCTAATCCGCCCATGAAAATAGCTTACAAGAACAACAAAACAAGAAACCAATCTAAAACGAAAAAATAAAACTGGTCGACCTCCAAAACAGGTCACTTGCTGGCGTCGTGTAACTTGTTTCTTCACATTTTTCTTCCTCTCTAATAATTGTGTTCTGTTTACCGGTGAAGGTGATAGATGATGAAAATACAATTCTTTTTTTTTTCTTGCAATCAAGTTAGATTCGGGTAAAAATTGGGATAAGCACAAAATATGGTGCCCATGTCTACATATAAAGTATTTTTAGATTTTTCTTCATTTTTCCATTTCTACACTTCCTTGCCTTTCTTTGCCTCTTGGACCTTGGCCATTTGTTGTTCCGACAAAAATGAACGCAAACCTAATCGAATATTGGGTTATTAATTAGATTATCCACCAGACAAAGTCATGTAAGAAGAAGCGATCAAAAATTACGTAAACGATAGGTAAACCTTCTCCAGCAAATGTAAGTATAAGAAATCACACAAAACTCAGACCCAAATTAATCACAAAATTAAAAAGACAATTTCAAAACTTACCCGCAAAATATTGTTCTACAAAAACCGGCCAGATTTCTAGCTGACGACGATGATTCTCGCCGCCGATTACGATGATAGAAAACTGTATTTGGAGTTTGTTGATTCGATGGAGTTATACTAGCTCCTCCACCATCATTATTGCCGCCAACACTGGTGGAGGAGTAGTTTACGTGATATTCCGATACTGACGTCGTCGTTGTTGCTGTTGTCGGCAGAGGTACAAGTGTGACACGTTCTCTGCTTCTATCATTTCTGAGACGAACCTGTCCGGTTTGTCTGGTTGTGTTGTTACCACCACTACTGCTGCTGCCACTTGCTGTGCGACCGAAACCGAAAAGTCTACTGATGGCATTACCGCCACCGTCCATACGTTTGTTGATTCCACTTGCCATTCGATAACCATTGCCATCACCTGCTCCACCACCACTGCCACCCCCGCCAATATTGGCAGCCGATGGATGTAGTAATAGTTCAGTTTCTGAGTCACTCATTTCGTCTAAATCTCGCAGATACATTATTAATTATCTTTTATTTATTTTTCTTTAAACTTTCAAATTGTTTATCTCTGCACTTGCTGCCTGTCGTTTTATATTTTGTTGATTTATCAATTTTTATTTATCATATTTAATTTTGATAAGAGCAGTTTTATTTGATTTCGCGATTCGAAAGGAGAAGTTTTTGCAATTTTCCATTTGAGCAATTTGATGTAGTCTTTTGGTTAATTATTAATTAATAAGATGGTAAATAGTTTTTGGCAATATGTTTTATTGATTATAATGTATTAATTAATAAGATGATGTGGGTTTTTTGAGCATTAAATTGTCGTTTTATTTAAGAATTAAGATTTTTATTTCCTTTTGTATCTCGTATGTAGTTAGTTTGATTTTCTTATTAAAAAAAAAAGTGACAGTTTGTTTTGTTGGAATATGGAGGGGAAAATATTGTTAACGAAGAAAGATGGGGATATAGGAAAGGCACTGCCAGATTCGCTCGAGTTCGATTAGAATCAATTCCGATCACTGAAATCGTTTTCGGCTGGATCGAATAAATCAAGTGACAGCTGTCAAAAAGACCAACTACGAAAAAAGTATTGCAAGATTGAAAATCACACGTCTTAAAAAAACAAATAACACAAAAAACAAACGAAAAGTGTTGCCGTTCATAAAGGTGGCCTTACATGAAGCTGCAAGCCATGATCTGCAAAAAAAAGAAGATGCAAAATATATAAATCATATTTGTGTGAAGGGAAGGCCAAAATGCAGACGTCTTCATGGATGCAGATTATAGGAAAATTATGGATGCAGCTTGAAAATTATAGTGAAGACGAACATGTTCATCTTCATCGTTTGCGCCATGATTGTTGTTGTTGTTTTTCCGTCTGCACTATAATTTGTTGCGGCTCCATGTAAAGCCACTTTAATGGACGCATTGCCGCGGAAGCAAAATCATTATTTTCCTCTGAACCACTGACTAATAAGATACAGACCGCCAACTCATTGTATGGTCTCTCTTTTTGCCTTCAAGCTAAAAATCAGCTGACGTGCCATTTATTCTGAGAATGTGATGCTATCCCGTGCTTTTTAAATGGAAGCATAAGCACACACAAAAATAAATGACACATGCAGGGATGGTTGCCATCACGAAATGCACAGACATAGCTGTACACGTATTCACAGACACGAAAAAATATTTCAAGGGTGTTTCAGGCAAGAGGAATACGAGTTGGTCTGTGCTCTAAAAAATAAGATGAAGTCAGCATTCCCTCTCTCAATCTCACTCTCATATCCATTCACAGTCAGATGTCAAATGCTCGTCCGTAAAATGCGATAAGTTGCGTGTTAACTATACTGACCAGAAACCGTCCGCGCCGTTCCGGCTATTATATTTTATTTATCAGCCTTAAATCCAGCCTTAAATCCAGTTTATATAGGGAAGCTACGTAGGCTAGCAAGTTGGTCGAATAGTTCCTACCAGTTTGATAGTATTTCCGTTGAATTTAGATTTCAGATTTTGACAAAAAGAATTCATTTTCTTTCTATTTTCTTAAAGGTGGTATTCACGGATCACTCTTAATTTAAGAGCATAGTTAGTCTATTCACCTAGCAATATAAGTGACGGTTTACTAGATCTCTCGTAACACTCTTGAGTGGCTACGACCGCACTTTAAGTTTGCAAGGGATCTTCGAACAAAATAGAAAAAGCTGTTTCTTCGTAGCCATTCTCATTTTTTAAAATGTGTTGGTTAGGTGCCTTCCTTGTACAAACATAGGACTCTAGGGTTCGCTTGCCAAGCCTACAACTGTATATAAAACACAATGTGATGATGGCAGCGCTGCCTAGTGCTCACTGATTGCAACAGAAATTACTTTCTATTAATTGTAATATAGTTTGTATAGCGAAGGCGCTTTCCATATGATTTAACATAATTTTATCGAAAAAATGAAGTGTTTGTGCCGATAGTGTAGCAAAAATTCCTTCCCGATCCTCAAATACAGCCAAAAAAGCAAACCAGGGTAGCCCTCTGGTTGCTCAAAAATACATTTGAATGGAGAAAAATTATCCCATTGTAGTTTTTGGTGTTTTCAAGATGAATATTTCTTCTATTTCCTATAATCTTGATTTATGATGAATTTACATTTTTCTGCAACATCTTAATCTGAAAATTTCAAGAAAAGAAAATAAAATAAAAGAAAAGGAAAGAAAAGAAAAAAAGAAAAGAAGGAGAGAGCTATACGTCATTAAACAGAATAGTGAAAAGATAAACACATTTATGCGTACTCGTCAAGATGAACATATTTGTATCGATCTTGATTTCTTCTACTTCCTATAATCTTTATTTATAAAGATGTTCTTCAATTTTGTCTCCCCTCCCTATCGAATTAGTATGATTTTTATATATTTTATCCTTCTTTTTTTTGCAGAAATCAAGATGCAGAACAATGTAAATTTACCATTCTCAAGTAAAATAGTTAAACAAAAAACAGCAAGAAAAATCGACTCCTAACGGATTTCATTTATAAGAAATGCCCACACTACTGGCAGTGCTTCTTTCGTTAAAAAGCTGCGCGAAAAAATGTAAACAACATTCTGTACGCTACGCATGGCTTGCCCGAAAACATTTTACTTGACTGACATCTCTGCTTCGCTTTCAGTTCAGTTTCCCTTCAGCGACGGGGAATGTGCGATAAACAAGAGATAAGAAAGAAAAGGATACATTCCTCCGTCTAAAATCTGAACCTGAAAAATTCAATCGAATTCCAGAAACCAGAATCAAAAGCAATCTGGTTGTGGTGTGGACGTTAAGTTTATTTTTAAGTGAAAATACTTTTATTTTCTCCTAAACCAGTGCCAAACAAAAAGTGAAAGAAAAGTCAAGCAATCAAGCCAGAAAATTTTCCCTTCCCTACTTTGGCTATGCTTAATCTTTTCGGAACAACAAAGAAAATGAAAGGCTACAAGGTCACTGATAACGCCAGGACTAAAAAATATGGAATCGGAGCTAATTCATTGAAAATGCTACTCGACAAAGCAAAGTTAAAGTTTCCTGTAAGTATTTTTTTTTACTGCCTTCCTAATATTTTTCACAATTTAAAAGAAGAAACAGAAACAGAAAGTTTCAAATAAATTGCGTCTCAGTTTAAATTTTTTGCAAGGACATTATTCTTCCCGGAACTCAGCCCATTCTCGGTATCGGTAGTCTTTCAATGTCACTGCTTCGCTTCCAGCCTCCACCTCCACTAGTAGGTATACATTTATATAGAAATTCTCCCCTTTTTTTTGTATACCTTTTTATACCCACGTATCCTAAAACTCGTGCGTCCCTTTTTGCTTCTTCCTTTTGTTGTTGCGCATTGAAAAAAGTATACGAGTATTTGAAGGAGCAGCAGCAGGAGGAGGAGAAGAAGCTGTTGGAAGTTGGAACAACCTGTTGCTTGTTCCTGAACTGAACAGAGTGTGTAGTGTATTATTTCCTTGTCAAGGTTGATTTCATGTGTATCACACAATGTAGAGCAAGGACATTCAACTTTTAACTTATTTGTGTGTTCCTTATTTTTACTATGAATTGTGTGAATGTTGGTCATGGTCGTTTGGATTGGTTTTTTAGACATTTCCATCTAAATACTTTCTTTTCATTTCGGTTTTGTTGTTGTTTTTGTTGCTATTCTAGGACTAATTGTTGCGCTATGACAACATCAACAACAACAACTAGGTACTATTGCGAGACCTTGCCTTGCTTTTTCGAGGTTTCTAGGTTTTTGGGTCATTGTTATTGTGTAGTGTTCAGTTTCCGTATTTGGGCAAATGTATAGTTCTAGTTTTGGATATGCAATTGTGATTTCTATTGAGTGAATTGTGATTCTGTTTCGAGGACATCGATTGCTCGAGGCAATATAACATCAAGGGCGCTAGAGCTGGTGCTGAAGCTGGCTGGAAAACTTGTGTGTACAAGGATTTCGCAATTAAGTTGGAAGGTTTCTTTTTCGCAAACGGAAATGTCAGTAATTGAGGGTCACATTGGCGACAGCGACAGGAAGTAGGTGTACCCAGATACGTCTGGGGAGAAAGGGCAAATATGTTATTCTAAGTACATATATGTGACAAGATTCTTACCTTGGATTAGTTTCTCTTCTTAGAGTATTCCTTGGTAAGAGTCAAGGTTTTTTGTTGAAATGTCTTACAAATTTATACCTTGAGTTCTGCCATGTAAAGTTTGCACAACTCTGATTATGATTAAACTTCCTTTTAGTCGCAAACTCGCCCTCTATAAAGTTTAATGTGTTCTTTTTACTTTTTTTATTTGAATCCTCCATCTTCCTTTTTTTTAACCAGGCGTTAGACTGTGGACTAGCTGATGAAGTTATGGGGTTCTGGTTCTTGAGTTGGTTTGAGCATTGTTTTCATCATCAGGTCCTGTAACCCCGCTCAGGGAATAGATATCTTAACTGTGGCCACATCTTTCTCTGGCAATTACCTTCTGCTATACCTAACTGGTGACTTCCATGTTGTTCTTCGTCTTTCGACCCGCCGTGAACCCTAAGGATTCCATTCAAAAGACTGCTTTGCAATATCTTTGTTTGGTTTCCTAAGTATGTGGCCAATCCATTGCCATTTACGCTTTCTTATGTGGACGTTCAACGGCTCCTCACTTGTTATGTGCTGTTTTTCTTTACAGGAGTCCGAATCTTGACAGCATGTCTACTTGTAAGTTAGATGTTTTGTCAAATTCAATTTCCCGAATTGTTTCCCATTGTCCTCACACTGAATTCGTGATTACGGGCGACTTCAATGTACACAATTCAAGTTGGCTCCGCTATTCTGGCCTAACAACACTCGAAGGAAGGTATACCGAGATCTTTGCTGAGTATAACCATCTTACCCAGCTTGTCGATGAGCCTACTCGTATACCGGATGTTGATGGGCATTCCGCCCATACTCTTGACTTGTTCCTTACTTCATATCCTGATAAATATACTATTAAAGTAACTTCTCCATTTAGCACCTCGGACCATTGTGTCATTTCAGCTAATTTCTCGATCTCCAACCATCCAGTTAAAGAAAAAATTCCCACTAGGACCGTTTGGCAATACGAGAAAGCCAACTGGGACGGTCTGAATAATTTCTTTCTCAACTTTAACTGGTCATTATGGTTCCTCGATAACGACATTGATGCCAGTGCTGAAATGATTACCTATAGAAGTGATTTTTCTTGGAATGAGAACTTTTGTCCCTCACAGAACAAAATGTACCAAACCAAAAGAAAAGTCTTGGTTTACCGAAGAGTGTAAAGAAGCTATCAGGTTGAAAGAAGTAAGCTTCCGATCCTACAAAGCCAACCCAACAGAGGAACATCGGAAGAAACACAAACAAGTTAGGAACTCGTGTAACTCCGTTATTCATAAAACGAAATTTTTACATGACCAGAAGTTACATCAAAAAATTCTGCAATGTCCCAAAGGCAGTAAAAACTTGTGGCATTTGTAAAAAACGTCAAGAACTCAACGTCATCATCAGTTCCTACGCTCATCGTCGACGATAAACCTATTGTCAGCTCTTCAGAGAAGGCAAATATGCTCGCAGCTCATTTCGCTGCAAGTTCTACGTTGCCTGCAAGCAACAATGTCCCTCCTGTACTTGAGAACGTTAATTTTTCCATGCGACAGGTATTTTTCCGCACTCGTACAGTAGTAAGAGTTCTTCAAGATCTTGATATACACAAATCCGCTGGCCGGGATGGTATACCCCCTATTCTTCTGAAGAAGTGTTCTTCATCGCTGGCAAAACCACTGCGTCAGTTTTTTCATCGCTCCTATCGTTCAGGAATCTTTCCTAGTAGATGGAAAACAGCATTTGTCCTGCCCGTCCCAAAAAAGGTGACTCCTCCTCCCCCTCCTCCTACCGACCAATTGTACTTACGTCCCTTCTTTCCAAGGTCATGGAAACGCTGATAAATCGTCAGCTCAAGAAATATCTCGAAGATCGGGAGCTTTTAAATGACCGGCAGTACGGCTTTCGCAGCAATCGTTCCAATGGTGATCTGATGACATATCTCACCCATTATTATTGCGCTTGATATTTCAAAGGCATTTGATGGAGTTTGGCATGAAGCTCTTTTATGCGAAAATGCTTCTGGAGCGTTCAATACAAGTTGTATTAGACGGTTTCAAGTGTGCCCCAGGGCTCTGTTATGTCTCCGACTCTCTTTCTCATTTTTATAAATGATCTCTTTCCTGTGACTTCTAATCCATTAAATTGTTTTGCTGACGACTAAACCCTCAGCTTTTCATATACGTTTGATAATTCACGGCCTTCGCGTTCGGACGTGTTATTACAACGATACCGTATGATAAGCTCATTAAACTCCGATTTAAACAGCACTGTGAATTGGGGTATTAGAAATACATACCCCCGTGCCATTATCCATGAATGGTACTTGCATCGAAGAGGCCGAAAAGCTTTCAGTACTCGGTATGTGTATCAGTGACAACCTTCGTTGGAATGATCATATACTTCAGATTGCCAAGAATGCTGCAAGATGCTTGAGCTTCCTTAATAGATGCAAGAAGTTTTGTACCTGGCTGCAATTTACTAAGCTTTTATACGCCCTAAACTTGAGTATAACTCCCACCTCTGGGCAGGTGCTTCTCAAACTTTTTTTTACCTGCTCGACAGAGTTCAGAAAAAAGCGCTAAAATTGATAGGAGAGAGAATCATGATGGAAACATTTCCATTACTCGAACATCGTCGAAATGTCTCATGTCTTTGCTTATTTTTCCGGTTCTTCTACAAAAAATGCTCACTCGAGGTAGCCAGCTGCGTTCCACCCTTTAAACATTTGCCCCGTAACACTAGTCTTGCTAGGAACGCTCATCAGTTTACACTTGAGCCCAATTTCGGGCGTACCGTCAAATATAGGGATTCTTTCTTTAGCCGAACAACACGAATGGGGAATGAATTGCCTGGCACAATTTTCCCTTGCCATTTCGATCTTCAAACATTCAAGATCAATGTTCATCGACACCTCCTTCCCCTTCCTCCCTAACTTCCTATCGCTCGCGCTGTGACTTATCATTAAAAGAGCTATAACAAACCCCTTGAGCGCGTGTGCCGTTTAAAAAAAAAAAGATATCATCGGCGTAGTCTAAATGGCTTAGCCTTTCAAACGTTCTCCATTGAATGAGCTGCCTCTCCGTTGTACCCACGCTGGCCGTCAAAAAATCATCTATCCAGCAGAAAAAGAATTGGCGATAGAACATTCCCTTGTCTCACAATCTGACGCAATTCAAAAGAGTCGGATAGCTGCCCATTATGCAATTCTCGGATATCTCCTCTTGCAGCGTTTTCCGCATTATCAGCGCGCCCGTCTTTCCTCTCCCTCCTGTCACGTATCACACAACGAGCATTGTTTTACGCAACGTATTCTGTTAATTTTGGTTACTAAGAGTGTCGCACTGCCACGATCTTAAGTTAAATCTGTGCTGTAATGCTCTGCCAAGATCTCGAGCTGGTTGCAAGATTGGATTTATCGTTGTCTGAGAGGTACATCTTAATGACCCGGTACCACAGACCGCTTCCAACAGCGAACTGGGCGACGTTGACGGCAAGCATAGAAAATGGCCTGGAGTAGCCATTCACTTTAAGGAATGTCTGATAACATAGTAAGGCATTGCTGACTAGCAAAGCTAGTTGGGAGACAAAAGAAAATATGGAGGTCAACAGTGATACAGTAATCTGCGTCTCACAGTATGGAGTCGCGGTCACAGCTGAGTTGTAGTGCTGAAAAACGAGAAATGGAAAAATGTGGTTGTCAAACTATGATCCAGGAGGAGGTGCAGTGTTGCCGGCAACATCAGATTCCGGGAAACAAGAAAAAGAAGAAGACTGTCACGTCAAAGGTTCTGGGTTAATTCCATAGTTCCACCCAATATTTTTCCGGGGTATCTTTGCGAAGAAGTGATGATTTTCCTAAGAGTTACTCTTAGACGTTTTCTTAGATCAAAGCGTTTCGGATTCAGCTTTTGACTTTGTCCAAAGTTACCTGTTATCACTTACGATCTGTCCACCTAAGATTTGTTCTCTCGGTAGCATCTTGCTCAAGCAAAAACTTACATGTATCGATGGCAATACCAAGAAAGTTGTGATTAGTTAAAATGGGTAATTTTATTCCTTGTTTGGCACGTTTGTCGGCTTTGCAGTTCCCTGGAATGTCTCTATGCCCTGGCAATTAACAGAGGTTGGTGTTAAACTGTTCCGCCATCTGTCTGAGAGGTGATTGAAAGTTGAAAGCTGCTTTGGAGTTAGTGGAGATGGATTCTAAAGATTGCAACGTGGCTTGGATATTCGAGAAAATGTTGATGTCATTAATAGGTATCACGTTGTCTTGAGCGTTTCTCGACTTCGAAGTATTCGATGCCTTGGGGGTTTTTCTAAAATCTGTCAAAGTATGAAAACAAATTAGAACCGCACTGCCAGGAAAAATTCCCAATACACGTCAAAGCTTTCAACATACACAAAGCCACATAAGGTAAACTGATACCTCTGTTGTTTGCGAAGTTCAGAGATTCAGTTTTTATTAAAAATAAAATGCACGACTGGGTCGCACGAACTTGCTCGAATGTGTGACAGTGGTTTAGGGGCTTGAGATTTTGATAAAAATAAAATTTTCAAAATTCTTAAATTAATTAAATAATTTACTTAAACTAATTTGAGCTGAAAAAAAAGTACGCCATTTTATTTCTTGGTTCATTATTTGACCTTTATGCAACTTCTTTTCGAAACGGGTTCTTAATCGCACGTGTTAATATTTTTGAAAATTTCGTTAAGTGTGAATTCTTTTCTTTATTTTGTATAACATCAACAACACGTGATTTTTTTTAAATACTTAAAATATATTGCAACACATCAACAATCAACATTAAAATCACCTAACACTCATGTCATCATCCAAAACTTTAAACAAGAGGATCTAAGTGAACTCTAATTGCAGATAAAAGACTGTCATATTTATCTCTCCACCGATGGCTTTGAAGTCTCTGATGAGGACTACTTTCAATCTCTGGAACCACAAACATTGTTTATCATCGCTGGACCCGATGAAATAATAACAACCGGTAAGTTAAATCAAGTAAAGCTTTCAATATCACAAGGATTCACTATTGCTATTCGTATTCCTTTTTCAAGATTCTGACTTTGAATACGAAAAGCTACGCCAAAGATCTCCACTCCTCAAGGTAGCTGACATCATTTACGAATTCATCGAACGAAATCCTGACAAATTCAAACGTATGATTTGTGAATATGAAAAAAAGAAACCACAAATCGACAAAGAGAAAGCCCACCTAAGTTTGCGCAGTGAGCACTCTGAATGGTTCGAAGGGCAAGAAGAACGTTGCAATTCCAAAGAAGAAGCAATGTCGCGACGAGCTCAGGATCGCATTCGTAGTTATTACTACAAAACAAAGGACGAGCTCACTCGAAACAAACTCTATCGCAGCAATGCCAAGGCTCGTGTTTTGTTCGATAGGATTCTGGAGAAATTCCGTTACCTCCTTATTGGCTGTGATTATTTTTCAATGATATTCAATCGTAGCTGTGTGAAGAAACATGAGTTCCTTAAGAATGATGACGACCACGATGATGAAACCGATGCCAGGCCTCTGCCAAATAAACGTTTGAAACAAATCATCAAAGAATACACAACCAAGAATGAATTGCTAGACGAATGGTCAGTGTCATTGTGTACGGACTTGGGAGACTTTTATTGCCAAGGACCGTATAGTGAGAATCAACCATGCAACAAGGATCATTGCATAAATCCTTATGCTTCGAGGGAAAATTTAATTCTCTTCCAAGTGTGGAATCTTGATCATCAGATTGAATTATCTCGGACGATATTACCATCACTGATACAAAATGTTCAAGATTTGGTCGACAATCCAAACCAGAAATGTCCCATTCACAAGAAGAGGGTTGTAGATATAAGTGTCTTGGAGTATTTTCTAGAGATCTTTAGTCTTAAAAATCTCAAGCTGGTGCATATTGTGTGCCATGAGAAGGTACAACGGTCAAATGTTTCGAATGGACGTTTAATTTGTGAAAACTGTCATGAGTACAAAATTGTTAAGGAATTGCTCGATGTATCTTGCCCCGAGGAGGTCGACGCTTGTTGATGGTATTGAGTTGTTTTTTTTTTTTATTTTTCAAAAGTGGAATGGCTTTTAGTTTCAAAGATTTTAAAAGATTGGTTGCTTAAACTTCTAGTGTAGTGGTTTATGTAGGTTAATTTCTTTCTTGTAGCTGCAGATGTTAAGTTTTGCTTTAAGTACCTTTGACTTGGGTTAAGTTGTATTCGGTTCAAAAATCGACTAAAGAGCATATTATGAAGCTTATTCGTTCATCTCAAATAAGTCAGGAATTCTTAAAAACCTTGTTTAGTTGGTTCCTTTGTACAAACTTACTTTCAACTCTGGTCATTTGAAAGGAGTTTGATTCGGGTTGGGTTTTTTTAATTTAAACTTTAACTTTCATCATTTTAATATTGGCTTTCTTTTTCTAAATTTTTGGTGGAATACTTATTTTCCAACAATAATTCTTGTTTGCTTACTAATTACGTAGTATACTTCTTAAATGGCCCTTGTAGCCGGAACTGATCCTGTCCTGTATGGACAAAAGTATTGTCAAAGCCAAACCCATGTACGAAATCGGTTCCTTTTTTTTTAGTTAAAACTAAATTTTATGATGCTTCTGTGTTACCTTCTGTAAATCATTTTGGGACTGCCCATAGTCAAAACATTTAAAAGAATGGAAGCAACACTCATTTTCAATTGTCCCTTTGAAAAAAAGCTTCTCCGTAGCTTGGAAATTTTGAAGCATTCACTTATCTATGTTGCAGACAGTCAAAGAGGTCTTTGATACCAACCAAGATGATTAGAAAGCAGCGACATGCTGATGACTCAAAACTATCCACCCACAGAATAAAATAAAGTTCATCCCAGTCTGGAACAACAGAAATACTCAGATGATAAAATATGTTTCAACTGGCAGTACTGAGCTGCCTGCCTTCAAAATGTTTCTACTTAACTCCTTCTCTAGTAACCACAGCTGAATACTACTCTAATCCTGCCCCTTCTCACGCCACATCTCAATTTAAGATTTGATCTCTAAAAAAAAACCACAAAACTAGTTTAAGAAAGTTTCCCAATCTCATCAAGATGGCGTACAGTTGCTCGGATTTCATGATAAATTCAAAAACTAAGCATGAAACATAACTTACCAAATTTTTCTTCAAAAGAGATCCACACAGGATACATAATTTCAAATAATTTTCACTTGAGGGTTGTAATGAAAAGACTGCTTTACTTGTGTTCATTGGTCGTCCTCAGTGTATGTCCAATCCAGCGCCAGTTTATCTGCGTGATGTCTGCATATACTTTTGTTTGACCAGTTCTAATTCATAGTTCGTTGTTGGATATGGTTTAAGGCCACCGGATAATTGAGCTCAAACAGTTCCAACTTGGTAAAAGCTAAATTTTCTGGAGTTCCACACCGGAGAAAGGATTACGAATGCATTATCAGCTTTGTTTATTCTGCTGACATCCAGATCTGTTCCACCATCACGTGACAAACTTCCAGGCAGTGGAATTGAAAGATCTCCTTATTGTTACTTGTCCCAAAATAATCTATAATCTGTTGTTCGTTCCGGCTAGTGTGCATTATTTTTTGTCCTCGGCGTTAATCTTAAAACCAGGCAATTATATATTTTGTTGAAGCGAGTTTAGTTTAGGTTTGACGGCTTGCAGAGGGAAACAAGTTCCACTCCACCACACTCAGGTCTATTATTTTAGACCCATTGTGATACAAATTTTGAGGGCTTACCATTTCCTCACTTTACCATACTTGTTTTCATTCAATGTTGCTTCCAGTCATCCGGTCCCGCGTGTGAACCTGAAAGATCAGATATTGCACTCTGCGACAACTGCTCGATATTATCGAAGTAGTGTCTGCCAAAAGGCTTGGGCAGTGACAAGTGAAGAGGGTTATATCTGTTAAATTATATAAAAGTCCTTTAGCTTTACCGCAGGTACCAATAAGAAATCTTAATTAAGCTTTACGAATATTAATCTTTATTCGACGAAAATATTTTTCAGATTGATTATTTTATAAAACAAAACTTGATATTTACATTATAAAGTTTTGTAGTCTATTATAATAAAGTATTCAATGTAATCTATTGAACGTTTGAGAATGATCTTCAACAATATCCTCATGATCATTCTCGTCATTGCAGCCTCTGCAGAGGTCTTCTTCAGTTAGACGTAGTTTTTTGGCGTGGTATCTTGGCATGTTATGCCCAGTAAGCACCCCTACCAACGTTGCAACTGTTCTTCTATGTTTTTCCATAATTGTTTCTGTTCTTTTTCGGGCGTATTTAGGCCATAGTTTTCTTGCAATCTCACATGAGTTCAGATTAGCCTATCTAGTGTTTGCTTCTGATAGGATTGCTGTTAAATTTCATAAAAGTCCTCAAGCTTTACCGCAGGTACCAAATAAGGAAATAAATTAAGCTTTACAAATAGGAATCTTTATTATAAGTAAGAAAATATTTTTCCGAATGACAACAAAACTTGATATTTTACATTATAAAGTTTTTTAGTCAATTATTTTAAAGTGTTCAATGTAATATATTGAACGTTTAAGTATGAATTTTAACCATTACATCTGTTACTTTGCATTTGGGATCACATAGAGAGGGTTTTATTGTTTCTTCTATAAATTCAAGGCTAAGATCTGATCCCTTTCTTGCCACTTCGTCAGCTTTTTCATTTCCCTGAATTCCCTTGTTTCCGGAGACCGCCAGCAAAGTGTTATATTGTGCTGAGAAGAAAGAACCTTAAGTTTTTCGCTACTCCTTTTCACAAGCTTGGATTTTATTTCGACAGTCTAAACTGCTTTTGTTGCTGCCTGACTATCGATAAAAATGGTAACACCGTCCCGCGGTATTTCCAACATTGATTCCTTTCTGGCTGCTTTCTTTACTACTAGAACCTCTGCTTGGAATACACTGCTTGAGTTGGGTAATCTGATTGAGCTGCTAATTTCTAAAGCTTTCGAGTAGAAGCGCTCCCATCCCAATGTTCATTGTTGATCCATCTGTGAAGATGGATTTAATTGAGATCTGCGGGATGTTGTTCTTATTCCAGTCCTTTCTGCTTGGGAATATACATCAAATTGTTTGTCAAAATCAAGATGGGGTATAATGTAGTCAGAGTCTTCATTAGTTCCCAAATAATTAAGTTATATTTCTGAGTGCCCCGTTGAAAAGTTCTCCCAATAGTTAGATTGGCTTATTATGACGGTGCTTTTTGCTGCCGTTTCTTTCATGTACAGATCAATGAGCAGCAAGTTTAGTATTGTTTCCAGACCTTCTGTTAGTGTCTCACTTTTTGTCAATGCTTTAAGATTAGTGAGTTTAGCACACTCTGGTTAGGGGCAAGGGGCTTTGTTGACTTTAAACCAGTGCCGTTTGCTAATAACCAGATACCATCGGTTGTAAACTCTCTTTTGAAATCACAAGTACTCAGCGATCGTGATACTTCATTTGGTGTTAGCCATCACTGTTCTATCGTATCTCTTTATCTATTGTATTGTTTTATTTATAGAAGCCCAAATTTAGACAGACATGTCTTGGACTGATTGTTTCTATTTTTTGAAATGTGTTCAATTCATCTTGGTCCAATTGCAGATTACTTAAAGGAATCTGGTTGCAATTTTTGAGTTCTAGATGAATTCCAAGAAAAAGAACAATTTCAGCAAACTAATACTTAGCGCCAATTGCATATATATTGTCCGGCTGCAAAGCAGCTCTTCAACTCCTCCTGGCAACTGGTCTTAGCTGTGTCCACGACTGAATACCCTGTGAACGAGCTTTGCAGAGCATTTCCATGTTTCGGACGCATATCAGATTTCACGTTGGATTTGAGCTCCACGCAGGAGAAAGGATTCGAAATGCACTATGGGCTTTGTTTATTCTACTGTTAACATCCAGGTCCGTTCCGCCATAGAGTGCTATGAAACTGCCCAGATAAGAATAACTTGTGTGCTTTGGCCCGTAGTAATTATGTTGGTCTTATTTGATTTAAGCCAGTCGTGTTGTTTGCCATGAGACATTATATCTTTAGCAAAGTCTATGTGGCCAATTTCACCAACGTTTTGTTTATCGTTAGGCCTTCGTTGTTTCTCCGACTTTTCTGTGGTTAAACCAGATTGAGCTTTTGATCCGAGTTTCAATCACAATTTTAATATATTGTTTTATTTATAGAAGCCCAAATTTAGATAGAAATGTCTAAACATAACTGTTTATGTCTCTGGATTGTATCACATTCCTCTTAAAACTAAAATTAAAATTAAATTTATTTTATGTTAGATATTAATACAAACCTTTACTTTTTAATGTGTTGTTCTTAGCGTATAAATTTTCCCCAAAAAACCCAATAAGAACTAGTGCATGTACATGTACATATACAAACACTCGATTTAAAGTCGCTCAACTAATTTTAATCTACGAGACTGATAGTTAAAATCTAGTTGCTTGTATGCGCTTCTTTTTTTATTATACATTTGTTCTCATTTTTAAATCGAATTGTGTTTTGTAAATGCGCTAGGCCTTGCTTGGTTTTGAGACCCTATTATTAAGTTTCCGAAAGTAAGTCGGGGTTGTTCTCTTTTTGGATGGTAGCTTCTTGAAAATCTCCTAAAGCCAAAACAACGTTAATAAAACTCTTGTGAGGTTTTTTTTTTAAAGGTTTTATTCTCCAACCAGCTCTCTTGATTAAATAAAATCTTAGCTTTGAATGTAAGTATTTTTTAAAATTTCGTTTTCAATGATTTATAATCGATTTAAAGTTGTTGCTCAAAGTCTCCACCAAGCATAAAGCTAAAATTAATATAAAACAGTGTTGTTAAACTCTATTAACTTAAATATAAGCTTTATTGTTGGTAAATACAATAATTAAAAAAAAAATAACCTTTATCAATAATATTATGCAATAAACTATGCTTCAAAAAAAGCTGTAGATTAAATAAATAGGTAAATTGTTACTAGTAGTTGAAAATGTTAATTAGAAATAAATATAAAATATATATATATACATACAATAAATATACATAAAACAAAAAATATAGAGTGACAAAATATGCTTTAACTTAATGTAAATCTAATTAAAATTGGCAATTATTCCTTCCACTTTCTTGTTACAAGTCTATTTGTTAGTTATTACTAGAATATTTTACAAAGTGACATCCATATACAAAATAAAACAATATTAGGTACATGAATTATGTATTTGTTTTTAATGTATTCATAAAAAATTTACCTTTATCTTCATATACACATACCTATTTAAAAAGAAAACGGTTAACAACTACATATTATAAAATAAACCATGTCTGGGCTTAAATAAAAAGAGAGATATTGAATATAACAAAAAAAAAAAATATATTGTTACATGGATTCAATAAATACATATATATATTTATATACTGTTAAAACTAAATACATAAATACATTATATTATATACATACCTACTATATATATATTCAGAATACCGAATAAATTATTGTTAATTGAAAAACAAAACTAGTTTCTCTTTTTCTTTGTAAAGCTAGCATTAGACGGTCCTTGTAAATAGCCATTGCAATGACACTCTGACGTCACAGAAAAAGTGTCCTTGTGCAGTCAGTACATGGTCATTATTGACAGTGTCATTGCTACCTACAATGACCATTACACGAATGAACCAAATCTAACATTGTTGTCCCAAAATACATACTTTTGCAATTCGGTGCCCTTGCAAGGACAAGCATAATAATGACCGTTACACGACATGATCACATTGACATTTGGTGGTTAATGAAACCGCCCTGACAAAGGACATTTTTGCCGTGAACATCACATGAAAAATAAGTTGGTCATTGTTAAAAGTAAATTTGACGTTTCAGGGACATTTACAAATTGATTGACAATCACGATTGTCATTGTTTTTGCTTAAGAAAATATTTACGTGAGTTTTGTGAAATTTGTCGCTTATAAATTAAATTAAAAATAATATATATATGTATGTACATTATGTAATAACAAATATTGTTATGATATGTCATACTACAAAACAAAGTTGGAGATGGCGATTCTCGCAGCCTACATATTGGAGAGCACGGGCCAATATACAGACCGCCAATTCGTACTCCTCTTGCCTGAAACACCCTCGAAATATTTTTTCCTGCCTGTGAATACGTGTACATCTCTCTCTGTGCATTTGTAATGGCAACTACCTGCGTATGCCATTTATTTTTTAGGTGTGTTTGCTAAATGGGTTTTAAAAGCAAGGGAGAGCGTCACACTCTCAAAATAAATGGCATATCAGCTGATTTTTAGCTTGTAGTTGTAGGCAAAAAGAGAAACCATACAGAACAGTGAGTTGGCGGTCTGTGTCTTATTGGTCCGTGTTGGAGAGTAGCAATGAAGGCGACGACGATGACAACAACCAAAGGAGAACGCCAATAGTTCGTTCTGTGTTGTCCACACAATGGTTGTTACATCGTGAAACAGAAGGCTTCGGTGTAAAATTGCTGCGAGAATTGAGAGCTGAGTAACCAGAGCTTTATCGGAATTTATTGCATATGTCAGCCATTAATAAGAAGAGCGGACACAAATATGCTAACGAGCATCTCCGCAGAGGTACGATTAGTTCTGACGCTGCGTTACCTGGCCAGTAATGAAATTGCCCTTCAAGCAAAATCACTGACTTCCAATTTTCTGAGTCATTTGCGGATTCGCTTGAGTTCGCGTTTTTTGAGGTCTTTCATATATTGCATCACGGACCAATAAGATACAGACCGCCAACTCACTGTATGGTCTCTCTTTTTGCCTACAAGCTGAAAATCAACTCTCCCTTGCTTTTTAAATGGGAGTAGTAAACACACCAACAAAATAAATGGCACAAACAGAGATGTACATGTATTCACAGACACGAACAAATTATTCGAGGGTGTTTCAGGTAAGAGGAGTAGGAGTTGGTGGTCTGTATTGGTCTGTGTATTGCATGTATATACTCAATTTATAAGAAAGAGAGTCGATAGTCGATAGAGAGAATAAAGAAGGTAAAATTTAAAATGAATAAAAGTGATTATTATAAAATGAATCGCGATGATGTTGCATTTATTTGCAAACGCGCAAAAAAGAAAAATGACGAATTTAACGGAGAAAACATTAAAAAACCTAAAAGCATAATAGTTTCAGAAACTCAGTAAATTTTTTTTTAAATCCGTTTTGGGTTCATAGTTCGCTGAGTGGGGGCAAGCTCGCTCTGTATCTCTTTCTGCGCAAGCAAGTCCGTGGGAATTCTAATTTCCATACTAAATGGAGTCGACAAACGACGTTTTAGTTTTACGGCTCCGTATTTGGAGTCCGTTTGCGGAGCCACCATATACTAATTTTGACTCCGGTTGCGGATCCAAATGGAATCCATATGCTTGAAGGGTGAACAACAAAACCACCATAAAAAGTGGTCATTGGGAGCAAAAATGGCCTGGCAAAAATTCCTGCCTGATAATTGTTGGGACAGGGTCTTCGCAAAGACCACTTGTCAAAATATTGGTCCCATCAACAATGGCAGGGCTATTACACGGTCATTGTAATGAGTCTTTGGAAGGACCCACAAATACGTGGCATTGTGCTGGTCAGTGTATGGGTTTTCGCAATGACCATTACACGACAAGACGACTTTGCGATCGATAAATATGTATGTACGTCAAATGACGTTTACATTAGCTTTGTTCCTTATATGCCGAAAAAAAAACAAATTTCTACGAATTTCAACCAATTTCTGTTTCTTAACACAAAAATTGAAAATGGAGCTCACGAGATTAAAAAACATTTTCTCCTCCTACCAAATTTAGCTCAAGAAATTTCTTTGAACAGATATCTTTTATGAGTTCTGTCAAAGTTCAAATTTGACAGTTAAACAAAAATTTACTTGCAAAATTTATAAATCCATGGGCATTTTAGTGCTAGTGTCGTTATTTAAGTATACAATGCAAATAGCAGTGGCGTAGTTTGGGTTATGGGTTGGGGCTGCCCGGGACAGAACTAATTTTTGTCTCCTCTAGTATTTTTTCACACAATAAAAAATATAAAAAAACCTTTGATATCGACCGGTTATATAACTTGGTGAAATTCTCTTCAAAACTTTGTTAATTGTCCTTCCTACTACTTTCTACCAAGTGCAGCAAAAATGAAGCCGCAAATATACCATATCGGTTACTTTACGATTTCCCCTTTTCTAACCCGGACGCTACATATGCAGCTACTGGTAAGACAGTTGCTCCGCACTCGTGCAGTTGCAAGAGTTCCTATCCTATTTTACAGGTCTCTTTACGGGTACATGTTAGATAGATAGGCCTATCAGATAAGATGAGATAAATATCACCCAAATCACAATCCACTGTACCAAAAATTCTTTCCTATCTTTCTATTCCTTCTCTCCTCGCTCGCATATGTTCACTCATTATCAGGGTATTCATATCCGTTTGAATGCGAGTTCATTAGATATAAAAAAAGAAATGCTTTCATCATCATTTTGGAGGGAAAAGAACAACATTGCGTTTGATATTTCAAAAAGTTTTGACATCAAGCTCAAAAACAAAATCGAAAATGAGTGCACGTTCGATGGATTAGAAGAAACTTTTCGGACCGTTCTATTCGCGTTGCTTTTGTTGGTTTCAAAGTCGGTATTCATAGAATAAAGGCTCCGTTCTGTCTGCGTCTATTTCTCATATTAACGGATGATCTCTTGTTCAAGACTTCTAATCAGGTAAATAATTTAGCTGAAGCCAGTACTCTCTGCTCCTGAAATCTTGATTACCTTGAAGTACTTAGGTTGCCTACAACGATGAAAAAATGGCATATAATTGCCCAGAGTTTTGGTATAATAACGGACTTCATCTGGACTGAAGAGAACAAAATCAAACACTTGAACTTCCCCGTAATGTTTCTCATGTAACCTTGTTTTATCGTTACTTCTATAATAGATGATTCAGCGAAATACCCAGCAGCTGATCTTGTTGAATAAAAAAAATTCTTTGGCGAACCCACATTTCCAAAAACAGGGCAGGATCAAAAATTTGCCGGTTCTAAATATTTTTTGAGCATCAACCGTAATAAAAGTAATAAATCAAAATGCACACTTCTTTTTATTGATTTTTTTTTAATTTTTAAAATTTTACATTGGTTCCGATTTGTCAGAAGAATCATTCTTTGGATGATCCTTTTTCAATTCACTTGTTACTTTAAACATTCTCCTAACCAGGTTCTTAATTGCCATTTCTATTTCCCTAAGATCTTCCGTATCAATATTTCTACCTTTGTACTGTTGACTGTAATCGCTTAGAACTGGCAACCACACACTAATATTTTCCTTCAATAACAAATTTTGGTTAAAATCTTGTGGACATGGCAAATCGGGATAAACAGTTAAAATTTTTCTCAAAGTCATTTTTGGATGAACAATTAATTCCGGCAGCAAGTGATGATCTCGGAGGAAGGCTTTTTCTCCAATTTCATCTGAATCTTTGCTTTTTGTATCTTTTTTTCCATCCACCTCTTCCATCACATCTCCAAATAATTTCTTGATTTCTTTCATTTCGAGCTTAACTTTTTTGGCCATGGTTTTGGAACCTTCATTCCGTAATTGTTCAACTATAGTTTCCATCAGAACAAATGCTTTTTCGATTTTTTGTCCCATTTCTGCAAGTTTAGAATTCTGTGCTTTCTCACAGGGTGTTGCCATTGCCTTCTCCTCCATTTCTGATTCCATATGGTATTTTTGAAAGTGTTGCTGTCTCTTCAAGGGTTCCAATAAAGCTGTTGCAAGGGTGTTGCGATTATCATCCGAAAAAGCGAAGAAATCAATCAATGCATTAGTAATGTCACTGGACATCTCAAATTATATGAATAGAAATGGAAACTCAGAAAAATCGTTTGCTTTAATTTATGCGAAGGACTCTGTATATTACCGTTCTGTATGGTTTACTTCGCTGTTGTGATTTCAAAATCTTCGATGTCCTTCCTTTTAAAGTATACCGAAGTAATTAGTGGGTATTCCATCATAACATTGCATGGTAAGTATTTGATGATTAATTTTTATGACATCGACATAATACGTCGTTGAACATTAAATAGGTTAGTATGGGGGCTCAACCGGATTAATTTAACCATTCATTTATGTATTATGATCTAAATTCTTACAGTTAAGACAGGTCCTCAACCTATTTCAGGTATAATATTGAGATTAAATGAAGCGGAGGTATAAATATTCAGCGCGCATTCACACCAGTGGGTATGTTCATAAATAGATTAAGCATCATCCCTTTGTACCTAAACTACAGTACCTAAATTGGTTTTATGTATAATTGGTAAAAATTTGGCAAAAAATCACCGATAATGTGAATTTCTCCAAAATGTTAATCGCCAAGACTTAACATTGTAATCTCTATAATGTGAACTTCCGAAATTAAACACTAAAATATGAATTCCTTTGGAAATTTTGTATACCTACCTACACATACATATTTTTTTTTCTCTCTTGATAGTCTTGCATGCAATATAAAAGAAAGGGCTACCTAACTGATATTCGTGTAAGCAAATTTCGAAGTTTTGCATAAGCAAGATGATAATTTTTTTTTGCGTAGTAATTAGGTACTCCTACATAGGTAATGTGTTTTTTGTCTGAATAAATGCTGAAACTGTGCTTTTAGGTACCCGTTATTTTGTTTGTAATAAATGTATACGAATTGTTTCAAACATTTAATCAGAACCGAAGAAAATGTTCCAGTAATGTGAACACCTCTAAAATCCGAAAACGCCTTGTTTTAATTAGTTCACATTATCGAGGGACCACTGTATAAGGCAAGTTTTGCATTCGTCGAAAAAAAAAGTTTTGAGATAACGATCAAACATGACATTACGATGACGAAGGCGAAACAAAATGGTCTAAAAATTCTGTCCGTCTGTATGTCTGTCTGCCTGTCGGTCTGTATGTATGTATAGACACCTACAGCCCAAACGGGTTGGCCGAATTGCTTCAATCTTAGTATTTAGAGTTTTTTAAGTATTGTACAGAGGGGAAATTGAAATTTTTTTTAGCTCAAAAAATAACGGTACCTGCCATATAACCGTTACGTTAAAGCTTATTATTCCCAAAAACGGATCTATCGATTTTGATTTAAAAAAAAATCAGTGTTGTTTTTTAGTTACGACCAATCATATGGCTAAAAAAAGTTTAAAAAAACCCTTTTTTACTTTCGATTATCTCGAAAACGACTCAACCGATGCTTTCGAAATTTCACACATATATTGGTAGCTCAATTTATACTTCATACCAATATTAAAAAAAAATGTTTTTTTTTGTATTTTTAAAAGCATTTAAAAAAAACTTAAATTATAAAAAAAATGTATTTGCTGAATACCTATGAACTGGCTTTTTTGAATTTTTTTTTCAAAAAGTTTTTCAAAAAAAACCTTTTTTCTCAAAAACCGCTCCACAAATTTTTATAAATTTTTTCCCATAAATTCAAATTTATCCAAGAAATAAAATGGCGTCCTTTTTTTATAGCTCAAATTAGTAAAAGTATTTATTGAAGAATTTTGAAAAATTTATTTTTATCAAAATCTCAAGCCCCTAGACCACTGTCACACATTAGATCAATTTCGTGCGACCCAGTCGTGCATTTTATTTTAAATTTTAAGTGTTTGGTTTGTATAGGAAAGCGGAAGAAAGTCTGTTCAATCTGAATTACTTATAGGATTTTGACGAAATCGAGCACAAAAGTCAAAACTGGTCTTATGCACAATTGGTAAAAATTTAGTTAAGAACATATTATACTAGAAAAAAAAATTATTGACATTTTTTCTAAAAATTGAGTTTTTTTATACCTACCCTATTCTATAGAATTTGGTGTGGAGTTTGTAACATAGAAAAAATACCGTTAGATATAGAAAAGTATATATATTCTGCCTCAGAATCAAAGCCTTGTCGATTTTGCCATGTCCTTCCGTCCGTCCGTCCGTCCGTATGTATACTCTCTAGAGGTCGCAATTTTTGAAATTTGGTATATATAATCTTAAGTTCAAGAGTAAGACTATACATTCCTGAACTGGTAAAATCCGCCCCCAAACACGCCCACAATCGCCTTTATTGTTCAACAACCTCAATTTGTCAAAATTATATTATGTTTTTTGTACAGTTACGATAAATGCACAACGCTAAAATTTTGCACACGTAAGCCTTAGGTGAATCTTCTTCCAATTAAATAAAAATATTTCAGTTTGGCAAAACCATCAACATTGGTTTTATAAAATAACAATGCTTACATTAGAGCGAAAAACATTAACTTTTGTGGGTATTACTTGAACATAAGCATATGAAAGCAAAAAAAAAAAATGGATTTTGGGAGTGGTTGACGCCCACTTTTTACTAGAAATTATAAAAAAAATATGTTCGGAAATAAACGGTAGAATAAATCCACAAACCCAAATTTATGCGTCTCTTATTGGAAACTGAGAAGCTTGTGTATGAAAGGAAATTTTTGAATTTTGGGAGTTTCATACGCCCATTTTTCATGAAATATCGAAAAACGTAGTTTTACAAATTTAAGGTAGGTATACCAATCCTCAATTTTAACTTTTTTTTTCCTCCTTTTTCTTAAAATATATCACCACATTTTTGTCTGTAAATTTTCAATATGCCCGCTTTTAAGGTCGTGATTTTTATAAAATAGCTTTGTCCAGGTGATCGTTAAAAAACTACTCGATTCAGCTGTAGTTTTACACATATGCCTAAAAATTTGCTAACGATCAAAGCTCAGTTAGAGCTTTCAATTTTTTTTTACAAATTTTTTTGGCTCGCCTACTTTTAAGGGAAGTTTCCGTCAAAAGTCGTAATATGCATTAATTTTTAATGATTTTTAACTATCGGTCGCAGTTTTACAGTAAGAAGATGAAGACTTCGGTTTGTATACCTTGGTTATTTAGCAGTGTGGTTCAAGCATTGTTTAATAATTTAAAAAAAAAATTGTTTTGTTCAAATCGCTGCAAGCTTAAAATTTTTACCTGTCCAAGTTTTTGCGTGAAATAAAAAAAAATGCAGGATTATCCTTAATTCTTGAAGAATGATTTGTAATGCTGAACATTTGAAACGCCTAAAAATAAAACAGAAACCACCTCTTAACCAACTTCGAAAGATGCAACGCCTCGATTTCTCGACTATACTAACTTATAGGTGTGGATAGGGGCATTAGATTGCTGGAACTTCCATTCCACTATGAGTACTTCAGAGTACCTACTCTACACCGTTTCCAAATGTTATGGTTAAATTTGTTCTTGAAACGAAAGTACAATATCGCCCCCGTTAAACATTTTGTTTAAATTTAAACCCAAGCACAATGGTTTTGAATTTGAATCTAACCAAAAATGTAAAAAATAAAAATATGAAAACTGAGTCAGCTAAAAAAAAAATAATAAAAATACACCATCTTTCGTCATGGGGTCAATGATACCCACGTTCAAGGCCGCCAATAATATGAGGCTGTCGGCATTTTGCAATTAACTTTGTTTATTTATGAGATTTTCCAAGAAAACAGTCTTAGGTTTTAGCCAATCAATGGCGACGAAAATAAATAAAATATTGAAAAAAGTACCTACAATTCAAATGGTTTTCTTTCATGTACAATTTAATATTCTTTTCTTTCATTTAAAACAAGAATTTTTTGTATCTCTGCATGTTTAACTAGCAGACCAGTGCTTGCGTTGCTTTGGGAAAATGTTTGTTAGTTCCACTATACAAGGTTAATTTATTTTGTGCCCAATATTTGGTCTGACAGAATTTTTATGAAACGTCAAAAAAAACGAAAAAATCGTTTTCGGTCAAATTCGCCTAGACGTCAGAGACAAAACAAAAAGTCTGGTAAAACAAATTGTAGGATTCACTTATTGAATACATACTCACGAAATGGGAACCTACTTTAGAGTTTTACAACTGGAGCGGCTAGATTTTGGGTGCCGCGCCTGTGGCGGCCATCTTGTTTTAGTGATACCTGTCAAATCTTAATGAATGGAAACTTTCATTCATAACACCTATATTGAAAGCTGGACACAAACACAAGGTTGAAAATTACCGTGGTATTTCCAAACTTTCAGCAATACCAAAATTATTTGAGCTTATTGTTAAGAATAAGTTATTCTTTTTCATAAAAGAACATATTTCTCCCTTTCAACATGCATTCATGAACGGCAGATCTACAACAACAAATTTATCGTTGTTTACAAAGGGAGCGTATCGGAATCCCGCTTTTTAAAATCCCGCTTTTCAAAAATCCCGAAAAAAAAGTATTAAAATACCGTCTGCTAAAATACTGCTTTTTTATAATCCCGTCTTCTAAAATCCCGCTTGTTCAAAATCCCGATCTATTATAATCCCGCTTTTTAAAATCCCGACAAATCCCGCTAATCCCGTTTTTTTGATAAAATAAGCTTATGTTATAAAGTCACGCGCAGTAAAAAAAAATAATGGGAAATAGAAATAAAATGCACGACTGGGTCGCACGAACTGAGTGACAGTGGTTTATGGGCTTGAGATTTTGATAAAAATAAAATTTTCAAAATTCTTAAATAAATACTTAAACTAATTTGAGCTGAAAAAAAAGTACGCCATTTTATTTCTTGGATAAATTTGAATTTATGAGAATAAATTTAGAAAAATCTGTGGAGCGGTTTTTGAGAAAAAAAGTTTTTTTTGAAAACCTTTTTGAAAAAAATTTTCAAAAAAAATTCAAAAACGCCAGTTCATAATTATTCAGCAAATACATTTATTTTAAATTTTTAAAAAAAAATTTAATGAGCAGTTTTCAAAATATTAATTTTTTAAATTTTTTTTTAAAAAATGCTTCTAAAAATACAAAAAAATATTTTTAAAATATATTGGTATGCAATACAAATTGAGCTACCTACAGCTATATGTGTGTGAAATTTCGAAAGAATCGGTTGAGTCGTTTTCGAGATAGTCGAAAGCAAAAAAAACGGTCCTATGGAAAGTACCGTTCTTAGCCATTTTTTAAAACTTTTTTTTCAGCCATATGATTGGTCGTACCTAAAAAGCAACACTGATTTTTTTAATTAAAAATCGTTAGAGCCGTTTTTGAGAAAAATAAGCTTTAACGTAACGGTTGTATGGCAGGTACCGTTATTTTTTGAGCTAAAAAAAAATTTTCAATTTCCTTTCTGTACAATACCTAAAAAAGTCTATATACCAAGTTTGAAGCAATTCGGCCCACCCGTTTGGGCTGTAGGTCTACATACAGACAGACAGACAGACAGACAGACAGACAGACAGACAGACATACAGACGGACAGAATTTTTAGACCATTTTTTTTATCGTCTTCGCTATCATCGTAATGTCATGTTTGATTGTTATCTCCAAACTTTTTTTTTCGACGAATGCATAACTTGCCTTATAGTACCTATAATCGCAAGTAAAAAATATGAGTAAAACAGGTTTTTTGCGTCGCATTGCTTATAATATACAAAACTAATAAAATAAAAAATTTTGTTAGGTAATGGTTTAAAGTTTTTTTTTTGTTCATTTTTGAATAATATCGTATAGCATTACTTTATACTTTTTTCTTGTAATTTACTGAAGATTGTCATATTCATTGTTAAAATAAAATGCATTTAAAAAAATCACTCATTGCCTAATTTATTTTAATTTTCTTATTATCCCGCTTTTGCAATCAAAAGTAGTTGTTTTATTTTAAAAAATCGCTCGATTTTTTGGTTTTCACTCAACTTTTCTTGAATGGATTTGTAGTTATTTGACTAACAGGCAACAAATTGTAAAAATTTTGGACTTTAAGTCTAGAATTATAAATGTTTCTTCAGGAGTTCCCCAAGGTAGCCATCTTGGACCTGTATTATTTTTAATTTATATTAATGCCGAACAGTCACTTTGCCTGGATGCAACAACATCGGCACTATTCGATCACTTGTTGGTTTTCTGAGACCCGTACGCGGGCTCTTCGTTGAATAAAATGAAAAATCGGTGTCAGTTGTTTCAACACCTACTTTTGTAGCAAGTAATCTGTTATCGAAAATGGCAAGTATTCAAATAATTGTATCACACTTCAGATGACAGCTGAGTTTGACAGGTGTCAAATTCCAGCGCTACCAACTCGAAACCGCCTTCAGTGTATTACACTAGTGATCTTCGAATGAGATGCGTTTGACAGATTTCAATAACGTCAACGTTTGAATTGCTAAGAACCTTGGTGTTATTGGTGAGGACCTGACCTGAATTTTCCAACAGAGGTAATAAATCCAAAAACTATAATGTAAGACAATCCTTCCTCCTCTCTCTCCCTTCCTTATCGCCATTAGAAACTCATGCCTGAATCACAAACACGCTTTAGCTTCGGCTTCGTCTGACGTTTACAAGTTCAGACATAGGAATTCAATTTATGTATGCTAACACAAAGAAGCTTCGACCTCACGTTTCGTTTGGCAACCGTAAAGAGAAAAACGTAATGTTATGTAATGTGACTCCAAACGGAAGCTCTAGTTCAAATGTACTGAACATTTGCTTCGCCTGACAGCTCAACAGCTGTAAAAAAAAGTCAACAAACAAAATTATTTTTTTTTGAAAGTCATTCTAGTGAAGTCAAGAATAAAGCAATATTTTATAATAGTTGTTTTGTGTAATTCGAAGTAGAAAATGATGTCGTTTTAGAAATGTCATAAATGAGAAATGTCATACAAAGCAAATTCAAAGCGGGTGCATCGTAACGTAGACGAAGACGAAGCCAAAGCTTGTTTGTGATTCTGCCTTCATCGTCATGTCTACATGTACATGAGGCTAATCCTGGCAGTAGACAGAATAGGAAGGGTGTCCAGTTTTCGAAAGTGCGGAATGGTTGTGTTTAGCTTCACCCTTGTATTTATAAACTATATAGTACTCCTAATAAGCGGAACGTTAGGTGCGCCATATATGGACGAAGTTCACAACTAAAAAACATGTTCTATGAAATTACTATAAAAATATACTATGTTTATACAATGGCTTCACCGCTAGCTCGATGGAAAGGAGTATTTTGCCATTGTAGGTAGGGACTGGGGAGGAGTAAATTAAATAAAAAGTTCGTCTCAAAAGGCGTAGTTTGATTACCCTGGTGTTGGCGCCCCTTTAATGCACCAAAACGAACATCCATGGCTTATATGCACAATTTATGCTTAAATGCTTTGTCAGAAAAGATTTAGGATTTCTTATTCATGATCACAATCTGTTTTTTTTTTTTTCACATAAATCTGTATTAAATCCATTAAGTAGGTGATAGTGAAATATATTTTGAAGTAAAATCTCTAAAATTGAGCTGGGCTAAATGGTTGCTTTGGTGTATACGACTCTATATCTAGAACGAACAAAGGTTAAAAACACTCTCTAAATACTATTTTGGAAATAGTGTTAAAATATTCTATTCGCACTTTTTTATTTTAAAAAGATATAATTCTTTATATATAAAAAAAAAATTAAAACAAATGACAGAAAAAATGTAAGAACCCAGAATAAGAAAAAAAAAACTAAATATTTTCATCTAATTTTAAACAAACACAACGTTCAATGCAAATAACGACTTCACCCAACTAACCGTCGCGTCGTCCATTTGTTTGGACCAACATATATGTGTTGAAGTGAAATATTAGCACGCACACTCATACTCATTCAGATACAAATGATCGCACTTTTTGATCTGTTGCCAAATTTACCACAAATCGCTCCCGACAAAAAAAAAAAAAAAAATCTTCGCAGATATTGGAATATCGTCAACGATATAAAGATCGAGATGGGGAAGCAAAAAGAGTGCCGCCCGTGATCCATTATAGGATATTTTGTGTCGTCTATGCCAACTCCCTGTCCCATTTTATTTTCGAAAAACTGCGTTCTTCGGCCTTTTGGTATTTGGATGAACTTTTTTTTTTGTATTTATCTAGTTTGGACACATGTGTTTTTTTTTTTTTAAATTTAGTTTAAGTTTTTTTAATTCAAATTCAAACTAATTGTATTCGATTTACATATATATAAAATTGCGATGCTCCAACATAGAAAGGGGCACACACGCGTTTGTTTAGTTAATCCATCTAAATGACTGACGATATTTGTATCTACAAAATGCGTGGAATAAAATCATAGTGATGCGTGTCGGAGATCTGCCGAAATTGTGTTCTACGCACGAGCCGGGCGTTCAAAAGTTGGCTGATTGTGTTATATCACGTAATACTAATATTTATGATGCGGGTAAAATTAAATAGAAAGGGGCTTCGGATTAAACTCATTTTTGATTAAAAAAAAAAATTAACACAAATAAGAATTTAATTTGGTTTATGTACATATATGTAAATCATTTTCTTAAACATGGCACCAATTAAAAAAAAAGATTGACATTTAGAACCGATGCCGATTCGATTATAATTTTTCACGTACGAACTATCAGTCCGGCAGTTTCTGAGTTTCGTATGTAGTTTAAAAATTGGTACAAATTCTGTTTGACAAATCATCAATCAAATGTACAAACTATCAATCTTATCTGGCGACTCGAATCTGTCGCATCAATATGTAAATATTTTAGATTGACGTCCGATGAAAGGATTTCAAACTTTCTGTCCCAGGTTAATGTTTATTAATTTTGATGAGGTACGGAACCAATTGGTATTTGATGAGCGGTTTTGTTTCAAATGTTGTCTCTAAGCATCATAGTGCTCAGTGGGCAGGTGCATACTGATCTTATCCGGGTACGGAAAACTTCTTATGCCGACCGCGTACCCCTTGAGCTTGCGAGAAATCTCTCGACTGATGATATGAACCCGGAAGATCAAGGGCAGTTATATCAATAAGCCATAAGAAGTACTGCGTCAGAGGTATTGGGCTTCTCACAACCTTTTTCTAGAAACCCTTGTTTCGATTCAGAATGTGCTGAGGCAAACAAAGTTAAAACGGATACATACAAGTCGTTGAGGGAAGGAAGGATGAGAAACGCTTTCTCATTTTGGACGTGGCTGACTCCTAATTTTCATGAAAGAACGAAAAACGTAGTTATAAAAATGTAAGGTACCAATATTTAATTTTAACCATTTTTCCGTTCGTTATTTGAAAAATATATCTCTTTATTTTTTCGCGTGCATTTTTTCAGTACGCCCACTTATTGGGGCGTGATTTTTCTAAAATATTTTTATTCGGGTAAGATCGTTTAAAAACTACTCGATTTAGCAATATTTTAACACATATGCCTAAAAATAAACTAAGGATCAAAGTTTAGTTAATGCTTTAAAGTTTTTTTTTTTTTTTTAATTTTATGACACACCCACTTTTAAGGGGCGTTTCCATCAAAAGTCGTAGTATGCATTAATTTTTAAATGTTTTTTAACTATCGGTCGCAGTTTTTAAGTAAGAAGATGAACACTTTGGTTTGTATACCTTGGTTATGTAAAAGAGTTAAAAAAATCCAATTTTTAAAAATTTAAGTTTTGTCTTGTTTAGTTCAAATCTGCAAGCTTAAAGGCGAACGCATACACATTATTATATAATATATTATACTTTATACTAAATATTATAAATGTGTAAGTAAGGGTGTTTGTATGTAAGGCTTTCACGCCTAAGCCACTGAACCGATTTGAAGAATTCTTTCACTAATAGAAAGCTACATTATCTGTGAAGGCTTACATTTTTCAATTTTTCAATCTCAACTAGAGATCCTAACGAAAATTAAAATAATGTAACCCAAGGTATCAAATATATTCCTTTAAAAGTCAATAATTGAAATGCGCTGCTATTTTCACATGCGAATATACATAGATACTGCCGTCTTTCTGTCTTATCTGTTTGACTATCCGTCTTTATGTATGTACAGACACATACAACAGCCCAAACGCGTGTGTCTATTGTCTAATTCTTTCAAACTAGGTATATTGAGTTTCTTAGGTATTGTTTTTTTGCAGCTCAAAAACTAACGTTACCTGCCATCTTAAAGTTATGTTGAAGCTCAATTTTCTCGGAATTTCAACCAGATTTCAACCCGATTTCAACCAGATTTCAACCGAATTTCACCCCAGTTTCAACTCGATTTCAACACGATTTCAACTCGATTTCAACTCGATTTCAACTCGATTTTAACCCAATTTCAACTCGATTTCATTCCGATTTCAACCCAATTTTAATGCGATTTCAACCCAATTTTAATCCGATTTCAACCCAATTCCAACCCGATATCAACCCGATTTCAACCCAATCTCAACCCCATTTCAACCCGATTGCAACAAAATTTCAACCCAATTTCAACCCAATTTTAACCCGATTTCAACCAGATTTCAGCCCAATTTCAACTCGATTTCAACACGATTTCAACCTTCAACCCGATTTCAACCCAATTTCAATCCGACTTCAACCAGATTTCAGCCCAGTTTCAACTCGATTTCAACACGATTTCAACTCGATTTCAACTCGATTTCAACCCAATTTCAACTCGATTTCAACCCAATCTCAACCCCATTTCAACCCAATTTCAACCCGTTGGCAACACAATTTCAACCCAATTTCAACCCAATTTTAACCCGATTTCAACCAGATTTCAGCCCAATTTCAACTCGTTTTCAACACGATTTCAACTCGATTTCAACCTTCAACCCGATTTCAACCCAATTTCAATCCGACTTCAACCAGATTTCAACCAAATTTCAGCCGAATTTCAACTCGATTTCAACACGATTTCAACCTTCAACCCCATTTCAACTCGATTTCATCCCGATTTCAACCCAATTTTAATCCGATTTCAACCCAATTCCAACCCGATTTCAACCCAATCTCAACCCGATTTCAACCCAATTTCAACACAACTTCAACCTGATTTTAACTCGATTTCGACTCGATTTCAACACGATTTCGACTTGATTTCAACCCGATTTCAACCCAATTTCAACACAACTTCAACCCAATTTGAACCTGATTTTAGCTCGATTTCGACTCGATTTCAAGCAGGTCTTATATGCTCCATGAATTGTAGAAACAGTTGGGGTAATATGCCGCAAGTACGATAGAATAAGACAAACCTGACAAAAAAAGACCGAATTTATTGAAGTACTTGAAGGTAAATTGCATACCTAATAAGTTGAATTTTTCCTGAATCTTAATTCTCTTTTAATTTGCATAGCTTATTTGTTTATTATTTTTATTACTTGCTTAACAATCCGTATATAACAGAGCGAAGTTGTTATTGCTCGAAAAATTTATTATCATCGTACTTTTGTACCCAGCGAGCAAGTACGTGCGACACAGTCATTTTTTTTACTTTTCAAAAATGGCAAGTATATCAGATTATTTTTCAACGCAATTTTTTAAAAAAAACTTTAAGTCGTACAAAAAAATGACTTGAGCATCAATTGTAGATAATTTTATTTTGTTGATTACTGCAAACAAAATATTTTTTTAATAATCAAAAAAAAAAAAACATTAAAATTTTGAAGTTTTTTGACGATTTCTCATATTTGCCGTTTAAACTTCAACGCCGACACTGCTGACAAACATTCTTAAAGAATTTAGAAACACCTGTGTAATAACAATTATCAACAAATATAATTCAAAACACTTGAATATATACAAATACATTTATAATGCTTATCAAAAGGAATGTTGCTTTGAGGCGAGGGCACAAGGTGGAATACCATTTAAAAATCAAAATAAAAATACACAACTATGCTCAAATACATTTATTTGCATTTCAATCTTAATAAATCACAAAGTATTCTTTAAAATAAATCTGAACATTTATGTACACATTGTTATTAGTTTATAATGAATTTTTATATTAAAAAAAAAAAAAAACATAATTCTCACAATTAAATTTTTAAAGCATACTCTTGACATATGTTTTTACATACTTGTGTTCTCCCATTGGAAACATAACCTGAGCATCACTGTTAGGCTCACGATATTCCTCCATGTTGCAAACATTGATACATTCCATGCCCACACTCTCACACAATCGGGCTGAATATGAACTTGTACAATCAGCTGTGTACATAGGATATTCCATAACTTTAGCCATTTGCAGAGTTTTTTCAGTTATTTTACGCGCGATTTCACTTCCGCGAAAGTTTTTGTGTACAGCCAAGCAATAACCATACATCACTTTATTAAAATTGAATTTTCGGCAAACATTAGAGTCCCTTTCTATAGCTGCTAAAATTAGTAAAATTTTCGAAAATTTGGTACCAGGAATGTGAGAGGCTTCTTCCAACAGTTTTTGTTCTTCATCAGGTCCTTTCGGTCCAGAAATACCCACGCCAATAATCGTTTTGCCTTTTAGGGCTAACAAACAAATTCCATTTTCTGAAGCAACAGGTTGCATTATAGACGCTTCATCAAATGCGTCTTGCTCCTTTGGATACAAGGCATAATTCAAAGGTTCGTCTGGGTAAAAGTGTTCACGCAAAAACTGTAAAATTGAAACACGATCCTCTTTCACAGCCAAACGATACACAATGTCTGTTTCCATTTCGAATAATTTTTTGAACTGAGAGTTTCAATTTAAGTTCCATGTCTTTATATACGCATGTGTAGTATTGTTTAAGACACTAGAATATTAAATTGTGTAAATAAAACGCCTGTTTACTATTGCTTGCCTTTTACCAATAGGAGAAACTTCTGGCAACAAACGGTACTCACATAAAACTTATACTTAGTTCAGCAGGTTTTTATTTAAATCAACTAGATGCCAAACATTTGTTTTTTAAACCCTATTCTATAGAATGGGTATATTGTATATTTGGTGTGGAGTTTGTAACACAGAGAAAAAACACCGTTAGGTATAAAAATGCATGTGTATTCTGCCTCAGAATCAAAGCCTAGTCGATTTAGCCATCCGTCCGTATGTATACTGTCTAGAGGTCGCAATTTTTGAAATTTGGTATATATAATCTTAAGTTCAAGAGTAAGACTACACTTTTAAACCGGTAAAATCCGCCCACAAACAAGCCCACGATTGCTTTTTTTGTTCAACAACCTCAATTTGTCAAAATTAAATTATGTTTTTTGTACAGTTACGATAAAAGCACAACTCTAAAATTTGTCACATGCAAGCGTGAGGTGAATCTTCTTCCAATTCAATAAAAATATTTTAGTTTGAGAGTGGCTGACGCCCACTTTTCATACAAAACCATCAATATTGTTCTTACAAAATAACAAGGTTTACATTAGAGCGAAAAACGAAAGCGAAAAAATTTGATTTAGGGAGTGGCTGACGCCCACTTTATGCTAGAAATTATAAAAAATGTATGTTCGGAAATAAACGGTAGAATAAATCCACAAGCCCAAACTTATGCGTCTCTAAGTGGAAACTGAGAAGCTTGTGTAAAAAAAATAAAAAAAAGCTTGTGTATGAAAAGAAATTTTTGAATTTGGGCGTTTCATACGCCCACTTTTCATGAAATAACGTAGTTTTACAAATTTAATGTAGGTACCAATATTCAATTTTAACTTTTTTTCTGTTAGTTATTTGTAAAATATATCTGCATGTTTTTGTGTACATTTTCAATACGCCCACTTTTAAGGGCGCGGTTTTTATAAAATATCGTTATTCATGTAAGATCATTAAAAAACTACTTGATTTAGGTGTAGTCTTACACATATGTATAGGAATGCAACATCGTTAAAAAAAACATGATAAACATCGATGTTGAAAAACATCGGTCATAACAACGATACATCGATGTTTTTCCGATGTTTTAATTATCATCGCGATCACACAAATTGTTGGCTATACTCACGTCTAACTGTACCTTAACAAGAAAATATACAAGTCTTACCAGTTTCAGTCCAAAAACCTAAGCAATAACATTATAATACTAACCGAGATGTCCACCACTGCAATAGCAAAACCACAAGAAAACGCCAAAGCAAGTACTTTGGTAAAAAAAAACACGAGAAAATACTTAAGCTAAACACCTTATTGTCTCGTCGGTTAACGGTCAGCAAAGCACGAATAAAATGAATGATGTGTTTTACAAACGCCATCACATTTGTCATTTGTAAGAAACATAACTGTCAGCAACGCTCAAAAAATAGGGTTCGGACTCGGATCAGTATGCTACCACTACACTTCAATTGAAGTAGATCTGCTTCTTTTTTTCCAAAATTGCTAGTATTGTATTTGTATTGAAATAAATAATAAACATTATACTAAATATGAAAATGATATCGATGTTTGACAGTTTTGGTATCGATGTATCGGCTACCAAAATATCGATGTTAACATCAATGTTTGTGAACGAAACATCGATTTTTAGGAAACATCGATGTATCGTTTGCATCCCTACGATATGTATGCCTAAAAATTGACTAACTATGAAAGCTCAGTTAGTGCTTTCAATTTTTTTTTTACAAATTTTCAGGACACGCCTACTTTTAAGGGGCGTTTTCGTCAAAAATCGTAATATGCATTAATTTCTTAATGTTTTCTAACTATTGGTTGCAGTTTTGAAGTAAGAAGATGAACACTTCGGTTTGTATTCCTTGGATACGTAGCAGAGTGTGGTTCAAGAATTGTTAAATACACCCATATTTGCTATTTCCATTAAAAATCAAATTTTTAAAAATTTAAGTTTTGTCTTGTTTTGTTCAAATCGGTCAGCAAGCTTAAAATTGAATATCACTGAGCTCATACTAATTGGCAATAAAAAGTCTCAACTTTGGGCGTGGCACACGCCTTTTTATATTACGGCAGCAGTTATTGAACATCGGCCACACTAAATAATGTTACCTATAGGTACGGTGACCATCCGTCCTCTTTTTTAGAGGACAGTCCTTTTTTTTTGTATCGTGTCCTTTTTTTTTGTTCTTCTTAAAGAGGACAGTAATTTGTCCTCTTTTCACTCAATTGTCCTCTTAATGTCCTCTTTTTTCTTTGAAAACTTTTTCCTACACAGTATAGTAGTAGTAGTAGTAAGTAAGTAAGTAATTCATTTATTTATACATTCGATATTATTACAAAGTTTTGAATTTAAGTATGAATTTTTAAAGCATTGGCTTTAGCCGTCAGCTCGAGTGGCAATTAATATTTGAGTTTATAATATATATAATATGTATAAAAGAAAAAAAAATTAAATATATTCAGTTATTAACAAATTTCTATATTTATAAATAGATTTTAAAAAGTAACTTAACGCTTTCCAGTTTGTTCCATTTAAAATTTCAATTGTATCCAACATCGTAAGTCTTTCTTTTCCTTGAAATTGAAGTCTTTGATGTTTAAAAATTGGACAAATACTCAATTCTGCTGCCATTTAAGAACCAGTTGTCCCTTATTACTCCTCGGCAAGTTTGGGCGAAGACAATAATTTTTGATTTTTCAATATTTATGGTTAGACCCCAAGTTTCACAATAGTTCGAAAGTCTATTGATCATTAGTTGTAAGCTTTCAGGAGATTCTGATAATAGTACTACGTCATCTGCATATAAAAGGACGTTAACATTGGTATCAGCAATTCGGATTCCACCGGGTATACAAGTGACTATGTCGTTCACAAAAAGCGAGAATAACAAGGCACTTAATAGACATCCTTGTTTAACTCCAGAGTCAGTATCAAACCATTGTGAGAAAGCCGATCCATCCCAAACTGTTGCTCTGGTATCTGAGTACATTTCCTTTAGAACGTTAATGAATTTTGATGAGAGACCCAGTTGAGAGAGCTTATACATCAATGCATTGCGATTCACAAGATCAAAAGCTGCCTTGAAATCCACAAAAAATGAATAGATCTTCTTTTTTCTGGCTTGGAATGCTCTTATTATTGAGGTTAAGCAAAATATTTGGTCAATTGTAGAATAATTTCTCCTGAACCCAGCTTGGAGTTCCGATAGAATGTTGTTCTCATCTACCCATCTTTGAAGTCTGTTCACAAGAACACCACAAAATATTTTGGCAATTGTGTTCATAAAAGATATTCCACGATAATTTTCAGGATTGTCCACGTTACCTTTTTTATGGATGGGAAATATGACCGATTTCTTAAATGAGGTTGTTACAACAGCTGTTGTTAAAATGTTATTGAAGAGTTTCTTTAGTTGGTTGCTTAAACCAAGACTACCATTCTTGTAAAACTCATACGGTATACCATCTTCTCCAGGTGCTTTTTCATTTTTGGCTTTGTCAACTACAGCTTGGATTTCATTATTACTTATTTCTGGATCCAATATTTCATCTAATACTAACGGTTCCGCATATGCAAAAGTCAAGGTAGATTTGTTGAATAGTAACCTTTGAAAGTGTAAGGATAGATCATCTGCGGAGATAGCTGTTCCTATTACGAATTTGGATCCGTTTATTTTCGTAGCGATTTTCCAAAATTCTTTTGAATTTTTAGTAAGACCTAAAGTGTGGGCTTGGTTGTTACAAAATTCAAGTTTTTTCAGGGCGCATAGCCTTTTATACTTAGCATTTGAGTCCAAGTACAGTCGTTTCAAATTATCACTGTAGCATTTACGCAGTGCACTTAACAGTGAGAATGACTTTTTCCGCGCTTCGATGCATTCATAATCGAACCAATCTTGCTTAAACTTTTTTGGGGTATTTAAAGCTTGAATACGTGAAGAGCTCCTTATACAAGATGTTATTTGGGTTGAAAATATTTCAGTAGAATCTTGGTCCGATGGTATTTCTGATAAGTGCTTATCTAATTTATTTTGGTAGGTACCCAAGTCTTCATTTTTCCATTTGAGTTTTGGAAGAAGCTGAAGTTGTTTTTGTTTTGTTGTTGTTTCATTGGTCCACTTTACCACTAAGGGCATATGATCAGAGTAAGTTTTACACTGAACCTCAAACGATGATACTACCTCTATCCAGGTACCATTCGCTGCACAATAATCTATCACGGATTTGCCTTGTCCTCCAACAAAGGTGAAGTGTCCTTCATAATCACCATTCGTGCAACCATTTAGAATAACGCAATCGTACAGTTGTAGCAGTTCTAAAAGATTTAAACCATTTGAGTTGCACACATCATCCTTGGATAACCTGGAGTCTAATGAAATAAGTGGGTTATTAATGTTATTGACTGTTGTAGTCTGCATATTGCAGATTCTAGCGTTTAGATCCCCGATAACCAGAACACTTTTATCAGAAAGATGACACATTATTTGGTTGAGTTTTTCAAAATCTTCATTCCAGTTAGTACAATTGATGTATGCAGGTACAATGAACATATTATTTCTTTTTAAAAGTTTTACTACGGTTACTCCTTGATGTTGTTCAAAGTCATAGCTATTGAGTAATGTTGTTTTAATTCCGTAGAGGTTCCCCCCACTTGCACGCCCTTTGACCGATGTTTTAACTGCTCCTTCCCAAAAAAGCTTAAATCCGTTGAAATAATTTGTAAACTTAAAGATATTTTCACTGGTTACGTGCGTTTCAAATAGAAAAAATAAATCATAAGTTTTAATATAGTTAAAAAAATCTGGGTAAATTAGCTTATTATTAAGGCCTGATACATTATATGAAAGAATAGCAGAACTTAAATTAAATATTGAGCTGACGGCTACTATTTCTCAATTCTTTACTACTTTACTAAAGTTTGCTCTATTCGATGACATCCCTGGTAAAGCTGAACTTGTTGCTCTAGCACAATCGTTGTTTTGACGGCTAGATGACATCGAAAAGTTTTTGACAGCATCAAAACAAATTATTTTCCCAAACATTTCATTCAATTCTGCTTCTCCATCAGTTTGGTTAAATTTAAGGATGTTAGAATTGTTTAAATAAAATGTTTTTTTTCGAATCAAAAGTGTATTGTTTTTAATTTGTACGTGTTCGTTGGGAATATGCGTTCTTATAACTTTTCTGTAGCTTAAAAGTATTCTTCTTTTCGTTTGCATCAGTTTGGTCAGGTCTCTCTGAATAAATACACCTGATCCTTTGAGCTGTGGTGCGTTCTTTAGCATTTTTAAAGCGACTGCATTGGAGCCTGTGTTAATTTTTAATTTAATTGAAGTGTTATTTTCACTTATTTTGACTGCTTCCGGTATGTTTTGTGATTCGTCTTCTCCGATCAAGATTTTGGTAATATCCCGAGCCTTCTCTTGTGGATCAGCATTATCATTTGGGATTGTCATTATGATATTTTTCCCTCTGAGTTCCCGGTTTTGTGTTTCAAGCTCTTCTTCAAGAGCATTACACCGCTCTTCAAATTTTTGCACCTGTCGTGAGAGTTCTTCATTTTGGTTTTTCAGAACGGTGATTTCGGTGTTCAATTTAGAGAAGTCTTCTTTTGTTGCTAACAAAGCGGTTGCTTTTGAGAGTTGAGTGTGAAGTGATTCATCAATAATTGATTTGATCTTTTCAAAATCAGAAGATGAGATCGACATATTATTCACTTTAAAGATTTTATGTGTTCTCCTGGATTCGTCTCCCAGATTGCAAGGGTCTTCGGGTGAAGTTTGGTTGATACTTCTTTTATATTCAGTCATGTGACTTTCCAAATGACACAAGCTACAATTTTTAAGCTTTTTTTATAGCTAATGTTACCTGATTGTTCCGCGAATTTATCAACAGTTTTAAGAAAACCTTCCGACAATTAAGTTAAAAAACTTTGGAATATTTATCAGATAGTTTTAACTGATTATATACAAAAAATATTAAGAGCTCTTCGATACAACTTTTATTCACTTGCAAACCAGTGTTGCCACCATAGTACTTTCTTCAGAACTAAATTACTTAAACACAAAATGAAGACAGCACTGGTTTGAACAATTCAGATCTGTCATCTGCTTTTTGCTATTGTGAATGAATCGCAAACTGTCACCCAAATCCAATTGTCAAGTTTTCATTACATTCTTTTGGCTTTTTATATATATACTAATAGCGAGTTTCATTCACGAAAAGAATTGCTCTTTCTGTCAAAAGATTCGATCTTTTTCACTTTTAAGAGTTTCATTTATTCATAAAGTGCAATTCTAGATCGATTCTCAACACGAAAGTATGCATCTCTGATGAGTTGGGAGAATCGATCTGAATACTTTTCTGTCAAACGTCAAATGAGAAATAATTTGTTATTTTTTGTCGTTTGTCGTGAAATTGTGCCAGTCTGTGGTAAATAAAACAAAAATAAACAAATAATGAACGAAGGACTTGATATGTACTTTAATTTTCCAATTAATTATCAATTAGCAATAATCCAAAGTCAGCAATTCCAATGACAAAAGACAAAAACCAAATGACAAAAAGTCAAATTGCCAAGACAAGTTTCATTGAAAAGTGCAATTCTCGATTTTGAGAACAAATCTTCCAAATTTGAATGAAACTCGCTATATGACTCGTAGAGTTTTCGATGTCGCTTCCAGCTGCAAATGCCCCTACGGAAAGAGTCTTTTCAATTTCTAATAACATTTGGACACCTGAAAAATCGCAATTAAAAGTTGATACACTAGAGGCAATGCTGATAACAAAGTGCAATTATGACTATAATTGTGAACTTTTCTAAGAAGTCTGGATGACGTCTTAAAGAAAATTCACTGTGAAGAAAAATACAAAAACTAGGTAACAGTTCCTTTGAGTTGAACTCTAAAATAAAGTATACTTAAATATTTATTATTTTTGGATTTTGTTTGTCTGTTATAAGAATTTTTGTTTTTCAAACTGAACTGAATTGTAATTTGAAGTATATGTATATCTATAATTATGCGATTGATTTATCACCTCTTAGTAACCTGTCTTGCTTTACTGACCTTGGGATTGTGTTGGACTCAAAATTAACTTTTATTGACCATTTTGACTATATTATTAAAAAAGCTAACATGACTCTCGGTTTTATTAAAAGATTTGCTCGAGAATTTCGTGATCCCTATGTTCTAAAAACTCTTTATGTCTCATTCGTAAGATCCATCTTAGAGTATGGTTGTGTTGTATGGGCACCATATTATGCGGTTCATATAAATAGATTGGAGTCCGTTCAAAGAAGATTTATGAGATTTTGTTTAAGATTTCTACCATGGTCGAATAGAATTATCTTGCCACCTTACGCTCAACGTATTCAATTAATAAATCTTCCATCTCTAACGAGTCACAGAGCATATCTACAATTTTGTTTTATTGTCGGGATAATCAATGGATCCATAACAGCCCCATTGATACTTTGTCGATTAAATTTCATAGCTAGTCAGTATAATTTGAGAAGGCAGTTGCCAATTTCCAACATTTATAGTAGATCAAACTACGGTGCTAATAGTCCTTTAAATCTCTTAATAAATATTTACAATCAAAATTCAAATTTAATTAATTCCACCAATGACAATGTAAAATCACTCAACTTAAGAAAAATATTTTTTATCCAAAATAATCCATAATGTACATTAGATATTTAATGTTTTTTTTTTTTTTTTTTTTTTCCTTTTTTAATACATTATTGTAATGGAAGTTGTATATTATATAGGTACTAGTTTTTAAGATATATTATATGTAATAAGAGTTAACGTTAGTCTTTAACGTATTAAATAAATATATATGTACAAATATTTTGAATAAATATGGTTTGTTCCTAAACTTGTTTAAGTAAATTAAAGGTTGTCCTCTTTTTTGCATCTGAAAAATGGTCACCGTACCTATAGTGTATCCAACAGTTCGTTGAAAACGTACTGTAGCTCACTTATGTTTTTACTTTATGCTGATGATTAGGTGATCTTTTCTGATACTCCTGTTGCCCTGTTGCATTGCAGCCATAGATAAGCAGACTGAAGCGATATTGTGATTCATGCGATCTTAATATCGTAATTGCTAGATTTCAAAATAATTGTTTGAAATCTTACAATTGATCTGAAGATACTGCAAAGATCTTAGGGTTAGGCTGAGTTTAATCTTTCCAGGGATACTTCTTCAAACAAATTTGTTGGTTACCATATAACTCTCTTAACTAGGCTTACATCAATTCGTCACCTTTCATAAGCTGGCACGTAGTTTATTTCCATAATAATTGATAATCAAATGTACCTACATGAAACAAATCTTGATGGGGCTAGCAAAAAAGCTTCTAGGTTTGCACACCGTTGTTTAAATCAAAAATCCAGGGAAAAGTAAAAAGGGTGTCTCAATCTCTGATATTAGTTTAATATGTAAAGTACGAACCACATTTCCTGAGCTCAATAATAAGCCACATCAGACAGACACTAACCCAGTTTGTTGGCTTAGTATCCTTCACCAAAATTAAGACGCATACTATGCGGCACCGCATGCATGTGAACATCACTCGCTTTGCCCCTGTCGATCAGTGTTGCGCCCCTTCTACTGTGATTTTAAAATAATTTAAAAAATTTAAATCTCGATGCAAAATTCAAAGAACTACATTTTTTTATCAGGATAAATTAAGTCGACATTATCAGCGACACTTTTTCAGCCGACATTTTCATAGCTGGATTTTAAACTGTCAACTTTTTTTTGTCGATCACATTTTGACAGTCGATGAAATTTGTATTTATCAAATCGACATTTTTTTTCTCGGCCATTGTTACGTCACAAAACACAAAAATGGCATTGGCAATGAAAGTAGCAACTCAGCTAACCTGGTAATTCTGTGTACCATGACAATGTGATGCTTTTTTGTTTCGAGGCTGAGGTTAGCTCGTCGCGTCGGTGTCCAGGGTGTATCCAAAAGAAAGCGGAAACTTTTGATTTTAGAAGTTGCGAACTCCAAATTGCTATTATTTGTTTTCAAATGAGACTTAACAATGTATTTCATATAATATTTCAATTTAACAATTTCTTTAACCAACAAAACTCGATGAGTAATAAAATTAAATAACAAATTATTTCATATAATATCTTTTGATTTAATCTTCAACTTAAGACTAGGTCTGTGGGGTTCTTAAGAAACCGTTCACGACATAAACGTGTGGCCTATTGCAGGTCTGTGGTGTTTACTCTTCAAAGCAAAACGCTCCACGAAATAAACTGGTGGCCTATTGTCTATCGATCCTCTTCGAAGCAACGGAGAGAAAAAGCCTACATAAACGTTTGAGCAGAGTTCTGCCTGTAGTTCCTCCTTTCTTAAACGAAGGGACTACGGCATAAAACGGATGAGTATAAACTCGGTCTACAGTATTGCTGAAAGACGCAATAGCTGCGTCATAAACAGGTCTGTGGCGTGTACTCTGGAAAGCAAACGATCCACGACATAAACTGGTGGCCTATTGCCGGTCTAGCGATCCTCTACGATAAACAACGGAGAGAAAAGCCTACATAAACGTTTGAGCAGAGCTCGGCCTGTAGTTCCTCCTTTCTTAAACGAAGGGACTACGGCATAAAACGGATGAGTATAAACTCGGTCTACAGTATTGGTAAAATGAGCAATAGCTGATATAAACATGTCTGTGGCGTGTACTCTGAAAAGCAAACGATCCACGACATAAACTGGTGGCCTATTGCCGGTCTAGCGATCCTCTACGACAAACAACGGAGAGAAAAGCCGACATAAACGGGGAGCAGGGTTCTTTACGGTATAAATACCAAAAAAATACTTAAAAGCTTCTGACTGGTATTCCCATACAGTATGCCTTAAGATGAGGGACGAATTCCTTGGTGCGTTTAATTAGCACCGAAACCACTGGCGGAGATTTCGAATCTAATTTTGCATTTGCAGTGCATTTTCCACTACTCCTTATGCATATTTCTGAAAAGACACAGTGTGAATTGTAAAGATAAAATACAAATTTACCTAGAAATATTTTATTCTTGTGCTTCTTGTTGATTGCTATTGCTATTGCTATTGCAAGTGGTTGGAGGTCTATTTCGTTGGCTAAGGGGGTCAGGTGTGGCGGGTGTTGTCGGTGGTTGTTTTTGTTGTGTGCGGTGGAAGGTGGGATGGCTTCGTCTATGGTGGTTGATGATGTCGCTGTGTACGGTGGGGTGTGGAATGGCTTCGTCGGTGGCGGTTAGTGGTGTTGTTGTGTGTAACTTCGTTACAAACAAATGAAATTGACGCTTATAAAATTAGTAACAAGTGCGTTTGTTTTATATATGAAATTATTTTCCCCAAACAGGTTAAAGGTTAATTGTAAATCTTGTAGATTAACCATTACAAATTTTGTATATGGCAAATCTCTTGATTAAGACAAGATTTGTGTAAATCTCGGTTTTGTGCTCGGCATCACGTGTCGATACAGACGGTAAAAATTTGCTGACCTTCTTTTTCGACAACATTTGATATTTTCGAAACGGTTTTCGAAACATTACTTTACCAAACTTTTGGAACTTTTTTAGAAGATTACAAAATTTTGATAAGAGATCAGAATCGGTAAGTCATGTTCATGTTCAAGTTGTTACGATAAGTTTAACCTCCCATGCATCCAAGAAGCCCTATGTCAACTTCAGTATTGTTGATATGTTTTTAATGCTTTCATTAAGCGAATTTTATCGTACAGAAACAAAGTTGATCGGTTCAGAAAAATCAACTGACGCGCATTGTGAACAGTATAAAGATAATCTTTCCATTCAAATGTATCTAACACATTGCATCCCTTCAATTCTGAGCTCATCTCACCTTCTGACACCTCAAAAACGAGTCTTAAAATGACTTTTTTTAAAGATGGTATCTTTCCGAAGCGATGCGTTTTTTGTTCGTAAAAAATTTACAGGGTCATTCATTTAGTGATTTCAAGTTGGTTGCGCTGGCACTTGACATCTGTCAAATTCATCTGTCATTTGAAGTGTCATAATTTTAGTTGAACATTTGCCATTTACGTTAATGGATCTTTTCACAATCACAAAAGTTGATTTTTCCGATTTCCGATTTTAGGAACAAAATTTTTTTTCAGCGATGAGGCACAGTGGGTATGTACCTACCCGCGTATAGAGCTCAGAAAACCCACAAGTTTTCGAAGAGGTTCCGTTGCACCCAGTGACTCTTTGGTGTCATTGATCCATATTTCTGCGAAAATGCCATTGGGCATCTTATTCAGAGCAATATGTTCAAGTGAAAACTGATTTGTTAATTTTTTCCGGCCATTAAAGTTCATGACCTAGACGATATGTGCTTCCAACAAGATTGAGTGAGAAGTTTCCTGGTCGCGTGATTTCACTTTTCGGCGACGTCGATTGGGCACCAAAATCATGCGTTTTTACACCGTAAATTTTTAAAAAAGTAATTAAAAATTAGTTCAAAATAAACTCATGCTCCGAATCCCTCTAAGGCGGCCCTTTGAATGATATTATTTTCCACACTTAATGGCAAAGTGCAAACTTTATAATGAAAATAGTAATACAAATTATCAAAACTGTATCGCTGTGCGTGTGATTTATTTAGCTTTTCTTCTAAAACCGAAATATAAATGACCCTATGTTTTTTAAGGAACTGCTTTTTTAATAATGTAAAAACATATTTGAGAGAGTAAAAGCTCGACTATAGTCGTTTCGAAAATGATAACGATGACATGTGTGTGGTATGAGTTTTTGTATTTGTTTTAAAGCAATGATTTTTATGAAAAAAAAATTAACTCAGCTGCAATATTGCTTGGCAATCCAGACCTCAACCACACCACCGTACACTAGGTACTTCGTAAAGCCACAAATAATATACTTCTATTTGCAGTTTGAAAAGTCTTCAACTTCCACAAAAATATTAACAGTTTTATAAGTTTCGAACAGTACGATGTTGTTCTTTCTATTTATTTCTTCAAAAGTAAAATTGTTTCTCTTTTCCGAAGCGAAATCGGCAAAAAAAAAAAAAAAAATTACAAAAACTTATAGCCGTCGTCTGTCTTCAATACTAAAAATAACCAAGTTCACTTATGTGAATTTGAAAACTTAAAAATATAAATGTTTGTTGTATCTATACACTTAATTGATTCTTTCGCACGATACACGGATGTATTTCTGCTTAATCACTGCCAATCAAAAGGTATTCCCTATGACTTCTTACGTTAGACAAAGATTAATCATGGCTATAGTTTGGAAGTACGAACAAGCAAATAAGTTTCTCAAACTAAAACGATTTTCAAATTTGTAATTTTTTTTTGCACGGGGGCGTATGAGCACTATTTTTTTTTTTTTTTTGAAAAATTATTGCTTTTCTAAACACACATCGAAAAATGTATCTACCGGGACCGAGCTGCAGTCAAATCCCAAAATCCTGTATATTTTCGTTTAAATAGATTAAAAAAAAAAAAAAACTACAATTTAAAAGTTTCAACCCTTTTCCCCTCTCTTTTTTTTCAAATCATCAAGAAGATCTTACAGATTAAATAATACAAAATACATAGACGAGCCAATGTATTTATACAAGTCACAAAAAAAAAGAAGAAAAGTTAAACAAAACATTTTTCGAAATCCGCCGTACATGAAAAATCTCACTAGAAAAGAAAGATTTTTGCTATTGTATCTGTGAGATTCAAATGTATCTCTCACATTATTTTCAAAAAAAAAAAAAGCACCGAAAAGAATTTCAATCGAAAAATAAGACCGACAAAAAAACTATACTCAGACTATACAGTGCGCGCTGATGTTTGAAAAACGGTTTTTGCACGATCAGTGCGAGTTGGGCTACAGAACGCGTCGTTTTGAAAATATATATGAAATAATATTTTAATTTAATTTTAATTTTAAGTTAAAAGAAAAAATATATATAATCTACCTCGTTTTTTTTTTCTTTTTCTTTTGGGATGTAAAATACGGGATTTTTTTTCTTTAAAAAACACTTAATAAAATGCAAACAAATTCAAAAATTTCAAAAATACTCAATAATTGCTGCACCAACGTTCGAAATAGTTTTATTATTTTAAAATCTAGTGGAAAAATAATTTTTTTAAGTGATATAATATTCTTAAGTGAATAAATTACAAAAAAAAAAAATGAAAAAAATAATTAACTGAGAAAAATAAAGTGCGTTAAAAAAAAGTTAAGTTTTTTTACACAAGACATTTTTTGTTGGTTTAAATTTTAAAACTAAACCACAAAGTTTTAAACATAATTTTGTTGGATTATCAGTGAAAAATAATTACGTATTTAAGGATACTTTAACAGTTCGTTCACACATAAAACAGTTCCTTTTTGTTTAAAAAAAACTTATTTCCTCAACGACATGGATTCAGCAAGGCAAGTCTTAAGTTTTATTAAATAGATAATAATTATTAATATGTTAAAAATAAAAGGAAACATAAATTATTATTGCAATAAAAAAAAAAGATTTGAAATCTTGTTAGATCTGACAGCAAGGGCGGTTCTATTTTTGAAAATAAAAAGCGAAACACTTATTCTTCCGCGGTCATTAATCAGCAAAAAATCATGTTTATTTAAAATTTAAATTTAAAATCAAGAATTATAAAAAAATCACACAATTTTCCAAGATTCTAGAAAAATACTAGATTTTTTTTTAAAGTAAAATAAGGGCAAACGTAATTAAATTTAAACAAAAAATTTTGCATTTTCGCATTTTCACATGCAACTCAAAATAAATTCGCACTCATTTTTCAAAAATGAGTTTTGATGTCATTCTAAAATTGCATCCCCGAACCCGCCGCTCCCGCAGCCGGCCGACTAGACAGGGTTTCTTAATAAATTATTATTCATGCTCTATGAAATGCAACATGACGAGGAAATAATTTTATTTGTTTTGGCAAGACCACTCATTATAAGAGATTTCGAAAAAAAATCAGAATTTTGGCATTATGGGTCATGTATAGGGAGCAGGCAATTAAGAAAATATTTTTATATTTTAGGGATTTCGAAAAAAAAAAATTACGAAAAATTAATAATTTATTTGACAGTGGTTTTTACTGATTTTTTTTTTTCGTTTTTTTTGGTTTTTATTTTAAATAGAATTTTGTTTATTTCAATTTTGCAGCTGCCAAGGCCATTTGCACATCTCATTTTGATAGAGAAATAGAGAAGAAGTTTTTAAAGTACACCTACGCGTGTTCGCGTGTGTGGTGTTTAATAAAAACCATCTTGTCCAAGGTTATTGGAATGAATAGTTTTTTTTCGGTTGGATTATTAAAATATAAAAAAATATGTGTATTGATGTGTAATATTATTTCAAAATCTTTAGTTATAATGTTACAGGCAATAAATAAACGTTTAAAAGAATAGATGCAAGTGTAGATGACACGCCGAGCTTTCGTTCGTGTATCTTTCTTTTGTCAAATGTTTTTCAGATAAGTTTTTCTTGAGTTTTACTTACTGACAGTTCAAAAAGCCGGTTCAAAATATAAAAATGTATATTCATGACTCAATGACTTTAAGAATTCATGTTTTGAAATTTACGGCTGATGTTGTTCGTTCACCTTAAATTGTTCCTTAAATACATCCCTTGAACTCGTTCATAGGCCAGGGAAAACATTTTCATGCACTGTCTAAACGTTGTCCAAAATATTGGTTCAATTATTGTTAACCCAAAAAATATACAAAGTTTTGAAATGTTATGCTTAAAAACTTAATGATTCTATATTTTTTTACTAAGTTTTTCACTTTAATTTCGAATTAAGGATCTAAGTGGCCCGTTGTGGAACGCGCTTGCTTAGTATGCTGGACTGCTACGAAGGTTCTACGACAAATCCTTGTTGAGACAAATGCATTTTAGTTTATTACTTGTAGGTCCCTTCGAGTCCTGCAGAGTATCAATGCATACACAAGAACAATAGACAGAGTGTAATTTTAAAACGAAAATTAATCTTCAAATTTTCTTAATCTCATTAATTAAAATGACAATATAACTTTTTGACTTGTCGTTTGCTAATTTTCTAACTTATGAAACAACATTTTTTTATGTAAGGTACTATTGGAGTTCTAATCAAAAAAAAAAAAAAAATTGTAACAAATAAAATGCATGACAGACTCGCTAGACCTTGCTACTTTTCTGGGAAGTTGCTCTTTTGTAGTTTACGTTTCTTAAAAAAATGCACCAAAAATGGGAAGAATTTAGAAAATGTGCGAAATTTCACTTGTTTGAAAATTTTCTTTCAGCTTTTCTAGAAATATATAAAGTTTCTCCTATAATCGCTTTCAAAAACGGGTTGAGTGTGATTTGCCGATTTTTTAAATGTCGATTTAAAAAAAATTTATCGTTTTTCGACTTTTGTAAAGTCGATTGGTAAAAATACCGACTGATCAAAATGTCGACTCTTATAAAGTCGATTTTGAAAATATCGACTCGTAAAAAGGTCGACAGTGGCGAAGTGAATGATGTTCACAAGCATGCGGCGCCGCATTTAAATAACATTTTATAATTTACTTTAAAATTAATTATTTATTTAAATTTCATCTTACGATGGAGAATTTTTCGAAATTGAATAATTGTTAAAGAAAAGCAATATGCTTTCCGTCAAAGATTTTGTGAAAGATGTTGTTGCATATCATTTAGATTAGACGAACAAGTAGGTGATCATTTCATTTATGATATTACACACAATAATAAAATCAAAATCAATCTCTTTTCGTTTTCCATGCAACCAGAAAAATCGGTAAAACTAAATCAGTTATCTGGGAGCAAATCTGAAATTGTAGTGGAAAACACCATTCGACAAAATTTTGTGGGTATATTTCAATGTCTTGCTGAATGGTTTGAAAGAAAAATTGGCCAAAACTCGGTAAAGTGGTTTGTCATAAATGCATTTTTAGTGCAAATTAATTGTCAAATTACTAAAAATTCATTTGGAAGCATCTTCTGAAGATGTCTACAAGTAATCCAAGTGTTGTTGACAACGAAATCGTGTGCTTAAATTATTAAAAATTAAAAATTACTTCGCTGGGCCACTGCATTTATATTGTATACATCAAAAAGCACTTCAAGAAACAGAATATACAACCCAAACGCATGTCGGAAACAGCATAACTTTTGGATATATGTATGTAATCCGATTTGCATTTTAAATATTTTTGTTGATTTCGTATTGAACCGAGAAGTGGAAACTTCGAATGGAAAATTCAATTTTAGGCGGGGCGAAGTTCGCCGGGTTAGCTAGTAACTAATAAAATAAATATTAATTTTAATGTTCTTTTCGAAACTTAACTATGAAAAGTTATATGATTTAATAGAATTTTCAATATTTTAAGTTTTAAATCGGGAAGCTACAAGGTTTAAGTTGCAATTTTCCAATTTTTACATTTTTGAAATTTTGTAACTTATTAATTTTTAGAAAAATACTTTGAATGCTTATAATATTAATCTGCAAAATTGAATATCAATATAATTTCTAAATTTAATAGACGTCATGCCTATGCTATATAAGTCTTCAGTTTCTAGACTTTAAAGTGAGTAGACGACATCTGGTTTTCGCTCGACAGCATTCGACCATGCGATTTCGGTACAGCGGATCTTGTCGTGTACACACACGATGCGATCATCGCATTCGACCTAACTTTTGTACGATATTCGGTACGATGATTGTATCGTGTATTTCCTGCTTAAGACTTGGTGTGTTTGATGTTCAATGTTATTCAAAATAAAACTTTTTAAAGAGACTATTTCAATAAAGCTTTTTCTGATCCGAAATGCGCATTCTATTTTGAAGCTGAACATCTTAACTATCGTTCTAGTTACAAATTTCAACGAGCCTTGAAAAATCTTTTCTAACAACATCGTTGTAATGGTTTTTTTATATCATATTTTATCAAGTGCTCTTTATTCGATTTGAGTTCGAAAATGCATTTTTTTGAATTGTGATCACAACGGAGATTCTTGAAAAAGTTGAAACTTTGAATTGGTATATTGGTAATGCGTTCAATTAAAAACAACTGCCAACATTTTATTTTTCAAAAATATTTTTTGAGGCTTAAGCTTAACTGATTTCTTAAAGGAATATAACTCTGTCCTCAATTTTGAGTAAGCTACAATTCAAGATTTGACCAAATTGCCATTTTAAAAGCAACCTTGGAAGTCAAAATAATGATGGAAATTTAATTAAATGTTTTTTTTTTTATAATAATGGATAAAGTTTATGTACGCATTTTCGAGGTTGTTATTCTTTTTTGAGAAATTTAATTTTAGTTGTATACTGAATACTTTGAATCCAAGTAAATAAAAATCATATTGGACATATAAAACATTAGTCGTCAAAAATAATCTAAAAACTTATTTTGTTATTAAATTTAAGAGCTGACATTGAAAAATCCAATTTGTCTTCTTTTTGCAATTTAATGTCATCAGAATGAATGCAAATGGTTTCCGTAAATCTAATTTAATACGAGGATGTTTTTTTTTAAAGAAATAAATCTACTGACATAATAAATAATTAATTTCTAGACACAAAATAAAATAATATTTTTTTAAACAAAAAGTGACGAATGATATAATGGAATTAATGGTTTTATTGCGATGAAATGTTTCCGAATGCATTCAACATATTTTTGTTTTCATTAAAAAATATCTTTTTTTTTTTAATTGGCAATCAAAGTGATATGTTATGTCCAATTTTATTTTCAAATCAAAATAAATAATTTTTAAAATCAAATGAATTAAATGAATCTACACAAAGAATGAAGGTCATTTCTGCGTCTTGGTTTTTCTCAATGATTTTGAATGCTCTTCATTTCCGCAGCGGAGAAGATATGCGAATTTTTTTAATAAAATTTATTGAATAAGGCAACTTTCATAGAACAGGAGTTGATAAACAATGCGAATATTCACTAAATTTTTGGTATCGTATCATTCGAGATGTGTTTTTGAACTATTTCGTTTGACACAAAAACACCCATTCCATCTGTATATATCAATGGCAATGAAATGTAATAATTAGTGCATATTTACCATTATGACTTATTCGAATGTCCTTATTGCTAGCTGATAAACGAAAACGAAAATTTTGAAAGGGTTTTAAACGTCGGCTTACCCGTTTAGTAGTACCCTGTGGCGTAGTGGTTATGGTGTTGGACTGCCACGCCGAAGGTTCTGGGTTCGATCCCTGACGACTCCACCTAAAAAGCTGTTTTACGGGGTACCTACTGCCTCCTGCGAGGAAGTGACAAATTCTCCAAGAGTAATTAATGTCATGGAAAGTGCATCTCTGTTAGCCGTTCGGATTCGGCGGTAAATTGTAGGTCCCTTCCATTCCTGCAGAATATCAACGCACACACAGTAATGGTTGAGAGTGTAAGTCGCAGGCCCCGGCCTTATTAGGCTACGTAGAAGCGAAAACTCAGAATGACAGATTCCCAGACGATGAGCAGAATATTCTGACCATTCCGTATCGGCGCGGCGCCGTTAAGTCGTGTTTGCTTTCCCTTTTGTTTTTACAAATCTATAAATTTAATTTGTAAATTATTCCTATATAATCATGTCAGCTCCACATCAATAAACATTTTATTTTACGAAACACCACAAAATTAATTATTTTTTGCTTCTTTGATTGCGTCTTGAATATCTTATTTTTAACACCACCCAATTTCCATTTCATTGAACTCGGTTGAAAAACTTCACTTTTTGTTTGCGCTTTGCTCCCTTAAGAACTAGTATTGTATCAAATCGCATGAGTCCTGGCAACTCTGCATTCGATGGTCACATAAGTATAAGAAGATACAATTAAACGTAAATAAAACTTAACGGAAGAACTTAACGAAAGAGTGCTTGTTCTGCGAACAAGCACGAATGAGAGTTAGTCTTAAGCAGGATTTTGAAGTGAGAAGAATAAAATGTGCTAAGTGGTTATTTTACATAACATTTTTTTTTTACTATAAATTATCGTGTTTCATTTCGTTTACATATTTATTAATTGATCTCGATTATACAGTCCATTTGAGCTACGATACAAGTTTTATTCCAAATAATTGGTTTAACACATAATTTATCTAACTCAATTGGATCACAACTCTCCCTCTAACTTATCTCTCGGTTTTGGACTGTCTCATTTCTGAGGCCAATTTAATTCTGGTTTTGTTATATTTGTTTATACTAGAATCGCCCAGTGGCCGAAATTCGGCCATTAAAATGCCCAAAACTGTCGGAAAAAAAATTTTTACAGCGAATTTATTCGAACAAAATGGTAAAAAATACACCACGACATTTTCACCTGTATTTTAAAAATACAAAACAAAATATTCCCAGCACACCTACTCAGTAATACCTTTCCAATGATATATATGTATATCATCTCAATCGGTTGGGTAATCACCTCGCAATTGGTACCACAAAAAAACTGCTTGCCTATTTATGTATAGAAGATGCCAGGAGTTTTAAACTGCCTTTACTCTTTCTCCATCGAAAGTGTATTGAAACCTTGTACGATATTGCCCTTCTCACATGGTTCTCAAGATTTCTCCTTTGGACGTAACAATACCAACTGAGCCTGTCGTGCTCGGTTTTCTCATTTCTTACTTATTATGCTATCAAGCTTTGATGCTCTTGCTGCCCTAGAAAGTGTGTATCTTACGTGATGATTGATGTCGTCATCACAGGTAGTAACCTCGCCATTAGTCACCTATTCCAGATATTTAATCTTTTCACATTTGGGAATAGATGGCTGGGTGCTGTATGAATAGGGTAGACCCTGATTGGTATCAACATGGCGATGCCCAGCGTTGCAACTGTCTCATACGCATCAATTGGTAGCCATCGGGTACTGGTCTTGTCCACCCGGTCTTGACTTGCTGAACTTATAAGCGCGAGTGTTGATCACAGAAAAATAGCAACACTATAATTGCCCTGCCATAAAGCTCCTCTGTTTCTCTTGTTGGGTAGCAGTTTATTCTGTACGAACCCCTCAGAAAGCAAGCGAGCGGCGGATGAGCTTCCAATTAAGTGAACCAACGGCGACGCTTACAGACAATATGGTAGGCACCCCATTGAGCTACTTCGACATATTCGGAGCTCAGGTCTTTGGGTCCTTTCACTACTATTAGTCAGGGTAGTGAAGTAGAGAAGGTGGCGGATGAGCCCATATAGGACCAACGGTAGCTCTCACATCCCCGTAGTGGGTTACTGACTCTGGATTTCTCCAGCTCCTTTTGTCCAAGGAGAGCAGCATAGGGCCTGGTCCTCCAGGTTGGGGGTTGTGCGTCGGGGTAACTTCCCTACCACGTAAAAAACTTCTTGTTCCGAAACAACCAACTGCCTCGGATATGGATGACCCTACTGATGACGACCCTAGCAAACGAAACAAGGACAACGAATTTCGGTTCTGCACGTGGAATGTCCGGACCCTTAACAGACCACGTGCAGCCGAACAATTAGTGGAAGCCCTAGATGGTGTCAAAGCCGACATCACAGCCATCCAAGAAGTGCGATGGGATGGTGAAGGCACAAGGAGGATGAAAAACTGTGACATCTACTACGGCAAGTGCTACAGGACAAGGAAACAGCGGCTATTTGGATGCGGATTTGTGATAAGAGGAAGGCTTAGGCAAGAAGTCTTGGGGTTTCGTGGCATAAGCGAACGCATTGTCACAATCCGCATTAAATCCAAATTCAGCAACATCTCGCTGATCTGCGTCCACGCCCCCACGGAGGAAAAAGATGACACGACCAAAGAAGAATTCTACGATCTTCTCGAGAAGACGTATGATGAATGCCCGAAGTACGACACTAAGTTTATTCTTGGTGACTTCAACGCCAAAATCGGAAAGGAGGGTAACTTTGGCTCGACAGTCGGAAAGCATAGCCTGCACGACAACACTTCCGGTAACGGACACAGGCTAATCGACTTTGCTGCGGGGCGATGTGTCATCTTAGCTAGCACATACTTCCCACACCTCAATATTCACAAGGGGACCTGGCGGTCTCCTGATCAAAATACCGTCAACCAAATTGATCACATTGCGATTGATAGCAGACATGCGTCCAGTGTCATGGATGTCCGCACTTTCCGAGGGGCCAACATAGACTCGGACCACTACCTTGTTGTAGCTAAAGTGCGAATGCGGATCTCCACCAGACCGCAGAACCGAACATCCACTGTGAGAAAGTTTGATGTTGCTAAGTTACAATCGCAAGAGACCGCCACAACCTTTGCCAATCATGTCTCCTCTTATCTCTTGACAAGCCCGGCGCCTGCGCCAAACCCAGAGGCCCAGTGGCAACATTGCAAAATGGCCATCAAAACCGCTGCCACGGATGTTTTGGGTTTCATTAGGCGACCACAACGAAACACCTGGTTTGATGATGAGTGCAGGCTCGCACACCTGGCCAAAGACGAAGCCTATCATGCAGTTCTGAATGCCAGAACTAGAGCTGCCAAGAGCGCTTTCCGTGCGGTGTACCAGCAAAAGAGGAAAGAGGAACATCGGCTTTTCAGAAGAAAAAAAAGAGAACTGGAAAAACGAATGGTTGAATCTATTGAGGGGTGCTACGGCAGAAGCAATGTTCGAAAGTTCTACCAAAGGGTAAAGCATTCGTCCAAGGGTTACAAAGCCCGAGCGGAAGCATGTAGAGACGAGGGTGGGAATGTCGTTGTAGATACACAGTCGGTGCTGAGAATTTGGAAAGAACACTTCTGCAGACTGTTAAACGGCGAAGACAACCAACTAATCGCTGTCAGGCAGAATAATCCATTCGATTTGGATGATGATGAACAAAATTTCCGTCCTCCCGACCAAGAAGAAGTTCGGATAGCAATATCTAAACTAAAGTCCAACAAGGCTGCTGGAGCTGATGGCCTTACGGCTGAACTCTTCAAAGCAGCGGGAGATGACTTGGTGAGGAGCATACACCAACTCATCTGTACAATCTGGTCGGATAAAAGTATGCCTGACGAATGGAACCTCAGCATTGTGTGCCCTATCCACAAGAAAGGAGATACTCTAAGCTGCGCCAACTACAGAGGTATAAGTCTCCTAAATGTCGCCTATAAAATCTTGTCGGCCATTCTGTGTGAACGTCTGAACCCTTTCGCACGTGAACTGATTGGCCCCTATCAGTGTGGTTTCAGACCCGGTAAGTCAACCGTCGACCAAATTTTCACACTTCGGCAGATTTTGGAAAAGACCCAAGAATTCCAGATCGATACTCACCACCTCTTTATCGATTTTAAAGTCGCCTATGACAGCGTAAACAGGAACGAGCTATACAGAGCCATGTCGCTTCTTGGCATCCCTGCCAAACTCGTTCGATTGTGCAGGATGACTATGGAGAACTCGCGCTGCTCCGTCAAGGTTGGTAAGAACACCACCGACTCATTTAATGTCGAGAAAGGCTTACGACAGGGTGACGCGCTGTCATGTAACCTCTTCAACATCATTCTTGAGGCAATCGTACGCAACTCGCATGTCAACACTAGCGGTACGATTTTTTTTAGATCCGTTCAATTACTTGGCTATGCTGATGATATTGACATTATTGGAAGAACGAAGCGCGCTGTCAGTGGAGCATTCGCAAGTATTGAAGTGGAAGCGGCTCGAATGGGTCTGGCTGTAAATGAAGATAAAACAAAGTATATGCTGTCCTCGGGTGAAGTAGATCATCACCGTAGGCTCGGACAAAACGTCACAATGGACAGATATAACTTTGAGGTTGTCAAGGACTTTGTCTATTTGGGTTCCACTATAACCTCTCAGAACAACATCAGTGAAGAGATCAGTCGAAGAATCACTCTTGCCAATCGCTGTTTCTTCGGGCTAAGAAGGCATCTTAGTAGTAAAGTCCTCTCTCAAAGGACCAAGGAGACACTATACAAGACCCTTATCATCCCAGTCCTGCTGTATGGGGCAGAAGCGTGGACACTGACACAATCGGATGAATACAAGCTGGGGTGCTTTGAGAGAAAGATTCTTCGGGTGATATTCGGGCCTGTATGTATCAATGGAGTATGGAGGAGAAGATTCAATGACGAACTGTACGGGCTATACAGCGACATTGACTTGGTTAAGAAGCTGAAAATTCAGCGGCTTAGATGGCTGGGTCATGTGGAGCGTATGGACGAAAACGCTCCTGCCCGACGAGTCTTCAATTCCAACCCGGAGGGCCGACGCAGTTCTGGAAGACCCCATCTAAGGTGGCGCGATCAAGTGGTAAACGACCTCAACCAACTTGGTGTGCGCAACTGGAGGCCACTGGCTAGGGACCGGCCTAGCTGGCGAGGATTGTTGGTTGAGGCCGTGGTCCACAATGGACTGTCTGCGCCACCTTAAGTAAGTAAGTACATTTGGGAATAACTATTCCATATACAAGCAATTAGTTTTTTTTTTTTTTTTCAAAACGTCCACCTATGCGTCAACTGCTCGCGTTACTGTGTCGAAGAAAGAATACTCGCTTCGTCAGAAAAGAAAAACTGCTGAACTTTGGGATACATCACTTTGCCTTCAAGCAGGTAGTCAAGAACTGCAATGAAGAGCAGTGGACTGACACAAGGGGATTCCTTCTGCAGAAGAAATTACAGGAAGGAAACAGTATCATTTCCAGACACCATTTTTAAAAGTATAGGAGGTATTGAAGGAGCATGTTCACATATACAATATTTAAACAAAAATGAAAAATGGACATTCATAAAAATTACAATCGGATTCCAAAAACGTCATCGATATAAAAATTATTACGAAATCAAAACTATGAAATCTCAAGTATGAATCGTAAAAATATCTTCCTGTGTTATTAATTCACCGTGCAATCTTAAATCACTTGGCATTGACATCCCAACAACTTACAGTTGTTATATCTTAATTTTAGCGACCATAAAACGAATTAATTGCGTACACCTTAAACGCTAACTAAATGTATTTATTTGTCCATCACCAATGTTGGAAAATTTCTCCGACCAGCAAGTTTGTTAATAATACTTACCTACGTATTTTATTTATGTTTCTATTTTCTATTTATTTATCACATGATGTCCAGTACACACTTGGAATAAGTAAGTAATAGTGGATATTTTGTGCAGCCAGGACTTGATTCATAAAGAAAATCTTTGGTATGAGATGCAGCTCTATTGGGTATGGAAGATATGCTATGGCTAAGGCCTAAGGCTTTTTAAAGCCATTAACTTGGACTATGTAACTACTATTTGCAATCAATGGTATCTCATATTTTCCATTTTGGATGATGATGATGATTTATGATCTTGCGGCTCGTTGTACATCTGTTACGCGGTTGGATAATATAATTAATAGCGTGTAGAGCTATTTGGACTCGCACTCTATACCCAGGAGTAACAGGAGTTGTGGTTTTTGTGGCAGGGAATTACATACATACATATACATAGCGATAACCGCACGTGCACTTTCGTTTCTTTTTTGAAGATCAGAGATCAGGGAAATGGTATTTTCACTAATGGATGCCGCTGGCACTGGGAGCTAGGTTGATTAATGTAATCACATTTCAACTTTTTGTAAAGAAACGGTTTTTAATTTTTTCGCTGAAAATAAAATTAAGTTTTCAAAGATCGTTTGAAAATGGAGGCATAAAAGTTAAAGTTTTAGACAAAATAGAAGTGATCGACTGCAAATATGTCATCTCTGTAATCGAAGAGATATTGAAGATAGTTATCACTTCATAGCAGTTTGCCCATTGTTACAGGAAATACGTCGTCTTCATTTCCAAGAGAGCTTTCTGTCTTTAAATCATTGTTATGACGTGTTAAATGGATCATTGGGGTGGCAAAATTTGTTTAATTTTTGCAAGCATATGCTCTTAATTACCGCAATAGCTTTTAAAATCATCTCCAGTTAGTGCTTTTTAGCCCTTTTTTGCTTCAAACCCTTTTAAAATTGTGAATTTTATGTTTCAAATCATTTGAAAATTGTACATTTTATGTACATATGTTTCAAATCATTAAAATTGATCAAAAAATGTTTTGCATCTTTTGAGAATGTGCATTTTTGTATATTGCATCATACTAAGATTGTCTAAATTTTTAATAGTACATCCTATCTTTTCTGTTTTCAAAAAAATTTAATTTTTTTATTTAGACAAAAAATGTTCTTTATTCGCATTGTATTAATTTTCATGATTTACTGTCAAACGCATGTGAAATGTCTATCAGGCAGACTGCACCAAAGCCATGTCTTAATTCTTAAGTCATAATCAATTTGTATTCACAAACGTAATAAATAAAGAATTGTATCTAATCTAATCTAATCTAATCTAATCTAATATTATGACACTTGAGATGACAGCTGAGTTTGTCAGGTGTCAAATGCTAGTTGAAATGATGCCAACTTGAAACCAGGTATACAGCAGGTATACAATTCAATATATGGAATACTATTGTACTTGAGAGCGAAGGAAGTCTTGGTTTAGATTTTTCCTAGACTTGTCCACCACACGAATATTTTCAGCATCAAATTCAAGCCAACCCAATCTATCTTTCCTTCTTAAGAGGGGTCTACATTTGTAAAAAACTGTTGTGCCTTCTGTTTAGTCTGACAAACTATCCAATGGAGACCACCTCATTGCAGTCAAAACTGTCTGACTATCTGTTAAGCCTTCTTCATGGACAGAAACTCAAAAAGATCTTGACATTTCATTAAGCAAAGTTCATATACAATTAGAAAGTTGATGTTTCTTCCTCGGCACAGGAACAGATTTGAATCAAAATCTTGCTCTTGAATTTAAAAGTTCCACAAATCTCACTCTATTAAAATGTTTCCAATTTTCTTTTTACGAGAGTTGCATTCCATTTCCATGCCATACAATTTTTTCACTTCTCTCTTTTTGTTCCCAGAAACTTATGTTGGCATCGGCAGCAATACTTTAACTTTCCTCAAGCATTGTATATTAACACTATAGTATTACCACTTGAGGTACGCCATCTATCAACGGAAAACTAAGCTCTTGATTTTAGAGGGTTTTGTCTAGATTACCATGGGAAGCAACAACAACTTTTTTTTTTTCCTTCCACCATTTTAATCCACAATGCCTGAAGTTTCACACTGGAAAATGGATTCCGAATGCACTACGAGCCTAATTCATTCTGTTTGTTGGCTTCCAGGTCTGTTCCCATATCGAGTGACATATACTTGAACTGAATAACCTCGTCTATTGTCTCCTGCCTTACCTTTGTTATTGGTTCCGTCTACAGACAGACAGATACAGATCGCCAACTTATACTAATCCTCTTGCCCTTAACACCCTTAAACAATTTAATTCACCATATCGTATATGTACACATCTCTGCCTGAGCAAGCATTTTATTTTTTCGTGTATTGGTTTTCCATTTAAAATGCCCGGAAGAGCTTAAGATTTAAGAGAGACCTTCAACATACTCAAAATAAAATACACAACAAGCTTATAGGCAGAGAGAGATAATACAGGGTTTTACAGTAAGAGGTGTTGATTTGATATTCAAGGAAAATAGCATTTTTTGAGATAAATGATTGGATGTTTATTTCAATGTAAGAAGAATGTAATGGAAAACAATATCGATTCAAAATAGCTTTTTATGGCTTTTAGTCCAACAAAAAATTGGCGTTTCATCCAGGAATCTCACTTTGGAATCATCAGTTGACATACAGTGAAAAAAACCTTGTCAATACGCAATTTTTAAATTTTTCTAGAACAATATCAGTCAAATGGCCGCCACGGCTACGCTTATACAACAATATCCTTTACATGAAATTTACCATCACCAAATCGCAAAGCGGGTGCTGTATGCCCTCACTAACTTCACGAATTCCATCTTTAAGGTCTTGAATCGACGCTGGGCTGTTGGCGTAGACCTTATTTTTCACGTGGCCCCAAAGGAAGGAGTCGCAAGATGTTAAATCAAAAGATCTCGGTGGCCAATTTTGATCACCTCTTCGAGAGATAACACGGTCCGGAAACTTTTCAAGTAAAAGATCGATGGTTTCGTTGTTTGTGTGGTACGTAGCGCCATCTTGTTATAAAAAGTTATTAATCATAACTCGATAGCGCAATCCATTGACTGTAGCTGTTGCTATAGCTTGGGTTTTCCGAGCCCCAGATGCGACAATTTTGCTTGTTGACCTAGCCACCGAGGTGGAAATGGGCCTCATCAGTCAAGATGATTTTTCGATAAAATTCGGGATCATTTTCATGTATTTCAAGGACCCAATCAGCAAAGACACGACGTTGTTGATGATGATCGTTGAAGCGTGTATTGTTCCATTTTTATTAATGGCGTAGTTTCTACTTGTCAAATGTGAAATTACAGCTTCAAAAGTGACAACTATAAAAATAACGGGTCATTCAAAATAACACCTTTTATTGGAAAACCGTGGTTTCGTCTGGTGTGCATTATTTATATGTTTTTGGAATTAATTCTTAAGCCATTATTGTTCTCCACTTAACTGATAATGCTGCTTCTAATAGATTGGCTTTGAACCACGTTAAGTACAATTTAACCTTCCATAAATGAACGTACATACATGATCGTAATATCGTTGAAAAGGTTTTGATTAGAAGGAGTGCATACTTTGGCTCAAAAACAACAATGAGCTTTGAAAGCATCAGTGAAAATAGCTGGGCAACGGGTTTTTTTTCCAGAAAATGGTCCTTTAAAAAATGTTCACCTTTAAACAAAATCACTTGCACTTAATTCCACACAAAATTCGTGAACCATTTCCTTGATCTAAACAACATTGCTACCGAAAATACCCTAACAAATCATTTTCTGTTCGAGTTACATAAATCTTAAAGAAAAAAAAAAATCTTCAAAACAATCTCAAGCACATCTCTCGGAACCCAGTTGAAGCACATTTTCACCTTGAATTGCTTATAGTAGTGTTCACTATTGCCATTGAACATGAACATGCCTCTTGATTGCGCGTCATGTGAGCGATGCGCACCCGGCATATTGCTTTTATTACCTCATAAGTCCAAGAGTGAGATTTTAATTTGTGTGGTGTGGTCTGTGGTGTTATGTGAAGTCTCCTGTCCCATCCTCTGCCTTTGCCACTGCTTTGCTGTTGCGGTTAGTGGCATTGAATGTTGTTATGACTGACTCTTTGGAAAAGATTTACGATGCCAAAACAAAAAACCACTTTCGATCAATGATCCGAAAGATACCCAAAACTTCCACAAATAGAGTAGGTAGGACAGCCTATCTGGGATGGAACTGGTAATGATAATGTCCAGAGTCATACAGCATGTGCTTCAGATATTAATGGCCACTTTGCAACACCAATCTCAAGTTCCAGGCAAGTCTCGCCGACTGACTCTTGGCTCTCCACTCTCGACATCATCAGAGAAAGAGTGAAAGTTCAAACCTTTTTTCCTACTTCTGGTTATTGGTTTGTTCGTAGATTACGTCGGAATCGGAATCGTCGGTCGCCCTGGCATGGCTTCCAAATTGTGGCAGTTGTTGTCCGAAACCAAAACCGGAGTAATAACTAAAAGGATTTTAATCGATTTTAACCTGGCTTTTTGCGGCCAATGATGCCAGGAAGGAATACACCAAACATTTAAGCAGGAAAAATTCCTTTTTTTTTGTTGTTGTTGTTGCTTATATGTTGCACTTCAAAGTCTGAGATATTTTTTTGCATAATTTTAATGGATGCCATTTATGGATGTATTTGCATTTCCTGAATTTAATTTGTGCAGAGTGTTTATTAGTGTAGTGTTGTAATGGATATGCTTTTTTGAGATCTTTTTTCTTACAAAAAAAAAGGAGATTCCAATCTTATTGATAATGACGGAGGACCTGTTTTTATATTTGTCAAAATTTATGAGTGGAACGCATGCTGGTAGGTTAGGTACTTGTTATTGCTTTACTTTCTAAAATACCGCTCACTGTTATTTGGTTCGGGCTTTAGGTTACAAATTGTACGCACTCATGCACGAGAGAAAGATTTAAAGTTGTAAGTGGAGATATTGACATTGGAAAGGTGTCGTTTTTTGCATTTCCTTATCCGGCTGGGCTGACATTTTAAGAGTGATCGATATTGTTGCAATTAATGTTGGAAAGCAAATTAACTAAATTATACTTGTAAGTGGTTTGAAAAAAATGTTTAACTGGCTGTGTATTTCGTATTTTTACCGATTTTTACGATAGTACCTTCACTACTTTGGGCAGTTATTCATTCGTAAAAAAAATCACGACCACAGGCCGCACCTACTTGTCCCGTTGGTGCAATAATATAATTATAAAAACAAATGAAAACTATTAGCCAAAAATTGTTAGATCCGTTATAGGTTTGTAATGCTCTTTTGTGTCGAGGCTGAGGTTAGCTCGTCGGTGTCCAGGCTCCAGGGTATATCCAAAAGAAAGCAGAAACTTTTGATTTTAGAAGTTGCGAACTCCAAATTGCTATTATGTATTTGTTTTCAAATGAGACTTAACAATGTATTTCATATAATATTTCAATTTAACAGTTTCTTTAACCAACAAAACTCGATGAGTAATAAAATTAAATAACAAATTATTTCATATAAAATCTTTTGATTTAATCTCAAGACTAGGTCTGTGGGGTTCTTAAGGTCCACGACATAAACTGGTGGCTTATTGCCGGTCTAGTGATCCTCTACGTCAAACAACGGAGAGAAAAGCCGACATAAACGGTGAGCAGGGCTCTTTACGGTATAAATACCAAAAAATAGTTAAAAGCTTCTGACTGGTATTCCCTTACAGTATGCCTTAAAATGAGAGACGAATTCCTTGGTGCGTTTAATTAGCACCGAAACCACTGGCGGAGATTTCGAATCTGATTTTGCAGTGCATTTTCCACTCCTCCTTATGCATATTTCTGAAAAGACACAGTGTGAATTGTAAAGATAAAATACAAATTTACCTAGAAATATTTTATTCTTGTGCTTCTTGTTGATTGCTATTGTTAATTGCTTTTGCAAGTGGTTGGAGGTTTATTTCGTTGGCTAAGGGGGGTCAGGTGTGGCGGGTATTGTCGGTGGTTGTTTTTGTTGTGTGCGGTGGAAGGTGGGATGGCTTCATCTAGGGTGGTTGATGATGTCGCTGTGTACGGTGGGGTGTGGAATGTCTTCGTCGGTAGCGGTTGGCGGTGTGATGTTGTGTATGTAGGGAAGTAGGAAATGTGTAACTTCGTTACAGGTTCTAGAGAAAATTTTAAAAAAACGAAAAAAAAACAGCTTTATTTTTACAATAATATTAAAACGGTATGTTTATTACGCATTTTTTGTAGAAAATTTTCGCGAAAGTCGAAAAACTACCATGGGCAGGGAAAATGAAACAGGCTAGAAACAGGATATCATGGCCTAAATAGGAAAAAGTAGTATGCGCGAAGGGTGGCCAGATTATAAATCACTACGAGAGAAAATTTAAGAGGTTTCAAATAAGTATTAATATTTTTTGATGGCTTCTGAGTGGCTGGTGCTTTGGGGGCGTAAAAGGTACAAGAGAAGAGAGCAGCCAATATGGACGTAAGCTTTGTGCTCACCAATACTTTCAAATAAACGATTCTGCGAAATTAACCTGGGAGACATTTTGTTGTCATTGTATTATAAATTTCAAAGCGTGTACATGTACAAGTCTAAGTTCGAGAGCAGGCTTCACCCAAACAACCTCGTTGGTAGCATTTCAGTAGTAGGAAAAAGCAGTGATTGGTCAAATACTGATTATATTCAAAAGAGGGGACATAAACTGGCCACCCACAGCCTCTATATGTTTCAAATGGACCAGCGTAACCGCAAACGGTATGGTCAGAATATGCATCCAAAATTTTTGTTGTTGTTATGTTTGTATCATTCGAATCGATTAAGTGATTAATGTTGCGGAGGCCCGGATAAAAAGAAAATGAAAACATCTGTAACAAAGGTAGTTAGTAACTAAAAAGCATGGGACTTAGATGGTTCCCCTGAAGTTTTCGTGCCAATTTATGCTACATGTGCGGGTTAACTTTTTGCTTTTTAATTCTTCAACTCAATGAACAAAAATGACAATTCAACAATATAAAAACGGTTAAGGTACCTACTTTAAATGTTCAAATGTCAATAAAATGTAGGTATTACGTAAATCTAAAATAAACCTCTACGTTTGCTTAAAAGTCTTAAATACCTAATATTTTTGGCTAGCTCTTAGCGCATGACGAGGACGACGGACGCTCAATTTCTGCTTAAATAGTCATAAAAATAAATATAAACATGCTAATACCGGAAGCTTAGTTTTTTTAAAAAGATTTTTTCTAAAAACTACGTCAGCAGTAATTTTGTTAATGTTTTCAAAGACACGTAGAAAGTAATAAATGTATGAGACAAATTGCTTTTACGCCGGCCGGCCGTTAGGAGCAATGGCCGTTTCTAAGGCGTAGGTGGTAACTACAACGATTGACAGGTAACCCAATTACATTTCCGCCTTAATTTGCTTAAACTTTTGTTTAAAAATTAAAAATAAAATCATTCACAATAATTGTATTTATTTTTAAAATAATGCGTGCAAAATATTGATTTATTGTATTTTAACTGTCAGAAAAATAAAATTTCAGTTTCTGTCTAGACGTCAATTAAAATTGGAAAAAAAAAAATATTTAACGAAACAAAATCGTCAAATGACGCGATGCATAGATAATGAAGAATATTTTAATCTTTGCATCCAGAAGTGACATTTATCAACTTAAAAATTACTTTATCTGACAAATAGCAAGACAATAAAAAGCAAACAAGAGCTTACTCTCCATAACAATAAGTTAACAATTTTATGGTTTATTTGTTTTATGATTTTTTGTATAAATAAATAAATATATATAACATTGCATCATCACTCCGATAGTTCCGCATTCTAAGAATCAAACGAATCAAATGAACGTTGTTTTTCTAGGTGAGTAATGCATTTCGAGGAAAATCAAATTTTAAATTATGAAAATCTCAAACAGAAATACTACACATAAACCAATAAATTTTTAATTAAAAAACTGCGCAGAAAATCCAATTTCGCATTATTTTTGGTTCGATGATTAATTCAGAAGAAAACGCTGAACATTTGTTTTAATTTTCATTTTCATAATTTTCCATTTCGTTTCAAGACAGATGTAAGATTTTCTGTCGTTCGTAAATTAAATATTTTTTTTTTGTATTTGAAATAATGTGGGCGTTTCATATTTACGAGGTGCCGTTGGTTTTTTGCGTGTGGTTTCTTTTTAGTGGGTATATACAATTTTGGTTACACCAGATTTTTATTTATATACTTATATTATGTTAGGAAAAAAACTTGGTCAAGATCAAAGCATGTAATAAACGTAAAAACTGTATTTAAATAAAATATATATATAGGAACTTAAGATATGTAGTTCTAGATAAATTAAATTGATGGGCGTTTTATTTTAAGTGGAGAGATCGTCGATATTACAAATATTAATTGGTTTGATATTTCCCAAGATTACTTTGTTTGAGATATTTTAATTTTTCATCTATTTCTTGCAGTTATTTTAGAATAAGATCGAAGTATCATTTTCAGGCCGCATGCTCTTATATAATATATATGTTTATGCGGTTCGCTATGGAACAGTGGTGCAGTGCCTGGTTGCATACTAAGAGTTATGTGTTCGAACCCCAAGCCAGACAGGAATTTACATTATATTCCCCCAGTTGCAACTGAATGTTACTAGTGTGATTTTCTTGAAATAATTGATATTTATCTTAAATTATTGAACCGCGGTTAAAATTCTGTGCTATCTTTCTGTTTTTTCTCATCAAAAATAAAATTAAATGCACCACTGGGTCGCACGTACTTGTTGCTCTGTGGGTACAATAGCATGAGCAACAATAACAATTTATGTGTTCCGGCTACTTCTTTTTTATATGTATCGTAAACTGAAAATTCAAATATTAACCAATCGAAATGAAACCAGAGTAATTTTTATTTGGGAAAACCTCTTTGAGGAAGAAAAACCCAATTTATTCTTTCACTACGCTGGCTCGCTCTAGAGTCTAGACTGATCTGAGAAAATAAAAATTTTACAGATTACACCGCTCGCAGGCTGGCATGAATATATATTAGTTAGTATATTAGTTAGAATATATAGTTGATTGATGTGTTGGTGTACAAAGACACTCGGTCATCAGTGCTGTCGTCTTTAGGTTTTGGTAGGGTTTTTACTACGTACGGCACCCATACGGGTGCCGTTGTATAAAATAAGCAACAAAGTTGGCTCCCTGAAATAGTGCCATGTGAAATTACGTCCAAATGAGTTTTGGAAAAAAGCCCAAACTATTTGGACGCACAAAATTTGGAAAAAACGCCCAAAATATTTTTGGAAATTTCGCCAAAAAGCATGGAAATTACGCCACAATTTAGGAAAAAAAAAATCAACAAAATTAAAATGGAAATTACGCCTAAGAAATATAAACATTTTGTCTCAATTTCCAAACTTGGTTTGGAATAAAGATAAAAAAAACAGCTTTTTCTGGCTTAATTTCCAAAACGGCTTTTGAAATTTCGTACAAAAAGTAAAAATATATTGTGGCGATTATTATAACGTAATCAGTTTAAAAATCGCACGATTTTTACACAGATTTATAATAATCGCCACAATAATTATTTGGCAAAAAACAAAACGTTACATTTTTGGCGTTTTTTCCTTTTTTGATTTGGAAAAAAGTCCTAAACAATTGTTTTCTTTCGGTTTTTCTTTTTCGATTTGAAAACAAAGCCAAAAATGCTTTTTCTGGCGTTTTTTCAAAAAAAATTCTTTTGGCTTTTTTCCTTAATCTTAGGCATCTAAGGCAAAAATCACGGAAAAAGACCCAACATTTCCGGAAAAAACCAAAATTATTGGGCCTTTTTCCTAGGAAAAAGACCCAAAATATTGTGTAGAGATTTTTTTTAGTTTTATTCCAAATTTTTTTTTGGCGTAATTTCAGGGTGCCAAAAAGTTCATTTTTTTTATACTAAGACCTCCATTTGATTAATTTGTCAATTACTAGTAATTTTATCTAAAAACTAAGAACGCAGTTATCAATGAAATACTCACAAAAAATACTTACAAAACAAATTCAAGACATTTGAAAGAAATTTGGTAAAGAAATATAACTTAGGAAGTTTGAACGAACCATTTCGTTAATGTGGTTGTCTATTTTTGGCCCGTTTATTGAAACCGTAAAAGCCATATATTGCCGTTATTATCATTTCAAAGCCTTCTGTATCATAAAAAAGGTTAGAGCCTTTTTTGAGCAAATTAGAAAAAACGAAAAACTTAGTGGGTCGTTCCATGGGAGCATCAGGGCCGAATTAACCATGTCGTGGCCCCTATAGGCAATAAAATTCTCGGGAAGCGGTCCGATGATGAGGGGTTTGATTGACCCTAGATTTGGTATAACGTGTTGTTCTGTTACGTCAATGTATGCAGTGTTATGATATGACAACAACATTATTATCTGAACCTGCCAAAGTCAACTTATAAGGGGTTTTCTATTGAAACAAAGAATCAATTTTGTATTTAAATTTGTCTAGAAGCTAACTTTGACACCATTTACCATTCTATGCAAATGGAAAAGATACTTTATAAAGGGTTTTTTTAGACGTGTGGTTTTCAAGAAGAAATAAAACGCACATAATTTAATGTTACGTCCAAGAATTTAGCTATATTAAGGGTTTTCCATTATGTCTTAAAAATGATTTCGCACAAGTGGCCGCCGTGGCTGGCTCGAATAAATTCCTGGGCGATTATGTCGACCGCATATTGGACGCAGCGCGCGATGCGTTGCGCGAACCGAACGATTATTTTGGTAATAAATTTACACGATTTGCAAACGTTGTTCAGGACTAAGTCTATTCATTATGAAATGGCAAATCAAACTGACCATAAATCAAGTGACAGCTGTCAGAAAAACCAACTACGAAATAAGTTTTGCCAGATTTAAAATCACACGTATAAAAAACACCCTTTATATTTTCATGTCAAAAAGTACTATACATTGTTGATTGTTCAATAAAAACAAATTTACCATCGTTGCTACTCTTAACTTTTACCCAAGTGTATGAAAAATGGAGAAGATATCCAAATATTGGACGAAGTTAGCGCTTCTTAAAGAAGAAGAAGTATATAGTTTTTGGGGTAGTCCTGAGCCGTTTTTGGGCAAATCCGATATATTTTAATTGTAACCATTGTTTGACATATGTACCTAATGGTCAGAAATCAAATTGCCGTAACTTTTGCCATTTTAGAGTACATTTGTCAAAAAAATGCAAATGAAATTCTGACAGGTATGGAACAATTCGTCCAATCACTTTCAACATACTGAAAAATTGACAGTTTATAAATAAATCTCAATAAAGCATAATTGAATTATTAAAAATATTCTTGAGAAACCTACATATTTAAAGTATGGCAAACTTCTACATTTTACGAGGCTGACTTTTTAAAACTTTTAGTCATTAAAACTTAAGATCCATTTACAAAGTTAGCTGGTCTGACCTAGAGAACTTAATTTGAAGTGATCTTTTCTACTGAGAATATACCACGAAATACATCTTTCAAAAAAGAAAACAAAAAAACATCTCATAACCATCAATTTAAGTGTAAAAATATGGTACCTACTTATAAACAAATTAAAGTTGAAGTAATGTAAATAACAATTAATAACTATTAGCTTTTGAAGCTAAACAGACAGATACCTAAATAAAGGGAAAAAACTTAAACAACAAAAATCAAGTAGGTGTGTACTTGGTTCCCACCCAATACATTAGAGCAAAATACAAAAATAAAAAACAATTTAAAACTGAGCTGAGGCATTTGAAAACATTTAACTTGTAGCTAGGTCATCTTTTGATTGCTTCGAAAGCTTAAGAAAAATAATATGTTTTTGAAAAAATAAATTTAGGTCAAAACCAATCAGAACAACACTACTGAGTGAAAACTGTCAAAACAATTTCAAACAGATAATTTCATATTTGCTGCAGGAACACAATGGAAAATCATAGCCACATGACACAAGAGCTGTCAAAAATATGCTTGTTATTCAATATGAAATTATTTTAATTCTTTTAACTTTTAATTTTCCCAAAACTAATTGCAAAACAAGAAAAACAATTCGCAATGAAGTTTGAAGTATTTAGAGCGATGGTTTTTCCTTGTTTAGTGAACTGTCAAACAAAATTGTGTTGTTTTATGAAACCCCAATGCAAGTGAAACTTTTTTCGGAGCATTGACATTTTGCACTCTTCTTGTTTTTCCCTTGTTTACTAGTTTACCTATTTGACTCACTAGCTGTATCGGTGTCTATCACGATCAAGTGCACAACAACATTTACATGAATACAATGATCAAAACACACACATCCTGAGGAAAACGTGCACGAATGAGTGATACTATAAACGCTACATGCATGATACAACTACTAGAGATATGCATTGCGCAAGATACAATGCAAAACGTCAAACTCCATGTGTGTTCGTGACGTAGAATTAAGAACGTTTTATCTATCATGTGCTACACGGTCAGCTGATGCGAGTTATCGGCGCCGCCATATTGCGACATGTGACAGATGAACGAAAAAATTTGAGGCTATGTAGAAAAAGTTTCACTTTAAAATCTTGCAGTAGTTGATTAACAAGTATGTACATAATATATACCAAACTCTTCCGACTCTTTATTGCGATGATACCATGATTTTGTTTCACTGCAATCGCAAGACTATTCGTTTGTATTCAATATTTTGACAGGTCTTGCGTTGGAGCAGCAGACTGCTACTTCGGCTCTATTATGTTGATGCAGTAATGCCAAATCAAAAGTGTCATTATTTTGTTGCACACCGTTTAGCATTTTACTGTCTAAAGTATAAAGTCATTCATTTTTCGGTTTCGAAAGTAAAACTTAATAAAACAGACACAGCAATAGATTTTTGTTGAAAATTGTATTTTATTGTAAGTTTAAACTTTGCTATTAAATGTGAAAAACAATATCATTCAAATGGCGACCTCGGGAAGATTCGCGGCATGCGATTCTTTTGAGGTAACTTTTAACAAATTTGTCGACCATTTTAGGCGGTATCTCGGCCATAACTTGAATAATGTTAGTTTTATTGCGTTTAAAGTGGCTACGTTTGAATTATCAAGTACCTAAATTTTAATCATTTTAACGCAATGTTTCATTGTTAAGGGACCATTATCACAAATTGCAAAACATGCAACTAATATTATGACATTTCAGATGACAGCTGAGTTTGACAGGTTTCATGTGCCAACGCTACCAACTTGAAACCACGAAATGAATGAGTCTGTTTATATTCTTTGTGAGTCGAAAATCTTGGAGATTATAGCAGCTAATTTCATGCCAAATATTTTGAGCCTACACCACCTCAGTTTGCGTATATCAATAAAATAAAACACTATGATTATTTTTACCATTTTGTTTAAAAAATGACATGCATAACACGGCCTTTTTTGGTTCACTTCAGTACCCCTCCCCCTATCAGTTTTCATGGGTAATTTCAGTAAAAATAGTTCCTACTAAATCATTGACAGAGATAGAGAAACCCAAATTCCGTGTGGCCTATCTTCAATAACTGGCAATGATTTGTGTGTGTATACAATTGGCACACTACGTGTGACCTACCGCCGGCTAATTTTGTTTTTATATATTATAAGACTTATGGCTTAAATTTAGACTTAAAAAACGATAATCTCACGGTCACTCTGTAAATTGTTTTGATATTTTTCAAAAAAACCAAAACACAATTTTGCATTCCACATTAAGTTTAATAATGCCTTAACTCACATTTACATGTTTAACTTAACTTTACTCAATTAAAAATGAAGCCTCAAATATTCCCCAATAGGCATACCTACATATATATGAGATGCATTAGGACTCTCTACATCATCTCATTCTTAAATACCGCGCTCAAAGACCTTGAACGCAGTTTTAAAAACACAACGAAATTCCCAAAGTAATTTAAAAAAGTTAAGCGAAGAGGTTTTAAAATCTTAAATAAACATTTACATAGTCTCGCGGTGCAATGCGATGCCAAGGATATTTCACCGAACGAAAATCAATGAAATGTCAACTTAACCCTTTGTGTTACCCCCCACAAAATAAAAATAATAGAAAAAGTCTTTGTGTGGTCCCCTGATGCGGTTGACACTCCCACCGCTAAATAAAAACTTAACCGCAAAGAAGTGCAATTAATTAAATTTTATTTGAATTTTCTCGGTCATCATCATCATCATCTCGTCAATGACAAGATCACGTACTTTTAATAAATAAATTCACAAATAGATTTATTTTGCCATTCGGCAAACGTGATGTTTGATTTGATGACAATATTTTGCAAAGGTTAAAAAAAAAATGAGCAATAATTAAAATTTTGTTAAGCTTCGGACAACAATTAGAACTTTTTGCACATTTTAGATAAATGGACCACCACGTGGCGTGGGGAGGTATTTTGAATAAATTGAGATACAAATTCTTTATAAAAAGAAAAGAACAAAAATAAATAAAATAAAATAAAATAGGTTCACATTATAGAGTCTAGACTCACCATCGTAAAACTATGGATTTCCTTCTTTTAAACCTTAAAAATGCACTCTCACACGATTGGAAAAGTGTTTTAAACCTTAGGAAAAGGGACAAATAAAATAAAAACAACAAAACTGAAAAACCAGTCACACGCAAACAGACAGACAAGCTCTCTTAGTCAGTCAGTCACTTTAGTTGATATGTGACACAGTGGGGTCGAGTGAATTTAAATTGAAACGAATATTATATTTTACTTTCAAATAAATGTTGATTGAAAAATTTCAGACTTTTGTTTTGTTTTTTAAACTATAAAATAATAGTCAAAATAATAGTTTCGTTTATATCGAAAAAAAAACACTGTTCACTATACAAAATACAGTTTTCTATGGTCATCTAGCAAATCAACTTTACCTGCTTTTGAAAACCCTTTTCGGATGAAAACAATTACCTAAGTATTTTAAATTTTATCATGAGTAGAAATGGAACTAATACTTGCAAATAATATACTCTCAAGGGAATTTTTAAGTCAATAAAATTATTTTCTGACATTCTCGTTAATAGCTTATCTAATTTTTGAGTGATTGTTCTGCGTTGGAAGGCTTTCAATGGTAAAACTTTTTTCTTTAAAATACTTTTCATAGAGTTTTAGTTAAATTTGCCTAAAACAGTGCAACAGTAGGTTCATATCATTTTGAGCCGTTTTCGAATAAAATCATAAGCGAGTGCTACAGTACGTTTGCAACGAACTGTTGGATACTTAATTCCCTATTTGTGTATGTGTGCCTTGCCCCCCCCCCTTTGTCCAGTTCCAGAAACAATTTTTTCTTTAGCAGCCAAAAAAAAATTAATTTAATTTTTTGTTCAATAACTGCTAGCGCAATACAAAAAGGGGTGAGCCACGCCCAAAAATTAATACTTTTTATTGCCAAGGCACTAATTATGAGGTTAGTGACATTCAATTTAAGGCTAGCAGCTCGATTTAAACAAAACAAGACATAACATCAATTTTTAAAAATTAGATTTTTAATGGAAATAGCGATTTTGGGTGCATTTAACAATTTACTGAATTACGACCTGCTACGTAGCCAAGGAACAGTAACCGAAATATTCATCTTCTTACTTCATAATTGCGACCGATAGTTAAAAAAACATTAAAAAACGCCCATTAAAAGTAGGCGTGTTATAAAATTAAAAAAGTTTTAAGCACTAGCTCAGATTTGATTGTTAGTCAATTTAAGGCATATATGTGTAAATATCAGGTGAATCGAATATTTTTTTTAACAATCTTACCGGAATAAGTATTTTATAAAAACCACGCCCTTAAAAGTGGGAGTATTGAAAAAATATACACAAAAAACATTCAAAGATATGTTTTTCATAAAATAAACGAAACAATTGAATATTGGTACGTACCTTAAATTTCTAAAACTTTGTTTTTGGTTCTTTCTTGAAAAGTGGGCGGTAGCTACGCCCAAAATTCAAAAATTTCTTTTCATACACAAACTTTTTAGTTTCTACTAAGAGAAGCAAAATGTTGGCTTGCGGATTCATTATAAATACCGTTCATTTGCAAAAACAATTTTTGTATAGTTTGTTGTGAAAAGTAGGCGTCAGCCACGCCCAAACTGAAATACGTGTGCGAAATTTTAGCGTTATGCTTTAATCGTAACTACAAAAAACATAATTTAATTTTACCAAATTGAAGTTGTTCAACAAAAATGGCGATTGTGGGCGTGTTTGTGGGCGAACTTAGCCTTACTCTTGAACCAAAGATCATATGTATCGGGTGTTTTTTTTAGAGGTATGGAATTTCGAATTGAAATAAAACACAAGAAAATCGGTTTAATGTCCATCAATTTGGCGTTATTGGAAAGATAAGTTTATGTCATTAATGTTTAAATATGATTTCGGGCATGTGGCCGCCGTGGTTGGCTCGAATAATACCAAGTCTAGAGGTCCAATTTTCAACCACTTTTTCGAGCATTTGGGGCCATATTGCGGCAATAACGTCACGAATGTTGGCTTCAAAGTCCCCTACCGTTTCTGCGAAATTATACGCTCGTCGAATGTTTCCTTCAATAAATCGATTGTGACGTGAGCTGTGGGGCATGTAGCCCCGTCTTGTTGGAACCATATCTCATCAACATTCATGCCATCCAATTCGGGAACAAAATAGTCGGTTATCATCGCTCTATACCGGTCTCTATTAACGGTAACTGGCTCGCCAGCATCATTTCGGAAGAAGTATGGCCCAATGACTCCACCAGCCCATAGAGCACACCAAACAGTCAGTTTTTGTGGATGAAATGGCGTCTAAAGGGTCTCATGTGGATTCTCTTCACTCCAAATGCAGCAATTTTGCTTGTTGACGTAGCCATTCAACCAAAAATGAGCCTCATTACTGAACAAAATTGCGGTAAACTTCGCGAACTAAACCATTATTTTCGATATAAATTTTGCACGATTTGAAAGCGTTGTTAAACAAAAAACACCCGTTATATACCAAATTTCAGCTTTCTAGCTCAAAAATTGCGATCTCTAGAGAGTATACATACGGAGGGACGGACATGGCTAAATCGACTAGGCTTTTGATTCTGAGTCAGAATATTTATACTTTTCCATAGCTAACGGTATTATTTCTCTATGTTACAAGCTCCACACCAAACAAAATATACCCATTCTATGGAATAGGGTATAAAGACGCAAACCCTGCATGCAATTCATACCAAACCCCTTCTTGCACCCTATAGCCCCACTGTACCTCTCAAAACCACCATACCTATATAGATGCACGCAGATGGATACATCAGATACGGTAGTAGATACACTTTTCCAGTGTACCAACCAGCCGTTTAATGTTCCCCAACGATGGTCATTCGTTATAGTATCGTCGCAACGAGCAGTTCTCCTCTTCCAAGAAAGTGAAACAAAACGAAAAAAAAAAACCTCCGTGCTTCAGATACTTCCATATTCTCCCACGGAATCGCATGCTATTGTGCTGTGTTCAAAACAAAGAACCGCACATTTGAAAGAGTTCGGAATTTCGTTAACCGTCATCGGCGCTATCAATAATAACAAATAAAAAAAAAATCCCTTTGATTGTGACTCATACGCGTTCCGCGTGTGCCGCAACTATCCGTCTGTGTGCGTCCTAAAACCGACCGAATAATAGTCCATCTGTGCGGTTCGGCACAACTTAACTCTAATTCGATTGCGCCACTTGGACTGAGACTGAACGCCACCGGCTGTCATGACCCTAATCGGATTACGGAATTAAAAAAAATTCGGTTCAATTTTGAAGGTCTTTAGTTCGGATGCCAACGCGCAAAGATATTTTATTTTAATGAATCTTTATTGACCACAAGTCATCAGCATCTTTGCACCCCAAAAAGTTGTGATCTTTTGTGACTCATTTTCGTTCCAACTGTGATAAACTGCGAATGATGATCAATTAATTATTACGTAGCTATTTTTTTAAAACTTTTTATTGTAATTTTTGTGATTTATTGATTTTGTTTGTCGCGTCAATCGATTTGAATATTCATAAAGACCGTTACATAATATAATATGGCGGCAACAATTCAAACGCCTACCCAACAGCAACAACAACCATCGATGAACAATAAATCAGTTGCAAATCCGCAACTGAAAAGGATCGTTTACTCAAAGTATCGGGAATTGTTGGGCTCGTACAATGATAAAGCCAATGCGATTATTGATTCGTTGCCGGCTTATATGGTTAAGGAGGATCGAGGATTTCATTTCGATCCGAAAATTATTGACGAAGTCCAAAATGTTGTGTAAGTTTATTTATTATACCGTTTTATTGTTGTAGATACTCTGTTACATGCAAAAGATACTTTATGGAGAATTTTTGCGAAACTGTGTTATCTTTTATTTAAATTTTTTTTTTTTTGTTGAAGTACGGGTTGTGTTGCCATGATTTTGGGATGTAGGCAGAGAGAGGTATAGAAATGCCCTGATAAGCAAGCTTTAAATTCCAAAGATACTTTTTATGACGGATTAATTGTGTTTTTGTTTGGGTGGCATTATCTTGTTTGGTAAACAATTATTCAATGTTAGCTAGCAGTTGGAATATTTTGCATTTAATGCGGAGGAGGGGATTTTTTGTTTTGTTTGTGGGCGAGAGTTTCTTCTCGAAATGGAAGAAATTATTTTTGGAAATGTACCAATACCGAACGTAATCTTGGTTCGAAGAATGTGGAGGAAGTTGAGGCAGTAGGTATAGTTATAACAAGGTTCTCAGGTTTTAATTTGGAGCTATTTCTCGAAATTATTTTTCTCATCTGTAATGAACAAATTGGTTTTTAATTAGATCGATTTCTTGAAGGATGTGTTGAGATGATCTAAGTTTTTTTTTTAAATTGAATTTTATAGTTAAAAAACAAATTAAATTGTTTTTTTTTTTCATTCTGATGAAAGATTGTATAAGCTGTGTAAAAATGAATCTTTGGAAAAAAAATTAAACTTAAAAAATTTCATCTGCGTTCAATCATTTAGTGTTTGAATTTTTAATTTATTATTTTTCTTTGTTCTTGTTTTTTTTTTTTTTAATTGTTGATACGTACTTAGTGAAAAGTAATTAAGCTTTTGTTTATCCAAGAAGCTGCTTTTGGCACATGTATTTTGATACAAAGATGACTTAATGCTTGATGACATCTTAAATTGTTTGTTTTAATAAGAGATTATACTAACAATTGTTTCCTTTTCTAATATTATACATTAAAGCACAGTACGCAGCTTAAGCTAAAATTTAGCTCCCATACAAAATTCTCTCCAAAATTTAGCCAAGCTAAAATTTAGCAAACCATTTTAGACGAGTGGTACGCATACGCAGCTCCAGCTAAAATTTAAAATTTTTGTTTCGCAGTCTACATTTTTCAGCTGGCAAAATTAATAAATTGCTAGGCACATCTAATACGAACTAAATTTTGAAAAATCTTTTCAAAACATAAAGCAGAAAGGGGGAAAGTAGGGGTTGAATCTCCTCCAAAAATTTGTTTTAAGGGATACAAATATCATATCGAATAGATAAAACAAATAAAAACAAACCATAACACGCGTAAGAAAATGGAAGCAAGTGTCAAAACCGGACGTAATGTTCCTTTCCGATCTTTCAAATACTTCATTGACCATAATAGCCTTTATAAAAAAAAGTAAGAAGCATATTGGTCTCTCTTTCTCTTTGCAAAAAAAAAATTTAAGGCCAGATTTTCGTGAGAAATGTACGCCTGAAAGCGTTACGTACGGAAACAAAAGTGAACGAAACTTGCCGAAACTTATCAAAAAGTCATTTCGGGTTGGATATATTAATCACATGTATTTCTACTGTTTCGTAAGGCAACGTACGTACTCATTCTTCAATTATTGTTAAGCCATTTTCTCTTTTAAATGATATTTAAGCACTTATTTTAAATAGTGTTCTTGTTGAAAACTAAAATTAAAAACGACGATACATTAACTTTTCTGTGTCTAAGTTCAATTAAATTAGGGAACAAGGTGTATTTTCATTTCTCTAATGCTTCTGTCATCTAATAAATTGTGTTTAATTTTGTGCCATACAAGAATTAATATTGAATATATTGTTTTGGTTAGTTGAAGGAAGTAAAATTCACTTAAAATCTTTTTTTTTTGACATCCATTTTCAGAGAACAGTTTTTTTTAGTGGCATTTTCTATACAACGCTCTTCTGTCAAAATTTTACTTGAGTTTTAGGAAACGAACGTTTGGAGAGAAAAATGTGAACTAAATTTAAGCTCTAGCTGTGTATAGGTACTGCTTAACTCCAGTGGCGATTACTGGTCTCCAATATTAGGTTGGCTACACCAAGGATCCAAAAGTAAACCAAAAAGAAGCAAATTTACGTTTAAAAACGAATTTTTAATTTTTTTCATTTGTATGAAAAACTTTTATACTTTTTTTTTCTCAAAAACAGCTCCATAGATTTTCATAAATTTGTTCTAATCAATTCAAATGCATCCAAGAAATAAAATGGCGTACTTTTTTCAGCTCAAATTACTTAAAATATTTATTTAAGAATTTTGAAAAATTTATTTTTATCAAAATCTCAATCCCCTAGAGCCTAGACCACTGTCACACATTAGAGCAAGTTGGTGCTACCCAGTCGTGCATTTTATTTCTAATTTGCTCAAAAAAGGCTTGAACGATTTTTATTCAACTTTGTTACATAGAAAAAAAAACTTCATTTTGTTAGTTTTCGGCTACAAATGATATTTACGGAAAACAGGTTTCAAAGGTATTATTAAAGTGGACAACCACATTAACGAAATAGTTCGCACTTCCTAAAGTATATATCTTTCATAGCACCCACAAGATCGCACCTATGTTTTAAGGAGTAACGGTTGCTTAATTGTAGCTAGCACATATCGAACCTTTGAGTTTTAGAAAAAAAATTTAAAAACGGTTTAAACAATTTGTATGTACTGTGTGGGCGGGATCACGACGACGTTACCCAGAGTGTCAGAATTAAGAAAGGACATCTATAAAAAAAAAAATATAGAAAGATAAAATCTAGAAAAGATGGAGTCTAGAATCTAGAAAAAAAGTATTCTAGATTTTTTTTTAATTTAGAGGGATTCTAAATCTGGTATTAATATTAATAATTCTAGATTTTGTCCATTCTAGATTTCTTTTTCTAGATTTTGGATTTTCGAGATTAAGTATTCTAGATTTTCGGTTTTCTGGATTGTCCCAATTCTAAGTATTTTTTTTTCTAGATTTTGTTGCTCTAATTTTTTTTCTAGATATCGTGTTAAGCCCTTTGTGTGTATTTGTTGGTAGAATTTTCTTGATTTCTAAACTGTTCTTATGTTTGGGCTTAATTCAAGTAACGGACATCTGATGTATAGAAGCAAATTAATTCAATTACTCTTCTTCGTATAACGAAAATAACGGTAAAATTGACGTATCTTATAACACTGTCAATATGCTCGAAATGCGGGAAATAAACACTTCTTAAACAAATATTTTGAACTTAGTTGCATATTTTATACAACAAAGAGTAGTTTTTATTGCTCAAAAACCATCTATGGCACCCACAGATCAAGTAGGTACATATGTGCGACAAATTCGTGCATTTCATTTTAATGTAGACCCTACTTAGTACTTAATACTTTTTGCAAACCTATTTAGATTTTCCTGGCAATCTGCTTCCTTTTCTAGGTTTACATTTTCAACCCTGCGTGTGCGTTGCCAATGATGCGATTGCTGGCTAAGTTTTATTTTGTTTTCCTTTGATTTGCCATTCGCAGTATGGCTATTATTTTGAGCATCGATTTTATGCATTAAAGGTGGAATGAAGCAGCACACGAAGGGTAAGGGGAGTTTTGATTTGAATTAGAATGTGAATGCGCTATTTCCAATGCCATTTTGAATGGGAGTAAAATGTCACGAGATTGCTGCGGTTGAATGAAAAATGTTTTGTTGTAATTAGGTAAACACATGGGTTTTAAGAAAACTCAATCAGGTTTGTATTTTGTACACAAAATATTATTTCATGATACTTTTAATATGAATTGTATTTATTTATTTTTGGGTTGGCGCAGCCAACCTAGCCAACTGAGAGGAATCGCCACTGCTTAACTCCAAAGTTGAAACATTTCGTGAACAGAAGTATTTTTTTTATCCGGGATTACGGCGACATCGCGATTCACGAACGACGAAAAAATAACAAACAAAACTCGAATTTACAAACTTCTGAATAAAGCAGCTCTAACGCCAAAATATCAAGTGCCTAAAATCTTAAAACTCACAATCTTTTAACTTAAAACAATTTGGAAGAAAAATATTTTTAATATTTAATTAATTGTGGTGTTGATAAGGAAGGTTCAAACTAAGCCGGACATTTTTATTTTGACAGCGGTGTGGAGCATCAAACAAGTTGCGTGAATGGGTTTGGCTACGAAAACGAAGAGGCTTGATAATAATGGACAGTGTTTGAAATGAGTTTTCCAAATTTCAGAATTTTTGAGATTGTAGTTTTCAAGATTTTTTTTTAAATTTGAAATTGAAGGTATTTGGCTTTAAATTTCGATATTTTTTCTCCGGATAGGTATTGTCATTTGCGATTTGGGATATCAATATAACTACTACTTTTTTTGGTAGTATTTTATTAATTTTTATAAAAGAGAAATGGTTTTTGAGAAATTGAAAAAATTATTGTATTTCTTAAACAAAAATAAAACGCCTTCAGAACAACTTTTAGACGACTTCGAGCATATTTTGAAAGTTTTTTGTAAAATTATTTTGTGTTCTAGTTATTTTTCTATTTTCTTTCTTTTTTACTTTCTTTTCCTTTTTTCTTCTTGTTTCCTTTTGTTTACTTCTGCCATTGCCTTGGATTTTGTTTCTAAATTGGAATTTTTCACTAAGCCCGCTCACAATGGTACTGAAATTAGTGATGTTTGCTTTTGTTTTGCCTAATTTGTAATGTAATTTCGTCCAAATTAAGTGGAAATGAGATGATTTTAACATTGGGTTTTGTGTGCGAAATGAGTTAATTTTGAATCGAATTTGGAAATTTACTACGAAATTACCTCATTTTTCCCTATAAAAACGAAGTATAGTATTAAAAATATCTTAAAACTTTATTTTAATTTGCAATTTATTATTATCTTACACTATGAACCTAATATAAATAATATTTATAAGTATTTTAAAACTTTTATTTAAAGTTCACTAAAATTACTTTATTAAAAGTAAAGATTTCTGGCTTTACAAAAAAGTATTGCATGGCACTGTAGGAATTACTGTTATTTTTCTCCAATTTAAAATTGCACTTCCCGGCTAAACAGATTGGAATAGACCCCAATCCCATACAATATTGTTCTTGTCTTAACGCAACCTGCTCGCTCTAGCTTTTTGATGCACTTTATACCGATCACCCTGTATAATTGCGAGTCATTTTCTGAGCTGAAGAATAGGAAGAACAGGATAGATTTTAATATATTTTACTAAACAAAAGTCACTTCCTGGGTAGGGTTTGCCATCCTCTCGTAGGGAACTCGCCTCTGATAAAGGCATCCCGAAGGTGGGTTTTGATTGATTAAAAATCTAGAGGCAACATTCCTTGCTCATATGTTAGAAGAATTATTTTCGGGTTGAAATGTCGGTTTCAGGAGACTGCATGAAGCTGGTGGGCGCTTCTGTTCTTCCAAAACGTAATGGGCTATTAACTTGTTGATTATTGTATACTTTTTTTATCTTCATTAACTTGACAGCGTTTGCTCCTAAGATTTCTTCCAAATGCTCAATATATTCTCTTAGATGTGTGTTCTATAACCGATTTTGCAAACAATTCCAACTCTAACAAGAAGTACTTTGTTCCAAATAAATTTTATACTTTTGTAATTAGCTCCCATAACACAAATTCCCAACTGCAATATCCAACTTGGATTGCTTTGAATTCTTTGATGAATAGCACCACTATCCACAACATAAACCTACTTCCAATAAAGTTCTTTCGCTTACATACGAGTGTCTTATTAACCTACCAAAGTATCTTGCCGTCATTCAAGTTTATATGTTCTATGACTTTGAGGTTGCTGTTGCAGGAAATTGTTTTTGCTCCAACCAACACCTTATATTTACTTGATAGTGCTAGCTTCTATAGAACAATCATAAGGCTAATCATAAGACTGGATCTTGCAGACTGACCTAAAATTTGTTCCCATTGATGGTGGTTGATGAATGTTTTCATTGCGGTTTTTTTTTCCAGTTGACTCTGGTTGTCCATTTCGTAGATTACTCTTTTTTCTTTTTTTTTTGTTCAATTCAACTGAACCTGACTCATTGTCCGGTTTATGAATGTTTATACATCTGCTGCATAGACAAGTCTATGGAAATGGAAATGGACAAAAGACACGTTTGACAAATCGCAATCTTTGTAATGTTTTCAAGCGATGATTTTGTATATTTCACTAGAAAGTATTATTAAGTGGTTAAATTAGTCATTTCCCTCGGACATGGAAGATATTAAGAAACAACTCTGAATGCAATGATAAGTTTGACCGTGATTTTTAATTCAAGTATGCTCAGAATTGTCGTGCGTAGATTTCTTCGATTGCAGATAATGATGTGAGTTGTTGTTGTTTCTGATTTTTTACCCTTATTTTGATTAGCAACATTGAAGGATCGGACTAGAAAAGTGGATAGGTTAAGTGTTCACTGTGGAGTCACCTTAATCCTTTTGTTCACAACTTGCATTGTTAAAATTTGTAATGCGTTCAGATACTTTGCCATTTCATTCAATTGTTTCTAATGCGAGTTAATTTAATTTGTATAAACCTGTAAGATATCACAGAATCCATTGAAAATGTCGAGTCGTTTGACTGACGTACATTTGGCTGAAAATGTTAATAGCAGTGCATAGACTCCGGAAAACGCTTCTAAACGTCTCTATTTTCACTTCACCGTGTCGGAAAATTTGTTCCTTTAATATGAACGAAGTAGTTGAACAGACTCGAAGGAGTTTGAGGTTTAGCGACTATCCATCCGTCGTTTCCATCGCCATCCATGTTTGGTTGCATGCTGCTTCAGCACTTCCAAACCACGGCCACCGCCTCTCAAGCCATAGTTTTGGAACTATAAATATCTTGCCCTGTTAAACACTTGTCATCCAGCACTCACTTGTGGAACTTCTGGAAACTGTCAGATGAGGGCGAAGTGTCATCTGAATATTGGCAGAATTCAAAACCTGAACAGCTGATAGAGTAAGTCTAGAAATGTCACCGTTCAGAAGTACTGGTTTGGTATTTTTTTAATCCGCTCACAGACATATGGCACATCATTCGGAATGAAATTTTACGTAGTTTACGATGAAATTTAAACTTAAATGATCGCATGCAGCACATAAAAAATTAGTTTGGAAACAAAGCTGAGAAAAATGACGGAATAGACGTAGTCTAATAAAAGTTTCCAGTGATCTGGCAGAAGAGAGTGGGAATCGCCTGGAAAACATCCAAAATCATTTATAAAGGCGCTGCATTCATGGTATTAGATGCTGAATTCACTCGATCTTCTTCTAAAGAACAATAAGCTAGTATGAATTTTTTTAAGAATTGTAAAATCTTAAACTAAATCAAACAAAAACGAAACACATAAATTAACCCTCTGGGGAACCATTTTTAAATTAATATTCGCCTTTTTATTCTTTTCTCTTCCTTAAACGTTCGCCTTAGCTTCGCTTTCGTTTCAGTATGAATACTTAACTTCCAAACGAGTTGGGCGCCTAGTAGTTTACTATCTCCACCAATCCAGTGTCTGCGTTTAGTCGTAAGGATGGAAGGGAACTACAATTTTTCGAAGAACCCAACCGTCTAAGTGAGATGAACTTTTTTCTTGACAGTATATCCCTCGCAGGAGACATTAATCAAAAAAAAAACTTAAGCGGAGTCAGGGATTGAAATCGGAACATTTTTCCGACACATTAACCATTACGCCAAGGGTGTCGTTTGAGCAAAGGCTTCAAAACGAATATCCAGGAAAAATTATGGTGATTCTTTTGGGCTTTACTTAAAATGTCCGTCTTCCATCCGGCTTCATCCCTATAGCCTAGACCTGGTATGGCGTTTAAGAATTTACGTAGTCTTATCGCTCGGCAATGCTCGCAATCTTAAACTTTCAATACAAATTTTCTTGATTAGGTTTATGTCGCTTTACAGCACGTAGCTTTATTTAATATCGTTGGTGTGTTCTTCGCCAGGTGTTTCTTTCTTCTACAACACTTTCCTCTCAAATATTGCAAGGGACTTTTTATTCGACTGAGAGAGGGCATGGGCCCTGCACCATCGTTTGTTCATCTCGATAGGGCTTTGTTCCTCAATTGCTTACTTAGCCAGAAATGATCATGAGTTATTCCGTGTTTGATTTCCGTGCTTATGTATTTTTGGCGTTTTAAGAAGTGTCCAGGTCGACAAAACAAGGATCATCTCGAAGTTGTACGTGTCAATTTCAATGGTAACGACCAAGTCGGTGATGAGATGGGAATTTTGTTGATAAAAGAACATGCTTCGTTTTGTCCTCGTTTCTTATCCGTCTTATCTTTCTGCTGACTCCATGGTCATGGATGTACTGGTCTAGTCAAAGCTCGGTCTTTCTTACAACGTTCATTATTGCCCTGCATGCTATCCTTCCCTGAGCGTAAGCTCTTTGATGGTTTCGATGGTTTTAGTAGAATCTAAAAAGCTGATCATGGGACGATATTCAGTACTTTTGTAAGTTGCTGTTTTATTCTTAGGCTCCAGGATATTTAAAAATATATAGTCAGGTCTGAAAATGCATTTTAACTTACGAGCGATATTTTGAAGGCTTATATGCCTCTTTAGGCGGTACAGAGTAGGCAATATCGTTCTCTGCAATTTCAACCGTCCTCCGACCATATTTTGCAGATGAGCCTTTGTATGCTCCTGACGGCCGGGATTTATCCAGCGTGTTTTAAATTGCTTGCTTGTAGCCGGTCAGCTGATTTTATCGTTTTAACTGTCGGTCAGATTAACTGTTGCCGGTCGTTCATTAACCAGATCTTGGCTTTTATCACAACTAATGAATTTTAATGAAGATTCTCTAGATGACAAATGTAAAACTGTCTATCTACTGTAGTGTGTTTCCACCACTCCAATCTTCATAAGTTACTCATAAATCATAATCACAATCATTTTTCGATCAATAAAAACATGAATCGGAAATCAATGAGCATGAATCTTCCGCCTATCAAAACTTTGACATGAAATTGATCCCAATACAAATCAGACTCATAAAAAGCCGTTGATCGTGTAATATTTCATAGATCATAGATCATCATTTTTATAGCCTCAAGACTCTCCACACTGCCCCTCTGTGACCTGTTGCTGCTTCGATTCGAAATAAAATCGAGGATTCAATTCCGATTAAAGGCAACACAAAAAAAAAATATTCTCTCATATTCAATATCAAAATGGTATCTCACGTTTTGCAGTTATTAATTTGTCTCGATCAACTTCCGTCATTTATGGTATCTAGATACATGCAACATGCACTGTCTTCCACATTTAAGCTAAGCAACCAAATCAAGAAAAATCTATCTGAACGGTGTGCACTCGGGATTGTCTGCTTCCTAACCTGCAAATAATAACTTCGACCAGAGCCTTAAATGGTTCCTTCAATGTTAATCATCAATAATGCTTGCAAATTTATCATCATCAACAAAAACATCGTTCGAAAAAAAAGATACTAGAGATCAGCAATTATATTTTTTTTTTATGTAAAGTGGACAAAAGGGGAGTTAGATAGTTTACTTATAATAAAGTTTATTGAGTTAGCCTTTTGTGTTGTTTATGCATTTTGAGATTTATGTTTTTTTATTTTTTATTTTTTGCAATGTGTAATGTTTTTGTATAAATAATTTGATGGAGCAACCGAGATGTGTAATGTAAACCAGTTTAGATACAAAAAATATTTCATGGCGCCTGCTTGTTCCGACAAAAACCATGACGGCGTAGATTGATGATTAATATGCATACATTTGCGGTCGGTTATGGATTTTTTAACAGATAATAAAATTATTTTTATTAATTTAATTAAGTCATGAATTTTATACAAGTTTGACGTTTTGAAGATACGATTAAAGATTCTTGTTTGTGACCATTTGCGGTTTTATAATATCTAAAGAATAAAGGAAAAATATTTTTAGATTTTTTTTTCTATAAGCATTATTGACCAGTTGCCTCCTGTTGCGCTTACCAACTTTGTTGAGGTCGGTCTTACTCCTTGAGTTCGGTTTTCGACTACTGAGTTGACCCTTAAGGTCAGAATCAAAGTACGCTCTCCAGTCCCCAATAGCAGCTTAGTCATTGAGTTTTCAGCTTTATGTTCAGGTCAAAGCCGGATTTAGTCTCCTGTCCCATACAGACGGATTGGGATGAAAAAAAGAAAAGATTTACAACTAAGAGTCCTTCTAAGCTCGAAGGAACAACGATTTGCAAGAGTAATTCCTATAGATTGATTTCTGGGGACTGATTTTATTTCGGAACCATTTTCGGTTAGTGTATCTTGTGCCGAACTTACATGGCTTTTAAGGCAATACTGTCGAGATTTGTTAATAAAAGTTGAACTTTTGGTCATCCATACTAATCCTCTACAATACGTTTGGGCTAGTTATGGAGAATTTAAAGACGGGGAGAAGATTTATCCCAAAAAGTGATTGATTGAAATTTTGGCAATATTTTATTTCAATCAGTTTTTGAGACACCAGACTTTGATCTAGGAATGTTTGATAGAAAGAATAAATAAAGTGCACGACTGGGCCGTACGAACTTGCTCTAATGCATTGAAAAATCAAATGAAATTTTATAAATCACTTTAAAATCAATCCCTAAAACGTTTTTTGGAGAAAATGAAGTATGCCATCAGGTTTCTTTAACGTTTTTGAATTTTTACGAAAATTTTTTTTAAAATCGTTCGACCAGTTTTTTCAAAAAAAGTTTTTTTTTTCAAAAACTTTTCGAAAATATATTCCAAATTTTTTTTTGAGTATGAAAACTTCTTGCACTTTGTAGTTTTTATCAGAAAAATAAAATTAAAAAAATATACATATATACATATAAAAAAATTGAAACTTTTTTAAAAAACTCAAAACAAATTTTTTGAAAAATTTAACAATTTATATTATTTCTTTTATAAAAGAGCTTCTACATTAAAAATTTCATCGAAATCCGTCAAGTGGCTTACGAGATAATCGGATTTCAAAAAACCGGTCCTATGGGAGGTACCGTTGTAAGACTTCCTGAAAATCTATTCCAACCAAAACATAAAGCTTGCACATAAGACACTATTCAGAAAGTTTTATCAAAATCTTAGTAGCCGTTTTTGAGAAAAAATAATTTTTCACAAAAAATCGTTAGTTTTGGAGCTAGAATGCTAATTCCAAAAATCCCTCTGTAGGACGTCATAATAATACTTTGTACCAAGTTTGAAGTAAATCGGCCCAGCCGTTTAGGCTGTAGGTAACTATACAGACAGACAGACCCACGGACAGACAGATAGACAGACAGAATTGTCGGACCCACTTTTTTCGGCTTCTCTATCATTGTAATGTAATGTTATGTTTGATGTTTTTTTCTACGAATGCATAACTTGCCCTTAGTACTTTTAATCACAAGTAAAAATAAAGATCCGAAGTTACCGCCTTAAGGGACCTCAAACTGGAGAGGGCAAATCTCAAACTATAGGTGTGATAGCGATTTGTCGTTTTTACTTGCTCTATAGGGCAAGTATTGGTTTCGTGCAGAAAAAAAAAATCGAGGTTTTAATCAAACATGACATTACGATGATAGAGAAGCCCAAAAAAGTGGTTTTCGCCATACCGTCCGTCGGTCTGTCTGTGCGTCTGTGCGGATGTGCGGATGTGCGCTTTTTCACGTCATGCTACAGCCTAAACGGCTTGACGGATTTTCTTCAAACTTGATATATAGTAGTTTGAAGGAAAACGGTTGTCGAGGTTTTTTTTATTTCGTTTTAGCCCGGCTCAAACTGGTACCTTTCAAGTAACGGTTTTTTTCAATTTGGATTTTCTCGAAAACGGCTCTAACGATTTTGATTAAATTTATAATTTAGCTTACTTTAAGCATTTCTAACAAAACTGCGTTTTTTGTTTTTGCCTCAAATGGTCGTAACGAAAATCAGGTTTTAACGGCTTTTTTTCAAATAGCCATAAGTTCACAACGGCTTGATTGAATCAACTAAAACTTTGTTTGACACAGTTTTTAATAGTGTTCTATAGGATGGTTTAGTAAATTTTTCACTGACGCCTTTCTAAACGGTGGCTTCCATACAACGAGCCGTTGAGTTTTAGCCAACTTTTTTTTGGTTTTTTCTAATTTTCTCGAAAATGGCTCTAACGATTTTGATTAAACTTTGTGCGTTATATTCTTTTAGTGTTTTTAAGAGAACTGCGTTTTTAGTTTTTGGCTAAAAATGCAAAGAACGGAGATCTGCTCTTAACGGCTTTTTTTCAAATGGCCATAAGTTGTCAACGGTTGCATCGAATTCACTCAAACTTTGTTTCGTATAGTTCCTTACAGCTTCCTATCAGATGGCATTGATTTTTTTTCAGTTTCTCTTTTTTAAATGGTGGCTCCTATACAAAGAGCCACTAGATTTTGGCCAATTTTTTCATTTTTTCTAATTTACTCAAAAAAGGCTCCCCCGATTTTTATGAAACTTTGTATGTAACATATATAGAATACTTCAAGGAAAACTGCATTTTTAGTTTTTGGCTATACATGATAATAGCGGAAATTGCTTTTAACAGTATTATTAATTAGGCCATAACCCATACGTGGACATTTGTATCATTTATAACACCCAAAAGATAACGTCTTAATTTTAAATATTAAAGGTTTCTTAACGTTACCTCCCGTATATCGAGTTTTCCAGTTTTAGCCAAATTTTTTTTGGTTTTTACCAAATTTTTCAAAAATGAATTGTTCTTATTGATCGAAAAGTTTGTTTTCATCGTACTATTGCACCAACAGAGCAAGTACGTGCGACCCAGTCGTGCATTTTATTAGTTAAGCAGAGATCGATTTTTAAAAGCAAAATAAGTTCAGTGCTTTTGCCATTTTGTTAAAAGGCTTGTGGTTAGCTACTTAAGGTCGTCGGTGGAATAGTTCTTTGATCCGAAAACTCCTCACAAATAAATCATGGCGGTCTCTTTGACATCTGTGGGTGTTATGAGATGTGTTAGAATGTTTCCTCTATAATCCCTTCCATATGTTTGATTGTCTTGCCAAAGATGAATCAATGTATCTATGTTTTACATAATTTTTTTGTGTACCCTATTCTATAGAATGGGTATATTGTATTTGGTGTGGAGTTTGTAAAGAAATAATACTGTTAGGTATAGGAAAGTATAATTATATATTCTGACTCAGAATCAAAAGCCAAGCCGATTAAGGGATGTCCATCCGTATGTACCTATACTTTCTAGAGGTCGCAATTTTTGAGCTTAAATGCTTAAATTTGGTAATCATAGGTTCAAGAGTAAAGCCAAGTTCTTAAACCGGTAAAATCCGCTAACAAACACGCCCACAATTGCCATTTTTGTTCAACAACCTCAACATACTCGTAAAAGCATAACCCTAAAATTTTGCACACGTAAGTGTGCGTAGTTTTAAATTTTTAAGGTAGGTACTATGTACCAATATTGAATTTTAAGCTTTTTTTCCGTTAGTTATTTGAAAAATACATCGCCACATTTTTTCGTGTACATTTTTTCAATACGCCCACTTTTAAGGGCGTGCTTTTTACAAAACATCTTTATTCGGGTGAGATCGTTAAAAAACTAATCGGTTCAGCTGTAGTTTTACATATGCCTGAAAATTGACTAATGATCAAACCTCAGTTAGTGCTTTAAATTTTGTCTTAAAACATTTTCAGAATACCCCCACTTTTAAAGGGCGTTTCCGTTAAAAGTCTTAGTATGCATTAATGTTTGAATGTTTTCTTACTATCGGTCGCAGTTTTGAAGTAAGAAGATGAACGATTCGGTATGTATTCCTTGATTACGTAGCAGGTTGTGGTTCAAGAATTGTTAAATTCACCCATAATCGCCATTTCCATTCAAAATTTATTTTTAAAAATTCAAGTTATTTCCTGTTTTGTTAAAATCGAGGTGCAAGTTTAAAATTGAGTGTCGCTAACCCCATAGCAATTGCCTTGGCAGTAAAAAGTCTACACCTCTGAGCGTGGTACACGCCTTTTTATTGCGCTAGCAGTTATCGAACATCGGCCAAACAAAATTAGTGTTGATGTATTTTTTCTGTCTGCTAAAGAAGAATTTTGTTTCTGGAATTGGACAGCGGCTGGCAGCGGGAGGACGAACGCTTACACATTAAAAATAGGGTATCCAACAGTTCGTTTCAAACGTACTGTAGCTCTCGCTTATTATTTTTTTTTTAATTAAATGAATATAATCGTCATTCAAAAATAGATTATTTTACCTACTGCAAGTGCGTTCACTATAAGTTTTTTTAATGATCAATGTATCTAAGACGGTAATTTTTCTTGCTGTCTCACATTAAAGCTCGTTAATTGACAGAATTCAAATGATACATTAATTATTATCAACAAAACAAAGGTCAATACATTTCTTACATTAATCCCAAACTTAAGTTAAAATCAAACCGCATCTAAAAAAAGTATTTCTTTCTAAAAAAAATCGAAAATGACTAATTTGAATATTTTAACTTAAAATTTGTGTAAACAATCATTTCCATATAATTACACAAGGAAACAAAGTGCCAGTTGAAGACCTGCACAATTCCGAAAAAAGAAGAACAGTATTGCACAAAAAATGCATGCGTGCTCGCATTATGTCACGCAAGTGACTCACATATTATTCTCACCCACTTTGCCATTTTGTGTAAGAAAATTTGTATTTTTGTAAATTTCAAGTCATTCACAATCACAAAAATGATGAATATCATCAAATTAAAAATAGAACACTCACTGAAACATACACGGCCGGCCGGCGGCGCACATACTGCATGTGGGGTTTTCACGCTGAATCTTTTGGCGCAGTCAGTGTTTAAAAATAAAATTTCGAATGTAAAGTTTGCAAAGTGGGTGGTTGAAAATTTTGATTAATAATTTAGATCAACATTCCAACAACTTTTGGATAAATGATCATGTTAATTTAAATTGAAAACATCTTTTACATGCGTTTTGTGGGTTCATATTGAAGCAATTGTTGTAATTTTTGCATTTAACAATAATTGTTGAACATCTAATAAAGACAACATTTTAAAGTGTTTCCATCTAGAGTCTAGACTCTAGACGATTGAATTTTATATCTTTTCTTGCTGACGTTAGGATCTTACAATAGGAATCGAGTATGCTTTTTATTTTTGTTTTTATTTTAATTTTATTGTGCAATCAATATTGAATGATCAAATTAGTTTGTTTAGCTGATATTTTATATTCATTCAGTGGTTTTGTGGTATTTTGCATTGTTTTAAATTGTTGTGTACTTAAAGTTGAGACAGGTGTTTGGAGGCTTCAATGCAATATTGCTAAGGTATATTAAATTTAAAAAATCAAATATAAAATATGGTTTGTAAAATGTGTTGTAATATTGACTGCCTCTCACATGATTTTGTTCAATCTTTTGAGAACAATTGATTTTGCTTAGCTAAGTATAACATTGTGAGGTTTTTTTTGTTGTTGAAAAAATATCAAATAACAGGGTGTTTGTTGTGGAATTTGCAACAAAGAGAAATAATATCGTTTTGTATAGAAAAGTATATATTATTGAGTGGATCTAGCGATGTCCGTCCGTATGCAAACTCTCTAGAGATAGCATTTTGGAGCTAAAAATCTTATAACGGATGATTCTTTGTGAGGTTTGATTTATAATGTAAGACAAAACACAAATCTGAATGTGAACCTAAAACTTTTATTATGGGTTAAAAGTACAATTAATGGCATTTACTATTTGAAAATTATATCATGTAAATTTTGGACACGACTTCGTCTGAGGTGGTCCGTGGTCCATTCGGAAGGTCCAATTTTGGGCGACTCGTTCGAGCATATAGCGACTGGTATCTCTTAAATAACACTAGTAATGCTGGCTTCCAAAGCGTCAATCGTACCTGGCTTGTTCCTGAAGGCCTGAGACTTAACATATCCCCAGAGAAAATAGTCCATATGCAGGTGTGATACCGCATGATCTAGGCGGCCAATTTACCGTAGCACAACGTGAAATTAAGTGATCACCAAAATGATTGTTTTACGCGCTGTATGGCTCGTAGCGACGACCGTCTTGTTGAAACCAGAGCTCACTGACCGTATCATGGTGCGATAACGGTTACCATTGACGGTTAAATTCTGATTTGCCTCCATTGAGCAAGAAATGGCTTCATCACTGAACAAAATTTCACGATGAAACACCGGATTTTCAGTGGGTTTTCACAGAGCCCATTCACTAAAAAAAATGATGACTTGCCAAACAATACTGAATGAAAATGACAAAGCAGTTTGAAAGGAGTCATGCGTGACCTGTAAAAAAAAATCTATTGAAAATCTAACCTCACTATGAATCAATCACCCATTATTTCGTAAATATTATTGCTGTTCCAAGAGTAAGGCTAAGTTCTCGAACAGTCCACAGAACCCGCTAACAATCGCTTTTTTTGTTGAAAAAATTACTTTTGGAAAAATTAAATTATATTTTTTGCACGGTCAAATTAGACATAAAAATAGTGAAATAGTGAAATTTGGTGGAGACCTTGAGTAACGGTACCTGCCATATGAATTTTTATAAAAAACGAATTTATCTCTAAAACGGTTCCTACGATTTTGATAAAACTTTCTGAATGGTGTTTTTTGAGTAAACTTTATATTTTGGTTGGAAGAGATTTTTCAGGAAAAGTCTTAAAACTGTACCTCCCATAGGGCCAGTTTTTTCAGTACAGATTTTCTCTTAAACCACTTCATTGATTCCGATGAAAATTTTAATATAAAAGCTCTTTTATAAGCAAAATAATAAAAATTGTTTAATTTTTCAAAAAAAAAAATTTTTTTTAAAAAGTAAAATTTTATTTTTGCTTTTGGTTTTTTCAAAAACTGTTTGTTCAAAATCTTTAAAATTTATGTTTTCTAGTAAGAATTTTAAACGCTAGATGTTGACATACTCAAAAAAAAAAATTGGAATATGTTTTCGAAAAGTTATAAAAAAACCGTTTTTTGAAAAAAGCTGGTCCAACGATTTTAAAAAAAAAAAAATTTGTAAAGTTCAAAAAGTAAAAGAAATCTAATGGCTTACTTCATTTTCTCAAAAAAACGTTGCTTTTTTCCCCAAAATCTCAAGCCCCAAGACCACATTAGACACATTAGAGCAAGTTCGTATGAATCAGTCGTGCACTTTATTTCCTTACGTCCTACGGCAAAAACAAGATCTTCACCCATGTCAGAACAGCACAGACTAAACAAAGCAATAAATCTCATAACAATTACTAAATCTCCTTTAACTTTTTGTATCCTTAACTCGACCGTTTCAATAAAGTCCATCACACTTAAAATAATTGCTTAAAATGTTGCAGGGTCATCATTGCCACCCACTTTGCACACATAACCAAAATTTGTCCACTTGATTTTCACATTTCATGGTTGACATTTTTTCGAAGCTCACAACGTGGATACCTTGGGATGGCATTTATTGCTTATTAATATGTCAACAACTTGCAATATTCCGTTCTGCATTAATTAATTTGATGCTTGATTCTCCTTTTGAATATCTATCTGTAGGTGGAGGATGTATCTAAATACATTGTACTAGAACATATTTATAGCGTGGCAAACAACGCAAAGCGAATAAGGATTCTATTTTTAGAAGCAAAAAAAAGAGAAGATATTGCATCGTTTTTTTTTGCATTATTTGGTATCTCTAGTTCCTCTTTTTTGTAATAGCATTGATCAGTGCCCGAAGACCTGAAGAACCGAAGAGGAAAGGCTACGAATGTGTGCTGTGCATGGTACTCGATCTGAGATAGAAGAGGCCAGTCAAAACGAAGCCAAAGTCGAAGCCATTGCCAAGCCTCATATCCCACGGGCTTAGATTCTTGTTGCAGTCCTATTACATCCAGTCTTACATTTTGCATCGATATATTACACAGAAATGTATATATATATAGATACACTTGTATGTTTATATTTATATAAGAAAAGATGCTTTTGTATAAAAGCAGTTCAAGTTCCTTCGTTTTCATCGTGACGTTCTATCTTTAGCCGGAGCTGGATGGCAAAAATATTGCTTAATGTTGGAAATTTTATGGGCTAACAATTCGGGATCAAGGGCGTACAAACACCACATTATTATGTGACCAACGGATGGGGAGAGGTGTTGGGCATGATGGACGAAATGTAGCTTTTTGAGTGGTTATGCAATGTGTACATACATATATGTATCTATAAAATACAGCATTCGACGAGAGTGTGAAGTTTTGATAATTACCAAAAAAAAAAAAAAAAAATTGTAGACGAGTAAGTTTGCTTTTATTGTGTGTCTATGTAGGTGGATCACACGAGCGTTTGGCTTTTTTTTTCTTTGCGGAAAGAAATTAATTAGTCGCTAGTTTTTTGTTCAACATTATTCATTCTATTTGTGTCTTTTGGTCATTATGATGAAAACTTTGCACATATGTAGTATATTCATCTAGAAATATACATCATTCTCATTCACACACGCTTGTTTCAATTAAATGAACACTTGTATCTGTGCTTAGGATTTGACACCGCACCGCTTTGTGATTCAGTGACAATTCCTCGTTAATATCAATCTTGGTCCGCTAAAGTGATGACACCATAATGTCACATTGCAGCTGTATTTTGAACGCTGTCTTGTTTTGATCAAGTATCTTCGAAAACGATCAGGAAAGAAAATTTTCATTAAAAGTCACGTCTTCAGAAAGGGTGTTTGTCTATCTGCCTTATAGGTGAATACGCCAAAAGACTTGGGTTTGTTCTAAATCGACTTTTGCGAAATTTTCATAGACGAAAAGGAAGATGAGACTATCCCACATCTTCTTTTTTCATGCGCTGCTCTTCCCTAAAGATTAAAATTATACTAAAGAGAATTGATCAATATAGCAATTCAACGTCTCCATCACATAGTTGAAGTTTCTTAATGACTTTATTAGTAGGTTCTTACTCCTATCTTCATGTTGTATAACAATTGATCTAGAATTAGTCTAAGCCATGTAAGCCGGTTTCCTGACAACTTTTCTTTATCGTCTCTAGGAACGTAGCATCATAGAATTATTTCAGGTAATTTCTCCTGCTCCAGCATACCAGTTAAAGAAATATTCTCAAAGAAAACCGTGTGTCGGTGCGAAATAACTAATTGGAACGGTCGCCATAATTTCTTCGTAGACTACCACTGGTCATGATCACTATATGTTTCGTTGACAATAACACTACTGTGGTAAGAACTTTCAGAACGATTTGCTGCCAATTCGACCTACCACAGACCACAGAGTTACATGACTCCTCCTTTTCTTGAGAGCAGAAATGGTTTTATTGGACAAATCTCCTTTCACGCTCGTGCAGTTGAAAAATCCTGAAGAAATTGAAATTATTGCGCTTGATATTTCGAAAGAATTTTGTAGGCTTTGGCATAAAACTTTTTTAAACGAAAACGCGTGCGTTCGGTTTTGGGAAATCCGTTCTTTGATGAATTAGAAATTGCCTTTCGGACCGTTCGATTCTCGTTGTCTTGGACGGATTTCAGATTACTACCCACAAAATAAATTCTGGTGTGCCACAGGGCTCCGTTCTATCTCCGACTCTCTTTCTTATCTTTATTAATGATATTTTGTCTAATACTTCTAGTTCTCTAAATTGTTTTGCTGACGGCAGTGTTCTCAGCTTCCCATATTCGTTCCCAGATTCACGTCCATGTTCTTCGGATGGGGAATTGCAATGGCAGCGTATAATAAGCTCATTTTATTCTGATCTAGACAGCATTGTCCAATTGGGAATTACCAACCGTGTAGAATTTATTTGCTTCAAAAACCCAATGCTGTCGTCTGTCGTTAAAAGATAACCTCTTCCCAATGCCACTGTCCATGAGTTGCTCTTGCATTAAAGAAACCGAATAGCTTTGCGTTCTAAGGTTGTGTATTACAAACGATCTTCTGTGGAACGATTACATGTATGAAGTCGTCAAAAATGCAGCAAAATTCAAGTGTTTCTATAATCGATAAATATAAAAAATATTTTCCCCTTCTGATCTGGCTACAATGTACGGGCATACATTCACCCGAAGCTTGGTTTTAATTTTTATAACTGGTCAGGTGCTCCTGTCAAACAATTGCGTCTTCTGGATAGGATAGAGCATTTAAATTTATAAGTGAAACAAATATTACCAAAATTTTTCTTGTCCCCCCTTGTTTTATAGCTATTTCTTCAAGCGCTGCGTGCTCCAGGAAAATAGCCTGGTGCATTCTCCTCCTTAGAAATATAAATTCTCGTAATATGTGCACCCCTAGGAATGCCTATCAATTAACCCTCGAGCCTATCTTTTGATGTAGGGTTATGTATAGAAACTTATTTTTTAAGCCGCACATCAGCGGCACTAAATGGTATATCGGTGTGTCTCCTTTTATTTTGTATCTAACTTTCCTAAAAGTAAGTTAGTTTTCTAGTGTTAGATCATGTTAATAGGGTATCGATAACCCCCTTAATGCCCGCAGATTATAAAAAAATCCACATTAACCAAAGCTAACCTTCTAATACCAGAAAGGAACATTTTTTTAAATTGAAAATAGTCTTTTGGCATATTTGAAGTATGGTCAAATTTATTTCAATTTCCCAAAATGTTAAAATACTAAGCTGAAGTTATGAAATCATGATTACCCATACTTAGCTCATATCCTCCTTGTTTCCAAAATGATTCAAAATACATGATTCACTGTTGGAACACTTATTTTCAACCAACAAATGCCTGGCCGTATAAATTATCGTCATCATCGATCGTACGCAAAACCACAATTCAGCCTAGATCTTTTAAAATTATGAAACAAAGTCCACTAATCCGATTACAAATTTATTAAAACCGCAATTTAAAAAAAAATGAGGTGCTGTTCAGTCAACACCACGCAACGATCAATGTTCCAACTTTTGTTTTTGTTCCTGACAATCCAATACCGGCAGCAGCGACCGACGCCCTACAAATAGATCCCTCTGGCACAAAATAGACCTTGCACCATCAATACTTTATGCTTTATTTGGACTCATTCTAATTTAGCAAATCCGAATATTCAGATACTTTTTATAAAAAAAAAATTAGTTGATATTGCCTTCTATTAATAAACTATATATAAGGGCGTGAATTACGAAAAAACCTCGCAATACAAAAATGTTTAATAGAAGTGCAAATTGCTGACGCTTATGGTGTGGATTATGACTTTGAGATTTGATAAATTGATACCACAATCCGTGGCTGTAGCTGTGGCTATAAAAAATTAGGTGAATGGGTTATAGTTTAGATACAAATGTAGATTAAATTTCACATCAAATATGATTGATTGATGGACAAATTGATTGTAACAAATAGATTTGACAAAGCAAAGATACATTTGTTTAAGTTTGTATGGTGATATGCGCGGATGTGGCTATTTACACAAAAATAGGCTTATATACCTGTGACACACTGCTGGTATCGATACCATGGCATTCGAGTGTACCACGAAAAACCATATTAATACCATGCGAGCAACATGGTATTGATACTAGGGTTTTCATCGTAGTTTACGAATCTTTTTAAAGAGAGCAGTGCCATTCTTCTTAAGTGATTTTTGTTAGAAGTAATGTTATTTTCTGGTTTGACAGCAACCCTCTAAAAATCATTTGTTGTGGTTGGTTTGTTTGTTTTCTTTTTTGACAAATAAATTTGATTTGACAGAACAGTGCTGTCAACCATTGTATATAGTTATAGTACCTATAGTAATATCACTTGGGAGTTTTTAGTAATGTCTTGTTTTGCCGTTAAGAGCGCTGCGGATGCAGCAAGTGTGTAATTAAAATTAATTTTATTTTTTCCTCAAGTATTCAACTTGCCCATTTTTGAAATCGTATAATGTAGAGCTCTCGTTTCATTATTATTTTCAAGGATGACAATATTCTTAGCATCTTCATTTCTCCCTTCCATCTCTTCCTTCTTCACCAACAATCTGAAATGAGTTAATGCCTTGTTTTGCCGTCTGTGGCCGAGCAGGAAAACTACCAAGTTATATTACCATAGGTTCTATATACAATGCTGTCTACCAATACTACACAAGTGTGTGTCACCCTCTATGGTATTGCAAATACCATGGTCTATCTACGAGTATACTATAGTATAGTATCGATACTAGCAGTGTGTCCCCGCTATAGCTATAAGCAAAATTTGGTGGTTCCATTTTCTCAGATATTATTCGACCGATTTCGATAAAACCATAGACACACATACTAAAAAACGTTGTGGCTCATTTATTTAGGTATAAGATAGTATCGAGAAGTAATCGACTGATTTTGATGAATTTAGTATGTGGTCAATGATCCAGAGTTGTGTAGCATATCATGAGAGAAAGCTCAGTTTTTTATTTGATGTTCGTGTATTTTTATGAAATTTATGAAATTTATAATGTTGATAAATACTCGGTGTAGAAACCACTTACACACAAAGTGGTTTCTACACCGAGTATTTCACAACATTTTGAATTGATTTTATTGTGTTCGAAGTATTATAAAAGAATCAAGTACAAGCAGAGTCGTTCATTTGATGTCTAGTTCGATGTTTATAGCAACAAAATCTAGACCTACTAAAAGTTGCTGGTAGTTTAAAATTTTCGAAACAGTGAGAGCCGGGATTGTTTTTTTCATAGTCGCAGAAGAACGGAGTTTATTTTAAAATTTTCTTAATTAACCAGGGCATGTAATTCTACATAACTTGCATTGCCATATCAATATAAAGAGAAATCAAGTTCCAAAAAGTTCTGAATTTAGAAATTTTCAAAGTTCTTACGATTTCTAAAGATTTGTATATTTTTTCCGCATTCCCTGTATTTGAGTATGCTTAGAAACGATCATGGAAGAGAATCTGTTGCCTTTTGCACAGTAATGCACCTCAGAACAAGACCATCACTGCACATATAAATTCTCTAAAATAATTTCTAAAACCCACTTTGTCCCTAAAAAAAGAACAATATCAAAACTGTTAAAGTATTTGTCGCAATGAATTTGGATCTCATTTAGAATATCCTATTCAAAAATCTAGCGTGCATTGTTTTAGAACACCCAAGAATGTATGATTTTTAAGCAAACCTCAATTTTTTTTTTGGAAAAAAATAAAAACACCAGTCGCCCAACGTGGGGCTGTTTTTGCTACCTAAGCGCCTCGTAAAATCAACTCCTTTCGGTAAGTTGTATAATTTCTTTAAAATGTGGGCTTTTAAAGAAATATTTGTCCACTTTAAAATAGAATTGTTCAAAAAATTTAAAATATGACAGATATATATTTTATTAATTTGTTCCTCATCCGTTACTAGGTCACCGACCACTTAATTATAATATTTTTCATAACTTAAAATCCGAAAATATTTTTATGGTACGCAACACATAATGTATGTATGTGTTTATGTTTGTTCCTAGACAATAAATCAAGTTCCCCTCAGATACACTTTTAAAATTTTTATTAAAAAAAAAAGATTGGCAACGCGTGTTTCGAGCATCTGTTCCGCAATGTCTAGATTATTTTAGCCGCTCCAAAATGTTGGTCAACCATTGAACGTCAGTGTGATTGTCCACAAAATCAATTAGGCGAAGCCAAAGTTTGCATATCTATTGTTGCTCCTTGCCTAGCGCAGCACGTAATTGCTGCGTGAGCAGCATCAGCTATACATATACATAGTATATGTGAATCTTCTCTTTCAGAGACAGACAATAGAATAGAAGACTAAATAAATAACTCCCTCTACGATATGTGGGGTCAATTAACGATAAACAAATAGAACCGTTTGCCAAAAACATAAAAAGCTGTCAAACCTTACAAAACACATTTTGGGCTAGCTTCCAATATCTTGCGAGCACAGAGCGAGGGTGACTTTTATGTCATCACACTCTTGACAAGGTTACCACAGTCAGTTGAATTAATTTTTGTTTTGTCTCTTTTTATTTTTTTTAGATATGGCACACCCCCAGGTCCACCACCACTATCTACCGGCGCGGTTCCATCACAACGTCTGTCAACACAAGTGCCACAGTACAATGTAGCCGAGGCACCGGCGTGCGTCCAAAACGCCATGATGACAAAAGACAAAAAACCCTTCACCTATACCCCTGGTGGTATTGACTTGTCACAGATCAAGAGCCAGCGTATGGCTAAGAGATTGGCTCGGAATGCCCAAAGTGAAGGAACAACTGGCCAACAACAGCTGCATCGGCCAACACAATCGCCACAACAGAACAGTAATGGTGGAACAGCTTCACAATTAGGAGCCACAGCAATGGGAATGCCATTTCAAGTGCTTCCAAGTGGTCCACCACCTCCACCAACACTGCAGTCCGGCAAAGGTGGTGCACCTCCACCACCTCCACCACCATCAGCGCCACAGAACAAATTAGCACCACAATCAAATGGAAATGCACCTCGCAGATCCCCAACTCCACAAAATTTCGAACCACCACCCATGGGCTTCCGTCCTGAAATCAAGATTCCACAGAATCCAATGGCCATATTGAAAAAGGTACCACCACCGCAAGAGAAAAACAACTTTTGGGTGGATGAGTACCGCAAGGAGCGCTCGAAGAGTCCCATGGTTGGTAATGACGAAAACGGTTAGTTTAATTTTTAAATTTAAAAAAAAAAATTTTTAAAGCCGCATATTTATCGCTTTTCCAGATAACAACAGATCCTCACCGAATAACCAACAACCTGAAACGAATCAGTACTCATACAACAACAGTCAACAGAATGATTACCAACCTCAACAGAATCAATATCGTGCTCCTCAATCACCAAAACCACAACCAATGCGTCAGCAAGAAGAATTATATACTCAGAGTCAACCAAGTCCACCAAGAACTCCAGTTCAACAACTGGAACAACAGAGACGCATTGAAAGCCCATATCAGACACAATACTCACAACAGCAACAACCACCATCAATTCAGAGACAATCTTCACAGTACGCCTCACCACAGTACCAACAACAACAAGATCAAAGTTCTCCACAACCGCAACAATCACCAACGATCCAACGACAAATTTCACAGCAATATCAAAACTCAACCCAGCATTCTCCACAAGTTCAGCGACAACAATCAATCCCGACGCCACAATATCAAAGCTCGCCCCAACAATCGCCAGCAGTTCAGCGACAACAATCAATCCAGACGCCACAATATCAAAGCTCGCCCCAACAATCGCCAGCAGTTCAGCGACAACAATCCATCCCGCAACAACAACCACAATATCAAAGCCCAACTCCGCCTCAATATCAACAACAGCAGCAGCAACAGCAACAACAAACGTCACCAACACAGCAACAATCAGTGCCATGGCGTCAACAAAAGCAAGTGCCATCATCGGGCATACCGAACAACGTTTCTCGACCAAGAAACGCTATGAGCCCTGCACCAGCTGAATCACCCAGACCACAGCCTCAGATCCAACAGCAGCAACAACAATATCCAGCTTATTTGAGATCACGTGAGGTACTTAGCCCAGCTACAGAACTGCAACCATCACACGGTTCGCAGCCATATCAGCAAAAGAACGTGAGTTGGATTTTTTGTTTGTTTTCTGAAAATTTTCATTTGGACTCTGGGATGTGTGCATCTACATTTCCAGGGGCCTCTGATACCCTTTAAAAAAAATTATTTACTGATAGATTTACCTCGGAATCTCTTAGCCGTTTCCCCATCTTGTCTATATTTGCCTTTTATTTTATTGCATCTTGAGTGCGGCTCTTTCATATTTCATTGTATATGTTTGTGAACTTCGTCAATGGCGGCGCTAGTTGTCTTATCTACTTTACATCTAGTGTCTTTTATTGTTGTTTTTGCTTCCCATGGCAATCTAGACAAAAACCACTCCTAACTCTCCAATCAAGTGTTTCTGAACTTCGTCGATAGCTGGCGCACCTAACGTTCCGCTTATTAAGAGAACTATAGTTTATACATAAAATGGCTCTTTGTTTTAAATTCTGAGGAGTAGTAGATGCAGGTCCTCTCTTCTGCATCTGGTTGGAAGATTTGCCAGTTGAGAGGTTTTACCAATAACTTAACCGATTTGTTATTTGAGGCAATCACCTGCCGGATGATCAATGTACCGAAACTCATAACTGCACGTCACCTAAGCAGATTGCTGGTTGGTTTGGGTATGTTTGATCGGTGATCAGATAAAACGCTCAGTTAACGGGTCAGTTTTAGTATAAAAGAATCCTAACCACCTTCTTAAGCGATTTTGCCACCCTTTAATTGCTTAGGTCGTTCACCAAGTAGTGTTGTGAGTATTTATTTTTGGTTGGGATAACAATCGATTCTCTAGAAATCCATCTCCACATGGTCCGTTCAATTAATGGATTGGTTTAGAATTCCTCCAAGATATATAGGCCGTCACCTAGGCCAGGTCTTAATTTCCCAGATTATCTGCCAAAGACTTTTGTTTTTTAGGTCGGAAATGGGAGTTCTTGTAAAATATTGGTATCATCGAGGGAAACAAACTTCACCGCGCCCTTAAACCTGTTTAAGTGGGGCAATGAAATAGAAAACGGCAGTCTCTTTTTTATCTGATTTCTGCATGATCGGCAGTAAGAATTTTTTTTTCTATACCTTGTTTTCGGCATGCACTGTGATTGCCAACACTGTCGTTTTTTACAAAGTAAGCTGCTTACTGGCTGAGCACAATGGTGCAGCTGCAGCAGTAGTACGTAGGACTGTCAAAGGGAATCCGTTCAAAATCCCGAAAACCAAATTCCCGAAAGTTCAAAATTCTAAAAAATCAAAATCCCGAAAATCCAAAATCCCGAAAAATCAAAATCCCGAAAGAAAACTGTTGACACAGGCGCCTGCCAGACAACTGGACATACCCTTAGCGGAGCAACGAAGTTGCGTGAGCGGGTGTGTCCCCGAAAAAGGGAGTCCAAATCCCAAGAACCCACGAAGCGGGCCACCCAAGTACTGCTGATTATGAAAACTGTTGACACAGGCGCCTGCCTGCGGGATTTTGGTTTTCGGGATTTTGAACCAGACACCTGTCAAAGTTAAATGTACCTACGTAAATCGTATTGCACGGCTAGAATGTGAAGTAACAGTTGCAGCACAGAGAGTAGCTGAAGTACAAGTCGACTCGACTCCAACTTCACGAACGTGCTGCGCTGCAAATCAACAACAAACCAAAATGGCAGACATGATTTTTGTTTGAGTTCAGTGCTACACATTGTATTCGTAGCAGCATGCACGCTAGTGCGCTATTTTTTTTTTGTTCTATATTAACTTTGACATTGCTACGTACTACTGCTGCAGCTACATCATTTTTAGGGTTCCGTACCCAAAGGGTGAAAACGGAACCCTATTACTAAGACTTCGCTGTCCGTCTGTCCGTCTGTCCGTCTGTCCGTCTGTCCGTCTGTCCGTCTGTCCGTCTGTCCGTCTGTCCGTCTGTCCGTCTGTCCGTCTGTCCGTCTGTCCGTCTGTCCGTCTGTCCGTCTGTCCGTCTGTCCGTCTGTCCGTCCTTCACAAGGCTGTATCTCATGAACCGTAAAACTTAGACACTTGAAATTTGGACAGATGATGTATTATTGTGTTCCCTATAACAACAAATACTAAAAACTAAATAAAATAAAATATTTATGGGGGCTCCCATACAACAAACGTAATTTTTTGCTCGTTTTTGCTATGTTTGTCCGTCCATCACCAGGTTGTCTCTTTTCTTCTTTAGAAATGTTTTGAAGTCTGTCCCTGTTAGTTCTTCTTTTTGCTGATTTGCGACTTATCCTTCACTCACACAAACAGCTTTACCTACATGTAAATTATAGAAATTCTTTTAGAAGAAAAGAGGCAACATATGTATGCTTTTAAAGCTAAGTTTTCTTCTATTCGTGTTCGAATTCGAATTCGAATAGAAAAAAAAAAAAAATAGAAAAAAAAACAAATGTCAAACCACAATCAACAAGTCGGTATTAGATTCTCTCATAAAATAATATTAAATCAGGATTTAGGGTTTTTAAACGTAAGTACGCCTTTCTTCTTTATTTTATTGTAAAAAAACACTATGCTCAGAAAAAAAATTACTGAAATTTCTCAGTGAAATATTTGAGCAGGATTGGTAAAAGACATCTTGGTGACAGTTTGTTTAGGAAAGATCGCGCCAAAACTGTTCTCGTTTGTGTGAGTGAGAAACAGCTTGACCTACAGGCATATAAATTCCAGAAATTCTTTTAGGAGAAAAGAGCCAACCTATGTATGCTTTTAAAGCTCAGTTTTCTTCTATTCGTGTTCGAATTCGAATAGAAAACAAAATAAGAAAAAAAAAACGAATGTCAAATAAAGAACAAGAAGTCGGTATTAGATTTTCTTACCGACCAAATTTTAAAATCTTAAAAATTAATATAAATAATAATAATTTCTTATTAAAAAAAATTCTATATATGCTTCTTGCTGCTTCTTCTTCTGCTGCTAATACTGAATCACTGAATTAATTATGAATTATTAAAACTACTGTTAATCCTAAAATATTAAATTAAACTTACAAAAGAAGTACTGGGAGGTCTCGATCTGATTTTAAAGAAGTTATTATTCATTTATACATACATATTTATTTTTGAGACGTTAAAAATTAATTGCAAATTTAATACTGACTTCTTGTTCTTTGTTTGACATTCGTTTTCTTTTCTATTTTGTTTTCCATTCGAATTCGAATTCGAACACGAATAAAAGAAAACTGAGATTTAAAAGCATACATAGGTTGGCTTTTTTCTTCTTTGCGGATTTCTGGAATTCTTGAATTTACATGCATAGCTGTCTCTGTTTCTTCTTCTTTTTGCTGATTTGCCAGTTTTCTTTCACTCATACAAACAAGATCATTTTTGGCGCGATCTTTCCTAAACAAACTATCAGTTCGTCGTCTTCTGCAAATCGTAATCGCCTGTTACAATGAGAAATTTAAGCAAGTGTTTATTGAATAAAATAAATGTTTAAGGGGGCTCCCATACAACATACGTGATTTTTTTTTTGCTGTTTTTATAGATAATGGTACGGAACCCTTCGTGCGCGAGTCCGACTCGCACTTGCCCGTATTATTTTTAACTATATGCCTGTAAGACCCAAGGCATTGTTTATATAAACAATAGTACTACCACTTGTGGTGCGCCATCTGTCGACGGAAAACTAAGCTCTTGTTTTAGAGGTTTTCTGTCTAGATTACCATGGTAAGCAACAACAACAATTAAAATGGTGGAACATAAACAAAATTGTTGTTGTTGCTTCTCATGGTAATCTAGACAGAAACCTCTAAAATCAAGAGCTAAGTTTTCCGTCGATAGATGGTGCACATCAAGTGGTAATTTTTTATAATTGTATATAAAGCCCAAGGTCTTTTTGAATGCAAACTGCACGGTGCGCGGCGTTAGGTAGAAGGAATAGGACGATAGGAAATATTTTTTGTTGGCACAATGGATTGAGAATTAGGTGATATTTATCTCACGAAAATCCCACGGGTGGCGTCCAGTTGAAGATGGGGGAATATTAAAAAATGCTCCAGGTGGTTATTCAAGATTTATTTAGATAGGCCACATCTTTCTAGATATGATGCAGTTAGCCAAACTACTCCGCCTTGCAAAAAATGCCCTAGTGGAATGTTCGTTGCTTCGCCGAGTGAACTACAAGGACGGGGCTTGTTTTGCAGTAGAGGTTGAGGGTTGATTGTGCTGAATTAATTATGCCCAAAAACATCGTCCAGTGCAGTTTTCATTGATCAATTTAGGTTCCCTCTAACGATAGGCTGCTAGTTCGTCGATATATAGGCATAGTCCCCAGCACTGCTACACCTACACTGCATAAGGTTTTAACACCTCGTTCGCTTCTGCTCTTCCTTATCGCAAGTGTATTTCCTGATTTATTGAATCAAAAGCTAAGGACCATTTCGAGTTCTTGAAGGTTGTTTCGAGCAGGCAACAACCATCAGTCAGCACGAAGATGTTCTCCTTATCAAGCTTGGCTTTTGGCGTTTCTTGCCTAAGCAATCCTCTGGTTGTGACCGATTTTAACAAAATCTGATTCGACGAACTATATGAGAAGAAGTTCTCGTATTTGGATTAAGCTTATAATGACATATTCCCAAAATGAAGCAGCATTTAAACATTGCTAAGTGTGATCTATGCAGGAGGCTATTCAATGTGCAAGTTCTGGTTCAAACTAGCCCTCAAAGGTTGAGAGAGAATCAACTGGCCAATAAACTAAACTCTTGAAACTAGTTAGAAATAAATAATGTCCTTTTAAGTTCCCACCTGACATAATAAGGACACTGGTCTTGTTGCTATCCAGTATCAATATCATTTCAATGCATAAAATCAATCGAATGTTTACGAAATTTTATTAATTTTCCTGGAAAACGATTTGTTTATAAAAAGTCACTTCTTGCCTCAATTTTTCCGTCGAAACATTTTAAACACTTCTCTGTAAGTTTGTGTGTGTGTGAACCTGTATATCGGCATAAAATGGTGCAACAATGTACGATGACATAATCAAAATAAACTCTCGATGCTTGGCTAGATCAATTATTTTGCTGAGACCATCAGCCACATCTCTCTTCTGATTAAAAAAAAGTTACTCGTAAGAAAAGATATTTTTAGAAAAAACCCGCACACGCAAAGATTATTCTTTTTCTTCGAACGTGCGTTCACAATCTGTTTTTTTTTTTCTTCAATTTCCTTCTTTATTTTTTTTAGCATTATTTTTTGCATTAACTGGGAAGAAGACTTTTACAAAAAAAAAACTCAAGAAATTCTGCATAAATAAATGTTGTCCTTCTGCCAAAGTAATGTGTTTCGCTATTTGGCAAAGGAAAATATGCAACATTACGCGTGCGGTTTTTTTGGTTTTCATTTAAGAAAAATAAATTAAATTTTGATTTCGTAAAAAAAAAGAAAAAAAATTGATGCGGAAGCTTAATAAACATGCCAAGTTTAACAGCCATTAATTTTTTTTTTTGATTTTTGTATTTGTTTGTTCAGTTCATTCTCTATAATTTCATATGGTTTTTATTTTTCAGGCTCAAGTGGGATCTATATATATCCCCCCAGTTGCTACTCAACAACAACAGCAATCTTCACCATATCAAGAATCACAAGGTCCGAGACAGCAACAACAACAAACTCCAAGACAAGCTCCCACCAATCGATGGATGAATGCCCAAGGACAACCAGTTGAATCTCAGACCTTGAATCGTATCAAATCACCTCCACCACAGCCATTAGCATCAAGTAATGGATTTGGCAGTGCCAATAATACGGGCTTGAAATTGCAGATAAACAATACTACATCAAGTTCTGGAAAGGTAAGGTTATAGGTACAATTTAAATTGAGTTTTTGACGAATCATTGTTTTTATAGGAAAGGATTATTCCAATTCAACTAGAACATACCCCAACTCCAACACGTACACCATCTACACCTGGTTTTGGGCCACAACCTTTCTACAATGCTCAGCAGCAGCAGTATAGTAGTGTGCCTTCTCCACCCTTGACACAGGGAACACCAAGCAATGGTAAGTCAAATTCATAAGGAGGTATTAAATGTTTCTAGGGAAAGAGTAGAGTTTTCGAAAGGATTCCTTTATTCTTTGTCCATGTTTTTTTTTTTTGCTTGGGGTCAGCCTAAAATACTTGAAATCTGGGATTAGGAAGAACACTTGCAAATATCAGGATCCGTCTTGAATACAAAACAAAAAATCTTTATTATCATAAGACTTTACTTTGGGGCGTGATCAGGAGACCCCAGATATTAAAAAAAAATGCTTCCAGATCTGTTCATCTAGTAAATGATGAAAAATCTGCGAAAGTCAGACACATTTGTGCATCGCTGGCGGTCTGTTTTATGTTTTGTCGTCTTAGTTAGTAAGATCCACCATGGGGTTAGTTTGTTGCGAAATTGTATTCTGAAAGCCGTTGCATTGTCATCAACGAGCGTTGATTTAAACAATCTTAACTCGGCTTGAACGCCTATAAGTATATGCCTTGAATGTGGCCCATATGAAAAATTGGTATTTACAATATGAAGGTCACATGAGCGAAGTGGTTGATTTCCAACAGCAACAGCAGTAGGTAAATATGCTAATGCGAATTTTGTTTGTTTGTTATGGTTCACATAAGTCACCTTTTGTCCCGAAATAATAGGATTTCCAAGCTTTAAGGAAGCCGTAGCCACGCGCTATTACCTTTTTTTAGTTGCGATTAAAGGTACTATAAGGCAAGCTATGCATTCGTAAAAAAATTTTTTTTGGACAATCAATATAATCAAACATAACATTACAATGATAGAGAAGCCGAAAAAAGTGGGTCCGACAATTCTGTCTGTCTGTCTGTCTGTCTGTATAGTCACCTTCAGCCTAAACGGCTATACCGATTTGCTTCAAACTTGGTACATAGTATTATTTTTGGAATTAGCATTCTAGCTCTTAAATTAACGGTAACTGCCACACGATTTTTAGTGAAGAATTATTTTTTCTCAAAAACGGCTACTACGATTTGGATAAAACTTTCTGAATAGTGTTTTCTGTGCAAACTTTATGTTTTGGTTGGAAGAGATTTTTCAGGAAAAGTCTTATAACGGTACCTCCCATAGGACCGGTTTTTTTAAATAAGATTTTCTCGTAAGTCACTTGACAGATTTCGATGAAATTTTTTATGTAAAAGCTCTTTTAGAAGCGAAACAATATTATTTCTTTAATTTTTGAAAACAAGTTTTTTTTTTGAGTTTTAAAAAAAGTTTAATTTTTTTTAAAGTTTTGGTTTTTTCCAAAACCGTTTGTTTAAAATTTCTAAAATTTTTGATTTCTGATAACAACTATAAACTGCTAGATAATGGCATACTTTTTTGAAAAAACTATTCGAACGATTTTGAAAAAAAATTTCCATAAAATTTAAAACAGCAAAAGAAATCAGATGGTTTACTTCATTTTCTCCAAAAAAACGTTTTAACTAGTAATTTTTAAGTGATTAATAAAATATCATATGATTTTTTGCTGCTTTTTTTTTCCAAAATCTCAAACCCTAAGACCACTATAACACATTAGAGCAAGTTCGTACGACTCAGTCGTGCACTTTATTTTTTTGAAACTCATAAAAAGTGTTTTTTTGACAAGTTAAAGGATTAATATTACTTTGTTCATAAACTTTTATGTTATTTTAAAAACTGTTTCTATGGGAGGGAGGTTGTAACGGTAGAGTTTTACTAAAAATTAATTCCAACCAACACATAAAGTTTGCTCAAAAAACACCATTCAGAAAGTTTTATCAAAATCGTAGGACCCGTTTTTGAAATAAATGAGTTTTTCATAAAAAATCATATGGCAGTTACCTACCGTTAGTTTTAGAGCTAGAATGCTAATAATACTATGTACCAAGTTTGAAGCCGTTTAGGCTGTAGGTTGTAGGTAACTATACCTAACAGACAGACAGAATTGTCGGACCCACATTTTTCGGCTTCTCTTTCATCGTAATGTCATGACCTCCTATTCAATTCATCTATTCTATAAGAATCAAACCTCTCTTTTCTACTACATTCATCGAAGAATTTTAAAATGTTGCTAAACAATTTAATTCTTGGAAATACATGTTTTGGACTAAAATCTGGTGGTTGAAATTTTCTAGCACAGACATTTTTTCTACGTGCGACATCTTTACTTGTTATATTAGCTTTGGTGCGATGCTTCATTCATTTTTGCTCCTTATCGGAAGATATACTGATTTTTTGTTTTCCGAATAGCCTTTGATAAAGGGCTTCGTATAACTCAGCTCATCAAGACTATCGAATGTTGCTAAAGGTAGTTCCACACTATCCCACAGTGTTAGACGACATGTCAAAAATGTGGGATGAAACAGGTGTATAATAGTGTGGAAACAGAATATGACAGCGCAGATCTCATACGATTTGACATGTGTTTAGATCTGAAATATTTTTTTAGGATTGAATGTAAAACCATCACACATTCCTTCACACTTTTTTTTTGACATGTCGTACTACACTGTAGGATAGTGTGAAACTACCTTAAGCTTTATTTAAATGTAAAACTGTCTGCCTTTTTTCTTCGATAATTTCTCAATCAGAATTTGGTATCGTTCTGTACTTGCTGTGAAAAACGTATACAAATTCTGAACAAAATCAAAGAATTGAATCGCCGATGAACAAGTGTTAGCACCTTCTTTTCCAACTAAATAGAGATAGTGACCACAACTTGGTACAAACGCCGCTAAATGATTTTTCTCCAAAATAAGAGCCTGCATCCCTTTGTATTTGCCACACATCTTTGCAGCAATGTCATTCTCATTATGATTGGCCACGGTTATCCAAAATATATATTTGATGGTCACCTAAAAATTTGATTAACGGGTTCGCTGTGGCTTCGCCAGTATGACCGCAGTTTAAAAAAAAAGTGAAATATCTTTCTATTGGCATAAATCCTTCCATAAATCAAACAACAATAGTTAATTGATCGATATGAGATTCGTCGGGATCAGAGTAGAATCTACTGATACAGAATAATATTTGGATTTTTTTTATTTTGAATACTATTTCAGTTAGTACTTTATCACCCATAGAACTGCTGGCCTTGAACTATCAAAACGAAATAAGAAAAAGAAGATAATAAAAGATCTTGGAGCATCCCAATTGAATCTTTGGATGAACCTGTTGACTATGACTATCAATTTGCAATAAAAGCCACTGATCAACCGAATCAACCATTAAAATTATTAATAAAAATATTTCTTTTCGCTTTGATTTGTATGAATAATAGATTGCATTAAGACTTTAGTATTTCCATTTCAATCACTAGTTTCCTCTATCCATGAACTCAACATTTAATTGTAGATACTTTTTTTTTTGTATAAGGTATGCTTTTTTATGGACATAAACTGACAATCCAGTTTTGTGTTAATGTTATTTTTAATCGAATTGCGTCTGAATGCAATATGGCAATCAGGCTGCCGTTGATTTCAAATCTTTCTATCAAATGAATCAATAAAAAATGATCAATGTTTTTTCTTTTTCACGATGTAATGCTGCATCGATCAAACGAAATCAGTTGAATCATTGCATTTCCCCAATAAAGTCTTATATACGTTTTGATAGGGAAAAGGTATGAATTGAAAAATAAATTGGAATTCAAAAAACATAAAACTAGATTCTCTTCAATAAATTCAATAAGAAATTGCATTTGGAGTGATAATAATAATTAAATTTAATTTTAGGACAAAATTCTCCAAACTACGTTATTCGTTCGCCAAATCAATTTGTAGATCAAGGCTATAATCAATATCCAGGAGCCCAGGATCAACCCAACAGGGTGACTTCACCACCAATGCAACAATCGCCAAGAGTTATCCAGCAAATTAGCACCGCTGGCGGTGTGAAGACTCGCATTATACCAATTGCTATAGAATCCCAGCCAGATGGACCGCTGAATCCAAACAATGCTCGTGGACCCATCTCTCAGCAACCGATTGTTATTCAAAAGTGAGTTAGCCGAACACATTAAAAAATAATTTTGCTCAAAATTTATTAAATTGTTAATTTTCAAAGTGGAAACTATAATCTATTCGTTCATGACTGCCCTCTTGACGCTGAGTTACAATTTCGAAACAATCGTCTCAGGTATTGCGCATTATTGCAAGGATTTAATAAATGTGAAATGAGTTAATTGAAAAATCTGAATCTGTCCAATGTTACGTACTTAAAGTTATTTGTCCTGGTGTTGTCATGTTATAGTGTTGTCGAAGTTCTGCGTAATCGTTGATGTCATTGTTGTCTATAGTGCCACTGTTTAAATTATAATTTTGTGCAACAAATGTTAAAATGTCGGATTGTTATTGAAAATATTAAGTTTTAATACTTAGGCTATCCATATTTAGAAACATGCAGCTAACAACCTAAACAGGAAACAATTATTTTGCTTAAAACTTACATAGTTTGGTGATGATGATGAAATCCAAATGATATTCTAGGTTTAAAATGTTCGTATATGTAATGGGTATTTTTTTTTTTAGAGGTATAGAACTTTGAATTGGAATAAAACGAAGAAGATGATTTTTTTAAATTGACATGAAATTTACTTTATTCGAAAGAAAATCTTCTGGCATTATCATTTGAATATGATTCCTGGGATATGACCTCCAGGGCTGGCTCGGACGTAGTCTAACCTAGAGGTCCAATTTTTCATGACTTATTCCAATATTTGTGGACGTATATTGGCAATAACGTGGCTAATGTTGTCCTCCAAGTGGTAAATCGTTTCGGGCTTATCCTCGAAGACTAGCGACTTCACATATCACCACCGAAAATAGTCAAGCGGCGTTAAATCGCACGATCTTGGAGGCCAATTCACAGGACCAAAACGCGAAATTATGCGCTCACCGAACGTTTCCCTCAACAAATCAATTGTGGCACGAGTTGTGTAACATGTTGTGCCGTCTTGTTGAAACCACAGCTCCTGTACATCATGGTTGTTCAATTGATGAACGTTAAAGTCAGTAATCATATGGCTTTATAGCTGTCACCATTGACTGTAACATTCTGGCCAGCATAGTTTTTAAAGAAGTACGGACCTATTATTCCACTAGCCCATAAAGCACACCAAACAGTTAGTTGTTGTAGATGTAACGGTGTCTCAACATACACTTGAGGATTATCACCACTCCAAATACGGCAGTTTTATTCATTGACGTATCCATTCAACCAAAAGTGAGCTTCATCGCCAAACAAAATTCGCGCGATACGTATTTCGAACAGAACTTGGAAGCGTTGTTCAAACGTCAGTCTATTCATGTGAAAATGCCAAACCAAAATAAAACTAAATCACTTGACAGCTGACAAAATGGCCGCCGTTAACATAGTGTTGCCAACTTAAAGTTCTATACCTCTAAAAAAAAAAAACACCCGTTATAACATGTGTCGAAGAATGTCATCCATAGAAAAAATTATAAAAAATTATAATTGTGTGTGCTTAGATGCTTTTAATTGAAGAGCTGAATTCCTGGGCCTTCTCCAGGATCTGGCCTAGGTGTAATGCGAACATTTGGTCGATAGAAGACATCGCTAACCTGAAGCCACATTTGTGCCGACTGATTAAATAGTCTTAAAACGGCCTCAGGATGTCCAAGAAAAACTCCTTATAAGATCGTATACGCAGTCAAAAAGCTAATGACTCTCTAGTTCTTCCTTTTTTGTTGATCGGGCAGAACAGAAGTGAGATTCTCATTATCGGGCGTAATTTCGACCAACCACGTTTTAGAGTTCAGCGTGTGTAGGCTCCTTTCCAAAAAGTGTTTTCGATAATTATTAAGCACGCTAGCAAGCTGTAGACACCTCGACTGCTTATAGTTCGTCGGCACTAGCTGCTTTGTTTTGGTTTAAGATTTATTCAACTTCGACGCGGTGTTCCCTTTTTTGTTTTTATCATCTCATTAGCAGGCTCTAGGGTAGATTTTATTATTTTTTCCGAAGAATTACAGCACAAGCTTTCTGCTAAAACTTATCTCTACCTCCTCTAACTCTCCCATCTTCCTTCTTTGATGTTCCTTTTTCCAACCAATTAGCTACCGGAGGGACCAAGGATTTGAATGTTCCAGTAGGTACTTCTGATGCAGCATTATATGATTGCTTGTTGTCATAGCTGCTCTTGGTCTTCTGGGTTCATACCTACGGTTGAGGGGTTTCTTTGAAGTTCTATAAAAATATGTTCAGCATTGGAACTTTGTCAAATAACTTTGTTCCGTATTCGTTCACTTTATACCTCACCAATCAATACTGGTTCGAATCGATGTTAGCTGCTCGGTATGTACGGACATCCAACATGCTTGAGGAGTGTCTTCTGTCGATTGCGATATTTGGTCGATTTGGAACCTGGCAATTGGCGGCAGGTTTCTGTAACGAACCTCGAAGAAGTTGGAAGCGTTATCTTATGATGCCTGTAAATGTGAATTGCAAAATGTATAGTTTCGTGCTTCTATCAGCTAATGGAAGTTCAGTTTTCATCTTAAAAAAAGGAAAAAACCCTAGATCGCACAAAGTGTTCCACCAAATTTAAAGAAATATCGAATCCTCTATCTTATTGTTCTGATACAAGTACTCTCCAGATCAGATAGGACTTAGGTTAGGTTATTTTTTCAATTCGGTATCGATTAAAATTTAAATATATTTCTTGCACAAAAAATGTATGTGGATTCAATATTCCTACTTTGATTTAAAAAAAAAAAAACCTAATTTTTTTTTTAAATTTCCTTGACAGTGATCCACGCAATCAAAATACATGGGGTACCGGCAGCACAACTCCAACTCAATCAAAGTCCTTCAGGATCTTGCAAAAAATCACCGACACCTCCGATGATAATGCTTTAGAAAGTAAAGCTGTCGAATCAGATGGTGCCGATCAGGAGCCACAGCTACAACGGCCATCTTATGCTCGTCAAATGACTTCAACTGGCCAAATAAATAGTCCAACTATTGAACAAATGAAACGAATGCAATTAAATAACGAACAGGCTTTTGCAAATCGGGCCAGGAATCAAGGTAAACAACCTATTAATTAAGCAATAAATTTGATCTAAAATGCATTTAACTATTAATAAGACGAAGATGAAAAGTCAGCAAGTGAAGATCCTCGATATCGTGGACCTTCAAACCCTTCGAAAACTTTCAAAAAATTACAAGGTGCCATAGAGCGTTGTTCTTCTCCATGCAGAACCGATCAAAACGGTATGAATTTAACTTTGATCATCATTTCGCTGTCTTTGCTGAACTTGCTTTAAAAAAAAGCAGCGCAGTTTTTACTTAAATGCTTTCAAGCCTGCGAAAATTGGAAATTGTTTTTAGTTCTGCTAGCCATTCATTAATAAGACTTTTTCCAGTCTAAAATCCCCTTTTTTTATATAGTTTTTTTTTATAGTGCTAGAAAATTCTCTTAGGGTTAATTTTGCGGATCAAACTTTAAAATTTGCTTTACTTGAATAATACCTTAGTTTGGTTTCATAAGCTCTGTTTTTGAATTAATGTTTCCGAGAAGGTATTTTTTTTGTTTTCAAAATTCCGCTAGTGCTGCAAACTTACGTCATTTTTACATAGGTACACAAATGTTTAACCTCTCGTAATATAATGTTTTTTTTTTAAATTAATTTTCAAGGCACTTCTCCTGTTATGAAACAACCCCAGCCCAATAGATATGTTAATCAAAGACCAGTTTACAGCCCAGATGGTAAGTTTTTAAATATAATTTGTTTTTATAATTTTTTCTCCTAAAAGTATGCTTTATTTTTTGTTCAAATATAGAACACTCTCAACAGTATGTTCATCCAAGTGAACAACACGTCCCAGAACCGAAAATATATACTGGAAGCGCAATACCAAGTCGATCTTTTAAAATTCTTCAAGCAATGACAACACCAGAGAATGCTGGTAAGTCACATAGTTAACAAAACATACAAAAATTTTGTTATTGCTCATGCGAAGCACTTGCACATAAATCAGTTGCGTTGTTTACTCTTTATTATTAGTTTTGTTTTTATTTTTTATTTTTAAATTCTGAACACATTTAATAATTTGGTGGTCATTTGGAACAATGAACAGTTCCCTTCATATTGTTTGATACAAATTTTCAAAAAATGACTATTCTTACGAAACAGTCTTACCAGTGCCGTCAACTCTTAAACGTTGCTTTGGAAGTACAGAAAGGGAAAAAATGGAAAATTACCGACGAACAGATGGTTCTCACACTTTGATAATGCAATCACGAGCTGAGCTAAATCGTTTTTTAAATTTTGATCCGATGATGAACCACTATACTGTACAGCTGGCCCTACACTGTTAAGTCGTCTGGTAAACGCCAAACCACGCATTCGCAAGTGACGAAGCATTTGAAAAAATGAGACTGGTAATACAGCTGTGTATGAATAGACAGCTACTTTTGAACATTTTTGGCGGAGACACCACTTCCACTTGTAACTTGAGTCGTCGGCACCACTCATAAGTTTTGCGAGCACTTATTTATCTTTACTAATAGTGCTTGGTGAAAAAAGGATCTTAAGTTAAGACAAGCGTAATCCGTGAACACCACCCTTACGCGCCGTCTCCACTAGCGATAATTGTGTCGCAGAAGCCAAAGCAAAAGCAGAGAGCAGATAGCAGAAGAACTGTCAAATTTTGTTCGTTGGGCATTTCATCGCTTACTTTTTTAGTATAGCTGAGAATGGCAACTAATCGGTTCATGAAGAGCGTACATAATTATACTCAAAACAATCACTGAATCTAAAAATTTAAATTCTTAAAAATAAAAAAATATTAGGCAGGTCGATAAACCGAGCTGCTTGACCGACCGACGACTCAGATTTTCTGGAATTATAAACTTTCTTTTTTCTAAAACAAATCAGTTTCTTAAATATTTGATTTTTTTTAAATAGTTCAATTCTTCTAATTCTTCGCCCGAACTCATTCGCTATTTGAATTTTTAAAATCAAGCCTTTTATATTATGCACTTTTATAATTCTATAGACTTTTGAATTGAGAATAATTATTTATAAGTTTTATTATAGGTACATACATACATATATATGTACATATCTTCTTGGGATAATTTGCAATCACTTATTTTTAAATTAGAACAAAAAAAAGAACAATACCTCGAAAAACAAAATTTACTCGCACGTCAAACTATTAAATTTGAATGTAAATACAAAACTGACAGGTATAGCAAAGCAATATAGTATGCGATAAATAGTTTGCGATGAAAGCATGCTTTTCATCGCTTACTATTGATATATAGCTGCTATGACGGTCTCCATTTGCGATTGTGAAAGCAAGCTTTAAAGCACGCTCTCGATTTATCGCTAGTGGAGACCGCATGTTAGAACCAAAAAGGCTCCTTCTACAAAGCTCGAAATATGAAGTGCAATAAACTATCTCCAACAAACTACGTCAAAGTTAATAGCAAGATTTGCTACTAATCTGGCAAGAGTTATTCCTTGATTGATCTCAACACAGATATTATTTGGAGATGTTGTAGTTAATTCCAAATAGACAGATCTATGCTTGTCGCCGCTTCTTTAATACTTGCAAATCCTCAACCCACAGCTCCTTTTAACTGCCTGAGTACAATGGTGTAGCTGCAGTAGTAGTACACGTAACAAGTTAATTACAAAAAAAGTAGCGCACTAAGCAGCATGCCCGAATACAATGAACTCAAACAAAAATCATGTCTGCCATTTTGGTTTGCTGTTGTTTTGCAGTGCAGCACGTTCGTGAAGTTGGAGTCGAATCGACTTGTTCTTCAGCTATTCTCTGTGCTGCAGCTGCTACTTCACATTGTAGCCGTGTAATACGATTTACGTACATTTAAGTTTGACAGTACTACATACTACTGCTGAAGCTACACCATTGTGATCAGGCAGTAATATAGAACTTTTACCAGGGTGGTTTAAATGGCTGTCGAAAGAATATTGACAAAATGTGGCCCTTAAAAAAATTGGGGTTCCAGAAGCGTCAAGGTCAAGTTTTCCCAACCCTAACTTTACTGGCATCAAAAATATCAACTTATTCGACCACGCACTAATAAAGATTGAAGCAAGGTTGATGGGAAATAAGTAATACGTAGCTCAAGAGCCGTTAAAAGGTATTCGCCGTACTGGGTGAAAGTCTTTCTCAAAAATCCTTGCCATAACGTAAATTCTGCAATTCTTTAAGTTTTACAATCAGGCAGACGCGCGCCGCGCCGTGTCGGGCAGGAGCTTCAAAGTTTGCTATTTAAATTTTGGCAATGTTATTCCAACAGTTTGTATTAAAACCATGTCATCAAAGGTGAAATTAATGTATGCGAATAGACAGTGCGTCGTCGAAACTGAGCAGAAGACATTTTGCTTTGTCCATCGGTTTTCACAATGAGTTATGGTGAAACCAATTGAAATCGCTGTTATTAACGGGTGTCAATGTTATAGTGGATGTAGTGCTTGATTGCTAAAACTAGATTTTTGAGTTCAAACCCAGCATTGGCAGCACTAATTTGTATTTATTCCCCAAGTTTCAACTGGACGCCTCCTATGGGATTTTTAAGGGTGTTATACCCTGAGTGCGAATGCATTATAAAAAAAATATCAACTGTTTCAACACACTCTGTTTAGTCGAATGACCACCAAAAATCATTAAAAGATCATTCCAGATTTAGCTCTAGCAAAAATAAAATTCGTATTTTATATTTAAACATCCTCTAAGTGCATTTTTTATTTTTCCTGTATTTGATTATATATTTTTTTTTTAAATTCATTTAGCATTAAAGCTTGTGTTGAAAAGAATGTAATTTTTTATTGACTTGAATTAATTTATTAACTGATTGAGATAACAAAAGTTGGAAACTAATTCAGATGGCATATTCTGACGTTGGCTTCCAAAGATTAGCTTTGTCCTTTCATTCATCGCTTTCATGCATTTTTACAATCATTTCCTTAACAACAACAAAAAATCTAAAGTTTATTAAGATCAAAGAAACAAATTCTCATATTTTGTCATTTCTTTTTCTCTTTTCTTCCTCATTATGTTATTTTTTTTTTGTTTTCTTAAATCTTTTGTAGCCGAGAGTGATAGCTCGGATGTTGTTGAAACAGATACATCAATCAATGAATGTCCTTGTCAACAGCAACCTCCTCTATCCTATCCATATCCTTATCCTTATTTACCACCATGTTGTGCTCATCCTCATCCTCATCCTCCACCACCACCATCATCAACTTCCTCATCCGGTGGTGATATAAATAATTGGCAATATCCTTTACCATGTCGTCCACATTCGCACCCACACCCTAACTCACATCCTCATCACCATCACCATCACCACCATCCTTATCATCAACATTATCCTCACCATCATCATCCACACCAACACCCACATCAACATCCTGCATACCCATATCCCCCACCATGTTCATGTTACTACTATAATTACCCTCCCAATGATTATGATTCGCAAAATTGTAGTTCTCGCAGTTCTCAAAGCTCGCGTAGTTCCTTTAGCAGGGGCCGGTCTCAGTCACAGGATCTTCCGAACATAATCATTACTCCCAGTACTGATGATGTCCCAAAAGAGCTAAACGGAGAACGTTTGGCTCGAAATCAAAGAGAAGGATCGGTGATAGATACCTTGACACGGAGACTCAGTGAGATTTCAAAACCTGAAGACAACGATACCAAAACTAGTGAGGAAGAAGTCAAGAAGCACGTCGAACCCAAATGTAAGGAGCCTGTAAAATCTACTTCGCCCAATAAGTCCGAGCACGAAAATAACACGATCTCTTTGGAAGATAGCTCCGATGATCTTCTTTCATCGTCGTCAGAGCCAACCACATCTTCAAGCTCTGAAGAATGTGCTGAGCAGATTCCTAGTGATGGACTTCAAGCCATCAAGTCCGTTACGAATATCCAATTTTATAACAAAAAGATGATGGCTGAAAGTGAAGATGACGATCGTACCATTGCTGATGATGAAAGTATGGTATTTGACGAAGAAGAAGAAATCATCGGCGAAGAATTGGAATATGATGGAGAAGAAGTTTTAGTTGAAGAAATGGACTCGGAAGAGGAAGAACATGAAATGGAGATCTTCGAAGAAGATGAAGTGATCATAATGGACGATCTTAGTGTGATCTACGAAGAAAATGAAGCAGATCTGATAAGTCCCAGACCAGCCAGTCGTATAAGTTCAAGTGTTAGTGAAACATCTACCCTTGCAAATGAAGAATGTTTGGAAGAAGAAGATGAAGAAGCCATAAAGAAAGATGATGATGAAGATGATAACTCGAACTCAGTAACTGTTCGATTACCTTTGAAGTTTTCTTTCAGTCGTTCTTCGAATGATGAAAACATTGCAACAATTGAAGTTGGAAATAGTCAGGTTGAAGATAAAGGAAGATCATTTAGTATTGCTTCGATTGAAGCAGAACCCGAGGATTATGAAACTGATTCTCAAGATTGTGATGTTAGTGTTACGATAAGCTTAAGTCGTTCTACTGAGTCAGAGGACAAGAAGGCTAGAAGTATATCCCCTTCGCCACATTTGGCTGGATTTACAATTAAAGAAGAAGAAAAAGTAAAAGAAGAATGCATCTTGGAGTCAGAAGATGAAGATGTTTCGGTGTCGTTTTCACTGCCCATGAGAAACAAATTCATGGACCAGACTTGGAGTGGGGATTTCACGAATAACATATCTAATATTGAAGAAAAGAAAAACAAGGATACAGTTGAACAAGAAACATCAGTGGAAGCTTGGAGAAGAAACAACAGTCTCTTTGAAGAAAGCGAAGAAAAGAAAAGAATATCAGAAGAAACCAAATCGAAGCAACAGCAACGAAATGAAATTGAAAATGAAAATGAAAGAAGTGACGAGAGCTTAGAAGCAGATGCTCCCTCGAAAAAACAGGCTAAATACGTTTTAGAAAATAGTGCTTCGGACGAAGCAAACAACTACAAAGATATTTCGGCGGTTGGAGGTTCTTCTGAAGAGATCGAGGAAACCGAAACTGAATCTCTAATTGAAGAAGATGTTGATGAAGAATTAGACTTTTGGGCAACACTGCAAGCAACAAGAAAAGAAGCACAACTTTTCCTAGAAAAGACTGCAGGTTATTGGGGCAAGTCAGTAGATGGAAAAGAAAAGGCTGACCTTACTACAATTGACAGTCCAAAACCCAAAGAAGAAGAAAAAGATGAAGATTTCTGGTCAAATATTCGTGTCAAAAATTCAACTGAAACTGAAGAAAAGAAGGTAGCTAAACCAAAAACAACAAAAATTAAGAAGAAAAAGAAGGTTGTTAAGGTCGTTGTTAAAGAACCTGAACCAGAGCCAGAACCAGAACATGTTTTGACAATAATCAAGCTTCCAAATGCTAACAATAAGTCCAAAGTAGTTGAGTCTGCTATTCAAATGATACAAGAGAAAACAAAGAAGCCAAAGAAATTGGTGAAACAAGTTAGTAAGGAAGAAGTGAAAGTGGTTAAAGAAGCTCTGGAGAGTGAAATTGTTCAGATAAGCAAAGCCGTCGAAGAAGAAAAAAAATTAATGGAAGAAGCAAAAACGAGAAGAGCATCGCTATGTAAAGCAAAATCTATTGATGAACCAAAAATAGAAGAAGTAATAGTTGAAAAAGAAGAAGAAGATGTAAAAGAAGATATGAAAAAACAACTTGTAAAAGAAAAAGCTGAATTGAAGACACAAATTTTGAACCAAAAATTCTTCAAAGCCTTTGTAGTCCCTGATAAGCCTCCCCTAATGAAGGGAATATTGAGCGAATCGGATTGTGAAACAACGATCTCACACCACTGTCAAAACAAGCCTGATCTCTTAAAAGTAACTATAAATGAAACAAAGTGTGAAACATCGATCTCAAATGATTCTGAAAATCTAAATCTCAATAAGGCTGTGGTAAGTGAAGCAGAGAAGGAAACATCGATCTCAAATCGTGATATCAAGGTTGAAAAAAGGAATGAAAGTGTTCCAAAGGTGCTTGTTTCAGATGAGATGGAAAACTCGGCAAATGTATCAAGTGAGATTGTGATAGATGAACCTAAGAAGCTAGTGAAGAAGAAGATAATCAAAACTAAATCGGTTGAAGAAAAAAGCGATGGAAACACTCTAAAACCTCCAAAAACCAAATCTGTAAAGAAGTCTCCAAAAGAACCAAAGAAGATCAAACAGAAAAAGGAAGAACCTGTAGATAGTGAAGTCAAAATCGACGAAGTCAAAGAAAAAGCAGAAAAGGTGGTTGTTCCTAAAAAATCACTTTCAAAACCTGTTGACAAAAAAACTGAAGAAACAGTAGAATCGGTCCAAGAAAAGCCGAAAACTGTTTTGTCTTCATCACTGTCTTCAGTTGGCTTTGAAAAGAAATCTGAAACAATTCAAGAACCCGACTTTTGTGCAGAAATTGAATCTTCTAAGAGCAATGATAACCTCTGCAAGGAGAAAGATAATTCTTCAATTAATGAATCAAATGCAACAGATCCTTGGGCAAATATTACAGCTCCCAATTTAAGTGAAGATAGCAGTCCAAAAATGACTCAGGAACCTGATTTCTGGGCTGAAATTGAGTGTGTCTCGGCTAAGAATATAGCCAAACATACATTCCTTGATCAAGAACCACACTTTTCGGATAAAATTGATGTGATAAAGACTAAAAAAGAGCAACAAACAGAACCGCAGACTTTGGTTGAGTCTTCAAAGACTAAGACTCAATACAAAGTGCGAGCGGAACAAATGCAAACTTTGGAATGGTCCAATGTTAAAACATTTGAGGCTCAGCATGTACATAAGACTGAAGTTCACACACCTAGTGTTTTGAATGGATGTCCCGACTACTGGCCAGAAATCAGTTCAAAGAAATGTGAGAAGACAGTTCCGAGGAACGAACAAAGTCAGGTATCTAATACCCGGATTCAAGACATAAATACTCTTGCATCTACATCAACTCATCTAAACTCAATTGAATTAGAACCAAGTCAACTATCAGATCCTAAACCAAAGAAAAAGTCGAACAAGTCAATTGCAACTCCTGATTTAGAAACAGAATCTGAATTAGCCAAGCATTACAGCAAAACTAAGAGCTCGATACCAAATGATGTATCTTCCAAAAAAACAAAGAAGACCTCTAGTGAAACCGACCAAGAACCAGAAGCTCTTAAGTTAAAGCTCAAAAAGAAGAGCTCTTCACTTAAGGAAGAATCAACTGAAAACGTTACAAAAGCTGAATTTGTAAAGCCTAAATCTAAAAAGAAGATATCAACTCCTATTTTAGAGCCAATTCAATCGGAAATTGAAGCAGTATCAAAAACCAAAACAAAAAAGAAGGAGGTCGATGACGGAGAAAAAGGAAAACGTGCATCCATTAAATCCAAATCAAAGAAGAAGCATTCACTGTCTACGGAAGAAGACACAGGTTTTTGGGATTCCATTACACCAACATCCACAAAAACAACAGCCAAAGCGTGCAATCTCCAAGTTTATAGTGACTACGATATTGAGCTGATACATATAGACCCCGAGCCAACATTTTACGCAATACATTCAGAACCAGAGACAGGATTGAGCTTCTGGGCAACAGTAAGCTATGCTGAAGAAGATTCCAAATTTATTGAAGAAAAAGAAGTTGATTTCTGGGCAACTATGAATTCTGGCAACGAGCCTGAAACAAATGCTGAAGTAGATACTGGGAAAATAGACTTCTGGGTTACTCAAAGAAAATTCGAAACAAACGCTAAGTTGCATGAAGAACAATTACCACCACCACCATCAAAGATTGAAGAACCAACTGAAGAAGTTGACTTTTGGGCAGAAATCAAAGGTCCCAATGAAGATGTCTGTGATGAACCACTTCCAAATGATGATTGTGAACTTCGTCGAAATAATTACAAGAAAGCCATGGCGTTCTTTACGAATACCGTTAATGTTGAGAAGAAGGAAGAGCCACAGAAATTCATTTCTGTGCAAGAAGAATCCCCGTCATGGACTTGGAGGGCTTCAGCTGACCCTGAATGGGGTAATTCTGAGCAGTCTGAAGTTACTGATGTCTTTCTAGTTGTGGAAGATAATGAAACAACTGAAGATGAGCCAGATACTTTAGTGGAAAACAAACCATATGAAAGGGAAAACAGTTACAACCAAGAAAAGCAACAAAATCTTCAAGAAGAAGATGAAGAATCACAAAGTTCAGAAAGCATTAGTGATTCAACGCCAAATCACTTCCAAATCGAACATCTCTATCCCAAACCTGAACCAGAACCAATTAAGCTTCGAGAGGCATCTGTCGAACCAATCTCAAACTTAACGGCCGAAGAATCAAAGATCTCCGTCAAAGACCGAATATTTGCTTTTGAAACTGGTACTGTGGAACCTCCAGCAGGGAAAACAAAAACTTCCCTAATCGTTGATGGTACGAGTCCGAATAGTAATCTTAGTCGAAATAGTTCTCAGCGCTCGGAGTCCGAAATCGAAGAAGATGATTCTGGTGTTACTGACATGAACAAACCACTCTCAGAAACCGACACAGAATCTGAAAGTTTTCCGGAACTTCGTAAAATGTCGCGTTATCAACGTGCCTCCACACATTCCAGGCTTTTCAAGCTTCTTCAAGATGAAGGTGATGTTATCGAAGAAGAACAACCCGGTGATGAAGAAGCTGAATTCAATTTCAAACCTCGCAAGAAAATTGTTCACAATGTTTCAATCACCCGAAAACAAAATCCAAAAGCCTTACAAGAAGCTGAAACTGTATCACAACGTCGCCAGAGACTTTCACTACCACTCAGAAAGAATCAAAGTATTGATGCAGATAATCCTTCTTCGCCCAATTCTCCAGCTTCGCCGATTCAAGGACAACAAGCACAGCCAGTGAGTGATCAACTTGTCAACGAACTGATTCAAAGTTTGCTTTTGAAAAAGAGCAGCACTTCTTTGAAGAATCTTCCGATGGAAAAGCTTCAAGCAGCTGCAAAAAGGGTTCTCGAAGAAGAACTTGATTCTCGGGAAAATACATCTCTTGACTCAACACCTGCCCTGACACCTCAAGAATTCAAAAATGAATCTTACGCTGATTACTATGATACTTGGAGTTCGAAAACCGATTCAGATAACTTGACAAATGGAAGTTTTGAGATATTGCCATCGAAGGCATTCAAGGTATTGCAAGAAACAGCAGGATCAGCAGCAAATCGAAAACCTTGGGCAGTACGTTGTCCTCGGGTTTTGAGTTCAAAAACTGTGAATAGAGACTTGGCGCGGGTAACAGAATCTCCTGAAATTGTTAGTCGAAGTAGTCGTTCACCTGAAATGTTTAGCTCAGATCGAGCTACTTCAGTTGGTAGATGGAAAAAGGTTTAATACAAATAAGAAATATATTTTCGAAATGGAAAATTCTATGACTGATGGACAATATTGAAGTCCCTATCCGATGCATTTATATGTAGGCCAGTCAGATGTTGTATTTAATTAGAAAAAAAAAAAAAAACACGGGTTGAATTAGCTCATCAAAGAGACGCTAAATGTCTAGAATAATGATACAAATTTGGATTAAGTATTCCAACAAAAAAAAAAAAACCCAATTTTTAAAAAATCTGATCTCTAAAGACTGATCAGATAAATTGTTGTTGTGCAAACATTTTACTTAATAAATATGCTTGTTTATTGAAATTTAGGCACTTTGAGAAAAATTATCATCCGCTTGCCGTTCTTTGGGCTTGAAAGCTAATTTTTCTGCAGAAAAGCTGGGTCAGAAACGCAAGTTTTGACATATGATTAAAAGAATTCATTAAAAATATAGTTTTGAATGGAAATATGTTTGAACAAAAGCAATGTTTTCAAAAATTTAAAGATTGAAAAAGCTTTTTAAAACAATTTTTATTAAAAAGCATCAGTTTTATTCAAATAATTGCATCTTGGTATCGTCCCTAAATATCCATCTGTTCTTAAATTAAATTTTGTTTTTAATAAATGCTATTAAATTTTAAAACAGACTTAATCACATTAAAAACTCTTTAACTCGCTCATAAATTAATTTTTTTTTCTTTTTTCAAAGAAATTTATTAAAAAAAAAACATCTGCAACAAATGAATATGCCAAAAAACCACACAAAATAAAATTAATTAATCAGCTACCTCAAACAATCACTGCCTATTTGAAATAAGCATGCATTTGTTTGCCCTTTTTTACTATATACTATATACTCTTAAATATTAAACAAAAAAATGTAAATATTATTGTAAAGAATATAAACTATAAAAAACGTATTAATATAAGAAAATAAGATTTTTTTTTACAATTTTGTCGAATCATATATCATTGTTTCATTTATTTAATAAATCATAATATTTATTTTTATACCTCAGCCATTTAAAAGTCCTCTCCTGTGTCCTGTCCCCTGATATCCACTCATTTAAAATAATATCGAGAGAAAACTCATCCGAAAAAAGTTTACCAAACAAAAATAAATTTTTTACTTACCTGCCTACTTTTGGAAAATTCGTTACAAAAAAAAAAAACCTGAAGAACAAGAATGACAATATTGTTATCATCCCCAATCATTGATTGCATATAAAAAATAAATAAATAAATCAATTTCGTTAAAAAAAATTAAGGTACATTAATTTTAAGTATTTTATTTAGTTGTTTGTGTGCCAATCTATTTATTTTTTTTATTTTAAAATTACATTATGTTTTTATTTATTTTTAGCGACTTAATTTTTTTTTTGAAAATTGCTTTGTCGCATAATACAAACAAAGTTCTGGTGTTAAACAATGAGAATTTTTATAAAAATCAAGTTTTTGTTCAAACTTTTTAAACAATTACCCCACTGTTATTATTTAAATATGGCAGTATCCAAATTATTTTAAATCGAAAAAAAGCCACTTCGTTTCCTTATTTAAAGTTATAATTAGCAGAACATTAGGTGCCGCTATAGTTCTCTTCCTGAGCCACGACCGTTCACTTTGGTTGTTACAACATAATGCTCAGGTGGCAGAATTCGAGCTTGATTCGGATTGTCATCACTCCCTTGTGAGAAAACTAAGCTCATATGATATTTCCCATAATATATAGAAGTTTTAAGTTTTCTCATCACATCCGTCCCATTCATAGCTATTACTGCATCAGCTTTTAAACTGGCCAGGGTTTAAGCTAGCTGTTCAGCTATGAACGAATTTGATCATGTACGCAAGTTCCATATGCTTGCACGTATGTCGTTGCCCGTTTTCGTTTACAGAAGGGCATCTAGTTGAATCAGACAAATGGCTGACAAGGAATCCAACTCAAAATTCTAGGTTATAGCAACCAAACAACACACGTTTTGCTTTTTAATTAAGCATATTTTTCGGGATTTTCAATTTATGGATTTCGACTTTCGGGATCTTCAATTGATTGATTCTAAGGCTGTTCTTACTTACTGAAGTGGCGCTCGTATGGTGTCATGGGTGAGGATTGAAAAGTTGACAAACTCGGTCTAGGGGTCATCCACTCCAACAGTTTTGTAGGACTTATAAGTTTAGGTATCGTTTTCCGAACTTCTTCGCGTTTGACTGTGTAACTCCTTCAAAATGCTGCTTCAGCACGGTCTTTTTTCCCCTTAGACGAATGTCTGACCCCCTGATTGCTGTGCTATTTTCTGATAGACTTCAATCTTAGCTCCGCCGGGGGCTAGCCGGTGGAGTTGTGGTAGTCTAGTGATATATAGTATTGTAAATAAAGGAATAAAGGAAGCTCCCCTTTTGTTTATCCGCTAACTTCTTCTAAACCACAAAACTGAATTCAACACGGTTTTTTCTATCATGTAGACATTTTTTTCCAGAAGGTTTATGTGTAGGTATATATCAAATACGTTTTATTTGGAATAAGTACTAAAAGCCGATAAAACGAACTTTAAGATATTCGAAAAGTATGCAAGCTGATATAGCAAGAATAGATTTTTTCAAGAAAACATTTATAACAGGCTCAGTTTTGGTATACAGGTTGGTATTGATGTGGTTTACAATCTGAAAAACTTCACCAACTTTCCCATGTTAGATAGGTAAGTTGTTATAGGGGTTCAGTATAGTCAACAAAATGGGTTCTTCGCTTATATTCACTTATATAGGGTTTTCCAATAAGAGGTAATATTTGTGAATTTTATTAGTTTCAATGCGTTGCTGAAGCATGTATCGTTTAATTTTTACTAATGGCGTATATTCTACTTGTCAAATGTCAAAAAATTACAGTTTCAAAAGTGACAACTACCGAAATAGCGGGCTATTCAAAATACCTCTTATTGGAGAACCCTATATATACTTCAAAAACAGTCAGTTTAAGACAAAAAAAAAAGTTTTTGTTCAAAATTATCTCAGTTACAAATGCATGCGAGACATAAGCACGTTTAATAAATAATTTGGTAATAAAGCAACATATAAAAATTGCATACTTTTGGGGACCATACATGGCTTGGAAGTGAGATAACTTCTAAATGGTAAATCGAAAACTTTCTTCATACAATGCAATTTTATGTGAAATTTACTAAGCTATAAGTTCGAAGAGCAGTATTTTGTCAAAAGCTCGCTGTCTTAGAAACATAAGTGAATATTAGCGAAACCCCCTTTTTTGAACTTTGAGCCCACTATAACTGACCTAGCGTACATATGAAAGTTGAGGATGTTTCTCAAATATTATACAATCTTTGTCCTTTGTTTGACAATATTTATTTTTACTGGACTTACAAGTATACTTTAAATACACAAATAAATTAGTAGTTATAAAACTGTTCCCAGGGGATGAAAAAAGATCATTTACGAGCAAAGCTGTTGGTTAAATCTTATAATAATAATAAAATATTAAATAACTCAATTTTTAACATCCAGAACTTGTTAAGAAAAATAATTTTATTTTTATTTTCGATTTAATTCTTCCAGTCAAAACAATGGAGTAAACTCCACCTTTGGCTTTTAATATTAAAAATTACAATTCTTGATCAACACAAGAGTAAAATGTTAAATGTTTTTTTTTTCAAATTTTTGTTATTTAGTTTTTTTTTCTAACCAATTTAACAAAATGGGTTTTCTTTTTAAAAAAAAAATATATTTTTTTATATATAAAAAAAGCCAAAATTTGTTAATTGTTCTGTTTTAAACAAATTTTTATAAAAAGGTGAAGTTTTCTCTCTACTTGTTTATTTATTAATAAATTCTGCATTTTCTTTTCCTTTTGTACATAAAAACATGCATTTTTTACGATTTATTTTGTTAATATGCATTTGGTTTTGATTTTGATTGTTAACCAAAAAAACTACTATTTGAGCTTAAATGGAAGAATATATCTTAGAAAAGAGCTTTATGTGTCCTTTTTTTACATTTTTAAATGATAAAAGAATGTTTTATAAAAAACATTTTTACTTAACCATCATCGTTAACGTTTTATATTGATTTTTTTATTATTTAAAATGTTTTATTGTATGTTTTTAAGAAAAATCTAATTCCGTTTTTATTTCTTTCTATTTGCAGGACCCGGACAATCCGATCTATAATTATTTCTCATTTCAATAGAAATCAATTATAGACCAAAATATTGATCTATTTAAGTCCAACATTTATTATTTTATTAAAAATGGAGTTTTAAATCTTTATTTCTTAATTTTTTTTGCAAAAAAAACAACTTCAATGGGGACAAAAATGCTTACTAAAAAAAAAACATCAAGAGAGTTTACATACTTGGTGGCATTTAAATTATTTAAAATTCTTTTTCGAAGTTAATTTATTCGAAATTATAAAAAAAAAAAACAATAATTAACAAAACATATTTAATCAGGTTTACGGTAACGAATTGAAATTTGAAAACTAATTGAAAAAAAAAACACACACTAATCGAAATTAATAGCGACATGGACACATTTTTAAAATTAACACTTTATTGGTTATTTATTATTAATTATTAATTTAAACGAATTTTGTTTCTCTTGTTTGTGCCCTACGAATCACATAAACTAACGACGAACTTTATTAATTATTTTTATGATTTCTTTTGTTAACTACATTTTCTTCATAAACCCGACACATAATATCTCATAATATTATAATTATAATGTTTATTCTAATAAAATATCTATTAAAAAAAAACAAGTAATTACAAAAATAAAAGAAATTCACTATTTATACAATGAAATGTTACAACCTACTGTTTTATCAAAGAACATAGTTTTTTTTTTCTTTTTGTATGGTTTTATTGAAATGTAGGAAAAATAAAAATGTAATTCAAAAATCGTGTGTTTTTTTTTAACTTAACTTATTGTGGAAGGTTTATTTTTAGCCGTTCGGATTCCGCGGTAAATTGTGGGTTCCTTCCATTCCTGCAGAATATCAATACCAACACATTAATGATTGAGAGTGTTAGTCACAGGCCCCGGCCCCGCTTGGAGCTGTTGTGCCAACAATTTATTTTTTTTAAATGCCGCAAAATGCTTAGGTTTCCTGAATCGATGTAAGAAATATTTTCCCCTTTTGATCTGGCTAAAATCTACAAGGCATATATTCACCCGAAGCTTGAGTTTAATTCTCAATTCTCATATCTGGGCAAGTGCCCCAGTCACTCACTTGTGCCTCTTGGATAGGATTCAAAAAAGAGCCTTAAAACTTATAGGTGAAAGAACCATTACCGAAACATTTTTTTCACTCGAACATCTTCGTAATGTCTCTTGGGTAACCTTGTTTCATTGTTAATTTTATAAACAATGCTCCAGCGAAATATCCAGATGCATTCCTCTCCTGAAACAATCTCCCCGTAACACTCAAATCGCTAGGAATGTCCACAAATTTACCCTCGAGTCTAACTTCGGACGTACTGTTATGTATGGAGACTTGTTTTTTAGCCGCACTACAAGAATATGGAATGCTTTACCCGGCTGGATTATTCCCCCCCATTGCGATCTAAGCGGCATATACACTGGTCAAAATCTCATCAAGTATGTGTGCGTCATGATTGATGAAAAATCAAAAAATTTTGAAAAATGCTATAACTTAAGCAAATGGCGGCAAATATCAATACCATTTTGACATTAGTGAAGGAAAAACACACAGAAAATTCATGAACCGTCACATAGGTATATCGATTGGATATTTACCGACATTTGCATAACTTACAGCATCTAACCATGTGCTTCTCTATAAACATAACTTGCTTAGAATCATTAATGGTTCCATAGTTGATATGAGTAAGAGTCAATGACAAAAATTTTTGTTGGTTCCAATTTTCATTTTATTAATCTCATTGTATTTGATTGCATTGCAATAATCTCATTCGCACTCACTCTAGAAAAAAAAACTTTTGCAATATCACAATTTATTGTGCCAAAAGAAATAATAGAAGCGCAATTAAAATGAGTATATCGGTCCAAATCGTTGTCGCTAGGTCACTTAAGATTCTTCAAAATCCATGGAAGGAAAGCTGAGACTCTTGTATATACACCTGGATACTGTCCCTTGCCACATCCAATGCCCCATGATACAATACCGACCTGTGTCCAAGTTCCACCTTCGTTGATCATCAAGGGGCCACCAGAGTCACCCTGTAGAAGCAAACAATCAAATCAGAGTTATAGTGCTCCCACAAAGCCAACAGACTGATGATTGTTTTTAAACTTACACTACATGAGTCCCTTGCTGCTTGACCAGCACAAAGCATAGATTCGATTATACCTCCTGGAGCTGCTCGTCCATATTTACGGGCACAATCAAGATTAGACCAAATTGGTATGCTTACTTTTTGCAAAATAGACGGCTGTGGTCCATCTGAGAAATAGATCTTTTGTAATAAAATGTCCTGGTGGATTTTACTTGCTTGGACAAACTTTCTCTTAAGCTGCCCCAGCCGGCAACGGTTGCCACTTGTCCGGTATATGATTTCCGGAACGATCCATATGGCAGACATATTGGACGAATCTCTCTCGTGAATGACACCGGCCTATCAAGAGTGAGTATGGCTACATCGTTGTGCTAAGATACAATTTGAATTAGCTTTGGCTTGAGAAATCGTAAAATAAAAACTCACCAGAGTGCTGAACTCGAATCCTTTATGGCGTACAAGTCGCTTGATCTTCCTCTCAACATGCTGAACCTCGAAGCTCGTTCGAATATTATGATCTCCTAAATGAGCAGTCAAACCAGCAACATCCCATGAGGTCATTCTGAAATAAAGTTTAATTAGATTCTCAAAAGTCTTGAGTATAGATAGTAATGCTCACCTTGCCACGCAATGAGCAGCTGTTAATACGTGTATATTGTCAATAAGTGATCCTCCGCAGAACTGCTTTCCTTTATTAAAGAGAACAACTATCCAGGGCCATTCGTTGGGACTGGAATTTTGTCCTCCTACTATTCGTTCTTGATCGGCAGAGACACCGTTCTTGGCTCCACACTTGCCATTTACTGATGTCACTTCTTCAGTTGTACTTGGTGGTCTGACAGTTGGTCTGGGAGTCGGCCTCGGAGTTGTTGGTGGATAGGTTGGATAGGTTGGGCGCTGAGTTGGTCGGTATGATGGATAGGTGGGACGAGGTGTGGAAGCCGTTGCTGGTGGCTTCGAAGGCAAACCGGGATGAGGTGGATGAGTTGGATAGTGATGGTTTGGTGGATGGGTGGGAACTGGTGGTGGCCACTGACTGATTGACGGTCCATGGGTTGGCAATGGTGGAGGCCATTTGGGTGGTCCTTGTGATGGAAAAGCTGGTCGTGGTGGCCAGTTAAATTGATATGGTTCTGCATCGATCTCTTCAGGATCATAATTTATATTGTTTTCCTCGTCTTTTTTGTCAATGATTTCAACTTCATCATTATTCTGCTCACGGTCAGGAATTGTTGGCTGGTTAGCGGAAGTACAGCAGACACCCGTCAACTGACGGCCATAGTTGTCAAAAAAGCTACAAATAGCTTCGCCTTGTAAAAACCATGGATTCGCCAGCTCTGCCGATTGGCGAATTAAGTAGTTGAAATCTCTTGTGATGCGACTACAACTGTTGAATTTTACGCAAAAACCAAATTCTCCTGTGGAAGTTATGCACGTACTCCCTTGACGGAATGGTTGGTACAACATGCCGTAATTATGGAATTGCCGGCCTTGTCGGAAGCTGGTGTCTGGTGCAGTTAGAGCTGAATGAAAAAGCATACGATTAATTATTTTAGTTAATATTAGATGTAAATTGAGATCTTAATTTTAGTTTGGTGATCGAGGTGATTTTAATACTGATTCGAATAAGTAGTAGTAGAAGAAGTAAGTTTTATTTATTGATCTTATAAAAACAATTTTATGATAAATAATGGCATTGCCGTAAAGCCGATTGTTTTTATTATGAAACTATCTTAATTTTTTGACAATAGTTTAAATATAACTATTCCAATTGATTAATTAATAACATATCCACGATAAATATACGCACTTTTAACAATAAAATTAAAAAATTCTAGTTCTGGCCATTAAGAAAATTAATAGTTTCCAGCATCGATAAAATTGTTTTCTTGGTATGCATGCCTTTGCGTTCCATAAAATGGACAAACTGCGATGAACTGGAAACAATCTTCGTTCTTCTTTGCCATAACTCAAAAATTAAAATTGGCATTGTATTATATAAACTATATTACAATTTATTAATAAGCGGATTGTAAGGTGTGCCATCTATGGACGAAATTCAAAAACACTAGGTTGGAGAGTTGGGCGTGGTTTTCGTCTAGATTGCCATTGGAAACAAAAACAACAATCAAAGACATTTGATGTAACATGTAAAGTAGATAAGGCAACTAGCGCCGCCATTGACAAAGTTCACAACTAAAAGAACATGTTCCATGAAATTACTTTAAAAATACATATACAATGAAATTGGTCGAGGTTTCCAGTATAAGGTGCTCCATTAAGGCCAAAAAGATTCACATCGGTTTTGAAATCCTGAAATTTACTTGTAATTAAAACAATCATTGAAGTAATTCTTTTACATCAAGTTGAAGTTAAGTTGCGAGGACAATATTCTATCTCTCAGCTGCTGAGCTTCACTTCAGCTTCCAACAAGACTCTTTTAGTGTATTGGAACTTTTGGATGGTGAGATAAAGACGCTCTTTTAGGAGTCTAAAATCACTAGGGAATGCATTTAAATCTTCACAATGCACTTCACTTCGTCAATCGTGTCTCTAGTAAATCGAGTATTTTTTATTGGAGTTTAAGTTTATATTATAGTCTTGCAAGATCCGGTTCAAGGTAAATTGTATAGTTTTGTGTTTTAATAGGCAGGCTAAAAAATTTCTTGACATAGTTTTTATTCAGCTTTTCTATATCTTTTTAAACTCTTCCGACTCCCATACTTGTGCAGCGTAGAAAAAGGTGGATTTCATCACTGAATCAAAAATTGTATACTATAACAATATGTTTTCAAAATACAACATAAGCAAGACCTAAAGAACTGTTGGATAACCTATTCCAATTTTTTACTTCAAACTTGATATATAGAGTTTTTTAGGTATTGTACAGAGGGGAAATTGAAAATTTATTTCTAGCTCAAAAACCTAGCACAAAGCTTATTTTTCTCGAAAATGATATAACGATTTTGATTTAAAAGAATCAGTGTAGCTTTGAAGGTACGACCAATCATATGGCTGAAAAAAAAGTTTAATAAAATGTCTAAGAACGGTACTTTCCATATTACCGTTTTTTTTGCTTTCGACTATCTCGAAAACGGCTGAACCAACACTTTTGAAATTTTACACATATAAAGGTGTAAGCTGTAAGTAGCTTAATTTATACTGCATACAAATATTTAAAAAAAAATATTTGTTTGTATTTTTTAAAGCATTTTTTTGTTAAATTAATATTTTGAAAACTGCCCATTAATTTTTTTTTTTCAAATATTATAATTGAATGTATATGCTGAATACCTATGAACTGGTGTTTTTGATTTTTTTTTTTTTGAAAAATGTTTTAAAAAAGTTTTTCAAAAAAACTTTTTTTTCTCAAAAACCGCTCCACAGATTTTTATAAATATATTCCCATAAATTCAAATTTATCAAAAAAAAAAAAAAAAAAATGGGGCCCTTTTTTTCAGCTCAAATTAGGTTAAGTATAAGAATTTTGAAAATTTTTATTTTTATCAAAATCTCAAGCCCAAAGACCACTGTCACACATTAGAGCAAATTTCTGAGACCCACTCATGCATTTTATTTGAATGTGTATGCGTTCGCTGGCACAATAAGAAAAGGCGTGTGCCCAAAGTTGAGACTTTTTATTGCCAAGGCAATACCTACTATGAAATTAGCCACACTTAATTTTAAGCTTGCAGGACGATTTGAACAAAACAAGACATAAATCCCATTTTTAAAAATTAGATTGTTAATGCAAATAGCAATTATGGGTGTATTTAACAATTCTTGAACAACAACCTGCTATGTAAGCAAGGAATACAAAATTAAATGTTCATCTTCTTACTTCAAAACTGCGACCGAAGTTAGAAAACATTAAAACTTAAATATATTTTAAGAATTTTGGTGGAAACACCCCTTAAAAGTGGGCGTGTCCCAAAAAATTGTAAGAAAGAAGTACTAACTGAGCTTTGATCGTTATTAAATCTTTAGGCTATGTGTAAAACTACAATTAGATCGAGTAGTTTTTGTAAGGATCTTACCCGAATAAAGGTATTATATAAAAGTCACGCCCTTAAAAGTGGGCGTATTGGAGAAATTTACAATAAAAATGTAGAAACATATTTTTCAAATAACGAACGGAAAAAAGGTTAAAATTGAAACTTCTTAGTTTCTACTAAGAGCCGCATATATTTGGGATTGTGGATTTATTATAAATACCGTTTTTTTTTTTTAAAATAAGTTTTGTATAGTTTGTAATGAAGAGTGGGCTCAGCCAAACCTAATATCAATTTGTTTCCTTTTCAGACATAAGATGTTTACGTACAACTTATACCCGCACAATTTAAGGTTTTTTTCCTCAAATATAAGAATCGTTATTGTATAAAAATAATATTGATAGCTTTGTATGAAAAGTGGGCGTCAGTCACGCCCAAACTGAAATATTCTATTCAATTTAGAGAAGACTTACACAAAGCTTGCGTGTAAAAAATTTAAGCGTTGTGCTTTGAACGTAACTACAGCAAACACAACTTAATTTTGCCAAATTGAATTGAACAAAAATGGCGATTGTGATCGTGATTTTACCGGTTCAAGAATTCATCCTTGAACCAAAGACTAAATATTTCAAATTTCAGCTTGCTAGCTCAAAAATTGTGACCTCTTCTAGAGAATATACATACGGATGGACACTGAACGGACATCGCTTAAACGACTAAGCTTTTGGTTCTAGTCAGAATATTTTTATTCTGTCCTATACCTTACGGTATTATATCTCTATGTTACAAACTCCACACCAAATACAATATACCCACCCATTCTATAGAATATAATATAAAAACTGGACTTATTTGTGTGGGTCTAGCAGGCTCTGATTCTCTTAGCTCTAATTGCGTAGCTCTATACAAACAGGAAGAGTAACACGAAGTTTATTTTGGGATCTGATGGGATCTCGGGACTAATGGTTATAAACAAAAATGTGTTCTGGTGGTCATTCGTCTATTTTCATATCGACTTGATATTTTCCGTTACATACTGTAAATATTGGTATCGTACGAGTAGATTCGTAGTTATCTGAATTTTAGACCACTCGTTTGTTGTTTAGGATATTGAAAGCTTGGGTTGCTCAATATACGTATTCATACACTCTACGAACTCTAAGAACTACGAACTTTCGTAGTTTCGTAGTTTTTGTTATGAATTCTTCATTTCTCTTTTTCAATGCCTTGACTTATCTCTCTTAGAAAGTTGAAAGTAATCACAAGCCTCTTAGTTTTTCGTTTGAGTCACACAAGTGGATAAAAGACACATCCGACCAAAAAGTGACCACCGTGCAACGCTTATGTGATAATTTGTTGACCTATTTGCAAAGCAGACAAAGAAGGCTACTGTATTGTTTTTATCTCAATGGCAAGACAGTTTTTATAATTTAAAATTGTAGACGTATTCACGAACATCTTACAAGTTGCTATAATTATTTAAGTATTTCTTGAATTGATGTAAGGTTTTTCATCGAAATTTTTAAGCATACTCGACTAAATTTAAGTCACCATATTAATAGCCCAGCTAGATAAAACAAGCTTGTTTACTTGTTATTTTAATATAATTACTTCCAAGAAACACATCAGTTCCCCGAGGGACTACTAAGTGGCAAGTGATAATCACCCCTCCTTCATTTAATTGGTTCTCAGATGATCGATCAAGAGGAGGCAAGCTACATAAATAAATCAACAACTCGATGAGAGGCTCCATTCTGTATCCAATTAACTCAAGCGTCTAGGAACAAATTAATCTTCACGCTATATCCATTAACATATTAATCAAAACGATCCTGCTAAACAGGATTTTCAAAAAGGGTGTTACTTTTCAGGCGTGCACTTCGAGGGCAATTGTATTGGGAATCCATTCTTATCGTACTTTTTGCTTGAGCAACATAATGGATCTTAAGAGCCTAGACTAGATGTCTAAACCAGACATTGAACTTGCGTGCAAGGTATCTCGCTGTCATTATGACGGCACTCGTTTGAGTACTTGTTGTGGGGAGCAACTATCTTTGTCTTTGATGTATTCCATTAACTTATTTGGCTTTTATAAAGCGGTGTAGGGCACAAGTATTGGATTCATGAAAAATGTGTTGCTTCTGTTTTTTTCTCAAGGGGTTATAAAAACCCTTAACATGAATTTACACAGAGCGAGCGTTTAGGAATGTTGGATAGGATATAAAAGGAGATACCGATGCAAATTGGTTTTTAGTTAGTGTATACCGCAATGGGAGTATAGGGAAACACTGAACCGGTTTCGCATTTTACATTCTTGTCGCTGTCGGGCGCCTAAAGAAGGAAGTTCTATACTTCTTGACAATACGTTTGAAATCGGTATCGAGGGTAAGCTGGCGGAGAGAGATTATTACGAGAGAATTGTTTTAGAAGAGGAATGCAACTATGGCTATATCACTACGGCATTGGTTATAAAAGAAGCGATAAGACGAGTGCTCGCAAGTGAAACCGTAATGGACTTAAAACTGATAGGTGGACTAGAAACTATCAATTTGAAGGCTCATTTTTCAATCATCTCCATATGAGATGCAAATGTGTGACAGGAGCACAGGAGAATTTTCTTCGAGCTTTGAGCAAATTTATGGCTTGTAAATTGTACCCAGATCACTTGGAGAAAAATTGTATTACGTCGATCTAGTAAATCTTAAAATTTCGGGTCAATTTTTGGAGCAAAACCCCATTAAATACTTTTGAAACAAAGCCCAATAATCTAAGTTTTTCCAAAACAATGTGAGGGTTGATTTCACTGTTCGGTGAGATATATCCAGTGGCGTAGCTATGATTGGTGGCATTCGGGCGGAAATCTTTGGTGTCACCACAGGAATGAATACAGTTAAATCTAATGAAAATTCCACAGAAAGTTATTTAATAGTCTTTTTTAGCGGATTTTGGTAGCTTGTGACGAACATTTTGTTTTATTGACATTTGTCAAATCTGCTGTTTAAGATCGACGATTGACGGAGAACATGGCTGCGGTCCGTGGAAGTCTACAGCAGAACACGAGGCAGTCAATTCCCTCACCGTGCTTTCCATTCTCTCGGAAAGAGACATGTTGGATTGAATAAGACTGATGAAAAATCATACGCAATGGCTTGGCCAGCGTGAAAGCAAATATCTTTAAAACTTTGAGGGAAATACTCAAGTGTATATACTCTGTTACACATAAATCGGCGGTACAGGGAAGATAGGGATGTTTGTCTCTCAATCGCACTCTTTTGTTTTCCGCAAGTGCGTTTCATACGCACTTACGTGCTCTGAATAAGACGTAGGATTCACGTGAGATGCAATTGGAAATTCAGTGGTGGGTGAACAATTTGTATGGGGGTTTCCTTCAATTTAGTGTGGTGCAAAAATATGGCACACTACTGATAAAAGAAAAGCTTCATCATAAGACATGTACCTACTGCCTATTTATATGTAACGGAGTATACATAAAAATCTTAAAGTACTTTTGCAACTGAATTAGTACGAAAGAAGAATTGTCCAATAAAACCACTTACGCTCCCAAGACCAAAAGAAGTCATATTATTACTATCTATTAGTGTCTCCAATTCTGGAGCACGTGCAAGTCCTTAAAGTATAATTTAGCTTAGCTTGTATTTATATTAAATTTTAAGTGCCATCATGCCCAACTTTAATAGCCGAATTCTGGTTTCCAATGACTTTTCTTTTAAGATTCTTCTCCCAATCACTCAACTCTATAATACGCAATTGAAATCTGAATTAAGCTCAGAGCAAGTATCATGTTTTGCTATAATTTTCAGCTTCATTTCACTTTGTATTCCAAAAACGTCAACCTAATTATGCAAATTTCGAAAGCCGAGTAGGCCTCGTAAATATTCAGAATGGATGTCTCAAGACCGATTCATTTTGTTGTTTTGGTCAAATCATTAATCTAGTCTTTAGCGTCTTACAATATGGCAGACAATAAATCCTTTTTGTTAAATAAAATGCCTGACACTATGACCCACTCTCTTTTTTCGAGTTTTTGTAATTTCAAGGTCTTCTTTGGAGTGCAGATCCGTTATAAAAGGTAATATTACTTTTATAAACAATTTTGCAAACGGTAAATGAAACAAAATCAGGGCAAGGATTCCTAAGAATCAACAATATTACGTGATCACGACATGATTTATGTTCCCTACTTATTCGTACTTAAATGAAATCGACTGGAATTTAAACGTATAAGTTGGTTCATCAATTTATTGATTCCCAGATTCCAGATATGTATGAGTTGAAACAGTTTGCTGTATTGGAATGGATGACAGACTTCGACGTTCAACTCACGCACGTTAAAATTCTGAGACGAAAACAATAAGTGTTCAATACAAAATGGGCAGTGGGAGTTTGGTTAGATTGTATTCAAAGCACGTTTTTTATCGGACATTTCTGGTGGCTTAATCATATCTGCGGGGGACATGAAAGTACATTTTTATCAAATTTTGTGGTTTTGGCTTTTGGGTGTACCCACGAGAAGTTATAAACAATTTGAAAAAATAAAAACTTTTGCGTTAAGTTAAATATGGGAAACTTGTAAATTAAAAAAAAAAAAAATAATTTCACGACTGGGTCGCCCAACCTTACTTGGAAGTTGAGATTTTAAAAACAAAAATATTAGCAGGGAAAATATCATTTGAAATTTTATCAAACACTGAAAAAATCACCAGTTTAAACGTTTTTAGGACAAAATTAAGTAAACTATCTGTTTTTTTGTTTGTATACTGTTTTCAATTTCAAAAACGGCTTTTTTTAAATAATATTTCGATAACCTATTAAAATTTTTTTTTAATGCAAATTTATAGAACTTTGTTGGTTTTATCAGGAAAATAAAATAAAAAAAAACTGATCAAACCATTTTTGAAACTATCAATAAAAAAGTTAACTTTTTTGCAAATTTTAAGTAGCAACATTATTTCGTATATAAAGGGGCTTCCATGTCAAAAATTTCATTAAAATCAATCAAGTGGCTTACGAGAAAAAAAAACCGGTCCTATCGGAGATACCGTTATAAGATTTTTACTGAAAGATCTATTCCACCCAAAACATAAAGTTTACTCAAAAAACAGCATTCGATGTCGTTGAATCGTTTCTTTAGATAGTTGAGTTTTTCACTCAAAATCACATGGCACATTCTAACTGCAAAACAATACACAATTTGAATAGTAAAAAATTGTATATTTTGAATGAAAATGGCGATTGTATAAATCTATTACCTATTCTTGAACAACATCAAGGATTACATGCACACATTTTTCATCTTTTCCTAAAAACACTAATTGAACTTTGATTGTAAAAGATAATACAAGCATTATGCGTTTAGTTACCAACGCGCGAAATTTATTAATTATTGTCTTTGAAACACATGATATTTTGTTTCAGCTAATAGACACAAAGAATCTTCTAAGTACATATCGTCAATTTGCATATAATGAATAAGTTTCTTGTCCTCTGGGTGCCTCAAACTTTTTTTCTATCTAAAGATGGCAGCGGCCTCTAGCATGCAGCATTTGTGAGAGTAATTATTTCCTTGACATTACTATTGTCTTAATTATTTTATTTAATAGACAACAGCATGGTTTGTTGAGCAACAGGTGACCTTAAAGCACATCTTACCAAACAGTAGTTGTGGAATCTACCCACGAACTGTTTTGGAGAATATAATATCAAAAGGTCTGGTTTGGTTTGGGTAAGTTTCGATTTTTCGAAAATACCTACTTATGGTCTTCGGAAGGCAATTTTGACATCATTATCAAACGTTGAACTAACAAAATATGATTCTACATGACATTGTGGAAAGTGTGGAGATTCCCTTTAATTCTATGATGACTTCTGTCTTCAAGCGGTCAAAAGTCTATATCTAGATTTACAATTTTGTAAACTTTCCGCTGACTTAAAACTGACAGGCTGTCATCAAAATTGAAAATAAAAGCATGTTATATCTCCGAAGAAATCCAAAAGAAAAAACAAAAGGCATTGTTCTATCATTAACGCAACTTATAAGTGAAAGAATGTTAAGAAATTTACCACAAACATTAGCAAAAGTTTGCGATTTTCTGTCAAAGATTTCCGACGCGAATTTCGACAGTTGGCTTACAACGCTCCAAACCAAGACCTTGTTGATGGTTTCGGGCTGTAGCTCGTGGATTGCTTTGATGACATTGGCCTTAAGTGCTTGAATCGTTTTCGGATTGTTGGCATAACATCAATCCTTCACGGTTCCCAAAAAAAAAAGTCCAAAGGGGTCAAATCGCAGCTCCGATCCGGTCAATTAACATCGCCAAGACCAAAAAACGCATTGTTTGAGCTACACAGCACTCACTACCTGCTTCACATTTCGTTCCGAGCAGGTATGATACTGACATACTGTCAATATTTTTAGCGGGAAACAACTTTCAGTGTCAAAACAATCTATGATTTAAAAAGAAACTATATAAGATGGCTCACCCTGTACATCACAGACCAATACAGAATGCCAACTCGTACTCCTCTTGCCTGAAACACCCTCGAAATATTTTTTCCTGTCTGTGAATACGTGTACATCTCTGTCATTTTGTGATGGCAACCATCCCTGCGTATGACATTTATTTTTTTGGTGTGTTTACTAAATGGGTTTAAAAAGCAAAGGGCTAACCATAATTGAAGAATGGTACGAACGTTGACTTACGAAACAGTAGAAATACATGTGATTGTATACCCAACCCGAATTGATTTTTGTTCAGTTTCGGAAAGTTTCGTTCACTTGCGTTTTCGTACGTAATGTACGCTTTGAGTCGTACATTACGTACGAAAATCTGACATACCTTTTTTTCTAAAGGGTATTTTTCTTCTTTCTTTCTTCTTATTTTTAAAGGCTATTATGGGCAACTAATGTACTTTACAAATCGGAAGGAAACTTTTCGTTCGGTTTTGACACTTGCTTACTTTTTCTTTCGGTATTATGGTTGGGCCTCAAGGGAGAGCGTCACACTCTCAAAATAAATGGCATATGAGCTGATTTTCAGCTTGTAGGCAAAAAGAGAGACCATACAGTAAGTTGCCCGTCTGTATCTTATTGGTCCTTGTTGTACATATTACATTATCTAGAAATTGAAAAAAATTAGTTGTGCCATTATTGCAGGCAAAAATGTTATAGCAGTGACAACGGCTGCGTTGCGGAAATTGCATTTTTAGGATTTGGGAATTTTGAAAATAAAAATTTTGGTCTTTGAGATTTCAAATTTGAATTTTATCAAAACATGGAGATTTAAGGGTTTGGGGATTCTGTGCCTGGATATTTTGAGGGTCTCCCCGCTTATAACAATGGTTATACGATACGTAGTACCTAACCTACGTATCTACATTTAAAAAACTATTATAAACTGATTTCAAAATACAAATCAAACAAAGCAAGTTCTTGGCTTATACATATACGATTATGTGTGCTTCAGGAATGAAGTTTTCAGGATTTTGTTGGACTTGACCAAGCATTTAAGAAAAAATGTTAAGTGCCGCAACATAACATAATTATTGTTTTATGATTGTTGCCAAATGACTTCTTGAAAGCATTTTGTTCCAAATAAAAGAAGTCAAGCAATCGCATAAGTTTAAAATTTTTTTGAAGTAGCAGACCAATAGCATCACGAAAATTTTAAAAAACAAATAAACTTTTTTCTAGACACAATTATAAACCCCTTTCTTTTAACCATATTTGGAGTATTTTTTTGTTTATTAGAGTGAATCATTCTCGAATTTCAAGTTCTTTTGTTTACAAATTGTTAAAGATAAGTGGTATCTACTTCAGTGATGGTTTTATGGTCTGTCAGTGCCATATTTTGCAATTCAATATTTTGCCGTTGTTTACTCAAACAATTTTGACATTTAAAGAACTGATTGTTATGCTCAGTGAGTTATGAGTATGTTTTTTCTTCGTGGGCATGTACACGTTTGACACGCGATAGATACATTCTATTGTTGAAGGACTAACATAACTTTTCGCCAATATTAATAATAACCCGGAAATATTCTTAACTTTTTTTTTAATTTTTTACAGCTTAATGATTTATTGTCGTAAACATGTTTAGCACAGTTATTTTTGTCTTGTCCCAAACATAAATATTTACGACAGACATCAAGCTGCCCCCAAATAAAAGAACAAAAAAGCAAAACTAAAATACCAAAGTTTGTATATGTGAAAGTACTGTCAATAATTTTAAGGGGGGGTGACGGTTTACTGACCGTGTTCCATATTATGGAAAAGATAAATAAATTGAAAAGAATTTGGTTATCTGTAACACGAAGTAGGTGATTTCTCTGAATCAGGTGATATATGTATCTCATCTCATAACTTATTGGACTCTCTTAGGTGGGCTTGGTAGTTGTTTGTTTTCGTTAAGTGCTTTCTAACACCGATGAGTAATTTTCAAATGAAATGGCAAATAAAATATATGGAACCCACTTGATGAAATAAATACAAATAATGGAACATTGCTTCCTAATACTTTCCAAAAGACACCAATACTATGGTTGCTTATAGCTGAGTTACAATAAAACTTGAATAAGCTTTCTCTGGAAAAGGATAACATAATGGGAATGCTGAATCAACACAATTGCGCTGAATTATAATTAAATCATTAAGCTCATTAATTTTGAAATACGTTAATTAAATGGATTTTTCTTTTGGCTAGCCAACAAGTATCAAGAAAAATATGAATGTTTGGTTTGACTTAGCATTGAAATTGACAGCACCCCTTCAGCTTTTTCTTTAAATAAGGAATATAAATTCTTCCTGGTATCTAAGGTGTAAGTTGAAGTGCGATTTAAGACCAATTTCATCTTGAACATGTTTGGAAAATAACATTGAAAGTGGATCATGCACGCAAACTTTAATATACAAACAAAAAGTTAAGTAATATGTGTGTGTTGTGTGTTTGAAATGGCTCAGACTTTGAGTATACTTCTTCATTTTGTTTTAAATTTATTTTATTGCTTTGGTATGAGGGTAACTGTCCACCAACCAACTTTGCCATAAAATGTATCTTATTGACTTCCTTGCCAGTTGTTTTTGTAAGCATTTATTTGAACTGGATTTGCTGCCATGTGCCATAACTATGTCAATTTATAAACATCAATTGATGGATGAAGTGTAAACATCTTTTCCATGTTATCTGCTTTCAAGCCTGAAGGAAGGTTTTTTATGTTTCATTTTTCATTCAGTGTTGCAGATATGTTTGAATTGGAATTTATAATAATAACATGTTTTTTTTTTTTTTTTTTTAAATTGTTAAAACCCTCGACTTAAAATGTCAAATTCAACGGAAACGGTGCTAGACGAAGTTTGAACACATTTTCGGAAAGTCATTATCAAATTAAGGTCAATCTTATCATCATTTAGATCTTTTCCAAAGTGTCACAGAACTGCATTGCCATCTTTTATGTTTTCTTACAGATGTACACATAAAATATACAAGTTTTAACAATTTTGAAGATGTCCTTGTCATAACTTAAAGCCAGTTTAATGCAACTATTGAGGCCAGACTTCAGTTTAACGTAAAACTTAGTTTTTTAACAAATATTTTTGTATATAACCTTAGACCTCTAATGAAAATTGTTAGAGTTAATAATCAAGGACGATTATGGACATATTGTTCGAAAGGCGTCGCATCAAATTCTAGTTTAAAAATAATATTTTGAATTAAAACTTAAACTTTTGATTTTTATTAAATAAATATTTAAAACCGTTTGAGCTGTTTTTGAGCTAATTGTTAAAACTTATCAATATTGACTTAAACTGAGCGACTCATTGTATGGAAGAATCCTTTCAAATAGGTATTACTGAAAAAATTGCAATGCCATCATATAGCAAACTATAAGGAAATATTCCAATTTTTGAGTCAATTCGATCAAACTGTTCCCGAAGTATGGTTATTTGAAAAAAGCTATTTAAATTCGTTACGACCATTAAAGCCAAAAGCAATAAAACTGAGCATTTCAAAAATGCACTAGGATAGATAAATTTTGAATTAAATCAAAATCTCTTGAGCCGTTGTCGAGCAATTCCAAAACGAAAAAAAAAAATGATGAAAGATACCAGTTAAGAACTTAAGCAAAATAAGAAAAACCTCGACAACCGCTTTTATTTAAACTCTGCTACATAATGAAGAATTTGTCAAACAGCTAAGGCTGTAGATTAACTTTACGTACAGAAACCCCCATAAATAAGCTTGTGCTTCAATCATTTTTAATCAAAGTCTGAATATTTATATCTGCACGGAACCAATACTTGCCCTGCCTATATAATATAAAAACTAAAAAACTTTTTATTTAGAAAAATGTTTAAGGTTCAGCCGTTTTCGGGACTGTCGAAAGAAAACTAAATCGATTTTTGTGCCTCCAACGAACCCAAAAACTATATTTGTTCATATTAATTTTAACCTTACAAGGGGCCATATATAATACTGCCTTTATTTATTAAAATCCTAAAAAGTTGTTTTTGAGAATACAGTAGACGCTCGATATAGTGAACCAATAAAAACCAAGCCTATATCGAAATTGTTTGCTATTTCGAGCAGGAGTTTTTAAATGCTTACCAACACTAAATTTGATTATAAATACAATTCAAAGCAGCCATCACTTGCAAAGAATCCATACCTGCTTTCATTGATTTTTTCCAAAATTGAAATTGCCTTCTGTTTTAAAATCTATCCATTATCTGGCAGGTTTTTCTTCGTAGATGTATTAAATAATAAATGTCTTTTCATACACCTATAGCTTAACACGCTTCGACGTTTTCCTGGAATTTACTTGAAGGACTACTAATCTGTATCAAAAGCAGAGCCAAATCAAAAAATTGCGTTTTTGATCGTGACAATGTGAAAAAATACACAGAAGAATAGTAAATTATTCGGCAAAATAGTTGACATTTACAGGCGCTTTGCAACAGAAATTTGTTCGTTGAATATCGTCCAAAAAAACATTAAGTTCACTATATTGAGATCCTCAGAGTTCATTATTTAGAGTAGTCTGTGTTAAGTGTTGGTGGTTCACTATACAACTATACTGGATAGTTCACTATATAGAGGTTTACTATATCGAGCGTCTACTGTATTAAGCTTTATTTCAACAACCTTTTGTACGTAGTCTAAGGAACTATATGTAGGAAACAATCTTTGAAGGAACCTAGCTATTTTTTTCAAAGTTGAAACTACGAAGATCTTAAAGCTGACTTTATTTAAATTTTCAAAATATAATTTTTTATAATCGAAAAAAAAAATAAAAAACCTGCATGACTAGTTCAGAAAAAATCATTTGAAATTTTATTAATCACTAGTTAATATTTTTTTTTGGAAAAAATGAAGTTGCCATCTGGATTCTTTTACTGTTTTGGATTTAAAGATAACATTTTTAAAATCGTTTGACCATTATTTATTATTTTCAAAAAAAAACGGTTTTTTTAACTTTTCGAAAACCTATTGCAATTTTTTTTGAGTATGCCAACTGCTAGCACTTTGTAGTTCTTATCAGATCTTATCAGAAAAAAAATTAAAAAACTGATCAAACCGTTTTTGAAAAAACCAAAAATTAAAAATTCATATTAGTTTGCCTATAAAAAGTCTCCGATATTAAAAATTTCATTGGAATCCGTAAAGTGGTTTACGATAAAATTTAAAAAAATCGGTCATATGGGAGTTACGTTAATAAGACTTTTTCTGAAAAACCTATTCCAACCAAAACATAAAGTATACACAAAAAGCAAAATTCAGAAAAGTTTTATCAAAATCATTATAGAAATCGTACGGCAGTTACCGTTAGTTTTGGAGCTAGAATGCTAATTAAAAAAAAAAAACTCTGTAGGATTTCATAATAAACTGTGTACCAGGTGTGAAGCAAATCGGTCTAGCCATTTAGGCTGTTGGTAACTATACAGACAGACAGACATACGAACAGAGAGACAGAAAGACAGACAGAATTTTCGGACTTGCTTTATGTAGTACCTATAATCACAAGTAAAAATAACATGGTCTTAGGTTTTTACACGCATTCATTGTTCAACACAAAAACGAAATTTTAATTCAGGAGTTAAATAAATGCAGTTTTAATTTATTATATGATTTCTCATTGATAAAAGCACCAGCTTTAATGAAATTATAATTAAACTGTAAAATTGTGTCTTGAATTGTCTTTATTACAATATCGCGGTTAGTGTTTCACGAGAAATTGTTACACAAATCCTAAGTTCGCCATTATTAAAATTAATTATTTTTATTTACTTGCAATTACCTATAGTGGTACTATCAAGCAAGTTCTGCATTTACAGATTTCTTTTTTAATTGATCTTATGTAAATGTATGGCAATTTATAGTTTTCACCTTAAAAAATTCAATCCACCTGTTTTTTAAATACATATATTTCGAAAACTAAAATTGATTTAGAAAATTATTAAAAATCAAAAAAATAGTTTATGAAAATTTAAAACTGTGGCATCAATAAGGCTATAAATGACTTTCTTTTTTGAAATTTTATTGAATTCGGAAGAATATTCTACGAGAACACCTGATTTTAAAAAAAACCACCAACCGTTATAAGACAAAGTCCGAATGATTTATTTTAACCAAAAGATAGATTGTATGATACCTTTAAAATTTTATCAAAATCTTTTGAGTCGTTTTCGAGAAAGTGAAATTTGTTGCTTATGAATTATGATTGTATATGAGATACCGTTATTTTTCAAAGAAAGCAAACCGACCCATCCGTTTAGGCGGTAGACCGATCTTTTCACGAATCCATAACTTGTCTTAACGACAATCACAAGTAAGAAAATGCTAGTCCATCGAAAACCCAGACATTAACGTCGAGAAGAAAGATAACTAGGCGAAGTAATAAGCTAGCTAAATAAAAAGTTGCGAAACAATTATACATGAAATTGAAAAACATTGGGTGGTGAAAAGCTTTCGGCGATATGAAAAATTTTCTTACAGAAATCTGTCAATATAAACTTAACTGTAAATACACTTGCATTTTAAGTTTTGAACTTATGTAAATAGTGTCTGTCTTTCTTCCAAAATCGAAAATATGAAAATATATTGATCTGAAAAAGGGAATTTATTTTCGATTTCATAAGGGACCATAAATGGGTCAGTTACAACTATAATACGAAATTTTACTGTTGATTTCAAGTTGAATCACCAAACGAAACTTGGTTTTATTGATTTTAAAGTCAGACTTATAAATTCTAGAAATTCTTTAATGCCTAAACTACTTTGATCTGATTCAAACTTTTCTTAAAATCTGCTTTTATTATTTCACTGACAGGTGATTCTTGTTTCTGGTATTTGGAACACAGTTTTGTACAATTTTATAATATATTTGTTGCATTAAATTTTTTTAGTAGTTCCGTTTGCTAAATCGTTTTAAAATCACAAATGTTGTTTCTGAAACAATACAAATAATTGAACCTTTGTGAGATGATTCCTGGGTGATTTGAAATTGAAACTACGGTGGCGCGGAAAAGATTGTACTATATGCTTAAAACTTCCACTCTAAGCTACCGTGGATTTAAATCTTAACTTTTTCATCTTAAAAAATAACGTTTTTGTTTTTAAGGACACATTTGTTTTATACTAAACACGGATACTTACATATGTATATATTTTGAAACTATTTATGCTCATGTTTACTAAAAAAATGCAATTTAGAAAAAAAACATTCAACTTTAACTAGAATAACGATAATATAGTATAATAATCATCGGTAACAACAATGGTTAACTTACCTTCTACAACAACAGCGTCATCGTCATCCTCCAATTGTGTAACATTTTTAACACAATGTCCCAAATCAAGGACCAAAGTCAAGAGTAACACTAAACTAAAACATTTCGTGAAACTATCCATTTTTGAATTCTTTTTACGCACAAACCGATCTTGGTATCACTTTTTTTTTTCTGTGAGTATATCTTTAAAATTCGAATTCCATCTATTAACTCCCACACAAGCTTATTAGCAGTTCATTGATCCAAAAGTTAAGTACCAACTACGAGTAGATAAAAGTACACACTCTTTAAAGTTATATTGCTCCCGAAACAATAATAAAAAAAAATTAAACAAAATTTATTTAAATTTAAAAATTTATTCACCGCCGATATCGACAAACCGTAAAAAGTAATCGAACAATTTGTCTCCTCGCGGATGAATTTAATTCCATTGACTTGTCGCAATATCCCAAGAACGACTGCCAACAAAAAACACTTTCAATTCGAAATTATAAAATTGCGTCAAGTTTCTGGAGGAGAGGAGTTGGATTGTGCGAGTAGGTACCTGACTTGGTAGTTATAGAACGTTTAATTTTTGTCGTTGTTGTTGTCAATGTGTTCTTAAGTCAACATTCTCTGTACAAGGTGAAGGTCGTTCTACGAGGCGGACATAATTATATGTACTTCCAATAATAGTGCAACCTTCTCTAGCGATACTATAAGATACTTTGCCTAAGCGATCCGTCAGCGTTCGTGGATGGAACTATAATGAACTTGAGTCTGGCCACAGATATTCGACGGAGCTTCTTGTGGTTGCTCTTAGATTCTCTTTCTTGCTATCGTCGTTGGTCGTTGTTGCTTGTTGTCGTTGTCATCGTTGTCGTCGATAATCCAAAAGAAAGATACGATACAATAATTCGATCAGGCTGCGTGCAATGGTAACCCATTACTTAGGTATTCGGTATTCCCTGGAGGCCTGATAGCTTTGTGGGTTGCGTGAGTCTTTCAATTTGTATAATGCGTGAGTATCCCAACTTTTTACTTGCTACATATCTACTCGTATTCTGTATCTGAGCGTGTGCAGATACTGAACTGATGTTACCTTGGCCAATGGGAAGGTTTTTTTTTTCTTTTAATTCTACTATAGGAACATCAGATACTAAACCTATCTATAGGCCAACACTGGGTTGTTTTTTTTTTGCAATGATGACAACAATTCACGCTTTAGACAGTCCTGTTAAGGAAATGGAAAGATTTATTGAGTATGAAATGTATACTCTTCAGGCTAAACTCAGTTAACAGCGTGGACACCTAGTAATTCTGCAATGAAAGATAGTTGACTGGCAATGAGAGGCAGTAGATGAGTTAGGAGCTTAATCCACAGCATTAACTGCAAGCTTTGGTTATAAGAGTTGCCAGCTTTGCTTTTGAGAAAAAGAAGAAAATAACTTATCTTTAGTGGCTACTGTGATTTCTTCATGTTACCTTTCATCGATTCCAGGATTTTTGATTGCTTGAATTAAACCGCTTGAAGAGGTCTGAAGTTCACTAAAACGAAGCCACAGCTCACGCAGCAGAATTTGCATGGACATTTGGTGTGACAGACTCTTAAGAGGAGATTCGGACTGGCCAGCATGCTTTGCTGATTTCACCTACTATGAAATTTTCCTGTGGGGATACCTAAAGTATCTTGCTACTTGCTTACAACAGTCGTCTCAGAACACTGGAAGTCTTCAAAGGAAACATTCCAACCCACATTCGCAAATTTATGATGGTAACGCTTGAAAGAGTTAATGAATATAAGAAAAACCTTAAAAAATGTTTACTGCGTGAGGGCCGATACATTGTTAAAACTATGTAGGTATTTACTTAAATCTTCCTCGTGGGTACATATTAAGCCAGGACGATTTTGTCTTATGATGTTGTTCTGAAAATCTATGTGTCTAAGACGTGCCATCTTGTATTATAGTCAAAGTCCGTAGTTTAAATAAAGATTTGACATTGACCAAGGACATCAGTCAAATTTCTATTTGAGAGTAGAACTTCGCTTCGCAAAGCAGCACAGCACTATCTATTACTTGCAAGCAAACCAGCAAATAACTTCAGTTCTAAAAAATTCACTAAAGAAGAATGGCGCTGCTGTCGTTAAAAAAATTGGTATACTACAATGAAAACCCAAGTATCAATACCATGTTAATACCATGTTCCATGCGTGGTATTATCATGGTTTTCTCTGACACATAGGTGGTATACTCGAATACATGTGGTATCGATACCAGCAGTGTGTCACAGTTATTAAAGATTAACCAATCGGGTTTTGAAGATGGCTTACTTCAATATTGATTGTTTCAACCACCAGTAAGAACAAAATCGGTGAGAGAACATCACTCTGTCTTTCTGCCATTCTAATGCATCGAAAACCTGTAAACTGCCCAAAACGAAACACCTTGCATCAGGTCATTTAAAAGTTTTGGCTCTTGTAAAAACCAATTCAGTTACGTGGATCTGCATCTCTAATTGAAAATTAAAAGCGCAGTCAAAGAAATTGGCAACAGACAATATGTCATGACTTGAACTGAAATGTCATTTATATGAGGGTTACTGTTAAAAAAGTTAAATTACAAAATTGCAATATACTTACATCAAGGGAAATTCAAGGCGATTCGTCTACAAATGTCTTAGTCAGCTTAAAATCCTGGGGTCAAAATAGGACCCTGTTGTTATTTTGGTTATCTGACAAGTTTCTTAAGTAAAAATTAATAACTTTTAAATTATGGCAATTCGTTAATCATCCCATCGCAGTGAATATAAAAACTCAACGTGATTTTTTTTATATCACAATCCACAATTTAAGCGTTTAAGAAATTCCTAAGTAACCAAGCCACAAAACTTCCTCAAATTCTTGACACCAAAGCGTGTGTCTCAAAAAAAGTATCTAAATGTAAATAGTTCTAACTTAATATTATTAAATTAGATTAACGTTACAGTTAAGATAACAGTTAATAAAGAAATACAAATACATACTTCTCCCGAAATTTGTCTGTAAATAGTAACATGTAACATAACATCTAAATTGTATCTAAATGTTACAGAAAAGTAATCTTAAGCAAGTTGCAAATGTAAGTTTAAGAATTGTTTTAGTAATTACTGTTGCCTCACTGCTATCTTCAGATTGGATTGTATAAAGCTAATAAAACTGTAGTTTTGAGGCACTAGATGGCGACACATTCAAACGCCATCTCTCTCTATACAAAGGTGTAACCCTCCCGGCACAAAGACGAAATCCGCCTAAGGCGTACAGTTTACTGGATGAAAAAGTACTTTTGTACGCAATGTAACTTGCTTAAAGTATCTCACACTAGATGTCACCGCACGCTACTAGATGAATTAAAGTTTGATGTTCTTCGAAGAATTTTTTTTCATGGTCAGTCGTCATCAGTCATTCAAAGAGGCAGGATGTTGCTCTTCCAGTATTGCCGAAAAAAACGCAAACCAATTGTAAGTAAGTATTTCATTGTTCTTTCCAATAATCTCATTATAATATTTATATTAAACTAGCTGACCCACCCGGCTTCGCTCGGTTAGAGAAATCTTAGTTTAATACGGATTAAATGAATTACAATTTAAAAAATATAATTGCAATATTTAAAAACTGACAGGAAAAATATATTAACTTTAAACCCAAGTGTTGTTAAGAAATATTTAATTTTAAATACAATGATATCGACATTTATAACCAAAAAGTTTTTTACTTGCGATTATAGGTACTATAAGGCAAGTTAAGCATTCGTCGAAAAAAAAAAATTGAAATAACAATTAAACATGACATTACGATGAAGATGATAGCGAAGACGAAAAAAATTGATCTAAAAATTCTATCCGTCTGCATGTCTGTCTGTATGTACCTACAGCAGAAACGGGTGGACCGAATTACTTCAAACTTGGTATGTATATTGAGTTTTTTAGGTATTGTACAGAGGGGAAATTAATTTTTTTTAACTCAAAAAATAACGGTACCTGCCATACAACCGTTACATTAAAGCTTATTTTTTTCGAAAACGGCTCTAACGATTATGATTTAAAAAAATCAATGTAGCTTTTTAGGTACGACCGATCATATGGCTGAAAAAAAAGTCTTAACAAATGTCTAAGAACGATACGGTACTTTCTATAGGACCATTTTTTTTTTGCTTTCGACTATCTTGAAAACGGCTCAACCGATACTTTCGAAATTTCACTCATATATAGGTGTAGGTAGCTCACTTTATACTGCATACCAATATTTTCAAAAAATATTTGTGTATTTTTAAAAACATTTAAAAAAAAACATTTTTAAATTAATATTTTGAAAACTGCTCATTAACTGGAACTGGAACTGGAAAAATGTTCTTGATTTAATTAATATAAGCAGCAATACGTGCTCAAAGTGGAGTTGCGTTAGCTTTCGCATCTACCGGAATTGCTGCAACACTGTTGGAAGGTGGAAGAACAGCACACTGAGCACTGAAGCTTTAGTTAAACCTGCGAATCAACGAAAGTCCTGTTTGCAGCATTTCAAAGCAATCAGTCATGGCAAAAGTCATGGAAAAGCGGATTTCCGAAATCACTCAAGTCTCAAGCCATCGTATTTGTAGCGGTATGTGCAAACCATTCCATTGAGTGTGAATATGCGAGTGTTCTTTGGATTTGCCTGGCATGCCGCCTCATCATTTGAGTTTTAAAGTTGGATCTGTCATCTTAATGCTACGAAACCTTCATGCCCCGAAACTGTGCAATTGAACCCAACTGATTGTGACGAATCTGATGAACAATTTGATAGTGGCAAGGATTTTGAAAGGGCCGTTCAAAGGAGAATAATGTCGAATTCCGCGAATTTCCTTCACTTCAACTGATTTGCCGTCAGCTATTATAATGTGGCGTGTTCCCTAGTTGGGAAACCATCCTCACTCTTCATTGACGCTCCGGTGCAGTAAACAAATTGTTGTGTATAATGCAGCCTTAAACTGAATACAATTATTTTTCTTATATAATTTATTAATTAATTTAACAATTTTTTAAATGAAACATTTGCATTACTCAAGAGCTTTTTGATAAACAACGTTTTTTATTTTCGCATTTAATACATAAATAAAAAATAAGGGCGGTTTACAGACTCGCGAACATCCAACATAGGTAAGGTTGTCCGTGAGGAAAAATTGGAAAAATGTTTGCCTAAATTCCCCTGCTAACAATATCAATACACCACCAAATAAACGTTGGTTTCCTCGTTAATCTTTTAACGTTCGATTAAGGGCTTCCAATAATTTCTCGTGAACCATCGTGCACTCATCCCAAATTATTATTTAACATTGCTGTAAAACCTTTGCCATTCCAAATGTTTTTGAAATATTACATGTTTGAAATTCATTTACTTGCATGTTCAATGGCAATTTTAATGCAGAGTGAGCTGTTCGACCACCGTCTAACAAAGTTTGCGCAATCCCAGACGACGACGCAAGCGCTAATGCTATTTTATTTTCAGATCGAATCGTAGCTAAAATCCAAGTTCTGGTTTGAATACATATTTCCCATTCGATGTAATATTTCCTCAGTCATTTCATCCCGATGATTTGTCCAAAATCGCAGATTACAAACTTATTCCAATTTTATTAAAATTAAATTGACACATTGAAAATAAAAATAATTTTCTATAATTACGGGAAAAATACTTTATGTGTCGACAAAAATGCTGGATCAAAAAGAACCACGCTTCTGCTCTACAGAATTTTGACCAAACTTCACAGAAACCTTTGCAGGCATCCTCAGAAGATGCTACCAAACGATTTGTTAGTATTTTGACAGAATGCAATAAAACTGCAGTTGTGGCAACTTATTTTACCGAAGTTTTGGCCGGAAACCTTTGTCGACATACTCAGAAGACCCTACAAAAAATGTTGTTATTAATATGACGAAATGCACTAAAAATGCATTTTGCGATTTGCCCTTTACCGAAATTTGACCAAATTTCACAAAAAGACCTTCCTCAATAAGATAGCTACCTTTATAAAAAAATATGGAAAAATTCGGCCCAGCCATTCTCGAGTTTATCGACCCCGAACATAAGGCAACTTATTTTTATATATTAGATTATTTTTGTTTATTTCCAGATGATGATACCAACTATAAGGCCCTTAGCGTTTTGTGTTAAAATAAAATAAAAAATAAAACAAAATGGCTGCTTTTTTATTTATTTTTTTAGCTCCGCCTACCGCTTTCACTACGTCGAATCGTTTCGAAAACGAAACGTTTTAAGCGAATACTATGCGGCAAGCCACATCAGTGGTTCTAAAACCTCTTCGTCAAAAAGTATCCATTCTCCTACGCGTCTGGAACGTTTTATTATCGCTTGCGTTACGTTTTGTCACAACGTTTTCGACAACTTTCATTATAAAATTTGCCGCTAGCTGTACGTTAATGAATCGCGTGGCCGTGAGGGAAGTTACAACAACTCACAGCGATACTTAAACATGGAATCTCTTTCCTTATTGATATATGTACATATAACGAACGTAAGGATGTAATACCTCAAAAACTGATTTTGCTCGCAAAATTCTTCTTTAGAAAATTCTAAGAATAGATTTTCAAAGAAAATCGGTAAACTAAAATTTTGTATTTCCATTTAAGAGTGTCGCAGTCTCAAAAGTACAAGGTGGGCCAAAAGAAATCACCCTATTGGAAGATGCTCTTATTTTTGCAAATGGCCGCCAATGTCAAATCTGTTTTGACATTTGTGGACTAGACAGATGCAGAATACAAGTGAACAAGCCATGGAGCGATACATGAAACGACATGAACACATATTCTGAAGGCGGCGTTCCCGGGTCGCCTCATCTCTCGTTTTGGCGATTTGCACTGGCTCGCAAGATCGCCCGATTTAACCGTTTCAGACTTTTTTCGTGGGGTTTTTTAACAATCCGTGTTTACGTGAACAATCCCGAGACTCTAAGAGTCCTCAAGGACAACATTCGACACGAGTGCAAGAATCTGTCGACCGAAGTTCTCACTGAAGTAATGAAAAATGCCATAAAACGAGCAATCAATTGTGATGGCGCCCATTTGCCCGATATCATCTTCTCGACTCTACCAACAAAATTCTAAGGGTTCAAATAAACATAATCAAAAAACAGAATCGAAGTTTTTCATTTAGAACAAAAAAAGAGAGCCAAACAACATCGGATGGATGACTTCTTTTGGCCTACCCTGTATAAGACTATTCACAGTGTACAGGAGTTGGGAACCAATTTGTACAACGTACATATCGGGGGCAACTGATTTCTCTTGCCTTTTGTAAAAATACCCTTTGTTCAGAAAAAGAACAAAACTCTGTACAATGACAGTATTGTGGTTAAACTGGCACACTTCTATCACTCATTTCATTGTGAAACGAAATGAATGTTTAATGTGATAATTGCGACACATTATGGTTCTATGAACTTCAGCCTACTTTTCCTCAACCATCATTAGTCAATTATCACTTCTTAAGAAAAAGTCATTTAAACAAATAAAAATCCCACACATCCTTCACTGGATTTTCAACACTCACTTTTGTCTAAAAGACCCGGAGGGCTTAAACAAATTATATTTCCTGCAAGATTTAGTTTATAATTGTACACGGGTATAAAGTTAAAAGTAAGAAGGTTACCTTATGCGGTTGGTCAGAGCCTAGCGGTGCGGCGTAGTTGTCGTATTGTATTCATCATGTTGCCCCCAGGGGGTACAGTGAACAGATAAACAATTCGATCAGAACCTGTCACAGAAAAAAGACAGATCACAATCAACACCGCCACCGCCCGCTCATTCGGAGGAGTTCTGTGTACTTTTTTTTTTTTTGTTCTGTTGTGATTGATAATTTGGAAGTTGGAACTCGTTCTCAATTCACAGTCGACAATTAACGACAGCAATCTGCTGGGGCTGACCAATGACCATGGCTAATTTTCCAGTTGTCTTGTTTGACAAGAAACTTGAAGGGTCCATCAAGGCATTAAGGCATAATGGCCAGTTGAGGAGGAAGCTAGTGAATAGTTTTGATTGAATCGAAAAATACAAACAAAAAAGGATCTCGAGTTGAAATGCTTTGTTGTGGGTTAACCTTAACTCTGTTCCAATTAATGCACCATTATAATACATATATTAAACGCGGAAGAATTTCTGTGGCAAGATAGGTGAACTATGGAAGGATTGATTGGACTTATAGATTAAAATAGTATATAGTCCTTGAGCCATTCAAGTCAACTATATTTGAAAGTTGTTGACTCTGACAAAGATTAAAGACTCAATAGTTTGTTCATCATGCTGACTATAGCTACAAAAAGTTTAATATTATGTCAGCCGACTTTGGCGTAGCTTATGAAGGCGAGTTTCAGCTCAAAAATCCGAAAAGCCATCATTATTCAAAGCAAATGATACATCAGCCGAAGAAAAAAGCTCCTTTTGGAGTACAAAAATGGAACCCTGTTGCGAGCGATCATTGTCATCATGGTGAATTGACTGTAATGTGAAATTTGGCTTAGGCAACGTAAGCCTTCAACGCGTTTAGGGACATAGTTCCTCAGGTCAACGTTACGACAGTCAACTTGTATTGTGGCTTCTTTGTTTTCGTACAAGGTACAAGACCTCCCACTAAATCACAAGGGAGACTCCTGAATGTCAAACTAAACTTTAGTTGGAACACTTCACTACACAGCAAAAAAGGGAAGAAGTTACTGTACAACGTTCATAATGAAAGAAAAATTGACGCAGAAAGTGGTTGCCTTTGGGTGTACTTTAGCCCACGAACAGCTGCTGCCAAGCTACGATTTGAGCTCTGAGTTGAATTTTAATCTCCAATCCAACACGAACTTTCTAAATGGCTCAAATGTACGTCGACTTCATTCGTCAAACTGACAAAATTGTAGCTTATCCTTTAATGCTATGTGGGGTCAAATCTAGGACCGGAGAGGACAGACGATAACGAAAGATTTTTGGATAGCTCAAGCCCAAAACAGTTGGGAAAAAAATTACAAATCCAAGACGAGGTCATCCAGTTTTATTGCAGCACTCGATGGCGAACGCATCTAACTGTAAATAATAAAACAAATAACCGGCAGAAAATTTGAAAATCTTTCCCCTTTTCTGGAACTCCAACAAAGTATCGCTACCCGCCAAGTTAAAAAACTTCGAACCCAATGTTAGATCTGCAAAACATTGGAATTCAAAGCCAACATCTCGAGCTTGGAAACTAATACTAACTAATAACTGGGCGATTATGTCGACCGAATATTGGACTCAGCGCGCGATGCGTTGCGCAAACCGAACCTCTATTTTGGTTATAAATTTGCACGATTTGCAAACGTTGTTCTGAGCATAAATTAGGTGACAGCTGTCAAAAAGACCTACTCCTTAAAAAGTATTGCCAGATTGTAAACCATACGTCTAAAAAAAAACATCCTTTACATACTCGTAAATAGAAGTTTGCGATGATAAGAAATTCTGAAAAGATGAGTCAGAAAATTTTGTCCGTTCATCAGTCTTTTTGAACCTTTGTACCCCATGCTCATCAACCGATTCAAACTTGATACTAAGTATTAATTTGAGAGTCTTCCGAAGTGTATTTTTCATTGTCACTTTAGGTTCGAAAACAACGGTATCTTCCATACTATCGTAATTGAGAACCTTAATATTCTCGAAAGTTGTTCAAACATATTTTTGAAAGTTGTTTTGTGAGAACTTTATATATATTTTCTAATTCAAAGTGATTGTTCTGGATTTTTTTTTATAACGGCTACCTTCCATAGAACCATTCATTTACATTAGACATTGAAAAAAAAAACAACTTTTTTTTAGACAGTTAGACATTTTCATAGCGGTTCCAATTCTCCAATTAAGTGTTGATATCAATTTGAGAACAACCCCAACCCAACCAACTTGGCGTGGTGCGCAACTGAAGGCCACTGGTATTGAATAAGACTGACTGGAGGGGTATCTTGGTTATATGTTTTTTTAAATACATAGACTTGAGCAATTGTCTAGTATAAAAGTAAATTTGTTTGAAAAAAAAAACATCTACCGGATTATCGTAATGAGCTTGCCTTTAAGAACCCCATTTAATTTCAACTGAAAAATAACAGAGAGAAATCTGGTTCCAACCCCCTTTAAATTCTGCCCCTTCCAAAAAAATTTTTTTAAAACTATACACACATTTTAAGACAAAAATTAAACGGAGATAAATTTTGAACTCCTTATCAAAAATGTCATCACGATGTTAGAGAAGGTTTTAATATGGGCTTCTTGGAAAACATTGTTTAGTACAATCCTGTGTAGTCTTGGCTCTCAATTTCAGAGACTGGATCTGGATGAAACTTCAGATGGACTTAAGCTCAAGCAAATATTGGTGTTTACAAATAGATTTCTCGTTGAAGATGTTTGCAGAAAACGGCTCTTATGATTTTGATAAAATTGACAACTTTGCATTTCCTTCAAATGCTTGGATTCTTATGCTTGAAGTGAAAGTTTTGATAAAAATTTTCCACGACAAATATTCACACAAACATACTTGTACAGAACAATTCATGATTAATCGATTCTAATCATAATAATCCAAAACGCGTTTTAAAATATGTAATATATGACAGGTTTTTATGTTTTATACTTTCATAAAAAAGGAGAAAGCTAATTAATTGAATTTAAGACTTCTAATGAGCTTATAATGGTAAGTAGAAACAAGAATAATATAAGATGCATTCTTGCATCTGGTAATTTATTGGTCTTACAACAATATTTTAACGCACTAAAATTGATTTATTGCTATTTTCTTTTAAATTTCTTCGGTTTCTAAGGAACTAAAGAATGTGAATTTTAATTCAAATTAAATAGAAAAAAATCTGGGAAGATTTATCTGTATATTTATGGTTTTCTTTTCACTTTATATTACATAGCTAATGTAACCAAGAGTTAAACGTCCATTTTCTTGGAAGAACACACTTTTCACTCGTGTAGGTAGGCGTAGGCACATACTAGCTATGTTAATTTAATTAATGAGTGAGGGCTATTGAAAAGAGTTTAATGGGATAGTAAACTGTGATTAACCGGCGAGCGCAATATTCTTTTTTTTTAAAAATGCCTAAACAAAATGCATTCTAAGGAAACCACCAAAATTATTTAGAAAATTGAAATAGAAATCGTTCCAGTAAGTATAGGCTTATTTTTATGGCACAAATAGAGCATGGTACTCAAAAGCCTTATTTAATAATATGCCTCTCCAGACGGCTCGATCACAAGCCTGCCCTATTAAATTTCGTACTCAAGCAGTCGGAGATTTTACTCTTACTGGTCGCTTCATCGAAGATGGCTTCTGATTCCGACTATCTCTGGTTTTGCGTCTTATTCGTTGAATTCGAATTTTTCTTGTGTCGCTGTACAGCACACGTATAGTACGTCGTTGTATCTTTTTCGCCAAATGTTGTTATCTCTGTTTTCGCAGACAGGGCCGTAAATTTTATGAAGAAATTTTCTCTCGAATAATCCAAGTGACTTTTTATCTAATTTAGAGAGGGATGATGAGTGTTTTTACGATGTCTAAAAGACATTATGCCTCTATATTTGGTACAGTGTAGGCGCTCTTCTTTTTTGGATAGGACATATTTTCCTCCGATCATATTTTCCTGATCAAGCATAGCTGCCATTTCTCTTCCTTGTTAATATCAACAGATGTAGGACTTCACAAAAGCACAATATTTTCGCCGGCACACAGGCTGCAGCGGTCTAATTCAATTGAATTTCCTCGGCGTTCGGCGTAGTTGATGTAAGTCTCAGATCTCAGTGGATATTCTTACGCAAAAATTTTGCACAAACTAGTTAGTGATGGTATGAGACGATGTTGTCTTTTCGTAATGTACCGACATTCTTCTGTCAATCGCAACATAATCTTCCCTTGGCCACCCCACTTGTTCGTTATGTCTAGATGTAGGTTTTCAGAGTGTCTATCTATTTCTATTTTATAGAAGGCCCGAGACCAACAACTACGAAACTCATATGGAATATCAAACGCAACAACAATAAAACAATTGATAGGTAGAAGAACCATTGCCGGAACATTTGTTTCCCATATAAACAATACTCCAGCGAAATAACCAGATGCATTCCTCCCCTTTAACAATTTCCACGTAACACTACCATCGCTAAGAATACCCATCAAGAATGTGGAATGCTTCACAAAGCTCTTTTAGTTCCTATCCAACTTTCCTAAACGCTCGCACTGTGTTAATCATTCATGTTAAGGGTATAATTAATTTTGTGGATAAGACTCCAACAACCGCAATTATTATCTTTCAATTATTGTGAATTGAATTTTAAAATAAACACAGATTCTCAAACTGTCAACTGAGGTTTAAGCTCAAGAATATGCAACAGAAATAAACTTATGTTCATTATCTTTGGCATTTCTGATTTGTATAGTGAAGATGAAGGCGCCAATGAGTGTAGGAAAAATAAATCCGAAAAGTATGTATCAAAATATATTCCACTACATTAAACTTTGTAGAGTGAAAATTCGTTCATTATGAATATTTGCTGTATTTCCTGTTGACGGCCAACTTTTTGTTTTGTAATAAAGGGTGGTTCAAACGTAACGCACGAAATTCATTGTGAATCACACCTTAACTTCAAGATGATTTATCCAACTTTATTTGACATTTCTTTGAATTGAGCAGCGTGCTAAGATTGTTGAAGGGTTTCATGAAAATTGACGTTCAATTTAAAATTTATTTCGTGCACTCCTTGGTTTTTTTGATCAATCGGGAGAATTGTGTAAACCCCGTCTGTAGGAGCTTTAAAAGCACCTGTGCAGTTCACGCCCAATCCGTTCGGTGGAAAACATTGCTACTGTTCGCTAAAGAATATTAGAAGAGCCGTATGTTCAACAATTGAACATCTAACGGACATCACTGATAGCCAGAAATTGAGAATATGAAGCTGGACGATATGTGGTTCCAACAGGATGGTGCCACACAACCAACAAATGAATTGCGCGCCAGATGGTTGTGTTATTTCACGTCGTGGTGATGTCACTTGACCACCACGACCATGTGATTTGGCACCGTTGCACTTCTTTTTTGGGGATATTTAAAAGAAAACGTTTACGTCAATAAGCCAACTATAGTTGAATATATTCATGAGGTAAAGGACCTCAATTAATCCCTCAGCGTCATTAAAATTATAGACCATCGGATAGAAGTATGTCACCAAAGCATTTAGACGATATTTTATTTTATACTTAATTAAGTCATAGATGTTTCTATGAAACCTATAAGAAAATTTAAGAATTAATTCTGATTTTTGTTTTGTTTTATTTGCAATTAAAGTTGTTCGTTATGGTTTGACCACCCTTTATTTTATTTTCTGTCAGTTTAGTGTTTTGTGGGTGTGATTGCCCCACGCCACATTGCTCCTTATGCAACTGAAACGTTATTATTTTCGCGATTTTCAATAATTGCTGTTAGGTGTTGAAATGAAATAAAACAAAATGTCTGTCTTGTTTGAATGTTCAGGTTTTTAGTTTCTAAGCCGCTTCCATTTTCTTTTCCATGTTAATTTTTGACTTACAGGATCCTTTTTTGTAGTAGATATTACGAAGAACCTTTTTTTCATATACTTTTTTTATTTTAAATTAGATAAACGCTTAGTGGAAAACAATTTCTATATTAGTGAATTAGTGAATTAGTAAGTGTCGAGTTTTTTTCGAAAACCAGAAACTTCATGGGAATTTGAATCACCTTTTAAATAGAAACCAGAATTTATTGGTGGACGATCCAAATTTTTCTAAAGCCTTTACGTGTCCAAATTAATAAAAAGCAATTAAAGTAGTAAACAAATTTATTCTGTATTTTTAAATCTTATCATTTCAACCTTCAATCCGTTTTTTTTCTTCTTGTCGATTAAATATTTTTTATTACAACTCCAAAAAGCTTAATGATGACATTAATTGAAATAATCGTTGCTTACAGTATTTTCCAAACGACTATTTTTGTTGAATTCTATTGCGAAACTTTTTGACATCAAACAAAAAAAACAAATTTATCGGAAGCGCCTGACTTGAATTGGAAATCGTATTCAAGCTTTGAAGTGGCTCTTAGATCACAGAGATGAATTGAAAGCATTAACAATCAATGCCAAAAAAGGGCTGTTAATAAGGAAAGAACATCGTAAGATTTATATTTGGACATTTTATTTAAAAACATAATTTATAATTCTATTTTTCTTACAGGCTAAATGTTGATATAAATAAATTAATCAAATTTGTGTATAATAAATGAATGTTTATAACAAAATACTGTGAATATCTAAAACATTTTGTCTTCTTCACACTATGCCAATGAGATGAGTTTGTCAATTGGTATTTTTGCAAAGAATCCATTCAAATGCTGCACAATAATTGGTGCCCATTGATCACGGGTTGCTGGTACTCCAACTCGAATGATTTCTGGAAGGTTCTCATTTACCAAATTCAGGATCATTGCATCTGCAAAAAAAAAAGGTTTTTGTTAAAATACTCGGTCTTTTGAGTTTTAAAGTTATTCCACTTACTCAAGTTAGAATCAGAGAAAATTCCATTAGCGGCAATTTTGGAATGACCAACACTGATATCAGCGTTAAGTCTATTTAACTGAACACGACGTCCAACTTCGGTTTCCTTAATTGCACCGTCTGTCAAAATTGTGGCCTTAATATTGTCTAATAGAAAAAAATGGAATTCATTAAAAAATATTCTCGTATTCACTTTCAAATAAATTATATCTTACCAATTGTAATGTTGAAAAGTCCCTTTGGCACTAACCTCAAACCTCCAAACTTAACATCAGCCTTAAATTGGCCATTGGCCACAATCTTAGGCAATGTTGCATTCATTTCAACCACAAAATTATTGTCAGTGAAGTTGCTAATGAAATCTCGTACAATTATTTGACTAATTCCATAGATGTTCATGTTCTTGACCAGCAGTCCACCTTGAACACCTTCGTTTGCATACCGGAAAATTCCTTTTTTGAAGAAGTACGGATCGACAGCTTCCATGTTCAACTCGGGAATTCCTCTCTAAGCAATATAAAACACCAAAATATTAAGATTTTGGTCTGAAAATTTCAAATAAGTAAGCTACCTTAAGCAGGGGAATGATGGTAAGGAATTCATTCTTTATGCATTCGTCTCGGGTTTCATCATTTACATTGCACGGTGCTACCAGTGTTGGTATTGGTTCTGTTGAAAAAAAGAATAATGTTGTTAAAATTGTACGTATCTTAAGAAATAAAAAAATTAACCCAAGGTACTACTTTAATCGAAACAAATTCTTCAACAAATTGAATTACAAATTAATGCGATTTTTAATGTGTCTGAGTTTTCATGATTTTTTGCAAAATTGATTTCAAAATAATTTTGCAATTCTAATTATGAATAACACAATGACATTTAAAGGTCAATAATTCTGCTTTGATTATTTTCAAAGATGACCTGAACCAGAACACGAAGGAAAATATTTTAAACAAGAATAGACATTTTGGATGTTACTGGTTTTACCGATTTCGAAAAGTATTACGTTGTTCAAGTATTTTCAAGCCAAGATAATATTGTTTTGAATGAAAAAGGAAGTATTTTATTGCAGTCAACTGTGACAGAAGTATTGCATGATTTAATGCTTTAATTTTGCCTTGAAACTTCACGCAAGTGTTCCTCATACAAACCCATGTTCAATTCATCATAAGACCATTGTTGTTGTAACACTGACTGATTTAAACTTAACTTGCCTTACTGGACTTATGTCAATAAAAAAATCAAAATAGACAATAAGCGTTCAAGCAGCAAAGTGCAAACGATATTTAGCGCAATTATTCGCAAGAACTACGCCGAAGAAAAAATTCATCAAGTTTGTACATCAACTCTTTTGTTTGTATTAGGTGTCACTGCAAATTTGCAAATATTTATGTTTGAAGATCACTCAGCAAAAAGAAGCAAATACTTTCAGATTTTATGTAAACACACTTGCACGTTAAATCATACACATAATTTGTTTGAACTTATGTTTCAGAGTCACAAATATGAATAAAAAAGATGAAAGTTCAAGTGCTTTCAATTCAACTTGAATTTTTCTCCGACAAATGTAGTTCAACAGTTATGTTTGTTTTTGTGAACTTAGATTTACTTGTAGGTCTATGAACAATCTAATCACAAATTTTCATTAAATTAACTTCACACTGCTGGACAAATTGGTGGTCATTCAAAAAATAAGTTGTCAACACCAAGGCTGAATGCCGACATTTGAATTGTGATTTGTGACACCAATAATTTGGCTTTAACACATTTATTACACAAACGTTGGTCTTATTGAGTTCAATCAAACTAAAAATAAAAGTTGTAATAACTTTGAAATTGACATATGAACTATACATACAAAGGGTTAATAAAAGCGATGGCATATTGTGTGTCCAAAGTTGCTCATATTTTACGACAAGCTAACCTTAACAATTGAAGTTTATTGTTTAGCAAAATAAAATGGTGTGGTAAGGCTGGGGTAGTTGAAGTACATAATATTAAACAAATAGTGTTTGCTTATACGAAGTTAAAGCAACCTTATAAGCTAAGTGAATATGGAACAATATTGTTTTGAAAGAAAAGTGTATCGGTACTAAAAAATCATAAAATGACATTTTTGCAACAGAATTTCCTCAGGACTAAGTGTTGAATTTTTAAAAAACTAGCTTGGTTTCATTATTCTGTCCAAAATCAATTTTTTGTCAAAGATATCAAATTTTTAATTAAGTTGAGCCAAGCCTGAGCCAGTTTTTGAAGTTTTTAACTATGATCACAAACAAAAACCTTCAGAAGCATGAAATTCAAAATTGTCTCTTATTTCAATAGAAAAAAATATCTACATATATAATTGAGCTTTCTGTAAGGTTTGGTCAAAGTCGATCATGTAGTTTGGCGAAGAAATACAGGACCCGGTCTAATATAAAAGCTTCTATACTATGTAAATTAGTTTGTTTTGCTAAGTTATAGACTCAGAAATCACATCTCCAGTTTTTGTATTGAAATATTGTAATTTGAGAGTGGCTCGAAGGCTAAATATTTTTTGAAAGATTTAGCTATTTATAGGGTGAAATGGGCTTTAAGAAAAAATTGTAACCGATTTTAAAAATTCTTACTGAGTTTGACAGGTTACACGTATATCCAAAGGTCTGAGGGGTGATTTTTTGACAAGCTGTTTATAGGGTGAAATGGGTTGAAAAATTTTAGTAGGTAGGTGATTTTTTTTTTGTAATTCCCAATAGAAAATGTTTTTTTAACGCTGTTTGATGAAGTATCTTATTTTGAGAAAATGCATGGTATATGAAATTGCAGTTGCGTTCGGTAGTGTAAATAGAATTAAGTACATTAAGAAAAATGTTTATAAATATAATCATGCTATCTGCTCGGAAGAACAGTACAACGTCTGCTGGGACAGCTTGTAGTTTATATAGAGACATTAATTTTTATAGGTGATATGATATATGAAAGTGTTGAAAAGGAATTCTGAAAAAAGTCATTACTTTGCAATTGATTGTTATTTAATTTATTTAACTAAAGCCATTAGTGCGTACACTGCTTTCTTTTTAGATGCCAACAATTATAATCAGCCAACCAAAAAGTCACAACAATTTTTAAATATTGTTAAGACGTTTTCTATAATTAAAGGTTAATAAGACAGTAGCTTGCTAACAATCACGTAGTTATGTGTGTGTCATAGTGTTTCCTGGAAAATTCTGTTTCTTAATACAAATATTTTTAGTTATTAAGACATTAAAGCTACTACTACTTTTTGGCCTGTTAAAACAGTTTCTTGTAATTATTTCGTTTAACAAAAATTTACAAAATTGGATGTCTTCACTTTCAAGGGTCTTAAGCTCATCACACAATTTACAATAAAAGAACGTCATCAGAAGGTAGGTACTTGAGTCCAGTGTGTGAGGAGAGCTTACTCAAATTTTCCTTTCCTGTTGTAAGCAATCAAGAAAAATGGTTGCTGTGATGTCAGAGTTTTATATTGGGAGAGTTGAGCGTCAGCGAAATTGTTGAAAAGGTTTTTTTCAGGGCACTTGATACCACGAGAGCTGGCTCAGAAAATATAAACTTTAATGGTAAGCACATTCTGTGTTACATAGAGCAAAGTGGAAACAGAATGACTATATTTAAAAAATTTTACTTGTAGTTTAAACAGAAAGTTCCAATTTAAGGGCACCAATATGATGGTCGAGTTTTTATATAATTTAACTCAATATCCAAAGAGGGAAATTTTGAGATTATCAGTACATAAATCTGTTTTAGAAAATTTTCTTGCCGAAATAAAGACGCTGAAATAGCAAGAGTCTTAAGGAAAACATGTTGGAAATGCTCTTGAGGCATAGAAGTTTGTGAAAATGCGTGTTTTTGGCATGCTTTTAAAATATGACAAGCATAAGCTTTCATTCTATTTTGATTTCCACTTCAAAATGAAATCTTTCATGTTTAAAAATAAATTAAATAATAATTCTGGAAATAAAAGTCAAAAAGTTTCTTTTATTTTGGAAAAGCCCCCTTTAGACCTGTGCATCTTTTTATTTTATAAAGTACTTGCTTTTGAGGAGCTAATAATACCCTTTATTAATACTGTACGTTGAAAAGAGAAGAATATTAGGCGAAATTTATGTCATGAAAACCTAACGTCTGCTGCCCAGCCTATGGCTCAAACGCACAACTCTTCATTACATCCACTGTACCATTGCCACTCTTTATCTGAGTATCTCTTAAAAGTAGAGTAAATACATCCACATTTTATTGAACAAAATATTGTAGCAGTCAGTCATTCCCATTATTTTGCCAAAACTATTCTAACATTTTATTTATGGCTAAATCTAAGAAAATAGTATTATTTTCGAACTAATAAAACAATTTTTTGTATATATTGTACGCCGGCAAGTTTGCAAATGAAAAGAAAACAAAATAATAGACTAATCCAAATTTTCATATGTATATATATGTACATATTTGAAGTCGTTTAAAAAGCTTCTGACAAATCTATACTGAGTAAAAACTAGTATATTTTAGGCTTCTTTTCAAATTATTTGTTAAATAAAGTGAAATATTATTCAAAAACGAACAATCGCTATATTAAAATATCGCTTTATTTTCTGTTAAAGCTGTTTTTAATTTCAATCTAAATAAAACTGAGAAGAAATTGCTGAAAAAAAACTGAGTTCGCACGTCAGCTCTTTTATATAACTTATTATACTTAAAATATTTCACACCTAAAATACAATTTCATGAAATTAAATGGTTGAAAACTACAACTTAAGGAAATTTAATGGTTTTTTTCAGAATAATTGATCTCCTACACTCACTTTGGATACCCATTTCCATTACGTAGGCACCAAATTCTAACAAATATATCCAATCCAACAATCCAAAGGATCGGCCAGCAAATACTAAAACGATTTCACTTCTTGGTTTTTCCCATGACAAGACCCCAACATAGACACCGACACCGACACACCGTTAAGAAAAATCCACAAAAACTCTGAGGAAATCAGTTATATGTGGTTGTACAGATATATTAAAAGTTATAGCAAGAGGTGGACAAACAAGTCAACGGAATTGCAAAATCAATTCGGTTTTTTTTTTTGTTGTTCGTATTTCTGAACGTGAACCCGATCAAATTCATTGCACTTCACTATTAGATAATAAAGTTCAACAAACACTCAAAATTTTACGTAAAAATGTAAATACATAATAAAACTTGCAATATCTTTCACATTTCTTCAATCTTATTGATTTCTGATCAATTAACATAAAACGAAAAAAAAAACTGTCGCAATACCTTTCTCGACATAATGGACATGACACATGGCACAAGCTTTATATTGCCATAACAAAAATATTTGTCTATTCATTAATTATTATGTTGACTCAGGGGGTACGCTACGCAGGTAACCGCAACTTGCAACACACTATTTTGAAGTATATATCATTTTTCACACTATTTTTTGTACAAATATTTAAAAGAATAAAGTAAACCACAATACAACTGAATGACAAATATCGCACGACCTTTCCCAATAAAACCCAAACGAAACCACATTAAGATCATTCAAGTTAGAGTGTAGTGTTACGCAACTTCACTACGAGTATAGTATATTATGCTTTAACCACTTAAAGTATCTTATGCACCTTTCGTGAGTATCTTTAGAGTATCTTTCACCTGTGCCAGATATTTTTTTTTATTTTTGTTTATGTATACAAAATCTGCTCCACTCACGTGAATTATATTCCTCTGGAATTGTTGCAGCAAATCCAATAGCAGCACACCCGCATCCAATTAGCAATGTGATAACCAAACTTGAATGCATTTTTGTATCTTTATTATTTTTTTTCTTTCGATGCGGAAATTAAAGTTTAACACACACAAAATAGAAAAAAAAAAATTTAACGCGAAAATCAAATTCCTTTCGCTTTCGAATGTTTTCCGCGCCCGGTACGAAACGAACTCAGCCACAGTCGAAGTATCCACAGTTTTTTGTTACGTTCCCCTTCTTTGTCGAAGTAAAATCTTTTAATGCGCCCCAAAACTTTTATTTATAGTTTTTATACAGAAAAATTGTTAAGGCAATATGAGCTTTGGTATTTCTTATTTTATATTTTTTTTTTCAATCGATTTATGTATCATGGAATACAATTTTCAACATCACTCATCAGGTGGTGTATAGTGTATAGTGTGGTGGACTTAACGTGCCGCAAATAAAAATCGAATGTGGGGAGGTTGAGGTTTCGTTAAGTCTGAGCAGTAACTAGAGAGTGAATTAAAATTTTGCACTCGTATCTTTTGTTATTTATCTGTAAGATAAAAAGCTGTTTGATATGTCCCCCACTATAATTTAAAGCATAGTTGTTGTCTTTGTCAAAAAAAAGGTATTGCATAAAGAAATTGTAATTGAGTGTGGCGAGTTCACATGTTAACCTTGAAAAGAATTTCGGCAGATTGTTTTTCAGGTCGATTTTCTGTTTACTTTTATCGAGTGGTAATTTGTTTTTGTTGACTTTCCGATAAATTTTTTGTTTTATCTTTTTCTTATGCATGGGGAATTTTTAAAACATACTTAATTTAAGTAAGGGTGTGAGGTACGCAGTTAAAGATTCATATAACTCATTTGTATGCAAATCAACTGATGCGCATACTAAACGAAGTTGATTTATCGGAGTTTATGAGAAGTTTTTGTTGTTGTTGTTGTAGCTTTCTTGGAATATAAGCAATCTCTAAGTAAAACACATTAAAAGCTAAATCTTTTGTTACCGGCAGCATATTATATTAATTCAGCCGTCGTTTTGGATTGCAGAGTTAAGATAGAGACAGATACTATAATGCAATTAGGTGGTGTATGCAATTTTCTGCGGTGTAGTTTTTATTTTGTATTTTTTTTTCCGGTGGATTGCTTCAGGTTGAGGTTTGAAAAATTGGCGAAAACATTGCAACAGACTGATTTGCTTAGGATGATAATCGCGTTGCCATTGTAAAAGATGCATACCATGCGGAAGGTATTACAGCAAAGAGATTATTTTTCGTTTTATTAAATGGCACTTAGAGACCGACTGGTTTTGAGAATTTCAAGGAAAATTTTTCCATTGCATGTTATGGACCATTTATAGATGTTTTTTTCATTGTGTCGTTTTTCTCGTTTTTTTTTCAACTGTAAAAAAAATGTTTACGATCTGGACGTAAAGGAAAAAAGAGTGAGTCTCTTTTGACAACCTTTCTATCCTTTTGATTGGAAAAGATATCATATGATTGTTGGAAGTGGTAAGCCTTCCCAAATAAAATGCTCCTCAAAATTTAACCATATGTACGTGAGCCTTTTAAGTGGGTTCTGACTTCAAATAAAGTACAATATTTGTCCTTATTTTTCTGCTAGGATCTTTACTTAAAAAAAAAAACTGACCTCTCTCAAGAATAGGGAGTTTGTTGTTATTTATACGAGTTGTCTTAAGTCTTAAGATCGAACACACTGATATTAATTGGCAAAAGATTCAACCCCGTAATCCAAATTACTCAGCTTTCAAATCTTCTCTATTGTCTACTGTGAAAAGTAGAGACTGCGCTCAATGAAGTGGTAGGCCCTTTTCAAAACGCATTGAATTGCAAGAAATTCACATTACCAGATTTAGATATAAATAAAGAGGGGGCCTTTAATAATTTTGAAAACGAAGCAATTCGATATGCCCTGGACTGGACAATAGTTTTGTTTCGAAAGAAAAACAACATACTAAGAATCAGTGGTTAGCCGGTTGAATTCGGTGGTAAATTGTAGGTCCCTTCCATTCCTGCAGAATATCAACGCACACACAGGAATGGTTGAGATGGTAAGTCGCAGGCCCCGGCTCCGCTTGGAGCTGTTGTGACAACAATTTTGTTTTTTAAGCATCAGTAGTTGACAAGTGGGGGGGGGGGTTGAGGGGATGATCCGCCCCGGTTGAAGATAGTCTTAAAATTCTGTCCATCTATGTATATGTCTGTCTGTTTGTATGACACTTAAACGGGAATCGCTTCAAACTTGGTATGTAGTTTTTTAGATATTGTTAAAATTTAAATTTGTTTATAGTTCAAAAAATAACGGTACCTGCCCTAAAACCGTTATTTTAAAGCTTATTTGTCTGGAAAACGGCACTTAAGATTTTGATATAGAAAATCAGTGAAGCTTTTTAGGTATGAACAATCATATGGCTGAATTTTTTTTAAATCATCTAAACACGGTAATTTAAATATAGGACTTTTTTTTGCTTTCGACTATCTGGAAAACAGCTGAACCGATTCTTTCGAAATTTCACACGTATATACGTGTAGGTAGCTCAATTTATACTGCATACCAATATTTAAAAAAAATATTTTTTGCGTTTTAAAAATCATTTAAAAAAAATTAATATTTTGAAAACTGCTCATTGATTTTTTACAAAAATTATGAATAAATGTATAAGTGGCTTTTTTGAATTTTTTTTTAGCAAAATGTCCTCAAAAAGTTTTTCAAAAAAAAACTTTTTTTCTCAAAAACAGCTCCACAGATTTTTATAAATTTATTCTCATAAATTCAAATTTATCCATGAAATAAAATGGCGTACTTTTTCAGCTCAAAATAGTTTAAGTATTTATTTAAAAATTTCCAATTTTTTTTTTCAAACTCTCAAGCCCCAAGACCACTGTTACATATTAGAGCGAATTCGTGCGACACATTCCTGCATCTAAAACGCAGTTCTCTTAAAAACACTAAAAGAATCGTTAGAGCCATTTTTGAGCAAATTAGAAAATACCAAAAAAAGTTGGCTAAAACTGAACGGCTCATTGTATGGAAGCCACCATTTAGAACGGCTTCACTGAAAAGTTAAGAAAGCCATCTTGTAGAAAACTATGAAGAACTATGCCAAAAGAAGTTTGAGTCAATTCAATCAAGCCGTTGCCAACTTACGGCCATTTGAAAAAAAACCCTTTAAACCTGATTTTCGTTACGACCATTTAACACGAAAAACAATAAACGCAGTTTTGTTAGAAATATCTGAGGTAAGTTTTGAGTTTAATCAAAATCGTTAGAGCCGTTTTCGAGAAAATCCAAAATGAAAAAAACCGTTACATGAAAGGTACCATAGTTTGAGCCGCGATAAAACGAAGTAAGAAAAGCCTCGACAATAGTTTTTCTTCAAACTGCTATATATGAATTTTGAAGAAAATCCGCCAAGCCGTTTAGATTGTAGCATGACGTGAAAAAGCGTACATCCGCACAGACGCACAGACAGACCGACGGACGGTATGGCGAAAACCACTTTGTTGGGTTTCTCTATCGATTTTTTTCTGCACGAAACCAATACTTGCCCTATAGAGCAAGTATATACTCGAAAAGAACATCCTTAAGTTCATGCAGAATTCAGGTTTGTTCAGGGGAGGTCCATATACGTTGAAACACACCATAAATTATATGAAATCCCCCTCACCCTCGCCCTTTAATCCTCACCTGTTCCTTGGGAGGGCAATCAATCCATAGAAACCCAAGTGACCATCCATTACAATCAAAGCTACCCTTTTATTTTTCAGTTCGAACTCAAAATTTCCGACAAAATTGGTATTAATATTAAAATGTCGATTTAAAAAAATCGATCGTCATAATATCGACTTTCGAAAAGTCGATTAGTAGAAATACCGCCAGATAAAAATGTCAACTTTTATAAAGTCCATTTTGAAAAGTTCGACTCGAAAAAAGGCCGACAATGGCGCTGCATGCATGTTCACTCTGCCACTGTCGATCAGTGTTGCGGTCCTACTACTATGATTTAAAAATAATCAAAAAATTTAAACTGTCGATGCAAACAAAAGAACTACATTTTTTTCAGGATAAAAGTCGACATTTTTACTAACACTTTTCCAATCGAAATTTTCATAGTCTGGATTTTAAACTGTCAACTTTTTTTTGTCGATCAATTTTCAGATATTTTGACAGTCGATAAAATTTGTATTTATTCAGTCGATATTTTTTTTGTCGACCATTCGTACGTCTTTTTTTTTTTTGTTAGCTAAAGTATTTTTAGGATAGTGAGAACTATTTTCAAGATTGTGGGCTTTTTCCTAGCATTTTTCTGGACCAGACATATATTTAGCGCAACCAGCATACCTAGTTTTTAAAATACAGCGAAAAATAAGTGTGCCAGTTTATCTGTTGATTTTATTTAACTACTACATATTTAATATAAAGATACAAAAAATAGCTTTATGCATCATTTAACTAGAAATAGGAAAATTATGTTGTTGAATAGTTTAGCTCAAAACCACTGCACTACACTAAAAAGGCGAAACGTGTAAAAGTTTTCCTGGTTTCTCAGAAGGTATGTATTGCGAGGCTAAAAAAAATCATTTTAGCTAACTACCTTCAATTTCAATCCTCGAAACACCAGCTTCACCAAATATGTTATTTTTAACAGATAATCGGAAACATAATGAGTCTTTCCTCTGTAATATTCTCAAATGCCAATGCATCGGATAAAACATTGAAATCGAAACAGCTAAAGTTCTATAATGATTATAGAAATCAGCACAACAGTATAGTAAAAAAAAAAGTTTGTGCTTAATTTAAAAATTGTTTTGAAGTTCATGGCTCTTAAGCTTATTTGGTGCATGAAGTCAGAATTGAAACTACATTTTCAAGGATATTTATCTGAGCTAATATATTTCGATTAAAATCGGTTCAGTGACTCCAACTTAAGACAAAGCAAGAATTTGATCTAATTACAAATAATGTATATTGTGTGTTTATGAAAAAAGTTCAATTTTGTGTCCTATCTCAATGTCAATCTTAATGTAACAAACAACTCTGTGATGTGGGAAGTCTTCAATGCCAACATTGCAAAATGATTAAAAATTAAAAAAAAAACAGATATTCGTGGTAGCTTTGACATCGCTTATCAAAATTTCAACTCTTTTTACAATGTTCATTTCGCTATGTTTTATAATTGCGTTCAGTGTCAAATAACTTGTACGCCTCACGTTTCCTTAACCACCCCAATGATTAATAGTAACAAAACAAAAAAACAGGTTTGCTGCTCAGCTCTTTTGTTTTAGCTTTAGGCTGACGCTAATGAAGACGCAATTTTTTCCTGGAAATTGAGTTGTTGTGTTGAGTCAGTGGGCTTCCTATCGGAACCATACTATATTGCACAATAAGTGTGTTGTTTTTGGATTGCACAAACTTATATACCGTAACTGATGATAATGTTATAACGGAAATAAGTGCACTCGAAGAAGACAGCAGCATGTTCATTTGTGCATTACTCTTACTTATGCTGCAATTTAATTCGCTGTTAAGTTGAAAAATAGTTTCATTTTCATTTCGAAATAAATTTTTTTTTAGAATCGTTAGTAAATCCTTTGTTGTAGAAAAGTAGTGAGTAAATATAATTTATTTTATATTAATGTGTTTGGCATACAAAGTGATATAAGAGCTTCGAAAACTCATTGTGTTTTGAAATGAAATTTTCCAACAAGGAAACGTAAATTATTTTTAGAGGAGTGTTTTATTTTTATGCATTGAAAGTCTCAAATGATTTGTAGAGTAAGGGACATGAATACAAACAGATTGTTTTGAGATACAATAAAATGTTTTTATAATTAAGATTGTATCAATTCAGGTTGTCCATAAAAACTTATTTATTTTTTGATAGAAGTTATTTTCCAGTTGTTGTGCAGTGTGAATATAAAATTGGGAGTAAAAACAAATGCTTTTATTGAGGTGGGTTGAAACAAGTTTAATAGATCAATACATTTGACCGTCAACTGTGGTCTAAGAGTTTACTGTTCACGATTATTTCGTGTAAACGTTATTGTAAAAGAGAAAAGAAGTCAACCTTTACGAGTAAGTTATCTAATAACAGCTGTTAGTTTCAATAATGATTCATGCATTAAAGGCACTAAGCAGTTTTATGTGGACTTGATTGCATTTAATTATTTATTGATTGCAAGTACAGAAGAAAAACTATTATCAGTGTTTTTTTCATTTCAGTAAAAATACAGTGCACGAGTGGGTCCCAAGAACTTGCTCTTTCTTAAGTGTGTGGCAGTGGCAGTGGTCTTTGGGCTTTAGAGTTTGGAAAAAATATCGGAAAAAATCATATACAATTTTGAAGTGAAGTGAGCTATCCGATTTCTTTTACTGTTTTGAATTTTAAGAACAAAATTTCAAAATCGTTCGAACAGTCTTTTTTTTCTTCAAAAAACCGGTTTTTCATGTGAAACATCTATTGGCGCACCTATGCAGTAAAATCGATTTAGTAATTGTAACGAAAAATGGCATGACGCTTGATCAAATTTTTCAAAGTGGAAAGTGTTGGGTGGTTGGTGGTGATGCTGGGGTTGTAGTGGTGGAGGGGGTAGGTGGAAGTGGAGTAAAGGTTATGGGGGGGGGGGGCGGATAGTTGGTTGGTGGTTTTAGGTGGGCTGGATGGTTGGTGAGGGTCAGGGGTTGTGAAAAAAATTGTCAAAAATGGTAGGTAGTTGGTTGGAGGGAAACATTGACTAAAATGGTATGTGGTTGGTGGTAGGTGGGGTGGGTGGTACTGGTAGGGGGTTGATGTGGGGGTGGGGTGTGGGGAAGTTGGTGAAGAAAAAACTGACGAAAACGGTGAATGGGTGGTTGTTGATGGGGGGGGGGGTGGTTTTGGTTGGTTGGATTTGGTGTGGGGGGTGAGGGAATAATTGTCAAAAATGGCGGATGCTTGGTTGGTGGTTGTAAATGGGCTAGTTAAATGGTGGTGGTAGGTGGAACTTGCCCTGGGGAGGGAGGGTGGTTGCAGGTGGATTGGGTGGGTACTGGTTTTAGGTATTTGGTGATGACAAACTTATAAAAAATGGTGGATGGTTGGTTGCTAGTTGTAAGTGGGCTGGGAGTATGGCGGTGCTGGCAGTATCTGATGGGTGGGTTGAGGAAAATTTTGTTCCTATGTGTTTATAAATGAGTATAATCTGTAATAATTGATATTATAATAAAATGATAAGACAAATATATTGATTTAATTAACGAAACACTAAATTATTAAAAATTATTTCACTCCATATTTGTTTATGGTTTTAAAAATTATGAATTTTAATGTAAACTTGAATGTTTCACATCTGCCGGGCGTCCCGTGATAATTTTTTTTTTTACTTGCTCTATAGGGCAAGTATTGGTTTCGTGCAGAAAAAAAAAATCGAGGTTTTAATCAAACATGACATTACGATGATAGAGAAGCCCAAAAAAGTGGTTTTCGCCATACCGTCCGTCGGTCTGTCTGTGCGTCTGTGCGGATGTGCGGATGTGCGGATGTGCGGATGTGCGGATGTGCGCTTTTTCACGTCATGCTACAGCCTAAACGGCTTGACGGATTTTCTTCAAACTTGATATATAGTAGTTTGAAGGAAAACGGTTGTCGAGGTTTTTTTTATTTCGTTTTAGCCCGGCTCAAACTGGTACCTTTCAAGTAACGGTTTTTTTCAATTTGGATTTTCTCGAAAACGGCTCTAACGATTTTGATTAAATTTATAATTTAGCTTACTTTAAGCATTTCTAACAAAACTGCGTTTTTTGTTTTTGCCTCAAATGGTCGTAACGAAAATCAGGTTTTAACGGCTTTTTTTCAAATAGCCATAAGTTCACAACGGCTTGATTGAATCAACTAAAACTTTGTTTGACACAGTTTTTAATAGTGTTCTATAGGATGGTTTAGTAAATTTTTCACTGACGCCTTTCTAAACGGTGGCTTCCATACAACGAGCCGTTGAGTTTTAGCCAACTTTTTTTGGTTTTTTCTAATTTTCTCGAAAATGGCTCTAACGATTTTGACTAAACTTTGTGTGTTATATTCTTTTAGTGTTTTTAAGAGAACTGCGTTTTTAGTTTTGGGCTAAAAATGCAAAGAACGGAGATCTGCTCTTAACGGCTTTTTTTCAAATGGCCATAAGTTGTCAACGGTTGCATCGAATTCACTCAAACTTTGTTTCGTATAGTTCCTTACAGCTTCCTATCAGATGGCATTGATTTTTTTTCAGTTTCTCTTTTTTAAATGGTGGCTCCTATACAAAGAGCCACTAGATTTTGGCCAATTTTTTAATTTTTTCTAATTTACTCAAAAAAGGCTCCCCCAATTTTTATAAAACTTTTTATGTAACATACATAGAATACTTCAAACAAAACTGCATTTTTAGTTTTTGGCTATACATGATAATAGCGGAAATTGCTTTTAACAGTATTATTAATTTGGCCATAAGTGAACATTTGTATCATTTATAACACCCAAAAGATAACGTCTTATTTTACATATTAAAGGTTTCTTAACTTTAGCTCCCGTATATCGACTTTTCCAGTTTAAGCCAAATTTTTTTGGTTTTTACCAAATTTTTCAAAAATGAATTGTTCTTATTGATCTAAAAGTTTGTTTTCATCGTACTATTGCACCAACAGAGCAAGTACGTGCGACCCAGTCGTGCATTTTATTTAACTTTTCGAAAAGATATTCCAATTTTTTTTTGAGTATGCCATCTTTTGGCAGTTTGTAGTTTTTTTTAGAAAAAAAAATTAAAAAAAAAAAAATTGAACAAATCGTTTTTGAAAAAACCAACAATAAAAAAAAAAATTTAACTCTTTTATTAAAACATAAAAAAACTGAAAATTTTTAAAACTATTAATAAATACTTCAGTTATAAAAAAAAATTTCACAATAAAAATTTCATCGAAATCTGTGAAATGGCTTACGAGAAAATCAGAAATGAAAAAACCGGTTTTATTAGACCTTTCCTAAAAAATTTATCTCAATCAAAACATAAAATTTTGTCAAAAAACACTATTCAGAAAGTTTTATCAAAATCGTAATAGCCATTTTTGATATAAATGAGTTTTTCATTAAAACTATGTACAAAATTGGAAGCAATTCGGTCCAACCGTTTAGGCTGTATGTGCAGATACAGACTGACGGACTGACAGACATACAGACTGACACACAGGTTTTTTTTCACGAGTCCATAACTTGCCTTTTAGTACCTATAATCGCAAGTAAATAGGTTAAAGTACTTTTAAGAGAAGTAAAGGACAAATGGCCTTAACAAGCAACACTTAAAAATTGTATTTTTTTTTTTTTTTTTTGAATATTTGGAATTGAAATGTTTTCATTTAAATTAAAATAAGAAACAAATTTTCCACAATAACTTTAAAAAGTTTTTCAGTTTACTTAAAGCATGTCCTTGAATAAAGTGATTTTTTTAAAGAGAGATTCTTATTCTAAGCGTGTGTGGATATTTTTCCACTAACTGGGCAACTCAGTGTCTCGTGTGATTTCTTAAACGAAATTTTCAAACATTTTAATATTGATCTTAAATATTAATAAATAATTATATTGTCAAACGTTTGTTAAAAAATTTATGAAAATATTTCTCTCATCATTATTTATTGGTTTTCTAAGTACCGATGCCCTTGTTGGTCACCAATTCAAAAAACGGGTTTCAATAAATTATTTTAAATGAAAGTAGTTGTAAGTAAAGTGGTAAGTAATATTTTTTAATACATTTGTAGTTCTTAATTTCTGGGTCATAATATTGATTACGAATTGTACAAAACAGAGTTAAAGTTTGTTCACAAATTATGAGCCGTCTCCTGGTTTAACTATAAAATGCTACCAATAAAATCTTTTAACATTTCCGCGCGATAATTTTAATGAAATGGAAAGTTAATAGGGTTAAGTTTGCTCCCTTGATGTTTGAGGGCGTAAGCTCCATTTTGTGAAGTGTAGCGCGAACTATTCAAGCGGACAACCACGCAAAAATTAGTTCGAATCACATTCCTCTGGCGAGTACCTATTTACTTGCGATTAAAGATACTATAAGGCATAAGTTATGCATTCGTCGAAAAAAAAGTTTTCAGATAACAATCAAACATGACATTACGATGATAGCGAAGACGAAAAAAGATGGTCTAAAAATTCTGTCCGTCTGTACACTGAAAATAATATTTTTCGTATTAGTATGAAATTCGCTTCGTTAACTGCATTTTCGTTGGCTCAACGAAAATTTAATTGGCTCAACGAAAATATGTTATTCTTCGTAAAATGAAAACTGTCATCACTTAACGAAAACGCTTCATTCGGTGTTTGCCCCTTTTTTAAGATGATTTAAACATTTTTATTAAAACTTTCATCATCGTATGAAACATTTTTAACGATTATCTAATGAAACATTTCGTTAGCATATGTAAATAATCTTACTGAACCTAAATTCTCCATAAAATGATTAAAATCCTTCGTCAATTAATGAACTTTTTCATTTTTTAACGACCGTTCATCATATTATCAACATAATTCATAGGTTAATTAATATTGTGCATCGGCTTATGAAAAACTGCATAGGGTTATAAAAAGATTCATTGCTTGGGGAAATTTTTCATTAACGGATGAAAAATTAATTTCATTATTTAATGAAAATAATTAATTACTTTATGAAATTCAACATTCAATCATCGAAATATTGGGTCATCGCAAATTTTATGTAAGCTTTCATTACCTATTGACAGTGTTCGTTAAGAAAAGAAAACTTACATTTACTTATGAAAATAATTCATTGTTTTATGAAATTTTAAATAAAAATTTTTAATTAACATACATTTGATGAAATGCGTAAAGATATGAAAATAATTCGTGCCTTTATGAAATTTAACATTGAACCGGATCGATTGGGAAGAGAAAAGAACGGGAAGAATCTCACTAGGCCCAGGGTACCTACTTTAAGGGGCCCGAAAATGTTCACTGCAATAAAACGTTTGATTTATTTTAATTAACCGTTAACCGAACAAATGACATAATGGCTCGTTAAATAAAAACGAAATCGGTCTTTAAGTAGCTTCGGGAAAATTGCCAGTGGGACAGTTTTTTTACATTATATTTCATATAATATGTTTTACTACCTTGATCAATGGAAGCCTTTAAAATGCAAACCTTTTTTTGCGCCAAACCCTACTTTTGCGTAAATAAAAATTAACTGGCTGTGTAAACTTACACTTTCACGTTAATTTCAAAAAATATATGCAAGAAAAAAAAGTTAGTTGTATACCTACTTTTCATGCTTATAGCCCAGTCAAATTAGACTTTCACCTAGGATAATAAGCTCAAAATTGGCATTCACCATAATTTTGGTAAGTTGTTCAATGTCAAGGGTCACGAAAGTTAGTTTTTATTAATTTACTCAAAATAGTTAGTTTTAGTGAAAAAATTTGTTCCAAAAACTTGTAGCGGAGGCAATTTCCAACGCAAATGGTTATGAGAGATTTGTTCGTAACATATAATGTTAAACAATTATAGCAATTCAAAGAATCACACTAAACGAAATAGTGTTATATGAACCACTAGCCTTTACCATAACATTATTGTAATTTTCGTAGTGATCTTTTATTGAGATTAAAAAAATGTATAGCCAATGTTAATAACAGATCTACATTATCTACATATTCTACTAATAAAAGAATTTTTAAAATCGGTTTAGTGGCTTAGGCGTGAAAGTCTTACAAACAAACAAAATTACTTTCACATTTATAATATTAGTATGATTAAGTAAGATATGAAGTATGATTTTGACCCTTGTGATACTTGCGATTCTTTAAACTGATGTAAAAATTCGTTTATTAGTAGAAAGCTACATTATCTATATTAACATTGGCTATACATTTTTTTAATCTCAATAAAAGATCACTACGAAAATAACAATAATGTAATGGTAAAGGCTAGTGGTTCATATAAAATTATTTCGATTAGTACGATTCTTTGAATTGCTATAACTGCTTAACGGTAAATGTTACGAACAAATCTCCCATAACCATTTGCGTTGGAAATTGCCTCCGCTACACGTTTTTGGAACAAATTTTTTCGCTAAAACTAACCATTTTGAGTAAATTAATAATAACTAACTTTCGTGACCCTTGACCTTGAACAACTTACGACGCGGACATGAGATATTATGAAAATTTTGAGACAACTTTAAGAACTCCAAAACGAAAGTGTATACCAATTTTCAGCTTATTATCTCTCATTCCTAGGTGAAACCCTAATTTGACTAGACTATAAAACAAACCAATTTTGAGTAAATGTTTTGTGCGATGTGAGCGCGCGTCGTTATTATTTATATTACAGTTTATGAGTTTCAGTGCATGGTGTCGTTATCATACAGGTAAGGATATACTGTAGGTAAGTATAAATTAGTTATCTTTTGTTATGTAAGTATATTAATAAGAAATTGAGTAGTCATTTACAGTTTTGAGTAAATACACAACTTTGTGTTTTTTGTATGTTTTTGGTTGAACTTTAAAATCATTGCGTTTTTCGCCACCTTTATCGAAAACAGAAGCAAGAAGAATATCTTAATGGAATATGATTGAAAAACATAGAAACCTAATTTCAAGTTGACCAAAAACTACAAAATTTGTATGGAAATCAATACGAAATATTTAAGAAGTATCTATAGAATTTCTCTTAATTAAAAAAAAAATTAAAATGAAAGAAAGCAAACAGAAACATTTTTAACCATATATTTTATGGAGATCTAAAAGAATCCACCATCAGTTCGTGCCAGCAGGCGAACCTCTAAATCTTTCTTAAATCATGCCTAGTGCAAATGTCATTGAACAAAGATTTAACAGTTCGTCAGCCGCCAACTAGTTCTGATAGTGTATGAATGAATAGAGCATCTAAATAAGGCTTAAAGATTAGTTTAAATTTTTAGATGTCTCGTTTTCGAGTATTAGATTATTAGAGTTCTTTTAAATTCACTATCATTTGTATATTAGACACCTCAATAAATTAAAACGTTTTAATTCAACAGTATTAAAAGCTTTGTTTTTTCTTTCGGGCCCCTAATTATTTTCCTAGGACTTCAAGTTTATTTTAAGGACCGGCCCTGTCTAAATTCGATACATTGAAACGCTTAAAAATAAAGCTGGATGTAAAACATAATTGGCTTAACGTAATTTATCGTTTAGTAACGAAATACTTTATTACTTTATAAAAATAACTCAATCCTTAATGAAATTTTAGAATGACTTCCCAAATTAATTTGATGTAATTTTTCGTAAGCTAACTAAAACCTTTCATTACTTGTAAAAAATTAAAATACTTTATGAAAATAATTCGTCGCTTTATGAAATTTAACATCCAATAACAAAACACTGCATCATTTTACGAAAATAAATCGTTGCTTCATGAAAAAAAAACATATACGAACGAAAAAATTAATAAGCCAATGAAAACAAATCTTTCCTTTATGAAGTTTTACATTAAATCATCGAAATATTTCATAATCCTGTAACGGTGAATGGTTTTATGTAATTTTTTGTAAGCTAACTAAAACCTTTCATTCATTGTACAAAATTTCCGTTTCTAACGGAAACCTTCAAAATACTTTATGAAGATAATTCGTCGCTTTATGAAATTTAACATCCAATAACGAAACATTGCATCATTTTACGAAAATAAATCGTTGCTTCATGAAAAAAAACATACGCGAACGAAAAAATTAATAAGCCAATGAAAACAAATCTTTCCTTTATGAAGTTTTACATTAAATCATCGAAATATATCATAATCCTATAACGGATATCTTAGATAGGAAAGAACAAGTTGGACGTAAAAAATAATTGGCTAAACGTAACTTTTCGTAAGCCAATAAAAATCTTTCATAAAACATTGAATATTTTCGTTAGGTAACGAAAAACTTCATCAAATTATGAAAATAATTGGTTGCTTTATGAAAATCTACATCAACTAACAAAAAACTGCATGAGCTTATGAAAATAAAACGTTTTTTTATGAAAAATATCATACGCTAACGAAAAACTGCATACATTTGTAGGGAAGGACGCTTCTTTATTCCTCCATTCCTTTCTTTAGTTTCAGATTTCAGTCAGTCTTGTTTTGTGTGTGCTCAGTTACGGTCGGACGCGGTAAAAAATTTACGGACAAAAAAAAAAAAAACAAAGTGAAATTATTTTGAAAACTATATAAGACATTTAAAATCAATAAAAAAGTGTGTGTTAAGTGTGGAAAAGGTTTCTACTATAAGGTATAATAATTTTAAATCAATTTATATATATTTTTTGTTGAAAATATTTATTGTATTTTATCGGTTTCGGTGTTTTCCCCTCTGAATGTAGTTAGTAGTTTAGTTTTCAACGTGAACAGACAATTTCTGTTACTTGATTTTTCTTTATTTTGAAGAAAACAATGCCTCGTGTTTCGATTTTTTCGAAAACGAAATAATTGCGTTTGTGTATTTCATGTTCAATTTCAATAATTACTCTTGGTGAATTTCGTCTCACTGTTATGCCCACATCTCTACTCCTGCACATACATATATGACACAGGCTCGTATAATTTGTTGTTGCTCCTATTTTTTTTTTTTATTGCTTTTCATGGATAAGCCGTTAAATAGATACTTTTTTGTGCCTATGCCTTTACATATGTGTGTACATAACAGTTTTTTGTTGCTCCTTTTCTTATTGCTTGTAGCAATGATCGGCGTGAGCTCAAAAATATTTTAAAATTCATATATACACAGGAAATAAATATGCGTCAAATAGATACTTTTTTGTGCCTATGCCTTTACATATGATTTTTCATAATCACTAAGTCATTTCACCTTTTCTGTGTAGTATGTATGAGTTTGAAATTAATAAAAAAAAAATCTTCCTTTTGTCCGTCCTTCGCAGATGATTTGCTTCTTGTGCAAAAAGGTTTTCTGTGCAGTTGACGACCTTATTAAACATTATAAGAGAAAACATTTTCTTCATTCTAAAAGCATATTCAGATGTATTGAAAAGCCTTGTTATCAGGCTTTTCAGGATTTAGCGAGCTTCAAAAGACATGTTATCCGAAAGCACGAACAAGATACTGTAAATAAAAATGAATTGGGATTTGGAGCTTATAATAAAAAAAAAATCGAAGAAAGAATAAATACACAAGAAAATAATGCTTTGGAAGAAAATATTTTGTCAAGTGATGATTTAGGACAAAGTCACCTTAAAGAATCAAATATTCCAGACGTTTTCCAAGAATTTAATTACAAAAAAAACGTTGATAGCTTTTTTAAGTCAGCCGGTAAATTCTCTTTAAAATTGCATAGCAACAGTAATTTCACAAGAAAAGATGTGTGTGAAATTCAAGAACTTATAAGACTTTTCATAACTGATCCACTTTTGGATATGTTTAAATCATTGTCAACTGCAAAATTACAAAATTCTTGCCCAGAGACTCATAATGAAATTCTAAGTTTGATCACTGAATTTCGAGACCCATTTATAGTATCCAAATCTGAATATCGCTTATTTCAATGGCTTCGAGATGAACAGTATGTGGAAAAATTACACGAGTTTACAATTGACCAATCAATAAATGCTGTTCATCAAAGTGGATTCTTGGCTTATGATGAACAAAAAGTGACGGGTATTTTAATGCCCTTGCGTTTCCAATTTCAAAAAACATTTGAAAGAAAGGGTTTACTAACTGATGTTCTAGCTAATATAAATGAACTAGAAAAGGCAAATACTATGACAAATTTTGTTCAGGGAGAATTATGGAAACAAAAAGCAAATATGTATCCAAACAAAAATCTTATTCCATATTTTCTTTACAATGACGACTTCGAAATAAACAACCCATTAGGCTCTCATAGTGGCCAACACTCAATAAGTAACATATACTATTCATTTCCATGCCTGCCAAAAAAGGAATCAATGTTGGAGAATGTATACTTAGGAGCAATCATCAAAGCTAAGGACATTAAGTCTTTCGGAAACGAAAAATGCTGGAAATATTTAGTTGACGAACTTACTTTCTTAGAAGTCAATGGACTTGATATTATGACAGAAAATGGTACCTTACATGTTCATTTTATTTTGGGATTGATACTTGGTGATAATCTTGGCCTTAACTCTTTGCTTAATTTTAACAAATCATTTGTCAGCACCAGCTTTTGCAGATTATGCAAAATGCTGAAAAATGAAACCCAAAGCGCAAGCATAGAAAATTCCTCCTTAATGCGAAATAGAACTAACTATGAGAACGATATTCAAACAGCACAATCTTCAGAAAGTGGCATTCAAAAGGCATCAATATTTAATGCAATACCTTCTTTTCATACAGTTGAAAATTATAGTGTTGATGTTATGCACGATATCTTTGAAGGAGTGTGCCACTATAATATGTGCCATATAATAAAATATTGTATAGAAACAGCAAGGTATTTCACCTTGGAAACTTTGAATTCTAGAAAAAAAAAATTTGATTATGGGCCTATTGAAATAGATAACATTTCCGGAGAAATAACATCAGTACATTTATCGAAAAAACATTTAAAAATGTCTGCTCGTGAGATGAAAACATTTGTTTACTATTTTCCACTTATGGTTGGCGACTTAGTGCATGAAGACGATGAAGTTTGGGCTTTTCTTTTAAATTTTTTGGAAATAATCGACATGATTCTCTGCTTCGCTATAAGTTCAAATTGTATATCACTTTTGACTGAAAAAATAGCTAGACACAACTTAGAGTATGTTCGCCTTTTTAATGACACGCTAAAGGCCAAGTACCATAATATGACTCATTATCCAACAATATTGAAAAAATCAGGCCCACTTAGAACGTTTTGGTGCTTTCGATATGAGGCAAAACACAGGCAGTTCAAATTGTACTCTAATACAACGACGTCTCGTAAAAATATATGCGTAACATTAGCGAAAAAGTATCAGTTACAATTTGCATTTTATTTGATGGATTTCAACTCTGAAGAAAAGATTAATTTGACTATTGAAACCGATGAAAATGTCTGTACTTATAATAAAACTATATCCGAAATTCTTAAAGTAGAGCCAAAGTCAATCAAGTCATTGAAAAAATATAAACATAATGGGTATTCATATAAAAATGGATACTTTGTTGCGATTTTTTCCAATGACATTCAAATATTTACAATTTTAAATATTTTCAATTTAAATAATATGCGAAATTTATTATTTTGTCAAAAAATCAATTCAATTTATTACGATCCTCACTTTTTGGCCTACGATGTAAAACTGGATGTCCTGGGTGAATTTTCTATATTCAATTTCAATGATCTTGTCGGACCACCATTAAATTCCATAAGAACAGCCAGGGGGAGAACTATGCTCAAAATAAAGGAGTACTATAGCATAAATTTATAAAAAAACAACAATCAAAAATCAAAATGAACTCAAACGAGCAAGTCAATCGAGGAGGACAAAGCGTTTCTCAATCGCTTTCAAGTTTCAAAAGTCAAGATAACCAACTTTTAAATCAAGGCGATTTTGGCAATAACTCAAGCAATATAATACCTGACCAATCAATTAATTCTAATAACTGCGACATCCAAATAAGTTTCGACCAATTATTAAATGAACAAAATGAACAAAATGAACAAACCCCAGACCAAATACTTAATTTCAGTCCCATTGACTCGCAAACCCTTACTTTGGTTGAATATACCGATTTGCCGACCACTAGCACTAGTATGAGCAGTTCCGTTCTGACAGACATTTCACGAGATCAACCACAAAGAGAAGAAGAATTGAGGGAACTTCTGACAAGCTGGAACTTGGCTTGTTTAGTGAACCAATTCATAGGTAAGATAAAAAATTGTAAGTGAAACTCAAAACTTTCAAAAATCTTTTCTACTTTATATAGAACAAAAAATCTTCGTCAATGTCCTCAAAATAATGAGAAAGAGCCACATCCAGTTATATCTTGGCAATATTCCCGATGGAGATAAAATTCTCTTTGAGTACATGCTAGAGCAGTGGCGGCAATCGATCGGTCAACCACTTCTTAAAGACGAACTAAGCGAAAGTAAAACAATAACACCAACGCAGTCTCCAAACACCAGTCATCCTTCATCGCCAAGCTCAAACCCTTTGAGTCATTTAGAGGAATCTGAAACCCCGTACATTAACCTGGCAATGATTCTCAACAATACTGCAAGAGGGCAGTTCCTCGTCAACCACTACAATTCCTGCGAAAAGTTTGGAGAGGAACAGCGCAAAATTCTTATTAATACGATAGTATCGTATTTCGAAGAAAAAAATTGTGTTTTTTCTCTCAGGGATAGCCGAAGGATCGAAAAGGAAATTGTTGAAAGATTTCCCTCCGAAAATATTGTAAGAAAGATCTTTACCAAATCCAAATTAATTCAAATTTACTCTTTTGTCCTTACTCTAATTTCATACTTTTGTTTCCTCCTTTTAACATCAGACAAAAGCAATAGTGTGTAAAGTATTGCTTTTGCCTGTAAACGCACTATTGCTTCTGTCTGATGTATTGTGATACTTTTCCAGGATTACTACCGGACATCATCCAGAGGGCGAATTTATAATAAGTTTTCTAATAATAAGAAGCTGTTTCGCCTTAGCTCCCCCAGTCCTTCTGCAGTGGAATTGGAAAAACACAAAACCACACTTGGTAATTTCACTTATTCTAGTTATATGTACATTGACTAAATGTTTTTTTTTTTTTTTTAATTTAAAGATCCAGAATCAAACGCCGAGGAAATCGTCCGGTCAATCAAGTTCGATAACCTGACTGCGGAGGATTTCGATAGGTACTGGCAGGCTTGCACCAACTTCCGCTTGAATGATATCCGATCTTGTGGTTCGACGGCTGAGGCCTTAGAAAAGTGGCCAGGTTATAAAAAGCCTACTGGGTTTCGACTGGTAAGACAATTTAAAATAGTTTTTTTGTATGCTGCTGTATGCTTTTTTTCATTTATTTTTATTATATTTTTGTTATTTCTTTTTAAATTAACTCATTAATTGATTTTTAATTACAGATTGACATGGACTTCAAGGCACTGCACCCAGATGCAAGTTCGTTTTTGGACAATTGGGCAGAGCAGAGAGCTAAAATAGCTAACTTTTTAGCAACAGACCAAAACCTCAAGGATAGGAGGCTGGTACAGCTTCTGGAAGAATGGATGTGTGACAAAATAGACGAAAGTAAGTTCTTTTTTAAAAAAGCTTATTTTTTATTTATATTGATTTTATGAAGTAGGTTCAGTCATACGCTAGTTTTACGTTACAAAAAATATACGAATGGATTTTTTGTTCGAATTCTATGTTTTTTGGGTCACTGAATCCGAATCTGAAGAAATCCTATAAAATTTTCTGGTGCGTTTTGAGATATTCGCGAAAAACCGCGGAATATTCGCACTTTTTTCGGTTTTTTCCTTATATCTCGGAAACAATGTGTCTTAACTGAAATTCAACCCACAATAAAATGAAAGACCATTAAAATTTCCTACAAAATTAATGTATATTGTTTATTTCTCAGGCGTACTGTTAGCTCGTTAGAGCGCGTTGAAATTTTAACATAATTTCCAATTTCTGTAAAAAAAACAATTTTTTTTACATATGAATTTTGTAACGGTTTTGGAAGGTACTCTTCATTATGTAAAAAAAAATGGGAAATTATGTTGAAATTTCAACGCGCTCTGACGAGCTAACAGTACGTCTGAGAAATAAACAATATACATTAATTTTGTAGGAAATTTTAATGGTCTTTCATTTTATTGTGGGTTGAATTTCAGTTAAGACCCATTGTTTCCGAGACATAAGCAAAAAACCGAAAAAAGTGCAAATATTCCGCGGTTTTTCTCGAATATCTCAAAACGGATTTCTTCAGGTTTGGATTCGGCGATCAAAAAAACACAGAATTCGAAAAAAATATACTTTTTTTAAATAAAAATAATTAATCGAGTAATTTTGTTTTTATTTCAGATTCTAAGGATGCGGTTCTCCTCTACATAATGCATGGATATTTGATTCCCACACAAAAACTTGTGGTAAAGGACACCAACGGGAGAAGATCAACTATTAAGTTTACTATAAAGGACTCCCAGGAGGCGTTCCTTTTTGTGGGCAAATCCGCACAAGAAGTAGAAGACCATATAGAGCACCTAAAGACCAGGTCCACCAGCATCCAACCTTTTTTGATCGGGATAGGGGAAAGTATTATTAAATTAAAAGAATACTTTATTTATTTTGATGGGTTAAAATACAATATTAAATCTTGTATTAGAGGGGTAGATATTGTGTTTAAAATCTTTCACCTATTTAATTTAGAGTACCCTTTACAATGTACCAACTTTTGGACTTTCTTACAAGAATACTTTTACAAAATGAAATGTTCAAAAAAAAATCAAAAAAATTCAATAATGGGTAACCATATACTAAAACATTAAACTTTTTTGCAATTTTTTCAACTTCTTAATAGATATTCCTAAGTTATTTAAAAAAAGTGTTTAGGTTTAGAACGTTGAATAAAACAATGATAATAATACTAATAATAATAATTTTTCTTTTGAAATGTACTACTTTTTTCAAACTGATCTTTGTGGGCTGTAGGGCGCATTCTCCTCTTATTTCTTGCAGGTATATGGTTGTCAACCTTTTTTAAAAGGAAAGCAATATTGGATAATTCACCTAATATAAAGTGCCTTAAAGATACATTCAATTGCTAGCCAAATTTGTCGCGAGGTCATGAATTTTATTCATAGATCAACGTAAGATACATATGTTAGCTTACGATATATTTCGTTGAGGCTATGAATTTTTCATACAGATAATTTTGCTTAAAGTCGCTCGAAACCATCCCAAAACGTAGAAACACACGTAACGAAATTGTGAAGAAAATAAGATTGGTTCTATTTTTCTTCCCAATTTCGTGACGTGTGTTTCTACTTTATGGGATGGTTTGGAGCGACTTTAAGTAAAATTATTTGTATGAAAAATTCATAGCCTCAACGAAATAAATCGTAAGCTAACAAATGTATCTTACGTTGATCTATGAATAAAATTCATTACCTCAACGAAAAATTTGGTAAGCTAACGAATGTATCTTACGTTGATCTAAGAAAAAATTCAATTTCTGAACGAAAAATATGGTAAGCTAATGAATGAATATTACGTTGATCTATGAAAAAATTCATGCTCTGAACGAAAAATATGGTAAGCTAATGAATGAATATTACGTTGATCTATGAAAAAATTCATGACCTCAACGAAAAATATGGTAGGCTAATGAATGAATCTTACGTTGATCTATGAAAAAATTCATGGTCTGAACGAAAAATATCGTAGGCTAATGAATGAATCTTACGTTGATCAATGAAAAAATTCATTACTTCAACGAAAAATATGGTAGGCTAATGAATGAATCTTACGTTGATCTATGAAAAAAATCATGATCTGAACGAAAAATATCGTAGGCTAATGCATGAATCTTACGTTGATCTATGAAAAAATTCATAACCTGAACGAATAATATGGTAGGCTAATGAATGAATTTTACGTTGATCTATGAAAAAATTCATGATCTGAACGAAAAATATCGTAAGGAAACGAAAGCGTTTTGCGTAAATATCTGAAAAAATTCGTATATTAACGAAAATCTTTGTAAACCAATGAATGATTCTACGTTAATCGATGTAAAATTTAATAACCTTGATGAAAAAAATCATAAGCGAATGAACGCGTTTTACATTAATCAATGAAGAAAAATAATTGCCTCAACGTAATTATCATAGCTTTATACATTTTTTACGTTAGCTGATGAAAACAATCATAAATATTTGCAAACTTCTAAAATGAAAGAATTTCGTTAATAGTACGAAAGTTTCGTTGTTTGATGAAGCGCTTTATTAGCGTATGAAGGCCATTTCGTTGAGCCAATTAAATCTAACATCGGCTGAAAATTAATTAAAATTTAATTGTCTCAACGAAGTTTTTCGTTGTATTTACGTAAGAATTTGGTTCAGTGTATGTCTGTCTGTCTGTCTGTATGTATAGACACCTACAGCCCAAACGGGTTGGCCGAATTGCTTCAAACTTGGTATATAGAGTTTTTTAGCGTATTGTACGTTACGTTAAAGTTTATTTTTCTCGGCTTCAACGATTTTGATTTGAAAAAATCACTGTAGCTTTTTAGGTACGACCAATCATATGGCTGAGAAAAAAGTTTTAAAAATGTCTAAGAACGGTACTTTCCATACTTTCCGTTTTTTTTTTTGCTTTCGACTATCAAGAAAACCGCTCAACTGATGCTTTCAAAATTTCACACATATGAAGGTGTGGGTAGCTCAACTTATACTGCATACCAATATTTTAAAAAAATATTTTTGTGTATTTTTAAAAGCATTTACAAGAAATTTTAAAATTAATATTTTGAAAATTGCTCGTTAAATTTTTTTCAAAAATTATAAATAAATGTATTTGCTAAATACCTATGAACTGGAGTTTTTGAATTTTTCTTGAAAAATGTTTTCAAAAAGTTTTTCAAAAAAAACTTTTTTTTCTCAAAAACCGCTCCCCAGATTTTTATAAATTTATTCTCATAAATTTAAATTTATCCAAGAAATAAAATAGCGTACTTTTTTCAGCTCAAATTAGTTTAAGTATTTATTTAAGAATTTTGAAAAATATATTTTTATCAAAATATCAAGGCCCACTAGACCACTGTCATGTATTAGAGCAAGTTCGGTCCACCCAGTCGTGCATTTTATTTTATTTACGTCCTACGACAAAAGCGTAATTGATTTTTTTGTAAATTTCTTAGGACAAAAGTTGTTGTAAGTCAATAATTGGTTACCAAGAAATAGGAAAAGAAGAGGAGGGGGAACTGGAAATTTAACGCTCTACAAAAAATTGAATACGTTTTTGCCGTAGGACGTAAAGAAAAAAAGTAATAAAGGGAAAAGCGGAGCAAGGTCGAGAAATTTGCAGTTTTCCCCCCTCTTGGCCCTCGAGTCAAAGTAGCCTGACCAGGCACGAAAATGTGGAAATAACATTACTATAGGGATTGGGTCAGCAGACCCCAAAAAGAAATCAGCTGTATCTCCGTTAATACTGGGATTAAAGATCTAGTTCACCTTCCTACTTTTACGCTCTTCAACTCTTGTAATGCAATGTTCAGCAAAATGTGCTTAGTTCAAGAGATATTAGTGAAAAACTGAAAAAAGTCAGACAATTTTGAGTTTTTGCCTAAATATTTTTTGTTTTTTTTTTTCTAATTTCTGATTGATTAAGAATATTTAGAGATATTCAATAAAGTTTGCCGACACTTATAACGGGAAGGGCAAAACAACGTTTGCTGGGCCACCTAGTAATAGTTCAGTATAAGTGTGTTTCTCACCTGGCATTTTATATTTGCATTATTGAATTAACGCAATAATTGCAGATATTAAATGTACAATCGTTCTTGTTACTCTCCATTTACGATATAAAATATTATTTCAGCCAAGATAGCTAGTGAGTGGATATAAAAATATCGAACAAACAATTTTAAATCGTAAAGCTGTTGAACAAATATTTGCGGTATATTTTTAGGAGCTCTCATAACGAACTCAGTGACTTATCTTATGTCTTAAATGAAACATGGAGCTATTTCAGATATAAAATTGACTTTTCACAACGTCCTTTAAAAAAATAAATTTTTGGAGTTTTCATGTTTCTCAGAAATATTACAGAAATTTGCATTGAGCTAAATTTGTAATAATTCCTTTGGCATAGAAATGATTTTTGTTTTTAAATAAAGTATTTTTGGTTTTTTTTCCGACAGCTGCTTAGGTAGGTACTATATGCTTCGCTTGAAGTAAACATTTAAAAAATGATTTTCTCAAAATATCTCGTTACAAAAACAGGAAAGATCTTTATTCCTTTAATGGAAAGTTGGACAAAAAAAATTTAATATTGAGCCATTAAAAAATGTATTGCTTTTCTGAACCCGTATTTTATAGTGAGTTCACTTCTAACACAAGAAATAAGCTTCTTTTATTTGTGTTTAAAGCTTCTATAACAAAATTAAAAAAAAAAAAACAATACTTAAAAATGGCCGAGAGAAAATACATATAACGTCTTCAAGTTTTCAGATCCTACTATTTCTGTACTAATGAAGCTAATGAGGATTATAAATAACATAGAATTTGTAAAAACTCGATAGGAAGGAAGTCGAACTTTAGAAAAAAGTCCATTGCAAAGTTACCATCTGAATAAGTCAGGACTATAATGAGACAAAACAAGTGTAAGATGGGCAAAACTGAAATCGTTATTTTACGCAATGAACCTTTATGCATCTAAGCTACCCTTTGCTTTGTTTCCTTTCTTTCATACAAGGACACACAAAAATGTTGTCACCCGATGTTCTTTGCTTATGAATACAAACTTTCGTTCTACTTTCAGATTATGTATGTATTTATTTGATGTCATAGCTGCAACCGCCAAAGTTGGCTCGAAGACGCCTCCAGTGTTAACAGCACCAAATGCACTATTAGAGAGGGTGATATGGCTCTTTGTATGATAAACGCGGTTTTCCGGTGCCCGCAGAAGAAGCTCATTCAGATATCCCCAAAGATGGAAATATGCAGCGTTTTTAAGGATTTTTTTGATCAAATGTCTGCCTACTTGCACTTTAAAAACTAACGGCTGATGATGAAATGCATTTTGTAAGGAAACTTCTTCCACTCTACTCCACCAAAATTCTTTTTAAGGACCGCCTATTGAAGCCCAACTGTATTTCACGTCGTCTGGACCGGTTGATACTCCATCAGTTTTCTCTGCGACATACTCAGACATAGCTGCATTATGCTCAGCAGAACGCCTGTTTCAATAAGCCTGGCTAGAACTAGCGAAATCAAAAAATCATCGAAACAACTATTTCGCGCTCTTTTGGACAATACATAAAAACACAAATATTAATATAGCTTACCAATTTGCATTTGTCATTTCCGATTATACTATTAGAGTAGGAGTAAGTGCTTTTAAAACATAAAACACATAATTTTCATTATTTCAGTCGTTCATTTTTTTAATTTATAACGAATTCATACCTCAGCTCATCTTTCCCATAAACTGTAAGTTTTTCTATTTTTCAAACCATTCCAAGTTCTCATATTTCGCAAGAAGGCAAAGCACTTGCACTAAAACACACATCAATCACCGAGCGTGATGCCCACAATATAATTGGCATTGGATATAAGATATCAGCCCAATACTATTAATTACAAAGTCTAGTCATGCAATCAAAATGTGATTGCCTGCTCTTACTCCTAAGCCTACCACAAAATAATAGATAATAGTAACAATTGTGTCTGGCATGGCACTATTGTTCACTGTGGCGTATGCGTGATTTTTTGTTTAATATTTCATTTCGTCGTCGGTCGGGTCGTCGTCGTTCACCTAATTTTGGTTTATTCACTTATGCACTTGAGATCGTGATATGAAAAATGTGTGCAATATGTTCACTTGTTCAACCTTAACCTGTAAATTACATTACGCAAGACATGAATACAATCAGAAATAAAATCACAGAGTCTTATAAATTTTATGAATACATTTTTTTTTTCTCTGTGCGGCCAGAGTTAATTTATAAAACAGAACACCTAAGAGTACCTACATAATAATAATAATAATTTAAAACTAGTTTTTGGTTTTGGTAATAAGTTTGTCGAATGGAACATGCAACATGAACTCATTCATTGCATTGAGAGCAAGAGGTTCCCAGTAATTTCGGGTTTCGGGTATGATGACTTTGTAGATCTCACGCCAGTATTGGTTAATAAAGTCCAAGACAATGGCATCTGCACCCAAAAAAAATTATCAGAGTTAGAACCAATAAGAAAATATCAGAATATTAAAAAATCTTACTCAAAGTTGGATCTGGGAATAGGCCGCTGGCATAGATCTTCATGTCAGCGATATCAGCATCCATGTCGAACTTAACAATTCGCAAATATCTTTTGCCATCCTTCATTTCGAATTTTCCATCCATTTTCTGAGTAAACGCAACTCCGGCTAAAATGAATTAAGGATTTTAATTAAAATTTCCTGAAATCCCTTTTTACTTTTTCCGTCTTACTCATTGTAACGTTAAAGAATCCCTTTGGATTCATTCTGACTTCATTGAGTTTCATGTCAGCTTTGTAGTTTCCTTCTACATAGACACGTGGTGTAAATGTTTCAACTTCCAAATGTGTACCCTCTTCATTAAGTTGGAAGCGAACATCCTTGACTTCTGAACGGCTAAGTCCATAGAGTTTAGTATCTTTTAGGGCGATGCGTCCCGATAAAACTCCATTGGAGTAATCATATTTAGTATTTTGCAGTGCGAATGGATCGATTGGAGGAATCTTCAGTTCTTTGTTTCCGTGCTAGGTAGTAAAAAAAAATAGAGCTAATGCAATCTACTGAGAACTTGAAGTTTTTGAATTATTAACACTTACGTGGAGCTTGGGAAGCATTTCTTGAAAAACTTCTTTGAGACATTCATTTAACTTTCCTTCATCTGCGCTGCAAGTTGGAATACCAGTTGCTGTAACAAAGGGAGGGGGGAACAAAAATTACTTTATATTCAGATCAAACACGCAATAAAATGCAAAAAAGGGGAATTGCCTGAAAGGGGTTTCGTTATGTCTTTAAAAATTTGAAAATGATATTTTTTTTGACAATACTAGTTCTATTTCCTTCAATTCTTTATTAACAAATCAAATTAAATAAAAAATAAAAAACAACAAAATTTACAATTTATTAAAAAAACATAATTTTTGTCTTATTTTTTTTCTTTTCAGATGCGTCTGTCTGATAGCAAACTGGACTCTATAATTCTCAACGCAACTATTATCCAGTGCTACGTCCAAACGAACGATGAAGCGAGGGAAGACAAAACCATGTTCTACACACAGCTAAACACTGTCTACAAAAATATTTCGAAAGGAATGTTGGTGGACCACCTCAGTGCTATGTTGGCCTTGAAAATATAGGCTTTGACCGCATTCGGTCAGTGAAATAATAATGTTGATATGCATGTGGATTTTTGTAACGCTCGTCAGTTGTTAGTAAATTGAACCCCGTTTCTAAATAAGACCTATCTCAAAGTCACATCAGTCTCCTCTATCACACCAAACCCAATCGACCAGAAAGTCTGACTTTCAGTACATAAACAGCTGCCACTAGCTCAAAAAAAAAATAAGAAATAAATTTCAAATAGTGCACTTTTATTGAGACACCCTTTAGTAGTATGCAAAAGTATAAAGCAGCCCACCAGACAGTGTAGGAGTGGATGAAATTATATATAGTGGCCCCAATTATGACAAATTGGCGTAGATTGCGGAGAGCGCTACGAGAAGAGATACGCAAAGGCTTCAGGCTTTAATACAGCCCCCTGATTTAATCCGGAATTTGGACTTTATGTTAAACACTCCTAATTTCTGAAAGCTGACAATGTTTCGAAAAACGAAACCTTTTCCAAGGAATAGAAAGATTGAATTATCTTCATCCTACCGAAAAAATGTGATCGCCATCATGTATCGATCAAATTTTACCCTTTACGAACAATCCTTGAGCAATCTTCGCAGAATCAAATCCCGCTCTTCCTCATGTTCGTTAATTTCAAATAATACTTTGATCGCATTTATCGTGATGTAATTTTTAGATCTCTTGCTGCAAGAGGTATCCCTAGCAAAACAGTTGCTATTGTACAAGATGGAGACGTTAAAAAAAGCATGGTGTTTCATTTTTAAAAGTTGAAAGCTATCCGATAGATTTGGCGTGTGACAGGCAGTGAAAAGTAGTTTGCTGTCATTGATATTTTTCTAACTTGAGATTGATGCTGTCATGATTTCCGCGGTGGGAGAGGAGAAATTACAGATTTAGTTTTCAAGTCTCTCATAACCAAATAAGCCACCCACTTAAAAAAAAAAATTGGGTAGAGTATAGTTTAAGGATATTATCTATAAAAAGGCAGAACAAATGCACAACAGGCGGAACCAACAACAGTGTATTAATGTGAGACAGAAGACTATAGAGGAGATGAACGTTATACTCATTTTGACTTTCTGTCACTCGATAGTTGCACAGATCTGCACATCAGCAATAGGATAAATAAAGTTCAAGGTGCACTCGCAATCCTTCTTAAAGTGTGGAACTTTAAAAAGATCGCTTTGTACGCATTAAGTTGAAACTCTATGAATATAACGATTAAAACATTTAACTATCCATTTTGTGCATTTATATTTTAAAGATCTGGTGGCCACAAACCATATCCACCAACGAAAAGTGCCTTAATATTGGACATGTTAAATTGGAAGTTGATATCAAGTAGATGAAGCTTCGCTGTGTTGGCTTTAAGCTGAAGAAGCCCGATGATACACAGCGGAACACTGCTTTGGTTAAAGTTAAACGTCAGATTTGAAGACCAAATGAAACATGGTGGTCAACTGTTATAAAAGAAGCTGAGTCCAAGACTCTATTTGAAGTGGTCACAGCTGAAGTATTATAAGTTAGTTAGGTGGTTTTCTAAATCGTATTTATATGAATATACTTTGACAGAACCCAGATTAAATTATATACTTGGAGCAAATGTATCGTATATTGACAAAAATATGAACGGCCTACGGAGCCTCTTAAATTTGAAAAATCATGCTCAAACAATTAAATTTAATTAAAATGAAATCTAATCACTCAATGACAATAATTAACACTATAAGCTAATGATATTTTTTTTTTTAGAAATAATTGATATTAATGATAATTTATTTGTCATTGTAATATTGATGCCACATCAATTAAATCTTTGAAGGCCAATGTAATTACCGAAGATCTATCTATTTTACCATGACATCTAATTACCAACATAGTTTATTACTATTTAGTTTTCTTGTAATTTATTAAAAAAATAACTGAAATTAATTGAAAGCTAATGATGCAGAAAAACATAAATGTTATGGGCAAGGTTTTCAAAGAAAATGGAATGTCACGACATGGTTCTAACTTGAGCATAATACAAAAGTCACCGCTTGTATAAAGTCGGATTATGGTAATTTTACAATAGTATTATAATTTCATGCAAATGCAAAATGATTAATTTTGACCGAACCAACATTCATTGATGTCACATATTTTACTATTTTTTGTATTAAGTAATTGCTATAGAAACTTGCAATGTCACATTGTTCAAAGTACATACTTGTGAAGCTCATTTCAATTATTTATAGTTCATCAAATAACATTTAAAAAAAAAAAATAAAAAAGATGACAGCAGCCGGCAAACTATTAACTCAACAGAAAAATATTTATTTTTATCATCAACTCACGTCAACGACTTAGGTGGTACGTATAATGCATGCATTATTTGTATGCTAATTTATTCTAACTGCGTGCCGGTTATACTCTTAGTTTCGTCGAGGCTGACAAATTTGAATTCAACTAAAAATATACACAAATTTTTTTGTTTGATACCTACATTGCATGAATTACAATTAATGAATGGCTGCCCAAGTACCAATTTTGTTCTTAAAATTTTAGACAGTCTGCCAATATTCAAATTATATTTACAACCGTCAAAATATTAATGATCGTTTCAATTCAGAAAATATGATAGAACTTTGAATTGGCTACGGGTAAATTGTCTTGTATTGATGATTAACATTGGCTTAGACCGAATGCTAGCTTGGATTTATAAAACGTATTTCCTTGACTCCTTTTGGAGTTTTTGTGTCATTAGTTTTAATTGGTAGCCACGTGCTATCGATTTCAGTCAAATGCAAAATTTAGGGCTTGAAAACCTAGAGACATTTAATGGACTCAATACATTGTAAATGATTAGTTTTGGCTATAAATCAGTTCGATAATAGATTAAACTGGCGTATGCAAAATATAAATTATTTGTTTCTTTAAAATTGGAATCATGCTGGCAAATATGCAAGCGCAAGGTCTTGACATCGAAAATAATTATAATGTTAATTTGATTGCAATTTTAATTTTATTCTGCCAATTTTTTTGGAATTAATATTTGATTGTGTTGTAATACAGTAAAGATGTCTGAATTGAATTTTGAATTTGGAACAAGACCTTGAATGACTTATGTAATATAAAAACCTATGATTTAAGTTTATTAATAGATATTGCATATAAGCCAGCGTATCATAATAAATTACTGTTCAGTTCAGTACTTCAAAGGGTGTTTTCGTTTTGTTCAATTTGCTAAATTCTTTCTTACAAATTATTGGTCTGAGAACTTTGACTAAACAGTGAACTAAAAAGATAAATAACGCATTCAACGTTGTTTTTGTTGAAAAATTTTTATCAACAAGGGTCCTTTTAATGACGAACTTATAGATATTTTTAAAACTCCTAATTTTTTTTATAATTTTTTTAGTATCCAAAATATAGTGTTTGACGTATATGGGCATAAAAACTTCATCACATACATATGAATAATAATAAAACTAGAGCTCACTTTAGCAATTTCATAAAAAATGCATCTGACAGCCTTATCAATCAGCCAAATTCCAAAAAACGCAAGCTTCTTGATCTGCGAAGCACAAATATATTGCCATGTATTTCGCTGCACTCATCTTTTTTTAATGACTAAGTTGTGTGCAGATGTCAATTCAAAAAAATTATTGTTTTTCTTGACTTTTTTAATCTGTTGACGTTTAAATTGGGTAGACATTTTTTTTGTTCGTTTAATTTCCTCTGTTTTTCTGTTGCTGAGAGAATTTCTTTCCCACTCTTCAAAATGTGGCTGTAACCATTTGAGTACACAAAAGTAAACTTTTTTCTTTCCAAACTGAGTTTTTAACCTTGTAAACGTGCAAGTATCATCGACCAGAACTCATACAATAGCTGACGAACAGAATGTCACAATGACAGCTGAATAATATCTCTCGCAAATCTATATGTCATAGTTTGAGTCTAGTTAAAGTGACAGCTGTCATTTTTAAATCGCTTTTTTTTTTATTTAAATTTGGTTTTCAAATAACACCAAATTGGCATTAGTCCTTAACCCAACACTCTAGACTTTTCAATTACTGAAGTCGCTGATGTTCTGTCAAAATTGCATTTTGACTATCAGTGTTACACTTCACTGATGAGTTTTAAAAATTGACAAGAAAAAATATTTTGATTACTTAAAGATGTATGTATACCCCTGGTTAAAACCAAGCAGATATTGAAACATCAGAATGATCATTGTGAAATAAATCTTCTACCCTATTAACAGCCCTTTGAACATTAAACGAACAAACCAAAATTATGATCAAGGTTAGGCACCTAATAAGCCATCTAAACTTATTGTGCAATGTAAGTAAGTTGACACAACATTATTAACAAAGTTGATTTGTTGATTAAAAAACAAATTACACAAGAAAAAAACTTAATTAAAAAGCAAAGAAACAATTAATTATTGTTTAAACAGCTAGCGCGGGCGTGGGGGTTTACAACACCGTCTATTAAATCATTTACATAAAATATTGAGAACAGAAAAGAGCCATATTTGATGTAACTTGTAAATGACCTCGAACTCAAAAGAAACAAAAAATTGCAAAAAGAAGAACATGAACGAGATACGCAAGGTCAAAAAAATCAAGATTAACTACTCCAAAACAAAAATAACAAAGTTTTAAACATTTTTTGTTCGACCTGTTCTGATTAAACTTGCGTCTGAAGGTTGAACAACTTTTTTACCCATCAATTTGTTGCAAATTGTAAAACACACCGGGCACAATACCACAGCTTAGCCCAACCTGAAACTGCACTCATCTTATAATCAACTGATTAATTTTATTAACAAAAATTTATTTTTTATGGTCCTTGCCATTTCGAATACGTAGATACTTTGGCCAATTAAGAGCCATGATTTTACAAAATTTTTAAGTGTTTATCATTAACTGGTCTTTCAAAGATCCTTGAAGGATATATTTATTTTCAGCATTTTAGAATCTCAAGAATATAAAAATGTCTGGCTAGGCGAGGGCGAGAATCATGGTCCGGTAGCCAATGATTATAGGGAGTATAGATACAAGATTCCATAAAACCATGCCAGTCAAATAGGAAAAAGGTTTGCGTTCAGTGTCCAAATGAACACATGAGATTATAAATCTCTGTAACTGGTTGAAACACAGTCGGTTGCTTGACGTCATTTTTCAACTATTACATTGCGATAAATGTGCAATTTATAGCGCAATAGGCGAGTAGGGGTACTTTGCCTGCGGCTCAGTAATTTGAGCTGTAACATATAATATGCGTCAGATACATTTTCAGAGAATTACGCACAAAGTAGAAAAATAATATCAGTCAGAAGAAAGAACAATTAAATCAGCATCTTTATGAGCACAGTGTTATTTCTACACAATTTTATCATTTTAACACAAAAATGTAAGCTTTATCAAAAATTGGAAATGTACTTTCTTAAAAAAAAGACTTTGTCAAAATCTATTTTAAGGATACCTTGTTCCGTTTATGATCCTACTTCATCAATCAATTATAAATGTTAATGTGAAAAGTTATGAGATATCAACTAAACGTTAATTATTCAAATCAAGTCTTGGTCCTTTAAGACCTTTAAGATTCACTACACTCACGTAAAACAAATTCCTCCGTCTCGGCTGATTTATCTGCAGCTGATGTTGTTTCAGGAACGCTTGCGCCATAAGCTACAGCACACATAAGTGCAACTTGTATAACAATTAAATTCATATTTTTATTTTGTATTGGTCGAGTTTAACCAAAAAATAAAAATACTTAAAACAACTTAACACAAAATATATTAATCCAACAGATCCAACAACAGTGTTACACGACCAACTTCGTATTTCACTGCACAAAGATCAGAGAGTATCTAAAAGATACTTCGACTCAAGACCTTGTATATATTGGATTGTATCATATTTTTTTCACGTCGTTTCACTTTGTTTTTTACCTATATATTTCTTCTCCCATTCACCGTCATCAATTTAATTACATGGATGGATTGGATATGTTTTGAGAGTTGCAACAAATAAAGCAAATGGAAACTTGAAGACCTCTCCCTCCACTTTGGCTAAGTAGCTAAGTTAGAGTTGGCTTTTAGTATAGCAATCATATGTGTGATTTGAAAATGTTTGCAAAAATTTAAATCAGTAGATATTGTACATAGATACATTGGAGTCAATTTAACTGGTTATTATTTGTTGTTTTTAATGGAAAGACTTCACTAAACGTGCGATTGTTTACCAAACAGGAAAATTTTATAAGATAATCAATTTTGTTAAGAAAAAAAAAAAAATTGGTGTCAATTATTTTGAGCGCATTTATTATTACAAACAGGCTTTATTATACTGCCAATTAGGTTTTTTATTATTTAAATTCATTCAATAATTGCTATTCCATTGGAAGAAAAGAACCATTAATATTATAGAGGTGGGTTTTGTTTTGCTGGTGTGTCAAATAGGTCAAGAAATCAATAGTTTTTTGATAATCATCGAATAATTATAAATGCAATTGTCATCAGACAATACTTAGTCGTTTAATCATGCTGTCTTATAACTGCATTGTGACTTCATACTTTGTGAATATGGTTTTGAAGTTATTTGAACTTCCAACGATTTATATAAGACAATCAGAAACTTCATACTAAGTTTTTTTGATTATTGGAGACTAATACTCCCGTATAGCAGGGAGTGGCAATTTTCTAAAATAAAACGTAAATTTAAAAAAAAACTATTTAAAAATAACAGTATAGGTACCTAATTCCTATTATATAATGTAATGTAAGACCAGATATCTTTTCTTTTATTATATTTTTAAATAAAGTTATTTTAGTGACCCGTTTTAGAAAAACAAATTTGCAAACTCAAAATTTTGAAAAACAAAATCAAACAATTTTTTTTCGAAATTTTACATAATTAAGTAGGTACAGTTTTCCGTGTTGCACTTAAAATGTCTGATGGTATTAAATTTTGACAACGAAAATTGTACTTAATTAAGTAAAACTTTAAAAAACATTTATTTTTATTTTTTTAATTTTTTACTTGCGATTATAGGTACTATAAGGCAAGTTATGCATTCGTAAAAAAAAAATTCTAACAATCAAACATGACATTACGATGATAGAGAAGTCGAAAAAAGTGGGTCCGACAATTCCGTCTGTCTGTCTGTCCGTATGTCTGTCTGTATAGTTACCTACAGCCTAAACGGCTCGACCGATTTGCTTCAAACTTGGTACATAGTATTATTATGACGTCCTACAGAGGGGTTTTTGGAATTAGCATCCTAGCTCCAAAACTAACGGTACCTGCCCTACGATTTTTTGTGAAAAATTAAATTTTCTCAAAATCGGCTCCTACGATTTTGATAAAACTTTCTGAATGATGTTTTCTGTGCAAACTTTATGTTTTGGTTCGAATAGATTTTTCAGGAAAAGTCTTATAACGGTACCTCCCATAGGACCGGTTTTTTTGAAATCCGATTTTCTCGTAAGCCACTTGACGGATTTCGATGAAATTTTTAATGTAGAAGCCCTTTTGTAAACAAAATAATATAAATTGTTAATCTTTCCAAAAAAAATTTTTTTTGAGTTTTTAAAAAAAGTTTCAAAATTTTTTTTAACTTTTGTTTTTTCCAAAAACGGTTTAATCTATATTTTTTTAATTTTATTTTTCTGATAAAAACATCAAAGTGCTAGAAGTTGGCATACTCAAAAAAAATTTGGAATATATTTTCGAAAAGTTTTTCAAAAAGAACTGTTTTTTTTTGAAAAAAAATTTTCGTCAAAATTCAAAAACGTAAAAGAAACCTGATGGCTTACTTCATTTTCTCCAAAAAACGTTTAAGGAATTGATTTTAAAGTGTTTTATAAAATTTCATATAATTTTTTCAACGCTTTTTTCCCAAAATCTCTAGCACCCAAAACCATTTGAACACATTAGAGCAAGTTTGTACGACCCAGTCGTGCACTTTATTTAAATTTTAGTTTGAAAATTAATTTTTCTGAAACATTTCACTAAAACAATTTTATTTAAAAAAAATACAATAAAGGACTTACATTGTTGGACATTTGTACTGTCACGTTGGGGTTGGGTTCAAAGAGTTTCAACTAAGTACGAATTCATTCCGAAAGCACTATTCGAGCTTTTTTATTTTATTTCCGACCTCCAGGTCTGTTCCACCATTGAGTGATAGATAACTACCAAGAAAGATGAACTGAGTAACCTCCTTCATTGTCTCCTGTCTCACAATTACCTGCTTTTGTTGGTTACGGCTCGTGTGCATTATTTTTGTATTTTTAGTGTTGGTCCTTAAGCCAGCCGCTTCTCCGTTTTGTTGAAGTGAATTACACATTTCAGTATGTAGTCCAAATGGCTTAACTTCTGAAATCCATGACCAAATATCAATGATCCCATTAAGTACTGAGTCTATCATTTTCACCGTGATTAACAACGTGGCAGTCATAAAATCATCAATTGTAGTTAAGAACGAATTCGGTGAGAGAACAACAACTTGTCTCCCTCATCGACATGACATCGCAAAGAACGGGATCAAATACCTCCTCGAAGTCGACGAATATGATGTTTGCTCACGGATTATTCGTAAGGTTGTAATGTGATCGACACATGATATACAATTCCAAATCCGCTTGCCATTAGATTTGGAAATATGAACAAAATGGTGATATCACAAGCCAATTGTTACTATTCTTGAGATCACCTTTGTTCGGTAGCTTGACGATAACTCCGCCCTTCCATTTACTGGGAAAGGATTCGTTTTCCCAATCAGCTTTAACCATCTCCATCAGTGTCAACTAAATACTTGCTGCCAAATTGGGGCCTCCTTTTAGAAATTCGGCATATCTGCCGTCAAGTTCGAGTGCCTTTTTTGTAAGAGTAGGATCACGGTCCTTATTTCTATTCTTGTCGGTGGATCAATATTAATGCTTCTGAAAGACATGCGTATATGGCCGGCATTTTGATAATTTTCATTTCCACATTGCGCTCTGTTCGTCGTTGAGCGGTGTCTCGGCTCCTCTTCAGATCCAGCTTCAATGAGAACCATTTCAACCTTTCCCCTCATAGCGTCTCAAATCTCAACGAGAACATTAATAGTTTAGAGCTGGCAACATTTTTGAGGGAGAATTTCAATGCTGCTTGATTTTCACCATACTGTCTCTATCACTTCACTTGACTGTTAGCATGCTGGGAAGCGGTATTGGTTGTGTTCAGGTGTGAGGGGCAGTTTTCAACAACAACAAAATTGACTTAAACAGAAAAAAAAAATATTTTTAAACTCGAAATTTGGATTTTTCAAAATTGTATGTAATTAAGAATAATTTTAAGTTTTTTAATTTTTAAATGCTCTTATTAATTTTCAATACAAAAATTATTTTAGTTTTTGAGAAATGAAAAAAAAAAAATGAAAAGTAGGTACTTTTTATCAAGAAAAACATTTTGTTTGGTTTTACCAAAGTATGATCTGCTCAAATAAATTATTAATTTGGCGGATTATCCCTTTTTTACTTTTTATTGCATACCATTTGGTTTTTAGCAAATTATAATAGAAAAGTAGAAAAGTAGGGAGTAACTAGATTTTACTTTTTTTTTAATGTTCAAATTCACAAAATTGACATGCTCCTGCATGCTTACCTGTTGCCCAAAAATAATGTGTTTTACCTAACCACAAGATAAATATGGAAGGACAATATATTTAAAAATCATTTCTAAATTGCTTTATCAAATCTTCAACACAAAACGATGGCAAAGTAACTGTCGTCAAGGATCGACGGATATGCAATATTGTTACGGTTTAGCGGATGGTTCCAGTCGGGAAGCACAGAGCCTGTACGCTGAAAGGTTCCCCAATAGAAAATGTCCCAACTATTCATTTTTTGCAAAACTTCACAATCGTCTTCGGGAACATGGAGTGCTGGAGACTCGAAGCAGAAAAAGGTCATCTGCTGGATTAACACACAGAGGAACGGATTTTGGATTTAGTACGACGTAATACCACTCTTAGCACCAGAAGGATAGCAACTATGATTGAATTGCCTTCACCCATATCACTTTAACCCCAATGCAAGAGTTGACATCAAATGATAAGATATTGAGGATTGAATTCCGTAGAAAGAAACAGGGCACAACTATATGTGCTTTAAAAGAAAAGTCTGGACAGATGAAGTGCAGTTTACCAGAGATGGAGTTACCAACTCCACAACTTGCATTACTGGAGTTACAACAATCCACATGTTAAAAAACAAAATAAATCGCAGCACCGTGTTAGCTACAATGTGTGACTTGGCATTGTTGGAGGAACGGGGAACGGTACCTAGACCACGTTTTTAAATGGAGAATGCTATCTGCAATTCCTAAGAACCCTTTTGTCAGATTTATTAGAAAATGTACCAACAAGATGGAGCTCCAGCACACTTTAGCCTGGCTGTGAAAAACTGGCTGAAGTGGAGGGGTCCCAGAGTCATTATAAATATTTTGGTCAGCGAGAGCGGTTGTATTGAATGTTTTTCTGGTTGCTGTTTTTTCTGAAAGCTTCCGTATAGCAGCTGTTTTGTAACTACATTGTCAGTTGATTATTCGGATGATTGTATTTTGTAGCTTGTTTTTAATCAACAAGGCCATTAGAAGTTAATATGTTTGATGCGTCACATGTTTTTTTATTTTTTTTTATAAAAAAAAGAATTTTTTCAGATACTTTGGAAACTGTGCTTTTTTTTTAAACTTTGAAGAATCATTACTTTGTTTCAAAAACAAAACGGAATTGTACTTTAAGAGTGCAAGTTTATTGTACAAGTTTTAAATTATGGTTCTATCTTGATCATCTTGAACTTTGTTCGACGTAGAACTGATTTCCACGTATAATAAATAAAATCAATTAATTGCAAGGTAATAAAGATTCAGAAAATTTTTATTGTCAAGAATCTCTTGAAAAGTTAACCGATAATACGAGAATGAATAATGTAGACACTGGATTAATATGCATTATATTGAAGCTTCCAACTTATCTCAAATAGGTATTAATATTCTATAAGTACATTTTGTATGTATCAATTAAGTCCTTTTCACTCACGTTGAATTAAACCCTGTAGACACTTTCTTATTTTTCTAAAACGTGTACTTAAAACAAGTTTTTTTTTAATTTTATAAGTCAGTGGTTAACTTATTATTAGCCTACAGAATACTTAATATTATGCGAGTTTGTGAAGTCATCTGAAGCAACAGAAATAAGTGTCATTATGATGACTTTCCTCAGAAATAATATCTTGGCAGGAGTTCCTGATCTTAGTCTTTATGAATATTTATGGGATCTAGTGTGATTGAAAGCTGAAGCATGACTTTGTTTATTTAAATAGTCAATAGAAATTAAAATTCACTTGTGAAAATATTGACGGAGGAATATTTGTTCATCACATTTTGAATATAATATCCCGTTAATCTAGATTTGTTAAGTAAAGATTGGATGATATGTTAAACCCACCTACGAGTAATTATGCGATTCATATGTCATGTTGACGTCATGCGGCTGATCTTACCCAAACTTCAAATCGACTCAAATGTACATAATAAGGAAGTTTTGACATGTCATCTAATCCTAAGAATGGAAGTCTTAATCTTTACATTATACAGTAAGGGCCTGTTGTAAATCGGATCAAAATTTAAAAACATTTAACCTCCATTCGGATTTGCATAACCAAAGTTAAGACGATGGTTAAACGTGGTTTAATCCACCGATTTTCACGGATTAAATAAAGTTGATATACTGATCGAAAATTTAAAAACCAAGTTCATTGTACAACTGGCCCCAAGTGTTTTATTAGTACTAAAATTTTTTTATCTCTGGAGCAACTCAGGAGAAAATAAAACTGGCCAAAAAATATCATGTGATTTTCTCCTGAGTTGCTCCAGAGTTGAAAAAAAAAATGTTCAATGAGATGAATTCCAGGTTTAGAAACCAAATATCTGAAGCTCCGAACGAAGTTCTCATACTTAATTTAAAGAAAGCTATTTTCCTTAACATGGAACGGAGTTATGATACCTACGCTAAGACCAGGGGTGGAATCGGCTAAGGTGATTTGTGATAAGTGATAGTCACAATCAACAAATTTCGCCTGGCTAGATGATTGTCACATGTGACAATCACATTTTTGTGACTTTTTTTGTGACACCTAAATAGCTGTCACAAGAAAAAGTCACAAAAACGTGATTGTCACATGTGACATCACCTTAGCCAGATGAAATTTGTTGATTGTGACTCTCACTTATCACAAATCACCTTAGCCGATTCCACCCCAGATTATTTTTAAATCCTTGATACATGATTTTATAATTGGAGATAACCCTTACTGTGCCAAACAAATTTTTTTTTTCGTTAAAACACTTCATCGATGAGGGAAACATTCTTCTATATTTAATGGACCAGACATTTTTATCAAAACTTAATCTTATTTGTTGACGAGCCTGGCATTGTCAAGGTTTCAAAATATTTTTGGAAATATATTAATCTTTTCGCATCACATAACACCAGCAAAACTTTTTTCTTGTATTATGGCTTTATTAGTAATAGCAAACATTCGCATTAAATTATGGAACGAGTTACTGCCTCGGCTGGCTTCCAGTAGCGCGATCAGTAACTCCAATTTTCCAATTTGATTGCTTGGATGATATTGGCCTTAAGTGCTTGAATTTCTGGATTGGTGGCATAACAGCGGTGTTTCGCGGTTCCCCACAAAAAAAGTCCACAAGGGTCAAAGCAGAGCTCCGAGGTGGCCAATTGACATTGCCAAGACGTCCGGTAACACAATTTGGTAAATTAGTGCGCAAAAGACCGTTTGTGGAATGGGACTGTATCGCATGGAGTGCCATCCTCCATGAACCAAAGAGGCCCTCCATATCTTTGGCTCTGATTTCATTAAAAAAAAAATTATCTGTTACGCACACCGTTGACCAAAATGTTGTTCCCAGCCTAGTTTTCGAAGAAAAATAATTCAATGATGTCATCACTCATTAATCCGCAAAAATTGTCACTCTCTGTGGATGCATTGGTTTCTCAACAATAACTTTTTCGAGCCTCAGATGAGGCGATTTTGTTTGTTGTGGGTGCTTTATTTCGGCCAAAACTTCTTTTCAAAAAACGCTCTGTTTAGGTTACAAAGCACTCACTTTGGATTTTGATTTTCAATATTTTTCTTCATAACCCCGTTCAATCGACTCATTTCCGCAGAGGTTTGATACTGACTTTTTATTAAAATTTGCTGTCAGTGTCAAAGTTGGCCTTATTTTACTTGGCCTTATTTCACGGCACCAAAATTTACACAGGCTCTAATGGGACAGGCCCACCCAAAATATGCAGGCGTTGCAGTGACTGCACCATGTGGCTCGTCTATTTCTATATAATATTTGATTTGGATGCCTAGTTTCATTGCAGCCACAACAACAAACGGAAAAAATGCAAATAAATGCAATCTGGCATTACTTATTTTGACAGTAGTTGTCTTTCTTCAAACAAATGCAGCGTGTATTCGCACGCACAAGTGTCGAACATTACACCAGTTTGGATAGAGCCAACATGGTCGATTTTTTTTGTTTAAACTGAAAAACTGTTGAGTAAGGTGCTAGCCAACGCAACTTTAATGGAGTAACAATGTTGAATAAAGGGGACTGACTACGAAAAAGAAGCTTATCCTACAAAAGTTGGCCATTCACATCAGTGTACCTTTTTTGAAACTGGTGACACTAGTGCATACGAATAGACAAAGAGTAAACAAAAGAAGGAGTACTTTGACAGAAGTAGAGGCATCAATTTTTTCGATCTGTTTTAGGTACGGAGCTGCATGCAGTCACGACTGCACATCTGTTTTCGGCTAAAGACAATCATGGATGGAAAAGACAAAAAAGTAATAAACTATTCGGAATTTTGGCATTCGCGAAGTTGTCAGACAAGATTTTTCATTTGGGCGCCAGTCCCCTACCAGCAGACTTGCATGACATTTAATTTAGAACTCCATTTGGGAGATCATTGTAATCGTTTGAGTATGACCAACACCAGTAACAACTACTTTTAATGATGTGCAACCCATCATTTGTAAAATAAAAATCGTAAAACGGTTCTGAAACATGTGATTAAATGAGAGTTTAAACCGTGAGTTTCCTCTTGCCAGTTGCGTTTTCACTTGCGTAAATAAATTTTTGCATGCGTGTCTACTTAGCTGACAGTAAAATTTGCCCAAAGTATGTTCTTACTGACGAAAGGAGAAAAGATAAAATATGTTATACATTTGAGTGGGACTTTCTTTTAAACTGAAAAATAGCTAAAGGTTAATTTGAACACTCACATAGTTCATTTTAATGTAACGCCAAATGAAACCCTGTATTTTTGTATCATGAACGCTCTAACAAGATTTAGTCTTTTGTGTTTATTATCAATTAAAGAATTATAATATTTTCCAAATATATGTATGGACGGACATGGACATGAAGTAGCTATCTAGAAGTTTATGACATTTTAAATTAAGGTATCTATACTTATCTACACCAATAAATATTAACAACATCTTTGGAAAACCATTATTACATTTGAAAATCACAGGTAAAACCTTACTCTCGTTTTCAAAATAATGATCTAATCTACGCCCTATAACAATAAAATATTTGCGAATAAGACGCCGATGTCCTTAAGACCAATAAGCTACTAACGCTCGCAATAAAACAATATCTATCTCGTTTGCCGTTATCCTTGCTACCTATTATAGCAGGGGTGTAGGTATTATTTTATTTTATTGTAGTTGTGTATGTGTTAGAGTAAAAAGGCTTAGTTTAAGGGATTTCTGCTCACCCGGAAGCCCAGGTAGCTTATTGGTTTCCCTATAAATAGACAAGATTTCTTGAAAGGATATCAGAAGTGCTGAAACCGTCCTTATAGGCACACGAAATAAATTAAAATCTGAATTTGAAAGCAAAATGGCCACCCAAACGATATTTGATCACAGTTACAATAAAATCAACCACCAAAGAAAACGAAGCCGTGGCGAAGATCGAAATGAAATTTCCTTATGTTCGACCGAAAGTGATTCATCCATAGAACAGGACGATCACATTGTGAATTGCAATCCATCAAAACAAAGAAGAGTCTACACTACCAAGCAAACACCAAAACAGAAATTTAAAACTGAAAAAGCAATAAACGAACTTCGCTTAAGGATTCAGCAGATTAATTTGAATGATACCGATTTGGAGACAACAACAGGGACTGTTAATGTAAGCGACATACCACTTCCAAGTCCATCACCTTCTACTGACTCCAATGGAAATATGCTCAAATCTGCCCTTTCAAAGCGGGTTAGAACGCATCAAGCACAAACAAATAAACAAAAAAACCAATCCTTGTCGGACAACGAAATCAGTGCGAAAGTCATCAAGCTCAGCACCCAAGCAACAACAACAGCAAATCGACGAGTAACATTTGGAGGAGTAAGTCAGGTGAAAACGTTTGAAAGCAGTCCGAGAGAACTAGAGATGAGGGAGGAAGAAAAGTCTACGTTTTCTTCCCAAAAAAAGGACAGAAGCAAGAAAATCAGAGACATCATTGTCGAGGATGAGCAAGCAAACAACGAAACCAGTGCAAAAATCATCAAGCTCAGTACTCCAGCAACAGCAATAGCAAATGAACGAGTAATACTTGGAGGAGTGAAAACCTACGAAAGTATTCCGAGCAAACCAGAACGAAAGGAAGACGAAAAGATTACGTTTTTTTCACGAAAAATGGACAGAAGCGAGAAAATCGGAGACTTCGTTGTCAAGGATGAGCAAGTTAATAAACAAAAGAACCAATCCTTTCCGGAAAACGAAACTAGTGCAAAAATCATTAAGTTCATCACGCCTTCAACAACAATAGCAAATCAAGGAGTAACATTTGGAGGAGCTTCTCATGTGAAAACCTATGAAAGTAGTCCAAGAGAACCAGTACGAAGGGACGACGAAAAGATAACGTTTTCTTCACGAAAAATGGGCAGAAGCAAGAAAATCAGAGACATCGTTGTCGAGGATGAGTGGGCGAATTTCAAAGCTACAAATTTGGGTTTGACAGAATTTTCTGACAGAACAGCATTCAAATTCAAAAAGTAACAGATTAGGTATATTTTTTAGTTGTACATATTTTAGAAAACCGTATTGTGATTTAAACAATTTTAATAAAATTTTTACTTTTAAATTAAATGAGATATTTTCTTGCTTACTTACTTACTTACTTAAAAGTGCCAATTGATGGCACCATAAAACATGGACAGGAAATTGTGCTTTTTCTCTAAAATATGACAAGGGCTAATTTTTATACGGCTGCGACTGGGAGAGGGTCCATGCTTCTGATATGGGTATTCGCAAGAGTTATTCTACGTTTGATTTCCGAGCTGATATCGTTTTCGTGTTTACCTCGAAGTTATACCTGTTAATGGTTTCGTTCTGACCAAGTCGGGGCTGGGATTACCTGTCTTGTCCTCGTTAAAAGTCAGTCATATTCCGCTTGCTGCTGAATCCATGAAAGCAAAGGCACCGGTTATGGCTTCGTTCTTCCTTTCACATTGATGTCGTCAGGAAACCCAAGTAATTTTGTTGATTTGTTATAGAATGTCATCGCAACAACGACCATTATCCAAATTCATCTCGATAATACGTATCCGTTTTGAAGACATAATTCTTCCCTGTGTGTCGTAAGTTATATTTTCTAACCTCTTACGTAAGCATTATAAATAAAATGCACGACTGGGTCGCACGTACTTGCTCTGAGGGTGCAATAGTACGATGAAAACAAAGTTTTCGAGCAATATGAAGAACTATGTTTGAAAAATTGGGAAAAACCAAAACAGTTTGGCTAAAACTGTTAAACCCGATTTACAGAAGCTTACGTTAAGAAACCTTTAATATATCAAATTTAGATGTCATCTTTTGGGTGCTATAAATGATATAAATGTCCGCTTATAGCCAAATTAATAAAATTGTTAAAACAAATTTCCGCTGTTATCATGTGTAGCAAAAAAAACTCAAATGCAGTTTTCTTCAAAACATTTTATATATATTACATACAAAGTATAATAAAAATCGGTAGAATCTTTTTGAGTAAATTAAAAAAAACTAATTTGGCCAAAATCTGGTGGCTTTTTGTATGGGAGGCACCATTTAAAAAAGAGTAACTGACAAAAATGCAATGCCATCTGATAGAGAGTTGTAAAGAACTATACCAAACAAAGTTTGTTTGAATTCGATACAACCGTTGACAACTTATGGCCATTTGAAAAAAAGACGTTTAAAACGCAGTTCTCTTAAGAACACTAAAAGAATATATTACACCAAATTTAATCAAAATCGTTAGAGCCATTTTTGAGCAAATTAGAAAAAATCTAAAAAAGTTGGCTAAAACTGAACCGCTCGTTGTATGGGAGCTACCATTTAGAAAGGCTTCACTGGAAAATTTGCAAAGCTATCCTATAGAACGCTATAAAAAACGATGCCAAACTAAGTTTGAGTCAATTCAATAAAGGCGTTGCGAACTTATGGCCATTTGAAAAAAGCCGTTTAAACCTGATTTTTGTTACGACCATTTAAGCCAAAAACAAAAAACGCTTTTTTGTTAGAAATAACTTAGGTAAGTTAAATTCTAAGTTTAATCAAAATCGTTAGAGCCGTTTTCGAGCAAATCCAAAATGAAAAAAACCGATACATGAAAGGTACCAGTTTGAGCCAGGCTAAAACGAAACAAAAAAAAAACCTCGACAATGGTTTTTCTTCAAACTGCTATATACCAAGTTTGAAGAAAATCCGTCAAGCCGTTTAGGCTGTAGCATGACGTGAAAAAGCGCACATCTGCACATTCGCACATCCGCACAGACGCACTGACAGACCGACGGACGGTATGGCGAAAACCACTTTTTTGGGCTTCACTATCATCGTAATGTCATGTTTGATTAAAACCTCGATTTTTTTTTCTGCACGAAACCAATACTTGCCCTATAGAGCAAGTAACAAAGTCATGTTGTATGATTCTAGAGGTGAAACAAAATTACTTAAAAATAACGTGCACGACTGGGTCGGACGAACTTATTCCAATATGTGACAGTGGTCTTGGGGTTTGAGATTTTGGGAAAAAAAAGCAGGGAAAAAATGATATGAAATTTTTGATCCCTTAAAAATCACTAGTTAAAACGTTTTTTGGAAAAAATTAAGTGAGACATCTGATTTCGTTTACTGTTTAGAATTTTAAGAATTTTTTTCAAAATCGTTTGACTACTTTTTTCAAACAAATTTTTTTTTTTGAAAAACTTTTCGAATATATATTTCAATTTTTTTTGAGTATGCCAACTTCTAGCCTTTTGTAGTTTTTATCAGAAAAATAAAATTAAAACAAAAAAAAAGATCAAACCATTTTTGGAAAAAAAAAAACAAAAAATGGAAAAAAATTTAAATTTTTTTAAAAAAACTCAGTAAAATTTTGTTTGGAAAATTTAAAAATTCATATTATTTCATTTATAAAAGGTCTTTTACATGAAAAATTTCATCGAAATTCGTCAAGTGGCTTACGAGAAAATCTGATTTAAAAAACCGGTCCTATGGGAGGAACCGTTATAAGACTTTTTCTGAAAAATCTATTCCAACCAGAACATAAAGTTTGCACAGAAAACACTATTCAAAAAGTTTTATCAAAATCGTAGGAGCTGTTTTTGAGAAAAATTCATTTTTACTAAAAATCGTATGGCAGATACCATTAGTTTTAGAGCTAGAATACTAATTCCAAGAACTCCTCTGTAGGACGTCATAATAATACTCTGTAGGTACCACGTTTGACGAAAATCGGTCAAGCCGTTTAGGCTGCAGGTGCCGAATCAGACAGACGGACATACAGAATTGTCGGACCCACTTTCGTCGACTTCTCTGTTTGATTGTTATAGTTCCTATATAATCGCAAGTAAAAAGAGAAATCTTTAGATTTGAACTAGAACCTATTCCGCGTTAATAATACTGATATTGGATCTTTTCTTCCAGAAAACGAGGGGCGTGGTTGTGTTGCATCTTTAACCAACCATACCAATTCGATAGCTCAAGTAGATTTGGGGATCGCTTGCGTTCAAATGAATTTGGCAATGCTTGACAAACAAAGGTAAGTGGTTGTTATATTGTATAACGTAAGCAGAAGAGGTCCCACAATTGATCCCTGTGGCATAGCATAGAGTTTTTTGGTTTTGATATATTTCAATCAGTAATAAAGGTGAATATTCATAAAAAGAATAATATTCTCCGACATTTTTAAAAGTATATCGTGTTAAGCAGTATAAAACGCTTTTGAGAAGTCCATTAAATCCAATGTTGGTACAAAGTCGTTCTCTATTTGTCTTGTCCTAATTGTGTAGGTGTTAGACCCGTCTTAAAGAATGTAGTGATCTGTCAACAACATTTTCAGACGCCTTCGAGTTTCGAGATGAAAGGTAAGAAAGAAATTAGTCGATGTTCGTTTTGCTTTGAAACTGACAGCAAATTATTTTGAACCTTTTCATAATTTTGTATAACAGGGTTTGGTTAAACTCGTGTTGAAAATGTGTGTAAACAAGGCTATATACCTAGAAGAAAGAATAATATAATCAAATTTCGGATGCATATTGTCCAGTCAAACATAGCTTCCGATTTTATATCTTTTAAAGGTTTATAAAACTTTTTTGAAACTGAGAATATTGTAAGAACACAAAAAAAATAAAGTGCACGACTGGGTCGTACGAACTTGCTCTAATGTTTTCAAATGGTCTTGGGCTTGAGATTTTCGGAAAAAAGCATTGAAAAAATCCTATGAAATTTTATTAATCACTTAAAAATCAATAGTTAAAACGTTTTTTGGAGAAAATGAAGTTAACCATCAGATTTCTTTTGCTTTTTCAAAATTTAAGGAAATTTTTTTTTAAAATCGGTCGAACAGTTTTTTCAAAAAACGGTTTTTTTTTTAAAACTTTTCGAAAACATATTCCAAATTTTTGTTGAGTATGCCAACTTCTAGAACTTTGTAGTCCTTATCAGAAAAATAAAATTAAAAAAAAATCGATTAAACTGTTTTTGGAAAAAACCAAAAATTAAAAAAAATATTTAAAACTTTTTAAAAAACTCAAAAAAAAACTTTTTTTAAAAAATTAAAGAATTTTTGTTATTTCGTTTATAATAGGGCTTCTACATTAATACATTCATCGAAATTCGTCCAGTGGCTTACGAGAAAATCGGATTTCAAAAAACCGGTCCTATGGGAGGTACCGTTATAAGACTTTTCCTGAAAAATCTATTCCAACCAAAACATTAAGTTTACGCAGAAAACATCATTCAGAAAGTTTTATCAAAATCGTAGGAGCCGTTTTCGATAAAAACTGAATTTTCACTAAAAATCGTATGGCAGGTACCGTTAGTTTCAAAGCTAGAATGCTAATTCCAAAAACCCCTCTGTAGGATGTCATAATAATGCTATCTACCAAGTTTGAAGCAAATCGGTCCAGCCGTTTAGGCTGTAGGTGCCAATACAGACAGACGGACAGACAGACAGACAGACAGAATTGTCGGACCCACTTTTTTCGACTTCTGTATCATCGTAATGTTATGTTTGATTGTCAAAAAAAAAATTTTTTTTTTTACGAATGCATAACTTGCCTTATAGTACCTATAATCGCAAGTAAAAACGTTAAGGTAATGTCTATAGGAAACAATCAAAACAGACAAACACCATTTAAATTGGTTAAGAATATTATGTATTTCAATAAATAAATTTACTACTTGACAATTAGATCTTAAAAATATTTTTTTAATTTAAGCTTAGTCCACTACAATAATCTCTGAAGCTGCAGCTTCGGCTTCTGTCATTTTCATCAATTCTTTAAAATAAGCTGCTGCTCGAATCGCATACTCTGCCATACGCAGATTAGCGTCCTTATATCCTTTATACTCTTCCTCGACGGCTACTTGTTCAATTTTCTTCACTCTGCGACTTTTCCGACATGCGAATGTATTTTTATCTCGGCGTTCTTGTTCCTTGGCACTGCGTTCTTTTTTCGGAAATTTTCGAACCATGTTACTCCGAAATTTACAAATGTCTTCGTAAGCTTTTCTTGGAATTGCAGGCAGATGTGTGTTGAGCTCGACTAGTTCTTCTTTGATCTTAATATGATCAGATGATGATTGAGTTTCAGTTTTGATTGATTTCGATTTGGGTTGTATTTTTCTCCTTTTCGGAGATGGGCAATCACTGGGGGTTTCGATAGGTTCAATTATTTCAGTTTTTATCATCACCTTGTTGTTTGCGGTGAGGACGGTTCCATTTATTGGGAAAATAATTTCTGTTGGCGGAATGGTGATTGGTCTTGGGCAATGCAATTCCTTGTCTCTAAGATCTATTAATTGAACTCTTTGAAGGAAGTCACTATCTGCAGATTCCAAATTTCTTTCCTGAATAGGACTGCTTACTCTCCTGAGTTTCTGGGGATTCGAAATTACTTTTGATGAAATCGAAGGCGCTGATAGGTCACAACAATCGTTCGAAGATGAATTAGTTCCACTTTCTGATGAAAAAGAATCTTGTTCTCGGCTCCGCTTTCCTTGGTCGAACTTCTTGTGTCGATATTCAAAAACATCCTTGTTAGACATTTTAGGTATTTTAAAAACCTTTTTCCTTGATGTGTGATACTTTTTTGGTGTACTCGTGGAACGCTATTGCAGTTCTGATAAATATTTTCATTTTCCTTCTAAATTTATACTCATTACAGCAAAGTACCTGTTAAGGACACTTTCGAAAAAAGGACAACAACCTGCTCTATGTTTTCAAATATACCGATAAAGGTGACCTAATCTGCTCTTAAACAATAACAAGATCATAAAAAGAATGCACCCGGATTATAAGACCATGTTTGCCTCTGATGAATTGATAGAGGTTAGGTACCATACCATACACAATGATGGTAGCTCATAAAAGTATCAGCAAATACGAAATACCGATCGACTTATTTTGTAAATATTATGTTTTTTTGGCATGCGACATTCAGGGATCAGATGACGCATCTGAGGTTTAGGAATTGTTTGTGATTTTGTGACTAAAGTTATTGCAATAACAAGATCATTAGCGAATCACAGAAGTAGGGTGATTTTTTAGCTGGTTTGGTTTTGGCAACACTGGTTTTGACAGCTGACGTGTGTTTAGTACCTTGTGTCACTGTCAAACAGCTTCAGTTTGGTTTGCAATTTAACCATGGATCGTCTTACAAATGAACAACGCTTGCAAATTATTGAATTTTACTATCAAAATTCGTGCTCGGTTCGAAATGTTCATCGCGCGCTGCTTTGTGTTCAGCGATGAGGCTCATTTTTGGTTGAATGGGTACGTAAATAAGCAAAATTGCCGCATTTGGAGTGAAGATCAGCCAGAAGCATTGCAACAGCTACCAATGCATCCCGAAAAAGCCACTGTTTGGTGCGGTTTATGGGCCGGCGGCATTATTGGGCCATATTTCTTCAAAGATGATGCGAATCGCAGCGTTACTGTCAATGGTGAACGCTACCGAGCGATGATAACAAACTTTTTTTTTGCCCGAAATGGAAGTTCTTGACTTGCATGATATGTGGTTTCAACAAGACGGTGCCACATGCCACACAGCACGCGAAACAATGGCGCAATTGAGAGGCGAGTTTGGTGAACAGTTAATTTCACGTTTCGGGCCGGTCAATTGGCCGCCTAGATCGTGCGATTTGACACCATTAGACTATTTTTTGTGGGGGTATGTCAAAGCTAATGTCTATAGGGACAAGCCCGCTTCGATTGACGCACTGGAAGCCAACATCCATGCATTCATTCGTGAGATACCGGCCGATATGTGTGAAAGAGTATGCCAAAATTGGACTTAGCGGATGGGCTACCTGAGACGCAGCCGCGGTCAACATTTGCATGAAATTATCTTTAAACATTAAATTGCAAGGTTCAAACTATCGATTCAAATAAATATTTCATTCATTTTTTCGAATTTTGTGTGTTTTAAAAAAAAAAAATAGTTCTAAACCTCTTAAAAAATCACCCGTTATTATAGTAGCGTGATAAACATGTTTACTTTCGATTATAGGTACTTAGGTATGATAGCCAACCCTACCACCAAATACTACTTCCTCTGCACTAACCAGCAAGTACAGGAATAGTTAGGCAATGAATTTCTCGCATAAGCTTGGAGCTGGAGCCTAACCACTCGAGGGCTACTACCAACCTCCACGACAAGAAGGGCTGCGCGAAATTACATCGATTATTTCCTGCTAGTCCAGCAAAGGTTGTAACACTGGAGCGGGCAGCTGCAAGAAAGCATCAGGTCTCCGGTGCTCAGCAAATTTCAAGCACTGATTTGAACGAGGAGGACTCACCCCAAATATTGGAAGAATACGACAACGAGATACGACGGACGTCGAAGACGTCATTGGCAGTCTGATCACTCAGAAGAACGACGAGCTGTTAGTGTTACGGGAAAGTTAGAGGGTGGAAGGGAGTGTCAAAAGTTGGTGATTTTTACTAGGAATCTTTATTACAGCAACATTTCATGGTGATTCGGGTTTATCCGAAGATATAAGTTAGAATTGTATTTTTTTTTTTTGCGAATTTTGGAAAGTGACCTGTTTTTGAATCGCCATATGTTGATAACGAATACACATACCTTCATCAATTTTTGTACTATACAAATTGTAGGAAATTTAATGTTCTACAAAAAATTCAAAATGTTTTTGTAAGGAAAAAAGTTATTGAAGAAAACTGTGCAGTCCCTCCCCTTACAAGGCCATCGAGATCAAAAACTTAGCATAATGTTAAAGTTAGCTATCAATGTAAAACATGCCTAAGTTCCTTTAACTCACGACCTTTTACCACCTAAACCCACTTTTTCCGACCAGTCGACTGGACTTAATCAATTAAGACAGATAGTTTTCAAATTCACGACTCACATCATAAAACTATGTAGCGCAAGTCACTATTCTGAGAACAAAAAAGTGCCACAAACTGTTCAAGCGTGCCTACATGAAAATAACGTTTTCCTTTTTCTTCGGTTGCAAAGGACTTTTATCTTAAATAAAATAAAGGGATAACTTTCAGATGCGTCATCGCTATACACCGAAGATAAGATAATAGTTACAACACGTACTTAAAAACAAACAGCATGTTGTTGATATTTTTGAAGTGACAAACAACATTTTTATGGAGGGATTTCAAACACATGTTTGGTTACCTCAATCTTTTTTTAATTACCATGTTGTTGTTTGAAACAAGTATATATTGCCAAAATTTGATAATTGAACATTTTCTGATCCTTTTGTCAGGTAGTTAACTGATTCGCTTTTGAATGTCAAAACACATTGTCTTTCATAAGAACGCTGCAAGATCAAGTCGCTGAACACAAATGGTGATCATGATGTGATTCACGATCGAAATTTGAGGTAGTTCGGTGTGAAAAACTTGCAGAGTTGCGTGATAAATGTATGTGAGGCACAATTAAGAAAATTTCGATCACGAAAATTGCAATGCGTATTGGAAAATCTTAGTACACGAAAATTTCCGAGTTTAGTCAATTGCAAATGTCCTTTTCAACGCTTGGAATGTTAAATAAAACCGGTGAAATCAGATTTCGGTTATTTTTAGTTTTAACCAAAAACTAAGAGCACACTTAACTTTAAAATACTAAAAAATAAAACAAACCAAGTAAAATCAAAATTGCTTGAGCCGTTTTTGAGAGAGTCGGTAAAAACTAAAAAATGTTTTCCACCAGTGATGTGTAGGTACATAATTCTGCAAGGACTATAAATCATTCAAATCGAAAGGGAAAAAAACTATCCGCCTGGGAAAACAATCCTCCAAATAGAATCATCAATATCTATAAAGCTATTAACAGACTATACTGCATCTGAAAAAAAATTTCAAGAGTCTTACAACCTGTTGAACTTAGAATTAATTGTCAGAAAAATCAACAATACAATATTATTCTTAGCTCCTCAGCTTGCAATTCGACTAATCAACAAGTAACTTTGAATTGCTGACGATGGGCCACACAATCTCTTCTCCAAACACTATGAGCTTTGGGAGCCAATTCTTCGTTCTCACTATCTTACATAATATGTAAGTATTCAGCCAAATTTATCAACATGTTGGAAATTATCTGAATTCCAACCTTGTCAGATAAAACATTTTCCGGGTTGATATCTTCGACAATAAAATTTTTAGACTTTGGGAAAAAACCTGCCAATTGTGCTAATTGACAATTTAACATTATTTTCAATTTTCAGCAGAAAAATCAGGGGAACCCTAACAATATTTGTCAGACCTGACAACCGTCTGTTTAACGCTTAAGGTGTGATTGTAAAATGGTAGATACAAATGTTGAGCGATGCAGCCAAACAAGTTTCGTCAGTATCCTTAACGTTAGCCATTTACCTACCATTTAAAACTGGAACCAACAATTCTGGCAACAAAGGAAATCCTTCAATGCCTGCAGCTCTATAAAATTTGCTAGCTTATTTCTTGAATTAATCTATTTTGGCTTAATTCTTTCCGAGAAATTATTTATTATAAAGAGTTGCACACAAAACAACCTGTAAATATTTTATTATCACATAAGCGGTATAATAAAAATAAATCAGCGGCATTTGCGTCATCATAAAATATGAAATTGAGCAAGTTGGTGCTACCTTTATGTAGTTACATACCTAACCGTGGAATCTTGGTACCTGTTGGAACTATGATTGGATTCGAGGGATTGCTATATTTATTAGTTTTATGATTTTTAAAAACACAAACAAAGGAGTAAACTTCAATCCTAGTTTTCGTATTGAAGGTTAGCATACCTACTAGGCATTTGGTTACATAATTTATGTGTATGACATCTCATAAATCCTTTCTTTCAAATTAAAACTGTCATAATTCTTTTAAATCTCATTTTCTTTGTCATAATCTTTGTTTAACATACTAACTTGATCTGATATTTTACGATATACAAATTACGATGTTGTGACATGAAATAATTAACTTAATACTTTTATTAAGCCTGATGTCTATACATAGTTTTATTTTCGTACTAGACGAAACAAATAAGCAATCATACAAATTTAAAAGACCTTGTAAGCTGAATTCAAAAAAATTAAGATCTGACGGGCTTAAAGATTATTTAAAACAAACATAAAAACGCGCATCACTAGTACGACCGCTTGATTTATAGTTATTTTTACAATTTAAGGAAGGTACTATGAAGCTTAATGAAGCTTAGACCTTAGATTTTGAAAAAAAACCTCAAAAATGTGCTTTGGGAGAAATTTTCACGCCAGGAATATTGTACTTATAGCGAGTTTCATTCAAATTTGGAAGATTTGTTCTCAAAATGGAGAATTGCTCCTTTCAATGAATCATGTTTCCATTTTATCGATTGACTGACACACACCTTACTTTGACATAACACTCAGAAATACCAGGTATGCACAGTTGATCCATTCAAAATGCAATTTTGGTGTCTTGTGACGTCACAATCATCATTTATTCTTATTTTATTATTTTAATGAATACTTTTTTAGAATTTAGAATCCAATCAAATTGTTTTACAAATATAAGATACTATGAAAATCAAAAGCATATTAAAATTAATAAATTTATTTAATTCATCCCTACGAACAAAATTAGATTATTGTGACGTCACCATAAAGTCATCATAACTTTCTTGGCAGTGTATCCATAGCAATTTGCCTTTTTGTCATTTGATTTTTGTCTTTTGTGATTGGAAGAAGTTTATATTCTATTATACATATTGTTAATTCATAAATAAAAGGATAATTAAAGTAGCTATTAAGTTCTTCGTTCGTTATTTGTTTTATTTATCATAGGTATCTGGAACGATTTCACAACAAATAACAAAAACTAACAAATTATTTCTCTTTTGACGTTTGACAGAAAAGTATTCAGATCAAATCTCCCATCTCATCACAGATCAAATTCTTGGTGTTCAGATTTCATCTAGATTTGATCTTTTTTTTGTATAGAAACTTTCAAAACTAAAAAAGATCGAATTTTTTGACATAAAGAGCTAATCTTTTCTTGAATGGAACTCGCTATTAGAAGAAAATTGCATAAGAACATTATTGTCAAAATACACATTATGCAATTATACCCGCGCCTATTGAAAATCCCTTTAATTTGGTGGTATTTACACTATGTATATTTCAAGGGATTTGAAATATCCTTTGAACACTGAAAAATGCTGGTTTTTCGCGTTAGGAAATCGTAGCTGTCATCATTTTTCATTTCAACATATGTTGACACTAGGGTTTTCGCGTTCCCGGCTTTTTGGGCTCCCGGGAATTAGGAACGATTATTTTTAATTCCCGGGAATTCCCGGGTACAAATATTTAATTTAAAAAATTCTCCATCATCGGATGATATTTAAATAAATAATATTAATAGTTGCTGCTCCATTTTTAAATAAATTGCAAAATATTTTTTTGCAAATAAAATGTGCTTTTTTCACACCACAATGAAATAAAGTGCACGACTGGGTAGTACGAACTTGCTCTTATGTGTTAAAATGGTCTTGGATGGTCTTGAGATTAAGCATTGAAAAAATCATATGAAATTTTATTAATCACTTAAATATCAATAGTTAAAACGTTTTTAGGTGAAAGTGAAGTTAGCCATCCTTTCCTTTTACTTTTATGAATTTTAAGGATTTTTTTTTTTTCAAAATCGTTGGACCGGTTTTTTCAAAAAAAACCGTTTTATTTTTAAACTTTAGGAAAACATATTCCAATTTTCTTTTTGAATACCTACGTCAACATCTAGCAGTTTAAAGTTCTTATCAGAAAACAAAAATTTTAAAAATTTTGAACAAATAGTTTTTGAAAAAATCAAAAAAAAAAACTCAAAACAATTTTTTTTGAAAAATTAAAGAATTATTATTATTTTGTTTATAAAAGAGCTTTCATACTAAAATTTTCATCAAAATTCGTGAAGTGGTATGCGAGAAAATCTGTTATGAAAAAACTGGTCCTATAGGAGGTGTACCATTATAAGACTTTTCCTGAAAACCCTGGTCCAACCAAAACATAAAGTTTACTCAAAAAACACCATTCAGAAATTTTTTTAAAATCGTAGGAGAAGTTTTTGAAATACATAAATGAGTTTTTCATAAAAAATCTTATGGCAGGTACCGTTATTTTTGGAGCTAGAAAAATGCTAATTCCAAAAATCCCTTGTAAGACATCATAATAATATACTATGCACCAAGTTTGAAGCCAATCGGTCCAGTCGTTTAGGCTGTAGGTGCAGATACAGACAGACGGACAGACAGAATTGTCGGACCCACTTTTTTAGGTTTCTCTATCATCGTCATGTTATGCTTAATTGTCCAAACAATTTTTTTAACGAATGCATAACTTGCCTTATCTAGTACATTTACCAATAATCGCAAGTAAAAATAATTCCAACTGACGTTTAGGAATCCCAATTTCGTTATTGCGTATGAAAGTATGTGTAAAACAACTCAACCTGCCAAAACCATACACATTTTTTTGATAATGAAAGTACATTGTATGTACATACATATTTTGAAATATTTTAGAGTTTAAATAGATTAAAAAAGTGTAAAACACCTTAGGCCGTATTCATAGATGATGTTTAAGTTGTTGCTAGCTAAACTGGAGTTTAGCTTATGGAAACTTCATCAGGTAAACTCCAGTTTAGCTTAGCAACAACTTAAACATCATCTATGAATACGGCCACTTGTGTTTCTATTCAATATTCTACAAGACGATACATGGGTTTTAAAATACGTATACGTCGTATTATGTAATTTATTGACTGTAAATTGATTACCTATCTATCGAATTTGTTTCACTCTCATTTTAACGGATTTTCCTTAAAATGACGCAAGATTCCACCAAAATTTACATCTCTTTGAACATGTTTCTTACAAAATCTTATCCTATATTATGCTTTATGCATCGGAAGTTTGTTCCCCTTACTAGATTGCAGTGTGTCAATTTTCTTCCACTTAAGCTAAGCCCCATTTATAGAAATACGGGTTTAGCTGCCATGACACACTATTTTCACTTTCCGCTGAGTAGTTTTTCTTACCAGCACATTTCCATTGACATAAGAGTATGCCTTACTTTGTTTGATGTGTCTACTTGTTACGACTTTAGTAGTTGCTATTGTACATCAAGCTTTGCAAAAATGTATCTAACAAATTAAATACTTAAAAGTCTGTCTGTTATCTTTTTATTCTTTCTGTTCTGCTGGAGTTAGATACATATTTAGTAAAGCCCGATGAGTCAAATAACCCGTATTGAGTGAAAAAATAATGGAAGCATAAAAAACTACAAGTAGGTACTGGATCGCCTTGATTCATAGATTAATGCCCTGGTTGATGTTGAGCCGATCAAAGTTTACTTTTCAAGCCATTGGAGCAAAAAAATATTTTAAATCTATATTTTGCCGGTTGTTAATGATAGCTCTTGTGCATTATTTCTTAACAATTTCCCACTGAACTCTGGTTGGACAATTTTTTTTTTAGTAAAGATGACTTGACGTAAAGACATCCCTACATTATTATTAAATCATAACTATAATCTATTGGATTGCACAATTCTTTCATATCCAACATAAATGACAGTCTTTTACCATTACCTATGTTCAATAATGGGATGTCAAAATTATGGCAATTACCATACCTATAACCCCACGAGATTTTCATTATTTTCTTTGCAATAAAATAATTGGTATATTAACTTTGCATAATCAAGTAAAAGTGATTCCTTTTTCCTATAATGTTGGTTGGTTGGGGAAAAAACCACTTACTTCACACTTAATTGACTTATATAGCACTTTCCATTGGAGGAAAAGAAGCGTCAAGATGTCTTCTGGACCGTTCCATTGGTAAGCAAATGACACTTCTGACGGTTCTGAGAATAGAATTTTGCTTCTGGATTTGAAGTCAGAATCCACTCAAGAAGCACAGATACAAATATAACTCAAATGTCACCCATGGAATACTCATTGGTTAAGGTCTATTCACATGCAACAATGCCGAAAGTTTTGGCATTGTATATATAAACTATAGTACTACCACTTGAGCTGCGCCATCTATCGACGAAAAACTAAGCTCTAAAATAACATGGGAAGCAACAACAACAATTAAAATGGTGGAAATTGTTGTTGTTGCTTCCCATGGTATTTTAGAGCTTAGTTTTTCGTCCATAGATGGCGCACCTCAAGTGGGAATACTATAGTTTATATATACAATGGTTTTGGTAATGTCGACACATTTGACATAGCTAGTTAGTGTCGTTGCATTTATAAACTAGTATTCCCACTTAAGGTGCGCCATCTATCGACGAAAAACTAAGCTCTAGAATACCATGGTAAGCAAAAACAATTTCCACCATTTTATTTGTTGTTGTTGCTTCCCATGGTATTCTAGAGCTTAGTTTTTTTAGTCGATAGATGGCGCACCTCAAGTGGTAGTACTATATAGTTTATACAGGGTGCGCCAGAGAAACTTACTTATTTGAAAGGTCAATAAAAAAAAAGTACTTCAGTTATTGTTTTAAATTTTTTTTTATTTGAGAATACAATATCCCAATTTGTTTTTTATGCAGTCTTAAAAATGACATCGGATAAATGGCGACCCCCATTGCGCATACACTGATGAAGTCGATTTTTGAAATTCGTATCTACTCTTCGCAGCATATCAATCGGTATGTTGGCAATGGCGTCGCGAATGTTGTTTTTGAGGTGTGCTATGGTCCGTGGTCGATCGACATAAACCAGGGATTTCAAATAACCCCATAAAAAGAAATCGCATGGAGTCAAATCTGTGAGGAGGAATTTCAAAGCGAGCGCGGAAGGCACGTTGCGTAGCAACAAGTGAGCGACCGTTAGAAAAGAAGCTCTCAACTGCGAAGGCCCGCTGCTCTCTAGACCAGAGCATGATGGCAACTGACTGGAGGGAGAAACAAACTTGGGAACTTCCCCCTCCAGATGCGCCCCCTCTTGCCCCTCTACCCGCCCAACTCACCGCGCGGGAATTTTTTCAAATAAGTAAGTTCCTCTGGCGCACTCCGTATAAACAAATACATATTTAATACGATAAAGCAGTAAAAATATTTTAATACCGCATATCGAGCTGCGCAGACCACTTTGACATTGACAAAACTTGTGAAACTGATGTGTGCGAAATGCGAATACTACATTGTGTCAAAATTGAGCAGAAGCAACTTTGCTGGTTCCATTGGTTTTCAGAATGTGTGGTTCCCTGAGTGAAACCAATAAAGTGCTATTAGTGTTAAAATTGAAGTAGGTCCCTAACACAAATTGAGTATACAATAATATTTTATTAAGACAAAGAAAACACACATGTTGAAAGATAAATCGGTAAATCATGGGTGTGACGAATTAACCGTTTGCGAGTTAAGCAAAGTTGAAAACATATAAGCCAGTTGATCAAAATGCAAAATAAAAACATAAGCGAGAGCTACAGTACGTTTGCAACGAACTGTTGGATACCCTATTCCCTATTTTTTTGTATGTGTATGCGTTCGGCTCCCGCAGCCAGTCGATGTTCCAGTTTCAGAAACAAAATTCTTCTTTAGCAGACAGAAACAAATTCAATAACATTAATTTTGTGTGGTGTGATGTTCAATCAGTGGATGATGTGCTGGCGCAATAAAAAAAGGCGTGCGCCACGCCCAAAGTTAAAACTTTTTATTGCCAAGGCAATTGGTATGAGCTCAGTGACATTCAATTTTATTCTTGCAGATCGATTTGAACAAAACAAGACAAAACTTAAATTTTTAAAAATTAGATTTTGAATGGAAATAGCGATTATGGGTGTACTTAACAATTCTTGGACCCCACTCTGCTAGGTTACCAAGGAATATAAATCAAAGTGCTCACCTTTTTACTTCAAAACTGCGACCGATAGTTAAAAAACATTAAAAAAGTGATGCATTATACGACTTTTGACGGAAAAGCCCCTTAAAAGCGGGCGTGTCTTAAAACTTTGAAGCACTAACTGCGCTTTGATCAGTATTTAGGCATATGTGTAAAACTACAGCTGAATCGAGTAGTTTTTAAACAATCTTACCTGAACAAAGGTATTTTATCAAAATCACGCCTTTAAAAGTGGGCGTATTGAAAAAATTTAGATAAGAAAATGTAGAGATATAATTTTCAAATAACAAACGGAAGGAAAAAGGCTTAAATTCTTTCATTAAAAGTGGGCGTAAGCCACGCCCAAAATTCAAGAATTTCTCTTCATACACAAACATTTTAGTTTCTACTAAGAGACGCAAAATTTTGGCTTACAGATTCATTATAAATACCGTCTATCTACAAAAACAATTTTTGTATAAATTCTAGTGACAAGTGTGTGTCAGCCACGCCCAAAATCAAATCAATTTTTTTGATTTCATACACAAGATGTTTATGTGCAAGTAATACCCACAAAATTTAATGTTTTTCGCTTTAATATAACAATTGTTATTTTATAAAAACAATATTGATGGTTTTGTATGAAAAATGGTCGTCAGCCACGCCCAAACTGATTTTTTTTTATTTAATTGGAAGGAAGTTTACCTAAGTATACGTGTGCAAAGTGTCAGTGTTATGCTTTTATCGTAACTGTACAAAAAACATAATTTAATTCTACCAAATTGAGGTTGTTCAACAAAAATGGCGATTGTGGGCGTGTTTGTGGGCGGATTTTGCCGGTTCAAAAATTTAACCTTACTCTTGAACCAAAGATTATATATACCAAATTTAAGCTTTCTAGCTCAAACATTGCGACCTCTAGAGAGTATACATACGGACGGACGGACGGACATGGCTTAATCGATTAGGCTTTTGATTCTGAGTCAGAATATTATATACTTTTCTATACCTAACCGTATTATTTCTCTATGTTACAAACTCCACACCAAATACAATACATATACCCATTCTATGGAATAGGGTATAAAAAATGCGGAATTACTTATGCGAGTTAATATTTTAGCGAGATGAACAAAAGGCAAAATGTCAATTTGCCAAAAATGATATACGCGAGATAATAGTTGGCGAAATGAAATTCGCGAATTGTTGGGTACCCATTTTTTACATTGTACATCCCTGGATGGCATGTGTATTTTTTGGTTTTACCATTGTATATGAAATCTAGATTTTATATACAATGGTTTTACTTAATTTTTTGTTTTTTGATGCAGCAAATGTGTAAAAACAAAATTCATTTAATTAATAAAATAAGGAGTTGGAGTATATCAAGCTCGCTCTGAACGTCCTCTTAACCAATTGTGTTCAGAGCGCTCTTAACTATTTATGGAACGAATTTAAGCACGCTGTTATTTCTTTTTTTATGCCAAATGAAAAACCTGATGTTTTTTTTTTTACATTTAAAACACTTCGTCGGCCATTTTAATTTTTTTTTTAATTATTTTTTCTTTTTATCAAGTGAATTGGCTTGGAAGCGTCTCTTTTTTGACGTTTATATTTTTGTTCAGCTTTTAGCTCAGTCTACCCCATGTATTTATTTGGAGCTCGTAGAGCGCACTCTGAACACACTCTGAAGGAGGAAAGAAATACGAAGTCTCTGAAGCCAAACATTTTGTTTTGACAACCCAGGCTCTGCTGTGAACTAAAAAAGAAAAACACCTAATGTAGAGCTCTCGTTTCATTAATATTTTTCGATGATGACAATTCACAGCATGTTCCTTTGTATTAGAACCTATAGTAATATTACTTGGGGTTTAGCTGTTCGGCCGCGGGCGGCAAAACAGGACATTAACTCATTTCATATTGTAGTCGAAGAAGGAAGAGAAAAGAATATGTCTTTAATAGGTCTTGCTTTTTTTTCTCACACCATTGCCGCCGCGCGCCGTAGTGCTCTTAAGCGGCAAAACAAGACATTACTAAAAACTCCCAAGTGAGGTTCAATAAAATAATTATGCAATGACAAAATGTAGGTACTGTATGTCATTTTGTTACAATTTTGCACTTTATCTATTAAGGTGCCTTTACATGAAGCTGCAAGCCCTGAGTTGCAAAAAAAGAGGATGCAAAATCTATAAATCGTACTTGTGTGATAGAGAGGGAAGGCAAAAATGCAGACGACCAGACGACTTCATGGATGCAGATTATAGGAAAATTATAGATGCAGCTTGAAAATTATAGTGAAGACGAACATGTTCATTTTCATCGTCTGCGCCATGATTGTTGTTGTTGCATTTTCGTCTGCATTTGCAGCTCCATGTAAAGCCCCCTTTGGGGCCAGTTATAGCGACACGGAAACCCAAACCGGAAAAATTTTCAGATGGAAAATTTTGTATGTTATAAATTGATTTTAAACACAAATGCTACACTGATCGATGCTAAATAACTCAGAGAATTTTTTTTGCTAATAAAAGTTTCAATTGAACTAATATTTTTTGTTAAAAATGTATTTATTCTTTTTTATGGTTAAATTTGGTTTTTCGCCACAGCTGATTGACAATTCCACCAAAATGGAACAAATAGTCTTTGCTGTTTCAATCCAATTGTTTTCGCTTTCCACTGGAAAGTGAGCTGTCAAAACATTGTTTTCGTTGTAAATTGGGCCATGAAAAGTTTTTCGTTGCAATTTTTGAACAAAATATCATAAGTCAGACTGAGACAGAGGCACTGACCACTGACTTCTGTTTGACATTTATCAAGGAAGTTGTTTATTCACACGCACCGAGCCACCAGTGTCGCCAGCAACGCAGTGTCGTAATGATTTGTAATGTGATTTTTTTGGTAAATGCAGATTTGTGGAAAGAGAATTCTTTTAAAATTAATTTTGGATTCATAAATATTTTATTTTTATTTTTTTAGGAGAAACATACAAACATAATTTAATTAATTTAATTTAATTAATGAATTGATTAATGTATTTTTCCGCAAGTGAACAAATAAATGTTAATTAAAATCATTATTTTTCTTATATTTTTAAAGTTTAGATATTAAGAACGTCAAAAGAACACAAATAAAGCAATAACAAAAACAGATCAAATCAATTGTATGTGGTTTTTTCTTGGAAATGTAGATTTGATCTGATTTCCCGTCCAAAAGAAATTGAAACAGATTTGGTCTGTTTTTGTAATTGTGTTAATTGTGTTTCTTTTGACGTCCTTATTATATATAAACTATACAAATATAAGAAAACTAATGATTTTAATTCACATTTATTTGTTCACTTGCGGAAAAATACATTAATCAATTCATTACACTCCTTTATTTATTTAAAAACTTTAATCACTTTTCTACAAAAAAAAAATTTCCACAATTAATTTCACAGAATTTAAAAAAAAAACAGATTTGACGCTTGAGAAATGTCAAATTATTTAAGTATATGTGCAAATGTGTGTTAAATTTGATCTGAAGTCTGATCTGAGATCGAGAAAAAATTGATCCGACGCACCAACAAAAATCACATAAGAATCGATTCACACTATAATTTCATTTAAAATCCTTTTTCTTGCTCACTCTCACTCATCCGACTTCGTTTCACCCCGAAATAATTTTTTAGTAGTTTTTTTTTTCATCTCTATTGAAATTTTTACACAGTGCAGACAAATTAATACACTGCGTGCGTGTAGATAAACGCCTATTTTGTGAAATGTCAGAGTAAAATATTTTTTCTGGTATCGTTTTCTTGATCGCTATAAACGCTAAGACCGAAAAAAATATTATTTTCATCTCGTTCCACCCTTTTCGGTTTGGTTTTCTGAATCGCTATAACTGGCCCCTTTGTACCAAACCAACCCTATTGTAACAGATACATAATTAGAACGGTGAAAAAATGTACTTGATTTTGAAATTGGTGTCAACCAGATTTTGTCATTATTTGTGTGAGTTTTGCTACAGATTAGAAGAATTTGAGTTCACGATCTGCAAAAAAAAAATCAAAATTCGCACTTTAACAAGACTACTTGTTGCACCAGATCGTTAATATCCCCATATTGGCTATTATTTTCATTGCAACAAATAATGTGGGTTCTTACTTTACTTACTTACTTACTTATATAAAATCTATACACATAGATAAATCTAATGATAGCAGCGGCGCCTAGTACCCACTGATTGCAACAGTAATTACTTCATATTCAAAGTACTTACTGTTGCGACGAGTTCCTCTAATTCCCAGAACGATGATTGAACTGGTTGGCGCATAGGTGGCGGTGATTATGTTGTATATGTACCGACACTATTTTTATTATTTTTTATTAGTTTCGTTGAGTCATTTTTTGGTCTACTAAGCCCAAATTATCGCGTCAATCGTAGAGAATATTAAAAAGGCTTATTATTTAAAAACTACACCTACTATTATAGTTCGTATAGCAAAGGTGGGTTTCAAACATACTAAAACTGAATTACGTAGGTAGGGACAAACTGATTAACACATTTTTTCAAACGACATTTTAAAAGAAATCAGTTAACATTGAAAAGACTACTTTACAATGCCATCTACCTGCCAAGTAGTTACTACTTTTCACCTCTATACTTCCCATACAAAAAAATGGTGTAATTCAATATTCAACTCAAATGAGCCGCAAACTGAGGATGTACAGTTAACAGTTCAGTATAACTGTTTGATAGCAATTCGGGCGCAGTAAAAGACAAGTGAAATTATTAATTTGGTATTCTTTTCCTCAAATTTAATATTTAATTTAATTTTTCGTCGAATCGAATGCTTTTAAAATGTTAATTAAGTTTTTAAGTGAGTGGAAAGAAGTGTGTAAATTCCATTGAATTTCTTTATAAACGATGGGTGCTTGTGATAAAAAAATACTCGTAATCGTCGACAATTTGATCTTTGAGTGACTGTGCGGGTGATTTTAAAATAAAAAGTTTTGAAACAAGGTATCGGTTTGTTTTTTGTTTGTATTTATATTGTGTGTACATATTTAAAAAAAAAAATGATTGTTCATCTTGGAAAAGCTCGTTTCTGCAAAAATGTTAAAGATTTGCAACGTTACCTAGATTTTGGTAAGTTTATGCCTCTTTTTTTAGTTTTAAATTGCACTATTTATTGTGTTGAAACAATCTGTTCACATAACCAATACAAACCCTTTTCGACTTCCAACTTTTTAATTATAGTTCTGGACATACCTGTGCCTGTTGTATGTTTTATTGTTCTACTGCCGCCAAGGTTTTACTTTTATTCTCATTATCTTGATCTTTTAAAGGATAAACCCCTCTTGGTGGGGAGCGCTTGGTAAAGAAGAATAATTATTTAGAGAGAGCAGTTAAAAAGAATCTGAAAGCAGGCCAAGTCTAGATTTTGGTAGTTAGTACCCATTATGGAGCCCAGGTATCAATTCTACTCCTTATTGTGTTTTTGTCCCGTGTATTCGTTTTCGTTGACCCAATTCCAACTTAATAATTTTATCAAAGTACCAAAATTACCTTGGTAAGCCCTAAGAATCGAATCTGTTGCGAAATCATAGGTAGAATAATGTTCGGACTCCAAAAACAAACATTTTTGTTTTTTTTGTATTCTTCTTTAAATAAAATTAGTTAACAACCAATACTTGATTAATTTCCTTTGCTTGTTCTTAAAGTCCAATTTGGTCGACAGACCATTCACTGGGTTGACTTCCAAGTCAAGCATACGCGTCAACTGTGCCTTCTGGTGCTCCTTGTCGAATTTGATCGTAGACTGTAGAAAAAGAAAATCAATAATTTTAATTTCAAAGCCTGATTTAGTCAATGAATCTTACGGACCAAGTTCATCAAAATGCTAATGCAGACTGCAATGAAGTCAGCCATTAGACCAAAGCCAAGATGTACCTTCCACTCACCAGAACCAGTCTATAATTCGGCGAAAGTCTGGTATAAGGAAGCCCGGCACAGGTAACACTTTTCTTCGTGAAGAGTTCCTTCCAGCTCTGCTGTTCTTTAGCTTTAGCGGGCAGCGCAAAAATCTCATTGTTTGTTTTTCCCTGAGGCGTATAGCAGGCTTTGGATAACCGCCACGGTCATGGTAGTAAACGAAACCACTTCAGTCGTAGCCGACAATTATTTCTTGATGTTGTATATAATTAGAGATTTTTGTTTATGTTTTATAAAGAAAAGTTATGCAAAATTGGAAGAACAAAACCCACCTTTCTTGCGTTTAAGGCGTTTGCATTTTGTAATAGTATGGTTTGCTACTTTGAAACGAAATTAAACAAAAACAAAAACAAAAACAATGCAAAATTAAAATTACTTTGGTAGAACGAACTGCTAGAACGAATGACAGCTGAGCAGAATGACGTTTAAGTGCAAGAAATGTTAATGGCGTCGATGGTGCATGAACAAAATGGAGTCATCGTTTCGTTACCAACATATAGATGGCGGTAGTAAATGCAGTCGTAAAGACATTTAAGCCGTGTGCACATTGGCGAAAAAATTGTACTTAATTTTGAGCTGGTCAATATTTTTACTTTTGACATCCAAAACAGACCAGTTACCGAAGTTTGTTATCTTTTTGCATACAAGACAAAGATCAATAACCATGTTGAATTCGTGCGGAATTTTGTAGTTAAGGTGGAAACGCAACAACAACAAGAAGATGAAGATGTTCGATTTCACAACAATTTTCAAGCTGCATCCATAATTTTCCTATAATCTGCATCCATGAAGACGACTGCATTTTGGCCTTCCCTCTCTATCACACAAGTATGATTTATATATTTTACATCGTCTTTTTTTGCAGATTTGAGAAAAGTTTTAATGCAAAAACTTTTCTTTAATATAAAGTAGACATAGACGTTTTGTTAAGGTTCCTTTTTTTAAAGATATAAGATTTTGGAACTGTTTTCAAATAAATTAAATATTTTGTGGGAGTATTTAGGTGTTTAATTCTATGGGTGTTCCACTTTAATGAGTTGTTAAGACATCTACTATGGTTTACAGGCAAATCAAACAAAAATACACACGAATATAGCGTTCAGCTCTCTGCTTTTCCTTATTCATTTTCTGTCTCTACGCCCCGCTTCTTTTTCTTGTTCTTCTTTTTCTTTGTCTTCTTCTTCTTCTTTGTCTTCTTCTTCTTCTTCTTCTTCTTCTTCTTCTTCTTCTTCTTCTTCTTCTTCTTCTTCTTCTTCTTCTTCTTCTTCTTCTTCTTCTTCTTCTTCTTCTTCTTCTTCTTCTTCTTCTTCTTCTTCTTCTTCTTCTTCTTCTTCTTCTTCTTCTTCTTCTTCTTCTTCTTCTTCTTCTTCTTCTTCTTCTTCTTCTTCTTCTTCTTCTTCTTTTTCTTATTATTATTATTATTATTCTTTTTCATTTCCGGAAGCTGCTATTTACTATAAGCACCAACACAAACTCCTCTTGTAGCGTACATAGGGTGGCAACCAGATCCTTCCATTTCTCTCTGTTCCTAGCACGGTATCTCAGCTGTGGTCATGAATTTAAATTTTAGGACCGATCTTCCTTCATGACAGAGTTCATCAACATGCATTTGCACGTTTTGCACCACAGATTTCACGTTGAATTCAGAAATTCAACATAGTAGTGGGAAGTCGCCTATAATGGGCCCCTAAGATAAAATGGCACACTTACTAGAAAACTCATAATCGAACATAATTAACATGTTTTGTGAATACAGTTCTTTAGTTTGTCAAACAAAACTGACTTCAAGCTGTTATATAAACTGTGTCTTGGCTTCACCAAAATGATGACACAATTATTTTGGTGACATTTTTAAAACTCTGAAACTCTTTAAAAACATTTAATTTTGTAAAAGTAAGTTTAAAGTATGTCTTATTATTTTAACAAAATCAGTTGTTCTGGGTAGGTTTCAGTTTGTTCAGTGTTAAATGTTTAATAAAAAACACCAAACGGGCAAAATGGCCTCCTCAGTACTTGGCCAAAACGGTACAGTGCCATTTTAGACAAGTAGGTACTCATGTTTCAATATCTTTTGTATCAAAAAAGGTCAGAAAATATCAACTGTCGACTAGCAGACAGTCCTGGTCAACGATTTTGAGAAAAAAATTCTTAAAATTCTAAACAGTAGGTAAACGAAATTAGATGGCTTACTTCATTTTTCCAAAAAACGTTTTCATTTCATGTCATTTTGTCCCAGGTTTTTTCCAAAATCTCAAACCCCAACACCACTGTCACACATTAGAGCAAGTTCGTCCAGTCGTGCACTTTATTTTTTATTGATGTAATTTGAAATGAAATGTTGATTTATATTTTTTTCTTTGATTTTTTTTATGTTTATGTTCAATTGAAAATGGTTTTTGGTTTACCAGGCAATTTAAGTGACTAGAATTTAAGGACCTTTTGAAAATTAAAATTTTTAAATACTTCTTGAAACAATTTTAGCTTATTAAGCTATAAAAAACAAGCGATATTGATACAATTTTGAAAAGATATAACATATGAAAAATGAAACATATGAAATTTAAAACGATTTATAAGAAATTGTCCTTAGGGGGCCATTTTAGGCCAATTTCCCCTACCAACTGTTATTTTTGTGGGATAGTTCTTTTAAATCTTCGCTGCAATAAAAGTCTTTAAGCTTTGTGTTATGTATTTAAGAACCACTTTATTTAGTTTCGTAATTATCAAACACAAAAGAAAACAAGTCGTTCTTGCTGCTCAAATCGCGAATTTTTGTAAATTTTTGGGTTGATTATTAATAAAGACTTTGAATTGCTAAAAAAAAGTTCAATTTGACATATCAACAATCTTAACTCATATCATAGAGGTAAGTTGGAAATATAGTAACAAATCGTAACTAATTAACATTTGAAACTTCAACGTGAGTTTACAAACGCTATTATGACGTCATATAGTTACAATGTGATGCTTTTTTATACTCAGGTTGAGGTTAGCTCATGGATGTCCAAGGTTGTTCCCAAAAGAATGCAAAAACTCAGGGTTGAAGAGTCTCGAACTCCGAAACAACAATATTTTTATTAATCTTAATTTGCTTAACAGATTATTTCATATTCCTAATGACAATCTTACAATAAAAGATTACAATTCAATTCTTATGATATGTTAGATACTAGGTCTGTGGAGATTCCTCTAAAAAGGAAGGGCTCCACGACAATAAACGAGTGGCCTAATGCCGATCAGCGATCCACTGCGACCAACAGCGAAGTGGGAAGCTGATAAGAAACGGTTGAGCAGGGCTCGGTCTATAGTACTCCTAAGGAAAGGAGTAGTCACGACAAAAAACTGGTAGTTCCAAACTAGGTATATGGAGAAGCTTACGAGAGCAGCAACCCCACGACAATAAACGGAGGTCAGTAGAGATTCCTCTAGAAAGGAAGAGCTCCACGACAATAAACGAGTGGCCTAATGCCGATCAGCGATCCACTGCGACCAACAGCGAAGTGGACAGCTGACAAAAACTTTTGCTTCAAAACTTGATGAGGCTTCTGCTGGTATTCCCCGCAGCGTACATTCGTGTGAGAACTCTAGTCCCGGTTTTCTATTTGCAATAGAACTTCTTCCAATGGCTGGGAGATCGAGTCTGATTTTCCATGCAAATTTCACTTCTACTTATGTAATTTCACTGAAAGGAGAGACTGTGAATTATAAAGTCAAAAGTTAAAAATACTTGCAAATGTGTAAATCGTTTTGAGTGATGACTTTATTTGACTGCTCTTCTGGTTTAAGTACTTGTAAGTTTGTTGTCGGCGGTCCAAATCAGCGGTGCGGGTGGAGGGGTAGTCGGAATTACCTCAATCGAATGCAGTGTTGGCGTTACGACACGAGTTGGTGATTCTTTTATTCATTATAATGAATAATGGTATGGAATCCTTGTCTCAGCGGCGGCGGGCGGTCGGTGGTGGTTATTATTTGGCTCTAGCCTCACTAATGGTCGGAAGGCAGAAGGGCGCAGGAAATGTGTAACTTCGTTACAACAAATCGTAACTTATTTGGATTAAAGGAAGGCCTTTTTGTTGACTTGTGTTAACAATCGTTGACTATGGTTAGAAAAAGAAGTCTTCTATTGACATTCAAGGGCTTCAGTTTGTATCAAGCAAAGGGTGATTGGAACTACTGTGTTAACCTACAAGGTCGTTAGTAATTTGTCCAATCTGAGCCAAGATCTCACATATCACTGCACTACCAACCATGTGAGCTGCTCCATACTCGTTTCGTAGAACCAATTTACAATGAGCATCAGTTTCATTTCATTTAAGCCCGATTGTCGATTTAATATTTCTTTTTCAGGTCTGCAAGTTAACTAGACTGAAAAAATGTCATGTCTGACCAATTCACACATCATTTTCCCACATTTATGTATGCACTTAAAGTTTATTTTTCTGTTTACCATTAAAATCAAATTGAAAACCTGAACAAGTCTAAAGGTTAAAAATTGAATAGGCTAATAATCCATTTACGATGTGGAATACAAAAAAATCAATTCAATTAAACGCCTCTGGTCCGAAGCGATAGCACCACCAAAATTCAAAGAACCGACCTTCAACAGCTTCCATGATAATATTTTCGTGTTAGACATTTAAATAAACATAGCCCTTTTTTTTTAATTCCCAGAGTACACAACTCTCGTCCCTTTGCATTAAGATTAAACCTTTTAAAATAGAATTTTGTAAATGCTCCTGGGATGATGTTATGATAACCTATTAACACCATTCATTCCCACAGGCAGTTCTACAGACAGGAATTATGATGATGATGATAGGTACAACTGACAGACACATGTATCTTTGCTTCATTTGATTTTCAATTGTTTAATTTAAAACCGATAAATGTATAAATATCTCTTCGAGTCTGGGTCGTAATTTCCTTTATGTCTGCTTACTTCCAAATTTTCATTATCATTCAACAAAAGTTTTCATGTCAGTCGATTCGACAACTTTGACGCCTTTCAAAATCAAATCCTTTTGTTAGGATCGAAGGAACTTCCAACTTCCATTTGATATTGATTTAACATTCCTCCGGAATTAAAATTAGAGATAAGTATCATAAAAATGGCCCAACAACGAGGCTGGGGTTTTATATATGTCTATCTTTTATCTTTAAGAAAGTGTATTATAGATACGCAAATGATAGAATTTAATGATCATTTTTATTTATTTTATTATTTCTATTTAACTGTCCAAGGACTTAACAAAAATAAACTGAAATAAGAAAAAAAAAACTTTTTCGTTTTGAATGACATGGAAATTGGAAAAGTTTCCTCATTGTCCTTTTGTGTCTTTGACATAAATTTGGGTTTGGATTAGGATTAGGATAGATTGAGTTATGTTGTCAGAAAACTTGATTTTAATAAATCAAGGAGGAATATAATAATTGACATTCAAATTTAACTAATTAAACTGGCGACAAGGCTCAGTGACTGGCTGTGTAAATTTAAAGCCCACCAACTTTGGAAATCATAATCCATTTTTAATTGCTTCACCATGGACTTGGACACTTTGTCCTCGCCCCAGTCATCGTCATCACAAAATATTATTAATACATGAATGATTCCCAAAAAAAGAATAAAACAGGAATCTTTTAGCAAGCGTTCCAGCAGGAGCATCTGGCACTACTACAGCTCTTGTTTTATTCCATGTCTTTTTTTTGTTGTTGGGAAACATGAGATAAGATCTGGACACAATCTCGGCATCAGATTCAATGAGTTACAAAATCATTTAACAATCCGTGCGGTTGGTCTTTTATTCTCCATCAAAGCAACGAACGAACGTTTGGGAATTTTTGACTTTGGTGGGCCAACTTTTGGTAACACTCATCAAGAGAAATGATTTTCATAATTCGAGAAGATAAACAAGGATGCTGTAACAGGATATTATTTGTGAAGTCAAGAGGCAAGGAATAACCACTTAGGAGGTTAATGTTGTCATGTTGACTCCTTGAATGATGAGGTGTTGTATAGTGTAATGCTTTGTAGACCACCTGATGAGGTAGCTAAGGAAAAATTGAAATTGAATAGGGAAGTTTTTTTTTTGTGAATTGACAACAAGCGCCAGGTGGGATCTTTATTTTAGTTTCAGAATTTGTTTGTCCTCTAACCGGGTTTAAAATGTTAAGCTTAAAACTGCGTGGGGTATAGAAGCTACACAAAATTTTTAAAAGTACTTTGGTGTCCATCACGTTCAAGTAAATAACAAAATTTACAAGAATGTATGAGAATATAAATTCTACACGGGCAGCTGATGCGAGCCATCGGCCAAATTGAGGCATGCGACAGATGAACGAACAAATTTGATGCGATGGAAAAAAAGTTTCACTGAATTAAAGAGAGTGTGCCGATAAACTCGCTTCGACTTTTATAAATTAAGCATAATTTCGAGTCACCGTGTTTCACTGATTTTCCGACTGCATTCCTGGTTTTTCAAAATCGGATCTTGTGTGTGTACGAATGTTGCAAGATCGTCATATGACATTTGCATTGAGATTGAGTCATTGGTTTTGCTTGCATCCATTTAGTTGAACCAATTGAAGAATTTCCTATGTAAATGTGAAAGACGTTTAACAGGGTTATTTTTGTTATAACAAATTCAGGCAAACAAAACAATAAATTGCCTCAAAACCGAAAAATGATAGAAAAGTGTTAGAACAGCCGTGAATGAACTACAAATGAGGTCCACTTTTTATTCAAACTTAAATTAATACATTAAAAATTGCGGTCTGAGATTCAAATTGTGACAGACACACATTTCTCAAAAACCTGCTAAATTCTTTTTAACGAAAATTGTCAGTACAGGGCTTGTGGTTTTTCGATTCAGTATCGTGATAGTATATTCACATTGACATTACTATCACGACACTGAATCAAACAATCTGCGTCTATAAAAGATACTTATACCCACTGATTAGGGTACATATAATATGTTTCCTGTGGTAGCCATGTTTTTCTGGTGATACCTGTCAAATTTGTTCGTTATTCAGATATCGATGCTGAATCAACATAGCAAGCTACAAGACTGAACAAAGTTCATGACCATAGAAAACGCGGTTATTTCGCTGACTGGGCTTCGGACTGTTTCTAAGTGGAAACCAACTTTGGTCGAAGTGGGATCCGCATCCAAACGTGATATCTTCCCTATACTGACAATTTTTGTTGAACATATTGCTTACAAATGTGATATACAATTCAAAGAAATAATATTTTTTGATTATGCCTCAGTGAGTGGCTGTGTCAGCGGAAGCTACCTGAATTGTTGCGAGTGAGAAACCTAGCACAAAGTGAGCGATTTTATTCATCTCCCTGTGTTGCCTTCTGAATAACTGGTAAGGTAAGCCTACAACTCAGATGTCAACTAGGTTCTTTTCTTCACAAAGCAGCCTGAATTCCTTGCACGTAAGCCGACCACGCTGAAAGTATGCCTGACTAATGGAACCTCAGCATTGTGCATCCTATTCAAAAAAAGGAGACACTCTAAACTGCGCCAACTACAGAAGTTGAGGTATCACATATTAGTCTACTAAATGTCGCCTATCAAATCCTGCCGGCCATTTTGTTTAAACGCCTAAACCCTTTCAAGCGTAAACTGATTGGCTCTTATCAGTATGGTTTCTGGCCCGGTAAGTCAACTGTCGACCACATTTTCACACTTCGACAAATTTTAGAAAAGACCCAAGAATTCCAGATCGATACTCACCACCTCTTTATCGATTTTAAAGTTGCCTATGACAGCTTGAATAGAATCGAGCTATACAGAGCCATGTCACTTCTTGGCATCCGTTCTTAACTCGTTCGATTGTCCAGGATGACTATGGAGAACTCGCGCTGCTCCGTCAAATTTCAATCCGGAGGGCCGCCAACGCAGTTCTAGAAGACCAAATATAAGGTGACGTGATCAACTGGAGGCCACTGGCTGTGCAGATTGTTGATTGAGGCCTTAGTCCACAATGGACTGTTTGTGCCACCTTAAGTAATTGAGTAAGACCGACTTCAGGTATCGATTGGTACTCATATCTCGCAAACAACAATCCCACCAATTTTGATTAAAATAATAAAGAAACTAAAAATATATATAAATAAAGTGCACGACTGGGTCGTACGAACTTGCTCTAATGTGTTAAAATGATTTTGGGTGCTTGAGATTTTGGGAAGAAAGCGTTGAAAAAATCATATGAAATTTTATAAATCACTTTAAAATCAATACCTAAAACGTTTTTTGAAGAAAATGAAGTAAGCCGTCAGGTTTCTTTTACGTTTTTGAATTTTGACGAAAATTTTTTTCAAAATCGTTGGACCAGTTTTTTCAAAAAACAGTTTTTTTTTTTTAAAACTTTTCGAAAATGTATTCCAAATTTTATTTTGAGTATGCCAACTTCTAGCACTTTGTAGTTTTTATCAGAAAAATAAAATTAAAAAAATATAGATTAAACTGTTTTTGGAAAAAACTAAAGTTAAAAAAAATTTAAAAACTTTTTTTAAAAACTCAAAAAAACATTTTTTGGAAAATTTAAGAATGTGTATTATTTCGTTTATGAAAGGGCTTCTACATTAAAAATTTCATCGAAATCCGTCAAGTGGCTTACGAGAAAATCGAATTTCAAAAAATCGGTCCTATGGGAATTACCGTTATAAGACTTTTCCTGAAAAATCTATTCCAACCAAAACATAAAGTTTACTCAAAAACCCCAATCAGAAAGTTTTATCAAAATCGTAGGAGCCGTTTTTGAGAAAATTTAATTTTTCACAAAAAATCGTATGGCAGGTACCGTTAGTTTTGGAGCTAGGGTGCTAATTCCAAAAACCCCTCTGTAGGACGTCATAATACTACTATGTACCTACCAAGTTTGAAGCAAATCGGTCCAGCCGTTTAGGCTGTAGGTAACTATACAGACAGACACACGGACAGACAGACAGACAGAATTGTCGGACCCACTTTTTTCGACTTCTCTATCATCGTATTGATTGTTAGATTTTTTTTTTTTTTACGAATGCATAACTTGCCTTATAGTACCTATAATTGCAAGTAAAAATATATTTTAACTTATTTGTGGGTAATTCACTTATTATTTTAGCCAAAATAAATGTTATAAGATATATACATAACAAATATTTCTGGGAATAAAAAAGACCATTAATCAACCCTAATATATTTTTTTGTTGCAATTTATTATTAATTTTGTTTTCGACTCTGGTTCTTGTGGCTATTGAACTCACATACCAAACATTAGAAAGGTCAATTAAATCTTCTCAAATACTACTAATTGAATGGCTTCAATAAGTGTATATTTCCTAATGAACCATTAATTTTGGTTTTCTTAAAAAAAAAATTACATAAGCTTTAAAATGTATAACTGCTTTGAATTCGAATGTTTTTATCGAACACGACTGAGGTTGGTGAGTTCAAGTTGAAGGTTTTCTATTCTAAGTTCATCTCATTGGATTCTCACCTTGAACCATTGATCACAGACCATAACCTCAGTCGCTCCATTTATGTAACAAATATACACTTTTGTTCTTCTCTTCAGAAAAAAAAAAAAAAAAACACTTAATGGTGATCAAGATTCCAAAGGTCATAAAATGAAACTTCAAAATGTTTGTATTTACATAAATAAAGTTTCCCATGAAAATCAAGAAGGAAAACTTTCCGCCACCCAGTCTGACTTGGCTCCATCTCATCTTAACTCAATTTGATGTGCGATCGTTAAATTAATCTTGATCATGATAACATCGTGCTGTGTGGAGCTGTCGAAAAGATCAATCGCATCAGATGAACTTCTAGGTTGTACGAAGGGGGATAAGGAACCCGACTGCCTTGCCATTGATGACTATGTGCAGCAATTAAGATTATTTGTATGCTCTTTTGTCAACGATCTGGCTTGCCGGCAGGTCGGTTTGTTGGCCATAACTAAAGAAATGCTATTGCTTGTTCCCCTTCCATGGATGCTAGGTCATAGTGTGGTTTTTTTTTTAATTTCAAAATGCAGTCTTATGTTTTCTATGTTTAGCCCGAATTTTTCGAGGGGAAGAATTTAGGTCAATATTTTCCCGTCTGGAACACAGGGGCACCAGCAAAGGCATAGCTCTTACATTCTTCTCGGCCTGCAAACAGTTAAAAATGCAGTAACTAAGAAATTGGCTTCTCGTGAAAAAATTGATTCTACGTTATTCTAGGTCATTCCCGTTATTAAACCCTTAAAATTCTATTCGAAGAAAAAAATATGTAACTTTGTCAAACGGCTTCTTCAGTCAATGTCCAATCTGACTCAATTTTCTTGTCTAATACTTCGAATTCAATAAATTGGTGATAGTTCCCTCAGCTTTTCATACTCGTTTCCAGATTCACAGCCCTATTCTTCCGATGTGGAACAGCAACGGCAGCGTAGAATAGGCTCATTAAATTTCTTTACTTAACATCATGAGGTTCCAGTAGGGTCGTCGTCCATTGATCGAAGGAAATCATACCGCATCTACATTACTCCTGTCAATCATCGCTAAAATTATTTTGTCTTGTAGTACCTACGTCACTAAAGGACAGGTCCTTCCTGATGCTGTGATGACCTTTGAATTTTTTGGGTTCCGGTATCGTTCCCCCAAAGGACCGTCGACGTTGAGTCTCCGCTCTTTATTACGATCCTTGCCCTTGCGAGCTCGGAAGTTTGCTTCCAATTAAGATCAGACACAGACACTGGTAAGTCACCTAGAAACTTCAGTAGCCTCTCCGCTTTCCGTTTTTCTCTTTGGGTATGGTGTGTAGATATTACACTCCGAAAGAACTAGAGCTGTAAGAAGAGAAGACATAAAGGAGAAAAAAATTTTTTGTACGTATCACACCCCCCAATACCCAATTCGGTATTTGTGTTGTTATTATTTGGCATCGTGTCTGTGAATAAAAGTGAAAACCAACAACGCAAAACAAGAACAAGAATCTCTTAAGAGCTGAGAGTGTATGCGAAGTTTTACGCTCACTTTCCAGCACATAAGGGATATCTGTCAAATACGCTTGTTGGCAAAATGAAATTTTCTGCAAAGATTAAATCCTCCTTCATATATTCTCTCTGGCTGCAAGTCACAGCACTGACTTTTGTCACAGTGGAAAATCTCTAGAGAGCTCGATGGTTGCCTAACCCGGCTAACGTTGGAATCGTTAGTCACGGATCCACCATCAACCGGGGTGTTACTTGATATTCCTATCCCCGGGAGAGATAGTGTTGTAAGTCACACCTTCACCATCGTCGGCGTTGTAGAGCTCGAATGTGGTGTTCCTCTCCGTACTCGAGATCTCGGGACGGGCAGTTGAAATGGCGCAGAAAGTAACTGTTACACTTTTGTGTACCCCATCCTCCGTGATGTGCTGCAAGAGAGCAACGTAATTTGTTCCACCAGCTGCGAAGGAGAGTCTACACTGATGGCACTTCCACTTTTCTCGGGCGTATTGTCAGCCTTCTCAGGAGATGTGGATGTCCCACCTCTGTTCGCTGTAATATCCGTCTTAAGTTATATTTTGTCACTATCGAGTACTCTTTTTTTCGAGTCAAAGCTCATGCCTACACTGAGGGAAAAAAACGCAACGTAAAATTTAATAAATCGTATTCGATTTAACGTTGTAACATAGTACACAAACGTCTTTAACTTTACATTGATAATCTTTAATTTTACGTTGAAAATGCTTTGAATTAACAACGCAACGTTAATATTAGGAGGTTTATCCTTGTTTTGAAGTGAACCGTAGTCGATTTAACATTGAACTATAAAGGGACAAAAGTTGAATTAAGGATTTTCCTCTTTGGTCTTAAAATTATCGTCTTCAACCCCGAATCATTAACAAATCTGCTTATATCAAACTGGTTTTCTTTGATTTTATATTGGTTTTTCTCTCGGTGTACAGTCCCGACTCCTACCACATTTGGGTGGATAGTTTCAGTTTAGTGTTTGATCTTTGAGCTATGGTAGTTTGTGAGGCTCTGCAGTTGGATTGTTGATGAACCTCACATATAAGCACCCTCACCACGACAAGGTCAGATTTAGTTTTCCCAAAGGCCAAAAGCTTGTTCTTAGGAGATGGATCCCTTGATTTTATGTCTTTGGGAACTGTCTTCTATGACCTCATTAGTTACCCCATAAAGTTATCTGGGTTCTTTTTTGATGCCTCAAAACTAGTAAAAGCTGCAATAAAATTGCTCGCAAACCTAAATACCTTATTCCCAGCTTAAAAAAGGTTACTCCAACTCCATTTGTGTCAAATAACACAAAACATTTCTATCCGCATTTTTCTCCAAGTGAGCGATTCGAATCGATCCATTATATTGAAGGGCCCCACATGGATATAAAGTATCCTACAAAAATAATTATGAAATCGTTAAGTGCTCCGATTGCTCTTCCATTGGCCTTCGATTACTGATCATTTGATTTATCGCTTTTGTTGTGAAACGATTAAGCGGATATCGTGGGTAATTTGGAATCATTATTGATCTTCAGCTAAGAAGATGGTTTCATTTTTTTTTTTTTACTAAAGACTAAAGAACGGAAGTCAGCAAAGGGTTTCGCAAAGATGATGCTGGAGTAGATAAGTACCTAGACGCCTCATATTCCTTGACGCGCGAACTATCAAAATGATGATTATAGTTGCAATAGTCACTTAAGTTCTTTTGACCTCTCTCCCATCTGTTTTTAATATACCTTCTGAAAGGTTCTCGGCATCTTGTCTTGATGGTGTCTTCTTCCAAAATGCCATTCTTAAGTGTCATCGAACTTGGCATCGGGTATATTTGTGTTTATTTTATAGACACTTAATGCATTCTCTTTCTCCCCGAAAGTAAACACTAAAAGTCTTGTCTTGAATCTTGATGATGGTCTGGCCACATGTATGTGGTCATCACCATCACCATACACCATCGCCATCAACGTTGGTGTAATGGTGATGATGATGATGAATGCTCCATGCAATCTAAGCGCAGCACTTGTGGAACGCGTATATTATATTTGATTTCCCTCTTTTGAAGGAGAAGAAGATTTCCGGAGTTAAAATAGCGACAGAGACAGCGACACAACAACAAACGACGCAATGTCCGAAAGGTTTGTCTTTTAGTACACACACACTCATTGGGACTGGGACTCTAGACTGGACAAGGAAGCAATGACAGTTTTACAATGTTTCACATCATCAGCTGCAATAAATTATTATTAGATGATGCTTGGGCTATCTATAATATGGCTTACAAAAGAGTCTTACAGATGGTATTAGGAAGAAATGCATTTTTACAATCTGCTGCGTACTCTTCCTCGATCTGGCCAGTAATCAGTTGGTGAATTATGGACAAGCAACTTTATCATCTTTATGCGTTTTAAGTAATAAACAAATAAAGTGGCCAGTGCGGTGTTGTGTTAAGTTGCTCATGTTAAATGATAATTGCTTAAGACTGTTCCTTGATTCCCTTTTATAATGAGTATTACTCAAAGGATTATGTACCTACCTTTTATAGGGGTTCTGTATAGTCCTTAAGACCACATGCAAAAGTTTTGTTAGACACAATGCCGATACCCAATTCTTTGTTTGAACGATGTATCATTCACGACAAAACCCTGGAGGGAAGTAAAGGTAGTCTTCGTTCCCAAGGCTGACAAGGCAACTTTCACAGTACCAAAGGATTATAGGCCGATCAGTCTGACATCGTTTTTACCCGAAACCCTGGAAAAGCTTCTAGACGTCTATATCCGCAATGTTTGTCCCCGGACTAACATGCATTATTTAAAGGGGAAAATATGTAGAAACTGTCCTACTTACACAAAATTTACGGAATAATTGAATAGTCTCTGAAGCAAAAGGAACACTCACCAGAAGCCTTCCTTGGTATTGAAGAATACATTAAAACTGAGAGTATCTAGAAAAGAGCGATGAATAGAAACTTAAACGTATTAAGCGTTAATAGTGGCTTGATAATGAGCCTGTTATTTAAAAGGCACATAAACGCCACCCTATAACCAACGCCAAAGTAAGAAAGGGCATCAAGAGGTATCCCCGAAGGGGGAGTCACCTCGCCACTCATGTAAACGAGATTTTAACGCTGCTTAGAAACGGTGGTATTGTTCTGAGTCAGGGTTCCATGGGGGACTTACTTTGGGAAAGAAAAAAGGGTGGCGGCACTCTTGTCGTTGCTATTCTACTTCCCCAAAGTAAGTCCTCCGTGGAACCCTGACTCACAACAATGGCGCCCAACGTGGCGTACGAACCCATGACCCTGAGATTAAGAGTCTCGTGCTCTACCGACTAAGCTAGCTAGGCTACGACAAGCGTGCCGCCCGCCGCCCTTCTACTTTCTTAAAGTAAGTCCCCCGTGGAACCCTGACTAACAACAATGGCGCCCAACGTGGGGCTTTGGTGGAAAGCAACTGATAAATACACCAATCTAAAAGCACTGACACCCACTCACATACTTGGGTGCAATGGATGGATAAGTTCATTGAAAACCACACCAACAGCAAGTCTTGAAACAATACTAAACTAACTTGCCGCCCATGGATGTGTACATGAAATAAACGGAAGAAAAAAGAGCCCCCAGAATAAACCAATCTCATTATTGAAAGAATTTTTCAACGAGACACGCAGAAATGTTCAAAACTATTTGGGAATGATGGCTCTGACTATACATTGTACCCAAACTTGATTTTGACCAACCCTTTAAATGAATCTTCCCATCAAGCAGGAAGGACTAAAATAAGAACAATGTTTCACAAACTCATCTCAATACATTTTCACTCAGAGATGAATCGAAAACTAACATTTAAACGGGATCTGGCTTCTACTTAGAATCTTTGGAAACTAGCAGCTCAATCAGATTACCCGACTTAAGCTGTGTATTCCAACCAGAAGTTTTTAATGATTAAAATCTTAATCTTGTTGGATATAGTTCACATTAGGGTTTTGTCAAAAATTCTATGTAAGTTGTACTAGAAAAAATTTAAAAATTGCGTATTGACAAGGTTTCTTTCACTGTATGTCAACTGATGATTCCAAAGTGAGATTCCTGGATGAAACGCCAATTTTTTGTTGGACTAAAGGCCATAAAAAGCTTTTTTGAATCGTTTTTAGTTGTAGCCAAGTAGGCATCGATGTTGGAAATACCACTTGACGATATTAGCATTTTCATCGATAGTCAGGCACAAACAAAAGCAGTTTCGAATTTTGAAATAAAATCCAAGCTTTTGAAAAGCTGTCGTGGAGAGCTTAAAGTTCTTATCTCGCAGCACAATGTTACAATTTGCTAGGTCTCCCGTCACGGGGGAACTGAGGGAAATGAAACAGCTGACAAAATGGCAAGAAAAGGTTCGGGTCTTGGCCTTGAATGTATGGAGGATACGGCTGAGCGCCTCAATATCCGCGGACAAAATATACGGGTCAAAATATCCGCGACAAAATATCCGCGTCAAAATATCCACGACGCATAATATTACGGTGTATATAAGCAATGAACTATGTAAGGTGGGGCATGCTGCCCCCCTGCAACCAACCAGCTTGGGCACACTATAGGACTTGGGGTAGGTGCGAAGTTGGGTGTATGCGGATATTTTGCCCGCGGATATTTTGTCCGCGGATATTTTGTCGCGGATATTTTGACCCGGATATTTTGTCTGGCTCTACCTAAGTTTCTTTCCGGGGTACTGCCTCTTATGAAGAAGTGACAAATTCTCCATAGTAAATCATGTTGGCGGGAAATTTTAGGTCCCTTTCATTCATTTTTGTCTGTCTGTCTGTCTGTCTGTCTGTCTGTCTGTCTGTTTGTTCCGGCTAATCTCGGAAACGGCTTAACCGATTTTGGCGTGATTTTCACTGGTGAACAGCTGATGTTGTAAGGAATAACTTAGGCTATTTTAATTACTCCTCTAGGTGACGTTGCGGTCGCAATTTTCAAAAATTCTTTTTTATGGGCCGATTTTGACGGGATTTTCACAGGCAGATAGCTGATAATCTATACACATCCATACACATAAATAAAAATGAAGTGTCTGTTTGTAATTTCAAAATATCAGTTTTTACTAAATGCGTATGAAAATACATACGGTAGGTACTAAGAACAAAAACGCTTTAAAATTTTTGTTTGTCTGTCTTTCTAATTGTTCCGGCTAATCTCGGAAATGGCTAAACCGATTTTGACGGGATTTTCACTGGCGGATAGCTGATGTTATAAGGAATAATTAAGGGTTTTTTAATTACTCCTATAGGTGGCGCTGCGGCTGCAATTTTCAAAAATTCTTATTTATGGGCCGATTTTGACGGGATTTTCACAGGCAGATAGCTGATAAGCAAAATTAACTTAAAATTACACAGTATCTATACACATAAATAAAAAGTGTACAATATAAGCTATTTACTTACTGAATGCATATGAAAGAATTATTATTTTCAATACATTGATGAATTTTGACGAAACGAAGTTCGCGGGTCAGCTAGTATAATATAAAATTGGATGTGTATTATGTATGTCGTGTATAAACTCCTAAGCCGCCCGGATTTTATGAAATTTTCAGTTTAGTCCAGGGATAGTTCCACTGAAGGTTTGGTTCCGATCGGGTGGAAGACAATTTTTTTTTTTTTTTTTTTGGTTTTTTCATAAATTTTTTAGTGGTTTTGAAACATCAGCGGAAACTCCGCAATGGCCGATCGGGTGGAAGACAAAAATAAAATACAGGCTTTAACCAAAAATATTGTTTATTTCACATTAAATAAGTGTTTTTTTGGTCGTAACAACGCACGCCGGGTACCGCTAAAAGAAGCATTCAAATGAATCCCCAGCTTCTGATCAGTCAAAAACGTAGCAGTGAAATCAAAACCTTCACACTATTAAAATAATTTTCTTCAGTTCCACGACTTTGCTTTAAGATTTGTGCAGAAAAAAAAATACAATAATAATTGAAGATTTTTTTTTTTTGACAGATACAAAACTACAGCACTCCCAGAAGGGAACCTTATTGATTTGGATGAGGCTGCTTAACTGCACTTACAAACAAACAGAGAAAGAGCAAAGATATAAAATTTCATTGTAAATTCAAATCTAGATGAAGAACCGCACCTTTTGAATCTGGATTCTGGACTCGGTGAAAATTCTTGTCTATTACTATATTCTCCGATTAGATTGTTGCCCATTTCTGGATGAGCCGTGTGTACACTTTTATAACTTAATACGGGTTAATATTTCCTCAAGGCCTTGTGGGCAGAATTTCGCAATCAACGCAATCTTTACTATGGCATCGGAAATGCGAAGAAACATGTTCCATCCATAGATCACTAAATGACTATCACTTGAACGTCGTCGCGTCGCCGCTATGCGCGCCGCCAATGCAATGTTGATTAACATCTTAATTGTCCAGCCATCCAGCCTGCACAGCGCAGGAGGATATACTCGCACGTACCTAGTATCAATGAATAGACTCAATATTTTTTTTGGGTTGGTCCCTGATGGTGGCCAATTACATTGTTGGTTTGGTTTATTTATTTGGTCGGTGTTTTTAAGTCATAAATCTGGAGGGAAGAGTTTTGAGATTTTCTATTTGCTATGCTTGCCCTGCGGCTTAAGTGATAAATATAAATTCTCTGTTTGTTGAGTGGTTTTAGCTGGCTGGTTCTTATAGTCTGGTCGGCGGCGGTATAGTGTATAGGAGTTCTCTGTGTAGGAGTCTGAAGATGAGGAAGTTTTTATGGAATTTTAAAGACCCACAGGCTTTGTGCATGACAAAGTGGATTCTTGCTTACATTGTGATAAGACGCATTAATTCTGGCCAAATGGTGAAGTTTATGTTTATTTTGTTGACCTTGGGAGTAAATATGTCCCTAAAGGGATTTTCCCAAGTAACAATTCCAGTTCGTTCTTAGCTCTATCAGCGCTTAAAAAGCTACATTATTTGGCTATATTAAATTCACTTAGCCTTATAAGCGCCAATAAAGCTGTAGTTAGCCTTATTTAGAGCATTTTTTTCGACTTTGGGAGCTAATATGAGCTCCATTTTAGTTCTTGCATAGCGGTTATAGTGGGCAATAGCATTAGTGTAAGTGCTGTTGTCACTTTACTGCTAATTAAAAGCTTCTTTTTCAGTAAAAGAAAGCACGATTTGGGCTCCAAACATGATGCATGAACGCCTGCATATTCTACAATAGAAACAAAATGACATTTACATTTTTATTTAGAGCACTTTTAGCTCTATTAAACATTATCAAAAGCCAATTATAAGGCTTTTCGCTGAGAAGTCGAAATATAAAAACGATTTGCTTAAGTGTTAGTAACATATTATAGATATAATACGTATTTGTAAAAAAAAGTCTGTCAATATTGTATTTGAACGAGATTTTATTTGTGTTTGTAATTTTATGTTCGCATACCATCAATAATTATTATTGGCAAGAACAAAAAAAAAACGATGCCTGCAGTAATATCTAAAAGAATATGATAACAATTTTGATATTAATAAAAATAAATAACCACGATCAACTTCTAGTGGATTCTTAGTGCGATTTAAAATTTTTCACAAATGTTAACACGTTACCTGGAAAAACTACAATGCGCCAGCAAAATAATCAATATTAAGTTATCAAATAGCATAATTTTTTAGTTTTATTTATTTAAAAAACAAATTTTTTTAACAAATCACGTCGAAAAGACTAAAATAAATGTTTTACTCAGTGTCAAGAACGTTTAGTAAAGTTTCATTTTGAAGATAGAGATTTTCAGCAAATAATTTGTATAAATATTTCTTATTTGCATTGTTTTTTCTTTTTAATAGTCACCATTTTTGAAGCAAATTTTTCATACTCTATCGAGCCCTTATATTGGCGTGAGACCCAAGTATTGTTGCACTAGAGCTAAGAGAACCTATATTTAAATGTCAAGTCGATATGACAGATTTAAAAAATACAGGGTGTCCTATACTGTAAACAAAGCGTTTGAATTATTAATATTTACTTCATTTAAGTTTTGCGTTTGTAAAATATTTTGCGTACAAATATGAAGACATACTTTTCTGGAAACGGATATGGATATGTAATAAAATGGGATGCATATATGCTTATAAGTTATAACATTGTGGTCAAATTGTTAATTTGTTAATTTTTCTAGCGGTGTTAAAATTTCTTTTCATATACCTACAAATTGTCCATACATTTTGAGCGAAAACACGTATATAACCTGAGTACGCCTAGACTGCGAAGGATTACTAATAAAGTATAGTAGGTACTATAGGGGTAATTCCTGTCACTTCTTTTCAAATTCTTCACTTTGAGCCTAGTCTCGTGGAACTTAATAAAAATATTTTTTAATCTTTCTATTCATTACTGACAAGTACAAAACTAAGAAGGACATTAACAGTCAAAAAGTGACATGAATGAATATGAAGTCCAATTTTTTTTTTTTTTGGAACGTTTGGGTACAATAAGTGCTTCTTTACTAATTTACCGTTGTGGGTTCGAGCCCCAGCTTGGGCGGCAATTTTACAATATTCCCTTAGCTTCAACTGGACCCCACCCGTTGGATTTTCGTGAGATAAATACCACCTAGTTCTCAATCTGTTGTACCAACAAAAATTATTTCCTATCTTTCTATTCCTTCTCATTTGCATTCAAAAGACCTTAAGTCTTACAGGCATATAGTTAAAATAATTATTATTATAGGGAAATTCAAATATCTTATTAATTAGTTTAAAAAAAAAAAGATTTTAATCCTTAAAATGTTGAGGTTTTAACTTTAATATCTTAGAAAAGTTTTGGTAGTGTTAAGTGCAAAAAAAAAATGTTACTTGTCATTTTTATAATTTTTCATATGACACCCTGTTTACCTACACAAATTATCTGGTGACAAAATATCTTCAAATGTACTTATCTCAACGAACTCTTTTGGAGCGCGTATGAAGCTCATAACACAAACACAAGAAAACAGTATGTATGCCACATTCTTGAAAAGGCTGATGTTTTTACTAAGTTTTAAACAAGCTCTAAATAGGGATTCGATTGTGCCAGTTGATTTGAATAAAAAAAACAGACACTTATCGAACTTTTTAAGAACTAGTAAATGTATAATAGTGCTTTAAATCAGCTCTATAATAGGTGAACACTTTACGCACAGCAATCAGACGAAAATAAAACTATTTATGTATTTTATTTTTTTCATAAAAACTTCAAAACACTTCAGAAAAAATTTCAAACATATTTATTAACAAAATTTCATAATTTTTAACATATTCAATATTCAGTTTACAGTTTATTTTCTTAAAAGAGCCATTAAAACTTATTCTATCTTGGTCTGTGAAAGTGCCGCAGGTTCATTAACTTCTTCCATACTGATTGATTTTGTTTTCAGTTTTATTTGTCTACAGTCTAGCTATTCCCCGCAAACACTTTCCCAATATGTTATATTGTTTGTGAGTCTTTTTTTTTATGAACAAGGCGTATTTTAACAAATAAAAAAAAAAAACACAACAAAGTTGGTAAACGAAGCGACTCATTCGTTTGGCAAACATTTTCATACTACAAGTTACAAGTTAACAACTATAATCTCTCTCTCTCTTCCTCTATTATGGCGGTAGCACAAAAGTGCTCTATTTAAAATTTAGAACAGTTTTATAATAGCAATACATTTTTGTATTGAGATTGTGATTGTCTTAACCACAAACAGATCTATTTAAGCTCTAAAGTGACTCTTCGTACTTCTAAAAAGCTTATCTAAAGCACAAGAAGACAATACCGGCTGAGCTCTAATACAGCCATTATAAACGAAGTTAAAGAGTATTTTTATAAAGCTAAAGGCTTTTTAAAGTAATAGAGCTAAGAATTGTTCTTAAACTGCAATATAGAGACAGATTTAAAACAAAAAACCCCAGAGCTGCAAATATCTTTGAAATGGAGCATGAGCTTGGCATCTTCCACTTTAAGAGCTGTTTAGGAACATTTTAATTACTAGCAGCTCCAACCATGTTACTTGGGTTGTTCTTGATGGTAGATGCGCTCTGAACATGAAGACAAGTTTAAAATTCAATCTGTTGCTTAAAAGTGATACAATAAGTCATAGGAAATGCGCTTACGCAAGCGTTTAAGACCCTGGCGGACTGTCTATCACACTCAAATTGTAGACATTCAATCAATGATCAATGTTAAAAAAAAAGTTAAGAAAATGCTTCGATTCTGTATCTTCTTGACATGTTTTTGCAAAAAAAAAAAAGGAAATCAAAGCATTTCACATTCGTATTGTGTGGTCAAAAAAGAATTTTTGAATTGTGTGGACCAAAGAAATAGTTGGTGATTTCACACTTAGAGAAATGCAAAGTATACGAAGAACGAGGCAAAGAGAACCACCGACTGCACCAAAAACTTTAAATAAAATGCAACAAAGCGATTCGAAACAAAATTGCATTGATGTTTCTGAAGGAAACATACTTCTTTTTTCTTGTGTCAATGGATACCTCTTCATAGCGTGTCTCTTAACGAAACTTATACAATCGACTACCACTTTCTTCTGCGAGTTTTGAACATGAGCATAAATGGTCAAAATATCCTCAAAATGTTTTTTTTTTAACAAACCTGGTACCTGTTTTCAGAAATTAAGCCCACTTCGGTTTCGAGATTATTAATGATTTGATCCGCATAGACAATAGCCTGTTTGGAAGATGAATATACATGTCCCAACCGCAAATGAGCAGTTTTCATAAAGTAGTTTCTGAATTTGCACCACCCAACCAGTATATAGTCAAGACAACATTAGTTTTCAAATCAATACAAAAACCAACAAGATTTAGACGACACTCTCAACAATATAAAGAGTGGGATATCTTAAATCATGGGTTATTTTGACAAACAGCTGTCTCCCGCTCGAAATCTTGACAGCAAATCAGTATATCATACCTCCTTATTGAAAACATATTTCCAGAGTGCTGTGTAGCCAGGGCCCGATCCAGCTTTTTCGCCGCCCTGGGCAAACATTTAATTTGCCGCCCTTTTGCAATGAGAACATATAAGTTATAAAATTGTTGGTGCATTTTTTGACCGACTTTTGAAAAATGGAGGTATTCATTCCGACCCGTAAGAATGTAATATTGTTGGAAATTTTCTTTTTGACAATCAAACATGACATTAAGATCATAGAGAAGCCGAAGGAATAAGTCGGAAAAATCAGTCTGTCTGTCCGTCTTATTGTATCGGACCCTACGCCCTTAACGGCTGGACCGATTTGCTTCAAACTTGGTACACAGAACACAGTAATATTATAACATCTGATAGATTGATTTTTGGACCTAGCATTCTAGCTCCGAAATTAACGGTACCTGCCATGTGATTTTTATTGACAAACTCATTTAGGTATCTCATACGATTTATACGATTTTGTTAAAAAAATTTGAGTAAATGTATGTATGTTTTCGTTGCAATAAATTTGTCTGAAAAATTCTTTATAACGGTAACTCCAATAGGGCCGAATTTTGCATATCAGATTTTCTCCTAAGCCACTTAAAGGATTTCGATGACATTTTTTAAGTGAAATGCCTTTTATAAACGAAATAACTTTGTTACCTACTTAAAATTTCATAAAAAATTAAAGTTTTTCTTTTTTTTTTTGATTATTTCAAAATCAATTTAATAATTTTTTTAATTTTGTCTTCCTGAGAAAAAGCAATAAAAGGCGTTTTTCTTTTTTAGTTCACAGCTGAGCCTGATAGTTTTCAAACAAATATAAGTTTTTTTTTTGCTTCAGAGCAAAGAATTTGTATTTCTTTTTTCCGTCAGAGTGCGCTCTACGAGCTCCAAATAAATAGGTGGGACAGACTGAGCTAAAAAATATAAACGTCAAAAGTGATACGCTTCGAAACCAACCAATTCCAATTCAATCGACATTTTAGCGGCGCGGCGCGCGGCTGGAAATAAAAACCAATAAAATGGCCGCCGAATCAATATTAAGTATTAAAAAAAATGGCGTAAGAAGAGGAAATTAATAGGATATTAAATTCGTTTCATTAATAGTTCAGAGCGCTCTGAACACAATTGGTTCAGTGGACGTTCAGAGCGAGCTCGATAAACTCGAACTTTGTTCAGAGCTCTTTTCCGAATGAAAACAGAAAAACGCCTGAAGTGCAGCAAAGTGCATTCTCAAAAAAAAAATGTGGAAAAATGTTTTCGAGAAGTTTTTTTTTTCTAAAAAAAAAAAACAAAACTGTTCAAGAAATCAGATTGCTTACTTCACTTTTTTTTCCACAAAAAACGTTTTAACTAGCTTTTTTTAAGTGATTAATAAAATACTTCGACTTTATATTTTTGACTGACATATGGATACAGTCAAAATTCTTTATAGCGAACATTCAAGGGAACAAAAAAAAAAAAATTTTAAAATTCGTTATAAAGAAATGTGAAATGTGTTTTGAAACCTCGTGTTCCTTTTTATTTTCAAAGAAAATTGGTATAAAAAAGAAATTAATGAAAGAAATTCATATCTTTAAGAAGTTCAATTTTTGATTGCGCATTTACAATTTTGTTTTTTATTTTATTATACAAATCTTCCAATTTAGAAAATAAAAAATTTGCATCATCATTAGTTTTATCACTTGTTCCAATATAACTTCAAAAATTCTTAAATGCAGTTCTGTTATCACTATAGTAGGGCTCTTTCGTCTCGTCTGAAGTAAACTCTTTTCAAATTGCTATTGTTCTCGATTATTATTGATCATATCGCCGACAATAGACCTTAGTCTTCATCGGACCAATTGTCAAACGTACCAATGACAGCTTTGTTAAAACAATTGAGGATTGAACTTGTTTTACCTTCGAAACACGACTTTGCAAACTTAAACTAGATAACTGTACATTTTTTAATACATCTATACATTCGATGGAACCTAAACCTAACTAATATGGGATATTTTTTTAAGAAGAAATTTGCTATAGAAAGGAGAGTTCGTTATAAAGTAGTCTTACTGTACCTTATTTTCTCCCATGATGATCTTAATTAGAAGGAAACAGGTAAACATTTTTTGGAAAGACATAGCTTTAATAATCCTCAATTTTCAAATTTTGCCGCCCTTGAAATTTGCCGCCCCGGGCAAATGCCCAGCGCACCCCCCCTCCCCCCCTAGATCGGGCTCTGTGTGTAGCCCAAACAGTGCGTTTATTAGAACGAAGTTTTGAAGCATTCAGCGCTCCTGCTGGAGGCTAGTTTGTGCAAGCTCGTAAGACTGGTAAGCCAGTGGACAATACTCATGGTGCCCGTCGGCTTACAGACGAGAATGTGGCTGCAGTATAGCCGAGAACGTGAAACTCAATTCACGAACATCAACTCTCCATCGATCTCTACACCTCAACATTTCACGCACTAGGTATAGCCTGAGGAGAATGCTGCACACGGATCTGGGATAATTCGATTGCAAGGTCCAATTGACACGACCATCCGCTTCGTTATAGCTTCGCAGTTTGTGTCTTAGCACAGCTTGAATTGGACAACGATTTTTGGCGAACAAAAAATTAAAAATTATCTTTTCTGACGACGACGACGCCGACGCCCGCCGACGCCCACCGCGCCTTATCTGGGCTCAGAAAACCCGAAAGTTATTGTCGAGAAACAAATGCAAATGAAGTGAAAATCTCATTTCAAAAGATTTGTTTTTGGTCATGATTCAAGTCCTAGTCTTTATCAAATGACAATCTATGTGCAAAAACTGAACAATTTGTATGATTTTTCCATTTCCAACCTTCATTCTTCATATATTTATATGTACATACACATAGTACCTATTACACATCGACCCTCGTGTAAATTAAACTTCAAAGCGTGTACAACCGCGACTATGTGAATTCACTGCAAAATATTTTCCAATCTCGTTGAATACTAAGAAAAACCTTTCCATATCCTTCAATTCAATGATAAAACCACACAAAAAAACCTTTACATATATTTCAATTCAATGGTGACACCACACAAAAAAACCCAACCAAGTATGCAATACCAAACTTTTGTTTTGGCAGGACATTTTTGCACCCCTTTGTGAAACAGGGAAAATAACTTCAAATGAAAATAATGAAAACAAATATTTTTCAACGATAAGTTAATTAAATTTTACAAAATTCCATTTAACTTCTTTTGTGATAGCAAAAGCAATGCAAGCATGTTAATGTGTACACTTCAAAGCATTATTATGCATGTGGATGTGGAGTAAAAATCGTGTAAATTTAACAAATGAAAATTCATATAATATATAGTTACTAGGTACACTGAGTTAGGTACAAAAAAAAAAAAATGGTGTAAAATCGTTTTTTTTTTTTCAAATATGTACTGTTCTGTTTAAACCTTTTTTTTGGGAAAAATGAAGTAAGCCATCTGATTTCGTTTACTGTTTAGAACTTTAACAATTTTTTTTTCAAAATCGTTCGACCAGTTTAAAAAAAAACAGTTTTTTTAAAAAAAAACTTTTCGAAAAAATATTCCAATTTTTTTTAACATGCCAATTTCTAGCACTTTGTAGTTTTTATAAGAAAAATAAAATTAAAAAAAAATAGATTAAACAGTTTTTGGAAAAAAAACAAAAAATAAACAAAAAAAATTTAAAACTTTTTTCAAAAACTCAAAAAAACTTTTTTTGAAAAATTTAAGAATTTATTTTACCTATTTCGTTTATAAAAGAACTTTTACATTAAAAACTTCATCGAAATTCGCCAAGTGACTTACGTGAAAATCGGATTTCAAAAATCCTATGGGAGGTACCGTTATAAGACTTTTCCTGAAAAATCTGTTCCAACCAAAACATAAAGCTTACTCAAAAAACACCATTCAGAAAGTTTTATCAAAATCGTAGAAGCCGTTTTTGAGATAAATGAGTTTTTCATAAAAAATCATATGGCAGGTACCGTTTAGGCTTCTCTATCATCCAAATGTTATTTTTGATTGACCAAACAAAATTTTTTTTCTTAAGAATGCATAACTTGCCTTATAAAGAGTGTTTTTTTACTTGCTCAATAGGGCCGTCCGTCGGTCTGTCTGTGCGTCTCTGCGGATGTGCGGTGGTGCGGATGTGCGCTTTTTCACGTCATGCTACAGCCTAAACCGCTTGACGGATTTTCTTCACACTTGATATATAGTAGTTTGAAGAAAAACGGTTGTCGAGGTTTTTTTTATTTCGTTTTAGCCCGGCTCAAACTGGTACCTTTCAAGTAACGGTTTTTTCAATTTGGATTTTCTCGGCTCTAACGATTTTGATTAAACTCAAAATTGATCTTACTTTAAGCATTTCTAACAAAACTGCGTTTTTTGTTTTTGGCTCAAATGGTCGTAACGAAAATCATGTTTTAACGGCTTTTTTTTCAAATAGCCATAAGTTCACAACGGCTTGATTGAATCGACTCAAATTTCGTTTGACATAGTTTTTCATCGTTTTCTATAGGATGGTTTAATAAATTTTTCCCTGAAGCCCTTCTAAACGGTGGCTCTGACGATTTTGATTAAACTTTGTGTGTTATATTCTTCTAGTGTTTTTAAGAGAACTGCGTTTTCAGTTTTTGGCTAAAAATGCAAATAACGGAGATCTGCTCTTAACGGCTTTTTTTCAAATGGCCATAAGTTGTCAACGGTTGCATCAAATTCACTTAAACTTTGTTTGGTATAGTTTCTTTCAGCTTCCTATCAGATGGCATTGATTTTTTTTTTCATTTTCTTTGTTTTAAATGGTGGCTCCTATACAAAGAGCCATTAGATTTTGGCCAATTTTTTCGTTTTTTCTAATTTACTCAAAAAAGGCTCCCCCCATTTTTATGAAACTTTTTATATAACATATATAGAATACTTCAAAGCAAACTGCATTTTTAGTTTTTGGCTACACATGATAATAGCGGAAATTGGTAATATCAGTTTTATTAATTTGGCCATAAGCGGAAATTTATATGATTTATATCACCCAAAAGACGACATCTAAATTTGATATACTAAAGGTTACTTAAAGTTAGCTCCCGTATATCGAGTTTTCCAGTTTTAGCCAATTTTTTTTTAGTTTTTACCAAATTTTTCAAAAATGAGTTGTTCTTATTGATCGAAAAGTTTGTTTTCGTCGTACTTTTGCACCCACAGAGCAAGTACGTGCGACCCAGTCGTGCATTTTATTTAGACGTGTGGTTTTCACTTTTTTCGGAGTTGGTTTTTTTGACAGCTTGCACTTGATTTATGTTCAGTTTGGTTTGACATTTCATAATGAATAGATTTATTTCTGAACAACGTTTGCAAATCGTGCAAATTTATTACCCAAATAATGGTTCGGTTGGCGCGCTGCGGCCACTATTCGGTCGACATAATCGTCCAGGAATTTATTCGAGCCAACCAGCCGAAATAATTTTTAAACATTATGGCAAACCCTTATTTTTATAATAAAGCTAAGTTCTTGGTCATAACATTAAATTATATGCGTTTTATTTCTTCTTGAAAACCACACGTCTAAAAAAACACCCTTTAGTACATATAAAATCGCAAGTAAAAAGGACAACGGTTTACGGTTCCGCAGATGATGTGCAGCAGATAATTTTAAGAAATGGAATCAATACGCATAGCACGTATGCAGGCACTCCTTCCACAAGGACTTGCAGAATAAAATTGATATAAAAAAACTTTGCTCTAGAATTCTAGAGTTCCTTCACATAACTGTTTTTTTTTAATATTTACAAATCAATTGAAAACTCAAAACCAACAGAAAAATCAGATTTCATGATAAAAAAAAATAAAGCATCACTCTAGAGCAGAGTCATATCCCTTTTTCATTAGCCCAAGTGCCCTTGCCATACGAGTATAAATATATCCTTTTACAACAGAGTAAAGGATACGACAAAAAAAAATCAATTTACTGTCTTGCATACAAATTGGCAATTCAAGGACTGACACGACATGACACACACAAAAACGTGACTTTTTTAGCACAAATCTTCGGTCGCTCCGTGTGTCCCTGAATATCGATACAACATTTTGAATGTCATTCACCAGGGAATATCGTTTTTGATGTTTGAAAAGGAATTTCAAAATTTTCTGAAATATGTACATATTTTTGTGTGCTCTTGCTCTTTAAACAACTAACAAAACGTTAATACATACATACGTCAGCATGAAATTCTGTCGATTACACAAAGTTATATTGTTCAAGACATCGATGCCGCAAGATATATGATCCTTTTTAAGGATTATGAAATCAACATTGTCAATCCGATGGATACACAAAAAATAATGATTGACTTTTAAAATTTTAGGACCTTTGCCAAAAGTATTTCAAGGACGTCTGACAAAGTTTGTTGACGTTTCTCTTAAAGTCTGAGTCCATTCAGATAATGGATTAAAATGACTTAAAATATAGGAAAAGGGTATTTTGTTTTCGGGCCGGTGCGGTGCTCTTTACTGCAAGCATTATGTTGAGATCGAATTGAAGTAGGTTCCAACCTCATAAGGTTTTCTTTTTTATTGTAAAAATTGTGTGTGAAGTCCTTCGAAACTTTTGGTTTTTATTTTTAGTTAAAAAATAAATAAATTGTTGGCACAACAGCTCTAAGCGGGGCCGGGGCCTGTGACTAACACTCTCAACCATTCCTGTGTGTGCGTTGATATTCTTCAGGAATAGAAGGGACCTACAATTTACCGCCGAATCCAACCGGCTAACAGAGAAACACTTTCCATGACATTAATTAATCTTGGAGAGGATTTGATACTTCCTCGCAAGAGGCAGTCAGAGTCAGAGATCGAACCCAGAACCTTCGGCGTGGCAGTCCGACACACTAACCACTACGCCATTAAGCCTTATCAATCAGCTTTACAAATCACGGTTCGGAAAGTACTACGTCTATCAGTTTTTATTCAAATTATATTCATTAGCTACCCTGATCTTTCACAACGAGAAGACTTTACTACTTTAAATACATTAAGGGAGTCAACTTTTCTTTTTAAAGATAATAAAAGGGGGATTTGATGGACGATGCTGTCTTTTCTACTATTCTCTATTCTACATAAACAGGCAGTACACGTCTTATGGGGAAGCTTTTTTTTAAATCAGTTGCGTGCAATATTTTTGCACTATACTAAATTGAAGGAAACCCTCCATAAGAATTGTTGAGCCGCCAGTGAATTTCCAATCGCATCTGAGGTGGATCCCACGTCTGCTATTTAAAATTCAACTTCAACCCTTTTTAATTGATGTGCATTCAGAGTTTTTTTTTTTTTTTTTTTTTTTTTTTTTTTTTTTTTTTTCATTTCATTTCATTTATTTTCTGAATAAAATTTAACATTGTACTTCGAGATTAATCTCATAGATAAGTATCAAAAATTTGAATTACATTTGAAAATGAGTACTAGCTAATTTTTAAGTTAAAAGCTAAATGTATAAAAGAATATATTATTTGACAATTTCATAAATAAACAGTTTTGGTAGAAATTAATAGAAAAAGTTAAAAGTTAAAGAATAATAATTAATTTGTTCATGAAAAATTAAGATAAACCTAAGTTCTTCCCGATATGTGTTTGAGCAGCTCCTCCCGAAATCCCCGTGGCGATATGATCCTTTGCAACCGATGTGGAAGATTATTCCACAACTTAATTGCATTGACAAAATAAGAGTGCTCTCCTACAGTGTGTGTAAAACGCGGCATTACTAATTTAAGTCCTCTGGGCGATTGCAAAAAAAGAGTTACCAGTGTTCTTTTGGTAACTCGTTCATCTATCTTTCCTTGGGTTTCTGCTGATGAGCTTTTGTTTTTAGAGCTTTAAAAAGAGTTTTTAATGATCAGTGTTCAAATGCTTACTACAGAAACCCTACAAAAGCTTTTGTATGAAACGTCCTTACGGAAAACAAAAGAGTGCGAATAAGAGACAAACATCCCTGTCTTCCCCGTACCGCCGCGCCGATTAATGTGGAACAGAGTATAGAAGCATGCCGATTTAACAGACCGTAGACGATATTTCAACTAAGTACCTATGCGTCATCTGTTTTTGTTTTTAAGCTATCCCCAACTTTTTTCCAGCTTCTGAGATTCCTTTTTAACTTCTCATTGTCAAGATTTTCTGAAAGTCTTCTATCATCTTGGGTTTTGGAACCCAATCTATGCGTATATCGCCGATTTAATTCAACTTTCTTTTGTGAATAACGATGTCAATAGAAATTTGACCTGTTCCAGTGGAGTTCTTGGTAGGAGATGGTTCGGTAAAGTAGTTCTTAAAATATTTAAAATTTTAGAGCTGTCAATTTATATGGTGGTCATACTGTAGACGTTGTTTTTTCCAATTTTTCACAACATGCCGAAATTTTTTGCTGTGCTGATTTGCTAGTTATATCTTCATCAATATCATTACCGTGTTTTAGAAGAACACTTTCTAGTTAAGAGAACATTGTTCACCGTTTCAGCCTTGCTGGCTGTCCCGCAAAGAGAACTTGAGCATAGACGTTTAGGATCTTCGTTATTTTAGCTTTTATATTTCGTCTGACTTGCTCACTATTTGGTTAAGATCCATGATGTGATGTTTCTGAAAGGAAAACACAGTCCATCAAATTCCGTGTGCTTCGCCTAGGGCTGCATATACAACCAGACAAAATAATGGTTATCGGTCGATTTTATTTAGTTTCATTAAGAGACATGATATGAAGTGGGATCCATTCACACAAGCAAAAGAAGTCTGTAATTTTGATTCCAATCGATTTTTCGTCGTAAATAAACCTATAAATATTTTTTGGAAAAGTTATCGAAACTTTGTGTATTAATTATTAGACAACAAAATATGCATCATTATTTAAAAGTTTTCGAAGCTCTAACAGTTTAAATTCTTTTTTTTTTTCAAAACAGTTCATGAAAATGACGATTGTGCTTAACCATAGAGCACTTTCGTCATTTGGGTGGGGCACTTTCCGCATGATTTTTACATGCGATTATAGGTACTATAAGGCAAGTTATTTATTCGTAAAAAAAATTATAACAATCAAACATGACATTACGATGATAGAGAAGTCGAAAAAAGTGGGTCCGACAATTCTGTCTGTCTGTCTGTCTTTCCGTCTGTCTGTATCGGCACCTACAGCCTAAACGGCTGGACCAATTTGCTTCAAACTTGGTAGATAGTATTATTATGACGTCCTACAGAGGGATTTTTGGAATTAGCATTCTAGCTTAAAAACTAACGGTACCTGCCATACGATTTTTAGTGAAAAATTAATTTTTCTCAAAAACGGCTCCTACGATTTTGATAAAACTTTCTGAATAGTGTTTTATGTTCAAACTTTATGTTTTGGTTGGAATAGATTTTTCAGGAAAAGTCTTATAACGATTTTCTCGTAAACGACTAGACGAATTTCGATGAAATTTTTAATGTAGAAGCCCTTTTATAAAATATATAATATTACTTACTTACTTATATTGGCTCCACTGGAGCGTGGTACTCCAAGGCCTTGCTGAGAATGCCCCTCCAGCCGGCTCGATCTCTAGCCTGCTGTCTCCAATTTCGTACTCCAAGTTGACGGATGTCTCCCTCTACCTGGTCACTCCATCGAAGATGAGGTCTACCTTGGCTTCTGACTCCCTCGGGTTTGGCGTTGAAGACTTTACGAGCTGGAGCGTCGATGTCCATTCGCTCTACATGGCCCAGCCATCTTAGTCTTTGGATTCGAATTTTTCTGGCTAGGCTTATGTCGCTGTACAGCTCGTACAGTTCATTGTTATATCTTCTTCTCCAAACGTTGTTTTCGCGATTTACGCAGACAGGACCATAGATCGTACGCAGAACTTTTCTCTCGAAGACTCCAAGTGAATTTTCATCCGATTGGGAGAGGGTCAATGCTTCCGCACCATATAGCAGGACCGGGATGATGAGTGTTTTATACAGTGTCACCTTGGTTCTTCTCGATAGGGCTTTACTCCTCAATTGCTTACTCAGCCCAAAGAAACAGCGATTAGCAAGAGTTAGTCTGCGTTTGATTTCAGCGCTGATGTTGTTGCCTGTGTTTACAGCAGTGCCCAGGTAGACAAATTCACTGACTACCTCGAAGTTATACCTATCAATGGTTACGTTCTGACCAAGTCGGTGGTGGGATTGGACTTTTGTTGATGAAAGCATATACTTAGTTTCAGCCCCATTCTGCTTGCTGCTGACTCCATACTCCATAGTAGTGAAAGAACCGATTACTGCTCGCTTTGTTCTTCCTATCACGTCTATGTCATCAGCAAACCCAAGTAATTGTGTCGATCTATTGAAAATGGTGCCTGATGTACTGGCATGGGTGCTCCGTATTACATTTTCAAGCACAATATTAAAACAGCTGCATGACAGTGCTTCACCTTGTCTTAGCCCTCTGGTGGTTTCGAAGGTTTCAGTAGAGTCTCTACCAACTTGGACGGAACAGCGAGCATTCTCCAACGTCATCCTGATAAGGCGTATCAGTTTAGCAGGGATTCTAAAGTTAGACATGGCACGATACAGTTCAACTCTATTAACACTGTCGTAGGCGGGTTTAAAATCGACGAACAGGTGGTGGGTGTCGATGTTATACTCTTGGGTTTTCTCCAGGATCTGGCGTATTGTGAATATTTGGTCGGTGGTAGATTTTCCAGGTCTGAAGCCGCATTGGTAAGGACCTATCAGGTCGTCAGCAAACGGCTTGAGACGTTCACATAAAACGCTGGACAGGATCTTATAGGCGATGTTTAAAAGGCTTATGCCTCTATAGTTGGCGCAGAGGAGGCGGTCTCCTTTTTTGTGAATCGGGCAGATGGTACTGAGATTCCACTCATCGGGCATACTTTCCTCCGACCATATTTTGCAGATGAGTTGGTGTATGCTCCTGACCAGGTCATCTCCAGCGTGTTTAAAAAGCTCCGCTTGAAGGCCATCACATCCAGCTGCCTTATTCATCTTTAGTCTGGTGATGGCTACTTTGATTTCATTTTGGTCGGGCGGGTGTAGTTCGTGGTCGTCATCTAGATTAACTGGAACAAGTTGATCTTGGATGGGATCTTGGCTGTCATCGCCATTTAGCAACCGGTCAACATTTTTGGTTCTTTCATCCGAGGCATTTTCTGCGGTTTTCATCACAATCGAGTTTTCCTTTCATGACCGGCTTGTGAGGCCTGTACATTTATATATAATATGAATTCTTAAATTTTTCAAAAAATGTTTTTAAGTTTTTTAAAAAAGTTTCAAAATTTTTTTATTTTTTGTTTTTTTCCAAAAACGGTTTAATTTAATTTTTTTAAATTTTTTTTAATTTTATTTTTCTGATAAAAACTATAAAGTGCTAGAAGTTGAAATACTCAAAAAAAAATTTGGAATATATTTTCGAAAAGTTTTTCAAAAAAAGTTTTTGAAAAAAACTGGTCGAATATTTTGAAAAAAGATTTCGTAAAAATTCAAAAAACTAAAAGAAACCTGAAGGCTTACTTCATTTTCTGCAAAAAGCGTTTTAGGTATTGATTTTTATGTTTACTCTATAAAAGACGCAATCTCTCAATTTTCGAGCTAGAAAGTTTATATTATAATCTTTGGTTTAAGAGTAAGGCTTCGTTTTAGTATAGTTGAAATCCCCCAAAAACAGGCTTAATCGCCATTTTTGTTTAACAAACTCTATTTGACAAAATTAAGTTATGTTTTCTGTATACAGTTACGATCAAAGCGTAATGCTTAAATTTTGCACACGCAAGTTATATGTAAATTTTCTCTAAATTAAATAAAAATATTTCAGTTTAGGCGTGGCTGAAGCCCACTTCTCATAAAAAACCATCATAATCCTTTTTATAACATTACGATGCTTATATTCGAGCTGAACCTTACATTTTGTGGGTATTAGTTGTTCGTCCACATCTTGTGTATGAAAACAAAAAAATTGATTTTGGGTGGGGCTGACGCCCACTTTTTATTAGAAACTATAAAAAACTTGTTTTTGAAAATAAACGGTACTCCACAAGCCCGAATTTGTGCGCCTCTTAGTCGAAACTAAGAAGCTTGTGCATGAAGAGAAATTTTTGAATTTCGGGCGTGGCTTACGCCCAATTTTCATGAAAGAACAAAAAACATAATTTAAAAAATTTACGGTACCAATATTCAATTTTAACCTTTTTTCCGTGATTTTTATGAAATACCTGCATTCAGGTAAGATCGTTAAAAAACTACTCGAATCAGCTGTAGTTTTACACATATTTATGCCTTAAAATTGACCAACGATCAAAGCTCAGTTAGTTCTTTAAATTTTTGTTTACAAATTTTAAGGACACTCCCACTTTTAAGAGGCGTTTCATTTAAAAGTCGTAATACGCATTAATGTTATGTTTTCTAACTTTCTATCGCAGTTGTGAAGTAAGTAGATGAACATTTCGGTTTGTATTCCTTCGTTACGTAGCAGGTTGTGGTTCAAGAATTGTCCAATACGCTTATTATAGCTATTTCCATTTGAAATATGCATAATTTAAACAATTCAAGTTATGTCTTGTTTTGTGTGAATGTCACTTAACTTTCTTTTATGGCAAACGGTTTTTTTGGAATTAAGGCCGTCGAGTGTGCCCCTTCGTCGAAAGTGTCCCACCTCACCCTACTAGCTGATACATCTTTTTAAATGTCCGCAATTTACTGTCACCTTCATATACACATACATGTCATTAAAAACGTTAACGAAGTTTAAACATATATTCCGCTCTTAAAAAAAAAGAAAAAAAAAAACAGCCAAACCTAAAAGTAAGTCAGAGGAAAACCTTGAAACCTATTCATCTAAACCATTAACCATCATCCACAGACTACCGTCCCACTTCCTCACCGTTCAATTATTGTGATATTGAATTAAACATCTTTTGAAATAATAAACCCATTATGCCGTTAAACAAAGGTATGAAAAAAAAACAATTTCTTACGCAATTCTTCAAAGTTTATTAACCATAATTGTAGGTATAGACACTCATAAAGTCAATTACCCCATAGCAATTCATTTTCAAAATGGCTCAGATAATTTAATTGCAATCATATTTATCATTTTAAGTAGAAAAGGTATTTTCTCATTAAGAATACTCCTTCCATCCAGCCAGCGCCAGCGCAGCGATAGCGAAGAATAATAGATTGCTTTGCAAATTAAACAGATCTCCTTGAGATTCACCAAAAGACCAATAAATCAGACCAACAAAAAAGAACTAGTTGCATGTGAGTTAAGGCTTCCCCAAAACGTGACCCAACTGACAGTTAATATAAAGTGGCAGTAGCTGCCACCCCTTTTTGACTTCACTTTAGATTCAAAAACCAAAAGAAGAAAGACAATCAACTTGTTAGCATTCAAAGTCGTGAAGATTCATTTTAGCTGATTTGTTATAATTAAGAGTTTTCACGAATTTTAGTAAAAGATACTCGTTTGCAAAAAAAAAAAAAAAAAAAAACTAACTAAGATGGTGTGGTCGTGGTGTAGGTGTAGGAGAAGAAAAGCAGAGTCATAGATACTTTTTTGTTGCTTTTGCTGTTGTGTGTTTCTTGTTTTCGTAAAAATGTTATTTAATTAATTAACTTTTTTAATTAAACGCTACGTGTCCATCTATATAGGTCCTGCTGCGCGCCAGATGTTATACCAAGAACCAAGACCAACTAACCGACGAACAACCACTTCTTCTTTTAGTGAAGTGAAGAGTCTAATTGTGGGCGCTTTGAACTGAAAGTTAATTGAGCCCCAAACCAGGGAAAATAAAAAAAAAAGTATCTACAATATATAGGACACGATTTTTCCTGACTCTGTGGGTCGTCTTCGTATCTCGGCTCTCGGGGTTAAGGTTCTTTCTTGTATTCGTTCTTCCGAAAAATATAAAAATTAAGTGAAGTCCATTCCTTGATGCCCCAAGCCCATCATATTTCACGAAAAAGACAAACTACGAGGATGGCTGTTATTTTTGATCTTGAAAATACTTGTTATCCTTTTTTCCTTTTTTTGTTATTGTATTTTAGAAAAAGAGAACATCAAAAATAGGGAAGAAAAGGTTAAATTTTAATGATAAAATTAATTTGTAGATAATGACCGTTATTGTCTTTATGATGTTGTGGGGTTGGGGGGCTAGGGCTAGGGTTGGTACCACTCTATTTTTTGAGGGTTGAGTTCACAGCTTTTGAGGAAACAACTTTATTAAAGAAAAATTGCTCATAAAGCGCGAAGAACATTGTTGTTGAATTTCGTGTAATTTATGAACAAAGGGGGAGGAGGTAGTAAAAATTTTATATTATTTTTTGTATGACTTTATGATTGGAAGGAAAATTTTTATGGAGAGGGGATAAACATACTATGCAAATACACAAAACTCGTCATGCAATGTATGAGTATATAGGTTTTTAAATATGGATCACAAACAAAGGGCCGTAAAGTAGCGATGTGGATGTGGGGAATTTAAGGAACGATAAGTCTCTTGGACTCAAGTTATTTTGGGTTGGAAATTTTTATTTTTGTACGAAAAACATACAATATCAAGGGTGAATGAAATTTGTTTTAAAAATTCAGTTGTTAAAAATATGGACATTTTAGAAGGAGTACATACTTGGCTATTACGCCTTGTGACAAGACTTATTTTTGGAACATGTGTCACTTCCTAGCAAGATGCAGTAGCCACGAAGAAGAAACTTGAAAAATGGACTCAGACCTTCGCCGTGGTAGTCGGATAACACTTACCAACTATATCTTATGGGTAAATATAGCAATTCCATTCCAACTTGGTTGAAGTTGTAAACGATTAACGAAATGGGTCATAGCGTTGACTCTATGGCGACACAAGAAAATTCGTCTATTTACTAAAAACGTTCCGTCTAGGTATGTTTACCGTATGATGGTGCAAGTCCATGCATGTTGTCCTTAAATATAATTTGGCGTGCAAAGTTTTGCAATTTCTGACGTCCACGATTTTATTATGACCATACTTTCAACAGACTGAGTATCAACTGAGCTCATGGATATCGTTATTTTTTTGCGTTGACGATAACTTACTAAATTCACTAATTATTTATTTAAATAGCTAAAACATGAAAACGTCTTGTGCGATTGGTCGAAATAACCAAAAATTTGATTTTATTTGATTTCGTATTTAAGCCTCTTGAATGTCAATCCGCCTAAACTTTAATTCCACGGAACCGAAACATTTTAAATTACCAAATTATTTGGGTTGAGCACCCGCCTGATTGCTCACTAACTTGTCCAACCGGGCAGCCTTAGAGAAGAGGGGTTATGTCAGGACACCTTTTTAATTCGATTTATATAATTCACCAGGGGGTATGAGTGGAAATATTTTTGAAATGCTGATTGGAGTAGCCCGCCGACCATTAAACCGAGTACCAATCCTGTGTATATACATAGCCGAACTTTTTACAAGACCTATTAAAACACAGTTTTGACGTATGCTTCCAGCTTTTTAAAACTGGTTTCTAAAGCTATCTTGTTGTCAATTTAGAGTGGTCTCAGCTTTCTTAGAGATTCTATCTAGTTTTTGGTAATAAAGTCATATTCTTGAGAAAAAAAAAGTACACGACTGAGTCACACGAACTTGTTCTAATGTGTGACAGTTGTCTTGGGGCTTGAGATATTGAAAAAAGGTAAACTCAAAAAAAGTTTTTTGAAAAATTTAAGAATCAATATTTTTTCTCTCTTCTTAAAAATTTCATCGAAATCCGTAAAGTCGTTTACGAGAAAATCTGATTTAAAAAACATAAGACATTTTCTGAAAAATGTATTCCAACCAAAACATAAAGTTTACACAAAAAAAAACATCAATCAGAAAGTTGTATCAAAATCATAGTAGCCGTTTTTGAGAAAAATTGATTGTTCATTAAAACCGTATGGCAGGTACCGTTAGTTTTAGAGCTAGAATGCCAAATTCTAAAATCCAACTGTTAGACGTCCTAAGACAATTGTACCAAGTTCAAAACACCCGTTTAGGCTGTAGGTACTGATACAGACAGACAGAATTGTCGGACCCTCTTTTTTAGGCTTCTCAATCATCGTAATGTCAGGATTGATTGTCATTTTTAAGTTAAGGATGCAGAATTTTTTTTTTAAATAACAATCACACATGACATTACGATGATGGAGAAGTCGAAAAAAGTGGGTCTGGAAATTCCATCCGTCTCTCTGTCTGTTTGTCTGTATGTCTATTGTAGCACCTTTGGAGCCTGAACGGTTGGCCGATTTACTTCAAATTATTGGTATTTAGTATATATTTGGACGTCCCTCAGAAAGTATTTTTAATTTTTGTTCTAGGCCCAAAATTAGCAGTATCTGCCATACAATCGTAAAGAAAATTGATTTTCTCGAAGACAACTGAAACGATTTTGATAAAGCTTTCAGATTTCTAGTTTTTTAGGTCAGTCTCTTTTTGGTTAGAAAAGATTTTTCGAAATTTGTCTTATAACGGTAATTCGCATAGAACCGGAATTTTCAAGTCCAATTTTCTCGTAAACTAAACTTCCGATTTCAATAAAATTTTCAATACAGTATAAGTATAACCCTATTAATATGGCATTTCAAAATTTTAAAAAACTTTTATTTTTGCATTTTTAATTAAAAAATGTTTTTGGTTTTCGAAATATGTTGGAAATTGACATTGATATTTTAGACATTATTTTCTCCAGATGCAAACTACAAATTGCCATTTATTTACATACTCAAATTAATTTCAAAATATTTTTTCGAAAAGTTTTACAAAAATAGTCTTTTTGAAAAAAAAAAATAGTCGAACGATTTTCAATATTTCTTTTCCTAGATAGATTTTAAGCAATGAATAATTATTGCATATTTAGTTTTTCCAAAAAAAACTCTTAAATTAAAAAAAAAAAAAAATTAAAGATTTTTTTTTTTTTTTTTTTTCAAAAATCATACCGATCATCTAGCATTTGAGCAAGTTCATGCGACCCAGTCGTACATTTTATTTTGTACGAATGCATAACTTGCCTTATAGCACCTATAATCGCAAGTAATAAAAGTCACAATATCTGAAGAAATTATGTTGGTATTTTTTTTTTGAATCCTTTAAAAAAAATCACAAAATTTTTAGATTTTAGGTCAACCTTTTCCACAAGACATTACGATATAAATGATAGTGAGCCCATTCGTCAGTCTGTCTCTCTGGCTGTTTAGTATGTTTATTCACACCTGATTTGCTGTGTAGGCTATGCAGATAGGCCGATTTGCTTCAAACTTAGTGGTTAGTGTTGAATTGGTAGTCTTTCGAGGCGATAGCTCCGAAGTTAAAAGAAGAAGGCTATCTACAACTGCAAACACAAAACGAAACACCTTGCTTCAAGCATCATCAAGAGATCTCCAGTTGACATCTTCCATCTATTAAAGGCCGTTCGTGTCAAGAACAGGGTGATTTGTACTATTTTGTTAGGTCCTTAGTAATGCCTTCAAGCGACACTGTTGATGCAAAACTTTATTATTTAACAACACATTCAGTAACTTTGTTGCAAAGAGTTAGTTAATTAAGCTAATATTTACGTTAACATTTGTTTGCTTAAAAATGTTAAAAAGATTTGTAAGTATAAGTCTGTCTACCTTTGCGACCACATTGCCAAACCAAACTAAAACAAAGTATCGGACAAAAAACCAAGCAACAATGTAGCACTTTTAGAACCTACCAAATCATCGGTATGTAAACGGCAAACACAACGTTTTTGTTGGATATTTGGTTTCGGGCGACTTCCGGTCTCGTGTGCCTTATAAGGCCTTCTGACGTCCATTCCACTGAGAAGTTGATTGTCGTTGTCGTCTTTGTGTGGTCAATCAACCGATGAAGTATCAAAAAAAAAAAAAAACAGCCAGCAGATATTTAATTGCAACAACCGCTTGTCTGTCAAAGCAAAGCATCCAACAAATTCTTCTCACACAACATGTGCTTAAGGAGATACAATATTGTTGAAAAATTTTAAAGGTATCGCCTCTCAAGAAAGTGGAGCCACATCACCACAATTCACAAAGAACGATGACTTGTTCAAGTCGTTTTACGTTCTTCTCATTACTCCTTATCACACGCACGACTGCATCATCACAAATGCACAGATATTGTTGAAAATGTCTTTCCGTTCCGAAGATGACAGCTTTGAGCTCAAGGCAAAGAAAATGACGCATCCTTAAATCATCTATTCTCAGCTGGCGTGAAATTAAACCGTTCATAAAAGATGTCCTCTTTGCGGTTATTGTGTGTTGTTATCTCCTTTAGAAGGATACACCAACACCAGGCAACATATACTACATTACATACATATATGACACTCATGATGCGAAGGTGGAGAAGAATGTAACATTTCTCACAATAAACTGAGCAGGAACAGGAAACGATGACGACAGAACGTCGCATCGGGCACGTTATCATAGAAAGCTTATGGCACACGCTTTGCATGCCAACACACAATTTAAAAAAAAAAGGATAAAGATTTTAAACGACAACGCGACAACGACGATGATGGTGACTAAGAAGCACGCTGCTCTGGTGTGTGTGATTATAATCGTGCTAAAAGGATTTTGATTGCATTGTGAATATCACACAGTCTTACATTTTTTTTAGGGTTTGCTTTGAATAATTAAAAATATTACAGTCACGTGTAAACGGGCAAAACATACTTTTGTGACGATGTTCCCTTTGTGCGTGCAATTTCTCTTCAAAGAGATGTAAGAGCTATTTTTAGACGGAATAACGGATTGCTTGTGTGTCAAAATTTGTCAGGGTTTTCTTGGCTGAAAAAAAAAGATAACTGTTGAGAGTATAAAAAAGAACGTCCATTTCATAAATAAAAATAGGCAAGATCTTGTTTTTTATTGCTCGTAAATCAATATAAAACTTTAAATCACTTTTCGTAAAACTACACCTACGAGCTACGAGCTCCTACGGATTCCAGCAGTAAAAAAATGTACACCTCATGTCAGGGCCACCCGGGGCGAAGTTTGACTATATGGCACTGGAAATCAAGCAGGGATGTGACTGCTATCTTTTTCGCCAAAGTGTTACCCCTTCAATGTGTCCGTCCACGACGTAGAAGTTAAGGAGGCCACACAATCTGATCTCCTTCCGCTAAAACTAGATTAGCAAAGCAACAATACACATAATTAAAAAAGGTAGTAAACTCCACATAAATATGCTACGAGTAAATTAAGACACCAAGAAGCAAACAAATTAGGTACCTATGTCAGCAGAAAAAAATCTTTTTTTAGAACTATATCATCAAGACTCAGCGACTCCATAAATAAAAGAGTTTTCTGAAAGATCGATTAGACTCTAAATAGACCATATTTCCGAAGTTGCATAAAAGTGAAACTTCCTGTTTTGATCGAATACTTCAAAAATCTTCTGAACAAAGAGCTTGGTGGAGGTCCTTTACAATATGCAGCATCGTTTCTGCAAGTCGAACAATGGAGCCTCTTAACTACAGAAACATCTCCTTTCTCAACACGGTCAGAAATATCTTCTCAGAAATTTTGCTAGAGAGACTGGCGAAAACTTGGTTATCTCGAAAAAGCTTATCCACGGTTGATAACATCTTCATCGTCTCAAGCAGCGCTCGGTCTCATGTGGGTAGCGAAATAAACTCTATGCGTTCTTTGTGGATATCAAAGCAGCGTTTGATGCCGTCGACATTAAGACGGCTTACCCTTCAAGCCCAACAATCTTGGAGAATCGACAAAAAAGCATCAGATATTGCAAAAGCACTACGATGAGAACCTTTCAGCACTCTGGGATGGAAACATTAAATCGGAAGGGTTTGAAACTGAAAAAGAAGTTAAACAGGTTTTTTTTTTTACTGCGGGGGCAAAATGGTGTAGCTGCAGCTGTAGTACGTAGCGCTGTCAACGTTAAATGTTCGTAGTTCGTATTACACGGCTACAATGTGAAGTTGCAGCTGTAGCATAGAAAGTAGGTGAAGTACAAGTCACTAAACACTAAAGTCCAACTTCACGAACGTACTGCATTTCTGACATTTCAATAGAAATTAATTCGCGACGAAAGCGGGTGGCAGTGGTACAGTGGATGTAGTGCCTAGTTGCTTAACCTAGATTTTGGAGTTCATATCCATTCTGGGTAGCAATTTTGGTGAGATATTTTTATTTAAGAAAGAAAGCAAAAAAAAAAAAAAAGAAAATTTCGTGATTACTCCATTTAGCTTTAAGGAAAAGAGAATATCAAACTCTACACAAACCAACAACTCTTAGTGCGAAAGAATGGATTGGAGCCTAATCCAAGAAAGTGGATAACCACGCAGTAGGGTATGCGTACCTCACTATCAACAATTCAATATAATAATGGAATAAACTGCAGTCTATATCTATAATATCAATGTGCAGATGCACAACCCCTGGTCGATTTTAAGCAGTTAAATCTACCCGTATGCCGTCACAAAATACGGCACGATGCTCTGATTCCGTCCGGCCAATCATACACCTTCAACAGCTGCTATTACAGAAAAGTTTCACATTTGCCTTGCGTCCTGTGACAACTAACTTCTTAACTTGCGAATATAGGTACCTACTGTAAAGCAAGTTATGGATTCTTAAAACAAACAAAGCCTTGCGATGATAGAGAAGTAGAAAAAAGTGGGTATGACAGATTCTGTCTGTCTGTCTGCCTGTCCGTCTGTCTGTATCGACACCTGCAGCATAAACGGCTGGACTTCGCTTCAAACTTGGTACATAGTATTTCCATGATGTCCTATTGAAGGGTTATTGGAATTAGCATTCTAGCTCCAAAACTAACGGTACCTGCCATATGATTTTTTTACGAAAAACTCATTTATCTCAAAAACGGCTCTCACGATTTTGATAAAAATTTCTGAATGGTGTGTTTTTTGAATAAAGTTTATGTTTTGGTTGGAATACATTTTTCAGGAACCTACATCCCATAGGACCAGTTTTTTTATAACAGATTTTCTAGTAAACCACTCAACGGATTTTGATGAAATTTTTAGTTTTATAAACAAAATAATATTAATTCTTTAATATTTCCAAAAAAAAAACTTTTTCTGAGTCTAATGAAAAGAAAAATATTTTTTTTTTAATTTTTGTTTTTTTCAAAAAACGGTTTTAAAAAAAAAATTAAAATTTGTGTTTTCTGTTAAAAACTTTAAACTACTAGATGTTGGCATACTCAAAAAAAATTGGAGTATTTTTCGAAAAGTTTTTCAAAGAAACCGTTCCTTGAAAAAAACTTGTCGAACGATTTTGAAAACAAAATTTCGTAAAAATTCAAAAACGTAAAAGAAATCTGATGGCTTACTTCATTTTCTCCAAAAAACGTTTTAGGTATTGATTTTTAAGTGATTAATAAAATTTCATATGATTTTTTCAATGCTTTTTTCCCAAAATTCCCAAGATCAACACATTAGAGCAAGTTTGTACCTACTACCCAATCGTGCACTTAATTTTCCTATTAGTCTAAAAGCCCACAGCAAATTTTGGGAGTGTAAAAGTCCCGAAAAATGTTTATATCAATGGATAGATCTTGCATTGCTAGACATGGAAATCAAAGTCTGGCAGTCAAAGGTGGGGGAAATTGTGAGTAATACTGCATCAAAAACGGGATTTTATCGACTTCTGGATTCTCATTTGGCTCACCTAATTTTTTTTGGAAATCAAAATTTGAGCCACCCTTAACACGAATATATGAGTCCCAGACGTTTTGAGCGGGACAAAGGGGCTGCCAGACCCCTTTAGGTAGTAGGTATGTGTAGTATACCTATGTTAAACAAAATTGTTTTTGGATTTTCTGCATGGATGTATTAGAAACTTGGAAAGATAAAGATTAAAACAAATGCATATAACAAATGTTTATTTAAAAATATATTTTAAAGAGACAACTTTATTACAAATTCTGAACTTTTTGACTGCTTAGTCTTCTCCACTTTCATCTGAAGAATTAAAGTATAGTTCACTCTCACTTTCCGTAGAATCAGTTACTAATATTTCTTCTAAATTATCTGAGTAGTGTTGTCCTCAGACCAAATGATTTTAAAATCTTCGTCATCTAAAATCCAGCCACTTTCTTCTGGAGTTCCCTGGGGAGGACGATTTTGTGTTGCACTTATCCATATAGTGATGACTGCTTACCTTCAACAAATCCACCATCTATTGAGCAGTCTTTTGCTTTACGAATTGCTGTAAAATGTCTATAACAAGCACTATGATATCCATTGGCACCATCAGGCACTTTTGGAAGATCTATTTCAGAAAGAACATAATTCTTCAATTTTCTGTAACCCAATGTTTCGTGGCATTTTTGTAATATCTTTTCATTAAAAGGAATAATTTTATCACTGATATGTTTACAATGTTTAATTTTTAAAACACACTTTAATGTATTTAACATGGTTAATAATAAAAAAAAAATACGTTAACTTGCACACACGACACACCAGATAAAGTCAGCTTATAAACAACAAATGGAAACAAGCAATTATATTAAAAAAGAATAAACTAAATTCCGTGGCCTTGTGCGTTTCGCTGATTCTCCGAAGTAATAATATGCATTTCATACATTAATAGCTTATTTGACATAAAATTCAATCCAAAAAGTCGATAATTGGGAATTTTTGGGGACGTCTGGCAGCCTCTTTGTCCCACTCAAAACGTCTGGGACTCATATATTCGTGGTTAGGGTGGCTCAATCTATGATTTCCAAAAAAAAAAAAAATCAGGTGGGCCCAACGAGAACCCAAAAAGTCGATAATTGGGAATTTTTGGGGGCGTCTGGCAGCCCCTTTGTCCCATTTAAAACGTCTGGGACTCATATATTCGTGCTTAGGGGGGCTCAATCTATGATTTCCAAAAAAATCAGGTGAGCCAAACGAGAATCCAAAAAGTCGATAATAGGGAATTTTTGGGGGCGTCTGGCAGCCCCTTTGTCCCACTCAAAACGTCTGGGACTCATATATTCTTGTTAAAGGTTGCTCAAATTTTGATTTCCAAAAAAAATTAGGTGAGCCAAATGAGAATCCAAAAAGTCGATAAAATCCCGTTTTTGATGCAGTATTACTCACAATTTCCCCCACCTTTGACTGCCAGACTTTGATTTCCATGTCAAGCAATGCAAGATCTATCTATTAATATAAATATTTTTCGGGACTTTTACACTCCCAAAATTTGCTGTGGGCTCTGGGTCTATATGAGCTAAACCAAATATGCTTAATTCAGTATTTTATAGAATTTTACTCTTCGAATTTTAAATGTTTTTCAATATTCAGTTTGGTGTTTCAAAGGAATTGTAAATTTGTTTGATAAACATGTAAAGCAGCTTTTATAAGTGTTTGGACAACCACCAAATTATATTTTTTTTAAACTTTTTAAACAAATTTTTTTGTTTAATAAATTAAATAAATTGTCTGAGATGTGTCTTCCTCAAAAAAGCCATCAAACTCACTCACGTAATTGGTAGGTAGAGGTACGCATAAAATATTTCTCACGCCTTTTTATTAACCCTTTAATGAGTTTTATGCTTCCCTGTATAGTTAGATAGATAGGAACACGCATCACGCCGTTCACTAAACACATTAAGAGTCGACAACAAGACGAAAATTGCAGCTTCGGGGTACAAAAAAAATCTAAATAAAAAAAAAACTGATAATTTCTCAAAATTGCAATTCTGAGACTAGCTATTTCAGTTTCGTTTCGAAAACGAAGAAAACGTGTAAACAAATTCGCGCCAAATAACATCACTTAAAAACACATTATGGTAATTTAATAAGGACGCGTTCAGCGCCATAACAGAGCGAATAATATCGTGTTATAAACACAAATAACATTCATGATGACAAAGCATGAGAGATGAAGAAGAACAAAAAAAAAAAAAAAAAAAAAAAAAACAAGCCAGCCAGCCACACTATCATCCGTCCATAAAGAGGAGGTGTGTCTGGCTTTCTGTCATTATCATTGTTTTTCGTCATCTTCGTCAAGTCAAGACCACACTTTGCGGCCGTGTCTGCGTCCGCATCATCATTATCATCATATTCTCCTCCAGAAGCAACAAATTTTGTGATTTCATCGCACCTCCTTCCATTTGTAGAAGATTTTAAAGATATTTATACCTACCCGCAATATTTGACATTATGATGGCTAAGAAGGATGCTCCTATAATATCCTCTTGGTTTTGGTTTAAGGCGTTAAGTGTTTGTTTAAAGATATAAGGATGGGTAAACATTTTCGCCCTTCGTTAGCGTTTTGTTGGTTTATGATAATCATCAGTTTCAAACCAAACCACCTGTGCCCTTCGTCTTTTAAAGTGGTCGTCTCTAGCTTTTGAATTTGCATTTTAAATAGGTTTGTTTCAGGTGTTTCGAAGTGGCACGCTGAAGCCGCGCGCCGCGTCGCGTCGCCCGTCGCAGCCATGCCTTTTTTGTCCACCTATATATTTTGAATTTTTAGGCCGCATTAACAGATTGGCTATATTTGTTCATAAGGTGGTTTGTCTTATTGCCCTCAAGGCATTTATTTTGTCTCTCAAAAAACAGACTTTAATAAGAGCCAGCAAGGATCGCGTTATTTACTTAATTTTATCTCATTAGATAGAAGAAACCATCCAAATTTTGTTTGGATTCATTTTATTCTTGTCTATAGGTCTAATTGTGCATCCTGTTATTGTCCTTCGTCAGGGCACAGCCCCATCAAATGATTTATTCTTTTAATTGTTAGTGATAAAAACTTAGTTCTTTTTTGATAACTTTCATGAAAACCCGCTTCTTAATGTTTCTAAGAGCTCCGAAGAGGAAAGGAGTGTCCCTTGAGTCATGACGCTGTGGTTGGTATGTCACACCGGACGTTCCGGGTTCGATACCTACCTCCACCTTATTTTTTCCGGGGTACTTCTTGCAAGGAAAAGACAACAAATCTTCCGAAAGTAAGTTAAAAGTAAATTGTAGGCCTCTTCCATTCCTGCAAAATAACGCATGAACTGAAAAGTTGTGAGCAAAGTAAGTATTTGGTAAGTTGCTTAAGAAAAATATACCTTAAGATTGCTTCATGCATTGTTGCGCGTGGTTATTTGTCGGATGGAAAACCGTAAAGGCCCAACCATAATACTTGAAAGAAAAAGTAAGCAAGTGTCAAAACCGAACGAAAAGTTTCCTTCCGATTTGTTAAGTACATCAGTTGCCCATAATAGCCTTTAGAAATAAGAAGAAAGAAAGAAGAAGAATACTCTTAAGAAAAAAAGGAATGTCAGATTTTCGTACGTAATGTACGACTCAAAGCGTACATTACGTACGAAAACGCAAGTGAACGAAACTTGCCGAAACTTAACAAAAAGTCATTTCGGGTTGGGTATACAAATCACATGTATATCTACTGTTTCGTAAGGCAACGTACGTTACATTCTTCAATTATGGTTAGCCCTTTAGTCCATCAACCGCGTGCTGATCTTCTCTTTTTTGTTCTATCTGTCATTTATTGTCCTGTGTTGCTTGGCACTTTTGCATAGTGGCATAGGGAGTTAAAACTTAACGACATATGGCAGCATGAAGTTTATGAAGTATCTATAAAGATACGCAGTCGATATTGGAATTTGGAAAGAACACTTCTGCAGACTGTTAAACGGCGAAGACAATAAACTAATCGCTGTTGGGCAGAATGATCCATTCGATTTGGACGATTATGAACAAAACCTCCGTCCACCCGACCAAGAAGAAGTTTGGATAGCAATATCAAAACTATAGGCTAACAAGGCTGCTGGAGCGGATGGCCTTACGGCTGAACTCTTCAAAACAGCGGGAAATTTCTTCGTGAGGAGCATACGCCAACTAATCTGTACAATCTGGTCGGACAAAAGTATGCCTGAAAAATAAAACCTCAGAATTGTGTGCCCCATCCACAAGAAAGGAGATACTCTGAACTGCGCCAACTACAGAGGCATATCTGTCTGTTCAACACAGAGAGTAGCTGAAGTACAAGTCGACTCGACCCCAACTTCACGAACGTGCTGCGGTGCAAAAAAAACAACAAACCAAAATGGCAGACATGATTTTTGTTTGAGTTCAGTGATGCACACTGTATTCGTGTATGCTGCTTAGTGCGCTACTTTCTTTGACATTAACATTGACATTGCTACGTAGACGTGCTACTGCTGCAGCTACACCATTGTGCGAAGCCAGTATGTCTCCTTAATGCTGCCTATAAAATCTTGTCGGCCATTCTGTGTGATCGCCTGAAATTTTTCGCATGTCAGTTGAATGGCCCCTATCAGTGTGGTTTCAGGCCCGGTAAGTCAATCGTCGACCAAATTTTCACACTTCCACTTCGACAGATTTTAAAAAAGACCCAAGAATTCCAGATCGATACTCACTACCTCTTCATCAATTTTAAAGAAGCCTATAAAAGCTTGAATAGAAACGAGCTATACAGAGCCATATCATTTCTTGGCATCCCTGCTAAACTCGTTTGATTGTGCAGAACTCGCGCTGCTCCGTCAAGGTTGGTAAGAACACCACCGACTCATTTAATGTCGAGAAAAGCTTTAAGACAAGTTGACGCGCTATCATGTAACCTCTTCACAATCATTCTTAAGGCAATCGTAGGCAACTCGCTTGTCAACACCAGCGGTAGGTTTTTTGATATTGACATAGGTATATTGACAGTGGAGCATTGGCAAGTGTTGAAGTGGAGGCGGCAAAAATGGGTTTCGCTGTAAATGAAGATAAAACGGGTGCAGAACTTCACCACAAGGCAAAACGCCACATTGCGATGTACATGTACAGGTATAACTTTGAAGTTGCCAAGGACTTTGTCTATTTAAATTCCACTAAGCTCTCAGAACAACATCAGTGAAGAGAACAGTCGAAGAATCACTCTTGCCAATCGCTGTTTCTTCAGGCTTAGAAGTCATTTTAGTAGCAAAGCCCTCTGTCAAAGGACCAATGAGACACTATACAAGACCCAAATCATCCCAGTCCTGCACCCTGCAGTATGGGGCAGAAGCGTGGACACTGACCAGTGGAATAAATGCATCCTGGGGTGCTTGTGCTTTGAGAAAAAGATTCTTAGGGTGATATTCAGTCCTGTATGTATCAATGGAGTATGGAACAGAAGATTCAATGATAAACTGTTCGACCTAAACAGCGTCATTAACCTGGTTAAGAAGCTGAAAATAGAGCGGGATAGATGGCTGGGTCATAAAGAGCGTATGGACGAAAACGCACCAGCCTGCCGAGTATTCAATTCCAACCTGGAAGGCCGACACAGTTCTGAAAGACCTCATCTAAGATGGCGCGATCAAGTGGACCTCAACCAAATTGGGTGCGCGCAACTAGAGGCCACTGGCTATAGACCTGCCTATCTGGCCAGCATTGTTGGTTGAGGCCGTGGTCCACAATGGACCGTCTGCGCCACCTTAATTAAGTAAGTTATATTGAATTCCAAAAGTGTTATAGGACATTCTAAAATCGTATAAATCTTTTACTAACGGGTGCTTTTTTAAAGGTATAGAACTTAAAGTTGGCAACCCTATTTTAACTGGCAGCCATTTTTTGTGATTTATTTTTAGTTTGGTTTGGCATTTCAACGTGAAAATATACTGACGTCTGTACAACGCTTCCAAATTGTGCAGATATGACTCGAAACGAAATTGTTGTTGATAGCGATTTTTAGAAGAACATTTTCTTCAGCGATGAAAATCAGTTTTGGTTGAATGGATACGTGAATTAAGAAAACTGCCGTCTTGGAGGGATAGTAATCCTCAAGTGTATGTTGAGACACCGTTACATCCACAAAAACTGACTGTGTGGTGTGCTTTATAGGTTGCTGGAATACTTCTATATCAAAACGATGGTGGCCAGTTAATGTTGACCGCTATAGAGCCATGATTACTGACTTTTTCGTTCATCAATTTAACAACCATGACTTGTGGTTTCAACAAGACTGCGCAACATGTCATACAGCTCGTGCCACAATTGATTTGTTCAAAAAAACGTTCGGTGAGCGTATAATTTCCAAGATCGTGCGATTTAACGCCGCTGGAATATTTTCTGTGGGGTAAAGTTGCTAGTCTACGCCGATAAGCGCGAAACGATTGACCATCACTTGAAGGACAACATTCACTGCGTTATTGCCTATATACGGCCACATAAATGTTGGAAAAAGTCATCGAAAATTGGACGTCTAGATTAGACAACGTCCGAGCCAGCCGTGGCGGCCATATGCCTGAAATCATATTAAAATTATAATGCCAGAAGATAATCTTTCGAATAAAGTAAATTTCAGGTCAATTTAAAAAGATGGTCTTTGTTTTATTCCATTTCAAAGTTTTATACCTCTAAAAAAAAACATCATTTATAAACGTGTAAACAATAATGATAATCTGCTTTTGAAAGTGTGCCTTTCAAATTTAACTTCTGAAATCCCCTTCGGTTTATTTTGATATTAATTTTATCCTAAATATATCCATCCAGAACAAAAATATCGAATTTTCAATCCGATTGCCTTTCAATCGATGAAACATTCTCTTTGCATTTCAGTTGAAGACTTCTTTTTAAGTGAATACTTCCTCTTTCCTGGAAAAGTAAATTTTCAATTTCCTGAACACAGAAATCTACAATCCTGACACTGAAGCGTTGTAATAATCCTTTTCCTATCTGAAGGATTTTCCTCTTCATCAAGCTATACAGACACACCTATGTTCGTATGTATGTTCTGTCGTTCTTCAATTAATCTCGAACATTCGGACGTAAAATTTGATTTCCTTTTCGGTTAAATGACAATCATCTACTTCACTTCATTTCGCTAACGCTGTTGCCTCAATTCTTCAATCAGATTGTCTGGTTATCATCTGACTGCCTTCAATGCCTCTTAAAAAAGGTACGAGGATATTATTTCCCCAATTGTCCTTCGGAAAAGGCTATATAAGGAGTCGTGCGGAAAATTTTCTTGCTCTTCTCGAAGCATAAATGATTGTGTAAACGTGACTGCCGAACGATAAAAGTTCTTTTTTAAAGATATCTCTGTTAGCTATACTGAGAGCGAAAGGATGGTCTAACATAGCCTTCATAAGGAAAAACGGTAAGGATTTTTTTTTTCTTACTTCCGGTTGACTTACTTTGGTTTATGAGGTTTACTTTGGTTTTTATGTTTCCATCGCATCGCCAGAAAAAAAGTGAGCGTTACTCAATCTGCCTTTTGACAGTCAAGCGGACAGCCCAGCCCAGCCAGCCAGTAAAAATATTGTTGTTGGAACTTTCTTTGGGATTGTTTTTTTTTTTCGAGGAATTCCTGCGTTGGTGCCTGAAAAATGATGTATTCTTCTTCCAACGGCAGTTTTGTTTAACGGTGTGCAAGGACAACGACAAAAAATGAAACACTAAAAGTTTCATGAAGCTAAATTATGGTTGGAAAAAAGTAAATTTGTTTTAGGATTTAATGACTTCCATTTCATGTAACAATCGAGAAAACAGTGGATTTAAGATGCTAAAGGACTGACTTCAGGATGACGATGAAGGACCGTGAACGTGATGGTATAAAGATTCTTTTCCCTTTTTTTCTTCGCTAAATTAAATTGAGAAATTCCTTTCAATGGATAAAGATAGAAAGCCACAGTGTTTTTTTTTTTTTGTATTTGTCTGTAAACATTAGATTTTTACGGCTCAACTGGAAATTGAAACCTAATTTGCACCACAGGCTACCCAAAAATATACCCAAACTCTTCGAAAATGACGAATTTGGCTTTTTCTTGGAAATTTTTATATCTTTTTTTATTTTAAAGTTCAATGTCCGGGGGTGTATAAGACCTTCGGCACTCTCTATTGTCGTTTGCTACTAAAATTTCTAAAAAGTGTTTTTTATCGGAAATTTCACGTGAAGGAGGAAAAAGGATACATTAATCGAGGTGTTTTTTTTTATTAAATTTCAATGAAAGCTAGGTAGTGTAGGTTGTGTTGGAAAAAGAAAACAAGTCGAGCTGAAAAGGGGTGCAAGCTGTATAGGCGAGGGGATTAAACAAAAATTTAATGTTTAGATAACATTAGTTCAGTTTTTCTCCAAGAAAAGCCGGAAATCTATTCTTTAACTTTTAAAATGTAGTAGACTTAAAATAATCAAATTTTAAACTCACATTTGAAGACAAGAAAATAAAGGTGAAAGCAACCGCGACACTTAAACCCAATAGAAGAGAGAAGATCGGGTGCGTCTTATAATCCCGGTAAAAGTTGGTGAACAAATATAAGATCATTGTTAATAGGTATGACTTTGAGATAAAGTTTGAATCTGTAAAAGTTGAATTCGGTGTTCGTATGGTGAAAGGAGAGAACTTTTATGGAAAATAGAAAAAAAAAAATACAATAAACTGCCGCTTTTCTAGACTTATGAAAATCATAGAAATGAGTCCATACATGTGATGGGTAGGTATTCGAAATGGGAACGAGCAAAAGCGTTGAATAAAACTAGGTTAACATTGATTTTAAAATTCCTTCGACCATCTTTTAGCAAATCCTAACATTTATTTTTTTTTTTTAATAAAATTGATTTTTTTTAGTGAAACCCATGTCTGGGCTGAAATGAACGCTAAGATCTTTAAAACTTAATACGCGATGAACTTTGTACCCGTTTCCTTGAAAAGGTCAATGTCTAACGTTTCGCCATCATTAACACAGTGAATAGTTCAAATTTTCAGCGAAAACAAGGGTCTCACTAGAATGAATACATGATGTAACGTTTTTAAAAGCAATTTTAAAGCGATTCGGACCCAGATGACTGCCTTGTGGGACCTCTGATTAAGCTGTAATGTTATATGTGATCTACTCTGGAAATATGATTATATATTATTTTTTGACAAATCCTTTAGGAAAACCTGAAGATTTCAGTTTGAAAATATCTAAGTCATGTGGGTGTTGGTCAAACGCTTTTTAAAAGTCCATTATAGCTCATGTCCACTTTGTGATGCCCCTGAAAACGTGTACTGACGAATTTTAATCAAACTTCATATAGCACTTTAAAGAAAAAGCTTTGTCGAGGTTTTTTCATTTCGTTTTAGCCCGGCTTGAACTGGTACCTTTTAGGTAACGGTTTCTTTCATTTTGGATTTGCTCGAAAACGGCTTAAACGCTTTTGATGCAATTCATATTTCAATAAACCTACCACAGCTTTGACAAAACAGCATGTTTTTAAGGGAGCGGGTCATAATACCGGTTGTCAAAATTCTGTATGCCAAATATCTGTTTATCCAAAATGCTGTTAGTATAAAATTCTGTTTTTCAAAATCTGCTTATGCCCAAATTCTTTTTTTTGTGTTTTTGTTGTTAGTGCTGTTGTTAATGTTTTCAATGCTGTTCATTAATTTATTTTGATGTTCTGTTTTCAAAATTCTGTACTTAAACAAAATTTGTGCAAAAGTGCGCACTTTTGTTTGATAATGTACAAAAGTGCGCCCTTTTGTACATTATCAAAACAAATTTTGTTTAAATACAGAATTTTAAAATATTGAATTTTGAAATACAGTATTTTGTAAACAGAATTTTAACCATACAGTATTTCGACCCCGACCCAGCCGATTTTGATAAAATTTTGGACACAGGAAAATATGCAATTTCAAGATTCTAAAAAAGTTTTTTTTGATTTTAACATTTTTTTCAATTTTTTTTTTTGAAATATTTTGGAAATGAACGTATTGAATTCTTTTTAAATTTTTTCCCATATTTTTATTTTTTGTTCAAACACTTTTTCGAAAAGGGAAATTTTATTTTATTTTAGCTCAAAAAATAACGTTACCTGCCATATAACCTATACGTTAAAGCTTATTTTTCTCGCAACGACTCTAACGAATTTGATTTAAAAGAATAAATGTAGCTTTTTAGGTAGGGCCAATTATATGGCTGACATTTTTTTTTAAATGTCTAAAAACTATAGGACCATTTTATTTGCTTTCGACTATCTCGAAAACGTCAAAACCGATTCTTTCGAAGTCTCACACATGTACATGCAGGTGTAAGTAGCTTAATTTATACTACATACATACCAATATTCCTAAAAAATATGTTTTTGTATTTTTAAAGCATTTTTTTAAATTTTGTTTCTTAAAATTAATATTTTGAAAACTGCTCATTAATTTTTTTTCAAATATTATTAGATAATAAATGTAGTTGCTGAATACCTATGAATTGGGGTGTTTTGAATTTTTTTTGAAAATGTTTTCAGAAATTTTTTCAGACTTTTATACATTTGTTCTCGTAAGTTCAAATTTATTCAAGAAATAAAATAATGTACTATTTTTTCAGCTCAAATTAGTTTAAGTATTTACTTCAGAATTTCGAAAATTTTTTTTTTATAAAATTTCAAGCCCCAAGACCAGTGTCACACATTAAGAGCAAGTTTGTGCGACCTGGTCGAGCTTTTTATTTCAGTAAAAATGGTACTTGCCATTACCGTTAGTTTAGAGCTAGAATGTTCATTCCCAACTCCGTAGGACGTTAAAGATGTATAGGTGCCGATACAGACAGACGGACAGATAAACGCAGACATACAGAATTGTCGGATTCACTTTTTTAGGCTTTCTGATGTATAATCGTAAAGTTGTGTTGGGTTATTCACAATTTTTTGAATTTGAACTCCATTGCTTATGTTTACACCTAGGAGCAGCTGTTATTACTCGAAAAGTTTGTTATCATCGTCATCACGCCTGATAGAATCCTCGGTTTTTGTTGCCCTGATGTCTTATCAAAATAATTTGTAAGTAATTTGAATGAATAATGAATAAATAAACAAAAAATTCAATGAAGAACAATTTTTTCTTAAAATATGTTCCTTAGTCAGTTTCCAAATTATACCATCTAATTAGAAATCAAAAATGTATGCATTCGTCCTTGAAATTGTTTTTTGAAGGCATCCTTTGAAATTTCAATAAAACTCCAAGCGAATCTGCACAGTTAAAGAAACACATTCTAGGATTGTACAACTCAGACTGGGCTTGCCTTTTCTACAAATGAACATTGAAATCCGAAACTATGCTATACCTCAAAGAAGTCATACATCATCATTCCTGTAGATACTCATACTCTCAGTCTCACACCTGATTCATAAACTGTATCGAATCGCATGAGTCCTGGTAACTCTGCATTCGATGGTCACTCAAGTATAAGAAGATAAAATTAAACGTAAATAAAACTTAACGTAAGAACTTAACGAAAGAGTGCTTGTTCTGCGAACAAGCACGAGTGAGAGTTAGTCTTAAGCAGGATTTTGAACCGAGAAGGAATAAACGTGCTAATAAGTGGTTTTTTATAACATTTTTCCACTATAAATTATCGTGTTTTATTTCTTTCCACATATTTATTAATTGATCTTGATTATACAGTCCACTTGAGCTACGATACATTGGTCCATGTCGAGCGTCGGATATTGTGCCAGTGTCGGTATGGTGCAGGTTTCGTTTTCTTAAAAAAAGCAATAATAAATAAAAAAAAATACAAGTGCAGTGATTGATTGTGGTTCGTTTTATAACGAACAAAATATTGTGAATAATAAAAATGTGCTCAATTGTGTCAAAAAAAAAAAAATAAAATTAAAGTGTGCGCAGCAGTTTGTCGTGAGCGACAGGAGTGTGGGCAGGAAACCGTGTGTGTATCACCAGCAGGCAATGTGCAAAACGGTACTTCATTATATAATAATGATCAATATGTACCAACACCAGCATGTAAGTAGATCAATAATAATTGTTGTTGTTTGTCCCCTTTGCAAACGTTGGCGACGGCGACGGCGACGGCGAGCGATGAAAATTCTTCGTCAAGAGAGCAAGAGAGGGTAAGAAAGTACGTATTCTCGCTTCACAGCAAGAATACACACACACTTATGTAATATGAGCAGCGAACCGGAGTGAAGGATTACGCATACACAAAACACATATGTATATGCGCAACTGTGACAAGCAGAAAGAGAAGTCTAAAAAAAAAAATTCGTCATTCGAAAAAAAGTGGTAGTGATCGGTCATTCGAAAGAAAGAACAATTTAAGAAAAAAACAACAACAACAATATCTATACAATAATAATATTAACATACATATTTACATTTTAAATAACATTTATTTAAAGCAAAAAAAGGATGAGCTGAAATATAGTCCTAAAACAGGACAAAGTAAATATTTGATTGTGTGAATGGTGGTGGTTTTTTGGATTATTTTGCAACGGAGCAGGTTTCTTTTTTTTCTCTTGTTTATCTTTTCCCGTTGCATTGAATGTGTCCCGATGTATGTGTGCAGTGTCTATGAGCGATTTTGTTTTGTTTTCGGTGAAGTGTGAATGTGCGAATGAGCAATGAAGGGGCGATCTGAGTTTATTTGTTTTCTTATGGAGAATGAGAATTTTTGAAATGAGTGAAGTGCGCAGGTTGTTCTTTTTCATCTTTTGGTGCGTGTGTGATTTACATACCTTCTTAATATCGTTTTTTTATGAATAAGATATTTTTTCAATATTACCTAGATATATTACGGTAATGTTGCTGCTTTGTTGTTTGGTAGGGATCAAAAATTAATTTCTTTTATAGGTGTTAAGTTTTTTTTTTTTTTGTGTGTCACTTTTTTTTCTCTTGTTGCTTGAGATATAGCAGGGGCGAGTGGAACTCAAAGCACATTTGTGCGAGTTACCAAATTTGAGAGAGAAATTGTGGACTCGAAATATAGCAGGGGCAACTCAAAGCACATATGTGCGAGTTACCAAACATGAGAGATCAGGTATGAAGGAGGAACTTGAGTGCAATTGCACCAGTTGCCATGAACAAATTATTATTAAAAAAAAAAAGGGACACATAGCTGGGCAGGAAAAAGCTCAAAGCACGACGGTGCTAGTTTTTAGAGAAGGAAAGCTTGCAAGCGGCAGGAATAAAATATTTTAAATTCAAAAAGAATAAATATTTTTAAAGCAGGAAAATGAGCCACAAAAGAATTTCGCTTCTCGATGCAACATACCTTAATAAACAAACTCTATTTGCAACGACAAAAGCAGCAACAACTAGCCGACTTTTTTTTACTATATCTACTATTTATTTTATTTTATTTTTGCATACTGGGAATTTTAGTACCTACCGCAAAGTTTTATTTATTAATGTATCTGCATATTGGGAAATTGAAGTACCTAATGCAAACGAGTATCTCTTTCATTTTCAGGGTATGACATTCTTCAATCATCATTTCTAATGCAATACGATTTTATATATTTACAGAAAAGAGCAGCGAATAAAAAAGATTGACAACCAGCAGGAGAAAAATCACTAATACGCATTGGATGCCGGTGTATTTTCATTGAGCAGGATGCTTGCCTTCGTGAAATCTCCGGATTTTGGAATTTGCACGATGGCAGCAGTGCAGGTCAGGTTTGAGGCCTTGCGAGACCCTGGTCGCAAGTCAAAATCAGCGAGAGAAGGATTGCGTTGGCTGACGATATGTTGGTCAACGTAGAGATGCAGCGCAGGATTGCTGGAGCGGAAGAAAGCTACTTCGCAGCCCGCGCAGCATTGCAGAAGAAGCTGAGAGAGATGACGCCAACAACAAGCATACCAGGTAGAGCAGAACAGGCATTGAGCGGAGCGATGGCAGGAAATTTGAGCAGCCGTTGTCACAACTTCAGACGCATCCGAATTCGAGCTGGTATATGAGGACATGCGAGCAGCTGGCAGTAATGCCCGAAGAGCAGGAGCACCAGGTGACAAGAGGCTGTTGCCTTGCCACTCGTGCAAATTTCTGAATCATCCAATGTGACGTTGTCCAGAGTTTGCAGTACTGAGCATTCGTGCTAAGCAGGATCTCGTGAAGGAAATGGCACTTTGCCGCAATTGTCTTAAGACGTGCCATGCTCCAAAGAACTGCTTCCAAGGGCAGTGCTGTTGATGCCCGGGAACCAAATGCACAATAGTGCTATGAAGGAGATTGGGAAGGGTGCAGAAACTGTTTTATATGCGCAGGAAAAATGAAAGAAGAGAAGGAGCCAGACAAGCGAAAATAAGCGAAAGGCAGATTGACTAATTCTGCCTCCCAGGAAACGCCCTCGGTTGGAGAAGGGCAGGACGGAAGAAGTAGCAGGAACAGCAGGATGAGAGAAAGCAGGAAGTGATTTGGAAGAGGTGATATCCTGGGGGGATTTTAAGAGAGCTAAGCGTTTGCCATCTAAAAACAAAAACAAAAATATGATTAAAATTTATTTCGGCTTTTTATGTCTTTTAACTATAATGAGCAAGAGCAGGAGAGAGTTACTTTGATGCCTACGGCACAAGCAAGAATCGAGATGTATAGCAGGAAGTATGGGCCGGTAAGAGCACTTTTAGATACGGGCGCACAGCCCAATCTGGTTTTAATAGAGCAGGACTTTTATATTCTTCCTAAGCAGGTTAATTGGCAACCAGTAGAGCCAACACACAACTTGAAATCGACACGGATGAGCATTGCTACAGCATTTCTTGCTGAACCACATTATTGGAAAGCAGGTCCTGTAGATTTATTGCAGGTTCATAGCAGAAGCGTTTACTTCTGTCTTAGAGCATCGACGAGGTGGTGTCCTTGAGATGGAAGCTGTTTTCGGCAGAATAATATTGGGAGAGTATGGTAATGAGGATAGCATGAACAATGAGCAAGTATCGCAGGCAGTGTGCATGGATAATAATCAACTTCATGAATCGCTTTAGCGTTTTTGGCATAAATGGTTTAAATGACATAGAAATGTCGTTGAGCAGGTCAAAATAGCAGGAGCAGGTGGAGCAAAATTTCATCAAAACAAATTCACGTGATGATTTTGGCAGGTTTGTTGTGACGATTCCTTTGAAGGAAGCAGTGAAAGAGCTTGGAAGTTCAGACCTTACAGCTAAGCGTAAATTTTGATTTGGAGAGAAGGTTGGCAGGAGATCCTGAGTTTAAACAAAGTACCAGGAGTTTATGAGAGAACATGAAGACGCAGGACATATGAAACCAATGACTGGCACAGTACGTGGCAAAGCCATATACCACATCATTGCGTCACCAAAAATTAAGGGTCGTATTTGATGCGAGCTGCAGGACAAATAAAGATACTTCAGTAAATGAAGTGCAATTGCTTGGAGAAAACGTACAGAAGGATCTGCACGAAATTTCAATGCGCTTCCGCAGGCATCGTGTCGCTATTACTGCGGATATTAAAATGATGTTCAGAATATTGAAAGTGGCGAAGGAACAATGGTATTTGAAGGGTATATTCTGAAGAGAAAACCCGCAGGACAATTTGAGAGAATATTGGCAGGACAATTTGAGAGAATATTGGCTGACAGTAGTCACCTATGGTATGACCTCATCAGCTTATAATACTGTACAATGTGCAAGGGAGGCAGGAGTTTCCAGAAGCTGCGAAGACAATTAAGCAGGAATTTTATATGGTGACTGCACCACAGGTGGCGATTCTGAAGAGAAGGAGATCAAGTCATCAAAAGATTTCGATCATGTTTTAAAAGGGGCAGATTTTGAGCTTAAAAAAAAGGAACTCCAATTCCAAAGCTCTTGTGAATGAAAATGAACTATGAAGAGCAGGAGTCAATTATGTTCCAGGATGATGAGAAAATCAGTTTTGGGCTTGAAGTGGCTGCTTGAGAAGGATCAGTTCACGTTTGTGGTAAAAACACCGCAGACTCAGCAGGCAATAACAAAGAGAAGCGTAGTGAGCTGTGTCGCTCAACTTTGCGATCCTAATGGGTTCGTGGCTCCTGTCACGATCGTACTAAAGATTCTCATCCAGGACATATAGCGTTTGAAAGTTGACTGGGATGAGGGACTCCCTAGAGAGATATATGAGAGATGGAGAGATTTCTGGCAGGAAATAACATATTTAGAGAACGTGAAATTTTGGAGATGGACAGGTACTTCAGAAAAAGTACGAAAAGAACTACATGGATGCTCGGATGCTTCTGAGAGGGCATATGGAGCAGCGGTTTATCTGAGAACGATACGTACGGCAGGATCACAGCAGATCTCATCACAGCAAGAACACGGGTTGCACCACTTACAACGGTGGCAATACAGCGCTTAGAGCAAGCAGCAGCGGAGCTTTTGGGACGGCTAATTGTAAACGTCATTAAAACAATGAAATGGGAAGGTATTGAGTATGATCTTTGGGCAAATTCACTCGTAGCGCGGCATTGGATAAGTAAATTACCATGCATTTAAAAACGTTTGCAGCGAATAGAGCCTCGTCTATACAAACATATACCGAAGTCAAAAGGTGGAGACATGTTGGAACGAAGTATAACCCGGCTGATATTCTAAGAAGAGGAATAAAGCCATCAGCATTGGTTGATAACAAGTTGTGGTTGCATGGGCCGGAATGGTTGGCAAAACCTCGGTCGAGCTGGTCATCTGAAAAGTTTGTGCTAAATGTTTCAGATGGGGGGAGGGATGAGATGAAAGTTTTTGTGATAACAAAATTTACAGAGCCTTTATCTATTTATTTGAAGTGCTGGAGAAGGAGTATTCCATTGATTGAATACACGTCTACATTAGAGAAGGCAATTAATGTAATCAGCTATGTAATAAAAAGCAAAAATAAAGCAACGAAAAGAAGATGAAGAGATAGATGTAAAGAAATGGAGACGTTCTGCACGTCAAGTGAAGAGAAGGAATAGAGCAGGTGAGAGTGCAGGAGATACAGCAGTACTTGGGCAACCATCTGAAGAGAGGATGAAATCAATCGGTCACCTGTTGACAAAAGAGCAGGAAAAGTATTTTGCGAAGGAAATCATTTGTATAGAGAAGGACAGGTGTTTGCCTGAAAAGAGCAGGATAGAATTCTTAAAGCCAATCTTAAATGGTGAATAGATTTTGAAAGTAGCAGGGAGATTGGAAAGAGCAGAGATGGAATACGAGAGAAGGCATCCAGCTATCCTGCCAAATGGTTCTCGATTGGCTTGGTTGATCATGTATAATGCGCATACAGGAACGAATCATGGAGCAGTGCAGGTCATGATGCAGGACATTCGTCAGAGATTCTGAATTCCGAAGCTCCGAAGTCAGCTGCGTGCGTTATAATCAACTTTTTGAGATGCAATTGATGGCTGATTTGCCATCAGAGAGAGCAACAGCAGGGAAGGCTTTTCTACACACAGGGGTAGACTATATGCAGGTCTATTCAAAATAAAGATGATCGACAGAGCAGGTGAGCAAATAATAAGACAGAAATGTTGGGTTTCCGTCTTTGTTTGCCTTAAAACTAGAGCAGTGCATATAGATTTGGAAAGATTCATAGCAAAAAGGGGCAGGTTTGGAAGGACAATGGTACAGCATTTGTCGGTGCAGCGAAGAAATTGCAGAAAGCCAAAGAGCGTTGGTTAGTGAAGGATATATTTGAACACTTAAGTTTGAAAGAGAGAAGAGACGGAATGGAAGTTTATGACTCTTGCGGCAACACATCAGGTGAGAGTGAGATATACGAAGCAGCGGTAAAGTCGATGAAATATCATTTGACGAAGATTGTTGGAGCGAAGGTTTTGGCATATGAGCTTGAGCAGGTTTTGACATTAATTACTGGGATAGAAGACATCTTGAATTTAAGACCGCTACATCCATTAAGCAATGATCCTGATGATTTGCAGGCGTAAACGCCGGGACATTTTGGTTGGTGAACCGCTTGTTTTACCGTTAACATTTATAACCAATGAGATGCCAAATACCAAGGGCATACAATTGTGGAAGGAGCGCAAGTGTATGCTTGCATTCTTCTGGAGCAGGTGGAAGGTAGAGTACTTATCTACTCTATACGAGAGAAAGAAATGGCGAAAGGAGAAATATGGCTTGACAGAAGGACAACTCTGCATAATCAGGAAAGAAAATTTCCCATCATCGTCGTGGGCGAGGGCGCGGATACTAAAACTAATACCAATCAGGGATGGACTAATAAGGAGCGTGGTTCTGCAGACAGCGAGCAATCAACTTACGAGACCGGTACAGAAGATCGGCATCTTACTAATCAAGGAACTGGAATGATTAATATATTAGAATAAATTTGTATTGAGCAGAGATATATGTATGTAAAATAAAAGCGAAAGGGATGGAAAACCGTAGGTTTTCGCCGGGACTGTATCGAATCGCATGAGTCCTGGTAACTCTGCATTCGATGGTCACTCAAGTATAAGAAGATAAAATTAAACGTAAATAAAACTTAACGTAAGAACTTAACGAAAGAGTGCTTGTTCTGCGAACAAGCACGAGTGAGAGTTAGTCTTAAGCAGGATTTTGAACCGAGAAGGAATAAACGTGCTAATAAGTGGTTTTTTATAACATTTTTCCACTATAAATTATCGTGTTTTATTTCTTTCCACATATTTATTAATTGATCTTGATTATACAGTCCACTTGAGCTACGATACATAAACACTTAATTAAAAAATTACAATAAAAAAAAAAAGAATAAAAGAAGTTGACTGGCACCGCAGCGCGGAGCAGCCGTTTTTCGACTTAATATACACGTCGATCATCTACTCCCACAAAATCCATCCTTTTTAATATTTTGCCTTAGTGGCCTCCTTACTGCCATAAATTATTCCATAAAAACGGTTCCCCATATAAATTAACTCTACGGTTTCACCTTGTACCTTCTTCACAGCCACCTAATAACCCACGCCCGGACTACACCTACTTCACAAAATGATTCATTTGTCTGTTGGTTGGAAGGTAGTAGCTTCGCTTTTATAAATCTAAACGAATCCTGCCTGTGTTGTAGGTACTCTCATATACATACCTACAACAATCAGCTCGTACCAAGTCAAGAAGAATAGATTATACTGCAGTTGTTCAGAGATTTTCATCTTAATTAGTAAGTTAACATCAGGCTTAATGCTTATTTTAATATGAACTCATAAATCCGACCAAAGGAACGGTGAATGGATGTATACTGCATACTGCTTTCATATCTTAGTATTGTGTTTTTACTCGGTGTTTTCCTTTCAATTTTTTATTTTCTTTGTGATAGGGTGTTGCTTTGAGTTCGTTAAAATACATTCACTCACTTGCCATTACCATTTTTAATTGAGTTTAACTCTGATGGGTTATTTAAAGAGTTTAAAATAATGCAATCTTAACTTTTTTGATTTTGAATTTAGTTTGAAAAATGGAAAGATTAATATGCGTTTAGACTTATTATGGGCGTAACCTTTTCTTTACCGCACAGAACCTTAAATCCGAAGTTGTATTTGAATTTGAAATTCTTTTTTTGGTTTTGAAAACTTTATCAATTCTTTCTAATTCTTTTAACTAAGGAACAGTAAGTTAAAAGTTCTCGAAAACGGCTCCTATGATTTCTATTAAAATTTTTAAGTACCGTTTTGTAAGACAATCTTTTTTCTGTCAACAATAGACAAATCAGGATTTGGCTTATAATTGTACTTACTTACATTTAACAGAACTAGTTTTCTTAACGACTCAACTTATTTCAATAAAATCTGAAACAGGGAAAGCATTTTATGATTTATTTTTATTTTACAGTTTAAAGAATGTTGTTATACCATATTTCTTAGAATGGGTATATTGTATTTGGTGTGGAGTTTGTAACATAGAGAAATAGTACCGTTAGGTATACAAAAGTATTATATAGCTATTCTGACTCAGAATCAAAGGCCTAGTCGATTTAGCCATGTCCATCCGTCCGTCCGTCCGTCCGTCCGTATGTATACTCTCTAGAGGTCGCTATTTTTGAGCTATAAAACTGAAATTTGTTATATATAATCTTTGGTTCAAGAGTAAGTCTAAGTTCTTGAACCGGTAAAATCCGCCCACAATCGTTATTTTTGATGAACAACCTAAATTTGGTAAATTTAAATTTTGTTTTTTGTACAGGTACGATAAAAGCATAACGCTAAAATTTTGCACACGTTAGCTTTAGGGTAAACCTTCTTAAAACTAAATACAAAAATTTCAGTTTGGGCGTGGGTGACGCCCATTTTTCATACAAAACCGTCAAACGGGAAGGCGCTAACTGAGTTGTATCATGAATCATGATCATGATGCATTTCTGTACTCTGAAAAAAATGTCACAAATGTCAGACTGCAAAATTATTATATGTTCCTTTTATAAGAAACTTGTTTCTTATGGTTTTGATATAAGAAACACACGCTCATAAGAATCAAAAGTTTTGGCATTTTAAAGTTTCTTATTAGCGTTATTTACGGTATATAAAAGTCGATGTTTGTATGTGTGTTTTCTATGAACTCTAAAACGACTGGACCGCTTTTGATAACATTTTCAAATTAATCCAGCGGTTGATTCTTTTAAGTTTGGAAGTGATCAACAGAATAATTTTTTTAAATTTTTTGTCTACCGATAAATAGTGCTCCTAATGCCTTTTAAAACAAATCAAATTAAAAATTGAAAATAGCACAATTAATGTAGGCTTTAAACTAAGATATGAAACTATTTTATTATTATTTTCTGTTCGCATTAGGTCCACATGCATTGGCTTTTGTATACGATACGTGAGCGAAAAATTTGCATACGCCAAACTAATTAGTATTTAATTAACAATCAATTCAAGCATGAAATATTTGTGTTCTTATAGTCATTGTTTACAAAAAAATAAAAAACTGTAATAACCACATTTTAATTTTAATGTAAACATCTTAGCAAAACACATAATTATTATTCTAAAATCAAAAAAAAAGTGTTATAATTAAACGCTCATATTTAAACAATCTATTTTTTTTTTTAACATAATTTCACTTGTTATCGTAGTTTATATCCAGTACTGCGGAAAACTCTATCAAAATTGTGTAAAATGTTCATAAAAGCAAATAAAATGAACAGCACTAGATAAAATATTTTGAAATTTTGTTGAGTTGCGGTCAAAATAATAGTAGTGCTATGCTTTTATAAAAATAAAATGCACGACTGGGTCGCACGTACTTGCTCTGTTGGTGCAATAGTACGATGAAAACAAACTTTTCGATCAATAAGAACGATTCATTTTTGAAAAACTTGGTAAAAACCAAAAAAATTTGGCTAAAACTGGAAAACTCGATATACGGGAGCTAACGTTAAGACACCTTTAATATTTAAAATAAGACGTTATCTTTTGGGTGTTATAAATGATACAAATGTGCACTTATGGCCAAATTAATAATACTGTTAAAAGCAATTTCCGCTATTATCATGTATAGCCAAAAACTAAAAATGCAGTTTTGTTTGAAGTATTCTATGTAAGTTACATAAAAAGTTTCATAAAAATCGGGGGAGCCTTTTTTGAGTAAATTAGAAAAAATGAAAAAATTGGCCAAAATCTAGTGGCTCTTTGTATAGGAGCCACCATTAAAAAAAGAGAAACTGAAAAAAAATCAATGCCATCTGATAGGAAAACAAAGTTTGTTTGAATTCGATACAACCGTTGACAACTTATGGCCATTTGAGGAAAAGACGTTAAGATCAGATCTCCGTTATTTGCATTTTTTGCCAAGAACTAAAAACGCAGTTCTCTTAAGAACACTAAAAAAATATATTACACCAAATTTAATCAAAATCGTTAGAGCCATTTTTGAGCAAATTAGAAAACCTGAAAAAGTTGGCTAAAACTGAACAGCTCGTTGTATGGGAGCTACCATTTAGAAAGGCTTTACTGAAAAATTTACAAAGCCATCCTATAGAACGCTATAAAAAACGATGCCAAACGAAGTTTGAGTCAATTCAATCAAGCCGTTGCGAACTTATGGCCATTTGAAAAAAAGCCGTTAAGAGCAGATCTCCGTTATTTGCATTTTTAGCCAAAAACTAAAAACGCAGTTCTCTTCAAAACACTAAAAGAATATAACACACAAAGTTTAATCAAAATCGTTAGAGCCATTTTCGAGAAAATTAGAAAAAACCAAAAAATGTTGGCTAAAACTCAACGGCTCGTTGTATGGAAGCCACCGTTTAGAAAGGCTTCAGTGAAAAATTTACTAAACCATCCTATAGAACACTATGAAAAACTATGTCAAACAAAGTTTGAGTTGATTCAATCAAGCCGTTGTGAACTTATGGCTATTTGAAAAAAAGCCGTTAAAACCTGATTTTCGTTACGACCATTTGAGGTAAGAACAAAAAACGCAGTTTTCTTAGAAATGCGTAAAGTTAGCTAAATTTTAAATTTAATCAAAATCGTTAGAGCCGTTTTCGAGAAAATCCAAATTGAAAAAAAACCGTTACTTGAAAGGTACCAGTTTAAGCCGGGTTAAAACAAAATAAAAAAAACCTCGACAATGGTTTTTCTTCAAACTGCTATATACCAAGTTTGAAGAAAATCCGTCAAGCCGTTTAGGCTGTAGCATGACGTGAGAAAGCGCACATCCGCACATCCGCACATCCGCACAGACGCACAGACAGACCGACGGACGGTATGGCGAAAACCACTTTTTTAGGCTTCTCTATCATCGTAATGTCATGTTTGATTAAAACCCCGATTTTTGTTTTCTGCACGAAACCAATACTTGCCCTATAGAGCAAGTAAAAATAGGTATTGTAAAAGTGTCTAATTTTCGTGGTTGGTCATATATTTGTTCTCTTTTGTTGATAATTCATAACTTGAAGAGAGAGAGAGAGAGAGCTATTTAAAATATACCGTTATGTCCCATGCTTTTGTTTGTTGTTTTTTTTTTCTGGTAAGTTTCCGTTTGAATCGTTGTTTTGCATCAGTCAAAATATTAGTAGTGTTTGCAGAGATCCCACGAAAAGAAGTGAATACGCTTTACATTCATATCAAAAGTCTATAGAAAAGAAAATACTTGATGTTTTCTTTACTTTTTTGTAAATTTTTGATTTAATTTTGATTAAAATATTAAGTGTAATGGGTCGCAGAAAGCACTGAACTGCTGAGCAGCATACTCTTATTTAAAAATTTATTTTGGAAGGAAAAAGCTACGATCAAGTGCAGAATCTTGATGGTTGCTCACCTATGATGGTCGTCCACAATGCAATTCAGTTTATTTGCCGTTCTGAAACAAGCCGATGGAAACCTGTGATGTCTACCAGATTAGTCAAGAAGGTGGTAAGATATTCAAAGCGAAACCCATTTACATCGGCCACAGAAATAAAAGCTGAATTGATTGTGGAGGCGAGTGTTGAAACGGTTCGCACGCGCTTACGTGATAACGATATGGCAACTCGTAATCCAAGAAAAGTGCCCTTGCTATTAAAAAATATATAACCAAAAGACTTACATTCGCTAAAGAGCATTTAAATTGGCCTACCGAGAAATGGAAAAATATTTTGTGGTCCGATTAATTCAAAATTCTTTTACACTGTGGAAAAGGATTACGCGATTATGTGCTACGGCCAACAAACACCGCATATAACAAATATTCTTTCAAAGACCCAAAGCATATATTTTGTTCAATTTTTCTATACCTGCAGTATACACTACTATCATTTTGACGGCAAAGGAAATCTGTTGTGTTTGTTTATCTAAGAACAATTTTTGATTCAAAAATTTGATCCACTCGTTACCTATGTACGTTATAAAAAATCAAAAAAACTAATTGTTTTGAAAATTTTAAACACAAATACAAATACTTTCTTTGTAAAATTATTCTTTTCTCTTCTGTTCTGTCTATGTTCTCTGTCGTGTTATTGCATTGTGTTTTCTTGAAGAGATGGCATCAGTTGCCAGAAGATTAAAACGTAATGTAATGTGTACAATTATTTTTATCAAAATCGGCAGTGTTGCTTAAGAGAAAATATGATTTAAAATAAACCGGTTGTATGAGGAGTATACCATTATAAAGCAAATTAAAAAAAACACATTTTGACCAAAATATAGATTTTTCTGACAAAACAGCACTCACAGTTTTATAAAAATCGTTGGAGCCGTTTTCGAAATAATCAAACTTCTTTTTCACTATTTAATGGCAGGTACTGTTATTAATGGGCATAGAGTAAACATTTAAATTTTATTCCGAAGGATCTGTTTAGACGGAATGTTCAGACCCACTTTTACCGACTTCCCTATCATCGTAATGTCACGTTTGATTGTTTTCTCCAATTTTTTTGTATCATGAGGCAAGCTATGCATTCGTAAGAAACAAAACTTTTAACAGTTAAACCCTCATTACGATGATAACACAACTCTGTCTGTAACTTTTTTTTTATAATGCACTCGCACTCATGGTGATATGAATACCCTTATAATGATTTAACATGTGCGAGCAAGGAGAGAAGGAATAGAAAGATAGGAAAGAAAGGTGGTACAGTGGTTTGAGATTTTAGGTGATAATTATCTCAAGGAAATTCCTCGGGTGGCATCCAGTTGAAACTTGTTAAATAAATGAAAATTGCTGCCCAGGCTGGGTTTTAACTCACAGCTCTCAGGTTAAGCAACCAAGCACTACATCCACTGTACCATTGCCACCCGATTACGGTAGGACCCCCCATTTTTCTCAAAAGCAACTCTTTTTATTTTAATAAAACTTTCAGAGTGGTGTTTTTAATGTAAAGTTTACCTTTCGGTTGGGCGAAATTTTTAAGAAAAGTCTTAAAACGGTACCTACCCCAGGATTTTTTTTTAATCAGACGTTTTCTTAAACCACTCAATGGACTTCGATCAAATCCTTAATATTGAAACTCGAATAATGTTGTTTCTTAAAATTTTAAAACATTCTTTTTTAAGTTAAAAAACAAATATTTTTTTGTTTAAATTTTCTTTTTCCTGATAAAGACTATACAGAACCATTTGGCTTATCATATTTTTCCCAACAAAAAAAAAACATTTTAACTAGTGATATTTAAATGATTAATGGAGATTTATATGATTTTTTCCTTTCAAATTTAAATTCAAAATCCCAAGCCCTAAGACCACTGTCACACATTAACAGTAGGTACCTATGATCGCAAGTAAAAACAAGTATATCATGAATCTGTACCCGCAGTTTTTAATTATGCGATGATGTTGTATTGTACCTCAATCAAATTGTGCTGTCTTATAAGTTCATAGGCGTAAGACCTAGGCTTACATTTCACTCTTTTTTTAAAGTCATAACAAAAATCAGGTGTTTATTTAGCCCAAATTTGATAAGACAAATCAAATTGTCGCCATGTTTTTGCAATTCACAAGTCAATTGAATGATTTTTACAACTCCTTGCCAATTTATAAAGGTTCTTTTGTAAGAGCAACTTATCAAAATCTGTGTGTTCTTTTCAAAGACCCGACCACAAAACAACTTATAAACATTTTCACGTCTTGTCGGTTGTTAAAATGGGTCCCTGATTTGATCTTTTGCAGCCGTTTTTAAAAGTCGTGCACAATTTCGCAAATGTGGCCTAACTACACACACACCAAACAATAATTTTCAATGCTCAAGTCAAAGCATATCCTAAATTGGCCAAAACAATCTATTTCAAGCCTTTTGAAGAAAAATATACAGCTTGCAGCCAAATAGCACTTCAAAAGAAGTGAATGTGCATCTTACAAGAAATTCAAATGGGTTATATTATAAAGCTTTATCTTTATGGGTGCCAACAGCCAACAGCACTATATTGGCGGTAAGTTGAAGTATTTTTTTTTTAAGTATACAACACTTTTTGTTGTCCGGACTTATATAACCAAAGCCAGAGTGAGGTGTGGTACAACACCCAGCTCGACCATAGTGTCACGATGAATAGATTTCCCGCTGGTCGATTGGAAATTGAAAGCAGTTCGACCGCCTTCTGTTTTTTTTTGTTTTTTTTTTGCCCGAGAAAGGAGATCGTTCAACCTATGGGTTGGTGTCTTGTCAATTTGTTTTATTAAATCCTTTAAAGAAAACGTTTGCAATAAGAGGGAAAACCAAATCCTTAAAGGTATAGGTTTTATAAATATCATTTATGATATGAGGGAGGTTTCTTTAGGAGGAACATGTGGTTAGTTGTTTTTTTAATTGAATTTGAGCTGATGTAAAAGGTCCAAATCGAATAACTATACTTCTAGCAGCAGCCGCCCAACATAAACATTCTATCAAAAAAGATAGAAAATCGACAGATTCTTTTTTTTTTTAATAGTTTAAAATTTTTCTTGGAAAAACTTGGTGCGCAGTAATAATTCAAATATAATTAAATTATACAGGTAAACAAAATATTGAAAATCCTTCGACCATTTTATTTTGAAAAAGGTTATTTTAGAAAAACGTTTCCGCAAAATATTTTGAAATTTGTTCGAGTATGTAAATGAATGGAAACTTGTAATTTGCAAATAAAAAAAAATGTAAGAAAAAAGTCAAAATTTTAAATTGCTATATTAATAGAACTATTATGAGTTCCTCGAAAATTGTATTGAAATCAGATGCACAGTTTACAAAAAAAGCCAGTTTTATGACAGGTGTACCGTTGAAAGACAAATCCCGAAAAAAAAATTTTCTATCAAAACTATTGGAGCCGTTTTCGAGAAAATTAAAATTCTTCTTCATGATTGTGTGGCAGTTAAAATACTTTCCGAGGGACCTCCTAACAAATACTTAATACCAAATATTAAGCAAAATAGACAGACCAAATATATTTAAAAGATTTTTAATTTTCAATTTTAAATTTAAGACGAAAGAAGTTTCCAGACCCACTTTGGCTCGGACATAGTCCAGTCCAGTTTTCGATGACTTTTTCCCATATATCTCCGTATTTCGGCAATAACGCGGCGAATTCTGTCCTCCAAGTGGTCAATCCTTACGGGCTTATCGGCGTAGACTAGCGACTTCAAATATCCCCACAGAAAATATCCAAGCGGCGTTAAATCGCACGATTCTGGAGGCCAATTCACAGGACCAAAACGCGAAATTATGCTCTCACCGAACGTTTCCTTCAACAAACAAATCAATTATGGCACGAGCTAGGTGACATGTCGCGCCGGCGCCGTCTTGTTAAAACCACAGCTCCAGGCAGTAATCATTCTCTATAGCGGTCACCATTGACCATTGATATAGTATATAGAAATGTTTCATCTTCTTACTTCAAGGCCGAAACTTAGTAGGCATTGGAACATTAATACCTTCAATTTCAGATTTTAAAAAAAAGCACCTCTCAAAAGTGGGCGTGTTCTAAAACTTTGTTTGCAAAATATTAAGCATTATTTACCGAACATTGATCGTAAGTCATTTTTTAAGCGTGTGAATCAAGTAGTGTTTTTAACATTTTTAAGTGAATAAAAGTATTTTTACAAAAACTACGCCCCTTTAAATGGGCGTATTGGAAGAGCTTGCAGAAAGTTGATTTTAAGATATATTTTTCATATAACGTACGATCAAGACTTTAAAAATTATTATTTTTATGTACTTTACCTTTGATTTTTCAAACTACATTTTCTTCTGTTCCCTTATGAAAAGTGGGCGTCAGCAAAGCAAAAAATCAAAAAATACTCGTATGTTTTCTTACACAAGGTGTTTACTTACTTCACTCGAATATAAACAAATAGGTATGATGATTTTGTATGCGAAGTGGGCGACAGTTACGCCCAAAGCCAAATATTTATATTTAATTTACAGAAAATTTAAGAACGACTTGTGTGTGCAAAATTTTAGGATTGTGGTTCGATCGCAACTGTAAGAAAAAGCATAGTTTAATTTTGCGCTTTGATCGTGCGTGTGTTGGTGGTTCAAAAACCTACCCTTGGCTCTTGGACCAAAGCTTATAGAAATGCAAAATCGGGAAAGACTGGCTTTTGAAGATTTTTTGAAAATATTGGAAGTTTTTCAAATAATTTAACAGCTTTAAAAAAATAATCTCGAAGCGCCATAGAATGAAGTAATCTTTGTCACTCGCAACTTATGGCAGGGTTTATGACTTAGTGCTAAATAAAACCTCCGTTATTTCAGTAAACATACATACTGGGATATTGCCATATGTATCCCTATCATGGCGGCTATTTATATGGAATGCTCGAACCCATTCTCAACCTGAAGCAATTTTTTCATTAGCAGGGTCATTCTCATTACAAACAAAATACTCCTCGTTTAATTCTCACGTTTGATTTTGCCTCCTTTATAATCGATTTTGCCCGGGCCTCCCATAGCTGAAAATCGAAAATCGAAGGGAAAACATATATCCAAGTGCACTTGTGAAACTATCAAAGTTTAAAGCCAAAGCCAACTTTTGCCATCAAAACATTGGCTGGGAGAAACAATGGGCTCCAGGGGGGCGGAAAGCATATACCGTCAATTAACAAAACTTTTATGGTTAAACGTGTGGCTAACAGGACAGTTTGTGAACAAGAGTTTATGTTCTTTAAAACTAAGTTATTTCTAAGAATGACACGCCGAGGTGATGGTCGGAAGTATGATCCATCTTTTGGCAGGTTAAGTGCTTTCAGCAATTATTATTATTTCCACATTCGAACTACACTTTTTAAAAGTTTTTTTAATGGCAGTTTCAGCCGTCAGATATTTATGAATTTTTAAATGTTTATTTAAAATTTTGAAACTTAAGAATACGTTTCCCTGAAATAGGTTGGAGTTCCAAAAAAAGAAACAGTATTTTTATCAAAGTATTTTGTGACGCAGCTGAAAGTCGTTTGTCTAACCCGCACACAACGACGACAGCAGTATTGGCCAGAATAAAAATTTCGATATAAATTTGTCTCGTATCCGACATCCATCGGATGTCAGTCGCAACGGCTTTTTTATGTACGTAAGAAATTGCCAGTAAAAGCGGTTTTGTTTAATAAATTTTATTACCTTTTCACTGGTGTCGTCGCAGTCAATAAAAATGTGTAATATTGGCGAGAGAGATGTTTATTTTGTAGGGCCAAGACAAGTGCCAAATTGAAGGCCGCATGTGGTGGCATTTTGTCTGGCATCAAATATTAAATACTTCATAAAAAAATCTATACCTTAAAATGGAAGAAACGTATTCCAAAAATGTCAACCAGAGGTTATAGAAGAATTTGATTTTAAACTCTAAGTTAACTTAAGGTTGCCACTTTGACGATCTATCATTCAAATAGGAATGGCATTTGAATATATTGGTGAAAGGGGTTATTAATATCCTTATCAGGTATTCACACAGTGCAAAGGATTGGAAGCTTGGATAGGAAATATAAAAAGATACCGATGCACATTGGTTTTGAATGTCTTTAAATCACAATAGGAGGAAAATATCGACCCAGGTATAGCATTCCTCATTCTTGTAGTGCGGCTAATAAATGAGTCTCTTTACAACAGTACGTCCACAGTTTGCCTCGGAGGAAATTCGATGGGCATTCCTAGCGATGGGAGTGTTACGGGAATGTTGTTTAAGCAGAGGAATGCATCAGGCTATTTTGCTGGAGCAAAGCTTGCCGGTTTCCTCAATGCAAGTGCCACTTATGGAAACTGGACGGAGGGTAGATTATGCTTTGATGACAGTAAACAGCATTGGGTTTTTCGAAGCATTGAATTCCACACGGTTGACAGTCGGAATTTAAGGATCTTATCATACAATACCGTTGCCGTTTTTTACCTGAATAACAGGGTTTTGAATCTGGAAGCGAATATGAAAAGCTGAGAGTACTGTCATCAACAAAACAATAAAGTAGATAAGATATCTTGGACAAGCAATCGTTGATGAAAATTAGAAAAGAATCGGATATAAAACAGAACCTTGCGGCAGACCAGCATTTATTTTATCAAGCGTCCAAAACAACTTTTATCGAACTGCCCAAAAGATAGTTTCTAATCCATCGAAAAAGAGTTTTTGTCGATAACAAATGCAAACATTGTCGACAAGAGACCAGCGCAATAAATTTTACTTTTTCCAAAACGATGTACAGATTGGTTCCACTGTTCGGTGAGACATACAGGGTCATTTATTTCGTGGTTTCGCTGGCATTTGACAATTGTCAAAAATCAGCTGTCATTTGAAGTGCCATAATATTAGTTGAATGTTTGCCATTAACGACAGTCAATCGAATCATTGAAGCTTGCTTACCATTCAAAAGGCTGTAGATACACTTCTTGGGTGTTCGAACAACAGGTAGCTTAAGGAGGATACAGATACGTCTTTTACGCCCGGGCTGTACAAACCCTGTTTTTCCATGTTCCAGCCGCTGTCTAGTTCCAGAAACGACATTCTTCTTTAGCAGACAGGAACTAATACCACAACATTAATTTTGTATACCGATGTTACATAACTGCTATCGCAGTAAAAAAAAAGGCGTGTGCCACGCCCAAAATTGAGACCTTGTATTGCTAAGGCATTTCCTATGAGATTAGCGACATTCAATTATAAACTTCGAACAAAACAAGTCATAAATTATATTTTTAAAATTTAGATTTTGAAAACTGCAACCGCGATAGTTTGAAAACCTTAAAATATTCATGGCATATTAATATAATACTTTAAACGGAAACGCCTCTTAAAAGTGGGCTTGTCCTAATGATTTGTAAAAAAATTTAAAGCACTAGCTGAGTTATAATAGTTCGTAATTTTTAGTCCCATGTGTAAAACTACAGTTGAATCGAGTAGTTTTTTTTAGGATCTTACCCGAATTAATGGTATTTCTTAAAAATCACGCCCTTTAAAGTGGGCGTATGGAAAAAATTTACACAAAAAAATTAGAGATTTATTTTTCATATACATAGGTAACGAAAAAAAATGTTTAGAATTGAATATTGGTAGCTTAAATTTGTAAAGCTATGTTTGTTGTTTTTTCATGAAAAGTGGGCGTAAGCAACGCCCGGAATTCAATTTTTGGTTGTTATACACAATCTTCTTATATCAATAACAAATGCATGTGCGATATATGTAAGAACGTTTTATAAATAATTTGGTAGTAAGGCACCATAAAAAGAATTGCATACTTTTGGGATACACATAAAACTTTAAAGTGATATATAGCTTCTAAATGGTAAATGACATGCGTAAATTTTCTTTACCAATTTTGTGTACAATTTACTAAGCTATACATTTGTGAATTTTTTTTTTTATTAAGCTCACTGTTTTTGAAATACAAGTGAAGCGAAAAACCCATTTGTTTGACCTTTAAACTCACCTAGTGTACATGGGAAAGTTAGGAATCTTTCTCAGATTTTTAACCACATCATTTTTGTTCTTCTTGAAAAAAGGTATATTCTTACTCGGCTAAATATTATTTTTTGTTCCAAACATGAATGAAAAATCTTTAGCTTCAGGAACTGAACATTCGATAATTTTTATTTAGAGTTTAGAACTTCGTTGTCTTCAAGGAACAAAGAAAACTGTGGTTTCAAAATATAGTGAAATGCACAAAGTCAAAACCCTTCAAGTACCTACTAAACATCATATATAGGTCCTTTTAACCTTATCCCATTGCCACCAACTGCGCCATTATGAAAATCCTTGAACCAATTAAAAGGCAGAATAATTTACAAATTAAATCACCCACACACAGAGCACTTAGACTTCTATTACTGGCGTGACAGTTCAACTTCAAAATCCAAACTATTGCTTAAAGTTAAGTAAAATAAAAGCACTCTTACCTATTATTATTACTTCGTTGTTGCTCCTGCCTTATTTCCCCAGAGCATTAGGAATTGTGCACGAAAGGCATAACATAACATTGCCTCCGGCTCCGCAGGCATTCTAACAGAGTACACAATAATAAATGGAAAAGGCCATAGCTGTGTGGTCATTCCAGCATATAGCACAGCTTGGCCTTTGCGTCCGTCTCTGTCCAGCAATAGCAGGCCGGTCTGCCCGAAACATAATCAAATTACTTCTCACGGAAGTAATTTATGTGTCCGCCATCATCATCCTTTTGCTTTATGACCTCTAAACTCTTGAATGATAATGTTATATATTTGCAGCAAACCGCGGCCAAACTAAATGCGACATTTGTTGTCACAGTTGATGTACAAATTACACGCGAGGACGCGCCGCTCGACGTGACGCCACCCCGCCGCCGCCGCTCTAAAGGACCACTCTATTCAGACAAATAACCCAACTGCGTGGATATTGTAGGTTCTATTGCGTATATATAGGTTTATAGGAGTTGAAGGAGTCACAGTCGTTGTCTAGGCTGGTGAAAAGGCTTTAAATTTATTGTCCAATGTCCACCCACAAAATCCCTCTTCTTGTAAACCTTCCTAATGGCGATGGCAAAACGATGGAGTAGCACAATCGAAACAGCAGCTAGTAAATGCAAATAAGCGGGCGTGTTCCCAATTGCTGCGTGGTGTGAAGTTTATAATTCTTCCCAGCTGCAAGAACCTCTGTATAAATACCTACCTACTCGTAGATATGCCAACATAAATAGATCAAAAGATGTAGGAAACGACTTAAGCGCTTGATGATGAGACGACGACGCAGCGGAGAGATGAAGAAGTAGACATAAGGTACTTCGCGCTATACGCATGAGATGGTATCTGGAAAAGACCGACCGACGCGACGCGACCGTGTGCGTCTGATGCCTCTCTGCATACGAATGTAAATGCACTTCATCCCAGCCCAGGTGATGATGACAACGACAGAAGGTGTGGAGGGAAAGGCACAGAATTCCGACCGACTCCGACGACTAAGGAAGGAGCCCAGGTGAAAGATTAACATGATCGTTATGACAAGCGATAATTGAAATTGCCATTGCCATCATGCCAGATGGAGGAAGGCCATAATAATGTAAAACGAAACTGTAAGGTTCCCATATAAGACCCGTTGTTGTTGTCGTCGTCGTCATCGAATAGGTATATGAGAATGACATCGTGCGTTGTCGTCGGTCTTCGCATATGCGGAAGTTAGCTATGGAAATGACTTTAATCGCCAATCAAGCGGTAAATTAGAGCCATATTGATTGAATAATGCTGGACTTTTGATAAAAGATGCATAAGCATCACACACAGGCTTTGAGTGTACGGGTAGGTAGGTATGTATCGGTGTATCGGCTCAATAAAAAGGACGCAACCTAGCTTAAGAAGTCAATTTTAATGGATTTGAGAAGATGTACGAGAACGTGGTGTGTAGTGTAGAGATGAAGTTAATATGACATTTACCTAATGGTTAGGAGAAGGTGACATATGGTAGGTCGAAGTCAGATTGAGATTTCTGCTTTACAAATAAATTCTGCATTGACATGGCATATAGGCTTTTACGTTGGGAAGGATGTCCGATGGCATTAGAAAAGATATATGTTATGAATGAGAAGAAATCAGTGAACTTTGATTTGGACTGTTTAGCGTTATATAGCTTTCAATTCCAACACTGATTTTATTGAATTTGCTGCCTGCCTTGGTATTGGAATAAACTTTGTTCCACTTTTTTTCAAAAGATACATCTCAAAAAGAAAACCTAATTAGCGCTGGCGTGCTCCGCGCCGGTTTGCTACCATAGCTTTACGAAGGAATTAATGGGTGTAACGTGTAAGAGGGTGATTGTGGCCGGTGGTTGGTCAGGTTACGGCGATTAGTCTACCAAATGTTCTCGCAGACGAATTGATGTTACTAGGTTCCAGACTTCATGTTACCTAGGCAGGTAAGTCTTGGTCAATAGTTTGATACATCAGAGAGTTCCTTCAGCTTACGGGTTGGTTTTGTGTGCATTCATGGAATCATAGGTCGCCACTTAGGTGAGATCTATGCGGTTCCTAGACAGCTACACAGGCAGGTTGCTGGTTGGTTAGGTCACATTTGATGCGCCAGAAAATATCTGATAATTATGTTTATAAGGGCTGTTCGATGGTTCAGTAATAATTGACCCCTCCAAGTATGACGACAATTTATCTTCGTTAATATGACCGAACCTTCAATAGGAGAAGCAGAATTCTTTCGAAAACAATTTTTTTTTAAATAACTCTCAAAATATGGTTTAATTTCTTAGCGTTTGGCCTCATGTCACTTTCTGAAGTCTATTTTGTATTTTCGTCCGCCTGATTGCCTACCGTCTCAACAAAATCTACCTTATGATGCCAAGCGGACTCAAGATTTGCTCCCACTTAGTACCTGATACAAATCTTCATCGCGTTTGTAACTTTTTGTCTGCCAACTTATATTTCTGCAAGAGTTTTAATGACGCATTCTGAAAAAGACTACAAAATTTGGTATTTCAAAGGTTGTTCCAAAATTTGTAGGCCATGGCCTTTGCCAGACGACTGAACATACTCTCAGCAGAGCCTCGAAGCTGCACGATGCACGAAATACGCAGAGATGGAATCCCTTGATCTAGCGGAGCGGTCCACCAAATATACCGAATAAATATGGATTGTTTTTTTTTAGAGGTATAGAACTTTAAGTTGGCAACACTATTTTACCGGGTTGCCATTTTGACAGCTGTCAAGTGATTTATTTTTCGTTTGGTTTGGCATTTCAACATGGATAAGACTGGCGTCTGAACAACGCTTCCAAATAGTGCACTAAGTCCATTTTACCGCAATTTTTGTTTAGCGATGAAGCTCACGTTTGGTTGAATGGATAAGGTAAACAAAACTGCCGTATTTGGAGTGATGATAATCCTCAAGTGTATGTTGAGACACCGTTACATCCACAAAAACTCACTGTGTGGTGTGCTTTATGGGTTGCTGGAATAATTGGTCCGTACTTCTTTAAAAAACGATGCTGGTCAGAACGTTACAGTCAATGGTCACCGGTATAGTGCCATGGTTATGACTTTTTTGTTCATCAATTCAACCACGATGTGCAAGAGCTGTGGTTGATAATAATTTCGCGTTTTGGTCCTGTGAACTGGCCTCCAAGTTCGTGTGATTCCATGCCGCTTGACTATTTTCTGTGGGAATATATGTGAAGTCGTAAGTCTACGCCAATAAGCCCGAAACGATTGACCACTTGGAGGACAACATACGTCGCATCATTGCCGATATACGGCCACGAATGTCGGAAAAAATCATCGAAAATTGGACCTCCAGATTAGGCTTCGTGCGAGCCAGACGTGGTTGTGATATGCCAGAAATCATATCAAAGTTATATACCTCTAAAAAACACCCTTTATATCGAGCCAAAAAACATTCTACATTCTTATAGTATGGCTAAAAAAATAGTCTCAATACTGCATATTACGTCTGAAATAAAGATCAAGGATACATTGACGGGGACATTTTTTAACGGGAGGAATGCATCTGGAAATTTCGCTTGAGCGCTGTTTATAAAAGTAGTAGAAATGAGATTAGACAAATTACAGCGATGTTCAAGTGGAACAATTGTATCCGTGATAGTCTTTTCACCCATCAATTTGAATGCTCTTTTCTGTCCGATCTAGGAGACGCAAATGCGTAACAGAAATACCTGCCGGGATATGAAAATTATACTATAGCTTCGGGCAGATCAGAAGTTCCCAAGGTGACTTTATAATTTCGGATCTAAAAATAATGTTTCTAAAATTAAAAAGCTTCTTCAAAAAAATAACAGTCACGGGACGCCCGGCAGATGTGAAACATTCAAGTTTACATTAAAAGTCATAATTTTTCAAAACCATCAAAGAAAATATGGAGTGAAATAATTTTTAATAATTTAGTGTTTCGTTAATAAAATCGTTAATAAAATCTATAATATAAAATCTTTAATATGTTTGTCTCATTATTTTACTAAAATAACAATTATTACAGATAATATTCATTTTTAAATAATAACAAAATTTTCCTCGACCCACCCATCGAATCCCCCACCACCGTCATGCACCCAGCCCAACCACACATTTTTTCCTCACGCCCCCCCCCCTCCACACCAAATCCCCACCCAAAAACAGTAACCACCCAAACCACCTGCAACCACCAACCATCTTCCATTTTTGTCGATTTCCCCCCTTAAACCAAGTCCCCCCACCACCACCACCATACACCCACCCCATCTATGTACAACCACCAACCTGACAATTTTTGAAATTTTTTCCTCACCACCCCTCCCCCCCCTCCCCCCCCAGCAGCAACCACCCACCCCACCTTCAACCAACCACCCTACATTTTAGTCAATTTTTCCCTCCATTAAACTACCCACCGTTTTTGACAATTCCCCCCCTAAACCCGCCTCCATAACCCCCATAACCCGCCCTCTAATACCACCCACCCTTTCCCACCCCCACCAACGACCACCCAACACGCTCCAGTCCCACTTTGAAAAAATTAATAGAACGTCATGCCATTTTCCGTGACGATTACAATCGATTTTACTGCCTACATAGGTTGGTCCGCCAATAGATGCCTGGGCCTTGAGAATCCACATTATCTCCTTCAAAGTTATTATCATGCCCTTCTCTCAATTCTGAGAACAACATTTCGAGGATTCGTTTAGTAACAAAAGAAGAAGGACAATCAAGGTTAATTTATAAGGCCAGCAAAAAATTGCAAGGACATAATGTTCTTTCTGGAATTAAAGTCTGAGCAACTTGCATAACAATTCGCAATTACAACTCATGTCCACTATTACTGTCTTCAACAACTACATTCTAACCAACCTTCGTCTCATCAAACCCACAGCCACAACAAATACATATCTGCAACCTGCAAGACAATCTATCAAACCAAAAATAAATATTCAACAGGCAAATAAATGCAACGATGGAAGCTGCGCAACAAATTTTCTTCTATTCACTCTGCAACATCCCAAGCAAAGTATCAAAGAACTGGAACAGAATTCTAAAAGTCCATAAACTTTTCCAACCCAACCACAACCACATACTCACTGCTCACTGGATGCTGCTAAAAGAGTCGCCTAGTCATAATCTGTACAATTATTGACTCTCATTTTCCAACTGGAAAATCTTTCTGCTTGCCTTTTTGTTGGCCAAGAAAAATAATCCCAATGATGTAACAAGTGTGTTTGGTTTGGAATTGGAAATACTAGAAAGTACACGAGCTTTTTTTTGACAACAGGCCAACATTCCCCATCAATAAATTCCAATAAATTAGTTCCATGGTCTGCAAAGCAAAGAAAAACACTGTTAAACTGGAATATTGGAATAAGTTAACATGACATGGAACAAAAATCAACTTTAAACTTGTTGGTTTTGCTGGAACTTGGAAGTTGGATGGAACCTTCTGCGAACAATTTGTGCAGAGCAGATGCAGTGCAGAGAGTATGTATGGCCTGGTTCTGTGTTTTGTCTTCTGTTTGGCTTTTTCTTCTTGTGTTGTGTTTTGGTTATTCTACCACTACCCGTACCCACCCTGCCCACAGTTTCTGCAGCTATAGAAGCTAGTGCTAGATACAAGGTACTCTACTCAGGTGAGGTTTGAGTTTGAGCTGAGGAGGTATCTCGTTGGAGAGGTGAAGTGAGCCCCGAATCATGGAATAGGCGGACAACAAAGACAACGACGACGACGACGATGGAACGGAAACGACGACTGTTTGTAAGAGATACGTTAGACGGGGTGCCGCAGCAATAATACCCAGGCATGGACAACAGTTGATTTTTACGGCTCGTCATGTTAGGTTGTCGTTGAATTTTGTAGCTCCCTTGTACCGTCGAAAGAAAAAAAAAATTGTTTGAATTTTATTATCGAAAAAAAAAATGAAAAATCCGTAAAATACCCTCGAAGTAAGAAAAAAAAAAAAATAAAAACGATCCGTATTAAAAAAAAAATATTAACGAGATCCCGGGATATGGATTGTAGTCCTTGAATGCATCTCGGACTTCGGTTGTCCTCGTTTACATGAATTAACGCCTATAGGTAAAGTCAAAGCTAGTGTTTTTTCTCACCCAGAAGATACAAAGCTACGCAATAAAGATACAAATTCAAAACAAGCAACTGGTAAGATAGCAAAAACTCAGTCCAGCCATATTTGGGCATCCGCATATAGCATTGGGTTTGAGTTTGAGTTTTTAAAATGCAACTTATCCAGCATCCAGAGCCAGAGGAGCTACAACAGCCCCACAGCTACATACGTTCTTGTTTAGCTGCTCTGCTCGTGGTTGCTGGCTGGCTGGTTGGCTTGATGAATGACAAGGAGGATAAAGTGTGCTGATACTGAGGATTTTTGATGGCGATGATGGGGATTCTTGGACTGGGATCATACTGCATCTCTTACTGAGCCGAGCCAACAGCCAAGTATAGTCAAGTTGATGACGACGCGACGCGACGGTGATGAGGATGCTGTGTGTGATGCTCTGAGATATATTTATGTTTGGGCTACCGTTTTTGCTATTTATCCTGTTGCTGGTGTTGTTTGTCATTGTTTTTTTTTTTTTTTGCTGCACTGTGAATGTTACGTGTGGGTTCGGAATAAAAAAAAAATGATCCTGTACCTAAACCCATAAATGTATCTGTGAGATATTTGTTGCATTCTGGTGTGGGTCGGTTGATGTTTTTTTTTTGTTTGCCTTTATTTATCCCTATTTTTAGTTTAGATACAAAAAAGAAAAAAAAAGATATAAATTCAGTGACAATACCGCAGTGTCGTGTTTCTTTTTTCTTTGTCTTCGTCATCATAGTCATAAGGAAATCTGATTCCGAAATGGATCTGGCTAATTAAATAAATTTATTCATGGAAACGTGTTTAGTTTTTGTTGATGTTGTTGTTGTGTATAGGTTTCTGTAATTTGTCTTGTTCTTTTTTTTAGTATTTTTTTTTTTTATATTTGAATGAATCCAATTTGATTATAAGTACCCTCATCTACCTGTGGTGATTTAATGTGTGAATTATAAAATGGAATGAAAAAAAAAATGTAATAATAACCCCTCATTCAATTAAATTCCATTCCAAGTGCTCTGTATGGTGACAAGAGATAGTCACGGAAGGAAAAATAAAAAAAAAATTTTTATTTTACCCACGATAACAATAAAATTTGACGATCCAATTGTGTGTACCTTTTTCAGTCGCTTTTAACACAGTAAAATAAACTACGGTTTGAAATTCAATTTGATATTAAGCTGTGCTTTGGGAATGTCTACCAACAACAAAATACTTCGTATCGTAACAAACAATTGACATTTTAACTTAAAAAAAAAAGAACCTAATCGTGGAGAAAGGCTAAGATCTCCACGAATAAAAAAAAATTGAATGTTTTGTATCTGTCTGTTTTTTTTTTTTTTGTCTTTTGGTTATTATGGAGGCTCTTACCTCTATAACAACATCAAATGAAAGTAAAACTTCTTTCAGAGTCACATTTTATTGTGTTTCTGTTTGTTTGTAGTGTTTAAACTGCAGTGTAGTGATGTGCGGTTTTGTGTGATATAAAAATAATAAAAAAGATACGATTTTTATTTGTATCCTTCGACGAAAAAAAGTGCATAGCTACATAAATTTTGATAATGGCAAGAGTTAAAGAAAACAAAAGTGTTACCATCATCAATGCTTTCGAGTAGTTTTGTGTTTGATTCTTGGATGGTGCTGAATGTAGAGCTCGATGATTTATTTTTTGAGTTTTGCTGAACGTTGGATAATTTAACGGAATGTCAAATTAAGTGAGTTGTACTTCCATTTTTCATAAACATTTGACTTTATATTGTTGTATTTTGTTTTTAAGAATGGGGTGCCACAGGGCTTACATTTAAAACCACTTTTATTTATTTCAATATTCCATTCAATACAATACAATGGTAGGGTATTTGTAATTGGTCTTTGCAAGGATCCAAAAATAAATCAAATAAATCAATGATTTTTTATTTATACAATTTGTACCTATTTGATCAGAAAACTCAAAAGTCTAGCGATTTGTATTTTTCCAAGAGATCTGTGACCTTGTTTTACTTTGTATAATCTTTTTGAAACCCTTGCTTCCCATAATTTTTTTTTATTCCGCCATTGAAATAAAATCAAAGCTTGTAACTTGCTGTCGCGAAGAGCTTAAAGACTGAACTATAATAATCGGGACGGCGCCTTTCGTAATTGTGCTAGAACAAGCAATAATTCGTATCTCACGCCCGAAATAGCGGATTCCTCCGTTTCGTCGAATTTCGATCAGCTTAGCTTACGGACGTGAACTGCATCTCTTTGTAAATGGATATGAGAGTCAGAGGTATGGAGACTCTGTGTGTGACGTCACAGTCATCTTATTGTTCAGAGGAAAATACATGTTTTGCTTCTGCGGCAATCCGTCCATTATGGGTAACGTGTTAATTTCATAGGGTGGACGGCAAAGTTTCGTTCGGTTTTGTCACTAGCTTCCATTTGTTTGCGCCCATTGTAGTTCAGCCTTAAGGTTCTTGGCACGCAGTATAACATAATATACATAGGTACTCTGTACACAGTGGTGTGCAAGGAAACGAAAGAGCTGATGAGCTGGCAAGAAGGAGATCAACCATATAACTCAATCGAGCATACACAGTAAACAACAGACAAAATTCCGACCTGTAATGTAACATTTAACAGACGATTGGGAATAAAGTACTCGCTGCAGTAAACGAGTGACGGAACTCGCTCGACTCCTGTATCATGACCAGGAAATTGTGGCCGTTCTTTTATAAACAAAGAACAGAGAAGATTCTACAGCTCAAGAAATCGCAACGATCCTTTGTGAGCATACTGACCGGGCACAACATGCTGGGTTACCAAAAAATAAAATGAAGCTCATCACGTACGACTTATGCAGGGGTTGTGGTGACATACATAGATAGATGTGCATGGACACACTTCGCATTTTTTCTGTCACTGCCCATTAGTATGACGCTTAAGATATTAAGTTCTAGGAAGTCACTTCTTCCTGGGCTTAGAAGAACTACCTACCTGAACAAACAGGTCTAAATCTAAATAATTTTGTATCAACGCCTCAAAATGGTTTGAGAATGAAGGTATAGGTCTTTCATAGGTCCCAGCTTTTTGGGCCCAAAAACCCCAGGGTAGATATCACAATGGATCTACATTGATCTAAGTGTGATAGACACAACATCATCCATCAGATCACTAACCTACCACTATTTAAACAGCTAAGGTTTCGTCCTTATTTTCTGCTCGAATATCTGTGCAAACTTTTTAATAGCAGACAAAATTTTCAAAGATGGTCTTGTCCCAATGATTTGAGAGTGTGTCCTTCATACCCTGAATTTCAGCCCATGTTTCCATAACAATGTTGGTAGTTGCGTCGACTTGGCAAAGTATTTATATCTAAATAGTCTTATGCTACAAGATTGATGTAATTTCTGGACAATTGACCGACCAGTAAAATTTGTTGGTATATCAGTCTCATCTCACCCAGAATGGACTGTGGGCTCTTAGTTTAGTATTTTTGAGGTAAATGTTTAAAAAATAGTTTCATGCAGATTTATTACATTCCTCAGATATAAAAATTATTTTTTGTATTGGACGAGCTTTTGCCCTCGAATTCGTGTGCTTGGAATTTAGAATCAAGTATCTATAAATAGAATTTTGTAAATAGATACTACCTATGTATTAAAATGGCTTGGAACGGGAAGAAAAATACTGTTTATTTTTGCGCAAAATTCTTTATAAACAATATTTTTAATGTTCTACTCATAGGTCATAGGAGCCATTATAAATAAATTATGTGTGCTATAGTGGCAGCTGTGGTGTGATGCTTTTTTATATCGACATCGAGACTAAGTCTGTGGAGCTCTGCAAATCAGTCAGTAAGTGGTCCTATTGTCCGTTCACGGGTGGATTATAGCCGTTACTCTGGCAATACAAAACCAGAAAACAAAACATTGAGCAGTACCCTTGGAAGAAGAGTGGCTACGACAAAAAGCGGTGAGCCTTCAAGAAGCTACAGTCCACGATAAGAATTTTGGCTTCTTATATAATTGCAATTATTTCAACTTAAGATATGCATGTAAGATCTAAGGTCTCTAAACATTGATTGCAAGGCGTTACTTAGAAGGCATAGGTAGATAGATAGGAACGAATTTCGTTTGATACAAAGGATTGAGAATAATGATGCGCTTTTAATCTGGCTATACTCTATTCCAGTAATTCGTTCAGTACAGGGAAGATAGCACGTTTGCCTCTCAATCTGGCTGTATTGGCTTGCATAAATCGGTCTCAAGTTAAAGGTCTCATAGGGTTTCCGTACTTTGCATAATAAATTGCCGCAAATCGAGTAAATTGTACATTAGGACTACCATCTGCTAATTTAAAACAAACAAAAAATGTGTGTGCGTAATTCACACTCGGTTGAAGTGAAACTTCAAAGAAGTTGGTATACCTAATTTACGAGAGAACGAGATGAAATACTCAGCCACCTAGCACCAGTTTTCGGATTACTTTCAAACCTTATGTTATGTATGACTAAATGCTTTCAACACTTATCTGTACAAATACAAAAGTTTCAACACATATTCAAGCATACAGACGTACCGACATACTTTGCGTCCTTTTGACTCCCTTTTAAAGTATTAACTCCAGGACGCCACTATTTAAAACAAGTCAAAAAAATATTCGAAAACTGACTACTTTCAAAAATTCAGGATACTTTTTTAAAATTTAAATAATTTTTTGAATGCCAATTTCTTATAAATACTTTTGTTATGTATTTGTTTGAATTTTACATTCTTCTTGAATTTAGTTTATTGAAACCTTTTGTAAAGCTTTTCTTGTTAGACAGCATTCAAATTACGTACCTATATTAACTAACATACTAACTTAATCGTACCAACGCGCCTGCTCACTCGCTTTTGTTTAACATAATGCTTAGTAGACCTGAGTGAGAGGCAAAACGTATGATAGGAGAAAATGAGAGCTAGAATATAAAATACTGTGTCATAATTTTTTTTTCATTCGTTCTCTCTCAGACGTGTTGCGATATATATATATTTTTTTAATTGATTTACATATTTGCTTAAAAGTGTCATGTTGCATTTCCGTTTCGTCGAGTTTAAAATCACTCCGATATTAAAGAAGCTTCACTTCAATAATAACACACCACGCTGACATCTTACTAAAAAGCTGTAATACGCAGCCGCATACAGTGTACAGTAGCTCACGTAGTTTTCACATACACTAACACACGTTAAATGCTCAAATACAAGCACGTATTAAACAGTGTGCAATATACATACACACCGACATCTGCTCTCTCGCTCTGGCTCACAAATTACAGGCGACTATGCTTAGAAGACGGGAGTGGGGACGCTACGAAGTATGGGACAAAGAGGAGAGACCGATAATATAAAATAGTATGTATATTTCTGTCTCATTCTTTCCTGGCTTCATCCTACACATTTTTGTATTTGTGTCTCTTACCTGTCGTTTTTTCCGTTGCATCCGGTTTGAAATCACAACGATTCTAAAGAAGTGTCACTTCAAAAATAAAAAATTATTTATCTTTTTCCACACCACCAAGCGGTTATTCAGAAAGGATACACAAATAAAAAAAAAGGACAACACCTCCCTATCAATCAAAAGCTGAAAAAGCTACAAAATCCAAATCTCAACATAAAAATGTAGTAGCGAGATCCCTTTTTTCTTAAATCATGGCAACACCTTTGAGATGTGCTTTGTGCGATGACGATGAGGGTTGTTTTTGTTATACTAAGCAAAAAGAAACAAAAAATAGTCTGCTTTTTGCAGTCAAACTGAAAGGTCATGGGTGCGGACAAATTTATAGAAAATCACAACAACAATTCTGGTATAGTTCAGTGGTTTGGGTTTAATTTCAGCGGCAGTTTTTGTTTTATTTTGCCATTAGGATTACTGCAGGCATCATTGGTCGATAAAAAGCTCCCTCATAAGGCATGTACTGAACGAATGACTTGAATAGAGTATAGCAGCTTAGCTAGCTTTATAGGGGATAAGTTTCGAATTTTCACTTTGATAACGATATTACGCGTGGGTAGTCCGGGTGCAGAATGCCTCAAAAATGATGTTGAAGAGGTATCATGATAGGGAGTCACTTTGTCTTAAGACTTTCTTGACATTAAATGAGTCGGTGGTGTTCTTAACCACCTTGACGGAACAGTGTGAGTTCTCCATATAGTCATCCTGCACAATCGAACCAGTTTAGCAGGGATGCCAAGAAGTGTCATGATTTTGTATAGCTCGTTCTTTATTCGGGTGGAAGGAGGTTTCGTTAATCATCGTCCAAATCGAATTGATCATTCGGCCTGACAGCGATTAGTCAATGGGCTTGGCCGTTTAACAGTCAAAAGAAGTGTTCTTTCTAAATTTGAAGCACCGACTGCTCATTTTCTACGACATTCCCACCCTCGTCTCTACTGGCTTCCGCTCGGGCTTTATAGCCCTTGGACGAATATTGTGCCCTTTGGTAGAAATTTCGAACTTTGTTTCTGCTGTACCATCACCCCTCAATAGATTCAACCACTCTCTTTTCCAGATATCCCTTTTTCTTTCTGAAAAGCCGGTGTTCCTGGTACTGGTATACCGCACGGGAAGCGGTCTTGACAGATATGGTTCTGGCCTGCAGCATTGCCTGATAAGCTTCGTTTTTGATCATCGAACCAGGTGTTTCGTTTGGGTCGCATAATGAAACACTAAACATCAGTATGTAGCTGCATTTTTGATGGCTAGTTATTGCAGTGTTGACACTGGGAATCTCGGCTTCTGGGTTTCTGGGCCGCAAAGGTTCTAGCGGTCTCTTGCGATTGCAGCTTCACACCATCAAATTTTCTCACAGTAGCTGTTCGACACAGTTCTGTGAAAATATTATTCTATGTACAAATAAATATTGCATTATGTACAAAACAACTGACAAGTGTTACCATTCTAAAATATCTTATTAAAAACATGATCTTAACTTCAACTCTCTAACATAAAAATGCTCTTTTTTAACCATTAATCTAAAAGCTTGGAGAATTCAATAACAAAAAACTAAAAAGTACATAAAATATTCTTTTGAAATATGTATCACGTTTTTAAAATGTAATACTATATCGATACCCTTGAAAAATTAAATGCCATTAGTTCCGTTCACCCTTCAAATAAAAACTAAATATAAATATGTAGGTACATGAAATAAAAAATTATATATACGAGTATGTACTCATAACAACTTATTTTCAAAGCCACTCTTGAAATCTAAACCTATCCGATACAAATTCAGCTGACTATTGTTTTAATCAATTTTTTTTTTAAGTCGTGAACGAGTTCTATAAATTTTAATTTTTTTTTTCACCTACAAATAAAATTCATTCATTCATTCAAAAATCTGTTTTTATTTTGATACAAATTTCTGCTTCATATGAATAAAAACGAAGCAAATGAAAACATTATGTTCCACCTAAATGTTTACAAATCACCTAACTAAAATTGAAACCACCTGTGCAAAAGCTAGATATATGTACATAGATACATGAGTTTGCTTGTATGTGTACCCCGGGCTCGGCGCGGTGTGGCGCTTAGCCAAAATTAATTGCAATTTCATCGATTTCGTTTTGTAATTCGAAAATATTGTTCATGCAATTAACACAGTTTGTGTGGGCTTATGTGGGTTGTTTATGTTTATGCCTTACTTTGTAAACTATAAGTTAATTATCACAACGAAGTTTATTTTATAGGTCGATAATTTTTGATTTTGAAAATAGTAAAAAAATACTTTTGTTCTTAGCTAGGTAATTTAAAATTAAAATTAAATTAGATCTGGCACTGGCATTTTTCAACCAAATGCGATTTGTGCTGCGAAAATTAAACATCTATAACATGTGCTATAATCAGGCGAACAGGGTGTAATTCGAGTTTTGTTTTGTATTTAATAATGGTTAGATAAATTTTTCAAGAGATACAAAAACCTAAGCGGGATATAATATTGTAGTATTCACAACGTTAACTTATATGAGCTAGCAACTTTGGAATCTAAATGAAAATACTATAGGCATCTATTCTATACCCTGTCCAACATAAATTGTCAGTAGAGGGAAGATAGGAATGTTTCGTCTCTCAGTCGCAGACTTTTACAGGGTTTCGTTAGTAACCATTTCACTTTTAAAAAAATCTGAAAAAAATTATGTAGGGTTACTGTCCTTTTTTAAATACATTTTTATTATTATCTTTCCCACACCAAGAGGTAAGATAAGCTTTTTCGAAGGGTATCCCCAGTAGATTAAGCACAAAACAGAGGACTTCAAAACACAAATTGCACGAAATTTTGAACAATTTTTAGTCTAATATCCAAAAAATAATGGCTGGTCTACCATGAGTTTTATTTCTTTATAAGTACAGAGGTTCGGGCAGTGACAGAGGAAGCGAATTTTTTTCCTCATGAAGCCTAAACGTAACGGAGATGTCTCCTTCAGTTTCTTGCCATTTCGTCAGCTTTTTTATTTCCCTCAATTCCTTTGTGACCGCGGGAACGGGGACCGAGTAAAGTGTAACAATGTGCGAGGCAAGAATTTTAAGCTCTTTGCAACAGCTTTTTACAAGCTTGTATATTATTTTAACAGGATGAAAATAGGCTTTACGTGGACACCTAGCAATTAAGCCTTGAATTCCACGGCGAGCCTACTCGCATATAGATTCAAATCGAGATCTATCTAACACCTCTTGCATCCAAGAATAAATCCTTGGATACTATATGTTTCCGCATTCGGAAAAACCACAACCACCACGATACTCCCACAAAGGGAGCCTACCTCATAGATAGTCTCCCAGACTCGGCCACCCGGGTGGGCACTATCTCCCGTGGTACAAGAATATAGTTTCCGGTGGAGCTTCGTAACCCTAAGATCACTTCCAGATGAGCACCATCAATACTCAAGACCACTTCTAAAGGCAGAAACAAATGGCCAAATTCGCACATCTATACACAAAAACACAAAAACACTCAATCACTCCAAACGAACCAAACACATCATTCAACATGGCGTTCCCTAGTTAGAGCGGACATAGCTCCAATCAACCAGCTTCTCACGCAACTGGGAGACCAGAACAAGCCCACTAATTCACCAGTTAACACCAATTAAAGACAACTTTCCAAACCCATGGGTGAGTCCAATTGCCCAGTCTCTCAGCTCGGCCAAAAGATCGGGGTTAGACCCCCCACTTGCTTTTTTCGGGGAAGTCTAGTTGCCCGTACTCTATAGAGAACAGGGCTAGACTCCCCAAACCACCTTACATTCACATTCATGTGGTTATACATAGTTAGTGTGAGGCTGAACCAACCACTTTTTCTGCATACTCTTGTAACACGTTACAGATTCGTCAGAGCAAGCTCACACCTACCGTCACACCACGCCTCTAAACCGGGAAAGACCAATTGCCCGTTCTCTCAGCTCGGCCAAAAGATCGGGGTTAGACAATCCATCCTTAATAAGAAAAGAAATCAGACATAAGCCCCCCCACCACGACAAGGTACAACCCAGGGGGATGTTATTTTAACAGTCGATCCTCGAGACTTACTTTTGACGTACTGTAAAGTATGCTTACTTTACTTACTTACTTATGTTGGCGCCACTGGAGCGTGGTACTCCAAGGCCTTGCTGATAATGCCCCTCCAGCCGGCTCGATCTCTAGCCTGCTGTCTCCAATTTCGTACTCCAAGTTGACGGATGTCTCCCTCTACCTGGTCACTCCATCGAAGATGAGGTCTACCTTGGCTTCTGACTCCCTCGGGTTTGGCGTTGAAGACTTTACGAGCTGGAGCGTCGATGTCCATTCGCTCTACATGGCCCAGCCATCTTAGTCTTTGGATTCGAATTTTTCTGGCTAGGCTTATGTCGCTGTACAGCTCGTACAGTTCATTGTTATATCTTCTTCTCCAATCGTTGTTTTCGCGATTTACGCAGACAGGACCATAGATCGTACGCAGAACTTTTCTCTCGAAGACTCCAAGTGAATTTTCATCCGATTGGGAGAGGGTCCATGCTTCCGCACCATATAGCAGGACCGGGATGATGAGTGTTTTATACAGTGTCACCTTGGTTCTTCTCGATAGGGCTTTACTCCTCAATTGCTTACTCAGCCCAAAGAAACAGCGATTAGCAAGAGTTAGTCTGCGTTTGATTTCAGCGCTGATGTTGTTGCCTGTGTTTACAGCAGTGCCCAGGTAGACAAATTCACTGACTAACTCGAAGTTATACCTATCAATGGTTACGTTCTGACCAAGTCGGTGGTGGGATTGGACTTTTGTTGATGAAAGCATATACTTCGTCTTGTCCTCGTTTATTTTCAGCCCCATTCTGCTTGCTGCTGACTCCATAGTAGTGAAAGAACCGATTACTGCTCGCTTTGTTCTTCCTATCACGTCTATGTCATCAGCAAACCCAAGTAATTGTGTCGATCTATTGAAAATGGTGCCTGATGTACTGGAATGGGTGCTCCGTATTACATTTTCAAGCACAATATTAAAACAGCTGCATGACAGTGCGTCACCTTGTCTTAGCCCTCTGGTGGTTTCGAAGGTTTCAGTAGAGTCTCTACCAACTTGGACGGAACAGCGAGCATTCTCCAACGTCATCCTGATAAGGCGTATCAGTTTAGCAGGGATTCTAAAGTTAGACATGGCACGATACAGTTCAACTCTATTAACACTATCGTAGGCGGCTTTAAAATCGACGAACAGGTGATGGGTGTCGATGTTATACTCTTGGGTTTTCGTCAGGATCTGGCGTAATGTGAATATTTGGTCGGTGGTAGATTTTCCAGGTCTGAAGCCGCATTGGTAAGGACCTATCAGGTCGTCAGCAAACGGCTTGAGACGTTCACATAAAACGCTGGACAGGATCTTATAGGCGATGTTTAAAAGGCTTATGCCTCTATAGTTGGCGCAGAGGAGGCGGTCTCCTTTTTTGTGAATCGGGCAGATGGTACTGAGATTCCACTCATCGGGCATACTTTCCTCCGACCATATTTTGCAGATGAGTTGGTGTATGCTCCTGACCAGGTCATCTCCAGCGTGTTTAAAAAGCTCCGCTTGAAGGCCATCACATCCAGCTGCCTTATTCATCTTTAGTCTGGTGATGGCTACTTTGATTTCATTTTGGTCGGGCGGGTGTAGTTCGTGGTCGTCATCTAGATTAACTGGAACAAGTTGATCTTGGGCGGGATCTTGGCTGTCATCGCCATTTAGCAACCGGTTAAAGTAGTCTCTCCAGATGGCTAACATCGCCTGCGTTTCCACTATGGTATTTCTATCCTGATCTTTGCAGGGCCCAGGGCGGCTTGTGAAACCGGATGTAGACTGTTTCACCTTTTTATAGAAGTTTTATACCTCTTTTCTGCAAAAACATCTCTGCATCTCCTCGACTGCGTTGCTGGTGTTCTTTTTTCTTTCTCCTGAGTAGACGTTTCTCAACTTTCCTTCGCTCAACATAGAGATTTCTGGATGCTCTAGTATCTCTCTGTAGCCACGACTTGTATGCCTCCGTTTTGGCTTTGTTTGCCTGAGCACATTCGGAGTCGAACCAGGTGTTTCTGGGGGGTGGATGTGAGAAGCCCAATACCTCTGACGCAGCACTTCTTATGGCTTGTTGACATAGCTGCCATTGGTCTTCCGGGTTCATGTCATCAGTCGAAGGATTTTTCGCAAGCTCAAGGGATACGCGGTCGGCATAGGCAGCGGCGGTCTCTTCCGATAGAAGACGTCCAACATTGAATTTCCTAGGTGTAGTCGGTGTTCGCCTAAGAACTTCCATGGAGATTCGTACCCTAAGTTTTGCACCGACTAGGTAGTGGTCCGAATCGATGTTTGCTCCTCGGAATGTACGGACATTCATAATGCTGGAGGAGTGTCTTCCATCAATCACAACATGGTCGATTTGGTTGCAGGTTCGACCATCTGGGGATCGCCATGTGCCCTTGTGGATGTCGGGACGTGGGAATCGCGTGCTGCTTAGCACCATGTTTTTTCCCGCTGCAAAATCGATGAGCCTGAGTCCGTTGTCGGAGGTGGTGTCGTGCAGGCTGTGTTTTCCGATCGTCATACCAAAGATGTCTTCTCTCCCAATTTTGGCATTGAAGTCTCCCAAAAGAATTTTAATGTCATGTTTTGGGCACTGCTCATATGTTTTGGCGAGGAGCTCGTAGAAACATTCTTTGGTAGCGTCGTCTTTCTCTTCTGTAGGGGCATGGGCGCTAATTAGGCTTATGTGGTGGAATTTGGCCTTAATGCGGATCGTTGTCACTCTCTCGCTGACTTCGCGAAAGCTCAAGACCTTTTGCCTAAGTCTTCCTCTGACAGCGAATCCGCACCCAAACAAGCGCGATCTCCCATCAAGGTGGCATTTCCCATAATAGAAATTACAGTCCTCTGTAATTCTCAGGCCCGGTCCATCCCATCGCATCTCCTGCAGGGCTGTTATATCAGCGTTGAGACTGGCGAGGGTCTCGGCTAGCTGCTCGGCTTTACACGGCCTGTTTAGCGTACGCACATTCCACGTGCATATGCGTAAATCGTTGTCCGTTTTTCGTTTGCGGGGGGGGGGGTCGTCAACATTTGTTGTTCTTTCAACCGAGGCATTTTCTGCGGTTTTCATCACAATCGAGTTTTCCTTTCATGACCGGCTTGTGAGGCCTGTGCATGACATATAGATCTTTGTTTCAAAATAGCTTTTTATGGCCTTTAGTCCAACAAAAAATTGGCGTTTCATCCAGGAATCTCACTTTGGAATCATCAGTTGACATACAGTGAAAGAAACCTTGTCAATACGCAATTTTTAAATTTTTCTAGTACAACTTACATAGAATTTTTGACAAAACCCTAATGTGAACTATATCCAACAAGATTAAGATTTTAATCATTAAGAAGGAAGTTTAAGCCCGTGGCCTGGCTCAGAAGTAGTTTTTAAATTTTTCTTAATACAAACTCTATATACTGCATTGATAAATTAAATAAAATAAAATCAACCAAGTAGAAGACTCAGCACTAATAGATCTTTGTGGTGGTTGGATCTTCAGAGCGTATCTCTTTCTTCCTGCTCCTAGTTCCTGAGAAGATAACTCAGGTATCTACAACCTATGGATCCGATGGATCCAACGTTCGTCGTTAGTTCACCTTTCGGCTATCCAGCAGGCACCACTTGGAGGTGACGATACGATTTTGTAAAGTATAGAGGCTCATTTCTTAGCCGCACTACAGGAATGTGGAATGGTTTAGCCGCCTCGATCCCCCCCCCCCTACATTGTGATTTACAGGCATTCAAAACAAATGTGCATCGTTACTATCCTTTCATCTCCTATCCAGCTTTCCTAAAAACGCTCGCACTGTGTTCTGCCGAAAGCAACTTCTGCGACCGATATTATTTGCTACTTCAAAGTCTTCACCAAGTTTAGACCGAGGCTGAATGGAGCAAAGTTCTCTTTATTGATGAGTCCATATATTATTTGACACATCTCCCGATGGACGGAAGCGAGTCTGGTGACGACTAGGTGAGAGATACTCTTCCGCGAAGATTGCCCAAAGAGAAAACGTCTTTGGAGGTTCAGTCATGTGTTGGCAGGCCAGTTCCCTGACCGGAAAACCCGAGCTGAGCATCGAGGGTCGATCGGTAAATTCAAACTATTATGTCAGCAACATATTTGAAGAATAAGTTGTTCATTCGCACCATTTATTTGTGAAAACTTCTAACTGATGCAGGACAAGACTAAACCACATGTCGCCAGGTGGGTTATGGATTATTTGAAAGAAGTGGAAATCTCGGTTATGGGTTTGCGATGAGCCTGGACCTGAATGCTATTGAAATGTTTGGGACATGCTTGGACGAAGGACTAGAAGTAGGTCGTCCTTCCTAGAGGCACTCAGTGCACTGAAATCAGTATTGCTAGAAGAGTAGGATAATTTGGACGACACGGTTGTATTCCCCCTCGAATTCAAGCTTTGATTAATGTTCGGCAGTACCCGCACTATTAATTAAACGAGAACTCGTTGAAAAAAAGTAATATTTTATGTATAACGTTGAGAAAAATCATTGAAATGCATGAGTTAAAGAACAAGGAACAGCTTCCTAATAATCCAATCTCTCCTAGTCAATATTATATAATTTGATATGAGTTGGAAATACACCTTAAGGGATTCCGGATAAAATGGAAATATCGAAAGCTTATAAACCATATCATAATGCGTCTTCTTACAAACTTGTACAATGTATTTGTTAGAATAAGATGTTTCATTAAGAATTCATTGAATAAATATTTATTTATATTCTCTCCAGTTTCATTTATTATTCATTTATTAATATTTTACGTGTTTTTTTTTTTTTTTTTGTTCTTTTTTGGATTGAAAAAGCCACTAAATAAATTGAATTAATTTAGCAGTCAAGCAAATGAAAAAGATTTAAATAATTAAGTTAATCTTGAGAGTTGCGTGTGCCACAGCTTTTTTTGATGGAACTTTGTCTGAAATTTCATATTGTTGTTTTCGAAAACGTTTTGAAATTTCCACATAAAGTCTTTTCTGATATACAAAAAAATGACTTTCAATTTCAGTGTAATCCACAAAACTAACCAGCGACTTTAATCCAATCGTTTATATAAATTTTTCCACATAATGATGTTCCTTATTTAATTTCCAAGAAAATATGTGTGGGTGGCAATTGTACAGTGGATGTAGTGCTTGGTTGCTAAATTAAGAGTTGTGGGTTAGAGTCCCAGCCTGGGCAGCAACTTTTCAATATTTCCACAGCTTCAACTGGACGCCACCCGTGGGATTTTCATGAGATTAATATTACCTATTTCTCAATCCATTGTACCAACAAAAAATCTTTACTATCTTTCTACTCCTTCTAACTATTGCCGTGCAGTTTGCATTCAAAAGACCTTGGGTCTTCTTACAGGCATATAGTTAAAATTATTATTATTATTACCGACATTACGAAAAACCGATGTTCATAAAAATGTACACGTGATGCCTGTGAAAATATACATATTCTTTTCATAAAACTTAATTTTTTTTTTCTAGAAGCACAACCACTTCCACCCGCACTCTGAGATAACTACTCCATATTTATATGCAACAAGGATATATGCGTTATATCCTCTTCCATATACATAGGTAACGTTTTGAATCAGAGAAAAAATTATAAATCCCTTTTTATACGGTTTTCCTTTAAAGTTTGCCCCTGGGATGTGTATATATTATTACAGGATGATGAAGCGATGCGATGGTTAGTTTTTACTTAACACTATAGCAACTGTATCTATGGATACGTGGTTTGTATCTCTATCTATAAGTACATAGCATAATGTGCTCACAGATACAAAAAGCGTTATTTACGCTGTTTGTTAGTTTGGTTCTTTAGATTTGTTTGATCCAGATTTTTTTTTTTTTTTTTTTACTCTTTGAACTTTTTCTATATATTTTAAAAGAGATCATGTGGTATGCTATAAAGAATAAAATAAAATGCATGAATGTAAGCATCATATTTGCATTTTCAAAAAATTGTAAAAAATACTCTTATTTGATATTTTCGCTCGTCCAATGGAAGAAGAATATAAGATTGGTCTCAAACGAAAATTAGAGATTTTATATAAACCTGACATTACATCGTATATCACCGATGAATTGCAAGCGGAGCCGTGTTACTCTCAGCAAGTCCTTTGTGTGTGTTGATATTCTGCAGGGATTGAAGGGACATAAGATTGAACGTTAGACCCGAATGGCAAGCAGAGATGTTCTTTATTAATTTTTAGAGGACTAGGAACTTCCTCGCTAGAGCCAATGCTCTTTAAAAAAATTAATGGTGAGTTAGGGAATCTTCGGCGCGGCATTACGGAAAATCAACATTTATGCGAAGGGGTACTATATTTTTAATAAAAATTTAAGAAAATGTCTCTAACATCAACGGCTTTCAGGAAAGAATTCTAGAGTAAAAAAAAAATAAAGTGCACGACTGGGTCGCACGAACTTGCTCTAATGTCTTGGGGCTTGAGATTTTGGAAAAAAAAGCAATACTAAAATCATATGAAATTTTATTAATCATTTAAAAATCAACGTTAAATTGTTTTTTTTGAGAAAATGAAGTAAGTCATTAGATTTCTTTTACTTTTTTGAATTTTAAGGAATTTTTTTTTTCAAAATCGTTGGAGCCGTTTTTTGAAAAAACTGTTTTTTTTTAAATTTTCGAAAACTTATTCCAAATTTTTGAGTATGTCAAAATTTAGCCTTTTAAAGTTCTTATCAGAAAACAAAAAATTTTAAAATTTTGAACAAACCGTTTTCGAAAAACCCAAAAGTAAAAAAAAAATTAACTTTTTTTTTTAAAACTCAATTTTTTTTTTTGAAAATTAAAGAATTTATATTATTTCGTTTATAACAGAGCTTCTATATTAAAATTTTCATCGAAATCCGTGAAGTGGCTTACGAGAAAATCTGATTTAAAAAACCGGTCCTATCGGAGGTACCGTTATAAGACTTTTCCTGAAAAATCTGTTCCAGCCAAAGCATAAAGTTTACTTAAAAAATACTATTCAGAAAGTTTTATCAAAATCGTGGTAGCCGTTTTTGAGATAAATGAGTTTTTCATTAAAAATCATATGGCAGGTACCGTTAGTTTTAGAGCTAGAATGCTAATTCCAAAAATCCCTCTGTAGGACGCCATAATAATATTGTGTACCAAGTTTGAAGCAAATCGGTCGAGCCGTTTAGGCTGTAGGTGCCGATACAGACAGACGGACAGACAGACAGACAGACAGACAGACAGAATTGTCAGACCCACTTTTTTAGGCTTCTTTATCATCGTAATGTTATGTTTGATTTTTTTTACGAATGCATAACTTGCCTTATATATACCTATAATCGCAAGTAAAAAAAAAAAAAAAAAACATAAGCGAGAGCTTAACTAAATTTTCAACCAATTGTTGGATACCCTATTCTCTATATTTTTGTGTGTGTATGCGTTCACCTCCCACAGCCAGCCGCTGTTCCAGTTTCAGAAACAAAATTCTTCTTTAGCAGACAGGAAAAAAGTCAATCACATTAATTAATATTGCCAGCGCAATTAATATGAGCTCTGGGACTTTTAATTTTAGGATTGCAGATCGATTTGAACAAAACAAGATAAAACTTAAATTTTTAAAAATTAGATTTTGAATGGAAATAGCTATTATGGGTGTATTTAACAATTCTTGAACAACGCTCTGCTACGTAACCAAGGAATATGAACCGAAATGTTCATCTTGTTACTTCAAAACTGTGACCGATATAATTACAAAACATTAAAAAATTAATGCATACTACGATTTTTGATGAAAAAACCCCTTAAAGTGGGCGTGTCCGAAAAAATTTAAAAAAAAATATTGAAAGCACTAACTGAGCTCTGATCAGTAGTCAATTCTTTGGCATATGTCTAAAACTACAGGTGAACCGAGTAGTTTCTTAATGATATTACCTCAATAAAGGTATTTTATAAAAATCACGCCCTGAAAAGTGGGCGTATTGAAAAAATGTACATAATGTATATAAGGAAATATTTTCAAGGTTATTAAAGGTTAAGATTGAATATTGGTACCTTAAAGCGCCACGCTCAAGATTAATTTTTGTATCTTAGGATTTATCTACTGAATGCCTGTTTGGCAAAATACCTATGTATTGAACGTTATGAATTAGGAAACCTCTTCCCAATCGTTTTTAAGGCAATCGTACGCAACTCTCATGTCATGTCAACATCATCGGTACGATTTTTTGAAATCCGTACAATTACTTGGCTATGCTGATGATATTGACATTATTCGAGGAACGATGCGCGCTGTCAGCAGCATTCTCAAGTATTCAAGTAGAGCCGGCTAAAATGGGTCTGGCTGTAAATGGAGATATAACAAAGTATATGCCGTCCTCGGGTGCCGAAAATCATCACCTTAGGTTTGGGCAAAACATTCGTACTTCCGGTTCTCCATAGTTAAAACCCGGAGGGGGGCGCAATTCTGGAAGACCCTATCTAAGGTGGCGCGATCAAGTGGAGAACGACCTCAACAAACTTCGAGTGTGTAACTGGACGCCACTGGCTAGGGAAATTGTTGGTTGAGGCCGTGGTCCACAATAGACAATTGCTGCCTGGCTGGGTTTGAACTCACTTCTCTGCACTTAGTGCTTTCTCTGCTAGGGCTCGATCTCGGTGCAAATGTGAAAATGATGAGCCCTATACAGAACTATTCTCCGATATTTTTTTTTTAAATATTGGAAACTGGCAGTCCTGCAACCATCAGGTTTTCAGAGTTAGATTGGAAATTTTCGAGAACGTATTAGCGTACCTACAACTCTCTGAAAAATGTCTTTAAATGTTCTTTTTTGTTTTAAATCATATCTTCATGCTTCATGGATGGTTTATATTAGCTTTTGTTGAATCAATCAGGTGGTGGTGAAGTCAAGTTATCAAATAATACTTAAAAATTGTGCAGAAATGTATATATAACTGTCTCCCTATTTATACCTTTTAAATAAGGTTTTCTGAATTAACAAATCTTTTTAATAAAGAAAGAACAAGGCAACGTTCTAGCGGGGCAGCTAGTTCTTTATATTTTCCAATTGGATGGCAATGTTATGCGAAATTATAAAATATTTTTCGACATTAAGGTTTTACATATATTTAATAAGGGGTTTACTTTGGCGTACCCAGACCCATCTAAGCGCAAATAGCTCTCTTAAGATCAATGATAGAAATTTTGTACAGTCCTAAGATGAGGATCTACAAAAGTGCTAATATAAAAGAAAACCCGCCAAGGGTGGGATTACATTGATGCTGCTGACAGGAGTATTCTAAAACCAAGAGAGCGAATAAGGGGTAGATACTAGATAGAGAGAGAGATAGAGAGAGAGGAACAACAAACCTTTTCTTTAGCTTTACCAAGGAAACATCAAATCCCGGGCACGACTAAATTGCTTTTTTCACAACCTTAATACTTTTTCTTTGTTTCCTCTTTAGGATTTTCTTATAGAGATTTTTCCTCAACGATTTTGTATTACGTTTTCTCTTAGAGATTCTGTCTGTGCAGACTTTTCTTCCACAAAATATTTAAGTCGTTTAACCAAAAATTTCTTCCGCGTTTTTATAGAATAGGTACCCATGTGTCTGCATTGAATAGAAGGCCAATAACTTAGTCTTACTTCCAAAACTAAAAACTTCAATTTCAAACAACTTTTTTCCTCTCGTTTTCGAACAAAAAAATATATTCAAATTTATCTGAAATTGTTCATGTTTGAAAATTTACTCCGCGAAATTCATTAAGCTATAGAAATTCAAGTCTAAAATTCATCATTAAATTTACTAAAACAAAAACCATCTCCATTTAAAGCTCCATTCAGAATAGTTAATTGCAAAAAGCAAATCGCTATTGAAGCGATTATATTGAAGCTCTTTGCGTCAGCAAGCAATCACGCTTATGGCTTCGCGTGTATTCATCATCATGCAAATCAGGCTGTATAGATGTAGTGAAAGGTAGGTATATATCTATAAATGGATTCCCATTAAATGAATATCCACCCGAACTTACGAACTTCAAATTCGTCTCGTTGAGTTCGCATCAGCGAGAGCCAGCGTTGTGCTGCCCCATACTAGATTTCAAACCCTCTCTGTCTTCCTGTGGCTCTGCTGTGGGTTGTGTTGCATGGATTTGGCTCGTTAAATTAATTTGCAAACATCACAACCACAAGAACTGAATTCATTTGTACCACAAGTTCAAACCGTGCAAACGAGTATATAGGTATAGGTAAAGTACAGAGAGGCAGAAGTATACCTATAGGTTCCTACATTTAGCCAGAAAGATTGTCCAAGTTCGACGAGAGCCGGACTCCATATCCAGGAGATAATGTTCCTCCTCCTTGAATCAACACCACTCACCATTACCACACTATAGTCACCACAGATGAAGTTGGTTTGGAGTTGAGTTGGGGTTTCTGTGTGAGTGTCTGTACACTTAAAGATTTAGTAATCCGGGTTAACAAACTATTGCACACGATTATCTCTCAAACCCCAGCCAAAGCCATCTTGTTATTGGGCTACAGTTTCCGATACCAAATAGCTCCTCTCTCTCTCTCCTCTCGTCAATGTTTGCTTTGCAATAAATTAATGCAAAAACCGCAGAAGCCCTTCAACATCCTCGCAATACAAAACATAGAGTATATTTCCTTCCCAAAACCACCACTCAAGACTTAACAATTCCATGCCAATACAAAAAAAAATTGAATCTACTGCACAGGGAGGAAGCAAATTTAAAGCCACATAAACCAAGACAGAAAGAGAGACCTCTCAACCTCCAACTCCTGATTTTGGTCTCTAAATACTCCACCAAGAACAACACCAACCGTGCTGCTGTACGTATAGTAACAGTTTTCTATACTTTTTTACTTCACGAGGGAAGACTTCAGCTTCACCTACCTTTTCCCACTGTACATGGAAGTGCACCCATGACAATGACGTTCCTGTTCACTGGATTCGATGGTGAATGGAACTCGATGTCGATATGCAAAACACTCCTAATAAAGTCATACACGAGTAAAGTGCGCACTAAAACCTCGAGGTCTTCCCTCTTCTTCCAGCTCTGTGCTGAGCTAAGCTCAGAGGGGAAGAAAAATAATAGTAATAAAAAAAAAAATATTTTAAAAATGTTAAAAAAAAGAAGAACGCGTCCATCAAAGGCACAGTCAATAGCCAAGCCGCTACCGGAATGAGGGTAATAAAGTTGGTGAAGTACGAGTATGTAGGTACGAGCATTATGGAAGAAGTGACTGGGCTAGCACCCACCAACAATATTGGCTGAGCAACTGTTGTACAGTAGAAGCATCCAAAAGGAAACAAAATACAGATACGATTAATGGGCGAACGCGAAGGTAAACAATAACAAAATAATATGCAAAATGCTAACCTATACACAAACATAAATAATAATAAAAAAAAGAGGAAGTTAAAGTAGTAAGTAGGAACGTGAAATTATGTTTTAAGCCTTGCGTGTTTGGGGCCGAAAAACAGAAACTAAGAAAGAGATACATTTTCGCCGTCATCGCTGTCCGGTCCAACTTGGTCGGTCTCGGTATTGTTGTTTTCAAAAGTGAATAGGGTTGCCAGTCGGGAAGTTAGGACGTGGGAATTTTCTCCATTCCCGCGTTTCATTTTTACTTGCGATTGTACTATAAGGCAAGTTATGCATTCGTAAAAAAAAAATTTTTTTTTGACATTCAAACATAACATTACGATGATAGAGAAGCCTAAAAAAGTGGGTCCGACAATTCTGTCTGTCCGTATGTCTGTCTGTATAGTTACCTACAGCCTAAACGGCTGGACCAATTTGCTTCAAACTTGGTACATAGCATTATTATGACGTCCTACAGAGGGGTTTTTGGAATTAGCATTCTAGCTTCAAAACTAACGGTACCTGCCATACGATTTTTTGTGAAAAATTAATTTTTCTCAAAAACGGCTCCTACGATTTTGATAAAACTTTCTGAATTATGTTTTCTGTGCAAACTTTATGTTTTGGTTGAAATAGATTTTTCAGGAAAAGTCTTATAACGGTACCTCCCATATGACCAGTTTTTTTAAATCCGATTTTCTCGTAAGCCACTTAACGTAGAAGCCCTTTTATAAAAGAAACAATTTAAATTCTTAAATTTTTCAAAAAAAGTTTTTTTGATTTTTTTAAAAAATTTAAATTTTTTTTTTTTTAATTTTTGTTTTTTTCCAAAAACGGTTTAATCTACATTTTTTAAATTTTATTTTTCTGATAAAAACTACAAAGTGCTAGAAGTTGGCATACTCAAAAAAAATTTGGAATATATTTTCGAAAAGTTTTTCAAAAAAAACTGTTTTTTGAAAACTCTGGTCGAACGATTTTGAAAAAATTTTTCGTAAAAATTCAAAAACGTAAAGAAAACCTGATTACTTCATTTTCTCCAAAAAACGTTTTAGGTATTCATTTTTAAGTGATTTATAAAATTTCATATGATTTTTTCAGCGCTTTTTTCCCAAAATCTCAAGCACCCAAGACCATTTTAACACATTAGAGCAAGTCCGTACGACCCAGTCGTGCACTTTATTTACTTGCTCTTTAGGGCAAGTATTGGTTTCGTGCGAGGTTTTAATCAAACATGACATTACGACTATAGAGTTTTCGCCATACCGTCCGTCGGTCTGTGATCTGTTTGTGCGGATGTGCGCTTTTTCACGGCGTGCTACAGCCTAAATGGCTTGGCGGATTTTCTTCAAACTCCATAGTTTAAAGAAAAACGGTTGTTGAGATTTTTTTTATATCATTTTAGCCCGGCTCAAACTGGTGCCTTTCAAGTTACGGTTATTTTCATTTTGGATTTGCTCGAAAATGGCTCTAACGATTTTGATAAAAATGTATCTTTTGGTGTTTTTAAGAAAACTGCGTTTTTAGTATTTGGCTAAAAATACAAGTATCGGAAGCTCTTAACGGCTTTTTATCAAACGGCCAGAAGTTGTCAACGGTTGTATCGAATTCACTCAAACTTTATTTGGTATAGTTCCCTACAGCTTCCTATCAGATGGCATTGCATTTTTGTCAGTTTCTCTTTTTTAAATGGTGGCTCCCATACAAATACCCACTAGGTTTTGGCCAAATTTTTGTTTTTTTTTTTTTTCTAATTTACTCAAAAAACTCTCCCCCATTTTGATGAAACTTTGTATGTAATATACACTTGACAGCAAATAAACCCGATTTTCTCTAAAAGTATACAACTTACAACAATCAAAGTTATACTTTTAGTCAACGTGAAAAACAACTTTCTGCAAGTATAACTTTGATTGTTGTAAGTTGTATACTTTTTGAGAAAATCAATGCAATGCAGAGTTGCTAAACGGCGGGCGGCCCAGTTTATTTGCTGTTAAGTGTATATAGCATGCTTGATGCTTCAAATAAAACTGCATTTTTAGTTTTGGCTACACATGATAATAGCGGAAATCGGTTATAACAGTTCTATTAATTTGGCCATAAGTATTATTACTGGGACCCAAAATATGACATCTAAATTTCATATATTAAAGGTTTCATAACGTTGGCTCCCGTATATCGGTTTTTCCATAGTTTTAGACAATTTTTTTTTGTTTTTACCAAATATTTCGCAATTGAGTTGTTCTTATTACTCGAAAAGTTCGTTTTCATCGTACTATTGCACCCACAGAGCAAGTACGTGCGACCCAATCGTGCATTTTTTTTTTTTTTTTTAATTTTTACTTTAAAAAAAAAACACGAGAGAGACATTTTCAAATTCTAATGTTGGTCAGACAATTTTAACAATCTGCTGATGTGTGGGCACCTTTAACCTTTTTCTGATTTGCTGCCTTGTAAAATAACTGTACCTGCCAACGATTAGGCAATACTTTCTGTGTTCTGGTTAGGATGGATTGTTAGGATTTGTTTAAGTAAGTTTTTAATAATTTTTTTAAATATTTTGGATTATCTAATTTAAAGTACAAATTTTTAGATTTCGAAAAGTTTTCGAAAACTAAAATTATTTCTTAAAAAATTGAAAAAAATTCGGGGGACCCAGTGGTGCAATTTATTTCTTTAAAGTTGTAGTCTTTTTGTCACCTCAATATTTTCCCAATTAATAGTTCTGCGTGGACTAGAACCGTCTCGAAACCATATCTGTTTTACACAAAAATGCAACATGCTTAAGGAAATCTCTTTGAACTAAAAATAACTCTTGGGTATACTTTCTTACTTGTTTTTGATGACACCACTAGAGCGTGGTGCTCCTAATCCTTACTTAATATGACTGTTCAGGCGGCTCGATCTCTTGCCCGCCATCTCCAATTTTGCACTTCAAGTTGTCGGAGGTCGCCATCTACCTGGTCGCTCCATTGAAGATGAGGTACCTTGACTTCGGACTCCCTCTGGTTTGGCGTTGAAGAATTTATGAGCTGGAGTGTCCATTTGCTCTACATGACCCAACAATCTTAGTCGTTGAATTCAGCACGTAGGTATAGTTCGTCATTGTATCTTCTTCGCCAAATGTTGTTTCCTTTCTTTACAGACAGGGCGCAGAACATTTCCCTCGGAAACTCCAAGTGACTTTTCATCAAATTGCACCACATAGCAGGACCGCGGGATGATAAGTGTTCTATACAGTGTCTCCTTATTTCTCTCTATTCGGCTTTATTCCTCATTTGCTTATTCAGCCCAAAAAACCACCGATTAGCAAGAGTTAGTTTGCGTTTAATTTCAGCACTGAAGTTGTTGCCTGTGTTTACAGCAGTACCCAGGTAGACAAAGTCACTGACTACCTCGAAGTTATACGTCACGTTCTGTTCTGACCAAGTCAGTGGTGGGATTGGCCTTTTGTTGACGAAAGCATATATGTATGTACTTCGTCTTGTCCTCGTTTATTTCCAGTCCCGTTTTGCTTGACTGCTGCTGACTTTAGTAGTGAAGGCACCCACCCATCGTACGATATAGTTCAAATCATTTAACCCTGCCGTAGGATGCTTTGAAATTGAAATAAACGAACAGTTGGTGGATATCGATGTTAAATTGAGTTATTTCCAGGATCTGGGGTAATGTGAAGAATTTTGAGGTCGTAGATTTTCCAGGTTTTAAACAGCAAAGCAATCGGATCAGGCAGTTACATTCCTGACACACAACACTACAGAAAATCCCACTTCTGATATTATATTTCTTGAATTTGTGTTTTTTCATTTTATTTTACATTGTTTGAATTAATTTAACTATTGAAACCCGTTCAAACAGCAAATTTTATTTTTCTCAATTAAGCGTCTCAATTTTCTTTTCCGAGAATAAAGAAAATAATATATCAAAAGGACCAATATTTGTTCAGTGGGGAAAAGCCAAAGCCGAGTACCTACGCTCTTTGGTTGACTTTTCAATCAATATTGTTTAATCAGCTTGGCAATTCCTTTGACTCTTTCAACCATATTTCTGTGGAATTCATGTTGCTCGAATTCTGATTAAATTATTACTGATTTCTTGAATAAATATCAATCCTGTTGGGATTCTCGAAAACGTGGGTGCATTTTTGTTCAAGAGGTGTACCAGATTGTATATATGAAATTCAAAACTACAACATTTCCACTGAAAAATTTTGTTCAATAAGAATATTTTGATGTCATAGAGTATTTCACTTGGCAACACTGCCGCAGCTGTAACTATATGCACATAGCACATTGTACAGAGTGCACAGCTTTCGTTAGAAAAGAGGAAGAGAGAACTAACACAAACACACACACACACAAAAGAAAACCTATGAAGTAGCATAATAATAATTATGTTCCGGTGGAATGATCACCATAATGCGAAACCATTGGCAACCAGAACCAGAACCAAAAGGTACAAGAGTGTAGACCTGTATACCAACTTAATTTATTCAGAACCTACTGACTGACCATTAGGTATTAGGTATTTGGTAGTAGGTTAGGCGCTAGGGGAATGGGAACGACGGGCTAAGCAAGCTCATGGCAACACATTGCACAATGGTTGTACAAATTCTATTATATTTTGTTCTATGTAAAGTGTTTACACAGTCTTCATGGTAACTGCTGCTTGTAAATAATACAACAGATGGGATTCTAAGAAAGCCATAGACTTGACAGCATAACAAGGAGGCAGCCATGCGTTTGAAGAGGTTGTTAAGTCACATAGGGCTTGTAGGTATGTTGCATTTTGGTAAAATTGTTGTGATTTTAGGTTTGGTGAGAGATGGAGAGATGATGATGGGGTTAGATGGCATAGATACATTTGGAATTGATTAATGATTAAAATCAAAATATAGATCGGAAGATGTCACAAAAATATTATATTAGAAGTGATTTTAAGAGCAAACCATATGTCAGCATTCAAGTTCTGTCTTATCTGGCCCAATAGTTTTGTATTTTTGTTCCTTCAATAATATTTAAGCAGATTATTTATAACTAGCTTTTGCCCGCTACTTCGTACGCGTGGATTTTAGAATAAAGTAGGTATCTCAGTAGGTATTTTTGTTTTGCACAACCGGTTCAAAATGGGGGGTATGCGTGGAATGAAAGCTACATACCTTACCAGCTCTACAGCCGTAAGATTTTTGGCTTCTGTATAATATTATTTCGAACTATCATAACGGTTTATATTGCAAAGTTGGAGGGTTAAGTTCTGAGCAATATACCTAATTGGAATGCCCACTTTCAAAACGATTATACGTGCCGATACTGCTATTTATGGCAGCTCCGCTTCATCAGTTTTGGGCGTAAGTATTGCTCGTTCACCGTTCTTTATGGTTACATTATTTTTCTGATTTCATTATTTTTCGCTGAATGAGACATTGTCTATATGGTGGTAAATAGCGCCATCTATGATGTTTTTGATGTAACTTCTATTCAGAACGACTAACTTATTTCTATTCATGTATACGTAGGTAAGTGTGGCGCTATTTCATTAAATAACGTTCGATTGCAGCAATATTAAAAAAACAACCAGAATTATATATTTTCCTGCAATAAAATATAGCCTATATTTTAAGTTGGCGTGCTACCAATATATCTGCGAAAACCGCATTCAATTCCATGCAGTAGTTTTTGCGTGATGCGCGTACAAACATACAGGCAGACAGACAGACAGACAGACAGACAAAAATTCTAAAAACGGTTGTTTTGGCTTCTGTGGGTCTAATAGAGACTCCCCATATTAGTTTTGCATCTATATCTTCAATGTACAGACATCGACCCGTTACAATTTTATTATATGTATAGAAGATATTTATAAATCCTTTAGAAAAAAAAACAGCTCCAGACATCTGTCACTGAACCTATGATCGAAAGATAGATAGATGGATAGTTTTTATTCGTTTTATATTAATTTTTAGTTTAACACAAGCGGCTTTTTAATTGAAAAATAATGTCAGATCGAGTGGCTCTATTTAAGTAATAATTTTTTTCTTATAATAAAGTTAAAGATAAATATTTGTAAACTAGCTGACCCGGCTAACTTTGTTCCGCCAAAAATTCATTAATGTATAGAAAATAAAAATTCTTTCATATGCATTTAGTAAAATGCTGATATTTTAAAAATACAAACAGACACTTCACTTTCATTTATGTGTAAGATAAGTAATAATTTTGTCTTAAGATTTCCATCTACTGGCTTTCAAATGGAACAGCTTTTACTTTATTTTAACAATTTAAAGGGCATTTTTTTTGGACGTGTGGTTTTCAAGAAAAAATAAAGAAATTAGAATATAGCTTTATTATCAAGATAAGGGTTTGCCATTATGTTTTAAAAATGATTTCGGACAAGTGGCCACCGCGGCCGGCTCGAAAAGATTCCTGGGCGACCAACTCCGAAACAAGTATTGCCAGGTTGATAACCACACGTCTAAAAAAAAACACTCCTTATAGGACACCAGTTAAGAATACATATGTAAGAATTATAACTTTTCAGAAATTTTCACTATTGACACTGCTTCTATAGACATTGGCTTCTGCTGTGAATTCATATATAATTGACTCCAATTTTCTCCATTCAAAATAAATTTGATGTTATCTTCTAGCAGAAGAAAACTCTCCTTAGCTCCATCAGCATTGGAAATCTTCCGGGAAAATGGAAATGGTATACGTTCTCTTTTTCTCCCATATTGCATAAAGAGCCGTAAAAAAGAGTTGAACTAGCTGTACCGTTAAAAACTTCATATTTAGCACTTGTTGTAATAATTTTGTACTGTTGAATATTTTTTTCCAGTTTGAGAAAATTGCAATTCTGGCAACATGAGCCCTAGCTTGGATTTGTTTTTCCAAATTTAGATTGAATGATTTTGTCATTCCCCAGTACCTACGTGTATTCCTTCACTACCTAGTTCTGTTGGCCGTATCACCAGTGTTCTTCTCGTGAAATTCTCCCTTCACTCTTTTGAAAAATCATCACTTTCGATATGTTCGTATTTACTTCCAAGCAAATACGAACAAATGTGAAGTGAGAAGTACCTAAGTGTGAAGGTAGTTTAGAGATTCGGCCAGAATGAAGATGTCATCATCCGCATACATTATTGATTTGATTTTAATGTTTCCATATTGCACTCTCCACGGTAGGAATTTGATATCATCCAAGAAAAGAGCTTGACGAACTCCCCGATTCATATTGATTTTTTTTTAGAATTTTCGTTCCATTTAATACACATCCTCTTGTTTGTTTATACATTTTCTCCAAAGCATTTCCAAACTTGGTTGAAACTCCAAGATTTTATAAATTGAAAAATAATGCCCTTCTCTCCACCGCGTCCTATCAAATGCCGCTTTGAAGTTAACAAAAAAATATATAATATTACATTTATTAATAATTTTTGAAAAAAAAACTTAGTTTGCAGTTTTTAAAATATTAATTTTTTTTAAATATTGGTATGCAGTATAAATTGGTCTACTTACACCTTTATATGTGTGAAATTTCAAAAGTATCGGTTGAGCCGTTTTCGAGATAGTCAAAAGCAAAAAAAAACTGTCCAATAGAAAGTAGGTACCGTCTTTAGAATTTTTTTTTAAATTTTCAGCCATATAATTGGTCCTACCTAAAAAGCTACACTGATTTTTTTAAATCAAAATCGTTAGAGCCGTTTTCGAGAAAAATAATCTTTTACGGAAGGGTAATATGGCAAGTAGCGTTATTTTTGAACTAAAAAAAATTCAATTTATTCATCCAGTCTACGAACTAGACATTTTGTTTTTAATTTTAACTACTTCCGGTTTAGTGGTATCCCTCAATATCGATTTTTGTTTTCATTGGCATGGCGCCCTGAACCACCACATATAGGATGAGGAGTTTTCTATAAGCATACAAATATATACCTACCTACCTTATTTTTTCATTCAATTACCGGCTGGCCGGTAACAATCGAAAAATCACTCGATTTTTTTGGGAGAATCATTTTTTCACTCGTTCAAATTGCAGGCTTTCCAATTAATCTGTACGTGAGGACATACAAAGTCACTCGAACATCGAAAATTAAGCAAACATAATCTTTTCAGATAACAAAGCTATACTTTAAAAAAGATGTGTCTAAACATGCGCAGAAAAAAAAAACATCTCCATACAACATGAACCCAGCATCAGGCCCCTTTTATTTGCCATGGTTTGAAAGTGAAGAAACATATTGGGACATTCTCAGCACTTGTGATCGTTCATACCCAAAAATTCAAAACTTTTCACTCACAGAATATCATAAAGTTCTAGTCCCAGTCTGGAGTAACAGAAATGCTCTAGAAACTCGCACAGTAGGAACCATTAGGATACCGCAATGCCTCAGCTGCATAAGCTACCTCAATTGCAAAGCCTTTTAATCTACCCCTAGTTCAATTTTTTTTTCAAAATCATTTGTAAGTTTTCAAAACCGGAGCAACATCGAAAAATTTGCAGTTCCCCCCCTCCCCCCCACTCCATCTTTGAGCACAGCCCAAGTAACAATTTAATTTGTATAAGGTTTTAAGCAAGTTATTTTCATACTGCTATAAGAACAAAAAAGGCCTTATACAAATCATTTTGGCGCACATTGCGCAAGCTATTTAACTGCTATAAGACTTTTGTTGGCAGGTGTTATATAGCATCAAATAGCTTGTCATGAAATGCAATTAGCTTTTCTCAGCAAGCCATTTCATGACAGCTATCGCCAATAGCTTACTTGAGATGTTGTAAAAAAGCCTTATAAAAGCCATTTGATGACAGCTATCGTGCACAGCTTGCTTGAGATGTTATGAAAAGGCCCTATAAAAGCCATTCGATGACAGCTTATGCCAATTTCTTGCTGTAAATGTCAGTTAAAACGGGTACAAACGTGGCTGTGAAAAGGATAAAATATGCATTGCTACAAAGTTGTGAAGATTTTCGATAAAGGAAGTAGCCTTTTGGCTACAGTTTGGAATTAATTTAAAAACTGTAATTTAAAACTCTGTTTTCCAGTAATCAGTACATACATACCATGCTCTCTTTATTTACATAACTAATTACATTTTTAAGAACTAAGACTATCGATAATAGCAATTTAATTTATTTTGTGTAAGGCCTTTGATGGCCAGCCCTACACAAATTGTTTGCATTGACTTGTCGTGGAGAACCTTATAGCAGCTTATATTTTTTAAATTTTCAGTTGGCAACTTCAGAAGGCCTTATACAGGCCATATTGTACCTTTATCAGCAAGCCTTGTATAGAACTTTTCAAATTAAATTCTAAAGGGCTTATACTAGCTATTATTTTAATTGTCAGCGTTTGAAATGTGTGGCTTACAAAAATTTGCCTTATCCGAACCGTATACAAGCTATTACTTGCCAAACTCAAAAAATTGGCCCTTATACAAGCTAAATTGTTACTTGGGAGGGCCCTCGAGGTCAAAAACTTATCAAAATTTGTGTTAGCTATCCCTGAACGAAATCCCCAAGTTTCATTAACTTTTGACCTTTTTCCACCTTAACCCACTTTTTCCGACCTGTCGACTGGAATATGAGCTGTTTATTAGAATCTAGTTCTAGGTGTAGATTTTTGGTGAATAATCACTTTTTTCGGTAACTGCCTCTAAGACACAAATATTGTTGCTTTACTCCCAAGTAACAATTTAGCTTGTATAAGGGCCAATTTTTTGAGTTTGGCAAGTAATAGCTTGTATACGGTTCGTATAAGGCAAATTTTCGTAAGCCACACATTTCAAACGCTGACAATTAAAATAATAGTTAGTATAAGCCCTTTAGAATTTAATTTGAAAAGTTCTATATACAAGGCTTGTTGATAAAGGTACAATATGGCTTGTATAAGGCCTTCTGAAGTTGTCAACTGAAAATTTAAAAAATATAAGCTGCTATAAGGCTCTCCACCACAAGTCAATGCAATCAATTTGTGTAAGGCTGGCCATTAAAGGCCTTACGCAAAATAAATTACAGCTGTAAATTCGAACAACAAAAAGCATTTAAAGAAAGCCTCTCTCAACTCACTTACAACTTCCTTCGCACTCTGTCCTTAATTCCATTTCTTACGTAACATTCATTACGTAAGAAATTCATAACTTCTCAGTCGTAATTTAAATCTCAACATCACCAAATAACTGTACCTATGTACTTACATTAAAAAAAAAAACTTAACTGTCATGCATACCATCATCCTACCTTACATTTTACATCATAATATTTCAACGCGACAACTATTACTTCTCAGTATCATCCAGAACAGGCCCCCAAATCACCCAAAAGGAAATATCATTCATTGTTAGATGGCTTCACATCTCTATATCTCCGATAACATCATCATAATCATTAACAACAACTATACAAGTATCTGTGTGTGGTATCTTTAATGAACAACAACAACAACAACGACAACAAAGCTGTGTATTACTGTGTACAAGATGCATAAAACCGTGATATCATTAAATAAAACCAGACCTATATTTCCGGTAGATTCATTTCCCGTATTTCTGGTTCGATATTTAATTTCCTCTTCTATCCGATAGGATTTTTTCCCGGCATTGATTATATGGCCATTAGATGAGCGTCATCATGATAACATCAAAAGCAACAACAACAACAACAACAACAACAACAACAACAACACACCCATAACCATAACATCTATATGCCTGTTCTCTGAGTTGGTGTTGTCCTGGTCAAGTACATAATTTACATTAGTGCCATGCCATGCCATGACATGACAACCGATTCAGCATTAACAAGGGAATCGAGCTCCCCCCCCCCCCCTCGAACAGAAAAAAAATACATATTAAAGCCATTCCAGAGCTATTGAAAGATACTTTAAGTGTGCATCTTTGTGTACCTCTACCTATGTACGTACTGTTGGTGTTGCTACTGCATTGCCGCACGTACCGTACATAATAGCCATGACTCTCTTCCAATCGTTCAACTATTTAACTTGGGTAATTTTCACTTTGACCCATATAACTACTATATTTCCAGCTCGCTCTAATGTTATCTGAAGTTGAAGCATGGAAAGACAAAAGAGGCATAAATGAGGTGATAGGTAGCTATGGTGAGGGGTGGGGCCCAGGCCCTGGCCCAAGCCAGAGCATTAAACGAAAGATACTTTCAAAATGCATGGCGTTTGTTCGTTCGCTTCGAAGGTGTGTGCTCTGTGCTCTGCTCTGGGTTGAAATGTTGCTCTAATTTTTTTTTTTTTTTATTTATTCCAGCTTAAACAATAATAAATGATGAGAACTTATAATTACTCACGGAAAAGTTACAATTATGCTGTCTTTCTCAATATTTTAATCGGATTATGTCGTTTCAATTTGAATAAAGTACACAATATGGAGGAAACCGTTGCATTCTAATAACATCAAAAAGTTATCCATCTTTTTTTTTTAAGACTCGCAGTAGAGTTATATAGGTACTGAAGTGGAACATTTTGATAATAATAAAATTTAAGCCTTCTCGTTCTCGTTGATGTTTAAACTTGTAAAGTGAACATATTATTGGGAAGAGAGAAGAAGAAATTTTATTTAGTTAAAAACTTCGTTCTAAGATCTTTCGTAAGACTTCTTGGTTTGGTATATAATTAAAAATGTGTTGTTATGCTGCTGCATTTTTACGGTTTAATACAATTAAATTAGTGAGAATTCCTTCAACTTCAACAGAATACAAAAATATTTAATTAAAAAAAAAGTTTGATTTTGGGCGTGTCTGGCATCCACTTTTCATATAGAAAACTTTAGAAACCTTTTTTTTTTTTCAATTTTAAGGTACATACTTTAATTAAATTAAATTTTCCCACTCCACTTTCCCTCCCAGGTACTGCTCGCGCTGGGGTTCATTTACACCGAGCACGACAGCATATACCTATACGGTTGCAGGTCGTATCGGCACTTAATTAAAAAGGAAGAACGTAGGTTTTGTTTAATTCAAGCAGTAAAAATGTAAGATAAATACAAGAAATGCAAAAAGTTAAAAAGTCGAAAAAAAAACATTCGAAAAATAGCAGATGTAAAAATTAAACAGATAAGAGAAAAATAAAATAAAATTAAAACCAAACATAAGCGAGATGTTGGATACCATATTCCCTATATTTTTGTATGTGTATATGCGTTTGCCTCCCGCAGCCAGCCGCTGTTCGAGTTTCAGAAACACAATTCTTCTTTAGCAGAGAGAATGAAATTCAATAACATTAATTTTGTGTGGTGTGATGTTCAATTAGTGCTGGCACAATAAAAAAAGGCGTGTGCCACGCCCAAAGTTGACACTTTTTATTGCCAGGCAATTAGTATGAGCTCAGTGACATTCAATTTTATTCTTGCAGATCGATTTGAACAAAACAAGACAAAACTTAAGTTTTTAAAAATTAGATTTTGAATGGAAATAGCGATTGTGGGTGTTTTTAACAATTCTTGAACCACACTCTGCTATGTTACCAAGGAATTTAAATCTAAGTGTTCATCTTTTTACTTCAAAACTGTGATCGATAGTTAAAAAACGTTAAAAAATTAATGCATTATACGACTTTTGACGAAAACGCCCCTTAAAAGTGGGCGTGTCTTACAAATTTTAAGCACTAACTGAGCTTTGATCATTAGTCAGTATTAAAGCATATGTGTAAAACTACAGCTGAATCGAGTAGTTTTTAAACGATCTTTTATCAAAATCACGCGTTTAAAAGTGGGCGTGTTGAAAACATTTACACAAGAAAATGAAGAGATATATTTTTCGTAAGACGAACGGAAGGTAAAAAGGTTTAAATTGAAGGTTGGTAGTTCCTTAAATTTTTAAAACTACGTTTTTCGTTCTTTCATGAAGTCTGCGTAAGCCACGCCCAATATTCGAAAATTTCTTTTCATACTCAAACTGTTTAGTTTCTACTAAGAGACGCAAAATTTTGGCTTGCGGATTCATTACAAATACCGTTTATTTGCAAAAACAATTTTTTATAGTTTCTAGTGAAAAGTGGGCGTGAGCCACACCCAAATCAAATTTTTTGATTTCACACACAAGATGTTTATGTTTAAGTAATAACCACAAAATTTTATGTTTTTGGCTTTAATATAACAATTGGTTTTTTTTACAAAAACAATATTGATGGTTTTGTATGACAAATTGGCGTCAGACACGCTCAAACTGAATTTTTTTTATTTAATTTTAAGAAGGTTTACCTAAACCTTACGTGTGCCAAATTTTAGGGTTATGCTTTTATGTTAAAAAACATAATTTAATTTTACCAAATTGAGGTTGTTCATCAAGAATTGCGATTGTATGCGTGTTTGTGGGCGGATTTTACCGGTTCAAAAACTTAGCTTTACTCTTGAACCAAAGATTATATGTATATACCAAACTTCAGCTTTCTAGCTCACAAATTGCGACCTCTAGAGAGTATACATACGGACGGACGGACGGACCGACGCGACGGTCGGACCGACATGGCTTAATCGACTAGCCATCTAATTTCGTTTACTGTTTAGAATTTTAAGACATTTTCTTTAAAAATCGTTCGACCAGTTTTTTTCATAAAACAGTTTTTTTTAACTTGTCGAAAATATACCTATTCCAATCTTTTTTTGAGTAGGTATGCCAACTTCTAGCACTTTGTAGTTTTTATCAGAAAAATGAAATTGGATATCCCCAATAAACTTTCAAACTTAGAACCAATTTGATCATTATAAAAAGGTTCTCCTAAAAAAAAGGGTTTCCGCAAGTACGGGGCATGTAAAAAGAAGATGGAGTTTCTCCTGTTAAATCTGCTTCTGCAAAAGTCGGTTGCATTTGTTTTTATATTTTCCCATGAGACATTGCCCTGTTATAACAACTATAATGGAGCTCATGTTCACCGTCTGCTTAGAGAGATCAGAGCCTTATAGTGTTTTGGATCCAGCTTTGTCGCTAGACTTGTATCACCTTAGATTTTTCTTCTAGAGATTTGAACTCCCATTCGGTGACTTCAGCGCAACCCATGGCTATCTGATGAGAAAGTGATAATATCCTTGGATGATACCACGTTTTCTTTAAGCCAGGATTAAACATCCTTTATCGATTTGTATAGTAGAATTGTGGATTAGTCCATGTTACTTTGTGGGATACCGAAAGTATTCAATTATGTGATTCCGTAATTTCAGTTCTTCCACAGTGAGATCGGCTTAAGGCGAATCGCTGAGCAAGGAGCACTTTGCAAAGTTCTAATGATTCCAATTTCACCATGGCAATATCAAATCCAAAAATAAATAATTTAATTTAATTACGAATAATAATTCCTAGGAAATTCTTTTGAAAACAATTCGTAATCGAATACAACCTCCTTGCCTATGATCCAAGTTAAAAAAAAATTTAAATATTAATTTTAAGATGAAAATCTATAAATTTATTCTTTTTTTTGTAATCAAAATGCTAACTTTGTAAAACCAGAATTCATATAATCCACACCACACAGTGAGCACAGTAAAATTAAAAATAAACTTTAAGCTTAAAACGCAATTTCATGAAGGCCAATTAAATTCTTCAACTCAATGAATATAACAAAATTTGAGCTAAAGCAGCCACAAAAAAAATGTCGGAGAATGGTGCGACTGGTCGCCATCGTCGCATATAAATATTACGTGTACATCTTTTGATATGGAAGCCTACTTAAAACGCACGTGGTCTTGGAACTCATGTCTTGAAGTATCGATGATTTATTACCCTAAAGAGTTTCTCTTTCAATTTTTCGGAACTCGCCATGTATATTTTTTAAGTGTTTTTTTTTTTTTTTGTGCGTTTCTGTCCTGGGTAAATACCCATTTTCAATTATGGACAAGTTTTATACTAGACATAGGTATGGCATATAATATTCGGCCTTGAAAGTTAGAACGGAACCCACGCATCATTGAACTCTCTGTTTTTGATATATGTGCTCCCCATTTTTTTTTTAACAAGGTTTCTGTGAATTATGAACGCTTAACTGGAATTTTTTTGGGGTGGAAGCGTAATTTAATGAGACAGAAGTCTGCTAAATATTAAATTTCAATTGATTAAAGCTGTTTTGTGGAATATAAAAGCTAAAAACAAGCATATCGATTAGTCCTGCGATTTATCCCTAAATAATGGAAATATATTAAGCTTATACTGCCGCCTAGTAAGTGCCTGCCTCTGGCTCTTTATTCAGACACCGCCTGCGCTTAATGTTCGTGTGGAATACGAATTGGAAATACGAGAACCAACAAAAAATAAAGCAGAAAAAAAAACTCATAAAATCCTTGATGACTATTGCCGTGCATTAAAATTAAAACAAATTTCCAAAACGTGTTCAACGATAAAAGCCGTAAAAATGCTATTTAGGTCCTCATTCTCAAATTAGTGTAGAAATATATTCTGCGCCATTCAACAGGTGAAGAGGAAGGGGTGGTGTTAGCTTCCCCTGCATGCCTGTCTGCTTTTATATATCTAGGTAGGTACCTTCCTTCACCTGTTGAAAACGCCTCCTCTATCATTGTGAAATGTGTCCTAGCATTTGATTTCACCCACAGGAGAATTAAAAAAAAAAAAAACGACCTCACCATTAGGAAAGGTTGAGCTGCAGAATAATTGCTTTGAATAAAATATCACACAGGAGACCAGAGTGTATATGATGGGGAAGAAAAGGATGCTCACTTCGCAGTTGACCTTAGCTTTTGAATAAAATAAAATTTAAGCAAACAAAATTTTAATTTTAGAAAAATAGAAAAAAAATGAAATAAAAGAGAATTTATTAGCAGGTAGGTATTTGGTAGTAGGTGGGAGCAAATGAAATGCATTTTGCAGATTTTTTAGTATCCCACCTTTTTTAACCCCACAATTTTTATTGTTTTTTTTTTATTGTTTTTTTTTGTGTCTTTTCTGAAGCTAAAGCTGACCATCATCAAAGAAATACGGAACACATTATTTGCATAGACATAAAAAATCAAGAAAACAAACAACGGATATAAGCAAAAAATATCCAGCTCACCTAATGTGGAGCCTGGGAAAATTTATCATTGCCAGAATTTTTTTTTTTTTTTTTTTTTTAAGTACTTTTGTTTGGATGCAGAGTGGGAACTTGGTACAGTGGAGGATAAAAGTAAAAGGCTTTAATAAAAAAAAAACAGAATTTATTTTTTAATAGGTATACTATAAAGTGTCGATTTTAAGACTGCAAAAATCCAATCCAGTACTTTTTTCTGTAGTTTAAGAAGAACCCATGTCATTTTCTATGAATAGAAATTGAATCACTTATTTTCAAAACAACATGATAAGTCCACGATTTGAAAATTTTCGGGAAATGAAATAACGTAGGTAGGTAGGTAGTTTTTTCATCTCCTGAAAATTTTGAAATCCTGGACTTATCCATGTTTTGAAAATAAGTGACTCAATATGTATCGCTGGAACCGCTGGAACATTGTTGTACTAAAAACCATATTAGTAGAAATAAATGCATAATATTTAATGTCACGAAATGTTTAAGTTTCCTAATTGCGACTTACCTTTTATATTTCTCACTCTTAAGAGAAATCAACTTTTGGCAGCATGAATCTAAGCAAATCATACAACAGCACATATAACATACTTAGTTTTACTCGCTAGCTAAATTATACATAAGTATTTCATGAAACAAAAACTTTAACACGAAATAACCCGACTTTCGAAATTCACCCCGGGATAGAACTGATTTGTTTTTGTCCCTCTTTTACTTTTACTTCTCGCTGCGGCCTAACCTCTTTGTTCTACAAACGCTTTCTTAAGGAACAAAATAACCCGCTTGTCATCGACCTTTTTGGTGAATCTGAATTTGTATGTATCATTCATTAACTAGGTTGAGGAAAGACGAAGCAGGAAGCAATTATTGTGTTCATTTGAGAAATACGCTAGGGATGGGCAAGTGAAAAAAATATATCGATATTTATTGTATCGATATTTTAAAACAGTAGGTATCGAAAATTATCGAGTGAAAAATATCGATGTATCGATATATCGTTAGTTTTCGCATGATTATTCATACGAATTCCCAAACCATTCAAAATTCGTAAAAAAGAACATAGAAACAAAGAAAATAGTATTTTTATTAATGCTGAGTATAAACATTTACATAAAAGTTGTGTATAGGTACATAACGTTATATAAGTGAAACTAGTATAGTCATCAGATAAATTGGGCATTAGGATTGCCCTCTGTTTTTTGTGCTCTGCTGTCAAACGTCTTCTATTGTCGGGTACTGTAAGATTCATGGCTGAAGCAACTCTTTCAGAAGACACCGAAGAAGCCTGTCAAATTAAGTTATTAACGGTGACTTCTGAAAGGACAGGCGTGAGTTGCTGGCAATTCATCCAAAATTTGCATGTCTCAATAATTTAAACTATGTTTTTCGGGCTGTTTATATACGTCTATGAGCAGTTTATGTGTTTGTTTGTTGCGAAAATTGTTAAATGCCTGGTGAAATAATTTTGAAAAACCTCATTTCGCCAAGAATAAAAAAAATTCTATCACTTTTTATAAATGGTATAGGGGGAGACGGGGAACATTGATACATGAGGCACATAGATACAGTCTACATTATTCGAAAATTGAACGGAACAGGCCACTCAACTACGCATACTATGCAGCATGCCAATGAACGCAAACACATATCTTCCTGAGATCCGGGTTCAGTAAACGCTTTGCGCACAAAAAGGAAAAATCTGTTTCGCGAGTCCTCAAGTAATTTTTTTTTTTTTGTTTTTTTCGAGTGAGTTTTCTTGCCGTATTTATGCTTATGATTTTAAATTAATTTATATGGTGAATATAATGTTGTTAATAATGTTATATTTACTTAAAAAATCGTTGTGAAGCGTTGTTTTAATTGCATTTAATATATTTTTTTTCTGTGAGGTAAGTTGGGGCACATAGATACACACGACTTCGGGGTGATTTGATACGTATCAATGTGCCCCACAAAAGAGACAGGTAGGTCAAGTATATACACATATACTCCAGAAAAGACAAGAATAGAGGTCTTAACATGAAGAAAACATAAAAAAGAACAAAGAAAACGCGCAAAAGGTCTTAAAAGTGCTCAAATTTGCTGAACATAGTTGCAAATCCCATAATAAAGTTAAACAGAAATGCCCATATGACTATGCCAATCTAATTAGATTCTTAACGCCCTTCCAGAGAAATTAAGCTACGAGAATCCCTCGACTCCGAAGAATCATTCGATTCCGAGCAACTTTATATGGAACTAGCAGTACCGATAGACGTTGTTCTGCCCTTCCAAGCAGTCTCTGAGTTTAGTCCTGCAAAAAAACTAATATGGAAGCCTTTTCTTTGTCTTTCTTCATCTTGTGGCCAAACCACATGTTCGGCTTTGACAAAGCCTTACAAAACTTGTGATTTTTGTATGTGATTGGTATTAGTAGCCGAAGAAAGGCTTTATTTTGTTATTTAGTTTTATTTATTTCTTGTTAAAACTAGGTTAAACCAATGTTGACATGAATTAACAAATACTTTAACACAGGTTGAATTAATATATGTTAAAAAATAATTTATTAACGGGTTTTAAATAAATACTGATTATTTGGTTATGATTAAAGGAGCCTCTGTCATGTACCAATGTGCCCCGTGAATGGGGTAGTTTGATACAAAATTCACGACTCAGAAAAAAGGTCCTTAATTTGTTTTGAGTGGATGTTAGATTAAATCCGTTTAAAATAAGTTAGATAAAAAGATAATGTTCCCATAAAATATGTAAATTTGTTATTACTATTAATATGGTGCAATTTTTTTGAGTTTAAATGAAAATCGTATCAAGGTGCCCCACCTCCCCCTACCTAAAGTGTCGAAACCAAAATTCTGCTATTGTTTTGGAGAAGCTAATTTTTATTCGATTTAACTTTTGAAATTATTCACTCCACGCCACAGCCATCTAGTGGGTTCTTTTTTAATCATAAGTTATTTTGACACTGACAGCTGTTTCCCGATCGAAACCTTAACAGAAAGTCGAAATCTTAACAGAAAGTCAGCCAAGCCAAACAAAATGAGTCGCATTTCGCCTTACAAATCTTTTTCCAAAATGAGTGCAATGTAGCCCAAACAGTGCGTTTTCAGAAAGGAAGTTTTGGCCAAAATGAGGCAAACACCTCGCCGTTTGCTCTTTCAGTACATGGAAAAAATTTAATTTTGTTCATTTTATAGCAGTTTTAAATGGAAATTTGTATTCGGCCCACCGCAGACAAAGATTTGGCTAAATATGTGTATAAGTTAATATAAAAATAAATGTTTTGGCAAGAACAACTCCAGGACTTACAATCTCTACCAACTCTGTAGGGAAAGGCTAGTAAAAATGCATTTTCCTCGACGAGGATTTGTCACTCCACGATATCCTCTGATCGCCCTCTGTGGCGTCTTTGTTTTTAAAAAATCAAATTCAACATTCAAACCCACTCTTCCAAATCCTGTGCCAATCTTGGAAGATTGAAATTAAAGTTCAAAAAAAGCTTTTGAGAAATTTAACGAAGACAAGGAGTTATAACAACCCTTTAGCAAGAAGAATTTAACGAAGACAAAATTTTATTTTAAAACGTTCGTTAAGGAAAATACAAAAATTGATAGGTTGAAAGGATTTTATAATTTTGTTGAATGTCGCAGCCAGAAACAATTCGAACACATTCGTGCTGTGCGTCTTTAAGTTGACACTTTTGTTTTTAACGTTTAGTCTTAACTATAAACATGACTGCCGGGGAAAACTGACAGTAATTTAAAGAGTCATGCGAAGTATAAAGAAGTTTTTAGAAAAACAAGCATCCGCTTGATACTGTAAAGTGTAAATCATTTAAAAATCGACGCAACACTTCCTATCCCCACTGTCGATTCATTCAAAGATGCCGTCATGCAGTTGGAAGGAATTATTACTCTCTAAGCTTGATTCTTTGATATCCACAAACCGTGTGTGTGAGTGTGTACCTATCTACTCGTATGTAGCTTGCATAACACATCTTGACTTGGAGTCATATCTTTGCCAAAGAATCACATTTGTTTCACCTGCCCCACGAAGCTGTGTTGAGTGTTGTTGTTGCTCTTGTTGTGGCCCTGCCATCTATATAAGCTTAAGCGCAATAAAAGACAATGCGGCCTGGGAACCAGTGGGAACCAGGTGAACACTCTGCCACTGAACAGTAAACACATCGTGTCGTATCTTGTTATATTTATGTGTTGGAAAAATAACGACGAACAGTTAGATACTTCTTCTTCTTTCTTTCTGTGTCCTCATCATGTCTCAGCCCCTCGGGTGACATATGAAATACATACATTGAAGATCAACGTCGGTCGGCAGAGTCGACGATTACGGTGGCGAAGGACGCACGGAGCAGAGAAGTCAGAGTCAGATAGAGATACAAAGACACAAAAGTAACACACAAAAGGTGCCATAACAATACGGTTTATTTTTTTTTAGAGACGAGCACAACTCATGCGAGACTTAAAGATACAGATAGAATATTGAAATGCGTCAGATGGTGGAATTTAATTAAAAAGAAATAAAAAAAACAAAAGCAGAAAAGATACAAAACTAGTGCAACATCAGGTGTAACTTGAAGGTAATTCACCTGACATACCGAACGACATCAATGAGAGCACATGCGCAGCCAAGCAAGACGCTTGGTTTCGGTTTCGGCTCATTCAGAAGCGTGTTACCCGAAAGAAAGGTGTGTTTTTTGTTGTTGTCAGAGAAGTTGTAGCTACTTTTCGAGTGTTTTTTTTTTCTTTTCAAACGCCAGTCTGCGAGGGCTTAATTTGGTAACGCTCTGCTGAGTTGTCATTTTCGCTTGGTCAATTATATTTACGTGTTTTTTTAGTGAATTTTTTTTTAATGTACACAACAGATGGTATAGCTGTTGGATGAAATATAAAAAAATTTATAAAATTTTAAAGCAATATTGAGCTTGACAAAAAAAAAAAAAAACAATTTTTCTACCTTGACGGAATGAAGAATGCAAATACCGCAGAAGCGTGAATATGTTTGTCAAAAGACAACGGCTTTGTAGCGGTGGCGATGGCGTAAGCCTAGACAGCGGAAAGGTATTTTCAAGAATTATTTTGTACAGTTAGTATAGCGCTTGGATATACATATCTTCGAGTCTTGTCTCTATCTCTGGGAAGTAGTAAATAATCGTGTGAAAAAAAATTTGAAAAGTAATGGAATTCATTCTTTAATTTGGAAATTTGAAAGTTTTTGTATTTCAGATTGACGGAATTTTTGTTTATTAATGTAATTAGGTTTGGTCAACGAGTCTGTAATTATTAAAGTTGGCTAAATTGCCGGATATTTTACCTACATTGTTGGAAAGTATGAAGAAGAAGAAGAATATTTCTCCAAAAAATTTCACTTTTAACTAATTTGAGAAATCTTCTTCCTGTTTCTTTTGTTTCGATGATGTTATTATCTTGACTCTTGGTTAAACGATGGGTCCAATTTTCTTTGTCATAAATACAATGCAGCTTAAATTTCCTCCAAGACCGATGATATGCTGTGAACTAAGGATGAGGGGTTTTTTGCGAATAGCCATCAAAAATCCCGTGGACCATAGCCGTGCCATTGCTAATAATTGTGGCTCCCAACATGAGACCCAAAACACACAACTCTGATATTAAGTTGGTAGCTTTTTTTTCAGTCCCCATGTTGGGTGCGATAAGTGACCGCTTCGGTTGCCGATAATTTGATTTGATAAAATTTCGTTTAGACTTATATTTTTTAGAATATTCACCCTCGGCTTTGAATCTATTTTCTTGAAATTTCTTCTGGTCTAGAAAACCGTTATTACTGTGTTCGTTTTAGCTGCCCTCTCCAGTCCAGTTTCGGTTACATCGTTCAAGGCAGCAAACAGCAGCTTTAAAAAGCACTTACAAAAATTATTTTCCGTTGAGCTCAATCCTATTACGATAAGGTTGATCCCATCATTCTACTATTCCAAAGCAGTTCAGGGAAACTGTCTACCAACAATATTGGCGCCCAACGTGGGGCTCGAACCAATGATTCTCAGATTGGGACTTCAAATAGCTCAGTCAGCAAACAAAATACTAGTGATCTAATAGTCGTGGGATTGGGTCCCACACGTGTTCGATATTGTTGCACTAGCTGAATCTATAATTTCGATTATTGAGACTGAAGAGATTAGTAGAAGGGCAAGGAAGCTGTCACAGTTCCATCAGTCAGAACCTGCAAGAAAAAATAAGGTTGCTACCACCCTTCTACCATCCGTAAGTTGTTTCTTCGTGAAAACTTTCTCACAACCTGGCGCCCAACGCGGGGCCCCAACCCCACGACAACTGATACAAGGCGTTTTAAAAACTTAGTCGAAGTATCCAGTGATTCTTAATCTGAGGGTTGTGGATTCGGAATCACGTCCTGCGCCATTATTAGGCACATCGGCCAACACGAAAGAAGATTAGTATGGAAACAACAATAAGAGCCAACGAGCATACAATATTTAGGGTTTATTCTTGTTTTTAAGCTCCCTTAAAATTAAAAAAAAAAATTATCTAATTTGCAAAGCAGTCTTACTGAAATGTGTACGTATGAACGGCATCTAACTGATGAGCTCACCATAACATGCCAAGGATTTTCCTTTTTGTTTTAATAACAATCCTATTTTTATGGAGTAGAAGCTGGAACCATAAGCTGCCCTTCTATTATCCCAAAGTTTTTTCTCCTTGGAAGCCTGAACAACAATTATTATGGCGCCCAACGTGTGGCCCAACCAACGACAACTAAGACAAGGTGCCCTGGACGCCATCGATGTATCAGCTGGCACGATATTTTTGACTGGCGAGCAGGATGAATTGGTGGAAGCTACAAATAACTTGAAGCATTTCCACCTAACAGAGAACTGTAACAATATGGTTGTTGTTCCCCACGTAGAAACCTGACTCACAAAACAACAATCAACGACCCTGAGATAGGAAGTCCGACTAGCTCAGTGCGTAGACCATGAGAATAGGTAGGTAAATTGTCGGGGAACTTAGAGCCCACATTGGGCGCCATTCGTTATATTGGCTTACACAATAATTTTGAATGTTGAAATGGAGTTATAAGTAAAAGCGGTAAAGAGCAAACCTTTCCATAATACTAAAATTATTGTTTTCTGATTTTTTGTATAGCTATATATTTGTTTTTCGAATTCTCACCATCAAACTATATACAAATGTAATTAAAATATCTTAATTTATCATGTGAATTATCATCTTGTTCTGGTCTGGGCACTACACAAACAAAAGATAAATACACATCTAAACGAGTTCCATTACAGCCTTTTCGACGCCCACTTTAAGATCTTACGGAGGTACTTAATCTCAATCTCAATATGAGGCCTTCAATCGAAATATTAATAAAAATAAGCGTATAAAAAAAGAAAATCATGAAATTCAACTTGCTCCGGACAGGGATGACAGAGACAACGCATGAAATCGACAAGAGATGGCGGCTCCGATGACAACCGCTGTCAGATACGGAAAGATAGAAGCCTCATGTATCTTTCGTGTCTGTCAAAACACCTTGTAACTGCGTCTACCGCACATCATCGCATAACCAAACGCCTGGTCTGGCCTGGCCTTCCCTTATCCAATTCTTGGTTCTCTGTTGATCTTTCGTGTCAATAAAGTACATGAAGATTTATTACCTTGCGGCTGGTGTGGTGATTACGGCCGACCGACGCGACGGTGAGGGCGACGGTAGAGAGGGGGTTGGAATATGTTCATGCACCAGAGCAGCCGTGGGCTTAAAAAGAATGAGATCACTCTTGAATCTTGCTTGTGATGAGCTGCACTGCAGCAGAGGAGTCAGTGGTTCAAAAAGCAAAAAGCTGTGTAAACACGTTGCACTTGGAAGCAGAAAATGTAAATAGAACTGCTCCATGCCCTTGGACTTATTAGCCTGGTTTGTATATATAATAATGTGAATGGATATAGTGTGCCGATGTTCTCGTTCCACGTTCCACGTTTTCGATGGAGATGCTTCTCGGCTCGCCAACGAGGTTTTGTGCAAACACAAAGACTTTTAAACATTCATTTTTATACGCCATAGCCCATAGGTATACAGTAAGTTGAAGTAAATTAGCCAAGGTATTCATTTCGTTGTTTGTGAACAGGTGCTACTTGGTGCAACTGTTGCCATTGCCATATCCTCGTCCTTGTGTTGACAACAATTAAAATCATAATCTAGTGCTATTTCTGTTAGTGTCCCTTGCAACCTACGGTTGAATTTCATGTCTATAGTGTTTCAACGAAGGATGGAGCGGCGACGAAGATTACGACGGCGACCGACCGCGACGCGACGGTGGTAAAGAACCGTCATCATCATCTCCGTTGTTAGAAAAGCCCTCCAAGTAATCCCAGGATTGCAGCTAAACCATCGTGTTAAAATAAAAGTGCGGTGCTCTGCTTGGGCACCGTAATACACCTCCATCCAAACGTCTTTAAAGACTCTCTGTCTCTGGGTAATGGGAAAAGGTAGCAAGGTTAAAAAGGAAAAACGGTTAAAAACTTCCGTTTACTTATTCGTTGAGAGTTTATTTGACTAGGAATAATTAAATTAAAAAGAATTTCCTGCGCACTTGTTTCTGATCAAAGGCATACTTGGAAAATTTAAAAGAGAATGGGTTCTTTTTGAAATTAAGTAAAAAAAAATCGCCACTTTTATCCTTGAATTGGGTTTAACACGAAAAAATTAACTGGAAAAAAAGGATGGACTTTTTTTTGATGAAAAGCTAAACGAAAATGAAGGAAGTAGTCGGCTGAGACAAAACTATCATTTCCAACTAAATGTGTGAACTTGCAAACTATCCACATTTATCTGACTCCTCCTGGCCTTCGTCAAAGGCCAATAATTGTAACTTAATTAATACTGGTATTTACAGAGTTGGGAACTGATGTTTCTTCTTGCCCTTATGTAACTTCCTTTGCGATTATATTCAGTCTTATTTTATGAAAACAAAAAGTCGAGGTTTTAATCAAACATGATAGAGAAGCCTAAAAAAATATTGGGTTGAGAAGAAAATGTTTACATATAAGAATGGGGTGAACTATAGGTACAGTCTCCTTCTCCGTCTCATTTCTACAAGATCGGCAGTAGTCGTTAAGAGGAATACCTAGCCTTGCAGCATGTACACCTACTGGCCAGTGGCCCGTGCTTATTGCTACTACCCTGGCTATATCTGAGCGGTTTTCACAAAGTAATTGGTTTGTTTGAGATTAATATTTATTTGCCTTACAACGGTACCTATCATTAAACCCGTTTTTACTTGCGATTATAGGTACTATAAGGCAAGTTATGGATTCGTGCAGAAAAAATAAAATGCACGACTGGGTCGCACGAACTTGCTCTAATGAGTGACAGTGGTTTAGGGGCTTGAGATTTTGATAAAAATAAAATTTTCAAAATTCTTAAATAAATACTTAAACTAAAATGAGCTGAAAAAAAAGTACGCCATTTTATTTCTTCGATAAATTTGAATTTATGGGAATAAATTTATAAAAATCTGTGGAGCGGTTTTTGAGAAAAAAAGTTTTTTTTTTAAAACTTTTTGAAAAATTTTTTAAAAAAAAATTCAAAAACGCCAGTTTATAGGTATTCAGCAAATACATTTATTTAAAAATTTTAGAAAAAAATTTAATAAGCTGTTTTCAAAATATTAATTTTTTAAATTTTTTTTTAAAAAATGCTTTTAAAAATACAAAAAAATATTTTTCAAAAATATTGGTATGCAATACAAATTGAGCTACCTACAGCTATATGTGTGTGAAAGCAAAAAAAACGGTCCTATGGAAAGTACCGTTCTTAGCCATTTTAAAAAAAAAAATTTTCAGCCATATGATTGGTCGTACCTAAAAACCAACACTGATTTTTTTAAATCGAAATCGTTGGAGCCGTTTTTGAGAAAAATAAGCTTTAACGTAACGGTTGTATGGTAGGTACCGTTATTTTTTGAGCTAAAAAAAAAATTTCAATTTCCCCTCTGTAAAATACCTAAAAAAGTCTATATACCAAGTTTGAAGCAATTCGGCCCACCCGTTTGGGCTGTAGGTCTCTATACATACAGACAGACAGACAGACAGACAGACATACAGACGGACAGAATTTTTAGACCATCTTTTTTCGTCTTCGCTATTATCGTAATGTCATGTTTGATTGTTATCTCAAAACTTTTTTTTTCGACGAATGCATAACTTGCCTTATAGTACCTATAATCGCAAGTAAAAATTTGAGATAACAATCACACATGACATTACGATGATGGAGAAGTCGAAAAAAGTGGGTCTGGGAATTCCGTCCGTCTGTCTGTCTGTCTGTCTGTCTGTATGTCTGTTCGCGCCTCTGGAGGCTGAACGGGTGGGCCGATTTGCTTCAAATTTGGTATTTAGGATTTATTTGGCCGTCCCTCGGAACATATTTTTTATTTTTGCTCTAGGTCCAAAAATAACGGCACCTGCCATACAATCTTGAAGACAAAAATTGATTTTCTCAAAAACGGCTTTAACGATTTTGATAAAACTTTCAGAATGCTATTTTTGCAAGAAAATCTATCTTTTGGTTTGAAATTTTTTTTCAAAATTTGTCTAATAACGGTACCTCTCATAGAACCAGTATTTTCAAATCAAATTTTTTCGTAAACTATACATTCGATTTCAATAAAATTTTGACCACAGAAAGTCATTCATAATTTTATTAATAAGACATTTAAAAATTTTCAAAAACTTTTTTTTTTGATTTTTTATAATTTTTTCAAAACAATTTTTGGTTTTCGAAATATGTTGGAAACGGGTACATTGATTTTTTTAAAAATTATTTTACAAATGTAAACTACAGATTGCCATATATTTGCATACTCAAATAAATTTCAAAATATTTTTTGAAAAAGTTTTTCAAAAATAACCTTTTAAAAAAAAAAGTGGTCCAACGATTTTCAATATTTTTTTTTCCTAGATTGACGTATAGCTTTTAAATTTTATTGCGTACTTAGTTTTTCCGAGAAAACTCTTAAACTAATTTCAAAAATAAAATAATTTTCGAAATTATTTAATTTTTTTTTAATATCCATATATGCAGCCACTACGCAATTATTGAACATAAGAGCAAGTTCGTGCGACCCAGTCGTGCATTTTATTTTTTTTTGACGTGATAACGTCTAATAAATCGGTTTGGAATATATGGGCAGCACGCACAAAAAAATGTCACAGTCACGTCACAGTCACAGTCACAGTCACGTTACCTAGCTGCTTTGATAGCCTAGAAAGTCGATAAAGTGGGTGTGTTGGGTGGTTGGTTAGTGATGGTGGGAGTGTGTGTGGGGCTGGTGGGGGGGGGTAGTGTCGGGAAGAGGAATAATTGTCAAAATGGTGGGTGGTTGTAGCTGGTTTGGGTGGTGAGACAAAAATCGTGGTGAGACAAAAATTGGTGGCTGTAGGTGGGAGGGGTGTTTGGTGTTGGGATGATTTGGTATGATTGGATGGAGGGAAGGGGTGAATTGTCAAATATGGTAGGTGGTTGGTTGGCGGTTCTAGGTGGGTTGATTGGTTGGCAGTTTTGGTGGTGGGGATGGTTGATTTGATGGGGCGCGATGAAAAAGTTGTCAGAAATGGTGGGTGAGTGGAAGATGGTGGCAGGTGGGGTAGGTGGTTGGATTTGGGGGATTTGGTGTTATGAGGGGGTGAGGAAGAAATTGTAAAAAATGGTTGGTGGTTGGTTGGTGGCTGTAGGTGTGATGGATGGTTGGCGGTGTTGGGTGAGTGGCAAGTTGTTGTAGGTGTAATGGGTGGTTGGATTTGGTGGGAGGGTGTAGTAGATTGAATTGTCAAAGATAGTTGTACTGGGGGGGGGGGGGGAAATTGTCAAAAATGATGATTGAGTACCAGGTGCTTGTAGGTAGAGTAGGTGGTTGAATTTGGTGCATGGAGGGAGGGAATTGTCAAAAATAGTGGGTGGGTGATTGGTGGTGGTAAGGAAAGGCTGGCTTTATTGTGCGGGGGAGGAGGAACAAATTTTCAAAAATGGTGGGCTGTTGGTTGTATGTATGGGTGATAGGTTGGTGTTTGTTTTAACGTGTGAACAAAAAATGTCACAAATGGTGGGTGGTTGATTGGCGGTTGGTGGTGGTGGTGAAGGGGGGAGGAGGGAGGTTGATTAGGTGTAGGGTGAATTGTCAAAAATTTTGAGTGGTTGGTTGTTGGCTGTAGTTGGGATGGGTGGTTGGTGTTGAATGATTTGGTAAGGGGGGGTGAGGCAAAATTGTCAAAAATGTTGAGGGATTACTTGGTGGTTGTATTTGGGTGGTAAGGCAAAAATTGTCAAAAATAATTTGTGGTTGGTTGGTTATTTTAGGTGGGATATGTGGTTTTTGATGGTAAGTAAGGTGGGATTTATTGTGTGAAGGGTTGAGGAAACAAATAGTCAAAAATGATAGGTGAGTAGCAGGTGGTTGTAGATGGAGTAAGTGGTTGGATTTGAGGGAAGATTTGGTGTTTGGGAGGGAATTGTCAAAAATAGTGGGTGGTTGGTTGGTGATGGTAAGGAAGAAAGATTTACTGTGTGGGGGTGGGAGGAAAAAATTGTCAAAAACTGTAAAAAATGGTGGGCTGTTGATTGTATGTGGGGGTGGAAGGTTGATGTTTGGGGGGAAGGTGTGAGAAAAAAATGGTGGTTGTTTGTAGGTGGGGTTGGTGGTTGGTGGTTGGAGGGATACTACCTACACATGAACTGTTTTGTGAGCTGGTTATCACGTAAAATTATCGTCCGTAAGCCGACTTTACAGATAACCATGTTTTTTTTTCTGTCGTTAACTGTTCATAAGATTTTAATACAATTTTGAAAACAAGAAGTCATAGGTAATGCAGTTAATATAGTATTTTAAAATTTCCAAAATCTATTCGTTTTGATCTTTAAACATTTAAAAGAATTTTGTTTTTGTATTTTTGCAATACCTATATAGGTACCTATAGGTTTGAAAATCAAACATTTTAAATTCTTTCCCCAGATTAAAACTACAAATTTTTTTATACATGTACATGTATGTACGAAAAGATTAAACAAAATTTTTTTCAAAAATAAAAAAAATAATTTTCTTAAACTGGTCGAAGGATTTTCCATGTAATTTTTTTCGTAGATAGACATTTAGAAATGAAATATTACTGCGAACTTGGTTTTTCTAAGAAAAAAACGAAATAAAAAAAAAAAAAAAATGTGTCTAATTTGCATATTTAGATTTTTTTTTTAATTCATAGCCCCCAAGCAAAGCATGAGAGCAATTCCGTGCGACCCAGTGTTGCGTTTTATTTTAATTTTCGTCATAACGCACACAAACAAGAAATATTGGATAGTATAAAATACTATAGCTTCTAGTATTTTTATTTCTATATTTTTGCAATTTTCTATTTTAAAACAAGACCATAAGTTATAAAAGTTCAATTTATGAACTATCTTTCTTTGTTCATTTCACTTCTCCTGAAGACAGGGCCGGACAAGCTATACGTGCAAGCGGTGCAAATGCACAGGGCGCTGAAACCAATGGGCGCCTTGGGCGAGCGTTTAAATAGTCACGTCGTAACCACTACCTTCTTTTTTAATTCTTATTTATTCTTGTAGCTCACACCAATATTGATATTCATTATATAACTAACAGCTAATTTGAATTTAATGACAGATATACAATTATGTATTTACATAATATCAACTATTCCAAAAATTAATCCACGTTTACCTTTTTATTCACACCCACCCCACAGTCCCACAGTAAAAACAAAACTTTATCTACCAAGTTAGCTTCAATAGATACCTACCTACCTAGCTATATGCTATTTTTCTCTTTATAAGGCATCACCACGTATGAGAAATTTTATTTTATTTTCATAACCCACCCCTATGCAGTGTATCATAAAAAAAATGTCAACAGCATAAATACAGATAATTAACAGTGTGCATGTTGGTAACATGCACACGATGTCAGTGCTTCTATATGAAATCAAAGTGAGCAAAGTTACTCAACAGAAATTCTGAGGTACAAAATTCATACTCATGTACACAACAGTGTGCAAAATTAAAAACTGCACCTATGAATTTTAACTCTTTCAGTTGAGTGTTTTTTATACTATGTTTAAGTTTGTCAATGGCTTCTCTTTATGAGTGTAATCTTATCACTCGTCTGGAGAGATGAGAGATGACAAAGGGTTGAGTTGGAATTTAAATATGGAAATAATGAGTGATGACTGATGATGATGCGATGACTAATGATGAGGTTTGTCGTTTGTCGTTATTGAGTGAATCTTTTTTGTTCAATTTTCTTTTTCTCTTTTATTGTTCTTGTCTGCCGCTGCCAGTCATTGTTTATATTAAAAAAAAAAGAATTTTTTGACTAATACAGGGTAATTGGTGTTAGCAAAGATACCTAATATAACACAAAATACTTGTTGTATTATTTTTGGTGTGAGGTTGTTTAATGAGCTAGAGCGAGTAGGTTGAGTTGAGACAAGAAAAACATCGTATGGAAGGGGGGTCTATTTATCACCGTTTAGCCAGGAGGCGCAATTTTCTAAAAATATGACTTAAATTGGAACAAAAATAATTAAAAAATAACGGTAACTCCTACAACTACAATGCCATGTCATATCTTTTTGTAAAGCCAGAAATTTCCTCCTTTTTAGTGTTTTTAAATAAAGCTATTTTAGTGACCAGTTTTCAAAATATTAACTTTCAAACTCAAAATTATAGCAACAAAAAATAGAAAACAATTTCAAACTATTTTTTTTTTCAAAATTTGATGTATTCCAGTATTATTTTTGTTGTCAAAACTCAATGCTCTTATTAGTTTTGGGTCAGACACTGAAAACCGTATGGCTCTATGACTTTTTGTTGCTAAGCTATTCAAAAATATCCGAACCTTCTTGTTCATAAGAAACACACAAAAATTTGCATTACTTGTGCCATCTCGTAAGGCTAGATTTTCGTGTTTTTTTTTGCAGAAATAGGTTCTTTTATTTTTGAATAGCTTGGCAACAAGAAATCCTATAGACATACGGTTTTTAATGTTGGACTTGAATCAAATAAGAGCATTGAATTTTGGCAAAAAATACTAAATAAGGTAAAATTTTGAAATAAAATTAGTTTGAAAATTTGATTTTAACTTTTTTTTTTTTAATTTTGAGTTTGAAAATTAATATTTTGAAAAAATTTCACTAAAATAAATATTTTTCAAAACAAAATAGGTAAAAGAAAGAGGTTTTTGGCCTTAAAAAATGGCATAGCATGGCGTTGTAGAAGGTATTTTTTTATTTTTTAATAATTTTTGTTTCCAATTTAAGTCATTTTTTAAGAAAATTGCCCCTCTCGGCTAAACGGAAGGGAATAGACCCCCCCTCCCACATGAGTTTTTTTTTGTCCCAACCCAACCTACTCGCTCTAGCAGTTTGGCACACCTTAAGTGAATTACCCTTCATAAGCTTTCGCCTATGAAAACTCACAAGCTGTACGTTACACAACCTACCTCAAATATACCTTGTATATCTCCTATAATTTTGTAATATATTTTTTGACTTAATTTTATTTAAAAAAACGCATTGCAAAGTATACCCCTTGGGTAATGAGGAAATGACTTCTTCCAAAAATCACCGCAATTGAGGGCGCCAATGATAAAGCTTGCACAGGGCGCTAATTTAGCTCGGGCCGGCCCTGCCTGAAGAATAAATAGTTTACATTAAAAACTTTGCATAAACACTTTATTTCAAATTGTTTATATTTTTTTTTCTTGGTATCAACTATGAACCATAATTTAAAGTTTATTCTTTGAAAATTAATATTTCAATAAATTAAGTTTTACAAAACTGTTCAGGAACTGATGCAATTGACGTGGGAATAAGGTTGAGCAAAGGAAAAAGGGAAGAAAAGCAACAACAGCAAAAACTTGAATGGCCAAAAGTTTCTTTTATTAAAAATTATTGGTCTTTTCTATAAAAGCTACTTTTATTTTGATACAATACTTTGTTGCAAGTACTTTTTTTTAATAGCTTAAAATTTTGAAAGCAACATGTTGATGCATCATTGGGGACAAAAATAATTAAATGCTCAAATTGATATATAGCTTTGCTTAGGAATATCAATATTTTTATTAAATATACTAGCTGACCCGGCGAACTTCACGCCTTCAAAATTCATTAATCTATTGAAAATAATAATTCTTTCAAATGCATTTAGTAAAAAGCGGATATTTTGAAATTGTTAATAGACACTTCATTTTTGTTTAAGTGTATATATAATAACTAGCGGTACCCGGCGCGCGATGTTACGCCAAAGAATAAATATGTTTTTAATGTGAAATCAAATTTCTCTATTTTATCTTAATGCTAGACTAACAAATATTTTTGGTCGTTTTCGTTGGTGTACGAATACTAAGGAATGTAAACATTTTTTGGATTGCCAACGCGAGTCGGCAAGGAAAATACAATTGTTCATGCGAAAAACATGGATTTCCCAAATGGAAACCAACAATAGCCAACGATTGACCTTGTGCTCTGTTGGTGGTAATTGCGAAGGCAAGTCGTAAAGAAAACTGTAGCACGTGTTCCCCTTTGAATTTGCCAATGATGATTGTTGCCTCGATCAAATTTGATGTCGATTTTTTGAACGTCGTCAGTCTGGTTTCATTGCACAATTTTGACGCTTTCAAGTTTTTAATGAGCTGGTTAACCGAACAGTTTAAATTGATTTTTGTCTGTCAATTCGCACAGCCAATCTGGATTTTTGTAGTCCCTAGTTAAATTCGTGAAAACCTTGTCAGCATTTTGAAAATAGTTTTAAAAACATTCAATCTACCCCTACAGTCTACAAAATATTTCGAAAAACAGAGTTTTTTTTTGAAGTTTTTAAAAATCCAAAATAAAAACTTTGTAAGATTTTCAGACTTGGTATGAATAAGGTTATAAATGACACCCTTTTTTCCATGTTTTATTGGCATCAGAATTATAATTGCTTACGAGGAAACCAGATTTCAAGTAAGACTGCACAAAAACTCGAACTCTTTCTTTCAAAAACTTCGATCCAAGAAAAGACGATAACAGATTGCATGGTGATTGTCTTTTTTAAACCTTCTACCCAAAGTAAATTTAATCTTTAAATACCTAAATTTTCACCCTCGTAAGATGACCAGAACGATACAAATGCGCGCAAAATTCATATGAATTTTGTATGGCCTTCTCGCCTCTGAACTTCTTTTGAAGCTTTGTAGATATGCATTTTCCGAAACCATTTTAAAAGTATATGGTTTGCAAAAAGAGTGAATTCCATTTGCAAAAGGATCAATTTTCTTTGCAAAAGGGTTAACTTATTGTGGAAAGTCTGCATTAGAAGACTTAGCCAAGAGGTGGTAATAAATTCTCTGGAAGGATTCAGAGTAATGGCATTATGTGCATGGTGTGTCTTATGACTGGTAATCAAAAACGGGCATATCTCTAAACAATTATAGAATGCTCGAAATGTAACTATAGCAAGCTCAATCATTATTGGAGTTGTTGGTATAAATCAGTTGTAACTTGCATGAGAACTGCCTTGCTTCTGCACAACCATTTGCCCTAAAACGATCTCATCCTTTAAACGCAAAAAATAAAACGGGCTTAAGATTTGCCACTACGAAATTTCTTGAAAACAGATATTCAAATTGTTTCTTGAACTTTAACTTTTTACCTATTCAAAATAAAATAAAAGTCCCGATCAAATTCTAGTGTCGAATAAGAACTCATAAAAAGAACATATAAACTATATCCAACTCGTTACCTAATCAAATCCAAATCGGCGTCCAATCATAATTTTTTTTGAAACCAGCTTTAGAACATGATATTCAAAAATTATGTTAAAAAAAAAACTATCGTGATCTCTCAAATGAATAGCAAGCAACATCCAATGATATAGTGTTAAGTGGGTGTCTGATCTATCATCCCAAGGGGCCAGAAGTATACCACATTCAAGACTAAACAAAAAAAAGTGTAGATCGCTTGGCATTGTGGTGTGCTCGAGAATCACGATTTTGTACTTTCTAATTGTGTTCCAACAACAACAACAAGAACACACAAATAAACTACAATCATGCTTTTCCAGCCCCGACCGATATGAACATTTTCAAAGTAGTCAAGAAGAATAAGTACCTACAAAGATTATTCAACGCACATATATATCCGCTGTATCTAGACCTACCTATAGTAGAGCCACCGCTTCTTATACCGACTGGCTCCATTCCGTATAGTATTGTACATAATGCCTGCGCGATGCTCATGCAACGATCTGACCTAATTCCATGATCCAGCAAGACCTCTTCGCTTCACTGTCCTCCTCAATGTTCCAGCCGCAAATGCAACTTTTTAAAAGATAAACCTCAAGCTTTTCCTAGGAAACAAAAAGGCATCAAACGACGACGACGACGACGAAGACGACGATCAAATAGCCCATTGTGCTATTATGCCATTGTAAAGTCATTGTGTGCTCTCTGGCTGCCCTGACATTTGAAGTGAAGAATGTAGATGGATAAAGTTAATTGTTGTAGGTAAATGCAGTTTTGAATTTGAATCGGGGAAAAAATAAAGGAACACCACCGAGCGACCGACACGGCGACGCGACGCTACACGAAGCGACGCGACGAGGTGAGGTACGAGTAGTATCTTTGGATCAAAAAATTGTTTGGCTCCGGTACGCTCTGTGTAGTGGTTAATCGTCCCGCAGAGTGCAATTATTGATAACACAGAGGATTTATTCATTAATCATCATTTGAATGGTTAACGGTGTAATATTTCATTTCTGGTTTCTTCTACAATCAATAGTGCGGTGGCTGAACGGGCCATTTAGATTGAAAAAAAGGATTGAACCAGAAAAAGGTATCATTATATTTTTGTTTCGAAAAATTTGACGATGTGGTGCACTTTGAGAACTTTTTTCAGCATTAGATATAAATAGGAATATTGAACTTAACAGAAAATAGTTATTTTAGATTTATGGCTGAATATCTGACGACGAGCTAATCAATCGTTCCTGTGTGGGCATTGATACTTCTCTCTCGAGTGCAAGGAACTGTCCTGTCCTTCGTCCTTATTCATATCAAAAATTATAACAAGAACGACTTTTTACTCAAAGTTAAAATAAATCTTCCTTTCTTATCATTGGGGTCACAGTTTAGAACCTTGTGATCGCTTATTTTCTAAAATAAAACACAACTCATGCAGCAGCTGATTTATAAAATGACAAAGCAAAATCTGAAGTGTCACAAGGCAGTCATTTGAGTCCGAATCTTTACTCACTTTCAAGGACTTTACATTTGAATTCGTTCTAGTGAGGTCTATTAATCGATACGTTTTTAAAATCTGCGACAGAACATAAAGATAAAATTAGAAAAGAAGTTCAAAACCCCTTAATTTTGTGAAGCGTGAATGTCCAAGATATTCATTGTTCCTTTCCTAAAATACAGCTCCCATAAAATATTATCAAAATTGTCCAGGCATTTGTCGAGTAAAATTAGAAAGCTGATGTTATCGCCTGAATAGTTAATTTTTGACCTAGAATAAGAATCTTGAAAATCCTTCAAGAATACTAAACAACATTTTCCTGACCAGCAATCTTACTTAATTGTTACCTGCTCGAACAATTCCTTGATGACGTCATACTAAAAACTATGCGCCCATACAAACTGTAGTTTTGTTACTGCCGGAGTAAATCGAAGCAGCTGAAGCCATAAAAATCCAAATCATTCAAGATTCATTCCATAAAGTTTTGGAGTCTTATGTCCCAAATTGGGGGCTCGGTAATTATGCTTCCTTATTTACCAACAATACTTTTACTGTAAGGACATGTCCATAAATAGTTTTCAGAAATATGTTTACTGAAAAAGTACTTTTAAGAAAATCCGAAAAAGCTTCCACTTCAAAAATGCCATCTTGCGAAAAATAGAGCACTACCGACTCAGCTTTTGGTGCACGTTCAAATGAGAGACTCTGAAAACACCGTCCAAAAGGCAAAACCATACAACGTTGCAGTACAATCGCGAGGGAGAAAGATTAAAGACAGACCTTAGAACTCCTGGTACAAACAAATGCAGCGATATTACCAGCATTTAGTTGGCCTCCGAAATCCGAGACCGGGATCTCTGAAGTCAATCCGGCGAACCACACCAGCAGATCACTAGTGTGAAGCAGGAAAATGGGAGAGTTGTTATCCAACTAAAATCATAACTTCTACTAAAAAAAAAAGATTCTTGATGATTAAGAAACACCCTGTCCAAGCTGGAATTCGACTGTTTCTTTCTGGAACTTGCATCAGAGTTCATCGAAATCTGTCATTGCTATGACATTATGACGTCACTAGAAAAAAAAGTCATTGTAACGAAGCCGAAGAAGACGACGACAACCACTGTAAACAGTCCGTTTTTGTTAGTGCCATTGCTCAGACTATCGTTAACTGTGCTAGAGATCCCGATAAACAACGCGGACAATGTTTCACTTGTTTCAATGACAAGTTAATCAAAAAAATGTTATTGTGTCCTATCAACAATCACAGGGTGATTAGATTACACGGTCATTTTACATTGTCATTTCGATGACCGAAAAATTTGTATCATTGTGCTTGTCATTCTAGCCGTCGTCATTGCAATGGCAGCATTTTACGATGGCAATCACACGACATGACGACTTTAGGGCAATGACAGATTTCGATGACCGTGAAATACTAACTCAAGAAATTATAGAAATACATAGAAATAGTTGCTTTTTTGGCACTTGTTTTTGTCAAGTTAAACGATTTAAATTCCCAAGATTGATAATACATTATATCTTCAAGAATTTATGTGTAACGAAACTCAAAAGAATAGTTCATCAATTGTAAAAAGAAAATAATCAAACTGGTTGTCCATTGTTCAGTGCAGTTGCTCCAAAAATATATTCCTCAAAATGTAACTTCTCAGACCATTCTACAAACCAACTTCGCCTTACGTAAATACAAAACAAAGAAAAAGTCTCTCTTTTTCTGACCAAAGTGTCGGTCTTCGCACAATTCCCAGACCCAGACATTGCCAATCCGCAAATTACATAACGCAATCTCTTCCCAGTCATCTATACTCCAACAATTTTTTCACTGAAAAAAAAAGAAGAAAAAAAATAGACGAAAGAAAATGAAGTCAAGAAAATTGTAAACAGCCAGCAAGACACCAAGTCAACCCAGCTCCCGTTATGTGTTGCGATCGATGCGGTGTGAAATGAGAATATTAATGGCAGCTTTATGTGCGATCGCCTAGGTGGCACTACAAATGGCACAGAAAAAGATATAAGGAGCACAAGAAGAAACAAAAAATTAATACCAGAAAATGGTGATAAGCGGTGTGAGGGAGAATGAATGAGGACAAAATTAAAAGAAAAGAAAAACACACAAGACAAACCGAATGACACCGCCGCACCGCAACTGTTCCGCTAATGACCAAGGCCCGTCGCAGACACTTAACTGTTATATGCACTGCCGGGCGCGCCACCAGGCCAGCTAAAGCAGCGGGAGAGAGAAGTATTATTGTTATTGGGCACGACAACTACTCTTGAGTCTTGACTCTTGAGACTTCCATGTTTTGAAGCAAAACCAAAGTATAAATGTATATGTATGTATGTAGAATTGCAGATACAAAACCTGATGCTATAAATGGCAGTAGAGCCGTCGCGTCGCTTCGCTATTGCGTACGTTTGTCAGTCTCGACCACGTTGTCCCCGCTCCGTCAGAATTTGTTTTGAGTTTTTGGCCAGAAGAGACATTTGTGTATGTAAGTAGGTTGGCGCAAAGTATTAGCCACATAGAGTCATAAAGCAAACATTACCGTTTGGCTGGCACTACTCTCATACTCTCATCTCGTATCTCTAAGATGCTGCACTCTAGACAGCTGCTGCTGTGCTGCTCCCGCTGCAAGCTTGTCTCAAAACAGCCGGCCGCAGCCATCGAGTTATCAAACAAAGAACCAAGCAAAAAATAAAAACAGGCCTGCAGTTACAGAGTGGTCCAGACTAGGTAAGATGTGGAGTGCCGCAGGGCGGAAGTATAGCTGCTGCACTAGTGCACCCGTATCTCAGCCTCTGACCGTTGTTCGCGTAGCCCATAAAAAGATTTACACGACCATTGCATTAGCGCAAACAGTTGGCAATAGAGACTGAGCTTGCTTTATTTTCTGTTGCATTGCAGTTACAAGACAACAGCACGACCAAATGTGGATGTTTGTGCGTTCACTTACATACATGTCATGCATGTGTATCTAGATACTCTCTGATTTAGAAGCTTATATAGACCAAGAGGGACTTACAGTGGCCTGAGACTGCGACTGAGTTCTTGTATAGCCTTTAAGAAAAGTTGAATTGGATTTGTGTGATAATTTTGACCTTCGGCAAAGATAAACCTACTCAAACTACTCTATAAGCCAAAAGTTGTATCTACGAGTATGTATACGTATACATAATGTAGGTTTGTTTTTGTGTAGAAGCTAGTGAACTATACAGTAAACACGTTTAATTAGATACTTCTTTGCAGTTGCAGCAGAAACCAAAGCAGCTTTGTCACAAGAGTTTTTGAACTGTGCTTGCTGGTTTTTAATTTTCTTTTTCCTCGTTAAAGTTGTAGCTTGTAGGTGTTGCTGGGAACTGACTCGGCGCCGTTTTTTAGTAATTATTTACTCATTGGCTTTTGTTTTTGGATTGCGTTGGTTTATTTTTTTGTTTTTTTTTTTTTTTAATGAATGACAATGGAAAGGAAACTTTTTTGTTGCAGTAAAAGTTAAATGTCAATTGTGGCTTGCGAGATTGTGTGGACGTGGAGGAGGAGACGATGATACGACCACACTGAAAAATGAGTGACCTTTGTTTTGATTTCAGTTTTCAAATACAGTGGCGCCTGTTTTATGTTGTTGACATTTGTAGGTTATATACATAATAAGTCTTGAAAGAACTTTGTTAATATATAACAAAGTCTTAACACCTTCACTTAAGCTAAACTTTTAATATAATAAAGATCAAACTTATGCATATACCAAGTTCTAAGACCAGGTCCAAGACCAGTTCCAAGACTAATTGTATGTTTTTTGTAACATGACAGCTCATTTGAATCCAATGTATTTGAAAAACTTTTTTTTTGTTTGTGCTGAAGTAGCTTACTAATTTAAAACTGTTTTTTTTTTCTTCCAGAAAATGTATTCTTTTGTGTTTGAGGACTGAATAGCAAAGTATAACACCAGATTCTTGAAGGTAAGTAATTTGTCTCAAATCATAATATTTGGCCTACTCTGTATACTCTTTATTATGAATCAACACTGTACCAGGGCTTAGGAAAGTTGCATATGAGTTTTGAATGTCTATTAATAGTAAAAGTAGGGGGAAGCACATTTCACATTCGTCTAGTACGGCTAAAGAAATTGTTTTTGTTCTTTATAGAGAAGACTATCAAGGGAAACTGTAGGCATTTCTAGAGCAGCATTTATGGAGAAATGCAACTAAAGACTTTGCGGAGATAATTAAAAATTTAAAAAAAAGGAAGTACTGGAATCGGTCCGAAGCCATTTGATGGACACAAAACGTTTATATTATAATCCTCTCCCCCGTCATTTTTAACGCACTCTTCTTAAAAAGTTTGTAAAAGATAAAGAAGCATCTGTCCAGATATAAGAACTCGGATTCGGATAAGTAAATTTTTAAGACTTTCAATTCTCTGGATGCTCCTCCGCAACCTTTTTTTATCCCTAGAGAAACATCGATAGACCATCACAATTTTAGTTTTGTGGGGCAGCCGTAAGATGCGTTCAGAGCGCAGTCTTTCTTTTGGTTCTCTGTGCGCAAAAATCTTCTCATCTCCAACATGAAGCTTTAACTTTGATTCTTCCGAAAAGATAACAATTGCTCCACATTTCGTGACTACAATTAAGATGAAGATGCTAACTCTTTTGGGGAAATCCGACTTCAGTACTGACTTGAGTGCTCTAATTCCAGCTTTTACGAGCCTCTTCCTTACTGAGGCTGAAGAAATTATTTTTCCTGTAGCTCGAAACAGATCTTCTTTACCTGGGATTATAGGTTTTATAAGGCAAGTTATGCATTCGTTAAAAGAAACTTTTTTTCGGACAATAATTAAACATAACATTACGATGATAGAGAAGTCGAAAAAAGTGGGTCCAACAATTCTGTTCTGACAATGTCTGTCTGTCTGTATTGTAACCTACAGCCTAAACGGCTGGACCGATTCGCTTCAAACCTGGTACATAGTATAATTATGATGTTTTTGGAATTACCATTCTAGCTCTAAGACTAACGGTACCTGCCATACGATTTTTAGTGAAAAAGTAATTTTTCTCAAAAACGGCTCCTACGATTTTGATTTCTTAAATCAGATTTTCTCGTAAGCCACCAGACCGATTCCGATGAAATTTTTAATGAAGAAGTTATTTTATAGACGAAATATGTAGGTAATATAAATTTTTAAATTAAAAAAGAAATACTTTTGAGTTTTTTTTTTTTTTTTAATTTAAGTTTTTTCTAAAAACTTTTTAATTTTTTTTTTTAATTTTAGTTTTCTGATAAAAACTATTACAGCTAGAAGTTAGCATACTCAAAAAAAAAAATTTGGAATCTATTTTCGAAAAGTTTTTCACAAAAACTGTTTTTTGAAAAAACTGGTCGAACGATTTAAAAAAAAAAAAAATTTCTTAAAATTTTAAACAGAAAATGGAATCAGATGGCTTACTTCATTTTTTCCAAAAAATGTTTTAATTTGTGATTTTTAAGTGATAAATACAATTTTGTATTGTTTTTTCCCTGCTTTTTTTTTTTCCAAAATCTTAAAACCCAAGACCACTGTAACACATTAGAACAAGTTTGTCCGACCCAGTCATGCACTTTATTTAGTAATGTTATTTGCAATACGATTTACGTACATTTCTACTTCTACTGCTGCAGCTACACCATTGTGCTTAGCCCGTTAATCTTTTGGAAATTTCAGGTGTTGTCAAAATATGGAGACGTGAGAGACACAAATATTGGCTTTGCACTCCGAACTGATTTTTCCACTTAAACTTCATTATTCTGCATTCTTTTTTCATAATGATATCAACTTTTATGCACTATTTGAACGATATTTATTTATGCCTAGTACAAAAAACCGCGTAGCCCTCATAGATTCCAAGAACTGCTCCGGAAAAGAGTTATAAAATGTTTGGCCAACATTTTCCGAACTGCACTGTATGCGTTCTTTTTTTTTTACAGATAAGGTGGTTTCCAATGTCTTAACCGTCGAAAGACAACACTGAGTTTTTGAAGCACAACATCACTGAACAACAATTATTCTTCATCAAATGTGAACAGTATAGAACAGTATAGAGTGTCTTAAACAAGAGTTTATTGAGAAAGATAAGGAAGACAGTTGGGCTCAGAACGGAGCCTTGAGATATCCCATCCATGTATTTAAGTGCTTTAACAACGATACGAGTGAACATTTCCGCATACAATCTAAAAATGTAATTTTTTGAAGGATATAAACCTGGACTTTGTTTATTTGTTTGAAACCATTCTTGCTTTGTATTACCACAAAAGAATTAAGCGAAAATATTGCAGTATAAAACAAGGAAATACGTTTTTTTATCTTGAAATTCTTGCATAGTACGAGTATATTTGAAAACCATTCTGGTGTTGTTTTCCTGATTGCACGATGAAAATGTTTCGAGTTTGAGTTTAACATTAGATAATATTTTCGATTACTTCTTTAATCCGATAAATAAAATATTTGAAATACCTTTTCAACTCCATGTTAGATATAGAAATCAAATGAATTACCGCCGCAATTATCATTGGATCGGCTATAAAAAGTTAATGATTGCTTGCCCATTGGTTTGCCCGTAACATGGTAACATACCTATACATTGTACACGAGCATCAAAAATTACTTGCTTCACTTCGATAAATTTGCATGCAAATAAAATAATTAAAATTGCATCATTAATTTTGCATTTCTTTTAACAATCAACAATCAAACAATTAATTTGTCCATTGACCTGATTTTTATAAAAAAAATCAAGAAGTAATCACATATCCAGCGTCGAAGGCAGTCTGGCCGTGTATATATATTGTATAAGCTGTAAGATATTTTTTTTTTATCATAATAATTCAACACCATTCTTTTGTTTGTCACAATAACACTCATTATCCCATTTTGAGATTGGCTATAGAAATGAGAAAATTTGGGAGTGTGTAAGGAAAAATTTTGCCGAAAATGTTTTCAAACGTCATCATAAAGAAGTGCTTTCAGTTTTTGTTCGTGAGAAATTATACAGAAATAAAATTGGAATTAAAGAAATTTCGGCTTTGTGTAGGTACCTTTTTCCATATAATCGGTTTATTGTATTTCGTGTATAGTTAATAATTCCGTTGGGTATAGAAAAATAGATTGACACATTTTTATTAAAATTCAAAAACCAAGTCGTTAAGCGATTTCCGCCCACCTTAGACGGGGTCTTCAAGAACTGCGTGAGCTGTCCAGGTTGAAATTGAAGACGCGTCGAGCTGGTGCATTTTCGTCCATACGCTCCACATGGCCCAGCCATCTAAGCCGCTGTATTTTCAGCTCAAACAGATCAATGTCGCTGTATAGTCCGTACAGTTCGTCATCAAATCTTCTCCTCCATACTCCTTGGTCACATAGCAGGGTGTGGTCGAAAAATTATTGCTTAAATACACCCACAAACACTCTCACAGTCGCTATTATCGAGCAAATTTTTAAATTTTTAAAAACTCAAATTATTGGTTATTTTGTATAGTAATTCGTACTAAAATTAAAAGTCCCAGAGCTCATGTTCATTGCGCTGGCAATAAAAGTCTCAACTTTGGGCGTGGTACACGCCTTCTTTTATTGCACCAGCAGTTATTCAACATCGGTCACACAAAATTAACGTTATTGAATTGTTTCCTGTCTGCTAAAGAAGAATGTTGTTTCTGAAACTGGAACAGCGGCTAGCTGTGGAAGGCGAACGTATACACATTCGAAAATATAGGGAAAAGGGTATATCTAACAATTCGTTTAAAATTCACTGTTGTCTGTTCGAGGGCTTTAATTGTACGTCTTTTTTTTTTTTTTGCTGACTTGTTTCTATTTCCTTATTATCGAATTGTCATGTTTGTTTTATGTCTCAATTTGTCTAACGAATGGAAAACTTATGTTAAGCTATAATCGCTCAGTAAAATTAAAATATGTAAAAATATTTACCTAGCAACATGGTCACCGGCTGCCATGCTATTTTGGTAACATCTGTCAATTTTTTTGTTTATTATTTAGTGACTGAAACAATGGCAAGTATCATGATTGAACAGCATGTACTGTACACAAGATGAACGTTTATTTTTAAAATGAATGCTAGTTTGTTATTGCGAAATTTGCTACCATTTTACGGTATCGTACAAGATGTAAATGACTCAAGAGCTAGAAGTTCGGAAGAGGAATCTGATTTTGAACATGCCATAGATCATTGAGCCAGGTTTATGAGGGTATTGCCTGGGAAAATAATTTAAAAAAAAATTCAATATATCAACCTGTTTCCAACATATTATTACGAAAATCATATATTTTTTTAAATTATAATAAATGACTTGTGATGCTTTTTTCTACTCAGGCTGAGGTTAGCTCATGGATCATGGAAACAAAAAGTCAGGTTCGAAGAGTGTTTATTAATAAAAAATAAAAGTTTAGTGACCTTTAGTCCAAATGCGTTTCGCCCAGGTACAACAGTTGGGCTCATAAGTTAGATGCTGTTGTACCCTTCTAAGACGCAAAATTTGGTCGATGGTTACCGACATTTGATAAAATTACAGCATGAATACACTGTGAATTCTATTTTTAGGGGAATTCGTTTGAATTCATGCACCTAAAACTATACATATATAAATATATATATACACCCGTGGTCTAGCCGAAGTTAACGAAGTAGTTTTTTTTGTTTTTAGTGGACTTTATTGAATTGAAATTCAAAATAAAAGTTTAGTGACCTTTAGTCCAAATGCGTTTCGCCCAGGTACAACAGTTTTAGGTGCATGAATTCAAACAAATTCCCCTAAAAATAGAATTCACAGTGTATTCATGCTGTAATTTTATCAAATGTCGGTAACCATCGACCAAATTTTGCGTCTTAGAAGGGTACAACAGCATCTAACTGATGAGCCCAACTGTTGTACCTGGGCGAAACGCATTTGGACTAAAGGTCACTAAACTTTTATTTTGAATTTCAATTCAATAAAGTCCACTAAAAACAAAAAAACTAGTGTTTATTAATCTTTATTTTTCTTAACAGATTATTTCATATTCCTAATGATAATCTTAAAATAAAAGATTACAATCCAATTCTTATGATACCTTGGATACTAGGTCTGTGGAGATTCCTCTAAAAAGGAAGGGCTCCACGACAGTAAACGAGTAGCCTAATGCCGATCAGCGATCCACTACCACTACGATGCGACCAACAGCGAAGTGGAAAGCTGACAAAAAACGGTTGAGCAAGGCTCGGTCTATGGTACCCCTAAGAAAAGGAGTAGTCACGACAAAAAACGGGTAGTTCCAAACTAGGTCTATGGAGAGGCTTTCAAGATCAGCAACCCCACGACAATAAACGGAGGTCAGCAGAGATTCCTCTAGAAAGGAAGAGCTCCACGACAATAAACGAGTGGCCTTGGCCTCATGCCGGTCAGCGATCCACTGCGACCAACAGCGAAGTGGAAAGCTGACAAAATACTTTTGCTTCAAAACTTGGTGAGGCTTCTGCTGGTATTCGCCGCAGCGTACCTTCGAGTGAGAACTCTAATTCCGGTTTTCTATTTGTAATAGAACTTCTTCCAATGGCTGGGAGATCGAGTCTGATTTTCCATGCAAATTTCACTTTTACTTATGGAATTTCACTGAAAGGAGAGGCTGTGAATTATAAAGTCAAAAATTAAAAATACTTGCAAATGTGTAAATCCTTTTGAGTGATGAGTTTATTTGACAGCTCTTCTGGTTAAGGTCGGCAGTCCAAATCAGCGGTTCGGGTGGAGGGGTAGACGGAATTTCCTTAATAGCAAGCAGTGTTGGTGTTACGTCACGTGATGGTGATTCTATTATTCATTACATCATTGTATATGAAATCTATATAGTTATATGGATAGAAGGATCGACTGTGGCGACACCGTGAGCCTCCAAACCTTTTTTTCAAATTTCTAGTTTTGGAGAGAAAATGTAGGTGGAAAGGTTTAAATATGTGATAATTATCAGCGACATCTATGTGTCTCCAAACCCCGTTATTTCATACTCGTTCCCCAGACTACTATAGATTTCATATACAATGATTACATGAATAATTGTATGGAATCCTTGTCTCATTTGGTGGCGGTGGTGGAATATATGGTGACGGTCAGTGGCGGCGGGCGGTCGGTGGTGGTTATTATTTTGCTATGGCCTCACTAGCGGTCGCAAGACAGAGGGGGCGGCAGGAAATGTGTAACTTTTGTTACAGACTTCTTGTGCCCAAAATTGAATTGAAATCGGATGTATAGATTAAGAAAAAACTTGATTTGAGGTACCGTTATACTGTTATATAAAAACATAAACTGTTCTAAACAAAACATTCTGAAAGTTATATCAAAATCGTTAGAGCCATTTTCGAGCAAATCCAAAATGAAATAAACTGTTACTTAACAAAAACTGTTAAGCAGGGCTAAATCGAAATAAAATTAAATGCACGACTGGGTCGCACGTACTTGCTCTGTGGGTGCAATAGTACGATGAAAACAAACTTTTCGATCAAAGAGCACAACTCATTTTTGAAAAATTTGGTAAAACCTAAAAAAATTTGACTGAAACTGGAAAAACCGATATACGGGAGCTAACGTTAAGAAACCTTAAATATTTAAAATTAAGACGTTATCTTTTGGGTGTTCTAAATGATACAAATGTCCACTTATTGCCAAATTAATAATATTGTTAAAAGCTATTTCCACTATTATCATGTATAGCCAAAAACTAAAAATGCAGTTTTGTTTGAAGTATTCTATGTATGTTACATACAAAGTTTCATAAAAATCGGGGGAGCCTTTTTTGAGTAAATTAGAAAAAATGAAAAAATTGGCCAAAGTCTAGTGGCTCTCTGTATAGGAGCCACCTTTTAAAAAAGAGAAACTGAAAAAAATCAATGCCATCTGATAGGAAGCTGTAAGGAACTATACCAAACAAAGTTTGTTTGAATTCGATACAACCGTTGACAACTTATGGCCATTTGAAAAAAAAGACGTTAAGATCAGATCTCCGTTATTGGCATTTTTTTGCCAAAAACTAAAATCGCAGTTCTCTTAAGAACACTAAAAGAAAAAACGATGCCAAACGAAGTTTGAGTCAATTCAATCAAGCCGTTGCGAACTTATGGCTATTTGAAAAAAAAGCCGTTAAGAGCAGATCTCCGTTATTTGCATTTTTAGCCAAAAACTAAAAACGCAGTTCTCTTAAAAACACTAAAAGAAAGTTTATTCAAAATCGTTTGAGCCATTTTCGAGAAAATTAGAAAAAACCAAAAATAGTTGGCTAAAACTCAACGGCTCGTTGTATGGAAGCCAACGTTTAGAAAGGCTTCAGTGAAAAATTTACTAAACCATCCTATAGAACACTATAAAAAAACGAAATTTGAGTCGATTCAATCAAGCCGTTGTGAACTATTTGAAAAAAGCCGTTAAAACCTGATTTTCGTTACGACCATTTGAGCCAAAAACAAAAAACGCAGTTTTGTTAGAAATGCTTAAAGTAAGCTATATTTTGTGTTTAATCGAAATCGTTTTCGAGAAAATCCAAATTGAAAAAAACCGTTACTTGAAAGGTACAAGTTTGAGCCGGGCTAAGACCGTTTTTCTTGAAACTGCTATATATCAAGTTTGAAGAAAGTCCGTCAAGCCGTTTAGACTGTAGCATGACGTGAAAAAGCGCACAGACGCACATACGCACATCCGCACAGACAGACCGACGGACGGTATGGCGAAAACCACTTTTTTGGGCTTCTCTATCATAGTAATGTCATGTTTGATTAAAACCTCGATTTTTTTTCTCTGCACGAAACCAATACTTGCCTTATAGAGCAAAAAAACTTTGTATGCTGTTTGCGCTTCATATACAGTACACTCGTAATATATCGCAATAAAACGTTAGGTTTTTTTTTTTATCGGAAAAAGATTTACTCATTGATTTGCTCAAATCTCCATCATCGAAACCAATTTATTTTATCAAAACAAAAGTTTCAAATATAATCGTGACTGCCCGTTGCTGCCATTTTTCGGTTGGTTGTGCAGATTCAGTTCGTTTGATCGAGTGGAATGGAAGCATTCAAAGGCCTGAACTGGTTTGGAAAATAATTATTCAATCGTGTAATGACGTAAAAACGCAAATTCCCCAAATGGATGTGGTTTAAAAGTGGTTTTGCTTTTTCCGTTCAGGTATTTAAAGTTTTAATGTAGGTACGAGTATTTCTCTCAGTCCATTTGGCTTGTGAAGTTCGATTGAGAATTTAAATTAAAGACTATTATCTATCGGATTTGATTTTGGCTTTTCTAGTTGATAATTTAGTTGTTTAACTAATTTAACAGGTGAATGCACTCAGTTCCTAACTACTCGGCTGAATGGATTCTTTGAATATCAGTTCAGTGTGAACTGACAACAATACTGACACCGAATTTGAACTTGTTTGTTGGCGTTTAATTGTTAACTATTACTGCCACAAGACGATTAAATCTTGAAAATATTTTATGTTGTTACACGTGTAAAACCACTGTTTGATATTATTTCGCTCCAACAATTAAAAAAAATTCAAATAAAAACGGTTTTAATTGAGGTGTCACCGTCACCAACCAAAAAACAAGTGTAGGAAAGTGCAATTGCTTGAGATGACACATGTTGGCAAAGCAATTTCAAAATGTTTTCGAGTAATTAAGTTCATTTTAACCGGCATTTTCGAGACTTTTTTTTTTCTTTCATGTTAACGTGAGGTAGAAAAGTTAATTCGTTTAGGAGTTGTACAGTTTAAACTAAAATTATTTTCGATTGGCAAAACAAGTTCCAGATAAATCTGTGTGTACTTAGTGTTGCTTTCGGGGCATACAAATTATAGAACACGGTGCCACATAAATAAGAATATATTCTAAAGAGTATGGAAAGCTTATTGCATTCATAAATTATATCACAACAATAATGTGTGTCATGTTTCATTAATCAAGTTATTTAAATTCTTAAGACGCACTTCATTGGAAGCATAATTAGAAATTTGTTCTATCACGAATAAAATTTCTCGGGAAAAATGTCCCACATTTGAGTTTTGGCAGCGAAAGTACCTGATGAAGAATCTTGATACATTCCCCAGGGAAGTTTGACAGCCATTTTCTTGGAAGAATAACACATTTATTTTAGCTTCTGAAAAAGATGGCTCCGCTACTCTCTTTTTATATGTCTTTGTCAGGATTCAACTAATATTCTCCTTCGACAAATTATTTATCTCCGGACGCACTTAGTTCATTTAGGGAAAAAATAAATAAATAGAAATCACACTCCCCATCACTTAAATAGAAACAATAGCTTTAATTACAATAAAAATAACTTGCGCTGACGAAATAATTTCTTTTATTAGTTTTCATTACGACTTAAGAATGTAATAAATATAGAATAAAAAATGCAATACTAAGAACAACATACAAAATTTTGTGAAGCCATTTTCTCAAAATGCCCCTGAATGGCAACGAAACCTTAAATAATTTAAAAGAAAATGAAATTTCGAAAAGGTTTGTTCTGTCCTGATATATCCATACTTACATCTTTGTATCGAAACTTTATTAAAAAAAATAAGTAAAATATTGATTTAAGATAGTAATCTGTGGGGTGTACTACAGAATCCCCAAAAAAAAAATCCCCATGGCTTAAAATCCCCAAAAGTTATAATCCAACTAGCTAATATCCCCACATTCATAATGCACATGGATGAAATCCACACCTAAACAATCTTTTTTGCCAAAATCCCTAAGAAATCCCCAAATCCCCAGTGTCCGTGTACATCTAAATAATGTGCATTTAGTTTTCAGAAAAATCTCATGAAATTATTTTTATTGTGAATCTAACTAATAAGTGATAATGATTAAGTTTTTCTTTTCGTTTCATTTAAGACTTTATGAATATTTATTTACTTACTAATTTTGAAAATGTATTTTTATTTTAATAAACATTACAAGCACTAAAAAGAATTTTATATTCACTCTTTGGATTACATTTCCTGCAATATGAATTAAACCAAATATCACTGAAACAAATATGTTCAAGCAGTGCATCATGCGATCAAATCGCGCGCGCGATTTGATCGCATGATGCACTGCTTGAACATATTTGTTTTGGGGATTTTGGTTTGGGGATTTTCGGCTTGTAGATTTTCTCTTTGGGGATTTCGGGGATGGGGATTTTATTTTGGGGATTTTGCGTTTGGGGATTTTCGTTTGGGGCTTATGTTTTGGGGCAAACGTTACCAACCCTAATCTGTGAATTCTTGCTGTAATTGTAAACTTCAACAAGTTAGTTCTCCATTATAATTAAGGTCTGGAAATTAAAGTTCTTATATTTAACTTTGTACATAACTTGCATGTTGCATAACTTGCATTTTGAATTGGTGCATTTATTCTAAATTATGAAGAAGTCAGTTCAAAACCATCTACATTTTTATAAAAAAGCTGTTTCCAAAATTTTTCTTTTAGGAGTTCCCCGCCATTTTTTCTTAAAATATTATTTATAGGTATTTGCGCTTTTGAAAAGGAAAGTTCCCGGTTTTCCTAAGTGGGCAGAAGATCGCGCTGCTTAGTTATATACCCTAGTGCGCATACTGCATATTGTGATACAGATGGACCTGAGGTGGGAACTTCTCCAATTAACAAATATTCACAATTTTCAACACATTACATTTCTAAACACAGACAGCTTTACCCAGAGAACTAATTGCAACATTCCTAACTGGCTATCAAAAAGGCCGCTGGTGATGTTTTGGGTTTCCTTAGGCGCCACAAAAAAGCACCTGATCCGATGACAAGTGCAAGCTGCCAAAAACACCTTAATTAGAATCCTATCAGGAAATGCTGCATGTCAAAAACAGAGCTACATGTGAGATCTACCAGCAAAAGAGGGCAAAATAGGAAGAAGGAACATCGATTTTCCAGAAAGAAAAAGGAAGAGATGGAAAAGCTAACGGTCAAATTGATTCATTCATTCGTTCAAGTGGTACAAAGCCCGATCAGATGCCTGTAAATGCGGCAAGGTGATTGTCGTAGTAGATGATCAATCTGTTCTAAGAATTAAGAAAGAATACTGCTCCATATTGTTTCCTGCTTTAGTGGCTAGCCACCCATTTAAAAAAAAAAGAAACAGAAAAAACTGCAACGCCATCCTGTAGAAAACTATTAAGAACTATGTTTAGTTAAATTCAATTAAGCCTGTTCGAAGTTGTGGACATTTGAATAAAGCCGTTTAAAGCTAATTTTCGTTATGACCATTAATGCCAAAAACAAAATGCAGTATGTTTTACCGCAAATGCCTGGAATTGCTGATTTTTGAGTTTTATCAAATCAAAATTGCGAGCAAATCCAAAATGAAGAAAATCTGTACTTGAAAGGAACCAGGAAATAAAAAACATAAGCGAGAGCTACAGTTCGTTTTAAACAGACTGTTGGATACCCTATATTTTTGTGTGTGTATGCGTTCGCCTCCCACAGCCAGCAGCTGTTCCAGTTTCAGAAACAAAGTTCTTCTTTGGCAGACAGGAAAAAATTCCATAACATTAATTTTGTGTGACCGATGTTCAATAAGGTGTTGCCAGGGTAATTACTATGAGCTCACTAACATTCGATTTTAAGCTTGCAGATCGATTTGAACAAACAACACAAAACTTAGATTTTTAAAAATTAAATTTTGAATGGAAATAGCGATTGTGGGTACATTTAACAATTCTTGAACCACACTCTCCTACATAACAAAGGAATACAAACCGAAGTGTTCATTTTCTTACTTCCAAGCTACGGCCATAATTTAAAAACATGAACAAAATTAATGCATATTACGACTTTTGACGGAAACGCCCCTTAAAAGTGGGCGTGTCCTAAAAATTTAAAGCACTAACTGAGCTTTGATCATTAGTCAATTTTTAGGCATATGTGTAAAACTACAGCTGATGCTGAATCGAGTAGTTTTCGATCTTACCAGAATAAAGGTATTTTATAAAAATCACGCCCTCAAAAGTGGGCGTACTGAAAAAAAAATACAAATACAAACAAATAAAGAAATATATTTATAAAATAACGAACGGAAAAAAGGGTAACATTAAATTTTTAAAACTACGTTTTTCGTTCTTTCATGAAAAGTGGGAGTAATCCACGCGCATGTACATTGTACAAGTAATGCCAACAAAAGTTAATTTTTTTCGCTCTTATATTTAGCACTGTTATTAAATAAAAACACTATTGATGGTTTTGTATGAAAAGTGGGCGTCAGCTACTTTCAAACTGAAATATTCTATATACCCCTCCTATAGAATAGGGTATAAAAACCTCGACAACCGCTGATACATATTTGAAGGTTGAAGAAAATCTGTCGGATTAGGCTTTAGTTTGACGTGAAAAAGCGCACATCCGCACAGACAGACCGACTGACGCTATGGCGAAAATTGTCATCGTAATGTTATGTTTGTTTAAAACCTTGATTTTTTTTTTTGCACTAAACCAATAATTGCCCTATAGAACAAACAAAATTGAATTAATCGAAGCCATACCATAGTTTTCAAATAACTAAACAATTCCAAGTATTGTTCACAAGGCTTTTTAATTGTAAATCAAAAACGAATATAAATTATAATTCTTTTTAATTCATTTATAATTACACCAAACACTGCCAATTCATCAACATAACCATAATATTATTCTCCTCCTAAACTCTTGAACGATGATACTTATTTATTAAAATTCAAAAAATATGTTTTAACATCGTGTCCTTCAAAAGCACTTTGTTTGAGTTTTACGAATCGTAACCCGTAATGAACTCCATAAAATACATAATTTATGAATCGATTAGTTATAAATTATTGCTGCTAGCAAGGATTTTATTATTCTGCATTTGAAACCTTCAACCAATGAAGCGATCCATTATTGATTTGAATTCCCAAAAGTTGTCCTATTTACTCTGAATCATTATGTAGACGTAGAGCTTTGTCCGATTGCCTGTTGCTTGGATTTAATTTTTGTTTTTTCTAAAAGTTGGAACAGATTTTTTCATAAATTTTCCCTCGTCCACAGAAAAAAAAAACATTCCCCATTCTTGGGGACATGGACATATTTTTGTGCACACAATCTCTCTTGGGTATTTTGCAAATAATTTGCAGCTGTTGTGTCCTGATTTATCACCATTAAGGACTTTAAAACAGATTCCCAACTTACTCATTAATCTTTGTGGGTGTGCAAGTGTGTGTAAGGTCCAAACTAAACCATTTCCCATTAATTTTGCAAAACACCATTGAACATCAGGACTCCTAATGCAGGATGAGAGTACCTACAAAGTATATATGGTGTGAGAAAACCTCCAAATTGACAACAATCAGTGAGGATATTTTTTGTATTTGATAGCAAATAAACACTTCCGAGTCGTCCGTCGTCGGTAGCTTTGGTGATAAAAAAATATCCTTTTTTTTTTTTGTTGAAAAGATAAGCGACAGTTTTGAAATATTATTTCACATAAAAGTTTGACGGCTTCGCTAGCGCAAGAAAAATGAAAACAATTCAAACACATGAAAAATAGTGAAGTCCTCGAACAAAATGGACACCGCCTGCCCTTTCCCCAGCGGACAAAAAAAAAGTGGTTTCTATTATTAAAAATAAAAACGAAAAAAGATTTTCAATGTTGAGTTGAACAAAGCTTTTCAATTTGAAGATGGCTTCAATTTATCATCAGATTCTCTTATCGACGTACAAATTGTAATCAATATCAAGGTCGAGTTTTACGTGTCAATTTCGACATAGAATTGAGCATATTGGGTGGGCTACTGCCACATAATATTATGTTTGGCAGGTGAAACCTTCTGCAATATGTTTTATGACCCGGGTTCTTTAAGGATATACTCATGTGATTGATGGAAAGTGCTTAAATTGAACACGAATTCGGAATAAATGAGCAAGTAAATTTGTGGGTTGTGGTGATGGAATCTATGTAAGGGATGTGTAACTGTGGGGGAGGGGGGAGCTTAATGGAGATGTGTTGTCCTAATGGAAGGGAAAAAATCAATGAACTTTGGGAAAATAGTATAAAAAAAAAAGTAAATTGAATAGAATGTTTTTCTTGGGACTTGGATTTTTTCCGGGATATTTTTGCACGTTCTCTGTTTTTGTGTGATGGGACATTTTTGTTTTCTTATTCGGAACTTGTGGTTGTTTGATTAAAGAAAAAATAAATCAATTTGATATACGACATTGACCTTATTTTTTGAACACCAGGGATGCAGTTCCTTGTTCAATTTTGACGGTTCTGCATTTCGATAGAGTTATAAAAAAAGAAGTGTTTGTTAGTCTGTATATGTGGATGTCCTTTACAGTCTGTGCATCGAGATAAGATTTACTTTAAACTTCGGGCATAGCACTCTTATGATATTCCCTAGGGGGCAATTCAAATTTTTGTTTCAACCCGGATAAAATGATTCAATCCGATATAACGACTAACTTTATTTAAAATGGCTCAAACATTTTGATTTTGGCTTAAAAGACAGACAAACTAATACAAACCTTTATCGTATTTAATGTTTAGTATGAAAGATAAAATGTCTGTAGTACGGTTTTTAAGGCTGCCTTCTTTACAGGGTAACACTTAATTTGTAAGTAATATTTTAGGACATGATTGTTGGGTGTACTTGAAGAGAGAAAATACTTTCTATAGGAAGGGCTTATCTCCAACTTTGATATGATTATCTGAGTTTTAAGAAAATGCTTACTTTGGTTTACTTTGACCAATGTTAACGAAAATTGCACTCTTAATACTAATGATAAATATTTACTTCGTTTAAACCTTGACTTTTGAAGAAACACCAGCCTTTGTATATTGGTTTTAAATAAATTTGAAATCTTGCCTTGGTTTTAAGATATTGAGTTTGAAGTCTGTTACATTTTTCCTGGCCATGCTATTTTTTTGACTTTGTTGTCAGTTTTCTTTAGTAAATGGGTAATAGGTACTTGGTACAAAGTATTTTTATGACATCCTACAGAGGGGTTCTTAGAACTAGCATTCTAGCTCCATAACTAACCGTAGGTACCTACTGCCATACCTATTATTTTTTATGAAAAACTCATTTAATTCGAAAACGCCTGTTAAAGTAAAAATTAAGATAAAAATTTCTGAGTGGTGTTTCTTGAGTAAACTTTATGATTTGGTCGGAAAAAATTTTTCAGAAAAAGTTTTTTCACATTTTGATTTTCTCGTAAACCACTTGTCGGATTTAAATGAAATTTTTAATGTAGGAGCACTTTTATAGACAAAATAATATAAATTCTAAAAATTTTCAAAAAGAATTTGTTTGAGTTTACAAAAAAAAGTATTTTTGATGTGAAACATCTATATTAGCGCACCTAGGCAGTGAAATCGATCGTAATCGTCACGAAAAATGGCATGACGCTCGATCAAATTTTTCAAAGTGTGACTGGAGCGTGTTGGATGGTTGTGGTTGTAGCTTGTAGGTTGGGTGGTCGTTGGTGGTGGTGGGATGGTTATTGGGGCTATACTGGAGGGGGGGAACAATTGTCAAAAATGGTGGGTAGTTGGTTGGAGGCAAAAATTGTTTAAAATGGTGGTTTGTTGTAGATGGGGTATGTGGTTACTGGTGGGGGGTTGATGTACGGCTGGTGTGTGAGGAAGTTGGCGAGGAAAAAAATACGAAAATGGTGTGTGGTTGGTTGTAGGTGGAGTAGGTGGTTACTGGTTGGGTTGGGGGTGCGGAAAAAGTTGACAAAAATAGTTAGTTGCTGGCTGTAGGTGGGACGGGTGGGTGACGTTGGCGGTTGGGAGGAGGGAGGGTTGTTGAAAATGATTGGTGGTTGGTTGTAAATGGGGTGAGTGGTAACTGGTTTGGGAATTGGTTTTGAAGGGGGAGAGGAAACAGATGAATAGAATGGCAGGGATTGTATATGGGACTCTTTTGATGTGAAACAACTTTTGGCGCACCTAGGCGCAGTAAAATCGATCATAATCGTCACGAAAAAATTGGCAAAAATGGTGGGTGGTTTAGGTGGGGTGGTTGGTTACTGGTGGGGGATTTCGTGTAGGTGGCGGATGGTTGGTTGGTGGTTGTAGGTTGTGTTGGTGGGGTGAGGTGGTTTTTGACGAGGGTTTTGGGGATGGGTGAGACAAAATTTAAAAATATTGTGGGTAGTTGGTTGGAAGTTGGTGGTTTTGGGCTGAGGGTTGGTAGGGGGGGGGGAGTATTGACAAAAACGGTGGGTGGTTGGTTTTAGGTGGGTTGGGCTGCTTTGGAGGATTTGGGGGGGGGGGTCGGTGTGAGGAAACATTTTTCAAAAATACTGGATGTTTGGTTTGTGGTTTAAGATGGGCTGGGTGATGGTGTTAAGGGGGGGTGTTTTGAGTGGGGAGGAATTCACAAAAATGGAAGGTGGTTGTTTGGTGGCTGAGGGTATATTGGGTATTTACTGGCGGTTGGGATTTGGTGGGGAGGGGGGGAATGAGGAAAAAAATTTCACAAATGGTGAATGGCTGGTAGGTTAGTTGTAGGTATGCTGGGTGTATGGCGGTGGTGGGGTGAACAATTATTTCATGTCATCTTTTTTTTCATGTGTTTTTCATTTTGCAGAACCACCTAATTTATGCAGAAACATTTACTGAGTTAGCAAACTTGGAATTAATATGATAGAGAAGTGAACATTCTGTCGCCCTACCTGCCTGATTTACAATGTTTGTGTTTGCCGATTTTCTGCGAAACTTATCGTTTTCTTGGTAGTCTCCCTAAAGATTTCAGTTTTCTGATTTTGATTAGGTCTGAATATATTGGGTCCTGCCATATAATAGTTGACATACCTAGTTAACCCAAAATTAGCTTCAACGATTCCAGTGTGATTTTTGTTGTACGATCGTTAGTCTATCTTTTGTTAAAAATTGGTTTTTCAGGAATTTTCTTACATACTCGTAGCTCCTATTTTTCTTCCTAATATTTAACAATTGAATACTTATTCCAATGCAATTCTTAGCGAACCCAAAATCTTACAATCTAAAGCATATCATACACACAACACAAGTGTGTCATGACATGACACTGATGTGGCATTCGATGACATGAAATAACCCCCGCCGAAATAAGGACGCATTCAAAATGTGGCGTTATTTTCATTAAAAAATGGAAATAGTGCCCGACGGCCTCAGCTCATACACACCACACATTTCAGTTCACCGACACAAGTGTGTGCAGAAGTGTTGTATGTATGGGCCGCTTAAGTTGTTGTTGTAGTTGTGTACACGGCCTAACTTTGGAAAATCTTTTTAAGCTAAGGACTCTAACATTGCTTCAGAATATTATTCAAACTCATCAGCCCTCCTACCTATATAACAGAATCCATTTTCCGCGTTCTACCAGATCCTTGGATCTAATACCCGAACGATATCGTTTTCTCGTATCAGAACGTCATTTCTTCATAAATGCCATCCGACATTGGAATTCCCTGCCCCGACCTTTAAGATTGATAAGCTGCTCAGCCCTATTTAAAGTTAAACTAAGAGAATACTTAGGGACACTTAATTGAGATTGTTGTATTGTCTTACAGATTTTATATATATACTATCACATTATTGTATTTTAACCTTTTATCCTAAATATAAACTTTTTTTTTTTTCTTCTCTCTTCTTTTTAATTTGATTGATCAAGCTTCGGTCTTTAAAATATTAAAATGTTGTTAATTCATGTGTATTTACGAATATTACCTATGTATTTAATTTTGCTTAAATCACTCCGTAAAGTAGCACTAAAAATGTATTCATATAAAGCTTGCGCTACAAAAAAGATATTGTATCTTACTGTGTAAGTCTATTCCTTAATAATAAAGAACATAAAGAACATAAAGAACATAAAGTACGATATTCGAAAATTCACGTGTCCTATTCTAACTCTAAAAAATAGTGTTAGTCTAGCTTGACTCTGAGATAGCACGGGTGCACTTAATTCAAAACGATATAGCATAGGAAGCTGAATTTTAAAACCTGGAAGCCCACGTCAGCTCTGGGCTCAAAATGTTGTTAAAAGTTCGGGAGTAAAGCATGCCCACAGAATTGCAGTATTCGGGTTACTATTACTATTTGCATTCGGCGGACTCTGGACTATTATGAAAATAATAGAAAATTCCATTGTGCGCTCAATTAGTGCGGTGCTCTGCTCAGTGTTGCTGCCCTTTTTAACGACAAAAGCATAAGCTACCTTATATTTAACGCACTTTCCACTACTTTCCTATAAAAAAAAAACTTCGTTCAAGTCACGAATAATTTTATAGTGTAATTTTTTCGAAACAAATTTCGTTCCCCAATTCCCTTGTCCCTCTTTTATCTTTCAAATGTTATCCCCATATTTTGTCAATTGCAATCGATTTTCTTTCGAAAAAGTATTGTGACAAAACTGCCAAAATCATCTGCCAAAGACACGGTCCCTCCACCAACACTATACTCTTTTTATCGAATTAAAACAAAGATATACACCCTCTCTTTATTAGACAATCGATATAAATTCTTTTCACAATGCACGGAATAAATCGACAATAATGAAGGCATGTTTCGGGTAATACACAATGGTCTGAAACACATATGTTGCTAACGTCGCCATCTGCTCCCACTGTTGGGTTTGTCGCCATCACGATGACTGCCACCACTGCCACATATGCCACCACACCACCGCTACCAGGTAAATCCCTAAAGGAAGATAATATTTTGTTTATTGGACATATTTAATTATAAAATGAAAAGAAAACAATAGCACTTAAAATAGTTGCACCAATCAAAAAGTTTAGGTGTAGCACAAATTTCACCGTTGTTCTGATGAACGTTGCTGTGGCCATCTTCCACCATTTGAATCGCTGCTTACAGCCCGAAAAAACTTTTTTTATTTATTCCTGATGATGAAAGAAATAGTAAAATAGGTACTTAAAACTTACCTAGAGTAATGTTTTTTCAATGGGAAAATTTTAGTTAACAAAAACACTTTATATTCCTTTTTTTTTGGTTTTTTTCTCTTTGTTTATTTTTAAATAAATGTTCTTATCATAAATAACAAAAATTGGATCTGTTTCTTTTAACTGTTTTTTTTTATTCAAAACTGCATAAGCCAACTTTTCTTATCTAAAAAAAATCAAATACAAGTCACCTCGAACATTGTCACTGTTAGACTGACTCTGGACCAAAATTAGCGCATAAAAATGGGATGGTGGTCACAAGACTGCCTAGCAACATTGATTTGGAAATTTGACAACCTGTGTTTAAGTATATAAAATGCATGTACGAATAAGCATATGTTTATAGAGAAATGTTGCAGAGCTCTAGTCCTAGAGTGTTGGCAGTGTTGCTGGCAACATGTAACTCTAGGTGTGCTGTGTTGACAAGAAATTTCAAACAAAGGAAAAAAAAATGACAGCGGATCATGCGCCTTGACACAAAACAGACAATTTACACAGCTGATCATGAAAATCATGATTGAATGGCTGAAGGGGTTAAAACTTAAAACGCCCACGTTTAGGAAGAACAGTAAGATCTTAGATGGTTACGGAATTCTGATCGCTAATTAAATTTATTCAACAGGTGTAATCAAGGCAAATGTCGACAAGTGATGTGAAGGAGCTTAGACGAGAAAAGGGAATTTTATGGCGATTCAGGCCAAAGTAATTATAAGGTGGTAATTAAATGCAACCCAAAAACTTCCAGTCATTGACAGCGGTGATTGGAAAACTGTTGGAAGACACTCAAGTCATATAAAATGACCGCAGAATCGACGGAAAATTTGAGTTTTGCTTTAGACAACAAACGAACAAATTAATTTGAAACCAGTATTAGAAAACAATTTTTGAAAAACTATAAAACAATACATTATTTTTCAAATGAATTAATCATTTTTTTTTCTTCTTTATCCTGTTTCATAACAGTATTTTAAAATCTCTCGTTCTTAACTATGTATATCGTTGTTTTAAATTTCTTCAGTGAAGCACCTATTTTATACATATACTAAGTGCCAAGCTGTAAAACAGAGAAGGATGACATTTTTTAACAATTAAAAGCAGTTATCCAAACCACTAATTTGGGTACTGGCCTCATTCAAAATTTAAGCTTTTATAAATAAACTTTTTCTTAGAAGTCAGATCGATTTCTCTGGAAAATCAACAACATTGCGGTTCAATGTCGATCACTCTTGATGTTGAAAATCAATAATTTCTACCTCAAATTACCACAACAACCATAACATCCATTTGCAATATAAACGTAAAATAGAACCACTCAAAACGATGTCATGAATAATTTCCGAATAAAGTTTATCCATGCGACACTTTTAAAAGTCATAATCCCTGACAGACTAAGTTGAGTATCCAAAAAACGATATTCCCACCGGAAATCATAACTTTTTACCTCCGACAAATGGCAGTTAAAATGCTGTCGTAAATCAACGCCAATATTCCGCTCAGCTAGCTATATATGAGCAAATAATATGTTTCAACGTCAATATCCATTTTCACTCCATAAACACACATTTAACTAACACATGCAGCACGAGACAAACATTTATATTTTATATTATATTGGGTTGTCAACGTATTCTTGAAATACAAAAAAAAAAAAATTTATTTATGGTATGGTTGCTTTAGATGCTTGTTCGCCGCTTCCCTCGAGTATCGTGTCGTCACAGTAAAGGCACATTTTTATAGACCTCTCTTTCTCCAAACTTTGCTGGAATAATTTAATATCTCATAAATCATTTTTCCATTTTTTTTCCTTTATCTCACCCCCCCTTTGCTACGATGCTGGGGTAACGAATAAATATTTGCTTCCATTTCAATTTGATTCACTAACGGTTTGGTTAAGATTTCGTCTGATAGCACTCAGTGAAAGCAATCATCGAAAAGTTCCCCTGGCAAATTGGCCCTTTAAAAACAAAATTGTGTATATGTCTCAAGAGGTTCCCTTAATTAATTCACTTACAGTGAGTATTCACACAAGCACAAGACATACCTTCAAAAAAAAAAGTATCTCGAAAGACCTTATTTATATTTGAGAGCCCGGTTTAGATTGCAGGAAATTGTTCAAAATTTTATTTAGCTTTTCGACAGCAATCCGAATCCGTTGGATGTACATCTTGTATGTCAGATGAGTATCTTTTGGAACCTATCTATCTTATGTGTATGCAAATCCGTATTCCGGAATAATCGTTTTCAATTTGAATTATTTTGATATTCAAAAGCATTCCTCACAGATGTGGCAGATATCGGTTTTGAGTGTACCTACTCTTAAGCTTACCACACACACATAACATTTGGATGGAGATGGCTTTTGCAAATCTTCTCGAAATGTGGTATTCCAATCAGCTGCTTCTGTGGTGGGTATCTATACAATTGCTCGAACATTGGGTGGGTGTATGCTAATTTTTATTGGGCAAAAGTCATATTTTGGATGTATCGCCAATCCTCATATATGGGGAATAGGAAACCGAACCGACAGTGACAGTGAGTTTGTATCTTTGAGATTGCGTTTAACAATACATTTTTCATTTCTTTTGGTTTGTCTTTTTTTTTTTGTCTTTTTCAAAAAGAGTAGGTTGCGATTTGATATTCTTTTCTCCGGACAAAAATATGCAAATGTCAAGTGGTTTTTATTTTCAAAGTAAATTTAACGGAATAAAATTTGAATGTGTGTTTACTTCAGATACAATTTTAAGCAAATTTGAATATTTCATCACAAATTGAGGGCAAGCTTAAAGAAGAGAGATGGTGTGTGTGTGCTCTTTATTATGATTAGATTTGCAGATTATTGACCCTTCAGTAGAATGACCTGTATGTGTTTATTTTATAAATCATATCTTTTCAGACCTGAGTGTGAGGTGAACATTTTGATTTGGAAGATCCTCTAAAATAGACAAAGTCGACATAGAGTTGAAAATTTTACAATAGGAACAAATATACCTTCCTTTGATTCAGAAAATTCCCTGTCATATTAATAAATATTATAACGAGCGTCCTTTTCTAGTTCAACAGTTCGATAAACTTCATTTGTGAATGACAAACCGAACGGGAATTCAGAGTTACTTTTTCGTTAGTTACTGTTACTCGTGTTCGACATATCAGCGATGCAGTTGACCCTGCTGCATTAGCAACTTTAAACTTACTTGGGTGAGTTATTAGTCTAGAAATCTGTTGTGAATTAATATCGCACTCCCTGGTGATGGTGAGCCAAAAGTCAAAACAAAAATAATATGGACTTTTGGTCCTTTAATTCTTCCCTACTGAACATTTAAGCAGAATAACAAATTCAAAATGTTCAATTCCCTTACTTTGACAGAGTAGAAGAAGACGCAAAATCCTGGTCATCTTGTCTCTAATCAAAATTTTTGAGACTCCTTCAATTTGCAAACTCAAAATATATTTCGTTGCAAGGAATGATCTTCTAAAATTTTGAAGGAGAGATTTTAAGTTTTTGTGCGTGCGTAAAAAAGGATAGAATATTTTGACAAATTTAAACACATTCCTGGGGTAGGTTTGAGAGAAGGGTTTTGCGGAGGATTGGTTTAGATATATTGAAATCAAAAACATTTGAAAAGTTGTCAGCATTTCAAAACCTTCCAGACACAGGATTTAATGAAATGCATAACTGGTTCGCACGAACTTGCTCTATTGTGTGACAGTGGTGCAGGGAACTAACTTCACGGGCACTACCTTCACATGGGAATTAACTCCACCACTGGTAGGAACTAATTTCACTTTTTTTTTATGTTAATTCCCACTGAAAGTGAGAATTAATTTCACCAAAAAATCGTGTGAAATAAATTCCCATCCAAAATTTGAAAACCTCAAGAGATTAAAACTTTCGAAAAATTAAAGAGATCATATGGACTTAAGCAATTTATTATAATAAAAAACTAAAGTTAATCTTTGCAAAAATTTAGTTTTAATTATTTTCGCTACTAATGTTTGGCTTTAGTTTTAGTAAAAAATTCGCGCGAACTTTTAACTAAAACTAAAGTTGATCTTTGCAAACATTTTGTTTTTTTTTCAACTTGTATTATAGAATGCACAGAAACTGCATTAGCAGCGAAAATAATTAAAACTAAATGTTTGCAAAGATTAACTTTAGTTTTAGTTAAAAATTCGCGCGAATTTTTAACTAAAACTAAAGTTGATCTTTGCAAACATTTGGTTTTAATTATTTTCGCTGCTAATGCAGTTTCAGTGAATTCTATAATACAAAGCCGGCAGAAGCGGGCTTAGTTTATCATGCCAAACTAAATAACACAATAACGATAATTATATCATTTACTATAGTAAGAAGTGAAGTTATCTCCCACCCACTGAGGGAAATAACTTCATACAAAAGTGAAATCAATTCCCACAAAATATTGAAATTAATTCCCACTTTTGGTGGGAATTAACTTCATCAAAAAAAAGTGAAATTAGTTCCCACCAGTGGTGAAGTTAATTCCCATGTGAAGGTAGTGCCCGTGAAGTTAGTTCCCTGCACCGTGACAGTAGTCTTGGGGCTTCAGATTTTGGAAAAAAGCAATGAAAAAATCATACGAAATTTTATTAATCATTTGTTACAACGTTTTTTTTGGATTAGATGAAGTAAACCATCTGAGTTCTTTTATTGTTTAACTTTTCGAAAACATATTCCAAATATTTTTTGAATAGGTATGCCAACATTAAGCAATTTGTAGTTCTTATAATAACACAAACATTTAAAAAATTTTGAACATTGTCCGATGGGAGGTACCGTTATAAGACTTTTCCTGAAAAATCTATTCCAACCAAAACATAAAGTTTGCACAGAAAAAACTATTCAGAAAGTTTTATCAAAATTGTAGGAGCCGTTTTTGAGAAAAATTAACTTTTCACTAAAAATCAAAAATCCAAAAACCCCTCTGTAGGACGTCATAATAATACTATGTACAAAGTTTGAAGCAAATCGGTCTAGCCATTTAGGCTGTAGGTAACTATACAGACAGACAGACACACGGACGGACAGACATACAGACAGACAGAATTGTTCGACCCACTTTTTTCGAATTCTCTCTTCGTAATGTCATGTTTAATTGTTAGAATTTTTTTACGAATGCAAAACTTGCCCTATAGTACCTATAATCGCAAGTAAAAATGAGCGAACTTGACCCCCCCCCCATAGCGAAAAGCTATCTACACCACTGCTGGCGGGCAAACGGTACCAGGATTAAATATTTATTGCCGGTAGAAATTCCAAACTTTGGCCTTTTAAACGCGGGAAAATGGGTTTAACCCTGTCCGTACTACACCCTGAACCCCTGAAGGAGTGGAGGACGGATAATAAAAAAAAAGGAAACGCTTCTCTCTCGAGGGGATCTTCTTTCCAGAGACAAAAATACATACTACAAAAATATACTCTTACTTATAAAATATCTTACTTTGACATAGTGTTAATTATAATTTAAAAAAAAAATAATTGCTAATGTAAGACATAAATACGAATAATTAATGTGGTATGGCGATGGTGCGGTACATGTAATCGGGTGTTGAGTGAAGAATGCAAAGCGGCGGGTGTGAGGGTATGTGTCTGGTCGTTGCATACTTGCAGGGGCTGGCTTGAATATTATTGTAACGAAGTTAGTTGTGGAACGCTTCGTTACATAATAACACAAACATTTAAAAAAATTTGAACATTTTCCGATGGGATGTACCGTTTTAAGACTTTTCCTGAAAAATGTATTCCAACTAAAAAATAAAATGTACTCCAAAAAACACCATTTAGAAAGTTTTATTAAAATCGTAGGAGCCGTTTTTGAGACAAATGAGTTTTTTATTAAAAATCATATGGCAGGTACCGTTAGTTTTATAGCTAGAATGCTAATCCCAAAAATCCCTCTGTAGGACGTAATAGTAATACTGTGTACCAAGTTTGAAAAAAATTCGTCAAATCATTTAGGCTGTTGGTGCCGATACAGACAGACAGACAAAATTGTCGGACCCACTAGGGTCCTATCATCGGAATCTTTTGTTTGATTGTCCAAAAAAAAATTTTTTACGAATGCATAACTTGCCTTATAGTACCTATAATCGCCAGTAAAATAGTTCCTTCGGTGATAAGGTAAGCCGGAAAAGGAAACAGATGTTACATTACGGGGGTTGGTTTTAGAGGAAATAGTATTTAATAATGCCGGGCAGTCAATGTCAATGAACCATCAGTTCGTTTACTTTGCAAACATATTCAAGACGAGGTCCGACAAAGGTAATATAAATTGATTTAGAAACATAATGAGTCTGGAAATTCTTCGGACCAACGTTTTATAAACCCAAGCATAGAATTAACTTTATTGATGATATTGGGCCAGGTTGGTGTTTTCATGAAAAAGACATAGTACATGGCACTTGCTTTCTTTTAATTCGAGATGTTTTTTTTTTACACCAAAGAGAAAATCTGTCAAGGTTGTCTTTCCAGATAGCAAATGAATCAGTAGTTGGTATACGCTTTTTAATATTTTCATATCGTCCGCATAAATTAAAAAATCATGCATTCAAGAATGTTAGGTAGTAGAGATCACTTTTCTCGCACTTAGCAAAATGAATCGTACAACCTAGAACAACTAACAAAGAACTATCTACAGATAGTTCTTTGTTAGTTGTTCTAGGTTGTACGATTCATTTTGCTTTTTACATCACACTTTCGTTCTTTATGTTATGAAAAATGTTAATGAAGGTCGTGTCGTGATTCGTGGTTCGTGACTCATGAGCGGTTTTTAAATCTTAATCACGCTTTAGGAATACGATGTTTATTTGCAACTCATTCACAGGTTGTGATTTTGTTGAAGTGAAACTTCTTCGCATGAGGGTAAAATTGTTACTGATGAAGCGGAAATTAGGGTGACTTCCGTCCCAGAAGAGGGAGAGAGCGATTGAGACCGATTGACAGAGAGTGAGAAAGGGCGAACGTAGCACGAAGCACATAGCCATGGAGCGAGAGTAGGGAGCAAGCGAGTGAGAAAGATCGAGAGAGAGAGAGAGAGTGTGATTGAGTGAACTTCGCATCACGCACGGTGCCATGGGGGTAGGTCGGCGGCTGATGGTTAAATATAGAACGGTGGGTAGCATGGACGGCATGCATTAGTGTGTCTTAGGAGACAAAAGTATTTCGTATATCCACTGTAAGCTTGTTGACGGTTTTAAAAAGATTGGCGGGTGGCAGGGATGTGACTTGGTATGTGGTTAAATGAGCGCTGGAAGGTTGATATGAAAAATGTGATGTGTATAATATTAAATGTCTTAGGCGGGTAAGTGGCCTTAAGAAGCTGCACTGGTCGGTTGATGCGGTGAAAAATTGAAAACTAGTTTGCCAAAGAAGTTTCACTTCTGACATGAGTACTTTGTACACACGCACTTTTATTTCTATTCACAGCTCATACTTCACAGGTCGTGAATTTTTGATCTTTTGTGCTGAAAACAGAAAAAAGCCCTTAAATTTAGAAGGGAGTGGATTTAAAATGTTTTTTATTAATTTTAATCGTATGTATAGATTTTTTCTGGAATTATGAATTATATACTTTCATTTTAGACAAAATGAAATTAAGGCTCAGTATTCTGTGAACATTTGGTTAACCTACCTATTTGGGCCTAATAAGAAAGTCAAAATCCATGGATTTACATCAATCACTTACTAGTTAAAACAGTTTTTGGGAAAAATGGAGTAAGTCATATCTGATTTCTTTTACGGTTTGGAGATCTGAAAAAAAAAATCGAAATCATTGGACCAGATTTTTTGAAAAACTTTTTGAATTTATTTTGAGTATTTGAATATCTAAAACTATCCTTATCAGAAAAACACAATTAAAAAAAATTAATCAAAGTGTTTAAAGAATTTGTTTAAACCTTACTTTTTGTTGAATTTTTTTTTTTTTAATTTTTTTACAAACAACATTACTTCATTTATACAAGTTACGAAAAAACATGATTTGAAGAAAGAAAATCGTTTTAAAAATCTATTGCAATCAAAATATACAATTTACACCAAAAACACAACTTCAGGCAGCTTTATCAAAATCGTTGGAGTGTTTTTGAGAATTTTTTGTTTGGCAGATACCGTAAGTCTTGGTTGTTTGAGCTGTAGGTACCGATACAGCCAGACATTCAGGTAGGCAGAACTGTCACTTTTTTCGATTTTCTTATCATCGAAATGTCATCCTTGATTGTTAAAAGAATGCTTAACTTGCCTATAATGAAAGTCGGTGATAGAAATTTTGAGGAATTAAGATTTAAGTTGATCAAAAACCCAAATTTGACAAAGCGCAAAGCAGAAATAAACTCATTTTTTCCGTGGAAAGTAAAGCACCGATACTATCCATATTCAATTTTACTTTTACCCCCCTAATATGTACATAAAACGCCGTGTCTTCAAGAATAAAAAACACAAAGGACTTCTTATAAAAAGTCTCTAATATACAATATCTTCGTTTGGGGACTCGACAAATTACCTTGTCGTTGATGTTCAACATTATTTTCATCCATTCAATTGAAAACAAGGCATTATCCCACAACGACAAGAACTAATCGGTTTCCAAGGATAAACGTAGTATACTACAACAGCATTATTTTCTTTCAAGGTATTATAAAAGTATAAAGTGGATAAGGAGAGATGAGATAAATCGATGTACTTATACCCAACAGGTCAAAAACTGTTGCATCAAAACACAACATTGCACACAGGACATACAAGCTTCTTACCCAATTTAATAACTTGTTTAACATGGATTTTTCTTTCTTTTTGTATAAAGTAAATAAAACTGTAAAAACAAGAATCCTTGTTCTTTTCCTGTTTATCTAAATAACATTTCTTTTTTCATGAATAGGAATTATCTTGTGCATTTCGATGTGTTCATTTTTCTGCTAATGAAGTCTTATATTGTTGGGTATGCGAAGCGAATTTCCCCAAGGATATTTATACAAAGATATATCCTTAAGTTGGATGAAATTTAATATAAATTACAGGACAAGATGAAGCAATGAATTTCGAAGAACTTGCCCTATGGAGACATAATATAATATGTCTAATGAATATTAAAATCTGTTTGCACACAGGACCCTCAAGTCAAAATACTAAATTACGAGTATTATAATTTTTTCTTCAAAGGACTTTATGTAAATGAGATTAATAGCTAGCAATAATCAAAAGATGTGTCCTTGACAAAAAACTTATTTTTACTTTTTAAGCGACTTTACGCTTCATTCGATTTCGTTTTCACTTTATGATTCGAAAACCCCTTTTAAACAAGTTAATTCCGCCCTAAGTTGGATTTATTTTAAGATGATTATAAAAATAATCATTAACCTGGAAAACCTAAATTTCTGTCTCTCAATTTTACATAAAGCTTCAATTCCTTGTTTGTCTTTCAAGGACAAAAGCAAAAAAAGCATGAAAGAGTCCTCTATTACTTTGTTTGTGTAACTGGAGTGTAAATTGTAAAGGACTACTTTACTTAATGGACATGCAAATGGATAAAGTTTTTGTTTTAAAATTTTATTTCAAAAACAATTGGTTGGTAGTTAAACTTTACTGGAAAATGTATCTAAGTACGTATACTATGTCATTAAATATTGTCAACTCATTTTGAGAGTATCTTTTTGAGATTTTTGTTTCTTTGTTACTGTTTTAAATTTGTTTGTTTTGGTAAGTAAGTGAATTAATTTAAATGTAATTAAGACTTTAATGTGATTTTATTAAACTGAGTTCAAACGAATAATCCTTTTGAATCATTTTGAGAGCTTGAAAATGAAATGCGGCCACTCGGGCGTATGAGTGTTTTTTTTTAGAAAAAATTATTTCACTAAAAAAAGACCACACATCCAATTTGTACACTTTTTTCCAATGGTCATTTGATTTACGGCGATTTTGCCAACAACATTTTGAATCTTTGATACAGTAAGATTCTGCAATGCTATGGATTTTTTTTAATATAAAAAAATATATTTCACGGAAGTAACCATACTAAGCAAAATGTTCAGATAGGCCTTTATACTCATCAACTTTCAAATTCAAATTCGAAAATTCTATCGAATGTAAGAATTTTCTTTTCCTTACATTAAGGCACTTGGCCATTTACTAAACTCGTACCTAAATCAGTCTTAAGGAAAAACACTGACCATTATACAGATAATCCATTTATTTCTCAATTAAAATAAATTCTGATGCGTGTTCACGTGTTCGGTAACCACCAAATGTTTGTATTTGTTCTCTTCAAATTGAGCTTTAAATCACATAAAAGTAAAAGCTGTTATTGACATTTTGACGATTTTCATATTTGGGTGCATGATTTAATAACAATTTTTCAATATCAACCTCGACCCTAATTATAAGAATGATCAAACTTTTACAGTTATGGGTTGAACAACGTTTTGGAATTTGGAAAAAAATTTAATATGTTATGCACGCGCTTCAGAATAATGCGGAGAGTTTCAAGATTAATGTTAGGGAGGTGAGGTCCGCTATATTTCAATAAAAAAGAAAGTTAGAAAGCCTAAATTTGGTACATTTAATCTTTGATTCAAGAGTATGGCTAAGTTATTGAACTGCCACAACCCGTCCACAAAAACGCCCACAATTGCCATTTTTGTTCAACAACCAGCATTTTAGTTTTGCACACCCAAGCTATAAGTAAATTTTCTCTCAATTAAATAAAAATGTTTCAGCTTGGGCGTGGCTGACGCCCACCTTTCATGCAACAAAATCAATATTAAAATAACGATCCTTATATTCGAGCGAAAAATCTTTAATTTTGTGGGTATTATTTGTACCCACGTCAACATCTTATGTGAAAAAGAAAAAAATGATTTTGGGTGTGGCTAACCCCCACTTTTCATTAGAAAGTATAAAATTTTAGTTTTGTTAAAAAAATATTACTTATAAAAAAGCCGCAAGTCCAAAGTTGTGCGGTCTATTAGTCATATCTATAGCCTTGTGTATGAAAAGAAATTTTTAAATTTGGGATGTGGCTTACGCCCATTTTTCATAAAAGAACTTAAACATAGTTTTACAAATTTCAGGCACCAATAATCAATTTTAACCAGTTTTTTTATTTCGATAAAAAAAAATTTCTTGTAAAATATCTTTCATTCGAGTAAGATTGTTTAGAAACTGCTCAATCCAGCTGTAGTTTTACTCATTTTTTTGAAAAATCGACTGACGATGAAAGCTCAGTTAGTGCTTTAAATTTGTAATAAACATCTTAGGACACGCCCACTTCAAAGGGGCGTTTGCGTCAAAAGTTTTAATCTGCATTAATTTTTTCCGAAATTACGGCACTTTTTATACTTAGGCCAACCATACAAAATTTGAAAGCATGAGTGCCAGAGTGGCCGGCCTATCTACCTTTACCTTAGGCCACTATTGCACTCGCATAATAAAATTTTTAGCTTGAACAATTCAGTTAGAGCCCAATGTTTCTATTTAATCATGGGTAAGAAGGCATCATCAATATTGTATTGAAATCATCCAAGTGCGAGTGAATATACAGTTAATTCTTTCTTAAAATATGATTTTTGCCTTTATGAACATTATGTTGCGTTTTTAATGAAGAATGATTTTTTTTGTCAGTAGACATTCTTACGTACAATGCGACCATAGGTTTTGGAAATATTGAAAAAAGTTTTGTTTCCAAATAATTTCCCTCCCGACAACTTGCTAGAAGCAATTAAGACAACGAAAACAAAAAATCCATTTGAAGTCTTAAAATTGGAGAAAGACCATTTATTCTCCACCTGCTTTGGAACTATTTTACAGGTTGAATCGCATACGGTTTGACAAAAAGCTATAGTGTGTAGGTTGGGTTAAGGCAAGAAAAAAATGTATGGTTGGCCTAAGCATAAAAAGTGTCGTAATTTCTGCATAAGGTTTTCAATTTGAACAATTTTAATTCATAAATGATGGGAATTCAATTTTGCTAAAAAAACTGAATTTCAACAAAATGGCAGTTAGGTCACTATGGCTCTCATGACCTAGAACTTTACCGACGTGAATATCGGTGCCATGAACCAACGCCATACGAATTAAGGCCATAATGGCGTTAATTCACATCTAAGTACGAATTAGTGCCATAATCGGGATATGGCCTCAATTCAACTTAAAAGGAGAACTTAAGCCGTATGGCGTTAGTTCATTTTGAAAAATGGACGTTAGGTGGGTGACGAGATGGACAAGGAGGCAGACGAGGAGGCCTCCTCGTCTGCCTCCTCATCTGCCTCCTCGTCTGCCTCCTCGTCTGCCTCCTCATCTGCCTCCTCGTCTGCCTCCTCATCTGCCTCCTCGTCTGCCTCCTCGTCTGCCTCCTCGTCTGCCTCCTAGTCTGCCTCCTCACCCACCTAACGTTCGTTGTTTTCTTGTACTAACTGTACCCCAGAGATCAAAACATTTTATGGCATTAGTTCACATTGCACTTATGGCTATAGTTCTCATTTAAAAGTGAATTAAAGCCATATCTTGGATATGGTGCTAGTACACACTTAAATGTGAATTAACGCCATTATGGATTTAATTCGTATGGCGTTTGTTCATGGCACCAATATCTACGCCTATTCCCCTCCGTTTAGCCGGGAGGGGCATTTTTTGTAAAGCTAGAAACTTCTTATTTTCTCTTGTTTTTAAATCAAATAGATAGTTTTAGTGAACTTTTTTTGAAAAATCAATTTTCAAACTCAAAATTTTGAAAAAAGTCATGGCCGCTGTGCCGCTACCCATCGTAATAAAAAAAAGTGACAGGTCAATTTTTAGATGTTATTAATGAAAAAAAAAGGTACAAACTATTGTTAATCCAGTTCTTGTTGACTTTATTGTAGGCTAATAAGATGTTGAATATTTAAATTGTGAAAGGATAGTTAATCCTGAATCCATGAATTGACCACAAGTCCAGAACAAAAAAAAAAAAAGGGTTTTTCTAAGAAAAATATGTTTTTGTTATTTTTTATTTTCGCAGAAATTGCAAGACGTTTCAGCATCTGGTTTTCTGTTTTATGATTAAAAGTTAATAAAAGCATTGAATTTACGAAAAAATATAATTTTTATTTTCAAAATTTTGAGTTTGAAAATTTATTTAAAAAAAAAACGACCTTTTTGTTTTAAAAACTAAAGAAAAGGAAAGGTTTCTAACTTTACAAAAAGATATAACAAAGCATTGTGCATCTTATAATTGTGTAAAAAAAAGTATGTTTTAAGTCTTTTTTTATAAAATTGCCCCTCCCGGCTAAACGGAGGAAAATAGACCCCCCCTCCTTTCTTGTATCAACACAACCTACATGCTCTAGCTTTTAGTCACACCGTATGCAATTCACACTGTATATAGGTTTCTCTGGACGCTGCAAGAGTTGATCTGGCTACGATCTTCAAGGCATACATTTGCCCAAGGCTTGAGTATAAATTTCATAAATGGGCAGGTGGTCCTTTTTTATCTAATGAGCTGAAACTTGAAACTTTTTGTACATAATTTTATAAGAATTTTTTTTTTAAATACCGCTTATATTTTGGCCTATCTTTCTACTTCATATAATTTGTTTATTTTTGCTTTAGTGCCATAGTGGCCTAACTGACTTTAAAAGCAGTTAAAACGGTATTTTAAAGCACAAAATCTAAAAGTTTGGTCTTTTGTGGATACTTCACAAAAATAAAATCAGTAATATCTTACCTAATTTAAGAAATACATCTGTTTTAAATAAACCTGTTTTTTGTTTTTGCTCTAGTGAAAAAAATGAAAAAATCAGTTAGGCCACTATGCTTCTCATGGCCTCATTTGTGAGTGAATGGCTGTGGAAAGATGCAAAATTGCAAAATTATATAGCTTTGAAATGGAATAAAACAAAATGGCCGCCAGTTAAAATAGTGTTGCCAACTTAAAGTTCTATACCTCTAAAAAGACACTCGTAAGGAGGACACCAAGCAACACCAGGTTAACCAAATGACAATTCATCCCCAAAAAGAAACCGTTTGATGTGGATTTTGGGTCGTCATTGGTCCCTTATTGTTTGAACGAAATAAGTGAGTCCGGTCACCGTCAAAAGCAAGTGCTACAGAACGTTAATAAGCGATTTCGTATGGATCAAATTCAGCAATTCACGGTTATCTCCCACAGAGGTGACGTCATGCGATTTGACCCCGTTAGACTTTTCTAGTTGGTTTTCTGAAGTCCCAGGTCTATGCGAATACAGCACAATCAACCGGTGTCCTTAATATAAGGTGAATAGAAAACAGGCCAACTCAAATTCAGCTAGAACTATACGGAAGAGTCATTGGCTCACTCGGCGAATCCGTATTTATAAGAGTGTCCCTGTTTCTAAAAACAAGTAAAAAAAAAACTATTAAAAGCACTTCTTCCAGACTTTTGCAGCTTAGTTCTTGTACAGTGAAATGATTTATTTTTAATCTCTATTTAAAAAAAAAAATGTCCTCGTTTGCAGTCTGTTCATTCACTTATTTTCTTGGAAATTCTGAGTAGATTTCACTTTAAATGTGACTGCCTGAAGCAGTGGAAAAATGTTCATCTTTGATGTACTTTAAACTAAACCAAACATTGTGGCTTTTAATGCGATCGCAATTAATTTTTATTCGCATCACTGAAACTGTTTGCTTCAAATGTAAATTAGATGTAAAATACACAATCTCAAAAGATTCACGCAAAAAAAAAAAAAAAAAAACGTGTTAAGATAGCAGAACCTAATTACAAATTTATTTTTAACAACCTTAATTGACATGAATCTTAATATCTAGTGCCATCGTCGCTCCACAATCTAACAACCCGTGAAAATTGTGAAAATTCTGGCTCACGCTCTAAGTATTATTGTTAACTTTTTTTTTTTATTTTTATATATAAAAATGCGTATCAAAGTTTATGTCCCTTGTAATACAATCCTAATGTTCCCACTGTATTTTGTTTTTGGTTAACATTAAGCCAGAAGTCTTAAGCAAAAAAAATTTACAAAGTGACGTGACTAATTTAAATGTGTTATACAATTTCAAAGATACAAAGTGTATAGGCAGACACATCGTGCATGAAGGACAGGTGGTAGATTAAATCTGGGAGCAGAAGCATAAGATGGTATGTTACAACAACACTCATCCTTACAAGATGATTCTGAAGGAACTCTCATTTTCTTTTATAGTCCTTTTTACATAGAACCTTGTCATAGTGTTTACCTTTACTTTTTTTTTGTGACAGCATACTGTCACATAGTGGCAGTGGTGACGCTGACGTTGTGTAGGCGTAGTATCCAAAAAAGGAAGATCCTTAAGGTTATTTTATATGTGTGTGTTGTTTTTTTTTTTTTTGAGGGAAACAGTTTTCCTCATTTCCTTTTTTGAAAGTAATTTTAAAGTGATGACATGTCATTTGCATCTTATTTTTCCGAGAATTCTATGATTTTATTTTTGTGTTCTCTTAATTTATTTGCAGACTCGAAATGGTTTGAAATTTTGTCATCATTTTGAAGAAGGTGAGATTTGTAACGATTTTTTTTTGTGTGGTTTTAAAGAAAAAACAAAATGTGCCATTTATTTAGGAAGGCCGGAGATTTTCAGACTCTTGTTTGACAAATCATTTTAGAAAAAAAAATGTGCCTTGAGTGTTAATTTCGATCTCGGTAATTCATCAATCGACCCTAATTCGAACCAAAGAGGTGCCCGAATTACTGGATGTGTTTTACGTATTCAATAAGTTGGATGGGAAAGCAGTATGAGGTGGTTTAAAGGGTAGGAAAATAAATTAATTCAGTCGAAACAAGAAAATGTTTATTGCAAGTTCAAAAAAAAAAAAAAAAGTTTAATAAGTTTCAAAGTTGTTGAAAGAAGTTTGAGATTTCTGTTTGCTTAATTTTTTTAACATTTTGTTTTATAATTTCACTTATCAATATGTTGAGTTCTTTGATATATGTATAATTAGTTGGAAATTCTTGTTTCGAAAGATAGTCCAGCAATTGATTCAGATCTCCAATAGCGACGCGTTGCTGCTACTCGCTTTTTTTGGATTCCAGGAATTTCTTTTATTTCAGTTTAAACATTTTCATTGTCAAGCCTTTCATTAGATTTATCCTGCACTCAGTCCACAGACACACAATACAGACCGCCAAATCGTACTCCTCTTGCCTTAAAATATTTTAATGAGCATATGGTATACGTACAAATCTGCCTGTGCATTTTTGTACTGGTTAACCATTTAAAATGCACATGTGAGCAGTGAGCTTAGAGAGCTTAAACATACATACTTTAAATAAAATGCATATCAAGGATTTTTAAAGAGTGGGATGTCTGATGTAGTGTATGTCTGTGACTCATTGCCAATAAATTTATTTCCTGGCGTTATTTGTATACTCTATTCCTTTTTATTCCAAGCAGAAGTAAAAGTAAGGACATAGTGTCCGTCAGCTGAATTAGTGCTGCTATATTTTGTGAGGGGGAGGGGGGGGGGTCATGTAGACAAAAGTACCATCCGTACTTTGCAAGTCTTTTGGATGGTGCTATCCAAAAAAAACAGTTTCTGTATAAATATTGTTCTACCAAATATTTTTTCACCTGAAATTTGTTGGACATGCTGAAATCAATTCTCAAAAATATCTGTTGTCATCCATGCGTTCTTAATAGCCTTGTACCTAGGTTAGGTTAGGTTAGGTTAAAGTGGCTGTTGGCTGAAAAGACCAACACACTTAGTCCATAAGAGGACCGTTGTGATACCACGAGTTTGGGGTGTTTCCCCCTAGTAACTCAGAACCAGTTTGTGCTTCTAATGAATTTTAAAAGAGTGTTAGTGTCCACGTTAGACAGATCACTACTATCGTTGAAGAAGTATGCTCCCAGATGGAGTTTCCTTTTGTGAGCTAGTGCAGGGCATGTACAAAGAAGATGGGCAATTGTCTCTTCCTCTTCTTCGTCCATACAACTTCTGCAAAAGTCGTTTGCGAACACGCTAAGTCTTATGGCGTGTCTACCTATGAGGCAGTGTCCTGTAATGACACCTATAATGGAGCTAATGTGCCGTCTGCTCAGAGAGATCAAAGTCTTAGAGCGATTCGAATCCAGCTTTGGCCAAATCCGTTTTGTCGCTAGACATGTGTTGCCACTTGTCCACCTAAGATTAGTTCTATCCATAGCTTCTTGCCTTAGCAAAAGTTTACATGTAGCGATGGGAATACCCAGGTAACTGTGTTCAGTTAATATAGGTAGTGTTGTTCCTTTTTTGGCAAGTTCGTCGGCCTTACAGTTCCCTGGAATATCTCTGTGCCCCGGCACCCAGCAGAGGTGAATGTTAAACTGTTCCGTCATCTCTCTAAGAGATGATCGACAGTCGAGAGCTGTTTTAGAGTTATAGGAGATGGAATCTAGGGACCTCAGCGCGGCTTGGCTATCAGAGAAAATGATGATATCCTTAGAAGATACCACGTTTTCTTTAAGCCAAGATAAAACCTCCTTAATTGCCATTAGTTCCGCCTGGAACACGCTACAATGGTTTGGTAGACGGAAGGAGAGACTAAGATTTAGTCTATTAGAGTATACACCTCCCCCCACCCCATCATTTGTTTTCGACCCATCGGTAAAAAACTGAATTTGATCGTCGTCCTGGAAGGCATTTTCCTCCCAGAGTGATCTAGAGGGTATGCTTACCTGGAAGTTTTTATCAAAATGAAGTTGGGATGTGGAGTAGTCTATGTTACTTTGGGGAATACTGAAGGTGTTCAGTATGTTAGCATGGCCATAATTATTATTTTTCCATATAGAGATCGCCTTCAGGCGAATTGCTGAGCAAGCAGCGATTTGCTTGCTGAAAATATCTAGGGGTAGCAGGTTGAATAGGTTTTCTAGCGCTGCAGAGGGAGTAGTGCGCAGCGCACCACCTATACACAGGCAGGCGGTACGTTGGACTTTACTGAGCTTAGCACTATTCGACGCTGTGTCTAGGGCAGGCCACCAGACGACCACCCCGTAAGTGAGAATCGGTCTTATCACCGATGTGTATAGCCAATGCATAACATGGGGCTCTAAACCCCATTTATTGCCGATGGCTTTTTTGCAAGAGAAAAGGGCTACTGTGGCTTTCCTTACTCTTTCTTGTATATTGGGTTTCCAGCTTAATTTCTTGTCCAAAATAAGACCCAAGTATTTTGCTTCGTCAGAGAATATAAGACTTATACCATTAATAGATGGAGGGTCGACGTGTGGAATTTTATATTTCCTTGAAAAGAGGACAAGTTCAGTTTTGTGGGGGTTAACACCTAGTCCACAACGACTTGCCCAATTTGTGAGCTTATTGAGTGCAGATTGAAGAAGTTCACATAAGGTGCTGAGATGCTTTCCTGAAACGGCTATAGCAATGTCATCCGCATAGGCAATCACATTGAATCCCCCCTCTTCCAGTATATTTAACAGTTCATTTACCACTAAATTCCAAAGGAGTGGAGATAGGACACCACCTTGTGGCGTACCTCTACTAACAGATCGTCTTGCGGATGTTACACCCAGTTTTGAGTTGATCACCCTACTTATCAGCATTTGGTCGATCAGTTTACCAAGTGAGCCATCTACCTTCAGACCTGAGAGTGCATTAGCGATTGCAGATGTGTCGACGTTGTTAAAAGCGCCTTCTATATCGAGGAAAGCCACCATTGTGTATTCCTTGTGATGGAGGGAGTATTCGATAGTGCGGACAAGTGAATGTAGCGCAGTTTCTACCGATTTCCCTTTGCAGTAAGCATGTTGAGACATCGACAAAAGTTTAGTATCAATGTTATTGCGTAAATATATATCAATCAGACGTTCTAAGGTTTTCAGAAGGAATGATGATAGGCTTATGGGTCTTAGATCTTTAGGGTTGGTTTGGGAGCTTTTTCCCGCTTTTGGTATGAACACTACTTTAACTTCTCTCCATGACCGGGGAATGTGAACCAGTTCCAAACAGCCTTGTACCTAAGAGGATTATTAAAAATTTCGAAGGCTCTTGGGTTTGCTGACATCCCAATGACTATAGTAGTTGTTGAATTTGGTGCTTTCCTGATCTATTGCAGCAAGCTAAAAAATATACATACCTTTCTTCCAGGCACATTTTTTTCGGATTGACACACAAGGATCTTCTCAGGAAGTAAGCGACAGTACAAAGCAGTTTTGTCATTTTTGCTTAAGAGTCACAACTTGTGCTGTTTTTAAAAGTGGGTCATATTTATTTGAAAAATATATATACTGCGTCCATTTCAATTTTAATGAATGAATATTTTTTCGTTTGACGTTCTTAAAAGCGTTGTTGTTGCCGGAGGATTTTCCGTTTTCTTTTGTAACATCTTCGATTTGTCCTTGCTTAGGGCAGCGCGACATTTGAAGTCTTTTATAGAATTTAAGTTAAAAAAAAAAATCAGACCTCGTTGATTCATCGTGTTAGTTGGCTTTTAAGGACGAAGAACAGAAGTTTCTCATCTTGACTCTTGTCATGCTAACAATGAACTAACTCAAAGCCATTCTAAACTATACTTCGACATAACTGTATGATATTTTATTTTAAATAAAATTTTGCATGATTTTTAAAAATAATCATACTGCGGAACTTCAAGATTTGTTGTGTACCCTTCCAGAATAGTTGAATTTTTTCGATGACTCGTCGTCTTTTTTAGTTTTACGAGAAGGCCCTTCATGGTAATTTTGGCAGTTTCTACTGAAACTTACAGATTCAGAGATTTCAGAAATGAAAAATGAAAAGGCAAGCAGAAAAAACCACGTTCTTGACAAGATTTAATGTTGGAGGACTTGTCACTTCCTCGCAAGAGGCAATACCACGGAAACAGAACGTTGGTGGAGTCAGAAATTCAACCAAGAACCTTTCGGCAATCAGTCTGAAACCACTATCCGACATAACAACATTTAAGAAGATCAAAAAAAAGACATTGAGATCAAAATTTAATTCTCAAAAATGTAAAATTTAAGAGCAACAATACAAGCATAAGATGCAAAACTGGGTAGCAACAATGGCTACATATTATTGAAAAAAAAAAAAATATAATTAAAATCGTACGACCAGTTTTCTGAAAAAGTGGTTTCTTTTTTGAAAAAAATTTCGAAAAAATATCTGGAAACTTTGTTGAGTAGGTCATTTTGAGAGAATCTCTAGTTTTATTCTGGTAAAACAATAAAAAAAAAATCAGTCCAGCCGCTTCCGAAAATTTAAAAAAAAAGACAAAAAAGATGTATTTTTTTAAAGATATCTGAAATTTTTATCAAAATTGTCAAAGCCGTTTTCGAGAAAATCAAACTTCTTGTTAAAGATGGTATATCAAGTACCGATATTTTTCAACCTAGAAATAAAATGAAAAACACCCCCGATATACATATGACGAAATAGGGTTGGGTACGATCTGCCGATTTTTAAAAAATCGATCGTTATAATGTCGATTGTCGAATTTCAAAAAATTGATTTGTGGTCAAAATGTCGACACTAAGAAAGTCGCTTTTGAAAATATCGACTCGTGAAGGTCGACATTGGCAAAGTGAATGATGTTCACATGCATGCGGCTGCCGCCACTGTCGATCAGTGTTGCGCCCCTACTAATAAATTTTAAAAATGATTTAAAAATTTTAACTGTCAGTGCAATCAAAAGATTACATTTCTTATCAGGATAAAAGTCGACATTTTTAAAGACACTTTTTCAATCGACATTTTTATAGTCTGCATTTTAAATTGTCAACTTGTTTTTTGTCGATTAAACGTCTGTCGACATTTTGACAGTCGATGAAATTTGTATATCCAGTCGACCTTTTTTTTGTCGACCATTCGTACGCTTCCCTACGAAATAATTACCAACTATCAAGTTTAAAGAAAGTCGGACCATTCGTTTAGGCTGTAGAGGTAAGGACTAAGGACAATCCGAAAGACAAAATTTCCGGAGCCCATATTTTCGACTTCTGCATCATCGTATTGTCATGTTTGATTGTTATCTTAATTTCTTTTTTGAGCGAATCCATATCTTGCCTTATAGTAAATAAATATGATAGCTAGTAAAAATTCGTTTTAAATAAAATTTAAAAAATTTATTGTCCGTAAGACTTTAAATCGGTTTGATTAGCAAATTAAAAATCGAATCCTTATTTAGTTTTTCGTCTAAAAAAAAATACAATACTACACTGGAAGCAAAGATTAAAAAGGAGTCAAAAAACTGCCAATTCGAACTAAAACAGGACATCCTCTTATTGCCCCTTATATTATATTTTTCAATTGCAATATCACGCCCACTTACACACAATGATGAATCCTTGTGAATGCTTAAAAAAGAAACAACACAAGTCCTGCAACTATCCCAGATTGTTTTGTTTCTCTTCCTCCGCATCAAGTTGGATTTTGCTTTTATTCCCACCATGCCATATTACGCATACACAAATGTAAATACAAAACCTGGATTATTGACATTTTATGGGAATATAATGTGGCTTAAGTGGTGTGGGCATAAGGACATTATAATAACTCGAAGCTATCGGAATTCATTGTGCGTGACTATTGACGAAACATGGAAACAATAATTTATTTATTGTTCATATTGCAATCAGACATGTTCATTGATTTTTAGATATTTATTGTTTTATTAAGAATCATATTATTTGTGTATTTACATACGTATCCGAACATATTAAAATAAATTAAAAGATTCATCATAATGAATAATAAATTAGAAAAACAACAATAGAATTGAAACAATAATAAATGCAATCCTTTCTCTAATTTATATAATTTTATATATTAATGGCAAGCCAGGGAAATGTTGAAATATGTAATTGAATTCAAGGAAACAGTCAAACATGACTTGTGTTTCAATATTAAAGATTTTATCGAAATCCTTTTAGTAGTTTATAAAAAAAATTTCATACAAAAAAAAAACAGTCTTATGGAAAATATCGTTGACCTTGTCCCAAAAATCTAATCCAACCAAAAGGTAAAATTTACATAAAAATGCTATGCATGCTGAAAGTTTTATATAAATCAAAAAAGTTGTTTTTGAGAAAAATGAGTTTTTCACACAAAAAAAAAACATAAGGCAGGTACCGTTAGCTTTAGAGCTAGATTGCCAATTTCTAAAATAAATCTGTAAGACGTAAAATTTAAAACGGATGGGTCAATTTGCTTTGATTTGGTTTTTTGTATTTATATGGTCGTCCCTCGGAAGGTGTTTTAATTCTTACTCAAGACTCACAAATAACTTTACTTACCATACTATCGTGAAGATGAAGTTTAAATTTCTCGAACATTGATCCAACGCTTTTGATGAAATTTTTTTAGAGCAGTCTACCTTCTTCTTATAGAATTGATTATTCGGAATTTGTCTGACAACGGTACCTCTCATAGAAGCGGTTTTTTCAAACAAGATTTTTTCGTCAACCACACCACCGATATTAAAATTTTCAAAAACTGCGTTTTTGATTTTTCAGCATTTAAAATAGAGAACGAGTGGATTCAAACTGCCAATTTGCTTGTGTTGACGTACCTACCTAGTCAAAAAAAAATTCAAAATATGTTCGAAAAGTTTTTGAAAAAGTCCTTCTTTTTTTTAAATGGCTCCTAAAATTTTTAATATTTTTTCGTAGATATATATTTAGTTTGGAAATTTTATTGCGTACTTATTTTTTCTGAGAAAACTCGTTAGCTAAGTAATTCAATTAAAAGATTTTCGAGATAATTTTTAGTATTTTTTTTTTTTAATACATAAGTAGCCCCTAAGCAATTATTTAGCATAAAAGCCATCTCGTGAGACCCAGTTGCGAATTTTTTTTTCAAAAATATTTCACGAAGGAATATCATCGACGATAAGGAGTTGAGCCATGATAAAAATTATATTTGTTTGATTACGGAGTACGTTTTAAACGTACAATACTAGATGTGCTACTAAAACTCTTTTCTATGTTCAATTCAAAACCATTTATATCCTTTCCAGTATGGGTTTCACGTTTCAGTTATAAATATTCGGGGAGTGTATCTTCAAAACTATAGACCTATCCCGCCATGCATAGAATTATAGTGCAAAAGATTTTAACGGGCAATAAAATTTACGGAGTCAAACCACTCTTGCTCCTTAAATTTTAATGCTGCTGATTTTCCTGCTATTTTACTTTACGGTTTAAATTTCTTCGTTTGCTTCTAATTTTGTTACAAGTTCTACTTTCTTCATAGTTGTCTATTCAAAATTAACCTTGACCTCCAATGAAAGCATAAAATGACCTTCACAATCTTCTTTTGTTGCACCCATTTAAAATTCATAAATCGTCGTAGATTTGGAAAACATATGCAGAAACTTTGTTCCATGTTTGGTTGTAAGTATAGCCCCTGAATGTATGTTCAATTTTTGTAAAGAAATGTGAAGTTCCAGTCGCAGTGTGCATTTAAATCACCAATAACCATAACGATTTATTTTTCGATAAGTGAATAGATTAGAAAAGTATTTCATTGTTCAGCTTCTCGATCTAGTAATGGCTGTTAAATTAAAACGGTAATAAAGTCAAGAAAAAAAAGTTTTTTGTCTATAAACAGTTGATTTTATATCTCAGACAGTTAAACCGGAAAGTCTAGTTAAGGCCGCATTTAAATTCTTACCTCATTTAAAACTATGCACCTTTCCGATCGATGCAAGATTCAAAGTCGCGTTACTTGTAATTGACCTTACTCAAGTTCAGCTTGGAGCAAGAAACTTGACATTCCTTGAACAGCAATAACTATAAAATTCGTTTTCAAAGAATTTCTTATCGGCATTCACCTTGAAGTAAATACAAAACAAACAAAAAATGCTAAAGTAAGTCCTTAATTCTGAGAGTTACATATTTATATGCAACCTGTAGCCTACTGAGCTGCTCTTGAAGATTCCTCAAGGATGTCAGTTTTACTTCTTTTTTTTTTTTTTTTTTTTGTCTTCAGCCATGGTCATGTCATTTAAATATCACTCACTCAATTTGGTCCTCACCTTTTCACCGGGGGAAGGGTGTAAAACAAAAGAAAAGAAAGAAAAGAATTACCAAAAAGGATGTATAGTTTTCTCGTAGTCGTAAGGATTTGTATATATTTTGTTTTTTCCTTTTTCTTTTGTCGAGGATAAAAGAATACGTAGAACGTGAGCAATAAAAAAATAATAACAAGTTGTCAGTTTATGCGCAAACCTAAAAACATAAGGACATATATGAGAATACTCATTTATCACTGTGGGGGTTTGGGTGGTGAGACAGGTTGCTTGGTATAGAGGATATTTTGTATCCACACGTTTATCGTGCATCACTCATATTTTCACGTTGGAATAATTTTTTTTTTTTACAACATATTTACTCGGGCATCCGTTTTGGGTTCTTACGTTTTTCCTGAATATTCATCCACCATCGCCACCGTATTCATGTTTGTAATCGACCAAGAAGGAAGTCGTCGTCCATCAGAATAAGAATATTAACGCCTGTGGCGAGCATTTCAAGTAGGACGGAAAAAATATCTCACATGTTTTAGGATGTTTATTGTTGTTCATATATGAGTCTGTATGCGCAATATATTCGAGCTAATACATATGTATATGTATAAAGTTCAAATACACCCTGTGCAAAGAAAGAAAGCCTACAAATCTGACGTCAAAAAGGGGAAGATTCTACACATTTTATTAGGTGCTGAATGAGACTACATTATATTTATGTTTAGATATAGATATGCATAAGGATATATTCATTTCACTAAGAAAAAGACAAGTTTCCTTCGGAGATTTAGATTCAGAATTCAACGTCATTGTTCGTTTGTCGTTTCAAGGCGAAAGGACATTATGTGGATGTGGGTGTGCTTGTTTTCCATAGTGATGTGATGGTATGTAAATGACAAGCCCAAAAAAAAAAAACTATATTTGATCCCAAGTAGGATGATTATGCAAAGCATGAATATAGTTTAACAATAAAGTGAGTGCTTCAAATTTACTATGCACATTGTTACACCATCAAAGGGTGTTAAACTCTTCCTATTGATATAACGAGAACGACATTGTAAAATGGCACTAAACTAGGACACAAAGGACAAGAAAGAAGACCTTTGGCGTTATTGAAGAGAAGAATAGCACCTTGAAAACTACACTACATAATACAGATGCCACTTGGTTTTGTATAGAAACTTTACTACTTATACTTGTCTATGGCGTTGTATTAAATTGGTTGCAAGGACCATCAGTAAATTGCAATGTAAACTTTGAAGCAGCTTTTCTTTGAGTATGTCCATGGGAAATTTCAAAGAAATAAGTGAGACATTTTTAATAACTGCATTTTGCTTTTGAGCTAGGAGCAGGATTAAAGTTTTATAATTTTCTTCAGAAATAAACATGAACACATTTCAAAATTTGAATTCTTACATAAAAGAAAGCTAAATTAAAAAATTTGTTAATCTTAAATTTATAAGATACCTTGTTAATTGTAATGGGATAGCCGGGTAAGGCACTTCATAAGCGTGAAGTACGACTAAGAAGCAAGTCTCCAACAAACGTTATGTCCGCGTATATCACAATTGAACATTAAGACTTTGACGAAAATCGTGAGCTAATAATTTATTTGTTGCGATGTGGATAGTATGGGACGCGAATAGATTTTGACAGTTCGTAGCAATCGCTTTGCAGTTCGCGTTGAACAGTTTATTTAATGCAATTTCACTTATTTAAAAAATTAAAAAATATCTATTATACTTACACATTTTAAAATTCAATATCTATCGATAGGTATAGCTTACTAAGAAATAAGCTGTATAAATACTTAAAATATAATTTGTTCGCCAATTCGTCCTTTAGTTGGTCGCTCTCATGTGAACACTCCTTGACAGTATTTCTTAAATTTGGCTCCAAGGCTAAATTATGCTGGCATTTTTAGCAATACTTGAGTCTCCCACATAATCGTAATAGACCCAACTAATTTCGACCAAATGTTGCATTGAAGACCTACCTACCGTACCTAGAGTTAATTCAATTTTTCAACAAATACCAATTTTTTTTAAATTTATTTAAACATCAGCAGATAGTTCGTAAACGGCTTGATCTTGGAACTTTGTCATTTTTACTCGCGAAACTATAAGGCAAGTTATGCATTCGTAAACAATAAAGTGCAAGATTGATTATCGGGAAAACTTGCTCTAATGTGAGACAGTGGTCTTGGTGCTTGAGATTTTGAAAAAAAGCAAGAAAAAAACTATATAAAATTTTATTTATCACCTTAAAATCAATTGTTAAAACGTTTTTTTGGAAAAAATGTTAAAAATGTATTTATTTATTTTTATGGTTAAATTTGGTTTTTCACCATAGCTGATTGACAATTCCATCAAAATGGAACAAATCGTCGTCGTTCTATTAAAACTCCGTAAGTCCATTATTTGTGTTTTGAGATATTTGCATTTAAAGCTAGTAATAATCAATATAAAAAATCGAAGAATTTTTTGGATTTCGGGAGTTTTAATACTATATAGTTTGATAATAGAGGAACGTAGAGCTTAGGGAGTTTTGATAGAACATATATCTTGTCATTTGAATAAACTTGGCGCATTTATCTCATTTTTACTAAAAATGGACTTAGGGAGTTTTAATAGAACGACGACGAAATAGTCTTTCCTGTTTCAATCCAATTGTTTTTGGTATCCACTGGAAGGTGAGCTGTCAAAACATTTTTTCGTTGTAAATTGGGCCTTTAAAAGTTGTTCGTTGCAATTTTTGAACAAAATATCATAAGTCAGACTGAGACAGAGGCACTGACCACTGACTTCTGTTTGACATTTATCAAGGAAGTTGTTTATTCACACGCACCGAGCCACCAGTGTCGCCAGCAACGCAGTGTCGTAATGATTTGTAATGTGATTTTTTTGGTAAATGCAGATTTGTGGAAAAAGAATTCTTTTTAAATTAATTTTGGATTCATAAATAAATATTTTATTTTTTATTTATTTAGAAGAAACATACAAGCATAATTTAACTAACTTAATTTAAATGAATTCATTAATGCATTTTTGCGCGAGTGAACAAATAAATGTGAATTAAAATCATTATACAATGTACATAATATTTTTAACTATTTTATTTTTTTTATAGTTAATAAATTAAGAACGTCAAAAGAAATACAAATAACACAATAAGAAAAACAGATCAAATCTGTTGTATGTGATTTTTTCTTGGAAATATAGATTTGATCTGATTTCACTTCTAAAAGAAATTGAAACAGATTTGGTCTGTTTTTGTAATTGTGTTATTTGTGTTTCTTTTGATGTTCTTAATACATAAATTATAAAAATATAAGAAAACTAATGATTTTAATTCACATTTATTTGTTCACTCGCGCAAAAATACATTAATCAATTCATTACACTTCTTGAACCGTCTGTATTTATTTAAAAACATTAATCACTTCTACAAACAAAAATTTTCCGCAATGAATTTCACAAAATTAAAAAAAAAAAAAAAAAAAACACAGAACTGACGCTTGAGAAAAGTCAAATTATTGAAGTATGTATGCATGAAATTAATACACTGCGTGCGTGTAGATAAACGCCTGTTTTGTGAAATGTCAGAGTGAAATATTTTTTCTGGTATCGTTTTCTTGATCGCTATAAACGCTAAAACCGAAAAAAATATTATTTTCATCTCGTTCCACCTTTTTCGGTTTGGTTTCCCGAATCGCTATAACTGGCCCCTAAGCGGCTGGACGGATTTGCTTCAAACTTGGCACATAGTATTATTATGACGTCCTACAGAGGGATTTTCGGAGTTAGCATTCTAGCTCTTAAACTAAAGGTACCTGCCATACGATTTTAATGAAAAATCAAAAACGACTCCTACGATTTTGATGAAACTTTCTGAATGGTATTTTTTTGTGTAAGCTTTATGTTATGGTTGGAATAAACTTTTTCAGGAAAAGTCTTATAACGGTACCTCTCATAGGCCCAGTTTTCTTAAATCAACCGGTTTTCGTAAACAACTCGACGGATTTCGATAAAATTATAATGTAGGAGCGTTTTCATAGACCAAATAACATGAAATCTTGTTTTTTTTCAAATAAAAAGTTTTTCGAGATTAAAAAAAATGTTAAATTTTTTTTAATTTTTTTTTTTTCATAACGATTTGATTAATTTCTCTCCAATTTTATTTTTCTGATAAAAACTACAAAGTACTAGAAGTTGGCATACTCGAAAAGATTTGTAATATGTTTTCGAAAAGTTTTTTTTCAGAAGAACCGATTTTTTTTTTCTTTCAAAAAACTGGCCCTACGATTTTGAAATTTTTTTCCCTTTAAATTTAAAACAGTAAAAAAAGAACAGATGGATAACTTCATTTTTTCCAAAAAATCTTTTAACTACTGCTTTTTTTCCAAAATGTCCAGTCCCAAGACTGCTGTCACATATTAGAGCAATATCTTGCGACCCCGTCATGCACTTTATTTATAATGGCTCATACACATCAGTCAAATATACGAAATGATTTATAAATACAAATTCGTTCGTTTTTGTTCTTGCATTTTGCACAAAAATTAGAAGTAGAACTCTTTATAATCCCGTTCCAAGTCCATTTATTGGCCTTCAATTCTGAACTGGCTGTGCAAAAATAAAAAAAAAACATAAGCGAGAGCTACAGTACGTTTGCAACGAACTGTTGGATACCCTACTCCCCATATTTTTGTATGTGCATGCGTCTGCCTCCCGCAAACAGCCGATGTTTCAGAAACAAAATTCTTCTTTAGCAGACAGAAAAAAATTCAATAACATTAATTTTATGCGGTGTGATGTTCAATTAGTGCTGGCGCAGTAAAAAAAGGAGTGCGCCACGCCCAAAGATTTGGAATGGAAATAGCGATTATGGGTGTTTTTAACAATTATTGGACCACACTCTGCTACGTAACCAAGGAATATAAATCCAAGTGTTCATCTGTTTACTTTAAAACTGCGACCGATAGTTAAAAAACTTTAAAAAAATTAATGCATTATACGACTTTTGACGGAAACGCCCCTTAAAAGTGGGCGTGTCTTAAAAATTTGAAGCACTAACTGTACTTTTTTCAGTATTTAGTCATATGTGTAAGACTACAGCTGAATCGAGTAGTTTTTAAACAATCTTACCTGAACAAAGATATTTTACCAAAATAACGCTTTTAAAAGTGGGCGTATTGAAAAAATTTACAAAAGAAAATAACGAACGGAAGGAAAAAGGTTTAAATTAAACATTGGAAATGCCTTAAATTCTTAAGCCTACGATTTTCGTTCTTTCATGAAAAGTAGGCGTAAGCCACGCCCAAAATTCAAACATTTCTTTTCATACACAAACCTTTTCGTTTCTATTAAGAGACGCAAATTTTTGGCTTGCGGATTAATTATAAATACCGTTTATTTACAAAAACAATTTTTTTATAGTTTCTAATGAAAAGTGGGCGTCAGCCACGCCCAAAATTAAATTTTTTTGATTTCATACACAAGATGTTTATAAGCCAGTAAGACCCACAAAATTAAATGTTTTTCGCTTTAATATAACAATTGTTATTTTATAAAAACAATATTGATGGTTTTGTATGAAAAATAGGCGTAAGCCACGCCCAAACTGAAATATTTTTATTTGATTGGAAGAAAGTTTAGCTAAAGCTGCTTACGTGTGCAAAATTTTAGCGTTATGCTTTTATCGGAACTGTACAAAAAAACATAATTTAATTTTATTAAATTGAGGTTGTTCAACAAAAATGGCGATTGTGGGCGTGTTTGTGGGCGGATTTTACCGGTTCAAGAACTTAGCCTTACTCTTGAACCAAAGATTATATATACCAAATTTCAGCTTTCTAGCGACCTCTAGAGATTATACATACGGACGGACGGACATGGCTAAATCGACTAGGCTTTTGATTCTGAGTCAGAATATATATACTTTTATATACCTAACGGTATTATTTCTCTATGTTACAAACTCCACACCAAATACAATATACCCATTCTATGGAATAGGGTATAAAAACTTAGATATGTACTTGAATCAAAAATCCGCGCGTACATAGTAGCGGACTAAAGCTAGTCGGAAATAAAGATTTTAGTCTGAATATTTTGACTCAAGAATAACAGCTGAGCTAAAACTGTAGACAAACAGATGTTGACATTTGTATTGAAACGACTTTTGGAATCAATATCATTCTTTAAATCCATTGGTTGCAGATAAAAATTGTCTTTAATTTCAACCAAATAAAGTGAATCACCTACACAAAGGGATAATGTAAAATAAATCAAATTTCTGTTTAAAAACAAATAACCTCAACCATATAATAAATCTGCTGACAATTGCTTTCAACCGACATTATTAAATTATTTAAATAAAAATGTATTTGCCTTCGTTATCGCAGGGAAGTGTTAAGTCTACCTAATCCCGCATTCACCGGATTCTCCCCTAATTCCATAATCGGGTAAAGTCATGATTTCAATATCAAATCCCTTAATCTTTTGATTTAACACTTTCGCTGTGTGATTTCATTTTAACCTGGTTTGAATGTTAAAATCTCATTAATCTTATTTAAACTCTAACCATTCGTTCAACATCACATCCCAAAAAAAAAAAAACTAGACGTGTCAGGATCAGGTTGCGATTTGCGTCATACCTAATCATTTCAATTTTGTTGGGGAAAAATTACAAATAAAAAAAAAACAGGAAGCTTTCACTCGTGTGTGGATTAAGAGCATTCAAAACCTTTTTCCTCTTTGCTTCCTCATTAATTATTTCAAGCATACTAAATTTACTTTTCACGAATCAGTTTATCGATTTTGTTTTTATTTCATTTTAGATTATTTTTCATACATAATTTAAAAATTCATTTGCTGAGTTAAAAAGTTCAAAAGGATACGAAGGTCGAATAAAATATTTTTTGTTTACTCGAGTCTATCAAAAGGGGACGACGTAAATATTGAATTGCGGGATGGCATAGTAGCGCCCCGGAGTAATTGGTTGCAATCGATAGTAAAATAAATAATTTTTCTTGTTGTTGTTTTTCTTTTTTTTTAATATCCTTAAGGCAGTAAAATATAATAATTCTTGTTGTCCTTTAAAATATAATTGTGATTTGTGTAAAAAGTGTAAAGAGTCAAAGTTATTTAATGACACCAATTCCGAAACGGATGTGGTATTATTAACTTTTCCTGCCGGCTGTTTGGATGGTTGATCCTTAATCATTTATAACAGGAACATTTTGTTCTGAGTTTGTACATTATAACGGTTCTGCTTGATTTTTTTGTCCGCCGTAGTTAAATAAAAAATAGTTTGTTTATTTTTGTCTGAAGAGGTAATTTTGTATTTGTTTTTTGTATGACATCCTTGTATAGATTATGAGCTGAAAATTCTTTCCTTATCTATCATGAAGTCATGACTCTGATATGTAGGTACCAAACAAGAATGAATTTTTAAAAGAAAAAAGCAAGCGTGAACATAGTCGAGAGTCGAGTCAATCCTGGCAACCTTATGTACTTATATGGAAGAGGCAGTGCTCAAAAATGCATCCCAAAACATCATGTTCTTTTCAGGCTTACACGCTTCGGGTTTAGAGATAATATTTTTTTGAAAAACTTTTCCAAAATATATTCCAATTTTTTTTTTTTTGAGTAAGCCAACTTCTAGCACTTTGTAATTTTTATCAAAAAAATAAAAATTTAAAAAAAAATTTATTTTTTTTTAAACTCAAAAAAACTTTTTTTCAAAAATTTAAAAAATCATATTATTTCTTCTTCAAAAGGTTTTCTACATTAAAAAATTCATCGAAATCCCCCAAGTGGCTTATGAGAAAATCTGATTTAAGAAAATCGGTCCTATGGGAGGTACCGTTATAAGACTTTTCTCGAAAATTCTATTCCAACCAAAACATACAATTTGCACAGAAAACACTATTCAGAAAGTTTTATCAAAATCGTAGGATCTGTTTTTGAGAAAAATTAATTTTTCACTAAAAATCGTATGGCAGGAACCGTTAGTTTTAAAGCTAGAATGCTAATTCCAAAATCATCTCTGTAGGACGTCATAATAATACTATCTACCGGAGTTTGAAGCAAATCGGTCCAGCCGTTTAGGCTATATGTGACGATACAGACGGACGGACAGACAGAGAGACAGACAGACAGACAGACAGACAGACAGACAAACAGACATACAGAATTGTCGGACCCACTTTTTTCGACTTCTCTATCATCGTTATGTCATGTTTGATTGTTAGAATTTTTTTTTTTACGAATGCCTAACTTGCCTTATGGCATCTATAATCGCAAGTAAAAGTATGGGCTTGCGGCGGACTTCTTAAGCTCGTGGCCTCGAGAAATCGCTTCATACACCAACTTACTTGCAAAATTTGCACGAAAAATCTGCACCATTCTCCAGATTTTTCGATAACTTTCTCTTAGTGCTTTTATTAGCAGTTTAGCTGCAAAACTTTTACTCTTCCTTTAGCAAATGGCATTAACCAGATCCTCCCTTTTCTCAACACAAATTCTAGGTATGAGCTCCATCATTAGGTTTCCTAGATTTCAAAACACAAGAAAGCTTCTACAACCAAATGATCTCCTTAGACAAAATTTTCCAATAAGAGGTGTTATTTTGATACTCAAAGCAAAATGGCATTTTTTGAGATAAATGATCGGATGTCTATTTCAATGTAAAGAGAAAAGTATGCCAATAATAATAGAAAACAAAATAAGCCAAATGGCCGCCACGGCTACGCTTACACAACAATATCCTTTTCATGAAATTTTTCATCACCGAAATCGCAAAGTGGCTGCTGTATGCCCTCAATAGCTCCACGAATTCCATCTTTGAGGTCTGGAATCAACACTGGGCTGTTGACGTAGACCTTATCATTCAAGTGGCCCGAAAGGAAGAAATCGCAAGGGGTTAAATCTCAGAATCTCGGTGGCCAATTGTGATCACCTCTTCGAGAGATAACACGGTCCGGATCGTTTCGTTGCTTGTGTGGCCCCTACTTTTTAAAAGTAAACGCTGTCCAGATCAATACCATCCAATTCCGTCAAAAAAAATTATTGGTAGTGTCAGGAAGAGGAAAAATTGTCAAAAATGGTGGGTGGTTGTAGCTGGTTTGGGTGGTGAGACAAAAATTGTCAAAACTAATGGGTGGTTCCTTGGTGGCTGTAGGTGGGATGGGTGTTTGGATTTGGGGGTATTTGGTATGATTGGGTGAGGGGGGCGGTGAATTGGCAAATATGGTGGGTGGTTGGTTGGCGGTTGTAGGTGGGTTGATTGGTTGTCAGTTTTGGTGGTGGGGATGGTTGATTTGATGGGGTGCGATGAAAAAGTTGTCAAAAATGGTGGGTGAGTGGAAGGTGGTGGCAGGTGGGGTAGGTGGTTGGATTTGGGGGATTTGGTGTTGGGATGGGGTTGGGGAAAAAATTGTCAAAAATGGTTGGTGGTTGGTTGGTGGCTGTAGGTGTGATGGGTGGTTGGCGGTGTTGGGTGAGTGGCAAGTTGTTGTAGGTGTAATGGGTGGTCGGATTTGGGGGGATGGTGAAGTGGAGGGAATTGTCAAAGGTAATTGTACTGGGGGGGGGGGGGGGGGGAATTGTCAAAAATGGTCTGTGAGTAGCAGGTGGTTGTAGATGGAGTAAGTGGTTGAATTTGGTGGTTGGTTGTTGGCTGTAGTTGGGATGGGTGGTTGGTGTTGGAAGATTTGGAAGGGGGGTGAGGCAAAATTTTCAAAATTAATTTGTGGTTGGTTGGGGGGGGGGGGGGTATTTAGTGTGGCGGGGGCAAGGAAAAAATTGTCAAAAATGGTAGGTGAGTAGGTTGGATTTGAGGCAGGATTTGGTGTTTGGGAGGGGATTGTCAAAAATAGTGGGTGGTTGGTTGGTGGTGGTAAAAGGAAGGGAGATTTATTTTGTTGGGGTGGGAAGAAAAAATTGTCAAAAACTGTCAAAAATGGTGATCTGTTGGTTGCATCGTGGGGTGGGAGGCCGATGTTTGAGGAGAAGGTGTGAGAAAAAAAAATCAAAAATGGTGGTTGGTTGTAGGTGGGGTTTGTGGTTGGTGGTTGTAGGGATACTACCTACATATGAACTGTTTTGTGAACCGGTTATCACGTAAAACTATCGTCCGTAAACCGACTTTACAGACAACCAATTTTTATAGTGAAATTTAATAATTTTCAATGCTTTCTTGAAGCGTCTATCGTTCCATTTTTATTAATGGCGTATTTTCTACTTATCAAATGTCAAAAAATTACAGCTTCAAAAGTGACAACTACCGAAATATTGGGCTATTCAAAATAACACTTCTCACTGGAAAACCCTATATTATCTTGATGATGCGATCTGAGGACTTAAGCGGTGACTTATGCTCCGATGATTGATTGCAATGATCATTCGGCAACACGGACAAAATGGTGACACCAGACCAGTTATTAAAGTTTTTGTGATCGCCTGCCAAATCTGTGTGACTGCGTATAGCGCTTACAAATAAATCTGGCTATATCGCTAGAACCAATAAGAATGCCACCGATATCTTTGCTTTAGTAAAACGTAACCCTTCACAATGATTTATTGTTATTGCTTGATGTCTGATGGTGGTTCTCTAATATAAAAAATATTTCGAAACTCCATAAGTTCCTCAGGTGATTTCTTTTCATCAAAAAATAACCATCAAAGTATACACACTCAAAACTCCTTAAGTATACTTAGAGCCAATATTGCATCGCAAATAGGTGTCTGTTCGAATCTGGTTGGCACATAAGACTTTCCTCAATATTTGCTTTCGTTTTCCATCTTCTCTTCGTATGATATACAAAAAAAAAAGTATCTACACCTTACCCGTGCATTGCATATGCCTCGTACATAATGTATCGAAACCAAAGGTGCCTGAGATGTAGAGGGAACTCCTTTATTCGGATCTACCTGCCATCAACTCTCAAGCTTCAAGCAGGTTAGGCAGAAAGTAAAACATTTATCAATTTTTAAAGCTTTCCACATTCTCTAGTGTAAAGGATATAATTTTCATGGTTCTTTCAGCCCGCCCACAAAACATTCTCGTTAAATTCGGTGAAGTACGTAGTACGTACTCAGCAGAATGCACAGAATCACGCAGGGATGGAAGTGAAAAATCGCAGTGAGGGGTAAGCTTCCCTATACTCCGACTCCGACATTTCTTTGGCTGAATAAAATATTTACAAATCGTAAAGTACTGATCCACAAAAATACACGAACAAAGCAGCAAATGTACTGAGCTGAAGTTAACATATGAATTTCACAAGGGTTGTATTTGCATAATGCTGTTTTTTTTTTTTTTTTTTTTTTTTTTTGATTTTCGATTAAGAAGTTCACGTTCTTGAAAAAATTTCTTAGCTGACTATTCTTCCAAAAAATTTCGTTGACTCTCTCTTATTCAATCTTTTTTTTTTCACTCGTATACTCATACAGTCCATAAGGCCGTATTTTTTCATCTGTATAGTCTGAGATGCTCTTTGGCAAATCTACCTTTTAAGTGCAGTGTGATGCAATGCATCACCAACCATCTTTTGTGAAACAATAATTTACTGTCGAAAGTGTCGCCAAGTATTGGTTGAAGTTTTCCTTTCTGATCTAATATTTACAAATTAGATATTCGTTCCAAGCAATAATACAACTCCCAAGTCTAAGCTAGTGCTTCTGCATCTTGTTTCAGAGTTCTTCCCGACAGAATAGAAAGAAGACTTAAAAAAAAACTCGAGCCCAACTTTGGCTGTACTACTTAGTACAGAGATTTGTTTTTTGCCGCACAACAAGAATGTGGAATAGTTACTTACTTACGTTGGCTCCACTAGAGCGTGGTGCTCCTAGGCCTTGCCTAGTATGCTTCTCCAGCCGGCTCGATCTCTAGCCATCTTTCTTTTTTCTTCCTCCGTAAGCGTTACTCATCTTTCCTTAGATCCACATAGGGATTTCTTAATGCTCTAGTATCTCTCTGGAACCACGACTTGTATGGCTCCGTTTCAGCCTTGTTTGCCTGAACACATTCGGAGCCCAACCAGGGAATTATGTGAGAAGCCCAATATCTCTTACGCAGCTCTTCTTATGTCTTGTTGACATAGCTGCCATTGATCTTCCGGGTTCATTTCATCAGTCGAAGAATTTCACGCAAGTTCAAGATATACGCGGTTGGCATAGGCAGCGGCGGGCGGTCTCTTCCGATGGGAATTGTCCAACATTGAATTTCCTCGGCGTAGTTGGTGTTCGCCTAAGAGCTTTCATGGAGATCCATACTCAAAGTTTTACACCGACTAGGTATTTGTCCTAGTCGGAATGGACGCACATTCAGGATGCTGGATGAATGCCTTCCGTCAATCGCAACAAGATCAATTTGATTGCAGGTTCTACCATCTGGGGATCGCCATGTGCCCTTGTGGATGTCGAGACGTGGGAATCGTGTGCTGTTCGGCACCACGTTTTTTCCCGCTGTAAAATCGATGAGCCCGAGTCCATTATCATAAGTGGTGTCGTAGGCTGTGCTTTCCGATCGTCATACCAAAGATGTCCCCCTCCCAATTTTGGCATTAAAGTCTCCCAAGAGGATTTTAATGTCATGTTTTGGGCAGTGCTCATAGGTTTTGGCGAAGTGCTCGTAGAAACTTTCTTTGGTAGCGTCATCTTTCTCTTCTGTAGGGACATGGGCGCTTATTAGGCTAACGAGTAGGTGGTGGAATTTGGACTTAATGCGGATCGTTGTCACTCTCTCGTTGACTTCGCGAAAACTCCAGAATTTTTGCCTTAGTCTTTCTCTAACATAGTAGAAATTACAGGGGGGGAGGTTGTCGTCAACTGGTCACCCGAGGCATATTTCGAATTTTTCATCAGTCATCACAATGTCATTTTCCCTTTCATGACCCGGCTTGTGAGGCCGGTGCATGACGTGTAGATTGTGTTGGTGGTTCGATCTTCAGAGCGTATCTTTCCTCCTGCTTTTAGTTCCAGAGAAGATAACTCAGGTATTTGCAACCTTTGGATCTGATGGATCCAATGCTCGTCGTTACTTCACCATTTGGTTACCCAGCGGGTACCACGTGGAGGTGACGGACGTTGTGTCAAATACTATAATAATGAATCAAGTACTCCATGACGATTTGCGATTTCTTCGGTTATTGCCTCAACTCTTAACTCAAATTCTACTTCCTCACTGCTTTGGCGGTTTTTCGATTAAAGGCCGACCTCCATGACCATTATAAGAAACAAACAGATGTATATTCAAAACATTTATATGCGCTGCTGTCAAGTAGTAGGTAAATTAATTTTATTAAGCTTCTAAGAATCTCAAGAAATTCCCCCAGCTTTTTGCTCTACAAAAAAAAACCGAATATACAAATTCTCACCCCGCACACAAAATGCCATAGAAATAGTGTAAAAGATGTATGTGTTTATTTGAAGGATAACCCTCCGCCATCACCTTCGCCAGTTTCCTAGCCTTAGCCTTGCCTTCTTGACCCAATATAACTTTGCCTCACATCAAGCATAAATAAAAGGATCCATTGAATATTTACACATGATTTCATGTTTATGTGTTCGGCATGGCAGCAGAAGCATGCAGCAAAAAGTTAAACCCGAAGTCCTTTTACTTTTACCCCGATTCCACATTTCTAGCACTTAACTGGTGGTGTTAATCAAGCGGAAGTCGGTTAGGTTTTCTGGTCCAAATTGGAATAAGAAAAAAAAAGAAGAAGGATTTCCACCGCTAGCGCTGCCACAAGAAGTCATCCGAGGAGAGTATGATTTAATAATTTCTCCGTGGTTTGCTTGCGTCAAAAAACAGTGGCAACGGTGTTTGCGGAAAAAGAAAACTTTTATCTTCGAGTCATTTCGAGTTTTTTGGGATTTTAAGTTAAATGATGGATGTTTTGAGTGTTTTTTTTTTTTTTTTTTTTGTGAGTTCGAAAACATCTCATTTAAAAGTTACGCTTAACGTGATCTCATCATTTAAGGGATTTTATTCTTCTCTCTTCCTCTTGCTGAGTTTCAAATTCAGAAAACTGACGTTAGGTTAAGGTTGTTGGGTTTTCAAAAAGGTTTATGAATGACAGACACAAAAAACCCGGATGTGTGAATAGATTTCATGTGGTTTGGGGAGGATATGGGAGGGGAGATGGATATGAAAATGTATGAATTTTAACAGATCTGTCAAAACTTTTTTTAACACCTGTTACATTGGTAGGTAACCGGAGGAGGGGAAGGTGTGTTTGTGTGGGAATGTGTGTCTTTTTGGAGTAAAGTGATTAAGGCAGTTATTATACCAGACTAGAGGGATGGTATTATAAGATGAGTATAAGCTGACAGAAAAACCTGTCAAAATGTCAAGGACATCTACATTTTATGTTATTAAATTTTGTTCCTTCTATAAAACTCTCCAAAATATGTTTAGTTCATAGTAAAGTCAGTTTTTCCAAGGAAATGTCGAATCGAAATACAAAATTGGAGTGACGATTAAATATGGGACCTTTGCATAACTTATCTGCAAATATTTATTTCCTTAGTAGATTGACGTAAGTTATTCACATGAAGAAGACTTATGTATAGTATAGTCAGATTTCTTGATACCAGGAATATTGAGTAGTTTTCGAGCAGACTTCTTGTCAAGCGAACCCACAAGGTTATCAATTATGAATTATTATCAGAGTTGGAGCATTTACGAATAGTTGGATAGGAGACAAGAAGAGATGTCGATGCGAATTGGTTTTGCATGTCTGTAAATTATAATTAGAGGGCAAAATCAAGCTGGGCAAAGCATTGATTATTCTTGCAGTGCGGCTAAAAAAAAACTCTCTTAACCCTATAGTAGGTCCGAAATTAGGCTCAAGAGCAAGTCGATGGGCATGTCTGGCCGGCGAGTGTTACGGGGATGGAAATACACCTGGCTATTCTACGGGAGCACTGTTTAAAGAAGTATGTAGCAATAAAAAAAAAGGTGAGACAAAAAGCAATAAGCATTACGTCGATGTTCAAGTGAAATAAATTTCTCCGTACTGGTTAGATAACAGGACTTAAATAACGAGACGGTTATTTAAGCGTAAGTATCGAGACTGAGGTTAGCTCGTCGATGTCCAGCGTTGTTCCAAAAGAAAGCGAAAACTTAGGATTTTAGAAGTTGCTTACTATAAATTATTTATTTTTTTCTTCAAAACTTAACGAAATATTTCAATTTAATCGTTAACAGTCAAATTAATCGCACAATAAACTAAAAATGTATTTCATATAACAACCCGATTTTTATTTAACTTAAAGCTAGGTCTGTGGTGTTCCCAAGAAACGGTCCACGACATAAGCGATCCTCTTCGAGAACAGCGAAGTGAAAAGCCAACATAAACGGTGAGCAGGTCTCTTTACGGTGTTACTACCAAAAATTATGAAGCTTCTAACTGCAATTCCCATACAGCTGCCTTCGGATGAGAAACGAAATCCTTTGTACCGCCCAGTAATAAGTCATCTGGTAGGGAGATCGAAATCGAATCTGATTTGCAGTGTAATTTTTGCTCCTCCTTATGTATTATTTCCGCAAAAATGTACTGTAAATTATAAAGATAAAATACAATATAACCCAGGAATATTTTACTCTTCTGATTCTTGTTGCTTCACTGGGGACTGGGGTATATGCCATATTATGCCTATTGCACATGATTGAAGATCCATTTCAATGGCCGAGGGGCCAGGTATGGCGGGTGTTATCGTTGGTTGTTTTTGTTATGTGCAGTGGGTTGTGGAATGGCTTATGCAGTGTCGGTTGATGATGCTGTTGTGTGCAGTGAAAAGTGGGATGACTTCGTTTGCGGCGTGGAGGTTGAAACAAATTATTTAAGAACGCAGTTATCAATGAAACACTCCCAAAAATACCTACAAAATAAATCCAGATTTTTAAAGTCTATTTTGAAAAATTTGGTAAAAAATTAAACTTGAAACCACAAATACTTGAGCTACTGTTAAGAAACCTTTGATATAAATGGAGATGCCATCTTTTGTGTGCTATGAAAGACAAATTCCTTAGCAAGTCTGAACCATTTCGTGAATGCCGTTATCCACTTATGGTCAGTTTAATAAAATCGTTGCACCTATTTCCGTTATTATCATTTGTAGCTTAAAACTCTTTTAAGTATATAACGTACAAGCTTTAATAAAAAATTTTCAAAATTTCTTCGATCAAATTAGAAAACTAACAAATTTTGCCCAAAACCTAGTGGGTCGTTGTATTCGAGCCACCATTTAGAAAAATTTTACTAAAAAAATTTCAATGCCATCCTATAGAAAACTATGAAAAAATATGCCAAACCAAGTTTGAGCCAATTCAATCAATCCCGTGCGTACCTACTTATGGCAATTTAAAAAATCCGTTAAAAGCCGTAAAAATGCAGTTTGTCCATATATTTGGGATCAGGGCGAAAGCAAAGAAATTTTAGTATAAGCCAATGAAGATGAACATTACACAAAATTCTCAAATACCCTTTTTTTCATTTAAAAAACTTTTAATACCAAACAATTCGATTTATTCAAAAGTGAATTATCTTTAAATTTAGGAATTTTTTTTTTAAGATGTGTACCTACTTCCGTTCCGACTACGTACAGTAAATGTGCTGCATTATTTAACCCTTTCACTGATGCATCAGAATTCAGACCTACTCCTTACAAAATTTACATACATATAAGTTTTTCTGCTTATTCGTGACCTGAATCAATTGCATCGGAATCATGCATTTATAAATCGTTTTTAATTTCATTTTGTATACACTTTCTTTTGTTCGTAAGAATCGATTTCATCTGCTCTACTTTCGAAAATCAAACATAATGCATCCACCCACTCTAGCAGCATTCAGAAACTTCATTTCAAAAGGATTCCTTGAAATACAAACAATTTGAGAGGAATTCCTATCGCGATCCTGTACACATATATGTGCATTACATACCGATGCCTGTTCCAGCATGAATTCCACCTGGATGAACTTTCCCATCATTGAAATTGATTTTATTTTGATTTTAAATTAAATATGCACCTTTAATCTTGAATTTCTGTTGAATTTCAAACTTCTTTCAATTCAACAGATTTGATGTTTCCATTTTTATTGTTAAATGAAAATGAAAATCAAAAAGTTTTATTTTTTAATCTGTAAACTTTTTTGAATTAGAACTTGCTTTCGGAGAAATTGGAGGTGTATAAATAATTATGAAAAGTGAAAATTATAAATGAAATGGCAGCAGTTTTTTATTCAAAGAACTAGTAAATTGAAAAAAGCTTTGTATCCCAAAGACTCATGGTGCATACTGTATACTGTGTATCACATTTGAAGTTTGAACAAATTCGTTACAGTCATTTTTGAGGAAACCTACATTTTTTGAATATTATATGGAAGCAATTTAGATCTAGAAAATTTCGTTTTGTTGGTAATCATTTGGATACATAAAGTATAGATAATATCAAGTCAGTTTCATATTCAATTTTCAACTTATGGTCTATTAACTACATCCGTAATAACCAGTTCATCGGACACCATCTTTAATAAATCGACACAATTACTTGGGTTTGCGGACGACATTGAGTTGATAGGAAGAACCAAGCGAGCAATAACTACTATGGAATCAGCAGCAAGCGGAATGGAACTGAAAATAAACGAAGACACGACCAATCCCACCAGCGACTTGGTCAGAACGTGATTAACTCTTGGTGATATTTTTTCTCTAGGTAAAATCAGCAATTGAGGAATAACGCCCTACCGAGAAGAACCAAATATAATTCACTGTATAGAACACTCATCATCCCGGTCCTTCTATGGTGCAGAAGCATGGACCCTCTCCCAATCGGATGAAAAGTCACTTGGAGTCTTCGAGAGAAAAGTTCTGCGATGCCATCTTCGATTTAGGGACCAGGTTAGAGAGAGATCCGAGCCGGCTGGCTGGAAGGATAAGTTTAGCAAGGGGTAAGAGCACCACCCTCTAGTTGCGCCAACTTAGTAAGTAAGTTGTAGCTCAAGCCGAAAACTGAGAACACAGTTAGCTTTCAAATAAATACTCACAACGAAATATCAAAAAAATAAAATCAATAATGTTTGAGCCGTTTTTGAGAAAATCAGTAGAGACGTTACAAAATTGGCTAAGACTGATCAACTCGCGTTGTGTGAGAGCCACTGTTAAAAAAAGAGTATATCTGAAAAATCTGCACTGCCATGTAATAGAACCTACAAATTTTGTCAAACACACTTTGAGTGAATTCGATCAATCCGTTGCCAATATTTATAACCATAAAAAAAAAAAAATTACACGACTGGGTCGGACGAACTTGTTCCTATGTTCGAAATTTTCTTAGGATTATGTAGATATTATAAAAAAAAAATTTAGAAAAATCTCAATTTAGAGTTTAACAGTTTTCTTGGGGAAACTAAGTATGCAATAATATTTCATTGCTTTATAAAATCGTTTTTAAAAAATGTTTTTTTTTTAAACTTTTCGACAAATATTTTAAAACTTTTTTGAGTGTGATAAGAAAATTTTAAGTTTTCCTCAGGGAAAATTATTTTAAAAAAAATTATTTTTTTTTAGAAAATTATTAAAAATCGAAAAAAAAGTTTTTTAAATTTTTTGAAATGCAATATAAATTAACTTATAAATGCCTTCTTGCGTAATTTTTTTTTTAAGAAATCGAAAGAATAGTTAACGAGAAATCCTCATTTGAAAAAAATTGGTTTTATGAAAGGTATCGTTATAAGACAAATTTCGAAAAATCTTTTTTTACTTAAAGATAGACTGTCCCAACGAAATAGTATCGTAAAAGTTTTATCAAAATCGTTTTGAGGTTGAGCCGTTTTCGAGAAAATCAAAGTTTTTGTTTATTTTGTATGATTGTATATGGCAGGAACCGTTATTTTCCAACCCAGAGACAAAAAGAAAGAAAAAAAAACGTGTGCGTCTCGGGACGCTCGATAGATGTGATAACTTAAGCTAATCTTAGTTGAACTATATTTAATATTGAAATTGTTTAACTTGACAAAAGCTTAGGTTATTACTTAATGTATATTAATATGATAATATGAGGAACGGTTATTTATTAATATAATCTTTTATTGATTATAAAATGCGCTGTGGGTTAAAACGAGAGAGGAGGAGCCTGTCTACTGCTGCCGTTTGCGTGCGAGAAATTAAAGGCAGACAGAGTGGCGCCACGCCATAACGCTTTACTCTCCCATAAGAAGTTATCACTTCAAAATGATCCCTCTAGGGAATTCCAAATAATTACCTAATACCAAGTTAAAAGCAAATCGGCCCATTCGTTTAGGCTGTAGAAGTGCGAACTGCAGGCAGACAGACGGACACAATTTCCAGACCGACTTATTTCGCCTTTTCCATCATTTAATTAGTTAATAGTTTTTTTTTTTTGCACAAATCCATAACTTGCCTTGTACCTATAATCGCAAGTAAAAACACTTAAAACCTTTCTTGTGATCATTCAACCCAATAACCAAATACATAGGTAGGTAATGCTGTTTTGTCAGAAACTCCTTAAGATTCTTAAGATATGGATTTCGTCAAAATATTTTAAGCTGTTTTCGAACAGATCTAAGACTAAAAAACAGTTATTTTGAAGGCACGAGTTCGAGGCGGGCTCAATCAAAATTTAAAAAATAAACCCGAAAACTGTATTTTTTTAAAATTTTTGAACATGACATTTGAAGAAAAGCCGTCAAGCCGATGTAGCCTGACGCAAATACCACTTTTTTGGGCTTTCTACGAGTATATCATCGTAACGACTTGTTTGATCGAAACCTTGAACTTTGCCTGGAATGCACTTCTTTTTAAAAGAATTTCAAGTCTCCAAACTCCATAATCCAAACGATCATGTGTTTTTTTTAATTACTCCTTCATTTACTCTTCCGCAAGGTACAAAAACTTAGCCTTAATACGTCGGTAAATACATCCAAGCTAAAAACAGCTATTTTAAAGATACATAGGTCTACAACTACTAATTTTGCTTAAAGTAGGTATGCTTTATATCCCTATAGGGATCCCAAATGAAGTCGATCTCTACTTCAGCAAAGCCTTCAACGAAGTGCACAAGTACATACATATACTTTTTTTTAAATTATCTACCAGTATAGTCTTCTTAAAAAGAATTTGTTCTAAACAGAATACCTACATGACTGGCATATCAGCCCTCTCGAGTTTATTTTCATCTAAAAGTGAAGTCCCACAAGGCAGCCAATTGGGTCCTCTTCTTTTAGTGTTATTATTAATGGTTTTGTAACATAGTCATAAAGCGGGTCTGGTTCAAAATCCTGAAAAATCAAAGTCTCGAAAGTTCAAAATACGTTCAGTTCTTTGGCAGGCGCCTGTGTCAACAGTTTTCCTAATTAGTAGTACTTTTGGGTGGCACTAGGGATTTACTTTTGATCATTCGGGTTTTTGAACTTTCGGGATTTTGATTTTCGGGATTTTGAACGGCTCCCTCATAAACCATTGCTAATTTGGTGTTATCATTATTTACCCTTATTTAGATTCTGTTTTTTTTTTTGTTCAGTGCAAGTTATTCTTAGGGAAGGTATATGTAGATCCCCAATCCATAGAATTTCAGCCTGTGTATTATTTTTCTATACAAGCATCCTTAATAAAATGTTCGGTGCCACAGTTATCATTCTCGTGTCAATAATTAAATTAAATAAATAGTTTTACCATATTAAGTCATCTTAAGACTGGAGGTTATTTCAAAGCAAAACACCGAATCGACAAAACGTTTCAATCTATTTTGCTCAGACATATTCCATTCCAAACGTCGTATATATACCCTAAAGCCGCTTTAACATATTCTTTTTATTAATGAATATATGTAATACGACGAGTACTAAAAAATAAATAAATACTTTGCACAACAGCTCCAAGCGGTCGGGGGCATGTGATCTACACCCTATTAAAATTTTGAGAATATCAATTTTCCAAATATGACGTAACACAAAGGATTTAAATTGGAATGAAACCCATATAACTTCATTTGAAATAAATTTCCAATGAAATTCGAAGTACGTGCGCGTATCAACAGTATCTCATGCCACATATCCTTATCCTCATTAGTATTTTCACCTTAAAAAAAAAAGTTGTTAAAATATATCGGTTGCTTTTTTTTTGTACGCCACACAAGGCTCAAAAACTCGTCACTACTGTATATTTGGTTTGAATTACGAATTCCAAACCAATTAAGTAAAAAGTAAAAAAAAAAAAATGTATAAAATCCTTTCAAGCTGTCAGCAACATAAGTCCTCCGGTGGCGTTGTTCTACTCACTACTCCCTGTTCATTTTAACACCCCACACAGAGTATAATAATAAAATAATAAGCCCGTGTTTGAATAAATTCTCCTTTTATCGTGCGCTATGCTATGTTTATTATTTATTAATGGAGCACACACACAAAAAAAAAAAACACACAAATTTTAGCTCCTTTCACGAAAGAAAATTCCTCAAAAATCCTTGGGAAAGGGGTGAGTTGTGTTTAGTGTAGCACTTTTTGACTTTTCTTCGACTTCGACTTGGAAAAAGCAAAAACAAAAACTCGAGCACATTGTCAAAATGTTAATTCATAAATTAATTAATTATATTTATCGCCTTGTATACCTTCGTAACAGTTAATTGGGAAACTTAAGCAACAAGCAATACCTCAAGCCCGCATATTATGCCCTTGGGGGGAAAATAATTTTGTGTTTGTAATCGAGCTTCTGTTGAATTGAAGATCTCCTTGTGCCTTTCTTGCGAAGCAAAGGACCTATTTCCGCAGTAATCCCGTTGAAAAGCTCCCCTTCCCTTCCTAGGTATATAACAATAGATGTGGAGTAGCTCGCTGCCATTAAACGGTATCAGGGTTTTCACAAGGAGCTTATGACAGCAAAAGGATACGGATACCTTCTTTTCTTCATTTTCTTGTTTGTGAGCACTTATCCTTTAGCCTGTTACATTGCCACCACCACCACCATTTCATGACTTTAAGAAATTATTTTCCCTTTTTTGATATCCAAAGGTATTTTCTAGTTGGTTGTTGTTGATGTTGTTTTGATTGTGTAGTCTTTAAAAATTTCTTAAAATAACACGGGATTTTAAATCCTTGATTATGTGCGGAATTCATAAACTACTCTGCAAGTGGCAGGAAAGGGTTTTTATTTTGATGGTTAGAAAGTCCTTGGGAAAAACATTATCCATATTAAATTGGATGTATTCCAAATGGCAGCGAAACAAAAGAAATATGCTGTGCACTTTCTATCATTGAAGGAAGTCGTCCTCTTATTTGGCTTCTTCAGGAAAAACACAGGAAATTACTAGCAATGTCTTAATTAATAACTTGGCTATTGTTCTTTGAAATAAAAAATGCTAATAGAAACAATTTAAAATAAAACGACCTCCAAAGATGCTCGTAGGAAAATTAAAGAATTTCAAGGTTGGTCGTAAATTTGAATGAAAGTATGATTTTAAAATACAAAACCAAATATTTTTACAGGCTTATACATCGTTATTCATCCGTTATCATATCTTACGTAGGCACTGCATTATCTTAATGTATACAAGTGACGAAAATCAATATGTTCATTTCAGTCCTTTTCAAACCTTTTAAATATTCAGGAAAAATTAGGCTTTTAAAGATTTTGTTTGTTTAGACATTGTCGTTTTAAGATTAAAAAAAAAAAAAAATGGTTGTCGTCAAAGTCGGGTTACGGACGATAATTGTACGTGATAACCAGTTGACAAAACAGTCCACGTGTAGGTTGTATCCCCCCCACCAACCACCCACCCCATCTTCTTCACCCCTTTCCTCCTAAACATCTACCCCCCCCTACAAAAAATCCGTTCCCACCTCCATCAACCACCCACCTTATATAGGACTACCAACCACCCAACATCCTCCTCTCACATTTTGACAAATTTCATCGACTTTGTTTATATTCTAACGTGACAATTCGGCCATGTGAGATGATGTGACACTTTTTCGTGCATGTCACGTCAAAAAAATTTTTATCCGCCCATGAAACGAAATTATTGAAATCAGACGGTTTGGTTCAAACGACGGAAATATCGATATATTTCATTCCAAAAAGAGAACACGAGGTATCGATAGGATCATTTCCAACTGAACTTAAAGTTGACATTGCGATGAAACATTTATCTTAGTGCTTATAATGAAAGCTATTACGTTTACATTACACGTGGCGGTGTTAGGTTTGTTCAAATTTTTGAAGTAAACACTACATAGAACAGTTCACGTACAAAACTACATTTCTACATTCCTACAATCCTCCATTCCTTCATTCTATAAACCCCTCCATTGAATATGTTGCTGTCAATACCTCTTGTTGAATTCAATTCTAACATAATGGGTACTTTTCAAATAAATGAAAGACAAGGTAAAATTTTATTTCACCTAAGTTTTTATTTACATATTACATTTACAATATAGACTTAATAACGTTTAGTATTTGATTTCAATTTGTTTTTTTAATTTTTTTTTTAATCCAATTTTTTTGTTAAATTTTTAAAAGAAAGTGTCTTCTTACTTTTAGTGTTTAAGCTTAACTTGTATTATTTTTGCGTATTTGATGCTCGCATGAGGTTTGTTCTTCAAAAAATTTAGAAAAAAAGGCAAAATACCAAGATAAAAGAAATTAGAAGAGGTCGAATATATAAATATATGATTTCAGTTGTCTCGTTATCGCTGTCAGATTAGACGATTCAGTGAAGTAAAGTTCGCTTACACCACCCAATATCGATTTCATCGAACTCGGTCTTAAAATTCGGTTTCAATACCGAAAAAATTGTGTCGAGATAAATAAACTCCAATTATAATTATTTACGTTAACGTTAGGACACAATACGAGCAAAGAACATTATAACAACAGATAAGAAAGCGAAGCAGTGAAAACCTCAGGACTCAGGGCAGTGAAAAACTTTACAAGGAATAATATTTTTCACAACTTACAACTCTAGGTTGCGGGTGGCAGTGGTACAGTGGATGTAGTGCTTGGTTGGTAATCTAGAGTTGTGGGTTCGAGCCCCAGCCTGGGCAGCAATTTTTCAATATTTCCACAGTTTAAACTGGACTCCACCCGTGGGATTTAATGAGAAAAATATCACCTATTTCTCTTCTATTCCTTCTAACTATAATGCAGTGCAATTTGGTGCAATTGGGTTTTACAGGCATATATAGTTAAAATTAGGGTGTACTACAGAATCCCCAAAAAAAATATCCCCATCGTTTAAAATCCCCAAAAATTATAATCCAAGTAGCTAATATCCCCACATTCATAATGCACATGGATAAAATCCACACCTAAACAATCTTTTTTGCCAAAATCCCCAAGAAATCCCCAAATCCCCAGTGTCCGTGTACATCTAAATTATGTGCATTTAGTTTTCAGAAAAATGAATGAAATTATTTTTATTGTGAATTTAACTAATAAGTGACAACGATTAAGTTTTCCTTTTCGTTTCATTTAAGACTTTATGAATATTTATTTACTTACTAATTTTGAAAATGTATTTTTATTTTAATAAACATTACAAGCACTAAAAAGAATTTTATAGATATTTACTCTTTGGATTACATTTCCTGCAATATGAATTAAACCAAAATCACCAAAACAAATAGGTATGTTCAAGTAGCGAATCATGCGATCAAATCGCGCTCGCGATTTGATTGCATGATTCGCTACTTGAATATATTTGTTTTGGGGATTTTTGGCTTGTAGATTTTCTCTTTGGGGATTTCGGGGATGGGGATTTTACTGTGGGGATTTTGCGTTTGGGGATTCCCGTTTGGGGCTTGTGTTTTGGGGCAAACGTTACCAGCCCTTAAAATTTATTGTAGGTTAGCAACCAAGCACTACATTCACTGCACCATATTGCCACCCGCAATTACTTTACTCAAAAAAATAAAATGCACGACTGAGTTGGACGAAATTGCTCTAATGTGTGACAGTGGTCTTGGGGTTTGAGATTTTGGAAAAAAAAGCAGGGAAAAAATGATATGCAATTTTATTGCTCACTAAGAAAAAATGAAGTTTAAAATTTTAAGAAATTTTTTATTCAAAATCGTTCGAGAAATTTTTTCAAAAAAACATTTTTTTTTTTTGAAAAACTGTTGGAAAATATATTCCAATGTATGCCAACTTCTAGCACTTTCTAGTTTTTATCAGAAAAGTAAAATTAAAAAAAAAAATAGTTTTTGGAAAAAATAAAAAATAAAAACAATTTAAGAATTTATTTTATTGCATTTATAAAAAGACTTCTTCTACATTACAAATTTCATCGAAATTCGTCAAGAGGCTTACGAGAAAATCGGATTTAAAAAAGAAAAGGGTCCTATGGGAGGTACCGCAATAAGACTTTTCCTGAAAAATCTATTCCAACCAAAACATAAAGTTTGCACAGAAAAGACTATTCAGAAAGTTTTATTAAAATCGAAGGAGCCGTTTTTGAGAAAAAAATTATTGTTCACTATAAACCGTATGGCAGGTACCGTTTTAGAGCCAGAATGCTAATTCCAAAAACCAATCTGTAGGGCGTCATAATAATATTATGTACCAAGTTTTGCAAATAAATTAAATCATTCTTTGCTAGTTCAAACCTACTTTAATATTTGTAATGAATTCCAAATAAATGTTCACCTTTTTTATTAATTTAGTTATTTGTTATTTTTCAACAACTACAACACTTAACAATTAAAAACAATTTTCGTTACACACAAGAATTGAATGATTGAACTCTCGCAATGAAAAAAACAAAACTTCAAAAACAGCTCTTCGAGAAATTTCAAAAAGTATTGTGGTGGTCTGTGTTAAATCTCGTTTGAAAATGAGATTTCAGATTTTGCTCTGAGAGCAAAACAAAAAATGGCTCTGACGTGACCAATAAAAATCGCCATAATTGTATATGAGTAGAAAAGAAGATGATGCTATTGTAGCTTGCCCAAGACCTATGCAATATGAAACTGAAGGGATATAAATTCATGGCTTAAGTGAATGTAAAGGCATATTAAATGTCCATAGACCTCAAGCATAGCCATAAATGTTGCTGTTTCCAATCAATAAAACCATAACTAATGCACTTCCGACTAACGGAGAAAAGCCCTATAACATTCCCTATTTGTATACTAATTAGCACTTAGCAGTTTGTTTGTGTCGATGGTCGCTCCAAAAATGGCAAACTTTGTTCAAAATCTATATCTCTGATTTCCTACCGCCACTTTACCAAACAAAATGCCATTTTAATACAATAATTCCCTTTGCAAGGATTCAACATATGTACATTTTGAGTGTGTGCGAAAAAAAAAATTAAAAAAAAGTACCTATAAGCCTGGCGGTATCCAATTAGCATGCTACAGTATATTCAAGCACGATTCACCTAAACACTCAAAAAGAAGCCTTTAATTGAATAATCTGCATTGGATTACACATTTCAATGAACCATCCTTCAAAAACAAACGTTCGTAAGCTTAAGTAGGTAAACCAGACACGACTATGACGACAACGACATATTATAAATGAAGTAAAGGTACATATCGATCGCATATATGTACTTGTACATATCTGGTTGTTTTAACTAATTATCTGTTTCATTGGTGTATCTTGTACCAAAAGCATCCATGTGGAAAAAGACCCTACACCGCAGTAATTTATGCGGCCCTGAAAATCCAACATATAAGGCAGCAGCAGTAGCAGTAGCAGCAGTACAACAACTGTAATGATGACCCCAAATACATAAACGTCTTCATAAAGTAGCTGTTTTGTTGGTTTTGTTGAGCATCATCAGCACAAAAAGGTTGTTCTGATAGTGATTTAGTATATCGTATCGATAGCATGTATCTATGGGTTGTGGTGTGTACACAATAAAACTGCACATTCAATATGGTGTTGTAGTTGTAGATGGTAGTTACATTTATCGATAGCAAGAGACATAAGAGTCTATGTAACACATACCAAACCAATAATCCCATTAAATGTGGCGCCGCCGAACATATCGGAAAATCACAAATTTCGTGAACCTGAAGCCCTATCGCACTATTCAATTCGCCACTTCCATACTTACTTTTGGAGGCCTTCGGATTTGGATTGTGCGGGGGAAATTGTTAAGAGCATCAACTTTGTTGTGTGGACTTGCTGGAAGTTGTCATCAAAGGTTCGTACTAAACAAAAAAAATAACGGTTTATTATTTCGTTTATAACCGCATAGGGCTCATATCGTATTTTTTTTTAAATCTTGTTTTGATTAAAATTTTAACAAAGCATACCTATATTTTTTTTTCAAAAAACTTTCTAAACCAACTCAACTCCATCATCGAAATTTTTGAGACTCTTTTCATATTTTGTACCTTGAAAAAGTCTTGTATAGGGTGTGTCATATTTCGATGGCAATACAATTTGTAGAAAAAAAATCACCTTCGAATTAGTTTAGTAAAAGCCATTAGAAAATCCTAAACGAGAAAATATATACCTAAGCCCCGCCATGAGATTTGTATGGAAAGTTTCTTCAAACAAATCAGATCCCCACACATTGTCACGGCTCAGGTCTCATTTCCTGATGGATTTTCAGCGACTTGTTGCAATTTTAATTGTAAGGGAGGTTTTTTTTATTGCCAAACTTCAATACAAACTCTAAAGTTCAAATATATGTTTTTTTTTAACAAATACACATGGTAACAGTTGCTTCAGAATCACTTACAGTGCAGCCTGATGTGATGCCTTAGGTTTTGAAAATAAGTCGGTCAAAATGTGTTTTTAAATGCGAAAGCCATGTTTCAGCTACAATTTCCACCAAAAAAGTTGAGAAAATGTCGAGGTAAAGCATTTATCACAAAAAATGTATTGTTTCAACTAACCCCATGTATGGGGCTAATTGTAACATAGACCGGGGTTAGTAGTAACAAGACCCTAAAAGTTAAATATAATCAGATACGGAATAAAACATAGGTCGACAAAGTAAATACTTAAATTTAGAAATTATTATAGTATAATTTTTATCATACTAGATTTAAACATATTTCCCATCCACGACAGCAGAATTATAAATAACTAAAGTGTAAAGTGAAAAACAGATTAGTTGTAGCAAGAGTGCGTTTTATATACAGGAAATATCAGCATCCAATTTATATGTTAATTTCTAGGTATACTTATAGGCGGTCAATTTTACTATTGACGTGATGCTGAAAACCACTTAAAAATCCGGTTTGTGGTTCAGAAACTGTAAGCGGATAAACAGTAAAGCAACTTCCTTTAAAACTTTAAATAAAAAGTCGTCCAAATGAAATTTTCTTCTTAAAAATGAATCGGAATGCCTTTTTTTCGTAGAAAAATGGTCCAGTGAATAACCAAATATCTTAATATAAAAAAAAAAATGAACAACCAAAATTTTTCTTGACCGCACTACATAACCCTTACGTCGTCACCAGCGACAAATGCGAACAGCAGAAAAAATCAATAAGCCTCGCACTAGCGATGAACTAAATACATGCTATTTGCTTTGAATTATAGGCCGAAGAGTAAAAAAAATAAACGTACCTATAGCTATCTATAAGATACGAGTGTCAATCCGATTTGTTTGTTTAATTCTGGTTCTGTTTTTCTATAAAACTTTTACTTTTTATTCCAGATTTAGTTATATTATGTACCTATGCTATCGTGTTTTGTCATACCGCCCACTTTGGCTGCATGGCTTTGAATAATTTATTCAAGATATACAAAAAGAGCCATGATAAAAGACCTACCTTTTTGTGTTTTATGTTATATTATTTGTATCTTGAAGATTTCAAGGCAAATTGCTCAACCAAAGCAGCAATTCTAATGAAGGGAGTCAACCGACCGGACGTGTCTGGTGGTTAACTATGGCTTGTAAACAAAAACAAACAAAAAAAAACAATTCATGTCACACAAGAACTTCCTTTGGCCATTGTGGTTCTGGATGTGAAACAAAAAGTAAGGACATTATTTCCCACTCTCACTCGAACAAAGAGAGAGTGGTTTTTTGGTAATGTTTTGTGTTCAAATTTCAAACAAAAAAGATACTTCTTTTTGTATTGACAGGAAAATAATCGATGAACAGTAAAGTTTTTGAGTACCATTGTTTCCATTGTAGAATAATTAAGCACATCAAATTAAATTTTAATTTAGTTAACAGGATTCCTATTTAGTTATTCGTAAAATGTCAGTTTCATCTGTCAAATATGTGACATTCTGATTTTGAGAAGAGAAGGATGAAGTGTGAGAGTGTTTAAAAAGTCACCAAGCAGTAAATTGAATAAGAAGGAAGGAGGAAACCATTTTGTGAAATGTCATTCTAGAGTATAATAGTAATAGACATTTCCAATTTGACAAATCCTGCAAGTGAAGTAGGATTTTAATAAAACGACGACGCAAGGACATGCTTTGAAGGAAAATCTATAAGCAGTCAAAGTGTTAATGGTTCAACACTGAAGCACACAATGATATATGATGTGATACTATCTATTTTATTGAGTAGTGTGTTATTGAATTTTTGAATTACTATTCCTGTGGATCCTTTTAAATAGAATCAAAGCAAATTCGTGCAGTGATTCCACGAAAACAAGTTTTTTTTTTTTTTTGGGAGGGAATATGTTTTTAAAATGTCGTTTTTCCAGCTTCATAAATTTATTGAATAAAAAAAAATGTTGGTACCGAACAAATTTAAACGGAATACTTTGAAACCGTAGGGCAAACAAATTGTGTACCATGGAACTGACATACCAAAAAGTATCTCAATCTTTTTTAACAGAGTCCCCCCTCTAGCTTCATCTATATACGTAGTTCTCTTTCCTATAAAATATGTATCTCATACTCGTACACGTACATATTCTTGTACGTCAATTTCATATTTTATGATGGCTTGGTTGTTTGTTTTTGAGAGTAATACAAAATGTGTTTTTGCTGGTTGACATGTTTTTAACCAAAAGAAATACTCTCACATCATAACAAAGCATACAAAATAAATCTATAAAATACATTTAATAATGTCAAAACATTTTTTTCTTTTAAAAAGAGTCTAACGAAACATGCATCGATATTTTTAGATCAGACTGTAGGGTATACAAAGTTGTTGTTGTTTTTTTTTTTTTTGTGAAATTGTTATTGATGTTGAATTATATCGTACATTGAAATGTTTTATAACGAAATTTTGTTTTGTTTTGTGAAATGTTAATATACTTAGTTTTCTACGTAACTGGTAGCAAATAGTTTTAACGTTTTGAAATATTTAAAGCCCAAATTCAGTTGAAAGATAAATAAAATACCTACCCACCTCTGCTCCTTAGGATGGAACGGATCCGAGTGGTTCAATTAATAACCTTTGTATGCCCGCTTATTGAATACGCTTCCTTGCCAAGTATATTTCAAAAAAAAAAAAAAAAATTCATATCTCTTGATTTGCTCTTCGCGGTCTCTCTTGAAATGATCCTTTGATCCTGTCTCCTATTAAAATAGCCTTCGATTAATTTACCTGAACTCGCTACAAGAACGAAGGAAAATATCCAAAATTCTCTAAATTCATTGACTTCACTAGGGTTCCGTTGACTGTGGAATCCTTTACACATTTTTTTTTTTAAACACGAACTTTCGGAACCTTATACCTCTTCTATCTTCCTCAACATTGTACCTTATATGGCTCCAACGAAAATTTTTTTAAAAATTAATAAAAAGTCTAGTGGGTGTCATTGGTGGCCAATTCACGACGGCTACGAAGTAGAACATTGCCCTAAGCAGGAAATACACGATACAATTATCGTACCGATTATCATTTTATTAAAGTTGGTTCGAATGCAATGATTATATCGTGTGTGTACACGAAATGATAAGCTGTACCGATATCGCATAGTTGAATGCTGTCGACCGAAAACCAGATGTCGATGTCGTGTGCGACTGCTTTTATGTATATAAGGCACGTAGGGCGGTCCTTCTGAAATCGCATGACGTTAAGGTATATGATTCCATTTGGGACACAAGGATATGATTATCATCGTTCTCTTCTACAGCTCTCGTTTTTGACTTTGAAGGCCTCTCCAAAGTCGATTTCGAAAAAGTACAAACCTATGACACCGCCGGCCGCACTGGCCCAAAATCCACACCAAAGGGTAGTTTTCTGGAGATGCATTGTCCCCTAGTGATCCTCTTCCTAATATAATTTTTCGGCCAGAATTGGGTTCCTTTTCTAAACGCTCCGAAGTCCAGTCAGCGAACAAACGGCGTTGGGTACGGTCATGAACTTTGAGCTCATGAGCTAGTTATAAGTTATAAGTATCGTCGCAAATTTATAGCCAACTGAAATTCTGCGTAGCGAGGAATCGATTGCCTGGGGTTCTTCTGTACACTTTTATGAACCGTGTCGATGTTCTCGAATTGAATAATTCATTAATAAAAGTTCTGTTTGTTTAAGAGGTCGCAACAAAAAGTGAGTAGACAGATTTCAATGAAGTTGATATTTAGGGGTAGGTGTTGGCAGCATACAAATAGAACACAGAACAGCAAAGTACTATGTACATACATATGTACTATAAGCTGAAAGTCTCCTGATGCGTATTTCTTACTCGCGATTATAATTACTATAAGTTATGGATTCGTGAAAAAAAATTGAGATAACAATCACACGATGATGGAGAAGTCGAAGTGGGTCTTGAAATTCCGCCCGTCTGTCTGTCTGTCTCCTCTAGAGCATGGACGGATATGCCGGTTTGCTTCAAATTTGGTATTTACTATTTATTTGGCCCTCGGAACATATTTTTAATTTTTGCTCTAGGGCCAAAAATAACGGTATACCTGCCATACAATCGTGAAGAAAAAAAATTGATTTTTCCGAAAACGGCTCTAACGATTTTGATAAAACTTTCAGAATGCTATTTTTTAAGACAGTCTATCTTTTGTTTAGAAAAGATTTTTCAAAATTTGTCTTATAACGGTACCTCATATACAGGGTGATTGGTATAAGGTGTTATAAAAAGCCATAGCATGTATGTATTACAAAAATAATTATAAAACTAATTTTTTCAAAATTTTACGTTATTTAGTATTATTTTTGTTCTCAGAATTCAATGCTCCCATTGATTTTAAATCCAACACTGAAAACCGTATGGCTCTATGACTTTTTGTTGCCAAGCTATTCAAAAATAAACGAACCTACTTCTTCACAATCAAGTTTTTTGGTAAACTATAGATCCGATTTCAATAAAATTCTGGACACACTAAGTCATTCATAGCTTTATTAATATATGGGATTTCAAAATCCTCAAAAACTTGTTTTTTGATTTTTAATAATTTTTTCAACAAAAAATTTGGTTTTCGAAATATAAGTAATGTTGGAAACGGATATATTGAATTTTTTTAAAATTATTTTTTCAGATGTAAACTACAGATTGCCATATATTTGCATAAAATATATATATATATATATAATATAATATTTTTTCGAAAAGTTTTTCAAAAAAGACCTTTAAAAAAAAAAAACTGGTCTGACAAGCACAAAAAATGACACGTCAAAATAATCATAGCGCCGAAAATGTTGTGGAAATATGGTTTGGAACTACCTATAAGTACTTATTCCAATTCCATGCCTCAGGTAATCATCATCTGTTTAGTAAATGCGTCTTTAATATAGAACAAAAACAAAATTCCTAATGAGTTTTAGTAGCAGAAGATGGGGCATTCCAAAATGTGCCTTGTGTTTGAAATTTGGTTTCGTTTGCTGGGTTTCAAGCTTAAGAATTGGCTGGAAAGCAACACATTTAATGTTTGCTATTACAGAAAGATATACTGCCGTAACAATGCATTTTTGAAAAGTAATTACGGTGGTTAAAAAAATCAGTGGTGTTACGCTCAGAACTTACTTTGCATCCATAAAAGCTTGGTCCAAGATGATAGTGTTAATGTTCTTTTTCGTCCAAAAAACGGACTCGCAAACTCATACTTTAATACCTTAAATGTCAGTATCTGTTCACAGCCCACACAGTTATTATTATGAAAACAAATGACTCTTAAACACTAATTCTTTCGAATTTTCGGATTAAGAACCCAACTCACGCAAAAAATACTCCTCCAGCTATACTAGAATTTCTTGAACATCCATCAACGAACCAATCCATGCCCTTTAACACAGAACTCAAGTTTTCTACTTACAAACGGAAAGTACAAAGTGTATCAATTATCCAAATGTGGTTTTCGTTTTCTAAATAATGCCCACCTGGTTTATTATGTATCTTTTCTTTGCAAAAGATTTTTGTTCGGCAGAGCAGGTGACTAAAGACTTACCACCCGCACCCCAAAACAAATATTTTTGAAATAATGTAACGCATGCCAAGTTTCCCCTCGCGTTTTTGTTTTTATCTATTTTCTTACAGCTTTTTCAAAAAAAAAAAAAAAAAAAAAACTAACAATTTATTTCATTTTTATTTTCATTTCAGACTTTTTAGGTATGTACCGACAAAAACGAAATATTGCATTTCGACGCTGACAACCCCTTCTAGCTTATTTGTCTTAAGAAAGTAATGCATGAAATCGTGAGTAAATATTCGTTTTGAAATTAAATTTTTCCTTATCCCCCTTGGCTTTCGGAAAATCTTGCGCTTACATCTTTTTATAAAAACAAAAACCTAGAGCAACATCCTTTACATCAGCAAAAGCATGTTACATATACATACACAAACGAATTACACATGCCAGTCATGTTCAAATAAAATCTGTTCAAGATGTTTCTTTCTTTTTTTTTGTACCTATCCATTGCATATACGAAACAAGTATCTAGATTGTTTAATGGAACTTACACTAGTTCTGTTTCATCATGTTCGCGCCTCAAGACTTCTTAACTTTTTTTTTCTTTTTACAGCACAAACTGTGCTGCAATACTCTTTAGCAAATATTTTTACTTTGTTAACCTGCTATTGAACAAATATTTACCCGCACAAACAAATTAAAATTCTATCTCAAAGAAATTGATTGAGTAATTCTTTGACTTGGAAAATTAATCCCTTAAGATGACAAAAATTTACTTTCAAGAGGAAGGATGGGTTTCAAGAGGGTTTAAGCTTGAGGGAGTTTGAGAGCGAAAAGTTTTGGCGAAGAAGTCAACATAGAGAAGAAAGTTTTCATATTAATTTAAATAATAATTATAACACGTGCCGATTATATCTACTTTAAATCTGATATCCTGTATCCTTTAAACCCCTACATGCAAATCTAGCTGCACATGCATAATGAAAGGATACATCATGGCTGTTTGATTCGTATATAATGTTGTATTTTCCAGTTGACCGCCTTTTGCTTTTGGTGGAAGCCATTGTTTATATATGTTCATATGTATCCACCTTTTCGGGGATAATGTGCCAACTTCCGACTGTAAAGTTCAATAATACAGAAATGGCAATTGCTTCCTGAACTGTCTTCCGATGAAGATTCTAATGGCTGACCCGAAATAAAATGTATTAAGTGCCTTTCTTTGTTGTGTTTGGTTCTACCTTTATCTTCATGGCATAATTAAATTCTGAATTTTTGATATTATATTTGGAACGATAAATTTTTTTGCGAAAAAAAAACTTGAACGAAACTAAAACAGGATTTCCGAAAATTAAATTAAAAATCCAGTTTTTTAAATTTTTTTCGAAAACTCAGCATGCATACATATATATGTATGTGAGGTTCAAAAGTAAAAGTATACCTATCTTATGCCTGGATTAAACCTTCTTAAAACTACTATCATCTAGAAAAGTTGCAACGAGCCATTTAATATTTTTTTTTTTTTCGTAAGGTTTTATTTTTAATTTTGTATTTGAATTTTTTTTTTGTGGCACCCTGCTTAATCTTCCTAATTCCACCATAAATCTATGTAAGGTAATCAAAGCGTCCAGCCTAACTTATCTTTTCCAACTTCAATACACAACCTCCAAAAGTGCTTACTTTGTTTAAAACTGCCCATAAGCTCCCGATCCGACACAGTCATATTATAGTGAACCGTGCTGCGACGCGACGCTATGCGACATCTTGGTCCACAGTTTTAGCGCCGAGGAAATTGCCAAACTATTAACACCCCGTGGTAAGTGTGTCGGACTGCCACTCCAAAAGTTCTGGGTTCGATCCCTGACTCCACCAAAGTTCTTCTCTGGGGTACTGCCTCTTGCGAGGAAGTCACAAATCCTCCAAGAGTAAATCATGTCATGGAAAGGTCTCTTCCATTCCTGAAATTCCAAATATTCATCATAACGGTATTAAGATCCAAGACAAGTGCATAAAAAGGTCGTCGCTCTGCTTCAACAAGAAATTATATTTCCTGTTTATTTTTGCCCTTTGTAAATAACGTATAGTTTTGATAGTAATGTTTGTACTCTGAGTCTGGACTTCCATGTACACCAAGGAAGGTCCAAAGACACTGCCTCTCAAACACCTCAGAGCCATAGACTGGGATCACGGTATATATCTCGAAAATATTTTCAGAGCTGTTGATAAGAATGGTATGTATGGCTGATCCAGACAATGTGCCTGTCTGGAGTTTGCAAATACCTTTAATCAAGGATATGCCACCAAAAAAGATGGTGAGATCCCTTCATCAAGCGATGAAATCCATACTCAGGTACTATTTCTGTGTGTCATTTTTAAGTATTGTCCGAAACGAAAATGGTTTTTCTAGTTCTTAATTGTTCTATATTTTGACTTTTGAAAAACACCGCATGAGCCAAACCAAACGAAAAAGTCAACAGACCAACAGTCAGACAAAAAGACAATATTGTAGGACCAGCATGTTGAAGATATGTACTTCCATGGGTTCCGAAGTAGTTAGTGTGTTTGCTTTAAACTTGGTACACAGTATTATTATGACTTCCTACGCATGGTTTCTTGGATTTAGCGTTCTAGCTCTAAAACTAACGGTACCGGTACCTGCCATTTTGATTTTTTATGAAAAACTAATTTTACTCAAAAACGGCCCCTATGATTTTGATTAAACTTTCTGAATGGTGTTTTTTGTGTAAACTGTACATTTTGGTTGGAATCATTTTTTTCAGGAAAAGCTTTTTAACGGACCGTTTTTTTTTCAAATCAGATTTTCTCGTAAACCTATTGAAGGATTTCGATGAATTTTTTTTAGTGTGGAAGTCCTTTTATAAACGGAATAATATTAATTCTTAAATTTTTCAAAAAAAAAGATTTTTTAAGTTTAAAAAAAAGTTATTTTTTTTTTAATATGTTTGGTTTTTTTTCAAAAATATTTTGTTAAATTTTTTTAAAGTTTCATCTTACTGATAAAAACTACAAAATACTAAAATTGGACATCTACCTTAGGTACTGAAAACAAATTTGGAATATGTTTTCGAAAAGATTCTTTAAAAAGAAAAAAATTTTTTTTTTGAAAATTTAGTCAAAATATTTGAAATTTGTCTTCAAATTAAAAACAGTACAAAAACAAGATCGCTTACTTCATTTTTCCCAAAATAGTTTTAACTAATGGTTTTTAATTCATTAATGAAATTTAACATGTTTTTTTCTCTGCTTACCTTTTTTTCAAAATCAGTCGTGCACAGTGCACTTTATTAAGAATGTGAAAGATGCCATTCAGTTAACAGTCCCTTTCCTCCTGCACAACTGTGTGATATGCTTCTGGCTGGGCGAGTGTGGCAGACATAGGAGGTGACGACTTGCAAAACCTCTTCAGGATAAATTTCTCTGAAACTGTTTCCCTGCCTTGCCACTTTCAAACTTTCTAGTATTTTTTCAAGATATTATTTGAAACTAAAACCAAAATATATTAAAGTTCTTGTTTAATTTCCAATTTCAACACCTCTGTGGCACCTTTTTCAGCACTTCGGTTATTTAAAAAAATCTTTTGACGTTTCTTACACTCCTGGAATATTGTTTCCAAGAGCCACGACCACACCAAAGTGAAAGTTAATTCTTAATTTGGCTTAGAGCTTAGTATGACTTTTTGTATACCCTATTCCATAGAATGGGTATATTGTATTTAGTGTGGAATTTGTAAACTGGAGAAATAGTACCGTTAGGTATAGAAAAGTTTATATATTCTGACCGAGAATCAAAAGCCTAATCGATTTAGCCATGTCCGTCCGTCCGTCCGTCCGTATGTATACTCTCTAAAAGTCGTAATGTTTGAGCTATAAAGCTGAAATTTGGTATATATAATCTTCGGTTCAAGAGCAAAAGTAACTTCTTGAACCGGTAAAACCCGCCCACAAACACGCCCACAATCGCCATTTTTGATGAACAACCTCAATTTGGTAAAATTAAATTATGTTTTTTGTACAGACGACAAAAGCATAACGCTAAAATTTTGCACACGTAAGCTTTAGGTAAACCTTCTTCCAATAAAATAAAAATATTTCAGTTTGGGCGTGGCTGACGCCCATTTTTCATACAAAACCATCAATATTTTTAAGCCGAAAGGCAATAGAATAATTGGTTATGGGATAATTTAGAGCGCCCGCATAGGGCCAGTAAGTTATGTTAAATAGATATTTAAGTTTAAGGTTTTTGGTCTAGCTGTTAATTAAGATTAAGGAATGAATTTAATAAAAACTGAATTTGAAAAAAAAAAAAAACATCAATATTGTTTTTATAAAATAACAATTGTTATATTAAAACGAAAAACATTAAATTTTGTGGGTATTACTTGCATATAAACATCTTGTGTAAGAAATCAAATAATTTGATATTGGGCGTGGCTGACGCCCACTTTTCATTAAAAACTATAAAAAAAAAATTTTTGTAAATAAACGGTATTTATAATGAATCCGCAAGCCAAAATTTTGCGTCTCTTAATAGAAACTAAAAAGTTTGTGTATGAAAAGAAATTTTTGAATTTTAAGCGTGGCTTACGCCCACTTTTCACGAATGAACGAAAAGCGTAGTCTCAAAAATGTAAGTTACTTCCAATATTCAACTTAAACCTCTTCCTTCCGTTCGCTATTTGAAAAATATATCTCTACATTTTGTTGTGTACATTTTTTCAATACGCCCACTTTTAAAGGCGTGATTTTGATAAAATACCTTTGTTCAGGTAAGATTGTTTAAAAACTACTCGATTCAGCTGTAGTTTTACACATATGCCTAAATACTGACTGATGATCAAAGCTCAGTTTGTGGTTCAAATTTACAAGACACGCCCACTTTTGAGGGGCGTTTCCGTGTATGTATTAATTTTTTAACCTTTTTTAACTATCGGTCGCAGTTTTGAAGTAAAAAGATGAACACTTCCTTAGTTTCTTAGCAGAGTGTGGTCCAAGAATTGTTCATTGTACATTCAGAATCAAATTTTTAAATATTTACGTTTTGTCTTGTTTTGTTCAAATCGATCTGCAAGAATAAAATTGAATGTCACTGAGCTCATACTAACTGCCTTGGCAATAAAAAGTCTTAACTTTGGGCGTGGCGCACGCCTTTTTTTACTGTACCAGCACTAATTGAACATCACACCACACAAAATTAATGTTATTGAGTTTTTTTCTGTCTGCTAAAAAAGAATTTTGTTTCTGAAACTGAAACATCGGTTGGCTGCGGGAGGCAGACGCATACTCATACAGAAATATAGGTAATAGGGTATCCAACGGTTCGTTGCAAACGTACTGTAGCTCTCGCTTATGTTTTTACTGTCAACCGCTCAAATAACAGAGAGCTGCTATTCTGTATACGAGAAATAAAAGAGTAAGGAAAAATAGTACCCAAATTGATTTTATTCAGAATTGTTACCGTATGAACCTTCGGCTAAAGCTCACTCGAATGGTTTATCCTTTTATTTTTCTAACTGCAATTTGAAACCCTCATAAATTGTGACCTTAGCCCACTTAAAGATGAAAACTTTAACGTCTGCATTTTGTTTGAAAGATTAACGAACAATTTATAGCCACTCATTGTTGGTGAAAGAAAGATAAATTAATGTCAACATTATCCCCCACCGTATAGTTTAGCCTTCCAATATTCCCTTGACAAAGAATACCTATCTTTTTCTCTATACCTATACTATAATAGCCCTCCTACGATGACATAGAACCTACATATAACTCGCATACAGGTGCCCTCATCTTCTAAATGCGGGACACAATGTGAGTTGCAACTGCAACTAAATGCAATTCTTCACCTAAAGGCCATAGAGTCATGAGATGTGTGTGTTCTGCCAAATGTACAATGTGCATCCGCAGGAGCAAGAGGGATACCTACATGCAACATAAGAATTGTTCGTTAATAGATATAATCCTTTGGGAAACACACGCTTCTTCCATGGACATGGACACAATATTCCAGCAACAATAACAACAACAACAACGGAATGATCTACGACCAGCAACAGAATGAATTATTAACCCGCGGTTTAATGGGAATAAATTTAATCGTGTCAACATAATTCAAAGCAATCAGCGCGAGTGGAAGAAAACCCAGAGATTCTTAAATTGACGATTTCTTAGATACAGGAGTAGCTTTCTGTAAATTGTTTTCTAATGGCATTGGCTGCTTCCATAAAAATGTGAAACAAAAAATAATTTTATTTTTGTATGTCCTTTTGTGTGTGTGTGTGTATGTTTTGGTCGGGATATTTTGATATGCAATCATCACCCTCATCTTGAGGGAGGAAAATGAAAAATGTTTAATATTTTCAACAATTCAATCAATATCAGGGTTAAAGCTCGCAAGATTATGTTGCCAAGGTTTATCATGGAAAACGTATGAATGCATTTTTATTCGAAGAATTCCTGTATGGAAAAGTATAGTTTATGGAAATTCGGATTCCGTGCAGTATATATGCATTTATCTCTCCTCACTGATTTTTATTGATATTTGATATCAAATTTAATATTTTTTTATTTAACGAGGACGAACGTTCCATAAACACGGGAGTAAAATGTTTCCCGTTGATTTCTTTTTATTTGAATATTTAATTCTGAATGAATTTTCATCGGAATCAGCAAATATTGTAATTTTTGTTTTATTTATTTTTCTTTTCCTGAAATGGTACCTGCAAGTATTTCATTCGTGAAAAAGAGAATTTCGAATAACAATCATATAGCAGACTGGATTACTGAACCAATATTATTGCAATACGCCTCCCTATATGTGTGGGACCTACACTGACTGTAGGTTCATCAGCAAATCATCCTATTTGAAAGTATTGACTAGGACAGCCACAACTTAAGCAACAAGAGAAGGTATAGAACTTTAAGTTTGCAACACTATTTTAACTGGCGGCCATATTGTCAGCTGTCAAGTGATTTATTTGAAGTTTGGTTTAGCATTTCAACATGAATAGACTGACGTCTGAACAACGCTTTCAAATCGTGTGAATTTACTTTAAAAATCATGGTTCTGTTCGAAATACGTATCGCGCACTACGTTTATTGTATGGTGTTTAGCGATGAAACTTACTTTTGGTTGAATGGATACGTCAATAAAAAAGCTGCCGTATTTGGAGTGATGATAATCCTCAAGTGTATATTGAGACACCGTTACATACACAAAAACTGACTGTTTGGTGTCCTGGGTTGGTTTAACAATTGGTCCGTACTTCTTTAAAAACGATGCTGGTCAGAACGTTACAGTCTATGGTGACCGTTATAGAGCCATGGTTGCTGACTTTTTCGATCATCAACAATACGGCGCAACATGTCACACAGCTCGTGATTTGTAGAAGGAAAAGTTCGGTGAGCGCGATTTAACGCCGCTTGACTACTTTTGTGGGGATATGTGAAGTGGCTAGTCTACTATGATATTCCCGAAATGATTAACCACTTAAAGGACAACATTCGCCGCATTATTGCCGACATACGGCAACAAATATGGGAAAAAGTCATCGAAAATTTGACCTCCAGATTAGGCTACGTCCGAGCCAGCCATGGCGGTCATATTAAAAGTATAATGCCCGAGGATTATCTTTCGAATAAAGTAAATTGCATGCCAATTTAAAATCAATTATCTTTGTTTTCCCACATATATTTCTATAAGTTTCGACACCTTTTCTGTTCACAATAGACTTACAGCCGTCTAACTTTCATTTTTCTTCCGAAGCTGTCTCGTCTATCGAGTCTGTCTCGAATAAACAAATTTTATTTCTTATTGAATTGTATGTTTAATTTTTTTTTTAATCCTCAGTACCTTACCTTACCTACCCATGTACCTACCAGTTGTACAATTACCGCGTTCAGCCATAAACCTCGTTTTTAAATTCCTGATGAAAAAACGAACCGACATAAATCGTTTTCAAATTTTAAACCGAGGTTAAACCACTGTTGTCTCTGGAAAACTATCCAGCAAAATGGATCCGACCAAGTAGGGTTGATATCATTATCCAACATTTTTTTGATGAAAACATTTTTTTTTTAACTTTTCTGATTTTCGAATTCGTTTTAAATTTCCTGGAAAAATGTTACGGAATAAGACTCAATTTGTCAACAAAATACCTGCATACCGTACTTCGGTTTCGTTGGATTTCGGCCTTTAGGGAAATAACTTGTTCGTTTTTTGCGAATTAGGGTTGATTTTTCAACGTCCACAAAAATATATCCGTAAATAATTTAAAAATATTTTTATTTAAGTTTGGCCTTGCTGTGTATTTTTAAAACTAGTGCCAGAAGTAAGTTATATAAGGAAAAATATATTAATTATGGTTTGGTGACTAAATAATTAAGCCAATTGTAGTTTTTCGTAAAAATTTACCTACATACTTATTGGTGGAAAGTTGAGTTGTTTTTATTAGAGAAACAGAAACTGAAAATAGAGTTTTTAGAATTTGTGTGAGTCTGTCTGTCTATATCTTTGCACGGGCATCTTGCAAAAACTACTGCATGGAAAAAACTGCTGTGATGGGCTAACCATTTATATTGGATCAGAAAAAAACAACAAAACAATATTTAGCATTTAGCTTTGTTTCATCAAGAGCAGGCATTTAACAAAGAAATGAAGCTCTATAATAGAATAAAGGCGGAAAGAACAGAATTACACAAAGCTAAACAGGAATTGTAAATTAGAACATAGTACAGGGTTTGCCAATAAGAGATGTTATTTTGATATTCAAAAAAAAATGGCATTTTTTGAGATAAATGAACGGATGTTTCTAGCCGCCACGGCTACGCTTGTACGCTTACACAACAATATCCTTTTCATGAAATTTTCCATCACCAAATCGCAAAGTGGCTGCTGTATGCCCTCAATAGCTTCACGAATTCCATTTTTGAGGTCTTGAATCGACACTGGGCTGCTGGCGTAGACCTTATCTTTAAGGTTTCCTCAATGAAAGAATTCGCAAGGTGTTAAATCACGAGATCTCGGTTGCCAATTCTGATCACCTCTTCGAGAGATAACACGGTCCGGAAACTTTTCCCGTAAAAGATCAATCGTTTCGTTGCTTGTGTGGCACTTAGCGAAGACTTGTTGTAAGTAAACGTTATCTAGATCAATACCATCCAATTCCGGCCGAACAAAAATTATTACCTAATCATCTCCAGGGCCGGACAAGCTATACGTGCAAGCGGTGCAAATGCACAGGGCGCTGAAACCAATGGGCGCCTTGGGCGAGCGTTTAAATAGTCACCTCGTAACCACTACCTTCTTTTTTAATTCTCATTTATTTGTGTAGCTCACACCAATATTGATATTCATAACTAACAGCTAATTTGAATTTAATGACAGATATACAATTATGTATTAACATAATATCAACTATTCCAAAAATTAATCCATGTTTACATTTTTATTCACACCCACCCCACAGTCCCACAGTAAAAACAAAACTTTATCTACCAAGTTAGCTTCAATAGATACCTACCTACCTAGCTATATGCTATTTTTCTCTTTATAAGGCATCACCACGTATGAGAAATTTTATTTTATTTTCATAACCCACCCCTATGCAGTGTATCATAAAAAAAATGTCAACAGCATAAATACAGATAATTAACAGTGTGCATGTTGGTAACATGCACACGATGTCAGTGCTTCTATATGAAATCAAAGTGAGCAAAGTTACTCAACAGAAATTCTGAGGTACAAAATTCATACTCATGTACACAACAGTGTGCAAAATTAAAAACTGCACCTATGAATTTTAACTCTTTCGGTTGAGTGTTTTTTGTACTATGTTTAAGTTTGTCAATGGCTTCTCTTTATGAGTGTAATCTTATCACTCGTCTGGAGAGATGAGAGATGACAAAGGGTTGAGTTGGAATTTAAATATGGAAATAATGAGTGATGACTGATGATGATGCGATGACTAATGATGAGGTTTGTCGTTTGTCGTTATTGAGTGAATCTTTTTTGTTCAATTTTCTTTTTCTCTTTTTTTTGTTCTTGTCTGCCGCTGCCAGTCATTGTTTCCATTAAAAAAAAGAATTTTTTGACTAATACAGGGTAATCGGTGTTAGCAAAGATACCTAATATAACACAAAATACTTGTTGTATTATTTTTGGTGTGAGGTTGTTTAATGAGCTAGAGCGAGTAGGTTGAGTTGAGACAAGAAAAACATCGTATGGAAGGGGGGTCTATTTATCACCGTTTAGACAGGAGGCGCAATTTTCTAAAAATATGACTTAAATTGGAACAAAAATAATTAAAAAATAACGGTAACTCCTACAATGCCATGTCATATCTTTTTGTAAAGCCAGAAATTTCCTCCTTTTTAGTGTTTTTAAATAAAGATATTTTAGTGATCAGTTTTCAAAATATTAACTTTCAAACTCAAAATTATAGCAACAAAAAATAGAAAACAATTTCAAACTATTTTTTTTCAAAATTTGATGTATTCAAGTATTATTTTTGTTGTCAAAACTCAATGCTCTTATTAGTTTTGGGTCAGACACTGAAACCCGTATGGCTCTATGACTTTTTGTTGCTAAGCTATTCAAAAATATCCGAACCTTCTTGTTCATAAGAAACACACAAAAATTTGCATTACTTGTGCCATCTCGTAAGGCTAGATTTTCGTGTTGTTTTTTGCAGAAATAGGTTCTTTTATTTTTTAATAGCTTGGCAACAAGAAATCCTATAGACATACGGTTTTTAATGTTGGACTTGAATCAAATAAGAGCATTGAATTTTGGCAAAAAATACTAAATAAGGTAAAATTTTGAAATAAAATTAGTTTGAAAATTTGATTTTAACTTTTTTTTTTTTAATTTTGAGTTTGAAAATTAATATTTTCACTAAAATAAATATTTTTCAAAACAAAATAGGTAAAACAAAGAGGTTTTTGGCCTTAAAAAATGGCATAGCATGGCGTTGTAGAAGGTATTTTTTTATTTTTTAATAATTTTTGTTTCCAATTTAAGTCATTTTTTAAGAAAATTGCCCCTCTCGGCTAAACGGAAGAGAATAGACCCCCCCTCCCACATGAGTTTTTTTTTGTCCCAACCCAACCTACTCGCTCTAGCAGTTTGGCACACCTTAAGTGAATTACCCTTCATAAGCTTTCGCCTATGAAAATTCACAAACTGTACGTTACACAATCTACCTCAAATATATCTTGTATATCTCCTATAATTTTGTAATATATTTTTTGACTTAATTTTATTTAAAAAAACGCATTGCAAAGTATACCCCTTGGGTAATGAGGAAATGACTTCTTCCAAAAATCACCGCAATTGAGGGCGCCAATGATAAAGCTTGCACAGGGCGCTAATTTAGCTCGGGCCGGCCCTGATCATCTCTCGATAGCGCAATTTATTCACCGTAGCTGTTGCTCCAGCCTCATTTCGAAAAGTAAGGTCTAATGACCCAGCTGGACCATAAACCCCACTAAACAGTTACTATAGTAACTATAGTTAATGATGGAGAGGGCTTTTCAAAAATAAATCTTGCGTTTTCCAAGCCGACAGTTTTGCTTGTTGACGTAGCCACTGAGGTGCAAATGGGCCTCATCAGTCGAGATGATTTTTCGATGAAATTCTGGATCAATTTTTATTAATGGCGTAGTTGCTACTTGCTACAAGAGAGACAACTACCGAAATAACGGGCTATTCAATATAACACCTCTTATTGTAAAATCCTTTATATACCTACTCGTACACACTTCAGGACAGTAATTATTGGCTGCTAAAAGTAGCTGCCATAAATCATAGAATTTTGAAAAAAAAAGTGAAGCAGTCGAAGTGTGAGGTGTACCGGTCCATAACCGTGTTCTTATAGAACAAATCGATGCTGCCACTTATCCGGTGGAGTTTCTTAACTCTCTTTCTCCCACGCATAACATCCTCGGTAAAAATATTTTTAGTAATATTAAAAAGAGTGTAAGAGCAAGCTTAAGGATCTAAAACAAAAAATATCAATAGTCCACTAGACAATAAGGGTTTTCCAAGCTATTTTGAGATTCCGCGCAAAGTAAATTCTTCCTTAACCGAAAACAAATATTGGCTATACTATCGATGAAACCATCTATCAGGGCCGGATTTAAGGGAGGGCATATGCGGCAACTGCCCCGGGGCCCCACAAGAGGCCAATATTGGTAACCCATTAGAAAGAGCATGCAAACTAAGGGAGTGGCCATGTCAATTACCTCTTCGTCCACGATTTACGAAAAACTGATCAGTTCTATGGGTGATAAGGTACTAATTGAGATAGCATCCAGACAAAAAAAATATTTGTCTGTATCAGTGGATTATATAGACCCAAATTTTTAGGTGACCATCTAATAGACATTCTGGATTGCCGCGGCAAATCATATGACAATGCTGCAAATATGAGATAGAAAGGGATGCAGGCTCTTATTTTGGAGAAAAATATTTATCGGCGTTTGTACCAAGCTTAGTTGATTTTGTTCAGAATTTAAATACGTTTTTCACATCAAGTACAGAAAGATGCCCAATTCTGACTGAAAAATTATCGAAGAAAAAAGGGGTAAAAGTTTTACCTTTTAAAAAAGCTTAGCGACACCCGGTGGTCTTGTTGAACTGAAGCTACGAAGGCCACTGTAGACAACTATTCAGAAACCAAGAAACCGCTTTATTTACAATTTTTTGGAACAATATCTTGGACCGTTTCTACGCTACAAACACGATTTTACAGGTCCCGAAAGTAATTCTTGAATCTGCAGTGCGTGCACTAGAATCATTGAAAACATTCGTGGAATCCGAAAGAAACAATTTTGATAAAAACGAGGAAGCAGCCAAAAATAGCACACAGTAATCAATATGTACAATCGCGCACGAGGACAAGAAATGTGATTTTTAATCCGTTCGATCATATGAAAGCGCAGGACGCAAATCTGTCACCGAATGAGAAATATAAAGTATCCGACTTCATCCCAGTAGTCGTCGACCAGCCATGCGTTTCTCTGACTAAAAGGCCTCCACTTCTTTGTTGCTCTAGGGCCCCAGACCTCCAAATTCGGTCCTGCCTTCTATAGTGGATTCTAACGAAAGAATTGTCTTTCAAGTTTCTTTCTATTTTCCTGGAATTTGTTCTATCAGTTCTTGTAGAAATAAATGCAAACAAATCTTATATGTATGATCTCTTCTGTGAATTGACAAACTTGCTTGTAGCTAGGATACTTATGAGAAATTTCGAGCTCTACAGCTCAGTTTGGAATGCTTCCTTTCATAAGATTTTTTTGACAAAACAAAACAGATGTATTAAATCTTGTTCCCAAAGTTTTGACAATCTTCTTCGATTCTAAATAAAATTTAAAAATAATTTGAGTCCATTGTTGTGATAAAATAGTTCCGAAGAAATTATAAATACTTCCTTTTTGGTTAAAAGTTCAGAAGGAAATGTAACGATTAAGAGATAAATCGAATGCAATAAATGAAACCTATAGGGATTCATTTGAATTTGAATTCAATCATCTCCAAACATAAATGTACGAGTATATCATTTGAATTTTTAAGTTCTGGAAAAAAAATTGATATGCACCCGAAAACGTATTCAAAAGATACTATGTGTCTGTAAATTGATATTTTTAAATTTTGACCCTTCCCTATGCAGTATGTATTTCTTTGCCGTAAAATTTCAAATAACGTTTTAATTGGATGCTGGAAATGGAATGGTCAATTTTTAGGGCAACATTTAATTGAAAATAAAATGATTCCATTTAGTCTCCGTGACCAATTCCTACCTAAGGCATTGAGTGCACTTTATCCAATAAAAAATACTTATCTTGTTTCTTTAAAAAAATTCTGAAACAGAAAAGAAAATGTCTTCCGGTTTCTCCTTTCATTTGATGAAAACAAAAATAATTGGATTTTGTGTGGATTTTTTGGCACGAGACAATAACTTGGTTCATAGAGTTCATAAGTCTCTAAATATTTAAATTTTCTGAACAGGTGCTTGAGAGGCTTCCAAACTTTCATACGAAATTTTTCTGATTAGGTGTTTCATATATGGATATACATGAAGGAAAAATGTCTTTCTGGGATCACTCGCAGAATCGTCATTTCGATAGTTAGTACCTACTCGGGAACAAAAATCGTATTTTCATCCAATAAATCATATTGGCTGCTTAAATATTTAGTATATTTCCCCCCATAACTTACTTAGTGGATTCTTATTTTCTAGCCTGTATCTACTTTTCAGGATCAATAATTTCGTGGTTACAAGTTGATAGCGCTGGCATTTGACACCTGTCAAACTCTGCTGTCATCTGAAGTGTCATTATGTTAGTTGAATGTTTGCCCTTTACAACAATGGATCACTAAAGAACAGAATAACGACTTAAAGTTATTAAAACATACTTCAAAATTCGTGGGTGTTAGAAAAACAGACATAACTGCCGATATTTCGAACAACGTACCAACATTACTCAAGTTATGGAGATACCGCCCGAAACGTGCGAAAAAAGAAAAAATTACCCTGTTTACTCGACTCGCGATTAAAAAATCTCACGAAGAAGTATTTGAATATCTGAGAAACAACAAGAACGAACTATCACTAACATTTTGCTAAGTTTTTGACCTCGAGGGCCCTGTTTAAAAAGAGAAGGGGGAACACTGCCAATTTTTCGTAGAGCGTTAAATTTGTTATTTTTTTTTTGTATGCTAATTTGTTGCTGAAATATGGTTCTTCGAAAACCACGGATTTTGTATCAATTTGAAAAATGACTTGTTTTTCAAAGCGCCAAAATTGTATAAAATTTAACGCTCTACAAGTCTAATATGCTTTTGCTGTAAGACGTAAGGAAAAAAAAGTTGTAGAGGGCAGAGTTGAAGCAAATTGGTCCATCCGTTTAGGGCTTAGGCTGTAGAGGTGCGAACAGACTGACAGACGGACGAAATTTCCGGACCCACTTTTTTCGACTTCATCATCGTTATGTCTTGTGTTATCGTTATCTCAAACTTTTTTTGCACGAATTTATAACTTGCCTTATAGTAGGGGAGAATGGGTCTTAAAGTAACAGGGGTAAGAAGTAACAGCTAACAAAAAACAGGGATCTCATTAAAATTAAGAATTGCGTGAAGGAGACAAATAATGTGCATCTCTTCCATATCTACCAGCATACATACTTCAGATGTCAATTGGACGTCGTCAGCGAGAAAAGTTCTGTGGTGTTCCCAAAAAATAGCACTTTTCTAATTTTTTTTTTGTCCTCCTCCCACGGAAGAGATAAGAGTAGTAGTAGTAGTTTTTTTGCAAACATCCATTTGAGTTTTGGTTGTGTTTGTAAGTAGGTATGTATATGTTTTTTTTTTTTTAATCAGCTTTTCATAAAATAGTAATTGGCTTAAAATAATATTTTATTGTTTTTTGAAGTGAAACTTCTTTAGAATCGTTGTGATTTCAAACCGGATGCAACGAAAAAACGACAGGTAAGAGACACAAATACAAAAATGTGTAGGATGAAGCCAGGATAGAATGAGACAGAAATATACAAACTATTTTATATTATCGGTCTCTCCTCTTTGTCCCATACTTCGTAGCGTCCCCACTCCCGTCTTCTAAGCATAGTCGCCTGTAATTTGTGAGCCAGAGCGAGAGAGCAGATGTCGGTGTGTATGTATATTGCACACTGTTTAATACGTTCTTGTATTTGAGCATTTAAAGTGTGTTAGTGTATGCGAAAACTACGTGAGCTACTGTACACTGTATGCGGCTGCGTATTACAGCTTTTTAGTAAGATGTCAGCGTGGTGTGTTATTATTGAAGTGAAACTTCTTTAATATCGGGGTAATTTGAAACTCGACGAAACGGAAATGCAACATGACACTTTTAAGCAAATATGTAAATCAATTAAAAAAAAAAATATATCGCAACAAGTCTGAGAGAGAACGAATGAAAAAAAAATTATGACACAGTATTTTATATTCTAGCTCTCATTTTCTCCTATCATACGTTTTGCCTCTCACTCAGGTCTACTAAGCATTATGTTAAACAAAAGCGAGTGAGCAGGCGCGTTGGTACGATTAAGTTAGTATGTTTGTTAATATAGGTACGTGATTTGAATGCTCTCTAACAAGAAAAGCTTTACAAAAGGTTTCAATAAACTTAATTCAAGAAGAATGTAAAATTCAAACAAATACATAACAAAAGTATTTATAAAAAATTGGCATTCAAAAAATTATTTAAATTTTAAAAAAATATCCTGAATTTTTGAAAATAGTCAGTTTTCGAATATTTTTTTGACTTGCTTTAAATAGTGGCGTCCTGGAGTTCATACTTTAAAAGGGAGTCAAAAGGACGCAAAAAATGTCGGTACGTCTGTATGCTTGAATATGTGTTGAAACTTTTGTATTTGTACAGATACGTGTTGAAAGCATTTAGTCATACATAACATAAGGTTTGAAAGTAATCCGAAAACTGGTGCTGGGTGGCTGAGTATTTCATCTCATTCTCTCGTAAATTAGGTATACCCACTTCTTTGAAGTTTCACTTCAACCGAGTGTGAATTACGCACACACATTTTTTTTTTTTTATAATTCTTGTTACAACTTACGTATGTTACAACGAGATCCATTGTCGGGGAAGGCTGTAAAGACATGTTTTTCCTCAGTGCAATATCTAGACATCTTCTGAGCAGACTTTGTTTAACTTTTTTGGTGAATCTTGTAGCTGAAACATGGTTCTTAAATCTTTAAAATATTTGGCTGGCTTATTTTCAAAACCTTAGGAGCTACATATGTTTTCGTAAAAAGTGTTACTTTAAGCCCCACTCTCCCCTACCTATATCTAATCGCAATTAAAAATATTATTGAGGAAAAACCGGAGCAGGGTCGATAAGCTTGCGCCCCCCTCTCCTTTTTCCACAGGGCCCTCGAGGTGAAAAACTTAGCAAAATGTTAATTAACTATCCCTGAACAAAATCACCAAATTTCATTAACTTCCGACCTTTTTGCACCTAAATCTCCTTTTTTCGACCTGTCAACTGGACTATTTATATTTAGTCTACTTTAAATTCTTTAGCAACCAAGAAATGGTGAATTTGGTCGGGAATTTTTGACTCGGATGTGTATTAGTAGGCATTTTGTAAGTCGGTCGTTTGTCGGCATTTGTGATGGAATGTTAATTATGACATTGCCTTGATGACATTATAGTTATAATATCACATTACCATCTTATTCCAACTCAAGATACAAATTATTTCATATAGATAGGTTGAATCTTTTTTAAGAAACCTCCACCTTTAATTTGTCGTAAATTTTGTTTCCAACAAAACATTTCCACCCCAGAAAAAAAATATTCTTATTTTAATTAATTTCTTGTTAAAGAAACCATTTTCCTCACGTTGCATTATTTCTATCTTACGAGTAAATGGTATCTGCGGCAAATGCAAGGATTCTCATTTTATCCTTCAACGTTTAATTTATCCTCATCACAATGATCATTGCTTCGTTCTTCATTTACTAATTGCACCTTTAAATGCAACCTCAGCTCAGCAGTTTCATTTTAAATATCCCTCCTTACTGTTTTTGTTTAGATTCAGAGTATGATGCACCAGGCACACTCACTATTCCTGGCCATGTTTAAGTAGGATGAGTTATTGTTCTTCTTCTCCATTTTGTTTTTACTTGCGATTATATGTACTATAAGGCAAGTTATGCATTCGTCGAAAAAAAAAGTTTTGAGATAACAATCAAACATGACATTACGATGATAGCGAAGACTAAAAAAGATGGTCTAAAATTTCAGTCCGTCTGTATGTCTGTATGTCTGTATGGATAGAACCCTACAGCCAAAACGGGTAGGCCGAAATGCTTCAAACTTGGTATATAGAGTTTTTTAGGGATTGTACAGAGGGGAAATTGAAATTTTTTTTTAGCTCAAAAACGGTACTTGCCATATAACCGTTACGTTAAAGCTTATTTTTCTCGAAAACGGCTCTAACGATTTTGATTTAAAAAAATCAGTGTAGCTTTTAGGTACGACCAATCATATGGCTGAAAAAAAGTTTTAAAAATGTTTAAGAACGGTACTTTCCATAGGACCGTTTGTTTGCTTTCGACTATCTCGAAAACGGCTCAACCGATACTTTCGAAATTTCACACATATATAGGTGTAGTTAGCTCAATTTATACTGCATACCAATATTTTTGGAAAATGTTTTTTTTGTATTTTTAAAAGCATTTTTTAAATTTAAAAATTTAAATTTAAAATTTAATATTTTGAAAACTGCTTATTAATTTTTTTTCAAAACTTACAAATTATTGTATTTTCCGAATACCTATGAATTGGCGTTTTTGAATTTTTTTAAACAAATTTTTTTTTTTCAAAGTTTTCAAAAAAATTTTTTTTTTCTCAAAAACCGCTCCACAGATTTTTATAAATTTATTCTCATAAATTCAAATTTATTTAAGAAACAAAATGGAATACTTTTTTTCAGCTCAAGTTAGTTTAAGTATTTTATTTAAGAATTTTGAAAAAAAATATTTTTATCAAAATCTCAAGCCCCAGACCACTGTCACAAATTAGAGCAAGTTCGTGCGACCCAGTTGTGCATTTTATTTTTGTATTCAGTGGCAATTGCAGAAAAAAATAAATCTTTAAAAGGATATATTTTTAGTTTAAAAAAAAAAAACTGTTTACAGAGCATAAGAAAAATATTATAAACCAAACCTATTCATTAGGCCTTTATAGGCACATGAAAGTGTTTATTTTTTTATTTTTTTCATATTCTAAACCATTAAAAGGTGGGTTCTTTTGAAAGCTCCACGCTCCATTGAAATATTTTTCTCATCACTTCACTGTGGGATAAAATATTTTTCAAAGGAATTCTTTAAAATATTAGGGATGCCTTGCACTTACAGTACAGATACTAAAAACTTACCGACCGACTGACGACGCCGACATTTGATTGCTTGTTTGTTTTATTGTAGATTTTTCTGCTGGTTCCATTAAAGGATCCCACCATTAAATTATTTCTATTTCGCATCCTTTTTTGATAAGATTAGAGAATCACTGTTGGGGTGTGAATGATATTTCTTTCGTTTGATTTGATGTGTTATGCATGAAACATGACAAAGCAACTATGTGTGTATGTTCTACGTAAAGGACTCAAAGTAAAATTATTTTAAGACACATTCCTCTTTCTAGGGATGACATGGTGTGGTGATGGCGGTGAGATTGTATCCATCTTCCCCCAGCATGATGTATCTATTCAAATTAAATTATACAAAGATATAGGTATCTAAATGAAAATCCTTGTCTGTCGTAGGTAAAGAGGGTCCTTTTCTCGTAATTGCTTTGCTTTTTTTTTTGGCTTTTCATGGTAGATGTTTTTTTTTTTATGGATGACTTCTTACTTTGAAAACAAGGGAAGAAACTTTTTTCAATTAGTATAATTAGGTTTTAATCATTCTGGAGTTCACTTAGGATGAACCATTTTGAGTGATATATATATTCTTAAAATTTAAAAATTGTTACTATAAATTTTCGTTTACAGCGCCCATAACTCATACTTAAAGGAAAAGTGTTCCAACTTTGAATTTTATTTTCATGGTAAATGCCAAACAAACATTACCAATTTATTCTCGTCCGTGTGTATATAAAAGCCTTTGCTTTTAACTTTTTAAGAACTTAAGTATTGCTTCATTGTTGTTCACCTATCATGGCTCAACTAAAGCGTGATTATCCAAAGCCTTGTTTAATCCTGCTGTCGTTTCGTAATCCAAGTAGTCGGAGATCTCCCACTACCTAGTCACATCGAAGAAGAGGTCTACCTGGAATGTTGGTGTACTTCCGCTCTAGATAGCCCAACCATCTTAGTCGTTGAATTCGAATTTTCCTGGCTAAGCTTATGTCGCTGTACAGCACGTATAGTTCGACGTTGTATCTTCTTCGCCAAATGTTGTTTTCTGGGTTTACGCAGACTGGACCATTCATTCATTGTACGCAGAACTTTCCTCTCGAAAACTCCGAGTGACTTTTCATCCGATTGGGAGAGAGTTCTTCCCGATAGGGCTTTATTCCTTAATTGCTTATTCAGCCCAAAGAAACAGATATTAGTAAGGGTTAGCATGATTTTTATTTCAGAGCTGATGTTGCTGCCTATGTTTACAGCAGTACCCAGGTAAACAAATTAATTGACTACCTCGAAGTTAATCCTATCAATGGTTACGTTCTGACGAAAGTCGGTGGTGGGATTGGGATTCCGCCTGCTGCTGAGTCCGTAGTATAGTGAAGGCAGCGGTTACTGCTCGCTTTGTTCTTCCTATCACGTCAATGTCGTCCGCAAACCCAAGTAATTGTATCGATTTATTAAAGATGGTGCCCGATGTGCTGGAATCGGTGTTCCTTATGACATTTTCAAGCACAATGTTGAAACAGCTGTATGACAGTGCGTCATTTTGTCAAAACCCTCTGGTGGTGTCGAAGGTTTCAGTAGAGTCCCTTCTTACTTTGATGGAACAGCAAGCATTTTCTAACCTCATCCTGATATGGCGTATCAGTTTAGCAGGGATTCTAAAGTTATGGACATGGCACGATATTTTTCAACACTTTCATAACACTTTCGTTGGCTGCTTTAAAATCGACGCACGTTGAATTCTGTATAGACACCTAGAGCCAAAACGGGTGCCGAATTGCTTCAAACTTGTTATATAGGGTTTTTTTAGATATTGTATACAGGGGGGAAATTGAATTTTTTTTAGCTCAAAAAGTAACCGTTATGTTTAACTTATTTTTTCGAAAACCGTTTTTTAGTTATGACCAATCATATGGCTGAAAAAAAAGTTTTTAAAATGTCTAAGAATGGTACTTTTCATAGGACCGTTTTTTCTCTTTAGACTATCTCGAAAACGACTCAACCGATTCTTTCGAAATTTTACTCATATATAGGTGTAGGTAGCTCAATTTGTACTGCATACCAATATTCTTAAAAAAATAAAAAAAAATTTATATTTTTAAAAGCGTTTTTGAAAACTGCTTACTAAATTTTTTTCTAAAAATTATAAATGAATGTATTTGCTGAATACTTATGAACTGGAGCTTTGAATTTTTTTTTTTGAAAATTTTTTTCAAAAACTTTTTCAACAAAAACTTTTTTTCTCAAAAACCACTCCACAGATTTTTATAAATTTATTCACAAAAATTTAAATTTGTCCAAGAAATAGAATGGTGTACTGTTTTTCAGCTCAAATTAGTTTAAGTATTTATTTAAGAATTTTGAAAAATCTATTTTTATCAAAATCTCAATTCCCTAGACCACTGTCACACATTAGAGCAAGTTCGTGCGACCCAGTCGTGCATTTTATTTTTTTCTGCACAAAACCAATACTTGCCCTATAGAGTGTAAGAGTTGTCCTTTTTTGTCTATAGCTGAGGTAGCTTCAGCAGTTCCAGGGTAAGCCGAAGAAAAGACGTAAAACTCCGGTTAAGGAAAATAACACTTTATTAAGCACAATTAAGTACGGCAAAGTCAACGCACAATTAAGTACGGCTTAAATAGAAATAACACGGTATTAATCGGTAGGAATTTAGGAATGTAGGAACGGTAAGTAAAACGGACAGGATGAATATTCTGCTGCACTCGTGATAGCACAGCTTCAAAATATTAGGAATCTCTCGGCACACTGCGTACCCCTGGTTATCCGGTAGTGGAGAAAAGTCTTTGGCTCTAAATAGTATTCCTATAAATCACCATCGAGATTTTCCTCGAATTTCAATGTGCTAAATCACTTCCCTTTATGGAATATATCCATACAATGACTGAGTGTGAATTATAAACACATAATACAAATTCACATGTAAAACGCTACTGGTTTGCGAATCCATAGTCATGTGACCTCAGAGACTATATTAAGCTGTAGTGTGGTAGGGGTGCGGTTAGTAAATGCCATTGCAAATATGAATATGCCTGTTTTATTGGCTGCAGGCAAGTAAAAAAAAAGCCATTATAATGACAAAGGCGTCAGTTATAGCGACCAGTAAATAGCATCAGTAAAAATCGAAAACAAATGAATTTGGAGCTTTTTTACTGACGGTCGTTAATAGCGATCAGTAAAATTATGTCGGTAAAAAAATGGAAATAGTAACGCATCCTGTCTTTTTCTTCTTCTTTCTGGTCGCAAATGTACCAGTAATTTATTTCCGGATGAACGAATTTATTCCGGATGAACCAAACAGTAAGAAACTAGAATGAATTATTGTTTCATTTTGAGTGACATGACAATCAGCTGATACGTAAAATAAGTTTTTGCCAGTAAAATCTAATTATTGGTTTTCCGTAAAAAATAACATTACCGAATCAATACATTTTTTTTAAATAAATTAATTTATGTTATTCGCCACCGATTGGTATACACTTTTTGTTTCAAAACGCATTCAAACATATTAAATGCTACAAAAGAAAATGTTTACTGATGCGTTTTACTGGTCGCTATAACTGACGCCTAAACCAAAATTCCAATTTCTGCTCTAAGGATTTCTAAAAGGTGTTGTATACGAAGTCTGGAGTTTTCGCCTTTTTTGCATGATGTCGGTCCTTCACGGTTACCCACAAAAAAGTCCAAAGGGGTCAAATCATATAAATATGTATGTAGATACTATCATACTCTGAAAACGGATGTTTTAAAATGCACTTTCATATTCGTTAAGGCGTTGTAGTGTAAATCTTTACAAATATTTTTCAATTATAACATGTATTCCATGAGCTGCTTTCCAGGTCGTAATCCTACTTCTTCGTATTGTGCCTTGAAAATCTTAAATACTTTAATACCAGAACTTTTGAAGTCATATATAGTATCGATAGAAAGCATACAATTTTGAATATCTCTGATAGAAACATCCTTGCAATCCTTAGAATTACGTACCTAATATCCTTCTTTCACTAAGTGCTTATCTAAAATTGGAAAAGTTCAAAATAGAAAATATGAACAAAGTTCACATAGTACCTAACGATCGATGGACAATTCCGTGAAATCTATATTTTATCTCTAAAAGCTGAAGGCAACAAAATTTCAATATAAAATTTCATATTTTTCAACAAATGAAGAAAAGTCTTGACTTTCATCCAACATGAAATTGTATACATCGCGAATCCCTTAATCTTTCTATTGTTTTCATTTCTGTGTGCCTTGAAACATCAAAGCTTAACGCTAGCGCTGGCGCTGCAGTGAATTACACTCAAAGCCAACCAGGATTCTATTTTAAAGCCTCCTTACAATTGCCACCATTTTTTGAAGTGCTTTCGCTATTGTTCGCATGGTTTCCTAATTGTCAAAGAGAAAACTTTTCCATTCCACGTATTGATTAAGGATAAATATTTCAACTGTTTTTGTGACGCTCACTCCACATCAGACAATCAGACAACGACGAAAACGAATACGAAATACGAACTTATAATGGTGTGCCTTTAAGCCAGCAAAAATACTTGACAAACAGAAACTTTTTTCCAGATTGCACTTTGGTTCGGAAAAGAAATGGAAATCAAAAAAAAAAAAAAAAAACTGAGAAAATTCTCATAAAAAAACAGGAGAAGACAAAAGAAAAGAATATTAAATCCTTGACGGCGAAGCTGGTGTCGTATTTTCGGTATATATAGAGATGTGTCCTGAAAACAAAGAAAAGAAATGGCGATAGTGAATCCTGCAGAGAATGACTCAAGTGGAGCCAGCAAAAGACACACTAAACCCGCGAAAACCTCAGCTCCAACAATAATCATCATCGTCATTGTGATTGGAGGTGGGTGCGGTTGTATGCCAGTGCGATATGGTGATGCATATTGAATGTTTCAGAATCCTGAATCTGAACAGAACAGAAGCAATCTACTAGCGCGCACAATTGATTTTCACTCTTCACATCCTTCAGGCCAGTGAAGCAGTTGTATATGGGTAGTGAATGTGGGTACACATACAATATGCTGGTGAGTTGGATAGTAATCGGGTTTTTGTAGATACCCACTCCGTCCCCACTCATCTCGTTTTAATATATTTTCTCGCCTGAAGGTTGAATCTATGTGTTTGCTTTTCCTATAGGTAATCCTGCAATCTGAACGAAGTATGCAACCGAAGAACAGTGAGGTAAACAAATTTTTCATAAGGACAGGGTGTTTTTCAACATTGTAAACATAAAAATTATACCTTAAGATAATGGTGCAAGCACAAAGGCTGAAGACTCCATCAAACATATTTTTTTCTTCCTCAAGAACCACTATAAGAGGAAACATCTTCCAGTTTTGTGAAGTTGATACCCCATATTAAAACTACTCTTTTAGTTAATCTTCTTAAAAATTACTTTTAACACGCTCAAATTTGATGGTTCTTCGTGGTAGCTTTTAGCTAGAAAAGGAGGGGTGAGTGTGTTGGACTGACACGATGAGGATCTTGGTTCAATCTCCGGTACCACCTAACATTTTTTTGTAGTACTTTTTTTGGAGGAAAAGACAAATGAATCTATAAATTTGAAGCATCTGAGCCATCCTGTCTGTGGACACTGCCCTGACATGTGCTAGCTGCTCGGCAAAAGGCGTGTAGGTCAGCTATTAATATTTATTCAATGCTTAGTACAAGCAGAACTTAAAACTAGTTAATAATAAATACAATTTTAATATGATATACCAGAAAAAGATTAACAATTTTTAAAATTTAAAGTAAAAATACAAAAAAAAAAATAGAGAAAAAAATTGAAAATTAATGATTTTAAGCACATTACTGGGGTATATTTGATAGGAGGGTATTACGAAGGACTGATTTAGATGTATGGAAATCAAACCCATTTGAAAAGTTGTTAACTTTACGAAGCATTCGAGACATGGGATTAAAAAAGGAATAGTTTGTGCGGTGATAAGGGATGCGGAAGAGGGGAACAGTTCTTACATTACGGGGGTTGGTATTAAAGGAAATAGTATTTACTAATGCTATGTTAATGTTATTATGAGTATAACAACATTCTTAAAGCGATTCAGAAACTGACAGTTAATTTGGAAGAATTAATTTGTAAGCAATCCTGACATTAAAGAATAATGAAGGATGCATTCGCTATGTTCATTTTGTCAAATTTCAATTGGCAGGCAGTTTAATTGAAATGTTTGACCTGTTCACTCATTTTCGCCGCCTCCACTTCCATACTTGAGAATGCTCCACTCACAGCTCGCATCGTTCTTCGAATTATGTCAATATCATCAGGATAGCCAAGTAATTGAATGAATCTATAAAAAACTGTACGGCTAGTGTTGACATGCGAATTCCATACGATTGCCTCAAGAAGGATGTTGAGGAGCTAACATGGTAGTGTGTTCTTATCAACCTTGACGGTTTGGCAGTGTGAGTTCTCCTTAGTCAATCGAACAAGTTTAGCAAAGTGATACCAAGTATTGACATGGCTCTGAATAGCTCGTCCCTATTCACGCTGTGTGATGCATTACGAGTGTCACTCAACAAGTACTTAGCCTCACAGCCCGATGGCGTTGCTATTACAAAAAAGTTTTTACATCGTGCAGTAAATTTTTTTTAGTAGCCTACTGTCAAAGTTTCAAAATGCAAAAAAATGGTTCAACGAGTTTGCTCGTTGCTGCACATCGGTTTTGATGAGCCACGCCCAGGGGCCCCGAAAACGGCTACTACGGAGAAAAACATCAAAAAAATCAACGATCTCTTGTTGGAAGACCGCCGATTGAAGATTCACGAGATGGCTGAGATTGTAGGCATCGTAAAAAGAACGGCGCATCATATTCTACTCGAAGAACTTGGCACGAGAAAGCTGTTGGCGCAATGGGTGCCACGTTTGCTCACACCGGACAACAAGCGCAACCGTGACACCACATTGACAACGTGTTTCAGGGCAATTCGGCAGAGGTCTTGCTTCGTTTTGTGACCGCTGACGAAACATGGATTCACTGTTACACACCAGAGACCAAGGAACAGTCGAAAAAGTGGACTTCACCCGTCGAACGAGCTGCGAAGAAGGCGAAGACTGTTCCATCGGCCGGAAAGGTGATGGCCACCGTTTTCTGGGATTCACAAGGTATGATCCACATCGACTATGTCGAGAAGGGAAAACCAATCACGGGGGAATACTATGCCGACTTATTGGGCCGATTCGATGCCGAATTGAAGAAAAAACGGCTCCGTTTGGTGAAAAATTAAGTGCTGCTCCACCACAACAACGAGCCGGCTCACACCTCCACCGTAGCCACGGCCAAATTGGTCGAATTGCTGCCCCATCCACTGTATTCTCCAGTTTTGACCCCTTGTGACTTCTTTTTGTTTCAAAACCTGAAAAAGTCACTCGCCGGGAATAGATTTAGGTCGAATGAGGATGTCATCGCCGCCACGGAGGCCTATTTGGCAGACCGCGGTAAAACTTATTTTTTGGACGGGTTGAAAAAGTTGCAGCATCGCTGGACCAAGTGTATTGAGCTAAAAGGAGATTATGTTGAAAAATAAATCGTCACTTTTTCAAAATTTTAGTTTTTCTTTTGTAGGCTAAGTATTTATTGAATAAACTCCCTTAACTGTTCTGAAAACTTCTCGCAAACAAATGATGAACCATGACCAATTTTCCCGAAGCATGGTGAGTCTTTAAGATGCTTCCCAACCAAATGTTATACGAAACTGTTAACGATTCAATTCCTTTTACGGGTGAATGTTTCAAATTCTCGTACGTTACTTTAAAGAACACAAATAAGTAAAAACGTTCTCAGTACGATTAACATAAAAATGTGAAAAATTTACGAAAACAATGTCAAACTTGACATTTTAAACCCGGGAGTTATTAAATCTGCAAGACTTGTGTATCAAATCAACCAACATAAAACAGTGGGATACTTGACACCGTTTGATTAAATTCTCGTGAATCCCTCTTAGCACCTTTGTTAAATATTTGCATTTCAGGTTTCAGTTAAAGTTAAAAATGTTTTCCAATCACCCTGTAATCCTAGACTACGCGTGGAAAAATGGTCTAAGTTAATTAAAGATACGATGTGCTTATAAGACTCATAGCAAGCCCTATCCCTTTTTGGTTAGCCGTTTGCAGCCCGATACAACTTCCACAAACAGTGCTTTGTTTACATTAAACGCGCTTCGTTGTGCTCCAGCTCCAATGTTTTCCCCAACAATGCAGGACTGACTGTTGCCTTTATGTCTGCATTAAGCGTTCCTAGCTCCCGCACTCTCGAGGGGAATCTCCCAACTCCCTCATCTCATATGTTTTGTAATTCAATCAGGGAACGACACAGAAGAGGAAATTAGATCCAGTGTACGAATTAAAAGGGAAAAGTCGCCAGCCGTCAATGCACTTCTTCCTTGTTTTTTTTTTTTTATTTTTCTAGTCCGACTTGCCTCTGGAATTTTATATATATGTATGAAGCTATGGATTTTTTTTTTCCAAGAAGCAGCTCGAATTCCACACAGTTTGTGTGGGAAAATTCAACAACATACAACATGAGGAACGTTATCGTCTCGTGGGACGGACGATGATTACGACACGGACGCCGACGCAACGTTGGCAATGACGATGGTTGGACATGGCCAGACCATGGTGCTGTCGGTCTTCTTCTAATATGTAAGTGAAGAGGAGCATGGCGCATTAGACGAGAGGGTGGATATAAAGAAGGATTGCTAATATCCGATCCGGGTGTCCAAAGGTCATCCAAACATCATGTTGTATATATATATGCGTGGCGTGGAAAATGTGGATTCATCTAGGATTTTCTCTTTGCTTTGGACTTCAGAACTACTCGTACTATTATGCGAGCATAACACGATATAGGGAAGAGGGCCATGATGGGGCTTTGGGTTTTAGTTACGTAAGTAAGTGCAATTACTTGTAATAATCGAGGCCTATCGTGGCATGGCCTTAATTATCTTAGGCCGTGGTTTCTTTTAACCTTACTCTCGGTCTCGGTCTCTGTCTCCATTCTGTACTACCTATAGTATGCTGTACCCTGGGGAAAATAATTTGTAGGTAAACTGCTAGGCATTATAGTGCGGTGATGGTTGTTGTGTGCGTCCTCGAAGTTGGAACTTTTAAAAGGATTAAGGTTTATATTTTATTCAGTGCCATTGTCAATGGAACTTTAGCACAGGTGTGGGAATTAAATTCTGGGTAACGAATGGAAACAAAAGTCACACGAACACTTTATTGTTCAGGCCTTTGGTAAAAATAAAATATAAAAGTTGGCCTTTTTAATGTCACTAAATAATATAAGTCGCGTGAGGAAGAGTGGAAAATTTTAAGGGCTTCTGTGACTTTGAATTTTTTTATCTATGTAGTTTCACTTGATCTTGAATTTTTTTGTATTTCATTCTTTTTTATATTTATTTGAGGCCATTCTCGGTATACATACTTTTATTTCTATGGAACTGTTTGATATAAATCTAGGACATGGTTATTGGCTCTTCAAAAAAAAACCTTCTTTTCTGAGGTGAAAAACAAACATAGCTGAACAATTTTTGAATGTGGTGAAATAGAAAATAGTAAATTCACTATGTTTTAGGAACGGGTGTTGATGAAATTGTGTTCCCATCCACGACGTTTGATATTGCGTCCATTTAATTCAGGACCTTGTAATTGTGAGAACCATTTTTTCTATAATCCATGTGGCAACTAAATTGGTAATTAAAGACTCTTGGTAAATGTGCAAAAATTATCATCAAGATGGTCAAAGGTCAAAGACTGTTTAGCATCACAAGACGATACTCAAGCATAAAGTTGAAGTTTGAGAATACACATTATTGCCAAATCAGAATTTCAATAAAAAGCCAAACTGCGAATCCAATATGGAGATAGTTTATGACAGTTTGAAGCCTGCCGCGCCGGGAGCATCTTTGAAAAGAAATGTCGCTTTATAGAATATGTATTCCAAAACCACTGTAGGAAAAAAAACAGCGAACAGCTACAGTACCTACGTTTGCAACAAACTTTTAGAAACATTATTCCCTATATTTTTGTATGTGTATGCGTTCGCCTCCCGCAGCCAGCCGCTGTTCCAGTTTCAAAAACGAAATTCTTCTTTAGCAGATAGGAAAAAAAACAATACCATAAATTTTGTATGGCCGATGTTCAATTACTTCTATTGCAATAAAAAAAGGCGTGTGATACTCCCAAAGCTTAGACTTTTTGAGTTTTTTGATTAATTGGGCTTAATGACCTTTGGTGCAATTAATAAAGAAACTAATCCATCTTGGTGTACCCTAACGTTTCCGGCTTCTTCGGAGGATTTTTTTTATTTCCAAGGTTAGTGGCATTAAATTTGAAGCTTGCAGTTCGATTTGAACAAAACAAGACATAATCTGAATTTTTAAAAATTAGATTGTGAATGGAAATAGCGATTATGGGTGTATTTATTAATTCTTGAACCACAACCTGCTACGTAAGCAAGGAAAACAGACCGTAATGTTCACCTTCAAAGCTATGCGACCGATATTTAGAAAATATTAAAACATTAATGCATGTTACGACTTTCAACCGAATCGCCCCTTAAAAGTGGGCGTCTCCTAAAGATTTAAAAAATAATAAAGCACTAATTGAACTTTGACCGTTAGTCAATTTTTAGGCATATGTGTAAAACTACAGCTAAATCGAGTAGTTTTTTGTTTAACGGTCTTACCTGAATAATCTTACTAATATTATAAATGTGAAAGTTACGATGTTTGGATGTTTGGATGTTTGGATGTTTGGATGTTTGTTGCTAACTCACGCCAGAACGGCTAAACGGATCTGGATAAAATTTGGCACAGACATAGCTTATAGTCTGGAATAGCATATTGGCTACTTTTTATCCCGGTAAAATGTATGGTTCGCGTGGGATAGATTTGTTTTAGTTTTTGAAATAACACAAGAATGGCTGAACTCATCTGAATGAAATTTAGCACAGAGCTAGATTATAATCTGGTATATCTGGTTTCTTTTTTATCACGGTTTAATGTAGGTATTAAATTATAAAGATATACAAAAAGAAGAAGCAAGATTACGATAGACTATACTCCTCAAGGTACAGTCTACTTCTTGATCAGCTGAAACGCGAGCGAAGCCGCGGGTAAAGGCTATATATCTATATATATAAAAATGGATGTGTGTATGTTTGTATGTTTGTTTGTATGTATGTTTGTATGTTGTCTGTGGACTCTTAAACGGCCCAATAGATCTTTATGAAATTTTCAGGGTAAATATAGTTAAGTCCAGGGATGGTTCCTGTGAAGGTTTTGTGCCGATCGGGTGGAAGGAAAAAAAATGCATGTTTTTAACAATTTTGGTTAAGTTTTTTTTTAAATTCTTTTTTGATTTTTTTCATAAATTTTTAAGCGGAATGCCCGGGTGGAACACAGAAAAATGCGGGCTTTTTGGCAGTTTTTTTTTTCAACTTTTTATAAAAATGTTTACCTTTCTTCGAATAAAAGCATCATATTTATGGAACTGAGTCGAAAAAATCAAACTTTCAACGAACGTGCGTGTCCATTTGTTGCAAGAATCGTCCACCCAAACATTTTCCAAACAACTTTTGAACATCGGAAAAGGAATTGAATCGCACAATAAGTGACATTTTATTTTCCCAAATGTTTGTCAAATGCAGCAAAATATTCAAGCCACAATTTATCAATGTTATCATGTTCAGTTGCACAATCAAATTAACTGCACTTTGTGTGTATGCCAAAAAATTTGTATATTTATACACTAACCAAAACGACCAAAAATATTGCTTATCCGCTAGCATTGAGATAAAATATATAAATAAATTTAATTTCACATTAAATACACATAAGTGTTTTTTTTTGGGCGTAGCAACGCGCGCCGGGTACCACTAGTATTTTATAAATCTCACGCCCTTAAAAGTGGGCGTATTGAAAAAATTTACGCAAAAAAATATAGACATATATTTTTCAAAAAACGAACGGAAAAAAGGTAAAAAATGAATATTGGTACACCGTGTTTTTTGTTCTTTCATGAAAAGTGGGAGTACGCCACGCGTGAAATTAAAAAGCTTCTTTTCATACACGATGTATTTAGTTTGGACTAAAGGACATATAAATTTGAACTTATTATAAGTACCGTTTATTTGCAAACATAAGTTTTTATATAGTTTTAAATGAAAGTAGGCGTCAGCACTCCCAATTTGTTGTTTTATTTTCACAAACAAAATGTTTACTAATACCCACAAAATTTAAGGTTTTTTTTCCGAATATGAGTATATCGTTATTTTGTAAAAACAATATTGATGGTATTGTATGAAAAGTGGGCGTCAGACAAGCCCGAATTCAAATATTTTTATTTGATTGAAAAAAGATTTACCTAAAGCTTGTGTGTACAAATTTTGATCGTTACCGTAAAAGAAGTTGATGAACAAAAATGATGATTGTGAGTGTGTTTGCTGCCGTATTTTGTCGGTTCAAGAATTTTGCCTTGCTTGAACCAAAGATTATACGAAGTATGTACAAAAATTTAACTTTCTAGCTCAAAAATTGCGATCTCTAGAGAGTGTACATTCAGACGGACGGAAATCGCTTAATCGACTACGACTCGTCTTTTGAATTTTGATTCTGAGTCAGAATAAAGTTATACTTTTCTATACCTAACGGTATTTTTTCTCTATGTTTCAAACTCTAAGCCAAATATTATAATATCCATTCTATAGAATAGGGTACAACAAGCAGCAGCAATAATTATCCTAAACCGAATTTTTGAACAAAACTTAAGTGCATTTGATCTCTTTAAAAAGAAATTGGCTAGATCGAATTAATGGCCATGGAACTTATTTTGGAACTATTTTTTCATAAACGGGTGTTTTGAGAAAAATTATGTTAGAAAGAATAGTAAAAAAAGATTTATAATTATTTTAACAACATGAAGTTATGAGTGTTTTCATAGCTTTAAATTCTACACGCACACCTTACGTATAGTTAAAACATTTTTTCATAAACCAAATAAAGTGCACGACTGGGTCGTACGAACTTGCTCTAATGTGTTACAGTGGTCTTGGGGCTTGAGATTTTGGAAAAAAAGCAATACAAAAATCATATGAAATTTTACTAATCATTTAAAAATCAACGTAAAATCGTTTTTTGGAGAAAATGAAGTAAGCCATTGATTTCTTTTACTTTTTTGAATTTTAAGGAATTTTTTTTTTTCAAAATCGTTGGAGCCGTCAAAAAACGTTTTTTTTTTAAACTTTTCGGAAACATATTCCAAATTTATTTTGAGTATGTCAAAATCTAGCGGCTTAAAGTTCTTATCAGAAAACAAAAATTTTAAAAATTTTGATCAAACCGTTTTTGAAAAAACCAAAAGTCAAAAAAAAAATTAACTTTTTTTTAAAAAACTCAAAAAATTTTTTTTTTTTTTGAAAATTAAAGAATTTATATTATTTCGTTTATAACAGAGCTTTTATATTAAAATTTTCATCGAAATCCGTGAAGTGGTTTACGAGAAAATCTGATTTAAAAAAACCGGTCCTATGGGAGGTACCGTTATAAGACTTTTCCTGAAAAATCTGTTTCAGCCAAAACATAAAGTTTTCTTAAAAAATACCATTCAGAAAGTTTTATCAAAATCGTAGGAGCCGTTTTCGAGATAAATGAGTTTTTCATTAAAAAATCATATGGCAGGTACCGTTAGTTTTGGAGCTAGAATGCTAATTCCAAAAACCCCTCTGTAGGACGTCATAATAATGCTATCTACCAAGTTTGAAGCAAATCGGTCCAGCCGTTTAGGCTGTAGGTGCCGATACAGACAGACGGACAGACAGACAGACAGACAGACAGAATTGTCGGATCCACTTTTTTAGGCTTCTCTTTTATCGTAATGTTATGTTTGATTGTCAAAAAAAAAATTTTTTTTTACGAGTGCATAACTTGCCTTATAGTACCTATGATCGCAAGTAAAAATCAAAATCCCGAATGATGGAAAAGAAAAGTGAAATGACAGAAATATTAAAAGCTCCATTTTAAGTTTCCTTACCCAGATGCAGTTGATTAAAATAACTTGTGACTAAGGCGCCTTACAGACGACTATATACCTTGAGCGGACTGTCAAAATTTTATGACCGGGATTGACTACAAGAAAAGTATTGACCCCGCTCTATCAAAACATTGATTTTTAACAATTTTTCATTTTTCTGAAAAAAAACATAACCCAGAAAGTTTTATAAAAATCGTTGGAACTGTGTTCGAGAAAATGAAACATCTTAGTAGGTACCAAGTTTAAAGCAAATCGCCCCATCTGTTTTGAATAGAGAGGTAAGAACAGAACCACAGACAAATGGACGGACGGAATTTTCAGACCTGCTTTTTAACAACCTACGCGCACTTAAAAGGGTTGTTACGAGGTTACGAGTAATACCCTTCTTATGAATTAGCCCAATGCGAGTGTTCAGGAAAGTTGTAGCCACTTAAAAGAAGATACAGATGTATGTAGGTATATTGCCTTTGAATATTTGTAAACTATAATGAGAGAGAAAAAATAGACTCGGGTAAAGCTTACACATTCTTGCAGTGCAGCAATGAAAAACTAGTCTCTAAACTTAACACTACGTCCGGAGTTGACCTATTGATGAGCATTCCAAACGATGTGTTATGGGGAAATTGACTTCGGGGAAAGATATGTCTGACTACTTATTTCGTGCAGCATTGCTTCAAAAAAAGTATAATACAAGAAACATAACATCGATGTTTCCGAAATGGTTCTTTCACTTATCAATTGTAATTTTTGCAGGAGACGCAAATGTGTAACAGCAGCATCTCCCACATACGAGCATTAAATTTAAGCTTTGGATGATAATACTCGTATATGCCTTTTAGATTGAAACCTCAAATGGGGAAAAGTATTTCTTAAATCGACCAAGGGCAACTGAAAAATTCACGGCACTTATGACGACGTCAAAAATTAAGATCGTTCCACAGAAAGTTATTTGTGTTACACTTATACCTAGGACGTAAAGCTGTTCTGTTTCTTAAGTGCAACTCATTGATAGTGGCATTGGAAATAGGTAATGCTTTAACGACAGAAGACAGCATTATGTTTTTGTAACATTAAATTACACTGGATTGATAATTCTCAATTAGACAATGCTGCCAAGATCGGAGTTAAATGAGCTTATCATACGATGCTGTTGCAGTTCCACACCCGAAGAACAAGGTTGAGAATCTGGAAACGAATTTGAAGAGCTTAGTGTGTTTTCGTCTGCAAAACAATTTTTTGTACTTAAAGTCTTAGAAAAGAGTTCATTGATAAGGATGAGAAAGAGAGTCGGAGAAAGAACGGAGCCTTAGTCAGGGCATATCGGAATTTTTTCTTTATAAGTATCTAACGGAAAATTATCCAAAACAACGCGAATAGAACGGCCCGAAATGTAATTACTAATCCACATCGAAGAAGGGGTTCGGGGAAGGGTTTTTTTCAGAACAATTTTATTTTACGGAACTGCTTACTTCAAAGAGGTTCGAACCATAACTGCTACTGCTACATATACTAGTACGTCTTCCAGACTGTCATTTTGCAATTTGTTGTTATAAAATGAATATACAAAAACCTTAAGACCATTTCCCTAGCCCAAAGAGTTTAATAAATACGCATTGGGCGACTATCTTAATCTCAGCTTACGAGATCTTCCAAGAGTATAGGTATATAGGTTCTCGTAATAGACTGTGTTAGCCTTCTCGATTAAATTGCATCCGCATAAATCCTCGTGCATATCTGTGTTCCTGATGGTTATGTCCAGCAATAACATTACACAATATTTTATGCTGCCTATATACATATGCAAGAATATAAAAAATTTGTGGACCTATCTATCCCCGTTGTCTACAAAAATCAAAGAACACAACATCATCGAACAGGTCGAAGTTTTTTTTTTTTTTAACAATTAAAATGCACTAGAAAACGTTGTAAGATACAGATAGGAGGCAAAACACACACTGTTGCAACTTGCAAGGTGTGTTTGCAAACCTATATATGCATAGTAGTGTGTACTATAAATAACCACTTCGCAGAGATACTGTTAAAGTGTTGAACTTATAAACCAGACAGAGATGATACAGTTAGATAATTAGCGAAGCATTCGCCACCTAAAGCGGTCCGACAACTAAATTAAATTAATGATGCACACGTTGCGAATGCCTGGTGGCAAACACTAAAGGTATATACCTTCCTCTGGATGTGGCACTCGTTTTGCTTTATGCTTGGCACTTGGCAGAGGCCAGAGAGTGCTAGGTGATGCGGTTCTCGAATCGGAATCAGATTGGAGCAATCTTTATGTCCGTCTGTGGAATGGGTTATACAATTACATACATACAAATTTATATTTAAAATGGTAACCAAGGTCACAGAATGGGGGAATGCAGATTTAATGTACCTTTATATGTACACAAGGTAGGACGCAAAAGGCGCACAGAAGGGGTGCAGTTCATCATTATTCATGAATATCTATATCTAGAGAAAATGAGGACAAACCGCAAAACTCTGTGAAAAAAAATAAAAAAAAAATCCTTAAACGAAGAGGGAATACCGACATGATTTGGAATTATGTAATTTTAATTTATAAAATAGTTTTCCTACAGAATTTGCAGTGAAGGACAATGTATAAATTAATATTTCAAGAAATTTTGTTGTTTTATTTTTCGTTGGAAATGAGAACATTGTGGTTTGTAATCCTGATTCTGACAATTTTCTATAAGGACTTTTTTGTTTTCAATTTGATGGTTATTCTAGGAAAAGGGAAAACAAAATTAGAAACATTTTTTTCTCCTTGTTATGTCGGATTTATTTTTCTTACAAATTGTGTACTTAAAATGTGGAAATAAATATTTTGAGACAAAATGTGAAGCTCAAGGACAAATTAAAGTGGTTGGCTTTAAAATACTAACTTACATATAAATTAGATGATATAAATTTGAATGTAAGTTTGTTTGTTCCTTTGTTAGGCTTTCAAACCCTAATCATTTAATCGATCATCGTGTAATTGCGTACAAACCACAGACAAAAGAAATATACAGATTTAGAATAGTAGAACAAAAGCATGTTCAAAAAAACATTCAAAGCTAGCATACCAAAATCGAAAGCTAGCATACCTCATACTCAAACATGTCCGAGAAATTGACATCCTTCGAAAAAATTAAACATACCATTACCATACTATACCTCCATACCAAAAAACCAGTTCCTAGTCCTCACAGATGTCGAATACCAGAACAAATGCATGTTAAAAAAAAAAAAAATTAAATGAGCTGAGCATACCAAATTGAAAATCTAGAATTCCTCATACTCATACCAAACAGACATACAAATAACAACCCTCGTGTCGCTGCGCGATCCTTTTAAAAAGGACGCGCATGATGTTTGATTGGTGTCGGTTTCGACTTATGAAACTTAAATTAAAAAAATATCAATTTGATATACATATCATACATACATCACAACCCCAGTATTTTATATAGGTAGGGGGTTTTTTTATTCTAAATTTAACACTTTTTTAATAGGTATCAAAATGATATGTTTTCAAACACAAATGATATGAGGACCACATCAATATTGATAATTTTAATGTTAGCTGAAAATTGTAACGAAAAATTATCAATTTTAAATTATATTTATTATCAATTTTTTTGTTTGTTTGTTTGGTGTATCTTAAAAAATCATTAAGTCTAAATTTTCAAACAAAAGAACTTCTTTTTAATTATGAAGAAATCTGCTACCCCACGAAGCAGATATGTTTGTATGTATGTATGTAAAAATATGTTTATACACAATCATAGTTGCTTCATAAATAAATCCACATCTACACTTGCATCGTCTTTCTCAGAAAACGACAAAAAAAACATCGTAAGTAACCCATCAACCCCTTATCCTTTTTCGATCACAAAATCACAAGACACGTCGTCGACCTGCCGCGCGCCGCGCTGCAACCGCACCAGTCACATTGACGCGAGTCAGAAAAAAAAACAAACAAAAAGACAAATTATGTGTGAAATGTGACTCTAGTTGGCAATTTCATGTTCTGGTATCGGTATGAAGTAAGATCTTAATTCTCAAACCGTATGATCATACACAAATCTGAGAAAAGTGTTGAGTGGCGTCATCTTCATTAAAACGGAGAACTAAACTCGATAGAGCCCACATTCGACATTTGTATATTTCTCTTGTCTGTGGTACAAACAATGGCAAGGCTACAGAATAGGACATGGGGTACCTACCTACCTTTCATCTCACCTAAAAGGATAGAGAGTGACGAACATGTTATTTTACACTCCTGAAGGTATGCAACATTCTAAACTGAACTCGAACGCCTAAAAGCATACATTAAATGATATAATTTAGCTGCTGAGCCTCTTTAAAGCCCTCCATTGAAGTAGTAAGACCCAATATGAAAGTCTATTATAAGATATCATCGTTCTAGCAACAGGGCCTTGAACAAGCTTCGGAGTTATACTCGTACATACCTAAGGGACCTTTTGGTATAACATACTTAGATTGTTTGTACTATGGGCCTGGTGTTCTTTAAATCCAAGACAGACTCTTTCTGAAACACAAGGACAATTTTCGTTTGAGGTTATAGGCAACGTTGAACCCAACACAAAATGTATAGGATAGGTATTTTATAGCATATCACCTTGCTCCCTCACCCTGCTAAAAAAAAAAACTTCTAATGGATGTTTTTTAGAGGTATAGAACTTTAAGTTGGCAACACTATTTTAACTGGTGGCCATTTTGTCAGCTGTGAAGTGATTTATTTTTAGTTTAGTTTGGCATTTCAACATGAATAGACTGACGTCTGAACAACGCTTCCAAACTGTCCAAATTTACTTTGAATATCATGGTTCTGTTCGAAATACGTATCGCTCACTACGGCCATATTTGTTTAGCGAAGAAGCTCACCTTTGGTTGAATGGATACGTCAACAATCAAAACGGTCGTAATTGGAGTGATGATGTTCAGACACCATTACATCCACAAAAACTGACTGTTTGGTAAGCTTTATGGGTTTGTGGAATAATTTTTCCGTACTTCTTTAAAAACGATGCTGACCAGAAAGAGCCATATTTACTGACTTTTTCGTTCATCAATTATTGAACAACCATGATGTGCAGGTGCTGTGGTATCAATAAGTCAGCGCAACATGTCACACAGCTCTGTGGGGATATGTGGTAATAGAACGCGTGTTGGAAATGTTGGAAAAAGTCATCGAAAATTAGACCTCCAGATTAGACTACGTCCGAGCCAGCCGTGGTCATATGCTAGAAATTATATTTAAATTTTAATGCCAGAAGATTATTTTTCGAATAAAGTAAATTTCATGTCAATTTAAAAAAACCATGTTTGTTTTATTCCATTTTAAAGTTATATACCTTTAAAAAATCACCATTCATAAAACAGTCCTTCCAACAGGGCAATTGATTCCCTAACGGCTCTTAAAAGGGAAGCATCTTTCTATATGAATTGAAATAAATAAATAAACCCTTTTTATAGTCAATGGATGTCCTTTTCGTCTAACGATCAATAGGTTCTTCCAAAGAAGAAAGCATTTGTATCCCTTAAAGCCCTAGGTAATAATGTTCAATAAAGGCTAGTTTCGCATTCCTGGAAGTTGAATAGCTTTTGTTTTGTACTTATTCAATTAGGCATCAGAAACAAGCTTAGATGTGGCAAAGGCGCTATAACTTGCAACCTCAAAGGCAAACTAAGAGTCCGAAATAATATTTTGTTCCTTGCCATTAAATAGAGCTCTGATCCAAGAGCTCTATTTAAAACTTTTGAATACGGTATCAATACCTGGAAGAAAATTAATTGACCAAAGATCTGTCATATTTGCTGTTATTTTCCTTTTTTTGGAAAGGTCCACTGCTTCCTTGGAAAGATATCATATTACAATGTTGATTCCCCATACGATGTAGAAGTGCACCAGCACTATGTTCTTCAGAACGTGATTCGGTCGAATGCAAGTTGAATGGGGCTCTGTCTACAAATGATTTTATTCTACCATTTAGAGTGAATAACGTTACTTTGTTCTTTCAAATGATAAAAATGTAATTATTAGTTTCTCTCAAAATAATACATTTTAATTTGTAAAACAAAAATTGTGTACACAATAGCATAAAAGAAATTTCCTCCTGTTTATCCGCTTACTCCTTCTAAACCACTCACCGGGTTGTAAAACGGTTTTCACCATCAAGTAGATAAATTTTTTCCGAGGGTTTATATATATGAATTAATTTACATACTTTTTTTTATCCAGAATTAAATACTGGAAGCCGAACATGTTGATGTAAACTCCTGAAAGTATGCAAAACTTTCAACTCGACTTAAATGGATACAAAAATACATGGCTGCTGTTGCATTTCCTGTGGCGCACATGCAATGTTTTTACTTTGCAGGGATCGGATAACTAGAATCTAAAAATATATATTTTTTTTTTAAATTAAAAAAAAATTAAACTCTTGTTCCCAGCTGTGTTTTGTCGTTAAAGATGGTCCTTCAGCTTAAAGATAGTCCTTCAAAATCGTATCAAATAAACAAAACATCTTAACGAAGTCAACTCGCCTATCCTTCCAATATCCGGCTTTCCTGTTATTCATCCTTTCATCCACAACAATCACTATATAGTATGTGTGTATATCCTTTTGATTAAGTTATGCAATATCAAGTTGCAAAAGTACACAATGTTTCAATCCATAGAAGTGTATACATAGATAGACATAACCTAAAGCCATGACAGTTATAATAGCCTGAGGATCAAAATGTTGACTCATATATATACAATGAGTGGATAACAACAATCTGATTTAAGGAATAACTTACAAGAGAAGTCTAGGAATAAGATTTCCAAACAGAGTTCTGTTGTTGTTTTTGTTTTTGTTTTTGAAAAAGATACAATCATCCTACAAATATATAGAACGAATTGTTGGTTGGTGATTCCTGCAAAATTTATTGGATTTCAAAGTTATAAACGTGCTTTATCTATCATTGAATGGGATGACATAGTTTCTATACTTTCTTTGTTTTATTGTTTGTTTTGTTTTATAAATAAATAAATTGGACTTTTGGGAGTTAAATTAAAATAGGTTTACGGAATGGAAGCATTTTATGATTGTGAGTTCGTGTAGAAAAAGGTGATGGAATGGAAATGGGATACGGTACACACTTCATGGGAATTTGAATGAGTTAGGGTTTCTTTGATCTCTCAAAGTTGTATATAACGTGCCATGAATCTTGATTGTTTGATATCAAAACATGTGTTGACTCAATTTATTTGTGATAAATTGAATGTGAGATATCAAGAAAGAATAATAATGAACACTCAACATATATCCACTTTTTATGCGTTAGTGTCAGTGATGGACTGATCTTAAATTAATTCTTATTTATGTGTTTGTGATGTATGTTTACATAGGTATATGTGTTTAAGTTAATCCTCTGTGTCAGTTGATTATTCTTTGAAAGTCTTTCGTTTTATAGAAAAACAGTTGGTTGAACAAGAATAAGGATTAAAACAGACATCAAGCCCTTCAACAGTGTTTAACACATTATTTTTCTTTTTTATTTGTTTCTAAAACAGATTTAAGTTCACTAATCATCGAAAGTTGATTTTCAACTTATTACTTCACATTTATATAGTTTTTTTTTATGTGAAACATCTATTGGCGCACCTAGGCAGTAAAATCGATCGTAATCGTCACGAAAAATGGCATGACGCTCGATAAAATGTTTCAAAGTGTGACTGGAGCTTGTTTGGTGGTTGTAGGTTGGGTGGTCGTTGGTGGGGTGGGTAGGTTAGTGGAGGTTACGGGGCGGGGGTGGAAAATTGTCAAAAACTGTGGATGGGTGGTTGGAAGTTGAAAGTTGTGTTGGTGGGGGTTGGGTGGTTTTTGAGAAGGGTGTTGGGGGTAGGTGAGAAAAAATTTACAAACAGGATGGGTAGTTGGTTGGGAGTTGGTGACTGGGGTTGAGGGTTGGTAGGGGGGAATATTGAAAAAATGTATCATAAAATTTCGCTTATCTAGAAAACTGTTATTACAGTGTGCGTTTCAGATCTGCCCTCTCTAATCCTTTCTTGGCTACCTAAGAGGTTCCCCAAGGTAGTCACTTAGGCCCACTCCTTTTCATTCTTACCATTAACGATATAGAAATGGTAATAAAATATTCCCATATCTCGCTGACGATACTAAGTTCTATAAGACCATATCATCGGCACAAGACTCTTCTCTTATTCAACTTTATCTTGATAGCTTCTCAATCTGGTGCCTTAAAAACTGCTCAGTGCTCAATATTACCAAATGCCAATTAATCACTTTTTTACGTAAGCGCATTAAACATCCACCCCAGTCCTACTTTCTCAATAACCAACCCATATCCTCCGTGGAGGCGATTCGCGACCTTGGCATATTATGCGACCCAGAACTAAACTTCTTAAACTCCTAATCCGGAATCACCCTCCCATAATTACTTTTAAGTTTTACCTGTATAGTTTTAAAGTTAGAGCAAAATATTTGAAGCTTGTGCTAAACTAAATAAATGGGGGTATTGCCACCACCAAAATTAAATTAAAATTCAGAGTAGCCGCTAGGGGATCGGTCATTTCCTTCACAATAATATGGGCTCCTTCATGATAACACATTAATTGTATCCTCAAAGGCATCTCGGAAAATACACTCGACCGCGGAGTGCGATATGCTTTTGCTGCTCTCCACCCTGTATTTCTGCTTCATAGGTAGATTTAAGCTTCCAATCATAAAGCGAAGTTCTCTCATATCAGAAGAATTATGTTTGTACCAAAGGAAGTTTGTTCCTGACTTAAATCTTACATCCTGCGTTTTGATATTATTCGAATTTTATTATTAAAGTTTTCAAACATACAATTCTGAACTAACCAATATATTTTCTGTGTCATTTCAGTGTTTCACTTACCACCTTAATTCATTATTCCTGGGCTAACTCCAGATGCCTGAAAAAAACATGCCCTCAAATGATATTTTCAACTAAAGACTGAACCCTCAAATAAAAAAAAAAACTACACATTTCCATTGTATCATGTCCTGTGGTCTGCAGGCAATGTGTAACAACAACAACAATAGCTTACACCTCGCCATGATGGATCAAGATCCAAAAGATCTTGAAAGTGCCCAGCTGATAATAGAAGAGCTACGAGCTAAATGTCGTTTTCAAACGGAACACATTATGAAATGGAAGAAGGCTTATGCCATTCAGGTAAGATGCTGAACCTATTTTATTTTGGTTCAAGAAGCTATTCCTTAACAATTTTTTTTTTTTTTTTGTTTTCATAGATCCAACAACACTATCGCTATCAGAAAGAAAAAACCGAACAAATGAACGGATTGACGAGTCAACTACTTCTCCTCGAATCCCGTCTGAAGCGAAAGCAGAAACAAATCGCCGGTATTATTTGTCATCGAGAGTTGACAATTTTACGTCAGCAAAAGATTATTGATACTCTGTCAAGTCGTTTGGTCGATCATGGACTCGACACTCTTGATCCTAGTTACACGGATTTTGACTCGCTGAATGATTCAGATTCAGCAGTTGTCTTGGAAGATATTGATTCTGATTGTAATTCTTCATTTTCGATGCGAAGAAAAGGTAGTTGTGGTGATGTAACGGTTGTCCGTTCCATTTCTGATGCAATCGAAACGAATATGAATAAATACGGTGGGGCTAGACGAAGTAATTGTTTCCTTAGACGTCCTGATATCCTTGAAACTGTGTACAGTGTCGAAGAAGATCCCGAACCACAGCAAACTGATGTGGCTGAAAAGCGTGACAAGTTTAAAAATCGTTCCGAAAAGGCTGTTCTTGTGAGTTCACTCGAAGGTCAATTAGATGAGGCTAAGGGCCACCATAACACCAAAGATACGTCATCTGCGACAGCAGCATCTAAAACAGGTCGAAGTGATCCAAGTGACAATTCATCCCACGCATCATCATCATCGTCGTCATCTGCCGCTGCTGCTGCCGGATATAATGTAAACGGAGTCAAACAGTCCCAAGTGACGAATTTCAATCGAGTTATGTCAAATCACCGTTCCGTCACAAAACCCAAGGATGTCAAATATAAAAGAATCAACAAGGCGAAGTCGAAGAGCCTCGAAGAGCTACGAGGACGACTTAAACACTGGGTAGAGCGTGGAAGTGTCATGGATCCAACAGGAATTGGTGGTTTGACAGATAATATGCCTCAAACAGCTCAAAGCTATGCGTGACATTTGGGGAAACTTATCGAACGGATCCGGCCGTCATCACCATCGACAGCTGCAGCTGTTGTTGCGCTGAATCCTGTCGTCGATGGTAAGAATAGTCGGGGACGATTTAGTTTTTAGTTATGGTTTTTTTTAAGTTATGTGATCTTGAGATTTTTATTAAAACAATTTTATTAATAAGTTTCCTTATATACAGAGTAGGATAGCTGTAGTAATTTTAATATAATTTATAATTATGGTGATACAGTTTTAAAATTTTTTTAGTATTTTTATTTGTTTGGTTTCCTTTTATTTTTTTTTTTATTATAAAATACTTCAAACATATCGTCGCCAAAATCAATTATTATAAAAAAAAATACAATATTTAATAGTTAGTCTACAAAAAAAACATTAAAAAAAAACTATTGTAAATAAAAGTAGTAGGTACTTTTGGAATATACAAAAAAAAATCATAGAAATAGCATGTAAATAAGCCTTGAGATAAATATTAACAAAAATACACAATAACAATAAAAAAATTTATTTATTAAACAATAAACACTTTTATGTGCACTTAATTGAGCCGTATGAATTTGTACAACTTACTGAAAAAAAATAAATTTTAGAAAAATAAAACAATCAGTTAGTGATGATGATGATTTGTACAATTTTTTATACAAACTATACAAATAAAAAAAATTGGAAAAGTGAATTGTTGCGAATAAATGTTGTTCTTTGTGATTTCAAAGCATAAAATATTATGTTTTCTAAGAGAAATGCAAAAATGTAATTAATAATTAATGTACAATGGAAATATACATAAAAAGCATTCAACAGTGTCAACGTACCTTGAAAAATGTAAAATTATATATAAGGATATAATTTGTTGTATAGAATATTCTTTCCACCTTTATCAATGTAAATTTGTGAAAGCAGTCAGTAACTTCGGGAGATCGGATTTTGTAACTAAACAAAATTGTATGCATGTCCTGAGATCCTTGATGTTTTAGATCTAAGAATCCAAATCATATTGCCATACAATAAACAGTTTTTTTATGCCTATATATTTTGGTGATGAATTAGAACCACAGCCGTCTTGTTGAAACCACAACTCCTGCACATCATATCATAATTGTTCAATTGATGAACAAAAAAGTCCATAATCATGACTCTACAGCGGTACACCATTGACTGTAACGTTCTGGACAGCATCGTTTTTAAGGAAGTACGGACCAATCAATCCACCCACACCACACAGTGACTTTTTGTGGATTTAACGGTGTCTCAACGTACACTTGAGGGTTGTCATCACTCCAAATACGGGAGTTTTGCTTATTAACATATCCATTCACCCAAAAGTGAGCTTCATCGCTAAACAAAATTCGCTTATGAAAATTGGGATATGTATTTCGAACAGAACCATAATTTTCAAAATTGATTTGCACAACATTGGGAACCGTTGTTCAGACGTCAGTCTATTCATGTTGAAATGCCAAACCAAACTTGACAGCTGACAATATGGCCGCCAGTTAAAATAGTGTTGCCCGCTTAGTTTTATACCTTTAAAAAAACAGCCGTTATAATATAGTCAGAATTCTTAATATACATATTGGCTTTTCGACTTCGTTCTGTGTGAAATACATTTGTATACTCTGTCCAATTTTAATTTGCAGTACAGGTCTTATATGAAAGGTGTTTTAAAACACTGGCTCCTTTTGCTGCTTGCACGGTATTCATCTTATAAATTGGCTTTTTCAATGAATCCATAAACATTCATTGTATTTATAAACTATAGTACTCTTAATAAGCGGAACGTTAGGTGCGACATCTATGGACGAAGTTCACAAACACTTGACTGAAGAGTTTGTATAGTGGTTTTTGTTTAGATTGCCATGGGAAGCAAAAACAATATACAATGAAACATCCCAGCACTACCTTTTTGCTCTCTGGCTGAGAGGAGACTGACGAAATGACAATTCGATACCAACATTTATTGACGTTATCATTATTATAACAACAACAACAAAAACACTTTGAATCAGATTTGCCATTGCGCAGTTGATGGAATCTACTCTTAAGACCTTTTCAGCATTTTTTAGAGCTCTTGAGGGAAAATATTTTAATTTAGTTGAAAAAGTGTTGTCGATTGGTACCTAGTGTACATCTATAGCGAGAAACCCAACCTTCTTCAAAACCACAAAATGTATTTGGCATGACCCTGTATTATGCATATGCGAGAGTCAAACTTTTTTTTATGTTTTTTATAAGATCTAACAAGTGGTCTTACTTGCGAAATATTATCTGTCCATAATAAAGCCATTATTTATCTTCTTCCAGTCATTGGAGTGGAGTTATAATCATTGCATACTTTCCAGAGTTTACATCAAAGTTCACATATTATGTTGAGCTTTGCAACGGCGTTTATTATTCGGTTCGGGATGAAACATACTATATACATATAAACCTTCCGGGAAAAAATATCTGCATGATGGTAAAAAATGTTTCAGAATCCGTTACGTGGTTTAGAAGGAGTTAGCGGATAAACTGGAGGAAAACTTCTCATATATATAGAAAATAGATGTTAAATGTGAAAATTTTGGCATTGATTTATGGCGATTTACTTGAGCCAAAAGTAGGAATTTTGTTTCCATAATGTTTAAGAGTCGTCGGGCATCCGAATTGGAATTGAAGACTCGTCGGGCGGGTGCGTTTTCGTCCATACGCTCCACATGACCCAGCCATCTAAGCCGCTGTATTTTCAGCTTCTTAAAAAGGTCAATGTCGCTGTATAGCCCGTACAGTTCGTCATTGAATTTTCTTCTCCATACTCCATTGCTACATACAGGACCATACAGGACACCCGAAAAATTTTTCTCTCAATGCACCCCAGGGTGTACACAAGAACACTAAAGTTTTCTTTTAAACAGAAGTTATTTCAAACTTGCTGTTTTGGCGCTCATATATTTTGGATAATGTTTATCATTACTTTTTAATGTTAGAAGCATTATAATTTTTTGGATTGAAGCTAAAGTTTAAAAGTTTAAAATTAAAAACAACACAGTTGCTACATATGAATACCTGCTGTATTTATTTCATTCGTGATGTTGCATCTAAATTTTCAATAATTTCCCGAAGTTAAAACCACATAAAAAACAATCAATCAATTAAAAATACAATGTAACTATACTCTATTATGGAAACTATACAGGTTTATGTTCTCTATTGAATTATTTATTATGGTACAATTCCTCTATACAAAAAAAAAAAAAGAACAAAATAAGTATTTTAATAAAATAATTGTACAATCAATTGAATAAAATATTAAATAAAAAATAATCTTGTTTAGATAATTCCCTTGAAAAATGTATTTTGTTACACCCACCCTCTTAGCCCTACCTCCTACTACAAAACAGTTAAAATTAAGCAGTTGTAGACTAACAATAACCTAACCCCAAACCAAACAATTAAATTTAATATTATAAAATAATTACAAACAATAATTATAATTTTGTAAATATGTACACCAATCAAACAGTGTGTGTGCAAAAACTTAAATATATGATTTAAAATTAAAAAAACCAAAATAAAAATAAATTAATATTAATGGACATCTAATAGCATTAAACAAAGCGGAAAATTCTGAAACTACTTTTTAGCAAAAAAAAGGTAAATTGGCACACAAAAAAAATTATGTAAATAAATGTGTTAAACAATTACATTAAAGCTAAAGTAGATTATTAAATTAACGAAATAGATAGAAGTGAAGAAAAAAATTTATTGTTAAAATAGAAAATTGTATAATTTCATCATAGAAATACATACTTTTTTTTTCTCAAATCATCATTAATTTTTATAATTAAAACAAAAATAAGCTAAAAAAAAACTATTAATGCTTAATGCTAAATGTAATTTTAATATGTGTGATGTATTTGTATATTTAAATGTATAAATAAAGAGTATTAATGATGCATGTATTGAGTGAAAATACATATTTTTCCTTAGCATTTCTAAGAATGTACCTATATATATATATAAAATTACTAGATATGCAAATTATAATAAAAACTAAAATATAATACGACACTCTAATTCTGTATAGACAAAATAAATAATAATAATTATTTCTACTTGTAAGCTTTAAACTACATAAATAAAGAAACAAATAAAAAATATTTTATTCTGAAATAAAATTCATGTGAGACTAAACTAAAAATAATCCTACTTTATTTTTTATAATGGACGCGCGATGTCGCAATGGGAGCGCAAAATTGAGTCAAAAGGCAAAGCTTTTCACATTAATGTGGTGCGGCTAAAGAATGAGCTACAATAGCTACACTTAATAGTTCGTTAGAAATCAAACTATAAAAGGGTAATTGTTTCAGAGGGGGAGTGGCTGAAGGAGCTGGATATTCCACCAGACAATGGCTTATACAAAATTGATAAAATAAACTGAGACAAAAAACGGCTATGTTCAAATGAAATGAAAGAAAAGTTTCCATAATAAATAGTTCTCTGACTTATCATTAAGGGGTGGAATCGCGTAAGGTGATATTTGACTTTCATTCTTTTGATACTAAATTCCTTAATTGCGATCGCAAAAAATAGTTTGGTTTTTGGAAGCACTTGATTGCACTGTCATTGATTTACTATTAGGTCAGTTCAGGAAAAGAAAATCTCAGTGCGTCACTTTGGCAGATATTGAAACTGAGATCTCTGAAAAGGGACGTAAACATAAATAAAGGAGTACAAGATTAAGATAATTTGGGGTTTTTCGCTCTATTGTGATTTGTTTGACTAGCCTTGGGGAGTGGTGACGTAAGAGTTGATAATATCTGCTCTGAAATTGATCAGAAAATAAAAGACATAGTAAGAGCGTACATTTTCTGAACAAACATACGAACTCTAAGTAGTTCAGTAATTTTATTTTTTATTTGTTTTCGAACTTTTGCATTTTATTGTGCCGAAAAACAATGTTCCTTTTAAGTAGGTACATAAAAATCGGGGATATGGCACCCATTTTTCTTTTTCCATATAACTTCCAAATTAAAAAAGGTTTTTATTTTAAACCAAAATAATTGTATTATTAAAATAGTTTATAAGCAAAAAATAGGAACTTCTTTGAAATTCACAGTCAGTTGAATAATTTTATTTTCAAAATTAAAAAACCTTAAAAAAAGACGACTTAAAAAAAGGAGGGTGATATTGCACCTGCTTGAGGGTGAAATGGCACCTTACTTTTTCTTGCCGTTTTTTCCACATTTGTTGCTAAAAGTGACATATTATGCAGTTTACCCACTTGTCCGTTTTGTTGTATAAGTACATAATTTCCACACAAATATTTTCCCCCAAATCTTCGGGACCATTTGAGTCATCTTGCAACGATATTTACTCATCGTAATCTGACGTACTGCCCTCAGCATTGACTTTCTGTTTTTTTAAATTTAAGTAAGTGCTTAGTCCAAAATGAAAGTAAAGTAAGAGCGGGAGAAATTGCACCGGGGCCATATCACCCGAACTTCTGAGGTGCCATATCACCTTTTTGACCTTGCTTCTGCTATTCCAAATAACATGAAAAATCAAGCCCGCACAGTTATAACGGTAAGAAAAAGCCAAACAAACACGGTTATTTCTTTTCTTTCTTTTTAAATTAAACGCCTGGCGTCAAATATCTTCGTATTAAACCATGAATTTCACTAATACACAAACAAAAATTTTTTACTTAATAATTTGGCTGTATTTATAGTATTTCAAGGGCTGCTGAGATTTGACAATCTAATAGCTAACTTTAAACTGATTGATATATTGTTCTCTTTGTTTTGAAAAGAAGTCAGTAAATGGGAGATATTGAAAGGGTGCCATATCACCCGTGGTGCCATATCACCCGACTTTACCCTATATATATTGATATATATATTTTCATTTGTAATCATTTTCTTTGAAATCGTTGCCATCAAACTATACTTCTCAGAAATCAACATAATCGGCCCCTTCGACTTATCCGTCGGAATGGGAAATTCTCCGATTTTAGACGATTCGGATCATTTTTGCATCGATCTTTCGATGTATTTTGCAGACCAGCTTTTCGGAATATTTCTCCGAAAAATTTTAACGCACAGCGATTAATTGCGGTGCATACTTTCAAGAACATTTTTTGGTGTAATTTTTGACAGCTAGGTACAACTTTGTTTCCGATTTCGTCTGACACAAATTCTTGGCGGAATTTTTTTTACGAATCTAAGGAAAGTGTTGAAAAATGTTAGGAATACAAAATTACAATAGTGTGGTTTTCAATCTGGCAATACTTTTTTCGGAGTTGGTCTTTTTGACAGCTGTCACTTGATTTATGCTCAGTTTAGTTAATGGTTAGCCATTCACTTCTAAATAGGTGTCACTTGATTTTCATCGCAAAAAAGTGAAATTCAAGTGGATTATCGCCTTACATATAATGCCAAGGTTGCGATTTGGATAATCAATACCATACCTTACATAATATACCCCAGGATCAATATAGGAACACCTGTCCAGATATGAGAATTTTTAGAATCAGCCTCGAGCTTTGGGAGAATGTATACCTACCTTGCAGATTTTAGCCAAATCTCACGGAAAAATATAAACCTTTTTGTAGCATTATTGGTTTCGACTTCAGATGTGTATAGGTATTCGTTCTACAGCACAGAACGTTTATTCTGAACATGATACAAAAGTTCGGAAACTAAAGTAAAATATTTGTGTGCGTTTGTCTAGTTCATGTGCTAAATAAATGTTCATTACAACAGAACTTTTTAGATTCAGGAATAGTGGTGTTGGAACATTGAATTCGACGAAAAATTGATTTTTTTGTGTCAACAAAGTTTGTGTTGTACCTTAAAAAAATGTTCGTTGTTGAGCAAAAATCAAATAAGTTAAACTAAACAGCCACATACATACATACACTCGTGCATATCAATTAATATATCCATTGTTTTGTAAATGGATATGATTTTGTGTGTCTGTTCTGAAAATCGCGTGTGCAATCGCCATGTCATGGATAGGTAAAAAAATGGCGTAGTCGCCTTCAGTGTTAGAAATCCAAAGTTACCAACTTGTTTACACGAAAAGAAAGGTGGAATATTCGGTCAACAAAAATATCTTGCTCTTGGGTTTTGTTTTTAGGCATTTATCATTGAAGTTTGTATCCATTAGATGGGAAATGGAAAGTTTGCCAGCTATGAATTTAGTAGCCTCTAGGTACACACCTGCAGATCTGCACACCATCAATATACATTATATGGTTGGTTCTGTCCTAACCGCTATTAGATGTCTTAAAGTCCCAAACATTTTAAACATCTTCATATTTTGTTCTCAAAATGAAGTAGGTACACAAATCTCAAATGTGTTCTTGCAAACCTGGAGGCTTTGTCTTGTTACTTACTCTAATATTCCGGAATGATCACATTCACATGGCATGTTTCCTACTCCTCATATCGAAATAAAACGATAACATTTATCTTTAATCGATTCTTAAGCATCCATTCAAAACCCTTAACATCCTTTATATCAACAACAACATACATATATCTCCCAAATCACTTTAAATCACCACTTAAGACACAAGAAAAACACTCTAAGCAAGAGTAGTAACAAATGACTACCGTTACGGTTTCCTATGTTTAATGGAGTAATGGCCCCTTGATTACGTAAATCTACCCTTCTTTAACGAATGCAACCAGCTCCCAAAGGAGCAATCTTTAAATGACAATCGCAATCCATAAATGACAGTCGGAATTTGTACGTGTTAAGACGACTAAGAGTAGTTATAGAGTAATTGTGGAATCCTCGCAATTACACACAATCTTTTCCAAAATTCCCAATGGTATGAGTATTCCACACAGTCTCTTTGGAAATCGTGATAATTACCGATGCATTAACTTGTCAGGGAGCATACATACATAATTTTCAAGGATTAAACACTGTCATTCCGATTATACGTATATAATGTAATTTAATTGGATGTCCTAGGATTAGTGCTTCCTCTTTCCTCATAGCACAGTCGATTTGAGTTGAATTTCGCATTTTAAATGAATAATATTTTTGAAGAAAAAATCGATTGACTTTTATTTAATCCATAATTTTTATTCATGTAAGGTTTAATTGAGTTAACTGCCTTCCAAGTTGAATATATTAATTGCAGTTGGGGATTTATGTAGATATGTATATATATTTTTTTTTTTAACACTTACATAAATACACACAGAATTAAAAATGCACTTACACTTAGAGTGCAAACAGAAATTAGTTTTGCGGATGCAAAGTTAATTACCACCCGCAAAGCGATTTTGTATAGTGCGGTGCAAAATGGAAGCCGAAATGTGAGAGTGAGAGGAGTTAAAAACAAAAGCGAGAGCTACAGTACGTTTGCAACTAACTGTTGGATACCCTATTCCCTATATTTTTGTATGTTTATGCGTAAGCCTCCTGTAGCCAGCCGATGTTTCAGTTTCAGAAACAAAATTCTTCTTTAGCAGACAGAAAAAAATTCAATAACATTAATTTTTTTAATTTGTCTCGAATAAATTATAATATTCCTCAAAGAAACTTACGGAATCTACCTAGCTGCATAAATGTCCCAAACTGTCGTACTAATTATGAACGATTTTCTCCCTTAAACAAAATGTTTGAATTATTTAATCTTCTCAATAATAGATGTAATAACTTATTTGACCAATCGTTAAATTTTTCATCTAAATTTCAGTCAAATTTGTACCTTTTCAATTACATAATTGTCTTTAGCTATGTAAATAAATAAATTTCGTGTGGTGTGATGTTCAATTAGTGCTGGCAAAATAAAAAAAGGCGTGCGCCACGCCCAAAGTTAAAACTTTTTATTGCCAAGGCAATTGGTATGAGCGCAGTGACATTCAATTTTATTCTTGTAGATCAATTTGAACAAAACAAGACAAAACTTAAATTTTTAAAAATTAGGTTTTGAATGGAAATAGCGATTATGGGTGTTTTTAACAATTCTTGGACAACACTCTGCTACGTAACCAAGGAATATAAATCTAAGTGTTCATCTTTTTACTTCAAAACTGTGACCGATAGTTAAAAAACGTTAAAAAATTAATGCCTTATACAATTTTTGACGGAAACGCCCCTTAAAAGTGGGCGTGTCTTAAAAATTTGAAGCACTAACTCAGCTTTGATCAGTATTTAGGCATATGCGTAAAACTACAGCTGAATCGAGTAGTTTTTAAACAATCTTACCTGAACAAAGGTATTTTATCAAAATCACGCCTTCAAAAGTGGGCGTATTGAAAAAATTTACACAAGAAAATGTAGAGATATATTTTTCATAAAACGAACGGAAGGGAAAAATGTTTAAATTGAATATTGGTAGTACCTTAAATTTTTAAAACTACGTTTTTCGTTCTTTCATGAAAAGTGGGCGAAAGCCACGCCCAAAGTTCAAAAATTTCTTTTCATACACAAACGATTTAGTTTCTACTAAGAGACGCAAAACTTTGGCTTTCGGATTCATAAATACCGTTTATTTACAAAAACAATTTTTTAATAGTTTCTATTGAAAAGTGAGCGTCAGCCACGCCCAAAATCAAATTTATTGATTTCATACACAAGATGTTTATGTGCAAGTAATGCCCACAAAATTTAATGTTTTTTTCTTTAATATAACATTTGTTATTTTATAAAAACAATATTGATGGTTTTGTATGAAAAATGGGCGTCAGCCACGCCCAAACTGAAATATTTTTATTTGATTGGAAGAAGGTTTACCTAGAGCTTGCGTGTGCAAAATTTTAGCGTTATGCTTTTTTCGTAACTGTACAAAAAACATAATTTAATTTTACCAAATTGAGGTTGTTCAACAAAAATGGCGATTGTGGGCGTGTTTGTGGGCGGATTTTACTGGTTCAAGAACTTAGCCTTACTCTTGAACCACAGATTATATACACCAAATTTCAGCTTTCTAGCTCAAAAATTGCGACCTCTAGAGAGTATACATACGGACGGACGGACGGACGGACATGGCTAAATCGACTAGGCTTTTGATTCTGAGTCAGAATATATAGACTTTTCTATACCTAACGGTATTATTTCTCTATGTTAAAAACTCCACACCAAATACAATATACCCATTCTATGGAATAGGGTATAAAAAAGTACAACGGAACAGGAAAATTGCATTAGCATCGCAGAGAGGAAATAAAATAAAATAAACTTTCTTTGTCGTCCTTGGATGCGATACACTTATTATTCCTATCAATTTCACTTAGTGGCACTATTTTTAGGCATATCGACCACATGAAACTTTTGTTCTGAAATTTTGATTCTCAAAATTAAATATTCTGGAAAATCTCAATTGTATAGGCATTAGGTAGGTAGGCAGTTTATTAAAATTGAGAATCCTTGTTCCTTCGAATCAACTCATGTCAATTTTATGTTATTAATTTAAAGCTGTTTCCTTGAACCTTCGACCATATCTCAAACGGAGGTAGCCACATTTTTCCTTTATTTTTCATAAACCGCCTCTCTTTCGGTTTTTGTCCACAGTAACTAGTGAGCGCTTGTTAGTTAAAAAAAAAAAAAACAATTATCAATAAAATATAATAACGCGTACACATCCGGGTTATTACATATCAGATTTTTCAAAAAAAAAAAAAACTATAAAATCCTTTCCTACAGCTTCTGAAGCTGATTTTCATATAAATGTTTTAGATTTAACCAGCTGCTTTGCTCGAAGTACAGTAAGGGAATGGTATTTTAACCACCCTGCAAAATAAGAATAGTTTTTTTTTTTTTTTTTTACGGAAAAATTGTTTTTTATTTTCTTATAAAATAACAGGAGCATACAGCCGTTATTGTATGTTTACTTCTTCTTAGACACACCAACAATGCAACCACGACGACCGGTTGTCTTTGTGTGTTGAGCACGGACACGGAGACCCCAATAATGACGCATACCGCGATTTGCCCGGATCTTCTTCAAACGCTCCAAATCGTCACGAAGTTTGGAGTCCAATGATGAGGAAGTGTATTGTGTGTACTTGCCATCGACGACATCCTTTTGCCTGTTGAGGAACCAGTTGGGAATTTTGTATTGCCTTGGGTTCTGGATGATGGTGACAATTTTGTCGACTTCTTCATCAGTGCACTCTCCGGCGCACTTGGTGAGATCAACGTCGGCCTTCTTGAGGACAATGGTGGCATAACGACGTCCAACACCCTTGATGGCTGTCATGGCGATGGTGACCTTGCGTTTACCATCGATATTCGTATTCATAATACGAAGAATGTGCTGGAACTTCTCTGGAATAACGAGAGATATTTTGTCTTCAGAGTTCACCGAATTCAAGCGAAATGTAACAGTAGCCCATACTGAGGTATACTTATAGGCATTCAAGTCGAGTGTGTCAACGTTCCCATATTATGTTATATGTTATATATAAACCTTCCGGGAAAAAATGTCTACATGATGGTGGAAACCGTTTCAAAATCCGTTGCATGGCTTAAAAGGAGTTAGCGGATAAACACAAGTGGAAACCTTTTTTTTTTTTTTTTTTTGAATTCAGGAAATACCTAATGTTTCTTTCTTGTGTGAGCCTTTATATAAGATTTTTTATCCAATTTGGTTTTGTTTCCATAAGACTTTCAATTTTAAGCTTTCAGCTCGATTTGATCAAAACAAGACGTAACTTGAATTTTTAAAAATTTTATTTCGAATGATAAAAGCATTTATGGATATATTTATCAGTTCTTAAACCACACCCTGCTACGTAACCAAGAAATACAAACATCGATTTTTATGTTCTTACTTCAAAATTGCTCCCCTTAAAAGTGCTCGTAACCTAAACATTTGTAAGAAAAAAATTTAAAGCACTAACTGACTTTTGATCGTTAGTCAATTTTAAGGCATCTTGTAAAACTATAGGTTGAATCGAATAGTTTTTTAACGATCTTATACGAATAAAGGTATTTTATAAAATCACTCCCTTAAAAGTGGGCGTATTGAAAAAATTTACAACACAAAAATTAAGAGATATATTTTTCATATAACGAACGAATAAAATGGTTAAAATTGAATATTGGTATCTTAAATTTTTAAAACTTATATGTTTTTTGCTCTTTCATGAATAGTGGGCGTAATCCACTCCCGAAATTCAAAAATTTATTTTCATACGCAAGCTGTTTTTTTGTTTCAACTAAGAGACACATAAATTTGGGATGGTGAATTTATAATAAGTATATACCGTTTACGTACAAAAATAAATTTTCTATAATTTCTAGTAAAAAGTGGGCGTCAGCCACACCCAAAATCATTTTCTTTCATACACAAGACATTTACTTACAACTAATACGTATATAAGCATTGTTGTTTTATAAAGGTTTTCTATGAAAAGTAGGCGTCACTCACCCCCAAACTTAAATATTTTAACTTTATTTAGATGTACCTTTAGCTTGCGTGTGCAAAATAAAAAGCGTTGTGTTTTGATCGTAATTGTACAAAAACACAATTTAATTTTGCCAAATAGAGGTTATTGGACAAAAATGGCGATTGTGGGCATGGATACCTACCTATAAACACATGTTTTAAAAATTGTTGGTTTTTTGTATGTTCCGCGATTAAGAAAGTTGTAGGAATTAGTTTTTTGTGAAGGTTTCCAAAGATAAATGAATGCCGCATACAGTTTTGTGGAGAAATATGCTTGAAAAATGACTCAAGAATTATGTATATTATTCTCCTGCAAAACTATTATGGGTCAAACTTCATGCCTTGCCTTCCTCCATTTGAATTTGTGAATGGAATAACTTCAAAGAAATCGGACACACTTTTTCCCAGCTTTTGTGTAGCTTTGCACAATATTGTGTGCGTTACAAATTTGTGAAGTCAGCGCGGAGCGAACAAGAGTATCATGATTAGCAGCCACTTTGCCTGCGAGTCGGAAATGGATAGGAAAACAGATTTGATTCCCGTGCAGCGCCGAGATTTTAGAATTTGTTCAAGGGCGAAGGGGCAAAAGTCGAATTTGGCGCCCACTACCATTTAATAATTTAATTTTTTTTCCTCTTCACCCTATATTTTTTTCTTTCTTCATCTGCATTGGTTTTGGTAGTGGTTTGGCTCTACTTAAGGCCATAAGAAGCTATTTCAAAAAAAATATAAATTTTGAATTTTGATTAATATATAGATATCGTTCAATATCTTCGTCGTGGACCAGTTAAATACTCTTTTTAAAATGCATATTGCATATAGATCTATAATTTTCATAAAGGATAAATATCTTTTAGCACATTGATTAGCAGCACTTTCCTATGTATGTATTTCAATTTGATTCCGTTCCTTATAAACACCAACTCACAAAACTGCTCACACCCATTAGTCCCGTCAATCTGCCTTAAGGTCACTTTATAATGACAACAGCCTAGCCATTGTTCCCTCTTGCCTTTGCTTTATACCAATCGCTCCAAGTCAAAACTACATTCAATCATAATTTTGATTTGTGTCAGAATTCTATTTATAGACGAAAACGACTCGAGATATGAAGCAATTATTTCTCTTATAACTCCACTGGCCGCCATGCCACCGCAACTGAGGTGCTGACCACACTACCAACAGAAACAGCAACAGTCAATATTATATAGTTCTATCGAGATCAATCTCATCTCATCAGACGATGGGGAACCATCACCACCTGCTCCTTCCCAGCACTAGCTCACGTCTTGTAGGTATAGCTGTATACAGACAGGTACATCATCTTTATAATCCTGGAACATTTAACCATCTATTGTTATGGATAACAATTCGATTCAATCATCATCATCATAATAACCTTAAGCAAAACTACAGGAGTTACCTCAAGTCCTCAATATAATCCTTTTGGCGAAGTATATGTATATGCCGGGATCCGGGATGCCACAATGTCTTACGAGTATCTACAACCTACATTGTAATAAAAACACACGACATACGAATGTTATAGGTATACACAACACAACGAGGAGTTGGTGTGAATCTCATGGATGAAGATGGCTAGCAACGATTTCAGCTTTCAAATGCGTTTGCATTAAAACTTAATCACTGACTATAGTATACTGGAGTCAGGTACATTGGAAGTCCTTGATGTTGGCGGCACTCAGCATCAGCACTCCAGATGCAGACTACGAAGACTGCAAGGTGCAAGTGCAACTGGAATCAGAATCTCTTATCCAACTTCCCGTTCTCATCATTATTGTTAATTATTTTGGATTAAATCAAAGTGTAGACAATCGATAAAGGAATTGGCATCTACACAGGATACACAGAGTAGATGCACATGCACACCTTTGCCTTTGTGTCTGTAAATACCTATTGAAACTCATAGTCATAAAGATGAATGGATCTAGATTGTGGGATTAGTGCAGCAATTTGAACCAAGATAATTGGGTAGAACTAATTGATGTATACCAAGGTGACGAAAGCAAATTTGATTATGATTATAACTTCATTCTACTCACAAAATATTGCAATCGATTGAAATTAAAGTCTTGTCTGATGCCTTCAGTGTATCTACCAAACACATACAAACATCATTTTGTCATAGGTACTCATATTGTCATTACCATTGGGGACATATTAAATAATGTTTCCTAACTTCGGTTCAATGTCACCATTTGCTCCATTCTGGCCAAATGGTCAACTGAAATATGGTTAAACAAAATTTTGGGAATAGTGGTATAAATGTAAAGGGTTTTCCAATAAAAGATGTTATTTTGTTTTCACAAATGCTGAAAACTTGGCATGAAAAGGCCCATTTCCACCTCAGTGGCTACGTCAACAAGCAAAATGTTCACAACTAGGGCTAGGAAAACCCAAGATTTATTGTGGAAAAGCCTCTCCATCCTCATCGAGTAACGGTTTGGTGCGGTTTATGGTCCGTTGGGGTTATTGGACCTTACTTTTTCGAAAATAAGGCTAGAGCACCAGCTACGGTGAGTGGATTGCGCTATCGAGAGATGATTAATAATTTTGTATGGCCGGAATCGGACGGTATTGATCTGGACAACGTTTACTTTCAACAAGACTGAACTACGTCCTACGTGAAACACAAGCAAGGAAACCATCGATCTTTTACGGGAAAAGTGTCCAGACCGTGTTATCTCTAGAAGAGGTGATCACAATTGGCCACCGAGATGGAGGTCTTGTGATTTAACACCTTGTGACTTCTTCCTTTGGGGCCACGTGAAAGAAAAGGACTACTCCAACAGCCAGCGTCGATTCAAGAACTCAAAGATGGAATTCGTGCGAAGCTATTGAGGGCATACACCATAGCCACTTTGCCTTTTTGGTGATGGAAAATTTCATGAAAAGGATATTGTTGTGTAAGGGTAGTCGTGGCGACCATTTGGCTGATTTTTTTTTTTTTATTTTAAATGGCATACTTTTTTCTTTACATTGAAATAAACATCCGATCATTTGTCTCAAAAAGTGCCATTTTTCTTTGAATGCCAAAATAACACCTCTTATTGGAAAACCCTGTATTTCTGTGTGACTTATATACTCTGTAGGAATGAAAGGCACAATTTGACGCAGATTCTTTTTCAACACAACAGATTTCTAGCCTGATGCCCTCTCCAATTTTGCACTTCAAGTTGTCGGACACGGACACGGAACTCACTGTATGGTCTCTCTTTTTGCCTACAAGCTGAAAATCAGCTGATATGCCATTTATTTTGAGAGTGTGACGCTCTCTCTTGCTTTTTAAACCCATTTAGCAAACACACGACACACCAACAAAATAAATGGCATACGCAGGTATGGTTCCCACGGTGCCGTGACATAAGGCCATGTGTCATAAGGCCATATTTCGAATTATGGCCTTATGACGCTTTTGTAAAGCGTCATAAGACCATATTCTAACATATGACCTTACGACGCTTTCAGAAGCGTCATAAGACCATTATGGCTGTATGTCACTTTGTTAAGTTTGATTTCGAGTGGAACGCGTTGTTTAGTGTGCAAAATGGAAAATTCAAGTGACGTGATATATAATTTTGAATTTTGTGAAGGTTTAAGTAGAGGCAGTAATATTCTTTATATTCCTGAAACCAAACATCTCTATCGTTTCAAATATAGTTCTAAAATAAGTAGACATTACATCTGCTACAATAAAACGTGTAATGCTAGTGCTATTGTTGACTTTCAAAACCAAACTCTTGTGCGCATACCAAAATCTAGTGCTCCACATAAGCATCCAAACAGTGAAGAACTTAGGAAAAAAATGTAATTGCAAATTCTTTTAACTTTAATTATCATATTGACATGACTTTGATTAAAAAAAAATAGCTTAAAATTCGCGCGAATTTTAAGCTATTGCAGTTGGCGGTGGTGGTGAAGGGGGGAGGAGGGAGAGTGATAAGGTGTAGGGGCAATTGTCAAAAACTTTGGGTGGTTGGCTTGTGGCTGTAGGTGGGATGGGTGGTTGGTAATGTTGGGGGGTGATTTGGTGTTGGGGGAATGTTAAAATTTGTGGGTGAGTGGCCAGTGGTTGTATTGGAATGGGTAGTTGGGGGGGGGAGTAGTGGAACAAAAATAGTTGCGGTGGGTAGTTGGCGGAGGTGGTTGGGGGTGGGTGAGTAGCAGGTGGTTGTAGGTGGAGTGGGTGGTTGAATTTGGTGTAGGGGTGGGGGGGTGGAATTGTCAAAAATAGTGGGTGGTTGGGTGTAGTTGGTGTGGGTGATTGGTAGTGGTTAGGAAGGGGGGATTTACTGTGTGGGGGAGGAGAAAAAAATGTTCAAAAATGGTGGGCTGTTGGTTTGTTGATGTATGTGGCGGGAGGTTCAAGGGGTGAACAAAATTAAAGAATGGTGGGTGGTTGTAGGTAGGTTGAAGTGTTTTGTGAACTGGTTATCACGTAAAATTATCGTCCGTAAACCGACTTTACAGACAACCATGTTTTTTTTTTTAGTAGTAGAAAGTTTTGGGCCTTATTACCCGACTGCATTATAATAAGGCCTACTGACCAATTTTTTTTTTAAATGTGAATTCTATTTATGTTTCCGGCAGAAGTTGCTATTTTTTGTTAGTTTTTAATAATTTTATACATTTTACCTTATACATATACCAATAAAATTTGTTTATTTCGATTTATACTTTTTGTTTTATCTAAAACCACACTAAGCTAGGCCTTATTACCCGCGTCTTCCTTACGATTTGGCGGTCTGTATTGATATGTGTTGTCGGAGGTCTCCCTCTACCTGGTCGCTCCATCGAAGAAGAAGTTTACCTTAAAAAACGCAATTTTTCTTTATCAAAATAACACCACTTATTGGAAAACCCTTTACAACAACTACGAGTACCACCGCCGGATCTAGGCGTGGGGGGGGGGGGCAAAGGGGGCATTTGCCCCGGGCGCCTATGGCCTTGGGGGGCGCCATATGGAATATGAAGAAATATAGGAGAGCAAAAAAAAAAAGGTAGGTATTCAACATTTGAACAGGGCGCCAAAGTAATGCAATGTTTATTATTTATTTCTTGTTCCAAATATGAAAGAAATATGTAATGAACCACTTTCGTCGAACCTTAAACAAATTCGTCGCCCCTCATGGGGGCGCAAAATTGGAAGATGAAGAAAGAAACGAGAGTAAAAAAAAAGGTCTTCAACTTTTCAAAATTATAAACTAACTCGTTGCAAAATTAAAAGATGAGCAAAAAAAAAGTAAGAGTAATAGGGAAGGTTTTTCACACCGAGCCGAAAACCCGGTTTTCAGCTAAAAGTTACGAAAACCTGAAAATCATTCACACCGGACTTTTCAAGTTTTCGTTTGACATTTCACTTAATTTCTACAACTGACTATCAAATTTTGAAATGAAAATATTTTCGGCTGCTATGATTGATTTTTTTTTTTTTTTTGACGTTTATGCGCTTTTTAGGTGTGTTTGGAAAGAATCGAAACAAACTGAGGTGTGTTCTGAAAGAATCACAGCAAACTTAGGTGTGTTTGCTTTGTATTCCAACAAGTTTTCGACAGGTTTTATTTAAAACTAGTTGTTTTCGAAAACTTGTGCTTAGCAAAAATGTGTGGTGAAACTTGTGTTTTCGTTCAGGTTTTGGAGGTTTTCAACAAAAACCGTGTTTTCAGCTTGGTGTGAAAACTCTATAAGAGTAAGAGAGAGTCACAAATGTAGGAAAAATTACTTTTTGCGGTACTGCAAACGGCTTTGCAATAGTTGGGTAGACTACCAACAGTTTACTGGCACTAATATGCAGCTCCAATGTAGTGTAGTGCGACTTTATTCATATAATTTCATACAAAGAATACGTGCATTTCAATTATTGTAGTGCAGTTCCACGTAGTGCGGTCTTGCATATAAACAAAGATCTGTTCGTCGTAACTAGTAGCGCACAATGGTGAAGCTGCAGCTGTAGCACGTAGCATGTCAAAGTTAAATGTAGGTACGTTAATCGTAATGCACGGCTACAATGTGAAGTAGCAGCTGCAGCACAGAAAAGTTGAAGTCGACTGAATTTGAACTTCACGAACGTGCTGCAATGAAAAGCAACAACAAACGAAATGGCGGACACGATTTTTGTTTGAGTTCAGTGCGACACCATTGTATTCGTGAATGCGGCTTAGTGAGCTACTTTTTTGACATTTACTCCGACGCTAAGTGCTACTGCTTCACCATTTTGCGCAGCCAGTTAAGCATAGTTCAAGAAATGACAACAAACCAGATATGACTTTCCCATTTTGCATGTGTGTCCCTAACGTAGAGAGCAAAACAAAACAAAAATGCAAGGGCGATGTGTGTTCGTGACGTAGACGAAACAAAAATGAGAACGTGAAGGCGCTAGGTTTGAATTCGATACAACCGTTAACAACTTATAGCCATTTGAAAAAAGACGTTAAGACCAGATCTCCGTTATTAGCATTTCTTGCCAAAAACAAAAAACGCAGTTCTCTTAAGAACACTAAAAAAATATAACACACAAAGTTTAATCAAAATCGTTAGAGCGGTTTTTGAGCAAATTAGAAGAAACCAAAAAAAGTTGGCTAAAACTGAACGCATCGTTGTATGAGAGCTACCATTTAGAAAGCCTTCACTGAAAAATTTACAAAACCATCCTATAGAACACTATAAAGAACGATGCCAAACAAAGTTTGAGTCAATTCAATAAAGTCGTTGCAAACTTACGGCCATTTCAAAAAAGCCGTTTAAACCAGATTTTCGTTACCAAATTAAACTTTTGCCTCCCCTTGAACAAATCCTAGATCCGGCGCTGACGAGTACCTACATGACATGTGAGGTAACATTGTATTTTCTTTAAAGTTATTCACCTTTCGGCACGTGTCGGTTCGAATATGCAATAGATTAGTTATGAAATCTCACTACTAGAGGCACATCGCATCATATACTTGAACCTTTAGTACTAAAAACAGCTAACTTAGGACTTTCTTATTACTACCGACATCTGTTGGCATTGCTTTAATATAATTTCAAAAGAATACTCTGGGTGGATTAATACGTGTCATTTTTTTTTTTTAAATAAACAACGACGGATGGTTAAACTTCATTATGCTCGTGAGTCGTTTTTGCAAGTTTATCAGAAATCAAAAACATAATATCCAGCATACTGTTTAGCACTTAAGCATTTTTTTTTTCTTCTTTAAATAACCCAAAGCAGTTCAATCAAAAATTCTAAAATAAATAGTGTTTTACAGACGTGTGGTATTCAATCGGGCAATACTTTTTTCGGAATTGGTCTTTTTGACAGCTGGCACTTGATTTATGCTCAGTTTGGTTTGCCATTTCATGATGAAAAGACACAGGTACTCCCAAACAACGTTTGCAAATCGTTCAAATTTATTACCAAAATAATGGTTCGGTTTGCTCGACGCATCGCGCGCTGCATCCAATATTCGGTCGACATAATCGTCCAGGAATTTATTTAAGCCAGCCGCGGCGAAATCATTTTTAAAACATAAGTGCAACCCCTTTTCTTTATATTAAAGCTAAATTCTTGGCCATACCACTAAATAATATGCGTTTAACCGTAGACCTACGTTTAAAAAAAACGACTAATCCTACGTTGACGGGTCCTTTTCGACCCTGGTATGTTTTATATGGGAATAAAGCAAAAAATGAACATTTCTTCACACATAAATTTCTTAAATGAGATTTTATTTAAAATTAATTAATATAGAAGTTATTTATTACTATTGTTTAAACATTTTCGATACATTCAACATTACGATTGCGTTTGCTTTTACAAATATTTTTGCCGCATCCGCAGCAAACAAGCTCCGTTTTGTTTTCTTTTGTTTTTGAATTTTCTTCCACACTGATTGAACATCTGCCACGCTTTTTTGGCCGGGGAGAAGAAAATCCTTGCTTTTTGGCAAGTGGGTTGAAATGTTCACTTTCTTTGTTGTTCATAGTAGCCTGAAGAGTAAGCGAACATGAAGCGTGAGGTGGTCTTGATCTGTTCAGGGTATAGTTTTTTGTCAACTAAACACCTAGGTCGTGTAAAAACTTCTTCCGGCTTGCCACGCGATGTCTGATACTCTGGATCGATTTGCATAAAAATGATAAAAGCATATTCAATGCTGATATATCAATAATGCTCAAAAAAAAGCACATTGGCCAACGATTAGTTTTTTGTTTTGCGCTAAAGCCGGAAAGCATTTTATCGGCATCTTCAACACCACCTTTTGTTTTATTATAGAATTGTATTATTTCCGGGTTCAGGCCCTACTTCAACACTGTGGTGCATAGTGCTTTGGACGACGGCGGTGCATTTTTTTTTCTTACTCATATACGAAACAAGTGTAGTGAAATCCGTAAATAAGAACGTTGATTGAAACAGTGGTTGCTTTTTTCCTAACAAAAGTTTTGGTGGTATACTTCTCTTATTTTTCCGAACCGTTCCAAACATGGTCAGATTCTTCTGAGACAATTTTTGTCCAAGTTGGTACGAGGAAAAAAAGTTATCCATTGTAATGTTGTAGACCATCAAGCCTTCAACTAGGTCAAAAACCACGCGCTCACCTTGATTTTTTTCAGCTTCACCACCAACCGGTTTTCCTAAGTAGGGTTGAATCCTCCAGACGAATGATGTTTCAGCACAACTGCAAGCATAAAACTTGAAGCCGTATTTTTCCGGCTTGTTAGGCATGTACTGTCTAAATGAGCATCTGTCATGGAAACCTAGTAGCTGTTCGTCCACCGTAACACCATGGTGACGAGTTGTAAAATAAAGGAAGCTGGGATCCAAACCGTGTTGTCCTTCGAAACAAACAAACGATCATTATTTTCGGAATCCACGGGTGCTTCTTCACCTTCATTATCTGTTTCACTTGATTCACACTCCAGGAACAAAATCTTCATCACAACCCGAAGAAAACTCTTTATCACTTGAAGAACATCTGGACATTTCTCCAAAATATTTGTTTTTATTTGATTTTTGATTGAATATAAATAAATACAAAATTTCACTCTCTTTTTCAATGCAAACGCAACGAAATTTCCATACAAAATGGAAAAACATATGACGGGTCGAAAACGACCCCATATGAAAAAAAGACCCAAATTCAAAAAAAGCAGTCATTTTAGTTTTAAAAAATGTTAAAGGTTGGATTTCGATAGATTACAGTCCAAGCAACAAACTCATGGAAAGGTAGCTTAAAATAGTAATTAGTTTTTAAAATATCTAAAGCAAAAAAAAAATTTGGGTCGAAAACGACCCCAACGTAGGTCTACGGTTAATTGCTTCTTGAAAACTACACGGCAAAAAAAAATTACCCGTTACATTTAACAACAAATATTACCAATTTTAGCCTTTTTATAAAAAAGCACCATTTGCGCACTTAAAATGTTGACATTTCTGAAAAAAAAGAATTAAAAAAAAAGTTCCCGAAAAAACGTTTTTGTCCCTATGTGGGGGAAAGACAGCCTCACTTTAACCCGCCAATGGTGACGTGAATAACGGGCCCATAAGAACAACATTGGATTGGAACCTGGTTATTATTAAACTGTTGGAAAAAGTGCTTTTTCCTCAAGCAGAAGTGACAAACATTATGCGACGTCCTCATTTACTCAAATTGACAAGCTTCGCGAGTCTATCCGGACCAGGGGCGAACGCAGAAAAAAATTTCGGGGGGGGGGGGGGGGGTTTAAAACATACAGTGTGTCCCCTAATTTGTGGGAAATATTTTAGGGCATGATTCTTATGTATATTCTAAGAAAAAAATCGCTTAACAGTAAAGGCCTACATAATATCCAATTTTGATATACATATTTATAGTTTTGTATGGATTTCAGAAAAGGCTTACTTGTGTACCCTGACTAACTGACCCATGACCCAAGTTAACGGTAATTGCGCTGTTAGTACGAATGGTAGAAACTTCGTATAGCAATTTATTTAAATGCGCTTAAATATATTTGACATTTCGTCCCAGTTTAAAGATCTCTAGTTTCTAGCCTGTTCCAATGTTCTTGCCCACGCTAATTTTTTAACTTTCGATTCAATTTTCTACTTTGAAACCGTAATAAAAAAAAAGCGTTTTAATATTTTTGTAGGTGAACGTAACTATATTGTTAAAATAAAAGTCAAAATAAGTATGCAGAAAAACGGTCTCCTGCTTGGTTGCTTCGAAGTTTTTGTAGTAGGGAAGGCTTCCAGATGTGATTTGTGTTTTCTTATCTTGGTTAACTTAGACCTACAACTTTTCTATCTATAACTTTTTTCCATAGGACCTGTAGTTTTGCCGGAAATAGATATTAACCGATTTTTACCCTTAAAAACCTTTAAAACCCCACCCGCCAACTTCCCGACAACCAATTGCCCGTAATTTATTTTTGTTTTAATTTTTGATATTTTCTCTTCCAATGGGTTTCATTACACTATGATTTTTTTTTTCACTTTTTACAATTTTCAAGGGTTTCAGCCCTGGTCTTTCAAAAAAAAAAAACGATATGCATTCCGTCAAAGATGTTGCTGCATTTTAATCAGACGATGAAGTGGACTATCAATTCAGCTGTTAATGGCACACACACATTAACAAAAACAAAATCAATTTCATTTTACTTTTCATGCAACAAGAAAAATCGTGAAATCTACATCCAATCTGAGAGCGAATCTGAAAATGTCGTGGAATTCAGCATTACTTGTTAGAACACAATTTAGTTTTTACACTAGTGATATCGTATTCACCAAAATCCAGAAAAAGAACTGTAAATTTTGGACGTCTTCTACAAACTACATTATCTTCACAGACGTGATGCGACGCGACTTTCAATTTGCCACAACAACAACTTGCCTGTTCTATTCATGATATTGAATTAAATGTTTTAAAATAATTAATTCTAATATTCTTACGACACATTAAACTGAACCACCAAATAACTTTCCACAAAGATCCCTTGCATTGCATTTTCTCAAAACAAAATGAGTACCTATAAAATGTTGTTAACTGATGTCACAGCAACCAGTCTTGACTCACTCCACAAATTTTATTAAATTGTTCCTGAAAAACCAGGCGACCATGAATTGTAGGAAAGTATGCTGATGGCCAACAATGCAATCTGGTTGAGCAAAATTGAAGAAACCAACGAGCGCCTTATAGCATGCAATGTACTTTCGATTTCAATATCATTACACTCTGCAAAATAATTATGAGACGAAAACGAGTAAATTGAAAAATAATTCTGGTTCCTCTTTACAAATTGAAAATAACGTTATAAAATTGGCGCAGGGACATAAGTCTCAAATTTTTTTTTGTGAAGATATATAAGTCCCAAATTTTCAAAATGATTTAGAAAATTAAACACACAATTCGATAGAATAATACAACAATTATAATCATTTATTATTTTATATAACAAAAATGAAAAAACAACAGTTCAATGCAATATAACCAAAAAAAAAAAAAAAAAAAAAAAGAAACAAACGGAAACAATTTGGAAGGCGAAGAATGAAACAATTTCAAGACAAAATCGGAAAAAGCTAAAAATTTCACAAGTAAACAAAGCATGTGTTTTGAATTATCAGCCGGCCAAATTCTACATCATAATTCGTTTTTATTAGCAATTGCTTCTTCGTTTATCTTCACAGAACACCTACTACACATCTTGCAATGGTTGCAGGGTTGAAGTAATACGTTCCTTGGATTTTCGAAACAAATACCGCAGGTTATGGTTTCGTTATTTTGTTGTTGTCCAGGGTCGTTCGAATCATTTTCTTCGTTATCACTTGCTGATGAGTCAGAAACTTCAGAAAATTTAGTATTTGAGAATTTGAGAAAACCAAATAAAAAAATCAGCAAGTGAATTTGGGACTTATGTCCCACTTGAGTGGGAAATAAGTCCCAAAATTAAAATTTGGGACTTATGTCCCTGCGCCTATAAAATCATTTCAAATTAAAAATGCTTGTAAAAAAATTTCATCACAACTTGTATTTAGTATTTTTTTAAGAGAGTACTTCTATTTATTTTCAAGTATTGTTGAATATCTCCAATAAGAATCAAAGCACTTTCTATGCGTCCGGCGCGTCGCATAGATACAAACTTTTACTAAAATTGTAATGATTCTTTTGGATGAAAGGACTTAACTTAAACAAATAATAATCTTCATTCACCTCTTACAAATCATTTTGCATTTTGTTGTTTGGCATTCCACGTTTGGCAAATTACGTTTCGTTTTTCAATTGATATGACAAATAATCGTTCCGCGTTTGGCGTTTTTCATTTCGCAATTTTTTTTCGTTTTTTTAATTGATTAGCTTTTTGAGGTTTTACAATTTGTCATTTGGCATTGTGTTTTTTTGATTTTTTTTTATTACGCATTTCTTCGTTTCGTTGTTTTATACTTGGCATTTTGTTATTTTGCAATTTTACTTGCGATTATAGGTACTATAAGGCAAGTTATGCATTCGTCGAAAAAAAAAAAATTGAGATAACAATCAAACATGACATTACGATGATAGCGAAGACGAAAAAAGATGGTTTAAAAATTCTGTCCGTCTGTATGTCTGTCTGTCTGTCTGTATGTAGACCTACAGCCCAAACGGGTGGGCCGAATTGCTTCAAACTTGGTATATAGACTTTTTTAGGTATTGTACAGAAAGGAAATTGAAATTTTTTTTTAGCTCAAAAAATAACGGTACCTGCCATACAACCGTTACGTTAAAGCTTATTTTTATCAAAAACGTCTCTAACGATTTTTAATTAAAAAAATCAGTGTTGCTTTTTAGGTACGACCAATCATATGGCTGAAAAAAAAGTTTTAAAAAATGGCTAAGAACGGTACTTTCCATAGGACCGTTTTTTTTGCTTTCGACTATCTCGAAAACGACTTAACCGATTCTTTCGAAATTTCACACACATATAGCTGTAGGTAGCTCAATTTGTATTGCATACCAATATTTTTGAAAAATATTTTGTTGTATTTTTAAAAGCATTTTTTATAAAAAAATTTAAAAAATTAATATTTTGAAAACTGCTTATTAAATTTTTTTTTTTTAATTTTTAATAAATGTATTTACGTTTTTAAATTTTTTTTGAAAATTTTTTTCAAAAATTTTTTCAAAAAAAACTTTTTTTCTCAAAAACCGCTCCACAGATTTTTCTAAATTTATTTATTTTATCCAAGAAATATAATGACGTACTTTTTTTTCAGCTCAAATTAGTTTAAGTATTTATTTAAGAATTTTGAAAATTTTATTTTTATCAAAATCTCAAGCCCATAAACCACTGTCACTCATTAGAGCAAGTTCGTGCGACCCAGTCGTGCATTTTATTTGTTTGGCAATAATTTATTGTTAAGCTTTTTTTATTTGGCATTTTTTTCGCATGTAATTTTTTGGAGCGAAAAAACTACAAAAGAATTGAATGCCAAATAAAAATAAAGTGCACGACTGGGTCGTACGAACTTGATCTAATGAGTTCAAATAGTCTTGAAATTTTCGAAAAAAAAGCATTGAAAAAATCATATGAAATTTTATTAATCACTTAAAAACTAATAGTTAAAACGTTTTTTGGAGAAAATGAAGTAACCCATCAGATTTCTTTTGCTTTTTCAAAATTTAAGGAAATTTTTTTTCAAAATCGTTCGACCAGTTTTTTCAAAAAACGGTTTTTTTTGAAAAACTTTTCGAAAACATATTCCAAATTTTTTTTGAGTATGCCAACTTCTAGAACTTTGCAGTTTTTATCAGAAAAATAAAATTAAAAAAAAAATTGATTAAACCGTTTTTGGAAAAAACAAAAAATAAAAAAAATTTAAAAAAAAAAATTTTTTTTAAATTTAAAAAACTCAAAAAAACTTTTTTTGAAAAATTAAAGAATTTTTATTATTTCGTTTGTAATAGGGCTTCTACATTAAAAATTTCATCGAAACTCGTTTAGTGGCTTACGAGAAAATCGGATTTCAAAAAACCGGTCCTATAGGAGGTACCGTTATAAGACTTTTCCTGAAAAATCTATTCCAACCAAAACATTAAGTTTGCGCAGAAAACATCATTCAGAAAGTTTTATCAAAATCGTAGGAGCCGTTTTCGAGAAAAATTGAATTTTCACTAAAAATCGTATGGCAGGTACCGTTAGTTATAAAGCTAGAATGCTAATTCCAAAAACCCCTCTGTAGGACGTCATAATAATACTATCTACCAAGTTTGAAGCAAATCGGTCTAGCCGTTTAGGCTGTAGGTGCCGATACAGACAGACGGACAGACAGACAGACAGACAGAATTGTCGGACCCACTTTTTTCGACTTCTCTATCATCGTAATGTTACGTTTGATTGTCCAAAAAAAAAAAAATTTTTTTTACGAATGCATAACTTGCCTTATAGTACCTATAATCGCAAGTAAAAAGCTTAACAATAAATTGCCAAACAAAAATTGCAAAAAAAAACCTGTAAAACCTGAACTATTTAACGGATTTTGACAAAATTGCAGAATGTCGAAATTAGTCTAATTGGTGAAAATTTGTTTTAAAAAAAACTTACTAGAAAAAAGTTCTTGACATTTTTCGATCAAGCAGCACAACAATAAAACGGCGTAGCGCGTTTTGCGTATAATACCAAAATGGCGAAACATTATTTGTCGAAGAAAAACTTTGCCAAATATAAGAAAATCTAATGAAAAAATGCAAAAAAAAAAAAAAACTTCCAAATGAATTTTGCGAAATAGTCAAAAATTTGATTTTGGAAAAAAAGCGAAACATAAAACCACAGAATGTTAATTGCGAAACGATTAAACACATAATGAATCAAAAACAATACGTAAATTGCCAATTACGGATTGCGAATTAAACGAAATATTTAACGCGAACAAAGAAATGCCAAACGAATATTGCCAAACAATGGTGACCGCCAGTCCGTCTGTCTGCCTTATGTTTATATATATAGACACCTAACAGCCCAATCGATTGGGCCGATTTCCTTTAAATTTTGGCTTTTAGGTACAAGTTTTGCCAAAAGAAGTCATCCATCCGATGTTGTCTGGCTCTCTTCTTTTTTTTCTAAATGAAAAACTTCGATTCTGTTTTTTGATTATGTGTATTTGAACCTTTAGAATTGTACTGGTACTGATATCGGCCAAATGGGCGCCGTCAGAATTGATTGCTCGTTTTATTGCATTTGTCATCACTTCAGCGAGAACTTCGGGCGACAGATTCTTGCACTCGTGTCGAATGTTGTCCTTGAGGGCTTCCAGAGTCGCGGGCTTGTTCACGTAAACACGGGACTTCAAAAAACCCCACAAACAAAGTCTGAAACGGTTAAATCGGGCGATCTTGCAGGCCAGTGCAAATCGACAAAAACGAGAGATGAGGCGACCCGGAAACGCCGCCTTCAGAATATCGTTTCATGTCGGTTCATGTATCTCTCCATGGCTTGTTCACTTGTATTCTGCATCTGTCATGTCCACAAATGTCAAAACAGATTTGACATTGGCGGCCATTTGCAAAAATGAGCGCATCTTCCAATAGGGTGATTTCTTTTTGCCCACCTTGTACTTACGGAGTTGAAATTGAATTAGTTTTAGCTCAAAAAATAACGGTAGGGTGGGGTAGATTCGACACTTTTTCTGAATATTTCAAAAAATGTCTTTTTAAATAAACAATTAAATATTTTTTGGATTTTATACGAGACTTTGTTTGAGTTCGAAAGTAAATATTTTGAAAAGGTTTTTATTAAAATAACTTTATTTAAAAATACAATAAAAAAAGGCTTTAAAAAAAGATATGGCATGGGGTTGAAGGAGTTGTCGTTATTTTTTAATAATTTTTTTGTTTTCTAATTTTAGCCATGTTTTTAGAAAATTGTCCCTCCCGGCTAATAGGAGGGGAATATACCAACGATTTTTTTCTTGTCGAAACTCAACCTACTGGCTCTAGCTTTTTGGTACACCTTAAGTGAATCGCCCTGTATATGTCTATGTTGTTTAGGGAGCTCAATTTTTATGCATAACAATATTTTTAATAAATACTTTTCTTTGTTTTTTTGTATATTTGAAACGAATCATTAAATTATTTGAGCTCATATCAGGATAGGTACCTACTACCTACCTAAGTATTTATTTAAGAATTTCGATTTTTTTTTTCAAAATCTCAATCCCCAAGACAATTCTCCCTCATTAGAGCAAGTTTTCGCGAACCGTTCGTGCACTTTATTTCCTTTAGTTAAATTATATCAAATACAGTTTTCAAATCGTTTTCTGTGACAATAAGGTAGGTAATTAGCATTTTTTTTAAATTATTTTATTGATATCCTCGAATTTGTATATTTTTCGTAAATTATTTAAATTAAAACCAAAATATTTCGTATATTGTATATATATATATTTTTTCTTCGTGCTGATTTTTGTAAGTTTAATTATTTATAATAGATAATATTCAAATTTCTACATTTTTAAAATTTAATATTAAGTTCCTTATAGCATAACTTAAATTATTTTTTAGAGTAGTTAACTTTTTAAAAATTTTATTCTTTTTCTCAAAATCTTGGAAAAAGTTAATTTATTATAATTTTCTCTCACTGGCTTTTAATTTACAAGAAATGTATCCAGAGCTTCGAACTATATAATAGGTAGATTTTTTGTTTTGTTAAACTTAAAATTAATAATATACTGTGCAGTTTTTAAAAATAATTAAATTATTTTTTTTTTATATTTTCATTAGTTTTAATAAATTTGTGTGCTAAATATTTAAACATCTAAATTAATAATTAAAAATCAGAAATATTTGTATACTAGGAATTTGTTTTTTTTTTTACTACGTAGAGTTTACATCAACTTAAATGTTTTCTTTTTGTTTTGTACACATTTTTTTTTTAAGTTTAAAGTTATATAGTCTTCTCAATTATGTCATTCGTGCGTTTTTATAAGAATTTGCATTTTATTTTTGATTCTTAAATGCAAGTGGTGGTGAGTATATATAATATAATAACTTTTCGTTTTTTAATGTAATTTAAAATAAACATACAAAATATATATTTTTAAATTTAAGTTTTCATAAGAATCCCATGTCGAGGGCAGTGTACAGCGCTCTAATGTCACTATGGCTGGATATCCGCCAGAAGGGAAAATTCATTGCTTTAGCAGCGGCCTCTTCTTCGGCGCCATCGCCAATCACAACGTAGGTACTTTTACGGCCAAATCTGGTCACTATTCGTTCGTAGCAGGTTTCTTGGCCTAAAATAAAGAAACAAAGAGTCGTGAAATTTTTTTTATAATTATTATTTAAAAAAAAAGTTAAATTACCAATTTTATGTGCGCTGTAGATATTCTCAATTGAGAATATTTGTCCTAATCCAAAAAGCAGGACTTTGGCGAGTGCAGGTGCTAGCTGTGTTGACGTCACCAGGACATTTACACAATTTTCACGTTGAGAAATCATATTTAGACATTTTGTAGCTAAACTTGCCCAATTATCGGTGGCAATTTCGATATCAGATCGAATTTGTAGCCATGTATCACGTTTTGGCTGTCCAAGTAGGCCACCGACACTGAAAAAAATAAAAACAAAATGTAAGTAAAAATTTCTTTAATGCATTTTAAATAAAAGTGAAAGCACAGTTAAGTATTCTTGCAGTTGCAGAAGGTATTTAAAAGCTAAAGACATTAACAATGCAGCGGAAAGTAGAAACCAAAGCAATGAAAGGTACTAATCTGATGGTTTGGTATAGAAAGTTCTAAGCTGCTTACTTGAATACTAAATGATGGTTCAACCATAAAGCACGATGTTAAATTGTAAGTCACACCCTTAACTTCAAGTTTTTTGCCCAAAATTATTTGACATTTTTTGTTTCAATCTATGACACATTCAACCTTGGAAAGTAAAGGACTAACTATAATGGACGGAAACAAACGGGAAATAGTGAACGAAACCTTGCAGAATGGGTACGTACGTTGCCTTACGAAACAGTAAAAATACATGTGATTTGTATACCCAGCCCAAAATGACTTTTTGATAAGTTTCGACAAGTTTTGTTCACTTGCGTTTCCGTACGTAATGTACGCTTTGAGTCGTACATTACGTACCGTACATTACGTACGAAAATCTGGCATTCCCTTTCTTTCTACAGGGTATTCTTCTTCTTTCTTTCTTCTTATTTCTAAAGGCTATTATGGGTAACTGATGTACTTTACAAATCGGAAGGAAACTGCTTCCTTTTTCTTTCGCGTATTATGGTTGGGCCTTTAAGCTCGTTGAAGCGTTTTATGAATATGGGCGTTCAAATCAAAATTAATTTCGTGCTCTTCGTACTCTTGGGTTACCATAACTGACCCAATTTGTGTCCACAAGCGGACACAAATTTTAGCAAACCATGTCTTAAACAGATGTGAATATACCTGTACCAGCTTCCTGCTCACCCAGCTTGTTTTGCTGAAAACATTGCTACTGTTCGTGATAACGGAGGGCCAAAAATTGAGGATGTGGAGCTTTACAATATGTGGTTAGAACAGAACAGTGCTCCTTGCATCACAGCGAACGAAACAATAGCTATTTTGCGATAGAAATTCAATGGCGGTGTTATCTCACGTCGGCGTCATGGAGATGTCAATTGGCGGCCATGATCATGTGATTTGAAACCGTTGGACTTCTTTCTTTGGGAGTTAAAAGAAAAAGTGTACGCCAATAAGCCAAGAAAAATTCAAGAGTTAAAGGATGAGATAGTTCGGCACATTAACAACAATGAACCTCAATTACGCATCAGCGTCATCGAAAATATGCCACCAACACAGTGGCGATTAATTAGCCAATAGTTTGTTTCACAAATAAATGTCATAGATCTTCTATCGTAACAACTTTAAGTTTTATTTACAATTAACACCGTGCGTTATGATTGGACCACCCTTTAGATGCTTATCTGGTGCGAAAAAATTAAAGATTGCACTGTCAGTGGCGTTGTTAAGGCTAAAGTGGGTGACATTACTTTTAAAACTGATTTTGGTAGTAAAACATTTTTGAATGCAAATGGCGATAAATAACTTCATTCAACTATTCCCCAGCTGCTCTTACACGATCACGCAAGCTTTCGTTTTAGGGTTAGTAATATATCAGAAACTTGAACTTAAAGCATCATTGTGATTGAGCCATACAAATTTTGACAAAGTAGGGTAGGGCGGGGCTAGTTGGATCACTTTTTACTTGAAGTCTCATAAATATCAAACTAGTGATAGCACAATCATGGAACTGGTATTGAAAGAAAGAATGGGATTCTGGCTTCTTAAGGAAGTTTTAAAACATTTGAAATATGTTACCGGAGAAGAATAATGCTGCCTTAAATGGATAGCGGGGCAAGTTGGACCGGCATATGGGGCTAGTTGGACCTAGCCCTGAAAAGTGGAAAAAAGTTCTATAAAGGACAACAAATCCAAAATTAATTAAATAATTTTATTTAAAGTAGTCAAACAAAACTAAAAAAAAAAAAAAAAACAAATAATATTTCATTTAATAATAATATACAAAAACAATAAAAAATACTTCATTAAAAATTAAGGTCTAGAAAATTAAGAATCAAAATCGCTGTTGCAATTAACACAAACAAAGAAGGGCCACCTCCCAGCTACTGAATATTTTGTATGAGCCCACTTTCGGCTCTCCCCGTTACACGTTTGTACGTGCGCATTCTACGAGTTGCTAGTAAAAACATACATATAAAAAAAGATATTTAAATCAGCGGGGCTAGTTGGACCAACCCGTCCAGCTAGCCCCGCTCCTAGTTTGATGAACATATTTCATCATAAATACAAAAGGAATGAAAATTGAAAACTATTCAATTGAACACACAGAATATAAAAATACAATATATTCACTGGTAAAAAAAACTTTGCCTCAATAGAAAATTCAGGTTTTTCACAATAAAAATAAAAAAACTGTATTGAGCGTATTTTTTACTTTTGCCTTTGAAAAACACAAACTGTGCGTGGTTTCGCTTCTGAAGACACAATGCAACTTTAACTGGTATGGCACGTGCTGCTATGAGAGCATGCTGTGTTCGTGTATACTCATGTTTTTGTGGTGCTTTCGGTTTCTGAGAAATTCGTGTGGTCCAACTTGCCCCGCTGTCCAACTAGCCCCGCCCTACCCTACCTATGTTATTTTTAAAATAGTGTCATTCCAATGATTGAAAGAGAAAAATAACGGGAGCTAGCTATCAGAATCAAACGAAACGTTCCCATCAATTCTGTCAAATGAACATGTTACCCAACAATGGACGGTAATATCTGTCAAAACAAAGTACCTAGTACCTACGTATATTTTGGCACATACACTCATCAACATAAATAATTTGTTCAGAGCATTCCGCTGTTATTTTCAAAAAATAAAAAATTTTTTTTTTCGTGCGACTTCTTAAAAAAAAATGCACCATAGTTTTTTTCCAGTGCAGTGTAAAATGAAAATTTAAATATGTACTCACTTTCCCCTGTAGGTGTTGTAAATTTCCTTGATTTTTCTATAGCGAAAGGCCAGCTTTCGCATCCAGTCGACTCCACCCCGCACTCCCGTTGGCAGGCACAGATTTGGTGGTGCTCCCGCTGGAGCTCCCGTATGAAACCCATCTGTCGCAAAATTATAATTACTCAAATCCTGTCCATTATCATCGGACGACACATCATCGATATGTACTTGATCACACTCTTCGATCTCATTGAAGAAAAAATGTGAATCGGCCATGTTGAAGACCATTTCCTCCATTCGGAATGCAATGGTCATCAATGTGCTATGATCTTTGGAATACCGATTCGCATACGAGCCCGACAATAGGGTGTGGAAGATTATTATCGTTTCATCGAGATCCCAGATGAAGACTCGTTCCGGTGGTTTCACAGTGTCGGCGTTAGGTGTTTCCGAAGTGGTGCTACGCGTGGGACTTGGTTGAGCGTGCCGGCGACCACGCGCCCGACCAGTTCCACTTTTTCCAGTTGGCGGGGTTGTTTTGGGCATTGAGGCGTTCGGGGATATGGGCAGCGGTGAGTGCGGTGAATGGGCGTGTGTCAGAATTGGTGTTGATGAGTGCCCATCAGAGGGACTTTCAGACAGGTTTGAGGCAGCTACATGAAATCCATGACTGGCACTGGATCCAGGAGAGCTCACCGCATATGGTGAATAATTAGCCGCTGCAGCGTGGTTATAGTAATTGCTATACTGATCATTGTAGTATCCACTATAGTCTTGCTGTGCGGGTGTTCCGAATTGGGGGAAATTGTTGTAGCCATAGGTGGGATACAGCTGCGAAGCGGTATTGTTGTTCGCAGCAGCAGCCGCGTAGCTGGAGGTGAGGTAGGCATTTGGAGAAGCGATCTTCGTCGTTGTTCGGGCTGTATATGGTGAGCCATAGGTGGGATAGAAAGGTGGGGTGTATTGCTGCATGCTATTGTAGTAATTGTAGTACTCCTGCTTTGTTTCGTATGCACTCGCCGAAGTCGAAGAATTCCCCGACTGCACACCTCCGGAACTTCCACTTCCGTCAAGTCGAAAATCAGCTGAACTCGGATTCGAACAAAACAACGAAGCCGTACTCTCCGAAAGGTGACTACTACCTGCTGCTGATGGTGGCAAAAGGCCACCTGAACCAACTCCGTCCAGACCGGGACTTCTATTCTCCGATTTCACGGTTGCACTGATGTTTGATTCGGCGGCAGCGGCTGCTAGCCAATGGGACATGCCCAGATCAGAGTGTGTTCCAAGCCGGCCTTGTCCTGTAGCAGATGGTGAGGCGGATGATAGATTCAAGCTTGGCGTGTGCAATGACAAACTCGATGAAGCAGCATCACCCGAATTTGATGACAGGTGCAGGCCGCTACTGCTGCCACCGTTTGTGCCTAAGGGCGAACCTGAGCTATTCGATACATGAGAGGTTGGTATGTGGTGAGATGATGATGTCGCGTGTCCAAGATTGTGCGCTACTACTGATGAGCCAAGCAATTGTTGCTGCTGGTGATGATGTGGATGCGATGGTGGTAGAATTGTTGATGAGATGGGAGTTGATTGTGCGAAGGTGGGCAGTGAAACAGCGGTTGCAGACAGCGCCAATGTGGATGATGTTGGATGTAGTAGGCTGGATGAGGAACCGCTGCAGCTGTTATTGTTGTTGTTGTTGTTGTTGTTATTCAGCGCTGATGACTGAAGACTGTGAGACAGCGTTAAAGGGCTACATTGGCCGGTGTTAAGCGACGATGGTGGGCCATTGCATTGTCTGGAAAGAAGAAAAGAAAAAGTTATGTTAACAACATTTTATACGGACAAGGTATTTGTTTAAAGTTTGTTAAAAGATATATACAAAGATATTGTAGGTATATTTTCTCATTATTCAAAAAGAGAATTTTTAATTTCCGTTGATTTCGAGAATCGTGTGTGACAGTTAATGTGTAGGCTTTTTTTGTTCAATCAACGGACTTTAATTGCAATGAAAACCTGGATTTCGTATTAAAAAGGAAAAAGTTACCAACATTGAAAGTTCTAAGCTTGAAGATTTATATTTAAGGCGAAGGATTTGAAAGGAATACGAACTCCAACATAATATGTTTTCCAAACACCTTTCTAGGGAAGAGTGGCCCTCTAAGGTAAAATGGCACACTTACTAGAAAGCTTATAACCGAACATAATTATTATCTTTTGTGAAAACAGTTCTTTAGTTTGTCAAACATCACTATCACCAACGGAAATGCTACCAACTTCAAGCTGTTATTTAAAACTAGCTTTTGCCCGCTACTTCGTACGCGTGGATTTTATAATAAAGTAGGGGCGTTAGGAAATAGCGCCCAAGGAAATATCGCCCAAACCGATTTGGAAATAACGCCCAAAAAATAGCCGAACAAATTGTTGTTGTATTTATTTTTCCATTTTGGGTGCTATTTCCTTGTTTTAGTTTGTTTTTATAAAAGGCAATACTGCCCAAAATATGAGGCCGAAATGGTGTAAAAGGAATTAAAGCCCAAAAGTAGGAATAACCGCCCAAAAGTGCAAGTACAAAAAGAAAAAGCACCCAAATAGGGGAAATATCGCCCAAAATTTAATTTTTCAAACAAATACTTGTATACTATCTACCACTATTTGCCTGCATAATGGGCACAAACAGTTTTCCTCATTATTTGCCAAAGCTTGACCCTGCAATCTCATAAAGCAAACGTTACACATTTTCAAATGCCTACAAGGCTCTGATAGGCAAGCTTTAAAAAAAGACCTAGGGCACTTAGTATCCTTAGATAGTCCATATGTGTTCCATATGGACTCGTGTTAAAAAAGCCTCAATTACATCCAGGGGCGTTCGCGGAGATTGAAGAAAAATTTTCGATGACAAATATTGTAAGCCTCTTCGAAGTTTTGAATCAACTAATTCCGAAGTAGATTCCTGATTGCTGCAAAAAAAAAAATTAAATTATAGTTACAAAATTTGTCAAAACAACCTACATCGCGGGGGGGGCGACGCGGGGCGACGCGGGGCGCACGCGGGGCGCACGCGGGGCGCACGCGGGGCGCACGAGGCTTCGCGACCGCAGTGGGTGATAATTCCTTCTTTTTTTTTGATTTTGGGCGTTAAAAATTTTTTTGGGCGGTATTTCCAAATCGGTTTGGGCGATATTTCCTTGGGCGCTATTTCCTAACGCCTAAAGTAGGTATCTCAGTATATTTTTTTTTTGCACAACCGGTTCAAAATGGGGGTATGAAAGCTATATACTTTACCAGCTCTACAGCCGTAAGATTTTTGGCTTCTGTATAGTATTATTTCGAAGTATCATAACGGTTTAAATTGCAAAGTTGGAGGGTTAAGTTACGAAGCAATATACGAATATACCTAATTGGAATGCCCACTTTTTAAACGAGCTTGCGCGCCGATACTGCTATTTATAGCAGCTCCGCTTCATCAGTTTTGGGCGTAAGTATTGCTCGTTCACCGTTCTTTATGGTTACATTATTTTTCGATTTCTGCTTTCGCTGAATGAGACATTGTCTATATGGTGGTAAATAGCGCCATCTATGATGTTTTTGATGTAACTTCTATTCAGAACGACTAAATTATTTCTATTCATGTATAACGTAGGTAAGTGTGGCACTATTTTATTATGTAAGTGAGACGCTATCTTCCTTAAAATCTTTTAATTTTGTGTTAAGTTCATTGAATAACGTTCGATTGCAGCAATATTAAAAAAACAACCAGAATTATATATTTTCCTGCGATAAAATATAGCCGATATTTTAAGTTGGCGTACTACCAATATATCTGCGAAAACCGCATTCAATTCCATGCAGTAGTTTTTGCGTGATGCGCATACAAACATACAGACAGACAGACAGACAGACGGACAGACAAACAGACAGACAAAAATTCTAAAAACGGTTGTTTTGGCTTCTGTGGGTCTAATAGACACTCCCCATATTAGTTTTGCATCTATATCTTCAATGTACAGACATCGACCCGTTACAATTTTATTATATGTATAGATTTGACAGATCAATCTGTGTCTTGGCTTCACTAAATGATAACAAAATTATTTTTGCGAATTTTTTATAAAAACTCTGGAACTCCTGAAACACATTTCATTTTGTAGACGGAAGTAAATGTATGTAAGTATGTAAGTATAAAGTATTTCTTATTATTTTAGCAAAATCAGTTGCTTTGTGTTAAATGTTTAACAAAAAAAACTCTACACGGTCAAAATGGCCTCCTCAGTACTTGGGCAAAACGGGACACTGCCATTTTAGGCAAGTAGGTACTCAATACTCATTTTTCGATTTCGGTCGACTAGCAGACATTTTCCTGGATGGGGAACTTAACAAATGTCAAAAACACACGGAGTAGTTAAAACAAAATAAATGGGTTGGAATAAGGCCTCCAAATCATCTGGAGTGCCAATTTGTATTTATAAATATAACTTTGTTCCTGTTAGTAATTTGAAATGAATTGTTCATTTTTATTGTCTTTCTTTGTGATTTTTATGTTTATTGTGATTTAAATAAGGTTTATGTTCAATTGAAAATGGTGTTTGGTTTACTAAAGTAAAATGGCATACCAGTGTGCCAATGACTAGAATTTAAGGACGTTTTGAAAATTATAATTTTTAAATACCTACTTCTTGAAACTACATATTTTAAATTGGTCAGCTATAAAAAACAAGCGTTATTGATACAACTTTGAAAAGATATAACATATGAAGTTATAGCTAAGATTTAAAATGAGTTATAAGACATTTTTCTAGATAGGGGACCATTTTAGACCACTTTTCTCTGAAAGATAGTAGGTATATAATTTTTACAAATGTTGGACAGTGTCAATTTTTCAGATTTCTCTGTTGTAAATGAGTTTGGAACATGAAACAACGCAGGCATGGCTTAAGATGTCGCAGAGTAGCCGTGCAACGTAATTTATGCATCAATAGGCATAGTGTTTACAGAGACTTTTTGTGCAAGATTTGAAGAAGTACGGATAAGTACATGAGATCTATACGCTGCAGCCATCCTGAATCTCAAACAAAAGGCAGATAAATTTTCATCGAATATCATTATAAGCGAAGAGGCCCCATATCTGTGGATTGGATGTTTGAATATTGCCATGAAGAACCATTTCTATGTTGCAGACGTCATCAGACTGAAGAGTATGTGGTTCCAATAGGATAGAGCGACGACGCATACTGCACGAGAAACAACCAAAATCCCGAGGGCTGTATTTCCGGTCCAGCTAATATTTGTTTTGCCGATTTGCATTGGTCGGCAAGATCACCGGATTCAACCTTTCCAGACTTCTTTGTATGTGAGTTTTTTTTTTAGTCAGGATTCAATGTTAAAAAGAGAATTTCCGCCAAGGATTCGGCAAAAGTGATATGGGAAATGCCTTTAATCGGGCCCGAATGGTCATCGATTACAGTACGGCGCGTTTACTTAGCCTTATATAATTTTACTGCCTTAATCATGGAACGAATTATGACATCATAATCCAACGGTAAAATCACTTGGCAATTCATTAAAAAAAAGTTACAGCAAAAGAACATCGAGTGACAACTTTTGCGCCACTTTTTAATTTTAAAATCGAACAATGTGTCACAGCTACATTGACTGTCCGCTCTAGATGTTATAGCTGACACACTTAGGGGACCATTGTGTGGGTACATAACAGTGTCAAAAAGGAAGCTTATTTTATTCCACTCTAATCTAATTTAATCTAAAAAAAAAAGAAAAAATAATTAAATATTTCAATACATTTCTATTAACACTCCTCTGAGAAACAATCTTCAAGTGCAATTCCCTTTGTAAGAAAGATGAGGAATTTTAAGATGCCAAAAAAAAACTACAATGTTGAAATTTGCTAAAGACATTCAATTAATTGACCTCACATCTAAGCAATTCACAAACAGAAAGATACAATCGGTAATGTGTTAAGTTTCTCCTTGACCAACACCACACACAATCAGACATCCATTCATCCAGCGAAACCAAAGAGAAGGCCCAAAAACTCCTAAAAATAATTTAAAACAAGCGTACCAAAATTTTCAAGAGCAAAAAAAAACCCAAGACATCTTGAAATTTTCAAGATCAGAGAAAAATGTAATTCTTCAGGAAACCAAAAAAGCAATAAGGGACACATTTCAAACGAATAAAATCAAATAAAAGTCAAGTGCACTCGATCAAAAATTTTAAACTAGGAAGACAAAAAAAGAACTGTAACCCATGTGTTCAGCAAATGTTGCAAGACATTAATTTTTTTTTATTTGTTCTTTCCAAAATCTCAACCTAAGTGTGCCATTTAGGATTTTATTTTAATGTGTTTTATTGTTTTTTGTGTCTCCTGAGTCTAATCCCATTCCAGGGAGAAGATCTATGCCTTTTGTCGCTTTAAAATGATGTTCATATCTGTCACATGGAATAAGGAGCAGGGACGTGCAAAACCAAGAATCCAACAAGAGTTGCTTTGACATTTGGGTTTGAGATAGTTCTGGGGAAATTTCTCGGTGTATTTCTTTCATTTTTCAAGTGAGGATGTGGATGTGTTTTAACCGGGTGACACATAAGCCATTTGTAATTTTGAAATTCTTGATTAGTTTAAAAACATCTCTGCTGATGGGACCACGCAATATATTTGAACTTGGAACTTTCACACAAAATAAGGCACCGGCAGATGTGTTCTCTCAGACTACTTTATTGACTTGGACCATAGAGATGTTTGATAATAGTTAAACTTTTCAAGCTTCCGGGTATCACACCATTCATCAAACATTTTAAAAAATACCTGAGTGACTAATAAAGTAGCAATTTGCTTCTAAAACGTCATCTCATGATTGAAAGTGCTCCATTGAGGTTCTCACTTATTGCGGGTAATTACATCGACATGGTTTTATTTGGGTCAGTCATATTAGGTACCATCACGCAAAAAGTCAAAGGGACTGCACAAAATTGTAACTATTTCATTGCCGAACCTATATTGTAACCTATAGCTGAAAAAAAGTCACCACAGTACTATGGCCATCGGTGAAGAATCAATATCATCCAGCTAAAATATAATATCTTGATATTTATCTACAAAATTATTATTATGGCAAAAGTAAAAACAATATACCCATTTACCCATCAAGCGTGATTGCCTTTAAAAATTAAAAATATTCTCAGAAATTAAACGCCCTCATGTTAACTAAAACAATGAATATAAAATTGAATCAAAATCCCCTTATAACAACCAATTTAACCGATCAAAACGTATGGCCAAATCAATAAAAATCAGATCCACAATTGGAAATTGGATTTCCTCTCCGAATTTTATTGTTAATTTATTTACTGTGGTCATTAAAGATTTTTTATTGGATTTGCCTTTTTTAGGGTATGCCTATGCACATACACAACAACCAAATGGGCACATTTTGATTTTTATTTGGTGTCGAGATAAGTATAGATGTATTGAGATGTGTTTAGTTGAATTAAATTGTTTAGATTTCTCATAAAATCTTTAGGTGTATCCAGAAATCAATCAGCTAAACGAAGAGCACATAATATTTGTTGCATTTTGATGTCCCCAAAACAAGTGGATACAGCATATTAAAATCATCACACTTGTTAGGGTCGAGATGGGATATCAAAACTGAGGACACTTTGATAAATCAAGATTCTATAGGAAATGTCATAAATCCAGATCAATATTAGGTACAAGTTTATCACGATTGGATAATAATGACAGACTGCTATTAATTGATTTGGTACATTTGTCACTCTTATTGGTTAGAATGTGAAATGGATGAAATGCCTACACCAATATGTCATTATTTCAGTCATTAATTTGCTGTTTATGCAGAAAAAATTTAAAACTGATGACTAGATACAGCATACTTATAGGCGCTTATAAAAATGCTGATGCTCTAAATGCATTTTGATAAACAAATAACACATCTCGACCTATGACGTCAGTGGTCCAAAGCAGTGAAATGCGTAGTGCATACGACTGCAAAGACTGAGCAAATCTGATATGCCTGGGTTCGAATCCTATGGTGTGCATAAAAGTTTTTCAAATAAAATTGGATTAAAGCTCAGCACCACAATAAAAAGGAGACTGATGAGTGCAAAAGTGGCAAGGCACGAAATTGCTATATCTCCAGCCAAAAACAATTGGTGGTAGCACCTTTAAGTTGTTGTTGCGTTGTTCGAAAATTCAATAAAATTGACGGAATAAAGAATGGTCAAGCCTAATAAGCTGACATTCTAGTACGAATAGTACAATAATAACAATAATAACTAAATAAACTGTTACGACAAAATCTCATTATATCATGTCATTTGATATAAGGAAATGGAGGAGGGGATCTTCTTATTTCTAAATGTTATTATGGCAATTGATGTACTTAACAAATCGGAAGGAAACTTTTCGTTCGGTTTTGACACTGGCTTACTTTTTCTTTCGCTTATTATTACCTCTGTTCGCGTGCCCAAATGAAACAGTTTGCATTCGATTTCATACGTTTACATTAACACAAAAAGCGTTCGCGTACTGAGAGATGAACGAAAGATGAACGAAAGATGAACGAAAGAAAATAACAGCTGTTTTATTCTTTCGTTCATTTATTTGCAAGTTTTTACCCACTGAAATTTCATCTGGTAAAAACTTGAACTCTGTCAAAATCAAATGACGTAAACATATGTTGTTGCAGATGACCCTTACCGCGAAGAGCTACCCAATCAAAAAATTCGAATTTGACGTTTTTCAAGTTTTTACACAAAAAGTGTGTGTGTACTTTTCGGTAAGTGAGAGAGATTTTTCTCTCATTTGAGAAATTTTGACAGTTTTCATTAATTTGTTGGCACAAAAAGTACGCGAACAAACATATTAGTTGGGCCTTAAATGTTTATGTCCGCAAGAAAAACTTACCCAAGATTTGACGAAACAGAGCAACCCGTTACGAGCGGATACGTATTTTTTTTTTTTTTTTTTTTTTTTTTTTTTTTTTTTTTATAATGTACTCGCACTCAAGGGGATATAAAGAAAGGTGGTAGAGTGGATTGAGAAGACTTTAGTTGATAGTTGTTATCTCACGAAAATCCCACGGGTGTTGTCCAGTTGAAACTGAGGGAATAAATAAAAATTGCTGCCCAGGCTGGGTTTGAACTCACAACTCTAGGCTTAGCAAGAAAGCACTACATCCACTGTAGCATTGTATATAGTGTAATAACGAAGTGTTACACTTTCCGCCATCCGACCGACTTTAATTTACCGCCGCCGGCATAATTTAGAAGAATCTCTAACAACGACCAGCAACAACAACTTCATACAACCAGCACGGGACCTTTAGTTTCATCAAATCTACCAGCCATCCACCGCCTACCAAACCGTCAACAGCAATAGACACATAGCACACCAAACATCGGAACGTCACACTTAGATTTAAATTATTATTATATTATATTTCGTTCATTTCTTTTTAATTCACACTCAGTTCTTTCATAAAATATTACTAGTAGAGGCCAGGAATATGCCAGAATTCGAAGCTTACCTACCCGTTAAACTTCCTGGTTTCCGACCTGAAGTGAAAGAGTAGCAAGATTCCAGTGTATTTTAATTTAGTAATTAAAATCACTTCAGATAGCATAATTGGTAGTACTTGTGCACCTTTTATAGCACATCTTTTTGATATTAAAAGTAGTTAGTTGGTATTCGGTGCAATCACGCACTCCCTGCTTACTCCGGTAAGATTGTGGGCTGGTATTCGGTGCAATCACGCACTCCCTGCTTACTCCGGTAAGATTGTGGGCTGGTATTCGGTGCAATCACGCACTCCCTGCTTACTCCGGTAAGATTGTGGGCTGGTATTCGGTGCAATCACGCACTCCCTGCTTACTCCGGTAAGATTGTGGGCTGGTATTCGGTGCAATTACGCACTCCCTGCTTACTTCGGTAAGATTGTGGGCTGGTATTCGGTGCAATCACGCACTCCCTGCTTACTCCAGTAAGATTGTGGGCAACTTGTATATTATTCTTTTCTTTTATTTGAAATACCATGTTATTAATATTAAGATCAAGTGTATTATTATCTGCTAAGAACATTTAAATGTAATACATTGTTAGATTTAAACGCTTTTCATTTGTAATAAAGATTTTTTTTAATCAAACTTGAAAATCAACCGAGTTCGTTCTTCTTAACCCGAGTTTTACTTGCTTTCTTCGGGAAAACCCTGGACTACGACGAGCTTACCTCAGCCTTAGAAAAAAAAGCATCACATTTTGGCGCCCGAGCAGGGACCTAAGAAGGTTTATCCGAACTCCAACCGCCGACCGTCCGACCAAGAATCTTTCAAAGGCAACACCGACCGCCGTTTCCTGACTTATTTAAAAGCCCTTGAAAAGATTCTTCCGTTTCGTTTCGACCGACCAACCAGGAATCTTCGACAAAGTCCCACCGACCACCGTTCCCCGACCGAAGTGCTTTATTAATCAGTGACCCGCTTTTAAACCAAAATTTGCAATTCCACCATGTCCGACCCAGAAGATCAGGAAGAGCACTTACTGCACCCATACAAGAACCTGCGATTCATCCAGTTTCTGAGGAAGGCAGAACTTATTGAGATGCTGGGAAACCGCCAGCAAGATACGACCGGGACCGTGAAAGAACTGCGACAGCGGTTGAGCCGCTACCTTAAAAAATTCCGCGAACACGGTTCAACACAGAACCTCTGTGCACATTGGGAGTCTCTAGTGGAGGAACGCAATGATGCGGAACCAGAGACCGACTCGCAATCCGAAAAGGCTGCTGCCACCAATTCGACCGCAGAGGTTAAATCTCCCCTTTTTGTGGAGACTACTTTCAACATCCCCGCTAGATATATAGGAATGCATACAGCAACAGACTGCCGCCCGACCGGCCCCCAGGGGTGCGGTGACGGTGTCCCAGCAAACGCAGATGGACCCCCTGCCACCGTAGTACCTTCAGGATCTGGTACACGGCAACATGCTTCAAATGCCGATAACGCCCCGGCGCGTTCTTTTCCGCTCACCAGCCACCTCACGTTAAGCTACGAGGCAGAGGTTATGAACACGGTTAGGAAGTGGGGCTTGAGATTTGATTCTTTAGGTAACCCGCTAGAGTTCTTGGAACGATTGACGGAGCTGAGACGATGTTACGGCATACCCCCCGACGATATGCTTCGCACGCTCCCCGAATTATTCCGCGGGACAGCTTTGGAATGGTTGCGAATAAAAGGAGAGAGTTTTCGCCGTTGGGAAGATTTTCGGGAAGCGTACATCCGTCAATTTTTACCAGCCAGGTACCTTCAGAAGCTAGAAGATGAAATTCTGAGGAAGCGCCAAGGCCCCCGCGAACGAGCTAAGGACTATCTTTTATCCACGCAGTACCTTATTAGGCAACATCCGCGCATGACTATCGCCGAAAACGTTGACCGGATCTTTGACAACATGCGCCCCGAGTACCGATTGTTCATTCGCCGCCGAGACTTTAAAGACATCGATGAATTGATGGTATTGGCCGAGGAATTCGAGACCATCAAAAACGATGAAAGGAACCAGCGTCCACCTGTCATCCCCCCTCCTCCAGCTCAACTGTTCCCGCGACGTCCTCCAGCTGCCGTTCCCTACGACCGGGACACTCACTGTTGGAACTGCAAGCAGAGAGGACACCGCAAAGAGACCTGCAACCGCCCGTTCCGACTGTTTTGTTCTTTTTGTGGCCAAGACGGAAGGCTGACAAAGGATTGTCAGTGCCGGCGCAACCCTGTGGCGGTGATAACGTATCTACCAGAACATTACCCCCGATATTTCGTACCCCTTGAGGTAGGGGACGAGAAATTTCATGCTTTAATCGACACGGGGTCAACGAAGTCTTTTATTGGACGTGCGCTAAGGCAGAAGTTTAGGGAGATGGACATACCGGTGCAGGAGCACGACCGCCCCGTTCATATGGCAAACAGTCACCCTGTTATGACGACTGAACACTACACGGCTACGTTCAGGGTCGGTAGCGCCGAGTTGACGGGAGAGATAACCTACCTCCCTTCGTTGATCGAAGATGCCATTCTAGGCATGGACCTGATAGCTCAAGCCGACATACGGATTTACATGAGCGGGAAACCGGTCTTTGGAAAAAATCCTGACCAGTGTACCGGAGCTTCGGAGTGTCGAGCAATGTCCCATCTCTCTGTCCATCACCAGAAGCAGTTCGATGCTTTCCTTGGGATCGAGCTACCGAAATTTGACCAGATCACTGGGATCTCTGATGCTCCGAGCAGCCATCATCCACTAGCCGTAAGTCGAAGTTTGAATGTCAGCAGTAGCAATCGTACGCGTGCAAAGTTCCGTCCGTGCCGTAAACGAAACCAAGCAGCCAGTTCAGTGTCAACCAGCCAGCCAGCAAGACTCACCGATCCGTCCCGTCTGAACCGAAAACCAATACCCAGTAGTACTTCAACTGCAACCGAGAGCAACAGCAAACTGAAGGAGATGAATTTCCTTAAATCTTCGGTAACCAAACGGCCAAAGAAGGCCAAGTCCCAGCAGAGCGTGCGTCGCAGCCCCCGACAATACAGCACCACCATCCCGGACAAATTCAGCAGCCGAGTACACGGTCTTTCGACACCCGAAAGAGTCCTTCCCTACCGTCGTGAAGGCAAACGTCTGCAAAAGGCCAACGGTATTGGTCGCACCCAGCCCGATACCCATCAACAGGCGAAGCCAACCAAAGCACCATTAAGCAAATCGGCGAAAAGCGTCAAACCCAAGGAGGGAAGTGTTAGGGTTACAGGAGTGAAGCCAGGAGAAGTAACCACCGCGAAGGCCAACCCGTGGGTGCGGCAGAGGACAGCACTACGAAAATTAGCAGCACCCCCGCGCAGCGAAAAGCCCTTTAGCCTAAAGTTAAAATCGAAACCGGGCCCACTTCAGCACGACCTAAACGCCGCCAAGACCATTATGCCGAAACCGACAAGCGCAGCAGAAATGGGGAAGGTCCGAGAATTACGAAAGGCAGCCGAAGACGCCTGGTGTACGTTAAACCCGCCAGTCCCGAAGAAGACCATAGTAGAGGGCCTGGGGCTACTGCCCATCCCCGCATCAGTAACCGACGGCCGCTCTGAAGAACGAGTTATACCCCCGCCGCTTCTGATAAAAGGCCCTAGTTGCAGCCAAGAGATGTCGGCACGATACACCTTTTACGCTGTACCAAAACCACAGGAAGGAGCCGTCGCCGCTATCACGAATCCGGTACCACCGCGGGCACCAGAACCCGATCCTTTCAAAGGGATAGATCTTAGGGGAATCTCCAAGAGATCCCATCAAAGGAAATTCACCGTGCGCGGTCCATGTGGTCCAATAATGGTTCGACTTAACCGAAACGGATCAAGGGCAGCATTGAGGTTTCAAAACCAGCAGAAATCTATCCAAATCCCTAATTAGAAATTAGAAATGGAAAGGAACAGGGTTTGAGAATGGAATGAATAATTTAATTTTAGTTTTTTTTTGAATTAAACACGTTGTTAGAATAATTATCGTTTTTTAACATTATTACGTTTGCTTTCTAAAAAAAAAAAAAAAAAAAAAAAAAAAAAAAAAAAAAAAAAAATATATACATATATATATATATAGATAAAGAAAAAAGAAAAAATATACATATACATAGACCTATATATATGGATGTATTTATACCAAATATTTTTCTTTTTAGATCTCAAGACGAGACGGTACTCGTCTTCCGAAGCGAGGGGGATGTGTAACGAAGTGTTACACTTTCCGCCATCCGACCGACTTTAATTTACCGCCGCCGGCATAATTTAGAAGAATCTCTAACAACGACCAGCAACAACAACTTCATACAACCAGCACGGGACCTTTAGTTTCATCAAATCTACCAGCCATCCACCGCCTACCAAACCGTCAACAGCAATAGACACATAGCACACCAAACATCGGAACGTCACACTTAGATTTAAATTATTATTATATTATATTTCGTTCATTTCTTTTTAATTCACACTCAGTTCTTTCATAAAATATTACTAGTAGAGGCCAGGAATATGCCAGAATTCGAAGCTTACCTACCCGTTAAACTTCCTGGTTTCCGACCTGAAGTGAAAGAGTAGCAAGATTCCAGTGTATTTTAATTTAGTAATTAAAATCACTTCAGATAGCATAATTGGTAGTACTTGTGCACCTTTTATAGCACATCTTTTTGATATTAAAAGTAGTTAGTTGGTATTCGGTGCAATCACGCACTCCCTGCTTACTCCGGTAAGATTGTGGGCTGGTATTCGGTGCAATCACGCACTCCCTGCTTACTCCGGTAAGATTGTGGGCTGGTATTCGGTGCAATCACGCACTCCCTGCTTACTCCGGTAAGATTGTGGGCTGGTATTCGGTGCAATCACGCACTCCCTGCTTACTCCGGTAAGATTGTGGGCTGGTATTCGGTGCAATTACGCACTCCCTGCTTACTTCGGTAAGATTGTGGGCTGGTATTCGGTGCAATCACGCACTCCCTGCTTACTCCAGTAAGATTGTGGGCAACTTGTATATTATTCTTTTCTTTTATTTGAAATACCATGTTATTAATATTAAGATCAAGTGTATTATTATCTGCTAAGAACATTTAAATGTAATACATTGTTAGATTTAAACGCTTTTCATTTGTAATAAAGATTTTTTTTAATCAAACTTGAAAATCAACCGAGTTCGTTCTTCTTAACCCGAGTTTTACTTGCTTTCTTCGGGAAAACCCTGGACTACGACGAGCTTACCTCAGCCTTAGAAAAAAAAGCATCACAATAGTTTGACAGCTCTTATTTCGTGGAGCCTAATGGGCACCACAATGAGAAAATCATTGCAGCTAAGAAAGTGCATTTAGTACAAAATGTCAAACAAAAATAGCTGACTAAAGCACGAATACAATAATGCAGCACTGAACCTTAGTTTTTCAAACAAAAATCGTGTTTGGCATTTCGTTTTTGGGTTTTTTTCTTTTGAAATGTCAATAATGCAGCGCCGCACTTTCGTGTATCTACATATATGAAAATGAGTCAAATGAGCTGAGCTACTTTCTGTACTACAGCTATGCAAGCTGCAACGTCACATTGTAGCCGTGCTTTACGAATTGGGTACAGTTTTTTTTTTTGACAGTCTTACGTAGGTACTACTGCTGCAGCTACACCATTGTGCCCTCCTCCAGCGGGACAACGCCAACGGATAAAACTTCTTTATGCCATAAGTTCGCTACTTACTGTACTTTTACCAATTTAAGTTTACTTATGCAGCCGTGACGGTTAGATGAAGATGAAGATGATATGTGACGCTTTTAAAACTAATGCTTTAAAATTTCTCAACTAGGTACGTCGATAAAGAAGTTTCAGATCCGCCACATTTAAATGTCATTAAAATAACTGATAGGTAATTATGATCGCAAAAGTTCATTATGGTTCTTTACAATCCACAGCTTAATAATACTGAGGAAAACATTTCGTTTCGAGTTTTGACATTGGCTTAGGTTTGCTAATTCCTATTTGTTTCAAGGCAGCAGACCAAATAACACCCAAGCTTGGAAGAATTGTTTTACAATTTTCAACAGGAGCTTGTGTCTTACTGCGATAGTAAGCATGTGTCTTTAGGCAACGTAAAACATTACAACGATGGCTTGTTTTTGAACAAACACTTGTTGCTTAAAAATTCAAAATTTTTTGAACACATGACATTTCAAAACAACATCTTGTGCAAAATGAACAGCCCGTCTGCCAAAAATAGACGTCAAGCATGTGCCTGCTTATAACCAAATGTCTGTCACACGTCTACCACTGGCACAGTGAACGGGCACGGGAACAGGACAGCGACCGGGACCGGGACCTCTTTTAAAAGATCTAAAAAATTCCAAACAACAAAAAAATAAAAAAATCTTGAGGGCACATTCCGAGCGAAAGAAAAAAAAAACACATGTCTTCACTCCAACAATAAGTATCTTAATACTTTCATCTGCATATATGCTCATAACGCCCAGCTAAGACACTTAGGTAGGTATACAAAATCCGTATCTTCTTCCTGCGACTTAACACATTTCAAGAGGTTAATCTGCTTATATTTTATTTGCTGCTTGCTCTTGTTAGCCCTCAGAAAGGGAGGGTTTAACATTTTTTTTTCTACAATCTCAAATAAATCAAAAGAACGGATTTTAGTACGACACTTGCTTTGTCACATTTTCTTAGAAATAACAAAAAAAAATCCCCTGGCGACCTCCGACAAGGACATGCTATCTGTCCATGTCTAATGTTTATTATGTGGATGCATCCAACATAACATCACCCCCGATCAATTTTTTTTTCCTCTTTTTTTTTTCTTATGAGGTGACCACATGTGAACAAATTAAATCCAATAAAACGACGATCATTATGCTATAGCAACAACAACAACACAGCTCAAAAAGTATCTTAAATAATTATTGTCCGCTGATTTATCATCATGCGTTAAGCGTGTATCTATGTATCTATGTACCGAACCGAGTATAAGATATATAGGATCGGGACAAAGTGTGTGGTTATTATGTGTGTGAATGGACTATACGTCTGCGGGCTGTGGGCTGCGGGGTTATTTTGGTGTCAAATCAAAACTAAATATTATTATTGTGTTTAAGAATCGAGAGAAACAGAGATTTCAAATTTCATGTAAGACTTTATGAAGTTTTTTTTTTCATGATTTATTTCCATCTTAAGGCGCTATGCGTCATTTCCAGTTGTTGTTGGGGGTTTCCCATAACGCAACACACGGGTTTCCTCTTCAAACATCGTATACGCAGACGCACAGCAATGGGACACTCAATTAAAAGTCATAAAACTATTAGGTTTCGACAACATAGCTAGTGTTTTTTTTTTATTATTTCATTTGTTCGGATGGATAATTAAGTGATTTGTTTGGAATTCATATAATGTTTATGGGTGGGAGGTTAAGGAGAAGGAGTTGAATGTTGAATGAAAGAAGTGAAGTGTCGGGTTGAGGTTTATTTTTTTTTTATTATTAATTCTTTTCTTTCGATAACTATTTTTGGATAAATTATGATGTCAATTTAGAAGATTTTTCTTTTTGTATGTTTAGAAAGATGATAGCCTCATTGAGGAGGTGACTGTGATAAATATGGAAGTGTTTTTTTTTTATTATTATTTCTAAGATTTTGTTGAAGAAACAAAGAGACAGATGGCACGAGCGTTGTAGGCTTGAATATATTGGAATTTGAAGACATTATGGACAGCAATTTTTATGGAGGTTATAATCAAAATTATGAACTTTAAAATTATGAGCGAATTTTGTGTTTGCGGGTGGGAGAGTTACTTTAATACTTGATACTTGGGAATATAACGAAACATCGCGATTGGAAAGTGAACAAAAACTTTCTGCAGGAAATCTGTTTCCAGCAGGTTGGGGTATAATATTGATTTTTTTTTTTAATTTTCTGTCAATGCAAATGTAATTCTAGTAAAATGTTGTTGTGTCCATTTCACACAAGCATTTTTTTAGATGTATTTTGGCGAACCAATTCCTGAACTAACTCTTATTTGTGACACATTAACCAATAGATATGAAAAATAACATTATCATCACTCTCACTCGTTTCTTATTATAGTCATTTCATTAGATGCCTACTCATTAATCATTGCCTCATTGAAATGTTGAATGATAACGATATGGAAGATGGAACCATTGATAGAAGAGTGAATTTTTGCACCAATCTCCTGCATTCAATTTAAAAATCTAGGATCAAATTGGTTCTGGATCTTAAGATCTCGAAAACTATCAATTTCTTAAAGTACATAATATTCAAAACATTTTTCACTTAGCCCAATAAAAACGGCAAAAATCTAGCTAACAATGCCCGCCTTTTGGAACTACCAAACTTTATTTTAGAATGTTCTGTGTCCCTGGAAACCCTTTTACCTACTGAAAATTCCATTATAATTGAGTTGAATAGAAGATACTTGTTTGGTCTGTTAATTAAACAACCTCAATTTATTTCAAGGTCCTATATCTTTTGCTTGTGAAATGTACGATTCTCGGGTCCAAAAATGAAAAAAAAAAAAACACTCCACTACTTAAAGCTTGATATGGAAAATCAAAAAAAAATCTTCATAATCTTAGGTTAGTGAGTTTAAACCAATTTCCGAAATATTTTTTCTTCTGCGGTTGAGGTCCCTCAAAAAACATTGATTTTGAATACATTAACGGCTCTTCAGCAATCAAAAAATGTTGACTTCCCATTTTATATTTAATCAGCGGGAATAAGAAGAAATCATTAGATTTCAAATTATTATGACAGGTGACTCATAAATTAGATGTTTTGAGTGTTCAAAAATACACATGATTAAGACCTTCAGATTAATTCAGCGATTGGTCTCTCATATTTTTCTGAATAGTTCCGGCAAACAAATGGTAGGTGATCTATTTGGAATTGAATATTCTACGTTGTTCTAAGGGCATTAACGCGACTGCCGAATGTCCAATCGTTCCGAAAAAGGTTGGTTATTTGCTATAAGAAGTACCTTTTGAGGAAACAACTTTTGTTATTAAGTTTTGAGCAAAAATGCATAGATCCATGATTTGTATCCCGCTACGATTTTATATAGACGTTCTGTCACATGTGTCGACATTATCAAAACTTTCGGCAATGCTCAGGGCGAATAGATACTCCCAAACCCCAAATGAATATTTTATGGCTGACATTTGAGTTATATATTTGTATTTGTGCTTCTTGAGTGGATTCTGACTTGAAATCTAGAAGCGAAATTCTCTCAGAATCGTCAAAACCGTAAATTTTGTGCAAATGGAACAGTTTCAAAAAAAAAATTTTTTAAGTTGCAATGCACATTTAGAATAACTTATATAAATTAAGATTAACTTTTATTAAAATCAATGTATTAGAATTTTCGCCGTTAAAATAGTCTTAATGGAGCTTGAGCTATAGGTACCATTCGCGAAATATGTTGAGATGACGGTTAATTGACAGTAATATGCCTTATCTCTAATGCCAAGGCTTTATATTGAAGAGAGAAAAAAAATTGGTAAACAAGCCTTATTACTTTTATTACTGTGTCTGTGTACGAAATACTAATGGCCGTCAACGACAAAAAAAAATGTCGACTGGGTAAATACAAATTTCATCGACTGTCAAAATGTCGACTGACGTTTGATCGATTCCAGACTGTGAAAATGTCGTTTGAAAAAGTGTCGGTAAAAATGTCGACTTTTATCCTGATAAAAAATGTAGTTGAAATCATAGTATCACAGATCGACAGTGTGAGTCTTTGGCTTTACCACTGTTGACATTTTTTCGGTTCAATTTTTTTCAAAATCGACTTTATAAGAGTAGACATTTTGATCAGTCACTATGTTTGCCAATCGACTTTCGAAAGTCGCCATTATGACAATCGATTTTTGTTTTAAATCTACATTTTAGATTTTTTAATTACCTGCTTCTGTCATTAGAATCCGAATGCTCTGTCTTGGGACGTTTAACCTGCAAAAAAAGAAATTCAAAATATTATTTTTTTTTTAAAGTTTTTGTTTTTTGTTTCTTAAAATCACAATCACGCTCCAAAGACATGGTAGAAGGAGAATAATTGGAGTATGAAAAGTCACATAAGGTGTCGCCTTCAAAAAATATAAAAAATATTTTTTTGAATCAGCATAATAATTTTAAGTGTTGGTTTAACGTAAGAAATTAATCACAAAAACAATACAATGAAACATGACAAAACCATAATGTTAAAAGACCTTGTAGTCTTCATCGTCTGAATTAGGAATCATATTTCGATAAATTCATCGTCCACATGACATGACTTTGACTATACAGACTTTAGACAACAAAGTATGTAAATTTAATATTTTTTTATATGTTTCCATAAAACATATTTAATGCAAGTGCCAATAAAAATTTGCTTATTAATCAGGAAGAGAAGGGACGCCGGCGGTGCGGCGGCGTCTTGCACACTTATTATTTTTTAAAGCTGCCTCAGTCTAAAAGGCGTGTGAAAAATTCATTTTGAATGAGTTGCAACTATATGGATGCGATATAGGAGCCATAACAAACAATAAAATGTTTTTCATTTGTTTTTTGTTTTTTTATTAGGTACCTACTTTTTTAACGGCCACATTACAAAGTCAGAAATGAGAATTCTTATGCAAATCTTTGTATTAATTTGTTTACACAAAATTTAAAAGCGCATTCAAAATGTAAACATTTTTGATTTCATTTGTTTTTTAGTTCAATGCTCCGTGTGTGGCTGGATATTGTGGGTTTTGAATGAATTTTTATGAGATGATTACAGGTTATATGGATGCTTTGGGTGCTAGTTTTGAAGAAGAGAATTTACATAAAATACATATTTACTATGGGCGTTTTATAGTTTTGTATTAAGGAGGGGATTTAAGGTAGTAGATCACGTTATCGTGTTTTATTTGTTGTTTACAAGCCCAGTTAGAATGGGCAGTTTGATTTAAAGATTAGCTATATTTAAATGAGTGTGGTTTAACATGGTGTTAAATCTTTTGGGGCATGTTTTATAAACAAAATAAATCTAAAATACGCGCCGGGTATCTAGAATATATTATTGAAATTATTTTTGGGGTTATACGACTTGTTTCTTGTAAGCTAGACTGTTTGTAAAGTACAAAAAAAACAGCTAAACATTTTATTTTTAGAATTACCATTGTGAGACCCGTCGGGTTTTTCATTTAAAAATATTTTCAAACAAATTTTCTTTTTTTTTAAATTATGTAGTGATAATTTTCAAGAATATTAATCAATCGGTCGACTTCCCCAAAAAAGACGACATGAAAAAATTTTTTTTTTTTAAATTAACTTTCACTGAAGGGGTTATGACTACCCTTTGTTAATTTGTATAGTGTTCGGGCATTTATGAAACAAAGCAATAATTGAGTATAGGAGAGAGCTATGTACATTTGTCTCATGCAAATGGGAAGGTAAAATAGAGTTGAGTATTAAGGATTTTACAATAAGAGGGTGTTATTTTGACATTCAAAGGAAAATGGCATTTTTTGAGATAATTGATCGGATGTTTATTTCAATCAAATAATAAAAACAAAATAAGCCAAATGTTGGCCACGGTTATACGCTTACACAACAATATCCTTTTCATGAAATGTTCCATCACCTTAATAGCTTCACGAATTCCATCTTTGAGGTCTTGAATCGACGCTGGGCTGTTAGCGCAGACCATATCTTTCACGTGACCCCAAAGGAAGAAGTCGCAAGGTGTTAAATCACAAGATCTCGGTGGCCAATTCTGATCACCACTTCGAGAGATAATACGAACCGGAAACTTTTCCCGTAAAGGATCGCTGTTTTCGTTTCTTGTGTTTCATGTAGCTCAGTATTGTTGAAAGTAAACGTTGTCCAGATCAATGCCATCAAAATGCTCCAACCTCATTTTCGAAAAAGTCAGGTCCAATAACCCCGACGGACCATAGGCTTTTCCACAATAAATCTTGGGTTTTCCGAGCCCTAGATGCGAATATTTTGTTTGTTGACACAGCTACTGAGGTGGAAATGGGCCTCATCATTCAAAATGATTTTTCGATGAAATTCCGGATCATTTTCATGCCCAATTTTTACCATTTTTATAGTTAATTTTAATAATATAAATGCATTGTTGAAGCGTGTATCATTCCATTTTAATTTACGGCGTAGTTCGTTCTTGTCAAATGTAACTTCAAAAGTGACAACTACCGAAATAGCGGGCTGTTCAAAATAACCTCTTATTGGAAAACCCTTTAGAATCGCACATTCGCGTAGTACGTTTTAAAATATGAATCTCTGTACTTGGCGGTACGTCTAAGGTCTAGTTTAATATAATAAGAGATGGACATTCCTACCGCAACGGGTGTTATTGGGGAAACGTTTCAAGAGTGTAATTTGTCTGGCTATTTCAATAGAACACTGATTAAATGTAAAGCGATACAACAATGAGTATAGCAACAAACATTTTAACCATGACCCAACGAAACAAAAATATTTTAGAACATTTCTATTACCTATCAGCTTTTAAGCTATGTTCTTAATTCTATCTCATAAAGCTTATAATGTTTTTGGTGCTCCAGATCAGAAATGAGAATTTTGTACTTTGAATTTGGTTGTACGATGGGTCAAAAAATGTTTAAGTCCCAATTTAATTTCGATGGCTTTTTTGCCAGAAGTATTAAAAACTTTTATAAAGAAATATAGAACTATTGGAAATGTATATTCCTGTAACTGTTTAGATAAATGTATTTGGCCAAAAGGCTAGAAAAGATACTTTTCTGACTTCGAATCCTCTGTCGATACAAATATTTCAATAAAATTAATAAAACAGACTCTCACTCAGGGTCATTTTGGCTGAAAAAATGTCTCAAAGATTTGATTGCTCGAATTAATCCAATACATTAATTTCTATTTAAATTTATTGTATAACCAACAATGGAGTAAACTAAACAATGCTTAACAAAATCTCTTCTATTTTTAATGAAATAATAGGTACTAATACTGCTTAAGGCAGGGGACTGTAGCCCAGGGGACTGATAAAACTATAGAAATCTCATGATATCGGATATCGGAAAAGTGTTCATTGAAGAAATCAAATCAAACAGTAATAAATTCAATATCAAAAATAAATTATAAAACTTTTTTTCGACGAATGCATAACTTGCCTTATAGTACCTATAATCGCAAAAAAAAAGGAACTCACCAGAGGACTGTGATTCGAACTACATAGTTTTCGCGTGGTTGTCCGCTTGAATAGTTCGCGCTACAATACACAAAACGGAGATGGTGACCTCAAACATCAAGGGAGCAAACTTTACACTAGTCTTTCCATTTCATTCAAATAATCACGCGGACATGTAAAAAGATTTTATTGGTAGCATTTTATAGGTAAACCAGGGGACGGTGCTCAAAATTTGTGGACAAACTTTAGGTCAGTTTTATACAATTCATAATCAATATTGTGACTGAGGAATTAAGTTTGTAAATACATTAAAATAATTTATTGAAACATGTTTTTTTGAATTGGTGACGAACCAGGGGACTGCATTTTCGGTACTTACAAAATCAATAAATAATGATGAGAGAAATATTTTCTTAAATTGTATAACATGCACGAAGATAATTCATTGTTTATTAATATATAAAATCAAAATTACAATGTTTTTAAAAAATTTCGTTTCGCGAGGCACTGATTAAAATTCAGCAATCCACCACCAAGCTAAGCTACAGCCCAAACAATTTGGTGGATTTTCTGCTGTTTTTATTATTTCGTTTTTTTTTTATGTTTTTATGTTTTGTATTTCGTTTCGTTTAAGTTAGGCTCGATGATACCTCTCAAGGAACTGTCATGAGATTAGAAGAATGTTTATAAAACACACTTAACCTGGTAAAAATTTTCAACAATATAAACCTAGGTACCTACTATTTTGCAGATCGAAGTTTCTTAACGTTGGTTTCAGTGTAACTTCTGGCTCACTTAAAGCCACAATAATTCGACTGTCTATGAATTATTTTTACCTAAGAACATTGTGTGTTCCAGTTTGACCATTTCAATGAAAATCGAAAGCCTGTTTTAAATAGCTCGTTTACTCGGCTTCCTGAACTCCTATTTTCAAATGAAATTTCAAACTTATTTCCGAATTGTAGGTCATTCAGCACACATTTGCAAATAAACGTAAATTGCAAACTGTATCAAGCTTCAAAAGTAAATTACTCATGTGCTCCTGTGAGGTACATAACCCCGCTTCATAAACCTATACCGTATATTGCGGTGATACCTACTAACAAGAATGCTGTGTTCAAAACTATAGCAAACTCCATGCCACCGTTAAGTTTTATAGATTGCCATTAAAATTGCCATGCAAATTAGTCACACGTCTTAATGTTTGTGTCGTGAGAGCGTGCTTAGCCTGCTGCAGTGCGCAAGTAATGCGCTTGCAATGCATATCAGCATTATATTCCAGTTCCAGCTCCAGCTTCAGCTCCTCCGACATCGACTCTCTGTGAGGTTTATATAGGGAAAGCGTAATGCAAATTAAAACAAAACACCACACCGCAATGGCACTTAAAAATTAAAAAAAAAAAAAAAAAACATTTTTAAATTTATTGTAAATCATGCGAATCTCTGGGAGATCGGCTAAAATGAACCCACAATTTCTGACTCAACTATTATCTGGATAGGTTGGAGAAATATTTGTTTAGTTAGTGGTGTAACGCTCATTAAATTCAACTAAACGAGCTCGTTAAAAGTTCGAGACGGATCATCAGGGTACATGGATGTATTTGTTGGGAGTTGGGAGTTGGGACGGGACTTAATGATTTTTCCAGGAAGCGGCATTTCAAAGACCATCATTGAACTCAGTACCGTCTCTTAAAACTAAAAATAATTCGAAAAAGTATTTCAAGCGTTTTGTTTCAAATTTGTTGTTTTAACGTCATTATTTGCATATACATATACATAGCTATGTACGGTTACCACATGTATCCAAAAAGTACGTTAAGGTAACCACATTCTTCTTCAATGATCAACGAGAAAATCTCGGACCGAAGGACAAGATTTAATTTATTGCGCAATTTCAAATGACAGCGTCACGATACAACACTATGTCAATCGTCGTTGTGTTTTATTTTTTTTTTTTTTTTTTCCTGATCCTCTGGAGAATTTTCTGGATACCTAAATAATTCCAAACTGTGGATAAGATAAGATCAATAAAACGGGTAAGAGGTGAGGCTGCCACCACAACGCAAGAACCTCGGTGAAAAATGTGGCTGCTTATCGAAATTAGTTGCTGCATGAGCGCTAAGCGCACACACGAAGATCTCTCTCTTTTCGATGGGATAGTAGTTGGTTCGTGGTTGTCCCCGCAAACGACGGACGCGACAATGTTACATTCCCAAGTCCCAGCCGATCACCTGGATGACTATCATCAATAAGGTAGTTCCCGTTGATCACTTGTAGAGGGTGACACTTTATTGTGTCGTTTGATGTTTTGTGTGTTACAAAAGTTACAGAAAGATTGCTGGATGTGTTTTATTGATTGTTGTTGTTGTTTTTTTTATAAATTGGAGATCTATGAAATGATCAATTTATTGGGAAATTTATTGGATTTTTTTCTTCTTATGTTTAATAATAAGTCTTTCTTAATCGGGACTTGGGAGATCAGGATCAGCGCCGGGTGAGGTGATAAATTCCATTTGACACGATATTTAATTCGATGGGGGGTTAAGTCGATGTCAATAAAATTTAGAATGTAGTTTTTGTTTTTTGTATATATGTATCTAGATTAATATGAACTTTTTTAATGAGACCGATAGATTAAGGTTGGCCCATTCGTGCTATGATAAGATGGCGTTTGGTTTGATGTTAATTTTCAGAAGGTGAGGCGAAAGTTAAATGGTGGCAATGTCAGTTGTCTTTTCGAACAATATTCACGATCCTTCTCTTGATATTAATTATCAAACAAATGAAAGATGTCGCAAGGGCGATTGAGCGTTCATGTTAGACCAAAAATAACCTTTTCGGACTCATGTCAAATTTGTTGATTAACATTTACTTTTGATATAACTTTTAAGGACGAGTAAAAATAACTGCATAATTTAAGAGAACAAACTTTTCCCAAAATTTGTGGCCGTGTATTTGCAAGTACGCGGCGAATGTTGTCCTCCAAGTGGCAAATCGTTTTTAGCGACTTCACATGTCTCCACAGAAAATAGTCAAGCGGCGTTAAATTCCAGGTGCAGGGAACTAACTTCACGGGCACTACCTTCACATGGGAATTAACTTCACCACTGGTGGGAACTAATCTCACTTTTTATTGATGAAGTTAATTCCCACCGAAAGTGGGAATTAATTTCACCAAAAAATAGTGTGAAATAAATTCCCATCCAAAATTTGAAAATCTCAAGAGAAAAACTTTCGAAAAATTAAAGAGATCATATGGATTTAAGCAATTTATTATAATTTATAAGCAAAAGTTTTTTCAAAAAGGGATATAGGTACCTATTAAAGAAATACTTATGCATTATTCATATTTTCAAAGAAATTATTGTATTATAGAATGCACTGAAACTGCATTAGCAGCGAAAATAATTAAAACTAAATGTTTGCAAAGATTAACTTTAGTTTTAGTTAAAAATTCGCGCGAATGTTTAACTAAAACTAAAGTTGATCTTTGCAAACATTTGGTTTTAATTATTTTCGCTGCAAATGCTTCTGCCTTCTTTTTTACTTGCGATTATAGGTACTATAAGGCAAGTTATGGATTCGTGCAGAAAAAAAATTTCGAGATAACAATCACACATGACATTACGATGATGGAGAAGTCGAAAAAAGTGGGTCTGGGAATTCCGTCCGTCTGTCTGTCTGTCTGTCTGTCTGTCTGTCTGTCTGTCTGTTCGCGCTTCTAGAGCCTGAACGGATGGGCCGATTTGCTTCAAATTTGGTATCTAGGATTTATTTGGCCGTCCCTCGGAACGTATTTTTTATTTTTGCTCTAGGCCCAAAAATAACGGCACCTGCCATACAATCGTGAAGAAAAAAATTGATTTTCTCAAAAACGGCTCTAACGATTTTGATAAAACTTTCAGGATGCTATTTTTGTAAGACAATCTATCTTTTGGTTAAAAAATATTTTTCAAAATTTGTCTTATAACGGTACCTCTCATAGAACCAGTATTTTCATATCAAATTTTCTCGTAAACTATACATTCGATTTCAATAAAATTTTGGCCACAGGAAGTCATTTATAATTTTATTAATATGGCATTTCAAATTTTTCAAAAACTTTTTTTTTTGATTTTTTATAATTTTTTCAAAAAATTTTTTGGTTTTCGAAATATGTTGGAAACGGGTATATTGATTTTTTTAAAATTATTTTTTCAAATGTAAACTACAGGTTGCCATATATTTGCATACCCAAATAAATTTCAAAATATTTTTTGGAAAAGTTTTTCAAAAATAACCTTTTTAAAAAAAAACTGGTCGAACGATTTTCAATTTTTTTTTTTTTCCTAGATTCACGTATAGCTTTGAAATTTTATTGTATACTTTGTTTTTCCGAGAAAACTCTTAAACTAATTTAAAAAATAAAAGAATTTTCGAAATTATTTAAATTTTTTTTTAAATCCATATATGCAGCCACTAAGCAATTGCTTATCATAAGAGCAAGTTCGTGCGACCCAGTCGTGCATTTTATTTTAGTTTATCATGCTAAACTAAATAACACAATAACGATAATTATATCATTTACTGTAATAAGAAGTGAAGTTATCTCCCACCCACCTTGGGAAATAACTTCATACAAAAGTGAAATCAATTCCCACAAAATAGTGAAATTAATTCCCACTTTCGATGGGAATTAACTTCATCAAAAAAAAAGTGAAATTAGTTCCCACCAGTGGTGAAGTTAATTCCCATGTGAAGGTACCTAGTGCCCGTGAAGTTAGTTCCCTGCACCTAAATTCCAGTGATCTGATCTTGGAGGCCAATTCACAGTACAGAAACGCGAAATTATCCCAAACGTTTGATTAAACAAATCAGTTGTGGCACGAGCATCATGGTTGTTCAATTGATGAACGAAAAAGTCAGTAATCATGGCTCTATAGTGGTCACTATTGACTATATAACATTCTGGCCAGCATCGTTTTTAAAGAAGTACGGACCAATTATTCCACCAATCCATAAAGCACACTAAACATTCAGTTTTTGTGGATGTAACGGTGTCTGAACATACACTTGAGGATTATCATCACTCCAAATACGGCAGTTTTGATTGTTGACGTATCCGTTCAACCAAACGTGTGCTTCATCACTAAACACCGTAAAGTGTTAAGGGTGGGTCTCCCATGTAAATGTAGGGTAGTGCGTGCATAAAACTTAATATATCTCCTACATTTGAAAAGATATTTTAATGAAATAAAATGTATTAATTAGTCAACAAATGTGAGCAGATATGCTTATCATCAAATAACTATTTATCATGATATTTATACTTTCAAAAGATAAAAACTTTAAATTTTTCGTAAAATTTAGACACAAATTATTATGTCCTCTTAATTTTCCTCTGTTAAGTAACTTTTTATTTTCTTTTGCTTCAGTTTCTTAATCAGAATAAATAAGTTCTATTTGTTATAGAAACCAAAGTTTTTTTTTTTTTATATATATATAATAAAATTGAGGTCAACCAAGGGGTCTTTTTTTTCTTTAGACAAGCGCAGTTTGTAAAATGTTCAACCAAATCGACCAAGATAATTTTTTTTAATATCATTGAAACTAGATGTTATCATGAACATCGATAAATATTTACTTTTTTTTAATTTACCGGTCTAGGAAGACCCAAAACAAAAAATAGCATATTTTTCATATGGGACGCTTTGTAAACCGCTTATTTATTTCAATTTAGGTAAAAAAAAAAAATTATAATAATATTTGTTTAATTTGGAAGCAAGCTATAGAAACATTTAATTTTTTTTTTTTTTTTTATGTGCTTAAAATAGCAATTTAATATGTTAACATACTCACTCGTTTTTGTAAGTAGGGAAAACTTTTATCGTTTTGTTATTATTTTTCTATTTTTTTTTGGAATTTTTTCTTTTTGTATCAATTTAAAGAAAAATTATATCATTTGAAGTCACTTTACTATCTTATTTTAAAAAAGTATCTTTTTTACCTTTTTTGAACAAAAATTTCACACTTATGAAAATGTAGTTCACGAAATTGTCACCACAATTAATGGCGTTAACATAGATTCTCTTTTATTGCAACCTCTTTGTAAGAGAGTATTTCTCATTTTTTCTTATTTGATTTTTTGTTGGTTTGATTTTGGTTTTTCCTTTTCTTTGAAATTTGAATACCAACACAAAAATCAGCTGTACCTGTTCCTATAAGATCATTGTTCCTTGCATTTTTGAATGATTCGGACAATTTTGGTGACAAATCGATAGATGATTTTTAATTTGTGGTTATAAAAAAATATTGTCGTCCGCATAAATAGGTATTCGAGTGATTTTCTAAATATCGTGTGCGAGGAGAGGTCCTTTGTCATATCGATAAATAGATATGTACTAAGGTCGGAGAAGCATTGGTCGTTGCGGTGGTACATACATATACATAGATATCAATACACATTGTGTGTTTTCTTATCGTATGTAGAAGAAGTAGGTTCGGTTATTTTTGAATAGCTTGGCAACAAAAAGTCATAGAGCCATACGGTTTTCAGTGTTGGATTTAAAATTAATGGGAGCATTGAATTCTGAGAACAAAAATAATACTTAATGACGTAAAATTTTGAAAAAAACTAGTTTTAAAATTATTTAAAAAAAATTTTTTTTTTCAAAATTTTGAGTTTGAAAGTTAATATTTTGAAAGCGGTTCACTAGAATAACTGAGGGTCCGAAAATTCTGCCTGTCTGTTTGTCTGTCTGTATCGGCACCTACAGCCTAAACGGCTAGACCGATTCGCTTCAAATTTGGTACATAGTATTATTATTGTCCTACAGAAGGGTTTTTGGAATAAGCATTCTATTGCAGATTGTATGAATATTTGCAACTCAGAGTTGGGCGATTTTGCATGGTTATTAATTATGTCTCCCTGATTCCAAACATCAAAAAATAATTTTGGGGCCTATATATATACCTACCTACCTACTTAGGTATGTATATGCTGCATGACTTTTCTGTTTGATTATTTCCTTATTTATTTTAATCCAAACTCCAAAAAAATGTCGACAAAAGAAAACCATTGAAACGAAGTAGATTTTGTTTTTAGTGGACTTTATTGAATTGAAATTCAAAATAAAAGTTTAGTGACCTTTAGTCCAAATGCGTTTCGCCCAGGTACAACCAAAATTTTGCGTCTTAGAAGGGTACAACAGCATCTAACTGATGAGCCCAACTGTTGTACCTGGGCGAAACGCATTTTGACTAAAGGTCACTAAACTTTTATTTTGAATTTCAATTCAATAAAGTCCACTAAAAACAAAATCTACTTCGTTAACTTTGGCTAGACCACGGGTGTATACATATATATATTTATATATGTATAGTTTTAGGTGTATGAATTCAAACGAATTCCCCTAAAAATAGAATTCACAGTGTATTCATGCTGTAATTTTATCAAATGTCGGTAACCATCGACCAAAATTTTGCGTCTTAGAAGGGTACAACAGCATCTAACTGATGAGCCCAACTGTTGTACCTGGGCGAAACGCATTTGGACTAAAGGTCACTAAACTTTTATTTTGAAAACCATTGAATATTTTTTTCCGAAAACAGAATGGAGTTAGGTATACCTATACCTAGGTAGGTATAACTACATAAAAATAAAATGCACGACTGGGTCGCACGAACTTGCTCGAATGTGTGACAGTGGTTTAGGGACTTGAGATTTTGATAAAAATAAAATTTTCAAAATTCTTAAATAAATACTTAAACTAATTTGAGCTGAAAAAAAGTACGCCATTTTATTTCTTGGATAAATTTGAATTTATGAGAATAAATTTATAAAAATCTGTGGAGCGTTTTTGAGAAAAAAAAGTTTTTTTCTTAAAAACTTTTTGAAAAAAATTAAAAAAAAAATTGAAAAACGCCAGTTTATAGGTATTCAACAAATACATTTATTTAAAATTTTTAGAAAAAAATTTATAGCAGTTTTCAAAATATTAATTTTTTTAATTTTTTTTTTAAATGCTTTTAAAAATACAAAAAAATATTTTTCAAAAATATTGGTATGCAATACCTACACCTTTATGTGTGTAAGATTTCGAAAGAATCGGTTGAGTCGTTTTCGAGTTAGTCGAAAGCAAAAAAAAACGGTCCTATGGAAAGTACCGTTCTTAGCCATTTTTTAAAACTTTTTTTTCAGCCATATGATTGGTCGTACCTAAAAAGCAACACTGATTTTTTTAAATAGAAATCGTTAGAGCTGTTTTTGAGAAAAATAAGCTTTAACGTAATGGTTGTATGGCAGGTACCGTTAATTTTTGAGCTAAAAAAAAAATTTCAATTTCCCCTCTGTACAATACCTAAAAAAGTCTGTATACCAAGTTTGAAGCTATTCGGCCCACCCGTTTGGGCTGTAGGTCTCTATACATACAGACAGACAGACAGACAGACAGACAGACAGACAGACATACAGACGGACAGAATTTTTAGACCATCTTTTTTCGTCTTCTCTATCATCGTAATGTCATGTTTGATTGTTATCTCAAAACTTTGTTTTTCGACGAATGCATAACTTGCCTTATAGTACCTATAATCGCAAGTAAAAAGTAACAATGTTTCAATAATAATAGATATATAGCTAGGTACTCAAATTATTCTTTTCCCTTTGCAATAAACCCATAAGCAATTTTAAAACAGGTCAAATAGTTATATTGACCTACCTCACACTTTTGTTACATGCAACTTAAAAAAAAAAAAACAACGATATCAATGTACATACCTACCTACATATAGCGTAACGGGTACAATGGTTGGCACCCCTAAGCATTTTTTCACTTTAAATTGGGAATTCCTCTCGCATTTAAAGAGTTAAGAATATGTTTTATATTTCAAATTAAAATTTAAAGAATTTTTTACTTGAATGTTATTAGAAAAAAATGTTTAATAAACAAAGAATTTTATTAAACTGTAAAAATAGGAAAAGCCAGCGGAAAGGCACAGTCATTGGCATCTAGATACAATTGTTGGCACCCAAGGGTACAATTATTGGCACCCTTAAAATTGAAAGAAATACTGTTGTTTTTCGTGTTATTTTTTATCGAAGTTTAATTAAAAAAAAGTTTATTATAACAAAAACACTGCATTCGAAGCAATTAAAAAAAAATATAAATAAAAAATACCTGAGGAAAATAAAAAATAAATTAAATTAAAGTTAAAAATTAGTTAAATTTTTTTTTTTGCATAATTAATTTTTTTTTAAACAAACGGAGCAACAAAGTAATGGAAGATACTCGATGTTACGCTTATTAAGACATTTATTGTGATACTCCCTTATACAGTTTCTCTTTGATTTTGTTTCAAAAACTCCTGTACAGCATAAAAGAGATCCTCCTTTCGTTTGGGAAATCCTTTTTCTTGTCATATTGTTAACCAATCAACAATTATTAACTCCTCTGCTTCTGTTAAAACAGTTTCTGGTCCGGGACGTGTCTTAGAAAATTTAGAGCTTAAACGAAATTGTAACGTAGATCTGGGCACTTTGAACTTTAAAGAAGCTGCTTTATTTGGATATCAACCCACTTTTTATTGCCATTAAAGCTTGCTGAATGTTTTCTTCTTGATAATTCTGATATTTTTTCCCCATTTTTCAAACTGAAATTTATAACGGATACGGGGTATAATTATTGGCAGTCATAAAAGTACAATTATTGGCAGTGCCAATAATTGTAGTCCCAGTGCACGAATTATTGGCACCCCCCTGCCAACAATTGAACCACTACTTTATATTGGACCAATTATTGGCACCCTTTTTTTAACAATTTAAGCAATTTTCTTACAAAAAAACAGTTAAAAATATTTGATTTATTAAATTGTTGTATTAAAAAAAAACAAATCTTCATCTAAAAGCTCAAAAAATAATCAAAAACGGACACTTACCAAATGTAGTCTCCTTAGCGGGAACACTGTATAATTAGCACTTTTTTCACGAATTCAAAACGGGTTTACTCTTTCAGTAACAAAAAGGTACTGAGAATGACATACACCAAAATAAAAACTCATAATTGTGGAGAATAGATACAGATTATGAAAAATCACGATTTTTTGTTTCTGGGCATAGTAGGCTTTGTGAAATTCTTTACTGCAATAAAGGTGCCAATAATTAGTACAAAAATCGGGGGTGCCAACCATTGTACCCGTTACGCTACCTACATTAAATATAATGTAACGTTTACCTATCTACCTATGCATGTTCATTTTATGTGTCCTGACTCCTGAGTCCTGACCTTCATCAAGATTTCGATCGAGTCCCAAACGAGTTCACATTTTTTTGTCACTGTTATGGCAGCAACAGCAAGTAAAATATGAAAAAAAAAAAAACAACAACAAAACGAAAATAGAAAAAAATTACCCACATTTAGCTATTAGCTACTGTGTTTTGAAAAAAAATTGAAAAAAAATCCCTTCACCCTTCCATACAGAGAGAATAAACTTGTCATCGCATATCGCATTACTAAATCAAAGCGAAAGGACAACAACGAAACCCACAGAAAGACACACACAAAAAGTATCCCCTACTAAAACGTCCAATGCCAATAATCTTTTCCCTCTGCTTTCCTTTCCACTGCCTGTACCTCCTCTACTACTGTGGCTGCAGCCGGCGGTGCGCGCCACCACCGCACCGCACCGCTTTGAGAATAATAATTATTGTTCACTGCGACTGCGGAAGATCACAAAATTATTTTGAAAAGAGAACAAGAGTAAATGAGTATACCAAAAACAATATAACGAAGAGAAAAGAATATCGCACTACCACATAGAACACAATTTACATGGCGTTTAAGTTCTGTTCTGAGGTAGACCCACCCTTAAGTATTTAGAACAGAACCATGATTTTCAAAATAAATTTGCACAATTTGGAAGCGTTGTTCATACGTCAGTTTGCCAAACCAAACTTAAAATAAATCACTTGACAGCTAACAAAATGGCCGCCAGTTAAAATAGTGTTGTCAACTAAAAGTTCTAGGTATAGCTTAAAAAAAAAACACCGAAAATATTTTAAAGATCAATTTGAAATTTGAAGGGTTTTATGCCAGCCGGTTTCGAGTCAACTTTGAGTCAATTTTTCTTTGATGCGTGTATGAATTTTAATATACCTACTTAAAGGAAGTAAGGGTTTTTCCAGGAGTTCTGAAAAATCTGTCCGTTGCCGTCGGCATTTACACAAGGAGATGTTAAATTTGTTTTATTTCATGTACGTTTAATAGATGATTCATTCGAGTTGAGCAAAGCATTACACATTCGTGTAGTGCTGCTAAAGAAAAGAAAGTGTGTCTCATGGGCATTTCTAGGAGTTCATTTAAAATCTGGAACATAACCGACTATTTCAAGAAAAAATAACAAAGGAAATGTCCAATTTTTAATTTTTTGTGCGAGTTCATAAAAGTTTATTATAGAAGCATCATCATCTGTCTAGTTATGAGAATTTTCCAGCTTTTGAACTGTGTAACGTTTACATCCCAAGAATTGAGCTGAAGCTACGTCATGCATATACTGATGAGGAGACATCTAATTGCAGTAGACGTTCCTACGTATTTGAATCAAACTTGACTCTAAATGTTAAAAGTTTAAATTAGGTATGGATTGCTTTTGAAATCAGAATTGAATAAGCTAATTTTGTATGCTTCAAGGAAGTGCGATGGAAACTCTGGAATGGAATTTCTAAATCTGACGGCACTGTCGTTACTGAAACAGATATATAGATGTTGTTATAGATCTTCTTTTAAGAATTTCTTGAAAATTAATTTAAAGATTTTGTTTGGCCAGCAAGTAGGTATCTCCGTCTAAGGCAGGTGATTCCTGCTAATTTTTTTTTTTTATTTTTTATAGATAAGTATCTACTCTTTTCAAAACAGTTAAAAAAAACAAGTAAGACTTATAAAAACGAACACATCGTTCACGCCGAACAATCACTTGTTTTCAATTGTTTTGACAGCAGCTTTATAAAAAATAGGGGTCTCCATCAATTCAATGCGTCATTTCAATTGAAACAGAACATAATTAAGTTTAAATACAAGTAGGTACTTTTGTAGTTTTCTTTTTGTCTTTTAGTTATTCAATTTGATTTTTCATTTTTTGAATTTTTAACCAAGAACAGATTTTCTCTCTTTAGGTTTTGACACAAATTTCCATTTCTATGTAGTCAGTTGATTCGTCTTAAATGAATCATAAAGCATCAAGATATTTACTGTCTCATTTCCTTAAGAGACATTTTGGGAGTAATTAATTTTAAATATATGATGACATCGGTAAAATAAGAAAAGTCATCTTCTGCATTTGTTACAAAACCGGAATCGCCGAGAAAGCAGATGATCAACAAAAGATGTATCTGATGTATAAATCACAGTTCCAGATATTTGCATACTTAAAAATCGTTAATGAATTGCGATTTGGAATTAGATAGAAGAAGATTCAATGTCAATAAATTATTAAGATAACCATTTAAAGACTTTCAAAGAACAGTTCCGAGATTAGCAACAAGTGCCGATTGTTGCTACACCCTATACCTACCTACTTCCTGCCAGATGGCCGAAATGTCTCTTTAGGAAAAATATGCCAACATCTTAACCGATAACATAGAGAAAAGCAATAAAAACAAAAACCCTAGAAACTTTACCCAGAACTTGGAAATTTACCTTATGAACCCTTCAAAATTAATTTAAGGTATAGTTTGAAAATTTAAAAATGAATTTAATCTTCAACCGCGTACTGTTTCATAATTATTTATACTTTTGTAACCGATTGTGTTCCAAGAACTTATTAATATAGACATTTATTACGAAACACAATTTGTATGATCAATTCCCTGCCAAGTATCGGAAAAGGCCGCATTAAATTTCTCCTATAATTGAAATGATAGAAAGCTAGTTCCACCGCCTGATGGCTGATAACTATCAAATATAATGCCGCAAAGTGTTTCGGCAAGTAAATCTGGGTTGCAACATCATAATTGATAGAGGCGAGTTCACCAATTGTATTTTCTTAAAGGAAAAATATTTTAAATTTGCCTAGAAAGTTAAACAGAACCAACATGCAGTTGAAGCAGCAGAGCACTTATACAAAGTGCGAAAAGCAGAAGACCAGGATTTGACCCCTGCGGAACTACTGATAAGAGATTATTTCAAATTCTGCTTGGCATTTCCTATCAACATTGTGGAAAAAATCATATACATATAAGTACTGCTGTGTTCGAAGACACTGTTCCTTTAGCTTTGATATGAGCAATCTTTGGTTGACTGTATCAAATGCTTTGGTTGACTGTATATCAAATGCTTTTGAGAAATCTAAGAGCACTAAAAACGGTACCAGATCATGTCCTATCGAAGTGTTTAGGATAATGTTAGGCTAAATCATTAAAATTATGAGTTACCTATATACACTAGGTACATTTAAAAAAAATGGTACATGTTTGCATAATTGTTTCCAACCAATATTTAACGGGAGACATACGAATGGTCGACAAAAAAATGTCGACTGGATAAATACAAATTTCATCGGCTATCAAAATGTCGACTGAAAAAAAGTTGACAGTTTAAAATCCAGACTATGAAAATGTCGATTAAAAAAGTGTCTGTAATAAATAATGTCGACTGATACAAAATATAGTTCTTTTGATTGCATCGACAGTTTAAATTTTTAAATTATTTTTAAATCATAGTAGTAGGGCCGCAACACTGATCGACAGTGGCAAAGTGAATGATGCGGCGCCGCATGCATGTGAACATCATTCACTTTGCCACTGTCGATCTTTTTTCGAGTCGATATTTTCCAAATCGACTTTATAAGAGTCGACATTTTGATCTGGCGGTATTTTTACCAATCGACTTTTCGAAGTTATGACGATCGATTTTTTCAAATCGACATTTTAAAAATCGGCAAACCGGACCCAACCCATATTTAACAATATTCCTTGTTAATTTAAAATTTATAGAATTTGCAACAATAGCCTGGGTTAAGTTATAACACTTTTTAATCAGGTTCAATATGTAGTTAGCGCTAAACACTCATATTCGACACATACTGAGAGAACCGCATTCTTTAAACTAACCTTTAATTTTAAATCTAATAGAAAATCAGGATTACTATTGTCACTACGAAACAGATTTTGTGCCTGGGTTTAATATACTTTTGCAAAACAAGATGGTTTATTTCTTGATTTTAAAGCAAATAAAATTCTCAAAATTTAAATTTGTTTGTATCTATAATATTTAAGAACATCTATAATTTTAGAAACAATTCTAAGAAAACGAATGTTTAATGGTTGTTTCAACTAGCCCCCAGCCCCAGCCCCAGCAACGTAACAACGTACCCTGCCGTCGGGTTTCGCTGAAACAGGTCCTACAGCTGAAACATAACGTTCTTCTCCAATAAAATCCTTTCGATGATTGATATAGGTACAATATCTTTAAAATACTCATATATATTTAGAAGACAACGTTTCTTCTAACTTCTAACACCAATCTCTGTAGGTCTTGAGTTTAAGTATTAGCTTGGGTAACTGTAGTTACATATTTTTGCAACTTAAGTAATCATCAATTTTCCAGAATTAACAAAGATTGTTTAAGTTTACATCACAGGTTCATGTTTCCCAACAAACTTGAACTTAATAAAAAGCCTTATTTTCCTTTACGTCGCGTCCCAAGATTTCGGTTATCTATAGTAATGTTTATAACAATAAAAAAAAAAAACAAGATACAAAATTCACACTCACTATACCTTTGGTTCAATCATCTTATCTATTAATCCACATCTTGGTGCAGAATAGCTGTATGGCATTAGAGTGACCATACTCTTTGAGTAGGCAAGGTATTTCTCAAAATTGTTTGCTTTATTTTATGCTTCTTTTTTTTTTTAATTCAAACAATTTACAACAAATTGGTAAACAACAACAAAATCATTAGGTTTTGATTGGAAAACTAAACGTTCATTTGCAATGAGTGTAATTAATTAAATTTGAATTAAACTTACACATAAGCAACAAAAGGTAAACAAACTTGCAAGGAAAATATCTTTTTTTTTTTTGGTCTCACTAAGTAGAGAAGATATATCACAAAACACAGATTAAATTCGATTTTCTTTAAAAGAAAAAAAAATCACGAAACAAAATATTTTCGAAATCTATCCGTCGGGTTTTTGTATACTATATCTTTTTGTGTATCGATTAACCGGATTAATTCCAACAACAACAAATATCCTTTCATCCACTCACGAAGGCCGAAAGAATTGTGTATCTTTTTCCTCGAATTAACCGTTTTGAGGTTCTAAATCGAACTGAGGCTCAAACACAGGAATGGATTTGCTGTTGGCAAAGAGATATAGATACACACAATAAGATTGAAGTGTGACGGTATGAAGGGGGTTTCCCGTTTCCTATTGAATTTTCGCTTGCGCATCACAATACAAACATAAATCCCAACCGGATTTTGTATCTATGTGTTCAAACTGGGAAAACTTGTTTTATTTCCATCTGTGCCTCTGTATGAGTGTGAAACAATGATAGATTTAAGGAACGCCCATTTTTTCTTTGATAGCATAATTCACTCTTTTGGACATCCGCATGCGCTCTTTTGTATTCTGTAAAATCCAGTTTCCCGCTTTGCTGCCATTTATTTTTTTGTATCTTGTCAGGTAGAAATAAATATAGATATAAAACATATATACCATCATTTATTTGTCGTGAAAAGGTGGGTGGGGTGATTTAGGGTTTATTTTCAGCTGCCGCTGCCGTGCTGCATGGAGGGAGATTCTTCGTGTGGTTGGTTGGTTGTTGGTGTTCCAATTCGATAAGTGAGTGTGATGCGTGATGAAAATTGAGTGAAACCAAATTCACTCAAAAATGCAAAAAAAAAAAAAAAAACCACCACAGTAACTGGAAGACGCCAAAGCCAAACCAGAGGTGTTATTATGATTTATTTAAAATTATATTGCAATATAAGTTGTTTATGGATATAGGATTACTTGACAGAAAGGTTTCAATTTTCAAAATATTTACTAAATTTTTACTTTTTTTTCATTTCAATGGAAGAATTAACTACCTAATCTATTGTTATGTTTATCTTGGTGACTTTTTAGCTCTGATAACGGGAATATAAAAAAGTAGTTGAGCAGATAGAAGAGAGGAATAAGGTATCTATAGGTACCTATCTGCCAACCTTAGAGAAGGCCAATGAACTTTCTGAATCTGGATCCCTTGCTTTTCTTTAACTTTGTTGAGTCGCTTAGCCGAATAAAGAGGTAGATACCGTTGGAAGGATAGGTATTTGTTGTAAAGATGTAGGTATACCTTACCTACCTATGTCTATGGTTTTGGGTAGTTTCCATTTTAACTTAAGATGGTAGGTGTAACGCATCAGGGAAATGGAAACTTTAAGCAAAGGCTAAAAATTGATTAATAAGGTATTACCTATATTTGAGGAAAAGCAAGATAACTACGGAGCTTTTGAGTAAAGGTAGCAGTTATAACTTAAATTGTACTACCTACCTATATAATATAGGTACTAGCTTTTACCCGCGGCTTCACTCGCGTCAAATAAAGTGTCTAAGGGATCGCCATAGTAATCTTAATTTTATTAAAATAAAGTCCACTACCTATTAGATCGCACGAACTTACTCTAATAAGAAATTGGTCGTGGCTTGAGATTTAAAAAAAATTATTTTTCGCTTTGGATGAATTTCAATATTATGGTAGTAAAATTATGAAAATCTGTGGAATGGATTCTTAGAAAAAAAGTATTTTTTGGAGAACATTTTTCAAGAAAAAAAATAATAAATAAGTAGGTGCTTACCCCAATACAAAGGTATTCTGCATTTATCATATTATATGTCATCATTTAAAAAAAAGTTAATGAGCTGTTTTCAAAATATTAAATTATTAAGAGAAACGTTTTTGAAGAAAAAACAACACAAAATACTTATTAAAAATATTGGTATGCAGTAGGTATTTATTGAACCAACTTAACCTAACCTATTTATGTAGGTATGTGTAAATTTCAACAGAATCGGTTAAACCGATCAGTGAAACCCAAGGAAATAAAGCTGAACGAGTTATCAAAAGAAAAGAACACTGGTAACTCTGAATGCACATCAATTAAAAAGGGGTTGAAGTTGAATTTTAAATAGCAGCAGCCACCCAGCTACAGCCAATAATCAGTGTAGGTACATTTAGATGTGCTCTGAATAAGGTCAGATGCGATTGGAAATTCACTGGCGGCCAAACAATTCTTATGGAGGGTTTCCTTCAATTTAGTATATTGCAAGCAACTGATATAAAAAAAAGCTCCCCCATAAGACGTGTACTGCCTGTTTATGTGGAATAGAATAGACATTTCAATTATTGACGTTTAAAAGAATATTTTTGGTACTTTGGGTTATACATTATTTAAATTTTCGTAAGAATATTTCATTGAGACTAAAAAATGTATAGCCTATGTTACTCACAGATAATGAAGCGTTCTACCTATGTATATTAGTGAAAGAATTTTAAAAATTGTTTAGGCGTGAAAGCCTTTTTTTTTTTTTTTTTTTTAATTTTAACTATATGCCTGTAAGAACCAAGGTCTTTTGAATGCAAACTGCATGGCAACAGTTAGAAGGAATAGAAAGATAGGAAAGATTTTTTGTTGGTACAATGGATTGAGGAAATAGGTGATATTTTTATCTCATGAAAATCCCACGGGTGGCGTCCAGTTGAAGCTGGGGGAATATTGAAATGTTGCTGCCCAGGCTGGGGCTCGAACCCACAACTCTTAGGTTAGCAACCAAGCACTTCATCCACTGTACCATTGCCACCCGCAAGCAAACACCCTTACTTTCACATTTATAATATTATTATGCTGATGATAGGTATGATATGATGATGTACATAACTATACCTATTATATACAGGGTGATTCATGAATGTTGTGCCAAAAAGCTAGAGCGTATAGGTTGGGTTGAGACAAGAAAAAAATCGTATAAGAGGGGGGATCTATTCCACTCCGTTTAGCCAGGAGGGGCAATTTTCTAAAAACATGGCTTAAATTTGAAAAAAAAATTATTACAAAATAACGGTAACATCTACAATTACATGCTATACCTTTTTGTAAAGCCAAGGACTTATTATTTTATTTAAATTTTAAATGAAGTTATTCTATTGAACCGTTTTCAAAATATTAATTTTCAAACTCAAAATTTTGAAAAAAATTAAAAAAATAATTTTAAAACTAATTTTTTCAAAATTTTATGTAGTTAAGTATTTTTTTTATTCTGAGAATTCAATGCTATCATAAATTTTATATCCAACACAGAAAGCCGTATGGCTCTATGATTTTTTGTTGCCAAGGTATTCAAAAATAACCGAACCTACTTCTTCACAAAAACACGAAAAAATTGGCTAAATGATCACTTGTGCCATCATTACCGTTATTTTTCAATAATTTTTTCCAATTTAAGTCATGTTTTTAGAAATTTTCCCCTTTCGGCTAAACGGAGGGGAATAGACCCCTCTTCCATACGATTTTTTTCGTGTCTCAGCCCAACCTACACGCTCTATCTTTTTGGCACAACATTCAATTTTTCTCAAAAGCCCTATAGAAGCTTTCACGAATTTTTGTTCTAAAAAAATGCTATGTTTCCTTTAAGAAACCATACGAAAACTCTAAGGAGGCTGTAGCTTACCAAATCCAGAAAAATGTACCTTATGCAAGATAAATTGTTAAGGTAGTTCCACACTATCCCACAGTGTAATACGACATGTCAAAAATGTGTGATGAAACAGATGTATAATAGTGTGGAAACAGAATATGACAGCGCAGATCTCATACGATTTGACATGTGTTTAGATCTGAAATATTGTTTTAGGATTGAATGTAAAACCATCACACATTCCATCACACTTTTTTTTGACATGTCGTAATACACTGTGGGATAGTGTGGAACTACCTTTAGTTGGGTCGTGAATCATCCTGTATATTCTTATTCATAAACCATAATTATTTTAGTTGCCCTACCAAAAGTTTTTAAATTGCTAATAGGATCACAGCAACAGATATTCCTACCAAGAACAGAAGGAACTTAGGTGTTTAGGGGAAGATGATAGATCACTAATGTTATATATGTTGTATTCATGTGAACGATTTGAATATGTATAAAGATTACTCTGTTCAACAAAAGTTGTCAGTACAGTGAAGATACGACATTTGCCTCTCAGACTGGTTGCGTTGGATTGCATACATCAGTGTCAATAAAAAGCTCTCGCATGAAGGTTTCCGCACTTTGCAGTATGAATCTCGACAAAAATCAGAGAGCTAGCTATGTCAGCGTTATTATTGCCATCTGCTAATATAAGCAAATTAAAAAAATTATACATCTGCATTCTTTATTCACACCAACGAGCTTAAAATATAGAGCAAACAAATATGTATTGCAATTAAATTTTGAATGAAAAAATTAAAATAAATCTAATTTCGGAAATAGATAATATGTTTACATTAAACAATTTTTTAAATCTTTTTGTTATATATTATAGATTTTAGTAGGTACTGGTCTTATTTATTGTAAGAGCGTAAAAAATTAACTTTTAAATTTGGTCTTACCGTTTGCAGAATACTCAATCAACTTATAATTTTAGGCGTCTTAAAAATGTTGGCACCCTTCAAAACTTGCCGCCCTAAGCCCGGGCCTCATGGGTCTAGGCCTAAATTCACGTTGAAGTCTTGCACTGAAAACTATACATAAGTCTCGATTTTATAAAACGTTTGTTCGTCTTAGAAGAGTATGGAAGGCATCTAACTGATGAGCTAACTGTTCAATGTTCATGCTTGGGCAAAACGCACACAAGGTCAAGGAACTACTTTTCTATTTTTATTTCAAATTAGTTAATGCTCGAAAATCATGGCTGTCAATGTGACAACCGAGATGATTGTATTGACAACAGCGATCATTGTATAGACAATTATCATATTTGACAACCTCGGTATTAAATATGATGACCGCAGGGTTCAGTATGATCATAATCGCAGTAGTCAATACGATGATCGCGGTTTTCAATATGATGATACCGGTTTTCCAAATTTTCAAATTGATGATCGCGATCGTTGGTTGAAAAATACCTTTTTCATCAATATGATGAACTATGAACAATATGACAACCGTTTCTGGTTCAATCTTGAAACCTCGCTTTGTCTTAGTGACTTGAATCTCGTTTGTCATTATTTTATTTGCAATTTTTTTTTCGCCAGAAACGAACCCTTTGATACAATGCAGGAAATCGGACCTGACTGGAATTTCATTTCAGGAAAGTAAAGTATCAAAAATTAATTAAACCAAACTTTTCTGAAAATAAAAAAAAAATCTGGGTCAAAAAAATCTGTTCATCGGCTTAAAAAAATTAAGTGAATATTCTTATCTTCGATAAAAGTTTACAATTAGGGCCCATGTATTTAACTAAATCGCGCTTATAAGCTTCTCGTTTTTATAAATGCTGTTCAAAATTGGGGCATGTTGGAAATTGTTCTAAAAAAAACAGACAGTGGCTTTATTTGCAACAAAATCAATGCAATAACAATTTAAGTTGTATTTATTCAATTCAATTTAAAACAAAAAAAAAAGATCTCTCTAAACGGGGAAAAACTCCAGTCTCTCGCTTATGAGTTCCCCGTTTCGATTTTATCGACACGCTCTATATTTTTGTCACACCCTATGCAGAACACTGCATCCCCTTCTTACATGTACCTATATATATTTAATTTAGTTTAATTTAATTCAGCCGTTCTAAACAAAATTCAACCATGGAAATATCCTACTCTCGGCAGCTCAATCAGCAGGGTGGTATACAGTACCTACCCTATACATGCCAAACCAATTAATTAAAGCTTATTTTTCTCGGAAACACTCTTACAACGATTTCGATAAAGCAAATTCAGTTTAATTTTTTGGACCTGGCAGGCTCATCTCCAGATGCCATATGCTACAGGTGCTCATAATGTAGTTATGTGTATCATCAAACAGATCCCAAATCGACATTTTTTTTACCATGTTTAATTAATTAATCAATTTTTCTTAACAAACCAAATGGTTGCAAGAAACAATGAATTCATTTAAATCAGCCTAGTAATTGATTGATTCAAAGAGCGAAATAGCTTTTATTCAAAAATAAATATTTTTGCATAAGGCTGACATGCGATGATTTTTTAACTTCAATTTCAATCTAAAAATAACAAATTTCTCATTAATTTTAAAGTAGATTCATATGCAAGGAAATTACTCATCATTCTCGCAAGTGTTATATTTATATCACATTACCATATATGTACATTTAAACACATTATTATTAATTTATTTTTGCATCCGAGTGGCTTTCAATTTTCAACTTAAATAAAATTTAAATAGAAAAACGTATCTTTAAGATAAATATAAATATGTATCACCAACCAAGTAAGTTCCGGACAAGCCTTTTTATTCAATTATTGATTTTATAATTTTTTGAAATTCAATACCGCACCGGCTTGTTTCGTCGTTGGTCGTTCGTGTGCCATGCCTCCATCTCTGTTCCTAAAATATTATAATCAATTTTGATTAACTCTATCTATGTGGTGGCGTATAGATAGATAGATATATATTCATATTTTAGATAAATTTAAACTAAAGTTAGTCGATGCAAACTTGAAACCCCAATTAAAATTAATTTTCCTAAAAACAGCCAACAACTGATATTATGTAGGTTATGTTTTACTCCGCAGGGCTATATAAATAGCCGAACACAGATACAGATACACACACGCACACACAAAGTTGTTGATGAAACCTCATTAAATTGAGTTGCTGTTTTCAAATTAAATTCACCATCGCCTCCGGCCGCTGGCTGGGTCTGGACTCTGGACTTTTCTAATAATACTAGCACTAATTACAATTGTTATGTTGGAAACAAGATACTTAACAAAAATGTACAAACAAAAGTAAATTTATTGTTCAACGTGTAAAATTAATGTTATTTTTTATTTTGCAGATACTTTTTTGTTGTATATTGAGCTCGTGCTGATTTTATGCTAATCTCGTCTGTATTAAGATCTATTTTTCTGACTAGCTAGATATTTTTATTTAGTTTAATAATTTTTGACGAACAAAAAAAAATTTAAAAGCTTGTAAAATAAGTTGATAAATGCTTGAGATCATAAGATACAACACACATCATGTCATGTTGTGTCTCAAAGAACATAATGGAAATTGAAAAAGAAACGAACAATATTTTCTAATTTATTCATAATTTGTCAACGCTATTGATGTTGTGACAGATGCAATGAAATTGAAAAATTATTTTATATCTTTTTTGTTCGTTAAGATATTAGAAAACATTATCTATTCTTTTCTGGTTATGATTATTTTATACAACTCAACGGGCGACGACTTCTGACGCCTAACAGTCAGTGTGAGTTCTGTTTTAATGTGAATGGAAATGAAGTAAGGTGTGGATGATATTATTATCAAGAAGATTGAACCTAAATGATAAGAACTTAGGAAAAAAAACATGTTAATTTAAAAAGGAAGACAGTATCCAGTATCTTTAGGTTATAATGCGTTATTGGTACAGAACTTTTATAAATATATTCGAATTCATATATGAGTTAAAAATAAAGGAGTTGGTAAACCACAATATCCCTTTTATGTTTTCATGTGAGTGCGAATCCATAGAAAAAAAAATCAAGCCATCAATCTTTAGAAAGTTGAAAACACATTTTCCTTGCTCACACCATCAGAAGCAGAACCAGCACTGACACTATCTGTTGGTCCTATAAACCATAAGAAAAATGAAATAAAATTTTCATGAAAATCTAGAACTATAGTGGACGAAAAAAATGGCCTTAATACTAACAAATTTAAAATATTCATATGTGACTTCGTATAACATGCATTTTGGCAACCTCACGGGTGTTAATCTGGCAATAATTAGGTATGCCAAATACGGATACTTAGGGGCCAGTTATAGCGATACGGAAAACCAAACCGAAAAAGGTGGCACGGGATGAAAATAATATTTTTTTCGGTTTTAGCGTTTATAGCGATCAGGAAAATGATGCCAGACAAAACATTTCACTCTGACATTTCACAAAACAGGCGTTTATCTACACGCCCGCAGTGTATTAATTTTCCGCATTGTGTAAAAATGAATTTTCAATAAGGATGAAAAAAAAAAAATACTAAAAAATTATTTCGTGGAGAAACGAAGTCGGGTGAGTGAGAGTGAGCAAGAAAGAGGGTTTTAAATCAAATTATAGTGCGATTCGATTCTTATGTGATTTTTGTTGGTGCGTGCGTCGCGGATCATTTTTTGACCCCAGATCGGACTTCAGATCAAATTTAACACACAATTGCACATATACTTCAATAATTTGAAATTTCTCAAGCGTCAAATCTGTTTTTTTTTTTAAATTCTGTGAAATTCATTGTGGAAATTTTTTTTGTAGAAAAGTGATTAAAGTTTTTAAATAAATGCAGATGGCTCAAGTGAAAATTAGTTTTGGATTCATAAATGAATAGGTTCCTATGAATTTGCAAATTTAAAATTAAAGGAGTGTAATGAATTGATTAATGTACTTTTGCGCGAGTGAACAAATAAATGTGAATTAAAATCATTAGTTTTCTTATATTTTTATAGTTTATATATTATAAGAACGTCAAAAGAAACACAATTAACACAATTACAAAAACAGAACAAATCTGTTTCAATTTCTTTTGGACAAAAAATTAGATCAAATCTACATTTCCAAGAAAAAAATCACATAGAACAGATTTGATCTGTTTTTATTATTGTGTTATTTGTGTTCTTTTGACGTTCTTAATATATAAACTATAAAAATATAGGAAAACTAATGATTTTAATTCACATTTATTTGTTCACTAGCGCAAAAGTACATTAATGCATTATGAATTCATTAATTAAATTAAATTAAATTAATTAAACTATATGTTTGTATGTTTCTCCTAAATAAATAAAAATTAAATATTTACTTATGAATCCAAAATTTTCACTTGAACCGTCTGTATTTGTATTTATTATTATTTAAAGACTTTAATCACATTTCTAAAAAGAATTCTTTTTCCACAAATCTGCATTTACCAAAAAAATCACATTACAAATCATTACCACACTGCGTTGCTGGCGACACTGGTGGCTCGGTGCGTCTGAATAAACAACTTCCTTGATAAAAAATGTCAAACAGAAGTCAGTGGTCAGTGCCTCTGTCTCAGTCTGACTTTTGATATTTTGTTGAAAAATTGCAACGAAAAACTTTTCATGGCAGAATTTATAACGAACAAAATATTTTGACAGCTCACCTTCCAGTGGAAACCGAAAACAATTGGATTGAAACAGGAAAGACTATTTGTTCCATTTTGGTGGAATTGTCAATCAGCTGGGGCGAAAAACCAAATTTAACCATAAAAATGAATAAATACATTTTTAACAAAAAATATTAGTTCAATTGAAACTTTTAGATATTATAGCAAAAAAAAATTCTCTAAGTTATTTAGCATCGACCAGTGTAGCATTTGTGTTTAAAATCGATTTATAACATATAAAATTTTCCATCTGAAAATGTTTCCGGTTTGGTTTTCCGTATCGCTATAACTGGCCCCTAACCCTGATAGAGCTTTAGAGAGGTATAGTTTTATTCAAGCTAATCAAACTCGATTGGGGGGCAATTGTTCTATTTTCGCAGTTTTCTTTAAACAGAGTATCAACAATATAGTTAATATAGAAACCCTCTTCGAGCTTCAAAAGATATATGAACGGGTTGAACAAAAAACAAAAGGGGTGATTGAGCTTCAAGCATGAAGGAAATCACTAAGAATTTCCTTTAGTAATTATTTTGGTAAAAACATAAATCAGAATAGGGTTAAGGCTTTGCGTGAAAAAAGAAAAGTGCATTTACGGAAGTGCAAGACAGTAAAATTCTCTATACCCTTGGCAAAAATATTGTGATTTCTTATTAGTCAGAAAAGTACGCAAATGAGCTTAAGTTCTGCAAAATTAGGTCTGGCCAGACAAGATAACCTCTGAATTTTGCAAAACATCGATTGCCATGATTATCATTTTGAAAACGGTTAGACCGATTTCTTGTTACCTAAACTTTTTTTCGGGACAAACTTTTAATAAATTCAAAAAACCTTCCTATAAGGGGCCGGTTACATCGATCAGTAAAAAGCATCAGTAAACATTGAAAACAAATGAATTACCTAGGAGTTTTTTTTTTACTGATGGTCGTTTATAGCGATCAGTAAAATTATATCAGTAAAAAATGATAATAGCAAAACATGCTGTCTTGCAACGAAGAGTTTTAGAGCCATACGGTTTTCAGTGTTAAACTAAAAACTAATAAGAGCAAGAGCATACGATTTTTTGTCAATAAAAACGGCGGTCATCGCTTATCTTATTTTATAAAAGTAATATTACCTGAGAAATAATAACTAAAATTTTAAGACACAAAATGAGATTATATTAAACACTTAAAACACTTTTCTTTTATATTTAAACAAAAAAAAACAAAATTTTGAAAAAAAAATAGTATGAAAATTTATATTTAATTTTTTTTTCAAAATTTTGTGTTTGAAAATTAATTTTTCGAAAAAAATTGTCTAGAAAAACTTTATTTAAAAGTGCGATAAAGGAATAGATTTTGGCTTTACAAAAAGGTGTAGCATGGCATTGTAGGAGCTGTTATTTTTTAATATTTTTCTTTTCAATTTAAGTTACTTTTCCAGAAAATTGCCCCTCCCTGCGCAATTTTCGAAGGGGAATATAGCCCCCCTCCCATACGAGTTTTTCTTTTCTTAACACAACCCCCCGCTCTATTAAAAAAGTACAAGAATGAGTTATTTTTTTTTTTTATTTTGTCATACTTTGTGTATAATTTACCCCATTTTCGGATGTTCGTCATACCGAAAAGCTGCCAGACCTCAAAGGCCTTAAAATGCCTAACAACATTTATGTGACTTGATTCATTATGTCGTTGGCTCTTAGATTTATTACCTATGTTCCTCTGGCAGATCAGCTGTGAAAAAAAAAATTCGTTGCAATTCTGTCATACAAATTATTGTTGATTCGCATGCACCGAGATATACTGCCAGATCTGGGGGGGGGGGGGGCAAAGGAGGACGCTTTCCCCGGGCGTCAGCTTTTGGGGGGCGCAAAACCACTACTGCCAGCACCAAGGAAGACGAAGACCAATAATGAGGATGAAAAAAGAGCCCCAGGTGTGAGCCTTTGAGAGGGAGGGGGCGCAAAACCATTGCCAAATCAATGAAGATAAAAAGTGAAGGGCAAAAAAAAGTCTTCAAAATTTCTATCGTAATGAAATTATGAAATGATGGTAAGCGACATATTTGACTTTTGCCCCCTCCAACAAATCCAAGATCCGGCGCTGCAACGAGCCACCAGTGGTGTATCCAGAACGCAGTGTGGCAATAATTTGTAATGTGATTTTTTTGGTAAATTCACATTTGATCTGCCCAATGGATATTAAAACATTTTTGATCTGTACATAAGTTATTAAAATTCACAATCATATTTTCACCTTCACAAAAATAAATTAATTAATTCATTACACTACATTAATTTTAATTTTGGAAATTCATTATGAACCTAAATATTTATTTTTGAATTCTCAATTTATTTTCGTTTTAGCCGTCTGTATTTGTTTATTATTATTTAAAAAACTTACTTTCATCAGTTTTCTATATATAGAATTTTTTTTACAATGGATTTCACAGAATGCTTAAAAATGAAAACAAAAATCAGATTTGACGCTTGAGAAATGTCAAAATATTGTAGTGTGTGTGAAAATTTGTGTTAAATTTGATTTGAAATCTAATCTGAGATCAAAAAAAAAATGGATCTGATACCAAAGAAAAATCATTTTTTGATCTCAGATTTGATCTCAGATTTAAAAAAATTGTATCTGACGTACCAACAAAAATCACATAAGAATCGATTCGCACCATAAAATTGATTTAAAATCCTTTTTCTTGCACACTCATTATTATGAAAAACACAAACAAAATTGGCACTTGACTAAAAGTTAGGTACTGTCCTACCATCTGTCCTGGCGTTTGTGAAGACAATTTGAATTTGGCCAATGCAGTTCAAGACAATTATTGCCACAAAAATGTGTGTGGGAAAGTTTACTAAAGCAGCGTTCGCACACAGACAAGACTATGGGACAATACTCAATTGTCTTGTCCGAGCTTCTTGAACGGGGTTAGACAAGACAATGCCAGCCAGTCGATATATCGATATTGTCCTCAGAGATGGCTCGGTAGGCTAGCTCGGAAATAGTTGTTCACATGGAACAATGATTGTCTTGTCTCATTGTCTTGGCCTCTGCATTGTCCCATGTGAACTCCGCTTAATACTATACCTATCGTAACAGATTTTCTGCATAATGATTTTCGTTAACCACGCACTTAGATGATTACACCATGTTTTTGATGGTTTACGACGTTGCATGAATATCCATATTATTATTTTTGGGATGGTGTCGCATCGTTCCGTTGATGGTGTGTTCGATGGTGCAGAGATTAATGTAACACCATGCATCGCTCACTGCGCCGTAAACAAAATGTTCTTTTCTCCTTTTTTCGTTTCCTCGGTTTCCATTTTTCGGACTTTCGAACTTCGAAAAGTTTCTCGAATGTCGCCATAATAATAAACCGAACATTTGAACTAAGACTCGAAAGTTAACCATGTTAACAGATCTAACAAAATTCGAAAGTTCGAAGTAAGTTCGAAGTTTTGGGACCGAGAACAAAATATTTACCTACCTAAATTTAAACATCAAAAAATATAAAGAAATTTCTTCTTCGAAAAACTTTTGTGTATTAAATTTCGGCATGAAAAGTAATCTTTGAAATAAACTAAAAATGGTTTGATACAAATTTGACATGATTTTGGGTGTGGATAACCTCTGTCTAGAAAAATACACTTTTCACAAGTGTTGCTGAAATAATATTAAAGTTGCTCCTAAAAACTCATCTATGTATGTACCTCATAGCAAAATATTGGAACGATGACTTTATTTTAAAACTAAAAACCGAATGCAAAATGTCTATATGAGCAATAAAAGTATCTTCCCGATCCAAAAACAAAAATGAATGAACCACCCAGGAATTTGCTTATCCAGTTCATTACTCCAATATTTGGGTCACTCTTTATGACTCAGACAACTACAGACGCCCCTATGTCCCAAACAATACGACGAAAAAAAAAGTCTAAAAAACCAAAACCAAATCGATTTATAAGCAAATTTAACGTATGCGCGGTGGCATTTTTAAATTCAAAATGATCACTCGTGCTGACATATGTGGTAGATATTATGATGTAGATAACCTGCCACAGTTTGTTGTCCCTTAAATTTCTGACGTTTGTCGGCGTCGTCGTCGCGTCGTGATTAATTGCCTTATTATTTGCTTGGATTGGAAAAAATATCATTCCTCCCCCATACGCCATACCTACCCAACATTATAATTGTAAGAAATTTTTTAGAAATCAGCACATTTTTCCAAATAGAAGTCCAACTCTGGAGCGGCAGTCAAACAAATAAAAAAAGTCAATCTATCGGAACAACCGCGAAGTAATTACACGGAATTGTATTTTTATCGTTTGCTCGAGATACGAAAAGTGAGCTCTCTAAAATGTAGAGGGCCGCAGAACTATGTTGAGGGTCTTCAAATGATGACGATGGATGGTCAGTTGGTCGGTAGCAATTGCTCCTATCAAAGGAACGTGCTCCACGGGCCACTACGGATCGCTGCGCTGCGCTGCGCTACGCATGCAATCATAACATCAGAGGCAACATAAACAGACGTCATGTGCCGGGCGTCTTTCAATCTTTTTTTTTTTTTATTCTGAAACGCCAAAAACGAACATGGTGGCATCATGCAAACTCGCATCGGAAGCATCAACAAATTAGCGAAATTCTTATATGATCTTGTGGATCGAAAAAAAGGGGAAACAAATGCGGGGCGGCGGTGGTCGGGAGCAGCACATCGTGCAGACCGGACATCATGGAATGTTTGTTTGCGCGAATGCACGAACGAAATTTATTGAAAAGAGATAAGGAAGAGTGCCAGGACCAGGAGCAGTCGGCCTTAGCCCTCAGATTGTTTGTTTTTTTGATTTGAGTCTTGACTTCAACTTTTTTTTGTTGCTTTTTTGAATCAGAATCTCATCAAAATTATATTAATCTGCTGAACTGAAATTTTGTCGGGTGATTTTATTTATTCTTTTTGTCCTCTGCGGACTTGAGTGGAGTGTTATCATAATGTTTTGACTCTCCATCCTCAAGCGATTCGGAAGCTTAAATAAATAAGTGAGAAGAATTGAAAGGGTCTTGTTTATACGATGCGTTTATTGAATCAAGGTTGAGTTTATATTTTGATTTTTAAAGTCATTGACGACATAAACAGATAGTATGCGTGCTCATTTGTTTTGGCTACTGGGTTTTGTTGACCTCGCCGTCTTGTGTAAACATAATCCGAAGTTGATTGCTCCTTAATTAGGTTATATTTTTCCCAATAGACATTTTGGGAAGGAACTGCTGTACTTTATTTTGGCATTTTTGTTGACATCTGTCATAATACTGACGAGTTGTTGTTTCAGAAAATTTGATTTATACAATTTATTCCGACCAAACCTTTAAGTACCGATTAAATTAAACTTAATTCAACTTTAGGTCTTGGAAGGGTCTTTAAAATATGTCAAGAGGTCTAAAAAAGTTTAAACAAAGGACTTGATTGAAATTATGACGGGTTTTTCTATCGACTTCATTATCGTTATGGTTAATTTCAAGCTGAAAGGAGAAGGAAAAGGCCTTCTGAAGATCAAGAATATGAAGCCAAAAACAAACCAAAATAAAGTGTACGACTGGGTCGTACGAACTTGCTCTGATGTGTTAAAATGATCTTGGGGCTCGAGATTTTGGGGAAAAAACATTGAAAAAATCATACGAAACTTTATTAATCACTTAAAAATCAATGCTTAAAACGTTTTTTGGGAAAATGAAGTAAACCATCAGGTTTCTTTTTTGAATTTTAACGAACATTTTTTTCAAAATCGTTCGACCATTTTTTTCAAAAAAAAACAGTTTTTTTTGAAAAACTTTTCGAAAATATATTCCAAATTTTTTTTTGAGTATGCCAACTTCTAGCACTTTGTTGTTTTTATCAGTAAATAAAATTTAAAAAAATATATTAAACCGTTTTAGGAAAAAACAAAAAATAAAAAAAATTTTGAAACTCTTAAAAAAATTAAAAAAAACAATTTTTTTAGAAAAATTTAAGAATTTATATTTTTTCTTTTATAAAAGGGCTTCTATATTAAGAATTTCATCGAAATTCGTAGAGTGGCTTACGAGAAAATCGGATTTCAGAAAACCGGTTCTATGGGAGGTACCGTTATAAGACTTTTCCTGAAAAATCCATTCCAACCAAAACATAAAATTTGCACATAAAACGTTTTTCAGAAAGTTTTATCGAAATCGTAGGAGCCGTTTTTGAGAAAAATTAATTTTTCACTAAAAATCATATGGCAGGTAAAGTTAGTTTTAAAGCTAGAATGCTAATTCCAAAAAACCCTCTGTAGGACGTCATAACAATACTATCTACCAAGTTTGAAGTAAATCGGTCCGGCCGTTTAGGCTGTAGGTGCCGAAACATACGGACGGACAGACAGACAGAATTGTCGAGGAAAGGATCAGAAATGTTTAGTAATTTTTTCTGAGTTCGCTGCAATAATTTCGGCGCATGCCATACAAGAAGTGTGCCACTAAAAGTAGAATCTTTATTCAAATCTTTCTATTTTTGACTATCAAATAAAATTATATTTCGTTGTTTACACTCTATTCTATAGAATGGGTATATTGTATTTGGTGTAGAGTTTGTAACATAGAGAAATAAAACCGTTAAGTATAAAAAAGTATATTTATTTATTCTGATTCAGAATCAAAAGCCTAGTCGATTTAGCCATGTGTCCGTCCGTCCTTGTCTGTCCTTAGTATACTCTCTAGAGGTCTCAATTTTTGAGCTTGAATGCTGAAATCAGGTAGATATATATAATCCTTAATAAGGCTCAGTTCTTGAACCGGTAAAATCCGCCCACAAACACGTCTACAAACGCCATTTTTGTTAAACAACCTCAATTCGGCAAAATTAAATTATGTTTTTGTACAGTTTTGTATGATAAAAGCTCAACGTTCAAATTTTGCACACGCAAGCTTTAGGTAAATCTTCTTCCAACTAAATGAAAAATATTTCACATTGGGAGTGGCTAACGCCCACTTTTCATTTTTCTAAAATAACAATGCATATATTACAGGGAAAATATTAAATTTCGTGTGTGTTTCTTGTATGTACATAAGCATCAAGTGTATAAAATCAAAAAAATTGATTTTGGGCGTGGCTGACGCCCACTTTTCATTAGAAACTATAAAAAAATTGTTTTTGCAAATAAACCGGTACCAACTTATAATGAATCCATAAGCCCAAATTTTTGCGGCTCTTAGTCAAAACTAAGAAGCTTGTGTATGAAAAGAAATGTTTGAATATTGGGCGTGTCTTACGCCCACTTTTCATGAAAGAACAAAAAACTTAGTTTATAAATTTAATGTACCAATATTCAATGTTAACCTTTTTTCCTTTCGTTATTTGAAAAATATATCTATATTTTTTTGCGTAAATTTTTTCAATACGCCCACTTTAGAGGGCGTGACTTTTATAAAATACAGGTACGATCGTGAAAAAACTACTCGATTCAGCTGTAGTTTTATACATATGATAAAAAATTGACCAATGATCTTAGCTCAATTAGTGCTTTAAATTTTGTTAACAACTTTTAAGGGGCGATTCAGTCAAAAGTCATAATATGCATTAATTTTTTAATGTTTTTAAACTATCGGTCGCAGTTTTAAAGTAAGAAGATGAACACTTCTATTTGTATTCCTTCGTTACGTAGCAGAGTGTTGTTGAATAATTATTGAATACACCCATAATCGCTATTTCCCAAGAAAACTTTTTTGCAAGCGCCTTTGTCCACGGAGCTTGGATAAATGAGAGACTTCACAAGATAAGGAGAGTCTTTTTACTGATCCTCATATACTGATCAAATATTTTGTCGGTTTCAATTTTCAAGCTCTCCCCCTCCCCCTCCCTCCACAACATCAACATTCACCTTATTAAATGTAAAGCCATTTTGGATTTCCATTTTTAAGGGTTTATTTGTGGTGCGGATCTATTGTTTCGAGGGTACCTATATTGACAGTGATCATTTCAATAGGGATCGTTTGTATCGAATATTATTTTGTTATGGCACCACGGTTGTTGTGGTAAAATTAAAATAAATGATTGGTGCTTGGTGCCATCGTCACAGGTTAAAACGCATAAATTATCCATAAGAATTCAGGCAGTTACTATTTCCCGTTTTTTTTTTTCAGAATCAAACAAAAATCAATTTCACAAAAAAAAAGTTGTTCAAACTTCTTCCTTACCTGACCTAATAATATCACATTGCAAACCATATTTCTCCAAAAGGCACCGAGTATCTTTTCATAATTATTCTTCGTTGTTCAATTCACTCTCACGTTAACCCTTTCTAAAAAATTATTTCCTATTCTTAAATTATATTCCTGAAAAAAAATCAGCAGACAATCTGCAAAATTCCCGGTATACTTAAACATGTAGGTACGCGATGTGCAAAATGTAAAAAATTATGATTTTAATTAACTCAAATCAATATGTCGAAGGTTAAGTCATTGTGTCATCATTAGGTTGACCCAAAATGTTCTGGTTCGTTGAATGCACACACATTCTTAACACTGAACCTTTTCTCAAAATTTGTAAGAATATTGAAATTTATTGAACAATTTCATGGGAAATTTGTTTTCAGATAGAATTTTCAACCAAAATTGTTTCAAAAATGTATTGTTTTAGGCCTTGAGGAGTGTTTCCTATAGAATTTTGTTCCTATATCTAAAACTACCACAGACAAAAGGATCATTTATGTGAAAAACGAAAAAAAAAATTAAGCGACAAACTCGGCAAAAGTTTATTTGTTTAAAAACAAAAACCACCCACCGACCGCAAGAACTGTCACTCACTCTATTTGCCCCTAGTCTACATGTTGACAGCTCCTTTTTTGTAATTTAATGGCCTCACAAGCCAAACGAATTAATGTCAAAAGTTGTGAAATCGTGTTTTAAAATTGTTCAAAACACAAAAGTCCTAATTGGATTTGATACGGCAATAAAGATACGCACATCTTACCATCAAGTCCCACCGCACCAAATCAAAAAATTACCCGAAAGTGATAAAAAGCCACTTCCAAAGCGTTAATTTGGCCCCGAGGGATTTCCCCGACATAGCTGATGGAATAAAGAACATTTTCCAAATGATTGTGACATAAAGCCTCCCGTTGCAGTTTGTATTATGTCGAACGACAGGGGGATGAGATGTTTAATGTCCTTGGCTAAAAAAAAAAATGGGAAGCCATCCGCGCCCATCCATTACTTGACGCCGATCTCCATGCACAGATAAACAACTTTATCTGCGATATGATTGAATTTATTAAAGTGTTAGATACAAAGATACCGATAAGAATTCACCCTCTTAGTATTATGTGACGTCAATATGAATAAACGTTACAAAATTATTTTTTTACAAGGACTCACCCCCTTCGGTTGGTTGGGCTTTGCTTGGAAGAATAATTCGTATAGTTTCTTGTTTATATACTCCAGAGAATTATGCTTGGGATAACATATGATTTGTGATGCTGATGCTATAGCGGAAGAAGCTATTCAATTAGGAAGGATGAAAAGGGGGATAATAACGCCAAATTAAATTCATGATTACTACACAGCAAGCATAACAGACGGCGAACGAGTGTGGCTTTGGGTTACGATTGATGAACGGTGAACGTCACACTCCGGCACGGAGATTTTCTCTTGATGATGTGGACCGTGAGTATAATCTTGTTTGTTTCACCTTTATCTCACAATGGATTCTATAGATTCTAGTGTAATTATTTTAATTATAACGATAGCATGATGGACACGTGCTCTCTTCAGGTATGGATATTGATAAAATGTATATGTTTTGGCTTTGATACGCATTTGGTTCTACCCGCTAACAGCTACCAGCTACTAGGATTATTGTAGTCCTGCGGGAGGTGGACGAAGTGTGTTCGTTACACTTCGATGGATTTATTTTTGGGGGATTCCCATGGTGAAAGCGAAGATCCATTAGGAATTTCGCTTTTGTGGTATCAATTTACCCTTTTGTTTTCTTAGATGTGTATTTGGCAGATAGTTATACCTTTAAGTTTGCATTTTCATGGAAGTTTTTTCTGTTCATTTATATTCACAATGTAACAGTGAAAATAATCCTTTTTTGATAGTTCGTGTTGACTTTTTGGTGATATTTTTAAACATTTTCTTAAAATGGTTTTTAAAGTAGGCCTTAGATTTGGAATGCCTTTATTAAAGAAACTGTTGTAAAGGGTGTTTTCTTTTTAAGGGTTACCTATACCTATCTATAGAATTTTGAAATGAAATAAAACAAAGATGATTTTTTTCAAATTGACATGAAATTAACTTTATTCGAAATATAATAATCTTCTGGAATTATAATTTAAATATAATTTCTGACTCGGAAATAGTCTAATCTGGAGGTCCAATTTTCGATGACTTTTTCCATAAATTGTGGTGTGGCCGTATATATCTGCAATAACGTGGCGAATGTTGTCCTCCAAGTGGTCAATCGTTTTTAGCGACTTAACATATCTCCACAGAAAATAGGCAAGCGGCGTTAAATCGCACGATCTTGGAGGACAATTCACAGGACCAAAAGTCGAAATTATGCGCTCACCGAACGTTTCCTTCAACAAATCATTTGTGGCACGAGCTGTGTGACATGCTGAGCGAGCCGTCTTGTTGAAACAACATCAGGCCTTGCACATCATGGTTGTTCAATTGATGAACGAAAAGTCAGAAATCATGGCTCTATAGCGGTCACTATTGTCTGTAACGTGCAGACCAGCATCGCTTTTAAAGAAGTACGAACCAATTATTCCACCAACCCATAAGCACACGAAACAGTCAGTTTTTGTGCATGTAACGGTGTCTCAACATACACTTGAGGGTAACCACCACTCCAAATACGGCATAGTTTTGTTTATTGACGTATCCATTCAACTTAAAGTGAACTTCATTGCTAAACAAATAAAATGCACGACTGGGTCGCACGAACTGGCTCTTATACTAAGCAATTGCTTAGTGGCTGCATATACAAAAAATTAAAAATAATTTCGAAAATTCTTTAATTTTTTTAATCAGTTGAAGAGTTTTCTCGTAAAAACTAAGTAGGTAGGTACCTATGCAATAAAATTTCAAAACTAAATGTCTATCTAGGAAAAAAAAAATATTGAAAATCGTTCGACCAGTTTTTTTAAGGTTATTTAAAAAAAAATTCCAAGAAATATTTTGAAAGTTTTTTGAGTATGTAAATATATGGCAATCTGGTAGTTTACATCTGAAGAAATAATGCTAAAAAAATCAATAAACCACTTTCCGAAATATTTCGAAAACCAAAATTTTTTTTTGAGAATTTTGAAATGCCGCATATTAATGAAGTTATGAATGACTACCTGTGTTCACAATTTTATTGAAATCGGATGTAGATATAGCTTACGAGAAAATTTGATTTGAAAATACAGGTTCTACGAGAGGTACCGTTTTAAGACAAATTTTGAAAAATATTTTCTAACCAAAAGAAAGACTGTCTTAAAAAAATAGCATTCTGAAAGTTTTATCAAAGTCGTTAGAGCCGTTTTTGAACAAATCAATTTTTTCTTTATGATTGTATGGGTTACCGTTATTTTTCGACCTAGAGCAAAAATGAAAAAAAGAACCCCCTAGGGAATTCCGAATTATTACTTAATATCAAATTTGAAGCAAATGGCCCAACCGTTCAGGCATAACAGACAGACGGACGGAATTTCCAGACCCACTTTTTTCGACTTCTCCATCACCGTCACGTGTGATTGTTATCTCAAAAAAAAATTTCGCACGAATCCATAACTTGCCTATAATCGCAAGTAAAAATGGCCGTAAAATGGACGTAGTGCTCGATAAGTATTTCGAACAGAACCATGATTTTCAAAATTGATTTTCACAAATTAAAAGCGTTGTTCAGACGTCAGTCTATTCATGTTGAAATGCCAAACCGAATTTTAAATTAATCACTTGACAGCTGACAAAATGGCCGCCAGTTAAAATAGTGTTGGCAACACTGGCCTGACAAATTCTTCCCACTTTCTTACCCCAAACAATTTTATATTTTGTTACTTTACAATCCATTCTAGCTCATTCTAATGTTAAGTTGTCTGTCAGATATAACGTTTATCGTAGTCCAAGAAAGGCAATTTGAAATAGATTAAGCCACTATGTTCCAATTTTGATGCAGTTTTGAAGTTTGAAGCAAATCGACTAAACCGTTTAGGCTGTAGGAATCGATACGGACAGACAGACAGAATTATCCGACCCATTTTTTTCGTAATGTCATGTTTCGAAGACACTGATCCCTCTATTTTTTTAACTTGTTTTTTTTTTTTCAAAATCGTAAAGAAATCAGTTTATTAACATACGATTTTTTGTTCCTGCTTTTTTCCCAAAATCTCAAGCCCCAAGACCACTGCATAGACTGATCAAAACACACATAACCGCTATTCGGTCAGCTGATGCTAGTCATCGGCTCCGCCGTATTGGGACATGCGACAGATGAACGAAAAAATTTGGGGCAATGGAAAAAAAGTTTCACTTTAAAAAAAACACAAAAAGGGAAAGTACAAATTTCAAATTTACCTAATTTTTGTCAGTTTACCACAAATATTTTGTTGAAGTACATATTTCGACAGAAAAATTATTAAGATGATTATTTCTTTTTGTTTAAATATATTTTGTCACTATCGTCGAAATTCACTCACATCACATTATGAACGTGAAACTGCATTACTGTCGAACGCAATTATTGTGTATAGCTGCAGCAGTAGTATACGTTCCGTAGCACTGTCAAAGTTAATGTCAAGCAGCATGCCATGCACGAATACAATGGTGTATAGCACATACTAAACTCAAACAAAAATCGTGCCTGCCATTTCTTTTGTTGTTGTTTTGCAGGCAGGACGTTCGTGAAGTAGGAGTCGGTTCGACTTGTACTTTAGCTACTTTCCGTGCTGCGGTTGCAACTGCAACTTCACATTGCTAACGTGCTTTACGAATTACGTGGGTACCTAACATAAAACTTTGACAGTGCCAGCGCTGGATCTGGGGGGGGGGGGTGGCACTTGCACCGTACGTCAGCCTTTGGGGGTGCAAAACAAATGAAGACACTTTTGCCTCCCTTGAACAATTCCTAGATACGCTGGTGGACAGTGCTACGTATCTACTACTGCTACTGCTGTTATAAAAGCCTCACAGGACATTTCAACAAACATTTATTTTGTTGATCCTGTTTTTTCTGGTTATTAGGAACCCTTATAATTGAAACGGTTTACCAGTTTGTTAATAAATATAAGAAGTCTTTCATATCAGGAATATTGACAGAACAACAGTTGAAGTCATTTTTTTGTTCCCTTCGACGGCTGTGAAATTTTCCAGTAGACAATTTTTTTGTCGAGCATTCGTACGCTTCCCTAAGAAATCATGTCCTAAATTATGCATACTACAGTCAGCAATGCGGTAACTCCAGTTCTGAGTGCACTTTTTTTTTTAAAAACGTTTAACATGAATTTTTATCGACGCTAAAACAAAATTGTTCGTGTAATTAAATTATGAACACTTCTCCGTGCGCTTCTATCGAAGACCATTCCCGATTTCCGATATGATTCCCGTACTCCCTCAACTCAAAAACCGGAGACCAACCATCAAATCCAGATATAGGGTGTCTGCCTTGCCTGGTATGTGTAATGTTCTTCGAAGAAAAGAGTTTATCGTTAAATAAACTCTTAACACTCGGGAGGTCCGCGAAGATCAAATCGATCGTAAATCTTAACGCGCCTCATTTCTCGCCACCGCGCCAGACGCTGGCATGGCATTGCCGTAGTTTCTACTCCCGCATTTAAGCACGCAGCATCTGACAACGCGGCGGCCGGCGGCGGCGTTGCGGTGGTGGTGGTGGTGTCGGTGCTGGCGGACATAGGTTTCTGTACAACAAACGTCCATGTTGTTTCTGGGCATGAGGATTGTGTCTGCCATATATAGGTACTCTATACTCCAACTGTAAGAGCTCCAGTCTGTCTGTAATGACAACGATGGCGATGGCGATGACGATGACGACGACCGACGACCACGAAGAAAAAGTGCGAGGTCTGTGGCTTTTGCGAAAATTCTCACTCTAGACTGGTTTTATTTTTTTTAGTTGGATTACGAATGGGGAAGAGAGTCACGTCGATTGGTGTCGTCGGACATGACAACGACAACACATAGCATCAGGCACAAGCACATCGCACCAGGCACGCCAGTCCAGCCATATATGTAAGATCGAAGCAATAAGATTCTCTGGTCAACGGGCGCAGTCCAATGTTTAACGCTCTCATATAGATACTTGAGCGGGATGCCAACATTTGTACAAAATCTTTCGACATTTTATGTGCTGCTGACCAAGGAACAAGATAAAACATGGACAGTGTACACGCTATGTTGGCGCACCACACTTTTATAAGAAACTTTGTAGCACGGCGCGGATCGGCCGCACGGTTATGTCAAACTATGTAGTATATCTAAGCTTGGGGGGTATAGTAGACATTGTGCGATAGCAATAGCAAGATAACATTATTCTACTGCCGCTACTTCTATATCTTTAAATTTGTTGATATTACTTTGACATTTGAAAAAACAGGATTTGTTTTTTTTTTCTTTTTTCACAAATTGACAGTTCGTACATATGTCACAAATTTCCAAGACAGTCAAAGTGCGTTATTTTTTTTATCAAAAGTCAAAACTAAATGAATTCGCGTCACGCACAACAATCCGCACCTTAAATGTGTCCACCATTATTTAAAATAAACTGTCATTAATTTGTCGAACACTAACAGTAAAATTGTGACAAATTCAAAGATCAAAGCGATGTCAGCCGATTCTGTTAATTGGTGTGTCCGTTACACTAATAATTCTAAAATGTCTTTTCTCCCTTCCGCTCTCACATCTCACATCATCGTAAGTGTGAGCTATTTCTTGTTCTTCAACCTGTCATAATTTTCTGACATTTCAGAAACTGTCTCCATTCTTTGCTGAGGAGAGGGCGCTGCGGTAATATTTTTCTGATTTGTTTTCTCGGGAAAGCCACACAGAATTCTCTCAAAACACTTTTTTCTGAGTTTTTACTGAGAAAAAGTTACGTTTTCGAAGCAGGAAAATCATTTTTCTGGTGATGCAAAACATTTTGGTTTGACAGACATAGTGACGGATGCTCTTGTGTAGCACGTCACGTCACTTGTGTTGGGCCGTGCGGTGCTATGACTAAATGTCGAGGGTATAAGTTGGTTTTAGCGGTGAGTTTTCTTTGATTTTATCGATGAAGACACCGCATTAGTTACACCAGATTGTTTCAAGTACCTACCTAGGGAGGGTTGCAACACTTGCTGAAGATTTTGAGAGCTGTTTTTGTTGTCGGAGGTCAGCTTTTGTTCATGTACATTGTACATACGTCATAGTGCGCTCTCTTAGTGGTTATTGTCTGCGGAAGGAAAGACGATGATTTTTGCTCATTTGACATGAAGAGGTTTCGGTTAAGGATGTAACACATACATTTTTGACAGGAATTTAGTGCGATGCATGCGTGATGATGACATTGTGATGTTTAAATTTGACATGCTCCATATTTGTTCTGTCAGATGAATGAAAATGGGAAATAAAGAGCGCGGTTCTTTTGAATCTAGGGTAAAGATGCAGATGATGTTGTATGGTGATTCATTTTAAAGCGGAAACAATCCTTTTTTGAAAAGTTATCATATGCACATCATTGCTTGATTGAATTCTCAAGAAGAATACTGGAATGCCTTTTTTCAAGGACTTATCAGTCTTTTTTTTTTCTTTTCTACCGCATCTTCTTTTTGATGAGAACCCAACACCATTTATTCGACCTTAACAAAAATGTTTAAATTCAACTTGAACTCCTAAATTTTACTCAATTAAGTGTTTTTGTGTTTTTCATAAAATCTGAATTCAAAAACCATATTTCCACAACTGCAATTTTTATTTTATTTTCAAAGCGTTTTCTTTTTAATCTGTTCAAAATCTCTTCGCATGCTTGGTTGGCAAGGAAAATCAAAACTTTTATATTCTTCAAGATCTTAACACAATAATTGCAATCAATTTTTGTAAACCTACGTGTTACGAACCCCAATTTTATTGGTATACCTAAATTTGTCACAATCTATAATAAATGTCAAAGGTTATGCTATTGTGACTTCATTATGCTGACCCAAGATGTTTTGGTTCACTGCGTGCAATAAAAGGGACACATTTTCGATCATGCATGTTTGATTTATGAAAAGAACATCTTAAATATAAAAGAGGGATCTTTATTTGCTTCGAAATATTGGAAAAATCAGGTATATGATGAGGATGACTCTTGAGAAAATTTTGAGGTAATATTTTACAAATTCGAGACAATTTTCTTACCCTTTTTTTGAAGTCCTTTGATTTATTTTGAAAATTTATTAAATATTTGTGCGGTTAAATATGTTTCTTAGCACCTATTTCTAACTTCCATGACGATTTTCAGAAATGACTGCCTATTTTTTTTAGAGCGGTGTTTAGAGTGGAAGACTTTTCAACTAATGAACAGGGTGATGGGAAGCAGAGATCGTTTTAAGGAATAAGACAGGACATCTTCTTTTATTTTTTTTAAGGGTTTAAGCGGCCAGTTATAGCGATCAAAAAAATGAAATTTTTGTTTAGTCGTATGGTTGGCATCTTTATCAAAAATTTCTCCAGTTTTCATGCTGTTCCAACTTTTTTCCTAGTTTGTTATTGATTCTAAGGGAAGATCTAAAAGATCCATTCGCATTAGAACAGTGGAACATTTGACTTTTGTTATTGAACTTAATTGTTCTATACTGAAATGTTTTATTCAGACAATCAAATTGATAACAACTCAGTTAGGTATGGATATAGTTTTTGACATATGAAAAAATACAATTAAAATAGATCTTGCAAATGACAAACCTACAAGGTACTTAAGCGGGTTAGGCACTTATAAAAACCCGCCGAAGGTTCTGGGTTCGATATCTGACTCCACGTGGAAGTGACAAATCCTACAAAAGTAAATCATGTCATAGAAAGAGCTTCTTCTGCAGAATATCAACGCAGACACGGGTATGGTTATGTCACAGGCCCGGCCCCGCTATTGTGCCAAGTATTTATTTTATAAAAAGATTTTTGACAAGTGACAGTCTGCTAGGTAGTACCCCGTGGCGTAGTGGTTAGTGCGTCGGACTGCCACGCCGAAGGTTCTGGGTTCGATCCCTGAAGGCTCCACCTAAAAAAGTTCTTTTCCGGGGTACTGCCTCTTGCGAGGAAGTGACAAATCCTCCAAGAGTAGTTAATGTCATGGAAAGTGCTTCTCTGTTAGCCGTTCGGATTCGGCGGTAAATTGTAGATCCCTTCCATTCCTGCAGAATATCAACGCACACACAGAAATGGTTGAGAGTGTAAGTCACAGGCCCCGGCCCCGCTTGGAGCTGTTGTGCCAACAATTTATTTGTTGACAGTCTGCTAGAGACAACAATAGAGTCAGTGATGTCAGGTTCAATATTGTACCAGATTGGTTTTATTACTTTTCGTATTTTTAATTCTTAAGCATGAAACACAAGGAACTGCTTACAGCATATGCGTTCACCATTTCAGACACCAACTCAATTAGGTACTTAAAAAAATTAGTTTCAGGTAAATATCAAAAAAAGTCAAAATTAAAATGCAATTAGGTGATTGTTTCTTTGTTTTTTTTTCCTTTCCATTATTTTACTGAATTCTCGAGCCCCAAAATGAAGTTTTCATGAGCGAGCCGTGCACTTTTTGTTGAAGAAAAAAAAATGTTACCTTTAGTTATGTTTAAAATTATACCTGCTGAATTTTATATTAGGGAGTTTCTGTCTGTAAACTCAAATTTTTAATTGATTGTTTTTTCCTTTTTAAAAAGCGTTTCTTCTAAATAAATTGTTAATAAATAAAAAGAGGATTGTATTTATAAATGCAATACTTTATTACATACTTTTAAATCAAAACAGTGATTTGTCAAATCAACGACGATTTTTATTTGACATTTTCAGTAGCGCAGTTAGATTTGAAGGAGCATTAGGCCCAAGACGATATGCCGCCCTTTTCCTTTCGTGTGTTTTTTTTATTTTACTAATAAAGCATTCCCATAAGGAATTGTTGATTTTGTCCACAGATCTTTAAATTGGTTTTTTTTCGGCTAGTTTCTCATCAGTGTCATCATTTTTACATATTTAGCTTGAACATTGCTTAAATGGACTTGCGGCAAGATATCCAAATATTAAACCCTAATTGTTGGAGGCCTTTTCATTTTTAACGGTTTTGATGTTGAATTATTTTTTCTTCATGTAGGTATATATTTTTAAATGGCATTTCCCGCCACAAATTAACTTCTAGTCTGTCTTAACCACACACATGAATTTTTCACCTCTTTCATGGTGGTAAGTTTATCTACAAACATTTAAGAAATATAAACAAAACTACACAAGAATAAGGCCAGCATTCGAATTCGGGCACCCAAAAAATACTAAATCACTATACATTATTGCATCGAAGTCAAAAACATCTGCCAATTTTTAACCCTTTAACGTTCAACTTCAATTTTTCTTAAAGAATTTTTCAACCCATTTTTTTAATTAAAATCAAGAAAACTTTGAAATTTTGTAACCCTTTTTCTGATAATTAAACGTTAAAAAAGAATCCTCTGAAAAATCAAGAAATGTGTCCCGGTGGGAAAAGGTCATTGCAATTTGCCAATAGTTCATGCATTTACCCTCGACCTTTGACAGTAAAATATGTCCGATATACCCAACTCCATATACACAACATGAGGATTTTCTTGGTTTCTTTTTTTTTTTGCAGCAGCAACAACAACAACTGATGTATTAAACTTGCAAAACAAAGTCCATCTCTCGAATTTTTTTTTTTTTTTTGTAAGGGACGTTGTCGTCGTTGTTGCCATTGTATGTCATGCGTGTAAGAACTATGGCTTCGCCTATGAAGGGTATCTGAAGCGAAAAAGTATCGCATTTCAAGTTGCAGTGCAATTTTTCATCGATTTTAACATGGAATTTTCACAAAATTAATGAAATATTTTAGTTCCTTTTTTTTTTTTTTTTAAGGAACATTGATTTTTCCTTAAATGAACAACTGGCCAATTTTCTATCCGATAGATGCATACCTAACCTATATTTACTTTGTGTGATTTATCTAAAATATGGACCCATTTGTGTGTAACGATCCGTCAATGGAGAGAGATTTGTGTTCGATTTTTTTTTTCTTTTTTATTATTGAAATATGATCCACCCCTATCGATTGATTTTTACCTTAAATGGCTGTGGTGGTTGCACAGACGGGCGGACGAGGTATATAGGTGCTACTGCCGATCTGATGGTGCACGAGCAAATGTTTCTTCTCACAAAATAGTCATTGTGATGAAATGAACTTTTTTTCTTCATTCAATGCAACTTCGAAATGCCATTCAATTGTAGGTTAGATGTAGTTCTTTTGATGAGTTTTCTCATCTCTATATAAATGTGTACCTATGTCAGTGCAGATAGGAACTTAATACGTTTTTGAAAGATCGATTTCACATTTTGAACTAATTTTTTTTTTGGTTTGTGTTGAAACTTTCAGGGTTGCACTCAATATTCTTTTTTTTTTTCTATTTTTGTTGGCTATTGGAAAAAGTGTTCGAGTATCTATTACAGTTTTTTTTTTTGTATACAATCTATACTGCAGGTACTTAACTTGCCTTTTATTTTACAGAAGTTGTGAATTGACGGATCTAAATTTCTGTTAAAATTGCGGATGAAACATCTGTGGTTGATGAAAATTTTTGAGTTAGGAAGGAATTCGCGCACAAGCCATACCATTTCCACCTGTTAACTAGGGGTTAGGTACAATCTTGGGTTTGAATATAGCAAACTCCTTTACTTATTTGATTTCCTTATAGTCGAAAAATCAGCTCACACTATTTCCTTATGCAGTTGCCTGTTGGCATATCAAAATACTTGGAAAAGTATGACCATTTCCTGCCACAGAAATAAATTCAATCAAATAAGGGGTTAACCCTGTCTTTGTGTCTTTGAGCCCCTATTTTGGTGAAATTATTAGTTTCTTATACATTTTCATGAGAAATTCTGAACCAATCGCCAGGTAAATTATTATCAAGTCTTTGATTACAAAAAAAGGGTTTTTCTCAAAATAAGATTTTATTAAAAAAAAAAGTTTTTCTTCGAAAATTTGAAAATAAAGGACGTGGGAATAACCTAATTTTATTAAATGAAAAAGGCTCACATCATATAAACTAGAACTTCCACAGATGTTGTGAGCAAGCATGTCCGTTTGCTTTAAAATAATGCCTTAAAATGTCTCGTACAAGATTGTGATAGTTTTAACTTTTCATTTTGAAAAAAAAAAAAATATTCGAAATTGTGGATGTGAGATCCAAGAACCTGGTTAGGTACCGAAAGTGTTAGGCTAAGATAAGACATGTAAGTAAATTGTATCTTTTTACGTAAGCTGTATGTTGAAAGAGAAACTTACGAGAGTAAACTCGTTTTTTGACACTTAGGTAAATCTCACAGCTTACACTTTTCTTACTGTAAGAATAGTGTAAATAATAATATAAACCTAACTGTGAGTTACTTTTGTAAGATTTACGTAAGTGGTAAGTTAAATTTGAATGAATTTGGTGTAATCTTAGTCCTAAGTTACCTAGCCTTTTTTCAAATTCGACTATTTGACAAATATACAAATGGATTTTTTGTTTGTGATGTGTTTTTTGGTGGAAGTCGAAAATTTTAGATTTTGTATACCATAAACTATCACTTTTCTATCAACTCAACCTCTTCGAGAATTATCATGTTTAAAATGTTGTGCTGCTGTCAACTTTTCCAAATTAATATCTTAAAATAATCAAGTTTCTAAAGAATGCTCCCCCAGAAAACACCTAAAAGATTTTGTTGATAATTGTATTCTTTTTGCAATTCAAATTTTATTATATCTTATAATCTTATATGAATCTAATTTTGGGACAATTAAGTGAGGGGCTAGAGAAACTTGACAAAACTTTGTGAAATCGATTATCGAGAAAAGGGGGCTGGCTAAAAATTGTTGGTTTTTACTTGCGATTATAGGTACTATAAGGCAAGTTATGCATTCGTCAAAAAAAAAAGTTTTGAGATAACAATCAAACATGACATTACGATGATAGCGAAACGAAAAAAGATGGTCTAAAAATTCTGTCCGCCTGTATGTCTGTCTGTCTGTCTGTCTGTATGTATACACACAGAAAAATTTGCGTAATAAATTTTACAAAACGTTGTAATGAATTTTACAAACTCGGTTTGTAGTGAAATTCATTACTAAAAACCATAAATTGTGGTAGTTGTAATAAAAGTAACTACACATTCAAGGCGATCTGTCATGATAATCATTGCAGTTGTAATATAATTTACTGCACTTATGGTTGAACTCTGGTATCACAAATGCATCCTTTTTTACTACAAAAAAGTGTACAAATCTACTATTAGGGTAGTGAAATTTACTATGTTATGTCGTAAAATTCATTACAAGTGTAGTATGTCATTCGTCCGGCAACTTTCACAAACAGTCTTGCGAAGATTACTACAATTGCAATGAAGTTCACCACACAAACAGTAAAATTAAATATCAGTGTAATGAAATTTATTACCTTATGTAGTAGATTTCATTACATTTATAGCATAACATTTTACCGCCACGGCGCGGCGTCGTTCTCGTACTCGTGCGCTCTATTTGATTTGCAGTTGTGGTGTGTTTCTGTTCAGTTGAAGCAAGCTGTGAACAGCTGTGACTTGTGATCTTGTGAATTCCCTGGAAAATTTTTAATGAAGGAAATAGTTTTACATGGTGATTTAAGGGAATAACTGAATGACAATGCAACTGCGAAACAATCGCTAATATAGTTTCCCTTTTTATTTTCTATATTTTGAGAATTTCAACAAACGACAGACTTAATGATGTTTTAATTTTGCAGATCTAATTGAGTGGCTGAAGTATAATTCCCAACCATTATAGCTGGTAATCGCCAAATGGAAGAATTGCTTTGGTCTCAGGAGGGCCGAAGTTTTAAATAAAACAACAGCAGAAATTCTCAATGAGTGGCCACTATTAACATAATCTTTTGGGCTTTTTTTGGTAAAAGAAAACTTTTACAAAAAAAAAACAATATGTAATGTATGTATTTCTCCATTTGTATAGGTGGATTTAGATTTCATTTCTTTATACAGCGGAGAAAAGTCGAATGCACTTAAGAAAAAGTCGGCGGAATTCCAACTAAGTTTTGTAGAAAACCTCTCTGAGCAAGTAGCGAGCAACATGTTTAATGCAATGAATTCTATAACATCATTAATAGATTACACTTTTAAAAGTAATAAATTTTGCTAAATTTATTACTTGAAAAAGTGAAATCTTTTACCGATGTAATAACATTCATTGCATAAAATAGTAAAATTCATTACAATCGTAATCAAATTTATTACCTAAGTAATAAATTCTACAAGAAATTTAGTAAAATTTATTACTTAAAAAAGTGAAATCTATTACCGATGTAATAAAATTCATTACATAAAATGCTAAAATGCAATGAATTCTATTACATCGGTAATAGATTTCATTATTTCAAGTAATACATTTTACTTAACTTTAAGTAGATTTTATTGCTTATGTAATAAATTTTATTACAACTGTATTGAATGCTACTATTTTATACAATGAATTCTATTACATTACTAATAGAATTTATTTTTCAAATAATACATTTTACTAAGTCTGTAGTAGATATTATTGGATATGTAATACATTTTATTGCAGCTGTAATTAATACTATTACAACTGTAGTTGGTTTGACAGATTGATGTAATAAATTTTAAGGAAACTGTGATGAATTTTACTACAACTGTAATAAATTCGCAATTTCGTGTCATACATCTGTAATTGAATTTACTACAACTGTATTCGATTTCAATACATCATGAAATAAATTTTACTACCACTACATTAGATTCTACTGCTTTTTGTAATACGTTTTATTGCATCCGTAATAGATGGTACTGTTCCATGAAATAAATTTCACTACATTTGCAATGAATTTTACTATCAGTGAAATAAATTTCCTTGATTCGTGTGGCACATTTTTACAAAATCTGTAATGAATTTCATATTCACTGTCGAACGCAATTGTATTTCAGTTGTAGTAATTTTTACGACAGCTGTAATAGGTTGAAAAATCATTGCATTTGTAATTATTTTCATTACAGTTTTTATTGAATTTCATTACAATTTTCTCTGTGTGTAGAGACCTACAGCCCAAACGGGTGGACCGAATTGCTTCAAACTTGGTATATAGACTTTTTTAGGTATTGTACAGAGGGTAAATTGAAATTTTTTTTTAGCTCAAAAAATAACGGTACCTGCCATACAACCGTTACGTTAAAGATTATTTTTCTCAAAAACGGCTCTAACGATTTCGAATTAAAAAAATCGGTGTTGCTTTTTAGGTACGACTAATCATATGGCTGAAAAAAAAGTTTTAAAAAATGGCTAAGAACGGTACTTTCCATAGGACCGTTTTTTTTCGCTTTCGACTATCTCAAAAACGACTCAATCGATTCTTTCGAAATTTCACACACATATAGCTGTAGGTAGTTTTATTTGTATTGCATACCAATATTTTTGAAAAATATTTTTTTGTATTTTTAAAAGCATTTAAAAAAAAAAAATAAAAATTAATATTTTAAAAACTGCTTATTAATTTTTTTTCTAAAAAATTTTAATAAATGTATTTGCTGAATACCTATGAACTGGCGTTTTTGAATATTTTTTGAAAATTTTTTTCAAAATTTTTTTCAAAAAAAAACTTTTTTTCTCAAAAACCGCTCCACAGATTTTTCTAAATTTATTCTCATAAATTCAAATTTATCCAAGAAATAAAATGGCGTACTTTTTTTTCAGCTCAAATTAGTTTAAGTATTTATTTAAGAATTTTGAAAATTTTATTTTTATCAAAATCTCAAGCTAAACCACTGTCACTCATTAGAGCAAGTTCGTGCGACGCAATCGTGCATTTTATTTTTTTTGCTCTTTAGCTCTAGCATGGGAAAATCAAGCTTGGTTTTAAAAAATCAATTTTCGATAAAAGGGATGTTTCAAACAAGGAGGGTCCTATAACTTCACCCTCATGCTAAAGTTGTGTTTCTATGAAAAAAAAAACTTCAATTTTGAAACGATGATTTTCAATTTTTCACTCATAATACAGGGTGGGCCAAAAGAAGTCATCCATGCGATGTTGTTTGGCTCTCTCTTTTTTCTAAATGAAAAATTTCGATTCTGTTTTTTGATTATGTTTATTCGAATTGTATTGGTCAAGTCGAGAAGATGATGGCTTCCAGTCTCCTTGTTCACTTAAACACGGGACTTCAAAAAACCTCACAAAAAAAGTCTGAGCAGTGCAAATCACCAAAACGAGAGATGAGGCGACCCGGGAACGCCGCCTTCAGGATATCGGTTCATATATCGCTCCATGGCTTCTTCACTTGTATTCTGCATATGTCTGGTTCACAAATGTCAAAACAGATTTGACATTGGCGGCCATTTGTAAAAATGAGAGCATCTTCCAATAGGGTGATTTCTTCTTGTCCACCTTGTAGCTATAACTGGCCTCTTAGTAAGTAAGAAGCTATAGGAATTAATAATTTATTTGTCAATGTTTTCATTACACTTTTTATATTTAGAATAATTTAAAATAAAAAACACAGCACAAAATTTAATTAAGCTGATTGGTTTTCTAATTATATCATTTGAATCACTGGTTACGCATAAATATAAATATGATTTTATTGTAGCCAAATTTCATACAATTTATTAGGGTCGACCTATGTTTTCTCAAAAAAAAAATAACATAGTAGGGCTTTAACACAACCCATAACATCATTTAGCGTTTATCAAAAAATTCATTTATTTGCATTTCCCTCAGTTTCTTTCAAATCGAATGAAAAATCAAATACAATACGCACGAAATGTTTGACAGCCAAAGTCACTTTAACAGCTGATTAGTTACATCAACTCGTAAAATACCAAGATCGACTTCAGGGTGACTCTGAATTAAAAAATGAAGGGAATTTTCTCGTTACGATGATATAAAGTTAAAAAAAAAGAATATTTGTGTCGACCCCCGGCCGAGTTTATTGGTTAACCAACAAAGCAAAATGCTTTTCATAACAAAGAGTAAACTTAAGGACTGAATTCAAACTAGCTAATACCTATTGCTTAAAGTTTTATGTTTTCGTTTTCGCAAACAAAAACGTGACTGTGACTGTGACACTTTTTCGTGCGTGCTGCCCATATATTCCGATTTAATAGACGTTATCACGTCAATAAAACATACAAATAAATGACATGACAGATAAGGAAAATACAATTAAAGTTAATTTTGTGATCATAATTAAAATTATTTAAGTTGAGCAAAACATAATTAAATATGAATATCATAACACAAATAAATAATAATAATTGTCTCACAAATTTATTATAAGGTATGCATTTAATACAAAATCGATTAAAAACAATTTCACTCGATGTTCCACGCACCACATCCGAAACCCGTCCAAACAACTTAATAAAACAAAACTAATTGAAAACTTGACGAAACGGAGCAATAACTTGACGAAACGAAGCAATCCTCTATATCGGTCGTGAGATACCTACGAATTGCTTGTTTTCGCAAAATTACGGACGGGCCCGTCCACGCCGTTCTGACCTAAATAGTTCAGCCTTTATTCCAAAAATTTCAGAATCTTTGTTCCCCGGAAGAAACAATCGAATGGATTTAGGGAACACTATCAAAAAATTTCTATTTCCTTCTTCCTCAGCGTATACCCTTCAAAACTTCCTTTAGAAATAATAAATGTAAAATATAGAAATATTAAAACCGCAGAGATAAATACGAACCAGCAGCAGCCGAAGTTGTTTTTCTTTTTTCGCCTACAAGCTTAAAATCAGCTGCTGTGCATTTTTGTTATGATTATATGTTGACGCTCTCCCGTGCATTTTAATTGAAGACTAACACCTTGATTCATTAATTTTTTAAATTGTGTTATACCGGCCGTTGCGCTGGTCTCTATTTTCTGGGGTACAAACCACGTTCCTGTTTTCATTTGGCCATCAGTGTCTATTCGCACGTAGCAATATTACCGGAATTTAATTTTTTAACAGTTACCTACAATTGACGGTAGAGCAAATGTGTGACTAACTGTTGAATTATATTTTTTTTACGAAACCAACTTGGTGGTCCGCGAGAATGTTGTTCGACTCTACCAATCTTTCGAGTCTGTAAGCAAGCATCCGCAAAATTTTGTTGCTATAACATTCGTGAAATAATACCTATGCTTCTATAATTTTCTTTTAAACAAAATGAAAATGGTTATGAAAACTTGTGTACAAGCATATTTAAAAAAAATTATATTTTGTGACATCTTCTCCTGGAAGCTTTCTCGTCTTATGCGTTATACGCAAAACAACAGAAATTTCCGAGTCCAATATGTCATCACAAGTCAAAATGGCTAAGAATATTTGAAAAGTTTAAAGTTAAATTCTTTTGTAGAAGATTTTGCAAGCATTTATGTTGACTAAATATTTTGATATAAGTACCTACAGCTTTTTTTTTTGTATCTACAATAGGTATACAAATATTAAATCATTTTTTAATATCCTAACCCCTACCACCGTTACAATTGAAATAAAATTTCATTGATTGATTGGAATTTTCCAAACTACCTTACCTTTCGCAATTAATTTCAAAGAAGCAACATCAATTCAAATTGAAATTCATTTTCTCTATTAAATAAAACACACGTTAGAATTTATTTGATTAAAACAATCAATTTGATGATGAAAGAAAAATGGGCGTATCAAATAACAACCCAACCCCAGAGCTCATCTTTTGATAGTACGCCATCGCCATGCTATTTTCAGCTGAGTGTTTTCGGAGTAGTGGAAATGGAAATAGAGGAAAATCCAGTTCTTCTGTCTCTACACACACACTATTCACCAATACAAAATCCATACATACACCATTGTGCTCTCTGAAGTTGAACTCCCACATAAACAGCTGGTTCTTATATTAAATTCAATTCATATTATACAACCAAATAATTTGAGTGAAAATTGAGTGAGACAGATGTTATTCTTCCTTTTGCTTTTATAAGTGAAATGAGTGGTTCAGGCACTTTAAATATCTGACCAAAATTGAATTTTGAATGAAAAAAAAAAGAAGACGAGAAGAGAGTTCCGATTACATTACAATGTTGACATGACATTGAGACTTTAAGAGTCAATATTACTGAATTATCAAGTTAATTATGAATTAAACACAGCAAATGTAGCAAGGTAGGATGCTTTTGTTACTGTTTTGACAATGCAAAATGGATTTTTGAGTTTAAACCGATGCAATCAAATTGAAGACGGGATTTTTTTTTTCAAAAAAAAAAAGGAACTGCCCGGTTTCGATAAGCAAAACAATTTTTTTTAAACTTTATTCGGGTTTGTTCGAACACGCATAACTCGAGAACGACTGGGACGATTTTCATGGTTTTTTATTTGTCATGCCGTTATGCCATTAGCGCAACGTAGAACGGTAAATTCCATATGGAACTCAGCCAATTTGCCAGAATTCCTCCGAAAAAAAGGGAAACCAACCACAGACAACAAATTATTCTCTACCACGATAATGAAAGCTCAAAAAAGTAAATTTTGAGCCCTCAAAACATCGAATCGATATCGATGGGCAATCTGCTGTACAGTTCTGATTTTGTATTTCTTTTTATTAGCGGAGGTCAAACATAATAATACGCAGGCAACAAACAAATTGTTACACTAAAAATGCAAGTCATGGAGAAATGAAAATGGTGCTTAGAAAATTGATTGAAATTGAAATGCATTCAAAAGTGTATATTGATTTTCGTGACAACTGGCAAATAATATGAAATGGAGTATGAATACTTGTTTGTATACCCTATTCTACAGAATGGGTATATTGTAAGTATTTGGAGTGGAGTTTGTATGTATACTCTCTAGAGTTCGCAATTTTAAAGCTATAGAAAGCTGAAATTTAGTATATATATAATCTTTGGTTCAAGACTGAGTTCTTGAACCGGTAAAATCCACCCAAAAACACGCCCACCATAGCCATTTTTGTTAAACAACCTCAATTTGGCAAAATTAAATTATGTTTTTTGTACAGTTACGACAAAAGCACAACGCTAAAATTTTGCACACTCATAAGCTTTAGGTGAGTATTTTTCAATTAAATAAAAATACTTCAGTTTAGGCGTGTCTGAAAAAAAATGCTTACATTAGAGTGAAAAACATTACATTTTGTGGGTATTATTTGTACACAAACATCTTGTGTATGAAAAAAAATTGATTTTGGGAGTGGCCGACGCCCACTTTTCACTAGAAATAATAAAAAAATTGTTTTTGCAAATAATCGGTATTTATAATGAATCCCCAGCCCTAATTTGGGCGTCTCTTAAGCGAAACTCAGAAGTTTATGTATGAAAAGGAATTTTGAATTTCAGGAGTGGCTTCCGTCCACTTTTCATGAATTCAATTTTAAACTTTCTAAACGTTCGTTATTTGAAAATATATCTCTATATTTGTTCGTGTACATTTTTTCAATACGCCCACTTTTAAGGGCGTAATTTTTTAAAATAAATTTATTCAAATAAGATCGTTAGAAAACTACTCGATTTAGCTGTAGTCTTACACATATGCCTAAAAATTGACTTATGATCAAAGCTCAGCTAGTGCTTTAAATTTTGTTTGCAATTTTTAGGGACCCGCCCACTTTTAAGTGACGATTCCGTTAAAAGTCTTAGTATAATTAATGTTTTCATGTTTTATAAATATCGGTTGCAGTTTTCAAGCAAGAAGATGAACACTTTTGGTTTGTATTCCTTGGTTTCGTAGCAGGGTGTAGTTCAGTATACACCCATAATCGGTATTTCCATTCAAAATCTAATTTAAAAAAACATGTGTGGTTTTATGAAACCACCGTAAAAGTGAAACTAACGAGTGCCTTTCACTTTATCCCTACTCCGCGGCCGACCGTCACGCGACATGCAACACACAGACGAAAAAGTTTGAGACGATGTAATAAAAGTTTCACTTTAAAAAAATGTAAGTTTTGTTCAAATCGATCTGAAAGCTCAAAATTGAACTTGACTGATCTCATAAAAATTGCCCTGGCTGGCTGCAGGCGGCTCTCAATTATGTTTAATTTTCTATTTAACGTTTTCCCCACGATTCGAGGTTGGTTTCCACTATCACACTAACGGTACACCAGAGCCCAATTTAAGAGAGGAAATCCGAGGCAACCGCCCCGATCGTGCAACTTGGGAAGCTACAGCCGACGCGTTACTCAAATTTTTAGGTGACAATCAAATAGACATTCTGGATTGGTGCGGCCAACCATATGACAATGGAAAAGCAGTTCCTAACTCTTGTCCATCGGGCGGCGATTCAATTTCTAGACTATGTTCCAAATTGATTACGTTTTTTTTTGGTTCAATTTGTATCTTTGATCGACTTGTACAAAAAAGACTATTGGCAAAGACCAAATTCCGGTGCTATTTTACTACCAATTCTCGAAGATCAACAAATCAGATCGTTTTCAAAAATTGCTACTGGGACTGTTTGTCAAAGACTTTATGGGAATGGGAATAAAATCATCTTTCACAGCTCCAAGAATTAAGTTTTGAAGCAGGAGCTCGGTAGGTACTCTGACCTGTCGTTTAATACAGAATATGTTAATACCTAGAAAACAGTGTCTTTTTTTGGGTAAAAGACCATTTCTTCTCTTAAGCTGAAACGAACCACATACATTCACAAAATATCATTGAAATCGGTTAGACGGTTTCGAATAAATATAAACAATAAACATACGTCATACGTCCTTCGAACTCACACAAGCCAGAGCAAGGGTCTAGTACGATTCTTTAGTCTGATGAAGCAAACATATTTTTTTTACAAACCCTGCATAAAAAAAAATTCTAGGCAAACCAAACTAATTGGCAAAGTCTGTTTCGAAGTTTTAAAAATGAGCAACCAAATGGAAATACACTCACCGTCACCACATACATTTCAACTGTAATTAAGGATATCAACGCAAGAATCGAGGCCCTGATTTGGAAGTTGATTTTAACAAACCGTTGATGTTGTTTGGGATGGAAAAACTGCAACCACCAGAGCGCCTGCAGGATTCTGACAAATGGTTGGTTATATCCATTAAACGACAAGCTTCATTTTCATTGCTCATTTTTGTGTTTCTATTTCGCTAGCCACCTTCATTCATACAAATACAAAACAAACAAAAAAAAAAAGAAGTAAGGACGACGTGACGGTTATTCTTGAACAAAAGAGAATATTTAGCTACCACCATTGAAAAGTCCTTTTCCATGATGCTATACTGCTGCTGTTGCTGACGACGACGACGACGATGATGATGATGATGATGATGATGACGGCAGGGAACACACATTTCTGTGGTCTCAAATTACATAAAATTATTCTCTTATTTTCTTTCCAACCAGGACAGGAGCATCATCAACAACAATAGAAAGAAAAAATGATAGAGAGAGAGGGGGGATGAAGAAAGAGATGGACAATACCACATAGCTTTGGCAATATATGAATCAAACAGACAGCCAAGTGCTATCATTGTAAATTACTATAGTTGCTGTGGGAAGGATAAGGTAAATGGGTCCTCAAATAATATAAATGAAAAGAATATCTCGATCGCAACAGGAAGAATACAATGAAAATCCAATGAATACAGGATTTTGATTTGTGAATCCCTGCCTGCTCCTGTTCTGACTTCTCAGTACCTATACCTATACATATTATCATATCATTATTTGCTTGTTCCTGATATCTTTCTCTGAAAGGCTACTGGAATTGAATTTTATTTTGATTCCTGTTGAAACTCTGATTATGAAGATAAGTTGGAAGGGAAGCTGATATTGGTGAGTACATAACTAGGATGAATAAACGAAAATGATTCTAGGAACTGTTAACGAAATAACCACGTTGAAGCTAAACATTCCCCCTATGTCATTATCCATCAATGGTACTTACATCGAGGAGGCCGAAAAGCTATCAGTACTCGGTATGTGTATCAGTGACAATCTTCGTTGGAATGATCATATACTTGAGATTGCCAAGAATGCTGCAAGATGCTTAGGCTTTCTTAATAGATGCAAGAAGTTTTTCACCTCTTCTGATCTGGCTACAATTTACAAAGCGTTTATACGCCCTAAACTCGAGTATAACTCCCATCTCTGGGCAGGTGCTTTTCAAACTTTTCTTCACCTGCTCGACAGAGTTCAGAAAAAAGCGTTATAATTGATAGGAGAGAGAAACATTATGGAAACATTTCCGTCACTCGAACATCGTCGAAATGTCTCATGTCTTTCCTTATTTTACAGGTTCTTTTACAAAAAATGCTCACTCGAGGTAGCCAGCTGCGTTCTACCCCTTAAACATTTCTCTCTTAAAACTCGTCTTGCTAGGAACGCTCATCAGTTTACACTTGAGCCCAATTTTGGACGTACCGTGAAATAAAGTGTTTCTTTCTTTAGCCGTACAACACGAATGTGGAATGAATTGCCGGGTACAATTTCCCTTGCCATTTTGATCTTCCAACATTCAAGACCAATGTTCATTGACACCATCTTTCACTTCGTCCTTCATTTCCTATCGCTCGCGCTGTGACTAATCAGTAAAAGGGCTATACAAACCCCTAAAGGAGGTTCAACAGCAGCAGCCAAAGGCCACAGCCAAGGAGTGCACAATCAGATGTGCGCTGATTAAGACGTGTTCGATATACGTCAGATGCAATTGGAATTTGGAAATTCACTGGCGGGTAAACACTTTTTATGGATGGCTTCTTTCAATTTAGTATGGTGGCAAAATATGACACGCTACTGATTTTGAAAAAGCCTCACCCTTAAGACGTATACTGCCTATTTATGTTGGACAGAGTATAAACTTACTTTTAACGGGTGATAGCTATCTCCTTCAAAGATAGCGATGATCGAGATTATTCTTATGGATGCATAAATTGGCAAAAGCCGGCCTATAACTTATATGCACGTAGGAATTTTCACATTCTGTTGGTTGAAAACTTGTTGTTTTCACTAAATTTTGGATGTTCAGATCAAAATCTATATAATGATAAGAATGGATCGTAGTTAGTCCGATTGCTTGTAACTTAAAAACGACTGGACCTTTTTTACGGGCGATCCATAAGGTTTGCTGCCCCCAAAAAGGAATTCATATTTATACATAATCTATATATACAAAATGGATGTGTGTAAGTTTGTATGTATGTATGTTGTCTGTGGACTCCTAAGCCGCCCAATGGATCTTTATGAAATTTTCAGGGTAAATATAGTTTAGTCCAAGAATGGTCCCTGTGAAGGTTTTGTTCCGATCGGGTGGAAGACAAAAATAAAATGCAGACTTTTAACATTTTTTGGATCATTTTCTTTTTTTTTGATTTTTTTCATACATTTTTTAGCTGTTTAAAACATCAGCGAAAATTCCGGAGTGGCCGATTGGGTCGAAGACAAACAAATAGAGGATTTAACCAAAAATATTGTTTATCCGCTAGCATTGATATGAAATAAATAAATAAATTTAATTTCACATTAAATAAGTTTTTTTTTTTAGCGTAGCAACGCGCGCCGGGTACCGCTAGTTTAAAATATTCGAAGAGTGGTTTAATGTTAATATTTTATTAAAATTTGTATATTCCATAGGCACACTTTGTTTTATAAACTTTATCAGAAAAATTGCTTAGCCAACCTTATTCTTCACACTTTTTTAATCTCGAACAAAAATTTAATGTAGACCTTAGCACTCCTGGTACCAACATACCAGCAGTTACTAGCAGTTAGACGTGAAACAAACCGAGAAATTTCAATTCAGTGAGGTGTAAAGTATAATTATTGAATTCAGTAGAAGAAAAATTTGTTAATTAAACCTAACACTTAAAAGAAGGTGAGAAAAACAATCAAGTTTGCTACTCAGCTCTTTTGTTTAAGATAATTCTTTTGGTTTATTTTTTTTTTTTTCAAACTTTGTCAACTAAGACGAGCGATAGGTTTGTAATTTGCCCTTTTTGAATTCCAAACACCTGAAAAATTGATGGCTTGGAAAGCATGAGTAATCTTATGGTTGTGATTTTCTTGGAAATATGTATTTGGATATTGTTTCCATGGTAACCAGCAAACGGTTTTACTTAGCATCTTTGAAGTGATGAATACAACTTATCTGAGTTTTTATTAAAAAAGGAGTATGCATTAAATACTGCTTGACTATACAATTATTCACCTGCAATTTTGATCGCAAAAAACGAAACTTTTCTTAATGGTTTGAAAGTCATCAGATAAAAGGCAAGGCACATGTATTTTAAAATTACTTCTTTTTTATGAGTAAAAAGCCATTTGGGAAATTTCCCAGGCCCATCAAGATATAAAGCGATGTTCGTTTTTTTTACAATATACAATATACTTCCGACCCTGTTCAAAAAATTTCCAATAATTTTTTAGATGAAAAATACTATTTTTGTGGCATCAAATTTCAAATCAGAAGAGCCATCCATTCACAAAAACTCAACAGCTTAAGTGACAATCTTGATTTTCTTGGAACAACTTAAGTATTTCTTTGCCCATGAGCATTATTGTAAGCTAATATGAAAGACAAACAGAACAAAGTTTCTCAAAACACAGGATTAGAACGCGCAACAGTCGCACGTGTGTGTAAAACAACTAAAACAAATCTCAGCTTAGACAACACTCCTTCTTCGCCACTGCACAGTGCACACTCTAGAGCAGACGCATCCATGGAACGCAAAGATTTTGGGAGTTTTAAACTTTGTTTATGATTTTAATAAGTGGTTACTTATACTGTGAGTCCTTTTTAAGGATTAAAATACATAGTAAGTCTGGAATGTGCATCGTCTCTTAAAACTCGTATCTTAATCCGGATATTTCAACGCTTTGAACACAAAAAACACCTCAAATATTTTTGTTTTTCCTATTTTTTTGTTTATTTAAGTACAAAGAGGACAGAAAAAGAAAAGATTTGTGAACGCTTCAACATCCGCTTATAAGAAAGAGTCAAGCCGGGATTTTCATCCACTTTTGGATAAACATTATTTTCATTGTGACGATTTTTGCTTATTCATAAGAAAATCAAGAGAACCCATCATTAGGCGTTTATCAGATTGTGGCATCAAGGAAAACTATTCAACTATGAACCTCCATTTTTTATTTCTATTGAAAAAGAGCATCCTGAATCCTGATGGGCTTCTGTGACAGACTTCCCTGGAGTTTTTTTGACGGGGTGGATTTATGATTGTTCAGGTAAAAGGACAACGAATTGACCTAATTTATTTGAGATCGAGTGATATTCGTTCAGTGATTTTGTGATTAGGAACAAAATTTGGAAAATAAAAAAAAAAAAAAAAAAAAAATCGAACCTTGGTGATATACCTACCTACGTATTTTATGAATGGGATCATGGTGTCGGATAACAGAGTGAAAGTAATGTTAGTTCAATAAAAAAATGAATTTCTGTTGTTTCTGTTAAAAATTCGGCGAAGAGAATATTTTTTTTAATTATAAAAACTTAAAAAAAAAACTGTGTTGATTGATTGTTTTGTCAGACTAAGGAATATTGTTACGGAAAATACAGACACTTGAGTTTAGTTTACTAGTAGAACCCTGAAGCACACTGCCTCATACAAGGATGTGAAAAATCCCCAAAACAGTAAAACTTGTCAAAAGAGTGCTACTTGAATCCAGCGTTTAAAGAAGGTGACTCCCCCATTCCCGCAGAGTATCAACATATAGGCAGGAATAGTTGAGAGTGTCTGTATGAATGTAACCAGGCATTTCAATGGTCTGATTGAAAACGACTACCTTTTTTTTTTGTTTTCAAATCTCAAATGGAATTCTATAAGCTTCTTTGTTCATTTTATACAACCAAGAAAGGTAGTTAACACAGGACCAAGCTTTTTGGGCGACTATTACATCAACAAAAACGGAATTGATAAAATCAAGCCCAAGCTTCTACTTATTTCTCTTTTTTTTTCAATGTGGCGCATATTCCACTGTAAGCCACGACCGCAACCAACATACCCTGATAGCCAGTCTGGTTCCTAGGCAGTAGTTACCTACAGCATTTTATATATAAACTTAAGCACCACTTGAGTTGCGCCATCTACCGACGAAAAACTAAGCTCTTGATTTTAGAGGTTTTTGTCTAGATTACCATGGGAAGCAACAACAACAACTTAAATGGTGGAACGTAAAAAATTTTGGTGTTGTTGCTCCGTATGGTAATCTAGACAAAAAATCAAGAGCTTAGTTTTCCTTCGATAGATGGCGCACCTCAAGTGATAATACTAGAGTTTATGTATACAATGCCTACAGTTACGCACTCCCAGTGCCGGACCTAGAATTTATTGAATTTGCTTAGTGGTGGGGAGGGGGGGAGGAAAAAGGGCAAAAGTTGAAGGATGTTGGTTACATGATAGACATCCAAGGAGTCGATGGTGTTCTAACCATCTTTTACAGAGCAGCGTCGTCTTACATAACCGAACGAGCTTTGCAACTTGCAAGTTGGGCTAAGTTGGTAGTGACATGGCTTTGTTTAGGTCGTCCCTATTCACGCTATCATAGGCGACTTTAAAGCCGATCAAAAAGTGGTGAGTATCAATCTGAAATTCTTGAGTCTTTTCTTAAATCAGCTGAAGTGTGAAAATTGGGTCGAAAATTCGCTCACGAAAGGGTTTTCAGACGCCTCCACAGAATAGCCGACATTAACAAGATTAATTCTTCTGTAGTTGGCATAGTTTGGAGTATCATCTTTTTTGCGGATAGGGGACACGATGCTTAGGTTCCATTTGTCAGGCATACTTTCAGCCGAGCAGATTGTCCAGATTTGTTAATGTTTGCTCCTCACCAAGTTATCTCCCGCTTTTTATAGAACAGTTTGGCCGGAAGCCCATCCGCTCCAGTAGCCTTGTTGAACTTTAGTTTAGATATCATTATCCGAACTTCTTTTCCTGGTCGGGTGAACGGATTTTCTATTCATCATCGTCTCAATCGAATGTATCAAGCTCCAACAGGGCACGGGGACGCACACAGAAAAAAGATTTTGAAATTTTATTATAAATGGCTTCCTGCGTAAAGGATTTATTGAAATCGGAAGAACAGTTAACGAGAAAACCGGCTCCATAAGAGGTACCGTTATAAGACAAATTTTGAAAAATCTATTTTTATTAAAAAATAGAATGCCCAAAAAATAGCATCTTGGAAGTTTTATCAAAATCGTTAGAGCCGTTTTCGAGAAAATCTAACTTTTTGTTTATAATTGTGTGCCAGGTATACTTACCGTTATTTTTCGACCGAAAGCAAAAATTAAAGGGGATTCCAAATATCAAGTCAGCCTATCTGTTTAGGCTACAGACAGATGGATGGAATTTCCAGACCCACTTATTTCGACTTCATCGTAATGTCATATGTGTGATTGTTATCTCAAAAAATTCCAATCCATAACTTGCTTTAAAATCCCAAGTAAAAATGTGTGACACCAGACGGGTGGAAAGACATGAAGCGGTGTTGATATTTTTTGACGTCTTGCCATATGTCTTACTGAAATATTCCAAAAAATGTCTGATCAAGATTAAGGAAACAGAAGAAGTGCTACACCACCATTTTCGTTGTTCCAATCTATAATGTTGTCGGAATTTTTCATAAGCTTGGTAATCCTCTCTGATTATGTATTAGGAATCAAGCTGACCTTATCCCGATCATTACAAGCCATTGAAATTGATATACTTTCTGTAGTTCAAATAATTCATACGACCACAGCAAGTCTGCAGAGGCAACTCGAAACTAGTACAGACACATTTAAGCAAATTAAATCGGTGCAGAAATCACGGTCCGCAGAATCACCATCTGCCAAACATTCAGACTCAGTCAGTTGAAGAATATTACCGACGTTCAGTATATAGAGACAATTTGCCATTCCTCCAGCAGACGCCTACAAAAGAGCAACGGTCCTGCCAAATATTAGAACTCTTTGTCAATTGCTGTGCACGTTTCAAGGGACTTACATATATATGATACTTTATTTTTTGCCCTTCCGCCTATTGTGCCTACCAGAAAAAAATCCTGGATCCATACTTGGCTTGATTTATGCTTTAGGTACTTACTGAAAGTTCCAAAGTTCTTAGTATAAACATAATACCTTATTTTAGTCTTGTGGGTTTTTATTGACAAAAAATATCTCAAACTTTTATTTTTGTATTGATTTCTACTGATCTCGATGGTGAGTTTAATTTATTTTTGTAGTTGACAGGACCTTATTCACAAACTAAACTTTGTTGACCCTGCTGACGCTGGGACTCTCAAAAACCCCTAAAAAGCTGTGCCGAAGTATAACACAACCAGCATTTCAAAATTATGCAGGCATTTGATCTTTACTTATTTCTATTGTTTTGGAATTGAGACTACATTTTTATAATCGGGGATTAAGGCTTTTGCTTCCCTCAATTCATTACACAATTTTCCAGACCGCCCACATACTTCTTACAAAAAAAAATATATTAAAAAAAGGGAGCAGCAGTTGTTGCTCATATTTATTGTTGCACGATGATGCCTTGCCTGCATGTGGCCATCAAATCCTTGACTTCATCTGGAATACTTTTTTGTATACACTTTTTTCGCTTTTAAGAATTATCCTTTTTAAGGATTAAACACTCGATTTCTCAACAAAAAAAAAAGAATTAAAACCACAAACAAGGCAAAAAAAAAATAAGATATACAATAATGAACTCATTGAGCCGGAAGAGGGATCATATACCTCCTCTTTGTTGCTACTGTTTGTGATGAAGAATTCATCTTTTCCTCGCAAATCTGCCAGAGTGACAGTTGAAGATCATCCTAATGGCATTTTGATGTTCATAAAACCCAATTGACAAGGGCACAAGGGGCTTGCAATAATTTATCATTATTTTTGATTATAGTTGTGGTTTTAGCTTTTTCTAGGTCATAGAATCATTAAAATTGATTGACAGTTCATTTAAATCTTACTGCTATCTGTCAGTGATGAGTATGCATTATTATTTAGATCGTTGTTCGATTAAAAATCGCTATCCCGTATAGCTAACCCGCAGTTCAACTAAAAGGATTTCAAATCACGTTCCATTCCAGCATTGTTTTGTCTTCCACGAATTAATTATACGGAAACAAACAGGATAATCAAAAACAGAAAGATTTATATATGTAGAAGGAACATTCCAAGTTATTTTCATGAAGGATAATCCCCGTTGGCATTAAAGTAAAGGAATCATCATCAGAAGGAGGGAGAATGGAATACCTAAGGCTGTCAGAGTATTGTTTGTTATTTTAGCAAAAGAGGATCTCATATTTCACAGTGAAGCGCGCAATCAAGAACGGTTACCTAGACAGCATCCACGTAACGCTGATGGTAGTTGGATGTTTGCTCGTCCTGGAGATTGCTTTGTGAAATATTGTTTGTTAGGGGGAACTTGGATTCACAAGAACAACCATCTCAAAGATATAGATGGACGAATAAATGTACATTTTCAATTCAATTAGACAGTCGACATAGCAACGCTGCGATGCGCTGCGCCACACCACACCGCGCTACTCCCGGCGCGGCGTGATGGTTTCCTTGGCTTAACTTTGAAAGGAGGTGGATGTTGTTATAAATTTGAAAACGGATCCTTAAAATCATTACAGAGTTTTCTTAGAAAAATGTACATGCAAATACATAAGTATATACATATACAGTCGTTGAAATTGCTTCTGTGCATTTAAATTTGGGCTATGGAGGACGAACAGGCGCATACGAATTCCTTCCAACGCACACTTTTTAAAGGGAATAGCGATTTTTTTTAAGAACAAAGGACCTCTCGGTGCACGAAATTTATCAAGAATTTTATATATCTCCTCTTCCCTATATATGTACAGTACACATAAAATAAAAAAAATGCGGATTCTGTATTTCCTCCCCGTCTTAGCCGAATTTTGAACAACTGTGTTAAAACTTAATTCTTAAAACCACTCATCCACCGCACTCAATTATGAAGCGTAGATTGTAGGCGGCACGCAAAATTTTGTTGCTTAATAATTAGCATGGGAATATCTATATATTTTGAAAAAAGTTCTGAAAATCCTGAAATGTTTTTAATTGGCTTAGAAGGTTTCTTGAAAAACTAAGCATGCAGTAATATTTTTCTGGCACAACAAAGAATTTAATCATGTTTTTAAATTGATACTAGAAAAGCTGTTCTTTTGATCTAAAAAAATTACAAAACTTAAAACATTTAATCTGTCCATTTCCAAAACATTCCGAGAATTTATTTTAAACTGAACAAAATTTCTAAGAAAACTTTGAAATAGATTATAAAATCGTAGGTTGTCTGATTTGACTGTTCTTTGGCTTCTTTTATCGATCGTTTGGTATAAGTACCGTTATTTTCAGACCCTCAGTCAAAACAGCCAAAGGAAAAACTTCAGGAGACCATACCAAAAAAATACTTACTACCTAAGTTGAAACAAATCGGCAAGCTAACTTACTTTTACTTAAGTTGGTTCAACTAGAGTGTGGTGCTCCTAAGCCTTGCTTAATATTTCAATTCAGCCGGCTAGATCTCTAGCCTGCTGTCTCTGATCTCGCACTCCAAGAAGTCGGAGGTCTCAGTGCTCCCTCTACCTGATCGCTCCATGGCTTGGCTTCTGACTCCCTCTGCAGGAATGGAAGGGACATACAATTTACAACCGAATCCGAACGGCTGACAGAAAACCACTTTTCATGACATTATTTTCTCTTGAAGGATTTGTCACATCTTCGCAAGAGGCATTGCTCCGGAAAAGAACTTAGGTGGAGTCAGGGATCGAACCCAGAACCTTTGGTGTGACAGTCGAGCACACTAACCACTACGCCACGGGGTATACTACTTATAGTAAAACAGCCCCAAAATAAATCATAAAACATTTGATGTTCTGTGAGCGTATGTCCAATTTGATTAAAACCTGACTTTGTTTAAAAGGTTTTCCAAGCCAAATACTGAAAAGTCAATTTTCTTGGAAGACATGAAGATGTTTACACAAAACCGTTGCATAGTTTTGGGGGTAAATATAAAAAATGCCTTAAACCATTAAACTATAATATTACCAATTGAGGTACGCCATCTATCGACAAAAAACGAAGCTCTAGAATACCATGGGAAGCAAAAACAACAATTAAATTGGTGGAAATTGTTGTTGTTGCTTCCCATGTTATTCTAGAGCTTAGTTTTTCGTCGATAGATGGCGCACCTCAAGTGGTTATTCTATAGTTTATACATATGTATATGCAATGCCTTAAACTAACAGTTATCATGTTTGAGTGCATTTGATCAAGCCGTTGCCAACTTATATACTTTAATGACAATTTGAACCAAAAACAAATAAACATTTTTTCAAATATGTTTAAGGTTTCTAAAGCTTAAAGTAAAGTTTAGTCAAAATCGTTAGAGCCGTTTCTGAGCAAATCCGAAAAGAAGAAAACCATTACTTGAGAGGTACAAGTCTGAGCCAGACTTAAAGGAAACAACCTCGACAATAATATTTTCTACTAATGTTTTTATACGAAGCAAATCTACCTAATCGTAGATGAAGCGATCAGTTAGACCTCCAACAACTTGGCGTGCTAAATTGGAGACTGCAGGCTAGAGCTCGAGCCAGCTACCATATTACTGCACAATGATAAGGCTTCCTTTAACAATGGAAGCAGTTCTTCACCCCTTCTGTTCTACCTCGATAAAATTGATAGGAGAGAGAAGCATTATGGAAACATTTCCATCACTTGAACATCGTCAAAATGTTTCATGTCTTCCTTACTTAACAGCTTCTTCTACAAAAAATGCTCACTCAAGGTAGCCAGCTGCGTTCTGTAACTTAAAAAATTCCCCTGTAATACTCGCCTTACTAGCTTACACTTGAGCCCAATATTGAACGTATACCGTGAAATATGTAGGGATTCCTTCTTTAGCCGTACAACACGAATTTGCCGCCTGGTACAATTTCCCCCTGCCATTTTGATCTTCAAAAGTTCAAGGATAATCATGTTTATCGACAACTCATTTTTAGGACTTAACATTAAACCGAAGACTGGAGTTTGAAAATCGGAAGTTGTCTTCGCAATGCGGAAAACTCGCTGTGTTTCAAAAATAGTGCTCCCACGTCACGCAATCATAAAAATTAGTGCACTTACTTCTCACAAAATATAGTGCCTATGTATGTATATTGAAGTTCTTTTTTATAACCGAGTAGCATAAAGCCGGTGAATTGTGTTGCTCGCGGCCACGCCTTCAAGATTTTGCCGCTTACCTAACTATCAAATAGTTAGAAACCGACTTTTAATATTTATTTATATTTTATTCATTTGTGTGTTTTGTTTATTAATAAAAAGTTTGTATTTGTTTCAGCAGGCAAGGAATTTTTAGTTGAACAAAATTTCAAATTGTCAGTTTTTATTTTGATAAATTAAAGCCAAAATCGAGTTCAATTTCAAAATTTCAAAAAGTTAAATATTCATGTGAACCTCTTCTTCAACATTATGGAATCAAAATTTTATTCATGGGATTTAAATAATTCGGAAAGCGGTCTTTTTGAGAATATCCTAGTTTTCTGCCTAGTGGCATTTTTTGTCGCTCTTCTAGGATATTCTGTGTTGGGTGCGTTCAAAAGAGAAGAAATTAAATTGAAAGATATTGAAATAAAAGTAGCAGAATCAACAAGAGCTATTGGTCAAATTTCTGATGCAATGTGGAAAATAAATCAAGCGAGGAAGCAAAGTGTTGGCGGGAAGTATTTGAAGCCCACCAAACAGTCAAGTTTAGCAAACACACAAAATAAAAATAAATAATTAAAAATGAATGAAATTTTATTGGTTTTGTATTTGTTTGCATTTTTTCGGACTCTCCAACTCCATTGTCAATTTCAACAAGAAGTTTTATTTTAAAACCAAAGTTTCAAACGTTTCTTTTGGGTTTCCCTAAGTCAAATCTAATAGTTTGCCCAAGTAGGAGGGTTGCAGGGGGCAGCTTGACCCTCACCTCTTACACCGTAAACTTTATAATATGTCTTCACGTTACGTCTACGACGGTATACTATATAAATAAATCTTTAATTGGAGGTTAGGTCGGCGGGCGTTGCTGCATAAAAGACAACATGCGAGCATTTCCATTCGGCCTTATGAGGCTTTAAAAAAGTGTCAGAATGCCAAACGCTATAGAATTAGAGCTTGAGTCGTTTCTAAAAACCGTCATAAGGCCAAATATTTATACAATATGTATACGTGCACGCCATCTTGATTTTAACAAAACCCTTCAAATGCATCTTCCCAAGCGGGCAGGACTGGACAACAAGAATGTCACAAATTTCATCAAAAGCACAGATGGATCAAACATAGTTGCTCAAAGGTGGCGCAGACAGTCCATTATGGACCTCGGCTTCAACCAACAAACCTTGCCACCGCCAACTAGGCCGGTCCCTAGCCAGTGTCCTCCTGTTGCGCACACCAAGTTGGCCCATTTGATCGCGACACCTTAGATGGGTTCTTCGAGTACAGCGTCAGCCCTCAGAGTTTGAGTTGAAGACTCGGTGGGCTGGTGCGTATTTAAACATTCGCTCCAAATGCCCCAGCCATCTATGAGTCGCTGTATTTTCAGCTTTTTCACGATCAGGTCAATGTCGTTGTATAGCCCACATCTCGTACTCCTCTTGCCTGAAACACCCTTGAAATATTTTTTCGTGTCTGTGCTCTGTGAATACGTGTACATACATCTCTGTTATGCATTTTGTGATGGCAACCATCCCTACGTATACTATTTATTTTTTTGGTGTGTTTACTGCTCCATTTAAAAAGCAAGGGAGAGCGTCACACTCTCAAAATAAATGGCATATCAGCTGATTTTCAGTTTGTAGGCAAAAAGAGAGACCATACATTGAGTTGGCATGGCGGTCTGTATCTGTACCTGATAGATATACCATTTATTTTGAGAGCATGGCGCTCTCCCTTGCTTTTTAAAAGGGAGCAGCAAAAACACCAACAAAATAAATGGCATACGCAGGGATGGTTGCCATTACAAAATGCACAGACAGAGATGTACACGTATTCACAGACACTAAAAAATACCAAACATAAAATAAATCACTTGACAGCTGACAAAATGGCAGCCAGGTAAAAAAGTGTTGCCAACTTAAAGATCTACATATAAGCCTAAAAAAATATTGTTATTTCTAATCTTGTGGCTTCACTCTTTTAAGTTATAAATTTAGCAACTTTTTTCAGCTAAAGCATGGTTGCTGCTATCTATATTCCACTTCTTTTTGTTTTTGATCTTTTTTCTTTGCTCTGAGCCAGTGTTTCTCATTCTTCCTTTACTCAAATTAGACTTTAGAGGACGCTCTACTGCTCTTCCTGAACCACAACTTGTAGGCGTGTTCGGAGCCATAGCGGCTTCTCGGCTACTGTAATTGGTCTTTCTACGTCCAAAATTAAGTTTCCTATAAGTAGTTGTTGTTCACTTGCACTTGCATACATGTAAATCGTTATCAACTTTCCGTTCAGAGGGGGGTTTGTTAATCCATATTGTTTATAGTTCGTTTTGTCTTCGACCCAGAACGTGCACTTTATTCCAACACTAAAGTTGCCAAACACTTTAAATTAAATTTACCAAATAAAGCCCAGAAATCATTTTCAGCAGCTTGAAGCAGAAAAACAAAAACACTTGTCGTGTGTTAAAATGCTTAAGAAGGCAACGCCACTCATCAAGTATCACTCATATAATTACCTTCATTTTTGAGTAAATAAGCCTTCCATCTAAATTGCCGATAATAATTTTTTTTTTTTTTATTATGGTAATAAAATCATTCATCGACTTTCAACAGCTATTAAGGAGACATGATGTTCTTCAACTCCTGATGATCTTCGCACAATGTCGGCCACCCTCTTGAAGAAAAATGAAGTATCTTTAGATTGTTCTTTTTTAATGAAACGAGAATGAGCTGATTTCAATCACTATCGCACCTTGAGTTGCGTGTGATCCTGAGCCTTACAACAGGCGCCCCTTTTCTTGAATAATTCTAAGATACTCTATCTCTGAAAGTATCTAGCAATAGCAAGCTATTGTTTGTTCAAGAGGGTCGCTCTTTGTAAGAAGGTGGAATGCTGCACTTTATCGTGATTACATTTTTTTGTTGTTGTTGTTGTTGTATGTTTTGGTGGGAATCTTTCATTGGAGTGGTTCAACTACTGCAGGACTGGCTGAGGCTGAGCAGTCACGAATGGTTTTTATTCTGGCAAATATTTTTCATTCAAAATTTGAGATGAATTGTGTGTAATTTAGTTACACTTCATTGTGCCGAGTTCTTGTGCATGATGGGAAAGTGCACTTTAATGCAGTTCAGATGCACGATTCGTATCTTAAAATAAAATGACAATAGATTTTTATTGAAACGATGAGTGCAGACAAATTTTTCTGCTGCAGAGGTTACATAATGTCAAAAAGACTTACTGGGTGCTACCATAAGTTAATAATATTTCGTTAATTTTGTACGTCTATGTATATGTATACCTTTGGAAGTCTGAACCATTTCGTTACTGTCGTTGTCCATTTATGACCAATGTTGTAGCCAAAAACTAATAAAAATCCAGTTTTCGTCAAAGCTTTACATACACAGTTTAATCAAAAGCGGTTAGAGCCGTTTTTGAGTAAATTAGGAAAGACCATTAAAAAGGCTAAAAGTGAACGTAAAATAAAATGCACGACTGGGTCGCACGTACTTGCTCTGAGGGTGCAATAGTACCATGAAAACAAAGTTTTCGAGCAATATGAAGAACTCATGTTTGGAAAAATTGGGAAAAACCAAAACAGTTTGGCTGAAACTGGAAAACCCGATATACAGAAGTTTACGTTAAGAAACCTTTAGTATATCAAATTTAAGTGTCATCTTTTGGGTGCTATAAATGATATAAATGTCCGCTTATGGCCAAATTAATAAAAGTGTTAAAACAAAATTCCGTTATTATCATTTGTAGCCAAAAACTCAAATGCAGTTTTCTTCAAAACATTTTATATATATTACATACACAGTATAATAAAAATCGGTAGAATCTTTTTTGAGTAAATTAAAAAAAAAATACATAATTTGGAAAAAAACCTAGTGGCTTTTTGTATGGGAGCCACCATTTAAAAAAGAGTAACTGACAAAAATGCAATGCCATCTGATAGAGAGTTGTAAGGAACTATACCAAACAAAGTTTGTTTGAATTTGATACAACCGTTGACAACTTATGGCCGTTTGAAAAAAAGCCGTTTAAACCTGATTTTCGTTACGACCATTTAAGAAAAAACAAAAAACGCTATTTTGTTAGAAATATTTTAGGTAAGTTAAATTCTAAGTTTAATCAAAATCGTTAGAGCCGTTTTCGAGCAAATTCAAAATGAAAAAAACCGTTACATGAAAGGTACCATTTTGAGCCGGGCTAAAACGAAACAAAAAAAACCTCGACAATGGTTTTTCTTCAAACTGCTATATACCAAGTTTTAAGAAAATCCGTCAAGCCGTTTAGGCTGTAGCATGACGTGAAAAAGGGCACATCCGCACATCCGCACATCCGCACAGACGCACAGACGCACAGACAGAACGACGGACGGTATGGCGAAAACCACTTTTTTGGGCTTCTCTATCATCGTAATGTCATGTTTGATTAAAACCTCGATTTTTTTTCTGCACGAAACCAATACTTGCCCTATAGAGCAAGTAAAAAATTGCAATAACATCTTATAGGAAGCTGTAAGAAACTTTAGGTATCTACCAACCAAAATTTGAAAAAGCCGCTAAGAACTTATGGCCATTAATAAAAAGACGTTCAATATACGTTACGAACGTTTAAGCCGAAAACGAAAATACAGTTTTGTCAGAAATGCCTTAGGCATTGTATTTATATTTTATAGTAATTTCATGGAACATTTTATTTTAGTTCTGAACGTCGTCAATAGTGGCGCTAGTTATCTTATCTACTTTACATCAAATGTCTTATATTGTTGTTTTTGCTTCTCATAGCAGTTAAGACAAAAACCATTAAAATTACTCTCTAATCAAAGCTTGTGCAATTCGTCCATAGATGGCGCACAAAACGTTCCGCTTCTTGGAAATATTATAGATTTTAAATACAATGTCTTAGGTTAGTTAGATTATGAGTTTAGTCAAAAACGTTAAGAGCCATTTTCGAGCAAATCCAAAAAGGAAAAACCGTTATACTTGAAAGATACAAATTTGAGCAGGGTTTAAACGAAATAAAAAAACTCGATAATCTATTTTTGTATGTAGCTATATGACGTTTAAAGAAAATCCGTCAAACGCCTTAGCTGTAGATTGGAGTGAAAAAGCTCACATCCGACAGTCAACGGAAGTACCACGGCATCAATTGCGAAAAACACTTTTTTGGAGTTTCTCTATCATTGTACCTACTGTCATGTTTGATTAAAACCTCAATTTCATTTTCTGCTCGAAACCAATACATGCCCTAAAGAGAAAAGGTATTTAAGGATAAACAAACATCACCTATAAAAGGTCACGAACAAGTAGCACATTCCCTACCTAAATTCTTTAGAAGCATTTTCTCATCTATGTACTTGTCACTCTCTATAAAACCTTTCCTAAGGCTTCCATTCACCATTTTCAAGAGTCCCAACAAAAAAAAAAGTTTCACTTTAAAAAAAAAGGAAGAAGAAAAATAAGAACACCATCTCATCCACAAATATAATTTCCTGTCATATTATGAATACTCCAACGGTTTAACGTATTGGAATTACAAAAAAAAAAGAACTGAAACTAGAAAACTGCTGGTTCTTTATTCTGAGAGAGGAGGACATCAGTTTCTAGCCAAGTCCAGGCATTGAACACCCCAAAGAACAATGTAAAAGTTGCAATGCATATATATGTATATAAACGAAGCGACAAAGAAGAACAATCCACTAATTCACGATAACTTGGAAAAAAAAATTTATAAAAAAAAACTTTACTCAACACTTCTAGGACTTCTTGTAATGACTTTGATGGGCAGTAGACGTTCAGAATACAATGAGATTCTCTTTCAGCTCCTTATTCAACAAATAAACTTTAATTGCCTGACTGGCTCATGAGCTCGTTGTCGGTTCATGCAGGAACAGGTTGCTATTGCTTTAAAATGTTTTAAAAATAGATGAAGGAAGGAGGTGGTTATGTTGGTGGAATCTATTTTTAATGGAATTTCACTCAAACTCGCACACTTCCTGAGTAATATATTTGATTTGAGCTACTTCATCAAAGTTCCGTGTGATATGAATTCAGGCCCGAACAGATATTTTGATAGGTTTTATCATATTTGATTTCCTCGTCAAGAAATGGCCAAATTTAAAATACAATCAAAACCAAAATATTATTACGAGTTACTAATTTCAGTTTTTTTGGAAAATCTTTCTAAGTTAGTTTTGAGGAAACATAAACAACATTGTGTGGTTTCATGAAACGACGATGCAAGTGAAACTTTTTTTCGGATCGTAGGCTTTTCGAACTAATTTGACTCACTAGCTGTATCGTTGTCCATCACGATCAAGTGAAAAATAAAATTTGTTGCATCAATACACTGATCAAAAAACACAAATACCGCGGAGCACGTCACGTGTACGAATGAGTGAGAATATAAATGCTACACGGTCAGCTGATATACACCATCGGCGTCGCCATATTGCGACATTAGATATATGATCGAACAAATAATTTGCGGCGATGTAAAAAAGGTTTCTTACTTACTTACTTTCTTAAGATGTCGTTGACAGTCCATTATGGACCACGGTCTCAACCAACAATCCTCGCCAGCAAGGCAGGTCCTAGCCAGTGGCCTCCAGTTGCGCACAACAAGTTGGTTGAGGTCGTTTTCCACTTGATCGCGATACCTTAGATGGGGTTTTCCAGAACTGCGTCGGCCCTCCGGGTTGGAATTGAAGACTCGGTGGGCTGGTGTGTTTTCATCCATATATGTTCCACATGGCCCAGCCATCTAGCCACTATATTTTTAGCGTTTGAACCAGGTCAATGTCCACACTTACTGCACTGATATTTATACAGGACAGAGTATCAATCGAAGAATCTTTTTCTCAAAGCACCCCATCCTGTATTCATCCGATTTTGTCAGTATCCACGCTTCTGTCCCATATAGCAGGACTCGGATATTTAGGGTCTTGTATACTGTATCCTTATTTCTTTGAGGGAGGGCTTTGCTTCTAAGATACCTTCTTAGTCCCATCCTACGGTGATGGTTTTCTGCACACGAAGACAGCATACATTTTGTTTTATCTCCATGTACAGCCAGACCGATTTTAGTCGCCTCCACTTCAATACTTGCGAGTGCTTCACTGACAGCGCGCATCGTTCTTCCCATAATGTCAGTATCATCAGTATAGCCAAGTAATTGAACGGATTTCAAAAAATCGTACCGCTGGTTTAACATCCGAGTTGCGTACGATTGCCTGAAGAACGATGTGAAAGAGGTTATATGACATTGCATCACCTTGTCTTAAGCCTTTCTCGACATTAAATGAGTCGGTGGTGTTCTTAGCAACCTTGACGGAGCAGCGCTAGTGTGCCGTTGTCATCCTGCATAATCGAACGAGCTTAGCAGGGATGCCAAGAAGTGACTTGGCTCTGTATAGCTCGTTCCTATTCACGCTGTCATGTTCGACTTTGAAATCGATAAAGAGGTGGTGAGTATCGATCTGGAATTCCTGTGACTTTTCTAACCATTCGAAGTGTGGAAATTCGGTCAACGATTGGCGCAGTTCAGAGTACGTATCTCCTTCCTTGTGCATGGAACACACGATGGTGAGATAGTTTCCATTCTTCAGGCATACTTTCATCGACCAGATTGTACAGATGAAAGTTGGTGCATGCTCCTCACCAAGTCCTGGAAATGACTTGGTGAGGAGCATGCACCAACTGCTTTGAACAGTTCAGCTAGAAGGCCAGCCGCTCCAGCAGCCTTGTTCTTGGTCAGGTGGCCGGAAGATTGGTTCATCATCCTCCAAATCGAATGTAACATTCTGCCTGACAGCGATTAGTTCTGCAGAAGTGTTCATTCCAAATTCTCAGCACTGACTGCACATCTACGACGACATTCCCACGTCCTACCCTCGTCTTTCCAGGCTTCCGCTTTGACGAATGTTTTAAACATTTGGTAGAACTTTCAAATATTGCTTCTGCCAAATTCTATCAAATGCTTTTGAAAGAGTGGTCTAGCGCAATTATCTTACTTTCTCTAAAACGATGTATCTATCTAAAGATTGGTTCCACTCTTCGGTGAGATATACTATCTTATCACCAGTGGACCTATTGCTACGAAAACCGTACTGCCGGTCATTAAGAAGTCTCCACTTTTCAAGATACTTCTTAATCTGATAATTTATCAAAGGATTCCATGATCTTGGAATGAAGGGAAGGTAGTTTGAGAGGTGGATGAAGAAACGCTTTTTTTGGAACGGACTGGACAATTGCTGTTTTCCATCCACTCGGAAAAAGACCTGTAGAATAGGACAGATGGAAGCTTACGCAGTGGTTTTACTATTAATGAAGAACACATAGCCGTCTTAGACCATACCGGGGCCCTTGGGCACACAAGGATTTGGGGCCCTGTGGGAAAGTAAGAAAGTCAAAAACATTTTTATTTATATTTATTTGAATGGAATCGAAACCAGTAGAGATTGATGTGATAAACAATGTTTTTCGATTTGTTTTTCATCCCAAAAACAAACCACAAAGACGTTTTGCCGTGGCCTCAGTTGCCAGTGCTAGAAAGTATGTCTACTTCATTGATTCATCGACGGAGTTGATTAAAGTGTAATGAAATGTAAAGACGGTTTGCCAACATGCGGACAGGCAACATACAGCTGACCGGTCGAAAAACAAAGAAATTCGAGATTAATCCCACCAACTTCCAACGATTGGCCTGGCAATTTATTGATTGTCCTTGCAAAAGTCAATCCAAAGTGGAACTGAATTCCCTTGAATTGAAATGGAAGGTCAGTTGGAATAATCAGATTTCTCGAGATAAGAACTTCCACTCCCTTGAACTTGCCCTTGATAATTGTCGCTGGAATCACATTATTGCACAATTTTGGATGATTCAGATTCTGCAACATGACAATGATCGATCCCACCTTTAGCTGTAAATTTTGCAGCGGAGTTCCTGGCACATCAAGCGAGTTCAAAAATTCCGTCGTCACGCTGTCAACGAATTTGTGTGAATGCAGTTCTCCAGCGATTTGACTTTGAATTATGAAAATCAAGCTATCGGCGCTGAGGTCGTTATTTTTCGCTGCTAGTATTACCCGTTCACTAATCCAAAAGAGATATTTAAAATTTAGAACAATGCCGGGAAACACTTTGGTGATGGGCTCTTCCTTCTAGGAGGATGTGAACTCTCAAAAATTTACCGGGAACGATATCAATTCAGCCCAAATATCAACAGGAATTTGGTCATTGACAACCGCTAGCAGTTGTCTCGAGAACTTGGCAGCCGATGGGTCTGCTCTACAAATCGAGTTTTATGTTCGTATAGTCAATTTCAACTTCTTGTCTCGAATGACCTGATTAATCCTTCATCGTTCGGTCCACTACCTTCAAAGCTCGTTTATGAGCTATCGTGCATTTATCCCAGACCCAGAAGATGATTTTGCATTCTCTCATCAATTTCGCTGTCGCCGAATTCTTGGTCATTGTGCACGTTGGCTTGTCAACAGTGAGAAGATTCATATTATAGGCAGCTTCAAAAGCAGAATGTGCAGTTCGACCGCCTTCCAACAGGGTGGCAATAATGCCAGAGGATGCAACAGCCAACGTCATTTGAGATCTTGACCGAATTGTTGACAGAATCAACGAACGCCCATTTATCCCATCGGTAGTATCGAGAAAGTAAATAAAAAAAAGGTTGTTGCATTTGCCTCCATGGAGAAACAAACATCTCACGTCTGAAACGTATCGATTTGATTTATCCCTGAAATTTTATATCAGCCTTTCGGAGCCCCTTATATAGCAAAGACGGTATTGGTGGAGCACACAACTTCAGTACTATGGGGAAGAAAGAGATAGATATAGTACTATCCGGGCCAGCGGAAGGAATTTCGTCGGAACCGAGAACGTAGTAGAGTTGCGTACAATTTATTGTAGTATTTCTTGCCTTCATGTAAAAATTTGGTTCCTTGAATGTGAGTGATCATTACATACAAGTCTTTCTAGCATAATGTTTGAACTATATCTGGTTTTCCTCAGAAGTCAAAAGGGTTGGCTTTGTAACAAAGGAAGCTTACTGCTCTGACATCGAGCGAGAGCCTCTTTACAAGAATTCTATTTGGCTGGAGTACGAGTCAGTGACTAGATTCAGGTTAGGAAATTTGAAGATCTGTCCCACCCAATGACCAATATAACTAATATATTCCGTTTATGATTAGATAACGATTAATTCTGTTTTCCGGAACGAATTTAGATGGCTCTGTTATTAGGAAAAGAATACATTTAGGTTTGTCCGAATAAATAAAACGCAAAAATTAATGCTCGATTTGTTATAATATTTTATTAACAAATAATTTTTTAACGTGGAAGGGGATTGACGTATGTTTGAAGGAATCGAACCACTTTAGGATCGGTCAAATCACAGTAAACACCTGGCATGCCTGGTTGTGCACATCCGGCTCCCCATGATACAACTCCAAGTTGTATGTTAGTATCTGGGATGTTAAGAGGGCCACCTGAGTCTCCTTGGCATGAATCCTTACCAGGTCCAATAGCGCATATCATTGATTCCATTATAGCTGATCTATATCCATAAGAGTTGGACTTACAATCAGAGTTTGTTAAGTATTTAAGTAAAACTGCTTGTAATTGTGTTGGAAGTTGTTCAATAGTTTCGCCCAACTTGCCCCATCCTGAAACGACGACTGAACTGCCCGATTGTGCCAGTGGAGAATATGGAAGTTTTACAGGTTTGATTGCAGCGCTGTATACAAGTTGGCTTTGTAATTCAATAAGACCAACGTCAAACAACATTAACTTGGGGTCGTATTCAGGATGAACAATAGCTCTGCGAACTTTTTTTACAGTACCACCTGAATTCCAATTTGAGGAACCAGCACGGACGGAAAGATATTCAACAGTTTTTTCTTTAATAGCATCTACCAGGCAATGCGCAGCTGTTAGGCAAAAACTTGGACTCAGAACACTAGCTCCACACATGTGACTATTATACATCTGGACTGATAGTTGGTATGGGAATTCATTGATAGAAGCAGATCTTCCATTAACAATACGGTCTTCCATGGCATCGTTGGTTCCCGATGCTAGGCACACAACACTCAACGCGAATATTAAACGAAACATCTTGGAGACTACTGATAATTTCAAATCAAAAATTTGGGCTTTTATAGTAAAAAAACGCAGTCAAAATTCTGTTTGTTTTGCTTTTGCAACAACTGTGTGTGTTTTTCTTTTTGAAACAAACAATAGTTTCCAAATAGAGACATTTAATCAAATAACGAAAAACATATTGTTTTTTTTTTTTTTATCTAGTATCTAAATAATAAAAATGGTTTATGGTTAGCGTTCTTATTTTTAAAGCTGGCATCATTGTTTGCTAAAAGTACAATCCATAAGATGCAAATTATTGGTTTTTTGAACACGCGCGTTTCGGCTCTTAAAAAATATCCACCACTTGTGAAATACTTGCGTCTACCATTTTCTTAATTCTAGTTGTCAGGCAGGAACTTATACCTACAAAATATTGGTTGAATTTAGTGGTTTGGGAGATTTTGTGCAGCTCAGGCACGGCGCGGCGGCGCGGCGCGGCGGTAATTAATTCCTTTTGTTGATAGTATTTTCTGTAGGGTGGATAGTTTTGAGTTTTTCCATATAGGAACGGAACAATAATTGATCTCATCATCACCAAGTGTTTAGAAGTGCTGGATATGCCGTGAGAATGTGCAAAGATTTTTCTTCAGGTTCGAGATCAAGTCCACAAATGCAAATGGGGTCCGTTGCTAGTCTCATCTCATGTTGTGGAGATGAACCGTGGCCGGATAATATTCCAGTCATTGTACTTTGAGAGTGTTCCTTAATTGATTAGGATTATTCTGGTATAAATTGCTTGTAGCAGATTTGATTAGATTCGTAGATTACGTAGATTCCATGAGTAGGATAATCTCGACATAGTGTTCTTAAAATGGTTCGCAAAAAGATTTAGGACCGATAAATAGGATTGAGGTCTGATGAGGTGCATAGCTGCCCATTGCATGAATGTAATCGCTCTCTAGTGATATCAGCACAATGTCTATTGACTAGAAGAGTCGCTAGAGGATTCCTCGTTGTGGGCAGTCCTCATGCTCTTATCACCCAAACGTTTCTAGATCATCAATTTTGTTCTTGTGCATTATTGCATTGGACAATTCTCCATGCTTCGAAAATGAATGCCATGAGGCTGATTCGATGGAAGGATTCAGGGTTTGGTTTTGGACTTCTTCTTATTTTTGGTATATGTATAGATTACCACCACATTTCATAAATTTTCTCAAGTCTTTTTTGCTGAGAGTTCTCATTGGAAAAGAAGGTTCCTGGCAAGGGAATCGATAAAAATTGTACTTTGGAAAGTGAGTTCTTTAAACTAGCTAAAGAATTTCTTTCAGGCTCTTCGTCAGAGTTTCGTTTTAGTTTGTCTATATGGTGGTATAGGTGGCTTTTTCAGTTAGACGGATTTAATTCAGCTAAACACTTAATTTTGAATTTACTTCAATATACAGTCCACTAAAAATTAAACAAAATTTTGAAAAATATTCATTTTTTCGTTTTTCCTCATCGTTTAATGCAGACAGTCAATTAAAACATTGTTTTGAAGCAAGTTACATACAGGGGCAGGGGCGTAGCGAGGGTCTCAATCATGAGGGGGGGGGGGAGGATTAAGTTAAGTTGGGAATCATAATTTTAGAGAAAGAAAAGACATGAAAGTCTTATTTTCACAATTAAAGAAAGAACGGTTTGACATGAAGAAAACTAGTTTAAAGGCTAAGGGAATCACATTTATTAGTAATTTCAATACCTCTTCGCTAACCGAACAGTTTGAGCTTATGTTACAAGAAAACAAAAGAACGAGTAATTAAGATAATTCTATTGTGGCATTGGCTCTATTAAATGGGATTTTCAATTTTTTTAAATAGGTTAAAAAATGGTTAAATTATCCGTTACATAATATTTTACAGGTGGCGTAAAAGTTTGAAGAACCATTTTGAACTCTTTTCTATAAAATGTTTCCAAATTAAAAACAAAAGTGGTTTCAGAATTTTCATCAATGCTCTTGGGTAACTGAACCGTTCTATGATTTTTCAAAAAAATTAGTAAGTCAGTAAGTAAGTAAGTAAGTAATTCATTTATTTCTACTTTTCTTAGCATAGTTTAACAAAAACAATGAATTTAAAAGCTATGGCTTTGCCGTCAGCTCGGTTAGCAATTATTATCTTTATATGCAAATAATTATTTTAATTAAATATTGAATAAAATAGTAGAAAATAGTTATATAAATTCGGTTATTAATAACATTCTATATTTATAAGTATCTCTCAAAAAGGTGTAAAGAGTTTTCCAGTCAAAACCATTCAGGATGTTGATAGTTTCCTGTAACGTTAATGTTCTCTTCCCGAAGTATGACAGGCGTTGTGACGAGAATATGGGACATATGCTGACGAAATGGAAACAGTCTTCTTTGGATCTTAAATTGCACAAAGAACAGAATTGGTTAAAACTGCCATTGTAAGGGCTTCCGTTTAGGCTTAGAAGTTCACATCTCACTTTAAATATGAGCGATATTTCTCTAAAGTTTAGCTGGTCGTTTAAGTAGTTATTTTGCAATAGAGTGGTGTTAAGTTGTGAATATAGGATTCTACTTTCGGATTCGCTTGCTTTCGCTATAAGAGTATCACGTACAGAGTTTTCATGTTGCTGAATAATGCGGTATAGCTGTTCTTTGAGAATGTTAAAGTTTCCTGGATCCATGGAGAGAACTTTGCCGTAGTTACTTCCTAAGCTTTTCCATTTTGACATCCACCAGTCCTCGTTTCTGAACTCATATAGTACCATTTTATTAGAAAGTCGTTCATCTTGGTAAGATAGAATCTTCACAATGTAATCTGCCTGTAGTTTTAGCGTATGTGTAAATAGTTTAGGAAGACCTGTTTCAAGATATAGTGCATAATTAGGCGTTTTCAGTGGTAGATTAAACAGTTTTTTTATGAAATTCCTTTGGAATTTTTCAATATCCTCGTATTCGTCAATTCCCCACACCTGAGCAGCGTAACACAGAGTAGACTTAACCACGGCATCAAATATTTTATATTTTGCTGAAAGTTCGATGCGTTCATTTAAGAATATATTTCTCCATGAAACATTGATCAGACTTTGCGCACTTTTTGATTTATCTGAAAGATGTTTCTTAAAATCAAGAGTACTGTTCAGATTCACTCCCAGATACTTGTACTCATTGGCGACTTCTAATCTAGATCCATTAAAAGACCAATTATAAGTGTTCCGACTTCTTGCTGATCTTGTAAACACCATGACTTTTGATTTATCTGAGTTAATGACAAGACTCCATTTAAGACAATATTCCGCTAATCGATTAATCATCAATTGAAGGCTTTCCGGTGATTCTGAAAGTACCACCAGATCATCGGCATACAGAAGGACATTGATGTTTAAATCAGCAATACGAATTCCTCCAGGGAGACAAGCTACAACATCGTTAATGAAGAGTGCAAACAAAAGTGCACTAAGAAGACATCCTTGTTTAACGCCACTATTCGTCTCGAACCACTCGGAATAGATTGACCCATCCCATACAGCTGCTTTTGACCCGGTGTATAAATCTTTTATTACATTGATGAAGTTTGAAGACAGTCCTAGTTGTGAAAGCTTATAAAATAGGGCATTACGATTTATAAGAATAAAGGCTGCCTTGAAATCCACAAAAAATGCATATACTTTTTTGTTTCTGGCTTGGAACGCTTTAATAATTGAAGTGAGTGAGAAAATATGGTCAACTGTTGAAAATGTTTTTCTGAATCCAGCCTGAAAGTGTGATAAGATGTTGTAGGTGTTAACCCACGTTTCTAGTCTGTTGACAAGCACACCACAAAACAATTTTGCCAGGACATTCATGAAAGAGATGCCTCTATAGTTTTCAACACAGTTTAGGTCTCCTTTTTTGTGGATAGGAAAAATCACAGATCTTTTGAATGACAATGGGGCTTTTTCTCCAAAGATTATTTTATTAAACAACGATTGAAGTTGGAAATGCAAAGTGACAGTTGCATTCTTGAAAACTCGTAAGGAATCCCGTCTTCACCAGGAGCTTTTCCATTTTTGCCTTTGAAGATTACAGTGCTTATTTCCTCTAAAGAGATTTCAGAATCAAGAATCTCATCAAGAATCATCGGCTCCGCATAAGAGAATTTCACATCTGAATTAGTGTATAGCAGACTTTTGAAGTGGTTTGACAGGTCTTCAGTAGATAATCCTATTCCTATTGCAAAACTCGATCCATTAATCTCCCTGACTGTCTTCCAAAATTCCTTGGAACTTTTTATCTGGCCGAGTGAATAAGCTTGATGGTTCTCAAATTCGGTTTTTTTCCTTAGACACAATTTCTTATAACGTGTGTTAGCTTCAAGGTACCACTTCTTCAAGATTTGACTGTTAGAGTTTCGCAACGCATTTAACAGAGCAAATGATTTTTTCCGGGCTATCATACATTCTTTGTCATACCACTTTTGTTTGAAATTAGGACGGTTTTTTGGAGAAATATTATCTGTTGCATTTCTAATGCAAGATACTATATTTTGTTAGCACTTACTTCGGCAGTATCGGTCGTAACATTTAAACTCGCTAGGTTTTCTTCCAATCTTTGCTGATATACAGAAGCTGTTTCTTGCTTCCATTTCAATCGAGGTAAAAGTTTCATATCTGTGCCCTTAAGTGTAGTATCATCAAGCCAGTCTACAACTATTGGCATGTGGTCGGAGTAGTTCTTACACTGGATTTCAAATTTTTGCACTAAATCATTCCAATCGTTATTAATCGCACAATAGTCTATCACAGATTTGCCTTGTCCTCCTAGAAATGTAAAGTGTCCTTCGACGTCACCATTCGTACAGCCATTCAAAATTGTACAATCAAACAGCTGGAGAAGATCTAGAAGATGTGTTCCATTTTGATTTGAAACTCTATCCATTGATGTTCTTTGACTATAATTTATTAGAGTGTTTGTTGCACTTTGTACTGTTTTAATTTGTAAATTACTGGTTCTTGCATTAAAATCACCAATAACTAAGACGCTTTTGTTTCCAAACAGATGCATGATGTTGTTAAATCGCTCGAAGTCCTCACTCCACTTGTTGCAGTTAATGTAGAATGGAATTACGTACAAATTATTTTTACGCAAAAGTTTGACTACCGTAACTCCTTCATGCTCATCAAAATCATAAGTTGCCAACATCGAAGTTTTAATCCCATACAGAGTTCCACCACTTGCACGTCCTTTCGTATATGTTTTTACTGCTTCATACCAAACTAGTTTAAACTCACCAAAATACTTTGTAAAATTTCTCTACAATAAAATTTTATTATTAAGTCCTGACACATTATATGACAAAATATTACTAGAACTTAAATATAATGAACTGACGGCATCACAATTTCAATTATGTACTATAGTACTAGAACTTGCACTATTTTGAGAAAGTGGCATCCCTGGTGCAGCATCATGAACTGGTCTAGACGATTCGCTATGACGTCTGTTTGACAACGATATGAGTTTGACAGGTTCGAAGTCAAGTTCGCCAAACATTTCTCGTAGTTGTTGTTCACCATCATCATTTTTAAATTTAAGATTATTGTAATTATTTAAATAAAATGTTTTTTCTGCAACCACCAGCGAATTGTTTTTAATTTGTATTTTTTCATTCGGTTTTTTGGTTTTAATTACTTTCCTGTAGCTAAGAAGTATTCGGCGTTTACCTCTACCTGGACACCGAACTTGAAGAGTTGTAGAGGCTTAAGTAGGGTCAAAGATTCTTGGGGCACAGTGTCACTAGATGAGTCCCGAAAACCAAAGGGTGTTCTCACCCCATCCCCCTCCACTCCTTTCTTCTCCCTCCTATCCAATATCCACTGATCCCCTCCAACCCACCTCCCCTCCTCCTCCCCCCCTAATCCAGGGTGTCATGTGACCCGTGCCCATTGGATGGTTTGCAGCCAGGGGGTAAACCGGCTGTATTATAACGGAACCTCTTTGAAACAGGCAAAATCAAAGAGTAATCGCCTTATCTGCTACAGGGGGTGTTGCAGATGGACCTTATTTCCCCCATTACTCGTGGGACCAAAAAATGAATTCAAATACAAAAAACAAAAACCAAAAAACACACAAAACAAACGATACAAACAAAAACATGGAGACTAAGGTGCATGGATCGGGCACCTCAGACTCTGCTCTTGCCGATCCAACAAGAACATTGACTGACGAGGAAGAAAACCTTCTCCTCAATCCCTTCGCCAATCTTGGAGTGGATGATAGAGTAAGCGTTGATCCGGCTGACGACGACATGGAGAGCATTCTAAGTGTCAGCGGCAGCAGTTCCATCGCAAGCTCCAATCTCTCCAGATTGTCAGCCTCATCCAGACGTAGCAGGATTACGAACTGTAGGACGACAATCAAACGACTTGGCACAAAGAAATGGGACGAACTGACCGAACCGGACCGGAAAAGACTGCATAGCGCATATGCCTATCTTCAGGAGCAGCAGCTAACGGAGAACAAGCCGACTGCTCGTACACCTGCAGCGACTGCCTCTGAAGATGGGATATGTGCTGGTAGTTTGATGGGACCACCCGCGCCCCGGATTGGCAAAGACTATCCAAAGCAAGGGTTGGTGTCATCAAAATCCTCCGGATCAGATGTCGCTAAGAGAACATCAAACTCCCTAGCCGGACGTTGCATGAAGCCTATAGCTCCTACGGGCCCGACTAGGGAAGCGATGCTCTCTGGTGGAACAAGTCAGTTGTCAAAAGAAACCCAGATTGATCCAATTCAATATACGGTATCAGAGACAACTACTTTACATCGAAAGACTGACACAGACTTTACACAGAAACCAGCCTTTGAGCGTTCTGAATCGACCTCCAGGTGTTGCACCGAGCCGTTTGCTCCAACGGACCTGGAGGGGAGGAAGATCGACAAGGAGATAGAGAGAGGAGGAACGCAGTCAGAAAACATCCAGAGCCTCAGCTCCACATGCAATCTGGGTGCGTCCACCCCCTCATCTTTATCAGACGCCTGTGACGACGAAATGGAAAATGTACCACATAGACGAACCATTGGGTCATCTAACTCTTCAGCCAGACGTTGCATGAAGCCTTTAGCTCCTACGGGCCTGGAAGGAGAGAAGATGATTCAAGGTGAGGACGAAGAGAAGGACAGGTCCCCGGAAAACATCCAGAGCCTCAGCTCCACATGCAATTTGGGGGCATCCACTTCTTTTAGACCTAGTGACTGTGGTATAGAAGACTCGACAATCGGAAGTAACTGCACCGTTCTGGAGGTCCAACGTAACGTTATGCGGCACCGAAAACAAAAAGCCGGCCAACGTAGGGAACTAGGACCTCTTAACGAAAAACAAATCCTGCGTAGACAACAACGTAACGCAGTTAGAACTGTACGGCGACTTAGTACTAAGGACCCTGATTCCTTCACGGAAAAAGAGAAGTTAGCTATGGACAAAGCCAAACAGACGTTACTAACGATAACAGAGACATCCACGAAACCCCAACCGACTAAGACAAGGACAAAGCCAAACTCGAGGACGCCCCTCAATAGACTGCAAAAGAAGGGGAAGGAAAGTCAACAGCTCTCCACCCCAATCTCGGCCAGACTAAGAAGACCCGAATTGACCAATACAGGGCCTATTGCGAGCGCGTCCAAAAGAGCGAGGCACGACATCACTAACTCGACCAACTCACCCATCAACAAAACTAAAAAAGCCAAACTCTCTATGTTGACCATTGTCGGTAAACAAGCAGCCGTAGTCGACTACGGCAATCCTACACGGAGACTTACAGAGAGTCAATGGCAACTAATAGAACTTCGGATCCTTGATGCAGTTAATGAGGCTATCTTAAAGAACGGGCCGCTCCCACTTTTTGGTACCATCAAAACTGTTCAGGGGTTCAAATTGATGACATGTGAAGACGGACACACTCTCACATGGCTTCAAGATTTTATAGCCAATACCACAGCTCCCTGGCCGAATGCCGATCTTCGCCTAATTGACAGGAAAGAGATCGTGCAGCTCACCAGGCCTAAAGCTAAACTTATTGTGCGTGGACCCCCAATCCCAAAAGATCGTATCGAAAGATATCTCAAATCTCTCAACACTGAACAACTTAGTCAAAACTGGGAAGTCATTCAGATGGGAGATCATGAACCAGAAGGTACAGAAGTGGTAGTGTTGCTTAGTCATAAATCAATACCACTTCTGAAAAAGATCGGCTTCAAAGTCCGCATTGGTACAAACCGATGCAAACTAAGACTTCTCGGCCATAAAAGTAAGGAAGAGGCAGATAATACTAAAAATGTTGAAGTTAATACAGATCAATCTCCATCACAGTAAAGCTGCCAGCGCCAATTTAATCTACCTCATGGAGGCTAGACAAGTAGACCTAGCCCTTATACAAGAACCCTGGATATCAGGTGGCAAAATAAGGGGCCTAAATTCAAAAGAACTTACGCTGTACAAGACTACACACGTAGGTACAAACAGTAGTTTTAGAACTTGTATAATAGCTAGAAAACAGTTAAATCTTTTTCTTCTATCCAAATACAGTGATCTTGACCAAACCACGGTCAAACTAGACAGGTGTGGACTCCCATCGCTAATCCTGACATCCTGTTACATGCCATGGGACGCGACGGAAGGACCACCAGCAGAACTTACCAGCCTACTTATCCAACGTGTCCATTTGGAAAAATGGGACCTTGTGATGGGATGTGATACCAACTCACACCACATTCAGTGGGGTAGTTCGGATATCAACACAAGAGGTGAGTTACTTTTTGAATTCATTATTGAAAATAACATTTTGGTAGCGAATAGGGGCAAAGAACCAACATTTGTTACCAAGAACCGAAAAGAGGTACTTGATGTTACTTTCACGAGTAACTCAGATACCCTTGAGATCGAGCAGTGGAGGGTATTGAAAGAAGAATCATTCTCTGATCACAAAATCATTGAATTTCTTATACCCCACACTACAAGACTACAAAGACCATTTAGAAACCACAGAAAAACCAACTGGGATATCTTTAATGTGGAAGTCGAAACTAAAATAAAGACACTCAAAACTAATGCGAACATGCACAAGCCTGAGTGTATAGATAATATTACCAATGATTTCACAGGCATTCTCAGGGAAGCACTTGAGAAAGCGTGCCCTTTGAAAACGGGTAAAAAAAGAAAAAAGACACCACCATGGTGGACAGCCGAGCTGGGCAACATCCGGAAAGAAACAAGAAAACTTTTCAACGTTGCTAAACGCACAGGAATAGACAATGATTGGGAAACCTATAAATCTAGTCAAAGAAAATTTAAAGTTGAGACACAGCGTGCGAAACGAACTTCGTGGAGAACCTTCTGCAACGAAGTAGAAAATACCGCGGAATCAGCTAGACTTAGAAAGATACTTGCCAAAGAGCCCACTGCTCTAGGATCTCTAAAAGATCCCAATGAACACTGGACGGAGTCTTGTACTGAGACACTAGAACTCCTAGTTAACACTCATTTTCCAGGTTGTAGCTCCGACGAGAGCAACACCCCGGAAGATGAGTACTATGAAAGAGCAACTCCTTCGGATATTATAACGGAAGAAAGAATAAAATGGGCTATCAGTTCTTTCTCTCCATATAAATCCCCGGGGATAGATGGCATCTTTCCTATGATGCTACAAAAAAGTGAAAAGATCATCACACCATGCCTAAAAAACATTTTCCAGAATAGCCTCAAATGGGGATATGTACCAAGAACATGGCCTGAAGTGAAAGTTGTATTTATACCGAAAGCTGGTAAACCCAGCCACACAAACGCTAAAGACTTCAGACCGATTAGTCTAACATCATTCATCTTAAAGACCTTTGAGAGACTAATAGACATCTATATTCGCAGTGCAATGAGTCCGGAAGTGATATCTCCAGCTCAGCATGCTTATACTAAAGGTAAAAGTGTAGAAACAGCACTTCACAGTGTTGTAAGCACTGTAGAAAACACACTGAAACACAAAGAGTATACCCTTGCTGCTTTCCTTGACATTGAAGGAGCTTTCAACAATGTGAAAAACGACGCAGTGAAAAGGGCCCTTGTGAACCTTAGCGTGGACGATAGCATTATCTGTTGGATAATGTGCATGTTAAGAAACCGTCAAATTAACTCAGAACTGGGAGGAGCGTTGATTAAAGTATCAACATCCAGAGGCACCCCACAAGGTGGTGTTCTCTCCCCCCTCCTTTGGGTACTCGTAGTTAATGAGATCCTTATTAGACTTAAAAATAGTGGAGTAAAAGTAGTAGCATATGCAGATGACCTAGCTCTGCTAGCGACAGGAAAATTTCTCTCCACCATTAGTGAACAAATAGAAGGCGCCTTGTCCTTGATAAATACTTGGTCAAGGAAATGTGGGCTGGCAGTCAATCCACAAAAGACAGAACTGGTCCTTTTTACCAACAAAAGGAAAATACCAGCCTTTAATCTTCCCTCAATAGAAGGGGTTCCACTCACCCTGTCAAATCACGCCAAATACCTTGGTGTGATTCTAGACAGAAAATTGAACTGGAAGCTCAACATTGAAGAAAGAGCCAAGAAGGCAGCGATAGCATTCTATGCCTGTAATAGAATATTTGGAAAGACCTGGGGGCCTAGTCCCAAGATTATCATGTGGATGTATACGGCAATAGTAAGACCTATACTGACATATGGCAATTTGGTCTGGTGGGAAGCTACGAAAACGACTTCCAACCTAAAGACAATTACAAGAATACAAAGAATGGCGTGTATAGGCACCACCGGGGCTATGAGAACCACCCCCACTGCAGGGCTGGAGGCTATTCTCAATCTAAAACCCTTAGACCTCTTTGTGCAAGAATCTGCAGCAAATAGTGCCCTCCGGTTAAGCCAGACTCAAAACTGGAAACCGAGTCAGACAGGTCATGCGCAGATTCTACAGATATATACGGGCCACAATGTATGCACAGACTACACAACACCCCGTTTAGATTTTGAAAGACCATTCACCACTTCTTTTCCTAATAGAGAAGACTGGCTTAACAACCAGACACCATGCGAATCAGCCATCCAAATCTTTACAGATGGCTCCAAAATGGAAATTGGTGTTGGTGCAGGCTTCTACTCAGAAGCACTTGAACTAGCCGGATCAATTAGGCTCCCCGATTACAGCAGCGTCTTTCAGGCTGAGGTCCTGGCAGTGACAGCAGCTGCTAAAGAAGCTGCAATGAAGGCAATACCACGTGCTGATATCACCTTTTTCATTGACAGCCAAGCGGCAATCAAAGCAATTTCTGCCATTGAAATAAAATCAAAGCTTGTAACTTGCTGTCGCGAAGAGCTTAAGGTTCTTGGCGCGCAGCATAACATAAGACTATGTTGGGTTCCTGGCCACTGTGGTGTGCAAGGAAACGAAAGAGCTGATGAGCTGGCAAGAAAGGGATCATCCCTAGAACTCAATCGAGCAGACACAACGGTAAAGATCCCAACCTGTAATATTAAACAGAAGATTGGGAATAAAGTACTTGCTACAGCTAACGAGAGATGGAACTCACTCGATTCCTGTGTCATAACCAGGAAAATGTGGCCCTACTTTAATAAACAAAGAACAGAAAAGATCCTACTGCTCAAAAAGGAATCACTACGATCTCTCGTGGGCATACTGACCGGGCACAACATGCTGGGTTACCACAAAAAGAAAATGAAACTCAGCACGGACGACTTGTGCAGAGGTTGTGGCGACGTAGATGTGCATGAGGACACACCGCATTTTCTTTGTCACTGCCCAGCACTATGCCGCTTAAGAAACGAAGTTCTGGGAAGTCATTTCTTCCTGGACTTGGAAGAACTATCTGAACAAACGGGTACAAACCTGCTCAGATTTATCAACGCTTCAAAATGGTTTGAAAATGTATAGGTTTTTCATAGGTCCCATGTTTATAGGGCCCGAAACCCCCAGGGTATCACAATGGATCTACATTGATCTAAGTGTGATGGACATAACATCATTCATCAGCCCACTTACCTAACCTAACCTATTCGGCGTTTGAACTGCATTCGTTTTGACAGGTCTCGTTGCAGGAAGGCACCTGAGCCTTTGAGTTTCGATGAGTCTTTTAACATTTTCATTGCTTTTTCATTTGACCCGGTGTTGATTTTTAATTTTATAACAGAGTTATTTTCGCTTAATTTAATTGTTTCTGTGAGTTGGTTTGGGTCACCAAGCAGAAGTTGGCTGATGTTTTTAATTTTTTCTTGAGGGTCAACATGCTCATTCGGGATTGTGAGAATGATGTTTTTGCTTCTCAAAATCTGACTTTGCATCTCAAGCTCTTCCTCTAATGCATCACACCTGTTTTCAAATTGTTGTATTTTTCTGGTCAAATCTTCATTTTGTAAGCGCAAGGAATTAATCTCAGTGTTTAACCTGTGAAGATCATCCTTCGTAGCTAGTTTGGCGGTAGCTATTGCGAGCTCCTTGTGAAGTGATGAATCGACGATTGTTTTTATTTTTTTAAGATCAGATTCAGAAATTGACATTTTGAAGCGAGAAATATTTTCTTCATTCGCTGTATTTGCAAATTTGAATTTTGGTGTAGTGGAATTGTCGGGAGAAGTTTGGTCAACTTTTCTTTTCTGATCGGTCATGTGACACGGTTATCAAACAATTATTTAGGTTTTAAGCTTATTATCTATTGTTACCTGAACAGTCACAACTTTGAGAAGATAATTAGGACTTTAGAAACTTCACAGATAAGAATTTATGTTTTTTTTTTTTTTTGAGTGAAATACTATTTAATTTGAATATAAAAAGGAGCGATATAAAAAATTGAACCAATCACTTTGAAAGCAGTGTTGCCAACCCAAAAAATTATTTTCAGGATTTAAAACATAAACTTTTCAGTACCTACCTATAAATAAAGATGAACTTTTTATTATATATATGTATAGCATTTATTAAAGCATTTGATTGTCATGTCATCATCGTTCGTTTGTGTGTTTGTGCTTTGAATCAATAATGAAGCATCAAAAACGTTCAAATCTTCCGCTTCTAGATTTTCTGTCAATTTTTGTATTAGTATTTTTTTCACGTCAATTTACAGCCTACGGAATTTCATCAAACTCCAGCAGTTGAAGAAAAACGTTATTTTTTCGATATAGCGCCCGGCTCAAAACCTACCTTTCAAGTTAGTCTTTTTGCATATTGGATTTGCTCAGAAACGTCTCTAACGGTTTTGATTAAACTCATTAGATATAAAACAAACCTATCACATTTTTGATAATATTGCATTTTTAATAATAATAATTTAATAAGTTGGCAACGACTTGATTGAATTCACTCAAACTTTTTTTCGGCATAGTTCCTCATAGTATGTATTCTATAGGTTGATTTGAAGAATGCCTATACCTACTTTTACTTTGTTTCGGACTATACTCTGAGAACCGAAAAAGTAGAGGTGCAATATGTATATGTAGGGGAGACCAGGGCGAGTTGACTCCAGGCGCATGTTGACTAACTGCCAATATTTGAAAAAAAAAAAAAACAATTTTATGCATGTTTGTAAAACATTGCATTAACCGCAGCTGCCTGCTTAGTCTCACTTTGTCTTTCGCCACAAGCAGACGTATTTTCGGTGATATTAAGAAAAAAACCTTTTTTTTTTTTCTCTTTTATTTTGCTTTCTTCTGTGCGTTTTACTTATCTAGCCTAGATTTTCTTTTGTCTGGGATACATATTAGTATGTGTGTATCTGAATATTCTGAATGAAGCACCTACCAAGTCTGCTGTAAGTAAATTTGTGACAAAAGTTCGTGAGACTGGCATGACAGTGGGACAACACTCATGGTCACGAGAATATGAAGGATTCTGCAGCCGAGACTGTGAGATTCAATTCACGAACATTAACTTTCCATCGATCTCATTAGCTAAACTTTTCACGCACTAGCCTGAGGAGAATTCTGCACAAAGATCTCGGACTATTCGCTAACAAGGACCAATTGACTCCGTTAACCTTCTTGTTTTTGTTTTTTTTTTTTTTTTTTTGTGGGGAACCGTGGAGGATCGATGCACAAGACCAAAATCATCCAGGCAATCCGTGATTTACAGCCCGAAACCATCAACAAGGTCTAGGAAAATTGTAGAGACAGAATGCACTTCTGCGAAGCCAGCCGAGGAAGCCACTTAAACGACGTTGTGTTCCGTCTGGGTTTTCCCCGAGCACTATGCTTTCAAAGAGGGAAACCCCAGAAACAACAAAAATAATTTAAAGTGTTCGAGAACTCTGAATGTTTGGGAATAGGAGCCCCAACCCTACTTGGAACATAACCTTTATTCATGAATAGAACATGCATTGAGGAAACCGATCAGCTTTGTGGTGTAGGTGGTACCTATGTATGTTTGTTACAAATCACCATCTGTGGAGGTAACACATATCTAACGTCGTCGTCCAAAAATCCTCGTAATGTTTAGGTTTCCTATAAGTCGATGTAAGAAATATTGTGCATAGCACATTAGAGTATCCTTGAATTCAAAAGACACCCTTAAAATCGATATGTGATAAAAGAACTTACGGAAATATTTGTTTTTACTAACTTACAAATTGACCTAATGCTACATCTTCTATAAACAGTGCTCCAGCGAAACGGCCAGATGCATTCCTCGCTGTGAATGATCACCAATTTAGCCTTGAAACTAACTTTGGACGCACTATTAAGGTTGGAGACTAATTTTTAAGCCGCACTGCAAGAATGATGAATGGCGGCTCGAACGGATCGATTTTTCCCTCTTTTGGCTTACAGACTTTCATAATCAATTTGCATCTGTATCTGTCTTAACTCATGATAAAGTTATTATTCAAACTTTTCAAATTTTAATACTGGACAACTTTTTGAGGGATTTAAGTAGGAGAATTAAGAGTTTGAAATTTTTTTTTAACTTTTTCACTAAAAAAAACCCCGATAAATCAATCCCCAAAAAAAATTATGGATGAAAAGAAAACAATCATACCTTGTAGTAATCCAGCGTTGTAAAGTTGTTAAAACAAGGTACATTATACAACATATTCCAATGGCGTCAACAAACACCCGTTCAACACACCACTTATATCCACCAAACATACACAAAATAAATCAAAACTAAGTTTTATTAATTTTTCTTTTAAATCCGAAGTTTTAAAAAATTTTATTCAATTTTAAAGAATCACAGAAGCCCTAGCTAACATATTTGATATATCAACTCGTCGCGCGCCGCGCCGTCGGCAAAACGTCAAAATTAAATTATTTTTTCGCACTCCTTATATGACATACGCGAATATTATCCGAATTCCAAAAATTATATAACATGTCACAACACTTCCGAAACAAAAATTAAGAACGCATATCAAACTTTTTTGTTATACATAAATGTCAAACAATAAACAGAAAATATGACCCACATTTGACATTTAATGATGCACTCACTCACTAACTGTATATGTAATTGGGTTTGTTTGTTTTATTAATTCCGTTCTGTTTGAAAAATGATCCGTGTATTCTTAAATGCAGCACTCAATTTGTCACCCAGTTGTCTGATCCCGCCGGGCGTTGCGTTGCCGTCGCGTCGTCACGTCGGTCGGTTGTTCTTCGTTCGTCGTTTTGTTAAACTGGCGACTACGACGAGGCGTGTCATCAATTAATTCTTCAATTCTTGTCCAAAAGGAAGAGACAAGTGTGTCATAGCTTTAATTTTTTTTTTTTTGATTAATTTAGCCTAATGCTGTTGACATGCAAAAAGATTAAACAAACAAATTTAATCCAGTTGTGCTGTTCGGGGATGAGTTATTATTTTAATTATGCAAAAATGAATGAATTGAAAAAAGTCATGCGACCAACAAAATGTGAACACCATTTAGCGGAACAAACGCGGAACAATTGAACACAAACGACGGAAACTGGTTGTAACTTGGAAGTATATAAAATGTATACGAGTGACGACAGCGCGAATGTGGCGATTCTGCATGTGAGAGCGTCCTGTCAAGCCTGCCCCCAGGTAGCACAAGTTAATACTGTGGTCTGGTCAGGCACACTGCATGCGTATTCTGTCTGTCAGAAGCGGTCAGTGTCAATTGGCCGTTTATTTGCTGTGCGGAATCTAGCGATACTAGTCTAAAAAAATTATCTATTTTGGTTTAAAGTTGCATTTAAGGAAGCGTATAGTTGCGTGGCGTATACGCAACATCTACTTATGCTGGATGCATGATTGAGTGAGTCGATTGACAGTTCTCTCAATAATCACTTTCTTCACTACAGCCCAGAGAGATTCTTGGAGATCTGGTGATGTTGGCTAGATTGTTGATTTAATTTTTGCTCTAAAGGGCGTTGAGTTTTATGCATTGCAGTTGCAGAAGAATTTGTTTGATTGTGTTGTATGTGTAAACAAACATTGCCTTATGCAGGAGCACCACCACGCATGAGTGGAAAATTGAGTGCATTCTATTCATCAAAGTAGATGGATAAATTTATTATTATAGGTATTTAGATCTGCTCGTTGGTGGTGATTTTCTTTTTTCGAGAAAATAATATGACATTTATTTGCGGTAAAAATATTGGCGATGTGGATTGTGGACATCATCTAAGAAATTTAATCGTTCAAATTGCTGTTTAAGGAGAGTGTTTATTGAATTAAGAAAAGACAGAATGAATGTAACCGCATACGGAAACTTATTGAATACAAATGTCAGCTTTTCTTTTTCTTGTAAAGTGTATAATTATCGTTAAATCCTTTTGTTTACAATAAATACCCCCCAACTAAATCGAAACTGAAGTTATTTTACGCACTCAGATTTTTTACTTGCGATTATAGGTACCATAAGGCAAGTTATGCATTCGTCGAAAAAAAAAGTTTTGAGATAACAATCAAACATGACATTACGATGATAGCGAAGACGAAAAAAGATGGTCTAAAAATTCTGTCTGTCTGTATGTCTGTCTGTCTGTCTGTATGTAGACCTACAGCCCAAACGGGTGGGCCGAATTGCTTCAAACTTGGTATATAGACTTTTTTAGGTATTGTACAGAGGGGAAATTGAAATTTTTTTTTTAGCTCAAAAAATAACGGTACCTGCCATACAACCGTTATTTTAAAGCTTATTTTTCTCAAAAACGGCTCTAACGATTTTAATTTTAAAAAATCAGTGTTGCTTTTTAGGTACGACCAATCATATGGCTGAAAACAAAGTTTTAAAAAATGGCTAAGAACGGTACTTTCCATAGGACCGTTTTTCTTGCTTTCGACTAACTCGAAAACGACTATACCGATTCTTTCGTAATTTCACACACATATTGCTGTAGGTAGCTCAATTTGTATTGCATACCAATATTTTTGAAAAATATTTTTTTGTATTTTTAAAAGCATTTTTTTAAATAAAATTTAAAAAATTCATATTTTGAAAACTGCTTATTAAATTTGTTTCTAAAAATTTTAAATAAATGTATTTGCTGAATACCTATGAACTGACGTTTTTGAATTTTTTTTGAAAAAAATTTTCAAAAAGTTTTTCAAAAAAAACTTTTTCTCAAAAACCGCTCCACAGATTTTTATAAATTTATTCTCATAAATTCAAATTTATAAAAGAAATAAAATGGCGTACTTTTTTCTCAGCTCAAATTAGTTTAAGTAATTATTTAAGAATTTTGAAAAATTTATTTTTATCAAAATCTCAAGCCCCAAGACCACTGTCACACATTAGAGCAAGTTCGTGCGACCCAGTTGTGCATTTTATTTTCATACGACGCATGTTTGTACATAGGTACATTTGTATATATGTAATAATATATGTATGTATCTACTATTTTTCATTTTTAAAATTACTCAAAGAATAATTAAAAATTTAATTTAATTAAAAAAACAATATGTTCTCAAAACTGTTCTTGCTACTTTTCGTTGCCGAACGTTTGCCTTTAGTTGAGGATTTAACAACGTTAATTATTTTTAATATATTGAAAAAAAGTTAAAAATAAATGTTCAAACAATTAAAAAAAAAATTATGTATTTAAGTACTATTTTTGGGTGCCCTGACAAAAGGCCATAGAGTCATGAAGCCATATTTCGAAATATGGGCTTATGACGCATTTAAAAATGTCATAACACCATAATTTACGTTATGGCCTTATGTCACTTTGCGTAAGCGTCATGAGACCATATTTCTTTTTGCGTCATAAGACCATATTGCATATATGACTGTTACCGAACAAAGATTTTCTTACACGGATTTATATCGCCCACAATAGCAACTGCTATTCAGAGCTTGGGGATAGCTTCCACCAGAAACTATTTATTAGATGGAACGTTTAATATTGTGCCAATTATTGCGGATATAAGCAATTATCAATTGTTCGTTTTACCACATGATAATCATGTAATTTTTACTTGCGATTATAGGTACTATAAGGCAAGTTATGGATTCGTGCAGAAAAAAAAATTCGAGATAACAATCACACATGACATTACGATGATGGAGAAGTCGAAAAAAGTGGGTCTGGGAATTCCGTCCGTCTGACTGTCTGTCTGTCTGTCTGTCTGTCTGTCTGTTCGCGCTTCTAGAGCCTGAACGGATGGTCCGATTTGCTTCAAATTTGGTATCTAGGATTTATTTGGCCGTCCCTCGGAACATATTTTTTATTTTTGCTCTAAGCCCAAAAATAACGGCACCTGCCATACAATCGTGAAGAAAAAAATTGATTTTCTCAAAAACGGCTCTAACGATTTTGATAAAACTTTCCGGATGCTATTTTTGTAAGACAGTGTATCTTTTGGTTGGAAAATGTTTTTCAAAATTTGTCTTATAACGGTACCTCTCATAGAACCAGTATTTTCAAATCAAATTTTCTCGTAAACTATACATTCGATTTCAATAAAATTTTGGCCACAGGAAGTCATTTATAATTTTATTAATATGGCATTTCAAATTTTTCAAAAACTTTTTTTTTTGATTTTTTATAATTTTTTCAAAAAAATTTTTGGTTTTCGAAATATGTTGGAAACGGGTATATTGATTTTTTTTTAAATTATTTTTTCAAATGTAAACTACAGATTGCCATATATTTGCATACCAAAAAAAATTTCAAAATATTTTTTGGAAAAGTTTTTCAAAAATAACCTGGTCGAACGATTTTCAATATTTTTTTTTTCCTAGATTTACGTATAGCTTCGAAATTTTATTGCATACTTTGTTTTTCCGAGAAAACTCTTAAACTAATTTAAAAAATCAAAGAATTTTCGAAATTATTTAAATTTTTTAAATAGCCATATATGCAGCCACAATAAGCAATTGCTTATCATAAGCGCAAGTTCGTGCGACCCAGTCGTGCATTTTATTTTTATTGTAAAAACAAATACCTTAATTTTTTCGTCTGATTGAATCCTTTTGGGGATATATTTTTTAGTTGTTTAAAGTATTATATGTATTTTATTTTCAGGTTTATCCATTTATTTATGTGCTTATGAGCAATAAATCAGAAGATACTGCATGTATTTCAGTTTATTGAAGAAAATTTCTTTAAATTTGAATCAAATTCATTTGTAACTGACTTCGAGAAAGCTTTGAGAAACAGCCTAAAAACGGGTTTTCAGGAGGTTTATTGCACCACTTGTTGGTTTCATTTTTGTCAAGCACTGCGAAAAAGCTTCAAAAATTCCACAATTTATGAGTTTGTTTCATAAGAATAAGGAAGCAAACAGATTATTTAGCAAAAGTGTCATTAGACCACTTAAGACCAAAACAGATAACCGTATGACTTTTTGTAATCAAGCTATTCAAAATTAACCGCACCTAGCTACTTCTTCACAAAATAAAGAAAATTTAGCCAATTTTTTCGAATTTTCATGAAGAAGTAGATTCAATTATTTTTGAATGGCTTGGCAACAAAAAATTCTGGAGCCATATGGTTTTCAATGTTAGACTGAGAACTAATAAGAGAATTGAATACACACAATTTTGAAAAAAAAAAACTTATGTTTTAAAAATCGGTTTTAACCGGGTAACCATATTCATTCTGAACTGAGCCAGGCCAAATTGTTCTGCTCAATTTTCAAGAAGAAGTGTCTATTCACACACGCGCTAATGTCAAACTGGTGCTAGTGTCCTTCTTCAGCGGATTAAAAATTTTTTTTTTGTGCAGATATCTTTCAGACACCTAAAATATATCAACAGTTTCTTGGTTCAAAAAGATGTCAGCAGCAGAAATTTGTGCATGCGAATGGACACTCAAAGCACGTATTGAAAAAACACTATACGACTAGTACGTACGCTCGAACAGTATTCTAAGACCTTTCACGGGAAGTGAATTTGGTTTGTACTGAGGGTTATAAATATGTCCATATGTGACCTTACAAAAATTGATGTATTTTGAAAAGTAGTTCAACAACTATCTACTAAACTTAGAGAATCCGTATCAAAAATGTTTTTTACATTGGAAGAAGATAAAGAATTTGATATGAGATTACTACAGCTTATACTAAGGCAATAATGTATCTCGTTTTAATCTCAACAAATGGTTATTCACCGCATTGTTAAATTTTGTCAATGTCAGGTGTAGATACCATAGGGTAGTTATCTTGGATCCTCTATCCTTTCTTAGATATTAATGATATTGAACCTATTTTTTCAGAATAGAATCTGAAAATATAATACTGATGACATCAAGATTTTCAGGCATATAATATCAAGCGAAGCCGGCTAATTCACTGTGCACAATTCACTGTGCACAATTCACTGTGCACAATTCACTGTGGGGACAATTCACTGTGCACAATTCACTGTGGTACACAATTCACTGTGGCGTGCAATTAACTGTTGTGGACAATTCTCAGTGGTGGGCAACTGTGGTGGAAATATGTACACAGCAGATAATAAGTGCCGAGGCTGCCCACATCTAGAACAACTAGAGTTCGCCCCGTGGTCGAAATTCGACCATTTCTCAATTGGGGGGGGGGGGGGAATGACATAGGTGCTTCATATATACATTCGCTGTTTCCTTACATGGTCCCCTTTCAGAATATATATAGGTTTGGCATATTTGTTTTGATTATGACAGAAAAAAAGGGTGGAAACTGGATTTTTGAACTCCGTATTAATATATTAGATAAGGCGCTTCAATAACTGAAACAATTATTACAATCGGAACCAAAATCTGTTAGATTTTTGTTCTCTGTTTATTGTTTTAATGAAAAAAAAAACTTTGTAAAGAATAATACTAATCCATTGGGAACAATTCACTGTGGTGGACAATTAACTGTGTGCATTTCATTGTGGTGTACTATTCGCGCGCGCGAATAGTACACCACAATGAAATGCACACAGTTAATTGTCCGCCACAGTGAATTGTGTACCACAGTGAATTGTGCACAGTGAATTGTCCCCACAGTGAATTGTGCACAGTGAATTGTGCACAGTGAATTGTGCACAGTGAATTAGCCTAGACCCAATATCAAGCTCAAGCTGGTGATGATAATCAATTGCGAGTTTTTCTTTTTTTTTTCTTTTAGAGATGAACATTCAGAAATTTCAAGATATAAGGTATTTTATTACAAATAGAATAAAGTCAGGTATTGTGGACCACTCCGCTTATCTGGAGCACCAGCATTTTTCAACTCCCACAAATGCTATCGATGTAAAGTTTACCTGCACTACTGCGCAATAAGCTAAAAACATACTTTAGTATTGTTCCAGCAGTCCAGTGGAACGCGTCACGGAGTTGTGCGAAAAAGAAGAAAATCGAAGGCACTAATCATTTTTTTTCCGTAAGTGTTTTTGTTTTTCTCTGTAGCTAATAGGTATAACTTTTTTATATAAAAAGTGAATATGTATTTTAAAGTTCGTATTTTACAAACTTATGTGAAGAAGTCCTGTTTTGTTGTAAAATAGGCCTCTTTACATTAGTGGTCCATATTACAATTTATTTTTTTAAATTATTTTTCATGCGTGTGTTGCCCTATTTGGAAGCTATGGATAGAACTAATCTTAGGTGGACAAGTGGCAACACATGTCTAGCGACAAAACGGATTTGGTCAAAGCTGGATTCAAATCGCTCTAAGACTTTGATCTCTCTGAGCAGACGGCACATTAGCTCCATTATAAGTGTCATTACAGGACACTGCATCATAGGTAGACACGCCATAAGACTTAGCGTGTTCGCAAACGACTTTTGCAGAAGTTGTATGGACGAAGAGGAGGAAGAGACAATTGCCCATCTTCTTTGTACATGCCCTGCACTAGCTCGCAAAAGGAAACTCCATCTGGGAGCATACTTCTTCAACGATAATAGTGATCTGTCTAACGTGGACACTAACTCTCTTTTAAAATTCATTAGAAGCACAAACTGGTTCTGAGTTACTAGGGGGAAACACCCCAAACTCGTGGTATCACAACGGTCCTCTTATGGACTAAGTGTGTTGGTCTTTTCAGCCAACAGCCACTTTAACCTGACCTACCTAACCTGCCATATTTGGAGCCATGAACTTTGTGCTGGGTGTGAAAAACCACTTTTTATTTGTGAGTTTTTTACATCTTAAGCAAATAATTTTAATCCTTTTAGTATAATGGCTAATATGGACCAGGTATTCCATATTACCATAACTACCTATACTTTTTTATTTCTGTTATTTTTTTATAAAGTGAATTGATGTTTTTGTTGTTAGTTTTTTAATACAAATTAACTGATCTTTTTTGTGAAATAAATATCTTAAATAAAACTTACATTGTTTGTGTTTTATTAGTTAAAATATCATTGGTGGTCCATATTGCCTGACTTTACTCTACTAAAAGAGCCAACTCAAAATCTGGCTTCGTTAAAAGCTTGTAAACAGAACTTTCTTGTTCATTCGTGTGTCTACTTCTCGTCCTAAGATATGTGCTTTTCAGGTCTGGTCACCCTATCATTTTTTATTTCAACAAAATTCCAAGCAACATTCTTTACCTATGAGCTCTGTATTGGAGCTCTTCTAATCTTAAACGAGAACATCCCCATCCTGATCATCTCGAACATTTTCAGCTGATTGATCTCGTCTCCTGTGTCACGATCGATTATTTTCAATAGAATCAATCGACCAAAAAATTGGCAATATTTTCTTGGCCAACGAATTCTGGTCACATTTTTTTTTTTTTTTTTTTTTTAATTATTTTATATATTATAACATACCCTGATGTCAAAATGCTTACCTTATTTCCTACAAACCGTGAAAAAGAGGACAAGGAACACGGCCAAATGTCGCGACAGAATTTTTTTTTTCATCTGGCCAGACGACAACATCACCTCGAGAAAAAATTGCTCAATTAGCCAAGAAAGTCATTGAATGTGTTCCAAACCAGGGATGTATGCTTTTGGCCATCCACCATTTATAAGATGTATCCAATCCATGTGCTTTCCAATGTCCGTTGAGTATGCTTGCTTGGTCTTTCGTTGATGGCAGTAAGCCAACCCGTATGTTGTTATGGTTGCGAATTATGAATGTTGTGTTCATTGTCTCGCCAGTATTATCATCGTCCAAGGATGAACCCATATTGATACCAAGAAAGGTTTTTTTTTTTTGATACAATAACCCTGCTGTTAAAAATGTATTCTTCTTCTTTTTTTTTTAACCCGATGTGGTTCAATCAACCGTGTTCTGCCCTTCGTATAAAACGAACAGAAAATGAAAAAAAAAAAACTTTTGGCAACAGAAATTTCGCAATCCGTCTTTCAGGAAAAAATTCTAAACCGTTATAATAAATTTATAAGATATTAGGTTCTATTGACTAAACATGTCAGAAGGTATTAATGTGATGGACATTAGTTGGAGATTTAAGGGGAAGGGATTTATAAAAAATGCACAAGGACAAGGCCAACGCAGGAAGAATAGCGATGCTATAACGCTGATCATTCTGAAGTTTATTAGACGTGGAAAGTACAGGGTGCTGCTTTTTGTTTTGTTAATCTCACCTGACAATCTTTACCTGGTTCTTTAGACGGTTTTATGTTCCTCTTACACTTTCTGTCAAGTTCCATTATTTGAAACCTTAAACAGTATTATTTGTTGTTGTTAAAAATGACTGTTTTAAAAAAATGGCAATTGTCCTTCAAGTTAGTTTACCTCAAAATGAGTCATTTAGGAAACCCTTATTAGATAATTTGCAATCCTTTCTTCTGAGTGGAACTCCAGAAAAATAAAGTGACTGGATCGTACGATCTTGATCTAATGTGTTAAAATGGTTTTGGGGCTTGAGATTTTCGGAAAAAAAGCATTGACAAAATCAAATGAAATTTTATTAATCACTTAAAAATCAATAGTTTAAACGTTTTTTGGAGAAAATGAAGTAAGCCATCAAGTTTCTTTTGCTTTTTTGAATTTTAAGGAATTTTTTTTCAAAATCGTTAGACGAGTTTTTTTTTCAAAAAACGGTTTTTTTGAAAAAATTTTCGAAAACATATTCCAAATTTTTTTTGAGAACGTTAACATCTAGCAGTAGTTTTTATCAGAAAACAAAACTTTGAAAAAAAAACAAAAAATTAAAAAAAAATGTATTTTTTTTTTTTAACTCAAAAAAAGTTGTTGTTGAAAAACCAAAGAATTAATTTTATTTTGTTTATAAAAGAGCTTTCACATTAAAATTTTCATCGAAATCCGTGAAGTGGCTTACGAGGAAATCTATTAAGAAAAAAATCTTCCTATGGGAGGTACCGCTATAAGACTTTTTCTGAAAAATTTGTTCCAACCAAAACATAAAATTTACTCAAAAAACACCATTCAGAAAGTTTTATAAAATCGGAGCCGTTTTTGAGATAAATGAGTTTGGAGCTAAAATGCTAACTCCAAAAACCCCTCTGTATATAGGACATCATAATCATACTATGTACCAAGTTTGAAGGGAATCGGCCGAGCCGTTTAGGCTGTATGTACCAGATGGACAGACAGACAGACAGAATTGTCCAAACAAAATTTTTTTACGAATGCATAACTTGCCTTATAGTACCTATAATCGCAAGTAAAAATTCCATTTTTAAAGGAAGTTTTTGTACCTGAACTTGGAGTTGTACAATACACAGGTGAAGTACGGTGTCTGTATTTATTATCTATAGCACTCCCAATGAGAGAAACGTTTGGTGCGACATCTATGGACGAAGTTCACAAACACTTGATTGGTGAGTTAGCAGTGGTTTTTGTCTAGATTGTCATGGAAAGCAAAAACAACAATAGAAGACATTTGATTTAAAGTAGATAAGATAACTAGCGCCTCCATTGACGAAGTTCGGAACTAAAAAAACATGTTCCATAAAATTACTATAAAAATGTATATACAACGCCTATGCTCCTGAAAACTAAGAAGAAGAAGAAGAAGTAACCATGTAATTTGAATGGTGTCTTCTTTCATTGAATCAACACATTATCTTCTTGGCACTGTCATGAATGAAACGTGCTTCGAGAAATATGAACAAACAATTCCGTTCTAGTCAGTCTCAGCACATTACAGTACAACTTTGAAAAGGTAATTTTTTCTTAGAGGCATAGAACTTTAAGTTGGCATTACTGTTTTCATTGACAGCCATTTTCTCATCGGCCTTGTGATTTATTTTTAGTTTGATTTGCCATTTCATCATGAATCGACTGACGCCTGCAAATTGTGCAGATTTATTTAGAAAAAGCAGTTCGCCTCCAAGATCGTGTGATGTCGCTAGTCAAAGCCGATAAGCTATAGAGCATATTTACGACTTGGAAAACAGAATTCGACGCGCGTTATTGCCGATATGAGAATCCAAATTCTGCAAAGAGTGATAGAAAATTGGACCTCAAGATCAAACTACATTGGAGCCTGCTGCGGTGGCCATATGCCTGAAATCTTGTTATAGTCATGTCAATCCATAAGTATATAATTTATGCGCCGTAAGAAATATAGGAACAAGTATAACATTTAATGAAAAAATGGACTAAATACTTGTGCCTCAAGGAACGCACATCAGTGCACCTTCTAGTCTCACTTCGGAAAGTCGAGAGATGCCATTTCGGAAGTAGTTTGAAGTCGAGAGATGGCTTGTTTAGCCGCACTTAACTAATGTGAAATGATGTAACCGGATCAAGTCTTCTTTCCACTTTGATATTCATGATATTCAGGCATTCAGAATAACTCCTTTTTATTGGTATAAGTATATAATTTTCCCACTATGTCAAAGCTTGTTAATAAAAGGATAACCTACGCACCTTTGTCAAAAACTGCGGTTCTACCTTCTGCTTGCCCTATTTATATTAGACATAGACTTTAAAACTGCCATGCAAAATAAAAATTGCTTCTACCATTGCGACATCTGATATCTGCCAAAACCACATTCTTTTAAGGTTATGAACTCCTTAGCCGTCATTGCCAACTATACTTTCATAAAAAAACACACCATAAAATTAAATTAGACTTGCAAAAATGAAGTGGGTAATTCTGCCACGGGCACTTGATGTCACTCATAACGTATAGAAACAAATTGAACTCAACTCAATATTTAAACAGCCATTTTGAAATTCTTCATACTAATACGGAGGCAATTTTACCAACACATTCTCCCCACGACCTCGAATCCTTACAACATATGATTTTGATGTGGGTGGCAACTTGAAATCCAATTGGGTTTCATATATCTTTTTGGTTTCCCCATTCCGGAAGGACAATTACAAAAGGAAAAAACCTGCGCAGTGAGTTCCAAGTATTCCAACAACAACAACAAAATAGGGATACTCCCTCTTTCATGGACAATGAATTCAGCCATTCTCCATGGATACGTCACTATCGTCACTTTCCATCAAGCAAAATTAAACTTTTTTGTAATACGATTCAGGTGGACACCCGGAAACATCTTTCATTCATAAAATCGAATCGAAAGACATGAATCGAAGTTAAAGTCCTCTTCTCTAAGCCGACCGACCACACAATGTAAGGAATTTTATATTGCAAAAACTCACTTGCATCCATAAGTCGATTGTGAAAGGTTTATATTGAAGGATTTGTAATTTTTTAAACTTCTTATTTTTTTTTATATATATAAAAGCTGCTCACCTTGGATACATGACATCGTTCTACCTGTTTTTTTTTTTTTTTGTAAGAGAGGGGACAACGACAAATACCAACTTCGTGATGAACGCGACCGAGTTCGATTTTAGTAGGAAAAAGGGAACAGAACAACAACAACAAAACATGGAGTAGCATTAACTGGCGAAAAGAACATGGACATGGACCGTGCCAATATTGAATGGCTGCTCCGGTTTATAAATCGATTGATGTCAGTATAACCAAAGATGACGGATTTTCGTTTCATTTGCTTAAGATATTTTCGGACCACCTTGGTTGCTAAAGCTACTTATTCAAAGGTATATATTGCATATGTATGGATGCAATTCTACAAGGGCATGGAATGGTGTTATGGATTGAGGAGCACGAAAGGTGGAGTCTGGGCAGAGTAATAGAGAAAGGTTAACATGCAAAAGAGGCTTACTGAATGAAACTTTCTTTTAAGAGATGGGCGTATTGTAGATACATAAATCATCAAGACATCAAGCATTTGCTGGCTTTTTGCTCTTGATGATTTGTTTGCTGGTTTTTGTGGTAAATTTGACGCTACCACTTCAGACAGAAGGATACGGCTACTATTGTACCTAAGAGCGTAAATGAATTCAGGGGACAAATCTTTTTTCGCACCCGTACAGTTCCAAAAGGACTTGCATGAAAGATCTCGATATACACAAATCCGCTGAGATCTTCTATTTGTCCTATTTTACATTTACAACTTTATTTCAGGGTAGATTGCATTTATTAAGGCCATACTAAAAAGTTTGTACCCTTACCCCTCAAACTAACAACCACTTCTTGCACAAACACCCCTCCAAGGTCATGCTTATAAACTATCTAATATGAAGCGAAAACTTTTAATTGACCGGGGCAGTAAGGAGTTTCCATCGCAATTCGTGCACTGGTGATATCTCATACAACATTGGGAATAATCCTTACATCCTTATTTCAAAAGTTTAGCAACATGCTCTCTTAACGAAAATGCTTGCATTTGGATTAAACGAACCACATCTTAGATGGATAAGAAGTAACAGCTCGGACCGTTCCATACGCATAATGAACTTTTTTCAGTCACATATTCATCAAATTAGTGCTGGGGATCCCCAAGGTTAGATTTGTTTACCCTCTTTTTTCATAAAGATAAATGATTTTCTGTCTTAGTTATCGTATCCACTTAATTGAATCGCTAACAACAGTACCCTCAACTTTTCATACCACAGCCCTGTTTTTCGGATTTGGAATTGCAACGAAAGCGTATATGATAAGCTAATTAAATTCTGATCTTTGCAGCTTTGTCCAAGGGGGAATCTTCAAACGTGTGGGCTTCAATGCTTGAAAAAGGTATGTTCTAGATATGTGTTATAAAAACCATATCCGGCAAATTGTTTGGGCTTAACAGAATGCTCCATGAAATAGTTCTCAGCATCTGATCTGGTTACGACCGACGAGGTATTCATTGGGCCAAAGCTTGTGCATAATTTTCATATCAAGACACATGGTCGGAAATGGCCGTTGTGAATTTATTTACGGGCTTCTTTCAAATAATCCATAACGCACTTAGAGATATGTGGCCTAGCATTGTCCTGCATCAGTAAGACGCTTTTACCAATAAATGGTGCGAATAGAACGCCTTATTCTTCGAGTATATTGTTGGCATAGTAGCTAGAATTTACCGGAAGTTCCACTCAGGGAAAATCCTGCCTAAACCATGAACGAACCTCCAAATAAGTTTTCCCGTTGAGTATCTCGCACCTGATAGTCGTCTCCAGCCTCTATAACGTCCATCTGGAGATATCAGACAAAATATGGGCTCATCAGTAATCAGAACTCTATTCCAGTCAGCCTCGGTCCAAACTTGGTAAGTGCTTGTAAGCTCTAATCGGCATCGTTTGTGCTCTACCCTACCCTTAGCTGCGGTAATCGAGCGGGTCTTTTTGCTCTCCCACAGCCTTCCACTAATCGTCACCTAACCGTTTGAGCATTCACAGTTGTTCCCCTAACCGTTTTGAGCCTGTGAGACTGTTCAGCCGCTGTTTGATTTCAATTTCGAAGACTTTGATGTATCAAAAATATCAGTCATCTCTTGCGGAAGTTGCTTTCGGCCGACCTTAATATTGACGCTTAGTGAGGAAGTTTGTTCCTCTGAAGATGGCTTTTGTGACAAAACAAATTAATCAATAAAATACCAAAGAAACAAATAAAATATTAGACTTTCCAAAAAAAGCAGCATGTTACCATAATGATAAAATGGGTCGAACAAACTTGTTCCACTTGTGACAGTAGTCGTATAGGGTTTTCACACGGTTTTCAGCAAAAAGTTTACGAAAACCTGAAAATCATTCACACCGAACTTTTCAAGTTTTAGATTGACATTTCACATATTTTTGACAGCCGACTGTCAAATTTTGCATTATTACATTTTCTTAACTTGAAAATATAGTCGTATTATTTCTTAATTTTGTGAAGGACATGTCCCAATCGTTCAATCCAAATGAGCAATGACAATGGAGGCGTCATCTCGTATTTGAATAAAATGGGGAAATCGCAGTGAAATACCTTTCTCCGGGTTTATAACTCCTATGGCCGCTTTGTGGGCTGGACTGAGAGACAGATCGGCACACTTGGTTTCCCAAACTTGAACAGCGTCGAACAATTCGTCTGGCTCGAGTTGACGGTCGTAGCGGTAGTAGGACTTGGGTGTTTTGATTACGTGCTGCTTAAAGAACACGGCATGTGTCTGGAGGTCTTCATCGCTGAAACCTGAAACAAGAGGATGGAATATTTCAATGTTAGGGGAGTTGGGTAACTGTGGTGCTTTGCAGACTTACCTGTTCCTATTTTACATAACTCTGGTTCTCTTTGTGTTCGGCATCTTTACGTTTCCTTGTGCTCAGGATTTGGAATGGATTTTCAGTGTGAAAATATTTTCACAAAATGATGGCAGCTGTGTTTGATTTTTTTTTTTTTACGTTTTTAATTATTTGTAGGTGTTTTCATTGTATATAAAATTAGTTTCACAACAAGATTAGGTGTGTTTACTTTGTATTCCAACAAGTTTTCGACAGTTTTAGTCGTTTTATAAAATTTGTGATGAGCAAAAATGTATGGTAAAACCAGTGTTTTTGTTCAGGTTTTGGGGTTTTTTTTTCGCGAAAGCCCCGGTTTAGATCGGTGTGAAAATCCTTTAGGGCTTGAGACATTGAAAAAAAAATTATTTTTTCTTAAGCAAATACTTAAACAGATTTGAACTGTAAACATAAGCGAGAGCTACAGTACGTTTGCAGCGAACTGTTGGATACCCTATTCCCTATATTTTTGTATGCGTATGCGTCTGCCTCCCGCAGGCCGCAGGCCGCAGCCCGCCGATATTTCAGTTTCAGAAACAAAATTCTTTTTTAGCAGACAGAAAAAAATTCAATAACATTAATTTTATGTGGTGTGATGTTCAATTAGTGCTGGCACAGTAAAAAAGGCGTGCGCCACGCCCAAAGTTAAAACTTTTAATTGCCAAGGCAATTAGTATGAGCTCAGTGACATTCAATTTTATTCTTGCAGATCGATTTGAACAAAACAAGACAAAACTTAAATTTTTAAAAATTAGATTTTGAATGGAAAAAGCGTTTATGGGTGTTTTTAACAATTCTTGAACCACACTCTACTACGTAACAAAGAAATATAAATCTAAATGTTCATCTTTTTACTTCAAAACTGCGACCGATAGTTAAAAAACGTTAAAAAATTAATGCATTATACGACTTTTGACGGAAACGCCCCTTAAAAGTGGGCGTGTCTTAAAAATTTGAAGCACTAACTGAGCTTTGATCAGTATTTAGGCATATGTGTAAAACTACAGCTTAATCGAAAAGCTTTTAAAGAATCTTACCTGAACAAAGGTATTTTATCAAAATCCCGCCTTCAAAAGTGGGCGTATTGAAAAACTTTACACAAGAAAATGTAGAGACATATTTATCAAATAACGAACGGAAGGAAAAAGGTTTAAATTGAATATTGGAAGTACCTTAAATATTTGAGACTACGTTTTTCGTTCTTTCATGAAAAGTGGGCGTAAGCCACACCCAAAATTCAAAAATTTCTTTTCATACACAAACTTTTTAGTTTCTTTTAAGAGACGCAAAATTTTGGCTTGCGGAATCATTATAAATGTAGCGTTGACGGCAGGAACACCCTCTACTCTGTTTGCACCTTAAATCAACAACACTAATTTACTCGATTATCTTTATTGAACTTCTTTTATAATTTGCTTTCTTAAAACATTCTTTAAACTGTTAGCTTAAGCTTAAAGTATTTGGAACAAAGGTTAAATCTTTCTCTTTTATAATCCAGCCGTCAAGCAGTAAAGCCGTGATATAAAGCTGTTATGTAATTAATAATTTATCATCTGACTTGCGTATAATCTTTGATCAACTTTCTTTTTTTTTTTGTACTAATTAAATGAATTTTTATTAAATATTAAATTGTAATGAATTAATAATTGGTCACTCTCTTATTTTCCTACATATTTGGGGGCTCAACTATCCTATTTAATTAGTCTTTTTATTGATTATGCTTAAAAATTTAACCGTCGAACAACTTAGAGCAATATTATCAAGGCTATCGCTAGACACAAGAGGTAACAAAGCTGCACTGATTGCTCGTTTAGAGAATCACACCGAAAAGTAACAAGACGATTCAGACAGTTCGGAAAGTTTAATAGACGGGTTTGAAGACGCAGAAGAATCAACGTTCGGAGAGGACAATATGACAGAGAACGATACTAAAAAAGAAGAGGATGCTGAAGCCACTTCATCGTGTCGAATTGCTGTGAAAGATATCGATAATTTGGTATCAAAGTTCAGCGGAGATGATAACCTTTCAGTCACATCGTGGTTTAAAGAGTTCGAGGAGCTTTCTAAATTGTTACAATGGTCCGAGGTAGAGAAATATATTATAGCTAAAAAACAATTAAGAGGTTCTGCACAAAGTTTCTTAAGAACATGTGTGTGTACGTCGTACAATGATTTCAAGTTAAAACTCAGTAGTGAATTCAAGGTTAATGTGTGCAAAGCTGACGTTTATAATCAATTGCAACGTCGTAGAATGCAGAAAAACGAAAAATTCCGCGAATATATTTATAAAATGCAAGAAATTAGTCAATTGGCAGACGTCGATGAAAAGTCTCTAATTTTTTACATTATAAATGGTATCCCAGGTCGCGAAGAACATAAAATCATGTTATATAACGCGAAAACAATATCTGAGCTGAAGGAACTTTATGAAACATACGAAAAATATAAATGTAAAATCAGTGGTACGGGTTTTGGGGGTTTTGGCAGCAGCAGCGGTAGCAGCGGTGGTTTTGGTGGTAGCAGCAGCAGCAACAGCAGGAGTTCGAGAGCACCAGGACAACCTTTCACAAGGAAAAACGACAGCAGGCGCCCTTCAGAGCATTGTTTTAATTGTGGAGCTACAGATCATCAGAGAAAAGAATGCAAAGAAGAAACCAAGTGCTTCAAGTGCAATGGAAAAGGCCATATGTCCAACACGTGCACAAAAAATGCAGGTTATGTGCGAAAAGAAACTTACTCCATATCGATTCCAAATCATAGAACTATTTTAATTAATAATGTTTCTTTCCAAGCTTTGATTGACACAGGTGCCCAGATGTCCCTTTTGAGAGAAGACGCTTTTACGAAATTGGGAAAAACACCGCTTCACAACACCAAAATAAAGCTTGTGGGATTGGAATCAGCGAAGTCTCGATCGATTGGCAGTTTCGATGCACACGTGGTTGTCGACCAGATAAGTATCCAATCACCTATCCTAGTAGTGAACAACTCAGCTATAACCTTTGAAGCCATTATTGGAAGCGACATCATATCACAAGCGAAGGTGGTCTTTGATAAAAATGGTCCGACATTTTATGAACTGGAAGCTGATAATTTCATCATGCAAGTGGCCGTGAAAATAAAGAGATAGACGTTCCTTTGAAGTACGCTGAAGGCATTCATCGCCGAATACAAAACTATAACCCTATTAAGAAGAAAAGCTGTCCGATTGAAATGAACATTATGCTGGAGGATGAAATTCCAGTTTTCGCAGCACCTCGTCGTCTTCCTGCGACCGAAAAACAGGTGGTTAAGCAGCAGGTGGAAACGTGGTTGAAGGATGGAGTGATACGCCATTCTAATTCACCTTACAGCAGTCGTGTCGTCGTCGTTAAGAAGAAAAATGGATCACATAGAGTGTGCATTGATTTTAGAAAATTAAATATTAAAACTATTAGAGACAGTTTTCCATTTCCATTAATTGACGTCGTTTTAGATAATTTGTCAGATGCATCAGTTTTCACAACACTGGATTTAAAGAACGGCTATTTTCACGTCCCTGTAGCCGAAACAAGCAAGAAGTATACAGCCTTCGTAACTGATGATGGATTATTTGAATTTAATTTCACACCGTTTGGGCTCAAAAATTCTGGTGCAGTGTTTGTTCGATACATCCAAGTTATATTCCGTGAGCTGGTGAGTAAGAAAATTTTAGAACTTTACGTCGACGATCTCATCATTTGGGCAGAAACTGAGGAGGAGAACTTAAGAAAATTGGACATGGTTCTGGATGTTGCAGCTGAGTTTAATCTTGTCTTTAACTGGCCAAAGTGTAAATTTCTGCAGCGAAAAGTCGAATTTTTGGGCCACGTTATCGAGAAAGGCACAGTTCGCCCATCAGTGGAAAAAACTAAAGCCATCGAAAATTTTCCCGAGCCGAAAAGAGTGAAAGACGTCCAAGCATTTCTCGGCCTCAGTGGATTTTTCCGGCGATTTATCAATGGGTATTCGCTTATAGCCAGACCTCTTACAGATTTGACGAGAAAAGAGACCAAATTCGTTTTTGGTGCACCTCAGCGAAAAGCGTTTATAACACTAAAAAATGCTTTAACTAATAATCCTCTTCTCGCCCTTTACAGACAAGATGCCACAACGGAGGTTCATACGGACGCATCCCAGCTGGGCATAGGAGCCGTTCTGCTGCAAGAAGATTATGATGGGAAGCTGCATCCTGTATTTTACTTCAGCAAGAAGAATTCCCCAGCAGAAGAGAAAACACATTCTTACATCCTAGAAGTCTACGCCGTGTATAAAGCCTGTGAGAAATTCCGAGTTTACCTTTTGGGAAAAAAATTTAAAGTCGTCACCGACTGCATTGCTTTTCGACAAACCGTTTCAAAGACAGACTTACCAAGCTCCGTAAGTAGATGGATTATGTACTTACAAGATTTCGATTATTTTGTAGAGCACCGACCGGGTACGCGCATGGCGCATGTCGATACCTTAAGCAGATATCCCGTTGTTTACGTATTGCAGCCTGAACTGTTGGTGAGGTTAAGGAAAAACCAAGAAGAAGATGATTTCATAACTTCGGTGAAAGAGATCCTGAAGCAGAAGCCGTACGATAATTTCTTAATCAAAGGAGATCTGTTATTCAAAGAAGAGAATGGTTACGAACTTTTGGTAGTTCCACGTAATATGGAAAAAGAAATTATTAAATTAAAACACGACCAAGGTCATTTCGGCGTTTCTAAAACATGTGCACTAATTTCACAAGAATTTCACATTGCAAAGTTGAAGCAAAAAATTCAGAGCTGCATAGACAGCTGTGTTAAGTGCATTTTAGCCAACCGCAAATCTGGAAAACAAGAAGGGTACATCGAGCAGCTAGATAAAGGAGAAAAACCTCTCGACACTCTTCACTTGGATCATATTGGTCCTATTGACATCACACAAAAGCAGTACAAGTACATTTTAACAGCTGTAGACGGATTTTCCAAGTATACATGGATTTTTCCTACTAAAACTGTAGCAGCAGATGAAGTACTAAGAAGATTGAAAGAGCAGCAGCAGACGTTCGGTAATCCTCGTCGTATTATCACCGACCGTGGAAGCGCTTTCACCTCAGAAGCTTTTACGGGTTACTGCAGAGATGAGAACATCAAACACATTTTAATCACAACCGGTATGCCACGAAGCAACGGCCAAGCTGAAAGAACGAATCGTGTCATTTTAGAAGTGCTCAAAAGATTGTCGGCAGCATCACCAGAAAAGTGGTACAAATTCGTTGGAATTGTTCAAATTGCCATGAACAGCACTTTTCACCGTTCTATCAATCGTACACCGTTCGAGGTACTATTTGGAGTACCCATGCGCAAAAAAGAAGATATTAAAGTCAGAGAAATAATTCAACAAGAATTCACAAACAATTTCTGTGATGAAAGAGAGCAGCTTCGATTAGATGTCCGCCAGCAGATCGAAAAAGTTCAAGCCGAAAATAAAACTACATTTAACAAAAAACGAAAAAAACCACGAGAATACGCTATCGGAGATATAGTCGCAATAAAGAGGACACAGTTTGTAACTGGTAACAAATTATCTTCTCTCTTTCTAGGTCCTTATGAAGTGACATCCAAAGGTAGAGGCAACAGATATTCGGTCAAAAAATGTTCACCAGCATCAGAGGGCCCAAATATTACAAGAACCAGCAGCGAGTTTATGAAGCCTTGGTATAAGGGTGACGAAGAATCATCATCATCCGAGACGGACGATTTGCAGGATGGCCGGATGTAGCGTTGACGGCAGGAACACCCTCTACTCTGTTTGCACCTTAAATCAACAACACTAATTTACTCGATTATCTTTATTGAACTTCTTTTATAATTTGCTTTCTTAAAACATTCTTTAAACTGTTAGCTTAAGCTTAAAGTATTTGGAACAAAGGTTAAATCTTTCTCTTTTATAATCCAGCCGTCAAGCAGTAAAGCCGTGATATAAAGCTGTTATGTAATTAATAATTTATCATCTGACTTGCGTATAATCTTTGATCAACTTTCTTTTTTTTTGTACTAATTAAATGAATTTTTATTAAATATTAAATTGTAATGAATTAATAATTGGTCACTCTCTTATTTTCCTACATAAATACCATTTATTTACAAAAACAATTTTTTAATAGTTTCTAGTAAAAAGTGGGCGGTCAGCCACGCCCAAAATCAAATTTATTGATTTCATACACAAGATGTTTATGTGCAAGTAATGCCCACAAAATTTAATGTTTTTCTCTTTAATATAACATTTGTTATTTTATAAAAACAATATTGATGGTTTTGTATGAAAAATGGGCGTCCGCCACGCCCAAACTGAAATATTTTTATATAATTGAAAGAAGGTTTACCTAAAGCTTGCGTGTGCAAAATTTAAGCGTTATGCTTCTATCGTAACTGTAAAAAAACATAATTTAATTTTACCAAATTGAGGTTGTTCAACAAAAATGGCGATTGTGGGCGTGTTTGTGGGCGGATTTTACTGGTTCAAGAACTTAGCCTTACTCTTGAACCAAAGATTATATATACCAAATTTCAGCTTTCTAGCTCAAAAATTGCGACCTCTAGAGAGTATACATACGGACGGACGGACGGACGGACGGACGGACGGACGGACGGACGGACGGACGGACGGACATGGCTAAATCGACTAGGCTTTTGATTCTGAGTCAGAATATATATACTTTTCTATACCTAACGGTATTATTTCTCTATGTTACAAACTCCACACCAAATACAATATACCCATTCTATGGAATAGGGTATAAAAAACCGAAGGACAACATTAATTTCCACCAAGATTTCGAAAGAACCGGTTAAGTCGTTTCCAAGAAAGTCTATAAAAAACTCGGTCCTATAGAACGTTAGCCATTGCAATATTTTTTTTATTAAAATTTTATAATATGAAAGGTACCGTTAATTTTTGACCGAAAAACGGAATTTTTAGACAATTTGTCCGTCCTCGCTATCATGTCGTGTTTGATTGTTAACTCAAAACTTTTTTTTTTCATAATGCATAACTTGCCTCATAGTACCTGTAATAGCAAGTAAAAATGTTAGTGCACCACATTTTTTGTAACTCAGTGTAAGTAGTTAAAAAATATATGTTGTTAGTGAAAAGAAATAACTTTCAGTATGAAGCGGAATTTTAATTGAATCGGAATTTATAAAAAGATCCAATTAATTAAAGTCAACCAGATATGTATATAATGCCATAATTTGATTGTTGAATTCTTAGTGCAAAATCAATACTTAAAACTTCAAAGGGTCTGTTGTCCATCTTCTGAAAGTAGATTTGTATGTGTACATACATATATGTATACACAAGTCAGCTATACTTTAAACGAAAATTCTTCATATGAACCTGATAAACACCTTTGAAGTGCTGCTGAAACGTCCTTTAATTGAGCTGCAAGTGAAATGTGCATGAAACTTAAAACGAGGAAGTTACCTTGAGTTCATTTCATTTTCCTTTTCTCCATGACATAGCATACGTAAGGTATAGTTCTAAGCTGAGTTAAGGAACAATTTCCTTCCTCAAACCTCAACCCAAACGAACATAACTTGGAATGATTGAATGACCAGTGATGTGTACATAATTCTGCAAGGACTAATAACCATTCAAATGGAAAGAAAAAACAACTATCCGGCTGGGAATTGTTCCTGGGTGATTTTTTTGTTTTCAACGAATTTCGAAAAAGGCAACTTGAAGTCAGTAAAAGTGGTTTGATATGTTTACTCAGAAGCCAGAGTTCCAACGAGTCACCCCAAACATGAACGAAGCCGTTTAATTAACAACACTCCTCATTCTATAATGCCATCATATATACGAAATAATGTCCGCAGAATTTTTGAAGAGTTGGATGAGATGCACCGGAAGCACTTTCTTCCAATTTTCTACTTTAAATGGCTCAATGTTGACAAAAGCAAAAAAAAAAAAAAAAAATCTCAGCTGTTCCATGTGGCAGACATGACAAATATTTATCTCCTCGAGTCAAAGTCAATATCCAAAAAGGATCATCAACACTAGCAGTGTGTTTTGAAAGGAACATCATCATCATAAGGCGAATTTCCCACGTTTCTGTTTTGGTTCTTCAATTAAACTTTTTGATGTTTGTATTGTTCCTATATTATGATGCACTCTCATGAACCATAATGTAGTTGTTCTAGTTGACGTTCCATTAAGGGCAAATAGGACAAAAGTCTTCATTGTGAGGTTTTAATTGTGAATGAGTATAAACACAAAACACTGCCAGCTATTGTTATTCCTTGTGCGAGTGCGAGGGGTTATTGTATTTTTGGAGAAATTGACTTGTAGTGGATGCGGTGTTCAAAAGGCCATCTTTAAGGGTGATAGGCTAAATAGGTGGTGAAATGTTCCATATGCTTTCTTTTTGGGCGAAAAGTGCTCAAGATCAAATCAAGAGTGGTTTTTTGATTTCACGGAATGCAAAATGCAAACAGTTTCCAATTTGAATGTTCGATCAAGTCATTCGAAGAGATTGTAAGTTGGAATCGAAATTTTTTCACGATCGCAGTCGAAGTTTCTTCTCTTAATTGTTCCATTGTTTAAGACAGCATTTTATTCTTTTTTAAAATACTTTTCCTCCACTTTAAGTCTTCCTTCAAGAAAGAATATTAATAACTACAGGAAGACTTGTAAATAATTGACCGCTGAAAACAAGCAATTAATTTAACATAATTTACTGACTTTACTTTACAAAAAAAAACAAAGTCCTTAAAAAGTAATTCCCAGATGAGTAATATCCATACCTTCATCCCATCCCATACTCCACTTGCCAACCAACGCCAAACACATCTTCACTCTACTCAAGATTGTATCTCAATCCACTGCGTCAGGCAGACGTATCGATTGATATTAATCATGTTTTACATAAGTTCTATGGCGCACGAGAATGTCACGATAGTTTCAAATATCTGTCCAACATCCAACTGCCAACTCGTAACGAGTTTACCATCTTCGACCACCCGTTAAACAATTACATTAATTTGACATTACCAATAAACCAAATCAAAAACAATCTGATGGTTTAAAGACATGATGCAAAGGCAAGGCCAAGTATAGGTATAGTTGAGAGTATGGAAGAGGATACCTTACCTTTCCTACCTATATACAATATTATAAAGACAAAAGAATCTACGATCAGTAAAGGATTAACTATCCCCATCCAAATGACAGAACCATAAAAATTCAAATCCACAAACACTTTGTGACAAATATCGTAGATAATCACGATGCCAATAAAATGTGTCAGTTAGGATTTTCACTCAATTACTACTTCTTATAGGCTTGGGGAGATCTTTTAGAGCTCACTCTTTTTATAGTAAAAATATACTCCGAAGAGATCCTATGTATAAAATTCGTGATATGGAAAAGTTAATAAAAAAAACTGCATAGGGAATTATATACGTCAGCACTGAAATACACTATACCCTATAACCATTTTCTTATTTTAGTATTTTTATTTTAGTTGCTGAACATTCAGTGCGAAATGGATTTATTCTTCATCCCTATGTCATTTTGTATTTCCATCTATTAGCCTACTGCTACAGTCGAACGTTCGACCCATTCAACATGCGATGATGCAGTAATATTGCGGGACAAATACTTCCAAAACCGAATACCGAAAGTCGTTAGAGTTCTTCTTCTGCATCACAATCTCGCTACCGTGTAAATTTTCTCTTCTTTAACCTACAAAGGGTTTTTTAAGTAAAGAAAGAAAGTTCTACAACGAGTAACTGCTGGAACACAATGGAGCCGGAGCCGGATCCGAAATCGCATCCGTATCGCATGTCAAAATATTGAATACACACGAATTCAATGTTGTGAACACAACGAGACGGATCCGCAAACGCAGCCGCAAACGGCGACGGACGAGTTGGCCAACTTTTAATAAATAGGTGCGTATTTTTGACATTCCATTCAAAAAAACAGAGCAACGTGCTAATAAAATCCTTTTAGAAATTAGGTCAGGGTACAAATATATAAAATAGACTATACATGATGCGATATATGTTTTATCATCTATTATATTCATATATATGTATGTTTTTCAGTGGAAATTGTAAGAAAAAGGAGGAGTACGCACGACTCCATTGTGGGCACTTCTAATTAGGTACGTACGGCATGCGATACGGTTGCGGGTGCGGTTCCGGTTGCGTTTTTCTATTGTGTTCCAGCAGTAAAGGGTTGCTATGCATTAACTTTGCAGGACCCTATTTTATCAGATGAACTGAAAAGTAGGTTGCCACCATACACAAATTGCAGAGTTCGTCGTTGACGTATCTTCTCCAAAGATTGTATACACATTTATATAGGGCCGGAAATCAATTAAAGACTTTTCGCTGAAAGCAACTCATCCGATCTTGATAATATCCATGACTCAACAACATTAAGAAAAACTGGGATAGTCTGGTTTTCAAAAACAGAGAGCTCAGCTTAATTTGCCAACCATATTGATTGGGATTTAGGTATAATTGGATTGAAGTTTGTAGCATGCCCTGATTTCAGCTTGCCAAAGAATTTATCGCAATTTGTATTGCATTGAAACTTAATTTGACGGAAGATTAGACCTGATTGGATGATTTTCGAAGTTTTTGATTGCATTTTGCTATATATGCTGCGGTATACATAAGTGCAACTTTGTGGAACTGGTTACATTAGAATAGATGAACATTTTTAGAACCTTTTCATACCATTCAATTTGAAGTTTTTGTCGATATTAACACTCTGCACAAACTGAATAAATGTACTTTGTTTCCATTTCCCATGAACCAATTAAAATGAGATTTTAATGTGTTCACCAGATAATTTCCAATGTAGGAAGTTCGTCATTACAAAACTGAGCCAAACCACATAAACCACATGATTCAAATCACTAACCTAAACTGCTATCTATTGGAAAACTTCATTGACTGTTAAGTTTTTGTTTAGTTTTTCAATATCTTTTAAAAAAAAAGAACTCAAAAATTACCTTTTTCGGAATCCATTAGTGGAGAACTGATTAACGCTACTTCCGTAATAGTCCAATCGATAGGTACTTTAAAGTTTAAAAAGGTCAGAACTAAATGAAACTTGGGGATTTTCTAGAGGGATAGAAAAATTACATTGGTAATTTTTTGACCTCGATGGCCTTTGCTAAAATAGGAGGGGGAGGGGGCTGCAAATGTTTCAACCTTGCTCCGGTTTTTCCTCAATAACTTTTTTTCCTTTCGTTTCGTCGTACGGAAACATTTTTTTTTTGTAGAGCATATTTTGTCGATACAAACATTATGCCAATTTGTTACCGCGAGATATGGCGCTTCGAAAAACCGGTAATTTTTCAAAACTTTTTTTGCATTTTTTATCGACTTGAAAAATTTGCGCTATATCTGGGCACAAATTGACAAACAACAATTTTGGTTTTGTCAAAATTGTAAGAAATTTAACGTCCTACAATTGTTATGAATAAAATTGCATATGTTTTTGCCGTAGGACGTAAAAGAAAAAAAGTTATTGAGGAAAAAATTAGCGAACATTTTTCAGTTCCCCCCCCCCCCCCTCGTCTTTCTCCATATCCTGGTAACGAATTGACAAGAAAAATGTTCTTCCAAACAAAGTTGTAGGAAATTCAAAGAAAAAAGTCAGTATACTTTTGCCGTAGGGCGCAAAGAAAAAAAGATATTGAGGGAATACCAGAGCAGGGTCGAACATTTTGCAGTTCCCCTCCTCCTCTTTTTCGCTCAAGGTCCAAAACTTCGTTAAAAGTTAATTATACCTATGTGTTAATTTATATGTGTATTTTAAACACTTCTTTTAAAAAAATATTTGACGTCGCCAAAAAGGCTTCCCAGTACGTTTCAAGAAATACTTCTCCCTATCTGTACTGGCTACGATCTGTAGGGGAGAGGGGACTCATTTGAACACTTTTTGCTTCCAACTGTCATAAAAATCTATTTTTTTGAACTATTGACATATATCAAAATTTAGGTAACTCATAGAAATGGATACAAACTTTAGTTTTAGTCTAAAAATTAAAGGTATTTTAATGATGATTTCGATTTATTATTATTTTTGAAATGAAGCAAGTAATTATGTTCAAATGTGCCCCTCATGCCACATGTGGGTCAGCTTTGACCAAAGGCTAGGGCACTTTTGAACGGCCGGCAGTTTTTCTAATAGTTTTTATTTGTAAATAAGACAAAAGACGCTTTGTTTTTTTTTTAATTGAATAATCTTGCTTTATTTTGTTGATAAAGAAGGCAAAAACTTGACATAAACGACTTTAATAATAGTAATATTATTAACTTTATTAATAAAATAATATAACGAAGGTAACAAAAGGTGACAAACATAAACAGAACAAAATATAATAGGTAGCGATAGGAACTAGGATTCTGAAATAACTTATGGCTGAATCACAACGACGCGTTCACCTCAGCTTCGCGTACGTTACGTCGAACAAGCTTTACGGACGCGTCGAGATGAAAGATGACATTTGAGTAAATCAACTAATCAAAAATAATAATTCTAATGAAAAAAATATTTTTTGAAGAATATTTTTATTATTTGTCTTGAAATTCAGAATGGTGGTTTATATGTGCGGATGATCATGAACATGCACGAGGGAGCTGTGACAACAGTAAGATTTCCAGCTGGAGTCACCGCAGCGTTCCAAATTAACCTAGATGTACATACATACATAAAAGAAGCGTCCTGACTCCTGAGCCCTTTACTCGCTTAAAACTCCGCTATGTTCTGTGATCGAATAAAGGTCTAAACCTTTGTTCTCTCTGGCACATACACACGGTTCACAATGTTGGACGATGTACACAGCCACTTTTATAAATTCACACCCTTTTCACTTATTTTTTTTTATTTTTTTCAAATCCTTAAAATGGTTAAAACTTTGATATAAATGCACACAAAGAGGACAAAAATACACCAAGGTAATGATCCATTGACCGAGGGATATCAAACCATTTTTGAAACTGAAAAAACTTAAATTGAAACACACAGAAACATGAATAATAATTATTTGAAACGTCAAACGCGCGCAAATGTTCAAATATTTCAACTTTTGCTTCAGCTTCGCTTCATGCTACGTGGTTTGTGTACTTACTTTTTTATATCAAAACGTAACGTTAAAGCTCAACGCCTCATTGTGAGCATTAATACATGAATTCCTATGTTTGAACTTTTGCGTTCTGTCAAAGCGAAGCTCAAAGCGTCGTTGTGAAGCAGGCATTAAAGAAAAAAATAAATCAATTATGAATCGCACCGCATTCATAAATTAACCTTTATATTAACATGTTAGAACGTGCCCCGCCCGTTTTGTTCAAACTTACCCCATCATGCCACTTAATGGAAAATTTCGCATAGAAAATATTTTTTTTTTTTTTATTTTTATTAAAAAAACTTATCTTAATGTGGTTCCGGATGAACGCTTGCCTTCAATGACATTTTTCAGCTATAAAAACACTCACCAAAAAATGTGTACCTACCTATTTATAAAATATTTAAAAAAAATTTGAATATCAGCACAAAAACATTCACATCGAACTCCTTTCAGGCGGCTACTAAGAGACCAGCGAAAGTCGGTGACGGTTTAAAAAAACAGTATTGCCAAGTGAAAAACTTCTGATTTGGTTCGGAAATATATTTTAAATCAGATTTTATTAGCACTGTTCAAAGGTGCCCCGTGTTCAAAGATGCCCCCCTCCCCTACATAGGTGCGAAGCTTGATAGAATTAAAAAAAAGTGCCATCAAGCTATAATGCCTTAACACAAGCACCGCTAGTATGTAATGCCCGTCAGTTTCCTCTTGACCCCAATCATGGGTGTACTATGTATTTGTTCTCCTTACGATGGACAGCCATTCAAAACCACTGTACATTGGGCATTGGTGTATCGAACTTTCCTAAACCCTCGTTCTCTGTTTATTCGTGATAAGGGTGCTTATTAATATCTCCTTGATTGCGATACTATTATTAAAAAAAAAAAATTTTAATCTAATACCTAAGAGTTTATACATGGGTTTTCTTTTGTTATATACTCGTACATGGGTTTTCTCATTTAAGAACACCTTGTTTGTAATATTAGAATTTTGCATATTAGCATAATTATACATTCTCGCCAAAAAGTATTTAAATTTTTTTGTTTCTATCAACCAACCAAACATACCCTATTCCAAAAATCTTCTTCAAGATAAATCGAAAATCATTTCCACATTGCCTCTCCGTCAGGCACATTGTCGAAGAAGAAGAAGAAAATCAACAACTTGTATGGGAAACCAAGGTGTCCGTCCTCGATCCCGAATCCAAAAAAAAAGCCAATGCTCGTCTCCAAACAGCCGAACGCGCGCAATGAAAAAAGATCCATAAATGTCTCAGGCGAGAATAATTCGAGATGAAAATCTCAGGCCCTAAATCTTCTTCTTCAAGATTTTCTGTTTGGGGTCTTTATTTTATTTATGTGAATTTACTGAGCGATTATTTGTTTTATATTTATTTTTAGTTCTTCTTTTTGTGTTTTGATTGTGTGTGAAGGTGAAGCCTGAAAGCAAATGGGTGCTCTGCTCAAAGCAAAGGTTGCTGCTGCATTCTCAGATCTGACAATCTTAGGCTCTGAGCTCTTCCTCTTCTCTGAGCCTGAGGTGCTGCTGCTTGCCTGCTGCATCGCACGATACACGACGAATAATGCTGTGCTGCTCCTGGTGTGGTAAATTACCTCTCTTCACTTGTTTTGTATGGTGTTGGTATCTTTTGTTTGAATGGATGTGGATGATGGCTTCGGCACGGCTCGGCTCGGCTATGGATGCCAGCAAGATGGCGAGAGACCCATTGCCATTCATATGGCGCTAAGTTGGTCGTAAATCAAAATGAAAGGAGAGTATATCTTTTGTGCTTGCATATGCTGATGAAATTCTTCATGCATTCTTGATAAATCATCAGACAATAAATAATAATGAATTAATTCGAAATTAATAAGATGCGAGATTTTGGGATGGGATATTACTCGTATATCGGTTAAAAGGAGAAGCATGGACTGGACGTGTGGACAGCAGGTGTTGTGTTTGGCACTATGGATATAAGCTTTTGAGTTTTGATGTCATTGCCAAGAGATGATCTTTTAAAAAGTTTTCGACCTCCCGGCATTATTATTGGACAGCCCAAAGAACTGAATTAATTTTGACGGCGCGGATGTCCGGTGACAAATAATAATCTTTTATTAGCTCTCTTATTCTGTTGACCTGGACAAAGACGACGCGACACTTTCTGGAATCACTATTATCGCAAGCAGGGTATTACGATTATGCGCACGCATTTCAACAACGCGATTTTGTGGTGTTGCCGGTGGGCATAAAAAATTACGTTCCTGTCAATTCGTACGACGAAGAGGGTCCAATCTGTTGTCGTGCTGCTGCCAATGCCAAGGCGCAGAATCTCTCTGAGGTGGCATTCCTTTTTAAGCGTTTAAGAGATCTCACAACGATAAGATAAGCGCGCGTCGGAATAGGCTTAAAGCGTTCATCTCCTGGAAGAATTGAGAATGACGACTTGGGGAAGAACCATGACTGTTTTTTTTTTTTTTTTTTTTTTTTGTTAAGGTCGCACCTTGTGCCTGCTCCACCATCCACCAATGTCGTCCCTTGTATCGTGGCATATGGAAATACATGTGTTGTGTGGTGATAATGTCTTGTTGTTTAATCCTCTGTCTTTACCCCTCTTCGACCCTTTATATTATTTTTGTATTTTTATTGTGAAACAAACAAACGTAAAGTGATTATTATTATTATTATCACTCTTCTTCTGTTTTGTGTCACTGGATGAGGATGCGGTGCTGGTGCTGGTGCCTCATCCTCCTTCCTCCTACCATACTGAAGAACGTCGCGTCGTCATCATCGTCTTCGTTGTCGTCGCCAAACCAAACGTATAAACGACCAGGTGAACTGTGATGGGTTCGCATGGACTTAGCTCGCTCGGTCGTTTCCAAATTGTCACCGTAATAAATGTGAACTCGTGGTGCGATATAATGGCCTTTTGGTTATATCGTTAAATCTTAGCCTTGTTAATTGATTGTAACGTTTTGAGGTCCCTTTTTTGGTTGTATGTCGTTTGGCTGGTTGCTCTTTGTCCAGATTTTTATTTTTATTACAGCTGGATCTGGAGGCTGCCATCCTAAGACATTATACGTGGAAAAGATGATGTCCTCTCTGTGGATGAAGCAGCCTATATGGATTGTGGATTTTTTCATTGACCTTTTATTGTGAGAAATAGAATTATTGTTATGGTTAGGTAATTTAATTATGCATATTTTATGATGTGTGTTATAGTATAGAATAATGGACTCTGGGCGCTGGGCTGGACATTTTTCCAAGAAAGTAGTAAAAGTTTTAGATTGAGATGCCTTGATTAGGTAGACGGCGGCCGGCGCGGCGCGGCGGCTGCGTCCTCAGCCGGCATAGCTCCTGGGGGATATATAGCTATGTCTTTGAATTTTATTTTATAAACTTTTCAGAAAGATTATTGGCTGTTTTGGGGGAAGCTAAATTAAGGGGCTTGAGAGAGATGTAAAGAAGAGGCATGAACAAATATGTCTGAAGTAATTGCAACTGCGAAGTCAAATAACTTTTTTGTGGGCGTAGAGGAGAGTTGGATCATATCAGTAGCTTAGCTTATGACACCTTAGGGTAACGATCTAAAACGAGGATATTTTGGGAACGTTTCTTGAAACACGACCATCATATCCATCGAGCCAACGCCTTTAACCTTTAACCAATGCCTGTTTTTCAAATTCATTAAACCCATTGTTTGTTTTTTTTTTTTTTGGTTATTTAGATAGGTATATAAAATTGTTAACGTTTTCGAAATTTTCAGTGAGATAGGTATATGTACAACTTTTCAATTTTATTGCCGCATGAAGATATAGAAATTGAAGTTCAAATGGATTTCGTTATACAAAAAATAAATTGTTGCCACAACTACAGCTATCAACTATATTTATGTGTGTGCGTTGATATTCTGCAGAAATGAAATGGATCTAAGATTAACTGCCCAATCCGAATGGCCAACAGAGAACCACGTTTAGGTACATGTTAAGATTTACACTGGAGGAATTGTCACTTCCTCGAAAGAAGCCAGTACAGTACCCCAGAAAAGAACTCAGATGGAGTCAGGGATCGTGCCTAGCACGTTCGGTGTAGAAGTCCGACACACTCACCATCACGCCACGGGCCACGTTGTAAGGATGGGCGCATAGTTTTTTTTTTTTTTTTTTGGTATAGATACCCTATATTCTATTAGAATGGGTATCTATAATGTATTTGGTGTGGAGTTTGTAACATAGAGAAATAATACCTTTAGGTACAGAAAAGTATATATGTATATTCGGACTCAGAATCAAAAGCCGAATCGATTAATCGATGTCCGTCCGTCGGTATCTATACTCTCTAGACGCTAGAGGTCACAATTTTTGAGCTAGAAAGCTAGAAATTTGATATATAATCTTTGGTTCAAGAGTAAAATAAAAAATAAGTTCTTGAACCAGTAAAATCCGCCACAATCTCTATTTTTGTTGAACAACCTCTATTTGGCAAAATTAAAATCAATTTCTTGTAAAGCTAAAATCTAGCACACGCAAGATATAGGTACATTTTCTCTCAATTAAGTAAAACTATTTTAGTTTGGGCGTGGCTAACGCCCTCTTTTCATACAAAACCATTTTTTTTATAAAAAAAATGATAATATAAGAGCGAAAAACATTAAAATTTGTGGGTAGGTACTTGTACATAAATCTTGTATATAAAATCAAAAAATTGATTTTGAGTGTGGCTGACGCCCACTTTTCATCAAAGAACAAAAAAACGTAGTTTTAAAATTTGTTAAGTCCCAATAAGTACTCAATTTTAACCTTTGTTTTTCCGATCGTTTTATGAAAAATATATCTCTACACTTTTTGTGTAAATTTTTTCAATACGACCACTTTTAAGGGCGTGATTTTTATAAAATATCTTTATTTTGGTAAGATTGTAAAGAAACTACTCGATTCAGGTGTGTTTTTTCACATATGCATAAATATCAACTCCGTTAGTGTTTTGAATTATTGCTTACAAATTTTTAGGACACGCCCACTTTTAAGATGCGTTTCCGTTAAAATTCGTAATATGTACCTACTAATTTTTAAATGTTTTTTAACTATAGCTCGCAGTTTGAAATAAGAACATGAAGACTTCGGTTTGTATTCCTTGGTTACGTAGCAAGTTGTGGTTCAAGAATTGTTAAATACACCCATGAACGCTATTTTCATTCAAAATTTAATTTTTTTTTTAAATTCAACTTATGTCTTGTTTTGTGCAAATCGAACTCCAAGCTTAAAATTGAATGTCACTAACCTGATGGTATAATTGCTTTGATGATAAAAACTGTAAACTTAGTGGCACACGCCTTTCTTTATAGCTCTAGCAGTTATTGAACATCGGCCATATAAAATTAATGTTATCGTATTTTGTCTGGTAGTGCTAAAGAAGAATTTTGTTTCTGGAAGTAGTCAACGGCTGGCTGCGGGGGGCGAACGCATATCCATAAACAAAATAGGGAGTAGGGAATATAACAGTTCGTTGCAAATGTACTGTAGCTCATGCTTATGTTTTTTCATTTTTCATTTTCCATTTTTTTTTTTTACTTTTTCATGGTTTTGAGTTTGAAAGTTTAATATTTCAAAAAAAGGTCCACTAAAATAACTTTATTTAAAAACACAATAAAATAATATAATTTAGGCTTTACAAAAAGGTATGGCATTGTATTGTATTGAGTCACCGCTAATTTTAAATAATTTTTTGTCCAATGTAAGTAATGTTCTTATAAAATTGCCCCTCCTGCCTAAACGGGGGAAGATAGACCCCCTCCCAACAATTTTTTTTTTGTCTTGACCCAACCTATACGCTCTAGCTTTTTGGGGAACCTTGGATGAATCCCCAATTTTATAAACAAACATATTGTTTAAACAATATAATTAATTAATAATTTAAATTAATTATTTCCCTTACCTGAAATGTTTTTGATTTTGAACAATATAAATAAACAAAAATTTCAAAAAATTATCAAAACCGGAGCTGTTTCTGTGGGCTTCAGAGGGTTAAAACCTTCATTGACTCGGCTACCTATATTGTTACACTGTCGTTTCAGTTCTTATATTATTATTTTTTTATAAATTAAGTGAATACTGTTTTAGGACTCCAGATTTCAAGAATTTTTTTTGAAAATCAAAAACAAAATATTTAGGTAAATGGGGTTTTATTTACCCTTCGGTAAAAATCAGATGATTGTGATGTAACTCACAAAGTGAGCATACCTTATATTTCTTTGTATCGAAGTGTATTTTTTGGTTTGGTATGTCAAAAGAGGGCATGTCAATTGTCAATGACAATGTCAAGAAAAAGCGATGTACAATGTAAGATTGGAAAGAGTTTCCTACATATGAAAAAAAAAGATTTTGTTAATCACCTTAATTTTAATCATCATTGAGTTCTTGAAGCTTAGACATTTTGTTTATCTATGCTGAAGTCACACAAAAGGAAAGTTTGGTTTTTGTTATTTTTTCAAAGCAGAGATCAACAGTAGGTACTTTACTACCTACACGCGAATGTCATCTCACAAGTCTTAGATTACAGTTAGTGATCTAAAAACCGCAAATTCAGCAAGCGTGTCAACCTGAAAATTCTTAAATGCAAAATGTTTCCATTTGAATGACATCTAACACAGCAATACAAAAGCCTAGCCCGAAGTCAGGCTCCGGAGTCAATGTAGAAAGATAAGTAAGAGCTTGGATACGGAATAAGTAGCTATATTGATGGTGGCGGTTGATGGTGATGGTGACGGTGTCGCCTTCAATGAGCAAAATGCAAAAAATATAGTCGTTCCTGTCTATACATATATGTATGTATCTCGGTTGTAGGTTGTGAAAACCGTTTTTCTCTATACGCTATAACTACCTATGGTACAGCGATTTGCATCCGCATGCATATAAAATGTATCGCGATCGCGATTCAGCTTTTTATCTATAGCTATGAGTGTATGGTTGTGACATATTGAAATACAATAATAGAATGTCATCAACTGTCACTCCATTTTCCTATGCCTTCCCAGTTTTTTTTTTTTTTTGTCAGCCTCTCTTTTTCTGCATATACCTACTTTTCGTATCTACTTTATATTTATATTTGTTTGCGGTCTGCCGGAGCGTTGCAGCACTTCAAATATGTAATATAAAAACAAAGACACTTTATAGCGGCATGCACTTTTAGAGATACCAACCTATTTATGGTATTTTAAAAAAAGAAGACGGTACCTTAGTTAGGAATATGAAATGTGATAGGAGTTGTTGTATTTGTATTTGTTGGGTTCAAATCTTTGGTAGACGGACTAAGAAATTGGATCTCACAATACGGAATTTGGAGATGTCTCTATGCTTTTTGAATGAGTGCCTTAGCTTTTTCTGTGTGTGTATAACTGAACTCAAAATTCACTGAAGTCTAAAAAGATTGCAACAAAGAAAATACGACAGATTTTGGATTAACAGTTTTCGAAAATGTGTATATTACTAGCAGATAGCCAAAATTTAAAATTTTCCGTATTTTAAAGCATTTTCATACCTAGACTGTAAATAGAAAAAATATGTTTTTACATGTTGCACTTTAACCCGAAAAAATGTTACAACTAAACCCGCCTTGCTGTTTAACCCAAAGAACATAATTTATAAGTATCCCGACTTCAAGCATCAAATATAACACAATTTTAACCAAAACACAAATAATGCATGCCCAAGAAACCAAGCAATGTCCGATGTCCGTGTCCATGGTAGGTGTGAAGTTGAAGACCAAAAACTGGGGAAAAAAATTAAGAATACAAACCTGCTTGCTTTTGAGAATTTTTTTCTTTGGTTTAAATTGAAAACTAGAGCATATGTGCCTTGAACGACGCAGAAGACGAACATTACATGCGATTCTAAGTTTTTAATGCAACCCAGTTTTTGAGCTGTTAAACTTCTAACTGGAATATTTTACTTGTAGCATTAGAACTCATTATCGCAACAATTTTGCAGCCGTTAAGGACCAACTATGCCGATAAAAAGAAAACAATAACGTGCATCGTTTTTCATTTCATTTTTCTATGATTTATGGCAACTGAGTCGATCTAGCTTAACTGTCTTAGATGTTTGGTCTTTGGTATCTGTTGTTGGTGGTTTCGAACAAGAAGGGTCCTATTCATAAATGTTTACTAAAGTTGTGACTTGTTAGTCTACATGTTAAGCCTGACTTCTTTAGATAAACAAAGCTAGTCACAATTTAATGCAAAAATCTACTACAATAAAACTTCAAATTATGACAGCACATAGTGTCAGGCAGGCAGACATTTTTAACAAAAAATGTTATTTCCTGTTGTTCGAATGAAAGTGTGTGCCAAAATGTAAGATAAACATTTGAAATATTATTTTTAATTTAAATACAGAATCGTTCATTTAATTTAAGATGAATCAGGGAATTAATAAAGGCGATAGGCAAGAAAATTGGTCTCACCCACAGAAAAAGAACTTCTGCGGGAGCTGATCAGGCAACACATCAAAATTATAGATGATCAAAAATAAAGTTGCTGTGAAATTCCCATCCACAAAGTTGGGAAGCTGTAATGCCAGCATTCTTGCAATTACAGAAATATCCCTATACTAAAAAGTTGCGATATACCGTGAAGGTACTTCTTCAATATTGAGCAAATTTATGATAAATGTTGCTATTTCTTTGTCAAATCGATGTCTTTATCATTTAACTCGAATGGATTGAACCGTTTCGTATATATTTTCCTTTGTCTGGCTGGTGGTACAATTTTATACAGCAAATCTATATTTATCAGAATTAAAAAATCTTGTTCAATTTCAACATTAAATTTAGGTACATTTTGTCGATATCGTATTCTCAGAATTTAGTATTTGTTCCAAGGTATTTTTTGTTTGCATTGTTTTACTAATGGCAGACAAAAGTACTTACTTGCGTTTTTCAATAATTATTGTATGACATTTAGTAGCTTAGAAATATCTTAAAAGCAACATTACCAACTTTTAAAGTTAGACCCCAGGTTAAGTCCTAATCATTAAGCTGCGCTGAATTGATCACACGCTGAGGAATTCAAATGTTAAGATCGAATTGAATCCTAAAAATGTGTCGAATTTGAAGTAGTTGTATATTCCTTTCTCAAACCATGAACATAATAGGTACAATTGCATCCATCAGGTCCGTCAATTTATACAACTTTTGTGTCACCAAAAAAGTATCCTTTAAAATGCATTTTATGCTCCTGATCATCCAGGTTATAAGCCTAGCCAGCTTGCTTTGGCAGTACTATCATATTCAACTCCTATCTAACTTTCCAACGTTTAAACTGTTTTTATACACGTTAAGGTAAATGTTGTGTGGAACTATTAAACGCCTTGATTTTGTTCCAATTCATGCCAATCTTTTTTTTTTTATTTATTTGTATCCATAAAATCAATCAACATGATAGATGGTCTCAATTTAAACTTTACATAGATAAATTTATCATCAAAAGGTTGTCTCTTTAAATCAATTGAAAAAGAATTTTAAGATTCATGCCCCATCATCAGTACCTATCCTTTTCACCTCTGTTTTTAATTTTTCCTCTCCACTTTTCACATCGAAACCAAACTAGAAGTCACATGGTTAAGGCAACCAAACATCAATATACCATCATTAATATCTATCTCGTGCCTTTAAGTAGTATTGTCCACCCATTGAGGTAGTCAACAAATTATCGAGAATCAATAAATATCTGAGAGATATACGCAAGTAATACACCTTGTTGAACACGATCCTTATCTCCTTCAAATGCTGCAAACACAGAGGAAGATACCCGCACCAAACCAGAAGTTGAGTTGACTCTATAACCAACCGAGCAACTTATACGAGGTATAGTCAGAGAAATAACCAAACAAACTATCATGCCTTTGGTAACCTGAACAGAGATCACGAAGCAGGAGCTTCATATCAGACTAACAAAAGGTGTGAAGTGTGGGGAGGAGAAGAAAAATCAACCGGGATCCACCAACGAGCGGTGTACCCAAATCGTGTCTGCGTCCGCGTTTAATCGTTTGGCTTGTTAAATCGCAGATATTTTGTCACCCGAAACAAATTATCGTCCCAGAACCCAGAACGATGCGGTGCATTGCATGGCACAACCACAAAAAAGTAAACAGACGCGACGCACACACATACATACATCGAGGTTTATTTTCCATTAGCTTCTTTCCCTGATGGCCACAATCGACTCATTGGACGTTTAATTCTGCACATTTGGCTGATGACCAGTTTCCTATTTAATTTTAATCTGACCAAACGCGAGCGAGGATGGTTTTTGTTAAATGTCCTTTATGTTTTTTTTTTTTTTTTTTTTTTGGTTCCCCACTGTATATGTACGTATAGTGGGGAATGCCAGGAATGTCATTAAGGGTGCTCCTTTTCTTCGTTGGGATGTGTATTTTTAAATCATTTTGTCATGTAGTGTCCTTTATAGCTTTTTTGTCATTTGTTTGTTTTGTTATTCTAGCCATAGTTGAGATAAATATTCTCTGTTGTTGTGTCTTATCGAAGATGTCAATCTCTGGAGATGTTAAATTTCTATGATTTTGACATTTGTTTCTGTCACCTGGATGATGAAAATAAGTTGGTATCAATTTGTATGTATATGGGTCCCATATTTTAAAATTTTCCAAACATATAGCTTATACCTTAGATGAAGTTTTGTTTTATAGAGTCATCAATAGATGCATCAAGTAAAAGACATTTCTAATGTATTTCAATGGCACGTGATTTTTAAAATTGACACAATCTTAACAAGGTTAGAGATTATAATTGGAAATATGAGAATGACATAGTGTGAAACTTGGTTGGCTGGGTAATAATCGAATTGTATTACCAATAAATTCACAAATTCGTATTTTAGTTACAGCTACAGATGTTATTCACTCATGAACAATTCCTGCTTTAGGAGTAAAAATTGATGGTACTCCTGGTCGATTAAATCAAACAAATTTTTTTATTAATCGACCAGGTTTATTTTTTGGACATACTGATCCCGAAGCACTTAAAGATAAGTTATGGTGATGGTGTATTTGTACGAGAAGCTTCGGAGAGCTAATAGCTCTACTGATGACTCGCCATCCCAACTATTCCTATGTGTGCCTTGGTACTCTGTTGGAATAGAAGGGTCCTACAATTTCACACCGGATGCAAACTTCTAATATACCTACAGATGCACCTTTGCTCGGCAAGTTTCACTTTTGGTAGATTTGTAACTTACTCGCGAAAGGTAGTTGCCGAAAAAAACTGTTTGGGAATCATCAATATGCTTAACGCACGGTATGGGGTTATTAGCTCATAGATTTTATGGCGGATACCAAAACTCTTTTGACATTTGGATCAGGTCATTATGACACAAAAATGTTAACCAAAAAAAATTTTTAGCACAAGAACTCCAAACTGTGCCAGGGGCTGTGGCTTACACTCTCAACCATTTCTGGGTGTGCGTTGATATTCTACGGGAATGGATTTCCCCCCCAATTTCGAATGGCTAAGACATAATTTACTTCTGGAGGATTTTTTTTTTCTTTTTTTTAGATAGATAAACATTTTATTTCTTAAAATCCAAATACATTACTTAAGAGAAAAAGAAATAAGTGACGATAACTCCGTTCTTCAATGGCTTCGTTTTTTCAAACAGCGCAAACGAGTGGTAACAAAGTCGGGGTCTGTTTCCAGAAATCCAGCTGCTTTGTTGTTTTTCCAAAGTAGGATGGCGGTTCTTATTTCGGAACATAAACTTACTCCCGGCAGTTGATAATTGACATTCTCTTAGAATAGCTTATCTTTTTGGATTTGAATGTCAGACTGTTGGATGGTAAAAAATAAGCTTTGCGGTGTTTTAGACAACATATTTTGACATAAAATAGTTATTGTATGGTGCTTCCTTGTCTGAACGACCATATAAAATCTGATCTTTCGTTTACCTTGCACACCAGAAATTCTGGCATCCTTTAACTAGCGAGTAGAAAAAAAAACATAACTTGTTGTCTTTAAAAAAATGAGCGCATATGTTTCTGAGCAAGTGGAAACCTTCCATCATTTTAATGTTTAAAAATATATTATTTAAACAGTACCTAAACAAAAAGACAGGAACCATATTTACATTTAAATTTGCCTCTTTTCTTAAAAAAAAAAAATTCCTGACAATAACACACACAAACACTATTTATGGAAAGTTTATTTCAATAAAAATACCCAAATAAATACAAAACTTACAAAAAAATCCGAATCAAACCCAGCTAAGTTAATAAAAGATACGGATACATATACGAAAAATACATAATATATGTTACATTTCAGATTAGTAGCTTTTAGTTCAAGACCTTAGAGTAACAACTTATGGATTCGTACAAAAAAAAATAAAATGCACGACTGGGTCGCACGAACTTGCTCTAATGAGTGACAGTGGTTTATGGGCTTGAGATTTTGATAAAAATAAAATTTTCAAAATTCTTAAATAAATACTTAAACTAATTTGAGCTGAAAAAAAAGTACGCCATTTTATTTCTTGGATAAATTTGAATTTATGAGAATAAATTTAGAAAAATCTGTAGAGCGGTTTTTGAGAAAAAAAGTTTTTTTTGAAAAACTTTTTGAAAATAATTTTCAAAAAAAATTCAAAAACGAAAGTTCATAGGTATTCAGCAAATACATTTATTTAAAATTTTTAAAAAAAAATTTAATAAGCAGTTTTCAAAATATTAATTTTTAAAATTTTTTTTTTAAAAATGCTTTTAAAAATACAAAAAAATATTTTTCAAAAATATTGGTATGCAATACAAATTGAGCTACCTACAGCTATATGTGTGTGAAATTTCGAAAGAATCGGTTGAGTCGTTTTCGAGATAGTCGAAAGCAAAAAAAACGGTCCTATGGAAAGTACTGTTCTTAGCCATTTTTTAAAACTTTTTTTTCAGCCATATGATTGGTCGTACCTAAAAAGCAACACTGATTTTTTTAATTAAAAATCGTTAGAGCCGTTTTTGAGAAAAATAAGCTTTAACGTAACGGTTGTATGGCAGGTACCGTTATTTTTTGAGCTAAAAAAAAATTTCAATTTCCTTTCTGTACAATACCTAAAAAAGTCTATATACCAAGTTTGAAGCAATTCGGCCCACCCGTTTGGCTGTAGGTCTACATACAGACAGACAGACAGACAGACAGACAGACATACAGACGGACAGAATTTTTAGACCATATTTTTTCGTCTTCGCTATCATCGTAATGTCATGTTTGATTGTTATCTCAAAACCTTTTTTTTCGACGAATGCATAACTTGCCTTATAGTACCTATAATCGCAAGTAAAAATGTTGAAATAACAATCACACTCATGACATTTCGATGATGTGGATCTGGAAACTCCGTCCGTTTGTCTGTCTGCCGTCCGCGTCCCTCGGAAAGTATTTTTAATTTTCGCTCTTATCCCAATAACAACGGTTCCTGCTATACAATCGTGAAGAACAAAATTGAAACTCTCAACAACGGCTTTTACAATTTTGATAAAACTTTAAAAATGCTATTTTCTGGTTAGAAAAGATTTTTCGGAATTTGTCTTATACCGATATCGTCATAGAACCGGTATTTTCAAATCAAGTTTCCTCGTAAGCTATACATCTGAATTCAATCAAATTTTGGACACAGAGGAAGTCATGTAGAATTTCAAAGTTCTCAAAAACTTTTTTTTGATTTTTAATAATTAAAAAAATGGTTTTCGAAATATGTTGGAAACGGATTAACTGAATTTTTAACATTATTTTCCCAGATGCAAATTCATATACTCGTACTCGAACAAATTTCAAAATATTTTTTCGAAAAGTTTTTCAAAAAAAACCTTTTTGAAAAGAAACTGGTCGGAAGATTTTCAATTAAATATTATTGCATATTTAATTTTTCAAAAAAAAACTCTTAAACTTTAAAAAAAAAAATTAAATATTCATTGTACATAGGTACAGATTATCTGGCATAAAAGCAAGTTTGTGCGACCCATTTAAGCATTCGATTTTTTCTAATATTAAACAAACACTCATAAAAAATTCCATTACGAAAGAATTTAATTTATGATCAAAAAACTTAAGCAATTGCGTAAACACTGTATCACGGAACAATATAAAATATTTAAGTTTGATTCAATACAAAAAAAATTAACTTCAAATAATAACACTAATAATAAAAACACCTGAATAAATTTTGAGTAGAAAAACCAGGAATAAAGGTGCCCACGTTTAGCGTCAGTTAGTCAATATCAAATAGTTACTCAGCTTTGAAGATATGTATTATGTATAGAATAGAATAGAATATTTATTGTAGTTCGAGAATATTTACATTTTGAGAGTTAATTTCTTAAGAAATATAGAAAATAATTCTCAACAACTTTAATTTAACACAATTTTACAATGAATATAGTTATAAAAGGTCATAATATAATACAAGGGAAAAGGTACAAAAAAACCCCTTATTTGAATCTTACAAACTAAAATTGCACATAAACCCAAAAACCTTATTAATTATAAGTTCATTGTCAGAATAAGAACACTTGCTAAAGAAATTGCCTTGGAGATTTTATAGTACAGACTTAATCAGTTTGACATTAGCTTTATCATGAAACCTTGCAGTGAAATAGTGTCTTGGCAAATTTAGCATTAGCTTTAGTGTTTTATTTTGAATTCTCTGCAATTTTTTTTTAAATGAGCCTCAGCACAATCGAACCACACTGGAGCACCATAATGTAAAATTTGGTGGAGAAGTTGGTTCCGTCATTCGTTTCGATAATATCGGTTTCAGTCCTTCTATTTTGTCCCTACCTTTTTTAACATAAGGTGATTGTGATTATAGAGATCTTAGTGTTACTAGTCACTAGCGAGCAAATTAAAACTCTGACCGTACCTTAATAGTTTCTTCAACTCTATCCTACAAGCTTCTCATTCAAAATACATAGCAATACATACAAAACTGTTATATATTAGGTATACGGTAAATGGAATGATAGACTTAGCTTCAATGATCTATAAGAAATGTTTATTCAATTAGGTTTTACAAAGGAATGAACGCGAGAAGCGCGAACTAGCAAAAAGTAAAAGACTGATCAAGTTATCGATTAATTTATCGAATGCATAACAGCTGATGTTTTATGGTACGTTTGCATCATTTCCCCTTTCGTATTTCAGTAATTTAATCTCTCAGGAGGTTTTCGGCTACGATTGGATCTCCTTGGGCTCATGGGGAATGGCGCGACCACTGTGTCTGGATTTCTGCAATTGAGAAGAATGTTATTAGTATTATTCATTGGAGTATCCGTGTTATTAGTCAATTCAGTAAAGGATGTCTGAATTTTTTGGTCTTCTGATGATTCAAACGGTTGAGTGAGAGGATGATCATTGGTCGAATTTGATGGTTGTTCTGGCTGGGTAGATTCATCGTTAGATGATGAAGCATGTCGAATCATGGTTGAGTTTGTACTGTCGATATTGGCATTATTAAATCTAGTCACATTTGGTAATATTTGATGATATTCGTTATGGTTCGACGTTGGAACATATTTTGGTCTAAGCTGATTTTGATGACGTCTCAAAATAAATCGGTCGCATTTAACTGTGTACATCATCCTTCCTAATGTGTTTACCACTATGCCTTCCTTCCACTTAGGACCGCGACTATAGTTTCTAGCAAAAACAAATTGTCCGATGGTAAAATGAGGCTTTTTGATTTGATTTGTTGGTATGTTATTTGGAACTTGTTTTAGTAGTGAAAGTAGGTTGCGTGGTTGTCTTTCATGTAAAATTTCGGCTGGAGATTTGTTATTGGTTGGGTTAGGAGTAACTCGATAAGTGCTGAGGCAAATAGACAAGGCATTTTCTGAACTGGTTGGATCAAGAAGAATTTTCGATATCGACGTTTTAAAAGTTCTAACAAATCGTTCGGCTTCGCCATTGGAGGCCGGATGAAATGGAGCAGTCGTTATGTGTTCTATACCATTTGATGAACAGAAATTCTGAAATTCTTTTGCAGTAAACTGTGTCCATTATCTGAAACGATTGTTTTTGGCAACCCTTCAATGGAAAATATACTTTTCAAACCTTTTATTGTTGCGGATGTAGTAATCGAGTTCATTTTTATAACAAAGGGGAATTTAGAGAAAGCGTCTATGCATATGAACCAATAACTTCCAAGGTAGGGACCCGCGAAATCAATATGCAGTCTTTCCCATGCTTCTTGGGGCTGCGGCCATGAACTGAAGTGTTGTTTTGGAAGCGAACTACATTGTTGGCAGTTTTCGCATAGGGCTATTTTGGACTCGATGTTTTTGTCTATATTAGGCCACCAACAATAGCGTCTAGCCAGTTGTTTGGTACGAATAATACCCCAATGTCCTTGGTGGAGCATTTGCAAAACTTGGTTTTGTAGAGATGTTGGAATTACTACGCGACTAAAATCCGTTTGGAGCAAAATGACATCGTCTTCAATGCTTAAAGAGAGCTTGCGATTGAAAAAAGTTGCTATTTCCTTCTCATCGTCTTTAAGTTTTTCTGGCCATCCATGTAAGATATAATTTCTCACATGTCTTAAAATAGGGTCCCGTTTTGTATATTTGGCAACTGTTGCGGCGAATATGGGAAATTCTTCTAAAGCTGATTGAATTTGTGTCTAATAATAAACAGATTTCACGGTCAAAAGCAGGATCAGGTCCTACAGGGAGGCGTGATAAGGCATCAGCGTTGCCATTCTTATTAGTAGGTTTATAGAAAACTTTTCGCCGCCTTGAAGTTTATAAAAGAGCTCTTCAACTCTAGGGATCGGATGCTTATCAATGGCAAGCTGGGCGTTGACTGTCACCTTAAAGTCTCCACATATACGAATTCCTCCGTCGCGCTTTGGTGTTATGACAATCGGTGCGGCCCATTGGCTGAATTTAATTGGCTTCCAAATTCCAGCATCAACAAGTCGCTTGGCTTCGGCCTTAAAGGCTTCCATTTGAGAGAATGGTAATAAACGTGGCTTGAAAAATTTTGGCTTCGCGTCTTCCTTAAGTTGGAGGCTTGCTGTGAAGTTAAGACATGTGCCTAAGGAAGAATCAAAAATTAGTTTATATTTATCACAAAGAGCGTCAATTTGGGGATTTAGAAAATTTCCGAAGGCTAATTGGTTTACACTGCATGCATTTTTATCGAATCCTAAATTGAAAGCATAAGGTGATTGTGATTATAGAGATCTTAGTGTTACTAGTCACTAGCGAGCAAATTAAAACTCTGTTACCGATAAACTTTAACGTACTTGGATATAAGCTTACTCATTTATTCGACCGTACCTTAATAGTTTCTTCAACTCTATCCTACAAGCTTCTCATTCAAAATACATAGCAATACATACAAAACAATTTCTGATCCTATAAAAACTACCCTTTAACTTACTACTAACTTTAATCCAAATGAGCATTTCACCAAAACGTAGCTCCTTGTAGATGATGAATGGCTTCAAATCGTTAAAAAATGATAGATAAAGAAAAACCCTGGAAGTTCTTGATATGTCTTTTAAAACAAATAATCCAAAAGTATCTTACGCTGCTTTTTTTTGCGAACTCTACTATCCAATTTCCTCCAAAGTAAATCTGGTTCCGCAAGGTTCTATTATAGGCCCTCGTCTGTTCTATTTATCTATAAACGGTAGGCCCTTAATCTTAGTAACTTGAGAGTGGACTCTTAACTGGGATGCGCAATAGAATACAAATATTACGCTCTTTTTATTTATGCTGCTCTGGCTACTGCCAACTAACTGCATACACAATTTTTGGCAAAAACGTTTATTCTGGCTCTATTTACTTTTACATTGTTTGTTAAGTCAAAGTGGTTTTGACAATGTCGATGCAGATTCATCAAATATCTTTATTCACTATAGAAATACCTTTCTTATGCGGCTAGAGAATTATCTCGGTAGTAGAGTACTGATTTTTATAAAGTTTGATGCAATCTAAGATCTTTTCGATAAAAAGGTTATCACGACAAGATTTAGATACTTACACTGTTCCTAAGCAACAGCTTTTCGTTTACCCTGCTTGTCTGTAGAGCAATCTGCCAGCCAAATCGACAAGGATAAGCAACTTTTAATTATTTGAAACTGCTCTAATTAGCTAATTATTATTATTTCAAATGCTTAATTACTCTTCACAATAAATTATTGGATATACAATCCTTATTTCTTACATATTTTGCTTTCTTTTAAATTTTGATACACTGCTGTATGAAATTTAAAAAATTTTAATCCCAACTCAACTCACTCAGTACCTACCTACCTATTTCCTTAAAAAAAATAATATTTTGTTCAAATAATAAATATTAAAATACTATTAAAAAGGGGATATTATTTTTTTTTTAAATAAATTTTTTTAATCTTTTGAGAAATCCATGCGACAGAACTATTGAAACCAAAAAAGATCAAAGATACATCCTTAATATACATTTGTTAGCCCTATTTCATTCTGTGATGTTTATTCAACAGATGAGCTTTCTTTTCCAAATTCAATGTCAGCCTGCTGTAATTCAATCTTGTATGTTTATTTAAAAAAATACAAAAAATATAAAAATAATGACTTTGAACGAAGACCAATATAGGCCTCTAATCGAAAAAGTATACCTAATCGTACCAAATAGAAAAGTATCCTTATATTTCTACCAAAAGACTTCCGGGAGGAGCTGGTGCATACCAGCATTTGTTGGAACTTAAAAATAAGTATAGGTACCCACTATAAGAACCAATAAAAATTCAGAAAGAACAAAAAACAAAAATCAAGCAAACATACAAACCTTGTCTAGCCACAACTAAAAATCAATCTTATCACCCATGGGACATCACAGTTTTGTTTTCCCACAAAACCCAAAACATAAAAGTATCCTAGAACGACGATGCGAGACGGGACGGTTTGTTTTTGGGAGAAGTTTATGGCGTGGCCTTCCGTGTTGTGCGTAGTTTATATACATTCGATGTGAACGTATCCAGATTTATGTGTGCTCTGTTGGAAGCCATTAGATGTTTTGGCTCCCCTAATTTGTAAAAATCTTTTCATGAATTGCCTTGGGATGCAGATATTATAGTTCCTACAGATTATGTCGACGACGCGACGCGACATCACAGGCTGCTAATTTGAATACTGACTACTAGGAATATATCGATTTGGAGATGATTAATTGACTTTCGGACACAATTCTAACACGATGTGAGACTCCCACACAAATCAGTAATAACTGATAAATAAGACCTATTATTCTTTAATGTGTCCATTGGGATGAATAGCCCAAGCAATTTTCTCACGCTAGATAATCGAATTATAGATCAAAAATATTGAGGTGTTTAAAGTACCTACTACAAATACAATCTAACTAAGCAATATTTTACGTCCTTAAAATTGCCAAAACGATATGGAAGCTATTACAGAAAATTGGAAGAAAGGAACTATGTTTAGCTGCCATGACAAGGTAAAGGTACCTGATGCATAATAAATGGCGTAGTATAGAAGCTGATGTTTCCCAAACCGATTGGAAGCTTTAATTTCCTATTGGATCAAGTAAATCAAAACTAGTGACAATGTTTGCATGATTTAATCAGCAATCAGTTGAATTATATTCAACATATAGTATCTCGAAAAAAATTCCGACTTTCTCGAAGCGAAAAGTTATCAAAAACTGTCGGAGTACAGGCAAGACCATATTTTGCCATCAAATTTCTTTCTACTTGATGAACTGATAACTAAGTGACACCATGTACTTAAATCTAGGAAACTAGCTGCATCAAGCATGATACATGTTCCCAGATGCCAATAAAGCATCGAACTAGACAATATAATTTAATTGACGATTTATATATTTTACCAATAGAAAATAAAAGTTGACTTTGTCAGGTTGAGATCACCATGCTGTTGCTGTTGCCATTGGAGCGTTTTTTTTAAACATAGTCAACATTTGTGAACAAAAGTCAACAAAAAGGCGTTCTTTTAATCCAAATTAGTTACAATTTGTAACTTTATGACGTCATAACAGCGTACCTAAACTCACGTTGAAGTGTCAAATAGTTACGATTTGTTACTATTTCCAACTCACCTCCATGATATGAGTTGAGATTTTTGGTCTGTCAATTGAACATTTAAGCGAACGGCAATATACTTTTTCTCTCGCTCCGAGACATCAAATGAAATACTTTTCTAAAATTTGTAATTTTTGGAGGCAAAAAAGGCTGTCAAGTAATTAACTTTAAATATATCGAAAAAGTTGATTAGTTTATTCTAGACTAAAACAAATTCAAATCAATTGTAATGCAGCAATGAATTGTCAACAATTCTAACGTTAAGATTTGTCCCTTGAATTGGCAAAGCGATTTGTTTCTGCATCCCCTTTTTCCACCTAAAAATGTATTTAAGAAAATTGTCACACAAGGACTGTTTCTTTGGCCATATGCCTCTCAGGGGTACAACAACGGCTAGATCACGCAAGTTACTTATCAGATCATCTTGATTATGGTAATGCTGAATCACACATGAACTCATCTAACTAACTGCATCACCACAATTTTTATTTAATGCCTATTAGGTTTTTTGAAGAAAAAAAAACTACCCCAAAATGACCTATTATATGACCAGAAACACAAATATTCAGATTCTGACGATGAGTTTCCATTTCCAATCACAAAATTATTGTCTTTCATTATTTGTTCTGCTTGTTTTTCTCTCTGCAAGTTTAATTCAATAAATTGAAAGTGGTCTAACAAATCCTAATTAACGTATCGTTTCTGAATGGTTTGTAAAAACCCCAACAAATCCTAACAATGACACTCCAATAAAATTTTTTTGACATAACAACAAATGTTGACTATGGTTAGAAAAAGAAAGCATATCATTATCACTTCATACATTGATGTAAAAGAACAGTACAGGAACCAAGTTTGTAGTCGATTAGACCTCTGGAAGTTGCTCACATTCCTTCATCATCAAAAAGGGGCCCGAGAATTGCATTGCCTAGGAGCCCTGGTTTCCATTGGTTTCACTCGTGGAACCACTCATTCATTTTAAAACAGACGACTTCCAAGTTGTTTTTGATCTGCCAACGCGTCATTCTCATTACCCTGATGATTCCACTGAAAAAAGATTGTTTCGCTATATTGTTGTGAGGTTTACCCAGTGTATCCCTTCAAGCAAATTGATCCGAATTGGATCCACGCGCGGAGTCAAATTCACATACTAGACTTCGCATACGGACCCAAATAAGGAGCCGTAAAACGACGTTTGTCGGCTTCATTTAGTATGTAAATTAGAATTCCCACGGACTCACTTGTGAGAGAGAAATAGAGAGAGAGAGAGAGAGAGAGAGAGAGAGAGAGAGAGAGAGAGGGAGAGAGCGAGCGAGCGCGTCCCGCTCAGCGAAATTGCACCCAAAACAAACTTGAAAACAAAAATATAATAAAAGCAACTTAAATTATTTATTTTGCCAATCTACCTTAATTGTAATAACTGGTTAAATGATTTTGACAATTTACGTAGTTTTCTTAATGGTTCTTCCTTGGAAAATTTAATGATTATCGGTGATTTGAATGCCCGTATTGGTGATTATCAGAATTCTCCTGCTCATATTTTACAAGGCCAAACGTTCTTCGAATCTAATAGAAACTCGAAAGATCGAACGCTCAATAGTAATGGGAGGCTTTTATCGGAACTGTTTGATGACTTTGGTTTTTTCGTGCTGAACGGAGTAGCAAATGGGGACAGAAGTGGCGAACTGACCTTTATTAGTGGCCAAGGACAATCGGTCATCGACTACTGTGTGATTTCGGGAGAATGGTTTAACATGATAGAGGACTTTCAGGTACTTTTGGCTTGTTTCTCAGCTCACATGCCAATATCGGTGAAAGCTAATTTTGTTGGTAGTGTGCAGCAGAATAACGCTAATAGCCTTGTAAGACTAAGGTGGTCGGAGAACAAAGCTGACCGCTACAAAACACTTTTAAATCAAAATTGTAATCTTCTTCCATTTCAACCAGTGAGTGATGTTGAACAAATTGAGAACAGCATTATAAGAGTAATTTACGCTTCTGCCTCACCAACAAATAATAACAATGCATTCTCACCCAAGAACAAATGGTTTGACAGGGATTGTTTTAAACTTCGTAAACTATCTTTTAAATATTTAAAACTATTCAGGTCGACAAACTCTTTTACGTTCAGAACTTTGTATTTACGTGCCAACAAAGAGTTTAAGCTACTATGCACCCAGAAAAAAATGCTCTACCTTAAAAGCCTTGCAACGAAGTTACAATATTGTAAAAACTCTAAAGAATTCTGGTTGAACGTTCGTGAGTTGGGTGGGCGATGCCGATGTATGAAGATTGTTCTCGAAGCGGAAACTTTAGCTGCTCATTTTAAAACACTACTGTCAGCCGATGAGAATCTTCATACGTTTAGTTTTGCCTTACATAACGAAACTGTTCCGGTACTCGACCGTCCAATCTGTATAAGTGAACTTGAAACTTGTTTGGTGTCCATGAAGAATAACAAAGCTCCGGGAAGTGACGGTATCCCTATTGAATTTTTCAAAAATGGAACTGATCAACTAAAAAACTACATTGTTGATTTTTTTAATTTGATTTACGATAATGCAAGTGTGCCTATTAGTTTTACCAAAGCGCTCGTGTATCCAATTTTTAAAAAAGGTGATGCGAGTCGTCCAGAAAACTATAGAGGAATCTCTATTCTTAACTCTCTCAGAAAGATTCTTGCTACGATCCTTTACTCAAGACTTTCCATGTGGATAGAAGACAACAACCGCCTTAGTATGTACCAAGCTGGTTTCCGTACAGGGTTTTCAACAATTGATCACATCTTTGCATTGACTAGTATTGCTAGAAAGTTTATTGAAATGAAGAAGAAGCTATATGTATGCTTTGTAGACTTTAAAGCAGCATTTGATACAGTCAACAGACAAGCTTTAATTTATAAACTGGCATCGCTTGGAGTATCAAGAAAGTTCCTTTTAGTATATGCTAAATTTCTCTCGGCATCAAGTGCGGCTGTGTGGGATGGATCTAAATTGTCCGAATGGTTTGATACGTCTGCAGGTGTCCCACAGGGTTGCATTCTAAGCCCGATTCTGTTTGCCTTGTACATTGATGCCATATCTGAGATTCTTCCTGGTGGTGTAAGCTTTGCAGGGAATCACATAAAAGTACTCCTCTACGCCGATGACCTGGTGTTGCTGGCGGATAATCCTTCTGCGCTCCAAATGCAAATAAATAGGCTACAGTCATTTTGTGTAACTTGGGATCTCCAAATCAACGTCATAAAAACGAAGGTCATGATTTTTGAGAATCGACAGAGAGTAAGACTTCGTGAAGAATCCTGGCGACTGAACAACGAGCGTATCGAGGTAGTGCGTGAATTCAAGTACCTTGGTGTGTTGGTGACGAATAATTTAAACTTCCACAAACATGCAAAAGAAAAAAGCAGTGAGGCGAAAATGGCACTTAACATGATGTGGCCGAAATTCTTCGCTAACCAAAACATTGATCTCTCCTCAAAATATCAAGTGTTCAACGCAACAGTTAACACCTGTATGTGTTACGGTGTGCAGGCATTTGGAGTGAGCCCCTTTGAAGAATTTGAAGCCGTTCAAAGACTTTTTTTCAAGCGTTTATTTCGACTACCAAACGTGACACCAACCTACGCTATTCACGTCGAATCGGGATTACCACCTATTTACTTGCAAAACTTGAAAGCTCATTCTGATTACATAACAAGAGTGATGATGAGAAGTGAAAACAGTCTTCAAAGGTCAATTTTAATAAGATTGTTGCAAATCAATGCCTCACCGTTCAGAGACTGGAATCAACTTGCGTTATCGCACGACCTTAACATATCTCTCTCAGAGAGTAACGCTACTGAATGGCAAAATATATTTGCAATGATCATCTCTAAAGTTGATGACAAAATATTTGACCAGCACTTAACAAGAGCATCCTCATCGGCATCCAGACTATTTTACAGGAACTTAAACCATCATTTACTATCCCAAGAAAGCTACTTCAACATCAAATACTCGTCGGAAATCATAAGCATTATCTTCAGAGCCAGAGTCGAATTACTAAAGTTAAATTTCATCCCACATAGAACCGACCTTCAACATACTTGTAACCTATGCAACAGGAGAGAACCTGAAAATATTTACCACTTTATTGCGGTGTGTCCGATCCTACAGGAAATTCGACGTTTATACTTCCAAGAGAGTTTCCTATCCATTAACAGTCTTTACGAAGTATTAAATGGAGCACGGGGGTGGCTCGTTTTGTATAAGTATTGTAATCATGCCCTTACTTATCGGAATAGCTTTTGAAAGGTTAACACAAACTGCAAGCCTATGATCAAACACTGAGTCAAAAAAAAAAAAAAAAAAAAAAAAAAAAAAAAAAATTAAATAATGTTTCAAATCATTATAAATTGCCACTTTTTGTTTTTGTTTTAAACAATACAAATTCAAAAGCTTTTATGTTTCAAATCATTAAAATTGACACCTCTCGCTAGCCCTTTTGATTTATTCCAAATAGTTATGTATATAAACGTTTTAACCTCCTCTTATAATAAAGTATTATTAGAAAAAAAAAAAAAAAAAAAATATATATATTACATCTTCTCTATTTACAATTGTATCTTTTTTTTATTTTTGTTTTATTTATACTGAAATGTTACTTCCGGCAGACGGCAAAATTATTGTCAAGTCCGTATTCTTACTAAAAAAAAATTATATTGTAACGCTTAAAATAAAATAAAAGAGAATCTAATCTAATCTAAATCTATAATAAAAGCAAACGAGTTGGAGAGTATCGAAAAAAACTTCTGTCGTCCAAAACAAAATATAAATAAAATTTGTTGCCATATTTTTATTTTTTTTTTATTCTTTATTCTTTATAAACCAAAAAGTAAACATAGTAGTAGTAGTTGTATAACTTTATTGAGGTTTTTTTCCAGGGTATGATTACATTTCATTCATTATAAATTAACACGGTATTAATATATATTTGCCGAATATAGAAGTGGCCGCGCTACACAATTTATATTTATTTGTTGTTTAATTATATTAAGACAACTCTGAATTTTAGGCAAATAACTAATTACTTTATAAACGTATTTGAAGCACGAGTATTAAGTACGTGTCCACTCAAAAAGACCATGATGTTTACTAAAAAGTAAACATATTATACATGAATAAAAGGCTCCTGCTCTCTCCCTCCCTCTCTCAATCTATTGAAAAAGAAAAAAAAATTGCTCGACTCTCGATTCTCTTTCTTTATTTTGTATGCCAAACATGCAATTTCGTGAGAGGCCTCGTTAAACGCAGACTCAGGTGAGCCAGAATTGAACCGAGAATTCTGAAGTCAGTGATTTTTGCTTGAAGGGATAGGCCTATCCAACGTCACTTCTGTATGCATCTAATTTTTATCGTAGCGGTATTTTTCGGAGTTCCACACAAGAGAAAGGATACCAAATTCATGACGGGCTTTGTTTATTCTGTTGTTCCGGCATAGACTTCAAAGTTTGGATAAACTTGTTGCGCACTTTGGCCCTTGGTCATTGTGTTGGTTTTAGTAGCGCTGGTCCTTAAGCCAGCAACTCTAGCCACTTCTCCATTCAGTTGCAACAACAACAACTGACCAACCGCTGTTGTTTGTCATGAATCATTATATCGTCAGCTTAATCTATGGGACTAAGTTTGTCAAATGGTCTTCATTGAATAGAATGTCTTTCAAATGTACCCACCGTGGTAGTCATCACATCGTCGGTCGTTTGAATTGGTAAGAAGACATCTCCTTCTGTCACTCCTTGGCGGACATAGAACGAGTCGGAAAGCTAAACGAAGAACTTTGCCATTGTATTTAAAATCTATAGTATTCCCAAGAAGCGGAACGTTTTATGCGGCATCTATGGACGACGTTCACAAGCTTTGATTGGAGAGTTATTTGAGTGGTTTTTGTCTAAACTCCATGGGAAGCAAAAACAACAATATATATAAAGTAGATAATACAACTAGCGCCGCCATTGACGACGTTCAGAACTAAAATAAAATGTTCCATGAAATTACTATAAGATATAAATACAATGACTTTGCTAGTATCATAATGTCATGTTTGATTGCTTTCTGAAAAAAAAATAAACATGTAGGTATATGTATATATTTGGGCACCAGTTTTGCTAGTATATTGCCAATTTCACTAGTTTTGACACGGGTTGCGTGAGTGGTACTGAATAGGAAGAAAAAGTAAAAATCTCTTTACCCCTCGAATCCGGTTGCATCACACTAGTGTGTGTTTTCAGGATGAAATGTCTTCTTTTTACTTCCATTTTGTTTAGGTTTTGTTTAAGCATTACTTCTCCGAGGTTTAAGGCCATAAAAACTATTTTTTCACTCCCCATAACATATTAAAAAAAAATGTAAATAACATTCAATTTAACAAAACGATAAATTTATTCATCCGAATAAGGTTTGAAGTTACAAATATTAACAGCAATTATGTTTAAAATATCCTTAGCAGAAATTTCGCGTCCATCACCCGGATAGATGCCGGTAATTCTTGCACATTCCTTTATATAGTTCTCCAATTCCTTTGCATTAACTGGCTTCCGTGGATCCTTGGCTTGTATCGAGGACAGGCATTTTCCAGTCATCTGTGTCAGTTGTGATCGTGATGAACTAAAAACCTCATCCAAATTGTATAGTTCCAAAGGTGGAGCTGGAGGTTCACTGAAGATCGGTGGAAAAGTCTTAAAAAGACAGCAAAAAAAAAAACCTTATTGAAATTCAATTCTTCAAAGAACCTATTAAGCGCATATATGTATGTATGCACTCGTACTTACCGCAAGCTGCAACGGTGGTAATGATATCTCAAACTGCGGTTTTATTATCTTGAGAGGTTCATATTTAACGTTTAATTGCTGATATGTATCTATGACATCCTTTAACAGGCGATTGCTTAGCGAAAACAGTGTCATATCAAACATTTGCCTAAAATCCGATGGGGTTTCTGTCCCAATTGAATCAACCAAACATGGCCGAGGCAAATTGGACAGGAATGCGATATCCGTAAATACTTTGGTGTCATTTATCTATATCAAAAAAAAAAAAAAACACATATACCAATTAGCGATAGATTTAATCATCAGCGTGTAGGTGGGTATGTTCCCAATTCACCTCAACATCGTTAAAATCCAAATGGGTAAATCGAATTTCGTTATTCGATAGGAGATTAAGAAAATACTCCAGTATGGCGTCATTTGTTTTATCTGTCAGATACTTATCATGCCAGATGTATCCTGAACCGATGGCGAGAATTTTTCCACCGCGGTCGTTGCGATAATAACCGACCAGGGGTCGATTGAAAGGGTACACAACTGGTCCGGTTGTCATAAGGATATTAGCTGGATCGGTGACATTGAGAGTGGCTCCATAGGGATATTGAAAGTGTACACGTTGTTTCTCATCGCTGAATTCATAATCAACAATTTCGATATCCTGTTTGAGAAGGTGTCGCCACATTGATTCGCAGACCACACCACCACCGATCACACACTCCTTGGGGTGGAAGTTTTTGTAATAATGCGGGCGGACAACTGTGTCTGGAAATTAAAAATGGAATGATGCAGGATGCAGAGGGATCGTGTTTTGTTTCGATAGTTATTATTGGTCATAAAATCATTTAAACGAAAAGGTTAAGTACACGTATACAAAAATGTAATAGGACGAAATATTTGTCAAGCTCACTTTCAAAATAAAATGAACGTATGGGTCGCACGTACTTGCCCTGTGGGTGCAATGCTACGATGAAAACAAATTTTTCGAGCAATAAGAACAAATGTTAAAACCAATTTCCACTATTATAATTTATAGCCAAAAACTTCAAAGCATTCTACATAATATATATAATACATACAACGTTTAATAAAAAAAACGGAAGAGCCCTTTTCGGGCAAATTAAAAAAATGAAAAATATTGCCCAAAACCTAATGGCTCTTTATATGGGAGCCACCATTTAAAAAAGAGAAACTGGAAAAAATGGAATGCCATCTGATAGAGAGTTGTAAGGAACTATACAAAACAAAGTTTGTGTAAATTCGATAAACCGTTGACAACTTATGGCCATTTGAAAAAAAAAAAACAGTTAAGACCAGATCTCCGTTATTCATATTTTTAGCCAAAAACTAAAAACGCAATTCCTTTAGGAACACTAAAGAAATATTACACACACAAAGCTTAAATTAAAACCGTTCGAGCCTTAAACTGAACGGCTCAAAGTATGGGAGCCACCGTTTAAAAAGACTTCATTAAAAAATTTGCAATGCCATCCTATAGAAAACTATATACAGAACTATGAGTCTATTCAATCGACCATTTGATTATGATATGATATGATAATTATGGCTATTTGAAAAAAAGGCTGTTTAACCTGATTTTCGTTACGCCAAAAACAAAAAACGCAGTTTTGCTAGAAATGTCTTAGGTAAGTTAAATTTCGAGTTTTATCGAAATCGTTCGAGCCATTTTCGGGAGAATTCAAAATGAAAAAAACCGTTACTTGAAAGGTAGCAGTTTTAAATTACAACATATTATTTTGCAAATAACAGTGTTTCCTTTTGCAATACCAAAATGAGGAAACAAAATTTCCAACTGACTTTAAGAATGTCAATTTGTGTTGGTGTGTGCAAAAGGCTCCGTGAAATAACTCCCCAAGAAATAACTCCCCAAAACAAAAAATTAAATAAACCCCCAAATTTTTGCTTTATTTCATTATGAAATAGGTCCCCAAATTCGAATATGAAATAAGTCCCCAAAAAGCATGAAATATGTCCCCAAAAAAATAATGAAATAAGTCCCCAAAAAATAGTGAAATAGTCCCCAACTTAAAGAATTGTCTTACCATTTTATATGTATATTTTTTCCAGTGAAAAAAAAAGATTAATTAATAAGTCAAAATAAGATTTTAATATGTACACATTTTTAATGTATTTTCACTTTTATTTTTCTTAGATTTCAGAAACAAAATCTTATTCTGCTTTCTTTTCTTTTTCTCAAATATTATTTTTCATTATTTTTTGGGGACTTTAATATTTCGTAGTTCAATTTGGGGAGTTATTTCATCATGAAATAAGTCCCCAAACAAAAAATTAAATAAACCCCCCAAAAACATGAAATAAATCCCCAAAAATGAGGAGTTATTTCATATGAAATAAGAAATAACTCTTCAATCATACAAATTTTTGGGGTTTATTTCATTTTTTTTTTTTTTTTGTTAATTCTTGAGGAGTTACTTCACGGAGCCTGTGCAAAAGTATGTGGGAATCTAGCTCTGAATCGAGATTCGCAAAAATTGATCTAGATCAATTCTGAGATCAATATAATATGTAAGTAGGTATAAGCTTTAAGTTTGTAAAAAAAGTCAGAAAAGTCCCTTTTGAACGCTGGAACCTTCGATTCTTAGATATTCAAATTGAAATAATAATTTTTTACAATTTTGTTTCAAAAACTTCCTTAACGTTTTATCCTATTTGTCAATTTAATTTCACTTGTAAAAAAGAAATACTTACCACTGTTAATGTACATTCCATATTCTTCCAAAAAGAAATTCACGTTTGTATTGTAATCGTTTTCACCACCTTCGCCCAAAAGCACCAATACTTTGCCACCGCTTTCAACAAATTCCTTAAAAGATTTCACAAGATTTTTTTCTATTATAACAAAGATTGACAGCTTTTTTAACAACCTTCATAACAATGAATTCATCTTCAGTAAACTTATCCTGTGGTCCAGCAAGTACAAAAATATTTATCCTTGATAGTTTCTCTTTGGTAACTTCTCCATCATTCCTTTACAACAAAGCAATTTCGAAAAACAAAGAAATAAGTAAAATCATAAATGTTAACACAACACATTATTGACTCACTGTTCAATCTTCCAGTTCATTTTGATTTTGCGATGAAGCATCTTATAATTTTCTGACAGTTGGAATCTTTCATTTTTTGATATATCAAACGAAATGACACCCTTGGACATTTTCTATTTTTAATAAAACTATCAAATGCAGATTTTTATGGTTGTTTAAAACTTAAAACACTGCCCACATGTAAATAGTAATTTTATTTATAAAAAATGTTTTTGTTTACAATTTCCTGTTGCCATTGGTAACAACTTTTTGACATGAGGTGCACGTAATCACGTAATGTAAAGTACATGTTTCGTAATTTCGTATACAAACAGCGACATCTGGGATTTGATAATGAAACTAAAAAATAATCAATTTTTTTCGGTAGAGGCTTTTTAAATTTTCATCATCATAAAAAAAAGAAAGTGTAAATGTAAAATGGTCGAGTTTTTCTTTTCAAAACAACGTTGAAAACTATGATACTTTTGAATGTTAGATACAGGGCCCTAGATACCAAGTTTAAAGAGGTCGTCCTCTGGGATGAGGGTTGGAATTAAAGACTTTGCGGGCTGATGTGATGCGTTTGCTCAGTTCAGAGTATCTCCTTTTTTGCCCATGGACGTAGGGAATGTAAATATGCGAAGCCGCCCAGACCACACTGTATTAATTTTCAAAAGTCCAATCTTATTTTAATATACCTGCCAGAACTGGACGTCATGAGCGAGTCAAATGATTCTGAAATCAGTAGCTACAAAGTATGAGTCGTTGTGAATGTGTTTCGGCATGTTATATCCATTTTCGAGGAATGGCAACAAAATACAAAGACTGGTAGCATCTTAGTTATTTTTTTTAAATAACTGAAACTTTAAAAAACATCACATTTATGTATTTATATTTTAAAATCCATTAACATTCATGACAATACAACTATAGATTTAACAATGGTTATCTAGCTCCGCTTGAACAAAACATGGTCCTAAGACTTATCTTCTACTGTTCAACTCTTATAGAGCTTACACAGCTCAGTAGTCAATCGATAGAGCGGTAGCCCCATTACTGTGTAGTAATCGCCATCAATTCTCTCAATCATAGCCCCACCCAATCCATTAATACCAAATGCTCCAGCTTTATCCCTATAAATATAACTTTTAGCGCATCCATCACTGTAACTATTACTTAATTGCACTTACAAAGGCTCTCCGCTATCCACATAAGCTTGAATCTGCTCCTGTGTCAATTGACCAAAATAAACTTTGGCCGATTCGGTGAATCTAACGATTCCTTTCGCATGTTTGATGACAACTCCAGTATGAGGTGTATTACAATTGCCTGCCAGCCTTGTAAGCATTTGAACAGCTTCTGCAGCATCTTTAGGCTTTCCATAAATCTCTCTGTCCATGGTGACCATTGTGTCAGCAGCAATTACTAGCAAATCGGACTCTGGTGATTTGGCTTTAAGTCGATCATATACTTCTTCGGCCTTGCCTTGAGCGGTAAGTTCAACGAAATCGGAAAATTCTTTATAATCCGCTGGATTGAGGTTCTCTTCGAAGGAAGATGGACATAGTTCCGCATTAAGTCCCTGAAAATAGAAAAACAACAAGGATCTTCAAGATGTTTTGGTGCCTCATACAATTAAACTAACGATTGTCTTCACTAGTTCTTGACGTCGTGGTGAGCTGCTTGCTAGAACTATCCGTTTAGTCGCTAGAATATGTTTTATTGGTGCCAGCATTTTTAAATTAATTGGATTTTATCAAAAATAATCTACCGAAACAAGAATTCCCACGTTTTGTTTGTTAACATCGATCAGCTGGGACATGGTGGAATGACGTTTACTCAATGGCAACGTTCAGGCGGTTGATTGTTAATGTAGTGTGTATGTCACACACAAAAATGTGGCCACAAAAAAATTATCCACAATTACTTGCAGGAACACTGTCGAAACGATTTCCTGTGTGCTACTGGAAACAAAGCTTGCTTGCCAGCTGCTAGTTTTTGGCATCTGGGTCACAGAATTTGTATAAGTGAGTGAAAAGGTAACTTAAAAGTAAATTACAGGACAGGGGTTGGCTGTTGCTTTCTCCGGTATTATTAGTTGTTTTTTCCGAGGTGTCCTCTGGACCACGATAATATCAGAAAATATGTCTCGTTAGCTTTCCAATCCTTCGAAGTCGTTAAGAGCTCAACGTAAGTTGAAATCATACCTAACCCTGACGCCACACATGGCAGCTACTCGCAAGCAAGTTACTGCATGTATTAATTGTCAGATACCTATCTGTGTTCCAGTTGGCTGGAAGTTTCCCTGTGTGAGTGGAAAATGTGAGTGCATTGCGACTGTCTTGTCAGTAGCTGGCATGTGTGGCGTCCGGGTAAATAAAATATAGAAGTATTAATAAGAATTAATAACTGCTGTTACATTCAGTGACTACTATAAAAACTATTAGAAAAGAATTTTTGAGCCACGAGAGGGCAACGCAGTAAAACGCCACACACAGAATGTCAAATGCGATAGTTTCCCATTTATATCCTAGGGGTGCTAGTTTACACGGCAAACCACTACTCGTAGAATTTTCACACATTCAACAAATTAACAAAAATTGGCTTATTTTGACACAATACAACACATGAAAATCATACTTTATCGATTTATAGGGAGAAAAAATGCAGAACAGCTTGATAAATCAAGATCAAGAACATAATTATGTTCACCTTCACGAGTACGTGTATGTGTTTATGTTTTCACTCGTCTGTATAGTGACGTGAAGCTCTCCCGATTTCTTGAAATTTGCAGATCAAGATTTTCCAGAACAATGTAAATCCAATATTGTTTTGAACAAATTACATCATGTCCGTATATATTACCTTGACGCAACACATGCCAGCTACTGGCAAGAAAGTTACTATGTATATTAATAAATTGTCAAATACCTTATATGTTCCAGTAGGTACAGAACACCAACTCACTGTATGGTCTCCCTTTTTGCCTACCAGCTGAAAATCAGCTGATGTGCCATTTATTGTAACGCTCTCACGTGCTTTTTTTTATGGGAGCAGTAAACACACCACAAAAATAAATATCACACGAAATGCACAGGAAGAGTTGTACACATGTATTCACAGACACGAAAAAATATTTCGAGGGTGACGTCATGTGCATCTGATTTTTTTCGAAGTGAAGATAAATATTATGTTCTTATATCTGTATAATGGTTCTTATAATCATAAGACAATTTGTTTAAATATTGAATTCAAAAATATAGTATAGTATAGTATAAACAGTTTATTTATGGATTTTAACTTAAAAACGAAATTGCCTATTTTATTATATTTACTAAAATATTTCAAAATTCAATCTCTATAGATTGATCTAGTTTTATTTGAGGAATTTGCTTTAAAATGCTTTAATTCCAATTTCTTTCTCAGTTGGTTCATTCGTACAATCTACAATGATATTGCACTAGTTCATAATTATCCATAGACTATGCCAATCTGCTTGCAACTTTATGTTTTAATACAAATTACCACTAGGTGGCAGCTTGTGCAGTAAAAAGACAAAATCTCAGCTTTGACATATAACTTTTTATCGCCTGAACGATTTGACTTCATTCTCGCTCGTCTTGTCGTTGTCATCAAGAAGAAAGAGTTTGTGTGTCAAAAAAAAAAAAGTAGAAATAAAATTTCTGCACTTGGACTGCAAAAACTTGCACCACCAAGAAGTCGTACGCGAAAAATATCTCGAAATTTTAAAGTTCCGTACCTATTCACGCACCAATGTCCAATCAATCAACAAAACACTAAAATCAAAAAATAATGAAATTGAATACGAGTCCGAATATTTATAAAAGTTGTTGTTGTAGTCGGATTTGTAAAAAGTAGGGCCTCAAGTTTTGTGTTGTGTTTCACCTTTTTTTCTTCTTTTTTTCGTTTTGTTTTTTTTTATTTTCCCTTCTTTTTATTTCGCGAATTTTATAAATTTGTGTCGCGTAAAACTTTTCCACAAAAAAGGCAACTAAAGTCGAAGATACAAAAAAAAGTCAAAATGAGCCAACTAAACCAGCAACTCTGGGTTGTTTTGTTGGTGGGCGTCTTTTGCGTGTCCCTAGTCTTCTCAGAGTCGATTCCAACACAAAATATGTCCAAAAAGGAGCGTGAAGAGCTTAAGTATGACCCGAAATTTAATATTTTGTTTATATTTTGCAAACATTTTTGTTGTTTTTGGTTTTGCTTGCTCCTTTAGGGAAGAAGCAAGAGAGATGTTCTATCATGCGTACTACGCCTACATGGAGAACGCCTATCCCGCTGATGAATTGATGCCTTTGTCGTGCAAAGGACGCTTTCGAGGAGTGACACCATCTCGCGGGGACATGGACGACATACTTGGCAAGTAAGTTAAACTTAATTAATTAATTGCAAGATTTGAGTGTGTTGCTTGCAACACCAACAACGGCCTTGACCCTGAGCTGAGGCTTACTGTTGTAGTAGTTTTATAAAAATAATTGAGAGCGTGATATCTGAAGGCTACACCTGTTTTGCTCCATTCAAAGTTGAATTTTTGCTTAGTTTAGCTTTGAGCTGAGCTCTTCGACGTTTGGCTCACGAGGTCAACCGCTTGATGGAATATTAATTGACTCTTTAAGGTGCCATTGAACCGAACCAAAACCTAACGCGAACGCAAACGCGAACACTGTGTTCGATATTCGCTTTAAGGTGATATTCGAAATTGAGATTTGCATTTTCTCAGATACATTTGATATTACTTATTCAGCATCTCTATCTGCTCGTAGTATACCGTTAAATATGTAAATTTATCAAAAATTGAGTCGATTTCAACAGCTGGCTGGCTGCTAAGGAGGAGGGGAAAGGGCAGTTTGGAATAATTGAGTTTCTTCGTGTTTATGATAAACGACTTGCTGGCACAATAACAAGTTTTCTTCTTATCACACTCACAAGTGTGTGTTTGGTTCTGTTATCAGTTTTTTTTTTTCTTACGAAGTTAGATACTCAATTGCTCTGGGAATCGGTGCTTTTATTAGAATTTTTAGGTGCGGGTTGATTGTGATAAGGCTTATGCGTTGTCATGAGTGTGGGGGAGAGATTGTGGAGACGTAGTTTATTTCTGTGTAATAAAATGATTGTTCTTTGAGAACAACAAGTAGTTATTAATCAACTTAATTATATTTTGTTATGTTGGCATTGGAAGCTTGGAAGGGAATGATATTTTAAAACAAAAAATGTGTTTTAAATTAAATACATAGATCCTACAAGAAACTCAAAATAATTGCATCATTCACTGGCTTGTGAAAACTTTGAACTTTAGAACACAGTGCAATGCAAAAATAACACTCCAAACAAATAAAATGCAGCATGCACGCACAATTTAGTCAAAGATTCAAGAATTTCCCAAAAGAATTAATTCTTCTTTGTGTTAAGGTGGCGCAGAAAGTCCCTTGTGGACCACGGCCTCAAGCAACAATCCTCGTCAGCTAAGCCGGTCCCTAGCCAGTGGCCTCCAGTTTCGCACCCCAACTTGGTTGAGATCGTTCTCCACTTGACCGCGCAACCTTGGGTCGTCGAGAACTGCGTCGGCCCTCCGGGTTTTAATTGAAGACTCTGCGGGGTGGTGCGTTTTCGTCCATACGCTCCACACGCCCCAGCCATCTAAGCCGATGTATTTTCAGCTTTTGAACCAGGTTAATGTAGCTGTATAGCGCGTACAGTTCATCATTGAATGTTTTCCATACTCAATTGATACATACATTACCGATTATTACCCGAAGAATCTTTCTCTTAAAGCACCCCAGCCTTTATTCATCCGATTGTGTCAGTGTCAAAGCTTCTGCCCTATACAGCAGGACTGGCATGATAAGGGTCTTGTATAGTGTCTCCTTGGTCCTTTCAGAGAGGGCTTTACTACTAAGATGCCTTCTTAGCCCGAAGAAACAGCGATTGGCAAGAGTGATTCTTCGACTGATCTCTTCACTGATGTTGTTCTGAGAAGCTATAGTGGAACCCAAAAAGACAAAGTCCTTGACAACTTAAAGTTATATCTGTCCATCGGGACGTTTTGTCCGAGCCAACGGTGATGATGCTATGCACCCGAGGACAACATATTCTTTGTTTTACCTTCATTCACAGCCAGACCCAATTTCCGCTGTACACTGCAGTATCGTTTTCGAAGCAATAGACAAGCTTCGTTGGAATGACCATATACTTGAGATTGCCAAGAATGCTGCAAGATGCTTAGGCTTCCTTAACAGATGCATAAAGTTTTTCAACCCTTCTGATCTTGTTACAATTTACAAAGCGTTTATACGCCCTAAACTTGAGTATAACTCCCATCTCTGGGCAGGTGCTTGTCAAACTTTTTTTCACCTGCTCGACAGAGTTCAGAAAAAAGCTTTAAAATTGATTGATAGGAGAGAGAAACATTATGAAAACATTTCCATCATTTGAACATCGTCGAAATGTTTCATGTCGTTCCTTATTTAACCGCCTTCTACAAAAAATGCTCACTCAAGGCATCCAGCCGCGTTTCACCCCTTTAACATTTCCCCCGTATCACTTGTCATGCTAGGAACGCTCATCTGTTTATACTTGTGCCCAATTTCGGACGTACTGTCAAATATAGCCGTACAACACAAATGTTCGATGAATTGCCTGGTGCAATTTTCCCTTGCCATTTTGATCTGCAAACATTCAAGATCAATGTTCATCGACACCTCCTTTCCCTTCGTCCTTCATTTCCTATCGCTCGCGCTGTGACTAATCATTAAAAGGGCTATACAAAACCCTTGAGCGCCTGTGCTTTATATAAAAAAAAAGATCCGCTCGTTTCTAGGAGGTCTGCTAGAACCACCTCTTTTAGACTTACAGAATTCTAGAATTCTTGATCTGCCTATTGTCCCTAAGCCGTACTTTTTTTTTATTATTTACATGCACTCAGTGAGTTATTAATACCCCCTTAACATGAATTGACAGAGTGCGAGCGTTTAGGAAAGCTGGATAGGAGACAAAAGGAGATACCGATGCACATTGGGTTTGATTGTCTGTAAATCATAATGAAAGTGATAAATCGAGCCGGGTAAAGCGTTCCACATTCTTGTAGTGTAGTACTACCCTCCTAAGTCTGATTATAACTTTTCTTGCTTTACTATAATAATCAAGACCTAGCAAGCTTAATAAACAGTTTCGTCATGTTTCTAAAAACTCAAAGAACATGGCCATCAGTGTCAGAATTAATTTTTTCATGCGATTATATATTTTTTTAATAACTGCAAACTTACACTTTTTCTAAGGTTCGGCCTCTTGCGAGGAAGCGATAAATCCTCCAAGAGTAAATCATGTTATGGAAAGTGCTTTTCTTTTTCGGATTTGGCGGTAAATTGTAGGTCCCTAAAATTTCTGCAGAGTAGCAAACGCCCACACAGGAAGCTGTTTTACCAAGTATTTTTTTTGTACGCACTTCCTAAACCAAAATCAATGTGAAACTGAAAACTACCGTCTTTATAACTTTGTTAGTTGAAAGCAAAGCAAGGAGTTGATACAAAAATGACCTTAGTTTGTTGGACTGAAAACAGGCTTGACAAACAGTTCAGACAGTTGACAGTTCCTTTTCTTTTTTCGAAACTAAGTTCGCGATTTTTCATTAGTATTTTCAATAACTTTTATTCTGTTAACTTCAATCCCTCAGAAGGATGGTCATGTGCACCCACTGTCAATATGCAAGATTCTTTGTAGACTAAACGTTAGCACGTTTTAAAATTTAAATTTGTAGTTGTTTCTGTTCGCAAATATAAAAAAATAGATACATTTTTTTCACGAAGCTACTGCTGGTAGACAACTAAAACTCCAATGAGACAATCAGGCTTCGTCGGTGCATTGTCAATTCAGTACCGCTTTATCGATTAGATGTCAACATACTAAGCCCAAGTTCTTTGTGGGAAAAGATTTGTGGCCACCAGACCGTTATGATGTAGGGTGGACAACTATTTAAAAACCCGCAACCTGCTGGAGATATTGGCAGATAATAGACGTTTCACAGGCAAATAGCAAGAAAGATTTTAAGTTGGATTCAAATAGTTTTAACTTGGAACGAAGCACGAGAAATGATACCATATGCACGTTGTTGATGTCTGAGTCTGTCCCCTGTTCAACCATATACCTTCATTAAACTGAGTAACATCCTCTATTTTCTCCTCCTCACAATAACCAACTTTTGTTGGTTCCCCCTGGTTTGTATAATTTTTGTCTTTTTGGCATTAATCTGCCTCCCCATATTGTTCAAACGGGTGACACATTATTTTAAGGACTCCAGACTGCCGCTTTCCATTAAACAAATGTCATCAGCATATTTCAAATGGCTTGACTTGTGAAATAGGTTCAATTTGGCAATCACAGTGTTCACAGTCATAAACAAAAGCTAAACAACAACAATGGCTTTCCTTTGAGTGCTAATCACTACCTCACAAGTTTATTTAAAACAGCTGCTTGCATTCTGCTGTTTAAAAAGAAACAGACATTGAAAATAAGCCATACCTAATAATTTCAATAAATGCTCTAAGTTTTGAATGTCAAGATGTTTAATCTAATTTGATTGAGACGACTTTGTCATCGCCGAAACAGCAGATCACCCAATTTGAATTGAAAATATCGTGTCAACAGTTGTTGTCTGACGTAATAACCAAACTTATTCTTTGTTTTTTTTTAGTCCCACAATCTCTGTATTCCTGAGCCTTGAATAACGATTGAACGACGAACTGAGTCAATCAAAAATGAGTCACAAAACCAAATCGATATAAACTTTGTGTGTGTGTGTATAAACTTCCACCAACTATGCCATGAATTCTGAACCCTAAATCTTTGTTATTGTTTACGTCTCCAATTATGCAAAATCGTAAATTTCAAAGCAAGCGTGTGAATTAATCATTTCGCATGGCACGCACCACCGAAGCAGACAACAACAGCAAAATATTGAAAAGCTGACAACAAGTTGATAGGAAATTAAAATCAAGCTTAATTAGGTTAAATTGCCGGCTTTGAACATCAGACTGACATGTTTGGCGTGCTTTATAATAATTAAAAAAAAAAAAAAAAATTATATGACGTCGGGTCTAACCTATATAATTAAGTTATACACACGCCATGAAAGTTCAAAATTCGCACCCGGAATTGCTTTGGCTATGCTCCTGCTTCAAGGTGATATAAGAGTTCTCAATCTATTTTCAATGACAACCGCTTTTCTTGTGCATATTCACTTTTATCAAGCTAAAATTATTAAAGCCTTATAAGTGTCGAAATCGACAAATGCACAATCGGCAGCCCTACTGCGTGTTATTTGAGAATTGAAACCTCAAAGAAACCTGCGTCAACCACGCGTTAAACTCAAAGGTAAAAGCTTAAGTCCGGAAAATTGCCGCCCGCATTCAGAGAAAGTAAAAACGAATGAGTTTTCTGATGAGTCCTGCTTCACCATGGTCTTGATTTTGCCTCGCTCTTCAATTTTTTTTTAGAATGCTGGTTGATGATTAAGATTCAGGTTGACTCAACTTCACACTCAGCAGTCGTGATACCAATCAGAAGGTTCTAGTAAATTGGTCGTTATCATTAACTAATCATTGAAATGCTCTGTGTGACCTAATAGAAACTTATGGATATGCAAGTCATCCAAAAATTGTAACCACAAGTTCCTCAACCAACTTCTCCTTTTGTCAAATTTGAATATGACTGCTTGGAGCTCTGGAACACTATCTAGGGACAAAGTTAGAACACTTTCAGAGGGCCGCAGAAAGCTTAGTGTATCTTTCAATGATTTTCTCAAAAATTGGCTTGCAAATCAAGGAAGACGAATCATCACTTCCTACTTGTCTGCACTGTCTTGAGTTAGCGTCAATAATGACCAGTGGGTGAGTTGATGGTTAAAAATATATATTGCTTTAACAGATTAACATAGAAACCCACGGCATAAAGTTGCTCCGTAGAAGTAGATGTGGATGTCTCTTTGTTAGGAAAGCTTAAATCATCATTTACTTTTGTAGAACGCTCTGACAATTTTTTCTTCTCAAATTTTTCAGCCTTCAATCATTTAAAAATACTTCTTTAAATGTACACAACTTTTTTTTCAGTTTCTCCATGACCTTGGTGGATGCACTGGACACGCTTGTTATACTCGGTGACTTTGCCGAGTTCGAGAGTGCGGTCAAATTGGTGATCAAAGATGTCCAATTCGACAGTGATATCATTGTCTCCGTCTTCGAGACAAATATCCGTATGGTTGGAGGTTTATTATCGGCGCACATTTTAACTGAATACATTCAGAAAGATCTTAAAATAATGCCCTGGTACAAGGGTGAACTACTTGAGATGGCCCGAGATCTAGGCTATCGTTTGCTGCCAGCCTTCAACACCTCCACAGGCATTCCACATGCAAGAGTTAATCTGCGAACGGGTATGAAAGACGAGCAATTGAAGAAGTCTCGTGAAACATGCACCGCATGTGCGGGGACAATTCTCTTGGAGTTCGCTGCCCTCTCTAGGTTGACGGGTGAACCAATTTTCGAAGCGAGAGCACATGCTGCCATGGATGCACTCTGGAAACTCAGACACAGAGGGTCTGATTTGATGGGAACAGTAATGAATGTCCATTCGGGTGATTGGGTGCGACGAGATTCTGGCGTTGGGGCTGGAATTGATTCCTATTACGAATATCTATTCAAGTCATATGTTCTTCTTGGTGATGATAAGTATTTGGCGAGATTTAATCGGCACTACAACGCAGTCATGAAATATGTGAGTGAAGGACCGATGTTGTTGGATGTGCTAATGCATCGACCTCATGCAAAATCAAGAAACTTCATGGATTCCCTGCTGGCATTCTGGCCTGGATTGCAGGTACTATCGGGCGATCTAAAGCCTGCAGTTCAGACGCATGAAATGCTATATCAAGTCATGCAAATGCATACCTTCATTCCCGAAGCATTCACTGTCGACTTCCAAATTCATTGGGGACAACACCACCTCCGACCTGAGTTCATCGAATCTACATACTTCCTTTACAAAGCCACTAATGACCATCACTACCTGCAGGTGGGAAAGAAAGCCCTCAAAACCCTTCAAAAACATGCCAAAGTAAGCTGCGGTTATGCAGCTGTCAATGACGTACGAACTGGCAAACACGAAGATCGCATGGATTCGTTCGTTATTTCCGAAACCTTCAAGTATCTCTATTTACTATTCTCTGATCCATCGGACATCATTATAAATCTGGACGAGTTTGTATTCACAACCGAGGCTCACTTGCTGCCACTATCGATTGCACAACTGGGGAACAGTACTTTCAGTGAGTATCCAACATTGTTGTTTAGGAATAAATGTGCTTCTTACGGGTTGCGTGTTATTTGAGGTCTCATGTTGTTGCCACCGTCATGATTGCTCGCCGTATGATGTGATCATTCTGTTTTAAGAATATTTTTTTTCCTAATACTATCTCAATTCGCTGATGTCATTTATTTATTTTTATTTATAATTTATCTAGTATCATTTTATTTATAATAATTATTATATCAAACTCTGCCGCATTGCTATTGCCACCTTAAAACGAAACATCTTTATTTTGTAGTTAACTAAAATGTGTATCTTCTTTTTTCTATTTAATAAACGGAACTTTTAATTTTGTTTAGTTTGGTTATTTTTTTTCACGGTCTTTCGGGTCCGCGGATTTTTTTTATGTTTAAGAGGGATGTCATCTTATATCTCCAATAATCCGATTGATTCCCTTATAGAACCAAGACATGCGTCATTAATTGAATCTTTCATGCTTTGATATAAACGAAAATGGCGAAGAATGGAAACTATGCGTTAGAAAATATGTTTTAAGCAAATCGACCTGAAAAACAGATTTCGAAACATTGAAGCAGAAGTTGTGCTTTTCAAAACTTCTCTTCAAAACAGCCGATTAGCGCAGAGGTATGTGAGTAAATCAGTTAAGACATATTTGTTCGTTTTTGTTGTAAGCTCTGTCGATTTTGTCACAATCGGTATAAGCTTGTTTCTTTTGAAAGCATGTTGTCAAGCGGTGCAGCGTTTATACTTAGATTAGACAGATAAAAGTCACGTTTAGGAACATTGCGTTCCAGTAGAGAGAAGAATGATAGAAAGAGAGCCTTGTATTCCGATGCTAAATTCTTCTTCTCCTACTAAGGTTTCGGAAGATGCTGCTGGCAGAAACTTGCCTACTTATTTATGTTGGCTTCAGTAGATCGTTGTGCTCCTAGGCCTTGCTTAAGGGAAGTCTTTTTCATCCTGGAATAAAGGGCCACATCCTGCACAGAATTTAAGCAGACGTTGGCAGCATAATCTAGTTGGCTCAATTTATGAAATGGGTTTAATTCGATAAGATGTCTCTCATTTAAGGAATACAAAAATCGGCGACATAACGTCTCCTTATCCACTAATTTTTTTCGCACACGACAATACCGTCAGCTTCTCACATTTGTTTCGAGATTTACAAACCTGTTCCTGGGATGTGAAACTCCAACTGTGTATGGTTAGCTTGTTAAATTCAGGTCTTGAAAGCCTTTTCTAATGAGATAATCAACCGTGTAGAATTTAATGCTTCGAATAGCAAATGCTGACTTGTGTCCTTATAGCATTACCTATCCCTCATGTCACTTTTCTCATGGGGAAAACCAAAGAAAACATTGATATCGCCAAAAATGTCGCGATTTTTGGGCCCTATCTGATCTAGCTGCGAACTACAAGGCATACATTAACCCAACGATTAAGTATAATTCCCATGTCTGGACAGCAGGACCTCCTATTACGCATTTGTGTCCACTGAACTTTCAGAAAAAATCCAAAACAGTTTTAGGTGAACGAACCATAAGGGAATATTTTGTTTTGGTAGGAGATCGTGGAAATGTTTCTTGTCTGACCTTATTTTACCGTTACTTTTATAAACAATGTAAGAGTAGAGACACATTCTTTAGGCGCACGACACGAATCTTGAATGGTATTTATTTTTCCCTCCGAACTCAATGAACAGAATTTTAAAATCATTGTCCTATCCAATTTTCCTAGACGCTCGTTCTGTGTCAATAAAATTGTAGTAATCGTTCATTTCCAAAACAATGACGATGGATGTGCTTTACTTGGATTAATTAATGTGCATTATCAGCAGCTGTGGAGAATGTGTGAAGTAAAGTGGATTACTATGTAATTAATTTAGAATGTCTCCCTATTCCATCTCAGGTGTAAATCGCGGAAAAGGCTTTGAAAAGCTTGTAATTTGCCAATAAGTTTGTTTTGTGAACTAAACGCTAACATGTAAATCCTGCGGTGTGCTAGATTAGTTTTCATTTTTTCACTTGTGTTGGGCGCCATTTAAAAATATACTTTCAAAAATTAAGAAGACAATGTTGAAGTCTAGGGAAGCTTACCCAAAACAAGCACACAACTTTGTCAATAAATCCTCAAAATTGTTTTCTTTCGCAGGCTTCCGTCAAACAGATGAACACAATGTGCTCGACTTTATGCGCACATGCCCAAGTTCGACCAAACTATTCCCCGAAAAAGTAAGAAAACCGCTGAGAAATTTCATCACTGGTTCGTGTCCGCGAGCTCAATCGAACAAACGCTTAAGAGCGTTAGATTTTCAAGCAAGTAATGCTGATCACTTGCGAGCTGTTTACGACATGGGCATCACAATGGTGTCTCTAGGCGATGGAAAGGTTCGACTGTTTCACAGTTTCTATAACGTAATCCCACTGATCAGACGATTTTTTAAGTTTTATTTTTTTATAACATTTTTTCCACCCTTGTCAATTTAGGCCAAGAGTCCCGAAGATGGTGAAATGGGTCTTTTGTTTATGCAGGAAATGCTCGAGCTGACAAAGATGCAGAGCCTCAATCAGCTAGCGCAATTGCAGGTAAGTTTTGTAACTCGATTTTATAGTTTCTTTGATGTATCAAAGTTATTTTTTTCTCTTCTCTTATTTCGAAGGCTGTTGCATTCAAACCTGATGACAGTGAAGAATGGACAGCCCTGATGGCTGGTCCAAGTCACTTCTCACCCGAACTAGTTGCCGAGGATTTCGTCGAAGCAGAAATCATCTTAGCCAGTCCATTGCGAGGATGCACTGAACTTAATGACACCGACGACATACGGGGAAAGATCTTAATATTCGAACGAGGTGACTGTACGTTCGTCGATAAGGCACGACGCGCCCAAAAAGCTGGCGCTAAGGCTGTCATAGTCTGTGATAATGTTCCTGGATCTTCCGGTGAAACACAACCCATGTTTGCAATGTCTGGCGATGGCAACAACAACGTAACCATTCCAGTTGTGTTTATGTTCTCCGTAGAGTACAAAACACTTGATAGTGCGATCACCAAGAATCCCAATCTTAAAATTCGCATAATGCAGATGCTTGAATTCAAGCGACAATTGCAAAAGCAGTCAGCTAAAAATACAAAAGTTGAATTATGATAAAATTTATCATAAGAAAAAGCTGACAAAATATGATAAAAAAAACAACAACACCCCCACTATTAGTCTATGATTATAAACAAAAAAAAAATGATTATACTTTTCTTTGTTGTCATGCGTTTTTGATTTCAGTTATTATTTTTAAGTTTCCTTAATTTCCTTAATGTTTTTTTTTTCTTTTTAAAACTAAACCTCTGTAAAAAAGTATAAAACACACTATATATGAGTAGTTGATATAGATTAATGCGAGAATGAATTTTTTGTAAATATTTCAAAACCTGGTTGTTTTATTATAAATTAATTGAAGTGCCATCTTTGGAGTAATATAAGTAAAACCTTACTCTTTGAACGTCTCAGCTAAAATGAAGATTAAAGAAGCGGCCTTTGGGCTCTATTCCTTGATATAGGTAAGTTATTAGACTAAAGTTGTGATCTTCAATAGGTCTTTACTGAACTATGAAGTTACTAATCTGGAACGAACGTTTTCATGAAGGTAAAAGAACAATTTTATTTCCTGCCTTTAGGTCCTGTAAGAAATAAAGTTTTCACATCGGCGAAGCTCTCTTTTTATAGTCTATTCCATAGAATGGGTATATTGTATATTTGGTGTGAAGTTTGTAACATTGACAAAAGATAATAATCGTTTGGCATGGAAAAATATAAATATTCTCACTCAGAATCAAAAGTCAAGCCGATTTAGTGATGTCCGTCCGTATACTAATAAGCCTTCGGACGAACTTAGGATTACCACAACCACCCCATAAAGTAATAAAACATTGCAACATTTTTACTTAGAAAATAAAAAAAAATCCACATACGCCACAGTGAACAAATATCTAATCGAAAACTTTTAAATAACAAATTGTAAGAAGTTTAACTGAACAGAGTAGCGGAGCTCATATTTCTATCAAAGGGTACGGTGGTGCCCAGCCAAGTTCTCTAGCATGACACGACGTCTTTTTTATAAGACTCAGGACGATTTATACCCCCTCTTACTTCTGAGGCAATAACCTAACGTAATTGGTTAGGTTATTGCCAATTTACAATTGGTTCTATATTACTAATACCACCTAAAATATATTTGATATCAAACTACTAAGTATTTGGAGCGTGGCGTTTATTAAGAACTCTGTTTTCTACACAAAATGACCTCGAAAAAATGGAAATGGAAAATAAATGAATATTGTAACAAGAACAGTTCTGGAGAGCCAAAGCCTTATGCCATACACTCTTAACCAGATTTACAATATACTGCTGGATCAAAAGGTAACCATACATATTACCGGGATAAGTTAGATTAAGTTACGATTACGAAGCTTTATTAAGCCAAATAAATGGGAGTATTGCCCCCCCCCCCCCCCCCCCCCCAATCCAGTTCCGTTCAGCCATTCTAGAGTGTGAGCAACAAACATCCATCCATACAAACTTTCATATTTATAATGTTAGTCTGAAAACTAACAAAAAAATTCATTAAAATTCTCTTTATAATGTACTCTTTCTTAATAACCCTCGACTCAATTTGTAGTGTGTTAGAATGCATAATTTTTGAAATTTTTGTTAAATATACGTGCAAAGCCGGGATGGGCCGCTAGTTTATAAAATAATGATATACTTATATTCGGACGAAAAACCTCAAATTTTGTGGGTATAATAGTTGTACGTACCTAAATATCTTTTTAATGCGAGGGCAATTACAATGAGCTCAGAGTGACATTCAATTTTAAGCTTGAAGATCGTTTTGAACAAAACAAGACAGAACTTTTTTTTTTACATAGCCATGGGTATACAAACCGAAGTGATGTTCATCTTCTCACTTCAAAACTGCGACCGCTAGCTAAACAACATTAAAATATGAATACATATTACGACTTTTGACGGAAACGCCCCTTAAAAGTAGGCGTGTCCTTAAAATTTAAAGCACTAATTGAGCTTTGATCGTTTGTCAATTTTTAGGTTTATGTGTAAGACTACAGCTGAATCGAGTAGTTTCTTAACGATCTTGCCTAAATAAAAGTATTTCATAAAAATCACGCCCTTAAAAGTATTTTTCAAGTAACGAAGGGAAAAAAATTTTAAATTGAATATTCGTATCTCAAATTTTTAAAACTATGTTTTTTGTTCTTTCATAAAAAGTGGGAGTGAGCCACGCCCAAAATTCATAAATTTCTTTTCATACACAAGCTTCTTAGTTTCGACTGAGAAACGGACAAATTGTTGCTTCATTATAAATACCGTTTATTTGGAAAAACAATATTTTTATAGTTTCTAATGAAAAGTGGGCGTCAGCCACTCCCAAACTGAAATAATTTTATTTAATTGGAAAAAGATTTACCTAAAGCTTGCGTGTGCAAAATTTTAGCTTTGTGCTTTTATCGTTACTGTACAAAAAACTTAATTTAATTTTGCTAATATAAGGTTGTTTAACAAAAATGTTGAGCAATCGAGGCGTTGCATCTTTCGAAGTTCTATAAGAGGTGGTTATTGTTTTATTTTTAGACGTTTTGAATGTTCAGCATTAGAAATCATTCAATTTACATTATATGTTTCTGTTAATCTTCCATTCTAGTCTATAATTTCCACTTTCCGAATATCGAGTGCGTTCATTCTATATAGAACCTATAGTATACTATAAATTTGAAGTTTTGTTGGTTAGCCACGAACGGCAACACAAAACATTAGATCGTTTTAGATTATAGGTGAGAAAGAAAGAGATTTACCGATTTTTTTTAAATAAGCATACAAATAATTCAATAATTATAAGTAAAAACGTAAACAAAACTTTGAATATTTTATGTGCACCAAGCTAAAGCTAACCGTATTTTAAGCTTTCGCAGACCTATTTTCAAAATAATGACTATACAGTGCAAAACCAATCGGTGTACGAACGTACCGAACTGGTATACAAAGTACCAGTTTCGACATCCAACAATTATTCTGCTTGTGTAATAATTAAATAACGTTGCAAAGCAGAAACATACATCCAAGTTATTTTCCTTAATTATTAAGGAAACATATAGTTTTGTGAATAATAATATTAATGTATTTTCATTTTATTCTTTTTCGTCTCGTAATTTTTTTTGCAGACTGTAAAAAAAAACTCGAAGAAAACTCATTGCAAACAGTAAAATATTGCCTACTTTTGGGCGGCTGCGTATAACAAATTATTCTCTCTCCCCAAACAAATTTTGGCTACCTACTTCTTTTTTAGAATTCATGGTCGCCTGGTATGTCAGAAAAAAAATTCTGATATTTGCGCTGAGGCTGTTGCGCTCTGACGTCACATTGTTGCCGTATCTATTTTTTGTAGTTTTTTTGTTGTGAGTTTAGAAAAACATAGGTTGGTTTATTAGCAAATAAGTAATGACAAGAATAATTTTATAAAGGGTGTTTTTTTAAATGTGTGGTTTTCAAGAAGATATAAACGTATGTATATAATTTAATGTTATGGCCAAGAATTTAGCCTTATTGTAAAAATAAGAGTTTGCCATTATGTTTTAAAAATGATTTTGAAGTGCTCGCTATCGCACTTTACGGACGTAAATTTGCATCTGACTGTGAATGAATATGAGAGGGAGTGTGAGAGTGAGCGAGGTATGCTGACTTCACCCTTCACAGCAGAGAGAATATATGAAGTTTTTGTATGTATGTATGTCCTCTCTGTCTCTGCTTCACAGTCATCTTATTGTTCAGAGGAAAATACATGTTTTGCTTCCGCGGCAATCCGTTCCATTATGGGTCGTGTTCATTTCACAGGTTGGACGGCAACGTTTCTTTCGGTTTTGACACTAGCTTCCGTTTGTTTCCGACTATTATAGTTCAGCCTTACTGCTGGAACACAATAGAAAAACGCAGCCGGAACCGCACCCGCAACCGTATCGCATGCCGTACGTACCTAATTAGAAGTGCCCACAATGGAGTCGTACGTACTCCACGTTTTTTTTACAATTTCCACTGAGAAACATACATATATGTATATGCATATAAAAGATGATAAAACATATATCGCATCATGTTTAGTCTTTTCTATAAATTTGTAATTAAATTACCAAATTTCTAAAAGGATTTTATTAGCACGTTGCTTTTTTTTTTTTGTATGGAATGTCAAAAATACGCACGTATTTATTAAAAATTGGCCAACTCGTCCGTCGCCGTTTGCGGCTGCGTTTGCGAATCCGTCTCGTTGTGTTCACAACATTGAATTCGTGTGTATTCAATATTTTGACATGCGATACGGATGCGATTGCGGATCCGGCTCCGGCTCCATTGTGTTCCAGCAGTTAAGTCTATTCATTATGAAATGGCAAACAAAACTGAACATAAATCAAGTGACAGCTGTCAAAAAAACCAACTCCGAGAAAAGTATTGCCAGATTGAAAACAACACGTCTAAAAAAAAACCCTTTATAAAGGCTTTTGCTCGTAAACGAGGATTATTTCTGGTATACCCTGACCCATGTTAACGGTAGTTGCGCTGTTAGTTTTAATAATAAAAACTTTATTTAGGACTTTATTTTTAGAAGAAACACTAGTAGGTATAGGTACCTATAATCTGAGTTTTAAATAAAATTGATATCTTGTCTCAGTCTCGAGATACTATCCAGTATAATAAAGTTTGTTCCATTTTTCCTGTCCATGCATTTTTTTGAGTTTTGGGTCAATTTTCTTTTGAAAGTGAGTTTTTTTTCGTTTCCATAATAAAAATAAAAATAACTTAAGTTTGCGAATAAACTCGACGATTTGTTGATCTTAGAAAATACATATACCCAAGCATCATGGTCTAAATTATTATTATTGATGAATAATAGAGAAAAAATTTCCCCTCTCATTCGAACGAAATGTACGAATTTTGTAAGATTACAGGATATAATATAAGATAAGATATAGAGGTCATCAGCAATTAAAGACGAAGAAAAGTTTTCCTGAGAAATAGAATAAAACCGAATCAATCAGAATGTCTTTGTTTTTTTTTCATAATTAAACTTTATTAACATAATTCAATATCATTTATTTTTTATTCGTCAATGTGACGAAGTTTTGTCTGTCAATAACGTATATCGACAACAGACTTTTATAGCGTTTTTTTTTTTTTTTTTTTTAATATTTAATGTTCATTCACTATTAAATATATTTTCTTTGCACAGTTTTTTTTTTATTTTACTATCTTCAAATATACTTTAAATATATCATTTCCATCATATCATTCATAATATTTGTATTAACGAACTTATGTACTGTTATTTGTTTTTTTTTTTTTTTTTGTAATTTTTTGTTTTATCTTTTGCAATTTCATTATTTAATAGGTAATTGATTTGCCTTATCGTAAATATTTGATGTAAATCCTATCTTACAATAACCTTACTCCTTGTCTCTGCATTTTGTTGCATATTTTTTTTTTAATCTTTTTTGTGTATTTTTGTTTTATTCGAAAATAATTGTGTTTTTATTCTTTTTTATTTGTTCCTATTTGTTGTTGATGTTAGATACAGATTACATTTTTTTTTTGAATTTTGAATAACTAAGGTGATTTGCATTAATTTTATTTATCTCATTCTTTAAACAAACAAAAATTTAGATCCAACATTTTTCTTTAAATATTTCTTTCTTTCATTCTCGATGTTGATTGAGTGTAGTATAGATGTATAAAGATTATTTTTAATATTTTTGTTTTTACTTCTTTTTTGGTTTTAGTTTTAAAATTAATTTAAATTCGTATTTAGTTTGCCTCCGGATGGCATTTCGGATTTAGGAAACATTTAGTGATTTTTTTTTTAAATGTAAAATTAGGTATTTACACATACAAAAAGAGAAAAATAAATTTAAAATATGTTGTAATGAAATAAAAAATCGCGTATAATGAAGTGCAATATGCATTTCTTTTCTTTTTTTAAATAAATATAATTTATTAAATTTATTAATTAGTTTTTGTTTTCTATAAAAGTACAAATAATTACGTATATTACCGACAAATAAAGTGCCTAGATAGAGATAGAGATTTTATGTGTTTTCTAAATATTGACAACGATTATTTTTGTTAGCTTAAGAATTAGCTTATAAATTCAAAAATGTTGTTTTTTTTAATAAATTTTAACGTGATCTACTGCACCGGTGAGGATATTCACAAGGTAATTTATTCAGAATGTGCATTTAAAAAATATTAAGTGAAGATTCTTATACTATATACACGAGTTATGGTGACTTAATTGTTTAAAATATTTAAATTTTATAAACAAAGGACTATTAAAGATACCAAACATTGCTTTATGTAAGGTTTCATGGAAGACATTTATTACAAAAATGCTAGTTGCTCGTCACAACTCAGTTAATTATGTTAAAAAAAAAACCTCTACTTATGTAGCTATGTATATGTACTTAATTCGTTAAAAAATAATTTGTTTTATTTGGATCCACCCTGTGATGCGCATTACGCTTCATAAAAGCTAGAGCCAATAGGTTTTGGGTGAAACAATACAAAATTGTAGGATGATGGAGGCTGGATGTGTTCGTCGAATACTATTTGTGTTTTTTAAATAAAAGTTGCTCTTAAAAACTCTTTGAAACCCAAACGTTTGTAAGAACCTTCCCATTTTCGAGTTCGAATCGAAAGATTGATGAAAGCATTCAGTTCTTATTGAGTTTTTGGGAAAACAGTATCGCACAAGTTAATGTTTGACAGAACTCATACGACTTTCAAATTATTGTTCGAGTACATATTTTCTTAGTTTGCTTACGCAGCAACATCATCACTTGTGTTATGAAAAAAACAGCTGTGTGATGGAAATTGTAATGATTCAAGATTTCCAGATTTTGTGTAATGCGCTGTATAATTCTATATCAACATTATAATACATTCTTGATTTATCGCACATTTTTGACATATCGTTAAATATTGTGGGATAGTGAAGCAGCTATTGTAACACTGCAGCCATATGTGGAAGTTACTTTCGAGCAAGTTGCTAGTTGTGTTATCGCATTCCTAATTATTGTGTATTTGCTTTGACGTAGGCTACCCAAACAAATTGGTAGCTAGTTCCAATGGAAAATACCATAGACTCATGAAAGTCGTCAACCTACCACTAGGCAACTAGGCTTGCCAATTGGCCAACAAGCGAACAAACGTATGTATGCAATATGCATGTATTCCGAGTTTAAAACGTAAATGCATTTACCTTCCACATTTTATTATATCTGACTTCAGGGGAAAATATGTAAAACCTTTAACTGCATTACCACAATGGAGGTGGGGGCTGCAGTTTTTTGTTTTATAGGTATTATGAAGATTATGCCACCTTGTGTATCCAGCTGTTTGGAAAGTGCCCATCCAATGTGCGTTCTTCGCATCTGTCATAATTCTACAAAATGCCGGTAAACTGTGACTATTGAACACATTACACACTAATAACAAATTATATTGTAATGTGAAAACTCACAGCATCTGAATGGAATAGTTACAGAGAGACGCCATTGTTATTCGTTCACTTTTTTGACAGATGCGCACTATTACCTTAGATTTATGTGTTTTGTAAATGTCATAGCATTCTCGACCAACAGTTGAATATTTACTTTCTTATTACAATTATAATTATTTGATTTTCAGGTTTTCGTAAACTTTTAGCCGAAAACCGGGTTTTCGGCTCGGTGTGAAAACCCTGAGTTTCAAAAACAAATGATTGAAACAAATATTCCGGGATTTTAATTTTTCGAGAATTTGAACGACTGCTATTTCTAGATATTTCCACATTTTACCACAAGGTCTGTTTGATGTTCATTGCCGCAGTGCGCACTGGGGAATGTCAGTGCAATTCGTTCAACAGCCAAAAAAATGCATAGCTAGTCGGGTTTTGATTTAACATCGAACAGCCCAGTGCAACATAACATAATAAATTTTCCTGCAAGCATTCTATTTCCACAACTTCCCCATTCTCAGCAGAGAGCGTATATTGTGGCATTTTGACTATAAACATTTGAATAAATTACAAAATAATCTACAAATTGTTTAATATTTACCAGGTATAGTATATCTACCTACAATAAATTTTTTCTTCTCCGAAACTGAACTTCTGCCAACAGTGGTGATTTAAATTTTGACAGCTCTGATTTCTTACCCCAAGTAAAAACCTGGGGCGCGTGAGAGCGCATTCAGTGCACGCCCCGTGTTCATATCGAACACAGTGCAAAAACACTGGGGTGAAAAAAGTTTCACATTAAACGCTTCAGTGCGTGTTGAAGACGCACCAGGGCGCCCCAGTGTCGACATCAAACAGACCTACAATTTTAAACAAATATGTAATAGAAATCAATCCAACTTTTACATTTTTGTGTGTTCAAATGTCAGATTAAGAAAGATGATTTGTCAAATCGTGTGATGCGCTGGCCATTTCTATTTCCACACATTCGTAACGTATCGTATTACATTGTCTAGTAAGAACACTTTAAGTTGACTTAGATAATTTACCATCAAGAATCTAGAATTAGGGTAACCAACTTTTTAATTTAATCATGGATAGCAATTTTCAATTTTGTATCCTTTTGAACATAGCATAGGTAAAAAAAAAGAAAATAAATAAAAATCATTGCATTGTAGTTTGTAGGTACATGTAGAGCTATCCTAGAATTTAAACTTAGTATGGGGTACATTTAAACCAACCTCCCACATTCACATTAGAACATAAATCAATAAAAGTTTATTTCTAGTTAGGTACTTACACATAAAGTTAAACAAAAATAATCGTTGCCAAACACTATTTATAATGTAATAATATAATGCATAATGCTTTGCCACTTAAGAGTAAGATTTTTTTTTAAAGAGTTAAATGTTTTAAATGTCTAAAAAGTCGAAAAAGTCTTATATATGAAAAAGTGATTTTTCTTATAAAAAATGATTTTTTTGTTGTAGGTATCTTATAAATTGTTTTGTCATACTAATTTTGTTTGTTTTACTAAATTCAATAAAAGAAGACTTAGATGATAGATAGAATAGCGCAAAACATAGCTAAAGGATGTCTTTATAGTGATTTTGTTTGTTTATTTAATTTTTTACTTTAAATTTTGAGTTACATTCATTTATTTGTATGCAGAAATTAAAAGAAAACACTAAAAGTTATTAAAGGAAAGTTTTTGTTGTTTTAGACTGTGCGTTTAGTTTGGTTGTCAGTTTTTTTTTATCGAAATTCATTAAAGATTTGTAGATTGTTACATTTAAAAATCAAACAAAAAATTAAATTGATCGTTAATTTTTTGAAATAAAAATTTTTAATTTATTTTTGGCGTATATTTTAAACATATACGATTAATTTTGAAAAACAAAATATTTATCAGTGTTTTCCATCTACATATAGATGATTTAAGTTTTTTTTATTTATAAATAGTTTTTTTTTTTTAATTTATCGTTAGTTTAAGTTTAATTGTTTTGTATTTAGGTTTTTTGTCACATTCCTTGGATGAAAAATAAAAGAATAAACATACAAAACAGGAAATAATATTTAAAAAACCTTTTCTTATGGTCTTGTAGGTATGTCAACATTATTTTACTTATGTATGTATATAATATTTTATATAAGTTTTAGTAGTTGGTTTTTTTTTTAATATTTTGTTTTGATGTACATATTTTTCTGTCATTTTGAATTTCTATTATTTTATTTCTTTGTCTATAAATATTATTCATATTGTGTTCCTATTATTCTATAATGTATATAATTCTATGTATAAAGTTTTGTTTTAACATTTAAAAATAAAACATTTAGATAAAAATCAGAGAATAAAAAATGATGCATAAATCAATAGAAAATATAAGAAATTTGTAACAAAAATATTTTCATTTTGTATCATTATTTTATTCTCTCTAGGTTTTAGCCGTTCTTTTATTCGGTTCTGTTTTCTTCTTTCTCTTATATAAGGGTTCATATCATTTTGTTTTTACAATAAAAATACATAAATACGTTCATTTTTTATTTTGTTTCATATATTTTTTTGTTATTTGTTTTGTGTGTTTCATAGGAACAATCTCTCTGTCTTTATAAAATCTGTCCTAAATAAAAAAATAAATAATATATTTATATATTTTTTTTCATGCTTATATAGTAAAAATTCATATGGATGAAGGTCCAATGCATTTATTATTTATTTTTAACTAGTTTTTTTTTTGGTTTGTGTATGTTTTTTTTTTACATATTATTTTTTCGTATTCATATAAATAACGGCAGTTTTATTTTTTTTATATATATTTAGGTTTTTTGTTGTTGTGTTTGTGTGTGTTTTTTTCATAGTTCTTTACTTTATCTACAAGTTGATATTGTTTTTTTAACTTTGTTTTTTACTCTGGTAAATTACTATTTGTAGCTTTGCATTTTTTTTTTTTTGATTTTTCTGAATGAAGATGTGTGTTTTTCTGTGTGTTGAAGTTTTTTTTTTATTCTGAGCTTATAATATTATTTAACAACGCTATAAATAATAATTATTTCAATTGATTTTGTTTTACATTTGAAACTATTAATACTAAATAAATATTATACTTATTTTATTGCACTATGATGTGAGGAGCTGACAGCAGTACGGTCACCGTTGCAATTATTGTAAAAAGTGTAAAAACAATTAAACAAAACCTGCAAGAAAATTTTGTAAAACGTTTTATTATTGAAATACGTACATAATTCAAATCAATATAAACGGTTTTCATGTAATTTCTTAGTTCTTTTTTAATTAAATAAGGTCACGTAGTTAGCATCATTCATTCATTTTAAAGGGTACTTATGGCGTTTTCGTTTGGTAATCCAAATTCAAACAGTAGGTACCTACACTATTTTTATTCTGAAGGTTGTGTTTTGTTTAATTTGTGAAATTTTAATGGTTAACGGTCTTTAGGGGGAATTCTGTTGGTTCGATATTCAGTGAAAATCTAGCACAAAATTTGGAAATCATCAAATGGCATTAAACAATTAAGACTTTCAAAAAGATTTCAATTCTGACTACTTCTGATTTTTGTTCTGACTTCAAGTCTGGAAATAATTTTCCATCCTTTTCAGATTAAAAACCCTTTTTAGCACCTACCGAAGAAAATTTCTGACGGTTTTAGACACAGAACAATAAGATACAGAGACAGACCGCCAACTCACTGTATGGTCTCCCTCTTTGCCTACAAGCTGAAAATCAGCTGATATGCCATTTATTTTAAGAGTGTGACGCTCTCAACTGCTTTTTAAATGGGAGCAGTAAACACACCAACAAAATAAATGGCATAATGGCAAAATAAATGGATAGCTGCAATCACAAAATGCAAAGCAGAGATGTATACGAACAGATACAAGTTTGCGGTCTGTATTGGTCTGGGATTCAGAATTAAACACAAAATAAGATCATAAGAATGACATTTTAACTTTATTGCGATTTTGTTAAATCAAAAAACCTTTTTTATAAACCGTAAATTTTTAAGATTGTCAAATCTTGGAAAAAATATTTCGAAAATAATTAGGAATCTGGCCACTTAAAAACTCAAAATAAACCGGTTTCTTCCCTGTTGTTTGCACAATGGTAACCGTTATTTCAATCGGCAATGGAATTAAGGTAAGATCGCACTAGGTGGAATTGTTTTTCAGGTAAACAGCACTGCTCTTGCACGTATTTTTTGTTTGAAGCTGTATCTATGAATCATCTGTGGCGCGTGTGGGTAAGCACATATATCTTTGCAGAATTCTTTGTTTGTATCAAACAAGCTTATTCTAAAATGATTATGATATGTTTCGTCAGTTAACTATTGATCAGTTTTGAATTAATGTTAGGATACCATTTTTACAAAAGTAGTTCAGCACTGCGATTTTAAATTCTTGATCGGTGTATTAGTTTTAAGTGAAAGCCACTGTCCCAGATAAAATCGCGCTCAAGGATGAGCCATTATTGTAAAAATGGCCCTATAAGATAACTCTAATTTAACTCATTTGAGAGCGGACAACGAATGGACGAACACATGAGATTAAAAGCGTTTTTACAACTACATACATACACATAAGGTCGATGGATTTTCTCATGATTTTTATCTAGGAGGAATTGAGTTATGTGATTTGTGATAATTTCAACGAAAAAACTTTGTCTTCACGATGTGATTTTCACATGATTAATTAATCAGCATATATGTATGTATAGACAACATTTTAACGTTGTTTCCACCCCTGTGAAAAAACGATGAAAATATTAAAATCATGCTCGTTAGTTAGAGAGCGGAAACAAAAAGGCAGAACATCTTGATAAATAAAGATATGATTATGATCAATCAAGATCAAGATTATGGTGAAGACGAACAGGTTCGTCTTAATTATAGCATATTGTTCTGCATTTGGATTTTGGATGTTCCTGTAATTTCCTTAGTTCAGATCAACTGTTTTTATATCCTTTTCCGAAATTTCATATTCAAAATTTAAATTCCTCCGAATGCAATAACTTAACAACTTATGTAATTTTTTTTCTTTCACCGATCTTTAAAAAAATTATAGCAATGAAGAACGAATACGTGTAGTAGGTATAATGTGAATTCTTTCACTTTTCTGTATAATGAAGTATACTTCTCCAGATTTATTGTTTCTTGAAATTTGCAGACCCAGAGGTTGCAGAATAATGTAAGTCCACTATTGGGTTATTTGGTATGCGTGCCGACTGAGCAAACATACACTAAAACATTTTTAAATGGAGAAATTCAACTTGGTGGCGAGAACGGTAAAAAACGACGGTTAAACTTCATAACCTCGTAAGTCGAAACAAATTATTATTAATGCAAAGCAATCAGAAAATTCAGAGCTATATTTTTTTGTATTTTCAGCTTAACAATATTGTACTGAAAATTTTTCAGGAAAGACAACATTGAAAGACTCTTATTATAAATCCCATTAAAATTTTAAGCAGTATTACGAGTACGCAAGTAAGTAGAATTGAATTCTGCTAAACTCACTTATATGGTCATTTCTCAACTAACAGGGTCATTTTGGTTGAAAAAATGTCTCAAAGATTTTATTGCTCGAATTAATCAAATAAAGTAATTTGTATTCTTTATGGAGTAAACTTAACAATGCTTAACAAAATCTCTGTCTCAACTCAAGGGACTATTTTTAATGAAATAATACTAAGAAAGTCGCTTGTTTAAAGCAGGAGACTATTGCGCAGGCGGGGACTGTTTAAACCAATGAAATCTCATGATATAGTAAATATTACTGCATTATTGGAATTTACAGGCATTCCCAGCGTTTAGTGTTTATTAAAGAAATTAAGGGCCATATTTATCGAACAATATCAAACCGCTCGTAACTTTAAGAGCCTCTTAACTTAAGTTCGAAAAGTGCTATTCATCGAACACTATTAACTCTAATTTGTATATTCGAAAAATGACGGATTCCTTCTATCAGGAACGCACCCTAAACTTATTTATTCTATTTCCACGCTGATTCTTCGAAAGCGAATGTCAAAACAAAACAAACAAAATGAGTCAGACAAAAAGTTAGAATACACAATAGAAATTCAAAGCACAAAGCAGGTCTTGGATTAGAGGTAATGCTGCTTAAATATAAATTATTAGTTATTACAAAATGATAAAAAATATTTTTCATTTTCCAGGCTTCCAAAGGTTCAAGATATATTTACTGCAATGCCATCAAAATAAAGAAATTCGTGTGTGTCTATGTATGTTGATTTATATCTTGAATGTGTAATTTAAATTTTTGGTAAGGAACTATCCGAAGAACAAAAACAGGATGATCATCTTGTAGGTGGAATTCCAGATATTTGTACTGCACGCTGGGCATGTTATTAAAGGGACCCTATAAGAGAATGTAGTCATCTATACAGAATACATTGGAGGTGGTGACAATGAGAGCGATCGATAAATACGGGCCTAGTTATAAATTCACTATCAAAAATAAAATAAAAATAATAACTCACCAGAGGACTGTGATTCGAACAAGTTTTTGCGTGGTTGTCCGCTTGAATTGTTCGCGCTACTACACTACACAAAAAGGAGATGGCGCCCTCAAATATCAACGGAGCAAACTTAACACTAGGAACTTTCCATTTAATTCAAATCATCTCACGGAAATTTTAAAAGATTTTATTGGTAGCATTAAATAGTTAACCCAGGCGACGGTGCTCAAAATTTGTGCAAAAACTTAAGATAAGTTTTATACAATTCATAATATTGAAAAATGAAGTTTGTAAATACTTGAACTACAAAAATGTAATAAAAAATATTATTTTACAATTTACTTACAATCACTTGCATTTAAAATATTTTATTGAAACATATTTTTTGAGTTGGTGACCAACCAGGGGACTGTGTTTTCGGAACTTAGCAAATCAATAAAAATTGATGAGAAATATTTTCTTAAATTTCAGAACATGCATGTAGATAATTCATTATTTATTAATATTAAAGATCAAAACTACAATGTTTTACAAAAATTTCGTTGAAAAAATTACGCGAGACACTGAGTTGCACAGTTAGCGGCCAATTATAGCGATCGGAAAACCAAACCGAAAAAAAGATGGAAAATTTGGTATGTTCTGATTCGATTCTTAAGGCAAATGCTACACTGATCGATGGCAGTCAATTTAGAGAATGTTTTTGTTCATAATTATTTTAATTGAACAAATACTTTTTGTTAAAAATGTATTTATTTGTTTTTCTGTTATACGTGTAAAAGAAAAATAATAAATTTCGTTTTCAACAAAAAGTACAAGTTCAATTCAAATTTTCATTTGCAAAATGAATTCTCTGAGTTAGTTCCCATCGATCAGTGCAGCATTTGTGTTTTAAATCGAACCATAACATACTAAATTTTCCATTTGGAATTTTTTTCGGTTTTGTTTTCCGCATCGCTATAACTGGCCCCTAAGAAGAGAAATACAAATGTACACAATTAGTTTTTTTTTTATTCCTGAAAAACTTACAAAATCTACTTACGAGGTTATTAAGTTTAACCGTCATAATACCCGATAACATTGACAGCACAAAATAAATAATATGGTACACCCAACTATCCATGAACAATTATCTTTCTAATGGCAGCGCTGTCATCTATCAAAAATAAACAGTTATAATTCAAACTACTGCCACCGATACGAGAAACATTTTGCCACCAATCCTTTATTGAAAATGCATGTACGTTGAAACAGTCAAAAATCTACTACAATATCACATGCCACGCCTGAATACGACCATTACAAAATGGCTTCTTATTCTTTATTTTCTTTTGCGTTTTCTGTCATGCGCGTTGAATTTTTGCTTCACACTGACATTTGGCAATTTATTCTTCTCATCTTAAAAGTAAAAATACACATTTTTTATTTCTAGCTAAATAAACTCCTAAATAATCCACGGTGTTCTTCATATTATTTTATAGAAGCACAACAATTCAAAGTTAACAGTATTTACAATTAAATGAAAAATAAAAAACGATAACTTGTCCACTAAAATTACATCATAAATCGCTTGAAAAAATGACTGAAATTGTCGACCGAATAGCCCACTATACAACCGAGTTCTTTAAATGTTACCTTTGTAACAAAATCTTTGCTGATGGCGATGAACCATGGCACATGTTTGAGAAAAGGGTAAATAAAAATGAATAGAAATGTGTCGTGTCCTAGAGTTAAATGTTTTGTTCCAAACAGCTACCCGAAAATGGCCAGAATGACTGCCCTTTAGCTGCGATTCTATCATCGGCTCTTGGAAAGGATCTTGACCAGGAAACTGTACATTCAAAAGTATATATTTCCACAAGTGTTTAGAATAATAATTCAAGACCTAAACTTTAACTACATTTATTGTTTATTCTAGTTAATTTGCAGTGAATGCAATGTCGTCCTTTTGGAATATGAACGAATCGAAAGAAGATTCTATCATTTCCGATTAAAAATTCTCACTGACTACAATAATACGGCCAAAGAGAACAACCTGGAGCCGATTTGGTTTGAAATAGGACAAATTGAAGAAGAAGATAATCAATTACCAATTGAAGAGGAAAATGTTGAGCATGAATTGTTATTGCCTGCTATTAAGCATGAAATCGAACCAGAAAGTTCAGCAATAATTGAAAATATTCCAATCCTCGATAATCAGGAAGTTAACTTAGTTGTTGTGGATGAAGAGGATCAATATCAAGAGGATGATGATTTAGACATTGCTCAAGAACTAGACGCAAAGGCGATGACGTTGATTGACAATCAAACACACGATGTGGATAGTATGGCTTATGAGGAAAGGAACATACAAGTTCTTGCAGAAGGTAATGGTTTTCTTTTGTATTTTGTGGGCACCAATTTAAGGCAAACTTTTGGCAACAAAATGCGTCTAAAAGACTTATCTGATGATGAAACTAAAACTTTAATTTAAAATTATTCATGGCTCCTGAAGCTTTTGTAAGTTGAGCCTTTTGAATTTGGACTTTAAAATTGTTGTAGTCTGTGATTTCAGTAGCATCAGGACATGTTCCTTAAACTGGCTTCGCTCTCTGACTCTTTCTGTTAGAGGGTTTAGAACCCCATCACATTTATTCATTCAAATGTACCCTTTCTTCTTTAAAAAATGATTTGTTCTTAACCAGCAAATCCTTTAAATAATTTCAGAAATGTATGAACAAATCATTGAGCAAACTTCTATCACAAGCAACGACAACAGTGTGAATGACGACATTCCCGAATTGGCGATAGGCTACAACAGCAGCAATGATGGTGAGTCAAAGAGTCATATATTTTGTTTTACAAATTGCTCAAACAATCTCTGCTTGTCCCTAGAAAAAACTCCAACGATCACACACGACATACCAAATCCATCAAAGCAGCAAAAACGCAGTTACCGTTCCATTAAGCGAGACCATCATCAACAGGAATGTTTAGAATTTGAATTCAACGGAATCATGTATGTTTGTTCGTTGTGCCCGGAGAGATCCGAACACGAACCAATGTTGTTCCAGAGTCATTTGAAAAACTTTCACAACTACAAATACTACGTTTGTGATATTTGTTATAAGGGATTTAACAAACGCAACGAAGTTAGCGATCATATGGACGAATGCCATGGCAGTGGATCTGAGGAAGGGGAATTCCATTGTGAAACTTGTATGCGGGTCTTTTTGAATCTCCGTCAATTCCGAATACATAAGCGACTACATTATAGTTCTACAAAGCAACATGAGTGTTCAGAATGCCATAAGAAGTACAGTTCAAAAAATCTGCTCGACGAACACATGAATATGCACACTGGGAAGCGTCCGTATAAGTGTGCTTCGTGTGGTAAAGACTTTGCCTCGAAATACACTCTGCAGGCTCATATGAAAATCCATACAAAGCGACCAAGACCGTATAGTTGTGATGAATGCGATAAGTCCTTCCTAAATCAACAGAATCTTGTGCAGCACAAAAAACTCCATTCGGGCTTGAAATCATTTATCTGTGAGGTCTGTCAGAAGGCATTCGGGACACAGCATAACCTCGATGTCCACAAGATTGTTCATTCGGGAAACAAACCATTTTTGTGTCGAACTTGCGGTAAAGGTTTTGCCCGGCGAGCTGAGATAAGAGATCATGAAAGGACGCACACCGGTGAGAGACCATTTCAGTGCGACCTTTGCACATTGGCTTTTGCACAAAGGTCCAATCTGATGACGCATAAAAAGGCAACACATCTAAATGACAAGAAGCACAAGTGCGGGCTGTGTGAAAGGTCGTTCAAGCGACGAAGATTGTTAGAATATCACACACAATCAGCACATACTGGGGAACGTCCGCACAAATGTGAGGTGTGTAGTGCCACATTTGTCTACCCCGAGCACTTTAAGAAGCATATGCGAATCCATAGTGGAGTGAAGCCATATGCTTGTGAAGTATGCGGAAAGTTATTCAATAGCCGTGACAATCGCAATGCCCACAGGTTCATACACAGCGAGAAGAAACCCTACGAGTGCCTGGAGTGTGGAATGGGATTCATGAGAAAGCCACTTCTACTGTCGCACATGAAACACACAAAACACGTAAATGACACGATTATTGTGAATCAACCACAGATAAGTCACAAAGGAGTTTTGAAAGTTGATAAAGAGACATCAGATGAAGAGGAAGACAATTTGGTGGAGGAAAATGTGACAGGGATTGAAGAAGAAACAGAATGTGATTATGATGAGGTTGTGACGTCGGATACGATTCTTGTAGAAGATGGCGATGGGCAATATATTAAGGATGAAGAAGGTGAAGTCAAATACTTACAATTCACTGAGATGGACAAGGACGGACAAGCGACGTTTACGTGGGTGGACATAGGAGAGGACAAAGAGGATGAGAATTAAAATAAAAATACATACACACTTTGTGTTTAAAATGAGACTGATATTTTAATAATCTTATAAGATCGATATGATAAATCTGCCAAAGAGTCCTGTATTGGCTTGAGTTTTTTCGCAGCAGTGCTGTGAATTTAAAAAGCAATTTGAAAACTGTGTTCTTGAAATTGATCTAAGAATTCACTTAGCTAAGATGGTATGAATGAACTTCAAGCTATCAACAGAAGAATTTTCGAATATGTATATATTTTTTTTTATTTATGTTGAATATATCTTGCACAGTCATATATTCGTCATTCTGTACATATTGAGGAAGTATTATAAGAATTATTTAAGCTTTAGTGAATGTAAATTAAATTAAGTTAATTTGTTTATGTATGTTTATAGCGTTATTTTCAATAAATTTGTTTATGATCAAATTACCAGTTTGAAGAAAGACTATTTTAAGGATATGAGATGTAAGCCACCAGGAATTTAAGTTAAATTCTTACGGAGTTGACTTAGAACACTCGTTTCCCAACTCAAAACATAAATAGTATGGTATAGTTTTGACCCAATAGCGTTAAACCATGTTAGAACAAACTGACTACATTTGATTAAAAGGGGAAAAACTAAAATGGGCTCCGATCCATACAAATATGCTGGTCTTGAAGTTATAATAGCTTCCGATCTTCCACTGGGTTTGGATATTATTATCCATATCCTTTAAGTTATTCTGCATTCATTTGTATTACATCCCCTCACTACGAAGAGAAGAGTCAAAGTTGTATTCATACCCAAAGTAGGATAATGTCCCTACTTTGATCCAAAAGTTCAAGACCCATCAGACTGTCATCATTCCTTCTTAAAACGCTATAATGATTGATATATTTCAATCTACATAGCGCCATAGACTATAATCTGAACTTTACGATGGTACGTACTATCGAAAATTCTGCTGGTGTGTGAATGTGTGAGTCTCCGACTCTCTTCCTAATCTTTATAAATGATCTCTTGTCTAAGACTTCTAATCCACTTAATTGTTTTGCTGACGACAGTACTCTTTTATATTCGTTTCCAGATTCACATCCCTGTTCTTCGGATGTGGAACTGCAACGGCAGTATATGATAAGCTCATTGAATTTCGATATAGACAGCATTGTCCAATGGGGAATTATCAACCGCGTGGAATTTAATGCTTCATAAACTCAATGCTGTCTTCTGTCGTTAAAGCATAATCACCCCCTTTGCCACTAGCCATGAGTGGCACTTTGTATTGAGGAAACCGAATAGTTTTGCGTTCTAGGTATCTGTATCAGAAATCACCTTTTATGGAACGATCACATATTTGACGTCGCCAAAAATGCCTCAAAATGTTCCCTTTCTGATCTGGCTACAATCTACAAAGAATACATTCGCCCGAAACATGAGTATAATTTTCATATCTATGCAGGTGCAGGTGCTCCTGTTACTCACTTACGCCTCCTGGATAGGATTCAAAAAGAGCTTTAAAACTGATAGGAGGAAGATCTATTACGGAAACATTTGTCTCGCTTGAACATCGACTTGATGTTTCTTGTCTAACCTTGTTTTATCGCTACATCCCCTTAACACTCTCATCGCTAGGAATGCCCATCAATTTACCCTCGAGCCCAACTTCGGACGTACTGTTAACTATAGAGACTCTTTTTTTTTTAGCCGCACTACAATTTTTCCCTCCCATTGTGATTTGCAGACATTCAAAACCAATGTGCATCAATATCTCATTTTATATAATATCCTACTTTCCTAACCGCTCGCACTGTGTTAATTCATGTTAAAGGTATTCAAAAAGAGTACGCCTTGCTCGTATTCCTTGATATCTAGGTGATTTTAGCAAACGTACAGTCACATTGGCGCTAAATTACTTTAAAATGGACAGATCACTGTGTTAGCTGATAAATCTTGTTTTAAAAAGCAGGATAATCAGCTCAACCTTACTTAGGTTATCTGTAAAAAGAGTGGAGTTCGATTTCCGCGTCCATAGAACATGGTTTTCAACGAACTACTAGGTGACAGGAAGCAGTTGAATTCAAAGTTAACATTGGAGTATCGGGAAAACTGCTTCAAACAGTGTTATTAGGGATGAATTATTTCAAGCCGTGACCACACCACCTTAAGAATTCCTGCTTAACTGAAAAGTCTTATCAGTCTCGCTGCTCCATCAGAATAAGATCCTACTGAAAACCTACGCTTCACCAGAGGTTTAACAAAAAAAACAGCAGTTTCAATATTGTGATTAAAAAGTTAATACGCAACACCGACGACGCCATACAATCAGGTACGATATTTTTTTTTTAAATGGCACACGCGCTCAAGAGGGTTTGGGATAGCCCTTTTAATGATGCCTTGAATGCTTGAAGATCAAAATGGCAAAAAAAAAAATTGTACCAGGCAATTTATTCCACATTCGTGTTGTACGGCTGAAGAATGAATATCCCTATATTTCACGGTACGTCCGAAATTGGGCTCAAATGTAAACTGATGCGCGTTTCTACTTCCTAGCAAGACGAGTGTAACGTTGCAAATGTTTAAGGGGTGGAACGCGCAGCTGGCTACCTTGAGTGATAAATAAATAAATTTAATATTACATACATATGTAGGTATATATTCGGTTAAGCGGATTGCAACAAATGAATTTCTTTGCATTTTGTCAATTTACTAATAAATCCTTTGTTGGATTTTCCGAGGATGTCTACGGAGGATTTTGTTACGTTAGGCAAAATTCGGTAAAGTGGTTTGCCACAAATGCAGTTTTACCAAGAAATCATTTCCAGTGTTTGACAAGGTATCAAGCCAGGTCCTTCATAAGCTTCTACATTAGTTTCTTTGCTTAGACTAAACTCAGAAACCACAACTCTTATTTAAAAAATTCTTCTTATTTAGAAAGGTTATTTAAAGGTTATGCGGGTGTCGTGAAGGCTAAATATTTCTAGCAAGACCCAGCTGTTTATAGGATGAAATGGGCTAAAACCACAAAAAGGGGTATCTGGTTATAAAAATTCTTACTGTGTTTAATATGTTACATGTACTTAAAGCCTGAGAGGTGATTTTTGTAACAAGCTGTTTATAAGGTGAAACGGGGTAAAAAAAATGTTGTAAGTATCCTATTGAACTTTTTTAATTTCCTATAGAAAAAGCTATTCAAACACGTTTTTAACGCAATCACGAGTCAAATGTTCTTGCGATTACACTGTCCATCCAAAAACGTCGACTGTTTTTATTTTCGAATGCTTCTTCTACATGTAAACAAGGGACCAGCATCATCCGAATCATTAAACACCGTCGATGGTGAATTGTGTGATACATATAGAGAAGCGTGTTTGAAGCTTGGATTTCTCGAAAGGATTAGCATTGGAATACAATACTAATAGAAGCCACGCTCACAAGCTTACCAAATCATACGCACTCTTTTCGTTAACATTTTGACGACTTACGCACCAATACTGTTCCAAAAACACTGGGAAAATCATAAACAGAGTTAAAGCGAGGATATTCTACTGCGCAAAAAAAAAAAAATATCTAAATCAGGAATACACTGAGGACATTTTGAATGAACCACTCATTTTACTTGAAGGTGAATGTATGGTATGTTTATATTTATTACAGTTTATATCATCGCGCTATCTTTTCTGTTCTATCTGAAGGGCAGAGCAACGTTTACCGGGACAGCTAGTTGTATATAAAACAACAGCAATTACTTCATATTCATAGTACCTACTATTATGTTTATGTAGCAAAGGTTATGTCAAAAACGGTTTGATGCATATTTTTAAATTTTATTTTCCAGATACAAACTTGAAAGTTCCAAAATTCGCATTCTCGAAAAAATTTGAGGCGATCGATGTACCCAAACAAATTTCACTTAAAAAAAATAGATATTTTGTGGTTAAAGCAATCAAACAAGAAAGTGTTATGCTTCGAATTTAGGAACATGGAAGGCCACCAACTGGGAGCCTCCGTGTATAGCGAGTAAATTGCTTCAACCTCAATTCTTCTTGATAAGCTCCTTATAAATTATTACCTTTTAATATGATAAACACATTTGGGAAGCAAATTCGGCACGCAAGGATTTCACACCTTTCGAAGAAAATAATAGAGTGTGAAGCCCCAGGGGCCTATTAACACTATCAACAATATTAATTTTCATAGGCTATGGTCATCTTATTAACACAACCTGCTTAAAAAAAAAACAATAAATAAAGGGCCTGATGCATCCAAGGAATACGATGTTTTTCTTCATAAAGGAAGACTTTCAGTATTTTGTTCATAGGTACCAATAAAATCCAATTAATACAAATTGGGAAAAACTCATTCACTATTGTTAGATATATATTTGTTCTTTTTCCATTGAACAAAAATCAATTAACTTAATATTTTCTGCTCCGTCTGTGAAGAAATAAATAATATAAATAAGTATCTCAAGGGAGAACAAGAACAAGCTAACATGACCCAATCCTACATAATAAATTGATCAAAGACTACATACATATATAGGTATATATCTCCTATAAAGTGCCTCGAAGTTATAATATGCATTTGTGGGATGGAACATATTGCCGAAAACTCAGTCTCTAAATACATTATCTTGGTCCTTTATGTTGAAGGTAGCAGCTATACTACATATATTATACCTGAATTTATTACTCGTCTCTAAGTAATTTGCAATTCACCCGCCAGGCTAAGGAGTATAGGTAGGTATATGTAAGCCTTCAAAGTAAACGTCGCCGCTCCGATGAGGACCACGACGACAGCCGCCCCTATTTTGCCAACAACCACCTACCACCCACTTGCCACTACTTGCCACTTCCCTATTCCCTTAAATATATAGTTTTCTTAATTAAAATATTATCAAGCATCAAAATGAGGGCATTATTATAATATATAGAGAGAGAGGAGGTTATTTTATATTTCCCAGGACATTAGCAGTCATATAGACACTACGAGTACAATGTATATTATACGAGTATGAAAGCCAAGAATAAGTTAGCCAACATTCATAATTAAGTGATAATATCTCCCCGATGATGCGATATGAAGACCTGAGATAAGGTAATGAACTTTTCATAAATAATTCGCATGTTAATGTTTCATACAACCATCACTTGCCTTGACAACCAGAAATGATTTTACAATAATTATTTAAATTTTAACTTACCTATCCACAACCATTGCAGCGAATTTCCAATCGCTTATTAATTCCGCTTCATCGTCTGCTTTCCTCATTCGCGCCGTAATAAATTGCAATTCTTTAAGAATTAAATGCAAATCCTTGTGATTGCATCCTATAGAGTTGTGGTGTTCTTCCACCGTCGTCGGCCGGCCAAAGCTTCTAAAAATTTTAATTTTAATTTAAATAAAGATAAAAAAATCACTTACGAAAAAAAATAATACTTACGCCGATGATCCTATTGCTGTTTGCGATCCAGATATTGTATGCCGAAAGTCGTCATCAATATCTAATACATTGGCCAGCAGGGATTTCGAAGAACGTTCCTTCAATTCTAACTCTTTCATTCTATTGCTTAGCAATATTGTTTTCCTAGTTATTTTCCTACCGGGCCGACCCATTCGTAAAATCCATGGTAGCCATTGTAGGAAAACTGATTTTATCTGCGAATTGATATTTAAGATTTAAATATTAAAAACACCAACAGTACCTACAACATAAAACAAGGTAGTAAATTAAAAATTTGTTAGTATGCATTTTACACAGTAAATTAATACAGGGTCATTCCTTTCGCGGTTTCAAGTTGGTAGCGCTGGCTTTTGACACATGTCAAACTCAGCTGCCATTTCAAGTGTATTAATAGCTTCGTTTGTTGAACTTTACCCAAGGTCGCCCCAGGTTTTCTTAACAAATAAAAGAGTTGTCAAAAAAACCTGGGTTTTTCCGTTCTCAAAAAACGCATTAGGGCTGCTGATTGTATATTTTTCACAACACACAAAAGCAAAAGTAAGTTTCCATTTTGCTTTATTTGTTCGATTTGAATTTACTTTTACCAAAATAAATGCATTCATTTGCAATTCTTTTACTTTTTTTCGAAAAAAAGATATGAAAAATCAAATACAGAAGAAAAATACACAAGAAATGCTTGACAGCAAAAGTCACTTCAACAGCTGATTCGTTATCTCAACTCGCCCCAGCTAAATACCAAGATCGACTTCACGGTGACTTCAGGGCGCCGACCCCAGGTTTCAAAAAACAGAGAATTTTCTCTTGAGGGCGGGTTGAGGTATTTCAAAAAACGAGTTGTGGCAACCCCAGGGCGACCCTAGGGTGAGTTCAGGGCTCAACAAACAAAGCTAATTTTAGTTGAATGTTTGACATTTACCATAATGGATCTCTTAACGATCGAAAAAACGCGTTAAAATTTTTAAATCTTACTACTTATAACGCGATGACTATGATCGTAATAATCGAACGACTACTCAAGAAATAGGTAAAATTGATTTAGATTTTTTTCTGTGGGACCGTGCGAAAAATCCCCGATTTGTAGATACATTAAAAACCAATATTACTAAAGGTATGGCCGAGATTCCTCCCGAAATGTGCGAAAAAGTGAGCAAAAATTACCTAACAAAATCACATGTTAATCTTCCCGATACCCGAGGGGGCCATTTGAATGATATTGTTTTTCGCTTTTAAAGGCAAAGTGCAAACTTTATAACGAAATAAAATTTTCATCAATAATGTATAATGTATTCAGCTTTACTTTCGAAATCGAAAAATGAATGACCCTATACAACAGGAAGAGAGTTGGGGGTAAAGTTAGGTTAGGTTAAGATGGGTGTCAACTAGAATAAGCTTATTCCAAACAAAAGCTTGGGGTGCTTTTGCCCTTAAAACTTTGAACCGATTTGAGCATCTTATGAATTGTAAGACAGCATTTATCAAGTTCATCATCAAGTTTATACCTAGACAGAGCAGGGTATGTCCAAATAAAATGGACAATAATTGTCTCATGCTCTTCTTCGTCCTACAGCTTGATTGCGAGCACACGAAAATGTCTACCTATGAAGTAATGAACTGTAATTACATTTTAAATGGAGGGAGCTAATGTGTCGGGTGCTTAGAGATATCAAAGCCAATATACGTTAACATTACCACCTGTTCACCTAAGATTCGTTCTCTCAGCAGCATCGTGCTTTGTCAAAAAATTACATGAAGCGATGGGAATACCCTACCTACGTAACTGCGTTCAGTTATAGTAGGCAGTGTCGCTGCCGTTCCTTGTATGGCAAGTATGGTGTCGTTCACCAATTTTAGGAAATATCTCTGTGTCCAGAGGTTAATGCTGAATTGTTTAACCATCTCTTCGAGCTCTTCGTGAGCTATTTTGGAGTTAATGTAAATCTTGACTTTCACAGAAAATGATGATGTACATGGGCAGATATCATGTCCTCCGCCTGCACAGAAATGGTTTTGCGATAGGAAGGATTGACTGAGATTTAGTCTGTTAGAGGAAACACCTCCACGATTTGTCTTTGAACCAAAAAACTGAATAAGTGCGTTTTACAAGAAGGAACTTTCCTCACTGATCAAGGGCAAGAGGGTATAACATCTTGGATGTTCTTATCGAAATTTGATTGAAGTGTGGTCTATTATGATGATGTAGTCTATGTTACTTTGTGAATTGTTGAAAGTGTTCAGTACATTGATGTGGCCGTAATTATTATTCTTCCACAGTGAGATCTATTTCACGCGAATTGCTGAGCAAGCTGCTATTAGCGTGCTGATAAGGTCAAGTTGGTGCTGACGACGCAGACAAAATCAGGCTTTAGTTTTTGTTGGAAGCGAGTCTTTTGTTGTTGTAAAACCAAAATTGTGCCTTTTTGAGAAAAATTCAAGTACATCCCAATTAAAGGTGATTTAGGCTAGTCGCAACTAGATACATTTTTAGAGTGCAATCACTTGCTGTAATCGATTGCGAGCTACTTGCACTGAATTAGGGATTTCTTTTCTTGAAGTGAACGAGAGAGAGTGTTTCTTACACCAAGAATTCTGTTTAACAGTTCTGAACATAATTGGCCTTGAAGAAATGTTGGTTAAGTCGAAAAAAGGTTTGTATTCCATGTGTACAAGCGTGACTGCGCGATATTCAACCCAACACTTTTATCATTCCTGTGAGTATTGGTGTATTTACTCTGGCAAATGGAGAGACATAATATGTCCAATATGGAGTGGAAAAGATAAGAACGAAAATATTCTTGGAATTAATGGATTTCACGGAGGATCGTCTTGTAAACGTCAGTACCATAAAGATCATTTGGTTTTCATCGATTTTGAAAAAGTCTTCGACGTCTGAACTAAGATCTGGTTAGCTTTACACAAAAAGCCTATCACCATTTTCAGTAGTCAAGCGATAATGCAACTTATTAAGTGTTGTACAGTGGAAAGATATCAGGAGACTTCGAAATTTATTGTGGAATTCTAAAGGGGTGTTTACTGTCACCATTACTATTTAAGATATGCTTATTAATGAATCAGAAATAAAAAGTTGCTTTTTGGCATGCTATCAAAAGATCGGAAAATCAACGTCTACAGAATGGAAGTAAAGCTGGTTTTTTTTTCGCTCGGACTCAAATTTTGTGCTATTATATAGTTGGTACAATACGGAAAGTGTATAAATGTTATGTATGTAATTATGTATGTAAATTTATAACGCTTGGAAAGAACTCATTCGGAGAACAAGTCAAAATTATATCGACATGTATGTACGTACTATTAATTTTTGTGGGCCTAGAGCCAACAAAAATCAATAATATACAGGGTGATCGGTATAAGGTGCTTCAAAAAGCTAAATGAAGTAGGTAGAGTTAATTCAAAAGTTAACGTAATTTAATACTATTTTTGTTGTCAAAATCTCATGCTCTCATTAGTGTTAAGTCTGACAGTGAAAACCGTATACGGCTCTTAGACTTTTTGTTGTCAAGCTATTCAAAAATAACTGTTGAAATAATCGTTTTACTTTTTGCTTTTACTGTAATATTAAACTTATTTTCTTTACTGTACTCATTTTGACAGGTCTTACATGGCCCTTGATATATAACCACAAATGTCATTTTGTAAAACCTCATTCTTTCTCTTTAATAAAAACCATTATATCTAACAGGTTATGGGCCCAGGGTTCTCTGTCTCAATAAGATAATTCTAAATAGCTAATTAAACGTTTTTTATTTTTTTTTATGTCTGAAAAAGATTTAGCTGCTGAGAGTTCTTCTGATCTTTCCATTGATACGCTTCCAGAAGTTCCAGAAGGAGAAATTAAAGACGAATTTCGTGAAATTCCTGCAATTCAAGCTGAAACACACGTGACTATGTCTGATCACAAGATATATCACATTCATCGATTCAATGGGCAGGATTATCATCTATGGCGGAGGCAGATGGAGATCTATATGAATGAAAACAAACTCAAGCAATATGTTTTGGGAACCCTGATTCGTCCAACTTCGAATTTTGATGCTTGGGACGAAAAAGACGCAGAGGCACAGGCTTTTCTGATGCGTGGTCTGGAATTGGGCCAGCTAAAATATTTGTCTGACTGTACAACGTCTGCTCAAATGTGGTCTAGATTAAAAACGGTGCACGCAGAAAAGAGTGATCAATCTGTACAGGTGCTTTTGGATAGGTTCATCAACTGCAGGATGGAAGGAGACGAAGGCATGGCCGACTATGTCGCAAGGGTCATGTCGCTAACTCAGCGTTTGAAGGATATGGACCTGGAGCAGAAGGAGCAAGTTGTGATAGCTAAAATTTTAGGTAGCCTACCATCGAAATTTGACAATGTAAGAACTGCATGGTATGCTGTGCCACGGGCATCTCAAACGATCGACAAGCTAACCGACCATTTGGTTAACGAAGAAGCCCTTCTTAAGTTAAGGTCAAATGAAGGTGAACGTGCTAGTTCATCTGAAGCTGCCTACATTGCAAGCAGTAGCTGGAAGAAACCAAATAGAAATGGGAGCAACAACAAAAACGTAGGAAGTACATCGAAGCGGAGAGGAAAATGCAATTATTGTTCTAAAGAAGGTCATTGGGCTAGAGAATGTCTCAAGAAACAACGAGATCAGCAGGGGAGAAAATATGCTCAATCGCTTATGATCGAGTCTGGTCTACAGGGTAAATCATCCTCGACATCTTTTTCCGATAGAGCTGAATTGTTTACTTTGGGTACAATGGGAACTTTTAACAAAATGCAAAATGTGTGGTTTGCTGATTCAGGAGCCACAGACCACATGTCTTTTCAGAGGGAGTGGTTTAAAAACTTCGTCGCATTTGATAACAAGAATTTTCACGTTCGTGTTGGTGATGGCTTCTCATTGAATGCGGAAGGTATGGGAGATGTAGATGTAAAAGTAATCAATCATGAAGGGTCATCTCCAATACATACCATCAAAGACGTACTTTATGTACCACACTTAGATAAAAACTTTATATCTGTGCTTAAGGCAACCGAGAAAGGCTTTAAGGTTATCTTTGAGGAAGGTGCCAACCGAGTGTTTTTTGTGAAAAATGGCCAGCTCGTTGTGGATGGTTTAAGAGATCACAAACTTTATAAAATGAATCTTAAGCCAATCAAGAAAGTGGAAGTTAATTCGTTGTCTGGTGAATCATCAATGATGTTGTGGCATGAGCGTTTTGGACATGCCAACTTCAACATGCTGAGGGAGATGTATAGAAATGGCGTCGTCGAAGGTTTGAGCATCAAACAAAATATGGAGAAGGATCCGTTTTGCGAGGGGTGTGCATATGGGAAATTACATCGGTTGAGTTTTCCAAAAGAGGGTGGAAGACGTGCTACGATTCCTGGTGAAACTTTCCATGCCGATTTATGTGGAAAAATGAGTGTCGCTTCTATTGGTGGAGCCAATTATTTCATGCTATTGAAGGATGACTGTTCCAGATTCTGTTTTGTGTTCTTTTTAAAGAACAAATCGGATGTTTTGGAGAATTTGATGCAATTTTATGCCGAAGTTCAAGCTGATGGACATCACATCAAGAGATTGAGAACTGACGGAGGCCTTGAATTCTGTAATGAGGAAGTGAAACATTTTTTAATATCTAAAGGAATCAAGCATGAATTATCAACACCTAGGGCTCCAGAACAAAACGGGTTTATAGAAAGACAAAACAGGACCATTGTAGAAAGTGCTAAGGCGATGTTACATGCTCGGAATTTGCCACAATATCTTTGGAGTGAAGCAACAAATACCTCTGTTTATTAAAGAAACAGAACGGCATCGCGGACGCTCAATGGTGTCACTCCTTATGAGAAATGGTATGGAGTAAAACCTTCGGTGGTACATCTCAGAGTTTTTGGAAGTGAGTGCTATGTTCATGTCCCAAAAGAACAGCGGACAAAATGGGAGACGAATGCTGTCAAGTGTCAGATGGTTGGTTATAGTGAAGGTAACAAGGCTTATAGAGTGTATGACGCAGCAGGGAGAAAAATTTTCATTAGAAGAGACGTCATATTTAATGAAATGTCTACAATACCTCACGTTGTCATTGAGAAAGCATCTAGTCCAACTGAAACATTCCACGAAGACCAGATTGTTGACGAACGGCTTAAAGGTGGTGAAGAAGGTAACGCCAACAAACCAAAGTGGAAAAATCCAAGGTTACCAATTCCAAGAGATCCATATCCAAGGCGGAATAGAAAAGTTTCTGACAGGGAAGTAACGATAGCTGAGTTGTGCGTGGTGCAGTTAGATCCTTTTGACCTGGAAGACGCGATGAAGGCTGAAGATTCGGAGAAATGGTTGGAGGCAATCAATGATGAGCTGGAGGCACTTGAAGAGAACAACACTTGGGTTTTGGTTCCTAGACCAGTTGATAAAAATGTCATAACAAATCGTTGGATTTTTAAAAGGAAGTTTAAAGCTGATGGACGTATCGATAAGTACAAGGCTCGACTGGTAGCAAGGGGCTGTTCACAAAAGCATGGAGTCGATTATGAGGAAACGTTTGCGCCTGTTGTCAGATATGAATCGGTAAGAAGTCTAATAGCAGTTGCAGCTGCTTTTGATCTTAATATTTACCAGTTTGACGTGAAAACTGCCTTTTTACACGGAGATATTGAGAACGAAATATTTATGGAACAGCCGTATGGTTTTGCTGAGGACGATCGTGTATGTCTGATGAAAAGAAGTCTATACGGACTGAAGCAAGCATCACGACAGTGGAACAAGAAGGTGGTACATTTTTTATTGGAGTTTGGACTAAATCAATCAAATATGGATCCATGTGTGTTCTACAAGCACTCGAGTCGCTTTTACCTAGCCTTATATGTGGACGATGGACTTGTCTGTGGTGATGATATGCCTGCTATTCGAGAGCTATTGAAGCAGTTACATAACGAGTTTAAGATAACCTATAAAGAAGCGGAGTTCTTTGTTGGAATGCAGATCGAGAGAGACAAAGCGAATGGTAAAATCAAAATACACCAAGGTGCTTATGCGAAGAGAGTATTAGAGCGTTTTCACCATAGCGAAAGTATACCTGTCTCAATTCCTGCTGATCCAGGTATGAAGTTTACAAAAACTAAATTATTTCCTTATCGAGAAGCTATCGGTTCTTTGATGTATTTAATGATTTCTACCCGGCCGGATTTAGCATTTATAATCGGAGTTCTGAGTCGTTACATGGAAAACCCAAAACAAATGCATTGGCAAGGGATAAAGCGAGTTCTTAAATATTTAAAGGGATCTTTGTCTCATGGAATAACTTATGGAGTGGGCACGAACGAGACAACACTGACTGTTTATTCCGATGCTGACTGGGCAGGTGATATTGACACCAGATGCAGTACAACTGGATGGGTTTGTTTTCTCAACGGCGGACCTGTTGCTTGGAGTTCCAGAAAACAAAGTGTCATAGCAACGTCGACCACTGAGGCAGAATTTGTGGCATTATGCTCAGCAACGAAAGCTACCGTATGTCTGAGACAAACTTTAACAGATTTTGGATGCAAGCAGACTAATCCAACACAGATATTTTGCGACAATCAGAGGGCGATAACAATTGTTAAAAATCCGGAATCATCGAAACGAACTAAACACATTGATACACAGTTCTTCTACACATGTGACCAACAAAACAGAAAAGAGATTAATGTCCAGTTTGTTTCTACAGATGACCAACTAGCTGACCCGTTGACGAAACCGTTGGCTAAAGAAAAATTTTGTAGATTGAGAGAGCTTTATGGAATTTGCTAAATTTGTTTACTGATTTTGTTTAAATATTAAATATTGAATTTAAAAAAAAAAAAAAAAAAAAAAAAAAACTAAGATAAGAAAAACGAGAGGGAGTGTTGAAATAATCGTTTTACTTTTTGCTTTTACTGTAATATTAAACTTATTTTCTTTACTGTACTCATTTTGACAGGTCTTACATGGCCCTTGATATATAACCACAAATGTCATTTTGTAAAACCTCATTCTTTCTCTTTAATAAAAACCATTATATCTAACAATAACCGCACCTACTTCTTCATAAAAACACGAACAAAATGTTCTAAAAGATCACCTGTGTAATCCGTTAGATGATCGTAAGGCTAGATTTTCTTCTTTTTGTCAAGAAGTAGGTTCGGTTATTTTTTATTGGCAACGAAAAATTCCTAAAAATAGTACTTAGTTGGGTGCGTAATATTTTGAAAAAAATTAGTTTGAACATTTACTTTTAACTTGTTTTTTCTTCTAAACGGAGGGAAATAAACCCCCGGTACCATTTTTTTCTTGTCCTAACCCAGCCCTACTCGCTCTAGCTTTTTGATGCACCTTATACCGATCACCTTGTAACATGTCTTTAACGATACTAGGGTCACTTAAAATCAGATTTTATTATATCGACATGATTATTCGCAAGAGGAAGTAACAGAGGGCTGGGCACACCATATGGCGTGGTAAAGAACAGAACATAAAAATGGGTCTTAGAAGTTGGGAAATAATTGGTATAAGCTCAAAAACATTTCTAGAAGGGATAAAGGAGCTAATAATAAGAAATACAAATTAGGATAAATATGTGATAAACTTATTAAAAAAATAGTCCTTGAATAAAAATAATTTCCACACTTGAAATTTTGGAGAAAGATAAAACATTTTCTTCGAAATTTTTGAAGTAATATTATCAATGGATACTGTTTTAGCGCTAAATATTAAAACTATAAATTATAAATTTTAAATGAAATTTCGAACCCGATGATGATTGGACATTCAATTTTACCTTTAACAAAATATGAAATTCTGTATATTATACGATGTTTTATTACCTTGTACAAAAATGTATGTATAAGCTTATTTTTTAAGTCTTTTTCAAACTCCTTAAGATCCCTTCGGAAACAAAGAACGTGAGTCTAATCTCCCAAATTGTTCAAATAAAATTTCACATCGATTGTCCTTTTCAAATGCCAAAATTAAATATTTTAGAATTTGGAAATCAGTATTTGCTAAGATCGTCCTTAAGATCTTAGTTGAAACTTATTTCTGGAAGGATTTTGGACAAAGATTTATAAGGCTTAAATATTCGCGCCATTAATAAATCAGTAAAGTTTACACTCAAAATAAAATGGAAAAATTAACCACGAACTTTGTTTCAGTGAAAATTATTGCACCAAATGTTGATTACTGATTTCAAAACATTCCAGATGATTTATTTATTTATACTTCATGCCTATGTTTTAAATTATGCCAAAACACACGCACACAAATATTTGGTATTGCAAACATTTTCAGATCATAGATGGATAAATGTTTGTCATAGAAAATGAATTTATAACTTACCCACGGTGGCATTTCGTGAATATCCGCAGTGCGATGATGATAGTTTAGTACCACGACAGTCAGCACAACAGATGACGCCACCATGAACATGATACAATTGAAGTAAGTGCCTATTTGACGATGTTGTTATAGTTTTCGAAGACAAGAAAATAATATATTAGTACAAAATTCAATTATGTTAAACATATTTTTTTTTTAAGATTAAGTTTATCAAATAATGTAAAATTTGAAAAATTTTACTGAATTTTACAAAGTATAATAATAACTGTTTTTTTTTTAATTCAAAATAATTTTTTTGTGTATTGTTTTTTTTTTAATTTTATTTTAATACAATTTAATAAGCCAATTAATAAATTTTGTTTTAAAAGCAGTTTGATAAAGATAGACGATAGGCTAAATTATTGTCCTTATCAATAAGCATGCAATTTTTTGTTTTACAAAAAAAAAAAGACAAAATTGAAATTAAGAAAAAAATGAAATGAAATATGAAGAGCATGCAGTTTATGCTTATTTTCGGAGCTAATGACAGCTGTCACCCAACTACACATTGATATATATGCTAAATGACATGCGCAAGATACTTTTATTCATGATGAACGCTAGCAGTAGCATACTGGCCTTAGATAAAATTTTACTTAAGTTCATGTTTTGGTTTATGTTTTTTTTTTTTTAATGTTTACTTAAGTGATTTTCGCATTTGTTTCTAATGAAGATTATTAGGAGGATTAAATATAAAAATTGGTAGTAAAACAAAAGGTTCACGAGTAGATACATAATTTAAAAAGTAACTAAATTATGCTTTTTTAAATATAAAAATAAGCGATTTAAATATATTTTATCGTATACTTAATGTGTTTAAAATTATGCATTTTTATTCGCCGAATTTGTTGATATATTTAGTTTTTTTTTTAACTTGAATTGATGATTCTGATAAATTTTTGGATTTACTTGTTGCAGTGACAAATCTATGGTGAAATGCTTTTGAGGTTCAGACAAATATAAACAAAAGTATGAAATGGCTTAAATAAAAACCGTTTGTATTTAAATTTAAAACTTTTTTTTGTGAATTATGTGTTTTAATAATAGATAATTTATAAATTTTAGTTTCTGGTATCTAATTTTTATTTTTTGTGAATTTATTGTTCAGTTTTTTTTTTAAATAAAGTTTAAAGTAATTTTGTGAGAAAAAAAATATTTGTTTGAAAAAAAAAACTATATCTTTAAGCAAAATATATTATAAAAGAGAAAAAGTGATATTTAAACGTATTGTGAAGTTGGAAGATAATTAAAATTATTGAATGTGAATTAATAAAAAAAAAAAAAATGGAACAGAAAAAACAAAATTTAATTCACATTTACCAATACATTGAGAAGAGGCACATCCATATATCCAAAACTGGGAAGGCATTCAACATAACACATTCCAATATTAAGAAAGACGTATTTTCTGTTTAAATATTTGTTATGTTTAGTTGTTTTTAAAGTAGGTACTATTTAATTTTTTTTTATATTCATGTTGTTTATTTAGTGGAAAGAAAGTTGATTATTTAGTCTGTTTGCTATTTATTTAAAAAATTGACATATTTTTTTAATATTACGTTTAAAACATAAAGTTGATTATTTAAGCTCTTCATTATTTAATAAGAAAAAATATTATTTAAACTAAACTAAGGTTAGTTTTTGATAAATCTATAGGGTTTAGGTTTTTATAATACAATATATTTTAATTTGTTTTTTAAGGGGAACATGAGTGTTCTTTAACAAATGGATTTTAAAATTTATATATATATATAACATACATAGCATACTCTACACAAATACACACGCAATTGAAAAATTGATACAAAACTTAAAATTTTTTTTTATTTTTATTTTCTAATTAATAAGATAATAATGAACTGAAAGTGAAATTAATTTAAATAATTTGTTGAAATATAGTGTTGGAGAAGTTTAACAACAATTTCGTTTTCACTAAAGGACTCTTTATAAATTGACTTGGAGAAGCCTAGAGGGCATAAGCTAAATACATTGGATGTTAGAATTGAAAATGTTTGTAGGCAAACGTTGGCCGGTGTATTTTTTTCTTGATGAATTTGACGAAGGAAGTTTTTTTTTTTTTGAAAAACGTGAAAGGTCTCTCACTATGTTCGATAAAGTTAGATCTTGAGAAAAGAATAATTTTGTTCGTCGATTTCAAAAGAGGCAACCACGAAAAACAATTATCAACCGCCATCACAGTAATTTTAAAATCGTTGTTATAATTTTCAAAAACGAGGCAAATATGAAATGAATGAAACAATTTAGTCAAAAAAGAACCATTTTCGGAAAGTTGATATTTCATTATGTTTTTGAACATATGACATCGATAAGGATCAGGAATACAATTTTGAAACAGTGAAACTGCTTAGCAATAGCACACCATGATGACAAAGGTAGACGGAAATGGACTGCAGGACAAAAATTTAGACACCTGCGACAAGAATTGGTGATATCAGAAAAATTTTCAGAAAATTCTTATAGGTGCACCGCGTTTGCTGATTGGTCCTTTGTCGACAACTTAATTAACAACTTTAATTTTCATATTACATTTCCTGTAAGGCCTACTCACCGAATAAACAAAAAATCTTATGGAGTTCACTTCTTGCAACATCAATTTCACCAAGAAAACTGTCTGCTACAAAAATGTAAGGGAGATCTAAAACAGCCCGGTCCTTCCAAATGTTTGTGTAGGTTGGTCAGAAAAGGTGATTTTCTATCGATATTTTTAATGGTAATCTGGCAAAAACGTTTCTAGTATTAGTTCCACTCAATATTACACGAATATTTCGCTGTTAAAAATATTTGTGCGCGTTGGATTCCACATAATTTGACAGTCTCTCAAAAAAGCTCGATTTGAAATGTTGAAAAAGTTGAATCACGTCTTTAAAAGTGTGACAGGTGACGAATTATGAATCTATGCCCATAATCCCGAAACCAAATATTAACTGGTTTGGTATTTTCAAGAGCCAATTCCAACAAAAGTTTTCGCCCACAAAGCAATTCGTATAGCAAATGGCCGCCAACGTGCCAATAGAATAGAATACCACAATTTGTTTTCCAGAAGTGGTCCGAAAAATTAGGAAAGACAATTGCAGAAGTAAGGCAAGCTATGGCCATCGCCATAGATTAATCAACATATTATAATATAGCTAAGCAATCCTTTGAACGGCTTCCTAAGGATTCCTGGTGGGTAACAAAAAATAGAACAATATACAGAGCCAAAGAGATTGTCTCTGTAGAGACCTTGAAAAATTAGCTCAACTCAAAAAGTCAACTTGAAAATGTATCTATTGTCCAAAATAATTTTACTGATTGACAACCTGCAACAAAACAGTGAACAACGCTATATCGAATTTACCATAATAGGTATCAAGACTTTGAACTTTTGAGATTTTTAAGTTTTTACCCTTCAATTTTGACCATATACTGTAACTTCTCCGACATCATATTCAACTCAGTTTTGGCTATTTTGTTAGATAAAAGGATATTAAGTATATTTACAAAAGTTGTTCAAGGATTGAAAAATTTTGAAGAAAAAAAAAAAGACAAATTAAGTAAGAAACATATTTTTGTAATTCTGTGAGGAGTATTCTCTAAAAGTGATTAAAATATTTATACTTTTTGTGTCGATATGAATTCTAACGAAACATGTGCCTTAAAATAAAATAGAATAAATGTTAATTAAAAAAAAATTAACAAACAAACCAAATTTGAATGTTATAGGTGAAGTTTTATGAGTTGGGCGGGGGGATATTCATATTCATATTCTTATTAATTTTATTTTTAATTGATTGTATGTTCAATACAAAATGTGTTTTTTACGCAAGACGTTTGATTAGTTTTGATTTTATTTTTATTTTGTCTAAAAATAAAGTTTTTATTATATAAATTGTTTTGTTTAATATTTATGCGTTAATTTTGAGTTTAAGTTTTTTTATAATTTTTGTTTAAAAAGATTTTTTTAATGAAAAAAATATATTAGTCTCTTTTGATACTTGGAAAGAAGAGGAATTTTTTTTTGGGTAAATTTTTTTTTATATAGATAAGCATATAAAAGCTTAAAAAAAAAACCTCAACATTTATTAAAAAAAAAAGAGTTTTTATATAAATATATATATTTTGCAACTTTAGCAAGGAAATAAATATTTTTATAAAATATTCAAAGCTAACAAAGCTTGTGTTAGTGGAAAACGGGGGAGAAGCAATTGAAAAAGAATTAAAAAAGCTTTCAAAGTGAAGAGAGCGAGAGAGAGAGAGAGGTTTTCATTTATTTTTTAACTGTATCTTCTTATTTAAAAGGATTTTTTTTTGTTTTTTTCAAAAACGCCGTGTTGCAAAGCTGCTTTGATTTTGCTCGTACGCTTATTACTAAGATGGATGATTTATTTGACTACTATTTTTTTTTTTTTCTGATTGAGTGCAGCAGAACTACGTCTCTATTTAGTGAATATATATTATTTCTTTTTTTTTATTTTATTAAAAGTGAACACATTTTTCTAATCTACTTCAAAGCAATACTTGTGAAGGGCTTAAAATGGAGTTCAAGATTATAAATAGAAGTAGATTATACAAAAAAAAAAAATTATATAAAATAGGAAATTACTTTTCGTAGCCTTTTTTTTTTATTACCCACCTTAATGTGAAATATATTTACAAAGGGTGTAGGTATTTTTTATAAACTAAAAAAGTAAAAAATAGGAATGTGTGCAAAGCTTATGTATTTATGTACCATACATATATTTTTCTTGTTTTTTTTTTATTATATTGCAGTACGAGCAATTTATTGTATATTTTAGATCAACGTTTTGGTGAACCTAACATATTGAGACAGTGTCCTAAATATCTTGCATTTTACAATTTCAGATTATGCAGAATTTAGTAAATTTATTCATAAAATAGTATATTTAAAATACATCTTATATGCGGTCGATTTACTCTAATAGCACATCAAAAGAATCGCGGTATACTAGCAGGTAGCTGTGCGTAGCTTCGGAAGGCCGAGTTAATATTCCGTGGTTGACCGGTTGACCATAAAAAACTAATTTTGTATCCCTATTCCACAGTATTTTTTTGTTCGAGATAAATGTTAGGTACCCTTTGTCCAATTCTATGCCCCTGACAGTGTGGGTTTAATATTTCATGATGATCGGTGTAGTGGTTAATATGTAAAAGTCTAAGCCATTTGGTTTTTAAATTATCAATTCGGATTAATATTATGTCGAACAAATATGAAATATAATGTTTTTTCGGAACAGTTTTTGTAATAAGACTTGTTTAAGTCTATTATTAAAGTTATTTCAGTGAACTGTTTTAGAAAAATTAATTTTCAAACTCAAAATTTTGAAGAAAAAAATTTAAACTAAATGTTCAAAGTAATTTTTTTCAAAATTTAACGTAGTTAAGTACTTTTTACTCAAGCTTTTTGGTGCACCTTATACCGATCACCCTATATATTCGGTGTACATCAGGGAAGCATTATCAGTCCGTTAATTTTTTTTTTTTATTAAATTCTTTAACTATTTACTTGAACTTTGAACGACTGCTCCAAAAATGCATCAGTGATTTGTTAAATGGGTAGATTTTTTGAGAGGCAAATGGGTACTGCAGTAGCTAAAGAAAATATGAATGTGTTCACTGAAATCCGGCCAAAGTTCAAAAAGCTTAAATCCCTGAAATTATGATAAGAAAGGGAGTCCATAGACATAAGACAAAAACTGCTTAAGAGTACAAGAATTAAAATGGTTCCGAAATGTCATTTAAAGAGAAAATAGTGAATATTTTAACATAGAACATTGGACCTCTGTCAGATAGGAAACTAACAAGGGAGTTGGATATTAAAAGCCTTGTCAAGAGGAGTCAGCTTAGGTGGAGGTTGTTGTCAGTATGGTACACTCAACTTTTTTCGAAGTCACACCGATAGATCTCAAGTTTTTGAGACTTTGTAGGGCACGTGCAAAGCAGATGGGCAATTGTCTTCTTTGCATATGAGGCAGTGTTCATCAGTAATGGTACCTTTTATGGATCTAATATGCTTCCTGCTTAAAGAGATATCAAAGCCTTAGAACATTATGGATACAGATACAGATTTAGCTAAATCTGTATTGCCGCTCGACCTAAAATGCCTCACCTAAAATGTTCACTTGAAACTGATAGAGGTTATCCTTGTTTGAAGTGTTCGTTGGCTTACAGTTCTCAAGATTGTCTATTTCGTTAGTGAAGATAGAGTTCAGGGACTTCAACGCAAAAATAATGATGTCCTTGGCAGTTTTCTTTGAGCCAGGAAAAAAAACCTCCTTAATTCCCATTAATTCCGTCTTGGACACGGTTTAATAGCTTAAAAGACGAAAAAAGAGACTAAGTACTCGTCTGTTAAAGGAGGATTCAGAAGTGGCAAGTGAAATTTTCTGGAAAGCAATAAAACTGTTATGTAAACGATGACGTGGACCCAATGTTCAAAAATGGTTTTCAGAGCGAATCGATGTCATTTATTCACCTGTTTTCCGAGGATGTTGAACAAAAAAAACTAAATTGGCCAATTCAGCAATCGATAAAAGGAAAGACGCAGAGAGAAATCATCAATTACAGTTTCAATTATTAAAAGCAATAGTTTAGCCAATAATGATTGATGAATGGGCTACAAATTTTGCAATATTCTAAGACATCTGAGAAGGATTAGAAACAGGAATGGCATCCTACTTAAATTAAAACTTTGATCAACATAAATTAATACATTGGAAAATAGTCTTTAAGTTAAGATAAACGATCAGATGCGGAAAGTTTGAACATAATGATAAAAACTAAGAATCGCTATAAAACGGAACACCAAGCTATCAAAAGTATCTCCGGGACTGGAGGTATGGTGTAGTTTTTAAGAAATTTAGAAAGTAGTTTTGCAATGACTATTTTAACATCATTTACTGCAAACTTGTATTCTTTTATTTTAAAGGATACACAACACATTTGTTACGTCAAATTTGAAGAAATTATAATAAAGTTTATGGATACTGTCTTCAGCGGAACAAGTTGTTAGTAGTCCTCCAGAACTGATTACGCACTTGTTTAAAACCCTAGATTTCTGAATGAATTTTTCGGTTATTGAAAGAAAAAAAATTTCAGAACGTAAACAGAAGTTCTGTTTTTCAAAGCTAATATTGATGTGCTATTAGAGAACGAATAACGCGAACTCCTGTCCAAAATAAAGACAAAAAAAAAATAAGTTTTTAGTCTTAGATACAATGATAGGTAAATAATATACTTAAAGTTGTACAGAATCAACAGCCAAATTCTTCTCTGCCAGGATATTTACAAAGCATTTTCGGGAAAGCATTTCTTTTACACTAGGAAACTCATAGATAGGTATACTAGTTTTAAAATTTTGTTTTATTTGAACTCCACCCATTGTCAGAAAACATGTTATTTCGTTTGATTACTTCTAATTCATATTATTGTTGAGAATCTGTTGGTAAGGCAACATGTTATTCACAAAGGCAAAAGTTCAGATGTTTTGATCGAATTTTAAATCTAAACAAAAAAATAGTTTAATGCGTATTTTGCTTTTTTTTTCGTTTGCATGCGCAAGACCTACAACTGCTGTTTTTTTAATACTTTTTTATTACATTTAAACAAAATATTATCTAGTTGGTTGCTTTCAAGTCTTTTTTTTATCTTACAAGTAGGTAGGTGGAAGTAAGGTATAGGAAGTAATCACACACGATTTTCTAAGATTTTTTTTTTGTACTTTTAACCATTTATCATTTTATTTATATTTTTTTTCTTTAAAATTAGCACAATGCAGATAAGTTTTTTGTTTTGTTTTTAATCTTCTCATCGAATTAAATAGCAATTATTTCGTTTTCTATTCAAAATGTATGACAGAGCGATCTAAGAGAGATAGGAATACTTTTTTTTTAATTAATTTTTATTTTTGAAAGTTTGGTGTTTGATTTTTGTGTGCGAGTGTAATTGTTGTTGCTTTAATGTAATACCTAACAATGGAACAGCTTCGCTTGTCTTGGTAATCACATTACCAACCAGTAATGAGAAAACAGTTTGCGACAGAAGTATTGTAACACCTGTGAAGTAAAATGTTAACAAGTCGACATGAGTAAAATTATGTTAACAAAAACACATTTTGAAGATTCCCTTGTGTGGGTGGACGAATTGAGAGAAATATCATTGAGACCACAACCAGCAACCGAAAACCCGAAATATTGAGTGAGACTATAGAAAATAAGGGAATAGGTTTACCGGAGCAAGTTTAAAATATTTAATACAACTGTTTGACCTCTTCCCATCTTGGTTTATAATATTTTTTGATATCATAGAACTTTTTCTTTTTTTTTTTTTTGTTTCTTTGAATTAGAAGTAATCGCACGATTTCTTAAAGTTATATATTTTTTTCGTATAAGGCTTTTCTTTTAACACAATATAATTAAAACAAACATCAAATACGAAAATCACTGAATATACGTCTCAAAACAGGGAATACACAAAAAAATGCAGTTAAAAAAAACTTTGGTGCAAACATTTAAAAATTAAAATTACAGGATTTTTAAAAAATAAAAAAAAAATGCAAGAACAATTATTGAATATCAATAATTAACGAAATTTTCTTATGGAAATATAATTTTGTTGTTTAAAAAAAAAAATGGTGGATCATATTTTTAACATGTTAACATCTAAAATTAAAAATAATGGATGCTCCTTAGACCCATAATTCATAATGAAATGATATTTTAGTTTAGCAAAGTGAAAAATGATTTTGAATTTATTAAACTTTATCGTACGATTACTTTAAATTTAAGTTTTATTTTTTAAAAATTATTTTCCTTAAGGTTCTGATCAAAAAATATCATTCCAAAATGGGTCAAAATACAAAGGATAGTGGAAAGTTAAAATAAAAATTAAAAATAAAATTTAGCGATATGAAAACAAAGGTGAGTATAAAGAATTTTTTTTAACGAAATATTGAAAAACTCGTGATATAAAAAAAACGAAAATTATTATGAAAAAGCAATTTTTTTTTCTTTTGGCGTTAAGAATTATTTTATTTAGTTTTGTAAATATTTACTTCATAGTTCTTTTTTTTGTTTTGATTTTTTCGAGTTTTTGAGAAGTTCCTCAAAATGCAATTTTAAAAAACTTTCAAAGAAGTCACCATTTTTTAGAAGAAGAGTTCTATTTTTTAGTTAAAATTTATTTTGAAATTGAAATTATCCGCAACTGAAGTTCAACAAACTTAGAGAATATCGCATAAGGAAAAAGAAAAACCAGAAAAAACAGGACAGCATTATTAATAAGTACATCGTTATAATAATAATTTTTTTTTGTATTAATATAAATATTATAGACGTCAACAGAACACTGCAACTTTGAGCGAATAAGAAAAAAAATTAAATCAACCAACACAATTATTAAGAACCAACCCATAATGGGGAACAAAAAACAGGTATACAAAAACGGACACAATGGATATATAATATTTATATATATAAATATATTTATATAAATCAAAAAACATCCTTCACATACACATTTATTATAAATATTATATTTAAGATATATAATTATATTTTTAAAATATAATTAACACAAAAATTGTTTCTTATTATTTTTTTTTTGTTTTGTTTTATTATTAGTTTTGTGTATTGTTTTTTGTTGTTGAATTTAATAAAAAAAAAAATATAGATTATAGATTTTTGAGAAAAAATTGCATTGAATGCAATCACTACCTAACAAGGGGATTGCATCAGATACTTGGGGCAATGTCTCAGCTACAAGGTTGAGAAACACTGTGAGCGATAGAAGAATTGTAACTCCTGAAACAAAAAATAAAATACCAAGAATAATGTCACAGTAATAGTTTTTTTTTGTTTGTTTTATGTTTAGTATTTTACTTTAGAAGAAGGTTTTTTTTATAAAATAGATACGTTTTTTTATTGTTTTGTAGATACTTGGATTTATTTTCCATCCAAGCCTGTCGTTGTTTGTTTTTAAAATTTGTATCTATGTACCTTAAAAACACTAAACTAAAAAAATATTTTTTAAGACATATTTAAAAAAAAAAAAAAACACACAATTTGGAAAGAAAAATTCACAAACTTATAATGATATTTTTACTTGAAACAAAAATCCAAGATGTATTCCTGAGATAAACATAATCCTACTACTTTTTATTGCATATAATTCATATGGAAAATAAAAATATCATTTGTTTTAAGGGACAGCTGCTAACCATTTAACCATACAATGTAAAAGGTCAGTGGGAATTTAGTAATAGATCAAATACATATTTCACATTGATGGAAATATTAAGAATAAATTCAAGGACATAAAAAGGAATTGAAGGGAAAAGATCGCAATCTCTGAATTGCGATATAAAGAGGTTAAAATCTGAGCGAGAGGTTAAAACTTGCAGCGGAAAGAAATAGAAAGGGTGTGACGAAAAGCTGGAGCGTGAAGTATGGGTCAAAATACGAAAAAATTCGTACAGAAGGAAGAGTCTTTCAACACTCCTTCAAAAATATAAAGATAAAATTAAAGCAGAAAAACAAAATTATCAAATTTGATTTGTATTTACTTTGAAGTCTTGTTTATTTTGGAGTTATTTTTAAAACCAATCTTGAAGACCAAGGGTCATAATTCAAGCTGAAGAAACAGCAGAATCAGGAACAAAAATATATCTGAAATCGGTTAAGCAAGTTCAACCAAGTTTTGAGAACTTGTCTGCCATATGGCAAACACCAGCTGCCAGTAACTTTTGCAAGAAGTATTTTTTTTTTGAAAAGAAAAGTGAAATGTTTACAGAACTCTTATGTCTGTTCAGTAAATTATTAATTTGACCGAACAAAATCATAACTATCCTTTTTTATATGTTTTTTGACAGATTGAGTTTCGACAACCATGTGGAGACAGATTCAATGAAATCTTTTATTTGGACATTCCTCTGAGAAAGAAGTGTGTAAAAAGTTTCATGATAATTCACATTTGCATATACAAAATTAGTTAGGAATATTAAAAACAACATTTTTCCGTTCTATCCTTGACTTAGGGCAAATAAAAAGTTAACACTTACTACTTATCCCTCGTTGTACGACCAGTGCTGTCGTTCGTCAAAAACATCCACCCAGGTTTTCTTTTGAAGCAATTAATGTTTTCCTATAGTGATGAGTCAAACTAGACTCTTAATGAATTTTTGGAAAACTAAATTTCAGGAAGCAAATTAAAAATGTTCGTTTTAATTAAAAAATCAGTTTTTGTATTCTTCTTCCAATGCCCATTAAAGAGAGATTACACTTAAACCATAATTAAGGGAAGCATTAACTAGATTAAATTTTTGCAGAAATAATCTCGATTTCTTTATATTTTTGTGAAAAATTTGTTGTTAAAATCCACGGGAAAAAAAGTATTCTCGAATGTCCTTATACATATTATATACTTAAAAAAAGATTTATCATTAACTCTTTAAGTCGATTATATATATATTTAAACAAAAATTGTTCAACGATAATGGAGTTGCAACTCATCTATCTTGTTGTTGTTGTTGTTGTTTGAAACAGCTAAATTCTACTTTCATTTAAAAATATTTTAATTAATGTTATTGTTTGTGTGAATATATATGAAAGAAAGTTGAATTCCATAAAAATTGCGTGCCTCTGTGCAAAGGGAATTAATCATGCTTTTTTTTTAATAAAAGATGGAGATTTTTCTTGACAAATTTAATTTCGAGTTGGTTGGAACATTGAAGTTTTCTTTTTGTTTTCCTTGTCAAATGAGGATTTTAATTTATTTAAAATGGTTTTTGTGTGTGTTTGAAGTGATTTCGAAAGAATGATTGCGGCGAATGTTGTGCATGTGTGAAAAGATTGCAAATTAATTGTTTCTGGGATTATAAGTGCACCAGAAATATTTAGTTTTTGATTTCTGTGCAATTTTTGTACTAACTTAAGTACAAACTTACTTACACATTTTTTTATATATACCACGTCTTTATCCTATAAATTACATGGAAATTAAGTTGGGGAAAACTTTTTGATTCAAACCAAATTTTAACGCCATTTCATAGTTAATGTTCTTATAACAATTTATTGGAAGATAAATATTGCAAATAATTCAAGTTTATTAAGAGTATAAGTATAAGTATTGCGTTGCTCTGAAACGTAGAAACAATTGCGAGCAACTCAAGTTGGTAAAAGGTAAAATGCTTCCCTTAAAAGAAAATTTAGTTTCTTTTTTCTCTTTTTTTCATTGAATTAAGTTACGCAAGTTACAAATTTAGAGAACTAAATTTCTTCAAACTGTATTCATTCGGTATTTCAAAATATGAAATTTCATTAAAATCGTAACCAACAATTTAGATTCCCCGGAAACAAAGTATTAAGCTAAATTTCATATGGGGTGAAAATAAGCTCATTTGGAAGATTGAAAATGTAGCTAATCTTCATTTAAAAGCCTTTTCACACCACACCATAGATAATCGCTATTTTCAAGAACGAGTGCTTTTATTTTAATCATAGAAAGGCCATCCAAGAAAATTTATCATTGGCTTGCATACAAATGTCCCTCCATGCGGAGGGAGTAATCTTCTATTCTTTGATTTCTGCGAAGAACGAGAAGGATTGTATTGTTAAGCCAAAAATTAATTTACCTTTGGTTTTGTTGTGCACTGGTTATGACATGGTTGGCGAAATCAATCTTTAGAAATGTTTGTAATAGGATGCCATAAGATCATCTGCAGGTAGTAGGCAAAGGCACCATTTGTAGAAAGAAAGCTATACCATATACGGCATGCACATGCACAATGCACAGACAATTTTTCATGAACAGAGTATAATTTCTTTTGAAGTATAACTTCTTTAGGCACGCTTGATCGGGTGATCGGGCGACGATATAAGTTAGTAAAGATAGTAAGAGAGAGAGAGTTACGTTTCGTATATTACTGAAGGGGCAAAAGAAAAAGGTATATATATATACATACATATGATTAGAGCTAAAAAAATTTTACTTTAGTGGTTTTTTTTTTTTCTATAAATACCTTTTATAGTAGATTGTATGGTTTGGTGTGAAACGAGTTCATCCGAATTCGTATCGAAATTCCGCCCAAATTAGATTTGAATGAGAGAATTTCATTTGGATTAAGAAGTTACAAATCGGTTATCTTATTGTCAATTGAAAGAAGGTTTGCAAATGTTCAGACAAAATATCTGAGGAGGAGAATAGAGAGATTTATTGCTTGAAGCCCAGATCCACTACACTTTGTAGTGCACACGAAAGCAAGGAAAAAGGATCTTCCTGATCATGAAAATATGCAAAAAAAAAATGTTGTAATCTCCATTCATAAAAAGACAAGCCTACTTTTAAATGGTAACGATCAGGGCTGTCGTTGAGAGAAGTTGAGTGATGAACAATATTTTAGATTTGTTTGTTATAGTTTTAAAATGAGAGTCATATTTCTGATAAAATAATGAATACAAAATATAAATTAAAATTAAAATTAGATAATCTCATCCAATTTAATTTAAAATCATCATTAATTATGTAGGACCCATGTTAGAGAATTACAATTTTTTTAATGAAAATGTAGAATTTTTTTTATTATAATTAATTGAATAGAGTACCTAGTCGTACTTCAGCTAAATATTACTTGGGATACCAAATTGTGCATTTGAAGTATTCGTTCGATCAAATTTCCAAGATCTACTTGTACCAATAGATGTAGAAGTTGGTTTTTGTTTGTGTCTATTCTAATGATGACCATAACATACTTTTTAATTTATTTTTTGAAGAAATCTATTTATGCAAAGCTAAGAGGATATAAATAATAAAAGAAAACATGCTGTAATTGGTTAACAAAAATCTGGTTGCCGTTCGAAATGTATTCCCCTCCCGGAAGTATGCAATTATTTTTTTTAAACAGCTTACAACACAATTCCAATTTGAGGTATAGAAGATATGTTTTGTTAAGATAAATAAATATAATTGGTTGTTTATATATTTACATAATGTAGGTATAATTCCTAATCAAAATGTGTTATAATAATTTTATTTTTATTGTTATTGTCTCACTGTAGTAGGTAGGTTTCCTCAAGTATACCAAGTATCAAATGACATTTCTCTCCTGAAAATGATTTTTGTTTTAGTTTTTTTTTTTTTTTTTTTGGAAACACCATCAAATTAAAAAAAAAACATTAACGATTGGTAGAAGGATATTATAATATATATTCTTGTATGTTAACAACAGAAAAAAATGATTTTATTATTAGGTTTAAAAAAAACTGTCAAAACATCAAAAAACACATACATTTAGAAGATGTATCTGTGGCCATTGATGAGAGTTTAATGGTTGGTAAACGAATTTCGGACACTCGCATGTGGGTTTCATATGTATTTATATATGTATATATATTTGATTATATTTTAATATATAAATACGCATAACATATGATTATATTTACACTTGAGAATGTTGCGTCGATTTATGTCGATTTTTTTTGTTGAAATGAAAAAAAAAACTGAAATTTTAAACATCTAATGAATGAAAAATGTTAAAATAAACTAAAAATTAAAATTAATACAAAAAAACAAAAAAAAAAATACATAAATTATTGTCACTATTAAAAAAACATAACCCTGGTATATATGAGAATATATATAAACGTTATTTGGAAATATACTCGCATCAAGCATCCATTTACAATAAAATTAAGAACAAATTAGCATGAAATAAAAAAAGAACTAAAAACGCTTATAAATAAAAATAAAACTTAATAATAAATTAGGTATTAATACAAAAGGAAAATTGTCTAGGACGATTTTTTCGTTCGCATACATTATTTGGCAGTCCGAAACAGAATTGTTATATATATGTATTATATTTTAATTTTTTTTAGAACATAAAACACTTAACATGGTATAAAAGAAAAATCGCGATAAAAATAAAATTTTAAACGAAATTCTATGTATTTTTTTTTTGTTTGGAATATTTTTCATATAACTCAACGTTGTATCAACTACAGGGCACACAAAACCGCAACGGACTTATATGAAAAATTCATGTAAAAATTTTTCAGAATGTTCTGTTTTTTTTTTTATTAAATATTTGTTGTTGTCTTTTTTTATTCTTATGAAAATTATAGGAGGCGAGAAGGATTACATTGAATGTGTATTGTTTGATTGTTGCTTTAGCGAGTTGTTTTTTGTACATAAATTATTTTTTTTTTATATAAGAAAATTCCCTTTTATTTGATCTTGTACCTATAAGAGGAACAGCATCCGACGTTGTCGGCATTGATTCCGCAACGAGATTAAGGAAAACTGTTAATGATAGAAGTATTGTAACGCCTGCAAATAAAATTCGAGAAAATAAGAAATAGAAAAAAGAAAATTTGCTTTTCAATTAACTTCTAAGTAGTTTAAATTGTTTTGAATACTTGCTAATTAAAAATAAAAGAAAAAAAATCAAACTAAATAACATAATCAAAATAAATAATGTACTAAACAAATTTTTAAGGAGAACATTTAAATTTTTGTTTATTTGGTCCGAAATCCTGGTTTACCTTCTGAAAACTTTTTTTTTTTTGTAATTAAATTATTTAAACCTTTTTGTAACCTAACTACAGGAAACGAACGAGACATAAGGGATCCTAGATATTTTTTTTTCTTGCAAAACTCATATCACTGACTGATTTTTAATAAGCTTTTGTTTAATAAATTTTACATTTCGATACAACGGCGAAGGACACTATAATTGGCAAAGAAATATTTGAAGACGCTTTGTTGAACTGTCAAGCAAGGCTTTTAATGTCACATAATTAGCTTTATCAAGGTAGAAATAGGGTAGGCACTAGACACCAACTGTCATTTTAAAACTTGCAACATCTATGAACCTAGCAGAGCAAAGGGAATTAGACAACAATTTGTATTCCAAAATTACGAGTCAATTAATCTAAGTAAAATTTAGCAAAATCGTTATGATCATAAGTTTTTCGAAAACGGCTCCAACAGTTTTGATGAAACTATCTGGGTTTGATTTGTAGGAACATTCTATCTTTTGATTAAAATAGAATTTTCGGGATTCTTCTTTTAATGTACATCTTAATTTGTGTTATCAGGTTATCTTTTAAATCCTCTCTCACGTAACGAAATGTGCTGTGGTATGATGAGTTCTTGAAATTTCACTCTGAGTTCAGATCTGTGATTCTATAACTGGACGTGCATTGAGAGTGACATTTTTAGGACTACACGAAGCAGAATAAACATCATAGTTCAACTAGAATGACCGATGAAAGTCAATCTGGATGATAATCAAGTTGCAGGCTCCTGAACAAAATGAAATCAAAATAGCTATCGCCAGACTGAAAATGCACAAAGCAGCTGAAACCGGAACGTTAGGTGCGCCATCTATAGACGAAGTTCACAAACACTAGATTAGAGAGTAATTACAGTGTCTAGATTACCATGGGTAGCAAAAACAACAATAGAAGCCATTGAATGTAAAGGCGACACCATGGACGAAGTTCACAACTAAAAAAAACATGTTCCATGAAATTACTATAAAAATATATATACAATGGCATAGACCAACTCAAACTTAAATTATGATCGGTGGAAAGTATATATGGCGAACGGTCTGAAACCAAGTAGAGGGAAGTTGGGACTGTTCGCAAGAGGAGTACATTCCGGCAATACTGCTATCTTGCAAGCCAAAACAAATTTCGCATCATACAAAAATGTATCGAGTTTTTTATTCAGATGACATGCCTTTCCTCAATGTAAAGTATTGTTTTTTTTTTTGTATCCTATCCTATCCTATCCACAAAACCAATCCAACCAAAAGTGTTCGAATGATCTCCACTTCCAATCTGCCTGCCCTACAATACAAATATCGCCTACTATGCATTAACTAAAGGCCCAACCATAATACGCGAAAGAAAAAGTAAGCAAGTGTCAAAACCGAACGAAAAGTTTCCTTCCGATTGTTAAAGTACATCAGTTGCCCATAATAGCCTTAAAAAATAAGAAGAAAGAAAGAAGAAGAATACCCTTAAGAAAAAAAGGAATGTCAGATTTTCGTACGTAATGTACGACTGAAAGCGTACGTACGTACGAAAACGCAAGTGAACGAAACTTGCCGAAACTGAACAAAAAGTTCTTTTCGGGTTGGGTATACAAATCGCATGTATTTCTACTGTTTCGTAAGTCAACGTACGTAACATTCTTCAATTATGGTTAGCCCTTAAGGAGTCATTAATTTTGTAGGCATTCAAAAAAAAAAAAAAAAAAAAAACATAAGCTTATGTCAAAACTCAACGAAAAGTTTGTTCAAAGAACGCTGTACAGCCAAGCCATAATGCACTTGCGCTTTTAGTTTCGCTTTCTAGATGTCTGACAGGCATGTTTGTCAAAAATTCTTAATTAAATCAAATGTTATCACTTATCAGAGTCGACACTGGCGACTTACATGCAATGACAGCAGTAGCTCATGCGAATAGACACTACACAATACCTAGTTGCAAAATTCACAATTGTCAAATGTTCGTCGATTGTTTGTAAAAGTGAACAAGACTTAACGAAACAAAGCTAGTCTTCAGTTTATTTAATAGGATTATGCATGTGTCAATAAATTTTTAGGCATGAAAAAAAAACATAAGCTAGTGTCAAAACTCAACGAAATGTTGTCGAAGAACATGCATCAGTTTCGATAGGGTCACGGGAAAAAAAACTTCATCACCATCCTTGTTGCTAGTTTCGCTGTCTAGTTGTCTGACAGCCATGTTTGTGAACATTTCTTAATTAAAACAAATGATATCACTAATCAGAGTCGACACTAGCGACTCACAAGCAATGACAGAACTGGTGCATGCTAATAGACACTACCTAGGTGTAAAATTCTCAATTTTCAAATTTTCGTCTCTGTCCAGGGTAATTATTGTTAAGTTTGCAAAAGTGAACGAAACGAACCCAGCCTTCAGTATAGTTAATTTAATTGGGTTGTGCATTTTCGCAAATTAAACATCCCGCAAGAAAGACCGGTGATGACCAATATTTTTGGGCATCTGGTGGGAACGTGATCGTTAATAAATATAAATTCGAGGTAGCATCGAAAGCTCCAAGCCAAGTCAGTTAAGTTTTATGATCATATTTTCATTGAAAAACATTGTCATTACCAGATTTTCTGTTTGTTATTCGGACAATTATTAAAGGTGGACATTTTGTAAAAAATATTCTCTCTGACGAACACTAGACACTAGAATTTCAAGAGCTTTTCAGACACATAATATTTTAACTATGTTATTTACTGTTTTTTTTCTTCAATTTTTCACAGAGCAGTTTTTGTTTAAACCAAGCCCTCCATTGTTAGTGAAGTATTCCTTCCCTGCAATCATTTCAATTATAATATAATTTTACCATTAAATAGATACTCCTTTGAATAGCAAATCATATAGCAAAAACGCTAACAGCTATTAAATTGCGAAACCAATGGACCGGCAGCACCCGGCACGGGCCACTTAAAACAATTAAAACAACTCAAATCGCTCATGTCTCATTTTCACAATTCAAATTTAATCCTCACAAAAGCTTATTCTTACCAATCAGCCTATGATATGAATTTATAAATGAAAAATCTGCAACAGAAAAGCATCTCTGTCTAAAACACACCCCTAACTACTATCTTTTTATCTGATATTTGTTTTTCATGGATCATGTTTAACATTTGATACACATAACCATTCCACTTACATCTAAACTATGAGAAACTAAAAAAAATATAAAGATACATATATAAATCTATTGATAAAACAGATTCATTGAATTCCAAAAAATCCTTTGTTATGTAGCATTGAGATGTTTAATCAAAAACGTTTACCAGATACTTTTTTTTTTTGTTAGAATTTGAAGTTTGTAGTTTTATTTTTCTCTCGTCATCCTTTTTTGGCAATTTGATATTTTTTGTTTTTGATTTTGTTAAAAACTCTGAAAATCTAATCTAAATAATAATTTATTTTTTTTTTGTATAGAAAAAAATATGTATATGTTTTTTTTATATAAAAAAAATTATATAATTGGTTTTACATACCTAATGTTAGTTTCTCTCCGGAATCGGGTGGAAGAGTAAATCCTAATAAAGCCATCGATGATATTAACACACACGGTACGATTAAATTGAAAAAGTAATAAAGTGTTCGTCGACGAATTTGTATCGTAAATGTAACATCAACGTAGGGTTCAGGGCAGCATGCATAGACGATTGTGTTCTTTTTTCCTGGCATGGCTATAATATTGTCGTTGTTGATTTTTTTTGTTTTTTTTTGTTTTGTTGGAATAAAATTTTATTAATAAAATTTATTTAAAACATTTGATTTTTAATATTTTAATGCTTCAAAAATGTTCAATCTACTTTTATTCTAATTTGAAATAAAAATCATTCTACTTTATTTAGGGGTTACAACTACTTGTTTGTTTTTTTTTTTTTTAAATATAAATTCATGCAAAATAAAAAGTAAATATAAAATAAGAACCAACATCTACATAACACATATATATACAATACATAGAATAGAGTTTGTTTTTAAGAAGAGATTGTTTTTACTAACCAAGCAAATACCACTCGCCATTTGTAATGAAATCGGAAAGATCCCCTCCATCTTCGGAATTCAAAACCAAATCCAACTGTTTGTAATTAATTATGATTAAGTTTTTTTTCGGTGCAATAAGCCAAAGGGTATTTTTTTTTTTTTTTATAAATAGATTTTTGTGTTTGTTTAAAATTAAAAAAGGTTTAATATTTTATACACAGAAATAATTACTATAAGTACATAGAGAGATTGAATGTGTTTGTTTTAAAAGGTTTTATTTAAAGAGAATATAAAATTAAAACATTGAAGAAGTAAATACCCAAAGTGTGTAGATTTTAAGGAAAAAACAAAATTATAAGTAAATGAAGTTTTTTTTTCTTTTTTTTTTTGTAATAAGAGTTTTTACTGACGACATTGTTTTATATTGGCTTAACCATGCAAAATAGTCTGAAAACTGTTTCAAACCACATTTTCTCACATGATTCCAATTAGGGATGGTTCAGTATTTTATTTTCTTCTTTCTTTTTTTTGTAATAGATACCTGAAAGGTGTTTTTGACATTTATATGAGCTGCAAAGTTTGCTGACTTTCTTTTAAGATTTCCCAAAAAAAAATTGAAAAAAATTTCAAAAAATTGAAACATTAACACTTAATCGATTGTGTTGTTAGTTAATTAATTGAGGAGGAGACAACGCTTTGAAAATAGTTTTAACTTGGTTTTTCATTTTTAAAATGGCATTTATAAAAATTGAACAAGTTTGAAAACTCTGTGCACTAGATTTTAATAATTTCTTTCTCTAAATTTTATTCAAGCATCAATTAAATTTAAAGAACTCTAACAACTGAGAATCTCAAAGAACGTTTCGAAAAAATATATCGATTCGACGAATCTTATATTTGGCAGTAACGTTTTGAATTTCTTAGTAATTTCGATATTTATAGAAATATTTTTACTACCAGCTACGTAAAATATGAACATTTTAAATAAAGGTTATTAGTTAAAGAAATGTATTTGGTTGGACAGGCTTTATGGCTTTTAATACGAATTTGACAGGTTTATTGCATATATTCTGCTCCTGTTTCTTAACGTCTTGGAAAAATGATTATTTAAGTTGTAAGCAAGGAAATAGCTGGAATATATCTAGATGTCTATTAAAAAGGTCATTTTCGAGCAAAGAGTGTTGAATTAGAAAGCCGTATTGTATTTCGAATCATTTCATCTGTGAAAATATCGATTAAGCATCAAGATGAACTTTTCGGATTGACCGCTAAATTCGTATGGTATAATATCTGATCTGAAACATGAAAATGCTCTGCCCACATCCCGTTGGTCGGAAGCCATATCAGACTTTGAACTGTTCAACAGAACCGGACAGAAAATGTTGCATGAAGATATCATGCAACAATATCATATACTGTAGAAACCTGATGGCAACGTAGCGAAACAATTTTTTGAATATAATCTTCAGGGAAAAAGACGCGTTGGAACTCAAAAAACAATTTGAATTGGAAGTCACCTTTTAAAAAAAGCTTCGTCTCAGGTTGAGTCCAGTTGCTGGGAAAATTTTGAAATTAATTGTTTCTTCCCTATCTACGAACGAACATCACATCAGCGTATGAAAGCAACTTCTCCACATGTAGAAATCAAATTTGAAAGGCAAAGTCATTCAAACAACTGAAATTAGAAAACAAAGACTTGTACTTTGCTTCGAAAACTAGAAACATCAAACTATTTCCTTTATGGATTTAAAGTTTAAAGTGTGGAAAAATGTTTCAAATTACTTGAAAACTTAAAAAAAATTAACGAACAATCAAATATTCATTAAAAATGTCATGAAGTTGATTCGTCCTTAAAAGTTATACATCAGAAAACACTCTGGCGTAAGTTCTTTTGTATGTGAAATTTAAAAAATTCGAGCTAAAAGCAAGGTAAAATAAAATAGTGATCAAAAACTATGTGCGTTGATTTCGAGTACATATTTTTTTTGAAAATGTAAGGACGATTTCTACTCAAGGCAACATTTTTTTTTTTATATTTTCCTAGTGAATGCTTTAGTCAACAATTTAGTAAGACTTTTAGAATTGGCAGTAAAACTAAAAGTTTCTTGGAATATTGTGTTCTAGAAAAGTTTGAATGGATAATAAAGTCTAATTCTTTTGAAAGCCAATTAGAAAAATGCAGAAGGACACGCCTTGTATGCAATTGAATATAAAATATGAAATGAATTTCTCTTTTTCTTCACTTTTAGAAAACTGAGGCGTTTTAAAGAGTTTAAAGACTTTGGAACAAATTCAAAATTACGAGGGTCATATCTGTCCAGTGAACTGCCATTGACACATTGGTTATACATATGTTTCTGCTATCTTTTTATTTGAAAACTATCAATATTTAGAGAAAAAGTTTGAAATCGTTTTTTTTTTTAAATTAAGATACAAATTTACTATGCATCACCTTCGTAGTGACAAACTGTTTAGGTTACAAGTGCAAAAAATGTTCGTTCTTGGTGATTCTCATGACTTTGAGTACCCAAGTATGTCAGTTTAATATGAGAGGATTTCAATTAATTTGAAATACAATGCAATTACTGTTGCTGAATTAAACTATTTCAAAATTGAAACTTATATGTACGAATATACATATATGTTTTTTCATAGTGTCCTTTGTTTATAATTTGGGAACTTCAAAAGGTATCAAGCAAAAATACTTTGTAACTTCAGATATATATATTTCCATCAACACCTTTCAATTAAAAATCAAAAATAGAATAAAAATAATGAAAATAATAATTAATATTCCATTGATAAATAATAAATAAAAACAAAAAATATTTGCGCACCCTTTTTTTTGTATTTGATACCACAAACAAAATGTTCATCTCTTGCGCTGATTGACAATGTATGGTCATTAGTTGGTGATTCATACTAGTATTGTCGTTTGTTTTTGTTTTGTACGAGTATTGATTGGAGTAAGTTGTTGTATTAATATATAACAGTATACGAGTAGTAGTTAATAAAATGAACATTTTGATCGTGGTTGATTGATTGTGGAATTTTATTTAATAAATAAATAATCTGGTTTTGCAATTCTCAAAAACGCAGTGAGTTTTATTGTTTTTCTCTTGTCATTTAATAATTTATTTGACTGTCATTTCATTTTTGTTTGTTTTTTTTTTTATTTGGAGAGAATAAAGTTTAAGTTATTAAAATATTGGTTTGCATGTATGAACACAATTTTGATGAAGTTAAAATTTGGTTTCTAGAATATTACAAGGATTTATGAATAAATAGAGGGGGAAAGAGAGCAAGAGATTTATGATTTATATTAATACGCTGTGAGCTGATTGTGGAATTTTTAGAACAAGGTAGTTGAGTTCTCGTTCTCGGAACAATGATCCTTTATTGGAAAAGAGCTTAACTTACTGAGTATGTTTTATTTTATTTTTGGTTTGCTTGTGGATTACAATGAACATGTGAAACAAATATAATATCAATTTTTTTTTGTATTTTGTGTGTTTTATTATTGCCTGATGATTTGTTTTCTATATCATTTTAATCGACATGAAAGTTTTATTTCCGAGAAAAATATAAATAAAATAGTTTTTATTTTTTTTTCAATCTGGGCTTAAACAGAAATTGGATGAATATTATTGGATAGGAAAAATTGCAGAAAATTAGCAAATCGTAGTTTTATTGAAATATTAATTCTCTTAATTTATTTTTCATTTCAACTTGGTATTCGAAAAAATATAGAAGCTTTGATTTGAAGTGTATCTTTTTGTTGATTTATACTTATTCTTGGAAAAGAAATTTAGAGTATATGCAACCCAAATTTTACTAATGATGTTAAACTTACTTATGGATTAAGCATTTACGTCATTCATTAATAACGTACATAAAATATTTCATGGATAAATACCACAATGTGGCAACAAAGTTGTTCAGAGTTTAGTGCATTTTCAAAACATATTTTCCATGTTTATACCTAGTGCTATGGCATTTAAAACTTTATTCTTTAATATTTTTCAGAGACAGATGATGTTGCAAAATGTTACAATGGCTGTAGCTGATTTGTGAACTTTTCATTATTAACATTAAAACAAAAGTTTTGATGCAACAGTCCCAGGTGAAAATTTTTAGAAAGATTAAAGTAAGCATACAATGTAGGATGTAGGTATACTCGTACGAACTGACCTCATTTCATCCAATTAAGGAAAGCTTAAGCAGGAAATAAGTAAACTCTTCGAAAGTCATCAAGCCTTATGGCAAAATGGAAACTAATAAGGACCGTTTAGTTTAAGATGACATCCAAAATATATAATCATTCAATGTTGCGGGAACATAAAATGAGTTAAAAAAACTGAAATTTGGGAATAATATTAAGTTTGGAAATATCTACCAAGCGTGGTTTTCAATCAAATTTCCTGAGACATTTCTGTGAAGCCTAGGAGTATGATTTCTACCCCAGAAAACTAATCTAGACAATTGAAAATTCTGTTGAGATTATTGATTATAAAGAATTATGAAGGCACTTTTATAAATTAGAAAAAAAAATTAAGGTTTTAAGAACTCCAATAACTGGAATCCATAATGGATACCATTCCAAGGGTTAAATTTTTGAGATAAAATTTTGTTGTTACACACTTGACTTCTTCAAAAGTATACTGGCACTGTATACTGCTAAAAACAATAAATGTAATGTTTTTTTTAAGAAAATCAAGACTAAAGAGACTGACTTCATTGAAATGTACGTTATTTTGGGGACTGAGTGGTGTAGTTGTAGGCAGCATAGAAAGCGAATACAGAAAGGCAACCGAAACCGACATGACAGCTGGACATTTATTTCAAGTATTACAGCCTTTGTCACTGAGCATGGGAACGGTGCAAATCAAAGGGCAAAATAAAATACACATCACTATCAATGATGGCTGCCGAGGCCAGTCCGAATTAACCACAATACACAGACAAAGATGGATGTGACACCAGTCGCAAGTTTGAATAAATACCTGTACATAAATCAATATAATTTGTCGCGACAGCTCTAGTAGAAAAGTAAAAGCAAGTGAATTATGTTATCAAAAATTTCGTTGATACTCTGCAGGTAAAGAAGGTAGCAGAACATAATTGCTTACTCTTGGAGGAATTACCTCTTCCTCGTAAGAGGTAGTTAAGTGTTTGAGACACCATATAATTATTTGCAATCAATGTCCAGAAATATCATTTGCTATATCTTATACAACACAGTGCACCCAGAATCGACGGGATGTAGAAATTCTCGTCAATTTTGAGTTGCTATATAATTACCCATGGTCATACTGACTCGTATATTTGGGCCGGATTTAGAGGTCCCGAAGTAACTCAATTTCAATGCTTAGGAGCGATAACTTTGAAAGACGGTTTTGTCCCGTCGTGGAAATTGGAAATTAAGCTCTGGAATTTTGGTCTTCGAGAATCTGGTAGTAAAATAGCTCCGGAGATTTGTTTTTTTCATAGTCCTTTTTGTACACGTCGTCGATCAAAGATACAAGTTAAAACAACTCATTACCAAGACTCGATTCTAAATCATCTTTCAACATTTTCACTAATGCCTCTGCTGCAGAGTGCAAATTAGCATCCATCTTCTCAATGCGATTAAAAACTCTAAAACTCAAACATACATCTTCATCAGTCAAAGATACACACAGCTGACCGTCCACTGGGATGAAGCCGGATACTTTATATTTCTCCTTCGGTGACAAATTTGCGCTTTCATATAATCGATCGGATTCAACGTAGATATACTGGTTAGAGCCTCTTGGATTTCCGAATGGCTTGACAAGACCAACGATTGTCGCAAATCTTTTTTTAAACGTAAAACTATCCGTTTTTTGTTTCTTCGATAATCAGAACTCGGTATCGTTCTGAACAAAATCAAAAAACTGAATCGCTGATGGAAAAGAGTTAGCAGCTGCTTTTCCAAATGAATTGAGAGAATTACAACAACATGGTAGAAACGCCGAAAAATAATCTAATAAGAGCCTGTATGCTGTATCGCTTTGTATTTGCCAGAATGTCTATTTGATGGTTACCTAAAAATTTGAGTAATGTGTTCGCTGACTAAAGGTAATTGACATGGCCACTCCCTTTGCTTGTATGCTCTTTCAAATGGGTTGCCAAAATTGGCCGCAATTTTGTGGAGGCCCGTCTCTTTACGGAGGCCCGGGGCAGTTGCCCTGACCACTGTTTAACTCCATTTCAAAATCTTGATCCGCTTATTAACTTTATTTAATCGATGATAATCGGTGGATAAGCTCTTAAGCAACTCTTAACCTACGCCCTTAACTTGAATTAACTCGCACCAAATCCGACTATTAACCACTAAACTAATCCCACTATTGTAAGACTGGCCCCAAGGGAGTCTACGTTTAATGAAAATTGTCCTCATGCCTAGTCCACAATTGGGGTAGAAATGAAATTCAAAATTTGGCGTGAAATGGATTTTAGAAAGGATTCATTTTTCATTTCACAAGAGGTGAGTAGGCTTAAAATTATTGTGGACTATAAAATATAAACCTTCTTTTCATTTAGGTGTTGCAAGTTTTTATAAAACAGAGTTTGCATTTGTTCACACAGAAGATGGAATATTTGCAACGCCTTTTAAGCAAAACAAAAATATTTGTTCTTGTTGATTCTCATGATTTTGAGTGAGTCCATGATTTCGTTGTGATTTTTTTTTACCAATTACCTACTAATTTTTATATGAGTTTTAAATTTTGATTTTATAATAAACAAATCATCATTGAATATTAATATTACACAGATCCTGTTTGTTCACATGCTATTGTATCCATCCTGTTGCAACAAAATAATACTCATCAGCATTTTAAACCATGTAAAAATAATTAAAATTGTAGTTTTTGCAAATATGGACCAAGCAAATTAAAATAAAAAAAAAATTAAAATAAATTCAAATGATAAGATCGTTAGCACATTTATTTTGTCAAAAATGGAACATGGTTTCGTTCTCATTTTTTTTTCTTGTCTTTTGTACAAACACATCAACTTTTTTAACTTTTTTACTTGTTTTATTTTGTATCAATTAAGATTTTTGTCTTAATGTTGTTGGTGTTTTTTTTTGTAGTAGTGGTAGTAGTTGTTGTTGTTGTTTTTTTCATACCTGATTTCCATCGTAAGTCCAACTACCGAATTTCATTTCGCAGTGTTGGTCATCAAATGGGAACCACGTGATGTCTATCTTGCATGTGCTCTTGAAGATACCAGGGGGCACGTACAGACAACTGCCGTTATGTTTGACCACAATGTTGGTGTGATACGTGCCATCGAATCCCTCATCCGCACTAATAAATATTACGAATACATACACATAATAGAGATATACGCACACAAAAAATTTATATACATAGATCCTTATTTCTTTTGTATATAGTAGTTTAAATATGAAATCGCGAATAAGCCAATTTGTGTTATTGTTCTGAATGAATTAATCCCTGTTTTGATAAAATCCTATTTTGATTGTTATAAATTTTATTATTATTAAAAAAAAAAACTTTTTATTTACGTGTAATTGATCGATAAAATGCTAACAAAATTGTTGATATTATTGAAGTTAATTTGCATATGAAAACAACTCAGACATCCAACCATACACGATATAACACTCATATAAAAAGGACGTGGTGGAGCCGATGGATGGAGGGGGAGGCGAGGTGGTTTTGGAATTTAAAATGCGGGCAACAAGTATAAATTAGTGGAGAACACAGCAACATCATCGAGAGTCCCTGCGTAAATATTTACTTTGAATATTCACAGAGATGTATAGACGACAGTGGCGGCGGCGGCGGCAGAAGTGGCGTAGGTATTCCATGTTCCACTTCATTTTCAACAGCACATTGAACACATATTCTCACTCGTCGTATACCTATATCGTATTTCTGTAATCTTTCTGGTTGGTTTTTTTTTCCTTCTCGGAAATTCAATTAGGGTAATTGACTCACAAAGCCCGGAATAAACTTTTAGTTTACAGGCAATATGCATACATATGTATGTAGGTATAGGACGTATATTCGTAGCATCAGTATAAAGACAGACAGAGGATTTCATCATTCCAAAAGAGGGTTAACTCTTTTCGCTGGAAGGACGTAAATCTTCATATTAAAATGTCTTCTGGGGTTCAAAATAACATAAAATTTACAAAGATACACACAAGAACATATCAGATAAATATTTATATATTTTAAGATTGAAGAGAAGAAGGAAGTAAAGTTGGTTGAAAGTTTTGTAAGCCGACTTGAAATTGAAAAATTGAAATAACCGTTTATATCTGTGATAAGCAAAATATGTTTAAGAAGTATCATTTGCGTCAATCATAGATATAAGTAGGTACCTAATAGAAAATAAACAGGGTTTTCAATTGGTCAAGCGTTAAGAAAATTGGGGCTGGCATTTATACATCCAGCTTAAGCTGAATTAAACGGAAATCGACGAAATTCGGGGGGCTTTTTTTTCAAATATGTGAGACACAGTTTCAGCTGTTTTATAGTTTCAAAAGGGATTTTTTGTGAGTCATAGGTATAACATTTGATATGTTAGATATCTTCTAATCGTAATATCAAAAACTTTTTTTATTTTAATAATACTCGGCAGTGCAAATAAAACGCTCGACTGTGTCGCACGCAGTTGCTCTGTGTCGGTGGGTGCAATATGATGATAGCATAAACAATTTTTTTAAAACAGTAAATACTATTCTAAGTTAAGCGAAATAAACAAAGATGTTCAAACTCATAGTTTTAAAAGTATATAAAACGCATTTTTAATTATTTTCCGTTTAAGATCTTTAAATGAATTTAGTTATTTGAATATCATTTTAAGTGATTGACGAATACAAAGAATTTGGTAAAGCCCGTTTATGTCAGGAAAATCTCAAAAAAAAAGTCTGCCTTTAACTGGACGGCTTTTTCTATGCGTCTCACTTTTACTAAAAAGAACTCTCCATATATGTCTCATACGATATGTTTGAACAGGGTTGTGGTCGAAATTCTGCCGGGGTCAAAATTCTTTTTACAGAATTCTGCCTTCGAAATTCTGCTTTTCAAAATTCTGCTTTTCAAAATTCTGCTTATCAAAATTCTGCCAATTATAAGGAAAAAGAAGGTTTGGAAAATGTTAAAAAGCGCGCGCAGAATTTTGTCAACCAGAATGGAAAAAAGCAGAATTTTGAAAAGCAGAATTTCGAAAGCAGAATTCTGTAAAAAGAATTTTGACCCCGGCAGAATTTTGGCAACAACCCTTTAGCTCCGTTACGTTACTATAGGCTTTGACGTATGTACCTTAACTGACATTTGTCATAAAAAAAATAATAATTGTTTGAAAACTTCATTTGAATATACTCAAATTTTAAATAAAATTCAAAATACTTACATAAGTATTGACTTAAAAATGAAAATTCAAAAGACAATATCTAATCTGTATCGAAAATAGCATATCTAAGTGCGTATATGAAAGATACTTGGAACTTCTAGAAGACGAGGAAGAGCAAATTCAGACCAAGACGAAAAAACGTTGGTGGGTTCGTTGTCTCGAACTATGTATAGTATATTCGGAATTTAAGATATTATTATTTGGACCATCCTTTATTAAAAAACTTCCCTGGTCTGTTAAGAGTTTTCCTTATTGCATCCCAAGCGACACCTCTCTAAGTGGAATTCTTTCATGTCCTTGATTTGGTGTTGTAGGTTGTACAAATACTCACAATCCTTCCCTTAATTAATGAAACTCTCTTCAAAACATACATATTCAAAAGAGGGATGTGCAATTTTGTATGAGATGTGGCCCAACCTACCAACAGAAACAAGACATATACGTAGTTGGAAAGTTCTTTGCAAATGGATCGTTTTTTAAAATAGGCTTCCACACCAACAGAAATGAGATGCATATATCATTGGAAAGGTTTTCTCGAGAGTGCATCAAACTTTAGTATGGGCACCAAGGTCTTAACCATGGGATAGAAGACGTTTCCAACGACGTTATGCCTTGTTTCTGTTGGTGGGTTGGACCAATTTACAGATCCTCCTTTAAAAACGCGCTTCTTTTTAGATAAAAATTAAGACTATGAATGACAAACTAAAATAATAGCCAATTGTATTTTTTAAAGTTAAAAAATATTAAAATTTTCCTTTGTTTCTATTGCCACGTTACGTAAGTACATTACGTTTTTTTACGTTTGTCAAAACAAAGTCTGAACGCGAAGTCGTTTTGGGATTGCTTACAATAGATTTCTATGTTTAAACGTCAATGAAATCAAAATTGCTTGAGCCGTTTTTGAGAAAATTGTTAAAAACTAAGTTTTTTTTTGGCTAAGACTGAACGTGAACAGCTCACATGATATGTGAGCCACTGTAAAGCATATTAGAAAATAAAATGTTTACTAAATCTAAGTGACTCATTGTATAGTAGCCACCGCTCAAAAAGCAGTAACATTATCATGTTTTAAGAATAGTATAGTTTGAGTGAATTCGATCCAGCCGTTGCCAAGATGTGATCATTTTAAAAATAATCGTCAAAACTTGACTTTGTTATGGTTATTTGAACCAAAAAAAAAGTAATACCCAGCTTTGTCAAAAATTCCCAATGTTTGTTAAACTATGTGTTTAGTCAAAATCGTAAGAGCCGTTTTGAAGCAAATCAAAACAAACAATATTATGCTATTGTAACTCAAAATGGTTTGAGTCTTGAATGATTATCCAACGCTCTCACCAGAACTGCAATAATCAATGGCGCGAGATGCATATTGGGGGTTGAAAGATTGGAAACTACTCGAAAGTTCTGAAGGGTTCGAGTATAAGTATATTTGAGGGCTTTAAATAAAGGAGATATAAATAAGAGCATATTCAATGCAAAAGTTATAGTTATATTTAAAACTAGCTGACCCAGCGAAATTTGTTCCGCCAAAATTCATTTATGTATTGAAAAAAATAATAAGGTAACTTCTAAGAATGAATCACATTGGCTCAACTGCTAAAGCTACATTTATGAGAGGTAGTGGTACATTTCTGGATTTTTATACCCTATTCCATAGAATGGGCATATTGTATTTGGTGTGGAGTTTGTAACATAGAGAAATTATATCGTTAGGTATAGAAAAGTATATATATATATTCTGACTCAGAATCAAAAGCCTAGTCGATTTAGCCATGTCCGTTCGTCCGTCCGTATGTATACTCTCTAAAGGTCGCAATTTTTGAGCTAGAAAGCTGAAGTTTGGGATTATAATCTTTGGTTCAAAAGTAAGGCTAAGTTCTTGAACCGGTAAAATCCACTCACAAACACGCCCAAAATCGCCATTTTTGTTGAACAACCTAAATTTGGTGAAATCAAACTATGTATTTTGTACAGTTAAGATGAAAGCATTACTTTTAAATTTTTAACACATTAGCTTTAGATAAACCTTCTTCCAATTAAATAAAAATATTTCAGTTTGGGCGTGGCTGATGCCCATTTTTTATACAAAACCATCAACATTGTTTTTTTTTTATAAAATAACAATTTTGTTATATTAAAGCGAAAAACATTAAATTTTGTGGGTATTACTTGCACATAAACATATCTTGTGTATGAAATCAAAAAATTTGATTTTGGGCGTGGCTGACGCCCACTTTTCACTAGAAACTATAAAAAAATGTTTTTGCAAATAAACGGTATTTAATAGAAACTAAAACGTTTGTGTATGAAAAGAAATTTTTGAATTTTTGGCGTGGCTTACGCCCACTTTTTATGAAAGAAAGAAAAACGTAGTTTTGAAAATTTAAGGTATATTACACCAATGTTCAATTTTAACCGGTTTTTTTGTTCGTTATTTGAAAAATATATCTCTTTTTTTTTGCGAAAATTTTTCAATACGCCCACTTTTAAGGGCGTGATTTTTATAAAATACCTTTATTCAGGTAAGATCGTTAACAAACTACTCGATTCAACTGTAGTTTTACACATATGCCTAAAAATTGACTAATGATCAAAGCTCAGTTAGTGCTTTAAATTTTTAGAACACGCCCACTTTTAAGGTGCGTTACCGTCAAAAGTCGTATAAGCATATTTTTGTTAATGTTTTTTAACTATCGGTCGCAGTTTTTATGTAAGAAGATGAACACTTCGCGTTGTATTCCTTGGTTACGTAGTAGAATGTGGTTCAAGAATTGGTAAATACGCCTATAATCGCTATTTACATTTAAAATCTAATTTTTAAAAATTTAAGTTTTTTCTTGTTTTGTTCAAATCGATCTGTAAGCTTAAAATTTAATGTCACTGAGCTCATAGTAATAGCCCTGGCAATAAAAAGTCTCAACTTTGGGCGTGGTATACACCTTTTTTTTTACTGCGCCAGCAGTAGTTATTGAACATCGGCCACACAAAATTAATGTTATTGAATTTTTTCTTGTCTGAAGAAGAATTTTGCTGCTGAAACTGGAACAGCGGCTGGTTTGGTGAGGCGAACGCATACACACGCACACACACAAATATAGGGAATAGGGTATCCAACAGTTCGTTGAAAATGTATTGTAGCTCTCGCTTATGTTTTTTTTTTTGCTATGAAAGGTAGTTATTTGTCTTAAAATATTGTTTACAAAAAGCCTATACAAAAGCTTACTCATGCTGGTTCTTACTTTTCGTCAAAGCCCGAACTACTTTTGATAAAATATTTTTAGTATTGCTTACATAAATGGTGTTGTTTTAATTTATCAAACATTTGATAATTTTGTTGAAAAGTTGAAAAGAAGGAATTTCAAAAGTTTTATATGCACTCGCTCTCACATGTATTGAGGCTGAAGGTTGTAATTATCAATCATTCCAGCAAGCACGAACAGTCTTGTGGATTCAACATCCTGTTTCCAGGCGCAGTGGAACTTTTTAACTATGTAACACAAGACTAGAGAACATTCTATGTCTCCATGAAACTTCAATTCAATTTTACAATTTTAAGGTACCAAGGAAAAATCCAACACAAAAAATTGGCATTCATTCTGCATCATAAACACAAGTCTTCTTAACACAAAAAAAAAAAAAAAGTTTTACAGAATCAGTGTCCTAGATTATTATCTGTTGTTTATGAGTTTGTTAAAAACAAAAAAAAAAGTTCTTCCTCGCAGATGCAATGTTAAATAAAAAACTTGCAAAAAAACTTTGTTTTTATGTGTGAGATACTCTTCCATATATGAACCTACGTTTCTATCTATACTCAAACAAAAGAAAACCGAATTTCACAGCTAATATTTTTGGCATATTTTCGTTATTTCTTCACTTGTGCAAGAAAGTGCAGTAATTATTATAAACTTTGTGTTAGTTCGTGCAGAAGAAGAAGATGAAGTTTTTGAATCTGCTAAATTGCCTCTGGTGTTGGCAGTACAAAAAAAAAAGTTGAAAAAAAATGTATCTATGATACATAGCTTTTTATGATTTCACAAGAACAATGTGAATCTGACTCCCATGGGGATTAAAAGATACCAACCTGTTGTTGTATGCACCATTTAGCATTTTAACAGTCAGGCATTTAGCACGTTATAAAAAAGTTAAAACTTTTTTTTTCGTTTCGTTTTTTGTTTAATGTGAAATGACTTCAGAGAGAGAGAGGGCGAGAAAGCGATTTAAAAATCAATAGTATACTCGAATAGATAGAATTTAAAGAAGAGTTTAGATTAAATGATGATGCAGCAGGTTTTCGGAAAGAATAGTTCAGAGAAGCCTCAAATAAAGACAATACAATTTTATTGGAGAACCGTATACAAGTAGCTTCTTGGAAGATATTAAGAGACACTTTAATAGAGTTTGCGATCACTCAAGAAGTTAAATGACTTGGTTACTATATTAGGTACCAACAAAATGTCGATGAGGAAATAATTTAAGGATACCAATGAACATTGGTTTTAAAGAATTTTTCGAAATATCGCTTTAAAGGTTCTTTTCGTCGCAATATACCAAATATTGTCCAAAACTGGAATGAGCTTTTGACTTTCTGTGGCTTCAGTTTTTTTAAATATTTATATCTCACTAGTTGATCCCACCTTAAATCAGTAATAACATTCATAACAAAATATGAGGGCAATTTTAGAAACTGCTAAACGAATGCCCTTTCGCAGGATCCTTACTCATAGTTCTTTGCGTCTTTTACCAGCAGATCCAGCAATTACTACAACGAAAATCAGAGACTCTGTAATGGGTTTAAAAAGAAGGTTCTCTTCCCGAACCAACTGACAGACAGACGGCTTGAAAATGGAATGCAGAGTCTGTGCTGGTGTCTTTCCTTTTAAAGTCAAGCTACTCCAAATTAGTCAAACAAATCCTGGATGATCTGGATGGTCTTATCACCGACCATAAGGTTACTCTGCACTGGGTTTCAGGGCATTGTGCCATTAAGGAAATAATGAACAGCCCAGTCAAGTATTATAAAAATTCCACTTCGCTCAATTTATTTCTAACTTTTCATTAGTGTTGTAACAGTCATCCTTATAAAAATCATCATAAACAACATACTCGTAAATAATATAAAAAAAAAACATTTAAACATGCATACATTTTCATTTTATTTACTTAATTTCTTTAGTTAATTTTTATTTATATTAATTCATTAATTTTAACAAACACATTTTTGGCAAACAGTGTAAATTTAAAAGTGCTAACAAAAAAAACATAAACACAAAGAACAACACATTTTATAAAACTTAACCATTGTAATGTGCTGCCGCCTTCTACAGTATAAAAGGCCGCAGCAAATCAGTAGAAGTTGCATTCTGTCGAATAAAGCCATATAGTAAACATACAACTTATCGTTGGAGAACTATAATTGTTTTTATTTTGACTGAATTGGTTATTTTAGCTTTCGCTAATCATCGTTGCTGCGTAAGTAGACAGGCTGAATAATTCTTTGGTCGCCTGGCTCTTCACCTCCAAATATAATCCTCGTCACATAAGACTGTATACAGGCTAAACGTCTCTGACGGTTGCCTGGCTCTGTTATCGTCGCCAATACAAAACAGGTTTTGACTTTTTTGGATTCACTCACGCACATCCACTGCAGACACACACACGCACATTCACGCATTCACGCATTTGCACCCACACACCCCCAAGCATAACATCCACGCTTCAGTGTTAACTTATTTGACCAACTAAACCAAGCAGATGAAGCCTTCCTACAATAAATCCTGAACAAACGAATTGACATACACATTACATTACATATTAATATGCTGCGTCGATGAATCGACGAAATAGACACACTTACAAGCACTGGCAACTGAGGCCATCGACAAAAGAGAAGATAGAAGAACACACAAACATATGCCAACAGCACGCAGTTATTAGTTTTGATGGTCCTCAATCTAACTTCTATAACCACGGGCAACGATGCTTGATTTCGCTGATCTATTGGGAAGCGATGCTTTGTCAGAGCCAAGGTCGTTGACAATAAATAAATTTACATGTAAAAAACCGATCTTACATAATAACCAAGGTGGTGGCAACCAAGACGGGCTACTGGACAATGGGAATTCATTCCGAAAAGCTAGGAAAGTGTCTCTCTAAGCGATTAAATGGAACAAAAAAGGAGACAGCGCTCCTTTTTCTATGTTATTGCTCTGAGTGTATAAGGGTTCGCAGTGACTTTGTAAAGTCTTAAAACTAAAAACCTTGGGGAACTACCCGAAAAAGCATCCTCTTAATCCCGCTAGTATGACGAAAAGCAACTTTAAAAAAACGACTGGAGACAACCAGCAACAATATATGGAGTCAGAAAAGGCTCTTAATACATGATTGTGATTTTGAATTACCCTCAAAAGTATTTTCCAAGGCAGATAAGACTGAGATTAGGACAATTTTCCAAAAACTACATCAAAATCAATCATGCTCAATGCTCAGTCACAGGGGATTTTACTAGCGAAAGGTTCGGTATTGACCTTGGATTTGTGACAGAAATTGACGAGAGCAATCCAATTAGAAGAAAACAAAAAATGGACCACGCTGTGCTGGACTGGACACATTTTATTAAATAAATAAATGTTTTAGCAGGAAGAGATCTTTGGAGTTAAGGTCTAGTCGCTGATGCTTTGTTTAAATCATTCTGAATGGTTAACAGAAATGCACTTTTCTCGACAAGCTTTACTCTTCGAGGATTTGTCACTTCTTTACAAGTAAATAACAAAGTACATCCCCCAGAAAAAGTAGAATCGCGGATTAAACTCAGAACCTTCGGCTAGCAGTCCAGCACACGAACCACTTTACCACGGGGCACTACAATTCAATATATTTAATATTGACAGAAAGTGGACACAACAGGCTTTAGATACCGCGCCAAAAAACTGCGTTGGACTAAGGAAGAACTTTGCGTAAGCGAGAATACAACCCGTTACTTATATATGTCACTTTCAAAGAAATGGAAAAGAACTCTTAATTTCGAGAATATCAAAGCAGTGTCTTGGTGTATTGGTAAAAGACGAAATGCCAACTACTAGCCAACAAACCTAACCTTCCTTGGCAATTGTTATGCGACACTTGCATCATTAAAAATACTATTTAACACAATCGTTCTATGTCAAATAGTCAATGAAGAATTACTTATAAAGTGAATTTAATAGTCGTTTCAGTTGATATTCTAAGAAAACGGATATCCCTTTTATAGGGACTTAAATCCTTAGTTCAAAAACACAAACAGTTGCCGTCTGTCACTAATGCTTTTTAAAGTATCTTCCTTTGTACACAAATCTTTTTTTTTTTTCTTCTTCCTCTGAAAGTACTTCAAAATGCTAGTAACATCCCACATCTGATATATGTGCTTACAAAACTTCTCCTATCCACAATTCATGTAGGATTTTTTTTTACGTAGTATGTCAGTTAACAAAAAGTGACATTATATTTATGATACATCATGCTGCCTCTTAACTTCCCATTTATCTTTTCCATTTGTGACATTCCTAACTGGGAAGTTGTTAATTTTTTTTTCTTTTTTTTTCACCCACAAAAGAATTAAATCTTAAAACATTTACAAGAAGAGCAAAAAAAAAAAACACACCATTTAATCTACACACAAGTCTCCACAGCTACTTATGTGGTCTCACATTAAATAACTGAAAAGAACACAAAAAACGATACATAAATAAATAAAATCTAGGATTACAGGATCCAAAAAAAAAAACATCCTATTCCCTGTATAGGTAACTTTGTTCTAAAGTTTCAAACAAAACCCTGGTTTCTGGCGATGTAACTTTATATTCATTTGTAGTTAAGCAAAAGTTTTACAATGCCTCCTTGCGTTTAGCGTGGTATAGAGTATAGTATGAAAAAAGTCCAATCCTTGAATCTAACACCAGCTGAAAAATATAATTTACAAAAAAAAAAAAGGAAGATGGGAATAGAAAAAAAATCTTGCAAATAGTGTGTTACCGTAAGGCACTAAATTTGTAACAGTAATCTCTGTGAGCATTAAAATCTTTTCAAACAGACCACACCTGATCCAAAAGGTAATTCTGTTTTTCAAAGGATATGCGGCTGTTCCTGCTGCAGCTACTATACTGCATGAGATTGCAGTGCATCCCAAACAGGACACAAACCATTTGTTGTTCTACATAATTGCAGCAGAGATTCCCTTGTGATGTATTTTTTCTTTTTTCTTTGCAATTTGGTCTTTTTTCGTCCTTTATACTTTTTTGTTTAAGCTTAGTTTACATTCATCACTTTTGTTTGTGCGGCGGATGAGCCAAGCTGAACAACTTTCGTAAACTATTTCCAGTTTAATCTTCCAGTTTTCCTGCTCTCTCTCCGCATCTATGTGAGCTATATACAAAAAAAAAAAAAAAAAAACCAAACCCACCTATCCGACTACATTCCAAACCGTATCTCATAATCCAGCAAAAAGGGAGATTTAAGGACATAAACGTATATTTGGTTGATGCTTCCATTTATCATCAACCAAAGAGATGGAAGCTGCTGCTGCAAAAAATTAAATGAAACGAAGTGGATGCAAATGACATTATCCAGTTTGTTCAGTACCTAATAGTAAAATCTGTTTGCCTAGAAACTGGAAACAAAAATTATCCTTCAGGACTTTAGCAGATGGCTAAGAGTAGGTGTATGTGAGAATGAAAGCAAGAAAGAGAGGCAAATAATGAAGAAAAACAAAATTAAATTATCCAGCTTGTGAGCATGGCATCTTCAATTAGCGTTTTTATCCTTCCCAAAACAAGAATCCCAATTCAGATCAATAAAAATGCCATAGACGTGTCCTGTTTGTTTTTCCTTTTTTACTTGCGATTATAGGTACTATAAGGCAAGTTATGCATTCGTAAAAAAAAAATTTTTTTTTTGGACAATCAAACATAACATTACGATGGTAGAGAAGCCTAAAAAAGTGGGTCCGACAATTCTGTCTGTCTGTCTGTCTGTCTGTCTGTCTGTCTGTCCGTCCGTCTGTATCGGTACCTACAGCCTAAACGGCTGGACCGATTTGCTTCAAACTTGGTAGATAGTATTATTATGACGTCCTACAGAGGGGTTTTTGGAATTAGCATTCTAGCTTTAAAACTAACGGTACCTGCCATACGACTTTTAGTGAAAATTCAATTTTTCTCGAAAACGGCTCCTACGATTTTGATAAAACTTTCTGAATGATTTTTTCTCCGCAAACTTAATGTTTTTGTTGGAATAAATTTTTCAGGAAAAGTCTTATAACGGTACCTCCCATAGGACCGGTTTTTTGAAATCCGATTTTCTCGTAATCCACAGGACGAATTCCGATGAAATTTTTAATGTAGAAGCCCTATTACAAACGAAATAATAAAAAATCTTTAATTTTTCAAAAAAAGTTTTTTTGAGTTTTTTAAAAAAGTTTAAATTTTTTTTTTTATTTTTTGTTTTTTCCAAAAACGGTTTAATCAATTTTTTTTAAATTTTATTTTTGTGATAAAAACTACAAAGTTCTAGAAGTTGGCATACTCAAAAAAAAATTGGTATATATTTTGGAAAAGTTTTTCAAAAAAAACCGTTTTTTGAAAAAACTGGTCGAACGATTTTGAAAAAAAATTTCCTTAAATTTTGAAAAAGCAAAAGAAATCTGATGGCTTACTTCATTTTCTCCAAAAAACGTTTTAACTATTGATTTTTAAGTGATTAATAAAATTTCATATGATTTTTTCAATGCCTTTTTCCGAAAATCTCAAGCCCCAAGACCATTTGAACACATTAGAGCAAGTTCGTACGACCCAGTCGTGCACTTTATTTTTTTTTTTTTGGTTGGTACAAACCCTCTTGCTGGCAATAATAAGAAGCCAGCCCATCAAATGTAATAAAAAATCAATTTTCAATTTCACAAATAGGAAAAAGGATATTATCAAGAATATAGTAGACTAAGTGGGTATACGAAGAAGAAGAAGAAAGAGAACCAACATCAGGATTCCCTTGAGATCAATTCAAACAAATTTCGAAGGATACTAAACACAACTATTTTTATGTTGAGTTTCGTCCTAAAAGAATAGGTAAAAAGGAAGAAATTTCGCATTAGCGGCACCGCCTGAAAAATGCAAACAAATGGAAATACTCGGCAACTTGTGGTCCTGACCCATCTATAATTGGCCTCGAAATCCTTTCGAAAGTATTTTTATTTGTTGTTGTATATATATAGGTATTCTTGGAAATAAGGTGTGCGGAGCGGCCGGCGCGAGTTGTAGATATAGGTACTTAAAGCAATAGCAAGCGGCCTTTTACACGATAAGTAAAGTTATTCCTTTGAGAAAAATATCAGCTTGGAAAAAGGACATATCCGACTAGTAAGAAAAAAAAAATAGTCTAAGGTTGGGGTGTGGTTAGAGAGGTTATATATATTTTTTTTTTTTTTTTTTGGTTTCACAAGGATATACTGAATGATTTGAAAGCTTGTGGTTAAGTTCTTGTGGTACTTTCGAGATAAAAGTTATTTTAGTTGAAGAGATTTCTTTTTTTCGTTTTTTTTTTCTATTCAAAATTAAAAGGCTTTTAGATTAATTGGACAGAGGAATTCAGATCGAAATACGAAAAGACAGCCAAATTTATTTCACACACATACCAACTCTTTGTTTTGAGTTGGGTAAGGTTTTTTTTTTGCGTTTAGTCTTTAGTCTTTGATGTTACATGCATTTTTGTGTGTTTGCCCTTATCCTGTGTGTACGTAGTGTTTGAAGGCGGTTGTGTTCACTGTTCACTACGTTGACTTTGTAGAGTTTTCATTTTTTGTTTTTTGTTTTTGTTTTTTTTTTTTTATGATGCACCATGTTCTAGGAACTCATATAAAAAGTAGTTTAGATATTGTTTGGTTTTTTTTTTACTTTATAAAGTAAAAAGGATGTACCAAAAGACTTTGACCTCGGAGGATGGTTTTCGGTTTTGACTTGGAGTTGAATGAATTTCTTTCTTTACTTCGCTGAGTGACTTTGTTTCTTTTTTTTTTCTTAAAGACTTCACGAATGTTCATTTCAACAAAGTTAAAATTTTTAAGTGTCAAAAGATTTAAAAGGCGAGCTCTCAAGAAATGAAAGTGTTGATTTTTTGGTGAATGATTGCACCCCATTCACTAAAAAAACAACGCAGAGTTGACACTGACAGCTTTTAGGAATTTCAAGCCATTATCAAAACTTGATAAAAAGGAAACAATGTATAGAATAGATAAAGTGATAAGAAAGGGAGAACTTTAAAAAAAACTCAGTGAACTTGTCATTCCTAAAAAGTTGTTGAAATGTATAGTGGGGGCTACAGTCGATTCAAAAAACGAACCAAGAAGTAATATGCAGTTTCTGAGTTTACTGCAAAAAAAAAACCATGGGAGGTTTAAGGATATGTATGCATGTTTGTATATGTATAATAAAAGAAGAAGCCATTTCCATACAACTTGCTTCCTATTAACAATAGTAAAAGCCAGTTTCTCTAGATGTCAAGTGAAAGAAAATTCCCTGGTTTTTGAGATAAAGCCCAAAAGAAGGCAGTTAACATCATTGTATATACATTTGTATAGTAATTTCATGGAAAATTGTATTTTAGTTCTGAACTTTGTCAATGGCAGCTACTTTGCATCACATGTCTTCTATTGTTATTTTTTCTCCCATGTAAGTTTAGACAAAAACCACTCAAATAACTCTCCAAGAAGTGTTTGTGGACTTCGTCCATAGATGACATTCTTCTGATTGGGAATACCTACTCTAAATAAATTATAAATACAATGGTTAACATAACAGATTTGAGTTTTTTGGTACTTTTTGAAAAGTTTTGGTAACCATGTAATATGATTTCTATAATTCTTATTATCAATTCTACACCAATACAACGCGACCAATGGTATAAGCATGGTATTTTTCGTGATATTCATAAACATCTTAACGCAAGCAACGCCATATTTTCTTCTTAGGGTACATTTTCTATAGAATTTCAATGAGTAGGAAAGCGATATACCAAATATAATTCAAAACTCATTTGAAATGTCATAATTGTTTGATAATTGGATGCAAACAAGTCTACAAGTCTCGTAGAGTATTATTATTATATACTAGCTGACCCGGTTAACTTCGTTCCGCCAAAATTCATTAATGTATTGAAAATAATAATTCTTTCATATGCATTTAGTAAAAAGATGATATTTTAAAAACACAAACAAACACTTCATTTTTATTTTAAGTCAATTCGGCAAATAAGTAAGTATTCGAAAAAAGTTTCCCCAGTGCGTCAAAATCGGTAGCCATTTCCGATTAAATTGAATTAAACCAATCACTATGTATTTTAAAGTTGTGGAAAATTTTAAACAGCCAGAAAAATTAATTTGTTATCAATACTACACAAAGTGTGTCATGGCCAATGCTATACCGTGGTATCAGTATCAATAGCCCAGTCAAACGGTAGTTTCACGTTACAAAAAAATATACAAATGGATTTTTTTTTTGATTTCTATGTACATATTTTGGGTCGCTGAATCCGAATCTGAAGAAATCCAACAAAATTTCCTGGTGCGTTTTGAGATATCCGCGAAAAACCGCGGAATTTTCGCAATTTGTTCGGGTTTTTGCTTACATCTCGGAAACTTTGCGTCCATTTGTATATTTTTTGTAACATGAGAGCGATTTTAACTACGCTTTGACTGGACTAAAAATGCCAGCAGTTGTTTCAAAGCCAAAGGTTTGTAGTAAAACGAAAGTATGTATGTAATTAAGGTATCGTGAAAAGCAATGCAAACTACACTATTGGCGATTAGAAGGAGAAAAGAGGGGCGATACGATCGGTCTACATGTTTTGACAGCTGGTAACATTCAAAGACTTCTGACAATTTTGTACGTGTTATCGAAAATGGTTGGCTAGGTTGTATTGTGATAAATATGTAGGGGATTTTCAAGGCATGTTTACAACTATTTGTAACGGAACTGGCGTATTGGGGTTAAAATTGACGTAATTGACGCTTGTAGTTCAACTAGCCATCACTATTGGGAAAAAAGCGTAGGTAACATGGCCAAGCATCAGAGTCTATTCAACGATGAAAACTCACGTTTATACTACCATAGTATTTCCTGACACACACACCATACAACCAGCGGGTTAAATGTATGTGTTATAGGTTCAATCCATGATACAACTAAACTAGATATGGCATTGCGTCAAACTCCATTGCGTGTCCGTGACGTAGAGCGCACAACACATATACTGTATACAATATACATGTATAGTATGTCAATGTTTAGTACGTATAGAGAGTAGAACGAAACAAAAATTAAAACGGGGAGGCGAAATCGCGAAGGCAAAAAACTTCATTGCGTGTCCGTGACGTATGTGCGCAGAACGAAACAAAAATGAGAATTGGAATGCGTTTACAGAATCTTATTATAGTTATATCATGCGTTCAATCGATAGCGTTGGGGAAAAAAATAAAAGAAAAATGTATTATCAAGTAAACAATTCAGCCATCATCATTCTATGGACGTATAATTTTTGTGAAACTAAAGGCTCAACCATAATACGCGAAAGAAAAAGTAAGCAAGTGTCAAAACCGAACGAAAAGTTTCCTTCCGATTTGTTAATTACATCAGTTGCCCATAACAGCCTTTAAAAATAAGAAGAAAGAGAGAAGAATACCCTTTAGAAAAAAAGAATGTCAAATGAACTAAACTTGCCGAAACTTAACAAAAAGTCATTTCGGGTTGGGCATACAAATCACATGTATTTCTACTGTTTCGTAAGGCAACGTACGTTACATTCTTCAATTATGGTTAGCCCTTAAGCGGGTTTAAAGTCTTGCCCATATATGCTATGGCGCCGCAGCCGTCCAGATTTGCAATACAAAGCAGATGCTCGTGTACATTTCAATTGAAATACACAATTTTACAGCTATCTCACAGTCGCAAAGTGATATATAGTGTGAGATAGATGTAAATAATAAATCATTGAATGTATGATTATGATCTCCAAAACCACTTCACCGATTGGCTTAAATTTTTGAGCAATCTTTAGTATTATTCCAAGAATGCATTTTTTATGAGACAATACGTTTTCGTTCTGTGTAATGAACCCATTTGTCAAATAACTGACAAAAAAAATATTTTGCTAAACTTTGTAAGTCATTCCTCGATTTCCATTCGATCAAGAGGCATCAAACACGAATCCGAATAATCCTTCCGCAATCATGGGATTTTCAAACGGCGCTCAACCTCATGTTAGTCGATTTCAAAAAGGCTATTGATTGCGTTAATCGCGATTTTCTTTTTTGGAAACTTCTTGATACTTGAGGTTTTCCTAGAAAAATTGTTGCGTATCACTAATGGACAGCTTTCCGATACATTCGAAGTGCGACAGACAGGGTGATGTTCTACGGCCGATTTTGTTCTTCCTTGATGTTATGACTGAAAATTTGAGGCTGGGTATTCAATGGGATCCATTTCACAAGTTAAGACATATGGAATTATGATTTTTTTTAAGGCAAACGACGCTGGTGCTTTTATCCCTTAAATAAATGCTTGATTCGCTTTAATGAAATGAAGAAACGGCTGATTTAAGGATTAACGCTAAGAAGACAAAAATATTGCACATCAGCGAACAAACAACAGTAGGTGATTGTGAGATAAAAGACAAAGACAATAGAGGAGGTCACTCAGTTCAACTATACCTGGAAAATTATTTGTCACTCGATCGTGGAAGAGACCTGGACATCAGCAACAGAATAAGCAAAGTTCGAAGTGTATTCGGAATCCTTTCTTCAGTTGTGGAACTTAAGACAAATTTCGTACCAATTGAAATCTGTGCTGCTTAGTGCCTGTGAAATGTGGAAATCTTCTGCCAACGTCTTGAGCAAACTACAGGCTCGTCTGGGTTGCAATTTTTTTTTTTTTAATAATTTTAACTATATGCCCCAGACCCAAAGTCTTTTTGAATGTGAATGCAAACTTCACGACATTAGTTAGAAGGAATAAGAAGATAGGAAAGATTTTTGTTGGGACAATGGATCCCACGCGGTTGGCGTCCAGTTGAAAAATTGCTGCCCAGGCTGGGACTCGAACCCACAACTCTTAGGTTAGCAACCAAGCTCTTCATCCACTGTACCATTGCCACCCGCAAACAACAACGAACTGTGACTTTAGGACTGGGCAAAAAAAAGTGGATGAAGACATCACGCAGAGATGGCGCAGTTTTTGTCATACATTGAAGAAGACCAATGACACAATAGCAGAGCGGCCTTTTCAATGGAACCTTCTAAGTGAAAGCGAATAATTGGAAGACGAAGGAAAATCTTAACGTCAATGGTTTTGAAGGAAGCTGAAACCCAGAATTTTTAATCGTCGGTACAGTTGAAGTATAGTGCTGCGAAAAAAGAGAAATTAAAACATCTGGTTACTGCCATTTGCTCCATTTCTAGTATCTTCGTTGTTGCGTGGGAACTGCACATTTTGTTTATTATTGACGTCTTCGTTAACTGCTTTATTCATTTTGATCAAATTCAATCTTATTGTATTTCTAGTAAGCGAAAACACTACTGCATATTTACCAGTGTGTGATATTGAGGATTTAAATTGTTGCCTTTTTCACATTTGTTTTTCGGTAATTCTTTTGCAATCTCTAGGTTACTTAAATGCGTATAAAAGTGGTGAATTTTATTTTTTGAGTTTAATGTCAAATCTCAGAAATGTATAACAAACACCCCAACTACTTGCTCCTAAATCTTTTCGAAATTCAAATTTATTGTTGAATTTAATATTTGTTTCTATTTATCTATGAATATCACCGTATGAATAATAGCAGCTATAAACATTTCGAAAGTTCAAATTAAAGGTTATTTTCGCAGAAAATACACAGGTAAACAATATCCTACACACAATCATATGCAAATTAACTTCAATAATATATATTAAGGCCCTGCATTATTAAATATTTCAAATTAAACACTAAAAATATTCTGAAATGAATGATTTGAAAAAAACCTTACCATTGTATCTCATTTTTCTGTTTCAATTAATTCCAAAAAAAGAAACTAATCTACCAAGGACCGTTTTTTAGACTAAATTAGCCAAAAAAATTGTGTAACATTAAAATTATCGTGATAAATTGAACATTATATATTTAACCATTTAAAAAACACAATTTTACAAGAAAACAACATAAGAAGCATATTTCTTTTTTTTTTTCATTATAACCACAAAAAATTAAAAACCCATTAAATAGTACAAAAAAAAAACGAAATTAACTATTCCAGCAATGGCAACAATTAATTGGCTTCAGCATATAGTTTTTTTTTTAAGTATTAAGCTTATTTAATTAAATTGACATTAAAGCGGATTTATTTTATAGTCCCTAATTTATATGACTCGGATTTTGTTTGGTTGTTGTTTTTTGTTTTAAAGTTTAAATAACTATTTAAAGTGTTTAAATGGCGAGTTCTATTTTTTTTAAATTTAAAATAGAAAGGGAATTCGATTTTGGTATTTTAAATGCTTCTGCTTTAAAATTGTTTCTTATTTAATTTGCAAGAAATTTAGTTTAAGAGTTTATTTATTGAGGGATTTGATTTACGTGCGATACAATAATCTATTTTTGCAAATAAATTATAGTACCGACTGTTTAACGAGATATTACACCAGCATATTGTTTTAATTCTTTAAAACTCTTTTTTTTTTTTAAGAGTTGATTTATGTTTTTTGACATTTTTCTTAAATATATTTTCATAAGTTTTCATCATTTTATGTGAATGGTGAGTTCACATATTTCAGTGAATTTTATGGGTGAAAAACAAATCTCGTATAATATCTGGTTAAACAAATGACTATGTTAAACTTTAAATTAATTTAAGTTTGTTTATTTTTTAAACTTTATCTTGTTTAGATTTAAATACTTTTTTTTATAAATTAATTTTAAAGTTTAGTTCAGTTTTTTTTTTAAGTTTGCTTTTTTGTTTTTAAGTCTTTTAGGCATTTTGTTTTTGTTTAAAGATATTTTGTAAGGCCCACATCAACGGCAAGCTGACAATGTACTTTCCCACTGACTAGACGACAGGCGTGTAAACTACTCTTATTGTAAAATAAACAAATATAAATATATAAAATTGTTTATATATATATTTCTTTTTTTTTTTCTTGTGATTTAAAAATAAAATCATAAACAAAAAATTTAAATATTTTGTTTGATAAGAGAAAATTGGAAGCAATGGAAATAAAATTAGATTTGTGATGTTTATTTTTTTATATAGGAATAATTATAAATTCTATAAATAGCAAAGACTTTTTTTTTTAAATAATAAACAAAGAAATTAAAACAAAGCAGTTAATATTTATAAAGAATGTGTGTTTTTTACACAATATAGCGAGTGGAAAATGCAAAAAGCTTTTTCAACTATGGTAGGTAATAATATTTTATCATACTTTGGAAACAAAAAATTTAATGCGAAGAAAGAAAATTTAAAAATATTTCTTTGGTAACAATCGTCGTATTAGTATATTGACATTTACTTTTGTTGTATACAAAAACTTCATCCATTATTAGATTTTCATAAATTTTAAATAAAGTTATCAAAATTAAGTGCTTGATACTTTAATAGCAATTTGATTTTACCATCATCGTGTTTTGTTTAAAATACTTAATTTCTTTTTCTTATATAGTTTGGTAAGATGTATAGATTTGTTTACTACTATTGTTTTTGGTCCTTTGCCAGATTTTTTTAACAGATACGTTTTATATAGGTTTCCCTTGCAAAATGAAAAATCTATGGGATCCTGGCTTGTGAAAAGAAACTTTTAATTTCTTAAAGGATAATCCTATAAATACGAATGTGAGTTACTTTGTTAGACATTCACACATTAGCTACACGCAACCGATACTAATTATAAAATTTTGTGCATACATTTGCAGGAAAATTATTACTAGCCATCATGTCTATTGCCCAGCTGCATAACACTCAGGTGAACGGCAAATACTGTGTCCTGCTAAATAATTCCATTCCATCTTCTGATGAGGCAAAAGGAACTGAAACAATTCCATCAATCATATTGTTTTGCGAAAAAACTCCCAAAAAGGTTTCTTTTTGAGAGATAGTAGAATATTCGAGACATCGCTGCTGAACACTTTGAAAGGACTAAATCTAGTACTTTGATAGCAGATTGCCGATATTTCCTCAGCCAAAGATAAGACTTTGATAATCTTAGTTCTTTCAGCCCGAACCTTGCTTTGAAACTGAAAATTACGGGAGAAGTAATTTAGATCGAGCTTGTTAGTAAGCCTTTCATTCCAATCCGCACACGCAGGATCAGAATTTTGAGGGTAATGCCAAGTGAATCAGTGCACTAGAAATAGATATGATTATGAAGCATTAGGTAAACCAATTGTCAAGCGATCGGGACCAGATAGTATCTCAGTGGCTCAAAAACAACACGTATGAAATCCGCTCCAGGGAAAGTATGGTCGCTTCACCGATTCGGAGTGATTAACTACAGAGTACTTGCGAGATGGTATTTGAAAGCGCTCGTTTTCTTTGTCAGAGAATTCTTTAATGACATTCCCACGACATATTTTCGGTCCCAAATTTTAGCTTTCATCAGTTTATCTCAAAAGACAAAATCACTGCCTTTACTGAAAATTTTGTTTGTATGATGTGGTGTTACGTTCTGCACAATCTATACAGCTTTCTGATTTTTTTAATGTTTGTCAAGGAGTGGGAGACAAGGAGATATCCTTTTTATCTTTTTTTGTTTGTTGGCGGATGAAGATGTGTTGACTGCCACGGTGGGAATGTATTTGACAAACTAAGTCACATTAGCTATGCTGACGAAAAAATTGGATACAGATATCATGCAACGGAAGTGACATTGGAAGGCCATATTCTGAGGAAACCTGACGACAATCTATCTATTTATTTATTTTGTTTCGCTAGTTGCTAGGGACTCTATTGAAACCTTCGAAACCACACCAGAGGGCTAAGACAAGGTGACGCACTGTAATGCAGCTGTTTTTACATTGTGCTGAAAATGCCAGCACATCGGGCACCATCTTTAATAAATCGACACAATTACTGCTGGAACACAATGGAGCCGGAGCCGGATCCGCAATCACATCCGTATCCCATGTCAAAATATTAAATACACACGAATTCAATGTTGTGAACACAACGAGAAGGATCCGCAAACGCAGCCGCAAACGGCGACGGACGAGTTGGCCAACTTTTAATAAATACGTGCGTATTTTTGACGTTCCATAAAAAAAAAAGGGCAACGTGATAATAAAATCCTTTTAGAAATTAGGTCAGGTAATTAAAAATTTATAGAAAAGACTAAAGGTACATGATGCGATATATGTTTTATCATCTTTTATATGCATATATACTCGTATGTATGTTTCTCAGTGGAAATTGTAGAAAAAACGAGGAGTACGTACGACTCCATTGTGGGCACTTCTAATTAGGTACGTACGGCATGCGATACGGTTGCGGCTGCGGTTCCGCCTACGTTTTTCTATTGTGTTCCAGCAGTTACTTGGTTTGCGGACGCTAGTCGCTGTTTCTTTGGGCTGAATAAGCAATTAAGGAATAAAGCCCTATCGGGAAGAACTCTCTCCCAATCGGATGAAAAAACACTCGGAGTTTTCGAGAGGAAAGTTCTACCTGCGATTTATGATCCTGTCTGCGTGAACCGAGAACACAACATTTGGCGAAGAAGATACAACGAGAACGACGAACTATACGTGCTGTACAGCGAATTCAACGACTAAGATGGCTGCGCAATATAGAGCGAATGGACATCGATGCTCGAGCTCGTAAAGCATGAAGAACGTGACTCCTTCAAGTTTTAAAATCACCATATCTCGGAAATGGTTATTCTAACAAAAAAATGATATTAACAAGTTTTGTAGATAATTTCATGGTCTACAACTTTGTCTCATGTATTTTTATGATAAATTTTTATTAAATAAATGTTCGTACACATTTTTAATTGATTATCCGTGCGATTAGTTACCATAGAAATATTTATAAATTTTTCAACTACCTTACCTTTTTTATTTTTATTTTATGAATTCCAGTAGAAACCCTTATCTAACTAAATGATTTGAAAATATTTTTCTTATATACGATTTGATTTTCTAAATTTGTTAGTTCAAAAATTCAATTGAAATTCATTTTGAAATAATAATTAAATTTGATTAATTTATTGTCTCTCTTCATTGGCTTATTGTTGATGAGTGTGTGGCTTGGTGGCAGCACACATTGATTGAAAAGCGCGTTTTTTTTTTTTATTTTATTTTGCCTTTACAACATAAAAAAAAATTGATTTGGATCGAAGATCACTTACCTATTGTACATAAGGACATCAGGTTTCCACAGTTTATTTGGTGTTATTCGAAGGTCCTTCACATTACCGAACTCTGTATCATTCCACCGTAAATTATAGTCATTCCACTCCTATATAATTTGCATATCCAGTATCCAGGAACAAAAAAAAAATCGGAAATAAAAAAGTAAGTATTAGTTTTCCGGTGAAAATATGATGACAAATGTTTTTTTTTTTTTTAAAGGTGAATGTGGTGGTTCTATTTAAATATATCCCGAAAAGTGTGTGAGAAAAGTGTGAGAATACCACATGCATATTATGCACCATTACTGGGTTACATTTTTCTATTTCTAAAAAATTAATTTGCAAGCACAACCTGAGAGCGCATCAGGACATTATTTAATATTGCATTTAAGTGCCTCCGTCCTGTGATAAAAAGTTGTGTCAAAGGATCTAAACACATACGTCTGTCGTGTCGCGTCACGTCATCGTCCATCAATATTGACATATCATAAAAAAAATGAACTAAGAAACATAGCACAGATGTTCAATACACCACTCAAAAAAAAAAAAAAAAAAAAAAAAAAACACACACAAAACAAGGATGCTGTATAAGGACATTTATGTTTAATTGCATTTAAAAAGTCAAACAAAAGCCAGCGAGCGGGAAAAAGAGAGAAAGAAATGTAATATGTAAATCTGTGTGCATAAGCTATATAACGACAAAACCGTAATTACGTTCATACAATCGATTAATTCGACACAATAAAACATAGAAATTAAAAAAGAAAAAAAAAAGAAAAATGAGAAATAAAAAACATGAACAACACACAGCAGCACATATACACAAGCACATATCAGCAAATTACAATCAGCGAGCGTATGTAGCATGTGCTGGGGAAGGAGCTAGTTATTGGATTTTGAAGGAGTTCCCAGGATTGAGGAAAGGATGAAGTTTTTGGCTTGTTCAGTAATTGAATCTTTTTTTTTTTTCTTTTCTTTTTGCTTTATTTAAGGCGACGCTAAACTTTACGTTTGCGGCTTCTGGTAAAATTTAATTGTTTTTAATTTTATTTTGGATGTGTTAGTGGGTGTTTTTTTTGTTTTGTTGTGTGTGGGTGTCATGTGGGGTTGGAATTTTAATTTTTTTTTTCAAAAAATCATAATTTGCATTAAATTAAGAGGAATTCTTGTTTAAGAGATGTTACGAAAAACTAGCAGTACTTGGCACCTACAAACTTTTTGGATTGCACTCGAAAATATTTTTGATAAAGAGGAGTTTTTGATACGTAATGGAGGTATAACGATTAGATTATCAACTTCTGGGAAGATATATTGTTTTTGGAGAACCTTACTTATTGCACTTGACCAAGCTTTTGGTTTATCAAGTATTTCTTGACTCGGAAAAAAGTTTCTCTAATACTCTTACCACGAGTAAAATATTATGAGGGTTTGGTAAGATTAAACAGGAGATAAAGGGCGATACCGATGAATTTTAGTTTTAAATGTTTTTGTATCGTATGTGTATAGGTAGAGAAAAGGGAAAAGCGTTCTAATTTCGTGTCGTGCGCCTAAAATGGAGTCTCTTTTCTCAACATTATGTCTTAAATTTGACTTACCTAATTTTGAAATTATAGGATTTTTCTGGAAGAAATGCGATTATTTATTTCGCTGTGTATCCTTTGAAGGAAGAACGAACGATAAGATAAGGTGAAAACAAGAAACAATACAGGGGGAGGGGTAGATTACAATTTAACGACAAAAGAGCACATTGAAGCATTAAATTCTAGACTACTTCTACTTCTTATTGGACAATGCTGCAGTCAACAAATCAATTTAAGTGAATAAGAAGGTTGGACAATAAAAGATCATTGATCGAAACAAGAAAGAGAGTCGGAGACAGAATGGAACCTTGGGGGACACCAGACTGAAAACCATCCAAACAACTCTAATGCAACGAAAGGTATTTTCTGATCCATCGGTCAATACTTAATGCATAGTTAAAATGATCGATGGGATTCACATATATATATTATTATATCACAAAGTGGCCTTATAGAGGGTGTTTTTATTAGAGGTATACAACTTTGAAAAGGAATTGACTTTATTCGAAAGATAATCTTCTGGCATTATAATTTAAATATGATTTCTGAAATATTATGACCTCCATGGCTGGCTCGGACGTAGTCTAATCTGGATGACTTTTCCAACATTTGTGGCCGTATATCGGCTTCCAAGTATCTTATCGGCGTAGACTATCGACTTAAGTATTGCCACAGAAAATAGTCAAGCGGCGTTAAATCGCACGATCTTGGAGGCCAATTCACATGACCAAAACACGAAATTATGCCCTCACCGAAAGTTTCCTTCAACAAATCCATTGCGGCACGAGCTGTGTGACAAGTTGCGCCGTCTTGTTGAAACCACAGCTCGTGTTCATCACGGTTATTCAATTGATGAACGAAAATGTCAGTAATCGGGCTCTATAGCCTGTAGTTTTGTTTATTGACGTACCCACTCAATCAAAAGTTAAATTCATCGCTGAACAAAATTTTCTTGAGAAAATCAAAAATTGTTTTACGAGAATAACCATGTTTTTCAAAACAAATTTGCACAATTTGGAAGCGTTGTTCGGGCGTCAGTTTATTCATATTGAAAATGAACTAAAAACAAATCACTTGAGAGCTGACAAAATAACCACCAGTTAAAAAAGTGTTGCCAACTTAAGTGCTATACCTACGAGTACCTCCAAAAACGACCCTAGCGATATATTAGTTGCGTTTGTGCTGTGAGGTACCAAAACTTAAAATTTCTATTAGGACTACGAACTTTTTTTTAGAGAATATAATGCTGAGTTTCATTAACTGCAATACCGTTCAGTTTTTTTGAGGGAACGATTCCAAAAAGGATATTTTTGAGAAGATCAGTTAAGCAATCTTTTTCCAGATTGAATCAAAAATGTCTAGTTCGAATTGGATTTGTAAAGACTAAGTTAATTATTTAGATTTGAGTTTTTAGCACTAACCTGCGTTCTACAATTATTATTTTATTCTAAGTTGATTCAAATCCTTATTTATCTCTTAAACAACACTAAAGTCACTATCAGTACCATAAAGACATCTAACACCATCAGAAAAAATAGTTTTATTCGAACAAAAATTAACAATATTGGTCTGAGTACCGAACCTTGTGGGACTTCTTTATCAATATGTAAAACCACTTCATCCATTATTAATTTTTACTCATAAAAGTAAGTAAACCTATTTTCTAGGAAGGAATGACCTGAACCAGTTAAGCATAAAGTTCCTTATGCCATCATATTACAGTTAAGAACTCATAATTGCGATAACAATATTAAAACAGCCCAGGCGGCACCTTTTCATTGAAAATATCAAATACCAGAACCAAATTTCAAAACAGCACGGTCCGTAGATCTTCCTGTATAAAAATCATATTTTAAAGATTAAACGATTAAAAATGTAATAGTTCGGAAACAGCCACGTTAATAGAGATGCATTGAAGAAATCAGATTTTGTCCTTATAATCACTAAAACCTCATAGTGATAATTTTGATAATTACCATGGACAATGTAGCTCGCGTCTCTTGTTGGGCAAGAGGCAATAAAAGCTATAAAAACACATTTTGAATTCAAATTGAATGAATTTAAAATGAAGAAATTTGTACATAATTTTGTGTTTATTACTATGTATAAGGACACACATTTTGAAACAACCCAAGGTGGTATCGAGAATTCTTTTATTAACTTTGAAAAGTTTTATTTGATAGGTACTTACGAAAATATTAAATCTTGCTCATCAACAGTCCTGGCTATACATACATATATATTCTCTCAAAAGGATATACAAACTCATCGTCAGATTTTATCCGACATTAAATTACTAACACAAACGTTTCGCTTTAGAATATTGAGATGTCAATTTGAAACAACAGGCTTTTATTGCGCTTATTGTCTTGATTATGATTTCAATATTCAAGATTGTTTTGACAAGCCAGTAATTTTATTGATTGTCGTTTTTTTTTCCTGCAAGACTTGCTAATATTTGTTTGTAAGGAAACTCTTATACAATTTATTTCTCCCATGTTGACTCCCTATTCAGAGGGATATAAAAAAAATAAAAAAAAACCTCCTGAACATGATAAAGATAGATAACAATGCAATAAATTAATTTCTTAGATTAACTTTAAATTTTCTTATCATTTTGTCCATAACATTGACTCATCTACATAATCGATATGTTTAATGTTGCATAGAAATGAAATTTTTTCGCTTCCGTAATTTCAAAAAAGAAAATTCAAAATGTCTGTTCTTTTCCTAGGGGATTTCGGATGGAATAGAACAAAAAAAAAAAAAACGAAATAAAACTTTACGCGTCCAATCTCTGCAGCATCAATTTTAATGGCATTATTTTTAGACTTAACCACCTCCTTTCCGATGAAGAAGAAGTTTTAAGAAATGCACTTTTAATATATAAACGCTTTAAAACTTCTTCTTAAAAAAAAACTTTCAAGAGTTTTAAAACTTATAAAAAGGTTTTTATTTTGGCGACGAAGGCAAGATTTAAAAAGCAATTTATGAGATTTCAATAAAAAACAAAAAAACATAAACGACATATAAAAAGAAATATAATAAATAACGGCGCAAGTGATTAATCATCTTTTTTTGAAACTTTATGGGTAATTTTGAAATCCTGATACGAAAAGCGGAAAATAAACGATTGAAAGAAAACCGAGCGATAAGTTTTTGACTTAACATGTTTTTTTGATAATGGTTATTCAAATATTCAAATAATTAAATTAATAAAAAGAACCACCATACACTACGGGTCGCTTGAATAGAGACATGGGTTTTCCTGGCGATAGACAAATCTTGCGTGCGCTCTGGGATGTTGATGAAATATTTTTGTTTTATTTAAGGAAAGTCTTAGAAAACTGTATTATGTAGGAGTGAACAAAAGTCACATTTCCAGACGACAAGAAATTGATCTTTTATGGTTCACACCGATACACATTTTTTTTTTTAAATATGTATTTTTTTTTTTAAATAATTTTAACTAATGCTTGTAAGACCCAAGGTCTTTTGAATGCAAACAATAGAGAGATAGGAAAGAATTTTCATTTGTTCAATAGATTAAGAATAATGTTATACTTATCTCATGAAAATACCACGGTTGGCGTACAGTTGAAGCTGGGGGAATATTGAAAGATTGCTGCCCATAACTCTAAGTTGCGAGCCACAATTCTGATTAACAACCAAGCACTACATCCTCTGTACTAATGCCACCCGCAATTTTCCATGATTATGTGCGCTACGAAACCCGGGTGTCAGATTTCTTGTTATGGAACTATTGACCTGGAATTTTCAACAAAGAAAATGACAGGAAACTCTTACAAAAAAAAAACATTTTAAGAAATTTTTCTTAAGTTTTCCGAAGTCTATAGACCGATGTAGATAATGCAGCACTTCGAACCGCAAGGATCTTGGATCTTGCTCATCCACTCAAATAATACTTTGTGCACGTTTTCAATGTCTTACTAAGAATGCAGTAGTGAACAAGTGAAGTATACTGACATTGGCTTTATTTGACTGTGGGATACTATTCAGCGACTTTAGTTCAAAAAGGCAACCTAAGAACCTCCCGACAAACCCTAACAGACTTGAATATTCCAAGACCTTTTAAAGATTAAATAGAAAATACCATGATGCAGACGCAAAACAAAAAGATAAATTGCGGAAGTTTAAAAGAACGTTTTAAGGCCATAAACAACAGAATTTTCATTTTGAATCTCCGACTGAATTTCTGTTGGAAATCCTGGACGATTATTGATAGATGCCCAACTTGAATTAGTTTTTTTTTCTTTTTTTAATCTACACTCAATTTATGAGAGCAAGATCCTGCCAAAAGTATATCTTTCCCAAGAATTTAGAGAAGGGCGCTAGTAAAAATAGATATTTTAAGCTGGCAAATAATATTGTATTTTAGCCTTGGAAAATCAATTTCTGACCACTTCATAAAAGACGTTTCGCTTTGTCTAAAGCCAGGCCAGTGGCTTTTAATGGATGAATCAATTCGTATTAAATTGTATTAATTTTGTTTAATTGTATCATATATGTACGTCTTCACAGACATAATAATTCGTGTATTCTACATTGAGGCATTGAGCTTTATGCCTGCTTCACAACGACGCTTTGAGATTCGCTTTGACAGAACGCTAAAGTTCAGACATAGGAATTCGTGTATAATGCTCACAATGAGGCGTTGAGCTTTAACGTTACGTTTTGGCATCAAAAAGTAAGTACACAAACCACGTAGCATGAAGCGAACGTGAAGCAAAAGTTGAAATGTTTGAACATTTGCGCGCGTTTGACGTTTCAAATAATTATTATTCCTGTTTCTGTGTGTTTCAATTTGAGTTTTTTCAATTTAAAAAAAAAGGGTTGATATCCCTCGATCAATAGATCATCGCCTTGTTGTATTTTTGTCCTCTATATGTGTGCATTTATATCATAGTTTTAAGCATTTTAAGGATTTGGAACAAATAAAAAAATTAAAAAATTATTCCGGATCTTTTTGTTTCGTTGCTTCGAAAATCAGGACGAAGACTCCTTCTTTATCCCTTCTTAGATTTAACTCCCGAACCCACCAACGCAGATTTGAATCCTATTTGTCAAACTCCTCACATCCTAAAAAGGCAGTATAAGCCACTTTTCCAAAAACTTCTATAATTGAAATTAGATTTTCTGTTTCCATTGCAAGAAAAATTAAATATTTGTTTCCTCAGAATTATTAATTTCGATTAGTTGATTTACTCAAACGTCAAACATGTCAGCTTTCATCTCGACGCGTCCGTAAAGCTTGTTCGACGTAACGTACGCGAAGCTGAGGTGAACGCGTCGTTGTGATTCAGCTATTAACGTTACGTTTTGGCATCAAAAAGTAAGTACACACACCACGTAGCATGAAGCGAAAGTGAAGCAAAATATTTGAACATTTGTTTCAAGCTACCGTTACTGTTTCTGTGTTTGGGTTTTTTTCAATTTCAAAAATGGGTTGATATCCCTCGATGTATGGATCATAGCCTTGTTGTATTTTCGTCCTCTATGAGTGCATTGATTTCAAAGTTTGAAGCATTTAATCAGAGGATTTGGAACAAATAACAGGAAAAATAATTTTGAAAAGGGTGTGAATTTATAGAATTAATTGGCTGTGTATGCTTTTCTGTGCCTTTAATGACTGCAGTCGGTGGCACATGATAGTCCGAAACGCCTTTAAGGTTGTCCGTAATATTTAGAAAAAAAAATCACCTTCATCATCAGATCTTAGGGCTAAAAATACCTACTTTTTTCAATTGTGGAGCATTTGGAACTTTGAATACCATATTATTTAAGAATGAATTTACAAAATGTTCGCACGACTTATAATAATTCAAATATTAAATTTTGTTGCTCCACCAGATATTTTAAAATCCTTAGCCTGTGTGTCTTATACTTAAATCAAAAATCTTCCCACAAGAAAATTCAATTTAACACCAAAAATTCCTTTGAGTGTTTTAGATTCAATTTTGTATAACAAATTTTTAAATTTTTTCCAATTCAATATTCAGTGAAAAAAAAAACAACAACAACACAAAAACAGGACTCCTACAAAAACACATCATTGAATAAATCATCATGGACTTAACAGTTATCCATATTTACAAACGATAATCACCCGCCCTTATGTGTAGGTATAGGGATGAACGAGAGAATATACAAAACAATTGCATTTACATATCCCAGGACACCCTCAAAGACCATGATTTAATATTTATTCAAATGACACTTAAGCAAAATGTTAACGCATGTTAGATACTTATCTCCAAGGACTCGTGTAAAAAATTTACAAAAAAAAATCAAACAAAACGCAAATACATCTTACTAGGTAGATTTGGTTCGGGTATATGTAGGTAAGAGGCATATCCTATACATAACTGCCCAATGGTTTTCCTGCAATTAATTTCAAACCCAACAGGACTTTTTCCAGGTTTCGCGTGTTTTAGATGAGGTAGGTATATAGATGGAGGTGTGTCGGGTGCTGGTGTGAGTGTCATGAATTTTGTTTTCTTTTATTTATTCGCGGTTTTTTTTTTTAAATTTTATTTATTCGGATTTTTGTTTAAGTAAAAAAATAAAATTTTATAAATTTAGCACACACGGCTCAAAAGTGTGTAGTATTTTTATATTCATTGTTTTGGAGGATTTTCTATATTTTTAAACTTTTCAGTTCAAGGCTCGATAGAGAAAGATACAAAGTAGAAGAACCTATATATATTTTTAAAGAAATAACGATTCATCGTGCGTTTAAAATTTCGACCGGAAGATTCAACGTAACTACGTTTTAATCGACGTATTTAAAAGCCACAGGCAGTTATTTAAAATTTTAAAAAAAATTTAACTTTTAAATAAAAATTCGTTTTAATTAAAATTAACATTTTTAATTAAATATCAATCTACTAAGAGGCTTAAGATATCAGTCTTCAAAATTATTTTAATCGATTTTTTTTTTTGAATAATTTATAATGATGCAATTTTGTGTGAGAAAATTAATGATACAAAAAATTTCGTTCACGAATTATGGACATTAAATTTAAAAAGAAAACAAAATTAAAATTAAATTGTTCGAATGCATAGGAAAGATTTTGATAAAAAAAAAACAATAAAAATAATAATAAAGTGTTCCACTTAACATGAATAATATAGTAGCATTTTTATTTTAACTTTAAGATTTTGTCGTAAAAAAAAGGAGAGCTTAATAAAATGTTACTTTATGCAAATATAGACAGTGGTATTGGTAAGAGATTAATCATATATACATATGTATGCCGTGTGTGTAAATGTGATTTAATTTGATGTTATTTATTTGAAATAAAAACAAAAATTAATAAAATAGGTTAAGTATATCTGTTTTTTTTTTTTTGGTTTTATGAGTTTTTGTTTATTGTTTTTTTAATATTCTCTATTTATTTAACAACTTACCAAAGAAAGCCAAAGATTGGTAATAAGAAGTTGATTCTTCTCGTCCTACAACATAATCATGACAAAAATTAAATAAACAAAAAAAAAAAGAAAAAAACAGAGCAATAACAAATATCAACAACGAGAAACAACATTATTTTTAATTTTTTTTTAGTTTAATTTAATAAATTATTTAACTATATAAATATATATTTTATTTATTTTATATATGCATTTTTTTTCTTATACAATTTAAGGCTGATTTTATTGGTTTATTTTTTTGTTCGTTGATCAAAGCATAAACATAAATTTTGTTTTAGGTAAATGTTTAATTTGAACATTTTTTATTAGATATTTATACAAAATGATCAATTTCGAAGGTGTTTTTTTTTTTTTGTTTGTTTTTAATTTAGTAGTACCCCGTGGCGTAGTGGTTAATGTGTCGGACTGCTACGCCGAAGGTTCAGGGTTCGATCCCTGAGGTTGCTACCTTAAGTTTTTTCCGGGGTACTGCCTCTTGCGAGGAAGTGACAAATCCTCCAAGAGTAATTAATGTCATGGAAAGTGCTTCTCTGTTAGCCGTTCGGATTCGGCGGTAAATTGTAGGTCCCTTCCATTCCTGCAGAATATCAACGCACACACAGGAATGGTTGAGAGTGTAAGTCACAGGCCCCGGCCCCGCTTGGAGCTGTTGTGCCAACAATTTATTTATTTTAATTTAGACAAATTTTAACACCTCAATGATCGTGTTCAAGGGAACCCCAAAACAACTGCTAGCAGCTATATTTCAAACCATCGGCTTCGCCGGCAAATTGGATTATTGCATGCTTTAAACCAATCTTGTAAATGCACATATGGATGATAGCACGCTTAAATTTGGATCTGGATCTAAAAAAAATTAACTGCACAAGACGCGCCTCCTAACTAAACTTAAGGTTTTCTCAAACAACTTCTGCAGATGTTGCGTCTACGAGGTGACTTTCCCAAACCTTTTCTATTTAAGCGATCTAAACGGCACAGACATCCACCGCATCCATCGCTTTATTGAAAGCTTCAAGTGTTTAAGTTAGTGGGGTAGTCCTTATTTTATTACTTGCGATTATAGGTACAATGAGGCAAGTTGTGAATTCGTAATAAAAACAATGCCTGTCTGTCTGTCTGTCTGTAAAGTTACCTACATCCTTAACGGCTGGACCGATTTACTTCAAACTTGATTCACAGTGTTATTATGACATCCTAGAGGGGGGTTTTGGAACTAGCATTCTAGCTCCAAAACTAACATTTTTATCAAAAACGGCTCCTACGATTTTGATAAAAATTTCTGAATGGAGTATTTTGTGTAAGCTTTCTGTTTTCGTTAAATTAGATTTTTGCAGGAAAAGTCTTATAACAGTACCTCCCATACGAGCGGTTTTTTCAAATCAGATATTCTCGTAAGCCACTCAACGGATTTCGATACAAATTTTAATGTTAAAGCCTTTTTATGGGGTCTTATCCTCAATACTTTAGGTAATAGGTATGGACCATTTCAAAGTCGTAGCGTACAAGTGCCATGCCTATAGCACGGTGCTTCAAGAATTTACTCTTTTAACTCCTACAAAAACAGATCTTTATAAGCTCAGCTATTGGGCCAGAATTAGTGGACTTAATACCAGTCCAACTAAGCCTGAACCAGATTTTCTTGCAAGGTTTATTGACAAAATGTGGAACCCAACCCTTAGAAAATTTCATAAAATATCATACGGCTGTTATGTGTGGTGGCTTCTCTAAGAGAAGGGAACTAATTCCAAACCGCAAGCAATATTCAGAAACTGGCTTGTCATGAGAACCGCACCACCAGTAGGCCTAAAAACATTTATTTCACTTGGTCGTATCAAGGACAGACGAAAATCTTTTGTCAGGGTTCTTTTCAGATATTATTCGTAAAAATGAACAGCTCAATAAATTTTTTTCGGGCCTCTTCAAAGTCGAAGTTCTTGCAAACTGTGGAGCCACAAAGCATCTCTTCAGCTTTGAAAAAGCCAATAATAACACTGATACTTTCATAGACAGTCAGGCGGACATCGAAGCCATCTCCTCAATATTCACAACGTAGTGGAAAAAGAAATAGAGCAAAAAATGGCCAACATCGGTTTATCACTCAAATCATGGTCTATGAGTACCTACCACTTGTCGTGTATCGATGAATCGTTCGTCAAACCATTCAAGGAAAAAACAGAATAACTTATTTTAACTGTGCAGGTCTCAACATTCCCTGTTGGTAGGAACCCTAATAGGTTACAATTCAACGGGAACCCACAGGAGTATGGAATGGATATCGCCACACAAGTCTTATAGAGAGTTTGTCAAAACTTAGAGGCGGAGGAGGAGTCATTGTAATTCCTTTATGAGTAACCAGCTAGATACGGACCAGGAAGACAGCCTTCGAAGAATACTATTTCAACTATCGCACAAGCCACTAAAGACTATCAGAACTCAGGTTGTTTATGTGGGCCCACACCCACATACACATGCCTAACAGTCAACTAAATTCTCTTCCCTCACCGTTTATTTATATTCCCTAACTTATTTAGGGGAACACAAAGGATCAATTGAGTTTTAAGCTATAGGTGATGCGGTTTCCGAACAACTACCTCTTCTATTGCTGCAATGTCAACAACTCATCAGAAGTGGACTCCTTACCATTGGCCCCGACATGGCAATGTTTTGGCATCTCCAAATCATTTCCGACATTTGATTGAAATCTATACAAATAGTGGATTCAGAAGGACAAAGGGGGCACTATCTTTATAGAAGCACAAAGGAATCAAGACTTCAAACAATTTGAAAACTAACCAATATTCCTAACATAAAAATCCTTATGGCCTAAGACCAAAGCAAAGTGAAGACCTATTTTTTGAGAGTAGCATAAGCGTAAGTAACGTTGTTTCTGAATTTCTTCGGGAATTGGGATGACCTTTGTATTTTTATTGTATGTCCTAATGTTGCTTAGCGCATAAAAGTACATAAAAGAACAACATACATACATACAAGTAAATATATTTGATAAATTATTTAATATTATTTTCGTAGTTTCTTCATTGATCGGAAATTATTTGACTGCATTTTTATGCCTACTTTTCCAATCAATCAAATGACTACATTATTACAGAAGAGTGGAAAAACAAAGTTTTTTTTGAAGATGTGATAATACTCGTAATTTTTTTTCTATGAGAAGTTTTTCCCGTTGATTTGTACCTTTGGAAGAAGTGGTGTTGGAGTTAATGCTGGGAAAAAACGTTTGTGGTCGGTCGTTGCACGTGTGCGTGCAGTCAGGGCCAGCTTTTGAACACCGCGCAATCTGATCTACTAGTTTTTAATTTTAACATCGGCCTCTGCAAAAAATGATCCACTTCTAGGCCACTCTTTGCGGAAACTTTGCGGAATTGCAAATCGACATTCCATGAAAGGAAAAACGCGACAAATGATTATAATACAAAAAACAAAAGCGGACACATTTGAAATAGCTAAACGCAACCTCTATTGCGACGATAAAACTCAATGAAGGTTATTCGCTTCATTTACAGGATTGGCAACACTGACTGGCCTCTTCGGCCCCTAGGTCTATTCATGTTGAATTATATTTCTAAAACAAGACAACAAATCGTGATAGAAAGATTGTCGGCCCTGTCGAGGTATCCTTCGGAACGGAAATTTCTCCGATTTTATACGATTCGCACGATTTTTGCTTAGAGGTATTTTTCCGACCATTTGTTCAGAATATTTCTCCGACCAGTTGTTCGGAATATTTCTCCAAAAAAATTTTACGCACAGCGGGGAATTGCGTTGCAGTACGTTCAAGTACATTTTTCGGTGTAATTTTTGACTTCTAGATACAATTTTGTTTCTGATTTCCTCTGACACATATTCTTGGCGGAATTTTTTCACGAATTTAAGGAAAGCGTTGAAAAATGTAGGAAATACAAAAATTACGATTACCGATACTTCAAATTGAAACCTTCAAAAAAGTATGTGTTGCGGAAAAATGTCTGCTCCGACGGATACCTCGATAGGGCTGGGTATCATACCTTCGTCGAACGAAATGACTCGCTTTACACTTGAACAACGTTATGAAATATGGAAAACTTATTTCTAAAGTTAGTTCTGTGAAGCGTTATAATAATATTCTGTGAAGCCTTAATAGTGTTTTTTTTTTGTAAAAAGAAATTTTGGCCGAAGCACCCACCATTGTAGGTACACATAAGTTTGTGCAAAAAGTTCTCCAGACTGGTATGCTAGTGAACAATATTCATGGTCCCCGCTGTCGTTCGAGAATGTGACTCCTGTTTAACTGAGAGTGTAAAAATCAATTTAAGAACATCAACTTGCGATCGATCTCAACAGCTTTTTACATTTCACGCAATAGTTTGAGGAGAATTCAGCACAAGGATATCGAATTATTCGCTTTAAAGGTCGAATTGAAGACGCGCGACCATCTCCTTTTCGTTATCACCTTTTTGTCGTGATCGTTTGGGCCTTAGAGCAGCCAGCTTGAATGGGACAACGATACACGAGAAATCATCTTTTCTGACGAGGAGCATTCTCATCTCGGCAGCTACGTTACCAAACGAAATTGCCATACCTCGGCATTGGTAATCCTGTTATTGTCGAGAAGCCAAATGGTGAATTCTTTTTCTAACCATAGTCAGCTATTGTTAACAATAGTCAACAAAAGGGCGTTCCTTATGACGTCCAAACAGTGTTAATAAACTCACGTTGAAGTTTTTTTTTTTTTTTTTTTTTGTCAAATAGTAACGATTTGTTTCTATTTCCAACTCACCTCCATGATATGAGTTGAGGTTGTTGATCCGTCAAATTGGACGTTTTGTTTTAAACAATTCAAAATCTTTATTAAAAATCAAACCAAAAAATTACAAATTCTCGATTTGATCAGCAAGAACGTCTTTATTTTCTTTGAGTGATCTACAACAAACAAAAAAATGGATTTTTCACCAGTTTTGAGCGATCAAGGAGAATAATTTAGTTTGTTCCTCAATATATAAAAAAAGTATTAAGAGTGGTCGTTTGACAGTTTTACAAAATCCAACAACGTATCGTTCCTAAATGGTTTGTAAAAAGCCCAACAAATCCTAACAATGACACTTCAACAAATGTTATTTGACATAACAACAAATATTGTCTTATTGGTTAGAAAAAGAGTGGTGGCATCATTGGACAATTTTTCTTAAAAATAGAGGCTGGGAACATTAAATCGATTCGGTGGGCGTTATAGCCGGGACACACTGCTGGTATCGATACCATAGCATATATACCATGGTATTTAAAAACCACAGAGGGTGACACACACTTGTGTAGTATACGTTGACAGCACTGTCGGTGGTATATTCGAATACCACGGTATCGATACCCATTGCATATATGTATAAACTATAGTACATATTACCACTTGAGGTGCGCCATCTATCGACGAAAAACTGAGCTCTAGAATACAAATGGGAATCAACAAAAACAATTTCCACCATCATAATTGTTGTTTTTGCTTCCCATGGTATTCTAGAGCTTAGTTTGTTGTTGTTGCTTCCCATGGTATTCTAGAGCTTAGTTTTTCGTCGATAGATGGCGCACCTCAATTGGAAATTTATATATACAATGTCGATACCAGCAGTGTGTCACAGGTGTTACAGAGCCATTTTAACCGATTTTTTTGTAAGAAATTGAAGACATAGACTTTGCGACATCTGGTCTGGTTTATGCAGGATGATCACTGATCAGCCATGACACACAGTACAAGCCACAATCGTTCTTTTGCGCGCCACATTGCCAAATCGAATTATCAGCCGCCATGTCAATTGGCCACCTCGGGGGAGCTGCGATTTGATAAGGTATCAAAGTTTTTGATTTATCTGTTCAATATTTTCACAAGCCCTGTTTACAGAAAATATTTTCAGCTAAATGCAAAGAATGTCAAAACCCTATTCCAGTACCATTCCGGAGATTAGGTGCTATGTTGACCTATTTACAATATCGTTCAACTGCTGAGGTTCAAGCTGTTCTCATCCTAATAGACAGAAAGCAAATAGAACTGCCAGATCAAATTTATGATTTGTGTAGCAAGTTTTATTAATTTTTGAAAAATGCGTACCCAATCTATTGCTGTCTCAAGTCGACTTAAGACGATGATCCACAAAAAAATGATTTGTGTTACTCCGAGCTGTCCGAAACTAGCAACTCCAACTATCAGTTCAATGCTCAGGGAGCCGGAGTGGATGTGTCGGATGACCAAAGGTATATAAAAATTTGTTCTATCACTTCTAAACAGTATTTTTCGGGATGAGAACTATGTCGCCTTTTCTGTAGACCTGACGATATGTGAACGAAATTGTATGATGATCAGCTAGGGAGCTAGTGAAAGCCCAACAAAGAAACAAGCAGGATGTTTTTTTTTAACTGTAGGTACACATTTTAAAACTCCTCTGGCAATTATGGTTGATGTATAGGGTTTTATATTGTAACGAAATTTGTTCTTACTTTTTTAAATTCAAGAATATAAGGCCCCTTTTAAATAAGAACAAATTGCTTCAATTTAATATATGTATGTAACAACTTTAGCAGCGTAGGATACTTATTACAAGAATTAATGAATTCAAAAATACGCGAAAGACGAAGACAAGACGACTTTCTTATTATTATTTATGCATTCAACCACAAATTGTACATTTTCGTTTTCATTTTTGTTCTGTTTTCAAGAAAGTATAAATACTTTTGTTTCAATAATAGTCCTTATTCTCGAATTTCCATCCCAATGTCCCAATCTCAGTATTTTAATATCCATTGTTCTATATTTGTAACATTTTTTTTTTCTTCTTTCTTGTATATCCATCCACCCCACTGCTTATTTCACAATCAGTTAAATGTTCCTTGAAATCATTTCTCCATTCGACTCTTAGCATTCTACACCCCCCTCCCAACCCAACGAACACCCGTTTATGACCAACCAAACTAAACAAAGAAGTCTTTCGAATTTCGCTGTATCCCATCCAATGGCAAAGTTGAATATTTATCACTTCCGACAGGACGACAAAAACGAAAAAGGAAAAACAAAAAATCAAACAAAGGTACCAAAAAGTTGGCATTGCCATAGACCGTGAAAGGTATATAGGTTTTGGTCTATCCTGTGGGAGTATGCTGGAATGTCAGTTACAGGAAAACCTTCAATCCCAGAGGTAACTCCCAAATTGCTGATTAAATTAGATTAATTCATCCCCAGAATACCATTACTGGGTCGGTCTATTTTGGAAATTCCGAATGTCCGATTGGAAATTTCAAACCATCTGACGGTCGTCCTTAATGTTTCTATTAAAAATGCATTTTACAAAGGTGTGGAACGAAGACTTATTTCCTCCATTTTTTTTTTTTTTTTTTGTAAAGTCGTATAATAAATTGCAATGGAAAATGGCTGGTGTATATTTTGTCTTCTAAATGGCCTCTAGTCATCGCTTTAAATACCCGGCAGTCTTCCAAAATGATAAATTCAACTGACCTTTCTATGGTCATCGCTTGTATAACATCTTTTTTCAATCTCTCCTCGCCTCAGGATTTTCAATTTCTACTGCCAACAATGCTGTCACTGCTGTCAGTGAACTGCAAAATATAAAGGACGTGCCATCTGGAAAAAGAACAAAATTTCCTTCCTCCAATGTTCATTGAAAAAAAAAAAAATCTTTCTTGCCTTTAACTATATAGCTATTATGGCCAATGGCGAATGGCCATATAACCTCCTTTAAGCCACGCACATTAAGGACGAATAATCGTATTTAGCGTCGAAAAACTTCTTCGATTTATTATTTCTTCATCGAACAAACGCCGAAACCCATACGAAACGAGCAAATTGTTTCAGGATCGTGGCTCGCACATTTGCTACTTTTATGATGGCCATTAATTCATTTGGGCTTTTTTTCTTTTTGGCATTTGGCCCGATACAAATTTGAACAATCTGCGATATTGGGAAGAAGCTATAATAACCAAATTGAGTTATACCCTTGGCCATTAATATATGTTAAAAGTTTGCTATTAAAATCTCATTTGCACAGCAATCTTCTTCTCTGTTGAAGTCGGTCGTGTCGTGTCGATCGCTCATAATCCTTGTCGTCACTTCTAATGCACCTTTCCCTAGTGTATATACCCTAAACCTACCTACGTATACCTTGAGAAGAGCGAAGAGTGTCCTGAGTTTCGCGGATGACGATGGCTATGACGATGAGGACACCAAGGATGCCAAGGACGACAAGAATGACGATATGAAATGACAGCGACAAATCTCTGATAAGTAGAAAAGTTTGATGAAAAATGAAAAAGAAAAAAAAAAGGCTCTCAAGGATGTAATATGCTCCACCATCTACTTTGGATGGAAATATGCGAGCGCGAGGGTTACACTAAACATGCCAAAGCTTGCAGTATACGGTCTCCTTCGACAAGGCTATGTGTGACAGCTATAAATTCACGATTAAAAATGCATTAAGATACATTTTTATGAGCATCTCTGTGCGAGGCGAGTGTGTCGTGTGTGTGTCTGTCTTTGTATATATGTATATGTTCGTTTTATAATTCGGAAACAAGCTCGTAAATAGCAAAGATAGCGCTCACGGTGTTGACAGTTAAGGTCCTTTCTAGTGTTTTTCAGGATATACCTACCTGCTTGGAATCACGGTGAAACTCAACCACCATGTGTCATGTGAAACAGCATTGAAGGGGTGGTTGAGCTGTGATTTGTCTTTAACTTTTTCACACTCGTGACATAGTTCAGTTGTTCAAAGTTCAGGAGCTCCGCAGAAAGACTCCTTTTAAAAGAACCCCATCATCATCACCATTGACATTTTAGTGTAATAAATGACAGACGATAGGAGCTCAATGGCTTTTTAGTGGCAGCGCGTGTATATGCATTACTTACTCGTATGTATCTGCTGATGGGGGTCGGGTGGGGCGGTAAATGAGCTCTCTTCGGTTTTATGCTTCAAAGCAAGCAAAAAGGCACTTCCATATCGTCGAAGCGAGGCAAAATTCGATCATAAAAAATAATTAAAATGCAATTAAAAATAAATCTAAACTTTTTTGCAGGATTTTTTACCTTTTTTTTTTTTTTTGATTTTGTATGTTTCACTTTCAATATTTGTTTTTGTCAAATATCCGTACAAAAAGAGGATGCGAGAGAACATTTTTTAATGGAAAATGAAAAAACAAAAAATGACTTGTCAGTTGAGAGTATAAAGACACAGGATGGATAATTTTGCTGCTCGGGGCAAATGGTTGAAGGATAATTAGGATATTTTAACTGTTTAATGGGTTGTTGGGCGCTGGCAGGATTATATCTGGATTAAATTAGCTAATCGTGTGTTGAAAGCTGGAATGTAATTTTTTTGATTTTTTTTTCGAACTAAATTTAGGTCAGATTTTGTTGAAAAGATGGTTTTTCTTTTTTGGAGTTATAAAAGAGTGAAGTTAAAAGTATAGATGAAGCCTTTGAAGTTGAATGCGCAAGAGATTTCTCATCAAAACGAGGCACTTTATGAATTATTCTTTTTTTTTTGCTTTTATGGAACGAGTATTAAGGATCATGATGTTAGTGGTTTAGTTCACTCATATAATATGGGTTTTTTTTTTTAACAATTTATCGAGTGAAAATTATTTTAAAATTGCAGCTTTAATCGTTTTTTATTGCAGAAAAAACTTGAAGTTTTATAGAGAGAGCGCAAATATAAAGTGAAGAGACAGATTTCATTGATATTGGGCTGTGTTGGTGGAGGCAGCATAAAAAGAGAACACAGAACAGCGACCGTTAAAACAACTGCAGATCACATCACATATTGTTCAGCGCTCTTTAACAAATTTGAACAAGATGGTGCAGGTATTCAGAGCCCCGACTGATGATCCCGAAATCATTGCTGAAGCTGGAGAACGCTTCCTTTTTTTGTTGCACTGTTACGGTTGCGTGAAAAGTATGTCTTTAAAAAGCAATAGATATGCATGCTTCTGCATATTGCATCTCTACCATCGACAGAAGCAGCAACACGATATTCATTCCGAACCTATCATCAGGTTCAACAGTATTATGGAGTTAAAGAATATGCAGAGCGCTGGGGATGGAAAACACACAAGAATGGTTTTATTCCAGTCACTTCAGCCCCCCCCCTCCGTAAAGTTTATTAAAACTAATGTTTTAATAATTTTAAAAATGGTGTGAGAAAGCTTGTGAATGCAGAAAGGCAGGATTGAAGTGCTCCGTAATATGCGCGAATTGCAATGGCACCTGTCATAATTCGCAAATTTCATCACAAGATAGCGACGAAGAGGAAGAAACGGAGACTGTTCTCGAGCAAATATATGTTGACAGCGCGGCACAAGAGGATTTTGCAACGAAGCTGCTTATCCCATCGCGGATGATCTAGAACAAAATTTTATCTTCGACGTTTCCATCATAGCCCAGTCGAATTGTACATTTAAATGGAAAAAAATAGATAGGGTTTTTTTTTTCTTTCGATCGTTAGAGGGGCTCATTAGGAGCATTTGTGTCGGTTTTCGACCTCGTAACTCTATTGCGTTGGCCGCCATCTTGAATTTAAGGAAAACTTGTTTTCCTTAAATAACTCGCTTATTTTAAATTTTTCACTAAAAATGCTTATGGCAAAAGTTGTTTAGAATTGTATTTCCTACAACTTTGTTCATGAAAATTTTTTGCCTACGACTGATATTTTTCGATTTAATTGGAAAAAAACAAAAAATAAAAAGTAAATTTAAATTTTTTTTTTTTTAATTCAAAAAAACTTTTTTTTGAAAAATTTAAGAATTAATATTATTTCTTTTATAAAAAGTCTCCTATATTAAAAATTTCATCGAAATCCGAATCAAGTGGTTTACGAGAAAATCTGATTTCAAAAAACCGGTCCTATGGAAGGTACATTTATAAGACTTCCTGAAAAATCTATTCCAACCAAAACAAAAGGTTTGCATAGAAAACTCTATTCAGAAAGTTTTTGAGAAAAAATATATTTTCACTAAAAATCGTATGGCAGGTACCGTTAGTTTTAGAGCTAGAATGCTAATTCCAAAAACCCTCTGTAGGAAGTCATAATAATACTATGTACCAAGTTTCAATGAAATCTGTTCCAAAAAACCCTCTGTAGGACGTCATAATAATACTATGTACCAAGTTTGAAGGAAATCTGTCCAGCCGTTTAGGCTGTAGGTGCCAATACAGACAGACGGACAGACAGACAGAATTGTCGGACCCACTTTTTTAGGCTTCTCTATCATCGTAATTTTATGTTTGATTGTCAAAAACAAATCTAGTTTTTTCCATTTCAGCCCTTTTTTTTGTATAATTCGACTGGGCTATCAGTACTCAAGACGATGAACCCGTAACCCCTGGACTATCAACGGTAGCGAAACGAAGGAAAGTGCCTCAAATATTGTAATAGTGAATTGCATGTGGATAAAGAGTACTGGGGATACCACAATAAATAAAAACGCGCCACTAACTCTACTCTTGGTGGTGTGAAAATGAGTTTTTCCAACAAATTGCCTGTTGAGTCGGTTACGGAGCACTCTTACACTTAAAATATGTATTTGACAAAAAAAAGTTTATTATACTAAATTTAGGAAATTTTCTCTAGTTTAATTTAAACAGAACTAATGTTTGACGTAAAATTAGTAGGAAAAAAGATATTGTCAAAAAACTGTTTTTGGCCGCCATTTTTTTTTTTTTTTTTTTTTTTGAATGGTGGCGTGAGCGGAAGCAATACGAGGTGGCAAAATAGAAATTTGGAAATAGCATGTCGAAATCTTTAAAACGACTAATTTTCAAAACTCCCGGAAAGCTTTCCGGGTATACCATTTTTTGAGCACCAAATGACTACTACATACAACGCCGATTTTGGAATTGGATCAATGGCCACACAAAAGTGGCATATTCCCACAAAATTCATTCACAAAATATTTATATTGCAATCTTTTAACCATCTCTAGGCAGCCGAAAGTGGATACAAACTAGGTCCTTAACTCCATGTTTTTTTTTATAATTATCAGCTTTCATACTCAAAATCTTTCTGTCAAATATTTTGAACTAAGGAAGTTGACCCTTGACTTTTTGAGAGAAATATTTTTAACTTTAGTGCATCCGACGAAAAAATATTAAAGAGCCCAACAATTTTTAAACAAAAAATATTAAAAGCCATTGAACAGCATCTATTTGTGGACTTATAACCCATCCAAATGGGCCAAGCTTATTTTGTAGGACTTTTGAACCTGCGCAAAGATATCATCGTACTAAATATCTCTGAGGAAGTTGTCGGATGAAATCGCAACTCCAATCAACTTTTACTGAGTTTGCACTTTGCACTCAAGGGGTTATTAATACCCCTATGGTGAATTAACATGCGCGCGAGCATTCAGAAGAGAAGGAAAAGAAGGAGAGTAAAGAATTTTGGGTTCCAAGCGGAGCCGGGGCCTGTGACTTACACTCTCAACCATCCGTGTGTATACGTTAATATTCTGAAGGAATGGAATAGACCTACAGTTTACCATTGAATCCAAATGGGTAACAGAGAAGCACTTTTGATGACATTAATTACTCTTTGAAGATTTGCCACTTCCTTGCAAGACTAAAAGGACTTAGGTGGAGTCAGGGATCGAACCCAGAAACTTCAACGTGGCAGTCCGACACACTACCCACTACGCTACAGGGTACTATTTACTTTAGGGGATAATTATCTCAAAATCCCGCCAGTTGAAACTAGGGGAATAAATAAAATTTACTGCCCAGAATGGGTTTTAACTCATATCCACGCTAAGTTTGATGAGCAGCAGTTAGTGACACAATTTATTGCAGTTATCAAAGAATCGATTGGCCTAAATAACAAAAAGACGAAATAATGAACCGTTGTCAGATAATCTAAATTTATCGGATGTTTTGAATCCGAGAATGATGGTATAGAACAATATTATTAATTAAATTTGTATGATAGTTTGATCAAATCTGCTGCAGACACGGTTGGGATTCTTCGAATCTAATATGAAAGCCGTGCTTTTGCATAATTGTGAAACATGGATGTTTAATGTCAACAAATCCTACAACTGATATGAAGGCCAGTGCAAATTGCACTGTGATGTTCACATCTTGAAGCAGGGTTCAAATACCTCTGGCAGTGCTTCAACCGAACTGATTTATAAAAAGTTTATTGGGGTTAATCTCGATTCATCACAAAAAAGATATCCTTACACTACAAGGATGGCAAAAGCTTTCTATAAATGTTGCATATGTATACCAGTATTGGTTAATCTTTAAGAATTTGTTTTTATTTCCTCAACCTAAATCAAAAACTGCTTCGAAAAAAAGCGGTGGAATTCAGGGCACTATACACTCTCAAAGACAATTATTTTAATTTTTCCATATCTGTTATAATTTATAACTTATAATACGATGAGATAATAGGATGAGATACTATCAAAACAATAAAGACACTGACAAATGCCCGAGCATATTTTCATGGAAAAAGCAACTTCCTCCTAAATCAAGTAATCCCAAATTATTCTCTGAAATTTTTAGATAGCAAAAAAAAAAAAAAAAACTTAACATTACAACCAATGAATGTCATAAATCTTAGCTATTATTCCAAAAACTTATTCAACTTCACTTAATACTAACTGCAAACTCTCAAACACACACACCAACAACAGTAGTGAAGCGGACATTTATTTTTATATGCCTCAACCACAATCCAATTGAAACTTATTCCAGATACGAAACCACATCCAATCCACTAATATAGCATATAATATGTATACCTACAATATACAAACGTGTATTTATATACTTATATACCATTCAAATCCAGATCTACGGCCCGCCGCCATCGACAATGCCGCTGTATCTCCATCACCGCAATAGTAGTAGCAGAACTTTTCTGCCTCTCGTAAAACCTCTAACAATGGGGTAATTTGGAATTACATAGTTAAATCTAGCAGATACATACTAGGCCATCATGCCATACTATTTCAGCGCCCTAACCTCGCCAGTTTCTCAAGCACCCACACGCTCACCCCCTTTTTATAGGCATTGACTCATAAATGAACTATAAATTTGCAGTTTTATTTGTAATTGAATATCCACCAAGGATTTCCTCCTCTTTACTTGGTGGTTCGAAGGACTTTCAGCCAAAAGATGATACAATCAAACCTGAACATAAAAATCTCATTCTTCATTTTTCTTTTGACACTCTTGCCATATAACCATATTTTGTCTTTGTCTTTGTCTTTGTCTTACAAACGCACACACCGAAATTGATCATTTTTACTTTATATATCTAAATTTAATATTTATTTTTATTTATTATATTTTTATCTTTAACGTCCCCGAATTTATATGTGTAGAAACCCAAATTTTTATTGTGTTTAATATTTAATACATTTTTTTTTTCTTTTTTTTAATTTAAATTGGTTCATTTTTTCGCATTTATTTTGTATATAAGAAAAATAAATAAAAAAAAATAATATAAATTAGTTTCACATGCAAATAAATATCCCGTATATGACATGTACCCAGCAATATTGGCGACACACACAAAATTTTATATATAAATATTTATTATAAATTAATGGTGCAGGCAAGTATAGTGAACAATTTTTGTTTGTTTTTTTTTTTTTAATTTAATAATTCTGTTTGACAGTGGGAGCACAGAAAAAATACAATCATTTAAATTCACTTTACTAACATAAATATAAAAAACAAAAGTTTCAAAAACGAGAAGAGCGGTGTTTTTTTGTATATATCTTCAAATGTTATATAAAAATATATTAAAAAAAAAAACATACAAGTATATTTTGCTTCTTGTTGCAAGCAAAGCTAAGATATTTTTTTGTAAAAGTTTAATTCGATTTTTATTTAGCATGTTGATTTAAAAAAGGAAAAATTCTTAAAAACAACCCAAAATATTAAATAAAACAAATCATAAATGCGTGGCAACAACAAAAAACATCGATACCATCAATAACCGTAAGGCTTTTTCATTCACAAATATTTGATTGTGAAAAGGGGGGGGCTTTACAAAGTGGAGTTTAATGAGCCATATAATGTAATCAGAAGGAAATATAAACATGTTTTAGGCTTTTGTGCTGATTGAAGGGGGAAGCTCATGACTAAAGCCCTGAAACTGTAATTTATACTGGCAAACAATATTGATGAAATACTTTTCTGAAAAATGCAACATTATCGCAAAGATAAATAGATAACTCCTTTGACTAAGGAGGTGTGAATAATGAATACAATTTTCTTACAACTGGCCAGTTAAAGAATTTCACTTAGCTTAATTTTTCACATAGTACTAGGACAAGGTATGTTTTTTTTTATTGAAATCAGAAACATTGAATTCTGACATATAGAGGGTGGTCCAAGTTTTCTGCCCAACTTTATCTGATATTTCTTTTTTATACCCTATTCTATAGAATGGGTATATTGTATTTGGTGTGGAGCTTGAAACATAGAGGAATAATACAGTTAGGCATAGAAAAGTATATACATACATATACATATTCTGACTCAGAATCAAAAGCCTAGTCGATTTAGCCATGTCCGTCCGTCCGTATATATATACTCTCTAGAGGTCGTAATTTTTTGAAATTTGGTATATATGTATAATCTTTGGTTTAGTAAGGCTAAATTCTTGAACCGGTAACATCCGCCCACAAACACGCCCACAAAAGCCATTTTTTGTTATAAAACCTCAATTTGGCAAAATTAAATTATATTTTTTGTACAGTAACGATTAAAGCGCAACGTTAAAATTTTACATACGCAAGTTTTAGGTAAATTTTCTTCCAATTGAATAAAAATATTTCAGTTTGGGCTTGGCTGACGCCCTCTTTTCAAACAAAACCATCAATATTGTTTTTATAAAATAACCATGCTTATATTAACGCGAAAAAAAATTAAATTTTGTGGGTATTACTTGTACATAATCATCTTGTGTATGAAATCAAAAAAAAATTGATTTTGGGAGTGGCTGACGTCCATTTTTCATTAGAAACTATAAAAAAATTGTTTTTCCAAATAAACGGTATTTATAATGAATCCAAAAACCAAAATTTGTGCGTCTCTCAGTCGAAACTAAGAAGCATGTGTATGAAAAGAAATTTTTGAATTTTGGGCGTGGCTTACGCCGACTTTTCATGAAAGAACAAAAAACATAGTTTTAACAATATAAGATACGAATATTCAATTTTAACCATTTTTTCGTTCGTTGAATGGAAAAAAAATCTCTTAATTTTTGTTTGTGTATTTTTAAAATACGCCCACTTTTAAGGGCGTGATTTTTATGCAGGTAAGATGGTTAAAAAACTTCTGGATTCAGCTGTAGTTTTAAACATATGCCTAAAAATTGACTAACGATCAAAGCTCAGTTAGTGCTTTAAATTTTGTTTACAAATTTTTAGGACACACCAACTTTTAAGGGGCGATTCCGTCAAAAGTCATAATATGCATTAATTGTTTTTTGTTTTTCTTTTTTCAATTACAAAGATGAACACTTCGGTTTGTATTCCTTGGTTACAAAGCAAAGTGTGGTTCAAGAATTTTAAAATATACCTATAATCGCTATTTGCATTCAAAATCTAATTAAAAAAAAATTTAAGTTTTGTCTCGTTTTGTTCAAATCGACCTGCAAGAATAAAATTGAGTGTCACTGAGCTCATACTGATTGCCTTGGCAATAAAAAGTCTTAACTTTGGGCGTGGCACACACCTTTTTTTGTTTCGCCACCAGTTATTGACAATATAAATATTATTGCATTTTTTGTCTGCTAAAAAAGAATTTGTTTCTGGAACTGGCTGCTGGAGGCGAACGCATATACATACACAAAAATATAGGAAATAGGGTATCCAACAGTTCGTTGAAAACGTAGCTCTCGCTTATGTTTTTTGTTTAGTCTTTGACAAATTCAACTACGGAAAGGAACACAATTGCAAAGCGTTATAGTGGTTGGAGCGTTTTATGAAAATGGGCGTTCAAATCAAAATACTTACATTTCGTGCACTTCAAAATTTTTTTTTTTTTTTTGGTCAGCATGATTGACCAAATGTGTCCCCAATCACAATCGACCAAGCAGTTGCCGTGAATGGTGTTCGATAGCGCGATATGGTATAGGACTTTTAGTGACCAGAAATTGATATTTTGCTGGAAGATATGCCGTTCCAACAGGACGGTGCTACTTGCCACACAGCCAATAAAAAAATGGCTATTTGGAGCAAGAAATTCAATGGTTGGCGATGTCACGATCATTATGATTTGACACCGTTGGACATTTTTCTTTGGGGATATTTAAAAGAAAAAGTGTAACCCAATAAGTGTAATTCAAACGCTAAAGGATGAGACAATTCGGCACATTAACGAAATTGAACCTCAAAAATGGGCCATCGGACAGAGGTATGCCACCGAAGCCGTGGTGAGCATTTAGCCGATATTTTGATTCACACATATTTGTCATAGATATTTCAATCATAGAAAAACAAAATGAAGATAATTCTCTGAAGTTTAGAAATCGATATCCTGTTATGGCCATGTTGTATGTACAGTTTTGTTTACACAGGACAAGACAATGAGAATAAAAGAAAACAAGGCAATTCTTATTCTAATGTCCTGTAAGTCCGTCGATCTTTCTCTGAGGACAACATCCAGTGTCTATTTGCAAGAAGTAGTGACACTGACACAAGTTTTGGGCATGAATGAAAATTACAATATTGTCCCACAAACGATTTAATAATTTGCCGACGTGTAAGTTGATGTGGCTGAAAAAATCTTTAGGCGATTTCGTGCATTAGCGTAATTTCTCAAAATTTTCCGACTTCCGTCGTAAGAAAAACTGCAAAAATGTGTATTGAAAATCTTTAACGCCATTCTAAACTTTCTCTTTCTTAATTTCTTAAACGCTGACATCAACTTCACACAGCCCGGGGCAGATGGCATGTCACTTACTTGTGGTTGCCTTTTCCAACTGTCTTTGGAGGTCAACATATTTTTAGATAATTTCACAAGAAATTCAAGAAATTTTGTCTCGTAAGCTTTCTAACTTTAACTTTGAAAAGTCAATTAGTTTACAAAGCGGCATGAATACTTTTACTGTTTTATCATCTGTCCCCGTTTAACAAGCTTCGTTTTTTCGAATGCATGCAGTGCTGAATCATCGCGGCACCCGTACAATATTGAACTTATCAAGAACCTCAAAGCAAATAACCATAGAAAACCTATTTGTTCGCCGAATAGACTTCGGAGCGTTCGAAAGAGCACCCAAATTTTTGACGAACATCAATAGCGACAAGGTGCATTTTTGTAGAAATGGCTATTTTATTGGTTTTAGGCCGACAACGTCAACTGCGAAAGTTTCAACGTGCCACATAGCTAATGACGCAATGGACATTCCGCACTAGCTATATTTAAGACAATTGGGAACGTAACGTTATGTCAACATTAATTGGCCACCAAGATCGTTTTAATTGAACACGTTCGTTTTTTCATTGTTTCTTCCTTTGCCTTCAAAACCAGCAAACTCTATACTTGACTTCTCAGATTCATGTCAACGTACGTACCGTGCGTTGGACATTTTAAATGAATAGGTAAATATATGTCATAATCCAAAAACTGCCATGAAATTTATCCAGTAGAAGCTAATAGGTCAAATGAGCTTGTTTTAAAATTGACAAAAAGCTGTTTTCAATAATTATTGAGCTTGCAAATTGCATTTGACAGATGATGGCAACTTCCTTCTTCTTCCTTAATAAGATGTAACAATAGATTGTCACTAAAATAACTTAGATCTTGTGACTCTGACGTGTTCGAAGGTAAGAGATGTGATCAAAATTGTAGGGACAAATATTTACCCTATAAATTGCACTTATGTAGAGATTAGTTTGTTAATACGGAGGTTGCTACGTAAGTCTTGGGGTATGGCAACACCAGTGTAAATACGTGTCAAATTGTCATCGCATGATACAACTACTAAAGATATGGCATTGAACATGATGCAATGAAAAACGTGAAACTCCATTGCGTATCCGTGACGTAGAGAGCATAAAGAAATTGACATACTATAAACATGTATATTATGTCAATGTGTATAACGTATAGAGCTTAGAACGAAGCAAAAATTAAAACGGGAAGGCGAAAACGAGAAAGCGAAAACTTTATGCGTGCGAGAATTGGAAGGCGATATCTTGTTTAGTTGTATCGTATTGTCATCGTACAGATTGACATTTGTAATTATACACTCGAAATGTTTTCTCGTATGTTAGTTTTTTAAAGCATTCATGTTGGTCAAAAAAATGGATATAACCATGAAAATTTTCGACGGCGTGATCATACAAAAATATAATCCAATCGGGGCTCTTTTCGACTTTTGGTAATGAAACATCACTTCGAGCCAACGTTTATTGGTGGTTTCCCGAACTCAGTAGTAGGTACGTTTGCACTTTAATTTCGCGAAGGTGTTGTTGGAAAAAGTGGAAAATCATTCGAGTAGATGATTGGTCATCTGTTTTTCGGAGTAATTTGACGTACAATCGGAGAATACTAATCGTCATTTACGCATAAAATATTATGTAAGCTCTCAATCATCGGCTCAAACAATTGTATTTTTGAGCGTTCAAAACATCGAATTGATGGGTTATTCGCAGTCACTATCCTGATTTAGCAACCAAATATTTCTTTTTATTCCCGCAGACCAAACATAAAATGCGAAATCATTGTTTGTCGACACCATAAATAGCGGTTTATACGTTCAAAATGCAATCGGAGTAGAAAAAATGCTCCGAAAATTGATTAAATCGCATACAAAAGATATTGATGTTCACAATGGAGCCTTTTTCGATTCATTATAAATTTTGTCATTTCAGTACTTCAGTGGAAACCACCTTGCAAGTAGATAATTAGGTGTTGACCTCAAATAGTTCAGATCAAGAAGATTAAAAAATGTGGTCATTCGCCACGATGTACTGCGATATTCACTCTTAAACCGTACTAAGATGAAAGATTGCCAGTAGAAATTTTCGCAGTGGTTGCCACACAAATCAAAATTAAAATTATAAAAATAGGAAAATAAAAAAATATAAAATAATATTACTCAACGTAAATTTGTTCACTGTTGATTAGTTAAATCGTTTTGCCTTTAATTTTGTTTTAATTTAAAACACACAAATGTATAAATATATATGTAAATTCAATATCAATTAAGAATTTCGCAGAAGAATTAAGCGACAAATTTATTATTTGACAAATACAAATACGAGAATATAATAATAATGTGTATTGTAAGTATAGTATATTATATATAAATATATATGATGTACAATATTTTAAGACAACAAAAGGGTCGCTCTTCGGGTTTCGGGTACATGTCACTTACCAAATTTAACCACGCGTTCGTGGTAAGAATCTGATTTTTTTCGTCCTAAAAAAATACACAATATTAATTTCAAGTTCGAAGAAGGAGATTGAGTTTTTTTTTTTTTTTTTACAACTTTTTTTTTTTGTATCTTTGACGTTGGCTAGTATAAAGTTTTTTTTTTTTTTTTGAATTTATAATATTTTTCATTGCTTTCCTACTAAAAATGCTTTTTTAAAATATAAATTATTTTAATAATTAAATAATAAATGTAATAACTTGTGAACGAAACTTACCACGTCAATTATTTGCTGCAGTGTTAGACCAAATTTTACCTCAAGTGGTTCTGATTCATTTGCTACGGGGCGTTCTAAGGTATTATAGTTAGATAGTAGGTGATTTAGTAAGCGTTTTTCGTGTGGGCCTTGGCAGCTTTCTGAAAATAAAAGAAGGATAAATTGTGATTACAGTTGGATAGACACGATTTTAAAATGTAGTTAAAGTAACAAAAGGCAGTACCTATAGAAGACTAGCATTTTATGTTTTAATCAATGTTACGTATTTCTAGTTGTCTAAATTTTAGGAAACTATACTCTGTTACACATAAATCGGAGGTACAGGGAAGATAGGGATGTTTTTGTTTGTCTCTCATTCGCACTCTTTTGTTTTCCGTAAGTGCGTTTCATACAAAAGCTTTTGCAGGGTTTCCGTAGTAAGCATTTCAAATAAGCATAACAATCTTAAAAAAACGAGTGTGCTTAAGACCACACACCTGAAGTAAAACTTCTTTCGCTCCATCTATAATACATATGTTTATATTATGTATAATAAATACTATATATAAAATAATAGCCTTTACCCGTGGCTTCGCTCGCGTTTCAGCTGATCTAGATAGAATGTAGCCTGAGGAGTCGTCTCCCGTAATCTAGCTACTTTTATAGCCCGAGCTTTATTATTCCATACATTTTACTGATATAAAAAGCCTATATTATATACATACCCCCTGCTTGGATTCACTGTTAGATTTGGAGTAGGCGCGAGGTTGGGTGTATGCCAAACTGCTTTCAGGTAGGTTAGGTTAGGTTAGGTTAAAGTGGCTGTTGGCTGAAAAGACCAACACACTTAGTCCATAAGAGGACCGTTGTGATACCACGAGTTTGGGGTGTTTCCCCCCTAGTAACTCAGAACCAGTTTGTGCTTCTAATGAATTTTAAAAGAGAGTTAGTGTCCACGTTAGACAGATCACTACTATCGTTGAAGAAGTATGCTCCCAGATGGAGTTTCCTTTTGTGAGCTAGTGCAGGGCATGTACAAAGAAGATGGGCAATTGTCTCTTCCTCCTCTTCGTCCATACAACTTCTGCAAAAGTCGTTTGCGAACACGCTAAGTCTTATGGCGTGTCTACCTATGAGGCAGTGTCCTGTAATGACACCTATAATGGAGCTAATGTGCCGTCTGCTCAGAGAGATCAAAGTCTTAGAGCGATTCGAATCCAGCTTTGGCCAAATCCGTTTTGTCGCTAGACATGTGTTGCCACTTGTCCACCTAAGATTAGTTCTATCCATAGCTTCTTGCCTTAGCAAAAGTTTACATGTAGCAATGGGAATACCCAGGTAACTGTTTTCAAGTAATATAGGTAGTGTTGTTCCTTTTTTGGCAAGTTCGTCGGCCTTACAGTTCCCTGGAATATCCTGTGCCCTGGCACCCAGCAGAGGTGAATGTTAAACTGTTCCGTCATCTCTCTAAGAGATGATCGACAGTCGTGAGCTGTTTTAGAGTTATAGGAGATGGAATCCAGGGACCTCAGCGCGGCTTGGCTATCAGAGAAAATGATGATATCCTTAGAAGATATCACGTTTTCTTTAAGCCAAGATAAAACCTCCTTAATTGCCATTAGTTCCGCCTGGAACACGGTACAATGGTTTGGTAGACGGAAGGAGAGACTAAGATTTAGTCTATTAGAGTATACACCTCCCCCCACCCCATCATTTGTTTTCGACCCATCGGTAAAAAACTGAATTTGATTTGTAACAGAAAACTATGAACATATCCAAAAACGCATCTACTCCAAATCCAACAGTGAGCCCAAGCAGGGGGGTTACACTTCACTTTTTATATGCAGTAAACTGTATGTACCCATGTAAGAAATTCACAGTATTTTTCTTTGATCACTTTCAGAATCTTAAAGGCCATTAGTTTAGTTTAGCAGCAGTTCAGTTTGTAAGATTCTTAATTATTGTTGTTAAAAGTTAGTTCCCTCTTCATAATTCAAAGTGTATACTAAGTTCCCACAAGAAAGTGGAGCACGTTCCCACCTTCCATGGGAAATAAGTCCACTTCTCTTAAGTTCCCTCTTAGTGGGAATTAAGTCCCTCGGTGTACTTAGTACCCGGGGACTTATTTCCCTGCACCGTGTAGATCACGGACCAATTAGATAAAGACCGCCAAGTCATTGTATGATTGCCCTTTTTGCCTACAAGCTGAAAATCAGCTGATGTGAGATTTATTCTGAGAGTGTGACGCTCTCCCGCGCTTTTTAAATGAGAGCAGTAAACACGCCCCATTTTTTTAAACCCTCGACTATCCGCTAAAACACAAATGCGATTTGAAAGAAGGATATACAATACAGTCACTCAACTTTTTGATCACATAATAAGTAAAAATTATAATAAGTTCTTATAATTTTTCAGTAATAACAGAGCCACAAAATGTTCACTCCAAGCAAATGGAGTGATCAGAAATAAGCAAAACCAAAACGAAACAAAAATGCGCCGTTATTTTGTGAGTAATTTAAAAAGTTCTTGGCGTAGGCATGTGATCAATTTGTTTAGACTACTACGAGGGTGGTCTGAAAAGTTTCCGACCTAAACATGAAGATTTTAACACTCGTAAATAAAAGCTAGTGAATTTCGTTGTTCATCTGTTCACAGTTGGTCAGCCATTTTGGACCCGCAGTTGTTATGTAACATTCGTTTGAGTTAGTTGATGTGAGTATTTTGATAAAAATGGACAAAATCAAGTATCGAGCTGTCATTAAATATTTGTTTTTGAAAGGCATGAGGAAGCTGTCCGCGCGTTGGGTGCCGCGTTTGCTCACGTTAGACCAAAAACGTGTTTGTTCGAATGAACATTTCAAACGCTCTGTTGCCGCAGTTTAGGGGCCAGTTATAGCTATCATTGAAATTCATCCTTGAAAATTTTGATTGTTGATTTTAAGACGATTTAACAAACAGAACTGGGTTTTATTGGTGTCAAAATAAAGATAATGAATTTTAGAATTTTTTTAATGCATAAAATATCTTATATTTTCTAATTCTTCTCTTAAAATCCAATTTTATTATTCAAGTGACAGAAATCGATTTCAATGAACAACTGATTTTTGTTTCTCGTATTTGGAACGCAATCGTTTCAATGAATGTGTTCGATTCTCTTTCTATTCTTATCTGTCAATTTTTATTTAAATGATCAACCTTAACCTCGAAATAGTTTTGGTCGTAATTTTGTATGGTTTTCAAGCTCTTGTCGGCATCTTTTTTTTATTTTGTGTTGTCCATTTCATGTAATTCCCGAAATATTTAATTAAATATTTTTAATAAAAATATAAAGCAATAGCTACATATGTTTAATTTTTAATCGTGGTATATTTGTGATTGTCCGGTCAATCCAAATAACTCAATTGTGGTGCTGTGTTTAGTTTGGTGCTGTGTGGAGTTGGTGCTAATTGTTGTTTTGTTTTTTTTTTTTTCTTTGAAATTTGGTCTATATGCCTTTCCTAATGCTAGGGATATGTTCTTAGTGGCAGCAATAAAATTATTCATTTGAAAAAAAAATGAATCTGCCAAAGACGAGCCCGAAGTCTACGATCTGAAGTTCCTATTGGCTCGTCCTTGAAAGACTTCCTTATTAAAATGCATAATTGTAATTGCTGCTAGTAAGGATACATATCTAGGATGAAAAAATGTTTGATCCCTATAGGCTTTGTTGTTTGGAAGAAAGGCGCAAATCCATCAAATTTTTCTTTCAAAATCGGACCTCTTCATGAAAAAGTCATGAAAGTGCGAAATGTATATGCCCCTTTCTTTCAAACCAAAAGGCCTACGGAAATAAATGTTACATATTCTGATTTGGTTGTTAATGCTCTTAAAAGTTGCATTTAAAGTTTTTGATTCTGAGGATATTTTCAAAAATTGACTCACAAAAACACACCGAACTTATGAAATTCCATGTAATGTACATACCTACTTGGTTCTTGGAGTCAAAATTTTAAATTGTCATTTCATTTGAATGACAGGGCTTTCCACTGAAAGTAGTTTTTCAATGATTGCTATAACCGACTTGTCAGTGAAAATATAAAACGTTCCACTGATTATGTCTCAATGATGCATTTCAATGATAGCTATAACTGGCCCCTTAGGTGCCTGAAACAAAAATACAGTCCAAACAGTGGACTGCAAAGGGGGAACGGGCTCCAAAAAAAGCAAAAACAGTTTTTTCGGATTGGAAAGTGATTGCGACTGTTTTTTGGGATAGTCATGGAGTGTCAGAAAATCCTGTTTCACCAAGACAACGCACCGTCTCACAAATCAGCGGTTGTCATGGCAAAAATCAACGAATTACGGTTTGAACTGCTTGACCATCCACCTTACTCACCGCATCTAGCCTCAAGCGACTTCTTTTTGTTCCCTAATCTAAAACTTGCGCTCGGAGGTCAGAGATTTTCGTCAAATGAAGAGGCAATCACCTTTGTGAACAATTATTTTGCAGAGAAAAACACCGACTACTATTTGGACGGGTAACAGAGATGGGAGAAGTGTGTAGAGTTACAAGAAGACTACGTTGAAAAATAAAATAAAATGCACGACTGGGTCGCACGTACTTGCTCTGTTGGTGCAATAGTACGATGAAAACAAACTTTTCGATCAATAAGAACAATTCATTTTTGAAAAATTTGGTAAAAACCAAACAAATTTCGCTAAAACTGGAAAACTCGATATATGGGAGCTAACGTTAAGAAACCTTTAATATTTAAAATAAGACGTTATCTTTTGGGTGTTACAAATGATACAAATGCCCACTTATGGCCAAATTAATAATACTGTTAAAAGCATTTTCCGCTATTATCATGTATAGCAAAAAACTAAAAATGCAGTTTTGTTTGAAGTATTCTATGTATGTTACATAAAAAGTTTCATAAAAATCAGGGTAGCCTTTTTTGAGTAAATTAGAAAAAATGAAAAAAATGGCCAAAATCTAGTGGCTCTTTGTATTGGAGCCACCATTTAAAAAAGAGAAAATGAAAAAAAATCAATGCCATCTGATAGGAAGCTGTAAGGAACTATACGAAACAAAGTTTGAGTGAATTCGATGCAACCGTTGACAACTTATGGCCATTTGAAAAAAAGCCGTTAAGAGCAGATCTCCGTTATTTACATTTTTAGCCAAAAACTAAAAACGCAGTTCTCTTAAAAACACTAAAAGAATATAACACACAAAGTTTAATCAAAATCGTTAGAGCCATTTTCGAGAAAATTAGAAAAAACCAAAAAAAGTTGGCTAAAACTCAACGGTTCGTTGTATGGAAGCCACCGTTTAGAAAGGCTTCAGTGAAAAATTTACTAAACCATCCTATAGAACACTATTAAAAACTGTGTCAAACAAAGTTTTAGTTGATTCAATCAAGCCGTTGTGAACTTATGGCTATTTGAAAAAAAGCCGTTAAAACCTGATTTTCGTTACGACCATTTGAGCCAAAAACAAAAAACGCAGTTTTGTAAGAAATGCTTAAAGTAAGCCAAATTATAAATTTAATCAAAATCGTTAGAGCCGTTTTCGAGAAAATCCAAATTGAAAAAAACCGTTACTTGAAAGGTACCAGTTTGAGCCGGGCTAAAACGAAACAAAAAAAACCTCGACAACCGTTTTTCTTCAAACTGCTATATACCAAGTTTGAAGAAAATCCGTCAAGCGGTTTAGGCTGTAGCATGACGTGAAAAAGCGCACATCCGCACAGACGCACAGACGCACAGACGCACAGACGCACAGACGCACAGACAGACCGACGGACGGTATGGCGAAAACCACTTTTTTGGGCTTCTCTATCATCGTAATGTCATGTTTGATTAAAACCTCGATTTTTTTTTTCTGCACGAAACCAATACTTGCCCTATAGAGCAAGTAAAAAATTCTAAAAAAATGACTTCTATCTTTCTTAGGTCGGAAACTTTTCAGACCACCCTCGTACAGTTTTATTTTGTGAGCCAAGAAAGTGTGGCAAATTGTAAGATTTCAGTGTTTTTAGTTGAAATTTAAAAAATTTCGAGTTTGAAATTCTGTACAAAAGGAATGTAAAATATTTTGGTTTCTGTACGCGTCTTTATTTGTATGTTAGCTGAAGGAACTCCGTAGTTCTTAAATTAAGAAAGTGTAAAGACTTATTATTCAGAAGGTTACTCATCGAGAAATTGGAGTAATATCAAAAATACGCAAGAATTTAATTCAAAATGATGGGATATCTGCTTGAACTGAGGCTATAAGAAAAATTTTGCAAAGGAAGGAACTGTTTTCATGGACGAACCAAAATTAAGAAGCCTTTTTTTGACTAACCGCCATAAGAACTTGAGGCTGCACTTTTCAAGCAAATATAAAAATTATAGCGTCAGTGACTGGGCAAGGGTAATTTGGTCGGATGAATAAACCGTTTTGGGTCCGATGGTCGTCAACGTCTCTGGAGAAAAACCAGAGGGCGAATCATCGAATGCCAAGTCAAATAAACACTGAAATTTGGAGGGGGAATCTTATGATTTGGGGGTGCATGTATATGGAAGAGGTAGGTGAATGTGTTAGAGTTTTGAGTGGATTGAATTCCGAACAATACATCAGGATTTTGAAAGGAGGACTGATAAAAAGCCTGGATTATTGGAACAAAAACATGTCAGACATTATCTTCCAGCAAGATAATGATCCGAAACATATACTGCCAGAGTAACGAGAGCTTGGCTGCTAAGAAATCAATTCAAAACACTTGATTGGCCTCCACAATCCCCTGACCTCAATTCAATTGAACATCTTTGGGTAGAGGTGAGTTACTTTTTGATTTCATCTTAAGCACTAACCTTATTGTAAGCAACATGCATAGGCAACGAACCCACGTTTGTTACTAAAACCAGACGAGAGGTACTTGATATTACTCTTGTCTCCGATTTCATCTATTCAAGTATCAAGGATTGGAGGGTGTCACCAGACCATTCGTTCTCTGATCACCGTTATATCCAATTCAAATTAGAAGATGATCCCCCTTGCCAGGTAGCTTTCAGAAATCACAGGAAAACTAACTGGCTAAAGTACAGAGATACACTCAAAAACCTGATAGATTATAATCTCTCAATACCCCCATGTAATACCCAGGAGCTTGACAAGAAGGTTGATGATCTTACATTGGCGCTCAACAATGCTCTGGCAACCTCTTGTCCTCTCATAACACCAAGAGGCAAGAAGAAGCCTTTCTGGTGGAATACAGAACTAGAACCGCTTAGGAGAAACAGTCGTAAACTGTTTAACAAAGCCAAAAGCTCAAGAAACGAATCGGACTGGGAATCATACAAGAAGTCCCTTCAAAAATACAAAAAAGAACTTAGGAAATCTAAAAGAATGTCTTGGAGAAATTTTTGTGGTAAAATCGAAAATGTCTCTGAAGCATCAAGGCTTAGGAAAGTTCTCTCAACAAACCCAGTAGTACCAAGTTTTATGAAAAAACCTGATGGCTCCTGGACGACATCAAGCGAAGAATCGCTCAATTTACTATTAGATACCCACTTTCCTGGTAGTTCCTCTGATATCAGTAATATTCACTATAATAGGTCAAATATTCAAAATATCCCTGAAGGTCTGATCAACAGGGACAAACTGCTTTGGTCACTGAACAGCTTCGAGCCTTACAAGTCTGCTGGGCCAGATGGCATAATACCCGCTGAACTACAGAAGTCTTCAGATATTATTCTGCCTGTGTTGGAAAATATTATGAGAAGCTGTTTGGAACTGGTTCACATTCCCCGGTCATGGAGAGAAGTTAAAGTAGTGTTCATACCAAAAGCGGGAAAAAGCTCCCAAACCAACCCTAAAGATCTAAGACCCATAAGCCTATCATCATTCCTTCTGAAAACCTTAGAACGTCTGATTGATATATATTTACGCAATAACATTGATACTAAACTTTTGTCGATGTCTCAACATGCTTACTGCAAAGGGAAATCGGTAGAAACTGCGCTACATTCACTTGTCCGCACTATCGAATACTCCCTCCATCACAAGGAATACACAATGGTGGCTTTCCTCGATATAGAAGGCGCTTTTAACAACGTCGACACATCTGCAATCGCTAATGCACTCTCAGGTCTGAAGGTAGATGGCTCACTTGGTAAACTGATCGACCAAATGCTGATAAGTAGGGTGATCAACTCAAAACTGGGTGTAACATCCGCAAGACGATCTGTTAGTAGAGGTACGCCACAAGGTGGTGTCCTATCTCCACTCCTTTGGAATTTAGTGGTAAATGAACTGTTAATAATACTGGAAGAGGGGGGATTCAATGTGATTGCCTATGCGGATGACATTGCTATAGCCGTTTCAGGAAAGCATCTCAGCACCTTATGTGAACTTCTTCAATCTGCACTCAATAAGCTCACAAATTGGGCAAGTCGTTGTGGACTAGGTGTTAACCCCCACAAAACTGAACTTGTCCTCTTTTCAAGGAAATACAAAATTCCACACGTCGACCCTCCATCTATTAATGGTATAAGTCTTATATTCTCTGACGAAGCAAAATACTTGGGTCTTATTTTGGACAAGAAATTAAGCTGGAAACCCAATATACAAGAAAGAGTAAGGAAAGCCACAGTAGCCCTTTTCTCTTGCAAAAAAGCCATCGGCAATAAATGGGGTTTAGAGCCCCATGTTATGCATTGGCTATACACATCGGTGATAAGACCGATTCTCACTTACGGGGTGGTCGTCTGGTGGCCTGCCCTAGACACAGCGTCGAATAGTGCTAAGCTCAGTAAAGTCCAACGTACCGCCTGCCTGTGTATAGGTGGTGCGCTGCGCACTACTCCCTCTGCAGCGCTAGAAATACTATTCAACCTGCTACCCCTAGATATTTTCAGCAAGCAAATCGCTGCTTGCTCAGCAATTCGCCTGAAGGCGATCTCTATATGGAAAAATAATAATTATGGCCATGCTAACATACTGAACACCTTCAGTATTCCCCAAAGTAACATAGACTACTCCACATCCCAACTTCATTTTGATAAAAACTTCCAGGTAAGCATACCCTCTAGATCACTCTGGGAGGAAAATGCCTTCCAGGACGACGATCAAATTCAGTTTTTTACCGATGGGTCGAAAACAAATGATGGGGTGGGGGGAGGTGTATACTCTAATAGACTAAATCTTAGTCTCTCCTTCCGTCTACCAAACCATTGTAGCGTGTTCCAGGCGGAACTAATGGCAATTAAAGAGGTTTTATCTTGGCTTAAAGAAAACGTGGTATCTTCTAAGGATATCATCATTTTCTCTGATAGCCAAGCCGCGCTGAGGTCCCTGGATTCCATCTCCTATAACTCTAAAACAGCTCTCGACTGTCGATCATCTCTTAGAGAGATGACGGAACAGTTTAACATTAACCTCTGCTGGGTGCCGGGGCACAGAGATATTCCAGGGAACTGTAAGGCCGACGAACTTGCCAGGAAAGGAACAACACTACCTATATTAACTGAACACAGTTACCTGGGTATTCCCATCGCTACATGTAAACTTTTGCTAAGGCAAGAAGCTATGGACAGAACTAATCTTAGGTGGACAAGTGGCAACACATGTCTAGCGACAAAACGGATTTGGCCAAAGCTGGATTCGAATCGCTCTAAGACTTTGATCTCTCTGAGCAGACGGCACATTAGCTCCATTATAGGTGTCATTACAGGACACTGCCTCATAGGTAGACACGCCATAAGACTTAGCGTGTTCGCAAACGACTTTTGCAGAAGTTGTATGGACGAAGAGGAGGAAGAGACAATTGCCCATCTTCTTTGTACATGCCCTGCACTAGCTCACAAAAGGAAGCTCCATCTGGGAGAATACTTCTTCAACGATAGTAGTGATCTGTCTAACGTGGACACTAACTCTCTTCTAAAATTCATTAGAAGCACAAACTGGTTCTGAGTTACTAGGGGGAAACACCCCATACTCGTGGTATCACAACGGTCCTCTTATGGACTAAGTGTGTTGGTCTTTTCAGCCAACAGCCACTTTAACCTAACCTAACCTCTTTGGGTTCAGGTTGAACGTGCTATTGCAAATCTACCCGGAGCGGAGATTGGCGAGATTTGCAGGCACTATGGCACCGCACTTAAATGGCTTGGCAAAGCATCAGTGCAAATCAGTGCAAGACGTTAATAGAATCCATGCCGAGAAAGATTGAAGCAGTTGTTAAAGCAAAGGGAGGCCATACAAAGTATTGAGAAAGAAACGTCAACAAATGACGTGCTCAAGTGCTCTTTTTTGTTTCTTTTTTATTAAATTAAGAAAACAGATGAAGATCAACAGCACGCGGTTGGTGTCGTACCATCCACATTCCGACTCTAACTACGCGCAGTGATGCTTGATTTTGCTTATTTATCAAGGCCATCGACTATGAAGAGAATAATAAAATTTAGTGATATTTCGGAACATTTCCATTTATCTCTCCGCTTTCCTACTTCTAAGAATTTGCTTGAATGGTGGCAATTTCAGTTGGTCGAAAAATTAGCTAGCCTATGTAGTTGTGCATTGTCGTTTTGATTAATCCATGGTTGTCCAACAAATAATTATTTAAAAGTCTACAAGTTAAGCTTCAAGCTCTACCTCCAGTTTCTGCTTTGTTTAAGTTATCTAAAAATTGAAGCAACCATTGTATATATAAACTATAGTAATACCACTTGAGATACGCCATCTATCGACGAAAAACTAAGCTCTAGAATACAATGGGAAGCAACAACAACAAATAAAATGGTGAAATTGTTGTTGTTGCTTCCCATGGTATTCTAGAGCTTAGTTTTTCGTCGATAGATGGCGCACCTCAAGTGGTAATACCATAGTTTTTATATGCAATGAAGCAGCTCATCAATCTTGACTTGTTGCTTTGCTTACTCTTCCCTTTCTAGTTTTGTTTTGTGCACCATGATTCTTAGGGTCTTTAAGATAGCTATACAAACTATGGAAAGAATTCTGAGTAAATTCGAATTTAACATTTTCAGCTTTTATAAGTGAATTTCTTTTACTTTAAGTTGTTGTTGTTTTTTCCAGTTCTACCTGTTCCTAAACAAGTGACGCGGAATGTATATGGAATCCTAGTTAATATTTTATATGTAAGGCTTTCACCGCTTAACATCTCAATCTACCGTCATGATAATATGTAGACTCATTGTTAGGGTTACAGAAAAGGACCTTTTATGATAAAAAAAAAAAATACTTATTAGGGTTTAAAAAACCAAGTGAAATTGGTTGCAGCATTGGATGTAATACACAATCTTACGTCTTACCCCTTTTAAGTGTCTCAATAAGATTGCACTTGTATAGTTGTTTCCTGCAAGTGACAGCTCTAAAAATAGAAAGCTGTCACTAATGGTCACGAGCGTCATCATCGGTGAGATACAGCAACATGTTCTGGAGATTCATCGAAAATTTCGGAACATCACATTGTATCACAACATACTCTAAAATATGTGTCTTTATTTTTATATGAAAAAGCGATCTTTATATAAAAATTCGTTCCTATCTTTCTATTTCTTCTTTCTTAACAAAAAGTCAAATTGAGTGGCTGACATCCGCAGGAAATAGCGATAAAGCTCCGGTTCCTAATCTCGCAAATCTCGCAGCGATTTGGAATAGAAGCCTTATGTATCACGACGACCGACGCGACGTAGCAACCGTTTTTTCATCCACACAGAACGAACTCTTCGTGGTGGTCTTCGCTTGCCGTCATCTCCTCCGTCTACAGTTTAATTTTTCTTCACATTTTTACCATTATTATTGTTTTTAAATTAAATTATTTTGATTGATGAACTTTGCAAACTCACGTCATTATTTTCAGTCACGATGACTCAATTTATGAGTGTCTTTGCAAAAAATGACTTCTGTCATCACGGTTTCAGGTCAATCATCTTTCAGGTCATCAACTTTCAAAGTTTTGAAAGTGGTCAAATCGTGTCATTGTAAATTGAAATGACACCGAACGTCAAAATGACAGTGCATTGACGTTACAATGAATTATTTTCATGTGACGTCAGAAGGTCATTGCAATGGCAGATATCTGGCAGAAATTCAAGTTAAAATTTGGTACATAATGTTTATTTGAATGTTTGGTATAAGCTCTCTAGATTTGATTATAACGGATCTGGCAAAAGCTTTTACCAAAGCGGGGTCAGGATTCTAAAAATCCAGAAGTATCCTAAAAAATCCAAAATCAGATTTCATATAATTTTCGAAGATTCCCTTGCAAGATTTTGGATTTCAGGATGCTGTCCAACTGCATCGAGCAATTAAAATTGAATTTTAAAGGTCATGTTTATCTTCTGAGTTAAATGAGTTTAATTTTTAAATGAGAATTGGTACCTCCCATGCCTTTGAGATTCTGACCATTCTCATTATCGGCTAAGCGGATTTTTATTAAATTAGTCACCCCCAAGAAAAGGTTCAACCGACTAAGTCGTGCATGTTTTAGTTGAATGTCGAATGTTAAAGTCTTTTAAGCTTGAAGCAGCAAATTTAACAGACAAAGGGTCAATAAAAACATCCTATTTGCTTAACAATATTATCCAACTGAAAGGAAAAACTTGAAATTTCCATAACATTAATAAAAAAAAAACAACGATAAAGCCATTAACACTATGTTTTCATGTGCAAAAAAACTTTTATTTATACTATTCGGAAATTCTCTTTCTACCGTTTGGCATGGCGTTGTTCTGTTAAATTTTTTCATGCACGGATACACAAATGCCAAATAACCTCTCGAAATCATTATTGAAAACCCTGATACGTAAATCGTGACCCATTTATGAAATCTTGCACTACAGCACGCAATTGCTTCCCTTTTATATGATTACACCAGCTTCAGCTCCAGCGCCACTGTTACTGCCGCAGTTATGGAAGTAGAAACCATGTGAAATACAATTTCAACGCATTAACGGAATGGTTCATTTTGGAGCACAGAGGGTAATATGTTTCAAGTATAACGCTCAATGATGAAACACTCAGACAAAAGGACCAAAACCATTGTGCTTCCTATTGGTTTTGTATGGTTGCTGTTGCAGCCTTTCTTCTCCTGCTCCTGCTCCTTCTACTCCTTTACTCCACCTCATGAAATGCTGTAGAACCATTTAGATGCTGTTCGTGTTGAAGCATTTTATTTGAATGAGGTTGCTTGGCATCATAGTACGTACTATACTGACTGACGTTGTTTAAATGATTGAGTTCATGAAAAAGACATTAACCGAATTGTGGGATGTTGTGGTTTTAAAAGAGAAGATTACTTCAGGCAAGTGGCTAGTGACCACTTGATGGGTTCCAAACCTATTACTATACTCAAGCTGTTGGTATAGTGAAATTGTGGTTAAAGAGCACATTTCTATGACCGTTTTTGATTTAAGTCACGTTCTCTAAAATGATTCACAGTATAGATACACAGTCGTATAGCTTTAAGTCTTAATTGAAGTTCTTCTCATTATTAAAAGGGGCATATATACTGGTCAAAATCTCTTCAATCAAAACATTTTGATTTTTTTTTCACACACACACTCTCACATGCTTGATGAGATTTCTACCAGTGTACATGCCGCTTAAGAATTTTCTAATTTTCACACGAAAAGCATTTTTTCCAGTGTTCTAGAAATATTGAGATCAATACATTCTTCCGATGGCATGGCATGCCTTCGTTAAGCACAATTTTTTCAGTTTAAATTATATTTTTCGGGATACCTTCTGCTTTTGCAGAGGAAGTAGCAAGTTTCCCTCTTGGCATGCAAAAGATTATATCTGCAGTAGATGGAAATGCATTTTTATTTCCGCAGAATAAAATTTATATAGATCATGGCCCAAATTGGAGCAAAAGCTCATACAATTTTCAGAATCTTCAGTTTCAGTAAGTTTGCCAGGCACACCATTTATTAAACTAGTGTCAACATGATTGCAAAATGGAAGTTTAAGTTTAACACAGTTTTTTTTTCTCAAAACTGCGACCGATAGTTAAAAAACATTACAAAATTAAGGCATATTACGACTTTTGACATGGGGCGTGTTCTAAAAATTTGTAAAAAAAAATATTGCTTTGATCATAAGTCAATGTTTAGGGATATGTGTAAAACTACAGCTTAATCGAGTATTTTTTTAACGATCTTTCCTTTATAAAGGTATTTTATAAAAATCACGCCCCTAAAAGTGGGCATATTGAAAAAATTCACGCGAAAAAATATAGAAATATATTTCTCAAATAATGAACGGAAAAACAGTAAAAATTAAATATTGATACCTTAAACTTTTTAAACCACGTTTCTCGTTCTCTCGTGAAAAAGGGCGTAAGCCCAAAATTCAAAAATTTCTTTTCACACACAAGCTTCTTAGTTTCGACTAAGAGACGCACAAATTTGGGCTTGTGGATTCATTATAAATACCGTTTCTCTACAAAACCAATTTTTTTTATAGTTTTTAATGAAAAGTGGGCATCAGCCACGCCCAAAATCAATTTTTTTTGATTTCATACACAAGATTTGTATGTTCCCCTAAATACCTACAAAATGTAATGTTTTCGCTCTAATGTAAGCATTGTTATATTATAAAAGCAATACTGATGGTTTTGTATGAAAAGTGGGCGTCAGCCACACCCAAACTGAAATATTTTAATTTATTTTAGAGAAAATTTACCTAAACCTTGCGTGGGCTTTGTTCGTAGCTGTAAAAAAAACCATTTAATTTTGCCAAATAGAGGTTGTCGACTAGGCTTTTTATTTTGAGTCATACTTTTCTATACCTACCACTTAATACAATATTCCCATTCTATACAATAGGGTATACAAAAAACTATATAACTCTTGTAGGTACGAATAGACACAATTTAATTTTTATAAATTAAAATTTATTGGTAATCGTGTTTGTTGACCTCTAGCGTCAATTTCCGGAAGTGAAACTTAAACGACGAAAAAAAAGACTAATCAAAGCAACAAGTCAAGATTGACGGGCAATAGTAAGAGAAGCTTTAATTTCAAGACATATATGACAGATAGTCAGATAGACAGATAGATAGATAGACAGATAGACAGATATACAGATAGACAGATAGACAGATAGACAGATAGACAGATAGACAGATATACAGATAGACAGATAGACAGATAGACAGAAAGACAGATAGACAGATAGACAGATAGACAGATAGACAGATAGACAGATAGACAGATAGACAGATAGACAGATAGACAGATAGACAGATAGACAGATAGACAGATAGACAGATAGACAGATAGACAGATAGACAGATAGACAAATAGACAGATAGACAGATAGACAGATAGACAAATAGACAGATAGACAGATAGACAGATAGACAGATAGACAGATAGACAGATAGACCGATAGACAGATAGACAGATAGACAGATAGACAGATAGACAGATAGACAGATAGACAGATAGACAGATAGACAGATAGACAGATAGACAGATAGACAGATAGACAGATAGACAGATAGACAGATAGACAGATAGACAGATAGACAGATAGACAGATAGACAGATAGACAGATAGACAGATAGACAGATAGACAGATAGACATATAGACAGATAGACAGATAGACAGATAGACAGATAGATAGATAGACAGATAGACAGATAGAGAGATAGAGAGATAGACAGATAGACCGATAGACATAGTTTTTAAATCCCCTTTACTATCCGAAGTACGCTCACTTGAGTCTGTCTATAAAGAATGCATTCTAATAGCCATCAAGCCATTGAGCACTATTTGAATAGATGAATACAAGTACAAAATGCCTTGCACCACTATTCTAAAGAATCACATTGTATTATGGGAACACAATACTAAACGGCTTTAAAAAGAAAACACACACAAGAAATTTATTATAAAAATTCAATTCAAAAACTGCTCGAAAAATTGCTCTCTAAATGCCTCCATCCATTAAAAAATGTTTAGTGGCTCTTTATTATTCAAGAATAAAAATGTAGGCCACATGTCTGAACCAGAACCAGAACCACCACCAAAAGAGTGAAGAAGAATGAGCTGCTCTTTATTATGCCACAAATAAACGTATACACACAAACAAAACACAAATATTCTTACAAGAGAAATAATGGGCTGGCATATACATTATACAAAATAATATAGAGGAACAGCTATGGCCGCGCTACAAACAATATAATATTATTCCGTTCCGCCCAAACGTTTGGCTGGATATTGTGGTAGGAAAATATAATATCAAAAGCAGAAGAAACATAATCGGAAATAATTGCGGAAGTTGCCACAAAAGATGTCACAAGAAATTAAACTTGAAAGCGTGCAAGCACTTTAGCTGCCAACATATTGTCACCATGAGCGTTATTATAATATGTACCACATAACTACCACTATACGACTACCCTTAACTATTCCACCTCCCTACCTTCACTACACCACTACACAAAAGTGTGAGCAGGAGTGGGGTCTGGGTTAGAGTAAGGTGTGGTAGGTCTAGTTCTGGTATTATGGTTGGTTCTGGATGGAAACGGAAATGGAAGGTGCTGTGTGTTACTGATGCACACATAAAAGGATGAGTTGTCGCTGTCGCTCGTAGAAGTCGTCAGTTCGCCAGAAAATTTCTGATTTATTTTTATCCAATTTCAACATACCTACACCATTTTGAACGTAGGGAAAATTGAGAGGCGGTAGGGTAGGTCTACAGTGGGGCATAATTACTTGTAGCCTACAAAAATTCAATTCTTGCTTTAAAGTTCCTAATCTTCCTTTAACTTTTTAGTAAATTCTTATACGACTTATTGAGATCCGACCCGGCGGTGGCGGTAGTTTACATGTCGGAAAATAATGTTTAAAAGTTCAATATTAACATCCGTTTCAAAAACTTTTCGAAAACCAAATTTTTTTTTTAAAACTATTAAAAATAAAAAAAAAAGTTTAGAGAATTTAAAAATATCAATATTGTAGTACCCCGTGGCGTAGCGGTTAGTGTGTCGGACTGCTACGCCGAAGGTTCAGGGTTCGATCTCTGACGTTGCCACCTTAAGTTTTTTTCCGGGGTACTGCCTCTTGCGAGGAAGTGACAAATCCTCCAAGAGTAATTAATGTCATGGAAAGTGCTTCTCTCTTAGTCGTTCGGATTCGGCGGTAAATTGTAGGTCCCTTCCATTCCTGCAGAATATCAACACACACACAGGAATGGTTGAGAGTGTAAGTCACAGGCCCCGGCCCCGCTTGGAGCTGTTGTGCCAAACAATTTATTTAATTTTAAAAAATATCAATAGAATTATAATTGACTCCCTGTGTCAATAGTTTTATTGAAATCGGGCATATGGTTTACAAGAAAACCTGATTTGAAAACACTGCTTTTCTATGAGAGGTACATTTATAAGAAAAATTTCGACAAATCTTTTCTAAGCAAAAGACAGACTGTCCTAAAAGCATTCTGAAAATTTTATCAAAATCATTGAAGCAGTTTTTCGAAGCAAATCGTCCCTGCTGCTAACCCAGAACAGCGACATACGTGTGAGTACACCTACATCTTTGTGCCTGCATTTTGTGGTTGATTGAAATAATTGTGTAAACAGTATTTTAAGCCCACCATTTAAAATACGCTGTGCAAATAAACAACATTAAATCACCTGGTAGGCAAAAACAGAGAACCACGTGCATCGGTCGATGATCTGTGTTCTCACCTGAAAATCAGACTTAAACTATGATTCATATATCCTACTTTTTTGTGTGTTTCGAAGATGGTAACCATAATTATGTATCATGGAAAAGGTTGTGAGACTTGGGCGCCTCTATTTTTCATGAGGCGTGAATCGATAAGTCTCTGAAATAAAGGGTTTTTCTTAGAGGCATAGATCTTTGAAATGGAATGAAACAAAGATGATTTTTATAAATTGACATGAAATTTACTTTATTCGAACGATAATCCTCTGGCATTGTAATTTAAATATTATTTCTGACATATGACTGCCACGGCTGGTTTTGACGTAGTCTAATCTGGAGGTCCAATTTTCGACTTCACATATCCCCACGCCCACAGTAAATAGTCAAGCGGCCGGCATTGAATCGCACGATCTTAGAGGAAAGTTCACAGGCCCAAAACACGAAATTCTGCGCTCACCGAATGTTTTCTTAAACAATTAAATTGTGGCACAAGCTGTGTGACATGTTGAGCCGTCTTGTTGAAACCACAGCTCCTGCACATCATGGTTGTTCAATTGATGAACCAAAAAGTCAGTAATCAAGGCTGTATAGCGGTCACTATTGAATGTAACGTTCTGGCCAGCATCGTTTTTAAAGAAGTACGGACCAATTATTCCATCAACCCATAAAGCACACCAAAGTGTCAGTTTTTGTGGATGTAACGGTGTCTCTCTCAACATGCACTTGAGGATTAACATCACGGCATACGGCAGTTTTGTTTATTGAAATATCCTTTCAATCAAAAGTGAGCTTCATCGCTAAACACTGTAAAATTGACGTAGTACCGATACGCATTTCGAACAAAACCATGATTTTCAAAATAAATTTGCACAATTTGGAAGCGTTGTTCAGACGTCAGTCTGTTTATGTTGAAATGCCAAACCAAACTTTAAAGAAATCACTTAACAGCTGACAAAATGGCCGCCAGTTAAAAAAGTGTTGCCAACTTAAAGTTCTACAATTCTAAAAAAACCGTTATTTAAACAAACAAGTTTGTAGCAGTTAAAACAAAAACAATTTTGTACTGGACTGCAAAGGAAACAAAGAAAAAACTTAAACTATGTAAAAATACGTATCATTAAAAATTCCACTTATATATTTCAACCCGTTTTTGACCCAGGCAACGAACAATCGTGGCATTAGAAAACTGATGTTAGCTGTTAAGAGCTTCAAGTTATTGGCTTCAAAAAGCAAGCAAAAATATTATCACTTTTTTAAAAATTCTATACCATCTCAGTGCTCTTCTACTATGACAAGAGCTTGAAACAAAATTCTCAATATTGCATTTTTTTCCACCTTCGAGAATATTATGCTCCACTGTAAGGCACTGATTTCATTCGGGGTGTTAGACAAAGGCCTTGTAGGAAGGGGTGTTAGGACTGTTTTTTTTTTCTGCCATTTGGTGGTGTTTCTTTGTTTGTGGCACCGCCACCATGGAATGGGGTAAGGGATACTCTAGGAATATTGGAAGGCAGGGGGAACGTGAATAAATGACTTAAAAGAAAAGGGTGAACAATTTAATAGTACGCCAAATTCCATACCACATCAACACACACCAACATACCAACACACGCGCTGCTTTTGCTGCTATAAGAAATATTTAATGAGGTAAGTTTGGCAAGAGATCGGAGTAAAGGGAGTCCTGAAAAATTTATTGAAATACGACATGGAACGAGTGAGCCTATTACGTGGCAAATGTTACAATTATTCAGATTAGATTTTGCTCTAATTGCATCTAAAGGCTTCATTATATGTGTGTATTTGATGTTTTTCGTCCTCGTCGTCGTTTTCGTCGTCATCATCATTGTGGTACCTAGTCATTTTAGTTTTAAAGGATACTTTTCGTTTTGTTATTGAAAACGAGGTTGTGAGCCTCAGCGCGGCGTTTACAATTTTATTTCATGTACAATTTGGGATAAATTTAATTCGAATTTTCGTTTTCGGTGCGAGATGAAGAAAATTATATAAATTAGATGATATAATGTCTAAGAAAGAGAAAGAGCAAGAGTAAAATTTCTATTTTCTAATTATCCAGCTCGAAGGACCAAAAATTTCAAGTAGAATTCTATTAAACAGAATGAGCATCGGCAAGGGAATGGAGAATGAAGAATGGGGAAAGAGTTTGGTTTACTTTGGGTTGATTAATATGACATTGGATGATTGAAAAGCTTTTAGTAATGGCTTGTATACACAGTTATACAAAGAGCATAAAGCATTTTAGTTGAAATCTGTATTAATACATTTGTGACAAGTAATGCCGTGCGGTGCGATGGAGATGGAGAGTTACTGAGAACCCAGAAGCTATTTACCAGCATCCCCCCAAACTCCACCTCCAATATTGCTTGATTTATTGATTGCGTATTGTTTGTATCGGAAAGAAAAACAACTATATTAATCTGGAAGTTTTGTTGGCTCAGAGGCACAATCAACATATTACAGATCATTACACGATGAATCTGTGCGTCAAATACAAGTGTAAGCAAGCGATAAATTTTACAGGTAAACTCATCCAGGACATGCGGAGAAGCCAACAAAGAAAAAAAAATAATGAGCATACATACTCGAAGTATTGATGTTGAACTTGGATATGTTTATACTCTTACAAAGTTAAGTGTACTTACTCGATAAGGTATTTATTTGAAAATATGAAATTGAATCATGTATAGTTGGGAGTTGGGGAGGGGGAAGATGGTATATGTGGCTATCGGGGAACTGACTAAATAACATCGTTGAGCATATGAGTATTGGGAGTTGGGGTATTTGAAGAACAAATCCAATTTAGAAGACATGAATATTATGATGTTTTTTTTTTTTTTGGACAAACAAGATTTGATAAACTGTTTTTGATAAAATGATTGATCAAAGTATATCTTCAATTTCAACCTTACATATATGATATATATGAAATACTTCATGAAGAAAGATGTCCTTCTTTAAAATTATGGGAACTTCATTCAATTTATTGTTTCAATATGGGTATTATGACCAGATATGAAATAGACTTTAATCTTATGAAATAGGTAACTACATAATAAAATGCACGACTGAGTCGCACGAACTTGCTCTTATGTGTGACAATGGCCTTGGGGAAATTTTATTAAACACTTTGCTTCATATTTTTTTATCAAAAAAATTAAGTTAAACAAAATTTATCGCACCGTTTTGAAGAAAACCCAAAAATTAAAGATTTAACTTTTTTTAAAAAACTTCAAAAATTTATATGAAAGGGCTTCATCATTTAAAATTTCATCGAATTCCATCGAGTGGTTACGAGAAAATCTTACTTCAAAAAACGGTCTTATGGGAGGTAACCGTTATACCTAAGAATTTTCCTGAAAAATTTATTCGAATCAAAACATCAATTTTACACTAAAAACCACCATTCAGTAAGCTTTATCAAAATCAGGAGCAGTTTTACTGTCAGAAGACATTTTTCATTTGCAATCCTGTCAGAAAAAAATGTTCCTATGCAATTCAATCACACAAAAAAAGTGACAGTAATTTGTCTCACGACTCACTCTCACTAATGCACCTTTTTGCTCCATGTTTGTTAAGTCGTTTGGTTGGCATATTTGTAGAAACTTTCATCATTCGACAATAACGAAAATAAATACACTGTTACGTGCAGATAAACGCTTGTTTTGTGAAATGTCAAAGAGGCATTTTTTCTGAAATCTTTTTTTTCTGATCGCTATAATCGAAAAAACTCCATTTTATATACTGTTCCAACTTTTTCAAATTGATTTTTCTGATCGCTATAACTGGGCAATTAAGTTGACAATGGAGAGAGAAACGCTTGCTCAACAATCACTACCAAGTAAATAAACTGTCGATATTAATCACCTGCAGGCACTACTTTGACCAGTTGCTCACTGTTGACGAATATCATGATCCCAACAATGAGCAAACGCTTCCCATTCAATCTCAAAAAAAAAAAATCACGAGCTGCACCCGCCCGATCAAAATGAAATAAAAAAGTAATCGCCAGAATACAAACGCCTACTGCATGTGGGTGTCTTAAGCCGTTTAATGCACGACTTGGAAAATCTACAACCGACCAGATCTCCAAACTTCGACAGATCCTGTAGAAACTACAAGAATAAAACATTTGCGATCCACCTACTGTTCACCTATTTCAAAAAATCTCTAAACATGGAAGAATCATATCGTTCCATGACCAATGACCAATGAAGTCTTATCATATTAACGTTGGAGAATGCACCCTGTTCCGTCAAAATTTGTAGAAATTCTATACTGAAATCTTCGATATCACCAGAGGGTTTAGACAAGGTGACACAGTGTCATGCACCTGTTTCAACATTATACTTGAAAATGTAATACGAAACACCCATGCCAGTATATCAGGTACCCGTACCATCTATAAATCGATACAAATTACTTGGGTTTGCGGACGACATTGACCTGATAGGAAGAACAAAGTGAGTCTTAACCAGTGCCCTCACTACCATGGATTATAAACTAGGATCTTAAGGTCAGGCCTTTGACAGGTCGTGGCCTTTGACAGGTATAACTTGGAAATAGTTAGTGAATTGGGACATGAATGTAAACATGGGAAATAATAGCAGCGCGGAAATCAAACGTGGAATAATTGTTTCTTTAAGCTAAGTTAACGATTGAGGAATAAAGGCCTACTGAGAAGAGCCAAGCAGACTTTGTACGGTGGTGGTGCAGAATGAAAAGTCAACTGCATTATTCGAGAGAAAAGTTTTTCGTAAGATTCATGGTTCCTTATCTCGTAATGTCTTCAACACCATATCGGAGGGAGTCTGAAGTCAAGGTAGACAGAATTTTCTTTGAAACCACTAGGTAGGAGGAGGCGATAGGCAACAGATCGAGCTTGCTAGAGGGGCACATTCATTTGCTTTGAACCACTATCCACGGTAAAGTAAAATTAAGTAACAACTTGAATAACTTAAAATTTTGATCAAAATAATTTTTAATGTTGGCTTTGAAAAAAAAATTGAGTTAAGTATAGATAGTTGCTAGATTTAAGACTTTCTGTGGTTTGGTTATTAATTACTGGTTCCCTTTATTTGAGTCGACGTTTAAGAAAATTGCCACGCAGGTGATCACTTGTTCTAAGGAAAAGTTTTGGTTTCGTACAGAGAGACCAAATCGAGATTTTAATTAGACATGACATTACGATGACCGAGAAGAAAAAAAAGGTTACAGGATTTTTTTTGAGTTTGCTATAGAAATGTTTATAGTACTGACAACTTGCCAACATTTCCGCTAAACAAAACATTTTAAACAGAAGAAGAGGAATTTTTGAAATTCCGGACATCCGTCATTCGAACACATAAATATTCACACCGAATAGAATAAGGATTTCTTCGGTGGAACCGCTTGGAAAATCTTTAATCTTAAGATAAACCGGACTAAATCGGACATAATTAAATTTTTCAACTAAAGCCGAGAACGCTAACTTTTATACTTATCTACATCACGGCAACGGGCGCGGGGTAAGTGATAAAATGCTTAAGAAAACATGATATGTGTTAAAAAATACGACGCACTATAAGACTATCGGTGTTCGGCGAGCTTTGTAATCTTTGCAGGTTCTAGAGCAAACACCCCAGTCGCATGATGTGTGAATGAGTTAATCAAAATGATCTAATCGTTCCAACAAAATTTAGACGGCCGGCGAAGTGAAAATAGAAAATGTAATGAAATGTGGGCATTACGTCACATTTAATAAAACATTTTTTTTAAATCGAATGTCTATTTTCCAGAGAAGTTGATAGTTCCTTTGCCAAAGGGTGATGATGTTGTCGATACAAAAATATTTAACAGTCTAGCAAGTTTTATTTCTTCCAGGTGTTTTGTAAAAAAACAAAGTGGTTGAACATAAACCGCACAATTAGGTCACACGAACTTGCTTACATTGCTTTAGCACGGAACCTTAGTGAACTTAACATGCTGGGTCTTTGAAATACGTTGTGCTGATAGTGTAACTCACAATTCTTTGGGTTTCGGTCATAGATACTATGTATATGTACCTATTAACATCCAAAACAAAAATTAAGCAATCCATTGCTTTAATGAATGTTTGCGACTTATCTGAAAGTTTTTTTTTTTTTTTATTTTGTTCAACAATATCCTCTCTTTTTGCAAATTCGGGATACATTCAAGATAAGTCATTTCCAGGGAGTGATTTCTTAACCCGCGTAATTAACACTAACTACTTTCGCATAATTGCGATAAGACATTGCTTCGGTTCGGAATCGGCATACAGTTCATCTCAAAATGATTTTTTATCTAAAATTTGTCCTTATCACAAAGTCAAGGCATGTAATGATGAATACGCATAAGTCTTAATCAAGTCGGAAAAACTGTTATAGCTATACCCTTTTATTTAAGCGAGCAAAAAAACTAGTGTAGTAAGCCGTGGCGTAGTTGTTAGTGTATCGGACTGCCCTACGCCGAAGGTTCTGAGTTCGATCCCCGACTCCACTTTAGTTAGTTCTTTCCCGGGGTAGTGGCTCTTGCGAGGAAGTGACAAATCCTCCAAGAGTAAATAATGTCACGGAAAGTGCTTGTCTGTTAGTAGTTCGGATTCGGCGGTAAATTGCAGGTCCATTCCATTCCCAATGCAGAATATCAACGCACACACAGGAATGGTTGAGATAAAAAAGCAAGGTATGCTGAATGGGGAAGCCGATTTAACTCATTGGATTTGAATCTGTTCAAGTAATCAACAATTTCTTATATCAGTTTCAATGAGCCAAACACACGCATCTCACCCTTTAACAGCATCATGTATGATCTTTTCCGTAGCCGAACTATTTTTGAATTATTTTTTTTTAGTTTGGTTTAACATTTAAAAGTGACAACATGAATTTTGTTCTTGAGGCATTTTACATTATTGTGATCTGCAGTGGTTTTTCTCAAGCTAACTTGTGCTCCGAAGGATATCTAGATATTGGAGGCATTTGTAGTCCTGTTTGTGCAGAAGAATGTCCTGATACACAAATTTGTGTCGAGCCAAACAATTGCGGTTGCGATGATGGATATCATCTTGTAGGTAGCAAGTAAGTATGTAAATAGTTTTGTTAGTGAGCCATTATACAGGGTGATTCACGAGCGTTGTGCCAAAAAGCTAGCGTGTGTAGGTTGAGTTAAGACAAGAAAAAAATCGTATGGGAGGGGGGGTCTATTCCCCCCCCCCCGTTTAGCCAGGAGTGGCAATTTTCTGAAAAATTGACTTATTTTGTAAAAAAAAAAAATATTTAAAATCAACGGCTTCGTTTACAACACCGTGTTATACTTTTTTAGAAAGCCAAAAAACTGTTTCTTTCATTTTGTTTTTAAATTAAATTGTTTTAACGAATAGTTTAAAAAATATAATTTTTCAAACTCAAAATTTTGAAAATAAAATTTGAAAAAATAATTTTAAAACTAATTTTTTTCAAAATTTTACGTAATTAAGTTTTATTTTTGTTCTCAGAATTCAATACTTCCATTAATCTTTAATACAACCGTATGGCTCTACAACTTTTTGTTGCCAAGGTATTCAAAAATAACCGAACCTACTTCTTCACAAAAACAAGAAAATCTAGCCTTACGGGATGGCACAAGTGATCATTTAGCCAATTGTTTCGTGTTTTTGTAAAGAAGTAGGTTCGGTTATTTTTGAATACCTTGGCAACAAAAAGTCGTAGTGACATACGGTTTTCAGTGTTGGATTAAAGATTAATGGGAGCAATGAATTCTGAGAACAAAAATTATACTTAATTACGTAAAATTTTGAAAAAAATTAGTTTTAAAATTATTTTTTCAAATTTTTTTCAAAATTTTGAGTTTGAAAATTTATATTTCTTAAACTATTCGTTAAAACAATTTAATTTAAAAACACAATGAAAGAAAAAGTTTTTGGCTTTTCAAAAAGGTATAACACGGTGTTGTAAACGGAGCTGTTGATTTTTAATATTTTTTTTTTACAAAATAAGTCAATTTTTCAGAAAATTGTCCCTCCCGGTTAAACGGGGGGAATAGACCCCCCCCTCCCATACGATTTTTTTCTTGTCTCAACCCAACCTACACGCTCTAGCTTTTTGGCACAACGCTTGTGAATCACCCTATAGTATCCAGAAATATTGTCCTTACAAAAGCGGAATACACTTCATAAAGGACAGTTCAATTTTTTACTTGCAATTACAGGTACCTTTACTACAAGGGAAGTTATGGATTTGTGCAAAAAAAAAAATCTAACAATGAAACTTGATATCACGATCATAGAAAAACATATTCTGGAAAAAAATTGGAATATGTTTTCGAATAGTTTAAAAAAAGACGATATTTAAAAAGAAACAAGTCAAGTATACTGCGTTCAATCATCTATAGGGTGGCATCACTGTTTAGCATCAGTAACTGGATAGCAAACAAAATATTTGACAGATGTCACTTAATTGACATGGCCGCAATAAACCGCCAAAACCTTCCAGCCAGTTTGAAAATCTATTATTCAACTTCATTGGCAGCTTAAAATACCTGATAGCTCTTAGTTAATTAATGAAGTGTAGTTTGTAGTAAAGAACTCGTTTTGGCCAAAAGGTTCCATGAAGACTGTAAAATGGTATAAGAGATATTCCAATTTCAAGATGTTTGCGTGTGTGATTTTAGTGACTGTTGAAGAGCGGGCGAGAAGAAACAAGGGGTAGAAAAAACGGCGTAGAAAAGAAAAACTGTTCTCCTTTTCCATATCTACCAACCTGGCATGTTGACGGGTTTTTAACTTTTGTTTTGAATTTTTTGTCTTTCTCTTTTCATGTTCAAGTGATAAAGTCTTGGAAATTTTTTGACACATGGTTGGTTTAGTTTCTGTGTAATATAGTACATGTATGATAAATGTTTGAGTTGCGTGTGTTTAAAAATTGTTATTCGTATGTTTAATTTCATGGCGGGGTTAGTTGTAACATTTGTCCAGGGTACATTGCAACATATTGCGCAGCTTCTTATTGCTTTTATTTTATTTTTAATTCCAATAGTGGTATATGCGTATTAAACTTTAATATATTTCTGAGCACGAAGAGCCATGTTACAACTAACCCTATATAAAGATTGAAACACTTCGATATAACCTTAGTTTGGCTAACTTATTTAAAAAAAAATTCGAAGGAACATCGTTTTTAGTGAAAAATGTGGTTTCAACAAACAAATGTATTAAATTGCGCGCTTTTCATAATTTTTACTATACAGGGTGTCTCTTAATTAATTAATAAAAATGTTTTTTATTAAAAAAAAATCGTTCTACAGTGAGGGGATTTGAGAAAAGGCTTACCTTGGTGTAACCTGACACATGTTAACGGCAATTGCGCTGTTTGTATACCTCATAATGATAGGAACTTCGTTAAAGCTTTTATTTTGAAGAAGCCTTTGTAATTTCGTTTTAAATTAATTCATATTTTGTCTCAGTCTTGAGATATTCAGTTTGTAGCCTGTTGCATTTTTCATGGCCTGCGAATTTTTTAACTTTTGGGTACATTTTCTCAATATTTGTTGGGGAAATTTTTTAAACTTAAAAAAGTAGGAATTGTATTTCTCTTTCTCTGATTCAATATTTCTTTCTCCCTCTCGCTTGCATTTCCTTCCATTTAAAAAAAAAAGTAACGCTTATCAATTATACTTCTTCCAGGTGTACGAAAAAGTGTGAGCCTAAATTCTTTCTCATCAACGATACGTATTGCCAACCCTTATGTCGGCACAAGTGTACAAATGGCTTTTGTGCTGCACCGGACACCTGCCAATGCAACTCTGGATATCAGCTTAATCCACTAAGCAAGTCATGTGAACCGATTTGTAATGAAACCTGCGGCAGCGACGCTTATTGCTTAGCTCCAAATAAATGCGCTTGTAAGTCGGGCTTCCACGGAAATGCCATGATAGCCTGTCAACCATGGTGTCTGAGCGATTGTAAGAATGGCGAATGCATTGGACCTAACAATTGTGTTTGCCACGAAGGCTTTGAAAAATATAACATGGTTTGCATTCCATTTTGTAGCAATGGATGTAGATTTGGTGATTGTTTACCTGGTGATAATTGTCAGTGTTGGGAAGGACTCAAATTTAATAAAATAACTGGAGAATGTGAAGACGTTCCTATTGATATCACACAAATTTTTGGGGAAACAACGAGTGAAACTTCGACATCAATTGCTGTTTCTTCATGTTCAAATAACTGTCACAATGGGTTCTGTACATCTGTTGGAACCTGTCAATGCAATCAGGGTTTTGTTAAGGCTGGCTCAACTGATTGCCAAGTTTCCATTCAAAACGATTCATTTAGTAATGAGGACTGCATTGAAGAAAGTATTTGTCAGAATTACTTGAGTTCTAGTACGGAACTGACATCTTCAAGTAGTGATTATGACTCCATTCACGCAATTTCCACGACAGATGATGTCAATTTGAACTGTCAAAATGGATGCTGGGGCGGGTCTTGCACTGATGGAATTTGTCAATGTCAGGAAGGCTTGGTCTTAGATCACCACACAAACGACTGTATAATGCCATGTGAGCACAATTGTAAAAACGGTGTGTGTAATCAGGAGAATATGTGCGAATGCAATCAAGGCTTTGTCCTACAAAATGGCTCTGGATGTGTTCCGCAATGTGGGAGAGGTTGTGTCAATAGTATTTGCGTAGCTCCAATTCATTGTGAATGTTTTGAAGGTGACATTTCGAAGCTGCATCTTTCTTCAGCTCTTAGCTGTCTTCCAACCTGTGAGGGTTCCACAGGGGATTTAGGCTGTTTAAATGGCACTTGTGTAGCAGTTAACAAATGTCAATGTGACGATGGATTCGTTCCTAAGCCAGGTAATCCATTTGAATGCGTTTCCGATTACGTACACCAGGATTTCGTCCGGAGGAAAATCTTTTATACAATACTATGGTCAATTTTGCTATTAGCGTTGGCAATAATTATTTTGCTAGGATTTCTTGCACAAAGACGAATAAGACGCGTCAGTTATAATGTTGACAAAATTGGTAAGGGAATATATAATTTGTTTTTAATAAATCATATTCTTATCATTATTTTTTTTTTTTTTTAGAAAAGTACCGTTCAACGGTTATGTTCCAGAATTATGATCAATCAGAGTGTGTTTTGTAAAAATATTTTACATATTTTTTTATTGTTTCAAACCGTAGTAGAATCAGAACTAAGTCATATTTTGTACTTATTTGCACTTAATTGTAAAATTAAAAACTTTATTTTAAAAAATTCAAAATTTGTAAAAATGATTTTTATTGTTTTGTTGTGAAAATTATTTCATCTTTTAAGAAAACGGCACTAAGCTGACTCGCAAAGATATGTTTACTTTTTTGACGTCGAAGAAACGTTTTATGCAACGCTATTCCGCTTAAGGACGACACATAGGGTGTAATGCCTTAAACATGCAGCAAATACAGCTAACTTATGAGAGAAAACAAACTCAACATTCACAACAAGAAATCACATTTTTAATGTGACCTGTCAATATTCTTTTAAAAAAAGAGAGCGTCTATTCATACGCACCATTTTCATCAGTTTGGACAGTTTCTCCAACATTGACACAGGTTGAATTAGACTCCTATCAATCAACTGGAAGTACCCTAGGGAGCTTAAATTTGTATTCAGTATAAATTTTTGTATCGAGACTTTGTTAATTTTGTTGTCGTCATTACACTGTCATGATTTATGACATACAATGTCATCGCAATGACATGCAACACAATGACAATGACCCGCTTTGACCACTATCAATACTTTGAAAGTTGATGGTGACCGCGCTAATCGAAGTAATTGAGTCATCGTGACTAAAAATAAAATGCACGACTGGGTCGCACGAACTTGCTTTAATGTGAGATAGTGGTCTTGGGGCTTGAAATTTTGATAAAAATAAATTTTTCAAAATTCTTAAATAAATACTTAAACTAATTTGAGCTGACAAAAAAGAACGCCATTTAATTTCTTAGATAAATTTGAATTTATGAGAATAAATGTATAAATGCGGTTTTTAAGAAAAAAGTTTTTCCAGTTTTTTTTTTCAAAAAAGCCAGTTCATAGGTATTCAGCAAATACATTTATTTACAATTTTGGAAAAAAAAAATTTAATTCGCAGTTTCCAATGCTTTATAAATTACAAAAACAATATTTTTTTAAAATAATTGGTATACAGTATGAATTGAGCTACCTACACCTATATATGTGTGAAATTTCGAAAGTATCGGTTGAGCCGTTTAGAGAAAGTCGAAAGAAGAAAAAAAACCGTCATATGAAGAGTACTATTTTTAGACATTTAAAAAAAATGTACAGCCATATGACTGGTCGTATGTAAAAAGCTGCACTTATTTTTACTTGCGATTTACTCTATTACTATTACTATTTTTTTTTTTTTTGAGTTTAAAAAAAAATTGGCATACCTACTCAAAAAAATGGAATATATTTTGGAAAAGTTTTTCAAAAAAAACTATTTTTTGAAAAAACTGGTCGAACGATTTTGAAAAAAAAATTCTTCAAAATAAACAAAATCATATGGCTTTCTTCATTTTTCCAAAAAACGTGTCAATTTATTGATTTTTAAGTGATGAATAAAATTTCATATTATGTAGTTTGTTTCCTGCTTTGTTTCCAAAATCTCAAACCCCAATACCACAGTCTCACATTAGAGCAAGTTTGTACGACCCAGTCGTGCACTTTATTTTAATTCATGTCTTATGACTTAATGTTTTTTTAATTCATAAGTCACCCATTAACTTGTGAGTTAAAGCCAAGCTTAAGCTAAGAAATGACTAAAGTACTTGCAAATATATGCTTGACACAAAAGGCTTTTCTGTTCTTAATTGCTGCGAGAATTGCGAGCTGAGGAATCGAAGCTTTGACGCGATTTCTTGTGGGTGTAAGCTACTCAATTTGACTTTTCATTCAATTTATTAGCTCTTTTAAAAAAATTCCATTTAAAGAGTTTTCGATACCCGATTGACCGTAGATGTAAGAACCAAAGGCAAACACTATTGATCGATTTGTGACCCGTTAGGATTCCAATCAAAAGGAATCGGTGTTGAGTCCTGCTTAGCCTAACCATTTTTTTTTTTTTTTTTTTTTTTTTTTTTTTTGAAATTTCCAGGCTTGGATTTCTCGAATTTAAACAGATGGACGCATATGGCCGTTTTTCAATGGGTGATAAGGAATGTGACTCTTTAGCCTGTTTTAGTTCAATTTTCCTTCTACTTGACTTGCCAATTTGAAGAAAGATTTCCGACATTTCGTATGTCATGCAAGGGCAAGAAATGTTTATTCGGACTTAGACCCTTTAAGTGGTGACTTTTCAATGAAGCCATTGTTGGGACACAGTCGTTGCAATGACAAGTTAACCAAAAAATCAGTAATTGTATCCTATCAACAAGGACAGGTTGACTATACAAGGTCATTGAAAATAAGCACTGCGATGAGCCAAAAATGTGTTTCATTGTGCTTGTCATTCTAGACATCAGTGAAAGGACAGCAATTCACCACGGCTATTACACGACATGACAATAACTACTTCATTATGACGTCAGAATGCCATTGAGTGGAACTATTTCGTTTGATGAACGCACCCTCAACTTATGGTCGGTTGACAACCGATTTCTGCAAAGAATTGAAGCTTGGTCATATAAAGCAAAACTTTGATCCCTAACACGAAATTTTTTAATGTGTGGCAAACTTCAGTGTTTGCAGTTGTTATTAGATCACCTTTCTTTAGTAGCTCAAAAATAACTCCATCATTCAAGTCTTTACTAGGTTCAAATAGGTTAAAAGACATTAAAGTCATCATTGCATCGCCTAAAGCTAAAAAGTCTAAACTAGCATCACATGCTTCACTTGGTGTTTCCCGTTTCACACCGAACAAACTAATTGCCTTTGTCAAAATTTGAAAACATTAAATTACGAATACCCCATCCTTCGAAGCCAATCGGAGGATCTAAGCAGTCAAAACATCCAACACTAAAACGTTGTGGTAAGCCAACAAAAGAGGTGCTTGTTAGAAAACCGTTTGAAATCCGCTCACAGAAGTGGAAAACACTTCATTACAAAATCTATAAGCGAAATCCGAATACCCAACAATAGGCACCACACATTATGACGTCGAAAACATTTTCAGTATACATAGATTTATAAAAGGCTTCCACATTATTTGGCGTGTAATATCCCTCTGGCATGCGATCATAAAATGAAAACACCCACTGAGCAGGAGCACATTTATTAGGAAGAACATAACATATTCAAAAACATAGAAACCTTAAAAAATAGGGAATTTTATTTGAGTAAACTAATCCCAGACAAACACGCGAGTCTTTCAATTTGCAAAATTATCATATACCAATATGTGTGTATGTACTTCAAACGCCATCATCAGGCCTAACCATAAACAAGGGAACACATCATCAGGTACTACACAGGTAACTTTTGTTTTTATTTTTTGTGTACCCTATTCCATGAAATCAGTATATTATTGTAAAGGGTGTTTTTCAGATGTGTGGTTTTCAATCTGGCAATACTTTTTTCGGAGTTGGTCTTTTTGACAGCTGTCACTTGATTTATGCTCAGTTTGGTTTGCCATTTCATAATAAATGGACTTACTCTTGCACAACTTTTGCAAAGCGTGCAATTTTATTACCAAAATAATGGTTCGGTTCACATGACGCATCACGCGCTGCGTCCAATATTCGGTCGACATAATCACCCGGGAATTTATTTGAGATAGCCGGAGTGCCTACTACTTGCCCGAAATCATTTTTAAAACATAATGGCAAACCATTATCTTTATAATAAAGTTAAATGCTTAGCATAACATTAAATTATATGAGTTTTATTTCTTCTTGAAAACCACACGTCTTAAAAAACACCCTTTATTTTGTGTGGAGATTGTTACACAGAGAAATAATACCGTTAGGAATAGAAAAGTATAAATTGTGTTGTATATTCTGACTCATCGCTAGATTGATGTCACAACGCTTTAATCTTGCCAATGCAAGCTTTCGATTAATCTTCTCTCAATTAAATAAAAAATATTTTAGTTTGGGCGTGGCTGACGCCCATTGTTCATACAAAACTACCGATTGTGTTCTTATAAAATAATGATGCTTACGTATATTCGAACAAAAAACCTTAAAATTGTGGGTATTAGTTGTACATACACATCTTGTGTAAAAAAGAAAAAAAAATTATTTTGGGTGTGGCTGACGCCCAATTTTCATAAAAGAACACAAAATATAGTTTTCAAAGCTTAAGCTACCAATAATTTATTTTAACCAGTTTTCGCGTTTTTTTGTATGAACAAAATTTGTTTTTGTGTACATTTTTGTTTTAATACGCCCACTTTAAAGGGCGTGGTTTTTATAAAACACATGATTTTATTCGGGTTGTATTGTTGAACAACTAATCGATTAAGCTGTAGTTTTAAACATATGCTTTAAAATTGACTAACGATCAAAGCTCACACGCCCACTTTTAAGGGGCGTTTCTGTTAAAACTCTTAATCTGCATTAATGTTTTCTTACTATCGGCCGCAGTTTTTAAGTAAGATGATGAGGGTTTGTGTTTGTATTCCTTGGTTACTTAGCAAAGTGTGGTTCAGGAATCACTATTTCCATCCAAAACCGAATTTTTAAAAATTCAAGTTATGTCATGTTTTGTTCAAATCGATTTGAAAGCCTTAAATTGAATGCCACTAAGCTCATAGTAATGATTTTGACTTGGCAATAAAAAGTTTAATCTTTGGGCGTGGCATACGCCTTTTTATTGTATTTTTCCTGTCTGCTATAGAAGAATTTTGTTTCTGGAACATGACAGCGCAGCGGCTGGATGCGGGAGCGAACGTCTACACATAGAAAAAGTAGGGAATAGGGTATCCAACAGTTTGTTGCAAACGTACTGTAGCTCTCGCTTATGTTTTTTTTTTTTTTCTGGAAGGACACTTCAAACATGCACCATAAGCATAGGTTAGATATGTATGTGTAGTGTGAACGTATGTAAGCTCAACCTCGTTGATTTCTCTTTAATTGCCTTTAAAACAGGGGAACACAATTTGACGGCCAGACAAAGCTCTCGCTCTCGGTCAGGGATAATGGGTTGGGTAACCTGGTGTTGAGGAACTTTTCTCTATCACGATTATTCTGCCCTCGGCTGCGTGCTTGAGATGGGAGCACCAAACTCCCTCTCACTGAACAACATTATATACGGATTCAAGTGCAAGAAACGAAGACTATGACTATGATGATGACGACGACGATGTTCAAATAAATGTGAAATAATATGTGCTGGCAATGGCAATGGCAATAGCCGAAGTGAGGACTCATTTTTTTTTTCGTTCTTCTGAACAGGCTTTGAGGTCAAGAGTGTTTGGGCATTTTTAATGACATCTGCATATCAACAAATATCACTTTTCTATATGTGATGAAGGCGTTTGGGAGCGTGTTTTCGAGCAAGGAAATCCAGGGCCGCATTTGGAAAATGCAGGATTTAAGGATTTTAATCAGGGAACTGTCAATGCAATCAACAAGTGGCAATAAAGGATGCTCACAAACGAAATGAAACCCAAAACCCTTTTAGGTTGAAAATTAATGTGATATAGGTGATGCAGGAACAACTAAACAATTTCAAAACACAGCTTTGCTAAACTGAATTCCGAAAACTTAGGAACAAACAAAAAAGTTTTTATTAAAATTGAGGCCGAAACTGCACCAACTCCTGAATATCCCACGTAAGAAGCTAGACAAAGGGACACTTGAATTCTGATGGTGCGTACAAAGTACACATATCAGAAGTGAAAGTTCTTTGGCAAACTAATTTTTAAGTCTCATTTATATTTATACTTATCTGAAGCCTTAGATTTTCGAGACTTAGAGGGAGGGAAAAAGGAAGATATGTTGTCATTAAAATATTAAAAGTGTCGACAATTAATACAAATTATAAATTTATTTTTTTAATTTTATAATTTATTTCTTCGATATTGTCATTATTGAAAACTCGAATGACGAATTGTAAATATTAAAACTTCCTAACCTTTAAACGAATTAGCCTACAAAATTAACAAAAAGATAATAAATATATTACTTACGAGGTTACGACTTACAAATTTATCACAAAATGTTTATTTACTAAATTTAGCTCACTGTATACTAATGATTATTTAAATAAATAAAAGAATCGCAGTTTACTGCACAAACAAGATGTTATTCGACAGAAATGCTAATATTTAACTACTAAACGAATACATCAACCAATAGCGTGTATTTTTTCTAGATCTCCCTTACTCTCACCCATTTGGAAGCTTAATATTCCCCACAATTAAGCTCATTTTTTTTTTGCACCGCATCAACCAACCAGTGCAGGTTCTTACCCGCCTAACACATTGTAAGGTCGCATTTGGCAACACCACAGATACTTAGAATATTTGCGATGATTACGATATTCCAGAATTCCAGTAAACTGAACGAAGAACATCACCGAAGATGATAAGACGAATAAGTGGAATCTGAGATCTCGCGGAAAATGCTCGATCTCTTTTGCCGCCAACCTGAAACCACTAAAGACGTCTCAAAGAACACGAATCGCGCCGACTTACTTATTGATTCCTTTCTAATATTAAACTTAAACTACTTCTAAATGAATTCTTTCTCAAATTAATTAATAATAAAATAATTATAACGTCTAATAGTGTTTTAACCTCTACATACACATCACATTTTTCATATCAACCTTCCAGCGCTAATTTAACCACATACCAAGTCACATGCCTGCTACCCGACAATCTGTTTAAAACCATCAACCGCCTGACAGTGGATATGCAGAACCAGTTTGTGATATTATAAAACTAACCTATAGCTATCTCTCCCCATGGCACTGTGCGTGATGCGACGTTCGCTCTATCTCACTCTCTCTCTCTCTCTCTCTCTCTCGATCTTTCTCACTCGCTTGCTCCCTACTCTCGCTCCATGGCTATGTGCTTCATGCTAAGTTAGCCCTTTCTCACTCTCTGTCAATCGGTCTCAATCGCTCTCTCGATTTTCTGGGACGGAAGTCGCGCTTATTTCCGCATCATCAGTAAACATTTTACCCTCATGCGACTTAAGAAGTTTCACTTCAAAAAACTTTAGTCAGAAACACGGACTGACAGATTTTCAGCCACGGTGTTACTCATACATTTTTTGATAACATTAACCCAATAAAAAGGAAACCTAGGATCTCGGGGCAAGAAAATAAATCCATCCCTGTGTACTTGTTATTATTATCATCATGTATTCGTGCTGCGCCAGCATCAAAACAGAACTCAAATCAAACGAGGAGAAAGAGGCTTCCACAATAATTTTTTTTTTTGGCTTCACATTTGCAGCAGCAAGCGGAGTCAAGTGCAGGTACAACTGGAGTTGGAGTGTATATGTATATAGGTATACATATATGAGTCAAGTGCTGTCCTCCAAGTTTTCTTTCAAGAGCAGATCGAGGAATGTCAAGGATAGCTTAAGGAAGGCTGAACGGAAGAATACATTTATTTATAAACTGTCACACATGACAAGATGTGTCATGAGTGTGATGCCATGCAGGGATGCAGGCAAAGTCAAGCACTACACGGAGAGAATTTTTAGATCAGATCAAGAAAAATGAGCTGCAAATCACAAAAATCTTATGCAGTTTCTCACCCTAGCTCGGGGTTTTGTAAATTACGACTCCTTGTTCGCAATTTTCAAAATTGAACGAAATGAAGATATTGACACTCAAAAATAGCAAATTACCACTTTTTTGGGTCAATAATCCGATCCTGAGAAATAAAACATTGCCATCGCGAATCGAAAATTGATCCAAATTTGTATCAATTTTATATTTACTCGATTGTAAATTGCAAAAAGCGAGTCGTAGATTTCCATCTTTTTGTTTTGAATCAAAAATATGTTTTTGAAAAAATGAGTGGTAAAGTCGTAAATTGCAACCCCATCTTACTCAATTTGTAACAAATTATATCGCTTTGAGAGAAGCAACGTTTTCTATTTATTGGAAAGCATTTATTATTATTTATTGAAAGATGTAACTTTTACTTACTTGGCTGATTCTAGGAATCGAACTCGAGACCCTCTGCATACCAACCAAGCACACATCTACTAGGCCATGGTGATGCATCCAAGTGGGATATCAAAATTAATAATAAGAAGCAACCTGAATATGAGTAACATTTTAGGGGTGTTTTGAATTAAGATTATGTTTTATTGGCGAGAAAAATATACCTAGTCGTCTTATTTTGGACGTCTAATGTACAATTTCTTGTGATGATTATTTGAGTAAAGGTAAGAAAATGTATATTATTGTGTAGTTGAAATTCAACCTTGTACTCCCTATGTACATAATAGAACTACAAAAAGGCATTTATTGGAGACAAGCGATGCCAGGGCCTAATGACTTATATTCTGAACGATTCCTGTATGTGCGTTTATATTCTGGTGGAATCATTTCCCGCTGAATCCGAATGGCTTACAAAGTTCCACTTTTAATATTAACCAGATTTATTTTTCGAGGATTTTACATTTCCTCAAAAGAGACAGTACAAAAAAAAAAAAGATAATTATTAGTTCGAGGCAGGGATCGAACTCCGGACCTTCGACGTAGCCGTCAGACACACTTGAGTTGATTTTAACACTCAGTGAATGTAAATCACGAAAAAATTGTAGCAAATCCAGATTGGTAAAAAGTAGAAATGGAATTATTGCCTTGAAGTAGTAAATTGCGACAAAAAGGTTGTAATTTACTTTGAAGGGCACAAGCTTGAATTATAACTTTTAATTGTAAATCTCAACTTAGGAATTGTTGTAATTTGAGATGAATTGAAAGTTAAATTGCCAATTTTTATATCAGTTTCGAATCAAAGCGCCGTGATTTACAAAAAAAAACATGTTTTGTAAATTGCAACTGAATATTTCGCAATTGGTGATTTTTCAATTCTCTCCGTGTAAGCAAGCAGGCAAGAGTATTAAAGAAAAGAAGCTTTTAATTCTGATGGCAGGTACTAACTATATATTTGTAGGTAACCCGATTATGCTGATGATGTACAGAATGACTAAGTGTCAAAAACTAATAAATGATTCAACATTGAGGACTCAAAGGAAGCTATAATAAGAAGAATTTTGATTTACGAAAACAAATATTTTATGGTATAAATTAAGGCTTTCGAAAAGTATGAATTCGAATCCATATTGGCTGATATAAATACTTTGACATAGAAATGTGTTTTGCGTACTAATTTAACTTCACTCTGATGCAATGGTTGGTTCATTAATTTTTCATCACTGATTGGTCACACTTAAAAAATAAAAATGCAATAAAATTGAAACGTGTCCTTGGCTATAATTATAATAAATATGTAGGTTCAACAATCTGATGAAAAAAAAAAAAACTTAACTGGCGCCCAACACAGGACAAGTTTACAATTATTGTCCGTGATTACCGACCCCGACCTTCAAAAAGAATTTAGGTTACGTGGTAGCGAAAACCACTCAAATGGAACACATGCAAATTTACAGGCTCGAAAATCTCTTCCACGAAAAGCAATAAAAGTTAATTTTATGAATAGGATGGACGGCAAACAGTCCGGGATATGTGTCCTTTTTTTTTATAACTATTGGCTACATAAGCTCCATAATGAATGTGAGTTCACTAAGGGCGATGGCTATATAGTATATGCGTTGCGTAGGTCCACTTACTTGATTATTTATGTTTTCAGGGCCTGCGTTCGCTCCCAGCCCATAAACAAACTCTCAAGGACCCAGTCACGAACGTAACGGAATGGAACGACTCTCCGAATTTTATGCGAAGATAATGATTGTCGAGGCTTAAACGTGTCATGTTCAATTCAGAGTTTTGTTAGTTAGCTTCGGTTTTGGCTTTGATGTGGTTAAACAAACGATACACAAACAATATATAGGTTAGGTTTAAGGTATACACACAAGGATCGGGAGTTGTGTTTAGCTTCTGGATGTTATTGTCAGCAATTGCCACACTCCAACACGCCAATGCCAACGCCAACGCAACTTTGAATAAGCAAAATGGATTTTCGAATTATAAATGACTGACAGTATTTAATATGATTTATTGCTCTCAGTCTAGAAATGAAATTAATAGCTTTGTGTGGTAATGTGTGTGTGAATTTGTCATGGAATTGGTGTAGTTGTTTGTGTAATTAGAATTTATGATTTCGATTTGAAATCGAGACAAATAATGAATGTTAAGGTAGGCAAATCATTAAATATGGGATTGGAGCTTATGCCGGATAAATGTGTACGTTATAGAAAACAAAGTTTTTGAATTTGACATTTCAAACGAGTTGTTAATGAATATTTGAACAACATAAAAGCGTGTTTAAAATTGTTTGAGAACATTAAAATTTGACCGAGTTAAAATTTTAGGAGGTTTTAATCTGAATAAAAAAAAGAGAATTACTTTTTTAAATGTAAAGTTCCGCCACCACCAGCTGCCCAATCCACAAAAAATAAGACCGCCTAATCTCTGAGCGAACTATAGAGTTATAACCAAATCTTCACATAATGGCGCTGGAGAAAATAATGTCAATTCCTAAAGAAATCTTAAGAATTAAATATCCCCCCCTGTTCGTCGATACGATATTAAGGCCGTCTACCTCTATGTTAAAAGAGTTAAACTAAATATATCAACTTCCGAACTTTGACAGTTACGAGCGGCCATCTTGTTGAAGCTACATTTTGTCAAATTGGTTGGCATTTATTCAGTGTGTTTTGCCAAATCAAAATGGACGGATAAAGCGTTCAACAACACATGCAAATAATAAAGTTGTTTCATCAAATGTTCGGGCAGTTTTCCGCTCGATTAGCCTATTGTACGGTCGCCATAATCGTCCTACCGAGTGGACTATTCACAGTGTGGTGGATAAATGTGAACTGGCCACCAAGATCGTGTGATAGACTTTTTCCTGTGAGGTTTCCTAAAGTCACAGCTCACAGGTCTATGCGAACAGGACACATATTCAAAAAATGTCGATGATATCTCACACACACTTTGTTTTATTTAAATTTAAAGGAAGGAAGCGCTTAATGAAAGACCCTTTACATCGTACCATATCCTGCTAAACTGATACGGAATATCAGGATGATGATGGAGAATGTTCGTTATTCCGTCAAAGTTGTTGGTGGGACTCTACTGAACATAAACTGTGAACACAAAAAAGTTTAGGAGTTTTTCAATTCCAGCGCCAAACACCTCGCTTAATAATGGCAATATCCCATCCAGAACAATAAAATGCACGACTGGGTCGCACGAACTTGCTCGAATGTGTGACAGTGGTTTAGGGGCTTGAGATTTTGATAAAAATAAAATTTTCAAAATCCTTAAATAAATACTTAAACTAATTTGTGCTGAAAACAAAGTAAGCCATTTTATTTCTTGGATAAATTTGAATTTATGAGAATAAATTTATAAAAATCTGTGGAGCGGTTTTTGAGAACAAAAGTTTTTTTTGAAAAACTTTTTGAAAAAAATTTTCAAAAAAAATTCAAAAACGCCAGTTCATAGGTATTCAGCAAATACATTTATTTATAATTTTTAGAAAAAAAATTAACAAGCAGTTTTCAAAATATTAATTTAAAAATTTTTTTTTTTTAAATGCTTTTAAAAATAAAAAAAAAATATTTTTTCAAAAATATTGGTATGCAATATAAATTGAGCTACCTACAGCTATATGTGTGTGAAATTTCGAAAGAATCGGTTGAGTCGTTTTCGAGATAGTCGAAAGCACAAAAAACGGTCCTATGGAAAGTACCGTTCTTAGCCATTTTTTAAAACTTTTTTTTCAGCCATATGATTGGTCGTACCTAAAAAGCAACACTGATTTTTTTAATTAAAAATCGTTAGAGCCGTTTTTGAGAAAAATAAGCTTTAACGTAACGGTTGTATGGCAGGTACCGTTATTTTTTGAGCTAAAAAAAAAATTTCAATTTCCCCTCTGTACAATACTTAAAAAAGTCTATATACCAAGTTTGAAGCAATTCGGCCCACCCGTTTGGGCTGTAGGTCTCTATACATACAGACAAACAGACAGACAGACAGACAGACAGACAGACATACAGACGGACAGAATTTTTAGACCATCTTTTTTCGTCTTTGCTATCATCGTAATGTCATGTTTGATTGTTATGTCAATTGGCTGCCTTAGAGCTGCGATGTGAGCCCTTTGAACTTTCTTTTTTGTGAGGAACCGTGAAGAACCAAATGCTATGCCAACAATCAGGAAACGATTCAAGAACTTAAGGCCAATATAATCCAAGCAATCCATAAGCTACTGCTACAGCCCGAAACCATCAACAAGGTCTAGGAAAATTCTAGTGACAAGATGTGACTGTGAAGCCAGTCGAGGCAGCCACTTGAACGAAGTTGTGTTCCATAATTAATAGGAATGTTTGCTACCAATAAAGTCAGAAAGCTTGGACAAAATACAATTTTGTTTATTTTATTGCATTTTTAAAAAGAAGAAAAGAAAAAGCTTCTTGTATTTGGCCCACCCTTTATGTGTGACTATACTCTATTCGAGTAATTTGTTCAGTACATGCCTTATGAGGGAGCTTTTTATCTACCAATGATGCCTGCAGGTAATCCTAATGGCAAACTAAAACAGAAACTGCCTCTGAAATTAAACCCAAACCACTGAACTAACACAAGAATTGTTGTTGTGATTTTCTATAAATTTGTCCGCATCCATAACCTTTCAGTTTGACTACAAAAAGCAGACTAATTTTTTTTTTTCGTTTTGCTTAGTATAACAAAAACAACCCTCATCGTCATCGCACAAAGCACATCTAAAGGTGTTGCCATTATTTAAAAAAAGGGATCTCCCTACTGCATTTCTATGTTGAGATTTGGATTTTGTAGCTTTTTCAGCTTTTGATTGAAGGGAGGTGTTGTCATTTGATTTAATTTTTGTATCCTTTCTCAATAACCGCTTGGTGGTGTGGAAAAAGATAAATAATTTTTGATTTTTTGTTTTAAATCAGAAGATGGTAGCCCTAATGTACAATTTACTCGATTTGCGGCAATTTATTATGCAAAGTACGGAAACCCTGTGAGAGCTTTAACTTGAGACCGATGTATGCAAGCCAATATAGCCAGACTGAGAGGCAAACGTCCTATCTTCCCTGTAGTGAACAAATTACTCGAATAGAGTATAGAAGACTACACTCTCTATATATGTATATGTAGGGTAAAAGCGGGTGCGATGGCGCAGCGGGGGAGATGGCGCATCTTAAATATCTATTACATTTATCACCATTTATTTTAGCATCCTTTATTAGTCCCGGTTTGTTGTGAGTCGCTGGCTAGAACCCAGTTGGCTTTGATACATCAATACTTGAACAAATGTGTAGGCTATGCACTTACTATTAAAACTCTGCTATAGTGCCACTTGCTTTTTGTGTGTGCTTATGAATAGGAAATATATAGAAAGGGGGCATAGTTTTTGTCGGGTGAAATGGCGCATTCCGTACTCAATATTTTACATTTGTGTAGTATTCGTAGTACCCCGTGGCGTAGTGGTAAGTGTGTCGGACTGCTACGCCGAAGGTTCAGGGTTCGATCCCTGACGTTGCCACCTGCCTCTTGCGAGGAAGTGACAAATCCTCCAAGAGTAATTAATGTCATGGAAAGTGCTTCTCTGTTAGCCGTTCGGATTCGGTGGTAAATTGTAGGTCCCTTCCATTCCTGCAGAATATCAACGCACACACAGGAATGGTTCACAGGCCCCGGCCCACTTGGAGCTGTTGTGCCAACAATTTATTTTTTATTTTTATTTAGTATTCGCATATGCGCCATCCTAATTTTTGTGTGTGAATAATTTTGGCGATTTAAATTTTGTTTTTGGGAAGACACAATATTGAGGTTGAGGAGGTTTTAGTTATTAAAATTAAATGTTTTCAAGGTTTGCACCTAGGTTGTTTTTATTAGTTCGCTGATACCCGTAAGTACACGTTTTAGCTTAAAATTAAAGTGATTTTCAAATAACGATGCCACCAGTTTATAAAGCTCGAGTATTGAACACCGAAGAAAATACTTCCTTATATTTGTAATTAAAAATATAAATTTCTTTAAACCTTATCTTACATTGGATATTAAATAAAAAATAGTTCTGCATTGTTGAAAAAATAAAATGTTATTTAGTGTGAAATATATTGTAAAAACAAAAAAGGTGTACAGTTTCACCCGCTTTTACCCTAAGGCGAACATGCTACCAGGACTGAATTATGTATTGTAATGACTTCTGCACAACTTGTATGGGTGAAAAGAATATCATATTTGTTCCTCGAGGATTCCCGGTAGGTATTTCACATATCATTAAATTCCTAAGTAAGCCTCAAAATAATTGGCTTTAATATATTCCCGATTGGATTTAAGAATTTGCTTCCATCATCACATTGAAGCAACACAACTAGTACTTACAAACAAAAAATATCGAAACAGAAAAAGTCAATAGATATATTATTTAATGCATTAAAGCCGATATTATAAAAGCACTAGGATCCCATCATAATCTATAACAGCAAGAGCAACCATGAGTCAAGCAAAATTTTATCAAAATACATTCAGCGCAACCATACTTAGCCCCATACGTGCACAATAAAGGACGTTCTTAGTATTTTGTCATACAGTTGCTTCAACAAGCTGTACAATGTACATACATTTTATATTGCTGGATTATTTTTGGATGGCTGAGATTTATTTTTGACAGATGTTTCACTTCAAATTTTGATATATAATCATGAGCAAGCACTTTCCAAAAAAGGACACTCAAGGGAAGGGAAAAGTGATGGTGGGTATGTTGTGTGGTGCTGTGTGCATGCAGTGTTATCCTTGTGTCTTCTCAAAGTGCCGAAGAATGATTTCAGTTTTCAGCGTATATCCATATGTATGGTTAGATGTAAGGCAAACCTAATGTTGACAACACAAGGGAAAGCGGATTTGTGGGTGGAAAATTATGTAGATTATGTGTGTATAGGGAAGGAGAAAAAGCAACACCAGGAGTTATGGAATGTTCTCATCTAACTAACAACAAGTGTTGTAAAGGTGGTACCACATGGTGTAGGGTTGGCATTATGTTAACATTCTTATGAGATTTGTGTAAATGTTAATTTTGTAAATTTTCAAAACATTTCATTGTCGTATTTTTTTGCTATGTTTTTTTTTTTTTTTTTTTTGAATACGAAAGATTTTGGAAGAGATAAAAAAAATTTAGCAAGCGATTTTGTGAAATGAAAAATTAAAAAAAAAATATATGGAACAGTACCTAATGATTGAAGAATTCCGTGAAACATATGGTTTTGAAGGCTGTTCTTTAAAAGAAAAATTGAGTACTGTAAATAAAATCAAGAAAAAGGCCACAAGCTTTCATCACTCAACAAATTCGTGTTTTCTATTGAAATTAAAAAGGGGACATTCATTTTCTAAGTTTTAACAAAAAAAAAACTTAAAAAATGTTGGATTTTTTCAATAAAAAAAATTCACTTCACGACTTGGTAGCATGTACTTGCTCTGTCGGTACAATAGTATGATGAAAACAAACTTTTTGAGCCATAAGAAGAACTCATTTTTGAAAAATTTGGCAAAAACTAAAAAAAATTAGCTAAAACTGCTAAAACCGATATACGGGAGGTAATATCAAAACAAACCTTTAATATTTGAAATTTCAATGTCATCTTTTGGGTGCTATAAATTTCCGCTTATGGCCAGTTAAATAAAGTTGTTAAAACCAATTTCCGTTATTATAATTTGTAGCCAAAAACTAAAAATGTAGTTTTCTTCGAATCATTCTATTTACTCGTATATTAAACACAAAGTTTAAACAAAATCGTTAAATCCATTTTCGAGAAAATTAGAAAAAACAAAAAAAAAATCGTTTATGGCTTAAATGGTCGTAACGAAAACCAGGTTTAAACTGCTGTTTTTCAAATGGCCGCAAGCAACGGCTTCTTCTTAGTTTTCAGTGAAGCCTTTATAAAAGGTGGCTCCCATACAACGAGGTGTTGAGTAGGAAACGCTCTACCAAAAGGCTAAATATGCTCTTGCCGTAGGATGTAAGGAAAAAAGTTATTGAGGTTAAATCAGAGCAAGGTCGAAAAATTTTGCATTCACCCCCCCCCCCCTCCTTCTTTTTTTTTCACAGGGCCCTCGAGGACAAACACTTAGCAAAATTGTAATCAATTATACCTGACAAAATCAGCAAGTTTCATTTACTTCCGACCTTTTTCCGACCTGTCGACTGGACTATTCCGGCAATCCTGTTTTTCAGGTTTCATTTTTTCACCTTTTCACATTCGCTTCCAGATTTACATCTCTGTTCTTCGGATGTTGTACTGCAACGTCGGCGTATGATAAGCTCATTGAATTCCGATCAAGAAAGTAGGTATGGTCCAATGGGGAACTATCAAACGAGTGGGATTTAATGCTTCAGGCCAAACTACTTTATCCTGGTTTGTAGGTCGGGAGGTGGAAAACGTAAGAAATGCCTAGATGTTTTTATTTTTGAACAGCTGGATGGATTTTTCTCAAAGTTTTATATATTCGTTATTTTCTTTTTAGTTGGTGTATAGCTATCTGTTGGCAACGCTATAAATTCTTTTGGAACTCAACTTGACGGCGTCTGTCACTTCCTAGATGACAATACATTTTTCTTCTTCCTTTTTAATCTGAACTCTGGTAGCTTTAAGACGTGAAATAAAACCTCGTGGATTTAAATTATAAATTGTTTGTTTATTATATTCTTCCAACAGCATTTTCTGCAATCATCAAAGGATTACAACACTATCGAAGAGTAATTTTTTTATTTCGGTCGGTCACTGAGAATAGATTAGATTAGATTAGAATTGACTTTATTTATATGATAATTCAGGTTTACAATAAATTATAATGTTTGCAAGTCTTTTACGACCTGGTTTTTAGAACCGTCGGTCACTGAGAATATGGGGTTTGTAAAAAAAAAAGCAACGAGACTGGCAACACTGAAGCAAATTGTTTTTTAAGGTTGGTAACTTAAGTGTCTGTTGGATCGTGTTTTTCCTGTTAGATCATCAGCAAACGGCTTCAGATGTTCGCATAAAACGCTGGATAGCATCTTATATGCTAACTTTAAAAGACTAACGCCTTTATAGTTGGCGTAGACGTAGCGGTTACCTCTTTTTTTGTGGATCAGGTAGATTTCAATCATCTGACATGCTATGTAACATAAAGTATAAATAAAGACGTAGTTTTAAAGAGAAGACTTTGGACACCACAAAGCTCCTTAGCGCTTTCAGAGCTAATCTTAAAGCTCAATAATTCAAGAAAGTGCTCTAGATACGCCTTTAGAGAAAATATGGAGCTTACTATATCAGAACTGTTAAAGCTCTATACAAGATATGTAATGAAATAGATGTGTATTAAGAGCACTTTTGACAGCTCTTTCTGCTCCTTTTCTTATTTAGAATAATTCAATATAGAGCTGCGTTCTTTTAAGCAGAATTTGAAATTATATTTTGTGTAAGTATTAGTGAAAACCTTACAAATATAATAATAACAAAATGTATTATTGTATTTGTATTATTATTATTTGTATCTGTAAACTATCTGAGAATTTATAATTATTTGAGTAGGTAAATAAAATAATGAGTGAACGCAATAATAAAATGCTATTATTTGTGCATCGAAGAGGGATTTTAGAGTGCGATTACATTTTTATCTGAAATGTTTATATTTTACTTAGAAATATTACAACGCTCCCCGAAAATAATTTGTTTTAAGTAGTTGATACATTTTTTTTGTTTTACTTTTCATTACAAAAAAAAAAAATAGTTTTACTCATGTGATATTTCATACGGAGTACAAATGTATTAATCTTAATTCATTTCAAACTGTAGTTACTGTACTGCAAAAAATTATTTCATTTGTTTTATAAAAATTCTTAATTAATTCTCCATTTTTTTAAAACAATAGTCTATCGTCTATTATAAAGCTTCTATATCACATTAGGCCTTACAAAATATCATACTAGAGGTCAACTAGAGCTTCTTTCAGAAACAAGAAACAGGGTGACCTATGCATGACATATAATCCACAGATTATGTTTTGAAAAAACAAATAATGTAGCTACATACATACAATATATGTACATACATATACCATTTATTTTAATGAACCCAAAATATGACAAATTTAAGATAAAATTGCGCATTAATATCGTATAGCTTGACAGATGGTCAGCAAAGCATAGGGAGAAATGATGTATTTCGTTCCAAGTGTCACTCAATCGGCCCTAAGTGACTTTTTACCGGAGCAATCGAAAAACTGCGAAGTTTTCAGATTTTTTAGACGTTTTGTAATCCATCGTCATCGCAGCCATCCTGCAATGAAATTTGACAGTTTAGAGCTTGACAGATGGTCAAATTATTTTTTGCGTGAAATAGACTATTTCGTTCCAAATGTCACCCAATCGGCCCAAAGTGACGCTTTTCTGGAGCAATCAAAAAACTGCCAAGTTTTCAGATTTTTTTAGATGTTTTTTAATCCATCGTCATCGCAGACATCCTTTAATGGAATTTGACAGTTTATAGCTTAGAATATGGTCTGCGAACCATATTTTGGGATAAATAGTGTATTTCGTTCCAAATGTCACGTTTTTTAATCCGTCGTCATAGAGTTTGACAGATGGTCAACGAATAATGTTTTGCGAGAAATAGACTATTTCGTTCCAAATGTCACCCAATCGGCCCTAAGTGACGTTTTTCTGGAGCAATCAAAAAACTGCGAAGTTTTCAGATGTTTTTAGACGTTTTTTAATCCATCGTCACGGCAGCCATCCTTCAATGAAATTTGACAATTTATAGTTGACAGGTGGTCAACGAATTATTTTTTGCGTGAAATAGTGTACATATTTCGTATCCATCTTTCGTATTTCTCACTTTGTAAAATATCACAAAGTGACAGAAGACAAATTATGTTTTGACATATGTCGAATATTTGCTTTCTTTTATTCTCGCAAGGAAGACACATCACATTTTTCCAATAAAATGTTAAATTGGTTGCAAAGTATATTTTGACAGTAGTTATAAAATATTAACTTTTAACTGTCAATTGAAGCAATAATGGACGGTGTTCACATTGGACTGCTTCTCCCGACTTTTTTTTTGACTTTTTAGTATTTACCACTCGTTTTGACTAGGCAGTTGGATCGAGATATGAGTACTGAAACGTCAAAAAAAGTCGGAGGAAGCAGTCCAATGTGAACACCGTCATGTCCTTTTCGAATGGTGGCAGAATGACAGTTTGACAGTTCTTCTTCTGAAAAGAAGCGAAATTTGCTTATTTTGTTTTAAGAATCGTCCCAGACGCATTTTTACGTATTGAATTCATCTTCCGAATTACCAATCCAAAACGCCATAAAATTTCCCACATTAAAAAAAATGTCATAATTTTTTTAATTTTGTAAAGGTTTTTTCAATCCATGGACAACATAATTTATTTTTATATTTTAACATAAACACCCTGTATTAGCATTTTGCTTCATCCAAAGAATTCTTTGGAAAGTGTCAAATCAGTGTTCAGCTCATTGTTATTTATTTTCCAATTTAAGAGCTGATATAAAACGCCGATACAGCACATAGTTCTACAACACATGAATAAAGACGGTGTTTTACTTCTGTGAGTCTTAAAACAAGAATATATGCTTCTCAAATAAAGCCAAACTTTTTTCAGCGCAATAATTTATCATTTTTATAAAGCTGGTTCTTCTTTAACCGTAGTTCTCTGCTCTCAAAGGGTTAACGGCTCTTCAAGTGTTCTTTTAAGTAAGTTGTATTTTTATTTTTATTGTGAAACGTGCACCATCATCACAACAATACCAATATAACATCTTTTTTTTCCATCTTTAAGACGTGAATCCTGGGAATAAATTTTCTTACAATGTCTTTTAAAATTATACAAGAATTAAATAAAAAAAATCGTGCTGTGCTGACCATTATTCCGGTCGGGTTGGAAAATAATGGTGTCTTTTGGTTTCCACCATCAAACTGGAGTACCAAAAAACTAAACTCCGTGTTGCGAAATCCGTTTGCCAAACCAGATAAAAGTAGTTGGGAAGCGAGACCCTGTGTCGTAAAAAGATATGATATCAAAACTTACACTCTAAAAGAAGAGCAAGAAGAAGAGCTTCTAAACAAGGAGGTCACCGAATTAGAAGACGATGCAGACGTAGAGTCCGAGGCTTCATACAATGAAACGAAAAAAATATTAACAAAGCCGGCAACCAGATCCCCGCAGGCTGATTTCAACTGTGTTTTGGAAGATTGTTTAAATTCCTTATCAAGCAATGAACAAGAATCAACCGCAGGAAATGAAAATCTTCAGAGTATCGCAGTGGCAGTCCAAAATAGGGAATGTTCGAGTCCAACCGTACAGTACAAAAATCCGGAAACTGTTTCAAATAATGCTGACCATGTTAGTTACTATCTGAACAGTAGAACTCCAACCAATAAAAAATAGTTTCTAGCTCTAAGGGAGTACTAAAAAAATGTATATTGCTGCTAAGAAGCTAATTTAAAGCGTTAAGGCAGAAAATCCATCAATGCTTTTAATAAGCTGATGAAAACATTGTTATGGAGCATAACTATAGAGGAAAAAGCTTTAAAAGGTATTAGAGCTATAGACTGTTAAGAAACTCCAATATAGAGCCAGATTTTTAAAAGAGCTGCAATTAACTTTTAAATAGAGCTATGGCCTTGCATTCTTAGCATCTCTTAGAGCTAATTAAGAACACTTGAATAACATGTAGCTCCAACGATGTTACTTGGGCTTCCGTTACCAAAAAATTAGGTGTGAACAAAAATTTTACTGCAGTTGTCTTTTGTATAAATACGGAACCGAACAACATGTAAAAACCTTTTTTCCTGGCTCACGATTCAAGTCAAATCGGAACAAATGCCGTAAACAGGGTAACGATGATATAATCAAGAAATTTGTATTTTCATCCATCAATTTAATTATTGGACAGGGTTTACTGTTGTACTAATTTGGCAATCATTTTGGGTCTAGAAGGTAGGGCTTCCCTTTTTAAAAAGTACTCAATGTTTGGTCTCTCTTTTTCAACCGTGGGGAGGAGTGGGGCTTAAAGTAACAGGGGTACGAAGTAACAGCTAAAAAAACAAGGTTCTCCTTTAAATAAAGATTTGCGTGAAGGAGAAAAATGTTCATCTTTTCTATAACTACCACCATACCTACTTAAGGTGTCAATTGGACGTCAACGAGAAAAGTTGTGTGGTGGTGGGTCCCAAAAATTAATAGGTTTCTAACTTTTTAATTTTTTTAAATTTTGGCCCTCCTCCTCACACGGAAGAGATAGGGCAGTAGTTGTTTTTCTAAACATCTATTTGAGTTTTGGTTGTGTTTTTGTGTATATATTATATATGTGTGACAACCGGTTTTTTTTTTTTTAATTAATTTTTTCGTGTGAAATTTCATGGTGAGGCAAATTGTAACACTTTTGAGGGGTAAATTGTAACAAACTTTCCCCTGGGTTTTTTAACTGGTCGTTGTGAACAACAACCATCGACAAATTTTTCTTCTTTCGTTTTATACATTCTTTTTGTGCATAATCGATAATTAGAAAAAAAGTCCATAGGTTAGGTAAGTAGTTCTCACCAACAGCGATTTTCGATGAAAAAAAACAAAGTCTTCGACGGAAATGTAGTCAAAAAGGAACCAAGAACGTAACCAAAAAGGGACCCAAAACCAAAACAACAGATGAATTAAAAGATATCAGCAATTGATGATGATCAGCAAAATGTATGTCCTGTTTTTTGCGGGGCAGCTTGCCAGAGGAAAATTGAGTTCAGTGCATAATATGCAAAAAATGGGCCCACACCAAATGCGTGAATTCGTATGCTTAAACAGTAACACGGATGAAAATTATCCCTTCTAGTCCTATATGCTTTTTTTATGATTGAATTGTGATTTTTAATTTTTTGTTTTGAAGTTAGTTAGTTTTTTTTAAAGAATGGCTGTTTTTTACATATTATATTTAAATAATATATTTTTTTGTCATAAGTCTTATGTAGGCAAATATCAGCTTCTAGTATAATATCTGGCTTAAAATAATATTTTTGTGTTTATTTATAATTCTTGTAACAACTTACCCCTACCTATATTACAACTAGCCCCATTGTCGGGGTAAGTTGTAACAACACGTTTTTTTTCTCAATGTACAATCTTGACATCTTCTGAGCAGATTTTGTTTAACTTTTTTAGTGGACCTTGTAGCTGAAACATGGTTCTTAAATTTAAAAGAGGTTTGGCTGACTTATTTTCAAAATCTTAGGACCTACATAGGTTTTCGTAAAAAAGTGTTACTTTTAGCCCCACTCTCCCCTACCTACCTTGAAAACTATTTGTTTGACTTCCTTATTTGAGAGAAACAGTTGGAAACATAATAGAGGATATTTCAATCAGCAAACAGGTAATTCATTGCATATCGACCTCAATATTATTCTGCTCTGTACCGAACTGGATATTTACAATGGTGCATCCTTGCAATGTGTTTTCCAAATCTTCTTTAGAAACTATGTACGTTCTTAATTTCAATAAAACACCAACATTTCTTTGGATTCAATAAAACAATGAAATATTTTTGTTTTTGTTCTGTGCTTTGTTTTTTTTTTTTTTTTTATTGAAAAACAAAAATCCTACCCGCAAAACCAAAAACACAATAAGGACACAATGTTCATGTTCATTCCTTAACCTTTAGTTTATTTTCCTAAACACATACATTTATACACACAGCCACAGCCATAGCCACATGGAAGAAGGGTTTTACTAATGAAAAACAGTAGAGAACATTACAAATAAGGCGAGAGATGTTAAGTGGAAAACAAAACAACAAAACAAACAAAAACAAGTTTTGAGCTTTGCTATAAAGTTCGACATAATACTTTCGAGTCGACCGACCATCACTCTGCGAGCGTCTAGGGGGAACCTTGACATATTTTAATGTGATGTTTCTTCTTGAAAAATAGGGAATGTTGTTTTCATACACACAAACACATACACACACATACAATGTAAACACTTATAACGGCAAGGGCATCCACTGTTATTTTATAAAGCAGAAGAAGTAGTAGTTGTTGGTATTGTAATTGTTTTTGCTGTGGGATGATCATAATGGAGGTATAGTAGGGACTTACCACCCGCCACCCACCACCCTCAACATACAAAAAAAAAAACAAAAAAAAAGGACTCTAATTTAGAGTAGGGCTTGCAAGCTTTAAGGAAATGTTTTTTTTTTCTGTTTTTATTTCTAAATTGCTAGTATTGTTTTTGTGTACCTAATTAGTTTTTGTCAGAATCAGAAGGAAAAATAAATTGTTCCATTTCTTTTGCTTCTTCATAGAGAGTATTAACAGTGATGTGTAAAATTTGTTTACAATTTTTTAACTTTAAATGAATAAATAATAAATTCCTTGATAAAACAAATGTATAGTTTCAATAAATTTGGTTATTTCCTATCTGTCAAATTGCAGAGTTGAAATAAGGGCCGGATTCTTTTTATTTGTTAAAATAAAGGCGTTGAAATCTTTTAAGCGCCCGTAGTACGAAGTTTTTTTTTAAACAGTTTTTGTTAGTTTTTTTTTATATTTCTTAATAGCGAATCAAAATGTTCCTTAAGCTGTTTGTTATTTTGTCAACCATGTAAGTGTAAGTGTCATCTTTCCTGTCGGTATTGAATCTTCGCCCAGACGTGTATGTCGAGTTTTTTTTAATTGATAAAGGGACTGTATCGTATGCAAGGCATATGAGTAAAGGGCTAACTATAATTGAAGAATGGTACGTACGTTGACTTACGAAACAGTAGAAATACATGTGATTTGTATACCCAACCTGAAATGACTTTTTGGTCAGTTTCGGCAAGTTTCGTTCACTTGCGTTTTCGTACGTAATGTACGCTTTGAGTCGTACATTACGTACGAAAATCTGACATTCCTTTTTTTCTAAAAGGTATTCTTCTTCTTTCTTTCTTTTATTTTTAATGGCTATTATGGGCAACTGATGTATTTTACAAATCGGAAGGAAACTTTTCGTTCGGTTTTGACATTTGCTTACTTTTTCTTTCGCGTATTATGGTTGGGCCTTAAAAACTGGAAAGCTCTCATTGCCTAGAAGAGTATATTTCTCTCTTAAATTAAATATGAGCAAGCTTATGCAATGTAGAATAAATTTTAGTCTTAAGCAAACTCTGTGCGAGGTCGGGCAAGCTACTGCAAGCTAAAGCATCGTTGCGCGTGGTTAGTAGTCAGATGGGAGACCGTCAAAACTAATAACTGCGAGCTGTTGGCATATGTTTGTGTGTTCTTTTCTCTTCTGTTCTGTCTGTCTCTTTCTGTCGTGTTTGTGTTGTCTTGAGCCAAAGGCCTAAGTTGCCAGTGCTTGTAAGTATAACTACTCCGATTGATTCATCGACGGAGTAGATTGTAATGTGATGTAATGTAATGTAAAGCAATTTTTATAAATGTTGGGTTTTTTTAGTAATCTTTTTCCCAACCATCGCGTTTTATTTCGTTCGGAATATTTTTTATTTAGTTTTATTTAGGAAGTATAGCTTGATGCTATGCAGGGACTTCAATATTGAAAAGAAATATTTATAACCTAATAATAATAAACAGATAAACACTCAAACTGAGCTTATAGGAAAAACTTTTTTTGAAGGGCACATCAAAAACTCTGATCATTTTGGCATAGTATCGAATATGATAGTTGAAATATTTTTAAAAACCAGATACTTTTATATAGCTTTCAGAAGCAATGAGAAGTTATCTAAAAGGAACATAGTCTTGAATTAGATTAAGATGTTTTCTAGCTTGAGTTTAGCTGAATAAATGGGGGTGTTGCCCACACCAAATAAAAAACATAAGAAAAATTTAAAAAAAAAGAACATTTCAGGGGAATGTAGCCAGTATTTTATGATATTGTTACGTGAATGGATTCACTGAGACCTCGCAGCTGAACGCAACGCTTTGGGTTAAGCCGTAAAATGATTTCATGGAGAATAGCAGAACAGAAGAAGAAAGAGAAAAAGAAAATAAAATACACGACTGGGTCGCATGTACTTGCTCTGTGGGTGCAAAAGTACGATGAAAACAAAGTTTTCGAGCAATATGAAGAACTCCTGTTTGAAAAATTTGGGGAAAACTACAAAATTTTGGTTAAAACTGGAAAACCCGAGCGGGAGCTTACGTTAAGAAACCTTTGAATTTTTAAAATTTAGATGTCATCTTTTGGGTACTATAAATGATATAAATGTCCGATTATGGCCAAATTAATAAAATTGTTCAAACAAATTTTAGTTATTATCATTTGTAGCCAAAAACTTAAATGCAGTTTTCTTCAAAACATTCTATGTATATTCAATACAAAGTTTAATAAAAATCGGTGGAGCCTTTTTTGAGTAAATTAGAAAATACTAAAAAAATTGGCCAAAACCTAGTGGCTCTTTGTATGGGAGCCACCATTTAAATAAGATAAACTGGAAAAAATGCGATGCCATCTGATAGAGAGTTGTAAGGAACTATACCAAACAAAGTTTGTTTGAATTCGATACAACCGTTGACAACTTATGGCAATTTGAAAAAAAGACGTCAAGACCAGATTTCCGTTATTTGCATTTTTAGCCAAAAACTAAAAACGCAGTTCTCTTAAGAACACTAAGAAAAATATAACACACAAAGTTTAAACAAAATCGTTAGAGCCATTTTTGAGCAAATTAGAAAAAACCAAAAAAAGTTGGCTAAAACTAAACGGCTTGTTGTATGGGAGCCACCATTTAGAAAAGCTTTACTGAAAAAATTGCAAAGCCATCCTATAGAACGCTATAAAAAACGATGCCAAACGAAGTTTGGGTCAGTTATAATAAGCCGTTGCGAACTTATAGCAATTTTAAAAAAAGCCGTTTAAACCTGATTTTCGTTACGACCATTTGAGCCTAAAACGAAAAACGCAGTTTTGTTAGAAATGCTTAAAGTTAGCTAAATTTTGAGTTTAATCAAAATCGTTAGAGCCGTTTTCGAGAAATACCGAAATGAAAAAAACCGTTACATGAAAGGTACCAGTTTGAGCCGGGCTAAGACGAAATAAAAAAACCTATACAACCGTTTTTCTTCAAACTGGTATGTATGAAGTTTGAAGAAAATCCGTCAAGCCGTTTAGGCTGTAGAATGACGTGAAAAAGCGCACATCCGCACATCCGCACAGACGCACAGACAGACCGACGGGCGGTATGGCGAAAACCACTTTTTTGGGCTTCTCTATCATCGTAATGTCATGTTTGATTAAAACCTCGATTTTTTTTTCTGCACGAAACCAATACTTGCCCTATAGAGCAAGTAAAAAGGAGATTGAAAAAAGAATGGTTTAAAGAAAAACGTGTCTATTAGAGTTTTAAGGAATATTTAATGAGAAATAAAGAAGATTTAGCTAAAAACGACCTTTCTATTAGATCATTTAATAAATTCTTAACAATATATTAATTTGAACGACAGCAGAAAGCACTATTTATATTTAAAAAAAAAATTGAACAAACTCTAATATTTTAAAAAACTAGAAAATATGTGATACAAGATTTTCATTAAAATAAAATTAAAAAAAAAAAAAAACAATTTCAAAAACTCTGCTTGACTTATATTTCTACATTTCTCAGTTTCTGGTTACAGGTGAGTTTTATTGGCAGGAAAAATCCAAATCTAAGAAATATTATTTATTTTCATTACACGCCTAATAACATTTTAGTTGGCGCCCGCATTTGTATTTGAAACAACTCACACAAGTTAGAAAAGTGCTGCATTTGTTTTTCAGAACACATATTCGTCTTTTTCTTTTTCATTTGTCTTAAGGCTATATCACACTGACACTGAATTCACTGACCACTGGCAGGCAGTGATGTCAAAATTGCGTCACAACGCCGTCAATGAAGTCATCCATAGTGTGATTGCCAGTTTTGGGACGCGTCAGTGACTGACGCGAAAAATGACAAGTGTGATAAGTAGTCACTGGCGCATGCGACCACTGACACACTTTTTTGGCAAGACCGTCAGTGCACTGACTCTGTCCCATCATTGGAAACACGCAAAATTTCTGGTTGTGTCAGTAATGAAACCCTGTCAGTGAACTGACCTGTTGTTTCACATTAAATGTTTGTTTGTTGCTTGTATTTTAAATACTTAAAAATTATTAGAAATTAACGCGAATTTTTTTTTTTGACACATTAAATTGTATATCTCTTGGGCCAAATTTTTTTCCGCCCGTTACGCTTTTGGGCGAATCAAGATTTTTCTATTTTAAATATTAACTTAAGTATGTAGGTAAATGTACCTAGGTATATTGTAAATTGACAATATTTTCTAAAAGTTGCTATTCTTTGTCCTATTTGTAGAAGAATAGTAGAAAATAGTTAATTTATTGTTAAAAATAAATTAATTTAATACTAGATATATACAAAAACATATGTGCATTCATGTATTTAAATAAGGTATAAAAATTCTTTTTATTTTTTGTCGTTTGAATTGTTTGTTTTATATCCACATATATTTTGAATAAATATTTTCAGTTGCTTAATGAAATATTTTTAAATAAGATTTTGTCAAGTTCTTTTGGGTGGTAAGACAATGCGTTTGAAAGTGACATTTGGCCATAATAGCCATATGACACTTTGGCAAAGCGGCAGATGGCCATATTTTGAAATATGGCCACATGACACATTTTGAAAGTGTCATATTGCCATATTTCAAAATATGACCATATGACGCATAGCCAAATATCACGGCACCCCCTGAAAGTTTTATCAAAATTGTTAGAACGGTTTTCGAGAAATCAAACTTTTTTGTTAATGAATGTATGATATTTTTTGACCTAGAACCAAAATGAAAAACACTCTCCGGCAGGCTACCAAATAACTACTCTACATCTGTTTAAACTGTATAGAGTTGCAAACTGAAAGACAGATGAAATTTCCAGACCTTAATGTCATGTGCGATTGTTATCTCAATTGTTTTGTTTTCACGAATCCATAACTTCCCTTATGGTTCCTCTAATCGCAAATAAAATAGATGCACCCTCAAGATTATGGTTATTTAAGCCAAAACCTCATTTAAGAACGCTTCACTAGGGCTTCTTTTATAGAAGGTTTAAGCAATTAGTAAATAGGAAGGAAATCTGACCATAAGCAGCGGGCAGTGAAACACCAGTAAGCCAGGATCCTACCAATGAAAAGTCCAAACACAGATTAAAGCCACTGCAGCTAAGCAAGATCATTTAAATGATCTTGATGGTCTCATTCTAAAAATATGTCTTTCAAGCCTCTGTTTTACTCACCAAAACCGCAAAAAATGAGCACGTTTCTTTGCAATGAATGCGTTTCTAAGCCACCAACTGTATATCGTGTCAGGCAATTGGGGTTACATTGATCATATCCTCACATTTTGTCCGATCCTGGAGACGTCCTCAATTTAATATTATTACTCAGAGCCGAACTTACTGGTTCATCGATTTCTTAGCTACGTAGTGGGCAGATAATTATACAGTAGCACCCGGATTGGTAAGCCTGCATAAGTGATACTCATCAAAATGGAAGAGATTCAACCAAAACCTTCGGCCGCATTGAAATCACGCAGTGGCGCAATTCTATCTTTCTTAAATTAAATCCATTTGAAAAAAAATTAAACGAGAAATTACAGGAGTTTTTTATTTCATTAAGTCAGCTCTCATGGTCAGGAATCATGTCTGTTTGGAGACTGTTGTTTATCCATGAATAAAAAAAAATTAACCGCAGCACATTACACTCATCACCTTGGAGTTCATGGGCCCTCTCCAAGTCTAAGATTGCGAAATGTCTCTGCCAATGGCTGTAGTAAAACAAAACAACAAAAAAATCATTAAGAAAGTTATGCACAGCACTGTTTTCAAACAATTCTTGTTGTTGCAGCGCTAATGTATTTATTTCAGGACAACAACGACATAAAACGCCAACACCAAACGAAAATGAGTACCAAAAGTGACAACAAGGATTAAGTATTTGATCACTCCTAAAGTGCTGTTGTACATTCTACAAGTAGTACCGAGTGACTTTTAATAATTAATTTTGATCTAAAAAGTCGGGTCGCTAAATGCTAAATTCTGCAAACGCGCATATTTTTCTTATTACGAACAAGGAAAGCAGGATAACATCTCAAAGAGGATATTTTTTTAATTATTATTTTTTTTTTTTCTATTTGTCAGTGTGAACCTCCTTTAAGTTGGTGTCTTCTCCAAAAAGGATGAGGTTTGCTTCTCATTTGTATATACATATATATATATATTTTTTTTAAATTTTTTATTTGTTAAAGTAAATCTTCTGCTTAAAGTTTTGTTTTAGTGTTTTGCTGTTTTGGTGTTTAGCGTTGGGGTGCAATTATTAATGTGCTGTGGAGTGGAGGGGATTCTTTGAATTTAAGATTTAGTAGCTTAATTTTAGACATGAAATTTTACGGACTTACCGCGATTGAATTTTTTAATCAAAAAGTATTGATTTATTTCCCGACGTTTCGACAGGGTTACACTTGTCGTGGTCACGGGTTGACTGATGGCTCGTGGGTGGATCTTTTTTATTCTCTCATCTATGTTCTTGTGCGTAAAGGGTACCGGTGCTTTGGTTGTGATTGCGGAGGAGCTGGTACTTGTTGTTGCAAATGTGATGATTGTTGTTGTTTTTGTGAATTTATGTACTCTTGTGAGCATGCAAAACTAATAGGTGCCATGAACAAACGCCATACGAATTAAGGCCATAATGGCGTTAATTCACATTTAAGTGTGTACTAGCGCCATATCCGAGATATGGCTTAAATTCACTTTTAAATGAGAACTATAGCCATAATGCAATGTGAACCAAAGCCGTATGGCGTTGGTTCACATTGAATTGTGAACTAATGCCATACAATGTTTTGATCTCTGGATTACAGTTAGTACAAGAAAACAGTTTTGACAAAGCGTTATCAGTTCAAAGCCACAGCATGATCGGCTCACGTTTAGTTTGTAAACCAATTTCAATCAGTGCGGGACTAAATCATTGCTGCAAAAATGAGTGAATTTAACTACGTGTTCATTAAAGGATTTCGGCAAAACAGCCAATTGTTACTAATTGGAGACGAAAAGCAATTATACAAATATAAATATCAGCGAAATAATACAAAATATTACGTGTGTTATAACAGTAATTGTCCGGTCAATGTTGCCGTGGATTTGTGTAATAAAGTGTTGTGCAGAAAAACAAATCTATTTATTCATAATCACGGAGATCAAGAACAATTGATAAAAAAGTTAGAATTGTTAAACGAAATAAAAAGCAATTGCGAAAATTTATCGTTGAAGCGAAGTAATATCCGGGATGTATTTGATGATACTTCAAAAAAATTTAAAGATAAAGATTGTTCTGTAGATTTTGGAAAAATAAGAAGAAATCTTTATAAAATAAAAAGCAGAATCTTTCCAAAATCGCCTTTGTCTTTTGGTGGTATTGTTGAATTGTTTGCCGATGTAAACGTGTTTAAGCAATTTGGATTATCTCGGTTTGACGAAACTAAAAAATTCTATCGCAACACGATTATAGAAAAAAAGTTTGCTTACACAATTTTTATGTCGGGAAATATTGTAGACCTTATAAAAAATGTACCTGAAAATCAGCCTCGCAAATATATGATGGATGGAACATTTTCAATTGCACCAAGTGGCACTGTATTTAAGCAAGTTCTTATAATCCATTATGGTTATGCGGAATATGTAAGTAGTAATTTGATGATTTTATTTCTAACATACATAACGGTGTCATATAAATCTACACATATACACCGGACGTTAGTTGGGTGAGGAGATAGACGAGGAGGCAGACGATGAGACAGACGAGAAGGCAGGCGAGCAGATAGATTGTGAGATAGACAAGGAGGCAGAGGAGGAGGTAGACGAGAATGCAGGCGAGCAGGCAGACGAGGAGGCAGACGAGGAGGCAGACGAGGAGGCAGGCGAGGAGGCAGGCGAGCAGGCAGGCGCGCGCCTGCCTGCTCGCCTGCCTCCTCGCCTGCCTCCTCGTCTGCCTCCTCGTCTGCCTCCTCGTCTGCCTGCTCGCCTGCATTCTCGTCTACCTCCTCCTCTGCCTCCTTGTCTATCTCACAATCTATCTGCTCGCCTGCCTTCTCGTCTGTCTCATCGTCTATCTTCCCACCCACCTAACGTCCAATAAAGTGAAGATTATTTCCTATTTATGTAAGATTGTTCATTAATTATTCTTTAACATTTCAGACATTTCCTTTTATATATATACTAATGTCTAATAAATCTGAAGCTGCTTATACTGATGCCTTTAAATTCATCAAAACAAATTTATTTGATTTAAAGCCAGATACTGTTCAAACAGATTTTGAATCAGCTTTAAGAAAAGCAATAAAAAATGTTTACGCTGAAGCTAAAATTGAACCTTGCTGGTTCCATTTCACGCAAGCCATAAGGAGAAAAGCAATGCAAATTCCTGGTTTCATTAAATTTTTAAATAAAAATACTTCAGCTAAGAGACATTTTCAAAAGTATCTATATTTGCCTCTGTTAGGACCATCGGACTTGATTGCTGCATTTAACATGTTGAAAGAGTCCAGTGCTAATTTCGTAATTGATAAAGACTTTGAAAGTCCTTTCAAATCTTTTAATTTATACTTTGAGAAACAATGGATAAAACAGGTTAGTACTTCCGATTGCTTTTGCTTATTCTGTAGTTATTTTAAAGAAACATATTTTTTAAATTCTGATTTTAGATTAGCCCGCAATCCCTATCGGTAAATAAGATGAATCGCAGAACAACTAGTGCACTCGAGGGATTCAACAGCCGATTATCCTCTAAATTACCTAAAAATGGAAACTTCTTTAAGTTTTTGGACATTATTTTGGATGAAGATTTACAAAAAACAATCGGCTTGCAAAAATTAATTGATGGCGATGTTTTCCTTTATGAACCAAAAAAAAAAAAAATTGAAACAAGAGATAATTTTTTAAGGGAAACTGTACAAAAATTTGAGAAAGGAATTTTAAGTTTATGTGATGTTTTCAATCGATTCACTCATGATAATTTATCCGAATTAAATAATTCATTTCTTTTGGGTGCCGAGAAAAGTTTGGTTGACAACGAAGAAGATTCTGAAGATTCGGATTGCAATACCCATGAAGCAAGTACTTCCAATGAAACATCTACCCTTTTTTGTGAAATATGTTGCGAAAACTTAAAATCTATTCTTCTTTTACCGTGCAAACATTTCAAATTGTGCTCTGATTGTTTTGAAAAAATTAAAACTAATTATGAGGAACGCAATGTTGTACTACTCTGTCCGTTTTGCAGGCAAATTGTTCTTGAGTCAACAACAATCTTTTCTTAATTTTTGTGTTAAATTTTGATAATTTCTTTCTGGAATAATTTAATTTTTTATTGAATTTACTTTTCTTTATTATAAATTTGTTATTTTCACTTTCATTCATATTGAATTGGATTATTTTGATAATGAATTATAAATATATTTATAATGCAGAAACTCATTTGGTTTTTATATCGAAACATATTTTTGTTTTATTTGGGAAAGATTTCTTCCAACAAGCTGCAGATAATGTACAAATAATGTAGGCTAATGCTTATTTGTCACTTTTACCTTAAAAATTTAACTAACACGAAAATCTGATTTAAATGAATTTGTCATCGATCGTTAACGTAATATGACTCGACTCAAACACCACACATTTAGTTCGAATCGTTGAGAATATATCGTATGGCTTTAATTCACATTAAGATGAGAACGAAGGCCATTTCCCAAAATGCACTGACGCCATACGGCTTTAGTTCATGTTTTAAGTTGAATTGAGGCCATATCCCGATTATGGTGCTAGTACACACTTAAATGTGAATTAACGCCATTATGGCCTTAATTCGTATGGCGTTTGTTCATGGCACCAACTAATAGTGTCAGTTGGCAGATTATTTTGATTTTTGTTTTTGTGTTTAGCTTGGATTTTGTTAAGCTTTAAAACATTTATTAGTGGATCCCATGCAGAAGAAAGATTAAAGCTTTGATCTCGATTGAAATTTGAATGCATTTTTTTTATTTCTATTGCTTCTCGTACCAATCTAGGTACATAAAATCTTTCTGTGGAAATCGATTTAGCTTGATCGAATCGTATGAAGTGTTCCTCATTATAGGCTAAATGCTCACATATGGCTGATTTTGTCACTTCATTCTTTTGAATGGATTTTATATGCTCCTTCAGTCTTATAAAAAATGGCTATAGTTCCAAACAACGTTCTTGGAAACCAAAAAAAATAAGAACAGTTTCAGAAAACTCAGCACAACAAAATGAAAAACGAGCTTTTCTTCCGTATAGAAAAGGCGTTTCAGAAGCAATTGGAAGAATCTTATCGAAGCATGGCATAAAATCGATTTTCAAACCACCAGAAAAAATCCGCCAGCTTCTAAGATCTCCAAAAGATAAAATTCCACTGCTAAATCCAGGAGTTTATTCTGTGCCGTGTAGTTGTGGCTCATCTTATATAGGTGAGACAAAAAGAGCAATCTCCACAAGACTGAAGGAGCATATAAAATCCATTCAAAAGAATGAAGTGACAAAATCAGCCATATGTGAGCATTTAGCCTATAATGAGGAACACTTCATACGATTCGATCAAGCTAAATCGATTTCCACAGAAAGATTTTATGTACCTAGATTGGTACGAGAAGCAATAGAAATAAAAATGCATTCAAATTTCAATCGAGATCAAAGCTTTAATCTTTCTTCTGCATGGGATCCACTAATAAATGTTTTAAAGCTTAACAAAATCCAAGCTAAACACAAAAACAAAAATCAAAATAATCTGCCAACTGACACTATTAGTTTTGCATGCTCACAAGAGTACATAAATTCACAAAAACAACAACAATCATCACATTTGCAACAACAAGTACCAGCTCCTCCGCAATCACAACCAAAGCACCGGTACCCTTTACGCACAAGAACATAGATGAGAGAATAAAAAAGATCCACCCACGAGCCATCAGTCAACCCGTGACCACGACAAGTGTAACCCTGTCGAAACGTCGGGAAATAAATCAATACTTTTTGATTAAAAAATTCAATCGCGGTAAGTCCGTAAAATTTCATGTCTACAATGTCATATAACCACGATAAAAACAGTCTTAAATCTAAAAAAGCTTAATTTTAGTTTAGGATTTCAAAAACGAAAGCAAGAGCAGCAGTTGTATATAGAAGAAGAAGACTTATACACATTAGGAACATTAAGAGTTCGAGTGAGCATTATTCAACTTAACAAAAATACAACAAGTAGTAGTCTACTTGCTGCTAATTATGTTTTTGTTAATTACAAAATGTTGTAAAGAACATTAGTTTTCGACTGGAAGAGAGGAGGGTAGAAGCGAAGCTTTGAAAATGATTTTCTATTGTTAATACAAGTTTTGAAGGTATACATTTGTGTTCATTGTTTGGTTTTGTTTATGGAAATTCCATTTGAAGGTTCTAACTTCAATTAGAACAGATTCTTTACTTATATTTCAAAAGAAAAGGCTTGGGTAGACACAGACATAGTTTTCCAAACTGGGTCTTGGGATTGGCCTTCAAATGAAAAGCATAGTCGAAATGTTTTAGACTATGGGAGAAGAAATCGAGACATTTCCAAAAAATGAAATATCCTTTTTGAAAGAATGCAATTGCTTTCCATTATAGAAATCATAGGGCAAGTTATGCATTCGTGTGAAAAGAAATTTAAGGCCGACATCTTTCAGTTTTTTTTTTTTTTTTTTATGATTTTTTTTATTTTTTAAATCCTAAATTTATCAGCACCAATTAGAAAAATATTTAGTTCAAGCAAACAAAAAGAAGAGAAAAACGTTAGATTTTTAAGGACTATTTACATAAGAGCTACCAACGAAGAACGACTGAACAAATATTTACCCTTTTTTGACGTTTCACTCAAATACATACTATGTCTGCGTATACCACGATTGAACACTGAGATTTTGAGGTTAGTAGCACGCGAATAATTCATTCTATGATAATGTGGATGATATGTGGAACGCGAAACGTCTTTGATAATTCGTAGCAATCACTTTGCAATACGCCTCAAAAAGTTTATTTAATACGATTTTACTTATTTAAAGAATTAAAAAAATGCATATATTTGTATAGAACTTTAAGTTGGCAACACTATTTTAACTGGCGGCCATTTTGTCAGCTGTCAAGTGATTTATTTTTAGTTCATTTTCAATATGAATAAACTGACGCCTGAGCAACGCTTCCAAATTGTGAAAATTCATTTTGAAAATCATGGTTCTGTTCGGAATACGTATCGCACTCCGTCCATTTTATGGTGTTCAGCGATGAAGCTCACTTTTTGTTCAATGGATACGTCAATAAACAAAACTGCCGTGTTTTGAATGAGATGCTGGCCAGAAGGTTACGGTCAATGGTGACTGCTATAGAGCCATGATTACTGACTTTTTCTTTCGACAATTGAACAACTATGATGTACAGGAGTTGTGTTTTAGACCAAACGGCGCAACATGTAACACAGCTCGTACCACAATTGATTTGGTGAAGGAAGCATTCGGTGAGCACATAATTTCGCGTTTTGGTCCGGTAAATTGGCCTCCAAGATCGTGCGATTTAACTCCGCTTGACTATTTTCTGTGGAAATATAGTTTGCGCCGATAAGCCCGAAACGAGTGACCACTTGGAGAACAACATTCGCCGCGTTTTTGCCTATATACGTCACAAATGTTGGAAAAATTCATCGAAAATAAAATGCACGACTGGGTCGCACGTACTTGCTCTGTTGGTGCAATAGTATGATGAAAACAAACTTTTTGAGCCATAAGAACTCATTTTTGAAAAATTTGGTAAAAACTAAAAAAAAATAGCTAAAACTGGAAAACTCGATATACGGGAGCTAACGTCAAGAAACCTTTAATATTTAAAATTTAAAGTTAAGGGTGTTATAAATGATACAAATTTCCACTTATGGCCAAATTAATAATACTGTTAAAAGCAATTTCCGCTATTATCATGTATAGCAAAAAACTAAAAATGCAGTTTTGTTTGAAGTATTCTATGTATGTTACACACAAAGTTTCATAAAAATCGGGGGAGCCTGTTTTGAGTAAATTAGAAAAAATGAAAAAATTGGCCAAAATCTAGTGGCTCTTTGTATAGGAGCCACCATTTAAAAAAGAGAAACTGAAAAAAAATCAATGCCATCTGATAGGAAGCTGTAAGGAACTATACCAAACAAAGTTTGATTGAATTCGATGCAACCGTTGACAACTTATGGCCATTTGAAAAAAGCCGTTAAGAGCAGATCTCCGTTATTTGCATTTTTAGCCAAAAACTAAAAACGCAGTTCTCTTAAAAACACTAAAAGAATATAACACACAAAGTTTAATCAAAATCGTTAGGGCCATTTTCGAGAAAATTAGAAAAAACCAAAAAAAGTTGGCTAAAACTCAACGGCTTGTTGTTTGGAAGCCACCGATTAGAAAAGCTTCAGTGAAAAATTTACTAAACCATCCTATAGAACACTATGAAAAACTATGTCAAACAAAGTTTGAGTTGATTCAATCAAGCCGTTGTGAACTTATGGCTATTTAAAAAAAAAGCCGTTAAAACCTGATTTTCGTTACGACCATTTGCACGACTGGGTCGCACGAACTTGCTCTAGTGATTGACAGTGGTTTAGGGGCTTGAGATTTTGATAAAAATAAAAAATAAATACTTAAACTAATTTGAGCTGAAAAAAGTAAGCCATTTTATTTCTTGGATAAATTTGAATTTATAAGAATAAATTTATAAAAATCTGTGGAGCGGTTTTTGAGAAAAAAAGTTTTTTTTGAAAAACTTTTTGAAAAAATTTTTCAAAAAAAATTCAAAAACGCCAGTTCATAGGTATTCAGCAAATACATTTATTTAAAAATTTTAGAAAAAAAATTAATAAGCAGTTTTCAAAATATTAATTTAAATTTTTTTTTTTTAAAATGCTTTTAAAAATAAAAAAAAATATTTTTTCAAAAATATTGGTATGCAATATAAATTGAGCTACCTACAGCTATATGTGTGTGAAATTTCGAAAGAATCGGTTGAGCCGTTTTCGAGATAGTCGAAAGCAAAAAAACGGTCCTATGGAAAGTACCGTTCTTAGCCATTTTTTAAAACTTTTCTTTCAGCCATATGATTGGTCGTACCTAAAAAGCAACACTGATTTTTTTAAATCGAAATCGTTAGAGCCGTTTTTGAGAAAAATAAGCTTTAACGTAACGGTTGTATGGCAGGTACCGTTATTTTTTGAGCTAAAAAAAAAATTTCATTTTCCCCTCTGTACAATACCTAAAAAAGTCTATATACCAAGTTTGAAGCAATTCGGCCCACCCGACAGACAGACAGACAGACAGAAATACAGACGGACAGAATTTTTAGACCATCTTTTTTCGTCTTCGCTATCATCGTAATGTCATGTTTGATTGTTATCTCAAAACTTTTTTTTTCGACGAATGCATAACTTGCCTTATAGTACCTATAATCGCAAGTAAAAAATTTAAACAGTTCCATTATCTTCATAAGCTAAATATAACAGTTTCCGTTGTGTATAACAGAGGAAACTGTTATATTTGATTCACCACCAATGCAGTTAGTGTATTTCGTTGAAGATTGAGTTCACTAATCATAACATTGTGAATGGGCCAGAAATATAAGAAAACTTCAGTCTCTCTTCGTTGGTCAATATGAAATGAAATTCTTCAAGTCATGAGGATCTTCGACTATTATCGAAACATGCAATTCTACGAACTCTGACCTCCAGATTACTCACCAGTCCCACACCACTAACCGCGCCATTTTAAGCCAGCATTAAGATGAACAAAATTTATTGGTCATGCGGGCTAAAATCAATCAGCAAACCTTGTACCCTAATATTTACTTCCTCCCAATTTACACCATGTCGATTCCAAAGCGAATGAGCTTGGCAAATACTACGAGGAAGACCTTTTAAACCTTCTTATCATATACTGTTGCACCTATCTATACTCTGCACCTTATCCACTTGATTAAACAAATCCTCGTCTTATATACCAAATCACTTTATCTAAAGCAGAAGCAATTTAAGTGCGCCCAGAGACTAGAGAGCCATGTCAGCTGCCAAATTAAATACAACTCCTGATGCCCCCGTTTATGGGATCCTTAGATTTCGCATTATAAACAACAACCAACCATAACCAACCCACATGATGTCCATGAGGTCACTTGTACTTGGGTAAGTATTTGTCTTTTGCAGAAACTCAAAGATCCTATAAGCAGGTTGAAAGTGTCACATGTTGTCAAGATACTCCCACATTTGCCTCCTCTTTAATAACGAAATAGGGCGGAGGAATATATATAGAAGAAACAAACATCCGGCTGTTTTAGGGGCTAGTTATAGCGATACGGAAAACCAAACCGAAAACATTTTCAGATGGAAAATTTTGTATGCTCTGATTCGATTCTTAAGACAAATGCTGCACTGATCGATGGCAATCAATTCAGAGAATGTTTTTAGTTCATAATAATTCTAAATGATCAAATACTTTTTGCTAAAAATGTATTTATTTATTTTTCTGTTATACGTATAAAAGAAAAATAACAAATTTACTTTTTACCAAAAAGTATAAGTTCAATTCAATTTTTTATTTGCAAAATAAATTCTCTGAGTTAGTTGCCATCGATCAGTGTAGCATTTGTGTTTTAAATCGAACCATAACATACTAAATTTGCCATTTGAAATTTTTTTCGGTTTTGTTTTCCGTATCGCTATAACTGGCCCCTTAGTCAAAAGAAAAGATTTTTTTTTTAATTTGATAGAGATCAACAACATACACATACACACACACACACACATCAACCAACCTGGGTACCCATAGATGTCAAATGCAACTTCTTGTGTCGCTTCTTGCACTTATTTTTATCCTGGCTCCTGGCACACACCCAGATTCAGCAAATCGTTCCATATAACAAGAACGAACCGTCATAAAGGATAATGCTTTACTCGTAGAGGACAGTGCGTCTGAACCAGCAGTTGGTGCAGAAGCAGGAACAGGAGCAGCTAAAGTTGTGTTTTGTGCACTCCGCTATATGTACAAGTGTCCTTTTGGTCCTGTTTTCCTGCTTCGTATTTTTTTTTTTACTTTGTCCGACACCAACTTCCTCTCTTTTCGTTTCTTGTCCAAAGCCCAGGCGGTGTGTGTGTGTGTGTAAGCAAGAATCCTCAAATTATGTTGTCGACTAGTTGTCTAGATGGAAATTGTTTTGTTTACAAGTGTACAAGCGAATGTTGTGTTGATTTTACTGCGGTGACGACCCGCACTTCATCCTTTCAGATTTCAGTTTTGTTACACCAAAAGGAACACCATATTGTTTCTGTTATATATCCATAGATAGCTATATAGAATATCTAGTCGTTGTTGTTACTTTAGGTGCCCGGATGGATGGTTGACGACACGGCGACGACGACCGACCGACGAGACGATACTGTTACTGCGGCACAATCACTGCTGCAACAAAACTATGATACTCTTGTGTAAGGAACCGTGTGATGATGAAAGTAATTTCACTCCACTTGCTCTCGTTCTTTCTGTTGAACATATACAAAACTGACATTGTCATCACAGTTACGCTCTGAGGGCATATAGTTCTAGAAAAAAGGACTATTTTTCCACACAAATTTTTGAATAGCAGACAACAACAACACACAAAAAAAAAGACAACTTTTTTTTCCTGTTTTGAATGAAAAAGAGTTTCCTCAAAACAAGTGCATCAGCGACGAAATCCTTTCCTTTTTGAAAAGTCACGAAGTCTTGACACGTGAACCTCAGATTCACGAGAGAGAACCTATGTATGTTCCCCCAGCTATCTTACTCGTAGTGCCAATCCCACTTTAACCGCACTCAGGTGATTAAAAATGTTGACACATAAGTACACTCGCCCGCCGAGATGTTGGTTGTAGGGAAAAGAAGCAATTCCTTTAAGGATCTATTTTGCTGCAAAAATTTAATTGAGTAGACATTTTTTTTTTTTAATAACAAGAAAACAACTTTAATCTAAATGTCGGTGATAATGTTGTGTGCCATCAGATGAGAGAGTCTTTAAAGTTTATTTTGAAATTATTATCCTGTTTTTTTTTTTTGCTCTAGAATCATTTCATTTAAATTGCCACAGGGACAGGGACACTCCTGTGTTTAAAAAAATATTACTTCCGTTTTCCCAGATGTAGATTTGTGGGTGAAAAAAAAAACAATAAAGAAAAGATGGCGAGGCGAAGCGGTGAGAATTCAAATGGAAATTTAGCCATTAAATGTTTCTTAATGGGGTCCTATTAACGGTAAGGCAGTTATTTGTTTAATTTTTTTTTTCTTGTATTTTTAACATTCTTTCCTTGGAAACACGTGGCGCTATTAATATATTTGTTTAAGGATCTAAGTGGTTTAGAGTTTGTTTTGGAAGTGTGTTTTTTTAAATTTTTGTTTTTTTTTTCAGGTGGAATGGGGCTGGGGGTGTTGTAAAGTTCCTTTAGGGATATGGAAATGCCACTTAAGGGGGGCAATAATCAACACATGTATCTGCATGTAATTTACACAAAGAAATGCTTATGGCTTTTTTTTTTTGGTTGATGTTGTTGTATCTCATGGGAGGATTATTGTCAGTTGTGTATTAAGAAATTTATTTATTTACTGGAAACATTTCAACTGTTAAATTGACTGTAAAGGTTTATGCGGAAATGGTTCAATGATAATGGCTTGCTGGGAGTGAAATTAAATTAAGAGCTCAATAAGTAGGTATATGATGTTATGAATGTGGAAGATTATCTTAATTTTTTATCTTTTACTTTATGGAACAGGTAGACACGACACATTGTCAAGTAGGTATAGTATATTTTTACAACCCAGAAAAACAGCACTGAAATAATTCAAAAGTTTTTGGTGTGGGGTTTTTTTTGCAGTTCTCGAGAGTAAGAAGCTTATATCAAGCATTAACTTACAATCAGAGATTAGCCAACACATATTATGTGCTCACTGGCTACATCATTTAGTGCAGGTGTTAGTTGTTAGTAAGCAAAATATACAAATAGCATAACACAAGCACACAAAATAAAAAGATAAAATAAGCAAATACATAGATACAAAAACATTGAGTACATACTAAACATAAACTATGAGCGTGGTGCATTGGTTTTGAATGTTTTTTTAGGCAAGTTTTACTAATATTAAAATCAACAATACTTTTATTTGAGTTAAAAAGCTTGCACATGCGGATAAGAGGTTCATTCATGCCATAATTAGTACGGTGTTGGGGACAATGCAATAGCTCTAATCTACGAATATGATGATAGTTAAAACCTACACAAGATAGCAGATCGGGTGAGTCCAAAGATCCCGTTAAAAGTTGGTGAATAAAAATAACATCATTGTTAATACGCCTTTGTGACAAGGTTTGAATCTGTAGAAGTTGAATCCGGTGTTCGTAAGGTGGGAGGTTGTATGGATCTGCCCAGGAGAGACCTTTTAAAGCAAATCGAACAAAATTACGCTGAACTGCTTCTATCCTAGACTTATGAACTTCGTAGAAAGGAGACCATACCTGTGATGCATATTCTAGATGGGGGCGAACATGACAGTTATATAAAACTAGGGTTACATAAGAATTTTGAAATTCCTTCGACCATCTTTTAACAAATCCCAACATGGAATTAGCTTTTTTAACAATAAAGTTGATGTGTTCCGTGAAACTCAAGCCAGGGCTAAAGTTTGCTCCCAGATCTTTAAAACTAAAAACGCGATGCAAAACTTGTTGTGAAATGTAATAGCCGTGTGTACTTGGTACCCGTTTCCTTGAAAATGTCATTGTCTGACATTTCGCTGGATTCAGGCTTAAACAATTCTTGCTACACCAGATAGCAAATCTGTCGATGTCGGCTTGCAATTCTACGCGGTCATTAGCTGAGTTAATAGATTTGAAGATTTTCATATCATCAGCGAAAACAAGGATCTCACTAGAATGAATACACGAAGTTACGTCATTAATAGCTAGTATAAACAGTAACGGACCAAGATGGCTGCCTTGTGGGACTCCTGATTTTGCTGGGAAAGGGTTAGACAACGAATTTCTGAACTGTTTCGGAGATATGAATATATCCAATTAACAAATCCTACAGGGAAACCTAAAGCTTTCAATTTGAAAATGATGATTTCATGTGAGAGTTGGTCAAAAGCTTTTGAGAAATCTGTGTAGATACAATCCAGCTCCTGTCCAATCTCTAATGCCCTTGAGCACTTGTTCATAAAGGTTAGTAAGTTTGTGACAGTAGACCGCTTCTGCATGAAGCCGTGTTGTTGATTGCAGATTAAATGTTTGCAGAAAAACGTTAAGCTATCACAAACTACTTGTTCGAAAAGCTTTGGAATAGAAGACAGTTTAGAAATCGGTCTGTAGTTGGTGATATCGGACTTAGTACCCTTTTTGAAGACGGGAGTAATGAATGAATCTTTCCATACTTGAGGAAATTTACCGGATTTAAGGGATAGCTTGAAAAGGAATTGCAAGGGAGAAGATAAAAGGGAGGAACATTTTTTTAATATTATAGGAGGAATGCCATCACGACCGGGAGACTAATCATTTTTCAGCAATGAAAGATAATGCAAAACTTTATCATTATCAATTTGGATGTTTTTAAAAGTGGCTTGGGGGAAATCACGGGAGTAGTCAAAGAAATCAAAGTCTATATTGAAGGGATTTTCAATAAAGGACTTACTAAAATGCTTTGCAAACGCATTGCATATCTCAGGTGAGCTTGTCAAAGCGGAATCTTTGTAAACAAAGTTCACTGGATACCCATCAGACTTTTTCTTTAAATTTACAAACTTCCAAAATTTCTTTGGATCAATCTTCAACGAAATTTCCATTTCCTTCACATATGCTGCATATAGGTTTCTGGAAAGTAAATTTAACTCTTCAAAAAGTGCAAGGAACACATTTTGATCAGAAATTAAAAGACTTTTAATGTAAGACTTCCAAGCCTTATTCCGTTTGTTGCGTAGCGATTTAAGCTCTTTCGCGTACCACGGATGGCTGGAGTTGATATTTTTAGATATCTTAAGAGGAATTGAATTTATCAAGCAGCTATTGCAAATTTCGTAGAATTGAGTAACTGCGTCGTCAATGTTAGAGCAAACATGAATATTCGAAATATTAGAAGCACTCAAATTGTCGTAAAGTAATTGAAAGTCAGCTTTACGGAAATCAAGTGAATAAGAAGAGTCTTCGGCATTACTGCTATTAAGTAAATTGCTGCTCATATCAAAAAATATATCCAATGGGGGATGGTAGGAGTCTACGTTAGAAATGGCAGTGGTAGATTCTACCACTACCGTACTAACAGCGTCAGAAGAAAAGACTAAATCGAGAATTTGATTTCTACAATTATTAATACAGCTTACTTGCTGTATCTCAGTAGAGGTTATGTTGTCCAAAAGAAGAAGTTCCTGTTGCGAAGAAGTTAAGGCAGCTTCTAAATAGGACTCGTCTTCAGAAGGGGTCCAAGTAAAGTTAGGTAAATTAAAGTCACCCAACAGTAAAATGTTGCTATTTGAACTAGCAATATCAATCATATGATCAAGAATTAACGATAGCTCGGCAAAAACTGACGCAGAACTTTTCGGTGGAATATAAACATTAATAATAAAAAAAATCATTTGATTGAAAAGAAAAGAGACAAAAGAAGATGAGATGCAATTACGAACAGCAATCAATACGCCACCACCCACTTCCTTCGGCTTATCCACATGACGATCCTTTCTGAAAACACAAAACTCATCGTCGAAAATTTCTGTGTCCAAAAATGAACTATTGAGCCATGTTTCTGTGAAAGCAAAGATATCATGTGGAAAAGCTTGAGAGTTTTTAAAAACTTCAGCAGTTTTGCTGCGTATCCCTCTTACATTTTGGTAGAAGAGGGTTATCCTATTAAGTTTTTTGGAGCCGATACTTTAGCAATTCGATTATTGAGATTTTGTTTGTAACAAATGTATAACCATTACGGTTAGGTATAGTTAAGATTATACATTTTTACTCAAAATTAATCCTTCTATGCTTCCGTCCGTCCGTATGTACATTCTCTGGAAGAGGTCTTAATTTTGGAGCTAGAAGGTCTTCATTTTCTTATTTATATTTTTATACAGGAGTGATCTTGAGACCATAAAATCCGCCCACAATCACCTTTTTTGTTCAACAACCTTTATTTGGCAAAATTAAATTATGCGTTTTGTATAGTTATGATCAAATCATAGCGATTTAATTTAGCACACACAGGTAATATGAGTTCTCTTCTCAGGAACTAGGAGCAGGAGGAAAGATACGATCTGAAGATCAAACTACCAACACCTACACGTCATGCACAGGCTATCACGAAAAGGAAAATTTCACTGTGATGAAAACCGTTACAAATGCCTCGGATGACCAAACCAATAATGTTGACCCGTTCCGCAAACGAAAAACGTATTTGCACATGCGGAACGTGCGAATGCTTTACATGCCGCGAAAATCCGAATAGCTAGCCCAAAAACCTAGCCAGTTTCAATGCTGATATAACAGCTCTTCAAGAGATGCAATGGGAGGGATCGGGCCTGAGAAAGACAGAAAACTGTAATTTCTACTATGGGAAATGCCACCTTGATGGGAGATCGCGCTTGTTTGGGTGCGGATTCGCTGTCATAAGCAAAACTTCTTGAGCTTTCGCGAATTCAGTAAGAGAGTGTCAACCATCCGCATTAAGGCCAAATTCCAACACATAAACCGAACAAGCGCCCATGCCCCTACACAAGAGAAAAACAAGTTTCTTCGATCTCCTCGCCAAAACCTGATGACGATCGGAAGCGCAGCCTGCACCACATCGCTTCCGATAACGGACGCAGGCTCATCGATTTTGCAGCGGGAAAAAACATGGTGCTGAGTAGCACACGATTCCCACTTGCCAATATCCACCAGGGCATATGGCGATCTCTAGATGGTCGCACCTGCAACCAAGTTGACCAAGTTGCGATTGACGGAAGATATTTTTCCAGCATCCTGAATGTCCATACATTCCGAGGAGCAAACATCGACTCGGACTACTACCTAGTCGGTGCAAGACTTAGCGAGTTCAGATCTCCATTCTCTTAGGCGAACACCAACTATGCCGAGAAAATTCAATATTAAAACGGAAGCATACAAGTCGTGGCTCCAGAGAGAAACTAAAGAGCGTCCAAAAATCTCTATAATGTTGAGCGAAGAAAGGTTGAGAAACGCTTACTTAGTAGGAAGAAAAAAGAACACCAACAACTCGAAATCGAGAAGATGCAGAGATGTTTTTGCAGAAAAGAGGTGTGAAACTTCTACAGAAGAGTGAAACATTCTACATCAAGTTTCACAAGCCACTCTGGGTCCTGTAAAGCTCAGGATTAAAACACCATATTGGAAACGCAGGCGATGTTAGCCATCTGGAGTGACTACTTTAACCAGTCAGTTGTTGACAGCCAAGATCCCGCCCAAGATCAACTTGTACCAGTTAATCTAGATGACACCCTGAACTTGATCAATGTATCCATCACCACATTCAAGATGAACAAATTAGCTGGATGCGATGGTCTATAAGCGGAACTTTTTAAGCACCCTGGAGATGAACTGACAAGGAACATACACCAACTCATCTGCAAAATATGGTCGGAGGAAAGTATGCCCGATGAGTGGAATCTCAGTACCATCTGCCCGGTTCACAAAAAAAGATACCGCCTACTCTGCGCCAACAATAGAGGCATAAGTCTTTTAAACATCGCCTGCTATAAGATCCTGTCCAGCGTTTTATGTGAACGTCTCAAGCCGTTTGCTGATGATCTGATACGTCCTTACCAATGCGGCCTTAGACCTGGAAAATCTACCACCGACCAAATATTCACATTACGCCAGATCCTGGAGAAAACCCAAAAATATAATATCGATACCCGCCACCTGTTCGTCGATTTTAAAGCCGCCTATGACAGTGTTAATAAAGTTGAACTGTATCATGCCATGTCGAACTTTAGATAGCTGATACACCTTATCAGGTTGACTTTGGAGAATGTTCGCTGTTTCGTCAAAGTTGGTGTTACGGTATAATTTGTCGTAACAAAAACTACTCTTTTAGATCCCGGTTCTTTTTCTTCCTGGCCCTTCTTTTTCTTTTCTTTTATATAGGTACCTTCGAAGCTTGGAACCATCAGACATGAGGTCTAAGAATAAAAAGTAAACTACGATAACTTAAATCAGACAGGCGGTCTAAATCATTCCATCAACTACGAAGGGTTCGTAGCATCGACGGACGCAGCGTATGGCCAAGGGCCCAACATAACTCAATGCATTTATGTAAAAGATGGACCGTTAGCTATTATTCTTATCTACCTTTCCCCCCCAATCCCTAGTCGAACAAAAGCCGAACAAGTTAGTCATTCGCGAATAGGAATTTCTGCCAAAATCTCCTTCCAGTATAAGGAAGACTACAAATAGCCTCGCTCTAAAATCTCCACAACTGATGTATTTGATTTTTTTTTCATTCGGAAGGGGAAAACTGAATTTCTTCCGTCTTCGTCAAAACTTTCTTTTCGAAATAACAAAACTTGGTTGAGGGGTGAATGAGTCCATCGAATTCCAGCCCACTGGAAATGATACCAGGTGCCGGTGAATTCGATGATGACGAAGCACAATTGATGAGAGAGGGCGAGTAAGCGAGACCGTCGGATTCCATCTCTGTTCACTTACTGCCTATGTAGTATAGCTGAGTAATGACGAGATCAGAATCCACGGTCTATGATTGGCTGAAAACCAGAAGAATTGGAAAACAAGACGAGGCCATCCAGGTCCAAGAAAATCCTGGAAGGCCACTTCTAGTTTTAGAAAAAGTGAAAAAAAAAAAGAAAATTTGATTTCGAGGAAGAAAGAATTTCAGGAGTTGGGTACAGAGTAAAGTGTAGAAGCTTTAAAAGTGATAAAATTATTTGGAAAAGAAAATTTGAAGTTTTGAAATTGTGGAGGATTTAGTGACAAGAAGCAGGAGAAAGGAAATAAGGAGATAGAAGTTGGCGGGAGGCAATCAGAAAAGAAATAAAGCTAAGTATTCCATTTGATTTATCCAGTTCGTGCTAATTTAGTCGTTTTTCATTGCTAATTCAATTAGAGAAAAAGAAAATTACCAAGAAAAATAATATAATATCGTTTGGCTATCTTTTGGAAGATTTACGGGACCCGTGACTTTTTCTCTCTTTGCCTATTCGATTGTAACGGTCCATTTTCTTTTTTTCTGAGAACTCCTTTTTTGTAAAATTAAATTTGTTTGAAAAAGATTTTGGGTTTTATCCCTATACTTAAAGGTTTCGCAAACCAATAAATAGTTTTAAAATCCCAATTCGGAAGTAAAAACTCTTGTCTTATTATTTATCATTGCATTTTTTTGTTGTTGCACCGTGGATTTTATTTAAGGTTTGGAAATTCCTCAAACATTTTCTGGCGCCCTTTTTCACTTACTATATGTAAGTACGCCCTTTGTGGCAATCAATTAAATCATCTTTAATCGTTTTCATATCAATTTCATTAATCGAATAAACTTGATATTCGATTAACAAAATTACATATTGTCGAACCAACCCTTTCCTGAGCTAGCAAATCTGACAGCACATATTGGATGCTGCCATCGCTACACGTAATCGAACGCGCCTTTCAAACCAAGTGTTATTTAATCGAAAATTTAACTCTATCGCGTGCACTTCGGTTTGTACTTTTCTTTTTTGTTTATAAATTCGCTAATCGTTTTGGAAATAATTGTTTGTGGATACGTATGTATATCCGAAGTCGCGGTTTGCAAGTTCGTTCATCATAAAAAAAAAAAATTCATCCTAAATTCTCACGTTCGGTTCTGTGTGTGGCATTGGAATTGACTCTATACCTTCGACACCACCAGAGGGTTAGAACAAAGTGACACACTGTCATTCAGCTTTTTCTTATGGTCCTGTCTGCTTAAACCGAGAAGACAACATTTGGTGAAAAAGATACAGGGTGCGCCAGAGAAACTTACTTATTTGAAAAAATTCCCGCGCGGTGAGTTGGGCGGGTAGAGGGGCAAGAGGGGGCGCATCTGGAGGGGGAAGTTCCCAAGTTTGTTTCTCCCTCCAGTCAGTTGCCATCATGCTCTGGTCTAGAGAGCAGCGGGCCTTCGCAGTTGAGAGCTTCTTTTCTAACGGTCGCTCACTTGTTGCTACGCAACGTGCCTTCCGCGCTCGCTTTAAAATTCCTCCGGCACGCTCTCCAGATTTGACTCCATGCGATTTCTTTTTATGGGGTTATTTAAAATCCCTGGTTTATGTCGATCGACCACGGACCATAGCACACCTCAAGAACAACATTCGCGACGCCATTGCCAACATACCGATTGATATGCTGCGAAGAGTGGATACGAATTTCAAAAATCGACTTCATCAGTGTATGCGCAATGGGGGTCGCCATTTATCCGATGTCATTTTTAAGACTGCATAAAAAAAAAATTGGGATATTGTATTCTCAAATAAAAAAAAAATTTAAAACAATAACTGAAGTACTTTTTTTTTATTGACCTTTCAAATAAGTAAGTTTCTCTGGCGCACCCTGTACAACGACGAACTATACATGCTGTACAGTGACATATAAGGCTATAGAGAGAAAAATTCAGATTCAACGACTAAAATGGGTGGGCGATGCAGAGCGAATGAAGAACCGTTAACCTCTGAAATTTCGATTCAGTAAAACAAGTTCCGCACCTCTGACGTCATTTTGATGTGAACCAGCTGTCTTTTTAAGGTGAAATTAATAACATCAGTAGCACATACTTTTGTGCTACCTTATAAATATATATCTTGAAAAAAATTTCAAACATTGTATCGTACATTCCATCATCTTATCCTTTGTTACCTAGTTTAGAAAAAGTAGGTAATGTCAGCAGTTTCTGACCACCCTATAATTTTCAAGGGAACAAAACAAAAAAGAGAGATCATGTTTTTTGAAAAGGGTCTTAAATCCCGTACGATAGGTGACATTTGAAATAAAAAAGGTATAAGTATTGTGTTACCAAGTAACTCTGAGAAGGTCAACTAGTCCATACAAAAACGATTGAGTCTTGAACCTCAAAACGACAATGCAAAATACTATACAACAAACACTCAAGCACTGATTTTCTCTGCACTATCAATTCGAGAATAAAGTTTCAAAGAAAAAAACCCGGTCGAATCGAGCGTGGAAAGCTTGGACGAAGGGCTTAATAGAAAGTTGAATTCAACGCCAAAGTGTTTTGGCTGAAAAAGAAAAGGAACAAAAAATAATCCTCCGACGTGAACAAGTACAGCAAGCTCTTTCAAAAATATTGTCTTCTCAAAAACCATGTCGATATCCTTGACTGGTGCTGCAATTCGATTTTACTCATTTCTAACACACACACGTTGTGCATTCAACAGGAAGTTAAAATAACATTTATACAGAACCACTTCACGTTTTCCAGTGGCCGACTGACTGGCTGTAGTTGCAGTTCGAAACTTCTGTTCTCGAAGTTCTATTCAAGTAGTTTGTCTACCTCTTACCCCAGCACCCAACACCCAACACCCAACCCTCCCCCACTCCCCGTCACTTCTAGGAAAAAAGGAAGAAAAACTTTGTCGTCAATGCCATCAAACTCAAATGACAAAAACATCACGCAGCCATTATTGTTGGCTCTGTGCGGTTATTTGATATCGTTTTTTATCGATTTTCAGAAATTCTAATGCTCCTGCTTCCTCATCGTAGTCGTTGTCGTCATCGTAGTCATAGCCGTGTGTGTCCTTCTAAAATATTTTATATGAAGTTCCATACGATGATATATAGCAAGCCTTCTCCTTTTGATGATGGTACACGATGTACTACCTACTCTCAGCTTGGTACGTTTTTCCTGCGAAGGACAATGAAGTGCGGTTCGGTTCACTTGGGTTGTTTTGATGGGTGACTAAAAAAAAATCACAAAATTTATAGGCACACATACATACACACACTTTGTCAATGTGTAATGGGAACTTGATTTTGATTTTACGATTCAATTCGTTGCAGATATGCGCTCCCTGTGTCCTTTATTTTATTTATTTGGTTGGTCGGTTGGTTGGTTGGTACAAAACACAAGCACAAGCACATGGACATCGTCAGTGAGTAGTGTCTCTGATGTCCATGTTTGACCATTAAAAAATTGTCAAACTCTGATGGGTAAGGACATGGACAGGACATATTGGACGTTTATACAAACACAAAAAAAAAAACAACAGCCCGGCTTTGAATGGTGGACAAATTGCAAGAAGAAAGACCTGTTAGTTAAATAAATGGAAGCTACAACATATATCGTCTTTTGATGGGGGGACATTCGTGTGCGAGCTTTGAAATTACTTTCTGGTCATTTTGGTTTAAGGACTACATAGGGCATATTTGTGATGGATAATGGGTCAACGATTGATGATGTTTTTTTTTTTATATACACTTTGTATGTTCCTTGTGTTTGTGGTTCGTTTGATATTTTACTTAAAAATTCTTCGTAACACCACATTTTAGCAACAAAGTTTTCCTAATTTGATGTGTGTTTGAAATCGTTTTTCACTGATTAAAGATTGAAGAAAACAAGAGGTTCTACTGGATTTCATTAGTCAAATTGACATATTGTTAAAAATTAAATTGTTTGAAATACCAAATTGATTTAAAAAAAAAAATAGATGTGAAAATTTTGTATTGACAATTCTTTTAGAAAATAGATTGTACACTGTGGCGTATGCGTACTCAAACAATCTTCATCGATTTGTTTTCAGAAGCAGTGGAAAAAGTATAAGGTGATTAATACCAAACTTTGTGATGCAAGTGGGGAGATTCTGGAGATATGTAGGCCTCTAATTTTTAGAAAGAAATTAAAAATGAAAAAATGTTTTATCTGATGAGAACTTGAGATTTCGTGTAGCAAGCATCTAAATCTAATCTAAAATATCTAAAAATCAATTCGAAACATTTGTTTTTGTTGTTGAAAAAAGCTGGCTGTTTTATAAAATACATTAATTTTGACAGTTATTTCTTTATACTAAAAAAAAACCGTATACAAACTGATTTTCGATATGACGATTTAAGAAAAAAAAAACAAAAAGCTCAGAATTATCAAAAATGCATTAGGTTTGTTAAATTTTGAGTTTAATCAACATCTTTAGAGCCGTTTCGAGCAAATCCAATATGAAAACAAAAGTGCCTTGAAAGGTATCAGTTTGAGCCAGGCTTAAACAATATATGTAGGTAGATAAAAGATAAGTTTAAAGAAAATCTGTCAAGTGCTTTGGGCTGCAGCTTGAAGTGGAAAAGTGCACAGTTGCACATCCGCACAGACAGATTTTTTTCTGCACGAAACCAATATCAGAAGTAATGTAAAATAACTTTTCATGAAATTTGAACTTCAATTAAAACATAAAGTGCACGACTGGATCGCACGAACTTGCAATAATGTGTTGAAGTGGTCTTGGAGCTTTTGAGAATTTGGAAAAAAAAACCAATAAAAAATCATATGAAATTTTATTAATCACTTAAAAATCACTAGTAAAAACCTTTTTTGGGGGAAATGAAGTAAGCCGTCTGATTTCTTCTACTGTTTTCAATTTTAAGGGAAAAAAAATTTTGAATCGTCGGGCCAGTTTAAAATAAAAAAACTTTTTTTTTTAAACTTTTCGAAAACATATTCCTTTTTTTTTTTTTTAATATGCCAACATTTAGCATTTTGTAGTTAATATCATAAAACAAAAATTTTAAAATATTTGAACAAACCGTTTTTGAAGAAATCAAAAACTCAAAAAAACTATTTTTGAAAAATTCAAGAATAAGTGTTATTTCGTTTATAAAAGAGCTTTCATATTAAAATTTTTATTGAAATTGGTTAAGTGGTTCAAGAGAATATCTGATATGAAAAAACCGGTCCTATGGGAGGTAGAAACCGTTATAAGACTTTTCCTGAAAAAATTATTCAAACCAAAACATAAAGTTCACTCAAAAAACACAACTCAGAAAGTTTTATTAAAAACGTAGAAGCCGTTTTTGAGATAAATGCATTTTTCATTGAAAATCATATACAAAGTTGAGACTTTGTATTGCCAAGGCAATTAGTATGAGCTCAGTGACATTCAATTTTAAGCTTGCAGATCGATTTAAACAAAACAAGACAGAACTTAAATTTTTAAAAATTAGATTGTGAATGGAAATAGCGATTATGAGTGTTTTTAACTATTCTTGAACCACACTCTGCTAACGTAAGCAAGGAATATATATTTAAGTGTTCATATTCTAACTTCAGAACTGCGACCGATAGTTAAAAAACATTACAAAATTAATGCATATTACGACTTTTGACGGAAACGCCTCTGAAAAGTGGGCGTGTCTTCAAAGTTTGAAGCACCAACTGAGCTTTGATCATAAGTTAGTATTTAGGCATATGTGTTTTTGAACGATCTTACCTCAACAAAGGTATTTTATCAAAATTACGCCTTTAACTAAAGGTGGGCGTATTGAAAAAATTTACTCAAGAAAATGTAGAGATATATTTTTCATATAAAAAAAGTTTAAATTGAATATTGGTAGTAGGTACCATAAATTTTTAAAACCATGTTTTTCGTTCTTTCATGAAAAGATAGCGCAAGCCACGCCCAAAATTCAAAATTTCTTTTCATACACAAACTTTTTAGTTTCTACTTATCGGCGCAATATTTTGGCTTGCGGATTCATCATAAGTACCGTTTATTCGCAAAAACAATTTTTTTATAGTTTCTAGTGAGAAGTGGGCGTCAGCCACGCCCAAAATCAATTTTTTTGATTTCATACACAAGATGTTTATGTGCAAGTAATACCCACAAAATTTAATGTTTTCCGCTTTAATATAACAATTGTTATTTTATAAAAACAATATTGATGGTTTTGTATGAAAAATGGGCATCAGCCACGCCCAAACTGAAATATTTTTATTTAAATCGAAGAAGATTTACCTAAAGCTTACGTGTGTACAAAAAACATAATTTAATTTTACCAAATTGAGGTTGTTCAACAAAAGTGGCGGTTGTGGGCGTGTTTGTAGGCGGATTTTACCGGCTCAAGAACTAAGCCTTACTCTTGAACAAAAATTGCGACCACTCGACTCTAGAGAGTATACATACGACGGACGGACGGATGGACATGGCTAAATCGACTAGGCTTTTGATTCTGAGTCAGAATATATACTTTTCTATACTTAACGGTATTATTTCTCTATGTTACAAACTCCACACCAAATACAATATAGATAGGGTTTAAAAAAAATCCTTTTCAACGGTTGATGTAGAGGCAGTGGATATCGATTTTTCCAACTCATAAGCTTGGAAAGAGCAACTGATGGGATTATAGATCTTCTATTGGTTTGAATGCGAAAAAGGAGCAAACTGCCCAGAAATCGATCCAACTTGTGGAGCATAAAAATAAGTGAGAGGTGAGACCCAGGAACACCACTCTTGGCAGTGCCATCGAAAGTAAAGCATACTCATTTAAGTCATTAATAAGAAAGGTTTTATGGGAGGTACCGTTACTGGACTTTTCCTTAAAACAAAGTTATATCAAGCATAAGATAAAATATAGAGCTACGAAATCCTACCTTCAAAAATTTTACTTACATTGAAGTAGTCGTTTTCAAGATAATTTAGATTCTTGTCAACGATCGTATGGCATCAGGTATAGATACCGTTATTTTTGGACCCAGAGTCTAAAATACTTTTGTATAACATGGAAAATAAGAAAAAAATAAAGATGAACCTAAGTAAGACCAGCAGATTTTCAGGTTGAAGGCATAAAGGAAAAGCCACTCGTCGCTGTCATTATATATTCTCTTTCTATACTGCCAAAACCACCCAATATCAATTTCATTGAATTCGGCAGCTGCTATTTTCCCTCTTTTAACAAAACTTTACACTGCTCTCTCAAGACTTTAGTTTGACTCTCTATAAAATCGTTTCTAAAGGATTAAACTCCAATAAACTCTCATGTCAATGACAACATAAGACAGCGAAAAATTTCATCATTTTTTACTATCGAATAGTAAACTATTAGTTGTCCAGAAGATCTTAAAGCAATTACAATTTGGGCAGAAGTAAAAAAATTTGACATAATTAGAAGAAATGAGACCCATGAAGGCTGCCATGCCAAAGAAATAGTCTGACCATAAATGAATTTATAAAAAAAAAAAGAAAATCCAGTCAGACAAAGATTTTTTTTTAAGATCCTTTGTAAAACAGGTCAAAGTATATCAGCGTTGCCCACATAGAAAAAACGATCCAAAACAAGTATTGGTATTTCTAGTGATCAAACAAGGCGTTTTATTAAAAATTCATTGAGGTTGAGTGTTCGATGATAAAAAAAAAATATCCCACATTTTTAAAGTAAAATCAATCTCCAATCCAAAAAGCAACCAAAAATTAAATTTATTCAATCCATTTTTATAACAACCCCGTTGCAAGTGCAAGCATCATCGTTACAAGCATGCAAAATATAATACTCTCAGCATTTCTGCAGAAAATGTCTTTCGTTCCTTGTATAGGTACGCATCGTATTCACTTTCATTCAATCTAAGTTAGAGACAGGCAGGAGGGAGGCAGCAACGGGGATCAGGATATTACAAACTGCAACTGCTCCTTTATCATCCTGATGGAAATAGGTGTGGGAGTTCCGCATAATGGTTGCATCGTGATATTGAAAAAAAGTAGTGTTGCCTTTTTTTTTTCTTTGCTTGTTTAGGTTTTGTTAACCAAAAAAAAACTTGTGGGTGGTTTTTGTCGTCGACACGATGCAATGACAAGGATTGAACAGGATCGTAAGTAAATATTGATTAAATAGAAGAACAACATACATTCTCTTCTCATGCCAGTTCACCTTTTCCTTAAAAAAATGTTGCCATGTGAAAGGGTTTCTTACTCCTTCGAGGGTAAAGATATTTGAAAATTTAAGAACCAAATAAAAGTTGTAAAAAAAAGTCCTTCTTCTTCCTTGTTATAGGGTAAGGTAAGTTTTAGAGATTGGGAGTTAGATCTTAAGGGAAGTTTAAGCAACATCATCAGAACTTCTAGATTTGGTGTATGCAAATGTATATAATATGTATGTGTGTGAGCACATTCAAATGAAAGTTCGTGCAAATATTAGCGAATTGATTCAGGATGCAGGTTGTTTTGTGAACCATCATCAACAAGACGACACGATGACGAGGAGGACGACACGACGCGAAGCGACGCGACGATGACAAGCGACTATAAAGAAGATGGTAAAAAGAGGGATATCAGGATGTGGGCCGCGTGCTGGTATTTGCAATAAAATGGGATTAGATCGGATATTGAGATGTGAACGTCAGAAGTTTGGTGCATTGCGGCACGTAAAATGCATTTCAAAGCATATCGACACAAAAACATGCTTATATGTTTTAAAAAAAAATACTGCAGTTATCGAAGAAAATACACGTTTATAGATTGAAATGTCAGTATATGCTATTTGATGAGTGCAGTGGTGACGTTAGTCAATAAGAATATGCAAGGAAAATATTCTTAAATATAAAGTTCAACTTTATTTTGTGATTGTGTTGGTTGCTGAAAATCAGGATCTGAATCATAATCGCTTTAAAATACAACCTTAAATATTAAAAAAAAAAAAACATTTTAACCAACTATTTTGCTTAAAACTGTTACGTTCGTCAACTTTATTAGAATTAAATCTTTGGTCGATGTATGTACTAATAAGTATTGGGTAAAAGAGTCACCAATTACAATAGCATCGCGAACACAAGGTGAAACCTTTTTTTTCAAATCCACCTTTAAAGTGTATTTTTATTTGTATAGTTTGTCTAAGCGGACAATATCCGGCTAAGTTATATCAGCGCCATAGATGAGATGCGTGAATAACTTCACAAATATGAGAGTGGATTTTTCTAACTAACAAGTAACAACAAAAAGTAGAAACTAATGACCGCAGACTCTTCCATGCTTTCGCGTATTTCTGCATCCTACGACTATTTTGACGCCCACTTTTCACTAGAATTTGTAAAAAATTGTTTTTGTAGATAAACGGTATTTATAATGAAAATTATGCGTCTCTTAGTAAAAACTAAAAAGTTTGTGCATGAAAAGAAGTTTTTGAATTTTGGGCGTGGCTTACGCCCATTTTTGACGAAAGAACGAAAAACGTAGTTTTAAAAATTTAAGGTACATACTACCAATATTCAATTTAAACCTTTTTCCTTCCGTTTGTATTTCAAAAAAATATATCTCTACATTTTCTTGTGTAAATTTTTTCAATACGCCCACTTTTAAAGGCGTGATTTTGATAAAATACCTTTGTTCAGGTAAGTAAGATCGTTTAAAAACTACTCGATTCAGCTGTAGTTTTACACATATGCCTAAATACTGACTAATGATCAAAGCTCAGTTAGTGCTTCAAATTTATAGGACACGCCCACTTCAAAGGGGCGTTTCCGTCAAAAGTCGTATAATGCATTAATTTTTTAACGTTTTTTAACTATTGGTCGCAGTTTTGAGGTAAAAAGATGAACACTTAGATTTAATTCCTTGGTTTCGTAGCAGAGTGTGGTTCTAGAAATTTTAAAAACACCCGTCATCGCTATTTATATTCAAAATCTTATTTTTTAAAATTTAATATTTGTCTTGTTTTGTTCAAATCGATCTGCAAGAATAAAATTGAATGTCACTGAGCTCATACTAATTGCCTTGGCAGTAAAAAGTCTCAACTTTTGGCGTGCCACACGTCTTTTTTACTGTGCCAGCACTAATTGAACATCACACCACACAAAAGAATTTTGTTTCTGAAACTGGAACATCGGCTGGCAGGCGAACGCATACACAATACACATACAAAAATATAGGGAATAGGGTATTTAACAGTTCGTTGCAAACGTTGAAGAAGTCATAAAAATATTGTGTTTATGATTATGTTAAATGAAATAAATTTTCTTTTTAAAACCATCTTCTATTGGTTTAAATATATTTGTTAAAAGGTTAAATATAACGGGTGATTTTTTAAGAGGTTTAGAACTTTAAAAAAAAACACAAAAAATTCAAAAAAAATGAATGAAATATTTATTTCAATCGATAGTTTGAACCTTGCAATTTAATGTTTAAAGATAATTTCATGCAAATGTTGACCGCGGCTGCGTCTCAGGTAGCCCATCCGCTGAGTCCAATTTTGGCATACTCTTTCACACATATCGGCCGGTATCTCACGAATGAATGCATGGATGTTGGCTTCCAGTGCGTCAATCAAAGCGGACTTGTCCCTATAGACATTAGCCTTGACATACTCCCACAAAAAATAGTCTAATGGTGTCAAATCGCACGATCTAGGCGGCCAATTGACCGGCCCGAAACGTGAAATTAACTGTTCACCAAACTCGCCTCGCAATTGCGCCATTGTTTCGCGTGCTGTGTGGCATGTGGCACCGTCTTGTTGAAACCACATATCATGCAAGTCAAGAACTTCCATTTCGGGCAAAAAAAAGTTTGTTATCATCGCTCGGTAGCGTTCACCATTGACAGTAACGCTGCGATTCGCATCATCTTTGAAGAAATATGGCCCAATAATGCCGCCGGCCCATAAACCGCACCAAACAGTGGCTTTTTCGGGATGCATTGGTAGCTGTTGCAATGCTTCTGGCTGATCTTCACTCCAAATGCGGCAATTTTGCTTATTTACGTACCCATTCAACCAAAAATGAGCCTCATCGCTGAACACAATTTTCATTTTTTCAACATTTCGAACCGAGCACGAATTTTGATAGTAAAATTCAATAATTTGCAAGCGTTGTTCATTTGTAAGACGATCCATGGTTAAATTGCAAACCAAACTGAAGCTGTTTGACAGTGACACAAGGTACTAAACACACGTCAGCTGTCAAAACCAGTATTGCCAAAACCAAACCAGCTAAAAAATCACCCGTTATTTGCGTTTGGGTTAAACTAATTTGCTTTTCGGTTAAACTTATTTGCTATTGTGTTAATTAAATGTGCGAATGCTATTTATAAAGCTTATTCCAACAAAAGGGGCGTAATATCCACCCATTTAATCGGAAATGTTATAACATTCATTAAGGCACTACTAATCCTCTATCGATCCGAAAGATCCGGTAGGCTTTTTAGTACATAAGCCTACAAGACAAAAATTTAAAACTTCCCATCACATCTGTGACGTTGACAATCAAACAGAGCCTAAAAAATCTGAACTTGAAACTGAGAAAAAGGGCAAAAAACTTTAACTTCCAAAATATTCTAGATAGGTAGTTAAATTCATTAAGTTTTATTTAATTTTTCAAAGTATCCTCGATAAGATTGATTAATAAATGAAACAAAAAGGTCCTTTGATTTTCGTCCTGGAATAAAATGATATTTTTTTAATGGAAAGTTACTAGTGTTAAGTTTGCTCCGTTGATGATTTAGGGCACCATCTCCGTTTTGTGTAGTGTAGCGCGAACTATTCAAGCGGACAACCATTCAAAAACTAGTTCGAATCACAGTCCTTTTGTGAGTTCCTTTTTACTTGCGATTATAGGTACTATAAGGCAAGTTATGCATTCGTAAATCGCTTTAAACTTTGTATATAGCATTATCTAGCTCCAAAAATAACGGTACCTCCCATATGAATTTTTATGAAAAACTCATTTATCTCAAAAACGGCTCCTACGATTTTGATAAAACTTTCTAAATAATGTTTTCTGTTTAAGCGTTATGTTTTGGTTGGAACAGATTTTTCAGGAATAACGGTATAGGTTACTCCCATAGGACCAGTTTTTTGAAATCCGTTTTTCTCATAAACCACTTCATGGATTTCGATGAAAATTTTAATATAAGAGCTCTTCTATAAACAAAATAATAAAATTTCTTTAATTTTCCAACAAAAAGTTTTTTTGAATTTTTAAAAAAAAAAGTTAATTTTTTTTTTAACTGGGTTTTCCGAAAAAGTTTTGTTCAAAATTTTAAAATTTTTGTTTTCTGATAAGAACTTAAAACCACTAGATGTTGACATACTAAAAAAAAATTTGGAATATGTTTTCGAAAAGTTTTTTTTTAAGAAAACCGTTTTTTGGAAAAACTAGTCCAACGATTCCGTAAAATTCGGAAAAGTAAAAGAAATCTGATGGCTTACTTCATTTTCTACAAAAAACGTTTTAACTATTGATTTTTAAATGATTACTAAAATTTCATATGATTTTTTCATTGTTTTTTTTTTTAATCTCAAGCCCTAAGACCACTGCGACACATTAGAGAAATTGCACGTTTATTCCAAATCCAATACAATCGTGGGATTCTTAACTTTACTACTAAAATAGGTACCACAATAGAGCCACGTATACTACAAAGTACTCTACACTCCGGTCTTCATTAACTAATAAGAAATAAATAAAAAAAAATTTACAAACCCTACCCTTAATAGACAACATTTCGCCCTCATTGTTCTACCCTAATTCACTATATATTCACCATCAGCCATCACCCATCCAACCTTTCCGAAACGTGCTTTGAATTCCAATTTCAAGCTAAGCGAAGACAGCAATAAATTAAACGTCTTTCACAATCATTTTTTATCATTGTTCGCTCCACCTTCAAAAACTATTTCCTTCATCGATCGTCAGCCTAAACTCAATTAATCTTTCAAACTACATCTGAACGAAGACAACAACCATTTCGAGAATAAAACAAAAAAAAAAAAAAAAAAAACCTTTTATTCCTCTTTGATTTCCAGAACATCACCATCACCATCACCATCCGCACCATAACCAACCACGCAGAAATCCTTAATGCAATCAAAAAGACCTTTCACCTTCAATCTAGTATGTATAGGTTGGTCTTGAGAAACGTATAAAGGTACACACAACGACAACATACATCTATATGTATGAGCATGAGGTCTATTTTGAAACCAAATCGATAAACCAATTACCGCAACAGTTGTCCCATTTTAAATAAAGAGCTTGAGCCTCAGCCTCAAAGGCTATTTTAAATAAAACTATACCTTTTCAACCAAACACATCTCACAAATGTCGGTACTAATTATACAAAAAACTTTTTCTTCTTCTTTTGCAAAAAAAAAAAGGACTTTGGTGGCTGATAGTAGGTACCTAAAACATCAGCATGAGCAAATAGAACATCAAGCCTCCTCCTTTCCTTATGTCTTCTAAATATTCACCGCATTTATAGTCAAGAAGAATCACCACTTCAACCAGATGCCAATGAAACTCTCTATCCACGAGGTCCTTGTGCCTTGTCGTTGTCGTAGACGACTCTGTTCGAGTTCATTACTTAAAACAAAGAACAAATTAAGCCTGGCAATACTTTTCACTTTTTTGTGTCTGTGTGTCTGTGTGTGTGTGTGTGTGTGTGTATTTTTGTTCTCTATAATTCGATAGAACAAAAGAATGAACAAAAATTCCAATTGGCATTCAGTTCTCAAACTTTATCCTATTTCTGATGGTTAGTCCCACACCATATAACATCACCTCGCGATCCTTGTACGTAACGTACACCGACACCCTCTCAACTCTTCATCACTCTCGATTCTCATAAGTGAAACGTGTAAACGTGTTGCCCGAAATTTCTTCTTCAAATTTAATTTTCATTCGAGAATACACGAGAATACGAAGATGACGATGTTCAGAATCAGAGAGAAGAAAAGGATGCGAAGAAAAATCTACCAGGACTCACTAACGTCCTTGCCTTTGCCGCCTCACCCACCAGCCGTTTTCAGTGTCTCTTAACCTAAGTTTTTTTTTTCTGTGCGTGCCTTTGTTCTTTGAAGGTATACCTAAGTATATGTATGCCAAGTAAATACTGGAAAATTGGAAATTTCAAATTTCCAAACTGTTATGGTGTATATATGTATGTATGTATACAAGAACAGAACAGGGCCTTCACTTTCAATCTATGTAATGTAGGTACAGTTAAGTACATTGTTCGAGATGTCACATGGGGCAACAGCATAAGAGCAGCAACAGCAACTTTTCTCCTTAAAGTAAACTCAACTCAACTCAACTCGCAGCTCAAAAGAGAGCAATACAAAAAAAAAAAAACACGACTCGCACACTTAGATAATAAATTTTTGCTCTACTAACACTTGCATACAAGTCATGCGCAACAATATCCTTGAAACAGAGTTAATTAACACATTTATAGGTTACATCCGAGAGGACTGCACGTAAAGTATAAAGCATAGAGTTTCACCAGCCGCTCCACACCGCCACCATCAGCCTTGTGGGGGTTTACTTTCAACGACATGTACATTAAGCCCTGACTTTACATCAGCTTCAGTATCAGCATTAGCATCAGAGTGCTGCTGTTTGCCATGAATATTTCACACTAAAAATATATTCCGTTAGAAGGGGGAGGGGAGAGGGAAAAAATGAAGGAATTTCTTCTCTGGGGCGCGTCAAAGTCGGATGCCATTGCGAGGTGTTAAGTCCTCCATAAGCCATGCAATTAATGTAGGATAAGGGATGAAGGACGATGAAAATGAGAATGAGTATAGAAGAAGAAGCTTTGCCGCTCTCTTCATTCATTCTCTATCTCACTCTTATTTTGAAGGCTGTTACTAATCTTACACCGTGGCCTAATATATAGGGCAAGGCAACACACAACACACAATGAAAAAGTGTCATCCTAGGTCATCGTCGCAGTTAACATTGCAAATGACAGGGGAAATCAAGCAGGTGCGGTATAGTATACCCAGCATATAGTGCTAGCACATCAACATCACTCCCTCTAGTGGGATATTTTATTTTATTTTTTTATCATCTCTCTCCGATGACAGTTTGTTGGGCCATGCAACTGACAGATGAAATTTTTATTTATTTGAAATTGGGTTCGAAATTGATAAATTCATGAAGTTTCTGTCAAAGCCTTTGACTTGCTCTGACATTTGACAGAAACGATATTTGTGTAGCAGTGATTTGGTTAAAGTGTACCAATGTACCTCAACTATAGGTTTACCCTACCCAATGGTATTTTACGTTGGGTGACGACGACGTGACCGCGACAGCGACGACTCTGAAAATTGATGTGTTTCTGTTTATACAACATTTACACTGCTGAAGTTGTGTCAAGTGGTTTGAGACCTTGGCCTAGTGCTGCTGCTGCTTCTGCTGCTACTCCAGTTGCAGCTGCTGCAACAGCATCAACAACAGTGACATTATGGTAGCGAAATTTAAATCAATAGAATAGATTTGTTGACTCCACTCTTTTATGGTTTAAGGCCATCCCATAATGAAATGTAAGGATTGGTCCTGGAGGAAATTACTGAATGTTTAAACAATAGGAGCAAAGTAATTGGCTTTGTTGACGGATGGGATTTTGTTTGTTATAGTTCGGGGCACAATGAGGGTATGGTTTTAAAATGGAATCCGTGTATTAAATAGAATGGTCTTTAAAGACCAATTTAGAATTGTTAAATAGTTTATAGCCAGTTACTCACGTCGAAGAAAATGTGGTTGATTTATGTCCCCAGACAGGTGGGAGCCCTCCATTTTTTTTTGGGGGGGGGGGGGGGGGGGTTGCCAGATGAGAGGAAAGTTTTTTACTGAGAAGTACGGGCTGTCAATCTGCCAAGCCAACCCTATGAAAAGATTCATGTAACCGTACTCCAGACTTTATTCCACTTTATGAAGGTTGCTGATTGATGTGGGTACACTACGTCTGTCAAAAAGTTGGCTCAGTAAGCGGGCTCAGCCTAGGATTTCTCCAAGAAACTTTGCCCGCCTTCAAGGCGAAATGTACGGTTCTCAGACGGGTCATCTGCCAATCCTTTGATTGTTTGGGTTTGAAGAACTTCTGGAGGTGATTAATCAGGATAAGCGATTTTGCATAGCTATTTCGTCGCATGGAGGAAGTTGATCAGATCTTTGATCCTTTTGTTGGATAGTTCCCCAAGATATTCATAAAAAGCTAAATTAGCGATTTTGAATAGCTATTTCGTCGCATGGAGGAAGTTGATCAGATCTTTGATCCTTTCGTTGGATAGTTCCCCAAGATCTTCATAAAAAGCTTCCCCTAAAAGAATCGCATCCTTATGTCAGGCAAAGCTGGACATTGACCACCGGCCAGTGGCTGACCGGTTTTATGCAAAGTAATTCGTTTGTTCGAGATTTGTTGTAGGCAGGCCGCATCTTCCTAGATATGATGCAATTAATCCAAGTAAAGTGAGATAAGACAATATGATCTTCACAGTCTCTAACGGAATGTTAAGAGCTCCGGCGAGTGAGCTGTGAAGGGCTGATTTTTGCCTGGTCAGCTCATTTGCTCGTTCATTTCCCTGAAAGCCCCTGTGCCCTGGAACCCAGCAGAGTGACCTCAAGATTGGAGCCAAGACCATCCAGCTCTTCCTGGCATTGAATGACTAATTTGGAGGAGGCGGAGGTCAAATCAAAAGCCTTAAAGCGGCTTGACTATCAATTTATTAAGCAACATTTTGGTGTAGATGCAAGTAGTAACGATGTTACACATTTTCTCTTACCGCCCAGATCACCATGATGATTTCCTACAATAATCTATGGGTATGGAATCCCCATAACGTGAAGCAATACCCGCACCACTACATTCTCCTGAGGCGATTGAACCGCCGTTGACATCCACTTCCAAATACCTGAAAAGGATTAATAGGCAAAAACATCCATCATGCGAGAAGAACTACACATTTACAAGTGATTTTAACTTTTAGTGTTATAATTCACATTTTCTTTTTGCAGAAATATTCTATTAGTAGAAGTACAATTGGTATGGAAAATCACAGACTCCACCTCCTTACCATTTGAAGAAAGAAGATTCTATTACAAATAGAGTACCGGAAATAGAGATTTCACGAAGGAACGTTGCAGGGAATACCAGCAGAGACTCACCAAGTTTCTTAAATAAAATTTGCTAAAAGGACCGTCGCGTCGTAGAGCGCTTCCTTTAAGAATCTCTACAGACCACAATTTTTCGTCGTGGAGGAAAATCCACAGACCTAGTATTTAAGATATTATATGAATTACATTGTAATTTTAAGTTTAACCTTAAGTATATATTTTGTAAAATAACAATAACACTCTTCAACCCTGAGTTTTCGACTTCTTTTGGGAACGACCCTGGACATCGACGAGCAAACCTCAGCCTAAGTACAAAAAGCATCACAAAGTATTGTTGCAGTTATTTGCAAGCTTCCCTGATTGCAAGAACTTCTGCCTGGAAGACGCTATCGAAGTCAGGGAGTCGGAAGACACATTGAGCTTCTCTGAAAATATTCCAACACCTATTCCACACTCCATATTGGAGCCATCTGTGAAGATCAAAGTTTCTTGTCACATTTTCGTTTTCCCATTCTGTTCTGGAAGGGAAACCTATTTTGAAACTTTTATAAAGATGGTTTGCAGTTGTTGTCAGTTGGGGTACGGAACTAAATCGGCAGTTAAAAGTTTGAGATATTGCTATGACCGTATGGTCTTCCGGTCCAGCACCGCGAACTCTTTTAGTCTGATTGAACTACAGGACATTAAGTATTTAATGTGAGGGTCGGTCGAGCGTAGAAGGTTCAGTATAGCATTTAGGGTGTCTGTTGGGCAAGATCTAAGTAATAGTCTTTCCACTACTTCCAAAGTCTCAGAGGCCCACCCTCGCAAAGTAGAAGAAGAACTTAAGACATCTCAGGGGTCCCTTTTACCACTTTAAACATCCAGAAGGGAATAACCAGGATTCAGGGGGCCAGCAAAACTAAGCTTCCCTAAATTAATTTTACAAACGACCGAAGATAAAAACCAGATCCATTCTTAATCATTCCACTGACCGGTGGCTCTATTCATATCTCTTTCAACGACGCTCTTTACGGGAAAACAGCCATCTCTGTAATCATTAGGGGCAATCAGGTTGGCATGACTTTGTCGGATCCATCCGTTAAAAATGAATCTCTCGTCTAACTTCTTAAATATTATGATGGTGCACCTTAGTACTCCAATCATTACAAGTGATGGTGCTTTGCATCAAGGCCATGTTAAACTGGTTGTTTCATGCGTTACGAACAACTTCGCTATTGACACCATTGTGGTAGTTCAATCAGGAAGGAAGCAGGTCCCGATCAGACTCGAAACTCGCACCTGAATTCTAGGGGATGAATTTTCTTAAATCATAACGATAAGTAACCCGCAAATACCAACTCGAAACTGTAAAACCAACAATGAGCTGAGAGCTTGGATTGAGCATCACAAAATGAAATTCTATTAAGAAAATTATTCCACGTGTGTCAACTCTTGGAGATCCTGCTTACAGATTCTGTTACGTTTCATCAATTCGTTTATTCTTCTATGATTGTTTTTGTCTTTCAATCTTTATTTAATTTGTTTTATCGCCACGGAACGGAATCCCATCCACAGATACTTTCACAAGACATCACTTTTCCTGAGTAAAGGTTAACACTTCTCTGTAATTTTGTGTTATTCAAACCACTTTCGAATGCTGTATCCTAAATGCGATAAGTCTGTTTTCCTTAATTTGTAAGCTAATTGGAAGCAGCAAGCTACAAAATTGTATAGAATTGAATACACACAAACGTTAATGGTATAAGTATCGGTAGTTACAAGAAATTAATTATTAATCCATTGAAACGAATTCCAAGCCATTGCCATTGAAGAACATAATAAGGAAAACAAAAAAAAATTACATCCTAGTAGGACAATACCTTAGACGTTGCGTGTACAAATTCCTTCGTCCTCATCTAGTCCTCATTTTTACCTCAGACTTATCCTCAAATTCTATGAATTTACCACACTTTTTATGTTTTTTTTTTTTTTTATTTCATTGTTAAGCACACGCACTCCAAATTAAAAACCCCAGAGAGTTTATTTGTGTATTCGATGGCATGACATTCCATATGGAAAAGGCTTTTATATCTTTGGTCACAAAACAACAGAAGAAAATCTGCGCAAAGGTCCTTTCCAAGGATTTTCCAATTATTATAACATTTTCATTGAAAATATTACCGCAGACAATAGAGGCATAGAGAGAAAGAGAGACGGACAGAGAGCAAGAATAGAAGAATTTGTGTAGAGAGACAAAGAAAAAAAAAAGAGAGAGCTTTTGTAGAACACCAAGGGCTTTTGACCTTTCGCCATCGCCATTCACAAAAAAAAAAAACACCCACACACACAAAAATATAAATCAAAAACAATTAACTTAATAGGATACAGAGACGAAAATTATATAGACAAGGCAAAATATGAAACCACAACATATCCAGATCCAGCCATAACTATAAAGCTTGTCCAGGACGCCCCTGGTGTTTCAAATGCTGTTGACGACGCTTGATATCATGAACACGATTTCAGATTCATTGTGCCGAACAAAACAGCAGCAACAATGTCAGACAAAAAAAAAAAAAAAAAAAAAAAGAGGACCAAAGAATGTAATGTCGTGTAAGTACGACGAGTACCCAGTGCTGCCACTTCGGAAATTATAAAATTAAAATCTATAGTATTCCCAAGAAGCGGAACGTTTTGTGCGGCATCTATGGACGACGTTCACAAGCTTTGATTGGAGAGTTATTTGAGTGGTTTTTGTCTAAACTCCATGGGAAGCAAATACAACAATATATGTAAAGTAGATAACACAACTAGCGCCGCCATTGGCGACGTTCAGAACTAAAATAAAATGTTCCATGAAATAAATATAAAAATGTAAATTGGACATTTTGAAACCATATAGTAGGTACTTAACTTGTGACAAGTAAAATAAATTTATTTCAAACTGGTTTATTAATTCAGTAGGACCTCGGTAATTTGAACTATTAGAATTGACCCTAATTCGAACCACGGATGTGTCCGAATTATTTGATACTTTTTGCATATTCAATAGTTCGGATGAGAAAGCAGTGTAAAGTGTTAAATAAAATAATTTTGTTTTTGGTCGAAAGAAGAAAATATTTATTGCAAGTTCAATAAGAGATGAAATAAGTTCCAAAGCCGTTGAAAGAAATTTAACTTGATTTGTTTGGTTCATTTTTTTAACAGTTTTTTACATAGGTAGTTTAATTTTTTAATATGTTGAGTTCTTTGATAGTCTAGTGATTGCTTTACATTTCGAAAAGGGTCGCCGCTACCGATAGTTTTTTGGGGCTCAGGAATTTCATTTAATAAGAATAAAATGCAAGCTTTTAATGTCATTGTTTTAAAGGAAAATAATCTTATAGCCTACTAACTGGAATCAACTGGTATTTTTCTTAGAAATGCCCCTAATATTTGTATAGAAAAATACTTTTGACTCAGCAACTGCAAAAGCACTCAGCAGTAAAACAACGGAAATAGATTACAAATTTCTTCATGTGCTCAAATAACAATATACGTAATGTAAAATAAAATGCACGACTGGGTCGCACGAACTTGCTCTAATGAGTGACAGTGATTTAGGAGCTTGAGATTTTGATAAAAATAAAATTTTCAAAATTCTTAAATAAATACATAAACTCATTTGAGCTGAAAAAAAAGTACGCCATTTTATTTCTTGGATAAATTTGAATTAATGAGAATAAATTTATAAAAATCTGTGGAGCGGTTTTTGAGAAAAAAAGTTTTTTTTGAAAAACTTTTTGAAAAAAATTTTCAAAAAAAAATTCAAAAACGCCATTTTATAGGTATTCAGCAAATACATTTATTTAAAATTTTTACAAAAAAATTTGATAAGCAGTTCTCGAAATATTAATTTTTAAAATTTTTTTTTTTTAAATGATTTTAAAAATACAAAAAAATATTTTTCGAAAATATTGGTTTGCAAAACAAATTGAGCTATTTACAGCTATATGTGTGTAAAATTTCGAAAGAATCGGTTGAGTCGTTTTCGAGATAGTCGAAAGCAAAAAAAAAACGGTCCTATGGAAAGTACCGTTCTTAGCCATTTTTTAAAACTTTTTTTCAGCCATATGATTGGTCGCACCTAAAAAGCAACACTGATTTTTTTAAATCGAAATCGTTAGAGCCGCTTTTGAGAAAAATAAGCTTTAACGTAACGGTTGTATGGCAGCGGCAGGTACCGTTATTTTTTGAGCTAAAAAAAAAAATTTCAATTTCCCCTCTGTACAATACCTAAAAAAGTATATACACCAAGTTTGAAGCAATTCGGCCCCCCCGTTTGGGCTGTAGGTGTCTATACATACAGACAGACAGACAGACAGACAGACAGACAGACAGACAGACAGACAGACAGACAGACATACAGACGGACAGAATTTTTAGACCATCTTTTTTCGTCTTCGCTATAATCGTAATGTCATGTTTGATTGTTATCTCAAAACTTTTTTTTTTCGACGAATGCATAACTTGCCTTATAGTACCTATAATCGCAAGTAAAAATTGGTGTTCGAATTAGTGGAGCATTCGAAGTATCGAGTGTTCAGATTCCCGAAGCAAAAAATCGAAAAAAAAACTAAAAATCATAGTTTAGGTACCTTAAAAATATATTCACATACAATTTACAAATACAACATATAAAACTGTTTTTGGTTTGATGGTAATGTTGTTTTACAATAGAGTTATAGAATATACATTAGAACATTTTTCGAGTCCAAAAAGCATGATAATAATGCTAAATCATGAGAACTGGCAGCCCTGCGAGTACCTACAGTGAATGCTGGCAGAGAATGATAATGATGATCAACCATCATCGTCCCAATGACATGACGGAGATATCCTTTTGTATTCACCGACGCACATACGTATACCTATAGTTAATAGTGTGGTGTGGAGGCTTTAAAATAGAAAATAAATAGCTCATCTCACTCAGTTTGAATTGTCCAAGCCTTTGTAATTGTCCATCATATGCGTCCATGCTGTCTACATGGTGTTTAAATAAAATTCAACTCAACAACATTCAATACAATGGTTCATTCTATTGATTTCCATATCAACGTATGTTTAAATTAGCAAGACCATTGGCAAAAACTAAAAACTTCCAATATGTCACAGATGAAGTTTGGACAAAATCCTTTCAGATATTTTTGAGGAAATATACAAAAGCTTAAATATTTGAATCGCGTGTCACAAGGATTTGAAATCCCGTCATATTTCAGGTGATTGTTTTTTGTTAAGTTTGACTTTTTAGATTGGACCAATATGGCCTACGTGTGTAATATGGCCCACTAGTATAATGTCTCAAAAAGAGAACAGCACATCAATTGTTTCAGTTTTCACCAGTATTGATTCTGTGTAAATTGACAAATCTGACACACCAAAAGTGCCAGGATAGGTACCTAAGGTTTTGAATCTGATGGGTGGTTGTCTTTAAAGAGACAGATTATGTAAGTCATGGAACGTCATAGAATAGTTCATATAAAATGTTCGGTGGTTCATATTAGCCGCATTTTTTTAGGCCGCGGCAACACTAGCAATATTTATTTCGGACATTATTTCGGACATTATGTCAGACATTATTTCTGAAATTTATATTTCTGTAATCTGTACTAAGTGGTCAAATTATGTCGTGAAATTCCATTCTTCGTCATGATCTCGCCGAGTGGATCTCGTCGTTTAATGTAAAACATCAAATAATCAACAAATAAAAACATTGCATTGCAAAAGCAAATCATTAAAATGTCAAAATTTGCAACAAGAGTCACGTTATGTTTGATATGTACGCACATACTATGTATGTTCAGTGAATTTAGCATATCATGAAATGTCAGATTTATTTCCGAATTTATTTCTTTTTCGAAAATAAGAAATAAATAGAGAAATCTAGAAACAATAAAAATCCAGATATAAGGAGGACTCCACAAGAAATATTGACCACAGTGCACATTTCCCACAATCATTTATTTCTAGTGGAGGCCCAGGGTTAGTTTTAAAAATCTTGTGTACGAAAGTTCGAAAGAAAAGCAGTTTCAAATTTATTAAATACAATTAATCAATGTAAAAATGAATTTTTCGAAACTCTTAAAATATACGCCATTTTATTTTTTGGACAAATTTCAATTTATGGGAGTAAAATTATGAAAACCTGTGGAGTGGTTTCTTAGGAAAAAAAGTATTTTTGGAGAACATTTAAAAAGAAAAACTAAATACCCCGATACTAGATATTCTGCATTTATAATTTTTTTTTTTTTTCAAAAATGGTAAAGTTATTACCCGTTTTGAAAAAATATTAATTTATTGAGAGAAATGTTTTTGAAAAAACAACAAAATAATATTTATTATAAATATTGGTATGCAGTAGGTATTAATTGAGTTACCTAAACCTGCGTATGTGCACATTTTCGATAGAATCGGTTAAGCCGTTTTCGACCAAAGCCAAAAACAAAACAAAAAAGATCCTATCAAAGGTACTGTTCTTAGCAATTGTTGTTAATTTTGTTTCCAGCCATTTGATAGGTCATACCTAAAACAGCTAAACTAATAAAAATCGTTTCAGCCATTTTCGATAATATGAGCTTTAACACATACATAATTTTAATATGGCAAGTACCGTTAGTTTTTGAGCTGCAAAAAAAGAAACATAAATTCCCTAAAAAACTCGATATACTTAGTTTAAAGGAATAAGGCACAAGCGTTTGGTATGTTGTAGGTGTCTGTTTGTCTGTACATACATACAGACAGTCGGATAGGCAAACAGACAAGACAGACAGGCAGACAGATTTTTTTGACCAACTTTTTTCGTCTTCGCTATCATCGTAATGTTTTGTTTGAATTTTATGTTTAAACTTTTTTTTTCAACGAATGCATAACTTGTAAAAATGGCAGCCCTGTCAATTATTGACTTTTAAAGAAACATTTTTGATACCTTGGGTTACATTATTTTAACTTTCATAAAGATCTCTAGTTGGGATTTTAAAAAATGTATAACCTATGTCAGTAACATAGATAATGTAGCTTTCTATTAGTGAAAGAATTTTAAAAATCGGTTTAGTGGCTTAGGCCCGAAAGCCTTACAAGCACACTTGTATAATACCAGTATGAATAAGTATGATTTATCAAACGGCTAAGACGATTGCTTTCAACCTTGGTACAGAAAATTATTATGACGTCCTGCAGAGGGGTTTTTTGAGTTAGCACTCAAGCTCTTAAACTAACGGTACCTGCCATACGGTTTTTAGTGAAAAAATAATTTTTCTCAAAAACGGCTCTTAAATAATAAAAAATCTTAAATTTTTCAAAAAAAAAGTTTTTTAAAAATGTTTAAATTTTTTTTTATTTTTTTTTTTGTTTTTTTTCCAAAAACGGTTTAATCTATTTTTTTTTTAATTTTATTTTTCTGATAAAAACTCCAAAGTGCTAGAAGTTGGCATACTCAAAAAAAATTGAAATATATTTTCGAAAAGTTTTAAAACAAAAAACAGTTTTTTGAAAAAACTGGTCGAACGACCATTCATTTTTCCAAAAAAACATTATAACTAGTTATTTTTAAGAGATCAATAAAATTTCATATCAATTTTTCCCTGCTTTTTTTTCAAAATCTCAAACCATAACACCAGTGTCACATATTAGAGCAAGTTTGTCCGACCCAGTCCTGCACTTTATCGTTTTACCTATAGTGATTTTTAATTGTTTAATTAAATTTCATATATGTACATAAGAACAAGTTCGTGTGACACAGTCGTGCATTTTTGACTTTTAATTTAATATTTTGAGATAGTCAACGTTTACATCTAAGAAACAAGTTAAGATGGCCAACCATAAAATGAGAAATAATGAAAAAAGGACATGCCTATATATTTTGAAATTTGTACAAAGAAATGTGTAGCTTTTATCTGAGAAATCGATTTTTCAAAATCTAGCCCACTTTCTGATATATTTACATATTTAAAAAAAATTAACATTTTTAAAAAATCCAAAGTATATTGTGTGAGAAGGAAAATCTAATTTTAAAAACCACCGAGCAACCGTTTTAAGGGGCCAGTTATAGCGATACGGAAAACCAAAAAAAAAATTTCAAATCGAAAATTTAGTATGTTATGGTTCGATTCAGAACACAAATGTTACACTGATCGATTTCAACCAACTCAGAGAATTTATTTTGCAAATAAAAATTTGAATTAAACTTGTACTTTTTGTTAAAAACGAAATTTGTTAGTTTTCTTTTATACGTATAACAGAAAAATAAATAAATACATTTTTAACAAAAAGCATTTGTTCAATTAAGATTATTATGAACAAAAACATTCTCTAAATTGACTGCCATCGATCAGTGTAGCATTTGCCTTAAGAATCGAATCAGAACACACCAAATTTTCCATCTGAAAAAGTTTTCGGATTGGTTTTCCGTATTGCTATAACTGGACCCTAAAGTATATCTCCGAAAATCCATTCTAGCTAAAAGACAGGTCAATCACACACAGTACAGCATCCTGAAAGTTTAATTAAAATACTTGGAGTCGTTTCCGAGAAAATTAAACTTCAATTCAAAGAACATGATGGCAGGTGCCATTATTTTCCATTCTAGAGTAAAACCTATTCCAACATGAATTCGTTTGTGACAAAATATTTGGTAGGTACCAATATTTTTTTTTACAAAAATTGAAGTGGGTGTGTAAGTGGGTGTGTCAGTTAGTTCTAGAAACGAAATTCTTCTTTAGTAGACTGGAGCAAATAGAATAAAATGCACGACTGAGTCGCACGTACTTGCTCTGTTGGTGCAATAGTACGATGAAAACAAACTTTTCGATCAATAAGAACAATTCATTTTTGAAAAATTTGGTAAAAACCAAAAAAATTTGGCTAAAACTGGAAAACTCGATATATGGGAGCTTACGTTAAGAAACCTTTAATATTTAAAATAAGACGTTATCTTTTGGGTGTTACAAATGATACAAATGTCCACTTATGGCCAAATTAATAATACTGTTAAAAGCAATTTCCGCTATTATCATGTATAGCAAAAAACTAAAAATGCAGTTTTGTTTGAAGTATTCTATGTATGTTACATAAAAAGTTTCATAAAAATCAAGGCAGCCTTTTTTGAGTAAATTAGAAAAAATGAAAAAAATGGCCAAAATCTAGTGGCTCTTTGTATTGGAGCCACCATTTAAAAAAGAGAAAATTAAAAAAAATCAATGCCATCTGATAGGAAGCTGTAAGGAACTATACCAAACAAAGTTTGAGTGAATTCGATGCAACCGTTGACAACTTATAGCCATTTGAAAAAAAGCCGTTAAAAGCAGATCTCCGTTATTTGCATTTTTAGCCAAAAACTAAAAACGCAGTTCTGTTCAAAACACTAAAATAATATAACACACAAAGTTTAATCAAAATCGTTAGAGCCATTTTCGAGAAAAGTAGAAAAAACCAAAAAAGTTGGCTTAAACTCAACGGCTCGTTGTATGGAAGCCACCGTTTAGAAAGGCTTCAGTGAAAAATTTACTAAACCATCCTATAGAACACTATGAAAAACTATGTCAAACGAAATTTGAGTCAATTCAATCAAGCCGTTGTGAACTTATGGCTATTTGAAAAAAAGCCGTTAAAACCTGATTTTCGTTACGACCATTTGAGCCAAAAAAAAAAAACGCAGTTTTGTTAGAAATGCTTAAAGTAAGCTAAATTATAAATTTAATCAAAATCGTTAGAGCCGTTTTCGAGAAAATCCAAATTGAAAAAAACCGTTACTTGAAAGGTACCAGTTTGAGCCGGGCTAAAACAAAATAAAAAAAACCTCAGCAACCGTTTTTCTTCAAACTGCTATATACCAAGTTTGAAGAAAATCCGTCAAGCCGTTTAGGCTGTAGCATGACGTGAAAAAGCGCACATCCGCACATCCGCACATCCGCACATTCGCACATCCGCACATCCGCACAGACGCACAGACAGACCGACGGACGGTATGGCGAAAACCCCTTTTTTGGGCTTCTCTATCAACGTAATGTCATGTTTGATTAAAACCTCGATTTTTTTTTTCTGCACGAAACCAATACTTGCCCTATAGAGCAAGTAAAAAATATTAATTTTGTGTGTCCGATATTTAGTTACTTCTAGCGCAATAAAAAAAAGGGCTTGTACCACGCCCAAAAATTAAACTTTGTATTTCTTTAGCAAAAGCATTACTATGAGCTTAGTGATATAGAATTTTAAGATAGCAGTTCGATTTGAACAAAGCATGACAAAACTTGAATTTTTCAAAAATTACATTTTTAATGCAAATGGCGATTGTGAATGTGTCTTAACAATTCTTAAACCACATCCTGATACGTAACCAAGGAATTCAAACACAAAATGTTCATTGTCTTACTTCAAAACCGTGACCGCGTCCACGATAGTTAATAAACATTGAAACATTAATGCAGATTAAGACTTTTAACAGAAACGAACCTAAAAACTGGGTGTCTAAAAAATTTGTCAAAAAATTCTTAAGTACTAACTGACTAGCATATTCGTAAGACTACAACTGAATCCAGCAGTTTTTTTTAACAATTTTAACCGAATGAAGGTATTTTCTAAAAATCACGCCCATAAAAGTAGGTGTATTGTAAAACTTTACACACACAGTAAATAAAAGATATGTTAAAATTGAGTATGGGTATCTTGAATTTTAAAAAACTATGTTTTTGATCTTTTATGCAAAATATATGGGCGTAAGTCATGCCCGAAACTCAAACATTTCTCTTCATACAGAAGCTATTTAGTTTGGAATAGAAGACGAACAAATTGTTGCTAAGTACTTTACTATAAGTACCGTTAAGTTTTGAAAATAATTTGTTTATAGGTTCTTATGAAAAGTGGGCGTCAGCAACTCCCAAAATCAAAAAGTGGGCGGCAGCCACCCCTTAATTCAAATATGTATTTATACATATATGTATTCACTTTCGAGACAAATTAAGTAGTACGATCAACGTACAAAATTTGTACAAAAAATATATTTAAATATAGCCAAATAGAGGCTGTTGAACAAAAATGGCAATTTTGGGCGTGTTTGTGGGCGGATTTTAGCGGTTCAAGAACAAGGCCTTATTCTTGAATCGAATATTATACCCAAATTTAAGTTTTCTAGCGCAAAAACTGCGACCTCTAGAGAGTATACGTATACGGACGGACATCGCAGAATCGACTTGGTTGGACTTTTGATTCTAAGTCAGAATAGGTATATAAACTTTTTCATACCCAACAGTATTATTTTCCTATGGTAAAAACTTCACACACCAAATACAATTAAGGCTCTGATTGTTGTGAACGCCTGAGTTCGAGTCTTCGCCGTTATAAACACACAATTTTACAGACGAACGATTAGCTGTTCCCACACGCTCTGCTGTTCAGTTTGGCTCCTTAAAATTTATCAACGCCAACCACATCATTGTAACTTAAGCGGACTGGATATACATTTATTTAATTTTTACTTGCTCTATAGGGCAAGTATTGGTTTCGTGCAGAAAAAAAAAATCGAGGTTTTAATCAAACATGACATTACGATGATAGAGAAGCCCAAAAAAGTGCTTTTCGCCATACCGTCCGTCGGTCTGTCTGTGCGTCTGTGCGGATGTGCGCTTTTTCACTTCATGCTACAGCCTAAACGGCTTGACGGATTTTCTTCAAACTTGGTATATAGCAGTTTGAAGAAAAACCGTTGTCGAGGTTTTTTTTATTTTGTTTTAACCCGGCTCAAACTGGTACCTTTCAAGTAACGGTTTTTTTCAATTTGGATTTTCTCGAAAACGGCTCTAACGATTTTGATTAAATTTATAATTTAGCTTACTTTAAGCATTTCTAACAAAACTGCGTTTTTTTGTTTTTGCCTCAAATGGTCGTAACGAAAATCAGGTTTTAACGGCTTTTTTTCAAATAGCCATAAGTTCACAACGGCTTGATTGAATCAACTAAAACTTTGTTTGACACAGTTTTTAATAGTCTTCTATAGGATGGTTTAGTAAATTTTTCACTGAAGCCTTTCTAAATGGTGGCTTCCATACAACGAGCCGTTGAGTTTTAGCCAACTTTTTTTGGTTTTTTCTAATTTTCTCGAAAATGGCTCTAACGATTTTGATTAAACTTTGTGTGTTATATTCTTTTAGCGTTTTTAAGAGAACTGCGTTTTTAGTTTTTGGCTAAAAATGCAAATAACGGAGATCTGCTCTTAACGTTTTTTTTTTTCAAATGGCCATAAGTTGTCAACGGTTGCATCGAATTCACTCAAACTTTGTTTCGTATAGTTCCTTACAGCTTCCTATCAGATGGCATTGATTTTTTTTCATTTTCTCTTTTTTTAATGGTGGCTCCAATACAAAGAGCTACTAGATTTTGGCCAATATTTTCATTTTTTCTAATTTACTCAAAAAAGCCTCCCCCGATTTTTATAAAATTTTTTATGTAACATACATAGAATACTTCAAACAAAACTGCATTTTTAGTTCTTGGCTATACATGATAATAGCGGAAATTGCTTTTAACAGTATTATTAATTAGGCCATAACCCATAAGTGGACATTTGTATCATTTATAACACCCAAAAGATAATGTCTTAATTTTAAATATTAAAGGTTTCTTAACGTTACCTCCCGTATATCGAGTTTTCCAGTTTTAGCCAAATTTTTTTGGTTTTTACCAAATTTTTCAAAAATGAATTGTTCTTATTGATCGAAAAGTTTGTTTTCATCGTACTATTGCACCAACAGAGCAAGTACGTGCGACCCAGTCGTGCATTTTATTTTTTATACCCTATTCCATAGAATGGGTATATTGTATTTGGTGTGGAGTTTGTAACATAGAGAAATAATACCGTTAGGTATAGAAAAGTATATTTATTCTGACTCAGAATCAAAAGCCTAGTCGATTTAGCCATGTCCGTCCGTCCGTCCGTCCGTCCGTCCGTCCGTCCGTATGTATACTCTCTAGAGGTCGCAATTTTTGAGCTAGAAAACTGAAATTTGGTATATATAATCTTTGGTTCAAGAGTAAGGCTAAGTTCTTGAACCGGTAAAATCCGCCCACAAACACTCCCACAATCGCCATTTTTGTTGAACAACGTCAATTTAATAAAATTAAATTATGTTTTTTTGTAAAGTTACGATAAAAGCATAACGCTAAAATTTTGCACACGTAAGCTTTCGGTAAACTTTCTTCCAATCAAATAAAAATATTTCAGTTTGGGCGTGGCTTACGCCTATTTTTCATACAAAACCATCAATATTGTTATTATAAAATAACAATTGTTATATTAAAGCGAAAAACATTAAATTTTGTGGGTCTTACTGGCACATAAACATCTTGTGTACGAAATCAAAAAAATTGATTTTGTCCGTGGCTGACGCCCACTTTTCATTAGAAACTATAAAAAAATTGTTTTTGTAAATAAACGGTATTTATAATTAATCCGCAAGCCAAAATTTTGCGTCTCTTAATAGAAACGAAAAGGTTTGTGTATGAAAAGAAATTTTTGAATTTTGGGCGTGGCTTACGCCTACTTTTCATGAAAGAACGAAAAACGTAGCCTTAAGAATTTAAGGCATTTCCAATGTTTAATTTAAACCTTTTTCCTTCCGTTCGTTATTTGAGAAATATATCTCTACATTTTCTTTTGTAAATTTTTTCAATACGCCCACTTTTAAAGGCGTGATTTTGGTAAAATACCTTTGTTCAGGTAAGATTGTTTAAAAACTACTCGATTCAGCTGTAGTCTTACACAAATGCCTAAATACTGAAAAAAGTGCAGTTAGTGCTTCAAATTTTTAAGACACGCCCACTTTTAAGGCGCGTTTCCGTCAAAAGTCGAATAATGCATTAATTTTTTCAACGTTTTTTAACTATCGGTCGCAGTTTTGAAGTAAACAGATGAACACTTGGATTTATATTCCTTGGTTACGTAGCAGAGTAACCGCTATTTCCATTTCAAATCTAATTTTTAAAAATTTAAGTTTTGTCTTGTTTTGTTCAAATCGATCTGAAAGAATAAAATTGAATGTCACTGAGCTCATAACAATTGCCTTGGCAATAAAACGTTTTAACTTTAGGCGTGGCGCACTCCTTTTTTTATTGCGCCAGCACTAATTGAACATAACACCGCATAAAATTAATGTTATTGAATTTTTTCTGTCTGCTAAAGAAGAATTTTGTTTCTGAAACATCGGCTGTGTGCTGGAGGCAGACGCATGCACATACAAAAATATGGGGAATAGGGTATCCAACAGTTCGTTGCAAACGTACTGTAGCTCTCGCTTATGTTTTTTTTTTACAATTTTCTTAACTTAATATGAAACCACCCAGTGTCGTTTCAATGGATTTTCTAGTTGTTGTAGGTATGATTTTATTAATGGGATTTATAAAAAACATGATTCCAGCCTTCCCTCAGCAAGACAGCTCCCATAGCCCGATTTTACAATTGCAACAGCAACAGGATAATATGGAGTAGGACGACAGCACAGCACAGCAAGGCACAGCACGGCACAGTACAGAGGATGAGGTAGCTCAAAAACTAAGGGGAAAACTTATCATTGCTCTTGGAACTGCCCTTGTTTACAAGAAGCAGTTGGTTGTTGCACAACCGAGCACAAAAATGAATGAGAGGCACGTTGTATAAATAACTATCTCCCCAATGAAAGCCGAAGAACACTTTTGTGTCCTGCAAATGGTATAGGTATAAGTATAAATATTATATCCTCTGTCCTGGTCCTGTCCTGATGCTTCTATATACATTTTTAGATTATGAAGAGAAGAAGGAAAATACGTGTTGCGCTCCTTCAAAACTGTAGATAAGATAACAGTGGATAAGCGATGGGGATGTGCGGTAGCGATGTGGTATAGCACTGGCAATGGCGACTGAGCGGAGTGCGAGTGGATATAATAATTTGAGATGAACAGAAAGTAGGACGAAACTTAAAACGTGAATAATGTGCGTGTTCTTTTGCCAGGACATTATATTCCATTCTATGCAATTTTCTTCTTCTTTTTTTTTTGTATGATTTTGACGTCTTGAATGAGGAAACTCTTGAATGACTTTTTACAGCATTGTATAGCTAGTGTGTATAAATGCCCAGAAGACAGAATTAGAGTGTCGTCTAAGAAGGAAGGAAGGAAGGTAGGGAGGTTATGTCATTCATAAATGTTTCGGCACTAAGTGGAACGCTTAAGGCGTGGTGTCATCGTCATCGGGTGCATACAAGTGTTTTTTTTTTTCCTCTTTTCTTTTTTTTTTGTGTATTTAATTTTATTTATTAAAGGACTTACGTTAAGGATTAAGGTTTGCTAACACCATTGGTGTTCCCTGTGTTTAAAAATGAATAGATTTAGAAAACTCAAAGGAGAAGACGCTGGGTGTTCTTGACTTTTCTTGTTAACCTGTATTTCAGAGTAAGAAAATAGAAATTTTTTAAAAAGGATTTTCCTTTGCCAGGATATAGTGCGGTTTTAAACTTCAAAGCAACATAAATACCTCGCGGCAGTTTAAAATTTCAAAAGAAAATTCTCACAACAAAGATTGCTGGGGATTCAAGCTTGATTGGAGATTGTGTTTTTGCCTTGGAAAGTTCTTGAGAATTTGCCTAGCCTATTAGCAAATTAATCGAAAATAATTATTTATTGATGTATGAATTATTGGTATGTACAGCCTATTGACACAATCCCCTAATTTGATTCGAGAAAAAAGTTTCACTCGTGTAAGTTACAAAAGTCAGTATAGTTACCATTTAAGTATATAGTATATTAAATGATACTCGTACACACAATCGCTTTTGTGGCCTTTAGGGGGTTCAGTTGTACAGTTCAATTTGTACAGCTTTTGCAAGGAGAATATAGCTTAATCCCAATCAATTGGCCCAACTTTGATTTTTTCTTTTACCCCACTTGTGAAGGGATTTGGAAGCTTATTATCTTGCAAAATTACACAATAAAGGGATTAACTGAGTCAATATTTTTGAGCTGATTATGAATTTATGTTGTTTTGTTTGTTTAAAACGAAATATTTTTTTTTTTTCATAAAAGTCAATAATTAAGGGAAAGGAGGATATACCAGTACCTACTAGATGAGAGGCATCATGGCAGCTATGGAAGGCTAAGGATTTACACAAATTGCTCCTTGAAAACGAAAAGCGATATGAGGTAGGTTTTGTTTTATTCCATAAGTGGTGGGATGAATATTGCCAACGAGTGCGAAAAAGATATTACAATGCTTGGAGATTGAAAGAGATGGAGGGCAACCAAAATTTTATAAAATGAAGTAAATGTCAGCAATAATTGTCAATTTAATGTTCTTAGTCTAAATCATCTCATAGGGCTTTAGCTATATGGAATTCTATAAGTGACTGGTGGAACACAATAAATTACCTATCGGTCTTCGAAGTGTCACTTTTTTTTTGCTCTATAGGACAAGTATTGGTTTCGTGCAAAAAAAAAATTGAGGTTTTAATCAAACATGACATTACGATGAGAGAGAAAACCAAAAAAGTGGTTTTCGCCATACCGTCCGTCGTCGGTCCACTCTCACTTTTCATACAAAACCATCAATATTATTTTATAAAATAACAATGCTTATAAAGGGTGGTTAAATTTTAAGGGCCGATGTTGAATGTGAACCACACCTAAACGTCAAGTTTTTTTGTGCATTTCATTTGACATTTCTCAATTTCAGACTAACTCAATTTGAACCATGGAAAGATACACAATCGAGCAAGCCTTACAGTTATTCATGCTTATTATGAAAATGGGCAACAGTGGATGATCAATTTTCGAAGAAAATCACCTTCAGTGATGAGGCACATTTTCACCTCAGTGGATTCGTCAATAAGCAGAATTGCCGCATTTCGGCGAATGATAATCCAGAGTGATTATGTCGAAAAAGAGTGACTGTTTGGTGCGGTTTATGGGCTGTCATCGGCATCATCGGGCCGTATTTTTTCCAAAATGAGGCCGGTCAGGCAGTTACTGTGAATGGTGTTCGCTATCGTGAGATGATAACGAACTTTTTATTACCCGAATTGGATATGTGGATGGATGTGGACGATATGTGGTTTCAACAGGATGGTGCCACTTGCCACACAGCCAACGAAACAATGGCTCTTTTGCGCGACAAATTCAATGGCCGTGTTATCTCACGTGGTGGCGATGTCAATTGGCCGCCAAGATCATGTGATTTGACACCGTTAGACTTCTTTCTTTGGGGTTATTTGAAAAAAAAAATTGTGCGTCCATAAGCCAGCAACAATTCAAGAGCTAAAGGATGAAATAATTCGGCACATTAACGGCATAGAACCAAAATTATGCCTCAGCATCATCGAAAATTTGGACCATCGGATGAAGCTGTGCCGCCGAGGTCGCGGCGGCCATTTGTCCGAAATTTTGTTCCAATTGGTTCAATTATGAACCATACCAGTTATTATTCAAAATCAACATCGGCCCTTAAAATTTAACCAGCCTTACTTATGACTGACTTACTGGCCGCGCACAATGGTGTAGCAGCAGCAGAAGCACGTAGCAATGTCAAAGTAAATGTCAAAAAAAAAGTAGCTCACAAAGCAGCATACCTACACGAAAACAATGTCTAGCACTGAACTCAAACAAAAATCATGTCTGCCATTTTGGTTTGTTGTTGTTTTGCAGCGCAGCACGTTCGTGAAGTTCAAGTCGAGTCGACTTGTACTTCAGCTGCTGTATATGCTGCAGCTGCTACTTCACATTGTAGCCGTGCAATGTGATTTACGTACATTTAACTTTGACGTTGCTACGTACTACTGCTGCTGCTACACCATTGTGCGCAGCCAGTTAAGTATAACATTCAACCGATGGACCGTTGCTCTTTTTTCAAAAGCTGCAGTTAGAGTAACTGGTTTCATTCAGAATATATCATAGACTGGTTAAAAGTGAAGGACTGAATACGCTTCCCTGGTGTATGCCGACTATGAGAGTGAGAGAACTGTATTTTGTCCTTCGTAAAACTCAAAGAACTTCACCTTTAGGTACTTATTTCCACCTTTATGTCACACCACGTAGTTTTGTATCAAATGGTTTGAAAAGCCCATCCACATTGCATCTATTGTCAGAATGTAGATTTTTCTGAATTTATTGTTAATTAATAAACAATCATTGAAACAAAGAAACATAGACTCATGAGTATTCCAAACCTGATATCTCTCCTTCTTTTCTTACGTTCATTGGCTACCTTCTCTGGCTCAAGCTCCTTTTTTTCGGAGGAGATTCAATGTTGGAAACTTTTTCAAACAAGAAAATGGCGTCGCTTCGAACAAATCTGAAAAATCTGTCAAATATGAGGATTTGTTTTATTGAGTTTTAGAATGACATTTAAGAAAAAACAAAATTGGTCCATCCCATAAGTGTGCAGTTATATTCACATGCAATGCACACAAGAAGTCACACCTGCTGCGGACAACTTTACAACAAAATAGTTGTTCAATATAACAACAATCAACAATATATGCCTGAGGCCAGATACATAGTAAAAAAACAAGCAAAGTTCAAAACCAACACTCAAGAATAATTAACACCACCTGTCACTTTGACTGATGACACAAGATGGTTTCAATCCATTAATGCACTCCGAAAGTAAAACTTTATTTTTGTTAACTTTTCAGTGTTGACAGTGCATGCATAATACCCTAGCTGATGATAGTGTGTCACTTCACAAAGTTGGCCATTCATTTCCTTTCGACCGAGAAGACACATCTTACCTTCATCCTCTGTAAAATATTTATATATATATGTAGGTATAGGTATACATAAACTGACTTCTACTTTTGCTTCATTTTTTATAAGAATATCGTTTTAAGAGCCTTCACAGGATGTCCTTCATCAGTGTGTTGAGTTAATTTCGTTCGTTCAAGAATATTATAAAATTTCTTCCGGTTTCCCATGGCATGACTTCCTGTCCTGTTTAACGTGATAATAATTGAACAATTTTTCAATTTCCTTCAGGACAAGAAAAAAAAAATACACTAGATTCGAAAACACAAAGGACGAGTTAATGTAATAACTTATGCATGTGCAATGTCACAATACACACACACACACACACAACATCATCCGTGTATTACACAATAAGTAGATTAACGTGAGTTACCCAATAATTTACACAAGAAAGGAGAGCTTAATAATTCGTAAAGAAAGATACAAACACAGCAAAGGAGGCATAAATTCCTTCATCCTTTTGCATATATGTATGTATATAAGGAAATAATATAAATCACACACACTCGCAAACAATAAAAAAAAAGAACTTAAAATTAAAACAAAATCAATAAAAATTTAATAAATTAAAATCTGAACGCTCCTGATTTCCTGATGATGTCACCTCCTTATGGCATTATTTTGTTGAATGGGGATTAATAAATAACGCGTAGGCATACATTTTAAGTGATGTCCTTGATGACTGTTTGTACTTGGTATCACCAGGCAGAGGCAATTTTCAATTATTTATAGGAAATGTACAAAATACCAAAGATTTTTACTTTTTTCTTTCATTTTGCCATAGCAGCAGCGGTATACAGGGGCATAATCTGATCGACCAACGACGGACGGACGCGACGCCGACGGTGATGTAAAGAAAAATTACAATAAATAGTATATATGTAAGTTAATTTTTTTTTTTAGTTGTAAATCTACTTATTAAATTAAATACGTATTTGGAGTTATAGAGCCAAAAGGGATGTGTTGACATTTTTGCTTTATTATATTCGATAACTCTTGAAAAGTTGTCAATATTTGTGCTTAACGATGTAATGATGTTGTGTCATTTGTGATTTAATTTTGAATTATTATTGGGAAGGATGCCATTGGCAGCTGTCACAACTATTTTTTGACAATATTAAAACCAGAGCAGCGATGTTGATTGACTCTTAAACGCATTAATGCGACATCAGGACTCAGGAGTCTTGCGGATCGTAAAATATTTAAAAAAAAAAAAAAAAACTTGGATAAAGCAATTATAATTATGCGAATGCACAAAATAATTTCCGTTCATTTGGATACGAAGTCAACACAGCTATGATTTATGTGAAAGAAATATTTAAGTATGAAATAAAATAATCCTTAATTTTTGTGGGACTTTCGGCTAGAAAAGTGAACAGTCAGCGTTAAAATATTGAGGCAATTATGTTCATGTTTATACCACACATTATGGTAGCATATCTACCAGAACCTAAAGTAAGCTTCAGTATCTGGCTTCAAACTTATAAGATTCACTTAAACCTTCTCCTATGTTGAAGACCGACTCGACACCCAAAAAAAATAACACCGGGAAGTCGAAGCTTGCATTCTGTTGCATTCATACTGTTTTGAATTTTAAGAAATTTTATTTTCAAAATCGTTCGACCAGTTTTTTCAAAAAACAGTTTTTTTTTTTAAACTTTTCGAAAATACAGTAAAACAAATTTTTGAGAACGCCAACTTCTAGATCTTTGTAGTTTTTATCAAAAAAATTAAAATTTAAAAAGAAATAGATTAAAAAATTTTTGGAAAAAACAAAAAGAAAAAAAAATTAGCCGTCACGGGACGCCTGGCAGATGTAAAACATTCACGTTTACATTAAAATTCATAATTTTTAAAAACCATCAAACAAAATATGGAGTGAAATAATTTTTAATATTTTAGTGTTTCGTTAATAAAATCAATATCAGATTATATTAATTTACAAATAGGAATAAAATTTTCTTCAACCCAACCATCAAATCCCCAGACCATCGCAGTACACCCAGCTGACCTACAATTAACAACCAAACATCTACCATTTTCTTCAAATTTTTCCTCACCCATCCCCCTCCACACCAGATCCCCACCACCAGTAACCACCCAATCAGCTTGCAACCACCAACCAAACACCTTCCATATTTGTCCATTCCCCCCCCCCCTACCAAACCAAGTCCCCCCACCACCACCATTAGGGTGCTTCTTAAAATTCAATATTTAAAAGTTTGACTGGGCACCGTTTAATATTGTTCTTCATGCCTAAAATAGGATTTGGGTAAAATTTGGTCATCTTTCAAAAGGATTTAAGGGTCGCTACCACAATTCAAAGTTTTGAAAAATCCGCAATTTTTTTTTTTGGTCAGAAAAATTTAAAATTGAGACTCATATTGCCTAAATACATTAAAGAAATTTTTGAGCGATGAATTGGCAGTTTGTCTGGATGTTGCAAAACTAGGCGACCGAAAAGCGACTGTAACACAACAACTCTTAAAACCCTTGGCTGTGACCTTTCAAAATACAATGTTAATTCGTCTACGATTCGTCGTCAACGTATTTTTACTCGACAGAATCTCGCTGAAAATCTTAAAAATGAGTTTACATCAGATGTTCCCCTTACGATTCATTGAGATGGGAAGATGATAGAAGACATTGTTGGCCATACGAAACTGTTGATCGACTTCCAATTTTGGTCTGTGGAAAGAATATTGAATAGCTACTTGCAGTCCCAAAACTTGTTTCTGGAACTGGGTTAGCACAAGCAACAGCAATTTATGAAGCAATAAATTCATGGGGACTTTCTGATAAAATTAAATGCATGAGCTTCGATACAACAGCCTTGAATACTGGTCCAAGAAATGGATCTTGCATCCTTCTTGAGCAGAAGATGGATAAAGAAATGCTTTGGCTAGCCTGTCGCCATCATATGATGGAAATAATGCTTGAAGCTGTAGTCATTCAGTCGATTGGTTGCTTATATGGACCAGATTACCAGATATGTTACTATTTAAAAGATTTAAAACTGCCTGGACTCGTATTCAGCAATCAAATTTTTCAAATTGCTACCAATGACGATTTAAATAAATGCGAACAAATTGTAATTGCTGCTCAGAAACAAATCAACCAATTTCAAGTTCGAGATGATTATTATGAACTTTTAAATCTGACTATCATCTTCCTAGGAGGTGTTGCTGAGAAAGGAATCTCTTTCCGGGGACCTGCTGGTCTTCACCGTGCTCGATGGATGGCAAAATCAATTTATTCTTTAAAGCTGTGTTTATTCAGAGGACAGTTTTAGCTGACGAAAATAGAAGAGAATGGAATTTTAGATATTTGCCTATTCACAGTTGCAATATACGTAAAATACTGGTTATCAAATAAATCTAGTAATTTTACAAAAATTCATTGTAATTTTACTACAAACTCAGTTTAGTAATATTACTAAACAATGTATAGTAATTTTACTACAAACTCAGCTTAGTAATATTACTAAACAATGTATAGTAATTTTACTACAAACTCAGTTTAGTAATATTACTAAACAATGTATAGTAATTTTACTACAAACTCAGTTTAGTAATATTACTACACAATGTATAGTAATTTTACTACAAACTCAGTTTAGTAATATTACTAAACAATGTATAGTAATTTTACTACAAACTCAGTTTAGTAATATTACTAAACAATTTATAGTAATCTTACTACAAATTCAGTTTAGTAATATTACTACACAATGTATAGTAATTTTACTACAAACTCAGTTTAGTAATATTACTAAACAATGTATAGTAATTTTACTACAAACTCAGCTTAGTTATATTACTAAACAATGTATAGTAATTTTACTACAAACTCAGTTTAGTAATATTACTAAACAATGTATAGTAATTTTACTACAAACTCAGTTTAGTAATATTACTAAACAATGTATAGTAATTTTACTACAAACTCAGTTTAGTAATATTACTAAACAATGTATAGTAATTTTACTACAAACTCAGTTTAGTAATATTACTAAACAATGTATAGTAATTTTACTACAAACTCAGTTTAGTAATATTACTAAACAATGTATAGTAATTTTACTACAAACTCAGCTTAGTAATATTACTAAACAATGTATAGTAATTTTACTACAAACAATGTATAGTAATTTTGCTACAAACTCAGTTTAGTAATATTACTAAACAATGTATAGTAATTTTACTACAAACTCAGCTTAGTAATATTACTAAACAATGTATAGTAATTTTACTACAAACTCAGTTTAGTAATATTACTAAACAATGTATAGTAATTTTACTACAAACTCAGTTTAGTAATATTACTAAACAATGTATAGTAATTTTACTACAAACTCAGTTTAGTAATATTACTAAACAATGTATAGTAATTTTACTACAAACTCAGTTTAGTAATATCACTAAACAATGTATAGTAATTTTACTACAAACTCAGCTTAGTAATATTACTAAACAATGTATAGTAATTTTACTACAAACTCAGTTTAGTAATATTACTAAACAATGTATAGTAATTTTACTACAAACTCAGCTTAGTAATATTACTAAACAATGTATAGTAATTTTACTACAAACTCAGTTTAGTAATATTACTACACAATGTATAGTAATTTTACTACAAACTCAGTTTAGTAATATTACTACACAATGTATAGTAATTTTACTACAAACTCAGTTTAGTAATATTACTAAACAATGTATAGTAATTTTACTACAAACTCAGTTTAGTAATATTACTACACAATGTATAGTAATTTTACTACAAACTCAGTTTAGTAATATTACTAAACAATGTATAGTAATTTTACTACAAACTCAGTTTAGTAATATTACTAAACAATGTATAGTAATTTTACTACAAACTCAGTTTAGTAATATTACTACACAATGTATAGTAATTTTACTACAAACTCAGCTTAGTAATATTACTAAACAATGTATAGTAATTTTACTACAAACTCAGTTTAGTAATATTACTAAACTGAGTTTGTAGTAAAATTACTATACATTGTTTAGTAATATTACTAAACTGAGTTTGTAGTAAAATTACTATACATTGTTTAGTAATATTACTAAACTGAGTTTGTAGTAAAATTACTATACATTGCTTAGTAATATTACTAAACTGAGTTTGTAGTAAAATTACTATACATTGTTTAGTAATATTACTAAGCTGAGTTTGTAGTAAAATTACTATACATTGTTTAGTAATATTACTAAACTGAGTTTGTAGTAAAATTACTATACATTGTGTAGTAATATTACTAAACTGAGTTTGTAGTAAAATTACTATACATTGTTTAGTAATATTACTAAACTGAGTTTGTAGTAAAATTACTATACATTGTTTAGTAATATTACTAAACTGAATTTGTAGTAAAATTACTATACATTGTTTAGTAATATTACTAAACTGAGTTTGTAGTAAAATTACTATACATTGTTTAGTAATATTACTTAACTGAGTTTGTAGTTAAATTACTATACATTGTTTAGTAATATTACTAAGCTGAGTTTGTAGTAAAATTACTATACATTGTTTAGTAATATTACTAAACTGAGTTTGTAGTAAAATTACTATACATTGTGTAGTAATATTACTAAACTGAGTTTGTAGTAAAATTACTATACATTGTTTAGTAATATTACTAAACTGAGTTTGTAGTAAAATTACTATACATTGTTTAGTAATATTACTAAACTGAGTTTGTAGTAAAATTACTATACATTGTTTAGTAATATTACTAAACTGAGTTTGTAGTAAAATTACTATACATTGTTTAGTAATATTACTAAACTGAGTTTGTAGTAAAATTACTATACATTGTGTAGTAATATTACTAAACTGAGTTTGTAGTAAAATTACTATAAATTGTTTAGTAATATTACTAAACTGAGTTTGTAGTAAAATTACTATACATTGTTTAGTAATATTACTAAACTGAGTTTGTAGTAAAATTACTATACATTGTTTAGTAATATTACTAAACTGAGTTTGTAGTAAAATTACTATACATTGTGTAGTAATATTACTAAACTGAGTTTGTAGTAAAATTACTATAAATTGTTTAGTAATATTACTAAACTGAGTTTGTAGTAAAATTACTATACATTGTTTAGTAATATTACTAAACTGAGTTTGTAGTAAAATTACTATACATTGTTTAGTAATATTACTAAACTGAGTTTGTAGTAAAATTACTATACATTGTTTAGTAATATTACTAAGCTGAGTTTGTAGTAAAATTACTATACATTGTTTAGTAATATTACTAAACTGAGTTTGTAGTAAAATTACTATACATTGTTTAGTAATATTACTAAGCTGAGTTTGTAGTTAAATTACTATACATTGTTTAGTAATATTACTAAACTGAGTTTGTAGTAAAATTACTATACATTGTTTAGTAATATTACTTAACTGAGTTTGTAGTAAAATTACTATACATTGTTTAGTAATATTACTAAACTGAGTTTGTAGTAAAATTACCATACATTGTTTAGTAATATTACTAAACTGAGTTTGTAGTAAAATTACTACACATTGTTTAGTAATATTACTAAACTGAGTTTGTAGTAAAATTACTATACATTGTTTAGTAATATTACTAAACTGAGTTTGTAGTAAAATTACTATACATTGTTTAGTAATATTACTAAGCTGAGTTTGTAGTAAAATTACTATACATTGTTTAGTAATATTACTAAACTGAGTTTGTAGTAAAATTACTATACATTGTTTAGTAATATTACTAAGCTGAGTTTGTAGTAAAATTACTATACATTGTTTAGTGATATTACTAAACTGAGTTTGTAGTAAAATTACTATATATTGTTTAGTAATATTACTAAACTGAATTTGTAGTAAAATTACTATACATTGTGTAGTAATATTACTAAACTTAATTTGTAGTAAAATTACTATAAATTGTTTAGTAATATTACTAAACTGAGTTTGTAGTAAAATTACTATACATTGTTTAGTAATATTACTAGACTGAGTTTGTAGTAAAATTACTATACATTGTGTAGTAATATTACTAAACTGAGTTTGTAGTAAAATTACTATACATTGTTTAGTAATATTACTAAACTGAGTTTGTAGTAAAATTACTATACATTGTGTAGTAATATTACTGAACTGAGTTTGTAGTAAAATTACTATACATTGTTTAGTAATATTACTAAACTGAGTTAGAGTAAAATTACTATACATTGTTTAGTAATATTACTAAACTGAGTTTGTAGTAAAATTACTATACATTGTTTAGTAATATTACTAAACTGAGTTTGTAGTAAAATTACTATACATTGTTTAGTAATATTACTAAACTGAGTTTGTAGTAAAATTACTATACATTGTTTAGTAATATTACTAAGCTGAGTTTGTAGTAAAATTACTATACATTGTTTAGTGATATTACTAAACTGAGTTTGTAGTAAAATTACTATACATTGTTTAGTAATATTACTAAACTGAGTTTGTAGTAAAATTACTATACATTGTTTAGTAATATTACTAAACTGAGTTTGTAGTAAAATTACTATACATTGTTTAGTAATATTACTAAACTGAGTTTGTAGTAAAATTACTATACATTGTTTAGTAATATTACTAAGCTGAGTTTGTAGTAAAATTACTATACATTGTTTAGTAATATTACTAAACTGAGTTTGTAGCAAAATTACTATACATTGTTTGTAGTAAAATTACTATACATTGTTTAGTAATATTACTAAGCTGAGTTTGTAGTAAAATTACTATACATTGTTTAGTAATATTACTAAACTGAGTTTGTAGTAAAATTACTATACATTGTGTAGTAATATTACTAAACTGAATTTGTAGTAAGATTACTATAAATTGTTTAGTAATATTACTAAACTGAGTTTGTAGTAAAATTACTATACATTGTTTAGTAATATTACTAAACTGAGTTTGTAGTAAAATTACTATACATTGTGTAGTAATATTACTAAACTGAGTTTGTAGTAAAATTACTATACATTGTTTAGTAATATTACTAAACTGAGTTTGTAGTAAAATTACTATACATTGTTTAGTAATATTACTAAGCTGAGTTTGTAGTAAAATTACTATACATTGTTTAGTAATATTACTAAACTGAGTTTGTAGTAAAATTACAATGAATTTTTGTAAAATTACTAGATTTATTTGATAACCAGTATTTTACGTATATTGCAACTGTGAATAGGCAAATATCTAAAATTCCATTCTCTTCTCTTTTCGTCAGCTAAAACTGTCCTCTGAATAAACACAGCTTTAAAGAATAAATTGATTTTGCCATCCATCGAGCACGGTGAAGACCAGCAGGTCCCCGGAAAGAGATTCCTTTCTCAGCAACACCTCCTAGGAAGATGATAGTCAGATTTAAAAGTTCATAATAATCATCTCGAACTTGAAATTGGTTGATTTGTTTCTGAGCAGCAATTACAATTTGTTCGCATTTATTTAAATCGTCATTGGTAGCAATTTGAAAAATTTGATTGCTGAATACGAGTCCAGGCAGTTTTAAATCTTTTAAATAGTAACATATCTGGTAATCTGGTCCATATAAGCAACCAATCGACTGAATGACTACAGCTTCAAGCATTATTTCCATCATATGATGGCGACAGGCTAGCCAAAGCATTTCTTTATCCATCTTCTGCTCAAGAAGGATGCAAGATCCATTTCTTGGACCAGTATTCAAGGCTGTTGTATCGAAGCTCATGCATTTAATTTTATCAGAAAGTCCCCATGAATTTATTGCTTCATAAATTGCTGTTGCTTGTGCTAACCCAGTTCCAGAAACAAGTTTTGGGACTGCAAGTAGCTATTCAATATTCTTTCCACAGACCAAAATTGGAAGTCGATCAACAGTTTCATATGGCCAACAATGTCTTCTATCATCTTCCCATCTCAATGAATCGTAAGGGGAACATCTGATGTAAACTCATTTTTAAGATTTTCAGCGAGGTTCTGTCGAGTAAAAATACGTTGACGACGAATCGTAGACGAATTAACATTGTATTTTGAAAGGTCACAGCCAAGGGTTTTAAGAGTTGTTGTGTTACAGTCGCTTTTCGGTCGCTTAGTTTTGCAACATTCAGACAAGCTGCCAATTCATCGCTCAAAAATTTCTTTAATGTATTTAGGCAATATGAGTCTCAATTTTAAATTTTTCTGACCAAAAAAAAAATTGCGGATTTTTCAAAACTTTGAATTGTGGTAGCGACCCTTAAATCCTTTTGAAAGATGACCAAATTTTACCCAAATCCTATTTTAGGCATGAAGAACAATATTAAACGGTGCCCAGTCAAACTTTTAAATATTGAATTTTAAGAAGCACCCTAACCACCATACACCCAGCCCATCTACAACCACCAACCAAACATTCACTATTTTTGACAATTTTCCGTCACGCCCCTCACACCAAATCCTCCCAAGCAGCAACGACCCTACTAAACCTCAACCCCAACTGCCAACTCCCCATCATGTTTGTAAATGTTTTCTCCCCCCCTATACAATCCTCCAAAACCTCCTTACCCCCACCAACACAACCTTCAACCACCCGCCATTTTTGATGATTTTTTCCTCAACCTCCCCCCACATACACCAAATCCCCCACCAGTAACCTACCACCCCACCTACAACCACCAACCAACCACCCAACATTTTTGACAATTTTTTTTCACCTCCCCCCCAACCCATAACTACCCACCATAACTACAACCACCAACCAATCACCCACCATTCTTTTCATTTTTTGTCCCCCCCCCCAGACCGATTCCCCGACAAGTTACCACCCACCCCACCTTCAACCAACCACCCATCATTTTTAACAACACCCCTTAACCACCACCCATCATACCTTTTACCACCAAATCCCCCCCACCAGTAACCACCCACCCCACCTAGAACCCCATCCCACCATTGTTGTCAATTTTTTCCTCCCCCCCCCCCCAGGCCAAACCAAATCCATCTACCAGAAACCACCTATCCCACCTACAACCAACCACCCCCCATTTGCGTAATTTTTTTCCTCACCAAATTCCTTACACATCAACCTCCACCAGTAAACACCCACCCCGCAAAAGGTAGAATTTTTGACACATGGGTCAATTTTATTTTAAAATAACAGGCTTAACCAATTCGTTCTGACACTTAGTGCCGAAAAAATTATAAATGTTTGATATAACCACCGTCAAACCCGAGTTTTTTGAAAAATAATTACGTGAGACAAATTTGAACATATAACTTTGAGGGTCGCAGGTGGATGCAGCGTTTTTTTGTGACTGTAACTTGAGAGTAAGGAGCATACGTTGGTAAATGTCATTACTTGCAGGCAAGTCAAGCTAAATTTAAAACTCACTTTTTTTTAGTACCTCTACCTACCAATGCTTGAGGCTTCCTACAAAGGTTGTTTTTCTTTAGACGTATGTGGTTTTCAAGTAATAAAACGCAAATAATTTAATGTTATGGCCAAGAATTGAGCTTCATTATAAGGATAAGGACTTGCCATTATGTTTTAAAAATGATTTCGGGCAAGTGGTCGAAGTGGCTGGCTCAAATAAATTCCTGGACAATTATATCAACCGAATATTGGACGCGATGCGTCACGCGACCCGAATTATTATTTTGGTAATAAATTTGCACGATTTGCAAACGTTGTTCAGGAGAACAACCAAACCAAGCATAAATCAAGTTACACCTGTCAAAAATACCAACTCCGAAAAAAGTAGGTATTGCCAGATTGAAAACCACACGTCTAAAAAAAACACCCTTTAGAAAGCTTATTAATTCAATTGATTTTATTTTCAACTTTAAATACTCAAAAATAGACCAACAAAATGATATAAAAAGTAACATCATTTTTGCTGAGGAACTTCGGAAAGTCTTCTAAAAATTTGTTGGAAACATGGTTCGCCACTTAAATAATATTTTTCTTTTTTTAACTTTGAGGGCTTGAAAATCATTTTATAAGATGTTATAAAAAAATTTTGTATAGCATATGCTCGGGTTTATCTAAGAGTTTATCAAAAGGCTACATGAAACTTTTAACTTTTTTCAAATGATTTGTTTCCACGCTCAGACCACTGTGTGATATACCAACGAACGTTGTGTATGAGTAGGGGTAGCCGGGGATAGTTGGCTCCAGGGGCAAGTAGACTAACCGCCAATAACTTCAAAACAAAACAATTTCTTTGAAGTTTATTCTTGTTATTACATCGGTCACAGCTGCCTGCTTAGTTTCATGTTGTCTTTCGCCGGAGTTGGACGTCGTTCGGAAATTATCGCGAAAAAGCAAGTTTTTGCTTTTGTGGGTAATTTTTTTGTTTTCTTTTCTTTTTCCTCTTTCGTAAGGGTGTTTGTGTTTAACGTAAAACTTTTTTTTAGAAATAAGAGCAAGTGAGTGTTTGTATTCATAACACCTGGTAGTTCTATGTTGTTTTGATTTCTGAGTACCGAAAAAAAATCATTGAGTGCTGAAAGACCAATCGGGGTAAGTTAAAATTTTTTTTTTTTTTTTTTTGGTAAGTCGACTCATTTTTTTTTTTTGTAATATCTAGAAAAATGAGGACATATGTAAGAGAAACAACAAGAGGGCGACTGAACAAACAATTTTGGTGTGTCAGCTTCTTTTGGGAAAAGGAAAAAGCATACGATCTGTTGCTCATGACTATGGGATTACATATAAAACCTTGCAAAGATATGTGCAAACATTTAAGCAGAAGAAGTTGGAGCATCCTTCTACCCTTATTGCCGGGCTGTTTGAAGATGTTGGGTACAAAAAATCATCGTTGGCAGAATATTTAAAAACAACGGCTGGCATTCATTTTGGTATGACGCCCTCACAGTAAGAAAACTAGCTTATGAATTTTCAGTGAAAATACAAAATCCAAATTCGTAGATCATCAAGAAGATGGCTGGTTTTCTAATTTCCCTTCAAAAGCCACAAGCAACAAGCTTGCCTAGGGCAACTTCATCTTCATTCAACAACCATAATGTAAGTGCCTTTTTCACTAATCTTAACACGGTGTATGAACCACTCAAACTGAAACCCGAAGATATCTGGAATATAGACGAGATCAGGAACATGGATAGTTGTCACCCCTACAACTATCCATGTTCCTGATCGTGTTGTGGCTTTATATTTTGTGTATATAATATTAATTTTTTGTTTCAAATAAAATTAATTTTTAATTCTATGTGCTTATAGTTTTAGTATCAAAAAAGCTGGAAATAAGAATATAGTCAACTGACCCCATAGCCTTAGCCAACGTTCTGGGGTTATTTGACCAACTTGAGGTCGCTTTGTAAAATTAGGGAAAAAAGGTCTTATCAAAGATAATACAACAAGTACTAATTTTAAAAGACGTATTTTTTTATAAAGCAAAAATAATAATTTATAAAAAGCCATTTGATTCGTGTTGATATCTTTCTTAGTTTTTTTTTTTTTTTTAAAGATAAAAAAATTTTGAGTCTACTATCCCCGGTCTCCCCTATCAACTCTCATGTTTCTCAGGGAAATCACTTTGGCCCTATTCTAATTGTTGCTATAATTACTGTGGCATGTTGAACTATAATTCATTTTCGTAGTTCGTAATAGCTTGTTGTAGTAATCGTTTATTTGTAAAAAGATCGTTTCTCTTATCGGAGACTACAAAACTTTTTACGGAAACAAAATATGGAAAATACACGTTGTTAAGATCGCAATAAAAACCAAGCACAAAAATTATTTTTATAAGTCTAATCAAATTTCTAATACAATAATTAATTTAGAAGAAAATTAATGCACATTTTCCAGATGTCTTGATTATTGCAACGCTGTGCAAACTATCAAGGATAATAATATTATAAACGTACATTTTCACTTGCAAAATTTTGAAATTTAATAAGAATTTCGGGTGTTTCTTTTGTAACTAAGGATTCGTTTCGAAAAATAGTTATACACTCGACTGGACACTAATGATACAAACACATAAGACATCTTGTAAATGTATTTGGACATAACTCATCAAATAATAATCACTCACCTTTTATTATCACAAGAAAGATGAACAGAGCAAATAGAAGAGTGTCCATGTCCCTAGTTGTTTGTCCTGGCGATGTGAAACGCCTTCTCCGTTGAATCTCAAAATATTCGTGCCCGAAACACCTTTGCAGCAGCTCAATTCCTGTCTCCGTCGTGTTAATTTTTTTTTCTATTCCCTACAAAGCTTGGGATGCTATGTCCTGTGCCGTTTACTATTAAATTTCATTCGAGGGGAATCCGTTTTCTCAGTCAATTTTCAATGTTCCTCCCGATGCTAAATTTTTTGTATCTAGTATTGTCGAATTTGGTTTGGTCTCAAATTCAGTATTACAACACTTCCTGGTCCGTCACAATCACAATGCACAACTTCTCAAAATCGATCCTTATCGAATTTTATGAAGCAATTTCAGCTATTTATCATAATTTTTCAGTTTTTTTGTTTTATCAATTATTTTAACAAGATTATAGAACCAAAATCAAGAGTCCTATTGTTCGCGAAAATGAATTCAAGGCGAACTTTATGTGTTTCCGGACTGCTGATTTTTATTCGCTTTTCCTTTTTTTTTTTGTATTTTTAAATGTTCGCTATAACATCATCATTGAAAGACTTTATGAATGGTATATTCACCTAAAAGCCAAATCTAAAAAAAAGGAAGAAAATTGGAAAAAAAGGGAGAGAATTATTAAAATGAATATTTATTTTGCTATATATTTTGATAAATATTTTTACGAAAGAAAATGAATAAAACAAACGAATTTTTTCGTATTCAAAGAGATACCATTTTGGAGGCTAAATGAGTGGGTTTTTTTTCGAGGAATAACCTTGTAAAATAAATGAGGTCCTTAATTGGTGGCAAGGGCTGCTTTCAAATAAACTGAATAAATTGTAAGGTAAATTATGAAATTTAATATCTAGTATTCAGCGGAAAGAAAATCTTAAAATCCTTGTATTTCTTGAACCTCGACCCAGAGAGCACCATAAAACAATATATACATAATAATGTAATAGATGTAGATAGAATGATATCTGAAGAAGGGAACACAAATATTTTAACTTGTTTTAGTCATTTAAGGAAGAATCTTTTCAATTTTGTAGTTTACTGCAAACAACAACAAAACTTCAAATAGTTAGTGAATAGTTACCATTCTTTGTATGAATAGAAAATGCATTCCACTTAGGATGAGAAAAATTCGGCCATTAAAATGCCCAAAACTGTGGGAAACAAAATTTCACAGCTAATTTATACGAAAAAAAATGGTAAAAAACACACCAAATCATTTTCACCTGTATTTTCAAAAAAAAAAAAAAATACAAAACAAAATATTCCCAGCACACCTACTCAGTAATACCTTTCCAACAATTTATATATCATCTCAATCGGTGGGGTAACCACCTCGCAATTGGTACCACAAAAAAACTGATTGCCTATTTATATATAGAAGATATACAAAATGTTTCCATGGATGACAATTTAAACCAAAATTGGTACACTACTGTGCCAAAGGATGCAAAATTGTTTGATCATTCTTAAGGTAGTTCCACACTATTCCACAGTGTGATACGACATGTCAAAAATGTGTGATGAAACAAGTGTATAATAGTGTGGAAACAGAATATGACAGCGCAGATCTCATACGATTTGACATGTGTTTAGATCTGAAATATTTTTTTAGGAATGAATGTAAAATCATCACACATTCCTTCACACTTTTTTTTGACATGTCGTACTACACTGTAGGATAGTGTGGAACTACCTTTAATAAACGTACGTCATTCCACTACGTCTTAGGTTTTGAAGCTTATTTTCAATTTTTAGTCTACTCAAATTGGCTCAAAAAACAGGCCAACCTAGAACTAATTGCAATACAATTTTTGTGAATGAGTTTTTTTTTTTGCAAAATTTCCTTCGAACACGATGTTGAAAATCTATCACTCTTCGATGACGCGTTCCTTCAATATGGCGGATTTTTAAAAATTGCTGCATATTGTTTGATGGGGTTGGTAACGTTTGCCCAAAATCATAAGCCCCAAAAGGAAATCCCCAAACGCAAAATCCCCACAGTAAAATCCCCAAAGAGAAAATTTACAAGCCGAAAATCCCCAAACCAATATCCCCAAAACAAATATGTTCAACTAATGAATCATGCGATGAAATCGCGCGCGGGGCACCTGCCCCGGGCGTCTGCCCTTGGGGGGCTCAAAACCAATAAAGATGAAAAAAGAAAAGAAAGAGAGTGAAGAAAAAAAGTCTCCAAAAGTTCAAATGGTACTGAAGTTATGAAATGGTATGAGGCGTCAAATCCCTCAAAATTGATCGCTGAAATAACTATTACGGAAACCGTTATTTTACCAGGTTTTTTTTCTAAATCATTGGTACCCGCTCGAAATCTGGACAAAAAGTTAGCTTGAACAACATTGAAAACATATTTTAAAAGTGAGTGTGTGTGGCCAAAATAAAGCACCCACTGCGTCTGCTGTACGCAAGTTTGTGCAAAAAGTTCGTGAGACTGGTATGGTGTGGGACAACACTCAAAGTGTTGACACCCGGTCGTCGTAAGATGCCCACAGACGAGATTGTGGCTGCTGTAGCCGAGAGTGTGAGAATCAATTCACGAACATCAACTCACCCATCGATCTCAACAGCTCAACATTTCACGCACTAGCCTGAGGAGAATTCTGCACAAAGATCTCGGATTATTCGCTTTCAAGTTTCAATTGAGTCAGCAATTGAAAACGCACGACCATCCCCTTCGTTATCCTTTAGCAGTTAGGGCGAGCCGCATTTTCAACTCGGCGGCTACGTTAACAAACAAAATTGCGAAATCTTGGGCTCGGGAAACACAAACTTTATTTTCGAGAAGCCAATGCATCCCCAGAGAGTGACAGTTTGGTGTCGAAATGTGGAGTGGTGGCATCATTGGACAATTTTTCTTCAAAAATGAGGCTGGGAAATACGTTTCGGTCAACGGTGGGCGTTACAGAGCCATGTTTACCGACTTTTTTTTACTGAAGTTGAAGACATAGATTTGGACGACCTCTGGTTTTAGGATGGCGCGCCATGCTACACAGGCCTTGCCACAATCGATCTTTTCCTCACTAAATTACGGAATCGTGATACCAGCCGTTTTGACGTGTCAATTGGGTTGGCCGCCACAGAGCTGCGATGTGACCTTTTTTTTGCGAGGAACCATGAAGAACCGATATTATGCCAACAATCCGGAAACGATTCAAGAACTTGAGGCCAATATTATTCAAGCAATCCATGCACTACAGCCCAAAACCATCAGCAAGGTCTTGGAAAATTGGAGTGACAGAATGCGCTACTGTCAAGCCAGCCGATGCAGCCACTTGAACGAAGTTGTGTTCCATAATAATTAATAGGAATGTTTGCTCTTACTAATTAAGCCAGAAAACATGGACAGATTTTGTTCGTTTAATTGCATTCTTAAAAAGAAACTTGTAGTTTGGCAACCATGCCACATGGGCTCATATTGTTTTATAGCTTCTTTTTTCAAGAGTGTATACAGAAGTTTGCTTTACATACATTATTTGCCCGTAATAATTGCATCGTTGGAAATGCCCATTAATTTACCCTTGAGTCTAATTTCGAACGAGCTGTAAGGAATAGTTTCCTATTTTTTAGCCGTACTACAAGAATGTGGGATGTTTTAACTGGCTCGAATTTTTCCACCTATTACGGTTTGAAGACATTTAATCCCAATGTGGGTGGAGGTCTTTTTTTCTCCTCTTGAACTTTCAAAAACGTTCGCACTGTTGTAACTCATTATAAGGTTAAGGGTATTGATAACTTCTTGAGAGTGCCCTGATTATAATTTTATTAAACGCTTCATCCGCCTAGACATCGATGTATTGTGTCTTGAATGATCAAATTTATAAAGTTAAGAGCTTAAAGTGAATGGTAGCCAAACGACAAGGCTACTCGTGTACATTAGCAAAAAAAAAAAAATTTAATCGCACAACAGCTATACCAGCGGGGCAGAAGCCCGTGACTTACACCTCGACCATTGTCAATCATTCTCCAGTGTGCATTAATATTCTGCAGGAATGGAAGGGACAGTGGCAGTCCGACACACTAACCACTACGCCACGAGGTACTCCTGTAGTGTCCAGAGCTTTTGCTCAATCTTACATTCGATACATCTAAGGACGATCACGCATCAAATTGATAACTTCAACTCCATGTCATAAGTGGCATTGTAAGGTTTTGGCTCCCTTGGTTACAAGTGTAAACAAGCAGGTAATTCAGTAGCTAACGAATAGCTTCGTCGTTTGATCTTTGAAAATTTATTTCAAAGGTAAAAATTCGTTTTGAAATAACGTCAAAACTAGAACCATTTGATGATTTTCGAAAGGAGAGTGGTTTTTGATTTCATTTCAATCAAATTCAACAAAGCGAAGCAAAGATTTAAAATCACTTTCGGAATTATTTTACACCTTACCTAACACTTTTAATATTTAAGAGAAAAAAAAAATCTCATCAAAGGAAATAAAATTTCTTCGTATTGATTTTAAAGCTGAACTACGTCGCCATTGAAATAATTTCTGCTGCCAGCAGGTTCAATTGAAATTAAATCGCTTTCCAATTTTCCATTAAAATATAAAATAAAACAAGGTATGTGGAATATTTGTTTGATATTAAGAGAAGGGAGTCAGATCCTTCAGCAAAAAAAAAGGACTTTAAAGGAAGAAAGGTTCAAAACCAAGGACAAATCTAAACTTTAACATACAAAACAAACGAGTCATAGAAATCAACATAAATTCGAGAATCCTTTGATGTCGTTTTTTTTTTTATTCTTATCTACCACATTACTGCGGTCCTGCAAAGTATTACAGCGTAAAATCCTTCGCTTCCTTTTATTTATCAGTGAAAAAAAATGAAAATAAAATCCCTATACCCAGAAACTAGAAATACGAAGCGAAAAATGTGAACTTTGTGGGGAAAGTAGTATGTTTTTATGGTGGGTTTTCTTTTTTGTGTTTCTTTTGCAGCAGCGCCAGCGCCAGCGGTGCGGTGGCGTTTTAAAGCTGGAATTTAAAATTAATATGTTCTGATGTTCTAAAAAGGCAATTCCCCTTTTCGAAGAAAGATCATACCTTCAATTTGAGAGCGATGAAAAATACGTACCTATATATTGTATAGTCGAAAAGTTTCGATAAAATTTCTTTCAAAAATTAAAGGTTTGTGTGTCATGCAGATGTGTTTAAATATGTATGTAAAACAAGGAACCCCCTCCCCTCAAAGTATTCAGGATTTTGAACCTAACCACACAACTTTAAATATTCTTTTTGATTATAAATTCTTAAAAGAACTTAATATAGTTTGCAAACTGAAATCGGGTTTTTGTTGTTGTGAACATTTCAAAAACAAAAACTTGCAGATCTGAAAAATATTCGAAGCGTGAAATTACATAAAACGATGCCTGGAATCGTTTAAAACTTTTGGAATCAGGAGATAATTGAGGCATACAGCCCAGTCACTAAAAGATTGTCTTTAGTTAAACACGACCATTTGTGTTTATGTCACTCTCAACCCTTTAATTGCACTTTTCATTGGTTTCAATCAGGAAAGCTCTGGAATAAGGCAAATTCCTTCCACTAAATTTTGAGGCAGTGTTTGTTGGCATGCACCAACTCCACCATTTCATCAAATGTCAAACTGGTGTGTGAAAACCGGTTCGCGGAACAAACAAATAATATTGTCTTAGTATTTAGTACCGCTCACGCAACTTCGTTGCTCGGCTTTCGCACCTATTTCATCAGTTTTTAATTAAAACATAAGCGAGAGCTACAGTTCGCTTGCAACGAACTGTTGGATACCCTATTCCCCACATTTTTGTATATGTATATGCATATGCGTTCGCCTTCTTCGCAGCCAGCCGCTGTTGCAGTATTGGAAGCAAAATTCTTCTTTAGCAGGCAGGGAAAAATTCAATAAAATAAATTTTGTTTGGCCGATGTGCAATAACTGCTGTCACAATAAAAAAAAGGCGTGTGCCAAGCCTACAGCGGAGACATTTTATTGCCAGGGTAATCACTATATGAGCTCATCATTCAATTTTAAGCTTGCAGATCGATTTGAACGAAACAAGACAAAACTAAAATTTTTAGAAATTAGATTTTGATAGGAAATAGCGATTATGTGTGTTTTAAACAATTCTTGAACTACACTCTGCTACGTAAACAAGTTATACAAACCGAAGTGTTCATCTTCTTACTTCAAAACTGCGTCCGATAGTTAAAAAACATTAAAAAATGAATGCATATTACGACTTTTGACGGAAACACCCCTTAAAAGTGGGCGTGCCCTAAAAAATTTTAAGAAAAATTTACAGCACTAACTAAGCTTTGGTCATTAGTCAGTATTTAGGCATATGTGTAAAACTACAGCTGAATCGAGTAGTTTTTAAACGATCTTACCTGAACAAAGGTATTTTATCAAAATCACGCCTTTAAAAGTGGGCGTATTGAAAAAATTTACACCAGAAAAATGTTTTAATTGAATATTGATAGTACCTTAAATTTTTAAAACAACATTTTTCGTTCTTTCGTGAAAAGTGGGCGTAAGCCACGCCCGAAATTCAAGAATTTCTTTTTATACACAGTTTTTAGTTTCTACTAAGAGACGCAAGATGCTTGCGGATTCATTATAGTTACCGTTTATTTGCAAAAACAATTTTTTTATGTTTTTAGTGAAAAGTGGGCGTCAGCCGCTCCCAAAATCAATTTTTTTGATTTCATACACAAGATGTTTATGTGCAAGTAATACCCACAAAATTTTATGTTTTTCGCTTTAATATAACAATTACTATTTTATAAAAACAATATTGATGGTTTTGTATGAAAAATGGGTGTCAGCCACGCCCAAACTGAAATTTTTTTATTCAGTTGGAAGAAGGTTTACCTGAAGCTTGCGTGTGCAAAATTTTAGCGTTATGCTTTTATCATAACTGTACAAAAAACATAATTTAATTTTACCAAATTGAGGATGTTCAACAAAAATGGCGATTGATGGCGTGTTTGTGGGCGGATTTCACCGGTTCAAGAACTTAGCCTTACTCAAAGATTATATATACCAAATTTCAGCTTTCTAGCTGAAAAATTGCGACCTCTAGAGAGTATACATACGGACGGAAGGACGGACGGACGGACGGACGGACGGACATGGCTAAATCGACTAGGCTTTTGATTCAGAGTCAGAATAAATATACTTTTCTATACCTAACGGTATTATTTCTCTATGTTACAAACTCCACACCAAATACAATATACCCATTCTATGGAATAGGGTTTAAAAATATATCACATGCGTCGACACTAGTAAAACGTTCGGAAATGTAGAGTGCGCGAATTGATATTCTCCAGAAAATATTGCGCGGCGGACATTTGAGACACGTCAGAATCGTCAAAAGTGTCATTTTTGTACCAACGTAACGCTTTGAGAAGAACCCGGGTTGCCCCTGGACACTGGACGTCTCTCTTTTTCTAAAATGGAAATTGCTGTAACAAAAAATAGAGTCACCAGTGTTTGGCAAAATTCGTTTGGCATTTCTTTGTTTTGCCGTAGCCCGTAATCGTTAAATATTTCATTTAATTCGCAATCCTTAATTGGCAATTTACGTTTTGTTTTTTATTCATTATGTTTTTGAAGTGAAACTTCTTAAGGCACATGGGGGTAAATTTTTTAATGATGCAGAGGAAATAAGCGTGACTTCCGTCCCCGAAAATGGAGAGAGCGATTGAGACCGATTGAAAGAGAGTGAGAAAGAGAGAACGTAGCATGAAGCACATAGCCATGGAGCGGGAGTAGGGAGCAAGCGAGTCAGAAAGATCGAGAGAGAGAATGAGATAGAGCGAACGTCACACCACGCACAGTGCCATGGGGAGAGAGAGCTGTAGGTTAGGCTAGGTTTGTTATTTGTTGAATAATAGGTTCGTTTGTTTACTGTTGTGGGCTAAAATGGGAAGTCTGTCAAATATTGAAGAGTGGGGATGAAATTCTCTCAAATTCTCTCAATGAGAGAAAATTTGTGAAAAAGTAAACGAACGGGTTGTTGAACACAAAAATTGTGTTCAACGTCAAAAAATTAAAAAATAAATATTTAACTTGGTTTTTTGTCGTGATTTTCCGAATTTTAAATTTGAAAAATGAATAAAACAATATAAATTTCAATTAAATACACACAGGACGCAAAAACCACGTGATGAAACGCAAAACCGCAAATGATAAAATTTTTTTTTTTTTTTTAATCGTCAAATTCTAGTTTTGACAGAACTCACATTTCTACCCGAAGAAATTTCTTGGGCTAAAATCGGCAGGAAGGGGAAATGTTTTTCTCTCTCGTGAGCGCTCTCTTCTGCCTAAAACTACCGAATTTGTGAGTTATCGACAGGATTCGGCAGAAATTGGCTGTTTCCGGAGGTAAACAAACAGACCTAATAGCACAAACTGGTTTTACAAATCAACTAGGTACGGTATGTATTATGTGTGTCTTAGCAGACAAGAGTGTTTCGTATATCCACTGTAGGCAGTCAGCAGTGTTCCCAGATTGGGAACACTGCTGATTATTTTTCCACCAAGATGGTTGGAAAAAAATTAGTTGGTGGGTAAAGTAGTGGGAAAAAATGTTTGTTGGTTTTTATGGTTGGAAAATTTCCGATTGGATTGTTATTTTATGGGGTGATATTATTTTAAGGATAATTCAGTACGGCATAGGTAAATACCTACATACATAAATATTAAAAAAAAACTATTTTATCACCAAAAATAAAGAGGAAGAGAGTTGGAGACAGAACGGAGCCTTGGGGCACACCAGCATATATTTTGTGGATAGCAGACTGAAAACCGTCCATAAGATAACTCGAATTGAACGGTCGAAAAATTAACTTCAAATCCATCGAAGAAGGGGTTCATCGATTCCAAATGCATTCTTTTTCAATAAGAGATCTTGATGCCAAATGATTTTGAAATATCCAGCGCAATAATCTTATTTTCTCCAAAACGATATAAAGATTGGTTCCACTGTTCGGTGAGATATACCATTATATCACCAGTCATTATAAATTTAAAATTTTTCAAGTTTATCAGAGTTTCCAACGGACTGGACAGGTTTTTCTTGCTTGTTTGAACTTATTCCGGTTTTCGTCAGAAGGGTTGGCTTTTTATAACATCGGAAACTTACTGCTCTCACATCGATAGCTTCTTTAAAGCTCAAGTCGAACCTTTTGGTTGGATACTTTTTGTCCTTTTCGGAACAAATTTTCTCATTCCGCAGAGAATAACGTTTGTAATCATTTCAGCGCTGGAGTCTAAACATAGTGACCAGTTAAAGTTTCCGAAGAAATGGTTTAGACCGTCCCAGTTGGCTTTCTCGTACTGCCGTGAAGTTCTTCTTTTTTTGATTTCCCGAAGCTGATCTTTTGATGGGAGCATATGGCGGCAACGAGGTCCTTCCATCTACTTTTGTTTGTAGCATTATACCTTAGCTGTCATGCAAACTCCAAATTCTGGGACTTAGTTTTCTGCATAACAGTTTAGTTTCATATTTTTTTTTGTCTTTCAATCGGCTTTACAACTCGAGCATTCCATTTTTATAGTGGGATGGGCTTCCTCATTCCAGCGTCACTTACCTTATCTATGTGATCTCTACATCCACTTTTGTTTGTCAAGTCATAAGCCACAGTTCGTTATTGGATATGGTCTGTGGTCAAAGGACGGTAAAGATGTAACGCAGATAACAGTCGAGATGTTGTCAGATGTTCACAACAGGACAGATTTGACTTTGTATTCAAATAGTTTCAACTTAAGGTACGAATCGAATTTTTTCTGGAATTTTATACGGAAGAAGACGTCCATCAGACCTTTTCTGCCTTCGAGTGACTTAAAGTCTACCATCTCAAAATAACCTGCTGTTGTTGGTTCTGGCTGGTTTTGGCGTGAATCCTTAAGGGTAGGGACACATTTGTGGTTAAGGGCTACAGTAACATTTATCGTTAAACAAAAGTTATCAACATGGTCATCAAATGGCTTAACTGATGAAATAGGTAAAATTGGATACCAAGTCTCTCATTTCATTGGAAAGGTGTCCAATGTGCAAAGAGAAACACCCTGAAGTATGAAGTATGAAGTGATGCACTACACAAATTCCTAGCGCAAAATATCATACCTAACCCAAAATGAAGCCATCTTCGATCAAAAGCACACAATATATTTTCTGACGGAGTACCACTTACTAAAACTGATGACTTTCATCTATAATGACCACTTTGGGTGGTATTTTGTATGCAAGACTTTTTAATGACCCAAACATTTTGTCAGTCTTTGGTCCATACGATATTTATAAATAAAATTAAAAAAAAATGTGTGGTGAATAAACACTTTGAAACATTTGACAGCTCCTTCCGTTAACCACTAATGAGCATTCAAAACCTCACATCAATCAAATTATGAGAAACAGAAAAAAAGCCATCCCAAAACAACCCAAGCAGAAGAAAAGGTAAATTCAAATTAATTTTTTTTTTTTTTCAAAAAAGACCAAAAAAGACCATAAAAATTGTTAAAGAACACAATTTCCATGACTTCCTTGTTGTATTTCCTTCTCTAAAATTCTTTCATAAGACAATAGCCCATCGAAGAAAAGAACAAGAACAAGAAAAAAAAAAAAAAAAACAAGATATCCTTTCCTTCCTCAAAAAGATCCAAAGAACACAGCCAGCAGCATTTATTTGACTTTTGTACATCCTTATTAAAATTAATTTGATCCGATCCTGTTGTCAAGAGAGGACCTTTTTATGCTCGTATCTCTCTGCTCATACGGAAAATCTTTTTCGTATAAATATCTGACATGTCGCGTCATTGGTTGTCAAAGCGTGGTGTAGGATTTGATGGAATACTCTCTGGCATCGTCATCCATTATGGTTTAATGAATGCACTGCTCAAAATTGACATATCGATTGGCATCAAAGTTTTTTTCTTTTTTTAACACATTTATTTTATTTTATTTTATTTTATATATGTATCACCCTCTTATCCTTATCATCATCATCGTCGTCATCGAATATCGAACACAAAAAGGTCATATTTCAATAGAGGAATAGAGAAGCTAGAGAAGCAGGATGAGTTGGGATGGTTTTTTTTTTTTGTATTTTGCCGTATTATTTATTTTTTCGTTTAAAGTTTTCTAAAGAAAATCTACGGCAAGGTATAAATCCATCTTTTATGTGAAATTTTGCAGCTTTAGTGGAGCATAAAACTTTACTCACACAATGATGATCGGTCGACCAATTTATATATAGTGTGGTTGGTTATGCCTTTCATAAAGAGCACTGCCACCACCATCCTCCACCAACAACAGCACCCGTTACCATTAGACTGCTGCATCATAGAGCAGCAACAACAACACCATCAAAAATATCGACGAAATACAAAAAATAACCCAACCAAAATCCCAAAACGAGAAATATCTAAAAGGATTTTTCTTTGAATAGTGATGATGGTGAACGACAGCGACAGCGCGCATTGAAAATATTATGACCTTTCATATCAAACAAAACTAAAACGACGAACTAAAATAAAAAAAAAAAAAAAATAATAATAAAAAACTTTTTGCAACAAAATATTATGAAAAACAAAAATAACAAACTCAATGTCATCCCTGGTCGTTTGAGAATTGGCGCACTGCAGGGATGTTATTAAATCTTTATCGAGTTTTGTGTGATAGAAAAAAAATTATATTTTTTTACTATCAACGACACCATACCAAATTTAATTCCGTTATTATTATTTTTGTATTTGTATTTTATTTGTTTTAGTCAGTCATAAACATATGGTGGTCAGTTACAGTTAGTCGGGAATGTTTTATTGTGTATATACAATATGGGAAAAAAGAGAAAAAGGGGAGCTTAACTTTAATTAAATTTAGCCCAAAATGGTAGAGTATGTAGGTACACATTCTTTATATACATACACTACACAGTACACACATATACAAAGATGTATTATAAAAGTTTTAGGGGATTCGAATTTATTGAGATTGCGGAGTTGTTCATTGCCCAACTGACTGTGAATTTTAATATGAATTAAATAAATTAGGTGCTAAGCTGCAGAGAATATGGGGTTGGATGTGACATTTGGAATGACTGATAAAATTTTATCATCACTCGAGCCAATAAAATGTGTGAAAGGGTCGTGATATGGTAGGTACTTTCTTTTTTTTTTCTTTCTTTTGTGAAGAAGAAGAACCAAAAAAAAAAATATTAGATTCTGAATTATTGTCCTTCTTCTTTTGTCGCACTCAAACTCAAAGTCACCTCCTTTATACAAAGCAAACAAAACAACAAGGTGCTTTAAGTTCCTGGTCACGGAAAATAACCTGACAATCGTTGCCATATGAATAGTTAATTTGCGATGAGGAAACGAGGTAAACAGCCAAATCTTTTATTCTAACATCTGCTGAAATATTGACGATAAAAGGGAACGAATAAAGGGAAAAAGTAGTATGGGTACGGGGGGAGGGGAGGTGGTTATTTTAGCTTGCGTGGTGGTTGACAGTGTGAATCGTTTGGCACAAAAATGTTACACGACTGAATTGCTTTCTCCACACACGCAACTTTATAACACTTGTGTGACAAATTGCTATCTAAGCAAATGGCTGTCATTATAGAGTGGCGTATTAAGCAGGTTTGTGTCAATATTTCTGTTGGTAATGCCAAAATCTTAAGTAAGGGGTGAGTAAACGATTATTACGGGTCAAATAGGTCAACATTTTATATTATTGGTTATAAAAATAAAATCGGTATAGCGTTATGTTGTACGTCAACGAGGAATTAAAATAAAGGTCATAAATTAAAGGAGTTCTTCGTGTGTCTAGAACTGAGCACTGAACACTATACGCCATGAGCAAGTAGATCCTATTATTCGGAGATGTTTTATCCTAGGTTTCTTTTTCATCCAAAGTTCATAAGGACTTATCCCATCAACCGCTGACTTTTCTGTCCTATTCAGAATATATATTGCAGAGTTTACTAATTCTGCCCAGATTGCTTCAGGAAACTGGATTTCCGAATTTGAATATTTAAAAGTTCTTGACATCTCAACAATAGTACGGTTTTCTCTTTCACTACCACCATTCTGTTGAGGTGTATATGGTGCTGTCAGTCTTTGTACAATTAAATTGTCACAAAGGATCTTCTTCACTTACGCATTGTCAAACTCACCACCATTGTCACTCAATAGTTCCTTTATTGTGTGTCCTAATCCTTTTGCATTCGCGAGAACCTCTTTCAAAACATCCGATTTATGTTTGATAGCAAATCCATAACGAAATTTTGTGTAGCTATCCATAAACACTACCAAGTATCGTTTTTTCTTGAAGGAATCACAAAAAGGTCCACATATATCAGTGGACAAGAGTTCACCTGGTTGGTTTGCTTTCTTCCGAGTTCCAAATGGTAGTCGATGTAACTTTCCATATATACATGGCTCACATATGTTGTCGTCTAATTTTACTTTTATACCCAACTCTCTTAATAGCATATCCTTAACATGGCGTTTGTCTTGGTGTCCCCATCTTTCATGATAAAGCTGAAGTGTTGAATTGTCTGCAACTGCAATATTCAACCCAAATTCTTGATCAGTCGCAATTGTTCTTATAGATGCTTTGTATAATGATCCATTTAATTTGCGATCACCATACAACACCATTTTTCCATCCACCTCAAGCCAGCATTTGGTTGCAGACGACTTGAAAACACTGTTCTCATTTCTGTCTTGAGCTGCTAAGACTGAAAAAAGATTTCTAGAAACTTTAGGTACATACCAAACATCCGTGAGCGTTATTTCCTGTTCTATATTATTAACTTTGGACATTGCTCTAATATTTCCCTTTCCGATTGCATAAAGAGTTTCATTTCCGGCTGCTTAAATACTACATGGAATCTTAAACTTTTATAATTCAGTGAAATGGTCCGCAGAATTTGTGACATGTCTAGTTGCTCCATTGTCAATCCACCATTCATTCGAGAATGTTTCAGTTGTGAGAATTTCGTTGCAAACAGATACAAGTGAAACATTTATACATCTACTGCGTTGCTCATTGGATTATTTGCTTGTTTGTTTCTATTTGGTCGTCCTTCCGATATCCATTTTCTGCAATCTCGAAGCCAATGTCCCTTCTTTTTACAATAATTGCAAGTATCTTCTCTTCTTGACTTATTGCTTTTGAACTTTCCATGATCTCTTTTATCTGCTTTTGCTACTAATGCCTCTTAAAAAACATTTTCACAATCTTCAGGTTTTCGAAAATTCCTTTCGAACATACATAGCTGTGATGTGAGTTCATCAAACGTCTTTTCTGTGTCTTTTGTTAACAGCATCCAACTTGATTTGAACGTTTCGAATTTGCTAGGTAAAATGTGTAAGATTTTGCACACTAATATCAAATCCGGCAAAGCATTATCCTTCTTTGCTATAAGGCCATTATTTAGTTCGTTCCATAAGTTTTTCAACTGAGCTATATGTGTTGAAACATCATCACTCATCTTCAAGGTGAAACTAAATAGATCGGAACATATTTTATACAACTGGTCTTTGGAAGTTGCCTCAAATTGATTTTTCAAAGCCTCCCACGCTTCATGTGCCGTCTCTTTATCCATGATCTTCTGATAAACTACATCAGTGACCGAACTAGTTATAGATTTAGCATAACTATTTGCCTTTCTGTAAAGATCGCATTTCGTCTTATATTCTTTTCGCTCATTTTCTGTAGGATTCTCTCCCAAGGCTACTGGTTTTACTAATTTTCCATCGATGACGTCTACTGCTCCCTCATGGTAATCCAGGAGATCCTTCATTTTTCTTCTCCATATTGGCCAATCTGCTTCACCAGCCAAAAGTTTTATGTGTTTCGCCAGATCCATGTTCTTCTTTGCAATGCTTCACAGTAAATCTATATTCTTGAAAAATATTTTTGTGATTCTTTTAAAATATCTGAGCTGAACCCATAACCTATTGCATTTATAAATAAAATACGCTTTTTATTTATTAATAATTTATTTAAAAGAAACGCTTTTGAGAAAAGACAAATCAATCAAATAAAATATTTGAGTTTACAGAAATATATAAAACTCCCTAATACAAAATTCAGCAGGTATTATTTAAAAAACATAACATAACATTCTTTTGTAACTTCAAGGAAGCATGTTCTCATTTTTCCAACCACAAACGCATTGCGTTGTGAGGTTGTGACTGCTGCTGCGTGCGAATTGACACTTCCAAAAAACAAAACAGCTGACGGGTTGCTGTCAATAGAAACGTATTTAGAAAACCAAAACAAGATGGTTGATGTGAATATAACAAATTTTACATTATCAACCTAAAGTTTGTAATTTTTTATAGTATTTTGTACATGTTTTGCCAAACAAATGGTAGTTTTGTTGTCTACAGCTATTTGACAGATTAATCTTAGTCAAGAAATGGAATGGAATCGTGAATAATTTAGTACGAGTTTGTCACGCATTATAGCATTTTCAACATACTTATTTCGGGCATATTTTTGTGACCAGATAGTTAAATATACATCAGGGTCATTCATTTCGTGGTTCCAAGTTGGTAGCGCTGGCATTTGACACCTGTCAAACTCAGCTGTTATATGAAGAGTCAATAACAAACTTAGATGAATGTTTGCCATTTAAGAAAATGAATGGATAGCTAAGCAATCGAACAACGCGTTTAAATTAATAAAACTTACTACTATAATGGAACTTGGAACCACAGATATTTCGAACAACATTTTCCTCAGCGATGAGGCACATTTCTCACCCGGTGGTTATATGAACAAACAGAATTGCCACATACGTTGTTCAGAAAACCTACAAGTGACCCAGACAAAGACAAAGTCACTGCTCTATGGTCGAAAAGTTTCATTGGTCCGTATTGCTTCGAAGATGCCAATGGGCAGAAGATTATGGTGATCTCGGAGCGATAGGTTCGAATGATAAGTGATTTTTTTTTTTTTTTTTTTTTTTGACGGCTATTGAAAATTTTGACTTGGAAGATATGTGGTTCCAACAAAACGGCACAACAAGCAAAACAAAACACCCCCAATTATGGCTTTATTACGTTATGTTTTCTGTTCGCGAAAACTCACCTTTTGGCAACGTTAATTTTGCACCAAGATTATGCGATTTGACACCGTAAGAGTTTTTCTGCCGGGCTACGCAAAAGACCGTATATTTATGCGAACAATCCTCGAACTGTACTCAAATTATGGCCAAGATACCGCACAAAATGTGCAAAAGAAGTGGTTAAAAATTACCCCAAAAGGGGTAATTTAACCATTTTAATCTAAGCCAACGATATAAAATTTATATAATATTTTAAGGAATAACCTTTTGGGGAGTTAGATAAGAAAAAGTTTGTCTGGCAGCATTTTGGTGTGACGAACATGGGGAAAATTCGACACAATTCACTTCAATATTTGGTGCCGAAATTTGCGAAATTGCCGTTTCTTAGACGACACCAACCCAAGCGATATTCAACAGGTGACAATGCATCCTCAAAGTTACCATGTATGGTGTTGACTTTGAGCCGGCACTGGTGGCGTTATTGGTCGTTAATATTGCGAAAACAACACTAGAAAACCGTCACTGCAAAATAAGCAGTTCCGGCTGACCACCACACATTAATTGAGGATTTCACACTTCTCCGACCGCATATACTGAGCCATCCTCACCGTAGCACAATTTCATTTCACACAAGCAATCATGTTATGCCCATACCAGTGAAGCCAGTTTTCCATCAGAATCATTAAACACAAACAACAATCAATTGAAAGCCACATTTTAGTTGCGATTTGCATTGGATGGCATTTTCCATGCATTATTGTTGTTCATTTTATAATTACCACTCTCTCACATCAAACATAAATGCATAAGACAGCCAATTTGACTCAGTGCAAATCGAGTCCGATGCCACCAGTGACCGTGTGCCAATCTAGTGTACAGTGCCGAACTCCATTATTTTAACAAGCTTAGAACCCAGAGTTGACGTGTATTTCCAGGTTTAATAATTAGTGGCCGCTGCTATTTCAGTAGAGAGTTTCATTGCCCGCTGCTATCTCAGTCGAGAGTTTTAATGTCCGCTGCTATCTCATGGTCAAAGTAGATTAAGATTATATATGGAAGTATTAAAAATTGTAACCATAGGTACTTAACCCGAATTTGTAAATTTTAGTATTAGAATCATATGAAGAATTGTATAAGGAATAATATTTAGATTTTGTGAATAAAAAACAACCTTTATAAACTAAAATTTTTTGCTTCTTTAGTAAACCCTGGACCCGCTGAGCTTACCTCAGCATGTGATGAAAAGCATCTTAAAATCACAATATAAAAATGTCCCAAAAACGTTATTCTGGCCGTATAAACCTTTATTTTAAATAACCATTGTGTTTGTCCAATTTGTACATTGAGACAAAGAATTGATAGAAGATTAAATTTTATCATGGCAATTATAACATTATACCTACTTTCCACATGTGAGTAATGCTCTAAAAAATCCTTAATGTTTCGAAGCTCCATCTAAAATACAAACAATAATCACCTTAAGAGCTCCCAATTACTACAAAAAGTATAAAATATAACTCCAGACGTGACTCAGATAAATATTAAAAGCACACATGCAACTGCCCGCCAACGCAACTTACCTATCCCATCTAAAATAAAATCAGTCTGGAAAATAAATTAAACAACTAAAGCCCCTCAAAAAACACTCCACACTGATCCCTTATTACATTAAAAAGAAAATAAAATAATACAAAAAAAAAACTCTTCTAACATTCATTTAACATCTTGCAGATAATAAAATGATATTGCTTTTTGCTTTCATTAGAGCACGTACTCGTATAGCAAGACCATAAGAAGTGGGTATAGGATTCCAGCATCACCTCGGTGTTCCATTGCTATGTCGTCGTTGTTATCAGTCCGCAGAAGACCGAGAAGTAAGCATACATAAGGCATCATTGGTAATTGGAATTACCCTCGCAAAAACGACATAAATTCCAATTTTCTCACCATCATCAATGCAACCCAACGAAATCAAACCAAACGAAACCAACCAACAGGAGCATCCAGCAACAGAAGTACAAGCAACAAATCTATCTATCTCCTATGCTCCGGATGTTATGGCCTCAATCCATTGCATACACCACCCAGTTATTCAATTGGATGGACAACGGATTGGAGTATTAAAAAAAAGGAGAACATCAATTTAAGCAGTAAAATCTAGATATCTCGTGAAAATTTAATTAAATCCTTCAAATACCAAAACCAAAGTTTCAATGTGCTATGCAAATTGTCCCACTATGCCATTTCGCACAAAGTTGCAGTATCCTTAGAAAAACAATATTACTCTATCCTATACTACACATATACATAGATTTAGATTTACTCCATGCCATCCTTAATTTATTTCTTTTGTTTCTAGAGTGTGCTGGCGATGGCGATGAAGATGACGACAGAAGAACAGACAAACGGACGACGACGACGACGACGACGTTGGGCGACGAACCTAACCAACAGATACTTCTTTCAGTTAAATAGATAGATGACAAACACACAAAAAAATAGAAATGAGGATAGAAAATTGAAAGCAATAACCTTTCGCAACAATAAAGGACTTGGAGAATATAGCCTTTCCCCCTTTTAACATCTACACAAATGAAATGCAACAGAAGAGAAAACGGCTAAAGCACACTACTGGACTGGACCATCCAATTGTTTTCTTATCCTCATATCCTTCGTTATCGTATATTCATGTCCTAGATACAGCAAGAATATATTTTTATATATATGTATGGTATGTATATTAAACACAAAATCTTGCCGCGCTACTTAAAAATCCCAGTCAACCCTTACATCCATTTACTCTTCTGGTTCTGTTTCTGCTTGCATGCAAAAAAACAAATCACGAGGAATGAAACTACTTTTATTCTTCTGCTCGATAATAATATCCTTGTCCAACAGTAAACCCAAAACGTTTATATAGCGCGAGAGTTCTTAAACTAACAAACACACACACACACATGTATAGATACAACCACACTCCAGTTTATATCTCGTTCTCGTACGAAACGTAGTACCATGTCCTTGCCCATATAAATATTCAACCAACTCTTGCTCCGGCTCGAAGGACCAAATTTAACAACAACAAAAAGAACAAAGAAACCCTATGTGTGGTGCTCGAATTATTGATAGTGAGAGCAATTCGCTCTTTCTCCGCAATATTTGCTCTATATGAGAGAAACGCATAGCATTCTGTATATCTGAACTGAATCTCAATAAATATAGAGAATCCTGGAAAATTGAAAACAGGACCAAATGACGAGTAAAAAAAAAATAAACCATCATACTCAACAACAACGACTATTAAATAAACACACACAACAAGTCCTTCTCTCAATATACGAGTATGTAGGTAGGTATGTAAAATAAATAGATAGAATACAAATACATGCACACGGACAAAAATAAAAAAACAATCCTTATAATCAAAGCAAAATAGTAAAAAGGATACAATTTTTAAGTAAAACATGTAAACAAATGATGTAGGAATAGACATTATTTATAAACCACCAATATACTTTTTTCTTTTTGTTTTGCTTCCAAATCTATATATATAAAAATGGATGTGTGTATGTTTGTATGTTTGTATGTTTGTATGTTTGTATGTTTGTATGTTTGTATGTTTGTATGTTTGTATGTTTGTATGTTTGTATGTTTGTATGTTTGTATGTATGTTGTCTATGGACTCTTAAACGGCCCAATGGATCTTTATGAAATTTTCAGGGTAAATATAGTTAAGTCCAGGGATGGTTCCTGTGAAGGTTTCGTTCCGATCGGGTGGAAGACAAAAATAAAATGCAGGCTTTTAACATTTTTGGTAATTTTTTTTTTTTTTTTTGGTTTTTTCATAAATTTTTTAGCGGTTTGAAACATCAGCGAACATTGCGGAATGACCGATCGGATGGAAGACAAAAAAATGCAGGCTTTTAACAATTGTTGGTTCAATTTTTTTTATACAATTTTTTTCTTTTGGTTCTATGTATGTGTATACATGTATGTATATATGTCCAGTATGGACTCCTAAGCCGCCCAACGGATTTTTATCAAATTTTCAGGGTAAATATAGTTTAGTCCAGGCATGGTTCCAGTGTATTTAACAGTTTGCAACATCAGCAAAAATTCCGCAATTTTCAAAAAACCTTCCCCTTTATATCTCGATCAACTTCAGCAGATGAGCTTGGTTGAAAGCATCAGATTTATGGAACCCAGTCAAAAAAAAATCATACTCTCTACGAACAGCGGGTGCATTTGGTGCAAGATGCGTCTGTCAAAACATTTTCCAAATAACTTTTTTTTTATCGGCAACGGAATTGAACGAAATTCGCACAACAAATGACATTTCATTTTCCCAAATTTTTGTCAAATGCAGCAAAATATTCAAGCCACAATATATCAATGTTATCATGTTCAGTTTAACAATCAAATTAAATTTACTTTGTCTGTATGTTGAAGCCGTGTGACAGGTATTTTTTTTTTAATCTATAAATAAATTTAATTTCAAATTAAATACATTTAAGTGTTTTTTTTTGGGCGTAGCAACGCGCGCCGGGTACCGCTAGTATAATATGTTTGTATTAATTTTAAAGGCAAGTTATTGATTCGTTAAATTAATTTAATTTTAGAATTTATTAAATATGTATGGTTACAACTCAGGAACAATTTTTTATTTTTATATTTTATGCTAAGAGCTACAGGATGTGAAAGTATATTTTATTACAAATATGGCAGATTGAGTCGCACATCATGAATTTTTAAGGATAAAATGTAAAACAATTTTCTTTTTTTTTAACAACAAAATACACACATATATAGGGTGGGTCAAAAGAAGTCATCCATCCGATGTTGTTTGGCTCTCTTTTTTTAATGATTATGTTTATTTGAACCTTTAAAATTGTATTGGTCAAGTCGAGAAGATGAAATCGGCCAAATTGTCGCCGTCACAATTGATTGCTCGTTTTATAGCATTTTTCATCACTTCAGCGAGAACTTCGGGCGACAAATTCTCGCACTCGTGCCGAATGTTGTCCTTGAGGGCTTCCAGAGTCTCGGTCTTGTTCATGTAATTACGGGACTTCAAAAAACCCCACAAAAAAAAGTCTGAAACGGTGAAATCAGGCGATCTTACGGCCAGTGCAAATCGCCAAAGGAGAGATGGGGAACGCCGCCTTCAGAATATCGGTTTATGTCGGTTCATGTATCGCTCCATGGCTTGTTCGCTTGTATTCTGCATCTGTCTAGTCCACAAATGTCAAAACAGATTTGACATTGGCGGCCATTTGCAAAAATGAGAGCATCTTCCGATAGGGTTTTTTTTTTTTGCCCACCTTGTATGTATACATATTTGCTTTAATGTGCGACAGTGGTCTTGGGGGATATGTTTGTTTAAAAACATATGAAATTTTATCAATCACTTAAAAATTACTATTTTAAGAACAATAATATTGTATCTACTAAAAATTTTATCGAAATCGGTCGAGTGGTGTGCGAGAAAGTCTGATCCGCGAGATCTGAAATATTGTTCCTGAAAAATTCATAGAGACTTCAAAAAACAAAAAAAAACATTAGACAAAATTATCAAAATCTTGTGAGACGTTTTTGAGAAAAATATGTTTTTCATTAAAAAATATATGGATTTCACCGTTAGTTTTAGAGCTGAAACGCTGCACTAGTGTTGTTCAGCGCCACCTTTCGGGTGCATTTATGAATTCAAACTGTCAAAGGAACCAATCAATCATGCTTCATGCTCTTCTTCGAGCAAATAGTTGATCTCTTTGAAATCACTTTTTCTGAGCGTGTCACTCAATTTCAATCGACCACAGTTGGTACAAATCGAGGGGGCACGAACTTGCTCTAAGGTGACAGTAAAGGGTTGGGGCTGGAGATTAAGGAAAACAAATCAGTGGAAAAATCATTATGAAATTTTATTAATCACTGCTGCGTCCAATATTCGGTCGTCATAATCTCCCAGGTATTATTCGAGCCAGCAGCAGCGGACACTTGTCCGAAATCTTTTTTAAAACACAATGGCAAACCTTTATCTATATACATATAAATAGGCAAGTAGTTTTTTTGTGGTACCAATTGCGAGGTGGTTACCCAACCGATTGAAATAATATATATATCGTAGGAAAGGTATTACTGAGTAGGTGTGCTGGGAATATTTGGTTTTGTAATTTTTTTTTTTTGAAAATACAGGTGAAAATGTCTTGGTGTGTTTTTTACCATTTTTTCGTATAAATTCGGTGTGAATTTTTTTTTCCCACAGTTTTGGGCATTTTAATGGCCGAATTTTGGCCACGGGGCGATTCTAGTCTTTATAATAAAGCTAAATTCTTGGCCATCCCATAACATTAAATTATATGCGTTTTATTTCTTCATGAAAACCACAAGCCGTCAACGGGTGTGAGTTTGTACGATGGACAATTTTGTCACTTCCAATATCATCCCAATTATAAGAAAAAATCAATCCAATCAGTCCTTCGTAGTCCCAATTAAGATCAATACCTACAAATTTCCCAACGACTCGACTTCGAAGTTCTCAAACAGTCATTAACTTCAGGCCCCACATTTAAATGGTTTGGGGAATCTCTTGCAACCATCTTGCGACACAGCTCATGCTTTTTCATTCGACAATTTTATAGACTTTTTCGACCATTTCAGGATTACTTTTAACATAACTTGGAAATCTAATACCACCAAAATACCAGTTCTGTTCCAGCTAGTTTGAAAGAACGGTAATCGTGCTGTATAGCAGCAAAAAAGGAAGGAGGGACATCGGCTTTTCAGAAAGAAAAAGAAAGAACTGGAAAAACGAATGGTTGAATCTATTGAGGGGTGCTACGGCAGAAGCTATGTTCGAAAATTCTACAAAAGGGTAAAACATTCGTCCAAGGGTTACAAAGCCCGAGCGATAGCCGGTAGAGACGAGGGTGGGAATGTCGTAGTAGATACGCAGTCGGAACTCAGAGTTAGGAAAGAACACTTCTGCTGACTTGTAAACGGCGAAGACAACCAACCTATCGCTGTCCACCCGGCCAGGAAGAAATTCGGGAAGCGATATTTAAGCTTAAAGCCAACAGGGCTGCTGGAGCGGATGGCCTTCCGGCTGAACTATTCAAAGCAGCTGGAAATGACTTGGTGAGGAGCATACACCAACTCATTTTTACAATCTGGTCGGATGAATAAGTATGCCTGACGAATGGAATCTCAGCATCCACAAGAAAGGGGATACTTTGAACTGCTCCAACCGTTGACAAAATTTTCACACTTCGATTGATTTTAGAAAAGACGCAGGAATTCCAGATTGAAACGAGCTATACAGAGCCATGTCACTTCTTGGCATCCCTGCTAAACTCGTTCGATTGTGGAGGATGACTATGGTGAACTCGCACTGCTCCTCGACTCATTTGATGTCGAGTAAGGCTTAAAGCAGGAAATACACGATACAATCATCGTACCGATTATTGAATTGGGTCGAATGCGATGATTGTATCGTGTGTGTGGATACGAAATGATCCGCTGTACAGATATCGCATGGTCGAATGCTCTCGAGCGAAACCAGATGTCGTCTACTTCTACTTTTATTAAATAAGTAAGTAAATAAAATGGTGTGTGTGCTCCCTTGCGATATCGTTAACGATATCGGTACGATTCAAATATGTAAGAAGATTGTATTTTCTACTTTAAATTATCCGCTGTCATTACGATTCAATGCGGTACCATGATTCCATCGAATATTTTCCGCTTAACAAAGGCTCTTTGAAAACTGTCAAACTGAACTTTGAATATGATATATAATATTCAATTGTCAAATCAGCTCATCGTGCTGGTGAATGAAATTTCGCATCAAAAATACTTTATTCGAAAAATACTAATTGCATGGTTTTTGGGACCAAGGAATCGGTGACAAAATAACGGTGACAAAATATTTTAGGCTATAAAAAAAGATATTGTTGAAAGAGCGTGCGTCTGCACCAGCTGATTAAGCTCGTATCGGCTAATGGCCGCCATTAAGTTTATTTTAATATCCTCTTAAATAAAGCATCAAAGCATTATTGTCCTCAATTATAATCACTTGAAAAAAAAACTTTTGTACTAAAACCAAGTTTTTATTGGGCCTATAAAAAAGTCCAGGAATTATTTTCTCGCTCAATTATTTAATCCCAATGTTAGCAAAGGCCAGTGCATGCGACAAAGTGACACTTTGTTTTATATTTAAACTTTAGTTTTTTTTTTTTTAGATATTCCTCTCTTTGTTCTTGGTCAAGACCATTGAATAGAACAACTTTAGTTTAAAGTGATTTAACTTTAAAAAAAAAAATTATTTTTCTTATTTTTCTTTGTTCAACAGTCAGTTTCAGAAATATACTGTATATTTGAACAGTTAAGAAAAATGTAATTAGTTTTTGTGTTGGGATTTGGATAAATATTTGCACACACAAACAAAAATGTTTGCCTCCATTTTTTTTTTTTTTTTTTGTCTTTCATTCATACACGATTACGATTATAAAAAGGACCATATATGAGATGGCATCATTTGGCTTTAAGAATTCACATGGCTAAAAGGACTAATTTGGATTTTGTTTATCATTTTACTTATCTTATGGGGTAAAGATACATTAGATAGATTTTTCATTCTATAGAAGCGGTTTGTTTGAATTTTTGTTTAGGATAATGTTGGCATAAAATTTAATATATGACATTCAACAATAACCTTTTTTGACCTTTTGGGAATTGCCTTGTAAATATATAAAATGAGTGAGTTCATTTTAAATTGGACGAGGGTAGACTTGTGTGTATGTTGTGATCACAAGCAGGAGAAGGACTGTTTGTGTTTTTCGAAAGTGCTGTGGGAGAAAAAAGAGAGCCGAGAGTGTTTCACAGATGTTTTTTTTTTTTTTATTTAATAAAATTTTTATAGAATTCGATGAAACAAAAAAAAAACAATACTTTTTCGATTTGAATTAATATTTTACTTGCATCCTTATTGAATGTTTCAAGGGCAGTTGAAATGTGAAAATATAGATTCGTTTAGTTTATTGAAGACAAAATGATTAGAAAGTGGTCAGTTTAAAGGATTATTAATTTCTTAGATCGATTGGAAAAATAATAACCTGTTTACTGAGGTCATATTTACACAACCACTATTATACAATTTAAGCTAGGATTCGCCCTATTGTTCAAAATTGTCTATACAAACGCAACACACTCTATTTATTTGAGGGAACTGCATTGGTACGTGTCCGGGTTTACCACGATATCTAGAAAGCAATAATCCAGAAAGCAAAAATCTCGAAAGTAAAAATCTCAAAAAATAAAGTGCACGACTGGGTCGTACGAACTTGCTCTAATATGTTACAGTGGTCTTGGGGCTTTAGATTTTGGAAAAAAAGCAATAAAAAAATCATATGAAATTTTATTAATCATTTAAAAATCAACGTAAAATCGTTTTTTGGAGAAAGTGATTTCTTTTACTTTTTTGAATTTTAAGGATTTTTTTTTTCAAAATCGTTGGAGCCGTTTTTTCAAAAAACGGTTTTTATTTTGAAACTTTTCGGAAACATATTATAAATTTATTTTAAGTATGTCAAAATCTAGCGGTTTAAAGTTCTTATGAGAAAACAAAAATTTAAAAAAATTTGAACAAAACGTTTTTGAAAAAACCAAAAGTCAAACAAAAAATTTAACTTTTTTTTTAAAAACTCAAAAAAAATATTTTTTTGAAAATTAAAGAATTTGTGTTATTTCGTGTATAACAGAGCTTTTATATTAAAATTTTCATCGAAATCCGTGAAGTGGTTTACGAGAAAATCTGATTTAAAAAAACCGGTCGTATGGGAGGTACCGTTATAAGACTTTTCCTGAAAAATCTGTTCCGGCCAAAACATAAAGTTTACTTAAAAAATACCATTCAGAAAGTTTTATCAAAATCGTAGGAGCTGTTTTTGAGATAAATGAGTTTTTCATTAAAAATCATATGGCAGGTACCGTTAGTTTTTTTTTTTTTTTTTTTTTTCAAATTCAGTTTTTATTCAATTCATTTCTCAACCTATACTAACAGCTAGACCAAAAACCTTAAAAACTAGCTTAAATATCTACTTAACATAACTTACTGGCCCTATGCGGGCGCTCTAAATTATCCCATAACCATTATACTATTGCCTTTCGGCTTAAAACTAACTTATTTTAAGGAATTCATGCATATATTTATTTATTTTGAGAAAATATTATTTAAAAAACTCAAATTAAAGATCATTTTTATATAAAACTTAACACTACCCTAGTACCTAAATTAAACCTACTTAAAACTACCTAAAACTAGAACAGCCACAGCAGCGGTTTTGTGTTTTTGTTATTTTTTTGTGTTTTTCGTGTTTTGTATTTTTTTTTTGTATTTTTTGTGTTTTTTTTTTTTTTTGTTTTTTTTTGTTTTTTGTTTTTATTTTTATTTTTTTATTTTTTTCTGTGCCACCATGTCTGCCCCCTATATAACTACCTTAAACCTATGTAAGCTGACCAAGGCGATAACATTGACCAACTTTAAGAATCTCTAATTTCATCGCTCATCCACCAAAAGTGCCGAGCTTGTTTTATTATATCCCGACGGTCCCGATTGGACACAGCCCTACTGAACCGAAGGCGCTCTGCTCCGTCTCCTGCGGCGACGTCTCGGTCGTACAGGAGTCGCCGATCCACAGTCTTACGGCCGACGTGGTAGATTAACGGAATTGCCAACCTATCCTGTATCAGCCCTCGACTATCTAAAAATGGGAAAGCCTCTGGTGGAATGAAGCCACTTAAGCGTGCGTTTTCGAAGTATTCATCATTTGGGTAGTAAGCCCCAAAGATGAGTCCATTAGAAGAGGTCATAGCTCTCGCAACATGACCGCGAATAAGCTTCAACAAGAAGTTATCTATCCTGTATATGTTGGCCCCATTGTATAGGACCTCGTTGGAATAGTAACGTTTGTACTCGGACTCTGGTGTTCTGTGTAATCCAAGGCAGGTTCTAAGACACTGCCTCTCAAACACCCGAATCTTTTCCATTTGAGATGGGGCAACGTTAAACCACACAGGGCACCCATAGGCAATCATCGGCCGGATGAGGGCCATGTAGCAAATCACCTTCACCCTGCTATCAAGACGGCTGCTATAAAACAGCCGTTTTGTCAGGGCGAAAGCTCCCCTAGCTCTGGCCAGAGCAGCATCTATATGTCGATTGAAATACAGATACTGATCCAACCAGATGCCAAGGTACTTTACTACACTTTTACTCGCCAATGGATGTCCACTTGGTCCAACGACCACTAGATTTCTCCAGTTCTTTCTCGTATCCCTAGGAGCCCTAGACAATGGGGTTCTAAACAGGATAGTTTCGCATTTCTGGAAATTGATTTTCAATTTCCAGTCATCGCAATATTGTTGAATCTTGTCGAAGTCACGCTGCAAGAGAATTCTTATGACCTCGACTTTTGGAGCCGTTCTGTACGCTACAAGGTCATCGGCATACGCAATCGCATGAGCAAGACAACCTATCAGATCGCTGGTGTAAATACTAAAGAGGATCGGCGAGTTCACCGCTCCTTGCTGTAGACCATTTTTTATATCAAATGTTGTGGTAGAAGTTACATTGCCACTTTTGACAACAAACTTTCTACCATATTAAGCATGTCATAAAGAATGTATAACAATGGTTTACTTATGCCAAGTCTGGTCAGCTTCAGATAAAGACCCTCTAACCAAACGGTGTCGAAGGCCTTTTCCAAATCAACCAGAACGGCACCCGTGCATTGATTCCTAGCTTTGTTCCATTGAATATCAGATACTAGCTTAGACGCAGCATGAATGGTGTCATGCCCCGCCTTAAAGCCAAATTGATTATCCGGAATAATATTTTTGTCCTCTGCCCACTTGGTCAGAGCTCTATTAAGAAATTTTTCGAATACCTCACTGATACTCGGAAGAAGACTTATCGACCGGAGATTTGCCGGATTGGAGCTATCCTTGCCCTTTTTCGGGAGAGGATGAACCACAGCTGTTTTCCAACGCACCGGATAATATGCATTATTCAGTGCGTTGTGAAACAGTGTGGTATAAATGTCTACTGCTTCCTTAGGAAGATGTCGCAGTACAATGTTGGGTATACCATCGACTCCTGCTGACTTCTTTTTCTTTAATGATTCGAAGATGAGCTGGAGCTCTACCTTCGATATTAGCAGGGAACTGGGCCCATTTAGCTCGGCGACAGTGGCATTTGCCAAATTATCGTCATAAAACCTGGTGAAACCAGTGTTCTCAGATCGCCATTGCGTAATGCTGTTTCGAAGGTAGAAATGGTGCACCAGAGCTCTGTTTTCCAGGTCGTGATTTGGGCGAATGCTAGCATTCACCTTATACACTTGCTGGAAAGCAGCCCCTACTGCTTCCACTTTCTCTTGAGGATCTTCAATCATAAAGAAGTCGTCGTCAAGGACGGCATTTCCTGGATCTATAACTGCGATGGTAAGTACATCTTCGTTGTCCGTATTTCTCGGAAGCTTAAGGCAAGGAAGATCGTTTTGATCATTCCTCCTAAAGATTTTATTAATTTGGGGAAACATACTTGGGTCGCTAGAATTAACGGCCCGTATCTTGTTATCCCAGAACAAATTAATAGACAATCTATAGTTCTGCTTAATAAGCAGATTGAGGTTTTTGATCGACGACTTCAGTGTCCTAATCTCCGAGTCGTTTCTGTCAGTAAACCGTCTGTATAAGAGTTTGAGTCTTGTAAGCAGTCTACTTTTCTGTTTGTGTAGTGCGTCTATTGTAGCGTTTCTGTATTTTCCAGTTGCGTCTTGTTCTTTGTATCGTGGGATTGTCCTGTCCATCGTTCGTTGTATTGTCTCATCCATTTGACTAAGGTATCTGTCGATCTCAACGTTCGTCAGATTCCTGTCATTTGGTGGCGAAATGTCGTTCGAAACAAGTTCACTCGATAAGGCGTTGGAGAAGCGTTGCCAACGCGTCTTACTGAAATTGTAAGAGTGCGCAGGCACATACTCCTCCAACTCCACAAGCTCGTTCGGAATCCGTATTACGGCGGCAAGTCCGCAGTGGTCACTGTCGTACTCCACCGTCCGTAAACAGTTTCTTGTTTGACCCATAGCGTCAGTTATTGTCAGTCTTGAGTCTAGCAGAAGTAGATCCAGAAAACCACCGCTTCTTGGAAACGATGGTCTATCAGTAGCAAATAGGTCGATCCTATACTCAACGTTGTATCGACCCATCCAATTGAAAAGATGGTATCCTCTAGGATTTTGTATTTGATTTCCCCAATCTTCATGTCTGGCATTCAGATCTCCGGCCATGAGATAATAATTTTCTTCCGAGTTGAGGCGAAGACATTCGAAAAGTTTTTCGAGCTCTGATATAAAATTAGCAGGCTGAGGTGCTTCTGGTGCGTACGCCGAGATCACGTACAATCGCTTCCCCTGTTGGAGAGGAATGCAAATGATGCAGGCTTCTAGCAACCCGAATCTGCGCACTTCATTATTATAAATTACCTTATGACAAATGCCTTTTCGTATGAAGATTGCGACACCACCCCCACGAGTGGAGTTGGGTCGATCTCTCCTTACGATATTGTAATTATTATGAGTCAGTTTGTGCTTCTGGTTTAGCTTGGTTTCGCTAGCCAAGAACACATCAGGACTTTGGTCTTTAAGCAAATGAAAGAGATTTGCTCTGCGTTCGGTCCTAATCAGTGAATTTACATTCACAGCTAGGATCTTAAGGGGTCTCTCAAACAGCGCGCCTTTAACCTTTATGCGCTTGGACGGGCAAAAAAGAGTAGAGGTAATCTACCCTTTCTGCCTGTTCCCGGATCTGTTTTTGGACGTCAGCAAGCATACCTGCAATGGTATGCAGCGCCTTCATGACATCTTCCTGCACCGTTGGAGCTGTAGGCACTGGGGCCTGTGGGGCTACCTTTGGTGCAGGTTGTACCGTACTTCTTCTCCCCGTCGTCATTTGGGCGAAGGAGATCTGAGGTGTAACGGTCTGTGAGGGTAGACGCACTACTGGGCGACTAACCTCCACTTTTTTGTTACCGGCTTTTTTTAATTTCTTGAGCTCTTGGTACTTCGGGCATCCCAGATAACTTGCAGGGTGCCCGGAGCCCTTGCAAAGAGCACATTTAAGCTGGGCCCTATCTTCGACCCTTACTTCCCCGAGTTTACACTCTCCCTTTTTGTGGCCTTCTGCGCATTTCACGCAAACAGGATCCATATTACAGTTTCCTGCTGCGTGGTGAGGGCCTTGACAATTCGTGCATCGAGGCACGTCGTCTTTGTTATTTAATTTCTCCCAGCGTACAATCTGGTAGTCCAGCACGGTTATCTTGCTTAGACTACTCAGCTTGCTTTGGGGCGAGAGCTGAACTAAAAATATTGGGAGGCTTCGTTTCTCCCGTCTTGACCTGACTGTGGTGAACGGCTTGACCCTGATAAACTCGAGGTCGTCGCTCGCCACTCTACGGAGCTCATCTAAGAGCCCCTCCGGTTCCGTAGAGGAATCAATACCCTTAAGGACCATAGTTTGGAACTTTTCGTCCTTAGGGGTGAAAGTATAATACTCGGTGGATGCTTTTTTAAGTAAATCTTTTATTTCTTTATGATCTTTTAAGTTGAAGCACTGAATTGCGTGCTTCAGATCACTATTTCTTTTAACCGTAAATCTATCGCCTATGGCCAACTTACATAAGTTTATGGTGTCCTTTATATCCATTTTATACGTATATATTGGTGGCACCTTTTCTTTCTTTTGTTTGAGCTGTGGCTGCTGCTGTTGTCTCTGCTGCTGTGGTCTCTGCGGCTGTGGTACCGTTAGTTTTGGAGCTAGAATGCTAATTCCAAAAAACCCCTCTGTAGGACGTCATAATAATGCTATGTACCAAGTTTGAAGCAAATCGGTCCAGCCGTTTAGGCTGTAGGTGCTGATACAGACAGACGGACAGACAGACAGACAGACAGATAGAATTGTCGGACCCACTTTTGTAGGCTTCTCTATCATCGTAATGTTATGTTTGATTGTCCAAAAAAAAATTTTTTTTTACGAATGCATAACTTGCCTTATAGTACCTATAATCGCAAGTAAAAATCTAGAAAGCATAATCTCGAATTACAAAAATCTAGAAAAAAAATAATGTCGAATGCAAAAATCTAGAATTAAGATATTAATTTTTGAGGCAATGGTTACAATTCGCTCGCGCGAAACTAAAAAGTTTGTGACAATCTGACTGTAAGTCTCAGCCAAGGTTACCAACCTCCATACAGTTTGTGTATGAAAAGAAATTTTTGAATTTTGGGCGTGGATTACGCCCACTTTTCATGAAAGAACGAAAAACGTAGTTTTAAAATTGAAGGTACTACCAATATTCAATTTTAGCCGTTTTTTCCGTTAGTTATTTGAAAATATATCTCTATATTGTTTTGCTTAAATTTTTTCAATACGCCCACTTTTAATTGCGTGATTTTTATGAAATACCTTTATTCGGGGAAGATCTCATACACACACAAAAATATGGGGAAAAGGGTATCCAACAGTTCGTTAAAAACGCACTGTAGCTCTCGCTTATGTTTTTTTAATAAATTAAATAGCGACGGAAAACAATTTTTTTTAGTTTCAAAAAAATCTAAAGAACTATTTGTTTTGGATTATTTTTGAATATTTTTTGTGTTTTTGAGTTTGAGATTTTTTTTGTCGCATATCAAACAAAAATTTAAAAATAGAACGGGTTAAACGATTCTGCATTTGTATTTTAACATTTTTTAAAGGTGTGGAACTTTAAGTTGGCAACACTATTTCAACTGGCGGCCATGTTGTCAGCTGTCAAGTGATTTAGAATGGATTGACGTCTGAACAACGCTTCCAAATTGTGCAAATTCACATATTTTGAAAATCATGGTTCTGTTCGAAATGGGTAATCGCGTACTACGTTCCTTTTACGGTGTTTAGCGATGAAGCTCACTTAAACAATTGAACAACCATGATGTGCAGGAGCTGTGAAAGACGGAGCGGCGCAACATATCACACATCTCGTGCCACAATTGATTTGTTTAAGGAAACGTTCGGTGAGCGCATAATTTCGCGTTTTGGTCCAATGACTTGGAGGACGGACATCATTCGCGGCCACAAATGTTGTAAAAAATCATCGAACAGTGGACCTCCAAATTAGACTATGCCCAAGCCAGCCATGGCAATTATAATGCCAGAAGATTAGGTATCTTTCGAATAAAGTAAATTTCATGTCAATTTAAAAAAAATCATCTTTGTTTTATCCATTTCAAAGTTATATACCTCTAAAAAAACACCCTTTGTATACCATACACAATAAGGTAATATTAGTTTTTATTTCCAAAGATTTGACAATAGTTATGATTTTATGTAACTTTAATTGAAGTTTTTTACGTTGACAACTAAGTCACAAAACTGAATTGTAAATAAAATTTGTCTTATTGGCAACTCTGCATCCCAGACTATAACTCATGAATATGAAAGTGTAGTGAAGATGAACCTTAAATAGATCAAATGGACAAGACACTTGGGACCAATAATGCAAATAGTTACGACAAATACACACAGACCCAAGAACTTAACAAAAAAATGGGAATTGGGATAAAATAAGAAAAATGATACGGAAACAGTTAAGCGCACTTAAATGACTACTGTGTGTATAGTCCTTTGGATCATGGAATAGGTTCCGTTTGGGCTAGTAAAATTTGCAGGGTGTGCAAACTGTAATGTTTAAACTTAAAAAAATAGTTATATTATAAATTTTCGAAGACCATAATATCAGAAAACGCCTCGTTAAGGCCACGGATATGGATGTAGTGTAATATTACGAGTAACTATACAAATGGAAATGTGACTTTGCATTTGTTAAGTTTTTGGAAATGGACTGGACTCGTATTTAAAGGAGGTTTTTGTATGAAATTTTATACTCGCAGTTTAAGGCAGCTGCTTGCCCAATTTACAATTGATTACGTATTGATTATTGGAATATTTCGGAAGCTTTAGAATTTTTCATTGCTTTTTACCTCCTCGAGTAAAATATGAGCTTGCTTAAATGAATACCTTGACTCACTACAGCTTAACACTATGAAAACGTTCAGGCTTTGATGGTTATAGCGAGTGTATTAATTCAGACAACAATGTGACAAAAAGTCATCTCATACGTGTATGCCATAAATGAAGGAGAATGGCAATCTATTTTATTATTTAAAGAGCTTTATTTCCCACCAGGGATTTATAAATATTTTTGAATGTAGATATATGAAAAAGCACACATAGTTACATAATTAATAAAGTAACTTCACTATTCTGCGTATATGCCTTTTCACCTGGGCCGTGTTTCTATTTTTTGAAGAATAAAAAAAAAACCTGCTTGAATTATTTGCAAAACGAAAAAATAATAATTGTTACTATTTAATTGATGCGCAGTGTACGAGTAAATGCAGACAGAAGCAACATGCGACCCCAAGCACAATGTTAACCTTAATTTTCTAAGAAATCTGGTCAAGAAAAAAAATAGATAAATACTTGAGAGTGACTCGGAACATGGCCACGAATCCTAGGTGCTTTTAAACTGATGCTGACATGATTTCGAAAACTCTGATCTCAGCTGCATTGGAAATGTGGGCTATTTATCGTACAAAAATTGGATTATAAAAAAAAGACAATATTAAACGATTGGATAGAGCGGTTGGTGGTTGATGGCCAATTCAGGGATGCTGATTGCAGCCCCATTTAAGGCAACATTGGAAACCAGGCCAAACTCTTTTCAAAACTTAATCTAATTTTTAAGACTTCCCCCATACGATGATAAAGAAGAATGGTTTTCGCCGGTCAGTGCGCTTTTCACTTCATTCTACAGCCTAAACTGGTCGGCGGATTTCCTTCAAACTTCCGGTAAAGCAGTTTAAAGGAAAACGGTTATCGACGTTTTTTATTTCGTCTAAGCCCGGCTCAAACTGGTACCTTTCAAGTAAAGGTTTTTTTATTTTGGATTTGCTCAAAAACGGCTCTAACGATTTTGATTAAACTTAAAATTTAACAAACCAAGGGCATTTTCAATAATACTAGTTTTTTTGTATTGGGCTTGAATGGTCAGGTCATGGCGAAAATCTAGTAAAAATGGCGGCTTCCATCCAACGAGCCACTAGGTTTTAGCCAACATTTTCGTTCGTTTTTTTCTATTTTGCTCAAAAAACGACTTTAACGATTTTTATTAAACTTTGTATATAATATACGAGTATACATAGAAATCTTTGAAAAAACTGCTTTTTAGTTTTTGGTTCCCAATGGAAATAACAAAGGACAAACAAAGCTCAACAGAAATCTCTAGAAGCCCTTGTGAGCATACTGACCGGGCACAACAGGCTGGCTTACCATAAACAGAAAATGAAGCTTAAAACGGACGACTTGTGCAGAGGTTGTGGCGACATAGATGTGCGTGAGGACACTCCGCATTTTCTCTGTCCCTGCCTGTTCTAGGAAGTCACTTCTTCCAGCAGGACTTCGAAGAACGATCTAAGCAAACGGGTGCAAACACCTCAAAATGGCGTCAAAGTGTATATTTTACAATGGATCTGAGTGCGATGGACACTCTTCTTCTAACTTGCTTTTTTTTATTCTGCTGATTTTTGGAAAGACAAAAAGTCGTTTTTTCGTACTCGTCGTAAAGTATTATATTACTTTTAGGCTTCGTGCTTCTGTAAATGTTCTGGTTGCAAATCGATGGAGTGTGCGGTATGTCGCTAATTTTATCAGGAAACTAGAGTCAATCATCAAAAAAGCCATCCAAAGGTTCAAAGCAACTAAGTCCTTCACTCAGCGTCAAGATTAAGGTCGACCGAGAGCAACTTCTGCGAGAGATGACCTATATTTGCTACTTCAAAGTCTTGGAAATGGGAATCAAATAGCGGTCCAGACCCAAAACGGTATGGGAAACAACTGTGAATGCTCAAACGGTAAGGTGGTGATTAGTGGTAGGTGGTCTCAGAGCAAGAAGACCCGCTCAAGTACTGCGACTCATGGTAGAGCACAAGCGATGTCGATTAGAGTTTACACGCTTTGAACCGAGGCTGACTGGAGCAGAGTTCTCTTTACTGGTGAGTCCAGATTTCGCCTGAGTTCTCCAGATGGACGCCTGGAGAGATGGACGACCAGGTGAGAGATACTCTTTCGCGAAGATTGAACCAAGGGAAAACATTTGAGGAGGTTCAGTCATGGTTTTGGGCAGGAATTTTCCTGAGTGGAAAAACCGACCTGTGCATCGTGAAAAGATTCTAGTTTTAGTGTCAACAACATACTCGAAGAATAAAGCGTTCCGTGTGCACCATTTATAAGTGAAAACATCTTACTGGTGCAGGACAAAGCAAGGCCTAATCGTGCATTATGGATTATTTGGTCGAAAGGTCGGATAAAGGTCCGAAGTAAATGAAACTTTGGTGTGTTGTTCAAGGTTAGTTAACAAACATTTGCTAAGTTTTTGACCACGAAGGCAATGTTGAAAAATAGGACGGGGGTGGGGTCTTCCAATAACTTCTTTTCCTAACGTCCTACGGCAAAGGCATATCGGCTTCTTTGTAGAGAGTTAAATTTGCACATCAGAATTGTAGAAAATTCACCGTTCTACAAAAAAATCAATTATGCTCTTGCTGTAGGACGTAATGAAGAAAAAAGTTATTGAGGAAAGAAAATTTATATTGGAATAAATTGAGTAAACTATCCCTGAACAACATCCCTAAACTTTTTCTACCTGAAAGTACCTGTGGACTGGACTAACAGAACTGTATAAAAAAAAATTTTTAAATCACTTACAAATATTTGAAAAATTCAAAGTGCACCACTTTTTTGTAACTCAGTGTACAGTGTATTTCTGGAAACAAATTTAAGGAGAGTTAGCAAGAACAGATTGACGTTCTCACGTTTGACTGACTGCCTTGACTTCTCAAAAAATTAAAAAAATAATCTTTGCAATCATGAAAACCCATAAAAAAAACCTACTGAAAAATTTTCGAACCACCACTTTGACATCACCACAACAAATATAAATTTGTGTTTAACAAAATGGCCAAAATAAAAAATGCAATTTTTTTCAGAAAATGGACGGCAAAAATTTGAGTTCCTTACAAATACATACATCGCTCAATATTTTAATAAGAGCAATTTATTACAAAAAATTTTTTGTTCTACGAAAAGGAAATAGCATTTTTTAAATGACAAATACTCAATCACAAGGACTTTATTATTTTTTGGACTAAAATATACTTAAAAAAAAATAAAAACTCAAAAAATTAATTAAAATTTAATTACCGTTATTTTTCTGAAGATAGTTCCTCCGCCGGAAAATTTACAACATCGACCGTTTAATATGCGTATCTTCCATACTTCAAGATAAAGTCGATGAGATCTTGTTTTTTTTTTTTTTTTTTAATTTTTTTAATTTACTAAATTATTTTTTTAATTATTAAAACTTATTCAAATATTACTAACTAATTACTTAAAACGTAGTGTTGTTTCATATTTTGATTTAGAATTAAATAATAAACTCAAATAAAGAGGAAAGAAGTGAAGCGAACACTATAAATAAGAAATTTTAATCCGATTCATTGCGAGCTAATTAAGGAAGTTTTAATTAAATTTTAAGCACTTAATTATCATTTTAAATAATTTTTTATTTGTATTATTTATTTATATGGCGTATTTTTTTTTAGATTTATAAAATATGAAAATAAACCGTGCAAGTTTTGAAGAAAAGATTAAATAAAATTAATTGTATACTAAGTTTATGGTATTTTTTAAGTTTTTTAATTTAATTTAATGAATTAATTTTTCTTCTTTTTTGTATTTAACATTTTGTTATTTTTTATTATGTTTTTAATTTCGTAGATTTATTTTTGTTTTAATTAAAATTTTAACTTTGTACACTTTGTTTGTTTAGCATGTTAATTTTATTAATTAAGTTCGATTTTGTTGTTTTAATTTATTTTATATGTTGTGAGTGTGAAGAGATGAAATTTTTTTTTCAAATTTATCATTGCAGCAGGCTGTAGTAGGTAGTAGTGGTGTTAAATAAAATTGAAAATTAATTTAAATAAAGGAGAAAGCAACAAATTTAATAAGACATCATCTTGTTGAATAAAATCGATTTTATATATATTCCTCCTGTGTGAGTATATTTTTTACATTAACAAAAAAGAGTATCAAAAGATTTTATATACAAAAAGTTTTCTTCTACATACAGTATCGGTATATCTTATATACCTACATACAACAAAACAGAATTAAATTTATGAAATTAAATTTTATTTACAAAATTTTGTCAAGTGCCCTTTATCCTTGGTGGGTTGGGTTGGGTATGTGTAAGGATTTAATTTGATAAAAAATATAAGACCAAAACCAACGACACAATAAAACAAAATAAAAATTTAATACACGACGAAATTAAAGATACATGAGAAAAATAATACCATAGATATATATTTTTATGTCTGTGTATATGTGTAGATACAAATTAAGTTTTCTATCTTATTTGCAGGTAGATAGATAGATATATGAGGGAATTTCTTCCTTGTTTTTTTTTTTTGGTATTTTATTGTTGTTGTCCTCTTTTGCTTTTTCTTCTTCTTCTTCTTCCTTTTCTATCACAAAAGCGAATGTATGAGCACGAAAGAAGAATGAATTTACTTTTTATTGGAATGTTGTAGATATACACACTACACCATACACACACACATACCCGTACGCAATTTTGAAGATAAGAACGAACGAACGAATGAAAAAAAAAATAATAATAATACAAGTCTCTTATCAGGATTTTTATTTTCTGTTGGTTTGATTTTTTCTTTTCTTTTACTTTTAAGGACGAAAAAATCTGTTCGCTCAAGGATTTAATATTCTTTCAATTTTCATTAAGTGCGAACACACTTAAGTTCAAAAGCACACTCCAGAAGATATACACTTTTTTTTCCTTTTGCTCTCCCCCTTTTGGAAACCATGGAATATTTATCGATATCAACAATTGCTCTGGCAAGGATGTAGGTTGTAGTAGGTAGGTACACTTTGCACTTGTTTTTTTTTTTTTTTAATTTAGTTTCGACTTCTCCAATCTAATGAAATCATTTTTGATTTTTTCTTTTTTTTTTTAAAGAAAAACAATTTAGTTAAGAAGGTTTTATTTTTATTTATCAAGGATAGATACCATTTAGTACTTCTCACCAAGAATCTATTGGAAATAACCAAAGATCCCTAGTAGGGAAAAAGACAAGGGATACACTTTTTTTTTTTCTTCAATTCGAATATAATGGCGAGTGTCGTTTTTCTTGGCAGATTTTGGATTTATAATTAAAAGGCGAATATGAAAAAATGTCCTTTTTATTTCAAATAACAGTAATTTATAATTACTTTAAGGATAACGCGCAAACAAGGATCAAGATTGGTTCGAACAAAGAACAGCGAAAAAAGGACAACTAACGACAATTCAAAAACTTAAACCCGATTTACTTTGAATTTCACAGAGAGTCTGCAATTTTTTGGCGAAGAAATTTTCAATCTCAATTGTCTTTTTTTTTAATATTAAACGAAATATAATTTACTTTTCTTTTTTTTTTTTTTTTTGAGGAAAATCAAAATTGAATTTGAATTTTTTTTTTGTGTGTGGTAATTTCAACTACTCCGAGCGACTCCGCGAACGAATGTTATGTGTGTCCTTTCTCTGTGTATCCTTGCAACTTATTGAGCAAAAATTTTGTAGTCTTGACAGCTTTTTTGGCCATGGACCATCATATATCCAGTGCGAATGGAAAATTAGATCTCTTTTATGAAGTTTGCTTCTTCTCCTGATGTATCCTCGTCGCGTTGTTAGCTGGTGGCGCGATGCGATGGTAGATATTGTGTTGAGGCTGAAACTGAAGCTGCTGATTTTGATGCTGGAAAAGGAGAATTTGTGCTGATGCCATCTTCTCCTGTTTACTGTGTGTGTAGGAAATTAAATTGGAAAATGTGAGTACTTCTAATACAAAAGAGTATAAATGCTGGAGGAGTATTGTGCGAAAGCTTGCGCAGGAAGTTTTTTTTTTTTTTTTTTTTTTTTTTTTTTTTTTTTTTGAATGGGATTTAGAAGCAGCAACAGCACAGTGTGATGGCAGCCATCAGCAGCTTCCACCATTTCATATAGTTGCCCCCAGTTAACTTTTTTTTTTTTTGTGTTTGCGAATATTAATTTTATTTGCGTGTGGTATCCAATTCATTCAAATGTATTTCATCCATCCATCTATCTGTCTTTGGTGATTGGTAGTGCTGTTGTGATCAGGGCTGTCGAAAGTCTTTGTTATTTTTATTTTGTTTAGTATTGTTAAATGTTATAACTTGATTTGTATTCAGATCTGAACTGCGACCTGCTTCTTCTTAAAAAAAAAATACACTAAAATTGGCAAAATAATCACTTGTGCCATCTCGTAAGGCTACATTTTCTTTTTATACCCTATTATATAGAATGTTTATTTGGTGTGACGTTTGTAAGATTCTTAGGTATATTTTAAGAACAAAATTATTTTACGAATTGTTAGGTACATTCAAAAAAAAAGTATTAAAACACTGTTTATTAAGCATTTTCTGGAGAAAATCGAACTGAAAGTCAAAAAAATTAGCATGAGAAGGAAAAATGAAACAGGCTAGAAATTGGTTATCTTAAAATTGAGACAAGCATCAAATTAATTCAACGCATTTAAAAAGGTTATTTTCCTAAAAATCAAGACCTTAACGAAGTTTCTATCGTTAGTATTAACAGCGCAATTAACGCGTCAACTTGTGTCTCAGGGTTCACCAAAGTTAGCCTTTCCTTAAATCCCCAAAAAATTACATCAACATTGGAGATATGCATTTACTATTGTAAAAAAAAATTTTTCTTGAAATATACCCAAGAATCATGCCCTTGAATATTTCCTACGAATTAGGGGACACCCTGTATATTCTGACTCAGAATCAAAAACCTAGTCGATTTATGTATACTTTGTAGAGGTCGCAATTTTTGAGAAATTTGGTATACATAATCTTTGTTTCAAGAGTAAGGCTAAGTTTTTGAACCGGTGAAATCCGCCCACAAACACGCCCACAATCACCATTTTTGTTCAACAACCTCTATTTGGTAGAATTAAATTGTGTTTTTCTACAGTTACGATCAAAGCATAACGCTTAAATTTTGCACAAGCAAGCTATAGGTAAATTTTCTTTAAATTAAACAAAAATATTTAAGTTTGGGCGTGGCTGACGCCCACTTTTCATACAAAATCATCAATTTTATTTTTATTAAAGAACGATGGTAATATTGTAGCCTTAAAACCTTAAATTTGTAGGTTTTAGTTGTATGTAAACCTCTTGTGTATGAAAACAAAAAAAATTGATTTTGGGTGCGGCTGACACCCACTTTTCATTAGAAACTACACTTACTCCTCTTTTTCATGGAAGTACAAAAAACATAGTTTTGAAAATTCAGGGTATACCAATATTCTATTTTATACATGTTTAGCGTTCGTTATGTGAAAAATATATCTCTTAATTTTTTTTGTAAATATTTTCAATACGCCTACTTTTAAGGGTGATTTTTATAAAAACCTTTATTCGGGTAAGATCGTTAAAAAACTACTCGATTCAGCTGTAGTTGTACACATATGCCTACAAATTGACTTATGATCAAAGCTCAGTAGTTCTTTAATTTTTTTAATTTTAGGGCACGCCTACTTTAAAGGGACGTTTCCGTCAAAAGTCGTCATAGGCATACATTTTGTAATGTTATTTAACTATCGGTCGCAGTTTTGAAGTAAGAAGATGAACACTTCGGTTTGTATATTTTGGTTATGTAGAAGAGTGTGGTTCAAAAATTGTTCACTATTTCCATTCAAAATCTAATTTTTAAAAATTTAATTTTTATCTTGTTTTGTTCAAATCGAGCTGCAAGCTTAAAATTGAAAGTCACTAACCTCATTGTTATTGCCTTGGCAATACAACATTCTTAACTTTGGGCGTGGCACACCCCTTTTTTATTGCGCTAGCGAACGCGTACACATTAAAAAAAAGGGAATCGGGTATCAAACAGTTCGTTGCAAACGTACTGTAGCTCTCGCTTATGTTAATTTATAATATCGAAATTTAAAAACATCGCACTGAAATCATTTTTTTGCGTTTCGATGATTGGATATTTGATACGTTATGGACCGACAAATTTTGCAGTTCTGCCATGCATTTTTATTTATATTCTTAAAATATTTTACATTTAATTTTTAAGGAAAATATTATGTTCTCACATTCTAAAAAAAAAAAATTCATGAGAAATAAGAAAGTTCTTCCACGACAACACTGTTGTTTTCACCACAAAACATTTAAACGACAGCCTTGGTAAAAAAAAAGTACTAATAGATACTTAGTTAACGAAACTTTATGTGCTCTCTCCAAACACTCTGCTCTGCTCATTTAATTATTACAATTTACAAGTGCGTTCTCTCTCTCTCCCCCCCTTTTTCTCTTGTGTATTTGTGTTTGTGAGAGTTTAATAGATGCCAAGGATAATAACGGGCACGGGCACTGCAAGTAAAGTTAGAAGAACTTTACGTTTCCTTCTTTTTCTTTTCGTTCGACATTGAAAAAAAGAAAAATCAAAAAACAAAAAAAAACAGCAAAACACAAAAAAGAAAAAAAGGACGAAAAATGAGAGAACAAAAAAAAATAACAAGCAAAGCTCTCCACACTTCAAATTGAATTTTGTATTGTATTCTGAACTTCTGGTTCTGGTGTTCTTTTTCTTCTTCGTCATCTTATTCAACTGTGCGATATGCTCCTTGTGTATGGTGTTCTATATATACTTGGGAAAACTTTGATATACAGTCATGTTTTACGGTACCTTGGAAAAAGGATTCGTTTATTCATTTCGTTTCATTTTTCCTAACACGCTGGCTGTGCCACTGCCACACAGATGGTATATATTGTGGCGGTGACGAAGTACGGTGGTGAAGTATATCCTTTTTAAATTTGTGTGTTTTCTCACGTTTTTCACATGTGTATGGTTGTGAATGGGCTAAAGTTGAGTTAGTGGGTGGAAGGTGGATGATGGCTGGGTTTGGGATTGTGTGTGGGAAATATTAAGTTCTTTAGAGAGGTCTTGTTGTTTTCTTATATATGCCTTTTACCTATCGCTGGCGCTGGGGCTGGTACTGGTATGTAAATATGCAAGAGTGTACTCCTGTGAAGAGTGTCCTTTTTCTGTTGATAATGAGTGTTGAAAGGCATAACATTCATTATTTCTGGTTATTGCTAATGACACACACAAAGTGTCGAGGCCGACACACAGCAAGATAGTGAATTGAGTATGATTGAAGGGATATACATATGTGTGTGCTGTGCGCGTTCGTTGTGCACTTTAAGGATTGAATATAACGAAGTTAAAGTAAGGACCAAGGTAAGCTGTTTCTGTTTTTTTTTTCTTTTTTTTTTGTAAGAAAGAACACACACTAAATATTTTTTATGTAGTGTTGTAGGATTTCCGTTCCGGTGAATAATATGTGAAAGGGCCTAGAGCAACAGGAAAATGTTTGTCAGGACAAAAGGCGAAGACTCGACCGACCATTCGACGGACGTAGAAGGAAAAGACAAAAAATTCCTTGCCTTTGGGGATAGATACACTACTGACTGTATCTTGATTACCGGATGTTGAACGCTTCTTGTATGTCAATGAATAAGTAATGTTTTACGGTTGATTTATGCTTAACCCAAAAGAACGACGGTCCTCAAAAAAAAAATAAAAGGGAAAACAATCTTCAAGAGACAAAAATAAAATCCGAAGGACACGATGACGACAACGACAACGCCAACGAAAACGACAACAAACGAATAATTGCGACGAGACGGAATGCTTTAAAATGAAAATAAAAAATAACAAGTATACGCCCAAGTGAACCAATTGTTTTGTTTTTTTTTTTTTATAGTTTTGAAATGCTTTGTGATAGGGGTTAGGAGAAAAAATGTTTATTGGAATCTCTTTTTTATTTTTTTTTTTTTTTGTAGATACGGTCATGTCGGATGGGTAAACATTTGGTTGACAAAGCCGCACAAGACGAAAGACTATACGACGCCGACGACGATAATAATAAATAGTCAAGGCTCAAGGATAACTATAATACTTGTTGAAACTTCATGATGTATAAACCTATGTATGTACATATATGTGGACTGGATGTACAGATAGTTCCTGGGCTACATCCAGACTCACTTAAGGAGGATAAGAAGCAAACCTTTTTTTTATAAAGCACTATATAGGTACCTATTGTTTGAGGGTCATTGGAGGAATTATCTCTTTTTACCTGTGTTTTGCACCCTCGAGCATTTTGTGTTCTTAACTTGTGTTTTTTTTTTTTTTTTTTTTTTTCATTTATTCTTTTGTGAAGAAAAGTATCCTTATGAAATGTATCCGCATTCATTTTCAATAGAGAAGGGCTCTTAAGAGAGGACGGCCGGATATCATCTATTTCACATGAAAAGCCAATTTGAAGTCACTCAGGCGAAGAAGGGCAATAGAAATTCTGGAATATCAAGAACAAAAGCAAAGTTATGCTGGATAAGTGCCAACTATACCAATTCTCGTATATACATATGTAGGTACAACATATAAGGACAAAACAGATTTAAGTGAAGATTTTAAGCAAACGGTGCACAGGTGGTTAACACGGTTTCAATGGAGTGGGTACATTTTTTGTGTTGGCGTGTGTGGGAGAGGGGAGCAATTGTTTTGTTGAGAGTTACAAATATATGTTCAAGGATTTATTCATTGAATGAAGGCAATGATTGGAAAAATATTTACAAGAACAAATCATTTTATTGGCGTCGCGTGTTGGTGTCGCTAAAAAAATGAGATTTTATGATTCTATTGCCCGATCTCAAGGAGTTAGTAATGACCTTGCCAAGTATTAACACAGGAAAGTTGCAAGGGATATTAAGGAAAACGCATTGGTTTAAAATGTTTGTATAAAGGAGTGAACATTTGAGCGGGTTAATTATTCCACATTCGTGTAGTACGGCTAAAGAAGGAACTAAGGAGTATATTTTTTAGAGGTATAGAACTTTGAAATGGCTTAAACCAAAGATGATTTTTTTGAAGTGACATGTAATTTTCTTAATCGAAAGATAATCTTCTGGCATTATAATTTAAGTACGATTTCTGGCATATGACCGCCACGGCTGGCTCGGACGTTGTCTTATCTGGAGGTCCAATTTGCGATGACTTTTTCCAAAAATTGTGGACGTATATCGGCAATAACGCGGCGAATGTTGTTCTCCAAGTGGTCAATCGTTTTGGGCTTCTCGACGACACATTTCCCCAAAGAAAATAGTAGCCCAGCCCATTCACAGGACCAAAACACGAAACTATGCCCTCACGGAACGTTTCCTTCAACAAATCAATTGTGGCACGAGATGTGTGACATGTTGCGCCACACCGTCTTGTTGAAACCGCAGCTCCTGCACATCATGGCTTTATAGCGGTCACCATTGACTGTAACGTTCTGGCCAGCTTCGTTTTTAAAGAAGTACGGACCAATTGTTCCACCAACCCATGAAGCACACCAAACGGTCAGTTTTTGTGGATGTTACGGTGTCTCAATACACTTGAGGATAATCATCACTCCAAATACGGCAGTTTTCTTTATTGACGTATCCATTCAATTAAAAGTGAGCTTCATCGCTAAACACCGTAAAATGGGTGTACTTTGCGATACATATTTCGAACAGAACCATGATTTTCAAAATAAATGTGCACAATTTGGAAGCGTTGTTCAGACGTCAGTCTATTTATTCATGTTGAAATGCCAAACCAAACTAAAAATAAATCACTTGACAGCTGACAAAATGGCCGTTAGTTAAAATAGTGTTGCCAACTTAAAGTTCTATACCTTTAAAAAAAAAAAACACCCATTACAAAGGGATGTATGCTCTTATTTTGGAGAAAAATCATTTATCTACGTTTGTATACCATGTTGTGGTCATTCTCTCAATTTAGTTGAAAAAGCAACTGCAAACTCTTGTCTTTGATTTTGTTCCGAATTTATTTAAGTTTTTCACAACAAGTACCTATAGAACCAAATTTTCGAAGAAAAAAGGCAGACAGTTTTACGTTTTAAAAAAGCTTAGCGACACTCGTTGGTCTTGTCGAGCTAAGGTTTCGAAGGCCATTGTCGACTGCTATTCGGAAATCAAAGAGGCTCTAACCAGTATATCTTCCGATAAGGCGCAAAAAGATATCGTTAAATGAAGCATACCTATCACCTTCTACAAAAAATGAGTATATTATATTTGCAATACTTTGGAACGATATCTTGGAGCGATTCAACGCTATAAACATGATGTTGCAGGACCCGAAAATAATTCTTGAATCTGAAATCACCCAAAAAAAAAATAGCCCAATACGTACTATCACGCACGAGGACAAGAAACCGCTGTGTTACATATTTAACCTATCTCTTCGTAGTGGTGAGTTTTTAGATACATGGAAATTTTCCTATATTACTCCCACCTTTAAATCTGGATCAAAGCAAGTGGTTGAAAATTATAGACCCATTGCTAAGTTGCAATTAATTCCTAAGGTTTTCGAATCGATTGTAAAAAATAAGATGTACGAAGCGGTGAAAAACCATATATCGTTTTACCAACATGGTTTTGTACACGGGCGCTCTACTGTGACTAATTTAACTCTTTTTGTAAATTTTTGTTTGAAAAACATGGAAAACAAATGTCAAACTGATGTTGTTTTCACGGATTTCTCAAAGGCTTTCGATAGAGTTAGTCATCAAATTTTATTAAGGAAACTGTATTTCTTGGGATTTCACTCAAAACTCCTTAAATGGATAAGTAATTATTTATGCAATCGCTCACAATTTGTAAAGATTGGATCGAGGTTATCTTTTGAAATAAGGAACTATTCGGGTGTTCCGCAGGGCAGTCATCTTGGACCTTTGTTGTTTCTTCTTTTCATTAATGATCTGCCAACAGTTATAAATTTCTCAAATTGTCTGATGTTCGCTGATGATGTGAAAATTTTTAAATCTATTAAGTCAGTTTCTGATAGTTTAAAATTACAACATGATATTGATAACTTAAATGAATGGTGTTTTAATAACTCCTTTGAATGTCAATAAATGCTCAATTATGTCTTTTTCTAGGTCCAAGATGCCTATATCATTTGATTATAGGATTGCAAATGTCATATTGCAAAGAGTTGTAAACAAAAAAGATTTGGGAGTCATTTTTGATTCACATCTCTCTTTTAACATACATATTGATTATGTTATATCAAGAGCCAATGCTTTGTCTGGATTTATATTTAGGAACTCCCATGATTTTCGTGATCCTTATACATTAAAATCCTTATTTGTAGCTTTAGTTCGTCCAATTTTGGAATACTGCTCTGTCGTATGGTCTCTTTTCAAAAAAGACTTGCTACGTATTGAAAAAATTCAGAAACGATTTACTAAATATGCACTTCGTAAACTAAATTGGTCTAATTCCATGCCATCTTATAACAGTAGATGTTTATTAATTGATTTAAAGCCTCTATCTTGTAGAAGAACTTATTATTCTGTTACATTTGCAAGAGATGTCGTAACAGGACATATTGACTGTCCCCCTCTTTTAGCCTTGTTCGGTATATATGCGCCTTCTAGACTTTGTTTATTCCTCAACATGCAACAAACTATGGCCAAAATGAGCCAGTTACCAATGCTTGTATTAATTTTAATAAATATGCAAATGTTTTCGATTTTAATCAAAATAGAATTGTCTTCAAATCTGTTGTTTTGGAAAATATTATTTAAAGTTGAATCTTTTTATCATAGCATTATTTTTAAAATAGTTTTAAAGAAATTTTTAATTAGTCTAAGAGAGTTTTGTAAACTTATAGGCGTTAATAAATAAATAAATAAATAAAAGAAATGTGAGGTTGAATCCTTATTAGAAGTGATGGACAAGAGATACTTTATAAAAATGAGGAAGAGTCGGAAACAGAACGGAGCCTTTGGGCACACCAGCATCTATTTTGTAGAAAGCAGACTGAAAATCCGAATGGAACGTTCCCAAAGAAAGTTTCTAACCCATTGAAGAAGGGATTCGTCGAATCAACGTATTTTCCATAAAAGAGGTTGATGTTAAGATAATAATGCTACGGGTTTTACTTTCTCATAAACGATGCAAAGATTAAATCCACAGCTTGACGATGATGGCTACGAAAACCGTCCTTCCAATCGATAAGAGGCTTCCGTTTCTCAAGACATTATGTTGATCTGTTGGTTTATCGGAACGCACATGACTTGGTAAGAAGGGGCGGAAATTCAATTTATAAGAAACGTACTAGACAAATGCTGTTTCCATCCACTCGGAAAGAAACCCTTAGAATAGTGGATTTACCAGAATGGAGCACATCTGTTCAGACAAAGAAAAATTTAAAAAAATGTACGATTGAGTCGCCCTAACTTGATCTGTTAGTGAAAAAGCACGATAACGAATTTTTAGAAGAACGACTACCACTCTACAGGGTGGGCCAAATACAAGTTTCTTTTTTTTAAATGTAATAAAATGAGCAAAACTAAATTTTTACATGTATTATGGCTTTATTAGTAAGAGCAAACATTTCCATTAATTATGGAACACAACGTCGTTCAAGTGGTTGTCTGGCTTCGCAGTAGCCACTCCAAAAAAAAAAGTAAAATCACTCTAATTTTCCAAGACTTTGCTGATGGTTTCGGGCTGTAGGTTACGGATTGCTTGGATGATATAGGCTTTAAGTGCTTGAATCGTTCCCGGATTGTTGGCATAACATCAGTCATTCACGATTCCTCACAAAAAAAAAATCCTATGTGGTCAAATCGCAGTTCCGAGACGCCAATTGATATCGCCAAGACAGCTGGAAACACGACTCGGTAATTTTGTGCGCAAAAGATCGATTGTGACATGGGCTGTGTGGCATGGCGCGGCATTCTGCATGAAACAGAGGTCAAGCCCCAGATTCAGCAATTTTGTTTGTTAACGTAGCCGCAGATGAAAACGCGTCTCGTCAGAAAAGATGACTTTTCGACCAAAATCGTTGTCCAATTCAAGCTACTCTTAGGCTAAGCCTTCAATTTCTGAGTCAATTGAACCATGTTAGCGAATAATCTGAGATCTTTGTGCAGAATTCTCCTCAGGTTAGTGCGTGAAATGTTGAGCTGTTGAGATCGATGGCGATTGGCGAGTTGATATTCGTGAATCGATCTCACCCTCTCGTCTGCGTTATTCACATTCTCGTCTGTGTGCGCCATACGACGACGGGGACCATGAGTGTTGTCCACTAGTATATCAGTCCTACGAACTTTTTGCACAAACTTCAGTCAAAACTTCTTTAAAAAAAAAACGCAGTTTCGGCACTCACTTTGGAAATAAGTTTTCAATATTTCCCAACGTTGTTCAATAAAAGCGACTCATTTCCTATGATTTAAGAAGAAACCACTAAATGTCCCACCCGTTAAGTTGTATAAAATAAAGAATGACCTTTTAAGAAGGCACATTCCATTTCTATATTTGAGGCCGCCTTTGAAAGACAAAAAACACTCTTTATTTTTGAAGTATTTTATTTCCCTCATTTTGAAATAATTCCTTTTTTAAAGGATGTCAATTTATTTGATCCCATAACCGGACTCCTCCAACAACCGGACAAATTTCTCGGTACTGCCATAGTCTGGTTATGAGAGAGTTCACTGTATTTATTTCCCTTACTTCATTTTATATACATTCGACTTAAAATGTAAATATGGAAATGTAAGATGTAAACGACATTATAACTAAATGCGACCACCAAGTATTTATTGACTTTCTTTAATAACTTGTAATATATCAGGCTTTAATAAGTTTTAAAAATTAGTTTATTAAAGTTCTATTTTTTGTATCCAAGCTGCAAAGGCATCGTCCATTTTGTCCATTTTCGAATTAAGTTGAAGTAAGACACTAGAAATATACATATATACTAGACCTGAAAAAAAAAAATATGTAAATGCACATGAAAGAATTTGAGTTTTCACCCATCACCTGGAAAATATTGTATTGAACAAATTTTAGTTTATTTTTAACCATCCAGTGTTGACAAACATTTTTTTCATTTCTGACATCAACACAGCTTATTTTTCCTAGAATTTTTAGTTAAATTTTTATTATCCTGTCTGGCAATTGTATTGAGTATTTTTGTGTGTGTACCATTTTTATTAACACTTCAGCTCTCTACAAAGCAGGAAATAGGAGCAGTGACTTCTGGTTAACAAGATATAATTTTGTTCTTCACTTGCAATAAAGTCCGATTCCAAGAACGTGTTTTTACATGATCGTATTGGGCACACCATTACCTGGCTTTCAAAAATCATATTTCCTTGTGGCTCAACAGATAAGTAACTCCAGACTGATGCTATAAATAACTATTTGAACTCTTCCATCGGAGCTTATTGGGTGTATAAAAGCCTAAAACACCCTGTGAAAAAGCCAAAACTTTATTTTTGTACGCGATGTTTCGTACTCGACCCGGTGTGAATGAAAGGTGGTATTAAACAACTTCAATTACTCATATTTTACCGGGAATTATTAAAAGTCATATTTGGTGCGGCTAGTATTAAAAACATTTAACCACTTAATTGCAGGTGCATAAGCTATGAACTCATGGCAATCCGAAATTATGTTTGATCTTTCTCTACCACAGCAGTAAAAGAATTTCAAGAAAAACTGTACCAAAATTCTTGAGATTTTAAAACTTAATTAAGACTACAACAAGTCCAATTGCGTTCAAAAAACTTAAATAACGTTTTTGAGTTTATATTTGGAAATTGTTTCAAACATGAAATGAAAAATGAAAAATGGAAAAATGTACTCACGAATTGCATTGCGTTGGAAATAAATGAAGGTGATCATTATGGAATGGCAAATATGGACTGTTTTGTTAGCTTGAAACTTAAAAAATGCATAAATCAAATCTCTCTGCTCCAATGAAACTCAAAAGCACGTATAAGTAAATTGTAATCTATCCTCTTCAAGAGTTCTAGAAAAATCATTTCTGAAAATAATAAACACAAAGTTGTTTTGATTATTGTTATTTTTTCAAATACTAGTTTTATTTATCTACCAAAAACCGTTAACCGTTAAATGAACTACAGGTACCTTTATTATTATTCAAAAGAAAGAAGTTCTTACACTTTGGCAATTTCAACAAATCTCTCTTGTTTATACTGATCTTCGTATCCATTCAAATACTTAAGTTTACCCTCGTATTGAGTGTTGATTATTGTGTGTACAAGAGGTGGATGGGAACTACCCAATTCCATCCAAAGCTTGCCGTCAGGAACTAAGTGATTGCTCGCAACATCACAAACACTCCTGGCAACATGTAATCCATCTTGCCCTCCAATCAATGCGTTAGAGTTTTCATATCTTTGAAAGAAATTTAATTTATTTGTAGGTATGTGTAAGGCAAAAATTATAAAAAATAACTTACACTTTAACTTCGGGCTGGAGGAGTGGAAACTCACTATTCTTTACATAGGGTGGATTTGAAATTACAATGTCAAATTTAGAATCTTTCAATTCTTCAGGTACTAGCGCTTCCTTGGTGGTAGTGTGATGATAAACTGAAAATCTATCGTCAAGATTTTGAAGCTTGGCATTTTCCATTGCCAGTTTGGTAGCAATTGCACTACGCTCTAGGGCAATCGAAGTGGCATTTTTCATTCGATGTAGAATGGCTAGAGATATTGCACCACATCCGCAACCAACTTCGAGCAGAGTGAAAGGCTTCGTGTTGTCAAACTTTTCCAGCAATAACCGAACGAATTCCTCGGTTTCAGGACGAGGAATGAAGACTGTTGGTTTCATTTTTAAAGTCATATTCATGAAATCCCATTCACCAAGAATGTATTGTAGAGGCATGCGAGCAATTCGGCACTCAACAAGACGCTCGAAGTCTTTGTATTCATTCTCAGATAGCTGAACGTTTTCGTAATTGTCGACGGTGCTCTGTGAAGAAGATTAAGGGTATTTTTATCGATATACAGCAACTTGTTTTGTGTGTCAAAATAAAATAATAAAAGTTCAAAGAATATGAGTCAGGAGCTAGAAAAAATATCTTTCCCAACAAAAAGCTTACGGGGATCGTCAAGAAGGCATCTTCAAAACAGTCACTCGAAAACAGAAGTTTGTATTTAAAAGTCGACTGCAAATGAAAAGACGTCCGTTTCTCAACCATTACGGTAATGTTTGGGATGCAATGAAATTTGTGCTTAAAGCTGACAGAGATTCAAAATTGGCAGCGTACCTTTACAATTTTACAAGCTACTCGTAAAACAGTATGAAAATATGAGTGAAAATTAGCTGTAGCTAAAAATCACATCAAAAAGCCAATTTATTAAAACATTCATCAAGTTTGGATCACTGGCCAATCTGCTCATAACTTCAATTTTTGTTTGAAACATTTTTGAGCAGTTTTTTAATAAACAAATAAAAACTCCCTCAATCTTTTATTAGCGCTATTATCTTAAATTCGAAGTGAATCAAATTAATCTGACTCAGACTGTAGAATTTAGAAGTATCTCAATTCGCCGTGCACTCTTTTCGAATGAATTCTTATTTTACTTTTAACTTTCAATAAATTCACAATTTTAATTTTTTAAATAATTTTACAAACATTTTGAGATAATTAACCTTTACAACTAAATAAATTTGAAAAAAAAACTTACGAAATTCTTTTTGATTACATGAGCAACAATGCACTTGAGGTTAAAGTCGATATCACCAACGCCAGCTTCATGTAGTTTGGTTTTCCATGTGTCCAAACTATCGCGTATATCAACCATACGAGCAGTTGAAAATAAACGAATTTTATTTATATTTTGAAGTTGTTTCATTAATTTAAACATTCTGTTGTTTATTTTATTTCGTCGGTCGAAAACAGGTGAATTAAAAAAGAAATTTCGCGAGAAGATGCGGACGGCAACAAACTAAAGAAGAAAACACAAAACAGCTGAGCGCCAAGATTATAAATTCGAAATTCGAAATGTCAAAAATATGCTGCGCGTGGTTTGCAGCTGCAGCGAAAAAGGGCAAAAATGCAGCGAAATGTACAGTGAAGCTAGAGAGTTCTCATACAAATTTAAGTTTTGTTTGTTGTAGAAAATTAATTTAAAACTGCGAGTTGGCTTGAGCCTCGATCAACAAACAAAGTGGAGAGGAAATCGGGTAGTTATGTCGTTTTTTAAATTTCTTCTATTTGGAATTTGCATCGTAGTACCTAGGCACAAAGTAATTGATTCTAAAATGAACTCTCTATTAAGGCAAGACCACACTATTCGGAACTAGTACACTTGAGCGAAACTGCACGTAGTTATTGGTAATATGATATTTTATGAGTCAGTCGTGCTACGGTACAGCGAAATTGAATGATGGTAGTAAAACCAACTAGTAAAATTCCACCAGCATTTATATAACACAGTACTCACTTGCTGGAGAGAAAGAGAGAGGACACTAATGTAAATATTAAAATGCTTTTTCCATTAGAGTGACTAGATACCATGATACAACTAATAAAGATATGGCATTGCGCATGGTGCCAAACAACACTCCCCGTGTTCTTACGGGGTTCTTATGACGTAGAGCGCATAGAGTAGAGCGAAACAAAAGCTTAACGTGAAGGCGAAAACGAGAAGGCAGGGGTTCTTATGACGAGATGCGCAGAACAAATCAAAAATGAAACTAGGAAGGCGTTATATCTAGTAGTCGTATCATGACTAGATACTGTCGGAACTTCTGTTCTATGTGATACATTATTCCCTGAGCACAATGGTGTAGCTGCAGCAGTAGCACGTAGCAATGTCAAAGTTAATGTCTAAAAAGTAGCTCGCTAAACAGTTTACACGAATACAATGTAAAGCACTGACTCAAACAAAAATCATGTCTGCCTGGTTTGTTGTTGTTTTGCAGTGCAGCACGTTCGTGAAGTTATAGTCGACTTATACTTCAGCTATTCTCTATGCTGCAGCTACTTCACATTGTAGCCGTGGAATATGATTCACGTACATTTAACTTTTACATTGCAGCTACACCATTGTGCGCAGCCAGTTACCGAGCACTATTAAAATTAGTTCGAAATTCAGAAAATTGTTTGTTTTCTCTGCGTGAACTCACCCTATCAAACTTTCTTTCGAAATAATGGCCATAATCGTTATCGTATGTCTATTCGCACGCAGCAGTCTTGCCAGCGTCAACCTTTAAACATTACCTTGGGGGCACAGAAAGGGAGCAAAAAAGCGACCTTCGAACAGAATATAAAAAATGGAAGGGTTTTTCATGGCAATCGAAAAGAGATGACTGAGCAAGGATGCCGGCAACGCCATTATGTGCCATGTGTCGGTCAGATAAAACGTGTTGACATTGATAGATTTTTGTACGTTACATGTTTGGTTGAATGGTCTGTTTTTCGTTTTTTTTTCTTCTAATGCTGACTGTATCTCTAAAATCATTATTTTTAGCATCTGAAGGAATATGAATTTTTGGCTGAAAATAAACATTTAAATATAATGTACTTACGGAAATAGTATAAAGGAAAGTGTTATCATTATTGTTACCTCCATTTATTGCAAAACAAATAAACAGATTTTAGTCCTTTTTGGTTAAACAGCATTTCCTCATATACATTTATTATTTACTGAGTATTTATGAGCGTTCCTGCACTGCAGATTTTTGAAAATGTATACTTTTTACCTTTGCTACACAAACTGTACTGTGAATATGTAATTAATGTTACAATTACAATGCTTTCTTTAACTAAAGATATAACATGATGGCATTGTAGGAGTTACCGTTATTTTTTAATATTTTTTCCAATTTAAGAATTTTTAGAAAATTGTTTATCCCACTAAACGGAGGGGATAGACCCCCCCCCCCTTTAATACGATTTGTTTCTTGTCCTAACCCAACCTACCCGCTCTGGCTTTTTGATGCACCTTAAACAAATCACCCTGTATAACTTATAGTGATTGGTGCGCCACGGTGTGTCAGAACCCTACAACTGTCTTTCCACATAATATTGATGAGGGGGAGATGGAAGAGAGTAAAGAACAGACCGTGAATGATCATAGAGATTTTAAGCAAACGGCAATATACTTCTTTCCCTCTCGCTCCTATAGTCAAAATCAAATGTGAAATCCTACTTTGAGGGAAAACAACAACTGGAAACAACAACAGGAAGAATTTAATTAGGGGTATTCACGATCTGGTGCAAATAAGTATTGTAAAAGTGCGAAATTGTTTGTATTTCTTGTAGATCGTGAACTCACTTCTTCCAATCTGTAGCAAAACTCACACAAATGTCAAAATCAGATTAACACAAATGTCAAAATCAAAAGTACAAATTTTGCACCGTTGTATTTTCCTGTTGCAATGGGGTTGAGGTATAGATAAAGTGCAAAAGTGTAACAAAATGACAGGCAGTATATTTTGTTGTTGTATTGCAAGAAATCGTAGCACTTCTACACTTTTACAATGATGCAAGACAAGTTACACCAGATCGTGAATACCCTATTGTTTTCCCTCAAAGTAGTGATTAGACATTTCTCTTTGACGTATTCGCATACAAAAAAGTGTCCAAATTGCTGGCGTAGGCAGCAAACTCAAGCGGCAGAACCCTGCAACACTAAAAACTGCTTCGTCATAATACTATGGGTTATATAATATATTCGGAAGAATGTCCGATTTTTTGAAAATTCGTATATTTCGTCCGAATCGGAGGAAATTTCTGTCAGATCGGTTACGATGAACGGGGGGAGGGGATCCATAGTGCTTGGATGAAAGTGAAAATGCCTCCTTGATTGTCTAATGCGAATGACACACTTCCTTAAATTTCCCTCGCATGATTATTGAGTAAAAAAATGGATATAAAGAAGTTTGCATTAGATTTGAAATCTATATCAAAAAATACTTAACAAATCAAAGAAGTCAAAATTTCAGATTTTATAATATAAATTTGTATTTATTTTGTTTTCGTTCTCTTTTTTTAATGTTTAAATATATTTACACAAAAATCATAGCAAACAGTTTAAAAAAAATGTAAATAAAATAGAAACAAAAATAAATTTGTTATATATATTTTTTTATTTAATTTTTGTGATTTGTTTTTTTTTTTTTTTTTGTTATCTATGATTTTTTTTTTTTGTTATTCCAATTATTATTTTTTAAATATATTTATAATTATTTGTATTTAATTAAATGTAATAATTATATTTACAGCACTTAGACAATTACCTACTTACAAATGTAGATTTAACTTATTTCAATAAGATTTCCTCCTTTTCTATACATAAAATGTATATTTAAAAAATAATAATAATAATAATAATAATCATTGATTAGACCATGTTAACGTTAGTACTTGCTTGGCAATGTGTGGTTTGGGCACAAATTGTCACTTCTCATTCGATATTGTGTTTTGTAGTTGTATAATTAAGAAAGCTTTGAATTTTTATATATACGTAATATGCGCTTATTTTTCAGTAAATTAATATTATATGTTTGTTTTTGTATATAAAAGGAAATTTTATATTTTTAAATATTGTTGTTGGTGTTGTCAATCGGCGTTTTTTTTATGTATTGTTTATAGAAGAAATGCGGCTATACAAACTTACTTTAGTAAAAACAAAATATTTATAATAATATAGTCTAGTTTTACAGATGAGGAGGATAAATTTAAAGATTAACCAAAAATCTAATTATAGCCATGCAGGCAAATATTTTTTTTTTTTTTTTTGTAAGATTATATATTTGATTTTTATAATTATGTAATTTTTAAAATATTAAACACTAAACGGTAATTAAAAGTTAATACTTTAAAATTTTTATCATTTCCTTTTTTTTTATAAATAATGTGATTGATACATTTGTTTGTTTGTTCAAATTTCAATATTTTACTCAGACTACCGTTGCTTTTCACTTTATAAAATACGAATAAATTTTGTTAATTTATATATTTGTGTTTGTTTTTACAATATCTCGCAATTAAAGCTCTTCTTATAGACAATTGCAGACAGACAGACAGACAGACAGGCGAACATTATGTGCCTGCTGTTTGTGAGTGTTGAAAGAGACCCTTAGAACTTAATAACTAAATTAATTTAAATAATGTTATCCCAGTCAGGAAATGGTTTTTTTTTTCTTTTTCTTTTCTATTTTTTTTTTATATAAAGAATTTATTAAATAGTAACTATGCAAGAGTGGTTTTTGTTTTTTGAGAGAATGATGAAGGGATGAGGGGAGAGGTTAATTATGTTGGAGGAGGGCGTCTGTCGTATTCCCCGGAACTGCCACTTGCCCCCCCACCACGACGATAATCTGGAGGATAGTCGACCATTCGGCCGTCTCGCGGCCAATCGTTGGGTTGCGGTGGATACCTGTTGTCCCGGTATCCATGTGGCGGTGCACCGGGTTGGGAGACACCATTAGCCATGTAATAGTTTTGTGGTATATAATGACCAGCATAGTTCATTTGTGCAGGCGGATGAGGTGGTTGATATCTAAAAATAAATGTTGTTTTATTTTATTTAGCTTCGTCAATAATTTTCTTTTTTTGTTTGTTATTTAAATATATGTATGTACAAATTTATAGTAAAAAGATATTTTTTAAAAATCATAACTAGTGGTAGCGTGAATAATGTAAACCGCGTAGGAGGATCCATTTCTACCGAAACTACAACTTTTATTGGGCCATGGCTGTACTAATCTATGTTAGAACTTCCTCAAATCAAGGGTTTCAAGGAAAGTACTTAGCCAAATGGATTTGAAAAAAAAAATAGGTTATGCGGAATCACTTTCTCCAACCAGTTCGAAATCTTAGAAACATGGATATTTGTTTCAAGTTTAGGCTTTTTTCAATTGTTTGGGCAGTACCTCGAGAAACAGGCCTGATAAAACTACCAACTCGCAATATAAGACGCTTCAAGCGAGTAAGTTTCGATACATGTATTAGCTCTTGAGTATGCATTAAAATAAAAATATTTAAACTTGTAAACTTAAGCTGTACATTATTATGTTTGAATTCGAAAAATTACCTTCTTTTTTCAGGTCTTCTATCACGATCCCTATCTCGATCTCTGTGGTCTCTGTGGTAGCCATGTCCGTGACTATTCCTACCACCATAGCCATCATAACGATCGCCACCACCTCTTTTGAAGTCACCTCCACTATTATACCTGAAAATGAAAAGAAAACAAAGTTGTTCATTGAACCTGGGCCTCAACATTATTTCTTCAAAATATCGTGTTTCAATCTTCATAGTTTAACAATCTTTAGGCTGCAATAACTTACCTCTCTCGACTGTGATTCCATCGGTCTGACTCAACATACGGCGAATTCGTTCGCCCATCTGAATATCCGCCGGGCATACGTTGACTTGAGCCTGGATGTGTTCTATTATTTGGTGTTGTTGGAGATGTAATTGAGTTTCTTCTATCACGGTTTGGTGTTTCGGGATTGTTCGTTCCAGCAAAGTAGTCATCACGCTTCTTTCGGTCATCCTTTTCACGGCTTTCTCGATTTCTGAAAAAAAAATTCAAAATAAAGTCATTTCATGTTTTTTAAAGCAGCATTTATTTTAGTCTAACTAACTCACCTCCCGTCTAGATGGGATCGCTTAAAGGACTTCGAATCGCCCTCGCTGTCTCCACGCTTTCGCTTTGTTGGAGAATCTGACGAGTTAAGTGAGGAATTTAGTGCAATCGCTGATGCTACTGCAGCTTCAGCCGCTGCACGATTCTTTTTCTCCTTCGCATTCGCAACGTTTGTCTTTGTCTTTGCCGCAGCAGTTTTAGCATCTTTTTCTTTTTCCTTCTTCTTTCGCTTATTTGCGGATTTTACACTCTTTGCTGTTGGTGTTCCATTTTGATCTTGGTCCTTTGAAGGAGTACCACTTGCGGCCGCACTAGCCGACTTCTTCTTCTTCCCACTATCTTCACTGAGTTTCAGGGCATGCTTGTACAATTTGAACAATTTTTTCGCGTCAAATTCTGTGAATTTTGACACAAAATACCACAAATTACTTCGCCACTCTTTAATCTTATCTGGATCCTTGTACTCATTTAGACAAATGTCAATTTGTTTTCCTATACTCAACAGACATTCTCGCGTGTGGTTGACCTGCTCTTGGTTGGATAGCGTTGAATCGGGACGATCAAGAGCTTTTAAAGCCTTCTTCACAGGTCGCATCTTTTCTTTGCACTCGTTAAAGATGTTCGGATCTAGATCTCCAAGCACTTCCAGCGCTCGTGGTTCATTGTTCGCTGTAAAATGCATCGGCTTGTTCTCAGTGTCTTTCTTCTTTGATTTCTTTTGTTCCTTGCTGGCGCGTTTGGTTTTTGTCTTTTTGGGAGCCTCATCAGACGCAGCTGCAGGTGTTTTAGCCGATGTCGAATCCGTTAGATCTGCCCCTTCCGTAGACTCCTTAGCTTTCTGCTTCTTATCAGAATCAGGCGCAACACCAAGTGACATATCTTCAGTTGCGTTTGAATCAGAGTTGGATTTCTTTACTTCCACCTTGGGTTCTTTTGGTTTTCTCGTTCGCTTCTGCCGGTTAACACCTTTTTTAAGCTCGACATTCTTTTTTATCATCTTTAGCAGGTATTCAGCTCTTGATTGCAAATGCTTGGCTTGTGGTTTTTTTGCATCATTCGGAAGAATTTTCTCGGTGAGGTTCAATGATGGATCCATCTTCATGGCTTCCCAAGAACCAATACCGTACTGATAAATGCCACACAAAAGTTTGGAGTCCTCTTCTTCGGCCCATTCGACGTCAAAATGTGCTGGCCGGGTTTTCATTTCCAGCTGCCAAGTAAGACGATCCGGCGCCGCAGAGGGGATAATTGTGTTCAGTGGCTTCAGCTCCTCTTCACATGTCAGCAGGGTCTTTGCGTTAAATGAGACACCGCCGAATTTTAAGGAATAAGTTGCTCGACTTTTTTTCTTCCCTGCTTCCTCGCCAGATACAGGTTTTGGAACATCTACATCTTTGTGCTCCTCGAGAAACTGTACACACCGATCGTGTAGCATTTGTCCGATTCGCTTCAGCTCAGCTAAAGGTTTCTCTTGCAACTCTGCATCACATGCGATTGCTTCTAATCGGTCAAGAGGCGATGGAAATTTCTTGTAACTTTTAATGAACCGCCTTAATTCCGCATCAGTAAAACCCGGAATTTTTTCTTTGACTGGAGGACGTCCTCTTTTTTTAGGCCGGTCATCTCCACTTGCATCACTGCCTTCGTCCGTTTCGGAATCCTCCTTTTTGCTGTTCTTTCGCTGTCGCGGCGTATCACCAGCGTTCATAGCCGTCTTTCGACGCGGCGGCAGATAGAGATCCTCCATTTCCTTGTTTCTCTCCTCGCTCTGTATCGTGTTACGGAAGTCCTCAGGAATAATGTCATCCCAGTCTTTCGTGTCTTCGTTGTTTGCATCTCCATTCGCATCCACTGTTGTTGTGTCGGGCTCTTCTTCAAACGAAACAATACTTGCTACCTTAAAAGCTGACAAAAGATCATCAGCAGGCATCTCAGGATCTTCGTTGCGCGTTTCGGCACGTCGCAAAATTTCATCAATATCACAAACCAAATCGTCATCATTCTCCTGCTCGTCCTTGAACAACTCCTCGGCACCGAATTTTAAAATTGCTGACAGATCATCTTTATTGAAGGGAGTAGTTGTGGAAGAACTATTTTTGTCCAACACTGTCCTGCCCGTTGTATCCATCCGTTGGATAACCAAATGATCGAGGACCATCTTTTGTTTCGCCCGTTCCACAATGTTCTCCTCCACAGATCGCGCTGTCACAAGTCGGTAAATGTTAACCTGATTCTTTTGACCGATTCGATGAGCTCTTGCTTGAGCTTGCAAATCGTTTTGCGGATTCCAATCGGAATCAAATATAATCACAGTATCAGCGGTGGCTAAGTTAATACCTAATCCTCCAGCTCTGGTCGACAGGAGGAAACAGAAATCCGTACTGTTTTCAGCATTAAAGTGATCTAGAGCTTGACGCCGCATTTCACCCTTAATACTGCCGTCCAGACGTTGGAATGAGAAGTGCCTCTTCTGCAGGTAATCGGCCAAAATGTCCAGCATCCGAACCATCTGAGAGAAGATCAGCACCCTGTGACCAGTTTCTTTCAACCGACACAGCAGCTTATCGAGCAGGACCAATTTACCGGAGCCCTTCAGCAGCGTCTGCAGAGCTTCGTCCTGCATCATGCCAGCCAACTCGAACTCCGAGGGACGAATGAGTGCCGCATGATTGCAACATTTCTTCAGTTCAATCACAATATTAAGGAAAGTGCTTGTGGAACCTTTTGTACCCTTGCGAAGAGCGTTAAAATTTTTCGTTAAAATCCACTTGTAGTATTGCTTCTGAACGGAAGTCATTTCCACACGCAAAATCTGCTCCACCTTCGCTGGTAAACTCTTTTCCACGTCTTTCTTTACTCTTCTCAAGATATACGGCTCGAGTTGTTCATGAAGCTTCGTGTAGCCCTTATCCGCTGCGTTCCCATGTTCTATTTCGAAATTCTCCCATGTATCGAACTTTTGTGGCATGATGAAATGCAGCAGAGCCCACAGTTCCTTAAGAGAATTCTGTAGGGGTGTGCCCGTGATCAGAAGCCTGTGATTTGTATCGAATTCTTTTAGACTTTTGTATAGAAGAGAATCATCGTTTTTTAGGCGATGTGCTTCATCTACAAGCAGCGCAGCCCATTGCAGGCTTCCCAAAAATGCTTTGTCTTTAAGGACAATCTCGTATGTGGTAAGAATTGTGTTGAATTTCAGTCTCTTCGAGCCGTCAAATGACCACTCAAACTGCCGAATCATTTCTCTCGACTTAACATCGCCTAGATAAGTGACAACATTCATGTCCGGTGCCCAGAGAATGAATTCCCTCTGCCACGCTGTCATGGTACTTAGCGGGACAACACACAAAAATGGTCCATACAAATGATGTCCCTTAAAAAGCGAATAGAGAAAACATATCGTTTGAATTGTCTTTCCCAAACCCATTTCGTCAGCCAGAATCACTGAATTTTCCTTACACCACGAATGGATGAGCCAATTTACACCATCCATCTGATAATCCCGAAGAATCAATCCTTCTGACAGATAATCCGGTTGCGCTTTCATCTTATAGAACTTTGGCCGGTTTCTTAGCACTTTGCAGTGCCGCGATGGGGAACACTTCGAGAGCTCACGATCTGTGAATTCTTTGGCAGTTTGCTGCCACTTCTTCATCACCAGACCAGCGTCTTCCCACGTCGCTTCGGCATATGGCAACGATTGCCACTTACACAGGTATTCACACGTCCCATCAGGTTTCTCATTCTTTGCAATAATCCTATCGATGTTGTTGTAACTCTTCAGCAGGTCATTTTGCAGTTCCAGTTGACATTCAAAGTAATCTATGTCTTCTGGGCCGGCATACTTCCGCCAATAATCAATATCCTGTTCGCGTTTCATAAAATTGTCAAGTTTTTTCATGCCCTTGACTTTTTGCTCACGCAACGATTCCTCTGACTCCCAGGTATTGTGAATGTATGACCAGCCTTTCCATTTGATATAATATTGCACCTCATTATTTTCAGTGTCATCTTCATTGCAACCCTCATTTGGATCACCATTCTCTTCGATGGCATAAACTGTTGTTGGGTTGCCTGTGACACCCTTCTTTCCAATTCTTTTTGCAACTATCCGTTCGATAGTTTCACATTTCTCCTCTTCGACATCGGCTCCCAAAGCTTGAACGGCTGTATCATCGCCATATTCCACTTCAAGCAAGTCTTCCGAATCGGTTTTATCATCTTCGCTGGCTTCTTTGTAGCTAACCGCAGCGGCTGCTCGACGAGTGCCAAATCTGAAATAGTAATAAAATCGTGTTCCTAGTTAGATAAGCTGACTTTAAATACAAAGCAGAACCAAATAATGATAAAAACACTTTCGAGGATCGAGGAGAAATCGGCCAGTGAACTGGACTGAAAGCAGTACACACTTCTAAATAAATTAAATTGAACAACATAATATCCTGAAATTTGCTTAATAATAATTATAACATAATGCTAGAAAATTCATTTTAAACGTAGTTAGGCGGCAACTTCTTTGATTTCGACATTGCCTCGTGGTTTTAGAAGGGAGCCTTAGACAAATGCATCTTGTCATTGCATTTTTCGCCCAGACTTCAGGTTACTGCGAGTCCGACTTACGGCTACATTTTTCAAACTCTATCACAGATTCTGTCGTTAATAATCCTCGAACGGGAGAGTTAAGCTCAAAACTACAATAAAATAAATATAAAATCTTAAGGGACATTGACCCTATTGAAAGCCCTTCTTGTCTTCCAAACAATTTGTCAGTCGTCGCCAAGGTAAATACCGGAGCCCTTAAAGCCCTAGCATAGTAGTTTCTTTTCTAGTATAGCATTTCAAATAGTCGCAGACATGTACCTAGTTTTTCGGAATGATTGACACACAGTTGTATGTTTTGGTACTTATTAAATTTTCTAAGCTCTAAGTAAATACGTTTTTAGCTTCCAAAAAAAAAGTCCATTTGTAACCAACTTGAGCTCTTCATCGTTGGACAATCGTTAAAGTTAAGGAAACAATGGCGACTGGATTTTTTCGAAGCCACAATCTTTCACTCGGTTGACTCTGATTTCTTTAACTCTGTGAGTATATTCGCGGTACCCATCCAATGTGTCAAGTTATTAAAACCGTTTTGCAATTCTTTGTTAATCCATGTTTATAAAATTATTTTTATAACTTATTCATTAGCTTTGTATATGACAAAGCTATTTATTGCAATTGAATGCCCGCATTCGAATATTATATAGAATCACTTCAGCATTGGGTAGTGCGATGCAAAATGCATCGGCTCCGGATATAGCTTGTTCAAGGGCCTTTTTTTAGTGTCGGTATATCTTAAGGTTTTGAATTTAATTTGTAAAATGTTATGATAAAATACTTGGAAAAATTGTAATCTATTTTCAGTGTTATTTGAAAATAGAATTAAAAATTGGGAGAGGGTCAAAATTCTGGTCTCTGTTCCAATGGGGCAGTCCTCAAGCATCTTTCAAGCGGAAGTTAACGCAATAGGAAAATGCTGAATTAAACTTAAATAGAAACTATCGCAAGCAAAACATTACAATAATGTCAGACAGTCAAGCAGTTAAAACCCTTAGCTCATAGAGTACCACTTCCGAACTGGTATGGGAATGCCTAGAGAAACGCAACACTTTGGGCAGGGAAAACACAGTCACTCTGCATTGGATACCAGGCCATGTTGTTGTTGAAGGCAATGAAGAGGCTGATTGTCTGGCGCAAATAGGGCCAACAACACCCTTTATTGGACCGGAACCCTACTGCTAGTTTTGGGGAGAATGTGATCAAAAACAAGATCAAAACAAACGAAGAAATCAAAAGATCCAACCATTGGAAAGAACTCCCAAAGCTAAGACAGACAAAAATGTTACTGGGGAACTACAACCTAGAACGATTTGCAGCCTGCATTAACTTAAACAGAAACAACCTGAGAATCATAACGGGCTTTCTCACAGGGCACTGCAATTTAAAAAGACACCTTAATATCCTAGGGCTGTCAAGCAGCGCAACATGCAGATTCTGCGATGAAGAAGAAGAAACACCGGACCACATACTAGGTAGATGTGGTGCACTTATGCACAAAAACACCTGGGTAATTACCAGATAGAGAAGGGCAGGTTACCTTCTTTAAAAATACCTCAAATACTTAGCTTCCTAAAAGAAACCAAGTTGTAGGAAGTGCTGTAGGATGAGTATCCTCATCCAGCGCTTTAGAAAAGGGGGCACAATTAATCAATTCATTCATTCATTCAAATTCTGGTTTCAAAATACTGCTTTTCAAAATTCTGGTTTTTTTTTCATTCCGGTTGACAATTATTATTTGCTGTTCAAAATTCTGATAGAGGAAAAATTCTGCAGTTTTTTTTTTTTTACATTTACAAAAAGAATTTTGACCCCAAAACTTAAAAATTAACACAAAAAGTGACCGAAAACACTTGTATTCAACGCGAGGGCTTTAAAATTGAAATAAGTGTCAGAGATGTATATCTTGGCCTTCACCACTCAAGCATTTAACCAACCGTCTGGTAAATAACCAATATTTCCAACAAAGGTCTTTTCTAGGCAAACTCGAGAAATAGAAACTGAAACAGTCTATAGAGATAAAATCTTTTTGAAAGCAAAGATCATCAACAAAAGTTCCTCCCTAAGCAAAGCATACGGAAAAGAATTTTCCGGACAAATAAATTAATCTTATATTTTCGCCAGCCAGTCTTCGAGAGAATTTTGTTGAAGTATGAACTAGGTCAAACCGTTTTTTAAAACAAAAATTTAATAATCAAATAATCAAAACAGTTTGTTGAAGCAATACTGGGCGAAACCCTTCGGAGGCTAGTTGTTGATGATACCTCGTAGGAGTCAAGCTGGTTTCAAAAATGGCAGCCATGCGACTAAGTACTAAAAAACATTGGGAAGACTAGATCTCATTTCTATAAATATATTATGTACGTCACTATAAATATGTATGTATTAGAAATATGCCGACAAAGGATATATCCTAAATCTTGAGCTTGAAATGCAGCAGTTTTATGATATTGACAGTTTTTCTGAAAATAAGTATTGGATTTTGGCATAATTTATTTTTTGGATATTTGATGATGATGACGCACACTGAGGTCTACACTCTTATTAAAAATATGAAAATACTTTTGTTATTAAACAAGCTAGAAGTTTACTTACCGGTTCAAGTATGAAAATGTACACACAATTAAGTAATCCGGCTGTATTTTATTTTTTTATGCATTTATTATATGAGTAAATATATAGATATTGTTTGAATATAATAAAATTGATAACTGATTGCTTGTTTCTAGTTCTTGAAGAGTACACACCATATTAAGAAAAACCCGGTTTTATAGCGCATTTGTAGGTATATATGGTTTCTCAAAGCCAACTATTCTAATGAAAAGTTAGACTCATTTACGTAACAAAAAAAAAGTAGGCTTCTTAAGAAAAAACTTCAGAAAAAAAATAAATAATTTAGAAAATAAAAGGTTTATCAAAAACAGCAGAAGTTCTGTTTTTAAATTTATGCATTTGTTGTATTGCATTTAATTCACTGCACTTTTTTAAGTTAGTTTTATTATGATTCGATACAAAATACGTTCCTAAAAACAACTTGAAATTCGAAACAGGTTCATTGTTTGTAATTACTTTTTATAAAATACTATTAAAGTTAAAAATACAATCATTTTGCAGGAAATCAAATTGATAAGATTCAAATATTTTTTGCAACTCAGGGACTTGTAGTTCAGAATTGTGTTATTGTGTTCTTCAATGCGTTTTTAGAATACAAAATATTGGAGGGCTAACAACTATTATTTCAAGGTGAAAACAAAGCGCGAGTTTTTGAAAAAAAAAAACAACATACAATTTTAATAAACATACTGGACCAGTAAAATTTCAAAAATTCTAAATTATGATTTAGTTATTTGACTTTTAAAAAATTAATAGTTTTCTGAAAATAAATATTTAAGCAACATTAAACATATGGTCCTAATAAAACTTAAGAAATATGCCGTGTTTGTATCAAAATACTTGTTTAATTTAAGTTTAAGCTTGTTCGTATTAGCAAACCCATATTGTAGGCCTTTACAAATAGACCAGTTTACCTAATGAAGTTCAAAAGAGCAATAGTTTATAGGTTTTAAAGCATGATTCACATTTGAAAAATTGTTTTTAAAATTCAATAGCTCATTTGTCTTTCAAAAATGACTTTGAAAAGTCTCTTAAACTATTCATAGTTGATATAAAACTTTTTCCACTTACCTTGAAACAATTGTCCAAACTAATAAAAATATTAAAAAACAAAAAAAAAAACCGACTATTCCACCTCGAAAGCTTTAAACGAAATGGTTTAATTTTCCAAAACTCACCTCTTAGCATCATCGTCACTATCATCCGTCGAATAATGAGCCTTTTTCCGCTTCTGCTTGCGATTGTTGTTGTTATTCCTTTTGCTTGAGCTGCGATCACTGTCATCACCACTTTCACTGCTCTCTGATTCCCAACTAAATGGACAAACGAAAATGGTAGGAAAAAAAAAAAGAAAGAAAAGAACTCATCACAAAAAACACTTGACTTTTAGGTTTCAAAGTCCTTTACTTTTGTTTTTTCTTTTTGGATTTCTTTGGAGGCGCACTAGAAGCAGCAGGTTTCCTTGCTACTCGAGCTGGTTTTCTTGGGCGATAGTCTTCTTCTTCCTCTTCCTAAATTCAGGAATATTTTCATTAAGAAGACTTTGTCCAGGTTTCAGAATTGATCTTACACTACTACTGCTCGACTTTTCCGACGAGGATTTCTCCTCCGATTTTCCTGAATCAGATGAATCATTGTTGGAGGCATTGTTATTGCCATTCTCATGCTCATCTTTATCGCTACCATCTTGGTCAGCATCATCGCCACTCTCTTTGTCAGCTCGATCGTCATCATCGCCATCGTCTTCACTGTCATTGGAATGAGACGTGTCCTTTTCACCATTCACCGCTGTATTCTCCTCTTCAGAGTCCTCCGAGTCTTCTTCAGAGAATCCATTGGTCTTGGTATCATCTTGATCCTGCTGAGCTCTCTGCTCTTCGTCATCTTCGAGGCAGTTCTGCTGTGGTAACGGTGGTTCCGGTTCAGCATTGTCATTAGGAGCATCCGCAGGCAAGGGAGATCTTTTTCCTCTCGAACTACGATCACTAGATCCCCCAGAACTTGATGAGGAACTGTCCGAGTCACTGTGAAGAACCACAACGCACAAAATAACGACAATTCTCGACAAAAATGGCCAAAATAACCCACCTTTCTGATCCGGAAGAGCTGCTACTGGCCGACAAGTTGTTGTTTTCATGGCTATTATCGTTTTCCTCCGATCCAACACTATTGAAGGATTCATCGTTTTCCTTTGAATAAACAAAAACACCAGAATGACAATCAAAACAATCATTTGCAAGCTGTTTTCAGGCCAAAAAACCCTTAAAAATCATTGAAAAGTCGTTGATTGTAAGACCAACTACGCAGTAAGAAAACCCTGTTACGCAATCAACAAACTGGGCCGAAAAACGTCTAAAAACAATGGAAAGGACCTTGTTTTGGCGGGAATGAGCCAGAAAAGACGATTTCAGTAGAGATTTCAAGTTAAAATTGCAAAAAAGGGTCCCCAATGGATTTTCAAAAATCCAACACCTCCGAACGCAGAAATTCATCCCGAATCGAAATCCGTCGAAAAAACATTGAAACAATCAAGGATAATCATTAATTTTATTAAATTTATCAAAATACTCCAAGAATCAGGCCTCAAAGTAGACTTTTGTGGAAATGTAAAATAATCATAGAAAAACCACACCCAGCGAAAAAATTTTAACACCAATTTAAAGAAAAAAACATCGGTTATTTGAAAATGTTGTTTTTATTTATAATTATAAATTATTAAATAGTTTTTCAATCTAATTTAACTTACCTGGTTCATGATATAATTGAAGAAAATCAATTTTCCTTATCGCAGACATTAAACATTTAAAAAAAAATTAATTTTATTGATAAAACTCAACAATTGGAATATTTTCCGATATTATTTTATATGTTTTATGCACTTTTATAGTGTTTAATTTGAAAATTAGAAAAATCTCCAACAAAGCAAAAATTTTCAATGGTCTTTCAACTTTTCATCTTGGACGCCATTTTGTCATACGAGTGGCGAATAGATTTTATTTTCTTTCATTTTCGAAGCTACGCGCTGGGTCGAATGGTGTGTACTACGTACGTTCACAGTAGTCATTCACACATACACACTCAAATGCACCGAGTTGGTTTTTTTTTTGTTGGAAATTAATATATTTTTTTTTGTTCGATATTCAATTCAAAAATTCTCAATTGTTTTATAAATTTTATTTAAATATTTAATGTTATAATGCACTTTTTTGGGGTTATGCATTTGTTTTTATTTTATTTTGAAATTTATTGTTGGTAAATTATCAAACGAAATAACTGTATAGAGGAACACATCCAACGATATCGACTTGTACGGCCATTTTAGAAATTTTTCTTCATGCAAGAAATTTAAATTTCGAAGTTGAACATGGCAGTGTGAGTGAAGGAGAAGACGAAACGAAACCTGAATTCGAAGAAGGCAGAATTGTATGAAAAAGCAGTTCAGTGGTTACGGTTATTGTGAATAAATGACATTGCTCTTGCGAATACACAAAAATGTGTAAGAAAAAGCTACAGAAGTTAGTTAGGCGTAAAGATACACTATTTCAATTTTAACAAAAAATGAGAATTTCTGCAAATTTAATTTATTTTTTTTAAGGAAATATAACATTAATAGAAAAGTAAAGGGGTTGTTTTAATAAAATTAAAGTAGAAGTTCATATATAATTAACGTATATCATTAACAACGTATTAAAAAAAAATATTTCTAGGGTAAATATGTTGAAAAACTGTTGTTTTTTTAGCAGACCACATTTAGAAAATCTTATTGTCAGTTGTGTCTACACGCATAAAGCAGGGTGGTCTTTATTGACTCTGGGAACATATTTTTAAGAGACGAAACTGTCAGCATACGCTTCTGCCACACACAAAGCCGGAAGTAAAATATCAAATCTGGTGATAGAACTGAAAACTTAGAAGAAGTTAAATGTCACATAGTGGGATTCCTACGCCAGTATGGGTTGTGTAATTGTCTAGTGAGAATAGAGCGTATTAATAGACACATCTGCGATTTCGAAATGCCAATAATTTTGTACATGCCTTTGTAGGAAAATATATATAGGAGGGGAAGACCATGTTTAAAAATTTTTAAATTTTAAGCAGATTTAGGAAAGAAATGAAAATAAAAATTTGCGTAACACAATTTATATCACTTTTTATAGTTAAGACAAGACTGCAATATGTAACTGTAGTGTGGTATTTGCCCCATTATTTGAAAAAGGCGGAACTGCACTGCACTACATGACTTTTATGTCCAAACCACATTTCAATTGCACTTAAATTGCAGTACGCACAAGTGTACTTTCTATAAAATGATATCATTATTATGTATTTTTTTATAATCAATTCAGAATAAGCTTGTTTTGCGCTATGACTGCGACCGAAAATAACAACAAAAGCCACTACCAAAATATGATTTGTCGCACCTTTTACCCGGACGCCACACATGCCAGTTACTGGCGAAACAGTTGCAATACACTCACATTTTCAATTCACACAGACAAACTTCCAGCCAACTAGAACACAGATAGATATCTGACAATTAATACATGTAGTAACTTTCTTGCCAGTAGCAACTATGCCTTTTATTGTCTCTGAGTGCAGTTCCACTGCAGCGTTGTGTGATTTAACTTATACTACGTTTTCATTGGGTCTGAAATTAGGATATTAGAAAATTTGTGAAAAAAGTGTTTTCATCTAGGTTTGCACATTTGTTTTGACAACAGGCTATCTTCTTTCTTTTTCTTTTTATAACATTTTTATTTTTTCTTCTTGTTTTGTTTTGTCTATTACTGCCGTTGCCCTGAATTTTATTTCAAATTTGTTATTTTGTTTTGTTTACTTTTGCCGTTGCCTTAGATTTTGTTTCCAAATTGAAATTTTAGAAAATATGTATAGAATTGTTTTCAATTTAGTTGCGTTTGATTTCTTTTCACATTTTTTGCAACCTTGATTTCATCCAAATAAAAAAAATTAAATTTTATTTTGTATAAATGGAGTCAAATTTGGAAATTTTCTACGAAATCACCTTTTTTGAACTAATTAAAACTGAGTATAACAGACTTAATAATTGAAAAAGCATAGTCAAAGAATATCAAATACATATATAATAAATATGTAGCTTTAAATAAAAGCAAACAGTATATATATTGAAAAATATTATAGAAAAACACAAAAAACTAAAAAGTGTTGCAGGATGAAAAAAATGGAAAACATACTTGAACAATAAAACACCCTATATCTTCGAACAGAATCGCGCCAAGGCCAATTCACAATGTCCCTATTATTTTTCATTCTTTTGTTTTGACAGTTCAAAAATCAAAAATATATTCAAACGCAAACTAGAACACTAGACTTTTATCCGCATTTAATGTTTATTTTTATAAAATACCCATTATAATGGTAAATATAAATATATTAACAAATAATAGTGACATAATTAACTACAGAAAAATGATGTCATTATTTTAGCGGCGTAGTTTGGCACCCAGTCAAACACCGATCCGAATCGGGTGTACAAGTGCGTTTGTTACTCCCTTCCAAAACAAACGTAAGAGAACATGCAAAAACACCGAAAACATAACAAATATTCCGCAAATACCTCAGTCACAGTATGAGGAAGCTATTTCCAAAATACTTTCCAAGCCATTCAAAGTGCCAATAGCTGATTACGTTCCAGATTATAATAGCAACCGGTGTTTGGGTATTCGAAGGACAACAGTACGAAGAGCGCTTCATGATCCATTTGCTTGTAATGCCCTGGTTCTATATGAACCACCACAGTACTCTGAACACGAAAGAATAACAATGGATAGCAGTAAGATTCTTGTTCACATTGTTGTTGATCCTCTGCTGAGCAACATTCTGCGTCCACATCAACGTGAAGGGGTCAAGTTTATGTACGATTGCGTGGTCGGAAATAAAGGCGACTTTAATGGTTGTATTATGGCTGATGAAATGGGGTAAGACAACAAAAGTGTTTCAAGAACTATTTGTTGACTTATTTTTTTCATTAGATTAGGAAAAACCCTTCAATGTGTGACACTAGTGTGGACACTTTTACGACAAAGTCCCGAATGCCGACCAACGATCTCCAAAGCGGTTATTGTATCACCTAGTTCATTGGTAAAAAACTGGGAAAAGGAATTCAACAAATGGCTACATGGTCGTTTACATTGTCTAGCCATTGATAGCGGTTCCAAAGAGGAGACGACAAAGCACCTCGAGCAATATATCACAAACACTAATCAGCGCTGTGGAACTCCAGTTCTGTTGATCAGCTATGAGACTTTTCGGCTGTATGCTCAAATTCTCAATCGCTCTGAAGTCGGTATTGTCATCTGCGATGAAGGTCACCGCTTGAAAAACTCCGAAAACCAAACGTACCAAGCTCTGATGGGATTGAAGACAAAAAGACGTGTTCTTCTTTCTGGAACACCAATCCAAAATGATCTCACTGAATATTTCAGTTTGATCAATTTTGTAAATCCCAACATGCTTGGTTCAGCCAATGATTTTAAGAGAGTCTATGAAAATCCCATTCTTCGGGGTCAAAACTCAGATTCTTCGGACAAAGAGCGAGAAAAAGCTCTAGCAAAGACCCAAGAATTGATAGGTATTGTCAATCAATGCATTATTCGAAGGACAAATCAAATTCTTACCAAATACTTACCGGTGAAGTTCGAAATGGTTATCTGTTCTAAGTTGACGGCGATTCAGATAGAATTGTATACGAATTTCTTGAAGTCGGACAAGATTAGGAGGAGTTTAGCAGGTAAGGAGAAGGGCTTGAGTGCAATAATGAAAGAATTGGTGTTATTTTTGGCTTTTTTTTATTGTAGGAACCACGGAAGATAAACAAGGAACAACATTAACTGCCTTAGCGGACATCACCACCTTGAAGAAGCTTTGTAATCATCCAGATTTGATATATGAGAAGCTGATTGCGAGAGAGAATGGTTTTGAGAACTCACAGAACGTTTTGCCAAGCAATTACAATCCAAAGTGAGTACAGATAAGAAAGCGTTTAGGTATAAGGTTTCAGTTTGAAAGCATGTAGTAAAGAAATGAGACTATTAAGAGTCACCTGTAGCCAGGTCTGATCTCATATTCACCCATGAATTAGTACACATTCAAGTAAAAATGGAAATTTCGATGAAAACAGGGAAGGGCTGTGTTTCAGAAGAACTTAGCAAAAAGCTTAGTGGGCTCGTGACTACTTTCCCTCCGGCAACGATCATTAATTGACGGGGCTTAGTTGGTTCTTTAAAAAAAAAAAAAATTGGACGAATGCTTTCGTTTTGGTAGAAGAAGATACATAATTAAGTTGTCCATATCAAGGATAACTGAATATCTAAAAATTGTCTGTACATGACGTAAAGGAAATAGGTTCTATTAACATGCCGAACACAGCCGACTTCTGTAAACATAACCCTACACTAAAGAATACATACAGGAAGTGGCTGTAGAAGCCAATATCTCGGCCAAAATCAGTACAATCATTGATTAAAATCGGTTTGCTTACATACATGTATGCTGTTTCAAGACCAATTCCTGCGATTCTAAGATCTTTGTAAGTGCTTCGACATAAATGTTTGTGGTCTTCTTTGTCCAGTAGCTATATATATATAATGTATATTTTCTTAAGTCTTGCGTAATTAATTTTCATTCAAGTCGAAAACAAATAGCAATCAACTTGGGAATAAAGGTGTGATTTGAAGAAAAAATGTTGTTTAAAAGAAAAAAACCAGGCATGCTAGAAAATGAAATGGAAAAAACTAGAGCTACCGTAGATTGCTTGGGCGTTGTCACATTAATTCCAAAAAGAGACAAATTATACCCTCTTTCCCTATTTGCTGCGTTTTATTGCTATTTGCCATTTATGTCGCCTATATGTATCGTTTTTTCTGTCTTAAAATGACCTCATTCTTGGGTACCTACACATTTCATTTATTTTAAATTGATTTTCAGGAGTGATTTTGATGAGAAAAGTAAAGAAATCAATGCTTTTTCATAATTTTTTTCAATCGAAAATGTCAACTAGATACAGAAATTGATTCTCTAGTAAATAATATAATTATATTTTTTATTTAAAGACGTGGTTTTCTCTATGTACCTAGTCTATATACCCTTGTGCATACAATTATAATTATTACAGATTCATTTAAATGAACTTACCTTCTAAATTATTTTATAAAGGAACACTTAAAACAATGATCTGAAAGCTTTGAACACAGAAACTGAACTAAAATTTTCCTAAATTTCTTTGAGGAATATTTTATTTCGCAAAACCATTTGTAAAATAAAAAATATCTACGTTTTCTGCTTTTATTTTGAGGTTAAGTTGCTTGACGTCTTTTTCTACTTTGACGTTCTTTTTTTTCATTTTATTTTAACATGACATCATACTCGACAAGTCTGGTGCAATGGTGTGGCAGCAGTGTCACACTTGAACAATGAATAATGGAGCTGCGGTGTGGCTATGATATAAAATCGATTGCAACCAAGTGCTCAATTTTTATTTTATTAAAATATAAAAAAGTTATTCATTGTAATGACTACAATTTAGTTATAATTTTATGTAAATTATTTAAATATTTCGAAGAATATTAAAAAATATCACTTCGGTCTGTTAAAAGGCAGAAGAGTTTTGTTGCCTTTTTTGACTCTGTCTAGCACCAACGAACTAAAGGGTGGTCTTTTAATGAAATATTGACCACTTTACACAAATTTAAGTGAGATATTGATTCACATTGGTTTTGAATGTCTTAAGGTATCTTAAATGTAAAGCATTCGTTAGTGAAGCTGTAAACAAAGCCTCCATATTTAACAGTTCGTACGAAGCAGAATCAGGGCATGCAACTATGTTGACGTGATTGAAATGTACCCTTGTCATTTTTAAAGCTTTCTTCTGAAGAAAGTGACAAACCCTTTAAGAGTAAAACTCCGAGAAAAGAACATCTCTTCTAGTCTTCGATCCAGCGGTAAACTGTTGGTCCCTCTCATTTCTGCATGGTATCACCGTGCACTATAAATTGTCGGAATCTTACATTACAAAACTCTTTTATCGAAAATGCGTACATTTGGTTATGACGTACCCCTTCTTTGTTAGATTAAAAGTTGCCTTTCGGACCGTTCAATTCGGGTCGTTAGAACGGTTTTCAGTCTGCTATCCCAAGGCTCCGTTCTGTCTTCAACTCTCTTCCTAATCTTTATAAATGATCTATTGACTAAGACTTCTAATCCACTTAATTGTTTTGCTGACGACAGTACCCTCAACTTTTTATTTTCGTTTCCAGATTCACATCTCTGTTCCTAGGATGGGGAACTGAAACGGCAGCATATAATAAGCTCATTGAATTCCGATATAGACCGCACTATCCATGAGTGGCACTTGCATCGAGGAAACCGAACAGCTTTGCGTTCTACGTTAGGTATGTGTATCACAAACCACCTTTTGTGGAACGATCACATATTCGACGTCGCTAAAAATGCCGCTTAGTTTCTTACTCGTAAATCGATGTAAAAAATATGTTTCCCCATCTGATCTGGCTACAATCTACAAAGCATTCTCTCGTCCAACGCTTGAGTATAATTCTCATATCTGGGCAGGTGCTCCTGTCAGTCATTTACGCCTCCTGGATAGTATTCAAAAGAGAGCCTTAAAACTAACTGTTAGGAGAAAGATCCATTACCGGAACATTTGTTTCACTCGAACATCGTCGTAATGTCTCTTGTCTAACCTTGCTTTATCGCTATTTCTATAAACAATGCTCCAGCGAAATAGTCAGATGCATTCCTCCCCTTAAACAATTCAACCGTAATACCCGCACTAGGAATGCTCATCAGTTCACCCTTAAGCATAACTTCGGACGTACTTTCAAATACAGAGATTTGTTCTTCAGCCGCACCACGAGAATGTGAAATGCTTAACCCGGCTCTGTCTTTCCCTCCCATTTTAATAATCAGAGCTTAAAAACCAATGTGCAGCGATACCTCTTATTACATCCTTCCCTTTTTTCCTAACGCTCGCACTTGTATAAACATCTTAAGGGTATTAACAAAAAATATGGGCAAATTCATTTAAAACAGCTCCAAGCGGAGCCGGGGCTGCGACTTACACTCTCAACCATTCCTGTGTGTGATTTGATATTCTGCAGGAATGGAATGGACTTACAATTCACCGCCGAATCCGAACGGCTAACAGGGAAGCACTTTCCATGACATTAATCACTCTTGGAAGATTTTTCACGTAGGTACCTTCAGTTTACACTTGGGATTTAATTTCCTATTAAATGAGAAGTGTAGGTTAAAATTGAAGGTTTTTTAACGACGACCAAAATCTGCCGAAAGACTAAAATTTAAGATGCTTCATCGCCGATTAATCATCAGGATTATGTTTCTTGTCTTATGTATTTTTTTAAATTTTTAATCCAGAGAAATCAATCCCGAATTGAGTGGAAAGTTTATGCTTTTGGACTTTATGTTGGCTTCAATAAAAGCAAACACAGATGACAAAGTGGTACTCATATCGAACTACACACAGACCTTAGATTTGTTCGAGAGACTATCAAGGAAAAGGTTAAAAAAATCATTAATAAAATATAAATAAAATAATTAACAACTTTTGCATTTAGAAAATACACCTATGTCCGTCTTGATGGTACAATGACTATAAAAAAGCGATCAAAAGTCGTGGATTTGTTTAACGATCCCACATCTGATTGTTTTATCTTTATGCTGAGTTCTAAAGCTGGTGGCTGTGGGCTAAATTTAATTGGTGCCAATCGACTGTTTATGTTTGATCCCGATTGGAATCCTGCAAATGATGAACAGGCAATGGCTCGAGTGTGGCGCGATGGACAGAAGAAACCATGTTTTATCTATCGACTGGTTGCTGTGAGTAAAGAAAAACTTATATATACGATACCCTTATCTGTTATTGGGATACAAATGATCATAACAAAGATTTTATAAAGCTGTTGCTTATCGTTATAGCAAATAAGGGTATACCTAAACATACGGCGAGCGAATGTTCACAATTTTATATAAAACATTAAACATTTTACAGACTGGGTCAATAGAGGAAAAAATCCTGCAACGACAAACTCACAAGAAGTCACTTTCGAGTGCTATTATCGACAATAATGAGAGCTCAGAGAAACACTTCTCGCGCGACGATTTAAAGGATCTTTTCCGCTTCGAAAATACAACTCTGTCCGATACCCATGATAAGTAAGTTTAAACTCCAGTAGGTGATAAAAAAATTACCATTTAACAATTTTTTATTTATAATTCCAGATTCAAATGCAAACGTTGCATGAATAATATTCAAATCAATCCTCCTTCTGAGGATACAGACTGCACATCACATTTATCGCAATGGTATCACTGTTCCAATAACAAAGGACTACCTGATAGTATATTGGCACAGGCATGGACCACAAGTAAATGTGTATCGTTTGTCTTCCATCATAGATCGCAAGGTGAGGCAAAGCCTCAGACTATAGAGAACGACACTGAGGAAGAGAAGAAAGTACGCAGGAAAAAGAAGAATTCAAATGGCGAAGATTATTCACATTCGGATGATGATAGTGATTATGAAATGTAATGTAAGTTTTGTGCATATTTCTTATAAACAAGGTTATAAAATGTGTAAATAAAATAGAATTATTTTTTTAAGTTAATAAATATATCGGATTTTTACTCCAACACAGAAAAAGATTGTCGATTCCTGTCATTGGAAAGAATATGAAGTATCCTAGATATGATAGAGGTTAAAAAACTCTCTTTCTGTGAGAAGCTTAAACTTAAAGACTTTTTTCTTTGCAATAAATTCTTTGTTTTATTTAAACTCGATGACTATCATGTCTCTTCTCCATAATCATTGCCATTTCGTATTCCTGTACAATGGAATATATTTGTGTTTTAGCCAAACTTAAGAAATACGGCGACAGACTTTTCAACGTTGGTGCTATCCCAGATAAAAATGCATCGACAGGATGTCTTTCCATATACCTTTCCGCTTCCACTCTTTCGACGATATATCTCATTGATTTCGCCGCATTTGATGTTTCGCAATCAGAATCTCCTAGTTTTCTTTTAGTTCTGGATGTTGTTGAATGATTGAAATGTGTATTTGTGACAGTTTCAATTTTCGGTGTGCGTAGTTTTTCTGTTTCTTCATTTTCTTCTTCGTCGTCGTTTTGGTCTCCTTGGAATTCATTAACTCTTGTATCTGCTTGACTGTAATTATCAAACTGTTCTGTTCGATCTTCTTCAAAGTGATTGCTATCAAATTGTACCATCACAGATTCTTTTGGTTGATCGGGAGTATCATCGTTTTCATTATACTGTTCTTGATTGAAATTATCAAATGAACTGCATTCATTGAGATCAGGATCTATATCTGGTTCACACTTGACTTCTAACAAAGTTTCATTGAGAGATTCTTTATCTTTGTTGTCATCTAGTTGGTTTCCTAGAAATTCCAATTTATCACAGTATTTGTATTTTTTCATTGTAGTGTATCCTTGCTGATATTTCCAGTGATATTTTTTCATCGCTTTCTTATAGTTGTCACGTATATTACCCCATCTTTTCTTACAGAATATTGCTAGAAATATATAAACAAATATGAATGTTATAAGAAAATCCAATACAACACCGGGAAGTCAAATTATTTATTTAAGAAAAGTCCTGCGACCAATACGATGAGTTATGTGGAAAGGATAAGAAAATGCTGATCAAATCATCATCCAAACTCAAGCAAGTAATGAATTTTTACAATTTATGCATTCGTAAAAAAATTGAGTATTTTAACAATCAAACAAGACGGTAAGATGATAGGGAAGTCTTATTCAGTGTGACATTCTGCATCTGTAGGTGGCCTACATTCTGAAAGGCTTAGCCTATTTGCTTCAAACTGGGTAGACAGTATTTTAAGGATTTCCTAAAGAGGAATCTTCGAAACTGGCATTCTAGCTCTCAAACTATAACGCGGTTTACTCAGAAACAAAGTATGTTATGTTTTTTAAAGGAAAAAAAAACGATTTTCGAAAAAACTGGTCCAACACGATTTAGATATTTTTTTCTGAAAATACAAAAGAAATATAGATGGTTTACTAAATATTCAGTCATAAAAAGGACATTCATATCAAAATGTGCATTTCGCGCATTTCGTAATTTTCTTTGGTCAGCATAATCGACTAAATGTGCCCACAATCGGGAGGAGTATGGGCAAATTAAACCCAAACCGGATCTGTTAGGAAATGTGAAAACATCTGTACATGCTCGCTCAGTTCTGTTTGGTGCGGTTTATAGGCTGGCGGCGTTATCGCTATCGCTATTGAGGCTTTTTGAAGTCAAAACTTAAAGATATGAAGCTGGACGATATGTAGTTCCAACAGGACAGTGCCAATTGCAAAACAACCAACGAAACAATGGCTCTTTATATCACGGCGATGTCAATTGGCCGCCACGATCAAGTGAACGTAAATAAGCAAAGAACACAAGATTTAAAGGATGAGATAATTCGGGACATGCCTCAGCGTCATTAAAAATATGGACCATCGGATAGAGGTATCACCGAAGCCGTAGCAAATGTTTAGCTGATACAATTTTGTTTCACACATAATTATCATTATTAAAACAAAAAATAAAGTGCACAACTGGGTCGCACGAACTTGTTCTTAAATGTGATAGTGGTCTTGGGACTTTAGATTTTGGAAAAAATTAAAGGAAAAATCATATTAATGTTTAATAAAACACTTAAAAATGACTAGCTAAAACGTTTTTTGGAAAAAAATGAACTAAGCCATCTGATTTCTTTTTCTGTTTTATATTTTAAGAAAAACTTTTTTCAAAATCGTCCGACCAGCTGTTAAAATTTTTTTTGAAAATATATCCCACATTTTTATTGAGTACGCCAAGATCTAGCAGTTTGTAGTGAGAACACCAGAAAACAAAAATTTATAAAAAAATTAACAAACCGTTTTTTTTTAAACTCAAACAAACTTTTTTTTTTGCCAAATTTAAGAATTAATACTATTTTGTTTGTTAAAAGATTTTTCACATTAAAAATTTCATCGAAATCTGTTAAGTGGTAGGAGAAAATCTGATTTGAAAAAACCGGTAGTATGAAAAGTACCGTTATAAGACTTTTCCAGAAAAATCTATTGCAACAAAAAACGCCATTCAGAAAGATTTATCGAAATCGTAGGAGCCGTTTTTGAGATAAAGGAGTTTTTCATTAAAATTCATATGGCAGGTACCGATAGTTTTATTATTCCGCATGGGAATACAAATTTCTCAATTTACTGTTTTTTACCGTTTTTTAGACTCTTTCATTCCGAGACTAAGTGTGCCAAAAATTTTAAACTCTAAATAATTTGATCAAAGTCAGTTTACCCGGTAGCTTTACTAGTTGGAACCGTTTAACATTTTTTGAGTAACAATGAAGCTTCCGAAAAACATTTATTTCATTTAGATTCTTCAAAGTTATGTTGATGGTGCTAGATCTTTGCAGAATACACTGCGTGCGTCAATACTCAAATCCGCCTTCTAAAAAATTAAGTTGTTCCCTAAGTCTCATAAATTACAAGCATATTTAATAATTTCACTTTAAAAGTCTTCAAGATACGAGCATCAACCCGTTTTCTATATGTATGTACAAATTTCCAAAGTAATTAAGTTCAAATCTTTCAACAAAAAATTTAACATAAAAACCGTCGACGTGCATTAAACAATATTGCTTAATATGTCGTTACGGCCACTTACCACCATCAAATTCCTAAACATTTTCTTTTTCGGGTTTAATTTGAATTAAACAAATTTTTTAATTTTATTTTCGGCCACTGGTGATGTCTTTAGAAATGAATTAAAAAAAACTCCAAGTTTCGTTATCTGGTGTTTCTTTAAATGACTTCACAAATCAGCGTTGGAAACAACAAGCAACCAAATGCACATCATACAAGACAACACACTTCAAGTCAGACAGACTTGCTAGAGTCATCAAGTGGTTGTAGGCACACGGAATACTGAATACTGAATACATATAATGTAAGCAAAATTTCCACTGCCGTCTTTTTTTTACGTGTAATCATAATCATTCCCCTATGTTCCACCCATATGAACTTTGATGGCTCACAACAGCACAGTAAACAAAAAACGATACTATGGTATACATAATGTAAGTATGTACATAACTTCAACATACGGCAAGGTAAAAAAAAAAAAAATACTCACGATGTCGTTTAAGTTCTGCGCCAATGGCTTTCCAAGTTTTCGCCCTGGAAGTACCACTTCCATATTTGCAATGATCAACTTCATAGAGTGAGGGGTTCCTCCGAACCATTTCGATTAGCTTATCATCATCCATTTCAATTTTCTTGCGAACAATTTTTTTACGGAATGAAGTTCTATCGCCTGCCATTTCTTTCTTTTAACAGTAAATTATTTTTTTTGTTTAATTAATAAAAAAAAATAGATCTCCAATCAAGTTGATGATTAAATAGTAATTGCTCTTTGACGCAGTTTATAAAATAAAAACAAAATATTGAGACGGAATGTGAGAGTATTTACTGTGCTGATACGTTCTTCAGCAATCAATACGGTTCCGTGGCGTTGAGTTTGAGTTGAAATGAATGTCGGTGACACAACTACGGCTACGAATACGGAATGAGTGCGTTCAGTTTGAAACGTAACTTGATTGGGTTTTCGTTGACAAGTAGAGTAGTTGTGTGGTTTTTTTTAACGTAATGTAATGCAAGAAATTTGGTTCCGTATTTTTTCTTGGTCAGGATTGTAGGTATATTTTTCGAACTGGTTTTTTTTTTTGTCCTTGTATAATTTAAGGAGAGAGGAGAAGTTGTGTAGTTTTATGCAGGAAGCCTGCGTAAAAATGTATTCGACTTCATTGAATGACCGACCACAAAAACCAGACGATTGGTTGGCTTTTAGAATTCAGTAGGTAGGTATTTTACCGAAAAGAAAAAAATTAAATGTAGAAATGAAAGACAGATTTTTAAAAAATAATGCTAATACGTGTACGGTTTTTTTTTAGATTTTTATTTTTTAATAAATAAGCGAAAATTCATGGAAATAATTAAAAACAAAATCCACATCTTTACTTGAATTGTAGGAATCTACCATTTATTGGGAGTTCAAAAATTCCGTAACAAAAAAATGTGTTTGCATGATTCTCCAAGTTGAGTTTTTTGGGGGCGGAAACTCTCAAGATTAATCAAATTATCCAAGACCTGATGTTTTGATGTAAACATTCTTTTGATTTCAACTACTGTGTGTTTTCAGCGTGTTTTCGTCAGTTTTTTAAAGTTATTTTTTGTTATCGTTTTCGGCGCCCATAATAGTGGAGTCAATGAAGCCGTCGCTACAGGCAATACCCAATATGGTTTTCGTTATTTTTAATTCTTTCAAAAAGCAGAAGACATTTTAGCATCCGGTTTTCAGTTTTCGACTGAAAATTTATAAGAGCATTGCGTTTTGATAAAAAAAAAAAAATTGTTCTTAATTACGTACGATTTTGAAAAAAAAATAGTTTGAAAGTTCATTTTATATTGTTTTCAAGGTTTTGAGTTTGAAAGTTAGTTTTTCAAAAACGGTTCACTAAAATAACTTTATTTGAAAACACAATAAAAGAAGAGATTTCTGGCTTTACAAAAAAGTTCGGCAGGGCACTGTAAGAGTAACCATTAAAAAAATATTTTTTTTTCCAATGTAAGTAATTTTCTTATAAAATTGTCTCTCCCTCTCCTATACAATTTTTTTCTTGTTTCGACCCAACCTACACGCTCTAGTTTTGTAGGGCACCGAGGGTGAATCACCCTGTACAAAAAACAAACATATTCTTCAAACAATATAATTAATTATTTCCCCTACCTGAAAGGTTTCTGATTTTGAATAATATAAATAAACACAAATTTCAAAACAAAATTATTAAAATCGGAGCTGTTTCTGTGGATTTCTGGGTAAAAACCTTCATTGACTCCACCATAAGGTGACCGAGATCAATTAGTTTTGTTGTGATGTGTTGCTTAAGTCTAGCTGTACTTATAAGCCTACTCATAGAACTCAATGTTGAATCATAAAATTTCTAGGGAAGAACATTTTGCCAAAGAGGGTATTGAATCTTATTAAATATATTTTTTAAACTTTTAAGGTTCATGTTTAGTCAACAAAAACAAAATATATTCGAAATACAAAATATAACTAAAGGGAATTTAATTAAACTCGTTCAAGTAGATTATGAGAAATAAAACTTTTAAAAGCATAAAATGGCACCAATCCGTCTAAAGTAGATCTAGTCACAAGGAATTATATCTTTGTAAGAGCTTTGATTCGTCAAAAAAGTTTAAGTTCACTCCATTCCTGCCAAAACAAAACCAAAATACTAGGAAAGTTGGTCCCTAAGCCGTGAAGATCCTTCCGATACTCGAGATATTTTGAGTTTTATTACATTCTTCTTGTTATTCTCAACAGCAATGGCAGCAAACAAGGAGCATAGGTACTTTCATCATGGTCAAGCCGAATGCCGTCCAACGTGGACTCGTCGGCAAGATCATCGAACAGAAGGGCTTCAAATTGGACGCCATGAAATTCATGTGGGCTTTCAAGGTCTCACTACTTCGACTTGTCAGCAAGACCGGTCGCCAGATGTTGGGTGCTACCAACCCAGCTGACTCTTTGCCAGGAACCATCCATGGTGATTTCTGTATCCAAGTTGGACGCAACATCCTCCATGGTTCCGATGTTTTTGAATCGGCTAGCAAGGAAATCGCTCTGTGATTCAATGAGAAGGAATTAGTCTCATGGGTCTACGAATAAGAAGCTGCTCTGCCTGTAGATTCATCATACTTTGTTTCTTAGTATTAAAGAAAACAAAAGCATTTTCAACTTTGTAACCTATTATGCACATTCGGAAGACTATTCAAGTGATCGGCGGCAGTGTAATGCATAAAATCTGCAACAACCAGTCTTTTGTTTAAGTTTTTATAATTTCACAATTACTTTTAGAATTCCGTTTTTACAAAAAAGTCCGTTTCAAATGCCACTTGGGTGAACTCGGTACGACGACGTAATGGCACCTGCCAGTCGAAATAAAGCCTTCCTTGATTACTTTTGGTGTCACATAGCACTCCAAAAAGGTTACAGCTTATCCCATCGGAAACTTCTAAACGGCAAATGTATTTAATTGAATTATTCCAGAACTGTAATATTTTACGTTTCCAAATGAAAATACTTTCGAGTTTATATTTAGTTTAAGTTTTATTTCTCTAAGAAAATAGTTCATTTTTTTCGGATAGGCCATCTAAACATATCTACGTTCTTATTATTTATTTTACTTTAAACCATTAAACTGTTCGTCGATAAATCATAATACACTCAATTAATTTATTTATATTTTTAACTAGTATTGCAAACGATATTATTTTTTGTATTTAATAATTAAAAAATAACCTTAAATAAATATTTAACGTGTAATTAGTGTTTAGTACAATAATTATTATTAACGAAGTACTAATTTACTATACAGTTTGTATTTCGTTCCATACATTGCTCTTTTCTGGTGGTTTCTGCAGAGGCAATGTAACATTTTGACATTCATTGAGAAATTCTTTGATTCCTTGGTAGTATCTGAAAAAGTAAAAATAATTTCTTAATAAAAAAATGAACAATTTTAATTTTTTTTTTGAGGATAACTTACCCTTCCACTACCCATGTGTCGTTGTGTGAACCTCCGATAAATTCTAATATTCGTTTCTTTTCACTGGCACACTGTGTATATAATGTTCGCATCATACGCGGTGGAACTAAATTGTCAGCTAGGCCAGATAAAAATAGACACGGTGATGTGCATTTTCGAATTTTTGTTAAGGATTGAAACTGCAAACAAAGTTATAGATAATTTTTTAAAATAACTAAACAATATAAATGTCCTAGGCTCAATGAAAGGAAAATCTCTAGGTGCACCTCCTCGCAAGGGGACCGAAAAGCTGCCGGTATTAGCAAACAAAACAGCATTGCTGGTCAGGGTACGGACTTGTCCTTGGGTTAAAATAAATCTCCCTAGAAGAGGAATAACAGCAGGTTGCGGTTAATGGCATGGAAATCTGGTGGCGGATGAGTCTATTTAAGAAGGCCAACATTAGCACCAAGTAGCGACTGTAGCCCAGAGTGGGCGGCTTCAAAAGGCGTCTGTTTTCCCATAGTGGGCGGCCTCAATCGGTCATGTGTTCGACCATATAAAGGGCGGGTGTGCCTGTCAAATCTGAGCTTATGTATATATGTTATTAATCGTATCTCGGAAAACACCATGGTGAAAGGGTATATGCTATTACATGAATTATGACAACAAAAGGAAATGAGGTGCCAAGAGGTGACCGTTTTATGAGGAGTCCTGCTACAGCTTCGGTTGCAGTAAACCGCACATCGGATTTGTGGGTGTGGCATCTTTTATGCAATAGCGTCAATCAAGACCATAATAATAAATGAATCGTCAACAAATACTGGCGCCCTATGCCCCGATCGGGGTCACTGGACCTGATGATGATAATGAAACAAATATCTTGGGTGATTTTTCAGCTTTTAAACTTACAATAATTCAGACTTTCAAATTTTTGACGTGGTTGCAATTCATTAGAGCAAAAAAAAAAGTACAAACCTCATTGTCTACTGACAAATCCGAGCTAAAGTCATGTCAACAAGTTAAAGGAAACGTAGCGTCAGGAGTGCAGGGCTTCTCACAATGATCTCCAAAAAATCCTTGGTTTGGCTCATAATGTGCTCAGACAAACAAAGTAAAAACGGAGGCCAACGGATCATGGACATGGCTGAGGAAGAGAACTAGAGCGTTTCTCAAGTTCTATGTTGAGCGAAGGAAGGACGAGAAATGCTTTCTCGGGAGAAGGAAGAACGATAACCAATATCGTGAAGTCGAGGAGATGCGAAACTTTTGTAGAATAGTTAAGCAAATAACATCAGGACTCACAACCCACAATACAAAAATCCGCCCGTCTAAAATGAGATAAAAGCAGGCATCGTAAAACAAAACAAAAAAGGATTACAAGCGGAACTACCGAAGATAACCCGGTCAGGGGCATACATTAACTCATATGCAAAATATGGTCGGAAGACATTTTGCCCATTGATTGGAGTTTTAGTACCATCTGTCTAAAAAAAAGGAGGTCACATAATCTGCACCAACTATGAAGGCATTAAACACCGATAATAGGGTCCTGTCAAGCGTTTTGTGTGAGCGTCTTAAGCCGTTTGCTGCTGACGATCTATTAAGTCCTTACAATTGCGGCTTCAGACTTGACAAATTCACATTGCGCCAGTCTCAAAAAAAAACCTTATACAACGAACTAATCGATTTGAAATCAGCTTACGACAGTGTAATTAGAAACAAATTATGTCGTGACCAGCTTTAAAATTTCTGCTAATTAAGATGACCATGGAAAATGCTCAGTGTTCCGTCAAAATTGGTAGGAATTCTACTGAAACCTTTTAAAGTTAAAGGTTATACGCAATACTAAATTTTTAAAAGACTGTAACAGCAGTAACCGGTGTCTTCAATACTATGGAAGTGGGGAGTCAGCAGCAAGCAGCATGACACTGAACAAAGTACAAGCTTTTATTAACAAAAGTTGCTGTAAACACGGATACAACATCAGCGCGGAAATCAAACGTAGAAAAACACTCCATCATACGATTTACGGTCGTCTGTGTTAACGAAGGAGATACAATCGTCAATTATTCGTGCTGTTAAGTTACACAACGAACCGTTAAAACGGTTGGGCTATGTAGAGCGTAAGTGACTTGCATGAACTACACTGCCAGCTGCCACTGAACACTGCTCTAAACTTTGCACACAATAAGCTTTAGAATGGAACTCTGTGCAACCATCTTCCTGACCCAAAATAATCTATACAAATGATGGGCGACCAGGGTAAGACTTCAAAGCAACTTGGAATAAACAAAACTAAATGTTTAAAAATAAATACAACTTCCGACCAACCTTAATCAAAAAATATTTATGAGATAAGACCTTATCGTGGATTATAAAAAGCCAACGTTCATCAAATGACAAAGTTATAGTGCGTAATTTACCTTATTTTTGTAAAAGATATTCGGTATATATCTCACAGATGGATGGACTAGTTCAATTGCCATTTCAGGAATACTTGTGAATGTGTTCTCCACAATGGCACACATAATTTTGCGGCTATAATTGGGATCAGCGGCCACATCTATGGCAACTGCTCCGCCCAATGATCGCCCGAAAACCACAATCTGACCATGGTCGAGATCGTGCCGTGTGAATAAGTAATCCACCGCAGCTCTGCCATCAATGGCAAAACCCTTCTCCGATGGACTACCGGTAGACAGTCCATATCCTCGATACTCTACCATGAGTATGTTGCAATGCAGATTATAGAATATTCCCCAGACATTCTGCATCCGATGACCCATGTTGCCAGCGTTGCCATGGAAATATACAAATGTCGGCACAAACTTGCTTCTTTCCTGCGGCTGACTGACCCAGAATGCATGCAGCGTCACCTTGTCTGGCGTGTGAATATTGACAGTTTCGTGTGGAAGATTGTGCATTGTTGGAATAGGAATGTAAATACGTGAATTCGCAGGTAGATCTGGATGATATAGCAGTATATCTTGAGCATAGTAAAGAATACCTAAAAAAAGCAGTGAGAGGAGAAACAATGATTAAAGAGATATTTTCTTTTTCTACTTTTAAGAAGACTTCATCCTTACCAAGTGCGAGACAACTAAATAGACTCAATGTAAGAAAACCACCGTAAAAGAAATAAAATACAAAACAAACAATAAATGAGCCACCAGAAGCGGCCCAAATACTACGCGGTGCTGTTATTGGGAAGCCCTTGACTACATTGTAGGCATCGTTGTGAGACATTTTTCGCTGTCGTCGCGCCGCTCCGCTCCGCTCCGGTGTTGATAGCGAAAATATCTTATTGCAGAGTTTAGATTGCTTTTTGTCAAAATTTCAACCTTTGATTGCCATAGAATATAATGATAAGTCTCTTCTTTTGATGATTTAATTAATACTTTTTTATTTTAATTTATTGATCGCAGCCGGTTGTGAGGAGCCAGGAGCAGCCTCACACTTCAAGTAGAAAACAAAATACAAACCAGAAATTCTTGAACACAGAAAGTAAGCAAATTATAAACTATAATAAATTAATTTACTTTTTTTTGGATTTGGTTTGTATTTTGTTGTAGGCGAACATTATTAGTGGTATATTTAATTTATTAATGATAATTCCTTTTAACTATTTACTTCTTTGGTCATTTTTTAACATTTTGAAGTTTGGCCGAATGTCAAATTTTTGACAATCTGTCAGGGTATTTTGTACAGCAGCTTGTTTTGTTTTGGTGGTCACAGTTTGAAGGTCACTGAAACTATTGAGTATTTTAATAGTAAGTTTTTTATACCAACGTTCAAGGTGGCTTTACATGAAGCTGCGAGCCATGATCTGCAAAAAAAGAGTATGCAAAATCTATAAATCATATTTGTGTGATAGAGAATGAAGGCCATAATGCAGACGTCTTCATGGATGCAGATTATAGGAAAATTATGGATGCAGCTTGAAAATTATAGTGAAGACGAACATGTTCATCTTCATCGTCTGCGCCATGATTGTTGTTGTTGCTTTTTCGTCTGCACTTGCAGCTCCATGTAACGCCACCTTCAATGATGGCAGCTGAATCCATAATTTTCCTATAATCTGCATCCATGAAGACGTCTGCATTTTGGCCTTCCCTCTCTATCACACAAATATGATTTATATATTTTGCATCCTCTTTTTTTGCAGATCATGGCTCGCAGCTTCATGTAAAGCCACCTTAAAAAAACTCCTAAATATTTTAATCTTTCAAATTTATTTATATATTATGCAATTACAATGCTGCTTTTATATTATATTTTACACTTCATTCTAATTTTATATTCGTTGTGTTTTTTCATTCGATTTAATAATTTTAATCTAGAAAATGTTTCAATTTAGTAGGTTGTTTCAAGCTTTTTTTAAACATTTCAGATTCATTTTCTCATTGCTAATTTAAAGTAGTTGCCGCACTGTTTTAAAATTAATTCAGAAAATAGAGAGAATGTAAGTTTGGGATTATATTTTATGATTACCTTTTTCGATTTATACGTTTTACTTTTAGAAAATAAAATTGTATTCGATTGATTTACAATACTTAGGGCAACTGGCCCAATCGTGGTTCATTATCGGATCAAAATTTAAAAACGATTTACATCTGTTCGTGTGTGCATAATTAATGTTAAGGCTGTGGTTCAAGAGTGGTTCAAGAGTTAACCCACCGATTTTGGTGGATTAAATAAAGTTGACCCACGGATCAAGAATTTAAAAACGAGGTTCAGTCATTGTATATAAAATCTATAGTAATGGAACGTGCAGAATCGACGGTGTCGGCCTCGCGCGCCTCCACACAATTTACTCATTTACAGACTTTGTGTGGACTTTAAGAATGACGAGACTCATGTTGCAGAGAATAGGACAAAATGTAAGGAAACACAATTGAGTGCATTGGAATTCTGCATGAGTGGAATTGTCTTTTGCGGGTGGGTTTGTGTGTTAGTAGGATTTTTATATTTTTTTTTTTTTGCTTTGATGGATTTTGGTGGAAATGTATGGCAGCCATCTTTAATTTGAATTTTTTTGAATTGCTGTGATGGATTTTGTTGGCCTTGAAGAGGAAATGTATGAAAACGTTCATATTTCATGTGGCAGCCATGGTTGCCAATAAATACATTTTTCTAGCAAAATAATAATGTTTGGTGATTTAGGTAATTATTGTAGGGCTTGCACTTTAGTGTATAAATGCACTAAAGGATTATAGGTATGCGGTATTTGAGGATTACCTATATAAGGTAAGTATATTAAAAATCGAGGACGTGGGTGAAACAAGAAAAAAAAAATAAAGCACATGAATTCTAGAATTATTAATATATATATGCAACCTACTTTATTTGATTGCCGCTTTTCTTAGTTAACAATCGTTTTACATGATGTGCTGTGTTTGAACTTAATAAGTGTACCTACCTATTCTGAAATACTAAAAACGAGAAATTTCTAAAACTCTTTCTTTTCAAATAATTCTAACCTTCCCTTTCCTAAAGAAAAGTAGACTTATATATAATTTTTACAACGATTGCACAAATGGCTATAGGTATAAAGAAACAAAATTTTTACAAATGCATACGCAAATATTTACCCAGGAATTACTATTAAAGATAAAAAAACCTTATAAATTTTGCAGAAACCCGTAGAGGTGGCAATCATATCGCAGTACGTTTGAAATCTTTGCAGCAAGATTTTTCACCGTTCTATCGTCCATAGCTGAAATTGTTATTGAGTGATTTTTTTATTGGGAAGTGATTGTGTGAGTGTATTGTGTTGAAATTGAAATTTGGCAAATTCTTGCTAACTGGGCTGGTCATAAATATTTGCAAAAAAAAAATGCACGACTGGGTTGCACGAACTTGCTCTAATGTCTGAGAATTGTTTATTGGCTGCATAACTTATATTTAAAATTATTTCGCAAATTCTTCTATTTTTCAAATTCAATTAAGAGTTTTCTCAGAAAAATTAAGTAAATTAAATTTCAAAAATTGTTTTTTTTGGAAAACTTTTTGAAAACATTTTTCAAACAAAATTCAAAAACGATAGTCCATAAGTATTCAGCAAATACATTCATACCTATATATTTTTGAAAAAAATAATGGTCAGTTTTCAAAATATTAACTTTTTTCCAAAAATTTAAAAAATGTTTTAAAAATACATACAAATATTTTTAAGAAATATCGGTATGCAGTATAAATTGAGCTATCTACACCTTTATATGTGTGAAATTTCAAAAGTATCGGTTGAGCCGTCATTGAGATAGTCGAAAGTAAAAAAAAAAACGGTCCCATGGAAAGTATTTTTTTTAGACATTTAAACCTAACGGCAGGTAGGTACCATTATTTTTTGTTTTACAAAAAAATTAAATTTCCCTACAATATGTAAAAAAAACTACGATATAAAAAAAACTTTTTTTTCCACGAATGCATAACTTGCCTTATAATACCAAGTAAAAATATTGAAAATTGCCAAAAATATAAATAATATCAAAATATTTCGAAAATCAAATATATTTTTTTTAATTATTAAAAATGACTACAATGACTACATATTTATTAAATTGAAAAATATGCATCTACATATTTATATTTTTCAAACCCCGTCGGCATTTAGCTTTTATTTGAAATATATTATTTTACATTATTAGCATTTTAAACAAAAATACTGCTTTTCTACTTGGCTATGCATTTACATACAAACGATTTTCCTTGTATGTATAGGTGTAAAATACAACCAATTCCACTCAGTTTCCATGAAACACCTCAACTCAACATTTATTTCATTACTTATGATATGACATTCTAAACAAAATTTTCTATTATTCTTGCAACATTCTACTCTTCTTCGCAATTTTCTCTGCCAGCACATTGACAGCGACATCCAACGTTCAACAATCGCGTAATTTTATACTCATTGACGCCAGTACTATAGTGTTTATATACAAGGGTTCAGTGCTGAGACTCAATTGTACAACTGGTACTTATCCTGTCCTGTTTATTTATTTCGGCGCTACAACAAAAGCGTTTTCAAAAATTTTTAAATTCCCTGGGATGCGAATTCTACGTTTTTACACTGAGGCCGCACATGCCATCTACTGACAAGCAGGTTGCTGCTTGTATTAATTGTCAAATTCCTTTCTGTGTTTTCGCTATAAGTAGGCTGCACAAGCAAGTTGCTAGTAGGTGTTAGCAATAATCTTATTTTTCTAGCATTGTATATAAAATCTATAGTAATGGAACGTGCAGAATCGACGGTGTCGGCCTCGCGCGCCTCCACACAATTTACTCATTTACAGACTTTGTGTGGACTTTAAGAATGACGAGACTCATGTTGCAGAGAATAGGACAAAATGTAAGGAAACACAATTGAGTGCATTGGAATTCTGCATGAGTGGAATTGTCTTTTGCGGGTGGGTTTGTGTGTTAGTAGGATTTTATTATTTTATTTTTTTTGGTTTGGTGGAAATGTATGGCAGCCATCTTTTATTTTCATTTTTTTGAACTGCTCTGATGGATTTTGGTGGCTTTGCAGAGGAAATGTATGAAATGTTCATATTTGATGTGGCTGGCATATGGTTGCCAATAATTAAATTTTTCTAGCAAAATAATATGTTTGGTGATTTAGGTAATTATTGTGGGTCTTGCACTTTTGTGTATAGGTAGGTAAATTCACTAAAGGATTATATGCGGCATATGAGGAATATTATAAGGTAGGTACAATACAAATCTGGGACGTGCACAATGGGTTGAAATAAGAAAAATAGTCGTATCGGATCGATGGTTTTTTTTGAATTAGATAACCATTATGTGCTTATAAATTTATGGTAGGTATATTTTTTATAAAAGCCAGAGATATGTATAATTTTTATTTTCTTTGAGGCCAGTTATAGGTATAATTAAAATGCATTCCTGAAAATTTCGATAGTTTATTTTAAGACGATATGGAAAAGAGAACTGGGTGTTATTAATATAAAATAAAGCAATTGAATTCTAGAATTAATTTATTGCAATCAGTAGGTACTTTATTTGATTGCCGCTTTTCTTAAGATCAGCGTTTATTATTTTACTGAAAAAGATTGCAATGAATACCTATCTATATGTATTTCGTTAGATGACAATCGTTTTCATTTGTGTTCTTTTCCTGTTCTCATCTTAAGAAATAGTTTTAAAAAAATATTTGAAAGTTAAAAAACCCCTAATAAATTTTGCATAAATGCGAAGAGGTGGCAATCATATAGCAGTACGTCTGATATTTTTGCAGCAAGATTTTTCACCGTTTTAACCTCCATAGCTGAAATTGTTGTTGAGTGACTTTCTTATTGGGAAGTGAGTGATTGTGTTGGTGTGAGAGAATTTGTATATACAACTTTTCGCGCTTATTTTAAATCAAATCAGTCATTAATTTGGTTTCCATACGAATTGCGATTGCTTTTGGTTTTCTATATTGAAATTTAAAAATTATATCGGAATTCGGAAATTAAAAATAGTTTTTCTTAAAGCTACTTACTTTTTCATTTGTGCTCGCTATAGTGTTAAACATAAATTACTGAGTTCGTGAGTTCTTTTGGTTTATTTTGTTAGGCATTTTTCAAATTGTTTTCTTAAAAGTGTATTTATTTTGTCAGAGTCTTTGTCTTTCTTAAGATTAAGTTCTGCTGGAGCATACTTTCCAAGAAGCTCTGGATGGTCTTTACAAAATTTCTCCCTAATCATGTCCTCATGTAGAGGTACACACAATTGCCTCTTCTTTTCGACTCCAGGCACCTCAACATAATTCCGCAATATAATTCCGTTATATAAATTATTAACATTAACATCAGCCTGCCGCCAACTCAGGTAGTCTTTTAGGTTCTCATCCGAGGGATAGAGCACAACTCTTCCATCGAAACAAGGTGGGCACTTAAGTTCTTTGTCAGGAAAATAAGTTTTCCAATTCATAACATACGCTGAGCTAAATAGACTTGCAATCTTTCGTCACTTTGGCCAAAACTTGATTATGATGTCTCGGAATTCGTCCATAACAGCAACTGCAGCACTGTTCATTACATTCAATGCTAGAGAGGATAAGATTAACGTTGTTTGTATTAAGTTTGTTAAAAAAAAAAGAAGTTGTATTATTTACCATTTGTATCATTGAGTTTATCGAAGTCGTGAACTTTGGTAAATTTGTGGAAACCTTTTCCATCGAGGCGAATAACAATCCATACATTCGGCATAAAATTGTGAAGTTTTATGAAATCGAAAATCATAAAAAACTATAATAAAATGATTTATTTAAAAAACAAAACAAATAATTTCTAAAATTGCTTACTCACAGCTGTCATCAAGCAAAAAAATTGTCAAATACCTACAGAAGAAGGTCTCTCTACGGATCAGAAATATGTACCTATTTATATTATTTTCTATACCTATATTATTATTATAAATATAGGTACCTACAAATATATTTTATTATATTTTTCAATTAAATAAGTATGTAGTCATTGATGTGGCAATGACTACATATTTATTAAATTGGAAAATATCTATCTACATTTATAAATACAAACCCCGTCGGCATAGCTTTTATATACAAAGTTTTCAACAAAAATACTGCTTTTCGACTTCTGTCCATTTACGTACAAACGATTTTGCTCGTATGTATAGGTGTAAAATTAAACCAGTTCCACTCAGTTTCCAAGCAACACCTCAACTCAACATTTATTTCATTACTTATGATATGACATTCTAAACAACATTTTCTATTATTCTTGCAACATTCTACTCTTCTTCGCAATTTTCTCTGCCAGCACATTGACAGCGACATCCAACGTTCAACAATCGCGTAATTTTATACTCATTGACGCCAGTACTATAGTGTTTATATACAAGGTTTCTAGTTCAATTTGAAGATTTCGGTCTCTGTATCAAAGCGTCAACTAAATTATTCGATGGGCATTTAAAAGGGTACTTTGCTATACAAACTGTAGTACTGTATGTATAGGAAGTAATTACCGTTGCAACGAGTGAGTACTAGTGCCGCTGCTTTCTCCAGATTGCATTGTATAAAGCTATTCGTAACGATGTTTTGAGTCACTAGAGGGCGTCACAGTCAAACGCATAGAGTACTATAGATTTTATATACAATGTCCTCTCATTGTAAATTCAGCTATCGGTTATTTTAAAAATCATTTGTTATGTCTAACTGGCAGTACCTCCCCCACCGAAAACAATCGGATCGGTTCAAAAACCACCCCATTTTATCCATATAATGATCTAATCGCTTAACATATGTCATTCTGTCAGCAAGCGGTGAAATGTCAAACAAAATCAAAACAAAAATAATTTTCTCACATTTGCGTCTTGCGTGAGCTTTTCATAATCTATTGTTAAAAAACTACGTAACTAGCCAGACTATTATAAAATTATACAATTGCATCTATTCCACCAACAAAAGTAGGTTAATTTCGAAGATGTGGCATTATGCATGCATCGTTTAGAAGACACACAAAGTCTCTGTTTACCTTGTTTGGTTTGGTTGTTTTCATTTGCTGACGTTGAACTATTATTTTGATATAAAACTATATTTTATTTAATATCTATAGCTTTCAATAAAGAATAGTCTTAATCAAAAAGAGTTATAAATCAACTTCAACACGATTGCATCAACTAAGCGATGACCAATATAATGCTTCCAGAATTTGGCTGAAGCTGAATAAAGTCGTTTTGTTTTAATTATTCTTATCTTGGTAAGTTTCCGACTCATGACATCATGATCCATGACTGATTTTATCTTTGGGTTTCACAGCACAAATTAAGCTCTAATCAACTGGTCAAGATGATGTCCAGCTCGGGCCATGTCATGACCCTGGCCAATAGCATCATTGGTGTGGGAATACTTGCTATGCCGTTTTGTTTTCAAAAGGTAAGAACTGAAAGCATTTTTTAAAGGTTCCACGAAAACTAAGTTTACTGTATTTTCTTAGTGTGGAATAATCCTGTCCATTGTTTTGCTGGTTCTAAACAATCTCATCACCAGGATTTCTTGTCATTATCTCATAAAATCTTCCCTTCTTACGCGACGGAAAAGCTTTGAGTTCTTAGGTAAAATCTTTAAGTTATCCAGATTCTGATTTCCTTTCCTAACCAACAACTTTCCTGTGTTTTCCAGGTTTCCACGCATTCGGTTCTTCAGGCAAACTTTTAGTTGAACTCTGCATCATTGGATATCTGATCGGATCATGCATTACATACTTTGTGGTTGTTGGTGATGTCGGGCCGCAGATTGTGGCTAAAATATTCGCCTTGAATGGAACCGATGGACTGCGAACGTGGGTCATGGTTTTAGTGACGCTCTTCTGCATTCTTCCGTTGGGAATGCTCAAAAACATTGACAGTTTGTCAGCGGTTTGCACAGCTTCAATTGGATTTTACTTTTGTCTGGTTGTGAAGATCATACTTGAATCAGAGAGACACATCCTTGCTAATGATTGGCAGAGTGAAATTGTTTATTGGGAGCCATCTGGTGTTCTGCAGTGTCTGCCAATCTTTAGCATGGCTTTGTCTTGTCAAATGTGAGTACTTTTGTCATTTGTTCAAATTTTGCATGATTGGATTCGATTAAGTTTGTCATGGGTGCTGATGGTAATATGGAATGATTAGCATAAAAAGTGACCAATCGATAGTAAACACTCAAAGCAGTTGTAAACTTAGGAAAACTAATTCTTGAGAAAGAAAGTTTAACTCTCCTGCTGTGCAAATTCTTGATTAATCGTTTTTTATCCCTTCTAACAAAACTTCTGATGCAGCCGTCTTCTGGTTCAATGCTATTGGATCTAATATTGTACCCTGACATTATTTATTGGGCTGTGTTTGTTACTTTTGTTTGTTGTAGTCTTTAGACTGCGCTCAGCTCACAGGCATCATCACAAAACAGGTTTTTTTTTACTTTTAATTTATGTTGGCTCAACTAGAGCGTGGTGCTCCTAGACCTTGCTTAATATGCCATTCCAGCCGGCTAGATCTCTAGCCTACCGTCACCAATTTTGCACTCCAAGTTGTCGGAGTTGTCCTTCTACCTGTTGGCTCCAACGAAGATGATGTCTGCCTTGGCTTCTTACTCCCTTTTGTTTGGCGTTGAAGACTTTACAAGCTAAAGCGTTGATTTCCATACGCTCTACATAGCCCAGCCATCTTAGTTGTTGAATTTTTTTGGCTAGGCTTAAGTCTCTGTACAGCACGTATAGTTCGACATTGTATCTTCTTCGCCAAATGTTTTTTCTCAGTTTACGCAGACAGGACCATAAATCGTTCGCAGCACTTTTCTCTAGAAGACCCCAAGTGAATTTTCATCCGATTCGGAGAGAGTCCAGACTTCTGCACCATATAACAAGACCGGGATGATGAGTGTTCTATACAGTGTCTCCTTGGTTGTTCTCGATAGAGCCTTATTCCGTAATTGCTTATTCAGCCCAAAAAAACAGCGATTAGCAAGAGTTAGTCTGCGCTTGATTTCAGCGCTGTACAAAAGTTACGCTCCTCCTTGCTGCTGACTCCACTGTAGTGAAAGTACCGGTTGCTGCTCGCTTTGTTCTAAGAGTCCCTACCACCCTTGACGGAACTGCAAGCATTTCGCAACTTCATCCTGATAAGGCGTATCAGTTTAGCAGGGATTTTAAAGTTAGACATGGCACGATACAGTTCAACTCTATTAACACTGTCGAAGGCTGCTTAAAAATCGACGAACAGGGTTCTTTAGAACAGGTCGGTTACATAAATATCCTTCTGTCGAGGAACCGAAAAGCTGACAGAAAATAGCACACGCAAGGCTTGTCGTCTTTGCTTTGTTACGTAAAGATGGCATTCCCTTCTGAAAAACCCGCATGTCTTTAAAGATCCTAGGTATAAAGTTTCGCTGTCCATTCGGTATACATCCGTTTAGTGTCCTCTTAACTTTTACCATGTCGCAGCAGGGACTTTCCCTAAAAATGTTTTAAGAAGCTCAAACAATCATTAAGATCTTCACTAAGCAACTCCACCAAACTGGAGTGTTGGTCATCACTGTTGGTTCCTCCTTCTTCTGTTATTCGAATGAAAACCAAGATCCCTAAGTTAACGCAAAATCCTTCTTGCCACTCTTACTATCTCCCAATCTCTTGGTCATGTGTGCTAGGTTTCCAAGAGTCAAAAAGTCGAGTTGAGAGAAGAAAACAAGCTTTATCTAATGCAACCACAAGATCGCGGCGCGGAGTGACAAATAACACTATTTTTGCCCTTTTTTGAATGTAACCAGTTCAAGAACTGTTCTTATGTGTAAATTGTTCACCGTTAGTGTGAAAGGGGCGTGTCATTTTACCTAGCCTAGACACTGTGGACTTTCATAGAACTCTCAAGTTGATTAAGATGACCCAGTTTTTCAATAAATTTTGTTTTTTCAGGCAACTTTTTGAGGTTCTTGAGAGTGTAAACAATCAAAGCCTTGAGAAACTGAATGGAATCATCAAAGAAGCAACATGGATATGTACTTTGGTTTACATTGCAGTTGGATTCTTCGGATACGTAGCATTTTGCACACAAACTTTTTCAGGTAAGTTTCTTCCAAAATCATCTTTATTTTTACCTAAAAATTCTGTTCTTAGGAAATATCCTGATAAACTTTACACCTTCGTTTGGCAGTGATGTGATTAAAATTGGATTTGTTTTATCCGTGGCTTTTAGTTTCCCTTTGGTCATATTTCCCTGCCGAGCTAGCATCTACTCGCTTCTGTACAGAAGAGTGAGTTTATTTGTATTCCCCAAGTAGTTTCATATGACATTATTCCGTTCTTCTTTAGGGTCATGCTGACACAACAGGTTATATCCCTGAAACTCGTTTTAAAACCATCACTGCATTCATAGTGATGGGGTCGCTTTGTATTGCTTTATTAATCCCATCAATAGAACTGGTAATAGGACTCGTTGGATCCACAATAGGAATTGTAATTTGCATTATATTCCCTGCTGCATGTTTTCGAAAAATCTCCAAAAAAGACTCCACCGAAAGAACTCTTGGCCAAGCGATCATCGTAGGAGGCTGCTGCTTGATGATACTTGGCACATATGCAAATTTGAGTGCCATCGACGAGCAGCGCTCTGGCACGAGTCACTTAATTATTGAGAGCATCACAAGAGCTCCCACACCTCTGACAATAATAGAAAATAAATTTGATCAGCCGATCAAGGAAGTTGTCAAGGATATTCCCTTGCAGAATCTCTCTTTAGATATAAATCTGCTTCCGGTTGATTCGAAACCCAAAGAAAAGATGCCACAGCTTGTAAAGCCGAAGGCAAAAATAAGCCCACCATTGCCTGTGGATGAAATAGAGGCACAACCAGTAGTGCCTCCGAAAGCAAAAATAAGCCCACCATTGCCTGTGGATGAAGTAGAGCCAGTAGTTGTTAAACCAACTGAAAAAAGTAACCTGATGGTGGAACCAACTCGTTTGGTTGCAGAGCCACCAGTTGAAAATAAACAGCCACTCAAGTCAGATGCAATTGCCAACGAAGCAATCAAAAATGAAGACAAAATAGCCGCCGAAGAACAGCAACAAAAGTATGGTGAGAACAAGGAACAACTTGAAAAGGCTCAGAAGGAATTGATAAAAACAAAAGAACTTTTCGAACGTAAGGTCGACGAACTCAAAGAAGAACTGGCCAAACAAAACAAACGAACCCAAGATTTGGTTGTGGAAAAACTTGGTGAAGTTGTTGAAAAGGTTGAAGAAATAGAACGGGAGGTTCATAAGGAGAACAAGAAGGAAGAAGAGCAAAAGCCAGTAGCAGTAGCAGTTGAACAGGTTTCGCTGCCCAAAGCTTCTGTTCTTGGAATCCTAACAGACAACAACTATTATAAGGGAAATGAAACCAAAGAGGTTGAGAAGAACACTGTCATTGAAAATGTGCCTCAAATAATGGATGCAGTCGTACAAAAGGTTCCCGACGCTGGTGCTATTGGAAAGGATGCCCGAGTCCCATTGCCGTTACCATTGCTGATTAATGCATCACAAAGCGATGTAAATAAGGACAAAGGAACACAAAATGTTGAACCAACTGATTTGAAGAAAGAAGCTGCAGAAATTCCCAAGCAACAATCTCTGAAGCCATTAGAGATAAAAATCGCCGATGTGCTTAAGAGCAAACTGCCTGTAGATGAAGACGAATCGAAGGTGAAAGCTATAAATAATTCTGAAGCTTCACCTAAGATTCTGCCCACAAAAGAGGAAGACAAGGACAAAGAAAACATAGAAGCAATACGCAGAGAAATTCTTGAAGTAAACAAAGATCGCTTGGATGTGATTACGACCGCAAAATCTCCCCGTGAGAAGAGAAGTGTTTCAAATATAAATTTAGCTGATTTAGAAGACAAGTTGCAGGAGCAAAATTGCCTAAGTGAAGTCAAAGAGAAAACCCTTTTGGCTCACGGTGGATTAGATGTCAAGCTTCAAGGATTGGGACGTGATTTGAAATCAGCCAAAGACGAAGAATAGTTTTCGAGATAACCAAAGAACAAATGAAAAGTTATAGTTGTTTTTTTCATCTGGTCAGGATTTTAGTCTTGTTTTCATTTATTTTTGTTGTCTTTTTTCTCTCATCACATCAACCCTAGAGACTGAGATTTAATTTTTAAGCACTTTGATAACACGAGTTCGACTTTAGTTTGCATTTAATATTTTGAAAGACATTCGAAACTAACAAGCAAGTATTCATTGATGTAATATCTGCTCACAGTAATGTTATGATAGGCATTTAAAATAAAAATATATTGTAAAAAAATTTAAAAAGCTTTCTTAGAAATTTTGTTTGCTCCCCTTTTGTCCTTGAAACAGCATCAATATGCCAAGGCATTTACTACAACATTTGCGGCTGGATTTTTAACACTCTTTCTGTTAATTTGACTTTAAGAACTCCCTGTTTGTTTAAATTTGTATCGTGCTACTACTGCAAATTCTCGATAGGTCTTCGGTTTAGGGGTTGTTGAAGGTAGTCCAGGTGCTGGATAGCCGAAAGGTACCTGAGTTTCCTTCTCACGAACTAGGATCAGTAGGAAATATATGCTCTGAAGATCTACCTCCAACATGATCTACATGTCATGCACACTACTCACAAGCTGGTTATGAAAGGGAAAAGTTGTGATGAAATACGCAAAATATGCCTCGGATGACCATTTAACCAACCACCCCCCCAAACGAAAAACGGACAACGAACGTGAGTACGATAAGCAGGCCGTGCAAAGCCGAACAGCTAGCCGAGTCCCTCGCCAGTTTCCAAGCTGATGTAATAGCCAGGAGATGCGACGGGATGGGACGGATCTGACAATTCCAGAAGACTGTAATTTCTATCACGGATAATTGCCACCTTGATGGGAGATCTATTGCGAAGTCAGCGAAAGAGTGATAACGATCTGCTTAAAAGCCAAATTCCACCACCTAAGCCTAATAATCGCCCATGCCCCTAGAGAAGAGAAACACGACGATAGCAAAAAAAAAAAGTTTCTACGAGAACCTAGCCGAAACCTATGACACTGGTCATAGGTTTCGGCTAGGTCCCAAACATGACATTAAAATCCTCTTGGGAGACTTTAACCCGCCAGTAGTGACCCACCTGTCTGTAAGACCAGGTTTCAATGTTGTTCATATGGGCCCTTTATTGATGTCACCAATGGCACTGGCGGGTTAATGCCAAAATTGGGAGGAAGGACATTTTTGGTAAGACGAAAAACACAGCCAGCACGACACCACTTCCGATAACGGATTCAAACTCATCGATTTTGCAGCGGCAAAAACATTTTGCTGAGCAGCACATGATTCCCATGTCCCGACATCCACAAGGGCATATGGCGATCTCCAGATGGTCGAATCTGCAACAAAATTTAAAAAGGTTGCGATTGATGGAAGACAAAATTTTCATGTATTAACAACCGTGGAAAGCTTAAAAGTTGTACCCTTACAACGGCTCGTTCATCATTTATGGACAACTTTTAATGGATGTCCACAACGATGTCAATCTTTTACGTCTTTTTTCAAAACCTGCCCCACTGCTTCAACTTACAGGGGTGAAGTTTCAAGGGTGAAATTACAGGGGTGAAATTACCGGGGTTGGAATTACAGGGGTGAATTTTCAATTGTGAAATTACAGGGGTGAATTTCCAAGGGTGAAATTACCGGTTGTGAAATTACAATGGTGAATTTCCAAGGTTGAAATTGCAGGGGTGAAATTACCAGGGTTGAAATTACAGGGGTGAAATTACCGAGGTGAATTTTTAAGGGTGTAATTTCCAAGGGTGAAATTACAGGGGTGAATTTCCAAGGTTGAAGTTGCAGGGGTGAAATTACCAGGGTTAAAAATACATGGGCGAATTTTCAAGGGTGAAATTACAGGGGTGAATTTCCAAGGTTGAAATTGCAGGCGTGAAATCACCAGGGTTGACATTACAGGGGTGAATTTTCAAGGGTGAAATTACAGGGGTGAATTTCCAAGGGTGAAATTACAGGGGTGAATTTTCAAGGATGAAATTACCAGGGGTGAAAATACAGGGGTGAATTTTCAAAGGTGAAATTACAGGGGTGAAATTACCTCTGTTGAATTTTCTACTGTGAAATTACAAGGGTGAATTTTCTAGGGTGAAATTACATTGGCGAATTTTCAAGGTTGTAATTACAGGGGTGAATTTTTAAGGGTGAAATTACAGGGTTGAATGTTTAAGGTTGAAATTACAGGGGTGAAATTACAGGGGTTGAAATTACAGTTGAGAATTTTCAGGGGTGAAATTACAGGGGTGAAATTACAGGGGTGAATTACCAAGGGTGAAATTACAGGGGTGAATTTCCAAGGGTGAATTTACAAGGGTGAATTTTCAAGGGTGAAATTACCGGGGGTGAAATTACAGGGGTGAATTTCTAAGAGTGAATTTGCAGGGGTGAGATTTTAAGGGTGAAATTACGGGGGTGAATTTCCAAGGTTGAAGTTGCAGGGGTGAAATTACCAGGGTTAAAATTACATGGGTGAATTTTCAAGGGTGAAATTACAGGGGTGAATTTCCAAGGTTGAAATTGCAGGCGTGCAATTACCAGGGTTGAAATTAAAGGGGTGAATTTTAAATCGTGAAATTACAAGGTTGAATTTACAGGGGTGAATTTTCAAGGGTGAAATTACAGGGGTGAATTTCCAAGTTGAAATAGCAGGGCTGAAATTACCAGGGTTAAAATTACAGGGGTGATTTTTCAAGGGTGAAATTACCTTGGTTGAAATTACAGGGGTTAATTTTCAAGGGTGAAATTACAGGGGTGAATTTACAGGGGTGAATTTTCAAGGGTGAAATTACAGGAGTAAATTTTCAACGATGGCTTATGGGATCTGTCCACTATTTAGGCTATTTCCTTTTTAATGTGCAACTGCGCCAACCGGAATTATTGCGCAATAAAACCAGTGGCGTAGCTTGGTCTTCGGGGCCCTTATGAAGTTCGTTTTAAGACCCCTCCCTACCACGACGGACGGAAGATTACAAATCCTTGAACACAATCGATGGTCTTCAAGAAATGATGCATTGCTCGCTATATAAGAAGCAATTATTCTTTAATAAGATTAATTAACAGTAAAAAACGCTTACCGTGAGTTGTAAACTTATCACTTCCGAGTTTGTAAGCTCTAAAAATTCCATAAGTGTGAAAATCGCTTTTACACTTAAAAATTTTTCTCTTCCAACATACAGATTGCGTATAAGTTGATAAAATTAGAGTAAATCACTTTAGAGAGCTGTTTACACGAGTAATTTTTTTCAGAAGTTGCTTACGTGAGTAACATACGTAATTAAAACTTACATATGTGTAATCTTAGCCTTAAAGCTACCGTTCGAAGAGTTTCATTTGTCTTTGATAGGGCTGATATCGCGTCAGCTATGCCCCTGAAAAAACCCTTAATAACATCGAATATTGCTCAAAAATATTGTGTGGTGAAGATCCACATCAAACCACTATCCTCTACCTTCTACCACACACAATTGAAACAATTGGCTTAACCTTAAGAACCATGAACTTTAAAATTTATCACTAGCTAGTTCAATTAAAAACTAATTTTTGATTGAAAATAAAAAAATTACAATTACTGTCAGCTGTTGAAAAAATCATTTCCTCAAACTTTTCGGAACTTTCGGTATAAAATGTGGAACTCAAAAGTAATGTACCTAACTCCTTCAAAAATGTCCTTCATTGCAACAATTGTTTTCATTTTAGTTTTTCAAAAATCAAGAAAATAGCCAACATAAACGTAATCGGTCCAATTTCCCAGTAAGTCCTTAAGAACTTGATCCAGCTTTCACATACAAAATAATCCTTTTTACATACAATTTATTTGTATTCCTCGTTCTTCTTCAGAATTTTGAATTCACTTCTGCAGAGCTCTATCCTCGAAGGCGTCGCACAGAATTCTACTGCCAACCGTCAATTCCTGAAGAATTCCAGAGTCGCAATTTCGAACATCCTCCCATCCTCGACTCTCCCGATCCTCTTTGGAACGAAGAACATAGAAAAGAAAGAAAAATAATCCCACCGCAAAACTCTGAGACGCGTATCGCCCGGGACAGTTATTTTTCTTAAAAAAAACGCACTCTTGGTCAAGAAGGAGTTGTTTCTGTTTGATAAAATATTTTTATTGTAAATTATCTTAAAATTAAAAAAAAAATATCAATCAACACGATAAATAAAGCAAGAAGTGATGTGTGTGTTACATAAAACAACTCTTAAGCTACGAGCACACGGCATATAAAAGCCGCAAATGTTTGCGACTCTGACGTCAATTTTACGTCATCATTTGCGATTCTTGGTCGCACATCGTCTGAACACCCCTTTGGGACAGTCCGCATATGCTCGCAAACCATGTGCGGATGATGTGCGACAACCAAGTCGCACATTAGTTTGCGACTTTTTTGCATATCGTGTGAACACTCTTGCAAATTAATTGTGACAATTTGCAGCCATGTGCGAGCATTTGCGGTCATCCCAATCATTTGCAACTACACGAAAACAGGACATCGCAAATGCATTGATGTGCGATCAAATATCAGCTGACATTCTCTGTTTTATAAGGAGAATATTGAAAAAAAAATAATAAAAAGACAAATTTCGATACAAAATTACTAAAATGGGTAGTTGATGAGATGGTATTGACTGGAATGCGGAAAAGATATTGCATAGACCGAAAATTGTCGCCTGTAGCCAAGAACCGGAGAGTCAGCAGAAATGCAAGATCGCATGTTTGTATCCGCTTTTTGAATCCGCGGTCCTACCAAGGAAAGCAAATGGTCAAATTGATCGGCCGACATACGAACAAAACCGTGATACAATTCTGGTGCATTAGAACGTAGTTCCAGCATCAATTTAGCGCAAAAGCCTTCTGTCTGGCGATGAAGAAGCCAATTTTTTGTCCACACACTACGAACCCGTTTAATTTTTTTAAACTCAATTCTTCGCGGCTTTCATTTTCTTCGTCATTTTCTAGCATATCCAATGCCAAAATAGCAATAGAAGCCCACTTTTTTTTCGACATTTTGAATAATTAAAGCACTTTTTAATATTCGAGATTATAGCCACGTCAAGAATCCCAAGCCAAATACACAAAACACAAAGTTTCACAAATGTTCGCAAACCTGCATATGACTGGAAATTGATGATATGCGGATATTGTTGTACATCGTGTGAACACCTCGCATATAGACCAAAACATTTGCGATCAGATTTGCGAACACATGATGTGCGACGCCTTGATCGCAAATGCATTTGCGACTTTTGGGACAGAATTTGCATATCGTGTGAACACCCCTATATGCACGTTTGCGAGCACTGATGTGGGTATAGAATTTGCGATATGTTTGCGAGTTTTTACGTGACGTCAGAATCGCAAACGTTTGCGGGTTTTCATATGCCGTCTGCTCGTAGCTTTATTCCTAAATAACTTGATTGGATATCTCAAGTCTTACAACTGGGATTTCTCGAGCTCATTTTGTGGTTCGGACAAACATCTATAATGACTATAAGTAACAAACAGTTTCGATACAAACTAAAAAAAAACAAAACACTGAATTGAATGTGTGTCCTCCTTTCCAGCTTAAAACACAAATCTTTTAAAGGTGTCGTCTCATTTATATAAAAAAGTGGAGTATTTTAATTAATTTTGTTATAGCCATAATCATGTATCTCGTGTGGCAGTTAAATTGTATTCAAATCTAAAGTTCGTTCGAAACGGCTCGAGATTTACAATAAATCGCCTCCTATATGATGGAGATCATGAAGGACCTGTGAGGGAAACAAAGGATGATTTTATTAATGAAAAACTGGCATTTTGTGTGTTTCATATAATTACCTCTAGTATTGTGGCAATGCTCCAGGCTTGCGTCCGACATGAGTCGGCACAGAAGGCTCCATTTTCGTTAGTCAGCTCAGGTAGTCCTCGCCACGGAGAAGTTTGAATTTCTTTTAAGTGGACTTGAAGGATTTGCCTGAGAGGAAATACAAAGAAAAAAAAAATAGATTTAAAGAGCCAAGAGTGTTGAAACAAACTTTTTACCATGTTTCAGCAATAGTCTCGGGTAGATATCCACATTTCTTGGCGAAAATCAATCTCGCTCTTAAATAATAACCAATTGGCCAAACCCATTCGGGTCCTTGGTGATAGTTTGCCCCGTGTGCAATTGTTGCATCTCCTGAATCATTGCTATTATCATAATTGCCACGATAATTCCAATCATCTGGATCGAGAGTCTTCATTCCTAGAGGTCCTAGTAGGTGCTTTTTCGCAACTTCAAGTGCCTGCCAAGCATTGAATGGATTGAAGATTTCTGGAGCAACAACCATGGAAATGGGGAAATTGCAGCGCAGCTGGAAGTCAGTCCATTTTTGGGTTGCTCCTAAAGAGTCCTTATAAATCAGCTTCTTATTAGCCAAAGGACCTCTCTCTTCCTTGGTAACGAAGAAATATTTCTCAAAGTTCTCATGAATGCGATCAGCCCATTCGCCATAGGTCCATGTTGTTTTCTCGCCTAAAAACAATTTTTTTTTAGTAAGTTACCAAACATACAAAGATACCCTATTTTTTACTAACCATTCTTTCCATAACGCTCTACCGATCTGTGTGGAATCAAAGCATCTTTACTCAGTTGTTCCATAAATCTTAGGGCCGCAACTTGAAGCCCAATCAGTTCTACGGCTGATCCATCACGTGGTGTTATTGGCCTTCCTCTGTTATTGGCCTTCTCCGATGAACCCATTTTGTCCATCCAAGTACCGCAGTTAGCAGCATTTCCACCAAACACAAAGCCCGTATCTGGGCTAACACCAATTTGATTGTTGAAGCCTTTGTCCTTCATGTGAGCATCGATTTCGTAACCTGCATTACGTTCGCGGTATTGTAGTCCTTGGAAGTGAACGTTCAATGCCTCTTGCATTACATCGTACAGGAACTGATCATTCTCACCGGGTGAGCAATGTGGAGAATCATCTGTTGGGAAGATCCTTGACACCCTATCACGCAAAATTTCCTTGCCCTTAGGGGCTTCGTTGACGTATTGCTTGATACTATGGAACCACCACCAGACAGCGTCACGACAGTTATATCGGGGATTAGCTCCACCATCAAGTAAATTGGGAATTAAACCGTGACGCAAACATTCACCAAATCCAATAATAATATAACGAGCTTCATTGAATCTTCCTGTAAGGAAGAGGTTACCACGAAGACCAATAAAGGTGTCACGACCCCAGCAACGCATGTAACCCGTGGAGAAGTGTGGAAGACCAGCTGAAAGAGTAACGCACTGTTCTGGTGGTGGTGGTGGCATAATACTCGGACTGAATTTAGGTAAGTTGGCAGACTTGCATATTGAAAGGAATTGAACTGTGGCAATACCCAAGGACTGTGCAAAGTTACTTCCTCTACGAATAAAGCTGTCGACCAAATATAATTAATAAACAAGAATCCTTTCGGAATAACCAGCTATAACACTCACTCAGGCATCAAGGAAAACGCATGCTCAACCAAAATATGATAGACCCCGTTCACAATGGCATCAAAGTAGCACGGAATCAAATACCTCGGGATAGTCTTCATTGGTTCAAAGGCAAGCCTCAACCACTTGGCTAGCTTCTTGCAGTCTTGGAATCGCCTCAATCGTTGCGATATGTAGTCTTAAAAAAAAAATCCAAAGTCAAATAAATTAACAAACCTTTAATTTGAACTACCAACCCATCATCCAGTCGCCATGTCTGAGGTTATCGCACAGTGGATGACCCAGATCGTTCTTTGGAGCGATCTCACTCAAAATCGACACAAAGCCCTGAAGACCACAGTATACCAAAGGACCATAGCCAGGAAGATCATATGCAGCTCCTCCAAGACCAAGATCCTTTTCCTCTTGATCACAACTGAACAAAGCCCGATTTAGATCAACTAAGTCCAGATTCGAGACAATGGTTGCCAGCTCAGCATGAATAGGACCCATTTGGGTTCCTAACGCGGTTACGATTCCTTGAAGTTTTTCAAAGCTTGGACGAGTTGCTGGATTTAAGGACACCCTGATAGCAACAATAGCTCCTGGTTTTAGATTTTCAAAGTGAAGCTGCGTCATGTTGCCATCAATGATTGGTTCCTTTGAGAAGACCTTCGATTGAGCCAGCGAAATGTGTTCATGAATATGCAAATGGAAGTGATCCAAGGCATTGATATATTTATCGTTCTTCTTAAATGGAGATGGACGATCGAATGGTTTTGAACCTTTATTGTAAACTTCCGCTTCTAAAATGATTTCGTCAAGAAATCCTTCGAATCTAAGTGGACGAACTTGAGTTGGTCCAGCATATGGATCAGGATAGTTAAAAGCTGTATGAGCAACAAGAATAACACTTTCGTGGGTTTTAGGCGAGTGTCGTGTTATGGCAACGATGTTTGGGTCCATTTGATCAACATAAACTTGGTTGAAACCTTCTTCCGCAAGTTGACCATGAAGAAGATTCAAAGCTTTTTTCGCTGCGATAATGCCAGTTTGGGCAGAGACAGCGCTTCCCCATTCTTGATATTCACGTTGCTCATCAACAACATGGATCTGGAATATAACGGCGCACATAAATAAAAAGGGACAATTTAAAATGAATAGAACTTACGTGATGGGGAACCAACTCATCGTATCCCCGATTGCTTCCAGTTGCGCAGCACGCCATGGAAACCAAAGCAGCTGAAGGCAATAAGTCGTAAACCGATCTCTTCTCAATAGGTGAAGGATTGTCATGAGTCAGGTCCATAAATAAAGCATGAGCAATATTGGGTGCCAAATGACGCTTGGGTGAGACATGGAAGGCTCCGACGGGCTGACCTCCGTACCGATAGACCAACCTTCCTTCTTCATGCGAGTCCCATGCTGATTGGGCTTCTCTTATAAGAGAAGTTATTCCCAAGCGATTGACGAAAACGTTATCCGTAGCATCAGAATTTGTGAATAATTCAGCTACCACATACAAATCGGGATTGACTTTTCTTGCAGCGTCCAGGAGATACTCAGCCACGTGCAGGGGAGTTGAATGGCAATTGTCCAAACGGACACCATCGAATATCTTTGCCGTGATTTCAACATACTTCCTCATGTGTTCCCACAAATACGGACTATCCTCAGGTTTTTCACCATAGCGCAGCTTTACACTATCACCCCAGGCAATCAGTTCCCTCTTAAGGTATACATTGGCGCGACCAGGTTGCCGTTCGGCGAAATCCTTCAAAGGATCAGTAGATCCCATAACCCAACCATTATGAGCCATTAAATATTTTCCATCGTTGCCGTACATGCGCTCTTCAATTTCTGCCGGAGTTCGTCTTTCCACCACGAGGTGAGTAAAATATTGCATAAAGACAGGGTACTTATCTGAAATAACCCTGACTTTAGGACCATCTGCTTGAACTCGCTCGTATCGCACACCAGCAAGGCAGTTTTCCACAGCATAGTTCAAATACTCCCATATCTCAGTTGCTGCATGATCGTTCAAAGAAGTCAAATGTTGACGGAAAGAATCAGTGCACTTTCGAATGCGTGACTCCTCATCAAAGCAATCAGCATGGAAAGTGTTGAAAATTTCCAAAGCCAGTTGCATGTCGATGGATGACTTGAAACGTCTATATTCGGGATCTTGAATCAAATCTACCTCTCGGTGACGTTCTCCAGATGGGAATTTTTTACCAGGTGGTGGTCTGCTTCGGACCATTTGGTCGAAATCATTCACAATCTTTGTAATATCACATTGGTATAACTCGTGAATGTTTGCCTGTGGAAGGTAGTTGGTCTTGAGTTGGTGACGCAAGGCATCCAAATGGCTTTCTTGATCAATAATTTTCGGAACTCCAACGTGTTCAAGTAGACCTTCTTCAATATCAGTTCCAACTTTAACTAGAAGAGCATCGATCAAAAATGCTGGTCTCAAATATGGACAAGTGTAGCAAGAGTATGTGCCATCAGGATGATCTGCAAGCCAGTTGGACTCGTTAGCAGTGTGATTTACAACAATATCGCAAATCGAAGCAATCTGTAAGAATAAAAAATTATTAAAATCCGACCAGTTGAAAAAAAAGTGTTCCGACTTACTCCCCACTCTTGGCGTAACTTTTTGATCACTTTGTCAACATCCTCAAAAGATATCTTTCCCTTGATCCCAAAGTGAGAATTCACTTTGAGTTGATCGCGCAAAGAATATGCTGAGTGAGATCCGCCCAGCTCTTGGATTGGTGTAAAGTGAACAACGTTGTAGCCGGATTCTTTTGCAACTCTTAACTTTGCCTCCCATGTATCAATTGGCCCCAAGCACTTTGAGAGCACAGTTTGACAACGAATCGAGTTCAAAGGAATGACTTTCTGTGCACCTGGTGGCCCAACATGAAGAGTGGGCTCAACTTGAACGTAGAGAGATCCACATGGTTCCTTTGTATCACTGAAAGAAACGAAAAACAAAATTTAGTTGTTTCAAGGATGTGCAAGGATTATGAATCTAGTTTTGGTTAGAAAGATTTAAGTGACCGTTTATTTAAAAAAAAAAACCGTTAATCAACTTAATTCACCACAAACATAGGAAAAGAGACGGTTTTTCAATCGACGCTGATGGCGGCCTGTGGCGGCCATGTTGTTTTGGTGACAATTCACAATGGCAAGTCACATGATTAAGTAGCACGTCCATATGATAAAGTTTAATTATTATCAATATGAGTGTTAATCCCAAAATCTACCCGTCCTTTTTGAAAAACCCAATAGACTTAGTGGGCCCTGATTTTCGCGTTCGAGTAACGGAATTTTTGAATACTTAGATCCGTTATGTTTGACTTATTAAATATAGGTCCTTCTAATCATGAACCCGAGAAGATTCGGTAGTACTACGAACAAATCAATGATATTGCTCTCGTTTCGAACAATCAAAATTTTCGAAAATTTTTGGCCAACACGAAAACTTACCTATCTTTCTCTTTAAAAAAGAATCGGAAGGTTCCAGAGATGTTCACCTTAACCTCAGCATAAGCATCAATATCCACAACATGAACATATTGGTTTTTTGGCGAAGTAATTTGCTTTCCGTATTTCGAGTGCCAATCAACAACTCGGTTATCGGTGCGAATGAACTCCTTTTTACCTAAAAATATCAAAAAATTCATAAAAGAAAGTTTTTAAGGAGTTGCAATTAAATTTTACCTTCCCCAGGATAGTTTGTGTAGAGGACAATCTCCTTTCCCAGTAAAGATACATCTGGGTTAATTCTTAGCACCGAACCACGTTTAAGGCGGAAGAGGCTGCTGTCCAAATTGCCCTTTTGCAGGGATATGGATACTATTTCATGGTCAGTGCCCATTTCAAGAGAGTCAGAAGAGTTCTGAAATAATAAAATGAAGCTATAAATATAAAAAGCCCAAACATGCTATTTTGGTGTGTGAAATTAATTGGAACTGCATTCAAAAATAAGTATATTTTCTTGTATTTTTGAATGAAAATCTACAGCAGACCATGTAACAGGTACAGTATCCAACATTAAGAGATTTTAAGAGTACACCTTAAAGTTAGAACACCCAAAGTAAATCAAAAATCTTGAGTATAGTAGCGTGCCTGTCCAAAAACAACATGAGACCGCAGTATGGGAGGATGGTTCTTCTTTGCTTCCGTTTTGACGACTTTTTTTGGTGTTAGCACCAAAATATTGATGGTAGCGGAAGATATCACGACCCTAACGGAAACTTCAGACATACCGCCAACGATAGTCAAAAAACCTCCAAAATTATTGTCGTTTTTGGCACTGAGAGGTAAGCAAACTATTATCACACTTCATTAACCAATTATTTAAACCGGCGTTTTTCTACTTAACATAATTATGTTTCTATAAGCTGCATCTTAGACTTTTAAAAAAGTTATAGCCCGCTACCCTACATTATCATGAGGGAACTACTTCAGCGAAAGTCGCAACTTCTTCCAGAACAGACACGCTTGGAGCTGTATTACAATTTACAACGTTCAACAATAGTTGAATTAATATAAAAGAGACTTGAAAAGAACACTTTCAAAAATTGCTTGGAGAGGTCAACATTTAATTTGACGATCGACAACCCATAGACACAATCTCAAAAATTTTCAAAACGAGAATTAAGCTACTTCACTTTAACTACCGACCCTACTAAGATACAGAACAAAATCTGAAGTGCTATATATTTGCAACATAAGTTATACGGGGAATATATTTCACTTCTCAGGAACTTGCCCTATTCTTGGGACAATTTGACGTGCTCACTGGGAAGAAGCTTGTAAGATTAAAAGGAGCCTTTGCTTAAAATGTATACCATCTTATTCCAACATGAGTCGTTTGTGACAAACTACATAATTTCATAAGAATTTTTCTTACACAATTCACCCCTTTGTGGGTGTTTTTGACGGTAATATTAAGTCAATTTTGATCCATTGTAAGTTATAAAAAGGTTTTTATTTAAATTACGCTCCAAAAACTGGCGAGGTAAAAACTAAGCACTAAAGCAGTTTCATTCTTTACAGAAAATGCAAAATACATTTCTTTTAAACTTATTCTGAGTGGCCTTATTTTTTGAAAACATTCCAAAGGCGTTTTCCACGCCTTATTAATTGCTAAGACAAAACCGTTACTACGGGTTAGTGACACTCGATTCTTTCTACAAAATAACACGTAATTTGAATTTTTAAAAATCAGACATTGAATGAGAATGGAAATTTCGGGAATTTTCTTGCGGGTATTTTAACAATTCTTTTACCACACCCTGCTACGTGACTAAGGATTATATGATAAATCTTCTTTAATTTGTTTGCTTTAAAACCGATCTGATATTTAGTGAACATTGGAAAATGAATGCTGATTAAGACTTTTGACCAAAACTTGTGTTCCAAATCATTGCTAAAAAAAATATAAAACTAGCTCTAATTGTATAAGTCATGCGTAAAATAACACCTAAATCCGCATAGTTGAGTTTTAACTAATTTTATAAAAATCACGCCCCTAAAAGTAGGAGTGTTATAAAACTTTAAACAAAATTTCTTTTAAGTAAATTTCATATTGAGTACGATTTGAGGCGATTGTGGGAATATTTTTAGACTTATTTTACTGGTTCAAGAACTTAGACTTGTACTGTTCTACATACATATTTATACCAAATAAGCTATCTATCTCAAAAATTGCAACCCTTACAGATCATATAGACGTAGGGCACCGCTTAATCTACTCGACTTTTTATTTTGAGTAAAAATAAATCTACTTTTCAATACTTAACGTTTCTCTACACAAACACAACTCCACACTAAAAACTACGAGTATATATGTATATGTAGGTACCCATTCTAGGGAATAGGGCTTAAAAAACTTTTCTACAAGTTCGAGGCAGCAGCTTTTGAAGTAAAAACTGATGATGTCTCTTACACTGGACAGCTTAGAAAAATAACCAAGAATGTGACAGAAGCGTGCCCAATCGAATGATTCAATAATTTACTGTTCTTAGGGTTAATTTCTTGACCCATATTATTTTAATCAAAATAGACAACAACTGTTCATTCATTCAGAACATGATACCTTGTTTACAGCTTACGCTCAACGCTCAGTTATTTATCATTTATTCATGAAAAGTCATACACTCCGTATCATTGGATGAAGGACTCGTTTCTTAAAATTATTTTTACTTGCTCAATAGGGCAAGTATTGGTTTCGTGCAGAAAAAAAAATCGAGGTTTTAATCAAACATGACATTACGATGATAGAGAAGCCCAAAAAAGTGGTTTTCGCCATACCGTCCGTCGGTCTGTCTGTGCGTCTGTGCGGATGTGCGCTTTTTCACGTCATGCTACAGCTTAAACCGCTTGACGGATTTTCTTCAAACTTGATATATAGTAGTTTGAAGAAAAACGGTTGTCGAGGTTTTTTTTATTTCGTTTTAGCCCGGCTAAAACTGGTACCTTTCAAGTAACGGTTTTTTTCAATTTGAATTTTCTCGAAAACGGCTCTAACGATTTTGATGAAACTCAAAATTTAGCTTACTTTAAACATTTCTAACAAAACTGCGTTTTCCGCTTTTGGCTCAAATAGTCCTAACGAAAATCAGGTTGTAACGGCTTTTTTTCAAATAGCCATAAGTTCACAACGGCTTGATTGAATCGACTCAAATTTCGTTTGACATAGTTTTTTATAGTTTTCTATAGGATGGCTTTATAAATTTTTCACTGAAGCTTTTCTAAATGGTGGCTTCCATACAACGAGCCGATAAGTTTTAGCCAACTTTTTTTGGTTTTTTCTAAATTGCTCAAAAATGGCTCTAACGATTTTGTTTAAACTTTGTGTGTTATATTCTTTTAGTGTTCTTAAGAGAACTGCGTTTTTAGTTTTTGGCTAAAAATGCAAATAACGGAAATCTGGTCTTGACGTCTTTTTTTCAAATTGACATAAGTTCTCAACGGTTGTATCGATTTCAAACAAACTTTGTTTGGTATAGTTCCTTACAACTTTCTATCAGATGGCATTGCATTTTTTCCAGTTTCTCTTATTTAAATAGTGGCTCCCATACAAAGAGCCACTAGGTTTTGACCAATTTTTTTGGTATTTTCTAATTAACTCAAAAAAGGCTCTACCGTTTTTTATTAAACTTTATATTGAATATACGAGTACATAGAATGTTTTGAAGAAAACTGCATTTAAGTTTTTGGCTACAAATGATAATAACGGAAATTTTGTTTTAACAATTTTATTAATTTGGCCATAATTGGACATTTTTATATCATTTATAGCACCCAAAAGATGACATCATTGTATATGAAATCTATAGTAGTCTTGGGAACGAGTAAGAGATAACGGGGCTTGGAGACACATAGATGTCGCTGATAATTATCACATATTTAAACCTTTCCACCTACATTTTCTCTCCAAAACGAGAAATTTGAAAAAAAGGTTTGGAGGCTCACGGTGTCGCCACGCCACAGTCGATCCTGCTATCCATATTACTATAGATTTCATATACAATGATGACATCTAAATTTTAAAAATTCAAAGGTTTCTTAACGTAAGCTCCCGCTCGGGTTTTCCAGTTTTAACCAAAATTTTGTAGTTTTCCCCAAATTTTTCAAACATCAGGAGTTCTTCATATTGCTCGAAAACTTTATTTTCATCGTACTATTGCACCCACAGAGCAAGTACGTGCGATCCAGTCGTGCATTTTATTTACAATGTTTTCAGTTTTTCTTCTTGTTTTGTTTACTTTTGCCGGTGTGCTTTGGATTTTGTTTTCAAATTGACATTTTAGAAAATATCTATTCAATCGTTTTCAATTGAGTTGCGTTGAATTTCTTTTCACATAATTTGCAACCTCAATTTCGTCCAAATAACAAAAAGATTCGAAATCTGATTTTGTAGGGAAAATGAAGTTGAATTTGGAAGTTTGGTACGAAATGACATCTTTTGAAGTAATAAAAACGTACATATGTATGTAGGTATGTATAAGGTTGAAGAAAATCCGACAAACTTTTTATCCTGACCAAGAAACTGGGGTTGGTAACGTTTGCCCCAAAGCATAAGCCCCAAACGAAAATCCCCAAACGCGAAATCCCCAAAGTAAAATCCCCAGCCCCGAAATCCCCAAAGAAAAAATCTACAAGCCGAAAATCCCCGAACCGTATGCGATATCATCTTATGATTCACTTCTTGAACATATGTACTGAAAACTGCATTTAATATGTAATATGTACATATGTATATTTGTTTTGGGGATATCTGGTTTAATTCCTATTGCCGGAAATGTAATCCAAAGAGTAAATATAAAATCCTTTTTAATGTTTGTAATGTTTATTAAAATAAAAATACATTTTCAAAATTAGTAAGTAAATAAATATTCATAAGGTCTTAAATGAAACGAAAAGAAATAATTCTAAAAAAAGCTTATCTTAATTCTTAATGTTTTAATTACAAAAAAAAATAGTTTCTTATAACAGTTATCTATATACATATAAAAAGACAAGCAGTTTTTTTTGTGGTACCAATTGCGAGATGGTTACCCAACCAATTGAGATGATATATATATCGTTGGAAAGGTATTACTGAGTAGGTGTGCTGGGAATATTTTGTTTTGTATTTTTTTTGAAAATACAGTTGAAAATGTCTTGGTGTTTTTTTTTACCATTTTTTTCGTAAAAATTCGCTGTGAAAATTTTTTTCCCACAGTTTTGGGCATTTTAATGGCCGAATTTTGGCCACTGAGCGATTCTAGTAATACTAATTTCACCATTGAAACGATGTTCACTCAACACAAATAGTTCATTTTCCAAATATTTAAAATTTCCTGGAATTTTGATTCCTGAAATATTTGTAGGCTCATTAAATTCTCTTTCTACACCACGAACACGTTTAACTTTTTGTTTTTGTGCCTCTTTTCCTGGAAGATAAACACGACATTCTGGCTCACATCTAACAGTAGCTTCTCTTATCTGCTGAGATGGAAGTAAACCACTCATCGCCGCTTTTTGCTTTAACTCATTATTTATGCGCAATATTTCCTTGTCATGGGCACGTGGATCGTGGTTATGTATGTTTTTTGATCTTAAAATAATATGTTTTTCATTTCTTTCAATGGTCACTATAAAAGCTTGGCACGAATTACTTTTTCTTTTGTCACAACACCATCGTAAGTTTTCATTTTTGTTTTTGGAGTGGAAATGATAGCCATATCCATTTATAAACAACTTTTTTCCACCTTTATTGGATTTGGCAACAATAACGTCATGATCATCCATTTCAACTTTTATTCTCAAAAAAAAAACGCTACTCTACAAAATTTAGACAGCACTGCGCACCATTAATACGAAAGTCAGACTAAAAAGTGGATGCAATCATGCATTCATAGTAACTTGTTGTAAAGAAACTGTTAACCGTTATCACATATCACTTATTAATATTCACAATAAGATAATTCTCATGAAATTTTTCTGAAAATAAATGCACATAAATAAGATATAGGTACACGGACACTGGGGATTTGGAGATTTCGTGGGGATTTTGGCAAAAAAGATTGTTTAGGTGTGGATTTCATCCATGTGCGTATGTATATGTGGGGGATATTTTAGCTAGTTGGATTATAACTTTTGGGGATTTCAATCGATGGGGATTTTTTTTTGGGATTTTGTAGGACACCCGAAAAACTGCACCCTAGTACCAAAACGAACGTTATCAAAATCATACGCCATGTTTCCGAACTATTTTGGACCGCCAAATAAAAACGCTGTCAAAACAATATTTTCTGCACCACTTGAAGCTTGAAGGTTGAAGTATAAATCTATTTGAACATAGGTAATCATTAGACTTGGGATTATTTACAATCAAACTTATATTATACTAGCTGACCCGCGAACTTCGTTTCGCCAAAATTCATCAATGTATTGAAAATAATAATTCTTTCATATGTATTTAGTAAATAGCTTATATTTTACACTTTTTATTTATGTGTATAGATACCGTGTAATTTTAAGTTAATTCGGCTTATCAGCTATCTGCCTGTGAAAATCCCTTCAAAATCATAAATAAGAATTTTTGAAAATTACAACCGCAGCGCCACGTACAGAAGTAATTAAAAAAGCCTTAATTACTCCTTAGAACATCAGCTATCCGCCAGTGAAAATCCCGTCAAAATCGGATTAGCCGTTTCCGAGATTAGCCGGAACAAACAGACAGACAGACAAAAATTTTAAAACTTGCGTTTTTGTTCTAAGTACCGTATGTATTTTCATACGCATTTAGTAAAAAACTGATATTTTGAAATTACAAACAGACACTTCATTTTTATTTATGTGTATAGATGTGTATAGATTATCAGCTATCTGCCTGTGAAAATCCCGTCAAAATCGGCCCATAAATAAGAATTTTTGAAAATTGTGACCGCAGCGCCACCTAGAGGAGTAATTAAAATATCCTAAGTTATTCCTTAGAACATCAGCTATCCGCCAGTGAAAATCCCGCCAAAATCGGTGAAGCCGTTTCCGAGATTAGCCGGAACAAACAGACAGACAGACAGACAAAAATTTTAAAACTTGCGTTTTTGTTCTAAGTACCGTATGTATTTTCATACGCATTTAGTAAAAAACTGATATTTTGAAATTACAAACAGACACTTCATTTTTATTTATGTGTATAGATATAGATATGTGAAAGTAAGGGTGTTTGTTTGTAAAGCTTTCACGCCTTAACCACTGAACCGATTTTAAAAGCCTAGTCTCAACTAGAGATCCTTACGAAAATTAAAATAATGTAACTCAAGGTATCAAAAATGTTCATTTAAAAGTCAATAATTAAAATGCGCTGCTAAAAAAAGATTAACATTACGATGATAGCGAAGACCAAAAAAGTTGGTTAAAAAATATGTCCGTCTGTCTGTCTTATCTGTGTGCCTATCCGTCTGACTATATGTATGTATAGACACCTATAACAGCCCAAACGGGTGTGCCTAATTCCTTTAATTAGGTATATCGAGTTTTTTAGGTACTGTACAGAAAGGAAATTGAATTGAAATTTGCAGCTCAAAAACTAACGGTACCTGCCATACTAAAGTTATGCTGAAGCTCGGGTCTAGGCTAATTCACTGTGCACAATTCACTGTGCACAATTCACTGTGGGGACAATTCACTGTGCACAATTCACTGTTGACACAATTCACTGTGGCGGACAATTCACTAGGGTGGACAATTTGAAGTGTGCATTTCACTGTGGTGTACTATTTGCGCGCGCAAATAGTACACCACAGTGAAATGCACACTCTAAATTGTCCACCACAGTGAACTGTGCAAAATGCTTAAATTTTAAAACGGTTTAGTATTATTTTTTATGAGTTTTTTTCTATAAATCAGTAAACAGAGAACAAAAATCTAACAGATCTTGGTTCCGAAGGAAAACAACATTAGGAAAATCACCTTCAATCTTCCATTTGAGTTATTTCAATGTTTGCTCATCACTGTAGAGGTAAAATTTAATCAACTTTCGCCACAGCGTATAACTCCACCACAGTTGTCCACCACTGTAAATTGTCCACAACTGTTAATTGCCCGCCACAGTGAATTGTGTACCACAGTGAATTGTGCACCGTGAATTGTCCCCACAGTGAATTGTGCACAGTGAATTGTGCACGGTGAATTGTGCACAGTGAATTAGCCGGCTTCGGCTGAAGCTCATTTCTCTAGAAAAAGACTCAAACGATTTTGATTAGTTTAGCTTTTTAGGTATGACCGTATGACCTATCAAATTACTGCTCCATAGGACCGGTTTTTTTATTGTTTTGGTCTTTTTTTGAAAACGGTTCAACCTATTCGATCGAAAATTTACACATACATATATAGGTTAAAGTAGCTCAATTTATACCTTCTACATACGAGTACATACAGAATACCAATATTTTTTTATATTTTGTTGTTTTTTTCAAAAACATTTCTCTTAAAAATTAAATATTTTGAAAACAGCTCATCAACTTTTTTCAAAAATGATAAGTAGTTATTTGATACATGCAGAATACCTATGTATTGGGAAATTTAATTTATTTTTGAAAAATGTTCTCCAAAAACCACTTTTTTTCTAAGAAACCACTCCACAGATTTTGATAATTTTTCTACCATACATTGAAATTCATCCAAAGAATAAGAGTTTCGAAAAATAATTTGTTTTCAAAATCTCGAGCCACGACCAATGTCTTATAAGAGCAAGTTCGTGCGATCCAGTAGTGGACTTTATGTTTCTAAATTAAGATTACTATGACGATCCCTTAGACACTGTATTTGACGCGAGCTAAGCCGGTTGTACAAGCAAGTAGTTTATAAAAGGAAGTTGGCCTCCTGTTTATCCGCTAACTCCTTCTAAATTATGCAACGGATTTTGAAACGATTTTTCTCATGATGGTAGATTGTTTTTTCGGGAAGGTTTATATGCGATGCAATGCAACGCACCCAAGTAACAATTTAGCTTGTATAAGGGCCAATTTTTTGAGTTTGGCAAGTAATAGCTTGTATACTTTAATTTGAAAAGTTCTATACTTCTATACAAGGCTTGCTGATAAAGGTACAATATGGCCTGTATAAGGCCTTCTGAAGTTGTCAACTGAAAATTTATAAGCTGCTATAAGGCTCTCCACGACAAGTCAATGCAAACAATTTGTGTAAGGCTGGCCATTAAAGGCCTTACACAAAATAAATTAATTTGCTATTATCAATAGTCTTAGTTCTTAAAAATGTAATTAGTTATGTAAATAAAGAGAGAATGGTATGTATGTACTGATTACTGGAAAACAGAGAAGTTTTTAAATTAATTCCAAACTGTAGCCAAAAGGCTACTGCCTTTATCGAAAATCTTCACAACTTTGTAGCAATGCATATTTTATCCTTTTCACATCCACTTTTTTACGCGTTTTAACTGATTAACTTAACTTTTAACTTAATGGTATTTCGCTGCAATGCGAAAATGGCCCTTATAAGACCTTTATGTAAACATTTACGGCAACAAATTGGTATAAGCTGTTATCGAATGGCTTTCATAGGGCCTTTTCATAACATCTCAAGCAAGCTATGCACGATAGCTGTCATCAAATGGCTTTTGTAAGGCTTTTTTACAACATCTCAAGCAAGCTATTGGTGATAGCTGTCATGAAATGACTTGCTGAGAAAATCTAATTGCATTTCATGATAGGCTATTTGATGCTATAACACCTGCCAACAAAAGTCTTATAGCAGTTAAATAGCTTGCGCAATGTGCGCCAAAATGATTTGTATAAGGCCTTTTTTTGTTCTTATAGCAGTATGAAAATAACTTGCTTAGAACCTTATACAAATTTAATTGTTACTTGGGGCACTTTGATATGCGAAAGTTGATATTAACTCTTGAATGCCTCGAAAAATACAAAAAATTGTGGCGCACATGCAATGTTTTCACTTTGCAGGGTATACTTATAATACTTTGGATTCACGACAAAAGCTGCGGATGGTTGAATCTAGTCTAAAATAAATTGGAAAAGTTCAAAATTCAAATTAGATCTGTATCAAGTCAAAAATCGATGCAAAGTTCTAATCAAATAATCGCAAATTGGAAATAATGCTACCAAGAAGTTTTCAGGAGCTGTCAACAACTCTTTCTTTTTAAACTTATTCTGACACTTTTTATCGCTTTTTGAGGTTATGTTTTGATCGAGTTCTTATTCGCTAAACAAAGCTAGTGAAACCTTCCAGAATAGCCATTAAAGTTTTTCAATACATCGATGAATTCAATGGCGGAAGGCTTAGTAACAAAATTCAAAAAAGGATCAATATCATGAAGGACACTATTGGAACACTATTGCTTGGAAAATTAAAATGAAAAATGATGCATGAAATAAATAAAAAAAAAAACTGTGCATATAGGAATAATTAAAAATAAAATAAGTTCAGTAAACTTAAAACCAGCAGATTCAGCACCAAACATCGCATATATCTTTTTGGCACTTCAAAATAAAACAATCAGGAACACCTGGCAGCCTTAACCTTAATGCACAATGATTTTATACCAAGCAATCGATTAATAGATCGTAAAGGAAGTATTTATTTAAAAAAACAAAACTCTTGTATTTATCTTGGCTGTGGTTGGCGTATCTTAGCAATCTCATCTAATCAGAATTTTTTTTATAACATCTGAAAAAAAACATGTGCGCGAAATTCCGCAATCAATTTCAGTTCTAAGAAGCTTCGAAATAAAGTACACGCCGCCGCGCCGGTGGCGATGGTGGTCACGAGTCAATGTCACCCGTTCTTTCCCACAAGACAATAAAATTGCAGACAAATAATAATATAATCGGCCAATCAACTGCATCACACTTGGCTATTTCGGATGTAGAATTTGTTTTAGATCTTACCCACCAATAAAATGTATTGATCAAGCAAAACTAGGCGCCCGTCTGTCGCTTTCGAATAGCCAAACAGTCAAAACAACAACAAGCGGTAAATTAAACTTAGAATAAGGAATCGATCGAATCACAGCACAGCTTCACACTCTATTGCATTCCAATATACACTGTCCACTTAGCATCCCTCTAGATTCTAGAGCGTCAACAATAGTTGCATAAAGATCGATTAAAATGTGATAGTTCACTAGCAAGATCAATTAGGCAACGGAATAATAATTTTTTTTTACTCTGATAATCTAATGAACTGTGAATTTTTATAATATAACCTTATAACGGAGAATGCATAGTAGAAAAAAAAATGGAATGACATACCAATGCACTCGATTTGTTTCCCATTATAAGGACACTTTTTAACCAAACATATAAACTTAAAAACAATTGCAGCACAAAGAGCCATGCATAAATAAGTGACGACTTGGAGTGCGTGTAAAACCGATTCAACCGTTCGATCATGGCTAGAGAATGAAGACGACTGTTCCCTAGCAATTCGCCGCAATTTCGATTAAACAGTCTGTCACTGAGACTGAGAGGTGTTTTTGCCAAAATCAATTCGTTAAGTTTTTTCTATTGATTGTTCTCCTTGCTTTAAAATAATTAAATGATAACGCGATCAATTTGTGAGAGACTCTGACTGAACGCTCAGACAAGTCGGGGTATTAATTGAGTTAAGATGCGCCAGCAGAAAGACCAACGCGCAGATTTATATAAATTGAATTATTTTATTGAATACTTCGATATAAATAGGCACTGCGGCATTGCTAGTCGGGGAAAAAATAGAAACAATGCCGATGCCGATGATCGACCACATGACGAACACAATTGATAAGAATAGATCGTTTTCGTCATTTATCGTCCGCGATTTATTCGCTGTGTGCGAAGTGTGACCTATTCGAAGCGCAATCGATTGATTCGCTCACATGCGGAACAATAATATAAATTCAATTTTTTTAAATCAGAGGATCATTTGATTTTAGCTTTCCAACGGACGATTAAATCGAGATCGCCAGGAGGTGCTTTACTTGCTTTGGGCTCAAAGTTAATAGACATTCAAACATGAATCCTTTTTTTCTGCAAGTGATCATATTTATCAAATTATTATATACTAGCTGACCCGGCGAATTTCGTTCCGCCAAAATTGTATTGAAAATAATAATTCTTTCAAATGCATTTAGTAAAAAGCTGATATTTTAAAAAGTACTAACATACACTTCATTTTTATTTAGGTGTGATTTTAAGTCAATTCGGCCCATAAATAAGAATTCAAAAAAAGTATTCCCAGTGCCACCTAGGTAATTAACAAATTAATTTAATTTAGAACACCAGCTCTATGCCTGTGAAAGTCCTGTCAAAATCGGTGCACAAATTAAGAATTTTTGAAAAATACTACCGTAGCGCCACCTGTATGAGTAATTGAAATATTCTAAGTTACTCCTTACAACGAATATATTTTAATTAATTATCTCTTTGATTAAAGAAGCTAGCGAAAACTGGTGCGTTCTTTTTCAAACCATCAATCAACAATTTATTGTTGATTATGTCAAATTGTAAAATTTGTTGAAGTGTCATTTTAAGGATTTTTTGGGTTTTTACAAACCATTTAGGAAGGATACGTTGTTAGATTTTGTTTAACTGTCAAACGAGGACTTTTAACATTTTGTTGTATATTGAGGAACTAATTAAATGTATTCTCTTTCATCGCTCAAATTTGGCGAAAACTCCATTTTATTCTTTGTCGTTGATCACTCGAAGAAAATAAAGACGTTCTTGCTGCTCAAATGGAGAATTTGTAATTTTTTGGTTTGATTTTTAATAAAGACTTTGTAATACAAAAAGTCCAATCTCATTTCATATAATGGAGGTGAGTTGGAAATAAAGTAACAAATCGTATAACTATTTGACACTTTGACGTGAGTTTAGCAACGCTGGCGCTGTCATGACGTCATATACTCGTAGTTACAAATCATAACCAATTTGGATTAAAGGAACGTCTTTTTGTTGAGTATTGTTAACGATTTGTTGACCAAATCATTTTGAATTCAGAAGCATGCATTAAAAATGTAAGTTTTTTTGCACTTGCGGAAATCTCACAACTTACACACTCGCCCAGTGATAAATTTACAACTTATGGGAAGAATTTCTTACTGTTAGTTCATAGATAGTAAAAACTTTCCTGGAAGTTACTTCTGTCGGGGTTGCGTTAGTGGTAAGTAAAATTTAAATACATATTTATGTGAAATCTTAGCCTTAAAGTTGATTGGTGAAAGAACAATATATAATTAAAACATTCGTAGCACTGTTAGTTTTAGAAGGATTGTCTTGTCCAAACGAAATAGTCAGTAGTACTGATGGAAACTAATTTCGTTATACTGTTAAGTATAGATACTCTTATTAGCCGCACTTCACGAATATGAAATGCTTTAACCGGCTGACACTATTTTCCCTTCATTACAGACATCAAAAACCATTTTGCATTGACATCATGACATCTTCTTTTAATTTTCTCTTCAACTTTCTTTCACGATCATACTGTGTTAAGACATCATGAGGGTGTTAATAGCCCCTTGAGTGCAAGCTCATTGTATACAAAAAAATTGGTTTTATCACTTTAAAATTACTGTTCAAAACATTTTTGTAAACAAAATTAAGTAAGACATCTGATTTATTTTACTAAAAACCCGACCCGACGAACTTCGTCCCGTTAAATATTTGGCAAAAATAGAATAATTATTTAAATATTATATATTGTAATTTTTATTTTAATCCATAAATAAGATTAAGGTTGGCCAACTCAAGACCTTAGCCCAAAATAAAATAAAAAGCTTTGTTTGCTCTTAAAAACGTTCAGGTAAAAATAAAACTCGAGTAAAAAGCAAATTCTACAAATGTAAAGTTCTTACATTTGCGAGAAAAAAAAGTTATTCAAAAATAAACCATAATCTTACAAATAAATTGATATCAAATAAATTTCTAAATGAAACTAGTTTTGAGGTTTCCAAAAGAGTTTTATATTTCGGTGGCCATGATTCTAGCAAAAACTAGTCTATAAACCAGTTTTTTCTGTATATCATACATTTTTAGCATTATTCGAAACACGTTTTATGTTTAGCTCAAAGAATTTAGAGCCTGTCTGAAATGGTTTTCGAATTGAAGAAAAAAAAAAAAAAATAGATTTACGGTCTTGATGATTCATTTTATGACCATTTCTCTGCTAGGGAAAACTAGTTTTTACCAGCGGCCTTGTCCGCGTCGAAGTTTTTGAAATTGTTTTCGGATCAGAAATTGTTTCTTGTAAAATCTGGATTCTGTCAAGCCCAGGAATCTTACAAAGATGCAAGTTTTTATGACTCAAATTATGTTGGAGAACTTTTCACGTCATTTACAGATAACGCATGCCTTGAAAAGAAAATGAAAAATGAGAAATAAAATCGATATATCAGGCAAGGTAGGAAATGTCAGACATACACCAAGACTAGGCCCATTTCGATACGCAAATGAAGTACACGACTGGGTCGGACGAACTTGCTCCAATGTGTGATAGTGGTCTTGGGGTTTGAGATTTTGGAAAAAAGGAGGGGAAAAATGATATGAAATTTTATTGATCACTTAAAAATCACTAGTTATAACGTTTTTTTGGAAAAAATGATGTAAGCTATCTAATTTCGTTTACTGTTTAAAAATTTTTTTTTCAAAATCGTTCGACCAATTTTTTTCAAAACACAGTTTTTTTTTGAAAAACTTTTCGAAAAAATATTCCAAATATTTTTTGAGTATGCCAACTTCTAGAAATTTGTAGTTTTTATCAGAAAAATAAAATTCCAAAAAAATAGATCAAACCGTTTTTGAAAAAAAAACAAAACATAAAAAAAAAAAAATTAATTTTTTTTTAAAATCTCAAAAAAACTTTTTTTTTGAAAAATTTAAAATTTTATATTATTTTGTCTATAAAAAGGCTCCTATATTAAAAATTTCACCGAAATCTTTCAAGTGGTTTACGAGAAAATCTGATTTCAAAAAACCGGTCCTATGGGAGCTACCGTTATTAGACTTCCTGAAAAATCTATTCCAACCAAAACATAAAGTTTGCTCAGAAAACACTATTCAGAAAGCTTTATCAAAATTGAGGAAAATTAATTTTTCACTAAAAATCGTATGGCAGGTACCGTTAGTTTTAGAGCTAGAATGCTTATTCCAAAAATAGCTCTGTAGGACGTTGTAACAATACTATGTACCAAGTTTGAAGCAAATCGGTCAAGCCGTTTAGCCTGTAGTTATGCCGATACAGACGGATGGACAGACATACAGACAGACAGAATTGTCATACCCACTTTTTTAGGCTTCTCTATCATCGTAATGATATGTTTGATTGTCCAAATTTTTTTTTTTTTACGAATGCATAACTTAACTTGCCTTACATGTAGTACCTATAATCGCAAGTAAAAAAGCGAGACAGACTACCTCACCGATTAAACCACTTGGAACATTTAATAAAGCGATGGAGGTGGTGAATGTCGGTGTGTGTTAGATCCCTGATATCGTTGAAGAAAAATTTTCGTTGGCAGAGAAGGTGTGGGAACAGGCAAGTTGAGCTCATTGGGTCTGCATGCAGTTTCCCGGGATGTCGCTGTGTCTCTGTTCTGCCATTTCCCTGAGAGATGAGCGACAGTTTAGCGGGCAGTTGCTGAGATTGTGATTTGAATATTGCTTGACTGTCTGAGAAGATGAGAGTATTTGACGTGGGTATGGGTATCATGTTTCATGTTATCTCTTGTTATTACCAGAATTGCCGCCTGACACATGCTTCAAATGGTTAAGCAGGGGAAGGTAGAGACTAAAATTTAGTCCGTAAACCCCCCACTATCTTCGGTTTTTAAGCCATCAGGAAATAAATGAGCTAAATAATCTCTCAAAAATTCTCCCTCATTTCAAGCAGATCTAGATGGAATGGTGACTTAAGTTGTTTTCAAAAACCAGCTGGTGGGGGGGGGGGGGTAGCAGGAGTGATTTGGAATGGATTTAAATGAATTAAGAAGTAGCTGTACTCGCGGTCGTTTGTTTAATAAAAAATGTCTAGGGGTGAGAGATTCAGGAGTATCTTTACAACGGCTTAAGGTCAAGTACGGTAGGCTCTAGGCTAATCACTAGACTATGCTTGGATTGTCACAGTTAGTAACTTTATCTAAAGCAGTCTACAATTTCGCAACCTTATTTATGTAGGTACGTAAGTAATCGGTCCGATGTTCGCTGTATTTAGACAGTGGGTAATATGAAGAGATATTCCCAATTTGTTTCCGATGGGTTTCTTGGAGGAAAAGAAAGCCACTGTGACTTTTCCAATCCTTCCCAAGATTTCGATTTTCCTAAATAACATTCTGTCAAGAGTTCTACAAGCTCAAACTCTTATTGAGCTAATGTAAACCCGTCTATAGGCTTGCAACATGCTTTCCCGATATTGAAATAGCAACGTTGTCAACGTATGCATTCACTATGAAACCCTAATGCTTCCACTTATTGTTATGGATGGATGAGTTGATTATGCTACTTTTTAACATAAGATTCATCAGTTCACTCAGTGACGTGCCCACTTTTAGATTATTGCAAGGTTGCTGCTGTTGCAAAAAGCAAATTTGATATCAAGGAATACGACCAAAGTGAAGAACTGAAGGAATATTCGTATCAAGGAATGTAGGAATGAAGGCATGGTAGTCCAACAAACTAATCATTTCGCCTTCAGATACTGCAGGTTTCGCTAATCTCAGTCTAATAAAACCCATTCCAATACACCTCACTCTAAATTTTGACCTTCTCAAAGTCAATGCGATAACGACTCTAAATAAAAGTTAATGCCAAATTAGAAGCAACACACTTTCTACTCCACGCTCCACCTTAACTATGTAGCGAAACAAAACACAAACTCAATTACTCTAATTTATTATTGAATGCGACACGCCATAATATCCAATGAATGTGCAACAGACACCAATAATTTTATTGTCTAGGAGTGTCAGCTTTCAACTATAAAAAAAAAAAAATAGCAAATCATCATGCCCTCTAAAAACAACACACAACAATCAATCTATTTTATCGTTTTCAAATGAATTAATTTATTTTCTTGTCACCATTGGAGATATAAAAAGAAGATGAAGAAAAAATATATCAATTTACTGTGTACTGTGTAGAACTATGGAGATCTTATAAATTGTATCAGATAATAATATTTTATTTTTTAAATTAGATCAGATATATGTAGATATGAAGATTCGTAAATTATAAGATTAAATTAAAATCTTTATAACCTCCACCGCGAATATCTGTAAAACATGTGTTCTTTAAATTGCAAATAACTAACTGGAACCAAATAAATATGAAAGTATTTATCTTTGATACAAGGGCTTTTGTAAAGGGTGTTTTTTTTTAGACGTGTGGTTTTCAATCTGCCAATCCTTTTTCGGAGTTAGTCTTTTTGACAGCTGTCACTTGATTTATGATCAGTTTGGTTTGCCATTTCATAATGAATAGACTTACTCCTAAGCAACGTTTGCAAATGGGCACATTTATTACCAAAATAATGGTTCACCCGCTGCGTCCTTTTTTTTTTTTTAGTTTAGCGATGAAGCTCACTTTTGGTTGAATGGATACGTCAATAAACAAAACTGACGTATTTGGAGTGGTGAAAACACCGTTACAACCTCAAAAAGCCACTGTTTGGTGTGCTCTATGGGCAGAGAGAATCATTGGTCCATATTTCTTCAAAAATGAAGCCGGCCATAATGTTACAGTCAATGGGGAACGCTATAGAGCCATGATTAATGACTTTTTCGTGCCTCATGTGGACGACCTTTAGTTCTAACAAGACGGCGCTACATGCCATACAGTCAACGAAACAATCAATTACTTAATTGAAGGAAACTTTTGCGCGTCGTGGGCCTGTGGCGTGGCCTCCAATATCGTGCAATTTTACCCCGCTAGACTATTTTTTGTGGGGTTATGTGAAGTCGCTTGTCTACGCCGATAAGACCGAGACAATTGACGCCTTGAAAGAGAATATTCGGCGTGTTATTGCTGACATACGGCCCCAATTGCTATAAAAAGTGGTTGAAAATTGGGCCTCTCCGCTGGAATTTATTCGAGCCAGCCGTGGCGGCCACTTGCGCGAAATCATTTTTAAAACATAACTGCAAACCCTTATCTTTATAATAAAGCTAAATTCTTGGCCATAATATTAAACTATATGCGTTTTATTTCTTCGTCACGTCTAAAAAAGCACTTTATAGTTATGAGATTAAAAAGATCAAATCAAAACACTTCTTTTAAAATCTTCATAATCACCACAAAAATAGGAAAAAGTGTCAGCTTTTGTTTATCTTCAAAAACTCTTATCTCCACGTCGCGTCGTCGCCGTCGCTACGGTCGTTGTCGTCATCATTATTATCAACCCACTTACCGGCAAAATTTCCTTTTCTAAAAATAAATCCCTGTACCTAGTTATTGCGAGCTTACGTAATAAGTTCGTTTACCACGAAATGTAACCCAAGTGTCAAGACCACCAACCCACCCCTTGTGTTTCTCAACGAACACACCCATTTCTTGATATCCTACTGTCAATGCGTAAAACAAAAACGAAAGTTTATTGACACACGAGACACGGGAGAGAGCTCTAGGTAGGTATACCTAGCGAATGTATCTTATACAAAAAAGTTTTGAAAGCAAAACCAAGATACGTTCGTATCCGTTTAGTCAGAAAAAAAACAGTGTCCCAATTATTGCATTTGACACGGTTTGGCGCTGCACTTGGTAGTATGCACTTGCACTTGTTGATCATTGAATCTAAACACACTACGACGACGACGACGACGAAGGTGAAAGCAAAAGCTTCGTTGGCTATTTTTGAAATACAAAATAAAAATTAACATCTTTAAGTTGCACTATCTATTCTATTATAGAATATCCTCTTGTTTTTGTAACTGAATTTTCTACAACAAAGCAAATTCAAAAAAGGAAAATTAAAGCAATAAACCAATAAAAAAAGTCCTTTTTTCTTATTTTGAATGCATCAGCTCTCGGGTGTGTATATCTAAAGTGATTTTGGGTTTATGGATGATGAAACACTTTTTTTGGTTATCGTTAATTTTTTTTTTTTTTTATTCTGATTAAATAAGTCAGTTTTTTTTTTAATTCAAAGCGAATTCAAGTTTTATCATTAAAATATGACCTTCACAGCTTTTTAAAAACAATTAACCACACTAAATAGAACGTTGTGATTTCGCACTATCAGATACAAAGTTATTTAAAATTTTTAAACATCTTCTTTTAAACAAAATAAAATGCATTCAATGTGCTCACCCAAACTGCGCTCGTTTATATATTTTTTTTTTAAATAATTTTTCAAATTAAAATCACAAATTTATATTTTAAATCGCGGTAACAAAATTTTATTCAAACGTTCACTTCACCGCCGGATTGAAAATTGAATGAGAAAAATGTATTTCAAGGTGACCTCTAAACTGTCAGCTGTTAAATGGGGAGCTTTTTTTGTGTTTAGCTTCGACAACGAAGCGACGGACGGCGAAGACGACGACGAACTACGAATGATTGCGCTGGCGTTCAATGTGTGTACTGTTACAACACACCCCCAAAATGCCCCCAAAATAATATAATGAAATATATACTAAAGCAAAGTTCATTTTTATAGCTATCTATCATATACTACTAAACAAAACACTGTTAAAAGTATCTCGCGCCAAAGAGAAGAAGCACGTGGAAGCCGAAGTAGGAGTGCTTTTTTTATTTATTTTTTAAATTTTTGTTTATAGAGCCGGTTTTTTCAGTATCAATTGTTGTTGTTGTAGCGTAAGTTGGTCATTCAAACTGTTCACTCTGAGGTTGCAATATGTAGGTATGGATACAGTTGTGTTGTGATATTGAATGAAATGTATCTGACAGATGGAAAAAAAGCTTTTTTTGCTTATGAACGAGTCAATGTTGCCAGAATTGGGTTTATTGATAAGCTGGAGTTTATAAGATTGAGTATCTAGATACAGAAGAAGCATACAATTTAATTTTATGACTGTGAGACTTTTGCTTGATTATGATGTTATTGAGTTTCTTAATCAATGAAATCTAGATAAGATCAGATCAGAACAGCATAAATTAGTCATAACAGAAATATAGGGGAAAGGCTGGAACAGTGTTACACTTTTTTTCAAACGGTTACATCTTCGAACTCTTTTGAAATATCAGAAAGGTTTTTTGATGGTATCTTAAGACATATGTATTTCCTGCATTTTTCCATCAAAAGTCTTATGACAAAATAAAAACAATCTCACCATAAGTTGAATTGTTGTCAAACTGTCTCACTGTTTGAAGGGTGTGGAAAGACTGAAACACTGTAGGACGGTATAGTCATAGTCATTTTAATAAATATTCGTCTCAAACAATTTTGTATATAATTAAAAAATATATGTACGTGTTATAATAGTTTAACATAATATTTATTAATTTATTGGAACAAAAACAACAAAAAACATATGCAAATTAAAATTTAGTTAATTTATTTAATGAAAAAAAACTTTATTCAAAATTTCGACTTAAATTATTACAAAATATTTTTAACTTAAAAAACGAACAGCGCGACAGCGGGACGATGCGTAGACTGAAGATCATGATGGGTGTTGCCTGTAGTTTATATATTGTTGGGTATGGGTAGTAGCTGCATTCCTGATTGCGTGCAGTGTGTGAAGGGGATGATGAAGAAGGTAATAAGAATCGGACACGATGATGGTTCGGACGTGACCTGTATGTGTCGTCTATTGATGCTATTGATTCTTATGTAATCTTGGATTTTTATAGTTCTTGGTATCTTGAATTTTATGGTTTCCGTTTGGGGTTACAGTGCGTACGAGTTGCGATGAATAATAATCTTTGTACGAGCAATGTGTTAACTTCCCCCTTTGTTAAGAAAATATCGTCCCGATATTTATGGTGATTGTGCGTGCACTCTGTTCATTATGTCTTGAACTTGTAGACTCATGTATTCTTCTTTAGTAAGAGGAGGTTGTCTTGGTCCTCTGAAATATATTATTATGATTGTAGTTATGATAACAAGAATTATTAAGACTATCAATCCGAATGTGGATACAATAGGGCTGCTTGTTATTTCTTGTTGAAGTGTCTGTAACAGGTTGATGTTTTCCATTTTAAGTTTCTCGTCCAGTGCTTCGAAGTATGTGCCTATGTCATATTCGTTGACTGTGTACGTTTTCAGAAACGTGTTGATTTGCCCCGTGGGGTTCTCGTATGTTTTCCCGTCTATTGTTGCTGTTTTTTCGAATGTTAGTAGGTACGTTCCCATAATAGTTTGGTTTCCCACTTGATGATTTCCAGTGAGCAGAATTGATCCATCCTTAATAACCTCTAAATCTAAATCTTTTTCTTTTGTTTTGTTGCACAAAGCTCGTTCATTGTGTAGTAAGTCTATTAAACATGTGTTATTATCTTTTTGAGTTTTACAATAATTAAATCTTAATTCGAATTTACAATCTTTAACATTTTGGTATGTGTTACCACATTTAGCTATTTCTTTGTTAATAATTAATTTGCCGTCAGGCCGGCTTAATGCTCTAGTTTCGTAAAGTTTACATTTTTTATATAGAATAGGATATTCAATCATTATTGCAATGACATTATCATTTTGGACAATTTTAAATTTAGATAAATCAATAAGTTCGTAAATTGTTAGTTCTGTTTGTTCTTTTTGAATGATTTTACTTATTTCTTTATGGTTTAGAATGGTTGGATTAAGTATCCCAAGCTTTGCTAAAGTAAGAGTGGTTAATATATTTTGCAATTCTAAAATAATAAGTTTACATTTTTCCGCAATGAGATCATCTTTGATGTCTCTTTTAACACTTTTAATAGCGTCAAATATCTTAGAGTTAGTAACAAATTGTTTATTGTTATTGGTTATCAAATCATTTATTTTATTCTCTATGGCTATTTTATCATCGTGATCTGGTGAACCCGCGATCCATTTCCAAATTTTACCAATTGTTTCTATTGCTCTTTTTGGTCTCGAAATTGTTAGCTGGTCAAGGAACGTTTGTATTATGTTTAAATTGTTGTCGTGTGTTGTGTGTCTGGGTGTGTCAGGGTAACTAGTAGTGTCATGTTCTTTTTCTAATTCCTTCCACGTTGTGTCGACGAAATTCTGTATGTACGTGAGGTTTGTCACGTGAAATATAGTTGACGTATTCTCGTATAGGAGTACGTCGTCTGCTTCTATTAGGATATAATTTTCTCGAGTATAATCGAGTAATTCTGCTTGTGTTGCAGCGAGAAAGAAAATGAATGGTAGGATGTCCATTTCCTGAAAGTTAGAATTTCAAGTTATCTTTATGGATTATTTTACCGTTGCTTAATCTTACTTTATTTCCTAAATCTTCTTTAACTATTCTTTTTTTAAACTTAGGTTGCAACTTGTTCCTTACTGTAGGGTCCTTTTGGTATACTACATCTTTGGGTTTAATGTTTTTGGTTTTCCTATTCTTATTATTATATTCTATCATTTTGTCTTGGGCGATAGCTAGTTTAAGAGGAGTGTCTTCATGGAACGTTTTATTGAAAAGGATGTCTACGGGTTTTTTCTGAGTTACAGAATGAATTGTTAAATTGTATTCCTTAGCCGCTCTTATGAATATTTCTACAGGTTCCAGTAACGAGTGTTCTGTTTTTATACATCTTGCTATTTCTTGTAGTGTGCTATGTACTCGTTCGACTTGTCCGTTGGACGTACTATGGTTTGTCGGGACATAATACAAGGTTATGTTGGATCTTTCCATAAGAGTCGTGAAGACTGCGGATGTGAAGGCAAGGTCTTGGTCACATGTTATATGTCTGCATGCTGGAAATATTTGGAGTAGTTCCAAAACTTTGTTTGACATTTCCTGTCTATTATCAATATGTTTTATAATTAGGAATTTTGAGTATGCGTCTATACATGTGAGAAATTTTTGTCCTTCGGCGAACATAACATCAATGTGAATTGATTCTCCCTCCTTTTTCGGAATTGGTGCCTCACCAATGGGCTGCAGGTTAGGGTGTCTATTATATTTATTAATATTACATACCTCGCAATGTTTGATGTATTGCAAGAATTCATCTTGCATTTTAGGCCAATAATACTGTTCAAGAATCTGTTTAACATTCTCTCGGGCATTTCTATGTGCTCGATTATGAGTTTGTTTTATTATCTCTGTTTGATCGTCTTTGTTCGTAATATCATTGGCAAAATACTTTGCTCTGATGAACTTGTTTTTAAAATGTTCTTTTAAGATATCTTTTATTTCGAAAATAACCTCAGGAGTTGTGTATAGGGCTATTATTCCGTCTTGTAGGTATTCTTTAAATATAGGAATTATATCTTTAGGGTCTTCGTATGTTATTAAATGTCGTTTCCTACTGGGAAATGGGGTTAATTGATCATGTATTGTCTCGATACCTTTATTTATTATTACTTGTTGGCCGTATTGATTTACCGGTCTGTCTATGAAATCAATGTCGTTTTCTTCGCTACTTTCGGCCGAGTGTATCGTGTTCGTATCAGATATCTGATTTAAGTTTTGTCTTGACAGAGCGTCAGCGACCACGTTAGTATGACCTGGTTTATAGATCATTTTAGGTGCATGCTCTTCTATAAGGGCGTGCCATCTCTTCATCTTTGCGTTCGGATTTCTTGGTGAAACTGCGAAGGTGAGAGGTTGGTGATCCGTGTGGATCTCTAAATTTGTGACACCATATAAATAATTTCTCAAATTCTTCAAAGCGTACACGATTGCAAAGAGTTCTTTCTCATTTGCGGCATAACTTCGTTCTGATTTGCTGAGAGTTTTTGATATGAATGTTATGGGTTTGTTGTCCTGTGAAAGGACCGCCCCAACTGCGTCGTCTGATGCGTCAGTGGTTAACACAAACTTCTTTGAGAAATCCGGTTGTGTAAGCTCAACTTCTGTGAGTAAGTGGTCTTTTAATGTTTGAAAAGCAATTTTTGCTTCTTGGTCTAATTCGATGGCTGTCTTTTTTGCCATATGTGTTGAAATCTGTCCATCTTCGTTCTGAAGGTATTTCGTCAGTGGTTTCGCGATTTTTGCATAATTTTGGATAAACTTTCGGTAGTACCCAATCATTCCAAGAAATGATCTTAACTGCCTTAAGGTTTTCGGTTCGGGAAATTCTTTAATAGTTTGCGTCTTAGCGGGGTTTGTTTTTATGACGTTATGTCCGATGACATAACCTAGGAAGTCTACTTTTTCTTCGTAGAGGGAAGATTTCTCTATTGAAACTTTCATATTAGCTTCTTTAAGCACTTGAATGATTGCTTCAACATGTCTTGTGTGTTCTTGAATCGAATGCGAATAGATAATTATGTCATCTATATATACGTGACATATTTTCCCTATATAGGGTCTGAGAATGTCGTCCATTGCTCGTTGGAATATTGAAGGAGCGTTCTTCAGTCCAAAGGGCAATCGAGTGTATTCGTATTTCCCATTATTAACGGAAAAACTAGTTTTCTCAATGTCCTCGGATTTCCTTTTGATCTGGTGAAATCCAGATTCAAGATCAAGAGTGGAAAAGTATTTGGCTTTTCCTAAGTTTGATAAGATGACATTAGTATCCGGTATAGGGTACTTGTCGGAAATGGTATTTTCGTTAAGTTTTTTATAATCGATGACTAGTCGATTTTTGGGTGTGCCATCTTCATTTGTACCCTTTTTTGGTACGACCCATACAGGGCTGTTGTATGGTGATTTAGAAGGTCTGATAATTCCTTCTTCCAACATTTTCTGAACTTCTGTATTAACGAAGTTGTTTGCGGATAGGGGATAGGGGTATTGTTTACTCCAGATCGGTTTGTCACTGGTCGTGCGGATTTCCGCCATGACGTCTGTTCTGAAGGGAAGGGTTAGATCAATGTCATTATGGATACTTTTAATTTTCTCCATCATTGCAACCCTCAATTGTTCCGCATTTTCTTCCTGAATGTTGTTAATGACTTCTGTGTCGTCAAAATAAATTTTTTCAACCTTATTATTATATTTCAATATGTTGTTATTAAAGTCGATTTTGGCATTAACCCGACTTAGTAAATTGGCTCCTATTAGAGCTTCGTATTCTAAATTTTCTAAAACATAAAATCTTGCTTGAGTATCGAATATAAATGCTTCATGGCATTTGTTAATTATAAGCTCCCGTTCACTGTTCGGGCGCGTTTGAGTATGGGCAGAGTGATTGGATCACTCAACGTACCTGGTTGGCAGTAGTTGCTACTGGCACCGGTATCTATAAGGATTTTTATTTTTTTGTTATTAATTATTCGTCGTAAGTGGGGTAATCCCACTCTTGTTCTAAAAAATCCTCGTTTTCGTTAAGGTTGTTCAGCCTCTCGGTCTTTACCGGAGGTGTTCGAATAGAGTGCTGTGCGCTTTCCCTATCCCTTTTAAATAAAGGTCTTGTATTATTATTATAGGTATTAAAACTAGGCTTTTGCCAACGCGGCGTATTCATGTTGTAATTATTATTATTGTTATTATAATGATTCCCCTGTCTAAAAGGGTTTTGTGGATTTGCTTGGGTGTATGACTGTTTATAACGATTGACGTCATCTTTGTTGATAGGTCGGTTTGCAGAACTACCAAGAACCATAGGTTCGAAAAGTTGTGGCAATTGCCTATAATCATTATGCCTAGAATTTGTAAAGGCATTACCGTTCGGTTGTCGCGATAATCTAAGTGAATTCTGATTATGATTTCTATTTTCACTTTTATGATTTGCAAATTGAAGCGCGAAATTGGTCCGAACATTGTTACTCTCCAGTTCCTGCGCCTTAGCGAGTGCGTTGGGCAAGTCTGGTGGGTTGAGTGAAAATAATATTTGTGGTAGTTGGCCGTTGAGGCCGGTTATGAAGATTCTCAGGGCGTTGCGTCTATTCAGAGCATTAAGTTCGTTTGCGACTGGAGAGTTTGAACCATGGGTCATAATGGTTTTATTTGTAAGCAAGGTCAATTTGCAGTTGATTGCGTTATAAAAATCTAATATGGTGGTGGAACCCTGTCTTAGAACGCTAAGTTCCTGTTCAATAATGTGCATAGGTCGTTTGTCGGCATATGCGAAATCTAATCTGGCTAATATTGTCTCGAAATTTAGGACTGTGCCATGATTTGTTAAAACATCATTAGCTCCTTTCGTTATCTTATTTCTGAATATTGTTAGGGCTGCAAAATATCTTTTGCTTCCTAATTTATATAATTTCATGGAGTTATGGGCAGCTTCTCTCCAACTTACGTAGGAGGTTTGGGTGCCGTCAAAATCCCGCAAAGATTTGATTATGTCCAACGTCTCGTCACAAGTAACGTTTGGATCTATAGTCTGTGTTACGTATTCTGTAACGTTTGAGACCAAACCCTGGTCGTGGATTAGCTTTTGCAATCTATCGACCTCTTGTGTGTAAGAATCATATTGTTTGTTAATAGCCAGTTCGAGTTTCGCGTTATTGGAGCTAATAGCTTGAGATATTAAATTATTCACGGCTTCTTGATTCATTTTGAACGGTATGTAAATATTTTTCACAAGATCACGTCACACAATTATTTTAAATATGATTACTCAATTATAGGATAATATTATACTAATAATATAATAATAAAAAAAAAAATATTATAAAAATATTCTTAATAAAAAATTTACTTTTATCCTTTCGAAGCTTCGTGTTTCCGGACTGCTTGCCTGGTGATGCTGCTTCTACTGGGTGATGCTCCTTCTTCTATCTTGTAGAATACTTTGGTTTGATAGTTTTTGGCAGGAACCACTTAGCACTGATTTTAATTTATATTTTCAAATCTTAGTTATGCTTAAGGGATCCCGGTTGAGCCCCCAATTAAAATTTAGTTAATTTATTTAATGAAAAAAAACTTTATTCAAAATTTCGACTTAAATTATTACAAAATATTTTTAACTTAAAAAACGAACAGCGCGACAGCGGGACGATGCGTAGACTGAAGATCATGATGGGTGTTGCCTGTAGTTTATATATTGTTGGGTATGGGTAGTAGCTGCATTCCTGATTGCGTGCAGTGTGTGAAGGGGATGATGAAGAAGGTAATAAGAATCGGACACGATGATGGTTCGGACGTGACCTGTATGTGTCGTCTATTGATGCTATTGATTCTTATGTAATCTTGGATTTTTATAGTTCTTGGTATCTTGAATTTTATGGTTTCCGTTTGGGGTTACAGTGCGTACGAGTTGCGATGAATAATAATCTTTGTACGAGCAATGTGTTAACTTGCAAATAACCTTTATTCGCCGGGAACATCCATCTTTGACCATGTCAACATGGCTTCCATAGGCGTTTTTCCGTAGCTTTATAGTTTATCAGACATAATTTAATGTCTCACTCTCACGTTTTACAATATGGCGACAAAAGTTATGTAAATGAATAAAAATGTCTAAGAATATAATAAAATATAAAAAAATTCATAAAGTTGAGGCATGTTTCATGTTCGACTTTTGAATCTGCCTCACTGCTTAATTTTTAACATTTCCACGAAAAATAAATTGAATAGAAAACTGACAAAGCCCCCTTAGATTTTGTTTGTATAATGAAAAACACAGTTGCTACACAAATTTTTGAAACACAAAATAAAAAATACTTTTGAATTTATTTTTGTCCGTGTTTACTTACTTAGAGCACGAGCGCAACTGAATGTTGTTCAGAATAGAAAGAAAAGATGGATGAAAAATGGAGAAGGGACGTTAACGTTATTGTCTACATCTAAATGTCTGTACGTATTTCGAGGAAGGAGGAAATGGAATGCTTCACTGTTCGTACTGTATCATTGTTCCTACTTTTCCCCTACATATGTCGAGATGATGATCTTACAATTTGACCTCCCAAAAAAGTTTAGGAACGACATTTTAATACTTAGGGTGTGCGTTCTCAATACGAAAGCCTTTCGTTATTTGAAAAGATGTGTGTTGAAAGATTGGGTAATTTCTTTTGTGTTATAGAACACATAGATTAGTAAAATGTAGTGTTCAAGGAAATGAAACATAGAGTTCAAAGCTGGCATGCATTTTTGACATCTCACAGAAAGACTTTGACATTTCTCAGCCCTCTTACTTGGGATGGATACTTCCAACAACGTGTTTGCCCTATCTTTCACAATTACGCAACTCAATCTCCCTTGTTTAAAGTTCGTTATGGAAACATAAAGGGAATCCGCCAGGTATTTCGTTTAAGTGTTGATTGATTCAGAAAAATTATTCAATACTTGACCACTACTTGAAGTCTCACAGGATTGCCGTGGATAGCGTAATGGATCCTCTTAACTTTTTCCATATCGTCAATGAGAAACTTAGTGATTTTTAGGGTTCCGTATACCCAAAGGGTGAAAACGGAACCCTATTATTGAGACTTCGCTGTCCCGTCTGTCACCAGGCTGTATCTCATGAACCGTGATAGTTAGACTGTTGAAATTTTGACAGATGATGTATTATTGATGCCGCTACTAAGAAAACTGAATAAAATAAATATTTAAGGGGGGCTCCCATGCAACAAACGTGATTTTTTGCTCGTAATAATAGAACGGCTTTTTATTTTCAATTTATTACCATATTCTTTTTTCAAAACAATTTTTGATTTTGTTTTAGATTTCAAAAACAGCATTTTCTTATTTAAATATAATGTCAAAAAAAAAAAGTATTTTCTCAGCTTAAAAAACACTAAGACACTATGCTTGAAAAATGTGCTTTAAAATGTGATATAATTTTTGTGGATAGAGGTAAGAGAGCGAGGTTTTTGAGAGATAAGCAATGAAAGTTGGTTCAAAAAGCTCAAAGTCTCAAAGTCATAACAAAAAAGGTTAAGGACGCAATTTTATATTTTTATACCCAAGCTTTTATGAACGAAATGAAAGTGAAATTGTCTTATAAAAAAAAATATAGCTATATACATACATACATACATATATTTGATAACAGTAGTTAATTATTATTTTATTTATTTTTCTTGAGATCTTGCTTTGGTAAAGAAATAGTTCCGCATAAATATCGTCTAATTTGATATCAAGAATTTGGGTTCATGTTCATTGGCATGTTCTATGAAAATAATTTACACGTAAGGGTGCATCTGTAAAGTGCCATTATTTTTCGAAGATGTTAAAAAGGCTTGATTCGGCTGTTATTTATTATTCAGCTACTGATGGCAAATCACCAGCATGAACTTCATTGCTTGGCTCAAATCCTATTTACTTGATAGGTCCTATACTGTGAATTTTAACGGCTACCATTCAAAATCTTTTGTGGTTAATTCTGGAGTACCCCAGGGTAGCCATTTGGGTCCAGTTCTTTTTATATTATTTATAAATGACCTCCCATCAGTTTTAAGGCACTCAAACTGCCTCATATATGCCGACGATGTTAACATTTTTAAAACTATTTCTTGTAAACTTGACTGTCATAAGCTTCAAACGGATTTGAATGCTTTCTACAATTGGTGTGTACGAAATTGTTTGTTGTTAAATATCGACAAGTGTAAGATTATAAATTTTACTAGAAAACTATCTGTTTTGTCTTTTGAGTACAGTTTCAATGGCGTAAATCTGTTAAATGTAAGTGAGGTATCTATCCTTGGTGTCTTGTTTGATAAAAAACTCGAATTTACGCAACATATTAATGCCACATGCATTAAGGCAAATTCAGTATTAGGTTGGATTAAACGGGAATCACGTCAGTTTTCTGACCCTTATGTCATCAAACAATTGTTTACCTCATTTGTCAGACCTATTATAGAGTATGCTTGCCAGGTATGGACACAAAATACGAATAGAACGAATACAAAAAAGGTTCTTAAAATTTGCCCTCAGAGGCCTAGGCTGGCAGAGCCCATTAAATCTTCCTTCGTACATTAGCCGTCTAAAACTCATAGACCTACCCAGCCTGGAGAGCAGACGTTCTTATTTATGTTTTGCTTTTATTGTTAATCTTATTAATGGTAATATTGATGCTTTGAATCTTCTGTCTCGCGTTAGTTTTAATGTTCCCAACCGTAATCTAAGAGGTCTACCTGACCCAATTTATATAACGCACTATCGTACCAACTACGAAAGGTCTTCGCCCTTAAATAATATGTTCAGTTTATATAACGTAAATAATAACTTATTAATTCATTTTCCCGATGTAACAAATATTGGTTTTAAACGATTATTTTATAACTTATAATATGATAAAATTATTGTACGCTAGACATTTAGCTTGATTTCAATAAATAAATAAATAAATAAATAAATAAATACCATGGTTCGGTAATCAATCAGTCAATACTTCGACATGCATAAGAACTCGGTTCTGAGTCGGAACGTGGACCTACATATACCTATATCAACCGACCAAGCGGCTCGAAATTCATGACCATATAGACAGCACCGTTTGAACACCGATTGGGCTTCGAAACTTTTATAGAAGACTGAAAATCATCTTTAGCGATGAAAAGCATTTTTGCATGAATGGCTGTGTTAACAAAGAGAATTGCCGCATACGGAACGACACCAATTCATACGAGGTTCCCCAAATGACATCCTCGAAAAGTTACCGCTTATGGTGGATTTTGGACTGGCACGAGTGGCGTCATTGGTTTGTATTTTTTTTTTTAAACGACTTTGGTGACCGTCAATGGCGAGCACTACATAACAATGATAATGATAACCAATTTCTTTATACCCAAATCGAACCACATGGACCTAGATTATATGTCGTTCCAGCACTACGTGCCACACAACAGATGCCACCATATGCCACGATGGACATTCTCAATATCTATGAATCATTTCCGAATTCATTGTTTTTAATAAAAACGTCATCTATAAAGCAAATTGCATTTTTGTTTTAAAATAGATACAATATTTGTATCACGTAGCTGAATTGGCTTCGTTTAAAAAACCTACTTGATAATTTTCTTTTTGTGATAATACGTCACTTCACAATTTCGCATTTAATTTAAGTTTTTCGTCACAACCGCAATTGTGTGAAAGCTTCTTATTTGAGTACGTATTTTGAAACTTACCCCAACTTTTCTTTTCGTATACCGATACCTTCCTAAATGATGAAATCAAAATGTAAACAAAAAACATGACGTTCATTTCATAGATTTATTTTCGGAACTAAAAAAGCCGAACAATGTGTATGCCATGTTTTGTGGAAAAGCGTGAGTCATTCAAGATTTGCGTATGATTTTCAACCTTTGGGCTCAAGGATATATGAAAGTTATTGCCAAGTACTAGAATTATTTTGCGTTTTACAACAGTAGTACTCAAAAAATCATCATATAAAGATTCACTGCGGTCCTTGATATATGTATTTTCTTTAAATTTGTTCTTGAATATTATGGTAGTACTCATCATAAGTATAATTTATTGTTGAGCATTTCGTATAAATATATCAAAAGTTATGATTGTGAAAGAAAATATACCAATACAAAGAAAACAAGTTAAAAAGAAAAAAATTACTCATACGCCATAGTGTCATTACTTTTGTAGACCACATAGAGTTGATAAACATTCAAACCAAAGATATCTATCTTATTAGATACTGAACATGGATAAAATAGAATAATCATTTGTATCTTTATTTTTATTTTTGCAAGGGCAAAACAATAAAAAAAACTAACAATATCTTGATATACAACGTTTTTTATGTTTGATGTATAGGTATGTTGGTATGTGGGGTATGCCTTGTATTAAAACTACTTTATTAAAGCTTCATAGAGTGTACGAATTTCAAATTCTTTAATATTATTTCGATATTATTTCGTGCTACGTATGTAACTAAGCCTTCATTGTTCAGTGTCTGACCTAATTTTTGTATCGAGGAGCACTTAAGAAATTTTATTATGAATATTAACTTTCATACAGTGTCAAGTAAAAAAACCAATCAAATTTTCAATTATAACGTCTTAGGTAAAGTACATAAGTGAACTTGAGTCAAAAAGGCTTAACAAAGCTTTTTTTCAGAAACACCGCATTGTTAGCGATCCGCTTTTATAGACACAAGATATGAATTTCTTGTATCGCTCGGTTTAAAATAAAAAATGGCGCGTGGCGATTGAAAGTGGTTGAGGTTTTTAAGAGGTTGGATGTGTTAGCACTTGGTTTTTGAAGCCAAGATTGAGTTGTCTGTTCAACAACATGTGTGCAAGCTTAATTTTTAAACTCCCGCTTAATCTTCACTGTGCATCGTGCCTTTCCAACGGCTTTTCAGACGATTCATTGTAAGAAACTGTATAAGCCAAAAAAAAAAAAAAAACATAAACGAGATCTACAGTACATTTGCAACGAATTGTTGAATATCATTTTTCCTATTCTTTTTGATATGTAATGTATGTATGTGTTTGCACCCCGAAGCCAGCCACTGTCCAGTTCCAGAAACAAATTTCTTCTTAAGCAGACAGAAAAAATTATGATAACTATATTTTTTTGTGGCTGAGACTTTTAATGCCAGGGCAATTGCTATGAGCTCCGTGACATTCAATTTTGAGCTTGCAGCTCGATTTGAAGAAAACAAGACAAAACTTAAATTTTTAGAAATTGGTAATAGCGATTAAGGGTTATTTAGCAATTCTTGAACCACAACCTGCTACGTAACCAAGGAATACAAACCGAAATGATCATCTTTTTAATTCCAAACTGCGACCGAAGATAGTTAGAAAACATTAAATCGTATTAAGACTTTTAACGGAAACGCCCCTTAAAAGTGCGCGTGTCCTGAAAATTTGTAAACAAAATTTAAAGCGCTAACTGAGCTTTGATCATTGGTCAGTTTTTAGACCTTGTGTGTAAAACTACAGCTGAATCAAGTAGTTTTTAAACGATCTTACCCGAATAGTGGTATTTTATAAAAAAAATCACCCCCTTCAAAGTGGGCGTATTTAAAAAATGTACAAACAAAAATATTTAAGAGACATGTTTTTCTTATAAAGAACGAAAAAAAAGTTAAAATTGAATATTGGTACCTTAAATTTTTAAAACTATGTTTTTGCTCTTTTATGAAAAGTGGGCGTAATCTACGCCCGAAATTCAAAAATTTCTTTTCATACACAAGCTTCTTAGTTTCGACTAAGAGACGCACAAATATGGGCTTGAGGATTTTTTATAAGTGTGTACCTTTTATTTGCAAAAATAAGTTTTTTATAGTTTTAAATGAAAAGTGGGCGTCAGCCTCGCGCAAACTGAAATATTTTTTGATGTGAAACATCTATTGGCGCACCTAGGCAGTAAAATCGATCGTAATTGTAACTAAAAATGGCATGACGTTCGATTTTTCAAAGTGTGACTGGAGCGTGTTAGGTGGTTGGTGGTTGAAGGTTGGGTGCTCGTTGGTGGGAATGGGATGTTAGTCTTGGAGGGGGGGGGGGGGGGGGGGGGTTTAAAGTGGTGGAGGGGGTTATGGGGGGATGAAAATTTGCCAACAATTGTGGATGGTTGTAGGAAGGTGAGGTTGGTGGTTACTGGTGAGTGGATTTGGGTTGGGGAGGTGGGGTGAGGGAAAAAGTGACAAAAATGGTGGGTGGTTGGTTACTGGTTCTAGATTTAGATTTAGATTAGATTAAGATAGATGTTTATTGTAGCAAAATATTCTTATACATAACAAAATGGATTAAATATCATTAAAGCTTGGCAAAAAGTCGTCTGCCTGATTGACTATAAATTTTTCTTAAACGTTGTATAACATTTTTAAATTATAATAACAAAATATACAAGTTAAGCATTAAGCTATACAATAAGTGCTTTTCAAAAATCACCTCTATGGATTTTATCCTTGTAATTTAAAGCTAATTTGCAATAATTGAAAAGACTGATAACATCCATATCGTTGAGTAAAACCACAACTTGATCCTCCGACAAAAAGTCTCTTCCAAAAACGTCTCTTCTTGATTCTCTCAGGGTGGGACATCTTCCGACGAAATGTATTATATCCTCTCGTTCATTTAGATTGCAAATATCACAAATAATCGGTAGATCATTTCTATGAGGAATAAAATTTAAGTTTCGAAGCTCCCCGCGTAGCTTAACCATTGTTGAAATTCGTTCGATGCTGTTTTCATCCCTGAAGTAGTTTTTATCCCCCAAGTTATAGTTAAGTTTGTTATAAACCTGTCTGTACAGTGACCCAGCTGCTTCAGCTTCAAACTGCTCTCTGAAACGTTCATCCACCTTTTGAATTATCTCATAGAATTGGCTCTTACAACCTCCGGTTGCACCGTTATTGATGTTAAACCCCACACCGCATCCTTCCGCCAGTTCTCTCCACTCCTCGTACCAGCTGCTCTTATCTTGTAAGGCTTTAAGAGCTACAATTTTCGGTAGCCGTTTTTCTTGCATATGAAGGACTTTATCCAAGAAGTCTGCTTGAAGCTTTAGAGTCTTGACGAATAAGGGAGACAGCCCCGTTTCCAACATGATCACATAGTTTGGGGTGTTCTGTGCCAGGCGAAATGTCCTCTTTACATGTAGTACGTTAAAAGTTTCTCCACAGTATTGTACTTCTTATACCACCCCAGACTTGCGCCCCATAGAAGAGAATAGACTCAGACACTGCTTCAAATACCTTAAACTTACTGCTGTGGGCTATGTTTTTATTCAAGAAGCATCTTCTCCAGGTTATGTTTAGAGCTATTTTTGCTTTTTCCAATTTTTCATTTAGGTGACGTTCCATACTAAGGTTTTTTTGAAAAATGTACTCCTAGGTATTTATATTCGCTTACTGGTTAGTGGTTCTATGTGGGATGGGTGGTTGGGGGCTAGGGTATTGGTAAAAATGGTGGGTGGTAGGTTGTAGGTGGGTTGGGGAATAGGTTTGGGGGGGGGGGGGGTTGTGAATAGAATAGTGGGTGATTGGTTAGTGGTTGTAAGTGGGGTGGGTAGCTACGGGTGGGGGATTTGGTGTTAAGGAATGATGGAAAAATTGTCAAAAATAGCGGGTGGTTGAAGGTTGTTTTGGTGGGGGTATGGTGGTTTTTGAAGAAGGTGTTGGGGGAGACAAAATTTACAAACATGGTGGGTAGTAGGGTTGGGAGTTGGCGTTTGGAAATGCAATGTGGTTGGTTGGTGGTTTCTGGTGGATTAGGTGGTTACTGATGGTAGGGATTTGGTGCGGAGGGGTATGAGGAAATACTTGTCAAAAATGCTGGTAGTTGTAGGTGGGCTGGGTGTATGGCGGCGGTGGGTTGAGGAAAATGTTGTTCCTATTTATAAATAAAATATACTTAATTTGTAATAATTGTTACCCTAAATTATTAAAAATTATTTCACTCCATATTTTCTTTGATGGTTTTTAAAAATTATGAATTTTAATGTAAACTTGAATGTTTCACATCTGCCGGGCGTCCCGTGACGGCTAATTTTTTTTTAAACTTAGGAAGATTTGCCTATAGCTTGCGTTGTGCTTTGATCTTAACTGTACAAAAAACGATTGTGGGCGTGTTTGTGGGTGTATTTTACAGGTTGAATAACTAAACCTTACTCTTGCGACCAAACTCTTTCTGGACAAAAAGTATGAAGCAGGCGCTTGTCATTGAATTCCATGAATTGATTTTTTTTTGATGTGAAACATCTATTGGCGCACCTGAGCAGTAAAATCGATCGTAATTGTAACGAAAAAATGGCACGACCCTTGATAAAAATTTTCAAAGTGGAAAGTGTTGGGTGGTTGGTGGTTGTAGGTTGGGTGGTCGCTGGTGATGCTGGGGCGGTATTGGTGGAGGGGGTAGGGTGCTAGTGGAGTCGGATTATGGGGAGGGGTGGGGGGGGGTGGATGGTGAAAAATTGTGGATGGTCGGTTGGTGTTTGTAGGATGTAGGTGGGCTGGATGGTTGGTGAGGGTTGTGAGGTTGTGGTAGGTGGGGTGGGTGGTACTGGTGGGTGGTTGATATGGGGGTGGGGTGTGGGGAAGTTGGTGAAGAAAAAAATGACGAAACAGGTGTGGGATTTGTTTTGTGGTGGGGGGGGGGGGTAGCATTCTGGGTGGTTGGTTGGTGGTTACGGGTGGGTGATTTGGTGTGGAGGGATGAGGAAAAGATTGTCAAATATGGTGGGTGGTTAGTTGGGAGTTGGGGTGGGAGTTGAGGGTTGATGGGGTTTGGGGGAATTACATTTTCCATTCTTTTTTACCAATGGTGGTTGTAGGTTGGGTGGTCGTTGGTGATGCTGGGGTGGTAGTAGTGGAGGGGGTAGGGTCGTAGTGGAGCAGGGGTTATGGAGGGGGGGGGGTGAAAAGATTGTTGGTTGGTGGGCTGGATGGTTGGTGAGGGGGAGGGTTGTGGAAAAAATTGTCAAAAATGGTAGGTTGTTGGTTGGAGGGTAAAATTGACTAAAATGGTATGTGGTTGGTGGTAGGTGGGGTAAGTGGTACTGGTGGGAGTTGATGTGGGGTGGGGTGTGGGGAAGTTGGTGAAGAAAAAAATAACGAAAATGGTGTTTGGGTGGTTGTAGGTGGGGTGGGTGGTTACTAATGGGGTTTGGTTTGGGGTCGGCGGGAATTGACAAAAGTGGTGGGTGGTTGGCTGTTGGTTCTAGGTGGTTTTGGGGGGTTCTGAGGGTTGTTGGGAGGGGGTTTGGAGGAATTACGTTTTTCATTCTTTTCACCAATCAGATAAAAATTGTTAAAAATGGCGGGTGGTTGGTTGGTGGTTGAAGGTTGTGTTGGTGGTGAAGTGGATTTTGAGGAGGATGTTAGGGGGTGGGTGAGACAAAATTTACAAACATGGTGGGTAGATGGCGTTTGGGGTTGGGGGTTGGTAGGGGGGAAATTGACAAAAATGGTAGTTGGTTGGTTGTAGGTAGGGTGGGTGGTTGCTGCTTGGGGGTTTTGGTGTGGGGGGTGAGGAAAAAATTGTCAAAAATGGCGGATGCTTGGTTGGTGGTTGTAAAAGGTGGTGGTAGGGAGACTTGCTCTGGGGAGGGAATCGACAAAAATGGAAGGTGGTGGGTTGGTGGTTGCAGCTTGCAGGTCGATTGGGTGGTTACTGGTGGTAGGTATTAGGTGATGAAAAACTTATAAAAAATGGTGGATGGTTGGTTGCTAGTTGTAGGTGGGCTGGGAGTATGGCGGTGATGGCGGTATCTGATGGGTGGGTTGAGGAAAATTTTGTTCCTATGTATTTATAAATGAATATGATCTGTAATAATTGATATTATAATAAAATGATAAGACAAATATATTGATTTAATTAACGAAACCCTAAATTATTAAAAATTATTTCACTCCATATCCATATTTTCATTGATGGTTTTTTTTAAATTACGAGTTTTAATGTAAACTTGAATGTTTCACATCTGACGGGCGTCCCGTGACGGCTAACTTTTTTTTTTTGTCTTTCGGCTCCTTTTTTCAGGGAAAGGCAGTTCCGAGAATATCTTAAATCGATAGCGAAAACATTATAAAAATAAAACATAATTATTTTGTTGTTGATCTTTTTAATAAATTAAATTTTCTCTTTTTACTTTAATCAGTTTAAACAACCCTGTTTAGTGGACATCTTAAGGTTAGTTTGTAGTATCTTTTTTGTGCTACTTTTTTAATTTTATAACGTTTTATATTATTCTTTACTATTTTTAATTATAAATTAAGACTATTTCTTATTCACTGTAAAAACTAAAGGCGCCGATTCGTCTTCCGGCTGATCAGCCTTATTCACAGTCTGTCCTTCGATGTCTTCATAATCGATCGACGATGAACGAACCAATTTGAACTGAGCTACTTTTTCATTCTTCGTTATGACCAATGATGCCGGTCGACCTATAGATTCCAAAAAAAATTTTATTAATTAAAGTGATTTTTGTAAAAAAAAAAAAAAATATAATAAAACTTACCCGAGGGAAGCTTATTACTTTTACGCTCTGATGGGGGCAACGTTTGCTTTTCCGAAACATACTCGATGTGTGGCAGGTTATTATTGCCTTGTTTGATTGAGACACGTTTGTCAGTCTTTGGAGCTCCAGTGAATGATGTCGATTGTTTCAAAATTGAATCCCGACGTTGAATGAGCGGCGACGGTGGAGAAGAAAATGCAGAAGGCAATGGTGTCGTTTGGAAAAATCCTGTTTGTAAGTCTACATCTGTGGGAGAAAGTTTTGTTTGTTTATGCAGGCAAGCAGGACGATAATTTGTATTTTATTTTTTTGTACACTAAAACTTTACCAAAATGTCTCCTTGAACTCTTAAACTTAGAACTCTAGAAGCACAATGCAATTTATTAAAGTTTATGATTTTCAGATCATTTCAAATGACAAATTTTAATTGTAACTGTTGATTGCAGCATAAAAAGCTTTCGGGATGAAATAAAACGATAACTTTATAAACAAAAAAAAAATCCTCTAATTCGATGGACAGCCAAAAGTTAAAAAAGAAACTGCTAGAAGCTGTTGTTAGGGTAAACAAAAGAGTTGATGTACAAACACTAATTTTACATATTTTAATATAAATGAAGACAAAGTTGGAGCTACAGCCTCCAGAGCAGTCGGGCTAGTTCAATAATGTTGTATAACTGGTACGAAATTCACTGACGCATTAAATGAAAAAAATGGAAAAGAAGACTAGCTTACATTATATGGGAACAAATAAAATTAAAAAATAATATAAATAAATAAAAAATTATTTTTTTAGTTCCACAAGGTTCATTTTTGGAAGAATTTGTAGTTTATTATTAAGGCCCACTTTTGTGTGTGTTGCTTTCCTTATGAGCTTCAGTCCAAGGTAGTGTTGGCCCCTCTTTTACAGCACACTTTTGTAACACGTTTGTGTTGATTATGTGTAGTGTTTCGATGATAAATTTAATTGTTTGGTTCTCTCTTTGCTGCAGAACTTTGATGGTTGAAGTGTAGTTGTGTTTGAAGGAATGTGCTGCCGGTGGTGTCGTCTGTGGTACGTCAGTTTTAAGAACCGATTTGTGTATGCGCATCATTTTACTTGCGAGTTATGCATTCGTGAAAAAAAAAATTTAACAACTAAACATGTCATCACGATGATAGAGAAGTCGAAAAAACCGAGTCCGAAAATTCCGTCTGTCTGTCTATAGCCTAAACTGCGTCTAAGCAGAGGAGTTTTCGGAACTAGCATTCTAGCTCTAAAACTAACGGTACCTGCCATAAGATTTTTAATGAAAAACTAATTATTCTCAAAAACGGCTACTACGATTTCGATAAAACTTCTGAATGGCGTTTTTGTGTAACTTTTATGTTTTGGTAAGAATGAATTTTTCATGAAAAATCTTATAACGGTATAGGTAACTCCTATAAGACCGGTTTTTCAAATCAGATTTTCTCGAAAATAAGTTGACGGATTTCAATTCAATTTTTAATGTTAAAGTCCTTTTATAAACGAAATAATATTAATTCTTAATTTTTTCGAAAAAAGTAGTTTCAACTATTTTTTTTATATTTGGGTTTTTCAAAAACGGTTTGATCAATTTTTTAAAATTTAATTCTTCTGATAAAATATTCAAGGCGCTAAAATTTGGCATACTGAATAAAAATTTGGAATATGTTTTCGAAAAGTTTTTCAAAAAAAAAACGATTTTTGAAAAAAAATGTTCGAACGATTTTGAAAATTTGTTTCCAACCATTTTTTCGAACATTTCGGGCGGTATTTCGGCCATAACTTGAGAAATATGAGTTTTTAATGGGTCTAGAGTTGCGTAGCCCCATTGAAAAAGAATCTAACGGTGTCAAATCGCATGATCTTGGTGGCCAGTTGACATCGCCAAAACGCGTGATTACGCGACCAGGAAGCTTTTCACACAATAAAGCCATAATTGTTCGTGTTGTGTGGCTTCTTGCCCTGTGAAACCACAAATCGTCCAAGTTATCATTCGATTATATCGCTCTGAATTGGCTGTTATCGTCTGCCCATTGGCATCTTTGAAGAAATACGGACCAATGACACCTTTCGACCATATAGCACACCTGACATTCCCTTTTTCTTTGTCTGGTTAACTTGTGGGTTTTCTGAGCGCAATATGCGGCAATTTTGTTTGTTCATCGCTGAAGAATATATTGTTCGAAAAATCGGTGTTTAGTATCTGTCATTCCAACAACCACTTTTGTAGTAGTTTTAATAATTTTAACGCGTTGATCGATTGTTAAGCGGTCCATTATAGTAAAGTGCAACTAATTTCAACTAATGTTATGAGATTATGACACTTCAGAAAGCAGCTCAGTTTGACAGGTATTTGACACCTGCACTACCAACTTGAAACCTCGAAATTAATTACCCTGTATAAACCTCTGATGGTTACATTACAATACATCATACCAAAAGAAATCAATGCATGCAAGTTGTTGTCAAAATATTTAAAAGAACATGTGTCAAGTCAGATGTGGGATCATAACGTTTTCATTGTTTATCTGTCTAAAGTAAACTTTTAATCCAAGGATCAGCGACAAAAGAAAATTTAAAAGAAACGTCAAAACGGCATTCTTTAGAAAATTAAATTAACGGCTTTTAAACTTAGTTACTGCAGCTTATTAGAACATTTAACAAAGGAGACATTTTTCTCTATCAAGGTCAAAAAGACCCGTAACAAGACATATTATTTTTGAATTTGAAATTTATTATTTTCCACAACCATAAAAAAAAAACAACATTTACTTTCAATATGTAACTACAATATACACCGTGAAATCAACTACACAAAAATAACACCAAAATTCGCGAAAATTATACCATTCCCGTTTTTAAAAAAAACATGCAGCAAAATTTTTTAAAGCGTACCAAACCATTTATTAATCACACACAATTAATACAAAAATGCAAAATTATATAAATAATTCTAAAAATAAAAGTCCACACTTTTGTTTTGCTGTGAAACTGCAAATAATTTTATTAGTTTTTTTTTTTAATAATAAAATGTTCATCAATAATTTTGGTTTCTTTTTTTTTCAAGCTCATGCTTTTATGATTTGTTTCCTGATAAATGATGTATGTAGGTATGCATGTAACATACTTATATATTTTTTGTATATTTAACTTTTTCATTATAAAAATAATAAGTAGAAGAAAAAAAAAATTAAATTTAAAGTTAAACACTTAAAATTGCATTTAAGCGATTTTAAGCCAAATTAAATTTATAATTTTTTTTTTTAAACTTAATAGTAAGTTAGGTAATTATCTTATAAAAAAAAAATACTGCTTCGTTTCTAAGTATTGTTTTACACTTTTGTTATCTGTTTAATAATACTCAATAAATAAATGCATAATTAAGCAAAAAAAAAATACTTTAAGGAAAACAAAACCATATTGCGTAGTCGATTTTTTTTTTTGTATCCTCCCTTTCATTTTCCAATTAAATTTTGGTTGTGATACATTGATAAGGTACCAGTCTGTGATGATAAGCAATCATATTTGTTTTTCTAGAAAGCCATCACATTTATATAAGTATACTCAAACTCATACATAAGTTATTTACAAATTATTCTTAAAACTATTAACTAAATACATTTAAAACACACAAAAAAAAAAGAAACAAATTAATTTGTTAGAGACAGTTAATGTCATGTCAATGTTAATGGCATGTTATGAAGTTAAGTTAAAAAAAAAAGAAAGTTTGTGAAATCACATGGTTTTTTTAGCCTTTTTGGTATACCTACGTTTTTTTTTTCAAGTAAAAGAATAACTTTATCAATTTTGATCATGTAAGTTTGATATCTGTTTTAAACAATTTTCTTTTCACCTTTTTTTGTTAAAATTGAATATAGGTATGATGTATATGTTCGAAAAATTTGGTGTTTCAATGAGTTCATACAGAAAATAAAGTGTGTCAATGAAACTGAGAAGTACAGAAAATATCCATAAGAAAAATCTTCTACTACAATCTGTTACTTTTTGTTTCATGAAGTTTATTACAATATTAAGTACAAATATGGTGTCTGTCATGCGATTCGTAATTTGAAATTGGTTTAAAGTTTAAAATTTTGTGTGGCCTTGCAAAATTTAATGAGAATATTGTAAATTGAAAATATCTAATAATAAGCGGTTGTAGTAAAAATATTCCTTATTTTTGACAGATGATGTCAACTATCTGTCAATAGAAAACTGTCACTCTCTTTTCACACTTGCATTGTCAGTTTTCGTTTTATTTGTGCTGTTCTGATCTATTCTTCTCGAGTTTTCGTTCATCAACAAAGCTAACGATATATTCTTGATAACGGCTTGTTGGCCAGCGCTTAGATCGAAATATTGGTACAATAGAATGGTGACAGAGCCCAGTAATTAACACTCTCAACCATTTTTGTGTTGGCACAGGATTGTGATGAGGGACCTACAGTTTACAGGGGAGTACAAACTATACTGCCAGAGATGCACCACTTCGTGAAAACAACTAGGTATTCGACTCAGTGTGGTAGTCTGACAATAAACACCCATCTCCAAAATGTTAAGCCAATCGCTTTCTCGAGGGGAATTTTCTAAAGTATGGAAAGCATCCAATATATAAAAGGCTCCAAAGAGCGATGTTAAAAACTATGGCTTTAAGCTTGTTTAAAAATACAATAATAATTTACAGTATTCGTTTCAGATCTGCCCTCTCCAATAATTTATTCTTAGCTATCCCAGGGGTCTCTCAAGACACCCAGTTTAGGCAATCTCTGTATTCTTACTATTTACGATATTGAAATGGTCATACAATATTCCCGTTATCTCACTCTACACTGAAGATGCTAAGTTCTATAAGACAATAATCTTCGTCACATGACTCTTCTCTTGTCCAACTTGATAGCGGCAGTTTCTCAGTCTGTTTCTTCAAAAATTTCTCAGAACAAAATATATATATATTCTTCATAAGCAACCCATATCCAGCGACGTTGATTCAAGAGCTCAACTTCTTAAAAGCCAACTCAGCATTAGGTTTTGTGAAAAGATGATCAAAAGAGTTCTCCAACCTTTACGTCACCTGATCTCCTACATAAACTTTGCACGTCTGCTTCTTAAATACACCTTAGATTTGCTCTTCGTGATCTTTCTTGTAATTATCGTTTGTTCCTGCCCCCTATCGAAATCGCCTACAACTATAATTAACCTGAACAATTGTATAAACATATTATTTCTATAGAAGGTTTTTAATACGCAGAACGTTAGGTGCGCCATCTATGAATCAAGTGTACAAAAACTTTATTGGAGACATTTTTGTCTGATTGCCTTGTGAATCAAAAACAACAATAAAAGACATTTGATGTAAAGTTGATAAAACAACTAGCGCCGCCATTGACCAGAAAAATATATATGCAATGCCTGAAAAGGCTACAAGAACGAAGAGAAGTAACCCAGAATCTGTTCATTCATCGACTCCGCACTTTTTATAACTCTATTTGTTTCAACACTAACCTCCGTAACCTGAGAAATCCACTCATTTTTCATCTTAATTTCCTTTCCTTCTCATACATGGTTCTAACGAACCTATAATTAATTAATTTGAGTGTTTGAAAGTCATCTTTCTGTTCTGTGGTTTCAACTGAAATCTGGTAACTGCTGTATTGAGATAAGAAGCTTGAAGTTGTATTAACCCCTGAACACAATGGTCAAGTTGTAGCTAAAATACGTATCGATATCAAATTACAAAATTTGAATAACACTTCTTTAGCAGCTACAAATGTAGTAGAAAAGTTTAAGTTGATACTTCATCTTCAGGTGTGCAGCTACATCATTGTATTCCGACATTTATGCACCGCAGCACATATCTAGGCTAGTTTTATTGAAATTGATATTGGGTGATGTTGCCAGCACAGTATTCATGTTAAATTACAAAGACTTTAGAATTATCAATAATAGATCTACACCAGTACGATATTATCTACAAACCACATTGAAACACCAAATAATATAGAAATACAACCCGCACAGATTACTTCCACCGAATTAGTCTATATAAACTACAATGTATATACAACAATAACAACATATATGTAGTATGTATGTAACTAATTAATTATTATTATCCTATAATTTAGTATCATCAAATCCATTAGCGTCCATATTTGGTATAACGACCACAGTTGGAACTGTGGTATTTCTTCTTTGTTCCTCATCATAGTTCGCAGCTCTCTGTGCGGCTGCTAAAAGCTGCACAGAAGCAGTCGTACTTGAATCACCCACTAAACTATGACGCACTTGATACATGTCAATTTCTTTAAATTGTCCATTGTTAATATGGCCACCCACATTAGCAAGGGACACTGTACTACCACCATGATTGTTATTAAAATGCAAAGAATAATTATTAAAATCATTGATTAGAGGCGAGTGCGGATGGATGTGATGGGAATGATGATTCATATTATTGTGACTTAGGAATTGACCATCATCACAGGGTGAGCCAAATTCAGATGACTCTCGAATTGGTGCTAATTGCAGTTGGGCTAACATCTCACCTGTGGGTAGGCCGGTGGGACTTGGTCTTTCACTACTGGCGACATCTTCGAAGGCTTCTTCGTTCAAGGTTTGCAAGGCACCACATATCATTTGTTCTTCAAGAGTGACCTGAAAGAGAGTTTCGTTTTATTAGAATTTTTTTTTTTTTTTTGATACGTTTGGATAGACTTTTTAAAATTAAATAAATGCAAATAGTCTAAATCATTAAAAAGGTAAAAATATGAAATAAAAAAAATGGTCAATAATGCACCTAGGACAATAATTGCTGACTTAATGATAATGACATTTAAGTTCGTATTGCAAGTTTGATAAGCTAATGGGGATAACACTATGATGTGCATGAGTCTAAATGCTATGAAAGGCGGTGATAAGTAAAGTGTACAAAAAGCATTTAATTATTATTTGAAAACCCTTTTCAACCAACAGGAAATCTTCTTACCTCAGCCCTTACAAAAAATAAGGCTTGAAAGAAACAAGAAGCTTGTGCAGTGGCAGGTTTTTTATAAACAAAATGGCGAAATTAGTGCGAATACCGTTAGCTTCTGTTATGATATTGGGAGAATGTTCTCGAGAATGTTGTTGTAAAAAGAAAAGGGGAAAGATCTTCCAACAAAAATCTGCTCCGGTACACATACACAAAACCAAACAAGAGTGGCATAGGTCAAATATTCCCTCGGCGCGATTTGAATCCACTGGGTTACACTTTGTTTTCCACACTGGAGAGCATGGCCTTGTAGACTCCCAGAAGACACTTTAATAAAAGCAGCGTCGTCACTTATCGACACAGTGTGTGCTCCCGTGAATTGTAGCCAAAACGTTTGAAAGCGTCAAATTGTCAACCATAATACGCGAAAGAAAAAGGAAGCAACTGTCAACACCGAACGAAAAGTTCTTTTCCGATCTGTCAAATACATCAGTTGGTCATAATAGCCTTTAGAAATAAGAAATAATAGAAGGAGAACAGCCTTTAGAAAAAAAGAAATGTCAGATATTCGTGTTTAATGTACGATTGAAAGCGTGAACGAAACTTGCCGAAACTAATCAAAAAGTAATTTCGGGTTGGGTATGCAAATAGCATCTATTTCTACTGTTTTACAAAAATAAATTTCCTAGATTTTGTATTGCGCTCTTCAAATGAAACATAACTTATGGCTAAGTATTACATAACGCTTTATGGAGGTCAAAACTTGACACTTATTAAAAACTAATAGTGTTTGCACTTGAAAAAATTCGAAGAGGTACTTTAATGCGAACTCATAAAAAGGCAGACGACAGCACTGTATTAAAACTAAATTAAAATAGAAAAGAATAGACGTCAGTTTGACATTCCTGTTGGATACAAATTTGAACGAAATTGTAGTAGATTGTAAGAAAGTCTACACTGCTTAGTTTCAATTTTGTAGTAAAATTCAAATTTTGTCGTTGAAAACGATTGATGCACTTTGGGTTTTAAAGTTGGGATCCTAGACTAGACTGAACAATAATAATAATGGAACTTCTTGAACAATTCGGTTGAAAAAAGCAGAAGGACCGATGAGACAAGTTAAAGTAAAAAAGGTCTACAATTTATTAAAGATGTAAGGTAATTAGCTGCGACTTTGCTGATTGAAGGGTTCAACAAACATTTCTTAATGTCAATTTCTTTCGATCTAATATTAAAGGGATGGTTTTGAAAGCACTTATAATTAAAAAAAAAGACTTAGAATTTTTGTGGACAACGTCGACTTAAATTTTCTGAAGGGCATAAAGTTAAACAAGTTAATATAAATTACAACATCAATTAGAAAGAAAATAAAGATATCTACAATTTAGTATACACAAAAAAAAAACAAAAAAAACCATTAAACCAGAGATAAAAATTAATTTGTTCAACAATAGTAAATGAAGAATTTTAAAATTGATCTGAGTTTGGTTTTACCTGTATATATTCGTAATCATGAACTTTAAGCTGCGTTTTGTGATTTTTTTTTTTTTAAGAAAAACAAAATTTTGTCTTTAATTATGATGTGAAAACATATAAAATAACATTGCAGGACAATGAAATATAAATGTTTGAATGATATCCGTGATATTTTTTGTTCATTCATGTGCATTAAACAAAAATTGAGGGTTAAAATAACGCAAAATAAAAACGTTATGACGGACGTCTCGAATTTGCGTAGTTAAGGTGATGAACACAGAAGGTACTTTTATGGTGGAAATACATGAACCTATGATGTAAAGACTTAATCCGGGAGATTTAAGCAAACTTTAACGGGACTCATCACATTAAAGGCAGGCATAAAATTTATAACAAGGATATTCCCATTGAACTTGGATGGAAATTTGTTCTTGCTGTCAAAATTCTGCATTAATTAAAAAACGGAAGCTAGTGTCAAATTCAAACAAAACGTTCTTTTCCGCTCAGGATATGTGTATTTATTTTGTCTTCAAACAATCAGATTTTAAAGTAAACAAAGTTTCATACGATTCACTGTCAGCTGTCAAATTTTTGTCCGTAAAACGCTGAAGGGTGAGCAGTTTACTGGCTGCGCGCAATGGTGTAGCAGTAGCAGTAGCACGCAGCAATGTCAAAGTTAAATGTTTGTAAATCGTATTGCACGGCTACAATGTGAAGTAGCAAAGAGAGTCGCTGAAGTACAAGTCGACTCGACTTGAATTTCACGACCTGCTGCGCTGCAAAACGACAACAAACCAAAATGGCAGACATGATTTTTGTTTGAGTTCAGTGCTACACATTGTATTCGTGTATGCTGCTTTGTGAGCTACTTTTTTTGGCATTTACTTTGACATTGCTGCGGGCTACTGCTACTGCTACTGCTACACCATTGTGCGCAGCCAGTTACGCCCCTTAGCAAAACGATGGAAAATTTGACGAAACCAAGCAATCCACTATTATAGGAACGATATGATTTTCTTGTTCTCGCTCAGTTATGGACAGTGTTTTCCACAACGTTACGTCCATTATTGTTCAGCCTTTATTGACAGAGGAGCATTTCTGTTTAGTACATTTTCAATAAATTCAATATGACAGTAGCGGTGGTATTCGCCGAACACTCAAAAAAATCTGTTTGTTTAAGTTGATTATTTCCTTTCTGGTGACAGATTTAAGTTATTTCAATTCTTCACTGCCCTTCCATTCAATTCTTCCTTTAAGATACCCTTTTTAATTTATATCTCAATGTTTATGAAAATGATCAAATCAAAATAAAATTCTGTTTGTTTAACGCAAATGTTCAATTGCTTTTGGATGTGACTCTTTGTATGCAGCAATAACACCAGTGTCGCCATATTTTTCTGTTGGACACATTGGTTTGGGTTAAAATGATGTTTACTTCTTTATTTGTAGTGAGAACAGCTAATGCAACTTTGTTGCTCCATTAAGGCATATTCAGTTGTCCGGCCAATGCTTATTGTCAACAAGTTATTATAAAGGGTGTTTTTTTTAGAGGTATAGAACTTTGAAATGGAATCAAACAAAGATGAATTTTTTGAATTGACGTGAAATTTGCTTTATTCGAAAGATAATCTTCTGGCATTATAATTTAAATATATGACCGCCACAGATGGCTCGGACGTAGTCTTATTTGGAGGTCTAATTTTTGATGACTTTTTCCAACACTTTTGGCCGTATATCGGCAATAACGCGGCGAATGTTGCCCTCCAAGTGGTCAATCATTTCGGGCTTATCGGTGTAGACAGCGACTTCACATATCCCCACAGAAAATAGTCAAGCGGCGTTAAATCGTACGATCTTGGAGGCCGATTCACAGGACCAAAACGCGAAATTATGCGCTCACCGATAGTTTCCTTCAAAAAATCAATTGTGGCACGAGCTGTTGCGCCGTCTTGTTGAAATCACAGCTCCTGCACATCATGGTTTTTCAATTGTTGAACGAAAAAGTCAGCAATCATGGCTCTATAGTAGTCACCATTGATTGTAACGTTCTGGCTAGCATCGTTTTTAAAGAAGTACGGATATCCCACCACATAAAGCACACCAAACAGTCAGTTTTTGTGGATGTAACATACACTTGAGGATATTCATTAATCCAAATATGGCAGTTTTGTTTATTGACGTATCCATTCAACTAAACGTGAGCTTCATCGCTAAACATCGAAAATGGACGTAGTGCGCGATACGTATTTCGAACAGAACCATGATTTTCAAAATAAATTTTCACAATAAATTTGGAAACGTTGTTAGACATCAGTGTATTCATGTTGAAACTTGAAATGCCAAACCAAACTATGAATAATGGCCGACAGTTAAAATAGTATTGCCAACTTAAAGTTCTATACCTCTAAAAAAACAGCGTTAGAAATTTTCTTTGGTACGTCAATTTTTTTTATATTTGAGATGCTCATTCCCTCTGTATGACGTCATAATAATACTATGTACCAAATTTAAAGCAAATCGCTCCAGCCGTTGAATTTGTTGGTGCCTATACAGACAAACGGAAAGACAGACAGAATTGTCGGACCTATTTTTTCGGCTTCTCTATCATCGTAATGTCATGTTTGATTGCCCAAACATTTTTTTATAGTAGGTACCTACAATCGGAATTAAAATGAGACTCGTGACATTGCTGCGTGCGAATAGACAGATTATTTCGTTAACTTTTTGAAGACCTCGCTCTTCAATAAAGAGTGTTCATGACCACTCATCACTGTCATTTAACTGAATTGCAGTTCCGCCTAGTGTGGTCTTGCCTTTTTGCCGTGTAAATGAAGAATGCTATAAATGAATGAACTCTCCTATAATATTGATTTGTCAAAACACATTTCTTTCGTATAAGTGTGATCTGTGATGTTTGTTTTCAGGAATCAAGACCATAAAAGTACGTGTAAATCCACCAAAAAAGTTCTCTTAAAAGTGCAGTGGATGAAGAATTTTTTCTTTGCAAATTTTTAATACGCAGGTTTGGAAGAGCCTCTATATTATAATGATGATGTTACAGAAAAATTTAAAACATACCTGCTTTTCCATATGACTTGAACTAGAATTCTTTCGGGAATGCGGCGCACTTGGGGCAAGAGTATGCATTTCTGGGGTTTCTTTAACATTTTCGGTGGTTATGGCTGGTGTTATCTTGATTTTCCTCTGAGTCTTTTCACAATCACGCAAAGTGGTGATTAGTAATCGAAACAATTCCCAATGACCAAACGATAGACCTAATACCTGTTTCAAATGTAAAAAAAAAATTATAACCTATGAAATAAATGAAGAAATGTTGTAAAACACTCACCGATTTTAAATCATTTATATCACAATGTTTGAGAACTCTTCCTGAAATAGAGTTCTCTTTCAAAACTGGAGCAAGCTTTGGCAAGGCTGGTTTCAAGTCTTCAATTCGTTCTAACAGACCAACAATACCATCCACAGAGAGTTCTGATAGATCAATTTGAAGAATGTCTTCCTAAAAATAATTATTAGTAGACTCCTTAAGAGTTTAGATGATTTGTAAAAACTTACTGGGAACGAATCAATGGGAGGATTGATAATTGGTGGAGTGATTGGGGGTCGGATATCACCAAATACTCCAGTTTGAGGATGTATCGCATTTGGATTGTACATTTGTCCATTTTGGAATACATGGTATGGTGCAAAAGGTGGTCCCATATAAGATGATTGAGGCATGCGAACTGGTGGTGGAACATTTGTTTTTGATTGAATAACAATAGCTCCTTCATCTTCAATAGCTTGTTGATCCTCTGTTTTGAAAAAAAAAAAAAAATATTAAAAACAATTCCAAGAGAAACTCACTACTATTTCACTACACTCACCTTTTAATACTTTTCTCAAATACGGATCTAGATTTATTGTAAATGGAAGAAATATTCTAAGGTCTGCAACTAACAAATCAGATTTGTGAAGTTGCAAAAAGGCATCAAGTTTACGTTCATCACGATCGAGTTCGAGTAAGGGTGCTGCTTCCCGAAGGCATCCTAACTTTGGACGAACTCTGGAAATGAAAGAATTTTAATATATCAGCAGGTTTTTCAAAAATATTTGTAAAGGGAATCTTCAATAGCAAAATCTTTTACGTAAAACATTCAAAATGGCTTCCTACTTTGTTGATCTTTCGGTAACATTTTATGTGCTATAAATTTTATGGATATGCATGAATTTTATATCTTTTTAAAGCTTAGATAGGAGGTGCACAATGTTGTTTTTATGTTTGTACATCTTGTCTAAGTTTAGTGTATCATATGCAAGGCATACGAGAATAAACCTGAAAACTCTCTTTTAATAAAAGAGTACATTTTTTCTCTTAAATTAAATATAGCAACGTATGAGCAAACTAATGCAATGATAATTTTTAGTCTTAAGAAAACTCTGTGCAAGGTCGGGCGAACTACCGCAAGCTAGTGTCTTTAAATAAATTTGGGGTTTTTTGAGTGGTCTTTTTCCCAACAATTAAAGATGTTCGAGTTTTTATTTAGTTCGGAAATTAATGTTCAGTTTTTGTATTGTAATATCATAACATTTGCCCCATGTAGATGCTTAGTTACCAATTCAATACCTTGGACGATCGAATCGGGCTGTCAGAATAAAGAAAACAAGAAATAGACTATCAGCCAATGAGAGAGCTCGTTCTATCGTCCAATAGGAAAGCTCGTTCTATTTAGTTTCGATGAAAAATATAAACAGATGAAAGCAGCAGCATATGTTGTCTGTGGCGCGAAATAGAGTCATTAAGAAATATTCTGTAAGACGAGACAGTTCGTGTTAAAAAGTATAATTTGGAAGATATAAAAGAAAAGATACTTTGATCTGTAATAAATAATAAAGAAAAATAAAATCAAAAAAATTGTCTTTTTTCAGTAGGAAGTTTTTAGTGTTATAGTATACATGTATGTTAAAACAGGAAGAATCAACAACAGCACCAACAAGACAGAAACCTTGTATTTTAGTGGTTCCCGGCAAATGTTTTAAAATATATTCTTTCACTAAACAAGAAAAAATGTAAACTTACTTTTCGTAGACACTTTGTAATGAAACAGAATCATCCAGAGAATCCATTGCATAATCATGTTGGAGGACAATCATACTTGCACGGAGGGGCCATTGCTCGGTGAGGTTAATCCACGAACTTAAACGATACCAACTAAAATCTATTTGGAATGCTTTCAAAAGTCGAACTGAAATTGGAAACAGAAATTAATCACTAATTTTTAATTTCTTGATTTTGATAAAAAAAATTCTTACCAGTTATATAGATCACATTCATTAATCTTCGCATACTTCTCGGATTCACATCGCTAAAGTAGTCATCAGTGAGCATAATTTTTGACATATCTAGAACACCTTGTGGATTCTGTCCCATGCGATGAAGATTTGAGCCAATCGAACTTGCCACTGATTCGGATAATCGAAGTTTCTTACTACCACCTCGATTTGGATTCAATGGTGCTCGAAGTTTTTCCTGGCTTGACATTATCTCTGATGCATTTGACAGACGCCGAGCTGATACCGAATGTCCGAGAGTTGGTTCATCTGATTGGAAGTCAGCGTAGTTGCGTTTGAAGAGTAAAGCAGTCATTTGTGCTCGCTGAACCTTACGAAGACCGGAATTCTGTAAATAAACAGGAAGATGGACGAGATTTCTGAGGAAATCATGGCCACCAATCCCACCCTCAGTGAACAGTCGACGACTGTTTGCCTCAGCAGCCTTAGCAATGACATGAGGATCAACTGCAATTAACAACACAAACGGACGATTTGGGGCGGAAAGCAGGGTCTGAACGGCATTCAACACTGAGAGAATGCGTTCTGTATCACAAGAATCTAGAGCGTCTATAACACCCACCAGTCGGCTTTGTTGATTTGTAAATGCATCCAGGCACTAGAAGTTCCAACATTTATTAAATTAAAACACAAAATCAGAAAGAACATCTTCCTAAAATACTCTTACCTTAACCATTTCAGTCATGAGGGCAACTTCTGTCCCAAGTGCCGAGAGAGGTGCTCCCTCATTGTGCCGCACAGACTTCCTCAGGTGTCTCCCCTGTGAGATGAAGAGCGAACCAAATGCTTTGGCAAGAACATGCAAATTAGTACACACAACAGTTATCAAAATGGCAGCTATCACAAAAATGGACATTCGAAAGCTATCACGATCAACATCAGCATAGTAGGTGAAGTACGAAATGACCAAGCACACTCCGGCGATGAACGTCAGGAGGCCCAACTCAAAAATTAACACAATAGGGACACAACACATCCGGCGCCAGCGCCAACCAGCCGAAGCCTTCAACGCACTTGGCTGGAAGGCACGATAGAGACGAGTCGCCAGCCATCCATAGTGAATTTCAATGGCATCGAAGAGATTTGACAGCATCTGGGCTACCGCTCCTTCTCCCGTTGGCGATGCACTACTTGCTTCAGCAAAATGAAACCTAACAGGTTTTGCTTGTGCATCACTTTGTTCTCCAGGTGGATGACAAAATGCCACTTGTAGGATTAACCTTAGCCTTCCGATTCGCTTCACTATTCCGTGGTGTATTGAAAAGGCCCAATACATGTCCATTCTGTAATTTGCATATCTTATCCCGGCAGCAATTAGATACACTACAACTAAGAACAGCACTCCAGCACCTACTCCCCAGAGTGCGGACCAGGTGCTCAGACCCACAACAGTGCCCAAGACTAAAGCCAAATGCAGACACACTAGGAACAAAAGACCTCCCGCACTAATTGGCGGTTCTGCCCACTGATGGGCGAAGTTATTCATTTCCTCACGAAGTTTGCTCAGCAAGAAACTCTTGCCACTTCCCCATTTAGCATAAAGACCAACTGTAATAGGAGTTGTAAGGGTGGGTTCACTGAGAACATCAGCCAATGCTGATGAGTACAATTCATAGCCTAGCATTCCTTCAGAGTCTTCGTTTGTGTTTAAGCGCCGAGCTCCAAATACTTGTCCGAGAATGGTCTTTTGATGTAGCGTGTCAATGGCATAGGGTGTTTCACCGGCTTTATTGGCTCTATACAAGAGTTGACTGTTCTTTGGATTACGCAGGAGGGCTTCAACGATCGCTTTGGATCGAGCTCGCATTGCTATGTGCAGGCAGGTGTCTCCTCGTTTATCACTCGCTGTGACCTTAGCCTTCCGCTCCAGCAACATTTGTACTATTTCTAAATTACGATTACGAACAGCTCTAAGGAGAGCAGTGTCTCCATCTTTTGTCGCTAGTTCCAAATCACCGTTCGAAGAGAGAAGGATTTTCACGATTTTCGTGTGTCCCTTCTCCACAGCTGTGTACAAAGCAGTCTTTCTGTCTTTTCCCTGTATATCCACATCAGCATGCTTTTTAAGCAATGCCTCCACAACTCCTCGATGACCTCCTTTCACTGCATGAATAAGTGGTGTGTCTCCTACTCGATCTTGGATATTTATGTATGCCCCAGTTCCAATCAAAGAAATAGCGATATCCTGCAATCCTTCTCTACTCGCTATTGCTAAAGCCGTCAAACCGTCTTTGTCCAAAGCATTAACATTAGGCTTCTTCTCGAGCAGAGCCGACACACAATCAGTGTGGCCAGCTGAAGTTGCAACCAGAAGCGGCGTCCATGAGTACATACCAGCTGTATCAACATTGGCACCAGCTTTAAGTAGGATTTCCACAACCTCAGCGTTTCCCTTTCGACAAGCCCAAACTAAAGCCGTCGTACCGTATTTATCACCAACATTGACTTTTGCTCCGCGTTGTATAAGCATTTCCACAATTTCCTTGTGTCCACGTCCAGCTGCCCAAAGTAAGGGCCCAAGATGGTAGTTGCCGTGAGCATTGACATCGGCATTTTTCTCAAGTAGCAGTTGCACAATGTCCGTGTGACCTCGATATGCAGCCCACATAAGAGCTGTCCAGCCTCCCTACAAATAGAAAAAAGAAGCATTTATAGTCGCAGGCACTTTTTTATTTTAAAGGGCAGATTACATGGATCCACAAACGTTTCTGCCAAGTGTTGTGGGCCAGTAAGTAAGAGGGAGATACTTAGGAGATCAACAAGGTGATCAGGGGCAAAGTTGTCAGATAGGGAAATTGGGGCTCCAGGTTAATAAAACTACTTTGTGCAAATTTTGCAGAGCTAATTTTATACGTTCGAATAACAACTTTTTAAAGAAGTGGTTTTTGCGCCATATTTAGGGACAATTTTCCTTTAGGTTATAGCTTGAGGGTGAACAGGTGTACATGTTAACCGGAATGGAAAACTGTATGATATCAAAATACGTCGAAGTCGAAAATCGCTTCCAACATAAATTCCTTGTCGCCAATATAGAAGCCTTATTGCTTAGACATTCCTGTCAAAAAATATCCTAACCTAACCTTACTTTTTAAACAAACTGAGCACAAATGCTTTAAGAACCATGACAAAACTCTAAGCTCGAACAACTGTCAAAATTCAACGAAAGCTTGAGCGCATAAACAAGTTATTAAGGCAGCAAATATTGATGTTCATCAGTTTCGCTTGTGTCACTCTCAGTAGCTCCCATAATATGATTTCTGCGCTTTCTTTAAAGTAAGTCTCGTTGGAAGCAACTCTAATTGTCTGGCAGGCGAATATATCGGATGCATGCGAAAAGACACTATCTCGGAACAAAAAAAAAAACACAACAACTATCAAATTTTCTTCTGCGTTGAGCGATCTTGTTCACGTTTGAGATTATGTTTGTTCGCGTACTTTTTGTGCCAAAAATGAAAACTGTCAAAATTTCTCAAATGAGAGAAAAATCTCTCTCACTTACCGAAAAGTACACGAACACTTTTTGTGTAAAAACTTGAAAAACGTCAAATTCGAATTTTGTTATTGGTTAGCTCTTCACGGTATGGGTCATCTGCAACAACAATTTTTTACGTCATTCGCTTTTGACAGACAGAGTTCAAGTTTTTACCAGATGAAATTTCAGTGGGTAAAAACTTGCAAATAAATGAACGAAAGAATAAAACAGCTGTTATTTTCTTTCGTTCATCTTTCGTTCATCTCTCAGTACGCGAACGCTTTTTGTGTTAATGTAAACGTATGAAATCGAATGCAAACTGTTTCATTTGGGTACGCGAACAGAGGTATTATTTAATGCAAAATTTGACACTTTCTGCGAATGCACTTTGAAAACTCCGTAATGCATTTGAAGCTTAGTTTTAGTTCTCATATAAAATTATCTTCAAAATTAGCCAAGCTGAATTGTAGGCAAACGAAATAAAACCTTGTATGGCGATGTACTTTTTTGCTTTCACTCAGAGCTAAATTTTGACAGCTCGTTGCGTCCTAGACACAATTAGCACTTTCATTTATTTTTGCTCGAGGAATCGTCCACTCAAAAAACCAATGGAACAAGAGAAATTGATTTTGCTTAATTTTGCAACAGTGGCTATTCGCACGAACCATTTTTGCCAATGTCAAATTCGTATGCGAAGCATTAATGGCGATGGTAGGCATTTTTACTCTGTCCTTGTATTAAATACTTAAATTCGTTGATCGGCTTAGACGCAGTTATCATCAATTTTGGATTCAACAATTTGTCACATTTTTTACACTATTAAGACTTTCGACAATGCTGCGTGCGGATAGACACCCCCCGATGAAAATTGTTGTGTGTCGGATATTTGAGTTAATATTACCTACGTTTTTGTAAATTTTGAATGGATTCTGACTTAAAATCTTTACCATAGAATCGTCAGAAATTTCAATTTTGTACCAATTAAATGGTTTCAGACAACTTCTGGGCGTTTCTTTTCCTCCAATGAAAAGTGATATAAACATAATTGGTTTTTATCTGACTTTAATTTCTAGGAACGGTCCAGAGAATTGTTTTTTTTTTCATTTGCATGTTCTCCACACTATATGCTTTATGTCAAAATTTTAGGCAAAAATATGAAAGGCACAAAGAAGCGACGCAATCGCTATTTTTATTGGTGGGCAATTTCGTTTCGTTAAGTTTCATTCACTTTTGCAAACACGAGCAAGAGTGCTCAACACAGGACTTAGTTTGACAGTTGTGATTTTGCGGTGACATTTATTTTTAACCGTAGCGGCAGATTTTGATGTGCTGCCATGACTACGAAGAATATACGTATCTCGTGAATCGGACAAATATGTCACTTTTGCGAAAATGGTGTCGCGAATGCTTAGTAAAAGAGAATCGAAATGTCACTTATAGAATTGACAGATGCTATTTATTGGTTTTTCAGCCCAACCGAATCATTTGTCAGCAGATGCGATGATTTAAGACTTTAATTCAATTTTTATCAATTTGGAACAAACATTTGTGCAACTTCTTCGCAGGTAGAGCAAGTGATTCACTCTGTTTATTAACAATGACCAAAAAAAAAACTTAAGTATACCAAGAGTGCTTTCCCAATTTTGGAGCATTCTTGACAAGTATCATTAGGAACACTGTAACAGTCAAAATCGAACGAACTTTATATGTAATTAAAGTAATTCATATCATAACACTCACTGATGACGGTGATTGATGGAACTCTCCATGTCAAATCCCTGTCAAATTATTTCGTTTCTGATAGAGTGTTTCCACAAAACTTATTGAACTTAAGACTCACCATATCCCTGTGTTCAATATCAGCGCCATTGTCCAATAATATTTGTACAATATCCAAATGACCTCCTTTGGCTGCACACAAAAGTGCTGTCCAATTATCAGCATCCTCCGCTTGTACATCAGCTCCACGAGCAATGAACTCCCGAACAAACGGAGCAAGACCACGTCCAGCTACAACCATAAGTACAGTGGTTCCATTCTAAAAATAAAAAAAAACACAAAACCATTAATTTATGTATCTTCAAGGATGAAAATCATAAAGCCATATCAAATAACATACCTCATCTCGATCATCAATGGCCAGATGACGGTTATCTAAAACCGATTTAAGTCCTGACAGATCATTTGAGTCAATATACTGCAGTAGTGCTCTGTGTCCTAATGAACCCATAGAATCACCGTATCGATTAAGGTTCTATAAAAAGATACAAAAAAAATGATTGATGTTTATGATTAATATACTTTGTTTAAGAAAGAAGCAAGGAGGCAGCTTTGCATTCGTTGGGAAAGGTTAAATTAAGTTAATTGGAGGCTAGAGATAGCTCTGACACGCTGAGCATTAACATTATATAATTTGATATAAGAGGGCACACCAAAAGTTGTTAACACGAATCAAAACAAAAATATTTACAAATATATGAATGTCATCAAAAATCTAGCGAAAAAAAACCGTTCCAAGTTTAGTCAAGAATTCTGGGAAGAGAAGAAACAGAGAGAGGTGGTGCACGGGGGTAAGTTAAACAAAAAATAATTACAGATACTCACTAGTTTTAATGTGGAAAATGCTCATCAAAGAGAATTGTTGAATAAATCAAAAAAGTAGGCATAGGTAGGCAAAAAAAAAAACACACACAAAAAAGAAACACATTCATCAAAGACGTTCATGGAATATAAAACCTGTGACTGGTGACAGAAAAAATGTTGATTTTGAGTCATTGACTCTACTTTTTTTCTTGTCTACGTCTGGCATTCCCCAAATAGTTTATCGTTGAACGCGATTTCTATGACGTCTTATGTCTCACGCATTTAATCTGGCTTGTATGCGACTCATTTGCGGACTTATTAGTTTGTTAATAAAAAGTTGAGTATGGTGCAAGTAAGAAACAACATGGGTCGATGTTTTGTAAAGTTTTTGACTGTTTTTGAGCATTTTTAGTGACTACTTAGCTATTATTTAACGCTCTGCCAAGAAAGCCAGAACCATAGCGCAAAAAAAACTTTGTTCACGTACAAAAATCAAACAGTTCGCATTCGATTTTATACGTTTACATTAACACAAAAAGCATTCGTGTACTGAGAGATGAGCGAAAGAAAATAACAGCTGTTTTATTCTTTCGTTCATTTATTTTCAAGTTTTGACCCAGTGAAATTGCATTTGGTAAAAACTTGAACTCTGTCAAAAGCGAGTGACGTAAACATTTGTTGATGGAAATGACCATTACCGCGAAAAGCTAACCAATCAAAAAATTCGAATTTGACGTTTCTTAAGAATTTACACAAAAATTGTTCGCCTACTTTTCGGTAAATGCGACAGATTTTTATCTCATTTGAGAAAATTTGACAGTTTTAATTTTTTGGCACAAAAAATAAAACACGAAAAAAGCTAATAATTGGCTTCGACAAGAAATGGACAATCTATAAATGGGGGAAGCAAACAGAAGCAAGTATCAGAACTGAACGAAACTGTATCTCCTGTTCTATCGAGTGAACGATTCCATTGTTGGACGAAACTATCTGTCAGAAAAAGTTATCTACTTTTGGCATTTATATTTGGGTATGAAACTTTCGTCCAAAAAATGTATCGAACATTTGACGAAACAGAGCGATCTGTTGTGATAGGCACAAGATATGAATTTGTTGTACTAGACCACTTACGAACGGCTTTGTTTCGTCAGGATAGTTCTGACATAAGAGAAGCAATATAGCCAACGCTTCTACTGCGGCGATATTTTTAGAACGCTGAAGCCTGAGCCTTATAAAATAAGCTTAATGATAGATCAACTATATTTTTTTTTTTATTCCCCGGGGCTGAATGAGAGTTAGCTTACAACAGGCGAGATGAAGGTGCTTCGTATGACGGCATTAGTAACAGAACTTGATGATTTATAAGAAGTACGAACACCCGAGGAAGCCTTCACGTCAAAAATACCATATTGCATCAGCTGGTATATTGTCACATTTAAAGGAGAGATCGAGATCCTGAGAATCTAGACAAAAAGGCAATATCATATGATCGAAAGGGAAAAATGAAAGAGGCAGGATGACCCCAATTTTGTCCGAAAAATCGTCTTTAGCGACGACTCGTATTTTCGGATGAAGGGGCGAACCGGGCGGTGGAGTCATTGGTTTGTATTTTTTCCAAAACGACGTTGGTGAGTCACTATAGAATGATGATAAATGTTAATCAATTTCGTGAGGCCCAAATTGAACCCCATATTGAAAAACGTTATTTAAACTTAAATCAGCCATTTTTAAAATAATGATTGAAAGCATTGTCTATTTAAAATTGCTCAAACTTCTTCCATAGCAATTCCTGTAATTTTTTTTTTTAGGTTTGAGGTTGTCAGACAGCTGTGATTCTAGATAGGCCGTTAATCAAGATGGCCACTCAATAACCGCTTTGAATATTATGGGTTGAAAAGACGTGTTTTTTCTAGAGGTAATCTTCCCATATTAAGGATTCGAAATAAAAGCTGAATAGGCCATTTTTAGATAACGGGTGCTAAATTAAACCATACAAGCACCTTTTTGAGTCTGAAGTAGAGCTGAAGTAGTAGTTTTATTAGTTGATTTTAAAGATATTTTTAGAAGTTTGTGTAGCAAAAGCGAACAAAACAAAATGTAATTATAATGTTTGAATGATTTGCTTAAAAAAAGGGGTTAACGTCGTTTTATGAACAAGTTATTTCATTGCTCAATTAACATTGTTTGTTGTTTTTTAATGTTTATGCTTAATTTTTCAATTAGATATTTTTTTTTTTATGAATTATGTGGAAACCCCCGGACTAGTTATAACTTCAAACTCGTAAAAACCAAGCGAATGTGCGAACTGTATTGATCGTAAACAATTTTGTTGTTCTTAAGGGAGTTTATTGCATTAAACCCACGTCATTTGACTTGATTAGTTCACAAGGAATAATTATACAAAGGAACAGATTGGGTATATTGGTTGAGACTGTGGTCCACTATGGCCTGTAAGCACTACCTTAAGTAAGTAAGTAGTACTGCTCACTCGACTTTAATACTACACCCTTGAAAGCAAATTAAGCGAATAATTTAAATACACACCGAAATTCTTAAGCGCGTGTGCCATAAAAAAAAATATGGCACACGCGCTTAAGAATTTCGGATAGTCCTTTCAATGTTTAGTCACAGAGCGAGCGATATAGGAAATTATCGAGAAAGGCAAAGGAGGTGGCGATCAAACACTGTCCTTGAACGTTTGAAGATCAAAATGGCATGGTAAAATTGTAACTTGCAATTTATTCTACATTCGTGTTGTACGGCTCAAGAAGGAATCACTATATTTCACGATACGTCCGAAATTGGGTTCGAGTGTAAACTGATGAGCGTTCCTTGAAGACGAGTATTATGTGGAAATTTTTCAAGAGATGGAACGCAGCTGGCTACCACGAGTGAGCATTTTTTGAAGAAGAACCGGCAAAGAAAAACAAATAATAAAAGAATGCTATCAATTGGAAAATCCGTTGAATAAATTAAACGTTTTAATAAGGGAATTCTGAACTTCCTACCCCATTTTTCGACTTTTAATTGAGTCACTCTGGACACCAAAGAGCTCACCTCAGCCTCGTAACAAAAAGCATCGCAAAGTCTAATAAAACTTGTATTAAATGGTCCAGAAGATAGCTTCTGATTATAACGAATAAGAGTATCATCAATATCAAAAGCACGTATTTTCGATAAAAGCGCTTCATGCCAAACTCTATCAAATGCTTTTGAAATATCAAGGATATTTAAACGTGTGTTTCTTTGATGAAATGTTTCGAAATTCTAAACATCATAATTTTATGAGGGACTTGCTCCAGAAGAATTTTTAAAGATATATAATTAATCAAATAATGAGCAAGACCACTTGGGTGATAAAAAAAATGTAATAGTGTCTTTTTTAGGTCAATGAATCACAATAAAAACATTGGAGTGGAGTGGAAATGTTTTCGTGTGGATATTATCTGACATATCTATTGGATACTTTTGAAGACTTTTAGGACTTATCATCCACATTGAAATGTGATCTTATCAATTTTTATCGAAATATTTGGAAAGTTTATTTCAGTGACACGCAAAATCAAAAAAAAAAAAATCATACTTGATCGGTAATCATATCGCACCCCCGGTGTAATATCGACATAATTGCAGTTTTTTTCTGAAATTGAGTCAAAAAAGAAGCAGGTGAAAGATATAAAAGAAAATAATGTGAACTATATCTCACTGAAATCAGCTATTTTTAGGACTCTTGAAGTCGATCCTGTAGGCCTATTTTAGGGCGTATTTGCATTTTGAATAAGCAAGCAAACTTTAAACGTGATTCCTCAACATTTCAGAAAATTGCAATTACGTCGTTATTACACCGGAGGTGCGATATGTAATTTTAAATGTTTAACTGTCAACAAGACATTAGATCGGCCATAAGTATTTTAGTTTCGGATGTGGCTTTTTGATCAAAATGACAATGAGAAAAGTTATAAACTATAATATGATATAGTTTACAACTTAACTTGACACAACTTTCGAATTTAAAATAAACACGTTAACGGTCATTCCAACAAAACTCGAGAGACCATATTGATCTGTCATTGTGACGTATTGTTTATCAGCCGCTAGCCGGTAAGATGAGTTCAGAAATCTTAAAATGTTGATGTTTCTTATATTGAATGCAAGACATTTTATGTACAAAGTTTCAATAATAACACCCAACCCGGGGAACACAATGGATCCAACGAGACCCAAGTGAGAATGTTCGGCTTGCCGTACCATCACCCCACCTAACCTAACCTAAGTTTCAATAAAATCAGCTCAAACGTTTAGGCTGTAAATTTGTATACATTACATACGAACAGACAAAGGGACAATGTATTACCCGTTTATCTCATGAGAGACCAAAATACTGATGATGTTTGTAAACGGGAAATAACTGAAGGGTTCACAAATAAAAAGCTTTCAAACTGGTTTTATATTCCGTTACTGTTTGAAATAGTCATTTTCCGGTTAGACGTGCTGGAAGCCTTAGTAACTTAAAAAAAAAAAGAAATTATACTAATAAATTCAAGAATCAAACGGAAACATGTTTTAAAGGAAGTAAATAAGTAGCAAAAAGTGATAAGAAACATAGCATTGATTTAGATTTATGAATGACATTTGCGTCGCTACAGGGTGATCAAAAATGACAATTTTTTAATTCAAACAATGATTTGTTTTGACTGAATCGTGAACAACGAACAAAACCATGGAAGTAATGTAAAACAGGTAAAAATATCTTAAAAACACGAATATGGCTTCGAAATATCAACAAAACGTAAACTATCAAATAAAAGTACTAGATTCCTGGTTTATTTAAATTTAAGGAAAATGTCGGTCAAAGAGCAGATTTTGCATTCCAATAAATGTCAAAGCCTTTTTTGATGATTTCCAACACTCTCTTAACAATTTCCATAGGAATTCGAATGATGTGGATTCGAATGTTGTCTTTGGAGGCTTCCTGAATCTTCAGACCACCTTTCTTAACAAGAAATTTGAGGTAACAATATAGTAAAAATTAGAACAGGCCGAAATCAGGAGAGCTCGCTTAACTGTTAAAAATTTCCTTTCTGGTGGGAGGGGGACCCTCGGGAAATCTGCCACATTCAACCAACCTCTTGCTATGCTGCCTGTAGCTCAATCTTGCTGAGTTAAGACATCGCCCATCACCGTGATCGATTTATATCCACTCAAGGACTAAGGGATATATAGGTAGTTCAGTAGCAGCTTAAAACGCCTTCATTGTTTTCTGTGGTATGTACAGTTTTTAAGATCCCAATCAAATCGTGGCCAAATTGTCGGTATCCTGGAAGGCATTAATCCCAAGAATTTGATATCAGTAGAAATCGACAGCGTTGGCGATATAGAAACTGTCAATATAAGGCACGCTGCAAAGGCGTTTGAAATTAGGATTTTAGAAAAAAAAAAGTTATTCAATAGACCACCACTCCATCTTCGTTACTGAAACCGTGCTAACGAAATTGCCTACTCAACTCTCTACAACCAATAAAAGGGGAGAAATAACATTATCAAATCGATGTGCCGCCCTATATAAAAAAGGATTTTCAATTGGCGCGGGTAAATTTTTGTGCCTTGTAACGGCCATGTTGTTTTATGGTGACATCTGTCAAATCTGTTGTTTATTATTCAGTAAATGATGCCAAATCAACTTTGAGCAAGTAGCGCACATTTTACAGTATACTTAGTGGCGCTTAACAGTCGACTCTTCAAAGTTTGGTGGCGGAATTTAAGACGTAAAGCAGTCGATTCCTTACCTTGCACAAGAACTCGGCTTTTTTTAGTTTCAACGTGTTGAATTGGGCCTACACCGTACAAGATCCAACTGACTTAGGAGCTCAAGGTTCATGATCATAGACAACGCCGTTTGATCGCTGGCTGGGCCTTGGAGCTTTTGGAAGAGGACTCCAATTTGGCCGAAAAATCATTCTTAGCGACGATACGCATTTTTGGACGATTGGCTGTGTTATCAAGCAAAATAACCGTAAATAGCAGCACCAACCTGTGTAAATCAGGGACAAATGCATCCTAAAAAAGTTATCGTTAGACTTTTCTTGTCGGGTTTTCTGAATAATCAGGTCTTCAAGTCAACATAACACAGGACATTGCTCAAATTCAACCTGATCTATGCGGCAGTCATGGAAAATTGGACAAGTCTGATCCGCAACACCGGCACCGTAAGAGGTAAGAAGCATTTGAACGATGTCATGTTTCACCCATAAGGGCATACATAACCCTTAAAAAAAAAATAATTTAATGTTTTATTCTATTTCTACCCTTTATCAAATTTTATTTTTGTTACAAGATTCCACATTTATAATTACAAAAACCACGATGCCATGCAAGTGAAACTTTTCTTCGGATCATTGGCATTTCAAATTATTCTTGGTTTTTTCCTTGTTTACCGGTATGGACTTGACCTACTAGCTGCACCGGTGTCCATCACGTTCAAGTAAACAACAACATTCACATCAATACACATTGATCAAAACACACACATACCGCGGAGCACGTGCAAGAATGAGTGAGAATATAAATGCTACACGGTCAGCTGATGCGAGCCATATCGGCGCCGCCATATTGTGACAAGCAACAGATGAACGAAAAAATTTGAGGCGATAAAAAAGTTTCACTTTAAAAATTTAAATGGGACAACCCTGTACATTCTTCAACATTCATATAGGAAAGTAAAATTTTGGCCTTGGCAAATTAATTTTCTTATAATCATTTGTTCCTAATAAATCAACTCTCAGTTTACTTCCTCACAGCACCCCACCGAATGAAACATTATCTTGTTTAATCGACTGTTTATGTGCTTTTTTTTGTTAATTAATCAAGACTTAAATTAAAACTCTTAACGTAAACAGAATATTTACATTTTCCATTGCGTCCAACATTCAAAGAAATTAAAAAGAAAAAATATTAACTCGTTTAATTTTTTTTTTAATCATTATTTGTTTTGTCTTAATAATAAAAAATATTTAAAAACTTATTCTAATGCATTTTCTGGAATCTTTTGTTCGAGTATACATGAGACTTTATTTAGCACATTCATGTGCAGATTTATTTTCGACAACAATTTGCCCGAAATAGATCAAAATTTTAAAATTACCTAGGCACGCGGACGTTTGCTCAAGAAAAAGTAGAGTAAACATAGACGTTAAAAAATTTATGTTTAAACATTCAATTTGTGTTGGTCACGTTGAAAATAATAAAGCTCCGTACACACTACTTGTTCAAATTAACACCTGTGCTTCCAACATTGTTTACACGAAACACTATTTTAAAAGTCAAATATCCCATTTATATTTGTATAATCTTGTTTTATTACCTAGTTGTTTGCCGCCGCCGACGATATAACATTGCAACTGTAAAAGTTGCCATTTTAATCCTTTAATTCCCTAGCGACAAAGAGATGGCGTTGTTCGATGTTATTATACACGACACGATACAAAACAATTTAAAAGGAATGTCGGCTAATAATTAATGTTTTTATAATTGAATTGAAAGTCATGGGTTTTTATTAAGCACGCAAAAAATTGTTGGTTTTAATAAATAAACAAAACTTCTGTTTTTATGGTCCTCCATTTTGATTGGAAAGAAGATTGGAAATAAGGGTGTGTGGGCATAGCACGCGTCTATTTCGATTTGCATCGGAAACAGTTTAAATGTCTATATTTGCGGTGACGGTGAACTATGTTAATGAAGACCGCACGTGAAGCTTTAAACAAATTAAATAAACATAACTTACTGCAATATAATGGCGTCTCATCTAGTGTTGAGATAGGAGAACTATTTTTAGTAGAAATATAAGAAAACCCTTCTTGGAGACATGGAATATCTGAGGTGAAGTTGGAAACAAATTGGAATACGTCAGAATAACTGGAAGGTTTTATGTTTTTTTTGTTTACAAAAACTTGACATTAAAACTTTTATCTAATTCAACCATCTACAATCTACTGAAATGAGCATTAATTTAGCATAAAATTATTATATTTTGGAAAATTGTATGAAGACAAGACCCTATGAGCTATGACTCAACGTTTGTTTTGGGTTTTTTTTTTAGTGCGGTGGCCAAATTCAAGCATGAATATCTAGTTCAAATAAACCAATCAAGATAAATGTTTCATGGGGATTTTCTACTCAAGTTTTTTATGTCAGTTAAAAAGCACATAATTTTTGGATAAATTTAGTCATAAGTGGATTTTATTAGATCATTCCCGAGATATCGGATCGTTTGAAAAGCAGTTTCTTTTGAAAGAAGGCGTTCGTTGGGCCATTTCTTTTTTCGTCAGATTTTTTTTTATTTTGACTTCGAATTACATTATTAAGACGTATTTTTTTTTAATAATAAAACAAATACAAAAGTAAACAAATTGAATTATGCAGATGAGCAATTTATTTGTGCATAAATTTGTTTGGAAGTTATGTTTCTGTTATTTTTTTTTATGAATATTTGACCAGACTTTTATGCAGAATTGACATAAGAAGGTAAATATTAAACACGTGCATATTGCCAGCATTGAAGTGCAGACTTTGTCAAAAAAACAACCGCAATCTAAGGCCAGGGCTTTGAAAAAATACGAGCGACTTGTGGGTTGTACATTGTTGCTTTTATGAAAGTTAAACTTTCTATTTATATTATAAATACATTTTTTAACTAATTTTACTCTTTTTTAATTTATTTTTTTATTTTAAAATTTTTCTGCAGTACCATATCTGGAACGATTAACTTTAATCTTTCTGTTTATCTGTTTGATTCAAATCCTCAAATGCAACAGCAATTCTTGGTGAGAAAGTGAGGGTAACAATTGTTTTTCTCAGAAACAACATCAAACATTTTGAATAAACTTTTTATGAAGGATCTTACAGCCGGGACATACTGTTGTGTAACACACACTTGAGTAGTGTACGTTGACAGCACTGTCCATTGTTTACAAGCAAACCACAGCAAATGATTTCAGAGGGTCGCTGTTAAAGCAGCAAATAACTTCAGTTCTAAAAAATTCACTTGAGGAGAATGGCGCTGCTATCGTTAAAAAGATTCGTATACTGCGATTAAAACCTAAGTATCAATACCATGCTTATACCATGTTGGTGTATTTCAGCTATAAATGGGTATAACCCTACACCCTTAGCCCAAAAGAGGACCGTTATGATACTACAAAGTTTGGGATGTTATCCCGTAAAGTAAGGTTCTTCTAAAAGGATTTCCCGGCTATTAGCGAGTGCAGGTCATGTACACATCAGATGGATAATTGTCTCCTCTTCTTCTTCGTCCATACAACTTATGCAAAAGTCGTTTGCGAGCACATCAAGCCTCGCGGTAGAGTATCTACCTATATGAGACAATATGCCCTGTAATGACAGCTTATGGTGGGTGGTTAGTTCCTGGGTTCGATCCTTGAATCCACCTTAGTTCATTTCCTTTTGCGAAGAAGTGACAAATCCTACAAGAGTAAATCATGTCAAGTTCTTCTCTTAGTCGCTCGGATTTGGCGATAAATTGTAGGTCAATTACATTCCTGCATAATGTCAACACACACACAGGAATAAGTGAGAGTGTAAGTCACAGGCCCCGGCCCTGATTGGAGCTGTTGTGCCAAATATTTATTTATTTAAGCAAAAAATCTCCTTTATCGCCATTAATTCAGCCTGGAGCCCACTACAATGGTTAGGAAGTTGAAAGGGGAGAAAAAGATTTAGTCTGTTGGAGTGAACATCATTCCCCGCTCCATCATTTGTGTTTGAACCATCAATGATCTAGGCGGGTAGGATTAAATAACAAAAATCTAAGACAACTCGAAATAAAAATTCAATTAAAAAAAAATTCTGTAATTGACAGTATAATTGGCTCTGTGTTTTTTTTTATGGGAAAAACTATAAATATTAATGTGGATTCTCAGGCTCCCTTAATTGCTGCCTGTGCCCTTTGGAACTTGAAAACAGTTTTTTTCTGAACTCATGGCAGGTTTCGGTGCAATTGTAACATTCACTTCACCAGCACGAGTGGTTATTTACTCGAAAGTAAAACGCAACTTGCAAGTGTCAGTTGTAAAATGCAAGAAAAATAAAATGCACGACTGGGTCGCACGAACTTGCTCTCATTTGTGACAGTGGTCTGGGGCTTGAGTTTTTGATAAAAATAAATTTTTCAAAATTCTTAAAAAATATTTAAACTAATTTGAGCTGAAAAAAATACGCCATTTTGTTCCTTGAATAAATTTTAAATTATGAGAATAAATTTATAAAAATCTGTGGAGTGGTTTTTGAGAAAAAAAGTTTTTTTTTAAACTTTTTAAAACAAATTTTAAAAATAAATTCAGAAACGCCAAATCATAGGTATTCAGAAAATACATTTATTTATAATTTTTGAAAAACAATTTAATAAGCAGTCTTCAAAATATTAATTTAAATTTTTTTTTTTAAATGCTTTTAAAAATACAAAAAAATATTTTTTAAAAATATTGGTATGCAGTATAAATTGAGCTACCTACAGAGATAGTCGAAAGCTTAAAAAAAACGGTCCTATGGAAAGTACCGTTCTTAGAGGTTTTTTAAATTTTTTTTCAGCTATATGATTGGTCGTATACCTTAAAAGTTACACTGATTTTCTTAAATCAAAATCGTTAGAGCCGTTTTCGAGAAAAATAAGTTTTAACGTAACGGTTATATGGCAGGTACTGTTATTTTTTGAACTAAAAAAAAATTCAATTTCCCCTCTGTACAATACCTAAAAAACTCTATATACCAAGTTTGAAGCAATTCGGCCTACGCGTTTGGGCTGTAGGTGTCTATACATACAGACAAAGAGACAGACTGACAGACATACAGACGGACAGAATGTTTAGACCATCTTTTTTCGTCTTCGCTATCATCGTTATGTCATTGTCATGTTTAATTGTTATCTCAAAACTTTTTTTTTCGACGAATGCATAACTTGCCTTATAGTACCTATAATCGCAAGTAAAAACATGGTTATCTGTAAAGTCGGTATACGGACGATAATTTTACATGATAACTAGTTGACAAAATAGTTTACGTCGTATAGAATGTAGATTGTGTGCAGTGGAAATGAACAGTGCTACACTTTTCGACAAAGCTAACGATCTGTCAGATCGATAACTTTAAAAAAGGAAACAAGCATTCAAGAAATTGACACATAAGTTATGTTCGTTTACTTTTGTAGGGTAGGTTGCCAAATTTTGAAGAGTATATAGGGAGAAGATTTTCTTGGAAACAGAAGAACTGAGAAAAATTAAAGGAACGCATTGAACAACAAAATTTGTACAAAACACAAAAAGGTTAGGAAAAACAATAATTTTTAGCAGTAGTATTTGTAGTCACTTCTTTACTTCATTCAAAAAGACGAAGACCTTTATTGACTTCTTGAAGATTCCGATTAAGTGCAAGGGGAAATTGAATAATGGTGATGTTTTTCTCGCATCGGAAAAGGAGTTTGTACTCATGATAGATCGAAAGGGTGATTGTTTGAGGATATCTCTGAAAAATTTGAGTTTTCTGCCATCTTCATTGTAGCCACATGTAGCCATTATAATAGGATAAGTTAAGCGAATATTTTTGTAGTTGCCTGACCACTTTGATGCGATGATTAGCTCACTATCCTTTTTAACAAGACATTTTTCACTGTTCCTCAGTGGACTTAGCATTCCAATTCCACATCGGCACCTATATATAAAAAGCGAATTTGCAAAAAAATTTTGTTTGTAACTGTCAAATTTTACTTTTGACAGCAAGGAAAAATGTTTTAAGGCCTAACCATAATAAGCGGAAGAAAAAGGAAGCAAGTGTCAAAATCGAACGAAAAGTTTCTTTCCTATCTTTCAAATACATCATTTGGCCATAATAGCCTTTAGAAATGAGAAGCATTTGTCTCTTTTTTTCTGCTTGAAAAAAAATGGAAAAAAAAGAAATGTCAGATTTTCGTGCGAAATGTACGACTTAAAGCGTATGTACTGAAACAAAAGTGAACGAAACTTGCCGAAACATATCAAAGAGTCATTTCGGGTTGGGTACACAAATCACATGTATTTCTACTGTTTCGTAAGGCAACATACGTATCCATTCTTCAACTATGATTGGGCTTTTATTCTTTTGTTTAATTTTAATTTGTACCGATAACAGATACCATGCTCTGGAGTACATTCAACGAGTTCTAGGTTCGGCTGACAAAACATTATGAATCTCTCAATTGAGTCAGTTTAAATCCGATTTCGCTTCGTAGAGATACCGAAACAGCAGTGCAGTATTAATGCACTTATACGATTAATTAATAAGAAAATCACAACGCTCAAGACAAAATCAGAGCGTATGGCTTACAAACCACCGTTCGCAGCTCTTTTCAATACCTTGTTCTAGACGAGAATAAAGGAAGGCTTATTATTTAAAGACTGTTTCGATTGTTTTATGTTTATTCATGTAAATGCCTTCTTAGTCAAATCATTTATTTCATATGCACTTAGAAGAAGGAGATTACATTTCAAGATAATGCACGTCATGTTTTCGAAATTAGATGCATATTAAAAAAAAATAGTAGTATTGTTTAAATATGCAATTTCGGAGTGTTTTCCTCTAATTTAAAATGTGTGAAATCATTAACATTTAATAACCCGATAATTGATACGATTAGATACTCAGTGTTTTGATTATCATTCCAATTGCAGCAATTCAAGTCTGAACTTCAATAATTATAAACGGGGAGTTTTTAGTTTTTCTTCTAACCAAGTCGTCTTTAATAAATCTTTAATAATTTTTTTTCTAAACTACTCAAAACAAAAAAAGGGCCCAAATAATTTTTTTTTTTATTTTATCTAGAAAATTGCTATAATGGCAACCATTATTTTGAGCAAATCAAAATTTAGACAACAATTTTTCCATGGTCTTCAAGTGTGTACGTGTAATCAGAAAAGGTGAACAACACTTTCGAGAAACCGGGAGTGTAACAAGGAGACCTGGATCAGGAACTATTAGATCCACAACACAGTCCAAGGAGACCGATACATCGGCACAATTGCACGTCTTCTTCAAATCAGTTACCAAACCATTGGCAGTTGACTCCACGATGATGGTCAACGCTCCAGAGTGCGGGCTATGCAACCAGAACTGACAGCAACCCATCGCATTGGGACAGAGCGCTTAAGGTACGCCCACCAACATTCGGACTGGACCTTGGAAAATTTAAGGTGTGTATTTTTTTCACGACAAAGCTAGGTGAAGTTTTTCAATGATGACCAAATGCTATGGTATGGGCTGAACTAAGCTTGTAGAGCAGAATAGAGTTCAAAATTCAGGATGAGGATCTATAATCGCTGTCAGCTACATTGAGAAAGGGATATGATAATATAATGGGACCCACTTTTACATACTTTTCCAAAGCCAATATTACGGTTTTACACATGACCAAACCATCAATAAGTCTAGACTCTAGATCTACAGCATTTATGAGTTCAATTGAAAAGATAGCTAAAACAGAACCACAGTCATGTTGATAGTAAACATGAGCTGATAAACGCCTTAAAAGTTAGCTTGGAGTAAATACCAGAACAAAATGCAATCATCACCTCATCGAAAGGGTACCAGACAGACTTAAAGAGTGCATAAGGAGCAAAAGAGGGTCCACTCGATACTAAAGCTAGTATTACACGGTCATCGAAATCTACCATTGCAATGACATTCTGACGTCATAATGACGTAACTATCTGTCCTAAAGTCGTCATGTCGTGTGATCGCCATCGTAGAATGCTGTCATTGCACTGACAACCAGAATGACAAGCACAATGACAGGAATTTTTACGTCATCGAAATGACAATTTTCGATGATCGTGTAATCACCCTGTCATTGTTGATAGGACAACATGACAGATTTTTTGATTGGTTTGTCATTGCAATGACAGTGTCCCAACAATGACATGGCAGGAATTTCTGCAATGTCATTGTTGTCAAGGTAGACGGAATAATGGTAGAAATGGTTGGCTGTGAAATTCGGAAAAGGTACTGCAATGACCTAAAATTGTCACCACTTGCCAGGTAACGCAGTGTGAGTACTAATCGCACCTCCGCGGAAATGCTAGTTCGCATATTGGTGTCTTGTTTTGATATTATAGGAGCCACTAAATTTAACAAAAAGTCAAATTGAGTGGCTGACATCCGTAGGAAATTGCGATATAGCTCCGGTTCCTCAGCTCGCAATTCCCGCAGCAACTTGGAACAGAAGCCTTCTGTATCACGGCAAAACAACCATTTTTTTGACCACACAGAACGAACTCTTCGTTGTGGTTTTTGGTTGTCGTCGTCTTCTTCCTCTGAACTATCCTCCAATAAATATGTTGCTAGGATCGCCATCTCCACAATATTTTTTCTCGACATTTTTGGTTTTATATTATTGGAATTATATTATTTATTGTTTATAATATGAGGAACTTCACAAACTCACGTCAATTTTTCAGTCACGATAACTCAATTTATGAATGTCGTGTGATCGTCATTGCGAAAAATGACTTCTGTCATCGCGGTTTTAGGTCGCCATCAACTTTCGAAGTTTTGAAAGTGGTCAAGTCGTGTAATCGTTATTCTTTTGCATGTCATGGCAATGACATCGAACGTCAAAAATTCCAATGACAAGGTCTGCCCGTCATTGCATTTTGGGACACCAATGACAGACTTGCGCCATTCGTGTGATCGTCACTGTAGCTAGCAATGACACTGTGATAAATGACAGTGAACTGACGTTACAATGACATATTTTCTTGTGACGTCAGAATGTCATTGCAATGACAGATTTCGATGACCGTGTAATACTAGCTTAAGCATAACATCTGTCAACAAATCAAAACAGCGTTAGTGTTCGTTAAAAATGTTGTTTGTGTGTTTTGTATTAAGTCTACTCCATTTTTGTAGTGATAACTTTTTATGGGAGGGTAAACCGCTTTGATACGTAACGCATTACGGTGCCACTCTGTTTGGCTTCCCTTTCTCTCACGCATACTGCAGTAGAAGGCAGTCTTTTCCTCTCTCACTTTAACCCACAGCGCTAGACGTATAATAAATAACTTTTCCTCACATTATCATATGTACATATGTATATAGTTTAAGTATTAACCTAAGCTTACATTCTTCGGAAAGAAAACTTTGTCAATGCAGGAAACAATCGAAATTTTAAACGAGTGTAACTGAGAAACCCTCGGCGTCTATTTGAAAAAGATCTTAAAATACAGGATGTTATTAACAACAGAATTTGAGTAATGAATTTTCTACTATTTAATTAAATATAAAAACATTGTTTTGTATACTAATTTTATTTGCTAACCGAGCTGACGGCAAAGCCATAGCTTCTAAATTCATATTATTGTGATACATTGTACTAAAGGAAGTAGAAATAAAATGAATGAATTACTTATTTACTTACTTACTTAACCTAAGCTTTATTCAAGTTAAACAATTTCAATATTAAATAGTTCGACTTAGAATAATTTAAGTTATCACTTTTGCCGAGCGTCCCGAGACGCGCACGTTTTTATACCCTATTCCATATAGAATTGGTATATTGTATTTGGTGTGAAGTTTGTAACATAGAGAAATAATACCGTTAGGTATAGAAAAGTATATTTATTCTGACTCAGAATCAAAAGCCTAGTCGATTTAGCCATGTCCGTCCGTCCGTCCGTCCGTCCGTCCGTATGTATACTCTCTAGAGGTCGTAATTTTTGAGCTTGAAAGCTGAAATTTGGTATATAATAATCTTTGGTTCAAGAGTTAGGCTAAGTTCTTGAACCAGTAAAATCCACCCACAAACACGCCCACAATCGCCATTTTTGTTGAACAACCTCAATTTGGTAAGATTAAATTATGTTTTTTGTACAGTAACGATAAAAGCATAACGCTAAAATTTTGCACGCGCAAGCTTCAGGTAAGCCTTCTTCCAATTAAATACAAAATTTTCAGTTTTGGCGTGGCTGACGCCCATTTTTCACTAAAAACATAACAAAATTGTTTTTGCAAATAAACGGTATATTTATAATGAATCCGCAAGCATCTTGCGTCTCTTAGTAGAAACTAAAAACTTTATGTATGAAAAGAAATTTTTGAATTTTGGGCGTGGCTTATGCCCACTTTGCATACAAAACCATCAATATTGTTTTAATAAAATAACAATTGTTATATTAATGCGAAAAACATTACATTTTGTGGATATTGCTTGCGCATTTTTTTTTTTTATAACGGCACACGCGCTCAAGGGTTTTCCTAAAGCCCTTTTAATGATAAGTTACAGCGCGAGCGATAGGAAGTTAGGGGAGAAGGGAAAGGAACACCCACTTTTCACTAAAAACAAAAAAATTGTTTTTGCAAATAAACGGTATTGATAATGAATCCGCAAGCTAAAATCTTGCGTCTCTAGTAGAAACTAAAAACTTTGTGTATGAAAAGAAATTTTTGAATTTCGGGAGTGGCTTACGCCCACTTTTCATGAAAGAACGAAAAATGAAGTTTTAAAAATTTAAGGTACTACCAATATTCAATTAAAACCTTTTTTCCTTCCGTTCGTTATATGAAAAATATTTCTACATTTTCTTGTGTTAATTTTTTTTAATACACCCACTTTTAAAGGCGTGATTTGGATAAAATACCTTTGTTCAGGTAAGATCGTTTAAAAACTACTCGATTCAGCTATAGTTTTACACAGATGCTTAGGCTTTCTTAATAGATGCAAGAAGTTTTTCACCCCTTCTGATCTGGCTACAATTTACAAGGCGTTTATAAGCCCTTAACTCGAGTATAACTCCCATCTCTGGGCAGGTGCTTCTCAAACCTTTCTTCACCTCCTCGACAGAGTTCAGAAAAAAGCGTTAAAATTGATAGGAGAGAGAAGCATTATGGAAACTTTTCCATCCCTTGAACATCGTCGAAATGTTTCATGTCTTTCCTTATTTTACAGATTCTTTTACAAAAGAACTCACTCGAGCTAGCCAGCTGCGTTCCACCCCTTAAAAATTTCCCCCGTAATACTCGTCTTGCTAGGAACGCTCATCAGTTTACACTTGAGCCCAATTTCGGACGTACCGTGAAATATAGAGATTATTTCTTTAGCCGTACAACACGAATGTGGAATGAATTGCCTGTCACAATTTTCCCTTGCCATTTTGATCTTCAAACATTCAAGATCAATGTTCATCGACACCTCCTTTCCCTTCCTCCCTAACTTCCTATCGCTCGCGCTGTGACTTATCATTAAAAGGGCTATAGCAAACCCCTTGAGCGCGTGTGCCGTTTAAAAAAAAAAAAAAAAAAAACATATGCCTGACTAATGATCAAATCTTAGTTAGTGCTTTAAATTTTTCTTAAACATTTTTAGAACACGCCCTCTTTAAGGGGTGTTACCGTCAAAAGTCGTAATATGCATTAATTTTTTAATGTTTTTTAACTATCGGTCGCAGTTTTGAAGTAAGAAGATGAACACTTCGGTTTGTATACCTTGGTAACGCAGCAGAGTGTAGTTCAAGAATTGTTAAAAACACCCATAATCGCTTTTTCCTATCAAAATCTAATTTCTAAAATTTTTAGTTTTGTCTTGTTTTGTTCAAATCGATCTGCAAGCTTAAAATTGAATGATGAGCTCATATAGTGATTACCCTGGCAATAAAATGTCTCAGCTGTAGGCCCGTCACACGCCTTTTTTTATTGTGACAGCAGTTATTGTACATCGGCCAAACAAAATTTATTTTATTGAATTTTTCCCTGCCTGCTAAAGAAGAATTTTGTTTCTGATACTGGAACAGCGGCTGGCTGCGAAGGAGGCGAACGCATATGCATATACAACATATACAAAAATGTGGGAATAGGGTATCTAACACTTCGTTTTAAACGTACTGTAGCTCTCGTTTATGTTTTTTATTCTATTCTAATTTATAAATTTATATTTTTAAATAGCAGTGGACGTGGGCCCTATTTTGTTTTGAGTGGTTTATATTGAATTTCGATTTTTTTAAAGTGCTTATTTCCGATTTAAAGTTACTGATACGAGTTAATCAAAAATTGCATCTCATGACGAAAATGTTGTTTTGCGGTAAAAAAAAAAATGATTAATATCTATAACATCCTCTACGATTGATTACTAATTTTTAATCTGTTCACTGAAAACACTCTTATTTAATTTTTTGAATTAAAAGTGGTCAGACCCGAAACGATAACTACATAGCTATGTAATTTAAATCGAGTCATGATAAACAAAATAAAATGTAATTCACGCTTCAAAAATAATATACTAAAATAATTTCGCAAGAATTGAAATTTTGTGGTTTTGGGAATTATGAGCATACGCAATTGGGGTCTTTCCAATTTCCATTATTGATGCTGTGATGATAATTTTTTTTTTTTGCCAAAATCTTTGAAAAGAAGTTTTTAATTTGATAAAGTTCCAAGTCGATATACACAAAATATTCTTTCCGTCTGTCTGGAAATGGGCGAGAACAAAAGATGGAATACAAATGGAAATCATCTGGCAGCACCAGCCCAGATATGAAAGTTATCATGCTTTGGACGAAAAATGAGCAGCCCGATTAGAAGGGACAATTTAGAGTATTTTTAGAGACATCGAATATGTAATCGTTCCGTAAAGATTATTGGTAATGGGCATTCTGGCATTCTAAGAATTGCAAGCAGATTCTTCCCTTAGCGCTAAGAGGCAGCATTGTGTATAGTAAATTCCACACAGATTTTACAATTATTCTTTTTTATCAAACGTTGTCGGTGAAGTTCCATATCCAAAGAGCAGGGATGTGAAATTAGAAACAAATACGAAATGCGAGAGTACTTACTGTTGTCGGCAAAACCATTTTAAGGATTAGACATTTTCAGACAGGAGATCAATAATAAAGTGCACAACTGGTTCGCAAGAACTCGCTCTAATGTGTTCACAGTGATCTTGGGGCTTGAGATTTTGAAATAAAATTGGCATGGACAAAAATCGGAAAACATACCTACGTTATCTCAAAAAAAAAAAAAAAACTCCCATATCTCAATGTAAGCTAACACGACAAAATGTCCAGGGGATAGGCGTCCAAACGAAAAAAACTCCAATATATAATTTCTTTAGCTGCTATCTCAAAAATTTTAATATAATCCCCAACATATTTCTTTAGGGAAGCGTACGAATGGTTGACAAAAATAAATGTCGACTGGATAATAAATACAAATTTCATCGACTGTCAAAATGTCGACTGATGTTTGATCGACAAAAAAAAAGTTGACAGTTCAAAATCTAGAATGAAAATGTACATTGATTGAAAAGTGTCGGTCCATTTTTATACTGATACAAAAAAAGTAGTGCTTTATTGCATCGACGACAGCTTGAATTATTAAGTTATTTTTAAATCATTATTTTTAATCGACAGTGGCAAAGTCGAAAAATTTTAGAATAAATTTTATTTTGTTTAAGAACGGGCTTCCATATTAATCATATTGTTTGTCAAAATCCGTCAAATGGTTCACGTGAAACCTGATTTTAAAAAAAACCGGTTCTACGGAAGGTACCGGTTATGAGACTTTTTTGAAAAATGTATTCCAACTTAAGCAGAAAGTTTAATTAAAAAAAAAAACCATTCACAGCGGCATTATCAAAATCGTAGAAGCCGTTTTTGAGATAAATGAAACTTATTTAAAATCATATGATAGGTACGGCTAACATGATAGTTCCAAAAACCAGTATGTAAGACGTCATAATAATAATATGTACCTACCAGCCATTTAGGATGTAGTTGTCGATACAGACAGACGGACAGAATTCTCGGACCTATACTTTTTTAGGCTTCTCTATCATTGTAATGTCATGTTTGATTGTACAAATAACATTTTTTTTTACGAATGCATAACTAGCCTTATAGTACCTATAATCGCAAGTTCAAAATAAGAAACAGTGTCGTATACAAAACGGAGCCCTGTGGTACACCATTGTTTTATTAGAAGCTGCTAGGCAATCACCAAGCAGACATCGTTACTGAGCCGTTTAATCGTTGGAAATACTCGATAATCTCCAAACTAAATAAAGGGTGTTTTTTTAAAGGTATAGAACTTTGAAATGGAATAAAATAAAATTTTTTTTTTAAATTGACACGAAATTTACGTAATTCCAAAGATAATCTTCTGGCATTATAATTTGAATATGATTTCTGTGGCCTTATATCGGCAATAACGCGGCGAATGTTGTCCTCCAAGTGGTCAATCGTTTCAGGATTATCGGCGTAGAATAGAGACTTCACATATCCCCACGGAAAATAGTCAAGCGGCGTTAAATCGGATGATCTTGGAGGCCGATTCACAGGACCAAAACGCAAAATTATGCGCTCACCGAATTTTTCCTTCAACAAATCAATTGTGGCACGAGCTGTGTGACATGTTGCGCCGTCTTGTTGAAACCACAGCTCCTGCACATCATGATTGTTCAATTGATGAACGAAGTCAGTAATCCTGGCTTTATAGCGGTCACCATTGACTGTAACATTCTGGCCAGCATTGTTTTTAAAGAAGTACGGACCAGTTATTCCATCATAAAGCACACTAAACAGTCAATTTTTGTAGATGTAACGGTGTCTCAACACACACTTGAGGATTATCATCACTCCAAATACGGCAGTTTTGTTTTTTGACGTATCCTTTCATTCAAAAGTGAGCTTCATCGCTAAACGAAATTCGCTTATGAAAATGAGGATACCTATTTCGAACAGCACCATGATTTTCAAAATAAATTTGCACAATTTGGAAGCGTTGTTCAAACGTCAGTTTATACATGTTGAAATGCCAAACCAAACTAAATCATTTGACAGCTGACAAAATGGCCGCCAGTTAAAATAGTGTTGCCAACTTAAAGTTCTAAACCTCTTAAAAAAAAAACTCCCGTTAGCACGGAATTGAAGTATACGGCCGAGGAAGATGATTAACTAACCCCGTGGCTTCGATATGGCTATCTGGCGCACTGTCAACTACGGCACGTTATTAAGCGAAGTTTTTGTTTTTGCGTCGAGTAGTCTACGTTTCCGAATAAAATCTTAATCTAAGGTATTTGAAGATGACAGATCCAAAAGTTTCAACATTATTTTTGATTAGGTTACTTGAAAACGACGCAACTGCAGTAGAGGCGGACCGAATATTTTAACTACCATAACCGTAAAATCATTTGTATTTGACACCAATACTTGCAAATAATTTGATCCAATAAATCAAGATTGAATATAAATTTTAGCAAAAAAAAAAAAGAAGTTCAATAACAAAATTCGAAATATTCTAAATCCCACGATTATAGATAAATAAGCTTGTTTTAGCCAAAAATGATCGAAATTTATTACCTAAATATAAATTTATGAAGTACTTAGATTTATTTTAAATGTTTCAATTTTGCTTTTTGCCTTTAATAGAAGTTTTCTTAATATTAACTAAAAAATAAATTGACAATATTACATAGGTAAGTGAAAATGTTTTTTAATGCAAAAATAAATTATAAAAAAAAAAAACACTTAAGTTTACTAACTTTTTTCGCCTTTCCTTTGCCGGGTGATCTCAAGCTGTTCAAACTTAATCTCGACGCACTTAGTATCAACTCATCAAAACTTTTTGATAGTTTCATTCTTAGATAGGTACAAAAAAAATAAAATAAACTAATATCACAAAATGAACTCTTTACTCTCTAATGCCACTTGTTTCGTCGAATAAATAATAAAAAAACAAAAAAAATGATTGCACTTATATACTCGTAGGTTGTTGAGAACTTTAAATTCGAACGCTATATATATTTTGTACTGATGGCAGGCGCCAATTGATTATGATATGACACTATAATTTCCAAAAGATACTCTATCTTCTTCACTTGATTTCTTTCCACTATCATTATCTTCGATTGACAGACATGGTGATGAAGAAGTCTCTACTTCAATATTCAATTCTCAAAATGCCTTTTCAAAAATATACAATATACTTGAAGCAAATCACTAGGTAGGTATAGTTGCGATGGAAGAAAAACTAATTTTTTGCTATTTTTTTTTTTTTTTCTTTCACAAAAGAAAAACCATGAACTTTAAAAAAGACAACAAGTATTGCACTGGACAGTGGGCACAATGCACTTTATTAACGCAACGCACACCCGGGCAGTAGTTTGCGATCCACGCACTTTCTTTCTTTTTTTTTTTTTTTTTAGAGATACAAAGATACTTTTTTTATTTTTTGGTTAAATTATTTAAATGTCACGGTTAATTTTTATTCACTTAATACAATCTGATAGAAGTTTGCGCGTCGTATTTGTATCTGGCCATTGCATAGCAGTGAAATGTGTGCAAGATTGTATCTGAACTTCTTAAGTTAAGCGCGCGCCAGAGAGATATCTTAACGCCACAAAGGTGGTTACGCGAATGACGGTAATATCTCGTATAGGCCAATGCCAAAGGCCATTTTAAATGAAAATGTTGCGCGCAGAGAGCAAAGTCAAGAATAAATCCAAAGAAACTTGTATTCTTGGCTGCTGATAAAATATACAAACGGGCTTAAGATGGGCAGCAGAGAATGTTTTCGCGGTCGGTCGGTCGCGTTGTTTTTGTTTTTGTTCATTTTCTTAAAGATAAATAAATAGATACACACAATTTTATTTATCGTAAAGCGTGCGCTGAATTACTTTTAAAGCCATCTATGAGCTGCAATTATAGCCATTTTCAATACCCGATCTGAGCATTATAAAATAGACATCAGTGGAACACTTAAACAAGTTGGCGACGACAACGACGACGCGACGTTGAACACTGAACAAGATAAGCTTCTCAGAGAAGATAGTATAATCCTCTTCAATATTTTAAACCTACATATACGTAAGAAGACTCTTCTTATTACCTACTATATATTTATGTTTTAAGAGGGAAACTCTAAGACAATTTAATCTTTTAAAACTGCACTCAACATTGCTGGCTGGTTATTGAAATAGGTTGCCTATTACTATCAACTATCACAAGATAGAGATACTTAAATTTATTAAGATACCCGGTGTCATGCAATTGAAAGATATAACTACTAAACTACTGATGTGAGGAGTGTTTTGTGTATGAAAATACGAGCAAAGTGTCCACTTACTACTGGAATTATTATTGAAAGCTGTTTGCCAATTTGCAATGTAAACTCACAACTTGCATGCAACTAATTGACAGAAGAAAACAAATGCAATTACACTATATGAGTGTATAGTGACTTGTGACTAGTGACTATAGTGAGTGAGGCACTTAAAATGAGTGTGGATCTATCGATTGGTATAATATAGTTTAAGTACTGAGTCTCCTTGAGCGTTTGAAGAGGAAAAATTCACACAGCACACCGACACCACACCGACTTTTAAGCGAAAGAAAAACAAAGTAGAAATGATATGGTATACGGCGGATGTTGTATATTTAAAGGGTGTTCGATTTTCAAGGATAGGCTTTGATTTCGACGCCATCTGTTTGCTTGTTATTGGTAATGGTACATATATATAAAATTGATAAATTATTTTGACAGCTGTCATGTAGACACTTTGCCGTTTAGATAGCAGATGTCAAAATATAGCTGTTTAATATCATTTCATCATCTATAAAAAATTTGATATGTATGATTCAGTTGCCGGAAATGTAATATTTGCTGTACAAAAAAAAAGTGTTATAATTGTTTAAGTTATTTTCCATATTTCTACTCGAATTTAGATTAATATTTTTAATGAAATGTATTGATTGAGCAGCATGAAATTGCTTTCAGAAGAAAGTATGATTTTTAATACGATATCTTTAGAGATTTTGTTTGGCATTCTTGTGTACAAAATTTAAAAAAAAACTGTTATCACTGACAGATTCTAGACATTTTTGATACAATTGCAAATTTGAAACGTATGGAATAAACTGTTCTTGTTGGAGTTCGGATACTTTAATTTACATAAAAGGTGTTTTTTTTTTTTTTACGTGTGCGGTTTTTAATCTGGCAATACTTTTTTCGGAGTTGGTCTTTTTGACAGCTGAATAGACTTACTCTTGAACAACGTTTGTAAATCGTGCAAATTTATTACCAAAATAATGGTTCGGTTCGCGCGACGCATCGCACCCTGTGTCCAATATTCGGTCGACATAGGAATTTATTCGAGCCAGCCGCGGCAGCTACTTTCCCGAAATCATTTTTAAAACATAATGGCAAACCCTTATCTTTATAATAAGGCTTAATTCTAGGGCATAACATTAAATTATATGCGTTTTATTTCTTGAAAACCACATGCCTAAAAAACACTATTTGTATCACAATGAGCTATTCTTAGATGTATTTAGACCTATGATTAGGACTTAACCTGGGGTTTAATTGAAGGAACTTTTGTCGGTCATTAGTAATCGATACAAATAAAATAACTTGGAACAAATAAATGGCAAAATGTAAATAGATGTTGAAATTGAAGGAGATTCTGTATGAAATGGTGCCACCAGCCAGACAAGCAAAACATAAGGCATAAGGCACGATTTAAATGATAGATTTTTTTCGATTCGACAATGAAACATCAGCGCATTTATCATAAATTTCCTCAAAATTCAAGAAGCACCCTCATGGTATCTCCCAACCAACTGTTGGTAGGGATATTTCTGTAATTGCAAGAAAACTGACATTACAGCTTCCCAACTTGTAAAATTTCATCCACAAGTCATGAACTTCAATTTGATGTTGTTACTTCCCTGTTTCATCTATAAAACTAAATGAACGATTCTTTATTTGAATTAAAATTAATATTTCAAATGTGAATCTTACATTTTGGCACACACTTTGATTCGTACACCAACAGAAAATAACAGCAGAAACTTTAAGTATGCCTGACATTTGCGCTGTCATAATTTGAAGTATATTATTGTAGTAGATTTTTGCATTAAGCTATGACCAGCTTAACACAGCTATACATTTTTTTTTATGAATAGCAGCTGTGTTTATCTAAAGATTTCAGCTTAACATGTAGATTAATAAGTCACAACTTTGGTAAAAAAAAAAAGTGAATAGGGCCCAATTTATTTTATTTAAAAGAGGTTTTTGGAAAATTTAAATTTAAACTTTTTAAGTTCTGTTAGGGGGCGACAAAGTTTGTTATGCAATAATGACCAAAGTTTGTAAATTTATAAACGTTGATTGTCAGAAGATTTTGTGACTTTAATTTATTGCCGATATGAAAATTATATACACCACCTAGCTGATCCTATTTTGTGTAGACTGTTTTTTTTTTAACTGATGTTACATGGTGTGAATTTGAGCCAAATTCGCCCATAAAAAGAATTGTCAAAAAAAGCTACGTCAACGACATCTAGGGGACTTATTCAAAACATCCCACAACACAAAATAAACTCAGTAACTTCTTATAACATCAGCTGTCTGTCAGCTGTCAGTGAAATTACCGTCAAAATCGGACCAGCAATTTCGGAGATTATATTCGAAACAGCAGACAAACATTTTTGAAACTTCCAAAAAGGTAATAGAAAAGGACAGAAATGGCTTCCTTAAGGAACACCTGAGTGGTAGTTTAATGTCACCAGTATCAACAAAGACAGAATAATTTTGACTATTCTGAACCATTTATATTCATAAAAGATTAAAGTAAAGGACAGTAATGGGTTCGCCTGAATGAACAAAAAAAAAAACTGAGCGAACAAACCTTCATCGAATATGACGAAATCTATTTCAAAAATACTGCAACAAAGCGACGTAATTGACGACAGTATGGGGCAATTGGGCAATATGTTTTTGTCAGGATCAAACTACTTTTTTTTAAATTATAAAAGCCATTGTTGAATACAAAGAAAATATTTTGCATATTTTAAACTGTTTGATTTCAGAAACCATCTATTTTCGGAACCTTTTGTCACCCATCAATGGAAAATGTCACTGTTCTTTGAAAATATCTGTCATTCTTGGGTAAAAATATAGAAATCTAGGCCAAACTTTGGCACATTTCGTCCTTGATTACCAGTTTGATATGCGATTGACCTATGGTTGGTAGAGGAGAATAAAGAATAGAAATACAAAGGGGTTTATAAAAATACGTCAAGCCAAGTATAACCTGCTTAACTCTTGCCATTATACCGAATTTTCAGCAGTTCGGAAGTTTGAAAAAAAGCTAGGGGATGAGAACACCAGTTCAATATGGAAATAACTTTAGGTTATCCAAAGAAAGACTAAGATTTAAGCGAAACAGAATTGCATGCCGAATTACTGCAAGAACAACAGAAAAAAATCAGAAAATATTCTCCTAAATTGGAAACAAATCTGGAGACACTAAAAAGGTGTGCATTTACTCGTAGTTCGGATTTGTCAAGAACCTTCTTTTTATTTTGATTACGACGCGACGTGTATTCCACGATAGGGGTGATTGTAGATTGTACAATAAATTTTGTGTAGAAAGACAAACATACTTAGGTAAACGTCAACTTGTTTTGAAAACACTCAAAGTTTCCACGCCGGATTATTGTGAAAATAAGATTTGGTTTAGCAATGTTTGTATTTTTTTCGTCAGACTCAAAACAACAAAAACCAAGGTGACTGCATTATTTAGAGACTCACAAAATTATAGAACAGAAGCGTTTACATTTAATTTTTGAAACTAACAAGATGGCTGCCGTTTAGAAAAGACAAAAAGTGCCTTTAAGCGAAGCCATTTTAAAAGGTTTTCGGATCATATACTTTATGAGATGGGGACATAAATTTGTACAACGGCAACACATTTATTGTCAGTTGAACGAGACTCGAGACATCATGTGATTTAAATGAGACTTGAGACTTCACATATCTTTTTCGGATATAAGATTTGTGTGAGCAAAATCATTTTGTGTTTATTAAATTGTTATTCTATTTTAGGCACCCTGTATAAGTCAGGTACATTGATTACAATGACGTTTAATAAATGCATTCATCCGGTTATTTTTCTGATTTGCCTAGATAAAGTCCGTTGATCTAAAAGAAATAAAAAAAAAAAACTAGACTGCAACAGGTGGTACGCGTCGCGTCGCACGCCACCGCCGGCCGAGGCGATTTCCAATAAAATTATTAAGTCCTACGAAGAGAGTTTATCAATAATTTATTGTTTCCCACCAGCACATGCGTCATTTTTGGTGTGCTTCAATAAAACAGAGAAAAGAAGGCGATAATTAAAAAATAAAAACCCAAAACTGAAAAAAGATAATGGAAATGTTTGAAAGCAATGCATCCCAAAGTGCAAGCAAGTTTATTTGGATTTGTGTGTGTGTTTTTTTTTTCAGGTGAAATCTGTAATCAAGCCTCGGGGATGCCCCCATAACGGTCAATGGAATTCAAGTTTTTGATTTGTAATTAATTGGAACGCAAACACAATCGAAAATCGAAATATCCACCTAACGCATGCTTTGTGCAGAAACTGCATTGGAAAAGTTATTTTTAAAGAAAAGAAGTGTTTTCTGGCCCTGGCATGGCGCGGTACGCGGCGGCGTGCACAATGCACATGGTCGATAACACTCATCACGAAAGACGGGCACAAAGATACCAGTGAGCTGGACATGGACTGGACATGCACATGCGACTGGAAAGTACAAAAGTGGGTCGTGTTCAGATCGATACGACATGGGTGATTAATGCACTGATCGTTCCGGTCGGTCGGTCAGTCGTGGTGTTAGCGAATTCTGAAGATGTCACTTTTAAGCTTTATTTATAAACAAATCGTCCAGGACTGCAGTTAAAGAGGCCCTTTTACTTCTGGTTTATAAGAGTTACCAGATGAGTTTTTTTTAATTGTCTTCTGTGAGGATACGCGAATGACAAAAAGTGACCAAGGACAAACTTTGTATAAATTAAAAATTTAAATAACTTTTTAGTTTTAATTTTTAAAGGTTTCTATTGATTCAAAATTGAAATTTATTTCTTGTGCGTATAAATTTTGTTTACTGGTTTATTGTTGCATTACAGTGTCCATTTACGAACAAGAGGGGTCACACACATTTAAACCCATCATGTGAGCGCCGCCGTCACTGTCGGTTCCAAAAAGCCAAATCAATTAATTTGTAAATTTTTCAATTTGAAATTTATCACTCAAGAACAATTGAAATAAAATTTCATAGACCAATATTCACTGTTTATGTTTGTTTATAAAAATTGAATAATAAAACTATATGGCTTGCTCAGATTCTCATATCGGCTGTTTCAGTGAACTATGGTTCGCCCAGACAACAAACGGACGCCATCAACTTCAATAGTGTCTAAAGATGAAGTTTTTGATACAGGTCATTCATTTCGCGGTTTCAAGTTGGTACCGCTGTCATTTGACACTTATCACACTCAGCTGTCACCTGATGAGTTAAATGTTTGTCATTTACGTATGGATAATGAAACGCTTAGCAATCGAAGAACGCGTTAAAATCATTAAAACTTTACACAAAAGTGGGTGTTGGAACAACATACAATGAACACCGGTTTTTCGAACAACATTTTCTTGGGCGATGAGGCACTGTCTGCAATTGAAGATCATGACTTGGGGGATATGTGTTTCCAACAAGACACAAAGATCGTACGATTTGACACCGTTAGATTTTTATTCTGTAAGGCTACGCAAAGATCGTGTTTACGCGAATAATCTCCAAACTCTAGACGCATGAAAAAACAAACACTACTCAATTTATGACCGAGATACCGAACGAAATGTTCGAAAAAATCGCATGCTGCGAATCTTCCCAAGGCGGTCATTTTAATGATATTGTTTTTCACACTTAATGGCAAAGCCCAAACTTTTCAATGAAATAAAATTTACTTTTATTTAGCTTTGCTTTCAAAACCGAAGAATAAATGAAGCTTTATATAATCTGAATAAATTCTAACAAATTTTGTACAATTATTTGCTATTTTAAATATTTTTATATTTATACTAATATATCTCGACATCATTGAGACATGACTGATATGTCAGATCTCACTCGTTGACTCTGACACCAAAAGAAAATCACGCTGTCTGCATAAAGTCAACGCAAATGTTCCCCATATCAACGCATACTACATTATAATATGTAGATTATCACAAGAACAAAGGTAAGACCGCACTATGCGAGAATACCACACGTCAGCGGAGCACACGACCCTCCTCGACACTATTCATGATTTTCCTTAAACCACACTTCAACATGGTGTCAAAATTGTTAGTATGTTTAGTATCATTTTTGAAGCACTATCGATAGTAAATCAGATCATCCATTTCGAAAAAATATATTTTGTCGCAAAACAATGCAAGTTCTGTTTTGTTCACATAGTGTCAGTGTGGTCTAAGCTTAGTTAGTCAATGTTATCCCAAATAAGTAGAAATGTAATAGATTCATAACGATTCTTCCCTTTTCGCTTCAATCAAAGCTGCAATTGCACAACTAGGTACACACTAAAGCTAAGATCATTTCACAGTATGGAATATCACGTTGACTTGTTGTGTCATGCTTGCTTTCAAATAAATTTCGACTTTACCGAAGACTTACTTCATAAACTTAGATTCATAATTCAGTCAGAAATTATGTTTTTACAAAATCTGCTACTATATGGATGTTCTCCATCTTCTACATTAATCCGCTGTAATATATAAGTTTGACAGCTGTCTAGAATCCAAATTTGACATTCTAACCCACACTTGACGAAAGAGAATATGGGAAACTATTTTGGAGACGTATAATGAAGCTGTGGGAACAACAAACACTACAAAAAACTATGGAAGAAGGCAATACATCGCAGCGGTGGTAAGCCTGGGTGCACACTGGCAAAAACTAAACAATTGCTTTGGTTTGCACTCATGTTCGATTAACTTTTTGAGCGATGTTTTATTTTGATTTGTTAAAAAGAAAAGGAACCCCGGTTCTCATTAATTTTAAATGCATATAGAATAGAAATAGACATCACGATGAGAAATCCTGGAAAATTGATTCAGGCAAGATGTACCACATTCGTGATGTGCGGCTGAAGAAGGATTCTCTACACTTAACATTACGTTCAAAATTAGACGTTACGTTCAAAATTAGAAATGATTAGCATTCCTAGCAGAACGAAGAGTTAAACGTTCGCTGGAAGCTTACCACAGGAATGTCACAGTCAACGATTGCTATATAACCGAAGGCGTAGTTTACTTTAACAAAAAAAGATTACTGAATTTGGGAAATCGTAGTTTTTTCACTACAAATCTTCCCAATTTGTTTGAATTTATTCTCGTTGTTTTTCAGAAGGGTTGGCTTTGTAACATTGGAAATATACTTATACTTATTCAGGGTTTTTTCTAATTGGCCAAGAATGACTTGGAAATTATTCTTGAGTATATTCTAAGAAAAACCTATGTGCGGATGGTCATGTACGATGAAGCAGTGAGAAATTTTAGACGTCCAGCTGGAACCACCGTAGAATTCCAAATCACAGATGGTTAACAGCAGGGAAGCATCTTGAGTCCCCTTGAAGTCTTTGACTACCTGCTTGAATGTAAAGTGACGAACCGCAAAGAACATCAGTTAGTTTTTGCTGATGATAGAGCCATCTTAAGAGAGGATGCTTCAAGTCGACATTAATCATGGCAAAAACGTAGGGTGGATAAAGTGGTGGGAAAACTTTAAATCGCGCAGTTGTCGGTCCGGCACTCACATACGGTTCCCAATGTGAGAAAAAGTTCAAAACGAATGGGAGTTAACTTACAACAGGCGAGATGAAGATGCTTCGTATTACAGAGGAGCAACTGAGCGTGATCTGCTCATTTGGTATTTATACTGTCACGTCCAAAAAAGAGACTCTGGAGAACACTATCAAAAAGGCAATACCATACAAATTTTCACGAGGAAGGAAAAGGAGAAACAAGTCTAAGAAATATTGGTACAAACAAATGTAGCGACACCAGTATTAAATTGGCCTCAAAAATGGAACAGTCCAAAACTGGGAGACTTGTGGACGCTTTCTGAGGTCAACCCGGCGAACCCCAACAGGCGGATCACTAGGTGAAGCAGACAAGTGATCCACCTGAGGCATAACGCCCCCAAAAGAAGGTGAAATTCATTAACTGTGAGCGAATAATTAAAAATCATTTTTTGTGAAGAAAGCCTGACTTTTGGAGACTTGAAAAAAAAATACTTGGCACAACAGCTCCAAGCTGGGCTGGGGCCTGTGACTCACACTCTCAACCATTCCTGTTAGTGCGCTGATATTCTGCAGAAATAGAAGGGGCATATAATTTACCGCCAAATCCGAAAGACTAACTGAGAACAACTTTCCATGACCTGATTTAGTCTTGGAATATTTGTCACTTCAGCGCAAGAGGCAGTACCCCGGAAAAGAACTTAAGGGCCACTTGTACAATCGTGGTTCATCCTCGGATTAAAATTTAAAAACAATTTACTTCGGTTCCCGTGTACATAATTAAAGTTTAGACGGTGGTTCAAGAGTTAACCCACCGTTTTCGGTGGATTAAATAATGCTGACCCACGGATCAAGAATTTAAAACCGAGGTTCTGCGCAGAACCGCTATTTTATAACTGGTTTAAAGTGAAGTGGAGTCAGGGATCGAACCCAGAACTTTCAGCGTGGCAGCAGCCTAACAAACTTACCACTACGCCACCGGGCGTACCACTACCATTTGGAGACTTGTTTAGAAATATTGAAGCGCTCGCAAAATGTTCTGTTCGGAGCGTTGGTTGTTTTCTTTCAAAAAATAGACTAGATACTGATTTTAAAGGTTAGAAACGAGTTGTAAGATTAAATGAAGAAAAAATAACACACACCATGAAAATGTACTTACTTTTTGTTGTTAACATTGTTCATCCAGAAAACAAGTTAACTCTCCAATCTATAACCTACGTTTTAAGTTAAACTTCACACACAAAATTATTGTTAGTAACCAGAACCACACAAAGTAATTTATTAAATTAATAAAAAAAACCATTCCAAAGAAATTCAATAGCGCGATGAAGGAGAAAAATGCACGTATTAATGATAAATTGAAGAAGATGAGAAAGGAGGAGGACGCATCCAATGGATACGTTCCCAATCATAATAGACAAAAAGGCCAAGTGCAGATATTTATTATGATCGAGAGGAAAGAAAAAAAAAAACTCAACCAACAGATCATGCTTTGAGGATTGAGGTGACAGTAGGTAAGGTATACATGACCACATCATCATGTTGTATGTTATGTTATGAGAGAGGGTATTAATTTTGTAGCCTGCGGGTAAGGAAGAGCCTCTGTTTTTTTTTCTTTGTTCAGCAATCAGCTTCTCTAAAGACTATAGTGCTAGTGCAAGCCAAACCCGAAAGCGAATATTGTTTGTGTTTAGAATTTATACCGCAGAGAAACGTCGAAGTCCGAGGGTAAACTGGCTGAAGCGTCTCGTGGGGCTATGGGCATCATTGGGACTTGGAGATCCTCCATTGTTCTCTGGATCGCTTATAATGAATGTTGGCACAGTTTTTTGCAGCGACACAACTTCTCCAATAATGAGGCTAGGTTCAATAACTTCAGCATCGCCATCAGCAGCTCCTGACAATGGTTGAGAATCTATGAGCGGTAGATTGAGTGTTGCTGCATCTGTACTCCCAGTCCCAGCATCGTGGATGCTTCGTACTAATGCCCTTATATGGCTATATGAGCCTGGTTCAGTATTGATTGTGAGTTGGTTGTTGTTGGAGCCAAGGTGGACATCTTTCATGGCGATTTTTGTTATAGTTGCGATCTTGGTGTTCCTGCTTCTATTTATTGTATCCAGTGGCAGATCCAATAGCTGCGCTTTTCATCTACAAATGGCTACGTGTGTATGTTGCATAAAATGCCCTATTCTGTGCGTGTGGCGGCTGGATGTGCTGTTTTCTGATTTGATGTGTTCAAATGCATGATTGTCAAAATATGTTTGAATTTTGTTAGTTTTCGTTATAAAAAATAATTTATTTGTTTTATTCTTTGTTTTGGTAAAACAAATTTTTATTTCATCTTAATGAAATTTTATAATATTTGTTAAGTAATAAATATAATTGAGATGATGGGCTGAAAGATTTACGATGAGCAAGAAGATGTACGAGAAGTATAAATGTTTGGAGAGGGTCTGGTCTGATAAATTTAGACGCTGATTTCTTGAGAGACAGAGAGAGAGCTCTTTGGGATTGAATACTATACTTATCTTAAGACAACAGAATACGACAGATTTAGAGATAAGAGACATGAGTGAGACTGCGTTGAGACAAGGACAAGATTTATAGAGGATTCAGAAATGATTATGACGAAAACTTAAGAAAACAATGATGATTTCTAAAAGCTAAAATTAGACAACGGAGACTTTTGAGACGTTATAATATACCTTTGATAGAAAAAAAATTTGACGGAGAGAAATGCCATTATTTGCGAAAAGATTACGGTGGAATCAAACCTTTTCAAACGTTCAAATTTTAATAACATTTGTCATGGTTTTTTTTCCAACTGGTGCCATTATTTTGTAGGATTTTATTTTCTAAAATTTTTACTTAACCTTACCTTCAAATAAGTTTTGTTAATTGTACACATTTGAGAAAGTCTGACCTAAGGAATGTCCTAATGTTATCCTTCAAACTCACTGCACTTTTTTAATAATTGAACAGCACGTTTTCTAAGACCCCTTCGCCACGTTGTGGTATAGGCCCCCTTGTGGGAGTATCGTGGTCATTGTGGTTAACCGAATGAGGTAACATAAATGGTATCCAAGGATTTTATTCTTGTTTGCAAGAGGTGTTAGGTAGACCTCGCCCCTCACCAAGGAGTATGGGTATGCCTCATCATTTTCCATAAAAAGCCCAATTTGACTCTGTGCAATATAAGGCTTAATTGCATAGAGTTCTTGGTCAAATCTTTTCCTCTTTTGAATTTTTATATACAGCACGAAGCACAGGGTCCACACTTCTGCCTTGTACACCAGGACCGGGATGATTAGGTTCTTCAGTGGTGTCTCCTTTATCCTTGGAGAGAGGACTATGCTACAAAGACGCCTTCTATAAGCCCGAAGAAACAGCGTTTGGCCAGATTTATTTTTCGATTGACCCCTGGACTGATATTATTTTACAAGGTATAGTGGAACATAAACTGACAATGTCCGTGTTTTGATTACTTCAAGTCATATGTGTCTATCGTGATGTTTTGTCCAAACCTACGACGAGATGGGCTCAGCAACTGACGACAAAAAAAAAATATACTTCGTCTTATGCTTATTTAGAGGCATTCTTGTCACCTCCCTTGATGTGGGAGCTTTGACCGATTGGCTCAAGAAGGTTGTTAGAGACGGTGTTGCCGGAACAACACGAGTTCATACTGCACAAATGAAGGACGAGTCTTGTAGTTGGGCCAACATGCGACAAGGCCCTGGCAAAGCTCATCTCTATTCACGCTGGCATAGGCAACTTTGAAATCAATATATATGTAGATGGTGATTATCGATCTGGAATTCTTTGGTCTTTTCAAAATCTGTCGGAGTGCGGAAATTTTGTCGCATTTTGACTTACCTCAGCTGAACCACAATAATAGGGGTCAGTCATGTTCACGTGAGAACTACCAACAAATGAACGAAAATATGAGATTTAAAGCATTTATAAAGCTTATTTCTTTGCTTATACCTGTGACTCATTGCTGGTACCATGGTATTCCAGTATACCACCTATGTCTCATGGAAAACCATGGTAATACCACTACCATGCGCGCAACATGGTATTAGCATGGTATTGATACTTGGAATTTCATCGTAGTATACGAATCTTTTTAACGACAGCAGCGCCATTCTCCTTAAGTGATTTTTTTTAGAAATTAATTTATTTGCTGCTTTGACAGCGACAGCGACCTTCTAAAATCATTTGTTGTGGTTTTTTTTTTTTTTTTGACAAATAAATTTGATTTCACTGAACAGTGCTGTCAACGTATATTACACAAGTGTGTGTCACCCTCTTATGGTATTACTCGTACGTGTCGATACCAGCAGTGTGTCCCGGCTATAAAACCTTACCAATCGATAGAAATTGAGTTTAAAAATTGTTTAAATAAGTTAAATTGTATAAAACAAACTGTTCGCCGCGAACTGCAAAGTGATAACTACGAACTGTCAAATTCCACATCGCAGCGAATAAATTATTTGCACGAATTAAGGACTATTCACATGAAAGCGACGAACGAACAGCGAATGAACGAACATTCGTCCATTTTGACGTTTCATTTACATGCAATTTTTTTTATTCGTTGCGAACAACGAACCATGTCCGTCTATCACAATTGAACAGTGAAATTTTGAGTTTAGTCGGGCGCGAATAATTTATTAGTTGCGATGTGAATGGCGGCATGTGGAACGCGAATAGCGTTTGACAATTCGTAACAGTCAGATTGAAATACGCGACGAACAACTTGTTTTCACAAGGTTTCTTTTTTTTTTTCAATTAATGTGGACATTTGGGATATCAACATTAAATTTAATGATCTTTTATCATTTTGCAATAGTTTTTGCTGCAAAATATTCTTAAGAAGAAGTATGAAAAACATTATACGTTTATTCAGTCGCTCTCATGTAAACAGTCCTTTATAAAGGTACCATCAACACACTCCATTCCCATTGCAAATATGCCTCAGCTCATCTCGATCGAGCTAGCTAAATACAAAAGTCAGCACTCTGAAGATGCTTGGAATCTTTATCAAACAAATATACCACAAATCGATAATGCAGCATAATTTAACGATCGTGTGATCTTTCAATATCAATAGTCGACAACGTAGGTTAAGTCATTCGTTTGTATCTTAGAATTAAAGGGCTAACCATAATTGAAGAATGGTACGTACGTACGTTGACTTACGAAACAGTAGAAATACATGTGATTTGTATACCCAACCCGAAATGACTTTTTGTTCAGTTTCGTCAAGTTTCGTTCATTTGCGTTTTCGTACGAAATGTACGCTTTGAGTCGTACATAACGTACGAAAATCTGACATTCCTTTTTTTCTAAAGGGTATTCTTCTTTCTTTCTTTCTTCTTATTTTTAAAGGCTATTATGGGCAACTGATGTACTTTACAAATCGGAAGGAAACTTTTCGTTCGGTTTTTACACTTGCTTACTTTTTCTATCGCGTATTATGGTTGGGCCTTAATGGCTGAACTATAATGGACGGAAACAAACGGAAGCTAGTGTCAAAACCGAACGAAACGTTGCCGTCCAACCTTTGAAATGAACACGCTACTCATAATGGACAAAGTCAGCATACCTCTCACTTTCATATCCACTCACAGTCAGATGTCAAATTTTCGTTCGTAAAGTGCTATAGCGAGCGCAATTTACGTCAGATACGACTTGCTTCTTCTAGCACAATTACGGACGGGCCCGTCCGAGCCGTTACGACTATTATAATTCAACCTAAAGTCAGTTCTTAGCTTTTTTCGATCAATAAAGTTTGTTTAATAAAATATTCGTGTCGATTCCATCGTCCAACTAGATAAGGAGAAGAATATAAAAATTATATTTTTTTCGAGTCCCGAGTGCAAGAGGATCTTTTACTTAACTCACACGACTAACCTCAAAATTTCAGCATTCACTTTTGATATACCGATGGAATGGTAAATTAGAATATGCCACTTGGTGCTAGCAACCCAGAAAAAAATGTTATGAGAATGAAAACGTCATAATAACCGAATATACGTTAATTCGTTGTTGTTCTTTGGTCGCTCCCATATGAAAAGTCCTTCAAGATAAACTTTTTTATATACATACATTGATTCATTTGAGCCCCAACAACAAATCTAAATATCAAATTAATTTCTAAATTCATTCTAAATCTTGAACTTTTTTGGACAATTAACAACTCAGACCACTGAAAAAGTCGTTAAACGTTATGACAATGACAATTCATTTTCATGGCCGACTTTTCAATAACCCTAAAAGTATACTTTGTTTTCAAAGGACGCTACAAAGGTGCTGCTGGAAAATGATGTGGATATAGTTTCAGGCTATTTAACCGTCCAGCAATAATGAAGCGATAATAATAGGTCATACGATATAGTTTTTATTACACCCTATATCTACGAGTCCTTTTATTAATATCATACCATGCTCGCATTTTATATTGCCCTGTGTTTTATTACATACAAGCTCCTAGTATTACCTATCTATGTACCTTCATACAGAGCAAAACAGAGGAGAGGATGCTATAAAGTTTACCAAGGTTATTTTAATATTGCCAGTCAACGGACAAATAAAGAACTGTTGACAGAGCCGTGCCCCAACTTGTTGACCATTATACAATTTTTGTGGTTATGTGGTGTGCACATTTAATTATCCTTCACTGAGACTGTTTAATAAATAATTTCTTTTGAAACAGTGTGTTAAGGATTATATTAAACACTTGATTTTTTTTTGTAAATAATATTGGGCGTATAACATAAAATAAAATGCACGACTGGGTCGCACGAACTTGCTCTTATGATAAGCAATTGCTTAGTGGCTGCATATATGGATTTAAAAAAAAATTTAAATAATTTCGAAAATTCTTTTATTTTTTAAATTAGTTTAAGAGTTTTCTCGGAAAAACAAAGTATACAATAAAATTTCAAAGCTATACGTGAATCTAGGAAAAAAAAATATTGAAAATCGTTCGACCAGTTTTTTTTTAAAAAGGTTATTTTTGAAAAACTTTTCCAAAAAATATTTTGAAATTTATTTGGGTATGCAAATATATGGCAACCTGTAGTTTACATTTGAAAAAATAATTTAAAAAAAAATCAATACACCCGTTTCCAACATATTTCGAAAACCAAAAAATTTTTTGAAAAAATTATAAAAAATCAAAAAAAAAAGTTTTTGAAAAATTTGAAATGCCATATTAATAAAATTATAAATGACTTCCTGTGGCCAAAATTTTATTGAAATCGAATTTATAGTTTACGAGAAAATTTGATATGAAAATACTGGTTCTATGAGAGGTACCGTTATAAGACAAATTTTGAAAAATATTTTTTAACCAAAAGATAGATTGTCTTACAAAAATAGCATCCTGTAGTTAGAGCCGTTTTTGAGAAAATCAATTTTTTTCTTCACGATTGTATGGCAGGTGCCGTTATTTTTGGGCCTAGAGCAAAAATAAAAAATACGTTCCGAGGGACGGCCAAATAAATCCTAGATACCAAATTTGAAGCAAATCGGCCCATCCGTTCAGGCTCTAGAAGCGCGAACAGACAGACAGACAGACAGACAGACAGACAGACAGACAGACAGACAGACAGACAGACAGACGGACGGAATTCCCAGACCCACTTTTTTCGACTTCTTCATCATCGTAATGTCATGTGTTATTGTTATCTCGAAATTTTTTTTCTGCACGAATCCATAACTTGCCTTATAGTACCTATAATCGCAAGTAAAAATATGGAATGAGGAAAGACAGACCATAATTATCATTTTATACTGTCAAATTCTAAAACAATGGTCTAGCTGTAAATGCAACAAAATTAAGTTTAGTGCACTACATTTCAATATATACTTTTTGTACTTCAGCTACAACTTTAATTGCAGCCATACTGTACGAATTACGTATTCTTAACTTTGACAGCGCTACGTACTACAACTATAGCTACACCAAATAGTTAAACTACTCAGCCATACCTCGTTACTAGATAAGACTAAATCTCAGGTTTTATTGACATGACAAACAAAATAAAACATAATTATTATGTGTTTTGGCTCTTAAACTTAATACGTCAGAGAGAAAAAAAAAACACTTGGAAAATGATCGATGATATTCACTAGATCGCGTTATCATTACCTACTTGTTTGATCTGAAGATATCATAAATGATAGGGTAAATACACAGTTGGGCTGATATTATTTGTATTTCATTGTGATTGATCGGATTAATTAATTTGAAGTTGAAGTATGATCCAATTAATTACCCAATTAGTTTTTATTTGGCGCGAAACAACATCTGTTTTTTGAGAACTGTCAGTTTCAAAAGTGTATAATTAGTTATAATTTGACATTTTGTATAATCTCAAAAAATGCTGAAATAACATTGTGTGACTTTACTTTACTTACCAAGTATCTGCATACGTAGGTATACATACATGAAATGACATAATTGAACTACCAAACGTCATGTTCTTTAATAAAATGTCAACCAAACTATCTTTAAGACCAATTTAACTGTTTAAAATAAGTTTAACAACGTCGTTATCAGGTTATATAACGGAAAGTTCTTGAAATAGAACGAAACACTAGAATGCTATACCCACACACCATCATCATTTATTATTATTTTGAACGAATGAAACTGAATATTTTCTTTAATATTATTGGTCCCAGTTATATGCAATTCTACAAAGTTTACATTTATAGCATAAAGTGTCATAAATCTGTCAAATCTGTATGAGGATTGAGGAATAATTTGCAAGACATCATTTTCATGCGTTAATCGATAGAATTGTCATAACTCAGAAGTGTCTGTATTCTGTATGCTACATTTATATGTATGTCATCTGTATTTTGTGTCTGTGAAAAACTGTTAAAGTGACAATGGCGCTGAACACGCTTTGTCGTTAAAATAAAATGCACCCACAAACACAGGGATGTCACTCTTTGAGAAATAGAATTCTGTCATACATTACGTATGACTGACATAATGATATGTGGGAAGCATTTTTAAAGGGGCGTTCGAAAATCGTCTAGAGGAAATTAATACATTTACCGCGAAATCTCATCTCTCGACATGAATAAACTTGATAATTAGATACACATCTCACAAGTACGAGTATTTCAACTTTTTGACAGTTATTGCCAAATTAAAAACAAAAATATTTACACATTTCCATCGTCTTATGGCACATACATATTTATATTTTAATTAATTTGTAAGTTTAGGTACTTATTTTAGTTCGCAAATAGCTCGTGGTCGTATTTTTATGTATACTACATGGTACATGCACATGATACAACTAATAAAGATATGGCATTGCGCATGGTGCCAAAGAAAACGTCAAACTATTGTCAAACTCCCGGGTGTTCTTATGACGTAGAGCGCGTAGAGCGCATAGGGTAGAGCGAAACAAAAAAGTTAAACGGGAAGGCGAAAACGAGAAGGCAGGTGTTCTTATGACGAGATGCGCAGAACAAATCAAAAATGAAAATTGGAAGGCGTTATCTCTAGTAGTTGTATCATGCTACATGCATATCTGTTGCAGCTGTTTTGACTTGGAATAATACATGAAGTTTAAGTTACATTCACCCGTACCTTACTCAAGAAAATTTAGAAACAAAATGCTTTAAAAAGAAACGTCAAACAGTGCCACGTACTACTGCTGCAACTACACCATTAGGTATGTGCAGGCAGTTAAGCGATCCATTATCGTTAATGACAGATAATCAACTAATATTATGACACTTCGTGTGACATCTGAATTTGACAGGTGTGAAATGCCAAAAAAACGAAATGAATGACCCAGTGTGTTCGCATATTATTAAAATCGAAATTTAAAAAAAATCAAGTCAGTTTGACATTTTATTTTGACAAAAACTTTGATGGAAATTGTAGTAAATCAAAAACATTAGTTGTTTTCCTTTACTTTTTAACTATCTGCAGGCAATACACTTTTGAGGAGTGGGGATGAATAAAACGATCTGCAGACATTTTGTGTCAAAATTATATCTGGAGGTGTGAACAAAAAGTATTATGATGCGTTTGTTCTTCGTTCTAATCCTGCAATCAATTATTCACTTTTGATCTGCTTTATCAGCAAGAGAATTTGCATCACAAAGACAAATACAAAATAGGTACCTATCGATAGACTTCGAACAAAAACAAACAAAATACCGAGCTTTAAAGTGCCGATACAAAAAAAAAACATGTCTAACCATAATTTCTATCACACAATCACGATAATTTTTTTATTTTTAGTTATAAATTCCTCTCACGATCAAAGTAATTAAAATTAAATCTACTTGAAACAAACCATAAAATAAAGAAACAAATGCCTGCTCTCACATTGCTTATATTGTGACAGCACATCATGTGCATAAAAAAAAACTTACACAACTTGTAACAGATGTTTATATAGGAAATAAATTTATTTATGACAAATTAATGATTGTGTTGTACCTCATTTTCGGCAGTGTGTGGCCGCAGACGGGCTTTGAACATTTTTTGAAGTATTTTTCCGTTATTTGGATCCATTTTCACTTCTCATTGACAGTTGGATCCGTTCGTAGATGAATATATTCACTCACTTTTTCGGCTCGTTCGATTAGCAATTTTTGTCGACGACGATGGAATGTCACGATTGAATTCTTTCAGTTTTTCGCTAAACACAAAACAGAAATTCTAAACCACTGGCATATCTGTCAATTCGCTTCGCAAATTACACGATTAAAAGATAAATTTCTAAACAAAAGCGTATAAAAAATAATAAACAATCGCAGCGTGTGACAATTTCGATCGTAACAAATTTACTGAGGGTGCGATCGTGGATGCAAATTAATTTAAAAGCGATTCCTGGCAAGCATTATTGTGTCGTTTTCGTTTTCGTTTTTTTTTTTTAAGAGGGGAGGCCGCTGTTGCTGCCGCTGCTAATTAGTTTACAGAAGCAACTTAAAAAAAATTCACTATAACAAAGGGTTGGGCACACTTAAGATAACGAAAATTCTCAAAGGCTGCAACAGTTACCCAACACAAATTTAGATACGATAATAAGGATTCTATTGTTTATATAAAAAAAAAAAAAAAAAAACAAAAATAATATTTTGTTTTATAAACAAATTTTAATTAGTTTTTTGGTTTTCTCCTCGATGTGTACTTGTATCTTAAACAACTCTGCCACTGCCTCTGCATATATGTACTTTTGAGGTTGGCTTGCATTAGGCGCACTTATTTCCGGTAGATAAAACAGATAAGTCTTCTGCAAACCCCGATCGAAGTGTAAACAAACCTTAAAACAAAACAAAACAAAAACTGTTGACACTTATTCTTGTTTCAAGTTACATAGTTGCACTTAGAGACACATTTTTTTTGGGAAAGAATTTGACTGTGACAATCGGCAGATATAGCGACAATGTTCTAATGATTGAATAAATTGTAATCGACAAGAGCAGCAAGAGAACAGCCAAAGGCGAATTAATGAAAGGTCTTTATAGGTTCAACAAGTGCCATTCAGTCAGAATTGTCATTCTCATTGTCACAACAATCAAGTCACGAGAGAGTCGAGGCGAACCAAATCGAATATAAATTTGAAGTTTATTGCTCGTCATATCTTGATAGGGGCAGAATTATTGAAGTAATATTGTTGTATAGTTTTATGGCATTTTTTTTTGGCGCGTCGTGTAGCGTCGCGTCGGCAGTTCGCTGACAAGATGGATATTTGAATCTTTTGCTAGGAGAATTGATATAATATTAACACAACACAATTGAGATATCTTCTTTTTTTTTTTGCTGAGCGATAAGGGAATGGCAAGGGATTTTATTTATTGATTTAAATTTTATTGATACCCGCAATAATCAGTAATGAGTGGAAAATTAGTTAAAGTTGTAGGATTCTTTGTATATATGTTAAACGACTTAGTGGACTTAATATTTTTATTTCGAAAAGTTTCGTATTCGAAATCGATTTCGAAATGACATTTTGAATAGGTTAACGTCAAAAGTAATTACAGTAGATGACGGATATAAGAAAGTCTCATATAAGAAAGATACGCTAGCATGACTGACATTCTCAAATACCATGCACATGACCATATAAATTAAATAAATTAAATTTACCTCTTTTAAGAAAGACGTTTATAAGAAAAACACTGATATAAGAAATTCATTCTGATACAAAATCTAATTCACTGATTCACTTCATCGAAAATTAAACAAATTTTTTTAACGCACCCTTTTTGAATTGCCAAAAAAGTGACAGATTGATTGGTGAGCGAGATAGGAAGAAAGCTTTTTTTTTGTATGTAAAATGTTTTGAAAGGAATTCTTTGGATTTTTTGACTTTCTTATATTCCACATCTACTGTACCAATTTTTTCGTACTTTGATGAGATCTTTGGTGATATTTAAGTTATCAGTGTTAAATACATTTAATGACTTTTGTGAGAGTATCAAAGTCAGTAGATCAATATATTAAAAACGCCTCGTTGTAATAATTTTAAGAAGCCGAATAAAAAAAATTTGATGACTTTCAAATTTGTCTGATTTTTCTTGAGTGGATTCTGACTTCAGAGTTCAGTACAAGAAGCAAAAATACTCCTCTCAGAATTGTCAGAAGAATATAAGCAAAAATTAACAGTTTCAGAAGATTTCTGTATGCTATCGAACGCTTTTTTGTCTCCAATGAATAGTACAGGAGAGTGGGGCTTAAAGTAACAGATGTAAGAATTAACAGCTGGAAAACCGGGTGCTCCATAAAATTAAGAACTGCGTGAAAGAGGAAAATGTGCATTTTCTATATCTACCAGCATACCTACTTCAGGTGTCAATTGGACGTCGACGAGAAAAGTTATGTGGTGATCCCAAAAATTAGCACTTTTATAATTTTTTATTATTGTTGGTTCTCATTCTCACACGGAAGAGATGCGGTGGTTGTTTTTCAAACAATTTTTTTTCTTAAGAATGACTGTTTTTTTCATAATATATTTAAATAATATACATATATTCTTGTTATAAGTTTTATTTAGTCGTTAGTTTTTTGTCTTATTAGCTTTTCATAAAATATTGATAGGCTTAAAATAATATTTCTTTTTTTTTTATAATTCTTGTTTCAACTTACGCCTGTCTATGATACAACTAGCCCCATTGTTGGGGTATGTTGTAACAAAAAGTTTTTTTTTCTCAATACAATATCTTGACGTATTGTTTAATTTTTTTTTTGGCGGATCTTGTAGCTTAAACATGGTTCTTAAATTTTAAAAAGATTTGGCTGAATTATTTTCAAAATCGTAGGAGATTTATTTTGCTATAAGCCGCACTCTCCAGTACGTATTAGTATATTCCGTCGACATATTTGTTCGTATAAGATAATAAGAGTGAAATGTGACATGCTAACAGCTTAAATTTGTCCAAAAGCTTTCAAATTGATCTTGAATGTATGCACCTGCATATTGTAATAGGAGAGGCAAATTGAGCCAAGTAAAGTATTTCACGTATAGTGCGGCTAAAAAAGAAGTTTTTATATGTACCTTAATGTATGTCCAAAGTAACGTCAGGGGTAAACTAGCAGTGCTTGTAGTACCTCGTCGAAATCGCTTAAGGTAACGAATGGTTTTCGCTTAAGCCTTTTTTATGTAAAGTAAAAGAAATCTGAAAGCTTGCTTTATTTTCACCAAAAAACGTTTTAACTATGGATTTTTAAATGATTAATAAAATTTCATATGATTTTTCTATTGCTTTTTTTCCAAAATCCCAAGCCCCAAGACCACTGTAACATATTAGAGCAAGTTCGTACGACCTAGTCGTGCACTTTTTATAATTTCACCAATGGCAGTTCTTTTATTTAATACTCGTCCGGCCTGGCTTCAATCCAGTAAAGTCTATCAATTGAATTTTTCATAAGCTAAAACTTTTCATTCCAATGACTGAAAATATTTGAGATTTGTGACAAAATACACTAAAAATGCATTTTTGGAAAATAACTGTACCGTATTTTGACCAAACTTCACATGAAAAGTTGGAACTGCATGAAAATAGGAATATAGGAATCATAAGAACGATGTCAGAAAAAATATTTCTTTCTGACATTCACAAAAAACACTCGCAAGTGTATTTATTTTCGACATTGTTTAAAAATGAAAATTTAATTTTTTTCCTTTGCACGAAAATACATTGATTATTTTCGTGCAAAGGAAAAATTAAAGTGAATTTAAACATTTAAAGCATTGTACAATGTATACAGAATATATTATAATAATTTAGTGAGACTTTAATTTTTGTCATTAAGAACGTCAAAAGAAACACCACACACAATTACAAAAACAGATCAAATCTGAAAAATCACATTACAAATTATTGCTACATTGCGTTGCTGGCAACACTGGTGGCTCGGTGCGTGGCACCATTTTGTATGATTGAATTGCAACCTAAAAAAGTTCCAGAGGAACAAATTAGAACAAAAAAAAAAGATAAACTATTTGTTCTTTTTTGATGGAATTGACAATCAGCTGGTACAAAAAAGGGAATTCAATCCGAAAAATAAATAAAACAAATCACATTTTCCTAATTATTTCTCCTTTTGTAAAAGGACAATGGCAATTTTAGCTTACAGACCAATAACGATGAGTCATATATCGTTGAAAAGGTGTTTGTACGTTAATCAATTGTTTATAAGGCGACAAGTCTGAATTCGCTGTGGGAAAAAACGTACGGCCCAAATAAGAAGAAAAATACCATATTATCATCTAATGCCTTCCATTTTAATTATAAGCGAAAAAACAAATAACAAAATAACAAAAGAACCGTATTTCACTTAGAAGCAAGAAAGATTAATTAGCCGCGATCTCTAAAAACTCATTCTGCGCAGCTCAAGTGACAACTATAGCCATTGATCGATTATATAAAAATAAAGCTTCTTTGCTTACCTCCTCCACCAACCTCTCTTCCGGCGTATTTTTTCCTTTTTTTCTTGTTCTGTTTTACATGTATGCCTATAATTTTTTTCCTACAGTGAATTGAGACTTGCCGCCATATAAACAATTGATCTTCGCAATCTGAAGGCTCCAATACAAAAAGTGCCATTGTTGCTAAGAATTTATATTATTTTCATCTCTATGCTTTGAGTATCTTTGAAGTAATGTTTTATAATACCTACTGAATAAATATTGAATTGAAACTGAAGAAAAAAAAATGTTTAACAAAAACTATTAGTTCAATTAATAGTTTTATTAGGAAAAAAAGTTGGTTGCATTGTGTTTTAAATCGATTCAGAACAATCAAAATTTTCCATCTGAACATTTTGTCGGTTTGTTTTTTCGGATCGCTTTAACTGGTCCCTTAAAATGCATCAAAATCGACATTATATTACCGTGATAAACTTTTATTTTTTATAAAAATAAACTGTTGGTGTGTGTGAAACAGCCATTTGAAAAATTGTTTGTCACAAACGAACTCACGTTAAAATAGGGTATACAACAATTCGTTGCAAAATAACTATAGCTCTCCCTTATGTTTTTGTACTGCAATCTATTTAAATGAAAAAGTTGATCGTAAATAACTGATAAGAACGAAATACTGTCGAACATGAATACCGAAGGTTAAACTGAACTACATTTTGTATTTGAACTTGAGCTGTTGCACCACAAGCAGTTGAAAATACAGTCGATGCAAAAGTAATTTTTACAGAGCTATTAGTCACGTTTATTAATAGATGCTTCTACTGTATTACTACACCAACCTGAGACTGTGACATATTTTAGAATAAAAAAAAATTACAGAACGTTTGGTTTGGTCGGGGGTTTTTAAGATAAAATGTATGTGGAAAATTCAGCAGTACTTGGAGGTATTATTGGAAGCAAAAATATATAATACAGTTGCAATTTTTTTGCATGATACTGTATTTGTAAATCGTAACTGGAAAATATTTTATTAGGTATGTATTTCATTTTTGTGCGTTAAGCTATGTACTCCAAGAAAAACTGGCTCTTATTGAACAAGGTTTAAAAAAAACGCCAATAAATTCCACACGACAAACGCAGATAAGCGTTGAAAACAGATAACTGATGAATGTCTGTCTGATAAAATCACGATGATTCTCTGTCAATGACACATGATTAAATAATTTTGTTATCTGTCTTTATTTGCGACACTATCATTTTTTCTGCGGGGTTATTTCAAATTGATATACTTTTTGAAATGTGATAATGTTTTTATTCTGTTGGAGAAGGCAAAAAGAGATGATATTGTTTTTGTTTTATAGTCGGTATCGTTACTTTTATTTCCTTATTTTTTTGTTTTTGTTTAAAACAAGTACTTGTGTTACCAAAATATGATGCTTTTTAAACCAATGCCCCTTACCCTCTGCTCTATCTGAAACTTGTAAATTTGTATTTTATATTTTGTTTAACTACATAATATGTACAAAAGTGGCGGGTGGGCGCAGCTGCCAAATGCGATTTTATTCGAATGAATGCTTTATAATAGTCCTTCCAATAAAAATATTCAGCAAAGAGAAGATAGGACATTTGACTATAATGGATTTGATGTCATTAATATGTCGCTATTTTTAAGCTGCCGTAGCGAAAAGCAGTTGGTTGACATAATTGGTAGAACATTTGGCAGAATTGTCAAAATCTTATGAAAGATATTTTCTTATAAGTAGATGCGCTGTGACCTTTGCTTTTCCTTTTACCTTCAAACATTTGCATAGGCAGTTCATCAAGGAAAGGAAAATATCCAATTAACGGATTCTGTCTTATTTTTATACCATGTTCTATAGAATGGTATTTTGTACTTGGTGTAGAGTTTGTAACATAAACACCGTTAAGTACAGAAAAGTATATATATTCTGACTCAGAATCGAAAGCCTAGTTTTCGGTTAAAAAGTAAGGCTTAGTTCTTGAACCGGTAAAATCCACCCACAATGGCATTTTTTTCAAAAACCTCAATTAGGCAAAATTATGTTTTTTGTACAGTTACGATCAAAGCACAACGCTTAACTCAAGCTTAAGGTAAATATTCTTCCAATTAAATAAAAATATTTTAGTTTGGGAGTGGCTGACGCCTACTTTTTCAAAAGCCCAAATTTGTGTGTCTCTTAGTCTGTGTTTGAAAAGAAATTTCTGAATTTTGGGGCGTGGATTACGCCCATTTTTCGTGAAAGAACGAAAAACGTAGTTTAAGAATGTAAGGTACCAATATTCAATTTTAACCTTTTTGTTCACTCGTTATATGAAAGGTATATCTCTAAATTTTTTTCAATACGCCCACTTTTATAGGAGTGATTTTTATAAAATACCTTTATTCGGGCAAGATCGTTAAAAACTACTCAATTCAGCTGTAGTTTTACACATATGCCTAAATACTGACTAATGATCAAAGCTTAGATAGTGCTTTAAATTTTTCTTACACGCCCACTTTTAAGGGGTGTTTCCGTCAAAAGTCGTAATATGCATTAATTTTGTAATGTTTTTTAACTATCGGTCGCAGTTTTGAAGTAAGAAGATGAACACTTCGGTTTGTATACCTTGGTAACGTAGCAGAGTGTGGTTCAAGAATTGTTAAAATCACCCATAACCGCTATTTCCATTTAAAATCTAATTTTTAAAAATTTAAGTTTTGTCGTGTTTTGTTCAAATCGATCTGCAAGCTTTAAATTAAATGTCACTGAGCTCATGGTAATTGCCATGGTCTCAATTTTGGGCGTGGCACACGCCTTTTCTTTACTGCGCCAGCAGTTATTGAACATCGAAATTATTGGTATTGCACTGGCCCGCAAGATCGCCCGATTTAACCGAGTCAGACTTTTTTTGTGGGGTTTTTTTGAAGTCCCGTGTTTACTGGAAGCCCTCAAGGACAACATTAGACACGAATGCGAGAATCTGTCTCCCGAAGTTCTCTCTGAAGTGATGAAAAATGCCATAAGACGAGCAATCAATTTTGATTGTTTTTTAGAAAAAAAGAGAGCCAAACAACATCGGATGGATGAATTCTTTTGGCCCACCCTGTATATGAATGTATTATGCTCCATTAAATTGATAGATTTTCACCTTCTCCGAAAATAAATTTTATTCAGTTGTGACATGCTTTCAGATTCTATAAATCCGGCCCAGGATTTCGCATTTCATGTCTACATTATATTTTAATATCACAAAAAAAGGTAATTCAAAATAAATCATTTTTCATAGAAAAAAAAATTGCATGTTGTTAATCAAAAGGTTGGAAACATACGAAGCACTTAACTCACATAACTTCCATATGCTTAACTTTTCTAAATTAACCTACATTGCCTTGCTATACTGCATCCTTGACAACTAGATAACACTCACACACCCACACAGACACACACGAACAATAAGGCCTTCATTATTATTAATATGGAGGGGTTGAAAACATACCTGCATTGAGTTGCTTTTTGCAAAAGAATTTCGAAAAATTCCAAAATACGGTAAAATGCTACCGTAACCGCCGCTACTCGTACTATTATTATTGCAAGTCCGACGATTTCGATTGTTATCAATCTGGGCTACACTGTTGCCGGGATTAAGGGGTGACATCTCTGAATAAGCCCGCCCAATATCTCCAAGTGGAATACGACGCATTTTGACAAAAAAAAAATTTATCCACCGAACCAAAACGAAAGTTTTCAAATATTAACGCGATACTATATTAAATCGGAAATAGTATTCAAATTCAAAGGAATCGACAGTGTGATTATTAATTTATGGGAAACATTCTAAATATTGACGGGCACAATATTATTATTTTCGAATCTATTTTTGTATTTATTTTTGCACCACCAGCACCACCACACCAAGAAGCTGCGAGTGCATCGTTCGTTTTCACGAAAATTTACTTCTAGGTACTTGTCGTTGCACTTATTTACTGATTTTTTTTTAGAAGTTTTGACATGTGCTCTTGTCTGTAATGAATTTGTTTCACTGACAGCTCCGATACTTTGAATGTTGTACGGCCTCGATATGAACATGAAGCGACTTTTGTCAGCCGGCTGACTTTGTTTACTGATCTCGCGCACTGATACGACCGTTAATCATACCATACTACAAAAACTCAACAACTTAACTTTGAGAAGAGATACCTTTTGTTTTGTAAAAAAAAAAGAAACGACAATACCAACAACAAGAAAATGTAAAAAAAAACAACATGGATGCGCGAAAGTGTATTCCGTCCGTGGAGTCTCGGTTTATCGCCGCAATATAAGACGGGGGTTAAAGGGAAATAGACTGTTTCATTGATTAGCGGGAGTATGAGCGACAAGCACATATTATCTTCTTTTTGTTTTGTTCGTTATTTTGTTCTGCTTAGTGATGTGCAAAATCGAGTGTAATTAAGCAACAGGCTGACAGCAAATTGCTCGATTGATTGTTGAATAACAGATTGATTGATGTCAGATTTAAAGTTTTTATACGGTGGGGTGGGGTGGGGATGGGGAAATGCCACCATCGCAGAGAGTGTGCACTTAGATTGCAAATTATTTGCATGTGTTTCAGATGCAAAAAAGAAAAATGGTTTTATTCTCCCATGTTGTGTCAATCTGTTTATTAGAGTCTATATAATTTTTATAGGTCAATTATAGACCTTTCAAACATGTCAATTTTGATAGACAGCATGTTTTGAATGTTGGTTCTGTAACTTTGGATACTACAAAACACAACACATTTCGACCTTATCAATGCATTAGGATGATAAAGGGTTTTCAATAAGAGTGGGTAGATTTTGGAGGCCCTTGGCGGCCATGTTGTAGTTTTGGCGACATCTGTCGAATTTTTTGTTTATTATTTAGTTGTTGATACCAAATCACCATGGCAAAATGAGTGTTTGTTAGTAGTGAAGACGTGGTGACCCTTCACATTTGACAATTGACCGTTTGGTCACCAAATTTAAGACGATCGGTTAGGTAATCAATCAGCTAAAATATGGGCACGTCCAAGGAACTGAAGATCATACCTGCGTTCCGTGAAAGCTAATTCCTCGCCAGTCAAAGACCTCGGCTTTTTGCAGACTTTAAAGGCCCAACCATAATACGAGAAAAAAAAAGGAAGCAAGTGTCAAAACCGAGCGCAAAGTTTCCTTCCGATCTGTCAAATACATCATTTGGCCATAAAAGCCTTTAGAAATAAGAAGTGTTTGTCTCTTTTTATTTCTGTTTGAAAAACAATTAAAAAGAAGATTTTCGTGCGAAATGTACGACTGAAAGCGTATACATTACCTACGGAATCAAAAGTGAACGAAACTTGCCGAAACTTATCAAAAAATCATTTCGGGTTGGATATATAAATATCATGCATTTCTACTGTTTCGTAAGGCAACGTACGTACCTACCTATTCCTCGATTATGGTTAGCCCTTAACTTGGCAAATTTCGCGTCGTGACTTGGGTCTTCGCCCGTGAAAGATCCAACTGATTCAGGGTTTCGAGGTTCATAAGTCATGTCATAACCATAGACAATGTCGTTTTTTTCGCTGATTGAGCTTTCGAGTGTTAAAAAGGGGACCCCGATTTTGGCGAAAAATCATCTTCAGCGACGAGCAGAACGGCGCGCACTAACATGCCCCTCAGCGGAAGCCACGCAGAGGTAACGTGAATTGGACACCAAGGTCATGCGATTTGACCCCACTACACCTTTTCTTCCAGGGTTTTCTGAGACGCAGATCTGTTTTATTTAGTTTCAACATCTCCCCTCGTTTATTGATATATTTAGCTGAAAACACCAAACAGATGCTCTTATAGCTATGGTGAGTGTGACAGTTTACACGCCACCAAGGCCCTCCCAGGCAAATATTTTGGTCTACTGCAGTTTCAACGGTTACTTCTAAAAACCTATACTGATCAAAAAGTTTTGATTTCTCAAGCCTAGACAATGATATAGCGCCTTTCCGTTATCATTTTTGTTTCGTCTAGGTCACGGACGCATTTTTGTTTTTGTTTTGTTCTGCGCTCTATACATGCCTCTACGTCACGGACACACATGAAAAACGGAACGGCGCTATCTGGTTTAGTTGTACCCTGAGCGTAGGCGATGTCTGACAAGCCTTTACTGTCAGGAACCTCGTGGCCTAAAAAACGTCATATTTCCAGTAAGGAAATTGAGGCCGTTAAGGTGTGATGCATTGACAATGGTGTCATCTACACGTGTCTATTACCAAGTTGGCATGGCAAACTTCACGAGTGATCAACTCGTCCCAATGATAAAACTTTATAATCGAGATTAGTCTTCATTTTAACATCCACCCGCCCTTATTGAATAACCTTATAAAGGGTTTTTTTTTTTTAAGGTACAGAACACCAAAACGCGAAATTATGTGCTCACGGAAAGTTGTGACATGTTGGTTGCGCCGTTTTGTTGAAACCACAGCTGTTGCACATCATGGTTGTTCAATTGATGAATGAATTCTGTAATCATGGCTCTATAGCGGTCACCATTGACTGTAACGTTCTGGGCAGCATTTTTTTTTTTAAAGAAGTACGGACCAGTTATTCAAATAACCCATAAAGCACACCAAACAGTCAGTTTTTGTGGATGTAACGGTGTCTCAACATACACTTGAGGATTGTCATCACTCCAAATACGGCAGTTTTGTTTATTGACGTATCCATTCAAGCAAAAGTGAGCTTCATCGCTAAACGAAATTCGCTTATGAAAATTGGGATACCCATTTCGAACAGAACCATGATTCTCAAAATAAATTTGTTGTAATGCCAAACCAAACTAATAAAGTGCACGACTGGGTCGTACGAACTTGCTCTAATGTGTGAAAATGGTCTTGGGTGCTTGAGATTTTGGGAAAAAAGCGTTGAAAAAATCATATGAAATTTTATAAATCACTTAAAAATCAATACCTAAACCGTTTTTTGGAGAAAATGAAGAAAGCCATCAGGTTTCTTTTACGTTTTTGAATTTTTACGAAAAAAAATTTTCAAAATCGTTGGACCAGTTTTTTCAAAAAACAGTTTTTTTTGAAAAACTTTTCGAAAATATATTCCAAAATTTTTTTTTGATTATGCCAACTTCTAGCACTTTGTAGTTTTTATCAGAAAAATAAAATTAAAAAATTATAGATTAAAACGTTTTTGGAAAAAACTAAAATTAAAAAAAAATTTTGAAACTTTTTTAAAAAACTCAACAAAACTTTTTTTGAAAATTTTTCGAAATTATATTATTTCTTTTATAAGAGGGCTTCTACATTAAAAGTTTCATCGAAATCCGTCAAATAGCTTACGAGAAAATCGGATTTCAAAAAAACGGTCCTATGGGAGGTACCGTTATAAGACTTTTCCCGAAAAATCTATTCCAACCAAAACATAAAGTTTGCACAGAAAACACAATTCAGAAAGTTTTATCAAAATCGTAGGAGCCGTTTTTGAGAAAAATTAATTTTTCACAAAAAATCGTATGGCAGGTACCGTTAGTTTTGGAGCTAGAATGCTAATTCCAAAAACCACTCTGTAGGACGTCATAATAATACTATGTACCAAGTTTGAAGCAAATCGGTCCAGCCGTTTAGGCTGTAGGTAACTATACAGACAGACAGACACACGGACAGACAGACAGACAGACAGACAGAATTGTCGGACCCACTTTTGTCGACTTCTCTATCATCGTAATGTCATGTTTGATTGTTAGAATTTTTTTTTTTTTACGAATGCATAACTTGCCTTAGTACCTATAATCGCAAGTAAAAATAAATCTCTTGACAGCTGACAAAATGGCCGCCAGTTAAAATAATGTTGCCAACTTAAAGTTCTATATCTCTAAAAAAAACACCCGTTATAATCACCAGAATCGAACAAAAGCATCATATCAAATACACACTTAACAATAATGGACGGGGGTTCACGAAAGTGTCCATTTTTGTAAACAAAACAACAAAAAAACATGTTTTGAACAAATTTCCATTGTCACTTTTTCTCCGTAAAATAAAATACTCCCACAAGCAAAACGTATCGAAAACTTGACGAAACAGATCGATCTGCGGCTCCGTAAGCACCGTCCTGACAAATATAAGTCCTGGCAAGAGAGAAGAGATAAAATATGTCTTTTATGTCCTTTCTGGTCCTGGCCACCATTTAAGTAAACAAGCTTTTTCCAATACCTACCCATCTCAAAAATGACTAGAAATGTGAGAAAACATAAAGTAATGGATTTAATTATGATGTAACTGCTTATGTGTTTCAATATAAGCAGGGTTTTGCGCTTAATTTTTCTAGAGAAATTAATTTCTTACGAATAAAGTCATTGCTTTAACAATTTTGTATGAGCTCGACTGCGCCTTTATTCACCAATATTTTTTTTTTAACTATTAAACCTTTTAGCAAAGTACTTTCGTGCATAAGTTTATATTGCCTTATTAGCCGAAACACCATATTATTCCCAATGTGATTTTTTGATTTTGTAATTTGTAATTTGTAAGCGAACCCAACAGATTGTGTGTTTCTAATTTTGTTTGTAAAATTTTGTTAAATATTATTACAACGTGTCTATAAATTTTAAATTCCTCCAATTCCAATGAAGTGCCCGTAAAAGTGTTTATTTTCATACAATATATCCGTGTTGTCAACGAAACTAGCGCCCAAGGATTCATTGTGAGGCAAAACTATTTTAATTCGATTTTCTTTTTAATAATTCATCATAAGTTATTATTGGAAATCTTTTTGATTTATATTATTAAAGGCTGCTCTTCTGTAGGTACGCTTTTGTAAAGGAACTTTGTTTCCTTTGTTTAATCCTGAGGCATTTTTAGGATTTACAACATTTGACTTGCAAATTTCTTTTGGAATTAAGTTTTTTTTTTATTGTTTTCAATGAATACAGGCAAACTTTTTACAAAACCAATACCCAAGCTCTTAAAATAAAAAAGAACACTGAACAAGGCAGAGGAGGTTTAGGATGAGCAACGAATTTCGCCAGTAAAACCTATTGCATACTTTTTGGTTCCATCACAATCGCATAGGAGACAAGTTCATTATCCGCCACCCACACTGCACTTATGCACATGCACAAACAACCGCTACTTATCACTTTTGTTTACATATTTGTTCCTAAAAAGCTTTCATTCTTTGTTGTACTTTTATTTTAGTTCATATTCGTGTCATGTTTGCCTTTTTTACGGGGGAATCTAGAGAAAGCTTCATCGTTTAATTTGACGTTTAATTTAAGCACGCACTTTCAGAGAGATAGGATAGGTACTCTTATGAAACGTCATTAAGGAAACAATTTGCGTATGGTTCTTTTTTTAAAAGCTTTCGCAGAAAAAAAGCAATACACCTTGAAAACGTAAAAGTTTGTCAGCCTCAGCAATGACACCACGAAATTTCGAACTTCACGTTCACATGCTTTGTTTGGCCTCATTTTAATCGTTAACTTGTAAGGCAAATATATATTTAAAAGCAAGTGACGGATGTGGTCTTCAAGATGTACGTTTAAGGAATATTTCAGAGCTTCTTTCATTTACATATACATATACATACATACATAAGTTTGAACAAAAATGTGTTTATTTTTGTTTGTGAAATTTGTTAAGTTTGACAGATGGATCGGTGTCAATCAAATTTTGCATTTTAAATGACAAACTTTACTTTAAACGTTTAGCATTGATGTTGGTTTTAGTTATTTAAAGTGTCGCGTCTGTCGGTTGAAAATTAAATGGCTCATGTAAATATTTTGAAGTATTTATGGAATCAAGACTATGATGAATGAGCAAGGAGGCAATAGGTTAGGCCGTAAATAACCATGCATGAGTAAACGTTGACAGTTTTGATTGAAAAAAAAAGCCGTTTAGGATTTTGTTTGACATATTAAGTTTTGTTCGTTTACTTTAAATGGACAGGTTGTCAAATTTTGAAGAGTGGGGATAAGATTATCCCTATAAAAAAGTAACAAAATTTGTACACAACTTTACAGTCAAAACATTGAAAATATTTTTTGTAGTGATTTAATTAAAATTGTAAAGTGAATACAAAAATGCGGATAAATCGTTATTTGTACATAAAAAAGAAGACCTTTATCTTTATCGACTTTTTGAAGATTCCGATGAAGAGCAAGACAATGATGATGTTTTGCTGTCGTAAGTTCGCAGGTCACAAAGCTTGCTTGTGGTTTGATTTATTCGCTATCAGCACCCACGTAGGTTAAGAATGTTAAAGATAGTCGTGCAATCATTCTAATCATGCAACTATGTATTATCAAACAAATTAAAACCTCCTCTTCATATTTTAATTCTTATCAAAAACTTATAATTGATCTCTAGCCGATAGAATAAGACCCATTTAGATACAAAGTTGGTTGCGAACTATCTTAAAAATGTGCCGAAAAACTTAGAATGTAATCGTTTTCGATACTAGTTTTTAAAATAAGGGTTTAATAAAAATGTAGAACTCCAGATTTCATTCAATTGCTTAATGAAGTTTGACGAAAATCTGTCAAGCGGTTCGGGCAGTAGCTTGACGTGAAAAAGCGCACAGACGCACACACAGACACCGGGACGGCATGGCGAAAACCACTTTTTTGGGCGACTTCTATGATGAAATGTAGAGCAAAATAAAAAGTCTTGTAAAGGGTGTTTTTTTTTTAGAGTTAAAGTTAGCAACACTATTTTAACTGGCGCCCATTTTTTCAGCTGTCAAGTTATTTATTTTTAGTTCGGTTTGGCATTTCAACATGAATAGACTGACGTCTGAACAGCGCTTCCAAATTGTGCAAATTTATTTTGAAAATCATGTTTCTGTTCAAAATACGTATCCCAATTTTCATTATCCTCCATTGTATGTTGAGACACCGTTACATCCACAAAAACTGACTGTTTGGTGTGCTTTATGGGTTGCTGGAATAATTGGTCCGTACCTACTTCTTCAAAAACGATGCTGGCCAGAACGTTACAGTCAATGGTGACCGCTAGCCATGATTACTGACTTTTCGTTCATCAATTGAACAACCATGATGTGCAGGAGCTGTGTCGTTGCGAAGTCGCTAGTCTACGCCGATAAGCCCGAAACGATTGACCACTTAGAGGACAACATTTGCCACGTTATTGCCGATAAACCAGAAATCATATTTAAATTGTAATGCCAGAAGATTATCTTTCGAATAAAGTAAATTTCATGTCAATTTAAAAACATCATCTTTGCTTTATTCCATTTCAAAGTTCTATACCTCTAAAAAAACACCCTTTATTTTGCATATAACATTGATACACTATCCTACACTTGCGAATCGTTTTTGGGTTTGTTGATAAGCTAAGTGATTAAAGTTAACAATTTAAAATGTTTGTTTAATTTAATGCAGACAACAACAAATTTATAACACTTTTTTTAATATTTTATTCAAATATTTGTTTACCCAAGTTCCAACAAGAAAACTTTAACTGTTTTTTTTTTTTGCATTACATCAGATTTTATGGGATTCTTGAAAGAAAACATTTGTGTTTTGGTGCACTAGGGCGTATGCGCACCATTCTTTGCGAACATTTTTGTTTTACATTTCCTCATCTTGATTTGTTTACTTACACCTCGTGATGCTGATGATAATCTTGTCACTGCTTCCACGATATACGATACCGAATACACAGAAGGCTCACCATCCATCCTGTAAGATAACAATAGTTGCGAGAGGGGCGGGCGATGATTCAATTAACTGAATCTTAAGATATTTAATCTGTATTCTACGGTTTAACCCTTCGACGCGGCGGCATTTGTTATACTAATTCGCGAATATTTGTGATAGTGTAAAATTAAGACTAGCTACCATAATAATTATCAATTGTTTAGCTGTGTTCTTAATTCGCGTTGTTATCAAGATTAGCTTTTGTTTTAATTGTTTTAATTTATTGAGTTGGTGTTTGTAATAAACGCGATTAGGATACTCTGACAATTGTTTAAAAATATTGTGCGGGTTTTTTTTTTTTTTTTTTTTTTTGAATAATGACGAGTTTCTGTTTTTAAATTTATTTTATGGAGTCTTTGAGAAGTAGGTAGGTACCTATAAGTCGTTAGAAAGTTTATTACTTTGCTGTTGCAGTGGATATATAAATATCATAAAAAAAAGATAGATATGATAAAAAATACTTCTTGGATACACTCCACTTGTTTGTATTTTTATTTTATTGACATACAGTGTTTTCAAAAAGTATTGTTCTTGTTTCAAAATTGTAATATAGAAAATTCTTTCTTGATTATTTTGTAAAAATTATAACTTAAAGGGTAGTACGCAGCTCGAGCTAAATTTTAGTTCACATTTTTCTCTCCAAATATAAGCTAAAACTCCAACTAAATTTTGACAGAAGAGCGTTGTGTAGAACTAACTAACAAACAGCTCTAAAAATTGATGTCAAAGATTTTTTTTAAATATTTTGAAGTGCATTTTAAAAAGTTCTCTTGCAGAAAACAGGATGATCAGCCCAAGGCGATGGCTTTTGACTATGTCGCCAAACCAAAACATTCATCAAACGAAAATTCTTCAGTATCCATTTTTGTTGCAAAACCAAATACAACATTATTCGGTTTTATTTATTTGATGACAGAAGCTTTAAAGAAGTGAACATGAAAATACAGCTGTTCTATAATTCATGAACGTACCCACAGACAAGTTAAAGAGGGGCATTAAAATGTCGTCGTTCTGGGAATATTTTTACACTTAAAATATGTATTTGAATTTCTTTTAACAGAATGATTATTTTTTGTATTTGTATCTCTATTCGAAATTACTTTTTCGGAGGAGATTCAACCCCTACCATTCTTTCTTTTAGCTACGCTCTGAAAAAATCTGTCAAAATATAGCTCCGAATAAATGTAGCGAGCAAATTTATCAGTCCGCTTAATTTTTGACAGCTGAAAAATGTACACTACGAAATAAAAATTTGAAATTTAAGCTGGAGTGCGTACCACTCGGCTAAAATGGTTTGCTAAATTTTAGCTTGGCTACATTTTTGAGAGAATTTTGTATGGGAACTAAATTTTAGCTCCAGCTGCGTACTGCGTATGTTAAAGGATATGATTGCTTTTATAGTTGTTGTTTCCTAATTGTTAGGTACCTATATAGTTAGTTTCGCCTTATGAAACCGTAAAACATGTCAATGAACACGATAGCTCGATTTATATACCCCTCTTTAATTTGCAAACTTGCAAATCGAGTACCTATACGTCCTTGTCTTTTTTGGGACAGCAAAATTTCAGTGGCATGGTACTTAGGACATCCACATTTTGGCATCTAGTTCAAAAATCTAATTATTGCTTCTTTCCAGTCAAATAATAAACCAAACATTGTGGTTGACTTATTTAGTTTGTTGAAAGAAATTTTTGTTTCGATTTCAAGTTGACTGAACTCGATTAAGTCTGAAAAAAAAAATTACACTATTGTGAATATCAGCTTATCATTGTTTCGCTTGGCTGATATTAATTTAGAATACGAATAGTTAATGCTGTTTGCTGCTTATCTTTAACATGGTGACTGTATAAATGCGACATCTTAGAACATAAAAACGACCACACTAGCAATTATGAGATCTTTCATCATTCTCAGTTATCCAGTAGTGTGATCTACGCATTAAATAAATATACCTGCACGCAGAAAACAGTGGTTTTTTCATTTCGACAAATTCTATCAAAGGCAGCAAGAAATTTAAAAATCGTTTAAATCAAAAATGATCGACATTTCTTGGGCATATTGCCAGATGTTTAAAATTCGCAGTTAACGTCAAAACATTTAGAAAATTTGACGAAACAGAGAATTCCCACATTTACATAAGACTTCGAGAGCATCAGTACGGCTATTGTGATTTTGCTTGTAGTCCACTTTATTACAACTTATTGCAAGCTCCTTTAGATACTTCTCAAAAAAAAAAATCTGCGAATTTTCAATACATTTAGCTTAATCGTTCTAGTTAACACTCAAATTGGGTAGTTTTCAAAAGAAGAGAGATTTCACGAGAGGATAAAACATTTGTTCTTCTTTTCAAATTCAGCCCATATATTAAAAAGCATTATAAAGCAATCTGAAAGACGGCGACTCATTGAAACGTCATCTCCAGATCCAGAGTACTATAGATTTTATATACAATGTTAACATCTTCAGATTTTATTTCACATATAAAATGAAAAAAAATGTTATCGATTTTTTTTTTGAGCGATTTTATCCCCACTCAAAAATGAACTGTCTGCACACACAGCAATCGAAAATACATTTTTGCGGAACGCACTCATTATAACGTCAAATTCTTAACACGGCTTGTTTATCTACTAAAAGTTTTTTCAGAAAATTTAAAAAAAGATGTTTTCTGGACACATACTAAATGAAATCGTACAGCATATTACGAATGGCTTGTATTTTTGATTTATCGGAAAACTTCAAGCGTAACTTAGTTTTCACATTTTTTTTTATGATGGTTTTTCCTGATCACCATGATCGGCCTCTCAATAATTTAAAATTGATAATGAGAATATAAATCATAAGATAATTTAATTTCAAAATATTCAAATAATGATTGTTTAAAAAGAACTGTTTCAGTTTTGAAAGGCGTTGAATGTTTTCTTGAGTGGAATTCCATCTGCACTTGAAAGCATGATCCAAAGAAAACATGCATTTGCTGTCAGGTTCTAAATTTAGAGCGAAAGTAAATTAAATTAGGAATGGACTTCCATGATCCATCAGTCGAGTTGAAGGCAGGACAAGATATGGGCTAGATGATTTTTATAAATTCGAAATCAATTATTGATATAAATGTGAGTTGGGTTATCGCGACATGCCATCATGATTATAGCACTTGTATAGTGAATGTTATAGCATTAAATTACTAAAAATACTTATAAATTGACTTGATGAACGGAGGTATAATTTATCGTATACAAATGGCTGTTTAAAATTCTTTTAATGGAATTTAAGACCTTCTTTTCCATGATTAAGGAAACACACAAAAGCTAAATGAGCTATTATACGCATCAATATTGGATCAATAATGTCATTCATTCACATTATGAAAATTGAATTTTTTTTTTATCACAGTAAGGATATAATTAATATTATCAACATTAACTGACACAGACTCCTATAAAATTCTATGTTGCGCTCTATCAGATATGTGTATTCGGAAAATATCACAGTCTTGCCAATGAAAAAGTTATTTTCAACTATGATGGGATTTTTTCTTCCTTTTCAAATAAATTGCACTAGTTATTTTATGTTAATTTTTTGATCCGCATATGTTTTTGGGAGTCAAAATAATTAAAATCTTAAACAAAAACATTGGTTTTTCCAGTCTTCTGGAAACCACTATCGTCAAAAAAAAAATCGTTCACGTCACGTTCAGCCACGTTCAATTGCGAAGGCTGGGAAATCGATATATGTAGTTATATTCGGATTTTCAGCCATACTTGCATCGCGTAACGCTCGAAAATTGGGTTCGTTTGTAGTAAGTTTTAATAATTTAAACGCATTGTTCGATTGGTAACCGATTAATTGTCGTAAATGGCAAACATTCAAATAAAAGCTATCTTCATTCAAGTTTGGAAGATTTGCTCTCAAAATCGAGAATTGTTCTTTGGATTACTGAAAAAGATCAAATCTTTTGACAGAAAGAACAAATCTTTTCTTAAACGAAACTAGGTATAGCTATTATATTATGACACTTCAAATTACAGCTGAATTTGATAGGCTTGAAATGCCAGTGGTGCGTTCTTTTTCCAACCATAATCAACATTTTTGTTGTTATGCCAAACAAATTTGTTGAAGTATCATTGTTAGGATTTGTTGGGTTTTTTTAAGAACGATATGTTAGTTTCGTTCGTGTACCAAAATCAAAAAGTTTGCATTCGATTGCATACGTTTACATTAACACGAAAAGCATTCGTCTACCTAGAGATGAACGAAAGAAAAGTAACTGTTTTATTCTTTCGTATTTTGACAGATCAACAATCTTAACTCGTATCATGGAAGTGAGTTGGAAACATAGTAACAAATCGTAACTATCTGACACTTCAATGTGAGTTTAAGAACGCTGTTATGATGTCATATAGTTACAAATCGGAGCTTTTTGTTGACTATTTTTAACCTTGAAACCACGAAATGAATGCACCTAACCTAATAAGTGTGACAAATAGCGTAGTGTAAGTAAGACTTACATGTCGACGGTTAAACTTCATAACCTCGTAAGTCGTTTTTGCAAGTTTTTCAGAAATCAAAAAATACCTGATTGTGTATTTATGCAATACCTCGTAAGTAGGTACCTATATAAGAATTCAATTCGGTTTACTTGCGTAGTAAAGAGACTTAAGAGGCACTGCTTAATTTGTACTTGCTCTATAGGACAAGTATTGGTTTCGTGCGGAAAAAAAAATTGAGGTTTTAATCAAACAGTACATATAGAAAATACTGAAAAAGTTGTTTTCGCCATACCGTCCGTCGGTCTGTCTGTGCGGATGTGCGTCTGTGCGATTTTGTATGTCCACGTAGAAAAACATGTAGAAGAACAGTTGTTAAGGTTTTTTTCATTTCGTTTTAGCCCGGCTCAAACTGGTACCTTTCAAGTTCCTAACTGTTTTTCTAACGATTTTGATTAAACTCAAAATATAGCTAACTTTAAGCATTTCCAACAAAACTGCGTTTTTCGTTTTTGGCTCAAATGGTCGTAACGAAAATCAGGTTTAAACAGCTTTTTCAGATGGCCATAAGTTCGCAACGGTTGTGTCGAATTCACTCACACTTTTTTTTTGTATGCAGCTTGCTATCAGATGGCGAAACATTTTTTCAGTTTCTCTTTTTTAAATGTTGACAACGAGGTTTTGGCCAATTTGTTTCGTTTTTTTAATTTGCTCAAAGAAGGCTCTACCGTTTTGTATTAAACTTTTTATGTAATATATATGTATATATAGAATGCTTCAAAAAAAATTGCACTTATAGTTTTTGGCTACACATGATAATAGCGGAGATTGGATTTGACAGTTTTATTAATTTGGCCATAAGTGGATATTTATATCATTTATAGCACCCAAAAGATGACATCTAAATTTCAAATATTAAAGGTTTCTTAACGTCAGCTCCCGTATATCGGTTTTTCCAGTTTTAGTGAATTTTTATTAGTTTTTACCAAATTTTGCAAAAATGACTTGTTCTTATTGCTCGAAAAGTTTGTTTTCATCGTACTATTGCACCCACAGAGCAAGTACGCGCGACCCAGCCGTGCATTTTATTTTAATGGGATTTATAATACTAGTTTTTGAATGTAGTCATTCCTGAAAAATTTTCTGAACAACATTGTTGAGCTGAAAATACCAAAAGATGGACCGCCATATACTTAGCAGCACTATACAGGGTGATTCACCAGCGTTGTGCCAAAAAGCTAGAGCGTGTAGGTTAAGTTGAGACAAGAAAAAAATCGTATGGGAGGGGGGGTCTATTCCCCTCCGTTTAGCCGGGAGGGGCAATTTTCTGAAAAATTGACTTATTTTGTAAAAAAAAATATTTAAAATCAACGGATTCGTTTACAACACCGTGTTATACCTTTTTGAAAAGCCAAAAACTTCTCCTTTTATTTTGTTTTTAAATTAAATTGTTTTAACGAATAGTTTAAAAAATATAAATTTTCAAACTCAAAATTTTGAAAAAAAATTTGAAAAAATAATTTTAAAACTAATTTTTTTCAAAATTTTACGTAATTAAGTATAATTTTTGTTCTCAGAATTCAACGCTTCCATTAATCTTTAATCCAACACTGAAAACCGTATGGCTCTACGACTTTTTGTTGCCAAGGTATTCAAAAATAACCGAACCTACTTCTTCACAAAAACACGAAAAAATTGGCTAAATGGTCACTTGTGCCATCCCGTAAGGCTAGGTTTTCTTGTTTTTGTGAAGAAGTAGGTTCGGTTATTTTTGAATACCTTGGCAACAAAAAGTCGTAGAGCCATACGGTTTTCAGTGTTGGATTAAAGATTAATGGAAGCGTTGAATTCTGAGAACAAAAATTATACTTAATTACGTAAAATTTTGAAAAAAATTAGTTTTAAAATTATTTTTTCAAATTTTTTGTCAAAATTTTGAGTTTGAAAATTTATATTTTTTAAACTATTCGTGAAAACAATTTAATTTAAAAACGAAATAAAAGGAGAAGTTTTTGGCTTTCCAAAAAGGTATAACACGGTGTTGTAAACGAACCCGTTGATTTTAAATATTTTTTTTTACAAAATAAGTCAATTTTTCAGAAAATTTCCCCTCCCGGCTAAACGGAGGGGAATAGACCCCCCCCTCCCATACGATTTTTTTCTTGTCTCAACTCAACCTACACGCTCTAGCTTTTTGGCACAACGCTGGTGAATCACCCTGTATAACCGATTTTTAATTTTTTTTGTTCTATAATAATTTGGGAATGATTTAGGAAACCATTTTTAGAATTAGAACAATTGGTTTAAAAGTTATTATCAATTTAAATTTGGCGTATACTGAATGAATGAATTAATTAATTGGGGAAAAGTGCACTGCGACCTTTAAGATCTATTGTGCCCCCTTTTCTAAAGCGCTGGATGAGGATACTCATCCTACAGCACTTCCTCCAACTTGGTTTCTTTTAGGAAGCCGAGTATTTGAGGTATTTTTAAAGAAGGTAACATGCCCTTCTCTATCTGGTAATTGCCCAGGTGTTTTTGTCTTTTGTGCATAAGTGCACCACATCTACCTAGTATGTGGTCCGGTGTTTCTTCTTCTTCATCGCAGAATCTGCATGTTGCGCTGCTTGACAGCCCTAGGATGTTGAGGTGTCTTTTTAGTTTGCAGTGCCCTGTGAGAAGGCCCGTTATGATTCTTAGGTTGTTTCTGTTTAAGTTAATGCAGGCTGTAAATCGTTCTAGGTTGTAGTTCCCCAGTAACATTTTTGCCTGTCTTAGCTTTGGGAGTTCTTTCCAATGGTTGGATCTTTTGGTTTCTTCATTTGTTTTGATCTTGTTTTTGATCACATTCTCCCCAAAACCGCAGAAGGGTTCCGGTCCAATAAAGGGTGTTGTTGCCCCTATTTTTGCCAGACGGTCAGCCTCTTCATTGCCTTCAACACCAACATGGCCTGGTATCCAATGGAGAGTGACTGTGTTTTCCCTGCCCAAAGTGTTGAGTTTCTCTAGGCATTCCCATACCAGTTTGGAACTGATACTGTACGAGCTAAGGGCTTTAAGTGCTGCTTGACTGTCTGACATTATTGCAATGTTTTGCTTGCGATAGTTCCTATTTAAGTTTAACTCAGCGCATTTTCCTATCGCGTTAACTTCCGCTTGAAAGATGCTAGAGGACTGTCCCATTGGAACAGAGACTTTGGTTCTAGGCCCAAAGATTCCTGCACCCGTTCCTTCAATAGTTTTTGATCCATCAGTGTACCACTTGATGGCATTTGCTTTAAAGGTGTAGTTTTCTGTTTCTCCTAGCCACTCTTTTTTGCTACTTAACTTCGTTTGGAAGTTTTTCTCGAAGTTATATATCTTGATCATGCTATCTCTTGGAATATCAAGGGAGGGTATTGTTTTGGACAGGGAGTCTTTTTGTCTAAGACTTATTTGTTTACCTTTGCCCGTGCCCTCTTTTGAAAATCTCATGATTGTTCCCTCAGCTGCGCTTTGTATCACAAAGTGTAATGGGGTCAGATGCAATATGACCTCCATTGCTGCCGTAGGGCAAGTTCTCATTGCTCCTGTGATGCATAAGCATGCGAGCCTTTGCACTTTTTCAAGTGATTTTCTAGTCGTAGCTAGTTCGGTTCTTTTATGCCACACAACCGCACTGTAGGTGATAATGGGCCTCACCATCATAGTGTACATCCATCTTATTATATTCGGTTTGCATCCCCATGATTTTCCTGCAAGTCGCCTGCATATCATGAGGGACTTTGTGGCTTTCCCGACTGTTATTTCAAGGTGTTTGTTCCAGAGGAGTTTGCTGTCTAGGGTAATTCCTAGGAATTTGACCTCCCTCTTAGTATCGATTACTTCACCTTTTAACCGGATGGGTTTCATGTGCGGTAGAAGTCTTTTCTTTGTGAATGGTACAATTGTGGTTTTTGATGGATTGATATTTAGTCCCACTGATGCGCACCATTTACTTGTTATTATCAAACCCCTTTGTATTATGTCACAGAGGGTTTCTTCAAACTTTCCAAAGGCTGTTATAACAATGTCGTCAGCAAAGCCTAGACATTGTATACCTTGAAGAGTAAGACATTCTAGGAGCTCATCCACAACGAGGCTCCACAGCAGGGGTGATAGAACCCCTCCTTGCGGGCATCCTCTTGTTGTGATGATTTTCTGTACGTTTTGTCCGGAATGTGCCTCTGCTATTCTAGTGCTCAGCATTTCGTCTATCCATCTGGTTATTGTGATGGGAACACTTTTCCTAATTAGTGCTTTTTTGACTGCCTCGTGAGAGGTATTATCAAAAGCACCTTCTATGTCGAGGAACACACTTAAGGCGGTTTCTTTGACGTCAAGTGCCCTTTCTATTGTGTTTGTTAATTCAAAGAGAGCGGTCTCGGTTGATCTGCCCGCTCTATAGGCATGCTGACGTTGATTCAGAGGCATATTCCTTAGAACTTCTGATCTGATGTAATTGTCGATCACTTTCTCCAAAGTTTTCAGTAGGAAAGATGTTAGACTTATCGGTCTGAATGACTTCGGATGAGTTGTATCTTTCTTCCCCGTTTTTGGGATGAAGATAACTTTAGCTTTTCTCCACAGACTTGGTATATACCCAAGTGCAATACTGCTTCGAAGTATACTAATAAGGTACGGCATTAATTCATCTTTGCCCTGTTGCAGTAAGGCAGGAAAGATGCCATCTATGCCGGGTGACTTAAAAAGTTGAAAGGTACTTATTGCCCATTCTAGTCTTTTTCCTGAACAGATAGTTTTTGCCATCTTCCAGTCTTCTCTGTTTGGTTTGAAAGGTATTCTTTCAATTATATCATTCACTATGGGTGAACTACCTGGAAAGTGGGTATTCAATAGCAAATTAGATCTTTGCTCTTCATTTTCTGTGAAGCTACCATCTGCGTTCCTAAGAGCCAGTGATGTTAAAGTTTTCTCCATCGACAGTGCTTTGTGTAGTCTGGCAGCTACAGGTGTGGAGGATATGTCTTCGCAAAAACTTTTGAAGTTGTTTCTTTTGGCCTTCCTTAGTTCTTTGTTGTAATTGGTAAGCTCTTCAGAATAGTTTTGCCACTCTCCAGTTCTCTTTGCCTCATTAAAGAGTTTTCTTACCTTAGATCTTAGTTTTGAAAGATTATTGCTCCACCATGGAGCGTCTTTCTGTTTTCTGGCAGTTTTTATAGGGCAACTGAGTTCATACGCCTCATTGATTGCCCCACTAAACTGCTTAACTATATACTCTAGTTCAGGGTGACTATTAGTCGTACTAACTGGACCTAACTGTTCAATATTGGTTTTAAGGGTATTTTTATATAGTTGCCAGTTCGTATTTCTTGGGTTCCTTCCAGAGGTATTCTCTGTGAGAAGGCCCTCTAATAGAAACACAATGATTCTGTGGTCAGACATTGAGGGTTCGTTGGAGACTCTCCAATCTCTTAGAGCTTGACTCAAGTTTGGTGATCCAAACGTTAAGTCTAAGACTTCTTCTCTTGTTCTAGTTATAAAGGTAGGGGTGTTCCCTACATTGAAAATATCTAGGTTTTCTACGAGAAGAAATTCTAAAAGGTACTCACCCCTTTGGTTTATGTCGCTTCTACCCCAGGCATATACTTAGCAGCACATAGTCACAAAAATGGCTTTTTTGTATCAATCGATTGGGGGGCAACTCGAATAAATTTAGGAACGAGTTTTAGAATTTAGGGACAAGTAGTTTAGGTAATAATTAACAAAATGTTAACAAATTGAAAGCTTCTATAAACAATTAAAACGAATCGGTACGTAACCTAACGTCGACAAACTGTTATAAAGAAGGTAGCACTGTCGCATATAAACGCAATTTTTTAAAATTATGACATTTTGGATGGCTTGAGGTTGATAGGTCTGCACACACGTAGCAAAAGCATAAAAGTACCACGTTACAGCGGCTCCCGGCTGGACCATTCTGTTATATTTTGTTCAATATTAAAATAAATTATTTTAAGGGTCAGTTTTTTAAATTGTTAATAAGTAATGAAAATTATTTTCCAAAACTCTAAAAGTAGTATAGTATCGATTGATACTAAAAAAGCCAGTTTTGTGACTATGTGCTGCTAAGTATACGCCAAACTTAAAATGTTAATAACTTTTAAACTAATTGTTCCTAAATTCTAAAAATGGTTTTCTAAATTTTCCTAAGTCATTCCCAAATTATAGAACGAACAAAATTAAAAATCGGTTATATACCTAGTGCTGCTAAGTATATGGCGGTAAAAGATGGCTGTAAATTTTCTGATTATTTTGCAATCATAATATTTTGTTCGAATTTTTCGACTTACGAGGTTATGAAGTTTAACCGTCGATGTGTTTTCCCAACCTGATAAAAAGCGAAAAAAAGATTTTACAAAACAAATTCTTTTAATTCTTATCTTTAAAAAAAAATTAAAAAAAAAAAGTTCACCCCTCAATAGTTTACTCATCTGGCAACCATTTAACATTCCAAATTATATTGTTATATAAAAAAAAACCAAAACAAAGAATTAAAATATTTTTATTTAATATTACCTAATTTTTACTAAATGAACATCATTAGTACCGGAAATGGCATTTCTCTCCTCCTACTCCCTATTTGTGATAGAACATCTAGGTATAAAACAACTAAAAAATCATTCCGAACTCATTCTCAGGGACACTTTTTTTTTCGAAAAGACAAAAAAAAAATAAAACGTCTGTGACGGTCAGTGGCGGGCGGCTCGGCGGCACTCGCAAAAACAAATCATCATGTTCATGACTGTTGTTTTCAAGGTCCGCAACTAGACAATTTGGCGCCCAAAACATATTGAAAAAAAAAGTAAAAGTTTCAAACTAGTTAGGTACCTATACCTAGTTGTTGTTATACATAAAATACACCGAGCTATGTACAAAGATGCAGAGAGAAAGAACCTCGAAGATTTATAATGCCCAATGCCCTTGCCCTTTTGAACCAACCAGCCAGCCAAAAGCATTTCGGTTGGAAGGAAAAGCACCGATTCATCATTATTATCGATTGTGTTGAATTTGAAAGTCAAGTTCCTTACTTGGACACGGACGCGGTGGGGGAAAAATCAATTTCTATTACTATAGGTAATTATTTATCTGTGTTAAATGTTTGTCTATGATTGATTGGGAAGCAACATTTATAACTGTCAATTATTGCATTTATATAATTAATTATAAGATTTTTGATATGAATTCTCTAAGCCAAGTGGTTGAATGAATATGATTTGATTTGATCGATTGCCAGAGCGCCAAATTAAATTTTGGCAATCAATTTAAGTGCCTGCATTTAAAAAATATTTAAATAAAAATAATTGACGCAAAACGTTGACAAATAAATAACTACATATACATGTACCTATTTGTTTGATTTTATAAATAAAAATCCAGTCTAAAATTATAAAAACCAAAAAATGCTGAATCGAGTGGAAAAAGGGCAACCGAATTAGAATATATTGAAGGAAACTGCACAAGAAACAGCTTTGAAAGTGAAGGCATCATTTTTGATTGTTTTGGCTGAGAACTGAGATTCTCTGTAGTTGGGTGGGTCATGGAGTAGTTCCAGGTAGGAGGTAGGTAAGTAATGAAATGAATTAAATGAATTTATGAAATTAATAAATTTAGATACCTATTTCAATTTCAAACTTACCGCAGCAAACGATGGACATTCAATTCGTATTTCGGTCTTTGTTATGAGTGGGCTGCTAATTTTTATTTTTATTTTTTATTTTTTATATTTCCTTCTTTCCCCCGTTGTCTTTACCGTGTATGTAGCTGAGAGGAATTATTAGGTAAATTTGAGGAATGACCAATTAACTACGATTATGATTAAAAATGTTCTCCAAACACGTTGTCGTCGTTGTTCTTGCGATAAAATGGTTAGAGAATATTATATAGGTACTTTTTTTTTTTCTTAATTCTTTTTTTATGGCTCAAAAGAAAAACTGGTTGAGTACACAAAACTTTGAAGATTTTTTTTTTTGCTATCGTTAGCAGAATTCACTTCGCGTCGAGTTTGTTTTTAAATAAAACAATAAAGAATTGAAAAATAAAAAAAAAAAAATTAAATAAACCACAAAAACTTCTATCTTCTGTGTGCGAAGATTTTTCTTTTTTCACTTTAGCACTTTTTTGTGAAGTTTATTTTTTGTATCTATTATTTGATTTATTCACTCTTTTGGTTACTTGTGTTGTGAAGTAAGCTTGAAGCTTGTTAATTTTGATATGAGGAAAAATAAACAAACTAAAGAAAATAGTTATCTATTCAAAAATAAAACAATTTTCTCGCGTTTTTAGTGCTCATAGCGAAAAGCGAATGAGAGTTGACTTTTTTTTGTGAAGATTTGTTAAGAAAAAAAAAATTAGTGACAGTGGAGGAGGAAGACAGCTGATGGCGATGTTTTTGGTGGAAATGTCAAATGGGATGACAAATATGGGGTGAATTGGTTATGGTGAGTTGTTGCCAATGGTTCTTGGAATTGATAAATTTGTTTGGTTTGTGAATTGGTTGAAATAAGACAGTGATGTTATATATTATGACTCATTGTTTGGCTGAAGCTGAATTTCAGTGCTGTTTGGGCAGATATGCAAAACAGACCACCCTGCCAACCAAACCGCAGTAGTTTTCTAGAAAACATTACTACAACTAAACGAACGTGTGCGTGTTTTATTTGCTATATCCCTGTGACCGCAGAACATTCCCCTGCAAACAAAAAAAGTACGGTAATCAGCGATAAAATAAAATGTACTTTTAAGCAATTCGTTTGGTTTCTCTTGAAAAAAGAATTAATAATTCCTTTTTAAACCAAAATTTTTCTTCTTTTTATCATGTCCATCACTGTCAGTGTTCTTTGATTGAAAACATCCTCAACAGTTTTGATTTTTAAGTTGATTTTTTGTGTAGAATTCAAATTTTGGTAAAGTAAAAAGTTTATATTCAATTTAAAATTTTGAAAAAAAAAAACACAAATAGACATAATTATGAAAATGAAGACGAAACGCGTCGGATTGCCTCCTTTTTTAATAATTGAAAATAACTATATAGCAGTGCTCTGCAACTATAGATGTACAAATATAATCGGTGAAATATGTATGCGCATCAAAAAAGTACTTATTGAAGTACAAATCTCCAGTAAAATAGTAAGGGTTAACGGAAGTATTGATGTTCATACTTGAGATGTACTTCCATTGAAGTAGGTACTGTTCCAGAAGTACTTTGGATGTACTTTTATTGACAGGGAAAGTGCAGTACTTTTTTGATGTTTTGCTGTTTAAAAAAAATAGTGCCTTCACGTATTCTCAGTTTTTTCAGTTTTTGTTACCATAAAATGGAAATTTGGTGTTCTTGCTCCTTGGTTGTTTAAGCACACAATCAATCTATTATTTTTTTTTAATACAAAGATTGTTGTAAAAAGGGGAAGAACAATTTTTGTTATTCACCATTGAATTGTTGATAGTTCTCCTACTAACAACTATCGATGAATTCAAAAAGGCATTTACTTACTTACTTAAGGTGGCGCAGACAGTCCATTGTGTGGACCACGGCTTCAACCAACAATCCTCGCCAGCTATAGGCCAGTCCCTAGCCAGTGGCCTCCAGTTGCGCACACCAAAGCATTTATTTAAACCAAAATAGGGAGGGCTTGTTGATCAATCCCGACTTTTTGCTTGTGTCCAGCTTAGCCTTCTCGGTAAAAGTATGTCGAACGAAGGGATTTAATTTTTTTTACGACCTCGAAATTCATATGGACATTTTTTCATCTGTAAATCTGCGCGGCGATATGATCTGTTTGAAATTCATTTTTATTAGTTCCTTGTTGCTGACTATTTAAAAAATATTTGAATCTTCTTTCAGATTCGGCGCTAAATTGTAGGTCCCTTCCGTTCCTGCAGAATATCAACGCACACACAGGAATGGTTGAGAGTGTTAAGTCACAGGCCCCGGCCCCGCTTGGAGCTGTTGTGCCAACAATTTATTTATTTATTTAGAAAATTTCGTATGCGGTGAAAAATTCAGCTATTAATTCATAGGAGAAACAGTAGATAGTAGATACATTTTTAATACTTTTTTAAAAGAGATGATGCGGTGATTCAATGAATGCAAAGTACCGCAGAAATTCATCAGTTCGTTCTCTAAATTCTATGAAATCGACTTTTTCAAAAGGTAGGTAAGTAACGTGGTGATTTGTTTCATGAAGAGTAGGGGAGAAGTGGGACACTTGATCCCCTTTTTTGTCATTTTGTGTTTTTTATTGTGTTGTTGACAATATTCTTTCTGGGCTGTTGTTTTGTGTTGCAGGTACCACAAGTTATTATTCATCCTTACATAGACTATAGTTGAATATTTGATAATCAAACTTGACTATTAACAAAGCGGTATCGGTGGTCAACTAGTCCTTAGCAATCGCACTTCAGGATTTGAGTTGCTCTACAAATAATTCTCAACATACTATTCTTAATTACACGTACTTTTAATAAATGTAAGCATAAAACCTATTTGATTGGATTAGGTGGTTTAATTATTATAGAAAAATAAAAGCGAGAGCTACATTTTTTACAATGCTTGCGTCTTTTGAAAAAAATAAAATATTCTTAATTCAAAACCCAGGTTTAAACATTGTTTAATATCTGCAAAAAAAAATAGTATAAAGAATTAATAAAAGCTTTTATAAATAGAAAAACATACCTATTCCTTCCTCCTCCTCCACGGCCACCACCGCCGCCACCGTATCCACCACCATATCCACCGCCGCCGCCACCTCCGAAACGACCACCACCGCCGCCACCTCTACCACCACTGCGACCGCCAAACGATTCCATTTCGTTTGCTCTCTTCTCCTTCATAACCGCGAAGCGTTTAGCCATTTCCCTTAATTCATCAGGTACTTCCTGGTCGGCTTCTTCGAGAATATCTATCAGCTCCTTTGCTGATCCCCAATCGGAACGTGTTAGGAAGCTTAGGGATGTACCAAGTCGACCAGCTCGACCAGTACGACCCACACGATGGACATATTCTTCAATGTTACGAGGAAAATCAAAGTTGACTACATACGTTATGTCTTCAATGTCTAATCCTCGAGATGCAACATCTGTTGCAATAAGAATCTTCACCTCACCCGAGGAGATATCAGCGATAGCCTGCTCTCTGTCAGCCTTGAAGCGGATAGCAAAAGATTGTGCAAACAAATTTGAGATTAATGTTTTTTTTAAATTGAACTCACTTGATCTCGAGATCCATGAATGCATTGACACATAACACCTTCCAGAGATAGATCACTGGACAGATCATCAGCTCGAACTTTTTTGCCGCAAAAAATAATTGCCTTGTCGTGTGGTTCCATTTCTCTGATAAATCTTCGAACCTTTAATCAAGTAAAACAATATGTCTTAGTAAAAGCTCCCTAAAGACGGAGCAACTGATGGCAAGACAGTCCTTAAACTCACCCTGTAACTCTTGTCTTCTTCGTCCATGATTTCAATTACTTGACGCACCGAATGCACAGCCGCCAAGTCCAATGTCCCAACGCACACCTGAATTGGATTCTTCATGTAACTCTGAGCCAAACGACGAACTCCGGGCGGCCATGTTGCACTTGTCATCACAGTCTGTCGGTCAGGACGTATGTCCAGCAAAACTTTACGAATTTGTGGTTCGAATCCCATGTCCAGCATACGATCTGCTTCATCGAGAATCAGGAATGTTATGCTGTTTATGTTGATGACATTGGCCTGAACCAAATCATTCAAGCGCCCAGGTGTTGCAATAATGATCTCGACACCTTGATCGATGTTGCTGATCTGTGCACGACGGTCTCCACCGCCATACACACACACCCTATTCAGAGAAGCAAAGTTATTGAAACAGAATTGATCATGTCAAATTATGTATTTATATACTCACGCTTTCATGCCACGAAAAGAGTACTTTCCGACTTCTTTTTCGATCTGCAAAGCCAACTCTCGAGTTGGTGCTAATACAAGGACATTGGGTCCACCGCGCTCGGATCTTGGTACCGGCTGATACTCTGTGTGTATCATAGCAGGCAATAAGAAAGCCAACGTCTTGCCAGTTCCGGTCTGGGCAATACCTATCATATCCTCACCGCGAAGAAGAACCGGCCAAGCTTGCGACTGAATAGGAGATGGTTTCTCAAAGCCCTAAAAAGAATAATTTGGAATTGAACCTCAACAACAAACTAGTTTACTTCAACTGAACTTACTTGCTTACGGATTTCCTCCATTAAATCCGGGTACTGCCCGAAGCATTGTTCGAACTTCCACACTGGGTTCGGAATAGGGTCGGAAGTATCGCTGTTTTCTTTGAACAACCTATCGACGGTTGTGTTGTTATTGTCTGCTCTGATACGTGCAACTTCTTCTGGAGAACAATTAGCAACTTCTGGGGCTTCATTGTAGAATTGTTTGATGAGTTTTGGGCATTTGGCCCAACGTTTGGCGCGCTCTTCTTCCTAGAACACAAAACAAGTTTGTTAAAGTTAAAAGTTTGAAAGAATAAGTTACCGCGTTTTTATTGAGCTTATCCCAATCGATGGTGACTGGAGTGTCATCGACTGGATCAGGAACACCATATCCCGAAACAAATTCGATTTTCTCGTATTTGTCCGAGCGTTTGTAGCCACCGCTACTGCCGCCACCACCATATCCACCGCTACTGCCGCCGCCACTATAGTTTCCACCACCACCACCACCACGACCAGAACTGTCCGATGGTCCATCCAGTTGTTTGTTGATGAACTTGACTGCGTCATCAACGGAAGTCTGACTATCGCCCGACACGGTTACATTGTTTGAGTCTCTGTCAACATTCACACGAACAGAAAAATCCGATTGGATTCGTTTGATGTTCGCTCCGGCACGTCCAATAATGGCTCCAACGTCTCCAGCTGATATCGAAATGTTCTCTGAACATTGTGCTGATGAACGACCTTGATTGTAGTCCCTGTCCCGGTCATTTCTATCGTTCCTATCATATCGATCATTCCTTCCGCCACCTCCTCCTCTGTCGTTTCGATCATTCCTTCGATCCGAGTAGTCGCTATTTCCACCACGATAGCCACCGCGGTCATCATCATCACGTTCACCACCACGACGATTATAACCATTTGAGGAACGTTCAGAGTCACGATGGTCATGCTCATCCCTGTAACCACCACTGCTGCCACCACCATCACTGCGTCGATTACCGTTTTGGCTTGGCCGTGATGAAGAGCTATTGTACGATGTATAAGCCTTCTTTGTGGAAGATTTTCCATCATCATTGTCCCAGTCTTCTTCGTAATCTCCCATGATTGTTTAAAATTTGTATTCGAAATATATTTTTTTCTAAAATATGGAAAAGTACTTCGGAATTCTTTCTGCGAGTGCGAATGGAAATGCTGAAATGAGATTTTTTACACGAGTGTTTTTTTTTGTTTTTTCTCTGTAAAGTCCCGTTTTATAACTCACACTACGTCACGTTGTGTTACGACGATATGAGGTTGCATCGTTCAGACAAATCAGAGGGTTTTTGTTTTTAGTACAGAATAATTTTTTAATAACGTATTCTGCTCACAAACCATAAATAAAGGTGCCTTTATATGGAGCTGCAAGCCCTGATCTGCAAAATAAAAAGAGAATGCAAAATCAATAAATCATACTTGTGTGATAGAGAGGGAAGGCCCAAATGTAGACGTCTTCATGGATGCAGATTATAGGAAAATTATGGATGCAGCTTGAAAATTATAGTGAAGAGGAACATGTTCATCTTCATCGTCTGCACCACGGACCAATAAGATACAGACCGCCAACTCACTGTATGGTTTCTCTTTTTGCCTACAAGCTAAAAATCAGCTGGTATGAAATTTATTTTGAGAGTGTGACGCTCTCCCTTGCTTTTAAAACCCATTTAGCAAACACACCTACAAAATAAATGGCATACGCAGGTATAGTTGCCATTACAAAATACACAGAGAGAGATGTACACGTATTCACAGACAGGAAAAAATATTTCGAGGGTGTTTCAGGCAAGAGGAGTACGAGTTGGCGGTCTGTATTGGTCTGTGGTCTGCACTATGATTGTTGTTGTTGCGTTTTCGTATGCATTTGCAGCTCCATGTAAAGCCACCTTAAAGGCACCTTTATTTATGGTTTGGTGAGCAGAATACGTTATTATGATTGTTGTTGTTGCTTTGTCGTCTGCACTATAATTTGTTGCAACTCCATGTAAAGCCACTTCAAAATTTTACTCAATTTCCTCAGAGGGAATACTAAAAAAAATCATTTTCCCATGAATAAACAACTTCTTTTTGAATAAAACGACAAGCTTTACGAATTACGAAGCACAATCAATTAAAGTAACTCTGTTAGTTGCCAATTGACACTTCTTCTAAAAAAAACAAACAGCCTGACAGGTCGCTGTCAGTAGAAACGGGCTTGTTTTTTCTGATTCATCAAAAATAAATCAAGATATTAGACAAAAAATTATGCAAGAAGAGTTTTTCACAACTATTGAATTTTAATTTTCTAGGATAGAAACTCTTCAAACACATTATACATATGAAAGATTGTATAACGATTTTATAAGGGCCAGTTGTGCTCTAGTGGTGTAACCTTGGATCAAAATTTAAAGAAGTTTTAAGTCAGTGGTTTAAGAGTTAACCAACCTCTAAAATAACGCTGGAGATTTTAATAAAAACGAGGTTCCACGCTGAAATACTAATGTGTAACGTGTAACTAGACTTACTATAGCTACTGGCAAGATATAGTTGCAATACACACATTTTCTACTACCATAGAAAGAATTACAGCCAACTCTGGAACACAGATAGGTATCCGACAATAAAAACATGTAGTAACTTGCTCGCCAGTAGTTGGCGTGTGGCGTCAGTGTTAAGTGCAAACGAGCTTATTTCCTTATGAAATTCAATGTTCTTATAATTGAAGTAATTTGTTTTCTTTTTCTAGACTCATGTATTTAATTAGCGTTCAAGCATAATCTAATACTACGTTTTCATTAGGGCCGAAATTAGGATATTTGAAAATTTGCTAAAAGTGTTTTCATCTAGGTTTGCACATTTGAATTTGACAACAGAGACTATCTTCTTTCTTGTTCTTTTGTATAACCTTTTCATTTTTCGTTCTTGTTTTGATTTGTTTACTTCTGCCGTTGCCCTGGATTTTATTTCAAATTTGTTATTTTGTATTGTTTACTTCTGCCGTTGCTTTGCATGTTGGTTTGTTTACTTTTTAAGTTGCCTTGGTTTTTTTTCAAATTGACATTTTAGAAAATATTCTATTCAATTGTTTTCAATTTAGTTGCGTTTGATTTGTTTTCGCATAATTTGCAACCTTGATTTCGTCCAAATCAAAAAAAAAGTGGAGTCAAATTTGGAAATTTTCTACGAAATCACCTTTTTTGTCCTAATGAAAACGTAGTATTATAGTTATTCAAATTATAAACGCTACTGAACGGGTTCATTCAGCATTATTAAAAACATGAAAGGCAAGCCTATGGCTTCTGGGTTAACACATGAAAGTTGCAAATGTCAAAAGCTAATGAAAACAAAACGCCAAATAAAAAACTGTTTGCAAAACAACTTTCCAATTAAAAACATTTTTACAAGATTATTCAATAAAAAATCATTAAATTCTATATAATATTTGTTATGGCTGTTAACGAAATATGTCGCTTGTGTTTAGAACATGCAACGGAATTCTTCGATTTATTTCTCGATCAAGAAGGCTCCTTCAAAATTAATGATCTTCTCAGCCATTACTCCATTATAGAGGTAAACATTATTTGTATTTAAAAATCCTTATTGGATTATAACAAAACACTACTTGTCGTCCTTATACAGCTCGATCAAGACGATGAAATATCTAGCAAAATATGTTCCAAATGTTGGAGTCATATAAACGACTTCCATGACTTTTGCATCCGAATACAAAAACTTCAAGAAAGTATAAATTCTATTGTTTATGTGGACACAAAGAGTGATGTTTATGAAGTGGTTCTTTCTAATGCCTGCGATGATGATCCTGATGATGATGATGCTGAAGATGATAATACAGGAAATAAAGTAGATGTAGAGATTGAAACCGAAGAACTTCAAGAGACCACCACCGCGAAAATAGAAGAAATAATTACATGTAAGGTAGAAGGTAAGATGTCTTGGCTCATATTATAAAATAAAAGTTCCACTTTACTATATTCAATTTTTTGGAAGATCATCTCACATAGAATACCATAAAGCAGTTATTAATTCCTTTATCATTTCCATTCCAAATGTTCACTACAATAATTCAAAAAACTTTGATTTAAACAGAAGTGTTTCAAAACCAAACAGATATACCACTACCGGCGGCGACAGTCGAGGATACAAACCTCGTTGAACAGGTCACTGTGTTCATAAATAATGGCAGTAGTGTTCCTGTTGTCAAAACAGAAACACCACAAACTGAAGACAAGGATCTAACTGCTCAAAGAAAGCTGAAAAAAGTTCGAAAAAAATCCGCAAATAAAGAAGACACACATGAAAACCTAATAAACTCCTTCTTCGAGCTTTGTTGTGAATTGTGCCAGAAAAATTTCCTATCCTATATAAGACTTTTCGACCACTATGAAGGCGATCACAAGATTCGTGGTTTCATAACATGCTGCGGAGTTAAGTATTTTAAGACAACAAAGATTGCAGAACACGTTCTAAGGCATCAAAACCCACAGATGTTTAAGTATGTAGTTTTTTTATGATGATGATGATTGCAATTCATGTTTCATTTGTTTTTTATCGTTGCAGATGTACAAAATGTGATTTAGATACAATTTTTAGCGATAAAAAACAACTAGAAGCACACATGTTAACACATTTAGAGCCTAATTCTAATGTTTTTCAGTGTGAAAAGTGCGAGAAGACGTTCATTAAGAAATACCGTTATGATCAGCATATGCTGACTCACCTAAGTCCCGAAGAAAAGAAGCATGTGTGCCAGGATTGTGGGAAGCCGTAAGTAAGATTGTAAACCGTAAACGCTCTCGTTTAATATATTCCATGATCCATATGATCACTCTGCAGCTATGCAACAGAATCTTTACTGCGCGTTCATGTTAGGGTTGTTCACTTGAAATCCTATGCCAACAAATGTGAAATATGTTCCAAAGTCTTTAAGAGTCGAGCATTCTTCGAGAAACATCAGCTAGAACATATGGGACAGTCGTTACCCCGAATTCAGTGTCAAATATGCAATACGTGGATGAAGAATGAGCACACAATGCGGGCACATCGCCGCCTGCACGACGACGAAGGAACCGTGCACGAATGCGATGTGTGTGGTAAAATTGGACCTTCAAGGAATGCGATTCTTAAACATAAGCGATATGTACATTTGAGTGAGAGGACGTTTAAGTGTTCATTGTGTCCCAAGGCTTTCAAAAGAGCTGTATCACTCAAAGTAAGTATGAGTGTGTGCTTAGGGAATTTTTGTGATCGTTAATCAATTTCAGGAACACATGACCATACATACAGGGGAAGCTCTGTACAAGTGCACGTTTTGTGAGAAAACCTTTAATTCCAAGGCCAATATGTTTTCCCATAAGAAGAAGTGGCATTTTAAAGAATGGAAGACAGAAAAAGAAAATAGTAATAAATAAAGAGAACAACAAGGAAAAGTATGTTGTTTAAATGGAAAGTTGCCAAATTGGAGCTGCTTATGAAAAACTAATTAATCTAAATCTGATAATCAAATTGAAGAAGATGACTATAACGCAGGCTAAGATATTTGGTAATGGTACAATCGAGTGCAGTAAGTAGCAGATAGCTTTTGCCTTCCAAACTATCTACGCTGATGCTTATATAATTACAAAGGGAAAGTATTTAAGGAGTTGACTTTCAAACTAATATGAGTTCCATTTTCCTATTTGGAGAAGGCGAAACAGGACGAATTTTTATCGTCTCTTAGTTCACCATGAATCGGTTTTTGGCGAAACTAATTTGTTGCCCATAATAATTTGTAGAATGAAGTTCTATTGAGAACAAATCACGAAAGCGGGCATTGTCCATGGAAAATAAATCATTTAAGGCCAGTTGTGCAATAGTGGTTGGTCTTGGGATCAAAATTTAAAAACGATTTACATACTGTTTGCATAATCAAATTTAGACGGTGGTTCCAGAGTGGTTAACAGAGTTAACCCACCGATTTTCACTGATTAAATGAAGTTGATCGAATGCTCAGGTTTAGTGCTGAACCCACTATTGATTATTGAACAACTGGCTCTAACTAAACGCTATTAAATATTGTTGGCAGTTCTGAAAATCCCGGTGTGTTAAATTTTGATATGTTTTAACTTCCTATCTACTTGAAATCAACAAGAATTTGAAGCTGACTATATTCGATTGGCCACGAAATCTCGAGCGACAGAACATCGGCGGCATTCAACTTGAGTAAGAAAAATCTTGGAAAACAAATTCATATTTCAAAAAGGTAAGTAAAATACAGAATAATCAAACTTTTAAGATAAAATCTCGAAAACCCATTCACTTTTCTCACAAGCAAGAGTGGCAATAAACTCACGCGTTTTTAATGCCTTGGCAAAATGGTTAAGCTGTGGCTGCAGCTGAAGTTAAGTTTACTTGAACATCAACTACTATTTGTAGTAAAAGAATTACGTACATTCAACTTTGAAAGCTCTACGTACTACAGTTGCAGATACACCATTGTGCCAAGGCAGTTACTCACACACAAATTGAAGATGCTTGTAGAAGTTCCCTGCTAATATTGTGGTATAACAAAAATAAATTTCTATATTTATTGCTGTAACTTTTTGACGTCCTTATTCTACCAATTCCTTTAAAATTTGTCGTTACTCATTTTCCATGATGTTCAAAGCGGTTTAGTTTCGCGATCCCTTCATGGTTTAGCTCTATTCTTGAATTTTGACCAGATTCATTGAAAAAAACAGTTGTTTAAAAAACTTGGGAAACAAACGTTAAGAACTGCCGATATTTGTATCACCCCAGTAAAATTCAAAGAGGCCTATTTGAAGTCGACTTAAGGGCAACTCCAGGTTTAAAAATTAAAAACACAAAAAAGAGATGAGTTTTTTCCAAAACCGATTTGTGACGACCCCAAGCGACTTCAAGACACACAAAAAAAAACCATTTCGTATCTCTGTTAAAGGTAAAACACTTGTCTATAAAAAAAATCGTTAGAAGTGCATTTTTAAGCTCCTCCAAAGTATATGACGAAAGTTTCGTTTGGAGGGAGTTAATACAGAACAGCCCTGCCAAACATGCTCATTTGATTTTCCTAACATTATTGTTAGGGTATACCAGTTACATTGGTTCAAAGGCAAAGAGCGATTTCATAAAATGAGAATGAAGTCAAGATTATGTTCCCAGATAGAATCGAAAAAATGAATTATTTTGAGACGCGGCCAACCTCACACCTATGGTCATAGATATCAAAATCAAGCGTTGATTACGTTTTAAAAATTTTTAAATAATAATACAAGCTGAACAAAAATAAAAAAGTATAAACATCAGATATAACTCAAAGTGCCAGCTGAAAGGCTACATAAGGAACTAGCTCTTCGTTGAAATCTGAAGTTACTTTGCCGTTTGTTTTTGAAAAACCACAACTCTTACTTACTTTAAATTACACAACAAGACCGTGGTGCTCCTAGGTCTTACTTAATATGCCTTTCCAGACGGCTTAATCTCCCCCTACCTGGTCGCTCCATCGAAAATGTGGTTTACCTTGTCTTCTGATTCCCTCTGGTTTAGGGTTGCGAATTTTACGAATTGGAGTGTTGATGTCTTATTCGCTCCACATGGCCCACCCATATAAGCCGCTGTATTTTCAGCTTCTTTACTAGGTCAAAGTCGCTGTATTTGTCATTGAATCTTCTCCTCCATACTCCATTGATACATGCAGGACCGAATACCACCCGAAGAATCTTTCTCTCAAAGCACCCCAGCCTGTATTCATCCTATTGTGTCAGTGTCCATACAGCCCCATACAGCAGGACTGGGATGATAAGGATCTTGTATAGTGTCTCCTTGGTCCTTTGAGAGAGGGCTTTGCTACTAAGATGCCTTCTAAGACTGAAGATTGGCAAGACTGATTCTTAACTGATGTTGTTCTGAGAGGTTATAGTGGAACCCAAAAAGACAAAGTCCTTGACAACCTCAAAGTTATATCTGTCCATTGTGATGTTTTGCCCGAGCCTACGGTGATGATGTTCTGCACGCGAGGACACCATATACAAAAAAATTCTACTTTTGAAACTCGAGATCGACAAGTTTGAAGACCATTTTTGTTATTTTATACCCTATTCTATAGAATGATAAGATTTAATTTTTTGGGTATTAGTTGTATGTAAACATCTTGGGTATGAAAGCAACAAAATTGATTTTGGGTGTGGCTGACGACCACTTTTCATTAGAAACTATAAAATATTGTTTTTGCAAACAAACGGTACTTATCATATATCCACAAGCCCAAATTTGTGCGACTCTTAGTCGAAACTAAGAAGCGTGAAGCTTGGCGTGGCTTACGCCCACTTTTCATTAAAGAACGAAACACGTAGTTTTAAAAATTTAAGGTACCACCAATATTCAATTTTAACCTTTTTTTTCCGTTCGTTATATGAAAAATATATCTATTTTTCAATACGTCCACTTTTAAGGGCGTACCTTTACCTTTATCGGGTAAGATCGTTAAAAAACGACTCGATTCAGCTGTAGTTTTACGATCAAAGATTAGATAGTATCTTTGTTTGTCGCCCCAGGTTTTCTTGACAACTCCAAGAGTTACACAAGAAATGCTTGACAGCAAAAGTCACTTCAACAGCTGATTCGTTACCTCAACTCGCCCCAGCTAAATACCAAGATCGACTTCAGGTCGACCCCAGGTTTCAAAACAAAACGGGCGAGTTGGGGTATTTCAAAAAACGAGTTATGGCGACCCCAGGATGACTTCAGGGATCAACAAACAAAGCTAGTGCTTCAAACTTTTGTTTACAAATTTTTAGTACACATCCACTTTTAGTGTTTAAATGTCTTCTAACTCTCTGTCGCAGTTTTGAAGTAAGAGCCCTAGCCTGGGCAGCAATTTTTCACTATTCGCCCAGCTTCAACTGGACGCCACCCGTGGGATTTTCGTGAGATAAATATCATCTAATTCTCAATCCATTGTGCCAACAAAAAATCTTTCCTATCTTCCTATTCTTTCTAACTAATGCCGTGCAGTTTGCATTCAAAAAAGGCCTTGGGTGTTACTAGTTACTTTTTAAACAAGCCTATTTTTATTGCGCTAGCAGTTATTGAACGTCGGCATCATAAAATTAATGTAATTGTATTTTTTCCTGAACCTGGACAGCGGCTGCCTGCGGGGGGCGAACGCATACGCATAAAAAAAACAGGGAATAGGGTATCCAACAGTTCATTGCAAACGTACTGTAGCTCTAGCTTATGTGTTTTATACAATTTGCGCGCATTCAAGGGGTTGTAAATACCTTAACATAAATTAACACAATGCGAGGAGACGAAAGGAGATACCGATGAACATTGGTTTCGAGTGCCTGTAAATCACAGGAGAAAAAAAGTGAGCCGGGTAAAGCATTCCACGTAATAGTGTGGACTACAATGATAGTGCGGCTGAAAAAAGAGTCTCTATACTTCACAGCACTCAGCATTCCTAGCGATACGATGTATTATCTTCATAGCAAAGCATAAAATGATGAGTGCATTGAAGTGCAATTCTGTCTTGCCCGCCGATATGATATAAACTTTGAAACGATTAAATTTACACCCGGGAACTTTAGAGTTTTGTACAAAGAGTTTTATTTGATTTATTGAATGTACATACATTTAAATATATAATATATAAGTTGTTCTCTTTTATTTTTGTTGAAATATAAAATTATGTGTTTCTTAACAGTCTGACTCTTTACACAACAGATACTTGATACTTTTTTTTATATTAAATTTATATTCATAATTTTATGAAGGGGGGAAACACTTAATTGGGGTAAATACTTTATCCATTTATCTTTTTTTTTTTTTGTTTTGCTATCGACATCAACTTACACACAACAAGAGCGAATGAAGTTGTATATATATAAAAATTAAAGGATAATTATATTTTAATATATATTTGTTTGTTTGTAAATTCCAAAAAAATTTCATGCTGCTTACCAGAGAATTAAAATGGAATTAAAAAAATAAATGAAATTTTCTTAAATTTAAGACTCCAATGTAAATTTTTTGTGTTTAAAATTTTGAAAGCACCAAACATGTTATTTTTAAGATTAAGAAAAGTTTAATTTCATAAACTTTTTTTTTTTTTTTTAAATATACTTACGACTTGCTGTGAGAGCATTGTTGCCTTTGTTATCAGAGTTTCCAATTGTTGGAAAACTTTCACGCATGGCATGCAATTTAGTATGATTATCAGCATCGGTCGACAATAAGACTTGTTTGCAGATTGAGCAAACTTCTAGCTTAGCATTTGATTTATTTTTTTCATTTGGTAAGGAATTTGAGTGTTGTGAATGAACTAGATAGAGGTCCTGCAAGCAAAATTTAACATGATATTAGTAAAAGTAACATTGTTTAATTGATTTAATATTGACCTGTTGTTTATTGATGTCTGGCAAGAGTGCTATTAGTTCGGGGAAAATAATTTCAAATTTATCTTTAAGCGCAGATCGGCAGTGCTCATAGTAGGGTTGAGCTTTGTAGACTCCTTCACGGAATTTCTGGGATATGTGTCGAAATTCTTCAAGGGCTTCAGGTGTTTTGAGGGCTTCTTTGAAATGGCCAACTAGTTTCTAAATATCAATTGAAAAGAGTATGTATTTTTAAAGTCTGTTTAAAAAAAAAACCAAATAAAAGTTTAACAAGTTTATAACGTTGGGCGCCACTTATTAACTTTCAAGTGGCGCCCAATGCCGGATTCTGTGCAAAGTTGGGCATAATTTCGTTACAAAATTTGCAAAGCTTGTGTGTTGTTTGATTGTTTGCAATTTGGTCAAGGAGACTCTATCTAATACCCTAATCATAAATCATCTCGGTCCTTCTAGGTGGGACAGAAGAGGAGTGGACTCTATCAGAATCCGATAAATGTAAGCAGGAGTGCTCAGATAGAAATATTCTTCGGGTGACGTTATTGGGTTCTGCTGTCAATGGAGTGTGGAAGAAAATATATCACCACGAACTGTATAAAGGCGATACACTGCATAGTCAGAAAGCTGAAAATTTAGCGACTAAATAACTTATGACACGTGCACCTTGTTTTTTTTTTTTTTTTTATAATGCACTCGCAATCAAGGGGATATGAATACCCCTATAATGATTTAACATGTGCGAGCAAGGAGAGAAGGAATAGAAAGATAGGAAAGAAAGGTGGTACAGTGGTTTGAGATTTTAGGTGATAATTATCTCTAGGAAATTCCACGGATGGCATCTAGTTGAAACTTGGGAAATAAATAAAATTTGCTGCCCAGGCTGGGTTTGAACTCACAGCTCTCAGGTTAAGCAACCAAGCACTACACCCACTGTACCATTGCCACCCGTGGGCATTCCTAGCGATGCGAGTACTACGAGAAAATTGTTTAAGGATTGTAGCATTGTTTTTAAAAGTAGAAATAAAATAAGGCAAGACAAGAATCTATCTTTTTATTCGTTCTCTTCACCTAGCCCCACATTTATTTTGTTTTATATGGCACATGCGGTCAAGGGTTTTGGATAGCCCTTTTAATGATTAGTCTCAGCGCGAGCGATAGGAAATTAGGGAGGAAGGGAAAGGAGGTGTCGATGATGAACATTGGTCTTGAATGTTTGAAGATTAAAATGGCAATGGAAAATTGTACCATGCAGTTCATTCCACATTCGTACGGCTCAAGAATGAATCCCTATATTTCACGGTACGTCCGGAATTGGGATCAAGTGTAAACTGATGAGCGTTCCTAGCAAGACGAGTATTACGGTTTACAGGAAAAAAATTTTAAGAGGTGGAACGCAGCTGGCTACCTCGAGTGAACATTTTTTTGTAGAAGAACCGGTACAATAAGGAAAGAATGAAATATTTCGACAATGTTCAAGTGATGGAAATGTTCCCATAATGCTTTTCTCTCCCATAAATATTAACGCTTTTTTCTGAACTCTGCCGAGAAGGTGTAAAAACGTTTGAGAAGTACCTGCTCAGAGATGGGAGTTATATTCAAGTTTTGGGCGTAAAAACGATTTGTAAATTGTAGCCAGATTAGAAGAGGTGCAAAACTTCTTGCATTTATAAAGGAAGCCTAAGCATCTTGCAGTATTCTTGGCAATCTCAAGTATGTGGTCATTCCAGTACCAACGAAGGTTGCCACTGATACACATAAGGAGTACTGATAGCTTTTTGGCTTCCTCGATGCAAGTACCATTCATGGATAATGGCTTTAGGGGAAGTAAAGACAGCATTGAGTTTTCGACGCATTAAACTCCAAACGAATTCTAATACCTCAATTCACAATGCTGTTTAAATCGTAGTTTAATAGGCTTATCATACGGAACTATATTGTTGTAAAAACACGTCCGAAGGCGAAGGCCGTGGCCGTGAATAATCAACGTGTATGAAAAGCTGAGGGTTGAGTCGTCAGCAAAACAATTTAATGGATTAGAAGTCTTAGACAAGAGATCATTTATAAAAGTGAAAAAGAGAGTCGGAGACAGAACAGAGCCCTGGGGCACACCAGCATTTATTTTGTAGAGATCAGACTTGAAACCGTCAAATACACCAAACGCAATAATCTTGCTTTCGCCAAAGCGATGCCAAGATCAGTTTCAATTTGCGGTGAGATATGATGGCACATATCACGAGTGGTAATAATGCGGTATGCTATGCAATATAAAACGCTTTTTATTAAGGAATGGACGAAGCTGGCGGCAGACTGTGGTGTTATTATAAATTGGTCAGAGACAGGTCAATGGAAAAAGTCTTTTTACGAAGTCATCATGCTCACTGATGAAAATGAAAGGTACACTCTTATAGAAAAAGCTCGCGGGTCAACAGAAAGACTATACTACTCGAAGGCAAATCTTAATCTAAAGGAGCTAAACTATTTTAACAACCGCTACTCCTGTTTCTTTATTGGGACAATTTTCAAAATCAGAGGAGAACTGATTAAACTCAACTACATGCCGCAACGGAACGAGGGTAACGTAAACGAAATGTGCAATCTGTGTAACCTACGAAAGAGGGAAGATGTTATGCACTTTAACACTCGCTTTTTATGTTCTTATAAATATACACATCAATATTTAAGATAAAAAATACTGGAAAAGAAATAATGTTTCCCGAAGCTAAAAGCCCCGCAAACGTAAACTTGGCATTTATTATTATTTTTGTTTTAACTAAACTAAAAGTCCTTTGTTTTAACTAAACTAAAAGTCTTATTTGGTAAAAATCTTGTAAAGTTTATAAAAACTTATTATTAAATTAATGAACGTATAAAGAATAGTTCAACGAAATTTTGCCACTCGGGCAGACGACTGTTATGTCATGCCTTTAAATATTCATGCTTATCTCAATGACTTATGTACTATTTATTTATTTGAATAAAGATCTATCTATCTATCACGAGTGGACCTATAGCTACGAGAAAACAGTATTGCCGGTCATTAAGAAGTTTCCTTCTCTCAATATATTTCTTAATTTGAAAGTTTATATCAGGCTTTTCGTCATTTTGGAAAGGAGAGAGGAATGGTCAGCAGTTTGATAGATATGAAGAAACGCCTTTTGTATGTATGACAAATGCTGTTTTCCATCCACACGGACTGTTGAATAGGGAAGATGGAAAAGCTTAGGCCATGGTTTTGCATACTTGAAAGGATTACTCCTTAGAACTATGGCAGAGATACTATTCGGGCCAGCGACTTTGTGTGTCTAGATCTTTCAGTATGCCTGCAGTTGACGGTGTGTTAAAGACGATTTCTCCGTCAAGCATTTAATTTCTCAAGGATAGAAGGAGTGTCTTACTCTGTGCAAGTTGACAACATAAGCAACAAATGCTGCAAATAAACCAGCTTTCGCTTGACCACAGATGTGCAACTGACAACAAGAGTTGGTAGTAGTGGAATTTCATACATTAAAAAAAAAAAAACCGCATTCATATCATAGTCCTAATTTTTCTTGTCAAGAATCGTGCAATACCCATCCTGAAACGAATCGACGCACGGTGGAGATCGTATTGAATCGACGCTGATCGACAACCCAAAGAAGTTAATATAAAAATTTGTTTAAAGAAACCGTGAACTTGATCAAACTCACAATGCACTTGGGAAGAAGTCACCTAAGCTTAATTAAAAAAGTATCTTGAAATCAGTTAGAATGTAATGATGGCTTCGTAATCAATACCTGATTCCTGGTGATAGCCTCTGGTGGTTGAATGTAGCTATGAGCTGGTATAATGTTATAACTCTCTCCCAACGAACTGGTAAAAGTGAGACTATTTGGCAATTTGGCCACTGAATTCAAGGTGACATTCTGAAAACCGGGAGGAGGTTTTATTGGTGCGCTGAAACCAGGTGGTGGACCGACTGTTCGAGGTGCGGTCTCTCTTCCATTACTGTCACTTTCCACATTCTTAACATGTCCATTGACATTATGATTTGGTTTTGGCTTAACCACATTGGTGTTTGCATTGGCTGGCTTATTTTCGTTGTTGTTGTCTTTCTTTTGTTTGTTAACAGAAGCAGCTGCCGGTGATTTTTTCCCACTTTGACCGGGAGCGTTTGCAGGCGTTGTTCCTGTCCCTGCATTTGCCACATTTGCATTTTTATTCTTTTTCTCTTTTTTGATATTGTTGTTGTTGTTATTGTTCTCCAGAGATGTGCTGCTATTGTTATTATTGCCACTACTCCCATTTTGAACATTATACTTTGAATTTTTTTGTTTCGGATTCAGATTCAAAAGCGGAGCTGGTGCAATTTTCGATCTACGATTTTCAGCTTCACGTTGTTGCTTTTGGGATTTTGTCCAACTTGGTGCTGTTACTGGGGCAGACGACGTCTTACTTCCCAATGCAAGTGCTGGGAAAGCCATTGAATCTAAATTCGGAGCGCTTCTATCGAATGCAGCTTGTTTGGCTTTGGCCTCTTCGGCTTCCTTTTGCACAAGTTGAAGTTTATGGTAATTATTTGGATTGGCCACAGAAACATAGTCATCCATTAAAGAACGATGTTTAGACGAAACATTATCAAAGTTCAAATTTGAATTTGATGGAATCATATCTTCTCGGAAAGCAGCTAGAGCGGCAGCTTTTGATGAACCCGGTAGTGCGGGAAAATCTTTTTTGTTGGAGGTGTTTGCTTTTTTACTAGTGGCACCGGAACTTGTGCTTGGACGATTTGATACGTGAATAAGCATGCCTGTGGGTGCTGATGATGGATTTTTCTTGATAACCGAACTGATTGGAGTTTGCTTGGGACGGCTTGTTGATGCATTGAGTCCTTATTGAAAATAAAACAAAATGTTTTTAATCGAAAGAGGGCAACCTGGTTTTGTTTAAACTTACCACCGCCGCTTTCAACTCCTCCTAAGGCAGGGAAATTCTCTTTTGTTCGAGCTAGTCCAGCTGATCCTAGTTTAGTCCTCATTGCCATGGGCATGGGTATAAGATTCAAAGCTGGAGTTCCACTGCCCAACGAGGGGAAATCATGTTCATTGCGTGCATCAAGTGGTGGGGCTCTTTGTTGATATGCTGCTTGTGAGGTTTCAGGTTGGTGTTCTTCCTCGTTTTCATTGTGTCTATAAAAAAGTGAATACATTGGGCACAAAAATACCAAGAAGAAAAAAATACTCACCCCCCTCTGGAGCGAAGATTAGCAATATGTGGTTCGGTTTGTCCCGAACGTCCTCGTGGTCCCAGTGTTATTTCCAACTGAAGTGTGCGTGCTTGTTTAGCTTGTTGTTTATTCAATAATTTTCCATGAACGTTTGCAACGTGAGCTTTATAATCGATTTCTGTTCGAAATGCACCCGTAAATTCTTCCTCAGCACACCTTCCTTCTTCGCAAAAGTAATGATCCTTACGGAAATGATTACGCAATGAATCGTAATTTCTGAAAAAGAGCTGATCAATTGGAAACTATAATTATATTTGAATAGCTTACTTGTAAAATTCATTGCAGCCATCAGCATCGCAAAAATGACAAAAGAAATGATCTCGTCGCAAATGACGAAACAGTTCATCACGATCTAAATAACGTTTGTCACAATATTCACACAAAGGATGACCACGATGTGATTTATTATCGGGATCACCCTTTCGGCGATGCAACATCAGTTCGGCCTTTGAATAGCATCGACGTTCAAATGAGAATATTTTCAAATTATCTGTACACAAGTCACAATAATAGTGATCGTGTTCCTGTCGCACATGCTCACGGAGGGCTGTGAACTTTCGAAACACTGGATGGTCACATCTGTTTGAAAGAAGAAGAAGAGATTAAACTTATTTGCTTAGAGAGATAAGTTGGTGTTTTTAATACTTGGGACATGGATGATCCAAGAGGTTGTAGAATGCCTGTTGAATTGATTTCGTGTAAAAGCAAATCTTATATTTTGTGTTGAAATATTCTGATCGGTTTTTTGCTTCCAATTCACGGTATGTGAGTTTGTCATACGTGAAAACAACCTGAAAACAATTGGGTTTATAAATTCATATGGATTTAGTAGACTTGTTTTGAAATACAAACTTTGAATTAGAGACTTGAACTTTTTTTAAATTTGCCTCAGTTTGAGTTAAGGATGGGAAGGTGTGTTGTAAGGTCGGTTAGAAACGGATGTACGTTTCTTGTGGTGGGATTATTGAAGCCGGCAGTTTAGATGAGTCATTCAATTGAGAGACAGCAGACATCGCACACATTTCTTTGGATCGACGGTACATCAATCACCTTTAACGCTCAGTTTTTGGAATTTAAAAGTTATATTCAATTCAAATAATAAGGAAAAAATGCCTAGCGTCATCTTGGAAACCTTAGCGACGCAAGTCCCATTCATGGCTTATCAAAAGAGACAACATTTTTTCGATTTCTAAAAGACCGACAATCTTATTAATCGCGATGTTGTTTGGAGATGGTACAACAACGTTTTGTGCAGTCACCGCTCTTGTTCTTACTTGCTGTAGGTGAATAGTAGTGACTGCCACGGTCCAAATGAGACACTTGACAACTAATGAAACTTATTTTACAAGCTCAGCCAATTTTGTACACTGATCATGATGTCTGTTTTATCGAACAGCTAGTCGAGACTCTCTCCAGTTTCCAAGCTGATGTAATATCCCTCGCGAAACTAGCGAGAGAGTGACAACGATAATAAGCGCCCATGCCTCTACAGAAGAGAAAAACTACGCTACCAAAGAAAGTTTCTACGAGCTCCTCGCCAAAAACCAATGAGTAGTGACCCAAACATGACATTAAAATAATCTTGGGAGACTTTAATGCCAAAATTGGGAGGGAGGACATCTTTGGTACAACGATCGGAAAACACGGCCTGCACGACACCACTTCCGATAACGGACTCATCGATTTTGCAGCGGGAAAAAACATGCTGCTGAACAGCAAACGATTCCCACGTCCCGACATCCACAAGGGCAATTTTGGACGACTTCAATCGGAAGAGAACGCCGCTGCCTAGGCCGCCCGCGAGAAATCATTCGGCTGATAATATGAACCCGTAAGACCAATGGCAGCTATGTCAACAAGCCATAAGAAGTGCTCCCCCAGAAACCCCTGGTTCGAATTAAAATGTGCTCAAGCAAACAAAGCTAAAACGGAGGCATACAAGTCGTGGCTCCAGAGAGATACTAGAACGTCCAGAAATCTCTATGTTGAGCGAAGAAAGGATGAGAAACGCTTACTCAGGTGGAAGAAAAAAGAACACCAACAACGCGAAGTCGAGGAGATGCAGACATGTTTTTGCAGAAAAGAGGTGCGAAACTTCTACATCAGGTTTCACAAGCCGCCCTGGGCCCTGCAAAGATCAGGATGAAAACACCATAGATCAACTTGTACCAGTAATCTAGATGACGACCATGAGCTACATCCGCCCGGCCAAAATGAAATCAAAGTAGCCATCACCAGACTAGAGATGAACAAAGCTGGATGCGATGGTTTACAAGCGGAGCTTTTTAAACACGCTGGAGATGAACTGGCCAGGACAAACACCAACTCATCTGCAAAATATGGTCGGAGAAAAGTATGCCCCATGAATGGAATCTCAGTACCATCTGCCCGATCCACAAAAAAGGAGACCGCCTACTCTGCGCCAACTATAGGGCCATAAGTCTTTTAAACATCTCCTATAAGATCATGTCCAGCATTTTATTTGAACGTTTAAGCCGTTCGCTTATGATCTAATAGGTCGTTACCAATGCGGCTTCAGTTGAGAATCTACGACCGATCAATTATTCACATTACGCCAGATCCTACCACAGCAATAAATAGAGCTGAGCAGTATCGTGCCACGTCCAATTTTAGAATCCCTTTTAAACTGATACGCCTTATTAGGATAACGTTGGAAAATGCTCGCTGTTCCGTCAAAGTTGGTAGGGACTCTACACTCTAATAAAACCTTCGAAACCACAGTGACAGTGACGCACTGTCAAGCAGCAGTTTTAACATTGTGCTGGAAAATGCACATCGGGCCAAACTTTAAATAACCGGACGACATAGACGTGATAGGAAAAACAAAGCGAGCAGTAACCGATGACTTCACTACCATAGAGTCAGCAGCAAGCGAAATGGGACTGAAAATAAACAAGGACAAGGCGAAGTATATGCTTCAATCAACAAAAGTCCAAGCTCACCACTGACTAGGTCAGAACGTGTCCATTGATTGGTATAACTTCGAGGTAGTCAATAAATTTGCCTATCTGGGCACTGCTGGAAACACAGGCAACAACATCAGCGCTGAAATCAAACGCAGACTAATTCTTGCTAATCGCTGTTTCTTTGGGCAAGAACAAAGTCCTATCGAGAAGAACCAAGGAAAGCTGTATAGAAAACTCATCATCCCGGTCTTGCTATATGGTGCAGAAGCATGGACCCTCTCTCAATTGGATGAAAAGTCACTTGGAGTCTTCGAGAGAAAACTTCTGCGTACGATTTATGGTCCTGTCTGCGTAAACCGAGAAAAGAACATTTGGCGAAGAACATACAACGACGAACTATACGTGCTGTACAGCGACACAAGCCTAGCCAGAAAGATTCGAATTCAACGACTAAGATGGCTGGGCCATGTATGCTCCAGCTCGTAAGGTCTTAAACGCCAAACCAAGGAGAGTCAGAAGCCAAGGTAGACCTTATCTCCGATGGAGCGACCAGGTATAGTGAGACCTCCGACAACTTGAAGGTAAGTCAGATGTCCGTTTTATAATCGACAACAGCACGTCTGGCCATCACTAAATGCTACATTTGCTGCAACAAAGTTCAAGCGTCAGAGCCCCAAAATAGAGAAACCTGGTCACCTTCGGGGCATGGTACAGAGAGATAAAAGAAACTCAAGTTTTTCTCAAAAGACAAACAATCTGAATTCACAGCAAACATGTTGTCATGGTACGTTCCCCAAACACAACCCACCAGTTGATCAACTTGCAGGTATGTACATACATCACGTCTTCAAGTGATTCTTTCTACATTTCAATTTCCTTTGCAATAGCTTTTCCCGGAACTTATATTTAAAAATACTCTCGTTATTAGAAAAAGAAAAAAAAACTTCGAGCTCTACATCTACGCAGTTTGTTTTTCTGTAATGTAATATAGCCTCAGCGACTTACCTTCTCCAAACCTTGCCTGCAAATAGGACATTCGTGTTGTTCACAGAGAACTCGCATCCGGGTGGAGCATTCATAGCAAACTGGATGATCACACTCGCCAATAGAATAGATTTCAACGTTCTTGAAGCAAACAACACAAGCATTATCAGGATTATCTGCATTCGATGATGTTGAATCCGATTTTTTGCGATGATAATTAGTGGCACTCATCGTGGAACTTTTTTTCTACTTCTTGTCCTTGGATGGTAATGGAAACTGATAAGAAATTTGCAACTGGATTTTTATTTAGCTTCCTAGGCTCGTTGAGTGAGTTTATATAGGGAAATATTTAATTGATTATGATGGTGAAAGTAAATTCGATTGCAAATTAAATTTCAAAGTGAATTTCACGATGTAATTTAACACAAATTTATAAGGAAGGGACTTAAAAACTGCTCTGGACTTCAGTGGTTGGTGATTTTTTTCTCTTTTCTATTATGAAGTTGGCAGTAATAAGATTTTTGACAAACGTGGATTGACAGTTGTAATTCAGCTAAAATGTTTGTAAGCAGATTAAAGGTATGTTTGTATTGAACGGAATTATACCATAGTTAAGACACAGACCAATACAGACCGCCAACTCGTACTCCTCTTGCCTGAAACCATTTGCATATATAAAGATAAACTATAAGGGGTATTCACGATCTGGTGCAACTTGTCTTGCATCATTGTAAAAATGTAGAAGTGCTACGTTTTCTTGCAATACAACAACAAAATATAATGCCTGTCATTTTGTTACACTTTTGCACTTTATCTATACCTCAACCCCATTGCAACAGGAAAATAAAACGTGCAAAATTTGTACTTTTGATTTTGACATTTGTGTCAACCTAATTTTGACATTTGTGTGAGTTTTGCTACAGATTGGAAGAAGTTAGTTCACGATCTACAAGAAATACAAAAAATTTCGCACTTTTACAATACTTGTTTGCACCAGATCGTGAATACCCATTACAATATTACAACTATCGACGAAAAAGTAAGCTCTAGAATACCATGCGGGAAGCAACAACAACAATTTTCACCATTTTCCTACCTCAAGTGATAATACTATAGTTTATATATTATACAATGCTGAAACGCCCTCGAAATATTTTTTCCTGTATGTGAATATTTATTTTGTTGGTGTGTTTGCTAAATGGGTTTAAAAAGCAAGGGAGAGCGTCACACTCAAAATAAGTAGGTTCGGTTATTTTTGAATACCTTGGCAACAAAAAGTCGTAGAGCCATACGGTTTTCAGTGTTGGATTACAGATTAATGGTAGCATTGAATTATGAGAACAAAAATTATACCTAATTACGTAAAATTTTGAAAAAAACTAGTTTTAAAATTATTTTTTCAAATTTTTTTTTTCAAAATTTTGAGTTTGAAAATTTATATTTTTTAAACTATTCGTTAAAGCAATTTAATTTAAAAACAAAATAAAAGAAGAAGTTTTTGGGTTTCCAAAAAGGTACAACACGGTGTTGTAAACGAAGCCGTTGATTTTTAATATTTTTTTTTACAAAATAAGTCAATTTTTCAGAAAATTGCCCCTCCCGGCCCCCTCTCCTATACGATTTTTTTCTTGTCTCAACTCAACCTACACGCTCTAGCTTTTTGGCACAATGCTCGTGAATCACCCTGTATAAAACCAGTTGTTTTATAAAACTTGTGATGAGGAAAACGTATAAACGAAAAGTTTCTTTCCGATTTGTAAAGTACATCAGTTGCCCATAATAGCCTTTAAAAATAAGAAGAAAGAAAGAAGAAGAATGCCCTTTAGAAAAAAAGGAATCTGACGATTATTGTACGTTGCGTACATTTTGTACGAAAACGCAAGTGAACGAAACTGAACAAAAAGTCATTTCGGGTTGGGTATGCAAATCACATGTATTTCTACTGTTTTATAAGTCAACGTACTTACCATTCTTCAATTATGGTTAGCGCTAAACACTCACTTTTTTCTGACAACTCAGGCTCTGGTGTGAACTAAAAAGAAAATGGGCGTTTGAGGAATGGGGGCAAAAGTAAACACATACTGTTAGCAGAGTACTTTTAGCAGCAAAGAAGAACTCAGTAAGATGGTTGTTAAGCCAAATTATCATATTTCAGTAAATTTAAATATTTTGGTGTACTAAAAACATCTAAGAACTATTTAAGCAACGATTCGTTACTTCATGCAACGAACAACGACTAAAATTCCAACAGGCACATCTCTATTTATCCACCATCTGTCACTAGGTTTTGCATCTTTCTGCCTTCCCTTGACGTTTGCATTCAGCAAAAGCAAAATTCTGTCGATGGCCTTTTCGGAAGGACGTTTGTGAGTTCGTTTCAACTCTCTGTACAAGCAAAACGAGATTTCTATAAATTTTCTGTTTTGAATTTAATTGAAAATAAATATTAAACAATATAATTTCAACATTAAATAACACCTCAATTCAAAGTGATTATTATTTCGCCACTTAATATATTAGTCATACAAATATCTACCACCTTATTTGAACGAACTACATTAAAATGCGTTGTAAAATAATTTCAATTGTGATTTGCTGTTTACTCCTCTAGAAAGTTTGACACCACAGCCAGCTCTCAGCCTTGTGCATCTAAAGAAAAAAAAAAAACGAAAAAGATACAAAAACCACCACCAAAGTGCAAAGTAATTTTTTCTTTTTCCCTATACCTGCTCTATCCACTGACGCGCGCCCAGGGAACAAGAACAGGGAACCAGGGATCAAATCAAACGTGAAACTTTTGTCCGTTTTTGGTTTTTTGTGTGTCTTAAATTTATGTAAAAAAAAAAATGTTTTGTTGAATAAATTCTGGGATTCATTGAATAAAAAAGCAAACCCTAATTCCCGTGAGGAAAATATAGTTTTGTGTATCCCAGTAAATCGCGATCGCAGAAAAATGGGTGTCAACAATTTTCTCTACTCCAAAATTATTCGTTCGTCGTCGTGTGGTGTTCGGCGGTGATGATGAATTCATGAATCTGAATCTGAATCCGTCTTGGTTGTTGTCGTCGTCGTCGTTGTCGTCTTCGTCTTCGTCATTGTAGCTGCTGAGCTGCTATTGTTTCCCTGTGTTAAAGATGTTCCCCATGGTGCTGTGGTGGTCAGTGCGAAATTAGTTTTACTCTTCTTTTTTTTTTGTCCATAAAGCAGCTAAATCCACAAAAGAAAGGGATTATTCTTTGCTTTGCGTTCGTTTGATTCATTATTAATTGATTTTGTGTGAACATTCTGTGGTTATTGTGATTTTTTTTTGTCCCTGTCGGTGGTTACTTCTTTAATTGTGGAATCAGTGTGTGTACACAGTGAAAGTTCTCATAGCAGTAGTGTCCCCTAAAAATAATTCGTATTCACAACAAACTTATTTTCAATACACTCTGCAAAAATGCCAGTTCTAATAGGAATTGCGGATTTCGTGGAGGAAACCAGAGATGATTACAATTCACCAACGACGTCGACTTTTGCGTCACGGATGCCCGACTGTCGACAGACAGTCTCAATACTCGAAGAGGTGAGTGAGGGAGTCTTGAGTCCAAAATTATTGGCTCTGCTCTTGTGTGTACCAGTCAGTAGTGTATGTAGGTACCTACTTGATAATTTTCTCTACAACAAGATAACCTGGTTAGATACCTACCTATCGTATCGTAATAGCAATATTTTTTGGGTTAATTTTTTAAAGATTAAATTCTTCTTTTACCTTTTTTTATCTTAATGTTTGTAGGTTAGGTATTTTAGCATATAACTATATTTAAGTCCTTGAAAATGTAATAGGAGAATGTTGTCTTCATTTCTATAGGTACCTACCTACATTTTTTGGGAGCAAATAACTTGATTCATATCCTGGTTTGCAAAAGAGAAACTTATTTGGTTTGTTATTAAACAAATCTGGGTTGCAAATGAGTAGGTTAGAGCTGAGAGTTCAAGGTCATCGGGGCTTTTTCTCCTTGGTTTTACGTTTAGGCCCAGGTAAATGAGATTGGTTGAAGAAATCATCCAAAACAATACGAAACGAATATTTAGAGAACTTTACAAAAAATTTATTTTTAGGGCAGTAACTATACCTATTTTTGCCACAATATGAACTAAAGAGCCTGATAAGTCTATTTACAAAGAGAATTAGAGAAAATTAACGAGCGCTCGAATTAGAGGTCGCGAATACTTTCAAGTTAGGTACTAGAAATGAGCTGTTTATTCGCACGAAGCATTTTTTTTAGTTTCAATTTTTCCAATTTTTGATTATTTTGATGCGGATTTGTGATAAGAGGAAGACTTAGGCAAGATGTCGTAGGGTTTCGTGGCATAAGCGAACGTATTGTCACAATCCGCATTTAGTCCAAATTCAGCAACATCTCGCTGATCTGTATCCACGCCACCACAGGAAAAATATGACACAGCCAAAGAATAATTCTATAATCTTCTCGAGAAGACGTATGATGAATGCCCAAATTACGACACTAAGATTATTCTTGGTGACTCAAACGCGAAGATTGAAAAGGAGGGTAGCTTTGGCCCGATAGTCGGAAAGCATATTCTGCACGACAACCCTTCCAATAACGGTCATCATAACCAGCACGTACTTCCCACACTAATATATACAAGGGGGACCTGGCGGACAATCTCCTGACTATAGACCGTCAACCAAATTGATCATATATATCCGAGGGGCCAACATAGACTCGGACCACTACCTTATTGTAACTAAAGTGCGAATGGGGATTTCCACCAGACCGCAGGATCGAGCATCCACTGTGAGAAAGTTTGATACTGCGAAGCTGCAATCGCAAGAGACCGCCAGAACCCTTGCCAACCATGAGGCTCAGTGGCAATAATGCAAACTGGCCATCAAAAACGCAACTACTAATGTTTTGGGTTAAACTAAGCGACCACAACAAAACACCTGGTTCGATGATGAGTGCAGGCTCCCACACATGGCCAAAAACAAAGTTCATCAGGCAGTTCTGCTGGCCAGAACCAGTACTGCCAAGTGCGCTTCCCGTGCGGATTTCCAACAAAGGAGGAAGGATCAACATCGGCTTTTCAGAAAAAAGAGAACTGGAAAAGCGACGCGTTAAATCTATTGAGGGGTGCTACGGCAGAAGCAATGTTCGACAGTTCTACCAAAGGGTAAAACAATCGTCCAAGTTGTATAAAGCCCTAGCGGAAGCCTGTAGTAACAAGGGTGGGAATGTCGTAGTAGATACGCAGTCGGTGCTAAGATTTTGGAAAGCACACTTCTGCAGACTGTTAAACGGCGGAGAACCAACTATCAAATGATCCATTCTTTCCGTCCACCCGACCAAGAAGAAGTACGAGTAGCGAGGGAGACGTCTCGATCATCTGATTTCTTTCGGTGTTAAAGTTAACAAATAATAATGAGTACGGATGATATGAAATCCAAAATAACCAACTCTTCAAAACAAAGAGCAATAAACGTTATAAATTTCAACTTCTAGTTTCGTATAGTTAATAACGTGACTCCTTCAAGTTTTAGAATCACGATATCTCATTCTTACAAAAAAAATGATATTAACAACTTTTGTAGATAATTTCATGGTCTACAACTTTGTCTCATGAACTCTTATGGTAAAACATACCCACCGTTCACCAGAAAAATTGTAAAAAACCATTTATTTGACCTTTTGACCTTGAATAACTTCTTACGCACCAGTCGGATCGATGGGGATGTTGCTTAATTTATTTGAAATGGTGTTCCCAACGTCTGTACCAATTTTCAGCTTTTTGCGAATTTTTCCAAACCGAAATGTCTATTTTGACCGGACTATAGATTGTTTTATATAATGCAATAATTCATTAAAACTTACATCTGTCTTTTTCTCCAATTGTATGATCTATGTAATTTCGAATGAGATTAAATTATAATTTCAAAATGGCTTCTCAAACCGGATTCATTTGGTTCAATCGTTCAATTGACATATAAGGCGTTTTTCTTTTTTCATTCAGAAACGAGCTCTGAACAGAGTTCGAGTATATCGAGTTCGCTCTGAACGTCCTCTGTACCAATTGTGTTCAGAGCGCTCTAAACTATTAATGAAACGAATTTAATATCCCATTAATTTCCTTTTCTCATGCCACTTGAAAAATCTAAAAAAAAATGTTTAACTTTTAAAATACCTCCGGCGGCCATTTTATTTATTTTTAATTTCAGCCGCTGCTAAAAAGTTCTTTTTATCAATTGAATTGGTTTAAAAGCATCTCACTTTTGACGTTTATATTTTTGTTCAGCTTTTGCTCAGTCTGTCCCATTCATTTATTTGGAGATCGTAGAGCGCACTCTGAGTCTGAACACACTCTGAAGGAAAAAGCAAAACAGAAACACTATTTTTGTTGCCAGCTCAGGCTCTGCTGTGAACTAAAAAAGAAAAACGCCTAAAGTAATACATATTAAGATAGTTAGTACAGGGTGGATATAAACAATTTTATTTAATGCATGTCTTCACGTGAGGTTTACACGTGACGTCTGCTAACACTAATTTTAAATAGTCAATCACCGTGTGGAGTAGTACCTAGTAAGTGTGGTGGACTGCTACGACGCAGGTTTTGGGCTTAATCACTAATACCAACTAAGTATTTTCCTGGGAACTGTCTCTTGTGAGGAATTGACAAATTCAAAAGTACATCTCAACTAGCTGTTTGGATCCGCCGCGCCGCCCGCCGTCGGTAAATTGAAGGTCTCTTCTATTCCTGCAAAATGTTTAAATTCAATTTTAAGCACCTTAAAACAAGGGTAAGAGTTGTGGGCTTTTCTGAAATGATTTTATTTCTTAATTGTCTGATGCAGCTCACACAAATTCGCGAGTTTACATCGCGATTAGTATAGGTATGTGGTAAATGAATGAGTTTGCAGGCAGACTATAATGAAACAAGTAATTGTTAGGATGTTGGATTGAATATACTGCTTAAGTTGGTACCTAGTCTACATGTTATCCAGATTGCCAGTAGGTTGAAATAATAGCATATTCGACGGACGGTTTCTTATTCCGTTTTTCCGTTTTGGTTGTAAGTTTGCCCTAAAATTTTTAATGGCAACACACGTAAACACGGGACTTCAAAAAACCCCACAAAAAAAGTCTGAAACGGTTAAATCAGGGGATCTTGCGGGCCAGTGGAAATCGCCAAAATGAGAGATGATTCGACCCGGGAACGCCGCCTTCAGAATATCGGTTCATGTCGGTTAATGTATCGCTCCATGGCTTGTTCACTTGTATTCTGCATCTGTCTAATCCACAAATGTGAAAACAGATTTGACATTGGCTTCCATTTACAAAAATGAGATCATCTTCCAATATGGTGATTTCTTTTGGCCCCCACCCTGTAAATATAAGCATAGTTCACACTATAATCAATGTTTGAAAATTATTTTTTGTTCTGAAAATTGATATAAACGTCTTTGAACTTTCAAAAGGATCATATTAAACTGTTTATTTGTATCCTTAAACAAATTGAGCCAAATCTTTAAAATATGAATGTCTAAGTCAACCTAAAAAAAAGAGTCCTTTTGGCTCATATGAGTCCCCGTGGTAACTCTCGTATTCATGTTAATCACAGATAAACTAGGCGAAACTTCCTACTACATAGGTATATTTTTAATTGGTCAATCAACGAAAACCCTATCAAGAGTAATGGTACGGACCATTCCTAAAAGATAGAGGTTTTTTTTTATTTTTACCATTATGTCAAAAAAAAAAAAATTCAAATGAATTTAAGGAAGAAAAACAAAAATAAAAAAAATTTGTTTCTCTAATCAAATCTTAAAAATACCAAAAGACTGAAAAGTCTGTTTTTTTGTTGTTGTTTGCCTTCTAGCAGTCTGTCATAACATGCTGAGACATCATGCCATGTTCGGGGATGTAACCTGATTCTTTTGATTCATCCCCAATGCCCTCGAGTAAAAAATATTCATTCGAAACTTTGGAAATGTTGTCTCAGTCGAATAGAAGACCATTTTGAAATAAACCAAATGGACGGAAACCCATTAAAAAAATTGAATAGGTACATTCCGATTCCTGTATGGAAAATTTTCAAATGTATGTCACAAAAGAGTTCTAAATGCACTCAAAAGTAGTGGGGTCGAGTAATTAACTAATTATTCTTAAAATCTACGTGCTTTCTTCTACCTTTTTATGGTTATGGAGCAAATTTTAGGTTCATAGGTGGCGTATCCCAATTTCTCAAAAAGATGTCATAAATATTGAGTTGTCATCTATAATGAAATTATTTAATACTGCACTGTAAGTGTTTTTTAAAGTTGATATTTTCTGTTCATTGATTTTGTTTGCCTTTTGGATAATCACCCACTTACAAAATTAAATCGTTCATCCACTTCTAGAGCTTACGCTACTTCTACCAATCTCTCTCTCTCTCTCTTTCTCTCTCTCTCGTCGATTTTACGATGTCCGTCCGTCCGTCCGTAATCTCTAGAGGTCGCAAACTTTAAGCTACTCTTTGGCTCAAGAGTAAGGCAACCGGTGAAATCCGCCCACAAACATGCCCAAAATCGCAATTTTTGTTCAACAATCTCTATTTGGCAAAACTAAATTGTGTGTTTTGTACAGTTATGCTCAAAGCACAACCCTTAAATTGTCCACATGCAAGCTATAGGAAAATCTTCTCTAAATTAAAGATTAACTTATTTTAATCCGCGGAAATCGGTGGGTTAACTCTTAAACTACTCTTGAGCCGCCTTCTAAACTATGATTATGCAAACACGTTGTTTTTAAATTTTGATTCGAGGATGACACTACTAAAGCTGGTTTTAAACTGTTAAGTTGTCTTGCAGACGCCTAACCACACTTTCGTGTCACAGTGATGAGACAGTTGAACAAATTAGACTATATTACTGCTGGTATGAATAGACTGAATAGATAGCTAGTTTCAAACATTTTTTTCGAAGATATAGTCCTGCTCCTGAGTCCTGACCACTCATAAGTTTTGCGAGCGCTCGTAGATCTTTACTAATAGTTAGTGAACAGACTAACGAGGCTCTTAAGTAAAGAGTGATCTGTGAATACATCGGGCTGTATTTATAGACGTATCCTAAACTACTTTTAAGTTGTAATCAACCTAACCTGGAGTTTAAGCTATTCATAAATGTATTTAGACCCATGATTAGGACTTAACCTGGGGTCCAACATTGAAAGTGGGTGATGTTTAAGTCGATACATGTTGAAACTGATGGAGATTCTGGAATGCATAGATCTGTTGTATGAAAGTTTGCTAACAGCCAGACAAAGAAAAAGTTATAAAGGCACGGTTCAATCCATTTGAGTTAAAAAATAGATTTTTTTGTTAACGCTATCGATTCGACAAAGAAACAGCAACGCATTTATCATAAATTTGCTCAATATTTAAGAAGCACCTTCATAATACTTCACAACTCACTGTTAGTAGGGTTATTTCTGTAGTTGCAAGAAAACTGGCATTGCAGCTTCCCAACTTTGTAAAATTTCATCCACAACCACAAGTCATGAACTTCAATTTGATGGTTTTTTTTTATCATTTATAATTTTGATTTGTCTTCTTCCCTGATTCATCATGACAATGAGTTTTTATTTGAATAAAAATTAATATTTCAAATGAGAATCTTACATTTTGGCACACACTTTGATTTGTCAACAGAAAATAACAGTTATTGTTAAAAATGTCTGCCTAACATTTGCGCTGTCATAATTTGAAGTATTATTGTAGTAGATTTTTGCATTAAGCTATGACCAGCTAAACACAGCTAGAAATATTTTTATAAAGAGCAGCTGTGTTTATGTAAAGAAGTCAGCTTAACATGTAGATTAATAAGTTTAGTAAAAACCTATGAATAGGGCCCATCCTTTCCTAAATGTTTTAAGCAATGTAAAAAGTAGAAATACTCTAAAACCTTAATTGATTGTCTTTCCTCTTTTAAAACAAACCCACTATGCACCATAAACGCAAACCTCCATTTAAAAAATACTCTGGGCGCCTAATATTTATTTGTTAGCATATGCACTTTATAACTTAACAGCAAAAATTATTCACTATATTGTTAATTAATACAAAAAAAAAAACGTATCGCTAAAAATATTTCAACCTCTGCCATTATCAACAAACTTCCGCTTTCGTCTATGTGACTAAATAACAAATTTAATTTTATTTTCATTTTTATCCACACACACAAATCCATAGTGCCGTGCCAAGATACATAGATAGATACGGCTCAGATAAACAATCCATAACTGGCTTTGACTATGACTATATGACTTAGTTAAGCAACTATTTGCAATGACGACGACGACGGACGCGACGATTCATTCAACTCGCACAGTCAGTTTGGCGATGTCAGTATTATATTATCGATTGTTGAATATTTGTTTAATTCATTAAAAAAATATTCATAATGATTCGTGCAGCTGGCACGTATGTCGGCGACAAGTAGATTTAGATACAATTCTTATGAATGTACATAAATGTACATAAATATACAAGTAGTACGTACGTGCAAAAGCCAATAATAATTACAAAACTCAGTTGAGCGAATACCTAAAAAAAAAAAAAAATTAAAAAGATTGGAAATAAGGTCAATAAAATAATTGTTGACAAACATGAGTTTGTTTATGTTTGCCTTTTTTATTTCAGTTTCATTTTAATAGACTTAAATTATAGGTGTTGTCTGGGACTACGATTGGGACTGGTACTGGGACACAGTTTATGCTAATGGCATGTATTTAGCTTGCTGGGAAATATATTTTTTGTGTGCTAATTGTTTCAAATTTTCTTGGCATGGTGCTGATTTAAAATAAATATTTATGAGAGCGAAAAATTAAACAAAAAACAAAAAAAAATATGAAGCAGTGTGTAGGTATTTTAAATGCCAAGCCTCCAACACTGTAGTGTGGAAATGAAAAAGAAAGCAACCAGAATTAAGGCAAAAGTTTCCTTAGCTTAAAAAAAAAAAAGACAAACATTTAAGGAATTGAAACTGTTTTGTTGTAAAATTACATAGAAATAAGTTAAGCTTAAAAATGTTCTACAATAGTTGCCTACAGTTTAAAATTTTTGAATAAAAACAATTCTCAGAACTACATATATCTTCATTTTGGAGCCAAAAAGAAAAACCGTCTCAAAAGTGTATCATTATGTACCACCCATTAACATGATTTAACACAATGCCAGAGTTTAGGGAAGTTGGATAGGAAATAAGTGTATAGAAACCAATGTATAGGGTCATTCATTTTTCTGTGCCGAAAGTAATCTTGGGATGACAGCCGGGTTTGACAGGTGTCAAATGCCAGCTCTACTTACTTGAAACCACGTTATGAATGACCCTGTACATTGGTTTTTAATGTCTGTAAATTGTCATTGGCGGGAAAAATTGAGCCGGGCCAAGCATCCCACATTATTGTAGTGCGACTAAAAAATGAGTCTCTATACTTAATAGTATGTTAAAAGTTGGGCTCGAGGGTAAATTGTTGGGCATTCCTAGACATGCACGTTAGAGATGAACTCAGTCGTGATTTTTCATTCACAGGTATAAATGTGACCGTGATTTCCAGTTCGCTGTGATTTTTAACTGTGATAGTGAAATGTGATTTTTCACAGAACTGGTGCAAAACTAATTACACAGATATACATCATTCACTTGTCCTGCCACTCTGACTCCGCATCATTCGTCATTACTCTTCACACACTTATTTGTATTTGTTTCTTAGATGTTCTCGTACGTTGTTCGATTCAAACTTTTTCTTTTTACATCGCACTTTGGTTCTTTATGTTATAAAAAATGTTAATGAAGGTCATGTCGTGATTCTTGACTCATGAGCGGTTTCCGTTTGTTTTGATTTAAACTGTGAAGAGAAGGAAAGAGTTAGGGAACAAATCTTAATCACGCTTTAGGAATACGCAACTTATTTGCAACTCGTTCACAGGTCGTGATTGTGTTTTTTTATTCACAGTTCCACAAATCGTGAATTTTTGCTCTTCTCTAATGCAAGTACATAGTCCTACCTGGAAGTCGTTTAATGGGAGTAATACATCTGTTTATTTCTCTTGATCACTGCTTGTAAAAGTAGCGATAAAACAAGGTGAGAGAGAAAAATAACGGCAGTGTTCATGGGAAACAAATGTTTCGGTAATAATTCTTTTCCCGTAAGATTTAAGGCTCTTTTTTAATCCTATCCAGGAGACGCGAATGTGTAACAGGAGTACCTGCCCAGATATGAAAATTATACCCAAGCTTCGGGCGTATATGTATGTCCCACTTAAGTGGGACACAAGTCCCAAAAATAAAAGTTGGGACTTATGTCCCACCGCATACATTTTTTGTGTATAAGCTTAGAGAATTTCCTCACTAAGCTTTTAAAATTATAATGTTTTACTTAGTTTAAGAACAATTTTCAATAGTTTATCTTCGCAAAACAGCTACTACACATCTTGCAATGGTTGCAGGGTTGAAGTAATACGTTCCTTGGATTTTCGAAACAAATACCGCAGGTTTTTTTATTTGGTTTTCTCAAATTCTCAAATACCTACTAAATTTTCTGAAGTTTCTGACTCATCAGCAAGTGATAACGAAGAAAATGATTCGAACGACCCTGGACAACAACAAAATAACGAAACCATAACCGGCGGAGGGACATAAGGCCCAGGGACATAAACCCCAAATTTTTTTTTTGGGCGTTATGACCCATTTACGTGGGACATAAGACCGAAAATTTATTTGGGCTTTAAATCCCACCCAAGTGGGTCTTAAGGCCGAATTTTTTTTCTGAAAAATGGGACATAAAACCCAAATTCCAAAAATTAGTTTGAATAAAAAAATAGTTCATTAGTTCATTAGTTCATTTTCATGTTATAGGTATATATTTCAAAATCAAAAAATCCAATTCAACAAAATAAATTAAACAGCTTATATAAGCATAAACATAAACAACAACAAAAAATATAATTCAACAATAATCTTGAAAACGTTAATTTTATACATAAATAATAGAAGTATTTTGAATTATCTGTCTGCAAAATGCACATAATAATTCATTTTTTCGAGCTATTGACTCTTCCTTTAGGGTTGAAAAGCAACTACTACATATTTTAAAATGATTACAAGGTAAGAGCAATAGATTTCTTGGGTTCTCGAAACATGCATATTGAATTTAAGTTTTAGAGGTTTTATAAAATTAAAGCCCAAAAAATCGCGCGATTTTTTGGGCTTTAATTTTATAAAACCTCTAAAACTTAAATTCAATATGCATGTTTCGAGAACCCAAGAAATCTATTGCTCTTACCTTGTTATCATTTTAAAATATGTAGTAGTTGCTTTTCAACCCTAAAGGAAGAGTCAATAGCAAAAATTCAAAACCACGATTTTCCATTTTTCTTAAACTTTCAGTTCTTATAAGAACAACACTCAATCAACACTTAATGTACTTTGAAGGTTTGAATATATGCATATTTTTTTTTCTCAACATTAAATGTAACAGTAGTCTTAATTTCGAAACCAATGAGCGCTTAAAATTTTGGGAGAGATTAAAAAACTGGTTTGAATGTCAACTAAACCAGGTGCGGAAGCATTAAAGTTAAGGGCTCAGGAAGAAAAAAAACTTTTCTCGCATTGAAATACATTTATTTTTATCATTTGTCAAGTCATATTATGTGGGACATAAAGCCCAACTTCTTTTTGGGGGCCTTATGACCCACTTGGGTGGGATTTAAAGCCCAAATTAATTTTCGGTCTTATGTCCCACGTAAATGGGTCATAACGCCCAAAAAAAAAATGTGGGCTTTATGTCCCTGGGCCTTATGCCCCTGCGCCACCATAACCTGCGCTATTTGTTTCGAAAATCCAAGGAACGTATTTCTTCAACCCTGCAACTATTGCAAGATGTGTAGTAGCTGTTCTGCGAAGATAAACGAAGAAGCAATTGCTAATAAAAACGAATTATTACGTCTATTTTGCCGGCTGATAATTCAAAACACATGCTTTGTTTACTTGTGAAATTTTTAGTTTTTTCCGATTTTGTCTTGAAATTGTTTCATTTTTCAACTTCCACATTGTTGCCGTTTGTTTCTTTTTTTTTTTGGTTATATTATATTGAACTGTTGTTTTTTTTTAATTTTTGTTATATAAAATAATAAATGATTATTGTTGTATTATTCTATATCGAATTTTGTTTAATTTTCTAAATCATTTTGAAAATTTGGGACTTATGTCCCATCTTCACCAAAAAAATGTTGGGCCTTATGTCCCACTAAAATGGGACATAAGTCCCAACACAAATTTGGGACTTATGTCTCACTTGAGTGGGACATAAGTCCCAAAAATAAAATTGTAGGTATTGCTTATATCGACTAAGAAAACCTAATAATTTCGCGGCAGATCTAAAGCGTCTAAAACAATGTGAAGGGGACTTTCCGAAAAGCGACTTCTAATCCATAGAAGTAGGAGTTCGTCAATACCAAATGTACGCCTATTTGATAAGAGAGCCGTGAGCCAGAATCTATCAAATACTTATCAATGTAAATATTGCTTCCACTGTTCGGTGAGATATACCATCACATCACCAGTGGAGTTACTGCTACGAAAACCGTACTGCTGGTCATTAGGAAATGTCTGTTTCTAAAGATATTTATTTATATGATAGTATATCAGAGTTTCCGCATGAACTTAGAATAAAGTGCACGACTGGGTCGTACAAACTTGCTCTAATGTGTTCAAATGGTTTTGGGTGCTTGAGATTTTGGGAAAAAAGCGTTGAAAAAATCATATGAAATTTTATAAATCACTTTAAAATCAATACCTTAAACGTTTTTTGGAGAAAATGAAGTAAGCCATCAGGTTTCTTTTACGTTTTTGAACTTTGACGAAAATTTTTTTCAAAATCGTTGGACCAGTTTTTTCAAAAAACAGTTTTTTTTGAAAAACTTTTCGAAAATATATTCCAAATTTTTTTGGAGTATGCCAACTTCTAGCACTTTGTAGTTTTTATCAGAAAAATAAAATTAAAGAAAAATTGATTAAACCGTTTTTGGAAAAAACAAAAGTTAAAAAAAAATTTTGAAACTTTTTTTAAAAACTCAAAAAAATTTTTTTTGGAAAAATTAACAATTTATATTATTTCGTTTATAAAAGGGCTTCTACATTAAAAATTTCATCGAAATCCGTCAAGTGGCGTACGAGAAAATCGGATTTCAAAAAACCGGTCCTATGGGAGGTACCGTTATAAGACTTTTCCTGAAAAATCTATTCCAACCAAAACATGAAATTTGCACAGAAAACATCATTCAGAAAGTTTTATCAAAATCGTAGGAGCCAATTTAGAGAAAATTTAATTTTTCACAAAAAATCGTATGGCAGGTACCGTTAGTTTTGGAGCTAGGATGCTAATTCCAAAAACCCCTCTGTAGGACGTCATAATAATACTATGTACCAAGTTTGAAGCAAATCGGTTCAGCCGTTTAGGCTGTAGGTAACTATACAGACAGACATACGGACAGACATACGGACAGACAGACAGACAGACAGACAGACAGAATTGTCGGACCCACTTTTTTCGACTTCTCTATCATCGTAATGCCATGTTTGATTGTTAGAATTTTTTTTTTTTTTTTTACGAATGCATAACTTGCCTTATAGTACCTATAATCGCAAGTAAAAAAGGGATGTATAGTTGCAATTGGACGGTATAGTTTAAAGAAGATGAAGATACGGTTTTTATTCAGCCCAGCAGATTTGTGTATATCGAAATCTTTAAGTAAAGTACACTAGGAAAGGAGATCTGTCCCATAAAACCATTTATGCTCTCAAGAACAGGAGTCATGGCACTCTGTATAGTAGTGTCGATTTGGCAGCAGACTATGCCGCAAATAAGTCAGCTTTCACTTGAGAGCTTACCACAGGGATATCATTGTCAACGTACTTTTTTTTTTTACAAATTACCAATCATCTTTACGACCTTTGGACATGGTATCGTTCGTTGCCTTAATTTGTGTGCATGCACATCCCAAGTCTTTCTAGCCTGTTTGAACTAATGCGCTGGATTTTGTTTCCCAATTGAGTCTGCTTTTTTAAAAGCTTGGGTTTTTTCGTATCGTGTTCAAAGGAGAATGACCATTTTTGGGCCCAGTGCGTACACTAATGAGATAGGTACCAAATGAAAGCTGATGTTTAGCTGAGTATATATTCCAAATAACTAACTAACTATATAGAAAATAAAGAAATAATAAAACTAAGATTTGATTAATAAATAAAGTCGTTTCGTAAAAAATTAAGCAATATATTTTCTTTAAACGGTTTTAAGAAAAAAAAAAGTTCATTTTTAGAAGAGTAATATAATTAAGATGGCGTTTGATTGAGATATATAGCTTTATTGTATATCAAATTAAAGGTAATCAACTAAGGATTAGAATGAAGTAAAAAAAAGTACATCTCATCACTGATTTTTTTAAGATATCAGCGTGTAAAAGCCAACATTAATAATTTTTTTCAAACAAAGTCTGAGCTAATTAAATGAATATGTAATTACTTTACATAAAAAAAACTTAGTATAGTCGGAAAGACATTTTTGAGATCTTTCATTTGGTTACAATATGTTTTTCCAACTCCCTATGTATCGGAAGTTATGAGCTGTTATTGGGAAAAAAACACGTTTTTTTTTATTTTGGTAACTCCAACTTCATTCTCAAATATCTCGAAATCCCCACTAACGATTTTGAAAATATTTCGAATATATACTCAGCTAAACATCAGCTTTCATTTGGTCCCTATCTCATTAGTGTACGCACTGGGCCCAGACTTGTATGAAAAGTGGTCATTCTCCTTTCGGGAATCTCCATAAACGAAATTGGACAAATGTTCAATTCTCGTGCAAAATTGTTACCTTCCTATACAGGGTGTTTCCTCTTTCGATAATAACCATTTGAAAAATGATTGAATAATAATTCTTTTACATGTTGTGAGGAATACAAAAAATTGTTCTTCCCATCACGTAACTGTGGGTTATGTATTTCTTTTTCAAGCACAACGTTGCAACTGCTCATGACAGTACGTCACAATGTGTGCTTACTTAATATAAAAATGCAGATAATTTGGTACCTACCTAAATATTTTATTTCTTCAAACACATTCATGTGACGATATCTAAAATAAATACATGTCTTTATCTTTGAATATAGTCTTAAAACTCACAAACAACACGTTCTTTTCTATCAAAAAAATGTTGCTTATTTGTGATTAAAGTTTTATGAGATTATACATAGAGACGTTCACATTCAAAAGTATGAGGAGAATGATAACATAAATTATTGCCAAGCTAGATAACGTAAGTAGAAACTCAAATCGAACTTTAAAGCTTTTATAAATCTGCCCAGATCGATGTCGCTTGGAAAGTGGCAGTCGTCATTGCAGCCTCTGCAGAGGTCATCTTTTGTCAGACGTCGTTTTTTTTTGCAGTGGTATCTTAGCATGTTATGCCCAACTGTTGTGTTGCAACTGTTTTTCTGTCTTTTTGCAAAACTGTATAATTTGTTCTTTTTCTGTCGTATTTTAGCCGAGTAGTCATTGTATATAAAATATAAAATTCTCTTGAGGTAGCGTTTGACTGTGTTGCTATCTAGTGCCTCAAAATGTCTTTTCTAATACCTAGCTAATAACAAAGGATGTTTTTTTTAGCTGAATGAGAAGTTTCGGTGGTTGTTGTCTAACAAAAATAGATCTTAAGTAGGTTTTTTGTATGAAATTTTATACTCGCAGTTTAAGGCAGCTGCTTGCCGAATTTACAATTGAAAATTTAGAATGAAACAACAACAACTTGTGTGTGCCACCACCAAGTTCACAGGCTGGAGTTATTATATAGCTATTTCACGGGGACCAACCCAATCATCAGACTCCTTTAGTGGTGCTTAATCGCTTTATGTTCAATTTAATTTTTGAAGAGCTTTTGCCCGAGCTGGGCTTGAACAAGGACCTAGCGTGTGAAGTTCATAGAGCACTCCGTCCAGTTTAGGGTGTTTGGTTATGAAGCTCATTTTACGTTAAATCAGTTCGTCAAATAGCAAAATTGCCGTATATGGAGCGAAGACAAACATCAAGCCATTAACGAATCACCATTACATCCATTAAAATTGCCCATATGGTGCCGTTTACACGCTGGTGGCATTACCGGTCCTTGTTTCTTTCGAAATGAGGAAGGAGCTGCCGTTACGGTGAATGTCGAGCGCTATCGTGCCATGCTGACTGATTGTTTGGTTTTATTCTAACAAGCACCGACTTGTCATACAGCATCAATTTATTGCAAAATTAATTTGATGACAACTTCATTTCCAATTCTGTTAACTGGTCCCCTCGTTCGTGCCTCTCGATAAATTTGTATAGGGCTACCTATGCTAAGTCATTGGTTCAGCCGTTATATAGTACCCAATATTGTATATACATTTTTATAGTAATTTCATGGAACATGTTTTTTTAGTTCAGAACTTCGTCAATGGCGGTGCTAGTTGTCCTATCTACTTTACATCAAATGTCTTCTACCACTCCTAACTCACAAATCAAGTGTTTGTGAACTTCGTCCATAGATGGCGCACCAAATGGTCCTCTTATTGGGAGTACTATAGATTATAAATACAATGGTACCCACTGATTGCGGCAATAATCACTCCCTCTCTGTCTTGAAACTTCTTGACAATGTAATTAAAGAAAATAGAGCACAATTTTTTAGCTCATACAAATGATCAATTTTTTTAACACTTCTAAATGTTAAAAGTGTTAAAAAAATTGATCATTTGTATGAGCTAAACAATTGTGCTCTATTTTCTTTAATTACATTTAACACTTCTAAATAAATTACAAGTAGTACCCCGTGGCGTAGTGGTTAGTGTGTCGGACTGCTACGCCGAAGGTTCTGGGTTCGATCCCTGCTGATTCCACATAAAAAGTTCTTTTCCGGAGTACTGGAAGTGACAAATCCTCCAAGAGTAATTAATGTCATGGAAAGTGCTTCTCTGTTAACCGTTTGTATTCGGCGGTAAATTGTAGGTCCCTTCCATTCCTGCATAATATCAACACACACACAGGAATGGTTGAGAGTGTAAGTCACAGGCCCCGGCCCCGCTTGGAGCTGTTGTGCCAACAATTTAGGTATTTATTTAAATAAATTACAAACTTCAAATATATATGTATAAAAGAATAAGGATAATTGACATAAAAAGAACTTTCTCGAAACTTGTCGAAAAGTAAAAAAGTAAAATGGTTGTGGATTTAACTACTACTTCCGCTAAAGAGTATGTAAAAAAAAATGGCTTCGTTCAACCTGAGTGCAGCCAGGCAAAATAAACTGACAAGTGGTTGTATTCAATGCACCGAGAAGCGAATGTAGGTATTTTTAGTGCATTTTATCCATTTATTGACATTCTCCATAGCACTTTAATTTATATAGCAAAGAGAGTAACAAGTCCATTTTGTGTTTTCTGATGGGATTCCACCCGTCACTTTGCTTTTTAGGTGATTGTGTCCTCCACAAGTTCAAGGCCAAGTTCCGAACCTTTTCTTGCCATTTTGTCAGCTTTTCATTTCCCTATCTAACTATTTAAAGATGAACACGGAAACAAATTTCCAAACAGAAACTACTTCTACGAAAATGATTGCGTTCAGCACCTATGCAAGCAAATGTTCTACAACTAAATCTTGTTCAGAGTTCATTCCAGTCTCCGTTACTTCTTTTTTTGTCATAAGTCAGTCAGGTTAGAAAAGTTTAAAAAAAATATGTCAGTAGGCATAGGTTTATATGAAAGTTGACGCACATTTCAAGATTGCTGAACTGATAAGTTCTTTCCAATGACCCCCAAAAAACCAAATAAATATTTTCTTTTTAAAAAACCTTATCTTACCTTAATATTTTTAGTTTTTACAAGCAATCAGCAAATTAAAACTTAAAAAAAAAAGAAAACTAAAATGTTGTAAATGTCAAGTCCTAAAATGAAAAACCCTTAAAAACTAAATCGTTTCTCTTCACGTTATCTCCCCGAATCATTCCTATCACAAAAAAACATTCTCAACAACAGCCTTTTTAATCATAATAACCCACCCAAGAGGAAACAAAAGGAAACCAAAAATAAGAAAATCGATTTTACCTTGAAAATTCCCAGCACCGAAGAAAGCAAGACATACCTAACCTACAAAAACAAAACTATTTTTGTTTGCGAAACTTACAGTTTTATGCTTGGACATATTGTTTTTCTTTTTTTTTGCTTTTTATACACATTTTTGATGGCTAACAACGAACGATGACACAGTGTGGATGAGTAGGATGACAAGGTAGACATCAAATTTGCCGAAGGTGCATTTGCCAACAAAACATAACGGTAACGGACATCATCACCGTGCTGTTTTCTTACATAAAAGAAAGATTTTGTGACGCAAGTGCTTGTTCAAGAACACTATAACAAACCTCTACTCGCAGTATCTATTCAGGTAGAAGTGACAAGTTGAGCCAGGGGATGCAAATGTAGTGCAGTCCCAGTCCCTAGTGCATTTCAACCCCCATTGACTGTGACAGCGTTGCAGCTATGAGTGAGGGGTTTATTTTTAAGTTATTCCAATCGAGCGCATCAACGACCGACCGACATACCGATACCGACGACGGTTTAGTAAAAACAACTACCCACCTAAAATATATCGGAACTCAGAACGACCAACGACGACGTCCAATTTCCACACTCTGCTATCTGCTCATCTAACTGGTTTCATTTTTTTGCCGCTTTTTGCGGTGAACTTAGGTATTTAAAAATTTTCAGGTAATTACGCCCGCCACCATCGCAACGTGTCCGTGGCACGCAGTAGAGCTTAAATTAGCACCAAGCACCCCATTAAAAAGTCAATGAGTGACCTCTAATGGGGGTCTGTGTTTGACTAGTCTTCTAATTGAATCATTCGATTTTCACATTATATTGTTGCTGTCTCGTATTCTGCACTCGTTGTGATGTGATTGTAATCTTTACTCTCGCTCTTAATAGAATAATTTTATTTTTATGAATTTGAATTTCGTAATTTTGTTTGTTTTACATTAAGGTAGGTACACGGAAAAAAACGGTTTCATAAAAGTGAAATCATCAAACATACATGTTGTGTTGAACTCACTCATTTTGAACGTCAGATTCTTCGGCTGAAAAAAAATGACATAAACAAACTTTGTATATAAGCTGTGTTCACACTTAAGCAGAAACAGTTTGTTTGTACTTTAACTGTCCCATGAAATTAAATCAAAAAATGTTTTTGTACAGAGTTTGGTTGTCATGTCAATTATGTTTGTTCTGTCACATGTTTTGGCTTATAGAAACTAATTGTGCTTGAAACTTTGAACAAATAAAATGATGATGATACTCAGTTCAAAAACGTCAAATAAATCTGCTTACTAGTCACTCGTGAATCTGACGAAATCGGAGCATCAAAGTGGCAGTGAAAAAAAAATGTCAGAACCCAACAAAAGGTTATTTTTCGTCAAATTTAAATGAACAAGTTGTCCATTATAGATGGAAGTTCTGACAAGATTAAACATTTTTGTTTATGTATTTATAATCGTAATATACAGTAATACAGGCATGCTGAGTAGATGATTGACGTTGGCAATACATTATTTTCTTTTTTTTAAGTGAAGGCTATGGCTTATCAATTGAAATTAATTATTTTAAAACTATAAAATCTATGAACATCTAAAACATATTAAAAACCGGCTAAATTAGTAAGTTCATTTATTTTCCCTCCGAACAAAATCAGATGATTGTGACGTCACATGCAGAATCAGTAGCTTTGTTTGTTGAACTTTACCCAGGGTCGCCCTGGGTTTTCTTGACAACTCCAAGAGTTGTCAAAAAAACCTGGGTTTTTCGGTTCTCAAAAAACGCATGACGGCTGCTGATTGTATATTTTTCACAACGCACAAAATCAAAAGTTTCCATTCTGCTTTATTTGTTCGATTTGTATTTACTTTCAACAAAATAAATGCATTCACTTGCATTTCATTTAGTTTTATCGAAAAAAAGACATGAAAAATCAAATACAGAAGAAAAATTCACAAGAAATGCTTGACAGCAAAAGTCACTTCAACAGCTGATTCGTTACCTCAACTCGCCCCAGCTAAATAGCAAGATCGACTTCAGGGTGACTTCAGGGCGACCCCAGGTTTCAAAAAACAGAGAATTTTCTTTTGAGGGCGAGTTGAGGTAATTCAAAAAACGCGCTGTGGCGACCCCAGGGTGACTTCAGGGCTCAACAAACAAAGCTAGTATACCTTACATTTCTTTATTATGTCATGATTTATGACCGGTTAAATTTGGCTGAACTATAAAAGTCGGAACGGCGAGGACGGGTCTGTCCGTAATTGTGCGAGAACAAGCAATTCGTATATCACGCCCGAAATAGCGGATTGCTCCGTTTCGTAAAATTTCGATCAGTATTTAGTTAAGGGACGTATATACTGCGCTCGCTATCGCATTTTACGTACGAAAATTTGACATCTGAATGTGAATGGATGTCAGAGTGAGAGTGAGAGGTATGCTGATGCTGACTGGGTGCGACGTCACAGTCAGTGAGGACATATATATATTCTCATAAAGGGTGTTTTTTTTAGACGTGTGGTTTTCAACCTGGTAATATTTTTTTTTTGGACTTGGTTTTTTTGACAGCTGTCACTTGATTTATGCTCAGTTAGGTTTGCCATTTCATAATAACAACGTCTGCAAAAAGTGGCCGAGCCAGCCGCTGCGGCCACTTGCCCGAAATCATTTTTAAATGTAATGGCAAACCCTTAAATTAAATTATTTGCGTTTTATTTCTTATTGAAAACCACACGGCAACGTTTTGTTCGGTTTTGACACCAGCTTCCGTTTGTTTATGTCTATTATAGTTAAGTCTTTACGCCCGCTCGTAAGTAATACTTGACGAAACAGGGCAATCCGCTGCAATTGACGTAAGATATACATAAGTGTCTTGCTCAGTTACGGACGGCGCAGAGGGTTATAGTTATACCTTATACTGATCATGGCTCCACAATCAGGGTGTTACAGCTTATGCCGATTAATGAATTTATACACATGTCGTGTGAAGTGACTTTTAAGAAAATCATACACAAAGAATTTTATTCACTAAACTAATACCCGTAATAACTTGTTGCACCACGTTTTTCCGTATTTTTTTTTTTTAGTGTATCTGTATCTGGGGGAGATTATAAGGGACAATACGTTGAGAGATGACAGCAATGGGCTGAAGAGAGATTATCTAAGTGACACCAAGAAGAATTTTAATCTTAAGATTGTGGCTTCTTAAAGCTAATTAAGAGTAATTGCGATGGCAAGAGGGTTGGGAGAAAATTTGTTTTCTGCCGTAAACTGAGATGGTTGATTAAAGTGAAGGGCTATTGTGGGGATATGAGAATGAGATGATGCTCGTTGATGCTCGTGTGTGCACAAGCAACATCTAATAAGCCCACAAGAATGTAATAGATAAGGCAATTGGATTATAATAATGTAATAAAATAAGGAAGGTCAGATGAAGATTTTCATTAATTTGAATTTAATTTTTAGAAGGAATTCAGGACGTTCATAGGTACTTGATGAAAGCTTGTCACTTAACTTAAATTGTTTCTCTGACTTAACATGAACCGTACAAACTAATGAAACATTAAATTAATATTCTTATTAAAGAAATGCGCCTTTTGAAGGCTAATTTGGTGGACATTTGGGGGAAAAAATCAAAAACCATATCACTGTACGGCGGTAACAATATTATATCCCGCAACGAGTCGAAATAAAAGGAACGCAATGGAGTCTGGTCAGTCAGATCCTCAGACGGATGAATACACACGATGTTGAGGAAAAAATTAAACAGTTTGGCAAACAGAGTTGGTTTATTTTTAGTAATACCTACTTGCAGCTTTTTTGACATTTCACAAAAAGTAAAATGCACGACTGGGTCGCACATACTTGTGCTCTGTGGTTGCAATAGCACGATGGTAACAATTTTTGCGAGTAATAGCAACTAGTCAACACTATTTTGACTGGCGGCCATTTTGTCAGCTGTCAATATCAAAATGTAATTTGGTTTGGCATTTCAACATGCTTAGACTGACGTCTGAACAACGCTTCAAAATTGTGCAAATTTATTTAAAATCATGGTTCTGTTCGAAATACGCGAATTTTGTTTAGCGATGAAGCTCGCTTTTGGTTGAATGGATATGTCAAAAAACAACACTGCCATATTTGGAGTGATGATAATCCTCAAGTGTATGTTGAGACACCCGTTACATCCACAAAAACTGACTGATTGGTGGGCTTTATGAGTTACAGGAATAATTGGTCCGTACTTCTTTAATACGATGCTGACCAGAACGTTACACTCAACGGGGAACGCTATAAATCCATGACTACTGACTTTTTCGTTCTCAATTGAATAACGATGATGTGCGAGAACTGTGGTTTCAACAAGACGGCGCAACATGTCACACAGCTCGTGCCATGAAGGTAACGTTCGGTGAGCGCATAATTTCGCATTGCGGTCCTGTGAATTTGCCTCCAAGATCGTGCAACACCGCTTGATTATTTTCTGTGGGGATATGTGAAGTCGCTAGTCTAAGCCGATTTACCACATTCGCCGCGTTTTCGCCGATATATGGCCACAAATGTTGGAAAAAGTCATCGAAAATTGGACTACGTATCAACTGTGGCGGTCATATGCCAGAAGATTATCTTTCAAATAAAACAAATTGCATGTCAATTTAAAAAAATCATCTTTGTTTTATTCCATTTCAAAGTTCTTTACCTCTAAAAAAACACCGCGTTTACACTTGATGGACTGGGATTTCACACGCAAACGAAAATTTTTCTTGCTTTTCCAAGAAGAGACGCCTTTTTTTTAATCAAATACGTTTTTCGGCTTGTCAACAACTTAATAAAATTTATTAATTAGGAACAATAAAGCTCAAAGTTAAATTTGTTTATCTTAAATTTTTCAATCGAAAACTTTCTCACTTTGCCACTTTTATTCTTCCAAAAAAAAAATCCCCCTTTTAAAAAATTCACTTGCCAGTCATACTAACTCTAGGTATCTTTCCAGTTATATCAACTTAATCTAATCAAATCAATACTCGTACGATAAAAAACTTAATTGCGTCCTTAATAAACATCCGCTGGGTTCATGAGTTTCATTAAAGTAGCCAATAAACAGTGTTTTTGTTAAACACTCATCGAAACCGAAAACTCAACCATCAATAAAGGAACGACCAATTCAACAGAACATAATTTTACTTCAACTCTTTATCTGTGACTCTGGAGTCGTATATGGTCGTGGTATCATATCAAACAAAAATTTACGACAAAACCAAGGCATGATGACCTTGTATATTTAACTGCCGCACTAATGACAAATTGCATTTGGAAATTATGTCATTCCAAGCCGGGGCTCAGCTCAGTTCTTCTATCTTCTATAGGCTACAAGCAGCAACGACAATCCAGCAAAAACAACAATGCCAGAGATACTCAATTGATTAGAACAAATTATTCACCAGCTACGAGTATATAGATACTCATACTACTTGCTTTTAAATGATATGGTATCTCCTAATGAAAATGTCCATTCTCTACCACTTGTTCGTTTGGCTTCGTGAAGTGGTTGGATTACGTCACATCTGTGCGATTCGTTTCGAATGCAATGAGAATTTTGATTTCATAAAGCAAGAACCAAATCCAGTATAGGCTACAAATATGCCTGTACACGTACAGTGTACATGTACATTGTACAACTCCCCTCTTCTCTAAAGGGTACTATGCACATGACACATTTGTCGACACACGGATTTTGATTTTTGGCCCGAGTTGGCTGCGCTTGGAGAAATTCGTTGTTTATAGGGAATTATTATGAATTATTTAGAGAGATGCGTTGCGTCTGGTGTATGGGCGGCTTAAGCCTATTGCAAGCACTTTAACCGGCCACTGCTTGCGCAGCGCGCCGCGCCGCCGGTGTTTAATTTTTACGATCCCCTTTGTTGCGAACAAGAGATGTGCATCTACAACTTTACAGTGGACAAAAAAAGTATATGCGCCTAAATATTTTGTTTCTAATTCTGTTTTTGGTGGACCGAACGGGATAAAGGAATTTTAACCCCTTCTTTCTCGATCACGAAACTTGCTGTTGCTCTCCTTGGGATATGTCCAGCTTTCTGTTATGGTGCTTGTGCATGCAAATAGACACTACCAAAGTTAGAAAATCAGAACTGTCAAACGTCTGAGTCGAGTGATATTGTTTACGTGCGCAAAATTGAACGAAACTTATCGAAACGTAACGTAACTGGAACTATGATTTTCAAAATAAAAATTGCACAATTTGGGAGCGTTGTTCAGACGTCAGTCTATTCATGTTGAAATGCCAAACCAAACTTAAAATAAATCACTTGACAGCTGACAAAATAGTGTTGCCAACATAAATTTATATGCCTCTAAGAAAACACCCGTTATTATGGCTTTATAATAGTAGAAGCAAATATTCCAATTAATTATGGAACACAACGTCGTTCAAGTGGGTGTCTCAGCTGGCACTGTAGCGCATTCTGTGACTCCAATTTTCCAAGATCTTGTTCACGGTTTCCCGGTGGAAGTAGTTTAAGGATTGTTTGGATGATATTGGCCTTAAGCGCTTCAATCGTTTCCGGATTATTGGCATAACATCGATTCTTCATGGTTCCCCACAAAAAAACGGTCCAAAGGGGTTAAATCGGATCTCCGAAGCATCCAATTAATATGGGCAACATGGCTGATAACACTATTTGGGAATTTGGTGCTCAAAAGATCATTTGTGACATGGCGCGCCATCCTGCTTGAACCAGAGATCGTCCAAAATCCATGTCTTCAAATTCTCAAAAAAAAGTCGGTTAACATGGCGCTGTAACTCCCACCGTTGTTGGACCGAAACGTTGTGAACAGCCTCATTTTCGAAGAAAAATGGCCCAATGATGTCACCACTCTATAATCCGCAACAATCTATGACTCTCTGTAAATGCATTGGCTTCTCGATAATAACGTGTGGGGTTTCCGAGCCACAGATTCGACAAATTTGTTTGAGAAGAAAAGATGATATTTCGCCAAAAATCGTTGTTCAATTCAAGCTGCTCTTAAGCCCAAACTGCAAAGCGATAACGAAGCGGATGGTCAATTACCGAGATCTTTATTCAGAATTCTCCTCAGGATAGTCCGTGAAATGTTGAACTGTTGAGATCGGTGGCTAATTTGTAAATGTTCGTGAATTTAGTGTTAAGTAGGAAATACACTATACAATCATCTAATTCTTTTTTTTTTTTATGAAATCGTAAGTAAATCGATTGGGTTGTGTGCTACCTTCCGATATTGTTAGCGATATCGGTACAATTCAAGTCTGTACGATGATTGTATCGTATATAATATTTCCTGCTTTATACTCTTGTCTACAGCAGTAACATTCGACGGGGACGGGGCCATGAGTGTTGTCCATTAGAATACCAGTCTCACAAACACTTTACACAAACTTGCATACAGCAGCCACGATGAGTGCTCCATTTCGGCCAAACTTCTTTTAAAAAAACGCACTGTTCGGGCTACACAGCACTCACTTTAGAAACAAGTTTTCAATTTTTCCCAACGTTGTTCAAGCGTAAAGCGACTATGATACTGACTTTCTGTCAGAGCAAGAAACAGCTGTCAATGTCAAAATAACCTATGATTTAAAAAGAAACCACTAGATGGCCCACCCTGATGTTTGTCTCTTATAGTGTCGCTTTTTCGTTTCATTTAGTTAAAAATCACAAAGTCGTCTTAAAAAAAACACTAGTCTGTTCTAATTCAATATTTTTAGAATGAAAATTAATATTAAATTGTTGTCGAATACTTTTCCATGTCACTGTCCCAAAGTGCACCATACATTTGTACATTGAGAGCTTAGTCAACAAATGCTGCACAAAACAGCAGCAGGAGCTCCGACTTCGAGTATAGGTATATGGAATACCTTATATGTACGAAAAAGCAAATAGAATGAAGTGAATTTCACGAATTGCGAATCGCACAAATATTTGCTAAGTGCGCTCGAGCCTCGTCGTCGTCGGAGGGGGTGGTGGACAAAGATTAAAAGTTGCATATCAATGAGGTTAAACAAAGTAGCCGGTGGGCACCACTGCCCGCTCCTCCTCCTCCTTCGATCTAGCGAACCTCGAAATGATTCAGAGATAGGTTATTTTTGTTCTGTTTTGTTGGTTTCTTGGTTTGTTGTGCTCTGCCACTCCCTCCCCTACCCTTTGTGTTATCAACACCAAATTGGTATAAAAATAAAATAAAGGTTCTTACACTCCAGCACTTCGCGGTCATTGTGTGCCGTTTGATGTGTGGAATTACAAGTTTTGAGGGCATTTTGTGCTTGGCTGGCTTAGCCTGGAATGATTTTGACTTTTGAATCTGGCTGCTTGATGCCTGAACTGGCTCGATGTCTTGACAGACGTTGAACTGCATTTTCTTTGTTTGTAATTGGTTTGGGGATATCAGTTTGCAACAACAATAACTTTGCAGCACATTTTGTACTTGAGTCAGAAAGTAGGTATTTAATGTCATGATTGAAGTTTCCTCTTCAGTCTTTGTCATATATGAAATCAAAAAATGAAATTTCGTTCTATTGAAGAGAGGTGAGTAATGAGTATGTATCTGAACCTGAACTTACCTTTAATTAATTCACAGATAACTTGGTAAGATGAATCAGTTTTAGACTTTAGTAACGCATTTCCGTTTGATTTTATGGAACCTGAGTTGTGTAGAAGACGAATTTGGATTACCTAATTTGAGTGTAGGTACTATGCAATAAGGAATTATGTCAACAGGGTGTTTCTAATTAATAATGATAATAGTTAATAATAATTTTAACATAAGCATTAATTAGAAAGAGGGAAAGAATTTTCGTTGGTATAGTGGATTGAGCAAATTCTGCGAGTGGCATTCAGTTGAAGCTGGGGGAATATAGAAAAATGGGTGCCCAGGCTTGAACCCACATTTCTAGGTTAGCAACCAAATTATACATCCACTGTACCATTGCCACTAGCAATAGTTTGGGAAATGCATTTTTTGACTTAGGGTGTTTATGATAACTGCATAATGAGAAAATCGGTGAAGCTAAGAATGTAGCAGCTGTTAGTACAAAATGTCAAAAAAGTGGCTCACTGCAGTAGCATGCACGAATATAATGGTGTTTGCAATTTTCGTTGTTGTTTTTGTTTTCTATTGAAATGTCAAAAATGAAGTTAACGTTCGTAGTAAACAAGTAGGAGTTGAATGGACTTGTACTTCAGCTACTTCCTGTGCTACATCTGCACTCTACCCGTAACATAATGAATAACGTATTGGTACCTACATTTTATTTTAGACAGTGCTTCGTACTCCAGCTGCAGCTACACCATTGTGCCAAGGCAGTAATGATTTGTAGCGTTGTGATCAGAATGTCGGGTATGGGAAGCCAAAGATTCCGGGTTTGATCCCTGACTCCACCCAAGTTTTTTTTCAAGCTATCGCCTGTTTCGAGGAATTGAAAAATTTTATTGTATTAATTTATTTAATATGAGTTTTTTATCTATTGGCGCACCTAGGCAGTAAAATCGATCGCAATTGTAACAAAAAAATGGTACGACCCTTGATAAAATTTTTCAAAGTGGATGGTTGGTGGTTGTAGGTTGGGTGGTCGCTGGTGATGCTGGAGCGGTAGCGGTGGAGGGGGTAGGGTGGTAGTGGAGTAGGGTTATTGGGAGGGGGGGGGTATGGTGAAAAATTGTGGATGGTCGGTTGGTGGTTGTAGGATGTAGGTGGGCTGGATGGTTGGTGAGGGTTGTAGAAAGAATTTTAAAAAATGGTAGATAGTTGGTTGGAGGGAAAAATTGACTAAAATGGTATGTGGTTGGTGGTAGGTGGGGTGAGTGGTACTGGTGGGGGTTGATGTGAGGTGGGGTGTGGGGAAGTTGGCTGTTGGTTCTAGGTGGGGTCTGGGAGAACTGAGCGTTGTTGGGGAGGGGGTTTGGAGGAATTACGTTTTTCATTCTTTTCACCAATCAGAAAAAAATTGTTAAAAATGGCGGGTGGTTTGTTGGTGGTTGAAGGTTGTGTTGGTGGTGAAGTGGATTTTGAGGAGGATGTTTGGGGGTGGGTGAGACAAAATTTATAAACATGGTGGGTAGATTGCTTTTGGGGTTGGGGGTTGGTAGGGGGGAAAAATTGACAAAAATGGTAGGTGGTTATTTGTATGTGGGTGGGGGTTTTGGTGTGGGGGTGAGGAAAAAATTGGTTAAATGGTGGTGGTAGGGAGACTTGCTCTGGGGAGGGAATCGACAAAAATGGAAGGTGGTAAGTTGGTGGTTGTAGGTCGATTGGGTGGTTACTGGTGGTAGGTATTAGGTGATGAAAAACTTATAAAAAATGGTGGATGGTTGGTTGCTAGTTGTAGGTGGGCTGGAAGTATGGCGGTGATGGCGGTATCTGATGGGTGGGTTGAGGAAAATTTTGTTCCTATGTGTTTATAAATGAATATAATCTGTAATAATTGATATTTTAATAAAATGATAAGACAAATTTATTGATTTAATTAACGACACTTTAAATTATTAAAAATTATTTCACTCCATATTTGCTTATGGTTTTTTAAAATTACGAATTTTAATGTAAACTTGAATGTTTAACATCTGCCGGGCGTCCCGTGACGGCTATTTTTTTTTTATTTTGTCTTGTCTTATCGCTTTAAAAAAATTCATTTATTGGACGACATTAAAGCAGCAGCATTGGCAAAGTCTAACTGTGATATAATTGTTGTCCAAATGTGTACTCTCTAGGAGTCGTTTTTGAACCGGTAAAATCCACATACATCCTACATACACGCCCACAATCGCCATTTTTGTTAAACAACCTCTATTGGCAAAAATTAAATTATGTTTTTTGTACAGTCATGATGAAAGAACAACGCTAAATTCTTGCACACGCAAGCTTATAGTGAATCTTATTCCAATTAAATAGAAATATTTCAGTTTGGGCGTGGTTGACGCCCACTTTTCATATAAAACCATCAATATTGTTTTTATAAAATTATAAAATAACAATGTTTATAAAGGGTGTTTTTTTAGACGTGTGGTTTCAAGAAGAAATAAAACGCATATAATTTAATGTTATGGCATGGCCAAGAATTTAGCTTTATTATAAAGATTAGGGTTTTTCGTTATGTTTAAAAATGATTTCGGGCAAGTGGCCGCCGCGGCTGACTCGAATAAATTTTCTGGGCGATTATGTCGACCGAATATTGGACGCAGCGGGCGATGCGTCGCGCGAACCGAAACATTATTTTGGTAAGAAATTTGCACGATTTGCAAACGTTGTTCAGGAGTCTATTCATTATGAAATGGCAAACCAAGCTGACCATAAATCAAGTGACAGCTGTCAAAAAGACCAAAAAAGTATTGCCAGATAAAAAACCACACGTCTAAACAAACACCCTTACTAGAGCGAAAAAAATTAAATTTTGTGGGTATAACTTGTACATAAACATCTTGTGTTTGAAATCAAATAATTGATTTTGGGCTTGGCTAACGCCCACTTTTTAATAGAAACTATAAAAAATTGTTTTTGCAAATAAAAGGTACCTACATATATGTATATAAATAGGCAAGCAGTTTTTTTGTGGTACCAATTGCGAGGTGGTTACCCAACCGATTGAGATGACATATATATCGTTGAAAAGGTATTACTGAGTAGGTGTGCTGAGGATATTTTGTTTTGTAATTTTCTTTTTTGGAAAATACTGGTGAAAATGTCTTAGTGTGTTTTTTTTACCATTTTTTCGTATAAATTCGCTGTAAAATTTTTATCCCACAGTTTTGGGCATTTTAATGACCGAATTTTGGCCACCGGGCGATTCTAGTTTGTATAAAATACCTCTGTATTTGTATTCCTTGGTTACGTAGGTAGCAGAGTGTGGTTTGCGAATTGTTAAATAATATGAGTGTATTCGCCTTTTTTCATTCAAAATCTAATTTAAAAAAATATAAGTTTTGTCTTGTTTTGTTCAAATCGTGCTGCAAGCTTAAAATTATTGAATGTCACTGAGCTCATAGTAATTAATTTGGCAATAAAAAGTCTCAAATTTGGGCGTGATAAACGCCTTTTTTATTACGCCAGTAGTTATTGAACATCAGCCACACAAAATTAATGTTATTGAATTTATGTTTTTATAATGCACTTGCACTCAAAGGGATATGAATACCCTTTTACTTTGATAATAAAAAAAACCTTCTAATAAAATGTTATATTTATTTTTTCAGAGCCTGGAAAGCGACAGAGAAGGATTAACCAAATTGAAAAAGGCAGTCAAAGCCATTCACAATTCTGGAAATAGTAAAAAAAAAAATTTTTATTTCAATCAAATCCTTTTTTAATTGAATGTTTTCTTTTTTTTTTTTCCTAAGCTCATGTTGATAATGAAATGTTCCTGGTGCGTGCCCTAGAAAGGCTCGCCACCAAAGTAATTATCCAAGAAGAGCCCGATATCGGAGCTGCATTCATAAAGTTCTCAGTCGTCACGAAGGAGTTGAGTGCCCTCATGAAGACCTTGGTAAATAAAATCCTTCTAGCTTTATGTGCGCACTCAATCAAAACATAGCAATATTTCCAATTTCGTATTCGTATATATTTTCCAGATGCAAAGCATAAACAACATTATCATGTTCCCAGTTGACTCGATGCTCAAGACCGAGTTGCGTGGCGTAAGGGGTGAAATGAAACGGCCTTTTGACAAAGCTGCAAAAGACTACGAAGCAAAGTTCATAAAAATTGAAAAAGAAAAAAAGGCTCAAGCCAAAGAGGCTGGCATGCTGCGAACCGAAATCGATGCCGCTGCCGTTGCCGAAGAAATGGAGAAGGAACGAAGAATATATCAGCTTCAAACGTGCGAGGTAAATGATACTCTCAATCTCAATCCCATTTGTTGACAAACAAAAGATCTTAAAAACAATCTTTTTTTTATTCTATACTCACAGTATCTGCTTAAGTATAAGGAAATCAAAACAAAGACTGGCATCGAGCTGCTGCAGCACTTCATCGAGTACTACCATGCGTTGAATAAGTAAGTTTGACCACCGCAGCACTGATGCTGATCTCAAGTTATAATACCTGCTGATTTGGTTTTTTTTTTTTTTTAAAGCTACTTCAAGGACGGCCTGCAGACCATAGATCACTTTGGCACCTACATCGCCGATTTAAGTGCCAAGCTCCAAAGTATTAAACAGAAACAGGATGATGATCGTCGCAGTTTGTTGGATTTGCGAACATTGCTCCGCAGCACACCAGACTTTGAGCGAGTTGAGAATGTTACAACGGACAAGGGAACTGGTTATTCCTTGCACCAGTTACAGGGTGATAAACATCATGGCATCACACGAGTTGGTCATCTGTTAAAAAAAAGCGAAGGAAAAGTGCGTCGGGTGTGGCAAAAGCGTCGATGTCGTGTTACGGCCGACGGCTTTTTGGATATATGCCATGCGGACGAAACTAAAGCTCCCACTCGGGTGAATTTGTTGACTTGCCAAATCAAGCCAGTCCCAGACGATAAACGAGGTTTTGACCTAATAAGCTGTAAGTAGTAGTAGCCTCTATCAAAACCATTTTTTTTTTTTTCCTAAACAATTGTTTTTTTTTATGTAGATAATCGTCCATATCATTTCCAAGCCGAGGATGAAGCGGATCAAAAGGCTTGGATGGCTGTGTTAGTTAATTGTAAAGAAAAAGCATTAACAAAGGCATTCCAACATGCAAACCCACAAATGAGTCCTAGTTTAGTAGAGCTGCAAAAGACAGTTATAAGGTAAGTCAATAATTTGGTATAATTGTATTGTCTTCAAATCTAACTATATTTTGTGTTTGAAAAGGTCGATGCTTTTAACCTAGTTGTGTGTTTTAAGTGACCTATTATGTACTTTCATTTAGATTTTATTTGGGTTGATAAAAATTTGTATGTTAACACTTAAAATCTATTTACTGCACCTGGTACAACATGCTGTAGAAGATAATCTTCTTTAAAAAGTTAGAGACGAAGAATTTTTATGAATTTCTTCGGATCTGTAAAGTTCTTACAAACCTTGTTCTTTGTTTGATTTTCGAATCGAGGAGTCATTTGGCAGAAAAATGAATTCTGTGAAAAATCCGAAAATGAGACATAAATACAGGGTCATTCATTTCGTGGTTTCAAGCTAATAGCGCTGGCCATAGACATATTATTATATGGACTGCTAATTGCCAACTTCACGTTGGTTCCAACATAATTCACAGCGCCACTCAATTACAGCGGGGAATATACTTGAACATAATGAGAAATATAAATTTAAATATACATAAATAAAATAAAATAAATAAATTGATTTTTGCCATAGACAATAGACATACTATACAGTACCTAGTGATTGACATTTTTGCATTGAAAATGACATCGGCATCATGAAAAATATGATGGATATTAGTATTCCTATTCGCCTCTGTAATTGAGTGGCGCGATACGAAGGTATCGATTTTGAGCAGCATTTGTATGGAAACTAAATTCGACTAGCAGTCCATATATAATATGTCTATGGCGCTGGCATTTGACACCTTACCAACTCAGCTGTCATCTGAAGTGTCATAATATAAGTTGAACTTTCATTTACGATAATGGATATCCATTGTATATATATTTTTATAGTCATTTCATGGAGCGTGTTTTTTGTTTGTGAACTTCGTCAATGGCGGCGCTAGTTGTCTTATCTTCTTAACATCAAATTTCTTCTATTGTTGGTTTTGCTTCCCATAGCAATCTAGACAAAAATCACTTACTTACTTACTTATGATGGCGCCACTAGAGCGTGGTGCTCCTGGGCTTTGCTTAGAATGCCCCTCCAGCCGGCTCGATCTCTAGCCTGCTGTCTCCAATTTCGCACTCCAAGTTGTCGGAGGTCTTCCTCTGCCTGGTCGCTCCATCGAAGATATCGAAGATGAGGTCTACCTTGTCTTCTGACTCCCTCGGCTTTGGGTTGAAGACTTTACGAGCTGGAGCGTCGATGTCCTTTGACAAAAATCACTACTAACTCTAAAATCAAGTGTTTGTGAACTCCGTCCATAGATGGCCCACCTAACGTTCCACCTATAAAAAGTACTATAGTTTATACATAAAGGGTGTTTTTTTTAGACGTGTGGTTTTCAATCTGGCAATACTTTTTTCGGAGTTGGTCTTTTGACAGCTGTTACTTGGTTTATGATCAGTTTGGTTTGCCATTTTATAATGAATAGACTAACTTCTGAACAAATTGATTACCAAAATAATGGTTCAGTTCGCGCGACGCATCGTGCGCTGCGTCCAACATTCGGTCTAAATAATGGCCCAGGAATTTATTCGAGCCAGCCGCGGCGGCCAAACCCTTATTTTTATAATAAAGCTAAATTTTTGGCCATAACATTAATTTATATGCGTTTTATTTGTTCTTGAAAACCGCATGTCAATAAAAACACCCTTTAAAATGGGATAGCTTAAGAATCGAAAAACGCATTGCAATTATTGAAACTTACTACAAAAGTGGGTGTTGGAACAACAGACAGTAAACACCGATTTTTGGAACAACATTTTTTCAGCGATGAGGCACATTTCTCACTCGGATGAATATTCAAACAAACAAAGTTGCCGAATATTGGGCTGAGAAAACCCACAAGTGGTCGGAGAGGTGCCATTGCATCCAGACAAAGTGACTGTTTGGTGTGCTTAGTGTCACTGGTCGTATTTCTTCGAAGATGCCAATAGGCAGGCGGTTAAAGTCATTTCAGAGGGATATGGTCAAATGATAACCGAATTTTTCGGCCTGCGATTAAAGATCATATCTTACAAGATATGTGGTTTCAACAAGACGGGGCAACAAGCCACACAACAACACCAATTATGGCTTCATTGCGTGAGAAGTTTCATGGTCTCGTAACTCCATGTTTTGGCGACGTCAATTGGCCACCAAAATCATTGCGATTTGACTCCGTTAGATTTTTTTCTGTAGGGGAATGTGCAGTCGCTAGTCTACACCGAATCCATACGCAAGAGACGATTGACGACTTGGAAAACAATAATCGCCGCGTTATTGCTGATATACTACCCAAAATGCTGCGAAGCCAGAGTTTGAAATTTTTGACCTCAAGATTGTACTACACTCACAGATCCCAAAACCTGAAATTATGCGCTCGCCAAACATTTCCTTAGCAAATCAATAAGTTGTGGACTGATGCCTTATTAAAATTGATTTGTAAATTATTTGAATAAATAAATCAATTGTGACACGCGCTGTGTGACATGTTGCGCTATCTTGTTGAAACCACAGCTCAGCTCCTCCAAATCAAGGCGATTCAATTCAGGAAAGAAAAAGTCATTGATCACGGCTCTATAACGATCTCCATTGAATGTCACTATCTGGCCGGCATCGTTTTTAAAGAAGTAAAGATCAATAATTCCACCAGCCCACAAAGCACACCAAACTGTCAGTTCTTGCCCGAGTTGGGTAAGCCAGCACACCAAGATCATTGCGCAAAATTTGTGTTTGTCCAAATTTTGGCATTTCTGCTCGAAATCAGGGTCAGTTAAATTTTGTGAGACCTCTGTTACCAGTTTAATACATCTTTCCACAGATTGGGTGTGACAGGGAAAGTCAACGATTTCCAAGCTCTTATCTTTTGCCATGCAGTCCAAGAATATAAAGAGTTGATAACTACAATATCCGAAAAAAAACCAATCAGCTACTAAATTCTATTCTCAACAACTGTACTCAAAACAAACACCCAAGAACCGCAGATCAATTATTCCGACAACAAACAAATCATGAAGAAGAATTCCCAGCTTAGCTTAAAGAACGACAAAAGCAAAGGTAACGATGGAATAGTAGCAGAATATCTGAAGTTCGAAAAATTTTCATTGGCCAAGTGTTTGACACATATTTTCAATCAGGTTTTGGTCACAGAAGTAGTCCCAGACCAATGAACGAAATCACAAAAAGGGTAATAAAGACGATATCAACAACTATAGACCTATAAGCATAATATCGTCAATTTACAAAGTCTTTGCGAAATGTTTATTTGAGAGAATTAAAACCACTCTTGATTTTAATTAACCTTTTGAACAAGCTGGCTTAAGATCAGGTTTTTCTACAATTGATCATCTACAAACTATAAGCCAAATAATAGAAAAAGGCAAGGAATATAAAATAACTATTTACTTTGCATTCAACCACCAATCAATAGCCCACCCTTTTTGAAAAAAATTTCCTCCCCGACACAATAAATCCCCCCTTCCTAACCACCACCAACCACCCAGCCCACCTGCAACCACCTACTCTACCTACAACCACCTGCAACTCACCCACCATTTTTGACAATTTTTTCCTCAAACCCCACACTTAATCACCCCCCAACCACCGCCACCAACCACTACGGCTAACCACCCACCCCAACTATTTTTGACAAATTGATGAAATGACATATACCAAACTTAAAATCAACCACATAGCAAATGACGTCGGTTTCAATATTGATAGTAAAATTACTTTCGCTTTCCTTGGTCGATTGGAAAGCGAATTGTGGAATACACAACTACTGTTGAAAATTATGTAGTACATTATGTACTTTAAATAATATACTTTGTTACTAATATGATTATTGTTCTTAGTATGATTTGTCACTATAAAATATTTTTCTATATTTGATGTGAAAATAAATTTTATTCTGTATTCTGCCTTTGCAATAGAAGCTGCGTTCTATTATTTTACAATAGGTTATGGGCCCAGGACGAAACTGAAAAACTAATTGCTATATTAATCTTTTGGAGGATTGAAAGAATTCGTTGTGAATAAATACATAATTTGTTATTTTATATTTTTTTGGCAAGAGGATTAATTAAATTTTGATTTAGGCGAACGAATCAATTTTTTTTTCAAGAAGCTAAAATGTCAACGAACCCATGGAAACTAAATCAATTGGCGGTGCTAAGTACTTATTAACTATTAGTGATGATTTTTCAAAGAAATTTTTTGCATTTTTCCTGAAGTTTAAATCTGATGTTTTGAATTGTTTTGTGCAATTTAAAGCCTTTGTTGAAAATCAAACAGAAAAAAGAATCAAAACAATAAGAACTGACAATGGCACTGAATATTGTTCGAAAGAGTTTCAAAAGTTCTGTAAGACGAACGGAATCCAACATCAGTTGACAAATGTGTACACACCACAGCAAAACGGAACTGCTGAAAGAATGAACCGGACTATTATTGAACGTGCTAAGTGCATGTTGTTCGATGCTGAGATTGATGATAGCTATTGGGCTGAAGCTTGCAACATGGCAGCATATATAATCAATCGAAGTGTTTGTTTAGCTTGGAAAGACAAGACAACCGAAGAAGAAGTATGGTCAGGAGTGAAAGTAGACTTGTCAAATCTGCGAGTTTTCGGATCAAGAGTAATGGTACACATTCCAAAGGAGAAACGGAAGAAACTAAACCGAAAATCTTGTGAGATGATTTTTGTCGGTTATGACAGCAATACTAAAGGCTATCGTTGCATTGATTTGAAGACCAAAAAACTAAGGATAAGTCGCGACGTAATATTTTATGAAAAATACGTATCAGCAGCCAACGTTATGAATCTTGCACAGGATGTAGAAGCAGTGAGGGTACAAGAAATATCAAAGCAACCAGCTGTAGAAAACCAAGGCTTGCAAGATGATTATTTTTTACACTTGGATTCAAACCAAATTTTTTGTAATGAGAGTACTCAAAATGAATCTGAAATTGGAAGGATCCAGAGCACAACTTCAGAATGCGTTGGTAACATTAATGAAGATGAACAGATATCGGGATTACGTCGATCAGAGCGTGTGCCAAAAGCCAGAAAGTTTGACGGATATGTAACTTACTTATCAAGAGAAAGAAATGACGATGATGATCCACTCTCATACAATGAGGCAATGACTTGCGATGATTCAAACTTTTGGAAAGACGCCATGCAAAGTGAAATAGAATCACTTCGTGAAAACCAGACATGGAATTTGGTTGAACTTCCAAAGCATCATAATACATTAAGGGCGAAGTGGGTTTTTGTCAAGAAACGTGATGAGGAAGGTAAAATCGTCCGACATAAAGCAAGATTTGTTGCCAAAGGTTGTAACCAAAAATATGGAATCGACTATAATGAAACATTTTCTCCAGTTGTTAGGTATGCAACCATTCGATATTTAATGGCACTTGCTGTGCAACGAAACTTGAAAGTTGACCAAATGGATGTTGTCACAGCATTTTTGCAAGGTGATCTTCATGAAGAAATTTATATTCAACAACCACAAGGATTTGACGATGGCACAGGACGAGTATGTCGATTAAAGAGAGCTATATATGGGCTTAAGCAAGCTGGAAGACAATGGAATCTTAAACTTGACGGAGTATTGAAAAGTTTTGGATTAACTAAATCAAAAATGGATCCATGTATATACTTTGATATAAAGTTAAATCTTATCGTTTCAATCTACGTCGATGATTTTTTGATATTTTGGAAAGAAGAATCCATTTTAAAGAAACTTAAAAACGCTTTGAGTTCTTCTTTCAAAATGAAGGACATGGGACCTGCAAAGATGTGCTTGGGCATTCGCATTCAACAATCCAATGAAAAAATTGAATTGGATCAAGCTGCGTATATTAAAAAAATCTTACAACGATTCAATATGGAAGAGTGTCGTCCAATGTCAACCCCTAGTGATCCTAATCAAAAATTATCAATTAATATGGTAACTGAGAATCCACAAGATAAGGAACAATTGGATAAAATTCCGTATCAAGAAGCAGTTGGTAGTTTACTTTTTCTGGCTCAATGTACTAGGCCTGATATTGCATTTGCTGTTAATGATGTTAGTCGCTTTAATTCCAATTTTGGTTTGGCGCATTGGAAAGCTGTGAAACGAATAATGCGATATTTGAAAGGAACCATCGAATTAAAGCTTACGTACAAAAAAGGAAATTTTCAAGAGTTACACGGCTACAGCGATGCTGATTGGGCATCTGATGTCGATAAACGAAGATCATGTACTGGATACGTTTTTAAAATGTCAAATGGAGCTATAACTTGGAGTAGCAAAAGACAACCAACTGTAGCGTTATCAAGTACTGAAGCTGAGTATATGGCTATGTCAGCAGCTATACAAGAAGCCATATGGATAAAACAACTATCTTGTGAACTTGGTTGGAAAGCAATTCATCCAATAAAATTATTGTGTGATAATCAAGGTGCAATGAAATTAGCTGAATCAGATGGATATCGTCCTCGATCAAAACATATAGATACACGGTACCATTTTCTACGAGAAAAAATAGAGGATAAAACAGTCGACATCTCATATGTTTCTTCAGACGAAATGGTTGCTGATAATCTGACGAAGTCAGTAGGTTCAGGTAAACACGATTTTTGCACTAAAAACATGGGACTATATTAAAAATTTGAAATTACTTTAAACTTATTTGCAAGTCTATGTTATTGTTAATTTTAAATATTTAATAAGTGAGGGTGTTGAAAATTATGTAGTACATTATGTACTTTAAATAATATACTTTGTTACTAATATGATTATTGTTCTTAGTATGATTTGTCACTATAAAATATTTTTTTATATTTGATGTGAAAATAAATTTTATTCTGTATTCTGCCTTTGCAATAGAAGCTGCGTTCTATTATTTTACAATAACTACAAATCCCCCATCAAAACCAATCCGCTGCGCTTCTTAAAATAATCCCAATATTTTTGAAATTTGTATTTCATGTGCAATAGACTAAAATGCTTTACAACCAAACAAAATATATTTTTCACATTATTTTTATATGACTACACTATCTTACAATAAATTATCACAATATCTTAATAAACATAAATATACTTTATTTATCATTCACCACAAAAATAACCATTTGCGATGAATAAAAAGAAGCAACATCAATCCCAGCTTCTGGAAAAATGTTATTCCATGATGAAATGGTCCATAGTAGTGGTTCAAACGTCCATGTTTCAAGTGTGTATCTCTGTGATGATGATTTTTACAACAGCAACTTTTCCCACAATGATAGATACTCGTACAGCGATAGCAAACATTTTCACACCGATTATGATGAGTTAAGAATTTATGATGCCGGTTTCTTGGATTGTCTAAGCAACAAAATTTACAGCTCCAATGATCGGTGGCGGTGCGCCAGTTATTGTTTAAAAGAAAGAACATTTTTTAAATTATTTTTCTTGTGTCACTTCGCCCTTCGGAATTTATCGGAACACTAAATTGATTTGAGATAGCTGGTTGTGCTTTTAAAACGAAATTACAACTCGAATTTGATTGAGTGTTTTGTTTTCTACGTGCGTGTTTGGATGGATCATTGATTTGAGTTAAAAATAAATGTTTGAGTGGTTTTAGTAATATGTATGGTGTATTGAAAATGACGATAGTAAATTGCGTCATTTTTTTCCAGCGTTTTATCTGTTCATATAAAAATTATTAGATCTTTTGTTAACTGTTTTGCTTTTTTTTCGATAAAACAGCAATTTCCAAATAAAACTCAATAATTGTGTCCTATATGAAATGAAAACACTTATCTTCACCATCTCATCCAAATTGGACGATAAGTAGAGAAGGACCGATATAAAAAAATAATAAAGAAAGAGCGAGAACACAGTTATACTTCCCATAAACTTGCTATAACTTTTTGACAACTGTTAGAGTCATATGTTCTCGTTGTCACTTTCGATTAATAATGATTGTCTTTTGACTTAAAGTATCGCTAATTAGAAAAATGAATACAAAAAAAAAGAAAAGCCATGAGTCTTCTATCAGCTTCATTTATTTTTGAAGAACCTAAAGAGCCCCGCCAAAAAAAAAGGGACAAATGTAATTTGGGTACAACCGTATCTTAAGCAAAGAGATGTGGATGGAGACTTCGTCTGCATATTTGGTGGATTTCGTGCTGCTATTTATTAACAAATGCTTGTTTTATTATGTAAACGTTTTTTAAATTTTGCTTCGGCTTTTTTGTTTTTGACAAACAATTTTTTTGTTGACAGTTCAATCTCAACAAATTAAAGTGCAAACGAAAACGCTATAATAAAGATGAACATATTCGTCTTCACTATAAATTTTAAGCTGTACGACTCGTACTTCCTATAATCTGCATCCATGAAGACGTCTGCATTTTAAAGTGGCTTTACATGGAGCTGCAACAAATTATAGTGCAGACGACAAAACAACAACAACAATCATAGCGCAGACGATGAAGATGGACATGTTCGTCTTCACTATAATTTTCAAGCTGCATCCATAATTTTCCTATAATCTGCATCCATGAAGTCGTCTGCATTTTGGCCTTCCTTCTCTATCACACAGGTTTGATTAATATATTTTGCATATTCTTTTTTTGCAGACCATGGCTTGCAGCGCCATGTAAAGCCACCTTTAATGTATGTTGTGTGAACATAAAATGATCCGCTGTACTGATATCGTACGGTTGAATTAAAGATGTCGTCCTAAATTTTGACACTTCTACTTTCATGAAACCTCAAGGAAATCAAGTCGGTACAATCTATGATTGCATCGTGTTATCCTTGATTCAAACCATTGCTGGTTAAAATTTCCAAGCAGTCGTTTGAGCTACCTCAGTTTGGGGATTACTCGCCAAGTTTTTCTCCTCTTGGCCTCCTCTTCGCTTTGGATGTGACTTTCGATCACACTTCCACTTATGCACCAATAGGGTTGTTTTACTTATTGGGGTGTTTTTGTCCCTATTTTATCTAACCTTCGTGTTCACAATGAAAGTAAACCTTGTTCTCGCAAAGGGTGTTCAGAAACTCTACAGTTAGAGAGATTGTACCCCTGCCTGACATCGATGATTCTCTGGGTATCTTGTCCTACATTGCCTCCGCAGTTTTAGTGTTATTGTGGTGACAGATTTGACATTTCCGTACAGAAGCTTTGTTTGCAGCCTTTTGGAAGGTCTCATCAAATATTCCTTATGATGTCCAAAAACAGTGAGTTGAGGTGACGCATAATTTTTGTAGACTCATGGCGCTGCTTCCAATTTTTTGATTTGATTTTTCAAAAACAAAACAAAAATGGTTGTCTGTAAAGTCGATTTACGAACGATAATTTTACTTGATAACCTTTCTACGGAACGTGGCAAATACGGAACGTGACAATTTTTTGTGCGTGCAGCCAGTGCTCATCAATTAAAAAGACGTAATCACGTCAAAAGTAAACAAAACAAAAAAAAAAAACAAAATGGAAACCTTTGCTTCATTGCTTCGCTACACAAATGGTAGCCCTTACGTATATTTTCTTTTGACGTGATAAAGTCTTATAAATCGATGAACGCCGGCTAAACGCACGAACAATTTGTAACTTTACGAAAATGTCACGTTCCTTAACCGTCACGTTCTGTAGTTCCGTAGAAAGGTTATCACGTTAAATTATTGTCCGTAACCCGACTTTAGAAACAACAATTTTTTTTTTTTAGTGTTGAAAACGCCAAGTTTGGTTGGAAATATATTAATGGAGCACACAACCTACCTTATAAAGTTTAATGAAAATCCTTTGCAGCCGGCGAGGGAGAAACTTGCTTGCAAATTTTAAGTTTCATTTTGGTGTTCCACAAAATACCAAAGCAGATACTACGTAGGTTCGAGGTTTGGCACCGGCCTCCCCGTATATGCCAATGCCCCTAATCGACGGGCCTTTTTTGTTTACTTAAAACTGTAAGTGCCTGACTTGCAAAAACAGAACCACTCAAATTATTTCTAACAATGATAACATATATACCAGCTGATTTTTTCTTATCCATTAAAACCTGCTTAAAAAAATGATGCAATTATGCACTCAACGCTAGTAAATATTTTATATTATTTTCACCACTCCTTACATTTCTTAATCAGCACGGTGATAATGAGTTTTTTACGCATATACACAATATATGAGTCAAGAAATCACCACCAATGCTGAAAATATCTATTTGATAAGATAATCAACCAACGAATCGACGCGACGCGACGCCCGCCGACGAAGTATAGCGAGTTGAAGTAATGTTAATCCATTAGAACGCTCACTCAATCCAGGGAGGCAAACAAACTAAAATTTGTTTAAATAGCAGAAACTAAATTATTTTTACTCAGTTAAGCAAATTACTACAAAGTGAGAACATCAAATTTAAAAAAAAAAATCTATAGCTAAGTGATATGGCACCTCAAGAAAACGTAAATAGTGGCCCTGACGGCTTGGTGAATCCCAGAGAAGGAAATAATAGATTACATCGCCACCATGGATTCTTCGCTCATCATGATCAACAAAAAGTCGGAGGATGTCACGGGCATCACCATAGCTCCGCACCTCAAGAAAACATAAACAGTGGACCTAACGGTTGGGTGAATCCCAAAGAAGGAAATAATAGATTCCATCGCCACCATGGATTCTTCGCTCATCACCATGAACATCAAGTTGGTCATCATCATGGCTTCGCAGCCAAAGGACATGGGCATGGAGATTGTCATCAACACTTTCGACCTCTAAACAATCAAAATGCACCAAATCAGCATCATCATGGACACCATCGCCATCATGGACCACCATGCTTTCTTTGGAATTCAAGGAAAGTCCCCGAAGATAATAGCTTCGGACCACCTAACTCAATTCAAATGCATACCAATTGGTGGTGAATGATCAACCAAATCAAGTTAACAATAAATTGATAAAAATGGAGTCGTACATTATGGAAAACTATTTAAAATTTAGAAATCTAAGAAAATAAAATATAAATTAATTTTAAAATCAATTTGTTTTGTTTTTAATTCTTTTGGAAAAAAACAGAGAGGTTTTCCTTCAAAAAGTTATTGTTTATGCCAAACAGATTTTCTTAATTTGTATCAAAATGACAATCGATTTGAAAAGGGTTTCATAGAATTTATACTTTCTCTTCCAACTCTCGTAAACGGCATTGCAGATCTTGATCAAATTTACACCGAATTATGCTCATCATTGTCTGTTTTACATTATATTACATTACACTACATTACATAACATTACATTACAATGTAATCTACTCCGTAGATTAATCAACGAAGTGAAGACTAACTTAAAAGCACTGACAATTAAGGACATCGGCTCAAGACAACACAAGACAATAACACGAAAGAGAGAGAGACAGACAGAACAGAAGATAGAGGAACACACAAACCTATGCCAACAGCTCGCAGTTATTAGTTTTTGTAGGTCCACCATCTAACGACTAACCATGATGCTTGATTTCGCTGATCTATCGGGAAGTGGTGCTTTATCAGAGTCAAGGCCGTTGACTTTTTTGTTTTATTTTCTTTGATGTTATTCAAAACAATGACAAAAAATGTTTGTCTCCAAATTTTGACAGCAATTTAGAGGATCAGCTTTTGCAACATACTAATAGCACTTTGCATTATTTTCGCTCGGGGAACGACTGATTTTGAAAACCAATGGAACAAGCAAAATTTCTTCTGCTAAATTTTGACACAATTTCTATTCGCACGAATCAGTCTTACAAGTTTTGCCTATGTCAAACTGATGTGCTCTGCCCGATTCGTGGTACAAAGGGACCAAGACTTTTGGCAATGCTGCATGCCATAGATACTTCTTACTATATATTCTGTGGCTGAAATTTGAGTAAGATATGAATATGTGAATGGATTCTGACTTCAAATCGAGAAGTGAAATTCTTTTCTCAGAATCATCAGAAATGTCACTTTTTTAAAAATATAAAGTACTTTTAAATATATAAAGGGTGTTTTTTAAACTTGTGGTTTTCAAGAAGAAATAATAAAACGCATATAATTTAATGTTTTGGCCAAGAATGTAGTTTTATTATAAAGATAAGGGTTTGCCATTATGTTTTAAAAATGATTTCGGGAAGGTGGCCGCTGCGGCTGGCTCGAATAAATTCCTGGGCGATTGTGTCCACCGAATATTGGACGCAGCGCGCGAACCGAACTATTATTATAGTAATACATTTGTACGATTTGCAAATGAAATGGCAAACCAAACTGATCATAAATCAAGTGAAAGCTGTCAAAAAGACCAACTCCAAAAAAAGTGTTGCCAGATTGAACACGTCTAAAAAAAAACACCCTTTATCTTGATATTATACCATTAGCTGTCATTTTGAAGTTTTAAGCTTAAAGATGTCGTTGTTTTTTGGTGAAATCTTGCATTTCCAAATCCCTTTAATGTAGGGGGAAGTTTACAAATGTGGTATGAAAGGAGGATGGGCAAATTGGTCCAACCCACCAACAGAAACAAGATATACGTCGTTGGAAAGGTCTTGTCGAGTACATCAATCTTTAGTATGGGCATCCAGCTCTAAACAATGGGAGAGCTGAGATAATGGTCAAACTATGATGCATTTTTCAAAGTTAGCTATGGTTTGGTATCAATAACTTAAAGCAACAATATGTATGTCGTTGAAAAGGTGTGCACAAGGCGACGATTTTTTGCTATGGGCACTCAAGTCTATGTCAAAAGGCATCTGACATAATGCACTTAATTCATTTCTATCTTCTGAGTAACTTAACATTGTTTTGGTAATGTTAACCAACAGATATAAAATATACGTCGTTGGAAAGGTGTTTTTGAGTACATCAAACTTTAGTATGGGCACCAAGCTCTAAACAATGGGAGAGCTGAGATAATGGACATTGAAAATTGCCCTTTTTCTACTGCACCGTTGCATTTTCTTATTCTACCATCAACAACCAAAACAAAAATAGTATTGGAAAGATCTGTTCAAGTCCAATATTTTTTGATATAGGCATCAAGTTGTAATCCATATCAGACCAGAGATAAAAAATATTGTTAATTAGTCTTTTTTGGGTGCATCCTGGTACTGACCTTCCTCCATACCAACAGAAATGAGATGCATATCGTTAGAAAGGTCTTCTCGAGTACATCAAACTTTGGTATGGGCACAAAGCTCTAAACAATGGGAGAGCTGAGATAATGGACATTGAAAATTACCCTTTTTCTACTGCACCGTTGCATTTTCTTATTCTACCATCAACAACCAAAACAAAAATATCATTGGAAAGATCTGTTCAAGTCCAATATTTTTTGATGTGGGCATCAGGTTGTAATCCATATCAGACCAGAGAAAAAAATTATTGTTTATCACTCTTTTTTGGATGCATCCTGGTACTTACCTTCCTCCACACCAACAGAAATGAGATGCATATCGTTAGAAAGGTCTTCTCGAGTACATCAAACTTTGGTATGGGCACCAAGCTCTAAACAATGGGAGAGCTGAGATAATGGACATTGAAATTAGCCTTTTTCTACTGCAACTGCATTTTCTTATTCTACCACCAACAACCAAAACAAAAATATCATTGGAAAGATCTGTTCAAGTCCAATATTTTTCAATGTGGGCATCAAGTTGTAATCCATATCAGACCAGAGATACAAAATATTGTTAATTAGTCTTTTTTGGGTGCATCCTGGTACTGACCTTCCTCCATACCAACAGAAATGAGATGCATATCGTTGGAAAGGTATTCGAGAGTAAATATTTTTTTAATATGGGCACTAAGCTCTTAACCATGGGAGAGCTGAGATACTGTACATAGTTAAATACAATACTCAGTCTCAGCTTAAGTTTGAATACTTCCTTCACTTTAAATATTTTTGGCGCATCACCGTCGAGGAATATGTCAAACGCTTACACAAATATACGCGTAGTTCCAGAGCTCAAGTTGGAATAAAGTCTCGTCTGCTTAGTAAGTGTATGTTTAAAAATAGATTTTATATATACACTTACCTTTTCAACAACATAAAGCTAATTTCAATGTCCATTATCTCAGCTCTCCCATTGTTTAGAGCTTGGTGCCCATACTAAAGTTTGATGTACTCGAGAAGACCTTTCTAACGATATGCATCTCATTTCTGTTGGTATGGAGGAAGGTCAGTACCAGGATGCACCCAAAAAAGACTAATTAACAATAATTTTTTTCTCTGGTCTGATATGGATTACAACCTGATGCCCACATCAAAAAATATTGGACTTGAACAGATCTTTCCAATGATATTTTTGTTTTGGTTGTTGATGGTAGAATAAGAAAATGCAACGGTGCAGTAGAAAAAGGGTAATTTTCAAAGTCCGTTATCTCAGGTCTCCCATTGTTTAGAGCTTGGTGCCCATATTAAAAAACCTTCCATTTGCAAAGACCTTTCCAACGACGTATGTCTTGTTTCTGTTGGTGGGTTGGACCAAATCCCATACAAAATTGCCCATCCTCCTTTTAGCTGAAATCTATGATTTTGTTTTGGTGGAAACCTTTCAAAAAAAATTTGGGAATATTAAATTGGCTTTTGAGTTTTGTTTTGGAAATATGTGGGAACCGGAAAGAAAATGAAAGTAGAACTCAAAAACAATTTTCCTGATGTGATGACTTCCCCAATAAAAATTAAGTCAATTTGTATCGTTGTATTTCAAACATTCGAATTGGGATAAGACAACGCAGATAATCTTGTCATCTGTTACATATTGGTTCATGTCCGGCTTAATTCTATTTTTGTCTCTCTCTCCTCTTATTTCGGGAGACTTAATTACCGAGCTTTAAGACCTTTAGTGAAAACAAATAAATGGCCGAACATTTCCTTATCCATTTTATGCACATTTCTTACAGATACGTCCAAAATCTACCAGGTAACGACCAATGCTGTGATTGTGGTTCTCGCAATGATGTAACATGGATAAGTTTAAATTTTGGTGTTCTCGTCTGCATCCAATGTTCGGGTGTTCATCGAGATCTTGGTGTACATCATTCAAGAATACAAAGCTTAACCTTAGACAACTTAACAACAGCGAATTTATTGATTGCTCGTGCAATGGGTAATAACACACTCAACGAGATTATGGAAGCAACTTTAGGGAAAGGAAAACTTTCACCAGATAGCACAATGTAAGTCTCTTTTTATATTACTTGGACTTGTACATGATGTTGTTAACATAATAAATGCTTTTTCGAGTGTTTTTAGTATTAAATTAATTGAAAATTCATTTATTCACTCCTAGACGAAGTTCATTCATTTGTTTATATGATATTTATTGCAATACTGAATTTCAAAACTGGTTCATTTTATTTAATAATTCATTCATTAATTCTTTCATTACCTACTTCATTCATTCATTCAATTATTCATTCAATCAATTCATTCGATCATTCATTCCTTTATTCATTTATTCATTCATTAATCCATTCATTACCTACTTCATTCATTCATTCGATCATTCATTCCTATATTCATTTATTCATTTATTCATTCATACGATCATCACTACTTTATTCATTCATTCCTTCATTCAATCGTTCATTCCTTCATTTATTGATTTATTCATTCATCAATTCGTTAATTGATTCATTGATTAATTCATACAGCCATTCATTTTATTTCATTCAATAAGTTATTTCTTTGATTTATTTAATTCATTATATTTGTTATTGTGCAGGGAACAACGTTATGACTTTATCCGCGCCAAATACGTCGCAAAGCGCTACGTAATGCGAACATGCGCCGATGACAATGACCTCCGATGTGATCTTGAACAAGCCATAGTAAACGCTGATATGAGCCAACTACTGCAAGTGTGGGCCGAAGGAGCCGATTTAACATGTTGTCTCCCATCATCCGACGACGGAGAGACTGCCCTCCACTTAGCCATTCTACGCGAAATGGGTTCCACATTGCATATTGTTGATTTTCTCATCCAAAATATGCCACCAAAGGGCCTAAATAAGGCAACAAATCCACCAGATATGATAGAAATGACCGGGAAAAATACTGCATTACATTTGTGTGCGCTTCATGATCGGCGTGAATGTTTGAAATTATTGTTGCGATCCGGAGCAGACTATGAACTTAAGAACTCGCAAAATAAAACTCCTTTAGATATTGCCAAAGATATGGGTCACAATGCGTGCCAGGAATTGGTAAACAAAATAGACACACAAACAAATTTCCAAGTTGTTGGAGTCATTAATCTATTTTTTTTTTCAGATTGAATGTGCCATAAGGAGAGAAAAGAGTGCTTTTGATCACATCAACACCGATTGGAATCTGCCAAATGATGATGGTTCAACTGATTTTTCAGATGATGATACAGTTATCGATGAACGTGTAAGTGAAGTAGATATAGCTATTACCAGTATCCATGATTACAATGCATCTTCTTTTTTCTTTAGAAATCACGTTCGCGACCACCAAGTTTTGCTGGAGGTGACTCGCCAATATTGCGTTCGCGTTCATCAACATGTGATTCAATACAAAGTGGTTCTAGTCCAATATCGAATTGTCCCAATCGACAATTTCAGTTGCCAACAACAACTGTACCCTTTAATCAGGCCGGAACAAGCCCGAAGCAGCACATCCCCATTGGGCAATATTTAGCTGGTGGTGGTTCTAGTCCTGGTTCAACAACGAGCAGTCAACGTGGTTGCCTTGGCCAGGGAGCAAGAAAATCTACTTCAACTGCAAATATGAACTCGTTAAAGAAACGAACAGCTCCTGCTCCGCCACCTGTATCCAACTCCTTCTACGGTACCTTACCCCATGCGCCTAGACATTCACAGAATTTCGATAACAATGACTCACGCACAGTCAACCATAAGAACCAATCAGAAGTGGTTTATAGCACGTTGCCACATTTACGTAGCGTCGACAGTGCACGGGGCACAATATACCATTGTGATAATAAAGTATACGAAAGATTCGAACCGATGATGGTACAACAGTCTAAAGCAACTGGTTTGCACGACACCGGCGGAGGTGGAGGTGGTGGTGGTGGTAGTGGTAGTGGAAGTGGAAGCAGTCAAAGTCTCATACAAATGACAACTTTTGGTCACAAACGCTCACCAAGTGGAGAATCTTTAAATAGACATTTAGCTGGAGCAAAGCTAGTCCTACCACCGACAGGAGAAATCCCCCAATTGAAGCATGTGGATAAGTCGCTTTCAAGACCGAAAATTCCTCCGCCAGGACCACCACATGGTAAATTCAAAAAATACTTATACAAATTAAAATAGTTTTGAAAAGTTTGAATTTTTTACAGAAAGAGAAATATCAAATGGACAATCAAATGAAAGTATTAGTTCAATGGACGAAGGACCAGTTGCACCACCAAGAAAGGTACATATTAAAGTTGCTTTGATTTATTTTATAGTTTGTTCCTATACATCCACAAACTGACTTATGTGTCTGGTGTAATCAAGATTAAAAACATTATTGCAGCCCGTGATGGAATATGTAAATAACTATAACCAGTCTCAAAAACTGGGTAACGAAAAGTAGCTATATTAAGGAACTTAATTAATTAATAGGTATGTCGACATTGTATTCATCGAGTTTGTTGAGCTCGAGTGTCCTTTTATTTAAACTCGTCGTATATGTGTCCATTTACTGCGGAATTTTACATATCGCTCGCTTAAAATGTCCAAAAAATTAGTTTTGTTTTAAAAATTTATAATATGTAATTGTTTTCCGAAACCTTAAAAAAAAAAACTTCCAAACTTTGCGTCTGAAAGTTTTGTAACAATGTTTTAGCCAGGCTTCAGCGTGTAGAGTGAAAAGTCTAGAAACCTAATCTACTTGACTTTTCTAGAAGCTGTAGGTGCAGTGGTGCGTTCGTTTTCTCCAGATGGTTCTTATGTCAAAATTTTGTGTTGAAGTGTCATGTTAGAGATTGTTCCGATTGTTACAATTTCATTTAAGAACGACTTTTGTTGTTCTGTCAAACGAAATTTAATGATAAAATTTGGGAAATGGATACAGAAGAAATAATTTTTGCATTAAAATCGGAATAATTATCTAATAATTCTTTTGCGAATGAAAAACAACCACAAATCTTTTTTAAAACTGATTCTTTGTCATGTTGGCTGATTTTGTCTCCTCGAGAATCAAGTACTTGATGACAAGATGAAATCTCTCTTGAATGAAGTAAGTTTTAAAGTAATAAAGGCACACAATCGAACTGTCTAGCACAAACATTTCACCTTTCTCTGACCGAACATGTTTGTGTATACATATGTTACGGTCAAAGCCCGATATCTAGTCAAACCTAGGATTGACTAGTCAATGCTCAACATTGACCAGCAGCGTTGGTCAAAGCCCGATGGATACTTTAGTTTCGAACTTTGACTGATGAGTTTTTAGTCAAACCTAGGTTTGACTAAACTGGTCGGCCAAAGTCCGAAACGAAATTATGATATTCGGACTTTGACCAAGGCACTGGTCAAAGTTAGAGGGAAAATATTGTTTGTATGTGTGAGAGAGGAAATTCTCTCAATTGAGATATCAATCAAATCAACCATGTTTTTTTTTTTGACATTTAACAAAAGTGTATTGTATTCCTTTCACTACTATTAGTCAGGGTAGTGAAATAGAGAAGGTGGCGGATGAGCCCATATAGGACCAACGGTAGCTCTCACATCCCCGTAGTGGGTTACTGACTCTGGATTTCTCCAGCTCCTTTTGTCTAAGGAGAGCAGCATAGGGCCTGGTCCCCCAGGTTGGGGGTTGTGCGTCGGGGTAACTTCCATACCACGTAAAAAAACTAATAGTTCCGAAACAACCAATTGCCTCGGATATGGATGACCCTACTGATGACGACCCTAGCAAACGAAACAAGGACAACGAATTTCGGTTCTGCACGTGGAATGTCCGGACCCTTAACAGACCACGTGCAGCCGAACAATTAGTGGAAGCCCTAGATGGTGTCAAAGCCGACATCACAGCCATCCAAGAAGTGCGATGGGATGGTGAAGGCACAAGGAGGATGAAAAACTGTGACATCTACTACGGCAAGTGCTACAGGACTAGAAAACAGCGGCTATTTGGATGCGGATTTGTGATAAGAGGAAGGCTTAGGCAAGAAGTCTTGGGGTTTCGTGGCATAAGCGAACGCATTGTCACAATCCGCATTAAATGCAAATTCAGCAACATCTCGCTAATCTGCGTCCACGCCCCCACGGAGGAAAAAGATGACACGACCAAAGAAGAATTCTACGATCTTCTCGAGAAGACGTATGATGAATGCCCGAAGTACGACACTAAGTTTATTCTTGGTGGCTTCAACGCCAAAATCGGAAAGGAGGGTAACTTTGGCTCGACAGTCGGAAAGCATAGCCTGCACGACAACACTTCCGGTAATGGGCACAGGCTAATCAACTTTGCTGCGGGGCGAAGTGTCATCTTAGCTAGCACATACTTCCCACACCTCAATATACACAAGGGGACCTGGCGGTCTCCTGATCAAAATACTGTCAACCAAATTGATCACATTGCGATTGATAGCAGACATGCGTCCAGTGTCATGGATGTCCGCACTTTCCGAGGGGCCAACATAGACTCGGACCACTACCTTGTTGTAGCTAAAGTGCGAATGCGGATCTCCACCAGACCGCAGAATCGAACATCCACTGTGAGAAAGTTTGATGTTGCGAAGTTACAATCGCAAGAGACCGCCACAACCTTTGCCAATCATGTCTCCTCTTATCTCTTGACAAGCCCGGTGCCTGAGCCAAACCCAGAGGCACAGTGGCAACATTGCAAAATGGCCATCAAAACCGCTGCCACGGATGTTTTGGGTTTCATTAGGCGACCACAACGAAACACCTGGTTTGATGATGAGTGCAGGCTCGCACACTTGGCCAAAGACGAAGCCTATCATGCAGTTCTGAATGCCAGAACTAGAGCTGCCAAGAGCGCTTCCCGTGCGGTTTACCAGCAAAAGAGGAAAGAGGAACATCGGCTTTTCAGAAGAAAAAAAAGAGAACTGGAAAAACGATTGGTTGAATCTATTGAGGGGTGCTACGGCAGAAGCAATGTTCGAAAATTCTACCAAAGGGTAAAGCATTCGTCCAAGGGTTACAAAGCCCGAGCGGAAGCATGTAGAGACGAGGGTGGGAATGTCGTTGTAGATACACAGTCGGTGCTGAGAATTTGAAAAGAACACTTCTGCAGACTGTTAAACGGCGAAGACAACCAACTAATCGCTGTCAGGCAGAATGATCCATTCGATTTGGATGATGAAGAACAAAATTCCCGTCCTCCCGACCAAGAAGAAGTTCGGATAGCAATATCTAAACTAAAGTCCAACAAGGCTACTGGAGCTGATGGCCTTACGGCTGAACTCTTCAAAGCAGCATTGTGTGCCCTATCCACAAGAAAGGAGATACTCTAAGCTGCGCCAACTACAGAGGTATAAGTCTCCTAAATGTCGCCTATAAAATCTTGTCGGCCATTCTGTGTGAACGTCTGAACCCTTTCGCACGTGAACTGATTGGCCCCTATCAGTGTGGTTTCAGGCCCGGTAAGTCAACCGTTGACCAAATTTTCACACTTCGGCAGATTTTGGAAAAGACCCCAGAATTCCAGATCGATACTCACCACCTCTTTATCGATTTTAAAGTCGCCTATGACAGCGTAAACAGGAACGAGCTATACAGAGCCATGTCAATTCTTGGCATCCCTGCCAAACTCGTTCGATTGTGCAGGATGACTATGGAGAACTCGCGCTGCTCCGTCAAGGTTGGTAAGAACACCACCGACTCATTTAATGTCGAGAAAGGCTTACGACAGGGTGACGCGCTGTCATGTAACCTCTTCAACATCATTCTTGAGGCAATCGTACGCAACTCGCATGTCAACACCAGCGGTACGATTTTTTTTAGATCCGTTCAATTACTTGGCTATGCTGATGACATTGACATTATTGGAAGAACGAAGCGCGCTGTCAGTGGAGCATTCGCAAGTATTGAAGTGGAAGCGGCTCGAATGGGTCTGGCTGTAAATGAAGATAAACCAAAGTATATGCTGTCCTCGGGTGAAGTAGATCATCACCGTAGGCTCGGACAAAACGTCACAGTGGACAGATATAACTTTGAGGTTGTCAAGGACTTTGTCTATTTGGGTTCCACTATAACCTCTCAGAACAACATCAGTGAAGAGATCGGTCGAAGAATCACTCTTGCCAATCGCTGTTTCTTCGGGCTAAGAAGGCATCTTAGTAGTAAAGCCCTCTCTCAAAGGACCAAGAAGACACTATACAAGACCCTTATCATCCCAGTCCTGCTGTATGGGGCAGAAGCGTGGACACTGACACAATCGGATGAATACAGGCTGGGGTGCTTTGAGAGAAAGATTCTTCGGGTGATATTCGGGCCTGTACGTATCAATGGAGTATGGAGGAGAAGATTCAATGACGAACTGTACGGGCTATACAGCGACATTGACTTGGTTAAGAAGCTGAAAATTCAGCGGTTTAGATGGCTGGGTCATGTGGAGCGTATGGACGAAAACGCTCCTGCCCGACGAGTCTTCAATTCCAACCCGGAGGCCCGACGCAGTTCTGGAAGACCCCATCTAAGGTGGCGGGATCAAGTGGTAAACGACCTCAACCAACTTGGTGTGCGCAACTGGAGGCCACTGGCTAGGGAGCGGCCTAGCTGGCGAGGAATGTTGGTTGAGGCCGTGGTCTACAATGGACTGTCTGCGCCACCTTAAGTAAGTAAGTAAGTATTGTATTCACAATAGAATATTAAGCCTCACCTCTATTAGAAATATTTATTTCGGGCATGACAGATATTATTTCTAAAGTTTTATATTTGTATCTAATTGGAATTGAAATGATTTTGCCAAGTAAATCACTTCGTTTAATTTTTTTAAATTAATAAAAAGAAATAAATATTTCTAATAGAGGTGATGCTTAATATTCTATTGTGATAATACACTACCTTTTTGTTAAATGTCAAAAAAAACATGCTTGAAATGATTGTTATCTCAATTGAGAGAATTTCCTCTCTCACACCATACAAACAATATTTTCCCTCTAACTTTGACCAGTGCCTTGGTAAAAGTCCGAATCTCATAATTTCCCGAAACTGAAGTATCCATCTGGCTTTGACCAACGCTGCTGGTCAATGTTGAGCATTGACTAGTCAAACCTAGGTTTGACTAGAGATCGGGCTTTGACCGTGACATATATATTCCATTTTTATTTTATTTCATTTGAAATTATTTAGGGTTTTGCAATAAAAGGTGTTATTTGTAAATTTTAATAATTTCAATGCGTTGTTGAAGCGTGCATCGTTCCAATTTTATTTATGTCAAGAAATTACAGCTTCAAAAGTGGGGTAGGGCGGGACTAGTTGGACCACTTTTTACTTGAAGTTTCATAATTATCAAACTATTCATAGTACAACCGCAGAAGAATAATGCTGCCTTAAATGGAGCAAGCCCAAGTGACCCAACTTGTCTCTAGATGAGGGCAAGTTTGGACCAGTATTTAGGGTTAGCTGGACCCAGACCTGAAAAGTGAAAAGAAAAATGTTCTATAAAGGAGAACAAGTCAAAACTTGGTTGCTTATATGAAACCACGATGCAAGTGAAATTTTTTTTCGGATCATTAGCATTTTTGGTTTTCACATTTTTTACCCGTTTATTTGACTCACTAGCTGTATCGGTGTCCATCGCGATCAAGTGAACAACAATATTTACATACATACACTGATCAAAACACACACATACCGTGGAGCACGTGCACGAAAGAGTGAGAATAGGGGAAAGGGGGCACATTTGAACACTTTTTGGTTCCAACTGTCATAAAAACCTATTTTTTGAACTATTGACATATAACATAATTTAACTCTTAGAAATGGATATAAACTTTAGTTTGAGTCTATAAATTAGGTATATTTTTAAAATGATTTCAATTTATTATTATTTTTGAAATCAAGCAAGTAATTATGTTTAAATGTGCGACATACGTGGGGCAGCTTTAAACAAGGCTGGGGCACTTTTGAACGGCAGTTTTTCTTATTGTTTTTATTTGTAAATAAGACAAAAGATTGTTTTTTAATTAAACATGCTTTATTTTGTTGATAACAAAGCCAAAAACTTAACATTGACGACTTTAATAATTATAATAGTAATATTATTAACTTTATTCATAAAATATTATAACGAAGGTAACAAACATAAGCAGAACAAAATAAAGGGTTTTTTAGACGTGTGGTTTTCAAGAAGAAATAAAACATATAATTTAATGTTCTGGAAAAGAATTTATTATATTATAAAGATAAGGGTTTTTCAATATGTATTTTTTAAAAATGATTTAGGTTAAGTGGCCGACGCGGCTAGCTCGAATAAATTCATGGGCGATTTTGTCGACCGAATATTGGACCGAACCATTATTTTCGTTATAAATTTGCACGATTTGCAAACGCTTTTCAGAATGTTCATTATGAAATGGCAAACCCAGTTGAGCATAAATCAAAAGACAGCTGTCAAAAAGACCAACTCCGAAAAAAGTATTGACAGATTGAAAACCACCAGTCTAAAAAAAAAAACACCCTTTTTAATAAGGAGCGATAGGAACTAGAATTCACAAATAACTTTAAGAAAAAAATAAATCAATTATGAACCGCATTCAAAAATTTACCTTTACATTAACATGTTTAAATGTGCCCCGCCCTGCCCTGCCCAAGCATGCCACGTCATAGAAAATTTTGCATACAAAATAACTTTTAAGTATTTATAAAAAAAATTTCCAGATGAACGCTTGCCTCCAATAAAATTTGTTTACGTATAAACACTCACAAAAAAATGTGTACTCTCTTAAAAAAAAATTTAAAAAAAATTAGAATATCAGAACAAAATCGTTCACATGGAACTCCTTTCAGGCGGCTACTGAAAAGACTAGCGACGGTTTAACAAAACAGTATTGCCAAGTGAAAAATGTCTTATTTGGTTCGGAAATAATTTTTAAATATGATTTATTAGAACTGTTCAAAGGTACTGCGTGTTCAAAGATTCCCCGCCTCTCCCCTATTTATGCTGCACGTTCAGCTGATGCGAGCTATGTATCGGCGCCGCCATATTTTGACATGCGACAGGTGAACGAAAAAATTTGAGTCGATGGAAAAAAAGTTTAATTTTAAAAATTTAAGAAATAATATTATTTAAACCAGTCCAACAAACAACAAAAAATTTACATGGGCAGGAAAAATGGAACAGGCTAGAAACTGGATATCTTAAAACTGAGACAATATATCAAATTTATTTGAACGAATTTACAAGGGTTATTATTTCTCTAAAAAACAAAGACCTAAACAAAGTTTCTATTGTTAGTACTAACACCACAATTACTGTTAACGTGAGTCAGGTTACACCAAAGTAAGCCTTTTCTTAAATCCCCAAAAAATGAAATCAAAATTGGAGATAGGCCTTTACTGAGAAACGATTTTTTTCTTAAAATATACCCAAAAATAATGCCCTAAAATATTGCCTACGAATAAGGGGACACCCTGTATTTAAAAATGGTTTGAAAAATGTAATCTGTATTCCAAAAACTTCATCTTAAATTGGCAACGGTACGCGGTTGTACATCAGGAAAGCGATGTTGCCAAACGGTCTTTGTATTTTGTTTTTGGGCCGAAAAACAAATCGATAAACATTGTTTATTAAATCGCTCTATGTACTGAGTTCGATTCCATTCAAATAAATCACATTGAAATTTCAAATATCTGCATTTTATTATTACTCTGGAGTTTATCTGAAGGCGTTAAATTGGGGTGAGACAAAATTCGCCGGGTTTTAGAATCATATTAGAAACACCATTGTTTCTATCCCAGTGACGCGGAGTGTATATTACTTTCAAATTTTTTTTTACTAAATGTATTTTTTAAAACTTAGAAAAAAATACCATCTTCAATAATTCATTCTTACTTCGCGTGAATTCAAAAGTATATTGATACGTCATGTTTTTGTTGCAGCGTAAAGCTGGAAAATTAAAGAAAATATCCAGTCCTAGTGAAGAAACGGTATTTATAATAAAAACAGTTGTGATGATGCAATTATATATTTTTTTTTAACAAAATGTGCAAAGTGTGTGCGTTTTTTTTTTTTCATTTTACTTCATATATATTGCAATACTAATTTTAATCATAGAAAAATAAATTGCATTTATTGACATAACATTCAGCTGCTTAACATCGTCTTTGAAATATATATTTTATGTGTGGTTTTCCTCTTTGTTTCAAAAATATCCGTTTTAGAAAAACCTAACCCAAGAAAAAATATTTGTATTTTGTATTTATTTTGCAGTTACTCAATCAAAATTACACCGAATATGAACCATGGATGTCAGAAATGGATTCGTCTGGAGGACTCGACCATTCTGCTGATTCGAATATCTCATCGATAGACAATGATCGACTTAATGCATCACCAGACAGTAATCAAAAGGGAAAACATTATAATAATTACGTAAGTTAAAAATTTAAAACATTCATGTTGATATACGATTTTCATTTTTAAAACGAATAAAGTGCACGACTGAGTCGCACGAACTTGCTCTAATGTGTTACAGTGGTCTTAGGGCTTGAAATTTTGGAGACAAAAACATTGAACAAATCATATGAAATGTTAATCACTTTAAAACCAAATTTTTTTTTGGGAAAAAAAAAGGAAACTATCTGATTCCTTTTACTGTTTTGAATTTTTAGAAAAAAATTCTAAATCGTTCGACCAGTTTTTTTTGAAGAACTTTTCAATGACATATTCAAAATTTGTTTGACTAGGCCAATTTCTAGCACTTTGTAGTTTTTGTCAGAAAAATTAAATTTTAAAAGAATTGAACAAATCGTTTTTGATAAAGTCTGTATATCCAGTATAAATATACAGGGTGTTTTATTAGGCGTGTGATTTTCAAGAAGAAATAAAACGCGTATAATTTAATTTTAGGCGAAGAATTTAGCTTTATTATAAAGGTAAGGGTAAAGCCATTATGTTTTAAAAATGATTTCGGGAAAGTGGCGCCGCGGCTGGCGATTATGTCGACCGAATATTGGACGCAGCGCGAACCGATCCATTATTTTGGTAATAAATTTGCACGGTTTGCAAACGTTGTTCAGGAGTAAGTCTATTCATTATGAAATGGCAAACCAAACTGAGCATAAATCAAGTGACAGCAGCTGTCAAAAATACCGACTCCGAAAAAAATATTGCCAGATTGAAAACCACATGTCTAAAAAAAACACCCTTAACATAGTTTCAACAAGTATTATAGTTATCCTTGAGCACTATTTATTATTAACGTCGTCGGTGTCGTATAGTTTTTCGTCTTGTGAGGCTTTGTCAACCAAATGTTTAACTATCCGACATGACCGTTTCTTCAAAAAAAGTGATTCCAATAAACATTTTCTTCTAACCCCTATCACAAAGCATTTCAAAGCTATAAAGAAAAACAAGACAATTGGTTCACTTGGGCGTATACTTGTTATTTTTTTATTTTTATTTTAAAGTATTCTCGTCGCAATTATTCATTTGTTGTCGTTTTCCTTGGCGTTGTCGTCATCGTGCCCTTCGGATTTTGTTTCCAAATGTAAAATTTCATCAAAATCCGTCAAGTGGCTTACGAGAAAATTTGATTTGAAAAAAAAACCGGTCGTTATAAGACTTTTTCTAAAAAATCTATCTAAAGCAAGACATCAAGTTAACTCAAAAAAAGCTACTCAGAAAGTAGGAGCCGTTTTTGAGAAAAACGAGTTTTTCATTCAAAAATCAAATCAAATAGAATACTAATTCGAAAAACCCCTCTGTAGGACGTCAAAATAATACTGTGTACCAAGTTTGAATCAAATCGAATAAGCCGTTTAAGCAGTTGCTGCCGATGCAGACGACCGCAATTGTCGGACCCACTTTGTTCGACTTCTCTATCATCGTAATGTCATGTTTGATATTACGAATGCATAACTTGCCTTAGTACCAGTTGTACAATAGTGGTTCAGCAAGCACTGAGCCTCGTTTTTAAATAAGTAATAAAATCAAGCAAAACAAATAAAAAAAGTATTTTTCCTAAACAAGGCAACACTTCTTGGAAAATATCTTACAACTTCTTAAAGTCATTCTATCCAAAATGTCGGTGAATTTGACAGCTTCCTATGCGAAAACTTTCGTTGTGTCAGAAATCTTATATTGAATTCCATGCAATAAAAAAACAACAACAAAAAGAAGAGTTTTGAAATTATAACCCTCAATTATATATTTCAATATCATCCAATGTTAGATAAATTTTTGAAACTAAAGGTTTGTAAAAAAAAAAGCGATAGGCATTCCAAAGTCAAAGATTTTGTGGAAGATGTTGTTGCATATCATTCTGACAAAGGGGTGGATAATCATATCGTTTATAATATTGCAAACCAGCTGTTAATGGCACACACATTATAAGAAAAACAAAGTCAATCTCTTTTCGTTTTGCACGTAACCAGAAAAATATGGAAATCTAGATCAAATCTGAGAGCAAATCTGAAATTGTCGTGGAAAACACCATCAAAAATTTTGCGTAAATCCTTTAAAATTTTGTTGAAAACGCAGCTGCTTTTAAGATATAATGAAGAAATAGGGTGTCCTACAGAATCCCCAAAAAAAAAAAATTCCCATCGATTAAAATCCCCAAAAGTTATAATCCAACTAGCTAATATCCCAAAGACATAATGCACATAAATGAAATCCACACCCAAACAATATTTTTTGCCAAAATCCCCACGAAATCTCCAAATCCTCAGTGTCCGTGTACATCTAAATTATGTGCATTTAGTTTATTGTGAATCTAACTAATAAGTGATAACGATTAAGTTTTTGGCTTCATTTAAGACTTTATGAATATTTATTTACTTACTAATTTTGAAAATGTATTTCCATTTTAATAAACATTACAAGCATTCAAAAGAATTTTATATTTACTCTTTGATTATATTTCCTGCAATATGAATTAAACCAAATATCACCAAAACAAATATGTTCAAGTAGTGAATCATGCGATCAAATCGCGCCCGCGATTTTATCGCATGATTCGCTACTTGAACATATTTGTTTTGGGATTATTGGTTTCGGGATTTTCGGCTTGTAGATTTTCTCTTTGGGGATTTCGGGGATGGGGATTTTACTGTGGGGATTTTGTGTTTTGGGATTTCCGTTTGGGGCTTGTGTTTTGGGGCAAAGGTTACCAACTCGAAGAAATAAATATTTTGTATTTTTATGCAATCCCCAAGATTTTCCCAGACTTCCAACTCCCGTTTTCACTATGTTCTATAGAACAACTATTTTGTTCGTGCAGAAAAAAATAGAGGTTTTAATCAAACATAACATAATAAAAAAAAACCGATAAAGTGGGTTTCGCCATGGCCTCCCGTCGCTCTGTTTGCATGTCTGTGCGCTTTTCACGTCAAGCTACAGCCTAAACGGTTGACGGGTTTTCTTCAAACTTCATATAAAGCAGTAAGACCTTAAAAAAGATAACCTGCGTCAATTCGTCTACCTTTTACATATCTTTCGTATATGATTATCTTTTTAGGGTTAAAAAAAGTGTTGGGTTTTTTTTTTAACTTTATTTAAGTAAGCGTGCCTTCTATACTTATACCTTTCAAGTTAAGGCTTTTCTCGTTTAGTATTTGCTGGAAAATGGCTTTTACGATTTTGATGAAACTGCATTTTTGTACAGTGTTGGCTTAAATGGTAAACGAAAATCGTTTTTCCGGCTTTTTTTCAAATGGCCAAAAGTTGGCAACGGCTTGGTCCAATTCACTTAAACTTTGATTGGTATAGATATCTATTTTTTTATTTATGATGGCATTAAGTGATTCCTTTAAAAAAATTAGCTCCGAGCCGCTATGGTACCAAAATGGTGATTCCTCATTGTTTAAGAGGCCATTTTGAAGATGATTGCTTCTTTAGGCAAATTGATTTGACGCAGCTTTTAATAAGTTCTGATGTCTAAATCTAAAGCATTAAATTAGTCTTTGTAGTTCGTAACAATATACATAACTGGTAACTTATTATTTTAATTATATTTTAAGAATGGCCACCGAAGGTGCCGTGCTCTCTATGACTGCGTAGCCGACAACGATGATGAATTGGAATTTAAAGAAGGCGAGATACTCATTGTTCTCAACGAACGAACGGACGACGAAAACTGGATGGAAGGAGTCATCGAAGGTCATCCCAGTAGGCGTGGTATGTTCCCTGTTAGTTTTGTTCACATGTTACCCGATTGAAAATTACACTCCACTGAGGAAGAGTGCACAGATATTTGATAAAAATAATATTATTTCCTATGTGTATAGCGGTTTTAAAGAACAACTATTTTTCGTAATTATTATGTAATATATAAACTTCACACTATATTATAATATATAAATATTTATCTATTTTTTTTTTTTTTATTTTATATTTTACATTTTCGTATAAATTATTATTATATATTCTTATCTTACATATTAAATTATTCTTATCGTTGATTTTGTTTGTATGAAAGGGGTTATTAAATACCCTTAACGGTATTAAAAATAAATGCACAATTTTCCTCATCTTCTATAGATCTATAAAAATAAAATATTTTTTTTTATTATTTTATTATTGCATACTTCTTATTCCACAAAACTATATTGTTTATTCGAAACAATTCGATCTTTAATTAAAAATCTGTAATAAGAAATATATTATAGAAATGCATATATATACAAACACATATAACTATATATTTAACTAAAATTCGACTATATATATATTACAAGATATTCTGTTAATATAAAATATAAATATTATATAATAAATTAAATAAAAAAATATATATTGAACAAAGAAAAAAACACACTAAAGTTAGAAAATGTATGTAGTTCTTCTTGGTCACACACACACATAAATGCATGTAAATAAAAATATTTACTGGAGCAGACAAAAAAAAATCAATGAAACTTTAACATTTTAAAGATTAAAAAAAAAATTATACACGCTGCCATACAAAAGAAAAGTATTTATTGTGTTAATGTGGAAAAAAAAAAGTTACACAAAAGTTGACATTTTAAATAAAGTTTCAAAATGTTACAGTTTCAATGTTATGCCGAGAGTTATATAAAAAAATATATATATAAATGTATAGAAAGAAAAAGTTATACCTATATACAAAAGAAACAAAAATAAAGAATCGAAAAAAAATATATATTAACAAAGAAAAGGCAAAGAAAAAAAAAATCAAGTCATTTTAATTGAATAAAAATAAAATACCATGAGCTAAATTTATTTTACCTACTTATTTCTAATTTATTTATATAATAATATGTGTATATGTATATTTTAGTGTATACTTTTTTCAGTATTCATATTTATTAACAGCATTCACAAAATAAATTTAAAATTAATACAAAAATGATAAAACATTTAATTAGATTTGTTTATATTCAATTTCAAATTAATGTAAACGAAAATATATTAAAATAAATGCCAATGTATTATTAAATAAAAAAAAATATACCTCAGTATGGTTCTATTATTTTATTGAAGTTATTGTTTTATTTCTTTTTATTGTTTACAGGAGTTAAACAGGGTCATTATCATCAAAAGGCAGATTGACAATGCGCTTTATTGGCTGCGCACAATGGTGTAGCTGCAGCAGTAGCACGTAGCAATGTCAAAGTTAAATGTACGTAAATCGAATTGCACCTTGCTAGGCTACAGCAGCTGCAGCATAGAGAGTAGCTGAAGTACAAGTCGAGAGTCGACTCGACTCCAACTTCACAAACGTGCTGCGCAGACATGATTTTTGTTTGAGCTCAGTGCTCCACATTGTATTCGTGTATGCTGCTTAGTGTGCTACATTTTTTGACATTAACTTTGACGTTGCTACGTGCAACTGCTGCAGTTATGCGTCCTACACACGTTCAATGTTTAATGTTTATTGTCAATATTTATTTCATGAGCCATTTTTAAATGAAAAATTGATTGACAACAAATTATGTATTGTGGGCAGGCTGTACGTACCCGTACCTATACATCGGCTATTTCGAGGAAAATTTTAATTCCGGACTTGATTTTGCCTGAGAAATATTCTGAAGCACCTATTTCAAAATTATTTCGTTACTTCCAGCAAAAAATTCCTACAGAAGTTCTTGAAAAATATAAGAATTTTTGGAATATACCAATTATTGTATTCTTGATGATTTTTTTTCTCTTATAGATACTGCGTATAACAAAACAGCTTTTGAAAAAATATGGTCCTTCGAGATGGATTTGCCTAAGGTAAACACCAAAAGTGGTCACGAAAACGAAAGTGTTGGAACATAATATCGGACTGTTAAGATTCCCAGAGGCATTTATTAGAAGGGCAAAGGCTGGAACAGCGAGACACTTTCAAACGGTTGTATCCCCTAAATTTTTTGAACTATCATTATGGTTTTTTGATGGCATATCACAACATGAGTATTCCCTGCATTTTACCGTACAAATGTTAGTGAATAAATTAAAACAATTTTACCATGAGTTGAATTGTTGAAGAAGGTCAAACTATCTCACTGTTTGCCGTGGGTTGGAAGACTGGGATAGTGTAGGACTGTTAGTACAGTCATTTTAATAAAAATTAGTTTTAAACGATTTTGTGTATCATAAAAATACGTATTATATTTGTTTAACATATTATTTATTTATTTATAACAATTAAAACAACAAAAAACACATGCATATAAGATAAAAAAACCATTTCGTCGGAAACATCCATCTTTCACCATGTCAACAGCCTTTTTCATGGCCGCTGCTGTGTCCATATTTTTTAAATTCAATTTTCAAAATTAATTTCCAAAGCACGCTTTTGCAAATCAAAACATATAATGAAAACAAAAACAGATTGTTTTGACAGTTCAACAAAAAAAAAATCATGGTGCAGAAGAAAAAATTATGGTGCAGATGAAAACGCTATAAAAAAGATGAACATGTTCGTCTTCGCCATAACTTTCATCTGCATGAGTCGAATTTCCTATAATCTGCATCCGTGCAGACGTCTGCATTTTGGTCTTACCTCTCTATCACACTAGTATGATTTTTGTATCTTGCATCCTCTATTTTTGCAGATGATGGCATGCAGATCCATGTAAAGCCACCATAATACATTTGTAGTAACTTTCTTGTCAGGAGCTGCCATGTTTGGCGTCAGGGTTAAAAGTTAAATAAAAGACATGAATTGCTGCGCAAGTCTACCAAAATATAAAAGATTTTTTTTCCTACGTTATCAAGAACAGTTATTTAATCTGACTGTAATTCGAATAGCAGCGAAAAAGAAAATCATCTTCATTTGTATTTGTATTTGTCCCTCTGAAACTGTCATAATCCAACCGTCCTAGGATATAAGATATAACACAAGATCAACTTTGAGGACTGCTCACGTAGAAAAGTTACGACTTGTTGCAAAATATTTTCCACGCAAACTTGACAGTTAGAAAACTTTTTTTTTATATTTTTATTTGAAATGAAAATTGTCATTCTGTAATATCTCCTTTCTAAAATGTTCGCAGAAAGCTCACCAATAAACAAATCGTTTACAGCGGCTTTTTCTTAAAAACAACAACGTAACTCTGAACACGTCCATTCGGATTTTGATCAAAAAAATTTAGCTGGCATCACTCTTGCCAATTTGACAGTTGAACGCGCTGCCCGCTGCCATTTATTGTTGAACAAACCCTAAGCACCCTCTAAATGGTAGTCGTGTGTTTTTGTTTAAGATTTTCCTCCAAATATTTCTTATTTTATCCTCCAAAATAATTCAAATTAGACCAATTATTCAATTAAACGCTACGTCAAGTATTAGTTTATGAAATTATTCAGTTTTTGTGAAAGTTAGCATCCAGTAAGTATCTTAAATCTTCAATTTCTTCAAACCGAAAATATACAAATGCTCACATTGCGAAAATAAAAAAAAAAAAACCGACTGCAAAAGAACCCTCAGTTTGGCCAAAAAACCAAATGATTACTACATCGATAACTAAATAAATTGATGTTCTTTTTAGTATATTTTATTAATTCGCAAAACAAAACTAACTAAGCAAAATATTCAATAAACTAATTTTATTGTCTGGTCTTTCAGATTTACATCTACATGCAAAAAAGGAACGTCCTTTCTCTGCTGAGTTAGAAGAAGATACAAAAAAAAAAGCAAGAAGAATTGAAGGTAGGAACACTCGTGTAGTACCCGATCCCCCAGACAACACAACGGCAACGGGGGGAAGTTACTATGAGCGCTTCGAAGAAATACAAACAGATGGAAACAGTCGAGGACACAGAAAACCTTAAGCAAAGTAAACTCACCTCCTCGGACGACGGCAGCAATAACAAATTCTTTAGTCGACAGAATAATTCTGTTAACAACAGTATGAGCAATTCCCAGGTTCCATTCGGGTCGGCCAATGGCGAGCGAAGGCCTAATTTCTCAATGCTTAATAATGCCCAGGTGGTGGAGAATAGGTCATCGTTCTTGAACAAAACCTCCATGAATAGCATGTCAAAGCCAGGTGATGTCAAGAAAATCGTCATAAAAAATTTCAAATGTGAGTATATTTTGATGGAAAAGTATATTTTAATTTTAATTGATTTAAGTTTTAATATGAGTGCGAGATATCCTGAAGCAGAATCGAAATGTTTTTGTTAAACTTAATTTTTCTTTACACTCTTTTTCCTTTGTAAAATGTTCCTCGTGATATCTGCGAAGAACTATAGCCTCTGCTTTCATTCAGCTTACATATTTATAACAGCCTGCTATCAATTTTATAAACACTCGCCCCGAAAATAACTACTGTTTGCGCTGCAGCTTATAGTTGCTTAACTGCCCTGGCACAATGTAGCTGCAGCTGAAGTTGTCCTTGAACATCTATTAATTTTTGTACTACAGCGATAACTTCTATTGTAGCCGTGCTATATGAATAAGTTACTTTTAACTTGACGGCGATACGATTGAAAAATAACTCGGCAAGTATTCATCCGATTGTGGAAGAATCAATGCTTCCTTCCGTATGTCATGATTAGGGTCTTGTATGGCTTATCTTTGGTTCTTTGAGAGAGTTATTTTGATGTTTTTTTTTTTTGTCCGAAGAACCATTAATAGGTAAGAGTGATGCTTCGATTGATCTCTTGTTACAATATAGCACAAAAAGACTATGTAATAGCAAGTCGATTTTTTGTTTTTCTGAACCTTTTCCGTCATTAACATTGTACGTTCCAATGTCTTATACTAATAGCAAATGCAGCTATTGAAGGCTGGCCGAAGTATGGAGTGTGGTAATAGTACAGTAGATGTAGTGCTTGGTTGATAAGCCAAGAGTTGTGAGTTCAACCCCAACTTGGGTTGCAATTTGTATTTATTCCGTCAGTTTTAATTGGATGCCGCCCGTGGGATTTTTGTGAGATAAATAACACCTAAGTATTACTCCGTGGAGTAGTGGGTTGTTTTTCGAACTGCCACGCCGTAGGTTCTTTGTTAGATCCCTGACTTCACCTAAGTTCTTTCCTCCAAGAGTAAACCATGTCATGGAAAGTACTTCTCTGTTAGCCGTTCGGATTCGGCCGGAAAATTGTAGATCCCTTCCATTCCTGCAAAATATCAACGCACGCAACGGAATGATTGAGAGTGTTAAGCTACGAGCAGACGGCATATGAAAACCCGCAAACGTTTGCGACTCTGACGTCACGTAAAAACTCGCAAATTCTATCCCCACATCAGTGCTCGCAAACGTGCATATAGAGGTGTTCACACGATATGCAAATTCTGTCCCAAAAGTTGCAAATGCATTTGCGGTCAAGGTGTCGCACATCATGTGTTCGCATATCTGATCGCAAATGTTTTGGTCTATATGCGAGGTGTTCACACGATGTGCAACAATATCCGCATATTACCAATTTCCAGTCATATGCAGGTTTGCGAACATTTGTGAAACTTTGTGTATTTGGCTTGGGATTCTTGACGTAGCTATAATCTCGAATATTAAAAAGTGCTATAATTAATTCAAAATGTCGAAACAAAGTGGGCTTCTATTGCTATTTTGGCATTGGATATGCTAGAAAATGAAATCCGAGAAGAATTGAGTTTAAAAAAAATTAAACGGGTTCGTAGTGTGTGGACAAAAAATTGGCTTCTACATCGCCAGACGGAAGGCTTTTGCGCAAAATAAATTGATGCTGGAATTACGTTCTAATGAACCAGAATTATATCACGGTTTTGTTCGTATGTCGGCTTATCAATTTGACCATTTGCTTTCCTTGGTATGACCGCGGATTCAAAAAGCTGATACAAAACTTGCGATCTTGCATTTCTGCCTCAGACCGACTAATGCTGACTCTCCGGTTCTTGGCTACAGGCGAGAATTTTCGGTCTATGCAATATCTTGTCCGCATTCCAGTCAATAACATCTCAACCATAATCCCAGAAGTGCTCGACGCAATCTATGAAGCGCTTGTCGTGGATTATTTGAAAGTGAGTGCTTTCAACAGTTCTGCTTTCGACAGTTTACAATAATACCACTTTTATTTACATCTAGAAAAAAAGCACTTGTGATCTCTGGTGGCAACGAACGGAAACCGAAAACAATAATAAACTTTCATCAACTACCCATTTTAATAATAATTTTTTATCGAAATTTGTCTTTTTATTTTTTTTTCTCAATATTCTCCTTATAAAACAGAGAATTTCAGCTGATATTTGCTCGCACATCGATGCATTTGCAGTGTCCTGTTTTCGTGTAGTTGCAAATGATTGGTACGACCGCAAATGCCCGCACATGGCTGCAAATTGTCACAATTGATTTGCAAGAGTGTTCACACGATATGCAAAAAAGTCGGAAACTAATGTGCGACTTGGTTGTCGCACATCATCCGCACATGGTTTGCGAGCATATGCGGACTGTCCCAAAGGGGTGTTCAGACGATGTGCGACCAAGAATCGCAAATGATGACGTAAAATTGACGTCAGAGTCGCAAACATTTGCGGCTTTTATATGCAGTCTGCTCGTAGCTTTAGTCACAGGCCCCGGCCCCGAGCTGTTATTATTTATTTTTAATTTTTAAGTACATATCACCAAAATCTCAATCCACTGTACCACAAAAAACTCTTCTCTATCTTTTTATTCCTTCCCTCCTCGCTCGCACATGTTCACTGATTATTAGGGGTTTTGACCCTTGAGTGCGAAATCAAAAAGTGCCGGGCTCTATATATACACTAGGCGGCACGGAATCCTGGCCAAGCAATTATCACCCGATGTCAAATGTTATGTCGGATATGAAGGTATGTTTTAAAGGTTTCAGGAGCCGGTGCCTAACATCGCCGACCAGGCAAGGGGGAGTACGATGCACTTCGGTTCGGGATGACCGATTTATTGTACCTACTAAACACTTAAAGGAAACGAGGTCCGCCAGTAGCTTCAAGTCACAAGAGAAGTCAACGTAAGCGAGCGTACGACAAGAAGGAAGGAAGCGAACTTAAAAGATCTTAGGAAAACACGTGGTCCACACCTCCTCAGACAGCACCGGGTAGACCGGCTTCGGTTTGCTTAAAACAATGCAAATGGGGCTCCCGAGCAATGGGGCAGAGTTTTGTTCACGGATGACTGCAGAATGGCTTTACGTGCACCAGATGGTCGATAACGTGTATGGAGAAGAAAAAGAGAGCGGTTTCTACCCATCACGACCTCAGAAACTAAACCTTCATTTACGGGGGAGTTTCATCAAAAATCAAGAGTGGCCAAGTTTTCGTGCCGGTGAGTTTCCGATCTTGGATTGTTTCGTTTGTATTTGTTGCCAACTCCCTTGTAGTCGTTGCATTTATAAGGCTTACATTTCTTTCTTCACAATTACTTGTTTGTTCTATAATAAATGTTAAACTGCGCTCCCAAACTATATCCTTTTAACATGACGAATCCAACTGAGTCAGGATGTTAACGGCTTATGTTGTCAATAGGCCAAGGCCCCGTATCTTTTGGTTCTTTTTTCCGTCAAGCTGCGACCTTTGCCGTCTGAAAAGTGTCCTTTTCTGTCCAAGATCGTGAACCTAATGGACCCAGAACTAGAAATCTTGCGTTCTTTTCTGCATTCTACTCTTACACAATGCGATGGATGATGTCGTCATTTCAAGTTGTTTCGTTCAATCAGTAAACTCAACGTGTTTCTTAGATGGAATTTTTGAGGTTAGAGATGAACTTAAAAAAAAAGTGACAGATGGGAACAGAAAGAGAATCAAACACAAACCGTTGTGTGTGTGTCTTGTGTGTTCAGTTGGACAAATAGCTATTTGAATTTCGAAATTACCGGTTAGTCACTCTTAAAAATTCAAAATAAACCAAAATTTGTGAAGAAGACTTTCACTTCCCGCATTCATCTGGTCTTTGTCAAGGAGTCACCGTAAATGAGATTTCGTAGTTGTCAGTCGTGAACTCCTTTGCTCTGTCAATCCAAATACTTGCGGTTAAACATTTTTGGAGGAGTAGATTTTAAGTGTTACGACAACTTTATTAGGCAAGCTTAAAACGTTATAAGTTCCCCCACCTTTGATGTATTTTTAAACATTTAAGTTGTCCTTATTGGACAAATAATTGTTCCTGTAAAAAATGTATCCAGATCTTACGAACTATGTATTCCTTTTTCCTTTTTAGTAAAGCCAACACTTCCCGAAAACTATTCAGAAAAAACATGTGAAAAACTGCAAGAGGCTGTCATTGCCATACAACTATCCAAACCAATTCAATACTCCCTTGAGGAACTCTATCAGGCTGTAGAAAATATGTGCAGCCACAGAATGGACGCTACACTTTATGCCAAATTGACTGTTTTAACTGAAAACCATGTTAAAAAGAACGTTGATTCATTTACTGGTGAAAGTATGGATAAATTGGTAAGTTGTTTTTTCTAGGTTAGGTTTTTTTTTTTTTTTTAATTTTTTTTTTCTTTCTACTAAAGGTCTTTCTAAATAAAATCAATGGATGGTGGCAGTCATTTTGCCACCAAATGATTATGATGCGCAGTATTTTTTTGTACCTCGATCGCACATATGTTTTACAAAATCCGACTGTTCATTCTATTTGGTGAGTTTTTTTTTTTTTTTGGTTCAAACATTTAAAATATGTTATTTGAAAACTAATTAAAAGTAAGGCTTAATTTTAATCAAAGACGACAAAATGATGGTACAGAATTTAAAGAATGGCCAGATTGTCAATATCAGCAACTATATGGACCGATTTGATTAAACATCGTTATTTATGGTTTTAGGATAACCTGCTAGAAAAACTTTAAAGAATTAAGGAAGCAAAACTTACTTGCAAGGGACAACTACGCAATCCTCTGCAGGAAGGGATGAAAGAATATGAAAAGCCCAACACCCTGACATAATAAGGAACCTTATTTCAATCTCATGGACTCCAATAAAGAATGGCAAACGAATCCCTTACTTAACCAAGGACAATTCTCAAAACATTTACTGAGATTAAACTTTGACAAAAACTTTTCCACAACATGAGACCAACAGTATTGGACTCTGTCTCGAAAGTGAAGAAGCATCTTTGCACATCCTCTTTCAATGTCCAGCAATTAGCCGTCTTAAACTGTAGCAACAGTTACTAACTTTTTTAAGGTGGCGCAGACAGTCCATTGTGGACCACGGCCCCAATCAACAATCTTCTCCAGCTAGCCAGTGGCCTCCAGTTGCGCACACCAAGTTGGTTGAGGTCGTTCTCCACTTGATAGCGCCACCTTTGATGGGGTCTTCCAGAACTACGTCGGCCTCGCTGTATCGCTCGTACAATTCGTCATTGAATCTTCTCCTCCATACTCTATTGATACATGCAGGACCGAATATCACCCGAAGAATCTTTCTCTCAAAGCCTGTATTCATCCGATTGTGTCAGTGTCCACGCTTTTGAACCCATACATCAGGTCTTCTATACTGCTCCCTCTCTTTGCTACTAAGTTACCTTCTAAGCCCTAAGAAACAGCAATTGGAAAGAGTGATTCTTCGACTGATCTCTTCACTGGTGTTGTTCTAAGAGGTTATAGTGGAACCCACAAAAAATATGGACAAAGTCCTTGACAACTTCAAATTTGTAATCTGTCAATCGTGACGTTTTGACCGAGCCTACGCTGCACCCTAGGATCGCATATTGTTTGTTTTATCTTCATTTACAGCCCAACCCATTTTCGCCGCCTCCAGTTCATCCACGCATCGTTCTTCTAATGATGTGAATATCATCAGCATAGCCAAGTAATTGAACGGATTTTAAAAAAATCGTACCGCTGGTGTTGACATGCGAGTTGCGTACGATCGCCTCAAGAATGATGCGCGTCACACTGTCGTAAACCTTTCTCGACATTAAATGGGTAGGTGGGGTTCTTTCCAACCTTGACGGATCAGCGCGAGTTCGCCATAGTTATCCTGCACAATCGAACCAGTTTAGCAGGGATGCCAAGAAGTGACATGGCTCTGTTTAGCTCGTTCCTATTCACGCTGTCATATGCAACTTTAAAATCGATAAGTATAAGTATAAGAGTATAAATCTGGAATCCTTGCGTCTTTTCTAAAATCTTTCGAAGTGTGAAAATTTGGTCGACGATTGACTTACCGGGCCTGAAACCACACTGATAGGCTCCAATCAGTCCAGGCGTTCACACAGAATGGCCGACAAGATTTTAAAGGCGACATTTAGGAGACTTACTCCTCTGTAGTTGGCGCAGTTCAGAGTATCTCCTTTCTTGAGTATAGGGCACACAATGCTAAGGTTTCATTCGTCAGGCATACTTTCATCCGACCAGATTGTACATATGAGTTGCAGTATGCTTTCGAAACTTATAGGCGATGGTGTAGTAGGAACCATCTTGTTACCACAGCGCCAGAGCTAAGCCCTCCCTATATCCTCCAGTATAACCTGGAGGAAACCTTTTTGTATTCTAGATCTAAAATTAAATTCTCCTCCAAGAGTCGGGTTTCCTAACAACGATTATGAGTTTTTAACAATTTTTGTTTGTTAAAGTAGCTAGGTCTTAAAAATGTTTGAAAATCACATCAGGAAAATTAAGTTTCTTATAAAAATACACATAAATTCCATAAAGTCGATCTATGTATGTATGTTCTCTCATTTTAATTACAAACAAATGCTTTTTTTTTAAAGGGATATGGGGCTAGATCTCTTCCGTACCCACATCGCACTCAACAGCTTAGTACAGAAGCGAACTGTTGAGGGTTTGCTCTTACTAATTGAAAAGGAACGAAATGGCGATGCCGTAGATCGTGCATTGCTCAAGAGTCTCGTCCGAATGCTGTGTGATTTGCAAATTTACTCGAGTGCCTTCGAGGATAAATTCTTGATGGCCACCAAGCAACTTTATCAAGCTGAAGGGCAGCGTAAAATGCAGGAACTAGAAGTTCCTGAATATTTACAACACGTTGACAAGCGCCTCGCAGAAGAGAATGAACGATTGCTACACTATTTGGATTCGAGTACAAAGTAAGATCAAAATTAAAAATATCCCCGAACTCTGGTGTTTGATATAAACTTTAATATTCCAGATATCCACTTATATATACGGTAGAAAAGGAACTACTAGCTGAACATCTTACACAGATTTTACAAAAAGGTTTAGATACGTTATTAGAGGAAAATAGACTGATTGATTTGACCCTGCTCTACAGTTTATTGAGTCGCGTCAAAAACGGTACCACAGAGCTATGTGGTAATTTCAATGGATACATAAAGGTTTGTTAATGGTTTATTATAAAATTGTTATTAATTATGTAAATATGTAGAAAAAAGGACGTACCATTGTTATTGATCCTGAAAAGGACAAGAGTATGGTGCAAGATTTGCTGGACTTCAAAGATAAAATGGATGTCATAGTCCGAACATGTTTTGAACACAATGAAAAATATACAAATTCATTGCGAGAAGCATTTGAATTCTTTGTTAATCAGCGAGCCAACAAACCAGCTGAATTAATTGGTATGTTAAAAATAATAATCCAAACTGTTCTTGTTATGAAACATATTGTATATAATTTTTTTTTTAAAGCAAAATATGTTGATATGAAATTGAGAGCGGGCAACAAAGAAGCCACAGAAGAAGAATTGGAACAGATTCTAGATAAAATCATGGTGCTGTTCAGATTTATTCATGGAAAAGATGTATTTGAAGCATTTTATAAAAAGGTAAGTCTAATTTAATTTAATTTTCGTGTGATTTGGTTTAGTTATGTTTGTTTTTTATGATGGTGGGTAGTTTTCGTGTTGCTTTAGTCAACATTCGTGGGTTAAGGAACAATTTCTATGCAGCATACGTCCATACTGGTAAATAGCTAGCTGTATTGGCACTAAGTGAAACACAAATAGGAGCGAATTCTTATCCATTAGAATTTAACTTATACAGGTACAAGTTAGTGTCGCTTATCTCGCCACGATATAGCCGTGTACGTCAGAAATTATGTTGCGCTTACCAACTTCTACCACAATATAGTCAATGTTTAAACACAAACGTTAATTTTATGTGGTTTAAATTCAACGCCAAAAGCATATCATCCACACTTGTTTCATTTATAGAAGCCCGAATCTGCACAGTTATTCGTCTTGTCTGACTCAATCCAAAGAATGGTTACCCATTATCCTCACACAGAAATCGTTATTACGGGCGATTCAATCCACACAATTCTAAGTAGCTCCGCTATTCTGGCCAGATAACACCCGAATTAAGGTATGTTGAGATTTTCGCTGAGGTTAACAACTTGAATCGGCTCGTGGACAAGCCAACAAGAATCCCTGACATTGCAGTTCGCACGACAAACACCCTAGACTTGTTTCTTACATCTCATCCCGATAAATACACTTGATGTATTAGGCACGTCGGACCATTGTATCATTTCAGCTATTTTCTCGTACTGCAACAGTCCAGTTAAAGAAAAAATGTCAAGGAGAACCGTATGGCAACACGAGAAAGCCAACTGGGACTGTCTCAACAATTTCTTCGGAAACTTTAACTGGTGTGGTCACTGGGTTTCCTCGATAGTAAGGTAGACTCCAGCTCTGACACATTTTTCTCTGCCAAATAAGAAATATCGTTCCGAATAGGACAAAAAGTATCAAGCCAAAAGAGAATTCGTGGTTCGACTTGAGTACAGCTATTGAGATGAGAGAAGTTAGTCAACCCTTCTGAGGTAAACCGGAATGAGTTCAAACAAGCAAGAAAGACCTGTAATGCCCATATGCAAAGAACCAAGTTTTTACATGAACAAAAAATTAGGCAAAAAATACTACAATGTCCAAAAGGTAGTAAAAATGTTTGGTCAATGTTTGGTACGAAACTACACTTCGTCTCGGTTCCGACGCTCGTCGATAACGACACTCATGTGGTAAGCTCTCAAGCAAAGGCTGACTTATTTTCAGCAAAGTCCGCTGCCAATTCGAAACTACCACAAAGTTCTTGATAGCGTTAATGGTTTTATCGGACAAATCTCCTTTCGCACTCGTTCATATACACAAACCCGCTGGCAAGGATATTATCTCCAAAATAGTTCTGAAGAAGTGTGCTTCCACATTGCCAAAAAAAATTCGTAAGCTTTTCCATCTGCCCTTCTCTACAGGTCTCTTTCCGATTGGATGAAAAAACAGCATTTTTCAGCCGGTTTCAAAAAAGGCGTATCTTCATCTCCCTCAAACTACCGACCAATTTCATTTACGTCCCTTCTTTCCAAGGTCATGGAAATCCTGATAAATTTTGAGATCAAGAAATACCCTTGAAAAACGGAAACTTCTTAATGACCGGCAGTACGGTTTTCGTAGCAAAAGGTCCAATGGTGGTATGATGGTATATCTCACCGAACAGTGGAACTAATCTTTACATCGTTTTGGAGAAATTAATATTATAGCGCTCGATATTTGAAAAACATTTGATAGGGTCTGGCACGATGCTCTCTTATCGAAAATGCGTGCATTTGGCATCGATGAACCCCTCTTTCGATGGATCAGAAATTTCTTTTCGGACCGTTCAACTCGTTTTGTTTTGGTTTTCAGTCTACACACTAAAGTAAATGCTGGTGTGCCCCAAGGCTCCGATCTGTCTCCGGCTCTCTTATCTTTATAAATGATCTCTTGTCTAATACTTCTAATCTCCTAAATTGTTTTGCTGACGAGAATATTCTCAGCTTCTCATATTCGCTTTCAGATTCACATCCATGTTCTTCGGATGTGGAACTGCAACCACAGCGTATGATAAGCTCATTGAATTCCGTGTCGAATTTAATGCTTCAAAAACTCAATGTTGTCCCCTATGCCATTATCCATGAGTGACACTTACATTGAGGAAACCGAACAGCTTTGTGTTCTGGGTATGTGTTTTACAAACCACCTTTTGTGGAACGATCACATATTTGACGTAGCTTAAAATGCCGCTAAATGCTTTAGTTTCTTAAATCGATTTAAAAAAATGTTTCTTCTCCTGATCTGGCTACAATCTACAAGGCATACATTCGCCTGAAGCGTGAGTAAAATTCTCGTATCTGGGCAGGTGCTCCTGTCACTCACTTGCGCCTCCTCCAATCTGAAATTAACGTTTTATTTGAAATATAAAATAACAAAATATTCTTTTTATTTCTAGGACCTGGCGAAACGACTTATTGTTGGTAAATCAGCCTCAGTTGATGCCGAAAAAAGTATGCTGTCTAAACTAAAACAAGAGTGTGGCGGAGGTTTTACTTCAAAGCTCGAAGGAATGTTCAAAGATATGGAGCTAAGTCGTGACATAAATATCGCATTCAAGCAATATGTCGTGAATCTAGACAAAGAATTCACAACAATTGATTTGACCGTCAACATCTTAACAATGGGTTATTGGCCAACTTATCCACTCACCGAAGTAACTATGCCACCACAACTTGTAAAGCCACAACAAGTCTTCAACAAATTCTATTTGGCCAAACACAGCGGCAGAAAATTACAATGGCAGCCAACTCTGGGACATTGTGTTCTTAAAGCTAAATTCGATCATGTGGGTTTTTGAGTCTTTAAATTATTTGTCTATTTTTTTTTTTTTTTTACATTTTGAATAATTTTTTTTTTAGGGGCCGAAAGATCTTCTTGTTTCCTTGTTTCAAGCACTTGTCCTGTTGCTCTTCAATGACAAGAATCTTCTTAGCTTTGATGAAGTTAAAGCCGCGTGTAACATCGAAGTATGTGTCATCGATTTTTTGTATTTTTTAAATTGTATTGAATTTAATTTTTGTGTTTGCTATAGGACGGAGAATTACGAAGAACGTTACAGTCTTTAGCTTGTGGAAAGGCACGTGTTTTAACGAAAATCCCTCGGAGCAGGGAAGTTGAAGACAAGGATCAGTTTCAGTTCAATAACGAGTTCACAAATAAACTCTTTAGGATTAAAATAAACCAAATTCAAATGAAAGAGACGGTAAGAAATTTACTATGGAATTTTTATTTTTATATATTTTTGTAAAATGACTTTCTCCTTTAAGGCGGAAGAACAAAAAGCCACAGAAGAACGTGTATATCAAGATAGGCAGTATCAAATCGATGCGGCTATAGTTAGGATAATGAAAATGCGAAAAACATTGAGTCATAATCTCTTGATAGGCGAACTATTTAATCAACTCACTTTCCCCGTGAAGGTATACAAAAAATTATCATCTTCACACCTCTTTATCTTTTTTAAACTTAAATGTTTTTATTTATTTTTAACCTCAGCCCGCTGATTTGAAGAAACGAATCGAATCTCTTATCGACAGAGACTACATGGAGCGCGATAAGGATAATCAAAACCAATACAACTATGTCGCTTAAAAAAGGGAACTCAATTTTTTTCAAATAAAAAAGAAATCATGATTATTTAATATAATTTAAAAAAAAATTAAACGGCATCCACAATTGAAATAGTGCGAAACGAAATTAGTTGCGTAGGAAAGTAAATGATATAAAAAATCAATGTGAAACCACAAAAAACATGAGAAATCATAAAAAATATATTAAAAAAAAAAAAAAACACCAAAATTAATCGAGTCGTTTATTCAAAAGGATAATCAAACAAAAATATTGCATAGTTTAAGGATATTTGCATTTTATAAGGTGTAAATTGTTTTACTTACCACTTACGTAAGTCTAACAGAAAGGTTTACAGTTTACACTATTCATGAACTTACAGTAAGAAATGCTTCACTACAAGGTGTGTTTACGTGAAAGTGTGGAAAAACGCGTTTGCATTTGTAAGTTTTTCTTTCAACTCTCAGCTTAGGTAAGTGGATAAGATTTACTGTAAGTCATTTTCAGAGCCATCAACACGAGAAGTAGCTTTCTCGAGTAACTAACTTACATGTGCAACCTCAGCCTAATACTATGCTTTTTTTTATTAAGAATTTCGTGGACCGAAAAGGATTGAAGAGCGATAAATACGATACAAATAGATTGAACGATATAGTGCAAAGGTAACAGCAGGAACTGTGATAAGACAACTTCAACTTTGGAAATGTCGGTACAATCTTGAGACTCGGAAAATTTGGGTTAACTGCTGCTCTGATACACATAAGTGCTCAGAAAAAGGCTACGATGTTGATGTAACCACCACTGACTTCAGCAAAGCATTCGATAAGATCTCTCACCAAATTATATATTTATTAAATAAGGAGCCTTCAGGTTCCCTCCAATTTTCATCCAATGGGTGAGATCCTACTTGCCAATATAGTGTTGTGTTGAGATGTTCTGTGTCCAATCCCAACCATGCCAACTCAGGTTTCCTCAGGGTAGTCGTCTTGGGCCACTTTTATTTGTCCTTTCCATTAATGATGTTGAAAACACTATTTCTTTCTCTAACCTGTCTATTTATGCCAACGACATGAAAATTATAAAGGTAATCTACTCCTATTGATTCTTCCCTGCCTCAAAAAGACTTAAATTCTTTTCTTACATGGTGTACTAAAAATTTCATCGAACTCAAACTTGCTAAATGTCAACATATGACTTTTTTTGTAAACGCCTGTCTTTACCATCTCGTACTTATCACTTCTTCAATGTTCCGGTTCCCTTAGTTGCCTCCATTCGCATTTTAATTTAATATAATATATTTGCAAATTTATTGCAAAAGCAATCTCTTCCCTTGGTTTTATAAAGTGCTTGCGCTGGTCTAAAGAATTTTCAAACCCATACGTAACAAAGTCTCTCTTCACTACATATTATGTTAGACCTATTCTTGAATATGCCAGTCAAGTTTGGTCTCCATATCAATCCACCCACTCTCTTAGAATTGAAGCCGTGCAACGTAGGTTTCTCCGTTTCACTTTACCAAATCTCCCATGGTCTGACCCTCATTTTCTACCCTCCTACGAACATCGTTTACAACTGATCGACTTAAACAACCTTTGCTTAACGTCGTGCTGTTGCAGACATACTTTTCGTTCACCAAGTCATCACCGGAGACATCGATTGTCCTCCTCTTCTTGAATTTATTTTAGTTAACACTTCTAATCCACGTAACCTTAGATCTATTCCCTTCCTACTCACCGAAACCATTATGCCAACTTCAACCCAATTACAAGAATGTTACGTTTAGCCAACAGTACACACCATGTCCTTGATTTCAACCCTAGCATCTCCTCCCTTAGAAGGAACCTTTACTCTAATTTTCCTAAGCCCCCCTTCTCTTTAGTTTAAAGTTGGAATAAGTTCACTAGATGTTATCTAAGTATTGTTATTATTGTTTATGAGCTTGAATTAAGCAAATAACTTATCAGATAACTCTCTATAATTGCTAAGCTGCAAATATGTGTTCATAAGCTAACGTTGAGAATAACGAGGTTACACAATATCAACCTTTTAAAATGGAAACCAAGTAACATTACAATATTCCTCAAGCGAAAGCACAAAGGAACAATAAATTATTGATCATTAACCTTTAAAGCCTACCCTGGGGTCCAAGGCGATGAACAAGATATATTTTTGTGAATATATTTTACACTACAAAACGCACGTTGCAAAAATTCAAGCTAATTTCAGATAACGTTAGTTAGTAGGTATGATTTCATCAGTCATTCATAACTGTTTGTGTGGGGAATTCGCTGATATAATTGCCTCCGAGTCTCCTAGAACCCAGGGAAGGAATAGTGTATCAATATCAACTTTGTAACAAGTACAGCGTATCTAGACGGTCAAAGCGGTGGCCGCTAGCTATATTATATGGTTTACCTCACATACTGGGTGTAAACTCATTATGGTCTCCTGAAAAGATCATCACATAAGACCAAAAAAAGTACAATTTACTCAAAAAACTTGCATTGGACCTCATCAGGCCCCATATTGGGGGAAATATTTACATGGCCAACTTTACCTAGGAATCTCAAAGTTCTCCTGAGTTATATTTCAAAAAAGAAACGGCCGTTAGTTCAGCCCAATCCTGCTGAGCATACGAAAAAAAGATGTGAAGTTTGTCCGAGGGGTATAAGGACCGGAAGCCGAAAATGCGGTGTGGCAGGTGCCGAAACCGCCTTTGTGGCGAACATAGCCTAGCTGTCTGCCAAATGTGCCTCGACTGTGAAGTTTAACTTTTGCACAAACGGGTACAAACCTGCTCAGATTTATCAACGCTTCGAAATGGTTTTAAAATGTATAGGTTATTCATAGGTCCCATGATTAAAGGATTCAAAGGATCTACATTGATCTAAGTGTGATGGACATTACATCATCCATCAGCCCACTTACCTTACAGGGATGTGTTTGGGGCTTAGGGTTAAAATCTTTGTATCTTCATTTAACGAAACCTAATAGAATATGGTGGTTAATTAACTATTTAACTGCCATTGATAAACTTCAAGTCTTTCAAATTGTCAATTCCTTTGTTTTTTCTAAACAAAATTAATGTCTTTTCCACATTACCTACATGTTATTATTCTTCCACCAGAGCTCATAAGAGTATACAGACACACTTCTGTACAAAAATTCCATCGACATTGACATTATAAAACAGTAATCGGCATACAATAGGTATCTGCATCTCGTAAAAGGCAAGCGTTATAAATAATAAAAATAATAGTGGACCAAAATGGCTACCTTGAGGCACTTCAGACATTAATAATTATAAGCTCACACTGAATTGAAGAAACCATATTCCAAAATTGCTTGTACATAGATTGAAGTTTTAAACCACTGGAGAGAGACTAACAACTTTTGAATATTCAATATTTTACGCATTCCTTCTTTTATTTAAAATTGGTTTGAAATCATAGACGCTAAGTTCTCACACTGTACTGCAACACAAATAAAACAAGATAATTACAAATCATTCTATAATATTTTATTAACTTATAACCAAATAAAAAATACGACAAACTGAATACATATAAATTTATGTACAGTTTTTAAAAATGTTATTTTGGTTTTACTTAAAAAGTTAACATGAGCTACCAATAATATTTTAATTTTTTTTTTTATTATTTTATTAGAACTTATAGCTACGTAAAACTAGGTTTGAGTTAATTTTTTTGTTATCTTAATACTTAATTGATGAAATTAAATGATTAAAAGTATATTTACAACTATAGTTTGTTCAGTGTTTATGATGGTGAATCAAATGTGGATAAGTATTTTTCAACAAGTGGACGGTTGGTTATAATTCGGCCAGTTAATATTTAAAAGCTAAGAACTGACTGCTAAACAGCTACGGACAGTTAGCCATCTGGCTTGAATTTAAGGGATTTTATTAAAAATGTATGAATTGTGTGTGTAGTAACCTTTTTTTTTGTAATTGCAATTTAATAAATTGTGCAGGAAGACGTGGCCAATTAATTACACAAAATTAACCAAAAGCTAAAATAAAAAAAAAACGATAACATAGTTCACAATGTGAACAATATAAAGTTAAGTTTATCGAAGATTAATGTTTGAGTGAATACAATTTTAACGCTAAAATAACTTTGATCGGTGTGCACATTTGTGTTTTCACACTTTGTTCGATGTGAGTCTTGTGACAGTTCTATTCTCCCTATAGGGCGAACCTAATTGGCACTCTAATTATGTTTTGCTTTGTCCTTTGGGAACCGAAGAACCTCAATTCTTCCTAACGAGAGTATCCCCACTGCATTTTTTTCAGAAACTGCAAGATAATGTACTTATCAGACAAAATTAAAAAAAGAGAGAAACTTCTGGTGTTGTAAATTCAACAAATACACAATTGGCAGCACTAACGTATTTTTGCTAATTGAAAGAAGTGGTGGTAGCCCTCGGTAAAGTTAGAAGAACAAAAAAATCGTTTTAAACAAACAAAAATGTCTATGGACTTGAAACCTTTTTTTGTTTTTGAAGTGATAACTTCTAATGGGAGGGTAAACCGCTTTGTAACGTAATGCGTTACGGCGACACTCTGTCTGACTTCCCTTTCTCTCACACATAAGGCAGCCTCCTCTCACTTTAACCCACAGCGTAGAATAAATAACCTTTTCTCACATTATCATATTAAAAAAACATAAAGTTTAAGTAATAACCTAAGCTTTTCTCAAGTTAAACAATTTCAATATTAAATAATTAGACTTAGATTATTTTAAGTTTTTACTTCTGCCGAGCGTACCGAGACGCACAAGTTTTTTTTTGGAAAGTAGGAAACTATAACACTTTATAAGTTTTTTTCAAAAGCAATTCGACCCTTTTTTTTTATAAAAATTAAGGCACTGAACAAATTTTAATTGCGAAGTAGCATTTAGTTTACATGAGTGTTATATTAAAAAATAGTTAAAAACATGTATATTATTTTTTATTGATAATACTAAAAACTGCAAAATAGACTAGTAAGTTGAGTCATTGCAAATAAAATATATTATATTGTTAGTGTGAACATTAATGAAAAACTTAATAAAAATTGAGTTGCTTTTATGTTTATAACAAGACATCCTCTTTGTATAATATAATGGCACTTCAGTCGAATTTTAATTTTAATTTTTTGTTTAGTGGGTAAATGAATTAAAAAATAAAATAATAATGACAAAAATAGGGCACTTGTTGTTTTTTTCTTTTTAATTTAAGGCCGAGACAAATTTAAGGCACAGATGCAAATCATCAATGTGTAAAACTTAAACAAACAAAATAAATGATTTCGTGTTAAAAAAAGCCTTTTTTGTTCTCTTGCATTCTAAAATAATTTTATTTACACTTAAAAACTATTAAGAAAGTGCGAAAAGAATTGTTATTTCTTAAACCTAATTTTTAAGCTTAGTATCTATTTATCTTATTTTACACACTTTATGTATTATGTAAAAAAAAAAAAAAAAAACATAAACATTATTATATTGTTAAGAAAATTTACACACTTTCCATGGATCTTTATAACTTAGAAGAAGATTGGCTTTTACGTTAAACTAACGTATCGAAAGTCTTACAATGTAATCTAATTATAGTTTTCATCAACTCTTTGTTTTTCAAATAATTAAAATTTAGACACATACTTCGTCATACTGTAATCTGAATTTGTCATCGGCGGAAGCTAACTTGTGAAGAGTCTTTTTAATGCGCAACACTGGCAGACGAACGTTGGCGTTTTGATGCCAACATTCTTTCATTAGTTTCGACATGCCGGCAAGCAGCTGAAATGAAAAAGTTAAAAGAACTTGATAATAGGTGAATAAATATTAAATATTTCGAAAAAATACAAAAATCAAGGGTTCCTGAATAACATTTACTTTCTACATTTAAAAAAAAAATAATTTACGCAACAGCCTCAGGTAGAACCATAGAAACGGTTGTGGGGTGTGTGTTGCAGAAATTGATTATGTATTGTTTATTCCAAATCAAAATTTATAATGGACCCAAAAAGAAACCATCTTTAAAAACAGTATCCTAGTTCCTAGCATAGCATTTTAAGAATTCTTATTAAAATAGTAATCACAGCTTAAAGTAAATTAATATGAGAGGCGTGAGAGTAGCTTTGTCTTTAAGTTTGAGGTATTTAAAGTTATTTGTAACTCGATTGGAAGATTATTCCATAGTCGGATTGCTGACACATAAAAAGATCGCTCTGCAACTGCGTGATCAAAGCGCAGTAGAATGGGCTTAAGGCCTCTTCGTGTTTAAGCGAATTGTAACGGATCTTTTAAATATTCCGGGCATCTGCCATTATAAAATCAAAGTAAGTGTGAAAGGTTATTCCTAGAATGTCTTTGTTTTGAGCAGAGACGCTGACATACCTGGGCTTGTTATATGAATGTGAATTGTAAGCAATCATTGAAGGCAACGTTTGGTTTCCGATGGCATTCAAAATCCAAGCACGGGTACACAGAGCATTATAAGAGTTTTAACCATACGTAATTTCATATCAGGTAAAAGCATATGAGATGAGCACCTAAGACTACGAAAGCCAGCATAAATTTAACTTATCGCTTAAGAGATTGCACCACAACACTTAAGGGAACTATTAACAATTAAACCTCGATAAATAATTTTGTCCATGTACGGAATCGAGGCCTCGTTAAGAACAATTGTGAAAAATTCAATCGAATTGATTTCATTACAAGAGCTATGCTATGGGCTGAATATAATTAAGATCCTCATTAATTCTAGTTTATAAAAAGCGAGAGTAAAAACGGTCCTAAAACAGAACCTTGTGGCACTCCTGAGTTTACCGAAAAGGGTGCGGAAGATTCACTTTCAACTTCAACCGTTTGAAATCGATTTCCCAGATTGTTCCTCAAAAGACAAAAAAATACATTAGATAATTTAGTTTCAAAAGAAGAATACAGTGATCAATACAATCGAATGGACTTTGAAACATCTAGCACTACCATAAGACCAATGTTATCATTATCAGCATCTATGGCAAAACGAAGATCCGAATTTACTTCTATAACTGCCCGCCCCCTCACCACTGTGTTTCTTAAGCCCGATTGCCATTTTATAATTAGTTATTAAGTGTTGATGTAGCTAACCAATTGGTTGTACATTAATTTTTCGAATATCTTTGACAAATAAAGTAACAAACTAATAGGTGGAACCCAAGGATTTGTTTTTTTTTTTTTTTTTTTTATGAATTGAGGCCAATTTTGCAGTTTACCAGTCTTTAGGAAACTGAGCACTATAAGCACAAAAATTAATAGAATGTGCAATGAACGGAAGAATTATGGGCAAAATGAGTTTAATAATAGAAACGAAACAAATTGTTTTGCAGGAACCAATCCTTATCCGTCTGCTCTTTCTTGTAAACACAGTAAAAAGACGGGATAGATTTGCTCTTATTAATGCGAACAACAGCGCAAGTGGATTTGTTTCACATAATGGATTCTGATTCCTTCGACACGCGTCAAGGACCAAGATAAGAAGATTTTTTTTTCAAACAGTTCTATTTTTGCTGGCAATTGACAATGTGATGACTGCCGCGTATTGTGTTCATGGCAAGCAACACGTCTGGTTTAAATCATTCAAGCATTCGCTGCAAATAAATGAATCAATTGCTAGATAAAGGTTCAACGCAAATAAGACCAATATAATGACCACAGGCCAAAGCACCCAACAAAATATATTTTAAGGCAAATTAATGTAGAAGAGGTCACCAAATCTAATTATCTGGGCAGTTGTATAGCTCCCGATTGCTGAACCAACCTAAATGTCCAATATTTCCTTCTGCGTGGAACTGCAGCAAAATATACCTATGTTTCTGAAACAGGATAATGCTCTCCCAACTTCTCCAGTAAATGCCGAGGATCTGTAGGGAGCAAAACATATGGAATGTAGAAAATTGTAGAATAGGGCCGGGTAGTAAAAAATTGATGCAGATCATGCAACGGAAATGGTGTTGAATAGGCAATACACGGAGGAAACCTGACAACAAATTAACAAAACAAAACTTCCAATAGAATTCCGAGGACATAATTCAACTTGGAGGTCATTTAGTTAAAAAGAAGCTCAGCCTCAAGGTACCAGTCTTGGTCACATATAAGCCAGCTTCGGTAATCGTTACAGGTTCACAGATCTATTGTTGCCCTATGCATAGAGAGGAGCTAACGCGCTGCTAAACTTACAACCGAACTAAGCTGCTTTGACAAAGTTTGTTTCATTGAAGAGTCAATCCTAGACATTTTCAACCAAACACATGTTAAATTTTGTTGGATGATGTCCCAGAAAGTGAGTGATGCGCTGTTGACTTCTATTTTAACCCTTCACTCTGTTCCATTAATCCTTTTTGTCATTCCGTTCGATTGTTTAGAGATACTTTATACATACAAGAACTTTTAAAATTCCTACTGTCCAATAGATAAACTTAGAAAACATTCAAAAACGTACCGGATCGGAACTCCAGCGATTTGGTATCGATGGCCGATGGTTATCGCTGCAGACAACTTTTTTCATATCTTCAAAGCTTGGATCTGAAGGTACTACGTCATAGTATGGTACTTTATATTCTTCAGCAATTCCACCTGATATTGTTCTTCGACATACTTCCCACAACACAAGACCCAAAGCATAGATATCCGCTCGACGTAGGGCTTCAAAACAATGCATATTTATACTGCAAAATTGAAAATTAATTAATTAATCAACAATAATTGCAAAACAAATCCATCTCTTACCTCTCATCAAGCACTTCTGGGGCCATATATCGTTTCGTTCCAACTTTTGGATTGTTACCCAGGTCCAATTTTCCTGTAACATGAGAGTGAGTGACTGCCAATCCAAAATCAGCTATAACACATGTTCCATTTGGTTTAACAAGAATATTTTTTGATTTTAAGTCACGATGCGCTATTCCTGGTTTTCCCTGTGAAGCAATATTTTAAATTATTTGAAAAGAACAAAAACAAATCAAACTATGTATTAGGTACCTCTTTTCCAAATATTTCAGTATGCAAGTGGACAAGACCATTTGCAATGGACAAACATATCATTATCATATCATAATGGCTGAGGGCGTTTCTGTTCAAGTGATCGAATAATGATCCGTGTGGATAGTAATGTGTAAGCAACCATAACTGAGTGCAGGAATTTCTCGATATCATATCTGATCCTATATATCCAAGAATGTTTGCATGTCGAAGCAGTACCGTACTGGGATTGAGAGTAAAAGTGTTGTTTTATTAACATTTTTGGAGAGGTTTTTAAAACTTCTGTACATACCTGTAAATTTCAGTTTCTCTCTTCCAAGACTCCTCGTCACGACTGAAGAATATTTTTACAGCAATACTTTCGCCGTGCCATATTCCACGCCAGACTTCGCCATATTTGCCACGACCAATACAATCTACTAAGGTTATTTGCTTAGCCAAAGTTCTTTGTACTAACAATGGAAGACCGCTTCCAGAGCCCGATGTCACAGAATGTTGAAAGTATTCCTTAAGGAAAAGATATAAAATTAAAGATTTTTTGATTTGGCTCATGAAAAATACTAAAATCCTGCCGTAAATCACGTAAAAAGAATGACGAATAGAAATATGCTCGGAGCTGGCAATTGCTTAGAGTGAAAGAAGTAAAATAACTAAAAACGTGGTGTTAAAATGTGAAGTGTTACCTCCATTTTTCTAAAAAAAAATAAAATAAATAAATAATTGTTAAAACAGCTTCAAGCGCGGCGGGGCGTGTGACTTACACTCTCAACCATTCCTGTGTGTGCGTTGATATTCTGCAGGAATGGAAGGGACCTACAATTTGACGCCGAATGCGTACGGCTAACAGAGAAGCACTTCCCATGACATTCTCGCAAGAGGCAGTACCCCGGAAAGAAAGAAAGAAGGTGAAGTCAGGGAACGAACCCAGAACCTTCGGTGTGGCAGTCCGACACACTAACCACTACGCCACCGGATACAACCCTTTTTACTAAAATATGTTAAAATGTAATTTCATTTTGTTTTTTACCAAACTCGATAATTTAAAAGACGGCATAATATGGCCTCCGCCCCTATGCCTTAACTAAGAAGCATTATAAATTAAGTTTGTATGTTTCTCCTTAAATAAATAAATAAATGTTAAAATGCACCGTATAACCAAATCTCTGTTTTTCCCACCGCAGGGTATGAGTTAAGATGTTAACACATCGAACATCGTGAACAATATAAGAACTGAACCGTTTTGTTCTCATAACTCTTTTGGTATTTGAGTGCTTCCAGGTGCCGTTGTTATGTGGTTTATTAGGCCATTGGACGATCCTACAGATGATTCAGAGTTTGTCCAGACTCGAGACGGTATTTACACACAAAATATTTAACGTTTTACATTGAGTACCATCTGATTCTGGGGAAAACCCAAGAATTTTTACATCAAAACCAGCTTCTTGTTTTTTTCTTACTGCAATGTTAACAGCGGAGAACTTTATCTTGTCATGACTGATAAGTCATGACTGATAAATCTTAGAAGTATTAGGTTGGATAAGAGCTCATTTACTGTATTGAAGACCAAAGTCCTACGAACATAGAATCAAGGAAACAATGACTGGCAAAGAAGATACAACACCGAGCTAAACGTGTTGTACAGCGACAAAAAGACGTATTTTTCGGTTAAGATGGCTGGGTTATGAGAAGGAAATGAACATCGACGCTCCATTGCGTTAGGTCTTTTACGTGCAACCAGAGGGAGTTTGTAGATCAATTCTTCGATGAAGCTACTAGAAAAGAGTGCGAGATTGGAAACGGCATCGACAGTCTTAAGATCGAGCCGACGGGATTAAGCAAGGCCTAGCAGCACCACGCTCTAGTTGAGCCAACATAAATAAGTAAGTAAGTAAGCATAAGTTAGATTCTATAAAAAAAAATTGTAGAATGTATTTCCTTACCTTGAGAGTACTATCGCCAGCGCTAGTTGCTCTAAGCATATCGTCACTTACTAAATACGATTCCGGGTCTTGCTTGTTTCTGAATGCCGTTAAACTTTTTTGATGTTTCCGTCGCAAATAATAAAGCACAATAGTCCCAATAACTATTATAACAAACACAGGTCCAAGAATCGCAAAAGATAACTTCACCACGCCATTCATAATTGGATCTACTTGAGTGACTTCATCTGTGTGAAGATTTTTAGTTAATTTCTTTTTTTTTTGTGCTCATTCATAAATTCTTACTTGAAATAATTGGAGGTAATTCAGGAAAGTCACCTCCATTACAATAATTATCAGAACAGCATACAACGTTGATTTGAACGACAGCATGTCGTTTCCTTGGCCCAAGATTACTTAATGTATTTTGATTACAAATCAATGGCAACTGTTCCGGGGATGTTGTACAACCACGCGACACATTCTCTTCACCATAGGCATTGCGAGTTCGAGATTTCCAACACTATGTAAGTAAAAAAAAAAACAATTATTATAACTAAGTTCAGAACAATATCATCAAGCTGCTTACTTGTAAGGCATTCTGGCACATATGGGCATCATGTGTTGCATTCTTACATGGCGATTCACAAGAATAGCATTTGAATCTATCCGAAAACGAAACAAAATTGGAGTTAAAAAAGAACATACACACAATTTATTTTGTTTTAAATAAAAGAAAGAAAGAAAAAAAAAACATGCATAAAACTAATTTCATTTTGCAAACAAAAACAATATTTTGGAAAAAAAAACGAGAAGAAAATCAAGGACAAAACGAAGCAGCACACCACAAATAAGCATCGGCATCATCACCATCAATTATGCGAGTGATGCTCTTTACCTTCTTCTCATTCTTCTTTTTGATTTGGTATGCCTCCTAGCGTAGGGTAGTAGCATATGCGGGGGAATATATTGGGATCCATTAAGTTATAAATTTAGTTTTAATTATAATAAAGGGAATGAACTAAGACTACGTATACGTATAACTAAGTTCTATTTTCTTGACCATAAATATTCGTTAAATTTTATTCTTTTTACATTTTAATGAAACTGAGAAGAGCCGTTCAGAATTGTATTGAAATTCATTTAAGTCTCCTGTTTACACAATAAAAAACGACATTTTCCTAAGATTTGGTATCCTGAAAATAGGATTTCCACCAGACCGCAGGATCGAGCACCCACTGTGAGAAAATTTGTTGTTATTATTATTATTATTATTAGAGTTTCCTGGCTAAAGCCAAGAGTACCCATCTTTAAGAAGATTGGGCTCTATTTGTCCCTAATTCTAGATGGAGGAGAAAACAATAGTATTAGTTATAAAAACTTTTGAAAAAAACATAAGTCATTGTCCACGATTGTTGCTAAGCTGCAATCGCAAGAGACCGCCAAAAGCTTCGCCAACCATGTCTCCTCTTATCTCTCGACAGGCCCGGCGGGAGCCTGCGCCAAACTATGAGGCTCAGTGGCAACATTGCAAACTGGCCATCAAAAACGCAGCTACTGATGTTTTGGGTTTCATTAGGCTAAACACCTGGTTCGATGTTGAATGCAGGCTAGCACACACGGCCAAAAACGAAGCTTTGCAGGCCAGAACCAGAGCAGCCAAGAGCTTCCCGTGCGCAAAGGAGGACGGAGGAACATAGACTTTTCAGGAAGAAAACGAGAGAACTGGAAAAACGAATGGTTGAATCTATTGAGGGGTGCTACGACAGAAGTAATGTTCGAAAGTTCTACAAAGGGTAAAACACTCGTTCAAGGGGTACAAAGACCGAACGGAAGCCTAGATGAGGATAGGAATGTCGAAGTAGATACGCAGTCGGTGCTGAGAATTTGGAAAGAACACTTCTGCAAACTGTTAAACGGCGAAGACAAACGACTAATAGGCATGATTTGAAGAAGAAGTTCGGCTAGCAAAGTACAACAAGGCTGGTAAAGCGGATGGCCTTCCGGCTGAACTTTTCAAAGCAGCGCGATATGACTTGGTGAGGAACATACACCAACTCACCTGTACAATCTGGTCGGATGAAAGCATGCATGAGGTAGCAAGCTGCGTTCCATCCCTTAAACATTTCCCGTAATACTCGTCTTGCTAGGAACGCTAGGAACCTCAGCATCGTGTGCCCTATACACAAGAAAGGATATACTCTACTGCGCCAACTACAGAGGCATAAGTCTCCTAAATGTCGAATATAAATTCTTGTCGTCCATTCTGTGTGAACGCCTGAAGCCTTTCACACGTGAGCTGATTGGCCCCTATCAGTGTGGTTTCAGGCCCGGCAAGTCAACCGTCGACCAAATTTTCACACAGAACAGCCCTCTCCCAAAATACCAAGGAGACACTATACAGACGGCTTGGCTTCTAGATGTATGAGACTGTGTTTTGCTGATCTTTTTGGCTGTCAAAATAAATAGATTCAACCTGTTTTGGTAGGAGTCATCCAAGATGAAGGGTTCCATTGCCGGTATGTGACTAGAATACATATTTGGAATCCCACACCTTATCAAACTCGGCCGTTTAAAACGTTTGCAGAATTTAACGCTTCCAAATTAGGAAAGCTGCCCATAACCGGTTTTGAAACCACTCAACAAATCGCTTGAGTCGACACCTCATTGCTGACCACGCTTAAGTTTACCCATCAATGTTGTTTCATCTTTTCAATTTGCACAAGAAGTAAGGCACTCGAAAATTCTTTGTGTACAAATATTTTCGATCCGATTGACTCTCTATCGCTATTAATACAGTGCCCGTCCTTATTCAACGGATGTCTTTTAATTTGATTTAAAACTATACCTAACTGGTATTCCAATTAGAAGCGGCAAGTTGTAACATACAGAATCGCCAACAAGCCCAATATGCAACTCTAAAAATATTTCACTACTCATCAAGAATTAGCTCATGGAGTTTTGCAAAATAAGGAAAACACAGCTGTGGACTCCAAAAAGGAACTAGATACAACATGGAATGGATAGTTGTGCACGGAATAATTTTGTTCCATTATGAAAAGTAGAACCCTAGCGATATATCCTTCTGCCTTAAGTTAAAAATATTTAAACTCAACGTAATCTCCAGCAGGTTAACTGTAATCTTGGTTGTTTTCTGCATTTATATCTTAAAAGATTCGAGATGACTAGTTTGGTTCTATTTGAGTTCCACTCTAACCTCCCAAAATAATGACAATGCAGAGATCACTATTGACAATCGCTGTTCTTCGGGCTAAGAAGCCATCTTAGTAGCAAAGACCATTCTCAGAGGATCAAGGATATTTTTTTTAAGACTCTAATCATCCAAGTTTTGATGTATGGGGTAGAAGCATAGGCATTTTTGTCACAATCGGATGTACATATATCGCCTGGGGTGTTTCTTAATTGTTCAAAAAGCTGAAAATAAAGCGGCTTAAATTGCAACGTACAGATGAATACACACCAGCCCGCCAATCAATCTACAATCTGCAATCCCAGCCCTGAATGCCAACGCAGCTGTGGAAGACCCCACCTTAAGTTGCACGCTAGAGACGGGACTGCGCCACATTAAGTAAGAAAGTAAATAAGTTGTGCGGATAAAAACATTCAAAATAGGCATGCTTTCTCGTTCTGATAAAAATATGCTAATCTCACTCAAAAAATATCAAAAATTAGAACCCAAGAAGTGCCCATCACATCAAAATCTTCGATTGGATTCCGAATTCTTGAACAAGAAATGATCGATTACCTAATTAGTTTTTTTTTTTTTTACGAAACCGCCTGATATGCGTTTGAAACGAATATTTATGGTCTTGGAGATGTATAATACACTTAAACCAGACTTACCTAGGATGCTTTTGAATTGAATTCTGCAGCGGAAATTCTCTAGCACTTGAGTGGCTTTTTTCCAGTTCCATATTTTCATGAGTCTCCTCCATCAACCGCCCATTAATTTCGCCTGAAACTTTTTTTTTAGAAAAAATAGAAAAAAAACAATAACACATGAATTAATTGTTTATTCAAAGATAACACTTGTTTAAGAAACTGTTTATTGTTTATATTTTTATTTAAACACTTTTTTAACTATAATTCAAACACAAAAATAATAAATTTTCTATCAATACAAATCGGAGCTCTACTCTATGAAAATAAATGCCAACACATTTTCAACACGAATTATTGATGAAAACCACAGAATTTATTGATTAGCAGAAAGTTTAAATATTAAAGAACATTTTAAAGTTATAATTTATTGTATTTTGAACCAACCTTTAGCGATATTTTGGGTTAAAATTGAAATTAAAAATATTATAAATACAATGGCAGCCATTTGTAGTCAGCTATCATTTCTATCAAAAATCAAATCAAAATAATCAGTGATGGGCTGTGTAAAGAAGGGGAATTTTCTTTATGGATTTGGGAAGTTTCAAAAAGAGTGCGTTCAACAAGAGATTCATTAGAGAAGAATAAAATACGAGCATTTTTAGGGCAGTCAAGTCTAGCAAATTACTGATGCTTTACCGTCGACCATCTGAGTCAAAGTAAATTGACATATAGTTCAATGAGCAAGAACTGTCAAAATAAAATAAAGAAGCCATGTTGGCATTAGTAAAACACTCAAATAACGTGTGAGAGCCATACTTTATAGCCTCCTATATAATTATATTTATAATTCACAAAGTATATCAATATTGTACAATCGTATAATGTCAGAATCAATGTAAATAGTGCTTAAGAGACTCAATAAATGAATCTGAATCTGAATCTGATGCTTTACCACATTTATTTATTTCAAGTATTTGTACTTCACATTAATTTTGAATGCAATGAAAACAAATTTTTTACTAAGTTTTCATAAGGTTCGAAATAAGGTAATTTGGAAATTTTCTAAAAAAGTGTTTTCATCTAGGTTTATGCATTAGGTTTTGATTTGGTTTGGTTTTGCCTTCCTTCTTTTTCTTTTTTACAAACTTTTCATTTTTTCTTCTTGTTTTGTTTTGTTTACTACTGCCGTTACCCTGGATCTTATTTCAAAATTGTTATTTTGTTTTGTTTAGGTACTTCAAACTTCATCCGTTGCCTTGCATTTTTTTTTTGTTTACTTTTGCTTGATTTTTTTAAATAAAAAAAATCGAAATTTGATTTTGTATAAGAAACGGAGTCGAATTTGAAAATTTTCTATGAAATTACATCTTTTGCCCTAATGAAAACGTAGTATAAATTTGAGAACCTATAGAACAACAGAATCTAGGTTCTGTAGCATGATACAAACTATACAAGATAGAGCATTCCAATTCTCATTTTTTGTTCGTTCTGCGCACCTACGTCACTGCCACGCAATGAAGTTTTCGCCTTCTCGTTTTAATATTTGTTTCGTTCTATGCTCTATACGTTCTAAAAATTAACTACTATACATGTATATAGTATGTCAAAGTGTCGTGCGCTCTACGTCACGGACACGCAATGAAGTTTGGCATTTTTCATGTGTCATGTGCAATGCCATAATATCTTGCTTAGTTTCATCATGGTTCTGTAGTACTCCCATAGCTGAACCAATGTGAAGATCAATTTATTATGATTTCAACAATTGCAATATCAAAGACAGTTGCCATTTTCCACTCACATAGACAAACTTCCAGCCAACTGGAACACAGATATACATGTAACTTGCTTGGCAGTAGATGGCATGTGTGGTGACGTCAGGATAAAGAGAAAAAATAAAAGTATTTAGATTAAATTTCTACGACCTGAAACGCATTTTTGACTAACCACAACCAACTTCAAAGTCGAGTGTCAACAAATCAAGTTTTACTTTTGACATTTGCATTGCCACAAAATGAACAAATAAATGTAAACATTTAATTAAATTCAATTAATTTTCTCTAAAGAACAAAACAAAAAAAAAATATATAAAATCATGAGAAAATACCAGCAGCTACTTCTACTTGTGATCTCTGTCATCAGTGTGATAATCCTCCTAAGTTACAAAAGCGAAAACAATCGTTTAAAATACATCCTGCATGTTGTGAATTTCTTCGGCCGCAAGGATGCTGCTCTGATGATGCGTCTGGAAAACGCCACCAAAGATGATGACTTCAATGACTTTGCGTATCCCTTGCCTGTTTGGCAAAAGATAGGTGATTCCTTTCATGCATATTCCTCATTTTGGCAACGCAACGAACTCATGGCTGGCGGAGAAGCCGTAGCTCTAGTCACGGGCAAAAAATCAGCCATCATTAATTTCAAGTGCGCTTTGCAGTACAGTAACGACAGGATAATTACTGGCAAATTCAAATTCTATCATCTAGACGAGAGCGAAGCACCCACTGACAAAATTGATTTCTTTTCCTACAAATTTCTATGCAAACTCAGTCGAGACTTTGGAGTTCCAGAAAAAATCATCTTTACAGAAGTTGCTAGCAAAGTTAACTACAAATTACTACTTCGTCACGTTAAGCCTCAAGTTTCCCATGGCTTACAAATAGCTACTATCTGCCTTAATATGGTAGACTTCAACAAAACCATGAGCTTCGCCACAAACACAAATCTGCTGCAGTTCTTCTTCTACCATCAGACCATCGGAATTGATCATTTCTTTATTTACAACGGTGACGCAGTGCCATATCACATTCGCAAGGTCCTCCGCAAGACCAGTGTCAACCTCAACTACTTCCCTTTTAACTTTCCCTTTGCCCAAAACGACACAAAGAAAATACGTAAGCTAATCGAGACCGATTGCCTGATGCGCAACACAAACGGAGCGAAGTTCACGTTTCTCTTGAACATCAACGAATTTATTTATCCAAATAAAAAAATTCAAGACACTGGCTCAGTTCTGCGATCACTAGATCACTATGATCGTGACATCAAACGCTTCGAATTGGCTTCCTTTGGAGTGTGCTTGGATCACAAAAACAAACTCCTCATCGACAACCATCTGTACGATCCAGAGCTGAAATTTAGTCACAAGCTGTATGCATACAAGCCAACAATGCACACAGAGAGTAATAAGAGTGTGACACTACCCCTATCGCTGGCTTTGACCCATCGATATGTGGATTGCTTTAGTACAAAGGACGGCTTCTATGATTGGAGAAATTCTTTGCGGCAAGACTTTATGCAATACTTGGACAGTGTGAGGACTGAAATTGGATTCCTGTTTTAAAGGAATGGTAAAGTTATTCTTTAAGTAAGACGACTATTCTCTTTCTGATTGATTTATTTTACTAATAAATTTGTATTTACAAACAAAAAATCTTTTTTTGAACTTATTTCTGGTCAAATGTATTTATCTTGAGGTTAAAATAATCCTAACTGGTTCAGTAGCATGGTTGTTTACTTCACAGGAGGCGTTAAATAGAGAAATTTAGCTAAATAATTGCCATGACAGACGAGGGCAATACTATCCCAACGGAAGCGTTAAGCTCGCTTTCTCATATCCTTGTAAATTACCCTTTATACACATTTTTGTTGGTGGAATTTCAAGCCCTTTTATAATTAACATCCGTCAGTCGAAGAAGCTATTATTTCAACTTGCTGGTTATCTGGGTAACATGCAGATTACTTAATCAGTATCCAAACCCACATCCTAACAATACACTTACTCGTTTAATTATAATCTAACTAAAATAAAACTCCTTCTTTGACGACATAACTATTCGCAGTGCGAATTCGGTCGACTTTATTTTGTGAGAGCTGCAACTAGACAGTCTTATAGGAGGGTCACAGTCAATTAATCTGGACCATTTCTGTGTGCGTTGCTATTTTGTAGGAATAGAAGAGACCTTCAATTAACCGCCGGAAAAATACGCCTACGACAGTGTTAATAGAGCTGAACTGTATCGTGCCTTGTCCAACTTTAGAATCCCTCCTAAACTGATACGTCTTAACAGGGTGATGTTGGAAAATGCACGCTAATCCATCAAAGTTGATGGACGCTACTGAAACCTCGACACCACCAGAGGGCTAAGACAAGATGACGCACTGTCATGCAGCTGTTTTAAAATTGTGCTGGAAAATGTCATACGGAACACCCAAGCCAGCACATCGGGCACCATCTTTAATAAATCGACATAATTACTTATGGGTTTGAGGACGACATTGATGTGATAGGAAGAACAAAGCAAGCAGCAAGCAGTGCCTTCACTACCATGGAGTCAGTAGCGAGCACAATGGGACTAAAAATAAACGAGAACAAGACGAAGCATATGATTTCACCAACAAAAGTCGTATCCCAACACTGACTTGTTCAGAACGTGACCATTGATAGGTATAACTTCGAGGTAATTAGTGAATTTGCCTGCTTTACTGCTGTAAGCACAGGCATTTCAACGCTGAAATCAAACGCAGACTAACTCTTACTAAACGGTGTTTCTTTGGGCTGAATAAGCAATTGAGGAATAAAGACCTATCGAGAAGAACCAAGGATACACTGTACAGAACACTCATCATCCCGGTTCTGCTATATGAAAAGTCATTTCATTTGGAGTCTTCGAGAGAAAAGTTCTGCGTACGATTTATGGTCCTGTCTGAGTAAACCGAGAAAACAACATTTGGAGAGGAAGATACAATGACGAACTATACGATACAGCGTCAGAAAAATTCAAATTCAAAGCCTGAGATAGCTTGGCCATGTAGAGCGAATGAACATCGACGCACCAGCTCGTAAAGTCTTCAAAGCCAAACCAGAGGGATTCAGAAGCCAAGGTAGACCTTATCTTCGATGGTGCGACCAGGTAGAGGAAGACATCCGACAACAAGGCCTAGGAGGACCACGCTCTATTTGAGAAAACATAAGTAAGTAAAATGTCATGTATTGAACCAGCAACCTGCGTCGTAGCAGTCCGACTCACTCAATTTAAACCCCTTCATATAAACTTTCAATTAATGCATGCAACCCCCATCTTGATCTAAACAATGACTAGGTTGGCAGAGGTCTTGTCTTGCAACCATACACATCGCCTTGGTAGCTGCATAAGATACTCCGCCAGAATCACAAATAGTGTAGTTGTTTGTGGGTTTATTATCCCGAATCGGAGAACTTTACCTGACTAATAAAAAATAGTATCAACTTTGAAGGATCTAAATGGATCTATTGAGACCTCAAGTGTTAGAATGACTGGATTTTCATATTTGAGAGGCTCGCTGAACCATCCTGATAACTGAATGAATTTTAGGTTGTTTCTTAGTGTTTGAGACGTGGTCCAACTGATGAGTATCTTGACACGCTCTGAATAAGTCAGACGTCTGATGCATATTCTGCTCATGTGGGATCTCATTGAACAGTGACCTATTAGGAGTCTAACCAATACACACTGCTGAACTAAAGAAGGAAAATCTCTTCTTTTGAAAGATCTGGAGATAGATTCCTTTAAACCAAACAAATAATTTTTCATCAATCGTTGACTTTTTCAGAGAATTCAAGTGAATCATGTATTTTTCTTTCTCCAGTTGAGTAAGTATATGATTCTGTTTGGGTCGGTTTTAGAGTGTGGACTGTGGAACTTAAGTGATGTGAGCATCCTCAACTCTTTGCAGCTACAGTCCACGAGTTTTGAATTTGGAATTAATTGTTAAATGGTTTTGCTCTTGTTATACACTCAAAACGACCGACTTGGTTTCCTTTTCCCAATCAACTCATCGGCTGTCTTGTCATTCAACCGATCGCAAACCCCAACAACTATGGGAAACCAGCACAATTCAAGAATATGTTTGTTTGCACTTTGATTGACCCAAAACGTCGAGTCGGTAAGGTAATACACCGTCTGATCAATCGAAGTGAACCAGGCAATTGAAATGCGTCGAGTTCAACGCACGACGACTTCTTCTCATGGGCTGAGTAGTATGCATGTACAACACTCTCAACTCTCAAGCTTGTCCAGAATTGTTTGAAAAAGAAAGATTTGTGTCTCTACCTTCACAATATATGTATGTATGTATTTATTTTGAATAAAGTTTAATTTATCTTCTGCAAAAGATTTGGTGTTTTTTTATTTTTAGCTTTAGTTCGCATATTATTTCCTCACACGCAACCTGTTTTGAAATGTCATGTCTCATGTGCATGTTATTATGTTTACTCGTACAAAAAAGTGCCAATTGGTTTAACCATGATGTGACACGAAGGAAAAGCAATATTTTTTAACATTAATAAATTATTATAAAAAAAAAAAAACAAACACGTTTATATATTATTTAGTGAAGTTATTTAAATCAGAATTAATGATGAATGTTCGCGACCAGCACTTGAATTTGCTTATCTTTATTTCAAACGCTGCAAAATGGCAGCATTTTTAAGACCAAGCTTCTCAATGGTTAAAGAGTCATCGTTGAGTTCACGTGTTGGAAATGATGACACCAAATTAAAGGGTATGTTGCTGTAATGTGGTCGTGCGCTAAACAAAAACACACGTTTTTTTTTTTGTTGAGTGTCAAACCTAATGATTAAAGTATGAATTTTAAAATATACTTACGTTCGAATAAACAAACGAATATCGCCCACTGTATGTGTGAGATTAAAATGAGATGTTAGCCTTGATCCATCAGCTAAGCGAATTTGCAATTGAGTAAGTTCTTGGTCGTTGTTAACCTTGATTTGCTGGGCAGCTTCTTTTTCAAGTCCTTCATTAGAAGCAGCTGAACTAGCTGCTGCTGCTGCTGGTGGTGGTGGTGCATCGGACACTATATTCGGTGCGGGACTATAACGAAAATTAAAGTTAATTATTATTCAAATCAATGGAAATTAGGAGTATACAAAATACCTTCCAAGGGTCTGGCCTGGTCCCTTGAATGATTGTGCTTTTGTAACTTTACACTTGAAATCTTCCTGCCGATGGTCTTCAACATCAACACTCACCATACTGCCCATTTCCATTAGTTCCATGGGAATTTCCCTAAAAAACAAAGAAGTTTTAATTAAATCCATGTATATAATGAAAACAAAAGGTTAGATTAGGTAGATGGAGTCCATTGTGATACCCTGGTAGGTTTTGAGTCCCACAAGCATGTGACCCATGAATGTTTGTATTCGTTTGTTAAGATAATTTTTCAAAGTCATGGAAGAAGTAACTTTCTAGGAATTTATTTCTTAAGTGACAGTGTGCTGGGCAGTGGCAGAGAAAGTGTGGAATGTCCTCATGTATATTCCCTGCATAGGTCGTCCGTGCTGAACTTCAATATAATTTATAACATAAGCAAGTTAGTAATGCAAGGTCAGTCCTCTCACAAGGGACTTGTAGAATCTTCTTAGTTTTGTTTGTTTCTTAAAGTTAGGCCAAAGATTCCTGGCTGTGTTACAGGAGTCGAGGGAGTTCCACCAATTGTTAACAGCAGCGATTACTTTAACTCTAACAGTTCGACTTTATTCCCAACAGTCTGCTTAGTGCTACAAGTTGGAATCTTTGCAGCTGTGTCTGACTGCCTGAGTTCAGTGGCGGGAGAAACTATGACCCTCTTAAGCCTTTGGACTCTTATCCAAGACAGCGAAAAATAAATCGACAAAACTCTTTCTGTTCTGGCAGACTATTAGGCGTTGTGGTATTGTAACCTTCGTCGGGAGTCTGCTAAGCTTAGCCAAGTCGATGTTTTTGTAGCTGGCTACTATCCAACCATTTTTTCGAGTCTTTGACTTTATAGAAGGTGGCTCTGAGATTTTTTATGGAACTGAAGAGAGCATTGACGTGCCTATCCTACACTTCCTATTGTTCTCTTGGAACAATATGAATGACATGGAATTTGTTGCAAATGAAATAAGGGTGAGTAATTGCAGTTATAATTCTTTGTCTTGCAGTATTGAATCCTGTGCTGGAAACGTATGCAAGTAAAACTTTGTGTGCGAATTTGACCATTCGCTTCTACCTAGGCAAGTGGTTGAATGCGCATATCTTATGGTGCTCATCTTAATATTCTGGTACTACGGGAGATAGGCCCTCCTGGTAGACGAAGTCTAGGCTTCGTCACCTGGGACTATCTATAAGGTAGGTCCGCTTGTGGGAGTATCGTGGTGGCTGTGGTTAATCCGAATGCGGAAACATATGGCATCCGAGGATTTTATCCTTGGATGCAAGAGGTGTTAGATAGACCTCGCCCCTCATCAAGGAGTGTGGACATGCTTCATCATGTTCCATAAAATTGGTACTAAGATATCTACCTTAGTGTAGATCTAAGGGCTCTGGTCTAAGCCCAATTCGACTCTGTATGCGAGTAGGCTCGCCGTGAAATTTAAGGCTTATTTGCTAGGTGTCCACGTAAAGCTTGCCCTCATACTGCCTGAGTTCAGTCTTTTTCTTTCCAGCTCATTAGCTCTTTCATTTTCGAGCACACCACTGCTCCGCCATTTGACTGCAAATGCAGAATGTTATATCAGCAAGCGGTATTCCATTGGTTGCACTGCCAGGATCTTAGCCTGGAAGGAAGACGCTGCTGTAGTTGCGGAGCCTGATTGAACTGGCTAACTTGAGAATTGCTGAGTATTTCCACTTCGGAGCAGTCTTTGGTTGTCAAGACGGTCTGGTTTAAAGGTCAGAAATCGCTGGCCATCTCACCAATCAAGGAGTTAGTTTGGTTACAAAAGTTGTTTGCAGAGATAGCACCAGGCAACATATATGTCAGATAATTCTGGTACTAGACTCCCAGGTGTTCCCAAATATCGTTTCTGGGCTCTTTATTCGAAGTAGAGCTTCCAGTTCAGTTTTCTGTTTCCAAGCGCCCTTCTAGGTCAGATACGAAAAGCGAACTTAACTCAATTCGTCTTCCTCACTCGAAGAGCAGCATTGTGCCGTCCTACTCTAATTTCTTATACTTTTGAGCAAGAGGGATTTCCATGCAACTACGCCAAGGTATTGATTTGGCTTGTTTATAAAAATTGGATTAATTTTATAATCTTGTGCATCCACGTCAGAAAGCTTCATTACAAAAATAGGATAAAGTGTAAATAAAACATAACTTACCCCCTCATAACAGTTTCTAAGAACTCCTTGTTTTCGGGATCATCGTAGAGCCTCAAAGCACCATCATTAATCGAAAATCCTTGACTCCACAGCTTCAAAATGACAGACTCGCCTTGGCGATTTTTGGCATCGTTTTTGCCACCGGCATTCACCACTGAATGATCATTTTCCGTCTGACCCAATCGCAATCCAATTCCCCAAGTAGCTCCAGACGAAGAAGTCGATGGTGCTGGGTGGTCATGGGTTTGTTCATGAGCTTGACGGAACATATCAGTGAGTTTCTCACGGAAATTCTTGCGCTTAGGTGGCCCAAGAACCTGTTGGCCTGACCTTTCCGAGCCACCGGCATAGAATGCTTGGCCGGTTTCTTCGTCGCTCGACGAATTCTGCGACATATTGTGAAGTGTTGCAATTCTTAAAAAAAAAAAATCATAAAGTTAAGTTCATCCTGTCAACGATTGTTGTTATGAGACAAAACAATATACTTTGGTCTGGTAGTTCGAGTACTTCCAGTTTTCTTGTTTGATTTAGAAACTGCTGTTTCCTCAGTTTGCTGTGAAGCTACTGTCCGGTTGGAATTGGCAGGAGGCATCAAATTCGCATCATCTTCATTGACTGCAACTTCATCACTTCTATCTTCATTTTCATTAGATTCGGCCAAATAATTTGACAAGGCATCCTTATCGTTAGACAATTAATAAATAGTAATTTTTTAATTAACATGAAATTGCATTTTTATTACATTGCAATTTTCTTTATTGAACCAAACATAACCTAGAAGTTTTTTATTTCTCACCTGTAATGACCAATTGCTGCTTTCTAAAAAAAATTTAGCAGTTCCGGCATTAGCACCTGTTATTTCGGTGAATTCTGCAACAATTTCATCGGTGCTGGACATTTTAAAGTGTATATTTTCTTATTTTTTTAAAGATAAAGAATAAAATATTTTTTCTTTCAGATTCTTTGTTGTTTTTTTTTTTTGTTGGAAAAAACAAATGTCTACGAACAGTTTTCAGGGGAAAACTTGGTGCTTGACAGCAAATTGACAAATTGACAGTTATGTAAGGAGGAAGCTACACTGAAAATATCGTTACTCGATACTTTGCACTCGTTATTTTTGAAATATATTTATTAAGGTTAGGTCGCACTCAAGCGTTTGAGATAAAACAAAACTTAAGAACAGAGATAATAACGAGATACAATCAGCTAATAAGCAAACAAAATGGAGTATTGGATTTCGAATGGGACTACTCAGCAACGATATTAAATGATTTTTTTTTATCAAACGGCGAGTATTTGCAAATATTTTGACATAAGAAAAAACGAAGTCACGAATAAGATACTTGGATAACTTTATATTTTTATATTGCATCATTAGGTGTTTTTCTTTTTTAGTTCACAGGAGAGCCTGAGTTGTCAACAAAAAATAAGTGCTTCTTTTTTGCTTCAGAGTGTTCAGAGCTTAGAATTCGTATTTCTTTTTTCCTTCAGAGTGTGTTCAGAGTGCGCCCTACGAGCTCCAAATAAATAGATAGGGCAGACTGAGCTTAAAGCTGAACAAAAATATAAACGTCAAAAGTGAGACGCTAAACAAAAGAAATAAATAATAAATAAAACTAAAATGGCCGAAAAAGGTATTTTAAATGTAAAAACAATTTTTTTTCAGGTTTTTCATTTGGCATGAGAAAGACAAATAACAGCGTTCTTAAATTCGTTTCATATATAGTTCAGAGCGCTCTGAACACAATTGGTTCAGAGGACGTTCAGAGCGAGCTCGATATAAGGCGTTTTTCTTTTTTCATTCAGAAACGAGCTCTGAACAGAGTTCGAGTATATCGAGCTCGCTCTGAACGTCCTCTGAACAAATTGTGTTCAGAGCGCTCTAAACTATTAATGAAACGAATTTAATTTTCCATTAATTTCCTCTTCTCATGCCACTTGAAAAACCTGAAAACAATTTTTTTTTAACATTTAAAATACCTTCGGCGGCCATTTTAATTGTTTTTAATTTCAGCCGCCGCTAAAAAGTTCTTTTTATCAATTGAATTGGTTTGGAAGCGTCTCACTTGTGACGTTTATATTTTTGTTCAGCTTTTGCTCAGTCTGCCCCATCTATTTATTTGGAGCTCGTAGAGCGCACTCTGAACGCACTCTGAAGGAAAAAAGAAATACGAATTTTTAGCTCTGAACACTCTGAAGCAAAAAAGAAACACTAATTTTTTTTTGACAACTCAGGCTCTGCTGTGAACTAAAAAAGAAAAACGCCTATACTCGAAATCTGTTCAGAGCTCTTTTCTGAATGAAAAAAGAAAAACGCCTATTGTTTAAATAAACTATAGTATTACCACTTGAGGTGCGCCATCTATCGACGGAAAACTAAACTCTGAATTTCATCGTTGGAGTTTTTCAAAAAACTGTTTCTTGTTTTCGTCACAATGAATTAGTGTTTTATCAATATTTTTTCATTCATTCATTCTCCAGTAATGTGCATGAGAAATGCAATGTAGAAAAAATAAGAGAATAAGTATGTTTTATTTTAGAGAATATGTGTTCGTAGCATTATTCTGTAGTGAGTTGTCACAAACACAGTTATATTGTTGCGAGATCGCACCTCACAATGCAAATGCAGTAGGCTCTGTGGGCGCCAAATAGAAAGTTTGTACTTCCCGTGTGGTGAGTATTGTGTGATTGTGATGTGCGAGGCTTCGCCATTTTTTTTTTTTAAATGTACTTGCACTCAAGGGGATATGAATACCCTTATAATGATTTTACATGTGCGAGCAAGGAGAAGAAATAGAAAGATAGGAAAGAAAGGTGGTACAGTGGCTTGAGATTTTAGGTGATAATTATCTCAAGGAAATTCCAGTTGAAACTTGGGAAATAAATAAAAATTGCTGCCCAGGCTGGGTTTGAACTCACAGCTCTCAGGTTAAGCAATCAAGCACTACATCCACTGTACCATTGTCACCCGCATGGTCTTTTCTTTCGTGCTGGAAATGTACGAGGGGCGTTCAATATATTCTCGGTATCGGGGTGAAGCTGTGGTTATATAATAAATTGACTTATTTATCAAGTAATACTATTATTTTATTGCATTCATGTAAAATTTCATATAAATGTGATTATTATTTCGCGTTTCATCTCTAGTTAAACAGAATCATAATGGCAACTGAGACGATGATGGTGGAAATTGAGTATCGCGCTGTAATTAAATTTCTCACTTAGCAAGGAAAAAGTCAAAAAAACTATTCATGAAGAGATGGTGGCTGTTTACCAGGGTTCCGCACCTTCATTATCAACTGTGCAAAAGTGGTTAGGTATGTGGTCAAGTGAGTTCAAGAGAGGCAGAGAGAGCATTGAAGACGACCCCCGCTACGGCGCCCCGGCTACTGCTTGTACGGGAGAAAGCATCAAAGAAGTCGAAAAACTTGTTCTTGGAGGATGCCCGAATAAAGGTGAAAATGATGGCAGAGATCACCAATCTTTCAACTGGTACCATTCACACCATTCTTCATGACCATCTTAAACTTTCAAAGGTCAGTGCAAGGTGGTTGCCACGAATGCTCACAGCGCCTCAGAAAAAAGTGGAATCGCATGCTGTAGAGAGCTTTTGGAGATGTGTAGTGAGACTCAAAGGGAATCTTGCTCATTGAGTACAAAAAAAAAAAGGTGAAACCATCAACGCCACATCCTACGCTTCCACTTTGCATAATTTGCGGGAGGAAATTAAAAAGAAAAGACGGGGTAAACTCGCAGCGGGTGTGTTGCTTCTTCATGACAACGCTCCTGTTCACATGGCGCGAGTTTCCAAGGCTACTGCGCGAGATTGTGGTTTCGAAGAAATCCAACATCCACCCTATAGTCCAGACCTTGCCCCTAGTGATTATTCCCTGTTTCCGGATTTGAAAAAATGTCTTCGTGGATAAAGATTTTCGGATGATGAAGAACTCAAGTCGGCAATAAATGGGTATTTTGCAGGGAAAGAGGAAATTTATTTTTTTGAGGGTTTAAAAAAGCTTATCTCAAGATGTAATAAATCCATTGAAGTTAGGGGAGATTATATTGAAAAATAAAAACAATTTAAATTGAATTCGCATTTTCCTTCATATCGATACCGAGAATATATTGAACGCCCCTCGTATGCCCGCGTGCTAATCAGATTTATGAGCACTTGTGATTTTTTCTTGTGGGGTTACCTAAAGCCGATAAAGTGTGATACAAACTCAATGATAATAAATGAAAATATACTTAGTCTTTTATTTTAATTTGTTTATTTACATTTAACAATTATAAAAATCTCCATTTATAAAAAAACACCAATTTACAAAAACGTAACAATTTCATATTTTATTTTAACAACTTTTTTTCTTTCCTAAAGACGCACATCTATTTCTCTCACAATAACATCACAATTTTAATTTTTGTCGCTCTCCTGAAATATAGAAAAAAGTATAATTCAAAATAAAAGACACACATATTTATGTATTTATGTAAGGACTCAGAAAAAATTAACAACCCACCATTTTAAAATTAATTGAATTTGTTATGTTTTATTTAAATTTAATAATGTGTTTTTATTTCAGTAAAAAATACAATATATTTAACATTAAGACACAATTACGTATTGCATTTAAATAATGCTGTTAGTAACGTGGCAAATACAATGCATATTAATGTATAAATAAAACTTTTAAGAAAAAAAAAAATACTATTTAACGAAATACTCTACAAGTTACTGATTTTTAAATTAACTTTCACTTTTTTTTTTTAATACAGTGAGCCAGCTTAATGATGATGGCTACAAACAACATTTTTATGATATTTTTTTTTTTATAAAATGTAGCTGAACAACTACAATAATGCCGATGCAGATGTGCACAACACCGAATGGATTTTTAGCGAGACAACAATTTTCCCTTAAAATACATTTTAAATTTATTCTATGAAACCATATTTATGCTGTTAAATGAAAACGAAAATGAGTATCTTACCTGAAGATAGCTATTCACTAGCAGGGTTAATCCAACGCCTAGACCAAGCGCAACAAGATGTGAAAAGTAAATGTTTGGGAATGGTCTCCGTTTTTTGAGTATCATCGACAGAATTGTGGCTTTGCGATCAGAGTAGGGAGGATAACGTCCTCTGAAATTGGCAATAAATTAAGAGAAAATGAGAAACGAGTTCTATTTAATGTCACTAAGGGGGTGTTTCCTTACGATGCCAAAAATTCTCCGAGGGGATTGAAGTTTTTTCCTAGACATGACTTCTTGTGCGTGAATGTATCAAATCCATATTTTCCGTGGTAAGATCCCATGCCACTGTGTCCAACACCTCCAAAAGGAAGTGTGTCAACTAGAATTTATATTGAATACATAATTAAGTTTTCTATTGTTAACGAAATTCGGAACAGAGTTAAGTTGATTCGGGGCTTGCCAAAGGAAAACGCTGTACAGTTTTATAAAACAAGCTTTTAAAAAATATCAGTTAAAACCAAGCTTACAATTCCATACAAAAATTTGAACCCACATTTTTGTCATTTGCTAAGTACCAGTTGTACAATATTGGCACTGAACCTAGTTTTTAAATTCTTAATCCGTGGGTCCACTTTATTTAATCCTCGGAAATCGGTGGGTTTACTCTTGATCTACTCTTAAACCACCGTCTTATCTTTAATTATTATGTATGCACGAAACGAGGTATGTAATGTACATCGTTTTAAAATGTTGATCCTAGGATGAACCACGATTGTACAACTGGCCCTAAGAGTCCAAACAAGGCTGGCAGACGCTTAATTACAGAAATCAAAACTATTATTCATTTCTTCTTGTATGGAACTGTACTTTTTTTTTATGTTTAAGCCCTTCAAGCGAAAGCTTAACTATAACCGAGTCTACATGCAAAAAAAAAAAAAATTAAATGTTTAAATAAATACGAATTATAAACTATAAACCAAAAGCCAAGTGTTAAGGGGCTGACAAGACGTTTGAATTTTTAAATGATGAGGTGAGATCCACTGACTTTGTTATTCTCATAGTGACTGTGGTGCCCTCTGGTATATCGAGCTTCACTTTTTTAAGTTTAATACATTGAAAAGATAACAGCGGTCTCTGACATGAATTACAACAATGACATAAATTACGACAACGCATTTTTTTTTTGTTTTTTTAAAGAAATAAAATTTAAAATATTAATTTCAAAGATTTTTATTTGCACATGAAGCTACAAAAATAGTGGCAAAAAATAGCGATCTTTTAATTAAACTAGCGATTAGCTTTATAATCTGGCCATCCGTCAAAAAGGACACCGCTTCAGTTAATCGAAACTTATTTGCCACTTTCTTTTTTTTTAAGAAAACGGTTTTGTAAATGTGTATATGGGGATACCGTGCGGCCATACGTGTGAGTTATGTACTGACAAGCAAGTTGCTATACGCATCGTTCTGACAAGACCGGACGATAGGCAGAACTGCACGTATTCTTTGTTTGAGGTAATTCAAGCTACGCTGCAGCGGAACTGCACTTCAGCTACAATAATCGGTTCGTATAGTCTACCCGGCTAAGCAAGGTTTTAAGATAATTTTAAAAAACGAATGTAGTTTAAAGTGAAAAAACACACACAAATATAAACAAAATTAATCTCTTTCAAAATGAACATCTGAGAGCAAAATTTATGAAATACCATAAAACTTATGCAAGCCAACTGACGACAAAGCCTGCTTGACAGTTTGATGGAATTGCATCGAAGTTTTTAAATAAGGTTTCTTAGATAATTTTCATAGTTTTTTTGTGTCTATTTTAATTTGTGTCCGATCTCGTAGACCTCACATTGGGCGCCATTCGATAAATAAAATGCATTTATGATGATTTCTAGTTTATTTTAATGAATGAAATAAGTGTATTGTTAAAAATGTATAGCAGGCGTTCAAACGAAAACTACATTTTAGCTTTAAGTAAAAAACGTGCTGCGTAAAATAAAACTTCTGTTAAAAATAACTTAAAACATGCAATATTCCACCACCTTAATAATAAGCTTTATATAGTTAATCCAAATCCGAAATTTGTTAATCTCTAAGCAATTGATTTTATGTACAAATTTATTTATTTTATTTAAACTCACCAAAGTAATGAACTTTATTTTGAATACAAAAAACCTGCCAATCAATTCATATTTTTGAAAAATGTTCAATCTCAAGGATACAAAAAATAAAATTTTGAAATTTTGAAGAAAACGATGAACATTTTACGTCAGTTTTAAATTTCGAAAAAAATTTCATAAAATTTTAGGACCTAAAAGTTAAATAAACTTGCAATAGTGTTTGTTTCCAATCATTTGCCTGATAAGAAGATAATCTCACAAAGCTTGAAAAATACAATGCAACACACAAAAAGAACAGTGCTGAAAACTTGCACAAATAGTAAAACTCACATAATGTAACAATTTAAAAAATATTAAGTATGTAAATTATTTAAAAATAAATATGTTTAATAAAAGTGAATACCTGCGCAGTGCATTATTGTTTCATTAATGCAAAATCCACCGCTTGATGTGTTATTTTTGAAATTTCTAATCTGTGACTTTGAATTAGCAAAGATATAAATAACCAATGGCTTCTCCCTATTCATACGGTCGGCATTAAGAAATTCAATTTGTTTAAATAAACACATTATGGCAATTAAAATTTGATGAAATTCAAATAAACAAATATTTTCAAATGGTAAATGGCAAACATTTATGAATTAAGAATGAATTTATGAAATATATTTGTTGTGTAGTGTAATAACTAATAATTATTAATCAATAAAAAAAAAAAAACGAACAATATTTCGGTACAATTTTATCTGTCTTGAACGCAATTTTTTTTAAATGAATGATATAATCGTTGAAAATACTTTTTAAAGGGGAGTTCCAGAGCACAATTGTTTTAAATTTAAACTTAAGCTATGAATTGAAATCGGTTGCTGTATGGTATGCAGTTGTATTTTGTCAGCTTTTCAGTTGATGATTTAGTGGAAAAAGGTTATTGCATACATCCCGATTTAATTATGAGCTCTTCAAATCGAACATAGGCACTTTCTTTTGTCTTCCAAACATTTCTGAAAGTCACTATATAGCTTGGAAGCCTATAACTGGCAACGTTTATGGTTTTAGAAAAAGGAGAGAATTTCGCATTCGGGGCGAGTATGCGCAAGCATTTTGGGGCAAGTGTGCGATTGTGTATGTTTAAACTTACCCCAAAGTCATTGATCACAATCTCAGGGATTAAGACTCATTAATATGTTTCTAAAATTGTATTGAGTTTCGCTGCAAATAATTATTTTCAGGCGGGTATTTATGGTTTTTATGAAACAGGTATGCCTCGGAAAAACATGTTAGAAAAAATCCCATTAAAAAACTTTTTACACAAGCCCAGATTGCGGCTCATAGACCTGTGCTCTAGAAAGCGGCCGTAGAAAAGGTGGGAATTAGCAAGCGGCCTTGAGAAAATGCTTGATATTGAACATTTGCTTCCATTTTACTTGGATATTACAAAACAACGATTACTCCAAGCTAGGAAGCCGAAATGTTGGAGTGTAATGGCCCCCTAAGGTAAAATTGCAAACTTGCTAGAAAACTTATAATCGAACATAACGATGGCTTTGCGCACAAATGTGTTAAGTGCTCAATTTTACAGAAGATTTGGAGATCAATATCTTAGAACAAAATATTTTTTTTTTATGTTTTGTACTTTATTATAGACTTTATTTATTATACTTTGGTTTTCATCAATATCAATCAATCAATATATTGATCTCCAAATCTTATAAATCATCTCATGTAAAATTATGTATGTGCACTAAGCCATCGATAATTGACATGTTTTGTGAACTCAGTTTTTTAATTTCTCGACACAAACGAAACGTTACCAACTTCAAGCTGTTATTTAAAATTTGACAGGTCAAACTGTGTCTTTGGCTTCAACAAATGATGACAAAATTATTTTTGTGAAATTTTTAAAATTCTGAAACTCCTAAAAAGCATTTCAATTTGAAGAAGGAAGTAAATGTAGGTGTAAGTAGAAAGAATTTCTTATTATTTTAGCAAAATCAGCTGCCTTTGGTAGGTTTAAGTTTTTTCAGTGTTAAATGTTTAATAAAAAAAACACTAAACGGACAAAATGGCCTCCTCAGTACTTGGGTAAAACGGCACAGTGCCATTTTAGGCAAGTACTCATTTTTCAATTTTCTTTTTCGCAAAAATGATTGGAAAGTATCAACGGTCGATTCCTGGATGATTTAATGTCAAAAGCACTCGGAGTAGTTAAAAAAAAAGGAAATGGGCTGGATTAAGGCATCCAAATCATTTGGAGTGCCAATTGGTATTTATATTTTGAGTTTTTAATGTTTTTTTTCCTTTAAATAAAATGTATATTCAATTGAAAATGGTGTTTGGTTAACTAGGGTAAAATGGCATACCAGGTAGCCATTTTACCCAAACAACTTTAGTGACTAGATTTTAAGGACGTTTTGAAATTAAAAATTTTTAAATACTTCTTGAAACTATTTTAACTTGGTAAGCTAAAAAAAAACAAGCGTTATAGATACAGCTTTGGAAAGATACATATAACATAATGAAGCTGACATTTAAAACGAGTTATAGGACATGTTCCTCAGGGGGGGCATTTTAGACCATTTTCCCCTAACACCAGAAAATGGATATCCTGTTTTATGGAATGAGCATATTATTTGTTCGAAAGTTGTCAAAATTCCGAACTTATTTAAAGCAATCCGACATGGACTTCATGGACTCCTTGAAGATTCCGATTGAGTGGAAGAAAATTATGATGCTTTTTTTCCATCAGTGGAGGAAACTCTTAGGAAAAAAAGCAACTGCATGAAGGGCTACTCGATGACGTATAGTTCCTTTCTATTCGGAAAAAGCGTTTGTTTATCATTTTAGAACTAAAGGGTCAATGTTTGGTGACATCTCAGGAAAATATGAGATTTCTGACATCTTCAAACAAAAGTTATTATAAAAATATACGTACAATATTTTTGTGGTGATCAATTTGATGCGTTAATAAGCACAGTATCTCATTTAACAAGACTTCATTTGTTGTTCCTGGGTGGACTAAAGCATTTGACTGCCATATCGATTATCGACACCAAACACTCTCATGCATCAGTAAATTTTGCAAGTAAATTTGTGTGTCAAATTTTACTTTTGACAGAACTCACATGTCACATTTCAGACCGAAGACTTTACCTTTGTTTGTTGAACTTTACCCAGGGTCGACCCAGGTTTTCCCGTTCTCAAAAAACGCACAAGGGCTGCTGATTGCATATTTTTCACAACACACACAATCAAAAGTTTCCATTTTGCTGTATTTGTTTGATTTTTTTTTTACACTTATTAAAATAAATGCATTAAGTTACATTGCTTTTACTTTTTCTTTCGAAAAATTTATGTGTATGAAAAATCAAATACAGAAGAAAAATACACAAGAAATGCTTGACAGCAAAAGTCACTTCAACAGCTGATTCGTTACTCGCCCCAGCTAAATAGCAAGATCGACTTCAGGGCGACCCCAGGTTTAAAAAAACAGAGAAGTTTCTATTGAGGGCGAGTTGAGGTATTTCAAAAAACGAGTTGTGGCAACCCCAGGGCGACTTCAGGGCTCAACAAACAAAGCTTTTTTTATGCTGAATTCTCAGGTGAGTTCTCTCTCTTCTGCTTTAAGAAGCGTTCACACGCAGACAAGACAATGGGACAATACTCAATTGTCTTGTCCCAGCTTCTTGAACGGGGTTGGACAAGAAAATGCCAGCCAGTCGAGATAGCTCGGCAGGTTAGCTCGAAGGACAATATAATGACAACTGTCTTGTCTTGCAAACAGTTGTTCAACTTGGAACAATGATTATCTTGTCTTATTGTCTTGGCCTCTGCATTGTCCTTTGTGAACACCGCTTTCAACTTTACCCAATTTGTGTGTTATCGAACAGGATTTGATTAAAATTCGTAGATACTCGTAAAAATTTGTTGTTTTTGGAAGTAAACGAACACAATTAAGGACCCAATCATAATTGAAGAATGGGTACGTACGTTGCCTTACGAAACAGTAGAAATACATAATGCTTTGTACCCATCCCGAAATGATTTTCTGATAAGTTTCGTTAACTTTTGTTTCCGTACGTATTGAGTATTGTCGTTAATTTCGAACGTAAATCTGACATTTCCTTTTTCCTAAATACTATTCTTCTTCTTTGTTTCTTCTTATTTCTAAAGGCTATTATGGTCAACTGATGTATTTGAACGAACGAAAAGAAAGTTTTCGTTCGATTTTGACACTTGCTTCTTTTTTTTTACGTATTATGGCTGGGCCTTAAGGCCTTAAGCGAAAGAAAAAGTAAGCAAGTGTCAAAACCGAACGAAAAGTTTCCTTCCGATTATAGTTGCCCATAATAGCCTTAAAAATAAGAAGAAAGAAAGAAAGGAATGTCAGATTTTCGTACGTAATGTACGACTCAAAGCGTACATTACGTACGAAAACGCAAGTGAACGAAACTTGCCGAAACTGAAAAAAAGACATTTCGGGTTGGGTATACAAATCACATGTATTTCTACTGTTTCGTAAGTCAACGTACGTACCATTCTTCAATTATGGTTAGCCCTTTAATGTTTTGACGTTATAAACGCTGAAAGTTGCTGTACAAATTTGCTTCATTTTTTAATGTTCTATAAGATTTCTTGGTCTTTAAGAAAATAATTGAGAACAAATTCTATCACATTACCTAACTACTACTTATTTTTTGTTCGAGCTGTATAAACAACCAAATTAAACTTTTAAAATACCATATTAACACTCATTTACCTTTATGTAGGTACAATTATTTATACAAAATCTATTGACGAACCACAACCACTACAGCTATGTATTTGATTTTTTTTTTTTTTTTAAGATTCGATTTTATTTATGCAAATTAAATACAATATTTACAGAGGGATTGTTTGTTTATGTTTATTTTCCTAACTTTTAAGCCCAAATCTCCAAAAAAATATGTTAAAGAAATTTGAATGTTATGAGGTAAAAAAAAAATATAATCTTGGTAGGAATGGTAGATAGGTATAAGTAAATTTATGGAATAAAAGAGCGAGAGAGAAAGGGATATACTGTTGTTCCATTATTTAGGCAATTTACATAATTCGGAATTCTTACCAGTATAATGCATGATAGTTTCATTCAAACATATTCCTCCGGATTGTGTTCCATGAACAAATAGATCTTGTACTTGACTATCCGTAGAGAATATATACGAAACAAGAGGTGACTCTCTATTCGTTCGTAAAGTGGGTTTAGTTTTTGTTTTTAATAAAATAATTTTTTTTTTTTAAATAAAAAAAATTTCAAATCAAAAGTAATTTGTGCTGTGTTCAATGAAATGATGCGATACGACGGCACAAATGAATGATTTTTGTTTGAATTCAAGATGTGATCTTGGATCATTCGATGATGTTACCTGGTATTTATGAAATTGATTGCATCGTATGCATTTTCAACATTGTAAATGGGCAAGATGGGACCAAAGATTTCTTCCTGCATGATGGGATCATCGGGGCTTACATCAGTCAGAATTGTTGGTTCAATGAACCGCTCTGCGGCATCATATTTTCCACCAACTGCAACTTTTCCAGATTTCATCAGTCCAAGCAGGCGTCTATAGGATAGATAGAAAAAAAGAAAAAAAAAAAACATAAGAGAGAGCTACAGTACGATTGCAACGAACTGTTAGGTACCCTATTCCAACATGAGTTCGTTTCTGACAAAATGTTTGGTAATACATTTTTTTTTTTTTTTTTTTTACAAAAATGTGGGGGTTTGATTAAAACTTGTGCAGTTTAATTGTTCACAGAAAATTGCAATACATTTTTTTAATTTATCCTTTGCGACCTTTATTTTTTTAAACAAGTTTTTTTTTTCTTTGTTTATAAAAAGTTGGGGTCCGCCCCCCGCCTGCGCGCCGCCGCCACAGCCAGTTTCAGAAACGCAATTCTTTTTAAAATACAAGAACATTAATTTTGTGTGTCCGATTTTTGATTTCTGCTAGCGCAATGAAAAAAAAAATTAACTGAAACACCCCCAAAGAGTGGGCGTGTCCTAAAAATTAGTATAAACAAATTTCGAGCACTAACTGAGTTTTGTAAAACTGCATCTGAATCAAACAGTTTTAACCAAATTAAGGTATTTTATAACAGCCACGCCCCTAAAAGTAGGCGTATTGAAATACTGTACACACAAAACACTATATATATTTTTCATTGACGAACGAAAAAATAAGACGAAATTGAGTATTGGTAGCTTATATTTTTAAAACTATGTTTTTTGTTCTTTTATGCAAACAATTCTTTTCATACACAAGCTATTTAGTTTACACTAAAAGACATATACTTTTTTGGGCTTGTGGCTTTATAAAAAGTACGGTTTATTTCAGAAAGTAAATGTTTTATAGTTTCTAATGAAAAGTGGGTGTCAGCCACACCCAAAATCAATTTTTTTTGATTCCTACACATGATGTTTACGTACAACTTATATCCACAAAATTTTATGATTTTAGTTCGAATATAAGTATGTACCGGGTGTTTTTTTTTTGAAGTATAGAACTTTTAGTTGGAAAAACTATTTTTACTGGCAGCCATTTTGTCAGCTGTCAAGTGATTTATTTTTGTTTGGTTTGGCATTTCAACATGAAATAGACTGCGACACGTCTGAACAACGCCAACGCTTCCAAACAGTGCAAATTTATTTTGAAACAATAAAATTCGCGCGAATTTTGTTTAGCGATGAAGCTCACTTCTGGTTGAATGGATACGTAAATTAACAAAATTGCAGTATTTTGATGATAATCTTCAAGTGTATGTTGAGACACCGTTACATCCACAAAAACTGACTGTTTGGTGTTGGTGCAACATGTCACACAGCTCCTGACACAATTGATTTGTGAAGGAACCGTTCTGTGAGCGCATAATTTCGCGTTTTGGTCCTGTGAATTGGCCTACAATTTAACGTCGCTTGACTGTTTTCTATGGAGTCACTATCGCTATAGTCTACGCCGATAAGCCCGAAACGATTGACCACTTCTAGGACAATATTCGCCGCATAAATTTCATGTTAATTTAAAAAAAATCATCTTTGTTTTATTTTATTTCAAATTTCTATACCTCTAAAAAAACATACACAAATATCGTTATTTTATAAAAAGTGGGCGTCCGCCACGCCCAAATTTAATTGAGGGAAGATTTACCTATATAGCTTGCGAGTGCAAAATTATGCCTTGGGCTTTGATCGTAATTGTACAAAAAATAAACTATTTACTTTTGCCATATAGAGCTTGCTCCACAAAAATCGCGATTGTGGGCGGATTCCACCGGTTCAAGAACTTGGCCTTACTCTTGAACCAAAGAATATATAAACCAAATTCTAGCGCGAAAATTGCGACCTCTATACATACGGAAGGAAATTGATTCAACTTACTGAAAATTATTGGCATTTATTATCCTGCAGAGATCAGGGCTGTCTTTGGGATTTTCTCCATACCACTCCTTTAATATATCTTTGGCTTCTTTAATAAATTGCTCTTGGATTTCTTTTGAGCACAAAATATAATCTGGGGCAATGCATGTTTGTCCTACATTGATCAGTTTTCCCCAGAGAATTCGTTTTGTGGTGACTTTTATATCTGCGCTTTTGTCGATGTAACAGGGACTATGGAAAAAAGGAGAACAATCAATAAACTTCAAAAACTATTGATGTCCAAAATTGTACCTCTTTCCACCAAGTTCAAGTGTGACTGGGGTAAGATATTTATTGGCAGCTGCGTGAACAAGTTTTCCTACTCTCGTTGAGCCTGTGTAGAATATGTAATCGAAACGTTGTTTTAATAATTCCGCAGTCTCAGCAGGTCCGGCTGTTACAATTGGATAGCAGTCCTGCAGGAACAACATCATAAGATTATATCAAATAATGAATAAAAACAAAAAAAATATTACATTGTCCAAATATTTTGGTATTGTTTGGGCGAGAAATTTGGCACAATTGGCTGAGATCTCGCTGGGTTTTATCACGACACAGTTTCCAGCTGCTATCGCAGACACTACAGGTACTAACAACAATTGTAATGGATAATTCCAAGCACCGATTACCAGGACAACACCAAATGGATCATTGTAAATGCTAACGTCGTCCAATAGATTGACAAATGATTTTGAAGGCTAGAATTGTTTAATTTTAGATTAGTTTTGACTCTTTCGTTTATAGACTAAAAATGTTTGTTACCTTTTCGGGTTTCATCCAATCTTTGAGATTGTGTAATATGTTAATGATGTCATTTTTCATCACTTCCGTTTCAACAATAACACTTTCCTGTTTGTGACGTCTCAGATCGGCTTCCAATGCACTAACCATTTCAGATTCGTGCTCTTCGTACATTTTGAGAAGTTGTTCAAGTTGTTTTTTGCTGTAATTAGAAAAAAAAACTATGTGTTTTCAAAAGATACTAAGACTCATAAATAAATTAAAATGCACGAATCCGTGGCGTAATTTTCGTAATGACCATTTAGGCCAAAAACAAAAATTGCAGTTTTTTTTCAAAAATGACTTTAGATTTCAGATTTGTAGTTCCAATGAAATCGTAAGAGCCGTTTTCGAGCAAATCCAAAACAAAAAAAACCGTCCCTGAAAGATACCAGTTCGATGCGGACGAGTCAGAGTTCAGACGAAACAAAAAAAAAACAGGATAACCGGTTTTCTTTAAACTGCTATATAATATATGAAATTTGAAGAAAATACGCCACTTTTGTTTTGGTGCGGATTCGCTGTCAGAGGAAGACTAAGGCAAAACGTCTTGAGCTTTCGCGAAGTCAGAGAGAGAACGACAACAATCCGAATTAAGGCAAAATTCCACCACCGAAGCCTAACAAGCGCCCATGCCCCTACAGTAGAGAAAGACAACGCTACCAAAGAAAGGTTCTAAGAGCTCCTTGCCAAAACCTATTAGCGGTGCCCCAAACATGACATTCAAATCCTCTTTGGAGACTTTAATGCCAAAATTGAGAGGAAGGACATCTTTGGTATGACGATCTGAAAACACAGCCTACACGACACCACTACCGATAGCGGACTCAGGCTTTGCATCGAATTTGAAGCGGGAAAAACATGGTGCTGAGCAGCACACGATTCCCACGTCGCGACATCCACAAGGGCATATGGCGATCCCCATATGGTCGAACTTGCAACCAAATCGACCATGTTGCGATTGATGGAAGGCATTCTTCTAGAATCCTGAATGTTCGTAACATTCCGAGGAGTAAACATCCACCACTACCTAGTGAGTCGGTGCAAAGCTAAGAGTACGGATTTCCATGGAAGCTCTTAGGCGAACACCAACTACGCCGAGGAAATTCAATGTTGGACGACTTCAATCGGAAGAGACTGCAGCTGCCTTTGCGTATCCCTTGAGCATGCGAGAAATCCTTCGACTGATGATAGATGTGAGCCCGGAAGACCAATGGCAGCTATGTCAACAAGCCATTAGAAGTGCTACGTCAGAGGTATTGGGCTTCTCACAGCCTGCCCCCAGAAACCTCTGGTTCAACTCCGAATGTGCTCAGGCAAACAAAGCTATAACGGAGGCATACAAGTTGTGGCTTCAGAGAGATACTAGAGCGTAGAGAAATCTCTATGTTCGGCGAACAAAGGATGAGAAACGCCTACTCAAGAGAAGGAAATAATACGGGCAAGTGCGAGTCGGACTCGGGCACGAAGGGTTCCGTACCATCTACAAAAACGAGCAAAAAAATCACGTTTATTGTATGGGAGCCCCCCTTTAATATTTATTTTATTCGGTTGTTAGTATTTGTTGTTAGAGCGGCAACAATAATACATCATCTGTCAAGATTTCAACTGTCTAACTATCACGGTTCATGAGATACAGCCTGGTAACGGACGCACAGCGAAGTCTCAGTAATAGGGTTTCGTTTTCACCCTTTGGGTACGGAACCCTAAAAAGAACACCAACAACGCAAAGTCGAGGAGGTGCAGAGATGTTTTTTGCAGAAAAGAGGTGCGAAACTTCTACAGAAGAGTGAAACACCCTTCATCAGGTTTGACAAGCCACCCTGGGGACCTGCAAAGATCAGTATGGAAACATTATAGTTGAAACACAGGCGATGTCAGGCATCTGGAGAAACTTCTTTAACCAGTTGTTAAATGGGGATGACAGCCAATATCCCGCTAAAGATCAACGTTAGAAACCAAAGAGACAGTGTATAAAAAACTCATCATCCCTGTCCTGCTATATGTTGCAGAAGCATGGACCCTCTCCCAATTGGATGAAAAGTCACTTGGAGTCTCGAAGAGAAAAGTTCTGCGTACGATTTATGGTCCTGTCTGCGCTAACCGAGAAAACAACATTTGGCGCTGTACAGCAACATAAGGCTAGCCATAAAAATTCGAATTCAACAACTAAGATGGCTGGGCCATGTAGAGCGAATGGACATCGTGCTTGCCAACCTTCGCCTGCGAGCTTACCACAGGAGTGTCATTCTCGAGGAGCGTTGGAACCGTAAATGCAGTGCAGTTTCGTATGTTTTTAACAATTGATTGGCCAAACATTTTTTACTATACCTTTGGACATGGTAATATTGTTTGCCTCAATTTGGCTCTTTGGATGTGCACTACACATCACAGGTCCTTATAGCTTGTTTGAACTTATTCCGGTTTTCTTCAGAAGGGTTGGCTTTGTAACTTCACCTCGATGTCTTTTTTTTACAGCTCAAGTCCAATCATGAATTCTCTTTTGGGGTGGGATCTTTGTATGCTATTTGAAACAAAATTTCTCATATCGCTGCACTCACCAACCATTATACCAATTTTTCCACTGAAAGTTTGTGCATAGTGGACTGTGGGCACCTCCTCAAAAACTTACTTAAGAAGGTAACAAAAAACAATGACGATGGCGCTGGCGCTAGCCCTGGGGTAAATACGAATGCGTTCTAACACGTTTTTTGTATCTTCGAGTCTAGATTTAATTTTAATCGCTCAAAGCATCAAATGTCTTCCAATCCATTCAAAATTCTTTACAAATCCCATACAATCCTAAAACGGAAGTAAAGTGAACAAAACAATTTATTATTTAATTCCAAATTCAAGGTTATCGCCTTTGTTTTGGATTTTTCGCACATGATCATATATTCAAGCTTTTTACCTAATTAATTCCATTTTTTAAAACATGAAATACGAAATTCGCCAGCACCATCGCCATTGCCATTATTAACATAAGCCGCCGAGTCCGAGATTCCAAAATATACAATATTTACTATCTATAGCTTTTGGCTAGATACTACAGACCTGACAAAAAAAAAAAAAATTAAAATTGTCTCATGCTAAAACTTAGCGGAAAAAAAAACAAGTTTCGTTTTTTAGCGTATCTTCCATGTCAACATTAAAAAACTGAATGAATCAGCGTTTCTTCTTTTTGTATTAAATTTAAGTGAGAAAATCGTTAGGCTATATCAATTTATTATTGATTAATACAAAACTCAAATAAAATGAAATGCATTACTGGGTCGCACGTACTTGCTCTGTGGGTATGCAACAGCAAGATGATAGCAAATTTGTTTTTTAGAGGTATAGAACCTTAAGTTGGCAACACTTTTTTAACTGGCAGCCATTTTGTTAGCTGTCAAGTGATTTATTTGTAGTTTGATTTGACATTTCAAAATGAATAGACTGACGTCTGAACAACGCTTCCAAATTGTGCAAATTTATTTTGAAAATCATGGGTCTGTTCGAAATACGTATCGCGGGAGTTTTGTTTAGCGATGAAGAACACTTTTGGTTGAATGGATACGTCAATAAACAAAACTGCCGTTTTGGAGTGATGATAATCCTGCAAGTGTACGAGTATGTTAAGACACCGTTACATCAACAAAAACTGACAGTTTGGTGGGCTTTATGGGTTGGTGGAATAATTGGTACGTACTTCTTTAAAAACGAATCTGGAAAGAACGTAAGTCAATGAAGACCGTTATAGAGCCATGATTACTGACTTTTTCGTCCATCAATTGAACAACCATGATGTGCAGGAGCTGTGATTTGAACAAGACGGCGCAACATGTCACTCAGTTCGTGCCACAATTGATTTGGTTGAAGGTAACGTTCGGTGAGCGCATATTTTCGAGTTTTGGTCCTGTGAATTGACCTCCAAGATCGTGAGATCCCGCTTGACTACTTTCTGCGGGGATATGTGAAGTCGCTGGTCTACGCCGATAAGCCCGAAACGATTGACTACTTGGAGGAAAACATTCGCTGCGTTATTGCCGATATACGGCAACAAATGTTGGAAAAAGTCATCGAAAAGTGGACCTCCAAATTAGACTACGTTCGAGACAGCCGTGGTCTGCTACATTTTACTACGTTTACTGCATTTAACTACATTAACTACGTACGCATTTAAAATTTATGTAGCAGACGTAACAAATGAAGTAAATCAAAAAAATCGTATTTCTACCATCTCTGCTCGGGAGTCACCAAAATTTCTTGGTTTGCCACCACTAGGACAGGGACGATTCCCAACAACTTATTTTTCTCGCCCTAGGTCTGTTAAATTTAGAGCAGTTTTCGAACAAAACCAAAATGAAAAAACTGTTGCTTGAAAAGTAAAACGAAATAAAAAAAAAACCTCGGCAACCGTTTTCCTTTAAACTCTTAATATATGTATGAAGTTTGAAGAAAATCCTTCAAGCGGTGTAGTTTGACGTGACCGACACGGACGTTATGGCAAAACCCACTTTTTTAGCCTTCTCTATCATCTTTATGTCGTGTTTGATTAAAGCCTCAAAATTTGTTTGCACGAAACCAATACTTGTCCTATAGAACTAGTAAAAAAAATAGTGTTGATCTTGTTTGAATTTGATATCGATAAGATTGTTATATGCGGTTTGATATTTAAATTACTTTTCCATAAAATTTATTTTTACGTGTTCTTCGAAGTGACAAAATATCACAAAACGTGCCTCACGCTTAGATTCATTATTGCTCTATAAGACCGTAATAATAAATTAATAAGTAATGAGTAATGAGAAAAAAAAAACACTACAAATTTTAATTAATAAATAATTTGAGTAGGGAGCAAGTGAAGGGGAAATTAGCACATTATGTTATTTTTGTTTCGATTAATTTTATTGCCAATAATACTGGTTGGCTATTGACCTTGATTTTTTTTTGCAATTTAACAGTTAGAACTTAGTTATTCAACAGCTATGCACAATCGAATAAAAGATATGCGGGAAGGGGGAGGGGCAAATAGTCAATTTGATTTCGATAAATCGGCTATTGACTTGGGAGCTATCGACCTCGAGATTCACAACAGTATGACAGTCAGAATTTAGTTGTGAATCTTGTTTGATAGTTTCACTTTTTACGTGTGATATGAGCCAAGTATTATTGGTTAAGTGCAGACAACGATTTTGGGCCATTTTTCCAACATGACATTACCATAGGAGAGAATCGATAATCGACCATTGCGATCTTTCAAATTAGGCTACAGGCTAAACGGTTTGACGGATTTTTTAGTTTAAGGAACAATGGTTGTCGAGGTTTGTTTTTTGTATTTCTTTCAGGCCGGCTCTAGCTGGTATCATTCAAGTAAAGATTTTTAGTTGTGGTTATAGGCACTATATTTAATAAAGCATCGTTCACACGAAGGCAAAACATTAAGACAATACTCAATTGTCTTGTCCAAACTTCTTGAACAGGGATGGAAGGCAAGACAATAATGATTGTGACAGAAATTAATAGGGTTTTCACACCGAGCCAAAAACCCGGTTTTCAGCTAAAAGTTTACGAAAACCTGAAAATTATTCACACCGGACTTTTCAAGTTTTCGTTTGACATTTCACTTCATTTTTACAACAACTGACTATCAAATTTTGAAATAAAAAAAATATTTTCGGCTGCTATGATTGAATTTTTTTGTTTGACGTTTATGCGCTTTTTAGGTGTGTTTGGAAAGAATCACAAGAAACTTAGGTGTGTTCTGAAAGAATCACAACAAACTTAGGTGTGTTTACAACGAAAACCGTGTTTTCAGCTCGGTGTGAAAACCTTATAAGGAACAATGGTTGTCCCGGTTTGTTTTTTATTTCTTTCAGGCCGGCTCTAGCTGGTATCATTCAAGTAAAGATTTTTAGTTGTGGTTATAGGCACTATATTTAATAAAGCATCGTTCACACAAAGGCAAAACAGAAGGACAATACTCAATTGTCTTGTCCGAGCTTCTTGAACAGGGATGGAAGGCAAGACAATAATGATTGTGACAGAAATTAAGTGTTTAGGGAAATGGATTTCCAACAACGCCGTGCTTTTAATAAAAAGAAAACCATTTTAATGTGGGTAAGGAGCTGGGTGCCACGCAAGGCACTTGGAACATCAGCCGTTTTATTGAAGAAATTACAAGCTGAAGAGCCGAAGAAACTCAAACTGTGTTAAAGGATATCCTCCGAGAAAATTTTAACTTCCTATTACGAATAGTGAAGCCACTTTAAGGGTTTCGAAATCGAGTACATATTTCGACCATTGTTCATGAAGTGTGTCAAGCTATCTACGAAAGATTTAATGAATTTTGTTGGTTTGGTTTGTTTTAACTTGGGATATACAGGGTGATCGGTATAAGGTGCATCAGATGCACTTCTTTCAATTTTATCTACCTACTAAAAAAATCAGATTTTTTATAAACATAAACAAATATTTTATTAAAGTTCACAAATCATGGTTGAAGTTATACATAGATTGATTATGAGATGACTTGAAAGAGTAAGCTTTATCTATTGTCTTGGATACATCTGTTTACATGAAGACAAGACAGTGCCAGCCAGTCGACATTGTCCTCAGAGATAGCTCTGGACAATATAATGACCATTGTCTTGTCCTGGAAACACTTGTTCCCATAATTGTATGTATACTTACATATATAAAATCTTTAGTACTCTGGAGATGCATATTGACTGTGTCGCCATCTATTGCCTAAAAACTTCGTTTCAAATAGCTGTATAAAACGTAATCTGAAGATAACAGCGAAACCTAGTACCCACTTATTGCAACATTAATTACTTCATATTCATAGTACTATAGTTTGTATAGCAAAGTTCCCATGGAACAATTATTGTTCCTGTTGTTGTTTTGTTGTGCCTCCGAAAATCCCGAGGAAAAAAAAAGTTGTTTTATTATTTTTTTTTATCAATATATTTCGGCACTAAGTGCCATCATCAGGATCTAGAATTTAAAACAATAGAACATACAATTTATATAAAAATAATTAAATTATACAATATAAAAGTACCTAAGATGAAATATCACAAAAGAGTTTTCTTAGACAATTTTGACAGTGACTTTGGCATCTGTCAATGAATGCCTTAAGCTACAAAGCTAAAAAAAAAAAAAATAATAAAACAAATTTTTTTTTCCTCGGGATTTTCGGAGGCACAACAAAACAACAACAATAACATTAACCTATATCCCGGCAACACAAAATCCTAAATTAATTATTGTTCCATTGTCCATGTAAACCCCGCTTAAGGCAAGTTATTTATTCGTCCAAGAGAAAAATTGAGTCTGCCACTGTTTCGATGATGAGTGGCAGTGGCGGCTGGTCATCACAGTTTAGAATGAATCGTTTCAAAAAATGCTGAAGGCCAAAGACAGAACAGCAAGTGCGAGGGTAGCAACGGCAAGGGAAATATTCGAAAGTTTTCCTGAGTTTAAAGCGTTTGTCCAATGTCAGGCAGAATGATCCATTCGATTATAAAATCTAATCTTTTCAAAAAAGAACGAAATGACTGGGTGATGAGTGATGACGATGAGCATACACCAACTTTTCTGTACAATCTCTGGTCGAATAAAATTTAATTTTATCTGATAACAGGGAAGAGACCTTTATAAATTTTTAAAATTTCGATACTTCGGCTATTAACGTTGGGTGTTGACCTTGGGATTGTCACTATTCAACAATCAGAAGTGGGATTTAAGTTGCACAACTTGTTTGATGTTTTTTAATAATTTGTTTGATGCACATTCACAATAAGATATAAAGGAGGAAAGGGAAAGAACATTTTGTCATTTAAGCTTCAATCATTCGGCTATTGACTTGGCTAACGACCTTTGCAATTTAAAAGTCACAATCAAGTTGTAAAACTTGCTTGATCGTAAGATTATTTGAATGCACAACTGGATGTACCACCTTAAATTTATGTATAGATACTTTTTATTGAACGAGAATTTAACATCAATCTGTTCCCGCTCAAAAAAATTCAATTATAAAAACACAAGGTTAACAATAATAATGGCACGTGTGTGGTGTGTGCCTGATGTGAAATGACAAATTGATAGGTAGCTAGATACATTATATTGAGTCAGCAGGTAATTAAAAGATTGAAATACATTTAGGTACAACAAGATGAATACCTTATAATTGAAATCTACAACTACGTTTTTTAATAAAATCTTAAAAGTAAAAATGGTCATCGAAAGCGAATGACAAACAAAACAACAAGACGAGACGCAAAGTCTTGTTTTATTTGCTTAACAACAAAGTGTCTGACCTTTAAAATTTATTAACATGGTTATTTGTTATGAGCTATGATGACAGATATTGTTTTTTTATACCGGCAAATTTGACCTCAGAAAAGGTGCGAAATCGAGACATTAAATAAGCTTGTGGAAACTTTTCAAATTTGGGGTTTTGGTGGTTATAATTAGTCCTACTGGCACGCAAACAAAAAATTATATTTTAATGTATTGCAAGTATAACTTGCTATAACTTTTTGACAGCTGTTAGAGTCATATTAAGGTGACTTTACATGGAGCTGCAACAAATTATATGTAGTATAGACAAAAGCGCAACAACAATTATAGTGCAGACGATGAAGATGAACATGTTCGTCTTCACTATAATTTTCAAGCTGCATCCATAATTTTCCTATAATCTGCTTCCATGAAGACGTCTGCATTTTGGCCTTCCCTCACAAAATTATATTATGATTAATTGTATTCTACATCCTCTTTTTTTGCAGAACGTGGATTGCAGCTCCATGTAAAGCCACCTTAATTAGTGTTTTTTGATTTGCTGCATGAACAGTTTCGATGGTTGTTGTCTATGATTTGCCAGTTGAGAATGCCAAACTGTGTTGACATTTCTGTTCAGTTAAGGTTTGGCAATTCATTATGAATCGTTTAACAACGGAACAACGCTTTCAAATTGTGGAAATTTACTTTTATACAAAAATCTGTTTGCGAAGTTCATAAGAGCCCTTCGTCCATTTTTGACGGTCAATATTATCGGCCTAGTGAGCAACCAATTCGTGCAGTTATTAATCGTTTCCGTACAAATTTTAACTCTTCTCGATTCAAACTCATCAACAAAAAAAAGAAGACATGTGCGAGTGCGTACGAGTGCGAGTGAAGAAGACGCCGAAATGTCGATTCGTCGCCGTTTTCAGCGCCTTCGAGCCATGCTGAGCTGAGTGATTTTTTTTTAATCAATATATTCTCAATCATCAATTAATTGCAATCAATAAATTTATCAATTTAATGACAACTTTATTTCCAGAAGTGATCTTGTTCGTGAGACCTAACGCCTCTCGAGCTTTTAAAAAAAAAAAACACCCTTTGCATTGTAATGATGTATTTTACTAACAACGTTTATTCTCGATGAATCATCGAACATAAATAATTGAAGTAGCTAAGTAATGATACAGTCGAGTCGGTTAAAAACAAAGGGATCTTATTTGCATACTTTCTTTGCTGTCATAACAATTTTAGTTCTGCTTAGTCGTTGTTTAATTTGGGAATGTGTTATTGTTAGAACGAGTCGATAATGTAAGCAAAGCGTATAATAGAAATTGTAGCTTTTATCTCATCGACGGACGTCGCGCCGACGATCCAGATAAACAAATATTTATTTTTGTTCTATCAACCTAGTGGCAGATGTTTTCTTTATACTATCACATAAATGAATATATTACAGTCCATTGACGTGGACAAGGAATTTGCATAAACAATATTTTGGGGTGGTATTTACTGGCCACTTTTAAATTACAAGCGGGATCTTTGAAAAATGTTCGAAATCAACTGTTTATCCGAACACACCAGCATTACTAGTCAAATTTTTTCAACTCCTAGTGAGGCTTGGTTTGGTTAGGCACCAGCCAGATGACTTCACATAACCACCTTAGTAGAGAAATGGCGCTGCTGAGTGGATTTATCGGCGAAAAATTGAGTAACAATCTTTTTATCTCACGAAACGGAAGACAGTAAATTAATTTTTTTCTATCTATTAACACATTTCAAAAGACGCGCATCTTTGCGGGTGCATTTTCGGGAATGTTCGTGTTCGTGTCACCAGCTATCTATGTGTGTGCATTTTAATTTTTTCCTTATAGTAAATGCACACTGGCAAAGCTGTAAACACTTTAAAGAAAACATTTGCAGCTTGGGGAAAAAAAAGTGAACCTTTTCTTTGCTCCCTAAACAAAGATGTTGAAGAGTTGACTCTGATAACACTGACCAAATAACAATAGGCCCGCGCTATAATACAACTAGGAAAGGTACGGCCATTGGCCACGGACCAATAAAAGTGGCTTTACATGGAGTTGCAACAAATTATAGTGCAGACGAAAAAAAAACAACAACAATCATGGCGCAGACGATGAAGATGAACATGTTCGTCTTTACTATAATTTTCAAGCTGCATCCACAATTTTCCTATAATCTGCATCCATGAAGACGTCTGCATTTTGGCCTTCTCTCTCTATCACACAAGTATAATCTATATATTTTGCATCTTCTTTTTTTGCAGATCATGGCTAGCAGCTTCATGTAAAGCCACCTTAAAGTACATCCATAATAGCCTTTAAAAATATGAAGAAAGAAAGAAGAAGAATACCCTTTAGGAAAATGTCAGATTTTCGTACGTAATGTACGGCTCAAAGCGTACATTACGTACGAAAACGCAAGTGAACGAAACTTGCCGAAACTGAAAAAAAAGTCATTTCGGGTTGGGTATAAAAATTACATGTATTTCTACTGTTTCGTAAGTCAACGTACGTACCATTCTTCAATTATGGTTAGCCCTTTAAGATACAGCCCTCCATCGCCATCTCAATGTATACCGTGAACCCGGGTGACTTTGGCGCTATTTCATTTTAAAATGTGAATAACTTTTGCAATAATTTTTTTTTTAATGAACATTTGAACCTATTTACCTACTTCGCTTACTCTATAGGTATGATAAGTCTTGAACAAATATATCGATCAGTTCTATACATAGAAGCTAAAATATGGGTGACCAAAGTCACCCTAGCATTTCGGGTGACTTTGGCCGGAAGTACGTTTTCGTCATTTTTCTGCGAATTACAAGCAGCAAGTCAGTCTCACCCAACCCAAATGAAAGACCAGATATTTTTTATATGTAGGTATTTTTTTTTATGAGTTAACTCTGAATTTTTGGTTTTTGATATTTTTTTTAAAATTTCAAGTACGTTAATGTTAATTTCCTTGAAAGGATATTGACAAAAAAGTCTCTCTCGGCGATCGACTGTTGGAACAGGAAGTTTTTGCTCCAGATCACTTTTGTTTACTTGTGCAACGTTACCCGAAATGCATGCCAAAGTCACCCTACAATTTGGCGTAAATTATAAACAAAATAAAATTCATTGTTTATAAAATATCCATCCAACATTTTCAGAGAATTTTTTTATTTACATTTTCAAGAAAAATAAATTTTAGTATATATTATTATCTAAATATAGTAAAATAACGTTAGTATGGTCATTTTTTAATTCATTCAATTATACAAATTTACAAAGAAGCTTGGAAAAAATTAAACAACTCTTTCATATTTTAACATTTTTTTTAAAAATGTATCCATTCAAAAGCCAAAGTCACCCAACCAGGCCAAAGTCACCCGGGTTCACGGTACTCTCTCTTTTTGCCTACAAGCTGAAAATCAGCTGATGTGCCATTTATTCTGAGTTTGACTCTCTGCCGTGCTTTTTAAATGGGAGCAGTAAACACACCACAAAAATAAATGGCACATGCAGGAATGGTTTCCATCACAAAATGCACAGACAGAGATGTACATGTACACGTATTCACAGAAAAGAACAAATATTTCGAGGGTGTTTCAGGCAAGAGGAGTACGAGTTGGAGGTCTGTATTGGTCTGTAGGTATGGCATTGTGAATGCTACAATGACAAAAATGTCAAGCTCTATTGTGTGCCCGTGACGTAGAGCGCACAACGAACATGTAGAGCTTATAGAGCGTAAAACGAAAAGAAAAAGGGAAGGCGAAAACTTAATGTGCTTCCATTACGTAGATTCGCAGAACGAAACAAAAATGAGAATTGGAAGGCGCTTTCTTGTTTAGTTGTATCACTGGCCCGTGTATGTATTATAAATATTAGGGGTATTCACGATCTGGTGTAACTTGTCTTGCATCATTGTAAAAGTGTAGAAGTGCTACGTTTTCTTGCAATACAACAACAAAATATACTGGATGTCATTTGTTACACTTTTGCATTTTATCTATAACTCAACCCCATTGCAACAGGAAAATACAACGGTGCAAAGTTTGTACTTTTGATTTTGACATTTGTGTCAACCTGATTTTGACATTTGTGCGAGTTTTGCTACAGATTGGAAGAAGTGAGTTCACGATCTGCAAGAAATGCAAAAAATTTCGCACTATTAGAATACTTGTTTGCACCAGATCGTGAATACCCCTAGACATTTGATTTCAAAAGCCAGTTTAGATGGGTACGTTCACAAAGAAGGAAACCTACATTTGTCGATAATTTCGAAATAAAAATATTTATGGTCGGTAAAAGGCCCTCTGGCGAACTTAAGTTGTATTAAAACTAAGGGCGGTTTGGTAGTGTCCCGTGAGTTCTTACCAGAAGACAAAAATGAAAACAATGCTACATTTCAATCGTAATCGGTCATTTCTCTATTCATTCCCAAACGGGGTACAGTGCAGTTACATACCATGGAACGTCTACATAGAGTAGTCTTTTTTTTGTCAGGTTTCAGATAGCTATTCAATAGGAAATTAGGGATAAAGGGAAATGCGATGTCGATGAACATTGGCCTTGAAAGGAACGCCACAAGGTGGAGTCCTATCCCCTCTTCTATGGAACTTAGTTGTAAACGAACTCCTAGTTGACCTCGAAGCAGAGGGTTTTAAAGTGATTGCATACACTGACGACGTCGCCATTGCGGTATCGGGAAAACATGCTCATCCTCTTATCGAGAACTCATTCTACATTTAATGCCGAGAAAGGCTTAAGACAAGGTCCTTCATCTTTCTTTAGGTAAATCTTCTTCCAATTAAATAAAAATATTTCAGTTTGGGCGTGGCTGACGCCCACTTTTCATTAGAAACTATAAAAAATTGTTTTTGCAAATAAACGGTATTTATAATGAGTCCACAAAAGTCTCTTAGTCAAAACAAAGAAGCTTGTGTATAAAAAGAAATTTTTGAATTTTGGGCGGGCTGGCTCACGCCCACTTTTCATGAAAGAACGAAAAACGTAGTTTTGAAAATTTAAGATACCAATATTATATTGAAACCTTTTTTCCGTTCGTTATTTGAAAAATATGTGTCTATTTTTCTGCGTACATTTTTGCAATACGCCCACTTTCAGGGGCGTGACTTTTATAAAATACCTTTATTAAGGTAAGATCTACTCGGTTCAGCTGTAGTTACACATGTGCCTAAAAATTGACTAAGGATTAAAGCTCATCAGTTAGTGCTTTAAATCTTTTTTTTTTTACAAATTTTTAGGACTTTTAAGGGGCGATTCCGACAAAGGTCGTAGAATGCATTAATTATTTTGATGTTTTTAAACTATCGGTCGCAGTTTTAAAATAAGAAGATGAACACTTCGGTTTATATTCCTGCTTGTAGGAGATCCATTCAAAATTTAATTTTTGAAAATTTAAGGTTTGTCTTGTTGCGTCAGCAGTTATTGAACATAGGCCACACAAAATTAATGTTATTGAATTTTTTCCTGCCGACTAAAGTAGAATTTTGTTTCTGAAACTGGAACAGCGGCTAGCTGCGGGAGGCGAACGCATACACATACAAAAATAGAGGGAATAAATATGTTTTTAAATCCGTTCAATTACTTGGCTAGGCTGATGATATTGGCATCATTGGAAGAACGATGCGCTGTCAGTTGAGCATTGAAGTATTGAAGTGAAGGCGGCGAAAATGGGTCGGACTGTTAATGAAGATAAAACAAAGTATATGCTGTCCTCGGGTGAAGTAGATCATCACCGTAGGCTCGCGCAAAACGTCACGATGGACGGATATAACTTTGAAGTTGCCAAGGACTTTGTCTATTTGGGTTCCACTATAACTTCTCAGAACAACATCAGTGAAGAATCAGTCTTGACAATCGCTGTTTCTTCAGGCTTAGAAGGCATCTTAGTAGAAAAGCCCTCTCTCAAAGGACCAAGGAGACACTATAGAAGACCCTAATCATACCAGTCAACAATCGGATGGATACAGGCTCGGGTGCTTTGAGAGAAAGATTCTTCGGGTGCTATTCGGTTCAGTATGTATCAATGGAGTATGAAAAAAAGGGGTTGGGTTCGATATCCCGCTTTTTATTATCCCGCTTTTTAAAATCCCGTCTCTTATAATCCCGTTTTTTACTATCCCGTTTCTTATTATCCCGCTTTTGCAATCAAAAGTAGTTGTTTTATTTTAAAAAATCGCGCGATTTTTTAAAATAAAACAACTACTTTTGATTGCAAAAGCGGGATAATAAGAAAATTAAAATAAATTAAGCAATGAGTGATTTTTTTAAATGCATTTTATTTTAACAATGAATATGACAATCTTCAATAAATTACAAGAAAAAAGTATAAAGTAATGCTATACGATATTATTCAAAAGGGAACAAAAAAAAAACTTTAAACCATTAACAATTTTTTTTATTTTATTAGTTTTGTATATTATGTATAAGCAATGCGACGCAAAAAACCTGTTTTACTCATATTTTTTTCTATTTCCCATTATTTTTTTTACTGCGCGTGACTTTATAACATTAGCTTATTTTATAAAAAAAACGGGATTAGCGGGATTTGTCGGGATTTTAAAAAGCGGGATTATAATAGATCGGGATTTTGAACAAGCGGGATTTTAGAAAACGGGATTATAAAAAAGCAGTATTTTAGCAGACGGGATTTTAATACTTTTTTTTCGGGATTTTTGAAAAGCGGGATTTTAAAAAGCGGGATTCCGATACGCTCCCGAAAAAAAGATTTAATGACGAACTGTACGGGCTTTACAGCTACATTGACTTGGTTAAGAAGCTGAAAATACAGCGGCTGGGCCATGTAAAGCGTATGGACGAAAACGCACCAGCCCGACGAGTCTTCAATTCCAACCCGAAAGGCCGACGCAGTTCTGGAAGACCCCATCTTAGCTGGCGCGATCAAGTGGATAAAGACTTCAACCAATTTGGTGTGCGCAACTGGAGGCCACTGGCTAGGGACCGGCCTAGCTGTGGCTTTACCGCTTCCCATAAGAACAAGTGTATTTAATGTAGTTGTCAGTTGAATTTGCAGGACGGACGGACGCAACGGATTCTATGGGTTAAGGCCTTAAGTACCTAAGTAATCCGGTTCCGGAATCACAACTGAACCCTAACCCCCAACACTTCGGTGAGAGTGAATAGGAAGGTTGATACTAGAACAGATAAGTGTGTTGGTATTGTTGGTTTAAAAATAAAGGAAGGAATACTGTCTGGAAATACATAGGTACGATGCACTAAATGCATTCATCTCGTTGCATTGAACACAACCACTTGTCATTTTTTTGCCTGGCTGCACTCAGGTTTAACGAAGCCATTTTGTACATACCCTTAAGCGGAAGTCATCGTTCAATCCGCAGCCATTTGTTTCTTATTTTTCGACAAGTTTTGAGAAGGTTTTCTAAAATTACTATGATCTTCAAGCGGTCCACGAGGGTAGAAGGAAACTAAAATGTAAGCCGTTGAACTTAATAAATACATTAATTTATTGAAATAATAGGATTATTCTTTAAAAGCTTAAATAAAGTCAATTGTATGGCTTTAAATTTGTGCTCTATTTCTTTCTTATTAACGTTGTCAAAAGGTTTCAAGACAAGCACAAGTAGGTATCTTTATTTCTGCCCAGCTTGATCAAAAAATAAAAACTTGGAAATTTTTTTTTGTTTAAAGAAAGATTCCGACAGACTCTACTAGCCTGAGCATCGACACTGTCAAAAAAGCCATATATTTATGACAAATGAAAAATAAAATTAACACTCACTTAACCTTTCGCTAAAAAAAAAAAAATAATACTAGATAGGAGGTAAGGTACACTTTTGTTTCTTTAAACATAAAGCAAACAGAAGACAAGAAAACAACAAAGCCGGTTCGAGGTTCATCACAGATCCACAGATCACCACAGATGATTGTGCATACAAAAGCAATAAAATAAATAAAAGTAACTAAACAAAAGTGACTAGACCAACACAATATGCAAGGTTTGCGCAGAAAGTTTAATGTTAAAACCAAAGTAGGTATAGGTACCTATCTTTTACGAGTATCTTTTGTTTAGTTTATCTTTTTTTTTATCATACAACAACAAATGTTGGGAGGGTTACCTAGGAGGTATGTAATTTACTGAACCGAATTTCACTTGAAAAGTTCAGTTTTGTCGGTGTGGTTACGAAATAAATCAAGTTTTATCTATTTTCCTAATTGTTTAGGCTTTTAAAAAAAAGAGTTAAATTAAATGAAAACACAACAACTAGCTGGCTAGCTACACTAAAAAAAAGTTGTAGGTAGCTATAGGAAGGCACGAAACTTACCGAAATTCATAACTTCTGGTTTTTCCACTTGCGAATGCCGTTCTGGCTCTTTGCATAACCTGTGTCCAATAAAAAAAAAAGAGAAGAAAAGAGTTAAAGATTAAAATGATTAAGCAATAGGTATATTTTGAAATAGAATGTAATTATGGTTTTTGACCTTTTTTTTGATACTCACATCGTCGTAGTTGGCCATTATGTCTATCTGGTGAAGAGGATTACTATCTGCAATTAAATTTTGTGTTTAATTGTTGCCGGAGGAATGTTAACTGAGTTAAATTTTAAATGCAATCAAAACATATAAACGTAGGTAGATAGATAGATACACCGTACACGCTCGTCGTCGTATGTCGGTCGGTCGGTCGGTAGGTAGCTAGTTACACAAAAACCCGTACAATAAATTTATTGTTTTTTTTTTATAAATGCCAGAGACTGGTTGGCAAGTGGGTTTGGATTTGGATACTGATACTGGTCACTGGAGCACTTGGGTTGTTCTCTATTGGAATGGTGGACACAAAACAAAAAAGGGAACACAAAAACTAGTCGAGTTGGTTGGCTCTTGGCTCTGGCTGATGTTGAATCAATGCGAAGGCGTTTTCATTAGAAAATCAGAAATGACGAGCTCACTTTTTCTTATGAAATTAAAAAAAAAAATTTTTTCGTTTTGAGGAATTTAACAATAATAATTACGTTTAGTTCGGATTTGTCACTTGGATTGGAATTCGTCGCATTTATATTTTATTTATTTATTTTTCTTGCAACACTCACTGTTTTTATTTTAGAGAGAAAAAATATAAATAACGCCGATAAGACACGACCGAACGGAAGGAAAATATTTTTAAAAATGAATGAACTTCATTCAGCTGGCGAAAAAGTGATGTCAATTTGGCTGGAAGCTGGAAGAGCTTTTTTAAATGGAGATGTCAAAAATTGAGCTTTTTTGTGACGTTTTCCCTGTTTTTGATGGGCTTATCTCGCTCAGATGTATGAAATGAGAAGAAGATGGCGATATAGTTAGCTGCAGGTTGTTATTGTTTTGATTGGAAAGAAACAAGTGTGATTCGAGACTCTTTATTACATACAGAGCTTTTTCGATAGTAACTATTTTATGAACAGGGTGTCATGAAAATTTTGGGAGAAAAAGTATTTTTTATTCAAAACGACGATATCAGAACAATAATTTTAAAATGCGGCATATTGCTTACAAAAGATATTCTAATTTTAATATAACAAAAAATTAAAAGTATACTTTTTTAGGTAATTTTAACTGTTTTGTGAGGAATTAAACCAAACTTGTGTGATATTACCATTTATAAAACTTAGTAAAAACACCTACGAATCAACGAAAACTAGCCTATTTTGACGATAAACTTATTTGACATTTCTTGTATTTCTTGAGAACAACAAACTACGTTACATACTATTATTCAACCGCGAGATTTCGAGGTTAACGTGACCAGTTTTTGACATAAGTAGTACTATAGGAATTTTTCTGGTTTGCCACGGACGACAAAACAAGGAATTAACTCATTTCAGATTATAGGTGAAGTTGAAAGAGATGGAAGGGAGTAATAATAATAATAATGAAACGAGAGCTCTACATTACCAATACGATTTCAAAAAGTGAAGTATTGGAGTTAGGAAAAATATGAAATGAATTTCGTTTTAGCACATTTGCGGCATCAGCAGCGCTCTTAAGCGGAGAAATAATACAATGCTTGAAACTCCCAAGTGATATTACTATAGGTTTTATATATTATGCAATAGCATTGCAGTTTTTTGTTTGTTTAACACTCGCACTTAAGGGGTTATTAATACACTTATAATGAATTGACATGTGCGAGCAGTTAGGCGAGAAGGAATACAAAGATAGGAAAGATTTTTTGTTAGTAGTACAGTGGATTGAGATTTAGGTGATGATTATCTCATTAAAATCAAACGGATGGATTCAGTTGAAACGGGGGGAATAATTAAAACTTTCTGCCCAGGCTGGGTTTGAACTCACAACTCTAGGTTAAGCAACCAAGAATTACATCCACTTGTATCATTGCCACAGGCATTATGTTTACTGCGAACAATTTATTTTACACAATTTAAATATTAATAAAAATTGCCCATTTTATTATACTGACATACATTTTTAAACTCAATCGTCTAGTTTAAGCTAAGAGGGAAGCATCTGAAAGAAGAAGTGTTTAGCCGTATTTGTGCACTGATTCGTTGGTCGCTCGTATATGTATGTGAGCACTCTCATTGTATATATCTTTTTCATTTTTATTTCACTTGGAATATGCTTATCTGTTTGTGAATTTCATCAATGGCAGCGATAGTTGTCTTATCTAATTTACATCAAATATCTTTTATTATTGTTTTTGCTTCCAATGGCAATATAGACAAAAACCTCTTCAATCTGGTGCTTTTGTTCGTCGTGCACAGATGACGCACCTAACGTTCCGCTTATTAAGAATACTATTGATTACCAAAGAGGATATATACATAGACAAAGAGGATATATACATAGAGTCCAATCTTTCCTACGTTCCATCCTCCTCTGCTAAAATTTTCGTGGTCTCTTTCCTATTGTATTCATTTTCCGTGTGAAACAACGACAAGAAACGATGAGGTAAGTAGTAAAGTGTGAACGCACACATGTTTAACAAAAAGAACAATATGACAGCTGTAGCACACACACATGTTTAACAAAAAGAACAATATGACAGCTGTAGCTTGTTAAATGTTCCACTAAGTTCCTTAGAACAAATCGCAAACTTTTTCATTGTACATATGAATCGGTGATTTTTGTCGCTTATGTTGGTTTAACAATCACCGATTCATATAACCTAAATATCACTTGGGAATATTTGGTATTGCCTTGTTCTGCCGCTTAAGAACGCTGCTGAGGTGCTCCCTTTCATCACTTCCTTCCTGATTTTTTGATTTTTTCGTTAATCAAAAAAATATTTTAATCTGATTTATACTTTTCTTTTAACACACTTTTCTTATTTTACAGACAAAAATCGATTTTGATGAACAGCTGATTTTCGTTTCTCGTATTTGCAAAGAGGATATATATATAAAGAGTCCCATCTTGTGCCTTGTTTTAATTTTGCCTACAAGCTACAGCTGTCATATTGTTCTTTTTGTTAAACATGTGTGCGTTCACACCTTTCTACTTACCTCATCGTTTCTTGTTGTTGTTTCACACGGACAATGAATACAATAGTAAAGAGACCACGAACATTTTAGCAGAGGAGGATGGAACGTAGGAAAGATTGGACTCTATATACATATCCTCTTTGGTATTTGTAACACAATCGTTTCTTTGGACGCGATCTATTTTCTTGCTGATCTCATCTGTCAGTTTTTAATTCTATAATTTATGAGTAGGTGATTTCCAAAACCAGGTATGGAGAAAAAATCGGAAAATGAGATATGCATGTAATTTTTTAGGTCTTTTTAACGCGCGTCTGATTTAATTAAAAATAATTGGTTAGAGACGTAGTAATTCAATGTCAAAAAATGACTTTATTTCCAAAACAGCCTATTTGATATTCAATAGTGGTTTTTTTGGATGTAATTGAAGTGTTTTTTTCCATAACAGCCTTAACAAGAAAACAATATTCAATTATACTTCCAAAACCAGCTATCAGGAAATTTTAACTAGGAATTTTCTATACAAGGACTTAAGGAATATTTATTTTGAAAACTTTAATTTGATATACCTAATAAAACTTCAACAAATATTGTTTGGCATAATAATTGTTGTTAGAAAAAGAACGCACCACACACAACACTTAACTCATGAATGAATGCAGTTTAATTTTTTAATATACTGCGCATTGCGCATATAATATATATGTACCTCAGAAGAGACGATTTGTTGTGACTAAGCTTGCTCTCATGGAGGGAAGAGCGAGTTGGAAACCATTAACTATTTGACTATTTAGATTAGGAACGGTGTTATGAAAATCTTGAATTAAAGGAACGACTATAATGGTGACTAAGGAAGTTTTTAAAACAACTTTTTTTAAATTATAATTTGAACTCGTATGATGTTAATTTCAATAGCCATGTAGCATCATTAGAACGATTGATTGATAACAATTCAAAAGCTAAAAGCTTCACTTTAGAATGGCAGACGTCAATCTTATAAAAATCAATTAGATACATTTTAAATGTAAGATTAGTTTAGCCAACAAGTTTCGATAATAAAAACTAATAACTGCACTTCGGTCTTGGCATTGAAATACGAACATGAACTCTAGTATTAATTGCTACTGGCTCGTCAAGTTTATTTTTTTTTTTTATAGTCACAATATGGTTTCAAGTTAATGCTAGTAGATAACAAAAAAAATTCAACTATGAGTTTCATTTTCATGATCAAACCACAATTTAAATTACAATAATATTGTTCTCACGTTACATTTATAATTAGAATTTTTTTTATTTTTTACTTAAAAAGTAGCATTTATCAGCGCTACAATGTTTCGCTGTTATGGATGATTAAACACATTTTTTAAATAAAATTAAAAAAACAAGTTTGTATAATGTTGATAAGTATTTGTTTCTAAAAATATCTTCGAGTACCTTTGTTTATGATCAGATCACTAATATTTACGAATCCGAAGCTTTGTTTTTAGTTGAAAGCGGAAAAAAGTCACGTCTGGTTGCACTTGGAGTTCAAATTCAACTGATTTTATAATTTTTAAAATAGACTTGGCGCAGAAAAATATTATTCAGTAAAAAAAAAAATGATAACAAATCAACCCACAGAAAAAAAAAATGAGATTAAAAATATATATAATACTGATTGTGAGGGTCTTATTCTTATGAGTCCCAATTTTAAGTAGCCGGCTTTCTACAGGGTACAGGGAATGCAATAAGTGGAACGGAACGCAACGGATTTCAATCAAACCATGTCGTCTTAAGTACTTGAAATGTTAATATAAATATTTATTTATGATGTATATTTTACTACTACACACAAAAAAAAAAAAAAAAAAAAACATCAGCTGATAAGATTGCAAATAAGCATTTACCTATATGTTTTGTTTATTATAGAACTTCAAATTGGGATGTAATAAAGATTAAGATACTTTTATTATTGGTGGCTTGGTTGATAATAAGCTGCATTTATTTGTATCTCGTTTTAAAAATAAAACTGCTAAACCGAAAGATACTTAATCTTTTGCCACTATTGAATGATGTTTGCTGGTAGTGTGTTTCATTGCTAATTTAAAATAGATCAGATAAAAAGGTGATAGTATAATTATAATGCAACTTTAAACACCCCAGAAGCTCACGATTTTAATTAATTTAAAAATTTAAATTTTTCCCTTGTCTTATGGTTTTTTTTAGTAAAAGCAAACATTCCCATTAATTATTATGAAACACAAAATCGTTCAAGTTGCTGTCTGAGCTGTCTTCGCAGTACTGCATTCTATGACATGTTAAGTCCAATTTCCCAAGACCTTGTTCATGGTTTCGGGCTGAGCTCACGGATTGCTTGGATGATATTTATTTATTTATTTATTCATCAATGGACATGTATCTGTTGATTACTTTAACAATGTTTTATATAATATTAGATTTATTAATTAATATTTAAAATTCTCAAAACACTTAGTTTAAAAACATTTGTATTCATTTGAAGGTCGACTTCACAATTAATGGAATTAAAAAGCATTAAGGAACGAGTTCATTCATTCAATAGTTTATCCTGTGAGCTCTGACTGGGAACGAGAAAGAGAACGTCTCTGCTTCTGAGATTTCTCTCTGGAACATAAAAAGTTACAAGATTCAATAACTCGGGTGAATTTAGTCTACCAATAGCAAGATCTCTTACAAAAAGTGTACACAGAGTTTCTCTACAGCTTTTTAAAGATTTGAGATCTACTAAGAGGGTAAACCTTCTGGCCAACTTAAGTTTCTCAATGCAAACCTTGTAAATCTCCTTTGGATGCTTTCGATCTTATCAGAAACATTTGTATAAAAGAGAGACCATATAACACAGCAATATTCTAGTACAGGTATAATTAATGAAGTATAAATAGCTTTTAAGGTATGACTATCCCTAAAAACTAGAGTGTTTCGCTTTAAAAACCAAGAAGTGAATTTGCCTTGGATACGATGAAATTTTATATAAAAGACAGTTTGAAATCAAAAATAACGACAAGGTCCTTAATTTCACTAACAGTGGATAAAATTTCGATACCAAGTCTATAATTATAAATAACTCTTATTGTTGAGCGAAAGGCTCTTAATATTTTGCATGTGGAGATATTTAAATAGAGATGATTATATTCACACCAACGATATAATTCATCAATTTCTTTTTGAAAGTTTTCACAATCTTCATTTGTGGATATTTGATGGTATATTTTTATATCGTCTGCAAACATTAGACAATTTGTTTACTCAAAGAGATTCGGAATGTCATTAACAAAAAGGTTAAAAAGTAGGGGCCCCAGATGACTACCTTGCGGAAGACCTGACACTGCATCAATAAAAAAAGACTGATCATTTCCAATTTGTACAATCTGCTTCCGATTCGATAAATAAGATTCCAGCCATTTAAGAAAACTAAGATTGAAACCCGATTTCTAAAGTTTTCTAATAAGAAGCTTGTGATGAACTCTATCAAATATCAAAATAAAATCTGTGTATAAAACATCTAACTAATTTAACGCTCCAAGGAGTTGAGGCAAACATTTGTAAAAAGGCATACATTTGTAGTAGTGGACCGACCACTGCAGAAACGGTGCCGTGATTTAAGGGCAATTTGGTCTTATGTCACTTTGAAATGTTTTCTCCTTACCTAGTTAGTTTGCAAGTTAAAATAAATTAAAATTATTCTTAAAACTTTAAGAAAAACGATATGATATATATGCACACATATATTTAAATAATGCTTATGTTACATTCATTTACACGCATTCTTCTTCTCATTAGTGAATAACAAGTCAAGTACAATGCGTGGTAAAATGGGAAGTGCGACTGATTTAATTTACAGCTTTGAATTTTGTGAAAGTTTAAAGAAAGGAAGTAGGTAATTAAAAGTTTGAATGGGTGCAGAGTAATTTTTTAATAATATTTATATTAAGATATTTATATTAAAGATTTTTTAATAAAAAATAAATAATAGCAAAAATTCGCGCGAATTTTTGCTATAATTTATTTTTCGGCTTTAACCAACTTCCAATTTATAGAATTATAAATTTATAGAATTATAATAATTGTTCAATGAGATGAAGTCGGCCTTCTCATAATTGAAAAAATAATTGTTGTTATCAATACTAACATTTTGAAAGTTATAAAATTCGAGAATAACCAAAATTGCTTTATGATGAATTTGATTTTTAACTAAGGGAAAGTTTGATTCAAGAACTTTAAATTTAATATCATTCAAAATGAAAACAAGATCAAGAAATCTATTTAAACTTTTTTTGACATGATTAATTTGAATTAATCCAAACGAGAAAAAATTGTCAACCAATTCAATTTCCACATCCCTAGTAACACCAAATGGCATTAGCAACTGATCATCTTCTTGATAACGCCAGTCAATGTCACCAAGATTAAAATCTCCAAAGATACATGGGTATTGATTGCATGACAAATTCTTTAATAAAGACTCAACATTTGATACTAGTTCAATATACAAATCCAAACTACTCTTAGGTCTTATGTAATTAACTATGAAAACATATTCAAATCTATTTAATTTATCAGTGACATTTTTTGAATAAACATGAACACATAATAAATTGTTCAAAGTGAACTGAGATCGATTGAAAATTTATTTGTTTACTATTAAATGAAGTGCGAACTGCATTTAATACCCGTCCTCCTCTAACCATTCCAGACTCAAACAACTCAGAAGAGAAGATATTAGATTGCAGCCAGGTTTCCGTCAGAATTATTACGTCATAGTTGTGTGCAATTGAAGTAATAAAAACATCACTTGTTTTAGTGCGCAAGCCGCCCGCCCGCCGGCTTGATAGAAAACCTTCAGTTGTGGAGGATGTAGGAAAGAAATTGGAGCACATGTCAATTTTATTACATGTACGTACATATATTTTATTTATTGACCTTATGTGCTTCGTTTTCGGATTGTTGATGGCATTACATCGGTCCTTCACGATTTACCACATACAAAAGTCCAAAGGGATCAAATCGCAGTTACGAGGCGGTCAATTGACATCGCCAAGACGGCTGATAACACGATTTGGGAATTTGGTGTGCAAAATATCGATTGTGGCATTAGACGTGTAGCATGGCGCCATCCTGTATAAACCAGATGTAGGTCAAATCCATTTCTTCAATGCCAGTTAAAAAAAAGCGCTTAACATGGCTCTGTAACATAACACACATCGTTGACCAGAACATTGTGTCCAGCCCCATTTTTGAAGAAAAAATGGTCCAATGGTACCACCACTGCACTCCATAATCTGCAACAAACTGTCACTCTCTGTGGATCCATTGGCTTCTCGACAATAAAGCTAGCATTAGACGCTCCTTGTAATGGTCATTGCAATGACCCTCTGACGTCATTATGACGTATATATATCTTTCCTAAAGTCGTTATGTCGTGTAATGGTCAATGTAAAATACGGTCATCGCAAGGACCCACACAATGACCAGCACAATGTCAAGAATTTTGGGTCCTCTCAAAGACCCATTATAATGACCCTATAACAGCCCTGCCATTGTTTATGGGACGCAATGCCCAATTTGTTTGACAAGTGGTTTTGCAAAGACCATAATCCCAACAATGACCAGGAAAGAATTTCTGCCAGGCCACTGTTGCAAGCAAGGACCACTTTTAATGGTGGTTTTGTTGTTGTTCAATTTCAATGAGCTGCCAAAGTGACAGATCCGATTTTGACAACCTCTCTCTCTTGGTATTGGACTTAAGTTGTTGTCGTCAGTGGGTCAGTGCTACTCTCTAATGGTAATTTTTATTGGTTATCCTAGATTTTAATGTCAGATGTTTGATTTTTCTTGCACGATGGAAAAACAAAAACGAGATTGATTTTTTTTTGTAATTGTGTGTGTGTTAAAAAGACAATAGGTATCAGAAAATAATTGAATTCTCGCAACGCTAAAAACAAAACTTCAAAGTCTGCTATTCGAGAAATGTCAAAAAGTATTGTGGTATGTTTTAAATCTCGAAAGGAACTAAGATTTAAGATATTGATCTAAGATCGAAAAAAAAATGATTTGTTGGCCAAAAGAAATTAAAATTTAGCTGTCAGATCAAAAAAAATTGATCTCAGATCAAAAAATATTGATCTAACGTGACTAATAAAAATCGCCATAACATGTAGGCTGCGAGAATCGTCATCTCCAATTTTTTTTGTAGTATGATTTATTATAACAATATTTATTATTATATTATTTTTAATTTAAATTAATTTAGCGAAAAATTTCACAAAACTCACGTAAATATTTTCTAGAGAAAAAACAATGAAAATCGTGATTGTCACTCAATTTATAAATGTACCTGAAACGTCAAATTCACTTTAAGCAATGACCAATGTATAAATGTTATGTGATAGTCACGGCAAAAATTGACTTTTGTCAGTTTCATTTCCCACCAACTGTCAAGGTGGTCATGTAATGTAATGATCATTGTCATGCTTGTCATTGCAAGGACACCGACTTGAAATAATGACAATGACTAACTCGCTGATCATTGTATTATGTGACAACAATGAAAGATTTGGTTCATTCGTGTAATTGTCATTGTAGCTAGCAATGACACGGTGAACAATGACCATCCTCAGACAGCACGAGGACACATTTTTGTGACGTCAGATTGTCATTGCAATGACCATTTACAAGGACCGTCTAATGCTAGCTTAACGTACGGGTTTCCCAAGAAAAGATGATTTTTCGCCTAAAATCGTTGTCAAACGTAACGGAACGGAACAGGGTAAGAACGGAATCGATCATCCTTGCGGAGGTGCTGCTTAACAGCATGCAAACTACTCGTAAACTGTATCACAGCAACGAATATCTAAATACAGTCTAGGATGATTTGCAAACTGTGTTTTTTGATTTAAAAAAAAAGATTCGATAGACAACTACGAGGTCTGATATAATGTGGCCTTTAACGAGGAGTTCCAGAAACCAGTTGGCTTTTCTGTGTTCCCATACGGTTCTCTTTGGGATTTTTTCTTAAACTGGAATGGTGGAGTACGAGAAATTGATTGAAATAATATAATGGTCTGACGTACCTGGAGGAGATAATACATCAATGGTGTATTTATCAGGATGAGATGTAAGAAACATGTCTAGGATGTTTGGCGTGTGACTTGCAGTGTAAGGGAATCAAGTTGTTAACCTCATCGAAAATCTCGGCATACCTACCTTCGGGTGTTATCTGGCCAGAATATCGAAGCCAGGTAGAATTGTGTACCCTGCTATCACCCATAACAACTGTTTCAGTGTGAGCATAATAGGTTACAATTTTTTGTATGGAGTCAGACAACGCATCGAATTTGTGACAAGATTGTTCAGATTCGGGTTTCTATAAATGAAACAAGTACCAATAGATGATGTGCTTTTGGACGTTTAATTTAAACCACATGATATTAAAGTCTGTGATTGAACATTGACTATATTCTTGATTGCTGTTGGTAAGCAACATCGTTTCTTAAAAAGACGGCTAGGACGTTGCGAGAAAAAAATAGGGACACTAATCTGTACCAATATACAGCTGGACATATGCTGCATAGACATTTTTTTTTTCAAAAGTGACTACGCCTTCATGGTAATATACCCTGAACCGCCCCTGGTAAGAAAAAAGCCAAATAAAGAACTATGCGCATGAATAATCATAAGCCCATCCAGGGCCGCATTTAGAGGTCTGGAGGCCCTGGAGCAACAAAGAAGTTTTTTTTTATTTCCCATATAAAATATATTTGTATTATGAATAATTGATTGTGAAACCAAGTAGATTCTTTTAGCAATAAACAAACTCACACAAATGTACCTAATCGAAAACTAGAATTATCTGAAATCATATTTAAGAGTTAGCAAACGGAATCTTCGGAGCTTTTTTCGCTGAAAATCGTTGATGATACTGTATATTTTAACATATTAATTAAATTTAGAACTTCATCATCAGCTATCAGCTTCTGAAAGTCCTGCCAAAAACGGTTCATAAATAAGAATGTTTGAAAAACGCGGCGGCAGCGCCAACTGGAAATGTAGTTACTCCTTACAGATTCATTTGGCTATCCGCCATTGAAAATGCTATTGAAACTGGTCGAGCCGTTTTCGAGATTAGCCGGGACAAATAGACAGACGGACAGACAAACATTTGAAAAATTGTTTTTTTTTTGCTACCGTATATACTCTCATAATGCATTTAGTAAAAAAGCTGATATTTTGAAGACACTTCATTTTAATTTTTGTGTATAGATGAATAAACACATAATTATATGCACAAGAACACAGTTGGTAACAAAGAAACTGGCGAGGGGACATAACTTCATCTTCACATTACATCACAACACAAACGTGTGCTTTGCCGATGAATTGCAGATCGGCACTCTGAGATAAAGACGTTTCGTATGGCAGCGCAAGCGTAACAAGGCTTTATTGGACAAGAAGTACAAATATCTGAGGAAGCCTTCACGTCAAAAACATCATATATCCAAAAAGAGCGCACGACCGGCTCAGCTGGTATTGTCACTTTCAAATGGGAGACCCTGATGACCCTGTCGAAGAGACAATATCATATATAAAGTTTTACACAACGCGAGGGAGAAAGAGGAGAGACATGCCGAAAAACTTCTGTTACAAACCAGCATTTAAGGCCCAACCATAATACGCGAAAGAAAAAGTAAGCAAGTGTCAAAACCGAACGAAAAGTTTCCTTCCGATTTGTAAAGTACATCAGTTGCCCATAATAGCCTTAAAAAATAAGAAGAAAGAAAGAAGAAGAATACCCTTTAGAAAAAAAAGGAATGTAAGATTTTCTTACGTAATGTACGACTTAAAGCGTACATTGCGTACGAGAACGCAAGTGAACGAAACTTGCCGAAACTGAACAAAAAGTCATTTTGGGTTGGGTATACAAATCACATGTATTTCTACTGCTTCGTAAGTCAACGTGCGTACCATTCTTCAATTATGGTTAGCCCTTTAGTTGGCCTCAGAAATGGAACAAACCTGCAAACCCCACAGGTGGACCATTAATATAAAGAAGAAAAATGGGAGATTTCTGATTCACCTGAGATCATAACGGCTACGCGGCGATTTATGTTATAAAAATTACTTACCAATTTCAATAACGGCTATTTTATCGAAGGAAGATGAACTGTTCTTGGAACCATCTGAAAGAAAAATGGACATTTATTAGATTATAAAACAAAAAATCAATCAAACACAAATCCGAACCATTTCCATTTAATGCTGGTAACACTTCTATTACGTGACTTTGAACCATGTTCACATCCGGTATTATGTCAATAGTTGTATGTTGCACTTCACCAAAGACTTCCACTTCTTTGTTTTCATTTTTAGTTCTTGTTGGCATTTTGTTTCCTGTAAAACATTTAAAATTAAGTATTTTGCTTGAATGGATTTTTAAAATCTCTAAATCCTATCATCCCCGCCCTCTATATTTCAAACATTATGAGCTTGATTTGCAATAACAATCAAAACAAAACAATGAATCCCGCCATACCCCTTAAAATATGGATACGCCTTCATTATTATAAAAAACGGTCGGTCATCCATCATATCAATTACGAAGCAATTAATTTATTTCTTACATCTATTCATTTAAAATAAAGAGTATTTCGCGTTTATGTAGATTCTTAAATGGACAAGTTATCAAGGCCAAAAGTACAAGGTGGCCAACTTGACATGAAGGAAAAATCATAAATAAGTAAATTATATAGGTTTGTCTCTTTTTAATTATTGCTTTGCTTTCTTTACTTTTCCAGCTCCATATTTTATGAAAACGTTATTTAATTGCTGTTAGCGAATAAAATTTTTTTAGACCTTTGCAAGGCCTGACTTACTTAAGCAGGAAAAACTACCTTAAAATATCCATTTTATCTGTTGCAATAATTGCAATTGGAAGTCCTAAAAAATAATTAATCTTTGAACGAAGTCTAATCCGAAATATGACGACAATCAGATTGAATTGATTTATATATATGTAGAATAGAAACAGTATGTGGCTTACACAAAGTTAAGAGGCATAAAAGCTAAACACTATTTGTCGGGTATCGAGGAATCTGTGGAAAAATCTTTCAAAGATAAAAGCCAAGGTTTTTATTGAAGCTGAGGAGACCTACAACTGTTTAAATTCTAACGGGTAAAAATTGAATGGGAAACCGCACATGCGCATCGGTACATCTGACTTACGCAGAGAGTGTCAAGGTGAGGTGAGTTGGCAAAGGAGGGCTCACTTCATTTCCTATGCGAATGCTCCAGCTTAGTTCTGACTAGAAAAAGCAGCACGCGGAGAATATTTGTTTAACTGGGCGATACCTTTAAAACAAGCCACTAAATAATGTCCTTGAGTTAATCAGTAATTCAGATTGGTTCAGACAACGTCAATTTAATTAAAATAAAATGCACAAACTTGCTCTTATAGTCCGGTCAAAATAGACATTTCGGTTTGCAAAAATTCGCATAAAGCTGAAAATTGGTACAGACGTTGGGAACACCATTTCAAATAAACTAAGCAACATCCCCATCGATCCGACTGGTGCGTTAGAAGTTATTCAAGGTCAAAAGGTCAAATAAACGGTTTTTACAATTTTTCTTGTAAACGGTAGGTTTTATCATACAAATACATGAGACAATGTATGACGAGATTTTCTTACTACGATTTGTGCTGTTTAATAGTTTCCAAAAAATGTCGTTTGAAAATCTCGTCATACAAAAACCTCGCACTAGTTGTCGTCTATTAGAAGAAATAAGCTGATTTTTTTGGAATTTTTTTTAGCAAATTCTGAAAAATTACCTGTTTTTCAAAAAGAGCTAAATCTCGGTAAAGATCTAACATACAACAAGTTTGGTACCAACAAAATTGTAGGAAATTTGACGTTCTACTATAAAATGGAAATGCTTTTGCTATAGAACGTAAGGAAAATAAGTTACTGAGGAAAAACCGTTGCAAGGTCGAACATTTTGCAGTTACCCCTTCAACCTCCCCCTTCTCTTTTTCCATAGGGCCCTCGAGGTCCAAAACTTCGTAAAATATTTATTAACTATCCTTCAACAATATCTGATAGTTTCATTAGCTTCCGTCCTTTTTCACCTTTCACCCACTTTTTCCAACCTGTCGACTGGACGAAATGTATTCATGTGGCATATATGTGCATATCATATAGAACGTGACTCCTTCAAGTTTTAAAATCACGATATCTCCGAAATGGTTATTCTAACAAAAAAACGATATTAACAAGTCTTGTAGATAATTTCATGGTCTACAACATTGTCTCATGTATTTGTATGATAAAACCTACCGTTTACAAGAAAAATTGTAAAAACCGTTTATTTGACCTTTTGACCTTGAATAACTTCTAACGCATCAGTCGGATCGATGGGGATGTTGCTTATAGTTTCTTTGAAATGGTGTTCCCAACGTCTGTACCAATTTTCAGCTTTATGCGAATTTTTGCAAACCTAGCACAATTTTTTTTGTTTATTTTGACCGGACTATTATGTCTGATAATTGCTTATTGGCTGCATTACATTTCTTAAAAAAAATTATTTCGAAAATACTTTTAATTAGTTTAAAAGTTTTCTCGGAAAAACTAAGTATGCAGTAAAATGTAGGAACATATTTAGGAAAAAAAAATATTGAAAATTGTTCGACCAATTTTTGATGTGAAACATCTATTGGCACCTAGAACTTGAATGTTTCACATCTGCCGGGCGTCCCGTGAAGGCTAATTTTTTTTCTGATTGGTGAAAAGATTAAAAAACATAATTCCCACCGACTCCACCTAGAGCTAGAACCAACAGCCAACCACCCACCATTTTTGTCAATTCCCCCCGACCCCAAACCAAAACCCCAACAGTCACCACCCATCCCAACTACAACCACCCACCCACCATTTTCGTCATTTTTTTCTTCACCAACTTCCTCACACCCCACCCCCACATCAACCACCCACCAGTACCACCCACCCCACCTACCACCAAACACATACCATTTAAGTCAATTTTTCCCTCCAACCAACTATCTACCATTTTTTAAAATTCTTTCTACAACCCTCACCAACCATCCAGCCCCCCCCTCCCCATAACCCTATGCCACTACCACCCTACCCCCTCCACCACTACCGCCCCAGCATCACCAGCGACCATACCCAACCTACAACCACCAACCACCCAACACTTTCCACTTTGAAAAATTTTATCAAGGGTCGTGCCATTTTTTCGTTACAATTACGATCGATTTTACTGCCTATAGGTGCGACAATAGATGTTTCACATCAAAAATTGTTAAAAATGGCGGGTGGTTGGTTGGTGGTTGAAGGTTATGTTGGTGGTGGAGTGGATTTTGAGGAGGATGTTGGGGGTGGGTGAGACAAAATTTACAAACATGGTGGGGTGATGGCGTTTGTGGTTGGGGGTTGGTAGGGGGGAAATATTGACAAAAATGGTAGGTGGTTGGTTGTAGGTGGGGTGGGTGGTTGTTATTGGGGGGGTTTTGATGTGGAGGGGGGGGGGTGAGGAAAAAATTGTCAAAAATGGCGGATGCTTGGTTGGTGGTTGTAAATGGGCTGGGTAAATGGTGGTGGTAGGGGGACTTACTCTGGGGAGGGAATCGACAAAAATGGAAGGCGGTGGGTTGGTGGTTGCAGGTCGATCGGGTGGTTACTGGTGTTATGTATTCGGCGATGAAAAACTTATAAAAAATGGTGGATGGTTGGTTGCTAGTTGTAGGTGGGCTGGGAGTATGGCGGTGGTGGCGGTATCTGATGGGAGGGTTGGGGAAAATTTTGTTCCTATGTGTTTATAAATGAATACTCATAATCTGTAATAATTGATATTATAATAAAATGATAAGACAAATATATTGATTTAATTAACGAAACACTAAATTATTAAAAATTATTTCACTCTAATTATGAATTTTAATGTAAACTTGAATGTTTCACATCTGCCGGGCGTCCCGTGACGGCTAATTTTTTTTTTTTTTAAAGTAGTTTGTAAAGACTTTTCCAAAAAATATTTGAAATTTTGTTTGAGTTATGTGATTTTGAGAAAATCTGTTGTTTTTAACTGGGGAAATAATTAAAAAAAAGTTCAATCTACCCGTTTTCAAAATATTTCAAAAAAAGTTTTTAAGAATTTTGAAATTGTATGTATATATCGATAGGGTCAAAATGACTTCCTGAATCCAAAATTTTTTTTTGAAATCAAAAGGTAGATTATCTTAAAAAATAGCACTCTGAAAGTTTTATCAAAACCATTAGAGCCGTTTTCAAGAAAATCCACTGAAATCCGAGTAAGGTATGATGCAGTTTTATTTACAATGCTTAGTAGGAAAGAAGAAAGAGGATGCGAAGAGACCTGGAATATAAAATACTTTGTGCAATGTATTCTACGTTTTTTTTTTGTGATTCTTCTCTTCTTTGTCGTGACGTATTTTCGTTTCATCGAGTTTCATCGATATTGTCAAATGAACGATTTTGAGTATTCTTAAATACTACTGCATACAAAGTTTCAAAGCAATTAGAAAAATTTAAAGATTTTTTGAAATTATTTTGAAAGGTTTTCTTAAGCATGTATCCAGAGTAAAAGCAATATTGTGCGACTCAACGGTGGTTATTCTTTGTGACTGGATCGCATGCAAAAACCATGTTTTTCATACTTGCGATTGTATAGATAAGTTATGACTTTGTAAACAAATTTTTTTTACGCAATCAAACATGACATTACGATAATAGAGAAGCCTACAAAAGTGGGTATGTCTGTTTGTTTCTGTCTGTATCGGCACCTACAGCCTAAATGGCTACACCGATTTGCTTCAAACTTGGTACATAGTACTATTATCACGTCCTACAGAGGGATTTTGTTTTTGGAATTAGCATTCTAGCTCCTAATTTTAAATAAAAAGTTCGTTAATCTCAATATCAAAAACGGCTTCACGATTTTGATGAAACTTGCTTAATGTTGTTTTTTATGTAAATTTTAGGTTTTTGTTGAAATAGATTTCTTTTTCAGGAAAAGTCTTATAAGGATACCTCCCATGGAACCGGGTTTCTTCAAATCTTATTTCTCGTAAATCACTTGGTGAATTTCGATAAAATGTTTAATGTGTGTTTTTTTTTAAACAGTTAATTTTTGGTTTTTCTCCAAAAAAGAGTTGTTCGAAATTTTTAAAATTTTTATTTTCTGGTAAGAACTATAAACTGCTAGATGTTGGCATACTCAAAAAAATTACTTGGAAAATGTTTTCGAAAAGTTTTTCAAAAAACCGACTTTTAAAATAACTGGAACGATTTTTCTAATTGGCCGAATTACTTCAAACTTCGTGTATAGAGTTTTTAGGAGAAATTTAGCTAAACAAATAACGGTACCTGCCATATACACGTTATGTTAAAGATATTTTTATCTCGAAAACGGCTCTAACGATTTTGATTTTAAAAACAAATCCGTATAGCTTTTTTGGTACGTATGACCTATATCATATGGCTGGACAAAATTGAAAACACTGAAGAACGGTACCTTCTATATTAGGCTTGCCAAAAACGGCTTAACCGATTCTTTCGAAATTTCACACAAATATATATATGTTTGGGTAATTCAATTCATACTATATATCTACATATACATAATAATTTTAATACAATTTTGTTTGTACTTTAAAAGCATTTTTAAAAATAAAATATTTTAAAAATAGCTCATTAAATCTTTTTTCTAAGATAATAAGTATTTGCATTTACTGAAAACCTATGAATTTTCTTATTTGAAATAAAAAAAAAATGTTTACAAAAATGTTTTCAAAAAAAAAACTTTTTTTCTTAAAAACCGCTTTACAGATTTTTATAATTTTACCCTAATAAATTGAACTTTATTCAAGAAATAAAATAGTATACGTTTTTTTAAAGAATTAGATCTAGTTCGTGCCACACAGTATGGCAATTCCTTTTTTTTTTCTTTTGCTTTGTTACATACTCTTACAATTAAATTTCTTATTTATTAAATTCACTATCAACACTTAAATATTATGAAATATTTCATAGCATGACCACGAGGACATGAATTATTTTATCAATCAAAACGATCCTAGTCATCCTGTTTTAATGTTTAATAATCAAACAGCAAAATTAAAATAGACAATGAATGCCTCTTCATTGTCTATCTCAACAGTTAAGTTTAACTCAGGGTTTAAAAAAATAGTTGTAAATTATTCCAAAAAATGAATTTCAGAAAATACACTAATCTCCGCCCGATTTGCCTTTAAATCCAGCTCTGTTTGAAATAATTCAAGAAAAACCTACAACTTTTTGCTAAAACAGAAAAATAGTAGGTACCTACTTAAACAATTTTTTGAATATATTTTTGTTTCAAGCACTCGTTGCATGTGTATCTTTGTTTGCACTTCATTTTATTAAGCACTTTTTTATAGTTACAGACACAAATTTATACTATGTATGTATATTTAATTGTACAAAAAGATTTACTCAGTTAACAGCATCTTAAGTTAAAGCTTTTGACACTATATTTTATTGACACCCCATCCATCCTTGAATGACTTTTCGCAAACACTGAATTGATTGCGAATGATGCATGTTTTAAAAGCAATTATATCATAATTCACTGTGGCGTATGCGCACTTTTTTTTTAAGGAGATTTTTTTTTTAAGGGAAATAAAAACAAACGAACTTCACTGTGTGGCAACGATTTCAAATTATTTGTGATTCTTTGATTTTTTTGTTTTGAGTTAATGATGATTGGCTGGGAGTAAGGATTGCCTTAAAATGTGTCGACACTTATTAAAGTGTTGCAATTTTTTTCTTTCGAGAAAAAATTTTTCGTTGTTTAAAAAAAAAAAATATTTACCAAGTGTTATAATATGGTTCTTTAAGAATTTACACAAGTTTCTTAACTTGAGTTCAGGAAATAAATGGCAAACAGTTTACTTTGCTCGACTAGTTGTGTGCTTTAGTTCAGACTAAGCTCTTTTTATTAAAAAAACTGAATTATTCATCGGTTAGAGTTTTATTTATATGTAAAAGTAATTATAAACCGCAAAAGCATTCAAGTAAATATTTATACTTGCGACAACAATGTTAATTTCTTTTGAATACAAATTCAAAAGCACTTTCCAACGCAATAACAATATGAACAGGTTTAAGTTTACAACTTTTTATTCTTAAGAAAGTATTCAATTGCTCATTCCTAACCGGTAAAGTTCAGGGAGTACCTTTATATTTTGTATGATGTTTTAAAAAAAAATTGTATTTTATTGATAATCGAACCCATGTACGGTCTATGTTGTTCAAAGCGAAATTTGAATTGAAAATAGAATAACAGAACAGAACATAGAGGACTTTCAGTAAAGAGGTATATACTTTTGGAGCGGGTAGAAAATGGAAGCAGGAGTTGTGGAAAGTTAATTCGAATATCATGAAGTTTTTTGTACGACAGAACATGGAGTCCTCAAAGTGGGTGAGCTAAAACCTTATTAATTTTGATATTCCAAATAGCACGACAAAAATCGGCATTTAAACAGAGGTAAGCAATTTTCCTGAAGAAAGCGGTGTTATGACAAAAAACAGAATATCAGTTCCAGTCCCAACCGTTCCACCCAACTGCGTACTTCCATTGTACAGGGTGGGATAAAAAAAATCACCCTATTGTAAGATGATCTTATTTTTGCAAATGGCCGCCAATATCAAATCTTCTTGACATTTGTGGACTAGACAGATGCAGAATACAAGTGAACAAGCCATGGAGCGATACATGAACCAGATATTCTGAAGGCGGCGTTCCCGGGTCGCTTCATCTCTCGTTTTTGCGATTTGCTCTGGCCCGCAAGATCGCCTTAACCGTTTCAGACTTTTTTTGTATGGTTTTTTGAGACTCTGGAATCCCTCAAGGACAACATTCGACAAGAGTGCGAGAATCTATCGCCCGAAGTTCTTGCTGAAGTGATGAAAAATGCCATAAAACGAGCAATCAATTGTGATGGCACCCATTTGGCCGATATCATCTTCTCGACTTGACCAATACAATTCTAAAAGTTCAAATAAACATAATCAAAAAAACAGAATCGAAGTTTTTTATTTAGAAAAAAAAGAGAGCCAAACAACATCGGATGGATGACTTCTTTTGGCCCACCCTGTATAAACATTTTTATTGTAACTTCAAGGAACATGTGCGCCATCTATTGACGAAGTTCACAAACACTTGATTGGAGAGTTGAAAGTGGTTTTTTGTCTAGATTGCCATGGGACAATGAAGACATTTGATGTAAAGTAGATGAGACAACTAGCGCCGCCATTGACGAAGTTCATAAACAAAAAAACATGTTCCATGAAATTACTATACAAATATAATACAATTACAATGTCAATGCCCTTAAATATTTATAAAGAAGCCCATCCGTCATGTTGTCCAAAACAACTTCGACAGACTTCAGCAAAAAGATAAAGAAAATAGGCGATTTTGGTTAGGTTAGGTTAAGGTGGCTTCCCAGGCAATGACTGACACACTTAGGCCAAATACTAGGTATGTTGTGATACCTCATATAAAAATGTAGCACTACCTCACTAATTTGAAAATCATTTGAAGGTTTTAATAAAGCGATGGAGGCAGTGGATATCCGTATGAGTTAGATCACTAATATCGTTGTACAAGAAATCTCCTAAATGCAGCTTTTGTCTTTGTGAGAAAGAAGGGCATGCACAAAGAAGGTGAGTTATAGTCTCTTGTTCTTTCTCGTTCATGCAGCTTCTGCAGAATTCATTTGAGAAAACGCCTACTCTAGCAGTATGTCTGCCTATAAGACAGTAGTGTCCAGTTATGACACCAATTAAGGAGCTAAGGTGAGATCTGCTAAGAGATAACAAACATTTGGGGTGTTTCGGATCCAGATCTGTTTAGTCGCCAGACAAATGGGTAAGCTTCTCCATCTTAGATTTGTTTTGTTCATGGCATTTTGTTTTAGCGTGAGCTTACATATAGCGAAAAATTGGTGCAGTAGTTCCAATTCTGGAGAGCTCGTCGCACTTGCAATTTCCTATAATATTTCTATGGCATTTTTGCATTTATAAAACATCTCCGTAGGATGAGTGTAGTGGAAGTTATGTTGGTGCAGATACCATCTTGTTTCATCAATTAATTAACCCCTTTTCAAAATGTGTACATGCATTACAAATTTCATTAATAGTGCTTTCTGTTTCACGTTTAGATTCATTATCGGCAACTTCAGCAGATCTCGACAAAATTGATGGACCTGACTAAAGCAGTGAACAACATCATGAGTCAAATTGGAACCAACTATTAGAACAGAACCCGGACCAGTTGCAGAGCAAACAATTTGACTGACAACGTAAAGCTGATTAAGAAGGAAATTGGACTAAATGAATTTGAAGAGCAGTGAGAAGAGTGCAGGAAACAACTGCACCTTGAGTTTTTCTGCTGAGGATATGGAAGAGACAGAAAACTAATGTGCGTTTCTACTGCTTGTGACCTGTTGATCTATCATGAGTTTTGGCAGTTCACGTCATAGACTGGAGGGACAAATAATGAGTGTAAACCGTAATTTGCTTTACAGGACTATCCATCAGTGTTCTTCAGTTTTTTTAAAACCATCATACAAGAAACAATGGATGCTTGCTTCAGTGGTAAGGATTTTGCAAACTTTTTTCAAAAAGCAGTATCGAAGACCAGTACACCCCCCAAAAGAAAAGGAGGATCGAAATAGGAACATTTTAGCTGTGCGTGGTTAACATTTGTTTTTATTGCCCAGCATAAAATTTTGCCTCCATCTATTTGTTTCATCACCAATGTTACTCAATGTATCTTATTCAACATGGTTCGAAAGATCGCTTGGGGAAACTGATGAGCAATTTGTTTTGGGTTTTTTTCTTTTATAATATTAAGAATTTTTTTTTTTTCTAATTTCCACATTCCGAAACAATTTTTTCATTTTGACAAGTAACAATCGCGCAAAATAAACACGGAAAAGTCAACTTGACAGTAGTTATTTCTTAAACCAAAGTGAAAATAAAAACATCTTAAAGATAAGATGTGAAGTATTGAAAAAGAAGTAATAAAATCTTCTGTAAAACCTCTGGAAGGCGTTTTTGGTAGAGTAATCAGAAATACTCTTAACGCACTTTATAGAGTATTGAAAGAGGTTTCATAAGGAAAGCAATATAAAAACAATTGTCACATCTTAATATGTCTTAAAAAGGTTTGTGAAATAGTTCAGACAAACAACACTTGTAAAGAGTGAATTGTGAGGTCGTTTAGTGGAATAGTATTAAGAAGATGTAGTAAGAAGCTTATAAATAGCTGATAAATTTGATAGGAGAACTCTTCGAGAGCGGCAGCTGAATGTTATATAATATGCAACATTGATTTGTAGTGCCCTCAATATTTTGACAGTTCAAGCATTTGCGACTCTATTGTGTTCATGCAGCAAATGGGAATTAAATTGAGAAAAAAAGTTCAGTTTATATATAAGTACATTCGGCTTCTTGAAAACAAAAAAATAACTAAATTTAACATCGGCATCTCTTTATTTAAGAATTCAAATCGAATACAGAAATGTATACAAATTCACACAGACTAGAGGCGGTCCTAAACTGTATTAGCATCAGCACGAGTTTTGCATAAACGATTGATCAAATAACCGCACGCTTACAGAATTTATTTGTGCGCAATGCGGAAGTGTTCAGTAAAGTTAATAGATGGAAAGATTATTATCATTTGAAGTTTGTTTCTCGCTCGAAAAAGTGAAAAATCTAGTCCATTTTATTATCTAATGATCCGTACGTGTTGCATGATACGTCAAAAATGTATCGCATTTAGGTTTAACATCTAAACATATATTTATGTAAGCCATCCCACATTGACTCTTCCGCAAATCAACTATGTAGTCCATCTGGGTTAGTGAACCCTCTTAAATGGCTTCTTAAATATTATTTCTTAAAGAACTGGAATGACTTTGTATTTCTTTACATATATTTCTCTTTGATATATGTAAGTACATACTTTCAAAAAAAGAAACAAGCAACAATTCAACATTTTTACTTGCGATTATATGTACTATAAGGCAAGTTATGCATTCGTAATTTTTTTTTTTTTTTGACAATCAAACATAACATTACGACGATAGGGAAGCCTAAAAAAGTGGGTCCGACAATTCTGTCTGTCTGTCTGTCCGTCCGTATGTATCGGCACCTACAGCCTAAACGGCTGGACCGATTTGCTTCAAACTTGGTACATAGTAGTATTATGTTGTCCTACAGAGGGTTTTTGGAATTAGCATTCTAGCTCCAAAACTAACGGTACCTGCCATACGATTTTTAGTGAAAAATTAATTTTTCTCGGAAACGGCTCCTATTTTGATAAAACTTTCTGAATTGTGTTTTTTGTGCAAAATTAATGTTTTGGTTGGAATAGATTTTTCAGGAAAAGTCTTCTAGCGGTACCTCCTGTGTCGAATCGCAAGAGTCCTGGTAACTCTGCATTCGATGGTCACATATGTATAAGAAGGTATAATTAAACGTAAATGAAACTTAACGTAAGAACTTAACGAAAGAGTGTTTGTTCTGCGAACAAGCACGAGTGAGAGTTAGTTTTAAGCAGGATTTTGAACTGTGAAGGAATAAATGTGCTAAGTGGTTTTTTTATAACATTTTTTCCACTATAAATTATCGTGTTTTATTTCGTTTATATATTTATTAATTGATATCGATCATACAGTCCATTGAGCTACGATACACCTCCCATAGGACTGGTTTTTTAATATTTTCTCGTAATCCACTTGAGGGATTTCGATGAAATTTTTAATGTAGAGTCCCTTTTAAGGACGAAATAATACGAAATTTTAAATTTTTTAAAACAAGTTCTTTTGAGTTTAAAAAAAAATTAATTATTTTTTATTTTTTTGTTTTTGTTTTTTTTTTTCAAAAACGGTTCAAGCTATTTTTTTTAAATTTTATTTTTCTGATAAAAACTACAAAGTGGTAAAAGTTTGTATACTCAAAAAAAAAAAATTGGAATATATATTGGAAAAGTTTTTTGAAAAAAACTGGTCGAACGATTTTGAAAAAAAAGTTCTTAAAATTCTAAACAATAAACAAAATCATATGGCTTACTTCATTTTTTTACAAAAAATATTTTAACTATTGATTTTTAAGTGATCAATAAAATTCCATATATGTAGGTACTTAGTTTTTTCCCTGCTTTTTTCCAAATCTCAAACCCCAAGACCACTGTCTCACTCTAGAGCAAGTTTGTCCGACCCAGTCGTGCACTTTATTTTCAAATATATTCATACTTACCTTCAAGCAATTAAAATGTTTCATAAACGCCTATACTTGAACTACAACCTTACGGTGAGAATGAGCATTACAAAAGCCTTGTAATTGCAAGCACATGTACTATTTTATGATTTCAATTAAAATCTAAATTTGTTACTAACCCAACTAACTAATTAAAAAAAAAATGCTCTTAAAACAAGATCATAAAACATATTCACAATTACAAAAAAATGTTTCCCAAACCTACCGTTTATTTAAAAAAAAACTATTTGAAGGCCCAGGGTTAAGCAAGCAAAGCAAAAATTATAAAACGAATAGTAAGTATATGAACACTCCTCATTTAAGCAAATTAAATATTTATTTATGTGTAAAATATTCTAGCACTCAAGCCTTATTGAAAAACATCAAACCTTTTTTTGTTCCCAGATAAAGTTGTTCAAAAAGAGTTTTTGTTTAAAACACTGTTTTTTTTTTCAAATTTAAATTCACTTTCTTTTGATATGGCGACTGGCAGTTACTTTTAAATAATTACAATCAAACACGTTTGACACCTTGCAATTATGTATATCAATAAACTATTACAAAAATTGTACTGCACTTTTTAGAGACAACTTCAACTTCATTGCACTATTTTATTTTGCTTAAATAATAATCCTTATTGTTTGAAAAAAATATATGCACTTAAGATGCGACGAGGTTAGTTTGTTTTGTCATCCAGATTAGGTAATCGTAACCGAAACCAAAACAAACAAAACATTCAATGCAAGTAGATATACGACAGCACACTGGCACTGCACACTTTATTTCCAAAATGAAAGAAAAAACCACGTTTTTATTAGCACCACAAGACGCTAATAGGTGCTGTCTATCAATCACAATGCACGACATAAAGCCGAGGAAGAAGAAGTTACAGCACGGGTTACAGTACAGGTGACGGACGCGACGAGGTTGACGCGGGAAGTTGGTCAGAACAGGGGCGACTCCAACAATTGATTGCAATACTATATCAATACCAGTTCCAAATAATCACTAAGTTAATATTCAAAAGTGTCTAGTTAATATGCGTAAATGCGATTCAAACACGCATAACTTTTTTTTTTGCTTTAGATACGCAGATACTTTAAACAGGGCCGGCAGAGAGCTCTGGACGTCTAGTCGCTTCAATAGCTCTAAATACAATATAATGAAAACGAATGTAACGTGAATAAATCCGACCGAATGAAGAACTTAATTCCTAGTATATGGTGTTGCTGGCAGCGGTGCGGTGTGGCGCGGTGGGTAGAATTTTCACAACCACCCTGTATTGAGTAGGGCGGTTGCCGGTGCCAGTGGCCAAACCGACCTTTAGCACTGCGCTGTGCGGTGCGCCCTGGCGTCCAGCAACGATATAACCATTAAAGTGTTAGCTGACGGTAAATGTTTGCTGACTATTTTTTTTCAATCAAACGAATTACTTTAATTTATTAAAAGACAATCTTTTGTGAAATAAGATAATGAAACTCTTGAGTGAATAGATGCCAGCTAGTGATCAGTCATCCCTCATCACATCTCATTAACGGCAACACCATTATCATCACATTACTTGAATAATATTTTTAATTTTCTGGATAAACACAAGTCGATTAAATTAAAATTAGCATTAGCATGCAACGCCTATTGTCTCAGGGCTGCACTTAGGAGAGTGTCAAGTCGGGCGCAGAGTGAACAGTGGGTGACATATTTGCCATTTATTTTAATAACTAGCTGTCCCGGCAGACATTGTTCTGCTCTTACGAGCAACATTTTGAACATTAAGCGATAAGTTTGACTTCTTAATTATATTTATATCGTCCAACTACTTTCTCTAAAATATTCATACTGTCCAATCCAATTAGTTTGCCTACAAATAAATATAAGAACATGGATGGATTTTTTAATTAAATTAAATAAATAAACGCAGAACAGTACGTATACGCCCGAGTGTACCTACTTTGTTGTTTTATGGTTGTTTTGAGCATATTGACAGTGTTATCAGATGAGTAAATTTTGCTAGGTATTTCCTAAAACTAAGAACTTTAATGGAATTAAGTTGCTTATATACCAGATGTCCATTATTTTTTTTTAAGCCAAAACTTTAGAACACAGTTATCAATGAAATATTTCCAAAAAAAAAATCCAAAAAATTAATCAAAATTGCGTTAAAGTCGTTTTTCAAAAATTTGGTTTGAACTAAAAAATGATGAATTACACTGGAAAACCCCTTGAAAAACCTTTAACATTAATTTTCACAGTTTATAGAATACTTTGGGTGCTTTGGAAAATTAACACTGTTTAGTTTTTTTTTTCCGAGCATTGAAATATGTATAATGTAGGTTGTAGGTTTATTTTAAAAACTAACTGACTAATTTGAAAACGCTCATACAAAAAAACTAATAACTTTATCAGTTAAGCCGTTCAACTTTTACTTTTATCCCGCCACCCTCTACACCAAAGACTTTGTCGCTACTGATATTAAATAAAATGCACGACTGGGTCGCACGTACTTGCTCTGTGGGTGTAATACTACGACGAAAACAAACTTTTCGATCAATAAGAACAACTCATTTTTGAAAAATTTGGTAAAAACTAAAAAAAATTTGGCTAAAACTGGAAGAATCGATATACGGGAGCTAACGTTAAGTAACCTTTAGTATATCAAATTTAGATGTCGTCTTTTGGGTGATATAAATATGTAACATATAAAGTTTCATAAAAATCGGGGGAGCCTTTTTTGAGTAAATTAGAAAAAACGAAAAAATTGGCCAAAATCTAATGGCTCTTTGTATAGGAGCCACCATTTAAAAAAAAGAACATGAAAAAAAATCAATGCCATCTGAAAGGAAGCGGAAAGAAACTATACCAAACAAAGTTTGAGTGAATTCGATTCAACCGTTGACAACTTATGGCCATTTGAAAAAAAGCCGTTAAGAGCAGATCTCCGTTATTTGCATTTTTAGCCAAAAACTGAAAACGCAGTTCTCTTAAAAACACTAAAAGAAAAAAACACACAAAGTTTAATCAAAATCGTTAGAGCCGTTTTCGAGCAAATTAGAAAAAACCAAAAAATGTTGGCTTAAACTTATCGGCTCGTTGTATGGAAGCCACCATTTAGAAAGGCTTCAGTGGAAAATTTACTAAGCCATCCTATAGAAAACTATAAAAAACTATGTCAAACGAAATTTGAGTCGATTCAATCAAGCCGTTGTGAACTTATGGCTATTTGAAAAAAAGCCGTTAAAACCTGATTTTCGTTAGGACTATTTGAGCCAAAAACGAAAAACGCAGTTTTGTTAGAAATGCTTAAAGTAAGCTAAATTTTGAGTTTAATCAAAATCGTTAGAGCCGTTTTCGAGAAAATTCAAATTGAAAAAAACCGTTACTTGAAAGGTACCAGTTTGAGCCGGGCTAAAACGAAATAAAAAAAACCTCGACAACCGTTTTTCTTCAAACTACTATATATCAAGTTTGAAGAAAATCCGTCAAGCGGTTTAGGCTGTAGCATGACGTGAAAAAGCGCACATCCGCACAGACGCACAGACGCACAGACGCACAGACGCACAGACGCACAGACGCACAGACAGACCGACGGACGGTATGGCGAAAACCACTTTTTTGGGATTCTCTATCATCGTAATGTCATGTTTGATTAAAACCTCGATTTTTTTTTTCTGCACGAAACCAATACTTGCCCTATTGAGCAAGTAAAAATCATATAAATAGCTTTTCTATGGGAAATATAAAGATATAGGATACCTTTACCTGTTTTATTCTATTTTATACCATTTCACCCTATAAACAACTTGTTAAAAAAACACAATGAGAATTTTTTATATCGGATACCAATTTTTTTAAATTTGACCCATTTTTTTTTTTTTTTTTTTTTTTTTTTTTTTATAATGCACTCGCACTCAAAGGGTTATTAATACCTTTATAATGAATTAACATGTGCGAGCGAGGGAATAGAAAGATAGGAAAGAAAGGTGGTACAGTGGTTTGAGATTTTAGGTGATAATTATCTCATGGAAATTCCACGGGTGGCATCCAGTTGAAACTTGGGAAATAAATAAAAATTGCTGCCCAGGCTGGGTTTGAACTCCATGCTCTCGGGTTGAGCAACCAAGCACTACATCCACTGTACCATTGCCACCCTACAAACAGCTAAATCTTTCAAAAAATATAATTTTTCAAAATAAAGAGTTTTTTCTAATATGGAGGTGGCGTTTCTAAGTTTAGTCTAAGCAAAGAAACTAATATACACAGCTGGTCAAAAAAATAGGTGTGATCAAATTTTTTCGCACCACTGTTGTCTTTGATGCAAAATAACTGTTTTTTTGATCGCAGGCCTTACAAAAAGTTCTTGTTTTAAGAAAAAACGGTTATTCTGTTGACACTGATGCTGAGCTTACTGCATTTTGTGTGTGTTATGTTAAGCTGTTCTATTTTCTTTGTTGCATTAGGATTTGGTGTTTTTAAGAAGTTGGTCATTAAAATAGGTGTTCTTCAAATAAACCCACAGTTTATATCTTTGTTATTTCAAAAAAATACTAAATTTCAAGGTAACCTCTTTTTAATAATTTTGCTATCCATAAATGATAGTTGTTAATAAATAAAATAATAAATAATAATAAATAATAGTTTATTAGACTTTTAGTATGGGTAGAAACGTCCACTGTTCGGCGGAAGAAAGACGGGTAGTTTTACAGCTAAGAAATGAAGGTAAAATTACAAATTTATAGCAGAAGCCCTAGGAAGATCCCAAAATTTTGTGACAAATGCACTCAACGCCAGATTAGTGCGCGAAAATCGTGGGAGGCCGAAAAAAACATCAGTCACCACTGATCGCCGTGTCCTCCTTTTGGCTAAATCTAAACCTTTTGCTTCGTCAAGGACAATAGGAGCACAAATCAATAATGAAGTCAGTGCCCGCACAATCCGCAGAAGGCTTCAGAGCTTCAACCTGCCAGGAAGAGTTGCCAGGAAAGTTCCTTTACTAAGAGCAAATAATATAAGGTCCCGAAAAGAATTTGCCTTAAACCATAGAAGTTGGAACGGACCTGAAGGAGCAAAAAAATGGCGAAATATCCTCTGGAGTGACGAAACAAAAATTAATTTGTTCTCATCAGATTCGGGGCGTAATGTCAGGCGACCAAAACGAAAGGACTACCACCCTCACTATACCGGAAAACAATCAAACACGGGGGAGGAAATATAATGGTCTGGAGCTGTTTTTCCTGGTATGGTGTGGGTCCCATATTCCGCATTAATAACGTATTGACCAAATACGGTTATAGGGATATCTTGGAAGATGTTATGCTTCCATTTGCCGAAGAAAACATGCCTCTCCGATGGAAATTTCAGCAGGATAATGATCCAAAACATACGGCGCATCTTGTGAAGGATTGGTTTCGAAAGAAAGAAGTCTCAATCGTTTCATGGCCAAGTCAATCCCAGATCTAAACCCGATTGAAAACTTGAAGAATGAGCTTATGCGGAAACTAGGATGCCAATATTTTCCAAACTGGAACCGATTGTGGGATGCTGTTCAGAGTGAATGGTATTCTATACCCCAAGAAAGATGCCAAAAGTTTGTAGATTTAATACCACGCTGACTTTAAAAAGTTTTGGATAACAATGTCGTATACTCGGGTTATAAGAGAATGGTAAACGAAAATTATTATAAAATACAACAAATTTTGCATTCAAACTATCATTATTCATAATTTAGGAAGACACACCTATTTTTTTGTCCAAGCGCAAATGTCTACACCGTCGGTTTTATTGTATAAAATTTATAATTACTTAATTTAAAAGCCTTAAATATTAATATTTCATTAAGTATTGATAGTCCAATGAAAACTAATGTTAAAATAATATTTAAATAAACAAAACATATTAAAAAATTAAGTTTATATAAAAAAAAATAATTGCACCTATTTTTTTGACCAGCTGTGTATATAACCAGTGCAACATCATATAAAATGTTCAAATAATGTGACTGTTTCATTTTATTATCGGAGCACCTTACGAGTGGACCCACTCCATTATTTGATATGCAACCCCATTTCATTATCTTGTCTCTTTTGGTTTTTTGGCCTTCATTTTAGCGTTGGAATGATAAAACTTACGTTCATAGGTACCGTCCAAGGAACAAGCTGTTTCATCGGTCAGAAGGATGCTTCTCCAAATCTTTATTGATTGGTCATGTGGTTTCTTGCTAATTTTAGCCTAACTTGCTTCTTTTTCGGTGTTAATTGAGGCTTTTTCCTTATAACGTAGGCATTTATTCCGTTTGCTTTTAATCTTCCGCAATTTTCTCTCCCTGAAAGTATTATTTTCGCGATCTTTATTTATGTCTATCAGTACGCTTTTAACACTTTTATTTGCATTACTCTTGCAGGCGCGAACAATTTTTGCATCTTCCCTTTTTGATAACCCTTTTTCTGCCTCTACCAATTTTATTTTCTACACTTCCATATTCGTAAAACTTAGAAGTTATAATTATAAGTATACTGTTTGCCGGCTGCAACTATATTTTTTTGAAGAGTTCCACTGCCGAAACATCACCCTGGAATTCTGCAACAATTTCCGCTCCTTTTTCTATTGAAAGCTCATTAGTTTTTAACATCTCGTACAACTTTTCTCAAGCATAGGCCTAGCAAAACTGATTGCAATATTTGGACACCACGCAAAATATCATTAAACTAAAGAAATTTAGAACCGTTACTTTTCTAATGCAGTTATTTGCACTTGTGTAAATAATTTTGCCAGTGTTCGATGGGTGTGTAAATAATCATACCACTTAGTTTTGTTTCACCAATTACTTTTTGGAATTCGATAAATTTTTTTTAAAATTTACTGTTTGAATAAAACTGCAAACATTAAAAGTGAGAATAGTTCATTAAACAATTTGTTATTATTTCAAAAGTTGGTTGAAGTACGAGCAATGCAATGAGTTAATAATTTTTCCAGTGACTGTAGTTCTTTATATCGCCTAGAATGATTTTAAATGGATAATATTGGTGTTAGCAGTAGACTACATACATATATTACCTTTAGGTTGAAATTAAAATGTTTGTTTGCAATTAAATATATTTGTATCAGGAGATTTGAACAGCCCCTGTCTCCATTTTGCTTGCGCAATCCAGACCTGGTTAAATATTTTCATGGTCATTCATTGTAGCTAATATTGACTGAAACCGTGTAGAGAAAAATTTAAAAATTTATGGAAATAAAACCAAAAGTGAATTCCAAAAGTAAGTAAGAACAGTGATGACACTGTGATTTCTTAAAAGGCTCTCACTCCATTATTTATTGTTAAGTTATCGGCATCAAATTAATTTTTTCGAGCAAATGAATTCCAATGTGAAAAAATACACACATCAGCTCAAGGATAAGCAATTGGCTTAAAAATATATTCAACAAATGCAAATGCAAACTTTTCTATATAGTACTCGTGCTAATATAGGTTCTCACCATTTTCTTATCTGTTGGCACTCTTTGTTCTCAGGAACAAATCTAAATTAGAGTAGAAATTAAAAAGGAATTTAATCTGCTTGCTGTTTCTTGTCAATTTAAGATTCTTTTATATCCTACAACTACGTCAGAAAATTTTTTGGTTTTACCTCTAAAGTTTATGTCTTACACACACTTTACAAATGAAAAAGACTACCTGAAGCACAACAACAAATATTCATCCACTATTAAACTCCATTCTCTTAAGAAAGAAAAAGTAAATGTAAAAAGCAAAATTATCTTACAACAACAACAACAACAACAACAACAACAACAACAACAACAACAACAACAACAACAACAACAACAACAACAACAACAACAACAACAACAACAACAACAACAACAACAACAACAACAACAACAACAACAACAACAACAACAACAACAACAACAACAACAACAACAACAACAACAACAACAACAACAACAACAACAACAACAACAACAACAACAACAACAACAACAACAACAACAACAACAACAACAACAACAACAACAACAACAACAACAACAACAACAACAACAACAACAACAACAACAACAACAACAACAACAACAACAACAACAACAACAACAACAACAACAACAACAACAACAACAACAACAACAACAACAACAACAACAACAACAACAACAACAACAACAACAACAACAACAACAACAACAACAACAACAACAACAACAACAACAACAACAACAACAACAACAACAACAACAACAACAACAACAACAACAACAACAACAACAACAACAACAACAACAACAACAACAACAACAACAACAACAACAACAACAACAACAACAACAACAACAACAACAACAACAACAACAACAACAACAACAACAACAACAACAACAACAACAACAACAACAACAACAACAACAACAACAACAACAACAACAACAACAACAACAACAACAACAACAACAACAACAACAACAACAACAACAACAACAACAACAACAACAACAACAACAACAACAACAACAACAACAACAACAACAACAACAACAACAACAACAACAACAACAACAACAACAACAACAACAACAACAACAACAACAACAACAACAACAACAACAACAACAACAACAACAACAACAACAACAACAACAACAACAACAACAACAACAACAACAACAACAACAACAACAACAACAACAACAACAACAACAACAACAACAACAACAACAACAACAACAACAACAACAACAACAACAACAACAACAACAACAACAACAACAACAACAACAACAACAACAACAACAACAACAACAACAACAACAACAACAACAACAACAACAACAACAACAACAACAACAACAACAACAACAACAACAACAACAACAACAACAACAACAACAACAACAACAACAACAACAACAACAACAACAACAACAACAACAACAACAACAACAACAACAACAACAACAACAACAACAACAACAACAACAACAACAACAACAACAACAACAACAACAACAACAACAACAACAACAACAACAACAACAACAACAACAACAACAACAACAACAACAACAACAACAACAACAACAACAACAACAACAACAACAACAACAACAACAACAACAACAACAACAACAACAACAACAACAACAACAACAACAACAACAACAACAACAACAACAACAACAACAACAACAACAACAACAACAACAACAACAACAACAACAACAACAACAACAACAACAACAACAACAACAACAACAACAACAACAACAACAACAACAACAACAACAACAACAACAACAACAACAACAACAACAACAACAACAACAACAACAACAACAACAACAACAACAACAACAACAACAACAACAACAACAACAACAACAACAACAACAACAACAACAACAACAACAACAACAACAACAACAACAACAACAACAACAACAACAACAACAACAACAACAACAACAACAACAACAACAACAACAACAACAACAACAACAACAACAACAACAACAACAACAACAACAACAACAACAACAACAACAACAACAACAACAACAACAACAACAACAACAACAACAACAACAACAACAACAACAACAACAACAACAACAACAACAACAACAACAACAACAACAACAACAACAACAACAACAACAACAACAACAACAACAACAACAACAACAACAACAACAACAACAACAACAACAACAACAACAACAACAACAACAACAACAACAACAACAACAACAACAACAACAACAACAACAACAACAACAACAACAACAACAACAACAACAACAACAACAACAACAACAACAACAACAACAACAACAACAACAACAACAACAACAACAACAACAACAACAACAACAACAACAACAACAACAACAACAACAACAACAACAACAACAACAACAACAACAACAACAACAACAACAACAACAACAACAACAACAACAACAACAACAACAACAACAACAACAACAACAACAACAACAACAACAACAACAACAACAACAACAACAACAACAACAACAACAACAACAACAACAACAACAACAACAACAACAACAACAACAACAACAACAACAACAACAACAACAACAACAACAACAACAACAACAACAACAACAACAACAACAACAACAACAACAACAACAACAACAACAACAACAACAACAACAACAACAACAACAACAACAACAACAACAACAACAACAACAACAACAACAACAACAACAACAACAACAACAACAACAACAACAACAACAACAACAACAACAACAACAACAACAACAACAACAACAACAACAACAACAACAACAACAACAACAACAACAACAACAACAACAACAACAACAACAACAACAACAACAACAACAACAACAACAACAACAACAACAACAACAACAACAACAACAACAACAACAACAACAACAACAACAACAACAACAACAACAACAACAACAACAACAACAACAACAATGTTATAAGACAACTACTGTCAAAGTAGGGTAGGGCGGGGCTGGTTGGACCACTTTTTCTTGAAGTCTCATTATTCCCAAACTATTCATTGTATAACCATAGAGATCGTATTGAAAGAATGGGATTCTCGCTCCTAAAATAAGTTTTCAAAAAATTTAAAATATGTTTCCGCAGAAGAATAATGCTGGCAAGTCTACTTTTTGGGGTTAGTTGGACCAAGCCCTGAAGAGTGAACAAAAATGTCTATCAAGGACAACATTTAAAACATGAATAGAAAAAAAATTACTAAATATTTCATAAATTAGTAATTACTAAAAATAAATACAATGGAAATGAATAGAGGTTTAAAATAAGTCTTTTCTTCAAACAGGATAGCTGTATCCATCTGCGCTCTACTAACTGCGACTGTTTCCGTTGTTGCAGTTAATGAGAAACAGCATTTTCTATTTTTTTTTTTTTTTCAATCACAAAAAAACTTTTCGATGAAGTTTTCAAAAACGGTGGGGGATAGTTGGGGTGGGGGGGGCTTATTTGGTGGTGGTGAGTTATTTTTCCACAAATAACTTTTTAGCAGAAAGATGAGCATACACAACAATGCAAAGTGGCTGGGGTTGCGGAAAAAAATATTTGTAAACACCATACGTGATACCCCCCTCCCGCTTTAAGGAAAGAGAAACATAGCACCCTACATGAATCGGCAACTTTTAGTGCAAAAGAATTAATTGGAGATTCATCCAAGAAAGTGGAACTTACATAATTATTAAAAAAAACGCAACAGGGTGCGTACCTCCATCAACACTTCAATAATAATAATATCAATGTGCAGAGACACAATCCGAGGTCAAGATTTTTATTCCTCATGAGTTCCAAATGGCTAATTATGCAGTAAAATCGACTCGTATGCCGTCACGAAAAACGGCATGGTGCTCTAGTGCTATCCGACCACTCATTATTTTAATACCATCTAAAGCAGGAAATACACGATACTATCATCGTACAGACTTGAGTCGTACCGATATCGGAAGGGAGCACACACACCATTCGATTTACTTGCGATTTCATGAAAGCAGAAGTACGACGACATCTGGTTTTCGCTAGAAAGCATTCCACCATGTGATATCGGTACAGCGGTTCATTTCGTGTACACACACTATACAATCATTACATTCGACCCAACTTTTGTACGATAATCGGTACGATGATTGTATCGTGCATTTCCTGCTTAATACACCTTCACAAGCTACTATTACAGAAAACACAGAGAAAACGTCAATGAATATTCCGTAGCTGCATTGTCAAACAGTCTCTATTATATTTATTTGGTTTTCTCGAAAATGGCACTAACGATTTTGATTAAACTTAAAATGTATCAAACCTATGCCATTTTTGATAATATGTATCACGTTTTTTTATTTTTGGTTTGAATATGGTCATAACGAAAATTTGGTTCAAGCAACTTTTTTTCAAATGGCCGTAAGTTGGCAACGGCTTAATCGAATACAGCTTCGTATTAGATGGCGTTGCATTTTTTTTCACTTAAACTTTTTTAAGTGGTGGTTCCCATAAAGAGCCTCTCGGTTTTGGCAAACATTTTTTCGTTTTTTTTTTAGTTTTCTCAAAAAAGGCTATTACGATTTTTATTAAACTTTTTATGTAATATGCATAGGCTTCGAAATTTCTAAAATTTATTCAGTTTGTTTGTTTTCTCGCCCCAGTTTTTATAAGTTTTATAATCCTGAAGAAATATTTAAATTAAACATTATGTATGTTAAGTATGTATTTCAAAATCATTATTTTTATTTATATCTTTATCCAAAAGTTACGTGGCGGCATTGCATATATAAACTATAGTATTCCCACTTGAGGTGCGCCATCTATCGACAAAAAACTAAGCTCTAGAATACCATGGGAAGCAACAACAATAATTTCCACCATTTTAATTGTTGTTGTTGCTTCCCATGGTATTCTAGAGCTTAGTTTTTCGTCGATAGATGACGCACCTCAAGTGGTAGTACTATAGTTTATATATACAATGGTGGCGGTATCTACGTAATACTAATCAAAATAATTTACATTGCTTGTTCACACTACCGATTGGCTTTGTATTCAAATTGCTCAATTAATCATTTTAAAATTCCCTTTGGGGAAAAAAGATTTTAATTTGAATGCATATTTACAAAAATAGTGTATTTTCAAAGTTTGATGTAAATGAGTCATATTTTTTACTTAGCTAATCTTAACAAACGATAATATAAGAGGAGGGACTTTGAGACACTGAATTTGATTAACCCTTCACAGTAAATTTTTACTGTGAACTTAGCTAAAAATATAAGAGGTGTCGTGAATTTATGAATGCACTTTTATTTTAAATGTACCTATGTACGAGTATGTATATTTAAAAATATCGTAATGGCATGAAAAAATTTAGTTTTCCCTCTCCACACATTCGTGTCGTACGCCTAATGAAGTTGTCTCTTGTGCCTGCTTCACAACGGTGCTTTGAGCTAAGCTTCGCTTTGACAGAACGCAAAAGTTCAGGCATAGGAATTCGTGTATAATGCTCACAAAGCAATGAGGCGTTGAGCTTTAACGTTACGTTTTGGCATCGAAAAGTAAGTGCACAAACCATGTAGCTGAAGCAAAAGTCCAAATATTTGAACATTTGCGCGCGTTTGACGTTGTTCTCATACATTTTTTTTTTCTAGGTGAGGTTCAATGAGTACCCGGAGCAATTCAAAAGATTGTATATTGGAGATATCCTCGTTAATTTAAAAAAATTGTTCCGGATCTTTTCCTTTCATCGCTTCGAAGTTCAGGGCGAATAATCCTTATTCATCCCTTCTTAGATTTAACTCCCGAGCCCATTAACGCTGATTTTAAGCTTCTTTGTCGAATTCCTCGCATGCTAAAAAAGCAGTTGTATAAATCACTTTCCGAAAAACTTCTATAATTGAAATTAGATTTTCTGTTTCCATTGAAAGACAAGTTATAATAAGATACCTCAAAAAAATATTTGTTTCCTTAGAATTATTATTTTCGATTAGTTGATTTACTCAAATGTCACCTTTCATTTTGACGCTTCCGTAAAGCTTGTTCGACGTAACGTACGCGAAGGTGAAGTGAACGCGTCGTTGTGATTCAGCCATTACTTACTTTACAGTACGTTTGAAATTGGGCTCGAGTGTAAACTGATGAGCATTCCCATAACTGTTTATAGAAGTTATAATAAAACAAGGTGAGCCATAAAAAACATTTCTTTAATGTTCTAGTGGAAAAAAATTCCTTGATAAGTATGGTTCTTTCAACTATCCATTTTAAGGCTCTCTTTTCTAAACTTATTTATGAAATCACAACTTGCTAGTTTTAGTAAGTTTATAAAGGGTGTTTTTTTCAGAGGAATAGAACTATAAAATGAAATGAAACACAGATAAATTGTATTAACTGCCATTTTTATTTGGATATGATTTCTGGCATATGGGGTGGCTCGTCCCAAAGCCCGAAATCATACAAATGACAAACCAAAAGAAACATATAAATCACATAACGATGGCATGTATGATAAAATGGCTGTCAATACAAACAGTACTGCCAACTTAAAGTTATATCCCTCCATAAAAACGCCCTTAAAATACAAAAACGTAAACTTTGGCTTAGGTGGTTAAATTGAGGAAACCGATGTCCAATACGATTTAAATCTATGCGTTTAAATTATTATGAAGGTCATTTTGCATACAACTTACCTATCGTAAAGATTTTGGTCGAAAAAAATGTAAATTTATTCGACGCATCAGAGTTTTTTTTATAAAATGAATTGATATATAAAAATAAATGTCGTTGAACTCAGTGTTGTGTTTCCGAAAATACCAACAAAGATGAAGATCCAAAACACAACCTGCACATTTGCACATTTTGAAATTCTACATAAATTAAACAATTTCCAATAATTATGATTATTATTTGATTGACTTTTAAATTAAGATTTATCAGCCTGATGATCATGATGAATATCTTGTTTAGGTATATAAATTTTATATTCATCAAATGCATGCATAATCTATAGGTACTTAAGCAAACAATAAAAGCCACTTGCAAGCGATATTCTACAAATAGTTTCTCGTATCCGACAGATGATGAGACAGGCAAATCTGTTATGGTCAAGATATTTTAAGACTTTAAATCAATGAAATGAGCAATCAAACCGAAGGTTTTCTCTTTGTTTAATTATCTTTTTATTGTTTAAACTAGTTGTTTTGTTGCAAGCAAACTTATTGATATATTAAAGAATGTCAAGATGTTGAAATAAATATAAAAAAAACTATCGAATTACATCACATCATCGATCTTTGTTCGATCCAGAACAGAACAATTTACTGTGCGAGTGAGCTAATGTTGATTAATTATGTTTTTATCTTACTGATTTATCAGATTTTGATAATAATTGGCATACAAATATGGTAAACTTTTTTAATGTGAACACTCATTTTGACTATAAAGTTTTAATGTCAAAAATCACAATGACAAGCTCTGCCCGTCATCGCATTTTGGGACACCAATGACAGACTTGCGCCATTCTTGTGATCAACACTGTAGCTTACAAAATAACAGTGCACTTACTGCCACGCTGAAGGTTCTGGGTTAGATCCCAGACTCCGCCTAAGTTCTTCTCCGGGGTACTGCCTCTTGCGAGGAATTGACAAGTCCTCCAATAGTAAATCATGTCATGGAAAGTGCTTTTCTGTTAGCCATTCGGATTCGGCGAGAAATTGTAGGTCCCTTCCATTCCTGCAGAATATCAACGCACACATAGGAATGGTTGAGAGTGTAAGTCACAGGCCCCAGCCCCGCTTGGAGCTGTTGTGCCAACAATTAATTTATTTATTACTTACGTTACAAGTACTTATTTTCTTGTGACGTCAGAATGTCATTGCAATGACAGATTTCAGACATAATGGCCGCTAAAGGCAAATTGAAGTCGCGTTTAGCGATGACTTCTTTTTGTCCGTCGGCGGCGTGCGTCGTATTGAAATCTCACTAGCCGGATAACAAAGTCGTTGCTGCACTAGAGCAGCAGTAAGGCGTCGCGTCGGTTATAGCGATCAGTAAAACGCATCGGTAAAAATTTTCTTTTGTAGTATTTAATATGTTTGAAAGCATTTTGAAACAAAAAATATACCAATCGGTGACGAAGAACATAAATTAATTTATTTAAAAAAAAATATTGATTCGAAAATGTATTTTTTGCGGAAAACTAATAATTAGATTTTATTGACAAAAACTCATTTTACTTATCAGCTGATTGTCATGTCACTTAAAATGAAAAATAATAATTCATTCTAGTTTCTTATTGTTTCGTTCATCCGGAAAAAAATTACTGATGCAAGAAAAAGACAGGATGTGTTGCTATTATCATTTTTTACTGACATAATTTTACTGATCGCTATAAACGGTCATGAGTAAAAAAGCTCCTAATTCATTTGTTTTCGATTTTTACTGATGCGTTTTACTGATCGCTATAACCGAAGCCGACGCCAAAGATGTCGATTTCGTTAGGACGTTGTTACCATAAAGCGGTAATCTTGCTTTAATGTCGCCCAGTTTCTTCCCAAACCTGTAATCGTCTATTAAAGCTTCCATAGTATGTCTTGAAACTTCTGGTACATCTAACCACGGCGGGCGCTCTAATTTAATCCACTTTTAATCAAAGCCAATACTTCTTCTTACATTACAAAGAATTCACCAAGATGTCCTTCCTAGTCGTGAAAGGTGCGTTTAATAACGCCGTTACTAAATCTATTGTTAAATAACTCATCGACATCGGGGTCGTAACTGGTTAGTTTCTATTCAGTGATAGAATTATTTACTGGATGGTCTTGGCTCCAATCTTGAGGTCACTCTACTCTGGGTTCCGAACGCAGTGGCTTTCGTTTCAGGGACACGATAAAGCTGCTGGACAGGTATGACCCTTCACAGCTCACTCGCCGAAGTTGTCAACATTCCGCTGGGGGCTGTGAAGGGAATTGTCTTATATCTCACTTTACTTTGGCTAATTGCAACATATCTAGGAAGAAGTAACCTGGCCTACAACAAATCTCGAACAAACAAAATACTTTGCAAAAACCGGTCAGATATAGCCAGAGTGATGGCAGTAAGCACAGGCAACTGGCCTCTGGGTATAGATATACAAATGAGACAGAGAGAAGGAGACTGTATATTTCATTTAATGTGCGTTAATACCCAGCTTTATGTCGCATTAGGATACGAACCCTAGGTTTCTTATGAAGACCTTGGGGAAATATCCGATAAAACGATCAAAGATCTGATCAAATTCCTCGATTCGACAAGATATGGCTCCAAATGAATCGATAATGCCTGCTTCACAATGGCGCTTTGAGCTTCGCTTCATGCTACGTGGTTTGTGTACTTATTTTTTGATGCCAAAACGTAACGTTAAAGCTCAACGCTTTATTGTGAGCATTTTACACGAATTCCTATGCCCGAACGTTTGCGTTCTGTCAAAGCGAAGCTCAAAGCGGCATTGTGAAGCAGGCATCAAAAGTTGAAATATTTGAACATTTATGCGCGTTTGACGTTTCAAACTACTGTTACTATTTCTGTCTGTTTCCTTTTGAGTATTTTCAATTTTAAAAGTGGGTTGGATGCAACTGAGGCTTAGAGCTACATTATTCGATCACAGAAGATAGCGGAGTTTTCCGAGAATAGGGGACTCAAGACGCTTCTTTGGTGTACATCTACTGTGATTTGGAACGCATCGGTGACTCCAGCCTCCATGCTCATAGGTGTCTGGAACTCCTCGTCGACTGAGGATTTCGTGGCAGTATAAGTCACTTTCCCAAAGACTTAATCCCAGCAAACATTTTTCTTCACTTAAAATGAAGGTTCACTTTATGTTCAGCAAAAATGAAGAATCAAAATTGTAATCGAATTAAAAAGAGATCTATGTACATTGGATTTTCATTCACATATATGAACAAAAATGATTGTGATCAAGAAATATACAAAAATCTAATTAATCTATCTAAATTTCCTTCACTCTTATGAATAAAAGTGAATGTTAACACACAATTGTAAAGAAAAAGCGCTTAAATACATTCATTTTGGTGAATGTTTCTCTAATCATTTATATATCATTTTCAAAGATTCATAAATGAATGCCCATTTCTCAGGAGATTTGATTGGAATTGAATCGTTAGTGAATTCATATCTGAAGGTTTTCTTCATTTAAATGAATCATAATGATTCATTTTTGAAGGAAAATGTTTGCTGGGTAATAAGATACTTCAAACAAATATTTGTTTCCTTAGAATTATTATTTTCGATTAGTTGATTTACTCAAATGTCATTTTTCATCTCGAAGCGTCCGTAAAGCTTGTTCGACGTAACGTACGCGAAGCTGAGGTGAACACGTCGTTGTAACTGCTGGAACACAATAGAAAAACGCAACCGGAACCGCAGCCGCAACCGTATCCCATGCCTACGTACCTAATTAGAAGTGCCCACAATGGAGTCGTACGTACTCCACCTTTTTTTACAATTTCCACTAAAAAACATACATATATATGCATATAATAGATGATAAAACATATATCGCATCATGTATAGTCTTTTTTATACATTTGTACCCTGACCTAATTTCTAAAAGGATTTTATTAGCACGTTGCTCTTTTTTTTTTGTATGGAATGTCAAAAATACGCACGTATTTATTAAAAGTTGGCCAACTCGTCCGTCGCCGTTTGCGGCTGCGTTTGCGGATCCGTCTCGTTGTGTTCACAACATTGAATTCGTGTGTATTCAATATTTTGACATGCGATACGGCTGCGTTCGCGGATCCGACTCCGGCTCCATTGTGTTCCAGCAGTAATTCAGCCATAACCCTGACTTATCACCTCCGCAATAATTACTATCCAACCCAAACAATCGAGAAATTGGCAGAGGACCCGTCTGAGAATCATGCATCTCGCCAAGGTCGTGGGGTAAAACACGCTATCACATTATTCTTATCCTTCGTTAAGTTGCGTGATTATGGAAACAAAACGGCACATGCCATCTCTTATAATTGGGTTCTTCTTAGGAGCTTTTTCAGCTCAAGTGCGGCCATTGCCCTAGGTTAATAATTAAAAAGAGTTTTTGTTTTTTTTTGTCATGCAAACGTTTATTTATGTGAAAATATTGAAAAATTGTTAATTATTGTGAAATTGTGTTACAAATTTCATATATTCAAACTCACTTCGGATACAAAAGTATTAAAATATTTAAATTACTAATACACTGTCATATATTTATATGTCAGTTTAGGATATTCTCCTTAAAAAACCATGCATACATTTATATTATATTTGTACTTATGTAAACATTAGGTATAAGAAGTGTTAAGTTTTGTGTACAATTTAATTTTAACACTAACTCATTTTTATTGTTTATACAATTTTGTATTAATCTTATATTCTAAGGAAAAATTTGTACTTTCCGATTGTACTCTGTATTACACATATTTTTGTTTGTACAATATGGCATCGTTATGTAATATACTATAGGTCATTTCTTAATTATAATAATTAAATTTGAGTATATATAGTGTTTTTTTAATATAGTATTTTTATTTTTTTACTTTTACAAAAAGGAAGATTTTTTTTTCAATTGCTTAAATCTGATTTTTTTTTTTTTGAAGAAATATGTTTTTCATGTTGGGATTTTTTTTATTTGTTGAATACAAAATGTCTTATTTGATAATAATATTTTTCATTTAATTTTAAATATACAAAATTTTGAAAATTTCGATCAATCTTAGAATTTATTTGAATAGTTTCTTTGTCATCTTCAAAAGGACATTCGAAACTATAACATTACTTGCAATTACTTCTGATATAAGTTCGAGAAAAATACTCATATAATGGTTTTTTTTTTGTAATTTATTGAAATTATTTCAATAAACATTTTTTTTGTTATATTTTTTTTCTTCGAATAGTCACAGAATATTATGATTAATATTTTATATTTTTTAAATATTAGTTTTTATGTTAGGTATTTTAAAATTTATTTGATACGTTGAAAAAGAAAAACGTAGGGAATCAAATCGAAGTTTTGAGTCACCCGTTTGAGTAAAATAAAACTTATATTTTTTTATATAGCAGCTATATATAAATATTTATAATATTTTCAAATGAAAACTTAAAAAAAAAATGATGAGGGGACACACACATATTACAACATCCAAATTCCCTGAGAGTCTAACTTGTGATCCCTGATGTTGAGTATGTAATGTAGGTATACATTTTCATATAAAGGTTATGTTATTATTAAATTAAAAAATAAAATAATTAAAAATAAAACTACATAAGCATCGATGCTGGAAATTTTTGATTAAAAGCCTTTGGCATTTGGAAAATATAAAAATAAAAGAATATTTTTTGTTTTATTTAAATTTACAATTTAATGGCAGCCATAAGAAAAGAATGACAAGATAGCAGGGCAAAATACTATCGTGTATAATTTTTTTGTTTTTTTTTTATCATTTTTAATGAAATTTGTATCTGGTTGGCACCAGTAATCACAAAATTTTGAATTTTTCTTTTTAACTTTGCAGAAATTTGATTAATTTAAGTGTGAAAATGGCAATTAAATAAAAATCAAAAATAAAACGACAACGACGATAAAAATGGGAGAGAGACCAAAGTGAAAAAAGCCAAAATGGGGACAGCTAAATACGAACAAAAAAAAATTTAAGTATTGAAATGTATGACTTGCGAAAATGTTAAGTTTTAGAATTATTCTTAAAATATGATTTTTTATATATAAATATTTGACTTAGCTCTAGACGATATTTTTATATAAATTCCCTCCACCAGTTATTTCCTATAATATTATTATAAGATCTCTTTTTATTGTTAAATTGTATCAATTTTTTTTATACAAAATTTAAAATTTTTGTGGCATGTTTTGTTTTTCAATTTAAATAAATTGTTTCATAGTTTTATATCATGATACAATAAATAAACCAGATAGCGCCGTTCCGTTTTAATTTTTGATTCGTTTACGTCACTTTTACGTCACTGATACCATCGCCTCTGCATTTTTGTTTTCTTTTTGTTCTGCGCCCTACGTGGCTTTACGTCACGGATGCTCGTGAAAAACGGAACAGGGCTATCTGATTTAATTGTTTCATGGTTTGGATTTATATTAATTTATTAACAATTTAATAAATTTCTTCCCAAACTATCTTTCGATTAACAAACATACTGAGTTGTTTGCCTGTTTTAATTTTGAATAACGTACCACTTGCGAGGTGGATTCAAATAGTTTTTATTTATAATACTGGGACATTTGTATTTGTCTTGTTTAATACCAGAACGTGTTCTTGAAGCCTTCGTTTCTATATTTTACTCTGTTCGATTGAAGTGGGTTTTCAGTGCAGTTGCTTACACAACTTAAGTTGACGCTATCTACTACAAACTTATGTTTCAATATTGGGAAACATTAAAATCTGTTCTAGTACAATCGTGGCTCAGCACTGAACTTCGTTTTAAAATTCTTGATCCGTGGATTAACTTTATTTAATCCGCTGAAATCGGTGGTTAAACATACCACACTTTTGAATCGTTTCAAATCGTTTTCAAATTTCGATCCGTTTTGAAATTCTTCTGTGTGGTACTTCAAGACACAACAATCAGAGCAGCACTTTTAAATTTCCAATTGTGATTTTTCAAACTTATCAGTTATCACACTAGCATAATTTTCAAAGTCAAGTGTTGGAAGGTAATTGCGAACTTGCATCATGTTTTGAATAACTCTCAGTCAAAAATGTGCTATTTATTTGCACATCAATAAAAGTTCTTGAACTTTAAATTTTTTAGGCCTACACAAGTCAGTGAAGTTAGTAACCAACAATATATTGTTTTACATTCCTAAATGTTCCCGACTGACGAGTAAATATGTAAGTTAACTTTCGCAAGTTGCTTTTTACTTTCGCGAAAGTAGTCACTTGCAAGTTAAAGTCATGAATGTGCTAGCACACATATTATAAGTGGTTGACATTAAAACTGTCCAAACTTGAATGAAAGTTATGTGCTGCGTGTTTTTTAACCATAGCCAACAATTATTGTTAACGAAAGTCAACAAAAAGGCGTTCCTTTTATCCAAATTAGTTACGATTTGTAACTATATGACGTCATAACAGCGTTCCTAAAATCACCTTGAAGTGTCATATATAGTTACGATTTGTTACTATTTCCAATTTACCTCCATAATATGAGTTGAGATTGTTGATCTGTCAAATTGGACGTTTCGTATTAAAAAATTCAAAGACTTTATTACAAATCAAAACAAAAAATTACAAATTCTCGATTTGACCAGCAACAACAAAGACTAAAATGGATTTTCGCTAATTTTGAGCAATGAAGAAGAATAATTGTAATTATGTTCTTAATATACAAAAAAAAGTTAAAAGTGGTCAATTTTTTTTGACATAAAAACAATTGTTGACTATGGTTAGAAAAAGAACGCACCAATGATGGCGGTCGTTAATTTTTTTGACAGTTTCAGCCATTTTGAGTGTCGATGTAAATATTTTTCTAAAAATTTAAAAAGCGAGTACCAATTTAAATAATCTGCTTTTTCGGCTGGGAAATTGATTGCAAAATTTGTTTGGAATAGTTAATAGATAAAACTTTTACGGATTGAACTGCGCATTATAACCCCCTACTCAACAGGCTGAAGCTGTTGGTTTTTTTTTTCTGCAAACTGCATTCAGAAGACACTATAAAATGAGGAGACCGTACGCCATAACTTTGGTAAACGACTATTTTACAGATAAACTACCCGAGTGCTTTTTTAAACAGGTTTATGAGATAAGAGCAGCGCTTGGAGAAACGTGATGCCTGATAAGGAGATCTTGTCGACAGAAATATATTTTTTAAAAACAAATTTTGTAAGACTGTATCCTCTTCTGATTTTTATGCAGATTTTTAGTCTCTTACACTCGCATAAAATCCGATTCCTTATCTACAAAACTAGAAACAGTTTCAGAAATGAGGATATGAAGTTGATTTTTAACTTAACTAGCACCACCGCCAACTACTATTAAAGCCTGATTCCTTTAATTTAGTAATGCTTTTTGTTTAAATAATATAAATTAATTGTTTTGTTAAGTTCTCAATGAATTCCAATAAAGCAACAAAGCTCCTCTTCATCCTAAGCCTTTAAAGGATTTTTGTTTAGCAAAGTATTCAAAGTACCTTAAAACTTTTTTATGAAACAATTTTATAGCCAAAATGTTTTATAATTTTAAATTAAATTTTCTTTGCTTTTTTTAATTTTCGTGACTAGTATCATAAATGTATACTTTGATTTAACTGCATTCTTATAACATTTTTTAACAGTTATAATTTTTATATAAGAAAATCCAAGAATTTCAGCAGCACATTCTAAATTTGTCTTAAAGATACGCACACACAAACAAACAATACAGATAACATAAAATGCACAATTAATTAATCTTTGTTCAGTCACAAAACGCCAATTTTGTTTTGTATAAATATTGCAAGAAATATTCGTAAATTATGATGTATAACTACTATATTTTTTTTATAATTATAAATGTGGCATTTTATTATTAATATTATTTTAATTTATTAAAACGCACAACATTTAACTAAATTGCCTGTAATTTTCTAATAATAATAATTTTTTTTTTTAATTTAACTTTAAACTTAATTTTACTCTAAACCATTTATTCTTTTGCACAAATAAAAACAATTAACATAAAATGGCATAAGTATTTATATAATATAGATAATAATGTATTTATTTAATTAATCAATATAATGTATAATTAACTATGAGTATTTATTTTGTTTATTGAAACCGTTCGTTGGTATATTAATAAAATAGATTATATATATAAAAATTAAATTTTTCTACAGTTTTTTGCTTTTGTTTACATAAAATTAGCCCTGATTTAAATTATTCTCTTCGAGATCTACACTAACCCTCATTGGACTGCATTCAAAATGCTTTATATAAATTAATCAAGAGAGAAAAAATAATAATTAAACGAAAACACAGTATGCGTCACAAGTACAGCTATATTATCCAATGAAAGTGAGATCAAAAAATATTATTTTCTTTTTTAATACTAAGTTATAAAATATGCAATACATAGTTTTAAATTTTATTTGCGTGAACTGAGCACATTTATGTAGCAGTTTCTGGTTATTTACTCCTTACACAATGCTTAAATTTTTATCTTTATCTGAATGGTTTAGACAGTGTTTCCATTATGGATAGACAATTTACTCAATATATGTTTTGTATGACAAACAAATTGTAAGTGTTTGTAAGTGTCATACGAAACGCAAGATATACCAACTTTGAGAGCAGAAATGTCAAAATCTGTCTGAGTTTATGTCCACGAAGAAGTTTGATGTTTTTTCTACGTGAAATAGGCAGTTTATAAGACAAAACACAGAACCGAACGGAATTTTACTTGCCAACAGAGATCGCGTGTTACCTTTGGACATTAGATTTTCTTTAATGTAGACAAAAATCTTCTCTAAAAATGTGGTTATTACGAACTGTCAAACTCTACCCACTTTTCAATGAAAGTGGCATCACTTCTTATTAAACTATGTTATTTTTATTATATTTTGCTCAAATGAGCTGTCATACTATGACAAGTCGAACAGTTTGAAAATACAAACAAACGGAGCTCTTATAACAAAATAAATGGAATCAGCCACAATCCTTTTAATAAGAGTGCATTCAGAAGATCACATAACAAATTGTTGACAGGTCATAAAAGAAGACTTATATCAAGTAAAGTGGATAGTGGATTTCATTTGATTAGTTAACTCTACATACATACATATGTACGTACTTGTTAAATGACGTTTTTCTCTTTAATTATGATACATAATGTATGTATGCACTTACATTTTATTAAATGTTAAACGTCAATCGATTGATCATATAACGGCATTTTGAGAACTTATTAGATTGTTGTTTTGACTCATAATTATGTTTTTTTTATTTTCACATTTAAATAGCATATTTCTTGGCTTTAATTTTACCAATCGAATTTATAAACATGTAAGTATAATAAAATACCCAGTTTTTATTTTTTAGATAAGTTAAATTGTAAAAACATTAACTATTCTCCGCAAACTGCAAAAGCGGTTGCTCGGAACTGTCAAAGTCTATTCGCGTTCCACATACCATCCACATCGCAACAAATGTATAATAATTCTTGTGCGGCTAACCTTAAAATCTCAGTGTTTAGTTAGCAGTTTAGTTTCTTGACAACTTGTGAATTAAATTTGAAAAAAGGTGAGTTTTCGTTAATTCTTTGGTCGCTCTTAAGTGAGCAGGGCATAAGTTGACGGTCAATGCCAATTTCAGAACTGTAATGGGTGGAACGGTGCCAATATATACTCTGTCTATTTGACAGTACGGAAGGGAACGTTAGGTACGGTTCTGACACTCGAAATATTGAAGCAATTTCAAAGAAAAATGATATTTCTCACATTTTTTTTAAACTCGACCTGAGTTCTCCTATTTTGTTTAGGGGCGAATCTCGCAACTTGCTAGTTAGACAACGAAACTAGATACTTTCGATAAAGTGATATGAACGAGAAGCTCATTCAAAATGAATATTAATTCCATGTGCACAGTGCACTTGTGATCAAAATACTATGAAAAATAAAATCTAAAAAAAGCATTAAAATAAAATACCTAGATTTTGCTGCAAAAATAACGTGCGCATAAGAATAAATGCGTTTTTTAGAACTTTTGTGCTATATAGTCCTAGCAATCCCTTAAATTACAGGAACTATTCTACCGTTGCAAAATAAAAACATAAAAATTTTACTAAATAAAACAAAATCAATTGCTTGTCCAATATTTGATTTTTTTTTTTCAAGGACAATACACATCTAATATAATATATATATAAAAGTAGTTATATAGGTACACGAGTATATATTATGTAAGTATAATATTATTTCTTTTAATATATAAGTTGTCTGTAAATGAACACATCAATTCCACAATTCCGCATTATAGTGTAAAATTGTACTAAAATTTATGTTTTCACTTTTCCGTTATTTGTTTTTAAATTTAAGTTTTAATATAATGTAAGTATATAGTGTTATGTTTAATTTAATTTTTTTTTCTTCTCTTATCCTCAATATTTGAGCTAGTAAATTGTTTTTCTTCAAATCAGATTTGATTGTTGCATAATTATGTTTTGTTTTTTGTTTTTTTAAGTTTTGTTTTTAAACTGTCTTCCACAATCAGTCTTAAAATTTAAGTCTATACAATATTTATTTTATTCGACAACAACCGATCGATTTGTAGGTATTAAAAAAAAAAGTTGAAGCCCACACGAAAATCAAAAGTTGTAAATTGGAAATACTCTTGAGGAGAGTAAATTTAAAATATTTTATATTTTTATAAATTAAAATATTTTTTTTATTTATATATCTACTTTTGTATTAGTGGTATTTAAATTGAGGTAAGTCGTTGCATTGTATACTCAAATAAATTTACAATTTTGTTAATAATACTTATGACTTGTCGGTGAGACTGTATCCTTTTGAATTTTTCGTTGAGGCTTCGTTAACACCCGATCTTTTTTTCTTTTTTTTTTTTTTGAGACATATTATATTTTTTTTTTCTAATAGACGTGGACAAACCGTTTGTGAGGATTAGATCCTTCTTTGGAGTCAGGAGAGAGTTCAATTAAGAATACAACTCTTCCATCGGGCATAAGAGCAACATCGCAGGTGCGATCTTTCTCGTCTAGAGTACATGGCATTTGTGGGTTGACAGATGGACGGATTTCAATCTGAGAATTAAATTAAAAAAGAATTAAAATTATTTGTTTCTGAAAAATTTAATAAATAAAATTTTATCAAGTTAGATAAACAAAGTTTAGGGGGCATTGTAACGGGTGTTTTTCTTAGAGGTATAGAACTTTAAGTTGGTCACACTATTTTAGCTGGCCGCCATTTTGTCAGCTGTCAAGTGATTTATTTTAAGTTTGGTTTGGCATTTCAACATGAATAGACTGACGTCTGAACAACGCTTCCAAATTGTGGAAATTTATTTTGAAAATCATGGTTCTGTTCGAAATACGCGAATTATATTTCATAAGCGAATTTTATTTAGCGATGAAGTTCACTTTTGGTTGAATGGATACGTCAATAAGCAAAACTGCCCCATTTGGAGTGATAATTCTCAAGTGTAGTGAGTGTGATTTATGGGTTAATGTAATAATTGCTCCGTACTTCTTCAAAAACGATTGTGGCCAGAACTGAATTTTTCGTTCAATTATTGAACAACGATGGATGATTTGCAGGAGCTGTTGTTTCAACAAGACGGCGCAACATGTCACACAGCTCGTGCCACAATTGGTTTGTTGGAGGAAACGTTCGGTGAGGGTATAATTTCGCGTTTTGGTCCTGTGAACTGGCAATTTAACGCCGCTTGACTATTTTCTGCCAATAAGTCCAAAACGGTTGACCACTTGGAAGACCACATTGCGTTATTGCCGATATACGGCCACAAATGTTGGAAAAAAACATCGAAAATTGGACCTCCAGATTAGACTACGTCCGAACCAGCCGTGGCGGTCATATGCCAGAAAACAGAAATTATATTTAAATTATTAAAATGCCAAAACCCAAAAGATTATCTTTCGAATAAAGTTAATTTCATGTCAATTTAACAAATTATCTTTGTGTTATTCCATTTCAAAATTCTATACCTCTAAAAAAGCACCCTTTACATAGTGCGGTTTGTGCTACACCGCTGGCTGGTGCTGTAGTCAAGTGTCGCATAGTGCAGTCCTAGCTTAAAAAGTAGTCTACCACATATTTTGTGTGAGTATAAAGGAGTGTTCACATGAGAGCGATCAACGAATGGACGAATTGGTGAACAAATTATGCTTTAAGCATTTATATAGCAAGGTTATTTCTTAGCTTAAATCGACGGAGATTGAATTTTAAAATATGTTAGTATAATAAAATTGGTAATTAAATTAAATTAATTTAATTGTTTAAATAAGTAAAATTGCATTAAATTAAACTGTTCAACGCTATTTGCACAATGTTTGCTACGATCTGTCAAAGTCTATTCGAGTTCCACATACCGTCCACATCGCAACAAAAAAAATATTCGCTCACGACTAACCTCAAAATCTTACTGTTCAATTGTTATATACGGACATGGCGTTTTATTTCGCAACGAATAAAAGAAATGTCATGTGAATGAAACGTCAAAATCAGCGAACAATCGTTCATTTGTTGTTCGTTGGTCGCTCTCATGTGAATAGTCTTTAAGACTTTAGCAAGGAATATACAGTTCCACATTGCTCCGTCATGAATGGAATACAAAATAGAACAAACCAGTTCAGAAATTCTACAATTTCCATGTGGCAATAAATGTGGAACGTAATTATGCTTATTCAAAAGTGGCGGGTACCAGGGGTTACCGTTGAAAACCAAATTTTCCAGAAAAGTATAAGGATTAATTTTATATTTCCCAGCTTTTATTTTCTTAAGCCTAGTGCTCATTTGTACGCTCTTTTTTTAACATAAGATTTTAAATTGCGAAATATGTAACCACATCGAAAAAGTTTAAGGGACGTGAATAAGAACTGCATTATGTGAAAAATAATCACGCCCTAATATCTTTAAGTAATTTCTTATTTTCACTTGAAATGTATAGTTAGATATTTGAGGAAAAATCAAATCAACACAAAAGATTCAACAATAAATTATTTCATTACATTCCACAGATTTTACTTCAAATAAACGTTTGACGAAATGTCATAAATTCTGATACTTTAGCTTTTGTAAGTCACTTTAAACAAATTGAGACGTATACATGCTTCATTTCACAAAACCTTTTCTCACATCTTACCAAAGAGAAAATAAGGAATACATTCCACAATTTTTCCCAAGTCATAAGAAAATCTTAAGAAAAGTTGCAAAATGTGAGATTGGTCAAATATGCTGTTTTGTTTATTAAATTTGTGCTGTGAAAAGTAAAAGTGGAAAATCCACATATATTTTTATTTTCGCTCGAGCTGCGTAATGTTCGAAATGGAAATTAATTGACTATGCTTTAAGAAAATTAACTGTACCATATTTAACAACAAATGCTTTTCTTTAATTATTCACTTCACACCGTGAAAATTAATTGAATACGTTCCACAAGCACGTTCCTGTCATCTTCTATATGTACTGTGGAACATAGGCTAGGAATTCCACAATTAAAATTAATATCCGGTAGAAATACTTACATCCCACAAGTAATCCATATTTGGACTAAAAACAATGACGCGCTGATTCTTGGAATCGGCGACAATAATCCGTCCTTCATCATCGCAACATAATCCTGATGGTCGATTAAACTCTTGGAAACCACAGCCTTCTTGGCCTTTAGCTGAAATTATCTTTAAAAAAAAGTGAAAAGGATGATTAATAAATAATGTTAGTTACGAATTCTGGACAATTTAGAAAACATAAACAGCGCCACCTTCGATTGTGGTAACAAAAATAAACTTAAGAAGACCTACCTCATTAACATCCGGATCGATCAGATACAAGCAATGATTGTCAAAATCAGAAACAATAATGTTGCCTTGCGGAGTGTAACATATGCCCCTTGGTGCAGCAATGCTCTTGCTTGGTCCATTATTATCGAAGACAATCTGCCGAATGAAACGACCCTCCGAGTCAAATTGTTGTATACGATGATTACGAGAATCAGTGACTGCAATTTGACGTCTTGAATTAACAGCCACATCCCATGGATATTGAAACTGGCCGTACTCCTTGCCAAAAGTTCCAAATTTCGAGAGGAAAATTCCATTGGCCGAGAATATTTGAACGCGATGATTATCCTTGTCGACAACAATAATTCGGTTGTCACAATCCGTACAAATTCCAGCTGGCAAGTCGAATTCAGCATTTCCGACACCCTTGCGTCCGAACTTGAATTTAAACGTTCCATCGGGATTGAAGACTTGTACTCTATTGTTGCGACGATCAGAGATGAGAACGTTTCCCATTTTGTCAACGCACAGGCCCCACGGGCGACTGACTTGTCCATCGTCATGTCCTTCAGTGGCAAATGAGAGTGTCAGGAGGTTAGAATTGCGAACTTTAATGTGGTCTGAACTTCCGGCAATGCATTGTGTAACTCTTGGAGCACCAAATTGCAAAGCTGGTGAGGTGCGCAGAAGGCTTATCTCCCAGTCTAGACCTGGATTAGGCATGCGCTGTGTCAAGGGTGTTGGTACTCGGAAGCTCACATCACGTAGAATAGGACGTCGGGAAGCAGCTGTCAACGAAGGATGTGCAACAGCAGCAACAGGGGCTATTCCTGGTACTGATGCAGCTACTGGAACCAATGTTCCTGGCTCAACTGGCATATTTTTTTCATCAACAACAACTACACCTCCTTGATTGCGGATATCACCCAAGAGGGTGAAATCAGGAGGAGCAAAAGCGAACAGCTCTTGACGTGGCTGAAGATCTTTGAAAATTGCAGCAAACTGTTCCAATTGACGTTGACCGTTGGTGATCTTGAGGGCAATTTCAATTTGTTCCATAAGATGGGCGTTTTCGTAGACCTTGAGTAACATGTCCGATGTCTCTGACAAACCAGACAAAGTCGACTTAAGACCCGCCATTTGGTCATGCAGCAAAGCCAAACGCCTCTGACGAAGCTTCTCAACGAAATCTAATAAAAATCTTTCGCGGTCCTCGATGGCAATCATGAACTGCCTAAACGATTTCCTTATGTTGTCTGACAGCTCAGCACAGTTACGTTCGATCAGACGAATGAATGCCAAAGCCTTATCAATGCTTCCCTTGACGCACTTGGTGCCCATACGACTGCTTTCAATGGCCAAATCGATTTTTTCCTTAGCCTCTTCAACGAAACTCTGGATCGAGGCATAGTCGTGATCCTTATGCTCTCTCAGTGTACAGCATTGACATACCAGCTTTTTGCAGTACTCGCAAACATAGCGGTAGACCTCGTTGTGCAAGTCACACATGAATGTCGGACCTGGAATCATGGTGGGTAGTCCTCCGGTTGATGTGGATCCAATGGGAGATGGTAGTGAGATCACTGAGTGATTGGATGACAACGGACTGTTGCGGTGGTCACGCAAACAGTTATTGCACATGAACTCGTTGCAGTCGAGGCAACGTATTGATGCGTTGCTATCACATCCTCCCCCACAGTTAATACTTGAATTGCTAGAGTTGCTTGATCCCGGTGACAGTCTTGGATTGTGAACAATAGGTTGTGATGTTGGTTGGGCACCAAACATGCCATTCATAAGAAAATCGTTGTGAACTGGGGAAGATCTGAAAGTAATGAGAAGCTTGTTAGCAAATAACTGAAGCTTTGATTTGAAATAAAAAAATGACTTACATCTGTGAGCTTTGAAGAAGAGCTGTGTTTAACTCCCAAGCAGGGAAAGAGTCTAGGATTCCAGCCAAAAGTGTTTCAGTAGACGAATTTGAGTTGCAGGCAGGTTGAACATTTGTATTACCATGTGGGAGGTTATTATTAGTTACTAATTCCATTGTAAAAAAAACAATTCGGGTCTGAAAAATTAATAAAGAGATGCAATTTTTTAACATCTGTCTAAAAAGCTTAAACAAATAAGAACGAAAATTCTAGACTATAGTTCCAAGCACAATCAAATCAACCCACCATCACCACAAATCATATTCCGCAGTTGAATATTTGTTTGAAAAACTGCAACAGTCTAAGCTAATTGTTAAGAATATTTGCTCCTTATAAGATTATACTCAAAAGCTATGTTAACAACGTAAGTTAAGTATCGTTATCACCCAAGACAATTCAAAAAAGACATAGTATTCCCTCTTTTTTTCTAAATTTCTGCTTAAAGCCCTCTATACAACCAACTTACCCACTAGCCGCTACATATATCATGCTAGGGTTGATATCAGAAAGGAATGTATTGTGCTAAATTTTTAAGAATTCAAAAGTTACACATGTAAATTGTATTTATCAACGTAGGTCTTGGGCTAAGGCTAAGTCTACACATATAAGTTTTACTTACGAAAGTTACTTACGTACGAAACTTCCGAAAAAATAACTAGTGTAAACGACTCTGTAAATGACTTTCACTAAATTTTATCGATTTACGCAAGCTGTAAGTGGAAAGAGAAACTTACATGTGTAAATGCGTTATTTGACACTTACGGAATTCTAACAGCTTACACACCCGGCACTCCGGCAGTGATAAGTTTACAACTTACGGAAGCATTTCTCACTATCAGTTCATCTTACAACTTACGGAAGCATTTCTCACTATCAGTTCATGTAAGACTTTACGGAAGTGGTAAGTAAATTTTACGAATGTAATCTGAGCCTTATAGAAGTAACTTAAAGGAAGGGTTACAATATAGGGCAAAAAACGAGTGAGTAACTAACGTAACGTTCAACTTAGATGTACATATGTATAATCCGAGTCTGAGAATTGTGTTTCATCCGGAATTAAACCTTGCATCATGTTTCTTAGAAATACGTTCAGTAGGTACCAGTCATTCTGGATGAAAACTAAGATTTGTTACCGCCTGACCAAAATGAGATCAAACTTACCCTCGCTGAAGATACATTAGACAGTAGCATACACCAACTCAATTTCAAAATATGAAAAACGCACTTCATACACAAAACATAGGTAAAAGCTACAATACGTTTGCAAAGAACTGTTGGATACCCTATTTCTTATCATTTTATGTGTATGCGTTCGCCCCACAGCCAGCCGTTGTCCAGTTCTAGAAACGAAATTTTTCTTTAGTAGGCAGGATAAAATACAATATAATTAATTTTGTGTAGCCGATATCCAATAACTGCTAGGTAGCGCAAAACAAAAAGGTGTGTGCAATAACCAAAAAAGAGATTTTATTGCCAAGGTAATAACTTTACTATATGAGTTTAGAGCTTGCTTTTGAATGGAAAAAGCGATTTTTAGTGTATTTAACAATTCTTGAAACACAACCTGCTACACAACCCAGGAATACAAACCGAAGTGTTCATCTTCTTACTTCAAAACTGCAACCGATGGTTAGAAAACATTAAAATATTAATGCATATTACGACTTAAACAGAAACGCCCCTTAAAAGTGGGCGTGTCCTGAAAATTTGTAAACAAAATTTAAATCACTAACTGAGTTTTCATTGTTAGTCAGTTTGTAGGTATCTATGTGTGTAAAACATCAGCTTAATCGAGTTGTGTTTTAACGATCTTATCCGAATAAAGGTATTTTATAAAAAACCACGCCCTTTAAAGTAAGCGTGTTAAAAAAACCTACACAGAAAAAAAAAATAGAGACATATTTTTCATATAACGAACGAAAAAAATGGTGGAAATTTAATATTGGTACCTCAAATTTTTAAAACTCTGTTTTTGTTCTTTCGTGACGTAAGCCACGGAAAAAATTCAACAAAAATGTTCATATATTTCTTCCAAATTTCGATTAAGAGACCCACAAATTTGGGACTGTGGATTCATTATAAGAACCGTTTATTTGCAAAAATGAGTTTTTATAGTTTTTTTATAAAAAGTGGGCGTCAGCCACGCCCAAACTGAAATATTTTTATTTAACTTAAAAAAGATTTAGGTACCTATAGCTTGCGTGTGCAAAATTTAAGCGTTGTGATTTGAAGAAAAATGGCGACTGTGGGTGTATTTGTAAGCGGATTTCACCGGTTCAAGAACCTAGCCTTACTCTTAAGCCAAAAATTATATGTATGTATATACAAAATTTCAGCTTTCTATCTCTAGAGAGTGTTCATACGGACGGACAGCGCTATGACCATTTATCAAAGTCAGACACTTTGAGCAGCACCGGTGTCGATCGCAAGACGAACTGTTTCTCACATGGACAACTATAAATTGCTTGTTCTCCTCGGGTCACAAGCTCAGATAATTTGTCCATAATGGCTCCTATGGGTAGAACATAAGACATTGGTAATACTACCCCAAATTATTTAGTTTTTGTGTTTCACTTTGCACAAAAATAAGCACTTTTAATCTACCGTTTCCAATTCCATTTTTTTACTATAAAATTCACGCGTACGAAGTAGCGGCAAAATCTAGTATCAAATAAAAATAAAGTGCACGACTGGGTCGTACGAACTTGCTCTAATGTGTTAAAATGGTCTTGGGGCTCGAGATTTTGAACAACAAAAAAACATTGGAAAAATCATACGAAATTTTATTAATCACTTAAAACTTTTTTTGGGGAAAATGAAGTAAGCAATCAGGTTTTTTTTTTCAAAATCGTTCGACCAGTTTTTTCAAAAAACAGTTTTTATTGAAAAACTTTTCGAAAATATAGGTATTCCAAATTGGTTTTGAGTATGCCAACATCTAGCACTTTGTAGATTTTATAAGCAAAATAAAATTTAAAAAAAAAATAGATTAAACCGTTTTTGGAAAAACCAAAAATTTAAAAAAGTTTTGAAACTTTTTTAAAAAAAACTCAAAAAAAACTTTTTTTGACAAATTTAAGAATTTATATTATTTCTTTTATAAAAGGGCTTCTACATTAAAAATTTCATCGAAGTTCGTCAAGTAACTTACGAGAAAATCGGATTTAAAAAAACCGGTCTTATGGGAGGTACCGTTATACGAATTTTCCTGAAAAATCTATTCTAACCAAAACATAAAGTTTGCAAATAAAACACTATTCAGAAAGTTTTATCAAAATCGTAGGAGCCGTTTTTGAGAAAAATTAATTTTTCCCTAAAAATTGTATCGCAGGTACCGTTAGTTTTAAAGCTAGAACGCTAATTCCAAAAACTCCTCTGTAGGACGTCATAATAATACTATCTACCAAGTTTGAAACAAATCGGTCTAGCCGTTTAAGCTGTAGGTGCCGATACAGACGGACGGACAGACAGGCAGACAGAATTGACGGAATCACTTTTTTCGACTTCTCTATCATCGTAATGTCATGTTTGATTGTTAGAATTTTTTTTTTACGAATGCATAACTTGCCTTATAGTAGGTAGGTCCAGAGATTAAAACGAGTCGAGTACTGTTCACGATCAACGAATACTTGCTCGAAAAAAGCGAGTTTGAACAAACAGAGTCAACCTATCAAACTATGCTTCCAAGTATTTTTGTTCATGAGTATGATGACCCGTGAATAACAACACATTTCAAACGAATAAGATCGAGTATACCTTCCAACCGAGTATGAACGAGTTTGAACAAAACGAATAAAGTGCTCATGATCAAAATGTTCACGATCAATGTGCTCATGATCAAAATGTTCACGATCAGTGCGATCGATCGCGATCGTTCGACTACTCGCTGTGTAAAATGTGTATTCGGGGTTGGTATTTTAAGGATTCTGTTTCTTGTGTTATTGGGGTTGGTTTTTGTATTTAAGATACTTTTACCATTAGGGGCAGATCGGTGTTGGTTGATTTTGCTTCATGATTCAATATACTTAGTTTGCGTATGCAAATAAAGCATTATTATTAGGAAAAAGTGCAGTAAATAATGTTATTAGTCACAATGATTTTTATTTTTAATAACTTGAAAAAAAAAAACAGTAAATTAAATAAGTAATTAAAACCACTGACCTACTAAAATTACTAACAAAGAAAAGAGTACCTGTTTCGGGGAATTTTAACACCAACCGCGAATGTTGACCATCTTTTGTTTTATAATTACATCATTTGCCTACCTAGCCACCTACCTATTCATAAATCTTTCCAAAATAAGAAACCCTTTTTCTTCTGCTCTATTTTCTGCGAATACAAAACATTAGCCTTAAAATACAACGGATATAGATAATAAATCAGGTAGCGCCAGCAGTTTCCTTTGTTCACGCATTGCTTGTGAGTACTCGCTTTGTTCACGATCAGAACGATCAAAACGATCAGTAGGCCTTATTTCGAGTACCCGAAACTGGTTACAACTGTTTGCGAATAATTTTGTTCGTGGGTATGAAAGTCAGAAGATACTCATGAGTTCGATCAGTTCGTTTGTCTTTATTCGTGATTCTTTTTATTCATGACCAAAATGACTTATGAGCATGGAAGCAAAACGATCGGGTATGAGCGATCGAATAGAAAAAATCGCAGTGTTCGAACTTATTCGAACATACTCATTTTAATCTCTGGTAGGTACCCATAATCGCAAGTAAAAAATGAAGCAAAAGGAAAATGTTTTTGCAATCGATCAGTTCTTAATTGAGGCTGCGATTGCGTTTTCGTTTAAACTATAGTTTACCATTGGTGTGTTCTTTTTGGGTTGGGGTCGAAATACTGTATACAAAATACTGTATTTAAACAAAATTTTATTTTGATAATGTACAAGAGTGCGCATTTTTGTACGTTATCAAAACAAATTTTGTTTAAATACCGGATTTTGAAAACAGAACATCAAAATGAATTATATGAACAACATGAAAAACATCAACAACAACAAAAACAACACTTGCAACAAAAACAACACTAAAAACAACACTAAAAACAAAAACAACAACTTTTTCAAAATGCAGAATTTGGACATGAGCAGATTTTGAAAAACAGAATTTTATACTAACAGCATTTTGGATAAACAGATATTCGGCGTACAGAATTCTGAAATACAGAATTTTAGTCATTCAGTATTTAAAAAAAAAAAAAAAAAAAACAGATTTTTGGTCATACAGAATTTTGACAGCCGGTATTATGATCCGCTCCCGTTCTTTTTCTAACCATAGTCTAAAATTTATTATTAACAATAGACAACAAAAAAGCGTTCGTTTTATCCAAATTAGTTACGATTTGTTACTATATGACGTCATAACAGCGATCTTAAACTCACCTTGAAGTGCCAAATGGTAACGATTTGTTACTATTTTCAACTCACCTCCATGATATGAGTTAAGAAGGTTGATCTGTCAAATTGGACGTTTTGTTTTAAACAAATGAAAGTCTTTATTAAAAATCAAATTACAAATTCTCGATTTGAGCACCAAGAACGTCTTTATTTTCTTTGATTGATCAACAACAAAGAATAAAATGGATTTTTCTCCAATTTCGAGCGATGAAGGAGAAAAATTAAATGAGTTCCTCAATATAAAAAAAAAATGTTTAAAGTGGTCGTTTGACAGTTTAACAAAATCCAAAAAACGTATCGTTCCTTAATAGTTTGTAAAAATCCCAAAAAATCCTAACAATGATACTTCATCAATTTTTTTTTTTTTTTTGACATTACAACAAATGTTGACTATGGTTAGAAAAAGAACGCACCACATCTTTTCAATACAAAACTTCGACAGTGCCAATAGCTCAGCGTTGGGTAAATCAAATCAACAGAGGTGCTTGTACAGTCAAGGCTAGGGCGAGGTTTAGAGATTACTCGCACCGATCTACCCATGTTAAATAAAGAATAACTGGGTTCAAGAATTTGAAAACGAGTTAAATCTAAGTTAAGTTTATAGTAGTCACTGTTGTACAAGTGCTTCAGAAACATGTTGTTTTCAACGTACAGCACAACAATGTCGTTAGGGTATTGAGTTGCATATAAGTAGGTATATTTAAAACAAATCCAACAAAGGGTGTACATCCAGTTTGTACCCTTATGAAACAAGAGCTGCGACGTTAAAAAAAAAAGCGGGGCCATGTTTGTTTTCTTTTTATCTTAAGCCCATTTACACCCTTTAAACTGTCGAATTCAAATAACGGTGTTAAATTGGATCTTAAAACCTTTACCTTAGAACTTCTCAAAAAACCAACGCTATTGGGTGCTAAGCTTTAAAGGATTTCTTTAAACTTTGAAGCCTCGCGCTTGACAGATTTGCTTTACTTAATAATTGTACCTATTTACTTTCCCATTACTTTTGTAGTAAATAGGTACATATAGATACTTATTTTATATTGAGTAAAAAAAGTAAATAATAGCTGAGCACTCCCCTTATTCCCACTGGGATTTCCACAAACGGGACAGGGAGCGGGAAAATGATTGTTGTTGTTGTTGCTTTCTGTAGTGCTTATGCTAACTGAAATGCGAAAGTAAAATAACATAATTGGAAAATGGGAATCTTTCCCTTCTTTAAGAGGGGTGATGTGAAATGTGATGTGATGTGGCTCTGCATCACACTTTGTTTGAAAAGGGCTGCCCTGCCACTGCTGCCACACAATGATGGAAACACGGGATAAAATTTGAAGCGAAAGCGGCCGCTTGCGTTGCTCTAGTATAATACCTTTTGCTCCCTCTTCTTTTGCTTTTATAGCTCTCGAATATTTATGGCCGGCCTTTTCATAAACTTGAACGCACGTTTATCAAAGTTTGTCAAAGGGAATTAGAAAGGAAGAAAAACATTACTTACTAGCAAAAAATATTTAGTTTCCCATACACAAATATAAGGAATACAGAAAGGACGTGCAATGTTGGGGTCTTGCAAAATTAATCGTTAGGTTAGAATGAATACCTACAACAGAATCGAAACATGCGGCATATCGCATAAGATAGATATATGTAAGTGTAGGGAAGACAGATAGTTTTTGGGAAATTTTGCGAAGGGCGATTTTTGAATGGACTCAATTTGGTGAACAACGAAATTAAGTATTTGGAGTTAATTCCGTGATTAATGGTGACATTTGGGTAAGAAGAATTTTTGTGCACAGTGCACGTCAGTTTTGCAATTAAGAAAAAAAAAAACTCACATTGTCTAATGATTAGTTTAATTGGATTTAAAAGATCTCGTCCTCCACATGGAACATGGTCTTTGAGCAATTTGAGCTGTTCTTCTTTATTTCAATGCGCAGTTTGTCCATAGCTTAATTATTTTCATAATTTCTCAGCTACAATCAAACGTCAGCCTTAACTTCATTATTGTTTTAAGTTTTTTTAAGGTTAAAAAAGTGACAGTTTGGCCTTAACGTACATGCGATTGTAAGATATGACAATATTGTCAGATCTGTCAGTGAAAAATTGTATCAAAAGTCTAACCCTTTTGTGTACTGTTAATTGTCAGAAAATTGTAAGACATTTGACATTTGCATTGCATTGGGAGATACATATTTGCTATTGTCAGCCCATTGGCAGGTCATTGTCAGAGCGTTGGTAGACCTGACAATCGTCTGTAGGTACCAACATAGCTTTGGTTGTTAAAATTAGAGGCGATTGTACCGTTAACACGGCAAATGTAAGCTTATACCAAATGAAGTATTGAAATGTAAAACCATTTTTTTCGTTTTAACAAATCTAGGAGTTGTCAAAAAAAAAAAACCGAATTAAACGAGGTTAAAGTACCTCGTGGCGTAGTGGTTAGTGTGTCGGACTGCCACGCAGAAGGTTCGATCCTTGACTCCATCTAAGTTATTTTCCGGAGTACCTATGCCTCTTGCGAGGTGGTGACAAATTCTTCGAGAGTAAATAATGTCATGGTAGGTCCTTTCCATTCCTACAGAATATTAACGCACACACAGGAGTGGTTGAGAGTATAAGTCACAGACCTGGCCCCGCTTGGAGATGTTGTGCCAACAATTTATTTATTTACTAAACGAGGTTAAGTTCATTTAATAAACTTAATTCTTTTGTACCTAGGTAGTGTCTATTCACACGTTTTATCTTCGTCAGCGTCACAATGACGTAACTGGTTTACTTCAAGATTAAAGGAGATTTCAACGGTCTTCGCTTACGCAACCTAGTTGCTCCACTTTTCGTCCAGTTCTCACACAGACACAAAGATAGTTACTACCTAATGCCAACACTGGAGCTGAACTTCATGATGATGTATTTAACTGTCAAGCAAATTGCTTTGCTACATGTTTAATTATATATCGAATTTCTATTTGTATTTTTGGTGTGGCGTGTTCTGCACAAGAAACTTACTATAGGAAGTCGCTCTTTCTAGATGTTTGTTTATAGTATTTTTTGTTGGTCATATTTTTTTTTTAATCTGAAAATAGTTTACATTTTCTTTGATCTTGAATAAAGTCTTCAAAACTTTGATAGAATTGACTGAAATTTTTGGTATTAGGGTATTTTTGAAGTGAAACTTTAATATTGGGGGTGATTTGAAACTCGACGAAACGGAAATGCGCCATGACGTTTTTAAGCAAATAAATCAAACAAATTAATAAATCACATAATCACAACAAGCCTGAGAGAGAACGAATGAAAAACAAAAATTAAGACACAGTATTTTATATTCTAGTTTCTAGCTCTCATTTCCTCCCATGATACGTACAGTACATAGCCTCTCACTCTGGTACCTATACTAAGCATTGTATTAATAATAATAATTATCTCAAGCTAAAGTGAATAAGCAGGCGTGTTGGTAGTTGGTCTTGGTACGAGTAAGTTAGTATCATGATACAACTACTAAAGACATGGCATTGCGCATGATACAATGAAAAATGTCAAACTCCATTATGTGTCCGTGGCGTTGAGCGCACAACGAACATGTAGAACGTATAGAGCGTAGAAAGAAACAAAAATTAAAACGAGAAGGCGAAAATGAGAAGGCAAAAACTTCATGTGTGTCCGTGACGTAGATGCGCAGAACGAAACAAATAATGAGAATTGGAAGGTGCTACCTTTAGTAGTTGTATCATGAGTTAGTATGTTTGTTAATAAGTTATTTGTATGCGAGTGCGTAAAACAAAGCGCGGTGCGATATTATATAATGTTTATTTATATTTATTTGTGTTAATATATAAGATCAAAAAGAATTCGAAAGAAACCTCTACGGAATGCGATTCAGTTTCGTGCAGACCGAAATTATTAAATTATCAAAATTTTGGAATGGTTTTTCTTAAGCCTTTTGTCTAACAGGAGAATCTTTAGAAAAAGATTTGAATGAGCTTATTTCAAGAAGAATGCAAAATGCACAACAAATGCATGAGAAAAGTATTTAACGGAAATTGGCAGTAATAAAATTCTCAAATAGCCCTGAATTTTTGAAAGGAGTCCGTTTTCGATGATTTTTAAAGAGTGGCATCCTGGAGTACAGATTTAAAAAGGAGTCAAAAGGACGCAAAGGAGCCAAAGTGACAGCCCTGCTCTGCAGATCTAAAGCGAAAGAGCAAGCGTGTCGGTACGTTTGTATGCTAGAATGTGTGTTGTCATAAATAAAGTTTGAAAGTCAAAGCCCAAAAATAGTGTTGGAAGGAGTTTTTCATCTCATTCTCTAGTAGGTTACTTCTTTGAAGTTTCAATTCGACCAAGTGTGAATAACACACACACATTTTTTTCTTTTAATTCTCTTTGATTCTCCAACCGCAACCCGTTGATCCAGACAACAGCCGCAATTATCTTCATAAAAAAAACATTTTTTTGTTACACAAAAAGGTAAAATCAGTGTTTAAAGATTTATACGTCAAACATACATCTCTGATATAGTTAAGCTTTTATAAAAAGAACAACTAACACATTTATAGTAAATAAAAGTCAAATTAAACTTTTGGGACGATTTATACGTCTCTCACATATGGTTTGACAGTTGCCAATTTAGTTGATATATGCGTATAAGTTTGTTAAATGTATATGCTTAGAAAGTAGATAATAAGAAATATCAGAAGTTAAATAAAGAAATTTTTTGAATTATTAATGAAAGTAAGATTCGTCTTTTTCTTTCATTTTATTAAAAAATATTCTTCAGAGAGGAATAAAACTTGTTCTTTAAGTCATTTCACTTTGAAAAATATACATGGTTAGCCGTCAAGCTTTAAAAAACTTGTATATTTAAAAAAATATGAGTGTATGCAACTTGCTTACCAGTCATTTACACTTGTTGGCCAGGGTAAGGGAAGTTTTACTATATAGGTTTTGTGAAAACTACGAAAAAAAAGAGCTAGTAGTAGGATTGACGTTGCTTCAACTTTTACCAAATATGACTCATCACAGAGATCTAGGTTTATCGCTGATAAGGGCTAAGTTGTTATCAGAGATATATGTAATGGCAAATTTATAGTATACTATCCTGAATTATTATGCTTAGCTGATTGCTGTTTTCCTATAAAGTAAAGGGTTTTTCAACAGGGACGCTACAAAAGTAGAGCGACAGGGACAGCAAACGACGCCATATTTCTTGCCGCTCTTTTGACATTTCTCTTCAGTAAGGTTTGCCATTTCATATACGAGCCAACAACGAGTCAAAATTATTAAAATTTTCTACCGAAATTCGGAGTCAGTGGCCTCAACGTTAAGAGCGCTAAGTCCAATTTATGGTCGTCATAATCGTCCTAGCAGATCAACAATTGAGCGTCTAGTTGGAAAATTTGAGTCCACAGGCACAGTCCCTATGCCAGTGAGACAAAGAAGTGCCCGTAGTATCGAGAATATTGCTGCCGCTGAGGCTTCAGTTGCAGAAAGCCCAAATGTGTCTCTCACACGTCGTTCTCAAGCGTTGGGCATCTCTGTGAAGTCGTTGTGGCGAATTTTGCGAAAAGATCTTGGCCTACATCCTAACAATTGATGCAAGAACTGAAGCCGCTTGACCACCAGAAGCTTCGTATCTTCATGAATTGGGCTGAGCAAAACTTGAAAATGATTCGGATTTTCTTCGAAAAATCATCTTCAGCGATGAGGCTCATTTCTGGCTGAATGGCTTCGTCAATAAACAAAATATGCGGTATTGGTCAGGCAGCAATCCACACGTACTCCATGAGTCATCATTGCATCCCGAAAAATTTACGATTTGGGCGTGGTTTATGGGACGGCGGCGTCATTAGGCCGTACTTCTTCCGTGATGATCAAGACCGGCACATAAATGTGAATGGGGATCGCTACCGTTCAATGATAACCGAATATTTTTGGCCCCAATAGGATGATATGGACTTGGAGGACATTTGGTTCCAATAGGACGGCACCACAAGCCACACAGCGAATGTCACAATCAATTTATTGGAAACCAAGTTTGGAGAACGTGTTATCTCACGAAATGGTCCAGTCGCCTGGCCGCCTCGGTCGTGCGATTTGACGCGCGCCGTTAGACTATTTCCTGTGGGGCTACGTCAGGTCTATGGTCTATGCCAACAAGCCAGCGACGATTGATGAACTTCGTACGAATATCGAACGTGAAATTGCAGCAGTATCGGCCGATTTATGTTTGAAAACCGTCGAAAATCAGCGTCTGGACTTCTGCAAGCGTGCCCGTGGTGGCCATGCAAAAGAAATCGAGTTCCATACATACATAATGGCAGCGAACGTACTTTCTCAGGAATAAAGAATTTCATTGATATCCAAAACCGTTTTTGTTTTATTTTGCAGCGCTCTTATTGAAAAACCCGATACTTCATATTTGCTAATAGGAGAGCAATTCTGTAATCCATTTGGTTAACAAATATGTAAGCTCAAGTTGTTTGCGTCAAATAAACTGCTGTTTTGAGTATTGAGTACGACTATAGGATACGCTATTGAAGTTCTCATAAGGATACAAGTTTTGTCAGAGAAATTGATCATAAAGTTCAAAGAATAGCTCCTACTTTTACAATAACGTCTGGCATTTTGATTCCTCTCAAATTTCAAAAATACTAAGTTGAATCGTAATGAATATCTACTGAGTACCTAAATATTTGAAAAATGCTTGTTGTTCTATGAGGCACCAAGAAATCCCAGCAACGCAACAAACTAGCTCCATAACGGCCGAAGCGACGGACGATGCGATGGTTGAAGGAGATAATAATAAAACCAATGAATGTTCTTGCATCCTGTCAATCTATACCTGTCAACTTCTTCGTATGCACTTACATTATGTGCTCGCCGGCCGGGAACAGATGCTGATGGTTAAATTAATTTATTTTCTGAGACCTTACAGCAGATGTGTTTCCTTAACGGAAAAAAGGACTCTTTGTGTGTGTGTGAATGCGTTGTCTATTATTCATATATGGCGGTAGGTAGGTACATATTATAGGAACCAACATTCCGATTCCATTGCAAGTGTTATATTTCATTCCAACCTCATTCAATAGAATCTGAAGTTAAGTGAATCGAAAAAAGTATAGTGAAAATGGGATATCGACACTGAAGAAATTCAAGTACCTATAAACATATAATTTACAGTTTAGCACGATAATTGTGATAAATAGAGCTAGAATTGTACAGAATAAAAAAAAAAAAATATTAAAAAAAAAAACTACAGCATGTTTTGTTTATTTATATATCATTTACTGTTCTATAAAGATATCAAGCCGGTTTAGGATACCATTTTTAGAACGTATGTTTATAAAATTGGGGTTTATACCCCAAGTGTTGGTATAAGAAAAAGCTAGAAATTGGGAGTAGCTATTTTTTGAAACTATTTTTGTTTAGGTACTTAAAAATATACCTAATGTGTTTTGTTTCTAAAATTTCTATCCACAAATCTCGACTCTAGGTGGAGCTGATCTGGAGATGACATTTGACTGTATTGTACTCTAGCTAACATATAATATAATATACTGTGATGATAGCAGTAGCCCCTAGTAGGCACTGATTGCTACAGTAATTACTTCCTCTTCATAATACTATACCTTATATAGCTAGCTTCAAATAGCTCCTTCAAATTTTGCCTGGTTGAAAGCTTTATTATCTTGCCACTCATCCCGCATACTATATCATCATGTCAATTTTCGAATAAGATCACTTATAATAGGTTTGTTGCACGAACGAAAATTACATAAGAACGGAACAACGATCAACGATTTGACGAACAAATGAGATTTAAAACATTTATATAACTTATTTCTTGGCTTGAACTAGACCAATCTATAGAAAATTAATTTTAAAATACGCAGTTGTTATTGTTAAAATGACTTCGATTGCATAAAATAAACTCTTTACCGCGAACTGTCAAAGTCTATTTGCTTATAAACATACATATAAATTATTCGTACGCAACAACGCAACTAACCTCAAAGTATCAGTTTTCAATTGTGGTATATTGACATGCTGTTCGTCGTTCTCAAGAAATACCAAAAAATTCATTTAAATGAAACGTCAAAATAGATGAATTTTCGATCATTCGCGATCAAAGCGTCGCTCTCAGGTGAATAGTCTTTGAGAACAGAAAAGTAAGTACACCTTTATGAATGTATTTGTCAAGAAATAAATACGATGCACTAAATGCATTCACCTCAGTGCATTGAACACAACCAATTGTCACTTTTTTGCCTGGCTGCACTCAGTTTAAACGAAACCATTTTTTACAAACCCTTTAGCGGAAGTCATCGTTCAATCCGCAACCATTTTTTCTTATGTGTCGACTAGGGTAGAAGAAAACTAAAATTTAAGCCGTTGAACTTTATAAAAACAACCTTATAAATAAATACATACATACAACATACATACATGTAAATACATTGAAATAATAGGATTTTTTTTAAAGTTTTAGGTAATAAATTCAATTGTATGAGCTTAAATTTGTGCTCTGTTTCTTTTTTATTACCTTGTCAAAAGGTTTCAAGACAATATTATTTTGTTTTTTTTTTGTCTTGACATTCATATCAGCTGTTGCCAAATTTTAGATATGGAAATAAAAGAAGTCTTTTTGATATTTCTTATTTCAATTACATTTAAATTTATTTGTTTTATTCCTTTTCACTGAGAAATGGCTCTCCGATTAATAAGTTATATCATTTTTTTTCCGATTTTAAGCTAGGTATCATTCTTTGACAACTGGCACATTACATATAATATGTATGTAATGAACGAACTGACAAAAGAACGGATAAAAACTTGTGAAATTTAGGTGCAGAAGAAAAAGCATTACATTGAGTTGGAAACTTTCATGGAACACACAAGTGAAAGATTGAATTAACTGGCTGCGCACAATGGTGTAGCAGCAGCAGTAGCACGCAGCAATGTCAAAGTAAATGTCAAAAAAAGTAGTTCACAAAGCAGCATACACGAATACGAATGTGTAGCACTGAACTCAAACAAAAATCACGTATGCCATTTTTGTTTGTTGTTGTTGATTTGCAGCGCAGCAGGTTCGTGAATTTGAAGTCGAGTCGACTTGTACTTCAGCGACTCTCTCTGCTGCAGCTTCTACTTCACATTGTAGCCGTGCAATACGATTTACATACATTTAACTTTGACATTGCTGCGTGCTACTGCTGCTGCTACACCATTGTGTGCAGCCAGTAAAACTAAACTGTCACTTTAAACAACCTCTAAGGAAAGCGTCCCGAAAAAGTTTTACGCAGCTAAGTTTGAAAACTTCATGGGACATAAACTGGCAGTTCGCAGAATAGGTATGTAGGTAGGGTCAAGAGTTTTGCTAATGGATCACCGAACTATGGCAAGGAAGATGATACTGCTTTTACTTATTTTTAATTTTGTTAGCCTTCGCATAGACTAACTTTTTATCGGGCGACTGTGCTTACAGTCATATTCAAGTCTAACTATTGACATGTCTGCACCAAGCACCAGATTAAAGGCTGCATTATAATGGACGGAAACAAACGGAAGCTAGTGTCAAAACCGAACGAAACGTTGCCGCCCAACCTGTAATATTTGTTTTGAAAGTTAAGTAATTTTTTTTTAGAAAACGGACCCCCCCCCCCGGCTAAACGGACGGCAACAGACCCCATCCCGTACGTTTTTTTCCTCGTTTTAACAAAACCTACTCGCTCTAGCTTTTTGGTACACCATATATACCGATCACCCTGCATAAATGTTTCTTGGTAGCACAAGTTCAAATTCTAACCCACATCATAGTTTTTGGAAACAAAGCAAGCTACAAAGCCGAAAGTGACACTTAAGCCAGGATTACCTAGAAGACATATAAATACCGTTTAGTTCCCCTAAAGTACAAATGACACCCACCCACTCCTGATTTAAATCCTAAAATCATCAAAGCACATGCGTATACCTATTTCTGGAGATCGTTTAATCTATATTTTAAAATGACATTAGGCCCTTACTCCATTAAGTACGGCCCTGAAAAAACTCATAATACCTACCTCTACGCTGATTTGAATTTAGAAAAAAATCCTTTTTCTGGCAAAATATACCTACCTACACCTTCATAAAAATCAAAAACATAATCATAAATTATATTTCTTAAAAGGTCCTTATAATCTTTACTTCTCAAGAAATTCATCTTATAAATATCTTCCTATACCTACCTACTTTTATCCCACACATTTTAAACCAACAACAATTTACGCAACAACGTAGATCCTAGATAGCAAAAAAAATTTAGGTAGGTAGGTATAGGTATAGGTACGCATACATATATATATACAACTATAACGCTACAAATCCCCCCAGCTCCAGGGAATACCTTCCTACGCTCCTTCTTAAAAATGAGCGTGCGTTGTTTGCAATACACTCCAAATTAAGATTATACCTACACACAAACTTCCCAGTCTCGACCCCCCCTCCAACTTCCCAATTCCAAGTTATAATAAAATGTTGTCCACCCTCCCTTTTATTTGAAAGCCAAGACCGAGAGGTAGGTTTAGGTTAAAATGTCCACAAATTCGTTCAGCTATATAATTTTTCATGTGTTATGGGGATGAAGGATGATGCTTATAGGTGTTCTCTTCAAGAAAACGCATTTTAAACGCACAAAGAATAATACCATGATGATGTACGTGTACGCATGAAAGGGTAGGGTCAATCACCTTAGTTTGAACATAATCTATCTTCTTTGCTTCATATACCTACTAGTTGTTGTTGTTGTTGTTGTGAAAAGTAAACTGTGTGCAAATGCAAAGCCATCCCAAATTAAAACCCAACAACGACCGACCCCCCAACTTACCAAACCAACCAAACCAACTAACCTTCTTCTTCCTCCTTTTAAATAGGTATACCTCTACAAATCTTTTTGCCCGCATTCTTCCAATATTCTTCCTCCCTTAAATTATTATATATATTTTTCTTACCTCGGTTCTTCGAGCTTCGACTCTACTAGTTCTGATGGGACACAAAATTTACAATAAATGTGCGTCCTGCCTTGTGAGTTGTGATATAGGCGAGCAAACAGGCTGCAACAGCAGGAGCATCAGCAGGAGCACCAGCTCACAACAACTTCATATCCTATCCATCCAGAACCACAACTCTAATAATCCCAACAACAAGGAAGAAGAAGAAACACAGAATAAAAAAAAAAAAAAAACTAAAACCACCCTCCCAAAACATATAACAACACGAATAAAATAGAATAAAATAAAATAAGGGGGAAAAAGTGCGTCCTGCGTAAACGCACCCTGGGAGGGTAGAAACTACGAATACGAACAAGTAAAGATCCTCAATTACACCCTTTTCGAACGGAAAGAAGAAAAAAAAGTGAAAGAAAAAGAAGAAAATGCCAAAACAACAACAACAACATCAACACATAACCACAAATTGAACTCTCCCTCTGTGTGGGGCTTTTTAAAAAAAAAAAAAAAAACATCCTTTTTACCTTTTTTAAAAATTTAATTTAAAACAAAAATCTTAAAAATTTATTCAAAACTTAGCTACTTACCAGCAAAATGTATAAAAAATTTAGTCAGAATTGTTGGAAACTCCTCGTGATTTTCTTCTTTGATTTATTAATATCAATTTTATTGATATAAATTTTATCTTTAACGCGGAAAAAACAAACAAAACTCAAAAAAAAAAAAAAAAAATAATAATATAAAAATGATAATGATAATGAAAAAGAAAATTTAACGGAACACTATTGAACACGAACTATTGAACTTGGTTGTGTCGTCTAATTTTATGTTATAACGGAATTTATATAGGTACTAGATATCATTTTTATTTTTCATAAAAAAATAACACAACATAATATAAAATATATTGAAACAAAAATAACGGAACTTTTTTATTGCTTAGTGCTAAATCATTGTTTGTGTATGTAACTTTTACTTTCGAAAAGTTCATTAAGACTAATTTGAGAAAAAAATATTTTCTTCAAAAACACTATGCCGAAGACGATTCTTTTTCTGTTTCTGTTTCTGATACACGACCGCCACTGACTCCACTTCTAGACATCGCACTCACTCAAAGTGATTTTTTTTTTTTTTGGATTTTAGAGTCTAAAATTTAAACGGTGAAGTGGAGGTTTATGGTAAAGAGAACTCCTCCACTTCTTGTTTCTCCTTCGTTGTCAATGAGGATGAGGACGACTGATGACTTCGACGATGGCGACGACGACGACGACGATGATGATGATGATGATGCGTAGAATAGAACGCAGTTTGTCGTCACTATGTTTTTTTTTTTTTATGTTATTATTCATCCAGTGACCCAATTAAAACAAACGCCTGCTCTCAAAAGAGTGCGTTTTCAACATGCGCGTATACAAAAACCGAAAAACGAGAGTGAAGACACTTAAAAACAACGCACTAAAAACCGATGGATGTTTTATTTTTTATTTAAGAACATTTAGGGCGAGTAAATTTAGACTAAAATATTTTATTAAAAAAAAAAAAAACAGTTAAAAAATAAATGAAAATAATTATTTTATTCCTGTTCTCCAAGATGAATTATTTTTCAAGTCCTTTTTGAAGTATAAAAATGCTTCGTATTTTTATTAACCGGAAGATAGGTATGGTTTTTGAATTTTTCTTTTATCTATTTGAGATCTTTTCTGTTTGACCGTGAGATTGCAACTGCCCTATAAAGATATTTGTCTTAAATCTCGGATGCGAAATTTTTTAAATCCCGATTCCCGAACCCGAATATTATATTACTGTTTTTGTTGTTGGTATACTTTAGAAAGAGATAGGGTATTGTATATTTTTATGAAATGCACTTTTTCTTTTAATACACAAATTTACACACACACACACACGAGCGAGTATCTATTTATCTACGATTTATCTATCTACGACAAAATGGCACTACCTATAGTTTTGGACTTCTTTTCTTCTGAACTTTGGCCATGACACTGAATTGTATTTCATGTGTCTCCCTTAGTTTAGCCTAGAATTTCCCGAAATCCGAATCCGACCGAATCCCAAGAAAAAAAAAAAAAAAAAGATATTACACAAAATGAAAATATAAACAACACCATCCCCTGAAAAATAACGACACACACACGCAAAGTTATTGTACAGGGGACAACAACAATAACCGCCCGCAATAAAGAAGAATTTTACCAGAAAACATTAATGTGCGGCGCGGCGCGGCGGTTGGGAATTTACAAGTTGGGAAACATCACTTTTATCATTGTTGTAAATATAGGTATAGGTTCCCCGTTTTTATCGGGAACAGAGTGAATAGAATTAAAACATAAGTTCAGTGCATGAAAAAGGTGTTTTAAATATAAGAAAAATTAATTTTAATTCAAAAATAATTGTTCAAAACTTTTTTTTGTCAATATTGAAGCATAAAAAATGCTTTTACAAGTTCTTCTGCAAAAAATGCTCACTCGAGGTAGCCAGCTGCGTTCAACAACTTAAATTTGCTAGGAACGCTCATCAGATTACACTTGAGCCCAATTTCGGACTTACCATAAAATATAGGGATTCCTTCTTTAGCCGTGCAACACGAATGTGGAATAAATTGCCTGGTACAATTGTCCCTTCCCTTCAAGAATTCAAGACCAATGTTGATCGACACCTAATTTCTCTTTTTCCCTAATTTCCTATCGCTCGCGCTGTGACTAATTATTATAATTGTTATACATACAAACCCCTTGAGGTACAGGATGAAAATAAGCTTTACGTGAACACCTGACAATTAAGTCTTAATTTCACGACGAGCTTACTCGCATGCAGAGTCCAATTAGGCTTAGACCAGAGCCCTAAGATCTACCCCAAGGCAGAATCAAGTTCCACCTTAGGGCAAAATCGAGTTCTACCCCAAGGTAGACTCTTAGTACCAATTTTATGGAACATGTTGAGGCATGTCCACACCCCTTGGTGAGGAGCGAGGTCTATCTAACACCTCTTGCATCCGATAATATCATCCGTAGACAATATTACCCAATGCCATATGTTTCCGCTATGGAATAAACCACAACCACCACGATACTCCCACAAGGGGGCCTACCTCATAGATAGTGTCCCAGGTGACTCGGCCACCTGGGTGGGCACTATCTCCCGTGGTACCAGAATAAAGCTTCCGGTGGAGCTTCGCAACCGTTAGGTCACTTCCAGATGAGCACCTTCAATACTCAAGGCCTGGCAGCCTTAGATATGCGCACTCAACCATCTGCCAAGGTAGAAGCAAACAGCCAAATACGCATACCCAGCCCTCCTCTCTTAGCCGCATACAAGTTTTACCTTGCATACGTTTCCAGTAAGGAATCAATACTTCCAGGAAAAGAAATATAGCTGTAGATACTCACTCCTATTTCATTTACAACAATTTCCCTGCCATTCATATTGTTCCCGGGTTGCCGCGTGGAGGCGGAGGATAGGCACATCTATCCCTCTTAAACTCCAAACTCCAATCTCAACCACATTCATGATTGGATTGAAGCCAGCTTACAAAACACCGTCGATGCTAAGCCCGGCAGGGACCCTAAAGACGAAGAGGTGCCGCGGCCTCTACGCTCCAAGGATCTGCCGAACAGAAGGAGTATCGCGATCTATATTTGTAGCCTTGGTTAAGCGTTCAAACACTTAAGAGGGTATAGTTAACCCCCACCCCCCCTTGAGGTACAGTAGAACCTCGGCAATTTGAACACCTATTTTTATACATTTATAGTATCTTGCCAAAATTGGTACTCTGTAATTAGAATTTATCCGCTGTTTCTCTGCTGAATGCTTTCGCAGTTGCAGAGTCAAGATTATGTTCGTAGAAATAAAAGGGAAAATCGTTTCTACGAGTTGATTTTAGTGCAGTAGGCTGCAAATTTGATTTATAAGAAATTTGTGAGTGGGTGCAGGATGCACCTAATGAAAATCTTGGCAATAATGAAAATATGTTTTAACTGACTCTGATAGCGAAATAGAAAAAATTCCTGAAGCCCAAAAACTATCAGTAGCGACGCTCTTCGAAATGTGAATCGCAATCACTGGAACATGTATTTCCAACAATTCATATCGACAAACTGGACATATTCAAAAACTACATTACCTATAAAAAACTGTTAAAAAATGAAGCAAACAAAAATGTCAAATTTCTTTCAACAACTTTGAAACATATTTCATCTTTTATTGAACTTGCAGTAAATATTTTCTTGCTTCGACCAAAAAATTATTTTAATTTACTTAAAACCACCTTACACTGCTTTCTCATCCAATTTATTGAATACGCAAAAAGTCGGACACCTCCGTGGTTTGAATTAAGGTCTTTTCAAATAGTTCGAGTTACCGAGATCCTACTGTATCTACTACTATAAGGCAAGTTAAGCAATGAAGCATGACGATGAATTTTCTTTTTTCTCAAAAGTGTAAAGCTTATGTTTTGGTTCAAAAAGTTTTGTCTATAAAAGTCTAATAACGGTACCTCTGTTAGGATCGGTTTTTTTTTTTCAAATCAGATTTTTCGCGTAGATCACTTGACGGATATCGATAGTAAATGTGAACGTTCCTTCATACACGAAATAACATTAATTCTTCAACTTTTCAAAAAAAAAAAAGTGTTTGTGAGGATTTTAAAAAAAGTCAATTTTCTTTTTTTAATTTTTGGTTTTCTCAAAAACACTTTTTTCAAATTTCGTTAATTGTGTGTTTTCTGATAAAAACTACAAGCTACTAGATATTGACTAAAAGAAATTGGAATATATATGTATTTAACAAAAGTTTTCCCAAAAAAAGGATTTTTGAAAAAAACGATTTTAACAATTTTTTCCTTAAAATTGAAAACAGTATCACAAATCAGATGGCTTACTTCATTTTTTCCAAAAAAAATTTTGTTTGCTTACTTCATTTTTTCCAAAAAAAATTTTGTTTGCTTTTTTTACAAGCCCCAAGACCACTGTCACACATTAGAGCAAGTTCGTGCTTTTTTTTTTTAAATGTAAAAACCGACTGAAAGTATCGAAATATCCCCTAAAAATCTTAAACTGTATTTACATCATACTAATTGATAACTATGTTTGTATGTAAGTTTGTACCAAAAATATGCCCTGCAAAATAAAAGAAAACGCGAAAACGGTTCACAAAATTTTAAGTAATTTAATAAAATAGCCCACTGTGAAATAAAAAGGAATACCTTCCACAATATTGAGCAGCTTAATTTGTAGTAGCGGAATCTACACTTCACATAGTTCCCCGTGGCATAGTGGTTATGGTAAGTGTGTCGGACTGCCACACCAAAGGTTCTAGGTCCGATTCTTGACTCCACCAAATTTCATTTCCGCGGTATTGCCACTTGCGAGGAAGTGACGAATTTTCCAAGATTAAATCATGTCATGGAAAGTGCTTCTTTGTTAGCCGTTCGGATAGGCGGTTAATTGTAGGTCCCTTCCATTTCTGCAGAATATCAACGCACACACAGGAATGGTTAAGTGTGTATGTCACAGCTCATAGGCCCCGGCCCCGTTTGGAGCTGTTGTATGCCAAATATTCATTTTTTAATTTAACCTTCACATGGGAAAACCTTGAAAGACATCGAAGAGTTGTGAATTTTTATTCAAATATGTACTTTGCTTCATTTTAGCATTTTAAGTTGTGGAGGATACAGATAGAGATGTTTTAAAACCACACTTATATAGATATTGTAATGGAATTTCCACTTACATTAATTTAAGTATACCTCTACCGCCTTGAGAATTGTTTCAGGTAGGTACCCTTGCTAGTGGTATATTGTCAGCTTATTTAATTTTTGTTTGAACCGGGTTAAACAGCTATAGAAATTGCTCCAGCTGTACTGTGATTGTACAAAACATTTTATTACCGTAGCAATTTTGTGTTGTGCTGAATATTAAAATGCACAGCTGGGTCGAACGTTTTTACATATCTTATCTTATACTTATTATGTAAAACTTCTAATTTTTAACTGTCAACTAGTTATAAATTACCTTAAAATGTGAAGAGCGTACATCTTTGCGATTATAGTAACTATAAGGTATGGAATTAGAATTCTAGCTCTAAAACTAACGGTACCTGCCATAAGCTTTTTTTATGAAATATGCATTTGTTTCAAAAACGGGCCCTACGATTTTGATAAAACTTTCTGAATGATGTATTTTGAGTTAACCTTATGTTTTGGTTGGAATCAATTTTTAGGCCCATAGGCCAAGTTTTTTCAAATAAGATTTTATCGTAAACCACCTGACGGATTTCAGTTAAATTTTTAATGTAAAAGCTCTTTTATAAACCAAATAATATGAATTTTGGGTTTTAATTTTTGTTTTGCCCAAAACGGTTTAATTTGTTTTTTATTTATTTTTTTTTTTTTTTTTTGATAAAAACTACAAAGTGCTAGAGGTTGGCATACTCAAAAAAAATTTGGAATATTTTTTCCAAAAGCTTTTAAAAAAAACTGTTTTTTGAAGAAAATGGTCGAACGATTTTGAAAAAAAAAATTTCTTAAAATTCTAAGCAAAAAAAAACGTTTCAACTAGTGATTTTTAAGTGATCAAGAAAATTTCATGTGATCATTTTTCCCGTTTTTTTTTTCAAAATCTCAAACCCCAAGACCACTGTCACACATTAGAGCAAGTTCGTCCGACCCAGTCGTGCACTTTATTTATAAAATATGTGAAAACATTTTGCTCGAATAAGTGAACACACTTTTTTTGTGCAAACAAAAAATTTAATTTGGGTATAAAATAGTAGATACCTCCTTAAACATTCCTTTAATTTCCAAGATATTGTTTTTTTTTTTTTTTTCATAAATTAAACTGTGTATACGAGAAAGAAATATTATAAAACTTCGTATCAAAAATTCTAAATAAAACTATAAAAAACAAATTCAAACCAATAAGCTTGTGAAATTCCCCTATTTAATTTAATTTACAAGCAAGTAGAAGAAAAAAAAATTGGAAAAACAAAATAAATATCTGGTGTGGCATTGGCATAGAAATTCAACGCACACAAACTAAGTAAGTAAGATAGGAGGAAGCCAGGCAGGCTCAGGCAAGCACTCGCACTCGTTCTCGTTCTCGTTCTCGTTCTCGTACTCGCACTAGGCAGGCAAGCAGGGAGTATAGTATCAAAGACAGGCGACAGCATACCTAATTCATTTTCCCTATACCTTTTCCTTCTGGCACTATTATAGAACAATAATTGGAAAATCCCAAATCATCTAACCCCTGTAAAAATTGTGTGTTGGTTGGTGAAAATCTTTCAGAATCAAAGGCAGTGTTCCATTTGAATTTTGAACACATGCAGCTGAGCTGGATGGTAATTCGCGTTACTACATAGCATCGAGTCCTTTTTGCGTACCTGTTTGTAACAAAGGCTTCTTACAGTGTGTCCCAGTAGTTTTGGAACAGCTCGTTATACTTATACCGATGAAAATGGAAAATGTGTTGGGCCAATAAAATTAAAGATTTCCAAAACTACATACGAGTACATACTTAAAAGTCCTATGGAAAGTACCGATTTTAGACATTTTTTAAAACTTTATTTTTCAGTCGTACCTAAAAAACAACACTAATTTTTTTTTCATTAAAATCGTTAGAGCCGTTTTTGAAAAAAAAATAAGCTTTAACGTAACGGTAACATGGCAGGTACCGTTATTTTTTAGCTAAAAAAAATCAATTTCCCTTCTGCACACTAAAAAACTCTATATACCAAATTTGAAGCAATTCGGCCCATCGATCGGCTTTCTTAAAAATTGGTTGTCTGCAAACAGTAAAATCGGTTTACGGACGATAATTTTACGTGATAATCAGTTGACAAAACAGTGCAAGTGTAGGTTGTGTGCTACCGCTGTCTCTCTTCTATATGCTATCGATGCGTCACAAGCCAAACGCTAAGATGGATCGTGCCTCTATCGCTTGTGGTGGACGTGACAATGAGTCATACTTTTTCGTGCGTGCAGCCGGCGGTGTTCGATTTATACAACCTTATCACGTCAAAAATATGTAATTGCATAATAGCTCCCGAATGTCGATTATCTTGCGGAACAGTTGTTGGGTACATATAAATCAAATTTCAGCCACGGAGTAATCATTGGAAGTCTTTTCGCATGCAGCATTGAGGAACATTTAGGTTATATCGACATATGACATATTGTTGAACCCAAAATCAAAATAAGTGAGCGGTTAATACGAGAAACGAGGTAAGAACTCTTCGTAATGTCAATCGGTCTCCACACCGCATGCAAAGTTTTTGGCAAAACTTGTGAAACTGATGCGTGCGAGTACACTACATTGTGTCAAAATTGAGCAGAAACATTGGTTTTCTGAATTAGTGGTTCCCCGAGTGAAACCAATGGAAAGTGACATAACGCACTAATGTGTGGGAAACACCTGTTCCATTAGGAGAGACCAATCCCTTGTGTTATGGCTAACGCACTCAACGTTGATATTCTTCAGAAATGAAAGGCATATGGAACGGCTAGCAAAGACGCACTTTTTCATGACAAGTCTTTACACTTGAATTTCTCGTCAATTCTTCATCAGAGGTACCCTGCAAATTTTTTTTGGAATCTTGAATAGAACTCAGAACATCCGGTGTGGCTGTCGGACCTACTATAGTAACTACGATCAAGGACACTTTATAACATTCATAGCAAAACTTGTTAAATCAAAACCGTACAAATTAATCAAGCCGTTTCAAGAACGCTTTTAAAAACTAAGAAAAGACAACTTCACTTACACTCACTGGCTGCGCACAATGGTGCAGCAGTACTACGTAGCAATGGCAAAGTTAATGCCAAAAAAAGTAGCGCACTAAGCAGCATACACGAATACAATGTGTAGCACAAAACTCAAACAAAAATCATGCCTGCCATTTTGGTTTGTTGTTGTTTTGCAGTGCAGCACGTTCATGAAGTTCAAGTCGAGTCGACTTGTACTTCAGCTGCTCTCTATGCTGTAGCTGCTACTTCACATTGTAGCTGTGAAATACGATATTCGTACATTTAACATTGACATTGCAACGTGCTACTGCTGCAGCTTCACCAATATCGCAGCCAGTCAATCATTTTCGTGAAAATGCATTCACAGTCTGCAGTAATGGAAATGGTCTACAATGAGAGCCATTCTTTGCTAGATGTCCTTTTTTGTGACAAGATTTATTCTTTAACCATTTATCACTTCATTGCTAGGAGTAATACACTGACAAAAAAAAAACCACAAATGGTAAAACCAGGTCACGAGCCGCCACAAATACACGTTAGAGCCGGCTAAAATTAAGATTATTTAAGGATCAAGGAGACCATAATACTAACTTGTCAGAAAAAACATCCGCGGACAACAAAATTCTAGATAATCTAGCAAATTTTAACCCTGAATTAGGATTTTCTGTCTATGATCCACCGTAAAAATATGTGGATGAACAGAATGAGCAATGCACACAGAAGATTACATTGCCTTTATGGACCAATTCTAATTCTAAATGAAGCAAAAACTATAATTTTCAAAAAAAAAAATGTCCTCATACTTTTATCATCGACTGTTTTTGGTCATACTTTGGATCTGGTTGTTACAGAAAAAAAAACCAACCCATAGGATGAAAGTTATCGATAGGCTCAAATTATTTCAAAAATGTATTGCACAGGACAGATGGGGGAGGACGTCTCTTTTACTTAATCTCTTTTTTTTTTAGTTTTCTTTTGCATTATCCTCGCTCACCACATCGCCATCGCCATCGCCATCGCTTTTTCCAGGAAAGCCCTTTTCCTTTAAGGACGCATTTTTACTTGTGTCGTTGTGTCTGTGTTGCATTATAAAGACTGTGTGGACTGGTTCAGTTCAAGACATGATTTTCTTAATTATTTGTTGTACCGTAGCCGAAGAATGTGTGCTAAATTTATATTGCTTGCCAACGAAGGATAATGGACCATGATCCATGACCCACGAGCTACGAGTCTTAGGTACAGTAACAAATCCCTTTTCATTTTCAGGTTTATGCTGCGTACATTCAGGTAATGTGGGAAGTACATCAAATTAATAGAGAAGACGAGTCTTATGTCTTTGTTTTAGAATTTTGGTTGGGGTGTTTTACGTTGGCGGAGTTGTTGCCTTTGTCATTACTTATTTCGTCAACAGATACCTACATAGATGAATCTTTAAAGTTAATTAAATCATTTCATGTTTTATATAGTTGTATGTGCAATGTGCATATGTGGCCATTTATGTGTTGTATTCAATTTTAGGAACGTATGATAACATTGCCCAGAACTTATCTTGATCCAATCAAACTCAAAAAAAGAAAGCATTTTCAACGAGGAAAGGACCTTAATTTTGTCCTTCCACGTCCAAAACAAATTGGCTAGCTTTAAGAAACGTTAAACATATTTAAGGACCAGGTGGTTTGGGAAAACCTCCAACGCATTCTATTCATCCAGAAGTATTTCAAACCAAAGTTGGGTCCACAAAAATTCAGCCATTATGTTCCCTAATTCGGTGAAAATAATTTAGAAAACTATTAATGGGCATGTTTTAAGACATAGGTAATTATATGACATAGAGTGAAGTTACCTTACATAAAGTCAAAAAATAGCCATGTCTTTCGGCAATGACATTAGTCCGCGGAGGCGGAACGCGGGTGTTAAAACTCTTTTGGCTTCTTCGTAATAATTTTCATTGAAATATCACAAAATTTTACATATTTACAATAGATATTGCGATGCAAGCCTTCCTCTCTTTGCCGCATACAAGTTTTACCTTGCATACGTTTCCGGCAAGGAATCAATACTTCAAGGAAAGGAAATATAGCTGCAAATACTCACTCCTATTTCATTTACAACCATTTCCCTGCCATTCATATTGTTCCCGGGTTGCCACGCGGAGGCGGAGAATAGGCACATCTATGCCCTCTCAAGTTCCAACTTCCATCTCAACCACATTCATGATTGGATAGAAGCCAGTTTCCAAATATCGACAATGCTAAGCCCGGCAGCTACCCCAAAGACGAAGAGGTGCCGCAGCCTCTACGCTCCAAGGATCTGCACGGAACAGAAGAAGTATTGCGATCTATATTTGCAACCTTGGCTAAGCTAAGTTCAAAACACTTAATAGGGTCATAGTTCAACCCCCACATATACATACAATCAAACAATTAAACCAAAAATTTAGGATTGTGAATTTTAAAAATTCGCACGAAAAAATTATTCACTATATCTATATAATTCCGCGGGCATTATTTCACTCCACCGTACTTTAAAGAAAGTTATGCATTCGTCGAAAAAAAAAGTTTTGAGATAACAATCAAACATGACATTGCGACGATAGCGAAGTCGAAAAAAGATGGTCTAAAAATTCTGCCTCTTTATGTCTGTCTGTCTGTCTGTAGGTTTGTATAGACATTGCTTCAAACTTGTATATAGAGTTTTTTAGGTATTGTACAGGCGGGAAATAGATTTTTTTAGCTCAACAAATAACGGTACCTGCCAATCGTTACGTTAAAGCTTATTTTTCTCGAAAACGGCTTTAACGACTTTGATTTTAAAAAATCAGTTAAGTTTTTTAGGTATGACCAATCATATGGCTGAAAAAAAAATTAAAATGTTTAAAACCGTACCTACTTTCCATAGGACCGTTTTTTTTTCTCCCGACTATCTCGAAAACGGCTCAACCGATTCTTTCAAAATTGTACATATACAGTGGTGGCCAAAATAATAAGAGTGAAGACTTTTTGCTACATTTTTTTCTTAAAGTGCTTAATTTTTTAAAATAAGGTTTTAAAATAATAACGAACATCGTTCAATAGTATTATTTCCAACTGTTTATGTCGTTTTTACTTGCGATTATAGGTACTATAAGGCAAGTTATGCATTCGTCGAAAAAAAAAGTTTTGAGAAACAAACATGACATTACGATGATAGCGAAGACGAAAAAAGATGGTCTAAAAATTCTGTCCGTCTGTATGTCTGTCTGTCTGTATGTAGACCTACAGCCCAAACGGGTGGGCCGAATTGCTTCAAACTTGGTATATAGACTTTTTTAGGTATTGTACAGAGGGGAAATTGAAATTTTATTTTTTAGCTCAAAAAATAACGGTACCTGCCATTCAACCGTTATTTTAAAGCTTATTTTTTCTCAAAAACGGCTCTAACGATTTTTATTTTTAAAAATCAGTGTTGCTTTTTAGGTACGACCAATCATATGGCTGAAAAAAAAGTTTTAAAAAATGGCTAAGAACGGTACTTCCCATAGGACCGTTTTTTTGCTTTCGACTAACTCGAAAACGACTAAACCGATTCTTTCGAAATTTCACACACATATAGCTGTAGATAGCTCAATTTGTATTGCATACCAATATTTTTGAAAAATATTTTTTTGTCTTTTTAAAAGCATTTTTTTTAAGAAAATTTAAAAAATTAATATTTTGAAAACTGCTAATTAAATTTTTTTCTAAAATTTTTAAATAAATGTATTTGCTGAATACCTATGAACTGGCGTTGTTGAATTTTTTTTGAAAATTTTTTTCAAAAAAAACTTTTTTTCTCAAAAACCGCTCCACAGATTTTTTAAAAATTTATTCTCATAAATTCAAATTTATAAAAGAAATAAAATGGCGTACTTTTTTCAGCTCAAATTAGTTTCAGTATTTATTTAAGAATTTTGAAAAATTTATTTTTATCAAAATCTCAAGCCCCAAGACCACTGTCACACATCAGAGCAAGTTCGTGCGACCCAGTCGTGCATTTTATTTTTTTAAACAAAAAGATAGTGCATAAAGAAAAAATATGAAGGAAACTATACTCAGATACTTTTTTTCTGGCAAAAAAAAATAAGAGTGCATAACCTTTTTTCTGAAAATCATAAAAAAAAAGTAGTTTCAATTAACTTTATCAAGAATATTAGTAAATGGTCCGCCTAAGGGCTTCAGTACTTGGTTGCGAAGCCTTTGTTTTTAAGGACTGCTTCACATCTTCTTGGCATAAAGTTTATTACTTTTTGGCATGTTTAAACTGGTGTTGCGTACCATTGTTCTTGGATTTCTTTCCACAATGGCTTTAGATTTGTGGTTTTCTTACATGAAACTCTATTTTTCAGATCTTTCCAAAGATTGTCTATAGGGTTAAGATCAGGCGATTGTGAAGGTTATTGCAAGACTGTTACATTGTTTTGTTCAAATCACCTTGTCACGACCTTAGCAGTGTGTTTGGGATCATTATCTTGTTGGAATATCCACACTAACAGCATATTATCTTCTGCATATAACGTCTTCCAATGTTTGGAGATACGTTTCCTTCGTCATAATTTCTTTTATCCAAAAGATAGGACCTACTCCAGCATAAGAAAAACAACCCCAAATTTTGATATTACCGCCGCCGCGCCGTGCTTTACCGCCTTAATTGTGTTCGTAGGATTCAGCTCTTCGTTCTTCTTCCTTCTTACGTAAACGCGCCAATCAGATCCAAACAAATTTATTTTGGTTTCGTCGCTATACAAAATATTTTTCTAGTTTCTTGGATTCCCTGATGGCTGGTTCAAGATTGCGAATTGATTCCTTTGCTGAATGTTTTTTTTTGCTTAGCAATGGAACTTTCCTAGCTATTCTTCCATGCAAATCTAGCTCCTGCAAACGAGGGCGAATAGTTCGGGAGCTTATATCCAACGATAAATTTGTTTTTATGATGGGTGATGTTACAAATGGATCCTTAAGAGCTGCTCTAACCATCTTTCTGTCAAGTGTTGGTGAAGTTTTCTTTGGCCGCCATCTCGTTTCTGTCGGTTTTTCTGTTTTCTTTCGGTTCCTTAACACTCTGGCCACAACACAGGGATAACGATGAAGTGTACTTGCAATAAAATCATAACTGTTACCTTCATCTCTTAGTTGCAAAATCAAACGGCGCGGCGTTCTTCCTCCGAACAATGCTTCGCGCGTGCCATTTTTTAACTTTCGCAACTAAAACAATTTTTTGACGTGATAACGTCTAATAAATCGGTTTGGAATATATGGGCAGCACGCACGAAAAAATGTCACAGTCACATTCACAGTCACAGTCACAGTCACAGTCACAGTCACACTGACGTTACCTAGCTGCTTTGATAGCCTAGAAAGTCGTTAAAGTGGGGTGTTGGGTGGTTGGTTGGTTGTGGTGGGAGTGTGTGTGGGGCAGGCGGGGGGGGGGGGGGGGGGGGGTAGTGTCGGGTAGAGGAAAAATTGTCAAAAATGGTGGGTGGTTGTAGCTGGTTTGGGTGGTGAGACAAAAATTGTCAAAACTAATGGGTGGTTCCTTGGTAGCTGTAGGTGGGATGGGTGTTTGGTGTTGGGGAGATTTGGTATGATTGGGGGGGGGGGTGAATTGGCAAATATGGTGGGTGGTTGGTTGGGGGTTGTAGGTGGTTTGATTTGGAGTAAGTGGTTGAATTTGGTGCAGGGGGGGAATTGTCACAAATAGTGGGTGGGTGATTGGTGGTGGTTAGGAAGGGCTGGCTTTATTGTGTGGGGGAGGAGGAACAAATGTTCAAAAATGGTGGGCTGCTGGTTGGTGGTTGTATTTGGGTTGGTTGGTTGGTATTTTGGTTAAAGGGTGAACAAAAAATGTCACAAATGGTGGGTATTTGATTAACTGTTGTAGGCGGGGTGGGCGGTTTGCAGTGGGGTGGAAAGAGGGTGATTAGGTGTACAGGGAATTGTCAAAAATGTTGGGTGGTTGGTTGGTGGCTGTAGGTGACATGGGTGGTTGGTGTTGGAAGATTTGGTAGGGGGTGAGGCAAAAATTCTCAAAAATAATTTGTGGTTGGTTGGTTGTTTTAGGTGGGGTGGGTGGTTGATTTGATGAGGGGCGATGAAGAAATTGTCATATAATATAATTGTCAAAAATGGTGGGTGAGTAACAGGTGGTTGTAGGTGGAGAGGGTGGTTGAATTTGGTGTAGAGGCGGGGGGGGGGTGAATTATCAAAAATAGTGGGTGGTTGGTTGTATGTGGGGTGGGTGATTGGTAGTGGTTAGGAAGGGGGAGATTTATTTTGTGAGGGAGGAGGAAACAATTTTCAAAAACGGCGGGCTGTTGGTTGGTAGTTGTATGTGGGGGTGGTAGGTTGGTGTTTGGGTTAAGGGGTGAAAAAAATTCAAAAATGGTACGTGGCTGTAGGTGGGCTGGGTATTTGGTGGTTGGAGAGATACAACCTACACATGAACTGTTTTACTTACTGTTTATCACGTAAAATTATCGTCCGTAAACCGACTTTACAGACAACCAAGTTTTTTTATTTTAACTAACACACTTAAATTAATAATAAGAAATGAAGAAAGAAATAAAATAATATTCCATTAAAAATACAAAACTTACTGTGCGCTTTTATTATTTTGTCTGATGAAAAAATGGATTTTGTGAATGAAGTTAACGGTGCTTTGAAAGTACTCATGGAAATTTTCCAATGACTCTTAAAATCTTTGAGAACAAAGGCAGAAATAATAAGTACATTTGTTTTTTTAATTTTTACAGTTGTTATGGTATGAATTTATGAATTGAAGAAAATTTGTAGATTCACTCTTATTATTTTGGCCACCACTGTATATGGGTGTAGGTAGCTTAATTTATACTGCATACATACCAATATTTTTCAAAAATACTTTTTGTACTTTAAAAGCATTTTTTAATTTTTTTTTAAATTAATATTTTGAAAACTGCATAAAAATTATTAATAAATGTATTTGTGGAATACCTATGAATTGGCGTTTTCGAATCTTTTTTCAAAAATATTTTTAAGAAGTTTTCCAAAAAAAACTTTTTTTCTCAAAAACCGCTCCACAAAAAAAAATTAAATTCACCCAAGAAATAAAATGGCGTACTTTTTCTTCAGCACAAATCAGTTTAAGTATTTATTTAAGAATTTCGGACAATTTATTTTTATCAAAATCTCAAGCCCCAAGACCACTGTCACACATTAGAGCACGTTCGTGCGACCCAGTCATGCATTTTATTTTTATGTGTATGCGTCCGATCCACGCAGTTAGCCGCTGTCCAGTTCCAGAAACAAAATTCTTCTTTAGCAGACAGGAAAAAAACCAATAACATTAATTTTGTGTTCAATATCTGCCAAAAAAGGCGTGTGCTACGCCCAAAGTTTAGTGTTTTAATGTCAAGGCAACTACTGTGTAGTTAGTTATTCAATTTTAAGCTTGCAGTTCGATTTGAGAAAAACAATACATAACTTGAATTTTTAAAAATTAGATTTTGAATGGGAATAACGATAATGGGTGTATATTTAACAATTCTTGAACCACATGCTGCTATGTAACCAAGGAATACAAACCGAAGTGTTCATCTTATTACTTCAAAACTGCGACCGATAGTATAAAAACAATGAAAAATTAATGCAAATTACGACTTTTGACGGACGGACGCCCCTTAAAAATGGACGAGTCTTACAAAATTGTTAAAAAAATTTAAAGCATTAACTGATTTTAAAACTACGTTTTTTGTTCTTTCGAGAAAAGAGGGCGTAAGCCACGCCCAAAATTCAATAATTTCTTTTCATACACAAGCTTCTTAGTTTTGACTAACAGACGCACAAATTTGGGCTTGTGGATTCATTATAAATACCGTTCATTTGAAAAAACAATTTTTCTATAGTTTCTAATGAAAATTGGGCGTCAGCCACACCCAAAATCTTTTTTTTTCATACACAAGATGTTAATGTACACGTCATACCCACAAATTTTAATGTTTTTCGCTCTAATGTAAGCATTGTTATTTTATAAAAACGAAATTGTCGGTTTTGTATGAAAAGTGGGCGTTAGCCACGCCCAAACTGAAAAACATATTTTTATTTAATTCATATAAAATATTAGCGTTGTGCTTTTATCGTAACTGTACAAAAAACACAAATTAATTTTGCCAAATAGAGGTTGTTGAACAATAAGGGCGTGTTTGAGGGCAGATTTTACCGGTTCAAGAACTTAGCCTTAGGGGCCAGTTATAGCGATACGGAAAACCAAACCGAAAAAAATTTCAAATGGAACATTTTGTATAATATAATCAGATTTAAAACACAAATGCTGCACTGATCGATGGCAACCAACTCAGAGAATCTATTTTGCAAATAAAAATTTGAATTGAACTTGTACTTTTTGTTAAAAACGAAATTTATTATTTTTCTTTTATACGTATAACAGAAAAATAAATAAATACATTTTTAACAAAAAGTATTTGATCATTTAAAATTATTATGAACAAAAAACATTCTCTGAATTGATTGCCATCGATCAGTGTAGCATTTGTCTTAAAAATCGAATCAGAACATACAAAATTTACCATTTGAAAATGTTTTCGGTTTGGTTTTCTGTATCGCTATAACAGGCCCCTTACTGTTGAACCAAAGATTATATGTACCTAATTTCACACATTGCGACCTAATAAAGAGTAAACATACGGACGGACGGACATGGCTTATTCGAATAGGCTTTTGATTCTGAGCCAGAATATATATATGCTTTTTTATACCTAACGGTATTATTTCTCTATGTTACAAACTTCACACAAAAATAGTAACTGACTCACTCACTGACTGACAGATCATCAAAATTATGGAGCACTTCCCGTCACCGCCGAACCTTGAAATTTTGCACAGTGATTAACCTAGCGATACATACAAAGAATAAAATCGAAAATTTTAGATTTTCAATTCAAGGGGCATGGTATCCACCCATTTATTCTGAAATGTTATCAAATACTCGGAGCGCTTCTAATAGTCGTAGAATCTTGAAACTTGGCAAAGTGGTAGACCTTTTGATACATGCAAAGGGAAAATTAAAAAAAAAATGGATTTTCCATTCAGGGGGCGTGGTATCCGGCCGTTTTCAAAAAAATTTCTAATTATCGTAGAAACTTGAAGTTCGGCAGAATGGCAGAACTTGTGTTGCATACCAATGAAATTATCTAGTTTGATGTTTTCGGTTCAGGGGGCGTGGTAACCACCCAATTAGTCGAAAATGGTATCAAATTTATGGAGCACTTCTTCTCATCTTAGAATCTTGAAATTTGGTATAGTGGTCAGACTTGTGATGCATACAAAGAAAACATTCTAAAGTTTAGGATTTTCCATTCAGAGGGCGTGGCAGCCACCCACTAAAAAAATTCACTTCTAACTTTTGTAAAAATTTGAAATTTGGGAAGGTGGTAGAGTTTGTATTGCATTTAAACGAAAAAATTAAAAATGCTATATTTATTATTCAAGAGGTGTGGTATCCGCCCATTGAGTCGGATATGTTATCAAATTGATAGAGTAGGTACTTCATATGTTTGTAAAATCTTTAGATTTGAAAAAGCGGTAGTAGACTTTTAGATGAATAGAAGGAAAAAACTAAAACTACAGTGCATTCTCGATTATCGCAACTAATTAAAACAAGGGTGGTTGCAATGACCGAGGTTGTTGCAATTACCAAGTAAATTTTGTTTAAACTTAATTCTAGATGCAAAGCGACAATCGAAAAAAACAGCACTTATAAAATAAGTTAATTCATTAAGATATTAAGATATTATTTTTTGTTTGTCTTATGTCATGTATATTTTTATTTCTCTACCGATTCGGATACCATGAACACAATCAATGCTCCGATCTGAACATTCCTGCGATCGGAGGATTCTCCGAACGGATACCATGATAAGGGGGATTATTTTTAGTTCTCTTTATAGCAATAGTTATTTTCTTTGGATACAATATACGAGTACCTACCCATTTCCCATTCTATAGAATAGGGTATCACTATCGCTGGTGTTGACATGCGACTCGCGTAGGTAGATACGATAGCCTCATGAAAGATGTTGAAAGAGGTTACATGATAGCGCGTCGCGTCGCCTTGTCTTAGTCTTAGGACTTTCTCGTCATAAAATAAGTCGGTGGTGTTCTTACCAACCTTGGCGGAGCAGCACGCATAGTAGGTACAATCGAAGGGACCAGGGAGAGTAGGTCCTCAATCCTTTTTCTGTACTTGTCGTGGGGGTCAGTATTTATGCCTTTGGAGGATCTAGGTATGGCCGGCAGTTAAAGCATTATTCGTGAACAATATCAGCGAAATCATGGCTAAAAAGAACATTTTCAGTTGGGATTGGGAAACAAATAAATAAGTAAGTATACCTACTTTCAAAGGTAACACATTGTTTGCAACTTGCGATCCAAAAGCAAGTAGTTTGGATTACTGACCGGTTCATTATATACCGTAATAACGGGAAAACCCGAAGCAAGGATTTGATTATCGGAATTTTCAAAAAGAACACTTTACAAAAGGGCCTTGGTTAAAATTTCAAACTTGTCTAATATTTTAGAAGTATTTAGAATTAAATAATCTGAATATGTCCATTATTTGCAGTGTCACACATTTTTGTAGGTACATGGAAGGATAATAATGCACACCTGCCTTTAGGATAAGGATTGCAAGCGACTGTTATTCGTTGTTCCTAGTAACCTTTTCATTCTAAAACAACTTGCTTGTAATCCCATAAAGAAGGTAAAGAGATATGTACCTTCATTTATTTTTTGCGACCAGAAATTCAAAACAAAACATCATCTACTCTGCTCTTTGAATAAGCTTAAAATCCTTACACGGCCACCTACAGCTAAATGCTATACGACATGCCCTGCCCATGGCCATCCATCAATGCGCCGCCATTGTTGATTGTTTAAACACCGGATGGATGGTGCAAAAAAAAAACTGCATCTGTTTTCAAAAATTCTCAGTAGGTTAGGTAGGTATACCACAGGGCAGGCAATAAACCGAGCTAAAATTTCAAAAAAAAAAAAAACCTGAATGGGAATACCTTTTCGAATAGCCTATTTCAGAAATCCAATAGATAAACGGCAAATAGGTCGGTTTTCCTTTCTTTTCCTCTTTGCTTTGAGCATTCTTTTCATGTTGTTCAGGTTCAGATTATAATTTTCTTTTTATTTAATAAATTCAAACTTGTTAACCGACGAAGACGACCTACGTGCGGATCCTTTCGTTGTTGTTCGTCTATTTCTAATCTAAAGAGGTGTGATGCCCGGTGTGCGATGCATTTATTTTACTATCCCTGTTTAGAAATAATTGAACACAGGTATAAATGCAGTTGGATAGGGTTCTAAGAAAGTCCTATGCTTCTTCATGAACGAGTTGCAACTCGACAACTAAACCCAGAAATATCCTTTTTTTTTAAATAATGAGATGCATTATGCGAAAAGGTAGGTTTTTTTGTTAATTAATTTGAAAGTTTCAAGGACTGGAGCCATCTGGTTTTCAGTGCTTGACTTGTCCTTCGTGTGTATTATGAATACTTTAAGAAAAAAAAAAATTGAAAACTGGCACCTTTCAAGTAACGTTTTTTTTTAAATTTTGGATTTGCTCGAAAACGGATCAAACGATTTTGATTAAACTCAAAATTTAACAGATCATTTTTGATAACACTGCGTTTTAACTTTTTGACTTAAATAGTCATTACGAATATTTATTTATTTATTTATTTATTTATTTAATTCGTTATATACTAACGTGAACAAACTTATTCTAATTACATAATACTTATAAACTAAGACAACTGTTCTAAGCTGTTAAATATCAAATTTTTAATTCTTATACATTTTAGGTTATCATTTACAGAGTCTATACAAAAATACAATTTATTAGTTTGATCTACTAAATATATGGCAAAGTGATTGCTGTAGTCTGATACTTGTGCGACTAAAACTGAAGTTTAAACGACCAAGAACCGATGGAGATGATTGAACCATTAATAATTCCAACAATAAAACAAAATTGCAAGTACTTCCTATGATTAGTTAGTGAAGGAAGGCTTATTAAAGCGAGTCTTTTGAGAATAAGAAGGAAGAGTATTATGATGTGACCATGGAAGAAAACGAAGGCAGAAGCGCGAAAATCTTCTCTGAACTGCTTCAAGTCTTGTTGTATGAATGGAGTAGTGAGGTGCCCACACCACACAACCATATTCTAAGATTGGTCTCACAAATGAAACCAAAAGAATCTTGAGAACATATGGGTCGCGGAATTCGCGGCCGAATCTCTTAATGAATCCTAGGACTTTATTAGCTTTTTTAACTATATAATTAAAATGATTAATAAAAGTTAACTTAGGGTCAAGAATAACTCCTAAGTCAGAAAACAAGGAGACTTTACTAAGAGGACATAAGTCGAACGTATAGTTAAAAACAAACGGAGATTTTTTGCGTGTAAAACTCATGGCCTTACACTTGTCAACATTTAAGACAAGACGATTTATATTGCACCATTCCCTAAATATTACCAAGTCCTCTTGCAACAGCAAGCAGTCAGAAGTAGATTTAATTCTTTTGAAAAGTTTAATGTCATCAGAATAAATAAGAACGGACGAATTTTTTATAATCGAAACCAAGTCATTTATGAATAAAACAAATAAAATTGGACCTAAATGGCTGCCTTGAGGGACACCAGAATCAACAACAAATTGGTTCGAATACTCATTACGAAACACAATACTATATAGTCTATTTTTTAAATACGATGAGATCCAATTTATAAAATTGCTGTTAAAGCCTTGATTGCTTAACTTTAAAATTAAAGTGCGATGACACAACTTGTCAAAGGCCTTACTAAAGTCGGTAAACACACAATCGACTTGTTCACGTTTTTCAAAAACATCTAAACAAAAGGACGTAAAGTTAAATAAATAAGTAAAGGTAGACTTTTTTTTGACAAATCCATGTTGGTTTTCACATATAATTGAAGAACAGTGAAAGGAAAGAATACTACATACAATCAAACATCAAACAGTTTTGGTATCACAGATAATTTTGCAATAGGTCTGTAGTTCATTATTAAATTTTTGGGACCTTTCTTGTGAACAGGTGTAATGAATGCACTTTTCCAGATATTGGGAAAAAGCGAACTTTTTAAGGACTTATTAAAGAGAACACATAACGGGTATGATAAATAAGCAACACATTTCTTAAAATAAACGATGGAATACCATCAGGTCCTGAACTGAAACACTCATCCAATGACATGATATTTTGTGCTACGGTGTCTTTACTTATTTCAAAACTAATTGAATTCAGGTGAGGGTAACTTGGCTCAGAAGTAGAGAAATTGGAGGTGTTGTCATAGATTACATCTTCAAAAGCTTCCTTGAAGTAGTTTGCAAACATGTTAGCAATAATTTTAGGTTCATGACTAGTTGACGACGAATTTGACATAGAGTTTGGGTAAGCACTTGATTTTCTTTTGCAGTTAACAAACTTCCAGAAACTATCTGGATTTGATTTCAGATCACATTCTATTTTACGAATATAATTTTCATATAAGGAATCTGAGTATTCTGTGAAAAGTTGTTTTAGAATTAAGAAAATTCTACCATCTTCATCCGTTCTTGTCCTATTGTATTTTACCCATGCTTTGTTTCTTTTATTTTGTAATATCTGGTATAAATGGCCATAAGAGTTCACAGCGGCTTGATTAAATTGACTCCAATCTTTTTTGGCATAGTTCCTCATAGATTTGTATAGGATGGCATTGCAATTCTTTAACTAAAACCTTTTTAAGACTCCCATACAACGAGCCATTTAGTTTTCGCCAAATTTTTTTGGTTTTCGAGGCTCTTATGATTTTGGTCTTAACAGCTTTTTTCAAATGGCCATAAGTTAGCAACGGTTGTACCGAATTCAAAAATTGTCAAAAATTGTGGATGGTTGGTTGGTGGTGTCGGGTTGGCTGGATGGTTGGTGAGTGCGGGGGGTACTGTCAAAAATGGTGGGTAGTTGGTTGGAGGGAAAAGTTGACTAAAATGGTGGGTGGTTGGTTGTAGGTGGGGTGGGTGGTTTCTATTGGGGGGTTAATGTTGGGAAGTTGGTGTGGGGGGTTGATAGGGTATCGTTACAGTTACTATGCATGCGAGATATAAGCTCGTTTTATGAATAATTTGGTAGTTAAAAATGGTGGGTGGTTGGTCACTGGTGGGGGAATTGTTTAAAGGGGAGGAAAAAAATGAAAAGAATAGTAGGTGGGATGGGTAGTTACGGATTGGGGATTTGGTGTGGAGGGATGGGAAAAAATGTTCAAAAATGGTGGGTGGTTGGTTGGGAGTTGAGGGTTGGTAGGAAGGGTGTGGGGGAATTAGATTTTCCATTCTTTTCACCAATCAGAAAAATTTTTTTCGATGTAGTGTTCAATGGTTAGTTGGGGGCCTTGTGCGGGATTGGAAATTTGAAAAAAATTTTAAAAATTGGCGGGTGGTTGGTTTGTGGATAAAGGTTGTGTTGGGTGGGTGTGGGGTTGTTTTTGAGGAGGGTGTTGGGGGGTGGTTGAAACAAAATTTACAAAAATGGTGTGTAAGTGTGGTAATTGGTTGTAGGTGGGGTGGGTTTTGGTGTGGGGAGGGGGGGTGGATGGTGGATGTTTGGTTGGTGGTTGTATATGGGCTACGTGTACGGTGGTGGAGGGAGGCTTGGTTTTGGGGGGAGGGGGCAATCGACAAAAATGGAAGGTGGTTGACTGGTGGTTGCAAGTGGATTGGGTATGTTGGGGAAAATGTTGTTTCTATTTATAAATGAATATAACCTGTAATAATTGTTATTTTAATAAAATAATAAGACAATACATATATTGATTTTATTAACGAAACACAAACATTTTAAAAATTATTTCACTTCATATTTTCTTTGATGATTTTTAAAAATTATGAATTTTAATGTAAGTCAATTTTTCACATCTGCCGGGCATCCCGTGAAGGCTATTTCTTTTTACTTGCTCTATAGGGCAGGTATTGGTTTCGTGCAGAAATACAAAATCGAGGTTTTAATCAAACATGACATTACGATGATAGAGAAGCCCAAAAAAGTGGTTTTCGCCATACCGTCCGTCGGTCTGTCTGTACGTCTGTGCGGATGTGCGCTTTTTCACGTCATGCTACAGCCTAAACGGCTTGACGGATTTTCTTCAAACTTGGTATATAGCAGTTTGAAGAAAAACCATTGTCGAGGTTTTTTTTATTTTGTTTTAGCCCGGCTCAAACTGGTACCTTTCAAGTAACGGTTTTTTTCATTTTGGATTTGCTCGAAAACGGCTCTAACGATTTTGATTAAACTTAGAATTTAACTTACCTAAGATATTTCTAACAAAATAGCGTTTTTTGTTTTTTTCTTAAATGTTCGTAACGAAAATCAGGTTTAAACGGCTTTTTTCAAATGGCCATAAGTTCGCAACGGCTTGATTGAATTGACTCAAACTTCTTTTGGCATCGTTTTTTTATAGCGTTCTATAGGATGGCTTTGTACATTTTTCAGTGAAGCCTTTCTAAATGGTAGCTCTCATACAACGAGCCGTTCAGTTTTAGCCAACTTTTTTAGGTTTTTTTCTAATTTTCTCAAAAATGTCTCTAAATTTGGTGTAATATATTCTTTTAGTGTTCTTAAGAGAACTACATTTTTATTTTTTTGGCAAAAAATGCTAATAACGGAGATCTGGTCTTAACGTTTTTTTTTTCAAAAGGCCATAAGTTGTCAACGGTTGTATCGAATTCAATCAAACTTTGTTTGGTATAGTTCCTTACAACTCTCATTGCGTTACGTTACTCTTTTTTAAATGGTGGCTCCCATACAAAGAGCCACTATATTTTGGCCATTTTTTTCTAATTTACTCAAAAAAGGCTCTACCAATTTTTATTAAATTTTGTATGTAATATAAATTTTTTGAAGGAAACTGCATAAAAGGTTTTGGCTACAAATGATAATACCGAACATTTGTTTAATCAATTTTATTAATTTGGCCATAAGCGTACCTACATTTATATCATTTAAAGCACCCAAAAGATTACATCTAAATTTGAAATTTGACATACTAAAGGTTTCTTAACGTAAACTTCTCTATATCGGGTTTTCCAGTTTTAGCCAATTTTTTTTCCCCAATTTTTTCAAACATGAGTTCCTCATATTGCTCGAAAACTTTGTTTTCAAAGTACTATTGCACCCACAGAACAAATAGGTACGTGCGACCCAGTCGTGCATTTTATTTAGTATAGTAGTTCCTTAGAACTTCCTATTAGATTTGATTTTGAAATATTTGTAAAAGTTCAGGGAAGTTTTAAACAATGGAAATATTAAACTTCTGTAAACCAGTTTGTTACAAATGCATTTTAAGTGCATTTTTTCATAGCCATGTCCGTTCGTCCGTCCGTCCTAATGTATACTCTCTAGAGGTCGCAATTTTTGAGCTAGAAAGCTAAAAATTGGTATATTTAATCTTTGGCTGAAGAGTAAGGCTAAGTTCTTGAACCGGTAAAATCGGCGAACAAAAACCCCCACAATCGCCATTTTTGTTGCGATAGAATCACAACACTGAAATTTTGCACACGCAAGCTTTAGCCAATTAAACCACTTAAATAAAAATATTTCAGTTTGGGCGTGGCTGACGCCCACTTTTCATTGGAAACTTTAAAAAAAATAGTTTTTGCAAATAAACGGTACTTATAATGAACCACAGACCTAAAATTTGTGCCTCTCTTAGTCAAAACAAAGAATCTTGTGTATACAAAAAAAAATTAATCTCGGGAGAGGCTTACGCCCACTTTTAAGGAAAGCACAAAAAACATAGTTTTAAAAATTTAAGGTACGAATATTCAACTTAAACCGTTTTTTCGTTCGTTATATGAAAAATTTATCTTTATACATACATATATTATTTTTTGGGTAGTTTTTTTTTAATACGCTTACTTTTAAGGACGTGATTTTTATAAAATATGTACCCTTATTCGGGTAAGATCGTTAAGAAACTATTCAGCTGTAGTTTTACACATATACCTAACAATTGACTACGATCAAAGCTCAGTTAGTGCTTTGAATTTTTTTTGTAAATTTTCAGGACACGCCCACTTTTAAGGGGCGTATCTAACAGTTCATTGCAAACGAACTGTAGCTCTCGCTTATGTTTCTAATGAAAATTTGAAATAGTTTGTAACGCAAACCAATTTGTAACAATTATTTACTCCGTGTTAAAATTTTAGCGTTTTGTTAAAAATTTTAATAGCGGCACTTTATTTTTACTTTTAATGAATGTTTAAAATAATAAATAAAAACTTACATGCTCTTTATAGATTTACGGTTAAAATACTTCAGGCCCTCAAACTCCTCAAATCTTTAGCCAGCTCAAACTCTTTATGGCAGTCTTCAAGTTTCTATATATCAGGCACTAGTTCGATGCAGCACCTCTACATAACCCTGGATCACTCCATTGATGATGTGATTATTGGTTCCGACGATTAAAATTGTTTACAGTCAATTACTATACTACGAAGGTTATTCCAAGAAAAAATAAAGACTTCTGAAAAAATGGAAGGGAAAGAATGTGTGAATTTGATTAACCCATATTTTAAACCAAATTTATAGGCATTTGGAGTATGAGGGTCCTTACTTTTTAAGGCATAGCTTCATAAAAACATCAACTATGAGTAAGAGAAATTCATCAACCAAGGTTTCTTCCAATTTCGAGCATGCAAATAAACAAGGCAAATGAATCCGTGTCATATCCCTTAAGATAAGAAGAGGGACTACGTCGTTCATATAGCTATGCAGTTGTAATCTGGATCTATCATATAGGAATTTAAGTAATATAAAAAAATTATTGAATAATGACGATAAGTTTGTTGCGCTTACGTTTGATGAACCCAAAAAACTGAATACAAAATTTGTAAAATAGTACGCAAAGCAACAAGTTAGGATAAACGGGCTACATTTTGAGCTGATTCAAATTCCATTAGACAAATCACACAGTCCAATCGATAAGTACTTTTAGGTGGAAATAGGTTGGAAGTTTTGGGTTTTTGTTTAGGGATTGTTAATTACCATTTTGATTAGTTTCTGACCTAGCGAGCCCTATGGGAAAAGAGGACGGGGGGGGGGACTGCAAAATGCTAAGGTTTTCCCGTAATAACTTTTTTATCCTTACGTCCTACGCAAAAGCATATAAAACTTTTATGTGGAAGATGTCAAAAGTTTTGGATTTTAAAGAGGAACCATAATTACAACATTTCATGATTTCGGGTATATCCGAAGAAACAAGGTGGAATTTTTTTGGCAAATTTTGAAAAATTATCTGTTTTTCGAAGCGCGATTTCTCGGTAACAAAATGGTAGGAAATTAAACGTTCTACAAAAAACCGGATATGCTTTTGCTGTAGGACGTAAGGAACAAAAGTTCTTGAGGGAAACCCGGAGCAAGATCGAAAATTTTGCAGTTTTCCAATCGATTCAAAACGTGCGAGGATGGTTTTCAAGAAATGTTTACAAAGGAAAGAAAAACAGCGATCGCGAGGTTGTACACATCTACACATAAATAATAAAGTGCACGACTAGGTTGGATGAACTTGCTCTAATGTGTGAGAGTGGTCTTGGGGTTTGAGATTTTGGAAAAAAACAGGGAAAAAATGAAATAAAATTTTATTGATCACTTAAATTTCTAGTTAAAGCGTTTTTTGGAAAAAATTAAGTAAGCCATCTGTTTAGAATTTTAAGAATTTTTTTTTTTTTTTTCAAAATCGTTCGACCAGGTTTTTTAAAAACTTTTCGAAAATATATTTCAAATTTTGTTGAGTATTCCAACTTCTAGCACTTTGTAGTTTTTATCAAAACAATAAAATTAAAAAAAAAAGATTAAACCATTTTTGAAAAAAAAAATTTTTTGGAAAAATTTAAGAATACATATTATTTCCCCTTATAAAAGGGCTTCTACATTAAAAATTTCATTGATATTCGTCAAGTGGTTAAAAATCTGATTTAAAAAACCAGTTCTATGGGAGGTAAGGTACCGTTATAAAACTTTTCCTGAAAAAATCTATTCCAACCAAAACATAAAATTGCACAGAAAACACTATTCAGAAGGTTTTATCAAAATCATAGGAGCCGTTTTTAAGAAAAATTAATTTTTCACTAAAAATCGTATGGCAGGTACCGTTAGTTTTATAGCTAGAATGCTAATTCCAAAAACGCCTGTGTAGGACGTAAAAATAATACTATCTACCAAGTTTGAAGCAAATCGGTCCAGCCGTTTAGGCTGTAGATAGACAGACAGATAGACAGATAGAATTGTCGAACCCACTTTTTTCGACTTCTCTATCATCGTAATGTCATGTTTGATTGTTAGATTGTTTTTTACGAATGCATAACTTGCCTTATAGCACCTATAATCGCAAGTAAAAATGAAGTGTCTGTTTGTAATTTCAAAATACAGCGGACGCTCAGAAATTAGAACCACTTTGTTCCTGAGATAATTCTAATTTCCGAAATATTCAAATTTCTGGACTTTTTTTTTATTCGCTGGTATAGTAAAAAAACGAGTGAAACCACATTCACAATTTATTATTTTCACACAAATCTCTTTTATTAATAAACAATTAATCTTTTTGTAGCATATATTCAGTAATGCTTGTTTGTTTTTTTGGTTTAATTAACCTTGATACAACGATTTCGTTACGGAGGGTGAAACGATTGGTAATTCTTGATAGGAGTTGGAAACAACATCTAATACCGCTTCTTTCTGAAGATGATGGCAGACATTTTCACATTAAAATCTAAAGCTAAACGATTCCCTTGTACGCCTTCATCAAAATTTTTTAAAATCTTTACTTTGGTTTCCAAAGACAAAGTGTTTTTTTTTACGTTTATTTGACATTTTTAATAAATCATGTTTCGTTTTTGTACAAAACTGAGCCAAATTTGTATATGCGAATCAAAATATTCGCAGGTGTATAACCTGAGTACAACAAGTAAAACGTGAAGGGAATCTCCACATACATAATTTGGTGATTCTCCTTTTTATTTTTGCCTTTTTAAATACATAAATACAAAAATGGGAGTTCCCCTATATATTTACAAAGCTATGAAAAAAATCGCTCTGAAATTAGAACCTCAAGTTCTAATTTTAGAGCATTCAATACATTAAAAACTCAGGTTCGAATTTCTGGAAGATTCGAATTTACGAAAGTTCTTATTTGTGAGCGTCCACTGTATTAACTTTTTTCTAAATGCATATGAAAGAATTCTGATTTTCAATACATTAATAAATTTTGGCGGAACGAAGTTCGCCGGATCAGCTAGTTTTTAAAACAAAATTCAAATTAATCTAAAATCAAATTGAGACTTACTGTTTGTAATCAAGTGAGACGGAGTGTATTAACCTCAATTTTTGAATAATTATAATATCCTGGGTTGGTTCCATGGCCTCAGCCAACAATCCTCGCCAGCTAGGCCGGTGCCGAGAAGCCTCCAGTTGCGCACACCAAGTTGGTTGAGGTCGTTCTCCACTTGATCGCGCCACCTTAGATGGGGTCTTCCAGAACTGCGTTCTTCAAGTAGTAATAATTTATTAAAATTGCTGGGATGGTCTTCTTTAAAAAAAAAATTAAAAAAAAATAAATGTGAATCCTAATCCACATTGCCTGTGTTGTTCTATTTGTATTGTTTAAGGAGTAACATGTTTCGAGAATCATAACCAACTTCGATGTAGATATCAAAAAAAGGAAATGGATTGACCATACATTAAGGAAACCAGCCCACATCGTAGAGTTCCTCGAACACAATCTGTGTAAGAAAAGTTGCAATAATGTGTAAGTAAAATGGAGCAAAAGTGTCTTTTCATAAAAAGGAAGTACGGCAAGATGAAAATAAATTATTTATGAACTGTCTTCCCTCATGAGTCTAAGTGATTTAACAAAAAAGGAAAAACAGAAATTTATAAGTTTTCTTGTCTTTTTATTTTCAAATTATTAAAAAAAACTTAAAATAAAAATATTGTAACACAAACAAACTGTTGCAAAAAAAATAATCGTTAAACTTAATAAACCCAAGAATTAAAAAAAAAAAACTCCAACAACATTAGCAGACCCGTATTGTGTTTTTCCCCATAACAACAATTATTCCTTCGTCTTGGATTTCTTTGAGAGCATCTTCGAATTGTTCTCGGGTAATAAGCTGAAAGAAAATAAAATAAAAATAAAATTATTTACGGAAAATGATTATGAGGATTTTTGAACAGGTAGTTAAGGATTAAAATCCTCCTACTGCAGAATTTTCAACATGATGGATATCTTTTCTTCTTGTGAAATAACGTAGATATAAGAATCTACCTGAGGCATAATCGATCCCAAGGTTCCATATTATAAACGCATAGTTTTGGGTTAAGCGTGTTTTGTTATTTGTATTTGCTTAAGAAGCCATGTTCGTATTTCAAAAAATTCCAAAAATGTAATCATCCTATTGTTGCTAGATGTTTTACATACTAACAAAAACAACACGAACCCATGTATGTAAAAGAAATTGAGATGAATATGTTCCAGGTTCCAGCCAATAGAAGCGAGAACCAGATTCTTCTGGGAAAATACTTTATGGGGTCTTATCCTGCCAATTGTGTATTTATGGCGAAACGTGTTATTTTTCAACACGCATGCGTATCTATGGATTAAGGACTTTTAGGTTCATATTTGGGACCTTAAAACAATTCGGGTGAAGCAATATAAAAGAAGATTTATGGTGCTTATCTTTAGATTGCGATTCTAATATGATTGTTTCGAATTTACAAAAAGAAACAATAATTGTAGATGAACCGGAGAGCGAGTTTCTGCCCTTCCCGGCTGGCCATTACAATTTTTCAATTTAAATAAACAAAAACTTACAATTTGTGAAGCTTCTCGGATTTCGTTGAACAACTTCTGATACGGTATTGTTGGCACCTTGACTCTCTTCTTTAAATTATCTTTAATACTTCCAACAAGTTCTGCACGCTTCTTACGGGCTGCCGAAGACAATCCTGTGGTTAAGATGCCCACATCGATCTTACCAGAGAGTGGATCTGTTGCAGATTGTTTAAGAGCTTCACGATGTAGCCTTAAAATTAAATTTAAAAAAATACAAGCACATAATAATTTTTGTTTGCAAAAATTTAAATAACTAAACTCTTACCTCCAGGCTTCTTCAACATCTGTAACAGTTACTTCAGTGCTTAAGCGAACTTTAGCATGAGCCTCAGACAAACGAATCAAACTCTCCAATTGACGTGGATAGGCAGATATTTGACCACGACCAGCTCCCACTTTACGCATATCGACGTATGCCTGGATCAATCTTTGTTGAGCTTCCTCAGAGAGTGTTGGCGAAACATGCTCACGAGCATAAGCAATATAATCGCGAAGGACACTCATATCCTTAAAAAAAAATAATCAAATCAACGAAAGGACGATTAAAAAAAAACGAAAACTTACAAACATGGTATCCTCTTCTTCTTGCCTTGAGGCATAGTACAGCGAAACTAAATGCGATGCCAAACGACGATCAAAAACTTCGTCTTGTGGATCGAGGACCAAGAAAATCAAGTCAAACCTTGACAGTAGAGTATGTGGCAACTGGACATTGTCTATAATGTTTTTGTTCTTATTCCATTGTGATTCTGCAGGATTTGCAGCTGCCAGAATGGAAGTACGTGCATTCAATTGGCAGATGATACCAGCTTTTGCAATACTTAATGTTTGTTGTTCCATCACTTCGTGAAGAACACTCCGTGTGGAATCATTCATTTTGTCGAACTCATCAATGCAGCATATGCCATTATCAGCCAGAACTAGTGCGCCACTGTAATTTATAAGTTGAAAGTCGATCTTAATGCAGCACAGAACAACTTACGTTTGTAGAACCAATTGTCGTGTTTCAGGATCTTTTGTGACATAAGCTGTGAGACCCACAGCCGAGGAACCACGACCTGAGGTGTACTGTGATCTTGGCACCAAATTGAAAACATACTGCAAAAGTTGAGATTTTGAAGTACCAGGATCACCGCAAAGGAGAATGTGTATCTCTGACCTGGATTATATATGAATAAAAAAATAGAACACGATTTTTGAATGATAAAAATAGATAACTCACCTGAAATTTTGTCTTCCGGCAGTAACATGCTTCTTCTTAGTTCCACCAAACAACTGCAGCAAGATGCCCTTTTTGATGTCAGCATTTTCATAGATCGAAGGAGCTAAGGCCCTAGCAAGACGATCATACACATCAGGCTTTTGAGAAAGCGTCCTCAACAACTCAACACGCTCCGGTGGGAAGATGTGATCTTTTCCATCTTCCTCTTCATACAAACGCTTATTATCGACCTTCCTAAAATGCACTACATCCACATGAGTCTTGTAGACGCTCTTTACATTTCTAGCTCTATTGCTCTCCTGAATCGGCATTGCACGGTAGATTCCCGTCACTGTTACCCTATCACCAGCTTGTACTTTATCAACCAAATCATTATGAGCGAAGAGCACAACGTTATGTGGTGTCTGGCCAGCAGCCATGTCATCTGGGGACTCTTGAAGTTTAATCAACTGCTTGTCAGTGAATTGCGATCGATTGTGTATTAACTGGAAGCAGTGATTCGTATTACAGTTCGTACACAGAGTTGGCTCGGCAATACGACCTCGATCGATTTCAACAGTCGTAAAAAACGAACAGATGATGCATTTGAAGAATGCCTCACGCATCTCAGGGACAATATTCGAAGACCGAATCACCATTCCAGAAATACTAATCAACTGATCGATGTCCTCAGGATTGAGAGCACGCATGCTGCGCGTTTTCTCTGCATTAAATGGACGAACTTGAATTTGATGTTCCAGAATTGCAGCCGGGTATTTTTCGAAGAACATCTCATTCACAGCCATATCGAATGTTGGAATGACTTCTTGTGGATAGCAAATCAACTGGCGATATAAATTCTCATCGAAAGTCTTCAAATGTGAACAATTAACGTTGAGATATGGCTCTTCGAGAGTATGGATTTCCTCGAGCTTTTGTAAATATAATGGTTCGTTGACATCGATGTTTTCTGAGATTTCATCTTGTTCTGCATCGGGATCAATGTAGCGAAGGAGGAAATTTTTGAATTTAGTCTTGCATTGGCTGACAACTACGTTAGTTCCCCAAATAACTAGTTGAGGTCCTGTTGACGCTTCGGATGTTTCCGATTGTTGTTCCGGAATTGGTTCGAGCTAAGGAAATACAAAACCCAAACATTTTTAAATATATAGAAGCTCCTCGATAATGTGAACTAAATAACGCACAAGGCTTTTTTAAATCTTAAAGATAAGTCATCCAGGTAGAGAAACGTTTTCTTGAGTAGTTAGAGTTTTAAGCCAATGTTGAACTCATTTTTTTCAATGTTCTGAAATAGCTAACGTAAATACATATATGATTTTACAATTGTACACAAATTTCTTTGTCCAATACAAGAAACGAGTTCTTTGGGACTGCTACGTAAGGTAAGATTAGGTTAGGTTAAGGTGGCTGTCAGGTAGAAAGGGGTATAAACTGACACACCTAGTCTAAATGAGGACCGTTATAATGGACAAAGTTTGAGGTGTTATTCCCTAAAAACTTTTAAAACATGGAAATAATTTGAGCTTCTTACGAAGCGCATAATGGAATTGATGCCTAAATTAATCAGTTCATTAATGTAATTTTAGAAGAATCCTACAAAAGAGTTTTCGTCTATAAGCCAGTGCCAATGCAGACCATGGTATAACAATGGATCAACATTGATCTAAGTGTGATGGACACAACATCATCCATGAGCCCACTTACCTAACCAATGGACAATTGTCTCCTCCTCTTCTTCGCCCATACACCTTCTACAAAAGTCGTTTGTGAAAAGTCTTGCAGCATGTCTACTTATGAGACAGTGTCCTGTAATGAGAGCTATAATGCAGCTTTGTTCAAATCTGTTTAGTCGCTAGACTTGTGTTACCACCTGTCCACCTAAGATTTGAGCTCTCAGTAGTACCTTGCTTAAGCAAAAATTAACAATGCCTAGAAAGCTATTCTTAATTAAAATGTTTTTTGTTTGTCAAAAAGTAGCTGAGTTGTGTTGTCCATGTTATTTTGTTGGATGCGGAAAGTATTCAGTATATTGGAGTGGCCGTAATTAATATAATACAGACACTTTAAGCGAATTTCTGAGCAAATGAAATCTGTACCTTGTCCATTTTTTACAAAATTGACTTAAGTACACATTCAGCACAAAATGTTATATGACTGTAATAAAGGCCAATGTGTTCTCGTCGGCCTTTCCCAAAATAAATAACGTCTTTTTTAGAAATACAATTCAAATTTTAATTTGTTTTTAAAAAGGGCCAATGTTTTTGGACATTTTCTTTAATTCTCTAACTTTTTTATTTAACATTCTTTTGGTAATCAGTCAAGCCACCAAGAGGTCGGAAAGAAAGAGAGTTGATGAAGACGCGAAAATAAATTTGAGAAAAATACGCTTGCTCCTGTCACTCACTTGCGTCTCCTGGATAGGATCCAAAGAAGGGCCTTAAAACTGACAGGAGAAAGAACCATTACCGAAACATTTGTTTCACTTGAACATCGCCGTAATGTTTCTTGTCTAACCTTGTTTTATCGCTACTTCCACAAACAGTGCTCCAGCGAAATAGCCAGATGCATTCCTCCCCTTAAACAATTTCCCCGTAACACTCGCATCGCTAGGAATGCCCATCAATTTACCCTCGAGTCTAACTTCGGACGTACTGTCAAGTATAGAGACTCTTTTTTAGCCGCACTACAAGAATGTGGAATGCTTTACCCGGCTCAATTTTTCCCTCCCATTGTAATATACAGACATTCAAAACCAATGTGCATCGGTATCTCCTTTTATCTCCTATCCTTCTTTCCTAACCGCGCGCACTGTGTTAATTCATGTTAAGGATATTAATAACCCCCTTGAGTGCGCGTAAATTATAAATTTTACAAAAAAAAGCCAAAACATGGATTCGTTAAAAATTTTTTTTTTTTTTTTTTTTCTCGCATGTATATTTTTCAACATCTGCTTTGAAGCATATCTTTAAGCAAAGCAAAGGAAACCAATTAAATCATTTTACATTTTACTACATATTAGTTTATTAAGGAATCAGTAGGAGCATAGACTAACTAATAATAAAGACAGGCCACTTCCTTTTTTCTCTATGAAGCGGCCTGTCTTTATTATTAGATAGTCTATGGTAACAGTAAAAAGTTCAACGTTCATGCCCATGTTGCTGCGATAAATTTTTCTTCATCAACATGATCCGAACCGAATGCATGAATTAAATCAAATTGATACAAATAAGTGTACAAAACAAAGATCAAATAAATAAACATCGAATAAATGCCAATGGATTTTCTTAAATTATAATTCACCGTTAGAGCAGCGAAACTGAAGAGTATGTGATGGATAAAACTAAACCATAAACCACTTTGTCCAAGATCACCTGGTCGTGTCTAAAAGAAGATTAATTAGTAGCTTAGTCAACAAAAACGAACGTTTAACAATATAGAACTTGTCTTACAACAACAGTAAAGCTTTTCTTATCAATGCTTCGGAGGACTGTCGTCAAACCAATGGCAAAAACCATATCTAAAGAAAAAAAAAAAACGATACGAGAGGCTATAGCGGTCGGTGTGTTCTGCTCATCTCTTGGAGATCGAATGTTTGACCAAACCGTTTTTTTTTCTTTGAGACTATGTGGAACAAGATTACGATGATTGTTATGGAAGCTGGGTCTGAAACGTTCTCTGGAGAAACTACAAACCTTTGAATATCACAAGACACCACTGACAAATGTTCACACCGCTCTGTGGAACTGATGCTCAACGGAAATTGGTACTGTATTGAGCATCTGATAAGGTGGTGCAGGAGTGTTTGAGAAAAGAGATAGGAATGTCAGATTGGACAAATTTTCGGAGATCGCGAGATCTTCAAGAAAAGGTAACACAGTATTAAAAACCACCCTGTGCTTGACACGATCGGTTTCAAAGATGGAAGAAGCATTTATGTCCACGGTTTAACGAGGATCAGAGTGCGAATTCAAGTTGTCGGGTTTCTAGATCTTCCAGAGGCATTTATATTATAACGGCGATCCTACTTTAAAAAAACAACAACTTAGATAAACTTGATTACATTTTCCCGAAATCCGACTCCGACTTTGAGGCCTGTATTTTGTTGCAACTTGTTTAAGATGTTTGGAAAAACTAAACCTTTTCCAGGGCATGAAAAGACGTAATTGTTATCAAGTTAACGAAGAGAAGTGATGTCGAGAACTTGAAGAACTGGCGCACTATCACCATTTAATACTTATTTATGAAGTAAATGACAAATACATTCTTGAGAGGATAAAGCTTAACATAGTGCCTATGCTCCAGAAGCAATAATGGCTTCATCATATTAAAACTTTAACAATTACTCATGAACAATCATCGATCGGATCGATTTCCGCTCTACCTCATGTTCTTCAATTTTAAAAAGGCTTTAATCGGCTTTTTTATTATTATATTTTTTATAAAAGAGTCATACAACAAAGCAAGGTGTTTTGTTAGGCACACATTGGACAACATGAAAGAATTTTTGTTGGTACAATGAATTGAGGATGAGGTGATAGGTGGTGTCCAGTTGAAGCTGGGGGAATATTGGAAATGTTCTGCCCAGGCTGGAGCTCGAACCCACAGCTCTAGGTAAGCAACCAAGCACTACATTACCAAGCGCTATGTACCATTGTACCACCCGTACTGTCACCTGTTCTGTTCTTACTTGCGAGGATTGGGGACTTGGTATTTAATAGGAGTTATTTCACAAGTTAAGACAATGCTGATAGATGTCATGGCAACCGATGGCAACCGACACTAAAATCTCGCTTCAATAAAATGGGGAAGTGAAAAAATAATGCACACCAACCGGAACCAACAGCAGTAGATTCTTGTTTCTTTAGTTTAACTCTAGGGGAAGTTATACCTACGTCATTTAATGGAACAGCAGACCTGGACTGTGATGCATATTGCTGTCAAACATCTTGAGTAGGTTGCAATCTTTTGTTAGCCGTGGTCTGTTTTAAATCTAAAAAAAAAGGCAAAGTTAACCCCTGGGTATTGGCAGCGGAATTCACTGCTAAGAAGGAGACCTCCAATTAATTGACAGCTAGATAAGATAAATAAAGACAAAGGGATGAGTCCAAAGTCTAAGCACTTTAAATAAGAAGTTGATGGACCTAGTCACGTCTACATCGCGAAGAAATCTTTCAAATAAAAATTAAAGTCAGCGAGCACAGTTGGGATATTAAACTGCGGGCCGAAAAAAGCAGATTACAAGAGCTATGAGCCAACAACGAGCACATATCCCTATTTTAAAAAAAAACCTGCAGTTTAACTCAAGAATAACTTTTCTGACTACTTTCAAAAGATTTAAAACTTACATCGTTCGTAATTTTTAAAAAATTAGGGATTTCCAAAAGATGAACACACACACTACCATGTCTTATTTACTAAAAAGAGGAGCCATAAGGAATTCAATTAATGGCAGTGTTTTGATTTTCCAACGCACTAATGTACAATAGACAACAATTTCTGGAAAAAAAAAACTTTTACAAAAAAAAAATAAAGAAAGTAAACATTTGTTGACGACTTTACCTGGAATTGTATTTCCCCAGGCCAAAAATGTTGTACCGATTACTGATCTCTTGATTCCAAATATATTTCCAAGGGTCACCAGAATCGAAAGCAACTCCGCAGCCAAGAAATGTGTCAATAACATTTCACAACAAATACCATAAAAAGCAATCGCCTAGTTTGTGCAAAAATTAAGTTACTAATTCCACAAGGAACAATATTTTTGGGTACCAACTGATATTGAGGAGTGTTTGTTTTTGTGAAACAAAATACGAAAACTGCCAAAATCAGACCCACCGACAAACATGATAAAATATGATTCACTTTCAATCCAATAAATTGCAGAAAAATCAACGGCGACAGTGAAAAGTTGATAAACAGAAGCAACCTTGACCATCCATCTCCTGGCATCCGTAAGTTTACCACAGGCACTACCAACTTGACTGGTATTGCGGAAAATATTAGAATCTTTCGCCACATACTGGCGTCGTCGTAGATTTCTTTCCTCAAAGGACTTATCACCATCAGGAACTGCTTCCATATATTAAAGTTAAGAGGATTGGCTTCGGATGTAGCTGGAAGTTGGATAATTTCCATTTCCTTGGTAAGCTCAAGACGCATTTTGATTTTTTCTGAAATCTCTTTGTGGCCGGCACCTTTACTCTCTTAAGTAGTTAAGTATTTATGTTAATGGTTATGGAATCAATCCTTATTCGAAGCGTTACCTTTTAGTGCTACATAATGATGATAGCAAACCACACAGCACAACACCGGATAGAATGTCATTGCAAAGATGCCTTCGAAAACACTTAAATCCCTGTCTGATGTGATACTAAAGAGAACCAGAATTCCCAGCAAATAAGCCACTGAATCACGTTTGAAATAAGTTCCAAACAATGTTGTGGGGCAAAGGAAAATCAAAATACCACCATGAAAAGCTCGGAGGTATAAGGAAGTTCCTAGCATTTCATTTATAAGCAATTCTGTGTCTCCGTCGTAGAAGAAAAAAGCAGAAATTATATCGGGGATTCCATTGAAGAGGACAAGTATTGTAGCTCCAGCGTTGTGTTCATTCATTTTGAAATATTTGACTATGCTGAGGACATTTGAGATTCTAGAAAACACCAAATTAAACAGACTTAGGTACTGATTGTGTAAACAGGATCTTACGAGTTCAATGCCAAAGCACACAGCGCCAAAACAAGAATCAATGCAATTGACAGAAGCATCAAAGAAGCCGAAACAAAAGATACATCAATGTAGTCAGTCATAGTACAGAATATCATATTGAGATAGTTTATCTTGTTTTGGGCTTCATGGCAGGAAGCGGTGTGAGTTACAAAAGCACAGATATCCTTATCCTCGCGTAGTTCAGACATAAACCGACAAGAAGCCTTAAGAATAATTTAAAATCTTTTATTTTTATAACACGGACGAGCGAGAAGTTAACAAACCTCATCAATACCGCGAATATAATTTTTATGGGCTTCGAAGTGAGGTGAAGAGTTCATTTTGAAAAATTTACTTCAAGGTTTTGTAAGAACTCACGTTACTGACGTATTTTTTTTTTTTTTCATTCTAGGCTAAGTTGTCGCTGATTCTACTAAGTAGTTGTGAGAACATTATAAAAGCGATTGGAACTGATGTGGTCTGCAGGCTGACAATGCTTGAGGATGTCACAAATGGATTGGTTAAAAGCTTGCACATATTAATTCATCAGTGAAATGTGCTGCACTTGCCATCAATGAACCAGCAAAAATTGCTTCTGCTCAATTTGGGCGTATTAGTAGCCATTGGTGTGTGCATCTGCTCTTTCTCGTATTCAGTAACGCTCCCGTAACTTCAACAGTTCTTGAAAACAAAAATAAGTCACTTGCTTTGCAAGACTTTCGAGGCTACTGCGTGTTAACTGACACTTACTTAGTTACTTAAGGTGGAACAGACAGTCCATTGTGGGCCACGGCCTCAACTAAAAATCCTCGCCAGCTAGGCCGGTCCCGAGCCAGTGGCCTAGTCGCGCAGACCAAGTTGATTGAGGTCCTTCTCCACTTTATCTTGCCACCTTAGATGGGGTCTTCCAGAACTACTTCGTATTTCCGTGTTGGAATTGACGACTCGTCGGGCTGGTATTTTTTCGTCCATACGCTCCACATGACCCAGCCACTGTATTTTCAACTTTTTAACCAGGTCAATGTCGCTGTATAGCACGTACAGTTCGTCTTTGAACCTCTTCCTCCATACTCCATTGATACATACAGGACCGAATATCACCCAAAGAATCTTTTTCTCAAAGCACCCCACCCTGTATTCATCCGATTGTGTCAGAATCCACGCTACAGCAAGACTGGGATGATTATAATCTTGTATAGTGTCTCCTTGGTCCTTTGAGAGAGCAGGGATGTCGAGTAGTAACATGGCTCTGTATAGCTCGTTCCTATTCAGGCTGTCTTACGCAACTTGAAAATCGATAAAGAGGTGGTGAGTATCGATCTGGAATTCTTGGTTCTTTTCTAAAATCTGCCGAAGTGTGAAAATTTGGTCGACGGTTGACTTACCGGGCCTGAAACCACACTGATAGGGGCCAATCAGGCGTTCGCACAGAATGGGCGGCAAGATTTTATAGGCGACATTTAGGAGACTTATTTCTCTGTAGTTGGAGCAGTTCAGAGTATTTCCTTTCTTGTGGATAGGGCAAACAATCCTGAGGTTCCATTCGTCAGGCATTCTTTCATCTGACTAGATTGTACTGATGAGTTGGTGTATGCTCCCCACCAACTCATTACCCGATGCTTTGAAGAGTTCAGCCGTAAGGCCATCCGCTCCAGCAGCCTTGTTGGACTTTAGTTTCAATATTGCTTTCTCTCTTTCTTCTTGGTCGGGTGAACGGAGGTTTTGTTCATCACCGTCCAAATCGAATGGATCATTCTGCAATTCACTGCTTCGTCTTTATTGGAAAGAATTTACCAAGACATTCGACTCCACCCAAAAAAATAAAAAATAAATTGTTGGCACAACAGCCCCAAGCGGGGCCTTGGCTTTTGATCTGTGACTTACACTCTCAACCATTCATGTGTGTGCGTTAATATTCTGCAGGAATCGAAGGAAAATTTATCGCCGAATTCGAACGGCTAACAGAGAAGCACTTTCCATGACATTAATTAATTTTGGAGGATTTGTCAATGCATTCAAGTTTTTCAACTTTCTATCTTGGGTTCAGAGAAACATCGATGAAATTGGAAGAACCAAGCTAACAATTACATGTCCTTTCCATTCGAACTAGTCTGAAGCATGTTAAATGGAGACTGGTTTTTATCGAAGAATGGCTTGGTGCTGTAAGAATAGGGTAGACTCTGATTGGTATCAACTTGGCGATGCACAGCGTTGTAACTGTTTCATATGCATCAATTGTGCTTATTAAATCCTAGTGGTAGCCCTCGGGTAATGGTGTTGTCCACCCGGACAAGTGTTAAACACGGAAAAAAATAACACAATAATTGCACTTCCAGAACAGCTCCTTTGTTGGATAGCAGTTAACCTGGACGAAGCACTCAGAAAGCGAATGGCGGATGCGTCCAATTAAGTGAACCAACGGCGGGTCCTTTTACAACTACTACTCAGGGTAGTGAAATATCCCTACCACGTGAAAAATCTATGGTTCCGAAATAACCAACTGCTGATGATGACCCTAGCAAACGAAACAAGGACAACGAGTTTCGGTTCTGCACGTGTAATGTCCGCACCTTGAAAAAGACCAAGTGCAGCCGAACAATCAGTGGAAGCTCTAAGTGGTGTCAAAGCCGACATCACAGCCATCCAAGAAGTGCGTTGGGATGGTGAAGGCACAAGGAGGATGAAAAACTGTGACATCTATTACGGCAAGTGCTACAGGACAAGAAAACAGCGACTATTTGGATGCGAATTTGTGATAAGAGGAAGACTTAGGCAAGAAGTCTTAGGGTTTCGTGGAATAAGGGAACACAATGTGCATTACGTCCAAATTCAGCAACATCTCGCTGATCTGTGTCCACTCCCCCACTGAGGAAAAAGATAACAAAGCCAAAGAAGAGTTCTATGATCTCCTCGTCTTATGATGAATGCCCGAAATAAGATACTAAGATTATTCTTGGTGGCTTTATAACGCGAAGAGTGGAAAGGAAGGTAACTTTGGCTCGACAGTCGGAAAAAACAGCATACTTCCGGTAACGGACAAAGGCTAATCAACTTTGCTGCGGGGCGAAGTGCCATCTTAGCTAGCACATACTTCCCACACCTCAATATACAAAAGGGGACCTGGCGGTCTCCTGATCAATGAAAATACCGTCAACCAAATTGATCACATTGCGATCGTTAGCAGGCATACCACATAGACTGAAGGCCACTTGCTTGAACAAAGATTGTTGGTTGAGGCCGTGGTCCACAATGGACGGTCTCCGACACCTTTAGTAAGTAGTCGCTATTTCTGGTCTTAATATCCAACCGAGGGACAAAAAGTTGTCCAGAAAAACAAAGAAGCCGCTTTTTAAATAACCATCATATCTTCCAGCCCGGCAAGTTATTTTTAGTATTTAAAAAAAATACATCTACGACCTGCAGCATTTGGCGAACAAGCCATTAGGACGTCCAATACGCGTAAGAAAAGAGTGCATTCATTGGCTACGATCTACCTCGTAAAGCCTTCAATGCCCTGCCAGATCAGATGGAAATAAAAACCCTGAAGGAGATGCAAGGGTTCGAGGCAGCCACAGACAGCACACAGAAAATCAGAATTTTTTAATCAACCGTTTCCTCTGAAGGCCTTCCACAATACGTCCTCAATCATGGTGTTGGCTGACTTTGTGTAAGTTTTAAATTGTGAATCTTGGCTCTGGCAAAATTGTGCTAGAACATGATCTATCTCTACGACATTCATAAAGGTCGTAAAAGAAAAGTATAAGAAAACGCATCATCTCATCCATGATCCATGTCTTATCGCATCTACCTGCGACGATAACAATCCCGCAGGCAGGCAAAACAACCAACCTTTTAGTGTAGGTTGCTGATTAGCTGAATCACTGAGAAGGAACTTAGTTGTTCCTTCGATCGAAATGTGATTTAGTCAAATTTCTACGTCAGTCTAGTTTATGTGTTTTCTTTGATTTATTCGTGGAAATGATTGTTTTCAAACACGAACAAGATATTTGTGCGATTTGTCTGGAGCAGAAAAGGTTCCCCGTTTCACTTATTTGTGGCCATTCGTTCTGCAGATCGTGCATCAAGATTTACATGACATACCAGGACATCTGCAACAAATGCCCTCTCTGCCGGAACACATTTGGAAAAAAGGTGAGATTTGTTTTTAATTCTGATGCCTTAAAATTTATTTTTATATATTCTCTTTTAAGAAACTATTAAATTGCTTTCGTTTCGTGGAAATTGTCTTGGTCAGCTTTGCATGTGGAGTGCTTTTGTATTATATTTTCTCTTGATTTATTTTTTGTTTTTATTTATTTATTTGTGAAATAAAAAATATTAAAAGAAAAACTTACCGATTCGCCACCAACTGCGACTTGTCTCATACGTTTGTCTGTGCGGATATCGGGACGGGCACGAACTGGAGTCCCACGGATGCCAGAACGGGGTGTTCTTATGGAACCCATCGAACTGGAAGGAAGATGCTGTTGAAGTTTTGCAAGTTCTCGAGGAAATTGTCTTATTGAATCATCTTACCTTGGAGTACCATAGTTCAAAGGTGAACTTAGATCGATTTCACTCATATTGACAGCGATTCCACGAGCTGGACTTGTCGGAGGGACGCTTATGCCTCCCGGCGATGTTGGCGGTAGGCTGACATTATCCGAGGCTACGGCACGAGCACCCATCCGCATTGGAGTCTCAGCATCTTGGGCAGGGGGTCCTTAAACGATATTGTATATACATATTAAACATTTATTCGAAACATAGTGAATCCAAAAAATACAAACTTCTTGTGGGAGTCCTTTGACCACGATTGGCATTTCTTCCTGGTGTTCTTGCAGGACTGGACATTTTTATAATGAAATTCTTTTAACAAAACACAAATAAGATATTAATTGTTAAAATAGGAGCTTATTTACTTGCGATTCTACTAAAAATTAATAATAAACTCTTAGCTAAATTGTGAGATCACAAAATAACAAACAAATGCACGATGATCAACAAAAGTGGCGGGAAAATTTCATAAAATTCGAAAGTCTTATTGACGATCGCAGCGCTGTTTGACAGCTAGTTGTGAGGCCAAATAAGAAAGCATTTAATTAAGGGGCCTTCACATTGCATCACGCCAGATCTGAAAACTCTGATGTTTGCTACACATTATCGATCATGAATGACGAATTTGGAGTGATTGCGGATAAGGCGTCAGTTATAGCGACCAGTAAAACGCATCAGTAAACATTTTCTTTTGTAGTATTTAATATGTTTGAATGCGTTTTGAAACAAAAAGTGTATACCAATCGGTGGCGAATAACATAAATTAATTTATTAAAAAAAAATATATTGATTCGGTAATGTATTTTTTACGGAAAACCAATAATTAGATTTTACTGGCAAAAACTTATTTAACGTATCAGCTGATTGTCATGTCACTCAAAATGAAACAATAATTCATTCTAGTTTCTTACTGTTTCGTTCATCCGGAATAAATTCGTTCATCCGCAAATAAATTACTGGTATACATTTGCGACCAGAAAGAAGAAGAAAAAGACAGGATGCGTTGCTATTTCCATTTTTTTACTGGCATAATTTTACTGATCGCTATAAACGACCGTCAGAAAAAAAGCTCCAAATTCATTTGTTTTCGATTTTTACTGATGCTTTTTACTTGTCGCTATAACTGACGCCTAAGAATGATAATGTGTCCATCTGAATGATTGTTCGTCCATCAGAATGGATAAACGCACATTATTTTGGTAATGGAATGACATGCTGGGGCTGCTATCGTGGATTTGTTTGATAATATGTACAAGAAAATACGAATGATAATGGAGGTTTTGTCAAAAAAATTAAATATCAAAAACTAAAAATATGTAAACAAAATTAAAACAAGCCTCGTTCTCTACGTGCTGATTTCTATACAAATCTGAGTCTGATTGACATTATAGTGCAATTGACATAAGGATTCGTACAAAATTGCAGAAAGGGAACAGGGCTGCTGTGAGTGACAAGAAACTTGTTTGATAGTGTATACACGACACCTATCCTTCCAAAATGACATCATTCCTTATCCGTCCCTCATGCTCGATAGTGTGAACCCTGCATAAGGGAAGACATAGCTAGACTTTTTGTATACTATGTGGTTTATTTATTTTTATTTAAAGCTCTCGGTTATTCACAATAATAATTATTGTAATCTATCAATTTTGCTTATCAGCGTTGGAAAAACACAGTTTGTCGTCGTTAATGTCGATTTTTATTGGTCACGTTAGATCAATCTCGTCAGATTGATTTTTTTCCCAGATTTTACTGTCAAGATTGATTTTTCTTGTGAAATGAAAAACAGAAACGAGATTGATTTTTTTGTAATTGTGTGTGTGTGTCAAAATGACAATGTCACAACAAAAGTGAAATTATTTGTTTCAAATTCCAATTCATGATGTCGGAAAATATTAATGAGGACGAATTAATTAATTATTCCGTTGTTGAAAGCTCCAGTGTTAAGCAGTTTCAAATTGGAAGGTGAAGACGATAATTATGGGTCTACTGATTCCAGCAGTGACGACGACGACGACGAGCCTTTAATGATACCACCTCTACCAGTGGCGACTAGTCAGCGAGTTCATTATTTTAACAAACTCATTGGAGATAGTAAAGTACCCACAACGACAATGACTACGATGACGACGACGACGACGACGACAAACAATAACATCAAGATGCGTTCCAAACGTTCAACAGATAGTCCTCAAATAATAAAACCACCTGGAGATGATCTACTGGATTCAACTGAGGCTGCTAAAAAATCAGCAGACGCGCAGCAGCTGAAAAAGAAAAGGAAGCATCACAGTCCCAGTGTCCAAAGCTTATTGAACAGTTGGTTTTCCCCCACATTGATCTCGTGCGAACAGGGAAGGAAAATCAAGAATACTGTCTGATTCTGACCGACGATCAAAACTACAAGATCTACGGCTATTGCAGGCGTGTTTTGCCTGAAAATTCGGATACATGTCTTCCGCTATGTTACTGTATTATAAGCGAATGTAAAGCTCTGGGACTTTATCAGAAGCTACTAAAGGAAGTTCAGTCCCGACATGGACAGACAGAGACTGAAATGAATGTGCTATTCAGTAATCTACAGAGCTGATATTCCACCCGCTGGCAAGTGCTTTCACATAAAGATTCCACTTTTCTCACGTCCTGTGATCTACTCCACAAAACATATGAGTTTGGAGCAAATTCCAAGGGTATAAAGGAGTCGGCGACACTAGAATCTCTATCAGAGGGTTCATCAGCAACTCTCCAAGATAGTAGAAGTTTAGTTCTTGCGAATGAGAGCCAAGGGAAGCCATATGACCCGTTGGTTAGTCGAAACCTAATCAGGGATCCCCGCTATGATGAAATATTTATCCGGCGACCGACTGACTTGCGCCTGGAGAATACGGAATAAATTGAACTGCTCATCTGCCTAGGTCCTGAACTGCTAATTGATGTTTTGAACGAAAGGTCATCCTACAGAGTTGTAATATTTCTCTGCTCTTAAAAGCAATTCTGGCCCGGCAGACAATGCTGTATCCATTTCAGTGGCCTTACATTATTGTGACTATTGACACTATTGCCTGTAGGCCCGCTACTTTCTGCATCTCTCCCGTTAAACAAACACTACCGACATATTAAACCTACGCCACTTCTTTCACAGCTCATGGACATTTTGATAAATCTATTCAATTCCATATACTTCTTTTATGAAAATATAATAATCATAAACAATTAAAAAGAATTTTCTTTACCAAAAGAATTGAATTCTCGCAATAACAAAAACAAAACTTCACTTTATAATTAGAAAGAATTTTATTTTGCCAAAAATAATTGAGCTCTCGCAATGCCAAGAACAAAACTTCACTTTATAATTAAAATAATTCTTTTACCAAAAACAAAACTTTATTTTATAATTAAAAACAATTTTCCTTAACACCAATAAATTTAATTTTCACAATGTCGCAATGCCAAAAACAAAACTTCAAAAACAGCTGTTCGAGAGTATTGCGTTATGGTATGCGTTAAATCTCGAAAAAAAATGAGATTTAACATATTGATCTAAGATCGAAAAAAAAATTGATTTCTTGACCAACATAACAATAAAATCTAGCTGTCAGATCGAAAAAATCGATCTAGATCGAGAAAGATTGATCTCACGTGACCAATAAAAATCGACATAAATCACAAAAATCAAGAGAGCGAGACCAACAACTTTGTCTCGCTTCTATGTCTCAGTTTTAGTGGTTTGCGCACTCGGTGTGCGACACCTAGTCGTGATACCCTGAAACAGAAACACAAAGCGAATAACACACGCATCGTGTAAGCACAATTTAAGTTTAGACGGTGGTTCAAGTTTAGACGATTTACCTTCGAGTATACACAATAATTTACCCGGACTCCACACATGCCAGCTACTGGTAAGACAGTTTGTTGTAATTCACTTAAATTTTCCACTCACACCGAAAAACTTCCAGCCAACTGGAACAAAGATATAGGTATCTGACAATAAATACAATTAGTAACTTGCTTGCATCTGGCATGTGTGGCTTCCGGGTAAGCGTCAATATGATTGAATCTGAGCATCACGCGTGCCACAAAAATTTAACTCGAGTTGATGTGCTATGCGCCTGGGGTCAATGTTTGTCTGACGTTAACAACATTAGTATCAGTGTAGTTGAACTGTTTTAATGCAAGACCGTATACTAGGCAGAACTGCACTGCACTATTTTTAATGGTCGTACAAGATTGCATGTAAACGAATTGAATTTAACTTTTCAGTTTTGAGACAAGTTGAATGCAAACAGATTTAAAGTTCCTACTTGAGCAATTCTAACACGAAAGATTATCATTTCTGATGGGTTGGGAGATTCGATCTGAATACTTTTCTGTCAAACGTCAAATGGGAAATAATTTGTTATAATTAGTTGTTGTGAAATGTGATAAATAATACTACCTTTTCATTAGGGCAGAAGTAAGGATATTTTAACATTTGCTAAAGTTAGTGTTTTCATCTAGGTTTGCACCTCTGTTTTGACAACATGCTATCTTCTTTCTTTTTCTTTTTTACAAATTTTTCATTCTTTCTTCTTTTTTTTATAATGCGCTCGCACTCAAAGGGTTATTAATACCTTTATAATGAATTAACATGTGCGAGCGAGGAAAGAGAAGGAATAGAAAGATAGGAAAGAAAGGTGGTACAGTGGTTTGAGATTTTAGGTGATAATTATCTCATGGAAATTCCACGGGTGGCATCCAGTTGAAACTTGTTACTTGTTTTGTTTTGTTTACTACTGCCGTTGCCCTGGATTTTATTTCAAAATTATTATTTTGTATTAGCTTTGTTTGTTTTTTGTTAAGCCCTGAAGTCACCCTGGGGTCGCCACAGCGCGTTTTTTGAATTACCTCAACTCGCCCTCAATACAAAATTCTCTGTTTTTTGAAACCTGGGGTCGCCCTGAAGTCGATCTTGGTATTTAGCTGGGGCGAGTTGAGGTAACGAATCAGCTGTTGAAGTGACATTTGCTGTCAAGCATTTCTTGTGTATTTTTCTTCTGTATTTGTTTTTTCATGTCTTTTTTTCGATAAAACTAAATGAAATGCAAGTAAATGCATTTATTTTGATGAAAGTAAATACAAATCGAACAAATAAAGCAAAATGGAAACTTTTGATTTTGTGCGTTGTGAAAAATATACAATCAGCAGCCGTCATGCGTTTTTTGAGAAAAAAACCCAGGTTTTTTTGACAACTCTAGGAATTGTCAAGAAAACCCAGGGCGACCCTGGGTAAAGTTCAACAAACAAAGCTATTGTTTACTTCTGCCGTTGCTTTGCATGTTGGTTTGTTTACTTTTGCCGTTGCCTTGGTTTTTGTTTCAAATTGACATTTTAGAAAATATTTATTCAATTGTTTTCAATTAAGTTGCGTTTGATTTTTTTTCACATAATTTGCAACCTTGATTTCGTCCAAATCAAAAAAAAAATAATTTTATTTTGTAATGGAAGTGGTGTCAAATTTGGAAATAGTCTACGAAATCACTTTTTTTGCCCTAATGAAAACGTAGTATAAAACAAAAAATAAATAAATACTGAACGAAGAACTTGATATGTACTTTAATTATATCCAATTAACTATCGATTAGCAATTATCCAGTGTTTACTTTTTCCAATAACAAAAGACAAACCAAATGCTAAAAAGTCAAATTGCCATGGATACCCAAAACAAGTTTCATTGAAAAGAGCAATTATTCTCGTTTTTGAGAACAAATATTCCAAATTTGAATGAAACTCGCTATAAGTTTTCAATGAACAAACCTAGTTCCAATATTCTACAATATCAAAACAAACAGACCAAAAATATGTAAACAACTATTTGACATTTCAGAAATCAGCTGCTTGACATTTGAAGTGGTTATTTTGGATTTGGAGCCGTAAGGACAAGATTTGTTACCAAAAAAGTCTGGTTATCTAGAGCTTTACCCGCAGTTACGGCTGTTCCAGTGCTTATTCGAAAGATGAATACCTTAACAAAGCTATGTCGCCGACATAAACTCTTCCTCCAATTCAAGAATCCTTCAAAAACTGCTCCGATTTGCCTTGACAATAGAAAAGCCCTCAGCACAAAAAAAGCAGCCTGGATCAGGTTACCCACCAACAGACTATCACAGAAAATCATTTCAGCTCGGAACTATTCGACTAAAGACAAACCAGAAAAGCCCAATTGTAACATTGGAACTATCGGTCATGTGGATCATGGAAAAACAACTCTCACAGCAGCAATAACAAAAGTTCTATCCAAGAAGGGTCTTGCGGATTACATACCCTACGACCAAATCGACAGAGCACCCGAAGAAAAAGCTAGAGGTGAGTTCTTATTTGTTTTAAATAGAATTTCAAGTCATATTGAAAATGATGATGCTCTTAGGAATCACCATAAATGCATGTCATATTGGTTATGCAACCGATTCAAGAACCTACGCACACACCGACTGTCCTGGCCATGCGGATTACATTAAGGTGAGATCACTGTCTGATTGTATCTAGTTTTTTTTTTACATCTTTCATTTTTAGAACATGATATCAGGCGCAACACAGATGGACGGAGCCATTATCGTGGTGGCTGCTACTGACGGTCAAATGCCCCAAACAAGGGAGCATCTACTTCTAGCCAAGCAGGTTGGCATCCAAAAAATCATAGTTTATGTAAACAAAGCCGATTTAGTTGATAAAGAAGTCCTTGAGCTAGTGGAAATCGAAATGCGTGAGATGCTCAGTGATTTTGGTTTCGACGGAATCAACAGTCCGGTAGTTTATGGGTCTGCATTATTAGCTCTGCGCGAAGACCAATCTGAGTTCGGTGTTCCTTCGATTGAAAAACTTCTCTCACACATCGACAACTTTATTCCAACACCAACTCGAGATTTCAAATCACCATTCATACTACCAATTGACAATGCTTTCACAGTATCTGGCCGAGGTACTGTTGTCGTCGGCACTATCAAGAGAGGCACAATTCTAAAGAACGACGAAGCTGATTTGCTGGGATTCAATCAGAACATAAGAACCACAGTTAGTGACATACAAATCTTCAAGAAGAGTGTTCAACAAGTATGTTCCCAATCGGACTACCTACTTTATTTATTTTCCACAAAATCTTAATGTTTCTGTTTGCAGGGCACAGCTGGTGAGAATGTTGGAGCTCTGCTGCGAGGTGTTAAAATATCACGAGTAGAACGTGGAATGCTTCTTTGTGCAAGTGGTTCCGAAGATATTTCAAATCACTTTGAAGGATCTATGTATTTGTTATCGAGAGCAGAAGGTGGTCGCTCCAGACCGCTAATGTCAAAGTATATTCAGCAGTTGTTCAGTACAACGTGGAATGTTCCAGCGAGGATCGACTTAGGTACACCATAAAAGTCTTTCTATTTTATATTAGTTTGATGTTTTTTCTTTTTCTTTGGATAGTTCCATCTGAAGGAATGATCATGCCAGGAGAACATGGAAAGGTTCTTATAACACTTTTTAGGAAAATGGTTATGACACCAGGACAGGCGTTTACGATTCGTGAAAATGCCATGACTGTTGCGACAGGAATTATAACCGACAGAAGGCCATCCATAAACCTGCCGAAGAATAAGCTGTCTAATGTTGTATTACAAGAAGAAGCTGCCTAGTCAATTAATAAAATGAAATATAAGTCAATATGTAGATGTTTTGATTTTCGCCAACTTTTCTTTCTATTGGAGAAAAAGAATCGCCAAACCGTTGCACTGGTAGGAAAATCACATCTGACGCTTCTGAGAAGAGCACTTCACTTCTTGATTTGAAGTCAGAATACACTCACAATAATGTGTCTCAAATGTCCTTCACCTGTCTTTCGTAAGCAACATTGCCGAACGTTTTGCTAGTGTGACATAGTTTCGAACCCAAAACTGATTAAATAGGCGCTGAAGCCAAGCAAGGAAGGTAGGTAGTGAACGTTATAGGATGGATTTAAAAATGGGAGAATTGGTGCATTCGAATATACAATTTTCCTTGTTCAATTTATTTTTAGGATAAGTTTTCTTTGAGTGGATCCAAGGCAAAGTGCTATTAATTTACGTAATTTTTTTTTTTTTTGTATAATGTTCTCGCATTCAAGTGGTTATACCCTCATAGTAAATTAACATGTGCGAGCGAGGAGAGAAGGAAAAGAAAGATCGGAAGAAATGTTTGTGGTACAGTGGATCGGGATTTAGGTGATAAATGATAATTAATCCCACGGGTGGCACCTAGTTTAAACTGGGGAATGAATAAAAATTGCTGCCCAGGCTGGGTTTGAACTCAACCAAGCATTAAATCTACTGCACCACTCTGCCACACGCTACAGACAGGTTGAGACAGTATTCTTTAGATTCTTGTTGGTAAAGTGCATTTAGAAGGTAGCTATACTGATCGTATTAGACCATTATGAAAACTAGTGATGTCTTATGAATATCCTACTGGATTAAGGGGAACTTTTTTTAAAAATAAAATTTACTTTGAAGGTGACTGATGTTACTTTTGCATGATGACGGTTAAGAGAAATATTAGATCACAATTAAAGTCTTGGTGTCCAACAATTTTGTCCTTCCAATAATTTATAAATTATTCAAAATTGTTATTTAAGCTGAATTAAGATATTTTCACACTTAGTCAAATTTCTATAAAAAAAAAAGTGCGCATACGCCATACCGCTCTTCAATTTAACAATTTAAAAAATTAGTGAAAATTTCCGGCAGCTGTTTCAGGTTTAAATAATTTCAAACGAGACAGATCTTCACTAGAAGCGTGTGGTTTAAAGTTTTCCCAGTCTTCCCCGGGGGGGGTAGGGGTTACATATTCTATTCTAATAAATGTGTATTTGAGGTTATCCCAAAATTACATTAAGTGCAAACGTAGGTGTGGTCCGCATGCATCCCGTTATGAATGTCGTTGCTAGTCTTTGTATTTTTCTAGCTTATATATTGCTGTCATTTTGTTTGTTTTTGGCCACCACACCAACGCTGCAGATGTTATTGCAAGTCTCACTACACGAGTATAGAGGTTATGCATCATTTTGGCTTGAGCTACTACTACTCTGTTAGAGATGCCTTCTTGTTGTGGGTTTCACGACAATTTGCTGCCTAGAACGATCCCTAAATTTCTTTCAAAAATGGGATTGTGTCACCATATAGAGAAGGGGATGTAATAAGATCTAGTTATCGCCTTTCAGTAAAAGGAACAATAGCTGTCTTTTTGGGTTTCTAGTGATCTTGGGTTTCTAGTGATCTTAATAGGCTGTCTATAACGATGGTCCAGCTAAGTGGCGAGAGGACTCTGCCTTCAATTTTACTCTGGATAATTCTGCAACTAAGAATGGACATGATCTACTTACATACTTATGGTACATTGTGGTACCTGTGTGCACGATCTGTTGACTCAAAAGTGGTGTTATTGAAGGCTCCCTCAATGTCAAGGAAAGCTACATTGATATGAATGGAAGATACTATTTTTATGACCAAATCATTCAGAGCTGTTTCAGTCGATTTTTTTGGAGTAAGGCTTAAGTGCCCCATATTTTGTGTCCAATCCTTGTAAAGAAATAAAGATGAAAAATGATAATACTTTTGTAAAAACAAACGTAATGAGTTGCAACTACTTGACGAAGGAGTCGAACATATAGTGGCAGTCCGACTTACTTACCACTACGCCAAGGGACACTAAACAACATAAATTTTAGACGCGCTTAAACATATAATCCTTATTAAATTTATGTTAAATTTCATTAAAAGCCAGATTTTAATCTATAGGATTAAATAAATTTATTTAAATATGTTCAACGAGAAAATCGACTTGTAGCCAATTTGTATAAATATATTTTCTATTTTTTTTTTAAGTACATTTTTATCTTACTTAACAGTTTTTTATATGCATTGTATACATCCTTTATAATATTTTGTTTTTTAATTTCTAATTTTCCATATATTTTTGATAAAGTATTTATCACTAACGTCTTTAAGATTCTTAACACAATTTTAAAGATGTCGTCTTTTTATATTTTTTTTTTGTATAATTAAAATTAGAAATAAAGTCTACATTTTTGATGTAAAAAAAAAATTACATTTTAAGTTTGACAAATAAATCGAACCTTAAAATAGTTAAATGGCAATAAATATATTTTAATTATATTTCGATTAATTTAATACATTGCAATTCTTATGGTCTTGTCATTTCTTTTCATTTCACTTGTTATTTTTATTTTATTTTATTTTATTTTATAACAAAAATTAGGTAACAAAGAAAGGCTAAATGTATTTCCTTGGGCTAGTTAAATACAAAATCAACGAACCGAAGTGAGCTCTTCTACTTGATAAGGCTATTATTCAAGTAAAAATTTCATTTAAAACAAGTTCGTTTCGAGTTATAAAGAATTTTTTTTTTCAACTAATAAAAAAATGCTTTCAAATATCAAAATGTCCCCGTTCTTAATATTTGAAAACAAAAATGCATTTATCTTAATTCTCTCATTTAATTTCAGTTGTATTAGCGGTTGCTTTGCAGATACTATTGTCCTTTGGTTCTTATACAATTTATTTTTTCTTTTTCTCAAAAAATGGAAAGTTTTTCAAATCAAATCGAAATATATTGCGCTTATATACATTATTGAAAAAATTATAGTGCAAATTGTAGATGTTTCTTTTTTTTAACTTAAATGGAATGCATTTTTCATATCACATATTGTTGTTCACCATTTTTTTTAATATTTCAAAAGAAATAATCAAAAATATGAATGTAGTAAGTATGTATGTACTAAAATTTTTCTAGAAGGAAGAAGTTTAAATTTCTAAGGCATTTCTTTAGGCAATCTCATTGTTAAGTATTTCACTTACTCCACATACCAACTAAATCATCAATAACTAACAAATATGTTATAAGTTATAACAATATTATTCTATATTTTTTTTCTCACTCAAAAGCTGTACTTTACCTTCATCTTATTTGTCTTAGATGCTTTTCATTTACTAAAAACAAAAACAAAAAGTAAATTATACCATCCTTGTTGATGGTATATTTCTATATTACATTTAACATTATATGTTTAAAAATATTTTTTTTTGTATCTACAGAACAAGTAATTTATTTTTGTCGACGTTATTTTTATTTTATTTTAACCCCCAACAAACAAATTTGGTGGTAATTCGATATTTAATAATATTAATCTAAAGCATAAGAAAACAAATTGTATAAAGATAAACAATTAATTAATTTAAAGTAACAAAAAACAAATAATCGTAGGTTTTTTTCTACGATGTTAAGGAGAGGTACTATCATTTGAACTATTTTCATAAACTACATCAAACAGGAAATATTATGTATTTAGTTTTTTTTTTTTTTTAAGGAAGGTATACTAACTATAAACGTGTGAAGGTTCTTGGGAACGCAACAATCAACAATGTACAAAATAGGTTTATAATGAGAAAATGGCAACAAGCTTACATAAGTATACATAATGTCTCTATATCATAATGTAACTTCTTAAGTACATCCTATTTTATCTATTCCAATTTCTGGAGGTGAAATATATTATAATACAATATTTGGAAGGTGATATAATTTTAGATCTTTGTGAGAACGTCATCGAGATGCAATTGTTTGGGGATTTCAATATCTTCCAGTTTGACATCACTGTGATTGTAGACTACCCTGACGGGATGGATGAATTCTTGGTCCATAGTAAATTCGTTATTCCGTGGCTGTTTGAAAATATAGAAACAATTAAAATATAAATACAAATTTCTTCTGCTGATGGTATTTTTTTCAGCAGATAACCAATACACTTAAAACGTCATAATTATTTTGTTTTTTTTTTTTTTTCTAAAAAGAGTTAAGTAAATACATTTTAGGCATAAGAGGTCCAAGTGAAGTGGGACTGGAGCTTATTGACTTTCATTCTCTACCATGCTTGTGAATGCGTTGTTATACAGTAATGGAAGGGACCTACCACAGAATCCGAATCCACAGAGATGCACATTTTTCATGACAAGATGGAGTATTTTTCACTCTCTTGCAAAAGGCAGAATCCCGGAAATAGATTAAATGGAGTCAGGGATCGAGCTACTGCAATTTGGCGTTTCAGTACAAAGCGAGTTACTTACAAAAAATAAAACTAGCAAAACATTATGCAGATTTATTTTAAAATCAAAGAATTGAGTCGAATGCAAGGCTTATCTGAGAGAGGTGAGTAAGAATTCAGCAAACTGATAGATCATCAAATGAAGGCTGCAGATGCTAAGTAAACCCAACAAAAATGAATGTTCAAAAGTTCTTCAAAATTTAAACTGAACATAAAGCGATTTAGCACCACTAAAGGAGTCTGCTGATCGGGTTGGTCCCGCAAAATAGCTTTAACTTTAGCCTATGAATTTGGTGGTAGCACACAAAAGTTGGTGTTGTTTCATTCAAAAACTTCAATTGCAAATTCGACAAGCAGCTGCCTAAACTACAAGTATACACATTTCATACAAAAACCTCCTTAAAAAAATGAATGTTTTCAAACATATGGCAATTCAAAAACAAAAAGGAGGTCATCATATTTTTATACAAAATAAATCTAGAAGAATATAATGGATAAAGCGGCCCAAACACATAACACTCGTGTTCGATGACATGAGAAAAAAAAAACCTTCCTTACCCACCACATTTACCAACACTGACACAAAGTATTAAAAGATTTTGATTTTCTAAGTATTGTCTACGATAGTGCGTTAGGATTATACATAAGCCAGAAAGACACTGGCAAAAGTGATGTGCACAAATATCGCGTGTAAAAGCCGGTTTAGCTTGAGCTTATCTAGAATCGGATTTACAAACAATATACGGAAACATGCCCTGTTAAAAAAAAACGGATTATTCAATATAAATCCAGACAAAGACCTAACAGCGATCATCTATGTGAAAAGTAAGTCGTGCATAGATCAGGTATAAGTCATATAATTGATGTCATTGGCTTAAGCTTTTCCAATGCTTTTGGTTATGGTACCGAAAATAACTAAATTTATTGTTGAAATCTCAACAAAGCTTAAGGTTTTGCAAATTGACAGAAATGGAGTTCCCTAAAATTTTCTTTCGAAACCGAATGGTTAAATACAGATGAAGTTCCTCATGTTCTTTTTACTCTTAAGGGTAAGTCCTAAGTCCTTTTCTTGCAGTACCATTGAACAAGTCAAATCAATTCAATGGGGCATTGTATACCAAATGGATTTAGTTATGAATTTGAAAAAGTAACGACCTTGGAAAACAAACTACTCTGAAACGTGTTTATTAAGCGCCTATGATATGCTTCTGTGTCAACGTTATTCCTGAATAATGCTTAATGCATGGTTAAAGTGTACACATAGGGGAGAATAATCTAAAAACATTTTATTTTTTTGTATAATTTAAAAAAAAATTCGTTTTGTTACGTTTGTTGGAAAAGTCATCATTTGAACAAAAAATTGGTTTTACTGAAATTGCAATTATTGTAAGCAAAACAAATTTTGAGATAAAAGTTGTCAATTGAAAGTTCAGGCGGGAACAGATAGACAATCGAACACATTTCTGTAAAATGGTTGTATTACAAAAAAGAAAGTCAGTTGTTTAATTAATACTTCTGCTAAATAAATAAATACAATACAATTAAATCAAGTTGCCTTAGAAGGGTGGGGTGCAAGATTTTGAAAGAACAATTAAAAAGAAAAAATCCCTTAAACTTTTTTGTCAATGATTAATTCCAACTATAGCCATATCTGGCCTGTAAGTTATCCCTTTAAAAAAAATTCCTGATTGGTCATTTTCATTTGACCACTTGATAGTTTTGAAGTGACTGTTTGTGTTTCAAAATACACAATCATTGAAAATAAAGGTTAAAGGTATTTAGCGCAGTAAAACATTTTCTTTTAAAATACTTTCGTACTGCTCGAAGAGCGGACAGAAACAAATTAACTTAGAGCTGACACAAGGAAGATCATTTGTTTTGATGAGTGTCGAAAAATTTGCTCAAAGAAACACTGCTATTTACCCAACAAGGTTGTCTCAAAGATGGCAATTACTAGGTAAATATTTATTATCATACAAAACCGAGCGATTTTTAAAGAGATCATTAATTTAACACAACTACTACGTACCTTGTCTCGTTTGTTCAGCTTATCCGTAAGTTTCTCAATGAACGTACTGCTTATTTCCCTTTCACAATCATCTGAGTTGTAAGATTTTATCATCTTAAAAAAAAAAAACAATCAAAACATTAATACAAACAATCGATTCTAGAAAGAAACGCTTAAATTTTACCTTAAGGACTTGTGCAGTGGTTAGTGAGTTACATAATTCATAAACACTGTCTACATCCTGCTCGGTCTTTCTCGACTGCAAGAGTTGTGAGACGTCAATCAGTGGTGCCAATGGTTTTGTCACTTCAGCCGGCTTAAAATTAAAATTGAAAAAAAAAAAATTACAACATTTCTACAAACATTTTTGTGTTAGTTTAATTAAATAGACTTACCATTTTCTTTTCACGAACCCAATCTTCCAGACAAGTTACATTGTATCTGATCTTCATACCTGTTTCCCACATACAAATATCGCCACGCAACATAAGCGTATTCATAGCAATCGCACAAATATTATACAATAATTGATAGAATATTTGTTCAGTGTAGCTTATATGGAGTCCAAAATAATGGAACTGCTTGTAGTAATGTTCAAGCTGATTAACAAGCAATCTTGGTGCTGATATCTTGGCATGCTCAGGTGATCCATCCAATGACATAGTTCGGCGATTACCTTGATTTTGTCCACGTTGTATTTCATCGTGATCAAGAACCGCCGGCACCACGAATTGCTTAATTAATCCTTGCACTTGTTTTACTAAGCTTTCATACAGGCCCACAATTATATCGTAAATGATTTTACGATATTCAGAGAGATCAAAATTATTCAACAATTGTTGATTTTGCTGGGGAGTATTTAGACGATTGTATTCCTCAATATTGCCATATTGCTTCAAAAGGTTATGGAGTCTGGAAAAAAAAGTTATACAAACCAAATAAGAATACATTTTTTGAATTTAAAATATCCTTTTCTTTAAAAAATTACGTTAATGAATTGACCAGCCATAGGACACGGGTTTCGGTTGGGCTGGGGAATTTGTGGATTTTCTTCATGTGGTTGACAAACATCGCCAACAGTTTTTGGACACTGTCGTCACTGTTCAATAAGTCAGTATATCTGTAAGAACAAAATGAAAAACATTATGTTTTATGATTTTTTGCATTTCGTTTTTTTTTGTGTTACCTGATACACATGAACAAAATGTAAGCCGGTAAGCCAGGCAGTAAGCCAACAGCAACTCGTGGCGTTAAGCCAACTATAAGACGCTGAGAGATCTTATCAAGGTCTACTTTATTGTATTTGAGTATTCCTGCAAGGAAGGGAAGAAATGTTTATATAAATATAAAGAATGCAAACAAAAATTATTGTTTAAACTACTATACCTTTGTAATGATGTGATTTCTTTTTCACAACAGTCGGTACAGTTTTGGATTCTTCATGATTTGTAGTTCCACTCGAAATTCCATGCTCACGAAGTCGATGAGTAAGCGTATGGATGTGACGTTTAGCATCCTCGTATTTTTTAGTCAATGCATTCATTTCTTCCTGCATTTGCGTGTATTCCATATAAGACTTCTCCAACTCGTATCGCAAGTAACGCTCATTTTGACGCATAGCCTCAACATTAACCTCGTCGAAATCTTCGACTCCACTTTGAAGTATAGCTTGAAGTTGGCTCTTTTCACTTCGAAGTTCATCCAATTGACGGGATAGCTCAGCTAAGTGAGCATTGTTTTCTTCGGTCAGTGCACTGAGCTCTGATTCGAGTTGTCTAAAATAAAGGTATTAAATTGGGATTATTTTTATTTTTTTGTTTAAACTTTTTATTAATCATTTTTGTTTGCAATCAGGCTCTATAAATATGTAATTATTTATTTGGAATGTCCTTTATTTGCATGAGAAAATTTTAATTATTGATTTGTATTAGTAAAGGAGCCCCAAGAATGAATGCAATGAGTCGATTTCGATTTTAGTCGTGCTTTTGTTTTGGAGAATCAGACTTTTTCAACGGCAAATGGGATAAAACAGATTTCATATTTGTTTTCAGTTTGATTATATTCATATGACTCCACTTATTCGAACGAAGTTTATGCTGCCATACCAAGAACTAATAAAAATTTGATTATTGTCCTTTTTCACTTGAATAGAGGGAATGAGTAAAGAATCATATCAAAGAAGCTGCGACCTTGCTACTAGTCAGGGCGGTGACAATCAGTGCGGGCCGCAAACCAATAGGTTTAAATACTGCTAGGAAATGTAGGCCTCATAACACGACCACTGCCGATCATGCAGAGATGAGAAAACGAGACTGTAGTACATTTTCTGTGTCAAAAGTACACTAAGCACTGCCTAGGTACCATTAAACTCTGTAGACTGGTCACAATTATCGTCTGGGGATTCGTCTGACAGATTGATATCGGTTCAAAAAAGATTGATTGACTTATCTTAATTTACAATAAAAACAAACAACGACCTATATTGACCAAAAAAATCAAGGGATTGGCAGAATTACTATGAAGCCGCGCTTCTACGTCAAGGTTGGTAAGAACACCACCAACTCATTTAATGTCGAGAAAGGCTTAAGACAAGGTGACGCGCTTTCATGTCACCTCTTTAACATCCTTCTAGAGGTTGTCAAGGACTTTGTCTATTTAGGTTCTACTAAAACCTCTCAGAACAACATCAGTTAAGAGATCAGTCGAAGAATCACTCTTGCCAATCGCTGTTTCTTCGGGCTTGGAAGTCATCCTCTCAAAATGTTGTGCAATGTAATGTTTAGTTGATAAGTGTATGCTTTGATAAGAGATGTTCACTATTCTTAGTAAGGTAAGCCACGGCCTTATGTTTTAAATATATTAATACAACACAAAGGACCAGGGAGACACTTTACAATACTGTTATCTTCCCAGTCCTGCTGTAGAATAGGCAGGAGCGTGGTCCTTAACACAATCAGATGAAAAGCGGCTGAGGTGATTTGAGAGAAAGATTCTTCGGCGGATATTCGGTTCTGTATGTATCAATGGAGTATGGAGGAGAAGATTCGATGACGAACTGTGCGGGCTATACAGCGACATTGACCTGGTTAAAAAGCTGAAAATACAGCACCTTAGATGGCTGGATCGTATGGACGAAAACGGGCTTAGCTAGCGAGGATTGTTAAGTAAGTAAGTAAGCACAGTACACCTCGCCTAGGTGTTATTATTCTTAGAAAAACATTTCAACTGAACCGTAAACTGTGCAAACTCTCTGACAAATTGATTTTATTTTTACTAACCAGCAACCTACCTAGGTGGCATCAAGACAGGAGAGTAAAATTAAGCGTGTCAGTTTGATTGCCTTGACCGAACAACATTAAATGACGATATATTTGAGTTAAAAGTATACAAAGGTTTAGGTATTTTGTATATGGATGAAAAATTGGCCCATCGGCTGCTGATAATCTGAGGTACAATTTTATTTTGTATGAATGGAGAGCAAGTTGTGATAGTTGATAGCAGAATGAGCATGTTTTCATGACTTAGCTACAAAAAAAAAGAGTTTAGAACCATAATCTTCCGAATCAATGCTATTCAGGCCATTTTAATGGAATTTAAAAGACATGAGCCTCGGTCCCCTTGAGCAGATGCTGTAAATGGTAGTATTGCAAAATTCAAGCGAGATATTTTGTTTTTGTTTTTGCAACTTCTCCAGTAACACCTAAACCTAAACTTTATGCAATGAGTGAGATACTTTGCATCCCGTTCCATAGCTCTCTTTGCAACATTATTTCCACCTTCACTGAACATATATTTAAAATGAAAGAGGTTTCATGATGTTGTTGTAGTTAATACTGCTATGCATAATTAAAGCGCACTCACCGTCATAAACTGTAGTTTTTTCTTTTTCAAAACAAAACTTTAAATGAATTCAAGTCTAGCTTGGAGACTATCTGAATAAAATAAAAGCAACTGCACCGTTCTGCCAATAAGCCAAAAATTTATATTTTTAATAGCGTTATACTTTAATTCACACGTACTGGTTTAAAGATTTTGGTTGAAAGTTTTCGGCAATATTTATAGTTGAGATTAGTCTGCATTTCTTTCAGGACATACCGATATTTATCATCTTCTGCTACCCAAGTTTCTCCAAAAGTAGGTGGCGTATTTTGGTTTTTTTTTTTCTAATTTTTATTTTATCTTACAATATTACAATATTTTCGATGTTTCATTAAAAAAGAACAAGGAAACGAATAGAAAACCCCAGGGTTATATTTAACTTTCAAATTTAAATCCACACATCAAAAATGATAAACCGTTAACATTATTAAATCTGCTTAAATTTGTATGTAATCTTTTAATCGTGCTCTTTAACTGAATTTTTATGAATGTTACTGCGAAAGACCGGGGCTCAAAATAAAAATTTATTTTTGTCGATGTCAATAAAGTGTTAGCATCTTTAAAACACGTACAGAACTCCTGTTTGGGCTTCACGATTTATTGGGACAACGCGAGCATTCAGGAATGAAGGAGTTTTTCAAATGATAAGACTTCATCCATTTATTTTAAAAGACGTTTAAACGACATTGGTTTCTTTTTCTCAAAGCCAACATCTCTAACAATAACCACAAAAAGGTGAGTTACAGAAATATAATTGTCAACCCGAGAAAAGACATAACCGACCATGAAAGTTGTTCGACCTTCTGTTTGTATCAATGTACTCCATTCGTTCTGTTAGCCTTTTCCCTACTAACGTTTCTCTCAAATAGGTAAGTATTTTTAGTTATTGAATATTTTGTTTTAATTATTTGAATCAATTATAGATATAAAGATGTCATTATTTAACATTCAAAAATATTTTAAAAAACATTTAAGTTTGAATAAAGAGTTGGTAGTATTGTCAATATACTACCAACCAATTGTGCATACCTGTTGACAAGTTTTTGTGCCTGGAAAGCTTCTAGGAGTTCAGAGTTTTCTTGGAAACTATTATCAGCTCGCATCTGTAAGCTGGAATTGCCAAATGATTTTAAAGATTGACTCTGCTGTTGCAGCACCGCTTTCAGCTGTATGCATTCGTCGCGTCTTCTTCGTAGCTCTTCTTGAAGTGCATTTTGTTGAGCTGCAAAAAAAAAACATTAAGCTTAAAACAACTATGGAATTCAAAATCTATATATTAACCTTCAAGTTCCTGCATTTCAACACCACGGTGTATGCTGTTTCGCAACAAACCATAATCATGGCGCAGTTTCTCATTTTCAACCTCTAGTTCTGAAACTCTTAAAACAAAAAAATTAAAACAAGATATTTTGGATGGGCTAAGTAAGTTACCTCAAAGAATCCTCGGTGGATTTGTTCTTGTTCATTAACTTTTCCATCTGGTCTACCAAAATCTTATTTTTCTTCTTTTCTTCCTCCAAAATACTTCGTAGTTTCAATATCAAACTTGTTTGCTCGCTTTTCGGTGTTGACGTGACATCTAAAAAAAAATATAATAAATTATTTAGAAAATGACAACTAGTTAAAGGTCACATGACTAACCAATCTTTGTGAAAGACTCCATGGCAGACTGATTGTTATTATCGAAAGCTGAATTCTGACTATTTCGTTTTGGTTCAAGTGTATTCTTAGCGGATGCATAACCAAAGTCTTCTTCGTTCTGACTGGATGCATTACTCAACGATCTCGTATGATTTGAATATTCGGTAGCGTTTCCATTTGACTTTTGCAAGCGACTTAACTCTTCTTTAAGGATGAAATTTTCTCCTTCTAAAATATCCTTGTCCTTCTTTGCACGTTGAAAAGCTTCGTGAACTTCATTGGTGTCCACTTCTGATAAAATACGTGAACGATACAGCGAAGTCTTTTCTTCTTTTTTAGCTAATTCAATCATTTCATCGACTTGCTTGCGAAGTTCTTCGTTTTCAATACGCCATGTTTGTTTTTGCTTTGACCATTCTTCTTTTTCGTGATCTTTCTCTTCGAGAAGTTGCATTTTATCATCGCGCTCGCTTTCCAATTGCTTGTTAAGCATCAATAAAGCATTCTCTTTGTCTGCCAACACCAGTTTCAACTGCTTCAATTGGTTTTCAACGTTCTTTTTCTGGTCGAGTTGGTTCCTGTGAAAAAATAAAATTAAATTAAGTCGATTGTTTTTTTTTTTTTTTAGTTTGAGACTTTGAAAACTCACTTCAAAACCGGAATAGCCGTAGTTTTCAACTTGAGCTGTGTGTTCTCCTTGTTTAACTCATCTATCCTCTGCTGTAACGATATAATCTTGTTCTCGAGACCTTTGTACATCTTTTGAATGTGAGAAATGGTTTTGGCTTCGGCTTTCAATTTTTTGAAAAGACGACGTGCCAAGAATCGTCGTATCGCCGACTGACAAACGACAATGTTTCGCAATCTCTTGTTGTAAGCCTGGCGAGCCAAATAACCCCGACAGAAGCGTTGTATTTGAGTCGCTTTATGGTTATCCATTGCAATTTTGAAACGCTGACGAGCCAACATACCACGAGCATACTGTTGAATTCCACAAACAGAAAATCGCAGCTTAACAAATCGACGACGACACAAATAGCCACGAGCATATTTTGATATGACAAGCGCTGCTCTCGCCTCTCGTATGGCCCTTGCCTTCTTTCTAGCCATGTAGCCGCGGGCATAGGTCTGTATACCAAGTATAACCCTCTTGATTCGAAGGTATCGCCTGCGATACACAAATCGCCTAACCACAGATTGCACAGTAATGATGTACTTTTTGCGAAGATTCATACGAACTTGCTCTAGATAAGCAACTTGTCCGGCTCTAAAGAATATTTGCGTATTACCAAAACGGTACTTATCATCCTCGTGGATCCATTTTTTGACAATATTTTCACATGATCGTTTAAGATCGCTTTTGTTAAGATGCTTCCGATGGCACAGGAGTTGATAGCGGGTATAAAATTCATGGTATGACCAACGCGAGGGAAAACCTGCAGCGGATATACGAACTGTTTCCAAAACTCCGCATGCTCGTAATTGCTGAACAATTTTTGATGCTTCCCATTTGAAGGCGAGTTTTTCATCATTTGGCTGCAATTAAGAGTTAATCAGTTTAGTTGTGTCTGACGTGTGTTTAAATTGTTGGTTCTTGAATTTTGTTACCTTAATGCATCGAACGTAATGCGGTGTTGTGGAATGTAATGTTGAAATAAGAAGAGATAAGCTGTCTCTGAATTGTGAGCCAACTGATCGTCTGTGCTGTTTCGATGGAGTTATCTAGGGAGAACAAAATGTTTATTAATATAAGAGAACATTTATTTTTGTTTTAAGATGAAAAGGAAACACAGAACAAAGCAATACATAACTATCAACTGAGTTAGTAAAACATATTAAGAAACCAAATCCTTTTATCCTAACTTAATTTTTTTTTATAAATGCGAATGTGACTTTAATGATTGTGTGTTATGCTTTAACGTTTTAAATTCCCAACCGATAAGTTATGTACACAAATTGTCAGGCATACAGAAAAGGAAGTGGGGAACCTTTTATAACGAACGAACAAAAATACAGTTCCTGAGTTCGTCAGCGATGGCGCTTCTTAATGATACTTTGAAAAGCCTGCTCGTACTATGTTAAGCGATTTGTGATAAACAAAATTCTTATCAACGGCAATCGGCCTCAACATTAAAAATTCGGACGCTTTGATCAGTCAGGGCCGGATTTAATCGAGGGCATCTGGGGCAATTGCCCAGGGCCTCAACAAAAGAGGCCTATCTTGGCAATCCACGTATTACCTTTCGTCCACGATTTGCGAAGAGTTGATCAGTTTTATGGGTGATAAAAAGTACTAACTCAAATAGTACCCAGAATACAAAATCTGGCAAATAAAAAGCGATGCAGGCTCTTATTTTAGAGAAAAATCATTTATCGGCATTTGTTGTGGCAATTCTATCAATTTCAATAGTTTGAAAAGCAGCTGCTTACTCTTGTCCATCGGCGATTCAATTCTTTGAACAGAACGATACCGAATTCTGATTGAGAAATTATCGAAGAAAAAAGGCGGACAGTTTTACGGTTTAAAAAAGCTTAGCGACACTCGTTGGTCTTGTCGAGCTAAAGCTACGAAGGCCATTGTGGGCAGCTATTTGAAAATTAAAGAGGCTTTACCCATTTATAGAATCATTGAAAACATTCGTGGAATCTAAAAAAAACTATTTTGATAAATATAAGGCAGACGCAAATTATCTGGCTTCATCCCAGTGGTCGTACACCAGCTGTGTTTCTCTGATTGAAAGATTGCCAGCGTATGAAGCTGTACGTTCGAGATTTGGATTTCTTAATCGCATTGAGAAGATTGATGCTGAAAACGCTGCAGCAGAGTTGTAATGAGTAGGTAATGAGTTGGTTCAATTTGTATCTTTATCATCAGAAGAGACTCCATGAAAGATCGGTTCGAATCAATTTTATGACGACCAAGAGTTGCATCCGCCCGACCAAAACGAGATCAAAGCACAACTTGCCAATTTAAAAAAAAAAAAATAGTGGCTGGAGCTGATCGGCTACAAGCGGAACTTTTTAAACACGCTGGAGATAACCGGGTCATTAACTTCATCTGCAAAATATATTCGTATTGAAATTCATCACTTTCACGATCAGCAAAAAAAGGAGTCTATAAGACCCTTCCGTGTTTCATTTTTGTGTAACAATTTAAGCCATTTGCTGACGGTCTTACCGCTCCAAAAAAAAAGGAGTCTATAAGACCCTTCCGTGTTTCATTTGTGTGTAACAATTTAAACCATTTGCTGACGGTCTTATCGCTCCTTAACAATGCGTCTTCAAACCCGAAAAATCTATGACCGGTCAAATCTTCACTTTGAGCTAGATCCAACAGAAAGCCTGAGAATGCAACAGTAAGACCCAATGGACGGAAAAACTTTATCGTGCACGGCTTTTCTAGAGTTGGGTCTGGAAGCCCAACGCTTTCTAGCGCCATCAAAATCGAAGTAAGCAAGTGTTGCTTTTTACAAATCCCAGTTCGCAACGATTTCAGGATAAAAGCGATGGCAAATGCTCGAAGCACTGTTCAAAAAGGTTGTTAAACGTTGTGTAAAATTTAATTCGAGGATGGGTTAATTCTTATTTGAAAATTTAATTTTTAACTAAACTGGGCTAAATAATAAAAAATGGTTGTGATGAAAATGGCACCATCCAACTAAATTATATGTTAAATATGCGTTATCTGTTCTATTGTTAGTCAATGTTCAACATGCCAAAAACAATTTAAATAAAAAGTGTAACTAACTCGTTTACGTTTGTCCACTGGCTGCTAAAAACAACAAAAAATTTGGGGAGAAAAACAATATAATATTACATTACATGACAAAACAAACATAGCTAGACAAAATGTTTTTGTTAAAAAAAAAAGTCAAAACTTGCCACTTGTTTTGAAGCACTAACAACCACTCGTCCACCAAGTGCGGTTGTTTTGCCATCACTTAGCGTATCGGTCTCCTCGAGTTCCATCAACTGCTTACACAGAGCCATTCCCGATTGCGCGACAACATTAACCAGCTCTTTAGAAACTGTATCACGGTTTTTCTCCAAAAACCCATGAACATCGTATTGCACAGTATCCGAAAAGTGTTTAACAAGAAAACCTTCAAAACAAACAAAAAATGTTTAGAAACATTTGTATGGAGTTCATTAAAGCAAAAAAAAAAAAGAATAAATATCTTACTTGTAGTACCGAACCTCGGTTTTTCAAAATGAGGGAATTTAGAACATTTTTCAATTAGCTTTCCAGCCCACGATTCATCAGACCCTTTAGGCATCTAAAATTGAAACACATGGGAACTTAGAAACAAAGAAAAATAATTTTATTACGAAAGAACTCACCCTACACTCCTCATCTAACAGATCAAGAACTCCCAATTTGGATTCAATCATATCGATACATGGTTGATTATCATAAAAGTCAATCATAGTCCAAACAATACCCTCTTTTAAGTACTCTTCCTGTTCCAATTTAAAGACATGCTGATTGAATTGCTGCTGAAGTTTCTCATTTGCATAGTTTATACAAAATTGCTCAAAAGAATTCGTATCGAATGTCTCGAATCCATAAATATCAAGAACTCCAATAAAACAGCTCTGCTTTCGACCGGAATTCAAGCTTTTATTTATCACAGCGACGATGTATTGAAAGAGTTTTGAATAAATGTGTTTGGCTAATGCATCTTTAGCTGATTCAGCTGCAGCTATACTATTCGGGATGAGGACATTTTCATTTACTGACTCAATTTGACGTGTTATCAACCACTTTCGCAAGTCATCGGCTTCAATTTTTAACATTTCACCAGTTATATGCAAATAATGCAAGTCATTTGGCTAAAGTACATCAAAATTTCTATGAGCATTTGCAAAGAAGAATTTGTGTTTTTCTTACCTTTATATCACAGGCATCAGGATCGATTTCTTCTGAATCTTTTTTGTATTTATGTTCGAATTGTATATTGCCTAGATGTAGTATACCGGCAAGAATTTTAAGTATATCCGAAATCTTAAAAACAGAACAAAAAGTTAAATGATAATGTTTCAAATTAGTAAATCCTGTTATTTATACCTGTGTGGTGCCGAATCCAAGTATGCTCATTGCTTGGATTGTGTCTTTGAATTGACTGACATCTGAGACACGATCGATATCTGGTGATTTGCCCTTGTTAAGGAACTTAAATTTATCTTGATGATCTGAAATATTTTTTAGAAAATAAATCATTCAATGCAAAACTCAAAAAATTAATTCACGTATCTTTAGATTTTTTTTCAAACTCCATTTTAAGGATTTTATCAACAAAAAATACTCTAGAAATTGATAAAAGTATAAAGGTATCCCTTTCAGAGGACCGATCCTCAAAAGAGAACATTAGATTTGTAAAATAAGTTGTTTGGGAAAATGAAACCTTTCGCAAAGAGGACCAAATACGGAGTTACGATCAAGCTACCGAGGAAAGGTGATCTCAAAAACTTTAATAACTGAAGTGGTGCTTCCATTTTGTCCTCGGTAGAAGGAAACTTTTAACGAAATCATCTTCTGTTTATGATCAAAATATATTTAACATATCACTCCCCACTCCACAGTATTTCCGATTGATCCATTGACTAAAATCCTCATTTTTAAGGAAGATCAAAACAAAGCTAATTTGATTTTAACTTTAAGGATGAACTAGAACTTCCAAACATTCGATTCGATTTCAGTTTGATACTCTTTCAAAAACTCTTAAGCAAGCTTACCCAATATCAACTCTGGATGCTCTTTCCTGGCAGAGCATAACTGGTAGAAAATATGATAATTCCTTTCACCAAGCGATTGAAACACAACTCGAGATTTCTCCAACAAATACGTTTGCATAGTGGCTCCAGTTAAATTCATTACTCCCATATTGTTTTTGAATAAAAGTTTTGTAAACTTTCCAAACCTCGAACTGTTATCGTTGCGTGTTGTCTTGGCATTTCCGAACGCCTCCATAATAGGACTCGAAGCTAGAACCTTTCGTTCAACTTGAGTCTCTGATTCACTACCCCCAACAGCAGCAAAGTACCTCATTGCATATTTGGCAGAAACAGTTTTACCAGCTCCAGATTCTCCACTAACGATTATGCTTAAATTGCATTTTTCACGTTCCAGCTTTGTGTACGCTTCCTCGGCAACGGCAAAGATATGAGGTTCCAATTCGCCCATGGAATGACCACGATATGCACGTATAATATCCGGTCCATATAATGGCAGATCAGCATATGGATTGATGGCAACTAATATAATGCCACAGTACGTGTAGATGGACTGGCGTTCTCGAAAGCGCACCTTCAAATTATGCAGCACAGCTGGCTCGTGTAGATATGAGAGGGCAGTTAAATCTTGCTGCCCAATTAATATGGTTGGATTACGCAGAGGTGGCAGATCATTTGGGGATTTTATTTTGATAGTGAGCTGTTGGCGGCCAGTATCTTTGATAATGTTGAGTTCTTTGCAATCTTTTGTGTAGTCCTGATCTAATACGGCACTCTCCCAGACGTTTTCTTCGTGTGGTATCCATATTCTGGCACCCTGTAGGAAAAAAAAAATACAATTGGTAAAACATATTTATTTGTAAGAGTTGATGTTGGTTTAGGAAGGTTTTATTACATGACTGGAATTATTGTTAAAAAAATAGTAATATCAACATAAGCATCCCACATTCCTTAAAAGGTTGCTTAAATCGGCAGAGATTAATTATAACATTGGGACATACTATACATGAATTTATATTAACACTCCAGCCTTTGAGATACATTTCTCTTATCATTTGACTCAATCAAGCGGCAGTAGATATACATAGGAGCTTAGCACATGACAATTAGCCTTTAAGTTATTCACGGGGCACAAGGACTAAAAATGCCGTGGACAGTTGAACAATTCAAAATATGAAATCAAAATCGATAACAGGGATAAAAAATGGTTCTATTTCTACCAAGGTTGGTGCGGCGACCTATGGTTTTAAGGTTCATTTAAGAAATTACATATCTTTGTTTTATTTGGTGGTTCCTATCTGACAATAATGAAAGCAGAAAAAAAGGTAAACTAAACTGGACAATTTCATGGTCCTCAATGTATCAAGTCAAGGATAATGGGTATACAAACAAGTTTAAAAAAATATCATAAATCGCTTGTGGACCAGGGAAGAAAAAGACACTTTGGAAGCCCGAAATGCCTTAAGTGGAAAATGAATTAGTTTATTGAGTTTTTCAAAAGTCTTGGCTTTTTTGAGAACCACAGTTAACCTGCTAATAGATGCTCTAGAGTCTAGACTTTATCTGGTTTCAAGGCACTAGGTTTATAGATCGAGCAAAACCTTTTGGTTGTGAGGGATGTATTTTAGAATTGGTTAAATGCAAAATTTAGCAAAATGGAAAGTGGCACGATTTCCAGTTTATTAAAAGCTTCGAAAAAAGAAATTGAGCTAAAATAACAAGTTAAGTTATTTACTTTTTTTGGCACACTCGCTCAAGGGCTTAGGATAGCCCTTTTAATGATTAGTCACAGCGCCAGCAGTTGGAAATTTGGAAGGAAGGGGGAAGGAGGTGTCGATGAACATTAATCTTGAATGTTGGAAGATCAAAATGGCAAGGGAAAATTGTACCAAGCAATTCATTCCACATTCGTGTTGTCCGACTAAAGAAAGAATACCTATATTTCACGGTACATCCGAACGCAGCTGGCTACCTCTCGAAAACAATGCTTTTTTAACTTTTTGAAAAGGATTGTAGTTACACTTGCAATTACGAGGTTTGTACCCATTAGCTATACATATTTTTAACTAAAAAAATATCACAAAATACTGTACTCAATTTTGCTTAAAAAGAACCATTTAGTTGCTTTTGAAAATACGACGATAGCAGATATGTTACAATTTTATGTCATACAATTTTAAACATTTAATTCAGCCCGAGGTCGCTAATAGATTTCAAGCGAAGAAAGTTAAAAACATGTAAAAACAAATGCTATTAATAGAATAAATCCAGGATAGATGGTGGGCTTAAGGTTGATGTTGTATCTTCCACACTTAGGTTACGAGAAAACGGCATGAAAAACCCTCAAACTTTTGTAACTCTCTTATCTCTTCACACGATACGCGAATTCTGTCTTAAAGGTCGCGAATACGATGCGATAAGTAACACAATCACAAATTTAAATTTCACCAAACTAACGTCTAAACCTAAAGGTAGCACTTCCAGTACATTATGGTTAGTAAGAACAAAAAAGAATAATTGTAAAAAGGGTATAATAGTACTCCGATGGTTGCGTTTAATTGTGTTGCTCTCTGGTGCCACAAACTTTGTTTCAAATAGCTAATAGATATATATATACAGGGTGTCCTCTAGATCGTAGGTAATATTTTAAGGCATGACTCTTGGGTATATTTTAAGAAAAAAATCGTTTTACAGTAAAGCCCTGTCTCTAAATATATAATTTTTTGGGATTTAAGAAAAGGCTTAATTTTAATTGTGACGTTAGTACTAACGATAGAATATTCACGTAAGTCTTTATTTTTAAGAGAAATAATAGCCTTTGTAAATGCGTTTAAATAAATTTGATATGTTGTCTCAGTTTGAAGATATCCAGTTTTTAGCCTGCGACATTTTTCTGTCTATGCTATTTTACGACTTTCGGGTCGATTTTTTTTCAGAAAATGCGTAATAAACAGTGTTTTAATATTTTTTCTGAGTGAACGTAACAATTATTGCTAAAATAAAGGTCAATACAAGTATGCAGACAAACGCACATATTTTATGATATACTTGAAAAACCAAAATACAAAATATTCGACGCTGTTGTGAAGACTACGCTTTGCTATGCCGCTCAAGTGTGGGGTATGAAAAAAAACTTTTTACCCTTCCCCTGAAAACCCCAAGCTATGCGTTATACATAGAAACAGGACTTCCTCAAGTTTTTACTAGTACTTTGAAGACTCAAGCGGATTATATCGTAAAAGTTTTTAGTCAACTAGATGAGCGCCTTTCCAAAAAAATGCTCCGATACGAAATTAGAAGTGAGGATTGGTGGATGAGGCAATGGAAAGATATGGAAATCAGTTTTGATGAGGAAGTTCCGATGGATGGAAGAAACTTGGTTGATTTGAAGGAACAGCTCTATCGCATAATTTCAAAATACGAAAACTCTGTACGGGATGGTTTTAAAGCTAACGCGCGCAAATCCATCCATAGAGTCCTGTACTCCCAACTCAATATGAGCTTAAATCAAGCAAACTACTTTCAAGACTCACTAAGTTACAACGAAATTTCCATCATTTTCAAAGCAAGATGTGAACTCTTAGGACTCAATGGAGCACCTTACAATGGAAGTTTCAACCAATTTTGCTCTTTATGTAATCTCAAATCCAAAGAAGACTGCTTTCATTTTATCAGTATATGTCCCATTTTTGCACCCCAACGGATTTCATATTGCGGAAAAAGAACTCTAACAATGCAAGAAACAATAAAGCTTTTGAACGGAACTGACTGGAAAACCATCGCATCATTCTTGAAAAATATTTTCATGTATAGGATATTGCTTGTATCTGAATTTGAATAGGTAGTCATACTTATTTATTATTTTGTAATGAAAAGAATCTTTTATATACATTTATTTCAAATTGCTAACCGAGCTGACGGCAATGCCATAGCTTTAAATTCATTCAATTGTTAACAAATGTATGAAAACAACGAATCAATAAATGAATAGGTACTTACTTACTTACTTGAAAAGCCTGCGACATTAAAAAGTTGCAAAAAGGATCTTATTGCCTTAAGCTGCAAAGGTTATGATTGAAAAATATTTATTTTTGGGTTTAGGTAATTTTTATTTTAATGGAGATAGGCCTTTACTGTAGAACAATGTTTTTCTTAAAGTATACCCAACAGTCAAGCCCTAAAATATTGCCTACGAATTAGGGGACACCCTGTATAATACTTTCTGAAGATAACAACAGACGCGTGAGAAATTCTTGAACTAATGTGCGGTTTGGAGTACCCAAAAATAGTGTTCACACGATGTGCGACAAGGAATCGCTAATGATAACGATAAAATGACGTCACAGGCTTTAGATCAATTTATATGAGTAACTTATTAAAAACCTCTAAGTTTGTAACCATCAATTAAGGTATAGCTACATAGGTACCTGAGCTGAGCCATGCCTATTCAAGTCAGTCATTGTTATTTTGCACAGGCAAGAGTTCGACAATAAAATAGGTACCAAAGTAGACATATATTATCAGTTTTGCAATATCAAATCCGATACCGAACAGTGAATCATTTGTATAAAGGTAGGTACCTTTAACTGCCTGTGTACGCTAAATACTACCTCTCATTCTCTCAATTGCTTATATTCCTAACTCTATAACACCAAACATCGATCTGCAATTGATACTTCCTATCTCAATAATTAAGTCATTGTAATATTAAACTCGGATTCCCTCATAAGGTGTTTATAATCAGTCATGTTTTAAAAATATCTAATTAACCAATTTATTTATTTTGATCATTATCATTATCACCCTGACAGACTATCTAGTGTTTCAGACCAGACCATGTTACACAATTTCAATTGACAACAACAAATAAAGTATAATTGGGTGCCTCCTCTTTGAGTCCATTTAAATTAGCCGTCGTCGTATTGTATTTAATGCTAATAGGAAGCAGGTACCTATCTGCTGATACCAAATTATAGTATTGAACGGCTTCTGATTTGAACTTGAAGCCGTCTTTACCAACCTATAAAGTTATTGCTTGAAATCAATCAGAAATGACTATGAGGAAGTACGTAAAAGCGATTTTGCAAAGTTCAAACATACACACGAATTCATTTCAAGAAATGACTATATACCTACCTACAACAAGTTTTAAATCAAATGTCAATCAAATATACTTATTTTTCCAAAATACACAAACTTAAGTTGCAATAATGCGCAGAATTAAAATTAAAAAAAAAAAAAAAAACCACAACAAAAACCTGTCACTACTCTTCGTGGCAAAATATTCTTTTCTTTTATTTTTTGTTAATCTAAACAGGACACACCACTCCACACACTAAATGACTGAATCACCCAAAACATACCAACTTCTTGAGAACACAACAATAACAGAGAACAAAAAAAAAAAGACACACTGCTGGCAATGTTTATCACCCACCACCCCAACCCAACCGGGCGCCCAAACCACTTATCAATCAGCGATATGCGAATGCGATAAAGCCCCAGGTAAAACGCTAGAATGCAAAAGCAAAGGAAACAACAAAAGGTTGTTCTACCTTTTAAGCTCTTCGTTTTGTCTTCAACTTCGATGTTCGATCTTCGTCTTCCCCCAACCACGTCCGTTATAGTATCGATGTCGCCTCGCTATGACACTTGACACTCCAACGACAAGCTATACCGTACCGTTGCCGTTGAGTATATTCGTCTATTAACTTGGCTAGGCATAAAAACCTTTTCATTTTTTAGTTTTCAGGGAAAATTCAATAAAAGAAAACAACCCTAATCGTTATCATTTTATCAATAAAACGTTAGATAATTTATTGCTTCGGAAAATGCAAAAGCAATAGGAATGCCAATTTCAAAAAATTAACTACAATATCAAAACAATGGAGACATGGACGTGGTGCATTGCAGTTTAAAATGAAAATCTGTGCACCGATGATGATGTTCAACAAATTCCAAAAGGAATCCATAAAAATACATACCTTCACATAAAGCATCTCTTCACTTGACATGGTTTTTTCTTGTGTTGTTGCTGCTGCTGTTGGGTCTTGCCTCTTGGGTCTTGGGTGTCGTTGTCGATTTTCCCGTTCAATTTTTTTTTTTTTCTTTTTCAGTTAAATACACTTCCTCAAGTACTGATTGTTCTTCCCGTATTTAAATCGTTTAAGGTTTTCATATTATTCTGTAGTTATAATAAATGTTAGATAGGTTTTAATAAATTCGTTGATTTATTTAAATACAAGCACACAAAATTAGAAAATATATTAAAAGTAAAACAAAAAAGTTCTTCACGACAAATTTTTCTTACGTCGAGCCAACAACGTAGACGAAAAAGTAAAAACCTATTCCCTTACTCCTTTTATGCAAGTGGTTCTCACGATTCTGACATGTGAGAATTTTTTTTGGCATTTCGGATAAAAGAAAACGTAAAAAGAGGTTCAGCGTTCATAGGTTTACAACCTTTTGTAGATACTGGAACTGGAAGTGGAACACAGTGGAAGGGCTTAGTTCTGTTTGTTTTATAATTTTTGTTATACGGAATCTTTCGCCACGAATCACCGGCGACACTTTTCGCGTATGGAGAAGAAAAACTTCAAATTCTTGTGCGAGTACTCTAGAACCGTCGCGTCGTATAGTTAGCAGCTCGATCTTATGAAAACTAAAGTAGACTTATACTACGTTTTCATTAACGTAAAAAAGTAAATTTCGTAGAAAATTTCCAAATTTTATTCCATTTCCCATACAAAATAAATTTTTAATTTTTTTTTTGATTGAACGAAATCAAGGTTTCAATTATGTGAAAATAAATCAAACGCAACTAAATTGAAAACAATGGAATAGATATTTTCTAAAATGTCAATTTGAAACAAAATCCAAGGCAACGAAAAAAGTAAACAAACCAACATGCAAAGCAACGGCAGAAGTAAACAATACAAAATATTAATTTTGAAATAAAATTCATGGCAACGGCAGAAGTAAACAAATCAAAACAAGAAAAAAATGAAAAGGTTGTAAAAAAGAAAAAGAAAGAATATAGTCTGCTGTCAAAGCAAATTTTCAAATATCCTAATTTTGGCCCTAATGAAAACATATTATAATAGATTATTATATTATATAAGATTATTTTAACAATCCTCTATTCAAATGAAATTGAACAACTAACATCAATCTCTAATATGACACTTCAACACCTATTTTTGACATAACAACCATCTGCAGAAAACTAGCGCACTACAGACATACAAAACAGATCAGCTATAATTTATGTACGTTCCTTCGTGTGCATTTTATTTTAAGGTGCCTTTACATGGAGTTGCAAGCCCTGATCTGCAAAAAAAGAGGATGCAAAATCAATAAATCATACTTGTGTGATAGAGAGGGAAGGCAAAAATGCAGACGTCTTCATGGATGCAGATTATAGGAAAATTATAGATGCAGCTTGAAAATTATAGTGAAGACGAACATGTTCATCTTCATCGTTGCGTTTTCGTCTGCATTTGCAGCTCCATGTAAAGCCACCTTTACACTGTTTGTTCTGTATCCCGGATCGAAAAGTTCTGAAGGGTGATTACGTATTACCAAACAAATACGATATACAATAGTGCGTACTTGCCTTTATTACTGTTATCGACTGTTATCGAACCCTTTTTAAAAAACTGACATTTCACAGTGCTGTCACTTTTTCAGGGCTGAAATTATTTTATTTACAATTTTTCTTATCTCAAACTTTTCATCAGAGTTTCTTGTGTCTTCGATTTTATTTAACAAAAACTTTAAAAACAAAACAACCATGTTGAAACCAAAAGCACTTACCCAAGTTCTTAGCCAGGCCAATACAGGAGGTGTAGAAAACACTTTGTAAATATAAATGCTTAATTTGGTCAAGACAAAAAAATTCCCATTTAAATATCCATTTGCAGACTACTTAGCCAAGAAGGAGCTCTGTTAGCCTATTCGGGATACGGAGACCGCGATGCCAGAGTTACTGCTGCTATAGCCAGCAATATATGGGCTGCGTATGAAAAACACGGCCGCAACGCCTTTCGAGAAGACCATTTGACCTTTGTTTTATTAGATTGCGAAAGTGGTCATGTTGCCATAACTCAAGTAAAAACACAATTTCCAGTTCAATAGAATAGAAGTTAATAACATTTATTTGCTAATAGGTTGCCAGCATCTTGCTTTGTTTGTATGCCAAAGAGACTGTGGGCTTGGGACTTCTCAAACAAAAGGCCATGGCCCTAGCTTCTTACCTTGAAGGGCCGTTAAAACAAATAGCAACCTCTTGATTGTTCTAGAACTTTATTATTTTCTTTTTTGTTTCAAATATACAACATATAATGTAGGTACATTAAATAAAGGAGCTCTCATAAGTGTTAATACCTTCGTTTATTTTTGTTTTCTTTTAAGACAACATTCATTCTTATCTTTTATTAAATTTAGTGACGCGGTACAGAAAATATTATGGAAAATTATTCTATAGCATACAATTTAAGGGTACGGTCCATGCTTGTAGATGCTAGATATTGGGCGTGTTTTCCGAAACGTACTCCAGTTGCCAGGGCTGTATGGTCGTTAAAAACCTTCAGATCTTGCCACTGCTTGCATAAATAAATCCTGAAAATAAGTCATATTGATTTTGTTTTAAATTGATTCTTTGTATCAATACCTGACATCAGTTCCTGCGATGGCCAAATATGTTCCACTTTGATCAAAGCATAGATCTCTAACTTCGTAGCCATCTTCAAGTTGAATTGTCTTGAAATTCTTCAGTTTGCGTAAATCCCAGAGCTTAACACAAGCATCGTCTGCAGCCGTTGCTAAATAGTAACCATTTTCAGAGAATGAAATTGCAGAAATTGGACCTGTGTGCCCAGGGAAATTGGCCACATTGCTCTGTTCTTTTAAATCCCAAATTTTTACTTGAGAGTCGTCAGTTCCTGTACCGAAAATCAGTCCATCAGGATGAAATTGTGCTGTTGTGAGGCCAACTTCAGCCGTGTCCATTACCTAGAGCGAGAACAGTAGTTACATTTCTAAATTAAAGTATCAATCCGCACTGGATTTAGGTCTGTATTCCAGAAATGAGTTCATATTGACCGAATTCCCATTCAGTTGCTCGTCCAATAGGTTGACTTATATTAATTCGAAAAAAATGTTTATGCATCGTTATAACTGAAAAACTCACCTTAGTTAAGAGTCTTCCGGTTCTAATATCAGAAAATGCCCAATGTTTGTCTGAAGATGTTGAAAGGATATAGTCTCCAGTTGGATGAAGAGATAGTCCCGTCACTGGACCATCATGACATCGCAACAAAAGTTGAGTCTGACTGGTGGGTACGTTCCAAATGCGAATGCACATATCAGGCGAAGCTGTAATAACAGTGTCTTCGTCAGGATGATAAATAACCTTAGTTATTTTCTTTGTGTGGCCCTTAAGAATGGCAACAACTTGCTCTGTGTCCTTATTGAAGACAGTAGCGTTCTTATCATTGCCACCAGTCAAAATTTTACTATGATCAGCGCTGTTGATGTCGAGGGCTAAGATACCAGGCACCGATGCCGAATGCAATCCCTTAAAAAAATAAATAAAACTTATTAGCCGATAGGACTTTTGAAGATAAGTGGTTTGCAAAACATTACTGGATGTGAAGCAACAGTCAAGAATGTTTTTATCTGATCGTGTGTAATGAGCTCCTCGGGAACAGTTCGGCCACGTTTCTTTCGCTCTTGCGTCAATACAGTGGCTTTGTCTTGTAGTTTTTGAATAACTTCAGCACTCATTCCAGCTTGTTCAATTGGTTGAGTAGCAACGCCAGCTGCTTCAGCAGCAATAGCAGGCTGTGGTATAGTCGACGGTGTTGCAATACCAGCTTGAGGCTTTAGCGTGGCCAAAGCCTCTCTGGCTGCAGCCACCTCTTTCGTTAGCCTCGAGACTACACGACAAGCTGCGTCATGCTGATAAAGAGCGTGGCTAAGTTCTTGACGAGCTATTTGCAATTGCTGGCGTTGTGTGAACGAGTGCAACATTAATGCATCCCATTCATCTTGCATTGTTTTTAAAGTAGCTGGAATGCTTGTGGCGCTCGGGGGCTTTGGCTTGACAATTGGCGGTGTCTTGATTTCAATCAGTTCGTCCACTTTAAGGTCTTTGCCGGTAATGGGGTCGCATCCATTTTCAGCGATGTATTTTTCGATAATTCTTTTTTCGAATATTGCTCCAGATTGTGGGGATATAACAGGAGATTCAGGCACTTCGTTTGTAACTTGATTTTGTAAAAAAAAAATTAAGAAGATTTTATATTAATACAAGAAAGTTGGCATGAAACATAACCTTAAAAAAATGTTGTTCATTTTTTAGTTTCTAAGTGGAAGCGGGAAAAGCCAGCCAACTTTTAACAAAATGTAACTTACTAGCACAAACTAAAGCCATTTTATTTATAAACAAGAAATAATTTTAGCTTGAATAATTGATATTAATTTATTTTTATAACTCGAAAGCAAAGTATAAAATTTCGCGATGGTACACCGTTTTAGTTTTTGACTTTTTGAGTTTTTGACTGGACGCTGCTGTCAATTTTTTTAACGAGTATCACTGTTCGATTTGTTATTTATGATTTCAGATAAGTCGAAAATAGGTTTGTTACCCTACTTGCTGAACGATATCAAATATATACAAAATTAAAGAAGTGCTTGTTCTCACACAGCAAGCACCTCGCAACCACAGACCAATACAGATCGCCAACTCGTACTCTTCTTGCTTGAAACACAATTTGAAATACTTTTTCGTGTCTGTGAATACGTGTACATCTCTGTCTGTGCATTTTGTGATGGCAACCATCCCTGCGTATGCCATTTTTTTGTTGGTGTGTTTACTGCTCCCATTTAAAAAGCAAGGGAGAGCGTTACACTCTCCAAATAAATGGCATATTACCTGTTTTTCAGCTTTATGCAAAAAGAGAGACCATACAGGGAGTTGGCGGTCTGTATCTGATTGGTCCGTGCTCGTAGCTGCCTGGCTTACACAATGTTGATGCAGCAGTAGTAGTACGTAAAACTGTCAAAGTTAATGTCAAAAACAGTGGTTCACTTAGAAACATGCTAGAATACAATGGTGTACTTGAACACTAAATTTCAACAAAAAACGTGTTTGCCATTTCGTGAAGTTGGAGTCCAGTCGACTTGTACTTCAACTACTTTCTGTGCTGCAGCTGCAACTTCACATTGTATCCGTGCAATACGAATTACATACATAGCTTTGATAGTGCTGCTGCAGCTACACCATTATTCTCAACATACCACACATACCAGCCACAGGCAAGACCGTTGCAATACACAAACATTTTTCGCTCACACAGACAAACTTCCAGCCAACTGGAACACAGATAGGTATCTGAACGACTTTACACAGGGTCTATAAGGACAGCAGCACATTTCCACCTTTTTACAGAAATGAGAGCCCGTGAGAAAGTTAGCTTTTTCTGTTTCTGCAGGTTTCATCCAAAGTATATCATATTTGCTGTATAATATGAGTTCTGTCAAAAATTAGTTAAGCCAAAGTAATATAACGATTTTAATCTGTTTCTTAAACATATATCTGACATTAAAAAAAAGTTAGAAGGTGTCTCTCCATTTTCCGTAGTTCGAACTTTCTAAATTTTTTGAAATATTTCGTCACCCCAGTATTGGAGTGCCACATTTGCATTTTTGAGTTATTAATGATTTACAAAATACAAAGAGGAGATCTTTCATTCGGTGTAATAAAATGTGTGCTATCTCTATTACTGCCAAAGATATCAGTGTTAGAAATGTGCTATAATGCACTTTTGCATATAAATGGTCAGTATTGGTCTGCCTGACAAGTATGCAAATGTGCCCTTCAAGCAAATTGATCCGAATTGGATCCACGCGCGGAGTCAAATTCACATACTAGTATGTAAATTAGAATTCCCACGGACTCACTTGGGAGAGAGAAATAGAGAGAGAGAGAGAGAGAGAGAGAGAGAGAGTGAGAAAGAGAGAGCGAGCGAGCGAGCGCGTCCCGCTCAGCGAAATTTCACCCAAAACAAACTTGAAAACAAAAATGTAATAAAAGCAATAAGCAAACGAGTTGGAGAGTATCGAAAAAAACTTCTGTCGTCCAAAACAAAATATAAATAAAATTTGTTGCCATATTTTTATTTTTTTTATTCTTTATTCCTTATAAACCAAAAAGTAAACATAATAGTAGTAGTTGTATAACTTTATTGAGATTTTTTTCCAGGGTACGATTACATTTCATTAATTATAAATTAACACGGTATTAATAAATATATATTTGCCGAATATATGTAGAAGTGGCCGCGCTACACAATTTATATTTATTTGTTGTTTAATTATATTAAGACAACTCTGAATTTCAGGCAAATAACTAATTACTTTATAAACGTATTTGAAGCACGAGTATTAAGTACGTGTCCACTCAAAAAGTCCATGATGTTTACTAAAAAGTAAACATATTATAAATGAATAAAAGGCTCCTGCTCTCTCCCTCCCTCTCTCAATCTATTGAAAAAGAAAAAAAAATGCTCGACTCTTGATTCTCTTTCTTTATTTTGTATGCCAAACATGCAATTTCGTGAGAGGCCTCGTTAAACGCAGACTCAGGTGAGCCAGAATTGAACCGAGAATTCTGAAGTCAGTGATTTTTGCTTGAAGGGTGGCACTCCAATACTGAGGTGACGATTTGTATTCTCTCCTAAAAATTTGAAAACCTCAGTCTAAAATGTAAATCGAACATACCTTTAGATTAGATATTTATCGATTATCGATTTAAGTGACTCGGTTTGAACCCATCTCTATCAGCAGCAGCGAACTGCTGTCACTTTCATTTGCACGCACTGGGTAAAAATTCAAGTATCAGTTTTTGTTTTCACATTTATTTTAGTGTGAAAATGTTTAAAAACATATTAAAATTAAGGAGATTAAGTCCATTTCTTAAACAAGTATCATCAACTCAAGTCCTTATTCGTCCACAATTCCTTCGTCATTTAACAAACGACGAAAATCAGCATCAAAATGCGGCAAACAAAGTACGTAACCCCTTCACCCAGGATAACCCGAATGATCAAGAACCGATCACAGTTGACCGGGAAACTAAATTGAAAATTCTTCAATTGGAAGTTGAAATAGCCTACCAAGAAGGTCGTCGAGTGCCAGAAGGTCGGTTCTTGCGAGATCAGCATTGGGAACACCTATTGTCACTTCCATCTAAAAGCGCCCGATTCAAGTACCTCACTTACTTATGGCAAATCGAAAAAAAGAAAGAAAGCCGCCAAGAAAAAAAGCTAGATAAGCAACTTGAAGTTGCAGCACGACGGGAAAAAGAAAATCAAATGAACCAAGAGCACAATCACATCATATACAGCATTGCTCACACAACATTTCTCCTCAGAGTCTACGATTCAACAATAAATCGTTTATATAATAATAGGTAAATATAATGAAGTCATATTAAATATTCAACGACTTTTCACTATAAAAAAATGTATGAAGGTTGATACAAGCAATGCGATTTGGTTCAAAAATTGTAATGGATTGCTCCTATGATGACCACATGACTAAACGGGAAGCCATCAATGCCGCTAAGCAGTTGATGCTTTGTTTTGCACAAAACAGAATGCACGACGACCCCTTCGACATACACTTTTGCAATGCTAATCTTAACAAAACTACTATGCAGAGTCTCAAGCGACACATACCGACTATGCTGGATCCTGAGTTTCCCATGAATGTCCATGAAAAATGTTACACTGAAATATTTCCCAAAAAAAATCTAGTCTATCTCACACCTCACTGTCGGACTGACTTGGCAGAATATAATCACGATGATATATACATCATTGGAGCAATGGTGGACAAGGTTTGTTTTGAAAAAAGTTCTTTTGGAAAAAATTTCATATATATGTTCTTTTCATTATCAGATGAACAATGAACCATTGTCGTTGGCAAAAGCTAAAAGACTAGGTTTGAGAATGGCTCGCTTGCCACTTGATAAATACTTACAATGGGGAACAGGTTCGGGAAAGTCCTTAACACTCAATCAAATGGTAAGCATATTGTTGGATTTGAAGTCAACAGGTGACTGGGAAAAATCCCTAAAACACGTGCCGAGAAGGAAAGTCATAGATCCCTATTATGAGAAATCAAAACAGCAACGAGTGCTGCGCAATCGGGCTGATGAATTGAAATTTCATCTGGATACGTGGGGAAAGTCGAAAAAGCAAAACTCGCCGTAGAGTATAAGTTTAGGTAAACATTACAAACATTTAAATTTCCAGAAGTTAAAAGCCTACAATGTAGCCCTTTTGTTTAAGTTTATTGCAGAAAATATAGTGTTACATACATTTTAATTAAAACGCGACTCATTTAAAAAATAATTTGAAAATAGTCTCAATTTGAATTAAGACAATGGTTTCTAAAAACAATGTTGCAAGCGTCTAAAGATCTTCTGGAGTAGGGTCAGGCATCTTCTCAGATAAAACCCACCCATTAACAAATGACTAAGGCTACCAGACTTGTTTTCCAAGCGGAAGTACTTGCAGTCTGTGAAGCTGCTAACCACTTAGGAACGTGTGAACTAGCAAATCAGAATATTCATATTTTATCGACAGCCAGGCGGCCATAAAAGCCATATCTATCGTTACAAAACCCAAACTGGTCGATCGTTGTCGCAATGAGTTGAGACTACTCAACGCAACGAATCCAGTCACCCTTCGATGGGTCCCGGGACATCGTGACATACACGGAAACGAAATAGCTGACCAACTTGTCAAAATCGGTTCATCTCTCGAACCGATCCAATGGTAACCTCAATTTACATGCCACAGGAAAGGGAAAAAACTAATGACAGATGGTCATCAATCGATACTTGTCGGGTATCAAGAAATCTATGGCCATATATTTTAAAGAAGACAACTGAATCCTTAATCATGCTAAGCAGACCTCAACTATCCCTCCTGGTTGGTATCCTGACGGGTCACAACACGTTGGGAACACACATGAGCAGAATGGGCATCACCACATCTGACTTATGCAGAGGATGCCAGGACGATTACGCAGAAGAGGACTCTTTTCACTTCCTCTGTGAATGCCCCAGCTTAGCCCGAACTAGGAAAGTTACGCTCGGTGAATATTTTTTCAACGAGTTGATCGATATCTCTAACATGCCACCAAGATACATCCTAAAATTCATTCAGAACTTAGGTTGGTTCAGGGAGGCCTTCTAACATTTAACCCATCCACTCCCCCTCATTTCTTAACCCCTCTTCCTTATCATCACACCCAACCCAGGGAGCACAATGGATCCAACGAGATCCGAGTGAGAAGGTTCGGCTTGACGTACCATCACCCCACCTAACCTAACCTAACCTAAAGGTATTCTAAAACCAATCATTTGACAGCATCAAACTCTTCTGATAAGAAAATTTTGCGTATTGATTTGAATCTTTCTCTAACAAAACATTTAACACTTATTGGAGAGTGAATATTCGCACCCAGTAATTCCTCGAGTTTCACCTTTTTTCAGAACTTAACCCAGCTGACATATTTTCAAATCCTAAAACTATTGGTATAGGTGCCTAAGCCAATCAGCGATGTTCCGTAAGTCGTGCTGAACACGAAGAAGGAGCTGTTGTTAACAGCGAAATTGAATCGAACCAATTATGCTTGTCCCATTGGTACTCTCGCAGTTCTCAAATATCTCAGTTGTTTTGAACTAATCTTATAAACATTAACTACCAACACTCTCAAGTCTCAGCTTCTCAAGTACATAATCAAGGAATCCATTTAATAGTTTTTCTACATACAGGGTTTGAAACTTCGATTCTAGCATCAACCAACCACTAAAAACAAACTCAAAAACAATATTTAAGGCATGGAATTTATTTTATTGTTTACTAAACTTGTATTTAAGCACTGAATGCTTGACATTAATATTGAAATTGGTCACACAACTTAATGAAGTTGACTTCGCGAAAGTTTTGATTTTATCCTCAAACTCTGCTAAAGCCTCCTTCCTGCACGTTGAATACAAATTACTTTCAAAGTATATCAACGAATTGTCCCGCAAATTATCCACAAAAGACGTATCCAAAAATTTAAAATACCTTTGAGCAACAAACACCATATCAAAGAAATCATTCCATTTGCTATTGTTTAGCATTCCAAAAACCTCATCCATAGAAAGAAAATAAACTTTCAGATTCGGCAAGGCTATCATGGGTCTATCGTAGTTAGCAATTTCAATAGCTTCACTATCATGGCCAGTGAATGATTTCCCAGCTTGTAAGGTAATTTTACCGAATTTTCGAGATATATTCTTGTCATGAGAGTATGGAGTTTTGGCTTCAAGCTCGTGAAAAAGTTCGAGGAGATTGCGTTCGGTTATGTCAGTTGAGCGATAGTCATTCTCACCATGTGAAGATCTTAACATTGTTTCATCTTTAGTTTTCAATCCGAATGCACAATATGGGCCAACTTGTATATCACCAACGTATCCCCTGTGTAAATAGGTGCCGCCATTACGTGCAAGTCCTGCTGCTAAGGTTTTGTTTGCTTGACATTGTTCATATTCAGGATAGGTGAAAGCAATTCCAGTATGTCTCCAAGTTTTGTATTCTTGAGAGCATAACGGCTTAGTGCCACGATCTTTGAGACACATCTGTAGATCCCAATCAAATGCATTGTCTCGGTAATCATAGCGAGTCGTTAAAAGCTGCCTATTTCGCATATCCCAGCTTTTTTGTATATCAAATTTGTTTGTTTCCTTGGGCAGATAAAAGTTAAAAGCATTTTCCAAGCCATCGCGTTCACGGTATTTAAGGGATTCAATATCAAATATAGGAGCTAATTTCTCTCTAATATCCCCATCCGTGCATATTTTCAGTAGGGTGTTTGCCTTGCTTGCCAAGTATTGATATGACGAAGGACGTAGCAATGAATTTCCGTAAATGTCCATGAAAAGATGAGTTTTCTGCAAAAGACTCAGGCAGTCAGGGTTCTCGAATGCAATTGCAAGTAGTGCAATGTTTCTTGCAATAATTTCAACACATCCATCGACAACGTAGAAATTAATTTTGATGTTGTGTCCGTAAGATTTGGCAGCAGTTTCAATTATGTGCCTGGGATCACAGGAACCAAAGAGGAGAAAGTTCAGAGAATCTTTTGTGATCGAGCTGTTTATCTTATATTCATGTACGAAATCCAAAGATTCGCTCGCACCCCAAAACATTTTAATTTATTTAAATATGTTTAGTCTTAAACTAAAGAAGAAGGGTTTTCTTTTGAAAATCGATTAAACAGACTTGCGTTGCTAGGTTGCTGATAAAATTGAGTTTTTCTTTTTTTTTTGGTGTTTCTCAATTTATTGTTTTTTTTTTTTTTAATTTAAAACCTAGAACGGCAGATTCTTTAAAAACAAAGAACTTGTTAGAGGCCCAGTAAGTAATATAAAGTGGCAGCCTGGTAAAATATTCAAAGCCAGTTTAGAGTCAACTTGTGGAGGCTCGCTCGCAAATATGCAATAAAATGTACATAAAATAATAGTGGTGGCGTTTGACTGCTTATATAAAGCACACATAAAAGATGGCAGCGTCTTGCTTGCAGCAACTGCGACAGAAATGATAATACTATAGTTTCTATAGCAAAGATAAAATATAAGATCCAATATGGCGACGAATTCGACGACATTCCCATGCTCAGTTGTTTTTTCTCGACTTTTAAAATGTTGAGGATATTATAAATATGTACCTGTGTCTTTTTATAAGTTATTTGATTTTTGTATCTCGATTTTTTGAAGCTTTTGTTGAGTTTATTGGGGAAAACAGGAATATACTTTTGTGCTAGCCTTAGCCCCATTACGTTACTATAGGCTTTGACGTACTTTAACTGTCATCTTTCATAAAAAAATAATAATTGTTTGAAAACTTCATTTGAATATATTCAAATAAAAATTTTAAATAAAAATCAAAATACTTAAGTATGCACTAAAAAATGAAAATTCAAAAGACGAGGAAGATCAAATTGAGACCAAACGACGTTGGTGGGTTCGTTGTTTACGATCTTGAACTATGGGGAATTCAAGATGTTATTATATGGACACTCCTTAATTAAAAAACTCCCTGGTCTGTTAAGAGTTTTGCTTATTGTATCCTAAGCGACAGCTCTCTTAGTGGAATTATTTTATGTCCTTGATTTGATGTTGTACAAATACTCATAATCATTTACTAAATTAATGAAGCTCTCTTCAAAACACGTATTCAAAAGGAGGATTGGCAATTTTGTATGAGATGTGGTCCAACCCACCAACAGAAACAAGACAAACGTCGCGTCGTTGGAAAGGTCCTTGCAAATGGATCGTTTTTCAATATGGGCACCAAGCTCTAGACAATGGGAGAGCTGAGATAATGTACATTGCACCTTTGCATTTTCTTATACTTTCACCAACACCCAAAAAAAAAATATCATTGGAAAGGTCTATTTGAGTCCAATATTTTTCGATATGGGCATCAAGCTGTATTCCATATCAGACCAGAGATTCACTCTTGTTTGGGTTCATCCTGGAATTTATCCTCTTTCTTATGTTTTCGTTGGTGGGTTGGACCAATCCGCCCATCCTCATTAAAAAACGCGCTTCTTTTTAGTTAAAAATTAAGAATATGAAAATGACAATCAAAAAATAACAGCCAATTGTATTTTTTCAAGTTGAAAAATATTCAACTTTTACTTTGCTTCTATTGCCACGTTACGTACATTACGTCTGAAGGACAAAGTCGTTTTGTGATTGCTTACAATTTCTATTTTGATTCTGATTTCTATGTTTGAACTTTCAACGGTAACAGCAAAGCTTCTTTGTGTTTTCCGCTTATAATAGCCCATGTACATTATACCAAGCGGTATACACCTCAGTCTGTGCATTTTATGTTCTATTTGTGTGCATTTTATGTATCTTGTGTAGCTAACTACCCTCGTGTCAAGTGCACGGGAGACCGTTAACATGCTCATAATAAAATGCACAACAACTTATTTTAAGCTTGTAGGCAAAAAGAGAGAACCAATATTTGATGGCTGCTTTGCTATACAAACTATGAATAAGCATATTATATATAAGGTCCACAACAGTCGAATCTCGAATGCCACTTCCAGAGTGCTATAGATTTTATATAGAATGGTAGCTATTTCTGTGTTATAAATTACCGTTGATAAGATGCTATAAGACAACGACCGTCTGATCGAAATGTTGCGTTGTAATGATTTTCTTACATTACGTGGTGTAACGTAAACATTGTAAGCTTTTTCTGAACTCTGTCATTCGTTTGCCTCACTGAACACACTTTTAATATGTCAAATGAATCAGCTGACTTTTCATGTGCACATATTTCGTTCTCTTTTGAAATACCTGCTGCTTGCTGAATAAAATATTTGCGGAGTATGTTTATGAATATGGGAGTAAAAATTCCCCCAATCTCAAAACACGACATGACTTTATAAAAGAAATGGTCTTTCAATTTTATGTAACATTCACTGGTCATCATACGAAGTGGTAGCAGTGTCTGAACAGAAAGTTGTTCCTTAAGAATTTTTTTCATTTATTTGCAGAAATAAAAATTAAATAAATTCTTGTCTATATACACCGGAGCGGAGAGTTACAAGTAAAAAAATTAGAGATAAAGAACATTCCACAAAATTGCATTCTCATCTCTTCAAAAATTCGTGCGTGCGAATTTCTGTGCAATCCAATAAGAAGTGAAAGTGCGCTGAATTTACGTAATTCTACCTTGTGATTGCAGCAGTATACCTACATTTAAAATAACTTAAAAAAAGCAAAAAACAACATTCCTATCAATTGATTAAAATTAAACTAAAATGCCGTGCCCTTTTCTAAGTCGATTAAGTGCCAATTATGTGCGAAATTACGCCGACGTGCTCCTGCAATCGTATGGTTCGCAGTGCCCAGTTGTGGCCAGGAGTATTTTTACTATGGGCAATGCAGGAGGTGTTCAACCCCCAAATGGTAATACTGAGGGCTCTACCAGCGAGGCACCTATTCAACCCAGAGAAATGTCAACGATGCAGCAAGCTAAAATTGCTGAAACTCCAATTAACGTCACCATGAATTCTAACTTTCAAACAGCTAAAAAACCAAACGCTGAAAGCAAGACTTCAACGTTTCCCTATGAAGACTTTTTCCATGAGCAAATCATGAAGAAAAAGCAGGACCATTCGTACAGGGTTTTCAAGAAGGTCAATCGCTTGGCTGGAACTGGAATGTTCCCCAAAGCTCTGGAATACTCAGTGAAAGAAAAACCAATCACTGTGTGGTGCTCCAATGATTATCTGGGAATGTCATGCCATCCCAAAGTAAAGGAAGCTGTTGCAAAAGCTTTGGATGTTCATGGTGCTGGTGCTGGTGGAACCCGTAACATATCTGGCAACTCGTTACACCACGAGAAATTAGAGGAACGACTTGCCCAACTTCACCAGAAGGAAGCAGCACTGCTTTTCACCTCTTGCTACGTAGCCAACGATTCGACATTGTTTACTTTGGCTCGTTTATTGCCGAAATGCGAGATTTTCTCTGATGCTGGCAATCATGCATCAATGATTCAAGGAATTCGCAATAGCCTCGTCCCGAAGCACATATTCAAGCACAACGACGTGGATCACTTGCGTAGTCTGTTGCAAAAAGTCGACAAGAATGTCCCTAAGATAGTCGCTTTCGAGACTGTACATTCCATGACGGGAGCTATTTGTCCATTGCAGGAGCTTTGCGAAGTAACGCATGAATACGGTGGAATTTCATTTGTCGATGAAGTGCATGCTGTGGGATTGTACGGCGAGCACGGTGCAGGTGTTGGAGAGCGTGAGAATCAATTGCACAATATGGACATGATTTCTGGGACTTTGGGGAAGGCGTTTGGTAATATCGGTGGTTATGTTGCTGGATCGGCTAAGCTTATCGATATGATTCGTTCGTATGCGGCTGGTTTCATTTTCACAACTTCACTGCCACCAACTGTTTTGTGTGGAGCATTGGAAGCAGTTAACATTTTGGCTTCGGCTGAGGGGCGAGAACTGCGTGAACGTCACCAGGAAAATGTTCGCTATTTGCGAAACATGCTCCAGAGGGAAGGTGAGTCGTTTTTTGGATTTGGTTTTTTTTTTTTTTAAACAGATAATGTTTTTTATCTACCTTTGATTTTAATTTGAAATACTCTAGCAGCCTTAATACCTTGTCCGATTTTCTTTAAATTTTGAATGTAGGAACAGCCATTTCTTAGGAATCATACCTGTTGAGACGACACGTTCATATAATCCCGATCAGGTTGTTCTTATAAAGGACAAGTCGAATTAAAGTAGATGCTCTGATCCACTTAGCTTTCATGCGGAAACTCGGCTTGTACAGAACCGAATCCATCCCGAATTGAATGGGATCAGTTTGACTTTTTTCTTCTTTTAAATAATAATGGCCTTTCGTATTCGGCAGTACATTGTAGGGCCTTCCCAGTAGGGTTGTGAGAGTAAGTTTGTCATGAAACTGTTAGACAACAATGTCACTCTCATTACATGAAAGCAAGGACAAAACTTCAAGGTCGAATCAGGTACTGGCTGAGGATGCGCCATTCGCGGTATGAATTTTAAAGAATTCAAAAATTGGGACTCCATTCTTTGAATTTAAAACTAAATACTCACTTCAGATGGCACCAAAAAGGGCGGTGATCCTATCTTTACTTATAGCACTTTCCATTGGACGAAAAGAAGCGTCCAGAAGCATTCGGAAGTCTTCTGAAACCGTTCCATTGGTAAGCAAATGACACTTCTGACGATTCTGAGAAGAGAATTTTGCTTCTGGATTTGAAGTCAGAACTCAGAATCCACTCAAGAAGCACAAATACAAATATAATACAAATGTCACCTATAGAATATTCACTGGGGAAATGTCTATCCGCATGCAGCAACGCCGAAAGTTTTGGTAATGTCGACAAATGTGATTTATTGTTGAATCCAAATCTGATGATGAAGACGTCGAAGATCAGCTACGAAGTTTAGTGAGTAGTATTTAATACGAGGAACCAGTAAAAATCCCTTTATACCGCGAATCGGGCTACACACACCACTTTGACATTGGCACCACTTGTGAAACTGATGCCTGCGAATACTTTATTGTGTTAAAATTGAACAGAAGCGATTTTCCTTTTTCCATTGGTTTTCAGAATGAGTGGTTCCCCGAGTGAAACCAATGGAAAGTGCTATTAATATGCCCCTCCAAGTGGCTCGATCCACAGCCTGCCGTCTTCAATTTTGCACTCCAAGCAGCCGGAGATTACCTCTACTAGTCGCTCCTTCAAAATATGGCGTTGAAGGCCCAGGTTGATAAATTAAGTAACTATCAAACTTTTACCTAACAATACTCACAATTTTTTCCACATTCGTGTTGTACGGCTAAAGAAAGAATCCCTATATTTCACGGTATGTCCGAAATTGGGCTCATATGTAAACTTATGAGCATTCCTAGCAAGACGAAATGTTTAAGGGGTGGAACGCAGCTGGCTACCTCGAGTGAGCATTTTTTGTAGAAGAACTTGTTAAATAAGGAAAGACTTGAAACATTTCGACGATGTTCAAGGGATGAAAATGTTTTCATAATGCTTCTCTTTCCTATCAATTTTAAAGCATTTTTCTGAGCTCTGTCGAGCAGGTGTAAAAAAGCACCACTATCCAGAGATGGGAGTTATACTCGAGTTAAGGAAGTATAAACGCTTTATAAATTTTAGCCAGATCAGAAGGGGTGAAAAAACTTCTTGCATCTATTAAGGAAACCTAATCATTCTTGGCAATCTCAAGTATGTGGTCATTCCAACTGATACTCATACCGAGTACTGATATAGCTTTTTGATATCAATGTCGTCAGAAAATACAAGTAATTGTGTTGATTTAATTCAGTTAGTACCTTATACACCGGCGTGGTTGTTTGGTATAACCTTTTCAAGCACAATGTTGAAACAGCTGCATCACATTGCGTCACCTTTTCTGATGGTTTTGAGGGTACCTGTAAATTCTTTAACAATTTTGACAGAAAGGCAGTCCTTGTCCAACGGCACTCTGATAAGACGTATAAGTTTAGTAGTAATTCCTAAGCTGCTCATGATGGTGGGTCTCGATGTTAAATGTTTGGGTTTTCTATAGGATCTGACTCAAAGTAGGTATTTCGTCAGTCTTCGATTTTCCAAGTCTGAAACCGCATTGGAATGGAAGAAGAACGAAATAGATTGTCAGTAATTGACTTGAGGCGCTCACATATGTAAAAATGCTGGACAGGATCTTATAGCCGTTGTAAAAAAAACTTGTGCCTCTAGACTTGCTAGTGTTGAGCATTGAGCAGAACAGGAGATCTCTTTATACTTGCGATTATTAGATTTATTGGTAGGGAGAGCTAATACATCTCAGGCACTGCGATGCAGTTCTGTTGCTCCAGACTGAGACCAGAACTTTGAGATATACCTATTATGTGGGTGGAAGGTTTTGAGTTTTTCCAAGGGAACAATCTCATCACCAAGTGTCCGCTTTCTGAAGCTGAGGAGTGCTGGGTATTCTGTGAGGATATGCAAAGATGTTTCTTCACTTTCCAGACAGAGTCTGCAAACGGGGTCTGTTGCTAGTCTCATGTTGTGAAGGTGTTTTTTTAGAGAACAGTGTCCGGTTATGATTCCAGTCATTGTTTTGAGAGTTTTCCTATCTAGGCTAAATAGGAATTTGGTGGTTTTGTTTGAATATACTGGTACGAATCGTTTGAAGCAGATTTGACCAGGAGTTGTTTGCCAAGCTGCATTGGATTCCCTTGCGATTATAGGTACCAACAAACAAAATTTAAGATAACAGGCAATCATGACATTACGACGATCAAGAAGTCGAAAAAAGTGGGTCTGAAAATAATGAATTCATTCATTTTAAAACGAGAAAAGTTACTCCTCGCAAATATGAACACCTGCGGTTATAACCATAATTCATATTATATGGCCTTGCTTCATGAGGCCAGCAACCCAGTCATTTGGCAAAGTCTTTCTCTAACCCTCTCCTCAGATGTTAAACAAAGTTTTTTTTCAACTCGATAATTTATTATGAAATTAAAATCATGTGTATGAACAGTTTAAATAAGCTAGGTGTCCAAAACGATAAAACAAGTGAATTTAGGTTGGTATCGTGGATTTAAAATTCAATATAGTCATTCTCTTAGTAATCAACTATAATTTGGCGTAAGATTACCAAACAATTAATCACAAATGCAAACAAATTTAGTATGACTTGCAAATATAGATACGACTTTTAACCATCGACAGATAAGCGTGTAGCTCTAGTTTCTTGCGTGACAAGCTCTCAATAAGTATCTAGTAATTACAAATTGGGAACTCTTACTCTTTTTTTTTTAATAATTACATCATTCATTCCTCACACCATAGCCATAGGCTTATACAGTACATATTGAAAGCTATACCTAGTAGTTTGTCTACTGAAACTCGTTAAAAATCATTCGCATGAGCGAAAGTATTATGGAAGCATACGACAAAAGTTTAATAAAAACCTAATTCAATTATTCGATACCTTATCGAATGACTATTTTGCGTGTTCAATTACGCAAAATTCTGGGGCACATTAATCGTTCGATATTTTAATATTAATTTGAGGTCAGCTTAATGTTCTAATAATTTAGGTTTGGCGTTTGTGTTGTGAACAAAACGAAAATACCAATTAAAAAAGCCAATTTATATTGTTATTGCGTCAATACAAACACATACTAATTGCCTTTACAAAATTTAAACATGAACTACTTTGGTCCCAAAAGAGCATTTTAATGGAGCTCGATGGTCGATACGGTTACATTTGTCGTCTGCGATATTAAAAGTTGGAAGGCTAATAGGATAGGAGCTCGATGCGTGTTTTTATTAACTCCACTTTTACAATTTCAAATTAATTTAGAATTATAATTGCGTTTGACAATAAAGCTACACAGTCCATGTAGTGCTTAATTGTGCATCCGAAGCTTCTGTCATTAATACCCTTATGTATTAACACAATATGCACGACCCCTTAGCAAATTTGGATTAGAAATAAAAAGAGATACTGATGCCCATTGATTTTGAATGCCTGTAGACTGCAATTGTAATTGGGAATTCAGCTGGATAAAGTATTTCGCATTAATGAAGTGCGGTCATAGTTAGGTCCCTACACTTGATAGTGCGAAATTCTGCTCGAAAGTTTATTGATCGACCTTCCTAGCGATCGAATTTGTTTTGGGGGAGACATTCAACTGGCTATTTGCTGGACTGTTTATAGAAGTATTTATAAAACATGGTAAAATAAGAAACATTACGGCGATGTTCCAGAGAAACAAATAATGTTTCTTCAATGGTCCTTTCACTTATCAATTATAAGGATTTTTTCTAAATTCTATCCAGGAGACGCAAATTTGTTATAGGAACACCTGCCTAAAAATAAACTGACATCAAGCTTTGGGCGACTGTATGCCCTGGATTGTAGGCAAGTCAAAAATATTTGTTGCCTCGTCCAAGGAAACCAAAAATGTTATTTTTTATACACAAACTTAGAACGGAAAGATCATCATTTTCTACGATGCAACTGGCACACATGGAAAATGGTGGGGTTACCTGCAACATTGAATTTTTGAAGCAATAAATTTCACACGGTTGATAATATTGACGATTGATTATGTCATGATCGGAATTTAATTAGTTTATCGTTGCAAATTCTCATCTGAAGAATATTGTTGTATATCTGGAAAATAATATGAAAAGGTTGGGGTGTTTCTTCAGCTCTGGGCATTTTTCTATGAAACAATTTGAATTGAACTTAAAGAAAAAGATCATAAATATAATGAAATGAGATGAGGAGAGTTTTTTTTTTTAACAACACTTGTGTGTACTTATAAAAATGCTAAACGGTTCAATTTAATTCGATAGAACCAAGAAAACCTGTCATTGGCTTACAATTTTCATGTGGGTTCTAGTGCGTAGTGTACTAGCTCATCAAGCTAGGTCGCTTGTTCAAGCCCAGTTCGAGCAAAAGTTTTTCTAAAATTAAATTGAACAAAAAAACGATTGAGCACCACTAAAGGAGTCTAATGATCGGGTTGGTCCTCGTGAAATAGCTTCAACTCCAACCTTTAAACTTGGTGGTAGCACACACAAGTTGTTCTTGTTTCATTCAAAAACCTTTAATTGTTACTTTTGGAGTTGACAAGTCAAATTAGCTGCATCAATTTGTAAACTTTAAGCTCCATTGCCTGAAATCGCCGGCTTCTTGGAAGAGGTGTTTCATCCATCTGAGTCAGAATAACATTTTCTACTTTCAACTTCCATTTGAAACGGAAATCAAATCAATTTTACTCAAGAGCATTGCAATTTTTAATATTATGTCGACTATTCAAATGAAAATTGATAAGTGCGCTCAATGCGAGTGCAAAAATAGGGTTTAAAAACGACCGTTTACTTGCGATGTTTTTGTTAAATTGGTTTAGCACTGAAACATATTACATATTAGTTCAAAAAGTCGATCTATCCGTTTATGTTCTTTAATTAATTTTAAAAAATGCGCACAAATTTGCGGACGAAAACTTATTAAAACAATTTTTTCGTGAAAAATGCTATTGTTCTGTTTACTTTTATAGACTTGACCTTAATAATGATAATGACTTTAGAGTGCTTATTAACTAAATATTATAATCCAATGACTCTAAAAGATAGCTCCGCTCTTGTTTCCCTTCAAATATTCAAATTCATTGTTACTATCTTTAAACTAGAATAATACAATTTTGAATTTCTTTTTTCTTCACAGGTTTCCCAGTGGAACATACACCCAGCCATATTATTCCAATTAAAATTGGTGATCCCCTTAAATCATCTCAAATATCAGACTTGCTGATGCAACAACACGGACAATATGTACAAGCTATTAACTATCCAACTGTAGCACGTGGCGAAGAGAAACTTCGCATGGCACCAACACCATTCCATACACACGAAATGATCGACAATCTAATAAGTGATATGAAAAAAGTTTGGAAACAACTCGATCTACCATTAAATGGACCAACATGCTCACAAGAATGTTCCTTCTGTAAAACACCCAATCTATTCAACTACTACGAAGCTAGATCCAGAACATGTTCCTCTGCAATGATGGCATGTGCTATTCCAGACTGCCCTCGCATGCCTTCTGCTACAGCCTAAACTTGAAAATTTTATATAAAATTAATAATGGCTTGTGTTTAACACGAAAAGACCAAGAAATATGCAATATTATTCTTCAAAATTAATGGCTTAATCTCTATACTATATACATACTCGTATAGTATAACTATGTACTATACCTTGTACCTTTGATGTACTCCTAAGTCCTACATAGCAAGTACTCTTTTGTTTCCTTTTATTTTTATTATTTTTTTTACTTTAACTATCTCTATCGGTGTATGTTTATGTCTTTATTTAAATTTTATTTTCTTCGAATAATAGATGAATTCTTGTAAAAAAAAAATTGTAAACGCAATATCCTTTGTTTTTCATTTTCTCTGACTTCGGAAACTGATTCGTTTTGCCTTAAGCCTAGTACAAATTTAAAATGAGAACTCCATAGAAATATGCTGGCGTGGAGTTGGCAAATTTATCTTCCAATCTTGAATTTTAAGAGAGAATCAATTGTTGAACAGATGTCAGCCTTCCTATTGTCTTCAATGTGGAAGGAATTAATTTTCATTTCATTTCACTGGACTAGGCTTATTCATCTTTACCTTTAAAGCTACCAGCATCAGGTAATAAGTATAACTTCAAGAAGACTTTCAAAGTAGAATAATGTTAAGTATTTTAATGCCCGAAATAGTCTTCAGGATTGATTTAAGCAATGGCCTGGGCGTACCTTTATAAGCAGTGCTATGACTCAAAACTAATTCGCATTATTAAGACTAGCACAATGTGCGAATGGACAGGGACACTCTCAAACAATTATTCTGTGGTTATAGTGAGTTTCATATGTAATTGAGCTTATTGAGTGGATTCCGACTCTTTTCTCAGAGACATTTTTTTCTACAAAACCAAACGGTTTTAGAAGACTTCCGGACGCTTCTCCTCCTCCAGTTAAAAGTTATAAACGAACCACAAAAATTCGAAAAAAACCTTTTAAGGATTGAAATATGAACATTATTTGCTTGGGTTTTTCTTTTATAATCCTTTTTATAATCCGAATACTAAACAATAAATTGTTATAAAAATATCAAATACATTCTCACAAATATATTCAACATCTCTTTTAGTTCAAATATAAGTTTCTTGAGTAAATAATAAATTCCTAAATTAATAATAAATAATAACGTCAGCAACAATACTTGATCAGGTGTTGGAATCTATTTATTTATTTGTTTTTATTTAGCCAAGCTATAACAATATTTAAGTTGGCTATGTGACATGCAACAATAAAAATAAATTCTTATGCAATCGTTGTGGCCTTCATCTCGAAATTAGCAAAGCACTGCAAGTAGTTTTAGATTTGAATACACAATTTCTGCTCTTAGCTGCTGCTATGGCAAAGAAGTATATCTCGAAATCGTGTGGCAGTGGTACTACCTGTGTCGGTGCTGGTGCTGGTGCCAACTATGAATGTGGCCCCCTAATGAACCTATTGACATTTCACATTGGCCGAAATTTCAATTTTACATTTCAATGAGACGTCGACGACGTTCGTTGTACGTGGACTGCAATATATTATTTCATTGAATGCATTATTTCATACCTAATGTATGTAGGTAGCTAGGGATGACGTCAGTCTTAATGAAATCAAACCATTTAGCCTTTGGTTTGGTGAACGATAAGGAATACCAAAGTGCACGTACATACACATTCGAATTAGAATTCAAATCATATTCTACGGACGGCAGTTCTTCTTTTATTGGACAGTCAAATTGTATTGCTTTAAATTTATTTGATTTGATTTAAAGACGAATTAATTATTTTGAAGCGAACGGGCATGTTTAACTGGTTATGTTAAGATGTGACCACATCACCATGCCAAATTGTTTGCTGATATTCGATATTAAGTTTGGCTTATTCTTTCGTTGCGATGTCATTATCATATCTTCAATCCATAAAACAAAATTAATTGATAGAAGCGAAGAAAATAGGCAAACTGCTGATAGCAGAATAATAGATACTAAACAGGTGTGATAGGTGATAGCTTACATTTTGAGGCATAAATAAGCTCTTCAATTAATCAAATTTTAAAGCCGACTATTTTATTACTTATCATATCAATAATGGAATGCAACAATATAAAACGAAATCGAAAAATACGAAAAAAAAAATAGACGTACTATGTTGTGATTTTGTTTTAATTGTCTGAGGGAAGTTCATCTTCGTCGGCCAGGGTTTGTTTCCAAATTGAATATTGTTAATTTGTGTTTACCTATTGACTAGCGGCTTGGCACGGGTATTTAACAAAATCACACTAACATTATAAATGTGAAAGTTTGGATGGATGGATGTTTGTTGCTCAATCACGCCGGTGAAATGTATAATTCCCGTGGAATCACGCCAGAACGGATCTGGATGAAATGGCACAGAGATAGATTATAGACTGAAATAGCACGTAGGTATTTATACCTGAAAAATGTATGGTTCCCTTTGGATCCAGCCGCAAATGTAGGTCTAGAGTGTATGTCATGAGGCCTTGGCTCTCCAGAGCTCTTCTTGTATATTCATTTAATAAAATTGAGTGTTTTGTAATTAACTTTTCCGGTTTGTCAAGGTCATTGTATGGAGAAAATAGAGATCTAAATGAATGCTAAGCTCTAAATACTTAATAGTTTGATAACAAATATTTTAGGTGGTACATATTAGGAATATTGAACCAATTTTTAAAGATAATAGAGTGAAAGAGTTATTGGCTCAGAAGTAAGAGGGGGTACAATTCGTCTTGAGTTTGATCTTATAAAAAAGACGTAGTCCCATGCTAGAGAACTTTGCTGGGCACATGATGGAATTATGAGCTCCACTACTCTATTCAGTTAAAGCCTAAAATTTATTTTTTTTTAAGAAAAGACTTCGATTAGATATTCGTTCACTGTGGCGTATGTGGAATCTTTTTTTTTAATTTTCTAAGTAAAAATGTTCCAATAGTTTTATTAAAAATTATCATTTTATGGAGTGGTTGCTGTAATCTTAAGTTCGTCCGAAGGCCTATTAGTATAACTGATGCCAATATGATAAAGAAGAGCCAACAAAAGACCACTAAGCAAAAACTAATGTGATGAACAATGGAAACAGAGGGAATTCGTTTCCACTATTCCCATTATATTATAAGGGGCTATCAAAAATTATAAAATTATTTTCATAAGATGCAGCTCAAGGATAGGTGACACAGGTACAATTACACAATTACAAATACAGGGTGTCCCCTAATTCGTGGGCAGTAGTTTGAGGCATGATCCTTATGTATATTTTAAGAACAAAATCGTTCAACAGTAAATCTTATCTCCAATTTTGATATAATTTTGTTTGGGGATTTAAGAAAAGGCTAACTTTGGTGTACGCTGACTCAAGTTAACGGTTGATGTTATTACTAACGATAAGAACTTAGTTTAGGTCTTTAATTTTAGAAGAAATAATAGCCTTTGTTAATACAATAAATAAATTTGATATCATAAGTTAGTTAGTCTTTCCATTTTTGCTGCCCATGCTAAGTTTTTTATACTTTCGGGTCGATTTTCTCCAGAAAATTCTTAATAAACATAACGTTTTAATATGTTTTCTAAATGTACGTAACAATTGTTAAAATAAAAGCAAATGACAAGTATGCAGAAAAACGCACAGATTTTATGATTCTTGGACAAACCTGCTACAGGAAAAACGTTCTTATTGCCTTAAGCTTAAGCTGCAAAGGTTATGAATTATGATTAAAACTATTTATTTTTGGGTGTAGGTAATTTTTATAAAAATTCTTTTGGTTAAATATTTTTTTCAATACTTAGCTGTTTATAGGGTGAAATGGGATAAAAGCGTTTATAATAAGGTGAAAATTTTACTAATTTTTTTTTTTTATTTTCCATACAACAAGCTTAAAAATGCTTTTTTAGCGCCATCTAATGCAGTTCTTAATTTTAAACGAATGCATGGTAAATAAAATTGCAGTTGCATTTAAAATAAATTCTTAATAACAACAATATCTTACATAATATTTGGCTTAAAAAAATTGAAAGGAAGTTGTAATTGGAGTTCTTAATGCAGTTAAAAATGAACTTACAGTAAAAGAAAAGAAAATTAATTCGAGAAAAGCTTTATATTTTTGTATCATACATATTTTTGATGCAAGTTGCATTTTAAAATATTTCAAAAACAGTAAGACACAATAACACCAAATATTGGAAAACAAAAAAATATCGAACGACTTAACTGATTGAGTTCTTACAATATAATATACCTACATCCTACAACCTACATATTCCAATGCCACGGCCAATGGAACACCTAAAACTTTGTACATTTAAACGCTTGCTTTACTTTAGTAAAATAAAATAATTTAAATTCAATTCACAATTTAATCGTGAATATTATAGCCAGAATTGATATTTGACCCAAGTAATGCACATCCGCATTCAATTACATCATTTGACAATAACTTCAGGCTCATAAAAAATGTAAACAAACCACACAAACTTGACGCCTATGAATCAATACATATTCACTTGAACGACAACTTGATGAACTTGGAAGCTGGACCAATTGATTCTCTTCTGTTTAACGCTCTCAAGAAGAAGACACATTAGAAAACTGTTATGTCACTCTCTTTATTATGTTTTTCCTTTTCTTTTTATCGTAATGTAAATGTAACTTATCTCTTTTGTAATTGTTTAATTGTCGCTCGCTGATGATGGTTCCGCAGCTGAGAACCGAAATGCATACGTGCTAAATAAAAAGAGTTTTTAAAATTTTAAATAAAAGTTTTCATTTTTGTTTTAAATTTTTTATTTTATTCTTTTTGTCACGATTTTTTCGGTCAATAAGGTGTATTCAATAATTTTCATTTAAAATAATTTACTTATAACAAACCATAAAAAAAAATGTTTTCTGTAAGTTCTTAAGTGAAAACCATTCAATTAATGAGTATGAAAAAAAGTAAACTAATGAACGGGTTGAAATTGAAACTTGTTGCAACTGCTCATTTCTTTACCTACAAACAAGGATATAGTACACTCGGGCGTATGCGTACTTTTCTGAGTTTATTTAATTAAAAAAATCATCCATGTTCTCATATTTTAAACAAACTATTGGACGGTATAAACATAACTAAGAAGTCAAGTGTATCACTTAATGTTCATATCTATCATCGTTTATATTATCGCGCTATCTGCTCGGAAGGGCAGAACATCGTCATTCTGCCGGGACAGTTAGTTTAATATATAAGCATAGCATATACATAATCAGCCGGGATCTTGTGTCCCAAGCACACAACACACAAGTACAGGAATAACAGGATGCAACATGGAGGCATATTGCCCAAAACCTAGTTTGAAAATGTAAGCTGCATTTTTATTAGAAAGAGATCGGCCAAGGTACGGGGTTAATAAGTCATCGAAAGCTAAACTCACGGAAACCAAGTCAGAATAAATACATACAATTACATCGAAAAATGAGCATAGCTAGGCATTTAAGCTCCCGGCCGGCACCAAGGTTGGCCTTGTCTGTGCACATACAACAGTGAAAATAAATTGAACGAGGGCAAGGATTCCATTCTCACAACTTTTTCATAAACTTATAAACTCACGAGAAGAGAAGATGATTAGCATTTATTTCTTTTCATTCCCTCGTCAGTGTTTCTGTAGCAAGATGATCATATAAGATCTTAGAAGCTTTCTGAGATTTCGATTATATTTTACTTATTCAATTTAATTGATATCGTTTAGGAAATGTATATGAAAAGCGTATTTGACTAAATAACGGTTTTAATGGAGGTATCGTAAAATAAATTCGGGAGATTACTAAATAAACATTAAGTACTAACTTCAAAGCAAAACTTAGCCATCTGCTTAGATTTAAGAGACGGATTTTTTTGGACTTCCCTATCTTTTGGTCTAAATTTTGATTGTATGTTAAGTATAACTTGCCTTTTTAGTACATGTGATCGCAAGTAAAAATGTATAAGAAGAGCACGAAGGCGGGCTGAAGAAGTGTAACCTTTTGAAATTTTTGGTCATACGGTCATATTTTGGATATCTCATTAAAACGTTTTACACACTTAAAGCATGGGCGAATTGAAAAGGAGTTTTTTAAATTCCAGCAACTGCTAGAAAGTACAGTTTTTTTTAAATATTTTTTTGGCTCTTTGATAAAGACTTTCGTGAGAAATAAGAATATTGTAGGCGTTAGGCAGTAACGCTCAAGGTAATATCTGCCAGACTGTTCTGAAAATGGTGCCGCAACAATTTAGAACAAATTTGGTATTTTTGGGCACTTCCCTTCATCCGTTCTAGTTTCATGATGGACTATTTAAAAAAGACGCATTTTGTGGTGAGTTTGTATGAGTCTTGGCAGCCATTACTTCGTGTGTTTTATGTATTTTATTTTATTCAAAGGTAAATACCAGCACCACCCAACCAGTACCTAATCAATTTAATTGCAATTCTCTTTCCTGCGAGAAAAAAAAAATATTTTCAAACTCGACATTTTTGAAACTAAATTTTAATCTAATATTTTCCGTTATGATTAATATACTAAAAGCACTTTCCATTGTCTTCACACGCGTTCTAAAAACCAATGGAACAAGCAAATTTCCACACAATGTCTATTCACATGCACCAGTGTGCGCAGCCCGATTCTCGGTACAGAGATATTATTGCTCGTATTTAGTACCACTCACTTTTGGACGCTTCTTTCCCTCCAATGGAAAGTGATATTAGTTTCAAAATTTGCTGATCGAATAATTTTGAGTCAAAATATAAAACTTCTTAAAAACATGAAGAAATTGGCTTAATGGTGTTGGTGTTTTGAAAATTGGATATATGCTAAATCAACTGGGTTGCTTACATTTAAAAGAAGAAGTCCTTGTTCCGGGACATGATCTTCAAACTCGTACAACAGGTGCTAGACTTTATGCAGCTTTTCACTTCTTGTAGATCGAAAACAAAAACGGGTCGGGGGAACATTGTTCGTGTGATATTATGAACGGTTTCTTTTATGCGCTCCAGGATTTTTTTTAAATAACAAAACAATCTATTTTATTAAAACATCCCACGTTTTAATCTATAACTTTTTTCAAAAAATTAAACAAATTTCAAACGGTTTCTTGTTCCTATTTTTGACACTTTTAATTCTATTTTAAGCAAGAACACGTTAATTTCAAAATTGTAATGCACTTAAAAACAAATTTAATTCCTTCTCCTACGAACCCTTGATATTCTCCATGCATTCGGCTCTTCATATTTATTATACAACGGCTCAAGACGTTGATTTTTCTTAAACTTACTAAGTTTCGTTGGATCGGAAAATCTAAAGAATGAAGAAGCAAACTCAACCAACCACTTGGGATCAATTGTTGTTACTTCACGCATGTATTCCTTGGTTGTTTGAACAAGTTCATGATAAACAACCCACTCTGGTTGTCGATTGAATAGCGCACTCGATGGATGAATATACACCACTTGAGAATCAACCAGTGTTCTGTATCCCTCTTGGGGATCCTTCTTTGCTGCATTCCGAAAGAAACCCGAACAAATTGTCTTCTGAATTCGTACAGTATTTTTACCAGCCGATACCACGTCTAATTTGTGTCTGTCCATTATACCCAACAGTTGCTTGCGGACATCTTGTGATCGTTTCAGAGTTCTTATTTGAACAAAGTTTTCATAACACCAGGCATTTGAAAATTTATTATTCTTCCAACTGTTGTAGACTGCCAACAGAGTCAAGTGATCACCTTCAGCTTGGTTGAATTTGGCTTTCTTTTGATCGGCCAACGATTGTTTGTCTTTTGGCCGATAGAAGACATTCTGTACACTCAACATGGACACAATGGTTAAGATTTCATCAGAACATTGCAGAGCCACTGACATAATAAGCATTTTTGAGAGATTGGGCTCCAAGGGAAACTCAGCCATTCGCCGACCCAAGCGTGTAAGAAGACCTTCGTCGTCAAGTGCTGAGAGTGAGTGAAGTTGCTCGAGAGCCATTACCAATGATTCTACCGGAGGAGCGTCCATGAAATCAAAATGAAGCAAATCATTGATACCCATTGTCTTTAACTGCAACACTGTAGTAGCCAAATTGGTACGTTGAATTTCTGGAACTGGAGTAGGCAACATTTCATCACGATAGGCGCGTTCTGTGTATAGTCGATAGGTTTTACCCGGTCCAGTACGTCCAGCACGACCCGCTCTTTGTTTTGCAGCCGCCTGAGAAATCGGTGTTACAACTAAAGAGTCCATTCCAGTTTTTGAATTGTAGACTTTTTGTTTTACAAAACCAGGATCTACCACATAATAAATGCCATCAATAGTGAGTGAAGTTTCTGCAATATTTGTTGCGATAACCACCTTTCGACTACCAGCTGGAGCTGGGTCAAAAATTCTAGTTTGCATTTCTGATGGCAATGCTGAGTAAACTGGCAGGATAATCAATTCAGGTACATCGGGACCAAGACTTTTCATACGTTCATATAAGATCTCACAAGCTGTGTCGATTTCTTCTTGACCTGTAAGAAAGAGCAGAATGTCACCTGGTGGTTCCCTGAGATGAATCTGCATAACAGTTATAAGTGAGGCATCAAGATAATCTGTTTCTGGCTCTTTTGTGTATAAAACTTCAACAGGGAATGTTCTACCAGGAATTGTGAATATGGGTGCTTCAAAGAAATACTGAGAAAACTTTACAGCATCCAATGTTGCTGATGTGACAATAAGTTTTAATTCTGGACGCTTTTGGACAGCCTAGAAAGAAACAAAATTAAATGACATTCGAAGAGAATGGGGTTGATTAAAACTTACCGTCTTGAGTAAACCAAAAAGAACATCGGTGTGGATGGTTCTCTCGTGGGCTTCGTCCAACATAATAACCGAGTATGATTTTAAGTCGAATTCCATAAGACATTCACGCAGCAACATACCATCTGTCATGTATCTGTAAGAAAACAAATTCACCTATAGTGGGCTGCTTTGAACTTTATAATTTGAAAAAAAAAAAAGGAAAAACCGAAAAAACACCTCAGAAAAGCGGGACGTATTAACTTCAAAATTTAACTTGGATTGATAAATATGCGGGTCATTCCTTGTAACTGACATTCTAGGTCTAAGAATCTTTCCATAAAAACATCTATATCTCCACGAATCTCAACAAAGTTGCTTTAAGGGTTTGGGGCGTGTGTAATCGTTTGGTGGCTTCGAAAATATTCTCAATTGAACAGAGTCGTTTGAAATGTTATGACGCTTTAGGTATTCTATTTGTAAAAGAATATAGAACTCGGGCACCATATTTAATAAACCGACACAATTACTTGGGTCCGCGGTAGACATTGACGTGATAGGAAAAACAAAGCGAGCAGTAAACGGTGCCTTCAGTACTATAGAGTCAACAGGACAAGACGAAGGACAAGACGAAGTATATGCTTTCATTAACAAAAATCCATTCCAACCACCTAATTGTTCAGAACGTATCTTTTGATAGGTATAACTTCGAGGTAGTCACTGAATTTGTTTACCTGGGCACTGCTGTAAGCACATCACCCTGGTCCTGCTGTATGATGCAGAAGCATGGACTCTCTCCCAATCGGATGAAAAGTCACTTGGAGTCTTCAAGAGAAAAGTTCTGTGTACGATTTATGGTCCTTCATGTGTAAACTGAGAACACAACATTTGGCGAAGAAGATACAACGACGAAATATACGTGATGTAGCCAGAAAAATTAGATTTCAATGGACATCGACGCTCCAGCTCGTAAAGTTTTCAACGCCAAACCAGAGAAGCCAAGGTAGAACTCATCTTCGATGGAGCTGCCAGGTAGAGAGAGACCTCCAACAACTTGGAATGCAAAATTGGAGGCGGCAGGCTAGAGATCGAGCGAGTGGGGAATGGAGCCATCGTAAGTAAGACAGTATAGAACTCTGGCCTCCCTGCAACTCAGTAATGCTACCATTTTTTATTGGTTAAGGACTGATTGCATTCGAAACATAACTTTGGTTTGGCTTTATTCACCAAAAAAACTGAACCAGCAACAATCAAGTTGTGTCAGAACAAACATAAATACTCCATGCACTGGTATTTGTTGAAATGTTTTCAGAGACAAAGGAAAGCAATGTTAAACGTGTCAACTAGCTCAAAAAAAAAAAAAACAACATCCCATGGATTCAAATCTTCAATCGAAATGTTTGAATAATTCAACTGTGTTTATGTAAATTTTAATTCAAAATTTATTTCTTTTTTATTTTCCAGAAAACAATATCTTGAATTTTTAGATCTTTGAGATGTTTACGAGGGTAAACATATTCGATTGTACACTCATCAAATTGCTTTGTTTGAAGAAGTGACTTCCAAAAGCAATCAACCATTAAATAGCACAATTACGAACAAGAAAATAGAAGACAGATCTTTTAGACAGCATTACTTCCAGCTTCATCTCTGAAGATAGTGAACGATGTTCTTAAAATTCGTTCCACCAACGCTTGCAAGATATATACATTATCATGACAGGCTACTTCAGATATTTAGACTTTTCAGACAACACGCTTCCCGTGCGGTATACCAGCAAAAAAGGAAGGATGAACATCGGCTTTTCAGAAGAAAAAAAAGAGAACTGGAAAAACGAGTGGTTGAATCTATTGAGGGGTGCTACAACAGAAGCAATGTTCGAAAGTTCCACCAAAGGGTAAAACACTCGTCCAAAGGATACCAAGCCCGAGCGGAAGCCTGTAGAGACGAGGGTGGGAATGTCGTTGTAGATACACTGTCGGTGTTGAGAATTTGGAAAGAACACTTCTGCAGACTGTTAAACGGCGAAGACAACCAACTAATCGCTATCAGGCAGAATGATCCATTTGATTTGGACAATGATGAACAAAACAATAATGATAATAGCAATATCAAAACTTAAATCAAACAAGGCTGCTGGAGCGGATGGTCTTATACCAACTCATCTGTACAATCTGGTCGGATGAAAGAATGCCTGACGATGCTGAGGATTGTGTGCCCTATCCACAAGAAAGGAATTACTCTGAACTGCACCAACTACAGAGAAATAAGTCTCCTAAATGTCGCCTATAAATAACTTTGAGGTTGTCAAGGACTTTGTCTATTTGGATTCCACTATAACCTCTCAGAACAACATCAGTGAAGAGATCAGTCGAAGAATCACTCTTGCCAATCGCTGTTTCTTCAGGCTTAGAAGGCATCTTAGTAGCAAAGCCCTCTTTCAAAGGACCAAGGAGACACTATAAAAGACACTTATCATCCCAGTCCTGTTGTATGGGGCAGAAGCGTGGACACTGACACAATCCACAATCGGATGAATACAGGCTGGGAGTATGGAGGAGAAAATTCGATGATGAACTGTGTGCGCTATACAGCGACATTGACCTGGTAAAGAAGCGGAAAATAAAATAAGTCGAAAACGCACAAGCTGACGAGTCTTCAATTCCAACTCGCCGCAGTTCTAGAAGACCCATCTAAGGTTGCGTGATGAAATGGAGAACGACCTCAACCAACTTGGTGTGCGCAACTGGAGGCGCAACATTGGCTAGGACCGGCTTAGCTGGCGAGGATTGTTGGTTGAAGCCGTGGTCCACAATGGAATGTCTGCGCCACCATAAGTAAGTATTCTAATTATCTTGCTACTCCCAGTCTCAATTTTATTTTGTATTTCCTACACAGGAATTCGTAGACACTTGTTCAAGATACCAACACACAATCGACATTTTTTGTGTTGTCAGAGGGTTCGAGCAATTACAACAAGCGAAATGCCATAACCTGAACTATTATAGTAAATCCTATCAAAAGACAAGCCAATTTTTTGACATACACGATTTATGCTAGTGCCCCTGGCACGTCCAACTTGGGAGTCAAGTTTAAAAATAACGAAAATAATTTACTGTGACCATATATGACTTACTTGATAACTGTTTCAGGGCTTGTGCAATCTTCGAAACGAATGGTATAACCCACTTCCTGTCCCAATCGACAACCAAACTCTTCAGCTACTCGTTTGGCCACCGACATTGCAGCCACACGACGCGGTTGGGTACAACCAATTTTTCCACGTGCAGTAAATCCGCATTCCGCCAAGTACTGTGTTATTTGAGTTGTTTTACCAGAACCAGTCTCACCAATGACTATCAAAATTTGGTTGTCCGTTACAGCCTTTGAAATAAAAAAAAAAAATTATAATGATTCAAAAAATAGTTTGATTTGTATCCTCACTTGAATTAAGTCGTCTCGCAGTTTGTAAATTGGAAGCGATTGACGCTGTTCCACCAGCGACATGTCTGTTTTCTTGCCAAACGATGACTTTTTCCCGCCAATCACATGCTTTTTCCATTCGGGAACCTCAACAGGTGCCAATCCAACGCCACGAACATTAGCCGCAAGTGCACGACTGTCCTCTTAAAATTAAAAAAAAAAACAGTTTACCATTAAATTAAGTGTATTTTTTGTTTAACAATTTATAACGAGACTTACCTTCCGGCAGAGGATCGATCCAATTTTTATTCAAACTTGTTGGGATCGAGTCCATTTCCTGTTCACGTTGGAGCATTTTTTGTTCTCGCCTTTCCTTAGCCAAAGCAGACTGCATCATGGCCGCTTGTGCTAATGAACCATCGGGATTTTTAACAATTCTAACTGGCGATAGATCGTGCAATGCTCGTCCATGGCCAGCAAGAAATGGTGGCTCTTCTTCGACAATTTCAATTTCAATATCTGCTTCGTCGTCTTCGTCTTTCGGCAATAAGCTGAAAACAATGACCAAATTGAATGAAATAACAAATGAAATGATTTAAAAAGAACCTACCCAGTCTCTTCATCGAAATCAGGCAACTCACTACGGTCTATAACGCCCGACGATATCATTTGCTTGATCTCCCATCTTTCTGGACTGGAGATACGAGTCACCCTCTTTCGGCTTTCGTCATCTTCGTTTTCAACATTGCCCTGCAACTGCAACATGGATGTTCCTCCGACTGGCCTGTCAGGATTTCGATCTCTCAAATCTTGATCTTTAGTTGGAGCATGCGACAATGGATTCAAGTCTTCTCCAGTGGCTTGATCGACTTCCTTCATAGACAGAGAAACTTTTTGACCGGCCAATGATATAACCTTCACTTTAACCATCGAACCGCGGTTGACTACTTCAGTGACATCGGTTACACGTCCTTCTGATCTGAGTTGGGATATGTGGACGAGTCCTTCCCAACGTTTTCGAAGACCAAATAACTGAACAAAGCACCCGAAAGGGACGATATTTGCTACTTTGGCTGTATAAACTTTTCCTGGTTCGGGATCATCAGGCATTGGAGTTGGACTGCGCCGTTTCTCACGTTGTGGACTTCGATCCCTGTCGTTTCTTCTATGACGATCTGGAGTTCGAGAACGCCTGCTTCTATGGCGGTCTCTGGATGTGCTTCGGCGGGATCTCCGTTCTCTAGATCGGTCTCGATTTCTGGATCTATCTCGGTTTCTAGATCTGTCTCGATTTCTTGATCTGTCTCGGTTTCCGTCGCGATGGTGTTTCTCGCGAGATCTACTACGCCTATTCCTTGAACGGCTTCTTAGTCGATCTTTTGACTTACTCTGTTTTCTTTCTCTTGATTTACTACGCCTTCGATCTCTCGACTTGCTTCGTTGTTTTCGATCTTTTGACTTACTTCTGTGCCTCCTACTTCTTTCTTTTGAACGACTTCTTGACTTTTCACGTTCACGTTTCCGTTCCCTCGAAAGTGACCTAGATGTGCTCCTTTTCGATGCTTTTTTCTTAGGTTTTTTATCGATTTGATTGCCCAAATTGCTGGGAGCTAAGGCTTCCAGCTCTGCCATTGCATCGTCCACAACTCCGTTTGTTCCGTTCTCTTTTACTTCTTCTTCTTCATCATCGTCCTCATCATCTGACACTATTTTTTTATTCGGTATAGCTAGCCCAGGAAATAATTGCGTCAGTTTACTGGTTTTGTCACCTTCCGAATAATCCTTGCTACATCCCGCATCAGATTCATCCCAAGGTTTCATCAACTGAATTATTCGTAACAAATTTGTTACGAACGAGTCAGGGAACTCTGCTCCATTTTCAAGAAGGACTTTCTTGAAAGATTCGAAGGTTCTATTCTTTTCAGCCAAATCGATTATGAACTCCGCTGGACAGACAGAAATAAAAGGCATGTTTATTTACATCCATGTTGGGAAGGGACGCGAAAAAAAGGGATACTCACCTAAATCTTTGTCATTAATCCCCAAATGGTTATCTAATTCGGTGCAGATTTTCGACACCAACGAAAGGTGTTCTAATTTCTTTAATTCATCCATTTTTTTAAATGTTTTATTTCATTTCAACCAAAAAATTATACGTTTTGTTTTACAATAAAATTCATGTCGATTTCAGCACGCACAAAAAAACCAAAATGAAAAAATAGGTATGTGTCAAACTTTAAGTGACATTTGTGACAAAGACAGGGATGTTAGTGTGTATAATTTTTTGAGTTCGTACTTTAATAGCGATTTCCATTGGATACACTCTGGAATCCAGTAATTCTGAAAATCAATAGGGGTATTCACGATCTGGTGCAAACAAGTTTTCTAAAAGTGCGAAATTTTTTGCATTTCTTGCAGATCGTGAACTCACTTCTTCCAATCTGTAGTAAAACTCACACAAATGTCAAAATCAAAAGTACAAACTTTGCACCGTTGTATTTTCCTGTTGCAATGGGGTTGAGGTATAGATAAAATACAAAAGTGTAACAAATGACATCTAGTATATTTTGTTGTTGTATTGCAAGAAAACGTAGCACTTCTACACTTTTACAATGATGCAAGACAAGTTACACCAGATGTTTTATTTGTAAAATGAAACAACTTGGACACACCATGTTAAAAGGATTTTGACATTTCAGGTGCATTGAGTGTATTTTCACGTCAAACAAACGAGATACATTTTCTTCAAAGAATTTGTATACAATATTGTATTAGTCTCGCTCAATCTATTATAATCCCGCTTTATTAAATCCCGCTAACCCCTTTTTTTACAAAACAAAACGAAATTATTGAAGATTGTCATATTTATTACTTAAAACTTTATTTTGGTATTATTTATTACTTATTTTGTTACTTCTTATAAAAATGATACATGCTAAAATAAATTGCATTTAAAAAAATCACACAATTGTTCAATTTATTTTAATTTTCTTATAATCCCGCTTTTGCAATCAAAAGTAGTTGTTTTATTTTAAAAAATCGCGCGATATTGACTTGAAATTACTAGCACTTTCTATTTAATTAAAAGAATTCATTATCATCCGGAAACACCCGGAAGTCTTCTTAAACCGATCCATTTATGCGAAATTGACAACTCTGGCTGTTATGAGAAGAGGATTTCGCATTTGCTTCTTGATTCGAAATCAAAATACGGTCGAGAAGCACAAATACATATTATGTGTCTCAAATATAAAGCATAGAATATTTGATGGAAAGTTTATCTATTCGCACGCAACATTGCCCAAAGTTTTGCTAGTAAGTGTCGACACAAATGTGACATAGATTAGGACCCAAAACTGATGGAATAGACCACGGACCAATAAGATACAGACCGCCAACTCACTGTATGGTCTCTCTTTTTGCCTACAAGCTGAAAATCAGCTGATATGCCATTTATTTTAAGAGTGCGACGCTCTCCCTTGTTTTTAAACCCATTTAGCAAAAACACCAAAAAAATAAATGACATACGCAGGGATGGCTGCCATCACAAAATGCACAGACAGATATGTACAGATGTACACGTATTCACAGACAGAAAAAAATATTTCAAGGGTGTTTCAGGCAAGAGGAGTACGAGTTGGCGGTCTGTATTGGTCTGTGGAACAGACGCTGAAGCCGAGTTATTTGGTCTAATTTGTCCCCATGATAAATGCACGTAGAGCATCAACATACTCTTGATAAAATGCACATCAGCTGATTTGAAGTTGGTAGATAGAAAAGGAGAACCAAACTTTAATCGCTGGGCCATCTTGTATAATATGTGGTCCATCCAAAATCTGTGTAAAAAAGAGTACCTACGTACATATATAACCACACTTGGAGCTGCAGATTGCAGTTGAACTGCAACTGAACGACCCTTAAACTGCAGCACGCGTTTTTTTTTATAATGCACTCGCACTCAAAGGGATAATTAATTCCTTTATAATGAATTAACATGTGCGAGCGAAGAGAGAGAAGGAATAGAAAAATAGGAAAGAAAGTTGGTGCAGTGGATTTAGATTATAGGTGATAAATAATCTCACGAAAATCCCACGGGTGGCGTCCAGTTTTGAACTAGGGGAATAAACAAAAATTGCTGCCCAGGTTGGGTTTGAACGCACAGCTCTCAGGTTGAGCAACCAAGCACTACATCCATATTGTACCATTGCCTCCCGCAATGGTTCACAGTTCATATCTTATTAGGTATTTTATAATTTGTATAAAAGTGAATGTCCATTATTTTATTATAATTATTTCAGAATTGGCTTGATTGTTTTGGACCAACAACGTTATGACTGTGACAAAAATAAAATCTTTCGGACCAATTCTGAGTAAAATATTGTTGGCAAGTCAAACAAAAATTAAATTAAACAAATTTGTTCATCCCCTTACCGAGGAAATAAGTAATAGCAATGCTGGTTTAATTATGTAGTTGCATATGAGTTTGGGCGTTGAATTCCCTCATACATTCGCCCAAAAACAAAAATTATTATTTAGCCCAGTTGATCTAAATATCAAGCGAAGTATACAATTAAAAACTTTGATTAAGGTTTCCTGATTGGAAGGGAGGGAGTCTGCTACATTTATTGTCTATGGTCACTTTTCCTAACAGCATTCAATTTGCGAGAATTTCAGCCCTAATTGAGCTCCGTAATATAGTAATAGAAAAGGCAAATTTTTAAACAAAGAAATAGTTTTTTAAACTTCAGCAATGATTGGAGCCTAATATCCCCAAAGAAGTCAAGGTCTGACCACTATAATACAGCTCTGTCGGCTTGTCTATACACATAAATAAAAATGAAGTGTCTGTTTGTAATTTCAAAATATCAGTTTTTTACTAAATGCGTATGAAAATACATACGGTACTTAGAACAAAAACGCAAGTTTTAAAATTTGTGTCTGTCTGTCTGTCTGTTTGTTCCGGCTAATCTCGGAAACGGCTAAACCGATTTTGACGGGATTTTCACTGGCGGATAGCTGATGTTCTAAGGAGTAATTAAGGCTTTTTTAATTACTCCTGTACGTGGCGCTGCGGTTGCAATTTTCAAAAATTCTTATTTATGGGCCAATTTTGACGGGATTTTCACAGGCAGATAGCTGATGAGCCGAATTAACTTAAAATTACACAGTATCTATACACATAAATAAAAAGTGTAAAATATCAGCTATTTACTAAATGCATATGAAAGAATTATTGTTTTCAATACATTGATGAATTTTGGCGAAACGAAGTTCGCGGGTCAGCTAGTACTAAATAAAAAGAAAATGACTAAGAACCAGCGCTACCACTTTACTTCAATTGAAGTAGATCTGCTTCTTTTTATCAACAAAATTTAAAACCTACTTCCTACTTCGCACCATTACCAAAATACTGAAATCTGCTTCATTTTAAAAATATCTGTTTCAAAATACTTCAATGTTACAGAAAAAGGCGAAATCTGCTCCCTTTTTTCCATTGCACTCTAATTTTTATTTTACATACTACACATGTAGAAATGAAGATGAAAATAATTTTGTTTTTGTTTAGTTAAATTAAAAAGTGTTTTGAAACAATATACATATATAAGAAGTCGGAAAGACTTTTAGTTTGGTTTTCGTTTGATTGAATTAAGGTTATTTAAAAAAAAAATAATAATTTAGAGGGTGTCCAACCTCAAGTTTTTTTCGGGCTGTAGCTCACGGATTTCTCGGGAAATATTGGCCTTAAGTGATATAATTGTTTCCGGATTGTTGGCATAACGTCGGTCCTTTACGGTTTTCCACAAAAAAGTCCAAAGTAGTCAAATCGCACCTCCAACGCGGCCAATCGATAAAACGATTTTGGAATTTAGTGAGCAAAAGATCGATTGTAGAATGGGCTGTGTTTCATAGCGCGTTAACCTGCATGAAGCAGAGGTCGTCCAAATCCATGCCTTCACATTGCTCTGTAACACCCACCGTGGACAGAAACGTTGTTTCCAGCCTCATTTTCGAACAAAAATGGTCTAATGAACGATGAACCCATCACTTTACAATCCGCACCAAACTCTCACAATCTTTGTGGATGCATTGGCTTTTCGACAACAACGGGCGAGTTTTCCCGAGACATTTTGTTTGTTAACGTAGCCGCCGAGATGAATATCAGAAAAGTTGATTTTTTGCCGAAGATCGTTGTCCAATTCAAGCTACTCTTAGCCCCAACGAACTTACACAGCATTCACTTTGGACATAAGTTTTCAATATTTTCCAACGCTGTTCAAGCATTAAGCCACTCATTTCGTTCCAAGGAGGTATGATACTGACTATCTTTGAAGATAGATGTAGATTTTAATAAAAAAGTTTAAAGTTTAAATCTAACGGGTGATTTTTTAGCTGGTTTGGTTTTGGCAACACTGGTTTTGACAGCTGACGTGTGTTTAGTACCTTGTGTCACTGTCAAACAGCTTCAGTTTGGTTCGCAATTTAACCATGGATCGTCTTACAAATGAACAACGCTTGCAAATTATTGAATTTTACTATCAAAATTCGTGCTCGGTTCGAAATGTTCATTTCCGCTTTTTATCGAAAAATTGTGTTCAGCGATGAGGCTCATTTTTGGTTGAATGGGTACGTAAATAAGCAAAATTGCCGCATTTGGAGAGAAGATCAGCCAGAAGCATTGCAACAGCTACCAATGCATCCCGAAAAAGCCACTGTTTGGTGCGGTTTATGGGCCGGCGGCATTATTGGGCCATATTTCTTCAAAGATGATGCGAATCGCAGCGTTACTGTCAATGGTGAACGCTACCGAGCGATGATAACAAACTTTTTTTTGGCCGAAATGGAAGTTCTTGACTTGCATGATATGTGGTTTCAACAAGACGGTGCCACATGCCACACAGCACGCGAAACAATGGCGCAATTGCGAGGCGAGTTTGGTGAACAGTTAATTTCACGTTTCGGGCCGGTCAATTGGCCGCCTAGATCGTGCGATTTGACACCATTAGACTATTTTTTGTGGGGGTATGTCAAGGCTAATGTCTATAGGGACAAGCCCGCTTCGATTGACGCACTGGAAGCCAACATCCATGCATTCATTCGTGAGATACCGGCCGATATGTGTGAAAGAGTATGCCAAAATTGGACTCAGCGGATGGGCTACCTGAGACGCAGCCGCGGTCAACATTTGCATGAAATTATCTTTAAACATTAAATTGCAAGGTTCAAACTATCGATTCAAATAAATATTTCATTCATTTTTTCGAATTTTTTGTGTTTTTTTTTTTAAAAAAGTTCTAAACCTCTTAAAAAATCACCCGTTACTTCGATTTTTTTCAATCTACTTCACTTTTTTCTTAAAATCTGCTTCGATTTTTTTTCCGGAAGTGGTAGCACTGCTAAGAACCAATGAAAGAGAAACCCCATTATATTTTTGGGCTTTTCAAGAGCTACTATGTATCGGCCATAAAGGGAGTGGCTTTTCGTTGATGGGATTTGGGTTTACCTTGAAGGAAAAGGATTTTGGTGAATGCGTGCAAAAAGAGTTCAATCCGCATGAAAAACTCATAAATGTCAAAAACGGCTCCTACGATTTCTGCAGAACTTTCTGAATAGTGTTTCTTAATTAAACGTTATGTTTTAGTTGGAGTACATTTTTCAGGAATGTTATAACCATTCCAGTATGACCAATTTTTTCATATTACACTTTCTTGTACATTTCAGGTATCGATGAAATTTACGTGAAAGCTTTTTATAAAAAAAATAAAATTAATGGTAAACATTTTTTTTAGTTTTTGGTTTTTTCAAAAATGGTTTGAGCAAAATTTCTAAAGTTTTCGTTTTCTGATAAAAACTACCAACTATACTTGATGTTGGCATACTCAAAAAAAAAAGTTGGAATATGTTTTCGAAAAAAAAACGTTGTTTTGAAAAGCTTGCTCTAATCTCTAATGTGTTACAGTGGTCCTGGGGATTTAGATTTTGGAAAACACCATTAAAATAATTCACTAGTTAAAATTTTATTTTGGAAAAAATTAACTGAGCCATCAGATTTCTTTTGCTGTTTTATATTTTAAGAAAAACTTTTTGTGAAATCGTTCCACCACTTTTTGCAAAAAACGGTTTTTTGGAAAAACTTTTCGAAAATATATTCCAATTTTTTTTTGAGTATGCCAACTTCTAGTAAATTGTAGGTTTATCAAAAAAAAAAAAAATATATTAAACCGATTTTGGATAAAAAAAATTAAATTTATTAAAAAACTCAAAAAAACTTTTTTGAAAACTTTAAGAATTAATATTATTTCGTCTATAAAAGGGCTTCTTAATTTAAAATTTCATCGAAACCTATCAATTGGTTTACGAGAAAATCTGATTTCTAAAAACCGATCCTTGGGAGGTACCTTTAAAACTTTCCCTGAAAACTCTATTAAAACCAAAGCATAAAGTTTATACAAAAACACCATTCAAAAAGTTTTATCAAAATTGTAGGAGCCGTTTTTGAGAAAAATGAATTTTTCATTAAAAATCGTATGGCGTACCTACCGTTAGTTTTTGAGCTAGAATTCAAACTCCAAAAATTTCTCTTAAGGACATAATTATAATACTGTGTACCAAGTTTGCCGTTTAGGCTGTAGGTGCCGACAGAGACGGAGACAGACAGACGGACATACAGACAGAATTGTCGGACCTACCTTTTTAGACTTCTCTATCATAGTAATGTTATGTTTGATTGTCTAAAATTTTTACGAATTCATAACTTGCCTTATATAGTACCTATAATCGTAAGTTAAAAAATTAGGTAGAACACAAGCCGCGAAGATTCATTTCGGGACAGACCTGAACTAAATTTTCGGGACTTATGTGGAAGTAGATCACGAAGCCTGGACTTATGGTATCGTGTTGTTCTTATTCAGTGTTGTTTGATCAAATCTGCATTTGGTTTTCTCTGCTCTAGAAAACTATCAAACTTTTAGTTAAACGGTCTATAAATAGGTATGTAGTTTTTTTTGTAAACATATCTTGCAATTTTGAATTATGTAGGTACTTTCTTCAAACAAAAACATTTTGCTTATTGAAGCGATCATGTAACCTAAAATATAATTAAAAATTCAATCATAAGCTCATAAATCCTTACAAATGATTGCGCTACATGAATCGAATATATTACCTTCAATTATACCCCATCTTATGTGACTCCCCAACATACGTAAACATAATCCATAATAAATATTGAAGTGGTATATTTTAAATTTTGTCTTTTTAACCCTTAAGGTTCAAAGCTTCCTCATACCTTACCCCTAAATTCACCAATCCCCACCATCCCAATAGTTAATATGTACACACAAGCCGTTTAACGTCACCATCACCATGACTTCTAACTCTCTAAGTTCCCGGCAGCTGGTTGTGCAAAACAAAAAAAAAATCCATCCCCCCATTCCAGTGCATTATCAAACAGATACCGAAAACGGAAGGCTCAACAAAATATTTGTTATTCCCATTCCACTGCATTTACACACTAGTGGCAGGGCAGAGCGCAGAGATACAAAGTACAAAAAGATACAAGATACAACCACAACCAAATAAAATTTCCATTGCAGCTTGTTGCAGTTGACTTGGTTCGTTTCCAACCAATAGGCCAGGAAGGATTTCGTTCACATTTTTTTATGTAAATTTAAACTACATACGTCATTCCTTCCAGGCCCAGATTTTGAGCGGACGGACGGAGTTCACCCCGTTTCCAAAATTTTACACAAAATGTTCGATACGAACAACGCAGTTTCTGCTCCAACCTCACACCAAACCTTAAAGACAAAATGAATGACGACGCCATCAAACAAAACAAATGATGAAACTGGAAGGTAAGGTGGCAGTGTACAGTGTACATGTTAAAGCAGTGCTGTCGTTTTCAAATGTAGTTTTTTTAAGTGATGGAATGTCGGTTCTTAACAATTTTAAAAAATTCAGCAAAATGTAGGTTATAGCAAATACAATAAACTCAATCGGCAGTGACAATTAGTAGTGTTCAATTACCTCTATGGCAGGCATGCTTGTCAGATCTGAACCCATTTATTACAGGGATCTTAAAGATATTAAATATATTCAAAAAATATTTTAGAACCTCATCTACTCTCATGCTCGGAATTATATTTGTCCGTCATTTAGATGGATTTCATGGGGGATTACTTTTGTATTGGCTGGACATTTCCAAAAACTCTTTTTCATCAAAGCATGTTTGAAATCGTCTTCCTTACGGACGAATATGAGAGCTCATCTTCATGGAATGACAGATAGCGATTTCCAACAAAAACTGCTAAAAATTAGTGAAGGAAAAGGGTTGGTTTGAAAGCGTTTCAATTTTGACAAGTTTCCAAACCAATTCAATTGATAAGAAGAAGTTTTTAGCGGCGACTGAAAATAAAAACAATTAAAATGGCTGGCGAAGGTATTTTTCATGTTAAAAAAACGATTTTTTTAAGGTTTTTCAAATGGCAGGAGAAAAGGAAATTAATGGGATATTAAATTCGTTTCACCAATAGTTCAGAGTGCTTTGAACATAATTAGTTTAGAGGACGTTCAGAGCGAGGTCGATACACTCGAACTCTGTTCAGAGCTCTTTTCTGAATGAAAAAAGAAAAAAGGCTGAGTGTAGGGCTTTATTGCCAGATTGTTGATACATTTAGGTAATCAGGAACATTTTGAATTTGTAGTTAAATTTATACATTACCAACAAAACTAAACCAGTTGCATCGGATCATGAATGCATTCTTACTCAGCAATAGCCATTTCTATTGGTACTGCTGACATAAAAAGTGTTAATTTTCAGAATATTTAAAAGGCAGTTTCTGTTCGCACTCACCAGCGTCACCAGTTTTGCCCACTTTGAAACTGGTGATATTTTTGTGGTCAAGAAACCGCTGTAATATAGGCACCTGCCAGAAAACTGGACATAAGCTAAGTAGAAACATTTATCGAGTGAGTGTTTTGATTACGAAGAATGAATAATTGCCTACCTAGTCAAGCTTGCTAATATGGACGCAACACGTGCTAGCTACTGGCAAGACAGTTGCAATGCACTCATATTTTCACTCACACAGACAAACTTTGGCAACTTGATTACAGTTTTCTTGATTTGACATTTCTTGTAAGTTTTGAAGCCTTGTTCCGATACCATAAATTAGATGTACCTATAATTATGTCAATTTGGTGTAGGTTACATACAAAAATCATCGTAGACAGTTGAAAAAATAGTCAGTACAGTCTATCGAGATTCTATTTATTAGGCAAACGAAGGAGTTTGAGACTTGAAACAGGAGGTACTGGGCATAAAATCGAGTGAAAAGAGCAAACAAAACCTGTAGATTCTGAGGCACAATGCAGCTCTAGAAGCAAGCAAGAAACATGGACACAAAAAGAAGAATTCAAAAGGCAATTCGATAATTTCTTAAAGAATTAATTAAGTTGTGGAATATCCCTTAATTTTAAATGTTTCTTTTTCGATCTATCCTTTTCACACACGTTGTTGTACTTTGGCGTCTACAATACCAAACAAACACTCTATGTGCGTTCCAAACACTTCCCAACATCAACATCATTGCTTGTGCTTATAACCACGTCATTTTTACGTGGATCGATGAAATAGCTTATCATTCAGCATCGTAAAAGTATTCTAGGAAATAGTATTCAGTGCAATTGCAGAGCGTCTAACTGCTAACCCTGATATGTATCAAACTTATTGACGTTGTGAAGGAAAGGGGAAAGAGACTGGCTTGTTACATAGCTGACTTGATGACACGCTGATAACTGCAGATAATAGTTTTGCATTGCATCAATTCGTGGGTGTTGTACCTAGTTCAATCAGATCCGCGATCATACAACTTTAATAATGCCGGTGATGAGTATATACATGACCTATAAACATTCCAAATACAATACGGTAGTCCACGAAACTATCTCTTTCTAATTTTTCGGTTAACACATTGAGGGAAACATTGAATAATCGGGCAAAAAATAGGTAAATATTGAATTTTCACAATTTTTGTAATAAAAATGTGTTTTCTGTTCCATTATAAATTTTTTTGTATGGTTTGTTTAACCATTTGGAACCTATTTTGAATGAAATTTTCTTGCCACCATCATTGTTTACCCTCAAAGTGATTGACACTGACGTATTTGTGGACTGCCCTATTGCTGATGATAAAACAAAAGTATGAAGTGACGTTGTTTCAAAATGAAAATTTATTTTGAAAATAAATTAAATATCTGTTAAAAAAAATTAAGGTTGATTTTTTTGGAATTGCGATAAAATGTGCTATGGCAAAAATTGACATTTGCTAACAGCTAGTAGCAACTTGCTGTGAAGACTACGTCACAGCAAAACCACAGATAGAAATGTGACAATTAATACATGAAGCAACCAGCTTCCCAGTAACTGGCATGTTACACACTAGTGACTAGTGCGACGTCACGAAACCCGTGTTTGCGAAAAGACATTGAGTCTTAATTTACTTAAAGTAATTTTGCTTGATCAGAACGATTGCTTCTCCGATAGATAAAATGTAGAGGTGTTTTCCACTCAATCCCAAGCAGCAAGTGTTAGAGTGTAGTACTTTCGCCGGCACTGGTAGAAAAAAGTGAGTTGTTGTTTTTGTTGTTATCCCAACAACTTTCCCACAATCGTTCCAAGCCAACCAATTGTATCTGTATCTTTATTTAAATGTTGCAACATGTATGACGCAGGATGTTTTTGTTCGCAGTACCATACCATCATCGTTTGCCTTTTTCTGTTTTCTCATGGCCATCTGGTTGTCGTTGTGCTGGTGCTGCTACTGCTAGAGCTAGTTGATGTTGATGTTGAGGTTGTTTTTCATTCGATGAAGTGAACGGTAAACGATTGTTCGGCTTTGTTCAGTTCACCCACTTTGTATCTCACTCAAATCCAATTCCAAATCCAGAAACAGCAAAGCAAAGCAAGGTATATTTTTCTGTGCAAGTGGAAGTTGCTCGGCAGCGCAGCGATTCAGTTTTCAGTTAAACGAGTGCGTTTCTGGAGTTCGGAGTTGTAATTTTCGTCGTCTCGTATTGTATCGTATAGTCCGCTGTGCTTGTTTGTTGTTTGGGACACAAAAATAATGTTGTGTAGTTGCTTGTGCTTGAAGCACCTTTAAAGAAGCAGAAGAAGAAGTATCTGATCGAATATTGTGGGGGGAGCTGTATAAGTATATTACTGTACTGCTGCTGCAGGCCATAATCGGAAACTGCGAGTGCAGAGATTCAAACGGATGTGAATGTGAAAAAGTTGTCGTTTTTTTGTTGCTGCAGTTTTCGCGGAAGTTTTAAATTTTGCTGACCGATCGAACAAAAAATCGACTAACCGACCGACGCGACGGACGGACGGACCAAATATTAAACCAGCTGCTTTAAGTTAGGGGTTGAGTTGAGAGTTATCTCACACATGAGTGTGTGTGTCGATAAGTAGTATAGTAACTGTGTGCGTTTGTTTTAAGGGATGTAGAGGTATACACTTTTACCTTATCTATATATCTATACCTAACTACATCGTATTTTGTATGTTTGAACTCGGTTGTCGTCCTCTTATTTGATCCCTCATCATCATTGTCGCATCATCGAAAGTGAAGCGCAAAATGAACTGATTCCAAGTTTTCTGTTCCTACCTAACTTCGTTGGTTGTTTCGTTTGTTGGTATATTTTTGGTGAAAGGAAAACTCGGTCGTTCTCGTTGTATATTCCTCCACACAATTTCATTGAAATAAATATTAAAAAAAAAAAAAAAAAAATTCAATCAAAATTTGGTTTGTTTCATGTGAAACTCTTATTTTAATTTTGGAGAATAAAAAAAAGTGATGTGTTTCGTGTCGACAACGGTTACAAAACGGTCTTGCATCATAACAGAAGGTGGAATGGTGTGAAAACGTATCCATATTGGTTTTTTTGGTCTACTTCGTCGTCTTCATAAGATATTTTTTTTTGTATAGAAAGCACTTGCATATACATACATACATACATTTATTGTTAACTGTTAAAAAAGGAAAAAAGATACAACCGTATCCCGTTACCATTGCCGTGTGTTATTTGGGGTTTTTCTTATTCTTAAGAAAAGAAGTGACGCGTTTTCCGTCGCGCAGTGAAAATAAAAGTGCAGGCCCCAAAAATATCCTTTTACTTCGTTGTCCTTTGGTTGTCCTTCGAGTGTTTTGTGGGAGAAGAAGTATATAGAAGACAAGTGAGCTGAGAAGACGCTTCGCCTGCATCGCAATGGCTTTATCGAAACGGATTAAATGCTTCAAATATCTAGTCTACAGTTACGTCGTTCTATTAACGGTAAGTGAAAGTATTAGATCTTTTGTAGGTTAGGTTTTTTTTTTTAATTTGCATAACAAAATAGAAAAAATATTTAATCAATTGGCGATTGAAGAAGTATAGGAAGAAGAAAAGAAGAACAAGAACGAGAAGGAATAAAGTCCTTATTTTTTTTTTGCTCTGCCCTTCCCGTGTTCGGTGTTCTGTTCACCTCATTTTTTTTGTTGCATTCAATCGCACTCACACTCTTTTGGTGTAGTGCACTCTCTCCTATTTTGCTATTTGACCTAAATTCGGAGCTTGCATGCACGTAAGAACAAAATATATAGGTACGTAAAAAGTATCTATCGTGTTGGTTTGGTGTGTCACATGTATATAACCTACTCTATGTTGCATTACTATACACAAAATATATTCCTGTGCCCTGGCCCTGCTGCACTGGGCTTGTAGGGTTGCCATTACTGTCAAAACAGCTTAAACTGGGTTCCTCAAACGTCTTGTTTCAATAAAACCTGGGGTTCTTTAAAAAAACTTTACACAAAGATCAAATATTTCACCTGTTAGGTTTACTGTAGGTATTGTAAATGGGTTTTGTTTTTTTGAAGTTTGGCAACCCTGCTCTGCTGCCTGCTGGGCAATGCGATATTTGATTTGGATTATACCCAAATGTTCGCGTGAGGATTTTGTCAGACTTTTGTAGGTATGTACATAACTAGGTATCTATTATCCTACTACGTCAATAAATGCAGTCCAGTGGAATGAAACTTTGAGTAGGTACCTACGGATTCTACGAAGTTAAAGTTAAGAGGCAAGTTAAAGTATGTAGCTATAGGGCTCTGCTTTGCTGACACAAACAATGGTCTGCTCCTCATTATGTATGCGAATCTCGAACTGAAATCTACTTTTTTTTTTTATTATTTTATTCTTACAATTCAACCGATCCGATAACATCACGAGAACTGGAGATGAATAATTTAAGAAACTTGTTTTGTGTTGTTGTCAATTGCAGTTATGTATTTTGTATCTGACTGAGATTTCTTTATAAATTACATTTCCCTTCATCCTCGTACCTACTCCTTTCACAACTCATGTTAGATACCTAGAAGTTAGGTAGGTATAGGTTGGTAGATATAGTTTGAAAATAAAATATATATTCCAAAGAAAACCACCGCAAAATATAGAGAACAATGTGTTATGTAATTAAATTGAGGGAAGAGAAGTAGGTAGGTATAGTTAGTGTGTTCAGAGTTTTCACGTTCGAATTACAAATTTCCACCAACATACCCCACAATTCTCACATCATTGACACACACAGTTGGTTAGGTACAGCCAGCCAGCCCCAGCAGTGTTCCAGCAGCCCCAGTAGCCCCAGCAGTAGCAGTATAGCATCAGCATCAGCCTATACTCTCACAGATGTTGTGGCGTCGTATTATGTTCGTTCATCGTTGCTCGTTATGCCGACTTCCAAGCTTCGACCCGAACCCCGACCTATACTACCTATCTAGGGATTTTTTCCAAAACGTAGATATACATTATAGGTATATAACTGAACAGCTATACAGAGGTTCCTCTCTGTATACAGTACCTACATATATTTATATTGATGCTTGACCTTGAAAGCCAGGCTGCGCAGGTTCTCTTGGAATATCTCATTGGAAATTGACGACGTTGGTTCTTGTTATGCTGTGTCCCATTCCGAATCCTATGTGTTCTGTTTTATAACATCATGGTGACGAAGGAGAAATGAAGCGAGCACCGAGCGCCGCGCCGAGCGGCAACGGCAACGCTCAGTCGAAGAGTGCTGCCATTGTTGGGTACATAATTGCATTGGATGAAATTTTAAATGCAATATATTAACCGGTGATGGAGGGGGAGGGGGTATGTTTTTTTTGGGAATATGGGGCACTAAAACTATTCCAGTGTAATTTTTTTTTTTCGTTGTAATGTAGGTAGGTATCTATAGAATCGTCCTTACATATAAATTTTGTTTTTTTTTCACGAAATGTTTTTTAATTAAATATTCGTTTGATTTTGTGCATGAAGCGCCAGAGAGGGTAGTGTGTGTCAGCAGGGGAGGGGGGGGGGGGTGAGCCTGAGCAGATTATAGTTTTAGTGTGTACATATAGGTACCTACGCCATTAGGTAGTTGCAAAATCGATATTGATGATGATAACTTAAAGCTTGCCATCGTTATTCGAAAATGAAATTTTGTTCCATCCTTGTTCCATCTTCCATCCAAGGATTACACGAATATGTATACTTTTGGTAGGTAGGTAGGTAGGTGCCTCCTATCTATATGTGATGACTGTGTGTGTTTTTGTAGTATAGTAAAAGATGTTTGTTTGGCACTTGGCACTCTTTGGCAGTTCGATTTTTTCTTCGTTCAAGGTCCTATCACAACTTTTCGTGGAGAGGTGGTGGGTCTGGGTATAGATGATATGAAACCTATATATGACATGAGAGTTGTCTTCTTTTTTTTTTTTACTTGTAAAAACAAAATTTATGGGATGAGAAAAGTTGCAAGGATTCTTCATTCTTGTTCTCCTTTTTTTTTATTTTTTTTTTTTTTGTAATGTGATTGTGTGATAAAAAGTTAGCTGCTTTTGGGAAGGGATGCTGTCAAACATTTTTGGGAAAACTTGTTATTTTTATGGTGTGATTGGTAGAAGGAGTTCAAAATGGATGCTAATGCAATCCTACATAAACATACGTACATATATTGTGTTGGAACACAACACTAGGTAGGTAGCTAAGCTACATTATTTAGGTTTGGATTTAAGTTTTATGTTTGCTTGCGTAAGGACAAGGGTTTCTAAATAGGTATATACATACCTTCTTATTTAAGGTGCTAAAAAGAATTTAGGGAGATTTTTAGTCCAAGTAAAGGAAAGGGGATATGATTTAGGATTTGAAATGTTATGTCGGCATCTGCCAAAGGATTTAATTCAGAGTTGAATCATCAAGATTTAAGGGGATAACTCGGAGTTGACTTAAGATTTTAATTTTCCAGAAAATTTACCTACCTACTACGATGGCGCTGTTACTGATTTCAATTAGTACCTAAGACCTTATAGTCACCTCAATTTCTAGCCTGCCGTTTCCAATTTTGCACTCCAAGCATTCGGAGATATATCCCTCACCCCTCTACCTACCTCCTAGTCGCAACATCGAATTTGTGGTCTTACTTGTCTTCCGACCCAATCTGGTATCGCGTTGAAGATTTTACGAGCTGATGCGTTGATGTCCATTCGCTCTAGAATCTACACGACCCAGCTATGAACTTTTCTGGCTAGGCTTATGTCGCTATAGGTATAGCATGCATCATTGTTCATCGTTGTATCTTCTTCGCCAAATGTTTCGTTCCTTTGTGTACCCAGAACTTTTCTCTCAAATACTATAAGTGACTTTTCGGGAGAGGGTCAATGCTCCTACTTCATTTACCGGGCGACCACATTTTTTTGTGGATGGAGTGTTCACGGAAAACAGATAGAGTTCTCAGATTAACATTGCCGTTCACCAACTGATGGTTCAAAAAGTCTGTCCAAATGATTAACATCGACTGCATTACTCTTGTAGGCTTTTTTTATCACCATCTGTGCAGGTAAACGTAGAGATTATGGGTAGTGTGTTCTTTTATTAGAGGTAAAGAACTTTAAAATGGGATAAAACAAAAATGATTTTTTTAAAATGACATGAAATTTACTTTACAATTTTCGATGACTATTTCCAACATTTGTGGGCGTATATTGGCAATTACGCGGCAAATGTTGTCCTCCAAGTGGTCAATTGTTTCGGGCTTATCGGTGTGGACTAGCGACTTCACATATTCCCACAGAAAATAGTCAAGCGGCGTTAAATCGTACGATCTTGGAGGCCAATTCAAAAACGTGAAATTATGCGCTCACCGAACGTTTCTGTGAACAAATCAATTGTGCCACGGAGCAGTGTGACATCATTGTATATGGTGACATGTTGAACCGTCTTGTAAAGCTCCTGCACATCATGGTTGTTCAATTGATGAATGAAAAAGTCACCATTGACTGTAATTTTCTGGGCCAGCATCGTTTTTAAAGAAGTACGGACCAATTATTCCACCAACCCATAAAGCACACCAAACAGTCAGTTTTTGTGGATGTAACGGTGTTTCAACACCGTATATCGATTTTCAAAATAAATTTGCAAAATTTGGAAGCTTTGTTCAGACGTCAGCTTGTTCAAGTTGAAATTCCAAACCAAAATCAAAATAAATCACCTGACAGCTGACAAAATGGCCGCCAGTTAAAATAGTGTTGCCAACTTAAAGTCCTAAAACTCAAAAAAAAAAAACACCCCTTAGTAGCTTCTCCCCACTTTTTATCCACGACATGTAGGTATGCCTCCGTTTAGGCTAAGTTTGTCTGATAACCAGTCGGAGTCGAACCACAAAAAGGCCTCTCTTAAGAGAAACCTTTTGTTGAAAAATCTGCAATTATAGCGATCAGAAAAACCAAAACGAAAAAGTTAGAATAGCATGAAAAATGTAAGCGTCAGAAAAAAATTGTAAGAAAAAATATTTATCTTTGACAATTCACAAAACAAGTATTTCTCTGCACGTAGCAGTATATGTATTCATTTTCGGCATTGTCGAATTATGAAAGTTTCGATAAAGTGTCAACCGTGCGACTAAACAAACATTTCGTGGAGCAGTGAAATAGCATGATTGAGAGTGAGCAAGGCAAAGGATTTTAAGTCCATTTATTGCTGGTGACATCATGGCACGGTGAATGCGAAAAAAGAACCTGGCATCATTTTTCTCATAAAATTGGACCCAACAAAAAATTTTCTGACCGAATTGCATAGGCACATTTTTTTCTGGCTGAAGATCTTCCAGGGCAACAGACGAAAATTGGAACGAAACAGGTAAGACTATTTGTTTCAATTTGAACAAAATGACATTCAGCTAGTACGAAAAATGAAATTCCATCAGAAAAATAAATGAATAAATTTGTATCAAAAAGTAGACCTACCTGTCTATTAATTCAATTGGAATTTTTATTTAACAAAAAAAAAAATTCTTAGAATTGATTGCCATGGATCAGTTTATGTTTTAAACCGAATCATAACACAATAAATGTTCCAATTGAATTTTTCTCTGATTGGATTTCTGGTCGCTAAAATTGGCCCAAACAAACAAATTTACAAATTTTAAGCGTATTAAACGCCCCTATTTAAATGTTATCAAATATTAATGTAAACAACCTTCCGATGTAAACGGGTTGTAATTGTACTTACTCGTATAACCTCCCTGGCGCGGCGGCTTAAGGTTTTCGGCTATCCACATGCACTTACATCATATATTTGTCTTTGTTTAATTGAATTAATTGCAAAAAAGAAACTTAACCTCATTGCTATCCTGAAATTTAGAGCGCGTGCATTGCACAAGAAGTAGAACTAAAAACCTAAAACTAAATATTAATACCTAATTTGAATTATAACTAAAGACTGCAAAGATTGCAACTTGATCTTCCCTGAATTTGAATAAGACGCCTATATAAGGGATACTAGCTGGCCAGGACCCTTCAAAAGCATGGAGTTCAACGATGTTCTTTTTACTGTTGCCGCTGCGTCCCACACAATCCTGAGCTTACCGGGTTTATTTGTATTGAACACCGGGAATATCGGAAGATACCATGAGCGGCTTGCTCCTTCAGCTATTTCGTTAGTTGTGAGTCTTTTAGCATACCCTTTGGTGATGAATTCTTTAATTTTATCATCGAGGGCTTTGGCTAACTGCGGTTCTCTTTTCATCCTTTTCTGGAGACAAGCTAATCGCCTTTTAGCCATGGGAAGGCTATTGGGTAAAACAAAGTCATCGAATTTCCAGAGCAATGCCGTTTCAAAGCGTCCGTCTTTTCGAACGGTGTGTGGGCATTTAATAGTTCCAGCGCTCGTTTGTCTTCAGTTGGCATCGGGACCTCGTCTGGATTTGATACTTTGAAGTTGTCCATGCATATGAAGTTCTTCACCAGGCGCGGTGTGGTGTTGAAATTTTTGTTCACCTTCAAGTGTTCGTCCGGGGTAGCGTCCATGGACCATCTATCCTAAGCGTGTCTTGGTAGCGACTGGTTCTTCAGAGCTTCCTTCTCGGCATTTAAGAGGAAGTCCTAGTTTGGTGTGCTTAAGACCGATCAATAATCGTGGAGTCTGGTTGCTGTATGATTCGACGGGTAATTCTTTGAGGTGTTCGTATTTGCTCTGAGGCTGTTCAAAGTTCAGAGATTGATAAGGTATAGCGACAAATTCTTTACTGTGTGGACTTCAGAAAATGGGTGAATCTCTGCATTGAGCAAAATGTTTGAAATTCGTAAGTTGAATACTTCCGAATCATTATCATATCTCTGAGTATTGCCGGTCCATCTGAGACACAGCAGCTGTGCTTTTCCCTTCAGGTTGAGTTGGCTTGCAAGTTCCTTGTCCATCAAGGTTAGAGATGAACTATTATCCCAAAAAGAACGAATTTTTCTTGGATTACTACAAGTTTAGTTTCACGTTATCACCAATTCTGTGACAACAATTAATTTTTCTTTATTTTTTGATATGTATTGGTAGGTAGAGTGCTTAAAATAAAATATGTTGACCCTGATTCTTTTCCCAGAAATTGGCCTTGTGTCAATAAAACACAAAAACCACACTAGAACACCAGAAACTGAAACAATCTACACATTAATACAGAAATGCATATTTGATCACCGCGTCCAAACTTTTACAAAAACCCATCACTGTGTCAGAAAGGAAGTATACGCACAACGTACGTCAACACAGAACTTCCATTAAAATTCAACTTCTATGAATTTCAAATCACCTGAATTCCTAATGAGCGAACATACCCCCATGGCAAGATCGCTTGAATAAAAAAAAAAACATGCATTCGTATTTGAACCCGCAGATAGGGTAGGTACGTCACGTCTATTTAACTACATCACTCAAAAAAAAAAAAAACTCAACAATACAAGAGAACCATTGTAGTAACATATTATGACAAAACTTATATTTCATGGCTCAGTAAATTTAAACATTATTTTGAGTTCTTCTTCTCTTCGTGGCGTTTCGTTGGCGTTGTTGCAAACAACGAATCTCTGTCTGACGCGTTTGATATTCAACGCTTAACCTCAAACAACTCAAATACAAAGAGAATGGTTTTGAAATTTACTACAAAATTTCGTCACCAAAAAAAGCACAACAAATATACCACTGTATGCGAAGTGGGACATAAAAATTACCCAAGTGTGAACTCCGCTTCGCAGAAAAGGCAAAGAAAATAAAAGCAGAATGTTGTTCATCAATTATTTAAAAAAAAAAATCAGTTTTAGTTAAATGAACATTTTATATTGGTGTTGGTTAATTCAATTATATAGGCGTGGGTGGGTGGTTTGGTTACTGGATTAATTTTTGGATAAAAGGTTTTTAATTCCAGGATATGTCGACGATACCTAAAATCTGCGATCAACAGTTATCTTTATTGTGGAAATATATTTACGAAGGATAAAGGACCATAACCAAGAGTATAACTTGATATAGTCGTTTAGATCACTTCAAAACTCCTATTCTGATGTCTTTTGAATTGATCTTTCAGTTTGTGTCATCCCAAGTCTGTCATTTCATCGCAATGACTTTTACATCGAAAAAATAAATATGGTACCTACCTATTGACAAAACATTTGACAGCAGTGACGTTTTGAAAAGGAAAGAAAGTTCTGCTTTTTTTTTCAACCAGGGGTCGCCCTGAACTCGTTCTAGGTATTTTCCTGGAGCAAGTTGAGGTATCAAATCAGCTGTTTGAATGACGTTTGTTGTCAAGTATTTGGCTCATCTGCTGCATTAGATTTTTCATTTTTTTTTTTTTTGAAAGAAATGCAAATGAATTTATTTAATAAGGGTAAATTGAAATAAAAAAATAAAGCGAAATGAAAACTTTTTAGGTCGTGGGTTGTGACAAATATTTAGCATTCCTTATGTTTTTTGACATATCTTAAGGTAAACTTGGGTCTACCCTGGGAAGAGGAGTAACAAAAGTCCAAAAGAATGCGTTCAGTGGTATTCGGAATGCTTTGGCATTCAATTTTATTGAATTCATCTCTATTGACGACGTACGCTCCTCCATAGATTTTCTGCACCACTCTGTTTCCATATTTAACGCAATTGAACTACAGGCGCTTAAAGGGCTAACCATAATTGAAGAATGGTACGTACGTTGACTTACGAAACAGTAGAAATACATGTGATTTGTATACCCAACCCGAAATGACTTTTTGTTCAGTTTCGGCAAGTTTCGTTCACTTGCGTTTTCGGACGCTTTGAGTCGTACATTACGTACGAAAATTTGACATTCCTTTTTTTCTAAAGGGTATTCTTCTTCTTTCTTTCTTCTTATTTTTAAAGGCTATTATGGGCAACTGATGTACTTTACAAATCGGAAGGAAACTTTTCGTTCGGTTTTGACACTTGCTAACTTTTACTTTCGCGTATTATGGTTGGGCCTTAAGCCTGAACTATAATGGACTGAAACAAACGGAAGCTCATGTCAAAACTCAACGAAAAGTTGCCGTCCAAACTGTGATATGAACACGCTACCCGCTACCCATTGTAATGAACGGATTGCCGCGGAAGCAAAACATTTAATTTCTTCTGAACAATAAGATGACTGTGACGTCACGTACAAAGTCAGCATACCTCTTACTGTCACCGTCGTATCCATTCAAAGCCAGATGTCAAATTTTCGTTCGTTAAGTGCTATAGCGAGCGCAGTTTACGTCCGTAACTTATAAATAAATACATTTTTGGCACAACAGCTCCAAGGCCGAAGCCTGTGACTTACACTCTCAACCATTCCTGTGTGTGCTTTGATATTCTGCAGGAATTTAAGGGACCTACACGGTAGTTCGTTCGTTTAATGGATTTAATTGACTATTGTCAACAATATTCAATTTTTGTCGATCTTAAATTCCGGAATTTCAGCAATGTGTAACATTCTCGACGTTCTTTTATGCGCAATAAAGTTACCTACATCCTGTAACAATATCCAACTTATCTCCTCCACATGTGTTGAGAGTGTTGATTTGTCAAAAGTAGAAAAGGGTAGAATTTGTTTACAAATTGAACTTGATTCTTTAGCTTGCGAGAGGTTTTAATTTGGTTTGGTATATTTGTATACATATAATTTCAAATAAAATTAAATTAAAACGGAATATATACCGGTTCGATCAGAAAAGGTAAAATGTTTATGCAAGACAGTTCGGTTTTGTGCCTTAATAGGTCAAATGGTAAAAATGTTACCTGTTTATATTTTAATGTGAATTCTCATTGCATTGTTTGGTTTCTTTTTTTTTTTAAGAAAAGTGTGTTTACTGAATTTATTTGCCTTTTATAAGATTTAACACTAAATTTCAACATTTGTCGTTCTTAAATGAAATTGTTACAATCCTAACAATCTCTAACATGACACTTCAACACTTATTTTTGCCATAAACAACAATTTGGAGAAAACGAACGCACCACGGCCATCGCTTTTCAAGCCATAGTTTTAAAACGCCAAATATGTTGCCCTGTCAAACTCTTTTCATCCAGCATTCACATGTGGAAGTTCTCGAAACTGACAGATGAGGGCGAAGTGTCATCTAAATCTGAATATTAACAGAATTCCGAACCTGAAAAGCAGGTAGATGAAGTCTTAAAAAGCACCGTTTAGAAATACTCGTTTGGGATATATTTAAAATCAATTTGATTAAAACATTTACCTGTGCAATTAATCAAAATTCGATGATTGGCCGCACACATATGGCACGTCATTCGAAAGGAAATTTTAAAACGTGTAGATTACGATGAAATTAAAACCTAAACGATCGCATGCAACACATACAAATCATTTTTGTAGCAAAGCTGAGGAAAATGGCGGAATAGACGTAGTCTAATGGAAGTTTCCAGTGATCTGACAGAGGAGAGTGGAAATCACCTGGAAAACATCCAAAGTCCTATAAAAAGGCGCTGCAATCATGGTAGAAGCTGAATTCACTCGATCTTCTTCTAAAAACATTAAGCGAGTACGAAATTAAAAAAAAAATACTTTAAGATCTAAAAAATACTTTAAGAACCATTTTTAAATTATTATTCGCCTTTTTATTCTTTTCTCTTCCCTAAACGTTCGCCTTAGCTTCGCTTTCGTTACAATACAAACTCTAAGCTGCCACCATTTATTCCAAAGGACAACCAAAATAAACAACTGGAACAGTAATGACGGCCATGTCATAGCAAGGGTTCTTGAAAATCCTACTTAAAAATTCAAGATTGATAGCAAAACTTTTATAATACCTAATAGCGAACAACAACTCAACTGTCAATATCAAAATGGCAGACCATTCAACTAATTCAAAAACGTTTTTTGACAGACTCTTCTTGTCTAAAACTCATCTTTTTTCTCTATTCTCTATTTTGTGATAATACAACAAAAAAGAAAAGAAAATAAATCCACAACACTATTAATATCAGATTTTGTTTTAAAAGATATTGATAGAACTAGATTCCTATCAATCATACACTAGAAACATATTTCGAAAATTCAAATCTAAAAAACATCAATTTTTACATAGGGGAGTAGGTATGCTTTTATTTCCTTCTTCAACATTTTTTAATGTTCAACATTATTTTGTAAGACAGTTCTTGGTTCAAAGGGAGCAGCAGCACATCACGAATTATATGTATTAAAACATTGTAAACAAAGCATCACCAACGTGACATTTGATGGATTTGATGCTTCCTATGTTGAACAATAAGTCATATTTATGTTTTCCAAAGTAAACATTCTAATAAAAACAGCAAGTTTCGTTGAAAACTATGTCTGATTATAGTTGACCCTACCCCATGAAATTCGATAGAAATCCCGCCCCCAAAATTCTGCTTCAACCTAAAACAAACATTGCATTAATTAAAGTGTCCTCATTTAATGGATTTTCCACCCTACGGGGGATCTATTTCTTGACTAAGTTACCTAATCTAAAGTTTGGCCAGAATGATTAAGTATTTTTTGTGTTATAACCTCAAAATGGGAGGGATGAGCGAGAGAATAAGTCCAAAACATAATCTAGAATGCAAATTAAGAAATTAATATTGCTAAATTATACAAAATTTAAGTTTTGTATAACAAAACAAAACAAAACGAAAACCCTCACTTTTAATTACCTCCCCCGTAAGCCGAAACCCCGCAAGGATCAACTTAACACACTTAAAAGTGTTGCCTTTCGGATTTAATATTAAATCAAGAGAAGAACCATGATACACTTCATGCGATGTCGTGGAAAACAAGCATAAATATAAAACAATCAAGACTTTGTCTTCCCACTTTCCTTTTCCCATATCATCCATCGTTCAGCACTCCCGAAAGGGGTTCTTAGAGTTGACATGACACGTGATATTGTGAGAGAGTGGATAGGATACATAATTTCCTACACCCACTTAATCAAATCATCAATGTGTGCAGATTTGCCGATAACCTTTTACTAAAGTTCATATAGTTCTGCGTGGGATAATAGATGGATCATGCATAGAGAAACATATACATACTCGGAAACGTATCTAACACGGAATAAACACGATAGAGCAATCCAAATAAATTGATTTGATGACACAGTTCATATAAACTTGTACATAAATAGATACACTTGGGTGTACTTACGAACGAGTTTTTGTAAGGATTTCATTTTGAAGACTTTTGTTGTACTTTTTTGAATAATGTATTCATGTTCCAGTAAAAATACTTTGTTCGCTTCGGTAAGAACCAGCGTTACCACATCCGAAAAAAACAGAAGTCTACCTTGAAAAGAAAAGCGAAGTTCAAAATTTACTTTTTTTAATTTACAATACCTACATAAATCGATTATAAAAAATCTATTATAAAGGGTGTTTTATTAGAAATATATATAATTTTGAAATGGAATAAAACAAAGATATTTTTTTTTTTAAATGGACATGAGATTTACTTAATTCGAGATATAATCCTCTGGATTGGACCATCACAGCTGGCTCGGACACAGTCTAACCTGGAGGTCCTAGTTTCGATGACTTTTTCCAACATGTGTGGTAGTATATCGGCAATAACGCGGCGAATGTTTCAAGTTTATCGGCGGAAGACTAGCTAAGATGTAGGTACTTACCAATTATTACAGCAACCCATAACGCACACCAAACAGTCAGTTTTTGTCGATGTTATGGTGTCTCAACATACACTTGAGGATTATCATCGCTCTAAATATGGCAGTTTTGTTTATTGACATATCCATTCTTTTCGAGTCCTATCTGCACAATTTGGAAGCGTTGTTCAGACGTCAGTCTATTCATGTTGAAATGCCAAAAAAAAATAAAATGCACGACTGGGTCGCACGAACTTGCTCTTATGATAAGCAATTGCGTAGTGGCTGCAGCTGCATATATGGATATTAAAAAAATTAAATAATTTCGAAAATTCTTTTATTTTTTAAATTAGTTTAAGAGTTTTCTCGGAAAAACTAAGTATGCAATAAAATTTCAAAGCTATACGTCAATCTAGGAAAAAAAAATATTGAAAATCGTTGGACCAGTTTTTTTTTTAAAAGGTTATTTTTGAAAAACTTTTTCAAAAAATATTTTGAAATTTATTTGAGTATGCAAATATATGGCAATCCGTAGTTTACATTTGAAAAATAATTTAAAAAAAAATCAATGTACCCGTTTCCAACATATTTCGAAAACCAAAAATTTTTTTGAAAAAATTATAAAAAATCAAAAAAAAAAGTTTTTGAAAATTTTGAAGTGCCATATTAATAAAATTATGAATGACTTCCTGTGGTAAAAATTTTATTGAAATCGAATGTATAGTTTACGAGAAAATTTGATTTGAAAATACTGGTTCTATGAGAGGTACCGTTATTAGACAAATTTTGAAAAAAAATTTCAAACCAAAAGATAGATTTTTTTGCAAAAATAGCATTCTGAAAGTTTTATCAAAATCGTTAGAGCCGTTTTTGAGAAAATCAATTTTTGTCTTCAAGATTGTATGGCAGGTGCCGTTATTTTTGGACCTAGAGCAAAAATAAAAAATTTGTTCCGAGGGACGGCCAAATAAATCCTAAATACCAAATTTAAAGCAAATCGGCCCACCCGTTCAGCCTCCAGACGCGCGAACAGACATACAGACAGACAGACAGACAGACAGACAGACAGACAGACGGACGGAATTCCCAGACCCACTTTTTTCGACTTCTCCATCATCGTAATGTCATGTGTGATTGTTATCTCAAATTTTTTTTTCTGCACGAATCCATAACTTGCCTTATAGTACCTATAATCGCAAGTAAAAATCACTTGACAGCTGACAAAATGGCCGCCAGCTAAAATAGTGTTGCCAATTTAAAGTTCTATGTACCTCTAAAAAAACACCCGTTATTTAATGTATTTTAACAAAAACTTAAATCAAAAATTCTTTTTAAAAATTCAATTTTAAACAAAAACGCATTTGTTTCTTGAACTAAGCAAAATTTTTTTTTTTAACGTAGATAAAAATGGTTCCGATCAAACGTGAAATACAACATCAGGCAAGGTCACCATGAAATGAAATGTATTTCACAAATAACGCGCCGTATTTCTTCTTTAAGATTATCAACTGTTTCCAGCTTATTCGCATTACACGAGGATTTTCAGCACCCCTTATCCGACAGTTTTGCTTATTTATCGATCCGTGTAGTTGAAAATGTGCCTCATCTTTAAAAAATAATTTTCTAGTCTTTATTTCTTGCTACAATTGAACCTTGTACGCGTACAAATGCAGATCTTTTACTATACACTTTTTCTAGAAATGTTTAATTCTTGGCAACGATGCCGAATGGAAGTTTATGGATTTTCGGAGATAGGTCCCCTAACTATGGCTAGAGTTACCGACAAGGACGACGACGAGCGATGGTCTTTTCATCTATCAGCGTTAATTTGGTCTCCCATTTATTTGGCGCATTATTTGCAAACTGCGTTCGCAAAACTTTAATTTTTTTGTAACCCGGCGCTCTTGTTGGGACACCCTTTTTGTATCAGGATATTGTGTTTTATAACACTTTTTAAATAAATTTGAAACTGAACTAAGCCCGCTGAAATCCTCTGCCTTGTTGCTGCCACTGTCAAAACCATTTTTCGTACATACAGGAAAATACAGTCATACATTTAATAAGGGTCGACTTTTTTGACGTTTTCAATTTTGGACGAATCACTCAAAATTGGCTCGACAAGCAGTCAAGATTTCATTTTATATCTTAATATTAAATAAATCATTCACGTTAACTGCTTGGCCGACCTCATTTCAAAGCGAGTCGAAGTTGGAATCTCTTCTACCACACTATCGCGACCAGTAACAATGCTTATCACAGAACTAAAAGAAAATTGCCCAAATTTTGGATACATTTGGTTGATTATGCTGACCAAAAAATTACGAAGTGCACAAATTGCATTTTGATTTGAATGCCCATTTTACGTAAAATTTTCATAAATTGTCTACCTATCCATAAATGAATTTTTCAAAGACTGAAACAAAAAAATGTCAAATAAAGATGGACACCAAACGCGACTCACAATTAACATCATGCGTTATGGTTGAACCACCATTTTAATGCATCAAATCATGGCTGCATAATGGGCAAACAAATATCATTTAAACGTAACAGGAAAACTGCTCTTCTTATTTCACGCAGCAAGTGAAAACCGTTAATGCAATATGTGCGTTTCGACTCAAGACATGTTAATCTAGGGCTTACAATCGAATTGAATTTTGATCTAGAGATGGGGTTGCCTCTGCCTGGGAATCTATATATAAATAGGCAAGCAGTTTTTTTGTGGTACCAATTGCGAGGTGGTTGCCCACCCGATTGAGATGATATATATATCGTTGTAAAGATATTACTGAGTAGGTGTGCTCTAAATATTTATTTTGTTTTGTTATTTTTTTTTTTTGGAAAATACAGGTGAAAATGTCTTGGTGTATTTTTTACCATTTTGTTCGTATAAATTCGCTGTGAAATTTTTTTTCCCACAGTTTTGGGCATTTTAATGGCCGAATTTTGGCCACCTGGCGATTCTAGTTATGTTAACTAAACAAGTTAAGGGCCAGTTGTAAAATCGTGATGGTTCATCCTCGGATCAAAATTTAAAAACCATTTACCTCGGTTCGTGTTTGCATAATTGATGTTAAGTCGGTGGTTTAAGAGTGGTTCAAGAGTCAACCCACCGATTTCCGAGGATTACATAAAGTTGACCAACGGATCAAGAGTTATGAAAACGAGCTTCAGTGCTGAACCGCTATTGTACAACTGGTATTAAGGTTTTCAAAAGTGACACCGAACAATATTTTAGAATAGGCTGACATAATAAAGCATTGTCATTGTAGTCATAAGACGAAGCGAATATAGCGTTGTAAAAAGCAACGTTGCGTCTTCTAGTGTAGTAATTTTTTTTAGATACCGAAAGAGTCCTCAACGCAACATAAGTACCTATGCTTTTCCCACCACTACAAAAATATGACTGTACAAAGTAAGGGTCCTATTCAAATACACTCCTATGTTCTTTCTTTTCTCTACGTACTCCATTGTAGTGACATCTATCTTAAAAACAGAAAAATAAGACAATTACCTAATTTTTGTTGGGCTTTAAAATGAGACCACATCTGTTGGACCATGCAAACTATATTTATCCAGATATTGACAAATAATGTTACTAACGCAATCTTCAATCAGTCTTAAGGGGCAAGGTTTTACAAGCTTGACATCATCAGCAAACGTGCGTGTTTCGCAATGACTTGATGCAGATGGTCTGTAGTTAACATAACAAGCTGTAAAAAGAAGCGGTATGAGGAAGCATCCCTGTGGAACCCCGTGGTCTAATAAAAGCAGCTCGGGCACTGAATTTCTTACGGTCATTGCTTGATAAATCGGAGAGAGGTGGAACATTTTATAGTTCCTCACCCTCTCCCAACTTTCTCTTCGCAAAGGGTCCCTGACGTCCAACTGCAATATTTGTGTTCTGTTGAAAGTTAATTTTTGCTTTGATTATCTAAAATCTGTCGAAAATCGGTTTCTTTCCATTTTAACTGGGTCAATGCCACTATTTACGGATGAAATGTAGAAATGTATATCATATGAAAAAGAAAGACGAGAATAGAGGTCTTATTGATATTTAAAAACCTCCCAAAAAGGTACCTACATTATAGTGTTTCTTCGGAGAGAAAAACCGAATCAACAAATATTTACCGGCAGAAATTAACACCTCCAAAACATGTTAAAGGTTCTACAATAAATGACAAATTTAATTCAGCTGATAATTTGTAACCCAAACGCATGTAACGCATCGGTAAATGTGTCACAATCACTGTGCTAAATGTTTGTTCAAAATGTTAGCTTTTGACAATTCAGGGCGTATCTAAACGATCATAAAAATTCAATTCAATAAAGCTTTGACTGTAATTTACACGATGAATAGTTAAAAGTCAACAAAATTAAAAAAAAAAGTACTTAAAGACCATCATCATGTTGTGTGTGTTTACTGTTCACTGAGGTGAAAGAACAACGCTGTGATGGCCAGTGTGTTAAACTAAACATAAAAGATATACCTACATTATGGGTGTGTGTTGGAAATTTGAGATTTAATGTGAATCACTGTCAATGTTGAAAAATCTTAAACATACTCGTATCTATATCTTGTACAAGTCATTTTGTTAAAGTAACTCAATACGAATTGCTTAGGACAGAAACTCGTTCTCTTGGAATTAAATTTAATGCAGATAGATACCTGTTTTAATTTTTTAATAAAAATATGGTTGTATTCAATCAAGTTAATAATATGCTTAGAATAATAAATCATGAATTCACTAAAAAAAAAAATATCACAACTTCACAACAAATACCTAATGCATCCTTGAATGTTCTTGAAACCTCTTTCAGACGATTAAAAGTTTTTTCAGTCTTAAAATGTTTTTGAAAATGTTGGTCTGAACTAGTTCACAAAAAGATACACAATATGGAACACTAGGTATAGCTTTGTTGTTTCTTAAAAGGAAATATAATAATAATCGTTTAGGTGATTTGTCATAGGAGTTATGGCTACTTCTCAATAAAATTTCCTACACACCTTGATTCTTACAAAGAACTCATTAAAACCAAAGATTCGTCATATCGATATGAAGCTGAAGCACCTATAGCTCAAGTCATGAACTTTCCTCTTCCAAAGAAGAAAAATAATTAAACTAAACATGTGTCTGTCTGTATATATGTATGTATTTATACAAGTATTGAATATAAACGTGCAGTGCATAGGTACCTATGTATACCTACTAAAAAAAATCTATCTAAAAAAGTATCTTTTAGTAGGTACAGCATAAGCCTTGCTTACAAAACCAACACAAATCTAAACTCTCACACACAATCACGTTGTACTTGTTTTTGTTGAAAACGTGCACTTCTTTATTTAAATTTCGTTTGAATGAAAAAGAGCTGACAAGACTTGGAATGATGGGAGGGTATTCGAAGGGGGAATTTATTGTGGTGAGTGGTAACCGGTATTGCTAGGCATTTCACAAAGTAAACTCACAAGAAATACCTGCAAAGGAAAATAAAAAAAAAAACTCGTTTCAAACTGAGACGTGGTTTAATGCATGCGACAGGGGCGGATTTATCACTTAAAAAGCAGATGGAAAATCGTTAAGAAAATATTGACCTTTGTTTAAACGAGACAGCTGGTTTGATGACAAAAACGAAGCACATGTTCAACGTAACATTCAATAAGTGGGATAAGCTGATAAGCTGGAATTTTAGAACTGTTCGTTCTAGAAAAGTCTTTAGAGGGAGATTTGCGGCGAAGTGAGTGATCGACTGTTGCAGTTAATAATTTTTTTGAGATTTGGTGAGTGACCAACATGTTCAAGGCACTGATACCCAGAATGAGTGAAGAAAGGTTTTTTTTTTATCAAGAATACGACAACAGAACAGATCAAGAAAAACTCTTTAAAAATAAATGCGAAATTTCATAAATTGAGCGTGCTTTCATTTAGACTTTAGACTTTAGAGCATCAAGTTCTGTTGTCAAACTAAATTGTGTGTTTCGTTTTTATTTTGTATCTTTTTTGTAGAAGAAACGATCATTACCTGCTTTATAAGATCATAATGTACATTGATTGGGTAGACTTATAGCGGGGACATACTGGGGTGGAATCACGTAAAGTCATAGTTGACTGTCAATCTGGTGATAGTAGATTTTGATTATCACCCATACTTGGTATCATATAAGGTGATCGCCAAATTTTGGTGGGTTTTTGGCAGCACTTACAGTTTTGACATTTCGATTTATGTACTGTCATTGTATTACTTTTAGGTTAGTTCAGGAAAAGAAGGTCTCAGTACTACACTTTGGCAGATACTGAAACTGAGATCTCGGAAAACGGGCCTAAACCTAAATAAAAGAGTACTAGATTCAGACAATTTGTGGGTTTTCACTGTATTGTGGTGGGTTTGACCAGCTTTAGTGACATATTTGGTAAAGGGGAAGCATCCATTTTCGTTTATTTGTAGTTACATATATACGCACTCGAAGACGTAAATTTTTTTGAATTTATGTTTTAAGTGATCATTTATGAACATTTATTTGATATTATGTTGTGTGGGGTATGTATGTACGATTGTTCTTTGTCTTTTTGAATCAAAAGGTTTTTGGAAGTCCAAAAGTTATTGAGCTTAATAATTTTCTTTCGTTTTAAACAAATTAATACGTCTAAAACAAAGTATTACTGACCAAGCGGACAGCAGAGTTGAGAATCTCTGCTCTGAAAGTGATCAGAGGATAAAAGACGTCAGAGGCTTACATTCTCTGAACATACTTAACCTATATATGTTGACATATGAACTTATAAGTACATGAACATACTTAGGTGGTTCAGTCTTCATCAGTAAATTTGTTTCTTGTTTATATTTTGAAAGTGTTTTTTTAATTTTCTTGTGAACAAAAACAATGTGAGTACTTTTAAAGACACTAAAATTTGTTTACATAACAACTTTTTGTTTTCTTTAAAACAACACCAAAGAACAAATTTCTTTTCTTTCAAGAAGTGAACGGGTCCCTAAAGGCAGGAATAGGCAGTTTATTTAATATTGTTATATGTTACAATGTAATTTTTTTATTATTTTTGAATAAATTTGCAAATAAATCATTCAAAGTGTGCCTTGCTATCTGATTATATTTTCGGTGTAAAAGAGTTCCAATGAGTTAACATAGCACTTGACTTTTCTCTTTTTATTTGAATATATTTTAATTTGAAATCATATAGGTAACACTAAAGTAATATTTTCAATTTTAATTTTTGTATTATTTGCCGTCAAATTACTTCTCGAAAATCAAAAATGTATGGATGTGACACCTAAATAGGTGTCACTCGATCTTAATCGCAAAAAGGCGACAGTCACGGTGATTATCACCTTACATGATACCAAATTCGCTATTGTGACTATCAACTATCAACTATCACCTTACAAAATTCCACCCCTGCTAGAGGAACGTTTGGTGCGCCATCTATGGACGAAGTTCACAAACATTTGATTGGTGAGTTAGGAATTGTTTTTGTCTAGATTGCCATGGGCAGCAAAAACAACAATAGAAGACATTTGATGTAAATTACATAAGACAACTAACGCCACCGTTGACAAGATATACAAACAAAAAACATCTTCCATGACATTACTATAAAAATTATAAAGGGTGTTTTTTATTAGAATGATAAAACTTTGAAATGGAATAAAAATGATGATTTTTTAAATTTACCTACCTGAAATTTAATTTATTCGAAAGATAATCTTCTGGTATTATAATTTAAATATGATTTATGGCATATGACCGCCACGCTGCTCCAATTTTAGATGACTTTTTCCAACATTTGTGGCCGTGAATCGGCAATAACGCGGCGAATTTTTCCCTCCAATTGGTCAATCGTTGTGAACTTATTGGTGTAGACTAGCGACTTCACATATCCACAAAGAAAATAGTCAAGCGGCGTTAAATCGCACGATCTTGGAAGCTATATCAAAACGCGAAATTATGCGCTCACCGACCGTTTCCTTCAACAAATCAATTGCGGCACGAGCTGTGTGACATGTTGCGCCGTCTTGTTGAAATCACAGCTCGTGCACATCATCGTTGTTCAATTGATAAATGAATGGCTCTAAAGCGGTCACCATTAATTGTAACGTTCTCACTAATTATTCCACCAACCCATTAAGCACACCAATACCAAACAGTCAGTTTTTGTGGATGTAACTGTGTCTCAACATACACTTGAGAATTATCATCACTACAAATAGTGCGTATACGTATATTTCGAACAGAACCATGATTTTCAAAATAAATTTGTACAATTTGGAAGCGTTGTTCGGACGTCAGTTTAATCATGTTGAAATTCCAAACAAAACTAAACTTGACGGCTGAAAAATGTCCGCTAGTTAAAATAGTGTTGCCAACTTAAAGCTCTATACCTACCCCGAAAAAAACACCCTTTATAATACAATATCTACAATTATCAGATATTTCTGCAACTTTTCACTAGATGGCGTACCCTTCGTTCCGCATCTCAATATTACTATATTTAGAAGTATGTATTGTATATATGCAATGAACATAGCTTAGATAATCCAGAGCAAACGTCAGATTATTAAAGAAAAATATGAAAGAACATTTCAAAATGGCGAATGAGTTTTGGCAGAACCAAATTTTGTTTATTCATTACTGTTTGACACACAATTTACACATTACACAACATTTTGACAAATAATTTCAAGATTCCATAGAAATGTTGGCAAATTGTCATTCGTGTAAAAAAAGCATAATTTTAAAACAATCACTAAAAAGTTAGGCAAGTAGGTTTCGTCATATCGCCCGTCCTCTATATTAGTGCATTTATATTCTTAAGACCCAGTTTTACAGTCCAGATTAATAGATGGATTGTCTTTAAAAATTTTGTATAGCAAGATAGGGTCATTCATTTCGTGGTTTCAAGTTGGCAGCGTTAGCATTTGACACCTGTCAAATTCAGCTGTCATCTGAAGTGTCATTAGTTAAGTAATTTATTGCCATTTACCATTATGGATCGCCTAACATTCGAACAACGCGTTAAAATTATTAAAACTAAACTTACTATAAAAGTGAGTGTTGGAACAACATTTTCCTCAACGATGGCAGGTGTTTGAAGATTATGGACGGTATGTTGTTCCAATTCGAACAAGACGAGACAACAAACCACAAAAAACGACCAATTATGGTTTTATTGCGTGAGAAGTTTCCTGGTTGCGTAATTTCACGTATCCATTCTTAAGTCTTATAGGTACTTATGTTGCTTCAGTTTATGACTTTGGGTTACATAAAAAACTTACCTATATTAACAGAGTTGTATAAGGGCTCCCAAACCCAATTGGATTGACCATGATTTGCCGTAGACTAATATTCAAAGATTAATGTAGAATTTTTGTAATGGACAATGTTAATTAGAAGCATCTCCTTTCATGTGTCCCATACTTTTTCTGTTATCCTATCTGGATAAAAGCTGTAACTCAAGTTTTCAAGGTTTCCTATATGACCTATGGACCGAAAATCCACCCTATTAGCTTGGATACACGCGTTAGTAAATGTTAAAGCAAGACAAATATCTGATGACTACATACATGCTGCATACGAAATGTGTTTACACATTTTGAAGCACCTACTTTATCTAAATGACTCTTAAACTGCTTTTAAAAATACATCCAAACATCACCTTCACTCCCTGGAACTGTATATTTTACAGAGAAAAAGGTTACTCATTAGCATTTCGAAGTAAAATATACAAATGACGCATTGCGGCGTCATATAATATATATACAATATACACCATGGTCCCATGGACCATGTCATTTATTGCAACAATCGAATGTAGCCTTCGGCTCGAAAATAGGGAATCCTCTGTTGCATTTGCGGTCATCTAAATATTCTACATCACAAGTTCACAGGTGAATGGAGTACTGTAAGATTCATATAACCCTATCTACCGCAGTTAAACCATGACAATGACAGCATTTCATTTGTGTCGTCTCTCGTCTCTCGTCTGTCCAGAACCAGAACCTGAACCAGATCCAAATCCAGATGATGCATTTATTGTTTCATTTTATCGTTTCATTTCGTTACGATACGTTGACGTGACGTGACGCGGTGTCAAAAAAGAAATTCAACTCGAATCGAAATGGAACTGATTCTGAATTCCAAAACCCAATCGAAAATGATAAACATCGCTGGACAGACCCACCACGACCACTATCAAATTAACAGCAACAAAAACAACAAAACAAAGCCATATAGTTTGGTTTGTGTTTGTATCTTTTTTTAACGAAAAAGATACATTTTCTTCATTGTGTGAGTGTGCATTTTGAATGTTTATTTATTTGAATTGCTTTGTATACATTTATGCCCTATAGCGCATAATAAACTATTCTCTGGCTCTGCTCTGGCATTGTTTGCTCGGTTCTGGTTGCTGTGGGAGTTCATCTAACGATCGCTTTGGGCCGTTTGGTTCTTGGGTTCCAAAAAGGTTCACTGCCATACCACAATAGATTTTTAGAGAGATAAGCATTATTTTTTCTTATAGTTCTCCTTTCTTCTTCTTTTGTATAAAAAAGATAAATCTAAGAAAAAAAAGACAACTTTGCAGTACCTATACCTACCCAAACCCTACGGGTAATTTATGAGAAAATCAAGTCATCAAATTTGAATCGTTATACCTATTAGCGAGGAGAAATAAAAAGGCATTCCGCTTCATTGACCAAAATCATCAGCAGCACGCAAAAAAGATAGAACCTATTCATCATCATCATTATCTTAAAAAAAAAAAAGAAGGAAAAGAAAGATAACAGATTGCTTTTGCATCTTGCAGGAAGGAACTATTTTCTATTCAATAGAATTGTAGGCAAATAGTATCTACACTTAGTACCAAAAGATACGAACAAAACTATCAATCAAACGGTGGAACTCTCTCCTCGAAATGATAAAGAAAACGTAAAGTTAAAGAAATTCGGCGTCGCGTCAGTCGGACCGAATTTTATCTCAAAAAAAGTTAAATTCTTCAAAACCATGTCCAAAGCTACTATTTCTGTGGTCTAAGTTTTCCAACTACAACGGCAACGTCTCCTTATCTAGTTTATTAGTTACTGCGACAAGAAGTCAATAAAAATGTCAAGTTATTCTCAAAAACAGTCTTTGTAATATCGCTGGCAACTTTATTGAACCATATTAAAGTGATGACGATTAAAAAAAGGACGTCAAGTAAACAAGGATGCCATATTGTGTTATTTTTAAAAAGTAAGCATTGAAGTTCGTTCTTACTTGCTTTTTTTATTTGTGAAGATAACTTCTATGAAGGGCAGGCTCTGTATTTACAAAAAGATGACCTTCGATGATAAGGAAGTGATAACATTAAATACGTTGGTTTTACCTTTCGGAAACATGATTATTTCATTTTATAATTAAAAAAATCTCTATTTCATCATAAAGGGTGTTCTTTTTTTACGTGTGGATTTCAAGAAGAAATAAAATGCATATAATTTAATGTTATGATCCAGAATTCAGCTTTTTTTTATAAAGATAAGGGTTTGCCATTATGTTTTAAAAATGATTTCGGGCAAGTGGCTGCCGCGGGTGTCTCGAATAAATTTTTGGGCGATTATGTCGACCGAATATTGGACGCAGCGCACGATGCTTCGCTCAAACCGAACCATTATTTTGTGTAATAAATGTGCACGATTTGCAATCGTTGTTCAGGAGTAAGTCTATTCATTATGAAATGGCAAACTAAACTGAGCATAAATCAAGTGACAGCTGTCAAAAAGACCAACTCCGAAAAAAGTATTGCCAGATTGAAAACCACACGTCTTAAATAAAAAAAAAATACCCTTTATTTTTATTTAAAAATAACTTTGTTATGCCAATTTTTGTGTTAATTATTCAGTCAATGATAACAATGGCAAGTTACAAAATAGAACAGCACGTCCAAATGATGAAACTTTATTATCAAAACTAGTTCAAATTTCAGCATATACCCTAGAATTTTAGGGCATGATTCTTGGCTATATTCTGAACAAAAAATCGTTTTCCAGTAAACCCCAAAAAAATTTAATTTGAAAGAATTGACCTGTTACAGGTTTTCCCAAATATGTATCATTATTATAAGATGAAGGATTTTTTCTGCAAATTTTTAATTGATTTTTATAAGGTTCATTTTTGAAAAACTTTTTGAAAAAAAATTTTCAAAAAAAATTCAAAAATGCCACTTCATAGGTATTCGGCAAATACATTTATTTAAAATTTTTAGAAAAAAATTTAATAAGCAGTTTTCAAAATATTAATTTTTAAAATTTTTTTTTTTAAAATGCTTTTAAAAATACAAAAAAATATATTTCAAAAATATTGGTATGCAATACGAATTGAGCTACCTACAGCTACATCAGTGTGAAATTTCTAAAGAATCGATTGAGTCGTTTTCGAGATAGTCGAAAGCAAAAAAACGGTCCTATGGAAAGTACCGTTCTTAGCCATTTTTTAAAACTTTTTTTTCAGCCATATGATTGGTCGTACCTAAAAAGCAACACTGATTTTTTTAAATCGAAATCGTTAGAGCCGTTTTTGAAAAAAATAAGCTTTAACTTAACGGTTGTATGGCAGGTACAGTTATTTTTTGAGCTAAAAAAAAATTTCAATTTCCCCTCTGTACAATACCTAAAAAGTCTATATACCAAGTTTGAAGCAATTCGGCCCACCCGTTTGGGCTGTAGGTCTCTATACATACAGACAGACAGACATACAGGCGGACAGAATTTTTAGACCATCTTTTTTCGTCTTCGCTATCATCGTAATGTCATGTTTGATTGTTATCTCAAAACTTTTTTTTTGCGACGAATGCATAACTTGCCTTATAGTACCTATAATCGCAAGTAAAAAAACACAAGCGTGAGCTGCAGTGCATTTGCAACGAACTGTTGAATACCCTATTCCCACATGAGTTCGTTTGTGACAAATTATTTAGTACAACATTTTCCTTGCAAAAATGCACGTCTAAGTAGGTTATTTTTTTCATGAAAAAATTTTACGATATAAACAGGTTTTTGATTAAAACTTTTGCGGTTTGATAGTTTAGAGAATTTTTTTCTAAATTTATTCTTTGTGGCCTTAATTTTGATTAGTTTTTTTTCTGTGTATACCTACAAAGTCGGAGTCGATCGGTTCAAGAACCGACAGGATAAAATAAAATAACATTACCTTTGTTTGTCTAGCGTTCAATAACTGGCAGCCGGATAAAAAAGGCGTACACCACACTCAAAAATCAAAATTTTTATTACCAAGAAAAAATGATTGCTATGTACTAAGTGACATACAATTTGAAGCTTGCAGCTGTATTCTTAGAAAAACAACACATTAGAACTTTGAACAGTTACCTACCTTCAGTTTTCAAATTTGAGTTTGTTTGTTATTTTATGAAAAGTGGGCGTAAGCCACTCCCGAAATTAAAAAAAAAATTATTTCACACACAAGATATGTAGTTACGTAGTTTCCACCAATACACACGAATTGTGGTTTTTTACTTGCGATTATAGGTACTATAAGGCAAGTTATGCATTCGTCGAAAAAAAAAGTTTTGAGATAACAATCAAACATGACATTACGATGATAGCGAAGACGAAAAAAGATGGTCTAAAAATTCTGTCCGTCTGTATGTCTGTCTGTCTGTCTGTCTGTATGCAGACCTACAGCCAAACGGGTGGGCCGAATTGCTTCAAACTTGGTATATAGACTTTTTTAGGTATTGTACAGAAAGGAAATTGAAATTTTTTTTTTAGCTCAAAAAATAACGGTACCTGCCATACAACCGTTACGTTAAAGCTTATTTTTCTCAAAAACGGCTCTAACGATTTTTAATTAAAATAAAATGCACGACTGGGTCGCACGAACTTGCTCTAATGAGTGACAGTGGTTTATGGGCTTGAGATTTTGATAAAAATAAAATTTTCAAAATTCTTAAATAAATACTTAAACTAATTTGAGCTGAAAAAAAAGTACGCCATTTTATTTCTTGGATAAATTTGAATTTATGACAATAAATTTAGAAAAATCTGTGGAGCGGTTTTTGAGAAAAAAAGTTTTTTTTGAAAAACTTTTTGAAAAAAATTTTCAAAAAAAATTCAAAAACGCCAGTTCATAGGTATTCAGCAAATACATTTATTTAAAATTTTTAAAAAAAAATTTAATAAGCAGTTTTCGAAATATTATTTTTTTAAATTTTTTTTTTAAAAATGCTTTTAAAAATACAAAAAAATATTTTTCAAAAATATTGGTATGCAATATAAATTGAGCTACCTACAGCTATATGTGTGTGAAATTTCGAAAGAATCGGTGGAGTCGTTTTCGAGATAGTCGAAAGCAAAAAAAACGGTCCTATGGAAAGTACCGTTCTTAGCCATTTTTTAAAACTTTTTTTTCAGCCATATGATTGGTCGTACCTAAAAAGCAACACTGATTTTTTTAATTAAAAATCGTTAGAGCCGTTTTTGAGAAAAATAAGCTTTAACGTAACGGTTGTATGGCAGGTACCGTTATTTTTTGAGCTAAAAAAAAAATTTCAATTTCCTTTCTGTACAATACCTAAAAAAGTCTATATACCAAGTTTGAAGCAATTCGGCCCACCCGTTTGGCTGTAGGTCTGCATACAGACAGACAGACAGACAGACATACAGACGGACAGAATTTTTAGACCATCTTTTTTCGTCTTCGCTATCATCGTAATGTCATGTTTGATTGTTATCTCAAAACTTTTTTTTTCGACGAATGCATAACTTGCCTTATAGTACCTATAATCGCAAGTAAAAATCAGTGTTGCTTTTTAGGTACGACCAATCATATGGCTGAAAAAAAAGTTTTAAAAAATGGCTAAGAACGGTACTTTCCATAGGACCGTTTTTTTTGCTTTCGACTATCTCGAAAAAGACTCAACCGATTCTTTCGAAATTTCACACACATATAGCTGTAGGTAGCTCAATTTGTATTGCATACCAATATTTTTGAAAAATATTTTTTTGTATTTTTAAAAGCATTTTAAAAAAAAAAATTTTAAAAATTAATATTTTGAAAACTGCTTATTAAATTTTTTTTTAAAAATTTTAAATAAATGTATTTGCTGAATACCTATGAACTGGCGTTTTTGAATTTTTTTTGAAATTTTTTTTCAAAAAGTTTTTCAAAAAAAACTTTTTTTCTCAAAAACCGCTCCACAGATTTTTCTAAATTTATTCTCATAAATTCAAATTTATCCAAGAAATAAAATGGCGTACTTTTTTTTCAGCTCAAATTAGTTTAAGTATTTATTTAAGAATTTTGAAAATTTTATTTTTATCAAAATCTCAAGCCCATAAACCACCGTCACTCATTAGAGCAAGTTCGTGCGACCCAGTCGTGCATTTTATTTTACTTGCGATTATAGGTACTACATATAAGGCAAGTTATGCATTCGTAAAAAAAAAATTTTTTTTTTTGACGATCAAACATAACATTACGATGATAGAGAAGCCTAAAAAAGTGGGTCCGGCAATTCTGTCTGTCTGTCTGTCTGTCTGTCTGTCTGTCTGTCTGTCTGTCTGTCTGTCTGTCTGTCTGTATCGGCACCTACAGCCTAAACGGCTGGACCGATTTGCTTCAAACTTGGTACACAGTATTATTATGGCGTCCTACAGAGGGGTTTTTGGAATTAGCATTCTAGCTCCAAAACTAACGGTGCCTGCCATACTTTATGGTTTGGCTGGAACAGATTTTTCAGGAAAAGTCTTATAACGGTACCTCCCATAGGACCGGTTTTTTTAAATCAGATTTTCTCGTAAACCACTTCACGGATTTCGATCAAAATTTTAATATAAAAGCTCTGTTATAAACGAATTAATATAAATTCTTTAATTTTCAAAAAAAAAAAATTTTTTTGAGTTTTTTATAAAAAAGTTAAATTTTTTTTTACTTTTGGTTTTTTCGAAAACGGTTTGTTCAAAATTTTTAAATTTTTTGTTTTCTAATAAGAACTTTAAACCGCTAGATTTTGACATACTCAAAATAAATTTGGAATATACTTCCGAAAAGTTTAAAAAAAAACCGTTTTTTGAAAAAACGGCTCCAACGATTAAAAAAAAAAAAATCCTTAAAATTCAAAAAAGTAAAAGAAATCTAATGGCTTACTTCATTTTCTCCAAAAAACGATTTAACGTTGATTTTAAATAATTAATAAAATTTCATATGATTTTTTGTATTGCTTTTTTTCCAAAATCTCAAGCCCCAAGACCATTGTAACACATTAGAGCAAGTTCGTGCGACCCAGTCGTGCACCTTATTTTAAATACCGTTATTTCCAAGAACAAAGTTCTGTACATCTGTATGTAAAGCAGGCGTTAGACACGCCCAACAAAATTGTCTATCTCACAAAAAATGTTGACTTTCGACAAATATGGGCATATCTAACCGGTTCAAGAACTTAGACTTACTATTTAACATTTCAAGTTCAAAAATCTACCTCTAGGGGGAATACATATTACATATACCTAACGGCATTATTTCCCTATGTTGCCAGCTCTATTTTCATTCAAATTTAAAGGAAGGAAGGTAGGTACAAACCTTAATATGATGTCACAAACTTGCGTTGCGTAAACAAAATCATTTCCTGCTTAAACGGTTATCAAACATATGTTTTTGTTAAGCAACAAATTTTAGAAAACACCTGTCACTCTTACGAGTTTACAATTTTGTTTTCTAAATTAATTTTCCATTAACTTCTTACATGGGTGCATCCAAATTTGTATGTCGTCCGAAGCGAAGCAAACAAAAGGTACGCCAAACTATTAAGTAAAGTGATTAATCTTCTTTTTTTTTAAATTTAAAATAACAAAAATAATATGATTCATTAAAATATTAACGCATAGTTTCAACCGTCAACATTTTCTGGGGCTTATGCTTTCCGCCTAATATTGCCTAGTGGTATAGTATATGTCACTAATCACCATCATAGGTGTGTATTTGATGACAGCAAAAACCTCAGGTAAATGCTTTCATTATAAAACAAACACTCTTGCCTTTAGTAGATAATAGATTTGGCCATGAATATTAATAAGGAATAATGTTCGAAGAAAAGAATACTTATTCACTGAGGTGTACCTAGTGTTTTGAAAGTTACGACTTATTTAGCACAGCAGAGGTCATTGCCAACAACTTATTTGTAGACGACGACATGCGTCTTAAATTGTCGGAAAATTGTTATTACAGAATAATTTATAATAGATTGCTTGTTGGAACACAAATTGAACTTGACGAAGAAGCCATCAGCCTTTATCGAAATGAGTTGATCAGATTGCTACTGTCAAGACCGTTCAGAAGCAATAATTACAAGAAGTTGTGATTGCACAAAACTACAACCCTAATACGATTTCGTAGATTCGAATTATCTAATGCCGCCAGAACGTTTCTTCAACCACCTATCTTTTAACCTATTGGCCAGCTTTGCACCTGCGCATGACCAGAGGTAAAAGTCGCCTTTCAAATCTTGTGGGCTATTTTGTGTGAACTTCTGAACCCTTTCCTATTGGTGTGATTTCAGGACAGGTAAGTCAACCTTCCACCAACAGATTTTGTTAAAGACCCAAGACTTCCATATCGATACTCACCGACTTTTTACCGAGAGACTAGCTATACAGAAGCGTGTCGCATCTTGGCAGATTCGAGGGATTTGTTCAGGATGATTATGGAAAACTGACGCTATTGCGCAAAATTGACACGCTACCATGTATCATTTTAACAATAGTTCTTGAGACAATTGTACGAAACTCGCATTACGATTTTTCATAGGTAGATCCGTTCAGTAACTTGGCTCTGTTGATGATATTGACATCATTGGAAGAATGATGCGCATCGTCAGTGGAGAATTCTCAAGAATTGAATTCGAGGAACCGGGCATCGGTCTGGCTGTTAATGAAGATAAATCAAAGTAGGTATATGCTGTCCTCGGGTGCAGAACCGTTGGCTTGGACAAAACGTCACTTTGGACGAATATAACTTTGAAGTTGTCGAGAACTTTGTCTATTTGGGTTCCATTATAAACTCTCAAAATAATATTAGCGCAGGGTCAGTAGAAGGATCACTCTTGCCAATCGCTGTTTCTTTGGGCTAAGCATAGTGCTCACTTAAAGGACCAAGGAGACTAAACGAGACCCCAATCATCCCACTTATGCTGTTTGGGGCAGAAGAGTGAACCCTCAAAAACTTGGATGAAAAGCGGCTGGGCGGCTTTGAGAGAAAGATTCTTCAAGTGACATCCGGTCCTGTATGTACGAGTATCAATACAGCTTAGAAGAGTTTATTCCATGACGAACTGTACGTGCTACACAGCGCATTGACTGAAAATACTGCGGCTTAGATGGCTGGTACATGTGTCCGCTGAGCGTTCCATTCCAACCCTGAGGGTCGACGCAGTTCTCGAAGGCCCCATCTATGATGGTGAGATCAATGGAGGACGACCTCAACCAACTTGGTCTGTGCAACTGGAGGTTGCTGGTCAATACATTACAATTTCATAACTCAACTGTCAAGTATTATAAATTTAATCTGCGTTGACCCTGAGATAGTAGGAAAGTCTCAACTGACAACTGAGATAGCAGTGGACACTATTTTTAAAACTAGGTAAGGTAGCAGACGTCAACTCTGGGTCCAAAGCTTGTTAAAATATTGGACTTTGGCACTGTATTCTAGATTGGTACACGTCACGGGCGGCAACCGACTTGATTTGGACCAAATCAAATTTGCTGTCTTATGCATATTTCGGATGCAACACAGTTTTAATTATAAAACAAACAACAAAAATGCATAGTAAATCCCATTCGATGCTAATCGCATGTAAATTGCAGCTGCCATTGGTTGTTGTTTGTATTCAACGACTATATTGGTAAAACTGGTTTGGGTTGTATTGTTTGTATTGCAATTATTCTACAGTCGGGGAGGAGTGAAATTATGAAATCCCCAATCAATGTGGTGGTGTAATTTGCAATTATATAATGCGGTGGTAAGAGAAGAGTGTAGCGTTTTGTCGCAAGTCGTTATCTTTTAACTTATGACATCCTCTGGTGCTTTTATGATGGTGTTAGGTATAAAGAAAAGCACATTAAAAACACTCGTGCTTCAAAAGTTTCTAAAAGCTGACCTACATTTTGTCCATCTCCTATTCCAACACATCAAAAAATCGCATGATTACTTCCCCAAAGAACTCAAACTTCCAAAATAATAATTAGAGTTTTTCGAACCCCAAAAGTCTCCCATATAACAAAGAAGAATATCACCATAGTAAGGCTCTATAGAAACTATGGAACACAGTTTGCAAATGCGATTCACTTAACTTTTAAACAAAATAGCAACACCAGAACAGAAACCGTCAATAAATGCATTTTTCACCATCAAAGCACGTGTCTAGAACTTTTCTCTCTCTCCGGTCTCGGGTCTCGGGTCTCCCCACCGACATGCAAAATTTTCTCATAAAAAGAAAAACTTAGTGCTCATAATTAAAGGCCATATCCGCAGCGAATTCGTCCGCAGCTTAATGGCATTCAGGGCGCAACTATACGACATAGAAGGTATGGAAAACTTCAGTTTTCATGCCATTATGCTTAACCAAAAAAGAAAAGAAATAATATGAGTAGAGTATATGGGGAAACCGCACATGCAGGTCGATACGTCCTAACGAGCCACCAGGTACATGATCCGCATAATGTGCATTTACACATAGCAGTGAACTCTAGGATTCAGCCCAAACACAGACACAGGCACAGACATATTCACAAAAACAAGCATGCTAACACATTTTTCAAGCTCCATATCTCGGTTACCTATAGTACGAGTACCTATACCAAACCAACCTAGTATTTTCCCATGGAACACTCTGTTGCCTGTCTCTGTCTCCATATTCTGCTGCCATTTCCATATTTCCCCATTGCAATCGCCTTCCTTCTTTTCATTGCAAATGGCAAATGCCGCAGTATTTCCAAACAGGAAGGCTATACTGTCCGCATTATCCTGTCCCACTAAATGTCCTCACTATTGTGAGGACTTCATTCATAAAACGGAAATAACTTTGTTTTTGTGAAAGACCAGACCAACGCGCTATAAAATATGTTCATAGTTCACCAATTACGAATTATTATTCCCAAACGTTGCTGAACCGTTTTCCTTGCTGTATGTAGGATGGTACACGTCTAAAAGGACCCAGTGGACTTATTTAATTCGACGTATAATGCGGGCGTGAGTTTGTACATTTATACGGCTTTTAGGTTAGATTTAAAATATAGGCGACATTATGTGACAAGTGGTAGGTAGGTAGGTAGTGTACATCAACATCAACATCACGATTCAGGACCTACTTCGTATATCAGTTTAGAAATCCATCAGTTGGGTGTTTCGCGACCTGAAACCAATGCAATCCCAACCCTAACGCCAACCCACAGTATAAAATGAGACACAATGAAGTCCTGAAAGGAAGGGTTTTACTTTTTTTTTTGTGTTACAATATGAGAGCGCACAATGGCTGTCAATGCGCTAACGTGTCCTACTTGAATGCAATTCGGAAAAGATGAATGTGCATTGCATTAGGTTGCATAAGGCAGGACTCGCTGTGCTCTATCAATTGTGCCATCGAACGATTGCGACGCGGCACGCTAAACAATACACACCATCAGGCTGAAGGCAGTTGGAGTGTGAAAAAAGGAGCAAAGTTTTAATTTTTATCACACTGTTCTGTTACTATATAGGAATGCGAGGCATCAGCTCAGCTGACAGCCTAGTAATGCATTGGGACACATTAGCGACCTAAAAAAAATGAAATAGGAAAAAGGAGAAAGAATATCCGCTTTCTCGCTGACTTTATATATCTGCTGCACTGCACCGAGAATTATATCCTAGTTGATTATCATCATAACGGATCAAAGTCATACATATTCCATTTCGGAGCCGGTAACAGGCTGCAGAAAAAAAAGAAAAAAACAGGATGCAAATACGACACAATGACATAATTTTAAAATGAGAGTATCACATGTAGCATGCAACACAATAAGGATATGGCACAATCTTTGCCTGGATGTAGCTCCTAATTTTTTTCAGAAAAGGCGAAATGAGCAAATCTTCAGCTGACATGTATGTGCATCCGCGCGATTGGCGGGATGACATATACCTACTCGTACTCGTATCATCTCATATGTATTAAATTACCAGAGTGTTCCCCTATAGTTCCTGGGATTGTTCTATATTCAGGATTTTGAATAATGTAAGTTAAAGCTCTGTGTTTATATTTGTATATATGATTTACTTAGGAATACGGATTTTGGGATTATGTTTTAGTGTGTCCTGTGAAGGCAAAATTTGGCAAGGTTTTTCAGCTACAGGGTATGAAATAGGTTTCTTTATGCTTTTGTTTAGTTGATGTTCCATCAGGGATATATAGGTCAAAATTTCTAAGGTATCTACTTAGCTCAAGAATATATACACTTATACCAAATGCTCTGATCATTCCTGGGTCACAACTCACAGGAGTGCTTTGCCTAGTTCTATATAGCACATTGAGCACAGGAATCTTAGGTCACAATAAAAAGCTGTGTTTCAAATGTTAATCTATGATGTTTTTGGCGTAGGTGGTTCTTCAGATTTCAGGAACTGCTTCTTCTTCTTCTTGAAACTGTTGAAACTGCTGTTTAGACGGAAACACTTTAACTTTAACAGAGGCTCTTTCTTTGCTTAATGTCAACGTCCACTTTTGTTTCTCCCGTCGCGTCCTAAGCCACAGTTCGTTGTTGGAAAAAGTTTGTGGCCACCAGATCTTAAGGATGTTACGCAGTCCACGGTTGACACACATTTCCACATTTTACAGGCATAGTAGCACAGATTTCACGTTGGATTAAAAGAGTTTCAAATTGGTACGAAGCTAAATTTTTCTGAAGTTCCACATCGGGGAAAGGATTCCGAACGCACTATCAGCTTTGCTTATTCTGCTCTTGACGTTTAGGTCTGTTCCACTACTTCTCGGGTAGTTCAAGCGAATTACACATTTGCTAAATTGCATCAGTGCTGTTAGCTATTTAACAAATATGATCCCATTCAATACCAAGACTCAATTGCACCCACCGTTGCAGTCATACCATCATCAAGCAAGTAAGGACAAAATCGGTGAGAGAACATCACTCTGTGTTACTCCCTGTCTCATTTCGAAAGTATCGGAAAGTTGTTCACTGTACAGAACGAAAGACCGTGTGTTGTTGTTCGATTCTTTTATGCTGGCAACAATTTTACTTGGGATACCTCTAACATCAAGAGATCTCTAGATGACCTCACTATTAACGCGACCAAAGATCTCTTGGGCTAATTGTTACAGTTAAGGAGATCATTTTTCTGTGGTAGCTTGACGACAACTCTGTCCTTCCATTCTCTGGGAAGGGTTTCGTTTTACTTTCTGCCAAGTCGGGGTCTCGACGAGGAATCGAGGTATAGTTTTTGGGAGCACCTCAACTAACCGGTAAACTGTGAGACGCCTCCATCCTCCAGCAGATCAAAAGTACGTTAACCAACCAGCAATCCGCTTAGAAGGCATAATGTTCTAGAGTTTGGTCGCGCTATCTGTATCTGAGGGGTCGTCCAGTAGATTGCTTTGACTCATCCAACCATCAACCAAAAACAATACTACCGTTCGGCTAAAGCAGTCAAAAAGTTGATAGAGACCCCCTTGGAGGTCCATATAGATCACGCCGAGCTGGCAGACTATGAAACCTGAGAAATTCTTAACTGAACTGAGTATACCGATCGATTCCTCTAGTGCATAAAATGCTCCCTAAGTAGCGTACTGTCTGGAGTCCGGTTACTATGGTTTTCTGTAAAATCATCGCTCGAGCCCGATTACCCACTGAATTGAATGAATGGCAAAGTCATGTAGTGGGAAATAAAAGCAGGCAAAATAAATTTTTGAGAAACTTTTTCGATGATTTCACCAACATTTTTATTTCCGGGATACTGCCTCTTGCGAAGAAGTAAGAAATACTCAAGAAGTTTCTTGCCACAAAGAAGTGCATCTTTGAAAGACGTTCGGATTCTGTCTTAAATTTTAGGCCCCTTCCATTCCTCTAGACTCTATAGAGTATTAACACACACAGTAATGGTAGAGAGCTTAATCACTTACTTAAGGTGACGCAGACTGCCCACTGTATACCACGGTCTCAACCAACAATCCTCGCCAGCTAGGCCGGTCCCTAGCCAGTGGCCTGCAGTTGCGCACACCAAGTTGGTTGAGGTCGTTCTCCAATTGATCGCGCCACCTTAGATGGGGTTTTCCAAAACTCCTTCCACCATCCGGTGCGTTTTCGTCCATACGCTCCACATGGCCCAGCCATCTAAGCCGCTGTATTTTCAGCTTTTGAACCCGTAAAGTTCGTAATTGAATCTTCTCCATACTGCATCGATACTGTGCGGCATGCCTGCTTTCGATCGCAATGTGATACATTTGTTTGACGGCAGGTGTATTGATCAGGAGACCGCCGATCCCCTTGTGTATATTGAGACACTTCGCTCCTTAGAAAAAAGTCGATTAGCCTGTGTCCGTTACCGGAAGTGTTGTCGTGCAGGCTGTGCTTTCCGAATGTCGAGCCAAAGTTATACCCTCCTTCCCTATCTTCGCGTTACAGTCACCAAGAATAATTTTAGTGTCGTACTTCGGACATTCATTATAGATACGTCTTCTCGAGAAGATCGTAGAACTCTTCTTTGGTTATGTCATCTTTTTTCTCAATGGAGACGTGAATTCAGATCAGCGAAATGTTTGTGACAATGCGTTCGCTTATGCCACGAAACCCTTCCTGCCTGACTTCCTGCCTAAGTCTTTCTCTTATCACAAATCTACATCTAAACAACCGCTGTGTTCTTGTCCTGTAGCACTTGCCGAAGTAGATGTCACAGTTTTTCATCCTCCTTGTGTTTCTTGAATGGCTGTGATGTCGGCTTTGATACCATTTAGGGCTTTCACTAGTTGTTCCGCTGCACGTGGTCTGTTTAAGGTCCGGACATTCCACCGAAGTTCGTTGTCCTTGTTTCGTTTGCTAGGACATCAGTAAGGTCATCCAAAACCGAAGCAGTTGGTTGTTTCGAAACGATTGATTTTTTCATCGTAGAGAGCTGTCGTTTGCATAATATTTGTCTCCGAGATTGGCATCGAAAACAAATCTCCTACATGCATCATTTTGATAGTTACAAGGACACATTTTTTTTTAAATAAAACCTTCCTAAAACTTCTCCATTTTCAAGACTTTTTTGGGCAGTCGTTTTTTTTGTGCAAATATTGTGCCCTTTGAACCTCTTTTTCGTTGCACAGCTAAAAGTTGCGTCAAACGTTATTTGACTGTAAAAAGTGTGAGTGAATAGTATCCTTGTTTGTCTTCAAGTCATTCACTTCCAGAGTATGACTTCGCATTTAAAAGAAAATCCACTCCTTTGCTGTCTGTCTACATTCGAAATTTCTTACAGCCTTTACAAGCCAGTTACCAGTTTAAATGTAATTCAAGCTGACGCCATTAAAGCCATCAAAACGTATTGTCATGCCACATATGTGTGTGCGATAGCGATAGCGATAGCCATATAATGCCTTTCTTCAAACCCTATTGAAATCCTATTCCCAACATAACAAAAAAAAAAAAAATCAAGGATTGCAATATGAGGATTGAGGAAGCATAATGCTTATAAACATTTGAACGAACTGGGAATCCTTTTTTTTTTCTTTTTATTGTGTCGGTCGTGTCGAATATTTTCCCAAATATTCCAACAAAAAGCAATCCTTTGTTTCACCATTATTGTGGCGTAGCGTACACTCTATTCCAACATTCGTTTTGGACATCTTCATCGACAGTCAATGGACAATAACGAGAATTTTTTTCATTTGGTGTTTTGTTGATGTGTTGTTGTTGATTTTTTCTGTCCTTGCGTCCTCCCCCTGCTCTGACCCTGGTGGTTGTATGTTTGTGTAATACTTTATTGCCCAAGTCCGTGCCCAGTACAATGAAACGTTTTGGCGAGCAGGCATAAATTTCTTTTTATTTGGCAATTGACATGGCGAAGGCTTGGATTTCCGTCCATCTACTTGATCATGTTTCTCTCCACAAAACAGTTTATACCCAGCTCAGCTCGACTCGGCGGCATGTATATGGATTTTTCTTTTCCTTGTTCTTCTTTCCTTGACTCTTATCCAACTGTGAAATATATACAAAAAAGAAAAGAAAAGAAATATAAACATAAGAATCGATAAATTCCCGCATCATTTTGTGTAGAAAGGGTATTATTTCCCTAAGCCACACACACACATGATGTCCTTTGATACGGTTATCGAGCCGAAAAAGTAAACTCATGTCCTTCCTTGGCGATTTAAGCAAGTCAAGTTAATTTTCATACTCAATTTGGGATGAAAAAAAAAACACTTAACTTAAGCACAAAGGTTTAAAAGGTGCTTTAAATAAAAACCGTTGATGATCCTGCGCATTAAGTGGAATATGCTTACAGAATTCTTTTTTTATATCAAACAATTTAGACTCATTAAATAAGAATGTGGTTGACGACATCTAGGTTTATATATTGCGTGGGACAATATGTTAAAATTGCTCCTGATGTTTCCAAAGCAATGAAGAATGCTAGAACGCAGTCGATGCGAATCTAAAGGGTGTTTTGTTTAGACGTTTGGTTTTCAATCTGGCAATACTTTTTTCGGAGTTGGTCACTTACTCGTTAACAACGTTTGAAAATCCTGCAAATTTATTACCAAATATTCGGTCGACATAATCGCCCAGGAATTTATTCGAGCCAGCCGCGGCGGCCATTTGCCCGAAATCATTTTTAAAACATAATGGCGAACCCTTATCTTTATAATAAAGCTTAATTCTTGGCCATAACATTAAATTATATGCGTTTTATTTCTTCTTGGAAACCACACGTCTAAAAAAACACCCATTATTATATTGCTTCCATCCCCATCTTTGCAGGGGGAATAACTTTTTTTCTTTACGTCCTACGGCAAAAGCATATTCTACTTTTTTTGAAGCGTTTGTTTGTTGTATGCCAATTTGCTACCAAGATATGCCGCTTCGAAAATCAGGCCATTTTGCAAATCGATAAAAAATGCAAAAAAAAAGTTTTGAACAATTTGTGGGCTTGCTTCTGATCTCTCTGTTGCGTGAGAGGCATCAGGTTGAATGAGTTTTGTTTTCTGTTTGTGAGTATACATAGGTGTGCGTATTTGCATATATGCTTCTACCTTGGCTAGTAGCTGAATGCGCATAGCCTCAGCTACCAGGCCTCAACTATTGAGGTGCTCATCTGGAAGTGACTTTACGGTTGTGAAGCTCCATTCTGGTACCACGGGAAATAGGCGCTCTGGATTTCATGTATCTTACGACTCTTGGCTTCTCCACTTCTTCTCCACCTTGGACTATCTATGAGGTAGGCCCCCTAGTGGGAGTATCGTGATGGCTGTGGTTAACTGAATACGGAAACGAATGGCATCCTATTGATGCAAGAGGTGTTAGATAGGCATCGCTTCTCAACAAGGGGCGTGGAAATGCCTCAACACGATCCATAAAATTGGTAGGTACTAGGGTATCGTTCTTAGGGCCCTGGTCTAAGTTCAATTTGACTCTGATGCGAGTAGGTGATTTGATAAGCCTTAATTGGAAAGTGCGCACGTAAAAATCTGTTCTCATTATTCCAATTTTGGTGTTCAGGTCGCCCAAGAAGCACTGCCCATATAAGTTTTGGTGAGGAGCGCGTCGAAACTTTCATTGTCCTTTCTTTAAAAAAAGAAGCAGCAGGAGTACAAAAAAATAGCTGTCTTAAATTCGTCTAAGTCCTCAGCAGAATTTTGGAAAGCTGTAAGAAGTATCAATGGGAGAACCAATGTAATTGCAACATCCTTACAGCCAGCCGAACTTCGAAGCTATTTTAAGAATATGCTTAACACCGCGCAATTTTCCCCTTTACCACACTATGCAGCAGCTCCTTTTTTTTACAGATGAACTTCTCGATGCTCCATTTACAGTGATAGAAGTACAGAATGTTATTGAAAAGTCTAAAGTTGGAAAAGCTCCAGGACACGACCGAGTACCAGTAGAATTCTACAAAAACTGCTCAATCGAATTTCTTTGTGCACTAACCCAGGAATATAACAGAATCTTTGAATCAGCAAACGTACCTGTAAGTTTTAAAAGAGCAATTATATTCCCTCTTCACAAAAAAGGATCATATGACAACCCTGAAAACTATCGGAGGTATTTCTTTCTTGAACACTTCAGTCAAGTTGTTTAGTACCCTAGTATTTAATAGACTTACGCAGTGGATTGAAAACAAGAAAATATTAAATGAATTTCAAGATGGATTTAGGAGATCCTATTCGACTCTTGACCAAATATTCACCCTGACAAACATCGCGGAGAGCTACAAAAAAAAGAAGCAAAAAGCTACATATATGCTTTCTTTGTTGACTTTAGAGCAGCTTTTGACTCCATTACGCGCGAAGCACTGTTTTATAAGTTATACAAGATCGGAGTTTCAGGCGAAATTGTCACGACTTTGAAAGCAATGTACGAAAATAATGTGGCGTTTGTATGGAACGGGGAGTCCATTTCGGAAGATTTTGCAATGCAAATGGGAGTCAAGCAAGGGTGTGTTTTAAGCACGCTACTTTTCATTTTATTTATAAATGATATCATGGATGCAATTCAGTTTGATAATATGCAGATTCCAGGACTCGCGTTCGCAGACGATATAGTTTTCCTATCCGAATCAGTTGAAGGATTGCAGCGAATGATAAACCGACTGGAGAGCTACTGCGACCTTTGGAATTTAGTCGTTAACTTGGATAAATCTAAAATAATGATATTCAGAGGTGGAGGTGGCAGATATTCCCGCAACGAAAAATGGAAGTACAAGGGGGAAGATATTTCAATAATTCGAGAATATAAGTATTTGGGTTTACTAATTACGTCAAATCTAAATTTGAAAAAACATTTTCAACTCAAACTTGCAGAGGCCAAAAGAGCTGTTTCGTCAGTTTGGAACAGATGCTTTGACAATAAATACATTGAGCATAGCTCTAAGCTTAAATTATTCCGAGCATCAGCAGTCTCCATATTACTGTATGGAGCTCAGGTATGGGGATATTGTCAGTTTGAGGAGGTTGAAAGATTCCTCAGATATTTTCTGAAACGTATTTTCCGGTTACCATCTTGCACCCCAAATTATATGCTACATTTGGAAACAACAGTACCACCATTATTTTTGGACACACTTAAAATGCATTTTGATTATATCATAAAGGTGTTGGAGATGGAGGAGGAGCGGCTACCCAAAATAGTGCTCAGGCGAATCATGACAACAAGAGGAAACCTTATCAAAAAGTGGGAGGAGTTGGGGGAGAGCTGCGGAGAAGAAGTGAGAATTGCACCAGATACCAGCGTTGTAGACTTCAGAAAGGTTTTTAAAAAATGTTTAGAGAGAGTAAGCTGCACTTTATATGATCGATTTAAAACGGAAGCTGAATCTTCGCAACATAGAACGATTTACAGCCAACTGAACTATAACCTCCAAGAGTATACATATTTTCTAAATCAATTTTCTCTCAATAAGATGAATCTTTTATTTAAAATAAGAGGAGAAATTATAAACTTCAATTACATCCCACATCAACCAGACCGTCCAATTTTATGTGACCTGTGTAACCTGCAGGAAAGAGAAGATGTATACCGTGAACCCGGGTGACTTTGACCTGGTTGGGTGACTTTGGGTTTTGAATGGATACATTTTTAAAATGTTTAATTTTTTCCAAGCTTCTTTGTAAATTTGTATAATTGAATGAATTAAAAAAATGACCATACTAACGTTATTTAACTAAATTTAGGTAATAATATATACTAAAATATATTTTTCTTGAAAATGTAAATACAAAAATCATCTGAAAAGGTTGGATGGTTTCAACATGTTCCAGAAATATGACTGCAAAATTACTTTAACTCCGATATATGTATTGTTTTCCAAATTGAATTCTCTTAATTTAACCCTTGTAACTATTTTATAAACAATAAATTTTATTTTGTTTATAATTTACGCCAAATGGTAGGGTGACTTTGGCATGCATTTCGGGTGACTTTGGCTGGGTACCCAGTACCTCTTACGAAGAAGTGCTGGGTGCAGCTTGGTAAACCCAGAGAAAAAAGACGTTGCACAATCAAACAAAAGTGATCTGGAGCAAAAACTTCCTGTTCCAACAGTCGATCGCCGAGAGAGACTTTTTTGTCAATATCCTTTCAAGGAAATTAACATTAACGTACTTGAATTTAAAAAAAATATCAAAAACCAAAAATTCAGAGTTAACGCATAAAAAAATACCAACATATAAAAAAAAATATCTGGTCTTGCATTTGGGATGGGTGAGACTGACTTGCTGCTTGTAATTCGCAGAAAAATGACGAAAACGTACTTCCGGCCAAAGTCACCCGAAATGGGAGGGTGACTTTGGCCACCCATATTTTAGCTTCTATATATAGAACTGATCGATATATTTGTTCAAGACTTGTCATACCTATAGAGTGAGCGAAGTAGGTAAAAAGGTTCAAATGTTCATTAAAAAAAGAAAAATATTGCAAAAGTTATTCACATTTTAAAATAAAAAAGCGCCAAAGTCACCCGGGTTCACGGTATCATTTTATCGCCAGATGTCCTATCTTGACGTAATTTCGTGTGAGATATTTCGGTGTTACTTCAACGGATATGAGTGATGTCTTAAACATATTGAATGGCAACCTGGGCTGGGAAGTTTTATATAGTTATGCATCAATCGCACTTAATTACAGAACACGCATAGTTGAAGGAGACTTCTAAAGGGCTAAAATATGAATATAAATTTGTTTTTGTTTAAGAAATGTCAATCTGGTAGACGGCCTTGGGCCAAACCAATTAAACTTAAGATACTAAATTGTAAACAAATTATTTATGCTTTGAAATAAAGTTTATATAACTAACTTGTCCTTTCTTTAAAGTTTAAGACTCTATACTTTGGTCTTTGTCCGACATTGAAAACGCATCCAAACAAGTGTGACCTCCCATCGAGGTTTTATATTTTATATAGTAAAAATCACAGTTTTCAGTTTTTGAAGTGAAACTTCTTTAGTATCGGGGTAATTTGAAACTCGACGAAACGGAAATGCGTCATGATATTTTTAAGTAAATAAATCAAACAAATTAATATAATGCAACAAGCTTGAGAGAGAACGAATGAAAAATAAATCATGACACAGTATTTTATACCTATTCTAGCTCTCATTTTCTCCCATGCTACGTAGCCTCTCACTTCGCGAACAGATTTATTTTTTTTTTCAAAGTAGATTTCCACAATTTGGAAGCATTGTTCCGGCTTTAAACGATTCTTGATGAATTGCCAAACCTTATTGAACAGAAATGTCAACACAGTTTGACATTCTCAACTGTCAAACCATAGACAACAACCATCAAAACTTTTCATGCTACTAAAAAAAAACTTGGTTGTCTGTAAAGTCGGTTAACGGACGATAATTTTACGTGATAACCAGTTAACAAAACAGTTCATATGTAGGTTATATCTCTCCAACCACCAACAACCCATCCCACTTACAAACACCCACCATTTTTGAATTTTTTTTCTCACCCCTTCCGCCCAAACATCAGCCTCTCACCCAATCGTTTGCTCCCCCCACACAATAGATACCCCCTTCCTTACCACCACTAACCACCCACACCACCTACAACCACCACCAACCAACTACCCATTTTTTTGACAATTCCCTCCCAAAAACCAAATCCTCCTCCCAAATCCAACCACCTGCTCCACCTACAACCACCTGCTACTCACCCACCATTTTTGAAAATATTTGCCTAACCCCCTCCCCCCCCACAACCACCTTTCCCAACCACCACCGCCAACCGCCCACCCCAACTATTTTTGACAATTCCCCCCTTCCAAATCCAAGCACCCACCCCACCTACAACCACCTTCCACTCACCCATTTTTGACAATTTTTTCATCGCCCCAAATCAAATCAAGCATCCCCACCACCTAACCGCCAACCACCCAACCACCCAACCCACCTACAACCGCCAACCAACCACCCACCATATTTGACAATTCCCCCCCCAAACCGCATACCACATCCCCCGCAACACCAAACACCCATCCCACCTACAGCCACCAACGAACCACCCATTATTTTTGACAATTTTTGCCTCACCACCACACCAACTATATCCACCAACCAACCACCCAACCAAAAACTCACCATTTTTCCTCTGCCGGACACTACCCCTCCTCCCCCCCCCCTCACACACACAAACCCACCACCACCGCCACTTACAATCTTCAACCACCCAACACCCTCCCTTTCCACTTTATCGACTTTCTAGGCTATCAAAGCAGCTATATAACGTGACTGTGACTGTGACTGTGACTGTGACACTTTTTCGTGCGTGCTGCCCATATATTCCGATTTATTAGACGGTATCACGTCAAAAAAAAAAAAAAAACACCCTATACTTCCTTTGATCTGAATATTAATCTCAACTCACAAGTCTCAACAAACTCTATGTAAACATTTTCGATTGCAAGTTAAACATTTAGATGTGTATGTTTGCAACAATTTATAGGTATAGGTACGTAACGTACCTTCACTTGATAATTATGCCAATATTTACGAACGATATGAATTCTGTTTAAATTTACTTTAACATGTTAATAACAGATAATAATATTCCAAGTAATCGCTTCACATTCGCATTACACACTTCCTTGTATATTTTTGTAACAACTTTGGAGTATTTAGGTATTTCATTTATCCACCAGCTTCTAGCTTCCAGCCACCTGCCTGCCTTCTTCTTCTGTGTTATGCTTTACAATTTAGATACTCTTTGAAGTTAATTTTAAATTTCATTTTTCATTCGGAGTCCATATTGAAAAATAACAGTACCTATCTCATTCTCATATACACACGATGTTATAGATGTAGGGTGTATGTAGGTGTAGGCAGATATTAAATGGCTGATTTATTTATTTTATTCGCACAAAAATGATGTAGTAGGTAGGAAGGTTTTATTTATGCGCAGGTTTTTGGCCTTTCGGCGCTTCTGACAGGCTATGAAGGAACAAATCCATATAGTATTATGTTATCTCTTTTATTTCGTTCACTTGATTTAAACGTGGTTATAAAGCAAAAGCCCGGAAATGTGAGGCAATGCTTCACATCACTTACGTATAAATATTCTTCATTGCGGTAGCAATTCAAAAGAAGAATCGTGCTAGCTATATGTGCTTAAGTTAAAAAGGCATCCTTTGACTGTGATGGGCTTTAGGTATAGGTACATGAAATTGCAAATCATAGTTCGTACCCTGAATAAGCAATGTATGTGCGATGGATGACGATGATCATACATGCATACAGATAATACCAGAGCAGCAGCAGAAAGGTCTTCTCTAGCTCCATCAGGCAACCTAGCATCAATATTTGTGCAAGTCATCTATTCCCCAGGACCGTCGCGTCGTTGTTATCGTCGTCATAGTCATCGTCATCGTCGTCGACGACGTCTCGGAACTCAGAATATGTTGAAGGCAAGCGAACATTGAAAACATCCTACGTACAACGTGCAACGTGCATACCTATACCCTACTATAATGTTCGGGTATCTCAAACATCTTCCCTCGACATGACCCAATTAAGGTGTGCCATGGTTTCTGCCATCATCATGATTCTTCCTTCTTTTTTCGATGTGGTTTTTTTATTCTTCTTGTTCGTTTGTTCATTCGATCCTTGCACACAAAATCTGCAGGACGAAAATCCTACACACAGACGAAATGAGCATCACCCTTAGCCGGAAGCTAACGGGTGACTGACATTTCCAATAAGCCCGTCCGTCACCACCACTCTATGTATACTACGCTGCTGTACCTGCAGATGCAACCAGTTCAGCTCAGCTATACTAAAGACTTATCACTTTATAGTGTATGAGATGGGCATTAAGCTAGGTATGTATAAGTTTATAGCTTAGAAGATTAAGTAATGCAATTTTTGAATTGGGATTCCAAAGTTTAGATTACCACCTTAAATGACGGAACGAGCTAATCAAATATTCATTGCGCCCGCCATGTCGATATAGTTTTCGACGTGTTACATTTTCCGGAGAACTATAAATCCAGGTAGCCTTCAGTCGTTTTATTTAGAAGACGATTTATCGATTTCAACTTTAAAAAAAAGAAGAAAAAGAAAGGAATTCATGATAGGCAATAGGCATAACAACTATATATAACCAAACCAACCAGGTTTCATTGGTAATGAGGAAAAATATTATTGAATTGAGGATAACCGGAAATCCCCGTCAGGAATTTTAATATTTTTCTATGCCCTCTCTTCATATAAATGCCTCAACGAACCAGGCCAGTCATCGCATCATATCGCCTTGTTTCCAACTTATTTAAGTGCTAATAAGGACCCTACTCCATTTTGGCCTAAATAAATATACTTTCATAGACTACCGCTATGGCTAGGCTATACCCCACCACAAAACCAACCCACCTCTCCTGGGTTGGGTAGGTATAGGTTATTGGGAGCTGGGAGGCAATAAATATATGTTGAGACTCATTTCGAGTGTATATTGAATTAGGTGAACTCGTTAAATCAAATGTTGCATAATAGAAAAGGGTATTTAGGAGCGAGGGGGCTCAATTGGGTTTATGATTGGGGGGCCCAGTTGAGTTGCATTTAAGTTTCTTTGATTTTTTTTTATGTTAATTGAGTCGCGTGCAGAATTATGGCATATTGAACTCGATTTGCCGAATCGATGTGACTTGAGTTTCTTTTTATTGAACAGACAGTAAAAATTGATAGTTTCAAGAATATTGATACCAATTTGGTTCGGTGCGGGGTTCTTATTATGTTAAAATAAATAATTGTGTTATTTTGGAATTAGTTTTGGGTTAACACATGCAAGTAACATTTAGAAGGGTGTTTTTTTGACAAAATCGATTGATGCGCTCTCTGTGGACGACATAGGAAAGTTGGCCGGCCCCGAAAATGCAGTGGAACTATTATTCAATCAAATTTAGAATACTTTTCTTTACAAAAGAACAAACAATGTTTGCTTGGTTGAAACGGAAATATGTTTAACTAGCTTCAAAAGTCCACGAGCTTTACAGCTCTGGCATATTGCTGTATTTCAAGTGATACAAAAACTTGAAATACATTCTTTTAAATGGGCGGATCTTGCACCCCCTTCATCAAAAATCCCAAATATTTGAATCTGTTCTTGACTTAAGTTGTAAGTCCAAGAAATAACTAGAGAAAAGAATATTAAAAAAAAAGTCTTTTTAAACAACTTATAATAAATTTATTAAAATCAAAAGAAGCTAAATTGTAGCTACTGATGCTTTCTATAAGATCTCACAAGCAAGAGAAGTTAAGGCTGAATCACAACGGCGCGTTAACCTCAGCTTCGCGTACGTTACGTCGAACAAGCTTTACGGACGCGTCGAGATGAAAGGTGACATTTGGGTAAATGAACTTATCGAAAATAATAATTCTAATGAAACAAGGCAATGATCCATTGACCGAGAGATATCAAACAATTTTTGAAATTGAAAAACTCAAATTGAAACACACAGAAACATTAATAATAATTATTTGAAACGTCAAACGCGCGCAAATGTTCAAATATTTCGACTTTTGCTTCAGCTTCGCTTCATGCTACGTGGTTTGTGTACTTACTTTTTAAAATCAAAACGTAACGTTAAAGCTCAACGAATCATTGTGAGCATTCATACATGATTTCATATGCCTGAACTCTTGCGTTCTGTCAAAGCCAAGCTCAAAGCGTCGTTGTGAAGCAGGCATTAGAATTACAAATTTACTAGCACGAAAGCTCGCACTCCTTACGGTATGTTTTTTAGAATATAATATTACAGCTGATCTTTATGTAAAGGGTCAACAACCTATACCTGGAGAAATTACTTCCAGTTTGAAACTTCAAAATTATTTAGTTTACAGTGACATCTGACATACAAAGTTGACTTAATACTTTAGCAAGAGCGAGATACACTTATGTATTTAATTTATGTTTTAATCTGTTTGTCTTCTTGGAAAATTGAAATTCTTTAAAATGTTAGAGAGAGAAGGTTATAATAATATATAGCTTATAGTATAGGTTGTTTCATTTATTTACAATTTCTTTTTAGTTTTAATTTTCTTTCATGGCGGGTCGATCCTAATTAATATATTTAATAATAAAGTTAAAAGTTTTGTGTGCATAAAAATAATTAAATAAATAGTTAAATAAGCATTGGATTAATTATTGATTATGCGTTTTGCAATTCGTGCAATATTTCATTAATAGCATAACAATGATTAATCCAGTGTATTATATAGATGAGTCTTCTAGCTTTTTGTTGTTGGTGTTTTTTAAGAAGCCAACAGAATCTGTCCTTATTTTCTAACAGCTCAAAGTAAACGTGCGGTTACCACGCTCATAAGTGTGCTTTTGCAATGTTTGAATTAAATTGGCAGCATTGTTTTCAATTGTCAGCCATTTCATGATGAATCGACTAACGCCTGAACAACGCATGCAAATTGTGCAAATGCATGGTGAATGGGCTCGAAACGAGATTGCTGTTAACCCCGATTTTCAAAAGGAAATTTTGTTTTTCAGCGATAAAGCTAAATTTTGGTTGAATGGCTACGTCAGTATGCAAAACTTCCGCATTAAGAGTGCAGATAATCCTGAAGTCATTGACGAGACGACGCGTCGTTACACCCAGAAAAACTAACAGTTTGACGTGAAAACGATGTCTGCTAGAGGGTTACAGTCAAGGAAGACCGTTATAAGGCCATGATGAATGACTTTCGTTCCTGAATTGAATCGCCTTCATGAGGGGGAGCTGTGGTTTCAAAAAGACTACGCAAAAGGTCACACAGCTCGCCCCACAATATTGATTTCTTGAATGAAACGTTTGGTGAGCGCATAATTTCGTGTTTTGGACCCATGAGTTGGAATCCAAGATCGGGCGATTTAACACCGCTAGACTATTTTCTGTGCTGGTATGTGAAGTAGATAGTCTACACTGATAACCCAGAGACAATTGATGACATGAAAAAAAAAAAACATTCGTCACAGTAAGAGTACGACCCGAAATGTTTCCAAAGAGTGATCGAAAAATGGACCTAAAGATTAGACTATGAAATTTTCGGAGCTGTTTTTTTCTTGATAAGTTTAACAAATATATGCTACACAAATTTTGTTGGGTTCCCACACTGTTCCCTTTGGTTCTTGTAAAATAGGGCGTAGTTTCAAAGTTTCCAAAGAACTTGGTTGGGTATTCTCTACCTCTACACGAATATAGACGAATATAATAAGTTAACATCACGTACATCCATTGGATCGTAACGGAATATTCGCCAAAAATGCATGAACCTAATTAACTTAAGGCACGACCCAAATAACCATAAAAGTGCAGCCGGATTGAAGAAGCTGACTCAACTTTAGAACATGTCTCGAGGTGCAGGAGAATAAGATGACTCACCATACTCTAGGCTCAACAAAGAAAGATGCCGATACACTTATACATCATCTTCCCCCACCAGGAATATTTTAAGTTAAGGCCCAACCATAATACGCGACAGAAAAAGTAAGCAAGAAGCAAGTAACACAACCGAACGAAAAGTTTCCTTCCGATTTGTAAAGTACCTCAGTTGCCCATAATAGCATTTAAAAATAAGAAGAAAGAAACAAGAAGAATACCTTTTAGAAAAAAAGGAATGTCAGATTTTCGTACGTAATGTACGACTCAAAGCGTACATTACGTACGAAAACGCAAGTGAACGAAACTTGCCGAAACTGAACAAAAAGTCATTTCGGGTTGGGTATACAAATCACATGTATTTCTACTGTTTCGTAAGTCAACGTACGTACTATTCTTCAATTAGGGTTAGCCCTTTAGCCTTAAGAAGGCGTTTGTACAATTAGTTTAGTCTTGAATAGAAATTAAAAATAGAGACTTTAACGGACAACGGTAGAAACAAGTTTTGTAGTCTTAAGTACTTTTTAAATAGTTTTTTAAAACACACTTTATGTGTAAATAAAATTAATTTAATATAATATTTAACACAACGCTTTTAAGTGGTATACTGATGGATCCAAACATTTGAGGGAACTACCGCTGAAAATGTTGGCCTTAAAACCAAAAATACAATAAAAATGCGACAGCACCTTAGCATTTTCTAAGGAGAAATAAAAGCGATAGGAAAATACATAGAACTGGCTATGCAACGGAATCATCCCAAAAAACATTAACATCATCTCAAGGCATTAAAATCAAACAACGTGGTTTCCTTTGAAGGGTATAACAAGTAACGAGCACGTGGGTGTTCAAGTTTACGAAGGAGAAGGAAAACCACAGTAACCCTACTGCGATACCTGATAGAATGTGATCAAAACCACTTCAAAAGCGAAGAGGAGGGCAAGAAGAGAACACTTGGCGAGAACTTTCGAAACAAAGGCAGGCCAAACAGCTGCTGAACTCTGTAGATGAGCCAACGTTCCTTCTAACTTTTTTAGTGGCTAACGATTTATAGAGATCTTTGACGACCTTAAAGATTATTAAAGCCTCAATTTCCGGTTCATAATCAACCAACAAATTTTACTTTTTCATATGTCAAATTTTTATATGGCGCTGAAATGACATACAATCATGTGTTTGGTTCCCGGTGAATAATATGCCAAATTCGTTTACCCCATAGTTCTCTCGTGAGGTTTGAATCTTATAATTAAATGAAAATTCGATAACTCCATACAAAATGGTTAGTCCTCATACAACTATGACTCCATGTTCGTTAAAACCACCAAATGCTGCTCATTATAACATCTAGGTAAGAAGAATGCAGGTGAATGGCTTCCATTCTGATTCGAAGCACTGCCAGTGTATCTATCTACACATAAATGTACATTGGACATATACAGTGAACTGCTGGATACCAGATCGGAAGTTTATTATTCCAACAGATATTACCAAGATACAAATCAGCAATCATCATTAACACCCTTCTAACATGGAATCATAAAGCCAACATCCATTCATTCATAAATCGGTCCTCGTTTCCCATCAAATGTTCATTGTAGAGCGCAGCGCCGTCCGCTCTGTGTTAAATAACTTTGGCATAGAATGACCAAGAACTCAGTCGCTGCAGTTCTATGCATTTTGATATGCAAAAAAGAAAGTCATACAATTATTATAGGTTTGGTTCGTAATGAGGTTATGCTATTCAATATCATGAAATGCATTCCAAATTCCAATTCCGATTCCGTCACCTACATCATAGAAAAGAATGATAAATTCTGAAGCGTGACGTGTAGCTGTATCCTGTAGGTGCAATGGCTTCAGCAGTAGTCAACACCACATTCTCGCAATTAATGAGTTATTTATTCAAGTTTTGATGGAACGACTTTCGAACGGGTTATGTTATACATCAATCAAAAATAAACTATCCGAAAGCATTCGATACGGTCTGGAAGTGACGAGTTTTGCAATTGGAAAATGAGACTACCACATGTTTGGGACATCTGCTGAATTTTTGGATACTCAACTTGGAACTGTCAAATTGAGTTGTGAAATTTTCAAAACAATATTTACAATGCGTCAACAGTCAAGTATGACGATCTTGACTGTGCAATTGTTGAAAATGTTGCCATTTTCCATTTTAAGCCATTTCTAAAAGCAAATGTTTCTTTAACCAAAATGGAGGCGAATATATGCGCTCTCTTATACGATATACGATATTAATTCACTTAAACTTAAACGTCAAACATACTGTTCGATACACTTTTGTATACCTTAAACTGTATTATGCATCACATGAATGTAATATCTATGAAGAGGTATTGTTAAGAGGAAGGGCAATACTTTGCAAGTATTTTTGAGATATGTTTCTGGTTCGTATTGGCAGCATATTGCCGAATTGTATTTTTTGATTTCTGATGGTTTCTTTTACATAGCGTCAAATTTTTATTCGCTGAGCACAATGGCGGCTATAGCTGCAGCAGTAGTACATAGTACTGTCAAAGTTAAATGTAAGTAAATCGTAGTGCACGACTACAATGCGAAGTAGCAGCTGCAGCACAGAGAGTAGCTGAAGTACAAGTCGACTCGACTCCAACTTCACGAACGTGCTGCGCTGCAAAACAACAATAAACAAAATGACAGACATGATTTTTCTTTGGGTTCAGTGCTACACATTGTATTCGTGGCTGCTAATTGTTTGACATAAACTTTGACATTGCTTTGACAGCTAGTACATCATTGTGCTCAGTCAGACACTACTGAAATACCCCTGAACACATAAAGGAGAGACATCTCAGAGCATAAATGTACTACATGATCAATCGTAACATCGAATTCTGCACTCCGATCGCTATGTTCAAGTGGAACAAATTTTGTATCGTCATTTTTTTTCACATATGAAGTTAAAGACTTGTTTCTGGAGACTTTCCCGGGGACGCAAATGAGTATTAGGTGCACCTGTCAAAATATTGAATAAACCTACGTCGCATGCAAGTTTGAGGTAAGTTAAATTAAGCTGGATGTCAGCTTGGCCTTTTAAATTAAGGCCCAAACATGAAAGGTATGCACACAAATAAGTTTATGTCAAAAATGTGTTGCAAAATGTTTTCCAAAGTATTCGCTGTATGTCATAAAGCAATTTTGCGGTTGTAATGACAGGTAGTCAGTTATTTTACTGAAATATCATTTTTTGTATCTAGACAGGTCATCGGCCTTGTCTCTGATAAAGCATCGCTTCCCGATAGAACAGCGAATTCAAGCATCATTTCTAGTGGTTGTGGTTGGATGGAGGACGGTCAATACTAATAACTGCGTGCTGTGGGCTGGGCATGTGTTGTCTGCTCTTCGCTCTTCTGTTCTATTTGTCTCTCTTTCTGTCGTGCTATTATATGTTGTTGTCTTGAACCGATGGCCTCAGTTGCCAGTACTTGTAAGTGTGTCGATTCATCGACGGAGTAGATTTACTGCTGGAACACAATAGAAAAACGCAGCCGGAACCGCAGCCGCAACCGTATCGCATGCCGTACGTACCTAATTAGAAGTGCCCACAATGGAGTCGTACGTACTCCACGTTTTTTTTTTACAATTTCCACTGAGAAACATACATATATATGTATGCATATAAAAGATGATAAAACATATATCGCATCATGTATAGTCTTTTCTATAAACTCGTAATTAAATGACCTAATTTCTAAAAGGATTTTATTAGCACGTTGCTCTTTTTTTTTTGTATGGAATGTCAAAAATACGCACGTATTTATTAAAAGTTGGCCAACTCGTCCGTCTCCGTTTGCGTATGCGTTTGCGGATCCGTCTCGTTGTGTTCACAGCATTGAATTCGTGTGTATTCAATATTTTGACATGCGATACGGATGCGTTTGCGGATCCGGCTCCGGCACCATTGTGTTCCAGCAGTTAATTGTAAAGTAATATAATGTAATGTAATGTAATGTATCTAGGCAGTTTTCATTCACACACACGAGTTTCGCAAGTGTCAAACTGAGACGGGAGGTTGTCAAATTTGACAACTCACACAAATGCACTGACTTGGCAATGTATCGAATAGTTGTGACATTTTACCTCAACTTGTTGGAACTTGAAGGCATTTAATATTTATATTTGTCAGCTCATTTTTATCGTTCAAGAATAATTCTCTCATGATAGAATGAACATCTTACAGTGTAAAGGACATACAAAAGATGCATGATTCTCTGCGCTTTCTCCAGAAAATGTCTATTTTTCAATCTGCTTTCAAGATAAAACTTATTGAATCCCATTTGGCATGGCTCTCGGTAAAGTCAAAATTGTGGTCACAATACGCGGCGGAAAATTGCTCGTAAGTTGACAATTTTATAAAAGTTTTAAAACCACTTTAAACAAAAGTTTAAACAACAATTAAAGCTTTCAAAGAGGCCAAGATTCTATCAATAAAAAAACATCACACCAAACCACGGAACCTATAAAAATATATTGATCGTAAAAATAAAATCAATGACGTCCGTTTACCGTTATCAAAAATAAGGGCTGGAAATCAGTTTATATATCACCGATTGTAATGGCATGTGAATAAATGAAAAACCCTTGACACATTTCCTCGTTGGTGCAGCTGGCGCGGCGGCGGGCGGACGGTTTGGCTGACATGAAATAATAATAAACAAAAAAAAAAAAAAATGGCGCAACAGGAAACCCCCCTAGAATCTCGAACATTTTGTAAAATATCGCTTTTGATTCATCGCTGGTCGACCTGTAGCAGCAGTCAACATTAATCTTGGACAAAAAAAAAGTGTTCCACCCGAAATGCAGTTTTTGAGGTCAAAGACTATACAAAACACCACAATCCAGTGGCTATAAGTTCATTCAACGGAGTGTGGGTGTGTGGGTGAGGGTGGTTAGTTGGTTGGTTGGTTGGTGCAAACGGAAACCCTATCGACTCAATAATGTGCAAACACCTACAGTTATACGATGGCCAACAACAACCACGACCACGGCTACGACCGACGACGACGCAACGCTACGACGAATGCGACTGCGAATGTGAAGAGTCGACGTTAAGTCTGCCACAATTGGAAATTGCGTGACGGTTGGGAAAACATTGCATGTCTGTGGCGTGATTGATAGTGGAAAACGTTAACAGCAATAGAGTCTGTGCTGCTTAATCGTTTTACAGCTCAGAAGTCCTTATCATGCAAGAGTGTGTATTAAAAAAAACCGCCCTGACTGACTAGCTATACACTTTCATGGTTTGTCTTTAAATCTGATTGATAGACTGTTCCAGATAAGTGGGCCATCACGCGTGTCCTTATTTTAAATTGAACGGATTTGCCCAGCCAAACTATTGAAGCTTAAGAAACACACAAACACAAACACACATTCCTCCTTAACATTATTGATATGGCTTTAGATGGCCCGTTTGGAATATTTACTAAGAACTTTGAAATTTAAAAAAAAATCAAATCAATCGGAGAAAGGATAAGAGTTTGGCTCCGCTCCGCTCCGCATGAAATTTGTTCAAAGTTTGTTTGTTGCTCCACTTATGGCGCTGCTGTAGCTGTAGCCCCGTTCATAATATGAACCAAAAAGCGAGCTTCTTCTGAAGAGAGAAGGCGTTCATTGGAATGTGTGACTTGACTTGCCATGCCATGCCATGTTGGGTGTTCTTTTTTTTTATAGTACATATAATGCACCACAGAGTTCCTCAATCTGGGTTGCATCCCAATAATAATTTGTGTTGGTTAAATATTGAGGTTGCGGGTGAGAGTCAGCCGGGAATGGTATTCCTTGGAAGGCAGGATATCTTTTGGCTTGCCGCATTTCTGTTCTGGTTTTTTTTTTTTATTTTATTTATCAAAGAAGAAACAACAAAAATAAGAAGTATCTAGATGAAAAAAAAAAAAAAAAAAACAGGTTAATGGACCTTTGCATTGCAATCAATTACTTTGTAAACTGAGTAATTTTTCTGCAAAGATTATCTTCGGTTTGAAGGAGCTCATTAAGGCATCTTCGTTTTCGTCCTCGTCTTCATCCTCATCATCATCCCCGTCGCCGTCGTCTGGGGCAACCACAAAGAAGATAATGCTTGAACATAGCAAAGCCTTGCTATTTTCGTTGGAAGAGCCAAATGAGTAAGAAAACTTCTTACAATTATTCTTTTGCCAACATAAAGTAGGTACCTAAAGTTGTGTTGAAAGTGAAATAGATGTTTGGATATGGAAACCGCTGATTAACGAAGTTAGGAGAGGGATTTTTATAGAAAATAGGGACATGAATCTTTTGAGAGCTCACATACTCACTTTTAATGTGTATGAGTTTTATCGTGTTACTTGCCATGGTGACATGGCAGCAGTTTCTGAACAAAAAACAACAGATTTGACAGATTTCACCGAAACAACATGGCCGCCAAAATATACCCAATTGAAAAAACCCTATACAAAACGCTAGCACTACTTATGAATAGTCGCTCTGCACTTCAAACCGATTTAAGCTATCAGTTTTCCCAAGCCAACGCAACGTCAGATTCTATTTTGTTTGTAAAACGCAAAACTACTTCACGTAGGTAGTGTCAAAAAAAAAGCATTCAGGCGAAACATTTTAGTCGGTTTTGGGGGGCTGCATAAGTTAATTTTTTTGTTTGAACTGTCAAAAAGCCGTTCTTAAAGGGTAAAAAATTCCGCTTTGACAGTTTAAAAAGTCTTACAAGTCATGTTGTTGGATTTGTGCAAAAAAAAAAAAAAAATTTTAAAACATAAGCGAGAGCTACAGTACGTTTGCAACGAACTGTTGGATACCCTATTCCCTATATTTTTGTATGTGTACACGTCCGCCTCCCGCAGCCAGCCGATGTTCCAGTTTCAGAAACAAAATTTATCTTTAGCAGACAGAAAAAAAATCAATAACATTAAATTTGTGTGGTGTGATGCTCAATTAGTGCTGTCACAGTAAAAAAGGCGTGTGGCACGCCCAAAGTTGAGACTTTTTATTGCCAAGGCAATTAGTATTAGCTCAGTGACATACAATTTTAATCTTGCAGACCGATTTGAACAAAACAAGACAAAACTTAAATTTTTAATAATTAGATTTTGAATGGAAATAGCAATTATGGGTGTTTTTAACAATTCTTGGACCACACTCTGCTACGTAACAAAGGAATATAAATCTAAGTGTTCATATCTTTACTTCAAAACTGGGACCGATAGTTAAAAAACGTTAAAAAATTAATGTATTATACGACTTTTGACAAAAACGCCCTTAAAAGTAGGCGTGTCTTAAAAATTTGAAGCACTAACTGAGCTCTGATCATTAGTCAGTATTTAGGCATAGGTATGTGTAAAACTACATCTGAATCAAGTAGTTTTTAAAAGATCTTACCTGAACAGAGGTATTTAAACAAAATCACGCCTTTAAATGTGGGCGTATTGAAAAAATGTACACAGGAAAATGTAGAGGTATATTTTTCATAAAACGAACGGAAGGGAAAAAGGCTTAAATTGAATATTGGTAGTAGTTACCTTATATTTTTAAAACTACGGTTTTCTTTCTTTCATGAAAAGTGGGCGAAAGCCACGCCCAAAATTCAAAAATTTCTTTTCATACACACGATTTAGTTTCTACTAAGATACGCAAAATTTTGGCTTGCGGATTCATTATAAATAGGTACCCTTTATTTGCGAAAACAATTTTCTTATAGTTTCTAGTGAAAAGTGGGCGTCAGCCACACCCAAAATCAAGTAATATCCACAAAATAAAATGTTTTTCGGTTTAATATAACAATTGCTATTTTAAAAAAACAATATTGAAGGTTTTGTATGAAAAATGGGCGTCAGCCAAGCCCAAACTGAAATATTTTTATTTAATTGGAAGAAGGTTTACCTAAAGCTCACGTGTGCAAAATTTTAACTGTACAAACAAAATAATTTAATTTTATAAAATTGAGGTTGTTTATCAAAAATGGCGATTGTGGGCGTGTTTGTGGGCGGATTTTACCGGATCGAGAACTTAGTTTTACTCTTGAACCAAAGATTATATATACCAAATTTCAGCTTTCTAGCTCAAAAATTGCGACCTCTATAGAGTATACATACGGACGGACGGACGGACGGACATGGCTAAATCGACTAGTCTTTTGATTCTGAGTCAGAATATATTATATACTTTTCTATACCTAATGGTATTATTTCTCTACGTTACAAACTCCACACCAAATACAATATACTGTGACGAAGTCACATTTTCTTCTCTTCCACCGCAGCCAATAAAACAGGCATATTCATATATGCAATGGCATTTACTAACCGCACCCCTACCACACTACAGCTTAATATAGTCTCTGAGGTCACATGACTATGGATTCGCAAACCAGTAGCGTTTTACATGTGAATTTGTATTATGTGTTTATAATTCACACTCAGTCATTGTGGATATATTCCATAAAGGGAAGTGATTCAGCACATTGAAATTCGAGGAAAATCTCGATGGTGATTTATAGGAATACTATTCAGAGCCAAAGACTTGTCTCCAATACCGGAACACCAGGGGTACGCAGTGTACCGAGAGATTCCTAATATTTTGAAGCTGTGCTTTCACGAGTGTAGCAGAATATTCATCCTGTCCGTTTTCCTTACCGTTCCTACATTCCTGAATTCCTACCGATTAATACCGTGTTATTTCTATGTAAGCCGTACTTAATTGTGCGTTGACATTGCCGCACTTAATTGTGCGTTGACATTGCCGTACTTAATTGTGCGTTGACATTGCCGTACTTAATTGTGCGTTGACATTGCCTTTGCCGTACTTAATTGTGCGTTGACATTGCCGTATTTTAACTGTGCGTTGACATTGCCGTACTTAATTGTGCGTTGACATTGCCGTACTTCATTGTGCGTTGACATTGCCGTACTTAATTGTGCGTTGACATTGCCGTACTTTAACTGTGCGTTGACATTGCCGTACTTAATTGTGCGTTGACATTGCCGTACTTCATTGTGCGTTGACATTGCCGTACTTAATTGTGCGTTGACATTGCCGTACTTAATTGTGCGTTGACATTGCCGTACTTAATTGTGCGTTGACATTGCCGTACATTTGTGCGTTGACATTACCGGAGTTTGGCTCCGTTGACATTAGTTTAAGTTCAATCCTAAGCTTAAGAAAATATTGTGTTCTCCTTATATTATTTGGATTATATAACGTAGATTTGAATATAAGACCGATGTAATAACCGAATGAACGTAAATTAGTAATAATTGTAATAAATATATATTGACTTAAACAACTTGCTTGTGTCATTTATATTATGATTTGGATTATATAACGTATATTTGCTAAACTGAACCTATGTACAATATTTGAATTATATAACTTATATTTAATGAACTTCTGTTTGTAACCTAAACCTATTGAACTACAAGGTAATAAATAAAGTGTTATTTTCCCTAACCGGAGTTTTACGTCTTTTCTTTGGCTGACCCTGGAACTGCTGAAGCTACCTCAGCTATAGACAAAAAAGGACAACTCTTACAATACCCATTCTATGGAATAGGGTATAAAAATTACCTAATTTTTTTGTTTTTTAAACTAAAAAAAAAACCTTTTAAAAAAACCTTTTTAAGTATTAATTTTATAGTATTATTTTGTCTATGGGCTTCTCCATTCATAATTTCATTGAAATCCGTCAAGTAGTTTAAGAGAAAATCTGATTTAAAAAACCGGTCATATGGGAGGTACCTTCCGTTATAAGACTTCCTGAAAAATCTATTTGAACCAAAACACCGTTCAGAAAGTTTTATCAAAATCGTTGGAGTCATTTTTGAGAAAATTTAATATTTCATTAAAAGTCGTATGGCAGGTACCCCTCGGTAGGACATCATAATAATATTATATACCAAGTTTGAAGCAAATCGGTCCAGCCGTCTAGGCTGTAGGTAACTATACTAAACAGACAGACAGACATACGGACGGACAGACAGACAGACAGAATTGTCCGACCCACTTTTTTCCACTTGCATATTATCGTCATTTTATGTTTGATTGTTAGGTTTTTTTTTACGAATGCATAACTTGCCTTATGTTATAATAGTAGGTACCTAGTGTTGAGATGGCTACCCTGCGGTACACCGGTGCAGAAAGAACATTGTTTATACGAACGTACTGAATGCGATCCCATTAGTAAAGCGTCGTTATTAACTGGATCGAAGGCTTTGGAAAAGTCAGTGTCGACGACATCATACTGAGAGCCCTGCTTAAGTCCATTCAAAACTTAATTACAAAAAATTGTTTATAGAAGTAGATCTACCAGCGACGGAACCATATTGGTAGGGAGAAATTGATCCCTGAAGAGGGGGAGTTATTTTGTCATAGATCAACTTTTCAAAAATTTTATTAACTAGAAAGTTTACAAATTGGACGGTTACTTGAAACCTCTTCCCTGCTTCCCGATTTAAAAATTGGTGATATTGTTGAATGCTTCCAAGTATGAATAAACTCACCATTTGCTAGCGAGCGATTAAAAATAATTTGTTAAGGATCTGGCAATGCTTTTGCACACACACATTTGTAATTTTTTTTGCGGGATTCCATCTACATCTGGACGTTTATTAGTCTTAATCTGGGACAATGATAATTCAATTTCAGAGGCAGAAAGCCTTAAATTACCAATATACAAAGTTCCATGGGCAGAACTAGTGTAAGACAGAAAAATTATTTAAATTAACTGATAGAAAAGTCAATCAGTTGTTTGTGTAACCAGATTAGTGTCTTTTGTGTCAAGTTAAGTAACATAACGAAAGCGAATGATTCTATGCCAGCTGTGATTAGTAATTTACGACACTTTTAGTAGCGCAGAGGGGTTAATTATCCCAAAGATAGCATGCATAAAGAAAACACACTTCTTAAATCAGCTTTTCGACTTAAAAAACACCAAAAAAAGAGTTCAGCACATCGTCGTCGTAAGTAAGTAATTTTTTTTTTTTTCAATTTATGTGTTTGAAAAGTTTTCTCTTCTTAACCAAACTCTTTGTTCAACTTGCTTATAGGTAACAATGAAACTCAATAAAGCGAAATGCCGGTATTATAAGTTCTTCATTCTATTTAAGTCATTGAAAACATCGTCGGTCGTCCCCATTTGAGTGAACTAAAAACGTGATAAGAATTTCCCTCCATTTATCTGGAAATATTTACAAAGGAAAGCAAAAGACTTTAAAGGAAACATACTTCGGATACCTCTATTCATGGGTAAAAATATATAATAATTCCAAAAGACATATTCGGTCGTGTGAATTTACGTTTAAGATTCCCCATTGCCACAGTGAATTCCATTTTTTTTTTCGTATCTATTCTATATTTTATACTTAAAGAAGAAGTCAAGGAAAAGGAGGAACTACATGTCTTATGAACTTCTTCTTCCCCTTATACATATATGATAAATCTTTTGAGTTGAAAATAGTTTTTCTCCCTAAATATTATTTTCGAGATTCGAGTGACTAATGTGTTTCAAGAGTTTATATTTGGAAAAAGGCCATCGAAAGTAGTGTCTTTGCCTTTGCCTTAGGCTTTGACTTCGGCTTCGGCTTCTGTCGGTGTTTTCGTTTCACAAAAATTTAACGACACCAACAACTGCATTATTATTTAAATAAAAAGTCAAATGCAAATATGAAAACCATTACTCTTTACTTAGTTGCTTATACCTTCTCGTAAAGGGATAGGTACGTATAAAAAGGATAAGCAAAATAAGACTTGAAATCGTATTTGTCTTGATAAACAAAAAAAGGAGCTAAAAAAAGATTTCCAGATCCACAAAAAAAAAAAAAAAAAAAAAAAAAAAAAAAAAAGAAAAAGACCCAGGGGGTAACTTAGTCAAAACTTCTTTTTATGGGCAGACAAGAAAATTCAGTTTTGAATGTGAGGAATAAAAAGTTATTAATATAAATTTAAAGAATAAAATTCTTGGTTTAGCGAGAGATACAGTATGTCTGCAACGAACTGTTGGATACCCTATTCCCTATTTTATGTATGTGTATGCCTTCACCCCTGAGCCAGCCGCTGTCCAGTTTAAAGGAACAAAATTCTTCTTGAGAAGACAGGAACAAAAACAATAACATACATTTAGTGTTCAAAAACTGCTAGCGCAATAAAAAGGCGTGTGTCACGCCCAAAATTGAGACTTCTTACTGCCAAGGAAATTGCTGTGAGGTACGTGACATTTGATTTCAAGCTTTCAGCTCAATTTGAACAAAAAAAGGCATATTACTATACTAATTTTTTTAAATAAAATTTCGAATGGAAATAGTGGTTATGAGTGTATTTAACAATTCTTGAATTACACTCTGCTACGTAACCAAGAAATACAAACTGAAATGTTCATATTCGTTCTTCAATACTGCGACCGATAGTTAGAAAATATTAATGCATATTAAAACTTTTATCGGAAACGCCCCTTAAAAGTGGGCGTGTCCTAGAAAGTTGTTAACAAATTTAAACCACTAACTGGACTTTGACTGTTAGTCAACTACAGCTGAATCGAGTAGTTTTTAAACGATCTTACTCGAATAAAGGTATTTTATAAAAATCACCCCCCCCTAAAAGTGGGCGTAATGAAAAAATTTACACAAAAAAATCAAGAGATATATTTTTTATATAACGATCGAAAAAATGTTTAAAATTGAATTTGCTACACTAGATTCTAAAAACTATGGTTTTTTGTTGTTTCACGAAAAGTGGGCGTCAGTCACGCTCGAACTGTAATATTTTTATTTAATTGTGGGCGTGTTCACCGGTTCAAGAACTTCGTCTTACTCTTGAACCAAAGATTATACATATATACCGAATTTCAGCTTTCCAGCCCAAACATTGCGACCTCTAGAGAATATAGAATAAAATTAAATTTTGTGAAGGCATGAAATATTAAAAAGTTTTGTAGAACGATATGTTCCAAATTGGAAATAGATCCTTTTTTTTACTGTAGAACAATTAATTTCTGTAACCTGTCTATAAACCATATCATAAATGTTTGCCTACGAATAAGGAAACACCATGCATAAATGAAATAATACAATCTGTCAAATATTCACACTCAGGAGGCAAAAAAACGTACTGAGCCAAACAAACACTACTTGCAATTTAAATTAAAATTTAAAACAAAACATAATTTGATCTTAGTATACAAAAGTAAAAAAAATATATTAATTTATGTATAGGTGCGTCTACTTTAAATTGAACTTTATTTTTTTTTCTCATTTAAAATTTAAAATTTTAATAAAAACAGCTGCAACTTATTTTCTATTCTCTTTTCATTCCAGGTAAGAATTTTCTATGACCAATCTGAACAATAATAATGTTCTTGACCATGAACCGTAAGTATACTTTCTATGGAGTATAAACAATTATGAACATTTTATAAAGTCTTGAAATGAGAAGTGCCTAACTTCTTATGTGTTTACAAAAAAAAAAATTTTAATACAAACAAATCAGGAGTTGAAACGTCGCGTCCGGCCTGGGGGGCATTGGGGCCTTTAGGCCGATCAAATTATGTAGGGCTTATTCGTTACATTGTTAATGCAATCAAAAATTGCGAAATGCTCCAAGTCAAGAAATGCAAATGTTCCGAATTCAAATCCAACTAATACAAACACTAATTAAATCGAATGATTCTATTTAAGAAAATTGAAGAAATGATTTCCTTCAAGACTTAAGCTATGTACAGCCGATTGTTAGGTCTACCAACGCTCTGACAATGACCTGCTAATGAGCTCTGACAATAGCAAATATATGTATTGTACAATGCAATGTTAATGTCTTACAATTTTTTGACAGTTAATTGTGAGTTCACACGGTTGTAAGACTTGGTACAATTTTTCAGACAGATCTGACAATATTGTCATATCTTACAATCGCCTCTAAGTAGCTTAAGTTTTGACTAAAATTAACCTTATATATAAACATATGTAACGTCAAAATCCATCCTAAATCCCATCACTCTTCCCATGCATCGATTGTAGTCGACCGGATTTCGACGTGAAATTAAAGTAATTTTTTCATATTATTTTATTTCATCGTTTGCTGCAACCTGGAACAGCACACTTAAAAGTCCTAGAATTCTTCAGGGAACTGTAAACAAAAAAATCGACTAAAGTCAATGTTCAGACTCTTAAACTTTTTGCTACTATTTCTATGAACCAGACGACTGGCCGTGACGATGGGCTATAACGATGGTCGTAAGGGTGGGCATTAGACCGTTCAGGTCTTCCGGAACACGTTTGGTATTCTTTAATCAAAATATTCATTTGCTTCGAAGCATTTTATGATCGAACAACTTTTCTTGGGTTTGGCTTGTTTCTAGTTTGATATTATTTCGTCAAACGTCGAATGTCATGCCTCAATTGGTATGTCACATCAAATCACATTTTTCAAAATTCTTATATAAATACTTAAACTAATTTGAGCTGAAAAAAAAGTACGCCATTTTATTTCTTGGGTAAATTTGAATTTATGAGAATAAATTTATAAAAATCTGTGGAGCGGTTTTTGAGAAAAAAAGTTTTTTTTGAAAAACTTTTTGAAAAAAATTTTCAAAAAAAATTCAAAAACGCCAGTTCATAGGTATTCAGCAAATACATTTATTTAAAATTTATAGAAAAAAATTTAATAAGCAGTTTTCAAAATATTAATTTAAATTTTTTTTTTTAAATGCTTTTAAAAATACAAAAAAAATATTTTTCAAAAATATTGGTATGCAATACAAATCGAGCTACCTACAGCTATATGTGTGAAATTTCGAAAGAATCGGCTGAGTCGTTTTCGAGATAGTCGAAAGCAAAAAAAAAAACGGTCCTATGGAAAGTACCGTTCTTAGCCATTTTTTAAAACTTTTTTGTCAGCCATATGATTAGTCGTACCTAAAAAGGAACACTGATTTTTTTTAATTCGAAATCGTTTGAGCCGTTTTTGAGAAAAATAAGCTTTAACGTAACGGTTGTATGGCAGGTACCGTTATTTTTTGAGCTAAAAAAAGAATTTCAATTTCCCCTCTGTACAATACCTAAAAAAGTCTATATACCAAGTTTGAAGGAATTCGACCCACCCGTTTGGGCTGTAGGTCTCTATACATACAGACAGACAGACAGACAGACAGACGGACAGAATTTTTAGACCATCTTTTTTCGTCTTCGCTATCATCGTAATGTCATGTTTGATTGTTATCTCAAAACTTTTTTTTTCGACGAATGCATAACTTGCCTTAAAGTACCTATAATCGCAAGTAAAAAGGTTGTTAAACCCAAATCTTCAGTAAAACTCAAAATATTCTAAAATATTCTATACCTACGTTAACTTACTAAAACTTAAGGAATCAATCTCCAATTATTTTGAAAACAACAAGTGATAAAACCCATCGTTGCAGCATTTTATTTAAAACGGATACAAAAACTAAGAAAAACTATATAAATCATAATACTAGCTTCTCTGACTCGCGTTGTCCCGTCCTAATTTAAAAAAAATGCATTTGTTAATTCACAAAATGCTATAATAAATATGCATAATTTTTAAGAATTACCTATAATAACTTGACGTCAGCCCCGCCTATCGGATCCAACTATAGCTATAAAAAATTTAGGTGAACCCATTAAGGAGGACAAGAATTAAGAATACACTCATACCGGAATTTTATATACGTTAGTAATACTGGCATTTGACACCTGTCAAACTCAGGAATCATCTGAAGTGTCATAATATTAGTTCAATGTTCGCCATTTAAGCAGCGTTTACACGCATACAATGGGAGAACACTCAATTGTCTTGTCCGAGTTTCTTGAACGGGAATGGACAAGACAATGCCAGCCAGTCGATATTGTGGTTAGAGATAGCTCGGCAGGCTAGGTTGGAGGACAATTTTTACCTAATGACAATTGTCTTGCCCTGAAAACACTTGTTCACATGGAACAATGCTTGTCTTGTCTCATTGTCTTGGCCTCTGCATTGTCCCATGTGAAGCTCGCTTTTACAAAAGTGGTGTTTCAACGTTATAATTGACCGACTGCGCAAGCAATCAGTAAAATTGTGAAGGAATTTGAAGAGAGGGGAAGTCGTTAGGTCCAAACAAAGTGGCTATTTGGTGTATATGGTCGAAAGGTGTCATTGGTCCGTATTACCGGACTGACTGACTTGGACGTTATGTGGTTCCAACAAGTCGGAGCAACAAACTTCACAAAACAATTATGGTTTAATGAGTGAGAAGTATCCTGGTACTTCCAAGTTCTGGCGACGTCAATTGGCCACCAAGATCATGCGATTTAACACCTTTGGATTGTTTTCTTTTGGGCTTGGCAAAAGACCTTGACAAAGTTATAGCCTAAATACCGCCCGAAATAAGCGAAAAAGTGGTTAAAAATTATCTCAAAAAAAGCGCATGCTGCTAAAATGCATAGAGCTGTTCTTCTCTTACTTTCAAAAACAAAACAAATAATTTAGTGATTAATATTTTTTTTGTCTCACTATTTCGACTGTTTCTGATTCCAAGTTCCAGATAAACTCTTCTTCCATCATCAATCCCTGAAAATTGGATGCTTTATTTTTTGTTCAAATTGATATACCTACTGGGCAAGGTCCTTGGAAATACGGGCCCATTTTGAGCTTATTACTGGAACTTTAAAATAATCCAGCACTGAAAAAAATGTACCTATACATAAATATCTATCTATATTGAGATGCAAAGTAACAAATTATTCCTCAATGATGCCACCCCGACTAAATTTATTTCGTGTTGTCCCTATACGAGACGACGCGACGGACGGCGACGTTTCACATTACACATCTCATTAGTGAAGAACCATGATAATTGCTGGAAATAAAATTATCTTTTTCTCAAGCGTGCTGGAGCGTTTATGTGGGGAGGATAGATAGCCTGTGTGCAATGACCTTCTCGGTTCTCATATATGTATATAAAATCTTTTTTTTTCCCTTCGAACTATATATGTACTCTCATCTTAATACCACATGTTTAGAATGCTGTGTTGCGTCTTTGAACATGAACAGGCAACAGCAACGGCAACTGCATGGAATCGTCTTCGCTCCACAAGATCCAGATTGAAAATCCATGTTGCTATAATAAATATACTACTCCATAATAAAGAAGCAGCTGTCTACGGCAACGTGACGCGACACAAGTTCGTCGATCTTCCATGCTCATTTTTGAAACCAAACACTTTAATTTTATGCCATATGGACACATTTGATGGCGTTTTATGTTTTTCCGTTCCGGACGTGGAAAATGGCGTCTGTGAGTTAACAGTATGTACAAAAAAAAATATTGAAAATAATCTTTCAAATCTATTTGTATAACCTACCTTTCGAATTGATTGCAAAAAATAATTTTAAATTCAAATTTAAAAGTTAAACAAAAGTAGTAAAAAAATAAATAAAACGACAGACAGTTCGTTGGATTAAATTAATGGGCTGAGCTTCCGCGAAGACAGTTCCAAAAAGTGAAATTGTGTTGCATTCAAAAGTTGAACGCGCCAAAATGGCAGCCAGTGTATAGAAGAGTCGTCTTCCGGTGTGTACACAATGTACAAGTACATCTACTACATTTTTCTACATATACTCTTAACTCGTATAGTATATATTTGAATTGCATCAAAAGTCCTTTGCCAAAGTCAGAGCTCAGAATCCTGCACATCATCAGACGAGACTCCATGCGGTGCATGTTAAAGAATATATACACTATATACAAAGGTCGATAAATAATACACTTACTAATATACGGCAACGTTAAGGAGCAGCCTAGATGCAAAAAAAAGGGAATTAATTGCAGTTATGTTTCTGAAAAGTGCATGTGGATTGTGGACGGAGAGATGAAAAAATCGAATTTCCGTTTTGGTAATCGTCCAATGGGTTATTTCTATAAAGTGAAGATGTAATTTTTTTTTTCTTCTTCTTTTAATCTTTTGCTTTGCTTAAATTTACAATGAAATTCTTTTAGATTTTTTCCCTCAATTTGGTTGAGTGCTGCTGGGGGATTCTCAAGTGCATATAATGAAGTATCTTGGATTCATAAATTCGCCTCAGTCAAATGCACTGTTTTAAGGATTATTCTGGAATTCGTTACAGTGAACGGTTAGAGTGTAATTGAAATGGAAAAAAATAATTTAAATCTGGTTAATACGTTATTTGGCAATCATTTTTGAACATTGTAACCGTTTAAGGTGGGGTCGTGAGTCGTGAGGTTGGAAATTTATAACGCTAAGCCTTGCTATCCGTATCCGAATAAATGTTTTTGAAGCCAGTTTTATTTTTTAGTGGGAGAAGTACTTACCTTACAATAGTTTTGTTTCAGTTTCCGGCTAAAAAAAGGTAGGGAATAATAAGACACTGATGCAAACTGCAATTTATAAGTATTCGCTGTCAAAAATAGCTTTTTACAAAGAATATCCGAGAAACAAATTTATTGTCTTTTCAAGTATACCACAAGGCAGCCACTTGGGTCCTAACCTAACCCAGTTGTTCGAAATTTGCCCGTGTTAATTTATATGGTTGATGACGTTCACCTTTACTTACTTACTTAGGTTGGCTCAATTAGAGCTTGCTGCTCCTAGGCCTTGCTTAGTATGCCCCTCCAGCTGTCCCTCGATCTCTTGCACGCCGTCTCCAATCTCACACTCCAAACAGACGGAGTTCTGCCACTACCTGGTCGATCCATGGAAGATGAGGTCTTCATTGGTTTCTGATTCCCTCTGTTTTGGCGTTGAAGACTTAACGAGCTGGAACGTTGATGTCCATTCGCTCTACATGGTCCATCCATATTAGTCGTTATATTCGAATTTTCTGGCTTGGCTTATGTCGCTGTACAGCACGTCGTTGTATCTTCTTCGCCAAATGTTGTGTTCTCGGTTTACGCAGACAGGACCATAAATCGTATGCAGAACATTTCGCTCGAAGTCTCCAAGTGAATTTTCATCCGATTGGGAGAGACTCCATGCTTCTGCACCATATAGCAGGATCGGGATGATGAGCGTTCTATACTGCGTCTCCTTGGTTTTTCTCGATAGGCTTTGTTACTCAATTGCTCATTTCACCCAAAGAAACAGCGATTAGCTGAATTCAGTCTGCGTTTGATTTCTGCGCTGATGTTGTTGCCTGTGTTTACAGCAGTGCCCAGGTGAATACATTTCACTGACTTCCTTGAAGTTAGACCTATCAATGGCCACGTTCTGACATAGTCGGTGGTAGGATTGGACTTTTGTTGATATAAGTATATATTTCGTCTTGTCCTCGTTTATTTTCAGTCCATAGTAGTAATGGCACCGGTAACTGCTCGCTTTGTTCTTCCTATCACGTCAATGTCGTCCGCAAACCCAAGTAATTGTGTCGATTTATTAAAAATGGTGCCCGATTTGCTGGCATGGGTGTTCCTTATGACATTTTCAAGCCCAATATTAAAACAGCTGCATGACAGTGCGTAACATTGTCTTAACCCTCTGGTGGTTTCGAAGGTTTCAGTAGAGGCCCTTCCAACTTTGAGGGAACAGCCACCATTTTCCAACGTCGCATCACTGATAAGGCGTATCATTTAAGCAGGAATTTTAAAGTCGGACATGACACTGTAGAAGGCTGCTTTAAAATCAAAGAACATGTGGTGGGTATAAATGTTATATCTTGGATTTTTCTCCAGGATATGGCGTGATGTAAAGATTTTGTCGGTCGTAGATTTTCCAGGTTTAAAGCCGCATTGGTGAGAATCAATTAGATCATCAGCAAACGGCTTGAGACGTTCACATAAAACGCTAGGCAGGATCTTATGGACTCTATAGTTGGCGCAGATTATAGGCGATCTCCTTTTTTGTGGATTGAGCCGATGGTACTGGGACTCCACTCATATGACATACTTCCCTCCAAACATATTTTGCAGATAATTGGTGTATGCTCTTGACTAAATCATCTCCAGCGTGTTTAAAATGTTCCGCTTGTAGACCATCGCACCCAGCTGATTTGTTCGATTTAAGGCTGGTGACGGCTACTTTGATTTTATTTAGTCGGGATGCAAATCAAGGTCGTCATTTAGATTAATTGGTACAAGCTGGTCTTGGGCGGGATCTTGGCTATCATCGCCGATATTAAATTATATAGAAAAATATAACTTTCTAACGATATTGTACTTTTACAGGACGATCTAGAAAAATTGTAAAATTTGAAGAAAAAAGAAAATGATCTTAGAGATGACTTTATAAATGCTTCTCAGTGATCAATTTCATGAGCATCTTTTCTTCTATGTATGTATGTTGGAATGCTTTTCAGGGCAACCAAAATCCACAGTGCTTGAGATGTGAAATTTTTTGAAGTATCATTTTTCCCAATGAGAAAGTGATACTTTTAAAGAACCGAAAAAGTGATACCAAATAGGTATGTTTGCATTTTAGGAGCTGGCCCGACAACCTCCATCAATACAGCTAGTCTATTGTTTCTGAAAGATATTTCTTCGCCTTTTTGTGGGACTGAATCAACTCTAGGCTGAGTTTAGTCGTCATTTAGGCCAGATGATTCAGCTTAAAATTGCCTATTGTCTATCTTTCTTAACGCATTATGTAAAGATCAAAAGCTTTTTCTTTAAAAATTAACAGCTTTTTAAATCTTTTGCACTTCTAAAGAAAGGGTACACTTCCTGCAATAAAAAATCATCCCAATATTCGATATTAGCTGTTGTTCCTTTTAAAATTATTTCTCTCTTACATTGGTCAACAAAAATCCATCCAAACCACAAACATAGATTATATTTGAATTTGTTGCTAAATAAAATGCCTCAGCATTTAGAAAGTTTAATTAAAAAAAAGAAAAATGTATATAAAGTTAATAAAGGAGACGCCCCAGTTGTGTAGCCATTTTATTTATGATTTTTTGAAATACCTGACAATAGTGTTAAATCTCTGTCATTTCCATTTTGCATTTCATGACACTTTCATCTGCATCTATCAGTCACATGCTTAAATCCATTTATCAAAGTGGGATAGTTTTAGATTCAACCCATTACTTTCGGTTGATGATGTTGAAATTGGAATGATAGAAATACTTTTTTTTTTTTTAAGTCAGCCATGATACGTATGGTTATGTGTTCATGAATAGGCAGTAAAAAGCATGAAGTCTTTAGAAACAATTTTAAATTAAATTGACTTTTTTTCTGTTCGTTAAAAAGCTATTAACCATAAGTTCTGTAGAGTAATGGAGGTTGAGGTTATCAGTTATATTCTTTCTATATTTAGAAGGCTTTAAAAATTTTCAAATCATTTTTCCCTTTCTAACCCACATTTTTTACTCCATTTTTCCAACCTCTTCAAATCTTTAAATGTGAAAGATTTGAAGAATCAATACTGTTCCCGAGGATTTCCCATGCCGAGAATACCGGTCGATCTCGATTGAACCCAATTATTTCAGTAGAGTCCAATTGAAGAAATCGACAAAAAGAAAATCTTTTCAAGTTTGTAATTCTTGATTTTACAAAGGTCTTTAACTCCGTGTTCCATGGTAATCTGTTCAAAAAATTGAGGGATTAATACAGCGTTTAAAAAAATGTATCTTCGAATCTGAGAACTGAGATCAAGCGGTATCCATTAATTTTCACCTTTTAAATTTTCTTTACACAAATAAGCGGTGTTCCGCAGTGATCAACTTTTGGCCCTCTGCTTTTAAAATGTAAATCCAATGATTTTTAGAAGTTCTAATGTTTTGTAACAGGATTGTGTTAGCTGACGAAGTACATACTTTATCCAGTTGATACGATCTATGATGCTACCTATCGTTTATGTTTGAATCTGTCTAGAGTTTTCCAGTAAGCCTCGAGGTTCAACACATAAACAAAAACGCAAGCCACTAAATTTTGTTTTTTACTCAAGCTAAGTCCAAATTGGTTTTTTTTTTTTTTTTTTTTTTTTTTTTTTTTTTTTTTTTTTTTTTATAATGCACTCGCACTCAAAGGGTTGTTAATACCTTTATAATGAATTAACATGTGCGAGCGAGGAAAGAGAAGGTGATTTATATCAGAGTTTCTGGAGCCCTATTGCATATTGTAGTCAAATAAAATAGAAGAAGATGGGACCCAATCGCTTAGCACCTAACTGAGTGACGTGAGCAAGTGACCAGTAGGAGGGCGAAAATTATCTGAGTTTTTCAATAAGGCAGAGTACGTAGTTGTTGACACGGAGGAAACAAAGTTGTGTGTAAGGTATTACCAAATCAATTGGACTTCCCATGTTTGCCATAATGTATGGAATATGACATCCTTAAAATACCCGCTTTCGTACGGTGGCGGTTCGAGTGGTCTCTAATGACTCTTCCGCATAGATCCAGCCTTATGCGATGACCTGTCTTATGTACATCTTAAGGGCGTCGCGTCGGTCGGTCGATAGTGATTTATTCGCAAAGACCTACGGCTTCAGAAAAACTTACAAGGAAAAGTCTAGCACGATCAAATCTCATGTTCTTGGTGCTTGGCCAAAACATGTCACCCCTTAGAAACCGTTTATGCAAAATGTCAAACGAAATGGCAAGTCCGAAGGTAAGTTGAAGTCTGCGAAAGGTCAAGTTCTGCCTGGGGTCTTGCTGTGCACTTTCACGGGTTGTTGTTGGCTGATTGATAACAGAATAAGTCGTGTCAAATTTGGCAACCAAACGTAGAAGAGTCGGCTGTAAAAGGCCACCGACGCGACGTCTACCGTAAAACGTTTGCACCAACAAACACTTATTTTGATAACACACCCAGTGAAAACCAACGTAAAATCAAAGAAAACCACCCTGCTTTGAGTAGATTTCGGAATGATTCGGGGTTGAAGATGTACATTTTAAAATCAAAAAGGAACATCCTTAATTCAACTTATGTCTTTTATGTCCTTTATAATTCAATGTTAAATCGATTACGGTTCACTTAAAAACAAGAATGAACCTCCTAATATTAGGTAACGTTGCGTTGTTAATTCAAAGTATTTTCAACGTGTACCTAATTAAAGATGTTTGTGTTTTTGTTATACAACGTTAAGTCAAATACGATCTTTTAAATTTTACGTTGCGTTTTTGGCTCAGTATAAAGTTTTATCATTTGGACTTGCTGTTCAATCGTGTAACTGTCCATTGTGATTTTCATCAGTTAAGCAGCGTTTACACGGAGACAAGACAATGTGACAATACTCAATTGGAACATCAGCAGATATTTTGAAGCAAATTACAAACTGAAGACCAGCACCAATTCAAACCATGTATGAAGATGTGAAACCAATGTGACCCAACTATGAGGGCTGCTATACCTGCTGAAAAAACCTAAGTTTAATATTATCGGTATCTTGCATTCTCTCGGCATTGCTTATCACGATGTTTTTCACAATCAATGTTCCAAAAATATTCATATGTCGAATATGAATTTAAAACAGTCCTTTCAAACTATGTAAATCTATTGCCTTGCATTCATCTGTTCACATGAAGACAAGACAATGCCAACCAGACAGTATTGACTTCAGAAATAGCTCGGAAGGCTAACTCGGAGGACAATAATGATAATTGTCTTGTTCTGGAAACACTTGTTCACATGAGACAATGACTGTCCAGTCCCATTGTCTTGTCTTATCTAACTGACAAATAAACAACAAATGTGACACATGTGTCAACAAAACAACATGGCCGCCAAAATCTAAACAAGCTCCAATTGAAAAACCGTTTAAATTGTCTAAAACAAATCGTTTCAATGTTATCGCTTTTAATGAATTTGAATTCTTGGGCTGTTATTAAGTAGTCCGAAAAGTAATGCTACGATAAAATACGTCGAAAATTCCTTGTTGTGTTCACTCATTCAAATGCATAATATTTAACAATAAGATTATCTTTAAAAAAAATCTAAAAATCCCATGACAATCTTAGAAAGATAAACTAAACAAAAACTATTAAATGTTCCAAGTGTTAATGAGTTTCATTTAACACTGTAAATTTGTTTGTGGATCTGTTGCTAAGTATGAATATAAACAAAAATGACTCACTCATGAATTTAACTTCGTATTGTTTTTACAATACCCCAGCCCACACAAACAATGCCAATGGGACGGACGACGCCACGGGACGTATTGTATTTCAAAAATAAACTTTTCGGAAGTTGCACTTAGCTAAAATGTTGACAGCATCCGGAATTGGTTTACAGTGGATAGTATAGAAAAGAAAAAAATCAAAGTGTCCACATGTCGTCAAATTGTTAAAACAACTACATGAGATCATCGAAGCAACCAAAAAATCGCGCGCTTCATAAATATATTTAAATGCTTTAAGATACTTTTTTTTTTAAAGGCTGCTAAAACAAATCAAACAAAAGCACTAAAATGGATTCCTTGTTTGAATAATAAAAAAAGAAAAAAAATTTATTTGATGACATGACGAAAGTTATTGCTTAAACGTGGATGTTTTTTATTTTAATTCTTTTTTTGGGATACTAAAAATATATGTATTTGAATTGGAAAGCAATTTTTTTTTTCAATGATTTTTTAACGGAAAACATTTAACAAAATTTAAACCCCATCTGAGTGGGAATTCTGGATGAAAATGACTGCAAACAAAATATTTGTCTTTTATATTTGTATAGGTTAATTAATATGAAGTCCAGTCCAATGACATTTTTTAATCAAATATTATTAAAAAAAAACTCATTAATTCATATTAAATGAGTTTATACATAAATTATCAAAAATAGTACTCACACTATATTATTTATGTTTATTAAAAACTGTCAGGACCGATTTTTATTTATGCTTACCATTCAGTTAAAAATATTTGTTCCCATTTTTTTCGGATAGCAAAAACATTGTGATTTGTTACAGCCATCATGAAGATGGGATAGAAAGCTTTTAAATATTTGACATAAAGGTCCTTTATCTTCATTATGACGGGATTTTTGATATAAAAGTGTGTCCCCTACATATAACAACCAGACACACACATGACTTTTAAATCAAGCATTTTAAGGTTTATAAATTCAACCTAATATACCTAATGTCGGTTTTTCAAAATACTCAGGACGCTGCGCTGCGATATTACTTTATTTAAACTGTGACCATAAACTTTTGTAGAAGGGAAAATTGAGTCAAGGAAAGCATTTCACATTCATGTAGGTGCGGCTAAAGGAAGAAGTCTTTGTTATTTCCAACGCGTCCGATATGCTCTCAAGGTTGAAGGACATTCCGAGCGTTGCAAGTATATTTTACAGAGGGAATTTGTAGAACATGCATCCCGTTTCTGAATACCCATTCGTTGAAGCTGGCTCTGAATGAAAATTTGAGGCACGCCAAGTTGATTAAGGTCGTCCTCCACTTGATCCGTTACTGCCTTGGCCCTCAGGTTTGGAATTGAAGGCTCGTGCGTATTCGTCCACACACTTCACATGACCCAGCGATCTAAGCTTCTGTATTTTTATCTTTTTGGCCCAAGTTTTTCTATGTGTATGCGTTCGCTCTCCGCAGCCCTCCACTGTCCAGAAACAAAATTCTTCTATAGCAGACCGAACAAAATACAATACCATATATTTTGTGTGGCAGATGTTCAGTTACTATACTAGCGCAATAAAAAAGAAAGTTCAGAATTTGTATTGCATTTACTATGAAGTTAGTGACATTCAATTTTGAGCTTGCAGATCCGTTTGGACAAAGCAAGACACAAATTGAATTTAAAAATAAATAAATTTTGAATGGAATTAGCGATTATGGGTGTATTTAATAATTCTCGAACCACAACCTGATACGTAACCAAGGAATACAAACCGAAGTGTTCATCTTCTTACTCTACTAACAGCGACGGATAGTCAAAAAACATTACAAAATTAATGCATATTACCACTTTTGACAGAAATGCCGCTTAAAAGTGGGCGTGTCCTAAAAATTTTAAAGCACTAAATGAGCGGACAATGGCAATTTTTGTATGGGAGCTGGCCTACAAACCAATAACGATGAGTCATATATCATTGAAAAGGTATTTTTAAGTAGATCAATTGCTTATATGGCGGCAAGTCTCAATTCGCTGTGGGGAAAAAGTTATAGACATAAATGTAGAATAGAGTAAGAAAAGGTTAGACATATACTTTACAAAGACAGCGCAACGAAAAAAAACGCCAGAAGGGGGGTGGGTGGAAGAGGTAAACAAAGAAGCTTTATTTTTATATACATAATCAATATAATCGATCAATTGCTATTTGTCACTTGAGCTGTGCAGAAAGAGTTTTTAGAGATCGCGGCTAATTAATCTATCTTGCTTTTAAGTGAAATACGGTTCTTTTGTTATTTGTTTTTGCGCGGTTATTATTTAAATGGAAGGGCATTATAATATGTGTGTTATTTGCCGACGTGGGATGAATTAAATTAAAGTAGATACCTACTTATATATATTTTTTTAAGTAAATATATAATGTGAATAAAATGTATATAAAAATGAAAAAAAAAATTAAATAGAATTAAAAATAATAAACGATAGTTCTGTAACATAAGCGTTTTATGCATTTTTTCTTTTTTGGACCATAACTTTTTTCCCACAGTGAATTTAGAATTGCTTCCATATAAACAATTGATCTACGAAAAAATACCTTTTCAACGATATATGACACATCGCTATTGGTCTGTAGGCCAAAATTGCCATTCTCAATTTATTATAAGTATACTTGCTTTTGCGTTAATTTTGCCAAATAGTGGTTGTTGAACAAAAATGGTTTTGGTGTCAGCTCATGAACTTAGCTTTATTCTTTAACCAAAGATTACCTATGTACGGACGGACGGACAAAGCTACATCGATTAGGAGGTTAATTCTGAGTCAGAATATTATGTATGTAGTACTTTTCTATACCTAACGGTATTATTTCTCTATGTTACGAACTCCACAGTCCACTAATCTAACCGCTATTATTCACATGCTATTTGCTTAGGATTTCCTTCCAAACCTTGGCGGAAGAACGCGAATCCTCCACAAATATCTTGCACAATCTCTTGAGTCTTCCGTGATGCGAAATGCTTATCTAGTCTCTGTCCAGGCGACTTTATATTCCATAGAAAGATGATGAGCATCATTCTGAAATTCTTATTTCTTTTGAAAAATTTATAATATTGTGAAAATTTGGTCGATGGTTGACTTACCGGGCTTGAGACCACACTGATAAGTTCCAACCAGTTAATTCTAAAAAGGTTAACTAGCTGAGCACAATATTGTAGCCACGGACCAAGAAGATACAGACCGCCGACTCACCATATGGTCTCTCTTTTTGCCACCAAGCTAAAAATCAGCTGATATGCCATTTATTTTGAGAGTGTGACGCTCTCCCTTGCTTTAAAACCCATTTAGCAAACACACCTAAAAAATAAATGGCATACGCAGGTATAGTTGCCCAGAGAGAGATGTACACGTATTCACAGACTGAAAAAAATATTTCGAGGGTGTTTCAGGCAAGAGGAGTACAAGTTGGCGGTCTGTATATGGTCTGTGATTGTAGCTGCAGCAGTAGTACGTAGCAATGTCAAAGTTTATGTCAAAAAAAAAATACAATGTGTAGCACTGAGCACTGAAAAAAAAATCATGTCTGCCATTTTGTTTGTTGTTGTTTTGCAGCGCAGCATGTTCGTGAAGTTGGAGTGGAGTCGACTGTATAAGCGACATTTTTAAGAGCCTACTACTCTGTAGATGGCGCAGTCCAAAGTATCTTCTTTCTTAGGAGAGATAGGACAAACAAGGGTTTGAAGAATCGCCTTTTTCTTATCAGCTTTGAAAAAATGCTAGTTTTATCATAAAAAAAAAAAGAAAAGTCAAATGGAAAAGATTTTGCAGTTTCTCTGGGATGAAGATTCTAATACGTCCAAGAGCTCTTTAAACCGGGCTCACTGCACATCGAACTGCCGAAAAGTCACGTGATCAAATTCTTTTTAAAGAAGATTACAAAGAAAATTGGCAGAAGCTCAGGCCCGCTGATACCGTTCCGGACAGTTCCAGTAAGAAGAAATCAAAACCTCTGCAATTCCCTTTCAACCAACTATTCTAAGGATTCGCAACCTCTCTCCTTGAAGTCTGCTCTTCCGCTTCAAAACTTTCAAATCTGTGTCTGATGTTTGTACGAAAGTAAGTGAATACGTTAGTTGTTCTTTAAATAGACAGTCCTGCTGTTTCAAATGTTTTTCTATGCTCTTAATGCCAGTGCGTTTATTTTGCCTTTCCAGCATGTTTGTAGGTATTGCACGGAATAGTGAATTTATTTCTATTACTTCGTGTCTCTTATTACTAAGAAATTTAATGAACAAGCTGTTCGGAAAGCCAAACTCGAAATCCACTAACTATTCCTTCAAACCACTACCAATAGTCCTCGATGTTGTATTTCAAGGGAACCTTTAGTCTCTGGAATAACATTTTCTTTCTAAATGAACAAAGCCATAATCAAAACTGCATCATAAATCTGCCCTTATTCATTTATTCCCTCACCTGAAACATTCCTTATAGGTATAGATACATATACATTTAACTTAACATCCTTCGAACCAACTGAAATATGGCATCTCACTGCGCACGTTAAGGGAATTAATTTGGTTTTTGTTGCGCTTAACGTTTGGTTTTGCAGCCGCATTACATTGAATTACCTTCACCTTGCCGATGCCGCCTTGTTACGAACATTATGAATAATTTAAACCCTAAACACAAGCTTTTCATATACATTTATTGCATTTTTAATCAAATCTCAAATCTCTCAAGAATGGAAATAGCCTCTTAAATAATTTATACACATCCTATTTTTCAAGTTGGCCTAGTTTCAATGAATTCCATTTTCCTCCACCGCCGCGCCCGCCGTCAAATGTACCAGAACATATATATACATAAATATATAAAATAGTAATTGCATTAAGAAACAAACGAACAAATATAAAAGGATCGGAAACTCACACACACACAGTTGTGAATATCCTTTTTGATGATGAGTTTTTTTTTGCAACTCAAACTTATAGAATGACATAATTTTTTCATTCAATTTATAGGCCAAATCAACTTATGCAATTTTTTCTGCTCTCTTGTCCTGTCCTCTCTCTCTTCAGCTGGAGCGACTTCTGCCACCTACGTCAATTATATTTTTCTTGACTTCCCTTGTCCTTATTATTATTGCAAAGCAATGTGGCATTCAATCTGAACTTAGATATCTGCAGAACAACATTATTTCTAAAAATGTAAAAAATTCATGCGAATGTTTCTATTTTTCATTTTATTGTATATCCTTTTCCCTAGTCTTGTCCTGTTCCTGTGGCATTCCGATATATACCACACCGTGCGCCGCGCCGCTCCGAGCCGTTGCATCGTGCTATTGCATTGTGGTTGAAAAGACGTCATAAGACACCACTTCACTATACTATAATACTCGACTCTCGTACTTCGTGTGTGTGTGTGTATGTGTGTCTGTTTGTAAAATAATGTTGGCATAATTAGATAAAACTTCGCTGCTGTTGCTGTTGGTGCTGCAAGCTGCAACTTTCAAGTTCCAATTCCAACCGACTGACGCGACGCGACGACAGACCGACAGGATTGCAATTCGATGTCGTTAGTATTCGTTAGTTAAGTGTGGAAGTATAATAGTTGTTTGGCAGGCAGGCAGCAGCAGCAGCAGTAGCAGCAGCGGGAGCTTTTGCTCCGTAGTGCGCATAAAGCCAACTGGAAACTTTTAAGCCTTGACACACTTTCGTCCTGGTTATAAGAACAAAGAGAAACTCAACTATTCCACAGCAATAATCCTTTTGAATGTTCCTCTTTTTGCATTGGTAGTGGTAGTGGTATATATTGTAGCGAGTTGCGCTCACATATAGTTGTAGATGTGGTTTTTTTTTATTTATTATTGAGGAAGTAAAAATTGTTTTGACTTTAAAATCAGTTTTGTGTTTCTCTTTTTTCTTTTTTTTTTCTATTGTTTGCAATTTTTTATTGGCAATTTGTATTTATTCTTCGCTTGTTAAGTCAAGAGTTCTCTTTTTTTTCGTTTTTGATTTTAATACGGGTTTTGGTTGTTTGTATACCTTTTTTCTTCTCTTCATATTATTATAGAGGCACGTTGTGATTGTGAGCTTAAAAGTTTGGACTCTGCTGCTATACTGTGCAGCTGCAGTCGTCCTTTTTAAGCACGTTTTTAGGAAAGCAATTGCATAGTTAACTGGAGTACTCTTCTTCTACAAACACAATTATTGAAGTGTGTATAGGCAGAGGCACCTACTTCAGATATAGTTTTATACAAAAATGTATCTGAAAAAAGTGACTTGAAAAAAAAGGTTCAATAAAAACCGACGGGAAAGTTTTTGATTCGGCGGATTTCAGCTAATCCAAATAAAAAAAAAATATTATTCAGGATTCAGGATTAATAAAGTGAAGTTATATTGTTGAGGATGAGCCTAAATTTGCTTTTAATCCAAATAGACTTAACTTAGTTGGAAATAAAATATACAGGGTGTTCCTTAATTCTTCAAAAATAGTTTAGGGCATCATTTTTGAGTAAGGTATTATTAGAAAAAAAATTTAACATTAAGGGTATAGTTTATATTATTTTGCGGGGATTTAAAAATAGGCCTATCTACTTTCGTGTACTCTGATCCATGTAAACGGTCATTGCGCTGTTGGTACTAATAAATGGTAGAAACTTTGTGTAGGCCTTTATTTTTAGAAGAAATACCAGCGTCTATATAAATTTGATACCTTCTTTAAGTCTTAAGATGTCTAATTTCTAGCTTTTTCCATTTTTCCTGCTCATGCTAGGTTTTTGACTTTGGGGTCAGATTTACTTTTTAAAAATGATACCATGTAAATGTTGGCCATTACTACGTCTGAGCTGGTTCATTCGGAAGGTCTAATTTTGAATCGACCCTTTCGAGCATAGCGACTGGTATCAACAACACGAATAACACGAGTAATGTTGACTTCCAAAGCGTCAATCGTAGCTGGCTTATTCCTGAAGACTTGAAACTTTATATATACCCACAGAAAATACTCTAAAGGTGTGATATCGCACGATCTAGGCGGCCAATTTACCGAAGCAAAACGTGGAATTTAGTGCTCACTAAAATGATTTCTCAACAAGAAACAATGGTTCACGGCTGTATGGCTCGTAGCGTTGTCTTTTTGAAACCTTGAATTTCAGGAAGCACAGAGTCCGTTAACCACGCCCGATTTTTGAAGAAATATGGACCAATGATTCCACAAACCCATAAACCACGCACCATATCGTTGTTTTCAATGGATGTAATGGTAGCTGTTGATACTCTTCGGTTTGTTCATTGGCCCAAATACCAGCAATTTTTTTATTAACGTATCCATTGAGCCAGGCTTCATCACTGAACAATTTGGAGGCGATGTTGTGGGATGACTCTTTGCATTATTACTTGCCAAACGATACTGAACAAAACTGACAAAGCAGTTCGATAGGAGTCACGCCTCACGAGTGATCTGTCAAAAAAAGCCTATTGAAAATCAAATCCCACGATGAATCACCCGTTACATTCAACATCAATTATTTACTCATCGCATTCATAAACAGGGTGGTTCATTAATTAAAATAATAATTATTAAAATAATTATGAAATTAGTTTTTTAGAAGCTAAAAAGTTCAGATTTTAAAAAGATTTTTGTCCACCTTTTATTAGAGATATTTATGAGTAAAGTATTATGTGGAAGATTTTTGTTTGTAATTGAAAGTTCTACAGAAGGACAAACAGAGGTGGTTTTTTTTAAACCCTATTCCATAGAATGGGTATATTGTGTTTGGTGTGGAGTTTGTAACATAGAGAAATATACCGTTAGTTACGAACTGGTGAAATCCGCCTAAAAACACGAACACAACCGCCATTTTTGTTCAACAACCTCTATTTTTCAAAATTATTTGTTCAATTATGATCAAAGCACAACGTGCGTCTATTATTTCAAACTAAATAACTTGAGTATGGAAAGAAATTTTTGAATTTCGGGCGTAGGCAGCTTACGCCCACTTTTCATAAGCGAATTAAAAAACACATAATTTTAAAAATTTAATGTAGGTACCAATAATAAATTTCAACAAGTTTTTATTCGTTCGTTATATAAAAAATATATCTTTAAATGTTTTTTTCTGTACATTTTTTCATTACGCCCTCTTTTAAATGCGTGGTTTTCATAAAATTTCTTTATTCAGGTAAGGTCGTTAAAATACTACTCGATTCAGTTGTATATTCACACATTTGCCAAAAAATTGATTACCATTCGAAGCTCAGTTAGTGCTTTCAATTCTCTTAATGTTTTCTAACTATCGTTCGCAGTTTTGAAGTCAGTAAGATGAACATTTCGGTTTGTATTCCTTGGTTACGTAGCAGATTGTGGTTCAAGAATTGTTAAATACACCCATAATCGCTATTTCCATTCAAAATTTTTTTTAAATAAAATGCACGACTGGGTCGCACGAACTTGCTCTTATGATAAGCAATTGCGTAGTGGCTGCATATATGGATATTAAAAAAAAATTAAATAATTTCGAAAATTCTTTTATGTTTTAAATTAGTTTAAGAGTTTTCTCGGAAAAACTAAGTATGCAATAAAATTTCAAAGCTATACGTCAATCTAGAAGAAAAAAATATTGAAAATCGTTCGAACAGTTTTTTTTTTTAAAAGGTTATTTTTGAAAAACTTTTTCAAAAAATATTTTGAAATTTATTTGAGTATGCAAATACATATATGGCAATCTGTAGTTTACATTTGAAAAATAATTAAAAAAAATCAATGTGCCCGTTTCCAACATATGTACATATTTCGAAAACCAAAATTTTTTTTGAAAAAATTATAAAAAATCAAAAAAAAAAGTTTTTGAAAATTTTGAAGTGCTATATTAGGTAATAAATTTATGAATGACTTCCTGTGGCCAAAATTGTATTCAAATTGAATGTATAGTTTACGAGAAAATTTGATTTGAAATTACTGGTTCTATGAGAGGTACCGTTATTAGACAAATTTTGAAAAAAAAATTCTAACCAAAAGCTAGATTGTCTTGCAAAAATAGCATTCTGAAAGTTTTATCAAAATCGTTAAAGCCGTTTTTGAGAAAAACAAATTTTTGTCTTCAAGATTGTATGGCAGGTGCCGTTATTTTTGGACCTAGAGCAAAAATAAAAAATTTGTTCCGAGGGACGGCCAAATAAATCCTAAATACCAAATTTGAAGCAAATCGGCCCACCCGTTCAGCCTTCAGAGGCGCGAACAGATAGACAAGCAGACAGACAGACGGACGGAATTCCCAGACCCACTTTTTTCGACTTCTCCATCATCGTTATGTCATGTGTGATTGTTATCTCAAATTTTTTTTTCTGCACGATTCCATAACTTGCTTTATAGTACCTATAATCGCAAGTAAAAAATTCATTGTATGTCTTGTTTTGTTCAAACGGAGCTCCAAGCTTAAAATTGAATGCCACTAACCTCACAGGTCACAGTACATAATTTGTCAATAAAAAGTCTTAACTTTGGGCGTGGCACACGTCTTTTTATCATTGCGCAAGCAGTTATTGAACATCACCCACGCACATACACATAATCAAAAGTAGGGAATACGGCGACAATAAACGGTATTCCTTAATCCCTAAACCTAAGTCTGTGGAGTTCCGAAAAATAGTCCAAGACAAAAAACATGCCCATTGCCTGTCCATTTTCCCCTTTGACGATTGAAAAGGAGAAGTCCTATCAAATAATGGGTGGCCTATTATCTCAACTCTGTCAATACGAAACCACATTATAAAAAGGTAAATGGGACTCGGTTTGTGGCACCCTTAGAAGAGGAGCGTCCACGACAAATATCAGTGAGTTTAACTGACTGCGCACAATGGTGTAGCTGCAGCAGTAGCACGTAGCAATGTCAAAGTTAAATGTACGTAAATCGTATTGCACGGCTACAATGTGAAGTAGTAGCTACAGTATAGAGAGGAACTGAAGTACAAGTTGACTCGATTCCAACTTCACTGCAAAACAACAACAAACCAAAATAGCAGACATGATTTTGTATTCGTTTATGCTGCTTAGTTCATTACTTTTTTTTGACATTAACTTTGACATTGCTACGTGCTACTGCTGCAGCTACACCATTGTGTGCAGCCAGTAATTAGGTCTATAGTAAAGCATAGAGAGTCTTCGGGCCACGCCAATAAACGGTGGTCCTCGACTTATACCATAATCCGCAATCAACTCCGAAGAACAGCGAAGTGAAAAGCTGACAAGCTGTCTCTATAGTACCAAAACTATGAGATTTCTGTCCGATAAACAGAGTGTGAATTATAAGAAAAAAAAATTAAAAATTACCTTTCAATAATTTTCGTTTTGATGTTCTGCTGCTGCTGCTACTGGCGTTTGGAGGTGAAAACAGATGGTGATCCAAATCAGTAGTGAAGTGCATCGGTGTAGTGATGGTTTCTTCAGTAGAGGGCAGCTGTGTATTCAAACCATCGGCGCGGCGTCGGATAAACATCCCTCCGACCGTAATATCAAGATGAACTTGTGTATGTATGTACGACCAAACAAATTAATATCACTTCGAAAAGGCTTTCATAATTTTTAAATCGAAAAAAAAAACTTTTCAGTGCTGTTGTTACGAACTGTCGAAATTCTTGTAAGTTTTTTAATTAAAATAACTTTTTCGTAGTAATTAATAGAACATACTTTTATATTTGGTCCATCCAACCCCACATTATGTGGTTCATCCAACCCCATACCAAGTTTCATACGAGTAATTTGATTCAGATATTATTTTTAAATTTTCTATACATACTCACTAACTTCGACTAAAAGCATAAACAGACAATCCAAAACTTTTTCCGTCCATCATCAGCTTTGGTTAAAACATACCAACTACAGCTACAAAAAAAATGAATCTCCAACTAACATGATAGCGTGATGATATCGAGTTGAAATGTACGCTCTCGCTGAACATGTGAACAAAAACCACAGAACTACTCTATAGAATTCGGTTGTGCAAAGTTTTTTTTTCCTGTTTTATATCCTGTTTTGCCGCAAAAGTTTGGACGAAAATCCATTAGAGTTATTGAATCCAACATCGAAAGTTTTCAGTTGTCATGCATCCTTAAACCGAACTGACTGAAGTATGTCAGCAACGAACATCGAGTGTATTACTATCCTATAGATCGTATATGAACTGGGATGAGTCAGTTTAAAAAAAAAAAAAAAAAAAAAAAAAAAAAAAAACTATAGCTTGTTATTTATAATGTGTTTATTATATATTTTATATAATGTGTTGTGTGTGCATGTGTATGTACTTGCTATACTCACATCACATTGCAAACGATTCATTAAAGGATTCATTAACCTAATTTTGCGTTGCATCCTGTTGGCTCCCATTTTCGATTATCGCTTTATCCCAAAGCTCATCAGATTATGCTTGGAAAATGGGTAAAACTGCAATCTGATGGGGTGTCGGTGTCGTCGGTCGTTGTCAGTGTCGGTGTGTGATTTGTGACGAGCGCTCTAGGCTTTGTTTCGTATAAACCATAATTTTTTTTTTCGTACATCCATTCAACTCTTTAATGAGATCATTCTGAAAGATGTGGCATTATGTATCATGACTATGACGATGATGACGATGAAGAGGTAAAAGTGTAACTTTCCACAAGTTCTTGGTATTTAAATGACGACGATGTCCTTAGGGAAAATCTACCAAAGGACGTGAATATTGTTTTACCTACCACAGACGGCGATGGATACTTACCTTAACATGCTGTTGCAGCAGCCCTTTGCTATTTATGTGTGTATCTACTTTAGTTGTTGTTGTTGTTGGTGTTGCTGTTGGAGAAGGAGAAAAGTTTATGAAGTGGTAACAACGACAAAAGCCTTTTCACGCGAGTGACGTCAATGGTCCTTAAGGGAGTCTGATAAAATTTTTCATCAGAATGCAGAAGGTAACGCGAAAGAATGACTTACGAGTATGACTCCTGCGAGAGCAATTTTCGTCCTTTACAAGGAAAAGTGTAAATTAGTTTTGAAGTTGGAATATTATTTTGTTAATAAACTTTTTAAATAGTTTGTTGCATTTTTGTATTAGTCAATTTAACAACGAGAGCATTTGAACATGGCAAGAGGAAATAATTATTCAAGTTAATCTTGTAAAAAGGGTTGTCAAGAGGGTCACATAGTCAATTAGGGGATTCCCCTATTTATGATGTTAGGTAAACATTTTCTTCTTGCTTTCTGGAAGCTGATGCTATTGGCAGCAACATCTTAACTCTTTTTGCAGATTATAAGGCTGAAGTCAGATCCCTCCATTTCTTTCTGTTCGCAAGGCGATACCTCAACCGCTTTTAAAACAATTATCATCGAGGATTTCTTTGGTGATCCAAAACGCTTTTCAATAAGAGGATCCCATTCAAGGCACTATGGCTTGCTATTTTGTCATCAAGCTTTATCAATGTATGGTCAATCCAGAGCCACTTTATCTGCTTGATGTCAATATCAACTTTTGTTTGTCCAGTCCTTAGCCACAGATAACCGTTTACAGAGCGTGCAGTTCTTGACATATTGGCTGAGCATTTTCAGGCTGATTTCACTGTGGTTTCGAAGTGTTTCAACCTTCAATTTAGCATGACGCGGTGTTTTTCTTGAGTCAGGGAAAGGATTCTGAATGAACAGTTGCGGAAGTCCAGGTCTGTTCCACCGTCAAGTGAAATATAGCTATCTAGATAATTAAGCTGAATGACCTCCTCTATTGGCTCCTTTATAAATAAGCTGCTCAATTTAGAACCAAGAGATCGATTTTCCTTACTCACCCTTGTCTTACCTCTTCGTACAGCGTCTTGTGCTGAAGAAGAGAACAAAAAGCGACGGAACTACCCGTTTTTTTAAAGAAGGAAAGACTCGAGAGGATCCTCAAGTCGAAGGCAGAAAAGAAGGCTGGGAGGAAGAAGTGAATTTGACTATTTTTTGTCAACCCTCTTTTTTTTAACGCCGTTAAAATACTCTGTCCAACATAAATTGACAGTAAACGTCTTATGGGGAAGCATTTTCAAAATAAGTAGCGTGCCATATTTTTCTACCATACTAAATTGAAAGAAACCCCTCACAAAATCTGTTTACCCGCCACAGAATCTCGAATTGCATCTGATTTGATAAAATAAAGTAAATGAAAATTTCCATCTAAAAAAAGGACGGTAACCCTACAAATAAAATGTTTTCAGATTTTTGCTAATTTGAAATGCTTACTGCGGAAACCCTGTTGAAGCTTTTATTAGAATAGCACCAAATAATAGCACCAAAAGAGTGCGAATGAGTGGCAAACATCCTTACCTTTCTTGTACTGCCTATTTATGTTGGACAGTGTATAGTAGCTCGCATGGCTATCCCAAACAGTTTACAATTAAGAATCAAATTTTGTTCCTAAAGCAATCCCGCGTTGGGCGCCATCCGAAGTTAACTTTAAATGCACTAAGAATTTCAAAGGTCATATTAAGCCATATTTTTGAATGTATTCAAATTGTCAAATTGAAGGAAGGGGAATATATTGCTTGAGTTCGTTCGAAGTTTCATGTTTATTTATATTAAAAACTTTATTTCTATTTTAATATCTAGAAGACAAACCTTTTGCACTAGACACATTGGAAACAAAAAATATTTTCAAAAACTCGAAGAGTTTTTACATTCCAATCAAGTGCCTCCTTCCAATTTGTAGCTCAAAAACTTTTAACTCAATTCCTTCCAAGCAATCAACTTCATCTAACACACCATCACCGTCTACTAGGATATCTTTAAAATACATCCTATAGCAAAGCAAACTGTAGTATACACGGTTGCTTACTTTTGAGTGTACCAAATGATTCCACTAACACATTCACCAGAGACTACAATTTCGTGTTTAGGGTTATCCTTGTAACAGAAGAAATTTGTTCCAATTTATTTTCGTTAAGAACTAAATACAACTTTAAAAACCATAGAAAGTTTTGGGTTTAAGGCAATCCTTCCATGTACATATTTATGTAGGTGTTGTATGGCAATGTTGAATATAATTTTGAATTTAGTTTTAATTTGAATAATAAATAACCTCAAACATATAAGCAAGCAATATGTTTCAATTATAAAGGGTGTTTTTTTATAGAGTTATAGACTATTTAATAAATAAAACGAAGTTACATATTTCCTGCCGCCCCCTCTGCCTTCCGGCCACCAGTGAGGCTAGAGCCAAATAATAACCACCACCGACCGCCCGCCGCCACTGACCGCCACCATAGATTCATATAATGAATAATAGAATCACCATCACGAGACGTAACGCCAACACTGTATTCTATTGAGGCAATTCCGCTTAGCCCCCCCCCCCCACCACGCACCGCTAATTTGGACTGCCGCCTCCCGAGTACCTAAACCAGAGGAGCAGTCAATTAAAGTCATCACTCAAAAAGATTTACACATTTGCACTTTTGACTTTATAATTCACAGTCTCTCCTTTCAGTGAAATTCCATAAGTAGAAGTGAAATTTGCATGGAAAATCAGACTCGATCTCCCAGCCATTGGTAGAAGTTCTATTGCAAATAGAAAACCGGGATTAGAGGTCTCAACCGAAGGTACGCTGCGGGGAATACCAGCAGAAGCCTCACCAAGTTTTGAAGCAAAAGTTTTTTGTCAGCTTTCCACTTCGCTGTTGGTCGCAGTGGATCACTGGCCGGCATTAGACCAATCGTTTACTGTCGTGGATCCCTTCCTTTTTAGAGGAATCTCTTCAGACCTAGTTTTAAGGAATCGTTTGTTGTCGTGGACAGTTTCTCGGAACTCCACAGACCTAGTATCTAAGGTATCATAAGAATATTAAATAGTAATCTTTTATTTTAAGATTATCATAAGGAATATGAAATAATCTGTAATCAGTTTTCTGGATGTAACGGCGGGCGGGCGTCTTGACAATGGCTTCAGGATTATCTACACTCCAAATCAGGCTGTTTTGCTTATTGACGGAGCTTCATCGCTGAAAAAAATTTCTTGTGAAAATCGGGCTACACAACAATCTCGTTCACATTCACCATAAATTTGCACAATTCACATGAGTTGTTCAGGCGTCAGTCGATTCATGATAAATTAGCAAACAAAACTAAAGATAAATCACATGGCAGATGATAAAATGGTTGTCAATGAGAACATCCTTTGAATATAGAACAACGTCTGTATTTTGACAATATGAAAAGATTTTGTTTTAAACATTTTGAAATAAAAATGTCTACTTCTTTGAGTAGAAAACATGTGCATAGATCAACAATCAGTTGTATAATTACACGACGTTTTACAGCTTTAATTAAAAAATAATGCTGTGATACTTCAGGGCACGATGCAGTTTATTTACTTCCAGTAGCGTAGCCAGAGGGGCGGACTGTTCCGGGTAAATCGTAAAAAAAATAAAACTTCGTTAAAGTACTTGGTACTCAACAGCAAACGTTTCTTGTGTAATATTTTTCGGAAAAGTAGAGACGATTATTAGTTTTTGTGACTGCTTCTACTAGCCGCTGGGAAGCGCTTCTTAAACCTTGCAAATTATCCATTAAACGGCTCTCGACAATGCGTTCGGGTGGTCATCATGCTGCAGTAAAAGTATTGGAAGAAAATGTTGATGATTTGCGACTACACTTGAGAAAATATGCGATTTGAAAATTTGGAGAAAAACAAAAGGTGCAGAACCTTGTTCCTTGTTCCTCCGGTGAGTGCCTTCACATTTCTTTGCTTTCTTTTGTTTTTGAATGATAAACTTGGAGAAGTACAGAACTCACGCTGAGAGCTGAACTTCAAAAAGATTGCTTAATATGTTTGACCGGTTCAGTAGTGAACTCAGAACAATAAAGTCAGTTCAAGGTCGGTTCAAGATGTAGCTTCATTGTTTGAGGTTGTGCAGACGAATACTTTGATGTTCTCCTACATCGAAGAGTTGAAATTAGCCGCATAAAAGCTTATCAATTTTTTGATTGATTATCAGAAACAGAATTTGTCTTAGAGATGCTAAGATTAAGAAGATATTTAAAAGCTGCCAATATTCCTGTTTTAATATGGGACATTGTGAAATTTATATTGAAATGCGATTTTATGGTTGCACCTAAGTTTGTAATCAGTTGTTTCGTGTAAAAGGAGTTTCAGCAAAACTAATTGTAAACTACTTGCGGACGACAATGACATAAACTAGACTTGAAAATCTTGGTATTTTAAAATATAGAATTTAAAGAAGTGATAAGATTTTGCAGCTATCAGAGCTAGAAAGAAGCAGATTGCAGTGCTTCAATCACAGACACGCAATACAGAGCAACAAATCTTAATGGTTTTTCTCTTTGTCAACAAGCTTGATGTGCATTTTATTATGAGAATGTGAAAGCTCTCCCTTAAGCTCACCCGTGCATTTTAAATGGGAACCAATAAACGAAAAAATAAAATGCACAGGCAGAGATAAACATATACCGTGCTGAAGAAAATATTTTAAGGGTGTTTAAGGCAAGAGGAGTACGAGTTGACTGTCTGTAGGTATTGTAGCTGTATGTCTGTGGTTTCAACATAATATAACATAATAACGTGTAAAGGGTTTTTCAATTGGCTCGGATAGATTTCGGCGTCCTTGCGGTGCAATGTTGTTTTGGTGACATATGTCAAATCTGTTGTTTATTTATTTAGTATATACAGATGCCAAATGACCATGACAAGTAACACCATTGAAAGGCACGTCCAAATGAAAAAGCTTTACTATCATTATGATTTGGAAGAGGACCCTAATTTTGGATAGAAATCATCTTTAGCCAGGAAGCACATTTTCGAATGAATGGGTGTGTTCACGAGGGAAATATTGTCGTTTATGGGACGACACCAACAGAAAATAGTTCCCGTTTGATTTGGATATTGGGCCGGCAGGCAAAACCTATTTTTTCGAAAACGACGTTGGTCACCTTCAATGGCGATCTATCCAGAACTTTGATAACCAATTTCTTATCGCAACGCGGGATGGAGCAATGACGTCGGCCATTTTGGCTCCTTTTTTTTAGACCATCAATAGAGTTCAAGAGTGCGAAAGATTTAATTTTCATAAATTTGGCGTATTTTTTGGAATATTTTAATTTGATAAAGTTTTTGGATAAAAAATTGTGAACTAGTCTCAAAGATGAGGGCGAGAAAAATTAATCAAACGATCGAAAAACTAAGAACGATATTTTGTGGTATTCGTATTGTTTCTTGTTATATATTGTCTTATAAAGTTTTTAGGCCTAGTTGGCCATAAGATTTACCTTTAGACCTTTGCATTATTCTTTTAAATATTTTCGGGAACTTTCTTTTGTTCATATTATTTCTTTTCTTTTTTTTTTTTTTGACATCGGTGTTGGTTATTTTGGGACAACATCTAAGTACAGAGACTAATAGAAACACTGATAAAATTATATCACTAATTAGAAATAAGTGTTCTTTCAATAATTTTGAAGTTTACTACTTCACAACTGGTTAAAGTAGTCTCTCCAGATGGATAACATCGCATGCGTTTCTACTATGTCTATGGTGTTTCCATCCTTATCATTGCAGGGCGGGCCTAAGGTGGCTTATGAAACCTGATTTCACTCTTCTGTAGAAGTTTCGCACAAAAACATCTCTGTATCTGCTCGAATTGGCGCTGCTAGTGTTCTTTCTAACTTGATAACACTTGTCCTTAAATGAAGAACTGTATTACATAAATCTCATTAAAAAACGCTTGAGTGTGTACAGATCCTAAATAAGATTAATTTTTTTTTAAGAAACAACATTTTGAAAACATTTCTGAACCAAAATCCTTTTCATGCTCCCGTAGTCTGGCTGTAAACTTATTATGTTAATAAGGTCAACTATTAAACCCTGGTGAACCATTCAAGGAATCATACTCTGAACTCAAGCACAACATAAAAGCCAGTTTTGTGCTTGAGTCAACTCTCTCAAGTAACCAAGGAACCTATTTCGAACCGTTTCCACGTAAACTTACCATGTAAGCCAAACAAAATTTAATTATTTGAACTATTAGAGTGTATATTTATTCGGCTGCGCGCCCACCGCAAAATGTCCTTTTTAACATTCCTGTGAAAAGCTAAAAAAAAAAATATTTAAATATACAAAGCTATCCTTTGTTTGTCATCTCTTGAATATTATCCTCGTTAGAGGTACAGCGATTTCATGTTCTTAATATCCAGAGAAAACCATTAACAAACGAAAAAAAAAACACCCTGAAACTGTTTACTTGAATGCGGACGAAACCTATACACACAAAAACACAAACACAACCTCAACCACAACAGTCAGAGTTTTATCCTTTTTTGCCATAAAAAAAAGGATTAAATTAGATGGACCTTTTTTTATTTAGATTATTATTTTTAAAAACTCTTGTACGTATGTCGTTTTCGCCTAGCAATGGAACGGGTACCTATCTACTTTTTTCGGTGCCCGTGGCAAACGATTCGTATGTATACGACGGACGCATTGCTCTTCATATAGAATTAGCTCTAGATCTGTACATAAAAAAGACTGAAAAAAAAGGACTACGACGCCATACCTGAACGGTTGTGTGCTGTTGTGTAAATTGGGACATTTTCCTTCGAGCTTTTGGCAGTTTGCGCGTCGTCGTCGTCCTCGTATGTAGGTTGGTGTGCAATTTCGCACCGGGAAAGATGTGAGAAAATTAAAATATGCATGTGAACACATCCAATTTAAAAAAAAAAAAAAAAAAAAAAACAATCTACTAACTCCTGTATCCTGGATGTGTATGTTTGTTGCATGCATAAAAGCAACTCCTTAGCAAGGATGTAGGTGCTTGCTTTTCTCTCGTTCGTATGTGAATATTTTGTTTGTCAAAAAAAAAAAAAACCCTTTGTCCTTTTTGAATTAAATTTTCTGAGAGCATCACGATGTTTCTGCGCGATGTTAAGTACACTTTAATCCATATTCACTAAATGTGCCAACTGCCAAGCCCCAAGACCAGATGGAACATTTTGCAAACCTACTTTTATATGACTGTGACTGTCTTGTCTATCGATATTATTTCATAAACTATGCAAAAGTCCTTGAATTGTAATTAAATTCGCATTCTGTCTTTTTTTTATTATTGAAAGAGCCACCCAGAAACTAGGCCATCAACAATTCAAACACAGAAGGTCAGGTGGCTTTGTGTGTATGTGTGTGTATCCACCTACATTCTATTTTATTTTCTTGTAGACGGAATTCTATTTTTTTCTTCCATAAATAAATCTTGATTTATCTGAAGTTTGTCTCCTTGAAGGACGATGATGTTCATCTTATTGTTAGAATTTTTTTTTCTTTTCTTAAATCAATTCTTTTCTATATTTCCGAGTGAGGACAGGCGCATAATAAAAATTGAAAGAAAATGTCAATTCCAAATGGGTTTTGTCGTGCCTAGCAATCGTTGGAAAGTGGATTAAGAATATAATTTCCTTTGACATGATAAAAGGACGAATTAAATTCATAATGTGACACAGTCTATACCAAATAAAATGATACATTTCATAAGTGCTCGATCTTAACATGGAAAAGGTTATCCTTGCTCTATCTGCTTACATACATACACACATTCTTTAAAGTGCCATATTTAATCATTGACAATATTTTAGGTTAGGTTCCAGGGATATAAGTACATAATTGGAAATATAAGGCAACGGAGCGGGTAGTGCTTCCGAATATCCCTTTTAACAAAAACAATCTCAAAACAAAGTCAATTTTACAAGTTACTTTCCATCTCTCCATTTTCAACCATCTTTGGTCTAATCCTAGAACTGTTCAGGAATAAAAGTAGATAGCTTTTCAACCTAGCTAAATGTTGTAAATAACTCACACATTTGCTCTCTCCGCCCCTATCGCCACTAAGACTTCCTACAATAATCTTTGGGTATGGAATGGAATCCCCATCACGTAACGCAATAAACACTACTGCATTCTTCTAAAGCAATTCCGGACTCCCCTCCACCCCACACTGCTGATTTGGAATGCCATCATCCACTTCCAAATACCTATACCAGCGAAATGGCAAAAACATTTAACATGCAAGAAAAATTACACTTTTACAAGAATTTTTAACTTTTGGTGCTATAATTCGCATTTCCTTTTTGCAGAAATATTCCATAAGTAGAATTACAATTTGTTTGTAAAATCAGACTCGACCTCGACCTCGACCTCCCTACCATTGGAAGAAGATTCTATTATAAATAGAGTACCAGGAATAGAGATCTCACGAAGGTGTGATGCGGGGAATACCAGCAGAAACCTCATCAAGTTTTTAAGCAAAAGCTTTTTGTCAGCTTTTCACTTTACTGTTGGTTGCAGTGCATCGCTGAATAGAGCGCTCCCTTTTCAGATGAATTTCTACAGACCACAATTTATTGTCGCAAGGTTGCTGCACCTGTAAGCTTCACCACACACCGCGATTTATTGTCGTGGATAAAACTCTAAAGACCTAGTTTTAGGGAAACGTTTATTATCGTAGACTGTTTCTCGGAACTCCACGGACCTAGTATTTAATGAATTGAATTGCCGTTTTAAGTTAATCAGTAAGTATGTGAAATAACTTTAAAATTCCACAACTTAAAAATCCATCTTTTAAAGGACCACCACCAGAGTTGGCTGGACTGTCACTTTTTAGAAAAAACTACATTTGTTACGTCTGCTACGTAGTTTATGTCGTTTATGTAGTTAAATGTAGTTTATGTAGCAGATGTAGTTTGAACTGTCAAATTATGGGTCAGCTGTCACCTGTCAGTTTTATTACGATCAGAGTTGGCTGAACTGTCTACGATTTTACAGTTTGCAAAGCAAATCATTTGTTGAATCTTGATTCTTGTTTGGTCTGCTTAAGTGTTTGCAAAAAAAACGAAAAAGAAGTTTTTAAATTAAAAATAAAAATAATGCATGGTCGAAAACTGCACAACTATTGGGTAGAATGTTGAAAAATACCACAATGTCAAGGCTTCAGGCGCACAGGTACAAGATTTTATGATTGTGGATTGTGGTACAATTACAATATAAAACTATTTACCTTCACTTGTTTTTAGAAAAATTTGCTACCGAAAAGCGCAAAATGTAACAAATGTACCTACATACATTATTTTAAATTAAAAATTCTTAAATCTCGTTGTTCGTTTGTTGATTGATTCTTGAATCAACCAAGTTGAAGTCTTATCTTGATTCATCAATTATTCCAATTTTTTATATTTACTACGTGTATGTAGCAAACGTAAAAAATTGTAGTAAATATAGCGTGTAGTTTATTGAATTAACTACATGTAGTTAATGATGTAGTAAATGTAGTGTAGTTAATTCGGCCAACCCTGACCACCACTACTATCTTACTTTGAGTGGGAGAGAATGAGAAAGGCCATAATAGACCTCTTTTCTTGCAAAACTGCCATTGGGAACAAGTGTGGCATATCTTCACACATTACCCTTGGCTTAACACAACTATTGTCAGACCGATGTGATGCTTACTTAAGAAGTGACATTTTCAACAAAAAAAGGAACCGAGTCTAGCCGATTGTCCCAGATCCAGCTCTCTCTCTTGGATTAATACGGATCAATGTCAACTCACTCCGACTAAACCACCCCAGCCGATCTTCGATGACAGCTTATAGTCATAATCGAAATCAACTTGAGACGAAGAGGTTTTCTTGAAACATGATTTAGTTCATTTCTGTACTGATGGCTCAAAAATAGAAAGTGAGGTTTTTGGATGGCCGGCGTTGACTCAGTCTAACTTAGTTATGAATCCCTCCAAGCGGAAATTTTGGCGATCAAGCAAGTCTTATTTCGCTCAAGAATAACGTATATCCAAATCGGATATCATCATCTTCCAAGGCAGCTGAGCAGTTCATTAGATAAATGTTTGTAAACTTCATTACTTGTATGGGTTGGGTACACACGCCACAAAACTCAAAACCATTTTTGAAGAAGCAACATGAATGAATCAGAAGAAATGAAGGGAGCAACAACATATCTTACACCCTCTCTGCTCATTGCTCTGCGCTCTCCCAAAGGAGCTAATTACCTCCACTCAAGTGAATTTTGTAGACTGCACTGCACTTTCATGATTATCTCGAAAGCTTAAATCTCTTCCCTATCTCTTTATTGAAAGCTTAAAATGTAATCAGCCGTTTTCTTGACTTAGGTTTGTAGGTGCATGTGGGGTTGCCCGCAAAGCAACCGGAGATTCTAATGAACTCAGTGGCTTATTCGAAACGTGGCCAAGCTTGTTGAAGAAGTATTCTTCGAAGTATTTTGTCTTCGTGGTCTGTGCCAGGCTGGAGCACACATAGAATAAGTTAAATAAGCATTAACTCCTATAAAAAATCTTTCCAAATTGAAAACCAATTGTTTTATTCATTTACCGAGTGTAGGTGGCAATAGTTCTGAAGACTCTTAAATGGCAAATACATGTAGGTAACTAACCAATCGCTATGGATCAGAATGATCCATTCGGTTTGGAGATAAACAACACGACGAACTAAAGTCCTACAATACTACTGTAGTGGATAACCTTCCTGCCGAACTCTTCAAAGCAGCGAAAGATGTTATGGTGCGGAGCATACACCAACTCATCTGTACAATGTGGTTGGCTGAAAGTATGCCTTACGATCCACTCTGAACTGCCCCATTTACAGAGGTATCGTATAAATCTCCTAAATGTCACCTATAAAATCTTGTCGGCCATTCTGTGTGCGGCTGCGGAGTGAACGTCTGAACCCTTTTGAGAGTGAACTCATTGGCTCCAAATAATAATGATATTTGTCACAACAGCTCCAAGCGGGGCCAGGGCCTGTGACTTACGCTCTCAACCATTCTTGTGTGTGCGTTGATATTCTGCAAGAATGGAAGGGACCTACGATTTACCGCCGAATCCGAACGGCTAACAGAGAAGCACTTCCCATGACAAGATGTACTCTTGGAGAATTTGTCATTTCCTCGCAAGAGGCAGTATCCCACTAACACTAACCACTACGCCACGGAGTACTACTCATTCGCCCCTATCAATGTGGTTTCAGGCCAGGTAAGTCAACCAACGACCAACCTTAAAAAAAAGCCCCAAGAATTCCAGATCGATATTCACCACCTCTTTATCGACAACGTCACGATCGATGGACTTAGTCTATTTGGGTTCCATTAAACCTCTCAAATAATATCAGTGAAGAAATCAGTCGAAGAATCGCTGTTTCTTCGGGCTTGGAAGGCACCTTAGAAGCAAAGCCCTCTCTCAACGTACCAATTAGACACTATGCAAGATTCTTCGATAGATATACAGTCCCGTGTATGTGTCAATGGAGTGTGTGATGGAGAAAGATTTAACCACGAAATGTAGGACATTGACCTGGTCAAAAAAAGTGACAATAAAGAGGCTTAGATGGTTGGGAAACGCACCAGCCCGCCGCCGAGTCTTCAAATCCAATCCTAAAAAATCGAAATCACTAGAAACTGCAATAAAAATCCATTTTATTTTTTAATAACTGCATTCTTCATAGATACAAGTTCGTATACTTGACTCAAATTTAATTTCAAATACTTTCCTCCCACCCGCCGGCACCCGCCCACAACAACTTATGGCTTATATTCTCATAAAAACACTCAACATCAGAGCGTAATATTGCTCGCATTAAACAATAATTTCAAATCGAAATTCGAACTTGCCTTAAGCCATTCCATGTCAAAGAGATCCTTGATCTAAATATTAGTGCCACTTTTAGATTTAACTCAAGACTTCCATATTTTATAGTATAGTAACACGCTATACAGAGCTGCACAAACAAAATTGAAAACACCCACAAGCGCAATTGTGTCACATCCATTTTGCGTCTTGTGCCTGTGATGTGTTTGTGCGAAGCAGAAAAAAAAAATATATTTCTCATAATAGTCGCAAATATCCTTGCAACAACCAAAAGCAGAACCAGCAACAGTACAGGAGTAAAGAGAGTAGTTTTGTTGGTACCCATACTGTTCGAGCAACGAACCACTTCGACCATGAACTACTTTATTTTCCGTAGAATGGAACTCTGTAAACGTGATTGCATGAATTATACAAAAAAAAAAAGTAAAACAAAAAAAAACCCAATATTAATACATGTGGTACACGCTCCTCGCATACAGCACTCTTGGAACAATAACCAAAGGTCAAAAAGTGTGGAGGAAAAACATACGAGTATATCGCGGAGCATCTTTCGCATGCACACTTTCATTGCCAAGCAAACTAATCCTGGAACTCTTTACCAAGGATTCTGTTTAGAATCAAGTGCTAGAGAAAACCACTTGAAAGGTCAAAGGATATTATAAATTTTGCATGCAAGCGTATAGTCGTCGTCCCCGATGCAAACATACATACATACGAGTATATGGGCATACATTCAAGAAATTAAAACCGAGCAAATAAAAGAAAAGACAATCCTTTTCGTGCATATTTACGATTCAGAGAGATCCTTTATTGTGTGATGACAACAAAGGAAGGAAAACTAGGAGCACTTTCAAATTCAAGACGACACATATGCTAGTATAATTTTTCACAATACTTTTGCATTTATCTTTCCTTATGTTATCCTTATCACTTTGGAACCGTGAGGCAGAAAGCTTGAAATGTGACACATTTTACAATTCACAACAATCCAATGTGGTGTGCACTGTGCAGTGTGCATCAGCACTCATTCCTTGATGTGGCTGATGCTATGCATTTCAAAGGGGACCAGAACCAACCTTTTGGGTCATACAAAAGGCTGGCTGAAAAATAGGCCAAAACCAATTAGCTTCTGGGCATTTTTTGTTTGTTTTTGTTCTTTTGTCTGTGATTGTGACTCTGCTCTGGCTCTGGCTCTGGGTTGTTGGCTATTTAGGACCGAACCATCTGAATTCAACTCTACAAAAATTGTAACAAGATTATAATTACAAACCGGAGCATACGGAAGAATGGGTAAAGGACACCTCTTTTCATCTTTTCATGGGGGACAATACATGGCTCCTAGCAAAAAGAGAAATAAATACACGGCTGACCTAGAACAATATCGTACACAGAGTGGGCTTGATTCTGTGTTTGCCCTTCTGGCTTCTTTGTACAGAATAACACAGAGTAGAGTAGTTAGGTAAGGTATAGGTAGGTATAGGTACTCCTTTCTGAGCTAAGGATACGATGCTGAAATCCTGGTTAAAGTGTAATAGTTTTCATATTTTCTAAGCGACCGACGAAAGGACTCTCCTCCAGCTAGTGATATGCGGGTGTATTTGTTTTAATTTTTTCCATGTTCTGTACATCTATAGTAGGTATACTCTTAGGTATTTGAATGTGTGTGATGGTGCTTGTGCTGCAAAGCCAGGCGTCCTTGACCGTGACCCTGTAAATGCAATCGCAATGATATTTTCTCTGTTTTCATTTCCCTGTCGACAGCAGCGCTCTGTTCTGTTCGTCGTTGTACTCCTCTTCCTCCTCTTCTACGGCCATCTTCTTTCTATTTGACGTAGCTGTCATTGCATTTCACATCTGGGTGGATGCCAGTATGGCCGTCGTCATCGGCGCGTCGTTGGAGTCGTCGTCGTGCAATTTCAATTGTGGAGATTTATATTTTGCAAACGATTCTAAAATGGTGTGAGATACTGTTGATGGTTGGTAATTGCTGAGCTTTTAAGATTTTAATTATAGGCAAACAAATTCCCATATATTATTTTTATTTTGTTAAATGTGACAAACAGAAAAAAAAAATTTAAATGGATGAATGATGGAGAACCTGCATCTGGAAAATAAGCATTATAAAGAGATGGAGAGAACGACGTTATTATCTTGGTTCTTAGTCTTGGTCCAGGAGTGGATAGCGGATCCCCATTAAAGCACGTGGAGAATTTTAAATGACGTATGAGAATTGGAATTGCGTCATACCTACTCATAATGTTGAAGCCAGCATGCTCCGTTTGCATAACTTAGTTGGGTAAAGTGCCTCATGTTTTCACGTAGCACACATACCTATTAAATTGTATCTAAAGGGGAAATTAAATTGGTTTTTGTAATTTTGCGCGTTTTTGGTTTTGTTTGTTCATTAATGAAAGTATCTTGTTTCTTTTTATAATGCTGGCATATGAAGCGGGGGGGAAAGGTTTAAGCTTTTGTTCAAATTGATGCTTACATGCAAACTGGTCAACATTTACATAAATTCTCTAGTACCTAAATGAAGGGTTCGCAATTTCCTTCTTGAGTAAAAATTTTCTAAAAGTATGGGTCCTAACAGCCCTGTTAGTATAGGTCCATATTTTTTATTTTTCGTTAAATATTCCGCTTGAATGTGGTCTTTATCCACAAAGTATTTAAATATTTCCTATTCATTATAACGAGTTTTGTAATTCATTGCAGGAGTTGAATTTATGCTTTACAAACTATGCATATAGTATTATTATGGAGCACTGATTTCTGTTGCAATTGCTGCATGATAGGTGCCGCTGCTATCTTATCTGTGTTTTATAGATAAGGTTTTTGGTCTACCAGAGGGCAGCACAGTCAAATGCCACTATGAGAGTACTATAGGTAAAGGTAACGTTAAGGTGGCTGTCAGCTAGTCTTTAAGCAGGGCATGGCCATGGTCAGCCATTTAGTGGTTTCTTTTAAGGCGTTAGGTCTTATTGCCCAAAACCATAACGCCCAAATCAATAATGTCATAACGCCCAAATTGTTGTGTAAGGGTTTTGTTGTTGTAAAATGTACCGAAGTTTGGGCGAATTGACATAGGTAGTGGGCATTTTGACATTTCTTTAGTGTTAAACGGTGTTGGTCTTATTGCCCAAAAAAAAAAAAAAAACATCCCAACCACAAAATGTCATATCGCCCAAAAACTGACTCAAGACCCAAAATCTCTGAAGAAAAGTCGTCGGAAGACCCAAATTGATTGTCATTTCGCCCAAAACTATTTTAAATCCGAGAACGCCCAAATCATGCATTGTCATAACACCCAAAAATATTGTTGTGTTTTAATTTGGGCACTATGACGTACAATTTGGGTATGACGTTTTAAGTGAAATATTTTGGGCGTTATGACATTTTCTTAAATTTGTCATTTTTTTTAAAACTGTACAATTAAAAATTAAAGAGTAAACATTTAGAGTCAAAAGAGGAACAAAAATGAATAGGATTTTGCAAAATGCTTGTGCAAGGTAATGCTATTGAGTTTCGTGATACAATCGCGAGGGGGCGCGGCAGCGGCAGTGGAGGATGTGGCGGTGGTGGCGCGGATGCACGGTACCCCGGGCCGCCCCCTCGCGATTGTATCACGAAACTCAATAGTATAACCTTGCACAAGCATTTTGAAAAATAAAATAAAATAAAATAAAATATATTGTTAAAATGTTTATGGTTAAAATTTTCTGTTTCGTTTTTTTGTTCTTTAACGAATTTGGGCGTTATGACAATTTTTTCTTATCATTTTGGGAGCTGCGTCAGTTTTTGGGCCTTATGACATTTTTTATTTTGGGAGTTATAAGCAAGACCGATAATTGTTAAAGCTTAAAACGGCACTTAATTTGAAATATATGGCATATCGCCCAAAATTTTATTTCAGAGTGCCCAAATCCAAAAATTACAATTCTTTTCAGCAATATGACATTTCGTTATTTGGGCTTTATGACACTTTGAAAATGATTTGGGTGTAGTGTCATTTATTTGGGCTTTCTGTCGCTTTCTAACTTTCAATTTTCAATAAAAGTTCTGTTGATTGGACCTTGTAAGCTAATATTCCGAGATCTTTGTGCAGAATTCTCCTCAGGCTGGTTTGGTGTTTGAAATGTTGTGCTGCTGATATCGATGGCTAGTTAATGCTCTGGTGCAACAGCCACATTTTCGTCTGATGTGCGCACCATGAGCGTCTCAAGGTTCTAGCATACCAGTCACTTTTTGCACAAACTTGTATAGCAGGCGCATTGGTTGCTTTATTTCGGCCAAAACTTCTTTTCAAAAAACGCACTGTTTGAGCTACACACACACAGCACTCACTTTGGAAATAAGTTTTCAATATTTCCCAACGTTGTTCAAGTTTAATAGCGACTAATTTCGTTCCTCAGAAATATGATACTAACTTTCTATCAAGATTTCGAGCGGGAAACAGCTGTCAGTGTCAAAATAAACTATGATTTAAAAAGAAGGCGTTAGGTCTTATCGCCCAAGGTCATAAAGCCCAAATCTAAAAATGTCATATCACCCAAAAACGGCTACGTTAATAAATATAATTGTCGCATCTTGGACTATGCAAACCCGTTATTGTCGAGAAGCCAATGCATCCATAGAGAAAGAAACAATAAATTGTTTAAGGTTAACGCATTTACAGAAGATCGAAAAACGGACAGTTTGATATAGGCGCATTGGATATGGAATTTCCAAGAATCATCCCTAATGCTCCGTTCTGTCTCCATCTCCATAATCATTTCTTCATCTTTATAAGTTTAGTGCCCTCTTGAGGTAATATTTTTTTTGAATGAAGAACTGCGATAGCATGGAAGACATATTTGACGTCGAAAAAATGCCGCGTTATGTTTTGGCGAAGATTCAAAAATTGTTTTTTTTTTCTATTATCTAAATCAAGTGCTTCTGTTACACACTTGTGTCTGCGGGATAGGATCCAGATTCCTTATTCTTTCGTTATATTTTTATAAGCTCCCCCAAAAATCCAGTTACATTCCTTCCCTGGCACAATTTTCCATTAATACTCCAAAAGCTAAGAATTCCCATCACTTTACGTTTTTAGCTGTGAACGCAATTTCAAGTATAGGGACTTATTATTTAGCCGTACTAAGCGAATGTGGAATGCTTCACTGCGGTCGATTTTTTCTTCTCTATACGGTTTTTATAGACATTCCAAACCCATGGGCATCGGTATCTTCTATTCAAATTTCCGCAAGCTCTTAAAAGGGTATTTATGCCGTCTTAAATGCCCGCCGATTATGAAAAGGATCATTCAAATTGCGGTAAATGTCTACAAAATTTAGCCGTTTGAGACATGCGACTTTCCAAATCGTAGAAATCCTTAATATGGGAACGGGCCTAGCAACAATCATTATATTTTTTCTCAGTGCAGGGTTTGAATAAAGTGTTGACAGATTGGCAACCATCTGTCACTCTGCTTTTTTTTCTTTTCAGGCAGTTAGTGGCACTTTCAAATCTTCAGTTGGGTATAAGTATAAGAGAATAAGTGACTCCTAGATTCGTTGGTTGCTGTCATTCAATTTCGTAATCCGAATCAGTATGGGATGCTATGGGTCACTCAATTACTTACATATATGACGTACCCTATTAGTTGATTGAGCAATAGCAGTCCTTTATTTATTCACAAGGAAATATGTCAAAAAAGATAATTTAACCATAGCTCGAGGCAGCTCTTATAGAGAATTAAATATTGGGTTATCTTTCTAAAGTCCTTATGTCCTCGGGGTATCCTAAAAACGTCTACCACACATTTAAATAAATGTATATAAGTTCGTCCTAATCTTCTTCAAGAACATAAGCTAAGGATACCAATATTTCCAAACCACTTTGTATAGCAACAAATAACTGATGCCTAAGCGGCTCGGTGTTCATTTCAAAATCGTCCTCTCACTCTGCTTTGCAATATTAAATAGTCCTTACGCAAGTAATGACCCGAACCATTTTTGTAACCCATATAACCCATTCCCTGCAAACAAAAACTAATATACTTTTCTCTGAAAACTGAAAACTGAAAAGTTATTTGTCATCGCTTGGGATTCAACTTATATTCCAGCCAGTTTATTCTCCCGATTCCCCAAAACATTCCTACCCATCGCAGTCACTTCCTCCCGTATAAAGATGTGGTTAGGAGGATTAAAATATTTTACAAGCACTTTTTTTTTGGGTGTTTGTAGGTTAAGTTTTGAATAAACATCCTTTTATTGAATTGTGTCGCCATTTTAAATTGTTGTTGCTTTTTTATTAATTAAATCTATCCACTGACTCGTGTGTCGCGGTCGTGGTAGCTTCGGTAAATTAAGGAAATTAAATTAAGCACTTGGCCAGATTTGGTTGTGCACAAAATTTTTTGTCGTGAGAATATTTTTTTAATGTATTTATTTGTTGCTTCTTGTGTCCTTGCAGATAACTGGAGCTGCTCAAATTATAATAGGAACTTCTTTGCTCTGGGGACATGTCGGATACTATGGCATCGTACAAAATAAATTGTGGGCACCATCCGCGATTCTCCTAGCATTGGGTCCTTTCACATTTATCTTGTGCTGGATGGGATGTCAAGCGACGAATCAAAAGAAACGTTGCCTCCTAGGAATGGTGAGTATTTTATTATGTATACATAAACACACTCCAGACTCCATCCTCCATCCTTCACCGTCCGAAACGCGCCGGCTTCCATAAATTGAAAAACTCAAATTGGATTGTTTGGGATGGATTTTGTGGAGCAATCCGAGCGAGCAAGAGCAAGACCAACAACAGCTAGATCATTAATTTTGTCATGTTTCCTTACAGTTTAGCGCACTATTAGTGGCTGCAATCTGTGTGCAATTTATTGTATGCGGTTGGGCGCTAGCTATGCGGGAGAATCTACCGACTTCGGTGGAGATTTTCGTTGATGACTCGTTTGTGGATTTCTTGGATAAGTTTTCACGTACTAAAGTGGATAATTTACATCTGTGGAATCGGATGCAATCACAGGTACCTATACACTTAAGCTTTTAAATTAGGACATTTAAACATTTTTTTTTGTTTAGTTACAATGCTGTGGGGTTGATGGACCGTTGGATTATAGACGCTTATCATTGCCATGGTCTTGTTGCTCTCGACCAGAACACGCTTATGAATCTGCTTGTGATACACATTATAAACGGGGCTGCCTTGCTGTGCTTTCGGAACAAATAAAGGTTCGACTGATGTTGGCTTGTTTCGCTGCCGCTGGTATTGCACTTCTCCAGGTAAGTTTTTCACAAGCAACCATTATGTAGTGACTTAGAAACACCGAATATCCTAAACGCTGAGCTGTGCACCCATGTATGTGTAGCTTTAAAAAAAAACTCTTAAAAACAAATCTTTAAAGTCTTCTTCTTTGAAGCCAATGCGGTTGATATTTTTTTTAAAGCTGCACACACATTAAAAATATAATATATAGGCACGCTTACAGCGCTTTGTCGTCTAATTGGTAAAGAACACATTTTTTTTGTTTTCAAAATTTGTATGTAGTTAAGTTTGAGTGGATTTGTGACCCTATAAAATAAACCCCATATAACTCCAAAGTATATCTATCCTTCATAAATAAAAAAGGATATTTTAATTTGATACTTTTTTTTTTTTGTCTTTTGTCCCTTACCTATATAACCAACCCCTTAAATGTTTTTGAGTTAAAGGTTTAAAAATAAATAAAATAGCTTTTAATATCCAGCTTATAAATAAAAAAAATTAATTTAATATTGAGTAGTTCGAAGCATGTCCAGGAATGAAGAGTAATGATTGTTACAGGGGCGAACTTTACAAAGTTGGCCACACTTTATCGTCCCGAATAAAAAAAAGACAGATCCAGTGGCATGAACAAAAAATATCCTTAAATGCATGGTCTGACTTCCGAGCCGGCATTCTTTACCTTGTCGTTATTCAAAGAATGAAGCTCCATCTCCATGTCGCCAATGAGAAGCACAGCGAGTATATCGACTTTTTATATAATCCGTCTTTTGATACCGTCATCAATCATTTTGATTGAAGTTCTGTCTTAGAAAAGACCATCAACTGGGAGTTGTACTTAAACACCTTAAAACATTTTCAAAGAGCTTAGGATAAAAGGAGAAGGTTCATCCAGAAGGAAGATCGACTGTTGCATGACAATGCCCGACGACCCTACATGGCGAGTGTCACTAGTCGTTCGGATGTGATATTTTGAGCCTTCGAGCTATTTGCTTTGTCCGGGACTATCCAGATTATTACCTGTTCACTTCCCTTACGATGCATCGGGTATGGAGGTGGAAAAAATAAAATAACCGATACGTAGGTGAAACTAAGGGAAATGTGAACTTGGTACCACCATTTGTAAAACATATGTATCAAAGAGTAGCTCGGAAAATCATCAGTATATAAAAAAATATATACAAAAATAGTAGTCTTTTTTTCTGGACATGCTTTGGATTCGAATTAAACTTTTAAATATGTAGATTTATGTAGCTTGTGTATTTGCATATTAATTTTCGTATTTAAAGTCCAATCATATAAGTTTTAACCTCGTACCACGGTTAAAGTGGATGGATTTTGATGATCCTTCTAAATTCAGTTTTTAATATTAACCACTTAATTTTTTTCAATCAATGAAACAAACAAATCTAGTGTTTCAAATTTATTTTAAATACAATATGGTTCAAAAAGGTAAAATAATAGTGTAATTATCACTGACGTTAAATTTACATAATTTATACCTTTAAATGATCAATTTAAATTTTTTGGGACTTTCGGGTCGGTAAAGAAGTTTTTTTTTTTGAAGAGGGGATTTAATTTGGTGAGAATTTTAATAAAACCCTGCGACAACAGCAGCTGTTAATTTTTTTCTAACGGGAATGTTTAAGAGATTCCCATTGTATGATTCTCGGTAGATATTGTATGAAATTGACATTTCATTTCGATTAAAAAATCCATCTTGTGTATAGCTATCTTAGAGGCCAGTGTTACCTATAAGGAAAGTATGAATTTCTCTTGATTAGCGTTTATAGCGACCATGAACAATATATCTGTTGAAATTTTGGAAAAAAGAAGCGTTTATCCGCATGCAGCAGTGTATTCAGCTTATAAACATTATTGACTTGATAAATACGCCAAACACAAGACTGAACAAACGTCAAATTCAGAAACGAAGTAGTAGATCTCAATGGAGCCGGAGCCGCAGTCAGGTCCACAAACGCATGACCTGTCAAACCTGTTAAAAATATTTAAATAACAAAAATTCAGTGATACAAACACAATCAAACGGATCCAAGATTTTAGCCCCAAACAGAGTCGGAAGAGTTATTTTATGGTGGATTTACATTGTTCTGCAACGTCTTGATCTGCAAATTTTAGTGAATGAATACACTATATAATACATACTCATTTTTCCTTACTATAATCTTTATAGCTAGGTGAAAGACAAAATGTTGACAGTAGTTGTTGACTTTTGTTGTGTTCAGATGCGATCATGTCAGTTTTGAACATGTTAATTTGAAAATTGGTGTAGAAAGGAGTTAAACTGCTAGCCTGAACAATAGAAATTATAGGAACATCAAGATGAATTACTTCGTCTTCACCATAATCTTGATCTTGATCTCCTATTTAATATAATCTTGATTTACCAACATGTTCTGCATGTTTTATTTTCTGTTAATTTTTACGTCACCATTTCAGAAAAGTGGAGTTTAATCCGAAATTTTTTAGCATGGTAGGTAATAGGATGACGAATTATTAATTGCTTAACAAAAATATTGTTGAAATTTTAATGAGTTAAATACTGTTTACTTTAATGGAAGCCAAAGATAGAATGAAATTTTTTCAAACTAACCAGAGTTCTTTATCATTTGACTGTTAATATCAAAAAAGAGAGAGGAAAAGCCATTATGACAGTTGAATATGGCTTCTGAAGTATAGAAATTACATCGCTTGAGTCTTCTCAAAATGAGAGGAATTTGCAGTAGGTACAAGACTGCATAATAATCAAGTACAATTGTGTTAGGAAAATTTTCAATAATTTACCTGTCCACAAGATATGAGATCAATTGTATGAAATAAAAGAAATTTATTAAGTAAAAACTCATAAAAACTTTATTAATAAAATTATACACTTATACCCATTGTATATATAAACTATAATATTACCACTTGAGGTGCGGCATCTATCGACGAAAAACTAAGCTCTAGAATCCCATGAGAAACAACAACAACAATTAAAATGGTGGAAATTGTTGTTTTTGCTTCCCATGGTATTGTAGTGTGCACTCCAGCCCTCTACATTTTCTCATCCTCATCTGCATTATTCATTCATTGCATTTTCCCATACACTTGACCAGCAACACAAATAGCGTAATATGTATATTTCTCCATATGATATTCCCACAAGCAAGCCTCAATATTTCTCACCATCCAAATTTTCCAAAGTAAGGCATCAAATTACATACCTACAAATTTGTCGTCACTTTATGTCGAGTCCAAAACCAAGCGCCAGCCTAAGCATTCATATTATGAGTAAGGGAAATCCAATTTCCAAAGTCCAAAGCAATGCACTGCTATTGCGGGCACTGAGGGAAATCCCAAACTAAATAAAATGCTGATAGCGCTAGTATAGTTAAATGTTCGATCGCATATCAGCGAGGTGACAAATGACATTTTTGACACTCATTCGTTTGGACTAGAATTTGTATTGCAAAAGAATTGGAATTTGTGATGACTATTGTCATGATAAAAGAATGAGGAAATTCAAGTGGAATTATCAATATGGAAAAGAGTGCATTTTTGACAATTTTTAATAGTTCAAAGTATAAAACTATGTCATTGGGGAAATGCATATGGATAGATAAAAACGAAAGAACATGGTCAATGCAGACCAAAAATTGTATAAATAGAGTTAAATATTTAGTTTTAAGTCAGAGAAATAATCACATCGAAACTCGAAAGGTCGTAGCCTAGCATTGAGACAGCAGGCCTTAGAGTTTAATAAAAGATTTTAAAATACAAACTTACTTTTTTTATAATCAAGTATTTCTCTCCCCGAATTACTCTTCTCCTTAAACGCGAGGAAAGCACGGTAATTTTCGGGTCATTTCATGGTGGCAGCGGTGGGATTTGAAATAATCCTCTACCAATTTTTCATAATTTTGCTAAACCATTACAAGAGGCCTCTCTCTTGATGCGTACTGGGGCTATACACCAGAAAAAAGTTATAAAAAGTTTTAAAAAGTGTTTAGAAGACCTACGAGCGTAAGACCTTGCTAGCTTTAGAGCTTAAGTATTTGGCAGACAGTAGGCAGTGTAAAAAAGACCAGGCCGTAATAATCAACTATAGGGCGTGAAGCTTGCCTGGCGACGTCCACAGAAGACGCAACAACAACAACAAGCAGCAACAAAACAATAAGCGGTACATCGTGGGACACACAAAAAAAAAAAAAAGGGAAACAAACAAACAAATTTTTAAGGTACTTATAATAAACAATTCATATATATATATATATATTAAAGTGTAAAACCGTTTTTCGACAAATTTTTTTTTTAACGCAACAAACATTCTTACACGACACCAAAAAACTTTAGGACTCCAAGCCCTACCTTTTTTCAAACCAAACGTTTTTCCCATAAGAAACAGACCTCCGCCTAAAATGGCAACAAAAATAAGTCTAAGCGACATTAATAATATCGTGCCGGTGTTCGATGGTAACCCGGATGCTTTAAACCGCTTTATCTCTTGCGGAAACACACTTTTTTCTTTCATCACAGATGAAACACAGCACTCACTATTCTTGTCAGTGGTCCAAACAAGACTACAAGGTGCTGCATTTGATTATATCCAATATAAGACCATTCCCAAATGGAAGGATCTTATAGCGGAACTAGAGTCACAATTCAAAGAGACCAAATCAAGACCATCTGCACAAAATGAATTGGTTAGTGCAAAACAAACGCCAAAAGAATCTGTTAAAGATTTTGGAGACCGGGTGGTTAATTTACTTCTCGCTCTCGACGCAGCGACATGTAGCTCCATAGAAGACAAATCTGTTAGAGACTACTTAATTACTGAAAACAGAACTATGGCTATTCGTTGTTTCGAGGACGGACTGAGAAATTTAAATTTAAAATTGCTGGTAAAAGCACACAATGCCACAGATCTAAAAACGGCAATCTCATATGCGATAATTCAATCACCACGTTTGGAGAATGAACCCCAAGTACCAAATTTTAGAAACTTCAATCCCAGGCCCACTTGTTCAACATGTGGAAAACTTGGCCACACCTCCGCTTCTTGTTTCCTTCGAAATGGTCAGAACCGACCACCTATTTGCCAAACCTGTGGTAAAACAGGTCACGTCTCGTCAAGTTGTTACAGGAACAACAATCTCCCCAATTTTGCTCCCCAACAAAATATTAAAAGGGAAGTACACTTCGCTAGGTGTACATATTGCAATGGGATTAATCACTCCCACCATAATTGTAGAACGCGGTTGTCTCATTTAAGAACGAAAAACCAACCTGCACAAAACAACAATCCCTTCCGGGAAGAACGTTTTGACAGGCAACCTTTCTCGAGACATGACACCAGACATCATGTAACGAGACACAATAACGAGGGAAACCTCGATAAAAATTATTCTCAGTCGGAAAACGACTTCACTCGGGAACTGGACAGCGGCAGTTCCTCCCGAGTACTAACAACTGCCGACGTACACCGTACCCCGATATAAATTTTAGCATGGCCGTATCATTCTGCACTGGATACTCAGAGCCGGTGATACGAATCAAAGTCAATGCTAAAGATGCTACATTTTTGATTGACACAGGCGCAGATATAAGCCTGATAAAATCAAAAATAATTTCTTTAGATATAGAAAAAAATAATGTTGACTGTATAATATCAACAATTGCCGGTGATGCTTTCAGTACGTTAGGAAAATCTCCTGCTGTACTAGTGTTCGAAACTGATGAACACACCATTTCCATTAAGAACACTTTTCAAGTTCTTAACAATGAGATTAACCTTCCATTCGATGGAATATTAGGGAATGACTTTTTGAAAAAATATAATTCAAAAATTAATTATGAGAAAAAACAATTAGAGTTAAAAATAAAAAAAGGAGATATGTTTTTGCCCAAAACTGATGTTGAAGACACAACTGAGAAGCGGAATAAAACTGCTACACCTTACGAGGTGGTACCTACGGGTAATACCAGCATAGAAGAAAACGAGGATGCCAATCAAAGGTCAAATAATAGTAAGTTCGTACCAACAAATTTAACATTTGTAACGGGATCTGAATCCGATTGTCTGCGGGCCGGATCAGATAACTTAATATCTAATGACTATAGGCTAGACACCTTAAATAACTTCGATTCCAACTCTCAACAAAACTTCAATCTCAATAATAAAAATAATAAGAAAAAGAACAAAAATAAAAATAACCCAGCAGACAGTAAGACTGAGATCAAAAGAATTTCAGCGGACAGTGAGACTGAGAAAAATTTATATAACCCAGCAGAAAATAAGACTGAGGACAAATTTAAAGAAAATATAAAAAATAATAAAATAATATTAAAATCTCGGGCGCAACAAGTAATAAGTATTCCTTTTCACTCTAATAACAATAACGATATAGTCATAGAAAAACAAGAAATTTCACCTGGTTTATATATAGGCGAAACAGTTACAAAACAAAAAAAATCTAGAATAAAAGTGTTAATAATGAATATCTTAGACTCTGATCAGGAAGTTGAATTAGATAAAATAAAATTTAAATATGATAAACTCGACGATTTCAATATTGTCGATACAAAATATTTTAATAACCCATTAGAAAACAGGCTTAAAAAATTAGAATCACTCTTAGAATTTCAGCATTGTAATCCTGATGAAAGAAAGTCAATTTTAAAAATTTGTCGTGAGTACAACGACCTGTTTTATTTAGAAGGCGATCACCTTACGCATACAAATGCTATGCGTCACAAAATCATAACTAAAGAGGGAAAACCACCCCTCTACACAAGACCTTATAGACTTCCAGATAGCACAAAGCAAGAAATCCATAAGCAGGTAAAGGAAATGCTAGACGATGGAGTAGTACAACCAAGCAATAGTCCATGGAATTCACCTTTACTACTTGTTCCAAAGAAATCTGGACAAGATGGGACCAAAAGATGGAGAGTTGTAGTCGATTTCAGAAAGTTAAATGAACTTACTGTCGGTGATGCTTACCCTCTACCCAACATAACTGATATTTTAGATCAGTTGGGAAGAGCAAAGTATTTCAGTACGCTAGACCTTGCAAAAGGTTTCCATCAAATCCTCATGGATAAAAAGGACAAATCCAAAACAGCTTTTAGTACCCCGTTCGGACATTATGAATACAATCGTATGCCGTTCGGTCTGAAAAACGCTCCTGCTACTTTTCAAAGGCTTATGAATAACGTGCTCATGGGACTCCAAGGTATTGAATGTTTTGTGTACGTAGATGACATAGTCATTTACGGTTATGATCTTAAAGATCACAATACCCGACTCATTAAAGTTTTAAATCGCCTTCGAGAAAACAATCTTAAACTCCAACCGGAGAAATGTCATTTTGTTAGGAAAGAACTAACCTATCTGGGGCATGTCATCTCAGAGGATGGGATTAAACCAAACCCTGAAAAAACTAAGGCTGTGAAAACTTTCCCAGTACCTAAAAAACCCAAAGACATTAAATCTTTCCTAGGTTTCGTCGGATACTACAGAAAGTTTATACCAAATTTTGCTGAACTTGCAAAGCCTTTAACTAGATTATTAAAGAAAAGCGTTCCTTTTCAATGGGATGCCTTTTGTGATGAAGCATTCAGGGCTTTGAAAGAAAAAATTACAAATCCTCCAGTTTTGACATATCCAGATTTCAGTCAGGAATTTCTGGTAACGACTGATGCAAGTGATATTGCATTAGGAGCCGTCTTATCGCAAGGTCCTATCGGCCACGATAAGCCCATTTTCTTTGCTAGTCGAACTCTTAACGACGCAGAAACTCGTTATACTACCTCTGAAAAAGAATTACTCGCAATCATTTATGCTCTGAACCAATTTCGACCATATATTTATGGCAGAAAATTCACCATTATAACCGACCACAGTTCGTTACAATGGTTAATTGGACGAAAAGACCCCACTTCCAGACTAATAAGATGGAGAATTCTTCTAGAAGAGTATGAGTATACTATAGTTCACAAGAAAGGAAAATATAATACCAATGCAGATGCTCTAAGTCGTATAACAAGCAATACCGAAAATAAAGTCTTGGTAACGACCAGAAATCAAAAAAGAATTCTTGAACAAAAATCCAATGAAAATAATGATATAACAGTTGAAGAAGATGAAATACAAATAGAAGAACCTCAAGTTATAAACAATTTAATATTCAAAAAAGAGTCTATATTTCTTAACAATAAAGTAAAATTTAAAGCATTTCTTCTACCCCTAGTAGAAACCCCAGAAGAAAAAAATACTAAAAAATCGTATATCCAATTTCTCAAAACCCAACCTAGGTCAAACGTCCACATTTTATCTGAAAGAAACAAATACTACAGTTATTGTCACTGTTCTATCATTACCAATACGAAGTTTGTCAGACCAAAATATCATAAAAGATAATCTGAAAAACATCATTAACAAAGTTATCCAAGAAAACATAAAATCCATTGCATTATCCTTACCAATAAATAGTCAAACTCAAGACGAATTAAAAATTTTAATAACTGAAACTCTATCACAATTTAATTTAACAACATATGTTCATACCGATCCACGAAAGTATATAGATAAAATTGATGACATAAACAGAATACTACATGAAAACCACGAATCACCTTTTGGCGGTCACCAAGGAATCAGCAGAACGGCAAAGCGAATAAAACAATATTATTATTGGCCAACTATTACAAAAGATGTAAGAAAACACATACAAAAATGTGCGTCATGTCAGAAAAACAAATTGTCGCGATTCAACAAGATTCCCATGAAAGTAACCACTACCAGTAAAACACCTTTCGAGCGTATAGCTCTTGATATAGTAGGTCCATTACCTACAAGCTACGAAAACAACAAATACATTTTGACGTTTCAAGATGACTTAACGAAATTTTCAGAAGCAATCCCTGTACCTAATGCAGAAGCAACAACTATAGCTCGCATGCTAGTTGAACGTTTGGTATGCAGATTCGGAATTCCAGAGTCAATTCTTACAGACCAAGGAACGAACTTCTTAAGTAACTTATTTAAAGAAATTTGCAAAATTCTAAAAACAAGAAAGTTACAAACAACTCCATACCATCCGCAAACAAATGGTGCGTTAGAACGAAGTCATAGAACGTTAGCGGAATATCTAAGACATTATACTGACCGAGATACATTGAACTGGGATACATGGTTGCCATACGCTATATTCGTGTACAACACTACACCCCATAGTAGTACAACGTACACTCCGTTCGAACTATTGTATGGTTACCCAGCGCGTATTCCAAATTCTGTAACTCAAACTCCTCAAATACAGTATAACTATGATAACTATGCTAATGAACTAAAAAGTCGTTTGCAGCACGGATACAAAATTGCTCGAGAAATACTATATGAAAAGAAGAAACAAAATAAAACTTATTACGACAAAAATGTTAAAATAAAAAATTTCAAAATTGGTGACAAAGTACTAATGAAAATTCAAGCTCGACAAAACAAACTTACACCATTATGGGAAGGCCCGTACATTGTAACAAACATCATTTCCGACAAAAATACCGAAATAAAAATAAACAAAAAGACAAAAATTGTACACAACAACGACTTAAAATCCTTCACGGAATAACGTTCACAAAAATCTTTATCATTTACATATATGCAACGACAAAGTCACTTCCCATACCCTACAAGGTACAGCAATCATAGAAATTTTAGGTAATTGCTACCTCAAAAACAAAGATATGACAATCTTTGCATCAGGTGAAAATTCCACGACGTTTACAAATTTTTACATTCCCCCTTTGAACATCTCAAAACTTTTAGTACACACGTCCCAAAACATTTTCAATATCCCTGGAACTCTAGCGATTTTAAAATTCTCCAATCATGATGATCTTAAATTTATTTCCCAAAAGATAAGCGAGTTGAAAGCAGACGAAGACAAACCTTTAACAAATTTAAACGAACACCACGTTCACCACTACATACTCACATATACGATCATAATTATAATTTTGATACTGGGCTGTTTCAAAAAAGTCCGAACCTACAAACTAAAAAATAAAGCAAAACGATCAAACACAATTAATGAAAAAAATTAATGCTTGGTATATAAATATGTAAATCCAATTTTCTTGTTCGAAAGACGGTTAAAACAAAAAAAACATAAAAAACAAAATATATACGAGATGTCATACAAAAATGTATGTCAGAATTATTATTGCAACTCGAATTTCACGTAAAAAAAAAAAGAAGAAGAAAAAAAATGTTTGTTAATAATTCAATTATACTTACAATGTTAACATTATTCTAATCTATATATTTTCAATTAGTTTAAAGATACTATTAATTTTATGCATATACAATACAATCATAGTTATTTCATTTCATAGTTTATTTTCTATTTTGTAATAATATAACCTTTAAGCAGCAAAATGTAAACAAAATTGTTCAACCTATATGTAATGCATTTGTATAATTTAATTTATTACTCTTATATTCATGTACAGAAAATTGACCTTTTACAGATCAATTTTCTTTTTCGAAGGGGAGGAGGATGTAGTGTGCACTCCAGCCCTCTACATTTTCTCATCCTCATCTGCATTATTCATTCATTGCATTTTCCCATACACTTGACCAGCAACACAAATAGCGTAATATGTATATTTCTCCATATGATATTCCCACAAGCAAGCCTCAATATTTCTCACCATCCAAATTTTCCAAAGTAAGGCATCAAATTACATACCTACAAATTTGTCGTCACTTTATGTCGAGTCCAAAACCAAGCGCCAGCCTAAGCATTCATATTATGAGTAAGGGAAATCCAATTTCCAAAGTCCAAAGCAATGCACTGCTATTGCGGGCACTGAGGGAAATCCCAAACTAAATAAAATGCTGATAGCGCTAGTATAGTTAAATGTTCGATCGCATATCAGCGAGGTGACAAATGACATTTTTGACACTCATTCGTTTGGACTAGAATTTGTATTGCAAAAGAATTGGAATTTGTGATGACTATTGTCATGATAAAAGAATGAGGAAATTCAAGTGGAATTATCAATATGGAAAAGAGTGCATTTTTGACAATTTTTAATAGTTCAAAGTATAAAACTATGTCATTGGGGAAATGCATATGGATAGATAAAAACGAAAGAACATGGTCAATGCAGACCAAAAATTGTATAAATAGAGTTAAATATTTAGTTTTAAGTGAGAGAAATAATTACTTCGAAACTCGAAAGGTCGTAGCCTAGCATTGAGACAGCAGGCCTTAGAGTTTAATAAAAGATTTTAAAATACAAACTTATTTTTTTATGATCAAGTATTTCTCTCCCCGAATTACTCTTCTCCTTAAACGCGAGGAAAGCACGGTAATTTTCGGGTCATTTCATGGTGGCAGCGGTGGGATGTAGCAAAATGTAAACAAAATTGTTCAACCTATATGTAATGCATTTGTATAATTTAATTTATTACTCTTATATTCATGTACAGAAAATTGACCTTTTACAGATCAATTTTCTTTTTCGAAGGGGAGGAGGATGTAGTGTGCACTCCAGCCCTCTACATTTTCTCATCCTCATCTGCATTATTCATTCATTGCATTTTCCCATACACTTGACCAGCAACACAAATAGCGTAATATGTATATTTCTCCATATGATATTCCCACAAGCAAGCCTCAATATTTCTCACCATCCAAATTTTCCAAAGTAAGGCATCAAATTACATACCTACAAATTTGTCGTCACTTTATGTCGAGTCCAAAACCAAGCGCCAGCCTAAGCATTCATATTATGAGTAAGGGAAATCCAATTTCCAAAGTCCAAAGCAATGCACTGCTATTGCGGGCACTGAGGGAAATCCCAAACTAAATAAAATGCTGATAGCGCTAGTATAGTTAAATGTTCGATCGCATATCAGCGAGGTGACAAATGACATTTTTGACACTCATTCGTTTGGACTAGAATTTGTATTGCAAAAGAATTGGAATTTGTGATGACTATTGTCATGATAAAAGAATGAGGAAATTCAAGTGGAATTATCAATATGGAAAAGAGTGCATTTTTGACAATTTTTAATAGTTCAAAGTATAAAACTATGTCATTGGGGAAATGCATATGGATAGATAAAAACGAAAGAACATGGTCAATGCAGACCAAAAATTGTATAAATAGAGTTAAATATTTAGTTTTAAGTCAGAGAAATAATCACATCGAAACTCGAAAGGTCGTAGCCTAGCATTGAGACAGCAGGCCTTAGAGTTTAATAAAAGATTTTAAAATACAAACTTACTTTTTTTATAATCAAGTATTTCTCTCCCCGAATTACTCTTCTCCTTAAACGCGAGGAAAGCACGGTAATTTTCGGGTCATTTCAGTATTCTAGAGCTTAGTTTTTCGTCGATAGGTGGCGCACCTCATGTGGTAATACTATAATTTATATATGCAATGCTTATAACACAACTTTGTTTTATTTTGTGCTACGCGTTTCGGAAATTAAATTTCCATCATCTGGCACTAATTAAAATAAAATTATCAAGAATATATTAAACTTTCGCGCTATAATGTTGAAGGTTTTTTCTTTACAATAGAAAAAACCTTCAACATAATAGCGCGAAAGTTTAATATATTCTTGATAATTTTAATTTAATTAGTGCCAGTTGATGGAAATTTAATTTCCGAAACGCGTAGCACAAAATAAAACAAAGTTGGGATATAAGTGTATAGTTTTATTAATAAAGTTTTCATAAATTTTTACTTAATAAATTTCTTTTATTTCATACAATAATTTCACACAACTTAGAGACGCCCAAATAACATTATGAATATGAGATCAAATTCCACAGAACGCTTTCGACGTTAAACCAAGATAACAATATATCTCCCCTCAATCTAATTCAAATGAATCACCATTATGTTTTTAATTTTCTGATGACATAAGAAAAGAAGTTTAAAACTCCTTGAAAGTTATTTCCGTTCTTCCTACCAAACTCACTTTTATTGTGTGAATGCACTCATTTGAACATGAAATTCTTCGGTTTAAAAAAAGGCGTGTTCAGAAAATGGAGGACTCAATAAACTCTCTTAAATAATTTGACGGAGACAAAAACAGACAAATTTGAAAAAAAGTTGTGCGTTGGAGAAAGGGAACCCAGACAGAGTGGTGCCGTAACGCGTTACGTGACAAAGCAGTTTACCCATAAGAATTTATCACTTCAGTACATGTTTAAAATAAATGTGTCATTGTATTTAAAATCTATAGTATTCTCAAGAAGCGGAACGTTTTGTGCGGCATCTATGGACGACGTTCACAAGCTTGAATTGGAGAGAAATTTGAGTGGTTTTTGTCTAAACTCCATATAAAGCAAAAACAACAATATATGTAAAGTAGATAATACAACTAGCGCCGCCATTGACGATGTTCAGAACTAAAATAAAATGTTCCATGAAATTACTATAACATATAAATACAATGAATGTGTGTTCCAGGTTTTGTCTTCTCTTAATTTAGGCTCTCTTAATTAAAAGTTAAAGTTAAATTTAAGAACAATAATTATTCGCTTAGTTCTGTTTCTTTCTTCCATTTTAACTCCATTTAAATAAGTTGGCTTTAACTCTTGAGTCTTGAGGCTATTCTTTAACAACATATGAAAACTTTTGCGGTTACAAACTCTTCCAGGATAATTTTTCGTGTAGCTTTGAGAAAGGGAGCTATATTTCTCATATCGTCGTCGTTCGCGTAAAGTATGTTTAGGTTATGGCTAAAACTTGTCTTCCAGGATGCTATCTTTAACATAAACGTTGCTTATTGAGCTAAAAGATCTGATCGAGGGTAACATTCGACACCATTTTTGGAATTGCGGTAAAATATTCTCTGAGAGTTAGTTTTTCAACATTTCAAGGCAGTTTTATCAAAATTTAAACTCAGTATATTGTTGTCCAGCTGCAAGTCAACAATATCTTTCCACCTGTCCCGGTTTGCCGCAACTATGGCATTAACTGTGGCCATGATTGTATTTCTCGAGATTAGAGCTTCTTTGACCACTGATGACCTCCAAGTTGGTTTTGATCTTCCTACGCGACGCGTCTGCTTCCCTGAGAATTCGATTAGAAATATTGTTTAGCTGTATTGTCGTCAGGTTTCCTCAGTGTATGGCCACTTCCGTTGCATGATGTCTGCATCCAATATGTTGTACCCGATCCTGTTTTCCACGTTCGATATGGTTTGCAGCCACCTGTCTGTCACCGGATCTTCAGAATGTACCACAACGGCCTTTCTTTAATCTAAAATATTACAGTATGACTCAAAAGATAAGTCACATTGTAATAATTTATTAATATTTTCCAAAAGTTGGTAGGTGTTGGAGGACAAAAAATGGTTCTTAGAAATAAAATTACGGTACGGTGTATTTCTTAGTCTTCTTCTACATTCTATTGTTAATTGAATTCAATCAAAAACAATTGAACTAAATAAACTTTTCTATTTAATAGAGCTTTGGACTATTTTGTGCAATCCACTTAACTGTGCTACTCGGACGAAGCGAAAATGGTGAGGATATTAACCGCATTGCTAAACGACAGCAAGAATTTTTACCACTGTCCATTCAAGATAAAGGAAGACGTGATCTGCCATCGCCATTGAGTTTATCTCCATCGGCACCCGGCCATCGACTTATGAAGACTGCTCCACCACCGCCACCCACCATGCCCAAATGACAGACGATTAGTTTCTAAATAAATAATTATATATATATAAATTATACGTATAATATATTTAAAGATTTTCAAATTATACTTAAATTTACTAAATAATTTATCAAAAAAGGCAAAAAAAAATTACAAAAAATCCTGTAAAAAAACCAACAAAAAAATGATGAAAATTTTTAAAAAACAATATCTTATTTAGAAATTTTAAACATTTAACAAAAAAAAGAAAAAAACAAGTAAGAAGAAAAATACAAAGCCCACTGCATTCCGGCACAAAGTGGTCATCCCATTAACCGTAGTTTGTGATAGAATTTTTTGTCTGGCGATCTCTATAAGAAAAATTAAAAAAAAAAACTATCTTAAAAATTATCAAAACAAAAATTGTAAACAATTGAACACTCGAATTGTATAAAGTTCCAGCGAATATTTTTCAAAACATACAAACAAACAAACTTAACTCATAAAGTATCTAGATACACAAACCATCACAGAGTCAGAAATGCGCAGGAAAGGATTTATAACTAAAAAAAAAAAAATTAACAAAACAATCTGAGAACTCGAACCACGTCCATCGATTGTGGCGAAGAGCGCTAGAAAAGGCTGAACCGCAGATAATTATTATAATTATCTGTTGAAGACAAACCAAATGAATGGGCACCATCGTCCTATTTATCACTCGAACTGAATACACTAAGACGAATGCCAATAAAGCTGTCACCACCTATTATACATTTTGTAAAAAAAAAACGTCGTTTTTTCATTTTATTTTCAAATTTCTCTTTCTTATTTTTTTTTTTTTTTACAATATGAAACACACAAAAGAATCTGAGAAAAAAAAAAAACTAAAACTAAACATTAAACGAACAAAAAAGTGTTGGAAAATGCCCTCGATCCGAGGGATATTATTGAAAAAGTTGGGATGGAAATAAACAGAAGCCTTTTTAGAAATTTACAAATAGACTATAGGTAGGAAAAAATGTAATGAAATTATTTATATATTATAAATTATATCAAAAAAAGAAAAAAAAATTATAAATACTATTCAGCTAAAGTATAAAATTATTTAAATGAAATATAAAAACAAAATCAAACTGCCAGTTGAGTAACTTTTCCAAAAGTTAAAAATAAATTTTTTATTAATTAAATTTAAACAACATACTAATAATCAAAAGAGAAAAATTTAGTAAATATTTTTTATTATTTAGGCATATAAGGAAAAGCACTTTCTGTAAATGCGCTCATGTTTATCCTAAGGATATCGGAATAAAATATAAATATATTATACAGATACACAACTGCAGAAGATATTATAGGACACACAATAAAAAATATATATAAAAAAAAAACAAGAGCACGCTGATGTTAATCGCATAAGAAAAAAGTATCGAAATGAGGATATGAAGGCAACGTAATACCACACAATAATAATTAAAACAAAAAACTTGCATAAATTTAAACTTTAAGATTTTTTTTAAATTCAATCTAACTTAACACTCTAATAACATCACCGAATTCATGAAAATAATATACAAATACTCGAAACATAGAAGCAGCCCTTGAAGTTTGTCGCGCACAGCATTATTATAGGAACATAGAACACTCACATCAGGTCTCAAGCTGGCTTTATAAGTCAGTTATAAGCCAGGAAGTAGTATAAATGCAGGGAAGTTTCTGTATCAATAGAATTACATTTTTGTGGGGTAATTATTTTATTTAAATTTTGAAAATGATCCCGTTGTTAAATTTATAAACATTGTTAAAATTATTTGCAAACTCCTAAATTAATAACTTTAAAAAGACCAAGATTCACATAATTTGACAGGCAATCTGCTCAAAGACCTTTGAAAAGTATTTTCTTATAACAATCTACAAAATTGTTAAAGAACCGCGAGTTCTCCGTATATTATAAAATATAAAATGGTGAAAAAGCTCTACATAGAATCCATTTTGGCAAACATTTTGTTGACTTTGACAGATGTGACATATTAAAGTGATTCAAAACTCAAAAAATATGGTTGTTTTATGAATTTTAAGCCTTGCAAAAACTATTCTCCACAAGAATAAAAATGCTCAAGTAATGGGCTTTGCATTTAATTTCAAATTGATAGCTAGTTCTGACAATGGAACTGCTGGAAGAGAAAGTTAAAAGTTTGACTGCTTCGTGTTTATGCAAAGCGCACTTCTCATGCGCTGCATTTTACCTGCTTCCCATAAAAACGGTTGTATTTAATTGAGCTGTCAGGATCGGATGCAGGGTGTGTAGTGTTTTCATGGTGGCGTTTGACTTTGGTGCTCTCTGTGGCATTCAATTTCGTTTCTAATAACTAAAACCACAGAAAAGCGTTTACGACAAAAATAATATTATTGTTTCTAGAACACAGCTGTCAGTCATATACGTCTACATGAAACATTACATCGTATTATGGGTCAGGGCAGGATTCACTTTGGTTCATTACTGAAAATAAAAATTGTGTACATTCGGCCATTCGGTGATCCTTTTTTTTGCCAAAACAACATTGCTAAAACTTGAATAAATTCTAAACAAGAAAAAAAAACAAAATTCTTACAGCACTTTATGAAATTACTTTTCAATGATAAGGTAGTGCGACCAAGTGATTGATCAATGGAATTGAATATTAAAATTTTCAATTGTTATCCCCTAAAACGAACTACTTAAATCACAGAAGTTTTGGTCTTAAGAAATATTTTCATGAGATTTAAAGCGTTCAGAGTTCGCTCTCTAATTTGAATAGCCCTTTAAAGAGGTTTTCCTTTTTGATAAGACAGAAATGTCTACAGGTATTTTTTAACTGCAAATTTCAAATAAAGTGAGAACAGAGCTTAAATAAATAATACCAGTTTAACGTCAAACAGTTTGGTTTAATGTCTTCCATTTTTCTAATTTATTGATCTACTACAATTTGTATAACAGTTCTTTAAATTGACTTCTGTAGCTTTCCTTTTCAGTACATTTTACTACTGGCTTATTCTTCTCAACAAAACGAATTTTAACTTAGGGGCCAGTTATAGCGATACGGAAAACAAAACCGAAAAAATTTTCAAATGGAAAATTTAGTATGTTATGGTTCGATTTAAAACATAAATGCTACCCTAATCGATGGCGACCAACTCAGAGAATTTATTTTAGAAACAAAAATGTGAATTGAACTTGAACTTTTTGTTAACAACGAAATTTGTTATTTTTCTTTTATACGTATAACAGAAAAATAAATAAACACATTTTTAACAAAAATTATTTGTTCAATTAAAATTATTATAAACAAAAAACATTCTCTGAATTGATTGCTATAGATCAGTGTAGCATTTGTCTTAAGAATCGATTCAGAACATACAAAATTTTCCATTTGAAATTTGTTTCGGTTTGGTTTTCCGTATCGCTATAACTGTCCCCTAAAAACCATTATATATCCCAAGAGTTGAAATAGCACAGATTTAAGGTTACCGTCAATTCTAATAAGAATATTGAGTATGCACTTCTTAATTAATGTGTGTGCTTCTCAAGGACTATTCACAGAGAGCAACCAACGAATTAAAGAATTTTCGCCTATTTTGACGTTTCATTGACATGAAGTTTCTTGTATTTCTGGCGAGCAATGAACAGCATGTTTGTATTGAACACTGCGAGATTTTGAAGTTAATCACGCGCGAAGAACTTATTCGCCTCGATGTGGATGATATGTGGTCAAACTGTAACGATTGATCTAGCTTAACCCAAGAAATAAGCTAAATGAATGCTGTAAATCGCATTTGTTCGACAATTCGTCCATTGGTTGGTCGAAACTTTAAAATTAAAAATAATTTTCCAACGAATGGACGAATTGGTGCACAAATTATAATTTAAGTATTAATATAGCTTATTTCTTAGCCTAAACTATACCAATCGATAGAGATTGGATTTTAAAATATGTAAGTACCTATAATAAAATAGTTAATTTTTATGTTTAAATAAATAAAATTGCATTAAATAAACTGTTCAACGCGGAGTCCAAAATGTTTGCTATGAAGTGTCAGAATCTATTCGCGTTCCACATACCTTCCACATCGCAGCGAATAAATAATTCGCTCACGACTAACCTTAAAATCTTACTGTTTAATTGTGATAATAGGTACGTTCGTTGTTTGCAAAGAATAAAAGAAATTTAATGTTATAATGAAACGTCAAGATGGGCGAATAATCGTTCATTCGTTGTTCGTTGATTGCTCTCATGTGAATAGTCAGTAGTCCTTTAGTTTTCCTCATGGGACATCTATCTGTATCTTTTGAAATACAAAGCCTAAGAAATCGTTTTAATTTTGTTTTGTTTATGGTCTGTACTTTAAAAGCAGAGTATAATGAGGTCACATTGCCATATAACTGCTGGGCCAACCATAATAGACATAAGCCAGCATATGTGCGGTGTTTTTTATGCAAATACATGAGAGAAGATTAAAAAACACATCATAGTCACCATAATTCGGCTTAGCTGAGATCCATAAGGTTTCGTAAAACATTAAAAACATAAGCAAGTACGATCTCAGTTGCTCAATGCTCATTTCTTCACTCGCACATACGCACTCGTCTGTCTATTATGTTTACGGAACATTCGAGCAATTACTAAAAAACGGTCCATCCTTATTTTATAAAAAAAAATCCTCAAAATATAATTCCTTGATGATACAGGAACTGCAAAATGTAAAAATATAATAAATTAATTAAAATAGGAAAGTATGTAGGTACTTTAGAATGGAATATAAGAAAAGTTATGATGACGCATGTAAATAAGCTAAAAATCAATAGAAAAAGAAAAAAGGCCCGATGCACTACGAACAAATAAAAACTATAAACAAAAACACATAAAAAAAAAAAACAAAAATATTTGCTGGGATTAAGTTTACAAAAAGATCGCTCGTTTAATTTATAAATTTAATTAATAATTATAAATCATAAGCAAAACAAAAATAAAACTTAGTTGTTGAAATTTAAAAAGAAAAAAAAAAAAAACAAAAAAATAATGCGACGTAGTTGTTCGCCCTTAGACAAAAAAATCCACAACTTAACAAAAACAATTTCAATGTATAATTAAATGAAAGATGAATAAACAAAAGAATATGTATTTTTCTAATAATCTAAGGTATATTAATATGGGGAGGTATCTGAAGAAGAATAAGAATAGAACAAAAAAATAGTCTTTTCTTTATTTAAACATTTATTTATGTATTTTCCGAGCCTATGTACTTATGTAATATATTTTTTTGAATTTTTAATTTTTTCATAAACTCACCTCAAACATTTTTTGCTTTCCTTCACTAGTTCCGCTAAGCAGTACCTATGAAATGAATAAAAAATTAAAACTTAAATACAGTTTGAAGGATGTGAATACAGAAAAAGTTGATTAAAAAATTAAAAAAATTATTTTCCAATGTACTCAAAAAAAAAAAATCACTTTTGGGTAGCTAGTATATCCTCGTACCTACGTACATAATATAAAGATTAAACATTGAAAAATACACTTAGTAGATTTTAGCTTCACTATTATTGACCAATTTCATCATTATAACAATGAAAATTTAACTTTAATTGAAATTCAATATTAAACTAAAACTAAACCTTTCAAAATTCCAAAAGAAAAACACACAAAATGACAAAAAAAAAATAATATATTAATTACAAATTATGTATTGAAAAAAAAAAAAACAAAAAACAATGTTCAAATTGAAAATATATATTAAAAAAAAAAAGAAATTAATTCCCAAGTGTTTAAAGTTAAATTTTAAACATTTTAATGTTAGTTGACATTTCAATGTTTTTTTTTAGATGCAATACACGTTGTTTTATCATATAAAAACATGCATACATACATATTTGTGATCATTTATAGGAAACAAAATTGTTAATTTAAGTCTCTCTTCGAATACATGAGAGTTAATTTAAAATTACAAATAAAACATACAACAAACATCAAATCAATCTTAAAACATGTCAGAATTTTTGTATTTTTTTTAAGCCTCATGTCAATCATCTCAATAAAATATATTTATTTGAATTCATACAACAGTGTAGTGTATTTTGTTTTAATTTTTTTTAATTATATTAAATTGATAAAAAAAATATAATATAGATTAAAATATATAGCAATATCTACTTAATATTTTATTTTTAAATGCGTATTTTATTTTTAATAAGGAATAAGTTTGTGTATAGGTAAACCTTTTAAATTTTAATTTTATTTTTTTGAGAAAAACTTTTATCTGTCGTTTCATGTATTTTTACAAACTTTACGAATTTTAAGGTCAATTAAAGAAAAAAAAAAATACTAAAAAAAGTTTCTTATGATTTTTTATTTTATTTTGTTGGATACGTATTTGTATATACTCTGTTTCCGTGGAAAGAACATGATAAACATCAAGAAGGATGTGAACTGTTTTTCAAACAAGCACAGACGTCTAAGGGATCGCGAGCGGTAGTACAAAGTTGCAAAGTTTATGTGTTCAACACTGAATACGAAAACTATAAAACCTATTTTTTTTTTTTAAGTTTTTTTTTTATAAAGATAGAATTTATGACGATTTTTATTTGTAAAATAATAACACCATTTAATTATGCTGTTTATTTAATCACACACTGTTGGAGCGTTGGAGGCAGTTCCTTGGTTTGGCTGCTCATAGCGAATTTCGCAGCAGTAATTTTCCTGCCTATCTGTTTTGCATTGATTTTCTTAAAGCTTTTGAAAATGTTGGACACTTACTCCCCCGGCACAATAATGTAGCTGTAGTACGTAGCGCTGTCAAAAATGTTCCTATAGCACGACTAAAATTGAAGCTGTCGCTGTAGTTACAAAAGTAGTTGAAGTTCAAGTAAACTCAACTTCATCTGCAGCTACAGTTACACCATTATGCCAAGGCAGTTTAACAATTGGGCCTTGGGGCAGCACTAAGTAATCAAATATTATTCAGAGTGCCTTTTGTCGACTTTACTTTAAAAATCTGTTCGGACTAGAAAAACATGGGGTGGAGTGTCAGACATTAAACAAGGTAAGATTTATTTACTTTATGGCCAGACTTTATGTTCAACTTAGAACGTTGAATTTCGAAACACTGCATTTTTGTGGATTCAAAACATCGACCATCCGCCGTACGTATACAGTACTGACTTGGTATCCAATTATTTCTTCCTTTTTTCCACAAATCAAACATAAACTGCGACGCCAACGTTTTCGACGGTCGCGTCGCCTGAAACAGCGTTTTTCGAAACATCAAAAATTCATGATTTGGAAGTTCATACACTAAAGTCGTAGGTTATTTATCTGCATGGCTGTTTGCAAAACATTTACTTTTACTTTATTTACTACGGCAAAAAAACAACCAGTTAAAATCAAGAACTTAATCGAAAGTGCAGCGATTGAATAACGGTGGAAATGCTTCATACAACTCATCAAAAATTGCAAAAATTACCTTCCTATACCCTAGGGGTGACGGGTGATTAATGTTTACTTGAAGACCTGTTTCTTATACTGTAAATAGAACACATAAGACACGACTTTCTCGACCTTCAGAATGGACCGTGTACGGTGGCCGGCCGGCGCGCGTGTCCATTCTAAAGTGAAATTTTGTACCACGCGAACGATATTGCTGAACGGTATGCTAAATCATTCTCGAAAATGTTGGCTTCCAAATAGTGGAAAAGTCTTATAGACATTGGTTTCTTTTAAATGCGATTTGAATGTTTCGACATTTTCTTGGCATCCCATAAGATTTCTGTAAATTATACTTTACAAGGAAAGTATTTACAATAAAGATCTACGTTGATCTTTTATAACTTCAGTGTTTAAAAAAATGTCAACAGTCAAAAAAAAAACAATATTTCCTTTCTCAATTAAAAAAAAAAATCTGGAGATGCGGGGCATCGATCCCCGTACCTCTCACATGCTAAGCGAGCGCTCTACCATCTGAGCTACATCCCCTTGTAATAATGTGTTGTCAAAAATCGATTTCGATATTATAGAACTAATAAAGTTAAACAAAGTTAAGGTTGGCGCATGAACTATACGGCGAATTCGAAAATCTTATACATCAACCTTTAACATATGGATACTAGGTGTCTCTCTATGTCGTTAGAATTTAAAAGCGACCGTTACATTTTAAAAAATTGTGATTGCTTCTGTTCGAAAAATTAAAATAAATTCTATAAAATGTACACTATATACAATTGAATACGAAAATAAAAAATAAATTAATGCAATAAATTTGTTGGTAATATTAGAGTTTCATTGTGATAATGTGACAATAATTTAAAACAGTAATTCATCTTTACTCAATTAGTTTTAAAACTTTTTGTGACATTCTCAGTGAACATTTAGAACTTCAAAACAAGACTATTTAATAATTCAATTTCAAAGGGTATTAACAGCTGTTTTGTATCTTAAATAATATAAACAATATGTATATTTTTATATTCCATGGGAAGTATATTGCATCAAAGTTCAACGTCTAAAAGTCACAAATTAACAGCCATATCAGCTATATGGAACCTCCGTCTGGGAACCATACATCTTGCCTACATGGCAGTTATGATTCCATGGATAGACACAAAACCAACCCGTAAGCTGAATTTACTCTCTGATATGTATCGAATGTAGCATGACCAACCATTGGAGTCTCATCATCGCATTATTTTCCTTACTCCTTCGTTTAGCTATGGTAACAAAACGGCGGGCGCATCCCAAAGCTAATTGAGTTTAGGGAGTTTTCCAGCTCCATAACTGCCTAATTACGACCTGCTATATGGAACTTCAAATGAAGGAGTAGGTCGAGAATCAAGTTCGGTACAGAAGTCAGCAACGTCCTTTTAACTGAAAAAAACTATTTTGGTCGAAAGGTCTTAGTTCTTTAACAGAAAATGATAAAATTAATTTGAAACAAATTTCTTAAATTTAATTATCGAGTTTGGGGATGTTTGCAAAGTTGGCAAAATATATTGTAGGTATCTGGAAACTTCCTTTATTTTGTATTTTTTTGCCTCGTTTTCCACATTGTTTTTTTTGAATGAATTTTAAAAGCAATACAGCAAATTGTTGGTAAGTCTTATGGTTGCCTAGTAGGTTCTTCAAATGCTTAAATTAGTATTATTGTTGGTGGGACTTAAGAGTCCCGTGTCCCGACAATAATTATTAGACATGTTTGCAAAAAAGCCTACAGTAAAATATTGCCGTTGGTTAGTTGTTCAAATTTGATACAATTATTTTCGTCTTTGAATTGGGTTTATCGACTTCAAACATAAATCCCCGTTTTTCCCGCATTGTTTTTGCTCAAGGTTTGATAAAGGCTCCATTCTATATGAAGCCGTACCTATACAAGATAATACACATTAGCCCGAATTAATTGGATGAATAGAATCCTTAAATTGAAAGGGATAATCCTCGAACCATAATTGTAATCAAATATAATAGTAAAGCCATGCAAAAATGTTCTTTGTTCCATCAGAATCCACAAAGTAATTATGTGACACATTCATTTGGGTGATGGTGCGAATAGTATTTTCTATCTTCAACTTTTCATGATTTCCTTTTTATTTATTTTTTTGACAATAAATTTCATATTTTTTTTTTTTTGTTGGATAGGTTCAAAATATGTTAGGCAATGGATGTGGAACTGGCATAAATTCACGTCTTCCTAAGTGTAAACTGAAACTATGCATACAACTTTGAAGATATTAGATATTCGTTAATTTTGCCAAAGAACTCAGTAAACGAAAATAAAATGCTTAGGGGAGGTTTATTACGTCACCGAAATATAATGTTTTATTTATGGAATGCCATTTATGCTTTAAAGGAAATTTAGTTCCCCATGACCATCAGCAAAAGACCCCCAATGGATTTCAATGACAAATATTATTCAAGGGGGAGCTTCTTTTTATGAAGAAATATTAAAATAACATGGTGGATTTGTAATTTTAATTTGTATGGTTCCGCATTGTAAGCTTTGTGAAAAGTAATAGTCAAGTGTTTAAAATTACTTTAAGTTCTGACTATTGTATCGTCAAATAACGTATGGAAATTGATGTAGTTAAAGTAGGAAGAAGCCTTGGATTGTTGAATTCAGAAGATCCGATGTGTTCTTATCTTGCAATTCCCTATTTAATTGTCTGCTATCGGATCATGCAGACAAACTTAAACAGAAGGAAAAGTTAATGCAGGGCCAGAGTGAAATAATGCCCAATGTTAGCGTTTGGCTTAAAATCACTTTCAAGGTAGTTGGCCATAACCATAAACTAATTAAATTTTTGAAATCCACATTTTTTGTATATAAGGATCAAAACTGTCAAGTCAAATCAATTGATGGAGCTCAAAACTTTGGCCGATAAGAAGAAATATTAGAAAAGAATATTGTACAACAAAGTTGAAAGCTGGAAAAAAGTTCTCCAAATCCACAATAATATTGAGTTTTCCGAAAAATAAACTACATAATATATGGGTCCTGGATGACATCTAGCGAAAAATCACTCAATCTATGCTACTAGATTTTTGCTTCCTTTGAAGATTCTCAGGTATAACCATTATTTATTTTTATTCGTATAAACATTCTAGGCCTCCCATTTATGGTCTGTTCAAAAAAGACAAACTGCTTTGGTAGTTGAACCGCGTCAAAACACATTATTCTTCATGACCACGTCGCACGTCTTGTTTAACACTTTAACTCTCAATGCAGATTTGGCAAGACAGTCTTTTCTTTATAAATGATACTCAATTTGGTAGATTTATTTTGTAAAATATGGTCGCAATCACCTGTCAAAGCTCGAAAATCCGTACTAGAAACGATCATCATATCGTCTAAAATATGTCCCGGGATATTTTCTGCTTTAAAACTGCAATCAGCTGGCTCAACGATTCGCTTGAACCGACTTTACAGTAGAAGAATATCAATTATATCCCACGCACCATACTCTATTCTATGTCTCTCTGGGAAGAAAATGCCTCCTTGTCTCTTCTTCGGTCATCCCAACCATTTCAGCGTAAGATTCAAGAAACAAAATTATTCTTTAGCAGACAGAAACAAATCTCAATAATATTAATTTTGTGTGGCCGATGTTCAATAACTGCTGGCGTAATAAAAATAGGCATGAGCCACGCCCAAATTTGAGACTTTTTGCTGCCAGGGCAATTGGTATGGGCTCAGTGACATTCAATTTTGAGCTTGCAGATAGATTTTAACAGAACAAAACAAAACTTAGATTTTTAAAAATTAGATTTTGAATGGTGGTAATATCGACTACGGGTGTATTTAACAATTCTTGAACCACACTCCGCAACATAACCAAGGTATACAAATCGAAGTGTTCATCTTCTTACTTCAAAACGGCGACCTATAGTTAAGAAACATTAAAAAATTAATGCACATTACGACTTTTAACGGAAACGCCCCTTAAATGTAGGCGGGTCCTAAAAATAAAAATAAAAATTTGACTATTGGCAGCTTAAATTTTTAAAACTATGTTTTTTTGTTCTTCTATGAAAGTAGGAGTAAACCACGCTTGAAATTCAAATGTCTTTTCATACACAAGCTTCTTAGTTTCGACTAAAAAATTCACAAATTTGGGCTAGTGGCCTTACCGTACCGTTCATTTGCAAAACTAAGTTTTTTATAGTTTCTTATAAAAATTGGGCTTCAACTACACCCAAAATAATTTATTTTCCTTCTAACACAAGTTGTTTACGTTCAACTAATACCCTTAAAGTTTAAGGTTTTTGGCTCGAATATAAGTAGGGGAGATTGGGGCTTAAAGTAACAGGGGTAAGAAGTAACAGCTAAAAAAAATCAAGGTTCTCCTTTAAATCAAGAATTGCGTGAAGGGGAAAAATGTGCATCTTTTCCATATCTACTTGAGGTGTCAATTGGACGTCAACGAGAAATATTGTGTGGTGGGTCACAAAATTTAGTAGGTTTCTAACTTTTTAATTTTTTTAAAATTTTGGCCCTCCTCCTCACACGAAAGAGATAGGGCGGTAGTTGTTTTTTTAAACATCTATTTGAGCTTTGGTTGTGTTTGTGTGTATAATGTATATCTTATATACGTGTGACATTCGGTTTTTTTAAATTAATTTGTTCGTGTGGAATTTCACGGTGAGGCAAGTTGTAACACTTTTGCAGGGTAAATTGTAACAAACTTTCCCCTTGAATTTTTAACTGATCGTTGTGAACAAAAACCATCGAGAATTGTTTTCTAAAATAAAGAACGACACTACCCATATCAACGCAGTTACATATCTTGGTATTCCCATCGCTAATTAAAATTTTGCAAAGGATATCAGATGCTACTAAAAGGACAAATCTTGAATGTCTAGAAAGCAAGCAAATTTAGTCAAAGCTAAAAGCAAACACTTACACTTTAAGACTTTGGTCGCTTTAAATAGACAGCCAAGTAGGTATCATTTATTATAATGGGCTCACAGGTAAACACACCGAGAGACTTGGTATGCTCGCATTCTCGTAAGCAACCAAAAATCAAATCAAAAATCTTAACACACTGCTCAATTGTGTAACTCTCCGTGGTTTAATTTTTCAAGGACTGAAACAAATTAATGTCTAATGAAGTTGGACGAAAAACTCGACATTAAGGTGTGACTCACAATTAGGTATAAGCCACCCTAATTTTCTACTTCTTACGGTCCTCCTTTGGACGAGAAGGGCAGGGACCAGTTATAGCGATACGGCGAAAACCAAACCGAAAAAATTTTCAATTATAAAATGTTGTATGTTTTGATTCGATTATTAAGACAAATGCTACACTTATCGATGGCAATAAATGCAGAGAATGTATTTTGTTCATAATAATTTTAATTGAACAAATACTTTTTTTTTATTAATGTTTTTGTTAAAATTGTATTTTTTTCTTTTTCTTTTATACGTATAACGGAAAAATGAATAAATACTTTTTTTTAACAAAAAGTAAAAGTTCAATTTAAATTTTTATGAGCAAAATAAATTCTCTGAGTTGGTTGCCATCGATCAGTGTAGCATTTGTGTTTTAAATCTGATTATATTCGGTATACCAAATTTTCCATTTGAAAATTTTTTCGGTTTGGTTTTCCGTATCGCTATAACTTAACTGGGCCCTCACACTGAAACCTAATTTGAATCCCGCACGGTTCAAAGAAATGCGAATCCAAATCAATACTGGTTTCCAGAGACGCATGCATTTAACTGAATTAACTTTTTCTGGAAGCAGTTAGGTACGCATAAATTGATTCTAATCGTTCGTAACTTCAATTCTCTCAACAAGCTTAGTTAATTTTGGCCAGTTTTTGGTCTGTCAGAAATACTTTAATACTAGAACTACCGATTTTTGTTAAACTTTCTTAATCACATTCTCTGTTTGTATAACTAGTGTTATGGTAAGGAAAGTCACAATGTATCGATTGTCCAGGGACTGGGTTAGGTACTGTAGGTACTCCTTATACCAAAACTGAAGTAAAAATCCATTCAACTTTTCTCTAATTTCATTCTGGTCGATACTTTGTAATTCTGTAGGTACCTACATCAACAAGCAACAAATTATTTCATTATTTTTGTCTATACCTACATATAAGACCTAACTATCTATGTAGATACACTATATTAATTGAACTTATTGTCCTCCAAGGCTTATTGCACAATCCCAACATAGCTTAAAAGATACAAGATACAACTCTCTACGAGTAGGTATAATATTAGAAGCAAAAAGTATGCTCGCAAGAAATAACATATCAAAGAGCAATCAACTGGTTTTTCGATAAAAAAAAAGAATGCTATTCAATCCACGCATTTTATGTTTTCCTATCCCCATATTCGTTTTCCATTTTCCACTCTCAGTTTCTATTTCTACGAGTACGACTACGAGTACTAATCCACACTTCTACATGACTGAGCTTTCAGAATAAATTAGTTTTTAATGAGATTCATAAACATTATTGTCAACAGGTATACCAACGAAAACACGAGCTTTTTTTCTCCACAATAAAATCCATTAGATACATTTTCTGTTAATTTCATATAGCTACAATATTTTTTCATGTCTCTTTATACACACCACATTTTAGTTTGGTTCGGTTTGAGTCAATTGCCATCGTCAGCTTCGAAAACAAACAAAAAAATATCAAAAAAATAAAATACGTTACGACTTTGGAAGGAAAATTTGTTGATCTCAGTTTCATTTGATTTTGCTAACGCTACACAACGTATAGATACTTCTTCTCTCTGTTGACTCTCGCTCGCTGTATAGTTAGTCCAGACAAAAAACAAATAAAGATCTTTTCACATTCTTGCCACTTGCATTTTATATAGGAGATACTTTGTGCCCCAATATATTATAAGGTAGTGTATCTTTTGAATAGAATACAAAATCTCACCCACTCCCACTACTACCACCACCAAAAAAACAACAACAACAACAATCACTTATGATCGTGCACTCGGGACGCGTTATTTAAATTTATACATTTTCCTTCGCGTAGAAAATAATAAAAATAGAATAAAAAATTAAATCTAAAAAATTATCTAGCAGTATTTATGTCTACATCTGAAAATCCATCCATCGTATAGTGAAAGTTGAGATTTTTCGTATAAAAATTCAAAAAAAAAAAAAAATTGAAATTTACAAAAAATTGTGTTTTTCAAATATTTGTTTACGAGTATCTGCAGTGTTTTCATACGAAATTTTTAAAAATACATTTTAAAAGTGAATTCAAAAAATATATGATCTCAATTTTTTTTTAAAGGTTTTTGTGCTACTGTTTTGTACTATAAATTTACAATAACACCTTCAACATGGGCTGTGGAATATCAATGGTGAAATATATTCTATTCCTCTTCAATCTTCTTTGTGCGGTAAGTTAAAAGATACTTTTTATATTTTCAACATTGAACTTTCTATATTTCACCTGCAATTAATTTGATCATAATGACCCTCCTTTTATATTTTTTTTTGGTGACGCTATAAGGCAAATGATGATTTCATATCTTTCAGTTAAAAATACTTTCATACCTCATACTTCCCCGTCAGAATAATGTAAAGCTCCAGTTTAAAAAAAAATTCAATCTTTAAACTCGCTTTATTGTTAATGTTCATGTTTATGCCATCTTTGTTGGGCGCCCTCTTGCTCTTATCTATACGAATGTTCCATTTGGCGCTTAAACTTTGCCACAGCATAAAAGTCCACACAAATCCGGTTGGAAGTTGAATTTATTTCAAACTTTATTCAAATTCTTGGTCATTTTTTGCTTGCTCTACGGGTCAAGTATTGGTTTGATGCCGGCAAAAAAGTCGAGACTTTAATCAAACATGACAATATTACGATTATAGAGAAGCTATTGTACAGGGTTTTCCATTAAGAGGTGTTATTTTGATATTCAAGGAAAACTATCGTTTTTTGAGATAAATGATAGGATGTTTATTTTAATGTAAAGAGGAAAATATGCCGTTAATAATGAAAAACAATATAAGCGTAATGGCCGCCACAGCTACGTTTGCACAACAATATCCTTTTCATGAAATTTTAAATTTTCCATCACCAAATCGCAAAGTGGCTGCTGTATGCCTTCAATTCCATCTTTGACGACGCTGGGCTGTTGGCCTAGACCTTATCTTTCACGTGACCCCAAAGGAAGAAGTCGCAAGGTGTAAAATCACAAGATCTCGGTGGCCAATTGTGATCACCACTTCGAGAGATAACACGGTCCGGAAACTTTCCCCGTAAAAGAGCGATGGTTTCGTTGCTTGTGTGGCACGTAGCGCCATCTTATTGAAAGTAAACGTTGTCCAGATCAATACCATCAAATTCTAGCCATACAAAAATATTAATCATCTCTCGATAGCGCAATCCATTCACCGTACCTGTTGCTCCAGCCTCATTTTCGAAAAATTAAGGTCTAATGACCCCGCCAGGATGGAGAGGCTTTTCAACAATAAATCTTGGGTTTTTCGAGTCTCAGATCCAACAATTTTGCTTGTTGACGTAGCCACCGAAGTGGAAATAGGCCTCATCAGTCAAGATAATTTTTCGATGAATTTCCGGATCATTTTTATGCATTTCAAGGACCCAATCAGCAAAGACACGACGTTGTTGATGATCGGCCGGCTTGAGTTCTTGTGTTAACTAAACCTAATATGCCTTAAGACCCAAGTCTTTATGCAAAATACGGTGTTATGACGTTTGTGGAATGCCCAATTCCAAAGGACGACGAGGAAAGGAATGGATTAACCTGGGTTTTCTTCAACACTTTGGGCTACAGCAGCAATGCTCTCAGTTGCTCTTGAGCGACGTGCACGGGTTTTATTCTCCACATCGCTAACTTGTCCCAACAGATCAAATTCTTACAAAAAATTCTGAATTGCTGCCTGACAAGGTGCTTCGCGACGACCAAAAAATGTTTTAGTTTTACGAACCCGTCTCTGCAAATTTTCAAAATTTTTATAGTGAATTTTAATAATTTCAACGTATTGTTGAAGTGTAGTGTATCGTTCCATTTTTATTAATGGCATAGTTTCTACTTGTCTAATGTCAAAAAACTACAGCTTCCAAAGTCACAACTACCGAAATAGCGCGCTATTCAAAATAACACCTTTTATTGGAAAACCCTTTACAAGACAAACATTTTGTTGGAATGAACTATAATCTGGTAGATAATTTCATGGATTTTATTTTTGAATTTTTTTTTGACTTTTTCTAATAATATATCCGCATGGCGTCAATGGTAGATTGAATATTGGCTTCCAATGCTTCAAAAGTTGATTGTTTGTCGGTATATAAACCAATGACTTAACATAACCATTTAAGGTTGTTCCACACTATCCCACAGTGTAATACGACATGTCAAAAATGTGTGATGAAACAAGTGTATAATAGTGTGGAAACAGAATATGACAGCGCAGATCTCATACGATTTGACATGTCTTTTTGGAACCAAATGTCGTGGATTTTTGGAAATAAAAAATCAGTCAGTGCGTGACTCAATAGCGCGCTCTATTTACCGTAGCGGCAACTTCATCCTTATTTGGAAACCAAACAGTCAATTTTAATGGATGTTGCAATGGATTCGGGAAGAGTAAAATTAGTACGAAAACGATAAATAACTGCAGGAATAGCTTCCTAATCAGGCCGATTATGTTGACCGTAAAATGGACTGGAAGAAGTGCTCTTTGAACCCCGCGAACAGATTTACTTTCTTCAAAGTAAATTTCCCCAATTTGGAAGTGTTATTTCGGCGATAAACGATTTATGCTGAATTACCACACCTTACCTAACAGAAATGTCAACATAGTTTGACAGTCTCAAGTATCAACAACCATCGAAATTTCTCGTGCAGCTAAAAAAAAAACACCCTTTATATTAGCTTTCAGAACAAAATTCTAGTGCACTAGGTGGCAACTCAATGAAACGCCATCATGAAAGTATACTATATGGATTCTATATTGTACAGTCAACTTCTTTGGGTTTTTATGAATTTGCTCGAAAGTAGCTAGAATGATTCATTATGACGTATTTACACAACTTAATTTTATTTGAGGTCTAAGAACAGAAGGTTATTGTTAAAAAAATTTGTTATGATCGTCCTCAGAGCAAGAACGTGCGACCAAGTCGTGCATTTTTTTTTTTTTTTTTTTTGTTATTGTTTTGAATCTTGATTCTGGAATCCCACTCCCATGCCATTTCCTTATAAAAAGTAAACAGAATTATGTACAAAACTCTCTCTCTCGCATGCAACGCCAATGATGACTACATACTACAACATCGACTTTGAGATACAATGACGTAATGCGATGAACATGACATAGTTGTTGTTTTGGTTTCTGTTTGTATCTTGTGGATTATTTTTAAATTTTTGTTTGGATTGTTTTTATTTTACGTTTTGGTTCTGTGCTTCAGAGTCAACTCTAAAAAAATGCTTAAAATTATGACTTTTCGATCGTGAGCGAGTGATTTATGTTTTTGTCACATACCTATAGAGAATTTTTTTTTGTATTGAAGTTGAAAAATCAAACTTGTAGATAGTTTCCAAATGTGATCTTGACTACTACAGGATTTTGTATCTATATTAGAAACTACATATAAATGAAAAAAATTTTCAGTTCAGGTCAAATTATTGTATTGTAGAATTATATAGAACGTTATGTGTTTTTGTGTTGCGAAGCTTAGTTCATTACAAGTTTCAAGCTTAAACACAAAGCTTTTTTGAGAACCTGTTTTTGAAGAAGTAGTTTTAGTAGATTTGAATTAATGCTTACATGCTGTTGTGTGACTCATTTTCGTGGGTTGGAGGTTAATCGAATGCCGTTCTGGAAGCCATATTTTGAATTATGTAAATAGGGATGATTTGAAGGCATTGAGAAAATCGATACGATGATGGTAGCTCCCAACAGTCATCAGCTTCATAACCTTACTTACTTAACTTAACTTACAACATTGACTGACAACTGAAATGTTTGTGGGAATATCCCTGTATTTATATATATATAAGAATGAATGCTTGTGTTTGTGTGTATGTCCGGTATGGACTCCTTATAGGCTTTTCACACTGGATCAAAACTCGGTTTTTGTCTAAAACCCCAAAACCTACACCAAAACCACAAGGTTTCCCATACATTTTTCTCTTTCATAAACTAGTAGTTTTTGATAAAACTCCTCAAAAACTTCTTGCAATCGCAAGAATGTGAAAACAAACTGATCTTTTGCCGCCATCAACTCGTCGATAAAACAGTGTAGTGTTCTCAGAGTATGGGATTTTTACCGACAAAAGAGAGAAAAAGCGAGGTGTATTTCTTATTTGAGTGGGATTTTCACTTAATGTCAAATTATTTTTTGGAAAAAGTACCTTCAAACACTCACATATTCATGAGACGTCAAACAAAACTTTTTGAGTTTTTGGTCCAGTGTGTAAACCCTATTAGCCACCCAACGGATTTTAATGAAATGCCCATGGTAAATAGGTATAGTTTAGTCCATGAATGGTTCCTGCGAAGGTTAGGGTGGAACAAATCCAAGCTCGGTTCGAAAATAAAGTAACAAATATACTGCCCTTTGTGAATCGAAAGTTTGCATACAACAATATAGATATGTATTGCATGTGTCTGTGAATGTTGAAGCCCAGCAGCAAGTGAAAGTGAGCGATCGAACAAACGTCATTCCAAATATCCATTTTTGACAAATGCAGCCAAATATTCAAGCCGTGTGTTGTGGACAAGGTTTTCCCGAATTTAAACAGTTACATACTACAAAAATCCAGAAAAGGTGTGCAAATGTCCTACTCGTATATTAGCGACCAAGAATGATGATGTCAATAGATTAAACAAATGAATTAAGTTGAAATTGCCAGTCAAAAACAAATCAATTGACACAATTATAGATGAAGAACAAGCAGTCAACTATCCAACCGAATTTTTAAACTCAATAGAGCCACAAAGAATGCCATCACACATACCTATTAACATTGAAATTGAAAGTTGCATCGTCAGTTATTCTCATTCAAAACTTGAACGCGTCAAATTGTATAACGGAACAAAACTGACACGACGCTGACGGTAAAAAAAATTGACACTAAATTTGATCAAGCCAACAATCATTATTAGCAAATTCAAAGGGGAAGACGTGCTGAAGCTGATTCCACGCAAGCCGATGATTAACAACGATTTGACACATTTCCCTTTCCTTAACGTCTTGCCTTAGCGATAACTATCAAAAAAGCACAAGGGCAATCTTTAGAGAAGCGTACCTATACGAATGGTCGACAAATTTAAATTATTTTTAAATGATTGTAGTAGGTGCGCAACACTGATCGACAGTGACAAAGTGAGTGATATTAACATGCATGCGGCGCGCGGCGCACTGTCACTGCCATTGTCGACCATTTTTCGAGTCGATATTTTCAAAATCGACTTTTTAACAGTCGACATTTTAATCGGTCGGTATTTTTACCAATCGACTTTTCGAAAGTCGACATTATGACAATCGGTTTTTTTAAATCGAGATTATTAAAATCCACAAATCGGGCTCACCCCCAATCTTTAGCTTTGGCTGGTTTACATTTGGAAAATTCATGTTTTTCGCATGGCCAATTGTATGTTGCTTGCTCGCGATTTGGAAATCCAAAAAAATTGTACATATTATACGACAACCAAATTTAAGAAATTTAATTTCACATTTGATACATACAAGGTTTTTCTTGTCTTGGGCGTATCAATGCGCTCCGGGTACATTCGTCTAATGTCTAGTATAATATGATAAGCATTGTGTTCTAAGCATCATGTTCTAGACAAGACAGTAAAGAGTCTCCAGTCTTTTAAGTTATAATCTTACTTGGAAAAGTATAATAAGCGATAGTATCATTTTACATCTCAGCAAAGCACACTAAAATGTATCTATGTTAGGTGTAAATTTAATATTAAACGTGAAATAAATACATTTATCCCATCACTATACATCCAAAAATACACTCCTTTAAAAAACTATCGTATACAAAATATCCATTTGCAATAAAAATTGTTTAACTTCAAAATATTTCATGTAATGTATAGGGTAGGTACAATGTTCCCACTTCAAAGATGAATATTAAATGTTTCATTATCTAGTTTATTCGTGAGAAATAGAAATGTCTGAGTAAGCTAATAAATGTTGTAATTACTTATTATATTCATCATTACTTACAATATCGGTTAATCACCCTTTAATTTTCTCACAGAACAAAAACGTATTAATTTTTCTCCCTAACCGTGGGATGAGAACGAAAACATTTCTCTGTATAAAAATTAAAAAAAAAAAACGATGACATCATCCAAAGCTATTTTCATATGAAATGTTCAAGGTAGCTGAGTGTAAACTTTTTTTTCACCACAAAATAAGTAAATATGTCAAATGTACTACAAGCTAAGTACACATTGTACTCGTACACAGTTATTATTCGTTTAAATTATTTAAATTAGTTTCGAAGTGGCACGTAATTGTTGTTTATAAAAAAAATGACACTTTACGAAAGTTAACAATAATATTTAAGTGATGGTTTGAAGCACACGTTTTAACTGAATATTTGATTACAAAGTTAAATTTCCAAATTATTGTTGATACAAGAAATAATTAAGATTTTAAATTGTTTTAACTATCAATTATTATTATTATTGATAATTCAATAAAATAATGCACAAGAGGTATCGGAATTTGCGAACCGTATTCGAGTGGTAGAGGCACACGATTTCCTGTGATTCATGTCGTCATCACACGTTATTGTGCTTGTGATCAAGCTACGAAAGCGGCTTTCTTTAAAAATAGTGTAGAAAAGGCTACGAGAGAAGACACTTAAAACAAAAGTTGTGAATTATGCATTCAGTGACTATTTTGACAAAGTTTTATGTTCTGGGATGGCATTGATTAAGGAAATGGTTCGGGACCGTTTTTTAAGTATATAGAATTGTTCTAGAGTAAGAGTATGTTTTCGAATTTTGCTTTAAAGACTAATGAAAGCCAAACATTTGTATACCTGCTGCGGGAAGGGTTGGATAGGCACTTGCCAGATGACTTAACATAATCTTTGCTGAGAAATGAAGTTGTTCGAGTGGGTATAGCTGCGAATCATCTTTTAATCTCACGAGCGGTCCTCTCAAATACAGACAAAAAAGCAAAACAGCAACCGGTGCCTCCCTTGCCTGAAACCTAACACAAATTTTATGTTTCTGACCATAAATACATTTGCATAGACATTTTTCCGGGGAATTCGTGTCGCCAGCTATCCATGTGTGTGTATTTTTTTTTTTTTTTTTTAAGTGGACCGTTCCCATATATGAATGCACAATGACAAAGGTATAAATACTTAAAAGAAACTAGTTAGTTACACATAAGCTGACTTGCAGCTTGTAGGTTAAAGGATTGACATGCGTCATCGGTTAGAAAAGAATCTGAAAAGTCGACTTAGGTAGAATTGCTGTATGCTAAGACACTTACCAAATGACATAAGGCCCGTTGTTTGTATATATTTTGACATTTACCATTTGATTCCGAAATTAAATTTGCTTGGATACCTACATACATAATGTCGATGAACATGGAAACAGCATTTTTCAAAATTTTGAATTGAAGTTGATCGTGGTCAATGAGTTGAATGCTTCCGAACTTAAGTTAAGAGGCTCATAAAGTTGAGAGCGGTTTGATGGTGTTCCGTTCCGTGAAAGGAAAACAAAACAAATTTTGTTTAACTTCGGCTATTTCTATCATGTAATTGTATTAGTTTAACAGATGTTCCCAAAAACTGCTTAAACAACTTTGATTAATAAACTTTGTGATGGTTTTTACATTTGAAAGTGTATCTTTTTCCTAACTGTCACTTACAAATTGTCGGTCTATTTTATATGTTAGCCAAATTTGAGATTAAAACTTCAAGAAATTAAAGCCATGCGAATTTAAAATTGCGATTATTGTAATGGGCTAGTTTGAAGAAATCATTAAAAGATCCTTGATAAGAGAACAACTTCAAATTGAAAATTTTCAAGCAACAATCTTTTAACCGCAAACAATGTCTGAGGCGCGTTCTTTTCCAACAACCATTGTCGTTCCTTTAATTCAAAATTTTTATTTTACTATTTGACGTCATTAGATCGTCTCCTAAACAGACGTGAAAGGTGCCAAATAGTTCCGATTAGTTGAAGCACTTTCCATTGGAAAAAAAGCGTCCAGAAGCATGTGGAAGTCTTCTGAACCTGTTCCATTTATAAACGAATGACACTTCTGATGATTCTGAAGAGAGAATTTTGCTTCTCGGTTTGAAGTCATAATTCACTCAAGAACCACAAGTACAAATAATATAACTCTAATGTCAGTTACAGAATATTCTTGAAGAGTGTCTATTCGTATGCAATTTGCAGAATGGTTTGGTAGTGTCAACACATTATGTGAAAAGTTATTGAGTCTTAATTTTATGATATAGCCGCCGAAGCTAGCAACAAAGTTCAGTGAGCTGTATTTAATACGTCAAAAGATGTACAGTGAATCGGCCTACGCACACCAATTTGACATTGGCAACATTTGTAAAACTGGTGCGTGCGAGTACATTGTGTCTAAACTAAGCACATGCATTTTGGCTTGTTCCATTGGTTTTCAGAATGAGTGGATCTCCGAATAAAACCTATGGAAAGGTTTCCAACTCACCTCCATGATACCTATGCGTTGAGACTCGAGAGTGATGATCTGTCAAAGTGGAAAATTTATTTGGAAAACAATTAACATATTTTATGTGCTCACTTTTATTGATCAACAGCATAAAAATGAAAATCAAAAATTTTTGATAATGTAGGTAAATGGTTTTATCAATTTTTTGTCTTTCTTTAATAAATTTTGCTGCCGAAAAAGTATTTGTCAGTTTCTATAGTCAAAATTTCATTCATAAAATATATTGAGAATTACATACACACATATGTACATATTTATAAAGTTTAGTTTATAAAAGTAATGGCTTCTCAGTTCAACAATATCTTACAACGCTTCGTTCTTAAATGATTTGTACGAAACTCAACCACTTCTTACAATGACACTTCAACAACTTTTTTTTGACATTACAACAATTGTTAACTATGGTAAGAAAAAGAACAAGTTTCAGGGGCATTCCTAATTAATTCAGTGAATTAAAGAATTGAACAAGGTAGCATCATGAACGATACCAGTGGCGATCGACTTTCAACGACATCTTTTCGAAAGCGAAATTGACGGTTATATTTTAAAATCATATCTGAAAGTTCAAATTTATTTATTTATTTATTTATTTATTTTATTTATTTATCTGACTGCTTACACTTTAAGATACAATATCTTATGAATTAGTAATAAGCGATTTAATTTGAAAACACAGAAAGTGTCAACGCTAAATGTTTTGACACTGGTATTTTAAAGATTCGTGATCCATTTTAATTTAATCTTTAATTTACTCATGTTCACGATTAACAATAAGTTCATCATTTTCATGAAAACGATTATTATAGTTTATTACTCAGATTTATACTTAACTTTGTCATACTCAATTGAGTTCTGATCATGAGATCCGTGAAAGAAAAGAACATTCATGTGAAGTATTTAATAATTTTCTAAATCTACAATCATTACTAATATAATTGGAAACGTAATACGTACATGATGTCACGTTATGGCACAATACGACAAGATGAATTGGTGCATTAAAGTCGTGAGTGTTTCTCTGACTCAGAAATTGAAAATGCATATTTTTAAAATATTTTAACCACCTCTATTTCATTTTTCTTTAAAAGAAAACAAATTCAAAATCATTTAAAAGCAGCACAATGTGTATATGTATTTGAATTTAAAAATAAAAAAAATATTAAAGAACAATTAAAAACTCAATATGAGCATTAAAATAATTTATTTTCATTTTTGAATTTCATTTAAAATTCTATTTTCTCAACATTATAATCAATAATATTTTTAGCTTCAAAATTATTGCCAGCTGTTCTCTTCGCAAACAAAAAAAAAATATTTTTTGAATGATTCATATCTACACATTCTCAAAATGAAAATCAAAAGCCGGTCGATACGAATTTCAAATATTTTTATCTTAAATTATAAGATAAAATCAAGAGATGAGATATTTCATTCTATATTTCAACCTGTTGCTTTGCTGGATTCATTTGTTCTTCATCAAATTAAATCGAATGTTTCGTATGAAGCAAATGTTTTTATAATTATTATTTTGTTATTTAAATAATAATAAATTATTATAATGATGAATTACGTTCATTTTAGTGAAAGGAAACAATAATTTCATTTAGACATTACGGTGCATTGTATGGGGAGTGGGTTGGGGGAATAATTACTAATTGTCTTCTAGCGTGGGTCACCCCCTCAGTAGTACAATACAATAAAAACGCAGATATTCGGTAGCACGCAATAAAAATGTCTATGATAATAGTAATGTTTCGGAAAGGGTGGTTTTGAGAAATGACGTAAACTCAAATCTGACGTAGTGAAAGCATGCAATCTCTTCAGAGGGTGTATGGATTGGACATAGTATAATTTGGTCGTGGTGCAATTGATAAACATATCCTTTCAACGGGGGAGTTTAAGAATCTCAAATGTTCAACTGATTTATGGATTTAATAGGGGAGTCTTTTTAAAACGCTTAATTTTGTACTAAGCACATAAAACTTAACAAGTATCGAAAAGTAAAATCCATTTACATTTTAAGGATAACTATATTGTATACAAAAGGGGATATACGATTTTAATTATGCAAGGACAGAAAGAGCTTTAAAAATTATAGGAAGGGATGTGAAAGGAAATACCTACTATGTACAATAGTTTTGAAATTTGGAACAGCCAAATTTGAGAGGAAAAGGAAAATGCGTTTCACAATCGTGTAGTGCTAATAAAGAACGAGTCCCTGTATAATAGCTGGTAATCCAGGAGTATGTTCAAGGGTAGATAGACGTGCATTCCAAGCGATGCGAGCATTTTCTGAATCCAGGAGACGCAAATATGTATAATATAAGGAAATGCCCTGAAATGAGAATTAGGAGCCAGTTATAGTGATCAGAAAAATCAAACCAAAAGAGGAATAGCATTAAAAATTTAAGCGTCAGAAATAAGATGTCTCTTTGACCTTTTACAAAAGAAGTGTTTATGGATAGCAGGATCGACTGTGGCGACACAGTGAGACTCCAACCCTTTTTTTTTAAATTTCTCGTTTTGGAGGGAAAATGTAGGTGGAAAGGTTTAAATATGTGATAATTATCAGCGACATCTATGTGTCTCCAAACCCCGTTATCTCTTACTCGTTCTCCAGACTACTATAGATTTCATATACAATGCTGTCACCAATTTTGCTGATTGAATTTATGACAGAATTGTAAACGAACATTTTTTTTGACAGCTTATCTGCCAGGGGAACATAAACAAATTAGAAGGTACAAAAGATAAACTATTTGTCCCATTTTGATGGAATTGGCAATCAGCTAGTATGAAAATCGAAATTCAATCCGAAAAATAAATAAATACATTTTTAACAAAAACTACATATTATATAGTACAATTGAAAATTTCTGTAAAAAAAAAAAAATTCTCTGAGTTGGTTTCCATAGATCGATGTAGCATTTGTGTTTTTAATCGATTTGTTTTTAATCGATTATATCTGACTTTTTTTCGGTTTTTCTGATAGCAATAACTGGCCCCTAATACAACCATTCTTCTACTTCTATACAATATGCAGAACCTTTCGTAGAAAATCGAATTCTAGATGCCGATATATCAATACAGAAATCAATACGGAAAGTTCCTAGTTCTGAGTGGTATAGTGGTATCTTTACGGCGATCTGTTTGGGCCAACGATCAACAGCTTAGTGAATTTCAATCTGGATTTAGATCTGAATATACTTCTGATACAATTTTTGCATTCAATTTAAATGCACATGACTATCTACGGAGCAAATGAAAACTCTTCATAATTTTTTTGTCGGCTTTCAAGGCGGCACCATTGACCAAAATGCACTGTATTTTAAAATTGATTCAGCTAGGTAATAATGGAAGGCAACTGGCAGTATAGGAGCTTTCTGAATGGTTTGCGACAAAAACTGGAGTCAAACAAGGGTGCCTTCTCAGTGCCATTTTATTCATTCATTTTTGGATGACCACTTGTAATAATTATTGCAGGCATAAACTTAAAAACGCTGCTATATGCGGATGATTTAATTCTTTTAGCGAAATCCCCGGGAAACCTATTATTAATGATGCCTTAATGATTACTGGATCCGGGTTTGGAGTCTTTATCCTTTAGACTTAACAAATCAGCTCTTTTTTATAATGAGCTCTTACAAAAGGTATTCCATTCCGGAAGTCGTCTTATATACCCAAACCAGGAGCATAGTTTAAATAAAAATAATTATTTTAATGATACCTAGAGCTGCATAAAAATATCACTAATATTTAAGGCAAGCCGTGGACTTCTTCACCTTACTGGAAATCCTTTAAGCAGTTTGGAACTTTATCAATTATCAAATCAGTTATCTGTTATCCAAATCTTTTGATTAGCAAATTCGACTAGGTTCAAATGTTTAAACTATTGTCAACACATAATGCAACAATAATGTCAATCTGGCAGACATTTTATTGATGTCAAATATGTGTTCGTTCCGCAAAATTTGGTTCGCAATACTTAAGCCCAGACTGAAAAGCTGCTCGGTTGTCTTTATGCAAGTGCCACTCATAAAAAGTGGCATAAAAGTTATGTTTCAAGGGCACAAGACAGTATAGAGTTATTGAAGCATTAAATTCCACTCTATTATTAATTTCTTATTGAACAATGCTCCTAAGATCGGAATGTAATGCACAATTCAACATCCGAGGAACAGAATACTAGAAATCGTCAATACTGTTGTCAGCAAAACATTGAAGTTAATTAGAATCTTAGAGACAATGTTGTTGACTAGCTGACCCGACGGACTTCGTTCCGTTAAATATTTGCCGAAAATAGAATAAAATCCAGTATTAATTTAATTGAATCATCGATATAGGTAAATCAGACTACTAAAAAATTTATCCACAGCGCCACCTAGGGTAAGTAAACAAACAAATTAAATGTAGAGCATCAGCTGTCTGCCTTTGAAAGTACTCAAAATCGGTCCATAGATAAGAATTCTGGCTATCCGCCAGTTAAAAACTCGTCAAAATTGGTATAGCCTTTTCAGAGATTAGGTGAAACGAACAGACAGACAGACAAAATTTTTCAAAATTGCCTTTTTGTTATAAGTACCATATATGGGTATTTCTCTACTAACAGGGTCATTTTGGTTGAAAAAATGTCTCAAAGATTGTATTGCTCGAATTAATCCAATAAGATAATTTGTATTCATTCTTGAACTGCGATAAATTCATTTTATAACCAACAATGGAGTAAACTTAACAATGCTTACCAAAATCTCTTTTGCCCAGGGGACTGTTAAAACTAATGAAATATCATGCTATCTTAAATGTAACTTCGTTATTGGAATTCATTGGCATTCCCAGCGTTTAGTGTTCATTAAAGAAATGAAAACGAACAGTAATCAATTCAATATCAAAAATAAAATAAAAATAGGAATTGACCAGAGGACTGTGATTCAAACTAGTTTTTGCGTGGTTGTCCCCTTGAATAGTTCGCGCTACACTACACAAAACAAAGATGGCGCCTTCAAACATCAAGGAAGCAAACTTAAACTTCGTTACATTCCATTTCATTCACATCATCGCTCGAAAATGTAAAAGCATTTTATTGGTAGCATTAATTGTTAAACCAGGGTTCGGTGCTTAAAATAAGTGGACAAACCTTAGATCAGTTTTATACAATTCATAATCATTATTATGACTGAGAAATTAAGCTTGTAAATACATAAACTACAAATGTATCAAAAAATATTACTTAACAATTTACTTACAATATCTTGAATTTAAAATAATTTATTGAAACATGTTTTTTGAGTTGGTGACCAACAAGGGGACTGTTTTTTCGGTTCTAAGAAAATCAAAATTACAATGCTTTTAAAAAATTATGTTTCAAAAATCACGCGAGACACTGAGTTGCCCAGTTAGTTGAGAAAGACCTATGTATATATAAACGATGTAAAGATTGGTTCCACTGTTTGGTGAGACATCATCACCTTTTGACCTATTGCTACCAAAATTGTATTGCCGCTCATAAGGAAGTTTTTGTATCTTAAGACATGCCTTGATCTGATAGTTTATCAGATTTTCTATGGCCTTAAATAGAAGGGATGCTGAGCCAACCAACTGTGGAAGAGATATCTACTACCTTGAGCCAGATGTTTTGTGTGCACCGAGATCTCTTTTCAAATGCACGATTGCGCAATGAGATCTCTCCCATACCATAAGGCTATTAATGGCAAGTACATATCACTCAAATCAATCGGGGATAATGTCAAATTAGCAGCAATCAAAATTTTAAATTTAAGCTACAGACATAGCATCCAAACTAAAGTGAACAATTCTAAAATTTCACGGGCAGTTCACCAACCTTAATAATTGTGGTTTCTTAATTTGTCAGACTGTATCTTCCCTTAATCGTTCTCATATTATATTTTGTCTTCGTTACTTTACGATTAAAACTCCATTTGCGAATCTTAAGTAATCTTTAAATACTTGAGTCGAAACCAATGCATGCATCAATTAAATCAAAATGAACAAACTTTCTCAACAAATTTTTTGACCCTTCCCCTAATTTGGTTTAAAATGTGTCATTACCAAAAACACTTAGATAACTATATACCATAAAACTTAACTACTTAACATTACATTATAAACTAATTTTATTTTTATTAATCACACTTTAATTCAATATTTCCAGATATGCGGAATACTGATGGTTATTGGTGGCTCAATGCTCTTCAGCAATGTAAACAGCGTCGATGAACTTTCGGAGGCTATAAAAGTCCAACAAATACCAATCACACTCATCGTATTGGGATCCGTTATCACACTTATTGCATTCTTTGGATGTTGTGGAGCCCTTCGTGAATCTTATTGCATGTCAATGACAGTAAGTAGCCTATTTATACATAAGTCTTATCGATTCAAATAATTAAGTTCAATATTATTTCTCCGGAACAATATTATAGTATGCGTGCTTCCTGTTTATCTTGCTGGTCGCTCAAATAGCGCTGGTTGTCTACGTGTGGGTATACAAACAGGATTATGTCAATAACATGGGTCAAGTTGTCGATAAGGCATGGACTCGCCGTACCCAAAAAGCCGATTACATGGATGCCCTTCAGATTGGAGTATGAATGGAATAATGTTTTATATACCGTATTTAATATGATTTATTGTTTTTTTTTTTTTTTTTTAATTCTTAGTTCCATTGTTGTGGCAAGAACGATTACCGGGATTATACATATCAAGGATATTTCCCAACGACTTGTTGCGATGACAAAAACAATTGTACCTCAGAAACTGTTTACAAACAAGGATGCAAAATGGCATTTAAGAATTTCTGGGATAGTAACAGCGACATGATCAAATACGCTGGACTAATCGTTGCTGCCATCGAGGTAAATAAAATAAATCTTAGAAAGTGTCTAAGCCGAACGATGAAGTATGCAAGAAAATATACTGTTGACGTTGTTTTCATTTTCAAACTTTTAAACAATTGTTGCATAATTTAAGGATTTGATACCTAGAGTAAAACAGAATTATTTGTAACTATTTTGATTTTATGTAAAAACTGTGTCCCAGGACATTTGTAAACATATGCATTTGCAGCTTGTTCCATCGATCTACATTTTCATCTTTCATTAGAATTTTACAATTTAGTGATTGAATATTACGAACCTCATTTTTCAAAGTAGTGAAATTCACCCTAATGAAATTTCAGTTAGCTGTTCGGATTAGGTGATCAAAATTATTATCTACTAGCTTTTACCCGCTACTTCGTAAGCGTGGATTTTAGAATAAAGTAGGTTTCTCACTTTATTTTTGTTTTTGGACAACTGGTTCAAAATTGGAGGTATGCGTCGTATGAAAGCTACATTCTTTACCATCTCTACAGCCGTAAGATTTTTGGCTTCTGTATAATATTATTTCGAAGTATCATAGCGGTTTAAATTGCAAAGTTGGAGATTTAAGTTCTGAAGCAATATACCTAATTGGAATGCCCACTTTCAAAACGATGCTACGCGCCGATACTGCTATTTATGGCAGCTCCGCTTAATCAGTTTTGGGCGTAAGTATTGCTCGTTCACCGTTCTTTATGCTTACATTATTTTTCGATTTCTGCTTTCGCTGAATGAGACATTGTCTATTATGGTGCTAAATAGCGCCATCTATGATGTTTTTGAATTAACTTCTATTCAGAACGACTTACTTATTTCTATTCATGTATATGTAGGTAAGTGTGGCGTTATTTGTATGATTTCCAGCGCCATTATGTAAGTGAGACGCTAACTTCCTTAAAATCTTTTATTTTTGCGTTAAGTTCATTGATTAACGTTCGATTTCAGCAATATTAAAAAAACAACCAGAATTATATGTTTTCCTGCGATAAAATGTGGCCTATATTTTAAGTTGGCGTACTACCAATAAATATGCGAAAACCGCATTCAATTCCATGCAGTAGTTTTTGCGTGATGCGCGTACAAACATACAGACAGACAAAAATTCTAAAAACGGTTGTTTTGGCTTCTGTGGGTCTAACAGAGACTCCCCATATTAGTTTTGCATCTACATATATCTTCAATGTACAGACATCGACCTGTTACAATTTTATTATATGTATAATTATAGATTCCTGTAGAGTATTAAAGCACACAGAGGAATGGTTGAGAACATAAGTCACAGGCCTGGCAATGCTTGGAGCAGTTGTGCCAACAATTTATTTTTTACTTGTTTATTTGAAAATTCACTTTCATGTGGATATCTTGGATTTCAGTATTTTTGAAAAACATCATACACATACATCGATTACTATTAAGCTTTCAAAAAACAATTCAAGACAAATTAGTATAATTGACTGTTTTTGGATTTCTCGAGTATCAAAAAAAAAAGTGTGTGTAATTCACATTCGGTCGAAGTGAATCTTCATAGAAGACGGTAGAATGGTACGAAAAACTCCGTCCAACATAGGATTTAGGTGCACTTTCAAATATAATGTATGACTAAAGGCTTGCAAAACGTATACAAACGTTTTATCACACACGTCTCGACACGGGTTGTCTTTAAGACTCCCTTGTGTATTTTTGAATCCTTTTTAAAGCCTGAACTATTGGACGGCGATATCTAAAAAGGACTCAGGACTCTTTTTAAGAATTTCAATAATTTTTTTCGTGCCACTTTTCTTTAAATACTTTTCCTATGTATTTGTTTGCATATTGCATTCTTCTTGAACTAAGAAGAATATAACACTTTTTCATATCAACTCTTTGGTGTAAACCCACTATAATTTCAGTTTCATAAAGTTGGTATTGGATAGAAAATAAAATAGTGTGTTATATATTCAATCTCATTCTCTCACCGGCCTCGTCCTTTATATTTATTGGTTTAAGAGTGTCATGGCCCATTTCCGTTTCATCAAATTTCAAATCACAACGATAAGAAAAGTTATAGATCAACAAATTCAAAAAAACTTAAATGTTTCAAATATTTTCGAAATTGAAGGGTTTTTTTTAGTGTAAAAAATGCTAAAGCTGACATTGCTCCCAAGTCAAAAGCCAACAAAAATGAAAACATCAAGATAAAATCTCAATAATCACGAGCTCTATTTTATTGCTTGATTCACTTCTTGCACATTTTCTAGAAATGCTTTTAAAAATTTAAGTTTACAATTTGCTTATTGTTAAGTTAGATTAAACAACTAAGATGAACTGAAATCCTTTCAATACAAAAATATTTGGGAGTTTTGGGGAATATTGGAGATTTTCGGATAGTTTCAAGCAAAATATTTATTGGTGACTTTGCCGGTTAGACGCACTTTCCCATGGTGATTTTGCCTACCTCCGATTGAAATTTAAATTTTTGAAGTAAGCATTTTTGGCTATTTTAATTAAGATTTAAAAAATTTATTACTGTATAGTTAAAAGTTGAAAAGAAAGGAATAAAATGTTAAATATATAGCAAACTTACTGGTTTTCTGAAAAATTCTAAGAAAATTTTGAATTAAGTAATAATTGTGAGCCCTTTTGGTTTGCAGACCTAGAAAAACTGGATTTGTGGTGTCCTAAATTGTACCCTTTGTAAAGTCAAATTAGTTCCGGATTTTTAGAAGATCTTGGAGTTATAAATAAAGCATGACAAACCACTTCATTATTTATTGCAAATATAAATATAACAAAAAGTAGTAGCAACGTACACGTGAGAGAAATGAAGTTCCTTAAAAAGCAAGGATCAAGAATTTTTTTTCGAGAACGAGAGATAGCATCTCAAAAGAAATACAACAGAACGAAATTTGCATACGGTGATTTGGTTTCGGAATGTTATTTTCATTATTTTTCGACCTATTTTACATAATTGAATCACTTATTTTCAAAACATGATAAGTCCACGATTTGAATATTTCTTGAGATGAAAAAAATTTTGTATAATATATAAATTGAAAAAAATGTATTGTGTAGAACTTTTCCCTGGCTTGACTACAGAATACATTTTTTTCAAATTTTTTTGCCACACAACCAAAAAAAATATACAAATTTGTTTTCATCTCCTGAAAATTTTCAAACCGTGGATTTATCAACTTTTGAAATTATTAAAAAAAAACATTTTATTTGTTCATGTATACGTGTTTTACAGACAGTGCCTTGCGGCTTATAAATAAATGTTTTCTAATTTGCAGATCATTATACAAGGACATGTTTGTTGGATAAAATATTCCAATATAGTAACGGTCTATCTAGAATTTTATTTAAAGAAAAATCAGCTCATTTCTTTTCTTATCGGGCCATTATGATCTCACATGGATTAAAACTATCCCTATTTGTCTACTTCACACTAACGATTTGGCTGTGGGGATCACCAGGCTGACCTCAGAAAGCTTCGGCAAACCTTCCGGTTTCGGTTTGTTCTATTTCTGAGGCCAACTTGGTATTAGTTTCGCTGCATTTTTTGTAACAGGAGTTCTTAGACCTGCATCTCTTCCTAGGTTGGAAATCAGTGCTCCATTCAAATAAATGTCTGGAGTAGAATTGGTTCTTATGCCGTACCTACCCATTTTTCCCCAAAACTTCCACCCATATGTCAAGTGTTCGTCGCAAAGATAAAGATCCCAGATTAAGATGGCTCCATCGCTAGCAAAGATTAACTAATGCATTTTGGAGTCCGTCACTTTACCTTCAACCAGGTCGTCAAGGACTGCAAAAAAGAGCAGGAATTCAAGACGCTATCTTGGTGTACAGTGTACACCTACTGTGACTTGGCATTCTTTGGTAACTCTGGCTGGATATCTTATTGCTTTTGTAACTGCTCTCATGCCCAAAATTCTGTGTGCAAAGTTTGGTTATTCGAGACACAAATCACAAGTTGCGGCTATAAAAAACACTGCAGCTCAATAAACGAAGTCGAAAGCAAAAGTCATTTTTATTTCAAATATCGTCATGTATTTATTGTTTTTCTATAAATGAATCCTACAAGAAGAATGTCCAAAATTACCCTTTTTCATTCGAATCAACGAGAACAGGCCGAGCTGCTCTTTTACTAATTTTTGCTGACCGTTTTCAGAAACGGTATGTCGCGTGTCTGTTTAAAACTGTATTGCTTCGAAAACTGATTTAAAACGAACACACTTAAATAGATTATTCACTGTGGCGTATGCGCACTTTTTTTTTTTGATAAAAGAATAGGTACAAGTTATTAACATTTTCACTATCTTTATTTGATAATTTGTTATTTATAGTTATTTTAAGATACTCCTGGACTTTGGAGTTATTGCATTGCGAAACAAAGCTATTTAAAATATTTTTCAGCACATGTCCTCGTTAAAATTTATTATGTAAATCTACACATTTGCAAATGCCCATTTTAACTCGGAATGTTTTTTGTTCATAGTTACTAATTAAAATGTTCAAGATAATAGTAGGATTTTACATTAGGAATTTTATAAAATATTTTTAAAATGTTAGCTTTTAGATTTCAAATTAAATGAAATATTATTTCATTTAATTTAAAAAATAAACAATTAAACATTTTTCCTTTTGCCTGTACATAAACATTTCCATATTTACATTTTATTTTTAAATTAATTTTTTTTGTATTTCAGTTCGTTGGATTTGTATTCTCCTGTTGTTTGGCTAACAGTATTCGCAACTACAAACGAAGATCGGCATACTAAAAATAGTAGCGCAGAGAGGTTCTTTATCATTTAAATCTTTTTAACTTTTACCAGATTCATTTCAACGAGGTGCTTACGAATTACAAATTTTATTATTAATTAATTAATTAAAAACAAAGAATGAAAATTTTGTGCTTAATCGTTCTTTATTAATGCTTACATTTTATATATTTTATTATATATGTTTATATATGTAAAGAATAGATTTTAAATAAAAATTAAATGTTCATAACAATAAATTTGAATTTCTTTAATTATTCAGTGGAATCTAGTACCTCATTTTTTTGTATTTTTGAAGTATACATATTATAGAACAACGAAATCTCTCAAGTTAGTCTGCCATACTATCATTATTCATTGATCGGGGCACCTGGCATCAGCGAGCGGTTCATTCAGCGGTGATTGTGAAAATGTTGCCTACAAACAAAGTTAAAAAAATGGGGTTTTCGCTTATATTGACTTATATTTCAAAAACAGTCAGTTTTGGACAAAAGAAATGTTGTACAAACTTATATTCTTAGTAAATTTTACGTAAAATCGCTCACGAAAGTTTTCGCATACCACTTACCATTTAGAAGTTATAATTATAACTTCAAAATTTTATATTTTCCCAAAAGTATGCAATATTTTTCATGGTGCTTTTCTACAAAAAAAATTTTCCCAGAATTATGCAATGTTTTTCATGGTGCTTTTCTACAAAAACAATACATATAGCTATCTAGATTTGGTGTGGTATTATAGCTTATTAATGTTTTTAAAAAAAATATTTAAATTAAAACCCTTGCAAAAGGTCATATATTAACAGGGCCGGATTAGCCATGTCGGGGCCCCTAGGCAATGCAATTCTTGGGCGCATTTTTTGTTAATGAAGGGATGTCAGCAGCTTACAGAGGTCTTATTGACTCCAAATTTGGTCCTGTTCTGTTACTTCAATGTATGTAGTGATATAATATATGGCAACAACATGGTTAACTCAACCTGATGCTGCAATTATGTTGTATTATGAGCAGCATCACCTGACTAATGCTAATCTCCTCAGGTATCTTATTTGAGCTCATTGACATAGTGATAATGAACAGGTTAGGAAGCTACCTAAGTAGTATTGATCCAGGTCTCATAAGGTATACATAAGTATATCGTATACTTATAATTAATGTGACCTATAGTAGGTATATGAGATTAAAACGTGAATGGAGGAGAAAGAAAATCATGCGCGTTTATTTTGATTTTAACTTTATTCTAGTTAAATACAATAAAAAAAATCAAAAAAAGAAAATAATTTCGGTAAATAAGTACATTTAATTTTAAATATTAACTTTTCTACATTTTTTGTATTACTTAATCGTTCAGAACATCTTGAAATTCGACCCTTTAAACTGTTCTCAGACATTGACGAACATTTACAGTTCTTTATTAGTTTGAAAAGTAACGTTCACCCACAGCGTTTGATGTCATCATACTTCTGTAGATTTGCAATGATATCATTACATTAGGGATAGTTGATTGTAACTAAATCAAATTATACAACTCCTCGGCAGGCACAATTTTATCTTTCTCTACAATGCCGACATAATCTAATAGTAACATTAAGTATTTGAACTTGACCATCTCCTTTATATAAGCTCGGGCTCAATGTCCTCGGAATAATGTTCGCAATATTTTGTACAGGCTTTTTTAATTTCATGGTTGGTCGGTCTCTGTCATGAAAACTGTTAAAAACCCAAACGAAATTTCCCTATATGCTTCTAGTTGCCGCTACAATTCTGGATACAGCATAATCTAGTACCAGACAATTTAGTTTCAATCTTTTACTTAACTTTTGCTCTGATCTTGGGGCCTTATGACAAAGCCTTAGTCGCATCTGCTTTTGCACACATTTTCAGTTTCTTTTGTGAGCATGTGGGGCCCCAAGGCGCAATTGCCTTCTCTGCCTTATGGTTAATCCGGCAATGTATATACATATTTCGGGGGTTGTAAGAAGAAGGCTTTACTCAGAAAACGTGAAACATCTGTCATGGCCGCCCTATTATGTGGACTGTGAACATAATGGAAACCGCTTGGACAATGGCTTACTCAAAAAGTTTATCATGGGAGGAAACAATAATTTTAAGACATGAAAACCTTAATCGAAGCTAACTATGATCTGGTTTTCCATGACTATCTAAAAAAATGTATGATTCCAAGGCTACTGACTAAGGACCGGCCTTGCTGGCGGGCTTTGTTTGTTGAGGCTGAGGTCCAGAATTGACTGTCTGAACAACCTTAATTAAGTACATAATTAGGAAATACATTGTATTTGTGATACAAATTATCATCCTTATTAAAAATCAAGCTATTACATTAGCTGACTTTGTATACTTAATATTTTAATTTTAATGAGAGTTTTGTACGAGTAAACATTGAAAGTGTTAAAATACTACAATACTACAATTTATGTTATTCAATAAAAGTCTTAAGTTATCGGGAATCCCTTGACCGAGTACCGTCATTTTTCAACAATTAATACTTCAAATGAAAACGATAGGGAAATACTAGTTCAACTAAAGCTGTATCCATCAATTTATGGTAAGGAAATTAGAAGTGACAGCTATGGAATAAAGGAGTCTGTTACATGTACACGTTTGGTAAAATGTTCCGACTTTAAAAAAGTGTGCGACGCCACTGAAAAACATTAATTGTTAAAAAATACTTTTGTTAAATATATTAATGAATGACTAACGTAATTATAATTGCACGTCTTTATCTTTTTTTTTTTTTTTTGAACGTACGAATGGGTTTGTTTGCACAACAAAATAAAATGGATGTGACTCATAGAAACAATTCATCGGAATGGTAAATTACCTTGCGAAACCCCCTACACCTTACAATCTCAATTACAGATGTGATAAAAATATTAATTAATAGACAACAAAATCTGATACTATATGATTTAATTATTATCAAGGAAATTAATTCGAATTCCGATGAAGCATATATTCGTTAATCCAACTCACGGATAATTTAAATACGAAAGAATTTAAATGAACTTTGTTACGACCTTTTCACATGCCGAATTACAAAATCTTTTACACTTAGTTTGTCATCAATTTTCGTCAGTGAACCTCAACGTTTTTTTTTTCAAATTGTCAAAAAATAATAAGGCGGTAAAATGCACAGCGAATAAATAGAGTTCTTTGACCCTACTGATACTAACATACCGCAATTATCTTTAAATGAAAAAATGGTCAGGAGATTTGTTTACCAAAGTGTATTAACAATTCTCAAGACAAACTTCTTATGGAAGATGACAATATCCTTCACAGGGTTTGTCGCGCGTAAAGTCAACAACACAATGGAATCCCGGAAAAAAACATTCGATAGACAACCATGAGATTTTATATAGATGGCCTTCAGGCAACGAGAAGTTCCAAAATTCTTTATGCGGTTGGTCTAAGCTCGTGGGCATGGGCGGGGAGCAATGACAAAAAAAAGATGTCCATCTGGAATCACCGAAAAATGCCAAAACACAAGAGGTGTCCACCAGGGCAGCGACTTGAGTCCCCTACTCTTAAGAATATAAGATTTAACTAAGATTTAAGTAAATATTAACTTTCGCAGATATTTCTAAACACTTTACGTATTCCACTTTTAAAGTTGGCATCACTTAAGAGCACTGCACAGCTATAATACCTTGTCAAATAATGCGGCAAACTATTTGTGTCCAATATTCAGGGAAATGGTATTAGAAAGTATTCAAATATTTGTTTGAAAAATAAAATTTTTGGCGATGTTTCCCACTATTTGGGTGCTTTTTCTTTTTGTACTTGCCGTTTCGGGCGATTATTATTATTTTGGGCTTTAATTCCTTTTCCACCGTTTCAGTTTTATATTTTGGGCATCAATGCCTGTTATAAAAATGAACTCCAAAAAGGAAGTAACGCCCAAAATGGAAAAATAAATACAACAACAATTTGTTAGACAATTTTTTGGGCGATATTTACTCGGGCGCTGTTGCCTAACGCCCTACTGACCGAGTCATCAGTATTTCACCTACAATCTTGATTTGACATCGAATCAATTTTTTCTTATTTCCGCAGATCAAACATGGAAGAGAGGTCAAGAATTTTTTATGACCGAAGAAGCGTGCGACACATTGTAAGTTCATGTTTTGAAGGGTTTCCTCAATCGGAGTAGAAAAAGTGCATTAAAAACGGGGTCAAAAACGTTCATAACTGTATTGATATTCATGGAAAATATTTTAAAAAACCATTGAGCCATGTTTTATGACGAATATTTATTTTAACTTTTCTATCTCAATAGCAACTCCCGATTGTTTTTTTATTAACATTTATAGTTCACGAATTGCGTTGTCCCCCAAACAAAATATCTAAGATCACGGATCATAACTAACCTTCCATTTATTTTTATAATAAAAAAGGTTAATAAAACATTCAAACCACATGCTCGTGATTACCAAATTGAATACGAACTTGAGATTTGATTTAGGAAAGTGTATATGAGTTCCAATATGACACACTATAGTTCCTTTATGGATTTCAGTTATAAATTAAAATTTTACACTCGTCTAGTTCGCAGTTCGCACAAACAAGCAATTATCATGACTTTAATAGTGATTTTTTAAGAGGTTTAGAACTTTTTTTTTTTTAAAAACACAAAAAATTCAAAAAAATGAATGAAATATTTATTTGAATCGATAGTTTGAACTTTGCAATTTAATTTTTAAAGATAATTTCATGCAAATGTTGACCGCGGCTGCGTCTCAGGTAGCCCATCCGCTGAGTCCAATTTTGGCATACTCTTTCACACATATCGGCCGGTATCTCACGAATGAATGCATGGATGTTGGCTTCCACTGCGTCAATCGAAGCGGGCTTGTCCCTATAGACATTAGCCTTGACATACCCCCACAAAAAATAGTCTAATGGTGTCAAATCGCACTATCTAGGCGGCCAATTGACCGGCCCGAAACGTGAAATTAACTGTTCACCAAACTCGCCTCGCAATTGCGCCATTGTTTCGCGTGCTGTGTGGCATGTGGCACCGTCTTGTTGAAACCACATATCATGCAAGTCAAGAACTTCCATTTCGGGCAAAAAAAAGTTTGTTATCATCGCTCGGTAGCGTTCACCATTGACAGTAACGCTGCGATTCGCATCATCTTTGAAGAAATATGGCCCAATAATGCCGCCGGCCCATAAACCGCACCAAACAGTGGCTTTTTCGGGATGCATTGGTAGCTGTTGCAATGCTTCTGGCTGATCTTCACTCCAAATGCGGCAATTTTGCTTATTTACGTACCCATTCAACCAAAAATGAGCCTCATCACTGAACACAATTTTCATTTTTTCAACATTTCGAACCGAGCACGAATTTTGATAGTAAAATTCAATAATTTGCAAGCGTTGTTCATTTGTAAGACGATCCATGGTTAAATTGCAAACCAAACTGAAGCTGTTTGACAGTGACACAAGGTACTAAACACACGTCAGCTGTCAAAACCAGTGTTGCCAAAACCAAACCAGCTAAAAAATCACCCGTTATTAAGTGTGACTTTGTGAATGAACTATTTTCAGAGAAATTGAAAACATTCCTAGAAAATAACTTATTAAGTTTTTTGGGAAATGTATGTATTTCAAACTGAATTAAGTAACAGTTTTAATACAATAATTATAAAAATGGTAAACAACGGTTTCGTTTCAATAATATTTTTTGATTTTAAGATCAACATTTTTAACCGATAAATATTATATTCAGACTTTCATTGATTTTGTTATGAACTACTACGGGTGGGTGTTACTGCTGAAAGCTTAAACTCTCTCAAACAATGCTTTTATTTTGTTCAGTTCTAACAATGGTCTGGCGTGGGTCCCTTGTGGAACTTTGGATAAAACATTGATAAAGGTAGAGATGTAATGTTTAAAAGTTCCAAACTGAGTCTGAGTACTGTTTTTCAAATATGATTTAATTCAAAAGACCATTTTTCCGTATTTGTACTTTAAAGTCTTGCAGTGCTTCAATAGTTTACTATTTTGTTTTCTTCCACAATTATTGAGGAGGTTTGATAAAAACGAAAACTTCCAAAATGCTGGAAGAACTTCAGTTGACAAAAAACTAAAAAAAAACTTTTTCGTATTTTTTTTTTTTATATTTTATAATAATTTTTGAGTTTCTGAGATAACATACATAGATGAATCATTCTGTATGATTACCCAAGTTAAGCATTGAACCTTAATATTTAATTTAAACTCTTTTTAAAGGTTGTTATACAGTAATGTAACCACAATAAAGGAGCGTGGCCAACCCTTGAAATACGGGACCGCCAGTCTTTTTTTTTTCAAAACAGTTAAAAAATAATGAAGACACTTAGGTTCCTACTAAGGACCTTAAAATACTACATTTTTGTCAAGTAAAACCATTTAAAAAACTATTCTGATTTTGTCAAGTTATTTGTATAACCAAGTCAATGTGGGAAGAGGCTTTTTGTATGTACCAGTATGCTTTGTTGGATTGATTTAGAGAGTTATTATAAAGAACCTACATATAATAAAGGCCAGTCTTTGATACATTGATCCATATACTTGTATCTTTTTGGACCAAAAACTGCACAAATCCGATGAGTTGATTTTTTGGGGTTTGCTTCTATAAAATGTTCACCATAATAAATGGACTTTTTTTATAAATTACCTAATGCATTTAATGTTCCTTCGGTTTTCTATAAACTAACATTAAATTCATTAACAATAAATATATAATTAAACATATTTTCTCATTTATTTTATCGTGCTCGAATTTGCACAAAATGAATAATTTACACCTAAGGAGTACCATCAAATCGCAAGTAAAAAATAATCAAACTAGATTTAATTTTAGATAAGATTAGATTTATTCAGCGCTTTTGTTTATTAGTCCAACATATTTTGTCTGCTGATTCACAAAATTATAATAATCTTAAGTACTTATTTTCTTTAAATAGTTAATGAACAATAAATTATCAAAACATCAATCGACACATAAATAAGTAGAAATAAATAAAATGAACGATCTATGGAATTTTTGAAATGCTAGTCGGTTATTTTTTGGCGATTTAAAAACACTGCTTTGCCGGATTTAAATATAATTTATTAACAACCATTGAGTTGAATAGGACTATTATTTTTTCTTCCGAAAGGACACTAGAACCCAAAAATAATCTCGCCTCCTTTCTGCTGACGAAATCATCATATCATAGAAATTTCATTCACACTAGATCATATCGAACACAGTTTCTTGATCTTCTGATTATGATTAAGCTGGCCGGTAGAGGGTTCTATACACAGAGCCAGTTGCATTATATTAGGAATAAGGATGTAATCCCACATATGGATGCTTTAAGGTTTTTATATAGAGAAGAGATATTCCTTTTTCCAACATGATAATGTGTTTTGGAGGATTGGATTGAAGACACAAAATTCTTTTAACGTAGTACCAAATCCGAGCAGCATACACATTATGGCTTCTAAAACTGATTCAAACAGTCTATACTTGGTGCCCTGGAAGACATTTTTGTTTGCAAAACACTTTTTCCACACAAAACAGAGATTGCGGCTTAGGCATTTTTTGTAGGTTAAGTTTTCAAATGATTTTTAAAATCAATATTTTTGGACAGAAGTACCCAAAGGTGCTTGTGTTGATCAACTACTGTGATATTTTGTCCTCTGTATTTCTATTTTGCATTGGAACCTCCTGAATATAATATGTTTGTCTCGATTTATCATAAGTTCTAGCAATTCTATTGACTTTAAAAGAGGCTCCTGCAGATCTAATATTGCACGCAAGCACTAAATGAGATCTTTAATGAAGAGCCAAAAGAAAAGGACTCAATAGATAACACTGTGATACTCCTATACGCTTTTTTTTCGAATCAGTCTGTTGACTGCGTGCACATTAAATTATTTCTATCGACCACAACAGATGCAGTCTTAAATTTCACAAACAATGTATACAATTTGGTTCTTCCATTATTAAATGATTTCGCAACACTTCGAAGCACAAATTATGGTCACATACCGAATATCCGAATTTTAATCTAGGTTCGTAGGTACCTGTTTGTCTTATTTCCTGCATGATTCACCTTCTACTTCTTGACAAAACTTTTATCTTGTTTGGTGATTTTTAACAACAAACAGTTTGTATCTTCAACTTAATAGATACTGCTATCACAATTCCGTACCTTATCTATAGTACTTAGGCAATCCTGGCATAAAGTTTGCACTGAAGAGTAAACCACTGCTATGAGTGTGAGAAATATCCAGAGTTGGAACACTGATATTTGGCGCCCTTTTAAAAATAAACTCCGGTTCGATTTCGAAATTCAAATTTTTAGCTAGAAAATACTGATTCAAGTGCTATTATACTATGATTTAAAAAAAATAAAACAAATTTAACTATCGATGCAATCACAAGAACAAAAATTTTATCAGTGTATAATAGTCAACATTTTACCGACACTTTTTCAATCGACATTTTCATAATCTGGATTTCAAACTGTCAAGTTCAAATTTCTGAAGTTTCACTTCTATCTATTGTGAACTGCATTCACTCACATTTTTCGAACAACCATAGTAGGGATAGAATTGATCAATATGTCACTTTTGAAAATAGATTTCTGTCGAATTTTCCGTTGCGTTCTTAATGTTTTGCGCCCTCCTACTTGTGGCCTGACACATGACCTTATAGCTAGTCCCCTCATACGGTGATCTAGGTGATATACATCATGTTTATAGATTAGCACCTTGCAACACTTCAAGTAGATATGAACTTTTATCAAAAGGTTTGTTTTTATTGAAAAAAAGTACGGAACTCAAAGGCAGTTTAGTAATTAACTTTGCAAAGAGCAAACGAACTTTTTCTCAACGGGAAAACTTACGAATTAATAAAACGATTTAAAATGAATTGCCTAGCTCATATCATCAAGTACATTCTATTTCTTACTAATCTTTTAACTTTGGTGAGTGAGGTGTTTTTTAGAAATATTTTTAATTAATGGAAGCAATAAGTGTTGAAAAACTTTTTTAAGAAGTTCCTGTAAATAAAAAAAATGCATTGGACTTTTCCTTGCTGGGGAAATTCAGGATTCAGGATGTATTCAAAGTGTTTAAGTTAACAATCGCGGAAAAATGTTCTTAATTTGTACCCGAAGTAAAGTTCTTGCTTGGTTTATGGAAGCTGCGGTCGTCAGCAGTTATCTTGGAGCATTTATGATGGCAACCAAATCCTTCCATCTCTCTTAATTTTTCACCTTGAGGATTGCTCTTCCTCCGGTGTATAGCCTATCCATTGTATTTTGGTCTGCGTGATGGGAACATCCATTTTTGTGTGTCCAGTCCTTAGTCACATTCCGTTGTTGGATATGGTGTCAAGGCACTGGATCTTAAAGATGTGTTGCGAGCAAAATGGTTCAAAAAAACCTGTAGATTACTTGAGATGTTGGAAGAGTATTTTCACATTTTTCAAGAGAAATTTTTCTAAGGTTCCACACTGGAAAAAGGATTCCTTATATGCATTTCGATCTTTATGCTTATTCTGTTGACATTCATTTCCGTTCCATCATTAAGTGACAAATTGCTTCCGAGATTCAGTGACCTCCTCTATTGTCTACTGTTTCACAATAACGGGCTGTTGTTGATGTGCATTATTTTTGTGTTTTTATGCTTTAATTCTTATACCAGCCGCTTCTCCATTTTTTTAAAAGCTGATTACACTTTTACACATTCGGTAAAACCAATTTTATTGGGTACCTCCGGTATCAAGAGATCTTCAGATGACACCGCTATTAACGCGTTCAGAGACTTTCTCGAAATCGACAAACATGAAGTAGAGCGGCGTTTTACACTCCAATGATTGCTCAAGGATTATTCGTAGGTGTAAAAATAATCGACTTATGATCGATCGACCACTCCGAAACACTGTGAATGTCAGACACAGACTCGATTCTGGACTTTATCCTCTAGAGAATAATAGTAACCCTTTACTTCGGAATTACGGACAGGACAGTATATTTATACTTTTGTGTAAGAAAGCTATCCATTTTTTCGAAGATGTCAAATCTTTTAAGAAAACATATTTAAGATTTCGACATAATCGGTTAAGCCGTCTTAGGGGCCAGTTATAGCGATAGGGAAAACCAAACCGAACAAATTTTCAGATGGAAAATGTTGTATGTTCTGATTCGATTCTTAAGACAAATGCTATAAATTCAGAGAATGTTTTTTGTTCATAATAATTTTAATTGAACAAATGTTTTTTGTTAAAAATGTATTTATTTATTTTTCTGTTATACGTATAAAAGAAAAATAACAAATTTTGTTTTTAACAAAAAGTACAAGTTCAATTCAAATTTTTATTTCTGAAATAAATTCTCTAAGTTGGTTGCCATCGATCAATGTAGCATTTGTGTTTTAAATCTGATTATAATATACCAAATTTTCCATCTGAAAATTTTTTCGGTTTGGTTTTCCGTATCGCTATAACTGGCCCCTATAAAGAATGATTCCTAAATAGATGTACAGGAAGGCAACCTGTATCGATGCTTGCAGCGCTGCACCTCCAATATGTACATGTAAATACTATTTGAAATGTTTAATGCATAGTTCTTTTAACATTTAATTGTTACACAAATAAATTGAGTTACAAAATTTTAGCTTGTTTTACTGGTGTTTTTTTTTACTACCTTACCTTATTTTTTTTTTCGTTTAGGCATAAAAAAAAAACTTTTTTAGAGTATTAGTAATCATTATTTTCAGGGGATTACGGGGATTTAACTACTTTTTCGCTGGCAATTCAACTCACGCATCTTCGTTGCTTCTCTTTGAGAAAGTCAGTATAGTCTTTATTAACAGTTTCTTAGTTCAACACATTTTGACCATATTAAGTTTGTTCAATGAAGAAAAACTAGATCAGAACAGAACAGAACAGCACAAGTGTGTGAAAACTGTCAGAACAAGTTACAACAGAAAAATGTAGTTTCAAAATGTAGTTCAAATAAATCTTTTGTAAAATTTTTATGTTTGCGTTCAAATCTTTTTAATTATAAACTATAAAAAAATAAAATGAATATTTTGGAGGTGTTATTGCAAGAGATGTTAGAAGATTCAAGCAGATTAAAGTATTGAATTTGCACAAAACGCAATTTACAATACTCACTATTTTCTAATGCAGATCGTTTTTGGAGAACACTCCACAGTCAAAACTTGACCTGATGCGGACCTAATTTCTATTTGCACTTTATCCATTTTAGTTTTTAGTTTATAATTTTATTTTATGTTATATCCTCGCAACTTTTCAAATAATTGCAAAAATTTAGTTTTCAAATAATTTCAGACAAGTCAGCTGACACTTTTGACAGTTCTCACGCACTTGCACCACCTCAAAAGTAGGTGTAGGAAATATTGTTCTAAACTGTGTTGGACAACTTCATTGAACACAAAGTGACAGATTGTAGAACAGAAAAGAACAGGATTTTTGCTCATTGAACACCAAATTTTGTACTTTTCAGATCTTTTCTGTTCTATTCTGTGCAGCTCAGATTCATTGAACACACTAATTATCACTGGCGAAATTGATAAACCAGAAACAAAAACATCGGGAACGCACATCCCTTGTCTGCGATCAGATCTTGGCTAGGGTTGCATGTTTAAACTTTCACATTCCTTAAAAAAGCCCGAAAAACTTAAGCATAAAGCGGAGTGACTCAATACTCCGTTTTCGGAGAAACTTTTTATCTTATCTTAAGCTTGCGATTATAGGTACTATTTATAAGTCAAGTTATGCATTCGTAGAAAAAAAAGTTTTTTTTGGACAATCAAACTTCAAACATGTCAGACATTAAGATGATAGAGAAGCCAAAAAAGGGGCTCTACAATTCTGTCTGTTTTGCTGTCTGTCTGTCCGTCCATCTGTCTGTATCGTCACCTACAGCCTAAACGGCTAGACCGATTTGTTTCAAACTTAGAACATTTTGTTATTATGACGTCCTACAGATGGGTTATTGGAATTAGCATTCTACCTCTAAAACAAACAGTACCTACCTTACCTGCCATACGATTCTTTATGAATGCATTTGCATTTATCTCTAAAACGGCTCCTACTATTTTGATAAATCTTTCTGAATGGTATTTTTTTGCGGAAACTTTATGTTTTGTTTGGAAAAAATATTTAGGAAGTCTTATAACGGTACCTCCCATAAGACCGGTTTTTTGAACTCAGATTTTCCCGTAAAACACTTGATGGATTTCGATAGACAAAATAACATGAATTATTAAATTTTTCAAAGAAAGTTATTTTGAGTTTTTTTTTTAAAGTTATTTTTTTTTCTTTTAATTTTTGTTTTGTTTTTTTTTTTTGCAAACGGTTTATTAAATTTTTGTTTTCTGATAAGAACAATAACTGCTAGATGTGGGGATAATTAAAAAATAATTTTGTAGTATGTTTTCGAAAAGTTTTTCAAAAAAAAATCTTTTTTGAAAAAAACTGGTCCGAAGATTTTAAAGATTTTGTTCATTTAGATGTGAAACAGTAAAAGAAAATAGATGGCTCACTTCATTTTCTCCAAAACCGTTTTAACTATTGATTTGTATGTGATTAATAAAATTTCATATTATTTTTTCATTGCTTTTTTCCAAAATCTTAAGCCCCAAGAGCCAAGACCACTGTAACACAATAGAGTAAGTTCGTGCGACCCAGTCGTGCACTATATTTTATTAGTTTCCTTATGCCAAAGCGTGTTCTTCAGAAGATGTAACTACCATAACTGTATTAGCAGCTTTTGACAAAAGTTTAAATAGGTTTTTTAATTGGCACGTGGAGGTTTGAGAGGCCTGTGGCGGCCATGTTGTTTTAGTGACATCTGTTCTAATCTAATCGGGATTTGGGTTAACACTCATATATTCAACTGACCCTATAGCTCAATAGCCATGGCCATAGACAACTCCGTTCTTTCTTCAATGCGTACAAATCACCTACATATCTATGGACAGGTTGTATTTTTACAAACTTACCTACTCAGTCTTCATAAAATATAAATAAAAATAAAAGGAAAGGAATAAAGGTAAATAATTTGAACTTTATCCCAAAGGAAACATCCTTTATTAAAACCTCGGATCTAGAATTGAAACGATTTTCGTTCTCTGTCAAAAATAACATTTTTAAATTTTATTTTTCAGATTTGCGGTATCCTGCTTATTGTGTTTGGAGCACTTGCTATAACAAATTTAAAAGACTTCTTAACCTTTACGGAGGCTGATTCAACGAAAACCCTTCCAATATGCATATTGATACTTGGTGGTGTCATTTGCATTGTTTCATTCTTTGGATGTTGTGGAGCAATTAAGGATAGCCATTGCCTCGTATTTAGCGTAAGAACTGTTTCCTATAGCTATTATTTCTTTTTTTATTAATAAAAAGTTCGGTTTTTTATTCTTATTCCACTATAGTATTGCATTTGCATGTTCCTTCTGTTTATATTACAAATTGCCTTGATTGTTTACGCTTGGTTCTACAAGGAAACATTGTTAAAGAATATGGCCACAATTGTAGATAAGGCATGGGAAAATCATACAGATGAACCAACCTACATGGACGCCCTTCAATTAAGTGTAAGTTTTATATTTGTATTTCTTTTCACAAAAATTGAAATATTTTTTTTTTTTTTTCACAGTTTAAATGCTGTGGTTACGAATTGGGATCCCAAGACTACTTAAATTCAGGTGAACCTATTCCAAACTCATGTTGCGGATTGAAAAATGGAGGTTGTGAACCCGCTCAGGTACAAACCTTGCCTGGATGTAGGCAAAGTTTTGTAGATTTTTGGGGTTACAGCACTAACCTTATCAAATACGCTGGTATGGGCGTGGCAGCTGTTGAGGTATATAAATATAGACACTTTCTATTTTAATAGAACCAAATATGAATAATAAATTTTATTCCTCTTAGCTTGCTGGCCTTGTACTCGGATGGTTCCTTGTGGCCAGTATAAAAGTAAGCAGAAAAGATATCAATGCGAGAACTTATTAATGAAAGGGAAAGATCGAGTTTTATTAGTTTAAACAAGTTTTGTACAAATTGCTAAATATATAAACAAATTTTGGTAAAAAAATCTTTTTCATTTTGTCAATGAATTTTGTTCATGCTCTATAGGGCAAGTATTGGTTTCGTTAAGAAAACAAAATAGAGGTTTTAGGCAAACATGAAACATGACATTACGATGACAGCAAAGGTATGTATACATATGTATTTGAGGTAAAAAAAAATTACTTACAATGGCTAAAAACGGTACCTTCGATAGTACCGATTTTTCGCTTTCAAATCCCCCGAAAACGGCTTAACCGATTCTTTCGAAATCCTTCACAAAAATATAGGTTTATGTATCTCAAATTATGCTGCGATACTAATATTTTTTGTATTTTTAATTATTTTTTATAAAAATATTTTTAATATGTAATTTAATATTTTCCAAATCTTACCTTGCCTAAAGATGGCTCAGACAGTCCATTGTTGACCACAGCCTCAAACAACAATCCTCGCCAGCTTTAGGGCGGTCCTTAGCCAGTGGCCTCCAGTTGCGCACACCAAGTTGGCCGAGGTCATTCTCCACTTGATTGCACCACCTTAGATATGGGGTCTTCCAGAACTGCGTTGACCATCCGGGTTGGAATCGAAAACTCGTCGGGCTGGTGCGTTTTCATCTATACGCTCCACATGGCCCAGCCATCTAAGACGTTGTATTTTCAGCTTCTTAATCAATGTCTCTGTAAAGCCCGTACAGTTCGTCATTGAATATTCTAGTCCATATTCCATTTTGATACTCATATATGATCGAATATCACCCGAAGAATCTTTCACTCAAAGCACCCCAGCATGCATTCATCTGATTGTGTCAGTGTCTACGCATCTGCCCCATATAGCTGGACTGGGATGATTGGGGTCTCGTAAGGCCTCCTTGGTTCTTTAAAAGAGCACTTTGCTGATGACTTCTACACTCAAAGAAACAGCGATTGGCAAGAGTGATCCTATGTCTGATCTCTTCACAGATGTTGTTCTGAGAGGTTATAGTGCAACCCAAATAGACAATGTCCTTGACCACTTCAAAGTTATATCTTTCCATCGTGACGTTTTGCTCTCTAAGCCAGCATTTACCTTGTTTTATCATAATTTACAGTCAGTCCCATTTTCGCCGCCTCATTGTTACATTTAACATTTATATATCAGTGGCTTAGCGCACAAATGTGTTAAGTGATCAATTTTACAGAGGTGATTTTTAATATTTGGAGATCAATATCTTCGAACAAAATACTTTTTTTTGTATGTTTCGTACTTTATTATAGACGTAACTTTATTCATTATGCTTTAGTTTTCATCAATATCAATCAATCAATATATTGATCTCCAAATCTTATAAATCATCTGAAGTAAAATTATGTTGTGAGCACACAACACATTTGTGCACTAAGCCATCGATATGTAGTAATTTCACGGAACACGTTTTTCTGTTTGTGAACTTCGTCAATGGCGGCGCTAGTTGTCTTATCTACTTTACATCAAATGTCTTCTATTGTTGTTTTTGCTTCCCATGTCAACCTAGACAAAAACCACTCCTAACTTACCAATCAAGTGTTTGTGAACATTGTCCATAGATGGCGCTCTATTTTTTTTTCAAACATTTTACGAGTTTTTTGAATTTAGCGTATTTTTTTTAAAGTTTCCTAAAAAACACCACAGATTTTGATAAATTTACTCTCATAAATTGGAATTAATTCAAGAAATAAAATGTCGTACTTTTTACTTGCGATTATAGCAAGGTAAGTTGTTATGCATTCGTAAACTCGACAATTAAACATAACAATAAGAAAAGCCTAAAAAAGTCATAAGATCCTGTTTGTCTTTCTGTCTGTTTGTCCGTCTGTCTGTATCGACAGTCCTACAGCCTAAACGGTTGGACCGGTTTTTTTTTCATGTCAAATTTTCTCGTAAACCACTTGACGGATTTCGATGAATTTTTTAACGTGGAAGCCCTTTTATAAACAAATTAATACAAATTCTCTAACATAAAAAGTTTGTTTGAGTTTAAAAAAAAAGTTAATTTTTTTTCATTATTGTTTTTTTTTTTTTTTTTTTAACGGTATATTAATTTTTTTACTTATGAATATTAAAAAGTGGTAAAAATGGGCATGCTCAAAAAAATTTGAAATATGTTTTCGAAAAGCTTTAAAAAAAAGGTTTTTTGAAAATTTGTCATCTCTAAAATTAAAACTGTTAAAATTTTGTTCAAAAACTCAAGCCTCAAGGCTATAGTATCACACTTAAAAGCAAGTTCGTGCGACCCAGTCGTACACTTTTTTTTAGTTTCACTCGTGCGCGTTAAGATTCCGCAAAGATAGTATAAGGAGGTATAAGATATATTCTTTTTTTAACAATTATTGATCTTCGAGGATCTGTCAATTCCGAGAGGCAGGTGCAGCAGAGAAAAATTTTGATGGGAATCAGGGATTAAACCAAGAACCTCCTACACGGCCGGCGGCGGCGGCAGTCCGAAAGTCACGGGGCCTGACGCCTTAAAAATGCTACCGTTGAACGTTTTGTAAAACACTCTTTAGAAGTTATTAACTGATTTTTTGATAGTTCAAATTCGTGGATCACTGATGACGTCACAAGCAAAATATGTTTTATGAATAACAATTTTTTTTAATACAACAGCATTACATATAAATTTCTTTTTACGCACATTGAAATAAGTCATTATTTTATCATTATTTTATCATTTCCTTTTAGTTGAATTTTTTGAAAACAAATGATGAATTTAGTGTAAGTCACTTGTAAATACCAATTCTTCTGGCTGACCTGACACGTAGCATCCCAATGTGAAAACGAGTATCTAAAATATAAAAATTAAGCATATACAATTATTTAAAATGTATATTTATATGTAATTCAACCTACCTCTAAGCCAGCTATTGCTATGACCATGGATTTAAAAAACCCTAAATATTTGTCGACAAACATTCCAATTGCTTCTGCACATCCTGTGAGAAAATCTTTAGTCAAACCTCTATTTTTTCTGCGACATGACGGAGGAACAGGATAGTTCTTAGATATATAATCATTAGGGCCATTCACACCGCAACATTGAAGCTAAGGAAAAAAAACAATCCAAGCTTAATTTAATTGTTTTGTATAAATAATTATTAAAGAACACTTGTTGTTTGTATGTTTTATAAATAAATTTATAATATTATGGTGGATGAATTATATTTAAGGAATTATCAACATTTTGAAGATATCTTCCTAGGAACGATTATATTCCATAAACTCTATCTAGAAGAGATACTTTACCTCTTAAAAATCCAGATAGCCAAAGGAACGTCTTTTTCATTTCAATACCAACTTACCCTAGTTTGCAAAACATCCATAAAACTTGGATCCATTTCAGCTTCTTGTATTATCCAAAAAAAAAAAAAAAAAAAAAACTTACCCTAGTTTGCAAAACATCCATAAAACTTGGGTCCATATCAGCTTCTTGTATTTTCCAAGCCTTCTCGACACTTGCTTTCAACACGCCGTGAAGCTTTCCCTTATCCGCATATATAAAGACAATCAGAAGAACTTGAAAGCTAAGCAAAGTTAACATTAAAACAGAATACTGAAAGAAAAATAATTAATCACTGAAATTTGTTGAATGTGGTGTAAAAAAAACTCACAGTTAATGATAAACAATTGTCGTTCTTAATTGCACCCAAAAATCCCAGGAAGGACAAAAAGAATATCAAACAACCCAGCACAATGATCAACAGTGGAATAGTATCTGTGGTTGCTCCAAATTTTTCATGCAAATGGAATAATTTGTTCATCATCAAAGCGCCGACCACCATGAGAATGATTCCTAGAATCTAAAGATACATTTTATGTTAAATAAGTCAGTAAGTATGCAACCTTAGAATAAAATATTTTATGGAAGTGATAACAATTTCTTATGGGATTGTGAACCGCTTTGTTACGTAACGCGTTACGGTGTCACTCTGTCTAGCTTCCCTTCTTCTCACGCATACGGCAACAGTAGGCAGGTTTCCTCCTCTCTCACTTTAACCCACAGTGGTAGCCGTTTAAAAAATAACCTTTCCTCATATCATCATATTATTAATGTATATAAAGTTTAAGTAATAACCTAAGCTTTTCTCAAGTTAAACAATTTTAATATTAAATAATTCAACTTAGATTAGAAGTTATCACTTCTGTTGAGCGTCCCGAGACGCACAGGTTTTTTTGTTTTTGCAACAACAAATCTGAGTAAGATTAGACATTAAGGCTGGTATTTATTCCCTGAACACTATCAAACCGCTCCTTAATTTCGAGCATTGAAGTTCGAAAAGTGCTTTTACATACCAGATACCAATATCACTATTAAGTTCAGTTCGAAATTTCGAAAAACGGATGTTTCCTTCTTCGTGAACGGAACGCATCCTTTTGAAATCAATAACCTCATATCGTAAAGGGTTTTCCAATAAGAGGTGTTATTTTGAATAGCCCGCTTTTTCGGCAGTTGTCACTTTTGAAGCTGTAATTTGACATTTGACAAGTAGAAACTACGCCATTAATAAATAAAATGCACGACTGGGTCGCACGAACTTGCTCTTATGATAAGCAATTGCGTAGTGGCTGCATATATGGATATTAAAAAAAAATTAAATAATTTCGAAAATTCTTTTATTTTTTAAATTAGTTTAAGAGTTTTCTCGGAAAAACTAAATATGCAATAAAATTTCAAAGCTATACGTCAATTTAGGAAAAAAAAATATTGAAAATCGTTGGACCAGTTTTTTTTTAAAAAGGTTATTTTCGAAAAACTTTTTCAAAAAATATTTTGAAATTTATTTGAGTATGCAAATATATGGCAATCCGTAGTTTACATTTGAAAAATAATTTTTAAAAAAATCAATGTACCCGTTTCCAACATATTTCGAAAACCAAAAATTTTTTTGAAAAAATTATAAAAAATCAAAAAAAAAGTTTTTGAAAATTTTGAAATGCCATATTAATAAAATTATAAATGACTTCCTGTGGTCAAAATTTTATTGAAATCGAATGTATAGTTTACGAAAAAATTTGATTTGAAAATACTGGTTCTATGAGAGGTACCGTTATTAGACAAATTTTGAAAAAAAATTTCAAACCAAAAGATAGATTTTCTTGCAAAAATAGCATTCTGAAAGTTTAATCAAAATCGTTAGAGCCGTTTTTGAGAAAATCAATTTTTGTCTTCAAGATTGTATGGCAGGTGCCGTTATTTTTGGACCTAGAGCAAAAATAAATAAAATGCACGACTGGGTCGCACGAACTTGCTCTTATGATAAACAATTGCGTAGTGGCTGCATATATGGATATTAAAAAAAAATTAAATAATTTCGAAAATTCTTTTATTTTTTAAATAAGTTTAAGAGTTTTCTCGGAAAAACTAAGTATGCAATAAAATTTCAAAGCTATACGTCAATCTAGGAAAAAAAAATATTGAAAATCGTTGGACGAGATTTTTTTTTAAAAGGTTATTTTTGAAAAACTTTTTCAAAAAATATTTTGAAATTTATTTGAGTATGCAAATATATGGCAATCTGTAATTTACATTTGAAAAATAATTAAAAAAAAAATCAATATTCCCGTTTCCAACATATTTCGAAAACCAAAAATTTTTTTGAAAAAATTATAAAAAATCAAAAAAAAAAGTTTTTGAAAATTTTGAAAAGCCATATTAATAAAATTATGAATGACTTCCTGTGGCCAAAATTTTATTGAAATCGAATGTATAGTTTACGAGAAAATTTGATTTGAAAATACTGGTTCTATGAGAGGTACCGTTATTAGACAAATTTTGAAAAAAAATTTCTAACCAAAAGATAGACTGTCTTGCAAAAATAGCATTCTGAAAGTTTTATCAAAATCGTTAGAGCCGTTTTTGAGAAAATCAATTTTTGTCTTCAAGATTGTATGGCAGGTGCCGTTATTTTTGGACCTAGAGCAAAAATAAAAAAATTGTTCCGAGGGACGGCCAAATAAATCCTAAATACCAAATTTGAAGCAAATCGGCCCACCCGTTCAGCCTCCAGAGGCGCGAACAGACATACAGACAGACAGACAGACAGACAGACAGACAGACAGACAGACAGACAGACAGACGGACGGAATTCCCAGACCCACTTTTTTCGACTTCTCCATCATCGTAATGTCATGTGTGATTGTTATCTCAAAATTTTTTTTCTGCACGAATCCATAACTTGCCTTATAGTACCTATAATCGCAAGTAAAAATATGTTCCGGGGGACGGCCAACTAAATCCTAAATACCAAATTTGAAGCAAATCGGCCCACCCGTTCAGCCTCCAGAGGCGCGAACAGACATACAGACAGACAGACAGACAGACAGACGGACGGAATTCCCAGACCCACTTTTTTCGACTTCTCCATCATCGTAATGTTATGTGTGATTGTTATCTCAAATTTTTTTTTCTGCACGAATCCATAACTTGCCTTATAGTACATATAATCGCAAGTAAAATGGAACGATACACGCTTCAACAACGCATTGCAATTATTAAATCTCACTATAAAAATGGTGAGCATTTGACAGAAACATAGCTCGTAAAACTAAAACATTTGTTGGTCGTCCTGAAGCACCTTGTCGCAGGGCCCGATCTAGGGGGGGGGGGGCGCGCCGGGCATTTGCCCGGGGCGGCAAATTTCAAGGGCGGCAAAATTTGGAAGTTGAGGATTATTAAAGCTATGTCTTTCCAAAAAATGTTTACTTGTTTCCTTCTAATTAACATCACCATGGGAGAAAATATATAAATCAGAAAGAATTTTGATTTTTCTTACACAGGTGTGGTGTGTGTGGGGAGCTGAAGTAAATGTAGTCGCTCAACTCTCAAATAACCGAAGAAACAGATATCTGTCATCAGAAATATATTCAACTTTCCCTTCTTTCCCAGTCCCTTCATATATAAATATGTAGGTTAAGTAAAACTACTTTATAACGAAGTCTCCTTTCTAAAGCAAATTTCAATTTGTTCCCCTTCTTCTTAAAAAAATATTCCATATTAGTTAGGTTTCAACGAATGTATTCAAAATGTACAGTTATCTAGTTTAAGTTTGCAAAGTCGCGTTTCGAAGGTAAAACAAGTTCAATCCTCAGTTGTTTTAACAAAGCTGGCTTTGGTACTTTTGACAATTGGTCCGATGAAGACTCAGGTGCATTGTCAGCGATATGATCAATAATAATTGAGAACAACAGCGCAATTTGAAAAGAGCTGCCTTCAGACGAAACGATTTTTAATGTCATTGCTGCAATCGAGTTTGTTCGAAAAAGCCCTACTATAGCGAATTTTTGAAGTTTTATTGAAACAAGTGATAAAACAAAAGATATGAATTTCTTTCATTCATTTCTTTATTTTTTGTTCCCTTGAGGATTCGATACAAAGAATTTTGGCTGTAATGTCCGTCAAAAATATAAAGTCGACGTATTTTATTAATCACTTAAAAAACGCTAGTTAAAACCTTTTTTTGGGAGAAAAAAATGAAGTAAGCCATCTGATTTCTTGAACAGTTTTGATTATTTTAGAAAAAAAAAACTTCTCAAAAACATTTTTCCACATTTTTTTTTTTGAGAATGCACTTTTCAGCTAGGCGTTTTTCTGTTTTCATTCAGAAAAGAGCTCTGAAAAAAGTTCGAGTTTATCGAGCTCGCTCTGAACGTCCTCTGAACCAATTTTGTTCAGAGCGCTCTGAACTATTCATGAAACAAATTTAGTATCCCATTAATTTCCTTTTCTTATTCCCAATTTTTTTAAACTTTTAAAATCAATTCGGCGGCCATTTTATTTGTTTTTATTTCCAGCCGCTGAGAAAAGAAAAACAAATTCTATGCTCTGAAGTCTCTGAAGCAAAAAAGAAACACTTATTTTTGTTTGACAACTCAGGCTTTGCTGTGAACTGAAATAGAAGAACGCCTTTTATTTTTTTATAAGAAAAATGTAAATGTGATAACAATACTGTGTTCTGTGTACCAAGTTTGAAACAAATCGGTACAGCCGGGTGTAAGGTCCGATACAAATAGACAGAGAGACATACACAATTGTCGGACATATTTTTTTCGGCTTCTCTATGATCGGTATGTCATGTTTGATTGTCTAAAATAAAATTTCCAACAATATTACATTCAAACAGGTAGGAATGAATACCTCCATTTTTCAAAAGTCGGTAAAAAATGCACCAACAATTTTATAACTTATATGTTTTCATTACAAAAGGGCGGCAAATTAATTTTTTGCCCAGGGCGGCGAAAAAGCTGGATCGGGCCCTGCCTTGTCGGATCGCAATTCAGAAATTGGTGAACAAATTTGAGCTGTTGGGACAAGTTAGCGATGTGAAGAATAGAAACCGTGCAAGCCGGCTCAAGAACAACTGAGAATATTGCTGCTGTAGCCCAAAGTATTGAAGAAAACCCAGGGGTGGAATCGCCTAAGGTGATTTGTGATAAGTGATAGTCACAATCAACAAATTTCATCTGGCTAAGGTGATTGTCACACGTGACAATCACATTTTTGTGACTCTTTCTTGTGACAGCTATTTAGGTGTCACAAGAAAAGTCACAAAAGTGTGATTGTCACATGTGACAATCATCTAGCCAGACGAAATTTGTTGATTGTGACTATCACTTATCACAAATCACCTTAGCCGATTCCACTCCAGGTTTGCCCATTCCTTTTCTCGTCGTCCTTTATAATTGGGCATTCCACAAACATCATAACACCGTATTTTGCATAACGACTTGGATTTTAAGGCTTATAAAGTTCAGTTAACACAAGAACTCAAGCCGGCCGATCATCCACAACGTCGTCTCTTTTTGCTGATTGGGTCCTTGAAATGCATGAAAATGATCCGGAATTTCATAAAAAAATCATCTTGACTGATGAGGCCCATTTCCACCTCGGTGGCTACATCAACAAGCAAAATTGTCGCATCTGGGGCTCGAAAAGATTTATTATTATTATTATTATTATTACAACAACTCCGTCGATGAATCGAACGGAGTAGACACACTTACAACCACTGGCAACTTAGACCTTCGGCTCAAGACAACACCCAGTAATACGACAGAGAGAGACAGACAGAACAGAAGATAGAAGAACACACAAACGAATGCCAACAGCTCGCAGTTATTAGTTTGACGGTTCCCCATCTTACTACTAACCACGCGCAACGATGCTTGATTTAGATGATATTGACCTGGACAACGTTTACTTTCAATAAGATGGCGCTACGTGCCACACAAGCAACGAAACTATCGATCTTTTACGGGGAAAGTTTCCGGACCGTGATATCTCTCGAAGTGGTGATCACAATTGGCCACCGAAATCTTTTGATTTAACACCTTGCGACTTTATCCTTTGGGGTCACATGAAAATAAAATCTACGACAACAACCCAGCGTCGATTTAAGACCTCAAAGAAGAAATTCGTGAAGCTATTGAGGGCATACAGCAGCCACTTTGCGATTTGGTGATGGAAAATTTCATGAAAAGGATTTGGTGTTAAATTTTAGTGTTAAATTTCCTACAAAAATTGTTGTATGTCAATTTGTTACCGAGATATGGCGCTTCGAAAAACAGGCCATTTTTCAAATCGATAAAATAATGCAAGAAAAGTTTTGAAAAATTACCTGTTTTTCGAATCGCCATATCGAACCACGAGTCCTGTGAAGTTAGCAAAACAATTGTTTAAAATTTAATAAAAAATAGGAGTTCCCGGTAGCAAACCAAGAGTTCTAGAGTTCCTGATGGGTTTTAGAAAGAGTTCTGCAAAATTGGAAAAGTTAGGGCACATTAATGTGCCCGTTGACTTAGTACCAAAAATTTTCAAAATCCAAAAAAATCAAAAAAAAGGAGTTCTGATTAGAGTTCCCTATAGCAAACAAAGAGTTCTAAACATTTCCCTAATAACTTTTTTTTTCTAAAACTAATATTTCAAAAGTTATTCCAAAATTTAAGTTCCCATTGACTTTGAACAAAAAATTTTCAAAATCCAAAAAAATCAAAAAAAAAAGGAGTTCTGATTAGAGTTCCCTATAGCAAACAAAGAGTTCTAAACATTTCCCTAATAACTTTTTTTTCTAAAACTAATATTTCAAAAGTTATTCCAAAATTTAAGTTCCCATTGACTTTGAACAAAAAATTTTCAAAATCCAAAAAAATCAAAAAAAGGAGTTCTGATTAGAGTTCCCACCATCACAACAACATCTCGCCCACCGATTTGTGTAAGAAATCATTTTCGCATTCAAAAGACAATACAGATAAGAATATATCATCAAAGATTATGGAATAGCTATGCAAAAAAAAAAAATACCCCCACCGTGATCGTCACCGTTGCCGTAAGAATATACCTGCGTAAGTGTATAGGTATGCATCAAATAAATATTCCCGTTATGAATATGTCCCAAAAATAAGATGATGAAATGAAAACAACCAAAACGGGACGTGATAGTCCCAATCATCGCGCTTAAAGGAACATAACAATATAAAACAAGAGAAAATAAATACATATATGTATGTATGTAGGAGTAGGTACCTAACAATATTCTGTGGCCAAATAAATAAAAATGAAGTGAATTGTTTTAATTTCATATGTACATAGGTAGGTGTATGTTCTACATGTACTCTCTAACTCTTCTTCACCTACATAATTATCTTATATTCCACATCCACATTTATATTTCCACAATACAATTCCACTCCACTAGGCTAACGCCTATAGGGAACTCTAATCAGAACTCCTTTTTTTGATTTTTTTGGATTTTGAAAATTATTTGTTCAGTCAATGGGAACTTAAATTTTGGAATAACTTTTGAAATATTAGTTTTAGAAAAAAAAGTTATTAGGGAAATGTTTAGAACTCTTTGTTTGCTATAGGGAACTCTAATCAGAACTCCTTTTTTTTGATTTTTTTGGATTTTGAAAATTTTTGGTACTAAGTCAACGGGCACATTAATGTGCCCTAACTTTTCCAATTTTGCAGAACTCTTTCTAAAACCCATCAGGAACTCTAGAACTCTTGGTTTTATGTTGAAAAACATGCTCAGAACTCTTTTTCTCAAAAAAGTCCTTGCTGCGTGAAGTTAGCAAAAAAAACTATTTTTTCGAATTTCAACACTTTATTCGCCAGAACTATTGAAAAAAAGTATGAGGAACTCTAGAACTCTTTGTTTGCTACCGGGAACTCCTATTTTTTATTAAATTTTAAACAATTGTTTTGCTAACTTTACAGGACTCGAACCACGGCACGGTGGAGGGTGGAGTGGTGGAACTGGAACCACGAAAAAATTTCAATCAACCCTCAAATCCTCATTCCTCAAGCTCAAACAGTAGTTGAGTTGTGTTTTTGTGTTTCCTTGATTGTGGTTCCAGTTCCACCACTCCATCCTCCACCTTGCTATAGTTCGTATTCATAGGACTAGGAACTGGTTTTTTGGTATGGAGGTATGGTATGGTAATGGTATGTTTAATTTTTTCGAAGGATGTCAATTTCTCGGACATGTTTGAGTATGAGGTATGCTAGCTTTCCTGCGGCCTGCGGCTGCGGCTGGTTGCTACGTTAGAAAAATTAAGTTTGAAGATCTCATTAAACTTGTGTGATCATACCACAAACGAAAAATAGTGTAACTGGTGCCATCTACACTAAAGAAGTGAACTAAACTCGACGTAGCCCATATTCTACATCTGTATATTTCTTTTGTCTGTGGTTATACTTTAACGGCAGAAGACAGCATTGAGTTTTTGAAGCATTAAATTCCCCATTGGACAATGCTGTCAAGATCAGAATGTTATGAGCTTATCAAATGATACCGCTGCAAATCCACATCCGAAAGACATGGATGTGAATCTGGAAAGGAATATGAAAATCTAAGAGAGTACTGTCGTCAGTGTCAATTAAGTGTAGCTATAAGAATTCTTAGACAAGAGATCATTTATAATGATTAGGAAAATAGAGTCGGAGACAAAACTGAACCTCGGGGCACACCGGCATTTATTTTATGAATATCAAACTAGAAACTGTTCAAAGCAACTCTAATAAAGCGGTCCGAAATGTATTTCCTAATCCATCCAAGAAGGGTTTGCTCAATACCAAGTTTATGGCATTTTCGATAAGAGAGCATGTCAAACTTTATCAAATGCTTTGGAAATATCTCCAAAACGATGAAAAGATTGGTTCAACTGTCCGGAGAGATATCACCAGTGGACCTATTGCTACCGTACTGCCGGCCATTAAGAAGTTTTCGTTTCTCAAAATATTTCTTGATCTGAACTATCAGGGTTTCCATGACTTTGGAAAGGTAACTGGTCGCGGTCGGTAGGTTGAGAGTGAGGACACTTTTCCATCTGCTCGGGAAGAACTCAGTGGATTATGAGAGATGGAAAAGTTTATCCAACGGCTTTGCTAGCACAAAAGAACACCTCTTTTAGAACGATTAGGGGTACTATCCGGGCCAGTGGATTTGTTTATGTCGAGGTCTTTCACGGCTCTTGTAATTGCACTAGTGCAAAAGAAGATTTGTCTCATTAAATCGTTTCTGTTCCCAAGTACAGGAGGAGCCTTAACACGTCGAATTAACAGCAAACTCTCATTCAGCAGAGAACTAAGTCTGTGATCATATCAGTAAGTACTGGAGTCTATGTCCTTTTCCCTAGCGAGGAAACAAAGAGGAAGAGAAAGAAATCATTGGGGCCATCCCAGTTGGCCTCCTCGTATTGTCTGCATATTGCGTTTTTCTGTAACTGGAATTTGTGGACAAGAGAAGTTTGCAGATATGACACAATGATCTGATATGCCTAGAGGTGATAACAGACTAATAGTGTTTTTAATAGGGTCAGAGGTAAGTCTAGGGTGTTGGCCTTTTGACCTTTAAGAGGTTTATCTCAGCAAAGATCTCAACATACCTTCCATCGGGTGTTGCTAAAAAATAAAGGATTGTGTATGCATTGGAACAATGACAATTTTAGTGTGAGGATAAAGAAAAACAATTCTTTGAATGCAGTCGGACAGATTGTCAAATTATTTAGAAGTCGAAATTCTGTCCAGTTTTAGGCTTCGATAATGAATACAAGTATAGATGATGCGATTGAAAACCAAATCAAAAAGTTATCTAAGATAGAAACTCTTATCCAAATCCCAATTGAAATTTTTCAATAAAAACTCATCATCAGTGTTATGCCTTGATGGCAATTTGCTACCAATCCGCTCCTGGCTATTTTTATAAAGGACAACTGTCCATTTATCTTTAATACGCACAAAACACTTTCATCGAAATCGGCCAAGCTGATATGAATACTCGTACACTGAACAGGACATTATATAAGGACATAAGGAATAACAATTAAATTTTGGAAATCAAAAACAAATATAAGTATTTTGGCAATTTTTTATTTTTGTATTTCCCAAATTAATTTATAAATTAAATCAAAATATTAAATCTTACCAAAAATATTACGTTCAAAGCAATAAGCATGATTTGTGCGATTTTTTGCCCGTATTCCATTTTGATAAACTTATTGAAAATGTATCTTCTTTTTTAGCACGAAATTGATTAAGATTAATTAAGAAACTGAAATATGTGATGGTCTTCAAAGTCTCATCTTCGAGATTAAACTAAATGAAATTTTCTTAACAATGAGTGAACGAGTTCAGAAGCCTTTCGTGTTCCTGCAAACCCAAATCATGTTACATGTTTCAAAATATATGGTGAGTGTAGCTTGGACATGAGTGTTTGTTGAATAATTTTTTGAATCACTTGCTTAAAGACTTATCAATAAAATTACGCATTGTAATGATAATTTTAATTGGTGAGTAAAAGTTTTCTTAAGTCATCGGCTTCGAACTTTCGTCGGGAGTTCTATTTCATTGCGAGCAAAATATATTTTAATGGTAACTTCCTTAGAGATTAACTATTCTAAAAAAAAAATGTGGATAACAATGTTGATAAAATTTAAATGTTCAATGTCAATGTTACCATATTTTGCAAGCAATTGCGGTTTGATTCTTGCAATTTTTTATATGATAAGAGGGTGATTCCTAATTCGTAGATAATAATTTGGGAAATGGTTTACGGGTGTGGTCGTTGAACAAAAATATTGGTTGACAGTGAAGCAAACTAGAAAATGGATATCTGAAGAATCTGTTCTTCAAACGACTTAAATTTTAAAAGTTGGTACTTAAGAAAACCGTTGCCAATACAAAAAAAAATATTCGGCTTTCCACAAAATTTGACGAAGCTCGTCTATTGCGAAAAAAAAATCAAAATCTCGATTTGTTCGAGTCTCATATACACAGTACAAACAAAAAAGAGCTTGAACTTTTTCCGAATATAAAAGAACAAATTTTAATAAATAAAACAAAATGGTGGGTGAGTCTTTAAAGCCAGACTTCAGTATTTAAATTTTGTCGGAAAACAGGATGAAAAATGCATTTTGATTTTGCCTTTTTGTTGGGTTCATGTTCATGGTAGATATTATTGCTACCAGACCTAATTCCCATGATTAAGGTATCGTGGAAATAGCTTTTATTACTACTGGAATGATCTGTCCATCGAAGGATCTATAATTGCAAGTAAAAATTAGCTTTAAAAAAAACTTTTTTTGAAAAATTTAAAAATTGGTGTTATTTTGTCTATAAAAGGGCTTCTTCATTAAAAATTTCAGCGAATTCTATCAATTGGATAACGAGAAATCTGATTGAGGAAAAAAAAATTTCAAATATAAGGTTTAGTATATTATAATCCGATTTAACACACAAATGCTAAACTGATCGATGGCATCCAACTCAGTACCCATATTTATTTTTTCTACTTTTACACCATAGGTACATACAATTGCCGTGGGAGGTGCATAAATTTCCCATTCAAAAATGTTATAATTTTGTATCTTTTAATAGCTCATGTAGACTTCAAGTCAAACAGTAATAATAGGTGACAATGTTTTTTTGTGGAAACCACAACAACACTGATTAAAAAAGCTTTTCGGTAAAGCTCAACCGATAACAATTTTATCTAAAAAAACAGCATTACTCATAAATTTTAATATATTTTCAAAGGTTTCAATAATAACTCTTATCAATTATTTTCTTATCACGCATACCTAAGTTACAGCGATTTAGTTGTTCAGTGAGCCATTCGAAGTCGAGCGTTTAAGTCAGAAAGAATTCAAATTCTTGGCAATCCGAACAAAAACAGCATTCTTTTAGTGCGGAAAAAAAATACTTTGAGTTCATTCATTCAAATTAAATTGCATTTTTGAAATATTCTTAAGATACAAACTTCAAGATGGATTGTGGTGCATCATTTGTGAAATATGTTCTTTTCATATTCAATATGCTTATCCTGGTAAGAAAAAATTGTTTTTAATACATAACCGGGATCGCTTCGTTTAACGCGAAAATTTCCAAACAATATAGTGAAAATAAATAGGTACCTCACTTAAATAATTAATGACATCATCTATAAGATAAAAAGGGTACAATATTGGCGAGATAAAAATATATTTCTTATTAATTTTTTTTTATTTTTGAGTCCTTCGAGTGAAATCGTTTCAACGTAGATCTGATGAAGTGTTGGCAATAGTTTGCTTAGACAAACATCTTGTTTAATTACTAGGAACTATTGGTTTTTCATGTGAAGTCCCTCATGTTTGTATAATGACGTGTCGTCGTGTTTTTCATAGTAATATGTTACCCACATTTGCTGTGACATACGCCAAACTTTGTTCATAGAGAAATTTATACAACGCCAATTGGATTTTGATCATATTTACTTAGGCAGTGGTGGGATATGTTCGGTGGAATGTGCTTCAACCAACAAATGTCTCCAAACAAGAAACAACAAAACATTGTTTTCCAATGGCCCCGCCTATATCGGAGTCATTGAATATGTAAAGATTTGGTTGAATCAAGCTCCCGATCCGATTTCTGTGGTGTTCAATTTTGCTGTTTATTTGACTCGGAGAGATAAGATATAATATTGTTGAGACTGCAATAAAAAAAAATCATGAAAAATATGCAAATTTACACTTTGGATCTATTATAGGGCAGTTCCTATTCCTTAGTGATGGGGAAGTGCACTTATGAGAACAAGGGCGGATTCAGTATTTTTTTCTGGGGGGAGGCACAACCCTGTCTAAACGTAGAAGTACAGAAATTACCAGTGGAATATGTACGTAAAAGAAGTACTTTGTTTCCACTGAAAAAGAATAGGCACTTGGGGAAAAAATCAGTTATATACCTTCTGTATATGAGAATATGTAAAGGCTCTATCTCTTTCTATCAAAAAAGCAAACCCAAAGTACTTCCGGAGAAGTACCTACTTCAATGGAGTTCATCTGAAGTATGAACATCAATACTTCCATTAACCCCTATTATTTGACTTTGTACATCAAAAGTACTTCTTTGGAGCGTATATTCCACCGGTTTTATTTGTACTTCTATAGTTGCAGAGCGCTGCGAATGTAGAACTACGAATATAAGCGGTGTAAACGTACGTCAGAAGAGTAGTTTGGTTCGACCGAAATAAGCATGCACATTTAAAGTCCAAAAAATAAAAAATAACGCATTTGTATGAAAATAATTTTTTGTATTTAATATGTATTTATTTATATTTGTGTTTTTATTTTTCAAAATTTTAAATTAAATAAACTTACACAAAATTTTAATTCTACACAAACAAATCAATTTAAAAATCAAAACTGTTGACGATGTTTTGAATCAAAGAACTGACAAACGACAACATGAAAAAAAGTTTCAGCAGAAACCAAACTACTTCCTTTCAAGTACATACTTTATCGCTGATTAGCGTACTTTTTTTGTTTGCAGGGTTACATTCTATGGGCAAGGGGGAGGTAGTTAATAAAAAACGCAAACGTTCGAAGGATATAATTTCAGTTGTAGTTGTAGGTTTGCAGGGTTTATTTCTACAAGTTCAAGTATGTATAGAAAGGTTTGTGAAAGTGTTATACACAAGAAATGTGCACAGAAATTAACAAAGAGTTCAAATATTTAGCAGCACCGTTGCTCTTTTGTATATAGGCGCCTGCTAGAGATACAGGGATATTTTCTCTCATCTGTTGCCAAATTGTTAGCTTTCCCTTCAAGGCTAACAATCGAGGAAGGTCTTCTGTATATACTTCAGCGCCTTGCAAAACATCCTCTTCATCTTCGTAGATCTAACATGACATACTCGTAATGATGATCGGGAAGTCCAAAAAAAAGTGGGTCCGGAAAATCTGTCCGTCTGGCTGTTTGTCTTTTGGCATGGGTGGCTGAATTGCTTCAAACTTGCTAGATGTAGACAGTGTGGTGAACTTCGTTTGGTTTTTTTTAAGAAGAGGCTGTATTTTCCAACGATTTTTTTTTATCTGAAAATTTTAAAAGCAAACACATCTTCTGTAGAGGAAATATTATTTTGGTCTTGGCTCCTGGATTAGTTAAAAATTGTCTGCATTATTAAAAAAAAGAAAGAAATTTTAACTACATTCATTGATCACTGACATTAATTGCTATCTAAAGTGTGATTAAATAGCTGCTATTTTGTGTTTATATTTTAACAACTCTTCTAATTTGATTTGCTTCTAAGTATGTTATATAAACTGCGATGAAAAAATCTACACAGTACACGAAAATACCGTCTCGGGGAACACGTGCCCCCGTGCCCCACCCCCCCTTAAATCCGCCCTTGCATGACAGCTCACAATGAATGCATAAACTATACATTGGTTCGAATGTATGTATACCTTGAATATTGTCACTGGAAAAGATAAACATATTTTTTCCAAGATCAACCGAGGAGACCCAAATATTTTGGTTTTACACTAGGTGGCTTGTAATTGTAAGTTGTAATATACGTACATGAACTCAAGTCTGTTTCTTTTTTCGAGGTTTTTGTCTAAATTACCATGGGAAGCAACAACAACAACTAATACTGTAGAACGTCAAAAATAATTGCTATTTTCGCTTCACATGGTAATTTAGAAAAAAAAAACTCTTAAAATCAAGTGTTTAGTACTCCGTTCCTAGATGGCGCGCCTGACATAGTAAAACTATAGTTTATATAAATACAATGGTGCCACTCATTGAGGTGATCATAGCTGGTAGGTTATAATAGCAGTTGGCAATGGACTTTGAAGCATTAAATTATCAAGGTGTATAATTTCCCAAATGAAAAAATCTGCTAAGAATCGGAGCTTATCATACGCTGATGTTGCAGTTCTATATACATATAACAGGATTGTGAATCTGGAAACGAATATGAAAAGCTGTGTTTATTAGTAGTCTTAGATAAGATATCATTTATAAAGATTAGGAAAAGAGTCGGAGACAAAACTGAGCCTCGGGGCACACCAGCATTTATTTTGGGGACATTACATTAAAGCCCATAAAAAGATAATCCACCAAAAAAAAGGGTTCTTGGATATCAAATGCAAGCAATTCCGAAAACAGAGCTTGGTGCATTACTTATGTACTTTTTCCCTAAGGTGGTGGTGGCGCTGACAATTCCTTAGTCCATTGCGAACCACCGCTTCAACCAACACACGAAACATGCGAGTTGCGAATGCTCCATTGGCAGCGCGCATCCCTTTTCCAATGAGGTCATTATCATCAACTTAGCCAAGTAATTGAACGGATCTATAATAAAACATAAGCGAGAGCTACAGTACTTTTGCAACGAACTGTTGGATACCCTATTCCCTTTTTTACTTGCGATTATAGGTACTATAAGGCAAGTTATGGATTCGTGCAGAAAAAAAAAATTGAGATAACAATCACACATGACATAACGATGATGGAGAAGTCGGAAAAAGTGGGTCTGGGAATTCCGTCTGTCTGTCTGTCTGTCTGTCTGTCTGTCTGTCTGTTCGCACCTCTGGAGGCTGAACGGGTGGGCCGATTTGCTTCAAATTTGGTATCTAGGATTTATTTGGCCGTCCCTCGGAACGTATTTTTACTTGCGATTATAGGTACTATAAGGCAAGTTATGCATTCGTCGAGAAAAAAAGTTTTGGGATAACAATCAAACATGACATTACGATGATAGCGAAGACGAAAAAAGATGGTCTAAAAATTCTGTCCGTCTGTATGTCTGTCTGTCTGTCTGTCTGTATGTATAGAGACCTACAGCCCAAACGGGTAGGCCGAATTGCTTCAAACTTGGTATATAGACTTTTTTAGGTATTGTACAGAGGGGAAATTGAATTTTTTTTTTTTAGCTCAAAAAATAACGGTACCTGCCATACAACCGTTACGTTAAAGCTTATTTTTCTCAAAAACGGCTCTAACGATTTCGATTTAAAAAAATCAGTGTTGGTTTTTAGGTACGACCAATCATATGGCTGAAAAAAAAATTTTAAAAATGGCTAAGAACGGTACATTCCATAGGACCGTTTTTTTTGCTTTCGACTAACTCGAAAACGACTCAACCGATTCTTTCGAAATTTCACACACATATAGCTGTAGGTAGCTTAATTTGTATTGCATACCAATATTTTTGAAAAATATTTTTTTGTATTTTTAAAAGCATTTTAAAAAAAAAAATTTAAAAATTAATATTTTGAAAACTGCTTATTAAATTTTTTTCTAAAAATTTTAAATAAATGTATTTGCTGAATACCTATAAACTGGCGTTTTTGAATTTTTTTTTTAAATTTTTTTTAAAAAGTTTTTCAAAAAAAACTCTAGGCCCAAAAAAAACGGCACCTGCCATACAATCGTGAAGAAAAAAATTGATTTCCTCAAAAACGGCTCTAACGATTTTGACAAAACTTTCAGAATGCTATTTTTGCAAGACAATCTATCTTTTGGTTTGAAATTTTTTTTCAAAATTTGTCTAATAACGGTACCTCTCATAGAACCAGTATTTTGAAATCAAATTTTCTCGTAAACTATACATTCGATTTCAATAAAATTTTGGCCACTGGAAGTCATTCATAGTTTTATTAATATGGCATTTCAAAATTTTCAAAAACTTTTTTTTTGATTTTTTATAATTTTTTTCAAAAAAAATTTTGGTTTTCGAAATATGTTGGAAACGGGTACATTGATTTTTTTTTAAATTATTTTTCAAATGTAAACTACAGATTGCCATATATTTGCATACTCAAATAAATTTCAAAATATTTTTTGAAAAAGTTTTTCAAAAATAACCTTTTTAAAAAAAAAACTGGTCCAACGATTTTCAATATTTTTTTTCCTAGATTGACGTATAGCTTTGAAATTTTATTGCATACTTAGTTTTTTCGAGAAAACTCTTAAACTAATTTAAAAAATAAAAGCATTTTCGAAATTATTTAATTTTTTTTAATATCCATATAATGCAGCCACTACGCAATTGCTTATCATAAGAGCAAGTTCGTGAGACCCAGTCGTGCATTTTATTTTTTATGTGGATGCGTTCGCTAGCACAATAAAAAGGCGTGTACCACGCCGAAAATTGAGTCTTTTACTGCCAAGGAAATTACTATTAGTTAGTGACAATCAATTACAAGGTTGCAGCTCGATTTGAAAAAAACATTACATAACTTGAATTTTTAAAAATTAGATTTTGAACGGAAATAGCCATTATGGGTGTATTTAACAATTCTTGAACCACAACCTTCTGCCTGCATAACTAAGGAAAACAAACCGAAGTGTTCATCTTCTTACTACCACTTAAAAGTGGGCGTGTCCTAAAAATTTGCTAACAAAATTTAAAACACTAACTGACAACTGAGATTTGATCGTTAGTCAATTTGTATTCATAGGTGTAAAACTTCAGCTGAATCGAGTAGTTTTTTAACGAGATTACCCTAATAAATGTAAATAAGTACCGTTTATTTGCAAAAATAAGTTTTTATAGTTTTTAATGAAAAGTGGGGTTCAGCCAAACCCAAAAACTACTTTTTTGTTTTAATACACAAGATGTTTACGTACATGTAATGCAGACAATATTTATGATTTTTTGCTCGAATACAAGCATCGTTATTTTATAAAAATAATATTAATGGTTTTGTATAAAAAGTGCGAGCGTCAGCCACGCCCAAACTTTTATATAATTAAGAGAAGATCTTCCCCTAGAATAGGGTACACGAATCATACCGCTGGCATGCGAGTTGCGTACGATTTCCTCAAGAAGGATGTTAAAGAGTTTACATGATAACGTGTCACCTTGTCTTGAGCTTTTCTTGACATTAAATAAGTCGGTGGTGTTCTTACCAACCTTAACGGAGCAGCGCGAGTTCTCCATAGTCATCCTGCACAATCGAACGAGTTTAGTAGGGATGCCAAATAGTGACCTAAATCTTATCTCTCGATCTGGAATTCTAAGATCTTTACTAAAATCTCTCGAAGTGTGAAAAAAGGTCTGAAACCACACTGATAGGGAGCCAATCTGTTCACCTGCGAAAGGGTTCAGGCATTCACACATCGTCCTTTCTTATGAATAGGGCACACGATACTGAGGTTCCATTTGGCAGGCATAGTTTCATCCAACCACCAGATTGTACAGATGAGTTGGTTTATGCTCCTCACCAAGTCATCTCCAGCTGCTCTGAAGAGTTCTGCCGGAAGGCCGCATCCGCTCCAGCAACCTTATTGGACTTTAGCTTAGATATTGCTACCCGAACTTCTTCTTGGACGGGTGGAGGGAAGTTTTGAGTGGATCATTCTGCTGACGGCGATTAGTTTCGGTTGATTTCGCTGTTTATCAGTGTGCAGATGTGTTTTTTCCAAATTCTCAGCACCGACTGCGTATCTGCGGTTGAGTCAGCTTCTGATAAATAATTCCAGGCAAAATAAGTATCTTTAGTCATATCGGCATTATTTATTTTTTTGTGGAAAAAATTTATAGATTAGTAAGACAAAGAAAATTAAGAAACGGGAAAGAGTCTACCAAAAATCAGGAACACTGGTGGTTCCGCATGTACATATCTTTTAAACAATTGAAACCACGAATATGGCAAAATTTCAAACTATAATTTTCCATCAAAAATATAATTGACAATTTTTTTTTACAGATATGCGGGATTCTCCTGATCGCTTTTGGTTCCATTATCATGTCGAATTTGGGTGACATCAAGAATTTCTCAGACACCGTTGAAACCTCCAGCATCCCCATTTTCATCATTATCCTGGGATGTATAATCTTCATTATATCATTCGTTGGATGCTGTGGTGCCATTCGTGAAAATACTTGCCTCACCATGACTGTAAGTCTAGCAACAATTTTACTATTTTTAAAAAAAAGTAGGATCAAAAACAGAAAAATAATTTACTCCTTACAAACAGTATTCAGTAATTATGTTGATTCTACTTGTCCTGCAAGTGTTTGTGGTTGCATTTGTTTGGGTCCAGCAAGACAACTTCATTAAGGGGATGAATCAAATTGTTACCAAAACATGGGAGCAACACCATAAAGATAGACATGTCATGGATGTTTTGGAATTAAGCGTAAGTATATGAATTCTAAATATATTTTTCAATATCCTTACCAATGTTTCTTTATTTTATTTAAGTTCAAATGTTGCGGTAAGGATTCTGTCCTAGATTACCCCCTCGCAGGGGAAACGATCCCTAATTCATGTTGTGGAGAGTTAGCTACCAGTTGTTCTAAGATAACGGCAGCACTTAGACCAGGATGCTCGACGGCTTTTACAGATTTTTGGACCGTTAATATCAGAATCACTGAATATGCCGGCTTGGTAGTTGCTGCGGTCGAGGTAAAAAAAAAACATTTTTTTTAGTATCTTTTGAAAGAAAAACAATAATTTATATGAGCCACTATCTCCATTTTTTATTTCAGTTGGTTGCATTTATATTTGCTTGTTGTATAGCAAATCAGTTCCGGAACGAACGTAGAAGGGCTGCATACTAGGCTGCTTTGATACTTGAAGTAATTTATTCTGTAAACTGTAATTTTTTTAATAAAACAACTCAATTTTGAGATGTCCTTTTGTGGAAGAATATTCGAATAATGTAAATGTGATTTAAGATAATGTAATATCTATTCATTCTGAGAGGTTTTTATGTTATAAGTTGAGGGGTACTTGCTCTGGCGATCGATGGAGCAAGTTGAAAATGGAGAAGGGTCCTAACATAGTGGCACGATAGGAACGTACATTTTTCGAGTTACAAAGATACCGAATTGACATTTTTCAGTGCTCTGACTTTTCCTTGGGTTGCGGAAATGGTAAGGTGGATGTTTTGAGAGTTTTTTTAAGAGACCAGTAGTGGAGAAGCATATACAAAATTACTGCGGATTTTCGTCTTTTGGCCTTTTAATTGTGGCTTTCTGGAATTAAATCGTTGAACATAAATTCACAATGTGTCAAAGTTAAGTGAAAGGCAACGCATACTTCGGATCAAAGCTCTGAAGCATTAGAAGGTCCTTGTAAATTGTCCTTGCAATGTCACTCTGACGTCACAGAAAATGTGTCCTTGTGCTGTCAATGCATGGTCATTGTTCACCGTTTCATTGCTAGCTAAAATAACCATTACACGGATGAACCAAATCTGTCATTGTTGTCCCAAAATACAATGTCCATCAAGTTGGTCATTGTTACTTTTGCAATTCTGTGTGCTTGCAATTACAAGCATAACAATGACCATTACACGACATGACCACTTTGACAGTTGGTGGTGAATGAAACCGCGCTGACAAATGTCAATTTTCGTTTTGACCATCACACGACATTTATAAATTGGTCTGGTCATTGTTAAAAGTAAATTTGACGTTTCAGGGACATTTATAAATTTATTAGGCACGCCAGGGACGTTCCCATACTGTGATTTCCTGCAAATAATCACTGTCACGATAGGACATGTCGATGTTAAACTTTTCATCACAAGTCTCATCTACCATCCATAAATCTAATCGTCAAGCGATTTTAGTAAAACTATGTCAGAATCTAATCAGCTGTTTGTTAAAGGGCAAGATACAGAGAAATATCAGGTATGCTGAATTGATTCACCCAAAGCACTCTTGCCATTTTGTGACGGCACAATCATCTTTTATTATTACTTTGTTTCTGAAATGAAGACTTTGTTTTAAAATTCAGATTTTAAAGGTATTCTGAGATTAAAAACATATTTAAAACGGGAAATTAATAAAAAATGTTTGTTTATCCGAACAAAATCAGATGATTGTGACATCACTTACAAATTCGCAGCATACCTTAAATTTCTTTTACGACGTTTACAATGTTTCTGACAAAGTAAACGACACAAATTCGTGTCGGAAAGTTTAGATACGATTTGTTGTAAAAGATTTTCCATACAAGTTTTGACAGCTATCTTATGACGTTGGAAACTTTCTGACGTTAACGTCGTTTACGTTGGTTTTACGAGGTTTCATGAATGCCCCTAATAACAATAAAAATAATTTTTTTCTGCACTTTACGCGATTTCATTATCTGACGAAAAATACTTAAATAATTATACTATATCACTTAAGAATTTTTTTTTTCATTTATAAAATGGATTTTCGTTTTCAAATCGGTACTTATTCACCCAAGAAAAACCCATTGAAAAAATAAATAATTTTCTTTCTCTGTTTTTTTTTTATCTTTGGATGTTAAAGGAAGTAGCGTATCACAGATAGTTCAGAGTGGAAACAGAGCTAAATGCACATCAGGTTGGCAAAATCTAATCTGTGACTTTGGCAGCTCATTGAAATTGAACAACCACAAAACCAAAAACAACCATGAAAAGTAGTGATTTCGAGCAACAATGGCCCGGTTGAAATTCCTACCTGGCCATTCTTCAGACATGGTCTTTGCAAAGACCACTTGCCAAAAAAATTGGTCATTGCGTCATACATCAACAAGAGTTGGTCTGCGTTTGATTTCAGAGCTGATGTGATATTGCCTGTGCTTACGGCATTACCCAGGTAGACAAATTCAATGACTACCTCGAAGTTATACCCATCAATGGTAACGTTCTGACCAAGTTGGTGGTGGGATTGGACTTTTGCTGATGAAAGCATATACTTTGCCATGTCCTCATTTATTTTCAGTCTCATTCTGCTTGCTGCTGACTCTATGGTAGTGAAGGCACCGGTTACTGCTCGCGTTGTTCTTCCTATCACGTCAATGTCGTCTGATGCAAATCCAAGTAATTGTGCCGATTTATTAAGTATGGTGCCCGATGTGCTGGCATGGGTGTTCCGTATGACATTTTCCAGCACAATGTTAAAACAACTGCATGACAGTGATAGTCCGCCATCTTGTCTTTCGATGGTTTCAGTAGCGTCCCTACCAACTTTGGCGGAACAGCAAGCATTTTCCAACGTCATCATCCTTATAAGGCGTATCAGCTAAGCAGGGATTCTAAAGTTGCTCATTGCAAGAGTTCAACTCTCTTAACATTGTCGTAGGCTGCTTTAAAATTGCCGAACAGGTGGTGGGTATCGATGTTGTATGCTTGGGTTTTCTCCAGGATCTGGCGTAATTTGAAGATTTGGTTGGTCGTAGATTTTCCAGGTCTGAGGCCGCATTGGTAAGTAACTATTATATCATCAGCAAAAAGTTTGAGACCACGTTCGTATAAACGATGTTTAAAAGACTTATGCCTCTAATGTAGTTGGAGCAGAGTAGGAGGTCTCCTATTTTGTGGATCGAGCAGATGGTACTCAGATTGCACTCATCGGGCATACTTTCCTACGACCATATTTCACAGATGAGTTGGTGTATGCTCCTGATGACCTGGTCATCTCCAGCGTGTTTAAAAAGATCCGCTTGTAGACTATCGGATCCAGCTGCTTGTTCATCTTTAGTCTGGTGTTGGCTACTTTGATTTCATTTTGGTTGGGCGGTTGTAGGTCATGGTCGTTATCTTGATTAACTGGTACAAATCGATTTTGGCGGTATTTTGGTTGTCTCTCCGGATCGCCTGCGTATCTACTTTGTTGTTTTCATCCTTATCTTTGCAGGGTCCTGGACGACTTGTGAAGCCTGATGTATCTAGACTCTTTCATTCTTCTTGGAAGCGTTTCACATTAACGTAGAGATTTCTAGACAATCTAGTTTCTCCTTGGAGCCACGACTTGAATTCGGAGCCGAACCAGGGTTTTTCGCAAAGTTCTTTCTCTGGGGTCATCATAGTGACTTTAAGTCTCGATATGATTAGTATATGCTCAAGAGACAACATCCGGGGTTCCGCAGTAGTCGATTGTCCGTCGACTATACATCCACACATTTCTAATCATTCTTGAACAATAATTTGAGTACCAATCAACTTCTTGCATTATGTTTGTAGATTTTGAGATAACGTTTGAGCAGCTTAGCTTATTGCGATAAGTACCCCCTCAAAACTCAAGAACCTTCAGTCTATAACAAATTGTATAGCTTTCTCATTCTCATTCAACGGTTCAACGGAGTGCTACAAGGGGATGTTTTGGTACCAGTTCTGTTTTACTAGTAATGAAATGAATGCCATGAATGGAGTCCTAAGGTCACATGCAAAATAAATACCATTGTGTCTTTTAAACTAACTTCACCACATAGATGGTGCCGGTGAAATATGTTACACCAATGCAAATAAGAACAGAAATGATGGTCGCGTTAACAGTTAACAGTTGAATAAACACAGTTATTAGTACATTTAGAATTATTTTTTTTCCTGTATGGAACCCCAGACAAATTTCGTTTCGTACAAAATTTTAAGTGTTTTAAAATCAAATCCAAAAAAAAGAGATGGAAGTGGAAGGATTTGGTTGGTTTGGTGTCCTATTCGCTATGCTCCAGGAGGAATAAAAGTAAAGCTGGCGATTTTAATACATACATTTGCAATCTACACGTGGTTTAGGTACTTCAGTTGCTTAAAATAACTAAAGTTACATCAGTTTATGATTCCATGTCATTGATGTCCTTGGAAAAATAAAAAATTCGCATAAAACACGCATAACCAAACCATGACTTCTTCATTCCTGACCTGCTGACCAGACCATACACAACAACTTCATATCATATTCAGATGATATTGTACTCGTAGTTGTCACATGAGTTTCTTAAAATAAAATATACTTTACACTACTTCACCTTGGTGTTGCAGTAATTAACGCGAAATTTTCTACACGGACACGCAACAAGTCTCTTTTATAATGGAATTGAACTCATCAAAAGGACATGCCACTCAGAGCTATTAAATGAAGTGATGTTCAAAAAATGATGTCCTTCTGGGTGAAAATTATATGTGTTTATGTCAAATAAACTTCTCCCAAATGTAGCAGTCTTTCTCTTTAGACATAATTAAAATGAAATATATTGTTAGCTACTCATTGTGTGTATGCGTAGCGTATTTAAAGGCCCCGACCCATAGAATCCGTTTCGTCCGTGCGTCCGGCATATCAATTGACAGCTCGATTAAATACAAGCGTTCTTACGAGAAGTGGTCCAAAGACAACGCAACGGACAGAAGTAACCGAACTTTTAAACTTTTTCTTCTCCGGCAATCCGGATTGCTGGTTGACAGCAATTTTTTTTTTTCGATTTGATGTGGTTTCGTTTTGGCATTGAAGAAGAGAAATATAATATTTCTTCTAAGGGTTTTGGTTACAGTTGTAATTATGTAAAGCATAATTTCTTGCAGCATGTTCGAAGAAAAAAAAAAGAGAAAACAATGGAACGTCAACCATTCATTGGGTCACCCCCAATCCGGCGATCCGGCAAACGTCAACGGCTGTGTTGCCGCAACGGATTCTATGGGCGGGGCCTTAAGGAAAGTGAGATTTGCCTCTTTTGATGTCTGTTTTTGTAATTATTAGCGTTCTTGCTGTCTTTCCCTTATAATCGCTATTACTCATAAAACATATGTAACACAAACCTCATTCTCATCTGTCATCTAGGTAGGTAAAAGTGTTGCACACCGCTGTGTACCAATAAACTTTACATTGATTTTTCATATTCGATTTCCGGTGTTTTGAATCTGGTGGAGAAAAGTTAATAGTTAAATAAAGTTATAACCCGTACCCTTGTCCTTTCATTTTGATGAATTTGAGCAGCCTTTTATGTTGCATTTTTTTAAACTTAACAAAAAAACCAGCGAGAGCTACAGTAAACTCTTAATGAACTGTTGGATACCCTATTCCCCATATTATTGAATGTGTATGCGTTCGCCTCCTGCATCCAGCCGCTGCGCTGTTCCAGTTTCAGAAACAAAATTCTTCTTTAGCAGACAGGAAAAAATTCAATAACATTAACTATTTTGTATGCCCGATGTTCAATAACTGCTGGCGTGTGCCACGCCCAAAGTTGAGACTTTTTATTGCCAGGGCAATTACTATGAGCTCAGTGACATTCAATTTTAAGCTTGCAGGTCGATTTGAAGAAAACAAGAAAAAACTTAAATTTTTAAAAATTATATTTTAAATGGAAATTGCGATAATGGGTGTATTTAACAATTCTTGAACCACAACTTGCTATACGTAACCAAGGAATACAAACCGAAATGTTCATATTCTTACTTCACAACTGCGATCGATAGTAAGAAAACATGAAAACACTAATGCATATTAAGACTTTTAACGGAAACACCCCTTAAAAGTGGGCGTGTAGTAAAACTGTGTAAACAAAATTTAAACCACTAACTGAGCTTTGATCGTTATTCAATTTTTAAGCATATGTGTAAAACTACAGCTTAATCGAGTAGTTTTTTAACGATCTTACCCGAATAAAGGTATTTTATAAAAATCACGCCATATTGAAAAAAATTGCACAGAACAAATGTAGAGGTACATTTTTCATAAATAACGAATGAAAAATAATGGGTAAAAAATACAAATGCTCGCTATTTGTGTTTTAAGTCGAACCCTTGTATATAAAATCTAAAAGTTTCTATATACAAAGGTTCTTGTCAAAGACAATGAATTTTTATATAACACCAAGTTGAAATCTTACAAGAATGTGATAAAAACAGCCAGTACTTGGGAGACAATTTCTAAGCATTTAAACATACCAGTACCAGGTAATGTTTGAAATCTTATTTTTGTGAAACGTACCAATATTATTTGTTTCGTAATATTTCTTAGCCGATGAATGTATGTACCTAAGCAACGATGGAAGAGGTTAAGTGACAATGTTCCGCTTTTATTGAACAGAGAAAGGAGGTAATATACCTATACATACATTAGCGCAAGGAATAGCCTCGCACTTGGCTCAATGGGTGTTCTCATAGATTTTTTTTCTAGGTGAGGTTCAATGAGTGCCCGGAGCAATTTAAAAGATTGTGGAGACATCCTCGTTATTTTAAAAAAATGTTCCGGATCTTTTTCTTTCATTGCTTCGAAGTTCAGAGCGAAGAATCCTTCTTCATCCCTTCTTAGATTTAATTGTCGGACCCACGAACGCCGATTCGAATCTTCTTTGTAAAACTCCTCGCATGCTAAAAAAGCATGCTTTCTTAACTTATTAATTTCATAGTGCACAGTTTGACGCAATAGTTGAAATAATTTCTTTGAAAGCATTAGGTATGCAGCGTTAAACTTTGCTATAATTGGCGTTCTAATATCCAAACTCAACTCAGCCGTTTTACCCATGGTTTTTTAATAATTAATTTTTATTTTTACTTGCGATTATAGGTACTATAAAGCAAGTTATGCATTCGTAAAAAAAAAAAAAATTTTTATGAACAATCAAACATAACATTACGATGATAGAGAAGCCTAAAAAAGTGGGTCCGGCAATTCTGTCTGTCTGTCTGTCTGTCCGTCTGTCTGTATCGGCACCTACAGCCTAAACGGCTGGACCGATTTGCTTCAAACTTGGTACACAGTATTATTATGGCGTCCTACAGAGGGGTTTTTGGAATTAGCATTCTAGCTCCAAAACTAAAGGTGGCTTTACATGGAGTTGCAAATGCAGACGAAAACGCAACAACAACAATCATAGTGCAGACGATGAACGTACGTCGTGAGATGAGCTACTGAGTAGACGTGCGCCTGAATCGATTAATTAATCTCTGATCGAAAACGCATTTAATATTGCATCTTTGTGTTTAAAGTACTGCCTTCTTTTAGCAACTAGTTGTTTATCGGACCAAAGCGTTTTATTTTCTTAATTTCGTGAAAAATAAAAGTGTTTTAAATAGTTTTTTTTTAATTTCTTTGTTCTAAGTGCTTGATCATTGAGTGTTTTTTCTTTATCTCCCCTGCTCTCATTACCCATATTACCATAAAACAATATTCAATCATACAATTTATTGCCACCAACACTTTCACCTAAATCCGTTTTAAACTTTCACTTACACCCACTCATGTCACAAATTCCACCAAAAAATCCGATCACCCAACGATCATGCAACGAGCGCTTGCATTGAAAAAATGTAAACAAATATTTTCTGTTGTCGATTTTTATTGGTCACGTTAGATCAATCTCGTCAGATTGATTTTTTTCCCAGATTTTACTGTCAAGATTGATTTTTCTTGTGAAATGAAAAACAGAAACGAGATTGATTTTTTTGTAATTGTGTGTGTGTGTCAAAATGACAATGTCGCAACAAAAGTGAAATTATTTGTTTCCAAATTCCAATTCATGATGTCGGAAAATATTAATGAGGACGAATTAATTAATTATTCCGTTGTTTATGTGGGAAATGAATTGGTTTATTTGAGTTTATTTCAACAGATAGTCCTCAAATAATAAAACCACCTGGAGATGATCTACTGGATTCAACTGAGGCTGCTAAAAAATCAGCAGACGCAGCAGCTGAAAAAGAAAAGGAAGCATCACAGTCCCAGTGTCCAAAGCTTATTGAACAGTTGGTTTTCCCCCACATTGATCTCATGCGAACAGGGAAGGAAAATCAAGAATACTGTCTGATTCTGACCGACGATCAAAACTACAAGATCTACGGCTATTGCAGGCGTGTTTTGCCTGAAAATTCGGATACATGTCTTTCACTATGTTACTGTATTATAAGCGAATGTAATGCTCTGGGACTTTATCAGAAGCTACTAAAGGAAGTTGAGTCCCGACATGGACAGACAGCGACTGAAATGAATGTGCTATTCAGTAATCTACAGAGCTGATATTCCACCCGCTGGCAAGTGCTTACACATAAAGATTCCACTTTTCTCACGTCCTGTGATCTACTCCACAAAACATATGAGTTTGGGAGCAAATTCCAAGGGTTTGAAGGAGTCGGCGACAGTAGAATCTCTATCAGAGGGTTCATCAGCAACTCTCCAAGATAGTGAATAAGTTTAGTTCTTGCGAATGAGAGCCAAGGGAAGCCATATGACCCGTTGGTTAGTCGAAACCTAATCAGGGATCCCCGCTATGATGAAATATTTATCCGGCGACCGACTGACTTGCGCCTGGAGAATACGGAATTGAGTGAACTGCTCATCTGCCTAGGTCCTGAACTGCTAATTGATGTCTTCTCGAACCTGCTGCTTGAACGAAAGGTCATCCTACAGAGTTGTAATATTTCTCTGCTCTCAAAAGCAATTCTGGCCCGGCAGACAATGCTGTATCCATTTCAGTGGCCTTACATTATTGTGACTATTGACACTATTGCCTGTAGGCCCGCTACTTTCTGCATCTCTCCCGTTAAACAAACACTACCGACAAATTAAACCTACGCCACTTCTTTCACATCTCATGGACATTTTGATAAATCTATTCAATTCCATATACTTCTTTAATGAAAATATAATAATCATAAACAATTAAAAAGAATTTTCTTTACCAAAAGAATTGAATTCTCGCAATAACAAAAACAAAACTTCACTTTATAATTAGAAAGAATTTTATTTTGCCAAAAATAATTGAGCTCTCGCAATGCCAAGAACAAAACTTCACTTTATAATTAAAATAATTCTTTTATCAAAAACAAAACTTTATTTTATAATTAAAAACAATTTTCCTTAACACCAACAAATTTAATTTTCACAATGTCGCAATGCCAAAAACAAAACTTCAAAAACAGCTGTTCGAGAGTATTGTGATGGTATGCGTTAAATCTCGAAAAAAAATGAGATTTAACATATTGATCTCAGATCGAAAAAAAAATTGATTTCTTGACCAACATAACAAAAAAATCTAGCTGTCAGATCGAAAAAATCGATCTAGATCGAGAAAGATTGATCTCACGTGACCAATAAAAATCGACATGTGTTTACCGCACGAGGAGTTGTTTTTGTTAAACGTCAAACTGATGACACAGCTGTGCAAGTTGACTGCATCGAGGGACTCGAAGACGTTGCCAGATCAGCAGTTTCAAATTAAAATTAATAATACAATTTATACTAATTATTTATACCAATTAAAATTATCTTTTTATCTATTTCTTTTTTTGAATTAATTTATTTGCTTTACCTTTTTCTTTTTGTAATCAATTTCTTTCTGTAATTTCAATTTTATATCTTCTTTTTCTTTTACTTTTGTATATTTCTTTTTTTTAAAACCTTTTTTATTCTTTTAACAATATGAATAACAATAGAGCTTTGCGCTCGATGGTCAGGATTTTATGTAAGCAGAAATGTGGCCTCCGTGTTTGTCACATCAATGCGCAGAGCTTACTTCCGAAGATTGACGAATTTCGCGATATTTTTGCAGGATCAGATGTTGATGTTATTTGTGTTACGGAAACATGGTTGAGGGATGAATTAAGTGACGAGGTCTGTTGCTTAGAGGGCTATCATGTTTTTCGCTTGAATAGAATGTATCGTGTTGGAGGAGGTGTGGCAATATATGTTAAATCGACCGTGAGGTGCAGACTTGGGTATTTTTCAGAGGCTGGCAGCAGTATAGAATATTTGTTTGTAGACCTAGTAGGCAATGAGGGTAATCTACTGCTAGGTGCAGTCTATAGGCCTAATAGGAATGTTGAATTTTCACCTCTGTTGTCGCTCTTAGAAGAAATTTCGCTGAGTTCACCTAATATTGTCCTATGTGGTGACTTTAACTGCAACCTTTTAAACTCAAACTCTCTCACCGATAACTTGCGAATGTTCAATCTTAAACCTGTAAACACAAGCACTCCAACTCATTTCTTTGGTGGTGATGCAACATTGCTGGACTTGTTTTTCGTCAGCGACATTGACAACGTTGCATTGTATGATCAGCTCTCCGCGTCTGCTTTCTCAAAACATGATTTAATTTTTTTAACGTTAAATTTTAGCTTTGATCATTCAAGCAAAAAAGTCACATTTCGTGATTTTTATATTATCAACGTCCAGCATTTAGAAGAACACGCAAGAAGTATGAATTGGGATCAAATTTTCTACATGCCAGCGTCAAATGAACAGTTGGATTTATTTACCCAAAACATAAAGACTCTTTTTGATACCCACGTACCATTAAAAACTAAAATTCTTAAACCTAACTACAAACCATGGTTTACGCGTAGTATACGGATCTTAATACAAGAAAGGGATGTGGCTTATAATACCTGGAAGCGTTATCGATTGAATGAGTTGCGACGTACGTATTGTTCACTTCGAAATAGAGTTGTAGCTGAAATACGTTTAGCAAAATCCAACATTTTCTCCCATCAGCTTGATACCGGTATAAATGGGCGACAGTTGTGGAAAAACCTTCGCAATATTGGAATTGGGAAATCAAGGAGCGGGCTTGCTGAGAATATAGATGGTAATACTCTAAACAAATCTTTTGTGTCTCTACCGTTGACACTGACTTCACCGTCGAGCTTTGAAACCCCTGTATCATTTACGCATCAATCTGTTCACACTGGTTTTGGGTTTCGTGCTGTTGATGATGCCGATGTTGTTGAGAGTATGCTTTCTATAAAGTCAAATGCTGTTGGACTAGATGATATTCATCCTAAATTTTTGTACATGATCTTGCCTGTTGTATTGCCTCATCTAACATTTATTTTCAATACAATTTTAATGTCAGGAGTGTATCCGGATCTGTGGAAGGCTGCAAAGATCATCCCAATTCCCAAAAACGCTAAAGGTGTTGAATTTAGGCCTATATCAGTGCTACCTTACTTGTCCAAGGCCTTTGAGAGAATCCTGCAGAAACAAATAAATGTCTTTCTTAACACAAACTCGATGCTTTCTTCGAAACAATCTGGTTTTCGCGAAAAACACAGCTGCATCACAGCACTTTTAAACGTCACAGAAGACATTAGGCAAGCGTTTGATAAAGATGAGGTTACGTTTTTGGTTCTGCTTGATTTCTCAAAGGCTTTCGACACAGTCAATGACGACATTTTATGTAATAAGCTAATACAGAAGTTCAATTTTTCATCGGGGGCTACGAAGCTCATCAACTCTTACTTAACTAATAGAAAGCAAGCAGTGCAAGTTGGGAACACCTTGTCTAGTTTTCTCCCAAATGTTACCGGTGTTCCACAGGGTTCAATACTTGGGCCTCTTTTGTTTTCAATTTACGTTAACGAACTTCCATCGTTATTTGATAATTGCTCTTCACATATGTATGCAGATGACGTCCAACTTTACTTTAGCTGCCCTCTTGGGCTTATTGAGCATGGAGCTTTCTGTGTCAACGAAGATCTTGAGAAAATTGCAAAGTGGTCCCATTTAAATGGTCTCATATTAAACCCTAAAAAATCTAAATGTGTCGTAATATCAAGAAAAAGTCTTGATCTTAGTTATTTTCCTTCAATCTTGTTAAATAATGCTCCCATAGAATATGTTGAAACTGCAAAAAACCTCGGAGTAACTTTTAACCGCTTCCTGACTTGGGATAATCATATAAACGGCCTGGTAGGCAAAGTATATGGCGTACTCCGTACATTATGGGCAACTCAGTCCTTTACACCTGTAAAAACCCGCTTACTTCTTGTTAAAACTTTGATTATTCCGATTCTTGTATATGGTTGTGAAATTTACTGTAACTGTAATGATGTGAGCAAACGTAAACTTAATGTTGCCTTCAATTGTGCTGTTCGTTATGTCTTTGGCCTACGTCGCCGTCGGTACGACAGATTATCTGGGCGTGCTGTGCTTTTGCTGGGTATGCCTCTGAACAAACATCTTGAGTTTCGCAGTCTTATGTTGCTTTCTAATATATTGATAACTCGCCAACCACGATATTGTTTTGATAAAATTTGTATTATATTACTACCTCAAATAGATCTCGTCAATTGATTCATCCTCGTTGTTCTTTTTTGACATCCGAACGTCAATTTTTTGTTAATTCTATCCGTCTTTGGAATTCCTTACCGCGGCATATTAAAGAAATTCAAAATATTGAAAGTATGAAAAGGGTTTTGAAAAATCATTTCTCTGTAAATATGTAATTTATAATGTACAGTTTCTATATAAGGTCTAAAATCCATTGTACGTTAATATATAATACATTATATAATGAACTAGGTAGGTATACTTATCGATGATTCAGATTTAGTCTTTTTTTCATAATAATTTTTCCTTTTTTAATTTGCATTAATTTAAATTACTTATTTTGCTCCTTATGTAAAATTAGCTTATAACTAAATTATAAGATTTATATCTTACTGTTATCAAGCAATCTCGAAATAAAATGAAATAAAATAAAAATTAAATAAAACGAACATGTTCATCTTCACTATAATTTTCAAGCTGCATCTATAATTTTCCTATAATCTGCATCCATGCAGACCGTCTGCATTTTTGCCTTCCCTCTCTATCACACAAGTATGATTTATTGATTTTGCATCCTCTTTTTTTCAACTCAGGGCTTGCAGCTCCATGTAAAGGCACCTTAACGGTACCTGCCATACGATTTTTAGTGAAAAATTGATTTTTCTCGAAAACGGCTCCTACGATTTTGATAAAACTTTCTGAATAGTGTTTTTTAAGTAAACTTTATGTTTTGGCTGGAACAGATTTTTCAGGAAAAGTCTTATAACGGTACCTCCCATAGGACCGGTTTTCTTAAATCAGATTTTCTCGTAAACTACTTCACGGATTTCGATAAAAAATTTTAATATAAAAGCTCTGTTATAAACGAAATAATATACCTAAGTTCTTTAATTTTCAAAAAAAAATTTTTTTTGAGTTTTTTAAAAAAAAGTTAAATTTTTTTTTTGACTTTTGGTTTTTTCGAAAACGGTTTGTTCAAAATTTTTAAAATTTTTGTTTTCTAATAAGAACCTTAAACTGCTAGATTTTGACATACTCAAAATAAATTTGGAATATGCTTCCGAAAAGTTTAAAAAAAAAACCGTTTTTTGAAAAAACGGCTCCAACGATTTTGAAAAAAAAATTCCTTAAAATTCAAAAAAGTAAAAGAAATCTAATGGCTTACTTCATTTTCTCCAAACAAACGATTTAAGGTTGATTTTTAAATGATTAATAAAATTTCATATGATTTTTTTTATTGCTTTTTTTCCAAGATCTCAAGCCCCAAGACCACTGTAACACATTAGAGCAAGTTCGTGCGACCCAGTCGTGCACTTTATTTTGACTTGATAACGTCTAATAAATCGTTTTAGAATATATGGGCAGCACGCACGAAAAAATGTCACAGTCACACTGACGTTACCTAGCTGCTTTGATAGCGTAGAAAGTCGTTAAAGTGGGAGTGGTGGGTGTTGGGTCGTTCGGTGGTTGGTTGGTGATTGTAATAGTCTAAGAGCCAACGACATAATGAATCAAGTCATTTATATAATGTTGTAAGGCATATCAATAGAAAGCGTTGGGGGAGTTAGACAAGAAAAAGTTTGTCTGCCAGTTTTTTGGTGTGACGAACTTGGGGTAAATTCGACACAAAGTATGACAAAATTTCAAAAATTAACTTATTTGGGTATTTTTGTAACAGAACGAATAGGTTGTGTTAAAACAAGAAAAATATCCTAAGAGAGGGGGGGCTATTCCCCTCCGTTTAAACGGGAGGGGCAATTTTCTGGAAAAATGACATATTCGAAAAAAAAAATATTTAAAAATAACCGCACCTCTTATAATGCCATAATATACGTTTTTGTAAAGCCAAAAATCTTTTCTTTAATTGTATTTTCAAACAAAAGTATTCTAGTACATCGTTTTAGAAAAATTAATTTTCAAACTCAAAACTTTGAAAAACAAAAATTTCAAACAATTTTTTTTCAAAAATAATACATTATTAAATATTAATTTTCAATCAAAATTGTATGCTCTTATTAGTTCTTAGTAAAACACTGAAAACCGTATGGCTCTAGGACTTTTTGTTGCTAAGCTATTTAAAAATAACCGAACCTACTACTTCACAGTAACAAGAAAATCTAGCCTAACAATCATCACACGGATTGCGCAGGTGATCATTTTAAGTTCGGTTATTTTTGAATAGCTTAGCAACAAAAAGTCCTAGAGCCATACGGTTTTCAGTGTTTTACTAAGAACTAATAAGAGCATACAATTTTGATTGAATTAAACGGAGGGGAATAGCCCCCCCCCTCTCTTAGGATTTTTTTCTTGTTTTAACAAAACCTATTCGTTCTGTTACAAAAGTACCCAAATAAGTTAATTTTTGAAATTTTGTCATACTTTGTGTCGAATTTACCCCATGTTCGTCACACCAAAATGCTGCCAGACAAACTTTTTTTTGTCTAACTAATCAAAAGCTTTCTATTGAAATGAGTTACAACATTATATATGTAACTTGACTTAACTCATTTTTGTCACACTTTTGTGTCGAATTTACCCCATGTTCGTCACTCCAAAAAAATGCCAGACAAACTTTTTCTTGTCTAACTCCCCTAACGCGTTCTATTGATATGCCTTACAACATTATATAAATGACTTGATTCATCATGTCGTTGGCTCTTAGACTATAAGTCATTATGCTTTCTTAACTTATTAATTCGGGAAGAGGAACAATTGTCAAAAATGGTGATTGGTTGTAGCTGGTTTGGGTGGTGAGACAAAAATTGTCAAAACTAATGGGTTGTTCCTTGGTGGCTGTAGGTGGGATGGGAGTTTGGTGTTGGGGGGATTTGGTATGATTGGGGAGGGGTAGGGGTGAATTTTCAAATATGGTGGGTGGTTGGTTGGCGGTTGTAGGTGGGTTGGGTGGTCGGCGGTTTAGGTGGTGGGGATAGTTGATTTGATTGGGGGCGATGAAAAAATTGTCAAAAATGTTGGGTGAGCTGAAGGTGGTTTTAGATGGGGTGGGTGGTTGGATTTGGTGTTGGGAGGAAATGAGGAAAAAATTTTCAAAAATGGTAGATGGTTGGTTGGTTGCTGTAGGTGGAATGGGTAGTTGGCGGTGATGTTGGTGATGGGGGTGATTTTGTGTTGGATGGAGGCCAAAAGTGTACAAAGATGGTGGGTGAGTGGCTAGTGGTTGTAGGTGGAGTTGGTGGTTGGATTTGGGGGATATGTGGGGAGATTGTCAAAAATTGTTGGGTTGGGCGGTTGGAGGTGGTGGTTGGTAAAGGTGGTTGTGGGGGGGGGGGTGGAAGAAAATATGATAAGAAATGGTGGGTGAGTAGCAGGTGGTTGTATGTGGAGTGGGTGGTTGGATTTGGTGTTTGGGAGGGAATTGTCAAAAATAGTGGGTGGTTGGTTGATGGTTGTAGGCGGTGTGGATGGTTGGTGGTGGTGTTGGTGGTTGTTGTGGTAAGAAAGGGGGTATTTACTGGGGGCAGGGAAACAATTGTCAAAAATGGTGGGCTACTGGTTGCATGTTGGGGTAAGAAGTTGATGTTTGGGGGAAGGGGTGAGAAAAAAAAATCAAAAATGGTGGGTGGTTGTAAGTGGGGTGGGTTGTTGGTGGTTAAAGAGATACAACCTACACATGAACTGTTTTGTTAACTGGCTATCACATAAAATTATCGTCCGTAAACCGACTTTACAGACAACCAAGTTTTTTTTTATCAACGTTAAATACCTATCAAAGCTAAACACTAAATTTTTTTCGTTTTCACGAGCTCAAAACTAGTTATAAAAATATTTTGACAAAAATTCCGTCAAAATACTTTTTAAATGATACTCAGAAAAGCTAGGTTTAATAGTCAGAAAACGGTTTCGTCAATTTATGCCGACTAGTGTATAAAAACAAAAATAATTGAAGATAAAGTAGAATATTTTTTTCTTTTAATGTGCTTAAAAATCAATTCCCAAGTTATTGTTATTACAAATAAGGAAACACCCTGTGTATTGAATTCTCCTTTTTTTCATAATCATCTACTTACCTACCACTACCATGAAAAGAATTTTGTCTCACCCCACCAATACATTTACATACTATAATAGAGGCAACTCTAACCTCTTAAATGCTTTTGAATAGACAAGAGTTGCCCTTGCAGCTTAGCTGTGTTGTTGATAGAAAAACACTACTAAAAAGTGTAGTATAGTATTAAAATCTGCTTTGGATTGGGATTTGTGAAAAAAGTAAAGGGAAGGTGCTTCTCTCTATCTCATACTCATTGTCGTTGCTCGTTGTTGGTCTTTGCGCTTGTGGAAGTGGAATTGTGGATTGGATTGGATATGGTTTTTCTGGTCTGGTGCTGGTCTGGTCTGAATGAAGGAATCTTTTTTCTGTTGATTCAGTTATTTCGTGAACGTCGTCATTGAAAGTGTTTTATTTGGAACATAAAATTCTGTGTGTAAGTTTCTTCGTTGTCCTTTGTTATTGCCAGCAAATTTAAAAAAGAAGTGTGTTTTTGAGTGAACCACGATGCTATTTTTCCATTGTGTCTCAGTCTGAACTATAAAAAAAATCCGGTCTTTGTTTTCTTTTATTTTGCGAATTATTGCCTGTTAATTTAATGGCAACTTGCCATTAATTATTTTTGTTGTTTTTAAATTACTTTTTGAATTAATTTTTTTTGTTTACTCAAGTTATTGAGTACATGCATTGTGTATCACGCGGTTAAGTGTCAATTTTTAAATATTAATTCCATAATTTTATTTTTTTGTGAATTCCTAGGTTTTTTTCTGAAAAGTGCAAAATAAATTTACAAACATGGATTGCGGCACATCGATGGTGAAATATATATTATTTCTCTTTAACACGTTATGTTCGGTAAGTGGTTTTTTTTTTTTTGTCTTTGTATGTTAAATGTATCGCAGTTTATTGTCTTCCTCGTGAATGCTGTCTTTTTATGAATCATTTGAAAGATGATGTCATTTCGCATCTGAATCTGAATCTTGAGGCTCGCTAAACTCTTGAAAGATCACAATTCTTTGCAGCTTTGCACTGATGGAGCTATAGTAACACTTTTGTATATAAATTTAACCTTCAAAACGGCAGTTGGGTATACAATGTATGTACAATACATACCTAAATGATTTGTATTTACTTAACCACAAACATCACAAAGATGAAAATAAGGAAAGTAGGAATAGAAGGGAGGAGATGCTTCGTTCATTTCGTATCGTTTCGTAACCAATAATTCAAGACGAGTTTCTCGATTCTCGCCACTTATCTCTGTTCCACAGGCCAAGGCAAGGGCAGGGAGGATTGATTTCCCACTTTGGATAACCAATTTAATGCTATAGAGAATGTTTTGAATGTTTCCTCTGTTTGTAGCACATAGAAATTATTTTTTCCTAACGTCCCCTACACAGGGCTGCCATCATCATTTTATTGAAATTAATGAGAGTATAGTAAAGGCTGTTCACATTTGCGCATAGAGGTGTGAATATTAAAGGGAGATAGAATAATGTTTTAACTTGTGTGAAAGAGGAAGCAAAAATCACATTTGCAAATAATAATAATAATATGTAGGTAGGTACCTAAGTCAAGAACAAATTGAAGAGATAGACAGGTATGTAGGTATAGTTCAACAAGTTTGAAGACGGTTTTGTAGAAATCGGTGAAATGGCTTAAGAGGAATGATCCGAATTAAGAATATGGTTTTTTAAGGGAATGGTGTAATTTTAACTTTTTGGATTTAATGGCTGATTATAGAGTAATTTAATGTTGCCCACAATTCGATTTCAAAGAAAAAACTATTAGCTGAGAAAGTGTACCTTACCTACCTATTCCAATCTGAAAGGCGCCTGATACCAGCAAGCGGGTGGATTTTCTTTATTAAAAATTGCATTATTTGGAACACATTTAGATTGACTACACAAATTTCATGTTTTGGCGGCGTCAATTGGCCACCATAAGATCATGCTGTTTGACGCTTTCAGTTGTTTTTTCTAAGGAGCTACGCAAAAGACCGTGTTTACGAGAATAATCCCCCAACTCAAGATGAATTAAAACCTAATATTATTCAAGTTATAGCTGAGATACCGCCCAAAATGTGGAAAAAGTGGTTAAAAATTACATTAAAAGAATCGCATACATTGAATCGAATTTTTATCAAAAATCTATACCGCTATGTGTGTTTTATTAAGCTTTTCTTTCATAACCGAAAAATGAGTGACCTTCATCGTGATAAAAGGACCTACAAAAATTGCATTTAGATGCTAAATTCAAACATATTGTACCTAGGTACCTAATAATCAAAAGAAAGAAAAAAGTTCATTGAATAGGTATATCAATGATTATTATAATTTCATCGTACTTTCCTGTTTTATCGGCGTTTTCGTTTTGGATCGGAATGAATCCCATGTTAAAAACACATTGTTACACATTGTTTAAATGGAATAAAGGAACGCTATTGTCAACAATAGTTAACCATATTGAATAAAAAATACGCTACAGAAGTCTCGTTTATCTCAGGATGGTATACCTATATGGGAATGGTGAGAATTTTCAATTCTTGCCAATTGATGTAATTTTGAGTTTTCTTTACTATCTCGAACAGTCAGATGCGTATGCGTTCTTAAAAACAAATGTTTAAAATTAAACAAAAAAGACCTTCTTTCAATATAAAAAACCGTGCTTGAATCGAAATCTTTCAAAATAAATTCCATAAGCTGAATCTTTTAAAATAAAACAGAGGTGCATTACACTTTGTTTTGCTCCCAGTATTTAATGTGCTTTAGTGCTACAGTTACAATATTTCAGATTTTCGTTCTTTTTATTTTAAATTAACAATAAAAAAATAGGGTACTCTGTAAAATGCTTTGTAGTGTTGCTTTATTCTTTTGTAGGTTTTTTTCGTATACCTCCTATCGGTGCAATGATAAGACAACGTGAGTGAATTTTTAAACAATGGATTCATCCACATCCACACCACTCAATTACAAAATTAAAAAAAAAAAAAAAAAAAAAAAAAAAGAGAAAAGACGAGTGAAACGGGAAGTCTGGGAAGTGAAACGGCAGAATGGCAGTGGAAACAAAAAACTGTGTTGTGTTTATTGTGTGATGAATCAGCTGCTGTGTTGCAGCTGCAGCTGTTCCATTTTAACTTGCACAACGCATAGGTAACGTGGATATTGCGATAGGTACCTACATATCTACGATATCTATTTACAACGATTCGTATTCAATGCCCCTGAAGTTAGCAGAACAAAGTCAGCAGAACCAAAATTTTTTGATTGCATAATTAGACGCTTATCAAATGCTACAAAGATACAAATTTAATGCTCTAACCGTTTTCGAAAAAATTAATTTCTCCTAACTTCACAAGAAGTTAGCCGAACAGTATCTCTAACGTACACTAAATTCAAATTTAAAAATACGAAATTGGTCCTTGAATTAAATGCTAATTAAATGCTCTACAAAAATACAAAAACAAAACAATTTTTAACAAAATAATTTTTTTTCTTATTTGTTTTTCAAACCGGCTTCTAAAATAAAGTGCTCATTGAATACGAATTAAATGCTGTGTTATCTATAAACGAAATTTTGAAAACCTGAATTCAAAAAATGAAATTTTAAAAAAGTCAATTTCCGTGTTCTGCTAACGTCATACCTAGGTACACGCGGTTTTGGCCACTTTTTTGGACTTTTTTTTTGGACAAAATCTGCTTTTCAAATTTTTTTTGAGAAATACATACCTATAGCATTTAATTCGTACCATTCAATGAGCACTTATAATTCTAGAAGCAGATTTTGGCCAAAAAAAAGTTCAAAAAAGTGGCCAAAATCGTGTACGAAAAGCAGAGCACGGAAATTGACTTTTTTAAAATATCATTTTTTGAATTCAGGTTTTCAAAATTTGTTGAGATAATGCAGCATTTAATTCGTATTCAATGAGCACTTTATTTTAGAAACCGGTTTTAAAAAAAATTTTTTTAATTTATTTTCAATTTTGTTTTTTGTTTTTGTAGAGCATTAGATTAGCATTTAATTCAAGGACCCATTTTGTATTTTTAAATTTGAATTTAGTGTACTTTAGAGGTATACTGTTCTGCTAACTTCTTGTGAAGTTAGGAGAACATTAATTTTTTCGAAAACGGTTAGAGCATTAAATTTTTTTTCTTTGGCATTTAATTAACATTTAATAAGCGTATAAATTTGCAATCAAAAAATGTTGGGTCTGCTGACTTTGTTCTGCTAACTTCATTGACATTCGTATTCATATACATCGGATTTACTCCAAACGCAGTACCTATTGTATAGGTATACCTACGAGAAAAGGTATCTTTGTACCTACTTCTTATTAAAATACTAGCTGACCCGCGAACTTCGTTTCGCCAAATTTCATCAATGTATTGAAAATAATAATTCTTTCATATGTATTTAGTAAATAGCTGATATTTTATACTTTTTATTTATGTGTATAGATACTGTGTAATTTTAAGTTAATTCGGCTTATCAGCTATCTGCCTGTGAAAATTCCCGTCAAAATCGGCTAATAAATAAGAATTTTTGAAAATTGCAACCACAGCGCCACCTACAGGACAAATTCAAATAGCCTAAATTACTCCTTCTAACATTAGCTATCCGCCAGCAATCCCGTCAAAATCGGTTTAGCCGCTTCCGAGATTAGCCTGAACAAACAGACAGACAGACAAAATTTTTACTTGCGATTATAGGTACTATAAGGCAAGTTATGGATTCGTGCAGAAAAAAAAATTTGAGATAACAATCACACATGACATTACGATGATGGAGAAGTCGAAAAAAGTGGGTCTGGGAATTCCGTCCGTCTGTCTGTCTGTCTGTCTGTTCGCGCCTCTGGAGGCTGAACGGGTGGGCCGATTTGCTTCAAATTTGGTATCTAGGATTTATTTGGCCGTCCCTCGGAACGTATTTTTACTTGCGATTATAGGTACTATAAGGCAAGTTATGCATTCGTCGAAAAAAAAAGTTTTGAGATAACAATCAAACATGGCATTACGATGATAGCGAAGACGAAAAAAGATGGTCTAAAAATTCTTTCCGTCTGTATGTCTGTCTGTCTGTCTGTCTGTCTGTCTGTATATAGAGACCTACAGCCCAAACGGGTGGGCCGAATTGCTTCAAACTTGGTATATAGACTTTTTTAGGTATTGTACGGAGGGGAATTTGAAATTTTTTTTTAGCTCAAAAAATAACGGTACCTGCCATACAACCGTTACGTTAAAGCTTTTTTTTCTCAAAAACGGCTCTAACGATTTCGATTTAAAAAAATCAGTGTTGGTTTTTAGGTACGACCAATCATATGGCTGAAAAATTTTTTTTTGAAAATGGCTAAGAACGGTACTTTCCATAGGACCGTTTTTTTTGCTTTCGACTAACTCGAAAACGACTGAACCGATTCTTTCGAGATTTCACACACATATAGCTGTAGGTAGCTCAATTTGTATTGCATACCAATATTTTTGAAAAATATTTTTTTGTATTTTTAAAAGCATTTTTTTAAAAAAAGTTTAAAAAATAAATATTTTGAAAACTGCTTATTAAATTTTTTTCTAAAAATTTTAAATAAATGTATTTGCTGAATACCTATAAACTGGCGTTTTTGATTTTTTTTAAAAAAAATTTTTCAAAAAGTTTTTCAAGAAAAAGAATTTTGAAAAATTTATTTTTATCAAAATCTCAAACCGTTAGACCACTGTCACACATTAGAGCAAGTTCGTGCGACCCAGTCGTGCATTTTATTTATTTTTGCTCTAGGTCCAAAAATAACGGCACCTGCCATACAATCTTGAAGACAAAAATTGATTTTACTTAAGAATATTCTATTGACCAATTTGGAGTTATTAATTTGTGTTTGGAAAAGTTCTTTCCGTCGGCTTTTTTGGTCACTGTAGTTTTAGCAATGAAACAACTCTGTTACATTTGCTTTTCCCGACGTTTCGGCAGGGATTGCTGCCTTCCTCAGGGGAACTTTATTTGAACAAAAAATACATTTATTATACAAAATATATAGTGACATTTAAAACAGTGGGAATTACACTTACTTTGTTTTTTAAAATTATATAAATTTAAACAATTTTAAAATAAGAAATGACACTTCGAATGAAGTTTCGTCTGTGTATTAAAAAAAAAAAACAAAAGAATGAAAACTATGAGGATGAAGACACTAAAGAGCAATAGACAGAAGAAATGTTTTGTGTGTCTTGTTTTCTGTTCATATTATTATTGTTATTTAGTATGTGTAATGTTTCCAAGGTATATCGTTTAGATACATGTTTCTCCGTTTGTAGGATTTTGGCACCTTCAAAGTTTGGAGAATGACCACTCTCGATGCTGTGACTTGCCAGGGCTGTTTTCCCAGAACTATTGGACTTGATATCAGATTTGTGGTTTGAGATCCGGTGTCGAAGAAATTGCTTTGTGGTTCCTATATAGCATAGGTTGCAAGGCTCGTTTGGTTTGCCGTTGCAATTAATTTTGTAGATTACGTCTGTTTGTTTGTCTTTGTCAGGTTTTGTTTTTGGTTTGGTGTATAGATGGTTAAGCGTTTTGTTGGATTTGAAAGCCAAACGAACGTCTTTTACGCTTCTGTTGATAACCTGTTTGAAGTTTTCAGTGAGTTTTGGAACATACACTATACTTTTGTAGAAACCATTGTTTGTATCTGTTTCTGTTCTTGTAGCTTGTGTCTTGTATTTATGTTTGAAGATTAAAGCACGAATTATATTAGGAGGATAGCCATTGTCCTCGATAATTTTCGTTATTCTTTTTTCATTAGAGGGATGAAATTGTTCGCTGCTAAGAGTGAAAACCTTACTTACGAGGTTGGAGGCAGTGTTCATGATGATGTGTTTGGCTTGGTTCGAACGAAAATTGATGATTCTGCCTGACGCAGTATGTTTTTGATGCCAATTGTACAATAAGCGGTCGTTTTCCCTGTGGACTTTAACATCCAGAAATGAAATCGCATTATTGTGTTCCATTTCAACTGTGAATTGTATTTTTGGGTGGAATCCGTTGAGGATAGAAAGCACGTTGTCAACTTCCTGTTTGTCAATCACAGCAAATATGTCGTCCACATATTTCGCGATGAACGAAGGTCTCTCCTTCATGGCATCATCTAGTACTAGGTCTGCGATCGTGGGTGACAGAGGGTTGCCCATAGGCATTCCAAAAATCTGCTTGAAGATATCATCTTTGAATTGTAGATAATTGTTTTCTTGAAGACAAAAATCAAGTATCTCCAAAAATTTTTTCTGGTTGATGTTGGTGTTCTCACTTATCAAATTCCATTTCTTTTTCACTATGGTGACAGCTAGTGATATGGGAATGTTTGTAAAAAGAGACACTACATCATAAGATACCAGAACCTCGTTGGCTTTTAATTTAATATTTTTTGATTTTTCAATAAATTCCAACGAATTTTTAATCGAGTGTGTCGATTTTGTCGTCGCGTACTGTAAAATCTTACCGACAAATTTTGCAAGCTCATAACATGGTAGTTTTATTGATGACGTGATGGAAAGATGAGTGAACTGTTGTCTGATAGAAATACATATAGGCGAGTGAGGAATAACCCAACAACAACACTACAGACTCGCAACAACGAACTAGTTAAGTGGCTGAGAAACAATAACTTTATTGATGATCGAGAAAGAGGGAGAATGACAACATATACAGCACAGGTTCCATCTATCTATGGCTTACCCAAAATCCATAAGCCAAACATGCCCTTGCGACCCATCACGTCATCAATAAAACTACCATGTTATGAGCTTGCAAAATTTGTCGGTAAGATTTTACAGTACGCGACGACAAAATCGACACACTCGATTAAAAATTCGTTGGAATTTATTGAAAAATCAAAAAATATTAAATTAAAAGCCAACGAGGTTCTGGTATCTTATGATGTAGTGTCTCTTTTTACAAACATTCCCATATCACTAGCTGTCACCATAGTGAAAAAGAAATGGAATTTGATAAGTGAGAACACCAACATCAACCAGAAAAAATTTTTGGAGATACTTGATTTTTGTCTTCAAGAAAACAATTATCTACAATTCAAAGATGATATCTTCAAGCAGATTTTTGGAATGCCTATGGGCAACCCTCTGTCACCCACGATCGCAGACCTAGTACTAGATCACGTTCTAGACGAATGTTTTGATGCCATGAAGGAGAGACCTTCGTTCATCGCGAAATATGTGGACGACATATTTGCTGTGATTGACAAACAGGAAGTTGACAACGTGCTTTCTATCCTCAACGGATTCCACCCAAAAATACATTCACAGTTGAAATGGAACACAATAATGCGATTTCATTTCTGGATGTTAAAGCCCACAGGGAAAACGACCGCTTATTGTACAATTGGCATCAAAAACATACTGCGTCAGGCAGAATCATCAATTTTCGTTCGAACCAAGCCAAACACATCATCATGAACACTGCCTCCAACCTCGTAAGTAAGGTTTTCACTCTTAGCAGCGAACAATTTCATCCCTCTAATGAAAAAAGAATAACGAAAATTATCGAGGACAATGGCTATCCTCCTAATATAATTCGTGCTTTAATCTTCAAACATAAATACAAGACACAAGCTACAAGAACAGAAACAGATACAAACAATGGTTTCTACAAAAGTATAGTGTATGTTCCAAAACTCACTGAAAACTTCAAACAGGTTATCAACAGAAGCGTAAAAGACGTTCGTTTGGCTTTCAAATCCAACAAAACGCTTAACCATCTATACACCAAACCAAAAACAAAACCTGACAAAGACAAACAAACAGACGTAATCTACAAAATTAATTGCAACGGCAAACCAAACGAGCCTTGCAACCTATGCTATATAGGAACCACAAAGCAATTTCTTCGACACCGGATCTCAAACCACAAATCTGATATCAAGTCCAATAGTTCTGGGAAAACAGCCCTGGCAAGTCACAGCATCGAGAGTGGTCATTCTCCAAACTTTGAAGGTGCCAAAATCCTACAAACGGAGAAACATGTATCTAAACGATATACCTTGGAAACATTACACATACTAAATAACAATAATAATATGAACAGAAAACAAGACACACAAAACATTTCTTCTGTCTATTGCTCTTTAGTGTCTTCATCCTCATAGTTTTCATTCTTTTGTTTTTTTTTTTTAATACACAGACGAAACTTCATTCGAAGTGTCATTTCTTATTTTAAAATTGTTTAAATTTATATAATTTTAAAAAACAAAGTAAGTGTAATTCCCACTGTTTTAAATGTCACTATATATTTTGTATAATAAATGTATTTTTTGTTCAAATAAAGTTCCCCTGAGGAAGGCAGCAATCCCTGCCGAAACGTCGGGAAAAGCAAATGTAACAGAGTTGTTTCATTGCTAAAACTACAGTGACCAAAAAAGCCGACGGAAAGAACTTTTCCAAACACAAATTAAAAATTGATTTTCTCAAAAACGGCTCTAAAGATTTTGATAAAACTTTCAGAATGCTATTTTTGCAAGAAAATCTATCTTTTGGTTTGAAATTTCTTTTCAAAATGTGTCTAATAACGGTACCTCTCATAGAACCAGTATTTTCAAATCAAATTTTCTCGTAAACTATACATTCGATTTCAATAAAATTTTGGCAACAGGAAGTCATTCATAATTTTATTAATATGGCATTTCAAAATTTTCAAAAACTTTTTTTTTTGATTTTTTATAATTTTTTCAAAAAAATTTTTGGTTTTCGAAATATGTTGGAAACGGGTAGATTGATTTTTTTTTAAATTATTTTTCAAATGTAAACTACTGATTGCCATATATTTGCATACTCAAATAAATTTCAAAATATTTTTTGAAAAAGTTTTTCAAAAATAACCTTTTAAAAAAAAAACTGGTCCAACGATTTTCAATATTTTTTTTCCTAGATTGACGTATAGCTTTGAAATTTTATTGCATACTTAGTTTTTCCGAGAAAACTCTTAAACTTATTTTAAAAAATAAAAGAATTTTCGAAATTATTTAATTTTTTTTTAATATCCATATATGCAGCCACTACGCAATTGCTTATCATAAGAGCAAGTTCGTGCGACCCAGTCGTGCATTTTATTTTAAATTGCGTTTTTGTTATAACTACCGTATATACTTTCATACGCATCTAGTACAAAAAGTAATATTTTGAAATTACAAACAGACACTTCATTTTTATTTATGTGTATAGATGAAACAGCTACCTTCCACCAATACTGGGACCGCTATTTTTCAAAAACAACAAGCAAATGGGAATAGCTATTTCCGTTCACACTAATTTTTTCGTCTTGATGACTTTTTGTGTACCTTAAAATTTGTCAATATGTAAATGTTAGCAGTTTTTGTTTCTACTAAATCTGTTCCAATAATAATTCAGAAATGTACCTATTCTTAAAAAAAAAAATAAAGTAACTTTAAGAAGCTGAAATTACAGAATCAGGACGTTGTGGTGGTATGTATCTCTTTATCTGCATAATCTTAGCAAAGTACAAAATGTTGGATGTAAATTCATGTTCTTATAAAGAAATAAAAATTAGGTAAAACAAAGACTTTGTTAAATGACGTCAACAATGTGGTAAAATTAAATAGCACATTCATGTTCCTTGTAGGTACTCCTTTTGGTCCTTAGTTACTGTTAGGGTTCTTTTGTTGCGCCATTTTTAACTCCATGGAAATGGCGCGGCATGGCAAGGAAATGGAAATGACCTATTTGAAGGAGCTTTTTTCCAAACCGAATGGTGTCAATACGATAACAAAATGACACGTACAAAAAGAAAAAGAAATCAATTCAATCGAAGTGAATCACTTTTCACTTATTAAAGAAAACGGTAGGTAGACACTGACCCCAAAAATAATAGTGTCTTAGGCGTAAAACTGAGTTTCTGTCATATCTCAATCGCTTATCTAGTGTTAACTCACTGTGTCATGTCTGAAAGTGTTTTTTTGGAGCATAATAAACCGACTAGGAGTTCACACCTAAGTTTGGGTGGGAGTGATTGTAAATGATTTGAATTTTTTATGAATTGTGTAATAAAGATTATAATCTTAAAATCTAATCTATCTATTTAAGGACAGGTCCTTGAATTTCATTTATAAATAATTTAAAGGCCTGACGAGTCAACAACCTCGTTGGGACAATAGTGTGTTATCCTTTACGAAATTATTTGTTTTCGCTCGCTTAGAACTTCTTTTCATGTATCCTAAAGTCTAGTTTAAACAATTTAAGTCCCCTTATAAATGTAAAAGAAAGACTAAAAAAAGCTGCTATCGCCTTACATTCATGCAATTGAATCCTTGGTAAAACTCTGGTATTTTGTGGATGTACAGGGTGAGCCATAGTAGTGTTTTTTTTTTAATCGTAGGTCATTTTGACCCTGACAGCTGTTTCCCACTCAAAATGTTGACTGAAAGTCAGTTTTATACATCATCCACAGAAAGAAATTAGTTGTTTAACGCTTGAATAACGTTGCGAAATATTGAAAAGTTATTTCCAAAGTGACTGCTGTGTACCCGCACCGGCCAGATACTGTGACTTTCACTCTTAAACACTCCTGTGTGTGCGTTGATATTCTCCACGGATGAAAAACCCCATGTCCGTCAAGTTAGCACTATCACTTTCGATGTTTTAAAAACGATCAATAATTGGACTAATTGTATTGAATTTGTCGTGAAACAAAATAATTTGTGGAAGTATGTACTAACTTGACGGACATGAAAAAGGCCTACAATTTCTTGCCGAATCCGAAGGGCTAACATACGAGTAGAAGCATTTTTCATGACAAGATTTACTTTTTTCTCAATTCTCAATACGAAATTCGATATGAATACTTTTCTGTCAAACGTCAAATCAGAATGTTTTTTTGTCGTTTGTTGTGAAATTCTGCCAGTCTGTAATAAATAAAACAAAAATAAACAAATAATGGACGTCAGAACTTAATATGTTCTTTAATTATCCAATTAAATATCAATTACCAATTATATAATGTTTACTTCTTCCAATGACAAAAGTCAAAAACCAAAAGACAGAAAGTCAAATTAAATTGCCCAAAACAAGTTTCATTCACTATAAGCTAGCAGCATACACGAATACGACGTATAGCACTGAACTCAAATAAAAATCATGTCTGCCATTTTGGTTTGTTCTTGTTTTGCAGGGCATCAGGTTTGTGAAGTTGGAGTCGAGTCGACTTGTACTTCAGCTACTCTCTGTGCTGCAGCTGCTACTTCACATTGTAGAAGTGCAATACGATTTACATAAATTTAACTTTGACAGTATGTACTACATACCTAACGTACTACTGCTGCAGCTACACCATCCTGCTCAGCCTGTCAAGCATTTTATTTTTCTATTTTGTTGGCCTTTGAAAATTATTGCAAACATTTTAAGATACGCTAAAGGTGTTATTTGATAAACAAAATTGGGAACTGTTTTGTAATTTGTTTAACATTTCAAGAACAGTACTGTGCACTGACATTTCTCAGTACATACTCCCGCACAGATGCAGGATACATTGAACAAACTTATTAAGACCATTACCTACCTATCTGTTAAGATTTCAAATTCAAAATACATTTCAATTTTGTTTCTTAAAAAATCCTCCCACAGTACATCCTAATCCTATACCTGTCTGTCCTTTCCGTCATTATATCAATTTCAATTATAATAATTTTTACTAAAATAACGATAATCATATACATATGTATGTTATGTGTATGTACATAATTTATACTATAAAGGTAATTTTGCGCAAGCTATTCATTTAAAAATTTTAGATGACTAAAACCTGACAATAACAACATAATGTAAGTTGATACGTAAAATGCCAAAAAGCTATAAAAAAAACCAATGGTGAATACACCACCTTATATATCAAATTAAAAACCTGTTCGATTAAAAAAAAAAAATATTTCTTGTTTTTCTTTCTGGAAATATTTTTATAATTATGACAGCAACAAACGCGAGTTTGCTTCCCATGTAGGTATTTTCGAAATGAATTTGCATAAAAAACAAAATACATACGTTCAGCAAAAATATTTGTAAATATTTGCAAACAGTATGTCCCGCTTAACTGCGTTCTCCGATAAATCGTGTTTGAAATCGATAGGGCTGTCCACGAAGCTATCTCTTTCTAAATTTTCGCTGACACTTTGAGGGAAAACATTTAACTATCCGCCGAAAAAATACGTGTATATATTGAATTTTAACAATATTCTTAGTTAAAATCTAATTATTTAATTATACATACATAATATTTTATTAATATTTTGAATAAAATTGTCTTGCCGCCATCAATGTTTCCCTCAAATTGATTGACACTGATGTATTTTTTGTTTGACAGTTTGATAACTATGTGCGCGGACGTTTCTTTACAAAATGACACAATATAATTCATAGAAATTTACACTGGAATTGACATTTTAAATTATCTTTTGATGACACATGAAATAGTGTTTTATTCTCTGATTCAGGTGACGATGGATACGCGACGAACTTCCCCACCCTGTTTGTCATCATCGTAACGCAATGTTTTACATTTATCTCGAACTTTTCTATGAATTATGTATCCTTTCCTATGTAATCTATAATATTATGAAGAGGAAGTAATTAATGTCGCAAACATTGTCTACTAGGAGCTGCTGCTATTAGCTATTACAAACGAAGTTTTGAAGCACTAGAGGGCAGCACGCTACTTCCAGAGCTATTACCTACTATTATAGCTATGTATTTATCTTTCTTTACATCTATTCGATTACCTACAGGAAAAAAAAAATTAGTCAAATATTCGTTGGTAATAATGTTTACTTTATGACAAGAGTGTTCTAGTGAATTTTTGTAGTTTTATCATGAACGCAAAGAAAACTGAGACTTTAAAAAAAAAAGTCCTACCTATCACTTTTTTTTCGGTCCGTTGAACAATTTGCCACGACAAAAAGTTTTCATTTCATTTTATGTGAACATTTCAGTTACGTTTTGTATTTACTGTATTTTTGTTGATGCATTTGAGTTCGTTTATTTTAAGGTTTGAGTCACACTACAAATACACGAAAATAAAATTAAAATACAAAAATGCTTAAAAAGAAATAAAAAGTTTATTTTCGCCGACTGTTAATTTGTGTATTTTAGCGACACGGTGTGACAATTGGCATTGTTTAAATGCTAACATATAGATGCCATACCTACCTACTTCGTAGTATAGATAAGAAATTTTTTATTTTTTTTATAACTTTGCAATTTTGTTTGTCTTCTTCCGCTTTTAAGCTGACAAAAATATAAAGCAGGCCTTGAAAAAAATCCTACCCAGTTTTGAAATATCTATCTTAACATGCATCTCCAGTAAACTCACTTTCCAACATGGTTTCTATGTTCTAAAGATCAAACAGTTTTTTTGTCTATTTAGTATAAAAAATGTTGTATCTTTTATCGTGTTTGTGAATTTTTGTTCGCAATATTTCTTGTTAATTGATCTTCAAAGAATTTTATACGACTCAGTCTTTATTGGATCAAATAGTATGTATGTATCTATCTTTTGGGAATTGAGTACCTAATAGAAAGCCATACACATATTAATTGCACCAGCGTAATCATAACATGGTAAACCTAATAAATACATATTATTATCTATTAAGTCGAGATAACATAGTCAAGTTGTAGATTCGAAAAATCTGAATTTTAAGATTTTATTTATTTACTTCTCGAGGGCATGGAACAACATTTACTCTTGTCTTGTGAAAGAAAAAAAAATTTAGATGTTTCTTGTCTTTGATTCTTGTGTATTCTTAACACAATTTAAATAATTTTCCTATTAGCAACAACACTATCAGTTTAGTATACCTAAGACTGGTTGATTTTCTTCAAAATCGGCGTTTTTGAAGTCAATACAGATTCTGAGAGGGAAACGAAACAGTACAAAAAAAAACTTGGTTGCCTGTAAAGTCAGTTTACGAACGATAATTTTACGTGGTAACCAGTTCACAAAACAGTTCATGCGAAGGTTGTATCTCACCAACCACCAACCACTCACCATTTCACCAACATCAACCTCCCACCCCCACATACAACCAACCAACAGCCCACCATTTTTGACAATTTTTGACAATTTTGTCCTCCCCCCACACAATAAATACCCCTTCCTTACCACCACCACCTACATCCACCACCAACCACCCACACCACCTACACCGAACCACCCACTTTTTTGACAATTCACCAAATCCTCCCCCAAAATCCAACTACCCATTCCACCTACAACCACCTGCTACTCATCCAGCATTTTTGACAATTTTTTCTCACTCCTTATCACTCTTGTTATTCTTCGTATAAATTTGTACAGTGATTTCAGTAAAAACTTCAATTTTTTTTTTCTTTTGAAGATGGAATTTTCGACACTCATTTGATCGACACGCCAACTACTGTTTAACTGTTTATGAAAAATAAAATTTGGGGATATCGGAAATTTATTAAAAACTGACCGGAGTTGAAAAATGTTTAATTTGAAATCATTTCATCAGTCACTGTCAAAAATGAGAGTACCTACTTCCCAAGTTGTATAGCAGATGGCGTCGTCGTCGTGCACACAGCGAATACGAACCGAAAGTAAATTTTTGGCTGATTTTTTTTTTCTAGATGTAACAGTTGTTGTATTGGTTTAAAAAAAATTAACATTGGATAAGGACAAATAATATAACTCCATATTTAAAACCTCTGAATTATTAGAAATCGGTTCAAGATTGGTCTCATTAATTAAAGTCAGCACACCTCTAGACCATCTATGTGTATACTATAATAGGCTTCGCGAAACAAAATGGTACCATTTTCTTAGAAAGTACTCATCTGATTTCGATACATTTTATATAGGGTAATTTGGGTAAGTTTGAAAAACAATATCATTAAATATCCGTCTCGGGAAGATTCGCACTATTCGCAGCATTCGATTCTTTTGAGGTAAATTTTTACCACTTTTTCGCACAATTCGGGCGGTATCTCGTCACGACATCAGTAACGCTTCCACTCTCTTCGAATTTCTTGCGTAGTCGATCGATGACGAGTATAATCACCGCGTAGTGGGCGAAAAGTGGCTTCGTTTGAATCACCATTTTTGTAATAAGCTTCCTAGTTATTTTAACGCGTTGTTCGATTGTTAAGCAATCCACTATTGTAAATGGCTAAGATTCAACTAGTATTATGAAACTCCAGATAAAAACTAACTTTGACATTTGTCAAATGCCAGCGCTACCAATTTGAAACCATGAAATGAATGTAGGTATACCCTTATGGTTCTTAAATTTAATATTTCAGAAAGAAAGAAACAAAAAATGTTTGTTAATTTGTGTTCGAAGCAACATATTGAAATCAAACCCATGGCAAATACATAATGTACATATTATATAGTGAGCAATTTCTGCTGAGCCCCCATTTTATTTGAATTGAAGTATCTGCGTTTGATATCAACCAAATTGTCTAGAGCTACAAAAAGTTTATTTTAATGGGCTCTCGTGTTTGCAATGTGGGCAGTAGTATCGAATTTCAAAAAATTGCTTCGATATCTCATCTCACTTAATGTATCTATGTTTTAACTTTTAAACAGACACAAAGAAACACATCCTTTGAAAACGTGGGCGGGCATCATCAATAATATAAATATTTATGCATAAAATATGTTCTTATCAGCAAACTGACCGAACTTTTTAGATGACTATATAAATCTTCTTAAAAAAAATGTTTGCTTACATCAGGAATTGAATATGATAAAGCAGTCTTGGAAAGAATGCAACAATCAGCAAGATGCGCCAAGAGTTAAGATACTTGAATCGATTTGTTTATGAAATGAAATCCACTCATGGAATTGAAGATATTTTATCTAAGAAATTATTTCTTATCCTTATATAAACAAAAATGATAAATTAAGCAAGATCAAAGAGGTCAGTCAGCATGCAACAAAAAATACAAAATTATTGTTTGACGTTGTGCAACAAGTCAAATATTATAACCCGAAAACCACTTCTTATCAAAATTTATGAAACAGCGCTTTAATGATTTGAACTACTTTTGAATACTACGAGAATTTTTTTGAGATTGAAATTGAAGTTCAATTCGGGTATGGAAATGGATACGTTCTAAGTTTAAGGCCATTTCAATCATTGATTTATACATCTATGTACTTCCTCGGATGTCATTCTATTGAGATGCAGATTCTTGGATGTTGTCGAATTATTGCAGATACATAACCATATTAAGTTCATTGATTTTAATTTTAATCCATGTACGACAAATTGTTAAGAGGTTGATGTCGGAGAAGCGCATTCGCTAGACCTAGACCAATAATATAAATTCAATATTCACATTAATCGAGGCAATCAATAAATTTGTATGTTTATTTGATATCCAAGGTCATTATAACTCGTAGTTACTAACAAAAATTGGAAACCATTAATCTTTCTTGCTTTAAAAATAATTGATTGATGGACGAAGCCCAAAATGCATTAACATTCATTTTATCAAGAAAACATAACTTTATGATGAAACTGAAATAAAATAGATTATCCACATCATGTTGAGCCGTAATATGTCAACAAAACGTAAACACACTCCAAGTGAAGTACATTCAATAAAGATAAGGAACCTGATTTGCAGTTAATTACCTACTTCTTGATTTGATAGTGTATGGTTGATTCAGAAAATTCAACGAATACGAGTGTCCATAAGGGCAGTTTACGATATGATTCTTGACCTTTTTATGAACTCAAAAAATATTTTCGGTGATTTCGTGATACAATAAAAGTTGTGGTGCTTGATACAAAAGCGTTTTGTTTTGATACAGTATGGTGGTGGTGGAAACAGCCATAAAAACACTGGAATATGTAACGCATGACATTTTACACCAAATAAAAACTTAATATAGCACTTTTTAAGTTGAAGGCAACTCATCTCTGACTTTAATTTAGAGACTGGAGTTGGTTGGTGCGTTTTTTTTTTTTCTAACCATAGTCAACAATTATTGTTAACAATTTCGTTACCAAAAAGGCTTTCCATTTTTTTTTTTAAATTAGTTACGATTTGTAACTTTAAGACGTCATAACAGCAATCCTAAACTCACTTTGGAGTGTCAAGTAGTAACGATTTATTATTGTTTCCAAGTCACCTTTATATTATATAAGTTAAGATTGTTGATCTGTCAAATTGGACGTTTTGTATTTAACACTTCAAAGTCTTAGTTCAAAATCAAACCAAAAAACAAGGAATTATCGATTAAGCAACAATGACGTCTTTATTTTCTTTGAGTGACCATCAAGAAAGAATACAAGGAATTTTTCACCAATTTAGAGCGATGAAAGAATAATTTACCTAATTAGTTCCTCAATATAAAAAAAAATGTTTAAAGTGGTCGTTTGACATTTTAACCAATTCTAACAACTTATCGGTCCTAAATGATTTGTAAGAAATCCAACAAATCCAACAAGGACCCTTCAACAAATTTGTTTGACATAACAACAATCGTTAACTACGGTTAGAAAAAGAACGCATCTCGTGCGTGCCTATAGAAACAGTACATTCATTCACTAGTCCAACTGCATGTTCTGTATTCTTAAACTACTAAGTTTTGATCAATCAAATCTGGAGTTTAAGCTACTCATAAACGTATTAAGACCTATGATTACGGCTTGAGCTTGATTCTAACTTTAAAAGTGGAGGATGTTGTGTTTGAGTTATTTCTATGCTATTAAATGTCATACAATAATTGAAAAACTTTGGTAATTTTGACTGTCATTAGTAAGTCGATACAAATAAAATACCTTGTAACAAATAATAAATTCTGAAAATACGATTTTGGCAAAATGTCAATAGATGCTGAACTTGAAAGAGATTTTTCAATTCTGGAAGACAAAGATTTGTTGTATGAAATTGTGCCACCAGCCAGACAAAGGAAAATAATATAAGGCACGGTTCAATCCATTCGAGTTAAATGATAAAAGATTTTTCCCAAAGTTATCAATATTTAAGAAGCACAATGTCAAAGAGGCTTACCAGTTTGTGTAAGCCTGGAATTGTGCACCAGTGATGTAAATAGGGTTGATTTTTTTTTTCTAGCTGACGTTCATGTTATCTCCCAACCATTTGTTGTTAGGTTATTCCTGTTATTTCAAGAAAACTATACAGTTACAGCTTCCCAAATTTGTAAAACTCCCATCCACAGATAAGAAACATCATTTTGATTTGGGTTTTTTTTTTACATTTAATAGATTTGATGTTTCTCCTTATCAACTCCCGCAGAAGTTCTTTTTCTGGGTGCGACTAGTTTTCTTACCTCTCGCGTTTATTGTTTCCCTGATTCATTTAAAATAAAGTGAACGATTCTTTATTTCAATTGAAATTAATATTTCAAATGCACACACTTTCATTCGTACAACAACATAACAAAACAGTTGCTGTTAAAAATGTCTACCTGTTATTTTGTGCTGTCATAATTTGAAGTTTTATTGTAGTAGATTTTTCATTAGGGTATCAACACAGCTAGAAAATTGTTTATGAATACCAGCTGTGTTTATCTAAAGAAGTGAACTTAACATGAAGATTAGTTAAATTACAACTTCAGTAAACATCTATGAATAGGGTCCCATCTGTTTAAGGACAAAATGTCGACAAAAAAGTGTAATAATTGGAAAAGGTGAGCTTCCGGGTAAGAACCCTACTTAACTTCACTTATATAACAAGAGAATGATGGAGTTAAATAGGTACGAGTCATTAACGATAATCATATCTCAAGGTTTACGGATCGACGATGGCGACGTGATTCGACGAACGAAAGGGTAGAATCAGGAATATTTTCAGATAAACGTGTTAAAAATCATGTGTTTTTATGGGAATTCCGTTGACTTTATGAATGTGGTTTTTCTTTTTATTTCTGCTGACACTCCAATCGCAGTCGGTCACAGTCATAGTTTCTGATCAAAAGGTGACTCACTTCCTCTTTAAAAGTAATCAATGTACGATACCTTAATGAAGCATGAAGTTTCCTGCTTTCATTCGTACAAAAATTACATTTTAAATATCTCGTTAATTCTAGTTTTTCGATAATCTTTTAACACTGTTCGATATTTAAATTCAAGCTTCAATTAATAGATAATAATGAATTGCAAACATGTATCTACTTATCCAGTTGTTGTTAATTATTTTATACATCAACACTATTAGAGATATAATTTAGAAGAAGAATCTCCACGATAACAATAATAATGATGTGGGAAGCTAATTTATTTATAAAGGCCCATTTAGCACGCAATGATGATCACATGAAAATCGTTTATTTAGTATCTATCTACCTTAGCTATGTACAGTAGCATTTACTGTGGAAGTCGTCTAATAGTAGATACATTTTTCTAAGTATAGGCTTCTATCTAAATAGGTTTATATGTAGGTGTAGGTACGGAGGATTAACATTAGGTCTCAGAATATATGTTTTTTGTCTCAAGCGTCAAGCAATAATTGTTTGACTAATTGACAAATACCTACTGTCCATTAGTCACGCTAGGAACTTGTGGATTCAAATTTCGGTTCAAAGCTGCTGTGAACGAACAATAATTTATTATTCTGTTGGCTTCCTCCCAAAAGTGTTTCTTTTTTTTTTAAATAAGCCTATTCATCGCACATCGCTAAGTACTGACATTTGTATTGTTTAACAGTGATTGATATAAAATATGTATTGGCTTTCAGAGACTTGTTTATTTATTAGAGAAACTTACTTATTTAAAGTGGCGCATACCACCTTACTCCATTGGAAACCACGGCCTCAACCAATATACCCCGCGAGAGAGTCCGGTACACACGACAAAGTGGTTGATGTCGTCCCCCACTTGATGACTCAACCTTAGATGGGGTCTTCGAACTTCAAGTACTGCGTTGGGACTCAGGGTTGGAATTGAAGACTCTAAGGACTGTTACGTATTCGTTCATACGCTCCACCCTAGCCGTAGCCATCTTAGCCGTTGTATTTTCTATTTTTTTCACCAGGTAAATGTCAGTAAATAGCCCGTACAGTTCGTCATGGAATAAACTCCTCTTAAATCTATTGATACTCGTACATAGAGGACCAACATCACCCGAAGAATCTTTCTTTCAAAGTACCCGAGCCCGAGCCTATTTTCATCCGATTGTGTCAATGTCCACGGTTCTGCTCCATAGAGCACTGCACCACCTTTCTTTCCTATCTTTCTATTCCTTCTCTCCTTGCTCGCACATGTTAAATCATTATAAGGGTATTCATATCCCCTTGAGTGCGAGTGCATTATTATATAAAAAAAAAACAGCGGCCATTTTAAGAGGGTGAACAAAAAATCAAACGGAAGCTTTTTATTGACTAACTAACTAACAATAGCAAAAAAAAAACGTTGTTTGTATGTTTTTTAAAACGTGTCTTCATTATATGAAAGTATGTATATACATTTTCTAAACGCTTATTAGATACTCTTCACTTTCGTCTGTCGCTTAATCTGTTTCTCAATTTCTGAGATAATATTAGGCTGCTTTTATGCCCACTCTTGACAAGGTGTTTATTTTAATTTGTCTGCTGTTTGCCTTCTTTATACTGTAACTGTACGAACGTTGCTGTCAGCCAATTTACTTAAGGCAGCATTCCTTGAGATACATAAATATAAGTATAAGCTTATTGCATGTAAACATACAATGCACAGAGTGTTTCAGACTGATCTTCTTTTATGTTGGTACAAAATTTGTCTCAAACAAAATTTTGCTATGATTGTGTTAATATTTTAAGTACACTATCTGTAAAATTATTTGACAAATATATCCCTATTTTAAAAATATTTCTATAAAAAGCATAACGTAGCCCAATTCCGTTTCGTTAAGTTTCGTTCATTTTCGCAAACACGAACAAGAGCGCTCCGATCAGACGAACATTTCTCTTTTTTGTCCCTAAGTGTATAGTGTCTATTCGTATCCACTAGTATTGCCAATTCCGACACCGGTAATTTCGATTTGAACTAAAGTATATATTGACAACGCATTCAAAAAAAAAATTCGTGAACGAGACTCGGTGTGGGAAGTTTGATTACTGGAGAATCAATCTAGCGACGCAACTATACGTACTGTGAGTTTTGTTTAAAATGTTCCTAATTTAATATTAGGTTTGTTTGATGCCCCCTGCCCCGGAGCGGACTGAGAAATGTCAGTACAGGCCCTAAAATTAAAAAAAAAAAAAACACCTCTGTCTGAAAAAGAGGATCTAGATTAAGGCGTATCCGAAGCTATTTCTAAATATATTAAAACAGACAAAACCCAAACATTACCAATACATTTAGCAAATGAAGTGTGGATTAAGTCGGAAGCACCCTGTATTATAAAACTGCTTAGGTATGTGTAACACTAGCAACTGGCTTTTGATAAATAGTGTCAGTTCTCGTTTTAATTGCAATGTTGGCTCTTTTCATACATGAACATGCTCTTACATCACTGCGGCCTGCGGGTATCTTATTATTGCCAATGATAACTGCGCAACTCGTTCGGATTATAGATATATTAATGCATCGGAAGTTTTTTTTTTTTTAATGTGGTGCGTGAGGCTTAATTCAATGAATTTAAAGTGATTCCAGGTCTTTCGTTGTCTACGCCCGAAGCCCGATCACGTTTGATTCAATGAAATAATTGGTTTTATATGGAATAGGTCACTTCAAAGGTCAGAATGTATGTATATAGTTTGCTTGGGTAGCTTTGAAAGTAGATGCAATTTGAACAAATAATGTTTCGATTGCATTTGAGGGATGCAGCTGGGTCGCTAATGTAACTAAATAATCGCAAAGGGTGGAGAGAGTAGTTTTGCAAATTAAATAAGACACCTAAATTAACATTCATTTGACAAGCTTTCAAGTGTCAAAATAGTAAAGAAGATGGCGACTAGCTATATCTCTTCGCTTATGAACATTGGGTTTCTGTTTTTTTTTTCTGATTAACGTGATTGCATAAGCTGGGTTTTAACTGTCAAAATTTGCATTAGTTAACAGCTACTTCAGGCCAAATCAACTTCAAATAGCTAACAATGGATTCCTTTTTTGCTGTCAGTGTCATATGACAAGAATAAACAAAGATAAACTGAGAATCGTTTGTTGATGGACACAGTTAAAAATATATTATAACAATGTTTTTGGAAAAAGTCAGAGTAGAGTTGAAACCAAGTGATTCACGCCACTGGAAGAAGTTTGGATCACCTTACCCAGACGGTAAATTCAGTTAAAATAATATGTGATAATAATAAATTTGTTTATTTTCCTCCAAACAAATTCAGATGATTGTGACGCCACACCCAAACTCAGCATACCTTGTATATGTAGCTGTGTATCGGGTGTATCGGAGATGATTTTTTTTTTTCAGAATCACAGACATATGGCGTTTTTAATTGGCAATCTGGAAGCAAAAAAAAGCAATCTGAATGCGTTCAATTGGGCAAAACTGACAGTTCTGATTCTGAAAAAAAGAGAATTTCTCTTCTGGTTTTAAAAACAGAATCAGAAGCAGAATCACTCACACATTCATAGATTTAAATGTCAGATGTCACATTTGACCAATGTCATATTTTTTGTTACACATTTGTTTGGAAATTATACCAGCAGTGAAGTAAAACTCAACCAATACATTCACACCAAACTTCAGATTCTTCGGAATAAAAAAAAACTGTTCAATTGGGATTCCGAATCGAAGAACAATTCCGGATTGCCAATTAAAAACGCCAATACAATACAGACCGCCAACTCGTACCTCTCTTGCCTTAAACATATATGTATATCTGTGACTATGCATTTTAAATGTCCGTGCATTGGTTCCCATTTAAAATGCATGGGTGAACGTAAGGGTGAGTTTTCACATACTCATACTCAAAATTAAATGCCTAGTAGGCAAAAAGAGAAATTATTAAGCATTGGCGATCTGTATTGTATGTCTGTAGTCAGAATGCTGCACGCATTAATGAAGATAAACCAAAAATCTTCCAACTTTATTTGAAAATCCTGCAAGCATGCCCGACTGTACAATCTGCTGTATTGGTGTTAACTTTTGGTGTGACGTTCAATAACTGATCATGTCATTTCACAGGATTATGACAAATAAGCTTTATTTGTTGAACCCTGAAGTCACCCTGAGGTCGCCACAGTTCGTTTTTTGAAAAAGCTTAATTCACCCTAAAGATGAAATTCTCTGTTTTTTTAGGGGTATCCCTGAAGTCACCCTTAAATCAATTTTAATATTTTGCGTGGGTGATTTGAGGTAATGAATCAGCTGTTGAAGTGACTTTTGCTTTCAAGCATTTCGTGTGTATTATGTTTCACTTGTTCATTTCACAAGTTGGACGGTAACGTTTTGTTCGTTTTTGACACTAGCTTCCGTTTGTTTACGTTCAGCCTTAAAGGGCTAACCATAGTTGAAGAATGTTACGTACGTTGACTTACAAAACAGTAGAAATATATATGTGATTTGTATACCCAACCCGAAATGACTTTTTGTTCAGTTTCGGCAAGTTTCGTTCACTTGCGTTTGCGTACGTAATGTATGCTTTGAGTCGTACATTACGTACGAAAATCTGACAATCCTTTTTTTCTAAAGGGTATTCTTCTTCTTTCTTTCTTCGTATTTTTAAAGGCTATTATGGGCAACTGATGTACTTTACAAATCGGAAGGAAACTTTTCGTTCGGTTTTGACACTTGCTTACTTTTTCTTTCTTAAATAAAAAGGAAGCAAGTATCAAACCTGAACGAAAAGTTTCTTTCTGATCTTTCAAATACATCAGTTGACCATAATAGTTTTTAGAAATAAAAAGCATTTCTCTTTCATGTGTGACTGAAAGCGTATATTACGTACGTAAACAAAAGCTAACGAAACTTATCAAAAAGTCATTTCAGGCTGGGTACACAAATCACATATATTTCAACTGATTCGTAAATCGTAAGGCAACGTACGTACCTATTCTTCAATTATGGTTGACCCTTAAAGTTTTCAGCGATAGTGTAACTAGACGTTTATATGGAGAAACAAATAAACCAAACTTCCCTTTAAATATTGATTCCAATCAAATTAATTTTAAAATTATTATATTTTTGTTAACTATAATAATTTATTATTTCTTTCAGATATGCGGACTTTTGCTGGTTGTTTTTGGTGCACTTATGCTGAACAATGTCGGTTCTTATCACAACCTTGAAGAAGCTGTCAAAACCCACCAAATTCCTATTGGACTCATTGTTATTGGATCAGTTGTCCTATTGATTTCATTTCTAGGATGCTGCGGAGCAATAAGAGAATCATACTGCATGTCAATGACAGTAAGTTGCAAAAGCCTTTTTTTTTTAAACATTTATATGTACCTATAATTAATAAATAAAAACTCTTCTTTTTCATTAAAATCTAGTACTCAGTAGCGCTATTAATTTTGCTTATCGTGCAACTAGTTGGTGTTGTCTATTTCTGGGTAGACAAACAAAACTTTGTCAATTCAATGGGAAAAATTGTTGATAAGGCATGGGATGAGCGTACTCGGCAAGCTGACTTTATGGATGCCCTTCAAGTTGGAGTGAGTATTGACTATTGAGTGAGGCAAACATTTTGAAATTTAAATTTTACTACATTATTTTCTATAGTTCAAATGTTGCGGTAAGAGCGGACCAACTGATTACGTGCTCGCCCTATCACTGCCTCCAGCCACTTGCTGTGAAAATAACGACTGTTCAGTTCCATCTAACATCCACATTGCAGGCTGCAGAGACAAATTTACTGAATTCTGGTCTGGAAAGAGTGACATTATTAAGTTTGCTGGATTAGTCGTTGTTGGAATTGAGGTAATTTTAATATTCAATAATTGTATCTTGTGTCCCAGAGTTCTCAGTAATTTCCGTAATTTCAACACTAAAATCAGTAGTATATACTAAGGTAAATAGGTTTTTAGAACAAGCTTACACAAAAAGGATACTACTTAATCCCAATTTCTGAAAAATCAAGTTGAAGACATGATAACAATCAATTCGTTTAAGGTTTAAAAATACAATTGTTTAAATATTTATCTATAGATACATTTCTGGAAAAAAATAATTTTTTAAAGAATCGGTTATTTTTGAAGTAATTGTTCCACCGGTGACTTTTCTAACAAAATTTCCTTTTTTTCTTACAGCTTGTTGGTTTCATCTTTGGTTGCTGTTTGGCCAACAACATTCGCAACTTTAAGCGCAGAGGAGCTTATTAACAACGTCCAAAATCCTTCTTTTTTTTTGTACAAAATGCTTTGAGCATTCCGATTATTAAAAAAATGAACTATTCGAAAATAATCGTCCAATGGCTCGATTTAAGTTGTTTTTTTCATACACAAAAATATAAATACATACACCAAAATTGTCTCACTCATTTATAAGATTTTTTGATACTTTTTTCTTAAAAAACAAACATCCGAAGGATAAAACTTGAATACAATAAATTATTATCCTATTTGTACGATTAGTTTTATGATAATATATATTTACAATGTTAATAAATAATATATGTATAATATGAATTAAATACGTACCTACACTATATACAAATATTTTTTTTTAAGGAAATAAGAAACCCAGTACCAAAAATCTTTTTATGTTGGCTCTGGGGAAACATTCAACGACAGAATTTAATGTCGATTACAGATACAATTTTATCTTGACAATAAAACAATCGAATGTGACCAATAATTAAAAAAAAAGTTTTTTGGTTGAAACTTTCAGCTCAGGACTCTTTGTACCTTTGCTTCAGGAATGGTGTTTTGAATCGAATGATACAAAAACAAGTGATTAAGTGGCGGTTAAAGTTAAGTTAATGGTAAGATAGCTGGGTCTAATGGAACTTGAGTTGAGATCTATAACAATAATTAAATAAAATTGCATTATAACAAAATGGCACAACGAAGTCGATCAACAAGTTAACTTTATTATACAACAAGGTATTAGATGCCTGGTGACATACCTCAGTGAATATAGACTTATCTGCAAGCTTTATAGATAGCCTGTGGTAGTGTTGGCTAAACATCGAAATATTTTACTATCGATAGTATCGATGTTTTTCGGAAAAACTATCGATACTATCGATAGTTTTTTAAAATCATTAATCAATCAAAGTGAAAATGAAATAATTCTGTTTAAATTAAAAATATAACAAAAAAACAAGCTTTAAACAAAATAAAACAATGCTATGTTAGTTTATTATGAACTTGAACTTGTGAAGAAGTAGGTTCGGTTATTTTTGAATACCTTGGCAACAAAAAGTCGAAGAGCCATACGGTTTCCAGTGTTGGATTAAAGATTAATAGGAGCATTGAATTCTGAGAACAAAAATTATACTTAATTACGTAAAATTTTGAAAAAAATTAGTTTTAAAATTATTTTTTCAAATTTTTTTTTTCAACTATTCGTTAAAACAATTTAATTTAAAAACAAAATGGAAGAAAAAGTTTTTGGCTTTCCAAAAAGGTATAACACGGTGTTGTAAATGAAGCCGTTGATTTTTAATATTTTTTTTTACAAAATAAGTCAATTTTTCAGAAAATTGCCCCTCCCGGCTAAACGGGGGGAGGAATAGACCCCCCCCCTCCCATACGATTTTTTTCTTGTCTCAACTCAACCTACACGCTCTAGCTTTTTGGCACAACGCTCGTGAATCACCCTGTATAATAAAATTGTAACGGGTCGATGTCTGTACATTGAAGATATAGATGCAAAACTAATATGGGGAGTCTCTACTAGACCCACAGAAGCCAACACAACCGTTTTTAGAATTTTTGTCTGTCTGTCTGTCTGTATGTTTGTACGCGCATCACGCAAAAACTACTGCATGGAATTGAATGCGGTTTTCGCAGATTTATTGGTAGTACGTCAACTTAAAATATAGGCTACATTTTACCGCAGGAAAATATATAATTCTGGTTGTTTTTTTTTAATATTGCTATAGCGTCTCACTTACATAATGGAGCTGGAAATCATAAAAATAGCGCCACACTTACCTACATATACATGAATAAAAATAAGTTAGTCGTTCTGAATAGAAGTTACAAGTAGATGGCGCTATTTACCACCATGTAGACAAAGTCTCATTCACCAAAAGCAGAAATCAAAAAATAATGTAACCATAAAAAACGAGCAATACTAACGCCCAAAACTGATGAAGCGGAGCTGCCATAAATAGCAGTATTGGCGCGTAGCATCGTTTTGAAAGTGGGCATTCCAATTAGATATATTGCTCCAGACCTTAACCCTCCAACTTTGCAATTTAAATCGTTATGATACTTCGAAATAATATTATACAGAAGCCAAAAAATTTTACGGCTGTAGAGCTGGTAAGGTATGTAGCTTTCATATAACGCATACCCCCCATTTTGAACCGGTTGTGCAAAAACAAAAAAATTATTGAGATACCTACTTTATTCTAAAATCCACGCGTACGAAGTAGCGGGCAAAAGCTAGTGTTTGATAAAAAGCAAATGGTTTAAGTTTTTATCTTTGGGGCGATTTCTTTTTTTGGTCATTATCTCTCCTGCTTTGGAAAAAATTCGTTCAGAAGGAACCGAAGGAGCTGGAATGCAGAGATACACTTAATCGCGATTTCTCGTCGTATAGAATATGGTAAAGAGATGTCTCAAACAAGCCCAGGCATGTTTGCTTTAAATATATGAAACATTGAAGATCTAAAAGTTTTGCTTGGTCCTTAACTTCAAAAAGCCAAATACTATACATTTCTAGAACAGAGGTTATAGGCTAGAAGGTGTAGGATACCGAGCGATTTCAATAAAAGTCTCCGTTTTGATCTTGTTCAGTTTATTGGATAATACATAAAATGCACAACAGCTACTCTTTTTTGGGCATATTGACTGTGTTATAAGATACGTCAATTTTGCCAGTTATTTAGTTATACTTTACTAGTACCTCCAATTGAATTAATTCGTTTATAAACAAATGTCCGTTATTTGTATTTTAAAAAGAAATAGGTTCAGTTATTTTTGAATAGCTCGGCAACAAAAAGTCCTTGAGCCATACTGTTTTCACTGTTGGATTTAAAACTACATAATAAGGGCATGGAATTTTGACAACAAAAATAATACCCAATTACATAACATTTTGAAAAAAAAACTCAGGTTGAACAAAATTTTAAACTTTTTTTCAAATTTTGAGATTTCAAGTTAATATTTGAAAACGGTTCACTAAAATAACTTTATTTAAACACATCAAAAGAATAGATTTCTGTCTTTACAAAAAAATATGGCATGGCATTGTAGGAGTTACTGATATTTTTTAATCATTGTTTCTCCAATTGAAGTCATGTTTTCAGGCTATACGGAGGGGAATAGACCATAAGATTTTTTTCTTGTCCCAACCCAACCTATCTACTCGCTCTAGCTTTTTGATGCACCTTAAACGAATCACCCTGTTTATATAACTTAGCAAGTCTAAACCATTTCGTTAATGTCGTTGTCCACTTATGGCCAGTTTAATCAAACTGTTAGAACCGATTTAAGTTATTATTATTTGTAGCCAAAAACTAAAAATGCAGTTTTCCTCTAAGCCTTCTATGTCAATATACAGGGTGTCCCCTAATTTGTTACAAATATTTTAGGACATGATTCTTGGATATTAGATTAGATAAGATGAATCTTTACTGATAATGATTCAAAAAAGTGTATACATAAATAAATAAATACAGCTTATCTATACATTATTAGATATTCTACAAAGTTAAAATTAAAACAAATTCAAAATATGTTTAATTCTTATTAAGTTATTCTTAAAAAATAAAACCAAAGGCAAAGTTTAAAACTTTATTTAAAACAGAAATATAATCAACAGCAATAAGCAATAGTTTTTATATTGCTATATATAGCTAGACAAAGCATACAAATGAATAATTCAAAATATATTTAAGAAGGCTAAAATTACAATATTAGGCATATTTTACCAGCAATTACTATCTATAATCATTTGGTTTTTAGTTTAGCTAAAACAAAAAAAAAAGTAATAATTTACTTCACTAGTAAAAAAGGGGCTTTTAGTTTAGCTAAAACAAAATTATTTAATGTGTGTATTATACTCACGACCGATTCATATTATGTTTTTTGCACGAGAGATATATCGTGCTAGCATCTTCCAATCTTACTCTCCATTCAGAACATTCATACATTCTTCGTAAGTCAGAAAACTCTTGTTGAAAAAATAGAATCTGCGTATTTCTTGCAAAACTTCCGTTCTTGCCTTTAAGATAAGACTCATATCTAAGACAGAGAGATCGTCCCTAAAATAATTGTTCTCAACTATATTCAAATTTAAATACCGATATATAGTTCCAGAAGTTGACTCCCTAGCCCTATCAAGATGCAACTGATACGATTGTTCATCTTATCTACTACTTTAATCCAGTCATAAAAAGTATTTTGAAAGTCCGCTACATTCCTTGTACTCAGGTTTAATGGAACATGATGTTGCAAAGCAAGTTCATGCCAGTTCTTGTATAGCCGCAATGATGAGAAACAAGCAATATTCTTTTATGCAAATTGTTATCGGGCCTTTTCATTAGTTTTGTTATGAAGTCTGCACTAGCCTTTAAATTTCCTAAGTAAATAAGGGGTAAACCAGACTCAACATAGATAGAATAGTTGGGAGTATTCGAGGGTAATTTAAATATTCTTTTAATAAAAATATCATTGGATTATTTCAATCTCTTCCAACCATTGGTATCCATATACTTCATTACCATAGCAGAAGCAGCTATTTAATGTGGCGTTGAAAACTTTGAATTTTGATGACGGATCTACAAAAGACATTTTTTCCAATTTTTCTTTTATACGAGCCAAAATACCCAAATTGTGAGAAATAATGAATCCAAGATATTAAACTCATTCACGACTCCTATCCTTACACCATCCAGTGTCCAATTCCTTAAATTCGCTTCAACCCGGTTTTGAGCTCTGAAGACCATGATCTTAGATTTTGTAGAGTTTATTTTGAGATCCCATAGATCACAAAAAGTTTTAAGGTTGTTTAATTTGTTGTTGAAGTGTCACCGGGTTATCAGCAAAAATAACTAGGTCATCTGCTTCTGCATACAACAGCTTTTTAAATAAATCCCCAAAATAAACTCACCCTGGAAGATGGTTCTCAATGTCATTTATGAACAGAGCGAACATTTACGGACTTAAGACACATCCTTGAGGTACACCTGTTTCTGACCTAAATTGACCTGATTGATTTTTACCGCTACATACCACTGCAGACATATTAAGCAAGAGCTGTTCACTGTTCATATACCCGAATAAATTTAGTTGAAACCCCAGTAAGTAAGTGCGAGTTTATATAAAAGGGACCTTCGATTGATCGTATCAAAGGCAGCTTTAAAATCCACAAACATTGCATACATGGTTTTTTTTTGTCTATGGACCGCCTTGTTATAGTGGTTAGTGCGAAAATTTAATCCACCGTGGACAGGTTGGGTTGAAAGCCAGCTTGAAAACAACTGATTTTGTTGTTTGTGTGCACTTATCTTGACAACCTGAGGTATAGAAGTTGGGTGAGAAGCTTTCTCAGGGAGCTCAGCACAGAAATACCTGTATAATTTTTTGCTTGATTTTGGTTACCTTTTTTAAAAATGGTAGATATCCACGCCAAGCGAAAACTTTTGGGGAAGGATTCCTCACTAAACATTTTATTTAGAAGATTTAGAATATATTCCAAAAATTTAGGAATTGAGTTCTTGTAGAATTCTATTGGAATACCATCCGCACTTGAGGCTTTATTATTCTTCATTTTGTTTAGTGAAGTTAAGAGCTCACTATCACCATATAGAAAAATTGGAATCCAACTCTGGAATCAATATAGGGAGTGCAAAACTAATTGAGTTTTGGTTTGGATCAGGTAACAGAAGTAGGCTTTCAAAATATAAAGCGAGCTGGTCAACGCTGATGCTCAATGAAACTGAATTACTGCGTCTTAGTAGGATTCTTGGATATATTCTAAGAAAAAAATCGTACTGCAGCAAAGCCCTAGATTTCATATACAATGATGGCAGGCAAAAGGTCGATATGAATTTAAAATTATTATATCTTAAAACAAGATTAGCCTAGATCATGAAGTTATATTGTTAAATCTGTAAGAGCTCATGAATGTTCTATTTTTTAAGTCATTTACAAATTATATTATTTAATCCTTATGTACTAAAAATACAGTAACAACAATGGTGTATGTTGCACGTTCATAAATAAATTTAGTGAAATTATCGCAAGTGGAATCCATCAAAAAGTTCATCTTTATGCTTATGCCCTGATTTTGTTTTTCGATCAACGACAAAATGCACACTATACGATGCCTAAGGATTAAAAAAAATTCTGTTTTAATTTTGCAAAATAATTCAAAACACCTTATACTACCTTTTGTAACGAAGTTCCTTGATTCTATCCCTTATTTCAGAAGCTAGATTTTCAGCCAAATTTACAGCTCGCCAAGAGTCATAGGTTCGGCTTAGCCGATCCCATAGCAGACGTTCTTCGATTATTGCTTCTATGAGTTTGTATACTTTCTCCATGGAAAAATTATTTTGTAAGAACTGAATGTCCATCCTGGGATGCATATCTTCGCCACCATCAGGATCTGTAGATTCATCTCGGGCTTTGAATATTGACTTCCTTCGATTTGCGACGGTTTCATTGAGAATTGCATTCATACGATTCGTTGTTCGAACTGATGCTGTTATGCTGAAATAAATTTAAAAAATATTAGAATTTTTAACGATAAGTTATGTATTCGGGGACTTTTTAAGGTATCTGATCTTTTAAAATTATGCTTTCAAAGGATTGCATTTTAAGTTGTCATTCAAAACCATAAGCGAGAGCTACAGTACGTTTACAACGAACTGTTGGATACGCTATTCGCTATATTTTTGCATGTGTATGCGTTAGCCTCCCGCAGCCAGTCGCTGTTCCAGTTTCAGAAACAAAATTCTTCTTTGGCAGACAGCAAAAAATTCAATAACATTAATTTTGTGTGGCCGATGTTCAATTCCTCCTGGCGCACTAAAAAAAGGCGTGTACCACGCCCAAAGTAGAGACTTTTTATTACCAGGGGTGGAATCGGCTAAGGTGATTTGTGATAAGTGATAGTCACAATCAACTAATTTCGTCTGGCTAGATGATTGTCACATGTGACAATCACCTTAGCCAGATAAAATTTGTCGATTGTAACTATCACTTATCACAAATCACCTTAGCCGATTCCAGCCCAGGTCTATTAGTATGAGCTCAGTGAAATTCAATTTCAAGCTTGCAGATTGATTTGAACAAAACAAAACAAAACTTAAATTTTTAAAAATTATATTTTGAATAGAAATAGCGATTATGGGTGTATTTAACAATTCTTGAACCACACTCTGATACGTAACGAATACAAACTGAAGTGTTCATCTTCTTACTTCAAAACTGCGACCGATAGTTAAAAAAAACTTTTGACGGAAACGTCCCTTAAAAGTAGGCGTGTCCTAAAAATTTGTAACAAAAATTTAAACCACTAACTGAGCTTCGATCATTAGTCAATTTTTTGGCATATGTGTAAAACAACAGCTGAATCGAGTAGTTTTTTAACGATCTTACTTGAGTAAAGGTATTTTATAAAAATATTGAAAAAATTCACATGTAAATATAAAGAGATATATTTTTCAAATAAAGAACGGAAAAACAGGTTCAAATTTGAATATTGGTACCTTACATTTTTGAAACTACGTTTTTCGTTCTTTTTTCATCAAATACAATATAATTACCCATTCTATAGAATAGAGTATACAAAAATGCCAGTATCGAAGCTAAAGTTTTATTTGAAATTGAAGGATTCGGAGCATAATAGCAGATAGTGCATGATAAAAATCAAATTTAAACTCAATCCAGAGTTACATGCCGGTCGAAACATTGTTCAAACTGGCTTCTAGGTGGAATCACAACATTACGCAAAGAATATTAGAATTACCCTGCTGCTGAGAGTGTGGAGAAGCAAAAAAGAAAAGCTCAGAGACGCTGAAAGCGTTGGGCAAACGAGCGCGGAGGCAGCCGGCGCGCGTATGGCAAACATACATATACACTTGAAACTCTTGGAGTGTTTTTAAACTCGATGAGAATCTCAAATACGGCAGCCACAGGTTCCTTAATATTGAGAGAATTAATAAACCTTGTTGATTTTTCGATGCACTAAATCGAAAAAAAATTTCGCCAGAACTTGGATGTATTATTCTGCACAGCAGAGAAAATCAAGGCAATTCTTAAATAACAGAAAACGTGAAGGATGTTTCCACACATGATATCTTTTGGGGGCGGATAATGTTTTTTCCGAATCGGGATTTTTTCTATGTTTACTGTATAATATAATCGGGTTCTGCTTCCCATGTTAAATGGACAGACACAGTTTCAAACAAATTTTAACGATGAGGAAGCGCGTTTGAAGTGAAGTTTTCGCATCGTTGAAGAAGTTCAGAGACACTTTTTCAAAAAATACAAAGAGGTCTCAACGATATCATAATTTTGCTACACGATTCAAATTGGCTTTGGAGAACATGCGAGGATCTCCAAGTACCTAAGTGAATTCAATCAAAGCGGTGTTAACTTGGCCATCCAGCTCTGACATATGCTTGTCCTTACAAGGGAAGAAGCCAGTATACAGGGTGATTGGTATATAGGGTACACCAAAGAGCTATAGCGAGTAGGTTGGGTTAAGACAAGGCAAAAATCGTATGGGAGGAGCGGGCTATTATCCTCCGTTTAGCCGGGAGGGGAATTTTCCTAAAAAAAATGACCTAAAATGGAAAACTAAATATTTGAAAATAACAGTTATTCCTACAATGCCATACCATACCTTTTTGTAAGGCCAGAAATCTTTTTATTTTTGTACTTTTAAATAAAGTTATTTTAGTGAATTGTTTTACAAAAATTAATTTTCAAACTCAAATTTTTGAAGAAAAAAGTCGGTCAAGGTGTCGCACATCATGTGTTCGCATATCTAATCGCAAATGTTTTGGTCTATATGCGAGGTGTTCACACGATGTGCAACAACATCCGCATATCACCAATTTCCAGTCATATGCAGGTTTGCGAACATTTGTGAAGCTTTGCGTTTTGTGTATTTGGCTTAGGATTCTTGACGTAGCTATAAAATTTGCTTAAAAAATTGCCATGATACAGTAGATGGTTCAGCACCCCGCCCTGATTTCTTCAAGCGAATTTTTGATAAATTTGCTTTGAACGTGACACGTAGACAACCCCACTTGGATTTGGCTTCGTTGACGCTTATATCCAAGCCAAGATCCTCGATAACCGTACGCCAGCCATCAAGTTTTGAAAGCTTGTACTCTGCCGAACCAGCATCCCAAAGTCTGGGACGTGTCTCCACTGCAGCAATCAAACGCTGAATTTTTTCATTGGTCCAGTTGTGCTGAACCTTTCTATTCCCTTTGATTGTGAAGGCTGCACGAAATCTAAATTAAAATTTGATTCATTCATTTTGTTGGTATATACAATTCTAAACAAACCCAATCACGCTCTTTATGATTCAAAACTTTAACGGGACAAGGACTTTATAATGATCACGTTATTTTTCCTAAAAAAAAAACTTGCTTACAATAATACCACTTTTATTGACATCTAGAAAAAGCACTTGGGATCTCTGGTGGCAACGAACGGAAACCGAAAACAATAATAAACTTTTATTAACTAATAGTAGTTTTTTATCGAAATTTGTCTTTTTATTATTTTTTTTCCCAATATTATCCTTATAAAACAGAGAATGTAATCTGATATTTGCTCGCACATCAATGCATTTGCAATGTCCTGTTTTCGTGTAGTTGAAAATGATTGGGACGACCGCAAATGCTCGCACATGGCTGCAAATTGTCACAATTGATTTGCAAGAGTGTTCACACGATAGGCAAAAAAGTCGCAAGCTAATGTGCGACTTGATTGTCGCACATCATCCGCACATGGATTGCGAGCATATGGGGACTGTCCCAAAGGGGTGTTCAAACGATGTGAGACCAAAAATCGCAAATGATGACGTAAAATTGACGCCAGAGTCGCAAACATTTGCGGCTTTTATATGCAGTCTGCTCGTTGCTTAACACTGAAAACCGTATGGCTTTATATCTATATGTCTTTTTGTTGCCAAGCTCTTCAAAACTAAAGTGACTAAAATGTTAAATTGCGCCTCCTTAGAAATGATGATTTTTCGCCCAAATCGTTGTCCAGTTTAAGCTGCTCTAACCTCTAAGGTCGTAAGTCAATGTATCTTGTAAGCAAATATTCCAAGATATTTGTGCAGAGTTCTCCTCAGGCTAGTGCGTGAAATGTTGAGCTGTTGAGATCGATGGCGAGTCGGTGTGTGCACCGTACGACGACGGGGACCATGAGTGTGTTCCACAAGCATATCATTGTCACGAATTTGTTGCATTAACTTGCGTACAGCAAGTGCGATGGGTTTTTCATTTCGGCCAAAACTTCTTTTCAAAAATCACACTCTTTGTTCTACACAGCACTCACTTTGGAAATGGTTCTTCAATATTACCCAACGTTTTTCAAGTGTAAAGAGACTCCTTTCGTTCCGCGGAGGTATAATACTGACTTTCTGTCAAAATTTCGAGCGGAAAACAGTTGTCAGTGTCAAAATAAATGATTTAAAAAGAAATCACTAGATGGCCCACCCTATATTTAATGTATGTATAACTTGCTTCGTTCGTATTTTGTTTCCCAAAAGCTTTTGTGACTTCAAAAGAGAATTCCTTAAATTACCAATTTATTATTCGCGCACTATCTAAGCAAATAGAAGCCACAAGCTTGGATACGCTTTGATTTAAACGACAGTGATGAGCATATAGCTATCACTTTGACCGTGTAAAACTTCAACTCGAATAAACATTTGAATAGCATAATTTATCTTATAGATCATTTACAAGCACCCGGAAATTAAAAGAAAAAATGTTGAATTTCTCATCTTCTTTGAAACATTACCACCACACTTTGTATATCAAAGATATGAATAGCTTCATGTACATAGGTACCACTCATATAAGAAGATGTTTAATATTTATATGAAAAAAAAAAACAATACGACAGTTAATTTAGAAAAACCAATTCCAATATATTATGCAAACATTATATCGATATTGAAATCACATCAAAAACCATATTCACATACCGCGACTTCCAAATGCTCCACGAAGCCATATTTTAACTTGTTTCTCAATAATAAATAATTACCAAAACAATTACACTTTTACTAAAAAAGATATTTTTTTTATGCCGAAGCGAAAGAGCGACCCTGTTGGTGCCAATATCCGATTTGAAAAGAAAAGTTTCCAAGTCCTTCCTCCTATCCTACTAGCAATGAAGAAGAAAAATGAAACTTTATTCCATATATTCAAGTGGATTTCGTGTTGCATGTGTTCTCATAAAAAAACAAAAATATGCACTGCAAATAACTTTTTTAAAACATCGATTACAATTTACAACATATAGCCTAGTTGCCTAGTCGCATATTTCATATATGCAGTTACTCATGCAGGAGTATGTGCATTATGCTAACGATAGCTCAATTCGATAGGTTAACGATGTTTGAAACTTTATTGGTGAGCAATAACTGGTATCGTATAGGAGTCAATAAATCACTCACATTCGAATCCGGTTCATGGTTTCCGGCAAATATAAGAATCTATTATCTTCGACTTCGACGACGCGACGGCAAGCACAAAACTGATTTACAATCGCTAGCTGATGAAGGATAACACATGAACACATGTGTATGGCTGAACTAAATTCCTTGTGAAACATTCGCCAAAGGACGTGCGTGTCAATCCTCATTTTAGCACGCTATATAGATATCCCAGCACAGAAGACAAGCAGCAGCCGGTGCGAAATGCATATTAGGCATAACTTACTTATTGTTGTTCATCGAAACATTAAAGCTGCTTGGTTGCTCGATGATGGTGATTTGATTGAATCAATAACATTAAGTTGTATATGAATAATGCAATTAAGTAAATTGATTTATTACACATGTTCATATACTTAAGCTCATTGTCTTCACATGTTTTAGCCTTAGAGTGAGCGTGAGTTTTTGAAATTAGAAAACGGGTGCATGATTTATTGGTACGATCTCGTTCGACTGAAGTTTGGGATTCTAGGATTAATTCTTCTTTAGACGCGCTGGGGGCTGGTTCACACTTTCGATGGAACACCTGCTCTTTTGGTCTTCACTTAATATATGTCCCTCCTGCGGCTCAATCTCTAGTCCCATTTCATGCGGTCAGATATTTAGGGTGATCGGTATATGGTGCACCAAAAAGCTAGAGCGAGTAGGTTGGGCTAAGAGAAGAAAAAAAGATCTATTCTCTTCCCTTTAGCCGAGAGGGGCGAATTTCTAAAAAAAAATTACTTCAATTGGAAATTTTTCTTATCAAATATCGATAACTGCCATGCTATACCTTTTTGTAAAGCACATTCCCAGTAAATGTATATTGGTTAAGTATGAAAAATTTATACTAATGAACTCATTGATTTTAAAAGAAAACTTGCTGCAATATTCCATTTTTCAACCAAAAAACAACGATAAAACAGTTTAGTACACTCGGGCGTATGCGTACTTTTCTAAGTTTAATTAATTTAATTAAAATTTAATTAAAAAATCATCCATGTTCTCGTATTTTAGAAATTGGAAGGTATGAATAATTAGTACAAAGTAATTATTAGACGATATAAGTTATCGCTTAGTGTTCAAAATGTTTATATCTATCATGGCGTTATATGCTCGGAAGGGCAGAACTACGGCTGCCGGGACAGCCAGTACCTAATATGATATAAAATACATAATATATTATATTAGCTCATGGACGTATAAAAAAGGTCCATATATTAGCTATTAAAAACGAAGTTTGAGGCACTATCGAGGGAAACGTTGCCACCAGAGGACTAAATATTGTACTATATACAATCAAGGAATCGGGTACAGCTACAGCGCACCTTGTAATCACGTCAATTTCCTAAGCAAACCTGGCGTACCCTTGCGTTGCTTCGGGGAGCCGAGTTAACTTTATAAAAATAATTTTTCTATCTTGTGGCCGTTTGGAACAGTATTCTTCCGGGGTAAAATTTGCATATTATTTTATTTTAATACTAGCTTTGTTTGTTGAGCCCTGAAGTCACCCTGGGGTCGCCACAGCGCGTTTTTTGAATTACCTCAACTCGCCCTCAATACAAAATTCTCTGTTTTTTGAAACCTGGGGTCGCCCTGAAGACACCCTGAAGTCGATCTTGCTATTTAGCTGGGGCGAGTTGAGGTAACGAATCAGCTGTTGAAGTGACTTTTGCTGTCAAGCATTTCTTGTGTATTTTTCTTCTGTGTTTGATTTTTCATGTCTTTTTTTCGATAAAACTAAATGAAATGCAAGTGAATGCATTTATTTTGATGAAATTAAATACAAATCGAACAAATAAAGCAAAATGGAAACTTTTGATTTTGTGCGTTGTGAAAAATATACAATCAGCAGCCGTCATGCGTTTTTTGAGAACCGAGTTTTTTTGACAACTCTTGGAGTTGTCAAGAAAACCCAGGGCGACCCTGGGTAAAGTTCAACAAACAAAGCTAATATTAGCTTGGAATCGGCTAAGGTGATTTGTTGTGATAAGTGATAGTCACAATCAACAAATTTCATCTGGCTAAGGTGATTCATGTGACAATCACATTTTTGTGACTTTTTCTTGTGACAGCTATTTAGGTGTCACAAGAAAAAGTCACAAAAATGTAATTGTCACATATGTGACAATCATCCAGCCAGACGAAATTTGTTGATTGTGACTATCACTTATCACAAATCACCTTAGCCGATTCCACCAAAGGTTTTTTTGACAACTCTTGGAGTTGTTAAGAAAACCCAGGGCGACCCTGGGTAAAGTTCAACAAACAAAGCTAGTATTACATGTTGGATTTTCGTTGAAGTTCATGTCCAAAGGTAACTTGAGCGTATCTACCATCTACGAGTACCAGTGAAAAATTGCAACAGTGAGACAATACTAACAGTGAGGTATTCCATTTGTGTGCTTACCCAAAATACGCACAGACATTTCGATGCAGACAATAACGTTCCTTCTCCATTTTCCATATGGGTATATATTGTATTTGGTGTGGAGTTTCTAACGTAGAGAAATAATACCGTTAGGTATAGAAAAGTGTATATATTCTGACTCAGAATCAAAAGCCTAGTCGATTAAGCCATGTCCGTCCGTCCGTCCGTCCGTATGTATACTCTCTAGAGATCGCAATTTTTGAGCTAGAAAGCTGAAATTTGATATATATAATCTTTGGTTCAAGAGTAAGGCTTAGTTCTTGAACCGGCAAAATCCGCCTACAAACACGCACACAATCGCCATTTTTGTTGAACAACCTCAATTTAGCAAAATTAAATTATGTTTTTGTACAGATACGATAAAAGTACAACTCTAAAATTTTGCACACGCAAGTTTTAGGTGAATTTTCTTCCAATTAAATTAAAATATTTCAGATTGGGCGTGGCGACGCCCATTTTTCATACAAAACCATCAACATTGTTTTTATAAAATAACAATTGTTATATTAAAGCGAAAAACATTAAATTTTGTGGGTATTAAAATAAAAAAATTGATTTTGGGCGTGGCTGACGCCCACTTATCACTAGAAACTATAAAAATTGTTTTTGCAAATAAACGATATTTTTTTAATGAATCCGCTAGCCAAAATTTTGCGTCTCTTAGTAGAAACTAAAAAGTTTGTGCATGAAAAGAAATGTTTGAATTTTGGGCGTGGCTTTACGCCCATTTTTCATGCAAAAAAAGAAACTCGTAGTTTAAAAAATTTAAGGTACTATACCAATATTCAATTTAAACCTTTTTTCGATTCGTTATATGAAAAATATTTCTCTACATTTTCTTGTGTAAATTTTTCCAATACGCCCACTTTTAAGGGCGTGGTTTTTATAAAATACATTTGTTCAGGTAAGATCGTTTAAAAACTACTCGATTCAGCTGTAGTTTAACACATACATATGCCTAAAAACTTACTGATGATCAAAGCAGTTAGTGCTTCAATTTTTTAGGACACGCCCACTTTTAAGGGGCGTTACTGTAAAAAGTCGTAATATGCATTACTTTTTTTGATGTTTTTTAATTATCGATCGCAATTTTGAAGTATGAAGATGAACACTTAAATTGGTATTCCTTGGTTACGTAGTAGAGTGTGGTTCAAGAATTGTTAAAAGCACCCGTGATCGCTATTTTCAATCAAAATCTAATTTTTAAAAATTTTAGTTTTGTCTTGTTTTGTTCAAATCGATCTGCAAGCTTAAAATTGAATGTCACTGATGAGCTCATAATGCGCCCTGGCAATAAAAAGTCTTAGCTTAAGGCGTGGCACACACCTTTTATTTATTGTGCCAGCAGTTATTGTACATCGGCCAAACAAAATTTATTTTATTGAATTTTGTCCTGCCTGCTAAAGAAGAATTTTGTTTCTGATACTGGAACAGCGGCTGGCTGCAGTAGGCGAACGCACATGCATATATACATATACAAAAATATGGGGAATAGGGTATTCAACAGTTTGTTGCAAACGGACTGTAGCTCTCGCTTATGTTTAAGCTAGAAATCTGAAACTCGGTGTAATAATCCTTGGTTAAAGAGTAAGGCTAGGTTCTTGAATCGGAGAAATTCACCTACAATTTTTGTTAAACAACCTCATAATTTGGCAAAATTAAATTATGTTTTTTGTGCAGTTACGATAAAAGCACAACGCTAAAATTTTGCACACGCAAACTTTAGGTGAATCTTCTTTTAATTAAATAAAAATATTTTGATACGAAACCATCAATAATATTTTTTAAGGAATAACGATGCTTACATTCGTACAAAAAACCTAAAATTTTGTGGGTATTATTATTGTACGTGAACATCTTGTGTATGAAAACAAAATAAAGGGTGAGATCATTTAAAAACTACTCGATTCAGTTGTAGTTTCACACTTATGCCTGAAAATTGACTAGCAGCCAAAGCTCAGTTAGTGCTTTAAATTTTGTTTGGGACACGCCCACTTTTAAGGGGTGTTTCCGTTAAAAGTCTTAATATACATTAGTGTTTTCATGTTTTCTTACTTATCGATCGCAGTTGTGAAGCAATATATGAACATTTCGGTGTGTATTAATTGGTTACGTAGCAAGAATTGTTAAGTACACCCATAATCGCTATTTCCATTCCAAATTTAATTTTAAAAATGTAAGTTTTTTCTTGTTTTGTTCAAAACGATCTGCAAACTTAAAATTGAATGTCAGTGAGCTCATACTAACTGCCCTGGCATAAAGTCTCAACTTTGGACGTGGCACACGCCTTTTTTATTGCGCTAGCAAACGCATACACATAAAAAATAGGGAATAGGGTATTCTACAGTTCGTTGCAAACATACTGTAGCTCTCGCTTATGTTGTTTGTTGTTTTTGTTCCTATAAATTAATAAATAATCATTTAACACGTATTTTTTTTATATACAAAATTGTTTAAGACGAATTCTTATTAAAATTACTGTACAGTGCTACAATGTCTCAGTCTTCCAACCCCCGGCAAACAGTGAGACAGTATGACTTTCTTCAACAATTCAACACTTGGTGAAATTCTTTTTATTTATTCACTTAACTTTTTATCGTATCGTAAGATACCATCAAAAAACCATTTTTATAGCTCAAAGAGTTCGGAGATATAGCCGTTTGAAAAAAAGTGTTTCACTGTTCCAGCCTAGAGCTATAGCTGTGAAAACAGTTCTGCTGGTCATTAGAAAATTCCCGTTTCTCGTGATTTTGGAAAGATGGGAGTTAAAATCCTTTTTTAAACAAAATTTCAAATGTCCAGAGCACACTTCTTATAGATTAATTTTATTGGACGGATTCATTTCAAAATAAATAAATAATTTAAATAAATACATAGGTTACATTTAAATTAAACTAATGAAAATGTGTTCAAACTTCAAGCCCACTTGCAGCAGTCAGGTTATGACACAACGGACATGTGCGGTGCCTAGTAATTTCCATTGGTGATGCACAATGATGGCATCTTGAACACATCCAAATGTTGATCGGCTGAGTAATTGGTTTCCCTGAAGATATGCATGCAGGAAAATGTGCGCCACAGTTTGAACAGGATGGCAAGCTGAAAAAAGAAACCTTTAGGAAGATAATTTTTAAATCAAATTTTAATACACACCAGTCTGGGACCGGAGTTTCGCAGGAATAACACTGAACCAAGTCTAATTTGTGGTCGATAGGTTCGTTTTTAGAGAAAATACTAACAGCAAGCTCCTCGTATTCTTGTTTAAAATTTTCCGATGCCAAATCCAATGATTCCAGTTTTATGAATGCAACAGAGCATGTAGCTTTAAAAGGTTATATGATTTTGTATAAACGATTAATGATTCGATTGAATCAAAGACATACCAAAAGATCGATCGGCACAACTAGCCAACGCCAACAAACTGTAAATATCTTCTATGTTGAGCACATCTTCGTAGTCCCGCAGTCTCAGTGCAGATATGACTGCACTATGGACAATCCCAAACCGCAATTGCCGTTGAGCCAACAGCATAAAATGATAGGCTTCTGCACTGTGCCATATACGTCTTATTAGGTTAGACTCTTCTGTGGACATCTCTGCCAAGACATTTGTCCGATCGAATCGAACATTCGAACGTGCACTTAATGCTTTCAAATGTTCCTCTGCCAAAAGTCCAGCAAGGACATATAGTTTCTTAACTCTTAGCAAGTTGGCTTTTTTATTAACCTCCCGTTCAGCTAACTTGGTTAAAAGATGAGCTGCATCTAGATATCTTCCAGCTTTCTTTTGCAATTCAACGGCCTCGGGGAGGCGTCCTTCTTGCAATAGTTGTGCAGCATGTTTTGATAGAAGCACTCCAATCTGCGGCATCTTGTATTGCTGCGCAAGATCAACAGCTTGACCCCACTGACGAAGGTTTACGCATGTGTTCACAGCTGATTTGTGATCTCCTAGTTTTAAGTACGCTGCAACAGCTTCATTACACATTCCTGGGATTCGAAAATACAAAATAACAGAACATTTTTGAATGTTTAAAGATATTTTACCAACAGAAGCCATCATTTCAGCGATTTTAGACAACAAAGGACTTCTGTCCGGCAGTTTATCAATACATAGCTTGAGTTCATCAAACTGTTCCAAATGGTACAGTGATTCCATTAAACCCTCAATGTGATGAGCTTTTTCATAGTATTCCTTTGCACTTTCCCTGTTTAAAAATACAAAGATCATGTCAACTTTTTCTATTGATCCCGTTTTAAATAAATTACCAAGAGCGAAGGTTTGCGAAATGATTACCAATTTCCTTCCAAGCGGTTTCCATTTGTTGATCTGAAGTTCCTGGGCCCATCCGATAAAGTTGCACAACCCTAAACCAATCGCATAGCGTTGTACGCAAATCAATCGACAAATCCCTTATTGGAAGATACATAAAAACAGTCTTGCTATTTTTTTATCTAGAAGGTTAACAAAATACCTTCTATCGGCATCCATATACAATTTTTCTGCCTCTTCAAACTCCCCGTAGAAGGCAGTTACTTCTGCCTTTTGAAGAGTTTCCGAAGGTATATTTCTCAGTCGTTTTATCAATTGAATACCTGGATAATTTGCACATCGAACAAATGCACTCTCAGCAGTGTCCATGTCGAGTTTTTTTAAAGCTGCCTCCGCCAACAATCGCCAAAGTCTTGGATGTGGATTATCCTCTATGAACTGTTTGGCATCTTCAATTCCAACATGCTGAAGCAAATCATCAGTATCTCGCAAAGATTTCACTCTAAGCTGAACTATGTGATTAACTGGATTCTGAGTCTCACCACCACTGATTATGTCATCGAGTAGAACGCTTGTAATTTCCAGGTCTTCAAAACAACAAATGTATCCCGAGCAAGCAATAGGCTCCTCAGGATCATTACCACGAAAAACATACATGCGAGTCTTTTCCATAAGGGCCAGGAGTAGAGGATTGTCTTTAGCCCAACAGATTGCCCATACATCTTTTCGTTCCACACGACTAAAATTCAATTGACCTTCATTGTTGTCATCGAGATCTAGTAGAGTCATAACGCCAGCGTGATCAATAAGTGCTGCTCGACTGAAATTCAAACAAACTCAGAGCTAAGAACTAAAGGAGAAATAATTATATATACTCACGTTGAGTTACAATTGATTGCCATTTTATAAACGTAGTGCGAAGTTTTGTGTCGTGTTCGTAGGGCAACATTCGGAACGCTGTATTCGTTTATGACTCCAGAATTTCTTGAAACTAGCAAAAGTTTCTCAGAAATTGTAACAGCACAGATTGGATCCTGAGTTACGTGTGCTTGTTTTGTACCTAAATCCTTGGAGTCGACACCAGTAAGTGTATCATCAATATGAAACCGTTTTTCTTTTCTGCTTTTCACTCCCTGGATATTTGTTGAACTCTGAAACACATTTCAAATAAACAAAATTATTGTTTAGTCAGTAACAAAGGTTTTGGAATAATTTATGATAACCTTGGGAGTATGGTAGTGCCAAAGAAGGACTTCTTCAGTGGAAGCAATTACTACGTATGTGGAATTAATTGCTATATAGCTTGGTTTCACGTCGGTATATTTTGCTGTAAGAAAATCAACTCATCTTCAGCGTGATTTAAAAGAAAGTTTTTTAAACGATTAACTTCACAAACGTTATTTCTAAAAATATTAGTTATTATGTTATAAAATTTAAAATTATGCTTATCAAGCCTGTCACAGTGCTATCTGAGCTTTTAAAACATTCTGGCTCCAAGTTCCATTAGCAACTCATCAAGTTTTGGTTTCAATGATAAAAATTGTTCAACAGGTGTTTGTAAGAAGTATAGTATATAATATAGTATTCAAAAGTATGTTCCCTATACTTAAGTACTGCGACATATTTATATGTTTTTATTTCATATTTAAAACAATTGAATCAAAAATTAACTATACACATTAAAACAAAAACTTACAGTCCACAGTTGTCCCAATCGAGTTGCACAACAGCAGTTGATAGCACTTTTCGTCAGCTTTTCGTTCCACTCCTGTTAAAACGATATCCCTGATATTATTTGTATTCAAACACTCAACTGCAATTACACAGTGTTCATTACAAGCAGCCATACACAGAACAGGTTCCACTTCTTTCAAAAACCGCTAAAATTTAAATAATCCATATTTCATTCTTAATATTTCTTTGAAGTACTCGTATACCTGGTTCGAACTGGTGTTCCAGAATGTTATCACATTCATAACAGACTCATGAGCTGTATTGAGGAACACTGTGGTCTTTTCAAAGTAGCACCATACATAATCTGGACGGATATTGGCGAAGTAGATAAATGAATCAACTGCCATTGCGATACGAAGGGATTGTCCTTCCCAAGCCATCGATGTAACTTGATTGCCTGGAACTTTAAGTGTGCGAAAAATTTTGCCATAGGGAGAGAAGAATGAAACTTGATTGCCTTCCTTGGAATTAGGGTCTAATTTGATTCCACAAATAGCTAAAACTGAGCCATCGTGATTCCATTGAGCGTCAACATTTTTCATTTCTGTGTCAATAATGACGGGAGCTTAAATAAATGAAAAAAGAATGATCTGCATGCAAATTACTATAGATAGAAGGTAGGGAGTTTGGAATGTTACCATCGTCGTTTTCATTTTTCATCAGTTGTACTTTTCCTGTTTCGTAGCAAATTACTAAAATAGGTCGATTGGGTGTGGCTTTGCCATTGAACCAACAGAGATTTGCAATTTTATAGATCCGACTGGAACTTAGTGGGACGCATTGGATGTTAAGCTTCATCTTTAAGCAAAAAAAAATATATTTAAATAAGTTACAGAATAGAAAGCTGGAAGTCGACATATCGTGTGCTGACGAAATTAAAACGATCAACACAGCCCAATTATAAGTAGATGAAGTATCTTATTATGTTTCTATTAATTCTTAAGTAAAGTATGTTCTAGTCCGAGCAAAGATTTCGCTCCTACTGACAACTTCATGTTCATTTAAAATACTATTATTTTGGACCAGGTTTTCATGGGGGAGAGCTCTGGGTTAGCAGAAAGACGTTGTCACTGGTCATCTTTGCCTCCTTACAATTCAGGTTATACTTTTAATTTTAAGGAATTAAGAAAGTTGTTTTCAGGACTTCAACGATACCTGAAGGAAAATACATCGGGCCCCATCTTCAATAAGTCGACACAATAACTTTGGTCTGCAGACGACATTGACATGATAGGAAGAACAAAGCGAGCAGTAACCGGTGTCATCACTACAATGGAGTCAGCAGCCAGCAGAATGGGACTGAAAATAAACGAGGACAAGACGAAGTATATGATTTCATCAACAAAAGTTCAATCCCACTACCGACTTGGTCAGAACGTGACCATTCATAGGTATAACTTTGAGGTAGTCAGTGAATTTGTCTACCTGGGCACTGCTGTAAGTACATCATCCTGGTCCTGCTGTATGGTGCAGAAGCATGGACTCTCTCCCAATCGGATGAAAAGTCACTTGGAGTCTTCAAGAGAAAAGTGCTGCGAACGATTTATGGCCCTGTCTGCGTAAACCGAGAAGACAACATTTGGTGAAGAAGGAACAACGACAAACTATACGTGCTGCACAGCGACATAAACCTATCCAGAAAAGTTCGAATTCAACGACTAATATGGATGGGCCATGTAGAGCGAATGGGTATCAACGCTCTAGCTTTTAAAGTCTTCAACGCCAAACCAGAGGGATAGAGGGAATTAGAAGCTAAGGTTGACCTCATCTTCGATGGAGCGACCAGGTAGAAGATCTGTAAGATTGGAGGCGGCAGCTAGATATCGAGCTTGCTAGAGGGACATATTAGGCAAGGTCTAGGAGCACCACACTCTAGTTGAGTCAAAATAAGTAAGAGGGAACATGAAGGATACTTCAGACCACATTTTGCAGTTTCTCGATCAAAAAAAAAAAATGGGACAGAAAAGGAGTTCTGTAAAATACATTTATGTATACAATAGAACTTAACATGTGGTTCAAAAATGGACAATAGGATTTGAAACTTATTATCAAATACTAAGGAATAAGTGGCTTGATCTGAGTCTCAACGCTCACGCTGGCCTCTTAGTCTCCCAAGCTAAGTTTCTATAAGTAACGATAGCATTCAATGTAGCTCTAACAGAACAGCAAGGCAACGAAACCCAAGCTTGGAATTGGTATCTGGCTCAGAATAAGTTCAGAACACAGTAAAACCTTAGCACGGTGAACTGGAAAACAATGTTACGTATTAAAGTCACATGTGAACAGCCCCATGACTCTAATTCCTTGTCAGTTGTTAAATTATAATTTACCGCAAAATTTCCTTGATTGTCATAAAGATGGCATTCGCCATTAGCCAAGCTAAAGAGTAAGAGCCGGTTATCTGGGCTCCATTGAATTCCAGTCAAGTGTGTATTTTTCAATTCCTTCCCCCAAATTCGATTTCCATCGACAGAACCTATAATTTAAATAAAACTTTAACTTCTTTATTTAAAATTATCTTTTTTACAAAAATACCTACCAACAATAATAGCCCCATCTTCATACACTATACAGATCTTTGTTCCATCAGATGTCCATGCCATTCCATTGACTGTGGACTTCTTGCGATCATTTGTCATTTCTTCATACCAGGATCCTTTATACAGCATCCAAACCATAATCACTCCATCCACATCCGAAGAGGTGAGCTTTTGCTGTGTATCGTTCCAAGTGACAACCTTGACCTCGGCCTTATGACCATCAAGAGTTTGATTCATAGACAAATTGCTAACAGCGGCCAGCCCTCCTTTGTTTTGTCCATTGCCTGTTGCTGGCAATAATTTAGTCATCAACGGAAAAATCCAGTAATCGACCTGCACTTACCTTGTTCCAGCTTAAGAACCTTCAACAAACCATCAGAACCGGCAACAGCAATGTATCCTTGCTCCTTATTCCAGGATATACTATTCAACTGGACATTGTTTGGAATTGCAATCTATTAAATATAATTATTCGGAATGATAAACAAGTTCTTATTGGTAAATTTAATAAAAACACCTTTTTGCTTAAATAAACAAACATATTTTTTTATGTTTTTAACAACAAAATCGTTTCGTTATTGCACTGAATTTTTCGTTAATTTTAATTCTTTTTTGTTTGTTTACATTTTAATTTGTTTCTATGGTATTCAAGTTGAGCTCACATTTTTTGTTTGTTTTGCAATTTTAAAATACATCAGGGGCTCCCAAACTGGTTGAAAAGGTTTGGAGCCTTTGTGAACTGCAAACCAGATCATTCACAATAATTTGAACGAAAACATTCTGTATGATCTTCCTGACAAAATGTATTAAACGCATACAAAGCAAGTAGTTACATAAATATGAACTACAACACAGCTGGAATCTGTAAACCGTTTTTTGTTCATATTAAGCCATTGTATTTAAAATCTATAGTATTCCCAAGAAGCGGAACGTTTTGTGCGGCATCTATGGACGACGTTTACAAGCTTTTATTGTGGAGTAATTTTAGTGGTTTTTGTCTAAACTGGCATGGAAAGCAAAAAGAACAATAGAAGACATTTGATGTAAAGTAGATAAGACAACTAGTGCCGACATTGACGGCGTTCAGAACTAAAATAAAATGTTCCATGAAATTACTATAAAATATAAATACAATAGGGGTATTCACGATCTGGTGCAAACAAGTATTCTAAAAGTGCGAAATTTTTTGCATTTCATGCAGATCGTGAACTCACTTCTTCCAATCTGTAGCAAAACTCACACAAATGTCAAAATCAGGTTGACACAAAATGTCAAAATCACCATTGTATTTTCCTGTTGCAATGGGGTTGAGGTATAGATAAAATGCAAAAGTGTAACAAATGACATCCAGTATATTTTGTTGTTGTAATGCAAGAAAACGTAGCACTTCTACACTTTTACAATAATGCAAGACAAGTTACACCAGATCGTGAATACCCCTAATGATTCAGCTGTATAAACTACAGTAATGAAGAAGAAGTAACCACAACTGTTGCTACTAACAAGCAAGTTACTACTTGTATTATTTCTCAGATATCTATCTGTGTTTCAGTTGGCTGGAAGTTTGTCTATGTAAGTGGAAAATGTGAGTGTATGGCAACTGTCTTGCCAGTCGCTGGCATGTGTGGCGTCCGGGTAAGGTACTAAAGTGCAACTCAGTCAAACGCCATCTCCAGTCCAGAATACTAGAGATTTTATACACAGTCAGTATGAATTTGAACGAGAAAAACCACACTACGCTGTTGCTGTACTTTAGCTACAACAATGGTCTCAAGAACTTATTTAACTGCAAATTTCAAGAAAAGCATAGAGAGACAGGTATAACATTTTCAACTAGAGAAAAAAGAAGCAAAAGACGTTGCACTTGTACTTGCTATAACGATTCGCTAGCTTTCAATATGAATCATTGTAATAAGGGCTACCATTTTTGATGCAGAACATCTTTATAAATTAAGATCAAGATTAAAGCAGGGCCGCACTTGGCGGATATTTGATTAAAGCAGACACCCAACCTAAATATATTATCAAATTAATTTTACACAAGATTACAAATTGCATTCCAAGTGCAAGTTATTACACCGCCGTATAGTTAGCAGCACGATCTCACGAATTTCAATTTTTTTGATGCAAATAATTAGCAAATAATTTGCTTAAATTTAGAAAACCATTTTTAGAATTTGCAAAAGCTTAGTTTATTAGTTATTAACAATTTAAACTTTGGCGTATAGTTAGCAGCACATGAAAACAAAAGTAGGCTTATTTGGTATCAATCGATAGGTCTCAATTTGCTTAAATTTAGAAAAGCATTTTTAGAATTTGCAAAAGCTTTATTTAGTAGTTATTCAACAAATAGTAAAGTTTGACAGCTCCTATAAATAATTGAAAAAATATAAACAAATCCAGACTCCGCTACGCAACGTAACTACTTTTGTCCCAAATACAAAACTATTTGTCAATTCAATTGACGTTTTACAGTGTTACAGCGGTTACTCACTCAGTTTATGGAATATTCCATTGAGGATTACTACTATAGACAAAAACTCCAAAAACCATCTCTTTTTGAAATTAAGTTTAAAAAAATTCTAGGAAAAATTGAGTTTAAAGTTGATGTTATCAAAAAAGCACTGACAAAATTAAATGAACATTCATTATATACATATTTTTCGTTTCAATCTTATAAATTTGCTTTATTTGTAGTATAATAAATATTTTATGTATATTTTATATTAATATTTTTAAATGTTTGAATGTAGCTGATTGGTATACATATTTTCCAGCAGTTGCACTGCACATTGCAAGCTTACAATGGTATGCGAATAGGGGATATATTCCAAATCGATGAATATTTAGCTAAAACCTTATTTTAAAATATTATTTTTCTTTCATGGCTGGGTTGCACGAACTTGCGAACTTGTTATGTGTAACAGTGGTTTTGGGGCTTAAAATGTTGAAAACAAAAATTTTAATATGATATTATATTAGGGGCCAGTTATAGCTATCATTGAAATGCATCATTGAGACATAATCAGTGGAACGTTTTATATTTTCACTGACAAGTCGGTTATAGCAATCATTGAAAAACTACTTTCAGTGGAAAGCCCTGTCATTCAAATGAAATGACAATTTCAAAATTTGACTCTAAGAACCAAGTAGGTATGTACATTACATGGAATTTCACAAGTTCGGTGTGTTGTTCTTGTGAGTCAAATTTTGAAAATATCCTCAGAATCAAAAACTTTAAATGCAACTTTCAAGAGCATAAACAACCAAACTAGAATATGTAACATTTATTTCCGTAGGCCTTGTGGTTTGGAAGAAAGACGCAAATCGATCAAATTTTTCTTTCAAAATCGGACCTCTTCATGAAAAAGTCATGAAATTGCGAAATGTATATAACCTTATCTTCCAAACCACAAGGCCTACAAAGATGAATGGTATATATTCTGATTTGGTTGCTTATGCTCTTGAAAGTTGCATTTAAAGTTTTTGATTCTGAGGATATTTTCAAAATTTGACTCACAAGAACAACACACCGAACTTATTGTAATGTACATACCTACTTGGTTCTTGGAGTCAAATTTTGAAATTGTCATTTGAATTCAAAACTTTAAATGCAACTTTTAAGAACATAAACAACCAAATCAGAATATGTAAAATTTATTTCCGTAAGCCTTGTGGTTTGGAAGAGAGAGGCATATACATTTCGCACTTTGGTGACTTTTTTATTAATAGGTCAACTTTGGAAGAAAAACATTTGGCCAAAACACCAACTCCACACACCATAAAACTAAACAATTCACTATAGGCACCGCAATTGAGTTTTATTTGGATAGACCGGCGACAATCACAAATATACCACGATTGCTTCTTATTTTTATTAAAAAAAATAATTAAATATATGAATAGGTACCTAAATTTACACAAAATAAGCAAGAAATGCCGGCAAGAGCTAGCGAAACATAAACAAAATGACAACCAAAACAATTTTGAGGTTAAAGTTGATCATTGGAAAAAAAATTGACAGATGAGAGACTCGAACAGCGTCATTGGAACGATTATGTTCCAAATACTAGAAACGATGATCAGCTGTTCATTGAAATCGATTTCCGTCATTTAAATAATAAAATTGGATTTTAAGAGAAGTGTGAATAAATATAAAGTATATTTTTCATTAAAAAAATTCTAAAATTCAGTATCCTTATTTTGATACCAATAAAACACAGTTCTGTTTGTTTAATCGTCTTAAAATAACAAATTAAAATTTTCAATGACGAATTCCAATGATAGCTATAACTGGCCCCTTAAACAATCAGCTTCATCATTAAAAACCACTAGTTAAAACGGTTATTTGGAAATAATTTTCAAAATCGTTCGCCAAGTGTTTCAAATAACAACGTTTTGTTGCGGGTTCCTTGCTTGCCGTCGGGATCGTTGCTGGCATGCTTGACCGGCCTCACGCTCGTCGGAGGGAGTAGGAACTTGATCCCTGTCGGAACCGCGCAGACAAAACTCATGCCAGGCTTTGCGTCGAGGTGTTGTGACGCACGAGAAGTTTGTCTATACCCACCCTGCCATGGTTGCCGTACTCGTCTGAGCAACCCCTTAACTCGCCATCTTCCGTTTCCTTCACCTCAGCTTACCATCTTTCCATTTCTGCAACCCTCATCCATCCTCCTAAAAACTTACTCAATCATATCCATTTCCTATCATTATTCCTGTTCATTTAAAAATCTTCCTTTCCATCTTCATTCAAAACAAAAATAAACTTTTTTAAACGTTATAAATCAATTTTTAATAAATAACTAAAACTATAGGTAATCAAAGAAATAAAAAAAAAAACAAATTATGCTAACTTACACTTAAATAAATAACAAAATATAAACAATAAAACTATCTTAAAATGTACCTAATGTAAAAGAAACAAAAAAAAATTTAGAATAGGTATAAATAAATTATTGAAAACAGAAAGACAAAACTTAAAAGTAAAAAAAAACAGGTAAGGTAATATATTATAAACATAAACTATCTTGCAGGTAGGTACTGTAATTAATTAGGTATGTATGTATGTACATTTGATCCCTTGTAATTCCAAATAAAAAAAAATCAAATTATTATTGCACTTTGTAATGTTTCAACTTTCAATGGTCCCCCTTATTCTCAAATCCCTTTTCTTCGTTATCCAACTAACGATACCAAATAATGAGAGGTCATTGACTCGCCCTTTCTAATTACTTCGATGTGCTTTCAATCAGCTGTCGATGTTGTGGCCACTGCATCAAGGCTGATTATATCGATGATCTGTATCACTATCGTTCACAAAAAAAATTAGTTGGTATCACAGTAGGTATGTATAAAAAAGGGAATTTCAAATACAGTTGCCCTCAGTGCTTAAAAAAAAGGAAATTGCCATGTACATGGGTGTTTGTACAGTACATACATAAAATACGACCTGTCATAAAAAGGTACTAACTTAAACTAATAAAAAACACATTAAAGATTGAAATAAATAAAAAGAATAGACAAATTTTAAGAAAAATAAAAGAAATAAAAATAAAAATAAAAAAAACTTGTTCTCTTGCCGGATTCGAACCAACGTTCTTTCGTGCTGCTCTCGGACACTCTCTTTCCAGACCACGGATACTTTTTAAAATTTGATGTCCGTTTCAATATTTGTTGTGGTGCAATTACAGATGAATTTTATTAACATATAATGCCTCAATCTGCTAGCGCTGCTGAGCATTAATCGGATTGCACAAGAAAAACGGCTTGTACCAATAATATGGCTCGCACAAAAAATATCAACGGTCACCGAGTTTGTTCAGTGACCGTGGAGCGTGATATTTTGTTCGTTTATGAACTATAAAATGAATAGGTAGGAAGGTAATGTGCATGAATATATATATATCCGTGCCTTAATAAAAAGATTATTTCTTTACCTCTGGTATGATTATTGAATTCCTATGTTCCTTTGCAATAGGTAGTGATTCTTTGGTTTTTCTACACTTTCAGTTAAAGATTTTCAAAACCACCACACTAGTTTACTTTTACTTTTAATAGGTAGGTACAATTTGGTGGGAAACAAGAAAACTAACCTTTACATCACAGAAACAAAACTTATTTTAACAAAAGGTAGAGCTTTGCTTGCAACGGGGGCGTTAACTCACATACTTTTGCATTGTGAACGGTGGTGTTTCGGAACTCACTGCATTCGCACACTGTGAAAAACTTTATTTTGAAACATACCTATAAGAGATTTCAGAAATGCCAATGTGTGCATAATTTCCCCTTGCATTTAAAGTTTTGGAGACATGTTTAGGGGAGAATGGAGTGAGCCAGGACACTAAAAAAAAATAACATCTGAAACTGACGTTTCGTTACAGTTTTTTTTTAAGCTTTTCGAAAAAAAAATTTCAGTAAACAGCTTCTAGCACTTTGTTGTTTTTATCAAAAAAATTAAAAATTAAAAAAAATTATGAATCAATATTATTTCGTCTATAAAAGCGCTTCTACATTAAAAATTTCATCGAAATCCGTCAATTGGCTTACGAAAAATCTGATTTAAAAAAAACCGGTGCTATGGGAGGTACCGTTATAAGACTTTTACTGAAAAATCTATTCCAACCAAAACATAAAGTTTGCACAGAAACACTATTCACAAAGGTTTATTAAAATCGTAGGAGCCGTATCTGAGAAAAATTGATTTTTCATTAAATATCATGTGGTAAGTACCGTAAGCTTTAGAGCAAGAATGCTAATTCCAAAAACCCCTCTGTAGGACGTCATAATAATATTATGTATCAAGTTTGAAGTGAATTGGTCCAGCCGTTTAGGCTGTAGGTACCGATACAGACAGATAGACATACGGACAGGTAGACAGACAGACAGATATAATTGTCGGACCCACTGTTTTCAACTTATCATCGTAACGATATGTTTGATTGTTAGAATTTTTTGTTTACGAATGCATAACTTGCCTTATTATATTAAAGGTAATCGCATGTAAAAAGATGTAGTAGGTAGTGATAATGACCATCACTTCTTGCTATTTGTTTTGCATCACTTAAAACACCTGCGTTGCCCTGAGGGTATATCAAGGAGAATAGGGATGGAATCAGCTAAGATAATCTTGATAAATGATATTCTCAACGTAAAAATGTTGTCTTTACAATGAATTCTCATGTGGCAATCACATTTTTCTGACTATTTCTTAAGCTATATTATTAGTTATCAATCAACTCACCATAAATAGTCAAAAGATTGTGATTATTAAACGTGATAATTACCTACCCCAGACAAAATTTATAGATTGTGACTATCACTTATCACAAATCATCTTAGCCGATTCTACCCCAGGATTCAGAAGATGTATGACGCTTTGTTGGAAGAAATTAAGAGCACTTTCATGTAAACCTTAATATCCGAAATGAGACGTGATAACACGGCAAGAGTGGAAAAACTTGTGGAAATGCAAACGATATCGAAAGTTGAACTTTAAATATTAGCGGGCAGAAAAAAATTAGATGGCGACATCAAACAGGTAAAATGGCAATACACTGAGGAAGGCTAGATTTCCCTTTTATCTTTTTATTTGTTTATAAAACAATGAAACATGAATGCATAGAAAAAAATAAGTTTTTTAAGTCCTGCAGTGACTGTCACAGTCATTATTATAGTGAGCAGAAACCGAATCTTGCCAGACACGGATCTAGTTGTTTGAGTAACCAGCGAACAAGGCCTTTCCGTCAGTGGACCATGCCAATGAAAGGAACTGTGGTGGATCGGCCTTAGGTGTTGGCGACAACATCTGGGCGGAGCTCTTCGACGCTCTTCTTGCATGCCAAAATTCCAGATCTTGATGGATGGGTCATAGGCGACGTACCACCAGTATGTGTTGGGCAAGAAGCACAGAGCGTTGATGAAATCGTTGTCCTCAAGGGTTTACAGGAAATGATGGTATCGGGATCCTTTGGGTTGGTGACAATTTGTTTAATCCAGCCATTGTGTCCCAGAAGGGTTCCTCGTGTTTATAAACATTATTTATAAATTTAACTTTTGCTGGAGCGCTAGCGACACACGTCTTGGACATAATAAATATGACACATCAAATTGTCAATATTTGGGACAAAGCCTTGTTTGATTTTATAACACTATCCTTTTAGTCAATACGTAACGTTACGAACGAAGTTCCGTTTGATTGTAGTATGTATTAAGAATTTCATATTATGGTATAGTATTGAGAAATCATTCATAAAGTGTAAATTATTGTAAATAACTTTTTAACTAAGCTTTTGCAAATTCTTAAAGTTCTTGTGGAAAATTTCACAATGACCTTTGACATATGTCAACAGTTTTGAGAATTTGCAAAAGTACAGTTCGAAAGTTATAAACATTTTAATCAAATGAAATACTTCACTAAAGTTCATTTTTGTAAACAACTACTCATAACTTTTTAATTAAACTTTTGCAAATTCTTAAAGTTCTTGTGGAAAATTTCACATTGACTCTTGACATATTTTAATAGTTTTTAGAATTTGCAAAAGTACAGTTCGAAAGTTATAAGCATTTTAATCAAATGAAATACTTCACTAAAGTTCATTTTTGTAAATAACTACTCATAACTTTTTAACTAAGCTTTTGCAAATTCTTAAAGTTCTTGTAGACGATTTCACATTGACTTTTGACATATGTAAATAGTTTTTAGAATTTGCAAAAGTACAGTTCGAAAGTTATAAACATTTTAATCAAATGAAATACTTCACTACAGTCCACTTTATAAACAATTACTCATAACTTTTTAACTAGGCTTTTGCAAATTCTTTAAGTTCTTGTGGAAAATTTCACATTGACTCTTGACATATTTAAACAGTTTTAAGAATTTGCAAAAGTACAGTTCGAAAGTTATAAACTATTTAATCATGTCAAATATTTCATGAAATGTTCATCTTAGTAAATAATTGTAAATAACTTTTTAACTAAGCTTTTGCAAATTCTTAAAGTTCTTGTGAAAAATTTCACATTGACTCTTGACATATGTGAACAGTTTTCAGAATTTGCAAAAGTACAGTTCGAAAGTTATAAACATTTTAATCAAATGAAAAACTTCACTAAAGTTCACTTTTCTAAACAACTACTCATAACTTTTTAACTAAGCTTTTGCAAATTCTTGAAGTTCTTGTGGAAAATTTCACAATGATCTTTGACATATGTCAACAGTTTTAAGAATTTGCAAAAGTACAGTTCGAAAGTTATTAACATTTTAATCAAATTAAATACTTCACTAAAGTTCTTTTTTGTAAACAACTACTCATAACTTTTTAACTAAGCTTTTGCAAATTCTTGAAGTTCTTGTGGAAAATTTCACAATGACCTTTGACATATGTCAACAGTTTTAAGAATTTGCAAAAGTACAGTTCGAAAGTTATTAACATTTTAATCAAATTAAATACTTCACTAAAGTCCACTTTTGTAAACAATTACTCATAACTTTTTAACTAAGCTTTTGCAAATTCTTCAAGTTCTTGTGAAAAATTTCACATTGACTCTTGACATATGTTAATAGTTTTTAGAATTTGCAAAAGTACAGTTCGAAAGTTATAAACATTTTAATCAAATGAAATACTTCACTAAAGTTCACTTTTCTAAACAACTACTCATAACTTTTTAAGTAAGCTTTTGCAAATTCTTAAAGTTTTTGTGGAAAACATCATATTGACTTTTGACATATGTAAATAGTTTTTAGAATTTGCAAAGGTACAGTTCGAAAGATATAAACTATTTAATCATGTGAAATACTTCATCTTAGTAAATAATTGTAAATAACTGTATAACCAAACTTTTCGCAATTATATAAGTGATTCTTTGATATATTTGTATACAAACTTTGTGAATCTTTTTAAAATCTTAAACTTTTTTCCAAAAATCTTAAGATTTCGATTATTGCTATTACTATACGCGAGCACTTCAAGCACCGTATCGCGGGTACTAGAACATAAAACTATTCTGTTCATTATTTCAAATATAACAAACAAACAGAGCTTTGCTTTTTCTAAGCAGCTGACATTTGTCCCAGTCCCAAATATAGTGACAGCTGAAATGAAATATCAAGATTTGTTTTCGTCTGGAATCTAGTTAGCATTTTTATTTCTGTCTCTTGAGTTTATATTTTTAGTTTGTAAAAATGTATAAACACAGAAAATTTGGAAAAGCAGCAAAAACTAAAGCGCCCCTTAACCCTTTCGGCGAGAATACAACAATTAAAATCCCGGTAAGTTTAGAAATTCCTCACCATTTTCAATTTTCCAATTCAATTTTTTAATAAACAAATTAAATCAGAGACGAGACAGCCCAATCGACAAAGAAAGCGAATCGAAAGAATGTCATGACAAGGAGCTCATTAGCCAAGAAGTGCTGGAAGCAATCCCAGCATCCCAGGAACCAATCCAAAGATATTTTTCACAGAGAAGCACCATCTGTCGAACCCAACTGACTCAATCGCGGTGCACTCAACGACCATGTGGTCGACTTCGAATTGGTTTTAATCAAAGCAGGAGTGGATTTGGATGCTCCTGATAATTTTGTTATACATATGTACGTACACAAAGTCTAGTAATTGTTTAAAGAAATCCCTTTAATTGGAAGAATTTTGTACCAAATTTCAGCTTGTAACAATGTTTCGTCTGTTGTAAGTTTCGAGAAATCTTTATTCAGTATCAGAATTATCCGTCGAATATTGAAGCATTCAAAACTGGCCTTTGAAATGCTCTGAATGACATGAAACTAGCTATGAAGCTGCTGAGAATATTCACAATTAATATTACGGGAGAAGAGAATTCGTATCAGTCGCAAGACAGTATGATAGTCAAATTCCTGATGATCGACTTTCTTCAAATGTTATCAATGTTGTCCTCGACGAAATTCGAGAGTACCTATCATCAAATATCCGAATTTTAACTATTTAGAATCAGAATAGTACAAAAATATTAAAGACAAGAACAAATCTTATGTTCGCTTTGCTACAACTTGGTGCACAAGTTGATGAAAATCATTTTGCGCAAGGTTTCTCTTTAACACAAACTTCAAAGAGCGATAAGATAATTCGGATTTCATTTCGGACTAAGAGTACATGACAGCGCAGAAAACACCCAATATAAACCCATCATCTCGTATCATATGTATAATCTTAAGTATTTATTTATTGTATGTGCGAAAGTCAATTGTTCTATAATAACTTAAGACAAATTCAATAGGTGCTACAATAAAATAAAATATTAAAAGGAGTTATAAGTGTTTGTTTTAAATGCCACTAAGTACCAGTTGTACAATAGCGGTTCAGCACTGAACCTCGTTTTTAAATTTTTTATCCTTTGGCCAACTTTATTTAAGCCTCGGAAATCGGTGGGTTATGCAAACTCGAACGAAGTTAAATCGTTTTTAAATTTTGATCCGAGAATGAACCACGATTGTACAACTGGCCCTAAACAGCTGCAGTTAGCTTTTCAAATTTTACTGCATGTGGGCGAATCCACGAATCTTCTCCTTAAATAACTATAATTTGTGAGCTTCATAATTGAGCATGTGCTGTCCTCGTAAGATATCAATGGTGTAGAACTATTTGCTGCAGGCGAGACATCGGACTATCAGTTGTTCATCAGCCGATGTAGGTTGAGCAGTATGATTTAGGCGAGTTGGAGAGTGAAGGAATCGAGAGATGCCCCGTACGCGGAGGATAATTGTTTAATAGTCCATCTTAGCAAATGCTTATGGATTTCGGGAACATCACATCAGCAGTTTAACGGATGATTGCATGATGGGCTCAGAGAGTTTGTCACCCATATCTTTCACCAATATTTGCTTTGGATTGAACTCTGAAACCACGGACCAATATACAGACCGACAGCTCGTACTCCTCTTGCCTGAAACCCCCCTTAGAAATATTTTTTCCTGTCTGTGAATACGTGTACATCTCTCTCTGTGCATTTTATAATGGCAACTATCCTTGCGTATGCCATTTATTTTTTAGGTGTGTTTGCTAAATGGGTTTTAAAAGCAAGTGAGAGCGTCACACTCTCAAAATAAATGGCATATCAGCTGATTTTTAGCTTGTAGGCAAAAAGAGAAACCATACAGTGAGTGCGGTCTGTATCTTATTGGTCCGTGCCTGAAACTCTGTTTGGTTTTGATGCTGAATAAAAAATAAATCAGTTGTAGTAACTACCTAATGGAAAACGCTATAAATAGAGTAACCGCTGTAACTATGATAAACTTCAAATGAATTGATATTATTTTGAATTTGGGACGAAAGCAGTACGTTACGTTACGAAACCTGTCTCTGTTTGTTTTGTTTTAATTGTTTATAGAAGCTGTCAAATTTTACTATTTGTTAAATAATTAGTAAATAAAGCTTTTGCAAATTCTAAAAATGGTTTTCTAAATTTAAGCAAATTAAGACCTATCGATTGATACCAAATAAGCCTACTTTTGTTTTCATGTGCTGCTAACTATACGCCAAAGTTTAAATTGTTAATAACTAATAAACTAAGCTTTTGCAAATTCTAAAAATGGTTTTCTAAATTTAAGCAAATTATTTGCTAATTATTTGCATCAAAAAAATTGAAATTCGTGAGATCGTGCTGCTAACTATACGGCGGTAGTTATTACATGAATAACTTTATAAAATAAAAATAACCAAATTGTGTTGAACCACTTTACCGCTAGGACATGTTAAATTATTAAAACTGTACGCTATCTGTTCGTGACCGAGCAGCTGAAAGCGACTTGTGTGTTAACCCATCACACTCAAGCCCTGTGTGCTAACCCTAAAATACAAATTCAAAAACGTCACTTTTTAAAACAAGGGTGTTTTGTCAATGTCAAGAAATTTTTTTATTCAATAAATTTTGCCATTTTGGCTTTTAATAAAATTTATAAAACTTAAATTAGAAATGAGTATAAAGGTAATATAAGTGTTTGTTAATATTTAAACTGATTAAATCTACATTTGTTGGAAAATGCAGAAAATAAATGAAAAGAAGTTGGAAGCGTTTACGCTTGGCGCAATGGGAAAAAGGCCACTTTCTCGTAAGGAGCTGGAAGATCAGAAAAAACGTGAAGAAGAGGCGGCTGCGGCTCATGTAATTTTTTTTTTTAAATCAAATTAATAAAATTTCAGTGTTTCCTAAATTTTTAAAATTTTTTTGATAGGCTTTTAAAGAATTTGTTGAAACATTTCAAGAAGCACCCGCTGCTTCAAAAGTTTGGATAAAAGCTGGAACTTACGATGCCGGGTCGAGGCGTAAGTTTTAAATGAACCATCACCTTAATTGCGGCTTACATTTGTTTTTTCTTAGGTGAAGATAAAAGAGAGAAGGGTAAACTCTATATTCCTGGGAAAGGAGCTGAAGACAAGACTACCGCCGAAAGGGCACAGGAATATGCAAAAATGCTTGCTTCGGACACGAAAAAAGACGCAGTCAATCTAAAGAAGAAATCTCAGGAAAAGAAGAAAAGCAATTTGGAACTGTTTAAAGAAGAACTCAGGCAGTAAGATTGATTTTTATGTCTAAAAAAGAAACCTCAAGTTTAAGTTAAACTTGTGCGCTATTTTACAATGTTTCTTACGAAAAGTCTCCTTTTTTTTCTCATTCAATGCTTAATGATTAAAAATGAGCGTACATATTAATGTGTCATGGGAATCAGTGTTGTCCTGAGAACATTCAACACCAAAACTCCCAACAGGAGCTATGATGCTTAAAAAAAAAAACCCAAATGCCTCTCATGTACCAAGAAATATTTTTCCCGCGACTTAAAAACAACATATTACCCTTGAACGTGCTTAAATGTACGATCTCTGTTACTTTCAAATGACTTGTAGTTAAGATGCCCCTCTGACATTGGTATAATCAGATTATAAAGTTGCCTGCCAACCAATTGGAAGGTTGCGTTTCATAGCGTTGTACTTTACTCACTTACTTAAGGTGACGCTACAAATTGTGGCTCTCCTCGACCTTGTTTAATATGCCCCTTCAGACTGCCTTTGCTTCTGACTTCCTCTGGTTTGGCTTTGAAGACTTAACGAGCTAAATCATTGATGTCCTTAGCCTCTGCATGATCCAGCCATTGGATACTAGTTTTTCTAACTTAGAATCATCGTTGCATCTTCTTCACCGTATGTTTTCCCCTCCGTTAACACAAAGAGCCATAAATCTGTTGCAAGATAGGTGAGTTAGCTTGTCTAAACCCTCGTCAAGGGATTCAGATGAGTTGGTGTATGTTCTTGACTAGGTCATCTCCCGGCGTGTTTAAGCGTTTTACTTTTGGCCTCGAGTGTTGTACCTTTTCTCGTGGGCTCGGTCTGAAGCCAGTAGTCTCAAGTTTTTTAGCTCAAGTCGATAAAGATCTGCTTTCACTTGATCACAACGCAACGAATAAGGTTCACCTAAATTGGTTTCTGCTCCTCTGGATCTCCTCTACCACCCACCGCTGTTGATGATGTTTTGTTCTTCTTCCTGGGCAATAGTATTTCTATACTAACTTCTTTCAGTTTAGAGGCTGGCGTTACTCTCTTCTATAAGGCTTCTCTTAGTTTAAGGAATTTCTGCAGGATGAATACTTACTTACTCCATCAATTAAAAAAAAAAAAAAAAAGGCCTTGCTAAGTATGCCCCTCCAGTCAGCTCGATCTCTAGCCTGCCGTCTCCAATTTTGCACTTCAAGTTTTCGGAGGTCTGTATCTATACCTAGTCGCTCCATCAGAAATGAGGGGTACCTTGGCTTCTGACTCCCTCTGGTTTGGCGTTGAAGACTTTACAAGCTGGAGCGTCGTTGTATATTCGCTCTACATGGCCCAGCCATCATAGTCGTTGAATTCGAATTTTTCTAGCTTGGCTTATGTCGCTGTACAGCACGTATAGTACGTCGTTGTATTTCTTTTCTCTCGAAGACTCCAAGTGACTTTTCATACGATTGGGAGAGAGTCCATGATTCTGTACCGTATAGAAGGACCGAGATGATGAGTGCTCTATACAGTGTCTCCTTGTTTCTTATCGGTCTGGCTTTTTTCCTCAATTGCTTATTCAGCCAAAAAAAAAAAAAAAAAACAGCGATTAGCAAGAGTTTGATGTTGATGCCTGTATTTGCAGCAGTGTCCAGGCAGACAAATTCACTGACTGCCTCGAAGTTATACCTATCAATAGTCACGTTCTGGCCAAGTCTGTGGTGACTTTTATTGATGAAATCATATACTTCGTCTTGTCCTCATTTGTTTTCAGTCTCCATTCTGCTGACTCCATACGTCCATAGTAGTGATGATGGCACCGCACCGGTTACAACTCGCTTTCCTTTCACGTAAAACCCAAGTAATTGTGTCGATTTATTAAAGATGGTGCCCGATGTGCTGGCATGGGTGTTTGGTATGAAATTTTCCAGCACAATGTTAAAACAGCTGTATGACAGTGCGTCACCTTGTCTTAGCCCTCTGGTGTTTTCGAAAGCTTCAATAGAGTCGCTACCAACTTTGATGGAACAGCTAGCATTTTCCAACGTCATCTTGATAAGGCGTATCAGCTAAGCAGGGATTCTAAAGTTGGACATTGCACGAGTTCAACTCTCTTAACATTATCGTAGGCTGCTTTAAAATCAACGAACAGGTGGTGTATATCGATGTTATATTTTTGGGTTTTCTCCAGGATCTGGCGTAATGTAAAAATTTGGCGATCGTAGATTTTTCAGGTCTGAAGCCGCATTGGTAAGGACCTATAAGTACATCAGCAAACGGCTTGAGACGTTCACATAAAACGCTCGACAGAATCTTATAGGCGATGTTTAAAAGACTTATGCCTATATAGTTGGCCCAGAAAATACAGTCTCTTTTTTTTTGTGGATCGGGCAGATGGTACTGAGATTCCACTGATCGGGCATACTTTCCTCCGACCAGATGAGTTGATGTATGCTCCTGACCATGTCATCTACAGTGTGGTTAAAAAGTTCCTCTTGTAGACCATCGGATCCATCAGCTTTGCTCATATTTAGTCTGGTGATGGCTACTTTGATTTCATTTTGGTCGGGTGGGCTTAGCTCATGGTCGTCATCTAGATTGACTGGTACAAGTTGACACAGAGAGCTGTAAATATGTTGCATGGTAGGTGCGTCAACTTGTCTAAACACTCTGTTGGTGTCGAGGGATTCAGATGAGTTGGTGTATGTTATTGACCAAGTCTTTTCCGTGGGCTCGGTCAGTTTTAAGTTTCGTAACTCAAGTCGATAGACATCTGCTTTCACTTGATCACTCCACAAACAATAAGGTCTACCTACATTGGTTTCTACTCCTCTGGATCTCCTGTTCGAGCTTCTGTTGATGTTTTTTTCTTAATTATGGTTGTGAAAAGACTTACACGTGGTGCTGGTGGCTTGTTGGCATCTCTACCACTGACCTTCTAGGTTTGAGGTCAAGAAATGCAGCATTGGCAATAGAGCTGCTCATCACCATTTTATCCCCGCTTCAATCCAATCGATTATTTATATCCTCTTTGCACTTTAAACGTTCCTACTAATTCTAAAAACAAGGGTAACTCTTCAAAGATTGCACAAAAGTTTCAAATAAGATGTACCATACACAAATGCAATATAGACCCTTTCTGGCCTTTCAAGAGCTTAGCTCGCTTTATGGTCAACCAAGAAGAATCTAAGAATCTATTGTCTTCCCTTGCTTGTCTTTAAACATCATGTCTTGTTAAAGCATTATTTGTTAAGCTTTGATATTAAGTCACAGAAACTCATACTCTTTAATTTTTTGTGTGTGTCTACTTAGAATTCAAGAAGAACGTGAGGAGCGCCACAAATACAAACATATTGCACGTCAAACAGTCGTCAATGTTGAAACGGATAATACAAAAGAAGCCAATGATGTAGGCTCATTCGATAACGGTGATCCAAACACAACAAATCTTTATTTAGGAAACCTTAGTCCCAAGATATCAGAACAGCAACTGATGGAGCTTTTTGGTCGGTACGGGCCACTAGCAAGCATCAAAATAATGTGGCCCCGTTCAGAGGAGGAGAAATCTCGAGGCAGAAATTGTGGATTTGTTGCTTATATGAGCCGCAAAGACGCAGAACGTGCATTAAAGACCTTACACGGACGAGATATTATGGGATATGAAATGAGACTTGGTTGGGGAAAAGCTGTTCCAATTTTAAATCAACCCATATTCATTCCACCGACAATGCTCGAGCTTACCCTGCCACCACCGCCTTCGGGATTGCCATTCAATGCACAACCATCGCCAAATGAAACTCTAACTTTACCTCGTGGCAATTATAAGGAATATTCAGATGATCCAGATAAGACGGAATGCATGAAATCGGTTTGATTTTGAAATTTAATCTGTGTACCTTAATCAATCATTGAAATCCTTACAGATCCTATATAATGCAATTGTGAAGGTCTTCATTCCAACAGAAAAGTATGTGTGTTGTGTAGCCTAGAGGAGTTCTTATTTTTTTGATTAAAAACATTTCTTACAGGACTGTTCTGTGTGTCATTCACCGAATGATAGAGTTCGTTATACGAGAAGGACCCATGTTTGAGGCGCTGGTTATGAGCCGAGAAATGGAAAATCCTCTTTTTACCTTTTTGTTTGATAACGAAAGTCCTGCTCACATTTATTACCGATGGAAGCTGTTTTCTTTGTTGCAAGGCGATACTCCAGGCGAATGGCGAGAGAATGAATTTCGTATGTTCAAAGGTGGTCCGATATGGAAGCCTCCGTTGGCGAATTTCTACACACAGGGTATGCCGGACGAGCTGGTTGTAGACGACGAAGCTCCTGAGCCAAACAAAGGTGCTCTGTCGACCGCGTAAGTTTTAGTATAACTTTTGGCTTTGAAAGTATTTTTTCAACTCAAATCTTATTTCCACAGACAACGTGATCGGCTTGAAGATTTAATTCGTCATTTGACACCTGAAAGATCAAAGATCGGTGATGTTATGATATTTTGCATTGAGCATGCTGAGGCAGCAGATGAAATTTGCGAGTGCATTGCGGAATCACTTGCCAACTTGGAAACAATTTGCTCAAAGAAAATTGCTAGACTTTATCTGTTTTCCGATTTGCTGCATAATTGTACGGTGAAGGTGTCAAATGCCAGCTTCTTCAGAAAAGCGTAAGTAATGTCAACTTTTATAATTACACAAATAACTCTTCATTATTATTTGTATTCGTTTGTGGGGTCTTTTGATCAAACACTGACCAAGTTTGGCTTAGATGCAAATTGAATGGAAATAGATTCAGCGAGTAAGGTTATAAACTTACTTACTTACTTTAGGTGGCGCATACCAATAAACCCGCCAGTTAAGCCGGTCTCTAAAAAAAACCGCTGGTATTCACATGCGAGTTGCGTACCATGATAGCGCTCCTCCTTGTCTGAAGCTCTTATCCACCAATAGAGGCAGTGATTTCCTTGCCAACTTTGACGGAGTAGCGCAACGCCAGCTTTCCATTATCATCGCGTCAGTTGAACGAGCTTGGCAAGATGCCAAGTAATGACATGGCCCTGTACAGCTGGTCTCGATCTGGATTTCTTGGTTCTTTTCTTAAATCTGTCGAAGTGTGAATATTTTTGTGAATAGGGCACACGATGTTGAGGTTTCCTATACGTCAGGCCTGCTTTCATTCGACCAGATTGTACAGAAACAGATGAGTTGGTGTATGCTTCTTACCAAGTCATCTCCCGCTGCTTTGAAGAATTTAACCAGAAGGTCATCTGCTCCAGCAGCCTTGTTGGACTTTAAAATAGATGTCGCTCCCCGAACTTCTACTTAGTCGGTTGAACGGAAGTTTTGTTCTTCATCATCCAAATCGAATATATTATTCTGCCTGACAGCGATAAGTTGGTTGTCTTCGCTCCGGCAGGCTTCCGCTCAGGCTATGTACCCCTTTTACAAATGCTTTACCCCTTGGTAGGACTTCTGAGCATTGCTTCTGACGTAGAACCACTCGTTTTTCCAGTTCTGGCCTGCAGCATAGCCAAACTTCGTTTTCGGCCATGTGTTCTAGCCTGCACTAATCATCGAACCAGGTATTTCGTTGCGGTCGCCTAGTGAAAAAAAAATTTTTGATGGCGTGTTTGCAATTTTACCACTGGGTTTGGTGCAGGCGCCAGGCTTACCGAGAGTTAAGAAGCGACATGGTTGGCAAAGGTTAATACAATGATCTGGGAAACCCTGACTGAGTCTCCTATAAAAATGACTTAACATAGATCAATAACAAAGTCAAGCTATTGTCTCTGCTTCCGAACTGCGTTTCTTATCTTAAACAAAAGAAACATTCACAGCCGCGTCTTGATACCTCACTGATCTTGAAAATTTCGACGAATGTCAGTCTTTCTTGTCGTTATGACTACAAATCGCTAGACAAAAATGTGCTTTCCAAGGACATAGACGAGTCCTTTGCAGTGAATTCGATTTGCTTGCTTATTTCCTCTGCCCCCTCTAGTGAGCGCAATCAATCTTTTAAAGCGAGACAAAATCGATTCCTTAAAATCCCGTGATTTAAAACGATATGCCATTTAAACATCCATCTTTTAATTTGTTAAACATAATTTTTGCGTTAAGCTTACACTGCTTATAACTTTAATTTTGTTTATTTTTTTTTAAGCGTGGAGAAACAGCTTGTGGAAGTTTTTGAGAATCTGCACAACTACTACACCAGCATGGATAGTCGTCTGCAGGGTGAAGGATTCAAGGCTCGTGTGTTAAAAGTTGTACGTGCATGGGAAGAATGGACAATTTATGAAAAAGACTTTTTAGGAAAACTGAAAGCAATCTTTCTGGGTCGTCCTCCGGTAAGTTATAAAAAAAATAATTAAATAAATCAAAACCTAAACAATGGATATGATCATCATTACAGCCAGAACAAGAAAAGAAAGATGCAGAAGATCCAGACATTGATGGAGCACCAATGTCAGGTGATGAGAAAGACGATGAAGATCTTAATGGAGTACCATTGGATGGTGCAGCTCTTCTAAAGGGTGCCTTAATGCGTGCATTACCCGAAAGTATACCATTACAAAAAGATACCCCTACCATGAAGCACAATGAAAGTACCTGCGACGAAGACTACGATGATGATATTGATGGAATCCCCAGTAAGATTTTTTTTGTAGAAATTAGCAAAATACAATATATTTGAATTTTTGTTTTAAAGTGGATGACATTGATGGAATTCCACTTGACAAAATGGGAGATTCTCCGAGGAAGGGTGGTGCCTTTATACCCTCGAAATGGGAAACAATCGATCCGGAACAAGTAGAAGCTCAAGCAATTACCACAAGTAAGTGGGATACATTGGAACCAGTAGCACCAGAGCCACCAAAATTCTATGACAGCAACGATAGCTCAGATGGTGAAAATGCAGAAGCAACTAGGGATTTCAGTGAGGATAGGCGTAGCAAACTGCGTGAGATTGAAGTTAAAGCTATGCAATACCAAGACGAACTGGAGAGTGGCAAACGAGATTGTCGCTCTGGTTGGACAATAGCACAACAGGTTGAACACTATCGAAAACGATTGCTCAAGAAGGTAACTTATAATGAGTTCACCGTTTGTTTATGTATTTTTTGTAAAAAAAAAACTATATTTTTTCCTGTAGGGTTTGCAAAAAGAAGAAATGACAGATTCTCCGTCTTCATTTCTTCGTAAAGATGCCTCGCGAAATAGTCCTAGTCCAAGTGGATCGTAAGTTTGAAGAAAAAAAAATATTTTATCGTAAAACAAACTGATTTATTTTATTCTTATTATTTTTAGAACGAAAAAGTTACGCCACACAAAACGTTCACCATCGCCACAACATTCATCACGTCCCAGTCCAGAAAAGAGAAGCAAACGTCGATCGCGGTCACCATACAGTAAACGTGAATCATCACCACCAACTCGCCACTCAAAACAAAAGCGCAATCGTTCGCGCAGCCCCTCGGACTCACCCAAGCGACACCAAGATAGAACTCCGTTTGTATCTAAATCATCAAAATACGATGATAGTCCGCCACAAAAATCCAAAAGGTAAAAAGAAGAGTTGCAAATTAACGACTCGCGTTTGACATTTTATTATCAAATTTATTATTAAACTCTAGATCTCCATCTCTTAGTCGTACATCCCCGTCTTCGAGGTCTAGACGTAGCCCAACAAAATCATCATCCAAAAATGATGCTTCCCCAAAGTACACTAGCAGTAGATCACCTTCCTCTCGACACCGTAGCGATAAACACAAACATAAGCATAAGCATTAATTTCCATCCATATCAGCACCTTCATATTTTTCTAGCTCATAGTTCATAGTGTAATTGTTTTCCTTTTTTTTTTCTTTTTTTTTTTTGTATTATTATTTTATACATTGGTAATTTTGTATAAAAAACAACAACAACTTAAAATTCAGGACTATTCATACAATTAAACAATAGGATACATGTTTTAAGTCAATATTATTGTTTGTAAGATTTATTAAACCGAGACGATACGCTGTCGAAATGTATCATACGATCTTGATATATTCGCCAAAAAAAAAAAAAAAAAAAAACGACACAATCATATTTATAATAAAGACATCCTTTTAATCTACTGAAAACAAAAAGCTGTTCTTATTAATTAAAGATTAGATAATGGCAGTTAAGAGCCATCGTGGAGTTTCAACTTATCAAATCGAATTTCTTCAGTCCACCGTTGATTGACCTAATTTGTATTTTGGAAAGTTAACATATGAACTTGAAAAAAAGAGGACAAAACTGACCCTTCAACTCAACTTTTTTTAAATAATAATAATAGTAATGGGGTATTAGAAGTCGTGTGGAGTTTAATGCGTCGAAAACTCAATGCTGTCTTCTGTCGTTAAAGCTTAACATTCCCCCTATGCCATTATCCATGAATGGTACTTGTATCGAGGAAGCCAACAAGCTCTTAGTACTAGGTATGTGTATCAGTGACAACCTTCGTTGGAACGACCATATACTTGAGATTGCCAAGAATGCTGCAAAATGCTTAGGCTTCCTTAATAAATGCAAGAAGTTTTTCACCCCTTCTGATCAGGCTACAATTTACAAGGCGTTTATACGCCCTAAACTCGAGTATAACTCCCATCTCTGGGCAGGTGCTTCTCAAACTTTTCTTCACCTGCTCGACAGAGTTCAGAAAAAGGCGTTAAAATTGATAGGAGAGAGAAACATTATGGAAACATTTCCGTCACTCGAACATCGTCGAAATGTCTCGTCTTTCCTTATTTTACAGATTCTTTTACAAAAAATGCTCACTCGAGGTAGCCAGCTGCGTTCCAACCCTTAAACATTTCCCCCGTAATACTCGTCTTGCTAGGAACGCTCATCAATTTACACTCGAGCCCAATTTCGGACGTAGCGTGAAATATAGAGATTCTTTCTTTAGTCGTACAACACGAATGTGGAATGAATTGCCTGGCGCAATTTTCCCTTGCCATTTTGATCTTCAAACATTCAAGACCAATGTTCATAGACACCTCCTTTCCCTTCCTTCCTAATTTCCTATCGCTCGAGCTGTGACTAATCATTAAAAGGGCTATTCAACCCCTTGAAAAAAAAAAAATGCTTTCGCCCTGATCTTGGCCTATGAGAAAACATGGGTTTCTTCACCTCTGTGCTCAATGTTCCTTGTTTCAACTTATCGATCGGTTCTTATCATGCTTAGGCGAAAAATTACATCACATTAAAAAAGAGTATTCGGATAGGCCGGATATCTTCCCTTAGCTCTATTTCATCGAGTTGGTGTTTTTTGTTGCAAGGGCAAACCTGTTGAGACTACATTTCATGAAGTCATGGGCACAATTTCCCTGTTACCCAGTTGAAATGAATATGCTTGAAGCAGGACTTTTAAAGTTTAAAGCTAAAAGTTAGAACTAGTAAGACTTTACCTTAGATATGGTGTCTTTTAGCTTCTGGCTGGCTGCATCTAAGCGGGGTTAAAGTCGTGGAATAGTAATGTAAAGTCCTACAAACAGCACTTAGGGCAGCTGCGAACTTAACATCAACTCGATGAAGACAGTACTAGGCAAATTATCTTGGGAATTAAACGAGAAAGAAAATCATCGTAGTGTAATCAAGGGTACAATGAATACCTAGCCCGAATAAAGCCGACCATGTTGTACTCATTTCTGGTCTAGTGGTCAGCGTTACAAAATTTGTAAGATATCTTAACCATTCTAGAATTCAGAGGCTTGTATTTGTGCACTACATCACAAGCCCCACTCGATCTTTTGACGAAAGATGAGAGATGGCGGCCAAAAATGCATTGCGACTTAAGATAAGTGTGCTTAAAGTAGGACAGGGCTGAATGGCCCAGGATAATAATGAGCTTCGCTGAAATAATTAATAAAAATAAACAGAGTCAAATGGTAACCCTATTATTTATGCCAGGGGAAGAAAGTACGAAATATTTGTGTTTGTTGGCATTATTTCCATTTAAAGTGACCGATAAAGCCTGCTTAGAAATTTGGTTTAAATGGAATTCATCCCCGGAAAATTAAATACAGGTTCTTTTAATATTCTACAAATATGCCGATGAATAAAAGTGAAGAGTATTTTGTCCAACGCATTAACGTATTTTGAACCTTTGAAGAGATATTAAATTTTGTCGTCTTCTATCTATACCCCAAGTTACAGCACACTACTTACTTTATAGCCTATTTTCTTCGAACATGGTATTTAAGATTTTTGGGGAATGCCTGGGGGAGGAGTGGATGCATTATTGGGTACAAAAAATGTTATAAAATTGAAAACAGCTCAAGATGCAGCCAAGGCCCAATGATTCAACGTTTCAGCCAACTACCATAACAGAGATAAATTTCATCGTGCCAAGATTGACACTTTAAAGATTTATCACTTTTTCACAAGGAGCAGTATCTTGGAAACAAATTTAGGCAATATAAGGGATTGAACCAGGAATAAATTTTACAAAACTGAAGTTTTAAATTCAAAGCTTTCAAACATTTTATTTTTCCAAACATGTTCTTTAAGACGAGAACGTTATTTTTTTTTAAATTTAAAATTTTGAATGCAATCCATAAAAAAATGATAAGACTTTATATATATAAAAAAGGATACAAACTGAATGGAGGGGGAGGTGGAGAGGTGAAATGTTTTTTTTAAATGAAAATGAAATTATCATAATATGCGTTCAGTTCAGCTGGCAAACTTCTCGAATTACTATCACAAGTCAATAAATCCGATCCCAATTTGTGAGGAATCTTCAATCAATGTTGCCTCTTTAGTTGTTGGTGTCGATCTCTGTGTCATGATTGTAAACTTCCATGATTTCTTCGAGAATCTCCCAGTGTTTCTCTTTGCTTAGTCCGGTAACAAATACCTAATTAATTAATCGTTAAGACAAAATGATATTCATAATTGCATGGGATCAAACTTACATTGTACCAAGCCGAGTTATCATCTGACTCGCCAGTAAGAGGTACTTGTACTCCGTAGGTTTGCAAAGCTAATGATAGACAACAAATAGCAATGTGCGATGGATTGTGATTAAGAACCTTGGGATTGTGATGAAAGTCCTGCAAAGAAGAAATGTGTTTTTTTTTATATTTTAATGAGAGTTAAAAAATAAAAAACTTACTTGTAAAAATGCAGCGGCAGTCTTCGCAATAGGAATGGAAGACCATGTGGTAGCTCCCAACCAGTCTTTAAGGGACTTCATAAAATACAAAAGGAACTGCAATGTTTAGTTAAAAAAAAATTATATTAAAACAATAATCCTTTATTAAATAGATGAGTAGGTATTCCCCAACTACAAGTCTTATGTGGGCTCGGTATGGGTTTTAAATGATGATAAGACAAATTATAGGTTGTCATCAGAAGTAATAAGTATGTACATCATCAGCAGAGACTCGGACAGTACGTCGATTATTTTACTTTGAAATAGTAAAGGATTTCATAATTTTGGTTCCCACTATTACTCCTAAAATAACATCAGTGCTGGGAAAGATAGAACTATCACTCTAGGCAAACTCGGTTTCTGTGGGTTAAAAAGCATCTTAATAGTGAAGCGCTTTCTTAAAGCTCCACGCTCAAGGAGATGTTATACAAGACATATCTAGTCATGCCGTTTGTATGAATATAATCCGAAAGGGGCTTTCTTCGGGTGATATTCCGAATGAAGAGAAGATTCAACCACTAACTTAACGGGCTATACAGAAAGCTGCCAGTTGGAGAGCGACCTCAACCAACATGGTTTGAGCAACTATAGGTAACTGGCCAGGCATAGGACTCGCTGGAGAGATACTTTTGGTTAAGGCCGTGGTTCACAATGGACTTTAAGCTAAGAATTGACACTTCTTCAGCGACATTCAATACAGACTTAGTTGTTTGCAAGACGAATCATCTAGTTGTGAGACAAGGTTTTGAGTGTACAACGCCAAATAACTAAAAATAGATTTCCCAACAGACAGGAGTCCCATAAGAAGTTCAATAATCAATCATCATAAAATCATACTTTATGTGGATGTTCAATGTTCAAATCGAACTTCAATGTCCGAGCAATGAGCAGTTCAGCTTGGACAATAGCATCTCGCATGGACCAGTATTCATCGCCTAGATCAAGAGGTGCAGTGCCCCTGTTTAGTGTGCTGTACGATACATTGATGACATCACGAATCTTAACAGGATCATCCTTGATTTTCCCAGCCAAGTACAAGCAGCTTGATGCAATCAACTGCAAGTAGATTTAATAAAGGTTTCTATAAGATTTAATAGTAAATTTTAAGACAACATACATATTGGTCATAATCACTCCTTTGGACCTCATTAAAGAAACGATGAAATATGACAGCGGCTGTAGCAGAAGTCAGTGGTTTCATGGACAGTTTAATGGAGCATTCGAAGAGGAAACGTGGAACAACACCAGGACCATCTTTTTTTCTAAAAAAAAAAAATATTATAAGTTTTTTTTTTTGTTGGAGAAAGAAGTAGGCAATTTGAGCTTACCTGTACTCCGTTTGGATGGCTTTGGAAGAGTTTGACAAATTTTCAGATCTCTGCTGAATGGACATAACATCAACAATGTTCTTCATCATTATCTTTAAAGAAAACAAACAAAATCTTTGCTATAAAATAAATTATGCTTGGCAATAAAACTGGTTCGGTTTAATGTTAAAAATAAAACAATAAGGAAATTAGAAAGTTTCTTGACACCGTCGTCACGTCATCATGTTGTGGTTCGAATGCCGCAAGCAATGATTTTTACCTCAACAAATTGAATGTTCCTTTTATTTTATTAAAAAAAAAATTAGCGAACAAATAAATGGACCCGGTCGGAAAAATGTCTGAAATATTCGAAGAGGTTCAAGTTTTTAGTAATTCGCGTGAGGGTATTTTTAGTCCAAGAGACGCCGGATCTTTTAATGACCGAAAATAAAAGTATCACTGAATGTTATTTTGTATGAAGGATTGATATTTTATGTCGATTTATTTCAATTAAAAGCAACAAAATATATAAATCAATTCACAATTCACTGCGAAATCTTTGCAACCGACAACCAGCATGTGTAAATCCTTTTGTATGTTTTTATATGATTGAATTCAATTGAATTTAATTGAATCTTGAATGTAATGACAGAAACATAAAGTACAAAATGGTACTGCCAAAGCCAAGTCGACGTTTCATTGAAAAGTGCTGCCAATTAACAATTTAAAATAGTACATTATATAAAAAAGAGTACTTATTTGTTACTGAGAAGCATATTGTCGAAACCACAGACCATAAACAGACAGCCAACTCGTACTCCTCTTGCCTGAAACACCCTCGAAATATTTTTTCCTGTCCGTGAATACGTGTACATCTCTTACTGTGCGTTTTGTGGTGGCAACCATCCCTGAGTATGCCATTTATTTTTTAGGTGTTTTTGCTAAATGGGTTTTAAAGCAAGGGAGAGCGTCACACTCTCAAAATAAATGGTATATCAGCTGATTTTTAGCTTGGTGGCAAAAAGAGAGACCATATGGTGAGTTGACGGTCTGTATCTTCTTGGTCCGTGGTCGAAACACTTATAATATTAGGTCTGTTTGATGTTCCCTGCCCCAGAGCCAAAGAGGATATATACATAGAGTCCAATCTTTCCTACGTTCCATCCTCCTCTGCTAAAATTTTCGTGGTCTCTTTCCTATTGTATTCATTGTCCATGTGAAACAACGACAAGAAACGATGAGGTAAGTAGTATAAGGTGTGAACGCACACATGTTTAACAAAAAGAACAATATGACAGCTGTAGCACACACACATGTTTAACAAAAAGAACAATATGACAGCTGTGGCTTGTAGGCAAAATCAAAACAAGGCACAAGATTGGACTCTATGTATATATATCCTCTTTGCCCAGAGCGCACTAGTCAATTGTCAAATAACTGTAGGTATAATTGCTCGGGTTTTGATTTAACATCAATTAACAGTGCAATATATTCAATTTTTTGACATTTCTATCATATGAATTTACAGGGTATTATGGATTTTATATAAAATGCTGGTAAGTAACTTTTGTTGCCAGGAGCTTCGATTTAATGTTTGTAAAGTTTCTCAACAGTGTAATGGTGGATTAAAATGTTTCAGCGTCTGCAAGAAAAAGGGATGCAATTTATACAGGGTGATCGGTGTAAGGTGCATCAAAAAAGCTTAATTGAGAAGGTTGGGTTAAGACAAAACAAAAATCGTATGCGAGCGGGAAGTCCATTTCCCTCCGTTTAGCTGGGTGGTGCAATTTTATAAAAAAATATGTTTGTCTTTGATGTCGGTTTACGAACGATAATTTTACGTGATAACCAGTTTAAAAAACAATTCACGTGTAGGATGTGAGCTGCCTCTGTGGAATGGAAGAGAGATAGATGCGTAACAAGCTGAATGCTAGGCGTTATCGCTTGCACGGCTCGGCTCAGGCGGAACGTGAAAATTGTTCGTGCGTGCAGCTGAAGTTCATCGATCATGTCAAACATGACTTAAATTGGAAAAAAATATTTAAAAAAATAACAGTAATTCCTACAATTTAAAGCCATACCTTTTTGTTAAGCCAGAAACCTCTTTTTTTATTGCATTTTTAAATAAAGTTATTCTTGTAAAATACTTTTCAAAAATTAACTTTCAAACTTAAAATTAAAAAAAAAATTAAAAGTAATTTTATTTCAAGACTTTACGTATTCAAGTTGTATTTTTGTTGTTAAAATATATTGCTTTAAAGTCCAATACTGATAACCGACAACATAATTATGTTTGCATACAAATATATCATTTTAATTTGCGTGTCAAAGTCATCGAACGAATCTTTACGCAGAATAACAGTCATACAATACAGACTAGCGATCGAAGTTTGGTTTTCTCTTTTATATTATGTTTTCATTAGGCAAATGAGGTTATTTCGTAACAAATTTTCAAATGCTATTCCAAATTATTTTATTTCTTAAACACAATCGAGTTTCAAATTTATCTCATTTTCTCCTGATTTGGAGCAAATTAGGAAAAACAAAATCGAATTTCAATTCTGTTTGTGATCGTGTCTAGTGAAAAATTACAATTAAGAAAAAATCCAAGGCAACGGCAGTAGTAAAAAAAAAAAACAAGAAGAAAGAATAAAAAAGAAGTAAGAGAGAGAAAAAGAACGAAGATAGCCTCTGGTGTCAAACGAAATTAGCAAACTCAAATGAAAACACTTTTTCTTCTAGTTTCGAAATTAGCTAATTTCAATGAAAACGTAGCTGGGCAACAAAATTTCGTACTTCCTTCAAATAGACTCTCTGTTCATTTTCAAGGTGAACACTTAGATAAACAACATTGGGAATTGGGATACCGATAGCGGCTGTGAATTCAGAAGCTTAAAATACACAAAACAGCCTACTAAGAAGACTTTACCAACAGATTTCTTAGTAATTTGATTTCTTAAAATTTGACAAAATGCACTATAAAAATGAATTTAATAATTTTACTACGTCTATAACCTTCACGAAAGTGCAAGCAATAAGTTGACAAAGTTTAATGTTTCTCAATACTTTGTTGGTTATATTAAATATTAAAAACAAAACACAATTTGATGAATAAAATTCTTGTCTTGTTTTATTTAATTCTCATAATGAAATATTTCATAATGGATTTCTTAATTTTACATGCGGTATTTCGAAGAAATTTAGAATTTTATCTCATACCATACATCTGTATTCAAAATCTAATAAAGGACTTATAATATTATTACACATATATAATTTATTACACTGATTGGGTACTGGGTAATTCTAATTTAATTATGTAAAATTGTTATGTTTATCAAACATTTTTATTTTGGTTGAGCACAATATATCATAATATTAGATTAGGTAGGTAGGTACAAAATCAATAAAATTGGAAAACAATATGATGATCGATCTTTGTTTTGGTTTTAATTAAATGATAGCATATTGAAGGTTTATTGAAACGGTCTTAGGTTCGAGCAAAAAAAAAAAGAAAAACTAAACAACATTTATCAACAACATAAATAACAAATAAATATTAAATAATAATATAACGTCAGTCATTTATTTAAAATAACAATATTCAATAAATCTTAAATTGGACTATTTTTACTTTTGCTTTTCTTCTATCCAAAGTGCACGTCATGACATATTTAATTCAAACTTCGTAATTGTTTGAAAAAAGCTTTAAAGTTTTGTATTTTTGAAATACATAAACGAGAAATCATAAAGTTTATTAAAAATGTACGAGAATGTATACTTTGAAATAATGTAATGTAATGTATTATTAACAAGCTAGTTTTCATCGTGTCCAATGATTTCAATGTCATCTGCTAAAGGACTCTCCACTTCGCTTGACGGGGTCTTATCATGATGGTTTGCGTCTCCTGCATTGAGATTGATCAAGGATAATGTCATTTTACTACTTAGCACAACCTGAAAATCATTTAAAAAAGGATTTTTATTCAATTTTGCAAAAGGTTATTCTTTTCTATAAGGTTACAGCTGGTTCTTCCGGAGATCCATTGAGATCCTTATCAAAAACTTCTTCTGTTCGAGTTTCTGAATCTGAAACTAGGATTTGAGAGTCATGCCCTAATGAACCCTCCAGGTATATAGACTGGGGGACCGGGGGATCTTCAAGCTTTTCGCTGGACTGGAAGTAATTTAAAATGCATATTATGATGTACTATATTTATTTTTAAGTTCAAAAAACATTTTACAAAAGCGTTAAAGGAAGTATTTTTAAGTGAGTTAGTGCAACAAAATCAAAAAATCTGGGTTTATTTCAAAAGTTTCAATATCTCGTTATAATACCTTAACAACAGCGAACTTCCTAAATATTTTCAAATGCTTGTGTGTACGGCGTATGAGTGATTTTTTTGAAACGGTTTTCAATTTCGAAACATTAAGCGAGAGTTATGGATTCGATAAAAACTATACGAGAGCCCGACAACAATAAAACATGTTATTTTAAAGATAGGTTTTCAAAACTGTGTCGTATCATCTTTGTCACGTCCCACTAAATCTATTTCTCCAAACAACATAAACTGTCTTATTTTATCAAAAAACCCCTTTTTGTTGAAGTTAGTAATACAAGCTTTTTACAACAACTTCTTGTGTAAGTTAAAAGTCCTACTGCCTAATTGAACATATGAGATTTATAAATCTGGGCTGTCGGAAGTACAGACAAAAATGAGTAAATTTGTTCCACACACTTTACCGTAGTTTTTGTGTGGTTCGAAAAACAAGCCTTTGTTTTAAATGTTGTATGTTCGTAGCTTATAGTTCTGTATAAGTTTTTAAATAACTTAAATATGAATATATGAAATTTTGTTATTAAATTGGTTTTATCCTTATTAAAAACTTATTCTGATTTGAAGTGCCCTAACTTCAAATACAGTAATCCACGCTTAATTGCACCGACCATTTCTTTTAAAAATGAGACCCAGCTCATTTAAAGAAAACATGAACAAATTTTTCAATTCAATTAAAGCGTCAACTGAGGAGCAAAAATTCCAAAATTTGCACGTAATTATTTTAATACACTTAAAAAAAAACACACATTGGTATATTCTGTATGAATCATAAAGGGAGATATATTATAATGTAAATAAAGAAACTAATGTTCAGGTTCGAATTTCTGGAAGATTCGAACTTCCGAAAGTTTTAATTTGTGTGCGTCCGCTGTATTATCATCATCTAAGCACATAATTAAGAGACAATGTCCTACAATATGTAATACCATATGTAGTAAAAAACACGGCTACAATTGGAATTGTCACTGTCGTTTGAAAACAAGTTGAAGTTCAAGTTATCTTAACTACATTGGAAGCTACTGCCACCCCATTGTATTCAAACAGAGTTCAGACCTCAGAATATCTGTCAAATCCGTTGCGTTGACATATTCAACTGACAGCTCGATTGAATACTTGTGGTCTTATGTGAATTAGACAGAGAATGGGAACGGAAATTAACCGCCATTTTTTAATGTATTTGTTTTGTAAAGTACAAGTGTTAAATTAATCTATGAAGCAAGTGGCATTCCACCTGGGGCTACTATTAATGTAAGTTTCTTAACAAACAAACAATCTATTTTGAAAACACACTGTGTTAGTTTTTTGTATTTAAGCTGAATTCAAAACGACTTGTCAGTCACTATCGCAACTTACATGTTCGGGATGTGAGAAAAAAACTGGCGTGGAAGGACGACCGTTCCACTTTTGGCCACCTTCACAACTAGCTGTTACCTCCATACCAAGCACCTTAACAAATTCAAAAATATAAAAATAAAATAAAAACAATTTAAAAAATAAAATTTAAAATAAAACATTATCAAGACTATTGATAATAAATTTAGTAGATAAAAAATTCAATTCAGTACTCACCGCCACTGATCTATCAACGCTACCGTCTCTCTTTTTACGTTCAAGAATTTCATGTTTGGAATTTGCAATCTCATCTAAATGTTTTTCACCTACAGAATTAAGATCTCCACTTTCAGTAATATTTGTCTGTCCATTTGAAATATTTTCACTACTCGATGTCATCGTTTTGTCGTTTGTTTCCTGTTTACATTATTTAAGAAATAATAAAATACACTTGTATAAGTTAAGGGTTAAAATAATTAAAATTTAGAGTCATGGTGAAATTCTCTTTGAATGATGACGATGTTTAAAAAACATTTTTTCCATCATTTCAAATGAATTTTGATTCCACCAAATCAAAAAATTGCATGCAAAACTCTTAAAAAAAAACAAAAATCATACAAAAATTAAAGAAAACACATATTTTTTTAAGTTTATAAAGCAGAAAATTATGGTTTGTATAGTATGTAATGTAGGTATATAGTTGGAGTAGAAAAATGTGTGTTTTAAGATGTTTATTGTATCGCAGAGGGTGCATATTGTTAGTAAGATTTGCATATTTTGTGATTAAAAGTTTTAATTGAAAGACACACACAATATAAGAAAAATGAAGACGCAGTTAAAAATAGTAGCTGTTATGTTCAAAAATTGCAATCGCCATTTTGTTTTTGAAATTCCATTGCTAACCTTATTTGAATCTGAAGTCGAATTTTGTTCTCGTACTTTTAATTGCTCGTCGGCAGCATCAATTAAACCTTGAATAGCTGTTACAACTGTATTGTGTGATAATAAGTTATTTATAGAGTAAGTATATTAAGAGACATTACAAAAAGGACAAAATTATAGCAGAAAAACCAAACTAATGCTCATTTGCAGAGATACTAGAGCGCAAAAAAAGTAAAACCAATCTTAGTTTGTGCTAGGAACGCAGAAGTAAAGTAAATTATTTGTTCATTTTTTTTTTTTTTAAATTGTAAATGATTACTTATACACACTTTTTAAAATATGTCCCCTTTTTTTAAATGTTAATATAATAAATCAACATGCTTCAAATTTTGGAGTGCAGTTCAATTTAGTGCTGAAGTGTGATATAAAATACTTTTTTTTTTTTGCTGATTAGAAGAAGAAAGCTTTGGAAATGGTGCACACAATTTATTTTACTGTGCTATAGTAACTTGTGTGCTTATATAGTTTTGGTATAGAAACTATAGTATTATCATGGAGCGGTTATTTCTGTCGCAATCGCTGCATGCTAGGAGGCGCTACTATCTTCTCTGTGTGTCAGACGTTTGTTATTAGCGCACCAGAGGACAACACAGACAAATCATGACACCATGAGAACACTATAGATTCTATATACAATGCTTATATACAAATAAAAACACAATTTAAAAAAAAAAAATTATATGAAATAGGATTTTCTCATGCGATTTATGAGTGGATAAAGGCCATCGCAAGGAACAGAATTGAAAATAATGAAATTTTAATTACTTATTTAAGAAAAGGGATGCCGAAAGTTTGCCGCTTTAAAAAATTCATGGCGAGCATCTTGAGAAATGAAAAATAAGAAGTCAAGAAATTAATCTTTTCTAAGGATGTGAAGATATATTTATTATGTTTGTGTCCTTCTTTCTTCTTTAATTTTCGTTTAAAGATATTTATTTAGCGTGTTTCTTGTTTACTTTTGTTGTTATTAACATGTTTTGTGTTATAAATTTAAATCTTTTTGACCTGTGTTAGTGGTTTTGTTTGTTTTAGTGTTGTTTTTGCAAATACATTATGATATGAACCAAAACAAATAAAATTGCTAACCCAAAATTTAAATTTTAAAATTAAAACTTGAAAAATAAAGAATTATAATAGAAAAGAAAATTAATATTTTGTGCATGATTGCATGATTTTTTTGCAAACACTTCTTTGTCTTTTTATTTGCTAACCTTGGCTTGAAATTGATCAGAATTCATTTCGGCTATTAATTTAGCCATTGCCTTTTCAGTTTCCTCAAGTTTTTTCCTTAATTTTTCAATTTCCATCAATTGTTCAGATTCCTTATTTATTGGATGGTTTGATTTTGTAAGTTGATAGCTGGATGATTGGCCAACGCTTTGCGAGCCGTTAGAAGCAATTACAATGTTAGATGATGGCATATCTCGAAGCCTTTGATCTTGGCAATTAATCCGGCTACAGTGTTCTTGTTGCTGGTTAGATCCTATAAAATTTGTTATACAAAACTTCATAATGCAAGTCAAATATTGGACGAAAATGATATGAAAAGGATACTGCTTCCGTCAAACCAAATAATGTAAAATGTTAAGGTAAAGCTCACTTGAAACCTCGGCAAAGTTAAATATTTATATATTTATGGTTTTGTCAATATAATTGATGATATATAAATATGAAATTGCATATAAAATTGTTGGAGAAATTTGTATGTGTATTTACAAAAAGAATTAGAAAGAAACGTTTGATTTTTAAAAGAGATGAAAAACGCCCTTAGTAGACCAAGACAAAGTATATGGAAACATCTAAATAGGTTGTAAATATTCCTTAAATAGTCGTGCGTTCATGCATATTTTAAAATAACCAATTTTAACCAATTTGCAGAAATAAAAGCTGATTAATAAAAAGTTACAAATTGTAGCTCAAGATAATTTGGTCGTTATCAAACCAGTGCACCTCAAATGAAGTTCCAACTATGGACACAAATATCCTACTCAAATATAATGAGCCTTGGTGTGTAAGATGTTATCTGTGTCCGAGGTATATTTTCCTAATCTTCTAAACAATACCTTTCCAAAGGCTTACAAAGCACCGTATTCTGTTCAATCAAAGATAATATAACAAGTACTTAATGGCAATTTTCATTTCCGTGAGGTTAAAGTTCAAGATCGCATAGAATTTCGGACTGTCCGATCATGTGCCGATCATCTCAAAACCTTGCGAATAATCCTTTAAGAATCATATCATTGGAGTATCAATCACGCTCTACCTCATGTTCATCGACTTCGAAAAGGGTTTCGATCGCATTAATCACAATGTTAACTGAAGATCGGTTGGAGTTGGAGCAAGGACCATCCCTGATAAAATCGTTGTTATTATAAAAGAGTCGTGCAACCAGGTGTTTTGCTTTGCTCAGTGATGCATTTGAGGTGCTTGCTATTGATGATCTTGTGACTACTGCGGCTTGGAATACGGGAGACAATCATTGGATAGTGAGACCCATTTCACAACTTAAGTCATTTTGGACTATGCTAATGACATCTGTTTAATGCCAACCGGCATATGTGTGGTTCAAGAAACGCCAAAAAGACTAAAACAATGCACAAATGAACTGTGGCTTAGGAATGGACAGCAAAAAGTGGATGTTGAAATTACACCAAATCAAGAAGAAGAAGAACTTGCAGCTCATTGTCGCTGCAAGTTCTTCTTCTTCTTGATTCATTTGAGGTTTTCAAGTTCATAATCAATTAAAATTAAACGCTTAACGCTACTCCAAAACTTCTTATATCAAAGCGAAGATAAAATTATATATGTACATTGTACATTGTAAATATTTATCATCAGATACTTAAGTTCATGACGAAGAAAATCGCGCTTACTCAATTGAATAAATAAAATTCAAATATCAGAGTTTGGTTTTTTATAATTTCTTCAAAATTGATACCTTGCCACGTAACCAAAAGAAAACCTAATTAACGAGCGTCTGACTGACGAATTCTTTTTCCCATTTTTATAAAGTAATTTCAATAGTAAATTTTCTAATAAAGGTCAAATGATGTGCAAGGACGTTATATAAAAATTCAAGCAACAAACATGGTAAAGGGTCATCGATACCCTCTTCACTTTAAAATATTTATTTCAAAAGTTTAGAAATGCGGAGAACAAAAATTTACACTAGGATTGCATGGACAAGTCGGAAGAAAAGAGACTTGAGGACCAACGCTTAAATTTTCTGGCTTATGGTGTTTTTTTTTTTTGTTTTTATTATATTGAAGAACATTTAAAGAGTTAAGTTCTAAGAAAACTAAAAAATCATAAAATAATATTATATAAAAGCGTATGCTGCAAATGTTTTGCCTCATATACATCAAATACATACATTCATCTTACATTTGATCAAAAATTACGAAAAAAGGACATATTTTAAAATTTGTAATTAATAAATAAATAAATGAAAAAAATAAGAAAATGTATGAATAAAAATATAAAAAAAAAGAAAATTATTCTAATGGCTACAATGAGCTTACTTGTCTGATGTTCTCTCCACCCTGATTTTTTAGGGGAGTTAATGAGATGAAATTTATTTGATTTCAATATTTTTATTGATTTGTTTTAATTTAACATTTAAACGGAAACTTGATACGCAAAGTATTACAATAAATACGGAACAACTTAAAAGACTTACCCAGTTTGGTGCCATTTGCTTCCTCAGTTTTCTTCTCGTTCCCGAAAACTTCTTTTCTAAAGGTAGGATCAGCTGGTGCTGGCCCGTATGGTGCATTGGGAATCGGCTTTTTGAAAACAATCTAAATGTATAAAATAAAACAAAAACAAATTGTATTATAATTCAATAAATAAAATACAGTACTGGTAGGTTCATACCTTCATAATAGTGTAAACGAAAAACACTATTATTCCTACTGTGTACAATGGCATTATCAGTCCCATACTGCTTCCTTTTGGTTGGGCCTGATGAACTGATCCTGCTCCCATTGGTGGACGCATTCCAGGGATAGGTCCAGGCTTAAAGAGTGAAATGTAGAGCGATTTTATTAGAAAAACTAATTTTCCAGAAAAAAAGTTGATTTTTATTTAAACAAAAGTAAAAAATAGTTTTAGACATACAACACTAAATCTACTATACGGATCGAGGTCCCTTAACTTTAAGTTGGCGGCAGTGTTTGCAGTGTAGACCTGGGTCAATCGTTCATTTCAAAAGATCGAATCAATCAAATATGGGTCATTTGAAAGATTCGGTCTTTTCAATCAATCATTCATTCAATCAAAAATGAAATGTTTCGGTTTAGAACTGTGTCGTTCATTTTCAAAGATACAATCGTTCAACATTCATTCATTTCACTTCCAGCCCCGGTTACGGAAATTATGTGAATAAAACATTTTGTGTCTTTGCATTTGTATCTTTGCAAGCCAAAGAACATTCAATACATGTACACAGTACATATCTCTCTCTCTCTCTCTCCCCAGTAGCTACCCAGTAGGAAATTTGTTCCTCAATGAAAGAGTCCTTGGTGATATCATTAATGCCACTTTCATTTATGAGAAGGAGTTCACTGATTTCACACATGAATAGTCATGCAACCGCTCAGCGGTTCGCCATTTAAGATTCATCTTCTGCTTTGCTCGCCAAAACAGGTAGAGAAAACACAAAACACATCAATATCTTATTTTGGCACCTAAACCTCTAAGGAATTCAATTATGAAAGCAATACATTTTTCCTGCACCTTTTCATCGGTTTTGGAATTCTTTTTCTAGTCTATACTCACAAAACAACCCTTATCTTTACTTTGGCAAAACAGTGCTGATATCGCTTATGAAAAGGAATGTATCTTTTCATGCGCTCTGTTCGCTTGGCAAAATATTCTACCTGAGCTGAGAGCAAAGAGACTCTAAATTGAAATTCTTTTGGATTACTTTTTTCTGCCTGTTGCATAGATTTTGACCTCCGAGTAAAAATGTTCTGATGCAAAAGTAGATTAACCCTTTTTTTGTCTTTCCCTCGACCGGTCGGTGCCGTTAATTAGGTCATTTTTTGTCGGGAGTCATTTCTTTTGTTCTAGAAGATTTAGTTTTGATTTGGTCATTAACTACAGCAGTCGTGTCTGAAAGTATTTCAGTTTTTAAAAATTGTTCATAAAGTGTAAATACATAATTTAAACAAACATTAGACCAATCAAAAGATGAACAAGGAGAACAATTCACCAACGGTAATTTTAATAAATTGTTTTACATGACTTGGAAGTTCATTACAGTGTTTCTTTATTCTTTAGCTCTCTTATGAACGCCAAGATGACACGCATTAAATGATCAGCTCTTCTCCGAACAGCAGCAAGCGTTTTTTTTTCTTTGGCATTGTTTTAAATAAATAAATAAAAATAAACAAACCAACAAAAACTATTTTTTTATGATTTTATTCATTTTTTTTTTCTTTTAAGAAACTAGGTATTCCGTAGTTTTACTGCTTTTCATAACTGAAAAAACTAGTTCTAGTTTCTAGATAAGCAGACATTTCAGCAGTGAACAATTCATATTTTCAATGGTTCTTTCACTGAGGAAGTTCACTAAAAAATTATGCATTTTTCATGAATTAATATTCTGTGATGAAAGCATCACATCCCAAGAACCAATTTTTCACTAAAAAAAGAACTCATGAATTCGAAGATTCCATGGGTGCAGTGATTTCATCGCAAAAGGTTCATCGAGAATGGGTGCAGGTACTTCCCTCCAATGACAAGCCCATGTTAAATTCATCATATGATTCAGTAGAAAAATCATTGATGATACTTCTTTTCCTCGAGGAAAAAGCAGCTTCTTCACTAGTGAATTTTTGGAAATTTCCTACTGGGCCCAGTAGGAAATTTGCTCCTCAATGAAAAAGTCCTTAGTGAAATCATTTATGTAACTTTCATTTGTGAGAAGGAGTTCACTGATTTCACACATGAATAGTCATGCAACCGCTCAGCGGTTCGCCATTTAAGGTTCATCTTCTGCTTTGCTCGCCAAAACAGGTAGAGAAATCACAAAACACATCAGTATCTTTTTTAGCACCTAAACCTCAAAGGAATTCAATTATGAAAGCAATACATTTTTCCTGCACCTTTTCATTGGTTTTATAATTCTTTTTCTAGTCTATACTCACAAAACAACCCTTATCTTTACTTCGGCGAAACAGTGCTGATATCGCTTATGAAAAGGAATGTATCTTTTCATGCACTCTGCTTGGCAAAATATTCTACCTGAGCTGAGAGGAAAGAAACTCTAAATTGAAATTCTTTTGGATTACTTTTTTCTGCCTGTTGAATAGATTTTGACCTCCGCGTTAAAATGTTCTGATGCAAAAGTAGATGAACCCTTTTTGGTCTTTTCCTCGACCGTTCGTCGGCACCGTTAATTAGGTCCTTTTTTGTTGGGAGTCATTTATTTTGTTCTAGAAGATTTAGTTTTGATTTGGTCATTAACTACAGCAGTCGTGCGTATATTGAAAGTATCACCGTTTTTAAAAAGTGTTCATAAAGTGTAAATACGTAATATAAACAAACTTTAGACCAATCAAAAGATGAACAAGGAGAACAATTCACCAACGGTAATCTTAATAAATTGTTTTACATGACTTGGAAGTTCATTACAGTGTTTCTTTATTCTTTAGCTCTCTTATGAACGCCAAGATGACACGCACGCATGAAGTGATGAGCTCTTCTCCGAACAGCAGCAAACGTTTTTTTTTCTTTGGCATTGTTTTAAATAAATAATTAAAAATAAACAAACAAACAAAAACTATTTTTGTATGATTTTATTAATTTTGTTTCTTTTAAGAAACTAGGTAGTAGGTACCTATTAGTTTTACTGCTTTTCATAACTAAAAAAATAAGTTCTAGATGAGCAGACATTTCAGCAGGGAAAAATTCATATTTTCAATGGTTCTTTCACTGAGGAAGTTCACTAAAAAATAATGCATTTTTCATGAATTAATATTCTGTGATGAAAGCATCACATCCCAAGAACCAATTTTTCACTCAAAAAAAGAACTCATGAATTCGAAGATTCCACGGGTGCAGTGATTTCATCGCAAAAGGTTCATCGAGAATGGGTGCAGGTACTTCCCTCCAATGACAAGTCCATGTTAAATTCATCATATGATTCAGTAGAAAAATCATTGATGATACTTCTTTTCCTCGAGGAAAAAGCAGCTTCTTCACTAGTGAATTTTTGGAAATTTCCTACTGGGCCAATTTCACTTCTAGGTTCGCTCTAGGTTCGTTTCGTTCGTTCATTTCGATTGTACATACATTACTAATACCACTCATTGGATCGAATGAATCAATGAATGAGTTTCAGTTCAGTGAGATGTGAGAGTGAGTTTAGTGCCGTTCATTCAAAAGTATTGAATCTGATTGATCGGATCATTTCCATTTGTGTGATTGCAATCACCAATACTTTTAAATGAACGGGTCGCAAAGACCGAATCAATCACGATTGACACAGCTCTATTGCAGTGACAGACATTTGGTCATCGCGCGATTTTTAATTGTTTCCAGAGTTTCTATGCCTAACTTCAATTTTTTTTGAATAATGCTTTTCCAATGTCAATTAATAATAAAATTACAAAAAAAAAAAAAAATGTACAAAGCTTTGCAAGCAATAAAAAAATTCTTTTTGGCTGGATCAGTGTATAATTTTATAAAACCCGTTAATTGTTCACATATATTTTTGTAGATATACCTACCTTACTTTCTTAACGATTATAATTACTCGTCAATGGGAAAATAGTTCCACGTTCTCATAGAAATAAAGCCTTATTTTTAATTTTTTTTTTTTTGAATCATAAATGCGGCCTTCTTTCCATGTTTACCTGAGGTCTTATTTCTACACTTAGCCGGAAATAACACCCGTTGGGGACTGTTTCCATTTTTTTTTATAGAAATAACGCTTCATTTTGAATGCAGCCTTATTTCGTTGGGGGTTATTTCACGCCAACCAATTTATCTGTGTTTTATTTCATTTTATAATTCTTTCTATACCTCTAAATATATCCTTTTTTTTAACTGGTCGGTTCTTAACGAGTTTTGCATTTTTACTATTCTTACAATCCAATAACAGTTAGATTAAATTCTAAATGTTGCAACATAGTATTCACGGAAAAAATAAAGATAAAATATGATTGTGACGTCACGGAAAAGAATTGAATGCATCAACCTAGCATACCTTGGCATTTCTGTTTATCATGTAGGTATTAATTTTGTTTGTTTGAAACAAGAAGTAACTTTTCAGACAAAGTGGGTAAAATATTTGATTTGTAAAATGTATGTTCTAGAGGAAATTTTTATCAGATTTATTTCTAATCTTAACTTATACAAATGTGTATGGAAAATCTCCCAACCCTACCACATCAGTAACACTTCCTCTCTCTTCAAATTTCTTGCGTAGTCAGTCAATTATGACAACCATTATTATGGTGGATACATTTTAAACACCACTTGTTAAACGATAAAAATAAAAATAAATTGTTGGCACAACAGCTCCAAGCGGGGCCGGGGGCTGTGACTTACACTCTCAACCATTCCTGTGTGTGCGTTGATATTCTGCAGGAATGGAAGGGACCTACAATTTACCGCCGAGTCCGAACGGCTAACAGAGAAGCACTTTCCATGACGTTAATTACTCTTGGAGGATTTGTCACTTCCTCGCAAGAGGCAGTACCCCGGAAAAAAACTTAAGGTGGCAACCTCAGGGATCGAACCCTGAACCTTCGGCGTAGCAGTCCGACACACTAACCACTACGCCACGGGGTACTACCTTGTTAAACGATCCATTATTGTAAATGGCAAACATTCAATTAATATAATGACTTCAGATGACACTACTTGAGTTTGACAAGTGTCAATTGCCAGCGCTACCAACTTGAAGCCACGAAATAAATGACCCTGTACAATACAAAAAAAAACATAATGTATTTTGACTTGCAAGGACTGCGTTAAATTTTTGTTTGTTGTGCATCGTCGTAGGCCCCTTCAGAGCGTTTCGAAAATGTTTATTGAACCATTTTCAAATAAATAGGCAGATTTTGAAATACAATTTGGTTAGCGATTTACATCCCTTTGGTATAAAAAGCAATGATCAATGATAATTTAGAATTATTTTGAGTTGGTGTGGAATAACTCCTGAAGAAATATGGGCGCATTCAAAATGGCGCTTTATTTCATACAAAAATGAAAATAGTGCCCGACGGGTGTTTTTTCTGACTAAGGGTAGAAGTAAGACTTCTTGTAAACATGAAATATGAAGGCCGTATTTATGATTTTAAAAAGTTAAGAAATAAGGCTTGATTTATATGAGGACACGGAATTAAAGCCACATTTTCCCATTGACGAATAATTATAATTTTTGAGAAAATAAGGTCCATCTACAAATATATATGAGAACAAGTAACGGGTTTTATAAAAACAGTTCTATTCCAGCCAAACAGAATTTTTTATTTGCTGACAGATCTTTGTAAATTTTAAATTTTGAAAAATTACAAAAATCTTGACTTCTTGCATGTTGTCTTATTATTTTGAAAATATTTGAATCTCTTTTGAACTGGTTCAAATGTTAATGCAAAGTTATCTTAATTACTTCCCCTAAAAAAATAATGCCAGCGGGCTTTATTTCGCTACAGTCATAGAAATAAGGGCACATGACTAATGCGGCCATAGCCATATTTCTACGAGATGAGTAAATACAAAATAACACTACATAATGCCTTATTTCGTCGGTAGCTATTTCACATCACCTTATTATAAACTTCAAGGAAATTCGTAGATACATAAATCGTTTCATCTTATTTTAAAGTCCACTAACTTAAGCTATATTTATGCTAAACCTTGTACATCTCCAAGATCATACTTTTTTCACTCTGATAGATTATAATAATTTAACTAATTGACAGTTGAAAATGTTCCTTCTTTCTGGAGGAATTTTTATTTTGTGTGTGTGAACAAATCGATAAAATATGGAATTAGTAATGAAAACTTATTGTATCTATAGCTATCTCTTGCATATGAACTTAAAAATTACAATTATTATTCTACTTCTTATTAGCCTTAATGGCCACGGGTGATTATCATAAATGATTTATGTCCTTGTTAAATGAAAGTCTTTCAAAAATAAGATTAATATGGCAATTGGCAACTATGACCATTCTAACATCGTGGAATGAATAAATATTGACCGTGAATTTGTACGCGATGAAAGCACTCATAGGCATAGCCAATATCGTCGTTCGTCGTCGTCGTCGCCCGTCATCGTCGTGGGAGAAGGTGGAGGTGGTGAAGGTCTTCTTAAAATAGTACAATCCGTAGATACAAATTTTTATAAGATTAACGCAGATTCTTCGCTTCAATGTTTGCCTTTTAGCAAAAGATAAACAAACAAATGACTCTGAAAAAATGCATCAAATATATAATTTTGAATACTAGGTACATTCTTTGATACATGAATAATATAATTTATTATACAATTCGGTCAAAATAGATACAAAAGAGCATTATAGATTAAGTATTTTCTCTTTCAAATAATTATTGTATAGAACACACTAAGTTTGTCAGTCATCATTCAGAAGACGATTTTTGATTTATTGCACACATTGTGTCTTGTATCCAATTAAAATATTGTAGGTTCAACATGGAATGAAATTCGAACAAATAACCGGAGCAATTTAGCAAACAATTTGGCACAAGTTCAATATTATTTTTGAAGAAGAAACAAAATTATTCATCTGCCATGTAGATTAGTTTTTTTTTTTTTAAGAATTTGTGTCTCACAAAAGTATGTTAAACTATACATACAAAAACACAATTATTGTTTTTGTCTTAATAAACAAAATTAAATAAAAATATTAATATTTTTAACTTACTCTTCCTTCAACGATTCTCGGGGGTGGATTACTAGCAGATTTTGCTCTTTCAACAATTGGAACCGTAGGAGTTGCTGGAATCGCTCGACCTCGTTCCTTCATTGATTGGTATATTGATTCCGGATGTAAATGTGATGGTCGTTCTTGGCGTAAGCCTGAAGAATAGTATAAGTTATATATTTAATATTGATAGATAGCTCGCAAGAACTTATAGGTAAAAAGATAACACATTTTAATAGTTTCGAAAATATAAAAACCGTTTTTAAGTTAGTTACAAACATAAAATTCGGTGTTGTAAAGTTTTGCATCATAAGTTGGTTATCTTTGGCAATATAAAAAGCTGTTTGAAAACATGGTTGAAAATAATGTTTTTTTTTTTGGGTTAGATGTTTTTATTTGATGAAATTCAAAAAAATGTTAAAGTTGTATGTTTTTTGTTTATTTTATGCAAAAACTTTTTTTCAAAATGTAAACAAATATTTTAAAAAATTCTTTGCATTTGGCACTAGAATTGTTGCCCTTTTATTCGTAGCCAAAGGAAATCCGCCGTTGTCATCTTGATTTCAAATTTGGCTCAAAAAAATATTTGCTATTTAAGTTTCACAATAAAATAGGAAAAGTAATGGGCGTTCTGATATCCATCTAATAGTGGAACTTGTAATTCTTTCTTCATAGTTCCTTACTATTATCTGCTGCAAAGCATTTTTAGAAGGAACACAAAACTGATAAAAGTTTTCACTTCAATTATTATTGTCTAGAAAAAAGTAATGGCTTTCTGAAAATTTTTTACTTTATTTATTTTTTGCCAACCAAGAGACGACAACACCTCATTACTTATTTTCTCGCAAATGCTTGGGACGATCGCAAATGCTCGCACATGATTTGAAAGAGTTATCACACGATGTGCAAAAAAGTGGCAAGCAATACTGCGAACTGTGTGTTAAAAATCATATGCAAACTGTTTGCGAGCATATGCGGACTGTCCTAAATGAGTGTTCAGACGATGTGCGATCAATAATAGTAAATGATGTCATAAAAATGATCAGAGTCGAAAGCGTTTGCAGTCTCTTATATGCCGTCTACTCGTAGCTTTAGTTTTTTTTTCCAAAACATTCGCCAAGAAGATCAATACATTTTTAAATGCGTTTGAACCAATTTTTAATTTTGTTTGATCTGCAGGAAGAATTATAAGAAATTCAAGACAGGACTGCAAGGCGGTGGATCACCCTTCTATTTGATGTTTTGAATTCTCAAAATCACTGGTTTTAGTCGATGTCTGTCAGCTGGCATTATCGTGTCGGAGAATGATTTGTCTTTTATCTGAACACTTCTGGCGAACAAATGGTGACATATAATTCATGCCACACCGAGAGGATCTGCCAATAATATATGTCCGCTTTGCAACATGTCTGTTAGAGAAGACATTAAGCACTTCATCGGTTTATGTCCGATCTTGAAAGAAATTAGAAGAAGCTTTCTGGGCAGCGACGAAATAGATGATGAAGGCGTTTTAGCGCTCCTCAACTGCGAAGGCAATACAACCCAGCTCTACTACTTTTATAAGAAAGCAATGGCTTACAGGAGCCAAATACTGAATGAAGCTTTTTAAAAAAAGGATTAGTAAATTAACTGCAAAACAGTCCCACACATGAACTTGTAATTAAATTTGTTTGTATACCACTTATATTATTTCTCTTTTTTTCATATCCGAATAAAATGCATGAATTTAAAATTAAAAATTACTATTAAATTGATAAAAAATGTCAATCGGGCAGACGGCAATGCCATGCTTTAAAGATTTTTGTATCTAAATACGTTGAAAATGTAATTTTGAAAATTGAAATAAATCTATTTTAATCTAAATCTAAAATCTAATTAAGAATCGACCGTTCTTCATAGCTCTTATAGCACTGTGGTCACCGTGATATGTGTCCAACTGTTCCGATAAACCAGACAATCATTTTCTACAAAGTGCTTCCGGGCAAACATAAATAAATAAAATAAAATATAATAATATAATAGAAATAAAACTTTGTATGAGAAATGTTCTTGTAATATACCGTAAGTGTCGCATATATGGCCCACGTTTGTATTATGACCCATTGCAATATTTTAAAAATAAAACATAGTAGGCATTGAACAAACTGTTCAAATCAAACACCTTCAAACCGGCATTGCATCATTGTGAGTTGATCAGAGTTGGAAGTGAGCGCATTTAGTCACTAACCGATTTTGGAAGACGCTCACAAAATTCACCTTGTATAGCCAGGTACTACAACGACTGAAATGGTGGCTCAAGATGGTGGTTCATTACATCGAAGTAAGTTGATCGGCGTACTCTCGCCGGTTAGATCCACGTAAGATATCATAAAAAATCATTTCTTGAAAATTATTTCGATTCAATTTCAATTTTTGACCAAGATGAATGTTTCAAAAAATTTAAATTTAATGACAAAAAGCTCTGATCACCATTACCATTCAAATTGTCAAACCTTACGATTACAGTGTCAAATACATATAATATATTCACACTCAAGTCTTATGCGTACGTAACAACTTTGATACAACTACTATAGATATGGAATTGTGCATAATACAATAAAAAACATAAGCGAGAGCTACAGTACGTTTGCAACGAACTGTTGGATACCCTATTCCCCATATTTTTGTATGTGCATGCGTCTGCCTCCTGCATCCAGCCGTTGTTCCAGTTTCAGAAACAAAATTCTTCTTTAGCAGACAGAAAAAAATTCAATAACATTAATTTTATGCGGTGTGATGTGCTGGCGCAATAAAAAAAGGAGTGCGCCACGCTCAAAGTTGAAACGTTTTATTGCCAAGGCAATTGTTATGAGCTCAGTGACATTCAATTTTATTCTTGCAGATCGATTTGAACAAAACAAGACAAAACTTAAATTTTTAAAAATTAGATTTGGAATGGAAATAGCGATTATGGGTGTTTTTAACAATTATTGGACCACACTCTGCTACGTAACCAAGGAATATAAATCCAAGTGTTCATCTGTTTACTTCAAAACTGCGACCGATAGTAAAAAAACGTTAAAAAAATTAATGCATTATACGACTTTTGACGGAAACGCCTCTTAAAAGTGGGCGTGTCTTAAAAATTTGAAGCACTAACTGCACTTTTTTCAGTATTTAGGCATATGTGTAAGACTACAGCTGAATCGAGTAGTTTTTAAACAATCTTACCTGAACAAAGGTATTTTACCAAAATCACGCCTTTAAAAGTGGGCGTATTGAAAAAATTTACAAAAGAAAATGTAGAGATATATTTCTCAAATAACGAACGGAAGGAAAAAGGTTTAAATTAAACATTGGAAATGCCTTAAATTCTTAAGGCTACGTTTTTCGTTCTTTCATAAAAGTAGGCGTAAGCCACGCCCAAAATTCAAAAATTTCTTTTCATAGACAAACCTTTTCGTTTCTATTAAGAGACGCAAAATTTTGGCTTGCGGATTAATTATAAATACCGTTTATTTACAAAAACAATTTTTTTATAGTTTCTAATGAAAAGTAGGCGTCAGCCACGCCCAAAATCAATTTGTTTGATTTCATACACAAGATGTTTATGTGCCAGTAAGACCCACAAAATTTAATATTTTTCGCTTTAATATAACAATTGTTATTTTATAAAAACAATATTGATGGTTTTGTATGAAAAATAGGCGTAAGCCACGCCCAAACTGAAATATTTTTATTTGATTGGAAGAAAATTTACCTAAAGCTTACGTGTGCAAAATTTTAGCGTTATGGTTTTATCGTAACTGTACAAAAAAACATAATTTAATTTTATTAAATTGAGGTTGTTCAACAAAAATGGCGATTGTGGGCGTGTTTGTGGGCGGATTTTACCGGTTCAAGAACTTAGCCTTATTCTTGAACCAAAGATTATATATACCAAATTTCAGCTTTCTAGCTCAAAAATTGCGACCTCTAGAGAGTATACATACGGACGGACGGACGGACGGACATGGCTAAATCGACTAGGCTTTTGATTCTGAGTCAGAATATATATACTTTTCTATACCTACCGGTATTATTTCTCTATGTTACAAACTCCACACCAAATACAATATACCCATTCTATGGAATAGGGTATAAAAAGTCAAACTCCATTGTGTTCCCGTGACGTAGAGCGCTCAACGACATGTAGAACCATTGACATATACTAACTATAACATGTATAGTATGTCAATGTGCTTATAACGTATAGAGCTTAGAAACAAAAATTAAAACGGGAAGGCGAAAACGAGAAGGCGAAAACTTCATTTGTGTCCGTGACGTAGATGCGCATAAATAAACAAAAATGAGAAGTGGAAGACGCTATCTTTAATAGTTGTATCATATGCGTAGCAACCATCATAAGTTAATGCCTTATATATTCATGTTCTGGTTATTCAAGCATTGGTTTACTTATTTTATTTAAAATCTGTCCTAATTTTATTTCAAAAATCTGACATTGTGTAACATAACATAATGTTTTTATTTGATTCAGAAATCAGAATGCATTATCTTTTTTCTGTTGTTCATATTAGTATTAAAAAATAAAACACTGAGTTAGTGAGTAAGAAAATTCAAGTACACTCATTAAAAAGAAAAAAAGAAATAAATATTTTGGCACGCGAGATCCAGTGAAGGGGGCAAAAGTGAAACACAATTATGCGTTTTCTATTCACTTTTCACATTTCACTCTCTATTTTTATTGTTAGTGAGATTTTCCACACTAGTTATACTATCAAGTAATTATAAACGTTACGGAAAAGTGAGCACACTCATATCTCAAATCTCAATTGCATCTTAAAAAGGAAAAAAAAAATTAAGAAATAAAAAAAAAACCTACTTAATTCGCCGGTAAGCAAGTTCAATTGCTTTCGGTATAAATGTGGTCCAACTTCAAAGGGTGTAGAATTCAAGAATTTTTCCCTATCAAGGACGACATCACAACATCCTTTGATATTTCATATAGTAAATAATACATCCAAATAATAATTAAAAATAAAATTTTTGTAAACACATAAGTTTAGTGATGTAAACTTACCTCCAGGTAGACGATGCTCCTTGGGAGTTGGCTTTGGTAAAGTACCACCAAACATCATCGGATGAAAAACTTTTGGCCATAATATTGCAATGCATCCAACGACGGTGATAACAATAAATGCTGTTTTCTTCGAACCTAAACATTCGTTAGCATGAGCAGGTTGAGTCGGTGCTTTCCTCATGTTTAATTTTTGTATTTGTTTAATTTAAATTTAATTTCGTTATTTTTATTTTTTTTTTTTTTTAATAATTTTGAATTTTGATTTTTCGTTCTTATTTAGTAATTAGTAAAGTAAATCTAAATAGTTTTTGCAATCATATCGTTTAAAACAAGTTCGATTTTTAATGTAAAAACCTCGTTGTTAACATAATCTGAAATGTAAAATAAAAATGTTTTGTTAGTGTTTTTTGGAAAATAGATAGTTGTCACTTTAACAACACTGTTCACCCAGAAAAAAAACCAGGGTAAATCAGAGAACACCCACTTTGATTTCTTTTCAACAAGAAAAGGACCTTTTTAGGATTCCATTCTTAAATATTAAACAATTTATTTAATTTTATTAAGAGCCAAAGTACATGTCAGGTTCATCTATGCGTATTTAAGATTCATGAAATTTTTTAATATAGTGCAGACTGGGTGGCACCAACTTGCTCTTATGTGTGATAGTGGTCTTGGGGCTTTAGATTAAAAAAAAAGGAAACAATCATGAAATCTTCTTAAACCATTAAAAATCACTTGTTAAAAGGTGTTTTTTTGAAAAAATTAATTAAGCCATCTGATTTCTTTTACTGTTTTGAACTTTCAGAAAAAAAAATCAAAATCGTTCCGTCAGTATTTTTGAAAGCTTTTTGAAAACATATTCCAATTTTTGTTTGAGTACGCCAACTTCTAGTACTTTGAAGTTTTCACCGAAAACATAAAACTAAAAATAAATTGATACAACCAAAAATTAAATAAAAAAATTACTTTTTTTTAAACTGAGAATTTTTTTGAAAAACTTAAGAAATATAACTATTTCGTCTATAAAAGGGCTTCTACATTAAAAACTTCTCGAAGACCGTCAAGTGGCTTACAAGAAAATTTGGTTTAAAATACCGGTCCTGTGGGAGGTACTGTTATAAGCTTTTCCTGAAAAATCTATTCCAACCAAAACATAAGGTTTAAAAAATGCTAATTCCAAAAACTTTCTGTAATAAGTCATAATAATACTATGTATAATCGCAAGTAAAAAATATATTTTGAAAATTCATATGGTGCCAGGGATAAGATATTTTAAATTTCTACCAATTTACGAAGATTCGAAAAAATAAGCCAACCGAATGATTTAAGCACACAAAACAAATTTAAAAAAATAATTAATTTATTGAACTTTTTGGGAACCTTTTTTCCATTTTTAATTGTCTATTATTCAAGTATTAAATTTGATCAAAACCGGTTTAGCCATTGACGAAAAAGCAAGAATTGTTTCTTTTGTTTAAAAAATACCGTTATGTGAATAATTTATAAGGATTTTAAAAATCATAACATATAACAAAATTGATTGCCAAATTCCGGTTCGCCCTTGCAAAGAATTAGTTTTGTACATTTGGACGGATGTTCTTGGAAGTTGACGCAATTTTTCGAAATTTGGAACTTTACTAACCCAAAAACTTAATTTAGTTTTCCTCCACCATGCTTTTTGATGGAAATGAGTTACCACTTGTGGTCAAAACGAGGTTCTTATTTCATTCAAATGTTCAAAAAGTGATTCCACCTCTTGCGTGAAGTTCATTAATTGTGCTTTATTTGATTCTAAGGCAGCAACTTCAAATTTCACAGCTGAGCAGCCTGGACTGCGCATAAGAAGTTAAAACAGATCGTTTATTGGGGATGTTGAAGAGGCGTGATCTGACATTATTTCGGACAAAACCGTCGTGTCTTACCTTTCTCGGCTTCATGTATTTAACTGGTTAACAGATGTTAAAGGCCCAAACATTTTTGTTAAACGCAAATCTTAGCTAAGCAATCAAAATTCCGAATCCGAATCAAAGTGAGCTGTACAGACTTAATACTCTTTTGGCTCGTAACCAATCACATAGGCAGGGTCTCTTTGCCCTAATAAGTTTCACCAATGGCGTACTCGGAAAAAAAAGATAAGCCACCTTCTTAGCCAGTCGTATTGTACACTTAACTTTGTTATTACGATCTATGTTATTATATCATCCACCTTCTTTTTTTTAAATCCAATAAGATGTCATAAGTATTGCCATTGCCAAACCTGACGATAATAGTGAATGCGGAAAACCACTTCCTAGATACAAATTAGCACAACTGTTAAATTTTCGTCTGCATCGCGGTTTCTCGTCCAGAATCCCGAGAGTTCAAGCGATTCCAAAACCGTCCAACCTTCCTGCCACATAATATAAGAAAAAAACCTCATGGACATTTTTCAAACAAAATTATTCCATATGAAGCATTTCAAAGGTATTTTGGGAACGTTATTTTAACATTGTTTTTCCCGAAATATCTTTAAATTTGTGGAAAAGGAGGTATTACTTGTATTAAGAGAGAATTTTTAAATAATATTCTTGCTAAAGAAAAACATATTTATCGTTTTTCAAAACAACACTACAAATTATTGCCCTTAAGAGCATTCAAGTGCAAAAAAGTTATTCTAAATATTTTTACAGAAAAAATGTTGAACCTAGTTTTAAAACATAACTAATTTTTTTTCTTATCAAACTCGTGTGTTGAGAGTTTTTGAAAACGTTAAGCTTAACATTTTTTTTAACTATATAATCATCGGAAACATTTCAAATCTAAGCTAATATTTTAGTCTAAATTTTTTGTTTGCAAGACTCGGAATTTAAAATTTTAAGCAATAGGAATTTCCAGCACAAAAACTTTTACGAAAAGAATTAATTCTAAAATATTCGTATGTTTTCAAAATCCCGCATAGTTCAGCACAAAAATTGAATTAATAATTTAACTAATTATTTACACTGTCTTGATACAAGTGTTGTTAATGTGTAAAAGTTTATTTGATCAGGGGTTACCCTGTGTTTTGTGTTGTCGTATGCAAGATCTTGACTTCCGCTTTTTGATTTATTTATTTATAATTGCTGCACAGAAGATTTAAGCGATATTTAAACTTATTTGATGAGTCATTAAACTTTTAAATTGCAAGCCTTTGTAAAACAAGACAGTTGCTAAAAAAAACACTCAGACACTAAAAAATCCGTTACACTCAAGAACTTTGAAAATGTTTTGAAAATAACTCATGTTTTCCTCAAAAAATTTTTTAAATAATTTAGTTCCAAGACAACACTTTCAGACAAACTTATTGTACATCCTTCAAAATGTGTAGACGTAGAGACATTTTGGCAAGTGTACTTCACCAGTCTATTTGGGTCACAATTTCATGTCAACACTAAATTTAGATCAAGGGACTTTTTGTATCCAAATTATTTAAATGGATCAAAAATATTTTTGAAATTATTTTATTTCTTTTAAGTTATTTTACGGTTAAATATTTGCATTACAAAAAATTATATACATATGTATATAAGAAATCACATCAGAAACGGATAAATGAATAATGATAAAATCTCATCAATTTAACAAAAATACATTTCTTTTTTCACAGCTATATGCGAAGAAATCCTGAGCGATTATATTTTTAGAGCTCATCAGCTCATCATAAGCACACACACAAATTTCATTTCATTTTTAATAAAAACGTTCACATATTCGACTTGTTTAAATTATTGCAGTATTTTGAAGATAAAACAGAATAGTTGCGGATTTTCACCGTTTGTTGGTTTGTTACGAAACACTAGTCCATTTTATTTAAGATTTTACAACCGGAAATTCATTAAGAACGGTAACTATATGCAATTGAAGTTCTTTTGAACTTTTAACGAACATTTTGTAACGATTAAGAAGCGCACGAATAACAATGGATACTTGTTAATATTCGTTAAGTTAAGATTGTACAAAGAACAATATTAAATGATGATCTAAAAAAAATGGAAAACCTCCTTACGCAAAGTCCGAACAGCCCGTTTGAACTGGTCAAGCCAATTTCAGTGACTAGATCACCTAAGCAGATATTTTATAAACCGTCACATGCTCATCATAGATATTTTATTCCATTTTCTTTCATTTTCTTGTGCCGTTTTCATTTGAAAGATGCTCGCGCCAAAGCGGCCGGCGAGATAAAATCTTGGAAAAATCAGAAAAATTTCGCTACGCAATAATAATTGGTATGTTGTGTTGTGTACTGAGAGATACATTTTTGTATCGGAATATTGTTTTTGCTATTTTGTTGTTCTTCGGTTCTACCTTTTTCTTTTCACAGATTTTTTTTATTTTCTTTGCCGCCACTGCTCCGCCGTGTCCGTTCAAGACATCGTTTTCTATCCATCTCTTTGATGCGAATAAATATGTACTGTAAAGATACAGATATCTGAGAATTCCTAGGAAATCAACAGAGAATACACATTAATAAAAATGATAATTGAATTTTGTATCCATTAATGGTAGCAAGAAGGCCAGTTGCATTATTGTTGATATGGAAGAACTACTACACTACTTGTGGTCAATTTAATGGAGATACTATATCCTTGTAATGCAATCAATGATGGTGTTGCAAGATTCAAAGCCAAATAATATTTCACGTGGCATAATTTAAGAATATTATTTATGGCACGTGAAGAATGTCCTTGAATCATGGCCAGAAAGTTCACTTTCTTTTAGAATTTCATATTTTACGGATACAAAATTCAATGGAACAATTAAAGTTCATGTTTATTTTTACTTGAACGACAATAAGGTAATATTTTCTGCTTGAAAGTTGTATAAGCTGAACAAATTAGTCCAAAAGAATATTGTTGCGGTACCATAAAGTTTGGGGTTTATTTCCTTAAAAACTTGCAGACTTTGAACAAGTTTGAGGTTCTTACGCATAAAAAAAAAAATTGATGCCCAAATCTATCAGTTCTTTATTGCCATTTTTAAAAAGTCTCCTAAAGAGAGTCCGTCTATTAATGACTGCGGGGCGTTAACATTAACATGAGAGATGGATAATTTTCTAATCTTCTTTTCTTCGTCCATAGAACTTCAGCAAAAGTCCCTTCCGAGTCTCGTGGCGTGTCGTGTCTGCCTATCACCCAATTTCCTTTAATGACACCTATAATGGAGCTTAGGTCCGGTTTCTTAAGTATCAAATCCTTAAAGCCTTTTGGATCCAGCTTTTGCCGAATTTGTTTTGTCCCTAGGACCCTAGGCATGTATTCCTACATGTAGATCCGAGATGTGTCCTCTCAGTAGCATCTTGCTTTAGCAAAAATTTATATGTAGCGATAGCGATACACCATCCCCCAACCCTTCATTCGTTTCTGAACTATCAGTGAAAAACTCTTCTTCCAATAAAGCATTTTCCTGCCAGAGTTATATAGGTATGCTAATTCGGAATTTTTTTTTGTCAAAGTGAAGTAGAGTAACCCATGTTACTTTTTTGTGGAATAAGGATATTAAAAGAATTTCTTTTTCCTTGTAAAGAGGGGTTTAAACCTAGTCCACATCATGTAGCACAGTTGGTTAGCTTCGTAATTGCAAATGAGAGAAGTTCTCCTGAAACGGCAACTGCAACGTCATCCGCATAAGAAATCACCTTGATCCTATTCCATGATGGAACTGAACAAGTATAAGAATTCTCACTCTTTAAGGACAGTGAAGAACCCAATCGCCAATTCGTATTTTTAAAGCACAGATTTCTAACAGGACGAGGTTTCAAAAAACAGAGAATTTTCTCGATAGGGTGAGTTGAGGTTTTTTAAAAAACGCCCCAGGACATCTTCAGGGCCCAACAAACAAAGAAATACAATCATTCAGACAGACAAAACAAGCGTTTATTACAAATAAAACGTTTTTGCAAACATGATTGAGGTGGGTCTGGTTCAAAATCCCGAAAACCAAAATTACGAAAGTTCAAAATCCCGAAAAATCAAAGTCCCGAAAATTAAAATCCCGAAAAAATCCCGAATAGCAATCAATACTGAAAAATCGGGTTAGTGATGCAGGCAGGCGCCTGTATCAACAGTTTTCCTAATCAGCAGTATTTGGGTGGCCCGCTTCGCGGGTTCTTGGGATTTTAGCTCCCTTTTTCGGGGGGACACCCGCTCACGCAACTTTGTTGCTCCGCTAAGGGTATGTCCAGTTGTCCGGCAGGCGCCTGTGTTAACAGTTTTCTTAATCAACAGTACTTGGCTTTTTATCATTCGGGATCTTGAACATTCGGGATTTTGATTTTTCTGGATTTTGATTTTTCGGGATTTTGAATTTTCGGGATTTTGATTTTCCAGGATTTTGAACTTTCGGAAATTTGGTTTTCGGGATTTTGAACGGATCCCGATTGAGGTACATGGTCTTGAAATTCAGAAAAGACCATCTCAAATATTGCTCGGTATGTAATGCTATATGAGAAACAAACTCTTTTTCGGGATTCAAGTTTAAGCGCATATGTAATCCTTGTAGCCCCATATTCCGTGAGTCGTTGTTGCATGTAAACTATTATTTGCGTTTACTGGATCACGGGGAAATGAGTTGACAAAGCTATGCCTTTTCTTCCACAAACTTAAAATCACACATTTTAGTTAGCTGTCCTGTTTAATCTAACAAGTCCTGCTTCTAATCGCTAACAGAACAAAAATCCTTATTGAAATGCTGTTAGAGGAATCTAATGGTTACACATGAACATATTTTCATTTATGTATAAGGACTTACAATTTACACTTTTCTTTGGCCTTGATACCGTTTTCTTAACGAATCTTTCGAAGGATTTCAGAAAACGCAATATCCCAGAAAAAAATAGTCAGATTTTCTTTGAAGAACAAACATCTCTGGCATGCTGGCATGTGTATGTATATCATGTATATTTGTAAAGAACCCCAGATAGGTACTTAACTTTTTAATATTGATGCTGGAGCACACTCTTCAAGGATGTCTATAAACATTTCATTAAGAAGATTGTTTTAGGATCTAGTATAACAAGAGAAAGTTAAGGTGCATTTTTCTTTATTTTCACTAATTTTTTGACTACTTCACTGCAAAAACCCTTGAAAAAATCCTTAACACAAAGGAAGATTTGTTGGATTGTTTTTCACAACATTTACTGGATGAAAATTAGGTAAGCTGTTTAAGTTTAACTTACAGAACTATTAACTCTTCGATTTCTTTAATAAAACTTTGTTTATCACTTCAAAATGTAAAATTTATTTCTAGACAAGAAAAATCGATTTCCCTGGTTGAGTTACTGTTCAAATGCTAGATGACAATAGCAGCTGAGATGCTGGAACTGTATGCAATTCTCGGTGACCATTCATAAATTTTGAACATGCGCTTTAAATTGAAATGTGCAAAACAGTAAATATATTTACAGACGTATCTTTTTGCTTAAAAGGATTTACATACATACATACATATGTATACACCTAAATATCTGGAACCTAGAAACATTTATTTGATAAATCTAAGGAAAAGGAAAAGTGTGGGAACAAAGATTTGCAAACAAAGGATGCAGAAAAGCTTTGTCCTTCTAGACGTGATACTACTTACTACCCACTCCCACATACATATACTTTTGACTATGAGGCTATCGAATATATTTTAATTTGTCTGTCTTTAAGGAACACATCTACAAATTTATACTTTCCATTGTAATATCGGTGTAATTGTAATATTAGTCGCTATTTTAAAAATAGTTTTTTTACCATACATAATCTTAACTCTTTTACCGGTCTGCCGATGTTAACGCATTTGGTGCGTCCTTTGTTTAACGGTAGTCGACATTATTTGTTAACAAAAATCAACAAAAAGGCGTTTTTTTAATCCAAATTTGTTACGATTTGTAACTATATGACGTCATAACAGTTCCTAAACTCACGTTGAAGTGTCAAGTAGTTACGATTTGTTACTATTTCCAACTCACCTCCATGATATTAGTTGACATTGTTGATCTATCAATAGATTATTTAAGCGAACGGCAATATACTTCTTTTTCTCTCGATCCGAGACATCAAATGAAACACTTTTCTAAAATTTGTGATTTTTGGAGGCCAAAAAAAAGCTGTTAAGTAATTAACTTCAAATTTATCGGAAAAGTTGATTAGTTTATTCTCGACTAAAACAAATCCAAATCCATTGTAATGGAGCAATGAATTGTCAACAATCATAACGGTAAGATTGTTCCCTTGAATTGGCAAAGCGATTTGTTGAAAAGGCTACTTTATGCATCTCCCTTTTCTCAGCATCTATCCATGCGATGTTGAACATTTTGGTGTTTCCTAGTTTTGCTGCACTTTCTGCATCCCCTTTATCTAAAAAATGTATTTAAGAAAATTGTCATACAAAAACTGTTTCTTTGGCCATATGTCTCTCAGGGGTAAAAAACGGCTAGATCTAGCAAGTGACTTATGAGGTCATATTGATTATGGTCATGCGTAGTCCTCAGTCACTAATGAGCTCATTTAACTAACTGCATCACCACTCACCAGTCACCACAATTTTGTTTAAATGCCTATTAAGTTAAAAAAAAAAAACTACCCCAAAATGACCTAATATATGGCCAGAAACACAAATATTCAGATTCTGCCGATGATTTTTCATTTCCAATCACAAAATGATTGTCTTTCATTATTTGTTCTGCTTGTTTTCCTCTCTGCAAGTTAAATTTAATAAATTGAAAGTGGTCGTTTGACAGTTTAACAAATCCTAACTAACGTATCGTTCCTAAATGGTTTGTAAAAAACCCAACAAATCCTATAAAATGACACCCCAACAAATTTTTTTTGACATTACAACAAATGTCGACTATCGTTAGAAAAAGAACGCACCAATTCTATTACATTGTTCAGATAATTGCAGAGTGTGGTCAATCCACTCCCACTTAAGTTTTGGTTTGATATAATATTCTGGTTCTGGTACCCTTGCAGAGTAAAGTCCTACACGGTAGATGACACCATAATATCAAGGTTATAAAAAACCCTCAAAATGGAGGTACGTTGACATTAATAAAATTTTGTAGCTTCATTGTCACTGTAGATGGTGTATTATGAGTGCTAGTAGAATTATTAACACAAGTTTTGGCAATGTCCAACTTGTGTGTGCCTCCTGATTTACTGTACAAAGGGATTCTTACTGATTCCTCGTATTAAATACCTCACCCAACTTCGTTGCTATGCTTTGACAGCCATAATCATTAGATTTCGATTAAAATGATATATGGCAAATGTGGCGACACTACCAAAACATTTTAAAATACTTCAATAATAATCAATATTCTGTGGTAAGCATATGAGCTATATTTGTATTTGTGTTCTTGAGTGGATTCTGACTTCAAATCGAGAAGCAAACTTCTCTTCTCAGATTTCTCAGAAGTGTCAATTTGTCTTACCAATGGAACGGTTACTTTTCCTCTAATGGTAAGTGTTATAACAAAATCAACAAGTAGTGATGATTGAAGAATATTGTCGTTGATTTAAATGTGTAAAATTGATATTTTTTTATGAAAATGCCAAGACTGAAGGGTGTTTTCACATTCGAAAGTAATATTTTGGAAAATGATTCTTGGGACGTTTTGAGTAAACAATTATTTGACAGTGAAACTTCTATAGGCGCATGAGGGCAAAATTGTTACTGATGCAGCGGAAATAAGCGCGACTTCCGTCGCAGAAAATGGAGAGAGCGATTGACAGAGATTGAGAAAGGACGAATGTAGCATGAAGCACATAGCCAAGGAGCGAGAGTAGGGAGCAAGCGAGTGAGAAAGATAGGGAGAGAGAGTGCGACAGAGCGAACGTCGCATCACGCACAGTACCATGGGGAAAGAGGAGAGAACTGTACGTTAGGCAAAGAGGATATATACATAGAGTCCAATCTTGTGCCTTGTTTTGATTTTGCCTACAAGCTACAGCTGTCATATTGTTCTTTTTGTTAAACATGTGTGTGTGCTACAACTGTCATATTGTTCTTTTTGTTAAACATGTGTGCGTTCACACCTTACTACTTACCTCATCGTTTCTTGTTGTTGTTTCACACGGACAATGAATACAATAGGAAAGAGACCACGAAAATTTTAGCAGAGGAGGATGGAACGTAGGAAAGATTGGACTCTATGTATATATCCTCTTTGACGTTAGGTTAGGTTTGTTTTATAATAGCACAAACTGGTTCTGCATTTCAACTATGGGTAGGTCGGTGGGCTGATGGTTAAAAATAGAACGGTGGGTAGCAGGGACGGCATGCATTATGTGTGCCTTAGCAGTCAAAAGTATTTTGTGTATCCATTGTAGGCAGTCAGGCGGTTAATGGTTTTAAATAGATTGGTGGGTAGCAGGGATGTGACTTGGTGTGATGTGTATAGTATTAAATGTGTTAGGCGGTTAAGCGGCCTTAAGAAGCTGCATTGGTCGGTTGATGCGGTGCAAACAAATGGTGGGGAATATAAATCGTCCAAATGGGTGAGCGTGTAATGTTTCATTAAAGAGCTAGTGAGAAAGATTGAGAGGAACTAAGGGAGATCTAGAAAAAATACACGCTATTGGTTGATGTATTCGTTTAGTAGTTAAATATTAGAACTTTAGATGGCAATTCGTTCGCATAACGTCTTGTGCAGTAAACACAGATTTTTTGTATTTATTAACATTATCACTCACTGTTTGCACACAGTATACGTAACTGTGTGCAAACAGTGAGTTAAATTTATAAATAAACATTTTGTGATAAATTTGCAAGTCGTCCTATTCTAAACAGTTGTTCATATTTTTGTTATCTTTATTAAAATATAAAATAAAAATATTTCATAAATTTCTTTTCTGAACTTTAATTTCAAAAAAAAAAAAAAAAATGTAATTTATAACATTAAATATTCACAAAAACAAGTGGCATTTCAATTTACAATTCGCCATTTGAGTTTTCAATAATGTAAATATCGAAGAAGTAAATTAGAAAATTAAAAAATATTAAATTTATAATTTGTATTAAATGTCGATACTTTTAATATTTTAGTGGTAGGTAATTAAAGTCACTAAATTCTTAACGTATCTTCCTTTTTCAATCCCTCTAAGTCTCGGAAATCTAAGGCTTTAGCAGTTTCACTTCTGACATGTGTACTTTGTACGCATGCACTTTTTTTTAAAGGAAAATGGCAAAAAATTGAGAAAAGATTATTTCCCTCATATTGTAAAATCTGTAGATCTATTTTTGCTTACTTGTTTCTTTACTAATTTTAATTACATAGATTTAAAATAGAAAAGCTTTAGAAATTCAAAATATGACGCCTAAAACAAGATATACAATTTATTTTAATTTTGAAGGCAATTACTAAGGCAAGTATTTTTGTGTTTTTGTTTTTTTCTTAACAAAGCTTATATCATTTGTATTAAGATAGCTATTTAGAATGGGTCAAGGTACGCCAAAGTAATTCATCGTTAAGAGATGCTAAAATTAGAGATAGACTGACATAATTATTAATTTCTCTATAATAATTGATTAAATAGGTCCTTAAGGTAGTTCCACACTATCCCACAGTGTAATACGACATGTCAAAAATGTGTGATGAAAGGTGTATAATAGTGTGGAAACAGAATATGACAGCGCAGATCTTATACGATTTGCCATGTGTTTAGATCTGAATTATTTTTTAGGATTGAATGTAAAACCATCACACATTCCTTCACACTTTTTTTGACATGTCGTACTACACTGTGGGATAGTGTGGAACTACCTTTACTAAGGTTGCTATTTGTTGTTACTGAATCCATAAAATACTTTACTTTTCTGCCATTTTTTGCATTGAACTAAGTGAGTTATTAGAGCAAAAAAAGGCATGTATAACATGAAAAAAAAAAGTTATCTTTCCCATTTATATTTTTGGTTCAATTTAACTGCAGCTTAAGTATATGTAGCACATAACTACGTATTGAGACAGTAGATTGCGAACAAATTTCTATTGATATGGGCTTGAACGATTGTCCATTTATATTTGTCGCTCATACAACTTTCTTGTAATAGAATGCATTCTCGAACGCACCCGCTGTTGGAAAATAGATTTTATGACAGACGTCATTTTGGCACTGGCAGTCGCAGTGTTTTATTTTCGGTTGTCAAAAATTACGTAAATAGCAGGTTAGATGTTTCATCAAATTTTAATATTAATTTAAAGCATTTATTAAGCTGTGATACATTGAAACATTTACTAAAATCAATGAGAAAACCTTTTCACAAAACTCACCCTGCAATATTCTGTTAATTTTTTCCAAATCATAGCTAGAAACATGTCGCTCCTTAAGGTCAACTACTACGACCATCCCGAAGGGGAAGATGCTGTTGGGAAAATAATTGCCATTAACAAGTATGCAATCAGTGCAGGTCTTGCCTATTCCACAATTGACGTCCTTATGGTATCCAAACCTCAAGGATATCTTGCTACACTCGGCAGATATGCCTACAACACCGGACCTTTGGTTGGTATGGCTTCTGCATTTACTTTGGGATGTTATACTGCCAAGAACTTGCGTGGCGTAGACGACAAGTAAGATTAGCTAGCCGTTACATTTAGTTGTTAAAGTTTAATTGTACTTATTGAATAAACTCCAAGATGGAACTACACAGTCGGTGGTCTGATGGCTGGTGCGGTATACGGATCATGGAAGCGAACTGTTCCTGGAGGAGTGTTCATGGGAATCGTTTTCAGTAATGCAGCAAAATATTTGTTTTCAAAACATGATGATTACTTAAGTTTTTATCCTCTATTTTAAGGTGTTGCTGGTTTCCTTAAGAAACTTTCCATCGAAGAAGGATGGGAATTCTTTCCAAATCTTGTCACCCACGAAGTTGGAACTCTAAGTGGTGTCAAACATGATTACACTCTCATGGAGGAGAGGCCAAAGAACTGGACAACCGGCAAAGAATAAAACTTTATTTTATTATGTATCTACAGTTTATGTAAATTAAAAACCAAATTATTACCGAAAATAAGTTATTGTTAGTTAGATCCGCTTCTCTATGAAAGTTTAGATCTTATTTGGGGTCTATATTGAGACTTCACCAATACAGGTCAGGATGGCTAGTGATGTGCTGTAGTAGTAACTTAGAGCTTAGACTAGACACCATGGCTGATCACTTTTCTGGGGCATGTTGGGGTAAAGAAAAATCTGCTTTGGTGGAGTCTATCGAAAGGCATTTCTTTGTCCACTCAAACACTGCACATACTTTTTTGTTTAAGCTTTAATTTTAAAAACTACGTAATTCTGTGCTTTTATAAAAAGTAGTAAAAATTTTCTTAATGCCTGATACACATTTTTTTTTTTTTATTATACAGGGTGATCGGTGTAAGGTGCATCAATAAGCTAGAGCGAGTAACGGGTGGGTTAAGACAAGAAAAAAGTAGAATGGAAGGGAGGGGGTCTATTCCGCTCTGTTTAGCCGGTACGCACAATTTTCTAAAAAAAATTACTTAAATTGGAAAAAGAATATTAAAAAATAACAGTAATTCCTACAACACAGTGTCATACTTTTTTGTATAGCTGAAAATCTCTTCTTTTATTGTATTTTCAAATAAAGTTGTTTAAGTGAACCGTTTTAGAAAAATTAATTTTCAAACTCAAACATTTGAAAAAAAAAAATTAAAATAAATGTTCAAACTATTTCTTTTTTCAAAACTTTATCCAATTAAGTACTTCTTTTGTTGTCAAAATTCAATGCTGTTATAAATTCTTAGTCTAACACTGAAAACCGTATGGCTCAAGAACTTTTTGTTGCCAAGCTATTCAAAAACAACCGAACCTACTTCTTCACAAAAACAAGAAAATCTATCCTTACGGGATGGCACAAGTGATCATTTAGCCAATTTTTTCGTGTTTTTGTGAAGAAGTAGGTTCGGTTGTTTTTGAATAGTTAAAAAATAAATATTTAATTTTGTTTCCTTAAAATTTTGAGTATGAAAATAAATTTTTCTAAAACGGTTCTCTTAAAATAATTTTGTTTAAAAACACAATAAAAGAAAAAAATGTTGGCCTTTCAAAAAGGTATGGCACGGCATGGTATTGTAGGAAATTCTGTTGTTTTTTAATGTTTTATTTTCTTATGTAAGTCATTTTTTTTATAAAATTGCACATCCCGGCTAAACGAAGGGGAATCGTACAAATACGAGTTTTTTACGATTGCAGTCGTGTTGTGTTAGTTGGCGGATTTCAACTTATCCTTACTCTTGAACCAAAAACTTATGCATATCAAATTTAAGTCTTATCGAAAATTTGCGACCTCTGGAAAAAATTCAATAACATACATTTTGTGTAGCCGATGTTCAATAACTGCTGGCGTAATAAAGTTGAGACTTTTTATTGCCAGGCAATTACAACGAACTCAGTGACATTCAATTTTTAAGCTTGCAGATCGATTTGATTAAAACAAGACAAAACTTAATTTTTTTAAAATTAGATTTTAAACAGAAATAACAATTATGGGTGTATGTACATATTAAACAATTCTTAAACCACACTTTCCTACATAACCAAGGTATACAAACCGAAGTGTTCATCTTCTTGATTCAAAACTGTGACCGATAACTAAAAAACATAAAAAAATATGCATATTACGGCCTTTGACGGATACGCCCCTTAAAAGTAGGCGTGTCCTAAAAATTTGCAAAATAAATTTAAAGCCATCATTAAGCTTTGATCGTTAGATAATTTTTAGGTATAAATATGTGTAAAACTACAGCTGAATCGAGCAGTTTTTTAACGATCTTACCTGAACAAAAGGTATTTTATAAAACTCACGCCCTTAAAAGTATGCGCATTGAAAAAATTTACCCAACAAAAATATAGACATAGGTATACTCATATTTTTCAAATAACGGATGGAAAAAAGGCTAAATTTGAAAGTTGGTACCTTAAATTTGAAAAAACTACTTTTTCATTCTTTCATATGCGTAAGCCACGCCCAAAATCCAAAAATTTCTTTTCATACACAAGCTTTTTAGTTTCGACTAAGAGACCCACAAATTTTTGATTGTGGATTCTTTAACAATATCGTTTATTTGAAAAAAAAAACATGTGTGGTTTTATGAAACCACCGTAAAAGTGAAACTAACGAGCGCCTTTCACTTTATCCCTACTCCGCGGCCGACCGTCACGCGACATGCAACACACAGACGAAAAAGTTTGAGACGATGTAATAAAAGTTTCACTTTAAAAAACAATTTTTTTATATTTTCTAAAGAAAAGTGGGTATCAGCCACACCTAAAATCATATTTTTTTTTATTTCATACACAAGATGTTTATGTTCAAATAATACCCACAAAATTTCATGTTTTTTCGCTTTAATGGGAGCATTTGTTAAATATTTTATAAAAAACGATATTGACGGTTTTGTATGAAAAGTGGGCATCAGCCACGCCCAAATTGAAATATTTTTATTTAATTGAAAGAGGATTCACCTAAAGCTTGCGTGTGCAAAATTTTAGAGTTGTACTTTTATCGTATCTGTACAAAAACATAATTTAATTTTGCTAAATTGAGGTTGCTTAACAAAAATGGCAATTGTGAGCGTGTTTGTGGGTGGATTTTACCGGTTGAAGAACTTAGCCGTACTCTTGAACCAAAGATTATGTGTACCAAATTTCAGCTTTCTAGCTCAAAAGTTGCGACCTCTTCTCAATATACATTGTGACGGACGGGCAGACATCGCTAAATCGACTATAGGCTTTTGATTCTGACCTGAGACAGAATATAAATGTACTACTTTTCTATACCTACCTAATGGCATTATTTCTCTATGTTACAAACTCCACACCAAATACAATCAATATACGAATTCTATAGAATAGGGTAAATACACAAGAAATGCTTGACAGCAAAAGTCACTTCAACGTTCAACATCCCAGGTTTAAAAAAAAAAACAGAGAATTTCCTAGTTAGGGCTAGTTGAGATTTAAAAACTAGTTGTGGCGACCCCAGGGCGACTTCAGCGCTCAAAAAACAAAGCTATATAAGCTATAATTAGTCACTTTAGTAACTAAAAGAAATTATATAGGTACTTACTTACCGTCTTTAAACCTTAATGATTATCGACCGAAACATAGAATACATAGGAGGCACCTAGCTTATTTTTTTTTTTTTTTTTTTTGGGTTGACCCAGGCGCTTCGTTTCCAATCCCAAAAATTGTCACTCTCTATAAAAAAACCCTTTTCAATATGTGTACGTACCTACCGTTTTCTTTTTTCAGCATATCTCAATGAAGGTAGGTAGGTAGGTATGTGAAGTGTTAATTCAAAATGGCTACTTAAATATAAAGCATGATTCACTACATCCGGTGTTCGGATTTCATATAAATCTTTGTGGCTATGTTGTGCCTAGCCTGGCCTGGCATTTCAATACCACTGGCATTTGAAATGACAAATCATTGTCATCCATTTATGAAAAAAATATTTTTCTAGACTTCTCAGCTCCTGCATTGCCGAACGTGCAAATAAAAATGTATGTAGGTATGAAGGCCCCTATTCTATAATACATATTCCTATCGTGGTTAGCATATTGCAGACTTACCTCATTAACATACAACAACACTGATGCATCATATAGTTAGCATCTTCGTGCTTGCCATCATCCATCCTGACCTGACCACAAAAGTTTTTACTTCTTATAGGTACAACTACGAGACGACTTCAATAAATAAATAGAATTGAAGACGATCTCTTGCATCAAAAACCACTAGATGCTTGGTGGTTAAAGGGAAAAATATCACAACAAGAAAGAAACTACTATTTGTTCAGGTTCATTGACACCTAGACATTGCCTGGATTGGAGTGTAGATTGCCGAGTGTGAATGCGTTAATATTTTCCTCAATTTACTATGAGAGCATCTTTATACGAAATAAAATGGCTTAAGAAGGCACTTTATTGTACAACAATTTGCAAAATTTTCTTCCATGCAATTGTTAAAGTTTGTGCGCTGTCACTGAAGAGGCACAAGCAATAAAAACTGTACATTATGGCCAGTCCAGTCAGCCAGCCAGGCAAACAGCCAGTAGAGTTGAAAGCGTATTCTTAGCATACATTCCAATTTAAGTGAGTCACGACTTGCGACCTACTCTACAAAACTTGCATACCTATAACGAAGAAAAAGTGAGATAAATTAATACAGTCCGGGTTATTTGGATTGACACATTATAATTTTGTGGTTTTTTTTAAACACAAAATATCTTCTTACATTGATTGAAAACGGTACTGGTGTCCTTAGTCAAATGTGTCAATTGCTTTAAAGAAATGGGGAAGCGATACTGGCTTAGGAATTGACGTCAAAAAGACAAAAATAATACACACCATCAGGTTGTTCTGGAAAGTAGACAAAAGCGGAGGTCAATTGGTTTAAATATCTGGGTAGTTAGCAGTCACTCAATAGAGTAAATAAAGCAGTCGGAATCCTGTTCCCTGCGTGGAACTATTTATATCTCTTCGTTAAAAGTTGAAACGTGGAGATGCTCTTGCACCATCTCGAACAAATTGTTAACTGTTATCTGAGTTAAGTCTTCAAGATCCGGTAGCCACCAGCCATGCCCAAGAACGAAATGTGGCTTAGGGTTGGACTAACAAAAGTATGGATGTTGCCATCAAGCAGAGGATTGGCCATACACTGAAAACTACACACCACACCAAAGCAGTGCAGTGCTCTGAATCCAGTGCTGGAATCCTTAAAATATTGTGAGTCTTGGTCACAGCTGAGGTATCGTGCAAAGAATAGAAACAGATAGATTGAAGGATGTGTTTGCATAATTAGTTGAAGTTTTGCTGCGGATATCAGATTTCGGGAATCAAGGAAGAAGTAAGATCTTAGTTGTAGTCTTCCACTGCTGCGTTGTTCCTAGCGGGCGAAATCAAATATTACGTGCCCCAGCTTTCTAAGCCACTTGATTTCAATTTTTTGACCAGATCAACATCGCTGTACAGCCAATACAGTTGAATCTTTTAATGCATTCATTCCCATTTTGATAGATATACAGAACTGACTACCCCTTACTGAATTTTAACCGGATTTCTCTTAAAGCACTCCGGCTGTTATATATTCGATTGTGAAAGGCTCAACGCTTCTGTTCCATACAGAAGAATCACGATGATTGGGACCTTGTTTATCCTTATCCATTGAGATATTGCTTTTCTACTAAGATACCTGCCTTTAGGTAAGAAAAATGCACTGATATTATTTTTGGAGGTACTAATGGACTACTTCAAAGTTTAGTCTATCCACCGTGAGGTGTTGTCCAAGACTTCACAGATAATGATCATGACCACAGTATATATATATTCCTTGTCTTGTCCTCATGCCTTTGATCAAGATCCTTAAAATTTAAAATATAAACTATACAAAATCTCCTAAAAACCCATTGTTCAATTTAACGAATTGATCACCTTTTTTGTTTAACAACTCTGTTATATAACAAAAATCAAAAACTATATTTTACAAGTTGTGTCTAACCAAGTGAACAAGACTGTATAAGCAAATTGCTCTGCTGGCTGCTGCAATGCGCAGCAAGAACAACGCACCATAGTGGTTTAAAAAGTCATAAAAAACCCAAGAGGAAAGCAACTTAAGCCTTGTGTGTTGTGTCTTGTGTGTCTGTCTGTCTTCTATCACAACTTTTCTTGGCTTGAGAGCAGCACTCATTCCTGTTTGTGTGTTGGTTTGGTTTGGAGTAGTGTTTTGACCACATCATGAAATGTCTAAACAAAGAACTTCATGCGATGGCTTTGTTCAGGAACTCGTAAGTCGTAAGTTCCGCATGCTGGCCTATGAGTTCAGCTTTTAAAGTTGACCTCTGGGCTTAACACTTTTTTTAAACAATTTTTTAAATTGAAAAAGGAAAAAAACCCAAATAGATGCGGGTGAGTGATCGAGTTGTGTCGTTGCTATTCTTTTCGAGTTAGTGCTTGTGTTAGCTTCTTTATCACAGATTGTCTGAAGTTTTTAATCATGAGACAAGACAGTAAATCTCTTCGCTGACAGTGTCGTTGTTTATCTGTTCTCTGTCGGATAAATGACACCCATGACATCATCTATAGTAAAGACCGTCTTTGGTCTTCATTTTTTTCTCTCTACTTTCAGCTCCAGTCGATCTAGTTCCAGCCGAGCAAATTGAAAAAAAGGTAAGAGGAAACGAAAAAAAAAAATGTTTGACCGGAAATACTTTCAGTTTATCGCATGGTAATTTCTTTTTTGTTCAAATAAAAGCCGTTGGCCAGTCATTATACGAGTATTTTCTGGGAAACGAATGAATGGTCCTTGAACTGATTTTTATTGCAAAGATTAAAAGGTGTGATTCACTAACACACATTTATCGTCAGTAGAGTCACTGTATGAATGAGAAATATGTTTATGTAGGTAGTTGTATTGAGAACAAAGAGGTCTTAACTTGATACGTTCAAGAAAAATGAGACATCTAAAGGAAGCTACGGGTATGTTTGTTGGGACTTGGGAGTTAAGATAGTTTTTGAAAGGAAATATTAAAAATGGCAACTAATGCATTTTTTATTCGCAAATTATTTAATTAAAGCAGCGAGTTCATAGTCAACGATTTTATATGAATAAATCAGCAGAAGTTACACCTATTCTTTGAATAAATATAAAACTGCTGTGGGTCGGTTTCATTGCTTTTTAAAGTATCTTCTTTTGTAATTGAAGTTACAAAAACTATCTGCAAAATTACATGCAGTGCGTGAGTCGACCCGAAATGCTTGACAGCCGACATTAGTCAGAGAATTTCTTCGTGAGGGCGAGTTGAGGTTTTTCAAAAACGATTTGTGGCGACCCCAACTTGACTCCTGGGCTCAACAAACAAAGGTAGTCTCAAAAAAAAAAAAAAACACCTGGAAAAGTTTCTGGCGGAAAACTTGAGAAGGTTTCATCTTTTGCAAACTCTCCATTTGCAAACCACGCCACGATCAAGGACGTCGATTTTCTAGTGACAATATCATCCCCGAACCGGAATGATTTTGAAAAGACAGCTTGTGGTATTTCGATTTAGAATGACAAACTGCAAATGATCCTTTCGAAACTCTGTGTAGCATATCATACTTCCCTGATGGGGTTGAAACGTTCAAGGTGATAGTTGATTACCACCTTACGTAGAGAAAAGTAGTTAAACAATTTTGATAAGCAAATATCACCTTTGGTACATGATTCGACCCTTGCCTCAAACAATAATGCAGAAGCGGCTTTGAAGTTGGTCCGGTCCCAAAACGAAAACTTTTCCACAAAAAAAAAATGGGAAATTCTTATAAAGGTCTCCAGTCGCCAGAGTCTAACTTTGACCTTATATGTAAAAATGGATGCTCTTGAGGAAATAAAATGCCAACCATTCCATTATATGAACTGGGTCCAGGAGAAGATCAATAAGAAACCCCCAGCGTTCCGAAATATAATGCTGTTCCACATTAAGAGATGGTATTCTTCCTTTTTCTTTTCTTTTATTTAGCTTTATAACCTGGCCACCTATCGTGCAAAACATTATTTACATATAATCCCTAATAGCCCCTAATGAAAATTTCAAATGTCTCTTACGAAAATAGAGATTTTAGTACTCAATTCAATACGTGGGGTAGGAGAATTTAGACTGCCATGGCGAGGGACCGGTTTAGATCCTCCTGGGGTGAATTCTGTCACGAAGAAAATCTATTTTGTTGCTAAACGGCAATATACGTAGGTATCTATCCTATCGAAGGAAAGACACGTATACAAAATATTTTAGGAGTAAGGGGCTCATAGATCGACCATTCCGGGCCGCCTTGGCATCGTGAAATTTCTATTGTTTATAAATTCTTTATTTTGGTAGATGTAAACTGAATAAAGTTGTTGAGCGGAGGCTCCTGAGGGAGTAGGGGCCAAGACTTATAATTGTGACAATGTGAGCCACTCCATCGTGTTTTTTTTTTTTTGTAAGTCTGTTGAAATGGAAACGACTTCAAATTTTCTGCCGAAATAGAACTACTCACATAGGTGCAATTATTCTTTTTATGGCACGATTTAACTGGTGGGGGATTTTCTTCGCAGGGTGTAGTAAAAGTAACAACCCCTGAAAAAAAATCCTTTAATGTAGAAGATTCCTTTTCTTTTTCTTGACAATGAGTGCATTGAACCAAGACCTGAGAGTGAACCGTTACTTTATAATAAAACAGGCCAATCATTGGAACCACCGATTTTAACATACAAAATCCTACTGCTCAACGGGTCACTTATTAATATTCCTTATGAATGCTTTACATAAAAGGAGAACAGACAAAGATCAAGAAAAGCAGTAATTTTTCCTGCTACTCCAGTGAAAAAAGTTACTCTTGGAAAGGGAAACAGAATTTTTGCTAACCAAAACTAAGCCAGAATCAAACTAGACAAATTGGAGTAGAAACAGTATTAGGGTTAATATACTAAAAGAGATTCAGCGTAGATCATGCAAGAAGTGAGCCCACAACAATTTATTGAAGGAAGAGATCTATTTGTGTAAAAACTTGTTTAAACTGAGTCTTCTTTCTAATATTCCATTGTATATAAACTATATTAGGTACTCCTAATAAAAAAAATAAAATATGTATAAAAAAAATGGCCATGGGAAGCAAAAACAACCATAGAGGACATTTAATGTGAAGTAGATAAGACACCTAGCGCCGCCATTGACGAAGTTCTCAAACAGAAAAACATTTTCCATGAAATTACTATAAAAACATATAAACAATGACTTTTCTTTCTGTAAAATTAACTTTAATTTTGTTTAATAATAGACTCCTTTTTAATTCCAACAATGGATGTTTTTTTTTTTTAATTTAATACAATAAATTACTAACTGATACATATTTTTCAGCTTTAGTATTTTATTGAACTAAGTGTAATGTTCTATAACTATTTACCTAATACAAATATGTATGTATAATTCTTGTCACAACTTACCCTCCGATGGGGTGAGTTGGAACGACAAGATATTTTGTGAAGCTATTATATCGACTGGATATTGGATGCATCGTGCGATGCGTCGCGCGAACCGTACCAGTATTTTGGTAATAAATTTGCACGATTTTCAAACGTTGATCAGGAGTAAGTCTATTCATTATGAAACGGCAAACCAAAACCAAACTCATCATAAATCAAGTGACAGCTGTCAAAAAGACCAACTCCAAAAAAAGTATTGCCAGATTGAAAACCACACGTCTAAAAAAACACCCTTTGTAATGAATTGTGAAAAATACTAATCCTAGACAGAAAGCTGCCAATGGAAACCTGAAAATGTCCCTTAAGTCAGTCGAAAGAAGAAAACTATAATTTTTTTTAAGAAAAATATATTATACATTTTATTTTAAAAAAAAATTCTTCCTCTAAATTTTGCATTTGTATTAAATATTTTTCACATTAAAACAATTTACGTACAAAACTTACAAAATACGAATCACGATTCATCTTATATTCTAAAAAATATACCTTAGTTCTTGTAAGAAAAAAAAAACTATAAAACTTTGTTCTATATACGAATGCTCACTTAATCTTATTAATCATTGTATATTAAAAAGACAAATAAGTTAATTTAGGAATATGAAAATAGTATTTTTCAAGGCAGTATAATTCTGATAAATGTCATAACTCATTATATAGTGTCTTAAATATATATTATTACCTAATCTTTTATTTCAAAATTTGATCTCCAGTTAAAGTTGTAAATTTAGTGTTTTAGTCTTCTGTTATGATTAATATTTAATTAAACGATAATGCTTTTGTTAAATGATACTTAGTTAAGAATACGAAAAATGGAAGTTCGATCAAAATCTTACTAAATTAGCCACCATGAAAGTTTAGAATATTATATTAGTACTTAATCAAATTGCAATAAATATTTGTATGTACTTTTTACATTCATGATAATTTGTGATTTGTGATAAATTTATACTGTAATTTTTTGTTTAATTAGGTATAATAATGTACATAATTATGTATAAGGTTTAAGAAATTTTAAAATAATTCAAACTTTTTTCGCCAGCGACTTATGTATACTAAAAATTAGTGAAAATTATAAGAACATTTTGGAACTTTTATTTCAATAAGAGGCACAACTGGTGAAATATGTCGTTGTAAAAAGAAGACAAGTTTCTTATTGTATTTGTTACTTTGTATATTATTTCACTAGATCGTTAGTGGTTTTTTTTTTTTTTAAATTAAAAATACGTAGGTACACTAAGTTTGTGTCTTTATTTTGCTATTTTTTTTTTCTATTGTATAAATTCGTTTATTCTATTTATGTTTTGTGTAAATCTACGCAAAGCATAGTTGGTTGGAAGGGATGCAATTAAAAAGTATACATTCGATTTCATCTTGATTCAGTTGGCTGGTTTTAACATTTTCCATAGGAAAAATATCTGAAAAGAAAAATATAAACCACAAATTTATTACAAAAATAAATTCAAAAAAGATTTTTTTTATACTAAACATAAAAGGAAGAGACACAAAAAAGCTATAAATCTATTCTAAGGCTAAGGAAAAATATAATATGCTTGCAGGTCGCATAGATTCCCTTAAATACAACGAATTAAAGCATTTCAAAACGATTAAAATACTAATTTATGGACATGAATGACGGCAGAAAACAAGCTCTAATTATGGTATCACACCTTTGCGTTTCCAGAAATAGAAAAAAAAAAAGATTTAACAAATATTGTATGCATGTGATGCGTCAGCACCCGGTCTCAGTGATATATGTATCTACAAAATGTTTTAATTAATTTGGCTTTTTTATGGAGAAATACAAAATTTGGTTTAGTGGGATGAATCAGAAAAATTGTTCAAGCTTAACCTGGCAGATGTACCTAATAATGTCATCTTTAATTTTGCCCTTTGTCGATGATATGAATTATGACCTCAACGGTTTGGATTATTATAAAACTGTCCTACTTATATGCAACTCGGGGGTTTGCTTACCTCCCAATATTGCGTAGAGAGCAACCAAATGAGCCTGGATCCTACCTTTCTTCTTTCAGATTTGTTTGGAACGCAAAACTAAATATTATTCGATTTGTTATTGTTAAGAAAGATAACAGCTCTTCTACTTTATGCTGCCGGACGCAAGAGGGAGCTGCAAATGAATTTAGAAGTGACACAAGGGGACTGTTGGCGATCTCCAAAGTGATCAAACTGCAAAAAAAAACCCTGTGGGTCAGGGTCAGTGGCAACATTGTCAGCTTGTGATGTCAGACTTTAAGCCGACAATTTTCCACGAGCCAGTTATAGCTGTCAGAAAAACTAAACCGAAAAGTTGGAACAGAATGAAAACTTGAGTTTTTTCGTGATTAGCCAGAGCCAGAAAAAGGAGTTTCAGTCCGTTTATGGCGGAAAGCAGTTCAAACAAATTACTGTCACATCGCGTTTCTGGTTGCTGGTGACATTGGTAGAATGGTGCGTGCGAATAAATAACCTTGGACCAATTTTCTGACTGAATTGCACACGAACAAAATTTTTTGATAGAACTGCATACCATACATAAAAGATTTTTTGACAGATATTCTTTCAAGGGAACAGAAAAAAAATTGGAAGACAATTACCTGAAACAAAATATGAAGATCAGAATATCAAATACATAATTACATTTTTAACAAAAACTATTAGTTCAATTGAAATTTGTATCAGGAAAAAAATCAGTAAGTATAGCATTTGTGTTTTTAATCGAATCAAATACAAAAATTTCAATTTTTCGTTTTGGTTTTTCTAATTACAATAACTGGCCCCTTAATTACATAAAGAATAGATATTAATGATACGGTAAATGTTACCTAAAGACACAACACAAATGACACAAAATCATGATACAACTAGAGAGCGCACAACATATTGACATACTATGTACGTACATGTATAGCATGACACAACTAATAAAGATATGGCAATGGCGCATGGTGCCAAACAAATCGTCAAACTATTGTCAAACTCCCCGTGTTCTTACGTGTGTTCTTATGACGTAGAGCGCACAGAGTAGAACGAAACAAAAGTTAAACGGGAAGGCGAAAACGAGAAGGCAGGTGTTCTTATGACGAGATGCGCAGAACAAATCAAAAATGAATATTAAGGCGTTATCTCTAGTAGTTGTATCATGCATGTATAGTATGTCAATGCGTAGAACGTTTAGAGCATAATTATCTAATGTGCTTTCAGGCCAGGTAATTCAACCATCGACAAAATGTTCACACTTCGAAAGATTTTAGAAAAGACCAAAGAATCGAAGATCGATATACCTATATTTTGTATGATTTGATTTGGTATAGATCTGCTCAATTACTTGGCTTTGTTGATGATATTGACATCATCGGAAACACGATGCGCCATGTCAGTATAGCATTTTACCAGCAAAGCGATCTCCCAAAGGATCGTTAACAGAGGACGTATTTTGACATTATGTTAAGTACCTACATAATGTATTTTAGCTCATACATAAATACATTATGTACATCAAATAAGTATCAATTTACTCGACGTAATCAGAATTTCTGGACACTTTTGTCACAAAACACAATAAGATTTTGACATGATTTAAAGATTTTAATACCATGATAATATGCCATTGACATATCATATTTTGAGGAATTGTGACAGAAATTCTTTTGACAGTTGTGTAAATGAAGCATTAGATTTTATTGTTATGTTGACCAAAAATTATTGTTTAATGCTATGTTTTCCTTTTCTTTTTATTGATCTGCGAATATTCTGGCATATTAGTTTTGCTAATATGTTTTTCAACCAGAGATACAAACAATACAATCTGACATAGGGACCATACAAATGAATAACAATTTCAACGCTAAAAACAATATGGCCGCGAAAACTGTCAAACCTTCTTGCTGAGAAGATTTAAACAAAGTTTCATGCATCTACTGGCAATTTGGACACTGACATCTGTCCAAGTAGTTCCAATAAATAAGATCAATAATCTTGATTGAAATATGTTTAACTTAATTGAAACTCCATCGTTCTTAATCAAACACATCTGGATTTTTGCTTTGGAATAGTCTAAAAACTGTGCGGTCTCTTCACCCTATTTCTAGAATAGATACCACTACACTATCTGCGATAACAGAAAGTGTGAACAACTGCGATGCATATTCTTAACAAAACGTCAATCATGCACATTTTCTTTTTCTTTTTATTTAATTGACTTGACGAATTGATTATTATGAATGATGGCAGGCAACATTTTTACTTTGTCTACTCTTCACTCCTCAAACAAAAAAAGGACAAGCAATCTTACAAAATCATCTTAAATCCTCCCTCACCCTTTGAATTACTCCCCTCAGTGTCCGTCACCGAACATCGTGATCGCTTTCTATCCAAAACGCGACGCGTCACCGCATTCCACACGCTGTAAATCTCAGATACGTCCCCGATTTGTTTACTTCTTTTTGTTGCATCTTAAGAGCCAACACAACATGTCAAATGAATAGCGCACCAAATGAAATGTAGCTACAATGACAACGACTCGAGACTGGAGCTGGAGCGTAATAAATCCGTCGCCTTAGTGTGGTACTGGTACTTGAAATCGAGCGCAGTCTTTGCTGGCGTCGGTTGCCATTGCCAGCCGTGAGCCGTCGTGGTCGTCATCGTCAGCGTCGTCGACGCCATCGCCATTGCCATTGCTCGTCGTTTTGTCGTTCGGTTGGGGGCTGGAAGAAGAGCGTTAATTAAATATTACTCAGATGCCTGAGCACGAATACACGCGCAACATATCCATCTCCATCAACGAACTTCATTTCAATATGATGGCTTCGGATATTAATTTATTATATTCATTTAGGGTTCACATTCACACAGTTTTGTCCATGTCCATGTCTCGAGTTACAACCGGGTTCTATTCAGTTTTTTTTTTTTTTTTTAACGAACGATCTTCGGTAGTAAAAGTAATACACCATAGACAGAGGGCACTGGTGATGGTGGTGAATATATTGAGCTTCTGTCAACAAATACAATGCTTACAGTTATGCTGGTATGTAAAATCCCAGAGTTTTGTTCAGATTTTTGAACAAAATGATTATCTTTGTAATTATTGAGATTAATTTTTGTGATTTCGGATCGTTAAATTTGATCTACGAGGTCAGTCAGAAAAAGGGGGCTGATGCTTACATTTTTATTATGTTGTTGTTTTATGATGAAAAGTTTATTAGTGTTTGCTTTATAAATTAGGATATTAGTTTTGTCGAAATAAGCTGAGAAAAGTTTAAGTTTTTAAACTGAAATACATATTTTCATTCACGCTATTATGACTACCCTAAGCATGTTTTAGCACTGTGTCAGAGTTTAAAAAAGGCGGATACTGGGGTGGAGGGAAGAATTTTTGAAGCGAGTAAGACATTTCACATTCGTGAAAGATATTGCACCAACTCATCTAGTTTGGATTGGAATCTCGCAGTACAATTTGCCCGGTCGATTGGTCATTTCATTGCTAATGCAGCTTTAGACCTGGGAAATTTGCAACCGACCAGATCTTCACATATATTGCGCCAGATTTCCTTAACCGTCGACTTCGCGACCATGACAGCAGCAAGCAGAACAGGACTTATTTAAAATGACTATGTATATAAGCCAAAGTATCCTGTCATCAACAAAAATGTAGCGTTCCACGAAGCAACCAGGTAGACCTTCTACTACTGGAGTGCGAAATTGGAGACAGCAGGCTAGAGACCAAGTAAAAATCGATTTCTCATTTACTTGTTAGGGTTTTATGACATGTGATGTGTCTTTAAGAAACCCAAGAATATAACATTGATACCCACTACCTGTTCGTCAATTTCACAGTAATAGAGTTGAACTTTACGATCAACTTTAGAATCCTTGCTAAACCGATACGTTGGAAAATGGTCGCTGTTCCGTCAAAGTTGGTAGAGACTCTACTGAAACCTTCGAAACCACCAGAGGGCTAAGACAAGGTGACGCAGCTGTTTTCACATTGTGCTTGAAAATGTCATACGAAACACCCATGCCAGCTCATCGGCCACCATCTTTTATAAATTGGCGCAATAGGCATTTATCTTTTTTAGTTCACAGCAGAGCCTGAGTTGTCACAAACAAATTAGTGTTTCTTTTTTGCTTCAGCGACTTTAGAGTGTGTTCAGAGTGCACCCTACGAAATCCAAATATGTAAATACATAGATATGGGATAGACTGAACAAAAACATAAACGTCAAAAGTGAGACGCTTTCAAATCAATTCAATTAATAAAAAGAAGAATTAAATAATAAAAAAATTAAAATGGCCGACGAAGATATTTTATATGTAAAAATAAAACATTTTTCAGGTTTATTTCAAATGGCATGAGAAAAACCAATAACAGCGTGCTTAAATTCGGTTCATAAAAAGTTCAGAGCCCTCTGAACACAATTGGTTTTCATAGGACGTTCAAAGCGAGCTCGATATAAGTACTCGAACTCTGTGCAGAGCTCTTTGCCGAATGAAAAAAGAAAAACGCCTAAATACTTGGGTTCGTGGACTACATTGACGTGATAGGAAGAACAAAGAGAGCAGTAACCTAACCGGTGCCTTCACTACTATGGAGTCAGCAACAAGCATAATGGGACTGAAAATAAAGAATGGAAGAATCGTACAGTGGATGTTAGTGAGTAAAACCTTCTCATCAGAGTACTCCAGTAAAAATCTTACGTGCAATAAGGGATTGAACTAAGACCCTTACGGCTCACGGCTGTTATTTACAGTACAACAAAATACTGTTCAAAACGTATGCATGTAGGTACGGTACGTTTGTGACGTTTTTGACAAAGAAACAAAAAATACATACCTTTCATCTAACTTGTCCTTTTTTTGACATTTGATCTTCAAGTGTTTCTAGTCTATCAAAGAACTCTATTTTAAAGACTCAAGACTGTTTTTTTTAACTCTAGCTACAGTTCCTCATTGGATACAATTTTCCTTCAGGAAACTTTGAAAATGTTTATTAGGTAGCGAATTCCAAATGTATGGAAAAGTTTACTAAAAACCTCCGAAGGAGAATGTCAAAAAAAAACCCCAGCGTCGATTATTCATACTGTACATGTGTCTTGTCTTAGTAGCCCAGGCTTGCCAGATTGTGCGATATATCGCAAAACGTGCGATATTTTTTTTTAATTTGCGGCGTAAAATAAGATTTTGCGATATTGCATATTTTGTGCGATATTTGCGGTATATTTTTTCCCTACAATAAAATTGAATTTTAAGATAAAATAATATCACAAAAAATTAAAATTACTTAGAACACATACATTTTTCTTTATACTACGTTTTCATTAGGGCAAAAAATGTGATTTCGTTGAAAATTTCCAAATCTGAGTCCACTTTCCATACAAAATAATATTAAAATTTTGTTTGATTTGGACGAAATCAAGGTTGCACATTATGTGAAAACAAATCAAACGCAACTAAATTGAAACAAATTGAATAGATATTTTCTAAAATGTCAATTTAAAACAAAATCCAAGGCACAAAAGTAAACAAACCAACATGCAAAGCAAACGGCAGAAGTGAACAATACAAAATAACAATTTTGAAATAAAATCCAGGGCAACGGAAGTAGTAAACAAAACAAAACAAGAAGAAAAAATGAAAAGGTTGTAAAAAAGAAAAAGAAAGAAGATAGCCTGATGTCAAAACAAATGTGGAAACCTAGATGAAAACACTTTTTTAGCAATTTTTCAAATATCCTAATTTCGGCCCTAATGAAAACGTAGTATTAAACACAAAAAGTCCTGCATTGACAATTTCCACTTCAGACTCAGACTCGAATACGCCTGCTGTTATTGTATTAGGTATGAACTAAGAACTAAGTAGCCCATGACAAAACAAAACTTCATCTGTCATTAGTCATTGTCTCATTGTTTTTCTTTGTAAAATACTGTGTTCAAGTAAGCATTTTTTGTTAAAACTTATTAAAACTATACAAAATATGAGTTCGAACGCAAATAAAAAACAATAACTTTTAAATATCAAAAGGAATGGGAGGATCTCCATGTTTTTAAAGGGTGGCTGCAAAAATCCAAAAATGTTCCTAAGGCGTTTTGCAAATTGTGCCACTGCGATTTAAGAGCCCACAAAAAAGATTTGGAAAGACATGCACAAGGAAAATCACACCAATTAAAAGCCAACAAAATCAAAAAAAAAAAATCGAATGGAAAATTTTTGCAATTTGCGGTTTTTGCGAAATTTTTTTTTAAATTTTTGCGGTATTTTGCGAAAAATTATTTTGAAATTGCGATATTCGTTCATAAAAGTCTGGCAAGCCTATAGTAGGTACTCAAATATTAAAATTGGGAAAATTGTCATGGCCAGTCCTGATGGGGATAACTTGGAGAGAAAGTAATTACATATTTGAAATCTAAAATATATGCCCCTTTAAAGCGTATATGTTTTATTTCTTTCGACTCTAGGTTTTCCACCCATACATTTTTGGGCATTCGCCTTTGACAAGGCAAATTGTTTAAGTTCTAGAACCTTTCGAAAAAATACTTTCCGTTGAAGGCTGTTATGGTCCGTAACAGGAAATGTTGGCCGATTTTTTGCAAAGATTGTAACTCATATGTCAGCCACAGTTACAATTCCTAACAACAAAAACTTCCTGTAAAAAAGAGTTTTAAAAAGAATGCAATTTTCACATTTCTAAAGCAAAGCATCGGACAAAAATATTTCCCCCTTTATTACTATAACTGCAGGATAATATATACGTCCATGAATTAAACCAGATAAGAATATATTGCAAGCAGCAGTATGAAGTGCACACATAATATTGCAAACCGTTTTCTGGTTAAAAATACCTCAAAGAACAAATAATTGAACATTGATAGCACACGTACGAGTAAGCTGCAAACTTTAGCAGTTACCTCATTGGGAAGAGTCATATTTTGTACGCTTTTAATGTGACTCACTTGCAACACAAAATTATTTATTGATAAGTTTATCATTCACTTTATTTATAATGTATAGAGATAATGTTTGAATTTTTGATAACATTGATTGAAATCGTAAGTGTAGGTAGGGTATAATAGGGTTGCACCTTCATGAAATTTAATAAAGGCGTTTTCAATAAGGGCGGGTAGATATTGAAGTGGAGTAAAACAAGCTGTGTGTGGGGTATTAACAAATTTCATTTTTTATTTTAAAGGCCCATGTATGTCATTATGCATGAAATGTAACATTCTCGGCTTCTACAGTGACACGGATTCAAGTTGTCAAATTTTCATTGACTCTTCCGCATAGATCCGGCTGGGCGATGGTTTGTGGTTTATTCGCATGGATCTGCGATTCAGAAATCCTACAAGGAAAAGTATAGTGAGGTCAAACCGCACGATCTTGGTGGCCAATTCAAGTCACTTCTGAGAGAAATCATTGATGCAAGTAGCCAATTGTGGAGTCCATCGGCTTTGTAGCACGTAGCTCCGTCCTGAAAAGATGATAGAATGGAAACAAATGGGTATAACTTTGAGTACCGGAAAACGTTTATCTTCAAAACAATTTTTGTGAAAAAAGCTTTCGAAAGATAACTCCAATCTCTAGTGAAAAAAGATCTTCGGAGGAGGCCTTGAAATATGGACAAGCGTAATAAAAACAGGCTTCTGTTTAGTAGTACTTACTCTGTGAAGTTGTATAGAAAGTTATTCGGACCGGCTCGATTCAATCCCTTATTTTAAGTGAAATTTATTTTTTTAAAGAAACTGTTTTTTTGCGAAAAATTGATAAGTTCTCCAGGAGTAAATCTCATCATTAAGAAGTGTATATCTTCAAGCAGTTCAGATTCATCGGTAAATTGTTGGACCCTTCCATTCATGCAATAAGCATCAGCGCACACACGTTAATGGTTTGGGGTATTGGTTGTGAGCTAGGTCTAGGCTCTTCTGGAGGTAAGTATTTGTTTTATTAATAATCAAAAGATTAGCAAATAATGAAGACCACTTCGTATTGAACAGAGCTTTCTTGACATTATAAAACTAGGAAGCTCGAGACCAAAGCTAAAATTGGGCTATATGGGTACGACAGCAGTGCTCCAGTTCTGTATTCAAGTTATTGTGTAACATTTAGGCACATATTTCGGAGACATGTTTATAAACTCTGCTTTCTGTTCTAGTACCATTTTCTTAGCTTCAATCCTGAACGTTCAACGTCTCCCAAACTGATCACGTTTAAATGTTGATGCTCATAATTTGTTGAAAATTATTTCTTCTATTTTTAGAAAAATACACACATCGAACTCAAAAGATTTTAATTGGCCAAAATGTTGAAATAGTATGGAAGTAGGAAATTACTTAAAGAGAGAGCTGCCAACTTTATGGTGATGCCGAAAACTTTTACAGCTTTTTTTTATAGCTTGGAATATGCCTTACAACGATTATTATACAACCTACTCGCACTAATCAGTTTACTCAAAAAATTGTAGAATTTTCTTGACGTTATCTCAAGGTTCAAGCTTAAGAATTAAAAAAAAACGCATTTTTAGTTTAACTTGAATTTTCTCCCGATTGATTTATCTTTCAGAAAAATATTGAACCCGGTCACATTGTCCTTGCATATGAATATAAAGTCCCCTTAACATGACAGCCATGAACATTGCATACTCTATTCCGTGGTTTCCCGCATTATTGTGGTTTTGAGTTATTTTTAAAAAGTCTCTTCCATAAACATGAGTTCTGAACTGATATCTCTCATCACAAGCCGCAAGTAATCTAGTTGCTTAACAATGCTCAGTTCCCTTTTTCACACCTGAGTCACTTTATAATAGAGTAAACAGTCAGTAATAACTTGACGTTGATTACTATATTATAAAATCACATTTTTTACGACTAACGACAAACAACGGACTCTTTCCGGTAACGCTTCCATTTTAAATTCAGCAAAAATAACTATACAGGCGTTGTTCGTTGAACGGAGCTCAGAGCAAGCGAAACACATTAAACATTAAAAAATTGTTGACAATTTAGACAGAGTCACTCTTTTTAAGAGAGACGTGTGCTCGTGCGTGGCTAAAAGAAACATGCCGATTCCACGAAAAACGTGTAAGAAAAAACACATAAAACGAACAACAAAACACATCTACCGTAAAAGCTAATTATGTCAAATGACAAAAGTAATTGAAGACTTTTTTTTTGTTGAATTCTTAAACTCTCCACTTCTGTAGTAGTAGTAGAGTTGTTCAATTTATCCAGTCAATGGCCTCCTTGTTACACAAACGTCATGAAAATGGTCGGCGCCGCCCGCCGCCATTGCATACCGCGCCATGTCGCTTTGGGTAGCGTAAAGTAAATACTATCGGACTTTATCTTTAAGAGACGCAGCGGAGAAGCTCTCCTTCTCCTTTCCTAGAAAGTGTCGTTATATAAAAGAATCTATTGTAGTGGAATAAAGACTTGGGTGTAGAAACTGTAGTTGGGGCTATCACTTATCATCGTCACCAAAAGAAGCGCTATTGACTGTAAACAAAACGAAGTGTATACGACTTACGAGACGACTGCTGGCTAGAAGCTAACGTTTAGATTATGTGGTAAGCGAATGGGACTTTATCAGACTACCTATACTTACTACTTACGTAGGTACTGGTTTGAATTTGAATAAGCAAAGCAGGGGACGTTTAGACTGCATTTACCATCATTCCTCACGCGATTTTGACATTATAGCGATGTTACACAAGATCCGTTCTTTTGTTTTGCAGTTTTTTTTGTACAACTATATAGAACCGACTCTTCAAAAAAAATCGTAAAATTAACCGCGAATGATATAATAATGATTTGATACTTTCGTTATGTTGATTGAATGTATGATCAAATAAAATAATGCATACATTTTAATATTGTATTGCAAGACTAAAAGAAGGAAGCTGAGTTTCAGAATTTGAAGTTGTTTTTTTATGCAGTTTCCTGAAACCAAGAAAGAGACATTTTCTACACTATGTAACATCGACATGGCAGAAAACTACTCGATACGAGTAAGCTGTCATATTTGACTGTTCACAACACGTTTTCATTTTTCGTTCACACTACAGTAAAGCATCTCTCTTGTGTTAATAAAAAGCAGCTCTTAAACTGTGATATGAACGTGATGAATTGATAGAGACTTTTAGTCAAGAAAAGATTACCTCGTTCTGTCAAAACATTTGTTCTTTTACAATTTTCCAAGTTTCATGCAATAAAAAGAGCAATCTAGTACAAATCTCAATATGAAATGTTTGATCTCGGATATGGTGTGAGATTTGATCTGAATGCAAAATAAATAAGCTGTGTTTTTATCTTTTTATTGTGGGCTAAATAGGAAGACTGTCCAATATTGAAGAGTGGGGATGAAATTCTCTCAGAGAGAGAAAATTATTATTATTATTATTATTTATTAACATATATTTCAATTCACAATAAGAGTACACTGGTTTTCCCAACTTTATTTAAAAACATAACCTTTATCGAATTCTTGAAGATTCCGATGAAGTGGAAGAAAATTATGATGTTTTTCTCTCATCAGTGGAGGAAACCTATAGGAAACAAGGAACTGCATAAAGGGCTACCTCGAAGACTTAGTTCCTTATTCCTATTCGAAAAAGATTTTACTATACTAACTTTAAAACTAAAGGGTCATTGTTTGATTTTATCTTTCAAAAAATATAAATTTCATGACATTTTTCCAAAACTAAGCCATTAAAAATGATCAGCGAAATGCTTGCAGTATTTGTGTGCTTGGTGTTGATTAGGTTAGGTAGCTCAGTATTCTTTTCAACAAGACATGTTCTTGTTCCTGAGTGGATTAAGCATTCCACTTCAATATCGACATCAACACAAAATCGCGCATGGATTAGTATAATGTACTGTCAAATTTGAATACTGACATAACTCACAATTTCTGCCCAAATAAAATTTTTGGCTAAAATCGGCAGGAAGGGGTAAATTTTAATTCTCTCATGAGCTCTCTCTCTCCCTCTCTCCCTCCCCCTCTCTCTCTCTCTCTCTCTCTCTTCTGCCGAAAACTACCGAATTTTTGTGTTATTAAACAGGATTTGGCTGAAATTCGTAGAAATTTGTTGGTTTCGGGAGTAGAAAAACACAGTTAGGAAGTCTCTTTTCTGTCAAACGTCAAAATAGAAAATGTACAAAATAGAAACTTATAAGTCTTTACCTTTGCCAGCCCTAGTATAGGTACTAAACTTTAAACGTAATGAATTATAAAGACGAAGTTGATAGTTTGAAATATTTTATGATATTTAGTACAAAAAAGAAAAGAAAAAAGACCAAAGTAAATGACAGTTATATTTGGAATACATGATACCCAGAAATGTTAAAGGTATGCGCACTTTGCGTTCGAAGGAAAACAATTACTTTTCTATATAAAGGTATGTAGTTTTTTTTAACTTAAACTTACACCGAAAAAAAACTGTTTTATGATTTCCCAGCAAGTGAACACGCATCATTATTTATTTTCCGCAAGAATCGAACGGATATTCTACATTAGATCTGGATATGGCTATTGTTTGTCCTTGTCACTGGTTTGTATGTTAGTTTTGGAATAATTGGCATACATTATAAAACATAAAACATTTAAGTTTGTGAGCTTTCGTTTAATTTTATTCACCCTCTGGAAAAGTCGGGGAAATTGGGATAATTAATTTTTTGTATGGAATAAATTGTTCCAATAATTGTGAAAAGACGTTTTGCTCGCAAATTTTTGCGAGTTCATACTCGAAGGAAGAACTCATCACCAAAAGTGTCTCTATTGGATTAGAGACCGGTAATACTAGCAGCGAAGAATAAAGAAGTCGATAGCTTTGATTTCATTATTCAAAAGTCAGATCGATTTGCATTCGCACAAATCCGTTAACAGCGTGATCGACGACGAGGACTAAGCGACCAACTATATCCGACGGAGTTTTTGAACTCCATTGATGTGCCAGGATCAAGAACTCCGCCGCATAATTAACAGCTGAAGGTGAAATCGATCGTAATCATGTTGCGGAATCTGAATCATCCGAAATTGTGCAATACGCAGTTGTCCGTCAAGAAACTGATGAACAATGTGATTCAAGCGACGAACCTCAAGGACAAATTCAAAGGAGAGGAAGTCCTTATCCGACGAATTAAGATTATTCCAACTGATCTTATATTCCAATTCAAGCGTATTCAGTTCCCTTTCGATTGGCTCTTGCGATGACTATAAATAAATCGCAAGGCCAATCGGTGGAAGTCTGTTGTGTTAATCTCGATTTTCCCTGTTTAGTTTATCTGAAGGCTTTTAATTGGGGCGATACAAAGTTCGTCAGGTCCGCTAGTTATGGTTTATAGAAAGATTGTTAGTTATTTTGATGATGATATTCCTAACAAAAGTCTACTCAAATAAAATAAATTGTTTTTTCTTCAGCTGAGCGATTTCAGATTTATGTACATTTTCATTGTTGCAATTTTTTATTTTCCATTCAACCAATTTAGGTTAACTTCGTATTTGTATCATTTTAGAACTTTACTTGACCTTAGAGCCACCAATAAATAGGTACCATTTATAGCTTCTAGGAACCCCTTGATTACAAACAGAAAGTATCAGCAAAATCGGTTTAGTCTTTTATGTCTTATGAGGAGCATTCTATTCAAGATATTTCCTTTAAATAAGTGTTTTGTTTTTCATGGATAAATTGAAACAAAAAAATAAAAATATTTTCAACCATTATTCCGATACTCGCAGGCCATTGTACCCATCTAAATATACAAAATCACAAAACCCTTTGACCTCAAGCCAAATACAGCAAGCTTCAGAAGGTAGGAACACCGTAGTTCCTAGACCAATATAAATTAAATTGGCCTCTATGTATTGAATCTAGGACAGATAAATCATCGTGTACTAGCGCGGGAATCGGTATAGCGGTGAGTATTAATATTTGCATATAATTAAACTGCCGACAGACCCAGACGAGACGAACGGTGTACTGTACCTAACCTACGTACAATTCCTAAACACCGCCTGCAGCCGCCAAACCGTAAGCCGTGACATGCGATCATCTGATAGATACTCGTACTCATAATATCAACTCAATTGTTCTACAAGTAAAGAATGTGAACAGTAAACGTCTACCGTGCATGTAATAATTATTGGATTTTTTTTTTCCAGTATTTTACTGTGTCAAGGGCTTACGTAATATTCATCTGGAACGCGTACAATAATTATTATTAATTGTATCATATGTGTGGAGTGTGGTTTGCTGACCTCATTGCCAGAGAAATGGTTTCGCCGGCTACGGCTGGCTTATTGAAAATATTTTGTATTGTATCTTTTGATCCAGTAATTCACTTTGAGATATATTCGAATTAAATTTTTTAGGGGCTTCGGGCTTTCTACTTCAATTTCAACGTGCTAATGGATTCATAATTCTGCAAATGTCATATGCATATGTGGTTTCGGACTATATTTTTCTAGCAGAATGACTCAGAACTGGAAGTAGTTTAGGCCGAAACTTCATCTAATTTTACGAATATTTTTTGAAACAGCTTTTGATTAATTGCTTTAACCATTAGGTATGTCCTAGAACCAGTGAAGAAAGTCATAATTTAAAAAGACGTGATTAATGATTTTAATGAGCTGTTTTCAAGAAACAAACAAAAAAAACCTCCCAAAAGCATGAAAACGTTTTTCATCAAATTACAAAACTTCATATCGTATCTATCTTATTGCATGTCTTACAGCATAAATTAAGCTCCCACCCACAGCTTTTTAATCATCATGACTGAAGGCTGGCTTTGTCATCTGATGTAATCCAATGTCACCACATGGGAATTTTTTCTCTCAGGAAAAACGTTGCGTTGTAAGCTGATTTAGAAGCATATGGCTTAGCAGAGATAGGAAAAGGTATTAATTTCAAACGGAGTGACAAAATGACCGACCCAACTCAGATGCGTATCGAAGTTGAGTCAAACAAAATAAGTTGATGGCTTTTATGCCTTAAAAGGAAAATCTGGCTGCTTTTGTTATCTTCTCATTAAGCACTTTACGGGTATGTTTTGCACACTCCTCTCCTAGTGGGTGAAATTGAATGCCTGGGGGCTTGCAACATGTTTGGATTTCCCCTTTCTGCAGAATACCAAAGTCCATCTGGATACTCTTTGACTTTTTGATGAGGGCTGACTTAATTTTGTTTACATTATCCTCAGGGAAGATGCAAGATGAAATCAAATACATTACAGAAAGAAATACCTTCTGAACTGAATCGTTTAGTGTGCAACCCTCCTCGTAAAGATCGTAAAGAGGGCTGAATGGGCTAACTTCCCTTACAATTTGTGATGCCGATGCGTTGCTTTTTTGTGTACGAGTATGTGATTTAGTGTAATCACGTGTTGCCTGAATACACAATGACAAAATAATTGGAATTTGTGGTGATTTATGCTGCAAGATGTACATCTAACCCTCGCTCGTTTTGTGCAGCAATGTTTTTGCAGTTAAATTATTCCGTAGCGAGGTTTGCAAACGGAATGTTCATATTGTGATAAGTTTATTGCTTCAAAGAGTAAACAAATATGTATTTATTAAAACCATAAATATTAATAATTTACACACATGCATACTCATATACTCATCTCAAATATAGGTACTTTTAATATTTGAAATAAAAACTTAGATTCTTGGAAATGTACCTAATACAAATTTGGGTTAGGGGCCAGTTAACTGTCATTGAAATGCATCCGTGAGAATTTTGATTGTTGGTCTTAAGACGATATAGCAAACAGAATGAAAAACAAAATCAAATCAATATTTTTCTTTAAATTCATTTTCATAAAACTGAACAGATTTTCTGGTAAAAAAAAAAACAAGAAATACCTATCAAAATTGGGGTTAGAATTCTACTATAAATCGCTTTTTACGAAAACCTTTATTTGGATGATCATGGGCATCCACCATTGAATAACTCCCGATTATAGGCAATCTACCAAAGGAAACCTTTGTCTTCATTACAGTTATTGACTTTCGCTTGAAAATAATCAGGAAAACTCAAGCGTACCCCAAAGAATATCTATCTATAAAAACTTTTTTCATAGAAGCTCATTATTTGTATTCAAATTTTGTAATTAAATTTCAATCTATTTGATGCAATCTCGTTTGAATAGATTGACAAAGAAAAAAATTCAGAATTACCTGCAAGACTACTTTCAGCTGTTTATTTATATCAATATTCAATAACGCTCTAGCTTAATCAAGCATCTTATTATGACAGTAAAATATTTATATTTACCTTTCACATTGATTCATCATTGTTGGCACTGAAAGAGAACCAAAAAAAAAATATTTAATACACAAATCAGACACAAAAAATTGGTTTTATTTAAGAATTACAAAATCTCCTTAGTTTACTACAGGGGAAGTTATAGAACAATCAAACCAGCCAAGAAGCTGAAAAAGTTACTAATGTTGTCCTCCCAGCTTTTTGCAAGAAAAGCTTTTACCCGCGGCTTCGCTCGGGTCAAATAAAGTGTCTTAAGGATCCCCATAGTAATCTTAATTTGAAAAAAATAAAGTTTCTTAGAAACTTTTTTCAAAAAAAAAAAATTAAATATCCAAAACTTAGGTGTTCTGCATTTATCATATAACTACTTATCATTTTTGAAAAAAGTTAATGAGCTGTTTTCAAAATATTAAATTATAAGAGAGATGTTTTTAAAAAACAACGAAATATTTATTAAAAATACATATTGGTGTGCAGTAGGTATTATTGAGCTACCTTCCTGAACAAATATGTGTATATTTTCGACAGAATCGGTTAAGCCGTTTTAGAAAAAGCCGAAAGCAAAATAAAAACGATCCTATGGAATGTACCGTGGAATGTACACCCGTTTGGGCTGTAGGTGTCTGTTTGTCTGTACATACATACAGGCAATCGAATAAGCAAACAGACAAGGCGGACAGATTTTGTTTGACCAACTTTTTTCATCTTCGCTGTCATCGTAATGTCATATTTGATTGTAAAGTTTGAACTTTTTTTTTCAATGAATTCATAACTTGTAAATATGTATGTATATTCGCATGTAAAAATGGCAGCACAGCCATTTTTTGAACTAACATTTTTGATACCTTGGGTTACATTATTTTAATTTTCGTAAGGATCCTTAGTTCAGATTGAAAAAATGTGTATCCTATGTTGCCCACAGATAATGTAGCTTTCTATTAGTGAAAGAATTTTTAAAATAGGTTCAGTGGTTTAGGCGTGACAGCCTTGCAAGCAAACACCCTTACTTTCACATTTATAATATAAGTATGAAGTATGATGATATGATGTGATGTATTATATACGGTACTTATAAAAACAAAATTGGTTGTCTGTAAACTCGGTTTACGGACGATAATTTTACGTGATAACCTGTTCACAAAACAGTTCATGTGTAGGTCGTATCTCTCCAACCAACAACCACTCACCCCACCTACAACTACCCACCATTTTTGAATTTTGTTCTCACCTCTTCCCCCCAAATATGTACCAACTTACAACAACCAACCAACAGTTAACCATTTTTGACAGTAACCCCCCCCCCCCACCCCAGACACAATAAATCACCCCTTCCTAACCACCCTCCCCACTTACAACCACCTTCCACTCACCCACTATTGTTGACAATTTGTTCATCGCCCCCCACCAAATCAACCATCCCCACCAACAAAACTGCCAACCACAAAACCCACCTACAACCGCCAACCAACCACTCACCATTTTTGACATTTTTTCCTCTTCCTGACACTACCCCCCCCCCCACATACACACCCCCACCGCACTGCCACTTACAATCACCAACCACCCAACACACTACCCTCCCACTTTATCGACTTTCTATGCTACCTGTCAAATCAGATATTATGGAACTTGACCGTGACATTGTGACACTTTTTCGTGCGTGCCAAATATTCTGATTTATAAGACGTTATCACCTCAAAATCATTTTTTTAAATTTGTCTATGTCTGTTTGTTCCGTCTGAGGCCACGGAACACTTTTATTTTAATTTCAAATTTATTAAATTAATGCTCGAACGAAATTAAATGCAACAACTTTTATTGTTGTTTTTTTTTTTTTCAATTTTTTCGATTTGAATTTTCATTTTGAATAATTTTCATCTTTTTTAATTGTATACAGGGTGATCGGTGTAAGGTTTACCAAAAAGCTTCAGCGAGAAGGTTGAGTTAATACAAGAAAAAATCGTATGGGATGGGGCGGAGGGGCTTTATTACCCTCTGCTTTTGGCGGGAAGGACAACTTTCTAGAAAATTTACTTAAAACAAAAATAAATTATTTAAAAACACCGGTAAAACTTACCATTTTATTTGAAAGCCAAGAAATCTCTTCTTTATTTTTCATTTTCAATTAATTTTTGTGAGTAAATTGTTTTTTTTTTTAAATAATTTCCTCGAAATTTTGAAAAAAAAAAATGTTTTTAAACTAAATTTTTTCATAATTTTATGTAATACTAAATTTTTGTTTTCAAAATTTAATGCTCCTATAATTTTCAATAAAAAGGAAAAGCTAATTCTCAAAAACTGAGAAACTTGGCTTTCTGTTTTTTATTGAAAATTAATAAGAGCATTGAATTTTGAAAAAAAAAATGATTAGTCCAACCTTTGTTAAGGCAATTTTTTTGAAAATTGCCCTTCCCTCCTAAACAGAGGGAAAAAGACCACCCCTCCCATACGATTTTGTTCTTGTATTTACCCAACCTACTTGCTTCACTTTGTATAATAGCTACATAGATCATGTGATCCAGTCATGCACTTCATTAGTAATATAAAGGGTGTCTCTTAGTTCGTCAATAATATTTTAGGACATGATTCTTGGGTGTATCGTAAAATAATGATTGTTACTTTTTTAAAAACTTTATAAAAAAAAGTCCATTCTTTTAAATTATGTTTAATAAATTTTATCTCTTGGATCAATGTTAATATAACCAGTTTCTAGTCTGTTCCATTTTTCCTGCCCCTGCTAATTTTTTGAATTTGGTGCAATATTCTCCGAAAAATTCGTAATAAATTTAAAGTTTTTTTTTAAATTGAAAATAACAATAATACAAATAAAAAACAATAATAAATTTTCGATAGAAACCGATAGATTTTATGATGAATTATGCCTTTGAATATTATTGGCGGTTCAAGGGACACCCTGTTTATCAAAAAGATTTCTTTCATTTTTATTTTTATCATTTCCTGTATTTATGTATGTATGTATGTTTATAGCTCTTAAAAAATAGAAAATGGAAACCACTGCATTCCCTTAGTTGTCTAGTGTCCATCACTTTTTAATACATTCGTAAGATACTTCTTTTCTTTGAAAGGACTCTTTCAAGTGCCCGAAAACATAAGTCATGTACCTACTTATATTCCAGGAAATCAATCCGGGAACCTATAATTAGAGCAGAGGATTGAAGGAGTTGCTTATAATTTCGCATTCAATTCCCCTAGTTTTGAATTTAATTTTGTTTTTAAAAATAAAACCGGAAGTGCGATCGTGCCTGAAATTATTCGTTAACCACAATCGAAACCTTATTCTTCGATATTGCATAGCTATAGTTGTTTACATTGGGTATTTTCAATTGAGTATACAATAAATTAGCTGTGGGCTGAATAAGAGTTCAGGTTTCCCATTAAGATCTCATAAAAATATCCTCTTAGTCTTATAGCTATGAAATCGAATCAAATCGAATAAGTTTAGCCGGCTAACTATTAATAAAAAAAATCTTAAACAACAATCCTTGGCAGTGCTTGTTTTTGTGAAGCATTTTATTTCATTCAGACCGGACGGAATTGACCCTGTTTACATTCGCAGTCTCTCTAATGGTTAAACACTACTCAAGCCTCAAGCGGACACAGTGCTCTTTCATGTTCCAGCTATTTGGAGAGCACCAATAGATTCAGATTCCCCGTATTGCCATCGGTTTTGTTTATTAATTGAACTCAGCCATTTTAGCGTTGCGTCGTCCGTCCCTCGTCTTCTTCATCGTTTTGCTCAAATACTGTTCAAATGTTGCCGGTCCCGGTACCACCACCGGTTCGGTCCCGGTCGTTGTCGTCGTCGTCCGTTAAAACGTTTTTTTTTTTTTTTGTTATTTTCTTTGGGGTTTTCCTCATAAGTATCTACAAGTTTATGGTATTCTTTTTTCCGAATACGAATTGGATTGGTACGATACGCTACGCTCGCTGTCACTTTATAAATGTGGAGCCGCGTCCACGTGGCTGTGTGCTGCTCCGGAAATCGTTTCTATTTTAAGTTGGAAACAAATCGATTTGATTAGAATTCGTATTCGATTAGCATATTTAAACGTTTACCTTAAAACATTTTGTAAATTATCGTTTAATGCAACATAAACTTAAGATAATGCTTGGGCGGGATTTTTTTTAGGAGTGTTATACAACATCATGTGCGTGAGCTTCAATGCTAATTGACGAACAATACTTGTACGGTACGCCACCGCACCAACAAACAAAATTGTGTCCCATTTTTATTTCCCATGGAGTCATTGAAGCGTTGCGATTTTTTTCATTTGATGTTTTTTAATCGAAATGAAACAAAGATTAATGCTACCAATCCCAGATACACGTTATAAAATAGGGGAAACTCTTTTTAAGTTTGAAATTGGAAAAACCACCAATTTGTTATAAATTTTTTTCTAGACTTGAAAGGAAACGTTCTTCTTTTTGATGGGCTGACTTTGAGATGCCACTCCTTGGTTGGTCACTTTTTTGTTTGATAAATAAAAATTACCATTTTCAACGGCAGGGGGGACGGGAAACGGGAAACTGTGGGAAATTTCTTCACTGACTCATTCTGTGTTGGTCATGGAAGAGTGATCGTTTTTAACTGCGTTTGCGAAGGTCTTTAGATGCATTTGCACAAAATTTATTGAGTGTAGGGTAGGTAGTGGAGGTAGGAGCAATGTGTACTCAACCGATTCCTAACTTTTGAAACAATAATAGTCAAATTTGTTTTTTTTTTTTGGTCACTAGTATACCTAGATACTTTTATGTAGACACAAATAAGTTTTATGATCGTTTGTGAAGATTATAAGTAAGAAGGTATAAAATTATGTGTGTTTTTCCAATGTTTGGGTTAATTTTTATATGACCTTCCAAAAATATTCTTTAGGCAATTATTTCAGACAAAACACAGGAAAATATTCTTAAATGCAGGCCTATTATATGCAGGTAGGTATCCATGATAGCAGGTTTCATGTTTGGATTGTAAAAATCGAGTCAAAATCAAAATTAAGAAATAGAACAAAATTGAATTAATAAAATGTCATCGACATTGCTGGGCAAAGAGCTCCGCTTTTCAAGTTTAGTTAAAAAGCGCACCTAACATAGTCCTACAAAAAATGTATCATGATGTTTCATAGTACTCCTCACTATATTTGAAACGAAAATAGAAATATCTTTCTCTAGATAATTCCCCTGCCATGTTTTTTTTTATAGAACTAAAAATATCTGTCACTTTACTAGAGTTTCGTTGTGGAGAAGAACTTCCTTATCAGGTGTTTGCCCTATTTTACCGATGATTGATTGTCGCCGAAGTTGTCTTTCATAACAAGCCAGATCAAAACTTTATTTTGAAACCCACCGGTTTTGTCTCGACAGTCAGTGTCAGGTGGCTACAAACAGTCTTCAATACTAGTAAGTGATTGACATTTGATAAAACAAATAAGGTTTTTCTGAAGTGAATCAGGGAAAAATCACTGAGTAAACCGTTGGAAACAGAGCTTCCAAAAGAATTCTCTAAGTGAAAGCAGGTGGTACCTGGTAGGGAATCTAAGGACCAAAATTCGCGATCGGAGCCGGGTTTTTTCCAAAAACGGTTTACAAAAAAAAAATTCGAAAACATATTCAAAAAAATTTTCAGTAAGACAAAATCTAGCAGTTTGTAGGTCTTATCAGAAAAAAAATGAACAAATCGTTTTTGAAGAAAAAAAATTAACTTTTTTTTATAAAGAAAACTCATAAAACTCATTTAAAGAAAAATTGAGAACTGATATTATTTAGTTTATAAAAGAGCTTTAAAACTAAAATTTTCATCGAAATCCCTCAAGTTGTTTACGAGAAAATATGATTTGAAAAAAACCGTCCTTTAGGAAATACGGTTTTAAGACTTTTACTGAAAAATCTATTTCATCCAAAACATAAAGTTTACGCAAAAAACACTCTTCACTAGCCTATAATGGCAAGTAAAAAGGAAAGGTCCCAAGTAACTTCCCTGAGGTACACCAGCAATTAAGCTGTGTGTGTGTGGGGGGAAGGTAGTGTTTTTGGAAATTTAATAAGTTTTTTGGTTATATACAAAGTATTAAATTTTATGTCATCAAATGTGAAATTTAAAATTTGGTCGCAATTAATTGAATGTGTTAAAAATTAAAAAGAGTGAAAATGTCATAGTGTCGATAATATGGACCATTACGGATGTTGATATAAATCAGAGGGCGATGAAAAGCAATTCTGAATTATGCATGTTTTACCATCACAAAATATTTAAAAATCATTTTTCAAATATGAACAGCACTGGTCCAAATTTGAAACTTAGTGGGCCATATTACAAGCATTTTTTTTTAAAGTTATCAAATGAAGTAGGTACCTTTAATGTTTTTGTATTTAATTTTAAGTTATGTTTGTTTTTTCAATTATAGTTTCCAAGGAATGAAGTAAAAATAATTTGCAAGACTGTTTACAAAAAAAAAAACGAACTAAACTTAAATGTATGGTTTAATTTAATAAAATGTTAAGGGTGGGCCATATATGGCGCACTTTACGAAGCGTTAAATATAAAAACGAATCTCTGCCCAGCCCATCAATCAAATAAGAAAACAAGATAGAAAAATAATAATTATTGTAAAATAATTTACAAAAACATACCCACATCCAAAGTTTTGGACATATTTTAAATTTTAATCATCCAACATGTGCATGTGCATAAGTGTGTGTTGCATACATAATGCACAAATCACGTGTGCAAGTCGCATCTGATTAATGTGTGCATGTGCATCCAAAAGATTCATAAATTCAGTTAATAATAATTATCTCTAGGCGCGTCTAACAGTGGTTTTTTTTGTGTGTTTCAAACAAGATGGCTGTTGCTTTTTTTCATTCAACCAACAGTCAGTCACACTTTAAAGTGTAGACTAAGCTGCAATAACGGAGGGTTCGGGTCCGGGGTCACTTTGTTTACGCTTAATCGATTAATTAAAACCACTGACGCTCTATAAATAAAACGGGTCAACCTCAACATGCTCTTATATGTGCTTGTGCTGCACAAACACGCTTAACCCCCCTCCTCTAGCAAGCCCTTTTCCCCACCGCGCTCTCTACTAGATTGGCTGAAATAAATTATTGATTTTTCTATTTATTATTGGCATAAACGACCGAACGAATGCAAATAGAAATACAAAACTTTAAATTGATTCACAATTGAACCTCACTTGGGGTTTTGTTTTCTAAATGGCGTTTCACATGCATCCGAAAGATACGTACAATGAGTTGAAATGATAAAAACAAATTCTACAAATAAAAACGAGTCATGAGAATGACTTCCGTGACTGGAAAAAGAATCTATCTTCTATCAGCTTACTTAAATATATTCAATTCATACAGAAGTTTCTTTCTTGGGTCTTGTATGGAGGGAGAGTATATTCAATTCCCTTCCTTCCCAGTCGGAGTCTTATCTGTTTAGTTCATTTGTTGATGTTTGCTCATAAATATAGAAATTATCGCAGTTTTGTTGTTGGTATTTTTTTAGTTTTTTTTTTTTATTATCTATCACAGAGATAAATTTGAAATCTTTGTTTGTTTGTCATTGCCAGGTAGGAAAGAGTGTTAAGTGTTATCAAAAAGGTTTTTAGTTCCCAAAACAAATGTGAAAGAATACATTGAACCTTATGACATACAATAATTACTCTTAATATTCTATTTGAAATTCATTTATTTTTCTTTGCGATTGTCTTAACAAGGAATTTAGCCTGGAGGAGCTATCAATTTAAGTAGCTTGAAGGTTTTCGAATAACTCACTTGGATCCCCCTGTATTTTGTATATGCTTTAGATTTCTGGTCTACTTTCTTCCTCTATGCATTTTTCACCCATCCCGATTTATATTTTAAAATGCAGGAAACTTTCCAGCATGCTTGGTCAATCAGCAAGAGTTAAGCTAGTATTACATGGTCATCGAAATGTGTCATCGCAGTGACATTCTGACGTCACAAGAAATTAGGTCACTGCACCGTCAGTGCACTTTCATTTTTACCGTGTCATTGCAAGCTATAGTGACAATCTCACGAGTGGCATAAGTCTGTCATTTGCCGATGCAAAACAATGACGATCAAACACTTGACCACTTTCAACACTTTGAAAGTTGATGGTGACCTGAAACCGCGATGAAAGAAGTCATTTTCCGCGATGACGATCACACGACATTCATAAATTGAGGCATCGTGACTAAAAATATTGATGTGAATTTCCCGATTAAAACAATTTAAAATAAAAACAATAAATTAACTCCAAACAGCAATTAAAGAACAAGTAAAAATGTCAAGCAAAAAAATATGACGATTTTTGCAGCATAATATGTTATTTCTACCGTACCATTGTTGGGACTTTGGACACTGCCATTGTTGCCAAGTTGAACAAAAAAAAATCTGTCATTGTGTCCTATCAACTATCACAGGGTGATTAGACGGTCATCGAATATTGTCATTTCGATGACCCAAAAATGTGTGTCATTTTGCTTGTCATTCTAGCTGTCAGTGCACAATGATAGCACTCTACGATGGCGATCGCACGATATGACGACTTTAGGTTAGAAAACTATGCAGAATGTCATTGCGATGACCCATTTCGATGACAGTATACTAGCTCTATGCTCTTAAAGTAAAGATCATCCTGAAAATGTAATGGATTGAACAATATGTAGCTACAATTTCAGTTCTTCTAAGTCACAGAAGATAGGGGTTTCTAAAAATTAATTATTGTTCGCATGGCAAAGATTTGGCTTAAAGAAAAATTAAACGGTTGATTCAATGCGAAGAACATTGTGTCCTGCAGTTTTCTGCACAAAAAGAGAGATTTAAGACTCACAAAATCTTTCATTATGTTAATACATGAGTTCAGTGGTCAAAATGACATCCAAACATTTAACATATGTTCCGTCGTTTCCGGCTAAGTGACATTTTGAATAAATTTTTTAATTGGAGGAAAAGAAGCTATGCTGAGATTTTTAATTTAAAGACATAATCTACTCAAGAAGCACATATACAAAAGTAACTAAATAACAAAAAAAATAACTAAAATAATTGTTGGGGAGTGTTTATTCGTACGCTGTAGGTAGTCTCCAAATTCGGTAAGGTCGACAGAGCACAGAGGCGACATATTTTTGAATCCGAAATCTGTAAACGCGCCGCCAAAACTGAGAAACAAAGTTGCAAGAGCATTACTGAACAGGAAAATTGAGTTAAAACCACCAGTGTTACATAAGGAAAACCAGTGAAAGTGATATATGCAAATAGACACACGAGAGTTATCAATGGAAAGAGCTTAAAGATTTCTGCGATTCAATAAGGGACAGTAGCAGGCAGAAGGGAATTAATGGGAGTACCAACATTCTACACTTCTCAATTTGCAAGCCTCAATGAATCAAATTTAAAAAAAAGATAGTTATAGATGACAACTGTGTCGTCTACGTTTAAATGTCTGTGACAGATGTTTAATATAATTTACAAACCAAACTCAAAGGAAATCAATTAATTAATTTCAAAAAACCCACAAAATTACAGCACGTATTTTATCAGTTAAATTACATCAAGGAGTGTTTAAATAATAGCACTTTCCATTGAAGCAAAATATGCGTTCAGAAACATCCGAAAGTCTTCTGTCAAAAATGACACTTTTGACAATTCTGAGAAGAGAATATCGTTTCTCGATTTAAGTCAGAATTCACTCAAGAGGCACAGATACATAAATATCTAACTCAAATGTAAAAAGAAAAAAAAAATTATTGGGAAGTGTCTATTCACATGCAGAATTTCCGGAAGCTTTGTAAGTGTCGGTACATTTGAAGTATTGGAATGGAAAGTGTTATAACTTAACACAGAAGGATGAACGAATTCAAATAAATCTTTTGTCTCAAAAACCATTGTAAGGTTTTTCTCTGAATCTGAATTCTTTTTTAAGTTGTATTTGTCACTCTTTTGTTTTCCCATTTGACATTGTGGGCTTATTGCGATTCCGTCAAATTCGATTGGGTATGGGTATGTACCTAGAAAATTGCAGACCTCCTTTCAATATAAATACTTTTGATGGATCAAATATTACCAACGATACATAATAAACCAATTTGTAAACTGTCCATATTCATCTGTCAAAAGTTGCGCTATATACGGCTATAACAACTATCATACAACAACCCGTCAAAAAAAAGGAAAAAAAAATAGTAATTACGAAATAGCCTTTTCAGTTAATCTACAGGATCCTCTTTTTTTTCTCTATCCTCAGTGTCTTTGCACGAGTATATATATTTATTTAGTAATTCCTTACCAACACTCGTACAAAACAACATCGATGGAAGCAAAGTACTCGTAGATATAACCTTTTTATCTTTAAGAAAATACAAATAAATTTTTATTGCATTTTGTTGTATCTCCTGAAGCAACCTTTAATGGAACGGTTTATATGTAAAGTCACGTTTAGCTTGATTCAGCAAGACCGGACATTGTTGAAAGGCGTCCAATGACTCCACCCAACAGCGGCACGACATCTAACTAATAAGCAAGCCTCCTCCATCCTCACACCTTTAAGCCTAAGCTCTTCTATAGACCTTCAGCTGTGAACGCTATAAGTCTGTCTTTCTTTCGTTCTTTCTTTATTCTTTCTGGACTGCGGACGGGAGGGAATACAACGTGTTCTGAGCACAGAAAAAATTCAGGGCAAACAACTTGGGCATGGTTCTTTGGTCTCTTTGCCTCATAGGGTCATTTATGCTGTTGTGTTACAAAACAACAACAACAACAACATTTACCTTATTTTTTCCATGATACCTGCACGCTGCCGCTGCTGCACGCTGCATGGTAAATTGTAAAATGAAACAAAAGAACTAAAATGTGAAATACAAAATGTACTTATATATATATATGTATGTCCAACCGTAGTTCCTTTTTGTGCATTGTTGCAACAGAAACAGTGAGTGAGAGGTTGTTGCTGGTTTCTGGCTGCCGCTGCCGTGCCTGGGGCAATCATGCAGACACAAAGGGAAGCAGCATTCAAAACCCTGCGCCTGCATTTGTGAAACCAACGTTCACAGAATTGCAATCGCGGTCGTGTTAATGCCGCGCCGATGACGTATGTGAAAACTCAAAGCAGCACACTTTTTTTTTTTTTTGTTCTTAGTTTTATAACGAATATTTCCATCGATAGATTTATCAGAGCCATAACAGCTGCTCTTTCCTGGCCATTTAAATCGAACAATGTATTGTAACGTTTTTTGGTCCTTGAGTATACTATGAGAGTATATAAATATTTAGGGTAAGATGTGCGTGTGCGTGCTTAAAAATCCTTTTGAATAGAATCGGAAAAGGTTTTGCAAATATTTGTGACTTTTGATTTGATATCAAACGTGTGCATTTATGCGGGGAAATAATAAGGACCGGAGAGGCAAACATTCGAGTGCATGTGCTGCTTTCGATTTAAATTGATTCGATTGACACCCCTCAGTGAGTGGACTTAGTTGAGTCGCTTCAATTCTTGGCTGAACCAATTTTTTGTTTCTAAATTAGTTTCAATCAATTAAGTTTTGTTGATTGACATTTCAATGACGGAACATATTGGTCAGACTTGTAGGGGAATGTAGACGACGTAGAGTAGGTATAAACGAAGAAATACAAAATTAGGATGAACTTTTTTAGAAATAAAAATGTTTAATGAGCACACTATGCAAGACTTCATATCTTGATAGCAGGGTTCCGAGAGCGTAAGTCACTTGCTGGCTTAAGCTAAGCTTTAACTTACAAGCTAATGGGTGACTTATGAATGAAAAAAAGCTTCTTATTGACCTCAGCAACCTTGCAAACACAACGGCACTGAAGAATCTTAATGTGGACAATTCACTGGGTGAGCTGATAATCACTGTTGTCACCGAACTCTTAGTTAAACTGGGAGCAGAGGGTTTCAAAATGACTGCTGACGATCTCTTAACAAGCTTCTCAACTGGACAGACAAATGAGGGCCTGGGTGTAAGCCCCTCAAAACTGAATTCGTCCTCTTTACAAGGAAATACAAAATTCTCTATCTGTTCCTGCTAAAAAAGCCATCGGAAACAAATGGGATATACCTTATACCTCCACCTAAAACTCACTGGCATTAAATGTACAGACCGATTCTTACTTAGCTGTTTTGACCCCCTCCCCCCTGGTGTTACGCTTTATCACACTTGCTGTAACCCCCCTAAAATATTACGTCACAAAAACAAAAACAAAAAAAATACTTTTGCTTTCTTCTACAAAATGAAATGTTTTTTGGGATTTTCAGAGTTTTAAAAATTTCACAAAATTAGTTTTGTCATCATTTGGTGAAGTCAAGACACAGTTTGACCTGTCGAATTTTAAATAACTGCTTGAAGTTGGTAACATTTTGCATTTCGTTTGTGTCAGTGATGTCTAACAAAGTAAAGAACTGTGTTCACAAAACATGTTAATTATGTTCGATTTTAAGTTTTCTAGCAAGTGTGCCATTTAACCTTACCCGGACGACAATCCGGAAAACTGCATAGCCAGCAATGGAAATTTAACTACAAAATCAATTTCACCAATAAAAATGAGCATTGGTATACCGTGGATTTATGTAAGTTAATGTTTAAACAGGGTGTCATAATGAAAACAAACTTAAAATGGAGGGGAAAAAAACGCAATAAATGTTTGTTAAGTTTGTTAACCCTAAGCAGATCTCATCTTAACTTTATAATTGGTGTCACCCATAACTGGTTACTGCCTAACTGCCTTGTTTGTAGACAGGCTATAAGACTGGGCGGAGCTTGTGAATTTAAATAAATAATAATTAGCTTATTTTAAAATTAAATTTGTTTCAACGAATTCAGCGAAAATCAGGATTAATTTCTTAGATTTTTGTATATTTAAGCGAGAGACATTACAAATCGTATTTAAAAATCAGCCCTAGCAAGCTAATAGTTGATTCTAGTCTAGTGTTCCTCAAGGGTGCCTTTTTAGTCCTCTGCTATTTGGTTTATTTATAAATGCTCTTTCCTCGGTATCAATACATTTTACGACTTCTTTTTCTTGTTGCATGCTATTTTTATCATTGTGTCTTGCTTTATAGATCATGATGGTGTTAGTTATAGTGTCGAAATAATGAATCGCCCAAAATTGTACATGGAAGCAGTTGACATATTCACCACGCTGTTGGTATATATTTTATGTTCTCCATGATTTGCGCAAGGGCAGACAGTTTTTTTTATCAAGAGTGGCAATGTAAATTCGACCACAATGTTTGAAATACAAACTGGGCTACAGTATGGAGCGGTGAATTCGTTGCTTCGATTCCTCCTCCTTCGATCTGATAAATACTCTTACTCAAGCGATAGCGTATGCCGACGGCTTGACGACGTGAATAGAAAATCAAACTGTATAGAATCCATGGTTCAGGGCTTCTAGGGATACTAGAAGGATCTGAAGAAATCTAGTGATTGTTAAATGCTTAGGTTTCTTAAAACGATGTTTGAAATATTTTTACCCTTCTGATATGGTTACAATCTACAAGGCATAAATTCGCCCTCAGCTTCACTACAATTCTGCCGCCTGGATAGGATCCAAAACAGAAACCTTAAAGCCGATAGGTGAAAGAACAATTACAGAAACATTTATTTCACTCGAACATCGCCGTAATGATTCTTGCCTAACCATATTTTATTGCTACTTCCATACACAGTGCTCCAGCGAAATAGCCAGATGCACTCCTCGTGATACACTCACTGCAAGTAAAACTCAGCAGTTTACCCTTGCTCCTTACTTCGTACGTACTGTCAAGGGATTCTTTCAATAGCCGCACAACGAGAATGGGGAATGCTTTACCCGACTCTGCCATTCCCTCCCATTTTAGTATTCAAACCAAATGTGCATCCAAAACCAATGTGCATCGGTATCTCCTATTGAATCCTTCCCTTTCTTCCTAACGCTCGCACTGTGTTTAAACATATTTTAAAGCTATTAACAACGCCTTTAGTGCGCGCACATTATCAAAAGAAGAAAAGTTGTGTGTCTTGGATTACACCGAACAAACCTTACTTTTCCAACGAGGTCCTATACAATGGGTCCAACAAAATGTTGTGAGTCAGGGTTCCACGGGGGACTTACTTTGGAAAAGTAGAAGTGCAACGACAATCGTGCCACCGCCCTTCTACTTTCCCAAAGTAAGTCCCCCGTGGAACCCTGACTCACAACAATGTCGGGCCCCACGTTGGGCGCCATTGTTGCGAGTCAGCGTCGCTCTTCTTCTCTCCCAAAGTAAGTTCCCAGTGGAACCCTGATCCATAACAATAAACAGGATTAATAGCTTCTTGTCGAAGTTTATATGACCCCTTTTTATGGACTCATTCTAGGGGCCAATGATATTTCAAAGCGGCTTCCTTGCATCCGAGGCTTTGATCTTGTCTTAAAGAATTTATTTATTCATAAAGAAGTTTTATAATTAAAATAATTTTAACGAATAATAAGTCATAAGTTAAGTGAAGGTCGAAAGGATATATAAATTCGTTATGGGAGGCAAAACGAAAGATTTAAATTTTAAACTAAAGTAATTTTAATTTCGGAGATCGAAAAATCATTTACACTCATAGACTACATCTTAAGCCACACAATAATAGTGTGAGATATTTTGCCCAGCCCACCAGCCTCCACCATTTACAGACATTCCAATAAGCCAAAGTTCATCGAGTTTTCTTTTGGTCCCTATGCTTCTTAAACGCTTTTATTGTGTTAATTCATGATAAGGGTTCGATTCCACATTCTTTGTAAACAAAACGTGAAGTTTAAGATGGATGTAAAAATGCATTATCATATTCTTAAACCTACTTCCAAGCTTCTAAAAGTGTAATTAAAGCTAATCCAATCATCGGGAAGGTCTGGGCCGTCACTTGTAATTTCCAATCAACGTAAATGGACTAGTTATTGATCAGAGTCTTTGTCTAAAAACAAGACATTTGTATCTTGTTCTAAATATTTGGGCCAGTCCTAAAAATTGCTATTATGTAAAAATCCTGCAGAGACGGTATAGAATATCAAAAACAAGCATAATCCCCAGTGATGAAATTCTTTGTTCTGTTGGACATTGAAAAACAAGAAGACTCATTTCTTGCCACAAAGACAACAAATAAATCAGATATATCTTGAATATTTCAACTTTGTAATTCATGCAGCGCATGCAAAACGTCTTGAATGTTCTTCAATCTTCATCCCGTTCCCGATGTCAGAGGTTTCTTGATGAAGAAAGAACAAAAATTTCGCAATTAAACGAAGAAACGATTTCAAGTCTGATTTTTTCTCACGATACATACCAGAAAGTCATATTTCAAGTGTCAACTGTGCACAACATGAAGCCACATTACTGGGGACTGGTCAAAAGAATTATGCCCTGCTTCTATGTGATAAGACAATCCAAACAGAACAGTTGCAACAAAAGTCACTCAGTTCAGGTGGTTGCAGCTAAAGCAATAAAAATAAGCAAAAAAAAAAAAAACAAAGCTGAAAAAAAAACAATGTTTCATTTTATTTTCTTATTAAAATATTTTGAAAACATTAGCTTCATTAGTTGTAAATACACCGAAGGTAATCGCCTTAAGTCTGATTGGGTCACTTGGATACATTTCCAATGAAACTGGGTAAGCGGTCACAATGTCCATATACCCTGTGAGCTGTGAGCCCTGAAACAACGAAAAACAAGCAAATAAAAAATAGCCCCAACTTAGAGAGACAAGCCACAGCCAAACGGCGGGCAGCGGGCGATAGCAATGATGGCGTCGGTCGCTTCAGAAAGTATATAATTTCCCATGATGCATGCACATTTCGATAGAATTGCAGGTATGTGTTTTCTGCAATAAAGCATAACCTAGTTTTAGATTTCAAAAGTTCTACATCGAACGAAATTGATGACACACTCGAACGAAGCTAAATTCTGGGAGGATTGTTCTACCCAACATGCGGTGACAGTTTTTGTCTAAAGGGGGCCAAACCCCAGCGTGGAAAACAACAAACACGATGAAACAATTGATTTGCTAACTCAAATTTCAAATAGGATTATGGTAAGACATTAGCTACCGCACCAAACCGCCATGGCAGAGCTACAGCAACAGCCAGAGCCACAAATTCTTAGGTGAGAGTGAGAGCGATAGGGTAAGGGTAAGGGTACCCTGGGTGATTTGATCTATTTGAACTTTGTTTGAAATGAATATTATGAATGTGGAAATGGATAATGATGTTGAAGTTAGAGTTGATTTCTTTTTTTGTAACCATCGTCAATAAGTCGGTTGCTACCTTAATTTTCTAATCAATATAATTTTTAACCTTTCATATTATTTGTTGAATCGATGTAAGGTTGATGTGCGTTTGGCATTCCAAATATTATGGTTTCCTATGGAAAAGTTTTTATAAATGACTTCCCCAAATCGGGGAATAGTCTAGTCAAATAAGAATTGGGGGAGAGGTTCATGTTTAAGACGTGAAATTTCCACAACTTCAAGGCTTTCTGTGAAATAGTAAATTATGGTAGGTACTATACTGACAGTTGTAAAACACATATCCTCTGTTGAGCCCCCAGTTTTCTATGCGGTTAAACCAAAGTGAGCGTTTGATCTGAGATTTAGGTTGATCGCACACTTGGCCCGGGAAGGCATTTAAACGGCCTCCTCCTACAGTCCCTATGATGAAGTCCCACAAAAATCTCAAAACTGATTTATGCTATGAATGAAATCGAATAAAATAAATATAAGAGAGTCAGAAAGACTTGGGTAAGACTATGGATCAGGTGTTTTAGACGTCATTCCCCTAAATTCTTGGATCCAGAATATTTCAGAAACCATCTTAATCGATTCGTTGCCTTGAAAAACCTATATTTAGACACCAGAATGATGAGTGTGACTGCACAGGAGCAGAAATATATCCACAACAAATCGGTGTCGGACATTTTGGAAAATGGCGTCTGTCCCTGTCCACAATATGGTAATGTCTACCCTAGTTTTTCTGACTCTCCTATGTACTTTATTCGTTTTGAGATTTTTGCGGGGCTTAAGCACAGGGACAGGAGTAAATGTATCATGGGAGGGGGGTACACGAAGCTTATAACTGTTCTAGAGCGAGTTTTGGATATCCGAGTGCGAAACGGCTGTCTGATACCAGTACGGGTTTGTCGCGGGGAAGTCAAAACAACACAACATGCAATCTAAAGTTTTTAGGACCACTATGGAAAAACATCGGTATTCCTTATAGGATTTGCATATGTGTATGTATTGTGTTTGTTGATTTTGATAAAGCATTCTATGGACTACCGAGATCAGATATGGGTGGCCATCAGGTAACGAGGAGTTCTAGAAACCTATGTGCGGATGATCATGGACATGTACATTGTACAATAAGGGAGCAGTGACAAAAGGAAAATGTCCAGGTATAGTCACAGAATAATTCCAAATCACAAGGGTGTATACCAGAGAAGCGTCTTCAGTCCTCTCCTGTTTATTGATGTCCTTAACGACCTTCTTAAGGGTAAAGTGGCAGATCCTAAAGTGCATTAGTTATTCTTTGCTATAGAGCCATCATAAGGATCTTTGATCTTTGCAATGAGCAGTTGACGTATGGGTGGACGATTTGAAGGGAAGGGGAACTGTATAGGATGTAAGTAAAAAAACAGACTAAATATTATACTACTGACTTCCAAGTGTGAACTGGAATCTTTGATTAATGGCGAAGCAACTTGTGATGCCGACATCAACCATCGCGTAAGCTTGGGGTGGATAAATTGGCGGGAAAACTTCACTATCTTCTGACCGAAAAATTACCTTAGCTGAAGGGAAGACTCTATACACCTCAGTTTAGCGTCCGGCACTCACATACCTAATATGCGCAATGTACAAAACGAATGAGATCGAACTAACAGCAGCCAATATGAAGATCCTTCCGCATATGATAGCAGGAGTATCAAAACTTGATCATATGAGAAGTACTTAATTCCGAAGGTGCCTTCACGTCAAAAATGCCAAACACAAATTTAAATTTGTTTGGCCTCAAAAACGAAACAATTTAATAACAGATGAGGCTTACCAACATTTTACACGATATGCAAATTCTGTCCCAAAAGTCGCAAATGCATTTGCGGTCAAGGTGTCGCACATCATGTGTTCGCATATCTGATCGCAAATGTTTTGGTCTATATGCGAGGTGTTCACACGATGTGCACGATTTCCAGTCATATGCAGGTTTGCGAACATTTGTGAAACTTTGTGTATTTGGCTTGGGATTCTTGACGTAGCTATAATCTCGAAACTTAAAAAGGGTTAAAATTAATTCAAAATGTTGAAAAAAAAGTGGACTTCTATTGCTATTTTGGCATTGGATATGCTAAAAAATGATGAAGAAAATTAACCGGCGACTGCTATGGACTCAGCGACTGAATTTCGGTCAAAAAATCCAAGAGAATGCGATTAAGCATATTTCGCAAAAATCACCTTGATCCTCTTGAAGGTCACGCAATTGGATCGCTAAAAACGCAGAGTTTTTATCGGCTGCGTTCAAGGCGGAAACAGCTGAGTTTAAAATGAATAAACGAGCCGAGGAGGAACTTGATGACGGTGACGAGGTTTGTTCCACCGGGCATCTGCGCTTGCGTCGCTGGCCGACTACAACGGGCGATGTTGAAGGCAAATGTGACAAAGAAAATTCATCTACAACCTCAGTACTGATAGAAGCAGAGACCTGTATCCGTATCGTAAAAAGTGTATCAGTCAGAAAAGCAAAGCAGATTATTACAAATTACCATATCCATTGATGGAACTGTTGATGTGGATCTTTGTGCGTCCAGGAACATCATTTGCTTATAAAATTGCCATGATACAATAGATGGTTCAGCAACCTGCCCTGATTTCTTCAAGCAAATTTTTGATAAATTTGCTTTGAACGTGACACGTAGACAACCCCACTTGGATTTGGCTTCGTTGACGCTTATATCCAAGCCAAACTCCTAGATAACCTCACGCCAGCCATCAAGTTTTGAAAGCTTGTACTCTGCCGAACCAGAAAACTTGCTCTCGACAGTTCACAATAATACCACTTTTATTGACATCTAGAAAAAGCACTTGCGATTTCTGGTGGAAACGAACGGAAACCGAAAACAATAATAAACTTTCATCAACTAACCAAGAGTGTTCACACGATATGCAAAAAAGTCGCAAACTAATGTGCGACTTGGTTGTCGCACATCATCCGCACATGGTTTGCGAGCATATGCCGACTGTCCCAAAGGGGTGTTCAGGCGATGTGCGACCAAGAATAGCAAATGATGACGTAAAATTGACGTCAGAGTCGCAACCAATGGTGGCTTTTATATGCAGTCTGCTCGTAGCTTTAGGCTGGGATTACACTACACATGTAAGTTTTACTTCTGAAAAATTTACTTGCGTAAACGGCTCTGTAAGTGTGTCAGTCAGTTGTACAAAAGTGCATCATAACTGAACAGTGTTTTTTTTTTAATTCTTGAATCGAGGACAAACCACTATTGTACAATTGGTCCTTAAAAGGTGGCTTGCGTTAGTTCTTAAATAAATAAAATTTTATGAATCCCAATGTTAATTTTTTTTCTTGTCAAATTTGAAAAAGCTGATTACCCATTCATACTCATATAATTCCACCGATATTTCTTAGACGCTCCAGTGTTCTACTATTCTTAAATCTTTGAAAACAACTCAACCGTGAAATTGGAGTCACGAAGAACAATTACATATCCTGCAAGTGGGTTGATTTAAAATTTATCGAGAAACCCATTTCCACCAACTGAAAAAAAATATCTGTCAACGTTAAAACAAAAACAATTAAATTAAAATTAAATGACCAACACAAGTACGAGTAGTGTCCCGAAGTCTTTTGATCTTATGAAGTGAGTGAAGTAAAATTAAAGCCTCAAAGCGGCCGGCATGGGCTTTGAAACGCATAACCATAAACGCAGTCCTCGAACAATATATGTAATTATTTCCAATACATTGCCATCAAAGCGTCAAAGTACAAATCGTAACAGCACAGTCAAACGCTTTAAAAACCCCAGAACACAAATGCGGCATTGGAACAATAGTTTTCTCCTTGCATTGGCAACAGATTTACGCATTCTAGGGCACATGACACGCTTCAATTATAATTATTCAAAGTGACATCAATTTATGGCAAACAAAGGTACAAAACATAGGTAATGAATGGTCTGCTTGTTGTCAGGTTGTTTCTTCCAATCACCTTCAATTGGCGGCTGCCGCTATCTTAGGGATTTAGGGGCTGTTCCAAGATATTTAAGAAAAAAAAAATTTCATTGAACATTTGACTTTTAAGGGAGAAGAGAACTTGTAAGTCTCAGTCTCACAACCCTTTATAACTCATTGAATACATAAGTAGGTGCTAGCTAGGTGCTGTGCTGCACCTGCATAGAATACCCAATAAGGGTAAGTGGGTACTTTTTTTTCTATTCTATTTTTTGTTCTTTTCATGGCAATCTATCAACCATATAATAAGTGTATGCACACCTCAAAAACAAATCAGAGGAATCTCACATGAAAGAACCAACTAATTGATTCCGAACACGTTTTGGAATTTTGTGCCCTCTGAAGCTTTACATCACATCGCTTCGCCTCATGAATACCTATATGGGATATTAGTTTTTTTTTTTTTTTCAAAAAGGAATTTTGTTTTTTTAACACAAAGAGAAAGTTGTGTCATATTCAATTATATATTATTTTCCTTGATCGGAATACTCTTATGAGAAGCCAACCACTTAGTTCGACCGTTCGTTGGGTGTGTGTCATTGGAAGACCTCAACATTTTTAATTAAAAAAAAAAAAAACAGACTTCGTGGACAAACCCACAAAGTTGACATGATATTTTTAATTACTAACCGCGATTCATTTATTGTTTGTTTGATGATGTTTCAATTAGAAAAGTATTCATTTCAGACACTTGCAAAACAAAATGCACAACTGGGTTACATGAACTTGCTGTAATTCTATAAAATGCAAGTGGTTTTCAATTCAGGGAGAGTCATATTTAAATGGAACTGTGCTAGGCACCAGCTCACTACTACATTATATTCATATACCAAGACTTGAAGCAGTTCAGAGAAGGTGTTCGCTTTCTTCCGAAGTCACATGAAAATATACTTCCCCCTTATTTTCAAAGACTCGTTTAGGCATAAGTCATCCTTCACTCATTTTTGGATTCATTAGTTGGTCAATACCAACTACCATGGTATCTAAGTCAGTTAAATTTCAGTTTAAGTCGTACAAGACTACATCAACCATTAAGCCATGTTTAACAATTTGAATAAATAAATTTAGTTAAACTTAACTATTTTCAAAACCATATTTTAAACAATTTTTTTTTTTATTCAGGAACCAAAGCGGTTTTCAATTAGCGAGGATAATTTTTGGTGGGCTCTGGCGACCATGTTGTTTTGGTGCCATCTCTGTCAAATTTGTTCTTTATTCTTTTCAAATTTTGATGCCAAATCACCATGGCATGGCAAGTAACACGATTGGAGAGCATGTCCAAGTGATAAAACTTAAGTGAATTTAGCGTCGGGAGCTGGACCTACACTCGTACAAGATTGAACTGACCCTGGAGCTCAAAGTTCATGACCATAGACAAAGCTGTTTGTTCGCCGACTATTCGACCCAATTTTGGCCGAAAAATCATGTTTCATTTTTGTATGAATGGCTGTGTTAACAAGCGGAATTATCGTATATGACACGATACAATACCCAAGAGGTTTAACAGTGGTGCGTTCTTTTTCTAACCATAGTCAACATTTGTTGTTATGTCAGAAAAAAATTGTTGAAGTGTCTTTGTTAGGATTTGTTGGGTTTTTTACAAACCATTTAGAAACGATATGTTGTTTGATTTTGTACAACTGTCAAACAAGCACTTTTAACATTTTTTTTATATTGATGAAATAATTAAATTATTCTCCCTCGTCCCTCAAAATTGACGAAAAATCCATTTTATTCTTCCTTGTTGATCACTCAAAGAAAATAAAGGGTTTGATTTTTAATAAAGACTTTGAGTTGTTTAAAAAAAAACTTTTACTTTGACAGATCAACAATTTCAATTCATATCATGGAGGTGAGTTGGAAATAGTAACAAATCGTAACTATTTGACACTTCAACGTGAGTTTAGGAACGCTGTGATGACGATGACGTCATATAGTTATAAATCATAACTTATTTGGATTAAAGAACGCCTTTTTGTTGACTATTGTTAACAATTATTGTTAACAATTGTTGACTATGGCTAGAAAAAGAACGCACCACAGGTGACAATGCATCCTCAAAAAGTTATCGTTAGGTTTGAAATTTTGTTCGGCACTTTTTCGAAACGTGGAAGAGGCGTCAATGGCGAACGCTACATAACGTTGATAAGCGATTTCATTTGAACCATATGGTTCTAGAAGACATAGAGTTCCAGCAGGATGGCGCGACGTTACACACAGCGGACGCAACGATTGACATTCTACATGAACAATTTGAGGGTTTCGTGAGTTAAAGTGAACATTATACAGGTCATCGCTTAAATTCAGCATCAGCATCTATGCCGGAGAGTCATTGAAAATTGGACCACTCTCGGATCCGTGCCACTGAAAGCTTCCGAGGCGGGTATATTCCATACATAATGGCATAATGGTAATTAGTAGCCTGTGGCGTAGTAGTACGAGCATAGTTTGAAGAATAAAAGAAATGCATGGCAACACTATAATTAGCAGTGATGTTTGCTCATATGGTATTGGTATTTCTATTAAATCCAAAATGGTGGCACCTATTGAACATGTTAGTACAGGGTCATGCGTTACGTGGTTTCAAGTTGGTAGCGCTGGCATTTGACACCTGTCAAACTCAGCTGTCATGTCAAGTGTCATAATATCTGTTGAATTAGCTTAGCAACCGTAAAACGCATTTAAATTATTAAAACTCACTACAAAAGTGGGTGTTGGAGGAACATATAATATAAACCGGTATTTCGAACAACATTTGCTTCACCGATGGGGCAAATTTCTCACTCGGTATGTATTTATTTCCCAAGTTTCAACTGGATGCCACCCGTGGAATTTACTTGAGATAATTATCACCTAAAATCTCAAACCACTGTACCACCTTTCTTTTCTATCTTTCTATTCCTTCTCTCCTTGCTCACACATGTTAAATCATTATAAGGGTATTCATATCCCCTTGTGTGCGAGTACATTATAAAAAAAAAAAAAAAAAAAAAAAAAAAAAAAAAAAAAAAAAAAAAAAAAAAAAAAAAAAAAAAAACAATATTGCCGTATAGAAGAGGTGTAATATGTGGTTCCAACAACCCACACAACACGACCAATTATGGCCTTATGGCGTGAGAAGTTTCCTAGCCACGTAATTTCAGGTTTGGCCACGTCAATTATTGGCCACCAATATCATGCGATTCGACACCGTTAGAATTTTTTCTGTGAAGCTACGCAAAAGACCGTGTGTACGCAAATAATCCCTGAACTCTAGACACGTTAAAAACCAAAATTACTCAAGTTATGTCCAAGATACCGCCTGAAATGTAGTTAAAAATTACCTCAAAGGAATCGCATGTGGCGAATGGCAGTCCAAATTTTAAAATGTTCATCAAAAATGTACCGCTGTGTTTTATTTATCTTTACTTTCGATACCGAAAAATGAATGACCCTATACGTACTTACTCCAATTTGATTCTCCACCAACGCGTACAATCTTTTTTGACGAAGACAAAGTTCGCTTGGAGATGTTATACCCTATTTTAATATCCCTACATGCCTACGCCCCTAAAATGTTTGCCCAATTTTATGGAAGTACCTATTACTCACAAATTCGGGATTTCTTTTGTCTGGGTAGGTATTTTCTACGAAACTTTTGTGCAATTATAAAAATATGCAGGGAAGGAGGGTAGGTATCTCCGCACCTTCCACACACAAAATAAAGACCTAAAGAAACTCTAAATGAACCTTTAACTTTCCATCTTAATAAAGGACAATAACCTTAAGTTTATATAACACTTGATAAAGTCCGCCCTTAAAACCCAAAATTAATATAAAATACCACTTCTCAGGGTTTTTGTTGCAATCATTGTTTCATCAAAATAAATATTAAAAATTTCATAAATATTAGGAGTTTGTATATACGCGGAATTCTTTTGTCTTTTTCTTTAGAATATACCTACCTTCCCCCTTCGTCGGCACATATAAAAATTCTTTAGAAACCCTTCAAGTGATATATGAGACCAATAATAGCCGCCCCTGCTGAAAATGAAAACGTGGTCGGCAAATTGAAGTGTTTTCTTTATTTTATTTTTCGGAAAACGAAAACGAACCCAATAACACTTTGACTATACACAAAATGCATTAGCGATGTCGGTGTACTGTACCGCAAAATGCCAATATGCTTTAAACCCATATACAGACCTAAGACCTACATATACCTACCTACATGCTCTATAATGTAGTTATATTGTTGAATATTTCCCTCGTCTTTTGCTCTATAAAACACACCCTGTAGCTATAGTTTGTATATTGTTGTAGCTGTAGCAAGCAATAATATTTCCCAAAAAAGCAAAAAAAAAATCCATGCAAAGGCACACACACGCAACGCGCATAATAAACAAAATAATGTAAAAACCTGCACACCCAAATAAAATATTATTGCAAGGGACTATCTTATGTCGATGGTCCCATTCCCATTCCCGGAATGAACATATGGCGTGCAACGTCAAAACATCGGGATAATAATTCGGAAAGTATATAATATTAGATACAAAAATAAAACAAGAACAAAAAACACTGTCCATAGTCGTCCATTACATGAAGTTCTTCCTCTTTAATAGTCGTCATTCATCGGGTTCGGGATTATTCGTCGTCGTTTTCGAGACAAAAATTGCAGTCTCCCTTTTTTTCTTAAATAAAATTTATGTTTTTTGGACCGAAATAGATACAAACGACGAAGTTGGCTCCAAAAATGTTCAAAATCCCTACGAACCTATGTGTGGATATGGAGTGTTTTAAAATTGGCTGAGTTTTATTTTATTGGCGCGCCAAAGCAATGAATCACTTGAAAGCGCAGAGCAAGGAAGATATATTTTTATGTGAACACATATTTCTTCACACATTAAGTTTTTCCAGGCGCAAGAAAATGCATCTTAATCCTTGAAATTTATCTAATTGCTGTTGCATAAAAAGACTTACCAAACAAAGAATGCCAAGATTAATAGCGTTGCACAATCTTGTTTTTTTTCCCCCATTTTACTGCTATTTTTTCAGTGATTACATTAAAATCATTTGTAATAAGCAGGGCTAAAATTTCTATGTTAAAACATTTTTGTTTTGGGTAAACGTAGAATCAAACAAATACGATAGTTTTTCGGATAAGTAAATTTCTTTTAAAATGACATTCAATCGTTAGAGAATATTTATGCATATTTTACTATAAATGTATTTTTCGGTTTATTGGTCATGTTCTCAAAATAAATGCATATTTTAAGAGCATAGTTTCTTAAAAACACTTAAAAATTAAAATGCTTACTTTGGCAAAAGTGCAAACGCTCCTTAAAACATTCCAACTTCCATGGAAGTGCCAACTTAAAAAAAAATACTTGGGACAACAACTCCAATTGGGGCCAGGGCCTGTGAAATGTCGATATTCTGCAGGAATGGAAGGGACCTACAATTTACCGCCGAACCCGACCGCCTAACAGAAAAGCACTTCCATGACATGACTTACTCTTATAGAATCTGTCACTTCCTCGCAAGAGGCAGTACCAGTATCCCGGAAAAGAATTTGGGTGGAGTCAGGGATCGAACTCAGAATTTTCGGTGTGGCAGGCCGACACGCGAACAACTACGCCAATGGGTCCTACCAAGTACCAAGTTAACGGCACTAAACACAATTCCAGCTGTCATGTTATTCCAATGTCATTCCCGTGTTCTTCGCTCTACATCTATTACCTGATCAAAACAAATTGAAATTTGTGATTAATAGCGAGTTTCATTCACGAAAAGAATTGCTCTTTCTGTCAAAAAATTTGATATTTTCCACTTTTGAGAGTTTCATTCATTCAAAAAGTGTTATTCTAGATCGATTCTCAACACGAAAGAATGCATCTCTCATCGATCAAATTCAAATTGCCATGAATACCCAAAACAAGTTTCATTCAAAAGTGCAATAGGTGCAATTCTCTATTTTGTGCACAGTTCTTCCATATTTGAATGAAACTCGCTATAAAGAGATAGGAATATAATTTTAAATGAAGTTTATTTAATAGTTAATTTTGTTAATGTTGTTAAATAAAAGACTGAATATTCTTTATTTTTAATTTTGTTTGAATAACCTGTATAAACTATACCTACAATTTTTTCAGAGCACATTTTTACTTTTTATGCGCATATTTTTATTTTAGTTGCATATTTTATGTGCATATTTGGTGTTTTTAAGCGCATACAAATCCGACCCTGGTAATAAGATATCATTTATTTTGGATATCTTGAAATCACAACTCATAAATACAAGCATTCTTTTTCCGAATTTTGCTTAAGAACAGAAAAATAATAACATTCAGATTTGTGGCTTTTCCCGTCATCTCGAAGCCATCTTGAATTTAGGAAGCCTTATTTTGTCGGGCATTTTGTTTTTAACTTCTAATTCCTACTACAGTATACAACATTTGAAATCCGAAAATGTTAAGGGCAAAAACCCATAAGAAACAAATACGAAATCTTTTAAAATATAATATTTAAAAATTGCAATGGAGTTAAGGACAATTTTGTTTAAAAAGTAAAGAGGATATCTAAGGGAAGCACACTCCGGAAAAAAAATGCACAACGACCCTAATATTTACTTAGCTTCTGGTCTGTTTGTCCCTTAGTTTTCGAGACCAAACAGGCGTTCACGAGTGTACCTAATTCAGTAAAGACCGAGAGTTATTTTTTTTGGAAGTTATTGACACCAAAATATTGTCGAATGAAATGGAAGAAGTTGTCAAACAGCTTCAGCACAGAAGTACAACTCATTCAGTTTCAAACGGAAACATTGCAATTTTTCGAACACTACAGCATCCAGGATAGTCTAAAAATATCTAAGAGTCTAGAGTTCTCCTTTCAAAAAAATATCTTACCAACTTTAACCCAAATCGACTTATATGTTACCCTGAAACGCTTTCTTTGTTTCCATTAATAACTCATAACCTCTTTGACTAGAAAGCAACCGGTTGGAAATTAGTTAAAAATTGGTTACATGCAACCTTAAAAGTTTTGAGCTAATTTTATTTCAGTTGCATATTGCAGTTATGTCTTCTATAATTATTGATAATCCGGGTGAGTACCAAGTGTGCGTTTTGTAAACGAATTTTTTTTTGGCACTCTCAAGGGAAAAATAATTATGTAAAATTTCCTATTACGAGCGGTGGTATTTTTTTTTTGTTTTCCATTTAGTTGCGTTTGATTTGTTTTCACATAATTTGCAATTTTGTCCAAATAAAAAAAAATTCGAAATTTGATTTTGTATGGGAAATGGAATCGAATTTGGAAATTTTCTACGAAATTACATATTTTGTCTTAATGAAAACGTAGTATTACGTGTATTTTTACGATAAGTAAGCCTAGGTTTTTTGACAACTCTTGGTAAAAAGATTGTCAGCCTGATTCTACTCTGTGTTTTCTTTATAATGAGCCAAAGGGTTATTCATGCCCTGATCACGAATTAACACGGTAAAAGAATATACCGATACACAGTAGCTTTGAATGTCTGTAGTACATCGCAGTGGGTGGGAAATTAAATCGGGCAGAGCGTTTCACATTCGTTTCGTGCTGCTAAAGAATGAGTCTAGTTAACCGTACGTCCTGAATCGGGCTCGACTAAAAACTGCGCAAAACAACTAGAATGGAACGGTCCGAATGATGATTTCTAATCCGTCGAAGAAGGACACCAAATGCAAGCATTTTCAATAGAAAGAGCTTGATATCAAACTCCATAAATGCTTATGAAATTTCAAGCGGAAAATTTCAAAGAACAAAGCTAAAAAAAAAACACGTAAAGGTCTTACAATGTTACAATCTTAACGGCCGTACGGTGCTTATTTTCCACAAAGTAGGAATATATCATACGTTTACTGGCATTCCCTGGCGAATTTTTTATCACTGCCTTCCACAATCCAGTATCAACAAAGAATGTATATAAAATCCTTTTTAGTAATTATTGCAGATGTCTTGTACTCGTAGAAAATTGCCTTGGATCTCATTAAATCTTCTTTCAAATGAAGGGTTCAGTTTAAGTGATCAGACAAAAGGAACAGAAAAAAAACTTTCAAATCGATATTTTACTCTGTTTTGACCCGAAACACATTCAACATAACTCGATGATGACTTGCTCAGAGACTTTTTCTTAAATTTAATAAAAATATTGATGGATTTGTATGTGGTATCCTGTCGTTATTTCAATAGGTTCTACATTCACAAGGCTCAAAGCAATGTTTCGAATTTTGCAAAATATTTTATCATTATTTATTCATTACGCATAAAATATACCCTTCCCCTCTCTTTATTGCTTTTACAAAAAAAAAAGTATCTCGATGAGAAAAGATACTACCGAATTATTCAGCCAGCACTGATGAAAAGGTACGAAAAGAACTACCTACCTGTCCAACAAAATCGGAACACACAAAATAAAAGAACTAGCTATCTACCTTAAACCGGTCTTAAGATATATTTTCGTTAGAAAAAAATAATTAAGGAACAGATGGCTTCTACTTTAACTTCAACTTTACAACATAAGGAAAATAAAAAGGACGAAATAATAAAGACTCACCTGAGACGCAGGTGCATTTTAAGCATCACATGCTCAACCCAAAGTCTTTTATTTGTCCACTCACGCCCGGATGTGAATGTTGATGAACAAAAAAAAAAGGAAGAATGTATGGATCCAAGAACAAACATTATTGACGCTGTCGACGGCCATTGAAAGTATATTTTTTGATTTGAAATCTTTTGTTTGATGCATACTTTACCAAAAAAAAAAAATACTTTAAATTAAATACATTTCTCGAGAGCTATGCTCATTTTCAGTCCTCAGTCCTTACCAGACTTTATTGTGCTTCATTTTTGCTTTCTTAGATTTTAAGAAATCTTTTATATCTTTTTTTTTTTAAATTCATTCAATAATCTGGAGCGATTACCTAATTAGATGTAGATTAGTCAAATCTTATCAACTTCTGTGTTTGATGCAGACGTCTAATTTATGTTGAAGCATTGTACAGCACTCTGCAGTGAACAAGAGACAAGAGGAATACTACTGCAAGAGGTCAATTGAATCCAGATAAACCAATTTGAGATTATATGGGAATGCATGGGAGCTGATGGGAGTTTACACAGTTAAAAAAAAAAATTAAGTTACGAATAGGTTGTACGAACTTGTTTTCGTGGCTCATACATAATTCCAATTTTTTTTTTTTGGTAAAGGGTGTTTTCTAGCTGCATGAGAAGTTTCGATGGTTGTTGTCTTTGGTTTGACAGTTGAAAACATCGAATTGTGTTGAAATTTCTGTTCAGTAAGGTTTGCGTTTGGTAATTCATAATGAATCATTCAAAGCCGTAACACAGCTTCCGAATTGTGGAAATATACTTCGAACAAAATCAATCTGTTCGCGAAGTTCATAGACCACTTTTACCGAAGAATTGTGTTTAGCGATGAAGATAATTTCTGATAGTTAAATGGCTTCTTAAGCAAAATTGCCGTATGTGGAGCAAAGGCAAAGGCATTACATCCATCAAAATTGACTGTGATGGTGGAGGCATGCTGGCTGATTTTTTGTTTCCAAAAAAATTAATCAGCTAAACATCCACGACATTTTGTTCTAACAAGACGGCGAAACTTGCCGAACAGCTTGCTTAAATATATCAATTTATTGTAAAATCAATCTGGTGACAACTTTTTCGAGAAGTAGTCCTGTTCCCCCCCCCCCCCCCTCGTTAGTGCGACTCTACGCCACTCGATTCCTTTTTATGGGGCTATGTTAAGTCATTGGTTTATGCTATGACAAACCAGCGACTCTTGAAGCATTAGAAGCCAATATTCCAGCCACCATTGACTCGATACCAGATTTATTGGAAAAAGTAGTGAACAATTGGACTGATCGAATAGACTATGTAACTCAAATAACAAAAAATTATATTCCAACAATATTTCTGTCTTGTAAAGGGTGTTTTTTTGAGGTATACAACTTTGAAGTGAAATAAAACAAAAATGGTTTTTCCTAAATTGACATGAAATTTACTTTATTCGAAAAATAACCTTCTGACAACGCGGGGAATATTGACCTCCAAGTGGTCAATCGTTTCGGGCCTATCGGCTAGACTAGCCACTTTCACATATCCATATCCATATGGATTTATGCGCTCACCGAACGTTTCCTTCAACAAATCAATTGTGGCACGAGGTGTGTGTTGCGCCGTCTTGTTGAAACCACTTACTCCTGCACATCATGGTTGTTCAATTGATGAATGAAAAATTCAGTAATCATGGCTTCATAGCGGTCACCATTGACTGTAACGTTCTGGCCAGCATCGTTTTTAAAGAAGTACGGACCAATTATTCCACCAACCCATTAAGCACACCAAACAGTCGGTTTTTGTGGATGTAACGGTGTCTCAACATACACTTGAGGATTATCATCACTCCAAACCGCTAAACAAAATCCGCTCATGAAAATTGGGATCAACGGCAATACGTATTTCGAACAGAACCATGATTTTCAAAATAAATTTGCACAATTTGAAAGCGTTGTTCAGATGTCAGTCTATTCATGTTTGACAGCTGACAAAATGGTCGCCAGTTAAAAAGTGTTGCCAACTTAAAGTTATACGGCTTTAAAAAAAAACATCCTTTAATACTATTTTGAAGTTCTCAAGCTCTTAAAAAACACCCTATAGCTTAGAATTGTAAAAATTTCATATAAAATGTTAATTTGAAAGGGACCTTCTTGAATCTTGACTTAAGGAAACCATTCGATTTTGATTTTCAAACCGTTTTGTGCATTTTTCAAAAGCCTTTGAGAAACTGCCATCATCATCCAGTACTAGGTAAATTCACTCGCTTTTTTTTAACGAATGCCTAACTAACCCTTACATCACCTACCTACATGTCAAAATTGAAATACGCACGCACATGCCACTACAAGTTGTCCCTTCTAGCTCTACTGTCGACTCCCTTCGGATTGAAAGATTCAAAGATGATAAAGAAGTTTATTTTTCTAAATAAAAACGCATTAAGAAAAAAGAACAAAAAAAAAAACGAAAGAATTGAAATGTTTTTGAAACAATTTAATTGAGCAAACGACTTGCATTAATCTTTGGCATATAGTGCGTATAGTGGTAGCTGCAGAGGCAGAGTCAGTCGGCGCGGCGGCGTTGTCTGACATTTTCAAGTGCGATTCATCTCTTTACTTAATTAAAAGTTCTTGATTGTCCGCGCCAATGCTGCACTTGAGAGTGATGGTTTAATTAAAAGATTCATAAGAGAACTGGGACTTTATTTTAGTTCATGAATAAAAAAGGCATATCTTCTAAAGATTGGATAACAAACTTCCGACTGAGTCGCAAGAGGTTCTTTAGGGGCAAATCACAGATGTTAGATGGTTCAGTTTAATCGTTTGGATTTTATTCTGGTATAGATTTTCGGTGCAGACAAATGCTGAGAATGGATAGTTTTTTTTATAAAACATTTGGATTTAAAGCCAAAAAAGTATGGTTTTTAATATTTTTATACCCTATTCCATATTAATGTTTAAATATTTGGATTATGGGACAACTTGAAGTTCCAGTTTTTGTGAACTTGAGTAAACTATTTGCATTAATTTTAAATATTTTGAATTAGTTTTTACTTTAAAATGACAATGTTTTTACAGGAAGTGCCGACTTGCACTCACCAGGTTCACCAGATGGATTTGCCGCTTCAAGCGGTAAATGTAAATTTCAACGTCTTTCTTCTAATCAGTTCCGCTGAAGAAACTGCATTGTCGTTAAGGATGCATATTTTTTTAAATTTTTAAATATAGGTAACAGATAAATTCAAGTAGCTTTGTATATAGAATCTGTCCTACTCTCGATCTTGTTCGGTTTAATACATAGGTGGCGTTTGTCTGTCGTGCAATTTGGTGCTCCAGACATCATTTTTAGTGGCTAGTATTTAAATAAACAGGGAAGATAGCAGCGACATCTATAATTATGCAACTGAGAATATGGTACCTAATAAGCTTTAAAAGAAACCGTCTGTCATAATGTATGCAAGACGGTTTCTTGTAGTAGATCTTTCGATAAACCGGTTATTAGCTTATAACTTAACTAGACGAAGCAAGTTTAACCTGTAGATTACTAAATCACGGCTTTAGTAAATGCCTTTAAACAGGGTCTTTTGTATGTTATCTAAGGCCTTGTCCCGGTATTATTAAGCTGCTTGTACCAACCCCAAAGTAAAAACGTGTTGTTCTGATTGGTACATACATATTTCATATTTTTCAACATACATACACCTAACAGCAAATAAACTGGGCCGCCCGCTGTTTAGCAACTCTGCATTGCATTGATTTTCTCAAAAAGTATACAACTTACAACAATCAAAGTTATCTACACGCTACTTCCCACCACCATCCGGCAAATTTGAGATCTGTTGTATCTACACTTGTTCAGCGTGCCCACAGGATATGTGATAGCGACCACCTTGCCACTGAACTTTCACTTTTGGACAACGTACTCAAAGCAAATGGCTATTCCAAAAAACAAAGATCATGGAAGCCTACTTTGTCAATTGAAAAGGAAGATAGCAAACTAGACAAAAAAGCTTTTCTGCCATATGTAAGAGGTGTAACAGACAGAGTAGGAAAAGTCTTAAAACGTTATGGTATAAAATCCATATTTTTACCACCCAAAGAGGTAATTAATTACCTACAGTCACCAAAAGACCAATTTCCTCTGCAAACACCTGGAGTATATGCGGAACCCTGCAGCTGTGGGTCATCATATGTAGGACAAACTCAGAGGAGCATTGCTACACGGTTAAAGGAACACATAAAAGCCGTCAGCAAAAAGCTGACATATGCGAGCATATACTTGATCATCCAAATGAACACCACTGGATACACTTCGATCAAGCCAAGGTTCTGGCAAACGAGCCACACTACATCCCTCGTCTGGTTCGCGAAGCGATCGAAATTAAGCGTCATCGTAATTTCAATCGCGACGACAGTTTCAAGCTGTCTCGAACGTGGGATCCCATCATCAACCCATCACGTTCGATCCAATTGCCGCTCCATACCAACAGGGATACAGTGAGCACGGCTTGCTCCCAACAACAACAACAGCTAGAGATAGAACCTGTTAAGCACCGCTACAACTTGCGTAGCCAACATCGCTTCTAACATCTCTTTGGCAGTTTCCCGGTGACCACGCTCAGTGTAATTTGAGCGAAACGTTCGGGGTGAGTAAGAATATAACTCACTAATTATTATTTATAAACGCGGATAATCCGAAAAGAAAATTAAAAATGTCATGTATCAACAACCGCGAAAACCTTAAAAGTTATATCAAAGTTATACTTGCAGAAAGAGGTTTTTCACGTTGATTAAAAGTATAACTTTGATTGTTGTAAGTTGTTTACTTTTTGAGAAAATCAATGCAATGCAGAGTTGCTAAACAGCGGGCGGCCCAGTTTATTTGCTGTTAAGTGTATATGTATAAGTATTAGTTAGCGATGATATAAAAAGGAAGTTGGTGTTTTTTTTCCAACCATTGTAAGGATTTGTTGGGTTTTTTACAAACCATTTAGGAACGATACGTTGTCAAATGACCACCTTTAACATTTTTTTTTTTTATATTGAGTAACTAATTAAGTTATTCTTCTTCATTGCTCAAAATTGGCGGAAAATCCATTTTATTCTTTGTTGTTGATCACTCAAAAAAATAAAAACGTTCTTGCTGCTCAAATCGAGAATTGGTAATTTTTTTGGTTTGATTTTTAATAGACTTTCAATTGTTTAAAACAAAACGTTCAATTTGACAGATCAATCAACTCATATCATGGAGATGAGTTGGAAATAGTAACACATCGAAACTATTTGACACTTCAACGTGAGTTTAGGTCACATAGTTACAAATCGTAACTAATTTGGATTAAAGAATCGCCTTTTTGTTGACTATTGTTAACAATTGTTGATTATGGTTAGAAAAAGAACGCACCAATTGGTTCCGTAACTATCGATTTGTCGAGAAACGTTGAACATTGGAACAAAACACATTTTATTGTGTTCGGAGGGTTCTTTAAGTATGACAGGCGATAATTTTATTGCGTGGAACACATCGAAATGAAACAACTGGAAAATGCGATAAAATGGTGTTCTCTATGATCGAAAAGTCATACATTTTTTATTTCAAACGTAAAATTTCCTCGCCTTATACTGAGCACGCGATAGGCGTGCTTCATGTGAGGCCACATTTCTGTTATAAGGATATGTGCTGTTTCTCGGCTCAAACGGTAAAGCCGAGCGAAATCGCTCCTTGGGCATTTCGAAATTGTTGGTGTTGTCCCTAAGTCTGCGGCGTTGAATTCGCATTTTGTTTCTTCGCTCGTCCACATCCACTAGGTAATAAAACTATCGCAAACATTTTTATTAAGAAATATGTCTTTATTTATAAAAAAAACAACTTTTAAATTCAATATCACAATCGAATCTTTAATTGTTTTTGTTTTGATTTGACAGATTGACACTTCAATCTAGATTCGATCTCAGATTGAATCTAGATCGCTTTTTGCGAATCTCGATTCAGAGCCAGATTTACACATACTTTCACACACACACAAATTGACATTCCTTAACCTCATCAGATGGAAAGTTGTTTTTCTCATTGTGGTTTTGTGTTTTATTTGCAAAATAATATTTTATTATTTTTTAAAAGTGGAGCAGCAATTATTAATTACATTTCAATATCATCCGATGATGGAGAATTTTTCAAAACTGGAAATTTGTTAAATAAAAACGATAGGCATTCCGTCAAAGATGATGTTGTTGCATTTGCATATCAATCAAACGAAGAAGTGGACTATAATTTCAGCTGTTCATGGCACACACACAATAACAAAAACATTTTATTTTCCTTACAACCAGAAAAATCGAGAAATCTAGATCCAATCTGAGGGCGAATCTGAAAATGTCGTGGAATTCACCATTAGAGAAACCCTACTTTTTCTAGACGCCATAAAAGTGTAATGAATCGTTTCAATTTATAACGATGCAAAAAATGATTGCCAGAGTTACAGAAAAGGGCCACAGTCTGTCTTTAGGTGGCCACGCTCATAAACCATTCTGAGATGTTTACATCCGATAGCCCTCTCTTTCAAAATCTAAAGAAGAACAGTTCAAACTGGTAGTCATTCGTTGAGAGTTATAATGTTGTGTGTTCCTTTTTAACATTCGAGACATTTTAAGGAACGAAATCCCTATAAAAAATGAGTTCAACATAAAAATACTTACAGGCAACTGGATAGGTATCAGCCATCTGTTCCTCCATCCATAGTTCTGATTTTCACAAAAAGCCTTAACTCCGCCACCACTGAAGAACAATCGAAGAACCACCAAAGATCCAACGAAGATCCACCGAAGAACCACCGAACAACCGATGAAAACCGAAACATTGAAGTCATTCCAATTTAAAAAAAAAAAAAAAAACGTATTTTTTGTATAAAATATTTAAAAAATAATTCTTTTTATTTTTCCTTTTTTTGTTTTGTTTTGTTTTTTCACTTGGGGATGGCAATACTACTATTCAATAATATATTTCCACTCCGTTTTTTTTGTATCTTGTTCTAACCTAAATGTACATAGTTTATTCCTTTTTATCTTAATTATGAAATAAGTCCTTAATGAAATTATTATAATAACTGAAAACTATTTTTTTAACTATATCCGCCAGCCCTGGTCGTCGTCGACATTCGAGTCTGTGTCGGAGGGCTCCTCGCCGTACATGTCCGCTAATTTTCTAAACCGCGGCCCGAAATTCGACAAATAATCGAAATTGAGATCGCCGTCGTCTGTGCACGACGCTAAACTAGATAAGCTACCGTCACTGTTACCGTCACCTTCGTACGCGTAATGCCGCACATCGTCGACCGGATACGCGCCCGAATCTTTGTCACAGTTTTCTTTCTTATCCCCTAAAAAGCCCCCAATGTCGGGGATATCGTTGGGATCATGCATCGGATGCATGTTATCTTTGTAGATCTTGTCTTCGTAGAAGGGTTGGGAGCGCAGGACATTAAGATCATAGTCTGTGTCACGTTCACCGCCGCCTTCGTCTTCATAATTGATTATTGTTTCTCGAATGTCATCGATGTCTTTCTCGTGCCAACCGTTCTTCTGCTTCTTTTGGACAAGAAGAGCGAGCAGAATTATCAGCATTAGCGCAATACAACATATAATTGCAATAATGAAATTCCGATCGATGCCAAATGAAACAGCCACTGCAATGGCACGCTGGCAGCCAGGATCTACATTTTTATAAACAGAAGGCGTTCCCAAATTGTATGTGTGTCCATCAACAGTTAAATTACGAATGCAACCGAAATAGCCGGTTGTTTTGGGAATATGCGTCCAATTCAGTTGTTTGCCTAGACGCTCGAGGTCGATTGGGGTCCCGCCCAACTGTAGTGGAGAGTTAACATTGAGGAATTCGTTGGGACCTTGTGGTGCTCCCAGACTCATGCAAGTTGACAATTTGCAGTTATCAACTGTCATTTCGATGCTTGTTTTCTGCAAAACAATATCTAGGGCATAAGTCTTTCCACTCTGAAGCTGAATATGTCGATGTTCAATTTTAATTGCTCCAGAACCATAGTCAACTATCAGTACTGGATAGCCTCTGACAAGTTCAAGCGAGAGGAAATCCGAAATGGGGAGTAAAGGATTATAATTTAGTGGTCCAACGTACATGATCAGTCCGCTGTCTGTGTGTGGAGAGATTTCCATTGAGATCTTAGTGTTGTCGCATGGTGATACAGGCTGATACATAGCATAACCAGTGCCATAGAAGCCTATCGACACGAGCTCGCAGTGTGGTCCATTGAACCCATCGATGCATTGGCAAACATCGTCATCGTTTAGAGTTCCTCCGTTTAAACAATGCCGATAGAGTCTCTCTTCGCACACACACTCCGCTTCGATGAACGCATTCACTCCAACAAAAGATGTTGTATTCGAGTAGATCATGTACGGCACATTGGACTTGTGCAGGATGTTCGTACAGGATGCTTCACACTTGTACTTTTCAATCAGACACTCGTCTATGTTCACCATCAGCATTTCCAAGTCTAGTTCGTTTTCGATTTTGCGTTGGTGTTGTGCAACCATTGCGTTGAGCTTTTCTGGGGCATAGTAGGGACTACCGTGGGCTGAGAACCTCACATCCAGGGTGCGGTTGGCGTGTTCAAGCACTGTAAACACATCAACGTTCTCCAAGGATATATTAAATAGTTTTGCAAGGCTCTTCTGCAACTGATCCTTTAAGCTCAATTCATTTGGACCTCCGTAACGTGGAACCGATATGAAGTCTTCTTTTGTTATATTCACAAATCGAACGGAACCACTCTTGTCCACAGCTTCTTCTGGAATTTCTTTGACTATTATCGACACCTCTGCTTCCACTGAATGCCTTGGAATGAACGTAGACTCTTCAGTCACTCGGAAATAGAGCTCATAATGACCACCGGGGATTCCTTCTCTCATTGTTATCATGCCACTGCTTGGATTCAGATAAAAATATCTCTCTCCCTCCTCGGCGTTATCCTTCCACTCGAAGGTTTTATCATCCAAATCCCAGTCATCAGGATCATCCACAAACACACGACCAATTTCGGTGTCAGGAGCTTTTCCCATGTAATTGTAAATGAATATGCTACTGGAACCTGCACTCATTGCATTGTCATTCACGTCACCGATGATTAGATGAAGAATGCTGACGCTGCTTTGTTTAGGTGTTCCCGAGTCGCTTATACGAATCGGAATGAAGTACTCCTTTTGCTCCTCACGATCGAACTGAACATTTGCGAATAGGTAATCATTGTCAATGGAGAACTTGGTTTTAATATCTGGAGGCGAATCTGGATCGATTCCATAAGTGAATGGTGGGCCATTTTGCGGTTCATCGTAGTCGTTAGCTTGCAGCTGCACAACCTGTCCTGGGTTCCGATTCTCTTGCCATATAACAGGCATTTTATTGATAAGGAATGGAGCGTTATCGTTGATGTCTTGCAAAGTAATTGTGACGGGTGTCGCTGTCTTCAAACCATTGCCGTCTTCATCGATTGCCGAAATGAGAACTTGCCAATTTTTGTGACCATTAGGAAGATCTCTATCCAACGGCTGAATCAGACGTAAACATCCCTTGTTGTCGATAGTCAACAGTTTCTTTTGTTCTTCCTTTGTAACTGAGTACTTGATTTTCTGATCAGCCAATGGATCCTTGATATCAGGATCGAAGGCTTCTATTTCTAAGATACAGTGGTCTGGAACTTGTTCTTCTTGAATGGTCTTACTGTACTTTTCCTTGAACTCTGGAGGATTGTCATTGACATCATCAATTTTAATGGTCACTGTGGCATAATCATCGTAAATTCCATCAAAGGCCCTTATCTTCAGCACATACTCAGTGATCTTCTCGTAGTCCAATCTGTTGTTCACGGTAATCTTACCGGTTTTGGCTTCAATTTTAAACGCTTCCCCAACATTGCCACTTTCGATTGTGTACACGATCTGCGAAGCATTATCTTCATCCACTGCTGTTACTTCAATAACAATAAAGTTTATATTGGCATCTTCTGGGAGCTTCTCGGCCAGATACTCTGCTCTTTGGAAGTGGGGTTTGTGGTCGTTTTTATCGGCAATCTCAATACGGAACACTTGCTGTCCTCGATTGGGTTCTCCATTCTTGTAGAGCGCCGATGGCGAGTTATCACTTGCAATCACTTTAACATTATAGAAGTCCCGCTCCTCGCGATCGAAGGTTGTTAGGGCCGTAATGTTTCCTGTGTGAGGATCAATGGCAAAGAACTCTTTATTATCGGCCAATTCGAACGACACAATGTTGTTTGCTTCTGTGCCGTCCATATCGAAAGCACGTACCTGCATCACGGGTGTTCCAGCCGGCTCATTTTCCAATATCGTCCCCGTTTTCACCTCCGTGAAATAAGGAATATTATCGTTGACGTCTTCGATCTTTATTTTAAGCACATGCTCGGCTACTAGGTCGTATATATTTCGCACTGACATCGTCAGAGTGTAATCGGTGATGGCTTCAAAGTCTAGTGTCTTACCCAAACTTATCGACACAGTATTCCCAATCTGATTGAAGACAAACGTATTTTTGCTATTCGTTTGCTCAGTTCGGCCGGTAATTAGTTCGAAAATAACTTCGGGCTTATCAGGTACATTTGAAACAGCCTTCAGAGTAACTATAGGCTCAGAGTACTCTTTGAAATCTTCTTTAAGATATATCGTAGTTTCGATGGGATTTATAAATGACGGTGGTTTTTTACTGGACTCAATGACTCGAATTCGGACTTCTATTTGTGCATCTTGTGGTGGATCTGGAACTATGTTGTATGCTCGAATTGTTATGGTATAGTATTGACCGGGACGTTTGTCGATGGCTCGATTTAGATAAATAATTCCGGCAGCTTTGTCGATTCGAAAGTACTGGAAGTCACGTTCACTTAATATTTCATATTCAATAATACTGTTGTCGCCATCATCCAGATCGGTAGCAGATATCCGCATAACGATAGCATCGGGCTGAAAATAAAGAAAAGAAACAATCGTTACTCTTGTGGTCATTCATATTTATAGGTTAATATTGGAATGGTTGTTTCAAAGAATAATTTTTTAGACATCAAGGTATTTATAAATTTATAAAGATATTTATAAAAACTAGAATCACCCAGTGGCCAAAATTCGGCCATTAAAATGCCCAAAACTATGCGAATTTATACGAAAAAAATTATAAAAAAAAACACACCAAGACATTTTCACCTGTATTTTCCAAAAAAAAATTACAAAACAAAATATTCCCAGCACCCCTACTCAATTATACCTTTCCAACGATATACATATCATCTCAATCGGTTGGGTAACCACCTCGCAATTGGTACCACAAAAAAATGCTTGCCTGTACATATAAATATGGCATGATACAATTAAGAACGTTAAACTCCATTGCGTGTCCGTGACGTAGAGCGCACAACACATTGACATATGTCAATGTGTAGAACGTACAGAGCGAAGAACGAAATAAAAATTAAAACGGGAAGGCGAAAACTTCACTGCGTGTCCGTGACGTATGTGCGCAGAAGGAAACAAAAATCAGAATTGGAATGTGCTATTTGTATGTTTATTTGTTTTTTAAATGGCGTCTTTGAGCAACAAACTTTTGTTTCATGTTTCCCATGTATTTCTTTCTAAGAATCCAAATTTAATTGTATTTTATCTTTTTAATCAAAATATAAAACATGTTTTCAAAACATGGGGTTCCCAATTCGTTTGAAATCATTGGGGAATAAAAAATTTTTTCTATCTTGCGGTGGATTTCAAATGTGAATTCATGATTATTGATGCGTGTGTCCTTGAGATTAAAAATTCTTTTCAAAACTATTCCCATATTTATTAACATTCGGGCAGGAATATTTTTTTGAGTGGGTCTTTGATTGATCTAATCAGTCTTTTGCATCTCCTAGAATTTGCATACAAAAGAATTCAACAATGATAAGGGTGGACATTATATGCGGGGTGCTTGTTTCTTCAGTTTTGGAAGTGATTCTTACAAAACAAGAGAGACAGACGTTGAGATAACATTCATTAAACAGATTTGAAATACACATAAAAATGCTAACGATCTACCCCTTTGCGAATTCCTTCCTAGGTTTTGGTGTTGGAAAACATCAGTTTCTGCAGTCACTGTCAGACACAATTTTGCAGGGTTTTTTTTTCTTTTTAATGACGGTGTTACAGCAAGATGGTAGCTTAGTTTTCACTACGATATCCGACGTTTACATGAAAGTGGGAACATCAATTTCGAGCTATACGCGTTCAGGCGCAAGCAGAACCCAAAATGAAAAAGAAGTTGTGGCAAGCGTCCGAGACAATCTCTGTTTTAAACCACGGAACAAACGTTAACAAAACAATCCTGAAATTGATTTTCAAGCGTGATCTGAAACCCCATCCGTATAAAAATCAGATAGATCAAACATAACGGTTTTCACAGACACCAACTAAGATATTTTGAAGTTTGGAAAATCTTCTTTGGAGTGATGGAAGAGTTTTCGGATATGGGCTGCATCTGCATAGTCCAAAAGTGATAGAAATGATGTACCTACTATCGCTCAGGGAATATTAAGGCCTTATTTTGTTTTGTGGTTTCAATAGGATGAAGCTTCTTTTTTTTTAATTGCAAGAGCTAATATACCATGGTGGACTGGTGGTATCTTAGGATACAAGTGTGGAAAATGTTCCGGAAGGCCATAAACACCTTGGTCACTCCACCCCCTTTAGGAATGACACTCCACATATATATGGATAGCGAGAAGTGTTGAAGTTAGCATGCCATGCTATCATAGACTTGGCACACTCTTCATTTTGCTGCCGGGTCAGCCTCATGTACCTGTAGACATGGGGTTATAATGTTAATAAAAACCGGAGCGGAAAGGTTTGGGGATTCTCGAATTGGAATTTTTTAATGTTACATACTTTATTCCTCAACACTTAAGGCCAGTTCGGGATTCCTCACCGACAATACCTCGGTTCGTTACAAAGGACCAATTTTGTGGCCTGTATTTTTTACTTGCGATTATAGGTACTATAAGGCAAGTTATGCATTCGTCGAAAAAAAAGTTTTGAGATAACAATCAAACATGACATTACGATGATAGCGAAGACGAAAAAAGATGGTCTAAAAATTCTGTCCGTCTGTCTGTCTGTCTGTCTGTATGTATAGACAGCTACAGCCCAAACGGGTGGGCCGAATTGCATCAAACTTGGTATATAGAGTTTTTTAGGTATTGTACAGAGGGGAAATTGAAATTTTTTTTTTAGCTAAAAAAATAACGGTACCTGCCATGCAACCGTTACGTTAAAGCTTATTTTTCTCAAAAACGGCTCTAACGAATTCTATTTAAAAAAATTAGTGTTGCTTTTTAGATACGACCAATCATATGGCTGAAAAAAAAAAGTTTTAAAAAATGGCTAAGAACGGTACTTTCCATAGGACCGTTTTTTTTTTTGCTTTCGACTATCTCGAAAACGACTCAACCGATTCTTTCGAAATTTCAGACATATATGTATATAGTTGTAGGTAGCTCAATTTGTACTGCACACCAATATTTCAAAAAAAATATTGTTTTGTATTTTTAAAAGCATTTTTAAGAAAAAAAATTTAAAAATACATATACCTTTATTTTGAAAACTGCCAATTAAATTTTTTTCTAAAAATTATTAATAAATGTATTTGCTGAATACCTAGGAACAGGCGTTTTTAAATTTTTTTTGAATTTTTTTTTTCAAAAAGTTTTTCAAAAAAAACTTTTTTTCTCAAAAACGGCTCCACAGATTTTTAAAAATTTACTCTCATAAATTCAGATTTATCCAAGAAATAAAATGGCGTACTCCTTTTTCAGCTCAAATTAGTTTAAGTATTTATTTAAGAATTTTGAAAAATTTATTTTTATCAAAATCTCAAGCCCCCAGACCACTGTCACACATTAGAGCAAGTTCGTGCGACCCAGTCGTGCATTTTATTTTTTTCAAAATTCATGTCCTGTTTTGGCATGAGAAGTTTTTGTTAAAAATTAATGTGTTTTCTTTTCTGATTTATAGATGAACTGCTCATGTATATTAAATAAAGTGCACGACTGGGTCGTACGAACATGCTCTAATGTGTTAAAATGGTCTTGGGTGCTTGAGATTTTGTGAAAAAAGCGTTGAAAAATCATATGAAATTTTATAAATTACTTAAAAATCAATACCTAAAACGTTTTTTGGAGAAAATGAAGTAAGCCATCAGGTTTCTTTTACGTTTTTGAATTTTTACGAAAATTTTTTTCAAAATCGTTGGAGCAGTTTTTTTTTGAAAAACTTTTCGAAAATATAACCCAAATTTTTTTTGAGTATGCCAACTTCTAGCACTTTGTTGTTTTTATCAGAAAAATAAAATTAAAAAATATAGATTAAACCGTTTTTGAAAAAAACTAAAATTAAAAAAAAATTTTGAAACTTTTTTTTAAAAAACTCAAAAAAACTTTTTTTGAAAATTTTTCGAAATTGTATTATTTCTTTTATAAGAGGGCTTCTACATTAAAAATTTCATCGAAATCCGTCAAGTGTCTTACGAGAAAATCGGATTTAAAAAAACCGGTCCTATGGGAGGTACCGTTATAAGACTTTTCCTGAAAAATCTATTCCAACCAAAACATAAAGTTTGCACAGAAAACACAATTCAGAAAGTTTTATCAAAATCGTAGGAGCCGTTTTTGAGAAAAAATTATTTTTCACAAAAAATCGTATGGCAGGTACCGTTAGTTTTGGAGCTAGAATGCTAATTCCAAAAACTCCTCTGTAGGACGTCATAATAATACTATCAACCAAGTTTGAAGAAATTCAATTTATACATAATGAAGAAAATCGGTCCAGCCGTTTTGGCTGTATGTAACTATACAGACAGACAGACACACTGACAGACAGGCAGACAGACAGAATTGTCGGACCCACTTTTTTCGACTTCTCTATCATCGTAAGGGCATGTTTGATTGTTAGATTTTTTTTTTTTGTGTCAGGAAGAGGAAAAATTGTCAAAAATGGTGGGTGGTTGTAGCTGGTTTGGGTGGTGAGACGAAAATTGTGGTTGAGGGTGTAGTGAAGGGAATTGTCAAAAATATTTGTACTGGGGAGGGGGTGGGGGTGAGGATAAAATGGGGGGGGGGAATCGGCGAAAATGGTAGGTGAGTTGGTTGGATTTGAGGGAGGATTTGGTGTTTGGGAGGGAATTGTCAAAAATAGTGGGTGGTTGGTTGGTGGTGGTAAGGAAAGGAGATTTATTGTGTTGGGGTGGGAGGAAAAAATTGTCAAAAACTGTCAAACTGTTGGGGTGTTGGTTGGTTGTTGTATGTGGGGGTGGGAGGCCTATGTTTGAGGGGAAGGTGTGAGAAAAAAAATCAAAAATGGTGGTTGGTTGTAGGTGGGTTTTGTGGTTGGTGGTTGAAGGGATACTACCTACAAATGAACTGTTTTGTGAATCGGTTATCACGTAAAACTATCTTCCGTACACCGACTTTACAGAAACCCAATTTTTTTCAAAAAAAATAAAGTACCTTAGCCATCTGATTTTTATTACTGTTTTAAATTTTAAGGGAAAAAATTCAAAATCCTCGGACGGTTTTTTTTTGAAAAACTTTTCGAAAACTTATTCCAATTTTTTTTTTTGAGTAGATATGCCAACATCTAGCAACAAAAGAAAACAAAAATGTACATACATACATAATGTGGTTTTTAAATAAACCGTTTTGAAGAACTTTTTTTTTTTGAAAAATTTAAGAATTAATATTATATTTTGTTTATGAAAAGGAATTCATATGAAAAAAAAAAAAATTACGAAATACCATTCAGAAAGTTTTATCAAAACCGTGAGCCGTTTTGAGAAAAAATAAGTTTTTCAATAAAAATCGCATGGCAAGTGCCGTTAGTTTAAGAGCTAGAATACCTACTAATTCCAAAACCACCTGTGTATGACGTAACAATAACACTGTGTACTAAGTTTGAAACAAATCGGTCTAGCCATTTAGCCTGTACGCTCAGTACAGCCGACTTAACGTTACTTGAGGAGGCCCTTATTGAGGAAGTTTCCTTAGGGTGGGAGCATAAACTCAAGTTTGAAGGCATACACTTCAAAACTGGCCTGCTTGTGGTGGATTGCTTGGAATCTAACACAGCTAAGTGGCTTAGAGAAAAGGCTCCCAAACTAAGTACTTGGAAAGGAGTAGAACTTACATCGTGCCTGGGGGATGAAATCCCCAAAATGCACACAATCACTCTATTTCTTCCAAGAAGCTCTGGGCAAGAAGACCAGAGATCGCTCGCTCTGATTAAAGCACAGAATGAGGGACTAAACATCCAAGCATGGAAAGTCCTCAAGAGCAAGGCCGAAGGCAGAGGTCAGCTAATGGTCATAGGCATTGACGATAAGTCAGCAGAAGCCATTATGAAGGTCAACCACGAACTTCATTACAAGTTCGGGAAAGTGGCCGTGTCTGGCCTCAGAAAGACGGATACTGGGCAAGTTCACCAGTTATCCGAAGCAGAAATGCAGGTGGATACCAACATAAGTGGTAACCTCCCCAAACCCCCTCCTGACAACCCACCCACCTCTCCAAAACCCATAAACCCTCCCTCAACTCCTGAAAAACCCCTTCCAACCAACAACTCTACAACGGAATCCCATCCATCCAATGGAGTAGTTGGCACACCTTCCCTTACCCCTAATCCACCTCACTCCCTAAATACACCTTCTTCTCCGGCAGATAGTGACATAGAGGGCATGGACCTCTCTCCTAGCCGAGAGGAAGCCGACGAGACGCTTCCCACAGAGGAAGAAGAAGACCATCTGCTTGCAGATGAGGGGGCAGTTGCCCCCACCTCCTAACCGAGATGACCAGACGCGGGATCAGCACCAGGGTAGCCCAAGTGAATATCCATCACGCTAAAGCGGCGTCAGCCGTGATAGCCAGGAAATTCACAAAGGAAAACTTAGGGCTAGCGCTGATCCAAGAACCCTGGATATACGGGGGACAAGTTAGAGGCCTTAACTGTAAGGATTCAAAGCTAATCTGGGATACGAGAGAAGACTCGCCCAGAACATGTATAATGATAAGAAATAATATAAACTTTATATGTCTTTCAGAATTCATGACGAGGGATTTGGTTCCAATCCAAGCGGATATAACCATCGAGGGCAACGACAGAACTCTGGTTATTGCTTCGGCTTACTTTGCAGGCGACGGCGTAAATACTCCACCAACGGAAGTAAAAAAACTGGTGGACTACTGCAGCAGTAAAAACTTGCCGATACTAATCGGTTGTGACGCGAACGCCCACCACACAACATGGGGTAGCAGCGACATAAACCAAAGGGGTGAGTACCTTTTAGAATTTCTTCTCGTAGAAAACCTAGATATTTTCAATGTAGGGAACACCCCTACCTTTATAACTAGAACAAGAGAAGAAGTCTTAGACTTAACGTTTGGATCACCAAACTTGAGTCAAGCTCTAAGAGATTGGAGAGTCTCCAACGAACCCTCAATGTCTGACCACAGAATCATTGTGTTTCTATTAGAGGGCCTTCTCACAGAGAATACCTCTGGAAGGAACCCAAGAAATACGAACTGGCAACTATATAAAAATACCCTTAAAACCAATATTGAACAGTTAGGTCCAGTTAGTACGACTAATAGTCACCCTGAACTAGAGTATATAGTTAAGCAGTTTAGTGGGGCAATCAATGAGGCGTATGAACTCAGTTGCCCTATAAAAACTGCCAGAAAACAGAAAGACGCTCCATGGTGGAGCAATAATCTTTCAAAACTAAGATCTAAGGTAAGAAAACTCTTTAATGAGGCAAAGAGAACTGGAGAGTGGCAAAACTATTCTGAAGAGCTTACCAATTACAACAAAGAACTAAGGAAGGCCAAAAGAAACAACTTCAAAAGTTTTTGCGAAGACATATCCTCCACACCTGTAGCTGCCAGACTACACAAAGCACTGTCGATGGAGAAAACTTTGACATCACTGGCTCTTAGGAACGCAGATGGTAGCTTCACAGAAAATGAAGAGCAAAGATCTAATTTGCTATTGAATACCCACTTTCCAGGTAGTTCACCCATAGTGAATGATATAATTGAAAGAATACCTTTCAAACCAAACAGAGAAGACTGGAAGATAGCAAAAACTATCTGTTCAGGAAAAAGACTAGAATGGGCAATAAGTACCTTTCAACCTTTTAAGTCACCCGGCATAGATGGCATCTTTCCTGCCTTACTGCAACAGGGCAAAGATGAATTAATGCCGTACCTTATTAGCATACTTCGAAGCAGTATTGCACTTGGGTATATACCAAGTCTGTGGAGAAAAGCTAAAGTTATCTTCATCCCAAAAACGGGGAAGAAAGATACAACTCATCCGAAGTCATTCAGACCGATAAGTCTAACATCTTTCCTACTGAAAACTTTGGAGAAAGTGATCGACAATTACATCAGATCAGAAGTTCTAAGGAATATGCCTCTGAATCAACGTCAGCATGCCTATAGAGCGGGCAGATCAACCGAGACCGCTCTCTTTGAATTAACAAACACAATAGAAAGGGCACTTGACGTCAAAGAAACCGCCTTAAGTGTGTTCCTCGACATAGAAGGTGCTTTTGATAATACCTCTCACGAGGCAGTCAAAAAAGCACTAATTAGGAAAAGTGTTCCCATCACAATAACCAGATGGATAGACGAAATGCTGAGCACTAGAATAGCAGAGGCACATTCCGGACAAAACGTACAGAAAATCATCACAACAAGAGGATGCCCGCAAGGAGGGGTTCTATCACCCCTGCTGTGGAGCCTCGTTGTGGATGAGCTCCTAGAATGTCTTACTCTTCAAGGTATACAATGTCTAGGCTTTGCTGACGACATTGTTATAACAGCCTTTGGAAAGTTTGAAGAAACCCTCTGTGACATAATACAAAGGGGTTTGATAATAACAAGTAAATGGTGCGCATCAGTGGGACTAAATATCAATCCATCAAAAACCACAATTGTACCATTCACAAAGAAAAGACTTCTACCGCACATGAAACCCATCCGGTTAAAAGGTGAAGTAATCGATACTAAGAGGGAGGTCAAATTCCTAGGAATTACCCTAGACAGCAAACTCCTCTGGAACAAACACCTTGAAATAACAGTCGGGAAAGCCACAAAGTCCCTCATGATATGCAGGCGACTTGCAGGAAAATCATGGGGATGCAAACCGAATATAATAAGATGGATGTACACTATGATGGTGAGGCCCATTATCACCTACAGTGCGGTTGTGTGGCATAAAAGAACCGAACTAGCTACGACTAGAAAATCACTTGAAAAAGTGCAAAGGCTCGCATGCTTATGCATCACAGGAGCAATGAGAACTTGCCCTACGGCAGCAATGGAGGTCATATTGCATCTGACCCCATTACACTTTGTGATACAAAGCGCAGCTGAGGGAACAATCATGAGATTTTCAAAAGAGGGCACGGGCAAAGGTAAACAAATAAGTCTTAGACAAAAAGACTCCCTGTCCAAAACAATACCCTCCCTTGATATTCCAAGAGATAGCATGATCAAGATATATAACTTCGAGAAAAACTTCCAAACGAAGTTAAGTAGCAAAAAAGAGTGGCTAGGAGAAACAGAAAACTACACCTTTAAAGCAAATGCCATCAAGTGGTACACTGATGGATCAAAAACTATTGAAGGAACGGGTGCAGGAATCTTTGGGCCTAGAACCAAAGTCTCTGTTCCAATGGGACAGTCCTCTAGCATCTTTCAAGCGGAAGTTAACGCGATAGGAAAATGCGCTGAGTTAAACTTAAATAGGAACTATCGCAAGCAAAACATTGCAATAATGTCAGACAGTCAAGCAGCACTTAAAGCCCTTAGCTCGTACAGTATCAGTTCCAAACTGGTATGGGAATGCCTAGAGAAACTCAACACTTTGGGCAGGGAAAACACAGTCACTCTCCATTGGATACCAGGCCATGTTGGTGTTGAAGGCAATGAAGAGGCTGACCGTCTGGCAAAAATAGGGGCAACAACACCCTTCATTGGACCGGAACCCTTCTGCGGTTTTGGGGAGAATGTGATCAAAAACAAGATCAAAACAAATGAAGAAACCAAAAGATCCAACCATTGGAAAGAACTCCCAAAGCTAAGACAGGCAAAAATGTTACTGGGGAACTATAACCTAGAACGATTTACAGCCTGCATTAACTTAAACAGAAACAACCTAAGAATCATAACGGGCCTTCTCACAGGGCACTGCAAACTAAAAAGACACCTCAACATCCTAGGGCTGTCAAGCAGCGCAACATGCAGATTATGCGATGAAGAAGAAGAAACACCGGACCACATACTAGGTAGATGTGGTGCACTTATGCACAAAAGACAAAAACACCTGGGCAATTACCAGATAGAGAAGGGCATGTTACCTTCTTTAAAAATACCTCAAATACTCGGCTTCCTAAAAGAAACCAAGTTGGAGGAAGTGCTGTAGGATGAGTATCCTCATCCAGCGCTTTAGAAAAGGGGGCACAATAGATCTTAAAGGTCGCAGTGCACTTTTCCCCAATTAATTAATTCATTCATTCATAGCCTGTTGAAGATGCCGATACAGACGGACGGACAGGCAGAATTGTCGGACCCACTTTTTTTACTTCTCTTTCATCGTAATGTCGTGTTTGATTGTAAGAATTTTTTTGGCACGACTATATTTTACCTATCGCAAGTAAAAACACCTTTTTTGGGTGTAATTTTGGTGCATAACGGGCACTCCATAGCGATAATTGAAAATAAAAAACTTTGTTGTTTGAACTTTTCCCAGGGTCGCCCCAGGTTTTCTTGGCAACACCCAGAGTAGTTGTGAAGAAAACCTGGCTTTTTCGGATTTCAAAAAACGTATTATTAGCTTATTGGGTATTTGTAACAACTCGAAATAGGTATACAAAATTTCCATTCATTTTTTTGATTTTGATTTACTTTTATTAAGATTAGTTATTTTAGGTAGTTTCTTTCGAAAAAAAATAAATTGAAAAATCAAATACACAAGACATGCTTGACAGCAAAAGTCGTCAGTTCAAGAGCTGATTCGTTACTTCAACTCTCCCCAGCAACCAAGAACGATGGTGAGGTGACTTCAGTGTGACCCCAAGTTTCGATTCAAGCCTCAAAGAACAAAGCAAAAGTTGTCAGTTTCAATTCAATGAGCACAATAAAACCAAAGCTTTATTTCACTTCAGTCATCAATGTTTATGGGCACTTCATAGATAGTGTTTTCTTTGGTTGGGTTTAAAAATACAATTTTCAATAATGCTTCTTGGTAAAGGTATCTATACACAAAACTAAAAGCAACCAACTTTTTTTAAATACCACAAAAACTTGACCATCAGTAGCGTAAAAAAAAAATACACAAATATTTTAGATTCACCTCTGATTCATATGCTACGATATAATGCAAACACATTTTTTTTTTTACTATTTAGGTGTTTTAAGTTGCCTTGGAAACAGATATTAAATATGTCCACAATAATGCTAAGTTAAAGAAAAATTCCAACAGTTATTAACGGCTTCACACGGAATACTCTGAGGTAGGTACCACCTAGCCACTTCTTCTTCGCCTTTTCCCAGAACAAGCTCTAAACAAAAACAAAAAGAAAATTTAACTTTTGCAAATGAATTCTGCCATCATACCATACATACCTTCCCACTTAAAAAGCGACGGACACCGCCAACAACGTGTGAGATTGCGAAACACCCAACAACGGGGCAACGTGAACGTATAACTTTTAATAATAAATCGCATTAGAAATGTTGTACCCAACTTAGAAAAAAAAATTATAGTAAAAATACCTTCTTTACGACACCATTAAGACAAACAACAACAACAAAAAAGTTGCAATAAAAGATTTAAAATAATCATTCATAACCATGTCAGTTGACAAAGTTGTTGTTTTGAATCAAAAAGAAAACAATTCAAAGTTTTGCCGAAAAACTGAAATGATGACGTTAAGTGTGGCGTCAGTTTTTTAACCCTGGCGTTGGAGTGGTGGGTGTGCGTAGGAAGTCCCTCTATTGGTTAAACAAAAGAAAACAAATTTGATTTCGCTTATGATGCTTTTTTTTTTGTTTTATAAATTTGTTTGATCTTTAAAAGCCTTTTATAGTCCCAACAACATAAGAGAAGGTACCTACTTGCTTACTAATGCATGCTGATTAAAATAAACATACTACACTCACTTAATAAATCTTTCGTATTTAATAAGCGGTACTTGGTGGTAATTGTGTTGGGCTACCACGCGCGCCGACACGACACGACGCACGTCTGGGTTCAATTTCCGATTACGTCTAAAAGTGTGTCCACTTGCAAGGAAGTGAAAAATCCTCCAAAACTAAATTTCGTCTTGAGTAAAGTCGGCAGACTTTTGAATAAAACTACGTTTCAAATTTGTGATCAAAAACGAATCATGACGGACCATAACTTAACGAATTAAAAATTCGCCTTTGTCTAGGAGAGTGGATAGTTTTGAAAACATTTTCTAGGACCGCTTGCTTATACACGTAACACTTTCCTTTATACAAAAAGAAGCGTCCGGAAGTCTTCACAAAGCGTTTCAATGGTACAAAAATGACACTTCTGATAGTAAGCTTGTTTCTCGATTTGAAGTCAGAATCCACTTAAGATGCACTCAAATATAACTCAAATGACTGCCACATAATATTTTTTAGAAAGCGTTTATTTACATGCAGAAGGTTTTCTAGTTTTGCTAGTGTTCACATACAGGTTACATGTGTTAAAATCCAAAATCTGTTGATATAGGTTCCGAAGCCGAGCAATAAAGTTGTGTGAGCCTTCTGATTACCAGAATGGAGTTTTACATAGCTCACACCATATGGGCATTTGAAAAAAAGGTGGAAATGATGTATGTGAACAATCACATCGACAAAATTTTGTAGAACTAATTTTCAAGAATGAGTCAAAGCAATGGAAAGTGATATTATAGGGAAACCACTCATTCTTGCGTACAAATGACTGACTTCAAATCGGGAATCAAAATTCTCTTCTCAGTATCTTTAGAAGTGTCATTTGTTTACCAATGGAACGGTTTCAGAAAACTTCCGAATGCTTCTGGGCGCTTCTTGTATTCCAATGGTATTCTGGATTGGATTCGATCGTTGTATAGCATAAGGCGTCAGTTATAGCGACCAGTAAAACGCATCAGTAAACATATTCTTTTGTAGTATTTATTATGTTTGAATGTGTTTTGAAACAAAGAGTATGTACTTATAGGTGGCGAATAACATAAATTAATTTATTTAAAAAATATATATTGATTCGGTAATGTATTTTTTACGGAAAACCAATAATTAGATTTTACTGACAAAAACTCATTTTACATACATATCAGCTGATTGTAATGTCACTCAAAATTAAACAATAATTCATTCTAGTTTCTTAGGGGCCGGGCCAGTTATAGCGATACGGAAAACGAAACCGACAAAATTTTTAGATGGAAAATTTGGTATATTATAAGCAGATTTAAAACGCAAATGCTACACTGATCGATGGCAACCAACTCAGAGAATTTATTTTGTAAATAAAAATTTTAATTGAACTTGTACTTTTTGTTAAAAATGTATTTATTCATTTTTCTGTTACACGTATAAAAGAAAAATTAAAATTACATTTTTAACAAAAAGTATTTGTTCAATTGAAATTATTATTATTTATTATTATTATTTATGCCCCGCCCACTTACCCCTCCCAAACAAACAACAAACATTATCTGCATTGATTGCCATCGATCACTGTAGCTTTTGTCTTAAGAATCGAATCAGAACATACAAAATTTTATACTTGAAAATTTTTTCGGTTTGGTTTTCCGTATCGCTATAACTGGCCCCTTACTGTTTCGTTCATCCGGAAAGAAATTATTGATACATTTGCGACCAGAAAGAAGAAAAAGACAGGATGTATTGCTATTACCATTTTTTTACCGACATAATTTTATTGATCGATTCAATTTTTACTGATGCGTTTTACTGATCGATATAACCGACGCCATAGTGAGAATGTGTATAGTTAAGACACTGCGGTAGCTAAGTGATACCTACTTGTTGAGCCATTCCATTTCTTTTGCTCCTGACTGACTGGTTCAGAAATAAGACTTTCTTAGGGTGGCTTTCTTTGCTTTGATTATTTCCATGAGAAATCTCTTTTTAAAATGTGACCGTGAAGATGTGCAGATTCGTTTTTACACTTTTTGGAAAAAGTCGGCAGATGTAGTTTACAAATGATGAAGCTGCTACTTTTATGTTGAAAAGATATTTTTTTCAAAGAACAGTGCCCGATGCACAGAAGATTTAAAGCAAATGGTATTACATTTTGCGTTTCAGTGAAATTTTATCTTCGTGCAATGGTTGATAGTAAGAAATCTGCCGGGAATATACCTTGACGAGTAATAACCAGGTCCAACTGAAAAGTACACGCAAGGCGATTCACTAAAGTCTCCGAACTAGAAATCGTTTCAAGTTTTAGCCATCAGCTTACAATGGCTAGAAAAATAAGGATTGCTGACAATTTAGTATAAATAGGGGTAGTTCTTGGAAATAAAATCTGAAAACTTTTAAAATGATGACGGTTAACTATACGACAAATTCAAGACAGTTAATGGCATATTCCTTTTTTTGTTTTTGCGTATCCAAAGCATATTTGAGAGGGGTGGTAGTGCTAACTTGACTGTCAAGTTAGCATTACCAGTGGTTACCAGTGGTAAAAATTGGCGACAATTAATCCAATTGTTCATTTAAAAAAAATTGAAAGTGGTAGTGCTGAATGACATCTTTTAGAATTAAGTTCTGCATTCAAAACAATTTTTTTTTTAAACTATATTAAAGACATTCAATTGGCAAAAAAAGCCATATTCGTGGATGCAGTTAACAGAACACGGAAATTGAATTTTTTTTTAATTCGGTAAATAATCGGGTTCGTATGTATCAATTAATTATGTGGAGTTGGCTGACGCCCACTTTTCATACAAAACCATCTTATTAATCTAACGAAATTTTGAATTTTAAGGCTATTAATAAATATTGGAAGTTAACATCTTGCGTATAAAAAAAGTAAAATGCACGACTGGGTCGTTTGAACTTGTTCTAATGTATTACAGTGGTCTTGGGGGTTTATACCTATTTTGGAAAAAAAAAAATAAAGGAAAACATCATACGTATGAAAAACACTAAAAAATCACTAGTTAAACGTTTTTTTTTTTTTTGGGAAAAATGAGCTAAGCCATCTGATTTCTTTTACTGTTTTATATTTTTAGAAAATACCTGTTTTTTGTTTTGATGTGAAACATCTATTGGCGCACCTAGGCAGTAAAATCGATCGTAATCAATCGTCACGAAAAATGGCATGACGCTCGATAAAATTTTTCAAAGTGTGACTGAACACTGGAGCGTGTTGGTGGTTGTAGGTTGGGTGGTCGTTCGTGTGGGTGGGGTGGTAGTGGTGGAGGGGGTGATGTGGTAGTGGAGGAGTAGTTATGGGGGTTATGTGAGGGAGGGGGGTGAACAATTGTCAAAAATTGTGGATGGTTGGTTGGTAATTGTAGATGGGATGGGTGTTTGGAGGTGTTGGTTGAGGGGGCCGGGGGGGTTGAGGAAAACAAATTGTTGTTGGTGGGGTGGTTTTTGAGGAGGGTGTCGGGGGTGGGTGAGACTAAAGGAGAATGGCAATTTTTGTATGGGAGCTGGCCTAAAGACCAATAACGATGAGCCATATCGTTGAAAAGGTATTTTTGCGTAGATCAATAATTAATTAGGTATGTAGGACAAAATTGTCAAAAATGGTGGATGTTTGGTTGGTGGTTATAGATGGGCTGGGTGTATGGTGGTTTAGGGAATCGACAAAAATGGTAGGTGATTGGTTGGTGGTGGGGATTTGGTGTAGGTATAGGGGGGTGAGGAAAAATTTGTCAAAAATTGTGGATGGTTCGTTGGTAGTTGTGGGGGGCTGGGTGTATGGTGGTGGTGGGGGGATTTGACGGGTGCGTTGAGAAAAATTTTGTTCCTACATATTTATAAATGAATATTATCTATAGGTAATAATTGTTATTACAATAAAATAATAAGACAAATAGGTATATTGATTTTATTAACGAAACACTAGGTAGGTACATTATTAAAAATTATTTCACTCCATATTTTCTTTTATGGTTTTTGAAAATTATTCATCGAAATCCCTCAAGTAGTTTACGAAAAAATCTGATTTGAGAAAAACCATAAACATATTTTTCAACCAAAATATTAAGTTTATACCAAAAAACAACAATTCAGAAAGTTTTATCAAAATAGTAGGAGCAGTTTTTGAGAAAAGGTACCGCTAGTTTTAGAGCTTGAATGCTAATTCCAAAATCCAAACGGTAGGACGTCATACGAATACCTACATACCTACTATGGACCGAGTTTGAAGCAAATCGGCAAAGCAGCTTAAGCTATAGGACCCATTTTTTTCGACTTCTCTATCGTCGTAACGTTTTGTTTGATTATCAGAAAAAGTTTTTTTTACGAATAGGTACATAACTGGCCTTATACCTACCTAGTACATACCAGGGAACTGCGACGAGTAGCTCAAATTGTGAGCCACTAGAAATATTCGCTGCCTAATGCAGTATTCCAGCACATTCCATTTCACCCAAGGCAATACAAGCAATGTATTCGCTGAAATGGAATGAGCCAAGCCCGAGCTCATATTCGTTTAAGCGAATGAGATTCAGGCAGTAATTCCTCTTCTGTATACTGGAATGAATACTGCATAAGGCAGCGAATATTTCGAGTGGCTCACAAATTTTTGGAGTGGCTCTCAAATATTGATTCTCTGCAATGCTGTGTGTTATAGGTACACACTATACTCTGTAAAACTAAAAAGGGTGTATATTTAAATTCTTGCTAATAAAATAAGTCATAAAACCATTGTCACTAATCGTTGGCGTTGCTTTGTTACTTTTTTTGGCTCGGAAAAATTTAGAGTGCACTCTCAATTTAAAAGTGCACTCTCAATTTATATGAATCTATGAGCCTTTGGTGTGAGAGTCTACAAAACACTCTCAATTCATATTAGCAAGCAGTAAAAGACACTAATCCTCTCGAGTGCTGTGTTCATGTCCTATACGATTCAAACTCGTTTCTTTTCTTTGAGCGCGAGCTTGTGTGCGGCTCGTAAAAAAGGGGATGATTCACAAGTGCAAATTAATGTATTCATGCAGTTCTCTGGTACATACCTATAATTGGAAGTAAAAATTTGGTTTTGGGTGTGGCTGACGCCTACTTTTCATAACAAACTACAAAACCTTATTCTTGTAAATTAAGGGTGCTTTCAATAAAGCCCAATTTTTGTGTCTTTTTGTGAAAACTTAATATCTTGTGTGGGTATGAAAGAAAGTTTTTGAATTTTGGGCGTTGCTTACGCCCACTTTTCATAAATGAACACATACATTTAGTTTATTAAGTTTTCAAATAAGCTCACTTTACTTTTATTCAGTTAATTTTAAGCAAATGCTTAAAAAATGATGCCAAACGAAAGCTAATTTATTTTTTAAAGCTCTTCAGTGATGCTTTAGGACACGCCCAGTATTTATGGGCATTTTTTTTTTAAGTCTGCAAATTAATTGACGTGAATATGTCGTAAATTTATCGTGAAAGAATAAAATTTGTCGCTTTGCGTTTTTAAAAATAAACCCTTAAAAATGCTTGAAATTAAAAACATGGTAGCATTACCAGGCGTTAATTTTTAAACACGCAAAGTGACAAATTTTATTCTTTCACGGGAAATTTAAGACATTTCACGGCAAAATTTCATAAAAAAAAAAACGAAAGTGGTAGTGCTAACTCGACGGATATAAAGTTTTACTTACTTCAGAAAAGTAACCTGAAAGCCTAAAGACAAAAAAAAGTATATTGGCAAGAAAAACGGAACCGACTTTGACTTTTTTCTCTGCGACCCAAAGAAAATATTGAATTCATCTTAAAGCAGTTACACCTACGAGTACCTACCTAAACCTATTACAAGTTTTTGTCAGTCATATTAAAAGAGAGCTAGGAATGTCCATCACAAATTATTATCGTCATAACTATGAAACACCCTGTATAAAGCGATCAATAGTTTCGTATAAAACTTTCAAATATACCTGTAACGGTTTTTTTTTAATAAAAAAAGGGAGTAGTTTACTCACTTGTGAATCTTCCGACATCGACTCATCGTATTTGGCCTTATTGAACACCGGTGGGTTGTCATTGATATCTTCGATGGTCACCTTGAACGTACAAACATCATCCAGTGGCGGCCGTCCATCATCGGTTGCTTGCACCGTCACATAAACTGCCTTCTCATGAATCGGTTCGTCACGATCGAATGTATGCGCTGTCACTATAACGCCCGTATTTGAATTTATATGAAACTTGGGTCTCTCACTTGCCGACTGGGTTAAGCTGTATTTGATTGTCTGGCCGGGATCTGGATCCTCAGCTTGGACTTGAATCACGAATGTGTTTTCCGGTTGCTCTTCTTTAACCGACGGAGCATATTCGAGACAGTTTTTGAAGGCTGGCTTGCGATTGTCAACCAAATTCCAATCTTCACCGGACGAGCCACCATTTCCAAAGAAGATGCTGTCGCCGCCATTTCGTAACGTAGGCGGATTTTGATAAACCGAATTCGATTCACGTTTCAATCGCAGTCGTTCTGGTTGTGTTGTCGTTCGAGTGTCGTTTTTGTAACCGATTTCTGTGCTCGTTCCAACGAACGGTGGTGATGATGATGAAGATGATTGTTGTTCACCATCAATTCTACCGTCCCCGACAACGGCGATCGCTACCCCGCAACACCACGCGACTGTTAAAAGTAAATTAAATGCTCCAAGAGACAACATGTTGCTGCTTTCATTTGATAAATTAATTAATTTTTTTTTATTTTATTTTTAAATTCACTTGAAATTGGCAAGTTAAAGAAAAATAATTTAATTCTCTGTTCTCACTTTTCTCTTCTCTATCTCTAGCTAGCTTGCTTGCAATGCTTGTTTTAGGTTTTCATTTATGTTTAATCTTCACTTATCTATAATTATATATGTATATGTACTTAATATACATTTTTCAATATACACACAGGTAGATATAGATATACAAAGGTGTAAGAGATAAAGAGTGTAGGTAGGTATGTAGGTAGGTCTAGGCTCTAGAGTCTAGATAGGTATTCGATGTCGTATTCCACAATCCACAATGCGGTTTTATATTCACAATTCACGTTTCACGTATCCGTCTTACTCGATAGTTCGGTTTTGGTAGGTACGACGTACGAGAGTGGCTTAAACAAAAAAAAATATGTAATCCTCGCTCAAGGTAGGTATTTTGCTCACAATAGAAACATTTTCGGATTCGAATGAATTTTGTAAAATGAGTCACAGGCGCAGGCCAAGTCCACATGCACAGTGTTGATGATGAGGATGCTGCTGCTGCTGTTGCTGGAGCTTGATCTGATGGTGTTGCAGATGAAGATTGTCGTAGTGAAAGGCAGGGACGAGGTCGAGGGGGCAACACGGCATTTTTGCTTTCGAATGCATTTCATGGAACGAAACGACGAAGACGACGGACAAATCCAAAACCTGAATTTGTTTTACACACACGAACACAAGTTAACGTACGGATGAAATGATAAATTCATTCTTCCTTCCCCTTCTCTTGCTATTCTTTTTTTTTATAATTTTATTTATTACACTACACCTCGACCGCACCGCAGGTAGTAGAACTCAGGTAAATCCAAGTGCAAAAGAGAGCTACCTATTGGTGTAGCGTATTGACACAAACGAGACGCGTAGAGAAGATATAGGTATGGTATATATGTTTTTCTTTCTTTTCAGTGGTTTATCAATTTAATTCACATATAAGGAGATTTTTGTTCATTTACAAACAAAATTTATATTTGAAAGGGTATAAAATAAGTTAAAAAAAAAATATAACAGTTTCGTCAAAAACGATCGCTATCCAAACACGACGCTCTGCGACTCAACTCGACTCGAACACGACGAAAGCCAAACTCGTACTCCTCCGCTAGCCGCTACAACTCCAGCAACATTCCCAAGAAACACAAAAACCATCGCAAATGTAGCAACGTTGTTGTTGCTTGTCTAGGAACGTTTGGTGTGGAACATACACACACAATGGCAATGCACAAATAAAATAATCTTTTTGTTTTGTGGAATACAAACACACACACACATATGTGGGGTTGAAACCGGTTCTTGTCTTTTTCTTGGGTGCATTTTTGGATTTGATGTTTGTATTTCGTCAAACAACAGAACCAACGACCACTTGTTGGTTGGTTTTAGAAACATCTGTCTGTCTCTTTTTGATGTATTCTTTCCGTCACTGGAATGGAAAGTCTGTAAAACTGGAACGTCAGCTCACAGCCCCTGTAACTGAAACATATTTTAGGGTGACAACACATGTATGTTTTGTTGATAATTCTTTTATTTTATGTTGTTTAAAAAAAAAAGTGAAGTACGCATATTTAATTGTCAAGGCACATCTTATAATACATTTCGGCAGCTAATTAATTTAGAAATTGTAAAGAAAATATGTAATAAAGCAAGACCACACTTGGTGGAACTGCACTGCACTAGTTGGGTAGACTAGCAACCATGTCGTCATCTCTCGCTGAAGTACAGTTCCGCTGCAGCGTATTAATATCTAACTTATTCAATTTCATACAAAGAACACGTGCAGTTCAATTGCAGAGTGCAGTTCCACCTAGTTCGGTCTTGCCTTAAATTTGATAGCATTATGTTGTGAAACTTTATACTTCTTTTAAGTATTCATTTTTACAAGCGCAACTTCGTTGATGCTCGTTAAGCATACTCCCAGCCGGCTGAAATTTGCTAATACAGTGTCAACAGTTTCAGAATTTTGTTTGACGTATGGCGTGGACCTGTGTTTACAGTTTCCTTGTTCAAAGAGATATCAAAAAGTCAACAGTGTTAAGATTGGAGAGATAGACATTTATTGCATGAACAGACTTGTACCTGACTCACATCCATAATCGGCGAGTAGCAGACGTAAGTCATGTCAAAATATTTACCACACACAAATGCAATTCTGGGGATAATAATTCGTGATACATTTTACTAAACACAAGAACATAAAAGCTTCATTGCGAATTTTCAAAATATCTTTATTATTTTGTTAAAATATGTGAATATATTTTTGACAGGCCTTAACGGCGCTTCTGACGCCGACTCTAATTTTTCATTGTGTTCATGCCATTACTCTACGAACGTATCCGCCGACAGCAAGAACCAGCAAGAAAAGAACGGTGTCAGAAAGCGAAGATTTTTTTTAATACAGTATTATTTTTTTGTTGTGTTCTGTTGTGAAATGCTTTTGTTTTATGGTTTTTAAAGAGAAAAACATACTTTTCAAAAATCAACAATCTATTAAGAATCTAAAATGGAAAAAGAAATTGAAGACAAGCCAGAAGCCCAGGAAACAAAACTTACAGCTGCCCAAATATCTCGAATCGAAAGAAATCGCGTTAAGGCCGAGAACTTGCGCAAAGGGAAGCTAGTAAGCAATCCGAATTCTGTAAATAAAATGTAAAATACATTACAAATTAACAAATAACTTTGAATACGCTAAAATAATATGATAAAACATTGATTACAGTGATTTGAATGTCCCTGGGAGTTCAGTGTTTAAAGTACAAAGCACAAAGCTCGTCGATAGCGGTGGCGGATTTCTCATAGAAGCTCCATTAATAGCTAGCCAAGCTGCTCCGAGTGATAAACCAGCACCAAAGATCTATACCGAACCTCCTTTAACATTTCCACTCACATATACCGAATGCATTGAATGTGCGGACAGATTTAGTGGTTCCTACCTCTTGGATAACTTTGACCATGCTGTTTGTGATAAATGCCGAGACTCGGAAGATAAACACGCGCTCATCACTAAAACAGAAGCCAAGGCTGAGTATCTACTTAAAGATTGTGACTTTGAGAGACGAGAACCTCCACTGAGGTATGTAACCAAGAAAAATGCACGCTACGTCAAATGGGGTGAAATGAAACTCTATCTTCTGCTCCAGGTAAGATGAAATACATTGTGTATTAAAGTACGTTCTAAATGTAAACAATATTATCGACACTAGGTTCAAAAAAGAGCCTTAGAAGTATGGGGCAGCGAAGATGAAGTGATAAAGCAACAAGAAGAACGCGAAGAAAAACGTGTAGTTACGAAAGTCAAGAGGTACAACAAGCAGATGAAGCAACTAAGAATGGAAGTGAGGAGTAGTCTTTACACAAAAAAGCTTAAACCAATGCATGTGCATGAGTTCGGTCCTGAAATATACAATGAAGAGGAGGATTCATATTCTCATTCTTGTGTGAGTTGTGAATACTCGGAGACATATGAGAAAATGTAAATCGTAACTTAAACTGCCCATTTTTGAAATACATATTTGTGAAGTAACTTTATTTTGTATAAGCACGCTTTTTATTATTTCAATTGTTTGCAAAATTTTTGTTAGGGTCTTTGTAGATTGCATTTAAATATACAGGGTGATTCACCAGCGTTGTGCCAAAAAGCTAGAGCGTGTAGGTTAAGTTGAGACAAGAAAAAAATCGTATGGGAGGGGGGGGGGTCTATTCCCCTCCGTTTAGCCGGGAGGGGCAATTTTCTGAAAAATTGACTTATTTTGTAAAAAAAAATATTTAAAATCAACGGGTTCGTTTACAACACCGTGTTATACCTTTTTGGAAAGCCAAAAACTTCTCCTTTTATTTTGTTTTTAAATTAAATTGTTTTAACGAATAGTTTAAAAAATATAAATTTTCAAACTCAAAATTTTGAAAAAAAATTTGAAAAAATAATTTTAAAACTATTTTTTTTCAAAATTTTACGTAATTAAGTATAATTTTTGTTCTCAGAATTCAACGCTTCCATTAATCTTTAATCCAACACTGAAAACCGTATGGCTCTACGACTTTTTGTTGCCAAGGTATTCAAAAATAACCGAACCTACTTCTTCACAAAAACACGAAAAAATTGGCTAATGGTCACTTGTGCCATCCCGTAAGGCTAGGTTTTCTTGTTTTTGTGAAGAAGTAGGTTCGGTTATTTTTGAATACCTTGGCAACAAAAAGTCGTAGAGCCATACGGTTTTCAGTGTTGGATTAAAGATTAATGGAAGCGTTGAATTCTGAGAACAAAAATTATACTTAATTACGTAAAATTTTGAAAAAAATTAGTTTTAAAATTATTTTTTCAAATTTTTTTTCAAAATTTTGAGTTTGAAAATTTATATTTTTTAAACTATTCGTTAAAACAATTTAATTTAAAAACAAAATAAAAGGAGAAGTTTTTGGCTTTCCAAAAAGGTATAACACGGTGTTGTAAACGAACCCGTTGATTTTAAATATTTTTGTTTACAAAATAAGTCAATTTTTCAGAAAATTGCCAGTCCCGGTTAAACGGAGGGGAATAGACCCCCCCTCCCATACGATTTTTTTCTTGTCTCAACTTAACCTACACGCTCTAGCTTTTTAACACAACGCTGGTGAATCACCCTGTATACTAATCTTATGCGTTGTGTCTACTTTTGGTCAGAAAATAGAAAATGTACCAACCAAACCAGTTAGGAATATCAAGATAAAAAAACTGCACAGGGAGGCAACTTGGAGCGTGTATTCGTCAATTCTTTTAGAAGAACTCCAAATTGCAAACAGACTGGACGACCCACAATTCCTTTTTGGTTTTTTAGGAAACCTCCTTGCTTTAGTCTAGTTCAACAAGTTGATCTCAGAAAATATCGGCAAGTTGCCCTGTTTTTGATTGTTACAGGACTGTATCTATCTGGAATATTGTAGGTTGTTCAGTCACTTCTGACCAACCGAGCTCTTCATTTCTGAGATGGTAGGTACTCATTTAATTTTATTAAGTACAGACAAATATCGCTTTAGTCCCTCGACTCGAGTTTGATTTAAGTTAAAGAAAATATGGAAAAGAAGGGATTGTCGGAAAATCCGATATGACAAAATACCGACTGACTTTAGCTTTGTTTGTTGAACTTTACCCAGGGTCGCCCTGGGTTTTCTTGACAACTCCAAGAGTTGTCAAAAAAAACTGGGTTTTTCGGGTCTCAAAAAACGCATGACGGCTGCTGATTGTATATTTTTCACAACGCACTAAATCAAAAGTTTCCATTTTGCTTTATTTGTTCGATTTTTATTTACTTTCATCAAAATAAATGCATTCACTTGCATTTCATTTAGTTTTATCGAAAAAAAGACATGAAAAATCAAATACAGAAGAAAAATACACAAGAAATGCTTGACAGCAAAAGTCACTTCAACAGCTGGTTCGTTACCTCAACTCGCCCCAGCTAAATAGCAAGATCGACTTCAGGGTGACTTCAGGGCGACCCCAGGTTTCAAAAAACAGAATTTTGTATTGAGGGCGAGTTGAGGTAATTCAAAAAACACGCTGTGGCGACCCCAGGGCGACCCCAGGGTGACTTCAGGGCTCAAAAAACAAAGCTATTATATCTCAACTATTTTCTGCTGAATAAAGAACAGAGTCCAATATCTTGGCCGACTGGGAAATGCTAGCTAGAGCTAGACTGATTTTAGAAAACAACTACAGTATCTGACCCACAAATTTGTAGTGCCAACTGTGTACATACATATATATGTACTTTTTTCTTTTTACAGAGAAATTGTATATTTGAAATTTAATTCATAAGGATTGACCAAATATTTACGCTTCCAAGGTCAAGAAGGGTGCTATTTGGTCCAAGTGGTGTATTGTCCGTTGAACTTGGGAGCGTAGAAAGTGCTTCATTAAAATGTGCAAATTTGTACTAGTTTTCAGTATTCCACAAATTTAGAAACCAAAACTAAACCATTAAGGTTTAGCACACCAGCTTCAAATTTTTTCGCTCGGGATTTTGACACTATTCTGATTTTCTACCATGTACTTCCTGCGCACAATGGTGTAGCTGCAGCAGTAGCAAATGGCAGCCATGATTTTTGTTTCAGTTCAGTGCTATACATTGTATTCGTGTATGCTACTTTTTTGACATTAACTTTGACATTGCTAAGTTCTAATGCTGCAGCTACACCATTGTGCTTAGCAAGGTATATAGACCTATAGTAATATCCATGGAATATTATACATATATGGACTGCTAGTCTAATGTCAGCCTCTTACAAAATTTATTAAGAAAATATCGCCAAAATAAAAGATCGCGATTCTAGCTCTCACATGGACATTTTTAAATTTCATGCATAGGAAATGGGCGACAATTTTCAACCTTTCCATCTAATGGCTCGAAACTTCGGTTCCAATAGACGAAGATAGCAGCGGCGCCTTGTAAGCATACGCATTTTTTTAGTGTCGACACACGTAACATGTTGAATCCAAAACGAATTTGTTGGGTGAGCGCTGAGCTGTATTCAATACAAGGTAGGAATATAAAACACCCTTTGAACAGCGAATCGCGTTTGGCGTTTCACATTGGCACAACTGGTGTGTGCTAATAAACACTGTGTCCAAATTGAGCAGAAGCAATTTTGCTTGTTCCATTGATTTTCAGAATGATTCCTGAGGAAAATCAAAAGTTAAGTGCAATAATTTAAACATTCAATTTACTTCTTACATTATAATTCTTGTTATTTAAAACAGTTCAACATTTGATAACGAAAATGAGCAGTAAGTCACACACGAAAATTATGTTGCACCCTGTTCATTGAGCATGTTAACCAACATCGCAGAGTTAAATACCAATACATCCCTCTTTAATCTACTACACAGTTTATTTATCGTCATTTCTTGGAGTTTTTGTAGATTTGCTTTTACACGGGGTGGACTGATTTTGACAGCCGCTTTTCACAGTTTTACACATTTTTGCCACAAAGTAATTTCCATTTATATTTTCAATTAATTATATCAATACAGTGTCTATTAAAATAACCTTTATCTTCTAATATCCCATTAATTGCTTAAAAGTATCACCACTTAATCAGAGAGGGTGTTGGTTGAGAGGCAACTCAAAAGCCAAAACTTGTTCAGTCTTTAGTTTTTTTTATCATCCGCTGTCGGGATTTTTTTTTTTTTCTTTCGTTGGTTTTCTCGATTCATTTTGCTCTTGTGTTTACTGAAAGCCCATAATGAATCATATTTATGTATTCTAGTACAATTTCAATATTGAGTATCGTCACCTAAAAGGAAAAAGAAAACGACGAAAAAGAAGAAGAACGAAATTTTTGTTTTCTATTTCTATTTCTACTTGCAACTTGAAATGAAAAATTAATTAATTAACAATATATTAAAATCATATTTAAAATAGATCGATCGATTGTGCAAAAAGATTATTAAAAGCCGAGATAAGACCAAAAACAATGGAACAAACGAACATCAGTGATGCTGAAAAAGTGAGAATCGTGTCGGATTTTATTCTTCATGCACCGCCTGGAGAATTCAATGAAGTGTTCAACGATGTCCGCGAGTTGCTCAAAAATGATGGACTCCTTAAAGAAGGTGCTAGCTCAGCCTTTGCTCAGTATAATAAAGATCAGTTGACCCCGGTCAGGATCGAGGGTAGCGATCACAATGCTGTTATATCGGAACACAATGATTTGGGTAAGTTAATTTCAATCGAGATGCATTTTTTGGTATAAATTATGTACCTATACCTACTACACAACACAACACTTAAATTGGGGACATGTTTTACTCTCGTTTTGACCATATATGGTTATCATTGGGCTTGAATTATTGTATTTGGTTTGGCTTTGGATTTGTGTTTCTGTTTAATTAGCAATTCAGTTTCTATTAAGTATTTTGATGCATCATACTTTCGTGTCAGGGCGACGTTTTTTCAATCACGATTCAGAGATTTTTTTAAAGGGAAGTTGGTTTTAAGGAGTCTTTTAATAACTGTTTGTTAGTCCAATTTAATTCATATTTTTTGTGGTAGCTTAATTACAAATCTTCAGGATAAGGTAGTACCTTTTTAAGGCTAAAGAAATGACTCAAAGGTTTTGATTCGATACCCCGAATTCCTTTGATATTTGAAGGTTTGAATATTTGACCTCTTTTTTATCTCGTTCTTGGCGAAGCACTGAAAGATTTAATCTTTATTTTCTTTGTCTGAAAATGTTTCGTATCAAAAATGTGTTTAGTATGGCATTTTCCAGATAATTGTGTTGGTGTCAGTAAGAACTTACTAAGCACTTGCTGGGCTGATAAGGTGACATACTCTGTACATAAGTCAGTGATAAAAATATATCTTTTTTGGGAGTTAAACCATATTTTTGTGTACCTATTGAATCTGTCTTTTTGGTGAACTTAGTGGAAATATAGTGCCACAAATAGGTGACATTGAATATCGGCTCACTGCTCTGCAATAAACTGAGCTACTTTTCTGAAGCATATTATGGTGTAGATATTTGTTTGAGTCAACCAAATCACTTCACTATAACCATTGATGACATGTTTTGTTGCTTAGCAATTTTGCTGCTCATAAAGCTATTTGCTTTAACATCTTTGTCGTTTATATTCAAAGAGGATCCTAAATCGAATACTAAAATGATGAGACTGTATCCTATCTGCTTGGTACTTTTCTCAATAGAGATTTATTGATTTAGTGTTTATTAAGATACATTTTACCCCAGACCATTTAAATAGTCGTGAGCTGCGGGATAACCTCCAAAAACTGGGAATATGGAATGCAAAGGCCAAAGGCTGAAGCCAGTGTCAAAACGAACGAAACGTTGCCGTCCAACCTGTGAAATGAACACGCTACTCATGATTGGAAGATTTTCGCGGAAGCAAAACATGTATATGTATATGTATATTCCTCTACAATAACATGACTGCTACGTCACACACAAAATCAGCATACCTCTCACTCAGTCAGATGCAAATTTTTGTCCGTGCGATAGCGAGCGCAGTTTACGTTCCTAAACTAAACTGGTCGAAATTTAACGAAACCGAGCAATCTGCTATTTCAGGCGTGAGATACAAATTGCTTGGTCTCGCACAATTACGGACGGGCCAGTCCGCGCCGGATGAACTCAATCTTTAATTTGCATCTACCTCGCTGTTCGATAGCTCCTTGAGAATACGACCCTGACAATAACTAACCCTCACGATCCACCGATACTTAGTTCAGCTTCGCATGTGTGAACAGTATGGACATGGTAGAAAGTTGTATTGCTGTGAAATCCACTGGCGTAGGAGTTGATGAATTAAACCCGATCTTTTTGCAAGCCGTATTACAGCTGCTTCTGTCCCATGTACTCAAATTCTACCCATGAACTCGATATTTGATGTGATGACTGATGAATTCAGACAAAAAATTACCCGCAACAACCTCTTAGTCGACATTCAATTAGGTCTTTGTCCACATCATAGCTGTACAACCTCATTTATTAAAGTCATTGAAGACACAAGGGTGGTTGATCTCGACTAAAAACGTAACATATGATTCTTGAAGGTTTTCTACGCCGAACCCGCTTACTGAACCAACTATTTGCCATAACCAGCAATCTGCCTCGGTGGCATAAAGTCTGGAGACCAGTTACATTGGGGTATCATATGGTTGGCTTGGTTGAGGCGTCCTCCAAGAGAGTACTAGCTCAACCCATCCTTCTCCGTAATAAACATCGTATTTCCAATCATTCGTTAAGTTGTTTAGTTATGGTACCAAAACGGCGCATACCAGCGCTAATTGGGTTCTTCTTAGGAGTTTTCAGCTCAATTAAGATCCGCCATTTCTACCTTCCTACCTAGTCCATCTAGATTTCTCTTAAGCATTTGACATGGTAAATTGTTCTGTTCTCTTGCCTAAGAGAAGAAGTTTTTATTTATCTTTCGACGCTATCAAACTAATTTCTTCTTTTCTTATCCATAGGAAGCAGGCCGTATGTTTGAATAATAATCTCTCTAGAGTTTCTTTCCGTACAACAAGGAGTTCCATAAGACTTCTCATTGTACATAAATGAAATCAATCGCGTTTATTATAACTCAAGCCTCCAAGCACTTTTATGCCAATGGTGGCCAAATTTATAGAAGTTGTCCCTTAGGACTTATCCAAGACTTCCATTCCCAACCAGGAGCAATCCGAACAAATGTAAATGCCTAGTTATTTCAGAAAAAGAACTAGATTTATCATATATTTTGTCCATAATGCTAAACGGAACTATATTAGAATATGTTAACACGTCGAAAAATTTTGGAGTATATTCAACAGAAACTGGAATGATCATATTAATTCTTTACTATGTAAGGCACGCCAAGAACATTGTGGGCTGCTCAGGAATTTACGCCACTCCAAACCAGAGTAGTACTCGTAAGAACCCTGTTGATACCAGTTCTTACTTATAGATGCGAAATATTTAACAACTGTGATGTAATTAGTAAAAATAAACTTAAAGTAGCCTTTGATAACACCATTCGCTTAATTCATGGGTTAAAAAGAAATTACCATGTCTCACACCTGCAGCATAGCCTGCTCCCAATGTCGGGTGATAATTTCATCAAGTTTCGAACTTTTAATCCTTTTCTTTAAAATCTTAAACGTCAACCAAATTAATTGTCTGATTTATTTGAAAAAGTCCGGTTGTCAGCGTCAAACAGATCGCCTTTCATGTGTGACCTCCGAGAGACAATTCTTTATAGCTGAATGTCGCCTCTAGAACTCACTCCCCACACCTCTTCTCAAATCAAAGCAACTGACTTCTCCCTAACTTCCTTTAAATTGAAACTGTTTTTTTTTGTTTATCTCTTTCACTCTGATATTTCTTGATTTCTTTTCCTGTTATCTTAATGTGTAAATGTGTTAGCAAATAATCTAAACAGATAACGATTACAATGAGGCATTCAGACTTTAATTTCCTATAACATCTCAATGCACTGACAAACTGATGTTATATTTATGTGAAGTGGAGTTGTCATAAATAGGTTCAAAATCAATGAACAAGTATTGGGTCTTCCTTAGGATTTGGGGAAATATGGCCCGACCTCAAGCCGCCTTCATTGTGTAGGCTCGAAAAGATTATCAGTAAAACTTGAGGGTTGCACCTTAAATGCTGTTAAAGTTTTATAATACGCTTTCGCTCCCTCTCTTGGTTTCCAGCAACTGTCAGCTGCAACACCTGAACTCCTCCTGTAGCAACCAAGGTGCTAAGCATACTTTCTTCCAACTTTATTACACAGATGAGAAGTTTAATTCTCCTTGTCAGGTCATTTAGGAGTTAAAAGTCCTTTTGATTGATTGGTCAACCAGACAGTTTATTCGAGGCGATGTTGGTTAATCGGTGAGTTTGGACATATTGTAGGTTTGAAAGGTGTCACCGTCAGACGTTGTTTGCCAGCTTGGTAATTTTGGTAACAAGTTTTACTTTATATTTTTCTTTACTTAGTCGAATAGTCTATACGGGGTTAACTTCGTGCAGTCTATGTTGTCCTGAATTTTGTGAATGTCCGGTCTTAAGCTATTGTTATCTATGGTGTTCTTAGATTCCATATGAAAGAACTGCCATGTTGTCGTTAGGCTTTCACAGTTTGTGACTAATCTATTGCCATTAGAGTGTTCAGTATGTACTGTAGACTAGGCAGCAGTTAGGACCCTCTCTTGACACACCATCCAATTGTACTTTCATCAAGGAAACTAAGCAACTTTTTTTTTTTTGTAGAATGAACGCATATTTGACGTTATCAAACTGTCTTTGTTCTCCTTTCAACAGGTGCTTCTGGTTACAGTTTCGCGTCTCCTGGATATAATTCAGAATATTGCTTCACAAATCAATGATAGGGGACAGTACGAAAACGGAAGATTTTGTTCCGCAGAAATGATACAAGTCTCTCTTTATTCTCTTTCTTTTTGCATAACCAATGTTCCAGCAACATAGCCAGTTGCATTGTTACAAAGACTTTTTATTTGGCCCTTTCTCTTCCATAACGAAATATAGGCTTTCAAACCCAATTCGCATCGTTACGTTGAACCGATCATCTTCACACTTATTAGGAACCTTCGGGTTTCTAAACCATACAAATAATCCCAACTTAAGGCGTACAAGTGTCTGATTGAATTTTCAACTGAAGGCAGGATACCGAAGGCAATGGAAGATTTTTATAGGTAGCTTATCAGGAAATACACTCCTTGGCATATTTCAAGTGACAAAACTTTTTAATGTGGTTGGGTATCACCCGTCTAAGAATTTTGTTTGCAGTAATGCTAGCAGAACGGAGAAATCAGATAAGCTTTTAAAAACAAGTTTTATAATTGAATGCAAGCATTTAAACTGAGTAAGTCATTATGTGAGCTTGCGATTAAATGGCGGGGAAAGTATAGAAAGTCCAATTTTCCAAACTGTCCTTATGTACGATAAGTTACGACAAAGTATCACTCTGATTTCGCGTGTTTAAGATTGTATTTAATGAAAGAAAATTTTAAGATACCAACATTAAATAATATTGTGTGTTTCATCCTAGGAAGCGGACGCTTTTACGATCCACGCACCAAGCAGTCGTTTAAATATGACCATTTACGAAAAGAAGCCACTGACTATCAAAATCTAGAAAGCGATACATCTGCAGAGCCATGGCGCTCAGCACTCGACATTGAAGCAATAGCATATACTTCCAACCACTATAGACATGGCGTAAGTAAACAAAAAAAAAAAAAAAAACTAAAATTTAAATTAAACAAGAAAAAAAAAAATATTTAGGTGTGCTCCGTGTTCGGCAAGTCACAAGGTGGCCAAATAACATTAACCATCTGCATTGAAGACCATCAGTTTCAGCCGAAAAACTACTGGAACGGACGATGGCGATCTCAGTGGCATGTAAGCTTTCAGCCAGGCAATGGTAGTGCGGAAATAAAAGGTGTCTTAAAAGTGCAGGTAAGTCAAGAAATAACAATCAGTACAATAAAACAATATTCTTAATCCTCTTTGTGTAAAAAGGTACATTACTATGAAGATGGCAATGTACAGCTAGTGTCATCGAAAGAGTGCCGCGACGCACTCATAGTAACTAATGAACAACAAACAGCCAGAGAGATTATTCGACTAATTGAAGAAGCCGAAAACGAATACCAACTGGCAATATCCGAAAACTATCAAACAATGTCGGACACAACATTCAAGGCAATGCGCCGGCAACTCCCAATCACCCGAACTAAAATTGATTGGACCAAAATCGTGTCGTATAGTATTGGTAAAGAACTGAAAACGCAATAAGGCATTTATATTAGAAAACAAAACAAAACAAAAAACAATTATTGTTCATTTTTCTTTAAACGAAACAAAAAAAAAAAAAAAAAAACAAAACAGAAAACCTATTAAAACAAAAATAAAGAAAATTTATCAACTTATATATATACTTTGTTGTGCAAATAGTGGCTGGCTTATACAAAAGCATTAAGTATTTCGAAAGCATGCCGTTCAAAACAAAATTGTATTTAATTAACATTTTTTTTTTATATTTAGTTTCTTCAGTTTTGTATTAAATTAAATTATTTACTATATATTATATAATATTTTCTACAACAAACACAAACACACTTACCATACCAATACACACGATTCCGTATAGTAGGTTAACTCTCTCTCTCTCTTATCTCCATTGGTTATATTATATTATAGGCATTTTTCTTTATTTTTTTTTTGTTTACAAACATTTGGATTTTCGTTTATAAAGTATAACTATATAAATTTTTATAAATATATATTTTTATCAAAAGATAATAAAGTAATTCTTCATAAAAAAAAAAAAAAACAAAAACAAATAAATTAAATAAAAAGCAAAATTTATTTACATTCAAATGACTCAGAGTTGCCTTTTTTTATAATTTTTCATGTTTCATGTTTGTTGGGGTGTCCTAAACACCCACCATTGTGTTTAAATTGTAACTATACATACATATTTTTGTTTTGCATTTAGTTCTCTTTTTGTTTTCTTGTGTAGATTCGGTATGAACCGTTTATCATTCGGACTGATTCGAAATGAATACAGAAATTTTATAAAAATGAAATGCTTAACTGAAAAATAAAATAATATGAAAACAAAAACAAAAAGCTCTAGTAAATAAAGTCGTCAATTTGTTAATCTTAAAGAGATATACCTTTTCTTTTACTAAACATAATTAAAAAAAAAAAAAATAGATACATAAATATAGACCAATAAATAAATCGAACAGAAAGAAAATGTTATACCTAACTTACATTTACAAACAAAACAAAAAACTTTACGTTGTCTTTTGCTTGATTTTCACAAAGCCGCATAATTTGGATTGAGCAAATTTTGCGAGATTAATTTAAAATTAAAAGTATTATGCATCAGAAAATTTTAAGCACTAGGGCCAGTTTTACATTCATCCTCGGATCAAAACTTAAAAACGATTTGTCTCGGTTCGTTTTTGCATAATTAAAGTTTAGACTGTGGTTTAAGAGTTAACCAAATGATTTCGACGGATTAAATAAAGTTGATCTAAAGATCAAGAATTTAAAAATTAGGTTCAGTGCTGCACCAGTATTGTACAGATGGTACTAAGTGAATTGAGAATAGAAAAGGTTTAAGTAAAAGATTTTAAATCTTCCTCACGATAAAATTCTGTTGTTTTTAGATTTCGGTCGACTTGAAGTAGATCTAGGATGTTGATGGGGCGAATTGAGTTATGTTTATCTAATTAAGTGTTGAAACGACTTCTGTTATTTGGCATTTCCTTATCATGTTTTTAATGAACCAAAACTAGATCAGCACAGCTCATATGTGAAAACTGTGTGGACAAAAGTTTCATTTTGATGGTTTCTTTCAGCTGTTAAGAAAAAAGCAATTAAAGCTTTTTGTAACCTAAGCTAAAGCATTCTACAATGTCAGTTTGAAAGTTTCCATTTGCTTTTGAATACTCGAATATTTTAAAATGCATGTAGATTATATATGTAACCTTACTTTTTTGAAATTGCTACCGCTCTTCCACCTGTCAGCTCTTAGGATTGTCAAGGGCAACCTGGATAAAACCTGGGCAAGATATAACAAAATCAACGTATTAGCCTTGTTGCTTAAATGTTATCCAATTTACTTTGCAACCGAAAAAGTTGTAAAAAAAGTGAGTTCAAGGTATTAAAACACGGATTTGTGGCCTCTCCAGGGCTCAAGAAACAAACATTATGCATTGCAGTTTGGATGTAAACTTTAACTTTTCTTGATACATTTTTAAAAATGTGTTGTTTCACAACAAACAACTTAAAAAAATTAAATGACACATTCATTTCAGCGCTCGTTGCCTCAGCTCGTCCCAGCAAAAGTACGATGTACTTTGGGCTGAGCTCTATGTTGACTACAGATAACAAAAATCACAGAATTCTTTCAACAGGCTTTTCAAAATAGAATGGACTGAGTGAACTTCTGCTTTGCTCCTTGAACCTCTATCGTTTCTTCAAAAAAAAAAAAGATTTGAAACTTATCTGATGAATTTATTCTATAATTTTGAAAACTTTCAAAGGAATTGCAGTCCATTCCTATCATCTTCATTGATTTTGAATTTCAGAAGGAAAGCTAAAGCACTTAGCACTACGGCGACTAAAGATCTCAAATATCAAAGCCCAAATCGGTTTAAGAAAACTGAACTCACAGATTTTTAAACCGTTTTGTGGCGACTTCAGGGCTCAAAGAACAAAACTGTTGTTTTAGTGGTTCAGCGTTGAATTGATGAGCTATTTTTAAAATTAAAATATTCTAAATCCAAGGAAGAATCAATTAAATAGAATAGATTTGTTTGTCTAAAGTAGGAAAAATTAAACTTTTAACGGAAACAAATCTTCGTGAGTCTTTTGCTACCCCCACCACTTGTGTATTTATGTATATTGTTGCTCAGAACTGCAATATCTTGACAATAGATTTATTCGAAAAATGCCGCTTCTTTAGATGAATTTAAACAAGGAACTATTCTGTCTCCGTCCAGAGATTTGAATGATAGCTTCCGTTCACCATTGATTATTATTTTACAAATGAATCTACTAGTCTACAATGTTTTTTCTGTAAGTCCCTTAGAATCAACAACAATGCGACTATCCATGTTCCAATTTATTTTCGTTTAAGTTTCTACAAGGTACTTTGTGATTATTTTTTGTTGTCAAAGTTTCTGGCTCTTTTATAAAAATAAAATGATTTTTATGCCTTAGCCAGAATAAATTGAATTTCGATTTTTAAAAGAATTTAAATTTTTTATTTTTAACTTATTGCACAATGTAATAAATAATAATGAAGAATTTAACTATCAGCCTTTTTAATTAGAAATCTTTTGTCCGGTTGTGACTTAACCTCCAAGTCTAATTTATCCAGCACCCATCCCAGCTCATCGGTTCGTGTGGCCCAAAAGAAGATTGTTCCTATGGGTGTACAAAGATTATATTTCACTTATGGTGCATCAAACAGTATAGGTATACCTTTATCTTTCGGCCCTTTAACAGCGACTTCGAATTGTGCTTTCTGTCCATCGCAGAAGTTCTTCTTTTCATCAGCTAAATCAAATCCTACTTCTTTGATAGGCTCACCAAGGAGACTTACAGCACCTATAGACTCCTAATGAATTTTAATTATTAGATCAAAACTAATTGTATATTATTACCTTTATGCTGGCGTATTGTCTGAAGTGCAGATTTGAAATACTCAGTGTTCCGGATGCGGTGTTCAATTTTGTACCGCATATACATAACACCAGATATTGAAGCTATTGCACCATAAACAACTATTTTGCCTAGCGTTGCGTTTGATGGGAACCTCATTTTGGAGTTTTTAATTTAATGTTAAACCTTTTATTTGTTTTAGTTCAGCTTCCAAATTTTTATTTTGTCCGTCCAGGCGTCCACTTTGTAATGTTGACTTTTTGTTTGAAGGTTGGAGTTGGAAAACCGAAAAATTTCAAAAAGAGGAGAAAAGTCACATTACCTGTCAAGCTACGGCGCCACGGCGACAAGAATTTGAATCTAACCTCCATACTTATCTACATATGATTAAAGCGCCACCCGTTGACAAATTTATTAGCGTGACTGAAAATTGGTGGCACTGATAAGTATAGGTTCATAATAAATAAATTCCTAATGATGTGTTTTGGTGACGTCAGTGTATAAAAAATCTATAAACACTGACTCACGTTTAACTGTGTCGCCCTCTAGTGCCTCAAGAGTTCCATTCTAAAAACCTTATACAATACAATCAAGATAGCACCGGCATTTAGTACCCACCGATTTGAATTTTTTGTGGAGCTTTTTTATATTTTGTTTTTACTCGAGTTTTTATTTAAAAGTGCACTTTAGTTTATGAAAATAGGCATTCAATTTACTTAAATATATTTCTTAAGATGTACAATATTGTATCGAAGAGAATAATTTTTCTTGGTATTAATATTGTTAAGTTTTGCGTTTGGCAAAAACTGAAAGCCTTATTGCAAACATTCTCAGTTAATATCACATAACATGAGTGGTGCTGCAGTTGCTTATTTTCTCAGTTCATATCATAGCCACCTGTCGCGCGTTCTTACTTTTCCTAAGTCCCATACTTTTGTAATAGTGCGCGAACACTCGCAATTTGTTTTGTGCATAAGAACGTGGTCCAAAATGAATTATTGTTGAACCTGTTCATCCGTGTTCATCTCTTGTCAAATTTTGAATTTTCCAAATGACAGCAAAAATATTTTGCTTTTCGTCGTCCGCATTTTCTTATTACTTTTAAATACATTTTCTAACACAAAATCCAAACACAAATATGAATATTTCAACTATTTCCCTTACTTTTAATATAATAAAACAACGTATCTTGTTGCCATCCCTTATGACCAGAAGTTATGCAAAGCCTATGGCAGGTATCATCTAGTTTTTGGTTATATTTTGTTGAGCATATCAAAAGTTAATAATTTTATATTTTCCAGCTTCACCGATGGCCAAAAAGAAGAAACTAGGAAAACTTGGTCCAATTGTCGAAAAGAAAGTAATTCCAGTTGAAACCGATGTTAATAAATTGGTGTCATATTGCTGCGGAAGCAACATCAACAAAACTGGAGAAGACATCCAGGTAAGTTATTTTGTGGGATAGTGATGCAAGGAGTATGGAATATATTTTAAAAATTAGCTGAAACCTGACTCGGAATATCCTGATTGGCTCTGGAATATTAACTATCAAGGAATTGTTCCATTGGAAGAACTAGACCCCGAATCTAAGCAGTATTGGAGAAGGATTCGGAAAATGGCACTCAGAAGAAATAATAAGCTTGCAAAGCTTAAGAAGTTTTAATGGAAAACTAAACTAAGTACCTAGTTGTTATTTTTGTTTTAAATCAAAAACGCTTTTTAAATATCGAAAGTGGCTATACAAAATTTACCTCCGTTTCTTATTGGATCTTGAAAGGACTATTAAAAAGTTATCACTTCATTATGGAAAGATTGTCTAGACCATTTCATACTTAAACTACATAATGCCAATTTTGTTAAGCTCAATGAATCAATATAAGGTGGGTCATTTACTTTCGGGATCCCTCCCAGACTTCTTCCTATGGGGTTATTTAAAGTCCAAAACCAGTACCAACAAGCCAAGTACCCTAGAAAAGCATAACATTTCTTAAATAACTATTCAATTATTTTGTGTGATATGCATACTATTTAGCACGACAGCTTCAAGCGGGGTTGAGGTCTGTGACTTACACTCTCAACCATTCCTGTGAGTGCGTTGATATTCTACAGGAATGGAAGGGAACTACAATTTACCTCCGAATCCTAACGGCTAACAGAGAAGCACTTTCCATGACATGATTTAATGGAGTCACTTCCTCACAAGAGCCGGTACCCCTAAGGAACTCAGGTGGAGTCAGGGATCGAACCCAGAACCACGGAATTAGAATTAACATTAGGTCTTTGTATATAAACACTATAGTACTGTCGTCAATGAGTATTTAAGCCGCTGTCAATGTGCTGGCAGCAAAAATGCGAAGAAGAATAGAATGGTGCTGAATAAGAAAAAATAGGAGGCTATCTTTGATGGGTCTATACATTGCCCAGAATGATTTTGATTTTAATATACTATTTTCTCGATGCTCAATTAAACAACAGATTCATGTGACCGTTTTGTATACACTTCTGCAATCAATATGGTTAATCTAGGTTAATACAAAAGAACAACTTTTTTACTCCCAAGAGCTTTAAAATAGCAACTTTCATATTAGACTACCGAATTGTATTATAAACAAAATTATCTCAGCAACGGGACAAATATGAGACTTCCTTATTTTTTAAACCTATTTAATCTTACCACATTCTTACCAAAGCTTAAAGCAATAATAAGAAATTGGTATACGCCAGTAAACTCATCTTTAGAAAGAAAGATACGAATAATGGATGAGAGTCTCTGAAAGAGCTGCGGAACAGCAACGTAGAATGTATGGTGAAAATGAGAAATTCTTCCAGGCTTATGCTAGAATTTCAAATCAAGAACTACGTTTATAGCATCGCAAGCATTTGTTCTCACCCGGCTACTATTAATCGAGAGTAGAGATTCAGATTGGAAACTGAAAAAGCACCTTATTTGCTTACTCATCAGTTTTCAAATAGACTATAACTATAATACAAATCTTTGTTTGTTTCTAAAATTGTAGAAAACTTTCTCTGTTTCAATGATTTTAAACTACGAATGGCGTGTCATAACTTAAAACGCGCTACTGATCAGTCACTATAAAGCAAATACTTGAAGACAACCATCACAGTCATCATTGAACTTATATCGTTGTTATTGAAATGTGTACATAATTATATTCCACTCAACAGTCAACAACAAAGATGTCTTATTAAAAAATATATGTTCACCTTAACTGTTTCCTTTCGAGAGATTGGCGGTAGCAAATAGTCATTAAGAAGCCTACTCAATGTGCATCGATAATGCTTTCACAACAATCACCACAATCTTATCAAAAATTTCCTATCAGCCTCAAGGGCTTCTCTTTGTAAACTACCGAGAAGACACCAACCAAATTTCGAGTATAAAATCAATGACTATGGGCAATATAATTTCAGTTCTTTCAGGCCAGGGAATTTTTATCGAAGGAAAGGCCATCAAATTAATTCTTAAATATGGGAACAAAGTCCCTCGCTTTATTTAGTGCTTTAGCTTTGCTATTTGTCTGTGCCGTTGTTGAGTCGAAAAGTAAGTTTAAATTTTATAAAATGTGTGTTTTTTTTCTTCAAATAATAATAAAAAATAACGATTATTTTTGAAATTGACTCGGTTTCAAACGATAGCAGTGTTTTGTTTTTGGGAGTATAGTCAAACAATAATGAATCAGTGTTAAGTGCTATCGTGATTTTCCTGCACTGAGCTTTAACATGAAAAATTATGTATCATAAGATTAAAAATTCCTTGTTGGTTATAAAGTCATTTAACTCTTACCCATGATACATCTGTGCAAACAAATATCTTATCGACAAAATATGTCATGTCTCCATGTTCTTAAACAATGTTTTTTGTATCTCTTACAAAAACTAATCAGTCAGGTAATGCAAACACTTCATAATTCAGGTGTGTACTTGTCGGACTTATCAAGGAGTGTCTCGAAAGATCTATTTCCTTTTGAAGTTCCGAATTTAAATTCTCTTTCTATTGAAATTTCAATTTTCAAAGTTCCATCAATTTCCGAGACCAGGGGGGTCATTCCGTAATTTTCAAAACGATCATCGTCCAGACGATAGTCGTGAACGATATCGTCAATAATTTGCTTCACGTAACTTACTACTATCGTCTCGTCTATCGTGTCGTCTATCGTTTATTTTAAAATGTAGTTTGAGTGCGTTTAGTATCTTTCAGAAACTCTCAAACTGTATATAATGTCAAAAAACAAAAATTTTAAAATTTATTCAAAGAAAAAATTTAAAAATGTTTCAAAATAATGAAGTAGTGAATGAAATTTGTGTATTTTTTTTTTTAATTTTCGCGCATTTTCGATAAGTTTTAACTTATTTTTCGTGCATTCCCGGTTTCGGTTTTATTGATTTTTTTTTGAGAAAATTTTTTAAATTTAATGTGAATTTAAGGGCACGAGTACGATAACTGAGGCGCCAAGATTTAATAACGGTTTTGTTTTATGTAGGGGCGTCAAATGCAAGTATTTTTTACTATGGGAGGGGGGGTCTACCGTTCGATTAAATATTTATTGAAGCAGCGATCGCAGAAAAAAAATTTATTTTCCATTTCACAACTTTGAGCAAAATTGGTTTAAAGATATTTTTTTACGTTTTTTTATCAAAATTTCGAATTTGAATGCGAATATTTTGAAAACTATTGTAAAGAGTAATTTAATTTAAATGTAGGATTGAAGAACAGACTTTAAAACCGTTATAGTAATGTATTTTAAGTGTTGCCGTTGTTTTTTAATATTTATTTTTCTATTCAAGACATTTTTTTCGAAAATCGCCCCTACCTCCTAAACGGGGCGATTTAGACCCCCCTCCCATAGTAAAAAATACTTGCATTTGATGCCTCTACACAAAACCGTTATTAAATCTTGGCGCCTCAGTTATCGTACTCTCCCCAATTTAAGTAGTTTTGTGTTTGGTTTGATTTGATAGAGGAATTTCCAAAATGTAAGATATTTTGTATATATGTATGATATTTTTTTAAGTACATAATAACAAAAACGCGTATTGAAATGAAAATTGGTTTCCCAATCAGTCGTTTAAAACTATCAATTAAAGATAAAATTATCAAACATTTTAAAAATCAAATAGAAACGATACCTATTTAGCTATCGTGCAAACGCTATCGTTTAGACGACATTGATTTGACGATTATTGGCTTACGTGAAGCAAAAATTTAAGTATCAAAACGATATCGTCCAGACGATAGTGATTTTTAATTTTACGTGAAGCAAGTCTATCGTCCAAACGATATCGTCTGACGATAATCGAGATACGGAATGACCCCCCAGAATTCCCGTGATCTGGTTGATCGGTTATGTTTCTTCGTTTCTTCGAAACAAATCAATAAATTGCAAAGAGACACAATTTTGAGTTTCCGGTGGAGAATTCATGCTTCCGTGCATTTTCTTAGACATCTTCAAGGAACAGTGAAATCAATTGCGTGTTGCGTGAGAACAGAATTCTCGGTCTAGATTTTTGTGCAAGCAACTTGAACTAATCAAGTTAAGATAGTTAATTTCAAGTTTAAGGACGGCCATCCCAGCAAATGTATTACGATTTAACAAGTTCGAGTTCGGTCCTCTCGTGGAAATGAAACTGCTCAAACATTTCTACTTCTTGGTTCATCAATACTTCAACTTCCAAAATTATTTCTTCACGCAAATACATTTGCTGAGTGTCTTCCACCTTAGCTCTTTCGGAGGTACTAGATCCAGCCCGGAAGTGACAAATTCTCCAAGAGTCAGTTCTAAATATTTTATTTCATACATTATCGTTTAAGGTTTCACAGAATTCGTCTATGAATTCTTTTTTAAATCTAATTGGTTAGTGTATTTAGCTTACAGACATTCAAGATTTGTATCTACTTAGTTTTTGGTAACCAAGCCACGTTGCCAAGCGTAAAGCCGTAATAAAAGCAAATAAAATCAAATAATAAAACATCCGCTATGTGAAGAAATTAGTTTGGATAACTATGCGTTGGCTTAAAGCCCATACTAAGATCATCATCCTGGCGCACCGTAACGAGGAATAGTATTTTTAAAAGTACGAAAAACCCCTTATATTTTCCACTGATATATTGTTTTTATTTTGTGAAATTTTTTTTGAGTCGTTCTTTATATGGTCAAAAAGGTCTTCAAGATCTGCAAAAGTGTTCTTTCCAAATTCTCAGCACCAACTTCACATCCGAATGTTTTATCCTTTGGTACCCCTCAAATTCAACCATTCATCCAGTTTTTCCAGTTCTGTCTTTTTTTCTGAAAAGCCGATGTTCCTCCTTCCTCTTTTGCTGGCAAACCACAAAGGCATTCTCTTGCGGTTGCAGCTACTCAACATACAATTTTCTCACAGTAGCTGTTCGACGCTGCGGTCTAATGAAAACTCGTGTTCACACTTTAGCTACTACAAGGTACTAGTCCGAGTCTTTACTAACGAAACCCCGAGTCTTCTTGCCTTAGTCTTCGTCTGATCGCATAACCGTCCAAATAACCGCTGTTTTCTTATCGCAGCACTTGCCGTAATAGATGAGAATTCCACTTACTTGTAAAAGAGCTTCCTTCACGCAACGAACTCAATCTAAAAGAGATACATCCCAAGTAATTATTGCTGGTTGCGTTTTGCCAAAAATCTCGATCTAGCCTCAGTAAAAGAAGTTTTATTTTTAATAAACAAAATAAATCATTTTATTTGATAACAATATTATAAATTTAAGTGAAACATCTACTGTTTTTTTAAGACTTTTTGATTTAGGTTCTTAAATGTAAATTGTCTATAATTTGTATAAGCCAAGAATGCCACAAAATGAACACAAGAAAACACTGATATTGCCAGTATATATAAATGTGGCAGTTTTTTTGGAACTGGTGCATATAAATGACAACCAACTAAAATTAAACTCATCACACATGAGCTGGAATATGGCCAGCGCAATATTTGTCGCATATCGTCCTTAGGTTCCTGTTCACTTAACAATCGAAGGAGAACTTGATAAATAACATACAGCCCGATGAAAGGCAACACTAATTTATCTTTTTCTATAAGAGGGAACATACTGAAGGTAGAAATCTGTAAGAACCACGTCATCATGAATGGCTCAAATGGATAGAGTAGCATTGCTGGAAGAGCGGCAAGTAGAATAGATTTCTCATGAACTTGAAATGAGAATAAAAAGAACGTCATAGCCGAGTTGAAAAGTGAATAGAGAAAGGTGTGTTTGCTTGGTCGTCGGTATAGTTGAACAGCACTAGGAAGAAGAACGAATGCGGTAGTTATCAAGCAAATCAATGCCATACGCTCATGGCTAAATATGTTCTTCAGTTTAATGACCACATTAAATACACACCAAACATTAGAGACTTTGTCTTCAAACACTCCTCGATATATTGGAAATATCCGTCGAACAACACAAGTTAAGTTATCCACCGATTGAATCCATGGAAGCCAAAGTAAGCCAAACGTCACGACAACACTTGTCCCAATCTTTATGAGCTTTAAGATTCCTTTGCTAATTTTTTTCTCTTGAATGCAGCTTTGCAGCAGGAATACGAAGAAAGGAACAGCATGGTAAAGTTCCATTTGTTTATAATTGAGGGACAAAGAGAATAGTACCGCCGCCCAGATAAGGCGTTCTCTTAATATGCTTGCAATAGCAAATGCAGCTAGACCCAACGATATGTTGTTGTATTGAAAGTGTCCGTTGTCTATTAGAATTTGTCCAGGGTAGAGCAGGCACACAGTTAAATGTTGCAAAACAAGATTGGAATTTCTTTTTTGTGGTTGCAGTGAATTTATCGCTGTAACAGCTAGTAATATAGCTGGAATGTAAATTAAAATATCTGCAACTAGAACACTTAGTCGCATAAAATTCTTGTGATCTTCGGACTCGAATCCCCTAGATGCATGAAGTTCAACATACGACGTGTTTAATATCCTCGCTATATGTCCCAAACAGAGGCTATGATAGGCGGTCAGTGGTGGATAATCTAAGCCCCAATAAAGCAAATCATTGTCTGTCGAGTTTCTGTACCAATTTGATACCGGCAAGTTAACACAAATCTCTTGCCAATGCCGCTGAGCTTCGTAGTCGCCATACATTGGTGGTGTTGAGGCTCCAGAATATGAATAGAGTGAGACAATTGAACGTAGTGCAAGGCCGGAACATATTATTGCTGCGAAGCTAATTTTAGTCGCGGTAAATAACATTTTAATTTATTTTACATTAAATTGTGTATACAAGTGTTCATAATTGAAAAACGTAAACGAATACAAAATAAAATTTTACAACTAAACGTCAACTTGACAGGACAACTGCAAGAAAAAGTGACGTGTCAGTGCTTCTTCAACTATTGTACACTAATAATCAGAACTAGTTTTCAGCAAAGAAAATTTTGAAAATTCTCAGAAAAAATATCTTGAGCTACACAGTCACTGATAGGAAATGTCAACAAATACTTGAGAAGTTACATTTGCAAATCAATTTATGTATCTTACGCATACACTTCAAAGCCAGTGACGTAGTTTGCTCAAAAGCTTTGCACGAAAGTTCATCATGCTTTGGTTCGCTATATCGACAATACGAGAAAAACTTTTATTGCGCTCAAATTAATGAGAGATTAATGTTACGACGATTCATAATACCTGGAGGACTTTTGATTAACCATCAACTCAACAATTTTTTTAAATAATTTTTGTGAAACAATTATACATGAAACATAATTCGGTCTCTTTTTTCCTATCAAGACAGTAATAATGTTGCATATAATTTGGGTAGCGCAAAAAATATTTGCGTTACTTGCTCTTTCTAATTAACCCCTGAAATAAAGACTGCAATAGTTGGGTAGACAACCAAGAATGTATTTTAGAGTCGCTGAAGTGCATTTTGCAGCTTAATGCCATTTAACTCATACAAAGAATACATGCCGGCCTATTGCAGTTCAGTTCACCTAGGGTGGTCTTGTCTTACTATCTTTAAGTTGTATTGTATAAAGCTATTACAAACGAAGTTTTAAGACACTAGAGGGCAACACATTCAAACCCCATCTTGAGAGTATTTTACCCGGATGCAAACATGCCAGCAACTGGCAAGATAGTTGCAATACATTCACATGTTCTGCTCACTCAGACAAACTTCCAGCCAACTGGAACACAGATAGTTATCTAACAATCAATAAATGTAGTAACTTGCTTGCCAGTAGTTGGCATGTGTGGCGTCAGGGTTAGATAATAATATATTCCGGCATTTATAACTCATTCATAGTGAATTTACATTGCTCTGCGATATCTTGATCTGCAAATTTAAAAAAAGTAAAAAGGGGGAGAGTTCTATACGTCATTTTGAGAACAGTGTACATGTACGTACCAGTATGAACATGTTTGTTGTGATCTTGATTTCTCCTACTTCCTATAATCTTGATTTATCAAGATGTTCTGCATTTTTATCTACTCTCTATCGAACAAGTATGAATTTCATATTGAGTGTGTTTCTTTATTTTTTCCGGATAAGGAATAGAAAAGACAGAAAAGATCAAATATCTATCCAGAATATCCAGAATAGAATAAATAAAGAAACAGAACTTGAATAAAAAGAATAAACAATAGCTGACAGTGAACTGCATCAGTCAAACTAGAGAATATTCCATTTAAACCACCTCTTCACTTGGAATGAAAAGACTGCGTTCCAAATATTCCAGATTGAATAAAGAAACAAGGAAATAGTTTATCCGGAATATTCCATTGAATAAAGAAACGCAAAAAAGGCATTCCATATATTCCGAATATACGGAATGAATAAAGAAACACACCCATTATGTTGTATCCTTCTTTTTTGCAGAAATCAAGATGCATATAAATGTAAATCCACCATCATGTACATGAACAAGCGTATGTCGCAATGACAATAAGAAAGTTGCTGTGGTACAATTTTAATCAAAATTCAACACTACTTTTTTTGTTTGCAACATTATAAACGACACAATTTGGCATCACTTAATTCTATTGTTGAAATAAAATTTTAATTGATCCCTGAACTCATTCATGTTTCATTTTAAATTTGCGTCCGCGTATTTGTCATTTCAAGTGTTTTTATTTATTTGTTTCGTTTAAATAAGTGCTATAGTTTTTTATATCAAATATTATACAGCTTTATAAAATAACGGATGCAAATTACCTCTATGTACTGCTACTTTAAAAGAATTTCAAAAATCTTGTAATATAAGCAGACATAAGAAAAAGCAATGGACGTCCCAGAATATAAATGCGGAGTTCGCCAAGAAGAAAACAAATCGGATAAGCTCACAGATTCTTATTCGGCTGTGGTAGATTCGGGTTATGATTCCATCTACAATGGATGTGCCTCAGTGCTAATGGAAAAGAGTTTTGGAAGAGATAGTTTTGACATCTTCAGTCCCAATTCACCAAATCGCACACCTGGCAAGCAGTCTGCCTCAGCCTTGAAATATCACGTATCCACACCTAAAACGAATGCTTCAATCAAAAGGCATTTATACAGCTCATTCAATACCAGTTCTCATAAACGATCGAAATCCGAAAACAATGAAAATGAACCTAAGACTGCTGTTAACTCAAGTATTCGCTGCTGCAAACCTGATCACACCAATGACGGAGCTTGTCCCCTCAAGGCATTGCACAATTATGACTTCTCACCACAGAAATACATACATTCCACTACAGCACAACAATTATCATTCATAAACGAATCATTATCAAACTCAAAACATTCCAATACCTTTGCCAAGAAACTCAGAGAAGAGGTTTTTGTTCCCGAAAGACCTTCGAAAGGCTTACGATACTTTGCGCCATTAGGGAAACTCTCAAAGAGAAAGTTAGACATACCACCAGTTAAAGATGACGATAAAGCTGGACAAATATCATACAGTGGTACCCTCCATCTAAACATCATCGGCAAATTGGAGCAATGTCCTTTGGTTCTAGACGAAATATTCAAAAACCTAAGCAGCCGAGACTTGCTGAATGTATCACTAGTATCTAGAAATTGGAATTCAATAGTAAAATCAAACCGAAATGCCAACGCCAGAATACAACATTATCTAAATGAATCACGCAACGTTAAGGAGAATCTCAATGAACCTACAAAGCCCGCCATTATCCACAAAGAGCGCCACCCGTTCTCACAGTTCAATATTCTATCTACCTCGAATAAAAATCATAACTCAATAATTACTAGTAGTAGCTTCTCCGAAAACCAGTATGTTGTTGAACAACTGTGCACCAACGACCGACTGGTCAAGTGTCCACGCTGCAGCAGAGGAAGCATCATATCGGATTCATCATCTCGGTTGCAATCGACTTCTTTAATCAATGTACCTACAATAGCATCATCATCATCATCATCCAGTGACTCAGAGTCACCATCTCTAACTCAAATTAAATCAGACAGTATTTGCAATATTATTTGTCGAGATGATATTGAAAGAAAGAATTCTTTAACCTCCGAACAATTTGCTATTTGCACCAGCGTGGCCTGCAAGTTTAAATTCTGTTTGAAATGCCACAGCGATTATCATCCTGGAAAAACTTGCATACTCTCAGAACCAGAATCTCCCTCAAAACTGCTCATAAATCATCAAAAACTAAAGCTTAAAAATATGTCTAAAAACTCAAAACTAAACTCCAAACGGCAGTCGTTAAGAAGATTGTGTTTTTCGTAATCGTAAAACAATATAAAAATGTATTTCTTTTTATTTTTCTTTTATTTTTATACTCGTTTCTATGTAGTTTTGTCATTTAATTGATCATTTTAATAAACTTTTATATAAAAATTAATTTTTTGTTGCTTTTTTGCAAGTCGATTAATGTTTTTATTCCACTAGATGTCTAATAATCGAAATCAAAGATTTATGACTCTGTAAATTGAGAGCTCAGCTAGTTAGTACTAAGTGTTTGATCAAATTTAATTTGTTCTGAATTGCTTCTTTCCTGCAGAAGTATTTGGCTCCCCGTGCATTAGAAAGCCAATTAAACTGAAGATCTCAAGATTTTTTTCTTTCTATAAAATAAACAAAGAGTAGTTTGTTATTCTAGCATTCACTAGGTAGTAAAAGCTGGGAAGAAGAGATTATTTCCAGTGTCAAGTTTAGATAGAAGATCAGCTTTGTTTACATTAAGTTTTTTTATTTTGATGGTTCGACTGAAATTTGGTCTTGTAAGGCTGCTTAGTGGTGATTATAAAAATGTACACTTGCTTTATATTTAGATCTGCAAAAATACATGAGTGTGAGCTTGGATCAATTTGGTTTCTTTACTAACAGTGTATGGAGGGCAAGAGAACATTAATTCAAATACTTCAGAATCAGAAAGATGTGTGTTTTTAACAGCCTTTTCCTTAGTTGTTCATGATGGGAAAGGGGATTTAATTATTACTAAGTTAACTCACGTAAGACTTACTTCTTCATCTTTACAAAGTTCAATATCAATACTCACGTTCTGGTCAAATTTAAAAGAGCAGCTGTTGTTGTTGGGAAAGTTCTCAAGTACAAGAATGTTGTATACTAGTTTCGTTCGTTGAGCCCTTAGGTCGCCACAAATTGTTTTTTTTTTTTTTTTTTTTGAAAAACCTCAACAATTTCAAATTACTGAACAACAAACGCAGCAGTTTTATTGAAGTTTTAGTGTGATTTGTGAAGATACAAAATTATTTTCTTTTTCAGAACTCGTAGTTTGCTATCAGGGAACATGGGCAACGTACCGACATTCGTTTGGAAAATTTGATACATCCCATATTGATCCTACACTATGTACCCATATTATGTATGCATTTTTTGGCGTTGAGCTCGATGGACAAATCCGAATAATTGACCCATATCTTGATCTACAAGAAAACTGGGGACGAGGAAACATTAAGAAGTTTATCCAGCTTAAAAATAAAAACCCTGAGCTCAAAGTTTTAGCGGCTATTGGTGGTTGGAATGAGGGGTCATTAAAGTTTTCAGAGATTGCAAACGATCCAATTAAAAGAAATCGCTTTGTAACGTCTGCTGTTGATTTCATAAAGCAACATGGCTTTGACGGGCTCGACTTGGATTGGGAATATCCAAATCAAAGACACGACTTAATTACCAATGACGACAAGGCCAACTTTGTGACTCTGTTAAAAGAACTGAAAGAAGCGTAAGTTGAAAAAATAAAAAAAATTGTTTGCAAGCTCATTTCTGAATTTAAATTTTAATTCAAATAAAACAGATTTAGCATGGATAATTTCCTTCTAACGGCCGCTGTTGGATCAGCAGAGTTTTCTTCGTCTGTGTCCTATAATATTCCCGAAGTTTCAAAGTATTTAGACATTATCAACGTAATGGCTTACGATTTGCACGGCTCCTGGGATGATGTAACTGGTATTAATGCCCCTCTCTACGAAGGACCAAACGATCTAACTGACGCCGAAAAACAGTTAAACGTACATGCTAGTATTTCATACTGGCTAAATAACGGTAATTTTCCATTTATTATAAAGTAGCCATTTAATGCATTTTTTTATTTATTTTTTTTTAACGAAGGTGCACCACGCGAGAAGATGGTTTTGGGTGTACCCTTTTATGGCAGAACCTTTACGTTAGCAGATCCTGACAAACATACCGTTGGGTCACCGCATACCGGAACTGGCTTACCTGGTCAATACTCCAATGAACCAGGGCACATTGGCTACAACGAAGTGTGCGAGAAATTAAAAAAAGAAGATTGGACATATGTTTGGGAAGACACCCAGAAGGTGCCATACATCTACCGCGGAAACCAATGGATTGGATTTGAAGACCCTAAGAGCATCAAATATAAAGCCCAGTATGCTGTTGACCATGGTTTAGCTGGTGTCATGATTTGGTCTCTTGAATCTGACGATTTTCATGGAAACTGCGGCGAAAAGTATATATTACTTAAAACAATTCGTTCAGTCCTAAATGGCCAAGGTGGACCGAACTTGCCTGACTATACCACACGCTCGCCTATAATTTCAACTTCTTCTGCTCCTGCGCAAACAACCAAATCTCCATCGGCTTTTGAGTGTACTTCTGACTCTATGGGGTATTATAGAGACCCTACAGATTGCTCTACTTTTTATTTCTGCTACAGAAAAACTAAGTACCCATTTAAATGTCCTCAAGGTTTGGCTTTCGATACTAACACGACCGGCTGTAATTATAGTGATATGGTAGATTGTACTGCATAAGCTTAGACCAACTTTATTTTGCATTATTTGTAAATTTCGCAACGTAAATAAAAAAAAAATACATTTTATGAGCACTTAAAGCCATTTTTTAATTGTTAAAATATTATTTCAGTTTAATTTACTGACAAAATAGTTTTTGCGTTTTCTTCGAACCTAGTATACTTAGTGGCTGCAAGGCATCGCTGCTATCTTCAGATAGTATTGTATATAAGCTATTAGAACCCAAGTTTTGAGGCACTAGATGGCAACACAATCAAACTCCAACTCAAGAGTAAAGTGGTTTTTCTTAGTATATAAAATAAAATAAATTTAAATCCCCTATCGCACTTATCGTCCAAAATATATACAAAAATACAAAACAGATCTGCGACACATACAATACAGACCACCATTCGGTACCCCTCTTACATAAAAAAACCATTAAAATATTTTATTCACCAAGGTATGTGCATTTCATTTTAATCGTGAATTTAAAATACACGGCAGAGTTTCCTTCACAGACTAGAGATACAGACCGCCAACTCGTAGCCCTCTTGCCTGAAACACCCTTAAAATATTTGTTCGTGTCTCTGTCTATGCCTATTGTTATGGCAAATATCCTGGCGTTTGCCATTTATTTTTGTCGTGTGCTTACTGTTCCCATTTAAAAAGCACGGGGGAGCGAAACACTCACAGAAAAAAGGTGGCTTTACATGGAGCTGCGACAAATTATAGTGCAGACGAAAACACAAGTGAACGCAAACGCCGTATGCTAGACCAGAGAGAAGATACTAATAGAGAGGAACAACTTTCCTCGCCTCCGTCCCCGCAAAGATTTTTGTTTACATTTTTATAATGAGTTGAATTCCTATCGGTATATACATGTTTTCTCCTTGTCCAGAACAAAAAAAAATCAAAAAAAAAATGTGTGTATCTTTCTCTCTTATTTAAAGGTCTAGGGACAGCAACTTGCATCTGTGTTGTCCTCACATTTTTTTATATGGAGTTTAATACAGATGCAAGTTGCTGGCCGAATCGCAGCTTGTAGGCTAAAAGAGAGCCATCGTCGAAGTTGCCTCTCTCTATTAGTATCTTCTCTCTGTGCTAGACGCTCCTCCTTCCTTCAGAGTGTATTATGTATTTTATTATACAATAATTAGGGCAACTGAGACCAAGTTCAGAGTTATATAGATTGTATGTTCATTGAAAGAGTCTATGCTAATAATTTCTTAATTTAAAAATATTTCACAACTCACTACTGATGAAACAGTTTACAACGCAGCCTGCGGGCATACACATGAATCTAATGATGGACGGAGACCTTTTTTTTCTGAACACACCAAAAGCCTAAACTTGACGTCCATAATGTTAAAGCATAAAAAGGGAGGAATAAAAAAATCTTAATTATACATTTTGTTTTTTGTGTTGCCATTGCCTTAACTTTTTGCCATCAATTTGAATAAAAACAAAAAAAATTAGTTGCCAGTTGTTGTACTGTTATTTCTTATTTGCTTGGTCACCTGCCGCCCTAGAATTGGTTGTGTTTACAAAATACTTTATACTTTAAACTTCTCATCATGACTGACTGGAAAATGCGACATGACGACATTACAAAATTGATTAGCCACTACAGAAAACACAAGTGCTTGTGGGATTTCAGAAGCAGCGAATATAAGCGAGCAGACATGAAGAAAGATGCATGGCAGGATTTGGCAAATATGTTTGGAAAAGAAGTTGATGATGTGAAGAGAAAAATGAAATACTTGCGGAGCGCCTATGTGGCTGAAAAGAAAAAAGTCGACGATTCCTATGGATCGAAAGTCATATACAGACCCAGTTTATTTTACTTCGATGATATGTATTTCCTCGATTCCATTATAGTCTGCAGAAAAACGCCAAAATTTGAAAGGAAATATGAAAACAGTCCTGTACGGTGAAATGTTACCACTCTTGTACCTACATACTGCGTAAACTTATTGATTTTTTTTTTTTAACTTTTCTTTCAGGATCCCATATCGAATTTTGGTGAACAACCTATGGAAAGTTCTTTAAGTAACCACTATGTGACCATAGAAGAAGCAATGCCGAGACCACCATCAACTACGTCGCCGTCACATTATCGGCTTTCCGAGTCACGCCATAAATTGAAAATGAGACATAATAGACTAGCTCCATATTATTCTAAATTAAATGAAGCAGTGAATACCCTTGCCGAAGTCACAAAAAATACCTCCGAGGACTCTATATACACAGCATTCGGTAAAACAATAGCTCTGCAACTGAGTCAGCTTCCGCCTGTGGAAGCAACATCTACTATGTCCGAAATATACCAGATTTTGTCAAAGAACATTATACAGTCCATGCTGTCAAGAAGCGGTGGACTGTCTTCGAAAAATGTTCATCAACCAGTAGTGCAAGTGCAACATCCAGAAAGAAAAATATCTATGCTGGAAGTGACGGTTGATAACGGAACAGATGAAGAGGATGATCCAATTGAGTTCGATGAAGTTTCTATTTAGTTAGTTTAATCAGGTAGAAATAAAATAAGTTAAAACAATACTCGTGTATTATATTATTAATTTTTTTTTTAAATTCAAGCTATAGCTTCCTAATCTCCTTTCGGTTGAGGTTTTCTAAAATTTGCTATTTGCTTTCGTAGCCACCTGCACCTTTGTGCTTGTACCTGCCAATTGAAACGAATAAAGCGATTGATTTATGCTTCGGAAACTAGGTACTTAAAATAAAAGCCTAAACGAAAGTGCTATTAATAGTACTAACAGCGCAATTACCTTTAACATGGATCAGGGTACAGCAAAGTTAACCTTTTGTTAAATTCCCGATAAAAGATAGGCCTTAAGTGTAGAACAATTCGTTTCTTAGAACTTACCTAAAAATCGCCCTAAATAACTAAACAAGCAGTTAAATTTCATTAACTGGCAGTTATATTTCAAAAACTGTATCCACCTTTTGTAGAACGAAGAAATATTTGGTGTCGCCAAAAGTACAACGGAATTTGTAGATTTCCTAGGTCTGCACATGATATGGCTTTGATCTAAAGGGTACATTCGTACATAGCTTGATTCTCATATCTGGCTGGTGCTCATATTACGAATTAATAATTCAGAAGAGCTTTGAAATTGATGCGAAAGAACCAAAACAGAACAGTGCACGCAAACTATAAAAAACGTGTTCTAAAAAATTAGCTCAAAAGTAATGTACCTCCCCGCCTTAAGGATGTAGAATTTGCAAAAGCGACACAACGGGGATTATTTTCTTATTTGAATTGTGCCCAGAGTGACATCATAATGCTGGAATTTTGAATAGTACAGTCATTTCACATGCAATAAAGTTAAGAAACTGTAAGTGTCTTGTACCTACAAACCTATTGTTTATTGGTTACAAAAGTTACATTGAAACGTCATCGAACTGAGTTGGGCTGCTGTTTGCTCCAAATCCATTTCCGGAGAACCTTTTAAGAATTGATGGTTTCCTTTCGACGATTTCAACCTCTGGTCTACTTATATTTTTGGAACATTGTTCTTGGTTCTTCGACAACATACATTGTATTGTGTTCTTTGATAAAATCTGGTGTATTTCGGACATTGTAGATGTTGCTTCTAATTGCGGAAGCTGACTTAACTGCAAAGCTATTGTTTTTCCGAATGCCTCGTATATAGAATCCTGCGTGCTAGTCCTTGTGACTTCGGCAAGTGTATTAATAGCAGAATTTAACTTAGAATAATTGGAAGCTATTCTGTGTTGTTTTTTTCTCATCTTTAGATTTGACTCGGCTGGCCGCCTTGGCGGCGATGGCGATGGTGGCAATGAATAATGTTGGGAAGGTGGTGATTGTGGAGGAGGTGATGGTGGCGGAGGTGGTGTTATTTGTGGTGGCACTACTTCTTCTTCTATGGACTCATACTGCTCGTTTAAAATATTCTCAACAGGTTTTACCTCAAAATGTCCTATTGGTTCCTAAAAAGCAAAGGAGAAGTACAAAAGTTAATTGAAATTCTGTCTTTAACATTATTTCACCGTACAGATTGCTGTTCATATGTTGGAAGTCTTGGTGGTCCATTCCGGCAGACTATTATGGAATCCAGAAAATCCAAGTCATTGTAATAAAACAAATTAGGCTGGTGTACTTGAGTTGTGCCATAAGAATCATCAACTCTTTTCTTTTCAGCAACATAAGCACTACGTAAGTGCTTTATTTTTCTCTTGACATCGTTAACTTCCTTCCTAAATATCTTTGCCAATCTCTGCCAAGCTTCTTTCTTCATGTCGTATCGCTTATATTCGTTGCTTCGGAAATCCCATAAGCATTTATGTTTTCGATAGTAAATTATTAATTTAATAACTTCTTCTCTCCGCATTTTCCAATTACTCATAATGAAATAATTTATGAGTTTTGTTTTATTTTGTAAACAGAAAAAATTCTTCTTAATAATATAATATGGCGGAGGACCACCAAGTCCGTGGAAGAGAATCTATTTCAGATCTTTACGACCTGCAGAGATCTGTTTTTTTTTTAATACTTCTGAGAAAGATGTGAATAGGACTTGCAACTTATTTAATTTATATGCATTTTAATGAATCTTGTGTATCAGATACCTTCAAATTTAGATAGTTTTTGAGGCACAGACAAGACAATACAATACAGATTTCAAAAAATATCTTTTTATAAATATTTCTGTTTTGAAGTGACAAGTGGAATATTTAGTGTGTTCGGGAAATGGAAGATTTTCGATTTCACAGCTGAGATCATTTTGTTGCAGACAACCAATTTACACAAGAAAAAAACTTTGCTGCGAAATCGTATTGACATTTAATTTCATTAAAATATTTTATTCACCACCGTATAACATTCCCGCGTATGCATTTTATTTTACTCGTGTAAACAGTCTTAATACAAAATGCGCGGGAGAGCTTATATATATAATCCTTCAGTTATTGTTGTATGTCTGTGTTCTGTGACTTGGGCTTTTTCTTAGGTTTGTTTGACATTTCAATTAGCCCTGTTCAAAAACGGAAGTCTCAGTGTATTGCCTAGCCGACACAATTATTTCTTTCTCGGTTTTCTGAACACGCTTCTTACTGATAACAATAGGTGTGTTTGATGTCGACACTGGGCGCCCTTAACAAACACTGAAGCGTTTTATGGTTTTCTGAACACGCTTCTTACTGATAACAATAGGTGTGTTTGATGTCGACACTGGGCGCCCTTAACAAACACTGAAGCGTTTTATGTGAAACTTTTTTCATCCGTGTTTTTGCACTATGCTCGACGTGAAAATTTGATGTACTATATTTGGTAATTATTAAATATTTTGTAGATTATTTAGTAATTTATTTATTTCTATCAAATTCTCATCGCCAGTCTCTGAATCACAGAGAATAAAAATCATCTTCAGATTCATCCCTGTAGTAGCGTGTTTCCAATAACGTATGTCCTGCTAAAAGTACTTTGTTGTTGTTTTCGACTGTCATTTAATAAACTTTTATATATTTGCCACTGCTTATAGAAACTAAGTTCATATGATAGAAATGTCAAAAAATTAAAATATATTGCACTGGGCTGTTAGATGTTAAATCAAAACCCGAGCAAATATGCAGTTTTTTGACAGTTGAACGAAACGCACCGACATTCCCCAGTGCACACTGGGACAGGGAACATCAAAGAGACCTAATAAAAAGAGCAACCAAAGTACAGAATTATGTTTGTACTGTTTGTTTTAAGGAAAACGAGTAAAATGATAAAATCTATATAATGTATGAAGCTTTATTAATTAATCTCGGTCTTAATGATCAAGATTGCTTTTTTGGCTTCATGGATAACGAAAATTAATCAAGATTAAATCTAAAATAGTTTTTTGGTGCATGACATTCATTAAAAGGTCAGTGAAAAACAAAGGGGGAGTATTTTTGCTTTCGAGTTGTAACGGTTTTTTATTTCTAATAAGCAATATTTAGCGTTCAATACCCATCTAAATTTTTGTTTTTGAAGATTTATTATCAAACACGATTTAGTTTTATGTTGTTTATACAAAAGATATTAAGTTCTTCTCATTATTTGGCCAATTCATTTTCTTGATAAACGCACCTGTTTCACAAAAAAAAAAAACGCACAAACCTGGGACGATTATACCAATTTAAGCAAGTACACATAAGACTTCATCGGAACTCTGGCACACAAATATAGCACAATGTCTCTAAATCATTCTTTTTTTTTTATTAAAAAGCGAAGATACGTTAAGATAGGGACATAAATTATACACCGCCATAAGACGGGCCTGGATGAAAAGTTAATTGAAAACCAATATTCCAGAGTAAATAAATAGTATAAAAGTGTTTATTATCATAAAATAATTGTTTTAACAAAAAAATGTGCTGATAATATATTCCAAAAAGAAATTAGGAATTTTGTACAAAGACAGTAGGTACACAAAAAAAAAAATAGTTTATTCATATTTTTTACTCATTGGTTCTGATTTAAAAAATACATTTCACTTATAGAACTATAATTTTGGCTACAAAGAAGATTATTTGAATTTTGCAAAACATTATATTTGAAAAATATCACTACCTAGGTATATAACAGAGAGAAACTATATTTGACCTTATAAACTATTCTCTACGTGTATTCCTTTTGAGCCTTGATAGTTCTTTTATAACTAATCTTGTGAGCATGGACATTGCAATCACATTTGAGAATATTAACATGTAAAAAACATTTTCCCAACCCTGGCTCGATATCATTCCGGCTAATAATGGACCCACAGCAGCACCTTGATGAATAAAACCAATTAAAAATGGAAATCTAATCTTCTTATTGCACTTACCAATTGAACCAGTGCCATCTATAATAGCCGTTACCGTAGCTAATGCCTTTGCATTACCCTCCAGGCAGCTATGCTGACCTAATTCAGCACTTACAGACGTAGTGATTAGGGCATAGGGACCATTGACCAAAATGCCTCCCAGGAACAGCAACCCAATACTAATGGATAATGAAATAGCTCCATAGTGGTTGTACAGGAGTAACTATAAAATACAAGTATATTATTTACTACTATTTTTTGAAACTTACATACAACTACAACTTACGACTGGACAAGCTAGAAACAGCATAATTGAGCATGTTGTCGCTGACATACCAGTGTAATCGGATATCATGCCTGCTGTGATTGCTCCGAAAATACCACCAACATCAAACACTGTTGATAAATCGGCGCTTAGACTGGCGCCCAACGTAGCTACATAGATACAACAACAAAAATAATAATATTAATAGAAATAAAACAAAAATATATATATTTTTCTTAATTTTCACTTACTTGATGATTGGATATATAATGGCAGCCAATAAAGGAATGTGTAGCTAACGAGTTTGGAAAAAAATAAACACAATGAAAAGTCAATCACGCCGGGTATGTTAAGTGCACCCATAAGTCCGATCGGTCTTTGGTCCTGTGCAGAAGTGCTTGCTCTGTCCAAGATAGGAGTTCTCTCATTTGGACGGTAGCTGACTTCCTATAAGCGCAAAGTGAGATAGAACTGAACGTTTTAATAAATTGAACAACTTATTTTACTTAATTTTTTAAAACCAATAACAATGTGTATGTGTACCATTTTATGGGACAGTGAATGAAGTGGTTTAACATAAAACTTTGACGTACAATTCATTTGTGCTATAGTCTTAACGTTATTCTTTAATTATTTAAAATTCTGTTCGTATTTTTGAGATCTACAGATCAAAATTTTTTGAGATTCATAAAAAAAGGGATTTCAGTTAAGGGCAGAAAACTATATTTTTTAAAAGTTTTGAATCTATCGGAGAGCCGTAAAAGTCAGACCTATGATTCAAAGAAGAGAGCCTTTAAATTTAAAGCTGAAAAAACCGTTACCGAAACATTTGTTTCCCTTGAACATCGCCTTAATGTTTCTTGTCTCACCTTGTTTCATCGCTACTCCTATAAAAAGTGCTCGAGCGAAATAGCTAGATGCTAGATGCATCGACTTCACCCACTGTTGAAGAAAAGGAATGGGCTAAGCCAAAAGACGAATCTGCTTATTTACAAGCAGCTGATAAGATCCATCATTGGCTACAGCTTTATAGTGTGGTTCAGCATCTCGAAGACAGCGATGACAACAGCGTTATAAATACTACAAGAACGAGAAAGTCTACTCTAAAGCCAAAATTATCCCACTGGAAATATACCTTCTGTAGGCAGCCAAAAGGATCTTAGGAAACATCTCCAACCACCCCAATCAACTGATAAGAAGGATGACCAGCTAACAACGATACCCTGAGTCAAGGTAACTTAGTGCCTTGGAAACACTGGAAGAGGGTGTCATACCAGCCATCAAGGGAGAAGCAGTGCCCTTCTATGCTGACCCAGGATCAGCGCATCACCATGTCTAGAGCCAAACTCCCCCACCCTTCAACTGGACAACTGGGCATAAAAAAAACCCGAGGACGGAATAGTCAACCGACTTTAATTTTAAGTTTTTCAGTATAAATGTATTATACAATTTTTTATGTAAGCCCAACATTGTATTAAGTTAGGCCCTGAGCTAAGGGCTGGGACAGGAGTGGTGAAAAGGGGTGTGGGAGGGAGCGTCACGGAAAACAGCGTAATGCTCTGATGCCATTCTTCCAATCATTTCGTGAGTACCGTCTTATACAAGTTTCACAGCTACTATTACAGAAATTACAGAAGATACGTCAAATTATATTGCGTAACTGCGTTGTAACACAGCCTCTATTAAAAAAAAGTTTACTTTTTTCTCTAATTTATAAAATCTAAGTTGGCGCGATCTAGTGGATAGCGACCTCAAACACTTTGGTTTGCACAACTGGAGGCTACTGGCTAGGGACTGGCCTAGCTGGCGAGGATTGTTGGTTGACGCCGTGGTCCACAATGAACTGTCTGCGCAACCTTAAGTAATATACATATTCTGTAATTGTAATTATAATAAAAAAAAAATTTAAAAAAATAATTGAAGCAGGTGTTTGTGATTCTATTTGGAGCACATTTTTTTGAACATTTCACACACAAGCGTAATACATAACAAAACAATTTAAATTTTGACATGCACTTACAGAATCCACATTATTTATATTAGAGATATTGCCGATACCAGCCTAATGATTAAATAAGAACGATGTTATATCATGCAGGAGAGAGCAGTTACAATAATAAATGTAAACCTAAAAATGAAAAAAAAGCCAACTTACCGCATCTCGAAAATCGTCAGCAGCTGCATCTTCAATGTCTGATGAATTTGATATTCGTTCATCAATTGAAGGCCTCTCGTGGAATCCAGCTTGTTCTGGTGAATCAACAAGGAACAAAAATATCACAAAACCCGATACCGCCATAATAATGCCAGGAACAATAAAGGACATTGACCAATCGCTTTCAACATATTGAGCTGCAATCAAAGAACCAAGAATATTGCCAATGGAAGTATGGCTGTTCCAGATTCCAAATATTAGCCCACGTTTTGATTTGCCAAACCATCGACCGACAACAGTTACAACACCTGGCCAACCTGTTGTTTGAACAACACCGGCACAAGCTTGTATTATTAAAAAATACCATAAATTGTGTATGTTATAAGTTTTGGCAATTCCAAAAAGATACGAGAATATGCCCGAGAGGATCATTCCAAATGCAAGAAAGTAACGAAGTGATACACGTTCGGCGACAAAACCCGATGCAAACATTGCTGCTGCATATGAAAAAAGAAAAGCAGAATCTAAGGCGCCGAAAAGTGTTTGAGCATCATGTCCATCTGGAAGAAATTAAAAGCATTCAAATATGTTCTTATAAAGATAAATTCTTCAAAACTCATCGTACTTACCAAATGGGGCATAGCCACCTTCAGTTGTGGTATTGTCTGGATTTGTATGATTTATGTGCAGGACGGATTTAACTACAGAAATTGGTTTTCTTGTCATGTGATAGCACGTATATGCAATATACGTTAGCACAAGTATAGATGATTTGAACCTATGAAACCAAATTGATAGTCATTAACAAAGAATAATCAAGAAATTAAAAAAAAAGACACAGAAATTGCCAAATACAAACTATACAAAATTGGAACAACTGCAATAGGTATGATTCAGATTAGATTAGATTTATTTATAGGGAGAGCTTATACAGGTCAGGCAGTGCGGTATCTCGATGATGCCTATTGTGCCAACCCGTGTGAGATTCTAGAGCATTTCTGCTGCTCCAGACTGAGACCAGAACTTCAAGATATTCTGTGGGTGGAAGGTTTTGAGTTTTTCCAAGGAAACAATCTCATCACCAAGTGTCCGCTTTCTGAGGCAAAAAAGTGCGGGGCATCCCCTGAGGATATGCAAAGATGTTTCTTCACTTTCGAGGCAGAGTCGGCAAACGGGATCTGTCGGTAGTCTCAAGTTGTGAAGGTGTTTTTTCAGAGAACAATGATTGATTCCAGTCAACGTTTTGAAAGTTTTTTTTATAAAGGTTGAGTAGGAATTTGATGGTTTTGTAAAAAATGATTGGAGCAGATTTGACCAGGAGTTGTTTGCCAAGTTGCATTGGATTCCCTGAGTAGGATGTTCTTAGCAGTGCTTTTGAAGTAGTTTTTATTTACTCCACAGAAGGTTTCAGGGCCGACAAAAGGCAATAAGGCGCCCTCTTTGGCCATTGTGTCAGCGCTTTCATTGCCATCGTACCTCTTATGTGCCGGGATCCAATGGAGAATCACAAAATTGTTTCTTGCAAGTTCAGTGAGTACTAAGACAGTCTGACAGGTGAAGCCAAAGCTTTTAAGGCAGTCTGGATGTCAGAAGATAAATATTGTTTTATTTTTGGCGTTTTAATGACATATTATCCTCGGCATTCGTTAATAGCGAAGACCTCTGCCTGGAATATTGACGAATGAAGACCGAGGCTGACCGAGGTCCGCCCAATGTGATTCCCCAAAAATACCGCAACCAGTACCTGTTTCCATTTTTGAGCCATCCGTTTACTAGACCAGATCTTTGCTAGAAGGGTGTGGTTTAAAGTTTTCCCAGTTCTTTCTGGTGGGGAAGAATATAGAGATGTTCTGTGTGAAGTTATATGTGGGGATTGTGACATCCAGGCACATATTAAATTCATTATGATTATCTAAGATGCTGAGGAGCGAAAGATTGCCCCTTCAGTTTGGGTTAGGGGTTACATATTCTTGGTGAGACGATGTAAGCTCAGACCTGTTTCCATTCTTATGAAAATGTGTATTGGAGGTAATCCCTAAATTACATTAAGTGCAAACGTAGGTGTTGTGTGCATGCATCCCGTTATGCATGTCGTTGCTAGTCTTTATATTTTATCTAACTTATATATTGCTGTCATTTCCTTTGTTTTTGGCCACTGCATCATTTTGGGTTTGAGTCCCCAGTCTTTTCCGCAAATACTACGACATGTCCAGAGAGATTTTGGTAGGTATAGTTTAAAGGCAATAGGGACATGGTTAAATATAACTCGGCAATATGTTAAGACCCAGTTCTATTGTCTTAAAAATTTATAACTTGAAACTACCGACAGTCGCAAGTAAAAACTAACAGATTCAAAATCATTTATAACTACGAATTACAAGCCTGTTATTTTGGATAAGGGCATTCAAACTATAGAATTGCAGAACCAAGTTTGTTTTCGCAGGTGTATTACTTGTTTGAGTTTTAGTTTAATATATATCGTAAGTACTCCAACTTGTAATGCGTTGACTGTTGAGTACTCTTAAGAAATGAATTTTAATATTAAGAAAAACAACTTTGATTGTAGGTGCTTCAGATATCATCTCACAAGATTTAACTTTGCACAATTGTGCAGTTTATTTCTTTGTTTGTTAATTCTGCTTATTAAATAGTAGGGAAAAAAAATGAGTTCGATAATCTGGAAGCCCTGAACTTTGAGAACTTTTGGACATTCAGCTTTGAATTCCCCAAAGTCCTTTAAATCTTGCTGTTGACAAGATTCTTTACATACAATTATAATAAGAGCAATATTCTAATACCCTAAAAATGACATAAGTATGACTAACGAAATCAATGATCTGTAACATAAAACTTTGTATGTTACAAGTTCGGTAAGAGCATTGGCAGCACAAAACACAACACCCGCTGAAAATAAAACCACATTGTGATCAAATTCAAAATTGATACATACAGTTGGAATTTCCTTTGTTTGCTTGCATAGCAGATAAATATAGTATTTTATCGCTTACATGAGCAATAGAAATTTATTTGATTTTTTTTTTTATTTTCACTAGATAAGCATTCAGTTAGTTAAAAAAGGGCCGAGTAAATTGTGAATTTTAATGTATACTTACAAGAAATATTTTGGAAATAGCGTCCGGGGGCAGCATTTTCGTGATAGGGCTAAGATTGTTCCTACACCGTAAGGGACATCATTATGATAGTTTACAGACATCTTCCTAGTTCTATGATTAATCATCAGGATTCAACTTGCATCAAGATTTCCAAATCCAGCTTTCTTGGATTAATATAAGGTTTATTGTAGTGAGTGATCATGTATTGAATATTGAAATGATTTTATCCACTGCCACGGTTGATTTCCACCGATGAGATTACTAGCTTGCCAATGTCAAGGCAAACACTTTATCTATTGCTCTGCTGGCAAAAACATCTGGTAGCTTGATGCTGAGGATTGTATTTATTTAAATTATGTATGACCTTTTACGAGTAAACATTTGTTGATAATTTTTGCGTAATGTACCTATTCGTTTGAATAATTTTGACTGTTTAACATTGTGCACACGAACTCGAATAATAAAAATAAATAATTTATGTTTTGTCACGAAACAAATGCGACAGACGGCAAAGGAAAACAAGGAAAAGGAATGACTGTTGATGTCACAAACAATAGGTTTGTTCGGTTGCTTTAATTTCTGACCGAGCGTTTCTGTCATTCTTGAAGGAAAAAGATAAAAAACAGATGCTAGGTGCCACTGCTATCTTCAAGTTTCATTGTGTAAAGCTATTCGTAACGATGTTTTGAGGCACTAGATAGCGACACAGTCAATCGCAATCTCCAGAATACTATAGATTTTTAAACAATGGTATTACCTTCCAAAACCCATTTCCTGTATTTTTTTTTGCATAAATAAGAAAACCAACAAAACACGAAACAACAATCCCTTAACAGCTGAGAGTGCATGCGAAGTTTTACGCACACTTTCGCAGCTACTATAGAACCTATAGTACAATCACTTGGGAGTTTTGTTGGTTAGCTGCGGGCGGCAAAACAAGTCATTAACTCCTTTCAGATTAAAGGTGAAGAAGGAATAGATGGAAGGGAGTAAAGAAAATGCTGAGAATTGTCATCATTGATAATAATAATGAAACGAGAGCTCTACATTTCAAAAAGTGAAAAGTTTCGGAAGGGAGGAAAAAATAAAATGAATATTATTTTTTTTACACAATTACCGCACCAGCAGCGCTCTTAGCGACAAAATAAAACAGTGTTAGAATCTCCCAAGTGATATTACTATTTTTTCTATATGCTGTATTTAAACTCTCATTCATGTCATAGACATACAATGCAGACAGCAAGCTCTTTGTAGTTTTTCTCTGCCAACAAGCTTAATGTGCGTTTTAATTGTGTTACACGAATAAAATAAAATGTACGGGCAGAGATAAAAAAAACACAATACCGCGGTGAATAAAATATTTTAAGGGTGTTTAAAGCGGGGGTCACATGGGACAATGCAGAGGCCAAGACAATGAGACAAGACAATCATTGTTCCATGTGAACAACTGTTTCCAGGACAAGACAATTTTCATTATATTGTCTTCTGAGGACAATATCGATAAATATCGACTGGCTGGCTGGCATTGTCTTGTCGAACTCCGTTCAAGAAGTTCGGACAAGACAATTGAGTATTGTCCCATATAGTCTTGTCTGCTTGTGAACGCTGCTTTATGCTAGAGTATGAGTTGGCAGTCTGTACTAAATGTCTGTGATTCATATGCTTTTTGGCTAGTATGGAGTTCCGTTTTCTGTTCGCTTCGCTATCTCAACTGAATAAAAATAAACTAATGAATGAAAGTGCTACAATAAGAACTACGTACATGTAAACTCTATACCTTGGTTATTCATAAGAACATATTATTGTCAGTAATAAGTTTAATAATAAATAGTGTAAGATTTGTAAATACAAATTTGCCTACATAATAGAACAATAAGAATTGTCTACCTCCGTAAGTGTCCCACCGGCTAATTCCTTTGATTTTGCTTCCAAATACGTATTTTCGTTCTTTTTTGCCAGCCACTCGGGTAACGGTTTGGCCCAGTCATCAGGAGGGCTTTGCCGTTTTTTCCATGTTGTATTTGCATAATGGGCCATGAGGCGTTTGTGTCTTCGTTCTTCTTCACTAGTGATAACAGCTTCGCCAGCCTCAACATTATTCCCATTCGAATCTTGGTATTTTACACAATTTTGGTAATCTATTAGCCATTGACTACAATCAATAGACTCTCCATGAATAAAATATTGGTGAAATCTTGCTTTGATGCTTGTGCAATCACTGTATTCTTCCTTGTACACATTACACGGACGAATCTAAAACAGAGAATACGATGAGCGTGATACATTATATCAAAATGTTGAAACTATATTTACCGCCCAAGCATCTTTAATTTGTGTTTTGTTACTGGTTTCAGTAGTTTGTTCCAAATCTTTTCCCATTCTCAGTTCCTGGTTCTTTTATTTTTAAACTATTTGCAAAATTAATTTTTTTTATTGCATTCAACCATTTGGTTTAACAGCTGATGTTGACAGTTAGCCGTGTTTAGCGTTCAGTGGTGTGATTAATAAGAACATGTGCATTCATTAGCTATGTTCGTTGTTCACAGACCTCAAATCGCAATAACTAAGAAATTCTGTTTCTTGAAACCTGAAGTTACCCCGAATCCGATTTAGGTTTTTTTGATGGGGCTATTGTTGTGACATTCGCTGTCAAGTATTTCTTCTATTCTACATCTTTTCAAAGGAAACTAAAAGAAATGCAAAGATAGGCACTCGTTTGAATAAAATAACCTATATGAAAATAAACCGAATAAATGACAAAAAAACAATATGTATGTGTTTTTTGACAAGCTCAATTTGCTTCCAGCGAAAACCCTTGATTACTAAGAAAATGAAAAATGTCATACAAAATAATGAAAAGCTTTTATAAAATAAATCATCATGTACTCGTATCGTATACACTACTACTCTTGACTTAATATTTAAACATTGAGTAACGGTAAACCCTTCTCATCCAGATATATGCCAAATTGAAACCATTGTCATGCAGAATTTGTTGTTATTCCAGAACTAAATACTTGCCTAGATGTTATTGGAGATCTTCCTAGTTTATACAAGATGTTTATGTACAAACTAAACACTGATGTTTGAAAAGAATTTTTCCTAAAGAAAATAAAAGTTTTAGAAGAATGCAACTGATTGGGATTGTAAACCTACAGAAGACAGTATTCAAAAACAGCTCTCCTACAAATCCAACGTAGGTACCCAATAAATGAATTATACTTCGTATACAAGCATCTTTGAGCATGACGAGCCATGACCTTTGGTCGATCAACAACATCTCCATGGTGACGACTAATTGCACGAATTGTATTTAGATTCCTGTAATTAAATGAATTTATATTTATAAACTAGATTTAAACCTGATATGGGTTCATACCTAACAACAAAAAGCATATTTCTTGGCATCTCTCGAAGGGTTTGCATTATTCTATCGAAATTATTTTTTGCTATTTGTTGCATATACTCGATGTCTTTATCGGAAAGTTTTGTTTTAACCTGACCCGCATTTATTTCGAATGGAACTTGAAACAAAACCTGTGCAAAATTTTTGTATTCGTTGATATTTAGCGCCAAAGCACTTTTCTTCATTCTTTCTTCGTCTTTTAAAACGGTAGCTTCCCAAAATTCACACAAAGGAAGACGCACATTAGCAGGAACATTTTCGTAAAGTCCGTGGTCGAGGATAACTAGTTCGGCTTTGTTGCTGTTTTTGGATTTTCTGACAAATACTGTAATGAAAAATTCAAATACATATTAAAGAACCAAATGAACGTTTGACTACATACTGTTTCCAGGATGGGGATCTGCATGTACAAAACCGGTATTGAAGATTTGTTCTGAAAAAATTGTAAACAATTTAAAATCAATTTCTGGAATATCAATTTTCTGGATTTCCAAATCTTTCATATTTGTTATTTTGACTCCGTCGATCCATTCTAAAGTGAGAACCCTCTGAAATATTGTTTTTGTATTATTAATGTAATTTTTTGAAGAAGTAATATACCTCTTTGGTTAGATCCCAGTAAACTTTGGGAATATGCACAAACTTAAATTTCTGCAAGTCTTTTGCACATTTCTCTGAGTTCTTGCCCTCTTCGATGAAATTCAATTCTTGGGTAAGGTTTTTTTGAGCGTCCCTTATTATCCAACCAAAGTTGTAGTCCTTGAAGAACACTTCAATAATGTCTTGTAGAAATATTATGGTACCCAAGTCGCTCGTAAACCGTTTTTGTAAATCACCGTATTGAACCTGTCGGGCGTTATTATTTTATTTACAATTTGTATTTAATTTGTATAAGTTTGTCGATTGTTATATGTTTTCATGGAAGATTTTAACTTGCAATGAAAAGGACTACTTTGCATATCTACATGCTATTGTTCCCGAACTGTTGTTAGAAAACCAATATGATCTAAAATCGGCCATTCTGAGTTATGATCAAATTTAGCTAACAGTCGATGTTTTCTTTTTAATTTAAGACCAGTTTGTTAATCACAAAAAAAGAGATATTTTGACATAAGTGCATAACCCTAGTGGAAGGAGATGTGATTATTAAAAAGCAGTTTAGAATCATTTGTCTAGCACACTTATGAGCAAGACAGCAATGATAGCCATGAAATCTATCGAACAAACGTTTTGGCAGATTTGTGTTTCGCGGATGCATTTCAATGATAGCTATAACTGGCCCCTAAGATTGATGCTTAAAGCTTTTATGGTTACATGATTAATGGTGTCAATACTATGCTACGAGAACAAATATTAATAAGGATTTGTGTGTAATATATGTAACTACCTTAACGGCAACATCCTCGCCTGTCTTGAGCTTTGCTCGAAAAACTTGTGCCAAACTTGCTGCTGCTATCGGTTTGTAATCAAAATCTTCGTATATCTCTTCGGGTAACTGCCCAAAGTCCTTTTTAAATAATTTCTGAACATCTTCCTTAGTTGTTGGCAAACATTGGTCTTGTAGCTTACATAAAGTTTGAGTGTATTCAATTGGCAATATATGATTGATTGCAGAGACACCCTGGCCAACTTTAATATAAAGCCCACCGTTGCTTAAACAAGCATTGAGCAGTCTATTCGCACTTCTAAGATGAATTTCTTTGACAAGCTCTTCATAGCCTTCACAGTTTTCTTTACTTTGAAGCAACAAGTAGTCGCAAGATATTTGAGTTGCAACTTTTAATGAGCGCAAGAATCGACTTATTGCACCGCAATATGTAAAATCATTGACAACATAATCGTACACCATAAATGTTGTTAATATACTGCCAGTTCCTATTTTAAAATAAGGCAAACTTTTCTTTTCGTTGATGATGTCTCTATTTTTGATGAAACGTTTTGCTTGGCTGGTTTTAAAGCTTCGCGATAGCATTGATTTCTGTAATAATATACAAATTATATTCACAGGAAGATTATAAAAATTCTGTGTTCTTACAGTGGAAGAAAACATAACTATATTTATAAAATAATTCCTTTAATATTTAAAAAATTATATTCACTTTTATTTACTTTAAAAATTTGTTTTCATCCTTCGAGTTCGAATCGTATCGTCACAAAACAAAACAAAAGTCATGGAAGAAGAAAAAATGAGTGTTTTTTGTGTGTGTCAACTGTCATTGTCAAAACAGTAGACACGTTCAGAAGAGAGATCAAGGTCTCTTCTTATATCGAACTGAACTATAATACTCTCCCAGCCAACTGGAACACAGATAGGTATTTGACAATTTATTAATACATGTAGTAATTTGCTTGCCAGTAGCTGGCATGTGTGGCGTCAGCATTAAGTTGTCACTGTCGCTGTTTTGTATGTTTGTCTATTGGACCAATTATAGAAATACATTTGTATGCCTAATCTTTGCGTCTGATAAAGCCATGCATTCCAAAAGTTGATGTGAAGTAAAAATTTATGAACTAAATATTTAGGACATATACCCACTCGAGAGCTTCTCCAACAATCTTAAACGTTTAACGCAACGGTTGAAAAAGTTTGAACCTTAAATTCATATTTGCTATGTGTGGCCATTGTATACAAAATTTATAGTACTCTGGAAATTACGATTGACTGTTTCGCCCTCTAGTGCCTTAACCACGGACCAATAGGATACAGACCGCCAACTCACTGTATATTCTCTCTTTTTGCCTACAAGCTGAAAATCAGCTGATATGTCATTTATTTCGAGTGTGCCGCTCTCCCTTGCTTTTAAAGGTGGCTTTACATGGAGCTGCAAATGCAGACGAAAACGCAACAACAACAATCATAGTGCAGACCACGGACCAAGAAGATACAGACCGCCAACTCACCATATGGTCTCTCTTTTTGCCAGCAAGCTAAAAATCAGCTGATATGCCATTTATTTTGAGAGTGTGACGCTCTCCCTTGCTTTAAAACCCATTTAGCAAACACACCTAAAAAATAAATGGCATACGCAGGCGCAGGTATAGTTGCCATTACAAAATGCACAGAGAGAGATGTACACGTCCTTTTTCTACAGTTCATATCGCGCATGGTTACTTTTCTAAGGAGAGTGAAATCTTTCGTACGTATCAACCAACCTCCAATAGCCTTTTCGGTTTCTTTTGTATTATTATTTGAAATCATGTCATTCTCTCTGATTAAAGCTGCGTTCACACGCAGACAAGGCAATGGGACAATACTTAATTGTCTTGTCTGACCTTCTTAAAAGTGGTGAACAAGACAATGCTAGCCAGTCGATATTTTCCTCAGAGATAGCTCGTCAGGCTAGCTCGGAGGACAATATAATGACAATTGTCTTGCCCTAGAAACAGTAGTTGTTCACATGGAACAATTATTGTCTTGTCTCATTGTCTTGGCCTCTGCATTGTCCCACGTAAACCCCGCTTTACGCACAGAAACAAAAGTAATAGATTTTAGTACTTATCTGCACATCACTAGCAAGACATCCATTGTTGTTTATTTGTCTGAAAAGAAAGTTGCTGTTGCTGTCATTGTCATCATATTTGCAGAACGGTAAAAATAAGGGCAGTCTTAAGCACCGTAATTCATTTCATTTGTGCAAATTAAAAAGGAAAAATTAAAGTTAAAGGTATTTACCGGTCACTCTATAACAACGAAGTCGTAATTGAAACAAGTCAATTGCCGTTGTTTCAATATTCTTATATTCCGCAGCGTGTGTAAAGAAAAGAAAATCGCATCAAAATACGTACGCGAAAAGCTGTGTGCTCCAATTAAATTAATTTTTTTCTGCTTAGTTGCAAATAACTTCAAGAAAAAAACAATATTATAATTGATTAAGAAACTTTAAAACTATAAAATAATAATTGTGTTTTGTCTCTTTGCGTTGAGTGCGTACTATGGAAACAAGTATGTAAAAATAAAAAAAAAAAAAATTGTGCAGTTAAGACATAACACACCACAAATAGTATACCGATACCCCAACAAAAATCGTCCTCGTCCTCTGTCTATCCTTCTACCCGAGCCGTTGTGTGTAGTGTCATGTCATGAGTTCGTCGAGTTCACGTCTTTTTTCTACCGCCATCGCCACCTTCGCTGCATCACGGAAGAATTTTGGAACACAAAATCGCCTATTCAAGCAAACTAAACAACTAATTTGTAAATATAACTGCATGATCAATATTAGAATTAATCAGCATTGATTGAGCATTTAATAAAAAAAAAATTGATAAGATTTGAGATTAGGAGGTGACAGTTTACTTCATAGAATTGAGAGAGTGTAAATTCGCCATCGGGTGGTAGGGTATCCTGCTCATGCGCATTCCAGGGGAGCAGCACATGCTACTTGCAACTACTACAGTGCAAATTTTTCTGACCTTGTGTTCTTATTGGACGATAGCCCTCGCGCCATTCATATCCGTATACAAAAGTCTGTGGAGTAGTGTGCGGCGGGCTATCACTTCCAATTTCCAATCAGAGAGATTGGCTTCGTGACACAGTGGAGTACTTTAATCGCAAAGCCGGACAAAAGTCAAAACTTGTTTTTATTTTTTATATCACTGTTTAAAAATTAAAGATTTTCCGACTTTGAGGTATTTCAAAGTCGCATTTTGGTTTTATCAGGATATAGTTACACCATGTTGGTTGGAGAAGTTCATCTGTTAATACTGTAATGTTTTTGGCGTTCTTACCTTCCCTCTTACCAACCAGCAAGGTATGCTCTAATTTGAAACAACCGATAACTTGGAAATTTAAGTTTGTCGCAGGGCTAGGTGCTTCTGCTATGACACATCGTTCGTATAGTTTTTTCAGATAAAAATATACATAGTTTTTACTGAACTGTGAGTTATTTTTCAAACTCTTCCCTTTTAACCGATTTTTTTAAACATTACTTGACAGACCAGCTAGTTCCCCCCATTCTTTTGACTATGGATAGGTTCTTATAAATTGAAGTCCTAAGACTTAATGAATCGTAAGTAATGAAAAACATAAGCGAGAGCTACAGTATGTTTGCAACGAACTGTTGGATACCCTATATGTTTGTATGTGTATGCGTTCGCCTCCCGCAGCCAGCCGCTGTTCCAGTTTCAGAAACAAAATTCTTCTTTAGCAGACAGTTCAATAACTGCTGGCGCAATAAAAAAAAGGCGTGTGCCACGCCCAATGTTTTGACTTTTTATTGCCAAGGCAATTCCAATGAACTCAGTGACATTCAAATTTAAGCTTGTAGATCGATTTGAACAACAACTCACACAAGACGAAACTTAAGTTTTTAAAAATTAGATTTTTGAATGGAAATAGCGATTATGGGTGGATTTAACAATTCTTGAACCACACTGACACGGAATACAAACCAAAATGTTCATCTTTTTACTTCAAACCTTCGACCTGCAGTTAGAGAACAATAAAACATTAATGCATACCTATTAAGACTTTCAACGGTAACGCGATTAAAGAGTGGGCGTGTCCCAAAATTTGTAAACAGAAAATTTAAAGCACTAACTGAGCTTCGATACAGCTGAATCGAAAAGTTTTTCAACGATCTTTCCCGAATAAAGTTATTTTATAAAAATCGCGCCCTTAAAAGTCTGCGTTTTGAAAAAATGAAAATTGAACGAAAAAATATGGTTAAAATTTAATTGAATTTTTAAAACTGTTTTTTTTCTTTCATGAAAAGTGGGCGTAAACCACACCCGAAATTCAAAAATTTCTTTTCATACACAAGCTTCTTATTTTTGGATTAGAGACGCACAAATATGGGCCTGTTGATATATCATAAGAACCGTTTATTTGTTAAAAAAAGTTTTGTATAGTTTCTGATAAAAAGTGGGCGTCAGCCACACCATAAATCAATTTTTTTTATTTTCATACACAAGATATTTACGTACAACTATACCCACAAAATTTAAGGTTTTTGCTAATATAAGAATCGTTAATTTATAAAAAAAAGTTTTGTATGAAAAGTGGGCGTCAGCCACGCCCAAACTGAAATATTTTTATTTAATTTAAAGAAGATTTACCTATAGCTTGCTTATGCAAAATTTAAGCATTGTACTTTGATCGTAACTGTACAAAAACATTTAACTTTGTCAAATAGAGGTGGTTAAACAAAAATTTCGATCTTTTGTGGGCGGGTTTCACTGGTTAAGGAACTTAGCTATACTCCTGAACCAAAGATATATATATGTACCAAATTTCAGCTTTCAACACAAAAATTGCGACCTCTAGGGAGTACACATACGGACGGACGGGCGGACATGGCTAAATCGATTAGGCTTTTAATTCTGACTTAGAATATGCATACTTTTCTATACCTAACGGTATTATTTCTTTGTTTCAAACTCCCCACCAAATACAATGTACCCATTCTAAAGAATAGGGTACAAAAAGTAAAGCGATACTCTCACTTTTTGGGGTTTTGGGCACATTTCGGCAGGATTTGAAAGAGGTGAATAGTATTAAAAACTTTTCTTAACAACCATCAAAGTTGTTATAAAAAATTTCGGTTCGAATCCCAAAAATAAGGACACATTTTGCTCTATTTGTTTCATTTTGGTTTTTTTTTTTTTATTAAAATGAATGCATTCATTTGAATTTCTTTCGAAAAAATGAAATTAAAAATCAAATACCGAAGAAAAATACACAACAAATGGACAGCAAACGTCACTTCAACAGCTTATTCGTTACCTCAACATGCCATCCATATACCCAGATCGACTTCAAAAAAACATAATTTACTCGTTAGGGTGAGTTGAGGTCTTTCAAACAACGATCAGAGCGACTTCAGAGCTCAACGAACAACTTGTGTGCTACCACCAAGTTAATAGACTGGAGTTAAAGCTATTTCACGGGGATCAACCCAATCATCAGAATACTTGGTGCTCAATCGCTTTATGTTCGATTTAATTTTTGAAGAACTTTTGCCCGAGCCGGGCTTGAACAAGCGACCTAGCGTGTGAGGAGCTATGTTTGATTCTTATTCCTAGTGTGACATTTGTTTATTCTTTACATTTTTAGAAAATAAACTTTTGGTCTGACTTGAATACAAAACTTCCACTGTACATGTATTTTCATTTTTCTTGTCAGACAATAACAAGTTGATTCATATTTTCTTTAAGTAAATTAATAATAAATACAAATGTGTTATAGTTGTCGTTTGGCTTCACACAAACCGATTCAAATTTGTAGGTATCTTTTTTTTTGTCATCAAAACGTGTCACAATGACTATGACTACTACACTACGCTAGGAAAGAATGCATGTCTAACAGGTGCTTGAGCTGAAATCGCGTGATGCTGTGCCAACTAATATCTAGCCAAACAAGTTCTACACGCTAGCGGTAGCGGCCGGCGTAAGTATACCTACGTAGTTGTTGTTCTACAAATGAGGTAGGTACTAGCTTACGTCATAGCTAGAAGTCAGGTCATTAACGTTCCGAAGCGACGGCGGCGACGGCGTTCCGCGTAAATTGAATCGGACGATCTGAGCCTGCCGGATAATCAAAAACAATAGTTGTTGGTATTTGGGTGTCTAAGCGGTGCTGCCTTTACTTAGTATTGACTTATTATTTAGGAACTTGCTTCTAGACAAAACTCCATAAAGTATTTGGAATTTGGTGTACCTATTCAATGTTCGAATTGATAGCGACGCCGCGATAGTTTTGTTTTGTTTTTTTTTTTGGTCAACGTCAAAGTTGATTCCATGAATACACCTTCCTAGCAAGATAAAAAGTTATTAAAATAACTTTTTTATGGAAAGTTTATTTTCTGAAAATAGAATTATTAATCGATTCACTCTGTTCTGTCTGATTATTATATTGATTGGTATTTTAAATACTTATCTGACCGATAAATTAATTCGTTGTGTGCTTATAAAAATTACCTAAAACAGTAACTTTACCTGTACCATTACCCTACCTGTATGTTTTTTAAACAATCACAATTAACACTTTGTATTTACTGATTGTAAAAATGCATATTATATACATTTTTGGTGTTTATACATATTTGAAATTCTTTTGTTCTAGCTATGTCCGTACGATGTAGGTATTTTAAATTGTTATGTTCATATTTTCAAGGCTTTGCCAATCATGGAACTTTGCACCCAAAATCATCTGTATGGTATGGTAATGACAGTTTGTAAATGTTTTGTGTGTGGTTTTTTGCGTGCCTTAAGAAATCAACGTTCAAAATTCATTTAAAAACTGTGTTAAAGAAAAAAATAAGTGTTCTTATGATGTTCTAATTAATTTTAGTTTTTTTTTTAATTGTAGATTTTTTGAAAACAAAAAAACGAGAGGTAAAGCAATTGAATTATGTATTATTAAATTAAAAATCTGCTTGTTAAGAAACTTACATACTTCTACTACCAAAGTAAGTAGGAGAACTCCCTCGACCTTTAAAATGCATGGCTTACGTTTCTTTTTACTTTCCTCTGGTACGGCAATGAAGGCTTCAAACAGTATCGTCTGTAAAAAAAAAAATCGATCATTCATCACGTTCTGACCAAGTCTGCGGTGTGGATCGATTCGTGTTGATGAGAGCAAATTATTCTCTGTCATCTCTCCATTTTGGTCGCTGCTGGTTCGGTTCAAGATAAGCACACGTACTCGCTTGGTTCTTTTAATAACGTATTTTTTGTGTGTACCCGATTATTGCTCTATTACATTCGATGTATGCAAGGCTATAATGGCCGCCTCATTCAAACGGTTACCTAAATTTGAAAAATAGTCGATTGTGACACACTGGACATTTTATGAGCTGCATTCCAATAATATCCGTGTGACAGGATGATTAGAGAGAAGTTGCTGGCTGCAGCAGTGGTTGATATGGCGCTTGCATTCACTCAAGTGAAAGGGTGGCGGAACCGGATATGATTGTCTAGAGAGTATTTGTTATTTCAGCGCAAAACGATCTGAGTACGAAACCGTTAGTAAAAAAAGAAATTGTCAACATTGCTTATACATTTTCTTATTCTTATTCTTATTCAACATTTTTTTCAATTTTCTTTCTTTCACTCGAGTGTTTTCAGGAATAAGAGGCACTTTTTGGTGAGAAATGAGAAGCAAGCAAAACAGAACCCAGTTTCATTTTTTCCACGAAAAACAAGTTTAAAAAAAAAATTCCCAAGAGACCAAAGGTTAATCAAAAACATTGTACCTTTGAAATTTGCAAAAAAAAAAAACAAAAAAACTAAAAATAACATTATTCGCACCTGATAACACTACTTATAGCGCAAATTTCTTCTTTCCAACTTCTTATCAGTAAAGTTGCTATTTTTTCCATTGACTGTTAGACTCATCGGTTCTGCGATAGCAAAAATCACCCCACTCAATATAAATGTATGAAAATAAAAAAAATTATTTAACATAATCTATTCTGACTTTCGTGCAAAATATAATTTCATTTTACGTATGCGTGATTTTTGTATGTTAAAAAAGAGAACTGCCATTTATTTAAATCGTCTCATATGAGCCGTGTTCATCGTAAAGAAATATAAGAAATAGACAAGAACACGATTAAATTCTTTTAAATTTTCTTGCTTATTTATGTTTCCTTTACGACAAATATATGTATGAGATAGAAAAAGGAGGGGACGAATGTGCTCCTTTACTTCCGCTTAGAGTTCAAATAATTGTGCTGTAACATTGTTTCAATACACGTTAAATATGTCGAACAAAGTTATAGCATACGCCTGGACAATCTTCCGAAAGGACATTTTCTTAAACATAGAAACCGATTTATTTTTCAATTTTATTCCATGTTTTAAAAAGCATACAAAAGCTATATGTGGAAGCATAAATGCCTTAAAATAAGCATAAATGCCAATTTTCAAAGTAGGTACATATGATTGTATAGGTATAACTATGTACCTACATATTTAAAAAAAATAAAAAACAATAACCAGCGAACAGTACATAATCAATTTTCTATCAACCATGTAAATAACCAATATCATTAACCAAATCGTGTGAACACCTCTAAACACAAAGTTCACACGTTTAAACACAAAGTTCAAATGAAAGATAATGGTACGATTATCAGACTAATTGCGTTTGCAAAGAACATCATTCAATTTTAAATTGTCAGATCAATTCTGATTTTTTAGGAAAATTATTTTACTAATTTTTACTAACTTGATATACCTAACAACGCAATTATGGTTTTATATCAAACAAAATCGAGGTTATAATCAAATCTAACATAACGATGATAGAGTAATTCAAAAAAGTAGCTTTCTGTCTCCCCGTACCCGTGTATGTACACGTACAGATGAGTATGTTTGTCTGCATACCGAGAGATTACCGAGCTCCTTCCTACACCTATCAATGGACTGATTTTAAAACTTATGGAATGGAAAACGGCATTAACGATTTTTTCAAAACTTCCAAGAAAACTGCGTCATTGTATGTATTTATATTTTATAGTAATTTCATGGAACATTTTATTTTAGTTCTGAACGTCGTCAATGGCGGCACTAATTGTCTTATCTACTTTACATCAAATGTCTTCTATTGTTGTTTTTGCTTTCCATGGCAGTTTAGACAAAAACCACTAAAATTACTCCACAATCAAAGCTTTGAAATTATGAGTGCACTTTTTGTACTCACCCCGAACGTTTCACATCAAATTGCATTGAGCGTTCACCGGGAAACTGCAGTTGAAAAAATATGCGTTAGATTGGCTACGCAGGATGTAGCGGTGCTAAGAATACGATTTGTTCAAAAAGTACACATTTCACTACTTAAAAAAAGTTTTTTAGTTCTTTTGGCAATTGTCCTCCAATGAGTCTACCAATTTTTTTCTATCTTAAAATTCTTCCAACCCTGTATACGGTCTGACAATATTCTGAGATCTTCCAATCGTTTATAAAGGGTGTTTTTTAGACGTGTGCTTTTTAAGAAGAAATAAAACGCATATAATTTAATTTAATTGCCAAGAATTTAGCTTTATTATAAAGACAAGGGTTCGCCATTATGTTTTAAAAATGATTTCGGGCAAGTGACCACCGCCGCTGGCTCGAATAAATTTCTGGGCGATTATGTCGACCGAATATTGGACGCAGTGCGCGATACGTAGCGCGAAACAATCATTATTTTGGTAATAAATTTGCACGATTTGCAAACATTCATTATGAAATGGCAAACCAAACTGAGCATAAATCAAATGACACCTGTCAAAAAGACCAACTCTAAAAAAAAAAAACTCCATTTACTTATACACTTTCCATTATTTTCAAAAGCACCAGGAAAAATTGCTTCTGCTCTATTTTGACATAGTGTCTATTCGGACGCACCAGTTTCACAAGTTTTAATCAAAGTCAAACTAGTGTGCGCAGCCCGATTGGTGGTACAAAGGGATTTCTGCTGGTTCATCATTTTCAATAGGTACCTACCGCTGATTCAATTTCGATGCCTAGACATTACTTTGAGGGGATTCTGGTTTCAAATCAGGATCACACTTCTGTTCTCAGCATCCTCAGACTTGTCATTTCTGTACCATGGAACGTGTTCAGAAGACTTTCGGAAGCATCTGGACGCTTCTTTTCCTCCAATAGAAAGTGCTACTAAATAGTTAAGTTGAGGCTACAAAAACCATATGGAATAAATTAGCGCTATGACTTTATATTTCTTAGAAACTACCAATGGCAATTTTGTGGGATCTCCAAAATATGAACATGTCTATTGATAAGTTGGAATAATAGGTGAGAAACACAACACACACGCCACCAATCAACATCGCCACGATCAATGGTTTAATGTCCGCGCCCGTATTCCCCCTAATACCACCTCTGCTGATTTTGAATCAGGGAACTGCTGATTTTATTTAAGGTCGCGACGCGATCGCTATAGCGATTTTCTATATCACTTGGATTAAACTAAACTAAACACAACAATATGCTTAGTTGAATTTAGACATTCGGTTGATTGAGAGGTTCAAATTATGAGCTCCTCTGTTGTGTAGCATGTTTTTTTGTGCTCTATTAAATTAAAGAAAATATCCGGTTAAGACGAACGTTAGATAAAAGGTGAATTTTTTGTGGTTCGGCACAAATATACTTTGATTTACATGATGATGATGATGATGAGAGTGATTAAAAAAAAGTGTTTTAACTTGACATATTTTTGATTTGAATAATAATTAAAACGTTGACCACATTAATTTGCTTAAAAATGCGATACCTCAAGAATATTCAAATTTCCAGCTGCAAAAAAAAAATCGTTAATTTTAGGTTTTAAACCGTGTCTCTTGAAAGCTTAAAGAGTTTTTTTTTTTTTAAATTTGTGAAGCTCGTGTGTGCTTACTGTAATGTTATGTAATCAAAATTAATAAACGAATTGAGTTATTAAAGCAACTTCGCCGGAATGATAGAATAAAATATCTCGGACTTGTTTCTAAGAAATACATCCCAGCTTAGAATTTGAGTTGAATTTTATAACTGCAATTACGAATCTCTCAAATCGTTGGTCTTTTGTTTATTGAATATAATCTGGTCTGGTCTGTTAAACTTATTCTATTAAATCTGAAGTGAAGAAGTTTTGAAAACAAGTGTTTTAAAGTAGTATGAATTCAAAAACACACTTTATGTAGAACTGAAATCTTCTGATCTACGAGGGACGTATAGCGGTAGCCATCTTGTGTTTCTCGACACCAATGGACTTTAGAATATTAAAGATATATAGGTTCTTTTTCAATTAATTTTTTAACTGAGAAAATATTTTATTTTGACCTTGGATGGTATCAGTGTGATTTTTGAAATGGCTGTTTTAGTACGAATTTTTCCGATAAATGAAAACTTGGTGCTGATGTTGAACGTTGGTTTACAGATCATTGGCCTATGTTCCATTCTTCAAATTAAAGAATTCCATTGAGTGCAAAAACACATCAGAGTGGAGTATTTTTTAGGGCCTCGGCTTGGAGGATTTACGATAGGCTCTACAACTAATATATTGAATATGACAATCAAGCTGTTTGCTTTCTGTTCTATTTAGCTTTAACTTTTTATATGGCTTCATAAGAAATATAAGGAATTTGCCTTTTTGGAGTACGGTTATCGTTGTGATCCTCTACCAAAGAAGTTACAAAACCTAGAGGAGTAACTCTGGTCGCTACGAAGTTCATTAGGTACTTATGCTACCGATTTGAAAAGGAAATGTAGGTCCTCTCCATCCCACACTCGTGGTTTGAGATTGTCAGTACCTTTGGGTCTCGTCTACTTCTGAAGCTTTTTTTACAGATTTTATGGGATCAATGGGTGTGCAACCCATTTAAGATCCCATCGTCACTCGAAATATTTTTGTTCTAAGCAAATCCTATTTATTTCTGTGCTTCCGGCTTGGAAACAAAATATGTTAACGTAGGTACAAAGGTACATATGCCAATAATTATTATAATGTGACATTCAAAAGTCATTGACCTGAAACATTAATAGCTAGTTAATGGGGTCCTAGTTGCTTTTTGTTTGCAGTTGATCTGACCTTAACAACAACATACTTTTCCGAATAAATGCATAAATGAATACACAAAACAAAACATGAGCTACTTAACTTTAGTAACAAAAAAAAATCCATTCACTATACAACGACGACGAAGACGACGACCGACGATCGATTATATTTGTTTGTTTCTACTTAAATTCGTGAATAAAATTAAAAAAATTTAAAGTTGTAAATGCGAATGAAGCTTAAGGAAGTGATATTTTTTAATCAGGCTATTTCTTTTTTAGTAATGGCTACGTGTACAACGTCTCGGAAGTAGATTTGCACCCGCTTTCATAAATAATAATATATTAAAACAACCAATGTATATTACGTGTATCCTTATGTTTTTAATCGCGACACTATTTGGAAAACTTTATAAATATTATTTATGTAAGATCAAAAATCATCATGCTTAATTTAACTAATAAATCAATATATAAGGTTTACCTAAATAAAAGAAAATATTTAAAATTCGGGATTTAATTGCAGCCAACGCAGAAGAACCGCCAAAAGCGAATAACCTTATTAAGAGGGTTCAATTCTCGAATGAGAATCTAATAATACAAAACGGAGTTTTCAACAACAACAATAACAACGAAACTACTTTAATAAAAACTGTCGCAATGAGTTCCTCTTCAGAAAGGCCCAGTTTTTTGGTAGGAACAACAATCACAAGACTATATAATCTGTGAAAACATTTATGATTAATCCTGTTCATTTTATGGGAACATTTCAGGTTGGCGATGAAATCGATGCGAGTATCCAAGAAGCAACCGAAGCTGTCGATGAATTCCCTCAAGGAAATAATCCTATTCGAGCCAATGGTGATCTAGTAGATAAGCGCAAGCGTTTGAGGTGAGTTGATGTAGAAATTAAAAAATCTTTACTGATCATCATCATCACATTCATTCACAAATTTATTTGAATGCGGTACACTTTTTCAAAGCTGATTTACCAAGAATATATTTATTTAAAATGCATTCCAAAATTATTTTTTTTAACCCAACCCGGGAACCGCAATTCTCAAATAATTTCAATTTAGTAATCACTTTCGTAAGCACGCAAATCAAAGTTCGAATAACAATCTTGTTAAGGTTTTTGGTTACTAGGAGATTTCCATTTTCTCAGACAATTTCAAAGAGCTTTTCAAATTTTCTGTAAAATGTTTATTTTGGGATGAAGAAGAAATTGTCCGCACAGGAGAGATTAAACATTTGCTTGTCAGTCTGTGTCAAAGCTCCACAGTGCCTTAATGCTTGGCATAACAAATAGCAGATAGTCGGAGGGCAGTGTGCATTATGGTTACAATCTGCTGATTTAAAACAAATTTTAAAAAATGCTTATTTTCTTCACTTAAGCTAACATTAAACGGTCCTTGGAAATGGTCTTTGCTCCGACGTCACAGAAAATGTGTCCTTATGCTGTCGGTGCATGGTCATTTTTGTGTCATTGCTAGCTAAAATGACCATTAGACGAATGAACCAAATCTGTCATTGTTGTCCCAAACAATTCAGATTTAAATTTTTTTTTTAAATCAAAACGGGAAATTAATAAAAAAAAATGTTTTTATCCGAACAAAATCAGATGATTGTGTCACAAACTCAGCATACCTTAAATTTCTCTTACCACGTTTACGATGTTTCCGACAAAGTTTACGGCACACATTCGTGTCGGAAAGTTTTTTTTTATAATTTATACGACGTCGGAAACTTTCTGAGGTTTACGATGGTTTTACATGGTTGCATGAAAACCCCTAATAAAAATAAAAATAATTTGTTTCTGCACATTACTCGATTTCGTTATTTGACGAAGAATACCTGCCCTTTTTGCTTGATCTTTGTATTTTTACGGATGTTAAAGGAAGTAGCGTATCACAGAAAGTTCAGAGTGGGAACAGCTAGCACCAGGTTTCAAAAACTAGTCTGTCACTTTGGCAGCTCATTGAAATTGAACAACAACAATACCACCATGAAAAGTGGTCATTTCGAGCAACTATGGCCTGACAGAAATTCCTGCCTTGTCACTGTTGGGACATGGTCTTTGCAAAGAGACACTGGTCATTGCGTCCCATCAACAATGACAGGGCCAATACACGGTTATTGTAATGAGTTTTTGCAAGGACACACAAATTCGTGACATTGTGCTGGCCATTGTGTGGGTTTGCATTGACTGCATTTCACAATGACCATTACACGATATGAAGACTTTAGGACAGATACATACGTCATAATGACTTCAGCTGGACATTGCAATAACCATTAAAAGAACCGTCTAATGCTAGCTTTAGATCCCAGACACGCACAAAACAAGAATTTTACAAAAGAATATTAAAAATTAAACACAATATCACACTTTACACTTTTGTTTAACAAGTCACTGTTTGTTAAACAAAATTCCACTATTTAATAAACAAAACATCATTTCACTGTCAATAAATACTAAATATATGATCACGTTATGGATGCAAAACCCAACAAATTTTAACTGCATTTCAACGGATCATTCTGATACAAAAAAAAAAGGAATATCAAAGCGACAACTCTTTTGGCTCTCACCTTCATAAATATTTTTCTCAAAAGCTTCAACACCAATAAAAAGGCTCTTTTTGTATTGCTTCCAATTGGCAAAGGCAATTCTGTGTGATTTTTGTTTCATTTCACACAAACATGTTGGAGCGAACAAAAATGTTCAAAGATATACAACAACAATTCTTATATGCTAATAAATTTAACTTAGTTTCGTGATGTGTATACTACAGGCACCACTGTTTTGAAAAAAGCTCGCTAATCAGACATGTACTGACAATTCTTTTTGAACAGTGTCTACCCAATATGATGAAGATATTACATGTGTCTTATTACTTGCTCTTTAGGCCAAGTTTTATATTCGTGTAGAATCAAAATCTAGGTTATAGTCTAACATGACATTACATTAGCTGAAATAAGTTGTGTTCACCATTCCAATTATCGGACGGTGTATGTGTCTGTGCGTTTTGAACGTTGAGTACGGGTCTACCACGATATCAAGAAAAAGAAAAAAAAATCTAGAGCAAACAAATCTAGACAGAGGAAATCTAGAATTAAAAAAATCTAGAACGAAAAAAAAATCGAATTCCAAAGAACGACGAGAATGGACACACCTGGGTTTTCTTCAACACTTTGGGCTACAGCAGCAATATTCTCAGTTGCTCTTGAGCCACGTGCACGGGTTTTATTCTTCACATCGCTAACTTGTCCCAAAAGCTCAAATTTGTCCACCAATTTCTGAATTTCGGTCCGAAAATGTGCTTCACGACGCATGATCAAAAAGTTTTTATTAATTTTATTATCAAATGTCAAAAAATTACATCTTCGAAAAGTGACAACTACCGAAATAGCGGGCTATTCAAAATAACACCTCTTATTGGAAACCCCTTTAGAATTTACAAAATCTAGAATCAATATTAATTTTTGAGACAATGGTTACAAATCCCGCGCTCGTATTTTGTCTCAAAATTTAATATTAATTCTAGATTAAGATTACCTTATTCTAAAGCAGAATCAAGTAGTGTAGGGCAATATTAGCCATGTGCCTAGAATGTAAATAGATATGGCAAGTAAATATAATTTAATTAAGTAAGGCACGGTCTCTTAGCACAACGTAAGCAAACAAATTTAATATGCAAGTGATTGAAATATAGGGTATTTAAAAATTGAGAGTAGGTAATTTATTCATTTATCATAAAGAGCTTAACAAATGACATAATTATTGTAATAGAGTAACTAGAGTAACAATTATAATCAACAACAAACATAATCGTAAATCGTAGTGAAAAATCCAACTGAACTCCAAAAAAGGATATAGAAAGTCTAGAATACATTTTTATATTTCTAGATTTATTATTTTATAGATTCCCCTCTCCCTACATTTTTTCTACTTCTAGATTTTAGCTTTCTATATTTTTTTTTATTTAGATTTCGTCCTTTCTAGATTCTGTCGCTCTAGATAACGTAGCCGTCGTGATCCCGTTGAGTACCTTCCAAGTATAACGGATTTTGTTTTTCTGGATTTTTACAGAAACTGCAATTAGGTTTTTTATAAATTTTCAAATGTAATTTATTCACAGTGCTTTCGATTACGTTTTTAAATTTTTGCTCGAAAGCTCATAACAGAAATTGGTTTGACATGTTTTTATAGTAAATCGGTCTTTAACTTCTTCAACCGGCAATAACTTTACGAAATGTCTTTATACTGCGATGGCATTAAAGTTTTAAAGATTGAAGTTGACGGTTACTGTCATATAAGGAGCCGTTCTGTTTAAGCCAATATCTTTTTAGTTTTTATTGATTCAAAATGTTATGAATCAATATTGAAATTAAAAAATAACCACTTTAAGCCAAGTAATTTGATTTTTCTTACATAAATTGCAAATTTGTTTGGGAACAAGGAATTTCTTTGAAAACTGTTAGAATGGTTAAAATATGTAAAGCTTTCTTTATTTCCAGATTTTAGTATATGACGCACAAAATACTGACGGGTCAAATGGTAACGAGTTTGAAATGTATGCCGTGCAGTTTGCATTCAAAAGACCTTGGGTCTTACAGGCATATAGTTAAAATTATTATTATTATTATTATTAAAACAATTTTAATCAAAAAATTAAAATTTTCTGACTCAATATCCTTAAAAATTAAATTATTAATCTTAAATAGTAAGCGTTTTTCCGTAAAATTCTTTTTTTATTCTACACAACTAGGAAGGGTTGTTTTTGCCCAAAAAGCTTGGTATTAACGTACTATTGTGCATTTTATGTATTAAAGCAGTTCTTCGACTTAAATGACAGTAATACCTTTTTAAGCTTCTCATTCCCACGCTCCCTCTGGCACGGCGTTGAAGAATTCACGAGCTGGACTCTTGATGTTCTTTTGCTCTACATGGCCCAGCCATCTTAACTGTTGAATACGATCATAAATCTGACTGTACTGTACAGCACGGATAGCTTATCGTTTCTTGAAATTCCTTCAATAAAATTGAAAAACGCCCAAATAAATACCGCGAAAATTTTACACAAATTACTATCGCATGTCACAAAGATTACTTATAATTTGAAAAATGCAAAATTTGCACAATTAAAGAAAACCTATATAGTCTAATATTTTGTATCTTTAATTAAGGTCTCGTCAAATCGATAACAATATAGAATAGCTAACAGTGCTTGCAACTGTTATTAAAATTTAATTTTACCTTAAGCATCTCCTCAACAAGAACTTAAGTAAAAACAAATAACTTTGTCACAATTATTATTAATTCCTGTATTTTATTATAAAAAAGATGAATAAAAACTATAATCACCAGTCGCCATAAGAATAACGCATAAAAAAAAAGATACAACACCATTTTCAATACGATTTTCACGACTTGTTCCGAGATGATGTACACAAAACACTTATCCACAACCACGAACCACTAGGCACCACCACACCAACCCACGACAGTAAACAAAATACAGCACAGTGTGTACGACTACGAGTAGTGTTAAGACGTAATCAAGCAAATAAGAAATACTGACTTGGGAGCTTGGTGGGGTTAAATAGGCAGACAGGTCTGAGGCTATGAAAGCCAAGATTTTCGGTCAGTCAGTTGTAGTCGACATGCAACAAGTGTCAGGTTGATGGGTGGTGAAAAATATTGGGCTTTTATTTTCATTGAATTCCATTCATTTCGATTTCACTTTTTACTTATTTTTCTGTCCAATTCGGCTGACCATAAGGAAAGCAGTGTGCATTAAACAAAAACTTTGCTAAGAGCCATCCATAATAATCATTAAAGTGCGTTGTTGTTACTTTTATTGAAAGAAAGTTATAAAAAAAAATAATTAGGTCATCATCACTCCATGATTGACGAATTTTAACTGATTTTTGCGAAACCAAAAAGTGGTTAATAATAATTTTCTGCTGGAATATTAAATGAATGAAAAATTCGTTGCGGGTTGTTGTGTATTAATAGCCATATTGATTTTGACCATGTTAAAGCGTCGTGCGAGCAAACGTTTTGTTTTGGTTGAAACTGGAGAGCAAAGTTCCTCCTGGGACTCGACTGTAGACAATAATACTCAAATAATTGTGGATTCAGCTGATAATAATATCAATAACATGAGTGAAGCCGAAATACCTTTGAATTTAGTTGAGCTAGGGAAAGTTGGAGCCCAGAATCCAGCTCTTTTGAATGTACAGCAGACTTCTGGTTCACTCAAGTAAAACATGATCACATTCATATACAGATATTTATTTAAATTACATAATTTAATTATTTTTGTTTAGTTTCCATTTTCAACATTGTAAAATTATTTAAACTTTACTTTTTTTCTTTAAAAAAAAAAAAAAAAAAAAAAACCTAGACCCAGCATGTCTCGTGGAACAGGTCTGGGACTTGAACGCCATCAAGAGCGCGATTTCCTCATTGCTACCACCGAAGAGTTTGTCAAGAGGTTCGGTGGTACCAGAGTTATCAATAAAATTCTCATCGCCAATAATGGAATTGCTGCTGTCAAATGTATGCGTTCAATACGCAGATGGTCGTATGAGATGTTTAAAATCGAGCGTGCAGTTCGTTTTGTTGTAATGGTAAGTGGACTAAGTTCAAACTACAAAGGTCATCTTAGTAAAATCTTTGAAAACAGGTAACCCCAGAAGATCTGAAGGCAAACGCTGAATACATTAAAATGGCCGACCACTATGTGCCAGTGCCTGGCGGATCAAATAACAATAATTATGCAAATGTGGAGTTAATTGTCGACATTGCGCTGAGAACCCAAGTTCAGGTATGTCATTTGAAAACAAACATACGTCATTAAAAATCATCTGATCACGAATACTGTTTGCTTTTTAAGTTTTATTTGACTAACAATATTGAAGTGAGGTGATGTATGAAATAGATTTCAGAATATATATATTTTTTTTTTATTTAACTTAAACAAGGGTTTGGAAGACAAAAAAAAATGCATGTTTCATTTATTTAGTGTTTTAAAATTATGCACAACAGCATTGGTCTTGAGTGAAGCAAATGAGATTTGGAAATGTTTAGCCAACCTTTGCTTAAGTAGTAAATTTTTTTCTTACTATATTAAAGCTAGCTAGTTAAAAAAAAAACCTTTTTTTATTTTCGGACACAAAATTGCTTTACAAGAAAGTTACGTGTAGAACAAAAAAAAAAAAACAGGTAAAAGACTTTACTTACCTACTCGTAATTCTTAGGCCAAGATTACACATGTTAGTCTTGCTTACCTTAGTTACGCACTTACAAGTGTAAACGCGTTTTTTCACACTTACGGAATTCTTACAGCTTACAAACCCCGCAGTGATAAGTTTACAACATACGGGAAGCATTTCTTACTGTCAGTTGACCTATAATGTAAGCCTTCCTGAAAGTTACTTCTGTAAGGCTTACGTAAGTGATAACTTAACTTAAGTATGTAATCTTATCCTTACAGAAGTAAGTTACATGAAAGTTTACTCTATTGATGAACTTCTAGTAAGAATAATTAAAAAATGTGTAAACTTAAAACTGCCATGGGCGTATTGGTGTGAAAGTTTGGGAATTCCTTAGGTGTAAAAAAACGCGTTTACACTTGTAAGTTTACAGATAACATAAGTTGATAAAATTTACTTTAAAATACTAACAGAGCCATTAACGTTTGTAATTTTTGTCAGAAATTGTTTACGTAAATAACTTGCGTAAGTTGAACTTATATAATGTATAATTCTAGCCTTCAGACTGAGTAGAATATGTATAAAGACCTTCGAATTTAATAAAGGATTTCCTATCTTATTTCTCCTGGACATCAATGTCAAAGTTTGGAATATTTTAGACATTTCAGGCATTATTGGTTAGAACTTATCAGATCATTTAAACACGCTTCGAGAATGAAATATAAAAGTCTTAAAGCCACAATCAAATGATATAAATATTTTGTTTCTCCAAAATTGATTTATTTTTGTCCATTTGTCGTTACTTTGAAACAAACTTTTAAAAAAATATTTGAATTAATTTTTTTTTTTAAATTAGGCTGTTTGGGCCGGTTGGGGACATGCTTCAGAGAACCCAAAACTTCCAGAATTACTGCACAAAGAGGGTCTGGTGTTCCTTGGGCCACCTGAGAGAGCTATGTGGGCTCTTGGTGACAAAGTTGCATCGTCAATTGTTGCACAAACTGCTGACATTCCAACACTTCCGTGGTCGGGTTCTGAGCTTAAAGCCCAATACACTGGAAAGAAAATTAAAATCTCTACTGATCTGTTCAATCGTGGTTGTGTGAATAATGTTGAACAGGGACTAGCTGCTGTTGCGAAAATTGGTAAGTTTTATCAATGACACCACCATTCATGAATTGATTTTTTAATATCAGGGACTTTCCTCTTTCAGGCTTTCCTGTCATGATAAAAGCATCTGAAGGTGGTGGAGGCAAAGGTATTCGACGAGCAGATACTGCTGAAGAATTCCCCGCCTTATTCCGTCAAGTTCAGGCTGAAGTTCCTGGTTCGCCAATTTTTGTTATGAAGTTGGCTCGTGGTGCTAGACATTTAGAGGTTCAATTGTTAGCTGATCAATATGGCAATGCCATAAGTTTGTTCGGTCGTGATTGTTCCATACAGCGACGCCACCAAAAGATTATAGAAGAAGCACCTGCAATCGTTGCGTATCCAGAAGTGTTCGAAGACATGGAGAAGGCTGCTGTTCGTTTAGCTAAAATGGTGGGCTACGTAAGCGCAGGGACTGTGGAATACCTGTACGATACTTCGGGTAAATACTTCTTCTTAGAACTGAATCCCAGGTTACAAGTAGAGCATCCTTGTACTGAAATGGTCGCAGATGTCAATTTGCCAGCTTGTCAGTTGCAAGTAAGTTGTGTCCTTGTTTTCAAAGTGAAAATATTATAGTGTAATTATTTTTCTTAAAGATCGGTATGGGTGTTCCATTGTATCGCCTAAAAGACATTCGCCTGCTGTATGGAGAATCTCCTTGGGGAACATCTATTATTGATTTTGAGAATCCTGTTAATAAACCTGTTCCTTTGGGACACGTTATTGCAGCACGTATTACTTCCGAAAACCCTGACGAAGGCTTTAAGCCCAGTTCAGGAACTGTCCAAGAACTTAACTTCCGTTCAAGTAAAAACGTGTGGGGCTATTTCAGTGTTGCTGCATCAGGTGGCTTGCATGAATTCGCTGACTCACAATTTGGACATTGTTTTTCGTGGGGAGAAAATCGCCAACAAGCTAGAGAAAACCTTGTGATAGCTCTTAAAGAACTATCAATTCGTGGTGATTTCCGTACAACTGTAGAGTATTTGATCACATTGCTGGAAACAAATAGTTTCTTAGACAATAGCATTGATACTGCTTGGTTGGATGCTTTGATTGCAGAGCGAGTCCAATCTGAAAAGCCTGATATTCTCTTGGGAGTAATATGTGGAGCTCTTCATATCGCCGATAGACAAATCACCGAAGCTTTCTCTAGTTTCCAGACTTCTCTGGAAAAGGGTCAGATTCAAGCCGCCAATACACTTACAAATGTGATCGACGTTGAGCTCATTAACGATGGTAATCGTTATAAAGTTCAAACTGCCAAAAGTGGCTCAAACACATATTTCCTATTAATGAATAACTCCTTTAAGGAGGTTGAGGTTCACAAGCTTTCCGATGGTGGTATGCTGTTATCTTTTGAAGGATCATCATACACAACTTACATGAAAGAAGAAGTGGATCGTTATCGAATTGTGATTGGAAATCAAACATGTGTATTCGAGAAGGAAAACGATCCTTCGTTGCTTCGAAGCCCTTCTGCAGGAAAACTTATAAATTTGATTGTTGAGGATGGAGCTCATGTTAACAAGGGACAAGCATATGCTGAAATCGAAGTAAGTTATTATAAAAACATCCTTAAAAATAGTTAAGCTAATATATTTTTAATTAAAAAAAAAAAAAAAAAAAAAAAAAATAGGTAATGAAAATGGTAATGACACTTACATCATCAGAAGCGGGAACTGTAACGTTCATCCGTCGTCCAGGAGCTGTGCTGGATGCCGGCATGCTACTTGGGCATTTGGAGCTCGATGATCCATCTCTAGTCACTAAAGCTCAGCCTTTTAAAAGTGGTTTTCCTGTGGCGGAAAATTCTTCAGTTCCAGAAAAACTTAACCGAGTCCACAACAATTACAAAGCCATATTGGAGAATACTCTTGCTGGATATTGCCTGCCAGATCCATATAACGCTCCTCGGCTACGTGAAGTTATCGAAAAATTCATGCAGAGTCTTCGTGATCCGTCTTTGCCTTTGCTTGAACTTCAAGAAGTCATAGCATCAGTTTCCGGGCGTATTCCGATCTCAGTTGAGAAGAAAATTCGAAAACTCATGACATTGTACGAGCGCAATATTACAAGTGTATTAGCACAGTTTCCATCGCAACAAATTGCTAGTGTCATTGATTGTCACGCTGCGACTTTGCAGAAACGTGCCGATCGAGATGTATTTTTCCTAACCACTCAGGGAATTGTTCAACTTGTTCAACGCTATCGAAACGGCATTCGTGGTCGTATGAAAGCTGCAGTCCATGAACTGCTCCGCCAATACTATGAGGTTGAGTCACAATTTCAACATGGTCACTACGACAAGTGTGTTGGACTTATCAGAGAAAGAAACAAAGACGATATGTTAACAGTTGTTAACACAATTTTCTCACACAGCCAAGTTTCGAAAAAGAATCTTCTCGTCACACTATTAATTGATCATTTGTGGGCCAACGAACCTGGTCTCACAGACGAACTGGCAACTACTTTGAGTGAACTTACGTCTCTTCATCGCGCTGAGCATTCTCGTGTTGCTTTGCGATCGAGACAAGTACTTATAGCAGCCCATCAGCCTGCTTATGAACTGCGCCACAATCAAATGGAGTCGATATTCTTGTCGGCCGTTGATATGTATGGACATGATTTCCACCCGGAAAACTTACAGCGATTGATTTTGTCAGAAACATCGATTTTTGATATTTTGCATGACTTCTTTTATCACACAAATCGTGCTGTTTGTAATGCTGCTTTGGAAGTATATGTTCGGAGAGCGTATATATCGTACGATCTTACGTGCTTACAACATTTGGAGCTGTCCGGAGAAGTTCCTTTGGTGCATTTCCAGTTTGTTCTACCAACTGCGCATCCAAATAGGTGAGTTATTTTAAATTAATAGACAGTGTAACAATATTCTTAACAAAATAAATACATTTTAGAATTCAATCACATTTGGCACTGGATGGATTAGAACAGACCCTGTCTCCAGGTGCAACATTCATGAGGACTGGGTGCATGGCGGCATTTGACTCGTTCGAACATTTCGAACAGTATTCAGATGAAATTTTTGATCTTCTTGAAGACTTATCATCTCCAGCCTATGCTAGTGCTAAGGTAATGAAGTTTTATTTTTTTTTTTTTTTTTTTTTTTTTTCAAAAAACTTAAAAATTTTCATCAAATACAATAAAGGTCCTTGAAGCTGTTGATGCAGCAGACTCAGCTTCTGACGGCAGACTCAGCACATCAATCAACGTTTCTTTGTCAGATCCAGTTTCAAGAGCTAATGCCGCAGAAGAAGCTATATCTACAGAACCTATTCATATTTTAAGTGTGGCTGTTCGGGAAATCGGAGAAATGGACGACCTTCAGATGGCTTCAGCTTTTGGAACATTCTGTAAGCTGCACCGAGAGGAGCTGTATCAACGACGTGTGCGCAGAATAACATTTGCCTGTTTGAAAAAGTATTTATTAAACTAATTTTTTTTTTGTTGTGTTTTTAAATTGATAATTTTTGTTTTCTTCTATTATAACAGACGCCAGTTCCCCAAGTTCTTTACCTACCGTTCAAGAGATAATTTCGAAGAAGATCGTATTTACCGACACTTAGAGCCCGCTTGTGCCTTCCAATTGGAGCTAAATCGAATGAGAACATATGACCTGGAAGCCTTACCAACTTCAAACCAAAAAATGCATCTATACTTGGGTAAAGCTAAAGTATCCAAGGGACAAGAAGTTAGCGATTATAGGTTTTTCATTCGTTCTATCATTCGTCACTCTGATCTTATTACTAAGGTTTGATTCTAAACAAAAACAAACAGAAAATAGAAAGGTTATTAAATGCCATGAATTTCTCTCACAGGAAGCTTCATTTGAATATTTGCAAAACGAAGGAGAACGTGTTTTACTCGAAGCAATGGATGAGTTGGAAGTGGCTTTCTCTCATCCACATGCCAAACGTACAGATTGCAATCATATCTTCTTAAATTTCGTTCCAACTGTTATTATGGATCCTGCAAAAATTGAAGAATCCGTTACAAAAATGATCATGCGTTATGGTCCGCGTTTGTGGAAACTTCGAGTCCTTCAAGCTGAACTCAAAATGGTCATTCGCCAAACTCCTCAATTGCCTACGCAAGCTGTTCGTCTTTGTATTGCCAATGATTCTGGTTATTTCTTAGATATATCAATGTACACGGAAGTAACAGATCCCGAAAGTGGCATCGTAAGTTTCTTTAAGAACAATCAGAAAAAGAAATATATTTAAAGTAAAATCTTTTGTTTTAGATAAAATTCTCAGCATATGGAGACAAACAAGGCTCTCTAAATGGACACCCTATTTCGACGCCATACATGACAAAGGACTTCTTGCAACAAAAACGTTTCCAAGCTCAATCAAATGGCACAACATACGCATACGATATTCCTGATATGTTCCGCCAAATGACTGAAAAACAATGGAAAGATTTCTCAAGAGCTCGACCCACTGTTGAAATTAGAATTCCAGATAAGATTTTGTTGGAATGCGTTGAGTTGGTGTTGGACGGAGACAATCTTGTTGAAATGAAGCGACTTCCTGGAGAAAACAATGTAAGTATTGCTCTTTCTCTTTATTGATGATAAATAAACAAATAATATCTTATTCCAACTCTAACTAGTGTGGCATGGTAGCATGGAGAATTATTCTAGCCACCCCAGAGTACCCGAACGGAAGAGAAATTATTGTGATTGCCAACGACCTGACATTCTTTATTGGCTCTTTTGGTATTCAAGAAGATATTTTATTCCACAAAGCATCCCAATTAGCTCGAGAAAGAAAAGTTCCAAGGGTAAGAATGATTCATAATTTAGAAGGTCATCCTAATCATTAATGTGCAAATGCAATTGATATCGGTTCTTAGATTTATATATCAGTGAATAGTGGTGCTAGAATCGGCCTCGCTGAAGAAGTCAAATCGATGTTCAAGGTGGCATGGGAAGACCCAGAAGAACCAGATAAGGGCTTCAAGTATTTGTACCTGAGTACCGAAGATTACAGCAAGATTGCAAGCCTTAACTCGGTACGTGCCATTCTCATAGAAGACGAGGGAGAGCCGCGTTACAAAATAACCGATATTATTGGTAAAGACGATGGCCTAGGTGTGGAAAACTTGAGATACGCCGGTTTAATTGCTGGTGAAACATCACAAGCTTACGAAGAGATTGTTACGATTTCTATGGTTACATGTCGAACTATCGGAATCGGTTCATATTTGGTGCGTTTGGGACAGCGTGTAATTCAGATTGAAAACTCACACATCATCCTTACTGGGTATGCCGCTTTGAATAAGGTGAGGAAGATATATAAGCTAGACGTTTGTAATTATTTTAAAGCCAATCTTGTTGTTGTTTTAGTTACTTGGGCGTAAAGTGTATGCATCAAATAATCAACTTGGAGGTGTTCAAATTATGTACAACAATGGTGTATCGCATAAGACTGAGGGTATGACAATTACAAACCATAACTGAATGATTGTTTATGAAATATTTTAAATTGCAGCTATTGACTTGGATGGTGTTAACACTATTCTGACATGGCTTTCATACATTCCTGCATATATTGGCTGTGATTTGCCTATTGTTTTGGCCAATGACCCAATAAACCGACCTATTGGATTCATGCCTACTAAATCTCCCTACGATCCTCGGTGGATGCTTGCTGGTCGAGTTAACCCTGGTAAGAGTGAAGGACCACTAAACTTTTATACGTTGAGAATTATAAATTTTACTCATTAGCCAATATGAACGAATGGGAGACTGGATTCTTTGATAGAGGTTCATGGGCAGAAATAATGGAGGCATGGGCGAAAACTGTTGTCACTGGGAGAGCTCGTCTCGGTGGTGTACCAGTAGGTGTTATTGCTGTCGAAACGAGAACTGTTGAAGTTGAAATGCCAGCCGATCCTGCCAATTTAGACTCAGAAGCCAAAGTAAGTGATGAAAGGACATGAAACATTGTTATTAAATATATTTTTTGTCTTAAGACATTACAACAAGCTGGCCAAGTTTGGTATCCTGATTCGTCGTACAAAACTGCTCAAGCTATTAAAGATTTCGGCCGAGAAGAACTTCCTCTTTTGATTTTTGCCAATTGGAGAGGTTTCTCTGGAGGCATGAAGGATATGTATGAACAGATTGTAAAGTTCGGTGCGTACATAGTCGATGGATTGAGGGAATATAAACACCCTGTTCTAATTTACCTGCCACCTAATGCCGAACTCCGTGGAGGAGCTTGGGCCGTTCTAGATTCTCTTATTAATCCAAGATACATGGAGACATATGCCGATCCAGAAGCGAGAGCTGGTGTCTTGGAACCCGAAGGCATTGTTGAAATTAAGTACAAAGAAAAAGATCTTATAAAAACAATTCAACGATTGGACGCTACCGTTATTTCGGTATGTTTATTATTCCATAATTCAAATATTTTCAAATCTCTCAAACTTGTCTTTATTCTTAGCTCCAAAAACAACTGGCACAAGTAGCAGGTGATACGTTAAAAACTCATGACATTGAAGAGAAGATCAAGTCCCGAATGAATTTGCTTATACACGTGTACCACACTGTTGCGGTTCATTTTGCCGATTTGCATGACACTCCTGAACGAATGTTGGAAAAGCAATGTATAAATGAAATTGTTCCTTGGAGAGAATCCCGTGCATGGTTATATTGGCGTCTGCGACGCTTATTGTTGGAAGATACAATGACAAAACAGATTCTTAAAGCACAAGACAATTTGTCTGTTGGCCAAGCGAAGCAAATGCTTCGAAGATGGTTGGTTGAAGAAAAGGGAGCAACAGAGGTTTGTTTTTGTTTTTTTAAATAATTTTTTTTATTGCTGTTTGGTTAAATTTTTTCGAAATTTAATTTCTATTTTAGGCATACGTTTGGGATAGCAATGAAGAAATGGTCCGATGGTATACGGAGCAAAAGAAATCGGAGTCGACTGTATCGAGAAATATAAACGCTGTTAAACAGGATGCAATTATTTCAAAAATTCAAAGCCTTCTACAGGTTTGTTCTTTAGTTGGTTTTCATGTTTCTTTTTTTTTGTAAACTGTTTTGTTTTAACGTTTTAGGAGTGCCCGGAGGTAACACTAGATGCCGTTGTTGGTCTTTGTCAAAACCTTTCCCCCGTTAATCGTGGTGTAGTTGTTCGAACACTAGCGCAGCTGGAACTTAAAGAAAACGAGTCGAATCCTCAAGTATGACCGGTTTACAAATATCGTGATTAAACTCATGCACCATATTATACATAACTGATTCCATCATCAAAACAAATCAAAAATGAGTATAAGAAAACAAAAAAACTGTACATAAAACAGGGCCCACGCTTGCGAACCTCATCAAAATCTATTTTTTTAAGAATTAGTTTAACGCCTGATTCACAATCTCGCATCACGAGACCGATAGCGAGGCTGTAAAATCTCACATATTTTATAAAAATGTTTTCAAACTCGATTTATCGTGACTTGTGTATCAGGCACAACATTTAGTTGAACTAAATGAATAATTTGTTATACATTTAAAATGTAACCCGTCGCACGTTCAATGAATTATTTTTAAACAAATTTGCATTATTTCAAAAAAAAAAAAAAAAAAAAAAATAAGTTTGTTGCAGATTATTATTATTTATAAGGCGAGTCATAATATTGTAAATTATTAAATTTAGATTCACCAATTCGATGAATCGATTTTTTACAATGTATATCTTTTTTGTAATAAATTTGTATTAATGGATACAGAATGTAAAAATAAAATGAATGAGTTAGTTATAATGATTCTTATGTTAAATTTTTGAAATGGTGAAGTTTATAATTTTATCAAACAATGAAGGACTTTATATTTTTGTGGAAACTGCTAATTTCTGGCTTTTTTCAAGCCCTGAGCTTGAGCTGAAGAATATTTGTAATACTCATCACAGCTCCAGGAGGTTATGAAGTGTGATTCGGATAAGATGGATTAAGAAATCAATCTTATGGGGTTCTACCGTTGGAAAAGATGCTCTAGTAACCCAATTGAGGTGGGAGGGATATTTTGTTATTGAATTAAAATTATTAAAAAAAAACGGCAACACACAACATGATGGTTTTCTGTGTTAATTTATTTTTAAATAAAACAGTTTTTGAAAAATGAACTCTCGAACTAGAGGTATGTAATCGTTCTTCACGTTTTTCAAATTATTATTGATTTTAATATCAATTAGCCCAGTAAGAATGAACACAAAATTGTCAAAGAAAGGAACAAAATTGTATAGGTCTGAAATTTGGTATACAGGTTGGTACGGAAGTGGTTTACAATATAAAAAACATCCTCAACTATCCCATGACCACTACGTCAGTTATAATGGTTCAAAGGTAAACAAAAATGAGGTTTTCGCTTATATTCACTTATATTTCAAAAACAGTGAGCTTTAGACAAACAAAATGTTGTACAAACTTATAGATTAGTTAATTTTACATAAAATTGCCAAAAAAAAGTTTCGCATACCATTTACCATTTAGAAGTTATATCACTTCAAACTTCAAAGTCGTTTATGGTACCCAAAAGTATGCAATTTTTTTGAATGGTGCTTTACTAACAAATTTTATATAAAACGTGCTTGTATCTCGCATGCATTTTATAATTGAGAACATTTTGCACATAAACATCATAAGTGAATATAAGCGAAAACACCATTTTTTACCTTTGAACCCCTATAACTGACGTAGCGGTCATGGGATAGTTGGGGATGTTTCTCAGATTGTAAAACACTTCTGAACCAACCTATATACCAAATTTCAGCACTGTACACATTTTTTCCTTGATAAAAGCTATTCTTGCTGGGCTTCAATTCTTTCATCAAATCTTACTTCTTTTTAAAAACATAATAAAATTTTCTGCATATATCATCATTTCGTACTATGTATGTAAATTTTTATTTTGTTTTATAAAAAGTTCCATTACTTCTTAATATCTTGAAAAATAAAAGTTCTAGAACCATCTGGTTTTCGGTCCTGGGAGGTAGAACATGATTTTATGAGCTGGATTTAAACAATTCTAGGGTTATTTATTTACTAATGGTTTTCATGCAATGTCTTTAACTTTCCAACCACTTAAAATTGGTGTTCCATGCTACTCGTATATTTCCGAGGACAGCCTGGAGAATCAACTATTAAGCACTGATTTCTGTAGTTTACTATGGTTTTCCAATGTTGCATGAATACCCGTTTTTAATACATACATTCCCCCAATATGACGATTTAGTTCACCATAACAATAATTCTCATCCCTAGATCAAATCTTTGTTAAATATATCTCTAGGGAAATAACCAGCACCAAAAAATATGCAATTAAGAACAGTGGCTCTCAAATGCAAGTGGATCAAATATAATAAACGATAAGCGACACACTCACACAGTGCGAGACGCGGAGAACTCAATTTCTCAAGATCCTTGTATATATAACCTATAGAGTACTATGAAGAAGCAGCTTTGTGTTGGAGGATTCTGCCGCTTGAGATCACTGTGCCTACGCCAGTATTTTTTTCAATTATGACCACTTCGCTCTATTCTTTATTCCCTTCTATCTGCCCCCCTCCTCAACCATATTATGTCGAAACACAGTTGTAGGGTTCTGACACACCTTGGCGCACCAATCGATCCATGTTTCTGTAGTACAAGGTCGAGATAGTTGTAATGTCAAAATATGGTGTTGAAGTTGAAGTGTAATGTTAACTTTTTGCGAAATTATTTCAACTTTTGGTCTTTACACAGGATAATAGTCTTTTTTGAAGGTGTTTTTAATTTAAAGCAAATTAAATGTTTTAACAAAGAGTTAATTCATACAAAGAATACGTAGGTACAGTTTAAAATCCATGCAGTTCTGTTGAAGTGCAGTACCGCCTAGCACTGTGCTGCCTCAACTTGCATGAAAAGCGACGTTAAAGTTAGACATTCTCGACATTTTTGAATAAATATACAATTGAAGTTATGTTACGTTTTCATTACCCGGACGCCACACATCATGCCAGCTACTACGGGCAAGACACTTGCAATTTGCAATATACTCACATTTTCCACTCACACAGACAATCTTCCAGCCAAATGGAACACAGAGATAGGTATCTGACAATTAATACATGTATAGTAAACTTGTTTTTGCCAGAAGCTGGAATGTGTGGCGTCAGGGTTAGGACAAAAGCTGTAACTTCGTACCAAATTTCAAATTCGACTCCATTTCCCATACAAAATCGAAATTCAAATTTTTTTTATTTGGACGAAATTGAGGTTGCAAATTATGTCAAAAGTGAAAACAAATCAAACGCAGCAACATTGAAAACAATTGAATAGAAATTTTCAAAAATGTCAATTTGGAAACAAAATCCAAGTCAACGGCAAAAGTAAACAAAACAAAATGCAAGCCAACGACAGAATTAAATAAGATAAGAAAGAATGGTGGTAAAAAAGAAAAAAAAAAAAGAAGGAAGAAAACTTGGTGCGCAAACCTAGATGAAAACACTTCAACGCATATTTCCAAATTACCTTATTTCGGCCCTAATGAAAACATAGTAGTAACCATAATGACAATATTATTTGACCATATTGAAGAAGGGAACTCAAGCTTTCGTACAGTTTAACTTTTAATTCGATCAATCAATTAATGCTAAATTGAATTGTATACTATTATGGCTATTCGTGTGGCACGCTACTAAGTTTACAGCACAGAAATACAAAAAAAACTCAAAATATAATGCACACCGGCAGATTTGAAGCCTATAAACAAAATGGGAGATCCACACTTTGGTCGCTATAGTCTGTTTTGTATGTCTGTAGTTGATAAATAGTGTAGACACCGGTAAAAATTACAACTCTATAACGTACGAATAGACACTCCCATCATTGGTTTGCACCTTAAAATTACAACTGAAAAGAAAACTAAAAGAATGACGTCACGCACAAGAGCATCACAGCAGCTGCTGTTGTAGGCCTTCCTTTGTAGTTACTTGACCGTGGTGGTGGTGGTAGTAAAATGTATTTCAGAACTCTGCCAGATGCCAGATTCGTGGAAAAGTAAAATCGAACGAATTTGGAGGAAGACCACAGAAAAAATATAAACCAAATTATTAATTATTGTACATAGTTTTATTTAAAAGAAAATTAAATTAAAGTAGTTTAAAGTATTGTTCGCGGTTCGCGTTTTTTTAAATATCGTTTGTATTAAATTTTCAGTCTCCTGCGGTGCATAAAGTGTATATCAGGTTACCCAATCTTCCCGTTTACAACAAAAAAAGAAAAAAAAAAAGTGCACAATGGATATCTCGGTGGAGGAAGGAAAAGATAAGCTAATAAAAAAAAAACGCCATCACATATTGAAGAAGATAAAAAAACATCTGGGAATTGTTCGTCGCGACTCTCACACCTGCTCCAGTCAAAACAATTTACCGCCCTTGCAATTTCACACAGTGCATGGCGATAATATAAGAATTTCCCGTGATGGAACACTAGCAAGAAGATTTGAAAGTTTCTGTCGTGCATTAACATTTAGTGCAAGACCAGTTCGCATCAATGAACGAATATGTGTTCGTTTTTCAGAAATCTCCAATAACTGGAATGGGGGTATTCGTTTTGGATTTACAAGCAATGATCCAGCTTCGTTGGAAAATTCATTACCCAAGTACGCCTGTCCAGATCTAACGAATCGTCCTGGTTTTTGGGCAAAAGCTCTTCATGAACAATACTGCCAGTTAGATAACATCTTGCATTACCATGTTAATTCGGCAGGTGATGTTATGTATGGTATAAATGGAGAAGAAAAAGGAATTATTCTGTCAGGAATTGATGTGCGCGGATTGCTTTGGACAATAATCGACATCTATGGCAACTGCACTGCAATTGAACTTTTAGATGCACGGTTATTTAGTCAACAACAATCATCGCCAAATAGTTTTCCAAGCCAAATATCGCATTCAAATAATTCCGTCGATAATATAGTGACGCCCTTGCAATCTCTTGGTATTTTGGATAATGAAGCAAACCTTCCACAATTGCAATACTTTGTCAATAATCGATTAGCGCCATTACCTTTCCACGCAACAAAGGGTCGAAATGTAAGACTTTCACCTGACCACCTTATCGCAACCCGTACAGACAACGATTTTTGTCAAGGATATGTTTTCACTTCTAGACCAATTCAAGCTGACGAAAAGATAGTAATACAAATATTAAAAACTGACCATACCTACGTGGGAGCTCTGGCATTGGGCTTGACATCATGCGATCCGGCTACTTTGAATCAATATGATTTTCCAGATGATTCTAATTTTTTATTGGACAGACCTGAATATTGGGTTGTAAATAAGGACATCGCACTACCGTGCAATAAAGGTGATGAAATTTCGGTTTGTGTATCATCGAAAGGAGTAGTTACGATTAGTAAAAACTGTGGAACACCAGTAATTTTAATGCATGTTGACCATCGCCTACGACTTTGGGCATTTTTTGATGTTTATGGTTCAACTCAGAAGGTTCGTGTCTTTCGACAAATTTTTCAAAATACTTCCAGACCGAAATTTCCTTTGCAAGTTAATGCAGCACTAGCTACACATCGCACGAAAACAAGCTCAGATTCTATAAACACATTGGTATCACATTCATCTAGTTCTATTAATCATCCTCTTTCGTCCTCAGCTTCGACTGCGTCAGTAAATGTTAATGCATTGTTACACTCATCGCACCACATGCTTGGTAGCACGGAGGCATCCATCAATTCTGGAACACTTGCAGGCAATCTTTCGCTTCCAAAACTTGCTCATGTATATTTACCTTCGTCAAGTGATACATATCAAGTTCAACCAGATCAAAACATTTTGGTAGTTAATCTACCACCAACCACATCACAAGCAACCGAATTTGTTTTAAGGAACGATGGAACAAAAAAACTACATCATCAGACAACGTCAACATACTCAAGTAGCCCCAATGTGTTCACATACACCAATAATAATCAATGCACCACAGAGCCAAATCTATTGTCAGGAACAGGAAGTAAGAACAGCAACACAACTTCCAAACAAAATCTTGAGGAAAAAAGAGTGGACAAGGAATTAACTGTTTCGGAATGTACAATTTGCTATGAAAAGAACATTGATTCTGTCCTATATGTGTGTGGGCATATGTGCATGTGTTATGAATGTGCGATTGAACAGTGGCGAGGAGCAGGTGGCGGACAATGCCCACTATGTCGGGCTGTCATCCGAGATGTTATCCGCACCTATACTACATGATAAATGTTAACTACTGCTTCTGTATAGTATTTTTTTTTATTTTATTCTGCCAATATATTTAAAATTTAAATATAATATTATATTAATATAGAAACACATTAAGAGAAACACAAGACACCTTATACACCAATTACTCAAAAATTCCTTAAATTATGTTAAAAAGGATACATAGCACGCCTAAGAATAATGTTTAACCGCAAAAGCCGCAAAAAAAAAACAATTTATTTTGTTACGTAATGAAAATATATTTCTGCAGGAGAAATGCAGAAGACCAAAAAAAAAAAAACCACGTCCAATAAGCAAGATTACTCCAAGGATGCCGATAATAATGTGTCAGCGGAGGTTGACTAAACTACGGAAACTTATACGCATGAAGGAAATCTTCAAACGTAGCTCCAGAAATGCCAACTATTCCTGCCAAAAGTGTTTGAAGCTATTCAAGAAATGCTTTCGAATGCTCGATAAGTCCAAATATACACCGGGGAGCAACCCCAAAAATTTCCAAGTCAAGATGCCCTTAGCCTAACATCACTATCGTTGGATGTGATGTATAGGCTTTCGTTTGCCATGTGTGCCGATTGAATGATGGCGTAAGGCTAGTCTATTATCCTGCATCAGCGTCATCAAATGGAATAGGATGAAGGAAACGGAAAGCATTTGTCCATAGTATCAATTCTAAGATTCAACACAGCCATTCAAGCGTGAACTCTTTAACAACCAGACACTACAGTGACAAGAGAATACCGGACATTAAAGTGCATCATAGTACGCAGGACGCACTCGGGCGTGAAGGCGAACCTACAAATGTGTGATCTGCAATCGAGTATGCAAGGGAACATCAAGATGAGGTATGTGAGTGAGTTCGTTTTAGACTCTTCGAAGTGATTTTAGTTTACTATACCTATATTCGAACCAATGCTCATGCATCATCACAAACTGGGCAAGCATATCAAAAAAGTGCACAATAATGAAGCCAAGAACAAATAATCATACATCAACGTCAACAAATTATACATTACATACTTATTTATTCAGAATTTGCAGCTGATGGTCTGAGCAGTCTGTAAACTCTTGAGAACTTTCTCTTTTAGCTTTTTGACGCTTCTTTAGGATATCCTTCCTTATACTAGAGAAAATATTATCGTTTTAAGATTATTGTAAATACCTAAGTTGAGATGGTTTTCCATAGTCAAAATTATTTTGGGATAAGGCGGTGCAAAGATAAAAGTTATTCAAAAGACGTACATACAAACATACATACATATATTTTGTTTATGTAATTTTAAGATTTTAATGCTGAACGAATAAATGCAAAACAATGACTATTTTTTATACTTTTAAATGAGTTTTTTTTATTTTTGTTTTAAATTTTTTTCGCTTTGCTGTTTATGTAATATGCATTTATATTAAGAATTTTTATTTCGTCATCAAAAGGATTTGCATAATGTGATAGTTTATTTTGACAAATTTTGGCAACCGCAAGATCTCATCAATTTTTCCGGAGCGTCTTGTAACCAATATTCTGCAATTTGTATCTAAGACAATGAGATAACGGAACTACATGTGCAATAGGTGAGATAGTTTTCTTGTTTTTAGTATGAATGTTTTGTATCTAAGCGAATTCTTTACCTAAGATACAAGACCCAAAGGATGCGATGGCTGCACTGGAGATAGTGGCTTAAGCATCAGAGCGACGGTAGCCTACTAAATAGCAGCGGAAACAGATCTTGGACCTATTAATTGTACATGACTTACTTACTATTAAATAGTTTATCAATTTGCTTTTTTAAATATTTCAATGTTATTTTTTGGAAAAGTTTATAAATAGGTACCAACTCGTACAAAAACAATAATACATAATAATAAAAATGCAGTTAAAATTTAATGTGTATTTTCTTTGCTAGCTTCATTTGCAATGATTTTGTTTTTACCAATTTTGAGACTCATTTCGAGAAAAAAAAAATACACGGCAACAAAATGCATTTGTAAGATGGTGGCTCCTCAGCAGCTGAAATAACTTTTTAAAAGTTCCAACTGAAACAAAAGCTCACCCCTAAGCACAAGAGTTCTTAATTTGAATCTAGGTGCTATCAGCAGTGGTGCAGTTCGGGAGGTGAGAGCTTTAGTAAAGTTTGAATTGACAATACAAAATTCTTAATGCTCTACGCGAAAAGAATATACTTACAAAATTCCTTCTTTGTTCGTTGAGCCCTGAGTCTTCCTGTATTCGCCGGAAATCCGTTGAAAAACCACAACATGCTCTAACGACACAAAGCTTTGTTTTCTTTAGGTTCAAGGGTGGTTCAAGAGTTAACCCACCGATTTCGGTGGATTAAATAAAGTTAATCCACGGATCAAGAATTTTATTTTTATGTACGAAGCACCAGTTGTACAATAGTGGTTCAGCACTGAACCTCGTTTTTAAATACTTGATCCTTGGGTCAAATTTATTTAATCCACCGAAATTGGTGGGTTAGCTCTTGAACCCACCGTTTTAACGGGTCAGTTGTACAACAGTGGTTTATCCTTGGATAATTTGAAGGAAATGCAAATTGATGCATTTATTTTAGTAAAAATAAATTGAAATTAAAAAAAAATATAGCAAAACAAAAACTTTTGATGTTGTTCTGGCAAATAGACAATCAGCAGCGCTAACGTATTTTTTGAGAAGCCCCGAGTTTTTTTTTTTGTTGTCGAGGCAACTTTGGTACGTTTCAAGGAACAAAGCTTATGTTCCTTGAATAAATATTAGCTTTGTTTGTTGAACTTTACCCAGGGTCGCCCCAGGTTTTCCCATTCTCAAAAAACGCATTAGGGCTGCTGATTGTATATTTTTCACAACGCACAAAACAAAAGTTTCTATTTTGCTTAATTTGTTTGATTTGTTTTTACTTTCATCAAAATAAATGCATTCACTGGCATTTCTTTTACTTTTTTTTCGAAAAAAAAGACATGAAAAATCAAATACAGAAGATAAACACACAAGAAATACTTGACAGCAAAATTCACGAGTTGTGGCTACCCCAAGGGCGACTTCAAAGCTCAACAAACAAAACTAAAGCTAACTTATGATGGGGTTGTCTAGAGAACTTGGGTACATTTCAAAGAACAAAGCTTTTGTTATTTGAACGATACATAGGTTCGACAACACCCAAAGTTTAAAAAAAAACTTCATAGAGTTGTCAAAATTAAGTCAAAAATCCATTTAGTGCTATTTTGTGTTTGTCATTACAAATAATTGCATTCAGAACACTGAGATCTCATTTTTCTGAACAAACCTATCATTTTGTTCTTTTGATTTTTGCATCAGCTGTCCTGTAAACTGCCTGAGTGATGTCACTTTAATAAATTCGTTTACAAAAAATATTCTTAAAAGAAAAATTTTAAATTAATAAACAAAACTATTTTCTAATGCATCTTCACATAAAATCAGACGATGTTTAATTGATTAAATTGATAAATTTCTCATAAAAAGCTAGTTTCAAGAAAAGCATACATTAGCGCATAATAAAACAAAAACTTAAAAAACAAAGAATTGTGTCTACCTTCCTACAACAAAAAAGGCCACTAACCAGACATACCACGACCACGAAACGTCAAGTTACCATATTAGGTAAACCTATTCAAGTGAAACCAATTCGATTGTGTTAATTGATTCCCTTTCCCAGTGCAAAGAAGCTAATCACATGGCCAAGGTAATATCGCAAGAAACCTTTGACGACGTGGTGAAGGAGAATATTGTCGATTTTTCAATGAGTCCAGACGAAGCCAAAGAGGAGACAATTAAGCAGTTTGAAGCTCAAGTAAATGCAGTTAACAAAAAAATGAGTCATCTTATAATATTAAAATGTTATTGTTTTTTGTCTTGTCCATAGGGAATCAATTTGGCCAATATAATCAAAGATTTGTCCATCAATAAAGAAACAGGTGTTCCCATACTCAATGAAGCCATTGATAATCTCAAAACACACATTGGTGAAAAATCCACCGACACAAAGCAACTTCTTGACTATTTGAGTGTCGTCGACGATGAATGCAAAAAGGTAGGTGTCAATAAAAATGTATGTTTTTTTAATTATTGCGTAGGGAGTTGCATATTGAGAAAACTTGCTGACTTCCGGCTTCCACTGTTTATCTTAAAACTATAGTCAATCCCACATCGAGTTTTGGCTGGGAAAAATGGTGCCCATGATATTATCATCACACTGCTCGAACAAGAACTCTCTTCGCCCAGTCCGAATGAAGAAATTCTCAACAAATGTGTAGCGGCAGCAATATCGTTAACCAATAAACAACCGGATCTCTTCGATGCCGAAGCACTAGCAATGGTTATGAAACTCCTTAGCACCAATCCGAAAGATGATCTGTTAAGGTTAACCCTTCAGTGGCTGGGAAGAGCATGCATAATGCATGAAACAAATCGACAAAACATTATGAATGCCGACATCATGAAGCATCTGAAGCCTTTGGTGCACGTGAAAAATCCGAATGTAATGAAAGAAGTATGTGCTGTGCTAAGATATTTGGTCTTGGACGATGATATTCGTGTTGAGTTTGGCAAGGCTCACGAGCATGCACGTTTAATAGCTGCAGGAGCAGTTGTTGACCTGTGCAAGCGTTTATCAGGTACCTGTGTCTTTTCTTGTTCTTAAGTCGTGATAATAATTTTTTAAACTACAACTAAACACTTGCAGAATTCGATGACATAACCGTACTAGCCGACATGATTTTGACCATTGGAACTTTGGCTGTGCGCAATGAATTCTGTGTTGTCATTGAGGAAGCTGGTGGCCTTAAATTGGTTCTAGATATCATGGTGAGAAAACAGATTTTTTTTTAATTCTCCTATGAAGGAGTATACTAAGCTTTAGATTATGGATGAAATATTTATTGCTTCATACATACTATATACTATCACACTCAGTTAATTACTTAAATAGCATTTGGTAGCGTTAAAAGTAAGTTCCCATAGCTTTAAGATCATTAAACGCCGTCACAGAAGCAACCCCGTTTTTTAGTAATTTGCGCGCACTCAAGGAATTGTCAATATCCTTCTCATGAATTAAAGCGTTTCGGAGAATTTGATAGGAGATAAAAGGATATACCGATGCAAATTGGTTTTAAATGTTTGCAAGTCGTACTGGGAGAGAAAAACAGAGCCAGAGTGAAGCATCTGACATTCTTGTAATGCTCCTCAAAAATTAAACTAGCTGTACTTAACTATACGTCCGAAATTCGATTCGAGCGTAAATTGATGGACATTCCAAGCGGCGCAACAAGCTTTGGGCAAATGTATGCCTTGTAGATTGTAGCCAAATTAGATGGGGACAAATATTTCCCAGGAAACTAAACATTTCGCGGAATTTTTGGCAACGTCAAATAAGTGTGCGTTATACAGAAGGTGTTTTGAAATAGACAAATCTAAAATCGATTTCCTTAATGAAAGAACAATTCATGTATAGTAACAGGGGGTAGGCTATGCTTTAATGATAGAAGACAGGATGGAGTTTAAATTCCACATCGCTGATGATTCCCCATTGGACGATACAAGATCGCCAAGATCGTAATTTAATGAGGTTATCATACTCAACCGTGCCAGTTCGCCATCTGGCGAATACGATTTGAGAATATATGAAAAACATAAGGTTCTCTCCTCAGCAAATCAATTCAATGAATTAGAAGTTTTTTTTTAAATAAAGTTGATAAAGAAGCACCCAAAGCAAACATATGTCTTATCTTACAAGACTAGGACCATACTTTTACTGCTTATCTAAAAATGTATTTTCAAAGACAAAAGTTAGTGTTTTCCGTGGTGGCTGTATAGATTTCATATAATAATATGTATTGTGGCAATGGTACAGTGGATGAAGTGCTTGTTTGCTAACCTTAGAGTTGTGGGTTCGAACCCCAGCCTGGGCAGCAATTTTTCAATATTCCCCCAGCTTCAACTAGACGCCGCGCCGGCCGCCCGTGGGATTTTCGTGAGATAAATATCACCTTATTCTCAATCCATTGCGCCAACAAAAAATCTTTCCTATCTTTTTAGTCCTTCTAACTAATGCGCGCAGTTTGCATTCAAAAGACCTTATTATTATTATTATTAATGTGAGTCAAATTACATTTTGATCTTGACGGTCTGATATTATCCAAGAAAAAACTCGTCGTCAGTTTAAACTTTAAACTTAGAAATAAGTTTGAAAAAGAAAATAAATAATTGTATCAAAAATTCTCAGAGCAAGAACAAAGATGCCTTAAAACTAAACAGAGAAGGTTTAAAACTACTGCGTGCCTTAGCTGGTAATGATACAACAAAAGCTCATATCATTCAACAAGGTGCAGCTCCAATTATAAAAGATCTCCTTCAAACTAACATGGTAAGCAATTCAAAACACTTCCAATTTTCAACTCTTGCTTTTATATACATAATAACATTTCAGAATAATGAAGCTATAGCTGCAGCCGCTCTAGCATGTATTTCCACATTAACATTAAGAGTAAAAGATAACAGTACTGCATTTTTTGAGACTGGCATTGCCGAACCCATTGTTGAAACCTTACGATTGCATCCAAAAAATAAGATGGTTCAGGTAATTTAATTTCTATTTACATTTCAAAAAAAAAAAAAAAAAAATGTTATCCAATTTATTTGACCTAAAAGAGAAACGGAGCATGGGCCATTCGAAACATGGTTTGTAGATCCCGTGACCAATGTGATAGCTTCCTTTCGTATGGTGCTGAGGACCTCCTTAATGCTGCCATGGCTGAACATCCCTCAGTCATTCAAGACATCAAAGCAGCTCTACGCGATTTGAACTGTAAGGTTGACTTAAAAGAAGAATTTACCGGCAAAGCAGAAAAAATTATATCAAAACATTTATAAATTTATAAACTGTATTAGATTTACTAACAAATAAAATTTTAAAAAAATATCTTAAAACTTAAAAAACTGCTTAGATTCGAAAAAAAAACTTATCTTAGCAGCACGCAAGAAACTAAACTAAAAATCAAAAAAAAAAAAAAAAACTGCAGATATTAATATTTTAATTAACTTAAGAAATAATATACTATTGTAATATTTTTATATGCTATTAAACAATAAATTGAAAACTTGCAACACTACTCAGATATTTTATGACAACATTAATTCTTTCAATCACCTTACAAAAAAACACACAGTTTTCAGGAAGTTTCACAAAAAAATGTGTTTAACTTTTGTTAAGAAATTTGTCAATGCCTTCAGATCCAGCTGATGGAAATTTTCGTAGTTTTCCAGATTTCAATCGATTACTTAAGCTTTGGGATGGTAGCTTTTTATTGATGACTCCTCTTTGTTTATCTTCTTCTTCAATAAGCTTCTGTGTGCCACCAAAACCATTGTATGTCAAGCCAGGTTTTAATGAGGATGACATTCCACCGGGTGGAATCATTAGGCGGGGTTTTTTGAATATCGTATACTATCAAAATAAATGAAATGAACAACATATTTTTCTATTGAATATATGGATAATTTTTAAACATGCATTAACAAATATATGAATATGAAGGCAAGATAAAGATTGTTTAACATCAAAATAAGACCGGTTTCCGAGGCTAACTTTATTTAAAAAATGGAGGGTGGCAATAGTTGTTCGAAATCCCGCCTGGATATTTCAGTGGGATTTTCGTGAAGAAAATATCACCTTCATCTCAATAAACTGTATTAACAAAATTTCTTTTCTGTCTTTCTGTTCCTTCTAACGAAGTAGTTTTTGTTTTTAGTGGACTTTATTGAATTGAAATTCTAAATAAAAGTTTAGTGACCTTTAGCCTAAATGCGTTTCGCCCAGGTACAATATTTGGGCTCATCAGTTAGATGCTGTTGTACCCTTCTAAGACGCAAAATTTTGGTCGATGATTACCGACATTAGATAAAATTACAGCATGAATACACTGTGAATTCTATTTTTAGGGGAATTTGTTTGAATTCATGCAGCTAAAACTATACATATATAAATATATACATATATACACCCGTGGTCTAGCCGAAGTTAACGAAGTAGTTTTTGTTTTTAGTGGACTTTATTGAATTGAAATTCAAAATTCCTTCTAACTATTGCCGTGCAGTTTTTTTTATTTAAAAGGCCAAAGGTCTTACAACAACCACCTGGGCCATTGACTAAGAACCGGCCTGGCTGGCGAAGAGTAATTAAGGTCTTACAGGCATCAACGCTGAGCAAGACAGTTGCGTTAGCGGTAGGTACTTAATACTAGATTAGAGTTATAATTCATTTATCCTGCGAATCGGGCTTCCCACAGCACACAAAAGTTTGACATTCGAAAAAATAATCGAAATGCTGCATGGGAGCAAACATCAAAAGAAGCAAATTGTCTGGAAAGTGCTATTATATTCTTTCGAAGCCTACCTACCCTCTGTTCGTATTTCAGAACAACCAAAATGGCTTAAACGGTACACAAATCAATTTATAAGTTAGCGAGGAGAACAGACAAAATAAAAGGCACGACTGGGTCGAATGTACATGCTCTGTGAGTGCAAAAGCACGATGTTAACAAATTTTTCGAGCAATAACAACTACTCTTTGTTATATAAAATAAGCAAAGAAGTGTAAATGTTTTATTTAAGAAAAGTTTATGTCCCGCATTTTGAGCATATTGACAGTGTGGTAATTTTGCCAGTTTTTTCGTTATACTAAGTAACAAACTTTAATTAAGTCGTTTATAAACAGAAGTCCGTTACTTGTATTTTAAGCAAAAACTTAAGAACGCAGTTATAAATTAAATACTCACAAAAAATACCCACAAAGTGAATGTAATTTGTAAAATAATTTTTGAAAAATTTGGTTAAAAATAAAAAAAAATGTTGGTTTAACTAACGTTAAGAAACCTTTCATATTAAAAATGCATAGATGCCTTTTTTTGGGTGCTACGAAACATAATATAGCTAAGCATGTCTAAACCATTTCGTTAATATCGTTTTCCTCGTATGGAAAGTTTAATGAAACCTTTAAAACAGATTTACATTAAGAAAAGTTTGCAGAAAAAATTGCAATGCCATTTTATAGGAAATTCTGAAGAACTGAAAGTTTGAGTGAATTCGATCAAGTCGTTGCCAACTTATGGCCATTTGAAAAAAACCGTTTGAACCCCATTTTCGTTATGACTGTTTAAGCCACGAACAAAAAACTGCTGTTTTACCAAAAATACCTCAGGGTTGTTAAATTTTGAATTTTATCAAAATCTTTAGACCTGTTAATTGAAAGGTACAAGTTTGACCAGGGCTAAATCGAAATAAATCAAAAACCCCGACAACCGTTATTTCTTAAACTGCTATATAGGGCGTAGCATGGCGTGAACAAGTGCACACCCGCACAGACAAAGCTTCTATGTCATCGTAATTTTTTTTTCTGCACGAAATCAATGCTTGCCCCATAGAGCAAGTAAAAAGGAACCAGTGGGACAAAACGATAAATGATGTTGTAAAATTGGTATTTGATATTTTTTTGCATTCCATGGATTTCACATTTCGAGGAAGCACTCATCCTGGAAACCAAGGGAACAGACGAAATCGCTATTGCTCAATTTTCACGTAGTATGTATTCTATTTACAAACCCCAGTTTTGCTTATTTGAAGTTCTATTTTCGGAATTAACTGGATTCGCTAGATAGAAATTTGTGTAGCCCGCAGTGGCTTCTGGTTTTTATAGTCATATCCGAATAAAAAGTCTAAAGTATGGAAATAAGGAAATGGTGAGTAAAACAAGGGTGGTATGGGTGTGATACTCACAATTTCCTAATCATTCACAACTCAAACAATAAGTATGCCCAAAAAATAAAGAAGCAAGGAATAAAATTATTTGTGATAGCGTGATACAAAGATGCTAAGTATCAATCGAAATGAAAATAAACTTACCTTTTCCGACAGATCACTGTTATAATTCAGTTCTTTATTGATTGCGTTTTCACGATTTTCACCTCTCAACGCACCCAACTTTAACATGCTAAATGGAATCGCACTCGATTTAATATTGAAGTATGGAGAGTCTGAATCTTCGATGTTTTTTTTCTCAATCTACAAAAAATAAAAAAATATTATTCAAAACCTATTCCAAAACAGAAGGATCTTAATCTTACAGTTGGAGATAAACTCAGCCGCTTAGTTTCTTTCTGAAGAGCCACAACTCTGCTGGGGTTCACATTATTTGAAGTTGACGGAAAATCATATGAGTATGAATTTGACTTGCTTAGTTTTTCTTTTTCTGATTCAAGTTCATTTAACTGGAAATATATATAAATCAAAACATTTGTTCCTGTTGAATATTTTGTTAAAGTTTAAAATCTTAAAATAACGTGCAATGTTGGTTCTACTTAATTTGATTAATCAATTCAAGTTATTATGCAGCGATGAAGTTCTACGTTTGCGGCTTCGTCACAGCTGCAACTGCTTTAAAACATTCTCTTATTCATCACTAAAATTGCTTTGAAACTTAGTCGAGAAATATAAAACACACTTAAAATTAAAGACAATAATTATACCGTCTAGAACGGGTTTCCCATGTTGGTGACCTTTTTGTTTTTGTGGGCTTGTTGATCAAAGTGAAACAATCCAATATCAACTAAATGTATTTTTAGCTCAATATTTATTATTAATGATTAAAAAATAAATTCGATTGTTCAATTTAAAATGAAAATTGCCGCAATCTACAAACAAAATTAAATATGTTTGTTTTCTTCCTTGAATAATAGTGACCACTTTGTCATGAAACAGATCAGAACGCTTCAAAGCAATCCAGCTGATTATAATTATCGTGGGGATTCCCAAAAGATATTTTTCTCGGAATAACTTATTTATTATTATTTTAATCTATAAAAATACTTGTTCAAGCAATTCGAATTCTCAGTTTCTTTTCGCAATGCTAACCGTGTGCTACTTAGCGATTTTTGCGGCGGCGGCGTTTGCTTTAGCAGCAGCACCTCCTCCACCCGTACAAGTTTCTACATCTTTGGGTGACATAAGCGGTGTAAAACTAAAATCACGTTTAGGTGAAGAATTCTTTGCTTTCCGTGGCATCCGATATGCCAAGCAACCGATCGGTGAATTACGGTTTAAGAACCCTCAACCTGTGGATACATGGAAACCAACAATACTTGATGCTACAGAAGACGGGCCAATGTGCCCTCAGAGTCCAGCAGGTTCGACTGATAATTCTGAAGACTGTTTGCGTTTGAACGTCTATTCTAAAGACTTGTCTGTCAATGCTTCAAAGCCAGTTATTGTATTTATTCATGCTGGAGCATTTTACGGTTCGTCCGGGCAGAGCAAGAATAATGCTGGTCCTCAGCTTCTAATGGATCGTGATATTGTGTTGGTAACAATCAACTACCGGTTGGGTACGCTTGGTTTTCTTGCAACAGGTACTTCTGACGCACCTGGGAATGCTGGACTTAAAGATCAAGTACTAGCTCTAAAATGGGTTCAAGATCATATTCGAAACTTTGGAGGTGATGCCGATTCGGTTACTTTAATGGGCTACAGTGCAGGGGGTATGAGTATTGGCCTGCACATGGTCTCACCAATGTCAAAGGGTCTGTTCCATAGAGCCATTGCAATGAGTGGATCACCACTTTTCTTAGACTCATACAAAGACGACCAATTGGATCTAGCGAAGAAACAAGCAAAACTACTCAAGTGTCCTAAAGCCACCGATGATGATATAAAAAACATAGTCAAGTGCCTAAGAGAGGTGTTTTTAAAAAAAATTTCCAAGATTCCTTTTTAACTTGTTTTCTTTTCAGACTCCATTCGAGGAATTCATTAAAACATTTGACAACATGTTTGAGATCGGATACCATCCTATGATGAACTGGAGACCAGTTATTGAAAAGGACTTTGGACAGGAAAGGTTTCTCACAGCAGATCCTGTGGCAGCATTCGAAGAGGGAAAATTCCAAAAGACTCCATTAATTATTGGCATGACAAAGGACGAGTTTGCTCGTATTGCTTATTGTAGTTTAAATAATCTTCTCAATTGTTCTTGTTAAAACAAAAACCTTTATTTTTATTGAAGATAACTTAAAAGACGAAAAAATAACCCAGCAAATTAATGAAGACTGGGAAGGAATCGCACCAATTATGTTGCATTATGAAAAAAATGCGACAGCTTTTGAAGGAGTCAGCGAATTTCTGAAAAACATATACCAAATTGAAATTCCGATTAAGACTAATTCTACTCCATTTGAACCGTTTGCTAAAGTAAGTTTAATTTCAAAGTTAACATTGAGAAAATGTCTTGAAAACCCTTTTCTCTGTTTAATTTTTTAAGCTTTACAGCGATGCAATAATCGGGTTTCCAGTACATAGAATGGTAAATCTGACGGAAAAATATATGCCAGTGTATTACTATTGTTTCTCATACAAAGGACGTTTTAGTGATTTTAAATATCCTGAGGATTCTGCATATGGTAATATGATGTTATAACAATAAAATTTGTATTTATTTAACTTTTGAACAATTTTAGGAGCCGTGCATCACGATGATTTATTGTATCTTTTCCATGTTCCTCGCTTAGCTCCACTATTTTCAAAAACAGACCCTGAACATAAAATTGTTGAAAGGCTAACAAGAATGTGGACACAATTTGCAAAGACTGGGTAAGTGAAAGTTCGATTTGGTTTTTTTAACAAGCCTCTGAAGAAAATTTATTGGTTTTAGAAATCCCAATAATCCCAATGATGAATATCTCAAAAACTTGAATTGGAAGCCTTTTGATTCAGACAAAGAAAATTATCTAGATATCGGAGATGAATTAGTTGGGAATACTCAACTGTTTGTCAGACGCTTCTCTTTGTGGGAGATACTTTTAAATGAGATAAAAGAAAAACAAGATAAATCAATAAAATAATAAATGTCATATTAATGCTTTGTTTTTTAATGTGAAGACCATTTCTCACACCCATCCACTTATATGTCGAGTGTGATAGCCGCTTACGTTTAAGACATTCAAGTTTGTTGCGGTCGTAGTACCCCGTGGCGTAGTGGTTAGTGTGTCGGACTGCTACGCCGAAGGTTCAGAGTTCGATCCCTGACGTTGCCACCTTAAGTATTTTTTCCGGGGTACTGCCTCTTGCGAGGAAGTGACAAATCCTCCAAGAGTAATTAATGTCGTGGAAAGTGCTTCTCTTTTAGCCGTTCGGATTCGGCGGTAAATTGTAGGTCCCTTCCATTCCTGCAGAATATCAACGCACACACAGGAGTGGTTGAGAGTGTAAGTCACAGGCCCCGGCCCCGCTTGGAGCTGTTGTGCCAACAATTTATTTATTTTTATTTTTAAGTTTGTTGCGGTCTCTTAACTCTATTCAAGCAGATAGCCAATTGATGTAATGCAAAGGTTTCCTTAAAAAAAAGCTAAGAAATCAATGATAGTCTTTTCAAAGACCCTGCATACCTAGTCCTAAAATGGTCATGTGGATGAGTACTGTACAGCGGTAGTAAAGACCGATCGAAACTCTGATCTGGTGGCGAGTGCTATTCAAAAAGATAAGCTGTTGATAAGAAGTGAATCATATCTCAGCAAGGTAGGTTTTAAGCGATCATGTATGACAATTGGTGCAGATTACTCTCCTCGTATGTTTACGAGGAGAGTATAGTCAAACAAGCAGAGAACAGCCAAATAAAATGTGTCTGTCCTCTCAAGAGCATTATTACCTGATAAAACCGTGGAACTACACAAACTGAAGCTCAGCACGGACGGTCTATTCAGTATCACATCCAACCTTAAGACTTTTTTGATGCCCAGTAATCTGAATGAAATACACTCTAAGGAAGATACATTATAACCTGCTAAAAAAAAAAAAAACAACCAAATCCAGAAATTGTAAGTCTTACTGCTTCAACTTCACGCATCGAATTACTTTCCAATGGAGGGTTATGAATCTGTAGGAGTGGATTCCGGCTATTAAATCAGTTTATATAGCTTAAATTTAAAGCCAAGCTGTCGGTAGGTAGAAAGTATTGTACCTGACTAATTTAAACCACCAAAACAAGTCCATGTCTTCTGTATACAGGTATATATACAACTGGCATACATTAATAGTAACATACCTTTTGGTTTAAGCTGTAGTTTTCACTCTCCAACTGAGACAAGCGTTCTTCTCGTTTCCTAAAGATCAAATTAAAAAGCAAAAACTATTTATAAAATCTGTAATATCGTAATATTCATCTTGAAACTTACTTTCTCAGATCAGTTTCTCTGCGTAGATCGTTTTGTACAACTTTAAGGACATTTCTCAAATCTGTTCTTCTACTTTCGCATGTTCGGAGCTCTCTAAAATTCAAACCATATTTTATTTTTGAAGAGCACTACAAAAATAAAATAAATGTCTCACCTCTTCAAAGCAGAGACCCATACAGCCAATGTCGTTGGGTTACTTTCTTCTTTGAGTAGCTTCTCGGCGTCTTGTGTAGTTGAGGCCAAGATTGATGAAACATTTTCCATCATTGTTATTTGATCCTTCAAGCTTTTCACTTCCTTTCTCAAGGATTCGGATTCACTTGCTTGTTGTCTTACCATTTTAAGCTTGAAAAATAAATTTATTTTACATGAACTACCTATGATAATTATAAGAATAATTTACCTGTTCCACATAAGACACAATAATAAAATCATTCTTTTGGATTTTCTGCTCCAAGGCCGAGATAGTCTTCCTAAACCCAATAAATCATCTTATATCAAATTTTTTACACTACCAAATTCAAACTTACATGCACTTTTTCTGTGTAGCTTTGAGACTTTTAACTTGTTCCTCGGCTTTTCGGAGGTCTTTTTCGGTAACTTGGACCTTAAGATTTGCATTGTCTAGTTTTTCTTGGAGAGATCCAACGTCTATAGCACTAGTGTCTAAATTTGCTAAATTGAAATACACGCGGTGGACGTTTGCTTCTGTACATTTGTTACGACATTGGGGACAAGATTTCGACCTGGAGATAATGCAATGAGTTAAATAAAACCAAAAATTCTAATTTGTTAATATTGTCTGTGTTATACCTTTCCAACCATTGGCAAAGGCACGAATAGTGAAACATATGACCACATTTAGTAACATAGACATCATCAGTTTGAGAAAATAATTCAGCGCATATCACACAATTAAGATTTAACATTGTTATTTTATTGATTGTGTTTTATGAATTGGACAAATTATAATAAACAAAATGATAAAATCAGAAGCGCCGCCAAAATGCGGTTGCAATTTCCAAAACCCAAAGGAAAATAAAAACGTCAACAAACAACAACAAATCAAATTTGTTTTTGAGTGCGGCGATTCTCGATTGAAATATAAAAACAAGAAAACGAGACTCGTTTACTGCAAAAACACAATGACAATACCCAAAAAAGCGTACGCATACGCAATGCGCATGTCCTTTCAAAATAGATCCATGGATCAACTGTATTTAATCCGTGGCAACCGGTGGGTTAACTCTTAAACCACCTCCTAAGCTTTAATTATGCAAGCACCAACTTCCTCGGTTAGTTTTTAAAATTTGATGACATAAAATATAAAACTTGAAAATTATAGTACGTTTTCATTAGGACCGAATTAACCCAGACGCCACACATGCCAGCTACTGGCAATACACCTGCAATATACTCACATTTTACAATCGGACAAATAATTTTCCAGCCAACTGTAACACAGATAGGTATCTGACAATGAATACATGTAGTAACTTGCTTGCCAGTAGCTGCATGTCTGGCGTCAGGGTAAGGTTTTTTTTTGAAATTTGCTAAAAAAGTGTTTTCATATAGGTTTGCGCATTTGGTTTGACATATCTATCTTCCTTCTTTTTCTTTTTTACAACCTTTTCATTTTTTCCTCTTGTTTTGTTTTGTTTACTTTTGCCGTTGCCTTTGATTTTGTTTCCAAATGGACATTTTAGAAAATATCTGTTTAATTGCTTTCAATTTAGCTATTGCGTTTGATTTCTTTTTCACATGATTTGCAAACCTCAATTTCGTTCAAATAAAAAATTTCGAAATTTGATTTTGTATGGGAAATGAATTCAAATTTGGAAATTTGCCACGAAATTACATCTTTTGCCCTAATAAAAATGTAGTGTAATGAGGAATCGCACTTCAAAAAAATAGAATTAGAAATGTCATTTTGTCGATATTATATTTGACACAATATGAATTTTTATATCATAATATTTGTGTTTGTGACAACTCATAGTATTAAAAAAATTACACTTTTATCTGAACGTAATTGCAGCACCATAATATTATTATATTTTCTACTGCAAAGCAGCCAACAACGTAAATACAATCTCTGGAGATGGCGTTTGACTGTGTTGCCATCTAGTGTGTCAACACTTCGCTTCTAATAGCTTTATTCAATACAATTTGAAGATAGCAGCGTCGTCTTGTATCCACTGATGCAACCATTAATATAATTCATATTAAAAGTTCTATAATTTGTATAGCAAAGTCAGTAGACCCACTGATCTCTTTTATAATAGTGATCAGTATGTGGAACAGACTTGTTAATAAACACATCACAAAATCAAACAGGCCTGCAGAAAATGCAACAAATTGAATTTGAATTTTGAACTTTGGTTTTAAACAGCAAACAGCTGTTAGTTGCTATGTCAAAAACATGAGTGGGTATTTGCAAAATATACAACAATTTGCTAAAACGCGCCACCAATTTCTTTTAGCTGGTTTATCAAATCAATTTCCAGAATCCACAATGAGAAAGAATGTAATTCCTTCAAAAAACACTCAATTTCTTCATTATACATTCAACCTCCATTACAGTTTCTTGCAGCAAAGCCTCTAACGCCTCAAGAATCTGGAAAATTCATCGTACAAAATGCAAAATACATACAAATCCATCAAACGGGAATTGATAAATTGTCTGATTTAATAATCAAAGGCATTCAATCGAAAAAAATTGATGTTAGCAATTTCTCACAACATGAACTCCATCCAAAGGAAAGCGATCCACATGCTGCCGATTGGGTGTTAGTTATTGATACTCTGAACTTTTGTTTCTGGACGCCAAGTAAGTTGTGGAATACACTATACACCAGTTGGAAAAGTAATCCAGATGAATAATATGTGCTTTCAGCTAACTATACCAAGTACAAAGTAAATGGATACACTGGCTATTTCGCCCTTTGTGCGGCCATCAATCGTGCTATGGAGGAGGGGATCCCTATAACCGACCCGCATTATTATTCGAAGATTGACGAAGACACTATGGCCCACATTTTGAGGTCAGACGATGGCGATACATGTATCCCCCTGCTAAAGAATCGTGTAGATTGTCTACAAGAAGTGGGCAAGATTTTGATTACTGTTTATGATGGAAAGTTCGAAAACATGATCAAGAAATCAAAGAAGTCTGCGGAGATGTTGCTCGAGTTGATTGTTGGAGAGTTCATTTGCTTCCGCGACACAGCCATGTTTAAAGGAAAGCTAGTAGCCCTGTACAAAAGGGCACAAATTCTGGTTGGGGACATTTGGTCTTGTTTTCGGGGTAAAGGACTTGGAGAGTTCTATGACGTGGAAAAGATTACAATGTTTGCCGACTATCGTGTACCTCAAGTATTGGTTCACTTCGGAGCTTTGGAATACACCGACGAACTGATAGAAGTGCTAAAGAAGGATACAATTCTTGAAAGCGGTGACCGTATGGAAGTTGAGATAAGAGGGGCTTCAATATACATCGTAGAGAGAGTCAAAGAATCGGTATTAATAGATCTGGAGAGACACCACCCAGACTTATCAAAAGATAACGTAAATTCCATCCTCATTGACCAATTCCTATGGGATTACAGACGTCAACATGCTGAAGAACTGGAGGCTATTCCATTCCATAAAGTTATAAGCATTTACTACTGAACCTGAATAAAATTTGAGCAAAATATTTTTTTTTTATAAAAAGTTTGTTTTTTTATTCATGGTCACACAATACAATACACAGCTTATAGTTTGACTGGTTTTGGGTTGCCGGCACGGCTAGCTAAACGCTCTTCGTAGCGTTTCTTGGCTTCCACACCTGATAAGTTGCCTTTGCGGGAAAACTTTTGGTTGGTCAAGAACTTTTGATCCATCTGGAATAGCGGAAGAGTTTATTGCCACTTCTTAACTTTGTTTTAAGATTTATTTAGAATACTTACACCCAAGGTAGATTCATGACGGTTACGGGTTGGCCTCTTGATACCGTTGCGATGAGCCTTGCGGTTTTGGTTGTGATTTGTGTGATTCTTTGACTTGGCCATTTTGTTATTCTACCAAAAACCCTGTAGGAATGTTAAAAACGGTTTAGTTAGAACTGCACTTTATTTTATTCGAATTCACATTTTGTATTGCTAATATTAAAATTATTTATGATTGAATAAGAATTTAGAGATTTAATTTATTATTTTTGGAAAAACATCAACTTACGTTTTTGACAGGTAAGCGGAAAAAGAAGGAAAGAATAATTTCGAAATTGTCAAGCTGTCAGATTTGAGATTCTTCGAATTTCGGGTTGGTTTGGAAAATCGCAGTTTCGAATAGAGTAGGGTTTTCGAAGAGCTTTCAGCACTGCCATCCTTAAAAATTTATTTCAGAAAATGAGCATCAATTTTCATTTATTTAATAAATCAATAGTCGGGAGCTCATTTTACAAGAGAACCGCATAATTTGTCCAACAAAGAACTTCATAAAAGGTTTTTATGGCAGAGGTTTTCTCAAAACCACTTGTAACCTGCCAATCTGTTTAGCATAAACCGTACCTAAAATGCAATAACCACACACATTTACCATGGCATTGTTTTTGTAATTTTTCGTTTAAATAACGTATAATAATATTTGTAACTTCCGTTCACTCAAAGCTGTATTTGAACAAATCAAGCTCATCAAATTCATTTTATACCGATAAAAAAATCATGCTGCGTGTTGTAGTGCAGTTTAACAGTTGAAGTCTGGTTTTGATTAAATTTTGGTGCAGTGCATGGAACATATTATAAAACTCCTTAAAAAGGTAGGAGATATTTTAAATTGAGTCTTCCTTCCAACACTACTTCTACAAGTCAACTTTCTGCCTACTGGTAAAAAAATCGGCTTGAAAGTTACCCGGCTAGCATTGTATATGAAATCTATAGTAGTCTGGGGAACGAGTAAGAGATAACGGGGTTTGGAGACACATAGATGTCGCTGATAATTATCACATATACCTTTCCACCTACATTTTCTTTCCAAAACGAGAAATTTGAAAAAAAGGTTTGGAGGCTCACGGTGTCGCCACAGTCGACCCTGCTATCCATATTACTATAGATTTCATATACAATGCCGGCTAGTAACCAGAGTTTGTATGTGTGAGTGGAAAACATGAGTGCATTATTGCAAATTCCTGACCAAAAACTTGCACGTCTGGCTCCTCTGGGCAAGCGAAATGATTTATCACATCAACATCGGCGCTATAGTTGCTCCTGTCATGTACATTTCTGTATACTTATGTAATAAGTCACATATGGGCCTATTATATATGGATAATTGCCAAAATAAGAGATCGCGATGCTTAGTAATTTCATGGAACATTTTATTTTAGTTCTGAACGTCGTCGATGGCGGCGCTAGTTGTCTTATCTACTTTACATCAAATGTCTTCTATTGTTGTTTTTGCTTCCCATAGCAGTTTAGACAAAAACCACTAAAATTACTTTCCAATCAAAGCTTGTGAACGTCGTCCATAGATTATGGTAGGCAGCTAGCAGTCCATATATTTATAATAGGTCAATGATAACTGGGCTTGAAATCATTTGGAAATCAATAAAACTGGTTTTTATTTGAGTTTGCTGATTTCGTCGGGCAACTGATGGACACCTTTCATCTTCTTCTGTCTTAATTTTATCCGCCTAAAACTCTTCTTTTTTTTCCAAATGGCAAATTAATAAATCAGCCAGTTAATTGTGTTATATTTCTAAAAAAGCGGAAATGTTTAAAAATAATTTAGTAGATGAAGACCGATTTAATAACGTCCAAAATGAAATAAAGGTAGACAGTTTAGATAATGACGCAAAAACAGAAATATTAAAAATATGCAAAGAATTTCAGAATATATTTCACTTAGAGGGAGAAACACTAACTAAAAATAATTTTTATGAACAAAAGATAACAACTATAGATAAAACACCAGTGTACGTAAAAAATTACAGACTGCCTCATGCGAATTTGAAAGAGATAAAAGATCAAGTTGAAAAGTTATTGGATGAAGATATAATTGAGCCATCTACTAGTCCGTATAACTCACCGTTGTTAATAGTACCAAAGAAAAGCGCAAATGGAAATAAAAAATGGAGATTAGTGGTAGATTTTAGGTCTTTGAACAAAAAAGTAGTTGAAGATAAATTTCCATTAACTCGTTTAGAAGATGTACTAGACAAGCTAGGAAAAGCAAAATATTTTTCAACATTGGATATGACAAGTTCATTTCACCAAATTCCATTGCATCCGAAATCCAGACCTCTTACAGCTTTTTCAACAGATAATGGACATTTTCAATTCAAAAGATTGCCTTTTGGATTGAAGATTTCAACAAATAGCTTTCAGAGAATGTTAACAATTGCACTTAGTGGGTTACAAGCATCTGCATTTTTATATGTTGATGACATAATTGTATTTGGCTCAAATCTCAAGGAACACAATAATAACCTAATAGAAGTTTTTAAAAGATTGCGTAAATATAATTTAAAACTAAACCCAAGTAAATGTAATTTCCTCCGTCCGGAAGTAGTATATCTTGGACATTTAATAACTGCAGAAGGGGTCACCACAGACCCAAGTAAATACAAAGTTATAAATGAATACCCAAAACCGGATAATGTAGATGAGGTTCGAAGATTCGTAGCTTTCTGTAACTATTATAGACGTTTTATACAAAATTTTGCCGACATAGCAAAACCATTAAATGAATTGTTAAAGAAAAATAAAATTTTTAGTTGGACAGAACGTTGTCAAATTGCTTTTGAAAGCTTAAAAAAGAAATTAATGTCCCCACCAATCCTGCGTTACCCAAACTTTGAAAAACCATTCATATTGACAACAGATGCTTCAAATTATGCACTAGGAGCTATACTTTCACAAGGGGAGGTAGGAAATGATAAGCCCATTGCATATGCAAGTAAAGCATTAAACAAACACGAGCTAAATAAATCAGTTATAGAGAAAGAGTTACTTGGTATTCATTGGGGAATCAATCATTTTAGGCCATATCTGTATGGAAGAAGATTTATAGTATATACCGATCACAGACCTTTAGTTAGTTTATTTACACATAAGAACCCTTCATCTAGATTAACTAGAATTAGAGTAGATTTAATGGATTATGATTTTGATATAGTTTTTAAACAAGGAAAAATGAACACAAATGCTGATGCATTGTCCAGAATGAAGTTGAATTCAGAAGAGTTAATAGAAATGATACCACAACAAAGAGTTAACGTTCTAACCAGAGCAATGGAGTTGAGAAAGAAAAAAGTAAACACTAGTGAGAAAGAAAAATATCCGGAAATTATGCCCCCAGAGGAGACTGTACACCTCCACATATGGGAATGCATATCTATATCAGACACTAGAAATATTAAGAAGTTGCAACTTGAAAATATAAAGAATTTAATGGGGACCCATAAAGAAACAATATATGCAGTTAAAAATAGAATACATGTTGGATACAATGATAATTCTCTATCAGAGTTAAAATTGATTTTGAAGAAATTGTTATCTTATACAAAGCATGAAAAGATAGAAAAGCTAGCGCTAGCAAATAATAATGATATTTTTAAAACAATATCAGTGCATAAATTTAAAGAAGTATTTAATGAACTGCAAAAGAATAAGAAAGAAAATTGTCTAGACATAATATTATACAATCCACCTAAAAGAATAGAGCATGCAGAAGAAATGAAGAATTTAATACATAAGTATCATGATGATAAATTAGGAGGGCACAATGGAATACGAAGATGTATAGCAAAGCTTAAACAAAAATATGTATGGAAAAATATGAATAAGATGGTTAGAAACTATATAAACAATTGTAAAATCTGTAATGAAGTTAAAATCACTAAATATACTAAAGAACGATTCACGATGACAGAAACACCAAATACATCATTTGAAGTAATAACAGTAGATACAGTAGGCCCACTTAGACCATCAAATGGATACAGGTATATTCTCACCATTCAATGTGAACTAACAAAGTTCATAGAAGCATTTCCATTAGTCACAAAAGATGCGATTTCAGTATCAAAAACTATTGTAGAAAAATTTATTTTGAAATATGGTTGTTTTAGAAAATTAAAATCAGACAAGGGCACAGAATTCACTAACGAACTATTAGTAAATATCTGTAAATTACTAAAAATAGAAAAAACCACGTCTACTCCTTTTCACCATGAAACTTTAGGCTCAGTAGAAAGAAATCATAGAATTCTAAATGATTATTTAATGACTACAGACGGAAAAGATAACTGGGAAGAACTACTACCTTACTACACATACACATACAATACGACACCACACAGTACTACAAATTATTCACCATTTGAATTAGTATATGGAAAACTATGTGCTCTACCTTGTGAAATCATTAAAAACAAAGAAAGTATTTATAACATTGATAATTATGTGAATGAATTCAAAATGAAGTTGCAATATGCACATAATAGAGCTAAAGAAAGTTTAGAACAAAATAAAAATAAAATACACAGAAACCAATCTAATGTAATAACATCAAATTTTAAAATAGGAGATTATGTATATTTGAAAGTAGGAAATAAAAAAAAGTTAGATAAACCTTTTAAAGGGCCATACAAGATTATTGCTCAAAATGGTCCAAATAGTATAATAAGTATTGAAAATGTAAATAAAGAAGTGCACAATAACAATTTAATAAGAGCAAGAAATATGTAAAATATAGTATCAAAAATAATTTTCTCATTCTTAAAGAAAAAAGAAAATAATTTTTTTTTAAAGGGTGAGGGTGTTGTGTATATACATACATGCACTTAACGTGGATACACTGACCTACATTTGAACAAAACTTGTGAATGGTCAGTTATCACACAATCAATTTTTGTTTTGAATAATCATTTTTCGTTGTGCACAAAATGATTCATTAATTCTAAATAGAACAATAAATTAATGCACCTACACCTGAATGTGTCGCGGTGGCTAAGGGCATCGAATTGCATTTGGGTGGATTGAGCTGAACGTTCATTCTGTTCAAGTTGAATTCGAATCTTTGTCGTCATTCGGGCCATCATTTGTGGGTCAATAATATAATAGCATATTGAGAACCAAAATCAAAATAAGAGTGGGGATGAATCCAACTATTTGTAAGATAGATTTAAGTATAAATAGCCTAGTCATTTGTAAATAAAAGTTAGTCTTAAACCAACAACTTTGGACTCTTATATTTTCGGGTGAAGACCTTAGAAATACTAATCGTGCATTTTGATGCTCGGATTAAAGCGGCTGAAGAGCTCAGAATTACACTAAACTATAGGGCAACGTTAAACACTACACTACACACTACTAGCTTTTTTTCAGAAAATGAGAGATGTATTTAAATTAATTTAAAACAATATAAACGAAAAAAAAAAATACAAATCCACAAAATATTCAAAAATATCACACAGTTTGACTGGCAAAATGAAAACAACTCCTCAAACTGCATTTTCCTTGAAAACAAAATCTGCTTATGGTTTCTGTACGATATAAGTAAAGTTTTCAAACACCTTAAAATTTAACTTGGCCATCTATGTAAGAGATAAGGAATAAAACAAGAATTCTTATAGTGTATGTTCGAAAATTTTTTTCGGGGATGATTAATATAATAATCACTGTTTTTTTGCTAAATTCAAATACAATCTTATTTTAAATGGTTCAATATTGAAAATAATTATGTATTTACTGGGCTTCTGACTCATTTTTAAATCAAAATCACACAATACGTATAAGAGCCATCTATGTTTGATTGTGCGCATTACAAAATTCGAACAATTATACTTACCACACCAAATAAATTCATTTATTCAACACCAAGTTTCGATACCCAAGCCCACATCCACCATCTTGGCGCATTGTGAAAAATTTTCTCCTGCACATCTTATTCGCAATTCTTTGACAATACAAAGTGATTTTAGTTTGTGTTTTCTGTAATAATTAAATAACAAAAAAATATTTAAATGCATGTTATGCATTTAACATCATATTATTAATATTGGAACATAAAAGAATCATCCCCACACTTTGCCACTGTCCTGTAATCCATTAAAATTTGTAATTGAAGAAAAATGGGCGACATAGTAGAGACTCGCCAAAATGAATTGAAAACAAAAAAAATCTGTCGCTTTTGCCTGACCCAAAACGCGTCAGAGTTGTCGAACATCTATTCAAGGGAAAATCGAATGAAGACTCCACAAACTGCACCATTGCCCCTACAGGTGATGGCCTGTGTATCCATCGAGGTAAATATAATTTGTTTTATAAATAAAATAAAATGCATGTTAGCTACTATACAATAATTTATTGTTTCGTAAGTTAATGTATTTTGTAATGTTTACTGGAGTAGAGGGTCTTCGAAAAACCAATTTACTTTTTAATTTGTGAGACAAAACTAGCAAACGAAATGACAAGGGTTCGTTTCTGAATAAAAATTGTATTGGATGGAGATTCCAAGAAGCACCGCTGTCCGCTGCTGCCGCCAAAATAAGATGAAAAAAGCGTAAGCGAAGGAGACAGTCGGTATAATGGGCTGTTGTATTTGGTGGGTTCGAATGTGGGATAGGTATTTAAATTTAAATTATTTTATATTTTGCTGAAATGAAGTTACTTAACACTTCTACTTCTTATATAATTCAACATTATATTTTTGACAATGCAAATAGCTTTAATAAAATGTAGCTCAGTTTGGTTTATTGTGAGCTCTTCGTCCAAAACATTTTTTTTGTGGGAAGATAATTTAAGTACATTAGGTAGCCATACAGCTTCATTGCTTCGCACTCACGCTCGTCATCTTAACATACCTACACGTTTCGCAGCTCCTTATGGATTTAACAGCCATCCGGACCATCTTCTGAACCTGTGGAGATATGAGATTGGACTTTTCCTTTTTTAATGTCGTCCCAAAATTATATCTCAAGGTAAGATGCTAAGAGAGTGGCAGGGCAAGTAGGTTAGAAAGTTTTAGGTAAACGTCAGCTTTTCTTTTCCTCCAATTTTCAAGTACCGTGGACTTTAGACTCTGAATTGATTTAACAAGTTTTGATTTTATTTTAACAGTTGAAGTTGACATTGCTTTTATTGCTGCCCGGCTGCTTTGTTATATGTAGGTACAGGGTGTCCCTTGATTCGGCATGATTCTTGAGTGTACCCTTTAGAAAAAACCGTTCTACAGTAAGAGCCTATCTCCATTGTCGTTGGTGCGTTGTTTTTCTAACCATAGTCAGCAATATTGTTGTTCAAAACATTTTGTTGAATTGTCATGGTGGCTTTATATTGAGCTTCAACAAATTATAGTGCAGAGGAAAACGCAACAACAACAATATAGGTATAGTGCAGAACGATGAAGATGAACATGTTCGTATTCACTATAATTTACAAGCTGCATCCATAATTTTCCTATAATCTGCAACCATGAAGACGTCTCCATTTTAATCTTCCAATGATTTAAATAATTTGCATCCTCTTTTTTTGCAGTTCATGGCTTGCAGCTCCATGTAAAGCCACCTTCATTGTACAAGTTGGTTTATTTTTACAAACCATTTAGGAACGATACGTTGTTAGATTTTGTTAAACTGTCAAACGACATCTTTTGATATTTTTTTTGTATATTGAAGCCTAGTACTCAGATCGCGCTAAACTAAATTTTATCTCTACAATATTTATCTCTATACACCTTTGCTAAAAAGCCACGCTAAATTTTGAAGTTGGAGAGATTAAAGATACTAAGGCAAGTTATGGATTCATACAAAAAAAATTTTTTTGAGATAATCAAACAACATTACGATGATAGCGAAGACGAAAAAAGATGGTAAAAAAATTCTGTCCGTCTGTCTGTCTGTCTGTATGTATGTATAGGCACCTACAGCCCAAACGGGTGGCCCGAATTACTTCAAACTTGGTATATATAGAGTTTTTAAGGTATTGTATAGAAGGGGAAATTGAATTTTTTTTTATCTTACAAAATAACGGTACCTGCTTAATAACCGTTACGCTTATTTTTCTAGAAAACATGGCTGAAAAAAATTTAAAAAAATTTCATAATTTCAAATTTCATTTCATACATATATATGTAGGTGCAGGTAGCTCAATTTATACTGCATACCAATATTTTTAAAAAATTGTTCTCAGTATTATAAAAAATTAAATTAAAAAAAATTTAAACTTTAAAAACTGCTCAATTAAACTTTTAAATATTCAATAAAATTAAAAATATGTTAATGTATTCGCTGAATACCTACGAACTGGCGTTTTGGATTTTTTTTTGAAAAATGTTTTCAGAAATTTTTTACAAAAAACTTTTTTTCTCAAAAACCGCTCCACAGATTTTTATAAATTTATTCCCATAAATTAAAATTTGTCCAAGAAATAAAATGGCATATTTATTTTTCAGCTCAAATTAGTTCCAGTATTTATTTAAGAATTTAAAAAATATTGTTTTTATCAAAATCTCAAGCCCCAAAATCACTGTCACACATTAGAGCAAGTTCGTGCGACCCAGTCGTGCTGTTGTGCCCAAAAATACATACCACCTTGCAAAGGCATGACCCACTGGGCCACAACTGCTGTCGACATACCTCAGCTTACGAAATAGGTATTCATCGTCGACGGCACTTAATGTGACGCAACGACTCAGTGGGACACAGTTTAAAGCCCTACTTCCAGAATGCAACTCACAAAAGCTGAGTAATGCATTTTGGAAGTAAACGCTGGTAAGTTCCGGGTAGGTCTCTGGGAACTCGAGGAGTCGAATTCGAACCTTTCAACAACTCGGGCGTTTGATATCACAGTAACATAACAGTGCATTTTATTTAATGTACCTACATTATGCAGCCACTTTGCATATATCAAACATAAGAGCAAGTTCGTTCGACATTCGCAAGACCTTTTGACAACTGTCAGAATTTATCTTGTGAAATAATAGCTTTGTTTGTTGAGCCCTGAAGTCACCCTGGGGTCGCCACAGCGCGTTTTTTGAATTACCTCAACTCGCCCTCAATACAAAATTCTCTGTTTTTTGAAACCTGGGGTCGCCCTGAAGTCACCCTGAAGTCGATCTTGCTATTTAGCTGGGGCGAGTTGAGGTAACGAATCAGCTGTTGAAGTGACTTTTTCTGTCAAGCATTTCTTGTGAATTTTTCTTCTGTATTTGATTTTTCATGTCTTTTTTTCGATAAAACTAAATGAAATGCAAGTGAATGCATTTATTTTGATGGAAATAAATACAAATCGAACAAATAAAGCAAAATGGATACTTTTGATTTTGTGCGTTGTGAAAAATATACTATCAGCATCCGTCACGCGTTTTTTGAGAACCAAAAAACTCAGGTTTTTTTGACAACTCTTGGAGTTGTCAAGAAAACCCAGGGCGACCCTGGGTAAAGTTCAACAAACAAAGCTAATGTGTTTTACATTCTTTCGCAAGCTAAATTTTGTGGAGACTTTTTTCTTAGCCGTTATCCTGACACCTGGAATTTAGCTTGAAGTGAGTACTACTCAGCTAAAAACCCAAGCTAAAATTTATCTTGAGTGGAAAATTGTATGGAAGATAAATTTTAGCGCGATCTGAGTACTAGACTTGAGGAAATAATTCTCCTTCATCTCTCAAAATTGTTCAAAAGCCCATTTTATTCTTTCTTGTTGATTACTCGACAAAAAAATAAAGACGTTCTTGCTGCTCAAATCGAGAATTTGTAATTTTTGGTTTGATTTTTAATAAAAACTTAATTGTTTAACACAAAACGTCCAATTTGACAGATCAACAATCTCAACTTATATCATGAAGGTGAGTTGGAAATACATAGTAACAAATTGTAACTACTTGACAACTTGACACTTCAATTTGAGTTAAAGAACGAACGCTGTTATGACGTTAACAATAATAGTTGGCTATAGTTAGAAAAAGAACGCACTACGTACAGTACAAAATTTGGAGAAAAATGTTGTCTTGGTTTCCGTAAACTTGTCAGTGGTTTTTATTTGTAATTTTGTTGCGTTCATTAAAAAAATAATAGTAAACGTTGTTTACAACGCATTTTCTGAAGAAAATTTACCCCAATTACAAAAGCAGGGGTGGAATCATGTTAGATATAGTTGTTGACCGTTACATAAAGCGACAGGTTATATACAAACAGAGGGTCAAGTTGAAATTTTCAAAAAACGATTTGTGGTGATTTTAGCAACTTAAACGAGAATTATCTCGTGGAGGCGGGTTGAGGTTTTTTCAAAATTTGATTTGTGGCAAACCGTTATTTTAAAACATTTCAATTTCGAAGTTGTCAACAACTAGCTGCTTCTTTCGATAATAGCCTTGATCGCTGAACCACAGTGAGTCTCCAAAGAGTTTTTTTTTTTTTTTTTTTTTTTGAAAACATCAACTCACCACGACAAGTAAATTTTCTGGATTTTTAATCTTCGGGTATTTGGAATTTCTTATCAAATTTATGAACATTCTCTTATTATGATAGTGATTTTGTTGGTTTTTCCAGGTATTTTCAAACGATTGCATGCCTGGCTTTGTGTGCAATGAATGCCGTTTAATATTCGACTATTGCTATCGTTTTAAGCAGATGTGTAAAAAAGCAGATACGTGCCTACGGCACTATCCACTCACAGGCTTATGGTCCGCCCCAATGGATCAACCAAAAATACCAAACGAACTTTTACGCAACAAAAAAACGACTCAAAAGAATTTAAATGCCCTTCAAGTTTCAAAAGTCAAGGAAATTTCAGAAACAGTGGAAGAAATCGAGGTTGGTGAGGATAAAGCAGAGTTATCTATCTTGAACTTGATTCCAGAGGAAGACCAAGTTAGCCCCCCGATCAAAGAACAGCCTCAAATCAAACATCAGCAGCAACATATTGAACTAGAAATTGACGAGGCAGATATTGACATGCAATATGTGCCAAAGAAAGCGCCAGCTGCAACGCCAAAACAAAACCGTAAAACACCTATAAAAATATTGAACAAATCAGCCATTCGCATTCTTAATAAAGAAGCCCAAAGGGTTATTGAGCCTATAATGTCGAAGCCGGTGTTGCAACGTGATGTTGATGGTAACTTAGCCATTGTTACTCAGATTCTTGAGCAAGATAATCCCTCTACGGATATGTCTGTCAACGATGCTGCATTACTCGAGACAAATGTTTTTCCTTGCCCGCATTGTGATCGTTCGTTTCCCTTGCGACAATTACTTGACATCCACATGGTCAATCATAATCGCGAACGAACTTACTTTTGCGAGTTCTGCGACAAAAGTTTCTTTAGCAAGTATGACTTGCAAAAACACATATTGACTCATACCGGAGAAAAACCCTATGTGTGTGTTGTATGTCAAAAAGGTTTTACACGCTCTACACTGTTACATCGTCACGAGAAAATACATATTGATATTCCAAAGTTTATTTGTGTCTATTGCGAGAAACCGTTTATATCACAACTTGAAATGGAGAAGCACACCGAACGGCATCGCAAGAATCGTCCCTATGCGTGCAAGATTTGCCAAAAAGCATTTGCTTTTAAACAGGGCTTGGAACGGCATGAGATTGTTCATTGTCGTCAACAACCCTTCCAATGTCAATATTGTGATCAAAGTTTTTCTACGCCCAGTAAGTTGGCTAGGCATTTAACAGCCCATGCTGGTGCACGACCATATCCATGCAAACTGTGCCCCAAGTCATACTTGCTTAGTCACCATCTGACTAGACATATGCGTTCTCACAAGAACGGCAGTGGATCATACAAGTGCAATGATTGCCAGAAGACATTCAGCACGCGAGATGATTTAATTTACCACTCAGCAGTACACGCAACCCAAACAATGGTCTGTCCACTGTGTAAGGATGCGTTCGAAGACATTGAAACTGTAACTGAGCATGTAAAGCAGCATGCCGAAGGGGAAGCTTATGCTTGTGAATTTTGCGATTTCATTTACATGACCGCTGAACGGTTGGAGGAACATATCAAAGAAGATCACGCTGCAGATATGGTTGCTTACAATGAGGACAATAAAAAGTCTGCTCCAGCTGTAAAAAAGAAAGACAACGATGATGATGACTCAATGGATAATCAAAATAAAGAAATAGACGATGTTATTGAAGAGTTTTTGTATGAAGAGTTTCCAAATGATTCACCAAAAACGGAACAAGATGAAAATGTTATTGTCAAGGAAGAAAGAGAATGGGGTAAGTTAACAAAAATATTGTTGAAAAAAAAAATGGTTAAAATTTATTTAAATATTTGCAGAAAGTCAACTTGAGAATGATAACCAAACGTCTTTTGATACATCCCACGGTTCCAAAGACAATGAACCCTTTGATGCTGAAACAATGGAGTTTATTAATGAAATTGAAATGAGCGAAGCAGGCGACGAACCTCCGGTTAAAATAAAGAAAATCCATGAAAAACCCCGTGAACCTCCAAAGAAAGTTATTCCAAAACCAACAACACTTCGTCGTAAATTACCAACAAAACCACCACCGCCCGTCTTGCCGGTGGTATCACCAACAAAATCAAGTTCAACATCACCAAAAGAAAATAAAAATCCATCACAAAAAACTCCATTAGCAAAAACAATCCCAATACTGAAGCCAGCAACACCAAAAACTCGTCAGCCAACCATTCAAGCTGCCTTAAAAGCCATACCAAAATCGGTTTCGATAAAAAAAATCGAAAATCCCGCCAAACAATTAGCGACACCTCCTGCACCACCACCAGTGCAGCAAACTGAGACTCCATGTAGAAAACCATCTCCAAGAAAACTTCCAGCAGCAGCAGCAGCAGCAAAAGTTGAACCGAAACCAGAAGCAGCAGCAAAGAAGGCAAAGCAGTCACCAAACACCATCCCCAGAATGTTGCGACAACGCCCTGAATCATCTGAAATAAAACCTCAAACCAAACTTAGTCCGGTCGCCGCTGGCGCTGTTGTGGAGACTAAAAAGAAATTGCCAAAAGAGCAGGTGGTGGCTGTAAAGAAGACCGAAGAAATACCTAACGATGATAAGAAGCTTGTTGAAATGCTGATTGGCGATAAGAAAGTTAAAGTTCAAAGAATAACCATGTCAAAAGCGCAAGTGGCTGAGATGACTCGTGATGGACGTATTCAAATGAAGGGAGGAGCCATGATTCTTAAAAAGAGTCGACCACTTCCCAAAAGTGTTGAAAGCCCATCTCAAGACTAGATCGGTATCTGTATAAAAGTTGTTCCAAGCAGTTAGCAAGTTAAAGTAAATTATTAAACATTTTTTGTTTAAAATCAAAATCCACAAGCTTTATTGTGCGAGAAATAAATTTTTAAAAAACCGTTGGAAAACGGAAACCATTATTTTAAATATTGTACAATGCAATCCATTTAATCTGAATTTTATTTTGTTTGGAAATTTGAATATTGAACAATTTTTAAACTGTGTTTTGAGATAAACTCAATAAAAATGTATTATTCTTTTACCAGGAAAGTATTTTATTCATGCCAGAGGGATCAACAGGGTATAGGGCATGTTAAACGTGTTCAACAAGGGTATCTGACTCCTGCCACAGTTTAGACAAGTTTCCTTGTTAATGCTCAACTCAATAGGTAAGGCCAATATGAACGCTTACTTCAGATCCGTTGACTTTCTCACCACCTTGGTTTGTAGTCTTTATAAACGATTAACAGGGGGTCGTAAACAAACCGATATAATAACTTGCCGACACGTGAACATGCGACATACAGTTGTCCAGACTGGATTAAAAACAAAAACATTCTGAATGAATTCCCGGCAGGCTTCAGGAAAAATTATGCCACGGTGGATCAGATTTTCCCCTTGTTAAACATTGCTCAAATATACCTGCAAAAACAAGAAACTGTACGCCCTTTTTGTAAATTTCAAAGCAGCGTTCGACTCAATCCCACAACAGACTCGAAAAGTACTGCAAAACTTGGAATCTTTCTGTAAATCTAGAAAAGACGAAATTTCTTGTATTTAGAAATGGAGGAGGGTGATTCTCGAGAAACGAAAGATGGACTTATCAAACCGATCCCAATGAAGTTGTTAGAGAATGTAAGAACCTTGGTTTTCTGATAACGTCTAATCTAAATACGGAGAAACATCTAAAAACAATTAAATTAGCAGAAACAAAAGGAGCCATAAATTCAGTCTGGAGTACTTGCAGCCAAAGCAAATTTCTTACGCATAGCTCAAAGCAAAAAATCATCCGAGCGACTGTCCACACTATTCTTCTATATGCGGCTCATGTATGGGGGTATGGTAACTTTGAATCTGTGGGAAATTTCCAACGTTACTGCATGATAAAACGCATCTTTAGGTTACCTAATAATAACCCTAACTACATGATCCATCTGGAAACATGGTGTCCACCCCTGTTTAATAAAAAGTCATTAAAACTAAACTACAGTTGTCCATGCGCGAAACACAGAAAAATAACACGCGAGCGAACCTCCAATGACTGGCCTTGTGATATGTTGATACTAATCTTTAAGGCCAGATACGCGGGGAATCGCAGCCGTTTTGTTTTGTCCTTACATTTGAAATTCTCCTTGATAATCGTCGCTTCGATAACACATCCAGTCTCGTTTCATTTCACAGTCGAGGTTGATTGATGCTACGCAAAATGATGTTGACAGAGCTTACTTTTAACAGCAAATTGTGAGGTGGCTTTTAAGGGAATTCAAGAACTCCTGGACTGGATTATTTCATCGTGGTTGATAACTGAGTCAACAGATTTAAAGTAAGACAACTGTCCCGGCAGCAGAAACAAAGATTTAGGCACTCTGTGGATTTTTATGCTCATTTCTGGCGTTAGAAGCAGGTGCTAGAAGTTCGCGAAACAATCAGTCCACAATTTTCGACCTGGGTTTACTTTTATCAGAAAAACAAACTTTTAAAACAGACCAATATTGGATCCAACAAGAAATCAATATTATGTAGGTATACCAAGTACCATTAGATCATAATTATGAACAAATTAAAACAAAGCTCAATTATTTACGGATAACACAAATAATGTATTTTACTTTTCTTCTTTTCCATAATAATTACATGACTGTAGCGAATGTTTTGGTGTTCTCCCAGATTAATCCTAATTGGGGGGTTTTGAAGCTCTTTAATCTTCATAGCCATTGGGCAAGGCATTGACCTTGGGGTTGTGGAAAAGACTCTTTTGGCCATCACCCCATGGGAAACGCTTGTTACGGATACGCAAGTAATCATACTTGACGAATTCTGGTCGTGGATGGTGAGCGTGTTCCTGGTGCTTAAGGTAAGCATTCAACATGCACAAACCAATTGCTGGCACAGCAACGAAGAAGGTCATTCGCTTCCATAGCAAGTAGCCACCTTCAAAGAAAAGACCATTGGAAAACAGTTTAGTAAGAAAATTGCAAATTACATAACCTCTTAACCTAAGATAAAGATTTTTTCTTTGGACAGAGTAGGTATATTTTTGGTTAACACTTTTTAATGTGAATTACCTGAGTGTTCTCCAGCAGTTGCAGCAGTTCCAGGGGATCCAGCTGACCGGGTTGCAGATGTTGCAATATGACGACGAATTGAGTGCATAAGAGCTGCAGCCATTTTCAAGAAAATTTATGTTTTTATCTTCCGCTGGGCAGTGGGCACAAGTTTTTCTGAAATAAAATTCGTTTTCGTTTTTCGTCTTGTGTCAAAAAACTTTGACAGTTCTCTTATGAAATGTCAAAAAGTTGCAGCGCTGGTTTTTACGTTGGTAGTGAGATTGAGAAGCTCCAACAAGAATAATGGTGATATGACATATAAATTCTTACACTCTCTTCACACTTTTTAAGAACTAACCCTGCAAACCAAACCGCAGTAGTTTTCTAGAAAACACTACTACAACTAAAAATATATCCTTCGAATGTGTGTTTTTTTTTTATTTCCTACTTCCCCTGCGCCGTAGAGTACACCCCAGCAAACAAGAAAGTACGGTAACAATCGATGAAATATGTACATCAAAGGAAGTAGTTTGGTTTCTCCTGAAAAAACAATTAACGATTCCCTTTTGAACTGTGCGAAGGAGAAATCCAGGATGTAATGCAAAATGTTGTCTCTTTTTTTTCTTGTTGTCGTTTGTCTTTTTGTCAGAGTGATCTTCGATTCAAAACATAATCATCAACAGTTAAAGTAAAAGTATGTTAATCCAAAATTATCCTAATAAATGAATCTTTACTTTACTTACTTACTTTACTTCATCAACAGTTTTTAAGTTGAGTTGAGTTTGTTGTGTATAATTTGAGAATATGGCGAGTCCTTTTTTATGTAAGTTATTTTATTTTTTTGTGATATTTTTGTTTGTTTTTAATAATAAATATATTTTTAATAATACAAATGTAAATAATGATATAATATATTTTATAATAAAATTATTATCATAAAAATGCATTTTTCCTAATTTTTTTTTTTTGACTTCATGTACATTCACTACATTCACATTCATCTTCATTCACAGCGCGTGCATCTTTGGAAGTACAAATATAACTGGTGGAATATGCGCTTCAAAAAAGTACTTCAGATGCACATCCATTGAAGTAGGTGCATCCCCAGAAGTACTTTGGATGTGCTTTGGAAGTACTTTTATTGGCGGGGAAGTGCAGTACTTTTTTGATATTTTGCTTTTTTAGAAAGAAGTAGTGCCTTCATATATTCTTATATACAGTAGGTATATAACTGAATTTTTTCCCGATCGCCTATCCTTTTTCAGTGGAAAGGAAGTACTTCTTTTACGTAAATATTCCACTGGTTATTTCTGTACTTCTACGTTTGCAGGGAAAGGACTATTCACATGAGAGCGACCAACGAATGAAGGAATGAACAAATAAATTAGGTTTTTCATACTTCTAAGCAATATTTTGCAACAAAAATTATTTCAAAATGATAGAAACTCATTAAATGTAATGTTGAGATGCTAAAATTTTCATTTTAATTGAAGAAAAAAGAAATTTTAGTGAAAACAAGTTGTACGTCGCTAATTTTAATCTGACTTTTACGAATTGTCATACCCTATTCGCGTTCCACATACCATCAACATCGCAACGAATAAATTATTCGTGCGCGACTAACCTGTTCAATTGTGATATACGGACATGACGTTCGTTGTTCGCAACGAATTAAATAAATTGCATGTGAATGAAACACCAAAATGGACGAATGTTCCTTCATTTGTTGGTCGTTAGTTGCTTTCATGTGAATAGTCCTTAAGACTGTTTAAACGTTAGAGGTTCCTTCAAAATGAAAATTTTGTTGGAAAACAATTGTAAAATTGCATTAAACTTAATTGATTTGATTTAAGTCCGATATTTACTTTCATTTGCTTAAATACACAAATTTTGACAAAATAATCATAATACTTCATGTTTCCTTGTTTTTATTAAGCTATAGGTAATATTTTTTTCGCAAATTTATTTGCGAACAGCATATATATAATACATAATATAATTAATAACATATACAACTTTTGTATGAACGAATATTGTAGTTTTTTTGTAGTAAATATCATTTTGACCTCTCGGTGTCTATTCAAACAAAAAACTCACGTGTGGTTAATCGTATGAATCATGAATCAAAGAATAGAAAATTACGCTTTCCACATTTTTCAATGACGCATGTGACCCGAAAGATAAATTCAGTTTAAACGATAGTATTTTAAATATATTATTTGAAAAGTTATAAAATATGGTGTAGATACGTGGTATTCAACTCTTGTAACAACAATAAATAAACGTTGTAAGTAAGGATACGAGCTCAATTTCATGGGTATCTGAAGACGTCACAAGCTTACGAAACTTTAGTATGTGTGAAATGAAGGTGCTTTTGCTATATGAGCTATAGAGCTATGAAAAGGAAGTTTTAACTGTTGGAGTCAACGGCTACTTATCGCAGCTGCTTTTTTCAAATTGTATTGTAGGATAGCTATACGCTATTTGAACCGAGGTTCTGGCAATCTCTTTACTTACATTTTATTTTTATAAAATCACAGACTTCCAAACAGACCAGCGACCGGTATCGGTATCCTACTTGCGTAAAACATCTTTAAAGTATTTCAGTTACCACGTGTGGTATATATATAATAGCCACATACATCGATGCGAGTGCACTTTATTTTATTCTTGTAGTTAGTTCCCATCTAAAATGAACGGGAGAGCGTTCACATTCTCATAATAAAATGCACATCAAGCTTGTAGGCAAAAAGAGAGAACAAAACTTCGATCGCTGATCTGTATTGTATGTCTGTGTTATAAATGAGAAAATGCATAATTTATCAAAAGTTATCCGAAACTTAACGAAACAGGGAAATTCGCTTTAATAGGTACCTACAAGATGTAAGATTCTTGTATTTGCTCTAGCTCTATAGCTTCGTACAAAACGTTTTGTCGATCGCAGTTCTACCTTAAGACTCCCACAGCGGATGGCTGATGTCTTTAGTAATTGTTGTAAGTTGACTTATCAAATCTAGGTTTGTCATCAAAAAAAATATTACTTTCCAAGTTCCAATGAGAACACGCACTCGTCATTTTATGCATTGCCATGATCATACCATAAATTAATTAAAACATATACAACATTTAAGTTTATAATGTAATTTTATTTAATTTGTTTACTGTCAATTTATTTATACAAATGTTTTAAATGATTTTACAATAATTACATCTATAATTTTTTTTCTTGTAGTCCATACCTACTAAAAAAAATATTCACTTATTAACTAACATCACAAAATAATTTATTAACAATACTGTTTTTAATAATTCACATTAAGTATGCAACAAGACAAGACTAAACAAAGACAAAGATATAACAATAAAAGAACTTTTAACTAAAATGTGAGTTAATATTTTAAATTTTCGTTAAGGTTTTAAGTATCCCGAATTCCCTAACCTCATTACCCCAGGATTCAGTGGTATACCTACTTGAAAGTAGTTTTATTTATTTTCATTTTAATATATTGTATACCCTATAGAATATTGTTATTACGGCACTGATTCGTTGTACATAATAAAATTTAACTAGTTAAGTGAGTCTTAACTTACATTTTACATATCTTAATATATTTATTAGACACTTAGTTTTTATAGGATGATCATCCAAGAATGGATATCTATCGAAGGTCAATTTTTCTTAATTGCAATTATTCTTAAGTTTTCTTCAAATCATACTCCCAAACATTCGTTTGCCTCTAGTTAGTACCAGACTAACTACCATAACTGTTAATAGAAAGAAAACCAAACTCAAAAATGTCGTCAGGTAACGACATCTTCGTCGAAATTTCTTCTCCTTTTCCATTTTGATGCGTAATTGTTCGGCTCGAGGGAGATCAAGTGTGAAATCCGATTCAGGACGAGATGATGGCTGCAATTGAAAAATAGAGATTTGAATTTAAAAAAAATTTAAAAAATAGTTGTAAAATATTGCATTATATTATATAGGGTTATTAAATAATGCCGGGTATATATAGAAATGAAAACTTATTTTGATCATAAAGTTTTATCATTTGGGGGTGCTGTTCAATATTGTTACTTGCCATGGTGATTTGGCATGGCGTCAGTGACTGAATAAAACAGATGATTGACAAATGTCACCAAAACAACATGGCCGTCACAAGTTGGCAAAATCTATCCATGTCAAACTGAAAACCCGCGATAATTGAGAAACCCTATAAAAAGTGCCAAACTGCATGATGACAGGAAAGCTGGTTAAAAAATAAACATCCTAAAGATTAATACAAATATTATATTAGAAAAAAAAAGTGGCATATAATGAATATGATAATTCCGTTGAAGTTGAAAGAATGTTAACGTTTGTTTTCTGTCAAAAAAAAACAAAAAAAAAAACAGTTCAAAGGACAAAGGAGACCTACATAGGAATCACAGAAAAAATGATAGTAAAACTGTCAGGGCCGCGTACAGAAACTTAGACAAATATTGACGTTTAGAAACTGATTGACAAACAATTATTAGAAACAATTGACCATCTTCCAATTATTGTATTGGGTCAGCTATAGCTTTCATTGAAGTTCATCATTGAAACATGTGATTTTCGAATTCAAACCGATTTATTAAACACAATCGGGTTTTATTTGTACATATCTAATTGAAGGTTAATGCATTTCTGAGTTGTGTAATGACAAAAATATGTTCCTTCTAATCCAATTTTCTTATTTAACTGGTTGAAATCGATTAAAAGGAACAGTTGTTTCTATAGTTTCTATAGCTCCTAAAGATCACCGAAGATAACTTTTCACATTTAGGTGAATAGGGGGGCTTGTTTCATTTGAAAAGTATTTAACATGGAAATTGCTTGGAAGTTGTGTTTTACTAGTAGTACACAAGAAAATCCCGAATTTATCACTTTGTCGGCCTGTTCGCATATTTGAAACGAACAAAATTACAATTGAAAACAAATTTGTTTCGATGTGTTTCAAGCGCCGTTTAATTTTAATGATTTGTCCGCAGTTTGCGGTCAATCGATTGTGATTCCAATTATTACACTGGTTTAGCACTGGAAAGATTCAACCATTAAATAAACGTACATATAAAGTAAGGTCTTTTGATGTAATAAAAATTCAGTGTTTCTAATGCTTTGGAAAATAATTCTTGCTAATCATCAAACACAAAATGTACCTAACTACTCTATTCTCACAAACTTAAAGTTCATCACACAAACGAGTTCCTCTTATCCCACGCCACAGTTTAACAATCTCACCCGAAGATCACTTTCAAGCTCTTTTAAATTGTCTGCTTTGCATGACCTACAAGCCCACTCATGTAAAATCCATTACCGATCCGCAAAAACACATCACTTGCTTATTTACCTGAAAATATCATCATCAAGTTGCAAAAGTTACTTAGTATTTTTTGCTCAGCAAAACAGCATTTTTGCTCTGATTTCTTATGATACAATGTGCCTACGCAAATTTTCAAAAAGTCTCGCTTCTCGCACTATGCACGTCGCCGATTATCATTGAAAAAGTTTGTGTTTACACGATTCAAGGTCATGGATATGTTTACGCTCGACATCATCTCCGCTCTGAAAAAGACCGGTGCGATCGATCAGCATATGGCCGATAATTTTGCCATTAAAACTACTTTCACTCGGCTTCGGAAGCCAATTCGTTGCTTTATTATTGAATGCACATAAAAATTGTAAAAATTCGTCCAAAAAATAGCAATACTGCGATGATGGGCGTTTATGATACTTGATCTGGTGAGTAGGTCTACGTTTTCAAGATTTCAATCGGTTGGATGGATGATTTTATTTTGTATCTTTAAAATGTCATTACATCAATTAATAGGTCATTAGTCTGACATTATTGTTTGACAATCATAAAATTATGCAAAGGTTAAATCTGTCAAAAGATTTCATTTGAATTTTCCAAACCTGTTTGTCATTCGGTTCCCAAAAATCTACTTGACATAATGTTATGATATTAGGAGATATAATTTAAAAGTTAAATGGTGCGCGTACACTGCTGACAAGGACTACAATTATTTGAGGAATCATTTTTAAACTTATCATTAAACTTTAAAATATTACATATAAGTAACCAAAGTTATGACAGCACTGTCAATTCAGCATAACGGGTTTGTTATCACTACGAAACTGCCTGACAGATAACCAAAGTGGTTCAATCAAACGATTAATAGTTGTGTTTTAGATAGTTTGCGCCTAAGAGGCAATTATATAAAAATTAAAAAAGCGTTCAGTGAAAAAATTTAAATCTTATAACGTTTAAATCTTCAAAAAGGCAAAGGGTTACATTCCACTTACATAAGATTTGTTCTTTAAACGTTACCCAAGGTTGAACCTGGGTTTTTTGGATAAACATAACTTCAACAGCTTATTCGTTACCCCAACTTGGCCCAGACAAATACCTAAATCGATTTCAGGACGACCCCTAGGTTAGTGAAAAAAAAAGAATTATCTCGTTAACGCTTTGCAGATGTCAGTTTGACAGTAATGCAATACATTTAGCATAGAAACAGAAATCAGAATAGATAAGAAAATTAAAGTAATCTGATGAAACATCATTTCGAAAAAAAATCATTTGACAGAACATTTAAAAAATTAAAAAGTTTTCGCAGAACTTTATTAATTATACAATCAGGCATAAGATAAAGAAACAAAAAAGTAAAACTATAGTTAATGCTGATTTATAGCTTATTAAGAAAAAGTCTGAAGAACAAGAAAATTCAAATAAAATTTCTTGACCTACGAAAAACGTTTACAAATTGTATGTAACTATTGAATATTCCATATAAGAATACCTATAAAATACCTACATACTTTCAGGTCAATGAAAATGAGTTATGTATTTGAACTATGTCTTAAATTAGTACTATCGGAAGTTGTAAGGTGAGATTACATTTTTTTGATTTTATTAGCTTTTGAAATTAATAAATTATTCAAATCAAAAGTAAGCCTGCATATTGGTTACCGTTTATAAATTTGGTTTGAATAAATTAAAGAACTTTTTTTATGAACATAGAAGAACGTCTTAAGTATTTATAGTTTTTGGGAAATATGGAAATATCGTGTTTAATGAAAACGGAAGTTAATTTAATTCAACAACTTAGTAGAGTTTTGTGTATTTGTCTACAACTTAAGAACGAACTTGAAATATTACGTCTGTCCGCCGAACGTAGTTATTCCTACTTTTGAGAAAAAAAAATTTCATAATCTTCTTAATTTTTTACATACAAAAATGTGCTTGACTGTATTATGGACATTACTCGTGGTTGTACTGTTTAAACAATTACTAAAGGACTATTGACATGACACATGATCAACGAATTTGAGAAAGTTTGCCTATTTTGACATTTCATTCACTTAATATTTCTTGTATAATTCATGTATGTATGTATACCACAATTATTGAGCACAGACATTTTGAGCGCGAATAATTTGTTCGTTGCAATGTGGATGGTATGTGGAACGCAAATAGACTTTGACAGGAATCCACTTGACAGTTGCCGGAGAACCGTTTACCGTAAAAACTCAATCGATTGGTTAAGTCTTAGCCAAGATTCTTCTATTCGTTGGTCGCTCTTATGTGAACACTCCTTAATAGCCCCCTGGTTACAAAAGCCCATTTTCTGAATAAAAGATATAAAAAGCGACTGTGTGAGCTGGAATCACAATAATATATCTACAATCACTTTGGTTTTGGTGCATAAATCAGTTGTTTTTACTAATTCCATGACTCTAACACAATTTTTTGTATGCAGAAAAGTGATCTGAAAGAAAAACGAAAAAAGCGAACGAAGTTTCTATCAATATTATTAAACGTTAACGCATATGTGTCCCAAAGAGTACCCACAAAAAAGCCTTTTCTTAAACCTCGCTAAACAATGCCAAAATACAGAAACACTCTTACTGGGAAAAAGGTTTTCTTCATAAAACAGGCCAATGAATCATTTCCCAAGTTATTGTTCTGATAGATTTAATGAACATATGTATAACTTTTTTTCAACTTTAAAAATTGATATATGTAAATATGTCTATTCTATGACTGAGCTTCGCAGGAGTCCTATATTTTTAGCTAGACTCACTAAGACTCATGCCATTCTTTCAACACCAAAAAAAGTTGCGTATACGCCACAGTGAATCTCAGTTTTCTCACCCAAATAAAAACAAAATTATTTGCAGCCAACGAACAAATAACTTCCATCCACATTACATATCTGTCAAATATCTTTACAAATTTGAATTATCAGCAGCTCCACCTCTAGGCAAACTTGCATATTCACTATATACAGTACAGTGTACAATAAGTTACATAACTAAATTTCTTTTCACCTTGCATACCTAAATCGACGTTACAACCAACGACTTAAACTAATAAAAAAAAAAAAAAAAAATAATAAACAGACAACAATAAAAGCAAACACCAAGCATACTGAACACAATTCCTTCCTTATTACTTTGCGCCTGGTGTAACGCAGTCATTATGTTATATGAAGACATTTTTTTTTCTGGTGTCTGTAATATTGTAAAATAAGTTCAACATTATCAATGATAATGTTTATTTTAAATATTGCACTTTATCACACTGTCCACAGCCATGCCTTAAAATATATTGTACCCATTTTTTTTGAACAACTGTTGTTTGTATTTCCCTTACGAGTGATGCTTGTCGATGGTTTATTTTTTATCAACAAAATATAGCCCACTCTCTGGCTACATAGCCTACATTTTATAAGATTTAAAATAAAAAAGTCAAGAAACATTCGTACTGTCTACAGACCGCTTAAAACTAAGTGATCAAACACGACTGATGACTTTACCGTGAAGTAACACTAATGAACGAAGAAAAACAACAACAACTTAAAAAAAAAAAACCAGCACAAATGGCAGACACAACACATAAGTCAGTGTGTTTTTGGACCAAAAGCCGGCTATTCAGAGGGTTATGGCTGAACGAACGCATTTGTGTGTCATACTATCAAAAAAAAAAAAAACAAAATTGACTCAAAAAGAAAGTGAGGTAAAATTTCAAGGTCGGTACTGTAAGTGTCATACTATGGTGTTTGTTTGTACTTTGGTTTGAACCTGTGTCTGATGGAAGAAAAATGGCAACAGGTTAAGTTGAATTTTGTAGGAGCCAAAAGTTTTCGTATTTGAACTCAAGCAATAATAATTTTGAACTCTTGTCCTTCCTTGTATGACACAATAATATGAGATTATTTATAATGTTTGGTTTTAGTTTTTGAAGACACTCATTTTAACTGTCATCCGTACAAAAATAATCTCATTAGAGAAATCATTATGAACACCAGCGTCGCCGTTTTGTTGGGAACAAGATTTTGACAGTTTTGCTATGAGAAGTGTCTGTTAACATGTCGCCCTTAAATAATGGTGTGACATCTTATTAAATCAAGAAAATTGTATCTGGGTGCTCAACAGACAACTGGGCATATACAAATTGGAGCAGAGCAGGACTTACCACAGAGATGGCGTTGAATTGTCTTTTTACCATGAATGGTCATTGTGCAATCACCAAAACTAATATGCATGCGAATAGACACTACCTATACATATGAACGCGGAAGTGTCTATACTTGTAAGGCCATTTTATTATTGATATACTATTAGGCTAAACATATTTGAGATAACAATCAAACATGACATTTCGATGGTAGGAAAGTTAAAGAAAATGGATCTGAATATTTTGGCCTTTTATCTGTTCGACCTTCTGTTGGGCCGTATACATATATTTGGTAGTATCCCGAAGGGCATTTTCAATTTATACTTATTACTTTTTTACTGGCCAGCGCCTATTGATGGCGCTACAAAGCGTAATGCTCCTGAGCCGGAGTCAAAATTCCCCTCTGAGTCGATCCACTTCAAATTTTCGGAGGTCTCTCTCTACTTTGTTGGTCAATCGAAGACGAGCATGTCCATTTTTCTGACTAGGCTTATTTCGTTGAACAGTAAGTATAATTTAATTTTAACTATAGGCCCAAAAATAACGGTACCTGCCTTACAATCGTGAGTAAGAAGTTTGATTTCTCGATAGCGGATCCAACGATTTTAATAAAACTTTATGAGTGCTGTTTTGTCGCAACAATCTTTTGGTTAAAATGGTTTTTGTTGTCGGGATTTGCCTTCAAACTATTTCATTCCTAACCACAACTATTTCTTTTCTCGGTTTAAGTAATAAAAATGGAAAGAACTTATCTTAACACATCATGTTGGCACATAAATAAATCTTACACAATAATTGTCAAATACGAAAGTATGATATTGCCTTAATCAAGGCAATATAAATATAAAGCACTTAAGGCTTTATCCTGGCATTGTTGGTTTAGTGCCCACCTGCCTAGGAGTGGGATTGCATAACCCAATCCGTAAGGAAACTAAATAGAAATCGATGCAGACCCACAAAGAAAGGAGAGCAAAACAAGCGGCCCAGCTTCCTTTGTTTTCCTGCATGCACGGTTGGTGGCGCTGCACACGTTGCGCTGCCATGACTTCATTTCAATTTTCGAATATTTCAATGGATTTATGCGGTCACGCTACTATTGCACCGTGCTCTCCACGGTACCTCCATCATCACTATATTATATATCAACAAGCTGACAATGGCAAGCAATTGTGGGGCACAAATATTTACCACACATGTTACTGCCAGACAATGTAAAAAGTCGAATGACAGGCTCCATGGGCCCATTATGCAACACAATGGCGGGACTTTGAGTGGTGTTTTTGGTCCATTGGACAGGCCAGTCTATATGAATGGTTTGACAACACCCTCTCCCACCTTTCTTATCTGTTGTTGACGCATTGAAGCAGAACTCACTGATAAAGGAAATACACACCACTGATTGCCATATGCAACGCCACCACCGCCACCGTGTGCCTCCATGGGTACAAGTTTCACGATATCAGTCTTGCATGCATGCATGAAGTAAAATAGCACCTCAAGAGTCGAATATGCGAAACGGAAACATTTAACTTTGCTTACGAAGTTTGAGGAAAATTTTAACCAGGTGGGATTCATTAGTTTGTAAACGAATATTAATTAATTGAAGAGCTGGTGTCGACTAGGTGGTGTTTTCGAGATTCATATTTGATCCTTGTCATTTTGAGAGAATTTTGTTTAATTACTTGCCCGTAATATATTTTGTATAAAGTATGGTGAATGCATGCTAAGGTAGTGCAGTCAACAGGTCGGGAAAAGTGGGTGTAGGTGGAATAAGTTTGGAAGTTAATGAAACTTTAGGATGTTTTTCAGCGATAGTTAAATAACATTTTGCTAAGTTTTTGACCTCGAGGGCGCTTTGTAAAAAAGAGGAGGGGGAACTGCAACATTTTGGACTTTGCTCTGGTTTTCCCCTTTATAACTTTTTTTCTATCTGAAAATACCTGCCTACTGGACTGAAAACAAAATAATAAATTAAAATTACGGCGGGATGACAATAATAATGGGTATGACCCATGATACAACTACTAAAGATATGGAATTGCGCATGATAGATACAAAGAAAAACATCAAACTCCATTGCGTGTCCGTGACGTAGAGCTCACAACGAACATGTAAAACGTCTAGAGTGTAGAACGAAACAAAAATTAAAACGGGAAGGCAAAAATGAGAAGCCGAAAACTTCATGCGTGTCCGTGACGTAGTATGCACAGAACGAAACAAAAATGAGAATTGGAAGGCGCTATCTTATTTAGTTGTATCATGGGTATGACCTGACACCTGCTGGGCAAGCGAGATGGGTGGGGAAGTGTCGGTGATTTTAACGAGGAACCATAATTACAACATTTCATAATATGATTATTTGGGTATATCCAAAGAAAAGGTGGAATTCTTCATTTTTGACGAATTTTGAAAAATCACCTGTTTTTCGAATCGCCATTTCTCGATAACAAATTGACACACAACGATTTTTGAACTATAAAAATTTTAGGAAATTTAACGTTCTAAAAAAAAAGAAAATTGAATTGAATTTGCCGTAGAACGTTAGGAAACAAAGTTATTGAGGGAAAACTTGATCAAGGTCGAACATTTTGCGGGGTCTACGCATTTGGTTTTGTTCGCTCGGGATTTTGATCACTCGGGATTTTGGTTATTCAGGATTTTCGGTATTAGCCAAATTTTTTTAGTTTTTATAAACTCACTCAAAAACGGCTAAAAAAAAATCAACAATTTAGTAAAAAAAAAAAAAAAAGGAACAGTCGGGCATATTTTTATCAATTTTATATGTTCAATGAGCAGAAACATCTCTTCTAACTTTTTGTTCACTCATCACTGAAGCTTGTAATGTAAAAAGTAAACTATCGTATCAAAAAAAAGGTTCAATATTTTTTGTCAAAAAAGACATACATATTTGAATAACGTGGAAGCATTTAACTTTTCGAAAAAAACACCTTAAGGTTTCGTCGTGTGAAACTTAAGGTTTTTTTTTTTTTTAAGTTAATTAAATTTAAAACTGCTTTTCACTCACTGGTATTGAACTTGAATTCATCACTGCGCCTGCCGTTGGAATGTACGTGCCAAACTAAACCGGACCGAAACTGCACCAAACAAAAACTATAATATTTTTTTTTTGATTTTGCCAAAAAACTAAAAAATACTAACACCAAAGGAATTCCAAAATCATTTGAATAAAAATAAAAATGCAAAACTGGAATTGCGACAAAATGTGCGAAGTTTTGCTTCGTTCAAGCTTGTGACATTACCCGCCGATCGAGATCAGTAAACTCAAAATATCGCACGGCTCTAACTCACGTGGGAGCCGGGATAATGTATAACCAAACCGAAAAAAAAAATTGCAAATCGAATTTTGGATTTCCCAAGAAATTAACATTCATATTCGAACATCATCACACTGTTAGTTGGTGTTGGGTCTTGTCGATGACGTAGAATTATGAAATTTGGCTTATAAGCTATGACCTTGAATGATAAATGTTTTTAATTGCTGCTATCATAAAAAAATGTGCAAATTAATGTTAATTATTGAAATATTTGAATTGAAATCACAAATAATGTTATTACAGAGCACAAGAAGTGTGTCTTCAATGTTTGCATAGAATCATTTCATTACATTTAAGAGCTCCTCTATATATTCTATTGTATCTAGAATCTATATTTGCTGAGCTCATTATTGATTTCTAAGCAATTTGTCATAAGTTCAGGAAATTTCGTTAAATAGTATAAATTATTTGTATCTCACTAGATCTTCCAATTCGTTGAATTGGGAAATACAATTATCATCGTTAATGTCAAATAAAGTTATGAGACATTTTTTAAGTTACAAATAAGGAATCAACAACATCATCCATAAACTTCACAACAACACTTAATTATGAAAACCATCATAATTGGACTTAAAGTGATTAAAGATGCAAGTTTTGGTATCAAATTAGCACACACACATTATATGAGTTATCATGATACAAATTTTTGAATGGCTGTTGTAAAAATGGCCTTAATAAAAAAATTGTACCAGATTCAAACGGTTGCAAACTTTATGTCGCTTACTTATTTTTTGTATCTTTTCATACATTTTTGTTTTGTATTTCTAATTGAATTGATATGATTTAGAAATATTTTTGTTGAACTTGAAATGGCTGCTTGGAGACTTTGCTTATAAAAATATGGTGTTAGAAAATATAAGATATAGAGTTTCAAAAATTGATTTTGATTGAAAAATTGTCAAAAAGAATATCAAAGATTTACATAGCTGTAATTATTTGAATTTCAAACCGTAACTTAAAACTAATTCGGACAAGAAAACATATTTCTGAAACAGTTTTGTCGCAAAAGGAATGGCTTTCAAGCCCAAAAATATTCTTTTATAAGGCGCAAAGTTTGCTACGTCAAAATATTGAAATAAATACGACCCAATATAATCAAACCCAAACCCAATATCTATTGATGTAGAAATATTTGAGTCACTAGGCCTTCTCACAAGGCATTCGTATGTCACAACACATACGTATGTATCGGGTTTTTCAATAAGAGCGCTACAAAAGTTTTTTTAAATAAAACAAAAACGGTTTTGGATATCAATGAAATTCTTTATTCCTGTGAAAGTACGTTTGACGCCATTATGTATGGAACTCGATTTCTTTTGCATGGCCACCACGGGCACGCTTGCAGAAGTCCAGACGCTGAACACAAGCGACTTGACTATTTCTTGCGATAACACGTTCTCCAAACTTGGATTCCAATAAATTGATTATGACATTCGCTGTGTGGCGCCGTCCTGTTGGAAATAAATGTCCTCCAAGTCCATATCATCAAATTGGGGCCAAAAATATTCGGTTATCATTGAACGGTAGCGATCCCAATTCACAGTAACGTGCCGGTCTTGATCATCACGGAAGTACGGCTCAATGACGACGGCCGGCTCATAAACCACACCAAACCGTAATTTGTTCGGGATGCAATGATGATTGCTGCCTGCCTTCATCGCTGAAGATAATTTTTCGATGAAAATCCGAATCATTTTCAAGTTGTTGCTCAGCCCAATTCACGAACATACGACGGACGCTTCTGGTGGTCAAGCGGCTTCAGTTTTTGCCTCAATTTAATCTGGTAAGGATGTAGGCCAACATCTTTTCGCAAAATTCGCCACAACGACGTCAAAGAGATGCCCAACGCTTGAGAACGACGCGACGTGTGAGAGACACATTTGAGCTTTCTGCAACTGAAGCCTCAGCGGCAGCAATATTCTCGACACTACTGGCACTTCTTTGTCTCACTGGCACGGGAACATTTTGTACTGTAGACGCTCAATTGTTGATCTGCTAGGACGATTATGACGACCATAAATTGGACGTAGCGCTCTTAACGTTGATGCCACTGATTCCGAATTTCGGTAGTAAATCTTAATAATTTCGACTCGTTTTTGGCTCGTATATCTTTCCATCATGAAATGGCAAACCTTACTGAAGAGAAATGTCATAAGAACGGCAAGAAATATGGCGTCGTTTGCTGTTCCTGTCGCTCTACTTTTGTAGCGTCCCTGTTGAAAAACCCTGTATATAATATTTATTTATTTTCTAAAACATAAAAGTAATATAAGGTTTTTCAATTGGCGCGGTTAGATCATAGCGCCCATGTTTTCCTGGGGATATATATGTCACATCTATATTATTTTATTATTCAGTGGCTAGTTAAACAATTGATGACTTTATTATCAAAATAAATGTTAAGGCCCAACCATAATTCGCAAAAGAAAAGGGAAGAAAGTGTCAAAACCGAACGAAAAGTATTCTACCGATCTGTAAAATACCTCAGTTGGCCATATAAGACTTTACAAAAAAAAAAAAGAATTTGTTAAGCAGCTGTCTTAAAATTACTTTTACAAAAAAAAAACATAAGCGAGAGCTACAGTACGTTTGCAACGAACTGTTGGATACCCTATTCCCTATTTGTATGTGTATGCGTATGCCTCCCGTAAATAGCCGATGTTTCAGTTTCAGAAACAAAATTCTTCTTTAGCAGACAGAAAAAAATTCAATTACAATAATTTTGTGTGGTGTGATGTTCAATTAGTGCTGGCAAAATAAAAAAAAGGCGTGCGCCACGCCCAAAGTTAAAACTTTTTATTGCCAAGGCAATTGGTATGAGGTCAGTGACATTCAATTTTATTCTTGCAGATCGATTTGAACAAAACAAGACAAATCTTAAGTTTTTAAAAATTAGGTTTTGAATGGAATTAGCGATTATGGGTGTTTTTAACAATTCTTGGACCACACTCTGCTACGTAACCAAGGAATATAAATCTAAGTATTCATCTTTTTACTTCAAAACTGTGACCGATAGTTAAAAAACGTTAAAAAATTAATGCCTTATACAACTTTTGACGGAAACGCCCCTTAAAAGTGGGCGTGTCTTAAAAAGTTGAAGCACTAACTGAGCTTTGATCAGTATTTAGGCATATGTGTAAAACCACAACTGAATCGAGTAGTTTTTAAACAATCTTACCTGAACAAAGGTATTTTATCAAAATCACGCCTTCAAAAGTGGGCGTATTGAAAAAATGTACACAAGAAAATGTAGAGATATATTTTTCATAAAACGAACGGAAGGGAAAAAGGTTTAAATTGAATATTGGTAGTACCTTAAATTTTTAAAACTACGTTTTCCGTTCTTTCATGAAAAGTGGGCGAAAGCCACGCCCAAAATTCAAAAATTTCTTTTCATACACAAACGATTTAGTTTCTACTAAGAGACGCAAAATTTTGGCTTGCGGATTCATTATAAACACCGTTTATTTACAAAAACAATTTTTTAATAGTTTCTATTGAAAAGTGGGCGTCAGCCACGCCCAAAATCAAATTTATTGATTTCATACACAAGACGTTTATGTGCCAGTAATGCCCACAAAATTTAATGTTTTTCTCTTTAATATAACATTTGTTATTTTATAAAAACAATATTGATGGTTTTGTATGAAAAATGGGCGTCAGCCACACCCAAACTGAAATATTTTTATTTGATTGGAAGAAAGTTTACCTAAAGCTTGCGTGTGCAAAATTTTAGCATTATGCTTTTTTCGTAACTGTACAAAAAACATAATTTAATTTTACCAAATTGAGGTTGTTCAACAAAAATGGCGATTGTGGGCGTGTTTGTGGGCGGATTTTACTGGTTCAAGAACTTAGCCTTACTCTTGAACCAAAGATTATATATACCAAATTTCAGCTTTCTAGCTCAAAAATTGCGACCTCTAGAGAGTATACATACGGACGGACGGACGGACGGACGGACGGACGGACGGACGGACGGACGGACGGACGGACATGGCTAAATCGACTAGGCTTTTGATTCTGAGTCAGAATATATATACTTTTCTATACCTAACGGTATTATTTCTCTATGTTACAAACTCCACACCAAATACAATATACCCATTCTATGGAATAGGGTATAAATATGAACAATAGTAAACATTTGCAATTATTGGACCACTTAAAATGTCTGCATTTATTAAATGAAAGCATTTTCAGCTTTGAAAAACATCAAAGATTTCATTGGGTCATCCTCCCAGCTCGACTCCTTTTTTATATTTCTGGAAATTAATGTTAGAAAAAAAAAACAAAAAAAAAAATGTCAGATTTTCGTACGCTTTTGGTAACGAAAGTGAACGAAACTTGCCTAAACTTATCAAAAAGTCATTTTGGTTTGGGAACACAAATTACATGTATTTCTACTGTTTAGTAAGGTAACGTACGTGCTTATTCTTCAATTATGGTTAGCCCTTAATTTCAAGATCTACCTGCCATATTGAATAACTCTTTATATTCGTGAACGTGTCCCGAGTTGCCATTAATCATAGAGGAGTCCAGCTCCGTTTGGTTAAGTTTCGGTAACTTTCGCAAAAACGAAAAAAGGCACGCGACCAGACGCAGACGAAAATTCGACAGTACCCAGAATTAAAGGAGCTGGAGCAGTATGGCACTTGGAACAACAGCAGTTTTATTGAAGGAATAACAAGGCCCACAGGAATTCAAACTGTGTATGAGGATGTAAAACCAATGTGACACAAATATGAGGGCAAAAGTCAATATTGTCCTCAGAGATAGCTCGGCAGGTCAACTCGAAGGACAATATAATGACAATTGTCTTGTCCTGGAAACACTTGTTCATATGGAACAATGATTGTCTTGGCATTTGCATTGTCCCATGTGAACCTATCATTCAGATTGACTTTAATAACAAGTGGTCTTCACTGACAAGGAATATCTGGCCTATGCATTGTCCCATGTGAACCTAGCTTGGTTGGTAACCTAGAGTTGCGAGTTCGAGTCCCAGCCTGGGCAGCAATTTTTCAATATTCCCCCAGCTTCAACTGGACGCCACCCGTTATCGTGAGATAAATATCACCTAATTCTCAATCCGTTGTACAAAATTTCTTCCTATATTACTATTACTTCTAACTAATGCTGTTCAATTTGCATTCAAAAAGACCTAGGTTCATACAGGCATATATATTCCAGTATACCATACATAAGTAGTCTGGAGAGCCTGACCTCACAAAGTACACATGGTTTACCTGGACTTATGGTAGTCACCTTTACCTAGCCTTAGTTATTTATGTTTGAAGTATGTATGTACATACTTGAAAGTTAAATATTCATAACACAAATGTTCCGTCCAAATTGAGAAATGTAAGCTCAACTGTTTTGTAATCAACCTTACATTTGCCACGATAATTCGCAGAAAATAGAAATTACGTGATTTTAGCCAGTTCTATTTTGTGTATTCACCTTAATTCAATAAATCGGTTTGCTTTTCGGCCAACGTACGAGTATTGAATAAAAAAAAAAACATTGTGTGCTCTTCAATCAGATTAATAACTACCATCACTACATTGGCAAGGCACCTATCATGGGTATCGTTTATCTCACGCATCCAACTTAACGAAGAATCGTGATTCGTGAATCACACTAGCAAAGTCGCGAAGCAATTCAAAGTTCATCCGTTGAATAACAAACCAACTTCTGCTTTTCACCTACTACATATTATGCACAAACACTTTGGGAGAAATTTAATTTAATATTGACATTTGCGGTTGGTAAACCACTGTCAAAGCGCCCTCTGTGATGATTATATGCATAACACACACACTATGCAGATGCACTTGGTGCAATCAGAGCATAATTTATTTCCACCCGAAACGAAACCACCCACATAAAAGTCAACAACTATTGAAAACTTTGACATTTAACCGACAAAAAACTTGTTTGTAGTCAGACAAATGACAAAGCGGGAGTTCTGACATTAATAGAATTGCTTGTCTATGAATATTGTTTTTGTCATAAAAATTATAATTTTTAGCACATACATTAGCTACGTATACGTACATATGTATGTACATATCAACATTGTACAATGTACATAAACATATGTACATTATATGTTAGTCAGTTGTTAGGAATGCAATTTATATTTAAATGGAGGCGCTTAGTTGACATCTGGTTAATGTCAATTGCTTAGTGTGTGGACTTTGAATTACACAAATGCATAGTGTTTTTGACATGTTGAAGGTGTTTTGTGGCGGGCAGACGTTTTTAGAATTTATTATTAAACGCGTCATGCAAAACTTCAATGAGCGCTTCTGTTTTCCATTAAGTGCCTGGAAAATCAGTTCAATGTCAATACGTGAGTCTATTTAACTAATTTTTATTTTTATTTTTTTTTGCCAAAAAATCATTATGCCGCAACGAGTATGTACAATGCATAATTTATAGAAACCTTTTTGGAAGTGGCTCGTTAAATGTTGTTAATCATACACTTTAATAATGGATTTTAGGGGTAGGGGTACCAAAACGTGGATGGTTTTAAATGTAGATAGGTATTAAAGCATATAAAAAGCAATTGTGTCAGGGGTATGGGTTTTTATGTCTATTGTAGTTCACGGCGACACTTTTTGAATCATTTATGAAAATATTTTATTTATTATGACGTTTTGAGTTTGGATTTCAACGAACCCTGAATATATTACTTAGGTTTTTTTTGGCATTAAATGTCAACTTCGAGGTAGGTAAACAAAATACTTATAAGGTATCGTAGAGTAAGGCAAAGGTCTATAATTTCTGTAAATCAGCAAAGATCACTTCAAAACCGATTTTATATTTAATTAGAATGCTTTTTTAAGTATGGCGAGCAAAGATACCAGTTTTTTTTGTTGTTGCTTCAAATTGGCCGGCAAAACTTTATATTACAGCATATATTGGCATTTTGAGGCAGGAGATTCATACATCTAGGTTATATGATACCGCAATAACACCTTTATTAGGAGCATACGAGCAGTTATCTCTAGTACAATTACATATGATCAAGATCAGGAACACCCAGGACACCAAAATTATGTTTTAAATAAAAACAACATCACGATGGACAGATATAACATTGAAGTTGTAAGGACTTTGTATATTTGGGTTCCACTATAACTTCTCAGTCAAATGAGTCAAAGAATCACTCTTGCCAATCGATTTTTCTTCGGGCTTAGAAGGCAGCTTACCAAGGAGACACCATACAAGACCCTAATTATCCCAGTGCTGCTGTATGGGACAGAAACGTGGACACTGACACAATCCGATGAAAACCGGCTGGGTTTCTTAGAGAAAAAGATTCTTCGGTTGATATTCGGTCCCGTATGTATGAATGGAGTTTGGAGGAGACGATTCAATGACATTGACCTTTTCAAAAAGCTGAAAATACAGTATATTTACTTAGATGGCTGGGTTATGTAGAGCGCAGGGACCAGCCTAGCTAGTGGGGTTTGTTGGTTGAGGTCCACAATTGACTGTCTGCGTAAGTAAAATCGTAAGTTTAAATAAAACTGCCAAGACTTGTCATTTAAGTAATGCTTAAATTTGTTTTTAAAAAAAATTTAATTTTTTTTTATCTTATACAATGATTAAAAATTAATTTTTTAAACCTGGTGAGTTCATTTATAACAATCGATTTTGGGAGATATCAAGTAATCTTACAAGATGAAAAAAATCATATCAAAAATGACATATGGCTGAAAGCGTTTTAACAACTTTTATACTTGTAAGTTTCAATTAACAACTTCGGAAGGCATTTTACATTTGTACATGCAAAATATCTTGCCTTCGAGAGTATTGTAGCAGCTATTTTCTTTTTTTCTTTCAGTAAATAACTTCAAAAGAAGCTGCAAGCCTTGTATACAACTTCTGCAACTCATTTTCAAAGGCCTTAGAGCAGCTGGGCGATTCCATTTTCGCGGGTGCAACATTTAGACACTTTGAAGGCTTTTTACTAATAATATAAAAAACATTTTGGATGAAATTATTCTTCGAAGGGCAACACTTTTAATTGTAATTTTTGTATTTGTTACTAAGAAATTCAAGGGAATAAAAACATAGCCGTGAGGAAGGTTTAAAGTGCTATTGCGGGTGCAACCAAATCGGCCCCACCTTTCCAGGTTCTAACACAAAAACACAAAAGTCTGTTAATAATGAAACATTTATTTAAAAATTCCTTTAAATTTCGAAAGACTACAAATCAAGCGACCATTTAGTAGTCAAAAATAAATAAAAACACAAATAATAAATAAATTATGGATTTTTTTAAGCGATCGCGGGTGCAACATCAAATTATCGCGGGTGCAACCCGTCTGAAATATGTAACCATAAACGTCATTATAAGCACACAAGTCATAAAAATAAAATATGAAACGATAACGAAACTTACTAGTACAATTATATAACATTTTAAGTTATTAATTTTTTTTAAATACGTCAATATTTTCAGAAAATTCTATAAATATATTAAATAAAAAAATAAATTGTTGGCGCAACAGCTCCAAGCGGGGCCGGGGCCTGTGACCTACACTCTCAACCATTACTGTGTGTGCGTTGATATTCTGCAGGAATGGATGGGACCTACAGTTTACCGCTGAATCCGAACGGCTAACAGAGAAGCACTTTCCATGACATTAACTACCCTTGGAGGATTTGTCACTTCCTTTTGTCATCAAAAAAATTTTTTTTGTGGCGCTTCCAGTTTGAACGTCTGCTATATATCGTTTATGATTTCAATGACGCGTTTACCATCAGAATTTTCTTTCAGTTTTGCCCTATATTTTTGTGAAAAGGTATCCGTTTGTTGTTCTATTATCATTTTGGTCGATCTTTCAATCAAGACACGGCAAATTATTAAAATTAACACCTTTTAAATATTAATCACATTAAACATATCATATATCATTATCTTAGGTTAAGTAAACCAATAAAATATGATATATGAAACCATAATGTTAAGTGTGAAAAATGTTGCACCCACGAATCTAACATCGCGATCACGGCTGCAACCAATTTAAGTCAATGTTTATTTCAATTCAACTTACCTTATACTTCTTATTTCGACAAATTTAAGTTAACCCTTCAATTGTTCTTACTTTTACAAAGTTTCAAAACATTAGCATTTTATTTCTAAGAGAAAACCAAACTTTTATACCTTTTATATCGCGGGTGCAACAATCTAACGATTTGTTTCTATTAATCGATAATGCTTAAAAATAATAACAGTATTTACATGTGTTTGCACGATCTAGTAAACAAATGTTGTCACTGTAAGATTAACGGTTAAATGTAACACAATAACCTGTTTGCAACAGTGTTTTGCGCGGGTGTTGCCAGTCACCGATTTTCAGATTTCATCAAACCTTCGCAGGCCAATATTTCTAAGCGCATACAAAATTTACAAATAAACTTATATACAAAAAAAAAGTTTTATTGAACGGTTTAGATCTTTTTCTTTGCATTGGCATAAACAAAAGTATAAAATACTGTAATTTAGAAATTGATGTCAAAACTCATCTATAGCGGAATCGCCCAGCTGTTTTAGAAAATGTCAAGTAAACAAATATGAATTTGCGTTAACTTGCATTATACAAGTTCTATAGAAGCTTTCACTTGGAAAATGGAAACAAATGAGCTTATTTTTAGATAAGACTAGCTTTCACCCGCGGCTTCGCTCGCGGCAAATACAGGGTTGGCCTTCGCCATAGTAATTTTTAAAAATAAAGTCCACTACTGGATCACACCAACTTGCTCTAATAAGACATTGGTCTTGGCTTGAGATTTTGAAAAAAATTTATTTTTCGAAACTCTTATTCTTTGGATGAATTTCAATGTATGGTAGTAAAATTATCAAAATTTGTGGATTGGTTTCTTAGAATAAAAACATTTTTTGGAGAACATTTTTCAAAAAGAAATTAAATTCCCCCAATACATAGGTATTCTGCATTTATCATATAACTTATTATTTTTGAAAAAGTTAATGATCTGTTTTCAAAATATTAAATAATGAAAAGAAATGTTTTTGAAAAAACGAAAAAATATTTATTAAAAATATAGGAATGTAGTACTTAGGTAATAATTAAGCTACTTAAACCTATATATGTATATGTATGTGTAAATTTCCGACAGAATCGGTTGAACCGTCTTCGAAAAAGCCGAAAGCAAAAAAAACCCGTCTTATGGAAGGTACCGTTCTTAGCAATTCTTGGTAACTTTGTTTCCAGCCATTTGATAGGTCATACGGTCATACATAAAAAGCTAAACTAATCAAAATCGTTTGTCATTTTCAAGAAAAAATGAGCTTCAACATAACTATAGTTGCAGGTACCGTTAGTTTTCGAGCTGCGAAAAAAATCAATTTTCCTTCTGTACAATACCTTAAAAACTCGATATACCTAGTTTGAAGGAATTAAGCACACCCGTTTGGGCTTATGTAGGTGTCTTTAGGTACATACATATAGTCAGACGGAAAGGCAAACAAATAAGACAGACAGACGGACAGATTTTTTTGACCAACTTTTTTGGTCCTCGCTATCATCGTTCAAATTTGTTTCTTTCCGACGAACTTGCAGTTTATGTATATTCGCATGTAAAAATTCCAGCGCATTTCAATTATTGACTTCTAAAGGAATACTTTTGATACCTTGGGTCTCATTATGTCAATTTTCATAAGGATCTCTAGTTGAGAGTTGAGACTAAAGAAATGTATAGCCTATGTAACTCACAGATATTGTATAGCTATCTTTTAGTTAAAGAATTTTAAAAACGGTTAAGTAGCTTCGGAGCGCAAGCCTTACAAATAAACGCACTTACTTTTCACATTTTTACTATAAGGCAAGTTATGCATTCGTAAAAAAAAATAATCTAACAATCAAACATAACATTACTATGATAGAGAAGTCGAAAAAAGTGGGACCGACAATTCTGTCTGTCTGTCCATCCGTCTGTATCGGCACCTACAGCCTTAACGGCTGGACCGCTTTGCTTCAAACTTGGTACATAGTATAATTATGACGTCCTACAGAGGTATTTTTGGAATCAGCATTCTAGCTCTAAAACTAACGGTACCTGCCATACGATTTTTATGGGAAAATTGATTTTTATCAAAAACAGCTCCTAAGATTTTGATAAAACATTCTGAATAATGTTTTCTGTGCAAACTTTATGTTTTGTTCGGAATAGACTTTTCAGGAAAAGTCTTATAACGGTACGTCCCATTTAAAATTTAGATGTCATCTTTTGGGTGCTATAAATGATATAAATGTCCGTTTATGGCCGAATTAATAAAATAAATCATTGTAGCCAAAAACTTAATTGCAGTTTTCATCAAAACATTTTATGTATCTATATTACATACAAAGTTTGATTAAAATCGGCGGAATTTTTTTTTCGATTAAATTAGAAAAAACTATATAATTTGGCCAGAACCTAGTGGCTTTTTGTATGGGAGCCACCATTTAAAAAAGAATAACTGACAAAAATGCAATGTCATCTGATACAGAGTTGAAAGGAACTATACCAAACAAAGTTTGTTTGAGTTCGATACAACCGTTGACAACTTATGGCCATTTGAAAAAAGACGTTAAGACCAGATCTGCGTTATTAGCATTTTTTGCTAAAACTAAAAACGCAGTTCTATTAAGAACACTAAAAGAATATAACACACAAAGTTTAATCAAAATCGTTAAAGCCGTTTTTGAGCAAATTAGAAAAAACCAAAAAAAGTTGGCTAAGACTGAACGGCTCGTTGTATGGAAGCCACCGTTTATAAAGGCTACACTGAAAAATGTATAAAGTCATCCTATAGAACACTATAAAGGACGATAACAAACAAAGTTTGAGTCAATTCAATCAAGCCGTTGCGTTGGCCATTTGAAAAAAAGCCATTTAAACCTGATTTTCGTTACGACCATTTGAGCAAAAAAAAAAAACCCAGTTTTGTTAGAATTGCTTAAAGTTATCTAAATTTTGAGTTCAATCTAAAATCGTTTGAGCCGTTTTCGAGAAAATTCAAAAAACCGTTACTTGAAAGATCTAAATCTAAATCGTTTAAGCCGTTTTCGAGAAAATTAAAGAAACCGTTACTTGAAAGATACCAGTTAGAGCCGGGCTAAAACGAAACAAAATTTTTTTTATACGAATGCATAACTTGCCTTATAATTAGCACCTATTATGGCAAGTAAAAACCTCAGCAACCGTTTTTCTTCAAACTACTATATACCAAGTTTGAAGAAAATCCGTCAAGCCGTTTAGGCTGTGGCTGGACGTGAAAAAAGCGCACAGACGCACATCCGCACACCCGCAAAGACAGACCGACGTACGGTACTTTTTTAGGCTTCTTTTTCAGCGTAATGTCATGTTTGATTAAAACCTCGATTCTTTTTTTCTGCACGATAACAATACTTGCCCTAAAAAAAGACAATACACTATTATTAAAGATAGTTTCTTACTGTATGTATGTATGTATGTATGTATGTACGTTATGTTCAAATCGATCTGCAAGCTTAAAGTTGAATGTCACTGAGCTCATAGTAATTGCCCTGGCAGTAAAAAGTCTCAAATTTAGGCGTGGCACACGCCTTTTTTATTACGCCAGCAGTTATTGAACATGGGCCACACAAAATTAATGTTATTGAATTTTTTCCTGTCTGCTAGAAGAATTGTTTCTGAAACTGGAACAGCGGCTGGCTGCGGGAGGCACACACATACACATACAAAAATATAGGGAATAGGGTATCCAACAGTTCGTTGAAAACGTACTCTAGCTCTGCCTTATGTTTTATATTTTTTTTATTTTGAAATATTAAAAATCAAATAAATTTTATTGAAATAAATTCCAATAAATACTACGAATAAATATTCATTTACAGTGGAACAAATCTTATAAATGGGCTACAAAAAAATCAGCTTGGCGGTTTTAACATTTTTTTTTTCTTCTAAACCATCTACATTATGGTCCCTTTCATTTAAAAGAATATATATAAAAATCCACCCATCCTAACTCTAGAAATAAGGTCACACACAAAAATTAAATTGATTTTTATATATATAGATTATGCTTTTGCTCCACTTCCATCTCTTGTGGTATCGTAATGTATAGTCTCTTTCTTTTTCTCTACGTAATAACATTTCATCTCTAACATGTACAAAAAGCTCCTAATCGTGACGCGTCCTTAAAATTGTACTCTAAATACACGACGAATTATCGATTCAAGTCGCCGCATAAGATGTTTCGCTTCAAAAGTAATACAAAGAAAATATATATATTTGGTGACAAATCTAAGTATACATATTGACCTTGCATCAAGTTGAACTGATTTAATTTAATATATTTTCATGAACTTCAACTCTTTCAAGTGCCCGTAAAAGAGTAGTTTTGCATACTCTCAATTGACGAACGTGATCTGATCCAACTCCAATTGTAAAGACATTGCGTGGTTGTTTCTTCGATACCACTTAAAATTCCAGCAGAGCAAGTGATTTAAAATAATTTGAAAGACTAGCGAAAAAGATTCAATAAGTCATTGAACTTTCAAAAACATATGCTTGCATTGACCTGAGAGTTTTTCAAAATCCATTTTTATGCGGAAGTCTTAAATCCTCAAAAAAGTTAAAACATACTTTCCGAATGCGTGATAAGCACTATTTTTTTTATAATGTATCAATCAAAAAATATTGCAAATTCGAATTGACAAGACCAAGCCTTACAAAAGATTGAACGATCAAGTTTTGAGAGATACTCAAATAAATTATTGCAGCATATTTCGTAAATATTTGTCATTATTACATATATTTTTTTTACTTACTCAATGCAAATGTTTCTAATTCGTTATGTCACTCAAGAAATTTTTCCATCTGTGATAAAAAAAAAAGTAAAGAAATAAACTGCTTAACAAGAAACCACATTACGTTAGATACTATACTTCATGCAGACATTTTTGATTGAAATCAGTTACAATTAATTTTATTATTATTACAAGGTAGGTACACTCGAATAAACGTAGAGTATGCTTATGCTTATTGATTAATAACGACTTTGCATTCACTGTTTTTTTTTTAATGTCTGTCCCTCTCTGGAAGTCATTCTTGGCAACAAAATTTCCAAATCACGTCGGATGCAATGAACTCCTAGCATTGATGGCCTTATGCTAGCTACTATGCTGAAGCTGATGGTATATGGCAGCTTGATGGCGGTTTTCTGTTTGTTTAATTTTGTCACGTAGTTTTGTTACTATTTAACCGAAGGCAATGACACTTTTTTTTTTTCTTCAAATACATCAAAGGCTTTGCCAAAACCTACGTGCCGGTGGATGTTAAGCCATTGTTCCACACGCATGTATACTGTACGTTTTTACTTCTCAGCGCAGCGGGGCTACAAGAACAAATTGATTCTGTGCGTTGTTTGGACATTAAAAGTTGAATGCATTGCAATTGCTGACTTCACGTTTCCATTCCAGCGAATAAACGTGGGCACTGTGACGTGATTTACGATCTCGAGGACTGCTTTATGTGTTTCCTTGGCCATTAAGTCGATAAGTTAATGAAGAAATTCTGTCGCATTCCTTCAATTAAACAGTTGAACACAACATAGAGGCGTTAAAGTCACGCAGTTCTGAAATTGAACGCATAGAGTCGTCTAAAACAAAATTTGAAAAAACTTTGAAACGTATGGCTGTGAGCAGTGTATCAACTGCTTTGAGCTTCTTCACAGGATTCCGCCATATTGTTTTAAATTTTCTTTGTGAAACTGTAAAAATGAAGTTGATTTATCGAAAGTCCGGGAACTATGTATGTACAAGGAATTTCAATGAGAGTGCTTGAATCCACATCAAGGATACCCACTTCAATAACACACATAGATTTGCTCAGTTAATTTTGCCTTGTTAAAAGGGCAAGATTCTGAAAACCCCTTGCAGAAATTTGACTCATCCCAACAATTCTGTCTGTCTGTCTGTATAGTTACCTACAGCCTAAACTGCTCTACTGATTAGCTTCAAACTTGGTAGATAGTATTATTATGACGTCCTACAGAGGAGTTTTTGGAATCAACATTCTAGCTTTAAAACTAACGGTACCTGCCATACGATTTTGAGTGAAAAATTAGTTTTTCTCAAAAACGGCTCCTACGATTTTGATAAAACTTTCTGAATACTGTTTTCTGTGCAAATATTATGTCTTGGTTGGAATAGATTTTTCAGAAAAAGTCTTGTAACGGTACCTATCATATGACCGATTTTTTTAAATTAAATTTTCTGTAAGCCACTTGACGAATTTCGATGAAACTTTTTATGTAAAATCCCATTTATCAATAAAATAATATAAATTGTTAAATTGTTAAAAAAAAAGTTTTAATTTTTTTTCATTTTTTTGTTTTTTTCCAAAACGGTCTAATCCATTTTTTTAAAATTATATTTTTCTGATAAAAACTACAAAGTGCCTGAAGTCGCATACTCAAAATAAATTTAGAATATGTTTTCGAAAAGTTTTTCAAAAAAAAAACTGGTCGAATGATTTTGAAAAAAAAAAAATTTCTTAAAATTCTAAACTGTAAACGAAATCAGATGGCTTACTTCATTTTTTCCAAAAAACGTTTTAACCAGTGATTTTTAAGTGATCAATAAAATTTCATATCGTTTTTTCCTTTTTTCCAAAATCTCAAACCCCAAGACCACTGTCACACATTAGAGTAAGTTCGTCCGACCCAGTCGTGCACTTTATTTCTTATGTGTTCGCCTCCCGCAGACAGGCAAAATTCAATAAAATTAGTTTTGTGTGGCCGATGTTCAATAACTGCTGTCGCAACAAAAAAAGGCGCGTACCACGCCCAAAGTTGAGACTTTTTACTAACCGGGCAGTTACTATGAGCTCAGTGACATGAACATGAACAAAACAAGACAAAACTTAAATTTTTAAAAATTAGATTTTTCAATGGAAATAGCGATTATGGGTGGATTTAACAATTCTTGAACCACTTTCTAGTACGTAACCAATGAATACAAACAGAAGTCTTCATTTTCTTACTTCACAACTGCGACCGATAGTTAAAAACACATTAGAAAATGAATGCATATTAGTGTCCTACAAATTTGTGAAAACAATTTAAAGCACTGACTGAGCTTTGATCATTAGTCAATTTTTATTTATATGTGTAAAACTACAGCTGATGAATCGAGTAGTTTTTAAACGATCGTACCTGAATAAATCTATTTAATAAAAATCACGTCCTTAAAAGTGGGCGTATTACACATAATAAGTAGAGATATATTTTTCATACAATGAATGGAAAAATGGTTTAAATTGAATATTGGTAGTACCTATATTAAATTTTTAAAACTACATTTTTCGTTTTCTTATAAAAAGTGGGCGTCAGCCACTCCCGAAATTCAACAATTTCTTTTCATACCCAAGCTTCTTAGTTTCGACTAAGAGGCGCACCAATTTGGGCTTGTGGATTTCGTTGATTTGCAAAAAACAATTTTTTTATAGATTCTAATGAAAAGTGGGCGTCAGCCACGCATGGCTTCATACACAAGTAATACTCACAAAAATTAAAGTTTTTCGCTTTAATACATATAACAAATAGTTACTTCATAAAAACAATATTGATGGTTTTGTATGAAAAGTAGGCGTCAGCAAAGCATTTTGAAAAATGTGACTCCTTTGAATCCTGTCAAAATCGGTCCAGTCGTTTCCGAGATTAGCCATAACAAACAGACAGACAGATAAAAATTTGAAAAATTGCTTTTTTGTTATAAACCTACTTTCATATGCATTTAATAAAAAGCTGATATTTTTGAAATTACAAACAGACACTTCATTTTTATTCATGCATAGGTATAGGTTTTAAAACCATTGCAGATGAAGCAGGCGTTTTTTGAAGTTTGTAGCAAACAATTGCATTATTTTTTTAAATTCTATTTAAATATCGACTAGTTAGCTCGAAAATTTGAGGTTATTTTACGTGTTTTGATAAATATGTTGTATTTTTACCCATACTACTACAATTCAACCTAAACGCCATTAAAGCAAGATCTGTTTTCACACTTTTTAAGGTCAATCAAAGATGGTAAAAAAACTCAATTACAACTGTCACCAAAAAAAAAAAAAATTACCTTCGATTATCTGGCTTAAATTCAAGATATACCAGTCGCCCTGCAAAAGTATCTTACCATTTTTTTTTGTCGCAAAAAAACCCGTCAGCATTCCAAACTTCAACTGCTGTTTTTCTTTAAAATATTTTTGCAATATAAATAAAAAACTAAAACCAAAAAAAAAAAAAAAAACAGCTGAAACTATGCCATTAACTACGAGAAAAATGTTAACACCTTTTCTTTCGACTGAATTGATTTTGAATCTGTTGGTTCTTACTTTGTAAACAACAACAAAAAAATGGACTTCGAAAACAAAAACCACAATTTGACCTTAAAATTCCGTTATACTCGTAGATAATACAACTTAAGGCTTCTGGAAGATGAAGATAAACCCAACCTAAAATGTTGCAAAAAAAAAAAAAAAACCAAATCAAGCCAAAAACACGTTATCCCAATAAATTCCATTCGAAAAAATAAACCTCGTCATACTTATCGTAGATACATCGATATTTTTACGAACCTATACCTGCCTATTAAATATTTTTCCACGCAAACTGCAGCACGCACTTAGTGCAAGCGCTATACGAGGCGCTACCTATATCAGCAGCGTCACTAAACTGCTGTTATATCTTCAGCCTTACCTACACTTTCCAGTGAGAATATTTTTGTGCAATAAGATACACGGTACGTGTTGAACGTAGGTATGTATCTTAAAAATATCAAAACAAAACAACAAGAGAAATCGATTAAAGAAAACCGGTGTAAGCAATGACCTTTAAGGACGTTCGAATTCGCTCAAAGTCGGGTGCAAAAAAAAAAAAAAAATACTATTTACCCACAGATTTTTTTTGGTTTGCAGCTGACGACATACAGATATGTACATATGTCTGTATAGACACAATTATAGTTGTAGTGGATCATGTTTTGATTTTTGGAATGCTGTATGGGACCTGGTCGCAATCTGGTGACTATATTTGATCATTGATGATACGTCAAGCTTTGACGAAATAAATTTGGTTTTATTTTTAGCACACCGAATAGACTTCTTTTTGTATATAAAAATAAACATTAATAAAAATAGAATTTTTTAAATAAATACTTTTTTTTTTGCATTGGGTTTAACTTCACTACAAATAATAATAATAAAAAAAACTTAAATGAATAAAACGAGTTTAAGAGATCATTAAAAAAATTAGAATACAATAGCTTTGTTTATTGAACGGTAACATTATATAGATCAGAACAGTTCAAGTGAATGAAAACTGTCAGTACAAGAAAGTGGCAACCCTCACTTAGAAGCACTTTCCAGTTTCCACTCGGAGAACCTCTCATTGTGAAAAAATGGAATAACCAAAATTGATTCTGCTCAATTTTGACACAATTTCTATTAGCACGGCCCAGTTTCACAAGTTTTGCAAATGTCAAACTGATGTGCGCATCCTGATTTCCGACACAAAAGGATTTTTCCTCTTTTTTTTCAATACCGTTGCTAGGCTTATCGCACTTTCCATTGGTTTCACTCGGGGAACCCCTCATTCTGAAAACCAATGGAACAGGCAAAATCGCTTATGTTCAATTTTAACACAATGTAGTATCCGCAGGTTTTGCTATACTGTCAAAGTGGTGTGTGTCGGCCGATTCGTGGCGTAAAGGTATTTTTACTGGTTCCCCGTATTAAATAAAACATGTATCTTCGTTGCTGACTTCGATGTCCTCATCATCCGATTTGAATTCAAAAATTTGTCACATTTATTGACTTTACCAAAACTTTCGGCATTGCTGCATGCGAATAGACATTTTCCCAATGATTATTCTATGGGTGACATTTGAGTTATATTTGTATTTGTGCTTCTTGAGTGGATTCTGACAGAAGTGTCATTTGAAGACTTCCGAATGCTTCCGGATGCTTCTTTTTCTCCAATGGAAAGTGCTATTAGGACGTGTATATCATTAAATTTCGATTCAACAATATGTCACATGTTTTGACACTTTCAAACATTTCGGCAATGCTTTATGCGAATAGATACTCTCCAATGTATATCTGATTGATGAAATAAACAAACAAACAAACAAATATATATACATGTATATAGTATGTCAATATATTTGTGCGCTCTACGTCATAGGAACACACGAAGTTTGACAATGGTTTGGCGTTTTGTATAGCATCGTGCGCAATGCCATATCTTTATTAGTTGTATCATAACATGCTCTTCATTGAATGTTCTGTGGCTAACATTTGAGTGAAAAGCGATACCGTGCATGAACTGGTGTTGCTAGATTGCCGTGTGACATACGGAGAGATTGAGGTCTGCTTGCATAAAAAACAATAATGGGATACCGCACAATTTAACGACACCTAGTTCGAAAAAGGATCGTGTTGATCAATAGCGGCTCTTCAAAACTTGTCTATAAGAACTTGTCAGGCGATGAATTAAATAGCATCTAACTGATGAGCTTAACTGTTGTATCTACCTGGGCCAAACGCATTTGGACTAAAGGTCACTTATACTTTAATTTAAATTTACTTCAATACACTGAAAATAAACTAAAATAATACAAATTATTAATTTTTTACGATTTTCTCCATTGTTAACCTTGAAGATAAACAACAATCGACTGCAAAGGTCTGTAATGTATTGAAGAGCCAAATCTAACAAAAGTAGTTCACCCACTTAGTAAAAATGCTTTCATGTTTTTTTCGGAGTAATGTCGCTACCGTGCCATTAGAGCAACGCAAAATGGTCAGTTCCAAATAGAACACCGCGATTTGTTTGCCAGAAAGTTTTCGAAAAATATGGGAAACCAAACGCATACAATGAATCGTTCTCCACTTTAATATTGCACGCTGCCACACATGGAATTGTTTGGTCATCAGTCCTATAGTCCTAATTTAAATGTTTTCTGGCGCCTAAAGAAACTATAAATACATTTGCAATGAATGAATAAAGGGTTCGGAAGTTGGTTCAAACCCATTTAAATGTCAGCTTCTATCAGCTGTTCGCCAGTTTGTCAACAAAACCTTTTATAAGCTAAACAAACGAATTGTATCCTAATAGGTACCTACGAGCTACGAATGATATTTTAGCTTAGACGTTTTCCTTTTTATTTTTAACTAGCTTTTGCCCGCTACTTCGTACGCGTGGATTTTAGAATAAAGTAGGTATCTCAGTATATTTTTGTTTTTGCACAACCGGTTCAAAATGGGAGGTATGCGTGGTATGAAAGCTATATACTTTACAAACTCTACAGCCGTAAGATTTTTGGCTTCTGTATAGTATTATTTCGAAGTATCATAACGGTTTAAATTGCAAAGTTAGAGGGTTAAGTACTGAAGAAATATACGAATATACCTAATAGAAATGCCCACTTTCAAAACGATGCTGCGCGCCGATACTGCTATTTATGGCAGCTCCGCTTCATCAGTTTTGGGCGTAAGTATTGCTCGTTCACCGTTCTTTATGGTAACATTATTTTTCGATTTCTGCTTTCGCTGAATAAGGCATTGTCTATATGGTGGTAAATAGCGCCATCTATGATGTTTTTGATGTAACTTCTATTCAGAACGACTAACTTATTTCTATTCATGTATACGTAGGTAAGTGTGGCACTATTTTATAATGTAATATTATGCTAACTTCCTTTAAATCTTTTAATTTTGTGTTAAGTTCATTGAATAATGTTCGATTTCAGTAATTTTAAAAAAACAACCAGAATTATATATTTTCCTGCGATAAAATGTAGCCTATATTTTAAGTTGGCGTACTACCAATAAATCTGCGAAAACCGCATTCAATTCCATGCAGTAGTTTTTGCGTGATGCGCGTACAAACATACAGACAGACAGACAGACAGACAGACAGACAGACAGACAGACAGACAAAAATTTTAAAAACGGTTGTTTTGGCTTCTGTGGGTCTAATAGAGACTCCCCATATTAGTTTTACATCTATATCTTCAATGTACAGACATCGACCCGTTACAATTTTATTATATGTATAGATAAGATGAATAAATATACGAATATACTTAATTGGAATGCCCACTTTCAAAACGATGCTGCGCGTCGATACTGCTATTTATGGCAGCTCCGCTTCATCAGTTTTGGGCGTAAGTATTGCTCGTTCACCGTTCTTTATGGTAACATTATTTTTCGATTTCTGCTTTCGCTGAATAAGGCATTGTCTATATGGTGGTAAATAGCGCCATCTATGATGTTTTTGATGTAACTTCTATTCAGAACGACTAACTTATTTCTATTCATGTATACGTAGGTAAGTGTGGCACTATTTTATTATGTAATATTATGCTAACTTCCTTTAAATCTTTTAATTTTGTGTTAAGTTCATTGAATAATGTTCGATTTCAGTAATTTTAAAAAAACAACCAGAATTATATATTTTCCTGCGATAAAATGTAGCCTATATTTTAAGTTGGCGTACTACCAATAAATCTGCGAAAACCGCATTCAATTCCATGCAGTAGTTTTTGCGTGATGCGCGTACAAACATACAGACAGACAGACAGACAGACAGACAGACAGACAGACAGACAGACAGACAGACAAAAATTTTAAAAACGGTTGTTTTGGCTTCTGTGGGTCTAATAGAGACTCCCCATATTAGTTTTACATCTATATCTTCAATGTACAGACATCGACCCGTTACAATTTTATTATATGTATAGATATAGATGACCCCAATAATTCTCGTTATTAGTTGTATAAAATCACAAAACAGCTGACGCTTTTGGCATTTCTGACGAACTTGGGTATCCTCGAAAATTCAATACTACACAAAACTATGAGTTTTGCTACTTCGTCGAAACATTATAGTGAATAGTACTTTCGATATGTTTTTTGACACTAGTGCCCTCTGGACCCTCAAACTTCATTTTAAAAGTTAATATGTGAAGATAACAGCGGTCACTTACGAATTCGTTACAGAAATGACTGCCTCTTTGTAATGCCATTGTTTCTACAACAAAGGTCTCACCCAAAGTGACAGATTGCGGTAAAATGTTCGCTCATCGAATAATTCATTTTGTGCTTTTCTGACCTTTACTGAACTTTTCTGTGTCACTCTGATTCGTTCAATAAATGCTTTTCTTTCAACTGCTCAAAAGATCCTAGAAGCTGGGACTACAATAACACCCAGTAAGGATCCCTTGCCATTCAACATTCATCGTTTTTCAGTATTCTGAGAGTTTTGTTTTGTGTTTTGGCATTGTATATATATTTTTATAGTAATTTCATGAAACATTTTGTTTTAGTTCGAAACGTCGTCAATGGCGGCTCTAGTTGTCTTATCTACTTTACATCAAGTGTCTTCTATTGTTGTTGTTGCTTCCCATAGCAGTTTAGACAAAAACCACTAAAATTACTCTCCAATCAAAGCTTGTGAACGTCGTCCATAGATGGCGCGCAAAACGTTCCGCTTTTTGGGAATACTATAGATTTTAAATACAATGGTTTTGGTCTTGACACTGTGAGACGATGTCGAAGTGTGTTCTATGTAACCCGAGGGGCTGAAACTCCGTTTACCTTTCCAAAGATTTAAATTCGAGGTGTTTAAATCAAATGAGAAAAAAAAAAATAAAAGTTTTTGAATTTGAAAATTATTTTTAAACGAAAATATAAATTTTAAAAATGGATATGATTTTGTGCTTCTATTGGGAAACTTATGTATCAAGTCGTACAAAAGATCAAACATTTAAATTTCAGGAGAGTACTTAAATTTGGTTCAGAGAGACTCTGAACTTTTTTTTGACAAAATAATTACTAAGCTAACCATAATTTTACTGAAATATTCCAAGATTTTTCCCATCCTATGCATGCCCATAAAGATGGCTTGAGGTAAAAGACCAAGTACTTGCGATTTCTTACGGTGAATTAACCTTTTGAAATAAATTTGAGGCAAGCATCTTAACATCTTTAGAGCTGCCGCCGCCCGTAAGCTAATTTATAAAAAAATAAATAAATTAAGAAACGAATACAAAACTTAAAAAGCTTTAAGTATATTGAACAACCTCTCAATGAATGCGTTGGCACCATAAGCATTACGCAAAATTCTTTTCAAAACTAAAATTAACTAAAATATCTCAAATTTTCGTTACGTCATATTTCATTCGCAATATATACCTCTATAACGAGTATGTTGTGTATAAGAGCAACTCACTGATTTATATTCCTGGTCTAGACTCGATTGAATCAGCGCGCAGGTTATATCAAGGTCAGGGAACCAAACCACAACGGATGTTCCCACCGTTGCAACCAACAATAATGGCACGTCAGCGTCTACGAACATGACGAAATCCAACACTCACATTGGATTGCCAATCGATTGGACTCGTTAAGGGTTCCAGGAAAACGTTAACTTGATGACCCAGCATTATTATGCATAGGCATAATGCTTCAACATAGAATAGATACAAATGAAAAGTCAGTCTAAAAGTCTGAGATCGCGAGCTAAGTTCATCCATAAAATATATTGTAAATTAATTTAAGTTGTGAAATTTTAAATAAAGTTTTTTTTTAACAAAAATCCTTTCGTACGAACTTTAATGGCGCAGTCGGTAGGATTTTAATCCGAAGATTAGAATTGCAATACACATAGATACATAAATATTAAAAAGTGCATAGTGACATACAAAACTAAACTTAAATTAATTTTGTGTCGCCGGAATCAAATTGTGAAATCCGTAATCACTTGAATATAGTATCATAAAAGAAAGGAAAAGAACATTATTAGTGAAAAGTGAAAATAAAAAGACTCAAGTCTGCGGAATAAAATTAAAATTGTTTATCCGTTTTAAATTCACCACAAAAAAAAAAAAAATATATAAAAAAAATGGACGCAGTAGAACAGGCGCTAGCTCAAGCTCAGGCTCTAGCTCAACAGCAGCAGCAACAACAACAGCAGCAACAACAACAACAACAACAACAACAGCAACAACAACAAGCTCCTCCTCAGGTTCCTATAACAATTACTTTGACTGAGTTAATGAAAGAGTCCTCTAAAATACGAGAATATTGGGGTACATCAGAATATGCGCTGACATCCTTCATAAGAGAAGTAGAGATCTTTCTACCTTTTTTCAATGGAACATCGTTGGAACAATACGTTTTACAACGAAACATAATCAATAAAATACAAGGACCAGCACTTCAGGCGATCAGGACATTGGGAAATTACACAACGTGGGATACAATTAAAGCCGAACTCATCAGGAATTTCGGAGTCCGAGAAACATACTATAACTTGCACCACCAGGCAATCAGCACCAGAAATAATAATGATGTTAGTGAGTATTTTAACAAATTAAAAGAAATATTAGATAAACTTAACACAAAATATGAGTTCGATGTTGAAAAACCTTTCGAGTTTTCGCCTTCAGCGAATGAAACAATGATTCTAAAAACTTTCATTAATGGCCTTGACGTAAATCTTGCTAGCATAGTAATAAGTAGGCAGGTAGATAATTTAAGAGATGCCTACTACACCCTTGAGGAAACAGGGATGATCCAAATTAATAGGCAGAAAGCTAGTAAACAGATCCCAACTCACAAAAACATTGCCACCAATAATAATTTTAATCGTCCACAATACAATACAAGAAACGATCAAGTTAGATATAGAAATAATTTTTCAGGTCAATATAAAAATAATTCAGGCCAATTCAAGAATAACAATTTAGGACAGCAAAGATATTATAACAATTCAGGTCAATATAGACAGAACAGAAACAATTATTATTCAGGGCAGTTTAGAAATAATAATAATTTAAATCAAAGGACTTTAGGGCATAATAACCCAACACCAATGGAGTGTGATCACGTTCAAACAGTTAAAAGGGAGGAAGAAAATTTTCAGTCGCAGCCTCCAAATCAGACTTACCGATAATAGAAATAACAGTAGGGAAACATAAAATAAAATGTTTAATTGATACAGGGTCCACTACGACTCTTTTAGATAAAACAAAATTAAATGATTATAAACGAATTCCTTTAACGGAAACTACAACTTTTAACACTCTTAATGGAAAAACTTTTATTGATACAGAGATAATAACTGAATTGCCTCAAGAATTTAATGAAAATAGTAATATGTGCTGGAAACTCACATCATTTCGAGATAAACAGTTCGATGGAATAATAGGTCAGAATTTACTTAAGCCTTTACAAGCTAAAATAGATCTAGAAAAAGAACACATAGAAATAAACGGGAATCAGATAAAATTTATTAATGCATGTCCATATATATACGAGGAAGTTCATATTTTAGAAGCATCCATAAATAATGAAGATATACCACAATGTCTCCTTGGTAACCATCTTAATAATGAGGAAAAAGAAACTTTAAAGACTCTTCTCAAAAAAAATAGGGATTTATTCTTTCATGAAGGACAGCATTTAAGCAGTACCCATGATATCCAACATGAAATTGTTACTACAACAGATAGGCCTATTTATGCGAAAATTTACAGATATCCCCAAATCCACGAACAGGAGATCAATAAACAAATTAAAGAGATGCTCATGCAAGGTATAATACAAGAGAGCAATTCTCCTTACAATAGTCCTTTGTGGGTTGTGCCCAAAAAACTAGACAATTCCGGGCAAAAGAAATGGAGAATAGTGGTCGACTATAGAAAGTTGAACGAGGCCACTATTGACGATAAATTTCCTATTCCTAATATAGAAACTATATTAGATAAGCTAGGAAGATCCCAATACTTTACAACTTTAGACCTAGCTAAAGGCTTTCACCAAGTCCTAGTTAGGGAAGAGGATAGAAAGAAAACAGCCTTTTCGACTCCTCTTGGGCACTATGAGTTCACAAGAATGCCTTTTGGACTTAAAAATGCCCCTGCGACTTTTCAGAGATTGATAAACTCAGTTCTAAGAGAATGCATAAATCAAATATGCGTCGTCTACCTTGACGATATTCTCATATTTAGTTCATCTCTGAAAGAACACATTATAAGTGTTCAAAAAGTTCTAGATAAATTAAGGCAGCACAACCTTAAAATTCAAATAGACAAGTGCAAATTCTTTGCGAAAGAAACAGAATATCTGGGACACGTCTTAACGACGGAAGGAGTTAAACCAAATCAAAACAAAATAGAAAGCATACAAAAACTTCTGTTACCAGAAAGTACGAAACAAATAAAATCGTTTTTAGGCATAACTGGTTATTTTAGAAAATTTATTAAAGATTACGCAAAAATTGCGCAACCAATGACCAGATATTTAAAGAAAAATTCAAAGATCAACTTAAATGATCCAAACTATATAAGTGCTTTTGAAAAACTCAAAATTATCCTCACAGATTCACCGGTTTTGAAGTATCCAGACTTCAACAAAAAATTCCAACTTACGACCGATGCGAGTGATTTCGCTATTGGGTCCGTACTTACACAGGACGGTCACCCAGTTTGTTATGCAAGCCGCACTTTAAACGATCATGAACGGAATTATTCCGTGACTGAAAAAGAACTTCTTGCAATAGTTTGGTCTGTAAACTATTTTAGGCCATATATTTATGGTAGACCCTTTGATCTGCTAACAGACCACCAACCACTTAAATGGTTGCAAACAAAACATAAGGGTAAAGATATAAATCAACGACTTCAGAGATGGTTGTTACAGCTAGGAGAATATAATATTAATATTGATTACATAAAAGGAAAAGAAAACAAAGCTGCAGATTTTTTGAGTAGAATTAATTGCGAAACTGGCGAAATAAATGTGATCGAGACGTTCACAACTAAGGAGGGAGAGAAAGCACCCCATTTAAATTTTGAAATTGATAATATGAGTGTAGAAAATACGATCCATTCACAACAAGAGGATCAAAATGATCATTTCCCCATATTAGATACAGTAGTTAACAGATTCTATACACAAATTATGCTTACAAACAATAAAAGCAAAGAAATTGAAATAGTTAATAATAAAAGAATTATATATATTAACTCCGAAGATATTCAAGAAGAAAGACTTATAGATATATTTAGAAGGTTTATAAAAAGAAAAGGTAGAATAGGCATCTTCTCAGATTTAACAGAACACGAGTACAACTTAGTACAATTAAAGCTCATTGAATTATTTGACCCCACAAAACAAATAAAGTTTTATAAATGTATGTATCACGCACAAAATATGAAAAATGAAGATGATACCTATAAACAGATAGCGAAATATCATAAAAATGAAACAGGTCATGCTGGCATAAACGAAAATTATGCAGGTCTAAGAAAACTCATATACTTCAAAAATTTAAAAGAGTTGATTCAAAAATACATAAATAACTGCGATACATGTAATCAGGCTAAGTATGATAGAAAACCAATAAAACCGAAGCTTCACTACACAGAAACTCCAACAGATAACAATCAGATAGTACATGCAGATATTTACATTAACACCAAAAATAACTTCTTAACCTTTATAGACAAGTTCTCTAAGCATGGCATAATATTTGATTTAGAAGATAGAAACAGTATCACGATTAAAGAGAAATTACGACTATACTTTTCCATTAAAGGCAAACCTAATAAAATAGTTTTAGATAATGAATTTCAAAACACAAATGTAAAAGATTTCTTAAGACAGGAAGATATAGAAGTACACTTTACGAAGCCAAATAGCCATACTGGCAATTCCGACATTGAGAGATTTCATAACACCATAAGCGAAAAAATGAGAGTACTCACTACAGAAAAATCCAAGCTAACAACGAAAGAAAGAATATATCAGTGTGTAGAGTGGTACAATAAATCAGTGCATTCCTCAATTAAATTTAAACCAATAGATGTTTTAGAAGGTAGAGTAGATAAAGAAAAGGTCCTGGAAAATATGCAAAATATGAAAGATAGGGTTATTAGCAAGCTTAACAAAGATAGGGAAGAATACAATGAAGAAAGAGAAGAAGGATTAGTGAAAAATTACAAGGCTCTTAGACACAAACAGGAACCTAGATATAGAAAACTTAAATTAAAGAACATCCATCCTACAAATATAAAAAGACCAAATAAATTTTCAGATCAAATGGATATGGATAGTGTTAGTCCTTCTACTCAGAACAGCTAATACAACATTGACGATAGAAAAAATAGATACAAACAGTGGATTCATAGAAATAAAACTTGGAAACGTTGAAATAGTAAGAACTTATGATATTATACTACATATTATTAACCCAGCAGAAATTTTGAAGATAATTGCATGCCTAGAAGAAAATATTTCAAAATTACAAATCGAAAAAGAAGGAAGAGACATTTTATTTCATGAGTTAGATTCACTTAAATATAAAATACATACTATTATTCCACACAGGCAAAAAAGAGGGCTTATTAACATAGTAGGTACAGGTATGAAATGGTTATATGGAACAATGGATGAAGATGATAGACAAAACATTGAAGAACACTTGAAAATCATCGACGAAAATAACCATAATATAATAACTCAAAATAATAAACAAGTATTTATTAATAATAGCTTTAATCAAACCTTTTTGACTTTAAAAGAAACAATTGAAAAAGATAGAACTAAAATATCCTATCAACTCGTTAATAGTAAAAAAGATATTGTTAGAATAAATAATAAATTTTTGTACCTAGAATCATTGTTAAAAATCGGAATTATAAAAGACAATGTCGAACACATTCAAAATAACATTGCTTCAAGTAGAACAGGAATAATGGGAAACAATATTTTAAGTAAAGAAGAAATAATAAAATATGACGTAAGTTTTGAAAAATTAAAAAATATAAAAATTGGAACAGCCCTATATGAAAATGAAAAAATTGTTTTTGTAATTAAAATACCGAGTGAACTTATAGAGACAAGAAAATATTTAGTTACCTCTTTAACAAATATGAATTCTGAAGAATTAATAATAGATGATGAAGAAATTGTAAAAATAAATGAAGCTGTATATAAATATGAATTAAATATAGACTTCAAAAATTTAAGGAAATCCAATTTATGTTTATATAATAGCGTTTGTATGAAAACAAAGAATTCCCAAATGAAAATTCAGGAAATTGAAAATGGTTTGTTATTGTTAAAGAATGTTAAGAATATAAATTTATCAAGTACTTGTGATGAAAGAACCACACATTTAAATGGAAACTTTTTATTAAATTTTAATAGCTGTGAGTTAAAAATCCAAAATGAAACCTTTGTGAACAGAAAAAATATATTTGAAGAAAGATTTATTATACCTTACGAAATAAATTTAAATACAACTCAAGAACAACTCAGCTTCAATGATATTGTAATAAAACAAATAGAAAATATTGAAAATATTAACGAATTAAAGTTTAATCATAAAAATCATGTAATGTTTAATATATGTATTGGAATTATAATTCTACTGTTAATTATTAATTTAATAATTTACGTTTATATAAAATCAAAAAAGCTCAGACGTACATTCTATATAACTCAGGAGAGTTTTCATCCTAAGGAGGGAGAGGTTATATCAAGGTCAGGGAACCAAACCACAACGGATGTTCCCACCGTTGCAACCAACAATAATGGCACGTCAGCGTCTACGAACATGACGAAATCCAACACTCACATTGGATTGCCAATCGATTGGACTCGTTAAGGGTTCCAGGAAAACGTTAACTTGATGACCCAGCATTATTATGCATAGGCATAATGCTTCAACATAGAATAGATACAAATGAAAAGTCAGTCTAAAAGTCTGAGATCGCGAGCTAAGTTCATCCATAAAATATATTGTAAATTAATTTAAGTTGTGAAATTTTAAATAAAGTTTTTTTTTAACAAAAATCCTTTCGTACGAACTTTAATCGCACACAGTAAATTTTTTTGCACGCAATGTCTTTAAGAAAATTGGGCCCATGAAGCTCATTCCTCACATACTCTTGAGTCTTGATACGGGTTGGAATTAGGCCTATGTGCTTACGTTTTGGTTTCATCGGTTCAGACAGTGATTGCTTTGGTTAGTGTTTGGCAAAAGGGAATGAGTATACTCGAATAATTTATTGGTTTGCAACGTTATTGGATTTGAGGAATCTAAGACAGCCAGCGTTAAGACAATCTGATTGCCTAACAAAAATGATTCATGGAGTCCATAGCGTTCCATACTCTCAGCCATTTATACAATAAGTAATTGTAAATTCAATCATATCATTAAAGAAAACATTATAAGATGTTTCACTGAAATAAAAGCTATAATTTGAGACTTCTTTTACCTTACAGGTTATACTTTTGGATGGTGATAGATTTAATGCCTTTAATTATGAATCTTTCAGCAATTGAAGATATGCCTAGATCACTCAATACAATTTGTACAAAATGGCAGCCCTAGTCTCACTGGTTGCTATTTGAAAGTTCTTGCGACCAATGTGTTAAATGTGAAGATAAAATCTTATTGCTAACTTTTGCCTTTCCTTTATATTAATTGAAATAAGGAAACAAACCTGCAATAATGACCAATCATATTTTTCAAAGCAATAAAACGTAACCAAGAACCAGAGGAAGCACTAATCGAACCGTTTGTTCTAGAAGTGCTTAGACCATAGAGCATATACCTTAGTCATTGTATATTTATATAAACTATAGTACTACCACGTGAGGTGCACCATCTATCGACGGAAAACTAAGCTCTTGATTTTAGAGGTTTTTGTCTAGATTACCATGGGAAGCAACAATAACAATTAAAATGGTGGAACGTAAAAAATATTGTTGTTGCTTCCCATGGTAATCTAGACAAAAACCACTAAAATCAAGAGCTTCATTTTTCGTCGATAGATGGCGCACTTCAAGTGGTAGGTAATACTATAGTAGGTATATATACAATGCCTTAGTCCAACCGCTGAAAATTGGCCTTGGGTTGTTTCCATAAGCAATAATGTGTCAAGTTATTTGACATTGTGTCGCTTGCACAAAAAATAATTTTTCTCAAAAACGGCTGATACGATTTTGATAAAACTTTTTGAATGGTTTTTTTTTTGGTGTATGTTTTAGTATGAATTAATTTTTTAAGGAAAGTCTTATAACGGTACCTCATCCCATACGACTGGTTTTTCAAATGACATTTTCTCATAAGCCACTTGGCGGATTTCGATCAAAAAATTTAATGTGAAAGCCATTTTATCAGCGAAATAATATAAATTCTTAAATTTATCAAAAAAAGTTTTTTGGATTTTTAAGAAAATAGTTAAATTTTTTTTAAAATTTTTGCTTAACTTTTGTTGGCATGTCTTAGAAAAGTTTAAAAAAACGAGTTTTGAAAAAAACCGGTCCGATGATTTTGAATTTTTTTTCTTAAAATTCAGAACAGTAAAAGAAATGAGATGGCTTATATCATTTTTTCCGTTTTAACTAGTGATTTATAAAATTTCATACCTAATGATTTTTCCCTGCTTTTTTTCCAAAATCCAAGAACGCTGTCACACACTAGGTAAGTTTGTGTGACCCATTCGTGCACTTTATTTCTATAGCAGTGGCGGATCCAGGATTTTGATAAGGGGGGGGGTCCAAAATTGTTTTTAGGGGGGGGGGGTGGGGGTTAGAAATTTTTTCCTTGAGATATATGCATAATTACTGCTGGACTACCGTGTTATAGAAAAGCCATTGGTGCTGTCCAGTCGTTATGGCAGTGCATATAGTTTGTTCGCAAATTCAAACTGCGCGCCAACCTAGTCGCGATGACAGCGCCGTGCGATTTTTCTTTAAGTTTTTCTGTTGATATTTGCGCCGTCTATGAGCGTGTTTGAGCGTATTTTAATTATTTCTTTGTTTCTTTCAACACGCATTGTGTAAACATGCCGAAGTTGACAAGTGGTTAGTATAATTTCAAGTGAGAAAAATCTCTTTTTAAGTCAGAGACAAAAGGAGATCGGAAACTGACTTACGTTTCACTCCCTAGATCCCGCAATTTTCATTTTCTTTCATTTTATTTTCTTCCTTGTACATGAAAAATACAAAAACAAAGAGATGAGGTGGGATTTTTATATTTTTACAGTTCTCTTTTGTTTGTTTTCGCAATTTCAAATTTAGCGTAGATTGCTAGATTGAATTTTCAAATTGGCAAACTCGTTTTTCTTATACTCACCACGAAAATACTAGAAAACTTTGACCGCAGCTTGTAGACATTGTCAGTTAGACAGCTCGGTTTCCCATCTCCCTTTTAAACTAATCTGTGTTTCAAGTTCTCTTACTGAGAAAACACGCCTCACAATATGAAGAGGACATTGTTTTCCTATTTCACCCGCCTTGATTCAGAATCAGAACCAGAAACAAAGAAAAAGGAAAGACAGGTAAGAAAAATTGCAATAAAAAAATGATAAGTGTATCGGAAAAGCTACTATTTTTGCACAATGTATTCATATAATTTATAATTTCAAAAAAAGTGAAGATTCTCATTAGTTTTTAGCTAACCATATTTTTTTGACACAGACTAAAAATGCAGAGAAGCTTAACCTCGAAGAAAATCCACCGGAGACTGGAGGACAATCGACTTCCGAAGATATGTCAGTTCAAAACAAACAAGAATTGCTTCAATTCAAAAAAGACATCGCTCTAGCCACGTCTAATGCTTCAAATACAAGAAACGCGAGTGAAATCCTGAACATTATCGACGACTCGTGGGTGCCACCAGCTAATTTTTCGTTCCCGACATCAACTGCCAAAAATTTATCTTTTCAAAGAAAATGGCTTGAGGAATTTCACTGGTTGGCATATTCTGCCAAAGAAAATGGCGCATATTGTAAGTGCTGCATAGCTTTTGGCGTGAAAACCGGTGGAATATGCGACGTACGTCTGGGGAAACTCATCAACAAGCCGATCAACACTTGGAAGCACGCGAAAGAAACTTTTCGGAACCACGAAAAACTTGATTACCATAAAAAATCCATCGTTGCTTTTGAACATTTACGCGATATTCAGCTTGGCAAAACTAAATCTATTGATGAACAACTCGATAAGCAGAAAGAAAAAACTAAAGAAGAAAATTACGAACGACTGAAACCCATAGTTAGTGCAATAGTTTTGTGTGGGAATAGGAATTGCACTTCGTGGCCATAGAGACGATGGATGTTTGTATAATGAAGAGGAACCTGACGCGGATGATAAAACTGATGGAAAATATTCGAACGAAGGAAACTTTCGTGCAATTTTACGGTATCGAGCTGAAGGTGACGAAACACTCAAGAAAAACCTTTTGTCTGCTCCGAAAAATTCAACATATTTGAGCAAAACCATTCAGAATGAAATTATCGCAACTTGTCATGAATTGATCAGAAAAAAAATCGTTGATCGAATAAATCAATCGGAAGGATTCTCAGTTTTAGCCGACGAATCGACTGACATTTCAAGCATAGAGCAATTTTCCATTTGCACACGATACTTGGATTCACAAACAAATATTTGTGAGGATTTCCTCGGATTCGTTCCCGTCACTGACGTTTCTGGACAAGTTCTGGCAAATTCCATCAGGAATTATCTGACCGATATTGGCGTGGATTGCTCATTCATGTACGGCCAAGGATACGCCGGAGCTCCTGCAATGAGTGGCGAATTTCATGGAGCACAGGCTTATTTGAGGTCTCATTTTCCTCTCGCAATTTATGTGCATTGCGCCGCACACAGCTTCAGTTTGACCATCAATGCAGCTTGCGAAGTATCTGGTATCAAAAACGCGTTGGGAACTATCGGAGCAATTCAAGCATTTTTTCACTGGCCCAAGAGACAAAGCATCTTGAAGAACGAAATTTCAAAAATGACAGAGAAAAGTGAGCGAAGAAAAGAAAAATTGAAGTCCATTTGTCCTACAAGATGGGCTCAGTCTCATGAAGCTGTATCAAGATACGTCGAACTTCAACCGGCTGTTATTGAAGCGTTGGAAGAAATAAAAACGTGGAAGGATCGAGAAACTTCACGGGCAGCATCTCAACTTTTGACAGCGATTTTCACAATCAATTGATTCCATCGTTTTGCCATTGAGTCGAGAATTGCAATTGAAAAATCAAGATCTGGGAGAGGCCACGAAATTGGCTGATGATGCTTTGAACGACTTCAAGGAAAAGCGTGAAAACGTGGATTCATGCTTCCACATTGTTTATCAAAAAGTTTCTGAAATTTGTTCGGAGTACGAGATTGAAATGAAAATGCCTCGTCGATGCAGTCGACAAAAAAATCGTTGCAACGTTGAAGCGAAAACAGTTGAAGAGTATTACAAAATCGCATTTTACATCCCATTTCTCGACACCTACATTTCTCATCTTCAGAGTCGGTTCGAAAAACACAAAACAGTTTTTCAAAGTTTTGGACAGCTATTCCTCAAACAAGAATTCGACGAGAAGAAATGTGCAAGCCTCTACCAATTTTACGAAGAAATACTGGATTGTTCCGAGAGTAATTTTATTTCAGAAGTCAAAATGTGGAGACAACGGATCTGCAATCAAAACATCGAAAATGCACTTGATGCATTAGCAGTGAGTATCTCCCAAATTCAGATCATTTTTGGCTAAAAAATAATGCCAGGTTTCTCATAAATTGTACCAAAAAATCTGATTGATTATAATACTAATAGATTATCATTTATTTTCTATTTAATTTCAAAACAAAATTTTTCAATTTAAAAGAATCAGAGAAAAATCACTAATAGACGACTTATTGACAATTAATTGAGTAAGAAATTTTTTTGGTGCAATTTGGAACAAAGTAAAATAAATAATATCCATTGAAAATCTAAATAGGCTTCAATCTGATTTGAACACAATCGTCAATTGGTGCAAGCTAAATCGGCTTTCCTTGAATATTACTAAATGTCATTCCTTATCTGTTTATCGTATTTTCGCTCCAGTTATTTATCAATATAAGATTTCAGAAATTTCACTTTCTAAAGTAACTGAAGTTAAAGATCTTGGTGTGATTTTTGACACCAAACTTTCATTTTCACTTTACATTGACTACGTTGTGGCTAAGGCGAATTCTATGCTTGGGTTCCTCAAACGATCGTGCGCCGTATTTTCTGGTCCTTATGCTCTTAAATCTGTTTACATGTCCATTGTTCCTCCTTTTCTTGAATATTGTTAAATTATTTGGTGCCCTAACTATATCACTTCCATAAATCGGTTGGAAAGAGTGCAAAAATCATTTACAAGATTTGTCATTGCTCAATTGAAATGGAACCTTGATGAAAGACCTTCTTATTCTACTAGATGTGCATTAATAGGGTTAGATACCCTTGAGAAAAGACGTAATGTTCATTGTATATTGTTTGTTCATGATGTGTTTTCTTATCGTATAAAGTGTCCTGATATTCTAAAGAATTTTTTGATTTACGCACCTGAAAGAATACTCAGATCAAGAAATTTATTATTTAATCCTAGGCATATTTATAACTATGGGCTTAATGAGCCTACTACTAAATGTATTAATTTATTTAATTTAGTTTGTACAGAAATTGATTTGTGTGATGACAGAGAGAAAGTTAAATCCTTAATTTTAAATATTCATGTATCATAATATAATTTTGCTTCTTGTTAATTTATTAATTCTTATAGTTACTTAAATTTTATTTTACTACTTTATATACTTTTAATTATTATATTACTATATATTATATCTGAAATCTGTTAGATTTAAGCTCGGTAGATGAAATAAACAATAAACAATAAATAGAAGGAATTTTTGCAGATCATAAATGACAGAACTTTCAAAAACGTCAACAAAATCCTACGAGTTTTGGCGGTGATACCCGTGACCACAGCAACTCCAGAACGATCATTTTCGACTTTGAGGAGAATGAAAGATTATCTGAGAAACACGATGGGTCAAGAGCGTCTCAATGGTCTTGCATCTTTGAACATTCATCATCGCATAACTTTGACTGAGGACGAAATTCTCAGAAAGTTTTTTGAAAAGCCTCGAAAATTGAAGAGTGACTAGAACCGTTTGTGGATCATATATTTTTTCTTGATCGGTCATATTGACTATCTTCGTAATTATCTTCTTCGTAATTATCTCCTATTGCATTTATTATTCGAAAATAAATTAAAATTTGTGTAAAACATTCAATAAATTACGAATTTTTATTAATAACTTTGTGTTTCAACTTCACCAACATGCCCAATAAAAGCATAAAATTTGAAAGTATATGATCCCATGGGGGGGGGGGGTCCGGACCCGAAAACCCCCCCGTGGATCCGCCACTGTTCTATAGATAGGCATTTTGGTAATGTAATAGAAATAGACTTTAAAATTTCGTTTGCAATATTACAGTCTGCCAAAAATATGAAATCCTGAATCAATTTGGGCTTAATTCAAACCAAAAGTTGGCTGAAAATGCGTTTTAATGTTTGACTTGAGTTCACTGCCGATCAGATGATCTCGACCTCAAAATCGACCACTTGATCTTTCGGATTCCTTAATCCAACTTTGTTTTTCCACTGATCAAAATCGAATATACTGAACACATGGTTGTTGTTTCAGAACGGGAAATACATCTTTTAAGGGTTCCGTACCCAAATGGTGAAAACGGAACCCTATTACTGAGACTTCGGCTGTATCTCATGAGCCGTGACAGTTAGACAGTTGAAATTTTAACAGATGATGTATTATTGTGTTCGCTATAACAACAAATACTAAAAACTGAATAAAATAAATATTTAAAGGGGGCTCCCATACAACAAACGTGGAACGGAACCCTTCGTGCGTGAGTCCGACTCGCACTTGTCGGTATTATTTTCTTTCTGTTTTCATCGTCAGCATCAGGGTTATAGAAACGTCCAATGATAAATATTCTAAACTTCAAAACTCTTTTTTGTTTGAACAAAGGTGTTGTCATCTGACAGTGGCAACAGTTTAAATTGGTTCTCATAGCAGAATAGCAAAGAAGATAAATCCACTAAGTTGCAACCATAACTTAAGGCATCGCAGGTGTAATAAAGTTTCATTAACCAAGAAGACCCCATCATAAGAAAAGATATGCGGTCAAGGATGTAACAACTGCATCGCTTCGCTCTGAATGACATGACTATCAAGACACTCAACATTTTTTACTTTTTTTGTTCCCCAACGAATGTTAATCCAACTGAAGATAATCATATAGGTGTCATTGTAGATGATTGTGAATGCCAAACACTTTTTGAGTGTGCTGCTCCAGCAATTATACATATTTTCAAAACCCCTCCACCAAGTTTAACATCTCATAGAACCAAACCAAACATGGTAATCATTGACACCAGAAAATTCGTTCCAAACGACTTCCTTGACCGATCATCAACTTCAACATACATATGTACATATATGTTGCACAACATCTCTCATTGTAACACTAAATACATTTTTGTAGTTGTTAAAATATTTTCCATTTTTTTTTTTCGACTTCAACATATATGTATAAGACTTGATAATAATTATTACAAATATGTTATAATGAAGTTTTTGCATGCACATCTTCAACTTCAAGTCTCTGCGCGATGGTGATGTATTTGGATGTCGATTCGTTTTACTCTGTCACGATAGAGCTGTGCAACATTCGTGGTTGGTAATGCGGCAAAATGTAAAAAATCAAAATGAGCGTGCCAAAGAGTCGTGTTGGTTGTTTCCGTCGACCGGGCGGCGCGGCGTCGGCGACTGTGGGCTTATAAGAGTTTATGGCAAAAATTACCTATTTAGATGGCTTAGATCGGTGTTACCCTAACCATGATGCCTCGAGTCATATACAGAAGACAGCAGCGGTTAGCTTTTGTTTTGATCCCCCAGTACCTTTGTGGATACTATACTCGTATGTAGATACGGTATATACCTACTGACTGGATTGGGAAATCAGTTCCTGGTACTTATCCATGGCCCATTGAATATGGTAGATAAGGCGATGTTAACTATTAATGAAAGGAAGAACTTAATGATCGGCACTTCCTTTTACTTACCCCTCCTATATACTGATTTATGCCCTGATGTAATAGTTAAGTGTGCTTCCCTCGTTTTCAACTGATTGGTTAATGCTATGCATTAATTTGCAAAAATAAAAAAACCTGTGAGGCAATGATTTAATCTGCGATGTTGAATATGCACCTTAGGATGTGGTTGGTATTTATTTGTATTTGGATGAGATACTTTTAATGTCACGTTAATGTCAGGAAATAGAAATACAGTTCAAAACAACAAATTGTTTTTTTATGGAGGTGTACTTACTTAAAAATATGGTTGGAACTGCGAAATAGCTTATCTGTCAAGCTGGTAATTATTAAATTGGATATATTTCATGATCTCTGTCGGAGAGCTGAGACAATGGACACTTAGAAAGGCCAGTATCTTAGTGTACCTTGGTATTTTTTAATTTTAAGATCAACATCAAAACGAGAAATGTCATTCGAAAGGTGTAATTATTTTAAATGTGGTCATCAAGCTCTTTATTATAGAAGACCAGAGATTTGAAAAAAGAATTTGTGTCGACCCGGAATTTCAACCCCAATCTGGCATTAATTTTAAAAGCTGTATTTATGCCAAATCCAAAAATCCATCCGGTAGATGCATTAAAATACTGTGTTCTAAGCTTGTGTCATTTTTGATTGATTTCAGTTTTTACTTGCGATTATAGGTGTACTATAAGGCAAGTTATGCATTCGTAAAAAAAAAATTCTAATAATCAAACATAACATTACGATGAAAGAGAAGTCGAAAAAAGTGAGTCAGACAATTCTGTCTGTCTGTCTGTCTGTCTGTCCGTGTGCCTGTCTGTCTGTATAGTTACCTACAGCCTAAACGGCTGAACCGATTTGCTTCAAACTTGGTACATAGTATTATTATGACGTCCTACACACTCAGAAATTTTGATTTTGATTTGAGGCTTCCGTAACAAAGAATTCTGTTATGAAAACCAAATTTCAGATATCGTAACCAACTCAGAACTATCATACTTAAACTACGACTACAGCACCTAAGCCAGAGCTGTCATGACTCTGTACGTATTTCGAACAACGAAATTATTCAGGTGTTGCTTAAAAAAATAGTGTGAAGGTGTAATAACTAATCGCAAGAGTTATCATGTTCGATGCATTAAGCAACGACAACCGATACTTCAACATGAAAGTTGATCGATTGTGTACGATAGCCAATAGACGGTTGTCGTAGCTTCGTTTTGTGCAGAAGACTTCTATGATATGTATCGTACCTGCAATAACTTCGTGTGGGATAGCTCTATAAGCAAAGAAACATCATAGCCGCATTCGTGCTGCTACTGTAAGTAAAACCTGGGTTGCAAGATAAATCCTTCGATTCTAGATGTTTCCGCCAATTTTCAACAATCTGCCTGTTTATACAGGGTGATTCGTTTAAGGTACATCAAAAAGCCAGAGCGAGTAGGTTGGGTTGGTACAAAAAAAAAATCGTTGGGGAGAGGGGTCTCTACCCCTCCGTTTAGCTGGGAGGGAAAATTTTCTAAAAACACGCCTTAAATTGGAAAAAAACTATTGAAAAATAACGGTAACTCCTACAATGCCATGACCTTTATGTAAAGACAGATACCTTGTTTTTTATTGTGTTTTTAAATAGAATTATTTTAGTGAACGCTTTTCAAGTACCTAATTATTTTTCAAACTCAAAATGTTTTCGTGATCTTATGAAGAAGTAGGTTCGGTTATTTTTTAATAGCTTGGCAACGCAAAGTCCTAGAGCAATACGGTTTTCATTGTTGGACTTTGGTTGATGTTTCTAGCTTTACATAAAGGTAAGGTATGGCATTGTAGGAGTTAATTTTTCAATAATTTTCAACAATTTAAGGCATGTTTTTAGAAAATTGTCACTAAACGGTGGGCAATAGCCCACTCCTATACGATTTTTTTTCTTGTCCAAACCCAACCTACTCGCTCTAGCTTTTTGATGCACATTAGACGAATCACCCTGTATACAATTTGCACGGTAGATACACACACTGACACAAGTACACATGCACAGAGACCTATGATAGTTGCTAAGGTGCCTTGTCATTCATGAGCTCTCTTGTTATCCCTCTACCCACTCTTTTATTTAGTTTTAAGTCACGCCAAAAAAAAGTGTATTTGAGCAACACTTCTTTAAGTTTTTTCTGGTTCCTCTGTGAGGTTGTAGGTATCTTACGCTTTAAGTTTTTTTTAGCTTACTTTCTAATTCATATTGTAAAAGCAAGACCAAGTCTTAGTCTGCAATTAATTTTAATTTAATTATGTAAATATTTTATGAAATCATATGTATGTTAAAAGAAAAAGTCCCAATAAATTGAAATGAAATGTAAATAATTGTGAAAACTTCTCCCCTTTCCCCGATTCCTCAATTCACCATTGACGTTTTGTTAACGTTTTTTTTTTCGCATACTCGTCCGAAATCATCAATAATTTTACAGCTCAGCCAGCAGTCAGCTAAGTGAAAAGAAGGCACATGATTTCCCTCTTACCCCTTTATAATATTTCCTATGTGCTATTCTTTCTCACATATTTTTTTGTCAAGTAACCCAGAAAACAGGGATGATACAATAGCTTGTTTACAAACATTAATGGTCAATCTATACGCAGGATACTTTAATCATGCGATTTTTCAAATTTAAAAGTACCTAGGTAGTATCTGGCTGTAATTTTGCGATGTCTGGGTACAAACAAATATAAAATTTCATGTACCTATTTATTACAGCGGTATATTTGGTTCAAACCTTCGTCACATAAAAGAAGAAAAATTAGAATTCAAGCAATTTGCTAACCTAGAGTTTTACTAGTACGCATACACACTGTTTTATTTATTAATTTATTAATCAATTATATTGTAAGTACCTGCCAACTCTACAGTTCTGTGACAATTTTTGACCTGTTTGTAATCAGTTTCAGTAAATCGTTATGTCAATTTATTTATTTATTTTATATTGACTATATCTAAACAATAAATAAAACGAACTAAGAATCAAATACTATTCAAATAAAAAAAAAAACCTGAAAAAATCGTGGACTATGACGACACGTTGGGAAAGAAGATTAAATATCATATATGTAAGTTTTTATTTGCAATTTGAACCCAAATTGAACAACCAAATATTAAACATAAAAGAATTGGTCGCATAAAATATTCCAAATATTTATTTTTATTTTATATGTACATATAGGTATTTCTTTGTTTGACTTTTGTGTGCTTTATTAAGGCAAGAACGCACTAGGCGGAACAGAGCTTCATCGGAACGACGTGATGTTTCCTAGTTGGGTACAAGGCGTATGTTCTAATCTGCCGTTTAGTGTTTGACTTGAACAATTTCATACCTACTTAGAATGAGTTGCAGTAAAATTGCGGGTGGCAATGCTACAGTGGATATAGTGGATGATGACGCCACCCGTTGGATTTTCGTGAGATAAATATCACCTAATTCTCAATCCATGGTACCAACAAAAATTCTTTCCTATCTACCTATTCTTTCTAACTAATGCCGTGCAATTTGCATTCAAAATACCTTGGGTCTAAGTTAAACTAATTATTATTATAAAAAAAAGTTCCGGCTAGTGCGGTCTTAGCCATCGCGCTTAAAAATTTAAAAGGAGTGATAGTTTTTTTTTAAGATGAGCTCATTATATATAAAATCTATTGTACTTTGGTGATAACATTTGACAGTGTCGCCCTCTAGTGCCTCAACACTTCGTTGCTAATAACTTTTTACATTACATTCTGAAGATAGCAGCGGCACCTAGTACCGGCTGATTGCAACAGTATTTACTTTCTATTCATAATAGTATAGTTTATATAAAAAAGATGAGCTATAAAAAATTCAACAACAAAGTCTGAGATTAAATCCGAGATCAAAAAATCATTTTTCTTTGGTAACAGACCAATCTTGTTTTTAACCATCTGATCTCAATTTCAATATATGTATGTATTTGACTTTTTGAAGCAAACAAATGTTTTGTTTAGTTTTAAGCATTCCGTGAATTTCATTGTGGAAAAAGAATTCTTTTTAAAAAAGTGATGTTTTTAAATAAAAATAATTAAATACAGACGGTTCAAGTTGAAATTAATTGAGAATTTATTAAAAAATATGAATTAAAATTAAAGGAGTGTAATGAATGTGCAAGTGAAAAATTAATGTGAATTTAATATTGAATTTCGTGAAACCAAAAAACCACTCTCGATTTGATCTCGAGCACTTTTCATTTTCCATGAAGCCAAAAAAGAATTTACACTCACTAACAAAATTGACATTCATTAAACGTCAGTTGGAAAATTATTTTTCTCATTCGGTTTTTTGAAAAGAAACACATTTATTTGCAAAACAATATGTTATAATTTCTTTAAAAGTGGAGCAGCAATTTTTAATTATACTTTCAATATCATCTGATTATGAAGAATTTTTTAAGACTGGAAATTTGTTAAAGAAAAGCGATAGACATTCCGTCAAAGATGTTGTTGCATATCATTCAGACGAAGAAGTTGGTTGTCGTTTCGTTTAAATTATTACAAACCAGCTGTTCATGACACACACACAATAACAAAAACAAAATCAATCTCTTTTTGTCTTCCGTGCAACCATGAAAATCGTGAAATCTAGATCGAATCTGAAAGCAGTTCTCTAATTGTCGTGAAATTCACCACAAATCATTCAATGTAAACAATATATTATAATAATTTAGTGAACCTTTAATTTTTGTATTAAGACCGTCAAAAGAAACATATAAAATCTTTTTCAAATCTGAGATCAAATCTACATTTACAAAAAAAAAAAAAACATCATTTATGTGATGTGTAAGTTTAGTTTATTTTAATTTTATTTAAGATATGGAAAAACTGAATAAAATTGTACAAAAAACAATACCTACAAATAGTCATAAAAAAGGGAAAGGGTAGGTACTAAAGGGTAAATTAAAATGAAACAAATCAGCTTCTCATATTTTAGCGAGCATCCCTGTTGCCTCTTTCTGAATTTTTGCAAATCGGCGCGCGCCATTTTCATTACATTGTTGTCTTTGATCGAGCGTGGTTCTGTGGTTAAAAAGTTTAAGTTTTTGTGGTTGCGTTCATTATTTCATTAAAAATACATATATAAATTTGTGAAGTTAAATATAATGTTCATTAATTGTATTCTCAAAATTGAAACCCAAGGAAAAGATCTCGACATCAAGGATTTCAAAGAAGCTGGTAAGTAGCTACCTACAATATTATTTTTTGTATGTTCATACATAATGTATACACATATAACATACATATGTATATGTAAGTACGTTTTCTACATACCTATATTTTCTCATAATTTCTGTTAATTAAACTTGCATCTTGATTTTGTTCTATTTTAATTAAGCATGCCTACCAATAATGCTAAAAACCAAAAAAATTGAAAAATTTCATTCGCCAACAAAAAAAGGACGCCATGGCCATGAGTGAAAATTTACTTATTGTAAGTAAGGTATATACATATATACCCTTTTTATTGCTTTTATTACAGTCAAGGTACTCATACGCATTTAGATTTAAACTAACCAACCGCTTCGTATTTGTGAAACTTTTTTAATACTTTTAAAATGTGGCAAGGAATTTAATCAATACATACATTCTTATACATTTTGTATTTAATAATTATAGATGCATATGCAAACATTTAATTTTTTCTTAGTGTATATTCAAATTACAATCGGAATTTGTAAATCAATTCAATATTTATTTCTAAAAATATTTTAAGTTATGTTATTAAAGCAATATTTTTAACAAACTTAACTTTTTAACTTAAATACATTTTGCTATGCAATCAAATATTGTACCTATTTTTAGTTTTATTTTCAAAAAGTTCTGTATGCAAACATTTCATTTTGTTCTTAGTGTATATTCATATTACAATTGGAATTTGTAAATTAATTCAATATTTTTTTCTAATAATATTTTAAGTTATGAGATTAAAGCAAAATTGTAATAAACTTAACTTTTTAACTTAAATACATTTAATAAATTTTGCTATGCAACCAAACATTGTATTTTTAGTTTTATTTTCAAGAAGTTCTTTTTTGTAATATTCTTCCGTTGTGTCAAATCCGCTTAGTATCTTTGATGGCTCCAGGAATATCTTAGTGTGGCTCTTCAAGAGGTTGTAAGGCCATAAGGATTCATAACAGATAACACCGTAATTATAAACTAATACTCTTAAAATACTAACAAGACCTTCATTATGAATGTACGAGAGCCCTACAAAGATATATATTAGCTTCATAGGGGTGTTTGGGAGCAGTATTAAGAGCTTAGATAGTTCTTTTATAATATATAATAGCTCCTTAAGCAATAATGATAGCTGAATCAGTACTCTTCATAACTCTTTCAGAAGATTCTACAATTTATTCACCAACTGCGATGGCTCTAGCAGTATTTTTAAGGACTGCGCGTGTATTAATCACAGCTCTTTCGAAAGTGGGTACAACTTTGTTAACAGCCCTGATAGCTCTGTTCTTATAGGTATGATAGCTCTGTTAGTGTTGTTTCTAGCTCTGGAATTATTTTAAGAAACTCTGTACTGTACAAAGACAGCTCTTTAAATGTTAACGATACGTTAATTAGTACAGAAGAGGATTGTATTTGTATTTACGTAAGCTCTGTTAATACCTATGATCGCTCTGTCAATATTTTCAACAGCTCTGCAGACATGAACAACAGCTCTATGTATAATTCATACTGGCTCTGTCATATTATATGGTAGTTTAATAAATATCTACAATAGCTCTGGCAGAACTTGTGACAGCGTAGTTGCATAAAAATTTAGTTTTGACAATACATCTGATAGCTCTTTCTTTATTTATCGGACCTCTGATAGTACTAATGACAACTCGAGTGTAATAATAGGTAGCTCTTACTGAGGCTACATTTTATAAATATGACAGCGCTCCTGTAACCCTAAAACAAAGAGCTGGCGCTTTTAAGAGGTTGCGATAGCTCTTAGAAATTGTGAGTGCAGAGGGGTTTTTGGAATTAGCATCCTAGCCTAGCTTCAAAACTAACGGTACCTGCCATACGATTTTGAGTGAAAAATTAATTTTTCTCAAAAACGGCTCCTACGATTTTGATAAAACTTTCTGAATACTGTTTTCTGTGCAAATATTATGTCTTGGTTGGAATAGATTTTTCAGGAAAAGTCTTATAACGGTACCTCCCATATTACCGGTTTTTTGAAATCCGATTTTCTCGTAAGCCACTTGACGGATTTCGATGAAATTTTTAATACAGAAGCCCTTTTATTAACGAAATAATATAGATTCTTAAATTTTCCAAAAAAAATGTTTTTTTGAGTTTTTAAAAAAAGTTTCAAATTTTAACTTTTGTTTTTTCCAAAAACGGTTTAATCTATATTTTTTTAATTTTATTTTTCTGATAAAAACTACAAAGTGCTAGAAGTTGGCATACTCAAAAAAAATTTGGAATATAGTTTCGAAAAGTTTTTCAAAAAAAACTGTTTTTTGAAAAAAATAGTCCAACGATTTTGAAAAAAAATCTCGTCAAAATTCAAAAACGTAAAAGAAACCTGATGGCTTAATCCATTTTCTCCAAAAAACGTTTTAGGTATTGATTTTAAAGTGATTTATAAAATTTCATATGATTTTTTAAACGCTTTTTTCCCAAAATCTGAAGCACCCAAAACCATTTTAACACATTAGAGCAAGTTCGTACGACCCAGTCGTGCACTTTATTTTTTTTTTGTTATTTTGAAAAACCACCGTCGTAAAGGTAAGCGAGTCGGATGGCCAGGTCAAAGGTCCTGATGGGTTTGATCCCTAACTCCACCTAATAGTTGTTTCCCAGTCGTACTGTCTCTTGACAGATATAGTGACACATTCTGCAATAGTAAATATTGTCAGACAAACAGAAGAACAGCGCATAAGGGGAACAAAGTATGACAACCTGAGAGGACAGAAGAACAGTAAAACAGAGCAATAGGACAAAAAGCATAGAAACAGAGGTCAAAGGGCAGAAGAGGTGTTTTTTTTAGGCGTGTGGTTTTCAATCGGGCAATACTTTTTTTGGAGTGAGCGTTTTTGCCAACTGTCACTTGATTTATTCTCAGTTTGGTTTGCCAGTTCATAATGAATAGACTTACTCCTGAACAACGTTTGTAAATCGTGCAAATTTATGACCAAAATAATGGTTCGGATCGCGCACTGCGTCCTATATTAGGTCGATATAATCGCCTAGGAAATTTATTCGAGCCAGCCGCGGAGGCGGCCCGAAATCATTTTTAAAACATAACGGCAAACCCTTATGTTTATAATAAAGCTAAATTCTTGGCCATATCATTGAATTATATGCGTTTTAGTACTTCTAGAAAACCACACGTCAAAGAAAAAACATCCTTTATATGAACATAGGAGATAGGATCAGAGAAAAAGATGAACAGTATAAGAGAAGAATAAGTAACAAAGGATTAAAGGGATCGAAAAACAAATGAAAGAAGAATAAAGTAACATTGGAACAGAAGAATACCGGACCATTGGACCATACATGGAATCTTAGGAACACTGGAACATTGGAACATAGGATCAGCATTGTATTTATAATCTATAATACTCCCAATAATAAGAACGTTTGGTGCGCCATCTATGGCGGAGTGGTTTTTGTCTAGACCGCCATGGGAAGCAAAACAACAATAGTAGACAATAGAAGACATTTGATGTAAAGTAGATAAGACAACACCATTGACGAAGTTCAGAACTTTAAAAAAAAACATGTTCCATGAAATTACTATAAAAATGCATATACAATGGCATTACTTGTACATGTTATATCAATGTTTTTTCAATTTTCAATTATTTAATTGGCGTGGGTAGATTTTGGCGGCCTATGGCGGCTTTGTGGTTTTAATGATATCTATTCCTAATTTTTTATTATTAAGTTTCAGTTACTGATGAAAAATCACCATTTCAGACTTAATTCTGTTCCGAAAATAATCTTTAGCGACGATACGCATTTTCGGACGAATGTCTATGTTAGCAAGCAAAATATTGGGCTACACCAAATAAGACGAGGTTCTCCAGATGGCAATATCATCTTCAAATATTCACCGTTTGGGGTGGATTCGGGCAGACGACTGGCATCTTTAATTGCGAGCGCTGCTAACCGATTAGAACCAAGTTCTTGTAGCCCAAATTAAACCATATGGGCCTTAGCGATATTTAATTCCAGCAGGAAACGTTACTTGCTAAACAACATCTCCATCTACCCGCCTGTATTGAAAACCCTGTAATAGGTTTAATATTTGAAAATAAAGGTTCCCAAGGAAATAACGGGATAAGTATCCAAATGTACCTGCTGTGGCATTTTACCATCTATCGATGTAATACAATCTAAACAATATGAAATAACTTGAACACACTTTCAAGACTGTAAAACCTCCTTCTTTGATCATTAATTCAAGAAAGCTCGAACAATTGGTCGTTAAAGGCATATAAACATATTTTCAGCTCACCCATGACGCATCTAAATCAAACTCCAGAACTAATTTGTATTCAAAAATCAGTCACGCCATAAATACCAATATCTGTTATGCAACTCAAAATGCTGGTCAAAAGGAAAAAAAATATACAAGTGTAAGACATGACCTGGTTAATCATCATACAAGCTGTAATTTTGTCAAGCCTTAAAAATAAAAAAAGCAACCAAAGTAATAACACCAACAACATGCTTGACTAATAAAATTAATTAAAACCTACAACAGCAGCTATACCTCAATATGAAAGAAACCAAATTTCGAAACAGATATATTTTAATCAAGTCACACCGAAGATTTTCAAATACTTGCATACAGACCCTGTCTATGATCAAAACTACCATTCTAAAAATTAAATGGAGCCACCAGAACTTTCAAAACAATACCAAAAAGCCACTGTAATGTAACGACTTGGAGCGGTGTCTTAAATTAAATAACACGTTAACATTAATAATCTTACACCATTTTGCGCGCCAACTCATTCTCAAAGTACAAAAGGGTCAATAGTGGAACCACCTCCATAAACGCCCCTTTTTCAATTTCTATAAAACCTTTAAGCACGTTGCAATAATCAAAAACCCGTTTAAACTCTAATGCCAACTTTGGCAAGAGAGGTTGTGTACTCGTATCTATGAGTTCGCCGCACATCAACACCATCAAAGAGAAGCTTTAAGCCATAAGCTGGCCCCACTCTAATAAAAAAAAAAAAAAAAAATAGTAAAAGAAAAACTAAAAACTTGTCGGGGAAAATGCTAAAACAGCTGAAACTAGATCGTTGTAACAAGATCACTCAGTCTTGTAGAGCACCGCCACTCCACTCCACACCACACTAAGCCTCGCCGCCGTAATAGCCGGTTTTCCACGATAAGTCCAAATTAAGTTTAAGCTGAACTCGTGCCTTAGGAGTGTATCAACCATGACCACAGACAGCTAACGAAACTGGGTACACAGCGTGTCGCGTCGCATACGAGTATACTATACAATCATTGTCCGCAAAAGATTGCAACAAAAATTGAATGGGTTACACAAATGAAAATCCATATTTTCCATCATGCCACTGAACCGAACTAGTTAGGTCCAATTATTATCCAATGTAATGGTCAGGTCATAAAGATAAAGAACCATATTCCCACTTGGTTTATTGAATATATACGTATATTGACAAAATGAAGGGTTGGGCCCGGTCGGTCGAAGCCATCAAACTTCAAACTCCAAGCCACCGCACCACATGACTGACCAAAATGAAACCACCGACAATGATGACATATACTCGTACATAGCTACCAGAACGCTACGCAGTACGTTTGCTAAATATTCGATTCAAAGTGACCATACCATAATAATTTGGGTTGTGGAGTTTTGCTAATGAAATGCAATGGTCAAAAACTCTCTTGCAACATAATTGCCCTCTCGAGGATAAGGAGTGTCCCGTCCCGTGACGATGTACATTTGTACATATTGTGTGCAGTTTCAATTTCAAGAGAAGGCCAATCATTGAGTTGTTAAATAAAGTATAATTAAAAAAATGTAAGCTCGTAACATTTTGGCATTCGGGGATTTTAATGATAGTTCTTGGTGGAGAATGCATTTATGCCAAAATGAAAAGGTCTGAATGATAATAATTGCAATCGATTTAGTGGTAGCTATTAAAATTGAATATCGGCTTTTGGCTGAAAGGGGGTCAAATAAATTATTAAGTTTGATAACAAAATAATTAGAATAAGTAGGTAGAAGGCTTTGGATTAGTATGGGAATGGGAACAAAAAAATTATGTACACTTTTTGTAATAGATTTTTTTTAAGAAATGGCCCTGAAGTTAACGAAATCTAGATTTTTCAAGGTGTGGCGCTGCTGTTGCGCTGATGTGGCGAAATTTAGAACCGATGTTTCCATATTTATTGACAGCTGGTAGCAGCATAACATATACAAGTTAAATAGTGCTTCATGAAGATCATGATTCAATCGAGGGGAATGAAAACAAAAATTAAAGCGATCATGTAAGAAGATTTAAGTAAATGCAAATATTTGTCTTGGAAAGAACAGAAAACAATAACGAAACCTAGTATACTAGTCGTGTTTTGAATTGAGGTATATATAGCTTAGAGTATAAACTCTGAATGATTGAGTAACCTTGCTACCTGTCGAACATACCAACTTTTCTGATTGCCCAATGTAAGTGAAGTGAGAAAATTATTCATATTTCAAATCTCGTAGGTACTATTTCCACGGCCTACAGGAGCTGCTGTCAAAGGGTTTGGACAAAATATCAGCCATTACAAAATTTACAGAATCATAATATATAGCTCACTTTTAAAAGAATGTACAGTGTTGGAATATAAAGGGTCCGCCAAATAACTTTTTTTTTGAAAATGCTATAAAAAAAACTCCTGAATATTTTCTCAAATTTCTTTTTTTATTTGAAAGTATAATTTTTCCGGTTAATAACGGAAAATAATTTCATTCAAATGGCTGCCTCGGCTGGCCTACACGATCGGTCCAATTTTTAAGCAAATTATCGATTGTGTGCAGCTGTATTTCACTAATGGCTTCACGAATATTGTCCTTTAAAGCGTCAATTGTCTCTAGCTTGTTGGCGTAACACTTATCTTTTACGGCACCCCACAAATAATAGTTGAACGGTGTCAAATCGCAGCTCCGAGGTGGCCAAACGACATCAGCTCTGCGGCTGATAATGCGATCTTCAAAAACAGGGCGCAAAACATCGAGTGTAGCTTCGGCTGTGTAGCACGTAGCGCCGTCCTGTTGAAACCAAATGTTGCCAATATCCTCCTCTTCAATTTTTGTGAACAAAAATTCGTTCAACATGGCCCGATAACGATCGCCATTGACTGTAACGGCCACTCCTTGCTCATTTTCGAAGAAAAATGGCCCAATTATGCCTCTGGGCCAAAATCCGCACCAAACAGTGACTCGTTTTGGGTGTATCGGCTTTGCGATGTATGCGTGCGGGTTTTCTGTGCCCCAAATACGACAATTTTGCTTGTTTACATACCCGCCAAGATCAAAATGAGCTTCATCTGAAAAGATTATTTTTTTGTCAAAATCGGCATCTTCTCTAAGTTGGTTGGCTTCAACTTCTGAACTAATTGGACTTTGTATGGCGTCATACACAGGTCTTTATGCAAAATTCGTCTCAATGATGTCTCCGAAATGTTCAATTGTTGAGAACAACGGTGAATTGATGTTGATGGCGCTTCACGCACACTTTCTGCCACAGCAGCAATATTCTCGGGTGTACGCACTGTTTTTGGCTTTTCACGCTTTGATTTATCGATTAAGATGCCAGTATCTTTCACTTTTTTCACAAGATAACGAACATACGGAGCTTCTCTTCTTCCAAAATCCGTACGCAATTTTCGCACACATTCTGCAACATTACCAAGTTTTTCAAAGTAATGTCGCAATATTTCCCAGCGTTGTTCAATCGTATACACAACCATATTCGTTCAGCGGAAGGATAAAACTAATCATCTGTCAAATCAGACATGAGCTAAGTGTTACCATTCACGAAATAAGCACTAGTTGAAAAAAACGTTAGATGGCTGACCCTTTATAAAAAAAGCACTAAAAATCTAACAATATCGTAAACTCCCTGACACTGACATCGTAAAAATGAAAAATGAAACTGGAAGTAAAACATGTTTTGTTCTCAAGGGCCGCCACAAGAAGCAACAATAGGACAGTGTTTTTTTTTGTCTTTTCTCCCAGGCATACATTTCAAATGTCACCACTGACGTTTCTAATGTTTACGATAAAAATTCGTGTCGGAAAGATCAATATAATACATCTACATATGTATGTACATTTTCACAAAGTTTTCGATGGATATTCGGCACTCCATAGGTGCACAAATAAGTACAGGAAAGGGACGAATTTGGTGTTACAGCTGTCACTTTGTGTAATATAAAGTTTAGTACAATATTCTGCACCTTTCTTGTAGGTAGTGCAAAAGTGCTTGAGAAATGTCAAAAATGTCAGCTAAATTGTAGTTTGAAATTATTTTTACACCTACTACGTTTTGATTGAGGTCGAAACTAGCTGATTTCGACTACCCAATTTCTATTGGAAATAATTTGGAATAGAATTTGGAAATTTTCAACGAATAAAAACAAAGCAAGGCCAACATAGACTTGGGATTATTATACCTAATTAAAAAGCAAAACAAAAGTTCACTCCGTATTAGGTATTCAGCCAAGAAGATGCCCTGATGCCCTCCTATTTACATTCCCTAACAAATTTGACAGCCGTTTAGTTTATAGGTACTAACAAGGCAGTTTTTTTTAACGTTTAATTGTACTGCTGGCTTATGTACAGTGCAGAACATATTAAGAATGCAAAACGGGGTTTGTATTTATTTCGTCCAACAAAGTATCATCTTAGATAAACCTACATACACACAGTTGCCTATCCAAATGTTAAGATGGCAATTTGCATAATCGCACTTAAAGCGTTTATTGAAAAATATTAATAATTATTATGTTACTAATAATTATTTTCTTCAAATTCGATTAAGTATCATAAAAGTTCAAATTAATTCTTAATCAAGGTGACTGGATTGGTGTCAGTCAATTTTAACAATTTCTTTCTTGAAAGGAGTTTCACCACTGGCTGCCTGACTGACCAATTCAATACATTCACAAGGCAACATTGAAATTAAAGTCAATAAAATAAAAAAAAATTCGCTTAAACTCATCGATTGGCCACGAAATTAAAGGTGAACTTAATAACTTCATGTGCAATTGGATTCCATTAAATTAAAGTGTTGGGTCTTTTAATTTACCAATCACTCGGCACACAACCGCTTCCTTTCCAATGACTTCTTTAGCATGAAAAATGTTAATTGTTTTAACCAAAACTTTTGATTATATACCTACAGTGTTGTATTAACATATGTATATATATAATGTAGTTGGAAAATTATATAGTCATTGAGATGAAGTAGGCAACTCATTTCATTGGCATTCGTGTTTAGTTCTATTTTTAACTTTCTTGAAATTTTGTGGAATAGTTTTCTCACGGTAAATGAAATATGCAGATGGCCTTGTTATAAATAAATGGAAATGGAAATAGAAACCAGTAAAACAAAATCAAAGTTGAATATAGAATGTGTTTTCTTTCTATAAATATTTTTGTTCTTAGCCTCAGACCTATAAATTTATTTGCCTCTAGATGAAAATTTGTTAAGTTCTTATAACTTAAAACAAAAATGTTTGCTATAGGAAGCAAACAAAATTTCCTTTCTTTACCAGATCCATGCCTGCGAAAACGCAAAATCAAACTAAAAATCGGCCAGTTGCTCTTATATTATCTTTCATATCAATTTCACTGTAAAAAGCATTTCATCTGAAAGTTTCACACAACGACAGTATGGTCAAAACAAGCAATGCTTTGAATGACATCTGGCTGTCAAAACGTCAAACACGTGAGCCATCTTTATTTATAAAGTGTGATTCATAAGGCGTTTTTCTTTTTTCATTCAGAAACGAGCTCTGAACAGAGTTCGAGTATATCGAGCTCGCTCTGAACGTCCTCTGAACAAATTGTGTTCAGAGCGCTCTAAACTATTAATGAAACGAATTTAATTTTCCATTAATTTCCTCTTCTCATGCCACTTGAAAAACCTGAAAACAATTTTTTTTTAACATTAAAATACCGTTGGAGGCCATTTTAATTGTTTTTAATTTTAGCCGCCGCTAAAAAGTTCTTTTTATCAATTGAATTGGTTTGGAAGCGTCTCACTTGTGACGTTTATATTTTTGTTCAGCTTTTGCTCAGTCTGCCCCATCTATTTATTTGGAGCTCGTTGAGCTCACTCTGAACGCACTCTGAAGGAAAAAAGAAATACGAATTTTTAGCTCTGAACACTCTGAAGCAAAAAAGAAACACTAATTTTTTTTTGACAACTCAGGCTCTGCTGTGAACTAAAAAAGAAAAACGCGTATAGTGAGGTTTGATTTTCAATAGGTTTTTTTTTGACAGATCACGCGTGCCTCCTATCAAAATGCTTTGTCATTCTTGTTTAGTATCGTTTGCGAAGTCAATACGGAAAGACTCACCACAACAGCGTCTCCAAATCGTTCAGTTGCATTATTGGAAAATCTCTATGAAAATCCGGTGTTTTATTTTTTCTTTTGAAATTTTGGATACGTAAAGTATCAGGTCTTCAAGAATAAGCCAGCTACGATGAACGCTTTGGAAGCCAACATTACTGTCGCCCAAAATTGGAACTTCCGAATGGAACACCTCAGACGTTGTCGTGGCCAACATTTAAATGATGGGTATCATTTTCAAAAAGTAAATTCCATGAATTGTTCTTTTAGCTGATAGTAAAAATTTTGAGTTCACTTTCAAATATAATGCGTTTTATTTTACATTAAAATCAAAGTTCACGATAAATCACCCTTTATGAAGCTTCCGTAGGCCTAGCCGTTACGGAATATTTCAACCATTTTTATTTCAGTGTCATCAAGAGAAATGAACAAAGGCAGTTTTTGATCTTTCCAAAAATCCGATAATGTCATAAAAAGCATTGTCATTGTATTTATAATCTAAAAGAGGAACGTTTGGTGGGCCATCTATGGACAAAGTTCACCAACACTGGAATGGTGAGTTAGGAGTGGTTTTTGTCTAGATTGCCATGGGAAGCAAAAACAACAATAGAAGACATTTGAATTTGATGTAAAGTAGATAAGACAACTAGCGCCACCATTGACGAAATTCAGAACTACAAAAAACATCTCCCATGAAATTACCATAAAAATGTATATACAATGGCATTATCAGATCATTTTTAATCCCCTGCAGTAGTTGACTACCTGCTTAAAAGTGACGTAACTGACCCCAAAAACTGACATGCAGGCTGACAGGCGAGGGTACTTCATTCCTGCTATGAAAGTCTAAAAAAGTCTGAATACTTCTGCTGGCTGTTCTCTGATCCACTCATGCTTATTCCAGACATTTATTTGAATGGAACAGTGATTCCCAAGTATGAAAAGTTTAAATATCTGAAATTAATGATTAGTGGCGAAGCAACTTGTGATGACGACATGAATCATCAGCGTGAAAAAATAAAATGGCGGGAAAAACAAAATATGAGAGTAAATTAGCATCAGCTGACATGAAGATGATTCGTATGACAGCAGGAGTAGTACTGCTTGAAAGCACAACCGGTTCATCTGGTTTCATCACTTTAAAAGGGAGCGACCCTGAGAACCCTATCAAGAAGGCAATAGGCATTGTATATATAAACTATAGTACTACCACTTGAGGTGCGCCATCTATCGACGAAAAACTAAGCTCTAGATTACCATGGGAAGCAACAACAACAATTAAAATGGTGGAAATTGTTGTTGTTGCTTCCCATCGTATTCTAGAGCTTAGTTTTTCGTCGATAGATGGCGCACCTCAAGTGGGAATACTATAGTTTATATATGCAATGCAATAGGTAAATAAAACGTTCCAATATGATCACGTGGGCGGAACAGGAGAAGCAGGCCTTAAAACTATTGGTATAAACAAATGCACAGGCACCACTATTTATTGATACAGAAATGGAGTAATCTAAAACCGGGAGGCTTGTTGACGATTTCTGAGGTCATCCAGGCGAACCATATAGACTGATCACTAAATTTTAAATTTTAAAAGACCCAAATTGTATCGATAATATTGTATACTCACGTATGACATTATCGCCTGATTTCCGTTCGTTATAACTCCTCTCTTGCCGAGAAGAGTTTGATTCATTCTATTCGTTCCATAATACATCTCCCAGTTGCTCGGTTTCTTCTGATGCCAATCAATGATCGAGTCTTTATCTCCATCTTCGTTGGTGTCACCGTCTAGTTTATTCAGGACTGGCTTATGAAACGAAAGATTTCTTTGTAATTGCGATCTTGCCACAACCGACGACGAGGTATTGTTATCATTTAAAACCGAACTTAACTGACCAGAAACACTTGGTCCACTACCGGCACCACTTCCCGGCATCATTGCCATAGTGGAAGTTCCAACATAACACTCCGCGTCCATTTTTGGAAAAACATCACACAACGATTTGCGTTTCATTTTGAAATTTGGATCGCTTGAGCACCGGATTGAAGTAGTTTCGATGCGCTGCTGCGTGTGTTGCACGGTAACGATCGTTCCATCGCGGACTGCTTCGTAAGCAAAATCGTATTCCGAGTCACTTGCGTTCGATTTGCGGCGCTCGAAAGCTTTTTTCATCCGAACTATATTTTGGTTTTTTACCAGACCCGTACAAAGTTGACGTATTTCCATTTCACTGTGGTGGTTCATTCGTTCGAGGTAGGATTCAAGTTCACCTTTTAGGGCTGTTATCATGGTATCCAGTTCATGAGGGAGGTTCTTCTTAGCGTTGTTGATTGCAGTGTTGGCAGTGACTGTCCCCTCCGAAGATTCCGATAGCAGGCGTATTTTATCTCGGACGTCTTCAAGAAGTTCTCGGGTATTTTGAAAATGTATCTGATCGTCATATTTTTTCAAAAAGTGATCGAGTGAACTGCCTACTTCACTTTCAAGTTGGTAAGCGTCTTCAGGGCATGAGTTGATATACTTTGCACATTTGTAGTGGTTTTCCATGTCCTCATCGTGAAGGATCACAGATTTATCAAAGGTCGGATTGTCAATGCCATTCACTGCCGAGCCTTTTTTCTTTCCTTCGCTGGTCAGAAGAAACGAATCGAGATCAATGTCAAGTAGGGAATCTTCAGCGATTTCTTGCTGCCAAGACTTTTGCAAACGCAGTGGAAGATCATTTGCACCACCTTCCATGATGGTTGGTAGGTGCCCATAGCGGTTTTTTGCTGCCTCACCATTACTACTATGAACTTGAAAAAAGTGCGTTGGAACTACTTGGGGGTTGGATCGAGCAAACGCAGCAATTCGATCGTGAGTACTGAGCTTTGGATAGCTCTTGAGATGCCTATCCAAATTCTCAATACTCGTCTCAAGGATTTGAAGATTCTGTTTCATGTTCTTCTGCTGCCGTTGATGATCCCGTTCCCGTTCGCGTTTACGTCTATGATGATGGTGATCTTCATCGTCATCATCACTATTGTGGACGATCATGATCTGCCTGTGGCTTTGGCTGCCCAGGTGGCTCAATTTTGAAGTTTTTATGGTGGCTGGTTTACTGACCTCCAGGATATCAATGGTTGGCTCACAATAAATATGATCCTCCACGGAATACGTGGAACACACATTCGAACTATAATATCCCGATGAACCACTTTTATCCGTCGAATAATGCGATTGAGAACTTGTTCGTTCGTGAGCTCCTCTTCCACTACTATTATGGCCAGCAGTAGCAGCATCTCCATCAACGCCATCATTCGTTTTGCTCGTGATGCTTCTACTGCTTCTACTGGGTGTACCAACTACTCCAATTATAGCAGCATTCGCTGATGTGGACGACGAAGACGACGATGAAACTAATTTCTCGTTGTAGCTTTGCTGAAGATCACTGGCAATTGAACTAACAACATTTGGATTCTTGATTGATTTCGAGGTGACTAAGGGGGCAACGCCAGCTGAAGCTAGCGCAGCTCCACTGACATCAACATTTGCACTCGTTTCGCCAATAATAATGGACGATTCAGCAGACAATGAATTACTAGTTGATGTAGACTTGGCCAGCAATAAAGAGGATGCCGAAGCTGATGAAGATGATGAAACAAAACCGGAATTCTCGGCTGTACTTTTGCTGCCTATGAGACTTGCTGGTGATGGTTTTTTCTTATTGTTGTTGATGATGGAAGAAGCTACATCGGTGGCACTAATTGAAGATTCCGAGGGAATTGATTTGGACTTGGATTTTATGCTACTGTTAGTGACTTGGTTTAGTTGGCCGTTAATAGAACTACCCATCAGGCTGGTTGACGAGCCTCCCAGATTCGAAATGACAGCGAGTGGCATTGAATTTCCAAAGCCGACACTGAAAATAGATAAAAAAAAATTATTTTAATGTTTCTAAAAGAGTGGAGGAAGAAACTTGAAATGAGATGAAAGTGAGAGATTGAGGACTATCGTCTACCTCCTATATGGCGCGGAATCGTTTGGAATGGTCGAAACTATATATGGGAAGTGTGAAATCCTTTAGAAAGTGAGATTTAATTGGTTTGGAAAGAATGCTAGAAATGTTTTTCAAACACATTATTAGCTGTTCGGCATGAAGACATTATTTTATAAAAAAAAAAAAAATAAGCGAGAGCTACAGTATGTTTTGAACGAACTGTTGGATACCCTATTTCCTTTATATTTACATATTTGTATGTGTATGCGTTTGCCTCACGGAGACAGACGCTGTTCCAGTTTCAGAAACAAAATTCTTCTTAAGCAAACAGGAAACAATTGAATAATATTAATTTTGTGTTGCCCTGCTAGTCCAAAGTTGAGAGTTTTTATTTCCAGAACGATTACTATGAACTCAGTCAAATTCAAATTTAAGATTGCAGATCGATTTGATCTAAACAAGGCGGAAATTAAATTTTTAAAACTTAGATATTGAATGGAGCTTGCGACTATGGGTGGATTTAACAATTCTTTAATCACACTCTGCTACGAAGCAAAGGTATACCAACCGAAGTTTTTATCTTCTTACTTCATGACTACGAACGCTAGTTAAAAAAACCCTAAAACTAAAGCACTTTACTTTTATATTTCCCTCCAGGAACCGTACAACTAAATTAGAAGCGCTCGTCAGTGGAATTGACTGGCCAACAAACCCAAGTATCTAAAAGTGAAAGATACTTCCAAACGTTACTTCATCTAGGTTTCAGGGAATGCCACCTTTCGATCGATGTAAGAAAAAAATGTTAATTTTTTTTTCTTTAAAAGCGATTAATTGGGATTGGGTTGAAATCTGGTTGAAATTGGGTTGAAATTGGGTTGAAATTAAGTTGAAATTGGGTTGAAATGGGGTTGAATTGGATTGAAATAAGGTTGAAATTGGATTGAAATTGGGTTGACATCGGGTTAAGATCGGGTTGAAATTGGGTTGAAACTGGGTTGAAATTAAGTTGAAATTGGGTTGAAATGGGGTTGAATTGGGTTGAAATAAGGTTGAAATTGGGTGGAAATTGGATTGAAATTGGGTTAAAATCGGGTTGAAATCGGGTGGAAACTGGGTTGAAATTGGGTTGAAATTGGTTTGAAATTGGGATGAAATTGGGTTGAAATTAAGTTGATACACGGTTGAAATTGAGTTGAAATTGGGTTGAAATTAGGTTAAAATTGGGTTGAAATTGGGTTGAAATAAGTTGAAATTGGGTTGAAATCGGATTGAAATCGGGTTGAAATTGGATTGAAATCGGGTTGAAATCGGTTTGAAATTGGGTTGAAATCGGTTTGAAATTGGGTTGAAATTTGGTTGAAATTTCAGCCCGATTCAACCCGATTTTAATATAATTTCAACCCAATTTGCCTTCCCGACCAGTGTTACCGATGCCAACTTCCCAAAATTCGATGTCAAATTACCCAAATTGGGGAAGAACAGAGTTCCGATTCCCCACAAATTCCCCACACAATTATCTAGTAAAAAAAAACCAGGTTTTAATAGAAAATCGATACATTTTATTTATTTATTTTTATTCAGTCTTTGTATTTTGCCATATCTTTGTTTTAACATTTTCCATTGTTTGAAGTTTATGTAATAGAGAAGCTGATTTCATTAGCACACCGTTAAATTCCATTATTTTTACCTATACACAACTACAACTTTAAAATCAGCTTTGGAATTGGGAGTTGGGTTGGGACGCCTACTTATTAAACACAAATGTGAAGTGTTCCAATACAGGGATGTGCTATTTAAAAAAAAATATCGATTTCGTTCATCGTAATCGATTTTTTCATCAATAATCACAAAATTGTTAACGTTCATCGATAAAGCACTAATTGTTAAAACCCCCTCATTTTCCCCGCAATGTGCCAATCCCCACAAAATCCCCAAACGAGTTAAGATTCCCCACAGCTTGGGGAATTCCCCACAAATCGGCAACCCTGTTCCTGACACGAATTTGCTCGTAAATACTCGCTATATATGCTCGTCAGTTTACCATCTAACAACAAATTGGGTGCACTGTTATAGAGACTCCTTGTTTAGCCGCACGATACGAATGTTATATACTCTGCCCGACTTAATTTTCCCCTCCCATTGGGATAAAGAGACATTTTAAACCAAACGTGCATCGGTGTCTCTTTCATCTTCTATCCAATCAAACCTTCTGCATGATATTGTATATAGGTTTTAACAACCCCTTGAGAGTTCGGTGTGCTTCTCTTTTATATTTTTGTACTTTTCTGCGCCATTTTATTTTCATTAAACATTATAAATTCTTTATTGGAAATGCTTTATTTTAATCTAGAGAGCCTTTTGGTGCAAAAGCAGCATTATTTACTTTTATGCTTGAATTGAAAGTGGCATATTAATTTGAACAAAATTTGATATTTTAAGTAATTGCATGAATAGCACATCATGTTTGATTAATTAAAGATAACTTTTTTCTGAAAATTCTACCAATTTGTTAACAAACGGAATGAACATGCCATTTTAATGTTTATCCAATATATTTAAAATGAATCAGCATAAATTTTGAAACCGAGCGCTTTTAATTCCCTCATGCTCCATGAATCATGATTCCTGTTGTACATTTTTACTTGCTCTATAGTAGAGCTAGTATTGGTTTCATGCAGAAAAAAAAGGTTTTAATCAAACAAGACGATGCTTTTTTTTGTCAGATCGTGCGTCCGTCGGTGTGTCTGTGCTGACCTTTTTTGACAGATTTTCATCCGGCCAAGACTTTAACCTTTAAGTAACGCTTTTTCCATTTTAGATTTTCCCGAAAACGGCTCTAACGATTTTGATTAAACTAATAATTTTGCGATTTTCGTTTTTTGCTTAATGGTCATAACAAAAATCAAATTTAAACGGCTTTTTTCAAATATCAAAAAGTTGGCAGCAGTTTGATCGAGGTTACTAAAATTTTGTTCTGCATTGTTCTTCATAGTTTTCTATTTATCAGATGTTGTTGCAATTTTTTCAGTAAAACCTTTTTAACGGTGGCTTCATACAACGGGGCGTTCGTTCAGTTTTAGCCAAAATGTTTTTTGTTTTTCTAATTTGTTCAAAAACGGCTACTCAGATTTTGACTAAAATTTGTTTACGATAAAGCCAGATTATTGAAAAAAAACTGCGTTTTTTATTTGGCTTAATATACAAAAAACGGAAATAAAGTTTTAACGGTTTTATATTAAATTTGAACTTCTTTGATCATTTTATACAACAAACAGTAGTTGTAATTGCTCGACAAATTTGTTATCATCCTGCTATTGCATCCACAGAGCAAGTTCGTGCGGCCAAGATGTGCATTTTATTTGTACGCCGACGACACGACGCGACGCTCGCAACGCGCCACGCCCGCCGCCGCCGCGAAGCTACGCAGCAAGAGTATCATGGAACAATTTACGAGCACATTTCCTATTTATGCCTTCCGATTTTATTGCATTAATTTTTTTATTTAAGAGCAACAAATACGCCAAAATATTACATTCTAGGCAGAAACAGCAGAAATCTGTGCGAATGGCTCGAGCTGCTTCTAGAGCAGAGTGCAGCAACCAGCAACACTTCAAACTGGTTGCATGGTGCTTAAGCATTTCAACATACCTTAATCATTGCTGCTCCAGAGATAAATTTACTTTGCTCCACATACAAGAATATAGAAGTTGCCACACTATATAGTGACTGGTTGCCTAGTGCCAGGCAATAGACAAGAAGGCAAGTAAAAAGGCAAGGCATGCGTTAAGCCCCAGGCTTGTGTGTAAATATTTTTGAAATTGAAAGTCAGCTTCGCTTGGAAACACAACCCAGAGAATGATGTGGTATGGTATAGGCATATTCATTTTTTTTATTCTTTACATGCGGAATTGATACGTGCCTATGTAAGTTTTTAGTTGATTTTTTTTTTGCTTTTATTATTAAAAAAAAAATGTTTAAGTTTTGTTTTATCAACAAATCGAAAAAAATCCAAGCGTGGGTGCAGACGCAGAGTTGCAGGGTTCTTGCACATAAATGCAGTCTTGGGGGCACTATAGGCAAGAGTTCCCCTAGATATTTTATTTTGGTTTGGAATAGAAGGCCTTAATGCTTTCTGGTGATTGAGTCAATTCAGGTGAATATAGATTCGAAGCTAAATCTGATAAATGCCTACTTGCTGTGGGGACATATTTTATTTAAAAGTTAGTTGCTATGGCAGGTTAACCACCAGAACCAATTTATTTTCTTAGTTGCATTAAGCGATGTGGTTTTGGTGGTTTTCCATAATGATGCAACCCATTGCAGCTGCATTTATGACAGTAAATCAATTTTTAAGTCTAGTCTATATTAGGAAAATTGTAGGATAGCCTGACTGATGTAAAATTATGTTAGGCTTGGTTATAATTGGAAAATAATTATACATTTGACAGTTTTTAAAATGAAGAACAGCGTTTGCGAAGCAATGATCAGGGGGTTCATTCCGTAACTTGATTATTGACAGACGATATCGTTTCGACGATAGACTTGCTTTACGTAAAATTAAAAATTACTATCGTCTCTGGACGATATCGTTTTGATACTTAAATTTTTGCTTTAAGACAATAATCGTCAAATCAATTTCGTCTAAACGATAACGTTTGCACGATAGCTAAATAGGTATCGTTTCGGTTTGGTTTTAAAATATATTGATAATTTTATATTTAATTGATAGTTTTTAAACGACTGATTGGGAAACCAACTTTCATTTCGCTACGCCGTTTTGTAATTATGTATTTAAAAAAATATCATATGTACATATGTATGTATATGTATACAAAATATCTTACATTTTGCAACTTATGTTCCTCTTTCAAACCAAACCAAACACAAAACTACTTAAATTCACATTAAATTTGAAATTTTTTCTCAAATAAAAATCAATAAAACCGAAACCGCGAATGCACGAAAAATAAGTTAAACCTAATCGAAAATGAGCGAAAATTAAAAAAAAAATACACAAATTGCATTCGCTACTTCATTATTTTGAAACATTTTTAAATTTAATCAAAGAAAAGCGTAAAATGTTTGTTTTTTGACATTTCAGACAGTTTGAGAGTTTCTGAAAGATATTAAACGCTCTCAAACTACATTTTAAAATAAACGATAGACGACACGATAGACGAGACGATAGAAGTAAGTTACGTGAAGCAAATTACTGACGATATCGTTCACGACAATCGTCTGGACGATGATCGTTTTGAAAATTACGGAATGACCCCCCAGATAAGATTAGATAATTGTTCTGAAAATGTTTTTTAGTGTTTTTGAATCGTTAGTTTTTAAACCTTTTTTAGATTATCTATTAATTTTCTAAAAGATACTTCGACAAAATGTGATTTGAATATAGAGGAACTGCGACGGGCGCAGTCACGAATGACATTTAGGGTTTCACACCGAGCCGAAAACCCGGTTTTCGGCTAAAAGTTTACGAAAACCTGAAAATCATTCACACCGCACTTTTCAAGTTTTCGTTTGACATTTCACTTCATTTTTACAACAACTGACTATCAAATTTTGAAATGAAAATATTTTCGGCTGCTATGATTGATTTTTTTTGTTTGACATTTATGCGCTTTTTAGGTGTGTTTGGGAAGAATCACAAGAAACTTAGATGTGTTCTGAAAGAATCGCAACAAACTTAGGTGTGTTCTGAAAGAATCATAACAAACTTAGGTGTGTTTGCTTTGTATTCCAACAAGTTTTCGACAGGTTTTATATAAAACTAGTTGTTTTCGAAAACTTGTGTTTAGCAAAAATGGTAAAACTTGTGTTTTCGTTCAGGTTTTGGGGGTTTTCAACGAAAACCGTGTTTTCAGCTCGGTGTGAAAACCCTAAGTTTTCAGATCGATTCTCCCAACCCATCAGAGATACAATCTTTCGTGTTGAGATTTGATCTAGAATTGCACTTTTTTTTGCAATGAAACCTGCAAAACTGAAAAAGATCAATTCTTTTGACCGAAAGAACATATCTTTTCTTGAATGAAACTCGCTATAAGTGTGTTTGAAAGTTTTAACGATCGATAAAGTTGATCGAAATGAAACGAATTAATCTATTTTCACGAAAGTGTGTTTGACGTTTATGCTGCCGATAAACAAAGGCGAAACATTCGTTAACCTGGTGTTCTGTTAAGAAGAAAAATTTCGCAGCGCTATATCGGAGCAAATCTTATATATCCTTGAAATCAAGCATTTTATGCGAATCTCGTCGAATAGTTTGGACACACAGGCAGAAATCTCAAAGAAATCGAACGTAGATAAGAATAAATAGAAGTAAAGTATTAAATTTGAATCTGAAAGTGTGCTGCTGTTGTGTTTCGCAGTTCTGTTCTATAATTTTGTACGATCCCGATTAAGGATGCAACTGTACCAGACTAGTTATACCGATGACGGTAGACGCTAACATATTCGCTGTTAAGGAAAGATTCCATATCATTGTTCACTGTAACACACCCACAAATAAACCGAATTTTTGCACTTACTCATGAAAAACGGCATGCCGATTATAAATATTTGTTCCTTTTATAACCTCTTGTAGTCATCTTTGTTATATTTATAAACTATAGTACAATGAACATGAAGTAATAATTGTTGCAATCAGTGGATACTAGGCGCCGCTGCTATCTTCAGATGACATTGTATACATTTATTCGTATAGATGTTTTGAGGCACTAGAGGGCGACACAATCGAAAGCCATCTGCAGAGTACTATATATTTTATATACAATGTAGTCATACAAAACACGTACATACACATTTTTCTTGTCAACAAGACTCGACACTTAACGTCGATGGCTTCCGCATATGTGTGGACGAAAATTTGATTAGGTTGACATACGTAGCGCCTTCTGTTATTAAAAAAACAATAGAACGACGTTAAAATTACTTGGATATTTTTTATACAAAATTAATAATATCGCGGAAACATCGGAAACAGATGGGGCGTACCCCGACATGTTTTCCACTGCCGCTGGCTATATAAAGCGGCTATCAGACCGACAACGAAACCTCCATGCAAAACTTTTAACCGCTTTCACCATACTCCTCAATCTCACATCTCTCGGCATTTTTAGTAAACCAAACGGCTGCGCTGCGAGTACATCTCAGTTCCATCTCCCAATATACCAATAACACAATTCTTTCAGGTCATTTCTAAGTCACTCCGACTACACCTTCCTACAGCTGGACTTTTTTTGAACACCTAAAAATTTGGAACGAGGTAGAATTCTTGAGTGAAGATTCAGTTCAATATACAAAAACTAAAGAACTGAAAAAAAAAGAAGATGGGGTGGGTGGCGGAGTATACTTGGAAGGACTTAATCTTAGCCTGTCATTCTGTCTCCATAACCATTGTTGAGTGTTCAACGCAGAAACTCTGGCGATAAAAGAAGTTCTATTCTGGCTTAAGAAAAACGTGATATCCACACGAATATCCTCATCTTTTCAGACAGCCCAGCAGGTCTAAAATTACTCGGTTCCTTGCTTGCCGGGACGGGGACATAGAGACATTTCGGGAAACTGCAAAGCATAAGAGCTCTCCAGAAATGAAAAAAAAAATTAATATTTACAAAAAATTAACCTTACTTGTCTAGCGAATAAACTATCTGGCCGGAACACACTAAGTTTTTGTTAATAACTCTTAGAAAATTTCATCGTACGTCCTTCATCGGTGTCATAGTTATTGGAATGTCTTACAGACAGACATGCTACTAGACTGGATGTTTTCTCAAATTACGTCTGCAGAAGTTGCATGGACGAAGTGAAAGACTAAAATTTCATTAAGAAGAATTCTTCTTCAACGACATCATCACATAGATATTTAAGTTGAAAGTTCCAAGTGGTTTAGTTAGTATAATGTAGTGGCGCCCTTTTCCATGTGGTATCACAATGGACCTTGTATCGTTGTTCTAAATATATCATACGTTTTCTATCAGGTATCAGCTAACTTCATCTAACCTAACCTTACCTCAAAGCAAAGTAAAAAGAACACACCTACTGCCAGTTTTTTTTTTGTCAATAAAATCTTTTTGAGAAATGACAACTACTTCATAAGAAAATAATTGCCTTTTCGAAATACACACACTTGGCTCCTTAACCTCTTTAAACCGTGTGATTTAAACCTTAAGTCAACTCTATATTTTAAATGCCATCTTAACCTTAATCAAACTGACAGCTTAAGTTTTGGTAACCAATCGACCTCAATTGCAATCTGAAGAATGCATTTGCAACACCAGCAACCAACACTCATTACCAGAAAATGATGCCTGTCAGAGCTTGGAGATGTTTCGAAAAAACATTATCTTCTGCAATCAACTTCACCCGGTAAGATAATGTTCAAAAATTTACTGAAATCAACAACAACTCTGTCCGGTTAAACGTCACGATTTATGTCATTACCACCCATCACTATGATATTGATATTGAATTGACTATGTTAATTGACAAATTATTGACAGCACATTGCAGCTAGAGACGCTCGAGATTGAGAGTCATTGCAATAGCTATATGAACTCTCTGAATTGCATTAAGTTGCTGTGCAACAAAGACAAAGAGTACCAAATTAAACGTCAGGCTTATTGCCGGCTTTTTTTGTTTGACAAGTTGCCACAAAATGAAGATATTTTATTCGTTTTCGATCTGAAAACAACAAACACGCGCAACCACCTTCAATAAAACCGGCGGCGGCAGCATAGAGGTAGAGGGCGCTGATGAAGTGATGCGCGCTGAAAGAATGCATACCGTATTGGTATGCATATATGTATGATATAAATGGCTGACTGCATGACACTGGTGCAACGGATGAACGCCGGTTTGGCGCCCGTGTAAAGCCTTAACCTCCTTATCGAAATGCAGTCCGCCAGCATTACAAAAATGCGCGTGCATGTAGATTTTTGCTTTGTTTTTGGTTCGCATCGGAATCGGAATCTATGGTAGATCGCAGGCATGGTCGAGCTAAGGCTGGTGTGTCGTGTGCGCTTGATATTTTGAAGATGGAATTCTTCACCTCGAAGAAAACAAGCTCCTCTTCATGGGAAAAATAAGACGAACCGAAGAAGCCACGACGGCGACTACGCGACGTAGTTTAAAAGTAGCAAAACATCTTTGGGCTGGGGGCTGCTGAGCGCTGAGGATTGGGGGTTGACAGCTCTGCAAACCAGTTGAAGCAGCTCAGCCGAAGAAGAAGAATGAACTACCTTCTCACACTTGGCAGTTGGTGCACGATGGTGCACCTTTGGTTTAGTTTTGCGGTCCACAACACCGGCAATGGTATTAATTTCACCATAGCATTGCAAAAGAATGCAAGGTTGACCAGACGCAGGGACTGGTTACTATAGTTGCTGTCGTCCGCGTCTCGTCGGTCTGTCGCTGTCGCATACGTCCGACGCTACGCGACGTTGCCATACGGTTACGGCTCTCTGCTACTGCACTTGCGCACCTTCATTACTGCCATCTTGATGGGCATACGCATATAGGTATTAGAATTGTTGCCAGCGGGTAATCTGATGTCAGATGGCCAATTTATTTATCGGGTGATGAAATAGCCTCTCAATTACTGCTGGATGCGAGGATTGTAATTGCTAAGAAGAGCGCAAGAGCGCAAGAGCGCTACAAGGCAATTTAGAGGAAACTGTTGTAATTGTGGTCATAAATGTGGAGTAACTTGTATTTTGCTGTTGTTGTTGTTGTTGTTGTGATTATTTTGTTCGATGGAAAAGTGCGTAATGAATATATCTTTTTTTTGCTTCTTGCTTCTTTTACTCAGATTAAGTTAGTGAGTGTTTATCGAAAACGACTTGCATAAATATTAAGAAAGATTGCAGATGAAGATAACACTATGGCGATGTGGTTTGAAAGTTTAATTGATAAACGTTGAAGGATAAGCTCTGATTGGTGATTAAGGATTTTTTTTTAAATGTATGCCTGCTTTAAAATTGGACTGTGTAACATAAAGTTAACAGATCCGATCGGAAAGTTAAGAGTTTATATAAGAAAAGATTGTACTAATTAGGAAAATCAGATAAGTTTGTATCTTATTAATCGGAAGAACTTTATAATTTTGGCCATAACCAAGGCCATCTTGTAGAGGGCTTATTCCTTTGGCATGAAGCGTTGTTGAGTATGATTACCTTAATATAAGCTTTAGCAGTTAGGGCACGTAAGCAATACCTATGATTTTGGACTAAAGGCTATTTCGATTATATGACCAATTATTTGAAAATGCTGGGAAGTGGAAAGCCTTCACTCTTTGTGTAACATTGAATCTGCAGGTATAAATTGAATGCAAGGATTGAGTTCAAATGGTCGAAAGGAAGGGCCAACAGTTAAAGAATCTTAACTCTCTTGTTTTGCTTTTCCGAAATGTATAAATCATGAAATGACAAATGAATCTTCAATCAGATTTGGTGTTGGAGGTGATTTAAATAAAAAAAAGGTGGAATAACCTGATACTTTCATGTTTTCAATCATAAAACATACAAAAATGCCTTTTCTTAGAAAATGCGGATTTAAAAAATTTCGACTCTGGAAGATAGTTAGAAAATCATAATTACACCCTATTTTTACGACTCCAATTTATAATTCCCGTTAGTAATTTTGCTCTAGTTTTACTTTGGATCGAAATATTGAAGTTACTTGCAGAACGCTGAAAAACTTAACATTGTCATCTCAAAATCAAGGATCATGTTCTTTGGACCGAAATTTAAGGTGGAATGTTTTGAATTTTCGAGCAGGAAAACAAATACCGCACGCTCTCATAAGTTCAAAATGTACCTCTCGAAATCAAGAAGATTAAGATTAGTCCAGTCGACAGGTCGGAAAAAGTGGGTTTAAGTATGGATAAAGGTCGGAAGGTCATGAAACTTGGTGATTTTGTTCAGGGATAGTTAATTAACATTGGACGAAGTTTTTTACCTAAAAAAAGGGTGAGGGGAGAACTGCAAAGTTTCTTGCTATACGGTTTTCCTTCAAATACTTTTTTTCTTACGTCCTACGGCAAAAGCATATTCGATTTTTTTTTACAGCATTAAATTTTGAAAGGACGAAAATTGTGGTATGTCGTCAGTTTGTTACCAAGATATGGCGCTTTGAAAAACAGGTCATTTTTCAAATCGATACAAAATACTAATTTTAAAAAAATTACCTGTTTTTCGAAGCGACATATATCTCGGTAACGAAGTAACATGCAACAATTTTTGAACTAACAAAATTATAGAAATTTTAACGTTCTACAAAAAAGTCTGAAGAAAGTGAGGAAAAAAGCTATTGAGTGAAAACTATAGCAAGGTCGAAAAATTTGCAGTCCCTCCACCCACCCTCCCCTTTTTCAATGTGCACTAAAGGTCAAAAATTAAAAAATTAGTTAAATACCCTTGAACAAAATCTCCAAGTTTAACTTCCAACCTTTTGTCACCTAAACGTAAATGTCGAGTATCGACTGGACCATAGATTTCGAGAGTTCAAAAGAAAGAAATTTTGAGTTTTTACATCGTATGCCTTTAAGTGACTGATGTTCATAAATTTAGGTTCAATATAGATTTATTTGTGGACTTGTGATTGTCACCCATCACCCACTAAGTAACGAAAGACGCTTAATTAATCTATTTACAACATTCTGTTTTTATTTAGTTTATTGAAAACACGTAAGGTCACTTTAAAAATAAAATAAAAATAAAGAAATTCGGTTGACGGACAGAGGAAAAATCTTTCATCGACGATTCTCTTGTACCTGAATTAGAACATTCCGATTTTATATGACGAATATTACACTTGGTGCATTTCTTCCTTTTACTGTCGAAAACAAAATTAAATCAACTCAATGACGAATTTCTTCCTGACCCTGATGGATTCCCCGCAATTTTCTCAAAAACAAAAGTTTTCAGCTCTCTCTTACTTTACTCCGAAATGTTCAGCCTATCGCTGTAATGGGAAACCTCTTTCTCAACCCTAATATACAAAAAGGCTGCAAATTGCAACTAGCGATGATAAAAATATCCTCTGTAAGATATTTAAAATATTTTTCTAAAAAATTGTATTCTGTACGCTCTCAGCACTAGAGAATGGAAATGGAAACGGCGTACTACAAGGCAGCCACTTAGGCTCTCTTCTTTTTATTCTTACTATAAGCGATATTGATGTGATCATGAGATAATCCCATATCTCACTCTGTGCTGACGATAGTAAAGTTTTTTAAAACAATATCTTCGGCACATGACTGTTCTGTTATCTAATTTGATCTCGACATTTTCTCAGTCTGGTTCCTCAGAAACTGCTTAGAACTTTATCCTTTACCTTCGATTTGCTCTTCGTGGTCTTTCAGGCAATGATCTTTTGATCCTGATTCCTTATCGAAATTGCCTTCAACTATAGAACTATTTAATCAAAATACCTAAATCGGCCAGCAGACTATCGAGGGAACCTTGTCCATCATCATTTTGAAGCCCCTCGGGAAAGTTTGTCTGATGTTTGCCTTGAAGAGGCTTTCTAAATGCAATTGGAGTGGACTTAAAGCCAAACCATTATTCCTGTCAGCGTGAAATCAAGATCAATCGGTCTGAACCCTATGCGATGTTAAATCTTGTCTAAAGCTGAAGCTATAAATCTCCAGCTTCGAAAAAAAACAATGCTAAAATAAATAAAATGCAAGACAAAAGTTAAGGTTAAATTAATGTCTTTAGAAGCAGAATTGAGTTGTTGTTCGTAATGATTTCGTAAATCCCTACAAATGAAGACTAATTAAGACACTAACTCCTACTCAGACCTTCAACATATTCCAGCCCAAATTTTGAAATATTGTATTATGTCCTAAATACCTGAAAGCCTACGCCAAGAATACAAATCTTTTTGATTAATTGCTTCACGGCCATCAATGAAATAAACCTTCATGGTGCTAAAGCTCAAGAGTATTCACTGCACTCTCTTGCAGAACTATTCATTAATGACCCACCAAGTAGGAGGAATCCACAATGCGAATGGCTTTATTTTATAAAAAAAAAAAAAAATATTGCCTGGCCAAGCTTCTATACCCCAAGTCATTGTTAATCACTTGAATTCATTATTCAAGAAACGAAGATGGTCAAGAAAATCAACAGTTCTTCGCTGTTTTTTTTTCCATTTATGTTGATTTACTATAATTATATAAAATATATATAATTTATTAATTCGCGACCTTGGAGGTCACAAGACCATAAGAAGTTGCATAATAACACGTGACAGTGGCACTAAATTCGGGTTTTATTGCCAACAGAAGGTACTACAAATGTTTTATGATACCTTGTTAAAAACAAAATGACATTTAATAGGTTTCCTTCCCTTGGAATGCTTAAAGGAACTATTAACATGTTGTTGAAGGTATCTTGACTTGATAAGTTGTACTGAACCGTTTTGGGTTGTTTTTGTTTACATACGTACATGCCATGCAAAGGTCACTTACATTAAGTTAAGTGTAATGGTGTATCTTAACATGACTGAATGATTTCAATCTTGTTAAACGATCTCACTAAAATAGCGATAAAAGATTAATATCGATAGTTCTTAGCGCTAGGAGAAAAAGAGGCTTGAAGGTATAGTTTACACCAACGCCTTGATTCTCAAGAAATCAAGGCAATAAGCTTCTTATACTGTTATCCTAAAACCTCCATTCTTTACCGTTTCGCAATACGATACATGGAAACTTCAACGGTGAGCATGGCGTTAAAGACTTACGAGCTGGAGCTTGATATCTATTTGTACTTCATGGCCCAGCCGTTTTAACCGTTCAATACGGATTTTTCTGACTAAGCTTATGTCGCTGTCGCTGTGCAGCACCTGATAGTTCATCATTGAAACTTCGTCTCCAGATTCCTTCACTTCGTTAAAACGGGCAGGACTATAAACTGTACCCGAAACTTTTCCCTGAAATACCCCTATTCATCGGAATGCGACTGGGAGAGGGTCCATTCTTCTGCACCATATAGTTGGACCGAGATAACCAGTGTTCTGTACAATGTCTCCTTTTCTCATTTTTTTTTTATTGACTACTTATCCCAAAGAAACAGCGATGACCATGAGTTATTCTATGTTTGCTTAAGGTAGTTCCACACTATACCTCAGTGTAATACGACATGTCAAAAATGTGGGATGAAACAGGTGTATAATAGTGTGGAAACAGATCTCATACGATTTGACATGTGTTTAGATCTGAAGTATTTTTTTAGGATTGAATGTAAAACGATCACACATTCCTTCACACTTTTTTTTTGACATGTCGTACTACACTGTAGGATAGTGTGGTGTGGAACTACCTTTATCAATATTTTCTACTGAGGCCATCAGTATGTGACAAATCCATCGATTTTGCTTCCGAGTTGATTAAATCATGCGATCTCCTCAAAGGTTGTCTCCTCTAAAAAAATATGCTGAATGCTGATGTTTGAAGCCCGTCTACAACTCTATTATTTTATAATCTGCATTGATTAAGAGTAAGTCAATCAATGTCACTGAATTTTTTTTTTGCCAGAAAACATGTGTCGTCGGCGGAGTCTAAATTACTAGCTTATCAAAACATTCGGAGAGTCAAAAGTCTTCTTTAAATCTACTAATATGAAGAAAACAACGACCGAAACCTACTAAATCGCTTGAGTATCGTGCTGAAGGTATCGATAAGGTCGAAACACGAACGAAAACTGCAAAATCCCTCTTTGTGCCTCCTGGAGTCTTAAGGTTTTACTTCTAATTATAGATTTTATCTTCTCAAAACTGATAGTTGTAACTACTCCTTGCTGGGCAAAAAAGATAAAAAAGTAATTCTAAGTTAGTTACCACAATTCGCCTTTATTTGGCAACTTACAAATTGCACCATTTTAAACAATCTGGATCACAGAAGTAGATTCTTTATATATCCGGTTAAAAATGCAGGATTTCGTTTATTACTACCTATGTACCTCTTAAAAATCTACTATGAGCATATCATATATTGAACCGAGGGCAGCGGTTCGAATTGCAAGTGGTGCGTTCTTTTTCTAACTATAGTCAACAATTGTTAGCAATAGTCAGCAAAAAGGGGTTCCTTTAATCCAAATAAGTTACGATTTGTAACTATATGACGTCATAACAGCGTTCCTAAACTAACGTCGAAGTGTCAAATATTTACGATTTGTTACTACATATTTCCAACTCACCTCCATGATATGAGTTGAAATAGTTGATCTGTCAATTGCTTTGAACAATTCTAAGTCTTTATTAAAAATCAAACCAAAAAATTATAAACCATCGATTTGAGCAGCAAGAACGTCTTTTTTTAAATAAAAATTATTTTTCGCCAATTTTGAGCGGTGAAGGAGAATAATTTAATTAGTTGATCAATATATAAGAAAATGTTAAAATTGGTCAACGAATCCTAACACTGACACTTTAACAAATTTTATTTGACATAACAACAATAAATGTTGACGGTGGAGGTGGTTAGAAAAAGAACGCACCAATGGCATAAATTATTCGTGTTTGCATTGTTTTGTACTTTTTCCCCAATTTAAACCAGCTTTTATATGATACCCATACCGAGTTGCGAGTTTCCTGTTTTCTCACCAGCACACCTTATGTAGAACACCATGGAGAAGTCTTCTAACTGAATAGTATATTATAGATGTGTGCGATATAAGGACTGGTAGATGTTAAAATGAAACTAAAAAAGCTGTATATTAGTCCAGTCGACTGGTAATTTTAAGTCAGAAATTAATGAATTTTAGGGACTTTGTAGGGTGAACTGCGTAATTTTCGACCTTGCTCGAAGATCGGGAGCTTTTAAATGACCGACAATTCGACTTTCGCAGCAATCGTTCCACTGGTGATCTGATGGCATATCTAACCGAACAGTGGAACAAATCTTTGCATCGCTTTGTAGAAAGCAAGATTATTGCGCTCGATATTTCAAAGGCATTTGATAGAGTTTGGCATTAAGCTCTTTTATCGAAAATGCGTGCATTTGGTATCGATGATACTCTTATTCGTTGGATTAGAAGCTATCTTGTGGACCGTTCAATACAAGTTGTATTAGACGGTTTTAAGTCTGATCTCCACAAAATAAATGCTGGTGTGCCCCAGGGCTCCGTTCTGTCTCCGACTCTCTTTCTCATTTTTATAAATGATCTCTTGTCTGTGATTTCTAATCCATTAAATTGTTTTGCTGACGACTCAACCCTCAGCTTTTCGTATAAGTTTGATAATTCACGGCGTTCGCCTTCGGATGTGTTATTACAACGAAATCGTATGATAAGCTCGTTAAACTCTGATTTAAACAGCATTGTGAATTGGTGTACTAGAAATCGTGTGGAGTTTAATGCGTCGAAAACTCAATGCTGTCTTTTGTCGTTGAAGCTAAACATACCCCCTATGCCATTATCCATGAATGGTACTTGCATCGAGGAGGCCGAAAAGCTATCAGTACTTGGTATGTGTATCAGTGACAACCTTCGTTGGAATGATCATATACTTGAGATTGCTAAGAATGCTGCAAGATGCTTAGGCTTTCTTAATAGATGCAAGAAGTTTTTCACCCCTTCTGATCTGGCTACAATTTACAAAGCGTTTAAACGCCCTAAACTCGAGTATAACTCCCATCTCTGGGCAGGTGCTTCTCAAACTTTTCTCCACCTGCTCGAAAGAGTTCAGAAAAAAGCGTTAAAATTGATAGGAGAGGGAAACTTTATGGAAACATTTCCGTCACTCGAACATCGTCGAAATGTCTCATGTCTTTCTTTATTTTACAGATTTTTTTACAAAAAATGCTCACTCGAGGTAGCCAGCTGCGTTCCACTCCTTAAACATTTCCCCCGTAATACTCGTCTTGCTATAGAAACGCTCATCAGTTTACACTCGAGCCCAATTTCGGACGTACCGTGAAATATAGAGATTCTTTCTTTAGTCGTACAACACGAATGTGGAATGGATTGCCTGTCACAATTTTTCCTTGCCATTTTGATCTTCAAACATTCAAGATCAATGTTCATCGACACCTCCTTTCCCTTCCTTCCTATCGCTCGCGTTGTGAATTATCATTTAAAAGGGCTTTAACAAACCCCTTGAGCGCGTGGGTTATGTCTAGGTCAGCAAACCAACTTACGGCGGATGTTCCCATGACAGAAATTGACAAGAATGCAACATCAGCGTCTACTAAAGCGATGAAATCCAAAATTCACCTGAAATTGCCAATCGATTGGACTCGTTAAGAATTCCAAGAAATGACAATTAAGCTGACCTAGCATTACAATAAAGCAAGAATAAAGAATTTATTCTTTATTATTAGTTCAGTTTTGAGATGTGAGCGAAGTAAAGAACATCATTGTAAAATAGCTTAAGTTTATATTGAACAATTAAAATTTTTTTTTAATATAAATCCTTTCTTTCGAACTTTATTCGTGTGCATTATATATAAAAAAAACTTTTTTTCCTTACGTTCTACGGCAAAAAATACTAAACGTTTTTGTAGAATCTTAAATTTCCTACATGATATCACGAAAATTGTTGTATGTCAATTCATTACCAAGATATGGTGCTTCGAAAAACAGGTGATTTTCAAATCGATAAAAAAGGCAAACGAAAAAAATTGGAAAATGACCTGGGATATCTCGGTAACAAATTGACATACAAAAAAGCTTATACCTACTAACAAAATTGTAGGAAATTTAACGTTCTCCAAAAAAGTCTCAAATGCTTTTGCCATAGGAAGTAAAAAAAACAAGTTATTGAGGAGGCCCTCGAGGTCAAAAAGTTAGCGAAATGTTAGTTTACCTGAACAAAATCCCCCAAGTTTTATTAACTTCTAACCTTTTTCCACCTGATCCCACTTTTTCCGACCTGTCAACGATGATTTTTTTCGACCAAAATTGAGGTCCTCTTCCAAACTCATTTGGATAATATCGTTTAAACGTGTTGTTCAATCGTGTCATGGTGATTCGGCATCAGTAATTTAATAAATTTGACAGATGATGTCACCGACCAAAACAACATGGCCACTACATCTCTTCAAAATCTACCAGCACCAATTGAACATTTTTTTACAATGATCATTGAAGATCAGCTGCAGATCATTCATTTTTTCAGTATTACGACGAGACCTTAAAAACTCATATCGCCTTTATTTATATAAATTTTAAAAACTACTATATAAATCTCCATTTTCTTTTCAAATAATATTTTTCTTGAGAGCATTGCCAGAAAAAAAAAATTCCAAACTCATATATGAAGCCTTGAGAATCCATTTTTGATTGATAGTGCTTTACAAAAGCGAAACCAATTTGAAAGGATTTCATCAGCGTTTTCTCATTGCACATTCCTTTGGTAACAGTCACAAGTTTAAATGAATAATTCATAATATCCACAGGATGCAGCTGAAACCTCACCCTCAAATAATTTACATCCGAATCCAACCTACATATATCATCATACTTTGCAATCACTCTCTTTCCCAAATAAAAGAGAAGTAACTATATGAGTCATTATAAAACCCATTTCAATTGCCTTTGTTTTGCCATGCAAATAATTTACACCCTCCCTCCCCCCCACACCCTACCAATTTGCATCCAATTTTTGACTTTAAAAGATATATATTACATTCGACACTCTTACCTTTGATACTTCAACATGGCCCTCGGGAGGAGAAAATTGCCATTGGCAGCTTCATCTATGACATGATCTCGCTTGGTACTTCCGCCGGCGGCGGCGGCGACGACGGCAGCGGCAGTGGTGGCAGCAGTCACAGTTGTTTTACCACCTTCAAACAGCTTCGCCACCGCAGGTCTATTATCCAACGACATTTGACTTGACGGCGAGGAGCACTTGGCCTGCTTCTCAATATCCGCCAATGCCTCAATAGAAGATCGTTTTCCCATCGAATGTGACGTCAAGAACGCACCGATTCGCTTCAGATATGTTCTCTTTGCATCCGTTGTCGGATTGTTGGGCTGCGAGAAGGAACTACTGCTTGTACTGGAGCTATGACTTGACGTGGATTCTTTCTTCTTCTTTGACTTCAACTGCTGCTGGTGGTGGTGAGGTGGACTATTCAAACTATGGCTGACGCTTGATTGTGTAAGACCAGGCGCTGATAACGATCCAGATTGTGATGTATGATGGCAGGCTTCGCATTCACCCACAGAGTACTTGATGGGATAGTGGTGTAGACCCGAAAGGCTTCCATGGTGATGCTTCGGACACACTTCTTCATCTTCGTCATATGGCAGAACTTCTATTGCATCAAAGTCATACGAATTGAAATAGGCTTGTTCTTTGGTATGTTTGACTTTAGCCGCCTCGGAGGCATGATGGTCGAGTTCGGCTGCGGAAAGGCTTCCCAGAGATGTCAGCTTAGATTTATTATCGCATGTTGGCATTGTATTAGTTGTCAAGAAGAATTATTCATTGGCATCCAACGGAATCTAAAAGTAAAATTAAGAAAAAAAAAAAAAAAACATTACTTTCTTGTTTAATCCTTGTCCACACGTTCGTTGAATAATACACGCTTCTGCGGTGCAATTTACTGGCTTAAAAACGAAAGTGAATGTTCAACATAAAGACCCGGTGACATAATAATTACCGTTAGCCGTTATAAGTACAATGGAGTTTGACGTTTAATTATACAAACGCCTAGCTCGCGCTCAAAGTTATTGCTCGCATTGTGTCAACTTGATAGACTTAATTAATGTGGGCATCAAATCAACAACTGGGGAAGGGGTGTGTATTCCTGTTCAGACAGTTCTAACAATGTATCTTTTTAATTGAGCTTTTGGTATGATGAGATGCTTGATTATGCGAAGTTGTATTTGCCAACGAATCCGACTGTTAAGGTGGGGAAGTATCGCGGGGCAGGAGTATATAAATAGGTTTGGGTTAAGGAACATTCTAAATGAATGGTGGTGTGACTGTGATGGAGGGTGTGTGTTAATTTTGAAATTCATCTGAATTCATGAATGATATATCAAGCACCCAGGGGTATGATGTGGGAGTATATCGTACATAAATGTCATGGATGTTGCATCTCAATTAAGATGGATTTATCCAGGTGTTTTAATGAACAAGCGGTGGCGGTGGTGGTGGTCGGGTCGTTTGTTGATTTCGTTTATTTATGAAATTTGGAATTATGCATGTTGTGCATAAATTATGATGACGTATTTTATTTGATATTGATATTGACTGACATTTGGGATTTTATGGCTCAAGAATTGTATTAAGCATGAAAACATATTAATATTTCTGGTCAAAGCGAAACCGTAAATAATTAACAATGTATCTTGTTTCAATTGGTAAGGTCCGGGGTTGGGGATTAAAATAAAAATTGTATGCCAGGTTGATCCACACAAAATTTTGAAAAGGCTTTCAAGGTATGATACAGGTGACTTGAAAACATAAAAAAAAAAACACACATCAGTGGTTTAGTGGAAGCTGGAAACATTCACTTCTACATTCCTTCGTTGTCAGAGTTGTCAAAAAAAAAAAAAAAAAAAAATATATATACAGGTACCTAACTACTTGATTGTAAGATCCACGCGTATGAAATATCGGGCAGAAGCTAGTCTTTCAATACAACTTCTTCTAACTTTTGATTTTTTTTTTTAATTTTGCCTATTTTATCTGGCATGGAAGATGGAACCATTTTCCTTTGATGCTTTATCTAAAAAAATCTACTGCTGTGGGTGACAGAGCGTGAAGTAAGTTGCAATTAAGTTCTTCACAAAATCAAATGAATAATTCTTTTGACAACGTATTTTTCGGAAAAACTAAGAATGCAATCACATTTCTCTAGCAAAAGTTTATCCGCGAAAAACTAGACTAACAATTATAAACGAAAAAGTTATGCAATTTTTGAAACGCAATATAAATGGGGTTACAAATTACTGTCTTTGTTAGAAATTTTATTTAAATCAATTGAGCCGCTTACTAGAAAATCTGATTTTAAATAAACTGGTATGAGGTGCCGTTGTAAGAAATTGCAAAAAATTAGTTTTAACCACAAGATTGTTCTTGTTCTCACAAACCAGCTACAACACTCAGTCTTATCAGAATCGTTGGAAAGGAATTTTAAGAAATGTTATTAGCTAGTCTTATGTCAGGTACCGTTGTTCTTAGACATGAGTAAAAACAAAAAAAAAATAAACCATTTAGGAAACTAACAAGAAAATACTTGGCTCCAAAGATGCGAATTGGTTTGCAGAACGACTTTTAGGGACTTTCCAATCATCTTTATGTCATGACTGGTATCTTTTTTTCTTTGAATTAAGGAAGTGTGTCAAAATTGTACTTATATGAGCTGTCAGTATCTATACAAATATTTCATTCTACTTGAAACATTTTCAATCATTTAAAAAATAATTTGATGGAATCAATTTCTTTGAAACGGTTTCGAATGCTATAGTTTCCTTTTAAATACAAGGCACTTATAATTTGAAAGTTGATATTGAAAAAAAAATTCATAGTTTTCACTGCGGCAAATTGAAATAGGTGTAACGAAGTTACACATGTCCTTCACTGCCACCGACCGCCGCCCCCGATCGCCATAATGAGTGCATCAGCCAGTGACCATCATCACCGACCGCCACCGACCGTCACCAACCGCCACCGACCGCCGTCACAATCACCACCACGATTTTTCTACAACGCTAAGTGTATACCAGAGACCAGCCAGTGACGCAACACAATAATTGGCCTCTATGGGAGCAAAACCGACCACCCCTCCGCCCCGTACCGCTGATTTGGACTACCAACCAACTCCGAACACACATATGATAATAACCAGCAGAAACATCCAACAAACAGAAGGAATTATTTTAGTACTAATATTTTTTATCTTTAATGTTATAATTCACACTTCCTTATTACTGTAATATTCCATAAGCATAAGCAAAATTTGTATGGAAAATTAGACTCGAGCTCCCAGCCATTGGTATACGATTCTATTTAATAGAATACCGGGGATACGAGATCTCGAAGGTACGCTGCGGGGAATACCAGCAGAAACCTTAACATATTTTGAAGTAAAGGCGTTAGGCCATCAGTTTCTTGTCGTGGGGTAGCTGCCATTGTAAGCTACAACACAGACCTAATTTGTTTCTTGTCGTGGAGCTCTTCTTTTTAAGAAACTCTACAGACCTAATCCGTGTATTGTCGTGGGGTTGCTGCAGTCGTAAGCTTCACCACAGACCTAATCAGTTTCTTGTCGTGGAGCGCTTCCTTTCAGGAATCTCTACAGACCTAATCAGTTTCTTGTCGTGGAGCTCTTCTTTCCAAGGAATCTCTACAGACCTAATCAGTTTCTTGTCGTAGAGCGCTTCTTTTCAAAGAATCTCTACAGACCTAATCAGTTTCTTGTCGTGGGGTTGCTGCAGTCGTGAGCTTCACCACAGACCTAATCCGTTTCTTGTCGTGGAGCGCTTCCGTTCAGGAATCTCTGCAGACCTAATTCGTTTCTTGTCGTGGAGCTTTTCTTTTTAAGAATCTCTACAGACCTAAAACCAATTATTGTCATAGAGGCAACTCTATAGACCAAATATAGTTGAAATCGCTTCTTGTCGTAGGATAAACTCTAGAAGCCAAATTATTTAAGCATTTAATACTATTTTGTATATCAAATCATTAATTTAGTGTTATTATTAAGTCCGTATATGAGGTAACTTGTTAAGGATATTTTGATAAATAAAAAGCATTGTTAATTCGGAGTTCAACACTCTTCAACCCTGAGTTTTCGCTTTCTTTGGGAACAACCCTGGACTTCGACGAGCCTACCTCAGCCTAAGTATAAAAAAGCATCACATAGGATTGTCAAAAATATACACAGGATTGTTTATTGTAATCCTTTTTACTTGCTCCATAGGGCAAGTATTGGTTTCATGCAGATAAAAAATCGCAGTTTTAATCAAACATGGCATTACGATGATAGAGAAGCCCAAAAAAGTGGTTTTCGCTAGACCATCCGTTGCGTCGGTCTGTCGGTGCAGATGTGCGCCTATGCATTTGTGCGTTTTAGCACGTCAAGTTACAGCCTAAACCACTTGACGGATTTTCTTCAAACTTCACTTTCATTCAAGCCAGACTCAAACTGGTACCTTTCATGTAACGGTTTTTTTCATTTTGAATTTGCTCGAAAACGGCTCTAACGATTTTGATTAAACTCAGAATTTAACTTATCTAAGATATTTCTAACAAACAAACGTTTTTCGTTTTTGGCTTAAATGGTCGTAATGAAAATCAGATTTAAACGGCTTTTTTAAATGGCCATAAGTTCTCCATGTGTTTAATAGAAGAAAAAGGGAATAAATAAACAACGACGCAAATGACAATATAGAATATTTATACAGATGAGATTTAATTAATCTAAAAAAAAAACGATTTTTAACAGAATTCCCCGTCCCATTCACAATCTCTTGCGCGCTTTAATTTTTGCGAATTCGTCTATAATTTCACTCAAATCCAAGTTTGATGTCGCCTCATTTTCTATTGCAATTAACGATAAATGTCGGAGGCGATCTTGTGGAATGCTGTTTCTTAAATATTTTTTTATAATCTTCAGTTTACTGAAAGATCTTTCTGCTGCCGCTGAAGTAACAGGAATTGTATGAAACAGTATCATCGCTGTATATCTTCCGTAAGGTCACGTTCGAGCACGCCAAATTTCAATTGAGGGAGGATCAGATGATATACATTAAGAAATTGGAGCGAAAAATTGGTTCCAATTATATCGCAATATTTCTTCTGAAACTGATCACATTTCTTGAGTAAAATCGTTTCATGATGGGTGAAATTGGCGAATTGATCTCACGACCGTCAAGCACGTGAGCTTATCGCTGATCCAATGTTCTACGGGCGTACTCAACCAAACTCCCAAATAACTGAAATAACGATAACAAACAGCACATGCTTATCAAGGACGCTTGGCGCATGTGTTGAAAATGTTAAATAAGGAGTTCTATAATTGGTGATGTTGATTTGAAAAAAAATTGAAAAAAAATAAATTTTGCAGACTCGAAGCTCGAGCCTGCTCACAAGAATTTTTTTTTTTAATTTATTTTTTTTTATATTATTTCATTATTTTTTTTTTCAAAGCTGAGGTTAGAGGGCCCCCTGAGCTCCGGGGATCTGGTGCACTGCACCACCTGGCCCTACGCCACTGAGCATCATATGCAATACACAAAAGAAGTTATTTGCAAGTAACTCTCTTACAAATATCTCCAATGGTTCTTTTATTTGATCATATTGGTTGAACCGTAGACATATTTTTAGACTTCCTTGTTTTGGTCTGTGTTAAAATCATTGAAAAATTTGGCTCCAGGTGCTTGTAAGTTTTGTACATTTGTCAATTTCAAAAAAAATAGAAACAAACATACAAACATACCTTGAAGCCAAGAACGTTTTGCATCTTCATCAAGAATTTTTTATTTTTCATTTTGACTACCACAAATATCATTCGCCTTTCTTTAAAGCTTAACTATTTATTTGCCCAAATAAGCCTCAAATTAATGCAAGTACTCCGAAATGCTGGATTTATGTAGCTTCAAGTAAAAAAACAAAAAGTCAGAAATAATGTGTTTAACATATATTTTATTAATGTGATATTGCGAAGTTCTTGAAACTTCAATTTCACAACCTACTCTGTATTTCAACAGATTGATTGTATTTCAATATTATTATAGCAATATTCATATGATTTTCGTCACATTAATTGGATACGGTTGGCTGCAGCTTCGATGACAAAATGTATAGTTGAAGGTGATTAAGAAACTATGCCAATATTTTTATATCGTTTTCTTTTTTGAGAACTCAAGTGCATTTTTGTTTTGTTTTAAACAATGGAACTTTGCATAATGATTGATTGCCACACACAACTTACTAACATTGCCATTTGAATACTCCGGGTTACACATATACAGTCTTTCAAGATACATTATATGTACACGAGTATAATATACCACAACATTATGTACATATAATGAGCTATTCTCAAATTGTTTGAAATGCTGCAACTTATAATTTATGTTTACTTTTTTAAGCGGAAACTATTGCAGCGGAGAAAAAAAAAAACACAAGACAAATAATAAAATAAAAAGATATAAGTTAATCATCTGCCCGGGTAAATAAGTGGTTAGATACTTTTTTGTAAGATTTTTTGTTTGCTTTGTGTTTCTAATAGCCAAGTTCTAGAGAGACACGAACGGCCATGGCACACAATGTGGGATACCATTTACTATAATACAACACACTCTACATTGCGAAACATCTAAAAATAAATGAGATTGAACAATGAGATACCAAATCGAACATATATATTAAAAAAAAAAAAAAAAAACTTAACAGATGTTTAACCTAACGAGTAACACCAATTCAATTGATGAGATTTTTGATTTCGAAGATATAATTTTTTTTTTGTTTAAACTAGCCGTGGGTAATTATATTAATACCAGACAAAAGTCATTATCTCCAATTGGATATAAGTATCTTCTTTTGTTAAGTGGCATATTTTGACGGATATGATCTAAGACTTTTAGCTTATTTTTGAAGATGTTCGTTTTGTGTACACAAAAACGATTACATAAGAGTTTTTTTTTTTTTTTTTTTTGTAGATCATTTGAAGATCCGTTTAGGGTCGTTGAAATGTTTATGTCTGAAGGCGTTCACACGGACGCGATCGTACCATCTCCATGAAGTAGATGAAGAGATATCTCAACAAATTGAAGTGTTAGTTGGATAGCTTAAACGGATTCAAAGATTTTGTATTAAAAGAATTAATAAAACCATTCTTTAAACTTTCAGAACATCATTATGCTAATCTTTAGATCAAACAAAAAATATTTGATCGGTTGCTAGAAAGAATTAATTCAAGTTGTTAATTATATATTATTTCCCACACCGATGAATAATTTAATTACATTAAAATAAATATAAAATCTAATTTATTTATTCATTAATAGGAAATTCAAGCTAATGTCAAAACAATCACAATTATATTCTAAAAAAAATATATTCAACTTTTACAAACGAAAGAGCTGAAATGCGAACTTGATTTTAATATTTATTCTAAAGAATTTGTTACTTATTTAGAATAATTTTTCCAAGTATCAGTTCACAGAAAGACAGGCGTATCCAAAAAAGTTCTTATTTTGAATGGAATATACCTAGTAATTGAAATAAAAGAATACTGACTATGTAGTTAATTTTATAACCGACATGGTGATTAAGTGGTTTTATGGCAGAGGAAGAAATTAAATGATTCCGAATTGCAAGTCATTAAATTTTTATGTAGAAACTACTAAATCATTCTGAAGGACGATTTTCACTGCTACCGATATAATCTTGTGAAAGGAGCACCTTAATTCTAAAAGTTCTTCAAAACGTTATGCCACATAATTAAACCCAAGACATTAACACTGAATTGTTTTAGTACCGTGATCTTGTGATTGCCTTTCAAAAAAAATGTATTGTTTTTTTTAAATAAGAACATTTTATGTGTTTGAATGTTTCACGTGAATCTAAATTAAATTTTTTTTGTGTGGGTTATTTTAATCAGTGTTTCCTTGTTTGTACATTTTTCTTAGAAGGGAATTCAAAAGCCAAAAGTAGCTTACAGGGACTACGGAAGTGGAAGATGTTTATGTACAAGTAATAACCACACAATTTAATGTTTTTCGCTCTAATATTAGCATTGTTATTTTATAAAAACAATATTGATAGTTTTGTATGAAAAGTGGTCGTCGACACACCCAAACTGAAAAAAATTTTCATTTAATTGGAAGAAGATTTACCTAAAGCGTGTGCGTGCAGAATTTTAGCATTGTGCTTTTATCGCAACTGTGCAAAGAATATAATTTAACTAAGTCAAATAGAGGTTGTTGAATAAAGAAGGCGAGTGTAGACGTGTTTGTTGGCGGATTTCACCGGTTCAAGAACCTAGCCTTACTCTTGAACCAAAGATTATATATCTTATTTCAGCTCGAAAATTGCGACCTTTAGAGAGTATACATACGGACGGACGGACATCGCTAAATTGGCTAGGCTTTTGATTCTGAGTCAGAATATTATATACTTTCATATTAAAAGCAGCTTAAAATGTTATCCAAATGAAGTCATCAAGACTTAGCCAATCATTGAAAAGATATTGTATCTTCCAACAACAAAATACTACCGGGTTCAAAAAGGGCATATGAAAATAAGTTTGAACTTGAGAAATTTCGATATATTTTCCAGAACGACATTTGGGAGCCGAAAACCAAAAGTTGCTACCAACGCTATAGCTACATATATACCCTAGCCCACAATGTTTTGCTGCTTTAAAGATATGGTTATATGTTATGGATGATGGAACAATTAATCGGATAATTAAGTCTTAATGCTTCTTCACTTCAATGATGTTTCCCAATATTCGAAAGTTCTTAATGCTGTATGGAATCAAATCTGATAGACACGAACAATTATGCCTGTGATCCTGTGTGTAACCTATATAATTTGAGTTTGGATCTCTAGATACTGAATCATCCAAAGCTAAGGAATATAAGGAAACAATCAAAGATTTTTGGCGGATTTTCACTTTATAAGACACAAAAAAAAAAAATCATAATATTTTTTATACGAATTTAAAACGAAACTGCCTTTCATCAAACTATTTACAATCTCAAAAAAAAAAAAAATTGGACCCAAAATAAAAAAGGAACACACAAGCTGAACTGTCAAGCAAGCAAAACAAGGTGACGAGTGCAATAATCCGAAAACAAATCAATTAGACGAAAGTCAAATGTCAAAATCATCAATAATTTTCCGAAGTGAAGTATTTTTTAATGACTGACGACCAAAAAAGTCAATGAAAATTTATCCAAAAGTAAGAATAAAATACATTCCAAAATAGAATTGTACATATTTGAAAAGAAAAAAAAAATGTCAAATGGTAAGTCCCAACGCAAAATACACCATCATAACGCAAAAATTAAAATCCTTTACTTAAATTGCTTTAATAGTTTCTAGTTTTTGTTTTCATATTTTTCCTTATGCATAATTTTTAATCTGCACCCTATCTATACCGCTGAAGGATATAATACTTCCTTCCAATTAAATTTTTGGTTTGTCTGTTCCTGGACAATTTCCAAAATGTTTATTTATTTATTTATTTATTTAGGATCCATCAAGTACATTAACTTTCATAGATAAATAACAATATTGTAATAAGATAAATTATAAAATAATATAAAATAGTAAAAATGAAAAGTCGACATATTACATGCTATTCAAAATCATATTCTTACAAGTATTTCGATTCATATTAAAGTCAATTACGTGCTCATATTTATTATAATTTAAAGAAGCCATAGTTATTGGATCACTAACACCATAATTAGTCCTATGTGTGGGGATATGTAGGAAATCGCCTGTTCTAGGCCTTAGATGTCGTATAGGGACATATAAATTAAACAATGTAAGCAACTGTGAACAGTGTATATGACCAGTTAAAACATCACGTGCAAAAAGAGCAGACAAATATTCACGTCTTATATTTAATGGTTTTAAATCAATTAAGGCACATCTGGCTTCATATGAAGGTCTCAAAGACCAATTAAATTTCCTGATAGCAAACCTTGTGAAACGTTTTTGAACTCTTTCGATACGTAATCGGGCATTAGCATAAAAAGGATTCCAAACAACACAACAATACTCGAGAGATGAACGAATTAGAGAAACATAAAGAGACTTAAGAGTGTAAGGATCTTGAAAATCATTAGCATTTCGAGATAAGAAACCTAACAACGAGTTTGACTTAGATATTAAATAGTCATAATGGTAGGTAAAATTCAGTTTTTCGTCAAAAATAACTCCTAGATCTTTTTGTCTTGACACTCTGCTCAGATATATATTACAAATATTATAATCAGACAAGATGGGGTTGAGAATTTTGGATATAGTTAACACAGAACATTTGCTGACATTAAAACACAGACCATTGCGGTCACACCAAACAGATACTTTATTAAGGTCACTTTGTAGATTTTGAATATCAGTTAAGGAATTTATTTCTTTATATATTTTCAGGTCGTCCGCATACAATAGACAATTAGAATGAATAACATGCATTGGTAGGTCGTTTATGAACAACAAAAACAAAAGTGGGCCAAGATGACTTCCCTGTGGAACACCGGAAAAGTTTAAAATTTCATGAGAAATTTCAGGTCCAATTTTAACAAACTGCTTTCTTCCCGTAAGGTAACTTCTGAGCCACTTCAACAAGTTTGAGTGGAAGCCTAAAAATTCTAACTTTTTAATTAGGATGTTATGTTGAACGCTGTCGAAAGCTTTGGAAAAATCTGTAAATATTGAGTCGACTTGAGATCTATTTTCCAAAGCTCGTAGACAGAAATTTGTATAAATTGTCAAATTCGTTGTAGTAGACCTATATTTCCTCTGAAAATTTTGCATAGTGTTTTCTTTGAAGTGTTTTTGACGTGATAACGTCTAATAAATCGGTTTGGAATATATGGGCAGCACGCACAGAAAAATGTCCAGTCACAGTCACACTGACGTTACCTAGCTGCTTTGATAGCCTAAAAAGTCGTTAAAGTGGGAAATAAGGGTGTTGGGTGGTTGGTTGGTTGTGGTGGGAGTGTATGTGGGGCAGGCGGGTGGTGTGGGAGGGGGGGGGGTATTGGTAGTGTCAGGAAGAGGAAAAATTGTCAAAAATGGTGGGTGGTTGTAGCTGGTTTGGGTGGTGAGACAAAAATTGTCAAAACTAATGGGTGGTTCCTTGGTCGCTGTAGGTGGGATGGGTGTTTGGAGTTGGGGGTATTTTGTATGATTGGTGGAGGGGGGGGGGGGGTGAATTGGCAAACATTGTGGGTGGTTGGTTGGCGGTTGCAGGTGGTTTGATTGGTTGGCAGTTTTGGTGGTGGCGATTGTTGATTTGATGGGGTGCGATGAAAAAGTTGTCAAAAATGGTGGGTGAGTGGAAGGTGGTGGCAGGTGGGGTAGGTGGTTGGATTTGGGGGATTTGGTGTTGGGATGGGGCTGAGGAAAAAATTGTCAAAAATGGTTGGTTGTTGGTTGGTGGCTGTAGGTGTGATGGGTGGTTGGCGGTGTTGGGTGAGTGGCAAGTTGTTGTAGGTGTAATGGGTGGTCGGATTTGGGGGGAGGGTGTTGTGGAGGGAATTGTCAAAGGTAATTGTACTGGGGGGGGGGGGGATTGTCAAAAATGGTGGGTGAGTAGCAGGTGGTTGTAGGTGGAGTAAGTGGTTGAATTTGATGCATGGGGGGAATTGTCAGAAATAGTGGGTGGGTGATTGGTGGTGGTTAGGAAGGGCTGGCTTTATTGTTTGGGGAGGAGGAACAAATTTTCAAAAAGGGCTGTTGGTTGGTGGTTGTATGTGGTGGTTGGTTGGTGTTTGGGTTAAGGGGTGAACAAAAAATGTCACAAATGGTGGGTGGTTGATTGGCTGTTGTAGGCGGGGTGGGTGGTTTGCGGTGGTGGTGAAGGGGGGAGGAAAGAGGGTGAATAGGTGTAGAGGGAATTGTGAAAAATGTTGGGTGGTTGGTTGGTGGCTGTAGGTGGGATGGGTAGTTGGTGTTGGAAGATTTGGTTGGGGGGTGAGGCAAAATTGTCAAAAAAGGTGGGTGTTTGGTTGGTCTTTGTATTTGGGGTGGGTGGTAAGGAAAAAATTCGCAAAAATAATTTGTGGTTGGTTGGTGGTTTTAGGTGGGGTGGGTGGTTGATTTTATGAGAGGCGATGAAGAAATTGTCGTATAATATAATTGTATAAAAGGGTGGGTGAGTAGCAGGTGGTTGTAGGTGGAGGGAGGGTGGTTGAATTTGGTGTAGGGGCGGGGGGGGGGGGAATTATCAAAAATAGTGGGTGGTTGGTTGTAGGTGGGGAGGGTGATTGGTAGTGGTTAGGAAGGAGGGGGATTTATTGTGTGGGGGAGGAAACAATTTTCAAAAACGGCGGACTGTTGGTTGGTGGTTGTATGTGGGGATGGTAGGTTGGAGTTTGGGTTATAGGGTGAAAAAAATTCAAAAATGGTGGGTGGCTGTGGGTGGGTTGGGTATTTGGTGGTTGGAGAGATACAACCTACACATGAACTGTTTTGCTTACTGGTTATCACGTAAAATTATCGTCCGTAAACCGACTTTACAGACAACCAAGTTTTTTTTCGAAACCATTTTGAACCTTTTTCAAGGCCCAATTTCAGGGTCATTCTTCCAAGCTGTTTTTGAAAAGCTCACAAAAACCTGGACGGAGGTTGAATGTTGTTACTTATTTTAAATACATACATAAATAATTATTTAATGTTCACTAAAAAAAAAATTACGAAAAATCTGATAAATTTTTAGTCTACCTACGAAATTTCCAAAGACCAGTATTTGTTTTAGTTTCTCTTATTTATTCACACAACGGTTACTTAAAAGTCAACTATTCATGCACCCAGGCTTACGCAAAAGTGTTTTATTTAAATTTCAAAGATCAAGCCACACCTTCTAATCAGCAGATCAGCCTTAAAAATGCCACGCGACACTTTGTCAAAGCCGCAAAAAGATCAATCCAAAAAGTATCTTTGACAACCCACCTTCCCCTCATTTATACCATACAAAACTATTAATTTGTATGTTGGTTCTTCCTCATTTTTTAAGCAACTAAAAGATACAATATTGCCGATGAGATTGTTTTCTTAGCAAATTAGCATGTCCACTTGAACATTGAATGAAAATAAAAAATACATTAAGTTCCATTCCAATTTGACTGGCAATTATGCAAGAATTTGTGAATTCTAATACCAAACATAAAATTAAGCATTTTAATTGATTTCCATCCGTCTGTACGTCTGAGAGACAACAGACAAGCGAATAAATTAGCACAACTATTAAGAATCTTTAAACGCGCATTACAAACATTTACTTTTATCACTGAAATTGCATCTAATTAGATGGAGATGCTAATTAAAAAAATTAAGTTTTTTTTTTGCTAATTTTAGTTTAAAATACCATTCACTTTCAATACTACAACTACAACTCTATAATTAAATATAATTTTCAAACAAATGACGGAACACAAATCGCTTATTCACACATCAAAGTCATGTTCGCTGCTGATGGGATATCCAAATGCGGTAGATACTGTTATGATGATATTTATATCTACACTAACGCCCTTCCGTGGTATAGATTTCGATTTCTATAATGCAGACACTACTTCCTCATCCGTCCGTCGCGTCGCGTCGCGTCAGCCATCTTTTCCGTCTTATCGCGACATCAAATGCCAAAGAATGAGATGGAAAAGATAATCGCAAAGATGAATCTTTTTTGAATAGTTAAGGCTTTATTAGAGCTTGCTGTTGGATCTTGTGGTGATGAAGTAATTTATTGCAAACATTTTGCTTACACTATACACAGCTCCATACCACCAATATCCCCCCCTCTACTTGGGAGCATCATCATCGTCGTCGTTGTCGTCGCGACGAAATTGATTGGGTGGACATTGATTGATGATTGTATGCAATTTAGGATGATTTCGAAAAATCTTTGTTTTCCTTTGTTTTGTAAAATTTGTATAACTTAAGTTAAGAAAATTAGTTGAGTAGTTTCTTGTGTTTAAAAAGATAGATGGCTTCTTTTTATTATTATTAATAACTTTAAGTTAAGATAGATTTGTTAAACAAAAACACTTATACACACACACACACATCATAAATACTTGGAAATTATACTTAGAGCAAAAGAAAACTAATAGAGATGCGATTAATCTTTCAAGGCTTTTGTTTTCAGGTTAATTTAGGTATTTCTATTCAGTAGCCAAATATTTGTTTAAGAAATATTTTAAATACAAAATGTGGTGATTAAAAGGATTTATTTAAACAAATGATAGCTAGTTAATCATAGAGCTCTCACATGAGAAGAGACATAATCAGATCAATTTGTCGTTGGCAAGACGTAATCAACATTTTTGAAATATTACATTTTTGGTGTACGAATTTGAAGAAAGTATAGAAAATAATGAGAAATTAGAAAGTCCACCTAAACTTAAGTATATATTCTTACTAAGAATGAAAAGCTGAGTCGATATAACGATGCCAGTACGTCCGTATGTACAGTGCCGTTCGACAAATTTTGGTCAATCTTTTTTTTTTTTTTTGAATTTTTTCAAACTTGTTGCAATAACTACATATTATATTTTAATGAGGTTTCGTTGTCTTATGCGGTTTCAATCGTTTCATTTAGAGTAATATAATTTTTTACACGCAGTCACAGGAGTAAAACATTATTAGACCGAAAAATGGATTTTTTGAGTACCTGGCTCCTTTTTAGGGATTAAAGAAAAATGCTTTATTTGTGCATTTTTTTTGTTTTTTTTTTTTATTGCTTCTCAGAAACATTCTCTATCTTATTAGTACTTTGTTGGACCTCCTCTTGCTTTTATTACAGCTACACACCGGCGAGACATTTACTCAGATAGGTTTTTCCATGTGGATGCAGGTATGGTGTTCCAGGTCCGGATAAGTAAATTTTTTAGGTTTCCAATTGACACTGGGCGCTTCTTCGCAACCTTGAGTTTCATTATTGACCAGATTTTCTCAATTGGATTGAGATCTGGACTGTAGGGAGGCCAACTTAATACATCGACATTATTTTCTTCGAAGTACTTTTTAACCTAAAAAAAATGCAAATATTATTTTTAGTCAAAGAAGTTCTAGCTTATTTAAAAGCCTGATATTAATCTTTAATGTAAAAAAAAACAAGTCCATACTTACAATTTTGCCATAGCAAGGAGCATTGTCCTGTTGAAAAATGAATCTGCAAGTGTCACCAAAAAACTCCAGCGCAGAGGGCTTAAATTCATTTTTCAGCACCCGTAGGTATACTTCTGCAGTGACTTTCGATTCTAGAAAGACCATTCTATCTTTTTCATCTCCAGATAAGCATCCCCAGACCATCACACTTTAGTTTTGGGGGGCATCCGTAAGATGCATTCAGAGCTTAGTCTTTCCTTTGGATCTCTTCGCGCAAGAATCCTCCAATCTCAACCATGCAGCTTAAACTTTGACTCGTCGGAGAAGATAACGTTGTTCCACATGTCTTAAGTCCAGTTAAGATGCTCCTGAGCCCAGGCCAATCGTTTTTCTCTGACTCTTATTGGAAAATCCGGCTTCATTACTGGCTTGAGTGCTCTAAGTCCAGCTTTTACGAGCCTTTTCCTCACTGCGCTTGACGAAATAACTTTTCCTGTAGCTCAACAAAGATCGTTTTAAGGATCCACTGAAGTCTTGAACCAATGCCGCCTCCTTGCAGCACCAAAAAACGATCTTCCACTGGGGTCGTCTTTTTTGGCCTCCCTGAGCCCTTTTTCCTGCTGGTAGTCCCGGTCGCACGATATTTTTTCAAATTCCATGCCACAGTTTGTTGAGCAACATTTAATCTTTTGGAAATTTCACGAGTTTTCAAATTAAGACGTGACAGACACAAAATATTGGCTTTGCACTCCGAACTTATTTTTCCCATTTTTGTTCACTAAATCACTTCGGTTCGCTTTGGAACGAGCTGCTATCACGAGCTTAATGCACCTCTTCTTCATAATAACATCGACTTTTATGTACTTTTTGAATGACATTTTGCTACCTAGTGCAAACAAATCTCGTACCTCTCATAAATTCCAAGAACTGCGCCGGAAAAGGGTAATAAAGGGTTTGACCAAAATTTTTCGAACGGCACTGTATACTCTCTAAAGGTCACAATTTTGAAGCTAGAAAACTTAAATTTGGTTTATAAATAATCTTTGGTTCATGGTTTAGACCAAGTTCTTGGACCGGTGAAATCGGCACACAAACACTCCCAAAATCTCCAATTTTGTTCAAAAACTTATATTTAGGAACATCACATCACATTTTTTGTATACAGTTAAGATCAAAGCACAGTGCTTTAATTTTGCACACACATGATGTAGGCAGATATCCTCTAAATGAATATTTGAATATTTTGATTTGGAGGTAGCTGACGCCCACTTTTCATGCAAAACCAACAATTTGCTTTTTATAAAATAACAGTATGTAGGTACTTATATTCGAACGAAAAATCTTAAATTTTGTTGTTATTAGTAACTTGAATATCTTGTTTGAAAAAAAAAACTGATTTTGGGCGTAGCCGACGCCCACTTTTTACTAAAAATTATAACAAACATTGGTTTTTTAGTCCAGACTAAGTAACTTGTGTGTCTATCAAAAGAAATGTTTGAGTTTCGGGGGTGGGTTACACCCACTTTTCATAAAAGAACAAACAATTAAAGCTTTCAAAATTTTAGGTACCAATAATCAATTTTAACATAATGTTATCGGTTCGTTATATGAAAAAAATATCGTATGTTTTTGTTAGTAAAGTTTTTCCATACCTTCGCTAATTTTAAGAGGGTGTGATTTAAGAAAAAATCGATTCAGCTGCATTTTTACGCATTATGCTTAAAATTCACTTACGATCAGAGCTCAGTTAGAGCTATATTTTTAAATACATTTTTAAGTAAACCTCCATTTTTAGGGGCGTTTCCGTTAAAGATCTAAATCTGCATTAATGTTCACATGTTTATTAACTATATCAACTATCGGTTGAAGTTTTGAAGTAAGGGAATCTGGCAGCGACGCATGGGCGGACGTCAAAAAATTAAGGCCAAAAAAGAATAAATAAAAAAGTTCAAGTTTTAATCAAAATCCTTTTTCAATTTTAAAATGCATCAAAGTCGACCTCATCGTTATTAACTTTTATTTGCCATGCAAAATTATTTAACTGTTTTTCTCTATGACACACCCACTTAGGGCGTGAATTTATTTAAGACAAATTTCGTACCATCGAACTCATGTTGGAATGGGGTATACAACAGTTCATTGCAAATGAACTAAAAGTGTCACATCTGTTTTTTAAAATGTTTCATTCAGATTGAGGTTTTCACAGAATAGGTATGTACTAATAAACTAATCTCCTGCGAAGCTCAACATGGCTGGTGAATATAAGGTATTACGAACCTCTATATAACTTGATATTATTGTCTCATGAATATAAAGAAAACGCATTTAAATGGTAATTGCTGATATTAAAATTCAAGACTTTTTCGTTGTTGGACACATTTAAAAAAAATTATTCTAGCCCTTTATCACATACAATTTTTATTGCTCGGTTAAATGGCCCAATTTTGTGACTTTTTTCTAATCAGAAGAGATGATTTGATTTGCTGTTGATACAATTTCAATATCAACGAACTCAAATTTTAAATTCCCATCTAGTTTGTGATCGTTTGGGTTTTTTTTTTTGTCAAAAGAAGAAATCAAAATTAACTTTTTTAAAGACGTCATAATACATTAGTTACTCACTTGAACAACTTTCTTAATTTTTACTTGCGATTATAGGTACTATAAGGCAAGTTATGCATTCGTCGAAAAAAAAAGTTTTGAGATAACAATCAAACATGACATTACGATGATAGCGAAGACGAAAAAAGATGGTCTTAAAATTCTGTCCGTCTGTATGTCTGTCTGTCTGTCTGTCTGTCTGTATGTAGACCTACAGCCCAAACGGGTGGGCCGAATTGCTTCAAACTTGGTATATAGACTTTTTTAGGTATTGTACAGAGGGGAAATTGAAATTTTTTGTTTAGCTCAAAAAATTACGGTACCTGCCATACAACCGTTACGTTAAAGCTTATTTTTCTCAAAAACGGCTCTAACGATTTTGATTTAAAAAATTAGTGTTACTTTTTAGGTACGACCAATCATATGGCTGAAAAAAAAGTTTTAAAAAATGGCTAAGAACGGTACTTTCCATAGGACCGTTTTTTTTGCTTTCGACTATCTCGAAAACGACTCAACCGATTCTTTCGAAATTTAACACATATATAGTTGTAAGTAGCTCAATTTGTACTGCATACCAATATTTCAAAAATAATATTTTTTTGTATTTTTAAAAGCATTTTTAAGAAAAAAATTTTAAAAATATATATTTTGAAAACTGCCCATTAAATTTTTTTCTAAAAATTAGAAATAAATGTATTTGCTGAATACCTAGGAACTGTTGTTTTTGATTTTTTTTGAAATTTTTTTTCAAAAAGTTTTCCAAAAAAAACTTTTTTTCTCAAAAACGGCTCCACAGATTTTTAAAAAATTATTCTCATAAATTTAGATTTATCCAAGAAATAAAATGGCGTACTCTTTTTTCAGCTCAAATTAGTTAAAGTATTTATTTAAGAATTTTGAAAAATTTATTTTTATCAAAATCTCAAGCCCCTAGACCACTGTCACACATTAGAGCAAGTTCGTGCGACCCAGTCGTGCATTTTATTTATTTTTGCTCTAGGTCCAAAAATAACGGCACCTGCCATACAATCTTGAAGACAAAAATTAATTTTCTCAAAAACGGCTCTAACGATTTTGATAAAACTTTCAGAATGCTATTTTTGCAAGAAAATCTATCTTTTGGTTAGAAATTTTTTTTCAAAATTGTCTAATAACGGTACCTCTCATAGAACCAGTATTTTCAAATCAAATTTTCTCGTAAACTATACATTCGATTTCAATAAAGTTTTGGGCACAGGAAGTCATTTATAATTTTATTAATATGGCATTTCAAAATTTTCAAAAACTTTTTTTTTGATTTTTTATAATTTTTTCAAAAAAATTTTTGGTTTTCGAAATATGTTGGAAACGGGTACATTGATTTTTTTTTAATTATTTTTCAAATGTAAACTACAGATTGCCATATATTTGCATACTCAAATAAATTTCAAAATATTTTTTGAAAAAGTTTTTCAAAAATAACCTTAAAAAAAAAAAAAACTGGTCCAACGATTTTCAATATTTTTTTTTCCTAGATTGACGTATAGCTTTGAAATTTTATTGCATACTTAGTTTTTCCGAGAAAACTCTTAAACTAATTTAAAAAATAAAAGAATTTTCGAAATTATTTAATTTTTTCTTAATATCCATATATGCAGCCACTAAGCAATTCATAAGAGCAAGTTCGTGCGACCCAGTCGTGCATTTTATTTTAAACATGAAATCAGCTGTAATAATAACAAATTGCATGTATGTATATTCCATTTCGGGTCCTACTTAAAAAATCATGATGTTAATCTCAAACTTGTTTTATTTAAAAGTTAAACGAAAAAATTAAGAAATTAATGAAATTGCTTGGTTGACCTACGAATGCAAAATAAGAAAAAAATAACTTTCGCGCTTATTAAGGCTGGCATCGTAAAGGCACGTTAGCTTAACTACGATCTATAAATCCAATTTTATTATTTCTGAATAATTATTCACTTGCACATAGCATCTTGTTAAATTATTATCTTTATCACGACTTAATTCACATAACGTTACTTAAAAACTCAGCCCTTGCATTAAATTTCAAATAAGCGTAATTCCATATTCATGCTTTTGCAGCCTGATCTTTTAAAGCTCATTGAAATATGCAAGTTTAATTTTGAAAATACATGAAATCATTGATTCAACATAATATTTATTTATTCATCTCATAATCGATTTCAAAATGTCTCAACAAAAGCATGATCTGAACAGCACATCTTGATTATATTTACGACGTACATAAACATCATTCAAAATTATTTACGCATCCCATTAAGCTTCCGCAAATTGATGGTTCAATGACTTAAGCTCAATTTGAAGAAGATTTTGAAAAGTTGATTGATGAACTGACCATGCAATCAAATTCCTTAAATGATATGGTCTTTCAAAAACTAATTTTTTGTTCATGAAATCCTCCCACAATTTGTTAGTTTGTAAACTTATCGAACAATAATTATTATAACAAAGCAATTGTTAACAGAACAATGAGCAATGGTCGATTGAACTTTGATAATTTAGAAAGATTTGATTATTTTTGTAACTGTCGACTATGATCAATTACAACAACTATCAGTTCCATGGTGGAATTGCTTGCTGTCACAGTTTTATTATGAACAATGACGTTAACAATCATTTCTGTATTGTTCAAGATTTCGATAGTTATTTTGAACAACATAAATAACAAAATTGATCAAAAGACGCCACGTTGTTCCTTTAAAGATTAAAATACTCTTTAAAAAAACAAAAACACTTCATGTTCTTAAAAAAGTTTTCTAACAGTTTCAAAACAGTTCTACAAAAATTACAAATATAACAGTTGAAAGCGGCCATATTGTTAATCTACCAACTTGGCTGTCATTTATTTAGTCTATTTTGACATAACATTACGGAGGGAAAAATCGTCCAACAACACGTCCAGAAGAATTCCTGGCAGTCGATTTCGCGCACCACAACTTGGCGAATTTCGCGTCGTTTGAAAAACCATAGTATAAGAATCACAAAAAGTTCAAAAATACTAGAATATCGAGTATAACATATATATATGTTCAAAGTCGCTTAAACTGTGAAGAACGAGTTCAAATCCTTTAATTTGCATTAATCAGGCAAGGAAAAATCCTCAGCTGTGGGGCTTGCCAACGTTTTCTCAGGTCAACCCAGCGAAACCTTGAACCGAATCTTTGGTATGAAACATAAGCTAGTATTACACGGTCATCGAAATCTATCATTGCAATGACTTTCTGACGTCATAATGACGTAACTATCTGTCCTAAAGTCGTCATGTCGTGTGATCGCCATCGTAGAATGCTGTCATTGCACTGACAACCAGAATGACAAGCACAATGACAGGAATTTTTACGTCATCGAAATGACAATTTTCGATGACCGTGTAATCACCCTGTCATTGTTGATAGGACAACATGACAGATTTTTTGATTGGTTTGTCATTGCAATGACAGTGTCCCAACAATATGACATGGCAGGAATTTCTGCCATGTCATTGTTGTCAAGGTAGACGGAATAATGGTAGAAATGGTTGGCTGTGAAATTCGGAAAAGGTACTGCAATGACCTAAAATTGTCATCACTTGCCAGGTAACGCAGTGTGAGTACTAATCGCACCTCCGCGGAAATGCTAGTTCGCATATTGGTGTCTTGTTTTGATATTATAGGAGCCACTAATTTTAACAAAGAGTCAAATTGAGTGGCTGACATCCGCAGGAAATTGTGATATAGCTCCGGTTCCTCAGCTCGCAATTCCCGCAGCAACTTGGAACAGAAGCCTTCTGTATCACGGCGAAGCAACCATTTTTTTGACCACACAGAACGAACTCTTCGTTGTGGTCTTTGGTTGTCGTCGTCTTCTTCCTCTGAACTATCCTCCAATAAATATGTTGCTAGGATCGCCATCTCCACAATATTTTTTCTCGACATTTTTGGTTTTATATTATTGGAATTATATTATTTATTGTTTATAATATGAGGAACTTCACAAACTCACGTCAATTTTTCAGTCACGATAACTCAATTTATGAATGTCGTGTGATCGTCATTGCGAAAAATGACTTCTGTCATCGCGGTTTCAGGTCGCCATCAACTTTCAAAGTTTTGAAAGTGGTCAAGTCGTGTAATCGTCATTCTTTTGCATGTCATGGCAATGACATCGAACGTCAAAAATTACAATGACAAGGTCTGCCCGTCATTGCATTTTGGGACACCAATGACAGACTTGCGCCATTCGTGTGATCGTCACTGTAGCTAGCAATGACACTGTGATAAATGACAGTGAACTGACGTTACAATGACATATTTTCTTGTGACGTCAGAATGTCATTGCAATGACAGATTTCGATGACCGTGTAATACTAGCTATATAAGTTGGAACGCTGCGAAACCCTCGGAATAATAAACTCTACTACTTTTTCTTTTCGATGCCGTTATGATCTCCGGTGAATCACAACTCTCCCACTTGTCTGCTTCACGCTAGTAACTCCACCTGTGGGGTTCACAAGGTCTCCCTGTGAAAATACAGGGTGGGCCAAAAGAAGTCATACATTCGATGTTGCTTGGCTCTCTTTTTTTCTCTAAATGAAAAACTTTGATTATGTTTATTTGAACCTTTAGAATTGTATTGATCAAGTCGAGAAGATGATATCGGCCAAATGGGAGCCGTCACAATTGATTGCTCGTTTTATGACATTTTTCATCACTTCAACGAGAACTTCGGGCGACATATTCTCGCACTCGTGTCGAATGTTGTCCTTGAGGGCTTCCAGAGTCTCGGGCTTGTTCACGTAAACACGACGGGACTTAAAAAAACCCCACAAAAAATGTCTGAAACTGGTAAATCGGGCGATCTTGCGGGCCAGTGCAAATCTCCAAAACGAGAGATGAGGCGACCCGAGAACGCCGCCTTCAGAATATCGGTTCATGTCGGTTCATGTATCGCTCCATTGCTTGTTCACTTGTATTCTGCATCTGTCTAGTCCACAAATGTCAAAACAGATTTGACATTGGCGGCCATTTGCAAAAATGAGAGCATCTTCCAATAGGGTGATTTCTTTTTGCCCACTTTGTAGTCGGTGCTATATTTTGAGCAAGGCTTACTCAGATATTCGTAGGTACTTCTTTTTCGATCAAGCATTGTTACTCCTACTGCCATATGATGCATCTGGTGTTATCTTACCCTTATATGTTTTGTACACATCCAACATTTGTATCCATATGTGAGTGCTAGCAGCCTTACTGAGATGTAGAGTCTTCCCTTCATCTTAGTGGGCATTTTCTGGTCACAAAAGTTAGCGGAGTTTTCCTGCCACTTCATCTACCTCTAGCTTATGCGATGATTGATGTCATAATCACAAGTTGCTTTGCCATTAATAATAATAGATCCCAGATATTGAAACTTTTCACACCTGAGAATCATTTTTCTATTCAAATAAATGTCTGGAATATGCATGTGTAGATAAGAAAATTGACATCCCAAGTGTCTTTTTTAGACTTATCTATGCCGTAATTATTTCCCTTCCAAAACGTCCACCGAAATGCCAAGGGCTCTTTGGAGGGATGAGGTATCCTTATTATGCTTATGATGGCTCCATCGTCAACAAAGAACAACTGATGCATTTGGGGTTCGTCACTTTGCCTTCACACAGGTAGTCAAGGACAATAAAGATCCGGGGGCTCAAGATGTTTCCCTGGTGTACATCGTCTGTTCGGTGATTCCAACAAAAATATATAAACAATTCTTATACAAAACTAGTTTAAAACGAAACGGAAAGTCAAATTTATAATTTAAATATCCCCCGTTCCATAAAGAACATGCATTTAAACCATTCTAAGGTTTCCGTCAGTTGCAGAAGACAATGCCAATTAAAATATCATTTCATCACTTCTTTTGCCAATTTGACAGTAATAGCTAATTTATCAAATGAATTATTCATTTTGATTTCTTTGTTTTTACCAAAACAATACAAAAAAAAAAACTTCTTTATAGCATAACCTTGCCCTTGATTTAGTCAAAATAGTACTTTAAAACTTCCACCATAAGCTGCTTCACTTCACAGATCACAGTTACATTCAAATGCGAAATCCCTGTATGTTTCCCTCCAATAGACCAAAAGATGAGATGGCTAGAGATAGGTCTACGAAAGTCGATAAAAAATATGTTAAATTGGGCATCATCTATAAAGGTCATTGTTGTTATCGGACAGCACGACCAATGAATACTACAGTGCAATACACGTAACTGGCCTTGAGATCGAGCCACGACCGAAGACGTCACAGTTCATCAGCTTTGAATTTGAGCTGGTTTTATAGATTCCACTTGGCCATCAAGAAGCTCTAGACCAGCTCGAACTAACGTCTTGTCTAATTTGAACACAATCCAACATAATTATGTGCCTTGCTTACCATCGCCCGTAGCGTCGCCGCTCCACCGCACCGACCCAACCAAAGTAATCGTGATTTTCAAGGCAGAAAACTTAAAGTTTATTTTTCTTTGAAAATTGTTATAACAAATTTAACAGTTGATAGAGTATTTCCTGGAAATTGAGGGGATTGATTGGAGCAATCCAATTGATAATGCTGTTCCATTGTCACCGTCACGCCACTCCACCATGTCGTTTGTCTGTGCAGCGCTATGTAATCTAGGTAATGACAAATGCTGCCTTAACATGTCATCCTGGATGCACAGAAAGTGCCAGACATAGATCGGTATGCACGTGAAAATAAATCAAAAAGATGTTTGGATGGGAAATCGTGGGAATAGAGATTAGGAATTACCTAATGGAGTCTTGTAATTTGATTGTTATTGCTTTTCAAAACTATAAGTAGTGCGAAGATGAATGAGCCGCATGAGGAGTTGCAGGCGTGCAAAAGATGCACGTTTTAAGATATCTGCAATCATTAGTGCTATTCAAAATGAGATTCTATTGCAGTAGTTCCTAGATGATATAAGCTGTTTATTTTGAGGTAATCTTAAAAGAAAGAAAAAACTATTTCGTAGGTATTTGTGGACTCCTGTAGTCTCCCTCCCTTGTTACGAGAAATAAAACACCAGATCCGAAGTATATTGTATTTAATATTTTTCGGTTTGAAATGTGCAGCCAAAAAAGGAATGTTGAAATATAACAAGACATTTATGTCAAAATAATTCTTGTGTCAAAATATGAGCTGCATCATGCATAATGTTAAATTTAGCTCCAAGACTTTTTAATTAAATCAAACTGGCTGTTTCTGTTTAAATACAGATTGTAACGAAGTTACACGTTTCCTTCATCATCACCGACCGCCACCGACCGTAGTCCCAATCACCATGATGAGTGCATCTAGTGACCATCATCACCGACCGCCACCGACCGTAGTCCCAATCACCACGACGATTTTGTGCATATCAGAGACCAGCCAGTGACGCAACTCAACCATTGTCCTCTATGGGAGCAAAACCGACCACCCCTCCGCCCCGTACCACTGATATGGATTACCAACCAACTCGGAACACATATATGATAGTAACCAGCAGAAACATCCAACAAACAGAAGGAATTATTTTAGTACAAGTATTTTTAGTCTTTAATGTTTTAATTCACACTTCCTTAGTACTGAAATATTTCATAAGTATAAGCAGAATTTGTATGGAAAATCAGACTCGAACTCCCAGCCATTGGTATACGATTACATTTAATAGAATACGGGGAATAACAGATCTCGAAGGTACGCTGCGGGAACCTTATTAAATTTTGAAGTAGGTGAAGGCATTAGGCCATCCGTTTCTTGTCGTGGGGTAGCTGCAGTTGTAAGCTTCACCAAAGGCCAAATTTAGTAGGGTTCGATTATTGTCGTGGAGCGCTTCCTATCAAGGAATCTCTACAGACCAAATCAGATTATTGTCGTGGAGCGCTTTTTTTCAGGAATCTCTACAGACCCAAAACCGATTATTGTCGTAGAAGCAACTCTACAGACCAAATATAGTTGGAATCGTTTCTTGTCGTATGGTAAACCCTACAGGCCAAACTATTTAAGCTATTACTGTTTAATATTATATACAGCGAATTATTATCTTAGTTTCTATTGTTAAGTCCGTATATGAAGTAACCTGTTAATAATATTCTGGGGCAAATAAAAAAACATTGTTATTTCGAAGTTCAACACTCTTCAACCCTGAGTTTTCGCTTTCTTTGGGAACAACCCTGGACTTCGACGAGCTTACCACAGCCTAAGTATAAAAAAGCATCACTAGATTTAAGCAGAACCTTGACAAAAGAATTTGAGCTAAGCTAGAAAACTAAAATTTGGTACCTACATATAATCCGATGACAAACATTCCCACAGTCGCTATTTTTGTTCAACAACCTCTGTTTGGCAAAGTTTCATTGTAAATATTTTTTACAGTTACAATCAAAGTATACGCTTAAATCTTGCAGACGGTAGGTAAATTTTCTCTAAATTAAATAAAAATGTTTCAGTTTGGGCATGGCTGACGCCCTCTTTTCATTAGGAAGGTATATTTATAGCAAGCCCAAATTTGAGCATCTCGTAGTTGAAACTAAGAAACTTTTGCATGAAGAGTAATTTTAGAATTTCGGGTGTGATTAACGCCCACTTTTCATGAAAGAACAAAAATCATAGTTTTAAAATTCAAGTATATTCAAGGTAACAATATTCGATTTTAACCATATTTTCGTTAGTAGTATGAAAAATGTATCTCTAATTTGTTTGTGTGTGAAATTTGTTTGAATAAGACCACTTTTAAGGGCGTGATTTTTATAAAATACCTTTATTCGGGTAAGATCGTTAAAAACTACTCGATCCAGCTATAGTTGTACACATTTCTATGCCTAAAAATTGAATAATGATCAAATTTACAGTTAGTACTTTAAATTTGTTTAAACATTCTTAAGACATGCCCACTTTTAAGGGGCGTTTCCGTTAAAAGTCTTAGTACGCATCAATTTGTTAATGTTTTCTAAATATCGGTCGCATCGGTATTCAGTAAGATGGATATTTCGGTGAATATTCCTTGGTTACGTATCAGGTTTTGGTTCAAGAATTGTTAAACACACCCATAGTCGAAATTTTCATTCAAAATCTAATTTTCTTAAAATTTAAGTTTTGTCTTGCCTTGGCAGTAAAAAGTCTCAACTTTGGGCGTGGCACACGTCAGCTAGAGATGTATTTTATTTTTCGAACTGAACAGCGGCTGGCTGCGGGAGACGAACGACTACATACAAAATAAAATGCACGACTGGGTCGCACGAACTTGCTCTTATGACAAGCAATTGCGTAGTGGCTGCATATATGGATATTTAAAAAAAATTAAATAATTTCGAAAATTCTTTTATTTTTTAAATTAGTTTAAGAGTTTTCTCGGAAAAACTAAGTATGCAATAACATTTCAAAGCTATACGTCAATCTAGGAAAAAAAAATATTGAAAATCGTTGGACCAGTTTTTTTTTTTAAAGGTTATTTTTGAAAAACTATTTCAAAAAATATTTTGAAATTTATTTGAGTATGCAAATATATGGCAATCTGTAGTTTACATTTGAAAAATAATTTAAAAAAAAATCAATGTACCCGTTTCCAATATATTTTGAAAACCAAAAAAAATTTTGAAAAAATTATAAAAAATCAAAAAAAAAAGTTTTTGAAAATTTTGAAATGCCATATTAATAAAATTATGAATGACTTACTGTGGTCAAAATTTTATTGAAATCGAATGTATAGTTTACGAAATTGCAGAAAATTTGATTTGAAAATACTGGTTCTATGAGAGGTACCGTTATTAGACAAGTTTTGAAAAAAAAATTTCGAACCAAAAGATAGATTTTCGTGCAAAAATAGCATTCTGAAAGTTTTATCAAAATCGTTAGAGCCGTTTTTGACAAAATCAATTTTTGTCTTCAAGATTGTATGGCAGGTGCCGTTTTTTTTGGACCTAGAGCAAAAATAAAAAATTTATTCCGAGGGACGGCCAAATAAATCCTAAATACCAAATTTGAAGCAAATCGGCCCACCCGTTCAGCCTCCAGAGGAGCGAACAGACAGACAGACAGACAGACAGACGGACGGAATTTCCAGACCCACTTTTTTCGACTTCGCCATCATCGTAATGTCATGTATGATTGTTATCTAAAATTTTTTTTCTGCACGAATCCATAACTTGCCTTATAGTACCTATAATCGCAAGTAATAGGGAGTAGGGTATCCAAAAGTTCGTTGCAAACATACTGTATCTTATGTTTTTTTATACAAATTTGAATGTAAATAGATTTTGAAATACAGTCATTCAAATTTTGAAAGTCACACATCATACATCATACATCATACATCATACATCATACATCATGCATCATACATCATACATCATACATCATACATCATACATCATACATCATACATCATACATCATACATCATACATCATACATCATACATCATACATCATACATCATACATCATACATCATACATCATACATCATACATCATACATCATACATCATACATCATACATCATACATCATACATCATACATCATACATCATACATCATACATCATACATCATACATCATACATCATACATCATACATCATACATCATACATCATACATCATACATCATACATCATACATCATACATCATACATCATACATCATACATCATACATCATACATCATACATCATACATCATACATCATACATCATACATCATACATCATACATCATACATCATACATCATACATCATACATCATACATCATACATCATACATCATACATCATACATCATACATCATACATCATACATCATACATCACACATCATACATCATACATCATACATCATACATCATACATCATACATCATTTTTTCAAATTCGGAAACTCATTTAGTTCTAATTTTGAATCATAATATATGTGGATATGTATACAATGCACATACAAGACCAGCTTTTCTGAAACAATCAGATATATTTGTTGACACGAAAGGCCGTTTTCTCTAAATTTAAAGTTTATTAACGTTTTCTTCGAAGAATCAAGAAACTCTCTTCTTCTGTCTGTAGTCTAAAAGGTGAAAATCCTTCCGTAAAATTGAGTGTGGTTATCACATCTGTGCAAAATGGTGGGTCATTTGATTTGATCAGAAACATTAAAATCTTTCGATTCTTCTAATTCAGACTTCTAACTATTTGTATAAGCAGTGATTGAATAGCAAGATGCGTTTCCTCCTTAGACGATTCATTCATAATCCTTACATCTAGGAATGCACATAAGCTTACCCTTGAGCTTAACTTCAGTTTTACTTGGCTTTATTTTGGTCCGCCATTTTGATTCTTTAAAACAAACTTGAATCGTTATATACGTTCATACCCTGATCCTCTCTACTATGTTCCAGTCCATTGCCATTTAAACGGTATTCAAAACTCATTCAGTGCACATAGAAATGATCAACAGAAGCATGGTTCAAAATCAAACAAATTTAGATACTCGCACCATCAACTTTACTTCCTGAAATTATTTAAACAAAAATTTAACCTAACGTGTTCCCACATATCAAACTTTTAGCTTGAAAAAAAAAAATCCCCGTTTTGGAACATCAAACGGCGCGGCGGTAAAGTCGTCCAACAACCAATATCGAACAAGCACCATGTAATATATTTTTGTTTTAGCTAATCACTATGAGTGTTTTTGCTTTGTGCAAATTTTGCAACTTTCGCTTTCACTACATGGCCCCCGGAGATGCCTTACCATTAACCAACCAGCATTAGCACCAGCAACCATGCCTGAGAGCTGAGAGAGATAAATAAGTAAAACGGAGGAGGAATGTGAATAAATGAGCAAAAACAAAAATCTCCAAGATATCCCAAGTGACTATACACCAAGTCGTTGATGATAATGAAGTTGCGCATCTTTAGAAAACGTCTCGAAAACGTGAATAGGTTTCTGTGTTTGGATATGACTGCATCTTTGTGTCATTCACCGACTCAACCGCAACCTGTCGCTCTGACCTGGTTTCATCAATGAGAAACAAATGTTCCTTCCATCCACACATTTGCTCAAACTGATTGCACAAAAAGTTAAGTACACAGATCAAGTTAGTTGGCCGGTGAAAAAAGAGGGATAGAAGGGCGGAGGGAACGCTATTATTTATTTTATCACAAGAAAGTTATTTTTTTTTTCAAATTTGCCGTAAGTATCTACGAGTTCGTATCTATCCAAGCAGTTAAGCATTTTTTGTTTGTTTTGTTTGTTTTGTTTACGCCGCGCCGACGCTTTGACAACGGTAACCACACCACACCTGTTGATCTGTGTACCCACCTCGCAGTTTACCCGAAATGGCATTGTTTCTTGTTCACATCATCCAGTAGGGCATCTCTCAGATGCAATGGATTCCATCGAACTTACGTAGTACCATACGCAGTAGGTACCCTACGCCAATAGTTGTTGTATAGTCAAATGACTGAGCTGAGCAATGCGTTATTGGGAGAGAATTATGTTGCAATTACATATTTTTTTAGTGTTACAAGTGATTTGTATCTTTGTTTTTTTTTTGACGAGACACCTTCTTTTATAGGACACGGATGTTGTCGTTTATTGCGACGACAACGGATGACGGACGATGATGACGCGACGACGACGTTGCGTAAGCTCAGTTTGTACCTGCCGTGGGATAGAGAGGTGGAAGTGAAGCGATGGAAAAATGGAAATATGCCATCGATGACGTGATGACTGGCAAAGTAAATCAAGTTCATTGTCTAAAAAAAAAAAAAATTACAATATTATGTGCAGGTGGAAGAAAGCAGCATTTTTCTTTTGTCATCAGGAAATCCCACACAAAAAGATAAACTAGTTTAAATTGGGCGGCTGGAATTGAGTGATGGCAAAAATGCGAGATGGGAAGATCAACATAATGGCCAGACCCTGAACACCCATATTATATAATAAAAAGTTTATTTAATGCAATTTTTAAGTGCAACTATATTACTACATATATAAGGTGACTCGTATGTATTCAATAAAAAATATAGTGGTGAAGGTTGGGTAAATTAAAACAAAATCAGAGTTCATAGCTGGGTCGTACGTAGATACTTTAGACTTTTTCGCTTTTCCATTCTATTTTTAAACTAAATCCCTGCAGAGGGGTGAAGATTTGATAAAGTTTTGAAAATTGGTTAAGATTTTAAATAAGTTGAGCCGGTTTAGTTTTGAAGATACGAATATCGAAATGATAAGGAAAATATAGAGCCATATAAGACTACATTTGTGTAGGGCGGCCAGAGAGGGTAACTCTTTAGATTATAGAGTACATCTGAGGTAAGGCTCAAGGGTGAGTCTCTATAGACTCTATAGAGTGAACTGATGAACATTCCATGTAGTGTCAAAAATTGTGTTGAAGCCGTTTGAGTAGAGGAATAAAGCAGACAGACAATATTACGACGATAATGGAGATTTTGTATTTGTAATAGGCTCACATGCCCAGATATAAGAATTATAGGAACTGGAGTTTAAGCAGAATGTAAGCCCTTTCGCTGCGTTTTTCGATTGTTCAATTGTTCATTCCACAGAAGGTGGTTTGTAATAGATACCCGTAATGAATAGGTATTCAGTTTCCTTGTTTAAATCGCAAGTGCTACTACTGAAACGTTAAGTTATGCTCTATTATAATAGAAAACAGAATTGAGTTCTAGAAACCATTGCAGAGTGCTCCATGTGGAAACTCTAACGATACTATCGCTACTGTCACTCATCTCTGCTGGAAGTAGCATAACATTTTAACATTCGCCTTATTTTTGTGCGCCGTGATACAGATACATTCCGGAAAACTGCAGAGACGATGAGCTCCCCAGAAATGGAACTACAACACCAAATTCACCTAGCGGGATTCACTCATGCTATAAAACCAGATGCCAATGAAGGATGCACAAAACCTTATTAAGATGTATTAACTCAACTACTCTCCTAGGGACTAAACAGATCTTGCCGGAACTGAATCCTAAACACACTAGGTACTTGTGTGCATATCTCAACTTTAGCTCCGAAATCGGTTTCATAACTGGACACTATTTTATAGGCAGATATGCCACTACATAGATTGGACGTTGTTTCAAACGACTTCTGCAGAAGTTGCATGGACGAGGAAGAAAAATATATACTATCTTACACCTTCTCTGTCGATGCCTTGTCCTCCCCCAAAAAAAAAAAAAACAAAGATTAAATTTAGGAGAATTCTTCTTCAGACGGTAACGTTCACCGTCTCCATAGTTCCAAGTTGTTTAATTATTGAGGTAGTTCCTATCTTTTTATGTGGTATCAGATTGACTTAGTATTGGCGTAAGTGTTTCAGATCTTTCCTGACACCCACCTTGACCTTATCTAACCTAAGTATGTTTTGCATTGTCAATCAAGGAAGCATGTAGTATGTTTGTACTTACATAGGTATGGTTTCGAAATAAGGGTTGGTGAGTTTTTCCCCAAAGAAATAATCCCAAAAGTTGAATCCCCAGTAGCAACATCCCCAAAGAAAGAATCCCCAAGGTGAAAATCCCAAAGCCAATACCCCCAAAACAAATATGTTCAAGTAGTGAATCATGCGACTAAATCGAGCGCTCGGTTTCTCTCAAACGAAAAGATAAAATACAAAAAAAAAAGTTTCTCTCAATTCTTAACGTTTCAATATGTACATAACTCTATAGTTGCTTATAACAGTTATACATTGTACAATGACACTAGGGATTTGGAGATTTCGTGGAGATTTTGTTAAAACAGATTGTTTTCTTTGGGGATTTTATCCATGTGTCTTATGTCTGTGGCGATATTATTTTTATTTAGAATAGTACACCCTCGAAATAAGTTATTGAAAAATTTAACAAATCTAGATGACATGTTACAATGACATACAATTATATAGAAATGTTCATGAGAAGGAGAGGCAAAAACCACGTCTTGAGTATTATCGAAAGAGCGTGGTACTATGAGTTGGCTCCTGAAAAGCATAGCCAGTGAGATTTTATTCAGTAAAATCACTTGTTGTAAGAATTTAATGTCATTAAAATTGTGATTTTTTTCGAATAGAGTCTTGCTGCCCTAGAACCGACCACGAAATCACTTATCCAACAGTCATGAATTTTAATTTTATCATAAATAATATCCATTTCCAATGTTTGAGCCTTAAAAGGATGTGGATAATAAATATTTCGCGGGTATTTCAAAGCCAGACCTAATTATGGCACTTCTGTTTTCCTTTGGGACATTATCTACCGTGCAGACATTATAAATCTGTTATTAAAATTCAAATCCATTCCAAGCCCCAAGGTTCTTTCTTGGTATAATAAAACAAAAAATTGTATCTATTTATCAATCGTATACATTTTCCGACACATTAAGCTTTTTTCTTTCAAAAAGAAGCCTGAGAAGAAAAAAAAAAAAAACACTCTCATGTATATTTAATATTCAATTGAAATTGTAAATTTATTTCTCAAACAAAATTATGAATTCCAAACAAAAATGAAAGACCTTAAATTAATATGGTGTCCGTGTGTCTAACTTGACGACACAGAAAAAAATGTGTCGCCCCCTTATGATGGGCCTTCTTAAGTTAAGTTATAATTAATCATGTTGACTCGTAATCTCTTCAAATCACTCAAAAACTAAGTAAAACACTTCAATCAAATTGTGTGCCTCGAAAATTTTATGCAAATATAAGACGGAGCCAATGGCGAGATGATAAACCAAGGAGCAAGGTGCACCACCTCGCTTCTCGTGCCAGACGACCCATCCGCCTCTTCGTTTTCAGGAAGTCCAATGAATGTGCTACATCAACTGCGTGGAGCGCGTCGGCCGGCGCGGGCGGTGGTGGTAGGCGGCAGTGATGACTTTTGAAGCCCCTTGCGAATGAATTTTTAATATTTCTTCTTCTTTTTTTTTCTTTTAATGAAAACCATACCTACTTCCAACTAATGGCAACTGAGGCGGTATCCAAATTCCAAATCCGAACCTTGGAGGTATGATTCTTTTGTTGTGTTGTTTATGCGGCTAAGCAGATATAGTGTGTGTTGTGTAGAGGAGGTAGAGGAGGGTCAGGAATTTCGCATGATGCCATCCGTATTTTTGTAATTTTCGAGTACGTTTCCAGAAGAAGTGAACAAATTTACAATTTTTCATTATGACATTACCATACAAAAATGGGGAAGATGAAAAATCAGCAGCTGAAGCGAAAAGATGTGGTTCGTTAACCTGGAGGGTCAATTTAATGTTAGATGTTGACATGAATTAAATATTCAGTGGCAGACTTGTGAATTTGAAGGAAATTTGTGAGGTTGATGATGGTCGGGTCGTCATGCTGCTGCTGCTGCTGCTGATGATGATGATGATAATTTTGTACGCTTTTTAATTTGCATTTATATGGGTAATATTTGGCATGATTTTAATTATTATTTTAAACATAATTAGGGATTGCTTACTATTTACCGGAATTAATTTAATTCTTTCATGTTTTTCACGGGATATTTTAAAGCTGTGTGGTCTTATTATTGTGGTAATTGGCTGCAACTGACAATGGATTACATTTTTGCAAAATTTATTCAAGGCTATTAAACAGATGTAAAATGAGAAAGATATGGCATCACTTTGTGACACTAAAGAATGAAGTTAAATAATTGTCTTAGCGGAGCCGGTAGAAAACGCTCATTGTAGAAGAGACATATGAGATTATTAAGAATATCCATAGAAATCTGGAAGTAGACGGTGCTCTATTGTATAGATCTCGGTAGCTAGTGGGCCTATTTATTTATTTATTTGCTTAATTCAAGCTTATATAAAAATATAACAATATTTTTTGAATAACTTAAATTCTAACATAAAATGAACTTATTATTCTATCTTAAAACTAAATAGTATGGGGGTTAAGGAAGATTAGAGTAAAGGTTTCTTCTAAGGGAGGAGAGACTAGGATTGAAATCAAGGAGATGTTGTGCACTGTTGGCTGAGCGTAACATTCTAGTAATTGGGTTGAAGTGGGCATAATTGGTACGGTGAGTAGGAAGGTAAAAGAAGGGGATAGATCTTAGGTTACGTGGATTGGTATTGACGAAAATTAATTCAAGAAGAGGAGGAGAATCTATGGCACCGGTGATAATTTGGTGAACGAAAAGTATGTCTGCAACAGCACGACGTTTCGCAAGCGTGCTAAGGTCGATCAGTTGTAAACGATGTTCGTAGGGGGGAAAGAAATGAGGGTCGGACCAAGGGAGGTTTCGCAAGGCGAAACGGAGGAACCTGGAACGTTTACGAGAAAAAGTCATATGTTGACATTTAGAGACATTGAGTTCGAGAAAATTTTTAGTGCACCATGTAAGAAAAGAATTCAAGTCATTTTGAAGCAGGGAAGAATCGATAGGAGTAGATATTATTTTCATAATTTTCATGTCGTCGGCATAAATAGACAAGTAAGAAAAAGAAATAATGTTTTCAACATCGTTTATGGTAAGGATAAATAAAAGTGGTCCGAGATGACTGCCCTGAGGAACACCTGAGGTGGCGTGGATGGGATTGGACACAGAAGATCTGAACACGACATTATATTGGCGGTTTTCCAAGTAGGATCTCACCCATTGGATGAATATTGGAGGAAACCCGAAGGCTTTTAATTTAATATAAATAATTTGGTGAGAGATCTTATCGAATGCTTTGCTGAAATCAGTAGTGATTACATCAACATCGTAACCTTTTTCCAGGGCACAGAGGGTCGTTGAAACAAATTGAGTAAGATTCGTCGTGGTGGACCTACCCTTAATAAAACCATGTTGAAGTGGAGAAACTAATGACTTACAATGGAAACAAAGTGAGTCGTAGATGATGCTTTCAAAGAGCTTGGGTATTGAAGAAAGTTTAGCTATCGGACGATAGTTTGATATTTCATTTTTATTGCCCTTTTTATGAATTGGAAAAATATATGAGTTTTTCCATAAGGTAGGGAAAACTGCTTGCGAAAGAGAGAGTTTAAATAGAGTTGTGAGAGGGTCACACAGTGCGCTAGCACATTTTTTGAGAAAAATGGCTGGGAGACCATCAGGACCAGGAGAGAAGTCATCTTTAAGTGAACTTAATTTTTCACTGACCGATGAAAGAGAAATATCAAGAGAAACTAGCGAAGTTTGCGAACTGCTTGACAAGTACTCAAAATATTCTAAATCAGGATTATTAACAGCATCGCTATAAGACTGACTAAAAAAATTTGCAAAAAGTTTGACAATTACTTCAGGATCAGCAGATGAGGTATTATTAAAACTGAAGGAAGAGGGTAGACCATCAGATTTTCTTTTTGAATTAATAAATTGATAGAACCGTTTCGGTTCAGAGATGAGGCAAGACTGCATTTTATCAAGATATGCATTGTAAAGTGAATCGCAGAGGATCATCGATTGAACTCTAAGAGAAATCCATTGAAAAGTTTTTTAAAAGATTCTTAATAAGCAAGGAAGCCTGGGATAAGAAAAATGTTCCACAAATTACGTCTATAGTCGATTTTCGCCAGATGGATGAAGAATAGACATAGAAACGGAAGCTGCCTTCTTCTGGGAAGCTTTAGAAACTCGATGACATTGTACGACTGAATCATTCTATTCAAAGCAGATGTTCTAGCAGGAGCCACAATAACATCGATGTTGAAAGTATCGCTAGACTACATTACCTACCACCAATAAGTTGCAGTAATAAATGCATTCTCAACTGTTGAAATAAGATATAAACTTGTGAAAGTTGTCGTGAAGAGCATAAGGTTATAACACAATATAACCGTATGCTGGATACCCGGTCACAAAAACTGACGTTATGGTAATGAACTTGGCGTTAAATTTGTAAGAATACTTTATCCAAAATAATATACAGCAAAAGAACAAAAGCAGTTATGCAATATGACAGACAAGAAGACGTTCTATTCGAACATCCAGGCCAAAAAACTAGGTGCTACTGAAGAAGACCTTTGAACACATTAATATAACCAGAGAGGACATAAAGGATAGTGAAATATTTCGTATGTTACACCCTCCTATACCTTGTGTCTGCGTCTGTGCGTATAAATGTGAAAATAGCCTTGCAACAGAAAGTCCATTGTTTTCAGTGTTGAACTGAAAACTAATAAGAGTATTAGATTTTGACAACAAAAACAGTACTTAAAAACGCAAAATTTTTATTTAGTGTTTTTTCTAAATTTTGTGCCTAAAATAACTTTATTTAAAATACAATAGAAGCAGAGATTTTTTAGCTTTACTAAAAAGTGTAGCATGGCATTATAGAAGTTGCAGTTATTTTTTCAATATTTTTTTTTTCAATTTACGTGATTTTTCCAGAAAATTGCCCCTCTCGCCTTAACGAAGGGGAAAAGACACCAGCTCCGTTACAATTGTTGTCTTGTCTCAACACAACCCACTCGCTCTGTTACAAAAGTAACTAAATGATTTAATTTTGTCATACTTTGTGTCGAATTTACCCCATGTTCGACACAACAAAATGATGCCAGACAAACTTTTTCTTGTCTAACTCCTCAAAGGCTTTCTTTTGAAATGCCTTACAACATTATATAAATGACTTGATTCATTATGTCGTTGGCTTTTGGTCTATAAGACAAGTTATGCATTTCCAAAAAAAATTTTCATCAATCAAACATGACATTACGATGATAGAGATACTGAAAAAAAAGGAGGTCCAACATTTCGCTGTCTGCCATTCTGTCGGCCCCCTACAGCCTAAATGGTTGGACCGATTTGCTTCAAACTTGGTACCTACCTACCCAGTATTATTATGACGTCCTAGAGAGGGGTTTTTGAATAAGCATTCTAGCTCTAAAACTAACGGTATTTGCCATATGAATTTTAATGAAAATCTCATTTTTCTCAAAAACGGCTAGAACGATTTTGATAAAACCTTCTGAATGGTGTTTCTTGTATGAACTCATAATAGGGTTTTCACGCCGGGCTGAAATTGCGGATTTCGTTGAAACCCCCCAAAACCTGAACGAAAACACAAATTTTACCATACATTTTTGCTAAACACAAGTTTTCGAAAACAACTAGTTTTATATAAAACCTGTCGAAAACTTGTTGGAATACAAAGCAAACACACCTAAGTTTGTTGTGATTCTTTCCAAACACACCTAAAAAGCTCATAAACATCAAAATAAAAAAAATCAATTATACCAGCCGAAAATATTTTCATTTTTCACATTGAAATTATTGATTTGATATTGTCAAAATGAAGTGAAATGTCAAACGAAAACTTGAAAAGTCTGGTTTGAATGATTTTCAGGTTTTCGTAAACTTTTAGCTAGAAACCGGGTTTTCGGTTCGGTGTGAAAACCCTATAAGACCGGTTTTTTTCAAACCAGTAAACCATACTTATCGGATCTCGATAATTTTTTTTCACGTGGAAGCCCTTTTATATACGAAATAATAATCTTAGATCTTAAATATATATTTCAAAATAAGTTCTTTTGAGTTTAAAAAATGGTATTTTTTTTTTAATTTTTCTCTTTTTTCAAAAATGGTTTGTCCAATTTTTTTTTAAATTTTGTATCTGATGAAAATCATAAATTAAAAGATTTTCAAAAAAGAAAAACGTTTGTAGTGATTTTTAAGTGATTTCATATGATTTTTTTCCCTGTTAACTTTTTTTTTAAATATCAAGCCCAAGGCTGTCACATATTAGAGCAAGTTTGTGCTTCCCAGTCGTGTACTTTATTTAATTTGGATGAGTGAAATTGATTTAAAAAAGGCAAAACCGACTTTTGGATTATGCATAACGAATAATTTTTTAGACCCGAATCCACGCTTGATATTTAGAAAGCATATATTCATCACAGAACCCAGTAAAATGAAACCTTTTTTGAACGTTATATTGTCACTTTCGAAGTGTTTAATTGTCTCTTAATAAAACCTTTTATTTGATGGTAACAACTAAAGGGACCCGGCACATTCTTCTTTTCAACATCTTAATTTTGAAAAAAATTTTCATAACTTTAAAAAGGAGTTAGCAATTCGTTAAGTTCTGCATTTGGATTTTTGAATGTAGTACTTTTAAGAAGTTCATTACTTGATACATAGAAATGTATAGCTAGTCTATCTGTGCTGTACGTTTATAAGTGCAATCTAATTTTGCGTGATATTATCAAAATTTGAAGACTCCATGGTCACTACTCACTAAGATGCAAAACCTAAACACATTTGTAAATATTTTGGTATTTTTGAGATAGGCCCCTAAGCATCAAATTTAATTTAAATAAATTACAATGCCCACGTGTTCCTCTTTCAACTAGGTGCTCGAATATTATGCGTGATTGATCAAATCTAGTGAGAACAGCTCTAGGCAAATTGAGATTGATCTCAATCTGTATCCGCTGAAATAATTCGCACAAGAGCTGCTAACTTGGTCGTATGTTTTATTGCATCTGACAAGAAAAAAAGAATATTGCAAAGCAATCACTTTACTTTGCTGCGTAGACCGTATACTGGTTTGGAGGCACGGTTTTGAGAACTTGTATTAGGTTAAGAAAAAAAATTAAAAAAGAGGAGTGGATACACAAAGAAATGAACACATGGGCTTGAGTGGTCATAATGTTGGCTATAAGACGATTTTTGAAAGGCAGAATGTCATTTGGACGTAAAAACTTAAAATAATCACTATACCTCATCCAATATGTCATGGATTGCACATTGCTAAGAGCTTAGAGCAATTGCGATTGGGAAAGATTGCAGGGCATTGTTGAAAGTATATAATGGGCAAGTGCTTTTGGATTGCGCAGGAAAAAAGCCAAGTACGACAAACAACAATTTTCTTCCAGCAATCATTGAATATACAATCTTTTAGTCACGATCGAGCATTTATAGATAAAGATTTTAATGAATGGGCTTAACATGAAAAGGGTTTGGGCACAGAGCAAGACAAAATTGTTTTATTGAAAGGTTACAAAATACAACTTCACATATTTAAATTTGCTCAACATTTATGATGTTTACGGCAATCAAATGTTTTCTTCTTTTTTCTTGCGATTATAAGTAGGTACTATGATTAAAGCTTTTGGGGGTGTCCTTTAAGATGGATTTTTAGAATTGTCCTCGAAAGCGACCATAACGAGTGAGATTAAATGTTCTGATACTGCGTTGTGTAGGTATAGTCAATTTTATGTTTGGAATGAACTTTTTAAAAAAAAGTCTTATAACAATGCCTCTCATTAAGGTAACGATTTTTTCAGACTTTTTGGCCAGTTTCGATAATAGTTTCATGAAGGAAGTCTTTTATAATCGGATTAACATTGTTTTTTTTTAAACATGCTTTATTATGCATTCAAATCTAGAGATAACACTGAGAGGGAGAGCACCTGTTTTCAAAATGGAACTTAAAGAAAATAAAAAAATTAGCCAATTTTTTAGCCCTTTGAAATTCGTTCAGCTGTATACAAAAGAATTACATATATCCCAAATTATGCGTGGTATGAAATAGTGGTGCAAAAGAAAGAAGGAGTTATCTGGGCCACTCTCTTTTTCATGCAGTGTCAGTCGGTCATCACACGTTAAACGCTGTGGCCATACTTCATTTCAATAAAGAAAATTATAAATATAACATAAACTAGTGTCTAATGTCTTTTTTTGTGGATACCTTCTGACCATTTTATTGTAGAAGATTTTTAGAAAAAGCACAAAGAGTGTAGTATACTTGAACCGCAGATATTGAAACATAGCTACTGAACTTCTTTAAAAAAAAAACAATCTTTTTCAAGCTCTAATACTACTAAACTAAGTCATTTTTATTAACTTGGATATTTTGAGGGTGTATTATTCAACAATAACTTCTCAAAAAATATATAAAAATTAAAAATCAAATGGTGTTCCACAAGGAACCCATATTGGACCTCTCTTGATATTTCTATTTTATTTACAAAAGAAAAATGCAGCTTTATTCATTGGACTTCCGTGTCCTTTTCATTGCTGGGCTGCCGATTCAGATGTTGGAAAAGGGTGGAAAAGACGTCTGCAATGCAGTTAATCAACATGAGTTCAACGTTTACAAATACAAAGTTTAATAATACGGTACTGATAGTAATTAAATCCTTTTAAGATTTTAATCAATATCTGTTTTATACTTGATTATAAGGAAAGTTATGCGTTCGTCGAAATAACAATCAAACATGATATAACGATGATAGCGAAGACGAACAAATTTGGTCTAAAAATTCTGTCCGTCTGTCTGTCCATCTGTCTGTATGTAAAAGGTGTTTGTTTTTAGACGTGTGGTTTTCAATCTGGCAATACTTTTTTCGGAGTAGGTCTTTTTGACAGCTGTCACTTGACTTATGCTCAGTTTGGTTTGCCATTTTATAATGAATATACTTTTTTCGTAGATTTACTCCTATACAACGTTTGTAAATCGTGCAAATTTATTACAAAAATAATGGCATAGCGCTCTGCGTCCAATTTTCGGTCGACATAATCGCCCACGAGCCAGCCGCGGCAGCCACTTGCAACATAATAACAAACCATTTTCTTTATAATAAAGCTTAATTCTTGGCCATATCATTAAATTATATGCGTTTTATTTCTTCTTGAAAACCACACGTCTAAAAAAACACCCTTTATGTATAGACACCTAAACGGGTGGGCCGAATTTTTTATAGTTTTTTAAATATTGTATACGTAAAAGCTTATTTTTCTCGAAAACGGCTCGGATTTTGATTTAAAAAAAATCAGTGTAGTTTTATGGTACCAATCATATGGCATTTTTTTTTAAATGTCTAAAAACGGTACCTTCGATACGACCATTTTTTTTTTTGCTTTCGACTATATCGAAAACGGCTTAACCGATTCCTTCGAAATTTCACACATACATATATGTAGGATTGAAAGTCAGCTTTTCTTAAATTTATTAAAAATAATTATTCATTTAAGAACTTAGATTGGTGAATAAAAGTATAATATAAAATATTATTTAAACGATTGTGAATTAAATGCAGAACAGTGGTAGTTATGGTGAGCCGCGTAGATAAGAAAAGAGAGCGAGAGCGAGCTCTGGGTTGCAGTTGTCTTTTATAGGTCAGTTGACAGGACAGCTGATGGAATGGAACATGGTAAAGTAGTTCATAAAAGTTTTACTGGACTATAAGTAGTGCCAAATCGATCCTGCATTATATATAGTTGTACAATTTATATTGCATTCCCCATTCCAATATCTTAAATACCTAAATTTTTTTTTTAAAGCATTTATTAAAAATTTATAAATAAAATTAATATTTTGAAAACAGCTGATTAATTTTTTTCAAAAATTAACTTATTATTTTGTACGGAATATTTCTGGGAAGAAAAAAGGAGAACGACGCTTTACCGTCAAATATTATTCCTGGGCCATGTCGTGTGTGGCATCTGTCTTACGGCGCGGCCGCTGTGTCACACTTTTCACTGTCGTAGCCACCGGCCGATATGAATAATAAATCTTTTGTTTCTATTATCCTGGCCCATTCAAAGTCTTGAATTTAAAAAAATACATTTCATAGTTATGCCTATCTTTAATGCCATTGACTTTTTGACTAATGACCGATCTTCATTGTTCACCTTGTACAAAAAACATCTACACTCTGCCTTTCACGGTTGTTCAGTTCATGCATTAATCACGTTATTAAAATATTTTTAGTTCTTGTCTATATTTAGACGGTTCTAATGGTGGCTGGTTTACTAAAAGCTATTTTGACAATGATGAATTTGTTCAGGCGGATTAACAAAGCAATATTGTGAATGTTGTTTTTTTTTTGCTAGAAAAAGACAATTTAGTTTTATCAAAATTATAAACAATTTAAGCTTCAGCAATCACAAATGAGTTTTAGATTTTTAAGTTATTAACATTCTGGCTAGACTGCCCTTTCACTTTTATTTTTATAATGGACACAATAATTATGCAAAGCAGTGTAACACGTTTAAGAATTTATTTCAGATGTTTAAATACTTAATTTAGAATGTTGATTTACATTAGTAATAAATAATTTGTGTCAAACGCTGGATGATTCTTTGTTTGTGTATTCCGGAAAGGAAACGTAGGTGGTAATTCTGCTTATTTCATTTTATAGTATTTTGTATGTGGGGTACACATTATCGATCATGAATGACGAATTTGGAGTTGAATGGGGATAAGAATGATAATGTGTACATCTGAATGATGGTTTGTCCATCAGGATGGATAACCGCAAATTATTTTGGTAATGGAATGACATGCAAGGGCTGCTGGTGGATTTGTTCGATAATGTGTACAAAAAAAACGTCCAACATCATTCAAAATAAAACCACGCGCGCGAAGGTTGTGATTTAGTAATATAGAAATAGACTCCAATAGAACATTTTTAGACGAATTTATAGAATGCTACACCTACAAATCAAGTCGTCTAATGTGGGATATAACTTGCGGAGAGTATTTGTTACGTTGCAAAAAAGAAGGGAGCTACAAAGAGCTTCTGGAAGTGATGAAAAAGTATAAAAAAAGCAGATATTACGGACGTAAAAAGAAAAATAAATACCCTACGAAGCATCTATGGCCTGGAATTGAAAAAAATAAAAAAAATTAAATATCAAAAACTAAAAATATGTAAACAAAATTAAAACAAGCCTCGTTCCCTTCCGTGATGATTTCTATAAAAAGTCTGAGTCTGATTGACATTATAGTGCAATTATTGACATAAGGATTCGTACAGAAAGGGAACGGGGCTGCTGTGAATGACAAGAAACTTGTTTGATAGTGTGTACACGACACCTACCCTTCAAAAATGACATCATTCCTTATCCGTCCCTCATGATCGATAGTGTGTACCCTACCCTGCATTAGGGCCATATTGATTATATTTAAAAGCTATATTGTCTCTTTTTCTTTTTTGTTGTTATAAACTTAGGTTATTTAACTGTTTTACTCTCTATCATTGTGAGCTTCATAGGTTTGACCTTCTGAAAATCTTAAGTTAATTTGAAACCAGTGATGAATTGGGCCACCCGTTCATTTTCTAAAAAAATGTCTTTATTAGCTCAACCAATTTTAACAAAATGAAGTTTTTCTCGAGTGTTGAATTCGAAATAAAAACGAATAATAAGAATAACAGAATAGATATTTTCCAAAAATGGGGTTAAGCAATTTGAACAAGAAGATCGAAAATAATATTAAAAAAAAAAAAACTGTTCGTATGATATCTAGATTCCTGTGTGTGCTGTGGGTTTTGTATAATTCTATGTAGTCTTGTTCTAGAAAGATTGATCAAGATGGACGAGAAAACCTTACAATGAAATCAAGGATGAAAAGATTTATAAAACTCTTTGCTGGCCGAATAATTTTTGAAGTTATTCATAATAAACTTAATTTGTTTCAAAAATTATATAAAAATCAATATTTTTATATTTAAATATTTGTGGGATATTGCAAGAAACAAATTTCAAAAAGTCTTTTAATTTGTTTAAGTTCTTACTGCAATGAAAGTAAAATTTAAATACAATCCTTCCGAATTTTTGGGGTTTTCGAGTACCTACTGATTGTAATCTCTAAAATGTGCCTTATTATAAAAATGTTTGATTTCCTGGGTTGATTGATCGCAGCTTCCACTCGATGTCATTTTCACAGGTAGATTTTCCATGAAATACATCACTAGCCCAGTCATTTTAGGCATTTTAAACCCCAATCTGCGGAAAAATTCCAATCAAGCTGAATTTTGGTACACACCTTTACTACGGCGTTGTTATGAAGATGTGAAAAATCGACATTGATATCGTGCCGGCAAAAAAAGTTATGAAGGTCAAAAGGTCACGAAAACCTAAAAAAAAAACCGTTTTTCGCAAATATCTCGGTTTCTATAGCTCCAATGATTTTAACGTGTATGACAAAATTGTAGAACATAAAATTTGCTACAATTTCGTCAATTTTGTATGTCGATTAGTTACCGAGATATGGCACTTTGAAAAAAAGGTCATTTTTCAAAATTCGCCAAAAAATGCCAAGAAATGAAGAATTCCACCTTATTTCTTCGGATATACCCGAGAAATCATGAAATATTGCTGTTTTTATGGCTTCTTGTTAAGATTACCAACTTTTTACACCCCCCAACGATCCCCGCTTGCCCACCAGGTGCCAGGCCATGCCCATTACTATTGTCATTCCGCCCTAATTTTTATATATTACTTTGTTCTTAGTATACAGTGGGCAGGTAGAAAAAGGTCGGAAGTTAATCAAACTTTGAGATATTGTTCAGGAATATTGAATTAACATTTGACGAAGTTTTGGACCTCACCGGACCTGTTGAAAAAGAGGAGGAGGGGAAACTGCAAACTTTTCGAGTTCGCTCCGGTTTTCGCTCTATAACTTTTTTAGCTTACGTTCTACGCCAAAAGTGTAGTAAACTTTTTTGTAGAGCGTTAAATTTACTAAAATATTGTCGGTACAAAAATAGTTGTATGTCATTTCGTTACCGAGATACGGAAAAAGAGGAAAAGGGGGAATTGCAAAATGTTCGACTTTGCTCCGGTTTTATCTCAATAACTTTTTTGTAAAGCATTAAATTTCCTACCATATAACTAGGGCGAAGATTGTTGTTTGTCAATTCGTTACCAAGAAATGGAATTTGAAAAGGAGGGTGGAACAGCTTAATTTTTGACCTTCCATTCCATTCCATTCCATTCCATTTCTTCATAAAGAATTGACATGGAAGAACTTTTGAACTATTAAAATTGTAGAAAATTTAATGCTCTACAAGAAAATCAAAACGTTTTTTCCGTAAAATGTAAGGAAAAAAAGTAATTGGGCGAAAACCAGAGCAAATCAAAAATTTTGCAGTTCCACCCTCCTTTTCAAATTCCATTTCTTGGTAAAGAATTGACAAACAACAATTTTCGCCCTATTTATATTGTAGGAAATTTAATGCTTTACAAAAAAGGTTTTGTATACTTTTGCCTATTAACTAAGGAAAAAAAGTTATTGAGGGAAAACCGGAGCAAAGTCGAACATTTTGCAATTCCCCCTTTTCCTCTTTTTCCGTATCTCGGTAACGAAATGACATACAACTATTTTTGTACCAACAATATTTTAGTAAATTTAACGCTCTACAAAAAAGTCTATTACACTTTTGCCGTAGAACGTAAGCAAAAAAAGTTATAGAGCGAAAACCGGAGCGAACTCGAAAAAAAAATTTTAATATCGCTCTCAAATCAATTTTGAAATAGGTACCTAATAATCAAAATCTATAAGTCATAACCTTAACGAAAATATAACCAGTTAAAAGGTTTCGAGAGCAATATTTAAATTGATTTGAGAACAATATTAAAATTTTTTGAGCATAACTAAGGTAAGAATATTTTCAAAAATCGCTCGATTTTTGAAAATATTCTTACCTTAGTTATCTCAAAAAATTTTAATATTGTTCTCAAATAAATTTAAATATTGCTCTCGAAACCTTTTAACTTTAATAGTTCGCGCTCTTCAATGTTATGCCTATATTGTAAAACAATTGTTCAGAGTTCACTGACAGTATTTTGGTAAAAATTGATCTAAGAACAAAACGCTTAATTACTTAGTGTTAGAAATCTTTGTTTCAAAATAATTTAGTTTTGAATATTTAATTTGATACATTTGTATCTTTTTTTTTAATATATGAATTTTGTTATTGTTATTGATTTATTCAAAAAGTAATTTTTCAATAAAATAAATAAAATATGGTATTCTTGTTCCTTAAATTAGATAAATTGAATACGTTCTTCTGTGGGAAAAAAATCCACAAAATTTTAGGTTAAACAAATTCTCACTCTGGGTGGGCATTAACTTCACTTCAAAAAGTGGAGCAGATTCCCACTAAAAGTGGAATAAATTCCCATGTGGAGCAGATTCCCGTGGAGTAAATTCCCTGCACCTTCGCAGTATGGTGGATAAATTTAAGTCTACTGGTTCAATAAACGGCCAACCAACACGAAACGCAAGATCTGCCGGAGAATCAGGGGATGTCGATTTCGATAAGCCTTTCGCAGACCACAATTTTGCGAATTTGCGAGGGATTTGGGCTTTCACTCGTTCGAAATTCAACTGACCCAAAAGCTGAAGGTAAATACGATCATAGACAACAACACGGTGTATTCGCTGAATATGCTTTGAAGCAAATGGAAACTAATACAGATAGAAGAGTGTCCAATGCATCCCGAAAAAGTCACTGTTTGGTGTGGATTTTGGCTGGCTGCATCATCGGCCCACATTTATTTAAAAATGACGTTGGCAAGGATATCACGGTCGGTGATTACCAACTTATTTTGGCCTGAATGGGATGATATGGACAGCATCGGCATGTGAGGTTTTCTAAGGTTGCAGCAGCCCTCAAAGCCAACATATACTATGCCTTCGGTTAAATTCAGTCTTATTTATGAGCCAGAGTCGTGGAAACTTGGTCACTTCGTATGCGCGGCACCCTAAAAAGCTGCGGTGGACATTTGAACGATGTTATATTCGATTCATAATTGCATCGATAGGCCTTTCAAGCGAACAAAAACTTTGTTTCATCTAAATTAAAAGATAGAAAACGCTTACATTTCATACATTCTTAATAAAAGGCCCTATATATTTCTATTCCTTGTAAAAAGTGCCATACAATCTGAATTTAGAAAAAAAAAAAAACAAAGTCTAACAGGCATGAAGTTAAAACATTAATTTATTCATAAGCTCAATTGCTTGAATGTGAAAAATTTCAATTGATGCAAATGCTTAAAACAGACTCTATAAATTGTTTAAAAAATTATAAATAAATAAGTCATAAATAAATATCCTATACATACATATTTCTCTTGTACTATTCTACTATTCTGTTTAAAAATATTCAGCAAAGATAAGCACCTATAAGAGGCTGGTCTTCTGAAGAAAGGTCGGCTTTTACATATTTTATACTGTTTTAGTAATGCCTATACTGTCTAGCCTATAAAATTAAGGTTTTTTTTATGTTAATGTGTCAAGCAAATACAAGTTATTTCTAAGAAAAAAAAATATATCTTGAGGGTAACAGCAGGTCAACATTTGACTTATTGCTACTTTTTCGATTCTAGAATTTTCAGCAGTGGTAATATTTTCAACTTTTTCAGGTTTTTAAGCTTGTCAACAATTTCTAAAAATTCCAAATTTATTTTGTTGAATTGTTTGAAAATTATTCAAAAAATATTTGAATTCACAATTTTTTTTTATGGCTGTCCGATTAAGCAAAGCCACAATGCGAAGCAACACTTTAAATATAAACCTCAAAATCAAATATCATTTTCTCATCAATCAAACAAAAATACTTACCAATTAAAATAGGTATATTTCCTTGCGCTCGCAGAATTAATCCAAAATTGTTATTTAATCGGACAATTTTTGAGTTTCACACAAAACACTGATTTGTCCAAAGATCAGCCACTCACTCTCAATTAGGTACCACAGCTAAACACTTTCTTAAAACTTTTGTTTTGCCGCCAAATTAATTAACTGATCTGTCACTCTTGAGCACGATCCGTCCGCACACAATCAGCCAAAACAGTATTCTTCGGTAAACTCTTCGTCAAAAAAAAGTCACTTTTTTTTTCTTATGCAATGTTATTGAATAATAAAAGCCAAACAAAATTTTTTTTTTATTTAACAACAAATTTTCCACTTCTTCGTCTTCCGGTACAAAAATACAAAAATAATGGAATAAATTTAAAAGGCCCCCTCGTTTATTTATTTTTTTTTTAACTCTAAACCGGCCAATTACACTTTTCTTGCCGCTTGCTTCACATAAGCTCCTATTAACACAAAAATTTACAATTAAATTCAATTAAATGTTTTTTTTTTGTGTGTGTTCATTTAATTCAAAGAGTCCATATGGCAAGATTCACACATTAACCAATATTGTGCAGAGTTAAGATTTATTCACGAATTAATTAAGATATATACTTAACTCGATCAAAGCATAAGCATTTGGAAGAGTTAATAAAAAACAAAAAAAAAAGTCTTATGAAATTAAATCATACAAACGCAATATAGTGCTATAAATCACGCATTTAGTAGGTTTATTTAGTATCCCACCGTTCACCTCTCACTTCCCCTTTCAAGTTCAAAAGATTTCACTTTTGTTTTGGGGGCGGGGGGAAAGAAATCGAAAGGAACCGTTTTTCTCTCCTTCTTTCTCCACTTCTCTTTTTTCGATAAATTCACTTTTTTTTTTTGCGGTTATACCTATTTGCTTTGCTTTTTTTCGCAACAAGTTATCGAACAGAAATAGTAAGTTGTTTGGACCAAACGATAACGTAAGCGATCGTCGATCGATCGGTTAGTTTGATATGTTTAATGCCTGCAAGATTTCCAAAATAAATAAAATACAAAAAAAAAAAAATTATAAATAGAATAGAATAGAGTCTACACGACAAAAAAAAAAAAAAACTAAAATTAGAAAAACAAAAAAAAAAAATAATTTAATGAAACAACCTAACACTCTTTCGAACATCTGCATGAAAAGTTTGTTCAAAATATCAAAAACCGTTCGCGAGTGCGCGCACCAACTGATCTTGCCGACACAACCGACGAAAAAGAACTGCGGTTCCCCATCGGGAATACTCGCACTGAGGTTGAGATACCCCACACCCCTCCCCCTCCAACACGACTTGTCTGAAAAAAAAAACTAAAAGTATTTTCGTTTGCTTTTTTTTTGTTTGTATTTTTTGGATTTTCTCCATTTTTTGTTTTGTTCTGCACTTCCAACTCACGAAACGAAATTGGGAAGACAACTTACACAGGTTAACAGATAAATAATTGTTGTTGTTGCTTTGCAAGTCTGCACTCTGCAAAGGCTAAGAAAAGAAGCCAGAAAAGTTTTTAAAATTTTAGACTTGAACGATAGACAGAGAGAGAGAGTGAGAATGATCAAGCAGTGCAATCTTGTTAATGTGATCAGCTGGGGCTGGTGGGCGCCCCCATTGGGGCGGGGGACAAGAGGCAACGTTTACATGCAACCGTCAACAACAACAAGAGTGACAGTATTACCACATTTTAATGCAAACTACTACAATCTGCAACTTTGATGGTAACTTCTTTATTGTGCAGATAGTTTTCCTTTTCATTTTCATTTTCATTTTGGATTTTGCTTCTTTGTTTTGGTGTTGTATCTTTGCAGAGATAAGTGTAACAAGGGGCTTGAGGAGGAATGTGTGAATGAATTGATGATAAAAAGTGAGAAAAAAGATTGAAATACTACCCTACCTCAACTTTGTTATGGGTATAGGGTACTGGTACTGGTACTGGTACTAGCAAAAGTGGCCGGCCAGCCCGAAGGCCTCGAGCCCAAGTTAGTAAAGAGTGTTGTCGCCTGGCTTATTGGCAATCTTGGAGCAGTTTTTGCTCTCCTCTTTATGAATGCATTCGGAATCTGCATCTGGATTTGACGACCATCTGTATTTTGTTGTATTTAGTTGGTAGAGATATTTTTTTTTTATTCGCTATAGATACATTTTGCAGCAAAAAGAGGTCAGATGCTTTGTGTGTTACTTGATTATTTGTTGTTGTTGTTTATTGCGAGTTTAATTGTTTTAATAAAAAGACAATTTTTTTTTTAATTTTTCCTCAAAGAGAAAAAGTTTTCATAACTAATGAAATAATTAAGAAACTATAGAAGTTAAGTGGGTTAAAGGTAGGAAAGAATTTGATGTGGTTTTCACATTATTAAATATTTCAGGTTGCTAGATAATTGTTATAATTTTAATCTTGATCCATTTAAATTTTGTTATTAAATAGTTTTTTGCTTACACATTAGTTAAATTTTACTCTGAACCAGTATGACATTGCGTTTAATAAAATTGCAGAAAGCAATGAAAATAAAAAAAAAAATTCATATATAAATTTACAAATCTTTAACAAAATAGAATAAAAAATTAAAGAAAGTGGATTTACATATATTTATTTATTTATACCTATTCACATATGTAGATCTCCAAAACTTTCTTAACTTTTCCTCTATCTGAATCTGAATTCGTAAAATTGTTTCAATAAGCAGACTAAGATACAGTTTTGGCTTAGTAAAACAAAAACTGCCAGGATGAGTCGCCTGAACATACATATTTGTATGTCTGACAGTTCTGAATCTTAAAATTTTGAAAAAAGTATGGTTTGAAATCCTTTTTATTTTATATTTTATTAAGACATTTTTTGTAGAATTTGACATTTTTGATTTGGTACATCATAGTTCGAACATAAAAGCCTTACGAAGATTAATACAAGTCAGTTTTATATATATATAGGATCTCAAATGCAAATATTCTAGAAAAAAAACCACTTTTAACAATATTTCTATTGATAAGGATGAAGTTTCGCATTATATTTCGTTACAGAAAGATGATTACTCTTCCGGACCGGTATTCCTAGCATAATATTAAAAAAATGTTCATCCATCTTAGATTCTCCGCTTTAATTTCTTTTCAAACTACCCCTTAAGTACGGTAAATTCCCTCGAGTATGGAAAGTATCATTCATTACTCCGTTCTTTAAAAGGGGTAGTAAATCTGACATCGCCAACTATAGACTGATTTCAAAACTTTCTTCCATTCCAAAGTTTTTTGAACAAGTAGTTTGTGATAGTATAACGTTTTTCTGCAAAAATTTAATCTGCCATTAACAACAGTGCTTCAGGCAAAAGCGGTCTACTGTCGCTAACCTTTACAATTTTGATATAACGAAAATTGTTGTATGTCACTTTGTTACCAAGATATAGCGTTTCGAAAAACAGGCCAGTTTTCAATGTTTTTTTTTTGCATTTTTTATCGGCCTGTTTTTCGATAATAAAGTGCACGACTGGGTCATACAAACTTGCTCTAATGTGTTAAAATGATCTTGAGTGCTTGAGATTTTGGGAAAAAAGCGTTGAAAAAATCATATGAAATTTTATAAATCACTTAAAAATCAATAGTTAAAAGTTTTTTCGAGAAAATGAAGTTTCTTTTACTTTTTGAATTTTTACAAAAAAAATTTCAAAATCGTTCGACCAGTTTTTTCAAAAAACATTTTTTTTTGAAAAACTTTTCGAAAATATATTCTAATTTTTTTTTTAATATGCCAACTTCTAGCACTTTGTAGTTTTTATCAGAAAAATAAAATTTAAAAAAAATGAATTAAACCGTTTTTGGAATAACCAAAAATTAAAAAAAAAAGTTTTAAACTTTTTTAAAAAACTCAAAAAAAACTTTTTTTGAAAAATTTAAGAATTTATATTATTTCTTTTATAAAAGGGCTTCTACATTAAAAATTTCATTGAAATCCGTCAAGTGGCTTCCGAGAAAATCGGATTTCAAAAAACCGGTTCTAGGAGGTACCGTTATAAGACTTTTCCTGCAAAATCCACTCGAAATAAAACATAAAGCTTGCACATAAAACACTATTCAGAAAGTTTTATAAAAATCGTAGGAGCCGTTTTTGAGAAAAAATAATTTTTCACTAAAAATCGTATGGCAGGTACCGTTAGTTTTAAAGCTAGAATGCTAATTCCAAAAACCCCTCTGTCTTACAGATAGATAATAATGCTATCTACCATAAGTTTGAAGCAAATCGGTCCAGCCGTTTAGGCTGTAGGTGCCGATACAGACAGACGGACAGACAGACAGAAAGACAGGCAGACAGTCAGACAGAATTGTCGGTCCCACATTTTTAGGCTTCTCTATCATCGTAATGTTATGTTTGATTGTCAAAAAACAAAAATTTTTTTACGAATGCATAACTTGCCTTATAGTACCTATAATCGCAAGTAAAAATGTGTTTACAAACAAAAATGTTTGAAATTTTATGCTCTACAAAAAAGTCGGATATGCGTAAGGAAAAAAAGTTATTAAGGGAAAACCGGAACAAGGTCGAAAAATTTGCATTTTTTCCCTCCCTCCTCTTTTAGCAGAAGAACCTCGAGGTCAAAAACTTTGCAAAATGTTAGTTTGCTCTCCCTGAAATCCCGAAGCTTCATTAAGTTCTCACCTTTTTTCACCTAAAAAAAACTGTATGTATGTTGAAGATAAGAAAACTCATTCGCCCTTAAGGTTTGATGAACAAAAAACACATTCCTGAATCATTGTCTATTCAAACCCAAATGGCCAAAAATTCATACACTTACTTTATAAAAAGATAAATTTGACCAACTGTTACCTTGGTCTTTGTACGGCAGTCAAACATTTTTTTTTGTATCTGCAGTTTTACTTAAAGTTAAATTTGGAACCGGCTCAGTAATAATTTTTCAAAAAAATTGTATTTCCAACTGGTTTCTTGGGTAATTTCAGTTTACACCAAACAAAGTCTTACTTTTTTAATCAAATTCGAAGTAGTTTCAGTCTCTTTTAAGCTAAAATAAACTTTTTGCAATTCTGTTTTGCCCAATTATTCAATATCAATATGTATGCAATACAAATACACCCAAACTTAATATTCATATTTTTAAAAATACCATTGTAAGTGAGCAACATTTGTGTCCACTTAATAGTCAATATGATGCAATTCTGAGAGGTTGACCAAAAATATTCATGAATGCCAAATCAGGGTCTACATAATTACCTATGTGTATCTTTTGTTTTTTTAACGTCTACCAAAAAAAAATTTGGCAAATATTTGCATTTTCAGAGTGAACCTCATTTTAAATAATGCAAATTATTGAATCTCTCACCAGCTTACCGGTCACAGGTTTAAACTCATCATTTTGAATGTAAAACCGGTAAGTTCCGTCCCATCCGATTCGAGTTTGAAATTAACCTAATGAAACCAAACGAACGACTGACAAGTGATGACAATGACATCACATCATTAAATCTTTTGATAACAATAATAGATAAGGCATACAGTGCTGTGAATTTTGTGTACGTTGTTTCGCAAAATGTTTTTTTTTATTTCCGAAAGTTTTTCCGACGCAATTTAAAGAGTTACAAGAAAACATCAACGTAGTTTGGACACGCCCAATTTGATTCAATTTCATTTATTGGCCGATAGATGTAGATGGCGCTAGACTAGGTATTCCTTATAACGACTACTGCCGCCGCTCTTGTAGAGAAGTGGCATATGTCCATTTACTATGGTAGTTCCCTTATTTCGATTCACATTGATGGTCTAGATCTAGGCCCTATAGACTCTAGGGTTTCGTCTCTGACAGATTGATTGCTATAAACTTTTCCAAACACCGTCGAAAAACATACTTTTATACCAGTTTATTCTTCAGTTTAGTCATGTGACAAAACGGCGTTAATTTGGTTTTTATGAGCTCCTAGTTCATGAAACTGCCATTTTAAGCTACCTTCCTTGGACACACCCACTTCACCACATGCTCTTTTTACCTTCTAAAGCAAATTTGTAGCATAACACTTTTTTTAAATATCTGAAACCGAAATGAGCAAAATTTTTCGCACAGGACTATATTTTGAAGTGAGTTTTGGAATACAATATTTTTTTGTGACTTATGCTTGTGTTTGGGGTTCCGGTTATTTCAAGCGTTTTAAAGAATTTTAAATCGATGACAAAATATTTGATAATACGCCTAGAGTTCTTCATGGGTGGGATCATTAAATTCATTATATGTATTTGTTTTTATTGATTTAGTTGAGAGTATCTTTTATGAGCAGGTTCAGAAAATATGACCCAGAGAGACAAAAAAAAAAGATATGGCGCTAGATTTCGGTGTAAACTTGTTCAACCAGTAGATTTGCATACCAATTAAACTGCAAAGGGAATTCGCAATGGAAAAGCAATGCAAAACAAAGAAGGACAAGTAAAGCCTGATGTTGGAATGGAACTATACACAGCCATGTATATGTATGTACGTAAATAACATACATATGTAGATATTGGTTTATATTGTACGTGACAAGGTGGATTTTGTGAATACAAATGTGTTATGATTTTTTTTAATAAAGGTAACGAATGGATTTGTATTCCAATCAATCGGATTAATAGTTAGTTTTAATTTTATTTTGATTCTGATTTTTGGTTCTGACGAACATAAACGAAGGTAGGACGATATTTTGTTTGTTAAATTTTATCGTACAATTGGACAGGTTCCAAAGTGGAGGCCTTGAACTCTTAGGCGCTGGATGTGTAGGTGGATTTCTTTTGTTTGTTTTGACAACCTTCCTTTTTGAGCTGATTAACTTTTAACGATAATTTTATTTTAATGCATTTAGTTTTTATTGGGAGCTTTTGTTCTTACAGAACTACCTATTATATAATAACAAAGAAGATAATTAAAATATTAGCATTTTTTTTGTTTATAAATTGGTTTTGAAATAATTTCCAAAATATAATGTATACATATGTACATACATATGTACATAAAAGCACAGAGAAATTGTTAAGTCATATCAAAAGGAAACAAACAAATACGGCATTTTACGTCATACATGACAACCAATAAATGACTGCAACTGTTCTACACAATCCGATCCTACTCTATAGAGAAATCATGAAAACTATTCATCATTCATGGGTTTCAACAAAAAAGTCAAAATTTGACAGTTGTAATTTGACAGTAGATTCAGGGTTGCTACTTTAGTTAGAAATTCGTCCTGTAGCGAAGTGCTACCGTTATTATATTTGGAAAAACAGCGAAATACGGTGGCTCGTTATACACTGCGCTCTAATGCCAAAAGTCGAAGCGAGTTGATTGTCACACTTTTCTTGGTTCAATCCAGGTCAAAAACCATCATTGCACGCCAATGTTCACGATTCAAATCCACTTTTGATACAAATTAATGTTTCAAATACAATACTCGAAAGACGATTACCAAAGCAAAAGTCAAACCTTCCGATGAGAATGTCAATTTTGACATATTAACTCTGCTGTAGACATACACAGCTGGTCAAAAAAATAGGTGTTTTCGCACCACTGTTGTCTTTGATGCAAAATAACTGTTTTTTTGATCGCAGGCCTTACAAAAAGTTCTTGTTTTAAGAAAAAACGGTTATTCTGTTGACACTGATGCTGAGCTTACTGCATTTTGTGTGTGTTATGTTGAGCTGTTCTATTTTCTTTGTTGCATTAGGATTTGGTGTTTTTAAGAAGTTGGTCATTAAAATAGGTGTTCTCCAAATAAACCCACAGTTTATATCTTTGTTATTTCAAAAAAATACTAAATTTCAAGGTAACCTCTTTTTAATAATTTTACTATCCATAAATGATAGTTGTTAATAAATAAAATAATAAATAATAATAAATAATAGTTTATTAGACTTTTAGTATGGGTAGAAACGTCCACTGTTTGGCGGAAGAAAGACGGGTAGTTTTACAGCTAAGAAATGAAGGTAAGACTTACAAATTTATAGCAGAAGCCCTAGGAAGATCCCAAAATTTTGTGACAAATGCACTCAAGGCCAGATTAGTGCGCGAAAATCGTGGGAGGCCGAAAAAAACATCAGTCACCACTGATCGCCGTGTCCTCCTTTTGGCTAAATCTAAACCTTTTGCTTCGTCAAGGACAATAGGAGCACAAATCAATAATGAAGTCAGTGCCCGCACAATCCGCAGAAGGCTTCAGAGCTTCAACCTACCAGGAAGAGTTGCCAGGAAAGTTCCTTTACTAAGAGCAAGTAATATAAGGTCCCGAAAAGAATGTGCCTTAAACCATAGAAGTTGGAACGGACCTGAAGGACCAAAAAAATGGCGAAATATCCTCTGGAGTGACGAAACAAAAATTAATTTGTTCTCATCAGATTCGGGTCGTAATGTCAGGCGACCAAAAGGAAAGGACTACCACCCTCACTATACCCGGAAAACAATCAAACACGGGGGAGGAAATATAATGGTCTGGGGCTGTTTTTCCTGGTATGGTGTGGGTCACATATTCCGCATTAATAACGTATTGACCAAATACGGTTATAGGGATATCTTGGAAGATGTTATGCTTCCATTTGCCGAAGAAAACATGCCTCTCCGATGGAAATTTCAGCAGGATAATGATCCGAAACATACGGCGCATCTTGTGAAGGATTGGTTTCGGGAGAAAGAAGTCTCAATCGTTTCGTGGCCAAGTCAATCCCCTGATCTCAACCCGATTGAGAACTTGTGGAATCAGCTTAAGCGGAAACTAGGAGGTCAATATTTTCCAAATGGGAACCAATTGTGGGCTGCTGTCCAGAGGGAATGGTATTCTATACCCCAAGAAACATGTCAAAAGCTTATTGAGTCAATGCCACGCCGACTTCAAAAAGTTTTGGATAACAATGTCGTATACTCAGGTTATAAGAGAATGGTAAACGAAAATTATTATAAAATACAACAAATTTTGCATTCAAACTATCATTATTCATAATTTAGGAAGACACACCTATTTTTTTGTCCAAGCGCAAATGTCTACACCGTCGGTTTTATTGTATAAAATTTATAATTACTTAATTTAAAAGCCTTTAATATTAATATTTCATTAAGTATTGATAGTCCAATGAAAACTAATGTTAAAATAATATTTAAATAAACAAAACATATTAAAAAATTAAGTTTATATAAAAAAAATAATTGCACCTATTTTTTTGACCAGCTGTGTATATAATAATCTAACGACTTATGCAGCAACTCTAGAAGTATATACTTGTTATCAACGCAGCAAGCTGCATATTCATTGCGATCTTACCTTTGGTCTCACCCTTCGCTTGCTGACTGATCTCATTTTGTCAGCTGTCATTTTTCGTAAATCTGAACTCTTTCAATTGACTTCTTTGAAATTATTTTAATGAAACCATTTTGATTTGAACCAGCGACCGAAGCGGAGACCAAAGGTTAGTTATTTCCTATTTCTGTATTATAATCTAATAATTACATTTATTATTATTAACTTTGATATAATGAAATAAAATAAATTAGTTCTTTTAAGCACCTTATTGCTGTAACAAATCAAGACTTTTTATTCGGATGAACTCAGAGGGTGCTACCAAGAGTGGTCGACGCAACAAGTATTCAACAACACTGATCCGATTGAATTTAGAAAATATTGGATATAAATTTGTATGCGAATAGTTTTGAATATATTATACGATAGCTTCGTATGTCTGGATGTGTTGACACAACTGACTATCTGATAGTTTCAGCTTAAACAAGTAACATGACAAGAATCATTCCTTTTACCCTTCTATTTTGATCTGAAACAAAGCTAAGCCTTGGTCAAATTAGTATTGGGAGCAAGAAACCGTAGTAAAAAGATTGCTACTTGCTGGTGGATTCATTTTTATATCGCAAGACCTCGAGTTTTGAGTGTTTCTTATCCTGCTTTTTTTTCTGGAATAAACTAATATTTTTATCAAAACTGATGATACTATTCACAAGCAAAAAAGTCGGAGTAAAAACAAGTTTTATGAGAATCAAGAATTTTCTCCTAAATACTTAGCTTCTCCAAAAGCTGAATTGCAACCGTTCATTTGTAAAATACATTCGCTTTGCAATGGTTGGTCTATTTTCATTATTATGGTCTATTTTTCGTTTTAGAAGTGTAATTTTTAAATGTGGTTTCGTGCACTAAAACTTGACATCAAATAACTTTTAATTCTGTGCAACTGTGCATCTCTTTAATTGACCTAATGTCACATGAAATTAGTTTGTGACCTCATTTTCATTCAAAACTTGTGGTGTTGATCAAATCTAACCAAACAAACTCCAACGTTAACGTAACGAACCACATATTCATCCAAAAAAAAAAACACATCGAACCTCTATTTTCATTATTAAAATGTAACCCGGAACAATTTTGCCTAGATACATTTATTTTGAATGACTTTTAACCAATCGTTATAATTTTTGAACCGCCTTAACCCACAACCTACACGCAGTTAACCACACAAAAGCGGCAAAGTTAACGCATTTTAATTCAAAAAATCACGTAATACGTATACAATACATACAAAAGCATTTAGCCGAGGTAAACTATGCTTTCTGCTTTATCAAAGCTAAACATTTATTTCAGACAATTGCACAGATAGAGGAAAATAAAAAAGTATACCTACATATTTATATTTTTAATGTTAGTAGCCCGCCTTGCAGGCAAGCTTGCAGGCAAGTGGGGAAAGTCCCTCACTTGCAATGTTAACTGTTATTGTTTAAAACGAACTGTTTCTCATCATTACATGCAACTTTGACATAATACTATGATGCCTCAGCAGTTAATGACTTACTGACTTGGTTTTGGTTTAGACTGAGTCAGTAAGATGAGTCAATACATTTTTTTAGTAATGCGTTTTCATGTGCTTGGAAGGAATGCAAGTGTTAAGGTGCCTTTACATGGAGCTGCAAGCCCTGAGTTGCAAAAAAAGAGGATGCAAAATCAATAAATCATACTTGTGTGATAGAGAGGGAAGGCAAAAATGCAGACGGTCTTCATGGATGCAGATTATAGGAAAATTATAGATGCAGCTTGAAAATTATAGTGAAGATGAACATGTTCGTTTTCATCGTCTGCACTATGATTGTTGTTGTTGCGTTTTCGTCTGCATTTGCAACTCCATGTAAAGCCACCTTTAAATGAAGCAATACGATGTCTTAAGGTGTCTTTACATGGAGCTGCAAGCCCTGATCTGCAAAAAACGAGGATGCAAAATCAATAAATCATACTTGTGTGATAGAGAGGGAAGGCCAAAATGCAGACGTCTTCATGGATGCAAATTATAGGAAAATTATGGATGCAGCTTGAAAATTATAGTGAAGACGAACATGTTCATCTTCATCGTCTGCGCTATGATTGTTGTTGTTGCTTTTTCGTCTGCACTATAATTTGTTGCAGCTCCATGTAAAGCCACTTTTAAAGAGATCGTAAGAGTTAAGTATGTAACTATTTAGTGTGGACGGTTTTCCTGTGTAAATAAGTTTTTGTTTTTGCAAATTTTAAATTCCAGGATATAGTTAGATATGTAAAAGTACATTATGTATGTACAATGTGGAACGTGGTCCACAATGGACTGTCTTCGCCAACTTAAGTATTTTTGAATTAAACTGTAAAGTATTGCATTATTGTAACACAGAATGGTTTGAGTCTTGAATTGCTTCCCAAGGCTCTTACCAAAATTACAATAAATATTGAAGACTTGTATTTTGGAGAATTCGAAAGCTTGGAAACTAATTGAAGGTTCTGAAGGGTTTGAGAATAAGAATATTCAAGAGCTTTGCATAAAGTATAATAGGAGGATCTCAAACTCAAAGGTTTCAGTTTAATTTTAAACTTAGTGATTTTTAAATAGTGAATAGTTGAAAAGTGGTTCTAAGTGAGAATTGTTATATAAAGAAGCTATTACCAATCATCTCAATGGATGTGTCAAATAAATAGGCAAATTTGAATTTGTCGCCATCATTGATAGAAATCTTGGATTGAAGGACAGAGGCACTACCATTGGCATCCAATTACAAAATCTCGCCACGCTTCTCGAGAACTTTTAACTTTTGCGAAATCAATGGAATGTTATCTTGCAAAATTGTAAAGTGGCTTGCAAATGGAATGGAAAATAATCCGAAAATATTATACCTGATGCTCTTCGAAAATAAAAAACACTTGGAAAATCACACCTGAAATCGACTACAGAGACAATTCTGAAGAAGAATTCGAGTTAAAGAGAAACAACTTTTACGTGACAATCGTCAGTAATATATCAAGAATTAATCGTTTTCCGCGGTTAAAAATGTTTTAGAAATTCGTTCTTTTTTGTGGAGGTTCCCAAAGATGCAAAAAGCTGATTTCATGAATGAAGGAGAAAGTTTTGTGGACTGGACAAATAATGATGTGGACGTGACTCAATAGTAAAGCAAAATGAAACACCCACACAGATACACATTTTTGATGAAAATTGATTTCATTATAAAGTTTGAACTTTGCCGTTAATTGTGAAAAACAATTTCATTCAAATGACAGCCTAGGGAAGATTCGCAGCATGCGATTCTTTTGATATAATTTTTAACCACATTTTCGCAGATTTCAGGCAGTATGTTATTTCGTTGGGAGTTCGAAGATTTTTCGTGTAAGCACGCGGTCTTTTGCGTAGCCTCAAGGAAAAAAATCTAACGGTGTCAAATCGGTGTCGATCCTGGTAGCCAGTTAATGTGTAGCTGAAACGTGAAATTACGCGACCAGAAACTTCTCACGTCTTCAAAGTCATGATCTTCAATCGCTGGGAAAAACGGTTATCGGTTGCGAACGCCGTGAAATCGGATCATTAACGACACAGCACCAATATTTTTGACTGTGAGTACATTACGGTGATGCACATTTTATTTTCAGCATTAGGTTTCAGTAATTAAAAATTGGACTGAAACACAACTCCTTCAAAGTCATTAAAAATGTGTATGAACTGCTTTTAGAATGATCCATTATTTCCAATTCATTCATACAAAGAGTGACACATTAGAGTCATTAAAAATGTGTATGAACTGCTTTTAGAATGATCCATTATTTCCAATTCATTCATACAAAGAGTGACACATTAGAGTTTCCAAAACTGGTCTAGGAAAACAGACTGGTCACATTTCGCTTATTGGAGGTGGTCTATTAAACGGTGTTAAATACAGTTTGTAGTTGAAAGTTATATGCATCAAGTGCATTTGTGGAATCTCAGTACCATCTGCCCGATCCGCAAAAAAGAAGACCGCCCAATCTGCGTCAACTATAGAGACATAAGTCTTTTAAACTTTCGAAACCACCAGGGGGCTAAGGCAAGGTGACGCACTGTTAGCGATATAAGTCTTGCCAGAAAAATTTCAATTCAACGACTAAGATGGTTGGGCCATGTAGAGCGAATGGACATCGACGCTTCAGCTCGTAAAATCTTCAACGCCAAACCAGAGGGCCAAAGTAGAACACATCTTCGATGGAGCGACCAAGTAGAGGGAGACCTCCGACAACTTGGAGTGCAAAATTGGGAATGGCAGGCTAAAAATCGAGCTGTCTGGAAGGGCATACTAAGCAAGGCCTAATGGGAGAACCACACCCTAGTGGAGCCATCTCTGAGGCGCCATCTTCAATCTTTGAGATTATTTCCGATTAAACCGCCGCGCCGGTATTAATATGGCTGCACTTTTCACAATCATTTGATCATTCTTTAAAGAAGTTTTGTTTACAATATCAAGATCTATTCAAAATAAGAAACTAAAAACTTAAAACTCAGATTCATAAACGAACAGTTAATTATATTTTGTTAAACAGACAGCCATCTTGGTTTCATTAATCTTCAGTTTATTGGTGTCAACTGTTTCCTAATCCCATATCAAAACTAAACAAATTATGCAATCCAAAAGTATGGGGGCGACATTTTTGGAAGTCCTAAGCTTCATTGTAAAATAATTCCTTTTATCGCACCAATTTCCCACATTAATTCCGCTTATGCCATACATTTATTGAGATATACACTTTTTTGTTTGAATATTTTGGCTTTTGTTAAGTTGCCATTCATACCATTTTTTTTTTTGGGATTATACTGTTTATTTGTAGGTATCGTTTTTTTTTTATTCGAACGCCCCACAGATTTGGCCATTCAATTGAATAATGAATATATTAGGTTATTCGCATGAATACCATCATTTGATTTCAGCCTCCAAGCTTTGACACACCCAATTAGCTGGCGCGGTCGTCACGTGCGTCGTCGCGTCGTTGTCGTTGTCCGTCGGTATGGATAAAGAAAGGGAGACAAATTTCAAATTTTTGGATCAATGAGATACTTTTGGTTTGGACAATTTCAAATTGAAATAAAACCACTTGAACGAAATCGAAAGGGAAACAGGAACCAAAACCAAAACATTGCATGAATGGCAAAGGCGCGATATGATGTAAGAATTAAATAGTTGCTTTTTTAAAGTTATTCGAACTCACTAGCCACGATGATGTCTAATGATACAAAAATTTAATGTATATAACCACTGATTGAACCGAAAGCTACAACAAAAGATACTTTCTTTACTTCAAAATCATGGTCATAGTAATTTTGCCTATTTCAAAATGCAACAATGCACATAGATTATGATGAGATCAAGAGTATCTCAATTCGGAAATTCAAATTAATTAGTGTTGATTTTAATCAAAGCTAAATATTTGCTTAACAATGCGCCCATACAAATATTACTTCAAGGGGGTATTTCCAAGATTTCGGCGTTGACCACTCTCATTGACACGACGACGCACGGTTGGCAGAACACGATTAAAATAATTTACTTACGGCCTTCAAGGTGGGAAGTAGCACACGCTATAATTATAAGTATATAATACGAGCCTACCTCAATTAGAAAAGACTGCTCACTGGGCAATAATGAAGACGAGGAGTGATTAACGACTCCATAAGGCAAGTGGGCTCATCAAAACAGTATCCAATAAAAACAAAAAACAAAAAATAGCTTATGAGCCACCTTCACTTTTTACAATTATTATTAGTTCCTTGGATAAGAAGATGCCTAATGGCGGCCTTGAGCTAAGAATTGTTTTGAAACAAATGAAAACCATTCAACGGTATAGAAGTTGTTGTATAACTGTACTTTGAAGGTTTCTTAATGTTAACGGGAAAACTTCAATTAGAAACTTTTAAGGTTTGAAAACATAGTTGTTGAAAATCAGTTTTTCGGCAATTCGGGTTTTGTACGTGTTTAAAATAAATTTAAACTAAATATCTTATTTTAGTTTAAACACTACAAAGTTGTTTGTTTTAACGGTAGAAACGGAAATTCCACGGAAAGCATTGCTTAAGGTAGTTCCACACTATCCCACAGTGTAATACGACATGTCAAAAATGTGTGATGAAACAGATGTATAATATAGTGTGGAAACAGAATATGACAGCGCAGATCTCATACGATTTGACATGTGTTTAGATCTGAAATATTTTTTTAGAATTGAATGTAAAACCGTCACACATTCCTTCACACTTTTTTTTTTGACATGTCGTACTACACTGTGGGATAGTGTGGAACTACCTTTAACGATATTTTGACTTCTCCTTAATCTAATGTACACCAAAAATTCTCACCCGAAGGTTTTTCTATAAGTAACTACCATAAGTTTATGCAAGAGTGTAATCACTAACCTTTTCTTATAGAAGTTGCTCCAGCAACCCAACTGTTTGGCAGCAAAAAAGATGGAGGGAACCAGGACTTAAGGCAATACCTAAGTCTAACGTGTTGGTATGAAGTATATAAATATTATATATTTATGTATGTACATATGTGACGAAATTCACAAAAAAAATAAAAAGTAGGTACGGCTGGGTTGGATGGATTTGCTTTGTGGGTGCAATAGCACGATGATAACACATTTTTCGAGCAATAGCAACAACTATACTCTTTGTTGTATTTTGTATGGGGTTAATAAGAGATGTATTTTGTGAATTTTAATAATTTCAATTCGTTGTTGAAGCATGTATCGCTCCTTTTTTATTAATGATATACTTGTGAAATGTCAAAAAGTTACAGCTTCAAAAGTGTCAACTACCGAAATAGCGGGCTACTCAAAATAACACCTCTTATTGGAGAACCCTATATAAAATAGGCAAATAAGTTCAAATTGCTTGTTTAAGAAGTACTAGCCCGTATTTTAAGTATATTGACATGTGTAGATGATAATTTACCGTTATTTTGTAAAGCTTAAACCGTCGAGTTCGAAACGATACACACAAAGTAAATCAAAATATTGCAGAATGCTTTTTTTGATTGTATTTGAAAAGCCTAGAAAATGTTGGCTTATACCAAATACCGTTTAGAAACCTTTAATCGTAGATGCCATTTCTTGGGTGTTATGCAATGTGTATACTTTGCCCTGTTTCAATCGTTTAGTTACTTGGCCACTTATAGCCAATTTAATAAATCTGTTAAAATAAGATTTCCGTGTTTTGCACAGCCAAATACTAAAAACGCAACGTAAAAATCGTAAGAGCCGTTTTTGAGCAAATAAAAAGAAACATCAAAAATGTTCTAGTTATATGGGACCCACCATTAAAATAGGTGTTTCTGTAAAAATTGCAATGACATCTTATAGAAAAGAATGAAAAACTATGCCCACTAAAATTTTAGTGAAGCCGTTTCCAAAACTTATTTCCATTTGAAGGAATGCCCTTTAAACCTGGTTTTTGTTATGATATTCAAGCCAAAAAATGCAGTTTTGTCAAAAATTATTTAGGTTCATTTGATTATGAGTTAAGTTGAAATTGTTAGAGCTATTTGCGAGAGCAAATTCTTATAAATAAACTAAAACAAAAATCGTTCTTTTTCTGCCGAAAACCAATACTTGCCTATAGACCAAGTAAAAATCAAAGACTTTTTACTTGCGATTATAGATACTACACAAAGGCAAGTTATGCATTGGAAATTTTTTTTTTTTTGACAACTAAAAATTATATTACGATGATAGAGAAGTCTAAAAATGTGGGTCCGAAAATTCTGTCTGTCTGTCTGTCTTTCCGTCTGTCTGTATCGGCTTCTGCAGCCTAAACGACTGGACTTCAAACTTAGTGCATAGTTTTAGTGGATGAACCTAAAAGTTGTGGGTTCGAGCCCCAGCCTGGGCAGCAACTTTTCAATATTCCCCCAGCTTCAACTGGACGGCACCCGTGGGATTTTCATGAGATAAATATCACCTATTTCTCAATCTATTGTACCAACAAAAAATCTTTCCTATCTTTGTATTCCTTCTAATTCTATTCTAACTATTGCCGTGCAGTTTGCATTCAAAAAGACCTTTGGTCTTACAGGCATATAGTTAAAATTATTATTATTATTATTATCATTCTTATTACAGAGGGGGTTTTGGAACTAGCATTTTAACTCCAAAATTAACGGTACCTGCCAAACGATTTTTTATGAAAAATTAATTTTTTTCAAAAATGACTTACGATTTTGATAAAACTGTCTAAATGGTGTTTTTTGAGAAAATTTTATGTTTTGGTGGGAACAGATTTTTCAGGAAAAGTCTTATAAGGGTACCTCCCATAGCACTACTTTTTTCATAACAGGTGAAACAAAAATTCCCTAAAATTCAAAAAAATAAAAGAAATCAGATGGCTCACTTCATTTTTTTCAAAAAACATTTTAACTATTGAGTTTTAAGTGATTAATAAAATTTCATATGATTTTTTCAATGCTTTATTTCCCAAAATATCAAGCCCCAAGACCATTTTAGCACTTTATTTTTTATAACCGATAGCCCCTAAGCAACTTCCAGTGTAAAAGTAACTCCAGCGTAAAAGGAAGTGAGTGCGACCTAGTCTATTTTCCACTTAAAAAAAACATTTTCAAACTATTTATTTTAAGCCCGTCAGTTTTTTTTTTTTTTAATACCCCTCTGTTTCTGTCTACAAATTGTTTTTGGCTATAATGTTCAACTTCATTTTGTTTTTGTTAAAGAAACTGTGGAGTTTGTAAACAGATTTCTGATAAAAATATTGGCGTCATATTATTTTTTTCAATTAATTTAAAGACTTCTGCTTCTTGGATTTGTGTACGCTGATCATAAATCATAATGTCTAATCTTAAATGGGATATATTTTAAGACAGTCTTACATTCTCTTTCTCCCAATTCTATTCAAATTTGACATCTCTCCGTACGTCAAAAACAAACAAAAAAACATAAAATTTCTATGTCAAAACGTTTTTATTTGTCATCATTTTCTTGCCTAAAAATATGCAATGGTTCTTTAAATTATGAAAGAACTTTTATTCAAAACTGTACCGACAAATAATATTGGTTCGATTTGATTGCCTTCTTCCAGGTGAACATAATTCAAATACGATTTGCCGATTTAAAAAAATCGATCGTCATAATGTCGACTTTCGAAAAGTCTATTGGTAAAAATACCGACTGATCTTAATCAAGATCAAATATCGTGACAAATCACTGTCGACTTTGGAAAAACAAAAATGTAATCGAGACCACAAATAAATTAACTTTAATGTTAAAGTGTCGTGCAAGACACTATAGTTAAATGCATTCATTTAAGAAATAGAAATATGTTGTGTTGCAAGGACATTTTAAAAGATGACATCTCACGACATTTTTTTGACAGAACAAAACAATATCACTAACTATATTCTAAGCAACAAAAACAAGCTTGAATTACTAATTTCATTGTTAAAGTTTCGTCCTGAACTATAAGGTACACTCAAAACATAACGCTACCTGAAAGCTGCTTAGTCCATCTGTCTCAATTAAATAATCATTTCACCAATAATAAACATGTCACTTGAAATTGTTTAATAAGAAAACATTCTTCCAAACTTTGCCAACAACCCGTAGAGAAACATCTTAATCTTCAAGTTCTGACATTATAAATTTGATAAACAGCATAAGCTGGTTAACTTTAATAATTTGAAGGACTGACTTAAGTATTTCTAATCTAAAAGGCACATCTAAATTACTTGACACTCTTTCCAAAGTTAGGAGGGAAAATTTGAGCCCAAACTTAAGTATATCCATCTTGTAATTACCCAAAGTAATAAAGCCAGTAAATTGCTTAACCTAATAAATTTACCGGATTAAAGCTCGCAGTACTTGAAATAATTATAAAAAAAAAAACCTACGACTCGATGACGTCACACCTCAGTGTTATCCCTAACCTAATCTAATGATGAGCAATCAAGCTCAGTGGCCTTTCGCTCTCGCTCTCGCTCTCACTTTCCCCATCCCAAAAGAGATGACATAAATAATCTAAATCTTAATACGTCATTGCTTGAGGGGAGGAGGAGGGATTAGAGGCACATGCGCTCTCCCAACGATGACGTCAATTTCTAGTTCACTGAAACAAATCCTTCCTGTAGAATTCTATTCCGCGCGGTCGGTCGGTCGGTACTTCTGCATTTAAATTAAAAATTCAAAAATGTTTCATAACGCTTCTGCTGAAGCATATTAACATTGTTCCACTTCGTTGATAACAGAGAACAGAGAAAAAGAAAGTTAAGGACAAATAAAATGAAACGCAATAGAAAATTGAAGAACTGTTGTATCCTGAAAATTTTTAATCCTTAAGCAATTATTGTACTTAAGACAACACAGAGGAGGAGCATTGAATGCTTGCTCAATTGTAAAACAGAAACCGCCGACATAAATGCAAACAAATGCTCAAATGGATTGCAAACAGAAATGTCCTGAATTGAGGAAAAAGGATAACAAAATAAACCAAACTCAAATTGAAGAAATTATTTCAGCTGGATTCTATCTATCTATCTAGCGGAACAGGATGCACGTATTCCCAGACCGATGCGACCCACAGCCACATTATAAAAACGTTAAGTACCAACGATATAGGAACCTTTTGCAAACGTGTCATTTGAACTCGAATTTGTTGGTGTTTTTTTTTTCTATTCGAAGACGGAAGTGGTGTTTCATTTTTCTGAGTTGGAAATGTGGGACAAACCACAAACCGGGCGTGGCGTGAGGTGGTAGCTTTGTTTAAGGATGTTGATAACTATGTTCATATGAACATATATACAATATATAATGTTTAGCGGGCACAATTAAATTTAATTGTTCAGGAAGTGGAAATTCGTTACTTATGTTATGTACAATAAGGTATGCACCAGAAGCAAGAGCCAAGATACTGGTTCAATTAATTAAATGCACTCGACCTGAAAGTGAAATAAGTATTTTGTGTTTTATGAAAAGGTGTAGCAACTAAGGAGGTAATGATTGGGAGGAAGTGGAGATGGATATAAGGTAGAATCAATAATTAAATGTAAACACATATTAGTTAAATGTTGTTTATTCGATGTGAGGGTTTCAGTGTACCCAAACCAGTGTTGGTTTAATTAGCTGAATAATCAAGCAATTATGTAATTGGATTTGCTTAAGTTTTATTAATTTAAGTTATATGTATGTACATAATCTTCGAAACGAAACAGCTCAAGGTGTCAAACAATCCCAGTTCCAGCAGGAGGGGAAATATCAAAAAATTGACTTCGAATAGGAAAAACAAGAACTATACAAATTACACAATATTATGCGTTAGCTAGGTTTCTTTTTCCATTAATTTTATATGTACGAGTATTTCAATCTAAGAAACTTGCCAAAACATTGGTAACTATACATATGTACAGGGTGTTTCAATAAGGACGGTTAGATGTTGAAATAGCTGTGTCGAAGGTATTTTATTTGAAAGGCCCATATTATGTATGGAATATGACACCGTTTAAATGTCAAGCTGAATTTGACTTTAATGGCTGAATAACAAAGACGCGTTCACTCCAGCTCCGCGTATGTGACGTCGAACAAGCTTTACAGAAGCGTTGAGATGAAAGATGAGTACATCAACTAATCGAAAATAATGATTCTAAGGAAACAAATTTTTTTAATTACTCGTATCATATGTCTTGAAATTTAGAATGGATACAGAAAATCTAATTTCAATTATATAAGTTTTTGGGAAAGTGGCTTATACTGCCACGAGATCGTCAGTCAACGAGGAGTTCTATATAGAAACCTACATATGTATGTGCGGATGCTCATGGACATGTACGAGGGAGCAGGGACTAAAGAAAAATTTCCAGCTAACCACTGAAACCCGCTCTTATTGTCAACTGTGTTAGAAACTTACATACCTAGGTGCAAAATCAGAAAAATCTTTTTAACCTGCTGCAAGTTTTTTCAAGTACCATAAAATCTGTGCGTTTTTCTGCATACTTGTTTTAGACTTTTTTTGAAGTAAAACTTCTTAAGGCGCGACTAGGGAGTAACTCTGATTTTTTTCTGACGGAAGTAACGCTCAGTATTCCAATATGGCGGCACCGATGGCTCGCATCAACCATTGTATATATAAACTATAGTACTACCACTAGAGGAGCGCCATCTATCGACGAAGCTCTAGAATACCATGGGAAGCAACAACAACAATTAAAATGGTGGAACGTAAAAAAAATTGTTGTTGTTGCTTCCCATGGTATTCTAGAGTTTAGGTTTTCGTCGATAGATGGAGCACCTCGAGTGGGAATAGTATAGTTAATATATGCAATGCATCAGCTCACCGTGTGAACGAACGAGTGAGATAGTGAGAATATAAATACTAATTATATTCTTACTCATTCGTGCACGTGCTCCTCCATGGCATTTGTGTGTTTTGATCAATGGAGGGATGGGCAAGTGAACAAAAAAATCGATATTTATCGTATTGATATTCTTTAACAGTTTCGATAATTATCGGGTGAAAAAAAATCAATATCACATGATTATTCGTACATCGCACCTCCGGTGTAATATCGACACAATTGCAGTTTTTTCTGAAATTGAGTTAAAAACGCCATAATTTCCAAAATAAAAAAATAGTGTGAACTCTAACTCACTGAATAGTCATAGCTATTTTTAGGACTCTTTAAGTCGATCCTGTAGGCCTATTTTAGGGCGTTTTTGCATTTTGATTAAGCAAGCAAACTTTAAACGTGATTCCTCAACATTTCAGAAAACTGCAATTGTGTCGTTATTACACTGGAGGTGCGACATATTCCCAAAGCATTCAAAATTCGTAAAAAAAAGAATAGACATGAAGGAAATAGTATGTTTTTTTAAGTGTTGCTTTTGCTAAAAATACAAATAACGGACATCTTTTTATAAACGAATTAGTACAACGAAATAACTGGTAAAATTTACGTATCTGATAACACTGTCAGTATTATCAAAATGCGGAACATAAACACTTCTTAAACAAAGAGTTTGGACTTCTTTGCTCGGAAACTGTGTTATGTTTCATCTTGCATTTTATTTTAAGTTAAAATTTAATCATTTTTGTGATAATATGTCATAAACGTCAAAGAAGTTTTACTTCAATCGCGTGTAAAGGTTACACGCCCACACTTTTTTTTAACAATTATTACGTTCATTAAAAAAAAATTAAAACTCTATTTTAATACGCATTTTCTTGGTAATTCTACCCAACGTCAAGAAATTAGCATATGGGATATGGGCAGAAAAAATGGAACAGGCTAGAAACTGGATATCTTAAAAATGAGACAAGATATCATATTCATTTGACCGCACTTACAAAGGCTATTATTTCTTCTAAAAATAAAGATCTAAACAAAGTTTCTCTCGTTAGTACATAGTAGGTACATACTAACATCACAATTACCGTTAACGTGAGTCAGGGTACACCAAAGTAAGCCTTTTCTTAAATCCCCAAAAAATGATATACAAATTGGAGATAGGCCTTTACTGTTTAACGATTTCTTACTTAAAATGTACTCAAGAATCATCATCTAAAATATTGCCTATGAATAAGGGGACACCCTGTATAAATTCACACCCTTTTCTGATTGAATGCTTAAAACATTGAAATCAATCACACACAAAGGATGAGGGTACTATAAGGCAAGTTATGCATTCGTCGAAAAAAAAAGTTTTGAGATAACAATCAAACATGACATTACGATGATAGCGAAGACGAAAAAAGATGGTCTAAAAATTCTGTCCGTCTGTATGTCTGTCTGTCTGTCTGTCTGTCCGTCTGTCTGTCTGTCCGTCTGTCTGTCTGTCTGTATGTATAGACACCTACAGCCCAAACGGGTGGGCCGAATTACTTCAAACTTGGTATATAGACTTTTTTAGGTATTGTACAGAGGGGAAATTGAAATTTTTTTTTTAGCTCAAAAAATAACGGTACCTGCCATACAACCGTTACGTTAAAGCTTATTTTTCTCAAAAACGGCTCTAACGATTTCGATTTAAAAAAATCAGTGTTGGTTTTTAGGTACGACCAATCATATGGCTGAAAAAAAAATTTTTAAAAATGGCTAAGAATGGTACTTTCCATAGGACCGTTTTTTTTGCTTTCGGCTAACTCGAAAACGACTCAACCGATTCTTTCGAAATTTCACACACATATAGCTGTAGGTAGCTCAATTTGTCTTGCGTACCAATATTTTTGAAAAATATTTTTTTGTATTTTTAAAAGCATTTTTTTTTTTTAAATTTAAAATATTAGTATTTTGAAAACTGCTTATTAAATTTTTTTCTAAAAACTTTATAGAAATGTATTTGCTGAATACCTATAAACTGGCGTTTTTGAATTTTTTTTAAAAAAAATTTTCAAAAAGTTTTTCAAAAAAAACTTTTTTTCTCAAAAACCGCTCCACAGATTTTTATAAATTTATTCTCATAAATTCAAATTTATCCAAGAAATAAAATGGCGTACTTTTTTTTCAGCTCAAATTAGTTTAAGTAGGTATTTATTTAAGAATTTTGAAAAAATTATTTTTATCAAAATCTTAAACCCTTAGACCACTGTCACACATTAGAGCAAGTTCGTGCGACCCAGTCGTGCATTTTATTTATTTTTGCTCTAGGTCCAAAAATAACGGCACCTGCCATACAATCTTGAAGACAAAAATTGATTTTCTCAAAAACGGCTCTAACGATTTTGATAAAACTTTCAGAATGCTATTTTTGCAAGAAAATCTATCTTTTGGTTTGAAATTTTTTTTTCAAAATTTGTCTAATAACGGTACCTCTCATAGAACCAATATTTTCAAATCAAATTTTCTCGTAAACAATACATTCGATTTCAATAAAATTTTGGCCACAGGAAGTCATTCATAATTTTATTAATATGGCATTTCAAAATTTTCAAAACCTTTTTTCTTTTGATTTTTTATAATTTTTTCAAAAAAAATTTTAGTTTTCGAAATATGTTGGAAACGGGTACATTGATATTTTTTTAAATTATTTTTCAAATGTAAACTACAGATTGCCATATATTTGCATACTCAAATAAATTTCAAAATATTTTTTGAAAAAGTTTTTCAAAAATAACCTTTAAAAAAAAAAACTGGTCCAACGATTTTCAATATTTTTCTTTCCTAGATTGACGTATAGCTTTGAAATTTTATTGCATACTTAGTTTTTCCGAGAAAACTCTTAAACTAATTTAAAAAATAAAAGAATTTTCGAAATTATTTAATTTTTTTTAATATCCATATATGCAGCCACTACGCAATTGCTTATCATAAGAGCAAGTTCGTGCGACCCAGTCGTGCATTTTATTAATTCACAAATTGAACCATATGGACATCACGATCAACATTCTGCATGAACGATTTAAGGATCTCTCGCTTATCCAGCGCTCAAATTCAGAAAGATCCAAGTATACGCGGAAGAGTCGTTGCAAATTGAACCACCAAGTCACATAACCCTTTCATGGGCCTTTCAAATAAGAAATTTGTGAACACAAACAGCTTGTTTAATTCTATTTCAACATCTACCCGCTCTTATTGAAAAGCCAACAAAGTCCAATATTCCAACCAGATTCTGGAACAACTCACAGTGCGCATTTAACTGTTGTGTACTGTTCGCCTGCACGATGGTTAGACGGTATGAATGTACTACAGACAACGGTTACCTAAAGCCTGTAACCGGCTAGAGATATAGGCACGGCACTTTCATGCTCCAAAAGAGTATAATGGTTTTTTTTTCTTAATTAAAATAAGTAACACAAATTGAATATAGTATATACTTAATTTGTTCCCAAGAAAAAAAAATTTAATGAACAATTAAATTTCAAAAATTCAAGCCTTCTCAAGACATATGTCAGTCATAAGAGCATGTTTATGTGACCCAGTAGTTAACTTTTTTTTATACAAAAAATTTATTCTAAAATACCTAAATAAAAGCATTAAGAACATTAATAATGATAGCATACAAATTTTTCGTAAGCTTCCCTTAAAAAATAAAGGTCAATTTATCCTTGTAGGGAACCAAAACACACATACACATACATACTTGTTTGCACTGAAGTTTTTAAGCTTAATAATGGTTCAAAATAATTTATGTTCGTGAAAAAAAAGTTGCAAATTGCGATAAACTTCATAAAATATGTATAGGCACTTACATCGTACATAAAAAGGAACAAAAAAGGGAAGGTTTATTCTTACACTTCATTAACCTCTCTTCGTGTGGCTATGTTAACCATCCCAAGCATTTTCCTTTTTTTTTATTTTGTACATCCTGATCATATATAATGACTGATGGTGACTATAGCCTTTATTTTATACTTTCATTAGATACTTTTGTTATGAGATGCCTCCATGTCCCTATACTCTAGTTTTTCGTCAGAAAGGACAAACAATGGAAGAGCCAAAAATGATTAGTGAACTTGTATTTGATTTCCTTATTGCTGCTCGTTGTGTGTAAGGATAAGGATTTTTTGATGGCGCCAGATTTATGAATCAAGCCAATGACCACCCACAATGACCTTTAGCCTTTTTTTTTTGTAGACCTCATTTGTCATTTGAGATATGTCAATGTCATAAACAATGACAATATTATTTCAGTTTTTTTTTTTTCTACACATAAAAGATGGGGAAATGTGGTATGAACGGCAAGTAGAGTCAATTATCGACGACATAAATAGATTTATATGCGATGATGACAGTAAGTTGACAAAGTGCACACAATACTCGTCATAATGGTTGATATTAAACATCATAAGTGGTGTATTGTGTTGAGAGAGTTACAAAATAATAATATAAATGTATCATATTACTTATTTTTTTTATTTTTGAAAGGCACATATTATTTGTGTTGTAACATCTAATACTTACTAAGAAAAATATTGGTAAATATTATGTATACATGTAACGAGGACACACAAATGGCAATTGCTAATGCTCGTGGAGCGTTTTTGATGCCTAAAAATGGTCAAATATCAGAAGAACAATATTTTGCAGAGGCTTAATATCTTCCGCTTTGCAACTTGCAATACCTTCCGCACCAAATAACACAAGCCTGCAGGTTTAACTGTGTGGGATACAGATTTTAATACGACGACGTCTGACTGCATTCAACGATTTCCATATTTCGATCCTGGTGGCAGTTAACCCACACACAACAAAAATATATATATTTTTTACTTGCGATTATAGGTACTATAAGGCAAGTTATGCATTCGTCGAAAAAAAAAGTTTTGAGATAACAATCAAACATGACATTACGATGATAGCGAAGACGAAAAAATATGGTCTAAAAATTCTGTCCGTCTGTATGTCTGTCTGTCTGTCTGTCTGTCTGTATGTATAGACACCTACAGCCCAAACGGGTGGGCCGAATTGCTTCAAACTTGGTATATAGACTTTTTTAGGTATTGTACAGAGGGAAAATTGAAATTTTTTTTTTTAGCTCAAAAAATAACGGTACCTGCCATACAACCGTTATTTTAAAGCTTATTTTTCTCAAAAACAGCTCTAACGATTTTTAATTAAAAAAATCAGTGTTGCTTTTTAGGTACGACCAATCATATGGCTGAAAAAAAAGTTTTAAAAAATGGCTAAGAACGGTACTTTCCATAGGACCGTTTTTTTTGCTTTCGACTATCTCGAAAACCAAACCGATTCTTTCGAAATTTCACACACATATAGCTGTAGGTAGTTCAATTTGTATTGCATACCAATATTTTTGAAAAATATTTTTTTGTAATTTTAAAAGCATTTTTTAAAAAAAAATTTAATAAATTAATATTTTGAAAACTGCTTATTAAATTTTTTTCTAAAATTTTTAAATAAATGTATTTGCTGAATAACTATGAACTGGAGTTTTTGGATTTTTTTTGAAATTTTTTTTCAAAAAGTTTTGCAAAAAAAACTTTTTTTCTCAAAAACTGCTCCACAGATTTTTATAAATTTATTCTCATAAATTCAAATTTATCCTAGAAATAAAATGGTGTACTTTTTTTCAGCTCATTTTAGTTTAAGTATTTATTTAAGAATTTTGAAAATTTTATTTTTATCAAAATCTAAAGCCCCTAAACCACTGTCACTCATTAGAGCAAGTTCGTGCGACCCAGTCGTGCATTTTATTTTCATTTACTTCCATTTCTGTGGACACCTGTGAACTATAAAATTAGAGTGTCAGTTTGGGAGCATTGCAATGTAATTTTTCAGTGACAATTCTGCCGGAGGACCTATTAAATGAGTGTTACTGCTAGAAATTTTTAAAATTTAATGTTGGAGTTGTTTTTGTTTCCCTGAGTAGTTGGCCAAATATTCTACTCACTCTTGCAATTTAATATTTTTGATAATCATTCAAGACTCAAACCATTCTGTTTCCAACGGTACAGTTATGACCAAAATTACACTTTAAAGACCGGTTAATTTAAATACTCAATTTAATCTTAATTCACATTAATAGTTTTAATGTGAAAGTTTGGATATTTGAGTTTTTTTTCCTCTACCACCCCTCAAGGATTGAATGGATTAATAAATGCGAGTCTTAAGGCGTAGTCACTAGGGTTCATAGTAGAAACGCTCTACCTTACGCCAGAGACAAAAGAAATATACAGATGTAGAATAGTAGAACAAAAGCATGTTTTAAAAAAAATTCAAAGCTAGCATACCAAAATCGAAAGCTAGCATACCTCATACTCAAACATGTCCGAGAAATTGGCATCCTTCGAAAAAATTAAACATACCATTACCATACCATACCTTCATAGCAAAAAACCAGTTCCTAGTCCTAGTCCTACAAATACGAACCACGACACGGTGGAGTGGTGGAACTGGAACCACGAAAAAATTTCAATCAACCCTCAAATCCTCAAGCTCAAACAGTAGTTGAGTTGTGTTTTTGTGTTTCCTTAATCGTGGTTTCAGTTCCACTACTCCACCCTCCACCGTATGGAGGTATGGTATGGTAATGGTATGTTTAATTTTTTCGAAGGATGTCAATTTCTCGGACATGTTTGAGTATAAGGTATGCTAGCTTTCCTGCGGCCTGCGGCTGCGGCTGGTTGCTACGTTAGAAAAATTAAGTTTGAAGATCTTATTAAACTTGTGTGATCATACCACCAACGAAAAATAGTGTAACTGGTGCCATCTACACTAAAGAAGTGAACTAAACTCGACGTAGCCCATATTCTACATCTGTATATTTCTTTTGTCTGTGGTGGTGACAAAATTGTCAAAAATGGTAGGTGGTTGGTTGTAGGTTGGGAGGGTGGTAACTGGTGGGGGGTTGGGTTGAGTTGCGGGGTGATTTGTCAAAAATGGCGGGTGGTTGGTTGGTGGTGGTAGATTGTTTTGGTGGGGGTGGGTGAGATAAAATGTACAAACATGGTGGGTGGTTGGTTGGGAGTTGGCGGTTGGGGTTGAGGATTGGTTGGGGGAGGGAAATATTGACAAAAATGGTGGTTGGTTGGTTGTAGGTGGGGTGGGTGGTTACTGCTTGGGGGATTTGGTGTGTGTGTGGGGGGTGTTGTTGAGGAAAAAATGAAAAAAAAACGTGGATGTTTGGTTGGTGGTTGCTGATGGGCTGGGGTGGTGGGGGGACTTTTTTTTGGAGAGGGGAGGGGGGAATCGACAAAAATGGTAGGTGATTGGTTGGTGGTTGCAGATGGATTGGGTGGATACTGGTGGTGTATATTTGGTGTGCAGGGGGAGTGAGGAAAAAATTGTCAAAAATAGTGGATGGTTGGTTGGTAGCTGTAGGTGGGCTGGGTGTATGGCGGTGGTGGGGGGATTTTATGGGTGGGTTGAGGTAAATTTTGTCCCTATTTATAAACAAAATCTCTAATAATTGTTATTATAATAAAATAACAAGATTTATTTAACGAAACACTAAATTAATAATTTTATTTCACTCCATATTTTCTTTGATGGTTTTGAAAAATTATGAATTTTAATGTAAACTTGAATGTTTCACATCTGATGGGCGTCCCGTGACGGCAAATTTTTTTTTTAGACATGCCTTGCTTCTCATATAGTCAGTTTTGTGTTTTTTGGTCAAGAGCACAAAACTTTCGCTAACTGGTGGAAGAAAATAAATCCTACAATGTTGTTCCAGAATAAAAAAAAAAAACATCAAATATTTTTAGTAGGAACCTATACTGACACACTATGGCACTGACGTGATTGCCTCCAGATGCTAGTGTATGTGAGTTTGTTTGCTTGTGACGCCTTAAAGCCTTAGCCGCTGGACCGATTCGTATGAAATTTTGTAGTTACACATATTTACAGGGATGCAAAAATGGATATAGCGTGCCTTTTTTGCCAAAAAATACTGTTCCCGAGGCGCCGAAGGAAATAATAGCTGTAGCAACCCTCGGGTACTTGCTAGCAACATAACTAAAAATGAAAGTGTCTGAACATATATCGGATCAATGAAACTAGAATTAATCTGAAACTGGCCAGGTTGTTCAAATAGTAGCTTCGACTGTTTGCAAAAACTACAAAATGTGTATATTTGCTCTTTGGGGTGAATTCTTGTGTCGTGTAAAAAAATCAAAACTTTAATCCAATCTAACATTACGTTGACATAAGTAAGCTCGAAAAAGAAATTTGTTTTAGACGCAATCAAGTAAAATCAAAAAGATTAACAGGCCTGAGGATCACTTTAACCATATCAAATGAAACCACATTTTTGTGGATATTTAATTTTTCCCTACTTCACATTCAAATCCATTGGTTCTCTTTTATTTAGTATTCTTCTGCGGTATGAGGAAGTGACAAAAATCCTTCAAGAGTATATCGTGTCATGAACAACGTGCATCTTTGATAGCCGTTCGGTTCGGACGTGAATGTAAATTGCAGCTCCCTCCCATTCCTACCAAATATGAAAGCAAAACAGATTTCATAACTTCATTCGTGTTTTGTGGACTCTTGTGTCGGTCAAATGTCAGTAGTTTCTTTAAACTGCCACCCCTTTGAATTTAAATGTGACACTTTGAGATTGTTTCTCTCCAAACAGTAACTAGGTACTGCATTTTGCTAAAAAGCTTGCTATGGTCTAAAATAAAATCGATTCCTGATTGAACTAACTTTTTCATTAATTAATTGATGCTCCTTCCCCCGAATCCAGACAAATAGCATCCTTTTAGCTGCGATTGCTGTTCACATCAGACATCACAGTTGAATACGCAATAAATTGCAAAAAAGATACTCTTTTTTTGTCGACACACGACAGGGTTGGTGACCCTTTCCTTTTGGATTCTGATGCTTAATGTTAAGCTCATTTATATTCAAGCACATCCGAATCACATTTTCAACCAGAGTTCCCACAACCGTACCGCGTGGTGTTGCAAATATTGTGCCATCAGCACAGATAAAAATCTGAAAAGGAAAATCGAAAAACACTCCCTCCACCACCGCCCCCCTCGAATCGAAGCCTCATGACGGAAATCCCAAATGTAAATCAGCGAAAACGTTGGGCATAAACCTTCTCTACGCTTGCCGTGGCAAAACAGAGTGCCATGACGTCAATAAAATATACCACAGGAATAAATGACAGCCAATTGAAAAGGGAATGTTGTAGAAAAAAAAAAAATAATTCTTGATCCTTCAATATGAAATTCTAAAACCGCCTTCAAAAAGCACGTGCTTATCCGCATGCGAATGATTTATGGAGTTGAAATGTCATCGCAAACGTATGTGAAACGTTTATTCTTCAAGATAAAACCCATGAATGGACAGGAGCAGAAGGACGAAAAAGGATATTATGATATCGGGATATCAATTTTGTTCACGTACATATATACATATGTACATATGTACATATATGTAATTTCTTTTTGAGATAGTTGAAGTTTTGAGATATGTACCTATCCTCGCATCATCGCATACGTTTTTGCAATAGCCGTTTGAACAGATACGTTTACATGGATACCCATACCCAATTGAAGGTGTATCCATTTCGAACTCGTTATCCCTTTTCTTGATATTTCTCTGTACTTAACAGATATTTGCCAAATAGAAAGAGATAGTTCGCAGTAGTCTGAATTTTGTGTGCACTTCGGATACTGTTAGTCGAACGGAAATCGTATAAGTGATTCATTCACTTTAGCTATAGGAATACTCGTATAAGGAGCTGATTGATATCTGATGAAAGTCTTAACTCTCCTTCTGTATTATAATATAATATCCTGCAGATGTAAGTCTGAAATTTGATTTTATAAAACTACGTATACCTAACCTACCTATTGGATTTCACTCAGGAATTCCGCCAACGTACATTTTTGCAACGAGAAAAGTTGTATCTTGTACGTTAACAGATACCTACACCCTACATGTACATTTGTATATTTAATATGAAAAAAATGATCCTGATACGGGAGGCAGGATTCAACACGAATGGACTTTCATTTGAAGCTAAGATGGTATTACGATGCGAGTATTACTTTAATATTGTAAAAGTATAAATTCTTGGATTTATTTGAGTTCTTTTCAAGATACTTCCCATCACCCACCACACTGCAAAGGCACACGCACAAATACCTAAAGAAGTTCGTTATATATTACAAAATACTTTCAAAGAGTTTTTTCAAAAAGGAGATCCTTTGAGGCTGAAAATAAGTTTCCTTGCTCTCTTCGAATCGATACAAGTGCATTAATATTCAAATCGGATTGGAACAAGCACAGGTGTGCATGTTTTAATAAACACCCACGACCCAGGCAGTGTTTGTTGAGTATGGTTGTGGTGTGTTGAGTTATAAATGAACGAAAAGTTCATTGGTAAGAAATTTAATACAGAACATATGCATTCAGGATATCAGAGATATGTTTAATCAGAGCGAGTTGTACTTTGTTCTTAACTTTGATACATATTTAAGTTCATTATTTTTACATACATTTTAAATCAGATAACGCTTTATAACATTTTGAAATATGGTTTGCGTTGTTATGAGTTTAGACGACAGTAATTTTTCGACGATGATAACTGTTTCATGATGATGGTATCCAGATTTTGGAATCAACAATCACTGACATCTTTATAATCCCAGGATCTATGAATGGTCTCCCTTAGATCTCCAAGTATTTAAGACTTACAGGATCTAAGAGTAAAACAAAAAAGGTTGTTGTGCTACTTCCTGCAGTGTACTTGACTTTTTCAAAGAAATCGGGAAGCCATTTTACAATTTGCATTTTGCGTAACGTTCTTCCAGGGCCGTCGAGAGGAATTCCGGGCCCGGCACGGACAAATCCCGGGCCCCTCATATATACTCTTTTTACTTGCGATTATAGGTACTATAAGGCAAGTTATGCATTCGTCGAAAAAAAAAGTTTTGAGATAACAATCAAACATGACATTACGATGATAGCGAAGACGAAAAAAGATGGTCTAAAAATTCTGTCCGTCTGTATGTCTGTCTGTCTGTATGTATAGAGACCTACAGCCCAAACAGGTGGGCCGAATTGCTTCAAACTTGGTATATAGACTTTTTTAGGTATTGTACAGAGGGGAAATTGAAATTTTTTTTTTTAGCTCAAAAAATAACGGTACCTGCCATACAACCGTTACGTTAAAGCTTATTTTTCTCAAAAACGGCTCTAACGATTTCGATTTGAAAAAATCAGTGTTGGTTTTTAGGTACGACCAATCATATGGCTGAAAAAAAATTTTTTAAAAATGGCTAAGAACGGTACTTTCCATAGGACCGTTTTTTTTGCTTTCGACTAACTCGAAAACGACTCAACCGATTATTTCGAAATTTCACACACATATAGCTGTAGGTAGCTCAATTTGTATTGCATAGCAATATTTTTGAAAAATATTTTTTTGTATTTTTAAAAGCATTTTTTAAAAAAAAATTTAAAAAATTAATATTTTGAAAACTGCTTATTAAATTTTTTTCTAAAAATTTTAAATAAATGTATTTGCTTAATACCTATAAACTGGCGTTTTTGAATTTTTTTTAAAAAAAATTTTTAAAAAGTTTTTCAAAAAAAACTTTTTTTCTCAAAAACCGCTCCACAGATTTTTATAAATTTATTCTCATAAATTTAAATTTATCCAAGAAATAAAATGGCGTACTTTTTTTTCAGCTCAAATTAGTTTAAGAATTTATTTAAGAATTTTGAAAAATTTATTTTTATCAAAATCTCAAACCCTTAGACCACTGTCACGCATTAGAGCAAGTTCGTGCGACCCAGTCGTGCATTTTATTTTTATTACATGCCTACTCCTGCTACGGCCAAATACCTATTGCTAATAGCATGGCACTAGTTACAATGAGAAGAAAGGATGAAATATTTTTTGTTAGCACAGTGGACCGAAAAAAAGTGTCCATTATCTGATCATTCCCACGGGTTTCGTCCAGTTGAAACGGGGGATGTAAAGAAAATAATTCGGCATACGAGTAGATCGGTTCGAATCCACATCTATAGAAGTTATCAATCAAGCTCTGCATTCAGTGCGTTATCGCCAACCGCATGCTTGTAAGTGAACGAAAAACACGTTCGTTTAGTTATTAAAAAATTATTTTGAGAATAAAACAGATTTTATTAATAATATTTAAAATTTTTCTTTATTTTAAAAGCTATGTATTGTAAACCGTTTTCATTTCAACTTTTGCATTCTTTTTTTTAAATTCAAAATATTATCACAATATTGCCTTTAGAGTTGGTTTGTATTCGACGAAATATTTCCTTATTGAATAGGAGCTTTCCTAGATTTCTGAGCAGCAAAACTACTTATGAGTATATTTACATCGAAATTCAATTACTTTGCCAAAGGTTCTTCTATGCATGGTGTAGCAAGTCCCGAAACACGATCTTGCTATGAGCACGAGCGATGAAAATTTTTTACTCTGGCAAGGACGCTAAAGGAACGTTCGACACTAGCTACGGTGACAGGTATGTTGCAAAACACACGCAGAGCAACACAAACATTTGCGAAAATCGTCTCCAAGTTCTCGGAAAAAATTGCATTCAGCAAACTCAATGGCTTCATAAATGTGTTTCGGATGAATTAATTCTTCCTCCAATTCTTGAGATACATGCGATTTGTACTTTTGAATAAAGCTTGTAGCAGAAATTCGAATCTCAGTTTCGTCCAGTGTTGAAAACTGCTATAAAAGTGAAAAGGTTGAATTCAAATTCCTCATGGTATAGAACCGACGAGAAATTCCAGATATAATAGAATCAACTATGACGTAAAAGGTGTTTCTCTTGAAGTTTGTTTCTTCGTCTGTATCAGTTTGTTCTTCACCTTGATTTTCTCCGAAATGTCTCTTTAATTGTCTTTTTCGGGTCGATGTGAACGATTCTGAAATATCTCCCAATCCAGCCGCAACGTCTTTGCAAAGCTGCAAATCGGAAATCAAACTATCGAGGTTTCTAATTTCAACGTCAATAGCGATACGGTGGCTTGAAGAATGATGCTTCTTTCATTTATAGCGCTCAAAACCTTGCACCAGATTGAAGACATCAGGACACATTCAAATTTGTGCATTTATTTTAATACGCCATGTACATCTCTTCTAGCTTCAGCAGTTAAAGTGAGATCACTTAATCCTTCTAGTCATTCTCTTAGTTTATTGAGATGATTTGCAAATGGTTTCACTGCTTCAATTCTAGCTGACCATCTTGTGTCGGACAGTTTGTGAAGGAATCCCGGCACATTTTCCTTAAGAATTTTCCAACGTTGTGCACTGCTGCTTAACAAGTTGAAACACTTTTGAACAACTCCGAAAAATGTGATTGCCTCAGTACAACATTCCGCGGAATCTACACGTTTATAACTCACTTCATCAAACAAACAGAAATTAAATAGATATGAAGAAAAATTCGAATAAAAAAAAATATATATTGTGTTTTTCGAAATTCCGGGCCCCTTATTAAGACTGATGTTGATACAAAATTTCAAAATTTACTTTAAATTACAAAATTGTTTGTGCTCACTAATATAAAAACTAAGAGATTTTCTATCATTTTCTTTAAATCGCCGGAGTCGGTCGATTTGTCTCAAGATATTAAAAAAAAAAAAACATGTCAACATTATTCAGGGGCCCAAATCCGCAAGCGTGAGTTTTTCTTAAAAGATAACGTTCACATAGGGCCCCGATTTTGAAAGCGTGATTGATTTTTCAAGTTTCCGAGCCGCTAGAAAATCACGAGAATATATTAATGCTTGCGGATCAGGGCCCCAAGATGCATGAAAAATCTATCTCAAATAAAAAAATTACAAACAGAAATTACAATTCAACTTTTTGTTTCAAATTTCGGGCCCCTTGAAAATCACGGGAATATGTTAATGGTTGATGAGGAACTGGGCCACAGTTGGTATGAAAAATCTATGTGAAAAAATTACGATTACGCGTATGGCTTCAAATTTCGGGGCCCCTTAAAAATCCCGGGCCCAAGGGGATTCCCCCCTTACCACCCCCTCTCGACGGCCCTGCGTTCTTCTTTTCAAGGATTTATAGGAGTTTTAGTGACGCCTTGGGTCTCACTAAGAATACTAATTCTATCGCAAAAGAAGAAAATTTTGTGTTGATAGCTGGCCTTGTCAATTTACATATATATTTATACACTAAGAATTAAGCACTGTATTTGATACAATATTTATTAACTAGTTTCATAATTTAAACAATTTTATGTCTCATAAAATTTAGATGACATTTGAGTAAATCAACTAATCGAAAATAATAATTCTAAGGAAACAAATATTTTTTTGAAATATCTTATAGTACTTTTGATTGGAGGAAAAGAAGCATGCGGATGTGTTCTGAAACCGTTCTATTGGTAAGTAAATGACACTTCTGACGATTCTGATAAGAGAAATGTGCTCTGGATTTGAAGTCAGAATCCACTTAAGAAGCACAAATACAAATATCACCAAAAAATCAAAACCAAATTCCAAATGTCACCCATAGAATATTCATTGGTTAAGGTCTGCATACATCAATGCCAAAATATTTGGTAATGTCGATGTCGACACTTGTCACATAGATTTAGATTTATTTATTTGCTATAATTTACTTAGTAAGATACAATATCTTATAAATTAGAGTAAACATCAGTACCTTAGTATTGAATAATAAAGTGCAAGACTGGGTCGAACGAACTTGCTCTAGTATTTGACAGTGGTCCTGGGGTTTGAGATTTTAGAAAAAAGCAGGGAAATAATTATATGAAACTAGCTGTCCCGGCAGACGTTGCTCTGCAGATAGTTTGTTTTAAATACGCCAGAGTGTATTATACTAACAAAAAATCAATAGAATACCTGTTTATAACAGCTTGTTAAAAAAAGCATCACTCAAGCATTGAAGTACACGTTAAACCTATCAACAACAATAAAATGTTTTAAAACCGGATACAACCTTTTTTCTTTTAGCCCAGTTCATCAAAAATTGTGGGTGTTTGGTTGGGTCGTTGCGGTGGTGGTTTGGAGGTTGAGGGTTGGTTATCATGCAAAATTATCGTCCGTAAACCGACTTTACAGACAACCATGTTTTTTTTCTTTTAGCCCATTTCACTATATAAAGCTATGCCTTGCAAAAAATATTTAGCTTACGGACGCAGTTTCTGCAAGGTTTGGAGAAAATCACCTACGATCTAAAATTACTAAGTAATTGCAACGACATGTTAACTTTAATTATCTAAAAAGAATAGTGGTTAAACTTGAGAACATTACGTCATAGAGTTAAAATCTGCAGGATCACTTCTTTTTCAAAATTACCGCATCTATAAAATCTATGTATGTGCAATGTGCATGTATCATTGGCACATTTTCAAACAATACTTTTACTTTGAAAAATTAAAAAAATACCATATTTGTTTATTTAAAAAAAAGTGCTCATACGCCATACACCCAAAAAGCGAAAGAAATTTTGTTTAGTAAATCTACTGATGAAGTCGGATACTAACCAGCGAACTTCGACCCGCCTCCCACCTTGAATTAAATTTTCCGTTCAAAATTTGTTTACCTGGTTTAATACGAATAAAAAAAAAACATACAAATCGGATAATATTCAGCCGAGTTATCCTTCTCGATATGCGTTTCAAAACCATATAAAAAAAGCATGAACTTGCTGACGAAAAATGGTTTACATTTTATTATTTTTTCAATGTTTGTATCAATTTCTTGAATATCATCATTAATTTTATCTTTAGTTGTTATTTCAATTTTCAATTCTTCCTCGAAATAATCATCAGAAGCTTCATGTTATCCGCTTCATCAATTGGTTTTGGTGTGCTGCTCTGTTGTTGACCTAAATTTTTGAATCAACAAAAAAAATTATATTACTTTAAATTTGAACTGCCCTTACCACTTTTTATTATGATCGTCTAATTGAATTGTTTGTTTTTTTTGCAGGGTTCATCTGGAAATAAAAAACAATTTAGTTTAAATTTAAATTAAATTTTACTTGTATGTACATACCTTCAAAATTTGTAAAATTCAACGATTATCAATTTCGATATTTTGTTGATTTACTTTTACAACTGTTGATCTTCAGATCTTCTTCCATCTTTCACCATCTACCATCTTCTACCATCTACCATCTTTCAACATCTACCATATTCTACCATCTACCGTCTTCTACCATCTATTCCCATCCACCAGCATTTACAATTAACCATCTTCTACCAACTACCATCTTCAACTGCTAACTATCTTCTACCATCTTTCACCATCTTTCACCATCTACCATCTTCTACCATCTACCGTCTTCTATCATTTACCACCTTCTTCCAGCAACCATCATCTTCCATCTACCATATTCTACCGTCTACCATCTTCTACCGTCTACCATCTTCGAAGTAAATATTTTTGGAATACCTACATATGCGTATGTATGTATGTAGTACTTCATATATGTAAATGAAATCTATAGCGTTCACAAATTTAAAATACTTTTTTTTTTAAACTCAAAAAAACTTTGTTTGAAAAATTTAAGATTTTAAATTATTTCGTCTATAAAAAGGCTCCTATATTAAAATTTTTATCGAAATCCGTCAAGTGGTTAACGAGAAAATCTGATTTAAGAAACAGGTCCTATATGGGAGGTTATAAGACTTTTTCTGAAAAATCTATTCCAACCAAAACATACAATTTACAAAGAAAACCCCACTCAGCAAGTTCTATCAAAATCGCAGGAGCCGTTTTTGAGAAAAATCAATTTTCCCCTAAAAATCGTATGGCCGGTACCGTTAGTTTTAGAGTTAGAATGCTAATTCCAAAATCCCCTCTGTAGGACGTCATAATAATACTATGTACCAAGTTTGACACAAATCGGTACAGCCGTTTAGGCTGTAGAAGCCGATACAGATGGACGGACAGACAGACAGACATAATTGTCGGACTCACTTTTTTATGCTTCTCTATCATCGTAATGTTATGTTTGATTGTCCAATGCATAACTTGCCTTATAGTACCTATAATCGCAAGTAAAAATCGGATGATATAAGAGTCGGAAGTCAGCAACGAAGTTGAGCGAGTGGTTTTTAATATAAGGAACCAGTAAAAATACCTTAATACCCTGGATCAAGCCGAGCACACAACTTTGACATTGGCAAAACTTGTGTAACTGATGCGTGCGAATACTACATTGTGTAAAAATTGAGCAGAATTTCGCTTGTTCCATTGGATTTTAGAATGAGAAGCTCCCCGGGTAAAACCAATGGAAAGTGCTATTATTTTATGAATTCAGAATGGATACAGAAAATCTAATTTCAATTATAGAAGTTTTTGAAAAATGGCTTATATGTACTCCATTTTTAGCATGTGAGGAGTTTGACAAAGTGGATTTAAATCGGCCGGTGGCGTTGGTGGGTTCGGGAGTTAAATCTCAGAAGAGATAAAGAAGGATTTTTCGCCCAAATTTTCGAAGCGTTGAAGGAAAAAGATCCCAGAACATTTTTTTTTTAAATAACGAGGATGTCTCCACAACCTTTTGAATCGCTCCCGCAAGGCTTTTCCTTGCGCTTATGTAAGTAGGTATATTACCTCCTTTCTCTGTTCAAAAAGAATGCACATTGTTTTCAAAATTTTAATTGAGGTTTAACAAATGAAAACAAATTTAATTTCATTACCTTGATTTTTTCTTGCAACAAACCCAGAACACAATAATTCAAATTTATATTTTGATTTAGCCATAACCACAGACCATATACAGACCGCCAACTCGTACTCCTCTTGCCTGAAACACCCTCGAAATATTTTGTCCAGTCTGTGAATACGTGTACATCTCTCTCTGTGCATTTTGTAATGGCAACTGTACCTGCGTATGCCACTTATTTTTTAGGTGTGTTTGATAAATGGGTTTTAAAGCAAGGGAGAGCGTCACACTCTCAAAATAAATGTCATATCAGCTGATTTTTAGCTTGGTGGCAAAAAGAGAGACCATATGGTGAGTTGGCGGTCTGTATCTTCTTGGTCCGTGGCCATAACAGTAACTTGAAACGTCAAGCGCGCGCAAATGTTCAAATATTTCGACTTTTGCTTCACCTTATGCTACGTGGTTTGTGTACTTACTTTTTGATGCTAAAACGTAACATTAAAACTCAACGCCTCATTGTGAGCACACGAAATCCTATGTCTGAACTTTTGCGTTCTGTCAAAGCGAAGCAGGCATAGGAATTAGACAGTTCTTTGGAATTAGATTATTTAGGATCTTTGAATCAGGGGCATTAGATGTCAAATGATCACTCATTTTGATAAACAAATTTTTTTATCTTTCTACGTGCTATTCAATAATGTTTAGTAGTAACTACTAAGTAGTTTCAACGTCGATTTGGCATCAGTAACTGAATAATAAACATTAAATTTGACAAATAATCTCACCAAAAGAACATAAAAGATTTCTTTTTTTGATTTGATAAATCTTTCATAATTGTTCATATTGACGGCTCATTAGTTTAGTTTGAACTTAGAATCTAGTTTCCCAGGCACCTCCTATATTCTCCATTGCATAGGTAGCTGCATCTCCCCCTTTCTTGCAAACACTATACAAACTCAATTTTGACCGAATATATCCCTATTGAATGCAACCTTCGAAAGCGTGGAATATTTCAATTTGAAACATTTTGAGTGTATTTTTTATTTTATTAAAATAGTTTATAAAAAAAATGTTCTATTATTGTAAAGTTCAGTTATAAAAGCACTCCAAAAAAATTGAGAAATGCGAGCCTTTTGTTTTGGACAATGGCCTCTGTAGTTGGGGATGAAATTAAAATTAAATTATTGTGTAAATGAAATAAAACGACAAGGACACGAGCTTTTGCCAAGATACAAATAAACAGTAGTGTTTGTTTGTTTTAAGGTTATGATTCGATTTTCTGCAGTAAATAATTAAATAATGTTTCTACAGCTCCAGTGTCTGTCATAGAAGTGCTGGATTTATATTTATAAAATCTCTGTTGAAAATGTATAGTTTGACGTAAAACAGCTTTCTGATGAACAAGCAGACCGAAGAGTGGTATGGCGATTTTGGGATTATCTTTCATTATAATGTCATGTTCGATTAAAACATCGAATTTTCGCTGTGCTGAGTAAAGTCTATTTAGCTGCCAAGGAATTTGTAAAGTTTTTTTTGACGTGATAACGTCTAATAAATCGGTTTGGAATATATGGGCAGCACGCACGAAAAAATGTCACAGTCACAGTCACACTGACGTTACTTAGCTGCTTTGATAGCCTAGAAAGTCGTTAAAGTGGGAGTGGAGGGTGTTGGGTGCTTGGTTGGTTGTGGTCGGAGTGTGTTGGGTTCAGGGGGGGGGGGGGGGGGAGGGTCGGGAAGAGGAAAAATTGTCAAATATGGTGGGTGGTTGTAGCTGCTTTGGGTGGTGAGACACAAATTGTAAAAACTAATGGGTGGTTCCTTGGTGGCTGTAGGTGGGACTGTGTTTGGTGTTGGGGGGAGTTGGTATGAATGGGGGTTGGGTAGGTGGTTGGATTTGGGGGGATTTGGTGTTGGGAGGGGGTGAGGGGTTAAGGGGTGAACAAAAAATGTCACAAATGGTGGGTGGTTGATTGGCTGTTGTACATAGTTGGAGTGGGCAGTTGGCGGTGATGGTGATGAACGGGGTAGGAGAGAGGGTGATTAGGTGTAAGGGGAATTGTCAAAAATTTTGGGTGGTTGGTTATTGGCTGTAGGTGGGATGGGTGGTTGGTGTTGGAATATTTGGTAGGGGGGTGAGGCAAAATTGTCAAAAATGGTGGGTGTTTGGTTGGTGGTTGTATTTGGGGTGGATGGTAAGGCAAAGCATGTTAAAAATAATTTGTGGTTAGATTGTGGTTTTAGGTGGGGTGGGTGGTTCTTGATGGTAAGTTAGGTGGGATTTATTGTGTTAAGGGGTGAGGATAAAATTGTCAAAACGGTGGGTCGTTGGTTGGTGTTAATAGGTTTGGTGGGTGGGTGGCGGTGGTGGTGGGAATGGGGTGATGTGGTTTGGGAGAGGAAAAAATTGTTAAAAATGGTGGGTGAGTAGCAGGTGGTTTAAGGTGGAGTGGGTGGTTAAATATGGTGCATGGGGGGAATTGTCGAAAATAGTGGGTGGGTGGTTGTAGGTGGGGTGTGTGATTGGTGGTGGTTAGAAGGGGAGGGCTTTATAGTGTGGGAGAGGAGGAAACAATTTTCAAAAATGGTGGGCTGTTGGTTCTTGGTTGTATGTGGGGGTTGAAGGTTGGTGTTTGGGTTAAGGGGTGAAAAAAAAATACAAAAATGGGGGTGTGGTTGTAGGTGGGTTGGGTTGGAGAGATACCTACACATGAATTGTTTTGTGAACTGGTTATCACGTAAAGTTATCGTCCGTAAACCGACTTTACAGCCAAAAAATTTTTTTTTTAACTTGCTCGCAAGATTTGTACACTTCGATAGATGATGACTGATCAAAGTTCCTCATTGACATGATTTCTGTTTCTATCGAATCCCATCAACTACTGTTGAGAAAACTTCAAACAAAAAATTATTGAGACAGTTCATGACTTTTTGGTTGTTATGTTACATCAGAAAGCCTATCTTATAAAAACCAGGCGAGATTCTTTAACCTTTTTTTGATGGTTATTAGATTTTAAACACTTGTTTTTATTTAAGTTAAGTCTGATTCATACCTATATGAGCCATTAAATTTAGACCCACTTCCTTCTTTGCAATCATTCTATATAAAATAAGCATGCACATTATACAATCATGAATATCCCATAAAAGCAATTAACATTTCCCAAGAACATAATTATTTCCATAAGGAATTTCCATGTCTTCATAATAATAACGTGTCAAATACAACCTCATCATTTTTTTTTAATCAAAAACCACGCAACGCAACTAATTGAAAGCTCCGACTTAATAATATTCGCACATTTTCTGCTCTGGGTATATAGTCTTTTTCATTTCAAAAATAGCAACAACCTACCAACAAGTGTTTCAGACGAGTGCAATAGGTTCAATCCATTATTCACAATAATTTAGAAAACTATAGTATATATACAAACTCTTTTAATATACGGATACGGAACATGCCGTCATCATTGGCACCGCCATATGTGCCAGTGCCAGAGCCATAGCCAGAGCAGACATTATCACGAAAGCAACATCAAACCAACCATAAGGACAATGATGTAGGTCAAAGCTTCTATTCATGGCACGATAATAAGCATAACAAGGATATTGTACGAGTAGGTATAAGAAAGTCTTTTCATATGAAATTCCTTAAATGTTTTTGAGATACTAATACTAACCAAAAACAATAATATGGTCATGCGCATTTTGGTATATGAAGTCGCTCATTTTGGCCAGATATGTAGGTATGCTCTTGGCATGTAAACGCTTCTTCTTCCCCAACAAAATGTTCTCCAGTTTTGATTGACGTCATAGTTTTTCCACGTTTTACCTTCAATTCATTAAGAGGGCAGGCAATACCTCCCCCAACCACCCAACCCAGGCCCCAAGATCAACTCTCAATCTGAGAGCACCACTCTGAGACAGGAAAAAGGAAAACTCTATAAGAAAAACACTCAAAACCTATGAGCTATCTATGAGTATGAGATACATTTTTATCTTTTTGAATAAAAACATTTTTCCGTGGAGAATCGAGTTCAGTTTAGAACAGCCGGTTAGTCGTGAAGCATTTAATCCAGCTTGCTGACTATATTTAGGTCGGATATCGTGGTGTGTGTAGTGTGTTTGACTGCATTCTATAGGTTCTTTTTTTTAATTCAATATGAGATACTTTAAGAAAATGCATTAACTTTCCTACTTTTTCCACCCTTGTCTGGGGGTTGCAAAAAAAATTATTTAAAAAAAAAAACCTATTCTTATTGTGAACATTTGTATCTCTTTAAATGGCAAACAAATTGTGCAATTAAAATATTGTATCTTTGAATTATGTTTTCTGTACTACTAATGAGAATGACTTGACTCCTTTTTGCCGTTGGTTCTATATTTTGTTGTGTTCTGTTCTGTTTATCATAGTCAAGCCCGAGGGTGGCCTGGCCGCTGCTATTTATTATTATTTGCCTCTCCGCAAATTCTGTGTAATTTATCTAAGTGTAAACAAAACAAAAACAACGAGGACTAGAACGACGACGACGACGACGACGACGGCCACTTGTGCGATACTTTACCTAATTTGTGTATTGTGTGCCCCCCATATTACAGAATGCAGAGATATTTGATATAAGATAAACTATCTAAAGGTGAACGCAGTTTCGAGTTTTTTGTATCTATCGCAGGTTGGTTTTTTTTTTTTTTTTTTTATTATTATTCCTCCTCCCCTGGCATATGCATAAATCATCATCAGTGTTCGGTTTTTTTTGTGTGTCTTGTTTGGATTTCAACGTGCGTGTATCTTTTCGTTGAGTGGCTTTTATCTAGTTAATTATTAATTATTTTACAGGCAACTTGACATTTTATTCCAAGCCATTTGAATATTGCTTGTCTAAATAAAACATTAAAAAAGTAAATACATTAATGTGAATAATCAGACAACTGAATAAGTACATACATATATGTACATACTAGATAAAATTAAGAATAAAAAATATAATGATAATGTGTGAACTTATAGTGATCGTGTGTTGTAGATACTTTTTTAACCGGACAAAATTTTGTTTTAATTTAAGAACAGTCTTCATAAAAACTTTGGACATCTTGTCGCGCTGTTAAAACAAAAAAATTTAGAATGCGATAAAAATATAATATATACCTACATTTTTTTTTGTTTCACGTGAGAGAGACAATTCTCAGATGTCTAAACAAAACAAATTATTCTTTTTTTTTTTTATCAGAGGTGATTATTTTGCTTCCATTAAATGTTTTTCTTATTTTCTAAAGAAGAACCATACGATGTGTTTATGTGATTTTGTTTTAAGCAGAAAACAGATAAAATGTTCAAAATAAATCTAGAATAAACTCAGAGTGGAGAAAAAAAAATACTCGTAACATATTTAAAAGGTGACAAGAGCACAAGTGAAACAAGAAAAAATAAAACGTTTACCTACATTTTTGTGATCAATCCAATCGGAAGATTAATATCTGAATTCTAATTTAACATACCTACCTATATAAATAAATTCAACATATTGTAAAATATTAAAATAAATTCACAAATTCATTTATAAAAATAAAATTGGAAAATCACCAAAACCGATAAGGAGCTGAAATCATCATCAGATATTATAAAATTTGTTGGATGAAAAACAAATTTATAAACATTATTGTGAGTTCATTATTGCAGTTTTTAGTGATACACATTTTTACTATAGGTACTTAATCCATAAATTAAATAGTTCAGACATTCTTTTTAATATTCAGGGTTTTTATTTTCATTTCTCAAGAAGTATTTCAGATTAATTATTATTAACACCTTTTAATTGGCATTTTCGAATTCGGGTTTGCTTCTTGAAAAACTAACAAGTTTAAATTTTTGTGTATCAAAGAAGTGCTCATGTCAAACTGAAAATCGGATTCATAAGACCAACCAAAATTTGTTTGGCACCAACAGCTGTGAGGAAGCAAGACCTAGTAACAAATTCTCACCCATTCATGTGTGTGGATTGATATTCTGCAGGATTGGAAGGGGCCTTCAATTTGATAAGGGGAATGAACCCAGATCTTTTGGCATAATAGTCCACCACAATTATAACATTAAACCACGGGGCATTCAATGCTTACCGAATTATTTCAGCTTAATGCTGGTTGTTGCATGCAAGGCATGGATAATATCGGGTTTTTTAATAAGAGCGCTACAAAAGTTTTGTTAAATAAAACAAAAACGGTTTTGGATATCAATGAAATTCTTTATTCCTGTAAAAGTACGTTTGATGCCATTATGTATGGAACTTAATTTCTTTTGCATGGCTCCCACGGGCACGCTTGCAGAAGTCCAGACGCTGAACCCAATTTTCGGTTTTCAAGCATAAATCGGCCGATACTGTTGCAATTTCACGTTCGATATTCCTACGAACTTCATCAATCGTCGCTGGCTTAGTGGCATAGACCATAGACTTGACGTAGCCCTACAGGAAATAGTCTAACGGAGTCAAATCGCACGACCAAACATGGTTTCCAATAAATTGATTGTGACATTCTCTGTGTGGCTTGTGGTTGTGGCGCCGTCCTGTTGGAACCACATGTCCTCCAAGTCCATATCATCCAAATGGGTCCAAAAATATTCGGTTATCATTGAACGGTAGCGATCCCCATTCACAGTAACGTGCCGGTCTTGATCATCACGGAAGAAGTACGGCCCAATGACGCCACCGGCCGGCCCATAAACCACACCAAACCGTAATTTTTTCGGGATGCAATGATGACTCATGGAGTACGTGTGGATTGCTGTCTGCCTTCATCGCTGAAGATGATTTTTCGATGAAAATCCGAATCATTTTCAAGTTGTTGCTCAGCCCAATTCACGAACATACGACGCTTCTGGTGGTCAAGCGGCTTCAGTTCTTGCCTCAATTTAATCTTGTAAGGATGTAGGCAAAATTCGCCACAACTACGTCACAGAAATGCCCAACGCTTGAGAACGACGTGTGAGAGACACATTTGAGCTTTCTGCAACTGAATCCTCAGCGCCAGCAATATTCTCGACACTACGGGCACTTCTTTGTCTCACTGGTACGGGAACATTTTGTACTGTGTCTGTGGATTCAAATTTTTCCACTAGACGCTCAATTGTTGATCTGCTAGGACGATTATGACAACCATAAATTGGACGTAGCGCTCTTAACGTTGAGGCCACTGACTCCGAATTTCGGTAGTAAGTCTTAATAATTTCGACTCGTTGTTGGCTCGTATATCTTTCCATCATGAAATGGCAAACCTTACTGAAGAGAAATGTCAAAAGAACGGCAAGAAATATGGCGTCGTTTGCTATCCCTGTCGCTCTACTTTTGTAGCGTCCCTTTTGAGAAACCCTTTAGAAGGATAACCAAAAAAGCTGAACGAAATTATACTGTATTATAAAGGCAGTTTTTTTTTTTTAGAGGTATTGAACTTTGAAATAGAATAAAACAAGGATGATTTTTTTAAATTGACATAAAATTTACTTTATTCGAAAGATAATGTTCTGGCATTATAATTTAAATATGATTTCTGGCATATGCCCGCCACGGCTGGCTCGGACTTAGAATAATCTGGAGGTCCAACTTTTCATGACCGTGGCCGTATATCGGCAATAACGCGGCGAATGTTGTCCTCCAAGTGGTCAATCGTTTCGGGCTTACGAGTTTTGCGGTAGACTACCAACTTCACATATTACGATCTTGGAGGCCAATTCACAGGACCACAACGCGAAATTATGCGCTCATCGAACGTTTCCTTCAACAAATGCACATCCTGGGGTGGAATCGGCTAAGGTGATTTGTGATAAGTAATAGTCACAATCAACAAACCTTAGCCGATTCCACAACTGGTTGTTCAACTGATGAACGGAAAAGTCAGTAATCATGGCTGTATAGCGGTCACCATTGACTAAATCGTTCTGACCAGCATCGTTTTTAAAGAAGTACGGACCAATTATTCCACCAACCCATAACGCTCACCAAACAATCAGTTTTTGTGAATGTAAAGGTGTCTCAAAATACACTTGAGGACTTTCATCACTCCAAATACGGCAGTTTTGTTTGGTGACGTATCCATTCAACCAAAAGTGAGCTTCAACTGTAAACAAAATTCGCGCGATACGTATTTCGAGCGGGACTATGATTTTCAAAATAAACAATTTGGAAGCGTGGTTCAGACGTCAGTCTATTCATGTCAAAATGCTAAACAAAGCTAAAAATAAATCACTTGACAGCTGACAAAATGGCTGCCAGTTAAAATAGTATTGCCAACTTAAAGTTTTATATCTCTAAAAAAACATTTTTTATTTTGGCTTAAAAAAGAAGATTATAAAAATTATTAGTCTACGGCCAAGGTTATGTTCCCTCCCATTTTCATTTCCTGGTTATTTCTTTAATCTTTGAATTTTTACGCGTATTCAAGAAGTTATTAGTACCTACCCATATCATGAATTAACATAGTGCCATCGTTTAGACAAGTTAGAAAGGATATAAATGCAATGAAGCACCGATGGACATTTAAATCTTTGTAAATCTTGATGAAAAGAGAAAATCGAGCCCCATTTTTAGAATGTTGAATGCTTTATTCAACATTCTAAAAGTGGGGCTAAGAAACAAGTCTCTATACTTAATAGTGCGTCCGAAGTAAGGCTCGAGGGTAAATTGATGGGCAATTCAAGTGATGAGAGTATTATGAGGAAATTACGCGAGAATTTTTTTTGGAAAAAACGCCAGAAAATTCTTCATACAAAATTCTGACCCAAAGTTTTCTGACATTCTTTCCCAGATTTCAGGCCTATTTTCCAAAAAATTTCTAGCATTTTTTCCAATTCTTATTTTGGAAAAAGAGGTAACTATATTTTATATTTATTTCTGTACTTTATTTACAGTTATGGTATGCAGTGGCAGATGCACAGGCAAATTATAAATGCCCATGCTGTGGCGAAATTGTAGCATAGCTTACATTTAGTAACATAATTTAGTTTTGTTTATTTAATGTTGTTGTGTTACCTATTGTTTATTTTGTTTATTGGTTACAAATAAAAGCAACTTATAATGTTGACACCTTTTCAATTTAAAGTTTAAACTGTTTCAGAGACATATAAAATCTTCCTGCCAATAGCTAATGATAGCGAATAACAAAAATACATGATCTGTCAAAATTTCAACTGTCTAACCCAGAGAGAAGATACTTATAGAGAGAGGCAACTTCGACGATGGCTCTCTTTTAGCCTACAAGCTGCGATTCGTACAGCAACTTGCATCTGTGTTAAACTCCATATAAAAAAACGTGGGGACAACACAGATGCAAGTTGCTGTACACATTCCTTTAAATAAGAGAGAAAGAGACACACTTCTTTTTCTTGTCTACACGAGGAGAAAACATGTATACACCGATAGGAATTCAAATCGTTATAAAAAATGTAAACAAAAAGCATTGCGGGGACGGAGGCGAGGAAAGTTGTCTCTCTCTATAAGTATCTTCTCTCTGGTCTAACCATCACGGTTCGTGAAATACAGCCTGGTGACGGATGGACGGACGGACAGACGGCCAGCGAAGTCTCAGTAATATTGTTCCGTTTTCACCCTTTGGGTACGGAACCCTAAAAATGAGTTTGTTTCAAAACATATTCTTACATTTTTGGTTTCTAATTGTGAAATCCATCAAAAAATGACATTGACAATGAAATTGACATTTGGATACGGTCCCTGAACATCAATGTCTACGCACCTGCTTGTTCAACGCCTTGTGCGCTTTTCTACTTCGTGTAATAGGGACTTCAACACATATTATCAACTGTCAATGTTACACAAATGTGATGTTTAACCTTTGTCGATAGTTGCTTATTAAAAGAACAAAGGTGAAGATTCAAAATAGCCAACAATTAATTATTTGTAATTGTAAGTGTTGGAACAAACCTAATGTACAATTTATTTCATGGTATGAAAATACAAACCTCTATTTCAAATAACTTTTTATTTTGTAATGTTTTCTTTTAGAAACGATTTTTTTAGGATTTATTTTTCATAAAAATATCAATTTATCGAACATAAACTCATAATAATTATTTTAATTACGATAAATTCATTCTCACCTCATTTTGATGTGTTTTTTTTATAATAACTTACAAGCACGTGTCGTGTGTGGTATGAATTATGACAGTTAAATTAATCTCTTAAAAATAAAAACTTCACCTAATTAATTATAAACTAATTTTTACATTAGTTTAAGCCTCAAATCATTCAGATTAACAAAAATGCGAGCAAAAATATTTCTTGTTTTTGTTTACCTGACCAAGCGTAAGTCATTTTTTTGTCTGCTAATGTTGATGAGGTGAAAATAGAAATTTTTATAAAAATAAAAACCTCGGGACATTTTTAAAAGTAAATTTAGATCTTGGAAAATAAAATATACCTTAATTATCGTTTAATTTGAATCGTCTGGTGTTTGAAGCGTTCTGAGTTTTATATATGTATCTACATATACACACTACACGAAAAAATAATACATATTTATTCATGTGTGTCTGGGGAATTCTTCCAAAAATGTTCTTTTTTCCGCTGCGGAGGAGGATTAAATTAGTCTTCTGATTATTCCCAGTGGAAGAGTAAAACTTTCTTAATAAGTTTTTTTGTTCCTTTTTTTATAAAGTTTTCTTCAAAAAATTTTCAACCACAATTTTTTTTCTTTTCTATGCAAATTGTTTTTTAATTTGCCCATAATGACACTTTTCTTCTTATTTTTTGCCAGTCTCAAATGAAATAGAAAGAAGCTCATTGTAAACTTAAAAGTGTCTAAAGTGCCATGTGGGGACAGTAACGATTGGCTGAAAACTTTTTTTTTATCGGATTTAAAAAGTGATTTGGTAAACATTTTTGAAAGAAAATTTCATTAAATTTTAAAATAACTTCCTCTTGGACCTGCGATGACACTCAACTAGATTTGATAGGTTCATGGAACAAGACCAGTGTGTTTGAGGTTGAAGACATTTTTTTGTAAAATAAGGCTCACAAAAGTTGTTGCTATTATTACAAAAATATACAACATGTGGTTTGATAAGGAAGACTGCGGTAAAAAATGAGTCCCAAAGCAGTTAAACATGCCTTTCAGCAGACCCCAACATGGCAGCCTGTATTTTGTAGCCACTCGTGTAAACAGTTTGGGAAAATAAAGCCTTTATTAAGTAATAGAAGGGTGGAACTATAGTCAAGTTTCAAAAGTAAGGTGAACTCAAGAACTGTAATAACTAGCATACAGTATCAACATTTGGTCCGTTTTTGCAAACGTAATCAAAACTGTGGTTCTCGATAAGATTAAGTCCGAAAGGAAGTTTTGCGGTGATCTATCACTTGTCAGTCACATCATCATAGTATTAAACGCCATCATCCTAACTTATATCTCGATGTTATCTTGAGATTGCTTATTTCTAGAGGCATCAATATAATGATTCAAGGTTTTTCGTTTTGCTCAGTGGACAACGTTCTGATCAAGTGCGACTGGGATTGAGGCAGGGTTATTCACTGACACCGTTTTTGTTCTTGTTTGGGATTGATTATGTTAAGACTGCCATACGGAAGGTGAAAGTGACTTATTATAAAATGATACCTACATATTTAACAAGTCAATCCATTTGGACTTTACTGATAACATCTTTTTTATTGGCAGAATAGTCCTTATTGTGGCGCTTGCTTAAACAAAATGGGGAACAATACGCACAACAAGAGCAACCTATCAAAGCTATATCAAAACATTCTCTCAAAGTGAGAGGAAGATTAGAAGGTTAAAGGAAATATGGAGGTTTTAAAAGAAGTTGAGTCCCAGAACTCGGAGTCGTGAACACTGTTGATGTAACATGCAAAGAAAGGAGAAAGATAAGAGGATAAGATTTGTAACTGTTTCCCCAAACCCATAATCCAAAAAGTAAAACTTCCAATACCGAAATCCACAAGTAGACAATCCCTAGGAATACAGATCCCAAAGGTAATATCTCCAAAACAAATATGATCAGGTAGTGAATCATGCGATTAAATTGCGCGATTTAATCAAATGGTTCACTACTTCAACATATTTATTTGGAGAAATTTGATTTAATTTATATTGTATGAAATGTAATCCATATTATATCTATGGCATAATATAAGGGGTGTTTTGTATTAGAGGTATAGAACTTTAAATTGGCAACACTATTTTGAAAATAAAGGTTCTGTTCGAAATGCGTATCGCGCATTAGGCATTACGTCCATTGTACGGTGTTTAGCAATGAAGATCACTTTTAGTCGAATGGATTCGTCAATACACAAATCTGAAGTATTTTGAGTGATGATAGTCCTCAAGTGTGAGTTGAGACACAGTTTACATCCACAAAAACTGACTGTTTGGTGTGCTTTATGGGTTGATGGTGCTGACCAGAACGTTACAATCAATGGTGACCATGACCATAGCGGTCATGATTACTGAATTTTTCGTTCATCAATTGAACAACCATGGTGTGCAGGAGCAACATGTCACACAGCTAGTGCCACAATTGATTTGTTGAAGGAAACGTTCGGTGAGCGCATAATTTCGCGCTTTGGTCCTGTGAATTGGAACGTGCGACTTAACGCCGCTTGATTATTTTCTGTGGGGATACTCTAGTCTACGCCAATAAACCCGAAACGATTGCCCACTTGGAGGTTAACATTCGCTGCGTTATTGCCGATATACGGCCACAAATGTTGAAAAAATTCATCGAAAATTGGACCTCCAGATTAGACTACGTCCAACCCAGCCGTGGTGATGCCAGAAATAATATTTGGATTATAATCCCAGATGATTATCTTTCGAATATAGTACATTTCATGTCAAAAAACCATGTTTGTTTTTTTTTTCCATTTTAAAGCTCTATACCTCTAAAAAAAAGAACACCCTTTAGTTGGATTCAACTTTATATGGGGATAGAGGAGGAGACGGAAATATTTTTTGGGGGATTTTGTATGAAACCATGAAGCCTGAAAGATCTTGTTGCCACTTTTTGCTCTAGGAGGAGTTAAAATGTAGCTGACGAACTGTGTCTTCCGGAAATCTAGAAGAACTCAAATTTTAAAATCATACGCATCTTAAAACTATAAATACTGTCTTCCAGTTAAACTTGTTATATACTTTCTAAATTAAAAAAAAAAGCATTGAATGCTGTTTTGACAAAAAATGTTTCTATTTTTATTTTGTAAGTTTTTTTTTCGGAATAATTCAAAATATATTTCCCCATACTTCACATAAAATACTCGTAATATGCACAATTCACTTGTTATATACTTTTATAAAAAAAAGAAAACAATTATTTTAAATTTATAATAAACATAACCTCTAAGCAATACCTTTGAGTATTGTTCATATGTTCCAATTCAGATGACTACAGTCTCAATAAAACTGCATTGTCTAAATATTTACAACATGAATATTGAAATTCAAAATGCATTTCTGTCCAATAGCGCAATAGTTCCTCTCAATATTGAAAATTGTATGTTTATATACTTAAAAATAATGTAGGTACCATCATCATTATAGCGGAGCTGGATAAACCGAATTAATTACCACTTAACTCGAATAATGTGTGGGAATTTAATTTTTCTGAATGCATTTTGAGGCAGTAAATTATTTGAATACTACGAAAAATAAATTATTTATTTATTGATGGGTTTTCAGGGGCGTTAAATTTTCAAATTTTGATTTATTTTATGGCTCGTATATTTTGTATAGACCACTTTTCTGGGTCATTTGCATTATTTTGTTTTTGTTCGGCACTTATGTATACATTCATTGATAAAACTAAATTTAAAACAAAAGTAATTATTAATTAAGCTTAAAATATGTTGAAGCGGTCAATTAATTTTTCATTATTCCTAATTTATTTGTAGGATTTTGCAATCCAGGCATGTTTAAAGCAATTACTTGTTGCAAAGGTATTTTGAGGACAAATATTTATTGGGTTGGAAATACTTGCTTGGAAAAACCAAACGATTTATACATCAGCTACTGTTTTGACTGCTATTATTAACAACTCCATTTATTAGAGAGAATAATGAAATGTTTCTGCTGACTCAAAGAATTGTGTGCAATTATATTCGTGTAAACTCGGGACTCGAAGCTTGTTTTCGGGAGTGTATTATATAAGGTCATGAGAAGCATAGTGGCCTAACTGATTTTTTCATTTTTTTCACTAGAGCGAAAACAAACATCAGTAGTAGATAATTTCATGGTCTACAACCTTGTCTCATAAATTCTTATGATAAAACATAACGTTTACCAGAAAAATTGTACAAACCGTTTATTTGACCTTTTGACCTTGAATAACTTCTTACGCACCAGTCGTATCAATGGGGATGTTGGTTGATTTATTTGAAATGGTGTTCTCAACGTCTGTACCAAATTTCAGCTTTTTGCGAATTTTTGCATACCGAAATGTCTATTTTGACCGGACTATTCCCGACTGTATTAATATTTTCTTTCAAAGTACCTACCGTGAAGGTGAAAATGTTTTCACGAGAATAGCAAAAATATTTGGAAAAAACTTTTTTTTTTCTCGATCAATCCAAAATCCAAAATCCACAAAAAAACTTATGTTTTATCATTTCCACGGTGAAGTCTGGATGAGATGTTATGAATTGGCAAAGTGTAGCCATTTTAATATTTTTATTTTGACCTCCACACTTGGATGGCCAAGCAGTATGCCCAAAGCTGACGTTTATAATAATATACGCCTGTGGATACAATGGGAGTTGGAAGAGTTTTCATAAGGTCGAAAACAATGAGTAACTTCAGTGTTCGGATAATTAGCCAATAAAGTGTCCCTTTTATAACTTTGTCGTGAAGCTTCCGCTTTAATTAGATAGTTATTTCGTTCCAGTTTTAGTTCGGCCAATTTGACGTTGTCTGGAAGATCACAAGCACGTATTTTTATTTCCAAGCTGTCACATTTCCTTCAGAAATCAGTGGTTGGCGAGTGGAAAACAAGTTGAAATCCTCGTTAAATACTTTTCTAAACATAAATGAGGAGACTGGGGAATTAGAAGCTTCGATAAAGTTCGCACCATTTTGCTAAGGTTAAGAGTTAAGACCTACAGCCAAAAATTTCCAATTCGGGCTTTTGTGTAGGGTGTAATGGGACTCATACTTCGGGAATCTGTCAATAAAATGTGAAGGACGTTTTAAGGTCAAATGGTTGTATTTGTTCATGACATTTTTTCGTACATGTACAATGAATCGCAACATCTTTTCCCTTGGCATGAACAGGTGCTCCTCTTACATTTATGTAGCCCTCACCATTATTTCTCTTCCGTTTTCGTATACTTCGTACCCTTTACTCATTATGGCAGACACGCTTCTTACATTTTTCTTGACGTTCTCTTGGTTCTGATCATCCACATTATTTCCTAAAGTCAACTGAGAAAGTGAACCTTGAAGAGGATCTTCGTCAGAATCGAAAATATCTATACACCAAAACATTAAAAACACAAAGCTGCTACTCTTATGACACAGTTTGTTACTTACCAGGACTTGGGATTCTTCTAATCTATAGTGACTATGTTTTCTACGTCGCGACGTACCTAGGACGTATTCAGAACTGTCTTCTGATTCTGAATCAAAAATGTCTTGAAAACAGAAACGCATATATTAACAGTGTTAATTTAATTTTTAGTTTTGTCAGCTAAATGAAATTTACCAGGACTTGTATTTCTGTTAGCCATTTTTATTAAAAAAATATTTTATTTTTAAATTATAACTTCAAACAGAAAAATCTCTTAAGAGCAAAACATACGAGTTCTATAACGGAAGTAATGCAACGGACCACATCTGATTGTTGCTGTTGAGAAAAATGGCACTCTCAGCTGCAGCTGTAGCATTCAATCAAGTTCTGGGTTATTAAAGCATTCTACTCGTTCTAACTTAAATTTTGTTCGAAAGAGTTTTTCATTTGCACTTCATCATTACATTGTTATTTATGATGCATTACCACCATTGTATTTAATTCTATGTATATAGTAGGTAGGTGCAGTGATGTCGTTTGACTATGTTGCCCCCAGTGCCTTAAAACTTCGTTTGTAATATCTAATAATATAATTCACCCGGCAGCGGATAACAGCGACCCCTAGTAGCCAATGTTTGCTTTAGGTAGTAATTAATACTTGTAAATATATAGCAAAGAAAGCCACCCATGATCAAATAAAAAAAGTAGCCTAACTAAATTTTCCAAGCAAAGAAATCTAACATATAACATATATGGTTGTCCTAAGTATAAAAAGTGCCGTAATCATTGTATATACACAGCTGGTCAAAAAAATAGGTGTGATCAAATTTTTTCGCACCACTGTTTTCTTTGATGCAAAATAACTGTTTTTTTGATCGCAGGCCTTACAAAAAGTTCTTGTTTTAAGAAAAAACGGTTATTCTGTTGACACTGATGCTGAGCTTACTGCATTTTGTGTGTGTTATGTTGAGCTGTTCTATTTTCTTTGTTGCATTAGGATTTGGTGTTTTTAAGAAGTTGGTCATTAAAATAGGTGCTCTGCAAATAAATCCACAGTTTATATCTTTGTTATTTCAAAAAAATACTAAATTTCAATGTAACCTCTTTTTAATAATTTTACTATCCATAAATGATAGTTGTTAATAAATAAAATGATAAATAATAATAAATAATAGTGTATTAGACTTTAAGTATGAGTAGAAACGTCCACTGTTCGGCGGAAGAAAGACAGGTAGTTTTACAGCTAAGAAATGAAGGTAAGACTTACAAATTTATAGCAGAAGCCCTAGGAAGATCCCAACATTTTGTGACAAATGCACTCAAGGCCAGATTAGTGCGCGAAAATCGTGGGAGGCCGAAAAAAACATCAGTCACCACTGATCGCCGTGTCCTCCTTTTGGCTAAATCTAACCCTTTTGCTTCGTCAAGGACAATAGGAGCACAAATCAATAATGAAGTCAGTGCCAGAAAAGTTCCTTTAATAAGAGCAAGTAATATAACGTTCCGAAATAGCAGTTGGAACGGACCTGAAGGAGCAAAAAAATGGCGAAATATCCTCTGGAGTGACGAAACAAAAATTAATTTGTTCTCATCAGATTCGGGGCGTAATGTCAGGCGACCAAAAGGAAAGGACTACCACCCTCGCTATACCCGGAAAACAATCAAACACGGGGGAGGAAATATAATGGTCTGGGGCTGTTTTTCCTGGTATGGTGGTGGGTCCCATATTCCGCATTAATAACGTATTGACCAAATACGGTTATAGGGATATCTTGGAATAAGATGTTATGCTTCTATTTGCCGAAGAAAACATGCCTCTCCGATGAAAATTTCAGCAGGATAATGATCCGAAACATACGGCGCATCTTGTGAAGGATTGGTTTCGAGGGAAAGAAGTCTCAATAGTTTCGTGGCCAAATCAATCCCCTGATCTCAACCCGATTGAGAACTTGTGGAATCAGTTTAAGCGGAAACTAGGAGGTCAATATTTTCCAAATGGGAACCAATTGTGGGATGCTGTCCAGAGGGAATGGTATTCTATACCCCAAGAAACATGCCAAAAGCATATTGAGTCAATGCCACGCCGACTTCAAATAGTTTTGGATAACAATGGCGGATACTCTGGTTATTAGAGAAAGGTAAACTGAAATTTTGATAAACCACAACATAATTTACTTATAAACGATCATTATTGATGATTTAGGAAGCCGCACCTATTTTGTTGTCCAAGAACAAATGGATACACCGACGGTTTTCTTGTATACAATTTATAATAAATTGGTTTAAAAGCCTAAAATGTTAAAATTATTTTATTTATTAAATTATTTATTTATTAAATATTGATTATCTAATGAAAACTAATGTCAAAATAATATTTAAATAAACAAAACACATGTTAAAATTAAGTTTATATGAAAAACAATAATTGCACCTATTTTTTTGACCAGCTGTGTACATTTTTATAGTAATTTCATGGAACATGTGTTTTTAGTTCTGAACATCGTCAATGGCGGCGCTAGTTGTGTTATCTTCTCTAAATTAAATGTCTTCTATTGTTGTTTTTGCTTCACATGGCAATCTAGATAAAAACCACTCCTAACTCACCAAACAAGTGCTTGTGAACTTCGTCCATAGATGGCACAACAAACGTTCCTCTTATTGGGAAAACTATATGTTATAAATACAATGCCGTAATTCCTGAACAAAGTTCTCAATTTGAAAATTGTAAATTCAGATATGATGGGAATGAGATATCTACGTATTCATTTTCCTAAAAAACTGAATTTCGACAAAATGGCAGCCACTATGGCTCTCATGGCCTGATATACTTATAAGGTTGATCTAAATAAAGACAAAAAACGACAGCTAACAAAAACTAGATGAAAAATCACTCTCATGAAAGTAATTAACAATTGATTAATGAGGTCTTATTTTCCAAAGGCAGTTGCAATACTGGAGAATTTGGATACACATACGATTTCTTCAGTAATATGATTCAAAGTCTCTTAAGTGATCGTCACAATGTAGTTTCTATTTGTTTTTAAATTGTGGAATTCCCCAGGAATCTTTATAAGGCTCTGTACTTTTCGGTATGTTCTCATGTTTATAAATGATATTGTGGATGTTGTAAAATTATCTTTTTGTCGTTTGTATTGTAATTGCACAGCCTGAATGATTAAGTTTATGATTAATAAAATGTGTTTTTTTAGACGTGTGGTTTTCAAGAAGAAATAAAACGCATATAGATTTTTTTTTATAGATAGATTAATATTTTATTTTTTCTTGTATTAATTAACAATTTGTGATAAAACCTTTACATTAAAGACATGGCTTAAACCCGTCTGCCCAAGTTTGACAAAATTCATAAATTTAATTAAAAAGATTCTTCGATAATTATTTCCTATATGATAAAGCTTTTTTACAGTAAATGTGCAATTTATTCCAATCTGAACCATTCAAGATATTTTTCATCTCGGATTCTTCCAAAACTCTCTTTCCATAAATTCGAAGCCTGAACTCGTTTAAAATAGGGCACCTACACCTACCCAAGAAGTGGTAAATATTTTCCCTCTCTCGTATATTGCATAACGAGCAAGTAATTGACAAATCTTCTCTATGTGGGATAAAGTTAAGGTTCAATATCTCGCCTCTAGCCTTAAAGATAGTGGATATTAATTCAATTGGATATCTTTCGTTGAAATAGTTGTTTTCACATAGTGTGTGGTTTAAATTCGAATATATTTCACGGTACAGAGAACTTGATACATTTTCAATACTGTCAGAAAGCATCTTCTCATCCACGGCCGAAATTAAGTTGTCAAATTCCTCTTTACAGTGACTCATCCTTTCCCAATCTTATTGTAGGTTGTATCCGCAATACTCCGAAAGTTTTTGCCATTCCTCAATGTACAGTATTTTCGCCACTATAACATGCTTTAATACACGTTTACTGAGTCTTTCATCATTAAATGACATAACTTTTGATATGTAATTTAAATGCAGTTTGAGTGCCTCTGTGAATAAAGGTGGAAGACCTGTTTCAACCATCAGCATGTTATTAGGTGTAGACTGCGGAAGTTTAAATACTCTTTTAAAAAAGAATTGGAGAAGTTTTCCAACTGTGTCGTAAAACTTAAATCCCCAGACTTGGGCACCATACAGCATGATCGACCTGGAAACAGTTTGAAAAATTTGATATTTTACTTTCAACGATATTTTCTTATCTTCTAAACAGTTTTTCCAGGCTGCACTTATGGCTGACTTAGCTACTGAAAGTTTCTCCTTAAAATGATTTTCCATATTCAAATTACTACAAATGTTCATTTCCAAATACTTGTATGTTTTGACTGTGTCTAACTCTTGTGCGTCAAAAAACCACATTTCGTTGCTGGCATATCTTACTCCACTTTTTCTAAATACCATTGTTTTAGACTTAGATATGTTAACGTGCAGCCTCCACTCCTGGCATTACCTTTGTAGCTGGTTGATCATTCTTTGTAAATTCACCGGAGAATCTGCCAACAGCACCATATCGTCTGCATACAGCAAAACCTTTATAATATGAACCCCTCCAATTCTCCAAGCTGCTTCCCGTCCCAAACCGCGGATGATGTTCCTTCGTACAGCTTTTCGATTAGTTATCCAAATTTTCTAGATAGGCCTTTATTATACAACTTGTAGAAAAGTGCACTTCTATCTACAGTATCAAATGCTGCCTTAAGATCTATTAAACGCATATAATTTAATGTTATGGCCAAGAATTTAGCTTTATTATAAAGATAATGGCGCATATTCATAGATGATGTTTAAGTTGTTGCTAAGCTAAACTGGAGTTTAGCATATGGAAACTTCATCAGGTAAACTCCAGTTTTTCTTAGCAACAGCTTAAACATCATCTATGAATATGCCCGTATATGTTTAAAAATGATTTTGGCCAAGTGGCCGCCGCGGCTGGCTCGAATAAATTCCAGCCGAGAGTCCCAATTTTCGCTCAAAATATTCTCTTCCAAGGCGTCAATCGTCTTAGGCTTACTTAATCGCACGATCTTGGAGGCCACGGATCTTGGAGGCCACGCAACAGCCCCACAACGCGAAATAATGCGCTCACCGCAAAAGTTTCCCTCAATAAATTGATTGTTACGTTGGCTGTATGGCATGTATAGTAGCGCCGTCTTGTTGGAACCAAAATTCGTCCATATCAACATCCTCCAATTCAGGCACGAAAAAGTCATTAATCATGGCTCTATAGCATTCCCCATTAACTGTAACATTATGGCCGGCTTCATTTTTGAGGAAATATGGACCAATGATTCCCTCTGCCCATAGAGCACACCAAACAGTGACTTTTTCAGGAAAGAACGGCATCTCAAAAATGCCTTGTGGATTATGACCACTCCAAATACGATAATTTTGCTTATTAACGTATTTTGGTAGTAAATTTGCACGATAAATCAAGTGACAGCTGTCAAAAAGACCAACTCCAAAAAAAGTATAACCAGATTGAAAACTACACGCCTAAAAAAAACACCCTTTATTTGTCAATGTGTTTTGAAAAATAATTTAAAAATTCATCCTAGCAAATCTCTAAGAAAGTTCAAATTAATCTTACTTTCCCATCTAAGTATCTTAGAACATTCATATATTTTCCTGACAATTATCAGTAGTACTGTTGATTTTCGTTTAAAGTAAAGTGAAGTGAAATAAAATGTCACCTTTGATGCTAAGGAAATAAGTGTTTGCTGAAGTTCAAGTATAAATGGAATTAAAAATGCTAATTTTCCCAATTCAATTTACCATAAAACGATAGCAAACTATAAAGGATTATGCAGAAGTACGAACTAGAATTTAAACTTAAGCTAAAGATGTACCTACATATCAATCAATAAGCTTAAGAACTATAAATATCATAAACCAAAATATCAAATTAATATTCACAAAATCTATTTGCTTGCAGTCAATATTTGCAACAATCTAATTGTCCAACTTTGTATTTATAAGGTTCAATGTGAAAACACAATCATATTGTTGTTACTTTAATGCAAGCACATGTTTCCATTCCGAAAGCTTGTAACAAATTGCATGTAAGGCTCCATTCTATTTTTACAATCTTCTTCCAGATTCCAGACAGAAACAACAGGATTTACTAGGAATCTATCGAAACTATGTTTGCTTGTCCACCACAATTGCTGTCAATTTAATAAGACACCTATCGCACATAAGGCAGCAGGTTTAAGGACGACAACGAGGACTACGAGAGAAAGAGCTCGTATATACATAGTATATATATTTACCATTGTTTACTCACGTCGTCGGTCGTATAATGACGAGATTCTATCTGTTCCTCTAAGCCCATATTGAAATCCCTTATTTCTGCACACGACATGCAAGATATACTGTAGGTATGATTGTGTGTTTCTAGTGTTCACGTGTGATGTGTGTGATGTGTCTTATATAGTAAAATTGACAAAACCAATTCAATAAAAGTGAACAAGGATTTATGTACATAAATGTTGTTCTTCTGCCACGACGACGATTTAAGTGAATGACAAGAGTATTGTCGCAAAGGACGTATACAATACATTGAAACAGTCACCAAGCCCATATATAATAAACATGCATTTAAATGCGGGACATTTTTATTCATTTCATGCTTCAATTTTATTCAATATTTGTGTTCAAATTCGGAGAAAAACATTTTTCATTTTTAATGAGAATCCGTTCAGAGATAAAAATATATTCAAAAAGTATATTGGTAACGCTTTAAAGAATGTGGAACTAATATTTGTTGTTGAAAAAATATTTCTTTACCGAATTGTATACTTTGTTTAAGTGTGAAGGTGTGTTCAGACCAAAGAAACGTTTTCAGGAAACATAGTTTAAAAATCGTATTGAAATGACGAAAATGTTCTTTTTGGGTGGACACTTTTAAAAACATTTCTGAAATGTTTCAAAATTATTTTTTGGTGTGGACACACAATAAAATGAAACCTACGACAGTTGCGAACCTAACCAATTTTGATAAATTAATGTTTAATCCATTGATATTGAGATTTTTAGTTTTCATTGCATTCACCATTTGAAATTTAGTTTTTTTTTTCAATTCAATTGATTCTTTTCAATTAAAAAGATGGCCTGTTTTCATGGGAATATTGTATTTAGTGTGGAATTTGTAACATAGAGAATTATTACCGTTAGGTATAGAAAATCGTATATATTTTTACTCAGAATTAAAAGTAGACTCGATTTAACGATGTCCGTCTGACCGCCCACAATCGCCGTTTTCGTCCAACAGCTACTTTTTATAAAAATTAAATTACAGTAACGATCAAAGCACAATGCTAAAATTTTGCAAACACAAACTGTAGGTACATTTTCTCTAAATAAAATATAAAAACATATTTTAATTTGGACGAAACCATCGATATTGTTGTAGCAAATTCACGGTTTTTTGAATTCCGGGCGTAGTTTACTCCCACTTTTACTAAAGGAACAGAAAACATTTATCAATTAGAACCAACTTTTTTTCGTACATACATGACATGGAAAATATTTCTTGATAAGGTGATGTAATAATGTTTTCCAATAGGCACGCCCACTTCTAGGTGGCTGTTTTTATAAATTATTTTAATTCAGTTCAAATTTTTAAATGAATCCGATTCAGCTGTAATTTTAAGCATATGCTTAGGAAAAAGTAAGTAAGCTTGGTCGTTCTTAACCTAAATTGGAGGGCACGCCTACTTTTTGGAGGCGTTTATGTTAAAAGTCTTAATCTGCATTAATGTTCTCATGTTGACTAACTATCGGTCACAGTTCTGAAGTAGTAAGATAGAAAATTTGTGTGTGTAAGCTTTAGTAACGTAGTAGTGTGTGGTTCAAAAATTGATAAGATAGATTCAAAATCGCCATTTTATTTCTAAACCTTGTTTTTCAAAAATCAAACTATTTGTTTTATTTTGTAAACACACACTAAGAAAAAATTTGTTAAGAACTTATGGCCGCAAAGAATAAATTAAAAAAAGGTGTTTTGAATTTTATGTGAACCATGAAACTGCAAAAATTTTAGTCAAAACCTGTCTATAACTTAAAATGCGTAAAAATCGACGTTATATCATCGTTATTAACTTTTATTTTTCTTGACCAAAATTATTAAAGGTTTTAGGTATTTATGAGACATCCTATTAATGCAAGAATTTTTGAAAGAAAAATTTGGTACCAAATAGTTCGTCACAAACGAACTCATGTTGAATAGGGTATTCAACAGTTCGTTTCAAATGTAATCTTGCTTATGTTTTAATCTGATCCGTTCAAAATCCCGAAAACCAAATTCCCGAAAGTTTAAAATCCGGAAAAATCAAAATCCAGAAAAATCAAAGTCCAGAATGTTCAAAATCGCGAATGATCGAAAGCTACACAAGTACTGCTGATTAAGATTTCAATTCTCGAATTACTTGATTTGTAAGGAGAACATACGTTATCTCCAAAAAAACATTTTCCCAATCGGAGGAATTCCCCGAAAAACAGTACAAAATCTCCATGGGAAAGGGCGCTCAAACGACAAAATGCCCAATCACTAATCTCTTTACCCACTATCCAAAATTTCCAATCATCCCCAACATATTTTTTTAATGTTAACTTAAGTTAGGATTTTCTCTTGGGGATTTTGACTTTGCCTGGGTTTCTCCTGTGGAATTTGTTTTTGGGGATTTTCTTTTTGGGATTATGCTATTCAACCAACCATCACTAACCCGATTTTTCAGTATTGATTGCTATTCGGTATTTTTTCGGGATTTTGATTTTTCAGGATTTTGATTTTTCGGGATTTTGAACTTTCGGGATGATTTTGGGACCCTCACGAAATACATATTTTTATTTGACACTTTTTTCTTTTCAACAAGTTAATATAATCTACCACTTCTATCAATATCCCTTTGGACAAAATATCACGTTTTTATAAATATTTTTTAGTTTTAAAATAATTTTAAACTTCAGATCATGTGAAAAGAATGAATTTTAGTCACAACTGTACAACTGTGAGGCTCTAATTAAGCCTTAGTAGGAGCACAGCTTTAGTTAGTTTAAAGATTTGAAAATGATTAATTAACCTTAGCCGGAAATTTATGTGAGATAGCACATAAATACGGCACTTGACAGTAAAGACAAGCAGTACCTTAAAATTTCACAGTCCAACAGGACTCATCGGGATTGTTTTTCGATTTTTAGTGCAAAGTTGTGCTTTGATTACCTTTGTCCCCGTTTGACTGCTTCGAAATATAGTAAATTTTGCTACCTTTAAGCCATCTTTAATGGAATTGTTAAATGCTGCAGAACATTTTATCTTGTTTTTGTCATGTTGGACGCCACTTTAAGCTTCTCTTAACTAGTAGAGTAGTGTCAATTTGAGTCCTGGTGGATATGTGTAAAAGTATTTGCGTTAAAACACTGACTGTCGTTGGAATATGCTTTTTAATATGACTTTTGAAAAAAAAGATTTAAAAAAACAGCACTTTGTTATTAGGCTCAGACTAATTCCTGTGTATCCTTGACAAAAACACAATTTCTTGTGAAGCAACGTGAAAACATAAAAAAATTTATGAAAACAAAAAAAAAACACTCCAAATAAAACAAGAGACGCAGGCGGGGGAAAATCCATTCCACATGCGCCCCACTGATCAATGAATTTCCAAAGAAATCTTTTGTGTTTAAAATTCTCATAAATATTATGTTCCAGATTGATGTTTTTTTCCCACTTTCATCATAGGACTCTCGCAAAACAAAAATAATTTAATCCTTGTTTTTTCCATTTTCTAATTCTGAGAAGTATTGTATAAATGTTTTTGAAGGCTGAAAATGAAAAAAAAATTAATACGTATGTACGTACAAACATCGAAAGAGGGGATGTCATCACTGTCATGGTCGCCATCTCCATCGCCTGCTCTTGCTGTGATAGCTCATCGAATGAATTCAATGTAAAATAAAATATATACATAATGTGTGTGTATATGTATGTGTATGTATTTTATTTGTTGCGCATTCTGTAAATTCTGTTCAATTTGTAATTTCTATTTTATTTCATACATACATATATCACGTCGATAAATTCAATGTTTGCATATAACTTTTGTTTATTTAATTTAATTTCTTTTTTCGTCCTTTTTTCCTATTTGGTCTTTGGAGCCGAACTGGTTCTGTCCAAAATCACGTTCGCCTTTGCTACAAGCCACAACAATACTGTAATCACACTTTATGTGCGAACTTTATGTTTGAAAAGATAGGAATTTTACTGTATGGGTAGGGTATAGCACATTCGAAGTGCCGAAACCGAAATGCAAGGACGAAAATGTACAAGGAAATGTTTTTTTTTTTTTATTAATTAAATCAATGACATATTGAAGTATAAGTAAGTATATGAGGGATAAACATTCATTTACAAGCTAGCTGAATCGAAATAAATGCCCCATAAGCCATTAGATGCCAGGGTGTGTTGTGTCCTTTGTCGTTCGTTGCCTTTGCCTGTTGGCCTTTATAATAGACGACGTGCAGGACACGCTAAGTTTAATCCTAAAGGTCAGCTATTAATATTATTTTTAATGGTGGTTTATCATTAAAAGTTTTATTGCAAGGCAAACACTTCGAATCGAAATGGAAAAACGGTTTTTACTGTTTTGGTAAATATGGTGGTAATTATTGGCAATGATGACGATGATGATGATGATGGAGCTGATTTGTTGCTTTAAAAATGTTGCGAAGTGGATTCAAGCTGTTGCAAATATCCGATTTGATTGCTTATGATAATGCCTGTGGTAAAAAAAAACACAGAAAAAATGATTATGAAAATGGCGTTGTATACATGAATAGTGTAACTAAATAAATATGAAAATGTCAATATTGACTTATAAAATATTGTGTTGGAGTCATAAAATAACGTCATGAATAGAAATTGAAAATGCATAACCAAAACAATGGAATCTTATTGACACAGAATGATATTTTTAAAAAAAGTTTAAAATGACATGAACGAAGTCATCATAGAACCATATTGGTTGGAATTTTGACACAGCTGATGTGATTTGAAAAAAAATATATTTAAAAATTGTCGATAAGATCTGACGTCTGTATTTCAGGGTTTTTCAATAAGAGTGGGTAGAAATTGAAATGGAATAAAACAAGTTGTGTGTTAGGTATAGTATAAAGTGAACTTCTCTATCTTAAAGGCCCATAGATGTAATTGTGAACGAAACATGACATAACCTTAAAGTGGGTAGCATGGATCCGAGTGGTAAAATTTTCAATAACTTCTGCATAGATCCGGATGAATTTCAGCGATCGCCCTCGTTGTATTCTCCTAAAGAGCATCAAGCAATTGTTGTTTTGTTCACAAGGACCTGCGACTTAAATGAATAGATAAATAAATACTTGGCACAACCGCTCCAAGCGGGGCTGGGGCCTGTAACTTACACTCTCAACCATTACTGTGTGAACGCGTTGATGTTCAGCAGGAATGGAAAGCACTTTCCATGACATGATTTACTCTTAGAAGATTTGTCACTTCCTCGCAAGATGCAATACCCCGGAAAAGAACTTAGGTGGAGTCAGGGATCGAACCCAGAAACTTCGGTGGCGGCGGCGGTGCAGACCTACAAATTTACCATTACTCCACGGGGTCACGGGGTAATACGACTTCAGGGAAAGCCACCATAAGACATCCAGATGGGTCAAATAGCATGACCTTACCTTGGTGGCACACTGCCTCGTGTCGATCGTGGCGTCCACTATATATGGCACGTACTGACGCCCTGCTTTAAACACATGTCACCTTTGTCCATGTGGTTCAATATGGGCCATAAGAAAATTGGATATCATTATTTTGACGGTAGCCACGCATCAACGTCGTTTTCAATCAAATAGGACCCAATGACGCTGACGTCAAAATCAACCCTAAACGGTAACTTTATGAAGATGCATTTTTCACCTGCTGAACCTTGTTTGGGTTCGTGTCAGCCCATTTACCTACATACAGCTTGTTAACAAATTAATTCATACAAAGACTGAGTTCTTGTGCACGTCTAGGAGTCGCATGCTTCTGGTTCTGGTGTACACTTTCACGGACCGACCGACGCAATGTTCTCGGCCAACCATGCGGTTCTGTTACGTATGAATGTTGGGGTTTTTTGATTGAATACTGAATCGGTCGTCTCAAATCTTACCACCAAACTTTGACTGCGAAAGTCCACCACGTCTACCGTTAAGTTGGCGCAACGCAAGTGCTTCAATTTTGCTACGAGTGTTTTTTGGTAGAGGGAACTTTAATAGACAACTTATATCTAGTCGTGTCCTCTCGAAGTCTTTGAAATGAACGTCAAAATATTGACATTAGTCGGTGTTTCCTATCATTTGAGTCACAATTTCTTAAAATAGGAATTTTTTAAGTTCAGATGGTAAACAATTATCAGGTATGAAAGATGATAAACAAAAGAAAGAAAAAAAATAGTTTTTAAAATTGCTGAAGAGATTAATGGCTTCCAGTTATTTGATTCCCGTTATCGCCTTAAGTATTTACATTTTAGAAACTCTGGTGTTAAAACTAAAGTTAAAACCTGAGCAATTGTATTAAAAACTCTTTATTTCGTGCTCTTAATGAACTTTTCTGTTGAATCCGTAATGTTTTTCTACGACTTCATATTTGTTTCAATTACTGACTTTTTCTTTTTAGTGATTTAACTGGCCTTATACTGCTATTTCTTGCAAGACTGCTATATTTTGCACAATTAGCCTCAACGTTTCCTTCAAAAGCTAAAATTCAGACAAAAATAATGTTCATTTAATAACACCATACACCATATAATAAACGAGACTGAAATTGACTTTTTATGCATAGATTAGTAATACAATATTATAAGCGAAGGACTATATTTTTTATTTCAATTTTATAGAAATCAGAACATTTTTCGAGATTACTTAAATTTGAAAAAAAGTCGTGTTCAGCAATTTTAAGAATAAATTATATTGATACTATATTTTGCACTGTAAAAGATACACAGGACATAAATTAAATAAAATTTTGTATCCCAGCATGACAATAAAATTGCTACAATCAATTTTTATGTTAAAGAAATTTTATTTATAACCTACAACTCTGTCTATGCAGGAGAACTCATAGAAACATACGAAAAAAAAACAACTCCGTAAACATTCAATAAAAATTTTAAATAGAATTTCTGATTTACCTTCATCAAACAGCTGGCCAAAAAAGTTGATCATATTGCTTCAAATTCAAATTCAAACTACCCCAGCTGAGATACATCTTTATCTATCGTTCCGCAACACACAATTTACCTATACGAAATTTTTGTTTATTCCCCCTGACTTTTATTGCATTTTTTTTTATGAATCCATCATATAAATGTCTGATGTTTTTCACGCGGGGCCGAGCCAAAACGCCAACGTCACGAACGGAAATTCGAATCATTTTACGGTAAAAAAAAGAAGAAGAAAATGGGCTAAGAAAAACCTACATACACCGCCGCCACGCACGTTTTGCATTGATCACCTTGTATAGATGATACTGTATAAATAGTCGTACCTACGTACTTAAACGTTTCATCTTATGGTCGTGTAAACATCAGGTGTTGAACTTTCTACTCATTATTTCTTTATTTCTCTAAGAAAAAAAAATGTATTTAAACTTACCGGAGATTGTTGATCCTGTGGACTATCCTCCTGACCAAGTTTATGGTGATTAAGTTTCGCACATCTGTTTTGGATTTGTTTGAAGTTTTTTTTTTTTATTGTTTGTGTTGGGAATGAAATCTTTTGGAACACTATTGACAGACATGTTGTTATTAAAAAAAAACGCACTTTTGTTTGAAGAAATTAAAAATTGCTTTTTTTTATTTTGTGCAAAATAAAATTTAAATAAGTTTCTTTTTATTTCCAATACTTTTTAAAAAATAACAAGGACAAGGAGGTTGTTGCGTTGAAAGCCAGTGATTTCGTTAAAGAAATTATTTGAAAAGGGAGTTTATTCTTTAAAATAACATGGACGCTTAATAATATCTAAAGGGTGTTTTTTTTAGAGGTTTAGAAATTTGAAATGGAATAAAACAAAGATGATTTATTTACATTGACATGAAATTTACTTTATTCGAAAGAAAATCATCTGGCATTATAATTTAAATATGATTTCTCGCATATGACCGTATTCCGTGTATCGGCAATGTTGCCCTCCAAGTGGTAAGTGGTAGCGACTTAAATCGCCCGATCTTGGAGGCCAATTCATAGGACCAAAACACGAAATTATGCGCTTCCGAACGTTTCCTTCGACAAATCAATTGTGGCATGAGCTATGTGTGATATGTTGCGCCGTCTTATTGAAACCACAGCTCCTGCACATCATGGTTGTTTAATTGATGAAGGAAACAGTCAGTAATCACGGCTCTATAGCGGTCACCATTGACTGTAACGTTCTGGGAGAATCGTTATTAAATAAGTAGGTACGGTTCAATTATTCTACCAACCCATAAAACACACCAAACAGTCAGTTTTTGTGGATGTAACGATGTCTCAACAATCAACATACACTTGAGAACTATCATCACTCCAAATATGGCAGTTTTGTTTATTGACGTATCCATTTAACCAAAAGTGAGTTTCATCGCTAAACACCGTAAAATGGACGTAGTGCGCGATACGTATTTCGAACAGAACCATTATTTTCAAAAGAAATTTTTCATAATTTGGAAGCGTTGTTCAGTCAATCTATTCATTGGGAATTGCCAAACCAAACTAAAAATAAATCACTTCACAGCTGACAGAACGGCTGCCAGTTAAAACAGTAAAAAACACCCGTTATACCTAGTGAAGTTTTCTCTCTATTCAAACCATAACCAACATTAATATTTCAAAAATATATTTTTTTGTTGGATCTTGCTTTGCTTTAAATGGCTTTAAAGGCTAAGTTACAATGAGGAAAAAACATTGCATATGCACTTTCTTCTTCGTTTTCTGTCAATTTAAACGTTTAAAACGACGAAACATTTCAGCTTAAAGGATTTTTCAATAAGGCAGGGTAGACGTTGAAATGAAAGTAATTTGACAATAAAATTTTATTATTTGGACGTGCTGTTCAATCTTGTATCTTGCCATGGTGATTTGACATCAGTAGCTTGTAATCGAATAATAAACAACAGATTCACCAGATATCAGCAAAACAATATGGCTGCTAAAATCTATACCCGCACCAATTGAAAAACTATTATTTGCCTTTGTGATATAAATTTTACGTCTTGTGAAATCTCACGTGTGTCTATATTCTTCCATGAAGGCAAAGTATCATTATCTGGTTGGTAACGGCAACAAGAACCGTAGTCAGTCCCTTATCCTTCTAACAATAAAATTCTAAAGAATTTAAAATAGTACCTGTTGGACCAGCAACTCGCAAAAAACCAAACAGGAACTTATATAGTTGGAAAACAGAACATCATACATAATAAAAATATTCCTCTTAACCAAAACGCAATCGAAAAACTTGTCAAAAGTTTTGTGATAAACGGCAGGCCCACTTGTATAAAAAAGAAGGTCCTACATTGATTGGGTTGAAATCGAAGACGACTATCCCAACTTATTTTAAGTGTCAAAGTTTCCAGTCAAGACTCATACCCACATAATATATATGAAAAGTAACCCATATAAAGAAGATTGAAACTCCTTTCTTTTTCTTTTTAATTTTTTTTTATTTGTGCTCTGCATTCATTTCAATTATTGCTTTTCCATGCTAAAATAAACTTTTCTTAGTCCTTGACACCTCTACCTTTTCTAAAAATCAAATTATATTCTCAAAAATAGAAACCCTCTCATCGATCAACTTCAGCATTAAAATAATTTATGCAAAGTCAAACTTTAGATGATGACGACAGCACTGCTTTCACACATATGTTTCTTCAAAACCGTTTTCCAGCCTGTTTACACTATCTATACGAGCAACAAAAAAAAATATTTCAAGGAAACCCGCATATGGATACAAGGGATGAGCAACAACAACAACAACAAAATAAACAAACTATCCATAAGTTATCGGAAACGTGACAAGTGAATAACTCTTTGACGTCAGTCCAATATACCTCTCATGTTAATCTTTCTCGCATCAGAATCAGCAGCAGCGGCAGCAGCAATAGCTAGCGGGATAACATCAGCAATTCGACATCTGTGTGATGTAAACGCTTTTTCAAAATCACTCAATCAAATTGATTCCCTTGTCGTGGTCGTAGTCATCAAAGGCGTAATCATCAAAAACACATCACTCTGGCTATTTCAGATGTGAAAAAGCCGCACTATAACGATGACGTCAGCACATTGTCTCTTACATAATTCAGATATTGGCATCACATCGTCTTTGGTTTTAATTTTTTTTTTTTTTTTTACTTCACTTTTTAGTGCGTATTTCTATCTCTGACTATGAGGCTGATAGACCATCAGGCCGGCCCATTCATTGAATTTTCCTTTTCTTTGATTGAAAAATGGAAAAGTCTAAAACGATCATCGAAATTCACGAAATTTATATTTTCATCGGCCTATTATCGTTTTTCGATTTTACTACCTCCCACTGGGCTATTTTGGTAATGGGGGCCGAGTTGAGATTTTGATTTGTTGTGCTGTTTTTATTGATATGCGTGCTGTGTTTAGATTTCGCAGTTCAATAAAAAAAAATTACAATTTAAGTGATTGGATTGATTCTTGAAATCAAATTGTGTCCTGCTCCTGACTTGATTTTTTTTATCAGGAAGTCTTTCATTTATTATGTTTTATTATCTCTTGGAAAAATCATATAATTTCATTTTTGAAATTTAATTTGTCCACTCAGTACCTATGAGTGGACTTACAAACTCCTTGATGTAATAGGTACAATGATAAGAAAAGAAATAAGGACAATGTACGTTGCTTAAAGGTACATTAAATATCATGAGGAAATGCATTTAATGTATTCTGTCAAGGTTTTATCATCCTCATTGATTTTTTTTTTCTTTTTACTTGCGATTATAGGTACTATAAGGCAAGTTATGCATTCGTCGAAAAAAAAAGTTTTGAGATAACAATCAAACATGACATTACGATGATAGCGAAGACGAAAAAAGATGGTCTAAAAATTCTGTCCGTCTGTATGTCTGTCTGTCTGTCTGTCTGTCTGTCTGTCTGTCTGTCTGTCTGTCTGTATGTATAGACACCTACAGCCCAAACGGGTGGGCCGAATTGCTTCAAACTTGGTATATAGACTTTTTTGGGTATTGTACAGAGGGGAAATTGAAATTTTTTTTTTAGCTCAAAAAATAACGGTACCTGCCATACAACCGTTACGTTAAAGCTTATTTTTCTCAAAAACGGCTCTAACGATTTCGATTTAAAAAATTCAGTGTTGCTTTTTAGATACGACCAATCATATGGCTGGAAAAAAAGTTTTAAAAAATGGCTAAGAACGGTACTTTCAATAGGACCGGTTTTTTTGCTTTCGACTATCTCGAAAACGACTAAACCGATTCCTTCGAAAATTCACACACATACAGCTGTAGGTAACTCAATTTGTATTGCATACAAATATTTTTGAAAAATATTTTTTTGTATTTTTAAAAGCATTTTTTAAAAAGAAAATTAAAAAATTAATATTTTGAAAACTGCTTATTAAATTTTTTTCTAAAAATTTTAAATAAATGTATTTGCTCAATACCTATGAACTGGCGTTTTTGAATTTTTTTTTTTAAATTTTTTTCGAAAAGTTTTTCAAAAAAAACTTTTTTTCTCAAAAACCGCTCCACAGATTTTTATAAATTTATTCTCATAAATTCAAATTTATCAAAGAAATAAAATGGCGTACTGTTTTTTCAGCTCATTTTAGTTTAAGTATTTATTTAAGAATTTTGAAAATTTTATTTTTATCAAAATCTCAAGCCCCTAAACGACTGTCACTCATTAGACAGTGGCGATTCCTGGTCCTCATCCTTGGTTTACCTACGACCCTCGGGAAAGTTAAGACAATAATAAAAAAAAACTCAAAACTGTTGTTGTCCAAAAGTTTTTTTTTTAATTTATGATAAAATTTTTAGTAAGGAAAAATGTTAATTTTATATAGTGAAAAATTATGAGTTAAATGAAAACTAAAATACGAAAATAAATAATAATAAAAATAAAATGCACGACTGGGTCGCACGAACTTGCTCTAATGTGAGACAGTGGTGTAGGAGCTTGAGATTTTGATAAAAATACATTTTTCAAAATTCTTAAATAAATACTTAAACTAATTTGAGCTGAAAAAAAGTACGCCATTTTATTTCTTGCATAAATTTGAATTTATGAGAACAAATTTATAAAAATCTGTGGAGCGGTTTTCGAGAAAAAAAGTTTTTTTGAAAAACTTTTTGAAAAAATTTTTCAAAAAAAAATTCAAAAACGCCAGTTCATAGGTATTCAGCAAATACATTTATTTATAATTTTTGGAAAAAATTGTATAAGCCGTTTTCAAAATATTAATTTTTTAAATTTTTTTTACAAAATGCTTTTAAAAATCCAAAAAAATATTTTTTGAAAATATTGGTATGCAGTACAAACTCAGCTACCTACAGCTATATATGTGTAAAATTTTGGAAGAATCGGTTGAGTCGTTTTCGAGATAGTCGAAAGCAAAAAAAAACGGTCCTATGGAAAGTACCGTTCGTAGCCATTTTTTAAACTTTTTTTTCGGCCATATTATTGGCCGTACCTAAAAAGCAACACTGTTATTTTTTGAGCTAAAAAAAAAATTTCAATTTCCCCTCTGTACAATATCTAAAAATCTCTATATACCAAGTTTGAAGCAATTCGGCCCACCCGTTTGGGCTGTAGGTCTCTATACATACAGACATACAGACAGACAGACAGACAGACAGACATACAGACGGACAGAATTTTTAGACCATCTTTTTCCGTCTTCGCTATCATCGTAATGTCATGTTTGATTGTTATCTCAAAACTTTTTTTTTCGACGAATGCATAACTTGCCTTATAGTACCTATAATCGCAAGTAAAAAGTTATATTAAGCGATTTATGTTTGCAAAACAAACAAAAATACACATTGCACGTTAATTTTATTATTAATAAAATTAATGACTTAAAGTAAAAAAAAATCAAAATAAATAATAAAAGTACATAAAGAAATAATAGTTAAATAAATAATAACACAATTATTACAATGACATTAATTCAACGAGTGATGTATAAAGGATCACAAAACAAATTAAAACATAAGCGAGAGCTACAGTACGTTTGCAACGAACTGTTGGATACCCTATTCCCTATATTTTTGTATGTGTATGCGTCTGCCTCCCGCAGCCAGCCGATATTTCAGTTTCAGAAACAAAATTCTTCTTTAGCAGACAGAACAAAATTCAATAACATTAATTTTGTGTGGTGTGATGTTCAATTAGTCCTGGCACAATAAAAAAAGGCGTGCGCCACGCCCAAAGTCAAAAATTTTTATTGCCAAGGCAATTGGTATGAGCTCAGTGACGTTCAATTTTATTCTTGCAGATCGATTTGAACAAAACAAGACAAAACTTAAATTTTTAAAAATTAGATTTTGAACGGAAATAGCGATTATGGATGTTTTTAACAATTCTTATACCACACTCTGCTACGTAACCAAGGAATATAAATCTACGTGTTCATCTTTTTACTTCAAAACTGCGACCGATAGTTAAAAAACGTTAAAAAATGAATGCATTATACGACTTTTGACAGAAACGCCCCTTAAAAGTGGGCGTGTCTTAAAAATTGAAGCATTAACTGAGCTTTGATCAGTATTTAGGCATATGTGTAAAACTACAGCTGAATCGAATAGCTTTTAAACAATCTTACCTGAACAAAGGTATTTTATCAAAATCACCCCTTCAAAAGTGGGCGTATTGAAAAAATTTACACAAGAAAATGTAAAGATATATTTCTCAAACGAACGGAAGGAAAAATGTCTAAATTGAATATTGAAAGTACATTAAATATTTGAGACTACGTTTATCGTTCTTTCATGAAAAGTGGGCGTCAGCCACGCCCAAAATCAAATTTTTTGATTTCATACACAAGATGTTTATGTGCAAGTAATACCCACAAAATTTAATGTCTTTCGCATTAATATAACAATTGTTATTTTATAAAAACAATATTGATGGTTTTGTGTGAAAAATGGGCATCAGCTACACCCAAACTGAAATATTTTTATTTAATTGGAAGAAAGTTTACCTAAAGCTTACGTGTGCAAAATCTTAGCGTTAAGCTTTCATCGTAACTGTACAAAAAACATAATTTAATTTTACCAAATTGAGATTGTTCAACAAAAATGGTGGTTGTGGGCGTGTTTGTGGGCGGATTTTGCCGGGTTAAGAACTTAGCCTTTTTCTTGAACCAAAGATTATATATACCAAATTTCAGCTTTCTAGCTCAACAATTGCGACCTCTAGAGAGTATACATACGGACGGACGGACGGACATGGCTAAATCGACTAGGCTTTTGATTCTGAGTCAAAATATATATACTTTTCTATACCTAACGGTATTATTTCTCTATGTTACAAACTCCACACCAAATACAATATAGCCATTCTATGGAATAGGGTAGGGTATAAAAATCAAAACAGCGACTATGAGCATAATCGTTTCGTGTTGGCGAACACGTGCGTCGTCGTACGTCGTCGCGTCGTGCTAATTGATATAGAAATAGAAACACTACGACTACGAGCACGAAAGTATGGGCACCAAGCTCTAAACAATGGGAGAGCTGAGATAATCAACATTGAAAATTGCCCTTTTTCTACTGCACCGTTGCATTTTCTTATTCTACCATCAACAACCAAAAGAAAAATAGCATTGGAAAGATCTGTTCAAGTCCAATATTTTTTGATATAGGCATCAAGTTGTAATCCATATCAGACCAGAGATAAAAAATATTATTAATCAGTCTTTTTTGGGTGCATCCTGGCACTTACCTTCCTCCACACCAACAGAAATGAGATGCATATCGTTAGAAAGGTCTTCTCGAGTACATCAAACTTTGGTATGGGCACCAAGCTCTAAACAATGGGAGAGCTGAGATAATGGACATTGAAATTAACCTTTTTCTACTGCAACTGCATTTTCTTATTCTACCACCAACAACCAAAACAAAAATAGCATTGGAAAGATCTGTTCAAGTCCAATATTTTTCAATGTGGGCATCAAGTTGTAATCCATATCAGACCAGAGATACAAAATATTGTTAATTAGTCTTTTTTGGGTGCATCCTGGTACTGACCTTCCTCCATACCAACAGAAATGAGATGCATATCGTTGGAAAGGTATTCGAGAGTAAATATTTTTTTAATATGGGCACTAAGCTCTTAACCATGGGAGAGCTGAGATACTGTACATAGTTAAATACAATACTCAGTCTCAGCTTAAGTTTGAATACATCCTTCACTTTAAATATTTTTGGCGCATAACCGTCGAGGAATATGTCAAACGCTTACACAAATATACGCGTAGTTCCAGAGCTCAAGTTGGAATAAAGTCTCGTCTGCTTAGTAAGTGTATGTTTAAAAATAGATTTTATATATACACTTACCTTTTCAACAACATAAAGCTAATTTCAATGTCCATTATCTCAGCTCTCCCATTGTTTAGAGCTTGGTGCCCATACCAAAGTTTGATGTACTCGAGAAGACCTTTCTAACGATATGCATCTCATTTCTGTTGGTATGGAGGAAGGTCAGTACCAGGATGCACCCAAAAAAGACTAATTAACAATATTTTTTATCTCTGGTCTGATATGGATTACAACTTGATACCTATATCAAAAAATATTGGACTTGAACAGATCTTTCCAATGCTATTTTTGTTTTGGTTGTTGATGGTAGAATAAGAAAATGCAACGGTGCAGTAGAAAAAGGGTAATTTTCAAAGTCCGTTATCTCAGCTCTCCCATTGCTTAGAGCTTGGTGCCCATATTAAAAAACCTTCCATTTGCAAAGACCTTTCCAACGACGTATGTCTTGTTTCTGTTGGTAGGTTGGACCAAATCCCATACAAAATTGCCCATCCTCCTTTACAGGAAAATATTTTTTTCCTTTTGATGTTTCGCACCGCTCATCATGTCTGTCGTATCCGTCAGATAAAATGCATACGTACACCGTTTTCAAAATTTATGTATTCACATAATAAAATGATGCATGCATTTTTCATATGGCATCATACAGTGGAACTCTGTAAAAAAAATATTATGAAGGTCACTTGCAATATTGCTCTTCCGACGCGAATACATTAACGTCAGAACTTTAGATGGATACATACTCAAGATGCTGAAGTACATTCCGCACCGCAATGAGTCTTATTTTGTAACATTGTTTCATTAGTTTTCGCACCGACACATTGAGCGCTCTTGCACCTTTTTGATAGATTAATATCCAAATTTTGCATTTATTTGTATCTTTGCATGAAATTAATTTGTCTACTGCAAAATAAAAGATACAGGAAGATGTTTCAGGGAAATATTTTTGTGTTTAAAAAAAAAAAACTTGGTGAAACTGATTTTGCAAGTTGACTTGTAAATAATGACTTAAAATGTTCACCAAAACTTTATCTTTAAACTACACTCTAAGAAATGTTAGTAAAATTACTACAATAAGTGTGTAAAGATTTTCAACATCAGTTTAATTTTACTACAATGATTGTAGTAACGAAAAAAAAGTGTAGTAATTCTCAACATTTGCTGGATATTTAACATAAATATGCTGAATTATAAACATATGTTGGAATTTCAACACTTTTTAAGCATATTTGTTGACTATTATATGAGCATGTTGAAAAAAAATCGCCAGTGTTGAAAAGCTCCACAATATTTGCTGAATATTAATCAAAATTTTGCTGAATAACTATTTTCCATGCTCGATTTGGACGTCGTCATTTTGAATTCAACAATCCTGAGTTTTTTCTAGTTATTTAACGTTAAGCAAAAAACGAGAATATTATATGTTTTTACTCAATTTTTAAATCCGGAAAGTTCCAAGTGTTCGAAATTGCTTGGTTATTTCATGTTAATATAATTTTAAGTGTATTTATTAATATATTTTTATATATTTAACACATTTTGTTGAATTTTAAACAATATTTCCTGTATTTACTGAATTTTGTTTCATAAGAAATGTTGAAAAAGAATTGTTGAAAATTAATCATTATCTGTTGCATAAAACTTCTTGAAAAATCAATTTTAACAAACATAAAATTATTCAACAACTAACAATAAAAATTTGTATCTGCTTGATGAATAAACAACGTATATGTGTGATTTCCAGCAATTTGTTGAATTTTTTACATTTTGTTTAAATATTAACATTAACTTGTGGACAAAAATGTGTTTTAAAGTCAACATCACTTTCATTTTGTTGAAAATTCAACAATTTGTTTAAAATGTACCGTTTTGTGTTTAATGATGAGCATTTTCATAATTTTAATTCACTTTGTTGAAAGTTCATTAAATTGTTCATTTAAAAACTTTCGTTCTTAATATTAAACAAGAACTATAAAGGTCAACAATTTGTTGAAAAACATAATTATTTGTTGAATATAAAGAATTTTTTAAATGTGTTCATCATTTTTTTGCAATAAATGTTTACTATTCAACAAAACATTTAATATTTGTCTTTGTTTGTTGAATTTCATTATCAGGTCAAAATAAATCAACATATTTTTAAATTTTAAGCAGTCATCTTAAAATCGAACTTTTTGTTTAATACTAAGCAATGAATGTTTGTTATTTGACACTTTGCTGAAAATTAAACGTAGTGTTTAAAATGCAACATTTTATAATTACACATTTGCAATTTTTTTTAACTTTTGACTTAATAATTCACAGTCTCTCCTTTCAGTGAAATTCCATAAGTAGGAGTGAAATTTGCATGACATATCGGAGTCGAACTCCCAGCCATTCAACAATTAACGAATAAAATGTAGCAAATAATATTAATTTTCAACACTAATGTTGATATTAACAGGTTTTTGTGTTTAATTTTAAACACGCTCATTAGGTTTTAAACATTTGTGTTGAATTTTACTGTTTGTGAGCTGAAATCGTACAATGTTTGTTTAATTCTCTGAAAATTTTTCAACTTTTTTGTTGAGTTTTGTTATGTAAGTGTTGAAATTTAATTTTTTTTGTTAATTTGTATTATTTTTTAAACATTTCTGTTGAGTTTTATTGTCTTTGTGTTGAAATTTAGTGTTTTTGCTTAATTTTTCAGTTTAATTTTCCACTTTTTTGTTGATTTTTGTTGGTTGTGTATTGAAATATAAGATTTTTCGTTTAATTGCCTGATTTTTTTGTTGAGTTTTACTGTGTGATTGTTGAATTTTAAAGCTTTTGTTGAATTTTTTGCTAACTTTTACTATGTTTTTGCTTAAATTTTAAAGTTTTGAGTTGAATTTTAAACGTATTTCTCTCCAAAAACAGTCCGAACGCTTTGTTGAATAACCAACAAATATAGCAGTCAACATCTAAAATTCAACTATGCTGAATATTAAGCAGTCCATATTCAACACGGTTGTTGAGTTTTCAACTCCGAAATTTTCTGTTTAATTTTACTACAATAATTGTAGGGGACTTGTTGCCTACAATTATTGTAGTAATTTTCAACAAATAATTCTTAGAGTGTAAGTTTAAAAAACTTTCTCCATTCCATACAAACATATCTATCTGCGTTATATTATGTGCACATTTACATTTTATATTTATGTGCACTGCAGTGATTGTCAGTGCAAATTTTATTCATTCATTCTTTTTTTTTACTTTCAGGTACGATGACCTCACAGAAATGGGAAAAACTGTCACCAAGCGAATTCCAGCACCTGCAGGAACTTGCGTCATGTAAGTATTTCTCGACTTGGAATCTTTCACTAGAATTTTTTTTTTTTTATTTTTTTATAAAGCCAAGTTAGGTTAGAAAGAAGTGCTTTTGGCGTCGACGAATGGCATTCGATGAAATATTTAACTTTGAATAGCTTCCCTTTTAAAAACTGGGCCATCGTGTGTAGTTCTTTTTATTTTAAATCTTGACATCGTCGTCTTCATTCAAAATCAATATGAATCATTCATACTCTTTATTGAAAGGTTGCATTTGCTTGGGAATACGGAATAGTAACAGTCCAAAATAATGTTATTGAATTATCATAGATTTTCCACAAAATATCGTCTACAAACAGCATCTGGTCGTGTTGAAATAGAAATAGAAATTGAAAACACTAAAAGTCTTAACTACTGTATCTGTACATCAATTTGTATTTTCTGTGCTGTTCTGTTTCACCATTCGTTTGAGTGATGTGAGTTATAGCCTTGAGCTTCAACCGTTTAACTTGGCAAACTTTGTGAATCAATATTGAATTTAATTTCGAGTGGAAATTTGTGTGCAAAGAAATAAATTTGAAATTTTTAGAAGCTTGATGGGGAACAAACACTAGGAACAACAAAAATCAATCAACCAATTAAAACAAAAACAAATTTAAGTCCTTTTCAATGGTTCTCTTAAAATGATGATTAAGTTAATTAATTGGAAATTGGAAAAAAATTGTTCCAAAGATATGAATTCAATTTGACCCAGCATAATTTATTTCTATTATGGAAAAGCAAACAGAACTGGACCTGTGATTCTATTGAAAAGTGGGATCTGTCAAAATAACTGAAATCTCTCCCCGACGCTACGACAATATTTTGCTACTTTGAAAGTAAGTACTAAGGTAACCCCATCATCGGTTTCTCGATTTTACATCCATATGCTGAGTGATATTGCCTTCTGATCGGTGCTTTCGGAATCGTTTCTTCAAATCAAAGTGAGCTTATCAGAATCTATCATATGCCTCTTAGGTGATGACGTTTGGTATTTAAGTTAATTGGACCACCTCTCTTTTTGCAAAATTAACAAAGATACCAACCAGAAAAGATTATTTGCAAGGCTTTAAACTTGATGGGCCCTATTCATAGATGTTTATTAAAGTTGTGATTTACTAACCTACAGGTTAAACTGATTTCTTTAGATAAACACAGCTGCTATTCATAAACAATTTTCTAGCTGTGTTTAGCTAGTAATAGCTTAATGCAATAATCTACTACAATTATACTTCAAAATATGATATTGATAAAAAATCGCTTCCCGATCGATCAGCGAAACCAAGCATCACTGCGCGTGGTAAATGGTAAGATGGGGGACCGTACAACAATAAACCACGGAGCTGTTTACTGTTGGCATGTTGTTCTCTCTTCTGTTCTGTCTGTCTCACTTTGTCTTGTGTTTGTCTGGGCTCTGGACTTTTGGTCCTTGTCACCCGTGCCTGACAAAAAATAAATAAGAAATCGTTCATTTTAATTTTAGATAAATCAGTTAAGAAGACATCAAAATATTATAGATGATAAAAAACGACTTCAAAATGAAGTTCCTGGCCTGTGAATGGGAACAGGACCGTCGAGATGGGGGTGGTAAGGGGGGGAATCCCCCCGGGCCCGGGATTTTTAAGGGGCCCGGAAATTTTAAGCCATACGTGTAATCGTAATTTTTTCATATAGATTTTTCATACCAACTGGGGCCCAGTTCCTCATCAACCATTACATATTGCCGTGATTTTCAAGGGGCCCGAAATTTGAAACACAAAGTTGAATTGTAATTTTTGTTTGTAATTTTTTTTAATTAAGATAGATTTTTCATGCATCTTGGGGCCCTGATCCGCAAGCATTTATATATTCTCGTAATTTTCTAGCGGCTCGCAAACTTGAAATATCAATCACGTTTTCAAAATCGGGGCCCTATGTGAACGTTATCTTTTAAGAAAAACTCACGCTTGCGGACTTGGGCCCCTGACTAATGTTGACATGTTTTTTTTAAATATCTAGAGACAAATCGACGACTCCGGCTATTTAAAGAAAATAATGGAAAATCGCTTAGTTTTTATATTAGTGAGCACAAACTATTTTGTAATTTAAACTAACTTTTGAAATTTTGTATCAGCCTCAGTCTTAATAAGGGGCCCGGTATTTCGAAAAACACAAAATATATATTTTTTTTTATTCGGATTTTTCTTCATATCTATTTAATTTCTGTTTGTTACTTAGAAATTATTTGTTCTTATCGAGAAAGGGTTTTCGCTAGGACCGTTATTTGCAAATCTCTATAAAATATAGCTGATTTGACTTTAAGACTTCGAAGTTAATATTGAATATTCTTGTGTAGAAAACCTAACTTGGTGTTAAAATATAAAATACAGTATTGATGAAGTGAGTTATAAACGTGTAGATTCCGCGGAATGTTGTACTGCGGCAATCACATTTTTCGGAGTTGTTCAAAAGTGTTTCAACTTGTTAAGCAGCAGTGCACAAGGTTGGCAAATTCTTAAGGAAAATGTGCCGGGATTCCTTCACAAACTATCCGACACAAGATGGCCAGCTAGAATTGAAGCAGTGAAACCATTTGCAAATCATCTCAATAAACTAAGAAAATCACTAGAAGGATTTAGTGATCTCACTTTAACTGCTGAAACTATAGAAGAGATGAACATGACGCATTTAAATATATGCACAAATTTGAATGTGTCCTGATGTCTTCAATCTGGTGCAAGGTTCTGAGCGCTATAAATGAAAGAAGCGTCATTCTTCAAGCCAGCGATATCACTATTGAAGTTGAAATTTGAAACCTCGATAGTTTGATCTCCGATTTGCATCTTTGCAAAGAAGTTGCGGCTGGATTGGGAGATATTTCGACCCGAAAAAGACAATTAAAGAGACATTTCGGAGAAAGTCAAGGTGAAGAACAAACTGATACAGACGAAGGAACAAACTTCAAAAGAAACACCTTTTACGTCATAGTTGATTATATCTGGAATTTCTCGTCGGTTCGATGCCATGAAAATTTTGAATTCAACCTTTTCACTTTTATGGCAGTTTTCAACAATGGACGAAACTGAGATTCGAATTTCTGCTACAAGCTTTATTCAAAAGTACAAATCGCATGTATCTCAAGAATAGGAGGAAGAATTAATTCATCTGAAATACATTTATGAAGCCAATTTCGAAGCAGAACTTCCACCATTGAGCAGGGCCCGATCCAGCTTTTTCGCCGCCGTGGGCAAACATTTATGTTGCCGCCCTTTTGCAATGACAACATATAATATACTCTACGACCTCCAAATAAATAGATGGGGCAGAATGAGCTAAAAGCCAAACAAAAATATAAACTTCAAAAGTGATACGCTTCGAAACCAACCAATACCAATTCAATCGATATTTTAGCGGCGCGGCGGCTGGAAATAAAAACAAATAAAATGGCCGCCGAATTGATTTTAAGTGTTTAAAAAAATGGCATAAGAAAAGGAAATTAATGGGATATTAAATTCGTTTCATTAATAGTTCAGAGCGCTCTGAGCACAATTGGTTCAGAGGACGTTCAGAGCGAGCTCGATAAACTCGAACTTTGTTCAGAGCTCTTTTCTGAATGAAAACAGAAAAACGCCTAAGGTGCTGGAAAGTGCATTCTCAAAAAAAAAAAAAAAAAAATGTGGAAAAATCTTTTCGAGAAGTTTTTTTTTTTTTTTTAATCAAAACTGTTCAAGAAATCAGATGGCTTACTTCAGTTTTTTCCCCAAAAAACGTTTTAACTAGCGTTTTTTAAATGATTAATAAAAAACTTCGACTTTATATTTTTTACGGACATAATATACAGTCAAAATTCCTTATAGCGAACCTTCAAGGGAACAAAAAATAAAAAAATTATAAAATTCGTTAGAAAGAAATGTGAAATGTGTTTTGAAACCTCGTGTTCCTTTTTATTTTCAAAAAAAATTGGTATAAAAAAGAAATTAGTGAAAGAAATGCATATCTTTTGTTAAGAAATTCAATTTTTGATTGCGCATTAAAAATTTTGTTTTTTATTTTATTATAAAAATCTTCCAATTTAAAAAGTTAAAAATTTGCATCATCTTTAGTTTTATCACTTGTTTCAATAAAACTTCAAAAATTCTGAAATGCAGTTCTCTTATCACTATAGAAGGGCTTTTTCGTCTCGTCTGAAATAAAGTCTTTTCAAATTGCTGTTGTTCTCGATTATTATTGATCATATCGCTGACAATAGACCTTAGTCTTCATCGGACCAATTGTCAAAAGTACCAATGACAGCTTTGTTAAAACAACTGAGGATTGAACTTGTTTTACCTTCGAAACTAACTAATATGGGATATTTTTTTTAAGAAGAAGGGGAACAAAATGAAATTTGCTATAGAAAGTAGAGTTCGTTATAAAGTAATTTTACTGTACCTACATATTTATGTATGAGGGGACTGCGAAGGTAGAGAAATATGAATATTTTTCTGATGACGGATAAAATGTTTTGTGTTTCTTCGGTTACTTGACAGTTGAGAGTCTACATTTACTTCAGCTCCCCACACACATCACACTTGTGTGAGAAAAATCAAAATTCTTTCTGATTTATATATATTCTCCCATGATTATCTTAATTAGAAGGAAACAAGTAAACATTTTTTGGAAAGACATAGCTTTAATAATCCTCAACTTTCAAATTTTGCCGCCCTTGAAATTTGCCGCCATGGGCAAATGCCCGGCGCGCCCCCCCCTAGATCGGGCCCTGCCATTGTGTTTGCTGAATGCAATTTTTTCCCAGAACTTGGAAACGATTTTCCCAAATGTGTATGTTGCTCTGCGTGTGTTTTGCACCATACCTGTCACCGTAGCTAGTGCCGAACGTTCCATTAGCGTCCTTGCCAGAGTAAAAAAAGTCTCATCGCTCGTGCTCATAGCAAGATCGTGTTTCGGGACTTGCTACACTATGCATAGAAGCACCTTTGGCAAAGTAATTGAATTTCGATGTAAATATAAGTAGTTTTGCTGCTCAGAAATCTAGGAAAGCTCGTATTCAATAAGGAAATATTTCGTCGAATACAAACCAACTCTAAAGGCAATATTGTGATAATATTTTGAATGTAAAAAAAAGAATGCAAAAGTTGAAATGAAAACTTACAAGCATGCGGTTGGCAATAACGCACTGATTGCAGAGCTTGATTGATAACTTCTAGATGTGGATTTGAACCGATCTACTCGTATGCCGAATTATTTTCCTTACATCCCTTGTTTCAACTGGACGAAACCCATGGGAATGATCAGATAATGGACACTTGCTAACAACAAATATTTCATCCTTTCTTCTCATTGTTACTAATGCCATGCTATTAGCAATAGGTATTTGGCCGTAGCAGGAGTAGGCATGTAGTAAAAAAAAGAGTATATATGAGGGGCCCGGGATTTGTCCGTCCCAGGCCCGGAATCCCTCTCGACGGCCCTGAATGGGAATTGAACAAAGTGTGGAAGCTGTTATCCCAGTTTTTTGCAATAACAGAAATTAGCAGATTTATGACAAATGTTGCCGTTTCTATGTAGAATCGATACCTTTGAAAAAAGTCTTTATCACTTAACTCGAGTCTATTGAACTCTGCCTTATAAATTTTCTTTTGTCTGGCTGGTGGCACAATTTCATACAACAAATCTATGTCTTCCAGAATTAAAAAATCTCCTTCAGTTTCCACGTCTATTGACATTTTAAAAAAGTATTTTCAGAACTTCCAAAGTATTTTTGTTTGTATCGACTTGCTACTGGCAGACAAAAGTACCTACCTATACGTTTTTCAATTATTGTATGGCAGTAGTAGTTTAAAAGTAACTTAAACACTACATCAGCCACTTTTAAAGTTAAACCCCAGGTTAAGTCCTAATCCTAGGTCTAAATACGTTTATGAATAACTTAAGCTCCAGGTTTGGCTGATCACAACTTAGCAGCAGTTTAAAATACGTCTATGAATAGAGCCCGATGTGTTTTCAAGTATGTATTCTGTTTCTTCTGGGTATGTCTGTTTTTTGGTTTTTAAAAATCATACTGCAGTTTGAATAATTCCTTTTGTTGGAGGTTTGGCGGCAAAATTGCTGCAGTAAAGTATACTTTTATCCGACAACTTGCTTAGATGTTCTCCGATCGATCTCATATTTCCACAGCGATCAACAGTGCTTTGGAAGGTTTGGTAGTTGATTTTTAATCCAGCTTTTTTATTTGATAGTTATTCCCCGAGCAAGAATCTACCTCCCCTTAATTTACTGGCACAACACTTTTATATTTTGTCGACAGACGGCGCGGCGCTTTGATAGATTAAATAAGACAAATCACGGCGAATATTCCAACGTCCATTGTTTTTAATTCTTTCAGTATCTCTTAAAGTCAAACAAGTAAATTTTCTAGTTAACATAATAATATTGTATCTTATATCAAGCCTGTAGATCTTGACATTATTTATGATTATTTCAAAGTACGTCCAACTCAAGGGTTAATTGACTTACAAACAAGATTGCAAGATCTTGTGACCGCATTAAAAAAATATCTAAGAATCTAGGAAATTTTGTTTTAGTTCCATATTTCTCATTTTAATCACACTAGCTGGATTGGCACATATTGTTCTGCCCTTTTCAAAAGGAGACGCACTTGCTAAATTGCCATATAAAAAATGAATGATCTGATCGTTTCCAAACTTCACAGGATCACATGCAGGGCTAAAGATTGCATGAAAATCACAATAGGTCGAGGCGTTTAGCAATCTATAGGGATAGGGAACATTTATGTACATACCCACACACATATGCACTTTTATAGATGCATTTTTATTTCATAAGTATATAGTTTTTCTTTTGGTGTGTAGACATTGATGAAACATTTCTAAAATATTTCTTAAGTGTCGATTCGCATCAAGGGCTTTAAAAATGATTGACAAAAAAGATCAATACATTTAGAGAACTGTAACTTTAGTTGTTGATAGTTCTTGGAAGTCAAAAACATTCAAAAATAATTCGACTTTTTACTCAAAAAATTTTTCGCACAAGCTTCCAATGAGCCATGCAAACATTTTCCAATGAAATATGGAAGTATCCAACAATTAGTATTGTTAATACTGTTGCCTTTCAAGAGTTTAAATAAAAAATATTCTTAAATAAATATTTAACAATACGTACTATACTCTTGTTGTCCTTATTTTGATTGATTTTCTTCAATCTATTTCCAATAAATGTGAATATGCTAGTGCACTCCTAATTATATCCCTAGACACTTTTTTGAACTTAATTAAAATATTGCTTGGTTTATTTTTAATCCTTTATCCTTGTAGTCCACACAATGAAGCATATTTTTTCTTTTGTCATATTAATAGCGAGTAGATACACTTTTTCAATGCCAATGTCATAATTTTTCTTCGATACCTCCTTACTCTACAACATGACAATGCCCTAACCAGGATTCGCCACCATTCATGGCTGGTATAAATTAATACTACGAAAGTATAGATACATTTAAGATTATATACTACCCCAACTAGAACACATATACATTGGCACCGGAGTACTTCTACAAGCGAGGTTAAACACGTTTGTGCAATAATTATGCAATAAATTATAGCACCCAGTCCTGGTAGATGTTTGTAGAGTAAGCTATTTGGAGAACCGTGCGCTTAATCGACCGTCTTGAGGAAGTTTGCTGTTTTTACCCGGAACGGAAGTGAAACTTATTTTAAATTTTTTTCTTTTTCTGTTGTATCTTTATTTGTGCAGGAAATGTATTTTTATAGTTCTTGGACGTAGTAGTATGATTAATGGCTTTTACTTCAAGTTCAGAAGAAAATACAGGAGAACACTTTTTGATGATGTTTGAAAAAAGGCGCCATAGCTGCTAGCTATTGCAGATCATCATTCCCCAAGTAAAAGTGCATTAGATAGATAGCTACCTTTAATTGTTGGTTTTAAAATGTCGATAAGAAATTTGATTTTTGGAATAACACTCGGGGGCACTAGACACTCTTAGAAAGAAATATTTTTGATGAAGGAAGTCAACTGCCAGTTGAATCAGACTCGTTAGCAGAATTTATTAAATCTAACTCATTTTGTGTAACATTTCAAGAAACCAACCTTGACGGAACAGTGCCAGTTCTCTATTGTGATCCTGCATAATAGAATGTGGTGAGTCTGTAATTTTTGGCTCTTTTTAAAAATCTGCAAGAATTTGAAAATTTGGTCAATGGTTGGTTATCTTACCTGACACTGATATGAGCCAATCAGTTCACTCGTGCAATTGTAAATTTAATAAATGTATATGCCTCTGTAGTTGGCACAGTTATGTAAGGGTCTTCTAGATCACTTTGAAATAAAAACAATTAGATTTAGTTATCGTTATCAAAATTCTTCTTTATTATTAAATCACAATGAACCTTTCGCCTCGACCGTTCTCTTACAACTGAACTCGCTTTGGTTAAGTCGTTGGCTTTATCTTAATACATAAAAGACATAATGGAATAGTTTCGTCAAATACTAATACTTAGACATAAAAGCAGGCACCTCACACCGACAGTCTTTGGACATAGATACAATACATGAGTATACGTTTATTTAAGTAATATGGTTACAATTCGGCCGTCCTGACATACAATCGTCCCGATTGATCCTGATTCAAATATCAAAACGCAAAAATGGCTTCAAATTCGCCACTCAGTCTTAGTTTCATTTCATAATTAGTCTCAGGTATATCGGGACGCTTGCAGCCCATGAATCTTTCATACATAGCATAAAATGTATTTTTTTTCTTCAAAATTTAAATTTGTATTATTAGACAAATCTATCTCATTTGTACTCTCTTCTATTTCAATATTCATCAAATTATCACACTCATTATTATTTCCACTCTCATTTTGTCTTCTCCTTTGATTTACAACAACTTCTCTCTTTTTACTTAATTTTAAATTTGCCAACTTCAAAAAATCTCTTCCTAAAAGAGCTGCTACTCTCATCGTAGTATTTTCTACAACAAACACAGTTAAATTTATTGCTTCTTCTTCAAAATAAATAATTTTTAATAAACTCTTATTTATTCCCATAATATTATGTTTTCTCTCGTCCGTAATTCAACTTCTCGTTTTAGTATTTTGTTCTCCCATCTCATCAGCAACAATTCTTTCTCTCCATCTCTCTTTTGTGTCTCGTCTCTCGTTTGTCGGCTATCACTCATTTCTTGAATATTCACCTCCATCTCATTCTGGTTGTCATCATTTGCACTGGCGCTCTCATCACCCTGCTCCTGCTCATCCGTTGCTTCCCTCTCATTTGTTTCACTGTCATCAACTGCATCTGCATTTACATTTAAACCGCCGCCGTCTTCGTTCAAATCTTCATCAGCAATTATGACCTCACCGTCGTCGTCGTCTGCTGTTTGCTTCTGCTTGGGTGTGTGTGCCACTGTTGGTGGTGGAGATTCGCCCCGTTCGCCTTCAGGTACAGACAACAGTCGCAAAACCAGTTCGCTCTTGCTGCCTGAAGTTTTTTTCCGCAATCGTCGTAGCCATACCTTCAGCTGCGCAGCAGTGTAGTTTTTAAATTTACCTACATCTGTATCCATTTTTGTTGTTTGGTGGTAGTTTTTTTTTCGTTCTTTCGTCCTCGTTCAAAGTGTGTGTGCGCTTGGTTGTTATATACTTTTGCGCGTCTTCGTTGAGTTTTTGAGTTTTTGGGTTTTTTTTTCGGGTTTGCACTAAATCTTGCTAATATTAATATTGCATTCAAACAAACACAGAAAATGCACTCATTAGGGACACTATTGCTTTAAACTTATTGTTTTGTTGGGTTTTTTTTTCACACTCGTCTGTTTTTACGGCACTCGTTTTAATATTAATTTTTTCAATTACAGACTCATTTCATTTTATTTTCTCTCTTTTTTTCGCGATGGGGGGGGGGTGGATCTTTTATCCCACTTCTGAAAATTGTAAGGGTCTCTAGATCACTTTGAAATAAAAACAATTAGATTTAGTTATCGTTATAAAAATTCTTCTTTATTATTAAATCACAATGAACCTTTCGCCTCGACCGTTCTCTTACAACTGAACTCGCTTTGGTTCAGTCGTTGGCTTTATCTTAATACATAAAATACATAATGGAATAGTTTCGTCAAATACTAATACTTAGACATAAAAGCAGGCACCTCACACCGACAGTCTTTGGACATAGATACAATACATGAGTATACGTTTATTTAAGTAATATGGTTACAGTTAAGAGTATCTCTTTGTGAATACTTCAAGGTGACTTGCAAAGGAGGCAATTCCAAGCCTAACTAACTAGAAAATTGCTCCAATGATTTGGATAAAACTTTAATTTCGTTTGAATCAAATTAACAGAAAAAGTCTTATATGTAACAGATATTTAAACTGGCCACCTGACCGATTTCGATATAATTTTATGAGTTCAAAGTTTTTGTAATGGCTTAACGAATAAAGAACAGACACTTTCAAAAATAAAATGCACGACTGGGTCGCACGTACTTGATCTGTGGGTGCAATAGTACGATGAAAACGAAGTTTTCGAGCATTATGAAGAACTCATGTTTGAAAAAATTGGGAAAAACTAAAAAAGTTTGGCTAAAACTGGAAAACCCGATATACAGAAGTTTACGTAAAGAAACCTTTAGTATATTATATTTAGATGTCAACTTTTGGGTGCTTAAATGATATAAATGTCCGTTTATGGCCAAATTAATAAAATTGTTAAAACAAATTTCCGTTATTATCATTTGTAGCCAAAAACTTTATTGCAGTTTTCTTCAAAACATTCTATGTTACATACAAAGTTTAATAAAAATCCGCAGAATCTTTTTTTTAGTAAATTAGAAAAAAACTACATAATGCGGCCAACCTAGTGGCTTTTTGTATGGGAGCCACCATTTAAAAAAGAGTAACTGACAAAAATGCAATGCCATCTGATACAGAGTTGTAAGGAACTATACCAAACAAAGCTTGTTTCAATTCGATACAACCGTTGACAACTTATGGCCATTTGAAAAAAAAACGTTAAGACCAGATCTCCGTTATTAGCATTTTTTGCCAAAATAAAAAAACGCAGTTCTCTTAAGAATACTTAAAGAATATAACACACAAAGTTTAATCAAAATCGTTAGAACCGTTTTTGAGAAAATTATAAAAAACCAAAAAAAGTTCCCTAAAACTGAACGGCTCGTTGTATAGAAGCTACCATTTAGAAAGGCTTCACTGAAAAAATTTACAAAGCCATCCTATAGAATACTATAAATAACAATGCAAAACGAAGTTTTAGTCAATTCAATCAAGTCGTTGCGAACTTAATTTATCCATTTGAAAAAAAGCAGTTTAAAACCTGATTTTCGTTACGACCATTTAAGCCAAAAACAAAAAACGCCAGTTTGATAGAAATATCTTAGGTAAGTTAAATTCTGAGTTTAATCAAAATCGTTAGAGCCGTTTTCGAGCAAATCCATAATGAAAAAAAACGTTACATGAAAGGTACCAGTTTGATCCGGGCTAAAACGAAACAAACAAAAACCTCGACAACCGTTTTTCTTCAAACTGCTATATACCAAGTTTGAAGAAAATCTGTCAAGCCGTTAAGGGGCCAGTTATAACGGTACGGAAAACAAAACCGAAATTATTTTCAAATGGAAAATTTAGTATGTTATGGTTCGATTTAAAACATAAATGCTACACTGGTCGATGGTAACCGACTCAGAGAATTCATTTTGGAAATAACAATTTGAATTGAACTTGTACTTTTTGTTAAAAACGAAATTTGTTATTTTTCTTTTATACGTATAACAGAAAAAAAAAATACATTTTTATCAAAAAGTATTTGATCATTTAAAATTATTATGAACAAAAACCATTCTCTGAATTGATTGCCATCGATCAGTGTAGCATTTGTCGTAAGAATCGAATCAGAACATACAAAATTTTAGATCTGAAATTTTTTTCGGTTTGGTTTTCCGTAGCGCTATAACTGGCCCCTTAGGCTGTATCATGGCGTGTAAAAGCGCACATCCGCACACCCGCACAGACAGACCGACGGACGGTATGGCGAAAACCACTTTTTTGGGCTTCTCTATCATCGTAATGTCATGTTTGATTAAAACCTCAATTTTTTTTCCTACACGAAACCAATACTTGCCCTATAGAACAAGTAAATAAAATGCACGACTTGGTCGCACGAACTTGCTCTAATGTGTGACAGTGGTTTAGGAGCTTGAGATTTTGATAAAAATAAAATTTTCAAAATTCTTAAATACATACTTAAACTAATTTGAGCTGAAAAAAAGTACGCCATTTTATTTCTTGGATAAATTTGAATTTATGAGAATAAATTTATAAAAATCTGTGGAGCGGTTTTTGAGAAAAAAAAGTTTTTTTTGAAAAACTTTTTGAAAAAATTTTAAAAAAAAAATTCAAAAACGCCAGTTTATAGGTATTCAGCAAATACATTTATTTAAAATTTTTAGAAAAAAATTTAGTAAGCAGTTTTCAAAATATTAATTTTTTAAATTTTTTTAAGAAAAATGCTTTTAAAAATACAAAAAAATATTTTTCAAAAATATTGGTATGCATTACAAATTGAGCTACCTACAGCTATATGTGTGTGAAATTTCGAAAGAATCGGTTTAGTCGTTTTCGAGTTAGTCGAAAGCAAAAAAACGGTCCTATGGAAAGTACCGTTCTTAGCCATTTTTTAAAACTTTTTTTTCAGCCATATGATTGGTCGTACCTAAAAAGCAACACTGATTTTTTTTAAATAAGTTTGAAGCAATTCGGCCCACCCGTTTGGGCTGTAGGTGTCTATACATACAGACAGACAGACATACAGACGGACAGAATTTTCAGACCATCTTTTTTCGTCTTCGCTATCATCGTAATGTCATGTTTGATTGTTATCTCAAAACTTTTTTTTTCGACGAATGCATAACTTGCTTTATAGTACCTATAATCGCAAGTAAAAATTGTCTGAATTGGTGATATAATTTAGTAACTGAATATATTTGCGTTCAAAATTTTTCGATAACACATTTTGCTTAGCTTCTTTTGCAGAAAACTAGAGATCTCTCGAACTTTTATTTTGATATTAATTTAAAAATATTTTTCTCAAAAAAAAAACTTTTTTTAAACCAACACGGTCTGAGTTTTTGAAAGTATTTTGGAATTATTTGTAGTGCTTCAAGATCAGCCCTTCTTTTTGCATTGTTCCTTTAACTATAAAACTTGCTTCTCAATTGCAAGTGATAGGCAGTATTTTTGGGTGAAACACTTTTATTGTAGGCATGGTTTGGTATTCGGCTTATATATTTGTTTTGCAATTTTCAAAAGCTGGAATTTCTGAAACGATTTTTTCTATTCCCAAAGTTTATTCAGCTCCCCCTCTCAACTTAAACCAAAATAAACTCAATGGTGTTGTCTTAAAAAAAAGTACCAATACTTGTTTTAAAAGAAACCTTTGATATTTTTCAAGGACCGACTATTTTAAACCTAGTCTTCAAAATGATTTCAATTTTTTTTTTAACTCAACCAAATGCTTAGAATTCTTCTTATTCTGAGCTTAAGCGGGTGAATACTGCCCATATTGCTTACCGCCTTGCCTGGATATTACACTTGATTTGTATTCTGTTGGGGTTCATTCATCCATTAGCTAATTATATCCTCCTGTCCACCGAACAAGAGTTGTAATTTATTATCATGTCATCGTACATGATAGCATGGTGGTGGTGGATGGAGGTGTTCCACATTCAACGAATCTATTATGTATACCTATGTTTATACACACACAAATAAATTAATTTTTAATTCCAGACTCAACGCGAAAACTGCAGGATGTGCTCCAGGAATTCTGTTCCCCACAAGCTTCCGCAAAGTTTGTCCCCGATGGCGTAAGTAAATTATTCAATTGTTTAAAATGCATGCACAAATTTTCAGATATAATAGTGGTTGATCTTACACCGAATTTTTTAATGGCTTCCATATAATCGTCACGTCGGCGCGGCCGGCGTCGCCTCGTATAGCGTTGTCACGTATAAGCTTAACTAACATCACCGTCGCGTCGCGTCGTCTACTCTGTAATAGATTGAATCTCATTATGAAAAAATTTTCCAAATGCAATTATAATGAAGTGAGAGGAATAGATTCAATTTAATTGGCTCCTGCCATCAGATTAATTTCCAATACCCTAGCTATATACATTTATATACGTTAACAGACACTTCACCAAGCAGTAATCTTATTGAACCTTTTTTTTTCTACAAAATTGTCTGAATTAATTTTTCAGCGAACAGTTATCCAGTTGAAGAAGCTGAAAAAAAGTCCTCGTTATTATTTTAAGTTGTGCGGGCGTAGAATCAAAAATGATATATCAATTCACCAAGGACTCTCACAAGGCTGAAGATGGCTTTGGCATAATAATGCGGATTATAATGACCAAATGGACTTTAACCGTATTATACGATCATTGGCGACTCCAACTTTCATCATCTGTGTGTACCATGTCTTAGGCGAGTATGTATATGCTGAACTTAAGTATATACATATCATGTTGATTGTCCTTGAAATGAGCTTAGCATTATGGATTTATTGCCTCCTTACATCGTGCTCTCATATCACATTGCCACACAATAAATATTTAAATCTGATAACGCAAATCAAGGACTTTTCGGAGAAAGCCCAGGAGGGACAATTATTATTGATGCGTGGATGTGGATGTTATTGTTCTATTTTTGTTTCCACAAAAGATTTTCTGTAGTTGACATTTTTTCTAAAAAAAAAAAAAAAAAAAAAAAAAAAATATGTTAAAAATATAACATCAAAGGATTTATCTTCAACACAAAAATAAATTAATTTCGCAAGGATTCTTTCTATTGGGTTGAAAATTAAGGCAGGCTCTTTGAAATAATAATTGATATTAAAGGGCAGATTTCTATAAAATCATAAAATTGTTGACTATTTTCAAAAACCGATAGAAATTTCATTGTGCCATTGTTACAGCTCGTGTGTTCTTTATATCATTTCATTTATTCTATTTCAGTAGCTTTAGTTTGAGAACCAAGTTTTCAATAATTGTGGTCCCTATTGGGACTTATTTCCCTAGTAAGGGAATGAGTCTGATAGTCATAGTAATAGCCAAAACAGTGGCAATAAAAAAGAGAACTTTAAAAGAACTTGAGTTCATTTCAGATAAGAGTAAATAAACTTGCTCTAACCTCCATTTTGAATGTAAACAAATTTGTAAATTAACTTGCTCTAACCCCCATTTTGAATGTAAGCAAATTTGTTGTCTGTTATTTAACTGCTTCATTTTCAAATTTTGATAAAGAAAAGCTGTTAAAAATTAAGTTTTCTGCAACTTTGGTACTGGCAATTTTTTTATCTCCGCTTGGTATCTGTCCTATAACTTAATTCTGAAAATAGTGCTGAAGTTACACCTTTTACTCCTATAAGTTTCGATCAAGTTTGAACCGTTGGCTCATCACACAACACCGGTTCGGTCGAAAAATTAAATTCATATTGTTCTTGTTATGTTTTTATATAGGGTCGGTTCGGTACTCATGGAACATAAATGTGCGAAGAAACAAGGTCACAAAAGTTTCTTGAGTTCATAATTCATAACTTGGGCAAAACACATGGGAGAAAAGGTGACTAAATATTTTTAATTTAAATCACCCGCTGTCAGAGTCCATTCACCAATATTTTCCCTTAGATCGGAATTTTAGAAATTTATGATTTTGAGCTCTTTAGCATGAGACAAAAGTTTTATTTCTTAATCATAAGCGTGCTGTGCTTTAAAACTCGCTCATTTTTTTTTTTTAGTCTGAAAAACAGGTGTAGGAACAGTAGCTAAAAAATTGCTCTGTTGATATTTGAACCTAAATGTCAGAAATGGGATTCTGCATTTAACACCTTTTACAAAAATAACCTTTGGCCTTGCCTTGAAGTGAAATAAATATCGACGTAATAACTTTTTGTCAATATGATTTCTAATTTCCCGAAATAAGAACCTCATGAAACCCTGGCTCACAACAACATTATTTGCAACACAACTATCTGCTGAATTTTATCCTTTCTTTTATTATTAAATTAAATCTTTAGTTGATAAGAATCAAAAACAAAATCAGTCCAAGAACTGAGCCCTGAGGAATACCGAGGTAGATTAATTTTGTATTCTATAGCTTTAATAAAGAAACCAGTCATTTAAAAAACTACGAAGCCCAAATTATACATACATATATTTTTTGTGACTGAACATTCAGATAAACCACGCTGAAAGCCTTAGTTACATCAATAAACATTATTTACCGTCTTATTTTTTCTGTAGCAAACAACAAAAATCTAAAAGATAATCTTCAGTAGAAAGAACAGTTCTTAAGACGAACTGCTTCGAATTAAAAATGTAAAAGTTATCAAAAATCAAAGTATTTCAGTGACCTAGACTTTTAAAATATTTAAATCAATTTTGCTTACCATAACAAAAGAGTTTATTAGTTTATACATTTGGCCACATCTGGAAAAAAAATCAGTTGATATGCCAAGACATCAGATATATTGAGAGCCATATTTTTTAGAACTACGTTTGAAATACCATCTTAACAAAATGAATTAGAATTATTATGAGAATTTATAATTTTTAATATTTCCATCCCCGAAATCAAATCAAAGTGAAAACTATTTCTGTTAAAAGTAGTAGAATCTATACCACAATCGATTCCACTATATCAACTTCTGTTTATTCGTTTGCAATTGCCGTAGGGTCCGATATAATGACATTGTCCTTTTTTTATTGTTATGTAACTGTAATGATTAACACGGTTGACAATTTTACTAATTACTTTCCAGTTTCCACCTGATGCGCAAAACACAAAATCTTTTCTTGAAAATTAATGGTCATCTTTTTTTTGATTGAAAATGTTTTATAAATTTGCAATAGATTTGAGTACCTACATTATTGGTCAATATTTCCTTCTCCCTTTAAAAAAAAAAAGGTGTCCCATCTAATCCTTTTTGGGGGTAATATTGTCCCATTAATGTTACTCAACTCTATTGAAAAAATAATAATTCACTTCATTCTCCAAAGACAATATTCTTCTTCTAAATTACATTATTCAAACAACAGTCTATTATTGTATTCTACTCAAAATGGAACACCCTATAGAAGCCTGTGAAGCATCATTGAACCATCAACAAGTTGCTTTCTTTTTTTTCTTCATGAATACAATATTCTTGAATAGTTATTTTGGAGGAGGCATCCTACGGGGAATTCAAAGACCATTCACAAATATTAATCAAGACAATCGGTACAATAAGCCGCCAAGGGACAATCTTCAATATAAAGATTATTACTTGATTGTGTTGTATGTTTATGTGTGGAGTGTGGTTGTAGCTTGGAGGCTTTATATATTCCCTAAATACTTTATTAAGAATTCTCATTCATTCTTTGCTATTAAATTCAATACAGATTTGCCATCTTTGTGTGCCGTTGTGGGTCTTTTATACATTTATCTCTTAGAAGTTCCAACAACAATACTGTCAACTCCTGAAACTTAATAAAGCAGGAGTAGATAAGTACTCGTATATATGTTAAAGCATTGAAAAGAAATGAAATGAAATCAGTTTCAGGATCGAAAAGAAGCCTTGCATTTGTATGTGTCCTTATTTTTGCTGAAATCAAATATTTTTGTGATTTTTGCATCTTATATCACGATAATGGATTCAACATGTTCGGTTCGTAGTCCTATTGCGAATGGAACAGTCCTTAGTCCTTACATATCGAGTTGATTGACAATTTATGTTCATTTCCACGACATGGGTTGGTTACAATTTTATACTGAAGTTCACATCAAATGTTGTCAATAATAATCCAAACATGGGCCGTGCGTGGTGTGATAAGATGCAAATGAAAAGAACTCACAACTTGAGCCATCTTGTGTGCTGGTAATAGGCTTTTGAACTTCCATGAATTTTTCATCGAAATCTCAATAAACGACTACGTTTACCTTTTGCATACCTTGATGTCATATCCTTACGGCGGCGCGGCGCGGCACGGCGACGATGACAACGACGTAAAAAAAGAATATCCTACGCATCATATCTTATGTTCAAGAACTTCCTAATATAAAAAGGATATTCGAATACATTCGTTGCTGAGCAAACAAATAATATGCTTTCTTCAACTTTTTGATTTGGAAAAGTTAGACACATATGTACATAGGTACCTACATATGTGTGTGTGTATGAGCTACATACTTGTATGCTCTTTGCTTATATTTTCATTGCTCTTGGTAGAGTCTTATTGAATTTGTTTTCGATGTGATGAAAGCATTTTGGCAACACTTTTTGAGACTAAATTAAATTTTGTGGTTTTCGAGATCCACGAGAAAGTCTTTTTTATATTTACGGATTTTTTTTTTGAGACAAACTTGGTAGACTGTCATTTTTTTGTCTCCCTCATAAACGGGTGTGGGTATGTGTACTGGCAATTTATTTTGTCAATGGTTTCCTCTTTCCAAATTGACTTTTTAAGGATCTACTTTTCGTATAAATTGGTCATAATGATGCATAATACGGTCGGTGTATTGGATCGGTAGGTTAGAATGTGTAATCTTACGGTTAAATGAGTAATTTTATTTGAAATGTGTTAACGTATTGGTTTGTAATTCTAAACTTGTGCGTGGAATGCTCTTTTGTCTATTTAGGTTCATTTGTAGGATCAAAATTGAAGTATGACTGATAAATCAATCATACATATACATAAATTGGATTGCATTACATCATTTTAGTTCCATATAAATTGGTTTCTATTAAACCTATTCTGTAACTTGGAAGCCCATATCATATTTACTATGTTTTTAATGTATAGGTACTCACATAATCAAGAAAAAAAGACATATTGGGTCAAGTAACATAATAATATCTGGGGTCGATTCTATTATGTCATCTGCAATTCTTATTCTATTATCTAAACAACACATATTGGCAATTTGAGTTCTTATTCTTAATTATAATGTAGATCAAAGTAGCGCTTGTCATTGTCATACGTAAAATGATTTGATTGCCAATGATTCCAATCTAAATATCAAGTTGTAACGAGCTTTTTTTCTGTGGCTGAGGTTAAGCTCGTCGGGTCCAGGGTTTAACTAAAGTAGCTCTTACTCCAGTTTTGAGGGTTAAGTATTCATTATTTCTTTTCTTACAATGTATTTAAAAGTCAGGGTTGTTCTAATTAATTTAATTTCTTACAACTATATTCACTACATTTGATTCTTAATCTAGCTTAGAATGCAATATTATGTAATACGTCTTACGGCTATGCTTACGTCTACGAATAATGAACCATGAGGTGGCAGGTTAACCAATGTTGAACCATGATTTGGCAGGTTTACCAATGTTGAACCAACCATGAGGTGGCAGGTTTACCAATAATGAACCATGATGTGGCAGCTGGCAGGTTTACCAATAATGAACCATGAGATGGCAGGTTGATCCGAATTCCGAAACCACTCAACTTAGTATGAGCGTCAGACCTAAAAATTGTTGGTGGAGGATCTGTATATAAGTATTATACTACTCCAAAAGGTCAAAGCAAACATAGTACACGAGATTGGTACTACCCACACGCCACACCCACACTGCTGCTTTTCTCGATTTTCTTGAGTTTGATACTTCTACTTAGTACTTTTTCACCAAGAACGCAGTGTGAATTATAAAACGAACGATAAATTAATATTGAAATTCACTTCTTACATTATTTGTATCCAAATCCTGTTTGTGTGATTAACTGCTGGAACACAATCGAGCCGGAGCCGGATCCGCAAACGCATCCGTATTGCATGTCAAAATATTGAATTACACACGAATTCAATGTTGTGAACACAACGGCGACGGACGAGTTGGCCAACTTTTAATAAATACGTGCGTATTTTTGACATTCCATAAAAAAAAAGAGCAACGTGCTAATAAAATCCTTTTAGAAATTAGGTCAGGTAATTGCAAATTTATAGAAAAGACTATACATGATGCGATACATGTTTTATCATCTATTATATGCATATATATGTATGTTTTTCAGTTTAATTTGTAAAAAAAGGTGGAGTACGTACGACTCCATTGTGGGCACTTCTAATTAGATACATACGTACGGCATGCGATACGGTTGCGGCTGCATTTTTCTATTGTGTTTCAGCAGTAATAGTTTGTCATGGTAAAGTACATGTCAGTGGCGTCGGTGAAAAATCAGTGGTGCCGTGACTTTTTTAAGAGGCTTATATAAGTTTCTATGTGGGATAGGTGTTTTTATGGGATTTTGCTAAAAGGCGTATATTTGATTTATTGGGAGCGGTTATTTAAAAAGTTTGACGAATCTGACGGATTTATATAGGAATTCTAATTGCCATAGGAACGGTTATTTCAGTAGATGTTTTCCACGTAACATAGTTGACTATAGTTGGTATCCAAAATTATAGTAATTTACTTCCACTTCTATGTTTTTCTTACTTAAGTTTATGTTAGAAGTTTTGTTTTGCATTGTACTTTGGATTAATGGTGGTGTCGAAAGAAGCCCATTACATAAATTTAATTGAATTGAAAATGTCGCACATTCTTAGACATTTCTAGGCCAACATTTTATTCCCCATTACCACTTACATAAACATATTGTACACATTATTCATAATATTTTTGTTCATTTTAATCATTTTCCATATCAAAATATGTATTTCCATTGTTCACTATATTTCAATTGAATCTAATTCGATAAATTACAACACTTCATTAAATCTATAATTTATAAAATCAACTTGATAATTTTTATATTTTTTGTATTTTCATTGAAATTGAGAAACCAATTAAATAGTTTTTTTTTTTTTTTTTTTTTTTGTGAAATTGTTGTTCTGGTTTGGCCAACAAAATACTTTGAATTATGTTTCAAAACCATTGTTTTCAATTAAAATTTTCATTATTATTAATTGTGGAATAATTAACGCTAATTGTGTTATGGTTGTGTGTTTGTGTGAATTTTCATATCCCTGGCGAACAGGTCGAGTTTCTGCTAGTGAACGCATATACGATATATGTACCTACAAATGGGTAGGAAAAAAAATCAAAAAATCATATCAAATTTTATTTATCACTTAAAATCCTCTAGTTGGAACTGGTTCGGCAACAATTTAGTAAGCCGTATGATTCCGAATTCCGATTTTTGCTTAAATTCATTATCGTCCGATTTTTCTTGGAAAAGGGTTATTTTTAAAGAACAAAATTCGAAAATATCTCCCAAATTTGTTTGAGTATTAATGATTTTATAGAACTTTATAGCATTGCTCAGGAAATGAAAATCAATAAAATTGATCAAACCGTTTTTTTTTAATATTACATACATACATATATATATGTATGTATACATATTCCAAATAAAAAAGTCAAAACATTTTTTTTTTTACAAAGGAAAGATATTAGTTCTGAGTCACAAATTTCGTGGAAGTACATTATGTAATTCGAATTTATTTTGAAAAGTTTGATTAAAAAAACAAAGTTGAAAGACCTCCACTTAAAAATTTAAATTGTTTTTGAGTTCTTAATTCAAATCTACATATATGAAAGATACCTTAATCTTAAAGTCAGAATTTCAATTCCATAAAACCCTGCACAGGATGTCATTAAAGTACTGTGTACCAAGTTGAAGATGATGGTATACAGACAGACAGACAGTATAGTCTAACTACATTTCCGACTTCGTCATGATACATTGTTATCTAAAGTTTAACATGCGATTAGGAACCATAGATCACGTCGTGAGATAACAATCAAACATGATTATGGGAGAGTAAAACAAAAGTGGGCTTGAAAGTTATGTCACTGATTTTGTATTTTATGTCTGGTTGTTCCTTTGTTATCACTTCTGCTCCCTAATTGGATAGGCCAAGTTTTTTGATTTTTAATGATTTTCTAAAAAAAAATTTTTGATTTCAAAATATTTTTAAAACGGGAGGATAGAATTTTTTTATATTTTTCCGAGATTAAAATACAGATTTTCTATAACAATATACATATGTTGGTACAGTTGATACACTCCAAAAAAATTAAAATATTTTTTTTTTTTTTTTTTTGGGTAAGTTTGTCGAAAAACCATTTTTTAAAGAAACTGGTCAAACGAATTTCAAATTTTCAAATTTCAAAAAAAAAAAATTCAAATTAAACTTCTATCTAGTCTAGTTTTCCCAAGAATACTTAGCATCAAGAAACTATCTACCCAACATAAGAACAAGTTCATACTACCAAGTAGTAGTGCGTTTTATAGTTTACGTGAAATAAATTCCGTTAAAATTTTTCAGGGATATGTCGAATGTGAAGGATAATTTTTTACAACAAACATGAGTCGATGGTTTAAGCCCAAAGAAGATTTGATAATTAGTATGTTACAAAAGATAAAGTGAATGTTTGAACACTATAACTAGGAGCACCTCTGATATATGAGGAATGAAGTGAATGTGTATTATTGCTGCACTTTTTCAATCGACAATAAAATATCCAAATCTCTTAGAATACTTAAAGATCCAATACTCAATGTGTTGTCCAGCCTCTGGAAAAATCTTTTTTTAATATCTGCTTTCTGATATAAAAACTCCTTTCATACATTAAAAACACATAAAACCATGCTCCTGTTGGATGATCTTTTTCACCCTCTTTTTGAGTATGATTAATGAAGGTTTGATATTATTTCATCGTTAGTATCAACAATTTTGAACCTTTCTTTTTGCCATTCGATATTTTTTATTGATTTATCCTATTAAAATATAAAAAAAATTTATGTATGCATAAACCTAAATCCATATTGAAACAAAACATTTAATACAAACATAAAAATTAATAGCTTGAGTATGTGTATCCTTGGGAAAATAAAGATTCCTCCAATATCAATCCATAAAAGGTTCTCGCATTATTACCACAACAACTCAGATTCATCCTCATCTAGCATAAGAACATTATATAGATTATAAGTATACGCTACGCACACCCAGATTATTTTGCTTATCAATAAATTCTATATAACGGTGTGCCTCATAAATATGAAATGATGTATCCGATGATAGTAACGCACATGCATATATCTTTTATCGCATATCCATCCATTTTCCAAAGTGATCCCTCTCTCTAAGTCAAACATCAATAATGAAAAAAAAAAAATAGAAGTATTAGAAGAAGCTCCAAAAAGGAAAGATACATTAAAAAGGAAGAAAGGACAACCCGTTGACATTTCAAAAAGGCCCATTAAGAAGTCAGATAAACATCCGTTGCTGATGTAACTAAATCCTTATTCGAACGGTATTACTGTTTGTATTTTCTCTCTGAATGCTGACCACTTTATAAAATCGATCTCTTTCGAACGACAATGCGGACGGAAGGACAACGATACATAACCAAACATCTTATTACACATAGCTAAATGTTTACACTTCTCCAAGAAAACAAATACAGAAAGTTCAGGGTATTCAGGATGACTTTTGTTCTAGGAAAGACCACCATTTTAAATATATGAGACCAGCACTCGTTTTTAATTGCAAACCACACTATCGTTTAATGAATTTTCTGGTATCCTATTTCTATTCTCGTCATCGTTTAAATTGCTCGAGCGTTATACAATATAAGTTTGTCCTTCTAAACCAATTTGTTGAAGTTTTCTACGTACGCGCCTCGATAAGCTTCCAACACATGCATTATGAGTCTTGCAATAAAACCGCGTTGAAAAAGAAAACAGCGTGGGGAAAGAGTAAGGAAGAAATCCTCATCAGAGCTGCTTTTAGAATGTAATCGATCAAAAATACTTACAAAAATTAATTCGCTTAAGGACCTTCTTAAACATATTCGACACTAGATATTTCATTTCAAACAAACATGGCAGCTCTGAATAAGCTCGTTTGAAATAATGAAACAAAAATGCTAAACAATGTGGATGGGGGAATACTTGTTGTTGTTTTTAAAGGGTTTTAAAATGGCGCATGTAATTTTTGGCGGCCATGTTGCTTAGGTGACATCACCTGTCAAATCCTTTGTTTATTATTCAGTTACTGATGCCAAATCACCACTGAAAATTACGCGATTGAACAGCACGTCCAAATGATAAGCATTTATTTATCAAAATGGGTGTACGTGTTCGTTAGAGCAAGCAATGCGAGCGTTTCTTCGATTTTACGGTACACATGGTGGCATTCAAGAGTCGACTCTACAACGTTTGTACAAGAACACAGCTTTTTGCAGACTTGAACCTGGAGAATTTCTCGCCGGAATTCAGGATCTAACTGACCCTGCAGCTCAAAGTTCATGACCATAAACAACACAATGTCGTTGAACTGTCAGTTGACTGAACGTTTGGAAGAGGCCCCCGATTTCGGATGAAAAATCATCTTTAGCTACGAGACGCATTTTTGGATAAATGGCTGGTTATTTTAACAAGTAAATTTGCCGTATATGAGATTACACCGATCCAAACAGAGTTCACAAATCACCAGGTGACAATGCCTCCTGAAAAAGTTTCTTTTGGGCGGCGACATTCGTCAGTACTTTTTGGATAACGAAGTTAATGAGGCGGCCACCATCAATGGCGTGCGTTTCAGAGTGATAACTAATTTCCTTATCGCCAAAATTAAACTATATGGGCTTAGAAGTAGGACGGGACTACATGCTACACAACGAACGCCAGGACCCATGATGGACATTCTACCGTGAACGATTTGGGGTTAAGTTATCTCTCGCAGAGGTGACGCGAGAACTGGCCATTAGAATATGCCATTTGACGCCCCCCCCCCCCGCCGGACTTATTTTTGCGTGATTTTCTGAAACCAAAGGTCTATGCGAATATAAAACAATCGACCGATACCCTTAAGGTGAACATAGCAAAAGCCAGCGCTCAAATTCAGCCGGATCTACGAGTATATTGAAAAGTCCTTTAAAATTGGACTATTCGGACCCATGCCACTGTAATAAACCGGACCAGGCTTTTGAACGACGCAATATTCTATATAATGGTATAAAAAAGAAAGAATTCACGCACACAGCTTGTTTTATTCCATTTCAACATCTTTCCGCTCTAAATTAAAAACCCTGAAAATACCGTTTAAGTCGGGTAAAATAGGGTACAGAAGTGTTGTCCTGTCCCATTTATATTTTTCTTAATTGAATTGTCGTTCATCTTATGATTTCATTGCCAACACTGTCTCCCAAATAGAAAAATTCCTTTCAAAAAGTTTTTGATTCATAACCAATAATTCATTTCCGATGTCAAGATAGCTTTCCTTGCCTAAATTAAAAGGTTTCCAATCCAAGTTCTTGAGATAATTATCCTTTGGGTTGTTGGGGTTCCTAGAACAAATTCAATTGATTCCATCAAAGTTTCAATCACAACGAAACAATTCAGCGTAGCTTACCCAGTTTTCGCAAATTGTGTCCACATCCTTGTTTGTCTTTCTACAATTTTATTTTCAGGATCTGTTTTCGAAAATAATGGAGCCAGACGGGGAATATGGAAAAGATAAAGTAAATCATCATGATGAACGGCTCCTGAAAAGTCGGAAACATTTTAAACAAATAAATACACTTTTTAGTTAAAAAGGAACTAAACTACCATATGCAGTGTTTCCAGGATATTTAAAGTCACTATAACGTCCTTTGTATGAAAAGCAGTAGTAATACACTGGAATGTGTTTTTCTGTCAAACCAACCAATCTATGAACAGGGAACCTAATGATCGCGTCACTAAAAAGCTGTCAAAGGATACAGAGATATAATATTCAGTTAAATTTATACTGTCCTCTCACCTGCGCAAATGGTTCAAATTGAGTCGAATTGGCTTGAATGTCATCGTCAATTTGGTATGCATTTTTTAGATACTGACTGATTTTATTGGAATATGTGGTATTTTTTTGATAATACAACATAATCGGTGCAATCTCTTCCCAGTTTTCGTTCATCTGTTTGGTTATGTTTTCGTTTCTGATGTTATCTTTTACAAAAATACAGATGCTTTGAGTAAGCCAAAAAAAAGTCACAATTCATAAGATCTTTTGAAATTACAATAGGCAATACGAGCCAACTCGTCCTTTGTCATGCCAACAATTAGTGGAGTCTTTTGGAAATTGCCTTGTTCATAATCTTTAATGGGATCTTCTGTTAGAAATCTTTCCTGACCAAAGTCTTTCTCAATAACTGGTCGCCAGATGAGCATAGGATGATATCCAAAATCAAACATTTTCGGGAACGTTTTAATGAACTCTTCAAAAGGTATCTAATAAATAACGAAAAAGAGTAAGTAATTATAAAGGAAACTGTATTTTATCACCTCTTTTAGACACGTTACTAAGTCTTCTATATTATCTGAAGGACATTTCAGAAGTTTCGCTTGTTTCTTTGCTAGGTCTAATTGGTGTTCGGTGTATTTTTCGAAGGAAATCGGTGATCCACTCATTGCAATGCCCTTGTGGAACAGACCTCTAGACATTGGGGAAACCATATGTAGTCCAATACTTCTACTTCCAGCACTGCAGCCCAGCAAAGTAACAGAATTAGGATCACCTCCAAAGTTGCGAATATGATCTCGAACCCATCTCAGAGCCATCACTTGATCTTTCAGTCCGGCATTCCCAGGTGCGTCAGCAGTGCCTGTTGCAAGAAAACCAAGCGTACCCAACCGGTAATTCAATGTTACCAAAACAATATCACGATCCATTAAAAGCTGAGGCCCGGCATTATTCTTGCTTTGTCCAGAAGATCCATAGAAGGCTCCAGGATGAATAAACACAATAACCGGCTTCGAAGCATTCACAGATAAATCTTTGGAGTAGACGTTTAATCTCAAACATTCTTCAGAATTTTCAGGTGAGTCATATGGACTCTGGGGACATCTTGGTCCGTCTCTTGTGGCATCTAGTATTGAAGGTTTCCAGTCCTCCACGGGTTGAGGATTTGTAAACCGTAGTTCACCGATTGGATTTTTCGCATATCGGATGCCTCGGAAAGCGTTGAAATCTTCACCTAAACGCGACTTAAGTTTCACACCACGAATGTCACCCAAAGACGTAGAAACTTTTAAAGGCAGGGGTGAAGATGCTAAAGCGAATTCAGCGCACACCGTTATGAAGAGCAGCCAAAGCATTGCAAATTATTACTGAGAAGCCGAATTGATTGAATCAGCATTTTATTAAATAAAAAACTGATTTAAAAACCCACGAAATGTAATCTACTTGAGAGTTGGGAATCCCCAAGTTCCATAGCATTGACAGGCTCTAGCTCTGTTTCAGTCTTCAAGGTGGCTTATATTGACCTGGTTGAGATTTTCTGAGAAAAATAAAATAAAATACACTCTAGAATATTTCAACAAAGATTACTCGTATCTGTATAAATAATTGTGCATGCTTTTGTTAGGTATTCTAGAAAAAAACACAAAAATATTTTGTTTTGAAATAAGAAAGTTTAATGTATTTTTAATATTGTCAACAGTAGCAGACTAAGACTTATGCCCGATAAGCTCAGGCCTAGGGCGGCAAATTTTGAGGGGCGCCAATAAAATTTTAAAGTTTATATTTTGCGCCGTTACAATTTCAACATAGTACAATTTCAAGGGTAGAGTTTTTTTTGTTAAAATAATTAATTAGGAAAGTACTAAAATCTGAAATATCTAACAAAAAGTTTAAACCATTTTTTTTAAATTCTAGCATGTTATCTTTACGAAATTAAATTTTGTTTTAATATTTGTTTGATCTATATAATTAAACAAAATATTATTTCACAGTGATGAATTATACAAGTGTCAGTTGGCTCATAAAATAATTTTTTATTTTTAAATTTTTTGTAAGTTTTATAGTTTTAGGTAATGTTAAGCTCCCAACACTCAGCATGATTGATCAGTCTTAAAACACGAAGTAAATTTAAACTTGAAAAAAGAATTGCTTTGAATATCCTTCCCATAAAGGGGAACTTAAAGAAATACTTAGTTTTCGAAGACTTAAATACGCCAATTCTATTTTCTTACGAAAGCAAAAGGGGGCCATATTGGCTTGGGTCTAGGGCGCTGTCAAACCTTAATCCGCTACTGAGTGTCAATAAGGAGGAATTCATGACCAAATCAGGTTAGACGAGAATCTTAAGTTCATAGAAAAAGTAATTCAATCCAAATTTGATGCTCCCAAATTGTTTAACATGATTAAAGTCCTGATTTTTTTTAATATGTCTAGATCTCAAAAAATCCAAATAGTGAATCAAGCACAAAATGCTTATTATTTTTAAAATAAAGTGCACCACTGAGTCGTACGAACTTGCTCTAATGTGTTACAGTGGTCTTAGGGCTTGAGATTTTGGGAAAAAGCATTGAAAAAATCAAATGAAATTTTATTAATCTCTAAAAAATCAATAGTTAAAACGTTTTTTGCAGAAAATGAAGTAAGCCGTCTGATTTCTTTTACTATTTTACATTATATGTAAAATTTTTTTTCCAAATCATTCGACCAGTTTTCGAAAACATATGTATTCCAAATTTTTTTGGAGTATGCCAATATCTAGCAGTTTATAGTTGTTATCAGAAAACAAAATTAAAAAAATTTTACACAAACGGTTTTTGAAAAAAAACCAAAATTTAAAAAAAAAAATTAACTTGTTCTTTGAAAACTCAAACAAAATTTTTTTGAAAAATTGAAGAAATATCATTGTTTCGTTTATAAAAGTGGTTTTACATTAAAAATTTAATCGAAATCCGTCAAATGTATTATGGGAGGTAGGTATCTAATCTACCGTTATAAGACTTTTCCTGGAAAATCATAAAATTTGCACAGAAAACACTATTCAGAAAGTTATATCAAAATCGTGGACAATTAATTTTTCACTAAAAATCGTATGGCAGATAGGTACCGTTAGTTTTGGATCTAGAATTCTAATTTCAAAAATCCCTCTGTAGGACGTCATAATAATACTATGTACCAAGTTTGAAGCGAATCGGTCCAGCCGTTTAGGCTGTAAGTGCCGATACAGACAGACGGACAGACAGACAGAAATGTCGGACTTCTCTATCATCGTAATGTTATGTTTGATTGTCCAAAAAGTACCCATAATCGCAAGTAAAAATTGTTTTTATTTATTTTCTTAAGTTCCTAAAGTTGAAATTCTTACGAAAATTTAAAAGAAATTTATTTTTTTGCACGTCCAGAAATTTTAGAAAAGATTTCCATATCGATACTCAATACCTTTGTATCGATTTTAAAGAGTTATACTGAGTCAAGTCCATTCTTTTCATGTCTGCTAAACAAGTTCGATTTTGCAGTATAACATAGATGTGCGTTATAAGTGGAACATTCCCACGTATTGAAGGGGATGTGGCGTGAATGAGTTTGGCTGTGGGATACGAAAAAATTAATGATGTTTTTAGGTGCAGAGGATCATCATCGTAGGTTTAGACAAAATATCACGATGGACAGGTACAACTTTGAAGTAGTCAAGGACTTTGACTATTTTGTTCCTCTATTACCTCTTAAAATAATATCAGTGAAGAGATCAGCCGAAGAATAACTCTTGCCAATTGATCAAATGCGCACCAGCGCACTGCCGAGTCTACAAGTATGACCCTGAGAGCTAACCCAATACTGGAAGATCCCATTTGAGGTGGAACAATCAATTGGAGGACGAGCTCAACCAACTTTTTTCGTGCGTATAACTAGAGGCAATTGTCTAGTGACCGGACTGCCTGGGTATGATGGTCGAGACTGTAGTTGACAAATCACAACGGACTGTATGTTCTATACCTCAAGTTAATAAGTTAGTATATTTTGTGTATCTGTGTAAAGGCTGAGCCCCATGGCTTAGTGAGTACTAACAGACTTTACTACTTTGTACAAAAGGTCTGAGTTCAATCCTCGATTCATTCTAAAAGTTCTGTTTTCAGAGTGAAACGATATTGTATGTATTTTTTCAGGAAGTGACAAATTTTCCTACATTCATTCTTGACATGATAACCTGGGTGGCAATGGTACAGTGGATGTAGTGCTTGGTTGCTTAACCTGAGAGCTGTGAGTTCAATACCAGCCTGGGCAGCAATTTTTATTTATTTTCCCAAGTTTCAACTGGATGCCACCCTTGGAATTTCCTTGAGATGATTATCACCTAAAATCTCAAACCACTGTTCCACCTTTCTTTCCTATCTTTCTATATCTTCTCTATTCTTGCTCGCACATGTTAAATCATTAAAAAAAAAAAAAAAAAAAAAAAACTGGATAATCTACTAACTTTTTGGATTTACCTTAAAACTGGAACACGCTACCATTCCAACAGACTCATACAGCAGGAAGTGTTCTCAATTCCTAATATATATATATAGACTTTAAAGGACTTTGTTCGGTTGGCAGTGACCATTGTTTAAATTTTTCTCTAAAACAGCATTGGCGGTAATTTCAACGGAAAAACCAGGAAGGATTTGATTTTTCAAAACTATTTCGTATAAGCCCTTTTTTAATCCAAATGCAATCAACTAATCAAAAATTGAAAAAATTGTCAACTTTGAGGGGTACCTTGAAATGTTATTGTTACGGTATTAAAAGAGCTTTTTAGGGCCTTCCGATGAGACATAATTTACTTCGTTCAAAATTGTATTTTTGGATAAATGGAACGCTAAATGATTTGAGGACAGATTGATGAATTGTGTCACAGTATATGGGCATATTTGATAGAACAATAACAAAGCTCTCAAGCCCTTAGAAAATCAAAATTTGCTCAATCGAATGGTAATTGCCTTACCCTATATCCACTTCTAAGATACAAAATTCATGCAGCGAGCAAACTACACATACAAAATACAAATATTTGGTGTAACGTAAATTTCCACACAACACTAATACCATCTATACACATAATAGAATTACCATTTTTCACAATACCCAAGCAGAGAATGACAGAGAGAATATTATTCCAAAGCTGATTAGGAAAACTCGCACTCGTGTGTTGGTATGTGACATCATGAAACATGCTTCTAAGACTTTAGATAAAATCCGCCTACAACATCCATCAACACTAAAGCCAGACGCGGTGATTCAACAGGATGCGAACATATACCCGTCCCATATTCATTCTGCTGTAAACTTTCCCATAGATACAGCATGGATTTGGTAAAAGATACATTTTATAGCCCAGGCAGGACTTTTTGATTTTGTTTGCTTTTTTTCTTGAAGCAAATTATTCAGATGAATAGCTGATTGGGTATAAGTATAGAAACTAGGAACCATGTCCCCATGTTACGACTTTATGCTCCTGTTATGTGGCTCTTTTCTATTTTTAGATATTTCCTCGCATAAAGAACTTTTACCAAACCAAAAGATACAAAATATACATCACAAGAGTCATGATGCGGAGGCATTTTCATATTCCCGATAAGATTCGTAGAAAAAGATTTATTTTTAAGAGCTATTGTTAAACAAAGCACACTACAAGCAACAAACATAACCATATAGATGTAACCGTATACATATTATGTAATGTACATGCTATTGCTACATGTATAAGGAACAAGGAGGAAAAGGACATGGCTCCTTATTTTCAGTTTATGATGCATAAATTAACTATAATGGGACTTAATATATTGTTACACACTCATAAGATACAACGCATATAAGTGAATTACCATGATGTTAACGAGTTTGTCTCATACAAATGTATAATTGAATACTAAAAATTGTCATATCGCCCATTTTGTTTATAAGGAAATTTAATAGCATACACTTTGATAATGTTGTTATGTCGAATCCCCTCAAATATTCCAAATCTTAACAAAAGGATAACAGCAAAAATTACTTCAAAACTTATAAGAAAACTGAATGAGTATAGTGGTTCTAAATATTAATATGGAAAGTGAGGTTAGGGCCGGGAATTTCCTCTTTATCGTTGTATTTAGGGAATTTTCATTTTCCAAATAGTATGAAGAAAATATCTAAAATTATTTCGTTGCTGCAGGGTATTTAGGAAATGTTTATTTTTGAGAATGAGGACTTTGTGGGGTTGGTTGGTTGGTTGTTATATAATTAAGTTTTTGTTCTGATATGTGAAATGTGAGCCTTGGGCATATTGAGAAGCTATAGTTGCAGGTTCGGAATTCAAGTAGAACATCCCAAACAATGTCAATTTGAGGTTTGTTTTCTGTCTTTAAAAATAAATGTCTGTTAAATATTTTACTTTGTGTCTTTAAGAGAGAAGGTAAATATTTAAGGAGAACATATAAAACAAATCAGTTTTCCAAATTTATATTTCTTTTTCAGTGACATTTTTTACCTTGGTAGAATTCTTTTAACATATAAAGACTAGAATACAATGATTCTTAGGAAGTAAGGATTTTATAATAAAAAGAAAAATATTTTTAAAGTTGAAAGCACTATTATTTAGCAATAACATTAGTTATAGAAGGACTCCGTAAAATTATTACATTTTGAACATATTTCTGGAAGCAATCATATACAACTTTGATGTTAACACCAACAAGCAGTTTATTCTTGAAAGGCTTTTTCAATTACAATGTTGTTTTCATCGAAAGTATTAAGCCAGTTTGAAGCATTTCTGCAGAATATCAATGAACACACAGGATTAGTTGAGAGGGTATGTCACAGGCCCAGTCCGGAGCTGTTTTGAAGCAAGGGCGGCGATGATAACTCAAGCTGTAAGAGAAAAATATGACTTAGTCAAGAAAAGAACATCGACAAAGGTATTTTCGAGAAAATGGGACTGTAGATATACACATATCATATAAAATTTTGAGTGCTTTAAGGACCTTATTCATCTAAATTCTACTATTACTGCAGCTAAATAAATGCAGAGATCAATAAAAAAATTATTTTTATTTTAAATTACTAATGCGAGATAGGAAAGCACCTTAGTCTTAAAACTTTCTCTCAAAAAATCAAGGACACGGTTAACATGACGCTAGTGATCTGTAATTAAAGAACCTGCAAGAAAGAGAGACCTGTCACAACTATAGAATTTGTGATGTTTTTTTTTTGTACTAAGTACTTACTAAGGCTAAGTTAAGCTCGTCAAAGTCCAGGGTTACTCCCAAAGAAAACGAAAATTCAGGGTTGAAGAAGCTTTGAACAACAACAAATAACAACGTTTTGTATGTATCGCAATTTTCTTGACAGGTTATTTCATATACTTAATGATTAATGCTGAAAACAGATGTGCATTCAGAATGCACGCATGACTGCATGCATCAACGCACCTAAAACAGATGTGCATACTCTTCGAAAAATTTGATGCCTACTTCTGTCAAAAATATTTTATTCTTTGTCTATTCGTACGCACTAGTGTCACCAGTTTCAAAAAAGGTACGAAAAATGTGAATAGCCATCTTTTGCGAATAAACTTATTTTTCGTAGTCAGTCCCCATTATGCAATATTGTTACATGTTACTTCTCTAAAGTTGTCTGGCTAGCACCCTACTCAACAGTTTTTCAATTCAAAAAAATTGACAACATCAGCAGAAAGACACTATATTAGGAAGAACCAATTGGTGAATCGAAGCTTATTGATACGGTATTAAAAGGTGATCGCAGCGACGCTATAGACGGCGGGTCCCTTTCGGTTAACTTTGTAAAAATTAAAAGTGAATAATAAAGTATTAATGGCCTGTGGCCCAAATTAAAAAAAAAAGACTTTGTTTTTTTTTTAAACCAAACGGGACACGTAAAACATAAGTTGCCTGCGAATACATGCTGCCTTTGTTTGAAGAAGGACAGGTACTGTCAAAATAAGTGATGCCAGATAGCAATTATTTGCGGTTTTTTCGTTTGTATTGTTGTGGCTGCAATGAAACTAGGCATCCAATTTAGGAATAGAGTCATCGTGCATTCATTGCAACCCCTGCATATTTTTGGTGGGGATGTCCCATAAGAGCCTGTGTAAATTATTTTGACTGCACAGAAAATTATGCACATCTGTTTTGACCATAACTTAAATAATTATCAATTCATATAATATCTTTAATACTATAGGTCTGTAGAGTTTCCTCCACGACAATAAACGGTGGTCTGTAGAGATTTATAAAGGAAGCACTCCACGACAATAAACGGTCCCTCAAATTTTTTACTTAAGAAATTTGGTGATGCTTCTTCTGGTATATTCACCGCATCGTACCTTCGTGAGATCTCTATTCCCGGTACTCTATTTATAAAAAAAAATCTTCTTCCAATGGTGGGGAGCAGGGATGCCAATGCTGAACCCAAAAAATGAAGCAGATTGCCGAAAAAAACGAAGTAGATTTGAAAAAAGTGTAGTAGATTGTGAAAAATACAAAATATTTTAAAAAACAAACAAATTTATATATATTTCGTATTCAAAACAATAACAGCCTTTTATTTTACAACTTCATAGGTACCATATGTAGTTTAGTTAGTTTTAAAATAAATAGAAACTTTAGGTACATTAAAATAAACACATAAAGAAAAAGGAACTTTTTGTTTCATTGTTTGGTGGTTTTCGCCATACCGTCCGTCGGTCTGTCTGTGCGGATGTGCGCTTTTTCACGTCATGCTACAGCCTAAACGGCTTGACGGATTTTATTCAAACTTGGTTTATAGCAGTTTGAAGAAAAATCATTGTCGAGGATTTTTTTATTTTGTTTTAGCCCGGCTCAAACTGGTACCTTTCAAGTAACGGTTTTTTTCATTTTTGATTTGCTCGACAACGGCTCTAACGATTTTGATTAAACGTAGAATTTATCTTACCTAAGATATTTCTAACAAAATTGCGTTTTTTGTTTTTGGCTAACATGGTCGTAACGAAAATCAGGTTTAAACATAACTTCGAGACGGGTCGATTGAATTGATTCAAACTTCGTTTGGCATAGGTCTTTATAGTGTTCTATAAGATGGTTTTATACATTTTTCAGTGCAGCCTTTCCAAATGGTGGCTCCCATACAACGAGCCGTTCAGTTTTAGCCAACTTTTTTTGGTTTTTTATAATTTGCTCCAAAATGGCTCTAACGATTTTGATTAAATTTTGTGTGTTCTTTTAGTGTTCTTAAGAGAACTGCGTTTTTAGTTTTTGGCGAAAAATGCTTAAAACGGAGATCTGGTCTTAACGTCTTTTTTTCAATTGGCCAGAAGTTTTCAACGGTTGTATCGAATTCAATCAAACTTTGTTTGGTATAGTTTCTTACAACTCTCTATCAGATGGCATTGCCTTTTTTTTGGTTCCTCTTTTTTAAATAGTGGCTCCCATACAAAGAGCCACTAGGTTTTGGCCAATTTTTTTAGTTTTTTTCTAATTTTTTCAAAAAAGGCTCTACCGATTTTTATTAAACTTTGTATTGAGTATACATAGAATGTTTTGAAGAAAACTGCATTTTAGTTTTTGGCTTCAAACGGAAATTTGTTTTTTACAATTTAAATTATTTGGCCATTAGCGGATATTTATATCATTTATAGCAACCAAAAGATGACATCTCAAATTGAAATATTCAAAGGTTTCTTTAAGTAAGTCAGGTATATCGGGTTTTCCAGTTTTAACCAAAATTTCGTTATTTTTCCCAAATTTTTCAAACATGCGTTTTTCATATTGCTCGAAGACTTTGTTTTCATCGTACTATTGCACCAACAGAGCCAGTACGTGCGACCAAGTCGTGCATTTTATTTTGTTTTTACGTTGCTAAAATCTGAAAACCGTCTTTCGGCTGCTGCACTGCTATGTGGTAGGCTAGCTAGTGTAAGCATATAGTCAGGCAACACCAATGTATCTATCTGCTCTTTTTCTACACGATAGTAAGGTGTTTGGAAAATAAATTGTAGTAACTAGGAGGTTTTTGCGATGAGTGGATTCAGATTAAGCAAATGGCTTTTTCGATGTGCAAAAATGAATCAATTCAACACATATTATATGAAATTATGATCGTTATATAAAAATGAGAAAAACGAAGTAGATTAGAGTTGCTACGTAGTAGACGCATATAAAAAATAAATGAAGCAGATCTACTACATATGTAGTAGATTGGCATCCTTGGTGGGGAGGTAGGGTCTGATTTTTCATAGAAATTGTACTTCTACTTATGGAATATTTCTGCAAAAAGAAAATGCGAATTATAACACCAAAAATTAAAAATATTTATAATTGTGTAATTCTTCTTGCATGATGGATGTTATTGCCTATTCCTCTGGCATAGGTATTTAGAAGTGGATGGCAGTCCAAACCAGCGTTGCGGGGTGGAGGGGTAGTGGGAATTACCTCAATAGAATGCAGTGGTGGGTATTGCGTCATGTGATGGGGATTCCATACCCATAGATTGTTATTGTAGTTAATCATCGTGAAGATCGACGGCGGTGGTTATTGCGTCACTTGATGTTGATTCCATTCGTAGGGTGCTGTAGGAAGTCGTCGTGGCGATCGGGGTGGTATGGTGCCGCGCCGCGCCGGTAGGAGAAAATGTGTATTTTCATTACAACTTTGAAACATATAAGAATACTTCTTTATGTATGTTATTCCATCTAGAATGTATCAGTTGGTTTTGGGGAAGCAGGTTTAATAAAGAATTGTGTGCCCAAAGCTCTGTTTTGTCTCCGACTCTCCGACCCTCTTTATCGACAATCTTTTTCTTAGACTTCTAAGCTACTTGATTGTTTTGCTCATTAATGTACTCTTATCTTTTCATATTCGTTTCCAGATTCAAAATCTTGTTTATCAGATATGGAACTCGAACGGGAACGGCGACAGGGTATGATAAGCTCATTATTTTCTGATCTTGACAGCAATATCCATGATGGCGAATTATTAACCGAGTGGAATTAAATATTTTTAAAACTCAATGCTGTTTTCTGTCCTTAAACTTACCGCCCATGACTTTCATTCCATGCGTTCACTTGCATAAAGGAAACTAAACAGCTTTGCGTTCAAATAAACAAAAATATATTTGTTTCATAATATGTATTTTAAATAAAATGCACGATTGGGTCGTACGAACCTGCTCTAATGTGTTACAGTAGTCTTATAGGGCTTGAGATTTTGGAAAAAAAAGCAATGAAAAAATCATATGAAATTTAATTCATCATTTAAAAATCAATAATTAAAACGTTTTTTGGAGAAAATAAAGTAAGCTATTTACTTTTCTAAATTTAACGGATTTTTTCTCAAAATTGTTGGACCAGTTTTTTCAAAAAACGGTTTTTTAACTTTTCGAAAACATATTCCAATTTTTTTTTTTTGAGTATGCCAACATCTAGAGATTTAAAGTTCTTATTAAAAAAAAAATTGTTTTTAATTTTGAACAAACCGTTTTTGAAAAAAAAACAAAAAGTTTTGAAAAATTAAAGAATTTTTATTATTTTATTTATAAAAGAGCTTTTAAACAAAAATTTTCATCGAAATCCATGAAGTGGTTTAAGAGAAAATCTGATTTCAAAAAACCGGTCCTATGGGAGGTACCGTTATAAGACTTTTCCTGAAAAATCTGTTCCAACCAAAACAAAGTTTACTCAAAAAACAACACTCAGAAAGTTTTATCAAAATCGTTGGAGCCGTTTTTGAGATAAATCAATTTTTCGGTGATTAGTTAGTTTTGGAGCTAGAATGCTAATTCCAAATCCTCCTCTGTAGGACATCATAGTAATACTATGTACCAAGTTTGAAGCGAATCGGGTTACTTGGCTGTTTAGTCTGTAGGTACTGATACAGACAGACAGGCAAACAGATAGAATTGTCGGACCCACTTTTTTAATCTTCTCTATCATCGTTATACAGTGATCCCTCGATAATGTAAACTAATTAAAACAAGGCGAAACTATTATAAATGATCCTCTTCGAACCCTTTACAAAGCTTAGACATCTCATCTCTAAATTACAAGAAATTTCACCTTTCCAAATGACAACATTTTCAAACAGATAACTATTTATTTTTACCATGTTGCTATGAAATATCAATTAATTATTTCGTGACTAACTTGACTTTCGAATATATTTATTGTTATCATATAGAAACTTCTAGAAACCAAAATACGGAGATAGGTGTTCCATGGCAACACAGTTTTTAAGAAACATATTTCTTTTGGAGCAGATACCTGAAGGCCATCTAAATAATGCCAAATTATGCCGATTATCCAATGCTTATAGATCAAAACGAATAATTTCGCCTTTAATTCGGTTTGAATTCGATTCGTTTCGAACTGCGGCTTTCCCCACCAAGCAAAGGCCAATTGGGATGTATGTATTTAATTATTCGGTTTTGCTTATTAGCTTAGGCGTAATTTGTGTCAGCTCAGATGCACGCCTAGAGCTTTCTCTAACAACTCCACCAAAAATGAATTTGATTGAACTTGGTCGAAAAACATCCCTTCTTGTTTGCGATTCCCTAAACTTCACTTTCACTCCACTTTTTCACTTTTGCTTTGTCTTAACGCTTTATCTTACTCCTAGCAGCTTGTATACCGCAGCTTATTATATTAAAAAGGAGTAAACACCAACACCATACAAAACTTCTTAATACTGAAATTGTTTTTATTTCAAGGGAAATTTAAGATCAAAAATGTTCAATTCAACCTTAACAATGTTGTATTTAGATCAAACAGAAATTAGAGGTGTTTTCTTCCATCTTTATTTTGTTACCTTGACTTAAATAATTGTTTCTTTTTCTTGGAAAGAAAACATAACATTCTCTTAAAAACAAGTCGAACAATGGAAGTTAAAATGTATGATTTGTTACCTTCCCAAAGTATACCTAAATTTATCCTTTTGTAAGTCCTTTCTGAGTAGGTACCTATACCATACACAAAGGCATTTGTAACATAAAAAGAAAATAAACCAAATTCCCGAGAAATCATCTTAGACTTCTTTCTCTTAATTTAACCGAACAAACGCTGTAAAATTTTGTTTAAAATTCCTTATTTTATTCAAAACAAAGAAAAAAAAGGAATTTTTTTTTAGGAAACACTCGATTCTTTGGAAATATTTCATTACAGTCTCGTTGGAATTGAAAGCCACCGCATGAAATAAAGTCCCAAAACAGATGGAATTCTACCTTATGGAATTCAGCACAAAAGTATGTAACATAAAGTATTCCGATTATTTGGCTGAGGATAAATACAAAAAAAATACAAAAAAATATTAAGTAATTTGAAAAATGAGATGGAAAAATTGTACGTTTTATTGCGCAATTTACAAAAGACAACGGCTTATTAATGAGACTTACATATCATTCTGGCTTCTCTTCATCCAGAACAATATGGTAAGAAGACCTAGTGTATACAATTTACAAGTACATAGCAACAGACAACTCCTGGGCTTCTCTGATGCTTCCCGCAATTACACACCAGCAACCACAACAACACCAACATCCAACAGCCCTGGGTTGTTTTCTTTTTGTTTTAAGGCTCAACCGCTAAAAGTCTTGAGTTTCATGAAATTCCATATCTGCTTCATCAGCCTTTCAGCTTCTAACAGATTCCTACGCCACCACCGACCGCCACCGTCGAGCCGCGCCGCGCCGCGCGCCGCCACCACTCAATATCATCATCATCATCCATAACCCGCGTGCACAACGATGAGCATAATTTCCAGTTAAGGCACAGCTCTCTGATATCAGAAATATATAGCTTTCAGCTCATAGCTTACCGAAAATGAATATCCTGACGCAAAGGGGCTTGCCAGCCGCATAAATTTCATCGCGGCCATAAATATTTGTGCCCATCTTTTGCTCTGCCTTTTGATGATATAAGCGAGTAGAAAGGAATTCGATCCCTAAACAAGGATGTAATATAGAATAGATATACAATACAAACATGTATCTATAACGGAAAGCTAGAGGAAGTCTTGTAAACGTGGTGTTTCTTCTATAGGTGTGGATATCAGTTCTGCAGTACCTAATACAATGAAAGGAAAAATGATTCTCGACCCCTGCTGGGGTTGACCTTGAATTTTGATAAAAAGTTAATTCGATTCAACATCAAAGCGTAGACAGCATCCTGGCAAAAGGAACGTGCGAACCCAAAATTATTAACCAACATCAAAGGATTCTTTTTGTGAGTGTGTGTGTGTGTGTTGTGTTTGTGACAGCAAAGTTTCGGCCTTCTTTCGATACATCTGGCATTCAGAGTTCTTTGCACCTTCAAGAAAATTAAAGGTGATGGAGAAGGAAGACATTTTAGTGAGGGCAATACTAAAATGGAAACTATGCCATGGAACTTTATTGACGTCATCGTGTTGACGTAATTCATAGATGAACTCCCAACCGAAAGTTTCTTCTGTTCTTTTTTTGTATTCATGGCTTGCCCACACTACACAACACAGTCACTAGGCGCACAAGGACAATAACTTCGATATATCCTGTTTCGTATAGTATTCTTGTCCATATACATATACAGAGACGAGATTTTATTGCCACTCTCGCCCTATGCCCAAAAAAAAAAAAAAAAATCTCTGCACCTCCCACTCATGTTGGTCCTACCAGGATATGGACATGAACAATATATGTATTCTACACAGCTGTTTATTACACGAGGTGGTGATGGCCATTCGAGCGAACGGAATGAAGGTGATATGATGGTGAATGGAGCATGGGGTAATGGGGGATAGTAAAAATAGCTAACAGGACTTATGGGCAGATTCCTCAAATTTGAGTGTTTGAGCCGATAGAAATGGTTTTATTTTGTCCTCTTTATGCCAGGAAGGATATGTGGCATGTGGTGTGGGTGAATTGTTGAATTGAGTTCGGCCTTTTGTCTTCTATATGATGGGTAGTGAACTTACGAATTCATAAAAGGCGATTAGCTCTGGCAATGTATTTGATTAATTTATTCGAAGAGGCGAACGAAGAACAAGTTCGAATGGATTTATTATGGTATACGTGATGATGGGACAAAATATCTTTCGATATAGTTTTTATGGATAAGAGTTCAATAAAGTTAAGAACTATAGGAAGATGTGAATGTTAACGACAGAAATTTATGACGTACTTTAGGAAGAACACAAAATTGATCTAAGGCGGTGTAATAAAAATTTGTTACATTTTAAGTTTACTTGTGTTAGTAGGATTTATTTAATCCTTGCTGGGAACATATTGCGCAGGGTATTTATTCTCTGTGATTTGGTGTTAATTTTGTTCTCTTTTTGAAGTTTCACTACTTTAATATTTTTATCACTGCGACGCTTTAAATGTGATTTCAGCAAAACTCGAAATGCCATGTCATTTTCATGACATGCCAGAACTGTGACTCTGGGATGTTATGCCTTTCAACTTTTATAGAATTATAAAGGGTGTTTTTTCAAGATGTTGTGGTTTTCAACCTGGCAATACCTTTTTCGGTTTTTGACAGCTGTCACTTGATTTATGCTCAGTTTGGTTTGCCATTTCATAATGAATAGACTTACTCCTGAGCAACGTTTGCAAATCGTGTACATTTATTAACAATATAACGGGTTGGTTCGCGCGATGCGTCCAATATTAGGTCGACATAATCGCCCAGGAATTTATTCGAGCCACTTGCCCGAAATCATTTTTAAAACATAATAACAAACCCTTATCTTTAATATTACATTAAAATATATGCGTTTTATTTCATCTTGAAAACAACACGTCTAAAAAAAACACCCTTTAATCAGCTTAAGCTGCGTTCTAGTGAGAAAGATTGTCAAAGAAGTGGAATTAAGCCCAATCTTGGGATCCAATTTTTCACAGCGAATTATTTTTAACGACAATGAAATTTGTCAAGAGATGGATTGAGATGTACGTAACCATTTTGAAATGCTCCTTACCTACAAATACCCCTCAGCACGAAAACAGTGTACTGATGTTAACTTGTCTGAGGCCATTCATCCATTCTATCTAGTCTAGTCGAGAGGTCAAAAAAAGTGGCCAAAGGTCAGACGTTAATGAAACTTGGTGATTTTGTTCAGGGATAGTTGAACTAACTTTATGCTAAGTTTTTGTACTCGAGGCCCCTGTGCTAAAAGAGGAGAGGAGTTGGGCTCAAAATTTAAAAAAATACAATTTTGTTAGTAAAAAAAACTTTCGTATGTCAATTTGTTACCGAAATATGGTGTTTCGAAAGACAGGTTATTTTTCAAAACATTTTTATCGATTTGATTTTTGAAGCGCCATATCTTGGAAATAAATTAACATAAATCAAAATTGTAGGAAATTTAACGCTCTAAAAAAAAAATCTGCATATTTCTGCCGTAGGACAAAAAGTTATAGAGGGAAAACCAGAGCAAGGTCGAAATTTTTTCAGTTCTCTCGCCCTCCCATTTTTCTATAACTTAATCTAGTCCTACTGCATGGGGCAGGAGCGTGGACTCTCAGACAATGGGATGAAATGCAGCTGTGGTGCAGTGGTGCTTTGAGAGAAATATTCTTCCTTCGATATTCAGCCCTGTAATCGATGGAGTGTGGAGGAGAAAAAAAAGTGACTTAGAAGTCTGGGGTATGTGGAGCGTATATGAAAAATTACGCAACACCGTTAAATCTTCAATTCCAACACTAAGAGCCAAAACGCAGTACTGAAAGACTTCATATACCTAAGGTGCCGCGATCAAGTGGAGGACAATCTCAACTAACTTGCAATGCGTTACTGGAGGTAACTGTACTATACTCTGATGTTCAACATAAATCGGCAGTACAGGGAAGATAGGGATGTTTGACTCTTATTCGCACTCTTTACTTTTCCGTAAGGGCATTTCATACAAAAGCTCTTACAGGGTTTCCGTAGTTATAATTTCAAATAAGCAACAATCTGAACAAATTGTGTGTAGGGTTACTATCCTTTTTTTATACCCTATTCTATAGAATAGGGTATAAAAAAAGGACGGTAACCACCCTTGTATTTGGTGTTTAGTTTGTAACATAGACAAATAATATCGTTAGGTATAGAAAAGTATATATATACTGACTTAGAATTAAAAGCCTAGTCGATTTAGCCATGTCCGTCCGTCCGTCCGTATGCATACTCTCTAGAAGTCGCAATTTTAGAGCTAGAAAGCTGATATTTGGTATATAAAATTACAAACACGGCAACAATAACCATTTTTGTTACAACACAACCACAATTTGGCAAAATTAAATTATGTTTTTTGTACGGTAACGATCAAAGCAAAACGCTTAAATTTTTAACACTCAAGCTTTAAGTAAATCTTCTTTCAATTAAATAAAAATATTTCAGTTTCATACAAAACCATCAATATTGTTTTTATAAAATAACAATGCTTATGTTAGAGCAAAAAACATTTAATCTTGTGGGTATTACTTGTACGTAAGCATCTTGTGTATAAAATCAAAAAAAATGATTTTGGGCGTGGCTAATTTCGTTTCTGAAACTGGAACAGTAGATATTGAATTTTGGAAAAGTCTGCAAAGCAATTTCATTTTGCTATCAGAAGTTCGATATAAAGTATGACTTATCCTTGATATTAAGAAACATATGTTTCCTTATTAAATTTGTAAATCCTTCACCCCTTGATTATAGAGGAAATCTACATAACATAAGGTTGATGCCATACCTTTTTGTTTGAACTTAAAATTCATAAAATAATGTCAATAATCCATCAATTAATTTTAACATTAAGTTTAAGAAACGACAACGCTCTATTTTGGTCTTAATTTTTGTCTGTAAAATAACCACGTTTGAACAAAAACACTTTTTAATTTTGTACCCGAAAAAGTAATCCTCCTTATTGGAAAACAATCCAACGTCCTTAAAAATACAATCCTATAACTATGTTTATCAAAACTCAAGCATCATTTTATAATTTTCACGATTATTTTACTTTTGGCTTACTCACCTTGGTACTTGGCCAAATGAATGGAATTTTTTCAACAATTCGTTAGATTGCTTCAATATTTTATTTTTGTTTTCAAAAAAAATATTTGTTTTATCACTTCATAACGCTTTACTTTGTTCTTAAGGACTTAAGGTAAACGTTCACCATAATACACCCTTAATCCTTATGATATTTTACGAAGACCTCTGTTATTCATATTGTAGGAAAGACTTAGCCATACCTAAACTACCACCTTAACAAATCCCTATGCATCACCTTAAACACAACCCTCGTCCAGGTAAAAGGAAAAGTTGAATTTAATTCTAAAAATAGCTTGTGAAATGTCATCAGCCCACACAATGCAAAAAAGCACATGCCGTTCCGAGTGATATCCTTGCTAATGGCTACCATTCATCATAATTATGTTGTTGTTTTTTTTTTTTTGTCAAATTTATCGCTCTACAAAGTGAAGCCCTTTTGAGGATGGATACCGCATTACCACAGGAAAAGACCACGTCATTCCTCAAATTATCCACTTGTAGGTACCTAACTCTGTGCTTTTGTATCCCGTCCTGAGGGACCGTTCTCACATTCGGGGCTCCAACATGACAGCCTTAACTCTCCATTTCACCACCCATCCCTCAATCCTTCTTGTTTCGGCCTATACAACATTATGGACAAAATAAATGATGTTGAGAGTGGGAACATATTTTGTGACCCCAATATTATTGTAAATGTGTGTGTGTGTGTGTGCGTGATGTTTGTTTGTTGAATCCTTAATTTATTATGGATCATCGTGCTAGGCTTACATATATCATATATGATGGGGTTATATAAATATATAAGGCTGTACATACATCCCTTAACAAATCGGACAACATGAGATTCTTCCTGGGTTGTTACACGTTTACGGTCAGTGCGGTGAGTCTGAATATCCTTAAAAGGTCACCTTTTTTGTGTAAGCTTGTTGTGTTTTTTTTTTCTAACGGTTGAAGGGAAGTCATTTCGACCAATATGTCCCTAATTGCCAAGTTGACATTGGTACCTTTATAAACCTACCTAATTTTGTTTAATGTCGGTTTCCATTGGCCAAAGCAATTTATTTTAATGGTATCCTTTTTTTAATTGCAGGAAATCGATTACGATGGGTTTCGGCGATTTTTGGATGCTTTTTTGGATTGCGAGGCACCCGAGGAACTATCGAAGCATTTATTCGTATCCTTCCTGAAGCCAAATATCACGCAATCACAAATACATGGAAAGGCACTCAACCAAATGGCGGCAATAAGTAGTACAGCCGCATGTGCTCCGGTGACCTCTCACACAAAGGGTAAGCTACTTCATTACGGTCTACGGACAAATCTGTATTTCTATGAATCCGCCGACAGAGAACATCATGGATTGTATCATATCCTCCTGTTTGATATATTGATACATTTATATATATTTACATACATATGTATTACCTACAATGTGAATTGTAGTACTCGTAGATTCATTAGCATCATATCCTTTTGCAATTCATTTATGTGTGGTTAATTTTAATGTCTTCCCTTTTCCGCTTTTTTCACACATCATTTAAAGGATCAATTCCAAATATAAATAACATAGCAGAGATACCGCCAACCATTACGATGACAGAAGCGAAGCAAAGCTTTGTGGAGAAGTTTCATGGCATCACAGATAAACTTCATTGTTCGTTAGGTCATTTAGGTCATGATCCCAGTAAAACAGGTTAGCAGGCGAAGACGAAAAATCCTTTTCCTCTTTTTTTTTTTTTATTTTGATTCATTTGAAACTTTTAGTTTAAATAGTCTAAAACGTCCTGTTCTTTTCTTGAAATATTTTAAAAGCCTTGTGAGTGTGACAAACTTTCACCTAAGAAACTTTATTTTAAAGCACTTGTTTTAAAGTTTCCTTTTTATAGTATGGCATTGATAGTTTGGAATTCGTTGGAAAATAGGATTTTGTCAGCGTTAAAGTTCAAATAGGGGCGGTTGTTTTGTTACCTTTGATTCTTAGAATAAAGGGTTCATTGAGAATTGTAAATTTAATGGTGCAATCGGTTTTTAGTTACTTATAAGACGCAAACATAATTTATATACATAATATAAAAGATATTCCTTCGTTTTTGTACTTCTGGTAGTTTTATGAGTTTGTAAAACAAATAAGGCGCAATATTTATTCAAACTTAAAGCTTACTGTCCCTTAAAACTTTTTAAGCTAATGTAAACAATCTAAATCGAATTTTTTGCATTTCTGGTCTTAAAGCTTTAAATGCAAAACACATGGGATACTTCGAATGTTGTCAAAAAATCAGTGAGTTGAACGATTTTGATTAAATTCTCAATTATTTTTGATGATTGAAATCTCATTTCTCTGCAACAAATAATTATAACACATAATTTGAATTTTGAAAAAATAGATTTTAAATGAAATAAACATTGGAAAATTAATAAAGATTCAGAACTTTATTGAAAAAGCCCCTAAAATGTGGGTGTGTCCTTAAAAATTGTTTAGAAAACGTCAATCAATAAAAAACCTTTGATCGCAACTCATTTTTACTTGCGAATATAGGTATACTATAAAGGACTATTCACATGAAAGCGACCAAAGACCACCGAATGAACGAACATTCGTCCATTATGAAGTTTCATTCACATGCAATTTATTTTATTCGTTGCGAACAACGAACGTCATGTCCTTGTATCACAATTGAACAGTGAGATTTTGAGGTTTGTCGCGCACGAATTTATTCGTTGCGATGTGGATGGTATGTGGAATGCGAATAAGTTTTGACAATTCGTAATAGTCAGATTGAAATTAGCGACGAACAACTTGTTGTTTTCTTCAACTAAAATGGAAATGTTTGCATCTCAACATTAGATTTAATGAGTTTCTATCATTTTGAATTAGTTTTTGTTGCAAAGCATTGTTTAGAAATTAGAAGTATGAAAAATCTCATATTTTCGTTTCATTCGTTGGTCGCTCTCATGCGTGTGAATAGTCCTTAAGGCAAGTTATGCATTCATCGACAAAAAAAAATTTTGAGACAACAATCAAACATGACATTAAGATGATAGCGAAGACGAAAAAAGATGGTTGGTACAAAGAGTTTTTTAGGTATTGTAGAGAGGGGAAATTGAACATTTTTTTTAGTTCAAAAAATAACGGTACCTGCCATATAACCTTTAAGTTAAAGCTTGTTTTTTCTGAAAAATGGCTCTAACGATTTTGATTTAAAAATATCAGTCTGAAAAAAAGTTTTAAATTTTTTTTAAGAACGGATATTTCTATTTTCTTTTTTTGCTTTCGACTATCTCGAAAACGGCTAAACCGATACTTTCGAAATATCACACATATATAGGTGTAGGTAGTTCAATTTATACTGCATACCAATATTTTTAAAAAGTATTTTTTCGTATTTTTAAAAGCATTTAAAAACAAAACACTTAAAAAATTAATATTTTGAAAACTGCTTATAAATTTTTTTTCAAAAGTTATTAATAAATGCATTATGTATATCTGAATACCTATGAATTGGTGGTTTTGAATTTTTTTTGAAAAATGTTTTAAAAAACTTTTTCAAAAAAAAAATTCTCAAAAACAGCTCCACAGATTTTTATAAATTCATTCTCATACATTAAAATTTATCCAAGGAATAAAATGGCATACTTTTTTCAGCTCAAATTTGTTTAAGTAGGTATTTATTTAGGAATTTTGAAAAAAAATATTTTTAACAATTCTCAAGCCCCTAGACCACTCTCACACACTATTGCAAGTTCGTGCGACCCAGTCGTGCATTTTACTTAAACACATGCTTAAAATTACAGCTAAATCGAGTAGTTTTATTAACGATTTAATATAATGAAATATACTCTTAAAAAATACGCCCCTAAAAGTGGGCGTAATGAAAAAATTTTCACACAAAACTTTTCAAAAAAATATTTTTCATATAACGTTCAAAAACATTATTATGGGTATGTACCTACCTTTAATTTTTAAAATTCAGTTTTTCTGTTACTTTTAAAAAGTAGGCGTAAGCCACTCCCAAATTTAAAAAAAATTTTTTTCCATACACAAGATAGGTATTTAGCTCTGACTAATAGCCACACAATTCGGGCTTGAGGCTTTATATAAGATAATTTGTAAAAAAAAAAAAATATTTCCTGTACTATCTTATAAAAAGTGGGAGTCAATTACGCCCAAATTCAAATATTTATATTTAATTTACAGAAAATTTACCAATAGCATGTAGCTCTTGTGTGCTAGATCAAAGCATTGTGCTTCGAAAGTAACTGTAAAAAAAACATAATTTAATTTTGCCAAATTAATAAAAAAAAACATTTAATACACATTTCAAAAACTTGAAAAAAAAACTTGACGGAGCTTTACAAGAAAATAGAATAGAAACAGAGAACAGAAAGGACTGAGTATCTATTAAAAAGTCACCCGATATGGCTGGCCTTCTTTTTTGGAAACACTACCTAAAGCTATGGGAACATAACCTAGTCACATAATGTCTAGACACATTTATCACAGTGCTATAATGCAATACACCACGACACATAATTAACCATTAACAAGTTCAACTTTAGCGTTAGGCAAATATATGTTGTGAATAGCATTCAAGGTCACAGAATCACATTTGGATCCATTAAATGGATTTCAAGCCATGGCAATAAATCCTTTTTAGAAGTCCCTTCATTTGGTAGTAGAAAATAAAGTACTCTACTCGGTTTCCACCTCTATTTCACTTATGTAATGAACTACCCTTTTGAAATGGCCCACCTGTTTGCTTGAGGATTCACTCAAACAGTCAGACTATTTGGCTATTTAAATGGTACTTAAATTTTATAGACCATTCACTAAATGTTCCTTGAATTCCGGTCGGATAAAATCTTGGGTAACTTAAATTTATTTGTTTGCTTATACGTCCCATCTAACCAAAGGTTAAAAGCAAATAATTCAACTGCCTTTTCAGTTTTAGGAGAATTCTTATGTCCTTTCCCAAAATCATAATAGTACCTTTAGGGTAGGTACCTTGATAAAAAAAAAGCACCTGTGGCCAAGTGTACAAAGACCAAAAATAAAAAAAGAAATGTCAGCAACACACACAAATAAATTACAAAAAAAAAAAGACAAACGTTTGATAGAGGAGTGTCTTCTTTCACCTTCAAGGCTTAGAAGTATTTCGAGAGACCATCACTATGACCCAACCCGGTTGTCCTCTCACTAATTCAGTCATTCCCTTAATTACGGCCCATTTCCTTAATTTCGCAATTCATTTCCATTTCATTTGGTTTTTTGCTAACATTTTATTTTTCGTTTCTTTTTTCGTTTCCGTTTTCTTTATTATTTTGTTTTTCTTTCTTTTTTCTGCTTTGTAGGAAGTGTACATCCAATGGTTACAGTTACGCCCAGCCCCATGGGTGGCCCAAACATATTTCAGTCGGCCGCCCGCCGTTCCATCGATTCGAGTCCATCACATTCGCAGCACACGCAGAGTCATTCGCAAATGTCACGTAACTCATCGAAAAAGAGCAACAATTCAGTTAATTGCAAAATAGACGGTAAGTCCTATACGACCCCTCTCCACACATTTATATCCAACTAACCACAGTCATGTCCTTTATTCCACTAAACCCAACATCCAACCCATCACACACCCACGAGAATAGATGACACCCCACTATTAAAACCCTTAATTCGATTGCGTGTCCTTTCGCACGGGTTTTTTTTTTTTGTATTTTATTTTTCTTGAATTTCGTCCTCTATCAGCTTTAATAGATGGCTGTGTCTTCTGCTCCTATTCTCAATCCCGTTTTATTGCCAGTTTTTTATTTTTATATATATTTAGAATGTGGGCATGTGGGGTAATCTTTTTGCGGGTTTTTGTTCGAATCGAAGACTTTAATCAAAATAAAATCGGATTATGACCAAAACGCTCATGATTCACGGATAACGAAACACACCATGCGGCACGACAGCAGCCAGATACGCAGTCAATTAGAGTTAAGGATAAAACTTTTCAAGTAATGTGCTGGTTTTTGACCTTTTTGAGTCTGCCCGTCGTGCGTCGTCGTCGTCGTCGCCCTCACCATCGCATCGTCTTGCTTGTTAAGATTCAAGCCGCAAATGAAGAAACCATCGAGATACAGTATAAAGTAAGTAAATCCTTCTTGAGATAATAATTTGGTGCAAGATGTTTTTTGGGCTGTCAAGCGGCAAGGATGATTTTGTAGAAATACGAATGGGATCAAAAGGATGAAGTGTCTAATTATTTAAAAGGGTTGATCCCAGGAAGTGTCTGCTACCCTTTTGGGAATCACCACAAAATATTGTGGGCTTAAGATTGAAATTGATATCGACCACCCTGGGAATTCAAAGGTCGGATGTTGTTTTTTTTTTTTGCTGCATAATCAAAAGTGCGATCAAAAATAAAGGACTATTATTAATGCTTCATGAGGTAGGAACACAAATTTAAAGCTTTTTTCAAGATTAAACTTGGGAAAAAAAAATGTCAAATACGTAGTTTTATAGACTATAGGAAATCAACATCATCATAAAAAAAAATTTACTATAGCGTCATTAATCAGATTGGACTCGGTCGATGTCCGCTCGTGGAAGGCAATGACGTTAATTAGGTGTTCTCTTCGACAAGATAATTATTGGTGTTCTGTTCACGGAGGGATATCGAAACTGATTAAAATTAAAATTTAATTGCATTTCATTAATTGGATTAAAAGTGCTTGCATAAGACGTGACAAAAATTGTTATGATATGGGATCAATTTAAATTATGTATGATGTATGTATATCAGGGAAAGGATAGTAGGACGAAATTAAATATAAAAATACGAAATAATTTCAACTCAACACTTTAAACGTTTAAACTTTAAACCAACTGTGTGAAGGGGTGTTGTGCTACTTATCAGCATATAAAATAACGCTACTGTGGCTATATTCCTAGTCAACGATCCTTTCTTACTATTTACAATGGGCCCTATCATGGTAACTGATCGGAGAATGCTCCGACCGGGGAAATATTCCGATCGGAGCATTTATTGTGTTCATGGTAACCGAATCGGAAGAGAAAAGTATAACTTTTCTTCTCTTAAGTTTTAATTTCACCAAACTGAAACCACAAAAGCTGAAATTTGGTACACTTGTACCTAATATAATAACTTAAACGAAAAAAACATCCAGCTTCACATTAGTGGGGGGGGGGAAGTGTCCAGCTGGCGCTTCATATTTAGTGAGTGAAAAGTATCCACCTGGACACTCCCCCCCCCCCCACTAATGTGAAGCTGGATATTAGGTACAAGTGTACCAAATTTCAGCTTTGTTCAATGAAAAAAGTATAGATTACTGATACCACAAAAGCTGAAATTTTGTAATATAATAGTTAATTAAATAAGTTAACAAAAAAAAGTATCCAGCTTCATATTTAGTGAGGGAAAAGTATCCAGCTGATAAAGTCAAAAATACGCTTTTTTCGGTTGCATGCCCATGCGCAGCGTCGTTCTTTGCGCCAGCTGGACACTTCCCCCCCCACTAATGTGAAGCTGGATGTTTTTTTCGTTAAAGTTATTATATTAGGTACAAGTGTACCAAATTTCAGCTTTTGTGGTATGAGTTCACTCAGACCATATTTTTTACATATTTACGTGAAAAGCTGGAGCATAATCCCCCACTCGAAGTGCGGCTGGATACGTTTTTATTTTAAAATATACCATAATTACCATCTTTACAAAGTTTGAGCTTTTGTGGTATTAGTTTTTTTTTATTAATATTTTACGTGTTTCGGAGGCTGCCGCTGGCACACCCCCCGGAAGTGCGCCAGCTGGAGGTCCGTTCCATATAGTATGGAAGCAAAGTAAAGCTTAAAACACATTTTCAGCTTTTGTGCTTTTGGTCATCAAAAAAGGTCGCTGGCTCCCGGACTATTTGGCTTGGCATTTCAACATGAACAACGCTTCAAAATTGTGCAGATAGAACTTGAAACGAATTTGCAATTGATCGCGATTTTTACAAGAAAATTTTGTTCAGCGATTAAGCTCAGTTTTGGTTGAATGGCTACGTCAATAAGCAAAACACCGCGATATTGCCGATATACGGCCACAAATGTTGGAAAAAGTTTTCTGACGGTCATATGCCAGAAATCATATATAAATTGTAATGCCATCTTTTGAATAAAGTAAATTTCATGTCAATTTAAAAACATCTTCTTTGTTTTACTCCATTTCAAAGTTCTATACCTTTAAAAAAAACATCATTTATTTGATTTATTTCTCAAGTGATAATTTATAATATTTTAGTAATAGTTTAATCAAACAATAACATTTCGTAGCAAGTGACACCTCTGCTTAAATAACATCCCTGTTCAAAGATATAGCCCACGTTATTAAAGCGGAACTAACTTCATGGTGTTGTTTTTTCTTATTATATAATTGGTACTTTGGAATACATATAGTGAGTAATTGTATTAAGATAACAAGGTGTTTCAGAAACTTGTGTTCGTACTATAAAATGGAATTTTTTTTGCTATAGAACGTAAGGAAAAAAAGTTACTGAGGAAAAACCGTTGTAAGGTCGAAAATTTTGCAGTGACGCCTTCCCCCTCCCCCACCTCTCCATATGGTCCTCGAGGTCCAAGACTTCGTAAAACATTTATTAACTATCCTTGAACAATATCTGATAGTTTCATTAGCTTCTGACCTTTTTCCACCTTCCACCCACTTTTCCAACCTGTCGACTGGACTAAATTTATGCAAGTGGCATATACATATTAGCATATTATCATGAAGAACGTGACTCCTTCAAGTTTTAAAATCACGATATCTCCGAAATTGTTATTCTTACAAAAAAGTGATATTAACAAGTTTTGTAGATAATTTCATGGTCTACAACTTTGTCTCATGTATTTTTATGATAAAACCTACTGTTTGCCAGAAAAATTGTAAAAACAGTTTATTTGACCTTTTGACCTTGAATAACTTCTAACGCACCAGTCGGATCGATGGGGATGTTGCTTAGTTTTTTTGAAATGGTGTTCTCAACGTCCGTATCAATTTTCAGCTTTATGCGAATTTTTGCAAACCGAAATGTCTATTTTGACCGTACTATTAACTGTTTTTTGTTGAATTTGTTTTTATGTTATTGACAAAATAATAAATACTCTATTTACATAATAATGTGTGGTTTGAAAATGTTTTTTTTTATAATGATTTTTTTCGGGATTTTGGCCGTTCGGGATTATGGATTTTCGGGATTTTCAGTTTTCGGGATTATGGCTTTTCGGGATTGTTGAGTTTCGGGATTTTGTCTTTTCGGGATTATGGCTTTTCGGGGTCATTTTTTTCGGGATTATGTCCGTCTCCCAAATAAATCGTATGCTTCTGCAAAAAATTATTTGGTTTTCGCCAAACATACACGTACCTACGCTTGCTCTCTCGACTTTGCCCGGCAATATGTTGTACATATGTAAAATGCTTAGTAGACGAGAATAAGGAGGCTGCGAATCATGGTACAAACAGAAGACCTAGAATATAAAATATTGTATCTCTTTCTCTCGCTGGATTATATGTTTGTCTCTTTTTCGTGGCGCATTTTCGTTTCATCAAGTTTCAAATCACAACAATTCGTAATCTGAGCGAATCCTTGAAACCTTTCCTGACAACTTCTACGTGACGGGAAAAAAACCAATAAATTAAGCAGCTCTTGTTGTCTTCATATTTATTCCTGTGGTTGGTACAGTTGAGACAGAACTAATAGATACTATGGAAAAATTATACAAAAACACATTTTGTGTTAGTCTTTCTTCATTCAATTCTATTTTTATCCTCATTTTCATGCAAAAAAAAAAATCCAAGACAACTCGACTATGATTTTAATATCCAACAGATTTTCATTTTTTGATGTTAAGGTTAAGGTTTCTAATATGGTCAGTAATTATCATGTGAAATGTTATCCTCAAGTTCCAACAATTCGGTTTTCCTCCTTCAAAATATCCAGCAATCCTCTTCATCCTTTTGCGTTGATGGTTAATTCAACTGTCACTGTCACTATACTGCCTAAAACCCAGAATCAAAAAATAACTGAAAAATTACAAAAACACACATCATTCCCCTTTAGTATTGGTTGGCCACTAAAATATTTTCATCAGTTCAGTGTTCAGTTGACATCCTTGTACTAAGGACATTTCTTCTTTTTTTTAATGATTCGATAACAACAAACACACTCCATTGCTCAACATGGGTTCATGTTCATCTCATGGCTCCATCAGCTTCCTATGTCATATTGTGGCCATGTTAAAGTGTTAGTATAGAAATGTTGTATATCATAAATAAATCCTCATCTATTCGGAGCACTTGAGTCTTGATATCAAAAGATATTGACGTTAAGAGGATTTCTCTGCGTAAACAGTTAATCTTTTTGTTTAAAAATTATGGAATGGGTTATACAGTACAAATTGTACATTGCGATGCTGTTGGTATGGATCTCGAGATGTATATGATAAACATGAACATTTATCTCATCGCAACCGTAAGAAAATAAGATGGTACTTCGTTTTCTAAGAAAAAATCTTATATTGTTATGGCGTTGCTTTTGTTTTTACAACATGGACTCCTTTACAAATGAAATTTTCTGCGTAAAAGTGTAACTTGGGTTTCCGATTTGCGATTAAAATGACGATTAATCAAATTTCATGGAAAGTGTCAGGTTCTATAGGAAAGGTATGTATTCAACAAATATATGATTAATTAAAGTGTCATTTTTTGTGTCATCTTTTTAATGACAGGAACTTGTACACTTAACCAAATGTGTCACCCGATTCAAACAAAATGGGGAAGTGTCTTGTTTAAGGCTTAAAGCAAAGAAGACAAAGATAATGAACGCTAACCGAATCCAACGACAGAAGGTTATAGTATCACAGGAGAGAGAGAAGGGGATCACGACGTTATCTAGAGCGAAAGAATCTAGAAAGGACAAAATCTGCCTATACAAAAAATATAGAAAGATACAATCTAGAAGTCAAACAAATCTTGAATGTGAACAAATCTAGAAAGAGGGGAATCTAGAATATAATAAATCTAGAATAATGAAACATAAATTCTAGATTTTCTATAATCTTTATGAGAGTTTAGTTGGATTTTTAACTACGCGCGCTCGAATTGTAACCATTGTCTCAAAAATTAATATTAATTCTAGATTTTGTACATTCTAGTTTTTTTTTTATTCTAGTTTTTTTTTTGTGTAGATATCATGGTAAGCCCGCAGAGAAGTTCACTCTGTTTTATTATCTGGGAAATTATTTCTCACTCGATGGTAGAAAGGACCTGGAAGCCAACGACAGGCTTAATGAATCCCGTAGTGCATTCTAAATCCTTACTCCAGTGACCAGTGTGGAACTCCAGTGAGATTTTGCTTCATACTGTAAAAGAAAGAAGGAGTTATCAGGACCACTCTCTTTTTCATTCAGGGTCAGTCGGTCATCACACGTTAAACGCTATGGTCATACTTCATTTCAATTAAGAAAATATAAATGGGTTAGAACCAGCGCCGGATCTAGGGGGGGGCAAAGGGGGGCACTTGCCCCGGGCGCCTGGCCTTGGGGGCGCCAAATGGAAGATGAAGAAATATAGGAGAGCAAAAAAAAGAGTAGTTATTCAACATTTGAACATCAGGGCGCCAAAGTAATGCAATGTTTATTTATTTCTTGTTCCAAATATGAAAGAAATATGTAATGAACCACTTTCGTCGCCCTTTAAACAAATTCGTCGCCCCTCATGGGGCGCAAAATTGGAAGATGAAGAAAGAAACGAAAGTAAAAAAAAGGTCTTCAACTTTTGAAAATGATAAACTAATTCGGTGCCCTTCAGCAGGGCGCAAAATTAAAAGATGAGCAAAAAAAGAAGTAAGAGTAAGAGTAAAAGAGAGTCGCAAATGTAGGAAAAATCCCTTTTTTTGGTACTGCAAACGGCTCTGCAATAGTTCGGTAGACTACCAACCGTTTACTGTCACTAAAATGCAGCTCAAATGTAGTGTAGTGCGACTTATTTCATATGATTTCATACAAAGAATACGTGCATTTCAATTATTGTAGTGCAGTTCCACGTAGTGCGGTCTTGTATATAAACAAAGAGTGAACCATCATCTGTTCGTCGTAATTAGTTGCGCACAATGGTGAAGCTGCAGCTGTAGTACGTAGCATGTCAAATTTAAATGTTCGTTAATCGTATTGCACGGCTAGAATGTAAAGTAGCAGCTGCAGCACAGAAAGTAGCTGAAGTTGAAGTCGACTGAATTTGAACTTCACGAACGTGCTGCAATGGAAAACAACAACAAACGAAATGGTGGACACGATTTTTATTTGAGTTCAGTGCAACACCATTGTATTCGTGAATGCTGCTTAGTGAGCTACTTTTTTTGACGGCGCTAAGTGCTACTGCTGCAGCTTCACTATTTTGCGCAGCCAGTTAAGCATAGTTCAAGAGTTGACGACAAACCAGATAGGACCTTCCCATTTGGCATGTGTCTCCTTGACGTAGAGCGCAAAACATAACAAAAATGCAAGGGTGATATGTGTTCGTGACGTAGACGAAACAAAAAAGAGAACGTGAAGGCGCTAGGTTTGAATTCGATACAACCGTTGACAACTTATGGCCATTTGAAAAAAAGACGTTAAGACCAGATCTCCGTTATTAGCATTTTTTTGCCAAAAACAAAAAGCGCAGTTCTGTCAAGAACACTAAAAAAATATGTAACACACAAAGTTTAATCAAAACCGTTAGAGCCGTTTTTGAGCAAATTAGAAAAAACCAAAAAAAGTTAGCTTAAACTGAACGGCTCGTTGTATGGGAGCTATTATTTAAAAAGCCTTCACTGAAAAATTTACAAAACCATCCTATAAAACACTATAAAGAACGATGCCAAACGAAGTTTGAGTCAGTTCAATCAAGTCGTTGCGAACTTATGGCCATTTAAAAAAAGCCGTTTAAACCTGATTTTCGTTACGACCATTTAGGTAAGTTAAATTCTGAGTTTAATCAAAATCGTTAAAGCCGTTTTCGAGCAAATTCAAAATGAAAAAAACCGTTACATTAAAGGTACCAGTTTGAGCTGGGCTAAAACGAAACAAAACCAAGTTTGAAGAAAATCTGTCAAGCCGTTTAGGCTGTAGCATGACGTAAAAAAGCGCACATCAACACAACCGCACAGACGCACAGACAGACCGACGCGACGGACGGTATGGCGAAAACCACTTTTTTGGGCTTCTCTATCATCGTAATGTCATGTTTGATTAAAACCTCGATTTTTTTTCTGCACGAAACCAATACTTGCCCTATAGAGCAAGTAAAAATGAAAAAGAATTTTTGTTGTGTACTACTGAGCTATTTCACTAAAGCTGTTCTATGGATTAGTTATGATTTTGTATAAAGGTGAGTAAAAGTTAAATGTGCAATCAAAATATCGGACAGAATCACAAATAAGCATACAGCCTTTTAACTTCTTATGAACAACATTAGCAGGTTCTCCGCTATCGTTTATTGAAATAGAAAAATTATCAAAACAAACTGGATTATGGCACATACCCCAAAAGTTTTATTTTGCACCTATGTACGCCAAGATTGCATTTTGAGTAATCAGTAACATAAGAACCCTTAGCAATACCTTATTTTCTTAGGTTGGTTCACACAGACTTTTATGACATGTATCGTACATAAGCTATTGTCAACAGCATCAAGCATTAGAGCATAAAGATAAAAACAGGTTAAGGATACGAGTTCAAGTTTTGTACGTAAACTTAAAAAAAAAATGCGGGGGGGCGCCAAATTCAACTTTTGCCCCCCCTTGAAAAAAACCTAGATCCGGCGCTGGTTAGAACTATGTATGTGAATCCAAAGTGAAATCTGTGCTGCTGTATGTGCTATATGCCTGTGAAACGTAGGACACAAATTTTGTCCAACAACAAACTGTTGCTTAGAACTAAATAAACCATAATGGATGCAGACATACATCATACGGAGATTGGACATACACTGAGGAAGCCAAATGCATTGTATATATAAACTATAGTACTACCACTTGATGCAGAATACAAGTGAACAAGCCATGGAGCGATACATGAACCGACCTGAACCGATATTCTGAAGGCGGCATTGCTCATCTCTCGTTTTGGCGATTTGCACTGGCCCACAAGATCACCCGATTTAACCGTTTCAGACTTTTTTTGTTAGGTTTTTTGAAGTTCCGTGTTCACTTGAACAAGCCCGAGACATATTTGACACGAGTGCGAGAATCTGTCGCCCGAAGTTCTCGCTGAAGTGATTAAAAATGCTATAAAACGAGCCATCAATTGTGACGGCGCCCATTTGGCTGATATCATCTTCTCGACTTGACCAATACAATTCTAAAGGTTCAAATAAATATAATCAAAAAACAGAATCGAAGTTTTTTTTTAGAAAAAAAAAAGAGCCAAACAACATCGAATGGATGCGACTTCTCTTGGCCCATCCTGTACTACCACTTGAGGTGCGCCATCTATCGACGGAAAAATAAGCTCTTGATTTTAGAGGTTTTTGCTTAGATTACCATGGGAAGCAACAACAACAATTAAAATGGTGGAACGTAAAAAAAATTGTTGTTGTTGCTTCGCATGGTAATCTAGACAAAAACGTCTAACATGAAGAGCTTAGTTTTCCGTTCATAGATGGCGCACCTCAAGTGGTAATACTATAGTTTATCTTTATACATATATACAATTAGCTTTTGCCTGCTACTTCGTACGCGTGGATTTTAGAATAAAGTAGGCAGTATATTTTTGTTTTTGCACAACCGGTTCAAAATGGGGGGTATGCGTGGTATGAAAGCTACATACCTACTTTACCAGCTCTACAGCCGTAAGATTTTTTGCTTCTGTATAATATTATTTCGAACTATTATAACGGTTTAAATTGCAAAGCTGGAGGGTTAAGTTCTGAAGCATTATACCTTATTGGAATGCCAACTTTCAAAACGATTCTACGCGCCGATACTGCTATTTATGGCAGCTCCGCTTCATCAGTTTCGGGCGTAAGTATTGCTCGTTCACCGTTCTTTATGGTTACATTATTTTTCGATTTCTGCTTTCGCTGAATGAGACATTGTCACTATGGTGGTGAATAGCGCCATCTATGATGTTTTTGATGTAACTTATATTCAGAACGACTAACTTATTTCTATTCATGTATATGTAGGTAAGTGTGGCGCTATTTTTATGATTTCCAGCGCCATTATGTAAGTGAGACGCTAACTTCCTTAAAATCTTTTAATTTTGCTTTAAGTTCATTGAATAACGTTCGATTGCGGCAATATTAAGAAAACAACCAGAATTATATATTTTCCTGCGATTAAATGTAGCCTATATTAAGTTGGCGTACTACCAATAAATCTGCGAAAACCGCATTCAATTCCATGCAGTAGTTTTTGCGTGATGCGCGTACAAACATACAGACAGACAGACAGACAGACAGACAAAGATTCTAAAAACGGTTGTTTTTTTGCTTTTGTGGGTCTAATAGAGACTCCCCCCCCCCCCCCATATTAGTTTTGCATCTATGTATATCTTCAATGTACAGACATCAACCCGTTACAATTTTATTATATGTATAGATGCCTAAACGTAACCTAATCTATGGGATAACATACATACCATTTTCCATTGTTCCCATATAAACATATCACATCTGGACAGAAGGACTTGGGTTCTGAAAAACTTGACATTTCATTCGAATATCCTCAACTTGATTATTCATGATCATGATATCAAAATGAGAACTCCTAGAATCAGCTTTGTCTCCAAATATTGCTGTTTCCAGGAACTAACATTTTTGAGAGAGGAATGATTATCAAATTTTCAGTTTCTGGGAATAGTGTTTCATTAATTATTGTTCAGTAAGCAGAATTGTTTATGCCAATGGTTGCAGAGTACCGGGTTTTACATCAACAAGAAATAAAAAAATCTAATCAATCCAACTATGTACGACGTACGAGTATATCATAAATTTCTAGAATGCAATTTAGCTAGTTTGCTAGTTAATTAAAAAAGATATTTACATAGAAAATTTAAATTCAAAATGAGTTGCATCCATTAGTTTGGCAAATAATGCTTGGTACCCACAAGCAATAAATTCCATTCCTAATCAAAGAATTCCCAATTTCGAAACCCTTCTCCCTTCTGTTCTTAATTGTTCTATCAATTTTTTTTTTCTCGAAAAACCTCAACAATCGTTTTCCTATATTTCAGCTGACATGAAATTGCTCACTCGCAAAATGTCATACTTTGATCCATTTTCACTAAAAGTAGCACTGAAGGATGTGGTCTGCTATTTGTCGCTTTTGGAAGCTGGACGACCGGAGGATAAACTGGAATGTAAGTTAACTTTTTGTTTTTGGTTTTTCATGAACAAGACTCGAAAACATGTGCTCCCTGAGTAGCACACGCACACCTTTTTCGATTTGGCATTGAGTCTTCCTTTTAACAGGAAAAGTTAAATGAATTTTCGCACTTTCGCACTCGACACGGCTGGCACGTCCGTCGTCCTTATAGGAATGATCTGCTCCGTGCCGATGATGGCTATGGATGGCCATGGTTGGTTTTGGCCATAGTCTTGTGATTAGGTTTTGATTTTTCTTTTTTTTTTTCATTTTCTTTTTCATTATTCTGTTTTCCAGTTATGTTTCGGTTGTACGATACGGATGGCAATGGTGTACTGGATACTGCGGAAATGGATGCCATTGTAAGCCAAATGATGTCCGTGGCAGAATACCTCGGATGGGATGTTAGTGAATTGAGACCGGTAAGTGTGTTGGCTGGTATTTATGTATGTTGCCTTCATTTAGTTTGGAGTATTGTTTCGTATTTTCAGAGGTGTTTTAGTTTGGTCTACTATAGTTTCTAGTGTTTTAATTACTGCAGAGTGAGTTTTGTACCTATAAGAAAAATCAATTAAATTTTTGCTAGAGTTTTGTTTACTTTAAAACTTTTTCAATTAATTTCAATACGTGTTCCTATTTCTCCACTTTTTATTACCGCAGCCTTTGCAATGCTAAAGCTTGATTAAAAGAGGAGGAAAACATTCAAGTATAGTTTAAAAACGGAGGCCTAAGATTTGCTTGTTCAATTTAATTTTTCACACAGAAATTAATTAAAAATAAAAAAATCATCCTACAAAAATTTTAGAAAATTCTTCTTTTTTTTTAAAGTGACATTGCTCTGAAAATAAATTTAGTGAATAGAAAAATGTCAAATGCATAGCATTACGAAATCCTGAATTTACTTTTTTGAGCCTCCAAGCCCCTGACAGTACCACTGACGTGACCACTTAATACTTTCGAGTTACGCTCACTCAAAAAAGTATCATAAGCGGGAAAGCAAACAAATATTTGCCTTAAAAGGATTTAACTCTTGCTTTGGTTTACACTTCCTATCAGCAATTTTTCAGATTCACAGTGCTCGTCTTAGTAGCGTATAGGTACTGCAGGTTGAGGTCAAACCAACAAAACGAATTTCTTGCTGTAGGAACCTTGAATTCCTAATTTTCAACGCTCTTCATTTTCTTGATGTTAACGACACGGTTCCATTACAATTCATCAAACGAAGTTTTTGCCTAAGATCCCCGTGATAAATCATTCTCGGATAAATGATCCCCTAAATAAATTCCATAGAGAAATAACATAAATTCCCTTACGACAGATCCCCGGATCAAGAGATCCCTGCATCCAAAATTCCTGATAAATGAACCTCTGGTAATAAGATGCATATTGCTATAAGTACATAAAGTTTTGGCTAACTAAAGAAGATCTCACAAAAAATATTTGGAAGAAGGAAAAGTATTCTTCTGATAAGCAATAATGACTGTTATATTTAAGACAAGACTTGATTTTAAAGCTGTTGATTGAGCAATTACACTCAGGCAACTCCGTTGCTTTACTAAGGCTATCTCCAGTTGATAAGCAGCCGCCTTGGTTTTTCAAATGAACATTACCCAGGTTCCAGGTATACCAATTAGAAGAATCAAAGGATTTTACACAGTTTCAAGTTTTTTAACAATTATTTCAAGTTTTTTAACAGTTTCGAAATTAGCAGAACCCAGTTATAACCCGATTATCGGCCTCACCAAATAAGTGTTAACTCCTTTTTAGAAGTCAATGACAGTCATGAAACTTTGTTCATTCTTTTCGGTTATGTCCAGTCGTCTGGTTAGGCACCATGTCCAGTTTCTTAGATCAAGATCCCTTGGTGACCAGCTTCCCGTCCCGATTTGTAGGTACAACTTTTGTCCCCGATACAAAAGATTTGCTGTTTGGTTTCACGAGATAAAGAAGTTTTCTCCTTGTCCTCGTTCCATCGCTCAATTATTTGTTTAATTGGTTAATGTTTTTGTCCGAATTCCCCTTCCTCCCCATTTTCCAATTTTAAGACCAAGTTAGTTTCGTGTACCTTTTAGCCATATTCACGGTGATAATTTGTCATAAGGATATTTTGATTGGGGTCATTTAATGTGGATCTTTTTTCACTTGAATCATATCTACGCAGATGAATTGTCATGAAACCTAATGGCATTTTAGATGAATATTGTCGATTTCTATCAATCTTATCTTCCTCATCTGCTCATGAAATGCTATAAGCTCCAAAGCACTCGTTAACGAAAGTTATTGACAACTTAACTATGTCAGAGTTCGAAATCATTCCGAACAAACTCGACGTTATGAAACGGAATTAGTGCCGGATGCGAACAGAAATGGAACTATTTGTAGGAGAAGTTTTGTAAACCACTGATAAAGTAGTGAAAGGTGTCACATGGAGCGCATTAGCGTCAACCACCGTTACCATCAACGACAGCTTCGATGTTTTAAAATAGATACAAGAAACACAGTTCCTTCATCTAATAAGTATAAATATCACCATACCGATTGAAAACGCTACTAAAATAAACTTTTTCCTTTCCGACTGTAAAGATGGTATTCATGTATCACTCTTAACTTAAAAGCCTCGTAAGTCTTTCCACCAAGAACTATTAGTAAAGATTTACTAGTGCTTGCAAAACTTATGAGTGGTTAACTCCTTAGTGACAGTGGTATTTTCGAAAAAAAATGTCGAAACTACATAGCTGCCTGTCTATTTATACACCAGGAGTATAATACTCCGGTATATACTCTGGTAATAATTACCAGTCAGCAGGGCCGGCCCGAGCTAAATTAGCGCCCTGTGCAAGCTTTATCATTGGCGCCCTCAATTGCGGTGATTTTTGGAAGAATCATTTCCTCATTACCCAAGGGGTATACTTTGCAATGCGTTTTTTTAAATAAAATTAAGTCAAAAAATATAATTACAAATTATAGGAGATATACAAGATATATTTGAGGTAGGTTGTGTAACGTACAGTTTGTGAATTTTCATAGGCGAAAGCTTATGAAGGGTAATTCACTTAAGGTGTGCCAAACTGCTAGAGCGAGTAGGTTGGGTTGGGACAAAAAAAAACTCATGTGGGAGGGGGGGTCTATTCCCTTCCGTTTAGCCGAGAGGGGCAATTTTCTTAAAAAATTACTTAAATTGGAAACAAAAATTATTAAAAAATAAAAAAATACCTTCTACAACGCCATGCTATGCCATTTTTTAAGGCCAAAAACCTCTTTCTTTTACCTATTTTGTTTTGAAAAATATTTATTTTAGTGAAATTTTTTCAAAATATTAATTTTCAAACTCAAAATTAAAAAAAAAAAGTTAAAATCAAATTTTCAAACTAATTTTATTTCAAAATTTTACCTTATTTAGTATTTTTTGCCAAAATTCAATGCTCTTATTTGATTCAAGTCCAACATTAAAAACCGTATGTCTATAGGATTTCTTGTTGCCAAGCTATTAAAAAATAAAAGAACCTATTTCTGCAAAAAAAAAACACGAAAATCTAGCCTTACGAGATGGCACAAGTAATGCAAATTTTTGTGTGTTTCTTATGAACAAGAAGGTTCGGATATTTTTGAATAGCTTAGCAACAAAAAGTCATAGAGCCATACGGTTTTCAGTGTCTGACCCAAAACTAATAAGAGCATTGAGTTTTGACAACAAAAATAATACTGGAATACATCAAATTTTGAAAAAAAATAGTTCGAAATTGTTTTCTATTTTTTGTTGCTATAATTTTGAGTTTGAAAGTTAATATTTTGAAAACTGATCACTAAAATAGCTTTATTTAAAAACACTAAAAAGGAGGAAATTTCTGGCTTTACAAAAAGATATGACATGGCATTGTAGTTGTAGGAGTTACCGTTATTTTTTAATTATTTTTTTCCAATTTAAGTCATATTTTTAGAAAATTGCGCCTCCTGGCTAAACGGTGATAAATAGACCTCCCTTCCATACGATGTTTTTCTTGTCTCAACTCAACCTACTCGCTCTAGCTCATTAAACAACCTCACACCAAAAATAATACAACAAGTATTTTGTGTTATATTAGGTATCTTTGCTAACCCTGTATTAGTCAAAAAATTCTTTTTTTTTTTAATGGAAACAATGACTGGCAGCGGCAGACAAGAACAAAAAAAGAGAAAAAGAAAATTGAACAAAAAAGATTCACTCAATAACGACAAACCTCATCATTAGTCATCGCATCATCATCAGTCATCACTCATTATTTCCATATTTAAATTCCAACTCAACCCTTTGTCATCTCTCATCTCTCCAGACGAGTGATAAGATTACACTCATAAAGAGAAGCCATTGACAAACTTAAACATAGTACAAAAAACACTCAACCGAAAGAGTTAAAATTCATAGGTGCAGTTTTTAATTTTGCACACTGTTGTGTACATGAGTATGAATTTTTTACCTCAGAATTTCTGTTGAGTAACTTTGCTCACTTTGATTTCATATAGAAGCACTGACATCGTGTGCATGTTACCAACATGCACACTGTTAATTATCTGTATTTATGCTGTTGACATTTTTTTTATGATACACTGCATAGGGGTGGGTTATGAAAATAAAATAAAATTTCTCATACGTGGTGATCAGTGATGCCGTTGTCACTTCGATTGGAGTGTTTCACTTCGTTTTAATGTCAACACTCCGGTCACTTCCTCTTTTCTTAAAACGCTTCACTTTTTTACCTCCTTCATTGTACTTGAATGCACAGTGTAAATCGACAGTAAAAATTATGATTGATTGATTGCAGTGCTTCAATTTCTATTTTTAATTCCATGAAAACATATTTTGTAAAAGAAAAAATAACTATTGCAAATTTAGTTGCTATTGCGGCTGATATTGCTGTTGTTATGATGGGGAGTATAAAAGGTGTACAGGCTCTGTTAAAAAACATCAATCCATATTTATATGTTATTGGTTAATTTTGCCACTCAATTAGCCTTTGTTTTTCTGCCGCTTTCAAAGCCATTCCAATCGAAAGTGAGCATCTAGCATCTACTTTTTCAGTCATAGTACTAAACGTCAAGAAGATCTAAAAGAATTTCAGGAATATTTTGACCTTAAGACGCACAAAATCTTATAAGCAGCCAAAACTCGTTGGTTGTCCTTGGAAGCAGCAGTGCATCGAGTCTTAGAGCAGTGGAGGGCCTTGGTACACTATGATTACAGATTTTGAACAAAACAATGACATAGCAAAAGGTATAACAAGTCGATTAAACACAAAACACCAGTGTTACTTGTATTTTTTGGATTAATCCTCAAATGCAATTAATTTAATTAATTTAGAATTTCAATCCGAGTCTCCACGTTTTCACTTTATTTTAAGGTCAATTAAATTTTATTTTAAGAATGTGTTAAAAATTTGTATCGATTTAAAGTTAATCGATTTGGAGACTCTCAATGCAATTGATTATTCTGATAATTCGATTTATAAAGTCCTGAACAAAGTGTTCCTTGGCCCAAAAGCTGAAATGATGATACTGAATTGTGAATTTAATGAATTAGAAGTAAGGAAATACGTAAGGGAAATACGACATTACTGCCAAGAATTTTACATTATTCTATGTAAGCAAATTCTAAAAAGAATTAATTTTGAAGATCCCGGGTTAATCGCTGTTCAAGTTTTAAAATCTTTTTCTTTGGGGAAAGCCTTCTTAAACTAATCCAACATTTTCAGAATGTAGTAAAAGATGAGGATGTTGAAAAACTAGAAGCAGAATGACGATTTATAATTTTGGACGAATTTGTACCTAAAGGAGATAGTCTCAAAGTCTTTTGGAATTCATTTCTTTCTTTCAAAAAATTCTTTGGGGGAAACACTCATTTAAAAGATTTTATAGGCGCTTTTTATGCCTTCCCCATAGTAGTGCAACAACTGAAAAAGTCTTTTCTCAAACAACAAATTTGTCCAAGAAATTCGACAGTGGAACACGCCTATATATTTGTTACTTGCGTTTATAGGTACTATAAGGCAAGTTATGCATTCGCAAGAAAAAATTCTTACAATCAAACATGACATAACGATCATAATAGAAGTCGAAAAAAGTGGGTCCGACAATTCTGCCTGTCTGTCTGTCTGTCCGTATGTCTGTATGTCTGTATAGATACCTACAGCCCAAACGGACCGATTAGCTTCAAACTTGGTACATAGTGCTATTATGCCGTCCTACAGAGGGGTTTTGGATTTAGCATTCTAGCTCTAAAACTAACGGTACTTGCCATACGATTTTTAGTGAAAAATTAATTTTTCTCAAAAATGGCTCCTACGATTTTGATTAAACTTTCTGAACAGTGTTTTCTGTGCAAACTTTATGTTTTAGTTGGAATATATTTGGCAGGAAAAGTCTTATAACGGTACCTCCCATTGGACCGTTTTTTTCTTTAATTCAGATTTTCTCGTAAGCCACTTGACGGATTTCGATGAAGTTTTCAATGTAGAAGCCATTTTAGAGACAAAATAATATAAATTTTTAAGTTTTTGAAAACATTTTTTTTTTTGAGTTTTTTAAAAAAATTAATTTTTTTTTATTTTGTGGTTTTTTTTTCAAAAACGGTTTAAGCTATTTTTCTATTTTTTTTTCATTTGGAATATATTTCCGAAAAGTTTTTCAAAAAAAACTGTTTTTTGAAAAAAAAACTGGTCGAACGATTTTGAAAAAAAAAAATTCTTAAAATTCTTAACAATAATCAAAATCAGATAGCTTTAATTTTTTTTCCAAAAAAATTTGAACTATTGATTTTTAAGTGATCAATAAATTTTCGTATAGTTTTTTCCCTGCTTTTTTCCAAGATCTCAAAACCCAAAACTACGTCTCACATTAGAGAAAGTTTGTTGTTTGTTTTATAAATTAAATGTTTTTGAAAACTACCTTGTTATAAAAAGACATAGTTTATAGTAATAAAATATTGATTTAAAATAATTTTGTTTTTCTCGTAAAGTTCTATGATTTTATGACGACACTAGGCTTTAGGGCAAAACACTACCATTTTCTTCTGGAAACACTTCGCTCAAAAATTCACGAACGGCATCACTGGTGGTGATGCCTTATAAAGAGAAAAATAGCATATAGCTAGGTAGGTAGGTATCTATTGAAGCTAACTTGGTAGATAAAGTTTTGTTTTTACTGTGGGACTGTGGGGTGGGTGTGAATAAAAAGGTAAACGTGGATTAATTTTTGGAATAGTTGATATTATGTAAATACATAATTGTATATCTGTCATTAAATTCAAATTAGCTGTTAGTTATATAATGAATATCAATATTGGTGTGAGCTACAAAAATAAATGAGAATTAAAAAAGAAGGTAGTGGTTACGAGATGACTATTTAAACGCTCGCCCAAGGCGCCCATTGGTTTCAGCGCCCTGTGCATTTGCACCGTTTGCACGTATAGCTTGTCCGGCCCTGCCAGTCAGTGTCGTCACTTAGGAATGATAAGGGCCAGCTGTACATTAGTGGTTCATCTATAAGGATCCAAATTTTGAAACAATTTATCTTGGCTCATGTTTGTATAATCAAAGTTTAGACTGTAGATCAAGATTGATTTAAGCATTGACCCACCGAATTCCACGCATTAAAGTAAGTTGATTTTCGGATCAAGAATTTAAAAACGAGGTTCAGTGCTGTGCTGAACCGATATTGAACAACTGGCCCCGAGAAAGTGGTTCAGTACTGAACTTCGTTTTGAATTCTTGATCAGTGGATTAGTTCCCTTTCTGTGAACCTTAAAGCAAAATTCAAGAATTGACACAAATAAGACTACTGCGTGCGAATAGACACTTTTTTGAAAAACGATACGATTGGCTATTGATTTCGAAATAAAGTTTGATAGGGTTCAAGAAGTATTTAGAAAACAGCAATTTTTCGAAATTTCGAATTAAAGTTAATAGTGTTCGCTGAAGTTAAGCTTAGAGGCTCATAAAGTTACGAACGCAGCTGCGATTTGATAGTGCTCGATGAATACTACCCTAAAATGGCATCAAAACCAAACTTTATATTAAAACGACCGCTCATAATTAGGCCTTTAAATTAAAACTTTTGTACACCTCCTCCTCAAAGATAGCGTAGGTCCTAGATGTACTCGTATAAGCAATTTTTTTTGTATGCTCATAAGTCCCTGTTTTAAATTTACTATTTACCTTTAAAGACTTTACCGTGTATTATTCACCCAAGGATAACTTTATATACCTTTTTTCCACTCTCCTCTTTTTTCTATTTTATCATTTGTATAAAATAAAATACAACAGGATATTGCGTATAATGTTACCATGTAACCTTGTCTATCCCAGATAATAAAAAAAAAAAAAATACAAAATCAATCATAAATCCAAGTATGAAACAGACATAACACACACAAATGTAATTATTTTTCCAGATATTACAAGAGATGATGGTGGAAATTGACTACGATGCTGATGGCACGGTATCACTAGACGAATGGCAGAGGGGTGGCCTCACAACAATACCTCTTCTAGTTCTACTCGGTAAGTTCACAGTTCACACCCTCTCGCTTATCGTCGTCGCTCGGCGTTGTCGTCGCCCTCGCACATCAGTGTAATGGGGTTAAGTTTTTTGTTTCTTTTTGCTTCGTCAACTTTATGACAGGCGATGAAAGGATGCGAGAAATTTCCTTTCCGTATCCTTTCCCGCCCGCCATATTTGTTTTAGTTTTTTTTTCTACTATTTGGCTCCTAGAAACGGCTCTATATTCTATATTGTACAATGTAACACAACAACTGTTTACTCATCATTTTAAATTATTTTTATTTTCACTCCTTTTGACAATTTAACCTCGTTTTTTCTTAACATGTCATTGTACTTGTTTTATATCTATGTTGGTATCTATTTTGTAGGAGTGGATAACACAGCTCTTAAAGAAGACGGAATTCATGTGTGGAGGCTGAAGCACTTTAGCAAACCTGCATACTGTAACCTTTGTCTGAATATGCTAGTTGGCTTGGGAAAGAAAGGACTTTGTTGTGTGTGTAAGTAAAACAAATACTTGTTTTTTTTTTTCAGCTTGCATTATTGTTCTTTACTTCTGTTTACTTACACTCCTTGACGTTATACCATAAAGGTTGAATATTACTCTATATTTCATAATATAAAGTTGTGTGTTTGTTATAGCTATCACATTCACTCTTATCCTTTGAACATTTTTAAAGCTTTGGTACTTAAGTCGGCGTTCTGCTCCTGCTATATGTAGGTTCACATATTCGTACAGCGGGTTCATGACGCCTCGCCTACATACGGATACGAGTACCTACCTATACTACCAACATATACATACATACATACTATACATATGCAAATGAGTGTAAAGTAAGTTTTATGCAATGTAAAAGAAGGATTTGGAACAACTCACGTTTGCATATTTTAATTAATTATGAAAAAAGTTACTTGAGCGGAAAGTGTGAACAAGAAGTAATAATACCATTCATGGAGTAGTTGAGTTTTCGTATCATGCATTATAAACTTCGTTGGAACGTTGTTTTATGAGCATAATATATGTATAGTCATGAGCTACTTTCTAAATTAAGTAATAAAAAAAAAGAAATTTTTTTTTTGATAAAATTGATGTTTACGCCAACGCCAATGCCAAAAAAAATACGAAACTGTCGTGGAATAAATTTTGCAAGAACGTACATTTTTGATACGTAACATTATTTTTAAGCCTGCAATATTTCTTGCGTTTTGAAAACTAAAACATGTAAGAATTCTTGGAATTTTATAAGAGGACCTTACCTCCTAGAAAACTTTACAGGAACGTTTTGAAAATTAAAATTGCAATCTTTTAACTCCTAGAAAACTTTACACTAGCTTTGGAATTATAACGGTTGGATAAAGAATGGTAGGTATAAAGACTGTGACACCAAACACCTTAATTGCATTTGATGAATATTTAAATAATAAAGTTTCGTCTTAAGTTCATAAAAACATTGCTCTTGGCACGCTTTTGCTCTGCTCTTTGGAAAACCACAAACATTTATATACATCTACACATCACCTTCCACATACACAACTATAAGCTATCTTCGAGAAAGCATAAAAGCAGTCTTTTCGATGACATTTGCTATCAAATCATGGGGACACAAAATTAAACATCGTTGGATGGTGATTCTTTCGACAAGAACCATCTTTGCCCATATAGATATACGGTCGTCCGACTAAAAAAACCCAAAGACCTCTTGTTTTCATTCCACTTGGAATATGAAAAATAAATAATTTAACAAGGAGGACTGGGTAACCATGAGTATCAGTTATACTTCTTTTGTATACACGTAACAGAACAGCTGAGATGGGAACAAAAATGTTCTTGCTGAAATTTCCTTAACTAGTTTCCAAACTACCACAACCGAAAAAGTGGTCACACATTTCTGCAAACAATACAATGAAACCATATGAGCCATCAGTACCTAGTACCTACAGAAGTGGTCCTGTTTTTAGGGACTCAAAAATAGACTGAACACTCGCTATCGCTACCCTATCCTTCATTGGTAACCATGCCAATGTGACGTTTGCATTGAGCTACAGTTAATTAGCAACGAACTGTTAAATATAATATTCCATTGTATAGTAATTTTATGGAACATGTTTTTTCAGATGTGAACTTCGTCAATGGCGGCGCTAGTTGTCTTATCTACTTTACATTCAATAGCTTTGTTTGTTTAGCCCTTAAGTCATCCTTGGGTCGCTCTGAGGTCACCACAACTCGTTTTTTGAAATACTTCAACTCGCCCTCAAGAGAAAATTCTCTGTTTTTTTGAAACCTGTGGTCGCCCTGAAGTCACCCTGAAGTCGATCTTGGCATTTAAATGGGGCGAGTTGAGGTGACGAATAAGCTGTTGAAGTGACTTTTGCTGTCAAGCATTTCTTGTGTATTTGATTTTTCATGTCTATTTTTCGAAAAAAAGTAAAAGAATTGCAAGTGAATGCATTTATTTTTATGAAAGTAAATACAAATTCAACAAATAAAGCAAAATGGAAACTTTTGATTTTGTGCGTTTTTTGAGAACGAGAAAACCTGGGGTGACCCTGGGTAAAGTTCAACAAATAAAGCTAATGTCTTTTGTTTTATTGCTTCCCATGGCAATCTCGACAAAAACCACTCCTGCCTATCTCTCCAATCAAGTGTTTGAGAACTTCGTCCATAGATTGCGAACCTATAACGTTCCCCTTATTAAAAGTACGAGTTTACAAATACAATGCGAATGCCTATTAAAACAAGAGTTATAGATTCTGACAAACTATATTTGTCGCTATATTATTTTTTGTAAAAATGGCAGCCCTGGGTGTGTTCACAAATACTTTAAACTTTTAATAACTTTTAAATAAACAGGTTTTTGATTGAAACTCTTATTATTATTATTATTACAACAACTCCGTCGATGAATCGAACGGAGTAGACACACTTACAAGCACTGACAACTTAGGCCTTCGGCTCAAGACATCACACAGTAATAAGACAGAGAGAGACAGACAGAACAGAAGATAGAAGAACACACAAACGAATACCAACAGCTCGCAGTTATTAGTTTGACGGTCCTCCATCTTACTACTAACCACGCGCAACGATGCTTGATTTCGCTTCTATTGGGAAGCGATGCTTTATCATAGCCAAGGCCGTTGACAATATTCGATAAATCTCGACGTCTTATTCAGGAATCTTACTTTGGAATCATCAGTTGATATACCTACATTATACTCGTATAGTAAAAGTCGATCAGCAATTTTGTTTGTATTTTCCTAGCACAACTTACGTAAACTGTTTGACAAAAATCGAATGTGAAGTATATACATACATACATATCTAGATAACAAGATACCAAACAAAGAACAATTATTTTTTAATTCAATTAACTGTCCCAGCAACTCGGCCACGTTTCATTCATTAATGACATTAATGGAAACAAAAAAATGTTCCACATACGCCACCCTACACCTTTTTACTTTTTTTTCCAAAAATAATTATTATTGTCCTCGTAACTTTTTAATTTCGTTACAATTTAAAAATGTAATTCTCTTAAAACTATTTCCCCTTACATCATCATCCCTATAGTCTTCCCTAACCACATTAAATCAAAACAATATTTTTATACTTTGCCAAGGAATTTCTCTTATACAAGTTTTTGTCACAGATTTTCTCATTTTGGTTTTCTTATTATTATTATTTTTTTTTTTGCATTTTTGTTAAATTTTTCAATTAAAACTTTTTTATTATATATCTCGACAGACTTTCAATAATTCCTTGGTTATTCCTACAAAGTAAGCAAACTTTATCACTATCATGATTCACAGAAAATGCCAAACAAATTTTGAAATTCATTTTTAGTGGCTATTTTTGAAAGTTTTTTGTTGTGTAAAAAAAAGTTGGCATTCTTAGATTCCAGAAATAAAGTTCTTCCTTAACTGCTAGCACAAAAAAGGCGTGTATCTAGCCCAAAGTATTTTTTATTGCCAAGACAAAACCATTGCTATGATCTAAGTGACATACACGCAAATCGATTCTAAACACATAACATCACAATAACTGGAATTTTGAAAAATTGTGGACGTGTTTATGGGTGCATTTTAACAATATTTTGGCCGCATCCTCCTGCTACGTAACCAAGGATTGCAAAGCAATAGTTTCATCTTCTTTCTTCAAAACTTCGATAGATACCTAGTTAGTAAACATTGAAATATTTATCCTGATTTAGACTTTAAACGAACACATTCTAAATGGGCGTTTCCTAAAATTTTGATTTAACAATATTATGAGTGTTTTAGAGAATATGCGTAAGATAACATCTGAATCTTGTCGAGTTTTTACTTTAATTGAATAAAGATACTTGATACAAAATCAGCCCCTTAAAGTGGCGTACACAAAATATATTTTTCAAATTGCATACGAAATAAAAACCAAGACTGCATCACACAAACTTGCTTTAATGTGTGGCAGTGGTCTTGCGGCTTGAGATTTTGGAAAAAATACACTTTCGAAATTTTTAAATAAATAAATGCTTGAACTGATTTGAGCTGCAAAAAACCTCCACCATTTTATTTTAAAATTTTTGTTGACATTTTTTTTGAAAGAATTTTTTAAATATGCCTATTATAGGTATTTGGCAAATACATTCACTTGTCTATTATCATTTTTGAAAAAAAAATAATGAACTGTTTTGGAAAAAGGTATTATTTTTTTCAAAGAAAAGTTTAAAAAAGGCTTTAAAAATACTAAATATAAAAATATTTATTTAAAATATTGGTATGCAGTATGGAGTAGGTAACCTAAAATTTTGAAAGAATTGGTTAAGCCGTTTGCGAGATAGTTGAAAGCAATACAATCGGACCTGGAATGTACCGATTATTGTTTTTTTTTCCATCCATAATAATTTTTATACTTAAAAAGCTACACTGATTTTCTTAAACCCAAATCGTTGGAGCCGTTTTCGAGAAAAATGAGCTTTAACATAACGTTTACATGACAGGTAGGTACCGTTAGTTTATCAGCTAAAAAAATGTAATTTCCCTCTCTGCATAATACTCAAAAAACTCTTACCAAGGTCGAAGGAATTCGGCCCGTCCGTTTGGGCTGTAGGTGTCTATACAATCGTAACTTTACAAAAAAACATAAAACATTTAATTTTGCCAAATAGAGATTGTTGAAGGAAAATGGCGATCGTGGGCGTGTTGAAGGCGGATTTTACCGGTTCAAGAACCCCTAGACTTACTCTTGAAACAAAGATAATTAATAATTGCGACGGCATTATTTGGAGTGTGTAAGGCACAACATAAACAACTTCTACTTTAATATATTTTTAATCTTGCTTTCCAACACATCTTTAAAATTATTAAGACAAGAAAGAACAACTTCTCCCATGAGATAATAACCTTAAATCCATAAAAATAAAATACACGACTGGGTCGCACGTACTTCCTTTGAGGGTGCAATAGCACGATGAAAACAAAGTTTTCGAGCAATATGAAGAACTCCTGTTTGAACAATTTGGGGAAACTACAAAATGTTGGTTAAAACTGGAAAACCCGAGCGGGAGCTTACGTTAAGAAACCTTTGAATTTTTAAAATTTAGATGCCATCTTTTGGGTGCTATAAATGATATAAATGTCCGATTATGGCCAAATTAATAAAATTGTTAAAACAAATATCCGTTATTATCATTTGTAGCCAAAAACTTAAATGCAGTTTTCTTCAAAACATTCTAGGTATATTACATACAAAGTTTAATAAAAATCGGCAGAATCTTTTATGAATTTGGCCAAAACCTAGTGGCTTTTTGAATTAAATGCTTTTCCTTAGTAACTTGCTGTTTTTCAGGTGAGTACGTTTCATTGGATAGCAAAAGGTTTATTCCAAGCAGCCGCGGTAAAATCGTTACTATATTTTTAGAAACTTTTTTTCAGCGTTGTGTAGAGTATGATTTCACAGCAATAATGGAAGAAGAATGTCTGATCCAATAGGATCAAGAACTACGATTTTTGCGTCATTAGAAAGAGCATTAGGCTTTATGCTGTCTTCCTGTGAATGAGCAAATATACATTTAACGTTTTCTTCCTCTATTTAAAAAAAAGGAACTGATAAAAATGCAATGCCATCTGATAGAGAGTTGTAAGGAACTATACCAAACAAAGTTTGATTGATTTGTAGATTTATATTTGGTAATGTAGGCTATTTTGGTCAATTGATTTTAAATGCAAATAAAAAAACTTTATTTCATCTTCTACCCAACGTTTCGTCGTTATTCACAACTTCTTCAGGGGTTGTTTTATTGATCTTAAATTTAACATTATGAAAAAAATGTTTGTTTATTATTTTATAGGTACAATTTTTTTAGTTGGTTATTTGTAAACTTACATGTTGTTTTTTTGTTGTATTTTACATTGTTTTTTTGTTTTGTTTTATAACTTTTGTTTTTATTTAATTTGAAACTATCTAAACTATTTAATAAATTAACATTGAAAACAATAGACTAATAAATTAAAAAGACAAACATAAATTATCACAGTGTAGTTCCGATACTCATTTTATTGCTAATGCGTAGCTTACATTTGATTGAATTTGGCACAACCGTTGACAACTTATGGCCATTTTAAAAAAAGACGTTAAGACCAGAATCTCCGTTATTAGCATTTTTTGCCAAAAACAAAAAACGCAGTTCTCTTAAGAACACTAAAAGAATATAACACACAAAGTTTAATCAAAATCGTTTGAGCCGTTTCTGAGCAAATTAGAAAAAACCAAAAAAAGTTGGCTAAAACTAAACGGCTCGTTGTATGGGAGCCACCATTTGGAAAGGCTTCACTGAAAAATTTACAAAGCCATCCTATAGAACACTACAAAGAACTATGCCAAACGAAGTTTGAGTCAATTCAATCAAGCCGTTGCGAACTTATGGTCATTTGAAAAAAAGCCGTTTAAACCTGATTTTCGTTACGACCATTTAAGCCAAAAACAAAAAACGCTATTTTATTAGAAATATCTTACGTAAGTTAAATTCTGAGTTTAATCACAATCGTAAGAGCCGTTTTCGAGCAAATCCAAAATGAAAAAAACCGTTACTTGAAAAGTGCCAGTTTAAGCCGGGCTTAAAAGAAATAAAAAAAACCTCGACAATCGTTTTTCTTCAAACTGCTATATATGAAGTTTGAAGAAAATCCGTCAAGCCGTTTAGGCTGTAGAATGACGTGAAAAAGCCCACATCCGCACATCCTCACGTCCGCACATACGCACATCCGTACAGAAGCACATACAGACCGACGGACGGTATGGCGAAAACCACTTTTTTGGGCTTCTCTATCATCGTAATGTCATGTTTGATTAAAACCTCGATTTTTTTTTTCTGCACGAAACCAATACTTGCCCTTTAGAGCAAGTAAAAAACTTTAAAAATTCAATTTTCATGCTGGTTCGAATAATAATTGGGTCTCTTTGATTTTTCACTCCTCTGGTTCCGAAATTATAAAATTCCTTATTCCAATATTATCATTCAATGATAAATATATTTGTCAGCCAACAAAACTATAGACCTGGCATCCTTTTTTTTTTGCCGTTAAAAATTAATATTTTTGTTTCTTCCTTTACAGTATGCAAATATACAGTACACGAAAGATGTGTACAACACGCTCCAGCATCCTGCATCACAACCTACGTGAAATCAAAGAAAGCCAAAGGCGGGGGTGACCTCTTGCATCACTGGGTCGAAGGCAATTGCTATGGGCGTTGTTCCAAGTGCAGAAAACGTATAAAGGCGTATCATCATGGAATAACAGGACTAACATGTCGATGGTGTCACATGATGGTATGTAATATACTTCAAATAACAACAAAACTATAATATAAAGCTTCTTCTCTTCTGTATCTATCTCTATCTCATTGACATTAAAAATATTTGTTCAAGCTAAGGCTCTTGTTTGAGTTGAGTGTATGTTTGTCGTCCTGCGTCTAATATTGCTGCTCCTTTAAGTGTCAAAGGGCTTTATAATACAACACCTAGACAGTTTCCGCAAGTGTAATGGGTATTTGAGATTGAAACAAGGGATTCTTTAGAGTTTTTTGGCAAATTGAATTTAAACAAAAAGCAAAACTCTTTTTATTGCTTTTTAAGGACTTTTTTTGCGATTTAACTTTCAACAGATTTTGTGAGAGTATCTGTTTTTGTGTGTGTGTTTTAATTCGACAGAGACAAGATAAGTCTTGCATGAGAAGCAATTTCTTTTAGAGATTTTAAGAAGTTAAGGAAACAAGTGTAAGATAAATGGAATTTTAAATCGAACCTGACTTAAAACATGTAGGGTTAGAGTGGGTATTTTAATCCTCACGCATTCAATATGTTCAAAAAGATGTGTTATCTTTTCAATTTTTTTACATGAATTGAATGGATTAGAACAATGTTCATTTGTATTCACTGGTTATGACCTTTTAGTGTGTATAACTTCACCTTCTCAGGATTTAAAGAAGTCCAACTCTTGTTCGTGATTTATAAATTATTTTCTAAGGTATGAGTTTTTTTAATCTTTACGGGATTTCAATTATCGATCGGAATATCAAACAGGATCCCAAAAGTGCAGTTCATAAACAAACAATGCAGAAAGCTCGAACACGCAACACATACAGTTGTCCATGCGGAAAGCAGGGAAATTCTTGATTTACTGCCATGGCACAATGGCGTAGCTGTAGATGCAGTTGAAGTAAAGTATACTTGATCTTCAACTACTTTTTGAACATCAGCGACAACTTCAATAATTGTAGCCTTGCTATATGTACTTTTAATTCTGACAGCGCTACGAACTATAGCTGCAGCTACCATATTGTGCCAAGGCAGGAAGACCACATTCTTGCAACGATTGGCCGTGCAATTTGTCAATTGTCATAATGAATGCGAGTCGAACGGGAAACTGAATGCGTTTAAGCTCGAAGGTCGAATTGGAAATTGGTTAGTATCATCGGAATTCTTTGAATGGAGAAATACGATAATTTTAGGAAAGCGTTAAGTTCACCTGCAAACGTTGCTAGCGGGATCACTGTTAAAAGTTGCCACATACCTATCAGAAGCTAGCAGTTTCTATAGCTAGTTTTTAGTTTCATCAAACTTTTTGTTGCCAAGGCAATTACTGTGAGGTTAGTGACATTAAATTCTAAGCTTGCAGCTCGATTTGAACAAAACAACACATAACTTGAATTTTTAAGAACTATTAATGGAAATAGTGATTATGGATGTATTTAACATTTTTTGAACAACAACTTGGTAACCAAGGAATACAAACCGAAATGTTCATCCTCTTACTTCAAAACTGCGACCGATAATTATTAGAAAACATTAAAGCATTATTGCATAGTAAGACTTTTGACGGAAACGCCCCTTAAAAGTGGGCGTGTCCTAAAAATTTAAACGAAATTCAGGAATATATTTTTTATATAACTAACGAAAAAATGGTTAAAATTGAATATTGGTACCTTAAACTTTTAAAATTATGTGTTTTGTTCTTTCATGAAAGTGGGCGTAAGAAACGCCCGAAACTCAAAAATTTCTTTTTATTCACAAGTTTTTTAGTTTCGACTAAGAGACTCACAAATTTGGGCTTGTTGATTTATTATAAGTACCGTTTATTTGCACAAATAAGTTTTTTATAGTTCCTAATGTAAAGTCAGCCACACCTAAAATATTTTTTTTCGTTTTCATTGACAAGATGTTTACGTACAAATAATACCCACAAAATTTAAGGTTTTTCGCTCGAATATAAGCATTGCTATTTTATAAAAATAATATTGATGGTTTTGTATGAGAAGTGGGCGTCAGCCACGCCCAAACTAAAATATTTTTATTTAAGTTAGAGAAGATTTACCAATAGCTTGCGTGTACAAAAATTAAGAGTACAAAAAACACAATTTAATTTTGCCAAATAGAGGTTGTTGAAGAAATTGTGGCTATTGTGGGCGTCGTTGTGGGCGGATTTCACCGGTTAAAGAACTTAGTCTTATATTTGAACGATCATATATACAGCTGGTCAAAAAAATAGGTGTGATCAAATTTTTTCGCACCACTGTTGTATTTGATGCACAATAACTGTTTTTTTGATCGCAGGCCTTACAAAAAGTTCTTTTTTTAAGAAAAAACGGTTATTCTGTTGACACTGATGCTGAGCTTACTTCATTTTGTGTGTGTTATGTTGAGCTGTTCTATTTTCTTTGTTGCATTAGGATTTGGTGTTTTTAAGAAGTTGGTCATTAAATTAGGTGTTCTCCAAATAAATCCACAGTTTATATCTTTGTTATTTCAAAAAAATACTAAATTTCAATGTAACCTCTTTTTAATAATTTTACTATCCATAAATGATAGTTGTTAATAAATAAAATAATAAATAATAATAAATAATAGTTTATTAGACTTTTAGTATGGGTAGAAACGTCCACTGTTCGGCGGAAGAAAGACGGGTAGTTTTACAGCTAAGAAATGAAGGTAAGACTTACAAATTTATAGCAGAAGCCCTAGTAAGATCCCAAAATTTTGTGACAAATGCACTCAAGGCCAGATTAGTGCGCGAAAATCGTGGGAGGCCGAAAAAAACATTAGTCACCACTGATCGCCGTGTCCTCCTTTTGGCTAAATCTAAACTTTTTGCTTCGTCAAGGACAATAGGAGCACAAATAAATAATGAAGTCAGTGCCCGCACAATCCGCAGAAGGCTTCAGAGCTTCAACCTACCAGGAAGAGTTGCCAGGAAAGTTCCATTACTAAGAGCAAATAATATAAGGTCCCGAAAAGAATTTGCCTTAAACCATAGAAGTTGGAACGGACCTGAAGGAGCAAAAAAATGGCGAAATATCCTCTGGAGTGACGAAACAAAAATTAATTTGTTCTCATCAGATTCGGGACGTAATGTCAGGCGACCAAAAGGAAAGGACTACCACCCTCACTATACCCGGAAAACAATCAAACACGGGGGAGGAAATATAATGGTCTGGGGCTGTTTTTCCTGGTATGGTGTGGGTCCCATATTCCGCATTAATAACGTATTGACCAAATACGGTTATAGGGATATCTTGGAAGATGTTATGCTTCCATTTGCCGAAGAAAACATGCCTCTCCGATGGAAATTTCAGCAGGATAATGATCCGAAACATACGGCGCATCTTGTGAAGGATTGATTTCGAGAGAAAGAAGTCTCAATCGTTTCGTGGCCAAGTCAATCCCCTGATCTCAACCCGATTGAGAACTTGTGGAATCAGCTTAAGCGGAAACTAGGAGGTCAATATTTTCCAAATGGGAACCAATTGTGGGCTGCTGTCCAGAGGGAATGGTATTCTATACCCCAAGAAACATGCCAAAAGCTTATTGAGTCAATGCCACACCGACTACAAAAAGTTTTGGATAACAATGTCGTATATATCGGGTTATAACGAAAATTATTATCAAATACAACAAATTTTGCATTCAAACTATCATTATTCTTTATTAAGGAAGACACACCTATTTTTTTGTCCAGGTGCAAATGTCTATACCGTCCGTTTTATTGTATAAAATTTATAATTACTTAATTTAAAAGCCTTAAATATTAATATTTCATTAAGTATTGATAGTCCTATTAAAACTAATGTTAAAATAATATTTAAATAAACAAAACATATTAAAAAATTAAGTTTATATAAAAAAAAATAATTGCACCTATTTTTTTGACCAGCTGTGTATATCAAATTATGTATACCAAATTTCACCTCTAGAGAGAATACATACGTACGGACGGACATCGACTAGGCTTTTGATTCTGAGTCAGAATATACATATATGTACTTTTCTATACCTAACGGTATTATTTCTGTTCATGAGACTATTACTGAATCACATCCGTTGATGCATTTTTTTTTTTTTAATTTAAGTTCGTGTCTTTCGGTGTCCATATTTTTGTTAATTTTCTTGAACCAAAAACTTCAAAATCGCTCCCTTAGCTGAAAAGAAAAGTTTCGCCAGAAAGAAAAACTCGCTTGCTAGAGTTGTCTCCAGAAGACTCAAAATTGATTCATGAAGTCTTCAGTGAACTTATCGCTGGATTTTTGCAAACCCTTTTACAGTATCACATTCATCACCTAAGGACAGTTTGTTTGGTCTGCCGGGACGAAGCCGATCTTTTACGTTTAGTATTTAGCGTTTCTGACAGTAGACTTTGTACAGTATGTGCGGCAGGATTATATCATATCACTAAAAGCTCACAGTGTAGTTTCTGCGTCCTTGTGTTTTGACAGAACTAAAATGTGAAAGTTGGCATAGAAGCAAATTGAAATGTTCTGGCGGTGCAAAATGCATTACGAGTCCAATGTATATTTAACTTATTGCTCTCAAAAAAGTCAAGTTCTTTTTAAGAACTTTTTTGCAACACAATTGAGAATTGAAATAAGATTATGTTTGACATAATTGTGACTCCCTAAGAGGTGTGTCACTAACGTTTTGAATCCAGTCTCCAATTACGGTATACGCTACGGTGGCAAATTTTAAGCAAATATGTTCGGTGGGATCTTTGAAAGAAACGAAAATACTTCATTTATTTAAAGCTAGGTATAATTATGAAGGAATTTTTGTAATAAAACTGCTTAACCTCAATTGACAGAACAAAATTAATTTTAATTCAAACGTATTCATAATTTTTTTTAAAACCAAAAATATTTTTAATTGGAGCTTTCAAGTACCTTTATACTTTCCTTTTGGTGGATTATTTAAAATAATGTTGCAAAGAACGTTTATAGTCTTTAATTGGTGTACAGAAGTAGAGTGTTTTTTTTTTTTTTGTTAAAGTAATCCTTAAACTGAATTCTATTGTTATTTTATGAGTGCAAAATTTTACATCAAAGGAAATAATTTTAAGCTTCGAACAAAAGTCAAAGCAACAAGGCACAGCATTTGTTTTCTCAATTTCCACCATGGTTCTTACAGGATCCTCCGCTGCCATTTAATAATAGTTAAGGCAACTCAAACGATTAACCTAATTAATAAAATGAAATTGATTTTTTGTTTTATTTTTTTTTTTTATTTTTTATAGCTACACAACCGATGTGCATCGTCTGTGAAAAAGGAGTGTCTATTAGGAGAGTATGCTGATTTAATTGTCCCGCCTACCGCTATCTGTCCGGCTGTTCTGGATAGACAACGATCAGTCAACCAATCAAATAGTTTTAAGGTATAAGAGTTAAAATTACATATATATAGTTTTTTGTTTTGTTTTTTTTTTTTTTCAAATTTAATTTTTTTTAATGCTAACCTTAAACATATCTCATCATTGCTTAGATAAACTAGTTTCGGAAGAATTACTAACTTTGATTATTTTTTAAATGCATTTATATTTACTTTCGAAGTCATCTCAAACACAGGTTACGCATTTTCAAATTACACCATCCGAAACAGGCTGCCCCCTTCTTGTGTTTGTGAATCCTAAAAGTGGCGGACGACAAGGTGATCGTATCCTTCGAAAGTTCCAGTACATGCTCAATCCCCGGCAAGTGTATGACTTATCTAAAGGTGGTCCAAAAGAAGGTTAGTTCTCACAAAATCTTTAATTGTGCACAATCCTTGCAAAAATGTCCTCTAAATAAAAAAATTTAAAGTCATCTTCAATAAATCATATAAATAGATAATATGTAAAATAAAAATTCAATATAAAGCACGACTAGGTTGTACGTATTTGGGGGGGGGGGGGGGGCACCTTTAAGTATAAAATAGTAAGATACCAAGATACAATTTTTCTATTAAGTGTATTCTTCATTATTAACCTTTCGTTTGATTTAATGAAGGGGTTTTGCACCTTAAGTGGAAATTTATAAAACATTAAGTTTTTTTGCCGTGTAAGCGAAAGTGGCCCGTGAAATTTTCTTTATGAAAACAGTGCATCATTAGAGAAGAGAAATGTGGAATGTTCCGGACACCTTCCACGGTTTTGGGTGAAGTCACTGAAGAATCGGTACAAGATGATGATTCTAAAATATTTGTGCCTCATTGACTGACCATATTACCTACTTTGAAAGTCTAATAGATTTCGTCTAATTCACTGCCAGTAAAGGAAGACGAGGATACAAAATAATTTGATTTGAAAAATCTAAGCTAAATAAACAGGACCGGAAATGTTCGACAGCATTTTGGGCCAGTTGTTAACTTAGACGTATAGATTCGGCTATTTTTGAAATATTTTTCCACTTCGGCTCCAGTTTCGGATACCGTTTTCGAGTGCGTTCAAGCAGTCAGTATAGCACATTATTTGTTGTCATCAAACCAAAACTTAATACAAAAAAAAACCTGGGGACGATTATTTTTTTAAATATATAGCGTATCGTAGAGAAGGACTATTTTCCAGAAAAAGCTGTGGTCTCAATCTCACCTGCAAACATAGTTGTTCATATAAAATATGTTCTACAACTAGAGCATGCGATAGTCTCATAAGAAATAATAAAGGTTAGTAATTTAATTTCATGGAACATGTTGAACTTCGTCAATGGCGGTGCTAGTTGTCTTATCTAATATCTACTTTACATCAAATGTCTATTGTTGTTTTTGCTTCCCATGGCAGTCTAGACAAAAACCACTCCTAATCCTAACTCACAAATCAAGTGTTTGATGTGAACTTCGTCCATAGATGGCGCACCAAACGTTCCTCTTATTGGGAATACTATTATAAATACAATGGCAGCGGCAATTTGCTAAAGTTGGCATTTTCCAACAAAAAATAAAGTGCACGAAGTAGCTCCAATGTGTGACAGTAGTCTTGGGGCTTTAGATTTTGAAGATACAAAAATTAGAAGGGAACAAATCATTTGACATTTTATATTAATCACTTAAAAGGGTTGAAAGGTTTTTTTTGTAAATAGAGATAGAGTAGATTTTTTTCAAAATCATTCGACCAGTTTTTTCAAAAACTTTTTTTTAAACTTTTCGAGCACATATTCCAAATGCTTTTTGAGAATGCGAATTTCTAGAAATTTCTTGTTCTTATCTGGAAAATGAATTTAAAAAATGGGCGAAAAAACAATACGAGAACCAATGAAGATGAAGAAAGAAAGAGAGCGAAGACCAAAATTCGACTTTTTCCCTCTTGAATAAATCAAATCCCTAGATTCGGCGCTGAGTAACACAGTTAAATGAGTGGTGAGAGGAAAGAGTAAAAATTCCTTTGTACCGGAAATCGGCTGCGCACACCAGTTTGACATTGGCAAAACTTGTGAATCTGGTGCGTGCGTATAGACATTGCGTTAAAATTAAACAATAGCAATTTTGCTTGTTCCATTGGTTTTCAAAGAGACTGGTTCCCCGAATGAAACCAATGTAATAAAATTGCCTTTCCCCACCGTAATTTCACACTTTAAGAAGAAAAAGTATAAAGAAAGAGGTAGGCGAAAATTGATACATATGTACATTAAATATTTTTTAATAATTTATCATCAACTGTTCTAAAGTTAAAGCCATCCAATACTAAGTAAAAAGTACTCAAACTGGCAATGTTCTGTAAAAAAATGTTCCCTAAAAATTTCCAAAACAAAAATCATGGAAGAAAGAACAAATAAATAATGGAGAAACAACAATAATTTTTCAATTAAATTGTTTCCAATATCGATCTATATCTAAAATAAATTTTATTGGTTAAATTATAATTCATTTCGTTTTTACAATTTTTCTTTCCATGTGTGTGTCCCTGCTGATTTCACTTTGACAACGTAAACATAAACTTTTATAAGGACTAACATTGTTCAAGGATTTGCCAAGTTTTAAAGTCATTTGCTGCGGTGGCGATGGAACTGTTGGATGGGTCCTCGAGGCAATGGGTAGGGCCAATCGTGTATTGTTGTTTAGTCATCTTATGTAATTGGTTTTATTTATTTTTTTTATATATACTCATATATTTCTTTTTCTGTATTTTAAACTTTTATCTTTTCCTTGCAACAGATTCCATTCAATTGCAATCACAACCAGCCATTGGTGTGATTCCACTTGGGACAGGAAACGATTTAGCTCGATGTCTGAGATGGGGTGGCGGATATGAGGGTGAAAACATCCCCAAGCTAATGGACAAGATAAGTAGATCTACTATGGTGATGCTGGATCGATGGAGCATCGAAGTTACCAATGCTGCACCAATAGACGAGATTCTAAGGCCAAAGGTGAGTGGTTGATAATTAAGTTAAGTATAATCTTTTCACCTGGTATCTATATTGAATGAGTTGAATTTTTAGAAAGTCGATTTCGAATGAAGAAAGATTTGTCTTCACAATCGATTGATTAGATTTAAATGGAAAATATTCATTTGGAAGCTGAAAGCTTTTTTTTAATTCTATAGATTCTATCGCACAAATAATTCAAATAAATGCGATTGCTATTTTCAATCATTGAAGGATTTTAGTGTCTCATAATATGGATTAATTTTATTAAATTCTGTACATATTAGATATATATTTACGCCAATTCCAAGGTCTTAATACATTTTGTTGGATTCAAAACTGGTAATACCGATATTGGTTTTAAAAAATGTTTTGAATAAAATAACAGAAGAAGCAAACAAAGCCGAATAAAAATTTTATATTCGTGTGGTACGGCAAAACAAAGAGTTTCCATGAATAACTGTATGAGCAATACAATTTTCACGTCAAAAAAATTTAGGTTGCAGCAACGATGTTTGAATATTGAGGTCCATATATTTGTGATTTTGAAAACTGTTCTTTGAACTTTATCGAAGTATTCAGACTTCATTCCATTAGTTTTAATTAGCCTTACAACCGCATGCTTTTTAAGCTGATGTACCAAAATGGTTTAATGCGATACAAACCAAAAATTTTCCATGACCATATTCTGCATAAATGTGGCTGATTTTCGCTAATGCAACGTTTAATCTCCTCCTTTAATGCACTCGTAGTTGTGGGCTTGTTGAAATAGACATGTGATTTTAAATAACCCCATAAAAAAAATCTAATGGTGTTAAATCACAAGATCTAGGGTTCCAATTCTGATCACCGAACATAAAGAGAACACGACCTGGAAATGTCTCATGCAGTAATTGAAGTATTTGACGGGCTGTATGGCATGTGGCACCGTCTTGTTGAAACCACGTTACATACTCCATTTTTACTAACCCCAAACTGTCAGCTGTCGATTTTTTTTTATTAGGGTTGTCAACACTTATTACTGCACTAGCTGACCCGCGAACTTCGTTTCGCCAAAATTCATCAATGTATTGAAAATAATAATTCTTTCATATGTATTTTGTAAATAGCTGATATTTTACACTTTTTATTTATGTGTATAGATACTGTGTAATTTTAAGTTAATTCGGCTTATCAGCTATCTGCCTGTTAAAATCCCGTCAAAATCGGCCCATAAATAAGAATTTTTGAAAATTGCAACCGCAGCGAGTAATTAAAATAGACTTAGCCTTACAATATCAGCTATCCGCCAGTGAAAATCCCGTCAAAATCGGTTAAGCCGTTTCCGAGATTAGCCGGAACAAACAGACAGACAGACAGACAAAAATTTTAAAACTTGCGTTTTTGTTCTAAGTACCGTATGTATTTTCATACGCATTTAGTAAAAAACTGATATTTTGATATTACAAACAGACACTTCATATTTATTTATGTGTATAGATAAATGGCGGCAATTTAAAATCTTGCGGTAATTTTGGGACACTCTTTATTTCCTTCGCCAAACAAAGGAACAACATTACCAATTTGAATTAAGCCCATCTTTCTGGGTATTCCCATCACTACAACCAAGTTTTTACTTAAGCAAAATGCTACTGAGAGGACAAACCTTAGACGTACAGGTGAGGTGGTAACACCTACTTATGTCTAGCGACAAATCGGATTTGGCCAAATCTGAATTCACAACGCTTTAGGGCTTTGATCTCTCTTAACAAACAGGACATTAGCTCCATTATAGTTGTCATTACAGGAGACTGTCTCAAAGGAAGACACTCCGCAGGACTTGGTGTGATTCCAAACGACTTTTGCAAAAGCTATATGGACGAAGAAGAGGAGACAGTTCTCCACCTGCTATGTAGTACATGACGAAAACTAACTCCTTTTAGGAGAAACCTTTTTCAATGACGTTGAAGAACTAATGGGCTTAGACATCAATTCTCTTGTGTAGAAGTTCTAATTAGTTCTAAGTGTGATAATTTTTAGGAGGTTAGGTAACACCCCAAACTTGTGGGTATCTCTTGTGGTCCTCTTTTGAACTAACACTTCTACGAATGATAGTGCTTTGCGCTTTAAATCCATTTTTCTTCTTTCAGCCTGACTTTATGACATTACTCAAAACGAATGGACCTTACACAATGTCCTTATTCTTAGTTCTTTTATTGGTTAAGAGTTCAAAACCAACTAAGCACTTTTTGAATATCTTTTTTAATTCCATATCAGCAATTTTTGTATTTAAGTAATACCTATAGAAACTTTACTATCTATTAGAACAATATGAAGACGGTGCCAACTTTTCCCTCCAATTATACCTAATTTTGAGACAAACACATCGGTATCTTCTTATGACTCCTATCTTACTAAAGTGTCCTCAAATTAATTAATAAATACAATTTAATTCTTGTTACATTGCTTCAAGTGACAATTGCTTACAAATTAATATTGCTTATCAAATGAATCTTTTGTTACGCCAGATTAAAATTAACATTAAAGCTTCTTCTTGTGTCTAATTCAATAAACAATTCCTCTTCATCAGGTCACACTTCATTCGAACATGCAAAAAGTTATTGAATTATCCCAGCGGGTTATAGTTGAAAAGTCCGTTATTGAATCCTACGAAGAAATTCATAGCAACGGCACCAACACCACATCTAATGAATTTTCCAAAGAGAACAACAATATGCGTAGCATATCAATGTCAACTATTCAAACAACCAAAACCCGAGAAGAGCACAACCATTTCACAAGCACAAGTCCTCCGCAACTTGCTCGTCCTCAACTATCACCACTTCATATCCAGCCACCACAGGATGAGACAACAGAAGATAAACACACAAAAGACTCTAGCAAAACGGATGCAGATAATCAGAATAACAATCAACAGACAACGTCAGGATATCCATCGACACCAACATCACCAGAAGCTCTAGCTGTCAGGAGTCCCACAATACCATCGACACCAACAACGCCAAGCATATTTGATGCAAATAGTAATCCTCAATTGCCACCTCTGGAGGAAGATGTTGGAGATGGCAATGGCAATATTCCGCTGACCACCTCCGGAAGCATTCAGAACATTCCAATTCAGAAACCTATAAAAGTTCAATCGGAAAAGGATTGCTCCGCTCCATACAACATCATTAATAATTATTTCTCCGTCGGAGTGGTAAGTCCTCTTTTATAGAAATGTTAAGATTCCCAGACAATTAATTTGGGGTATACCTATCCTATATATGAGTGTGTGTTTGTGTTGATCTCGGGTGTGATTCCGAGACTCAAGGCTATTATATCCTCAAGCCTCGAATTTGGATGCGAATCACATGGTGTGGCAACGTGCACATGTTATGTGTTGTTCCTTCAACCGAGCATAACATCGCCTCGTGATATTCTGAAATATGTAGAGTTTGGAGTGTTTTCGGGGATGCTTGTGGCATTTTTGCAGAAAATTTAATTTCAGGCTTCGATGATCATAGACCAAAGTCAATTATATGCGGTCTGTGAATTGCCACAGGTCCTTGGGATTCGGCTGCTGTTAATGATAGGAATGTCCCCCCTTAAACAAGATTTTTTTTTCTAATTTAGATGCGGTATTCCCCAATGATGGGTGTATTTGCATTTTTCTTAATAAACTAGTCGAATGTCAATTAAGTTTATCACATTTTTGCTAAAATTAGTTTTTCACTAAATTCTGGAGCTTTAAAATTGCCAATTGCTCTCCATTTGCCAATAGCCTGGTTAACCTATCGTTAATGGAGACCGTCGTCGTATCCCCATATATCCATATGCGTTTCGATTGAAATTTAAAGCATTTTCTTTTGGTTTTATTCAAGAAACAATTTATTCTGAAAACCAGAACATGCTTCTGTTCAATTTTAAAGCAGTGTCTATTAGCATGCACCATTTCCAACATTTTCTCAAATGTCAAAATGCAGCCTGATTCGCTCAAGTAAAGGCCCAACCATAATACGCGAAAGAAAAAGTAAGCAAGTGTCAAAACCGAACGAAAAGTTTCCTTCCGATTTGTAAAGTACATCAGTTGCCCATAATAGCCTTAAAAAATAAGAAGAAAGAAAGAAGAAGAATACCCTTTAGAAAAAAAGGAATGTCAGATTTTCGTACGTAATGTACGACTCAAAGCGTACATTACGTACGAAAACGCAAGTGAACGAAACTTGCCGAAAGTGAACAAAAAGTCATTTCGGGTTGGGTATACAAATCACATGTATTTCTACTGTTTCGTAAGTCAACGTACGTACCATTCTTCAATTATGGTTAGCCCTTAATGTTCTTGCTCGACTTGGAATCCTATTTCATCAGTTTCAGATTCAAAATTATGTCATTTGTGTCGACAAAAGCAACATTGTCAGAAATGTTTCATGTGAATAGACACTTCATAGCAAATATTGTCTGGGTGGACGTTTGTAGTATACATTTGTGATTCTGTCAAATCGAGAAACGAAATTATCTTTTCAGAATAAGGAATTATACCCCAGCCTTTGAACTTAAATACCCTAGAATAGTTTAGAATTCCTCTTTAAGAAAAGTCGTAGTTTAGTCCAATATTTAAAATTATACTCATTGGAAGCATTCAACGTCCATTTTCAATTTAAATAATTTTGTTATTAAGATGGTTTTTAGTCCAAAATTTACGCGTGCTGGGTTAGATTTTCAATAATTATAGGAAACTTACCTACTTTCCATTCCGAAATAAAAATATTGAAAGCAGTTGAACTACATCAATATGAGAAAGTTGGTTTAAACTCCTTAAGGTATGCAACTTTATTCGCTTGACTTGAATGCCATAAGTATACTTTAAAAAATACACACAAATTTGGCTGCTTTTGCATTTTCTGTGGCACACATGCATGTTGCAATGTTCTCACTTTGCAGGTTTGTTATGATAGTGTTCCCGGGGGATACAAAAATTAAATCGCGAGAAAAGCTGCGGGTAAGCTCTAGTTGTCGCTTTACGAGAAAATCTGATTTAAAAAAAATTAGTTCTATGGGAGGAACCGTTATAAAACCATTCCCAAAATTTTCAGACCAACTACAATCACTCTTCGGAGCTTGAAGAGATGAAGGTGAAAGATCCAAGAACTATTTTTTTTTTATATAGAAGTAAACTTGATAAGAAACACTTAATTCGCGCGAATTTTATGCTATTATTTTTTACATAAATATCAAATGCTTTTGAATTATTTTACATAAATATCAAATGCTTTTGCTTAGGTCTATTTGTTATGATGCGCCCCTAGTTCCGATGGCATTTTTCTTCTTAACTAGACGCTATACCGACTGAATTGGTAAACTTAAGAAGTTTAAGCATAGATAAATAATTACTTAAACCGGCCTTGTTGTTCCATATCAACAAAAATACAATAACCAAATAAACGTACGTTCCAAAACAGTAATTTTTCTGAGTTTGTGATTTTTTTTGGCATTTACATTATGTGGACATTATGTCTATTCCAAAATTTGCTAATTAGACATGATGTCCAAATTTTTGATTTCGCCAAAAGGTCCATTATAACATTACGTCTATTTCGTTCTTGGACGTTATGACTATTTCCAATTGGTCATAATGTCCATGGACATTGTGTCTACTTGAAACAGACATAATGTCCATGGACATTATGTCCGTGGACGTTATGTCATCCCGCCATCGTGCATACTTAACCATATACAGTGGCGACAAATTAATTAGCACAGTTCTGCTAAAAATTATTTCTAGTCCTAACACCAGTTGTGCATTTTAAATGCAGGTACTGTAAAAGCTTTTTGGTTGTGGATTTTGAATGTAAAGTAACGGGATATTACCGCTTTAGTATTTATTTTATTATATATTAAACAAAGTCAAATGTAAGTCAAATGGTAAGCAAGGTGCAAGTCAAATCAAAGACACATGGTAAGCAAGGTGCACTTAAGTAGACAATTTAAATAGCACATATTGTTTCTGTTTGCAAGTTCGGTATATTTTTAACGTTAAGTTTTAATATTTAAAAGGTAAGACAAATAGCTAAGAGTTATTTGTAAAGTTTTTGTAAGATTGCTTTAATTTTAATTGGTAAAATCTAGTATGGGACGTGGAAATCACTCAACAGAGACCTTCAGGATACGGGTTCTTGATTTCAAGAAAGAAGGTCACACAAACTCTGCAATAGCGGTGAAATTACAATGTTCGAGAAAGAAAGTTATAAATGCTCTTCACCATTGTCAAGAAACAGGAGGTACTCAAAGCAAAATTCGCAAGGATAGGACCAGAAAAACCACCCCTCGAACTGATCTTGCCATCACCCGCCTGAGCAAAGCCAATCCGTTCATGACTGCTCCAAAAATAAAAAATGCAATTGAACAAGACCTGCGTGAAAAACAATTGTTTGGACGAATTACCAGAAAAACACCACTTGTATCTAGGCGCAATCTTTCACGACGGCTGCTGTTTGCAAGAGAGCATCTTCCAAAAGATCAAAATTGGTGGACAAATATTTTGTGGAGCGATGGGTCGGATGGGAGAAAATATGTGAGACGCGGAATTAACCAGGAATTTGACCCAAAATATACGGTAAAGACTGTTAAGCATGGTGGAGGCAGCATTCTTGTTTGGGGCTGTTTTTCTTGGCATGGCGTAGGACCACTTCATCGCATAGAGGTTATAATGGACCAGTTTCAGTACAAAGAAATACTGTACAATGTTACCGTATGCTGAGGAGGAAATGCTTTTGAGGTGGAAGTTTCAACAGGATAACGATCCAAAGCATACGGCTAAGTCTGTGAAGCAATGGATATCCGCCCAAAATATCACAGTTTTAGAATGGCCAGCCCAGTCCCCAGATCTCAATCCTATTGAGAACTTGTGAAATGACGTGGACAAAGCCATAAATAGAGCTGATACATCAAACTTGGATAAACTTTGGCAGGAAGTTCAGCAAGCCTGGTAGGTACTCAGTACCTGTTGAACGATGTCAAAGACTTGTTTCGTCCATGAACCGCCGGTGTGCCGCCGTAATTAAAAATACTACTTCTACCAAGTACTAATCTTCTTTTTTTAATATAGTGTATAAATTAATAGATCATTGTATCAATTTTTATTATTTTATTTGTATTTTGTTTTTCTAATTATGAAGTGTGCTATTTATTTTGTATTCAAATTCCTTGGATTTAATTAATAATTTTGCTGTAATTTTTTTTTCTGAACTAAATATAATTTATTTTTTGTATTAATAAAACATAGAAATTTCTGTTCTTATGCGGGCCTTACACCACGCAATATTATTGCTCAAGATATTGGCCAAAAATATTGCGTGAAAATGCGTTGTTCTTAACACGATGTAATATTATTGCAAAATATTATTGCCTTCCTTCACACAAGCTGTGTGAAAACGATTTTTTTGTTTACATAGGAATCGAATTTTTAGCTACCTACTACCTGAATGCACTTCAATCTTCAACTTTTTTATTTTTGCGTAGGCGATGTTTGTATTTAATAATAAAAAAAAAAAAAACAATTCAAGTATGTAAGTGAAGCAAATATTGAGATTTGCCTTACACGACGCAGTATGCTGCGCAATATATTGAAGAAGTTCCAAAAAATATTAAATTTTTTTAACATTCCACAATATATTGGGCAAACCGAAATTACTGCGCAATAAGGACCTTACACGCTACACGGTCAATATAACTGTGCAATACCGAGTACTGCGCAATAATATTGCGTGGTGTAAGGCCCGCATTACTCCCTCATAAATGAAAATATCTTTTAAGCTTCAGAAAGTACGAATCTATTGCAATACAAACATTCGTAAGTACATGTGCTAATTATTTTGTCGCCACTGTATATACCAAGAAATGATTTAAATAATCTTCCTTAATTGTTATGTGTCACAACCCTTTGAACATAGAAACCAATTGTAATGTTGAACTTCCCTTATAAACTTGATAAATCCTGGTGCAGAGAGGAATATGCATCAAATTAGGTGGAATACGTTTGGAAAAAGCAAACATGTGAATGTGATCCTAATTGTAATGAGAATCCAAAACATGTTGACACATTTATATGCTTTACAGGAGAACCAAAAGCCCATATACGATTCATTCACTTTAATATTCTTTTTCACATCACATGTCCTACAAGGACATGCGTTCATGTCACTAATTGCCATTTCAGAAACAAAACTTTTAAATTTGTGCACAAACTGGAACTGTTGTGCTACTACAGACCATGTTAATTATCATTGAAAACTATTTCCTCTTTCATGTTTAAAAAGTCATTTCTGGAAAAAAAAATTAAAACCGTTCTCCGAAAATGCTCTGTGGTAAGGAAGCTAAAGTTGACTGTTTTATATAATTTATTGTTCCAACATCCGCTTATCCGGTGCATGCAGAAGAATAAATTTATTTTATTTATTCCTGCTTAGTAGGTTACAACATATTCACTAAATATTTATAATACTACTAGCTGACCCGGTAGGCGTTGCGCCGATCATTTTTTAAATACGTAAATGTTATAACGTATATATATATTAAATTGGTGTTTTTTGAGGCCTGAAACTGCCACGAATCGTTTTATATTTTGGTGTGGAGTTTGTAACATAGAGAAATATACATAATACCGTTAGCTATAGAAAAGTATAATATTTTGACTCAGATTCAAAAGCCTATACCTATAGCCATGTCCGTCCGTATGTATACTCTCTATAGAGGTCGCAATTTTTGAAGTTTGGTACATATTCTTTGTTTCAAGAGTAAAGCCTAGTACTCAGTTCGCGCTAAACTAAATTTTATCTCTACAATATTTATCTCTACACACTTTTGCTAAAAAGGCGCGCTAAATTTTGAAGTTGGAGAGATTAAAGATAGTATAAGGCAAGTTATAGATTGATAAAAAAAATTTTTTTTGAGATAATCAAGTATAACATAACGATGATAGCGAAGACGAAAAAAGATGGTCAAAAAATTCTGTCGTATGTATAGACACCTACAGCCCAAACGGGTGGGCCGAATTGCTTCAAACTTAGTATATATAGAGTTTTTAAGGCATTGTACAGAGTGGAAATGGAAATTTTTTTAGCTAAAAAAATAACGGTAACATATGGCTGAACAAAATTTAAAAAAAAAGTCCAAAAACGGTACTTTCAATTGGACAGTTTTTTTTGCTTTCGACTATCTCGAAAACGGCTCAAGCGATACTTTCGGAATTTCACACATATATAGGTGCAAGTAGCTCAATTTATACTGCATACCAAAATTTTTTTTAAAATAGTTCTCTGTATTTAAAAAAAATTAAATTAAAAAAAAAATTAATATTTTAAAAACTGCTCATTAAACTTTTTTTTTAAATTATAAATAATGTTAATGTATTTGTTGAATACCTATGAACTGGCGTTTTGGATTTTTTTTTGAAAAATGTTTTCAGAAATTTTTTACAAAAAACTTTTTTCTCAAAATCCGCTCCAGATTTTTATAAATTTATTCTCATAAATTCAAATTTTTCCAAGAAATAAAATGGCGTACCTATTTTTCAGTTGAAGTATTTATTTAAGAATTTTAAAAAAATAGTTTTTATCAAAATCTCAAGCCAAAAAACCACTGTCACACATTAGAGCAAGTTCATGCGACCCAGTAGTGCATTTTATTTAATATACCTACATTATGTAGCCACTTAGCAATTATCGACCAAGTTCAAGTGCAAGTTCGTGCGACCTTCAATACTGTCAGAATTTATCTTGTGAAATAATGTGTTTTACATTCTTTCGCAAGCTAAATTTTGTGGAGACTTTTTTCTTAGCCGTTAGCCTGTCACCTGGAATTTAGCCTGAAGTGAGTAGGTACTACTCAGCTAAAAACCCAAGCTAAAATTTATCTTGGGTGGAAATTTGTATGGAAGATAAATTTTAGCGCGATCTGAGTACTAGGCTTAAAGCTAAATTCAAGAACCGGTAAAATCTACCCACAAACACGCCCACAATCGCCATTTTTGTTTAACAACCTCTTTTTGGTAAAATTAAATTGTGTTTTTGTACAGTTAAAATTAGAGCACAATGCTTAAATTTTACACACACAAGCTATAGGTAAATCTTCTCTAAATTAAATAAAAATGTTTAAGTTTGGGCGTAGCTGGTGCCCACTTTTCATATAAAACCATACATATTATTTTTATAAAATAAGGATAGTTAAATTCGAACAAAACGCTATAAATTGTGGGTATTAAGTGTATGTAAGCATCTTGTTTATGAAAACAAAACATAAGATTTTGGGTGTGGCTGACGCCCACTTTTTATTAGAAACTATAAAAAACTTATTTTTGCTAATAAACGATACTTAAATATATCCACAAGGCCAAATTCGTGCGTCTCGAAGTAGTAACTAAGAAGCTTATTGTGTATGAAGACATTTTTGAATTTCGGGCATGGCTTACGCCCACTTTTCATAAAAGAACGAGAAAAACAGTTTTAAAAATTCAAGGTTTCAGTATTCAATTTTAACCATTTTTGTTCTTCAAATGTTTAGGACACGCCCACTTTTAAGGGGCGAACAATAAAAACATAAATACCAGCAAACTGCAAACTAAAATTTAATTTTTCATAGTCGCCATTGTATATAAAAAGTACAGTGCCTCAAAACTTTGTTTCTGTCTGATAGCTTTCTACATTACAATTTGAAAATAGCAGCTGCACTTAGTACTTAGTAGGTACCGACTGGTTGCAACAGTACTTTAAATCTCCCTATTAATAGTACTATAGTTTATACAGCAGAGGAGCCGCCTAACTTTAAAATTTTATCCACAGATAGCGCTAGCGCCTCGATCCGCTGAATGTATCTCCCATATAGGTACCTAAATGGAAAAAAATCAAAACAAAACAAGAAATTAAATTAAGCTAAATATTTATTAAATTATCAGTGCTTAGCCTATTCTAAGGCGAAGTTTTATAACGTTATTAGGTAGGTAGGTAGGAATAAGTTAAATTAATCATCGTCATCGTCAATACATATAACATCTTCCGCATCTGAAAAATACAATACTTCACGATCGTAATCCTTCAGTTTATCCAAATCATCAATGTTTAAGTCGTCTGCTTTAACACCAATGTCAAAAAACGATACACATCCAATACTTGAAGTGTTCGAAACTATCGATGTTTCTGCTAGGTTGGTTTTGTTCGTGATCGCGATCGGTTCCATTATTCTGTTGTTGTTGTTGTTCTCGTACATAGACGAATCCTGCTGAAGCTGATTTTCTATTGAACAATCATTTATTTCTATGCATTCTGATTTATCACTGTCTGTTTCTGCTTCCACAAAGGGATGACAACAAGGGCAAGGCAGTTTGGTCGGATTAGTAGGTGTAAATTTTTCAAGTTTCTTTCCAGTCTTCGATTCAACTATCTTTTTGGCGCTGTCGTAAAAGAACATCATGTCGTGAAATAGCTCCCATTGTGGTATTCTAGTTTTATATTTGCTGACTGTGTCTTCTAATACGTCAAGGTAATATCTTCGCAAGGTATTCCATATTCTCCGATATCTGCCTTTTTTAAATAAACAAACACAATTATTTTGTTAGGGATATCAATTCAGAACCATAAAGGAAATTTATTATAAAGAGGGAAATTTTTCGTATATATACGTTTCACCCCTCAGTTGCTAATGTAAACATAGTTTTTGTTGTTATTGGATTTTATATCCATGTGAAAAACAACGAATGAGAATCTATTACTTTACATATACACATCACTGAAATTGTCATTTTTTACAAATACTTTGCTGAAATCAGTTTTTTTGACAGGTCAGCTTGTCGGCACTGCACGGGGCAGCCGGCGCTGCAGCGTCAAAAGAAAGCACATGATTTCCCTCTTTATAATATTTATACCTATTGCTTATTGCTGTTGTTTTTTTTTTTTCTTACCTTTATGTAAATTTAATTTCTTATCTAATAAATCAGAAATATATTTCCAAGTGTTATCCGTTTTCCTTTTATCCCCATCGTAGTTCCATACTAAAGGATATTTCTTAACTTCCTCCATAACTTCTCTCTTCATAGCAATTGAATATGTGTATTTAGGTGTTATTTTATCCATCTTTCCTATTTAATTTTTCGCTTGAAAATTGAAAAAGATTAAGGTGAAATCATCGCAGGGATTCCTTAAATAAATTTGTATACATATATGTACACCACCATACCATATGCCACACTACATAAAGGAGGAGAATATAAAACGCGATTCATATATGTACCTAGCATAGCAGACAATAACAAAACAGAGCCCAAACAACGAAGCGTGAGCGTAGCGACGTGAATAAGATGCACAACACAAGGCAGAAGAATTAAAACTAAAGGACACAGAGAAAATGGTATGGAAAAATGCAGCCGCTCGCTGTAGAGTCGAGTCGAGTTGAATCGAACCTTTTTTTTTCATTTTCTTTAATAGCCTGCGCTGCGCGTTAATTTAATCAGTGATGTCGCCTTGAATTCTCAGAAAAGTTAAAAGCAAATCGCCAAATAAAGTACTTTTGTAACAAGAGTGTGTGTCAATTGCGTTAAAATGCTGGCTAAATTTGATCCCATGGCTAAATTTTGACAGGTTAAATTGGGATATTACTTAGCCTGCTGATAGGGCATGTTAAATTTTAGCCAGTAGGTTAAATTTTGACGTCTTCCTTGCTTATGAAGGTGTAAGAGAGATGGAGGTAAAAATTGAACCTTCTTTCTTTACTTTCGCTTACTATATCTCCTTTTCCATTTAATCGAACGACTTCTGATACAACGTTATGGTATTTTAAAAGAATTAGAAGAATTATTATAAGATACTTAGTCAAATTATTGTTCATTTTGCAAACCGAATTGATTGTTTTTTTTTTTTTTTTTTTTTTTATTATTATTTTTCTCAAATCACTTTTGTAAAAACGAGTGTTCACAGACTAGTAAATAAATTATCTGCGGTGGGAAATATTTTAAAGAGATTTGGGATTGCTGTTTTTTATAAAACAAAATTGTTGGTGAACAATCAAATTAAAATATGTGAAAACATAGGTAACTAATATGAGTTAATTTTTATTTTGGTATTTTTTAAGCTGTCTTTTGTATAAAAAACTATTATACTTCATCATGACACAATGTTTTCTTTAGAAAAATTTCGATGTTCAAGTGGGAAATAAAGGCGAAATATGGATGAAAAATATCCTTTTTAATCCAATTCACACAGCAAAAAGCTAAAATTGTGTCCATTTCTATCTAAACGTCAAAATTTAGCCAGGGGATCAAATTTAGCCAGCGTTTTAACGCAATTGACACACAGCCTTAAAAAAATTTATACATATTTTTTTTTCTTAAATTTTGTGCGTTTTTGCAAATAAAAAAATTAATTCACTTAAAAAATTACGTAATATTTTCTTTAAACAAATTTCTTATGAAGCACTCGATTGCTGGACGGACCAACAGTGGTGCACGACGAAACCCGTTACATAGTTATGCGTTACCTAGGTATATTTTTATCTTGTTTATCGTTCAATGTCAAGCTCATATACCTAATAGAAAATTCTATATAACTTTTAAAAATAAAATTATTAGCCTTAATTCGAAGGAAAAAAGTTTGTTTTTAATTAGCAGTCCACCACTGTAGATATTAATAAAATATTGCTACGCACCAAGTTGCAACTCTTCGAACTATACTTTCATGAAATTGAAAAGCAACATGCATGGTGTAGGTGTTGGTGTGCAAACTTCCAAAATTACGCTTTAATTTTGCGCTGTCTCATCTTGTAACGAAATTTTAACTTTCACAGGCAGTCACCGGTGAAATCATGCATGTGAAGAGTTGCCAGGACCCATGACATTTATTTTATTGGTAGGAATTTTAGTCGAAATAATGTAGTCAATTGAATATAATGACGTCGTTCGATCTTTTGCTTAAAAGAAAGACCGCCATATGATTCTACAAATTAGATAAACGTACCTACATACCTAACTATAGTAACAAAGACTGGGTAATCGTTGGATTTACATTATTCTGCATCTTGATTTCTGCAAAAACGAGGATACCTACAAACTACAATCAAACTCGTTCGATAGACCTTTCGATAGAGATAAAAAAGCAGAACATCTTGATAAATCAAGTTTATAGGAAATAGGAGAAGTCAAGATCCAGATTATTGTGAAGACGAACATTTTCATCTTGATTATAGCACATTTTCTTCTGCATTTGGATGTTCTTATAACTTCTACAGTTCAGGCCAGCAGTTTTTCTCCTTTTTACATAAATTTTCGATTTTTCATGTTTGAAGTAGAAATGTTCGCCTCTGAATGCTTATCACCTGAACGCAAACAAAGTCAACAACTACTGTCAAAATTTTGTTCTTTCACCCAGCTATACAAATTATTACAAGAAGAAACGAGTACGAATATGGTGTATTCCTTCACTCTTCTATATAATGAGTTACCTCCTCCTCTCCCGCTTTACTTTTCTTTAAATTTGCAGATCAAGATATTGAAGAACAATGTAAATAAAATGTATACAATGAAGTTTAGTTTTTAGGTATACTTATGGCTATTTTTATTGGTCAGGTTAGATCAATATTTTTTGATCTAAGATCAATTTTTTTGATCTGACAGCTAAATTTTAATTTCCTTTGGTCAACAATATCTTAAATCTCATTTTTTTGTGAGAATTGTCATTTTGACACACAATTATAAAAAAAAAAATCAATCTCGTTTTTGATCAAATATCTGACATTAAAATCTAGGATTACCAATAAAAATCACCATTAGATATACCTACTCAATTTATTGTGACAAATGTATTGAGGCTTGATGTTGTTAAGCGTTTTAAGTACCTATTTTTTTTTTTTTTTTTTGAATGACCGTAATAAAATTTAAATCAAAAAAAAGAACAAAATATAATTTTGGATTAAAAATGAAGAGTTGATACCTTTATGTATTTGCTTTTCAGGTAGGTATGTACATGGGTATTGGGTATCTATAGATACCTATTCATTGAAGATGCATATTAATGACATCCTTCATCATTGGCATTTAACACAACAATTTGACCATGTTTTAAATAACTGATTATCTTACCCACCAAAAGTGATTTTAAAAATCAATCCCTCATCAATATAATTCTATGAAATCCTCTAAATACCTACTCTTGTTGTTTCCGAGGAAACCCAAAACCAACAGGTAAAACCTGTTTTCATTTTTCAAACAGTCTACAGTCTAGTAGGTACAATTATTTAAGGAGTGTTTTTGTCGTTGGATTCTAGTTCCTCCAGCTAGCTGCCGGCACGCCAAACAACTACAAGGACGGTATTCTTTAACTTTCCCCTCTTAGAAACGTTTACACTACGGACAGCAATATATGAATTCATGATCAGATTTCGCACAGAAGTAGGCACAACTTAAGGGCATTAGGTCAGAAATATTATGGTGGCAGCGATTCTAGGGAAAAGTATTCGGTAAAAAATTCACTGGCAAGAAATGAAATATAGATAAATTAAGCGTTTACGAACGAAATGTTTGCAAGAGGTTTTTTTTATTTTTAAATTCGTATCTACTTAAACGCGGAACGCACCTCACCTATAGATACAATTAAATAATATCGTCGTACCTAATAAGGTTTACTACTTAACGTACAACCAACACTTGTGATTTTGTCTTTTTGTATTACAGTTACAGTTTAGGTATATTAAATCCACCCGACCGACGCTTAATTTAATTTGTCTAAACTAATGTAACAGTAACTATGTGTAGGGTGTAGCGGTGCAATCATCCACGTTTTCCCCTCTTGTTTTGCTTAGATAGGTACGTCGCCGATGGAACTCACACAGAAGACAGAAAATAAAAATGTGCCGAAATTTTGGGAATGTTCTCTGTTTTCAAATACTTTCGCGTTGTAGCGACACCCTGCAGTGATCATTATTGCCAACTAACCCAAATTTAAAAATTCCCAAAACTGAAAGTAAAATATAAAATAAAATTTGCTCTTCTTACTTTGTTTTAGTTACAATTTCCAATCACATAGTTACGATTTAACGCTCTATTTCGATCTCCTGTGATTCCGACGACTACTTAAAAAAGATTTTTTAAGTTTCTGTGGTCAACTTTTTCTAGAAAATGAAATAGGTTTCTGGATATTAATTTTATCAAATACCTAGTTTGTTTTGAGTCACCGTTTACTTTGAGTAAGAGTCGGAACTCAAAATGAAAATAAATGATTTTTAAAAATTATCATATAGGTACATTTATGCGTAATATTTCACTATTTCGTCGGTATATATGTACCTACAACACAGCGTGGTTAAATTTATTTTCTTAATTTATTTTATTAGATGTTGTTTAATGAAAAAAATAAAATAATTGCAAGACATTTTTCCTATTTAAATTTTTTAAATTGCATTATACCTAACTTGTTTGAAAAATTTTAAGAATTTACTATACGGTTTGTAAGGGATGGTAACCATATAATGTGTTCACTACCTGCTTTGCGAAAAAGATTCAAAAAGTGCTGTTCGGGAACACGAAAAAGGGCCCCTTCGTGATGAAATGGTTCATATAACCAGGGCTGGCGGAGTGAATACTATTCTCTTCAATAACGCTTTGTGTACAAAAAGAACAAACCTGGGGTGGAATCGGCTAATGTGATTTGTGATTGTCACATTTCTGACAATCACGTGTGATAAAATAATTTTGTGCGTCTGCATAATGTGATCACCGGAATTTTGTTTATTTTCATTATGTCATTTTCCGTTGGGCAATTGGAGAGAACTCCGAAGACAAATCGTTTCTCTTCGGAGTTGTGTTTTGCGAGTCTTACTTCTTCTGCTTTTTATGAAATATGCGGTCTGAAGGCGCATATATACGAACGTCACAGTTTCTATATATTTTGTATTTCAAATTAAACAATTCGAACAATTTTAATATATAATTTACATTAAGGGACGTGACAATTATGTATTTATTTAGAAAAGATTAATTTAGTTGTCACTTCACGTGATTGCTCACAACATATACGCGTTTCAGAAAAGTATCTCAATTAAAAAAATGTTCATTTCTGTTTTTTTTTTTTTTTTTTATTGTTTTTATTTTTACTTTAATCATGAGGAGAAACTAATTTCTCCCAATCGAAAACAACATTAGTATAGATCTTTGACAAATCTTTGACAACAAAAGCAAATAATTTTGTTTTATAAGTCAGCGTCAGAGGTTTATTTTTTATTTATTATTATTTTTGTATGCAAGTGACACCTAAATAGCTGTCACAAGAAAAAGTCACAAAAATGTGATTGTCACATGTGAAATTTGTATATTGTGACTATCACATATCACAAATCACCTTAGCTGATTCCACCCCTGTTTCGTGAGTCCGCAAGTAATTTTTTTTTTTGTTTCTTTCGAGTGAATTTTGTTTGCCGTATTTGTGCTAATGATTTCAAATAAACTTAAAAGGTGAGTATAATGTTGGTAAAATGTTATATTTACTGCATTTAATAGGTATTTGTGTCTGTGAGGTAAATTGGGGCACATAGATACACAGTTCGGGGTGGTTTGATACATGTCAATATGATATACTTTAACACTGGTTGTATGCATTAATATAATGTTATAAAAATAATTATGTTTTATGAACAGAAGGTTTTAAATAAATATTGATAATTTGGTTATGAATAAAGCACCCTCTGTAATGTACCAATGTGTTCCATGTATGGGGTAGTTTGATACAAAATCCACGACTATGTAAATAAATTCGTTTTGAGTGAAAGTAAGATTAAATCCATTTAATATAACTTAGATAAAAAGATAATGTTCCCATAAAATATGTACCGATAACTTTGTTATTGCATTCAATATGGTGCAATAATTTTGACTACAGACCAATACAGACTTGGCGGTCTGTATTGGTCTGTGGTCAAAATGTGCATCTCTTGCCTGAAACACACTCGAAATATTTTTCCTGTCTTCGAATACGTGTACATCTCTGTCTGTGTATTTTGTGATGGCAACCATCCCTGCGTATACGCCATTTATTTTTTTGGTGTGTTTGCTGCTCCCATTTAAAAAGCAAGAGAGAGCGTCACACTCTCAAAATAAATGGCATATCAGCTGATTTTTAGCTTGGTGGCAAATAGAGAGACCATATGGTGAGTTGGCGGTCTGTATCTTCTTGGTCCGTGGCCTTGACATTGCTACGTGTAGGTACGTACTACTGCTGCAGCTACACCATTGTGCGCAGCTAGTAAATTGAAATAAATGTTGGAAAAACTCTAATTGGATACACATTGTTTTACCCTCACATATAAATACATACATGTGTATGGTTTTTACTAAGTTTTTAAGCAGAATCGGATTAATGTTTCCTCTGTGTACTAGAGTCCATAGTAGGTATTTTTTTGTATAGGTACAACCTTCACATATATAGGTAGTTTAAAAACAAAGGAAAATATTCTTGGAAATTTGATGAATTTCATAATGTTTCGCCCACGACCATATTTTTCAAAATCCATAGAGTAGGTATTTCTTCTAATCAATGTCCACTTTGTTCAGGTCCAGAAAATTCTGTAATTCCATGAATATTCCTTTCGCTTAAAATTCTATATAATATTGGAAGGATATTTCAAAAAGGTACGTTTTCCCAGAAAAAAAATAATCTATATTTGCCAATGCCATGTAAATAATGCCAAGATTTTTATAAATGTGTTTGTATCAATAATTTTTAATGCGAAGCGCATATGGTTGTTCAGGATTAAATATAAAAATAAAAATATACAAGTTGAAAGCTAATTGGAAATTCTGTGAAACGGAAATGAAACACATACATCGAAGAACGAAGAAGTATAAGTGAAAAGTGAGTGAGCGTAAGAGGATTTAAAAGAATATAGGTAATATTATATGTAACATTGTGCCTTGTGTCTCTTGAAACTGTTGATGTTGTTCAAAAATTTCTGCAGGGTAATGAGAAAAGTTATATTAAATTTATTAATTGAAATTAAAAACTGAAGTTTGTATGCTTGAAATATAAATAGGAATATGTATTAAATTTTGGTATAATTTTTAAACATTCTTGTTTCAGAGAATTCATCTTGGCTCTTATCGCTTAAAGCTTCTTTTTTTGTGTTCTAATAACTGGATGGGAATTAACTTAAGAAGATAACTGTTCCAAGATATAGTGGACATTTGAGGATGAAGATTCCATAGCAAATATTTTAAGACCAAACTGATGCGGTTTCAACATAATGACAAGTTTCACTTCGGTATTGATTTTTAAGTTTTTGAATACTTGGGAAGTTATTTAAAACACGCCCAATACAAGACCCCAAGACCTTTTTCAGCTTCAATGACTTTTGTGAAGAAATTACCAACAATTTATAAGAAAACCTGAAAACGTTATAAGGTAAGGTGGGGTAAGTGCATATTCGGGGTAAGTGCATACCCGGCCCGACAAAGCTACAGTTTAATTTAAAAAAAAGTCTTTAGCCATGTCCGTCCGTCCGTCCGTCCGTATGTATACTCTCTAGAGGTCGCAATTTTTGAGCTAGAAAGCTGAAATTTGGTGTATTTAATCTTTGGTTCAAGAGTAAGGCTAAGTTCTTGAACCAGTAAAATCCGCCCACAAACACGCCCACAATCGCCATTTTTGTTGAACAACCTCAATTTGGTAAAATTAAATTATGTTTTTTGTACAGTTACGAAAAAAGCATAACGCTAAAATTTTGTACACGCAAGCTCTAGGTAAACCTTCTTCCAATCAAATAAAAATATTTCAGTTTGGGCGTGGCTGACGCCCATTTTTCATACAAAACCATCAATATTGTTTTTATAAAATAACAAATGTTATATTAAAGCGAAAAACATTAAATTTTGTGTGTCTTACTGGCACATAAACATCTTGTGTATGAAATCAATAAATTTGATTTTGGGCGTGGCTGACGCCCACTTTTCATTAGAAACTATTAAAAAATTGTTTTTGTAAATAAACGGTATTTATAATGAATCCGCAAGCCAAAGTTTTGCGTCTCTTAGTAGAAACAAAATCGTTTGTGTATGAAAAGAAATTTTTGAACTTTGGGCGTGGCTTTCGCCCACTTTTCATGAAAAAACGAAAAACGTAGTCTCAAAAATTTGAGGTACTTCCAATATTCAATTTAAACCTTTTTCCTTCCGTTCGTTATTTGAGAAATATATCTCTACACTTTCTTGTGTACATTTCTATAATACGCCCACTTTTAAAGGCGCGATTTTGATAAAATTCCTTTGTTCGGGTAAGATTGTTTAAACACTACTCGATTCAGCTGTAGTTTTACACATATGCCTAAATACTGATCAAAGCTCAGTTATTGCTTCAAATTTTTAAGACACGCCCACTTTTAAGGGGCGTTTCCGCCAAAAGTCGTATAATGCGTTAATTTTTTAACGTTTTTTAACTTTCGGTCGCAGTTTTGAAGTAAAAAAATGAACACTTTAATTTATATTCCTTGGTTACGTTTCAGAGTGGGGTCCAAAAATTGTTAAAAACACCCATAATCGCCTTTCCATTCAAAATCTAATTTTTAAAAATTTAAGTTTTGTCTTGTTTTGTTCAAATCGATCTACAAGAATAAAATTGAATGTCACTGCGCTTATACCAATTGCCTTGGCAATAAAAAGTTTTAACTTAAGGCGTGGCGCACGCCTTTTTTTATTTTGCCAGCACTAATTGAACATCAAACCACACGAAATTTATTTATTTACATAGCTAAAGACTAGCTTCAGATATAAGTACTTATGTCTATAATAAGAGTACAATTATATAATTGAATACAAATTTGACTGAAATTTAGATGAATAATTTAACGATTGGTCAAATAAGTTATTACATCTATTATTGAGAAGATTAAATAATTCAAACATTTTGTTTAAGGGAGAAAATCGTTCATAATTAGTACGACAGTGTGGGACATTTATGCAGCTAGGTAGATTCCGTAAGTTTCTTTGAGGAATATTAAGAATTTTGTTTCTGAAACTGAAACATCGGCTGGCTACGGGAGGCTTACGCATAAACATACAAAAATATATTGAATAGGGTATCCAATAGTTAGTTGCAAACGTACTGTAGCTCTCGCTTATGTTTTATTTATAAAAAGTGTATACGGTTATGAATAAACAACAACAAAATAGCTTTTATACTACCCGTAATAAACAAAGCTATAAGGCAACACCATCGGGTAGTATCAATTTCAAAAACTCAGTTTTTGACGGGTTTATAGCTGAACTTTTGATTCTATGGGCCTCACTTATCCCACCTTACGTTAAGTAGAAAAGATTAGAAAATAAATTGGTTCGCATTCTTATAAATACATTTGCAAAATGTTTGGTGAATTTTAAAAGGATATCAGCTCCTGCCAATATGCAGTATATTTTATACAAAAAATGTATTCTTCTGTTAATCCGACAAAAAAAAAATGGTTTTTCTTTTTGTGGCCGCCATCAGAAAAGTTAAACCAGCAAATAAGAAAGACTACATTTACAATTAGTATTGCGAACAAGAATAAGTCTACGCTGTCTTTATGGATAGCCTTAGCCTTATGTATACATCTGCGTAAGTCCTTTAAATGACTTGGTCCCATCTTGCATTGTTCTTGAATCTTTTTTGTCCTAATTAGTTCGCAATCGAGATAATCCAGGTACTTAATCTCTCAAGTGCCCAAATCATGCAGACATTAAGAAAAAGTAACATTGCTTCACGGTTGAGAATATTAAATTTAAAATGGGTGATTCAATGAACAGCAGGCTTAAGTTCATTTTAGAGGCAAGAAATGCTATCAAAGGATTCATATGTTTGTAATATTTCCTTGAATTCGATAATACTTTAAGTGTATAGATTTGTCGTTTGAGACTTCTTAAAAGAATCAAAAGGAAGTACCTATACCTACCTAATAATCTTTAAAGGACATTTTCTAAAATACTTAAAATTTAGCAGAATCAGTCTGTTGGTTGCTACGGAAAAGAGAATGAAAATTGCGACTAACATATTACCAAAGTCGAGTATTTGCATTCATTTAAAAACCCTTTCAGAGATTTAGACAAAAACAATACAGGTCTCAATGCACAGCCTTGTGATACTTCCAATAAACAAAATCATTGGAGTTTGATGACTGGAAGGAAAATTTATTCTGACACAATTAAAACTATCGTTCAAGAAACCAATTATTTCCATTTTCTTAAAGACAGTTTCATAACTAACACTTTTGAAGGTTTTCGACAGAAATATGGTCTGGGCAACTGCATTTTTTGTTAAAATGCGAATACGAACATTGTGTGTGAAAGGTGCTAGCTTTGTATCTAACTACTTGTTTTCAAAACCTAAATGATTTGAGATTAAAAGATCTTGGTTAAATTGTTTAATTCTCAAAAATGCACAGAAAATATTTTTAAAACTCTGAAAAGGAAGCTTTGCGTTCTATGAGGTATGTGTAGTGTAGGGTCTTGCATTGAGTGAAGAGTCTCTTTGGTTCTTTGAGAGAGCTTTGCTATACTAAGATGACTTTTAATTCCAAAGGAACCTTCGATTCTTCGAATGATCTTGGAACTAATATTATTCTGGGAAATTATAGTGTAAGTAATGTGTAAGTAAGAGTTGCTCCGTTTTATTAAAAAATTCCAGCTACTTACGAAATTATTTCAAAGCCAAATCTTTCATTTGAAGCTCAATTTAAAGACTCTTTCTTTACCAGGTGTGGCAGTTAGATTTGAAGATTTTTAAACCGACCAACAGTAAAGATTACTTTCAAATCAAAAAGATGGGAAAATTTCTTCTCGGAATGAATCAATTTATTAAATTTAAACAAGGACCCTTCAGATAATAATAAACAATTACATTTGAGGATTGATTCGAATGAATAATTTTATGAGAGCATTTAAATTGCAACGTACAAATTTATTTTTAATGCATGAATGGTCTCATAAGAACTTGTAAACTCTAAATCCTTGGAATTTAAAACTCTTTCGAAAATAAGCTCCTTCAGACAATTTTTCCTTTGTCCTAACATTTTATTTGCTTCATTTGTTTTTATTTTTGTTCTAGTTCAGTTTTTATTTTTTTGTGCTTTACAGTTTTCTATTGATATTCATTCTCAAGGAACAAAAAAATCTTCTTCCGATACCCACCATTTTGTTTGATCTGAGAAAAATTGTTTTCATTTTTGAGCCATAAATCATGTTGTCTCCTCTTTTGCTTCTTTTGCGTCCTTCACCTTCCACCTGCAAGATTTGCTCTTCGGTCTTCAGCTGTTCGCGTTTAATCCTCGCAAAAGAAAATGTGGAAATGAAATTCTTTGAACATTCGAGCAAATAATGAAAATCCATTCAATTGAGAATCTGCTGCCAACTCGTTCTGCTTCCTTAGGATTTTATTTTTCTTTTTCAAAAAAAAAAAAAAGACTGCTCATTTTGTCGTTATTCGTAACATGCCTTTTCCTAGATAAATTTTTTTTCCTTTTCTTTTTAAGAAATATCTCCAATCTCGCTTAAAGTGGCTGTCCGATTCCTTGGTGAGACTTAAACGATTTTGTTTTTTTTTTTTTTGTCTCAAACAAATCGATGAAAAAAAAAGCACATCCTTTGTTAATGACTCAAATACCTCAAACGCTTGAATTCACTGAATAATTCATATTCATCATCGCATTTAAAATACAAAAGAGGATTCATCAGAAAAACGAAATATCAGAAACAATTCGAATCCTGACAGCCAGCGAATGAAAACACAAAAAAAACAGAAAGTAATTGCAAGAAAATCTCCTCATTAAACTTTCACCCGGAGTAAATCTTCTGCCAACAGCTAGAGAAATCCTGAAAGCATAAAACATTCGCAAAAGGAATATCATCATCCTGGTCTTACGAACTCGTATAATGAGTTAAGATCTTGATGGAGTGGGCTTTTGTTTTCTCGTGAGTTTTTGATCTTTCGTGTAATACTTTTGTTAAATAACTAATTTCGATGCAAAGATGTTTTTTTCGGTTAAAGTGTTATTTTCTTTTATTTTCGTCCTTGCAGGTGGATTAGATTTTTTAGCTTAAATTTAAAACAACAAAATAAGAAAATTCAATTTCCTGCTTAATGGAATCCGAAACACATGTTCAATCAGTTTAAGTGGTTTATCTTGAACTCGATTAAATTTTGTTTATTCATTTTGAGGGATAACCATTCAAGTAGCAGAGGGAATTAATAATTTTGTATTGCTTACCATTTTATGGAAATGCAATTAGGAAATAAATGGGCATGTTCAATTTTTTCATTAAATCATAAATTATTTAAATGAAGCTTTAAAATATGGCTTAGGCTAATTATTCGAGTACGTGCCGTACAATTTTGTGTGATTAAATGATGTAACCTTAAAAAAGATTTATTTATAAGAACGATTTAAAAAAATATTTATCTATAAGTTTCAAGTCCAAGCTATTACTTCTAAGAAAAGATTATTTTTATTACATGTAATAGAAGTACTTCATGGCAAATATGAGAACATATGTCGGCCATACTTTTTCTGGTGATAAATGTTAGTTCATTTATGAATCCCGGTCCCGGGTCGCCTCATCTCTCGTTTTGGCGATTTGCACTGTCCCGCAAGATCGCCCGATTTAACCGTTTCAGACTTTTGTTTGTGGGGTTTTTTGAAGTCCTGTGTTTACGTGAACAAGCCCGAGACTTTGGAAGCCCTCAAGGATAACCGTGCGCACGAGCCCACACCCGCGCCTCGCAGCCCTCGTGAAAAATTTAGTGAAAAATTGATTTTTCTCAAAAAAGGCTCCTACGATTTTCATACAACTTTCTGAATAGTGTTTTCTGTGCAAACATTATGTTTTGGTTGGAATAGATTTTTCAGGAAAAGTCCTATAACGGTACCTTCCATAGGACCCAGTTTTTTTAAATCAAATTTTCTCGTCAGCCACTTGACGAATTTCGATGAAGTTTTCAATGTAGAAGTCCTTTTTTATAGACGAAATAATAAATTCTTTTTGTTTTTTTCGAAAACGGTTTATCTAGCCTATTTTTTTAATTTTATTTTTCTGATAAAAATTAAAAAGTGCTAGAAGTTAACATGCTCAAACAAAATTTTGAAATATATTTTCGAAAAGTTTTTCAAAAAAAAAATGTTTTTTGAAAAAACTGGTCGAACGATTTTGAAAAAAAATTTCTTAAAATTTTAACCAGTAAACGAAATCACATGGCAATCGTCACTTTTCCAAAAAAACGTTTTAACTAGTGATTTTTAAATGACCAATAAAGTTTCAAAATCTCAAACTCCAAGACCACTGTAACACATTAGAGCAAGTTCATCCGACCCCAGTCGTGCACTTTATTTTTCATTGATAAATGATTTTGTTATCATAATACTGAAGTTTTCAAAATACTCAATGTATATTAAAAGAAGCTGTTAAAATATTTATATTTCAATTGAAAAGCTTCAATGACATCATGTGCCGTTTTTTGGTGAGGAAACAAAAGTGTAACTTGTTACACTTCGTCGAAAAATTAAAATGAACTAACTCCCACAGGTTGATGCATAGCGCTTAGTTCATTAGGAATAAGTTCATAATGAACTATGTCCCAACTGAATTTTCTCCCAAAATTATGAACTAAATCCCACTACAAAATTTGGTTGGAGTTTGTTTATTTTGCCTTGTGGGAGTTAATTCATTATGGGAGCTAGTTCGTAGGGCCAATCTTATCATAAGGAAGTATCCACAACTTTGTAAGCCATTGGGGCTGGGCTGAAAGTTGTAGGATTGTTGCTCCCGGAAGATGTATGTCTAATAGTGTATTCAAAGCCAGGGCCGGATTTAAAGATCTGGAGGCCCTAGGGCAACAAAGGAGTGGGAGCCCACTGGCATATAATTAATTTCCAAACAAAAGGAATATATTATTTTCAGTCAAGTGTTTCAATAATTTATTGCGAAACCAAGTAATTATCTTTAAAAAAAACATATAAACATAGACAAAAACAAGAATTATGTGAAATTAAATAAAAGCTTTGACGAATGGAAGCTTTCGAGCTTTTTCCTACAAAATTTCTTAATGATTTCGCTGAAATCCAGTTATCGGAGTAAATCACTTTCAATGTTGAGTAGAGGTTCGATAGAAGGTCGAAACCGAATACATTTTCAGTGCAATTTCAATGATTGGGACACCGAATAATATTTGGATTTTTGTATTCTGGATACTTTTTCAATCACCCATAGAATTGATCAGTTCTTCGCAAATCGTAGACGAAAGGTTATTGACATGACCACTTCCACTTCCTTTGTTTGCATGCTCTTTCAAATGGGTTGCCAGGGTTGGTTCGTACTCGGCTAGCAATTCCAAAATTCCCAGAAAATTTCCATTTATCGGTGAATCAATAATTTCAGTGTCACCTCGAAAGGCTAATTAACGCTCAGCAATGAATTTGATACTACTTAACGATAATTCTCGATAATTCTGAAGAATTTTTGCCAATACTGGATTTTTTGTGCCTGTTTTCCCGTTACACTAACCTCATTACTGATTCCAAATGAGTCTTTGAAATCTCATGTTCGTATAAATATAAACGATCAGATAAAGCTTCCAGTCACTGAAGAATTCTCTACCGTTGTTTTGAATGGACATTAACTTACATGCATTACAACATACAGGATGATTCACTAATGTTGTGCCAAAAAGTAAGAGCGTGTAGGTTGGGTTGACAAGAAAAAAATCGTATGGGAGGGGGGTCTTTTCCCCTCCGTTTAGCCGGGAGGGGCAATTTTCTAAGAACATGACTTAAATTTGAAAAAAATTACTAAAAAATAACGGTAACTCCTACAATGCCATGCTATACATTCTTGTAAAGCCAAAAACTTATTATCTTATTGTAATTTTAAATGAAGTTATTCTATTGAACCGTTTTCAAAATATGAATTTTAAAACTCAAAATTTAAAAAAAAAATTTAAAAAAATAATTTTAAAACTATTTTTTTTTTCAAAATTGTATGGAATTAAGTATTATTTTTGTTCTCAGAATTCAATGCTCCCATTAATTTTAAATCCAACACTGAAAACCGTATCTATTGCTTTTTGTTGTTGAACTGAATGCTGCAGAGATACTTCATTGCAATTTTGAAGTTCTGTGGAACCTTTTTCAGCTTTTTTTTTCGCTGTCTACTTTTGTGGAGCGTGGAGGTCCCTGATTTGTGAAGGCCCGGGGCTGTAGCCGGCACTGTTCAAAGCCATTTTGGGAAACACCAATCAACATAATCGATTAAGGAGTTCACAAAAGCGAGGCGCCGATAAAATCATTTTTGTGACAAAACGATTTGGTTGCTTAAGTGATTATGATTACTATGAAAATCGGTAATAAAAAGTAGCAGTCACTTAAGCAGCCTTATTGCTACGTGACAAAAATTGTGATGCTAGACTTAGAAACTTAACGAAAGGGCTTATACAACTGAGTTCGGCAGGCAATCGACAGCTCTTTAAAACGGCGATGTCTAACCGCCATTTGAATAACCTGAAAAATTTTGTTATTTTAACATATTAAAATACTTTCGGCGGCCATTTTAATTGTTTTTATTTCTAGTCGCGCACCGCTAAAAACTTCTTTTTATCAATTGAATTGGTTTGAAAGCGAATCACTTTTGACGTTTATATTTTTGTTCAGCTTTTAGCTCAGTCTGTCCCATCTATTTATTTGGAGCTCGTAGAGCGGACTCTGAACACACTCTGAAGGAGAGAATAAATATGAATTACTTGCTCTGAACTCTCTGAAGCAAAAAGAAACGCTTATTTTTTTTTTTCTGACAACTCAGAAAAACAAAGAAAAAAGCTTTACATATGTGTATGAGCTAGCTAGACTTTTTCTTGTAGGGTTTATAGAGTCGCAGGTCTGTGCGAATAAGCAACAATCGACTGATGTCCTGACTTTATTCTTTCTTTTTACTTGCGATTATAGGTACTATGAGGCAAGTTATGGATTCGTGCAGAAAAAAAAATTTGAGATAACAATCACACATGACATTACGATGATGGAGAAGTCGAAAAAAGTGGGTCTGGGAATTCCGTCCGTCTGTCTGTCTGTCTGTCTGTCTGATAAAACTTTCAGAATGCTATTTTTGCAAAAAAATCTATCTTTTAGTTTGAAATTTTTTTTCAAAATTTGTCTAATAACGGTACCTCTCATAGAACCAGTATTTTCAAATCAAATTTTCTCGTAAACTATACATTCGATTTCAATAAAATTTTGGCCACAGGAAGTCATTCATAATTTTATTAATATGACATTTCAAAATTTTCAAAAACTTTTTTTTTTGATTTTTTATAATCTTTTCAAAAAAATTTTTGGTTTTCGAAATATGTTGGAAACGGGTAGATTGATTTTTTTTTAAATTATATTTCAAATGTAAACTACAGATTGCCATATATTTGCATACTCAAATAAATTTCAAAATAGTTTTTGAAAAAGTTTTTGAAAAATAACCTTTTTAAAAAAAAAAACTGGTCCAACGATTTTCAATATTTTTTTTTCCTAGATTGACGTATAGCTTTGAAATTTTATTGCATACTTAGTTTTTCCGAGAAAACTCTTAAACTAATTTAAACAATAAAAGAATTTTCGAAATTATTTAATTTTTACTTGCGATTATAGGTACTATAAGGCAAGTTATGCATTCGTCGAAAAAAAAAGTTTTGAGATAACAATCAAACATGACATTACGATGATAGCGAAGACGAAAAAAGATGGTCTAAAAATTCTGTCCGTCTGTATGTCTGTCTGTCTGTCTGTCTGTCTGTCTGTCTGTATGTAGACCTACAGCCCAAACGGGTGGGCCGAATTGCTTCAAACTTGGTATATAGACTTTTTTAGGTATTGTACAGAGAGGAAATTGAAATTTTTTTTTTAGCTCAAAAAATAACGGTACCTGCCATACAACCGTTATTTTAAAGCTTATTTTTCTCAAAAACGGCTCTAACGATTTTTAATTAAAAAAATTAGTGTTGCTTTTTAGGTACGACCAATCATATGGCTGAAAAAAAAGTTTTAAAAAATGGCTAAGAACGGTACTTTCTATAGGACCGTTTTTTTTGCTTTCGACTATCTCGAAAACGACCCAACCGATTCTTTCGAAATTTTACACACATATAGCTGTAGGTAGCTCAATTTGTATTGCATACCAATATTTTTGAAAAATATTTTTTTGTAATTTTAAAAGCTCAAATTAGTTTAAGTATTTATTTAAGAATTTTGAAAATTTTATTTTTATCAAAATCTCAAGCCCCTAAACCACTGTCACTCATTAGAGCAAGTTCGTGCGACCCAGTCGTGCATTTTATTTTTTTTTGAAATTGTAGTATATCAAAGTTTGGTGTTGAACGATTACAATTGTCAAATCATTAAAGCTAAGTGTATACGATTGCCAGGTCTGACAATCATTGTCAGATCTGCAAACGTCTAACAATGTGTGAAAATGAGCTGACAATGAGCTGACAATTGAATTTGTGTGAACACGGTTTGCAGAAATCTACAAATGTTTGCAAATCTGTTGCCAAATATTTGGCTGACAATGTCGACAAACTAATTTGGCCAAATAACTGGCAATAGATTTGCAAACATTTGTAGATTTTCTGTCAACCGTGTACACACCAAATTAATTTTGGATCTGCAAATTCATTTTCTGCAAATGTCTGCCAATGAATAAATTTGCAAATGTTCCTTAAACTGCACCTGCAAATTTATTCATTGCCAGACATTTGCAGAAATGTCAGAAAATGAAAAAATTTGGTGATCTCCCAATAAATTTTGTGTACACACGATTGCCACATCTGCAAAGTAATTTGTCTTCAAAATGATTGATGAACAAATTTTTCTGCAAATTAATTTGGTGTGTACACGGTTGTCAGCTTGCGTGTACACGATTGCCAGATATCTACAAATTAATTGGCAGATATTTGTCTACAAATTGGGAGCCAAACAATTTGTCTGCAAATTAATTTGGTGTGTACACGATTGTCAGCCATTCGAGACAAATTTTCCACTGACAGATCCGGCAATATTTGCAGACCTGGCAATCGTGTACACTAGCTTAAAACTAAGTTCTCAATGTGTAATTATTCAATAATTTTGATATAATACTAAGTTTCCATTAGGGCCGAATTATTATTGTTTGAGCTTGATAACTTCGTTTGTCAACTCGATATATTTCATTCTTCTTTCATCCTAGGTACCTACATTTTTATCTTTCCTCTGGCTTCATTCATTTGAAATTGTACTAGAATAAAGTTTCATATTGAACGGTTTCACAGCATTTGGAATTATATTTTACCGAAATTAGGTTAAAAATTATAATTTGGAATGAAATTTGAAAATTTTCAACGAGCTTAGCTCATTCACCCTTGAAATCACATTAAAAGGGCCAAAAATAGAAATTGACGTTTTCGTTAAATAAACATTCATTTCCAGTTTCATTTTTTTTTTTTTTTTAATATCCTTCATCCACCACTACTGACCACCTTAGACTTCCTGCAATGATAAAGATATTATCTCCTTACCGCTGCATATGTTATGAAAAACACAATATTCGGACTTTAATGTGGATTTAGTTTATAAAATGATTTAACCGCGGTATATCCCGATAAAGCTCGATATTAAATGCGCAAATATTTACTCGTATATTCATCCTTTTTTTTTGTATTTTTATGTTTCCTCAGGATGCTGCAATTTGTGTGAAATTTCACTTGGAGCGTGAGAAGAATCCGCATAAATTTAACAGCCGCATGAAGAACAAACTGTGGTACTTTGAGTACGCGACTTCGGAGACGTTTGCGGCCTCGTGCAAAAATCTTCATGAAAATATTGAAATTGTGGTAAGTACTGGAACGTGTCCAACATCTAGAATTTGTTGCTACAGATACAACCGTTCGTTGGAGGCTCTTGTTTCTTGGTGGTTGTTGGATGATGGTGGACAAAAAGCAGTAATGGAATCCTTAATTTGTTCCGTTCCTTAGTTATTTTTAGTTTTGTTGTCCTGTTTTTTATTTTTTTTTTTATTTTGTATGAGTCTGTGTGAGTGTGTTAGTTTATAATTTTAAAAGAAAATACTCAACCAAATAGAGCTCCAGGTCAAGGAGTTTGCTTTTTTGGGGGACTGTAGGGTGTATTAATATAGTATGTATGTTATTTGTGTTTTGGGGGTATCATTGAGAGGATTGTCAATGTTTAATGTATATTTAGCATGACTCATCCGATATGGCGGGAAATGAATTTTTGTAAATGATTCTTCTTCAAAAAGGGAGGCAAAGCAAAAATGCGTTACGTGACAACGCTGTTATGAAAAATATTAACTGTGAATCCTTGCCTATTCGCTCGCCCAGGATACACAGCGCACATTTTCAATATCCTGATGCTATAACAAATGAAGAGTGACAATTTTGTTGGCACTTAAGTGGAGCATGGTACTGGGGTAGCATTTTAAGTGTCTGCTTATTGATGCTGAGGAAGGTTAAAGCATCTGGCAATCAATTTGGATTCAAAGGAATTACCAAGTACCTACTTAGCTAAATAAATAAATGACAGTTAATGGATTGCGAAATATTTTGTTGTCGTTATGTATAACCACAAGGAATGAAAACAAAATGTTTTAAAAAGTTGTTGCAGTATGTTTTTCTGATTATTTTCAATTTAGTGAAATCAAGTCCTTTTTTATTTAATTCGAATTTAATTCCTTGTTTGCCAATTGCAAATTCATGAACTTACCAAGATGAATTGAATATTCCGCGAATAATTTTATACTGTTGCCGTCCTCCACAGTGTAGACTTTATAATAGTGCTCAGGAAAAAAAAAACAAGAAAAATGGGTGTGGCAGAAGAAGAATTTTCTAAAAAAAAAAATTCTAGATGTTATATAGTAAGCTATTGCTTTCTATTGACGTTAGATATGTAGAAGAAAATGTAGCAAAAGAGGGTGTGGCAATCGGCACACTTTTAAGAAAGTTATGCATGGAGTTCATTGATAAAGTGGGAGATTTTTAAAATAATATATATTTTGTATAGGTACTTTATAATTAAAAACGTTCAGATATTTTATTGGCGTAAGATTACTTACAAATCAAGTAGGTATCTTAAATCATGAGAGCCTAATGCGATCATTTCAAAATTTCAATGAAACAGGCTCAGTCATTCTTGTGTCTTAGTAAATTAAAGATATGTACCTACATAACCTCACCTTAATTTTTATGTACCAATCTAAAATTTTGTTCCAGATGCAAAGTTTTGAGTTCCTCTCTAGTGTGACAAGTTCAATTGTTTGTTTTTTTTCGTGTCTCTGGCCATTTTAAAATATTCGATTGTAAATGAATATGAGAACAAGTCGTAATGAGCTTATTTCGTTTTATTGAGTTTGATGGTTTATACAGCACAGTGACATTCAGTTTGCATGGCTGGGGCTGCATTCACCTTGAACTAATATTGTTTAACTTCATCAATTTAAACCACGCTACTTCATCTTTTATTCGTCGAAATATCTTATGTAGATACTAAACCATAATTAGTCCTAGGATACTTTCTTTCGGAATATCGGCTTCAATTTTCACCAGTTCTAAATATTCATGATCCTGGTTCTATTGAACAACTTTTTCATGATTGCTTCTAAGCGAAATCGGTGTAGTTGAATATATTAGTACTGTTTGCTTGTTTTTAATGAGTTACACGTGTTGCGACTTTAGGCATGAGATTATTGTAAATAGCTTTTTCGTTAAATGTTAGGTTGCAATTCTTTTAAGAACCCCGAGAGTTAGTGTGATTTTAAATCACATTAAATAATTAAAGTCAGTGGTTGAACATTGAACATTATGTATTATGGAAGAAGTTGATAAATAACATCATTTATGACATAATTATAAGGCGAGACTGTGTTATAAGAATAAAATACTGGCACTAAGCTGTTCACTATTTTGGGTTTCATTTCGTGCCAAATAACCTGTATTTTGCAGTATGGACGTATGTTATATCGATTTTTTTCCTTACCCTTCGAATTTTGATATAGTCACAAAAAAGGAATCATTAAAAACAGGACCAAACCATGATTTTATTAATATTAATCCCAAATTTGATCTTCACAATAACACATTTCCATCAATGATTACGCCTTCATGGAAATATGTTTTCAACCGCCCCTGGTGTACTAGATAAATTAAGAACTATGCATTTTTCGAATAATGTTTTAAATTTTAGTTAGTTCCACATTTTATTTAATAAAAATAAATTTTAAAAATAAAAAAGGATACGATTAGTTTTTAAAAATGAGGATCTAAAAAGATCCTTTTAAATTACATCACTTTTCCAAACACATTTTATAATATTCAGACAAGTTATTTTTTTACTTGCGATTAAAGGTACTATAAGGCAAGTTATGCATTCGTAAAAAAAAATTCTAACAATCAAACATGACATTAAGATTATAGAGAAGTCGAAAAAAGTGGGTCCGACAATTCTGTCTGTCTGTCTATCTGTCCGTATGTCTGTATAGTTACCTACAGCCTAAACTGATTTGCTTTAAACTTGGTACATAGTATTATTACAACGTCCTACAGAGGAGATTTATGAATTAGCATTCTAGCTCTAAAACTAAAAATACCTGCCATAAGATTTTTAGTGAAAAATTAAATTTTCTCAAAAACGGCTCCTACGATTTTGATAGAACTTTCTGAATAGTGTTTTCTTTGTAAACTGTATGTTTTGGTTGGAATAGATTTTTCAGAAAAAGTCTTATAACGTTACCTCCCATATAGGACCGGTTTTTTTAAATCAGATTTTCTCGTAAACCACTTGACGGATTTCGATGAAATTTTTAATGTAGACGACCATTTATAAACGAAATAATACAAATTCTTAAATTTTTCAAAAAAAAGTTTGTTATGAGTTTTTTTTTTTTTTAATTAAAAAAAAATTTTATTTTTTCTTTTTCCAGAAACGGTTTAATATTTTTTTTTTTTTTTATTTTATTTTTCTGATAAAAACTGCAAGGTTCTAGAAGCTGGCATACTCAAAAAAAATTGGAATTTATTTCGAAAAGTTTTTCAAAAAAAACTATTTTTTGATTTTGAAAAAAAAAATTGATTCTAAATAGTAAACAAAGTCAGATGGCTTACTTAATTTTTTCCAAAAAAAAACGTTTTAACTAGTGATTTTTAAGTGATCAATAAAATTGCATAGCATTTTCCCTGCTTTTTTCCAAAATCCCAAACCCTATAAGACCACTGTCACACATTAAAGCAAGATCGTTCGGCCCAGTCGTGCACTTTATTTATTTCGGAGTTATTACTTTTTTTGAAACAAACAAAGATATTGACATTTTGAACTATGTATTAAGCATAGACAGGGACGCTCGACAGAAGTGATAACTTAAACTAATTTAAGTTGAACTATTTAATATTGAAATTGTTTAACTTGAGAAAAGCTTAGGTTATTACTTTAACTTTATGCTTATTAATATGATAATGTGAGGAAGGGGTATTATTTATTAATAAAATCTTTTATTGACTATAAAATGGGCTGTGGGTTAAAGTGAGAGAGGAGAAGCCTGCATACTCCTACCGTATGCGTGAGAGAAAGGGAAGCCAGTCAGAGTGGCGCCGTAACGCTTTACGTTACAAAGCAGTTTACCCGAAGTTTGATGTTATCACTTCAAAAATAAAAAATTCATAGAATTCTAAAAAATCTTTTTTAGAAAAATGGCATAACTCATAAAAGTGTCATTTCCAAAACAAGTTTTCTTAAATTTATCAAGAAAAGTGAACCAATTTGTTTTAGAACTGAAAAATATTACAAAACGGTACTAACTTTATTAAGAACACTGCTCAATTTTTACTCAGTACACTGTCCTTTATACATTTCTTTAATTATTTAAAGTTATGCCGGCTTTACAGGACGATAGCAAATGATTTTTTTGTCGAATGGCTTCATTAACTCAAAAAAAGAATTTTTTAAGTTATGCCGATTTTCTTAAGCAGCAACAAACATATATTTCAACATATGTATATTTCAAAACAGAACACAGAACAACAGTTGATGACAAATGTAATGGACGAGCGGGCTTAAACTTCCGATGGGAGACGGGACTCAGCGCAGAAACGTGTGCGTTGCCGATTAGAGGCAATCGGTAGCTACTTACGAAATTAACTACTGATTTAAACGCAGCGGTAGGAGCTTATGAAATTTATCAACATACTCCAAGTTTTGCGATAAGGTTTAAAATCATTTGATTTTTACTCTGGACAAATATCATCCTTTTATATTCTTTTCAAATCAAACTACGAAGAAATGAATTGTATAACAAATAAAGTTTTAAAATCAAGGATCCTTTTCAATCAAAAATGTATTGAAATCGGCTTCAAACAAACCTTATAGAAATATCTATCCTTGGGGTTTGCAATTTTCTAACAGCCTTTTTTAATTTTGGAGAGAATAAATGTTAGCTTCATTTTTCCTAATTTTTTCCTAATGTTATAATTAGCTGAAAAAACGAAATGGACTGAAAATGAATACTAGCAAGACGATAAAACTAAAATTGCATAAAAATTTTTTTTTTTCAAACTTAATCCTTTGAGAAATATTAAGTTGGCTTAGAAATTAAAAAAAAAGACCATATTTACTTTATCTCAAAATCATACCCTTCCTGACAACGCCGAGATGTGTTATTAAAATATAAATTACATTCTTCCATGTCCAAATTAGGACCCGAATTCTCAACGTGTTTCTCCCTTAGCCCTTAAACCATATCTATTTTGTTTGCAGTAAAAATCCTTTTTACCACTCATCCCACTCCTTTCTATATTGTGGGTTGTCAACTCTATTTTAGAGGCAAATACATTCTATTCAAATTCCATTTTAAACATAATAAAATATCCTCTTCAGCAAAAAAGGACCATCAAGAAAAAAAAGCTCCATGAAAAAGATACAAGAAAACATAAACTCACTCTATCAAAAAAAAAAAAGAAAAAAAAATCTTTTAGTATCATATTATCCTTTTTTGTGAACATTTTTCCATCTCGTTTATCTTTCACAGTGTGATGGTGTTTCATTGGACCTAGCAAATGGGCCACATTTACAAGGCGTTGCACTCCTGAACATTCCCTACACACATGGTGGCTCCAATTTATGGGGTGAGCATTTGTCACAGAAACGTATAAGAAAAGGCGGGCCATTTCGGAAGGGTAAGAAGCTGAAATCATCTGATAAGGAGCTATCAGCGACAAGTTTCAATTCAGTTGACTTATCGGTTGCCATTCAAGGTATGTATAATTTTTTGGTTGTGTTTTTCCATGTCCTTAAATTGTTATGAGAACCGTTTTCTGTCCACACAAAATAGAGCTGCATATTAGTATTCCTTGTACGTTCCGCTATTTTCATTGTTTTATTTTCCATTTGTAAGTTATTTCAAATTGCTGTTTCTTCGTTTCCTTCCAGCACTTTACGCGTCGTCATTCTGAAATTTAGTTTTATTTTCTTCAAAAGAGGCGTCAGTATTTTTGATTTGATATGTCCTTTCCGACGAATTTCACACGTTTTGCAAATAAAACTATCCATATCCACATCCATAAAGAACTGGCCAGTGGCCTTGATTCGTTTTTATTATTCCATAGCAAAAATGGACGTCCGCGTCAGTATGAGATAGTCCATTTTCATTTTTGAATGTCCTGAAATTTTAATTAAACGGGATTAGATGCAGCCAAGCATATACTACTCCCAAAAAGTGTGTGTGTCTATATCCATGTCCATGTCCATGTCCAAGGACATATCGTCCTATCCCTAAAAATTCTTTCGCTTTTTGTTTTTAACGCTATATCTTTTGGTTCGTTTATCATTGACAGATTTTGGTGATCGTCTCATAGAAGTCATTGGCTTGGAAAATTGTCTGCATATGGGGCAAGTGCGGACAGGTTTGAGGGCGTCCGGGCGTCGATTGGCCCAGTGCTGTGAGGTAACAATAAAAACTCGAAAAACTTTTCCGATGCAAATCGATGGTGAACCCTGGATGCAAGCTCCTTGCACGGTGAGTATTCAATTTTTATTTATTTTATATTCTGTTTTTATTTTGCATGTATTTTAGTCTGGTGGAGTTTTTCTTTTTTTTTTACCATACTCGCAGTCTTTATTCCATTCAGATTTTTTTGTTTGTGGATGAGTTATTGCCCTACTGAAAGAGTAGTAATTTAACCTTACACTTCTGAAAACAATGGTTTTGTAAGAGAAAAAATCCATTAATATGATTTAATTTGATTTGAAGTGCACTTAGGCGTATACGGAATATTCTGGAATTCTTTTTTCATTGTTTTTTTTTTATTACATATAAGTGAGGGATTTTCGTTAATTTTCATGTCATTTTTTAATAAAATTAAATACCTACATTATCTTTCAGACCATTTTATGGTGAAATTTTTTAGATTGGGCAGATAAGAAGTTATTTGTTTTTAAAAAAATTACTTGGATATAGACAGGTTTGATTGCATGACAAGTGACCATAAGTGACTAAGCTAAAAATGAAAATGCTTTCGCTTTAATACTTGCGAACGCTCCACTGACGTTCTTCTGATGATGTCGGTATCATCAACATAGCCAAGTTATTATACGGATCTGTAAAAAATCGTATCGCTGGTATTCACATGGAAGTTATGAGTTGGAGAAGTTACATGATAGCGTGTCCCTTGTCCTCAAGCCTTTTTGACATCAAAGCAGTCGGTTGTGGTCTTACCAACCTTGACGGAGCAGTGCGAGTTCTCCATAGCCATTCTGCACAATCCAAAGAAAGTTTAGCAAGAATTCCAAGTAGTGACATGGCTCTGTAAGGCTCATCCCTATTCACACTGTCATAGGCGACTTTAAGATCGATGAAAAGGTGGTGAGTGTATCGTGAATTTTTGAGTCATTTTTTAAATCTTTCAAGTATGGAAATTTGGTCGATGGTTGACTTAATTGGCCCAATTCCACACTGATAGGGCCAATAAATTCATGCGGAAAAGTGTTCAGATTCGGTCGATCACTCAGAATTTTAGTTATAAAATTATTCATTTTGAATAAAAATATCCTTTGAAGGAAATATCTCCCTTTTTTTCTACTATCCTTGATAATCACGCGCTTAAATATCTAAACTCAAATATCCTTGCAAACTCGCCATTAGTGAATGAAAAATAGGCAACAGTTCCATGTGAAATCCTATTACCTTGCAACTCTGGTAGTCAGCCACCTTTAATCTTACAGCATTCAAATGAGGGATAATCAAATCGATTTTTACTTTCACGCAAGTAGTCACTGGCGCCGGTGAATTCATACATTTATATGTGCGGCATTATTTCTTCGAACTCCAAATACATCAAAAATAAGATTTTTCGAAATCACCCGTCTACCTTAGCTTTTTTTTTAATTTTAGTAACTATCATTAAATCATCACAAAATGTAACCTTTATGAGGTTTTGAATGGTCCGATCATTCTTTTTTTCAAAAGTTTCTCCTCTAAAATCAGGTGAAGAGCGATGGGTACTAGTTTATACGATACCATGTGCCACTTGGTCATTTAAGACAGTTGATAGGGTTTTAAGACTTTAGCATAATAATTCAAAGTCTTTTCAACCTCAACCCCCAAAAAGGATTGATTTTGAGCAACACAAAATATAAACTATACACGAAAAAAATTTTCTGATAAAATTAAAATGTAAGAACAATTAGAGTTACCTAACTAAAAATTTGAAGGGATTTGTGAAATTTGTTGACAGCAAATAATGATAATCTAAAGTTGGATTTTTCTTTCCACTTTTTCTATTTATTTTTAAAAACTTCCAAAACTTCATTGAATATAAGCCCATAAAGTAGAAACTGGTGTACATCTGTGCAAATTTGTTTAAAAACACATTAAACTTGTGTTTCAAAGTATTTTACTAATGTCGGTAGGTAAGTACATTAGTACATATATTTGGTGAGGTTCGTGTAAACTTTTCGAAGGTAAAGTATGATAGGCTGACGTGACTGTCATATAAAGTATAACATGTGAAAGTAGGTATCAACATTCAAAAGACAAACTTTTCCAAAGTTTTTTGTTTCCAAACTTTTCGAGTTAAGAGACGAACGTCGGTAATAATGACTAAGCAGCTTTTTTTTTTGTATTACAAAATAAATACTTCAACTTAAAATATTATTTCATGTTGACATAAGCTCTTTTTAAAATTAAGTTTCCTCAGCTTGAAATATCCTTCTTCCTAAAAAAAACCCTTAAGTTTTGCCATACCTACAACAGTAGGTACATTAAACATTTTCAGCTTCTATCGATACTGTTTTAGATACATTTCATTTGAACGATGAATATATACCCACATCCATCAAGGAACGATAAGTCTCATCAATTAATTTCGAAATCCTCTTCGTCAGGATATTTCTACTCCAACGCTATCCTTGAATAATGACATTATTAGGTGTGCTTAAAGGGGTTGAATTTCGTGCTAATGAGAGAAGAGAGGTTCAAGTGATATTTATGGTATGCCAATGATTAGTTCGTAAGTGTACTATACAACCGCATAACGGAGCACGGTAGTAAATTGTGAGGTAATAGAAGCTATTTGGATTGTTTACAAAATGCGAACATTTAAGAAATGTGAAGATAATTTAGAGGGAGATGTTACTTTGAATATTGAATTAAGTGACTGATCTCCACAATTTATTGGTTAGGCACTCCAAACTCGTGCCGTGCGATTCGTTTTAATTTCTCTGTAAACGTTTGGAATACCTATAACCTTTCCTTTCTTTACAGAAGATTTATTTGCTGGAACTAAACATAAAAAAGCTATTCTACAGGAAATTAATTCACAGCTTTGAAAGATTTTAAGTCTGATAATCACAAACTATATGCTGTGGTGACCCCCATCCTTATCAATTATATTTTACCCGAGACTTCGCTAAATTGTTTTGATCACGATAGTACACTCACCTTCATACATATTATTTCAGAAGCCTGTTGATTAGCTTATTAAATTCCGATCTTGACAGCATTGAACAATAGGAAATTATCAACCGTGTGGAATTGAATGCACAAAAAACTCAATTCTGTCCGTCAACCATAAACTACTTTAATCCAATGATTGCATTGGCCTTACGATTGAGTATAATTCTTATATTTGTACAAGTATGGTTGATTTCGCTTCTTTAGAGTAAAATATGGTTGACGAAATATTCTTTAAAACAAACCCTTGTCTCATAAATTATTCAGTATGTCTTGCACTATCGCCTTATATCCTTCACCAATATTCGAGTTTATAAGCACCTAAGAGTATGCAATACCCAATCCGAAGGCTCTCAAACTGTGTTTCAATCACAAGCAAAAAGTTGAAAACAAGATCAATGAAGTCGTTTGAGAAACATGCAGCTAATTGATTTCAATCTTTTTCGTTTGGACAATTTGATTCTAAATTAAAGAATAGCCCCTAAGATATAATGCTTCTCGATGGTGTGTATTTTAAGATCAAGTTTAAAAGTGAAAAAAATGGTCCTACACAATATATGTATATATGGTGTTTTAGTTTTTAATAATTGATCTTAAAATAATCATACTATTTTCGTTGATAAACCAAATTGGATAATTTTACTAGGTATATACCGAATTTAATTCTTATATACTATTTTGCTTGATTTACTTACAGATAACTGTTACTCACAAGAACCAAGTTCCCATGCTAATGGCTCCTCGTTCCGAAAAAGGTCGAGGATTTTTCAACTTATTTTGCAGCTGACTTCCTACCATTAGCAGCAGCACTAGTAGTGGCTCTGTAATAAGTAATAATTATAACTTAAATTGTAATCAATCCACCGTCCAAATATCTGAATAGCTTTAAAAAGAACATGCGTATTTATATTATTGATTTAAAAAAAAACCAAAAACATTTAGTTTTAAATATATATTGTACATTTTTTTATTAAATAGTTATTTATTTCTATTAAAAAAAATTATACAACTAATCCTCTTTTTTTAATAAAAATCTGTAAATATAGCTTTAAAATTAAGGCAAATTTATTATAAGACAACTTATATGTAGAACCTTAGCAATAGAATTAGTTTTAAAATTATTTTGAAAAAGACCAACTTTTTTCATATAACGAAAAACTTACTGAACGATTTTTAACTTTAAGAATATACTTTTAAATAAATTATTATTATCTTGTTATACTCATACAAATTTTCATAAATTATATCAACTCAAAATTATCTAATTATGAAATGAAAATTAAATTTTAAGTAAAGTAGTAGATATATTTATTTATAAAAAAAACTAAAACTATCAATAAAATCACAAAATTGTAAAATATAATATTGTAAAATTAATGAAAAAATATCAAATGGTGAAGCTTTAAAGAAAAGAAAAATGTTTTTAAGACAAAAATAAATACTTTCAAATTATGTATATGAATCTGTAAATAAATTTAAAATTAAAATATTTATTGTTTAGAATATTCTCATTGTTTGTTTGTAAATAATATGAGAAAATAGTGCATTTAAAAATAAAACTAAGCAAGAAAAAAATATTTATTATAAAATAGTGTTATACCTTAAACTACTTATCTTAGTCAAAAAACAAACTCGCAGTCCTTAAATGTTGTTTTTTTTTTTTGAGGTTATTTCGAATTCGTAAACCATATTCCTTATACTAACTTATAACAACCATTTTGTATATATATTTTGTTTTCGTTAATTTATTTGTTTAATAGAATTTAACATTTTTGGTTGTTTCAATCATTGTGTTAGTAAACTTTCTTAAAGAAACCTAATGCATTGCTAAAAACCACGACCTTGTCGAAATTGTTCATAAGAATAGAAACTGTCATGCCCAAAGAGAACACATTCACTTATATTGAATTCCATGAAACCAAAAAACCACTCTCGATTCGATCTTGAGCACTTTTCATTTTTCATGAAGCCAAAAAAAAAAAACAATGTAGATTCGATCTCAGATTGAATCTAGATCGCTTTTTGCGAAAATCTCGCTTCAGAGCCGGATTTACACATACTTTTACACACACACAAATTGACATTCTTTAACGTCATCATATGGAAATTTGTTTTTCTCATTGTGGTTTTGTGTTTTATATGCAAAATATTATTTTATTATTTCTTAAAAGTGGAGCAGCAATTTTTAATTATATTTCAATATCATCCGATAATGGAGAATTTTTTAAAACTGGAAATTTGTTAAAGAAAAACGATAGTCATTCCGTTAAAGACGTTGTTACATATCAATCAAACAAAGAAGTGGACTATCATTTCAGCTGTTCATGACACACACAATGACAAAAACAAAATCAATCTCATTTTATTTTCCATGAAACCAGAAAAATCGTGAAATCTAGATCCAATCTGAGCGCGAATCCGAAAATGTCGTGCAATTCACCATTAGTTTACATTATGAAGTTGTCAATTTGTAGTAAAGTTTATGGAGGCTCCCGTTCCTAGAAAACTTCGGGCTTTTAAGTCTTACCCCTTTTGTTATCTGGCAAATAGTTGGCTGTGATCACTTCTGAAAAATCTCCGATTCCATGGTCTGGTTTGACTGTCTCAAGAATAACATTTGTATCTTCACCAGAATCTGTTTCAAATTCGGTTAGGACAATATTATTTTGTCATTTTTTAAGAACTTAAATTGGCTGACCAAAACTCGAAGTCAAACCTTTACATCTTTCCGTCAAATAATTATTTCTGCATTATGTGCAGTCTAACAAATATGCGCCAAATTGTTGGAATTTGGCATTATTTTGTTCGGTCTTATTCGGTTTAAATAGTCTGATGTAGCCTGTCTGACCTGACACTGATAGGTTCGGTTAGGTAGTAATAAGAAGTGTTGATTTGGTAAAACCACATCACCTCAATCGGATCTCAATTAATTCTTGGTGATCCGCAGGATTAGGCAGAGATTATAGGAAGTTGGTAAGAGGAGTTTCAATGGAATTTTTGGTGTGTGTCTTGCATAAGTCAGATGTGCCGATGCCTATTCTGTTCATATGGGTTCCCATTGAGTTGTGGTCTGTTAGGATTCCAATCTAGGCATTCATTTTTTTTTTTCTTGAAAGATCTGGCCACAGATTCCCCGATACTAAACAAGTGCTTATCCAAAGGACCATATTTCGTTCGCGGATTTATAGAAACTCTCTTAAATTCTATTTTTCTCCTCTTAAAGTGTAAAAGTGTCGAGAAGACTGTTTGGCTTGATTTATTTTATTTGCCACTTCGTTCAACTCTGTACCACAGCAGCAAAGGGTTTTTGGCTATATGCATTAAGAAGTCTTAACTCTTTGCGGCAACAATCCACCAGTTTGAACTTTATTAAGGAGATGGTTTTAATGGCTGCTTGGTTGTCTATGAAAATATCTAAGACTTTTTGCGGCTTCACAAATTTCATAAGCTTCAACTTGGAAGACGCATTGAACGTGGAAGTTGTATTGAGCTGGGTTGGCTGTGAAAAAATACCTGACCCTACCGTATCGGCAGTCTTAGACCCGTCTGTAAACATGGAGACGTGATATTCGATTATAACCTGTTTCTCAACCCAGCTTGCCCTTGTTGAAAAATCTGTCAGTGGCACTGGGTTGAAGTCTATATACGGTTAAATGTTCCCAGTTTAAATGTCTATGTCAGTGAAGTTCATTATGGGGATTAGTGGTAGGAATGTTTCCAAGGCTGGGTTTGTGTAGTTCTGATGGTACTCCTACTCATCACCCTCACTTGTTTGCGGCACTTTGAGTTAGTTGTACCAGTACCATATAAGTTTTTTTTTTTGTTTATATTGTTTATATGTAGTTATAAGTTCCTTATTCAAATGATTTTATTTGATGACACCTTTTCTTTAAATACTTTAATCGAATTGCAAATTCGGATGGTTTGGTATTGTACATAAGATGAATGTTATTTATAAAAAAGTATAAAAACAAAATTTTTAGTTTTATAATCTTATAAAATTAAAAAAAAATAAGCAAAAGTCTTTTTGCTTTGACTAAACACCACAGTAGAAGTTAACATTAACTTATAACGACAAAAAATAAAAACAAGTAAAGTAAAATATTATATTTAAATTAATATATATGAAACATAAATATATGTTTGTAGTCCTATTTTTGTGAAATGCACTTGTATATACAAACGAAAAATTTTAAAACATAATTTACTGCGTAAAATTTTAGGAATTCATTTTATTTATATATTTAAGGCTGTACAAAATATTTTTCTTATAAATTTCGATCGGTATTTTTTGTAGACAAACGAAATGTTTTTGATGCAATGTTTTAAAGTTATAAAAACAATAGATTTGGTTTATTAGCTTTTAATGAATCTAAAATTCAAAAATTGTTTCCCATCTTGAGAAGTAAAAGTATAGATTTCATTTGAGCGGAAACAAAATGAAGAACTTACTGTCCACATAACACTTTATTCTAATTTTTCAAAGATTTAAATATTTTACTAAATAATATCCAACGGAAGAGGATTTAGAATATACCATACCACTTGAAACTCCACGAAAGCGAAAATTTTACCAATTTTGACAAATAAAAATAAATTTGTTGTCTCCCACTTTTTTATATTTAGAATTTCTCCCATTTTTTTTGTGGCAATTTTCTAATATTTAGTTTTTAAATTATTGTCGGTCTTGTTGGAAAATTAACGATTATAGATAATTTGTCAATATGAAAAAGTTACATAAATACGCCTTAAAAAAAAGTCTCGTATGTCTCTGACGGTACCTACATCCTAAATGGCTGGACCAATTTTCTTCAAACTTCGTGATTCTTTTGATTGGAATGCAGTTTTTAGAATAACTTTACAACGTTAACTTTAAATCTAAATCACATCAGGGGTTTTCAAAAATAAATTAAACGATTTCAATCAAATATTCAATATACAAGAAGTCTTTCTTTCATGATTGAATTACCATTGCTTCTCAAAATTGTACCTGTACTATTTGTTTTCTCTTATTGTATAATAGTCAAAATTAGCTAAATTATTTTATGTGGAATATTTCTGCATTGTTTTAGTCTATCACCAATATAATAGGACTTCGGCAAAAATTGAATAACTATACGTATTTCTGAAATCGAACAGTTTTTCAGCATGCTTGTGCTTGAAGTCCTATTTTTTTTTAAATCCTCAAAAAAACACGCATATTGCTTACGCATTTTTGCTTCGCTGCAATGCAATTAAAATTTATAAATATACTTAAGTTATAAAATTAAAATTATTCATATTAAACGAAATTCAATAAAAAAAAACTAATAAAAACGGCGATAAAAAGAATAGGGGATAGACGCCTTTAAGCTAGCCTTGCTGTCTTATTATACGGAATGCGCCAAAAGTTGGTTCCTTGGATGGCTTTGGCTTTAATTTTACAGGCGAGCAGATATTTCCAACGGGTTGGTGAGTTTTTCCTCAAAGACACAATCCCCATAGTGAAATCCCCAGAATCAAAATCCTCAAAGAGAGAATCCCCAGGCGAAAATTGCGCGCGCGATTTAATCGCACGATTCACTACTTAAACATATTTGGTTTGGAGATATTTGGTTTAATTTATATTGCATGAAATGTAATCCAAAGAGTAAATATAAAATTCCTTATAATGTTTGCAATGTTAATTTAAATTAAAATACATTTTCAAAATTAGTATACATACTAATATAAGAAAACAAATAGTCATGAACGTAATATGTTACAATAATGCATCAAAAATAAGGTGTTTCTCTTAAATGAAAAGAAAAAGTTCAAAAAAAAAGTTTCTCTTAGTAGGTACCTAATTCGTAATGTTTCAATATGAACACAAAATAAAAAAAAAATCTCAGGACACGTAATGTTTCAATATGAACACAAAATAAAAAAAAAATCTCAGGACACTGGGGATTTTGAGATTTCGTAAAATCAATAAAACTTGACGTGTTGATTGCATTTTATAACTATCTAATAACCGTATTTGAAATCCTAATTTTTCTGGAAATTTCACGATCAGAAATGCAAAAATCTTTGAATGCAGTGGTTTGAAAACATTAAGGTTGTCTTCAAATTGGTTTGTCAGATCATAATAAAAAGTGTTGCCTAGTATGCAGTCGATTCGGTGCAATAAATTAAGTATGTCAAATTGAGGATTTCCTATGGGGACTTCTGCCACTGTATCTAGTTTGATAAGAAGTTTGCCAGCATTTAAGGCTGTAGGTACAAATACATTTATGCCAGACAGACAGAATTCACAAGGTATCTTCCCTTAATGCATTAATATGTCTGATGTAAATTTTCATTAGTTGTTCAATTTTTACTTTTTTTTATTCCAAGGGCCGTTTAAGCCAAATGTCCGTATGTCAACATTTTCAAGTAAAAAGCCTGTAGTTGTTTACGAACTAAAATGCCAAAATATCAAGCTAAGCTCAAATTTGAAATGAAATGCTTTCCCCGCTTACCTATATCACATAACTTTAATTAATTTATCATACATTGAAAAATAGTGAACTTAAGTGCTTTAAATTAGGTCGTCCGATTTTGTATATTTAGAATGCTTTGCTTAAATTTATATCGTATACAAAATAAACATAGTAAATAAAATAGGTAAAATTAAAATGTAAATATGATTTTAAGAAATATAAATACCTAACAATTTTACTAAATTTCCAATTTACACAAAATTACCTTATAAATAACTTTTAAATTTAAAAAAGAGTAACAATATTTTTATTAACTATTAAGCTAATAAATAAGTAAAATATTTGAAATAAGTGATTTGTATAATATTAAATAAACTCAATATAAACAAAATGTCAAATAACCAACTATTAAATTAACTATTTTCTTAAATCAATAACTAACATTGATAAACATGGATATGATGTAATGTTAAAAATAATGGCTTTTGGTGTGCATGTATGATAATTATTTTTTTTATAGTTTATAAATAACGATTTCTTAAGTAAGTTGTGCTTTGTTATGTTTTCCAATATTAATATAGAAAAGAAAAATATTAATTAAAGAATATTCCATTTAATTAGACGAAATATATTTTAAGCGTAAAGAATTTTTCTAACGTCTTTCCTTTAAACTAAATTTTAACAACCACTGAATATCAGGTTGGTACATAATTGTAGAATGCAGATATAAGTTATAACTAACATGGTTTTTCAGTTGGCGAGGGTAGATTTAAGCAGCCATGTTGTTGAAACAAACAATGCAAAAGAAAAAAACAATCGATGTGATTAAGTAATGCAAAAAGATTATAAAAATTGACTCCTTAAGTGGGCAATAATTAACGTTCATTCACTGAACGTGCCAAAGAACATAATGTAGGTATACGGTATAGGTAACTAAAATAGTATCGTTGAGTCCCAAATGATCTCGGAAAACTAGAACCCAATAAGGAAGTCCCATAAACATTTTTTTTTACTCTCTGCTTAAATTCTAATATGTTAGTACGTACCAACCACAATATTGGAAGGGAAGTGTCAAATTGTAAAAAGGCTAACCATAATAATTGACGAATGGGTACGTACGTTGCCTTACGAAACAGTGGAAATACATGTGAATTGTATACGAAACTTTTTGATAAGTTTCGGCAAGTTTCGTTTACTTGTGTTTCCGTACGTAATGTACGTTTTGAGTGGTACATTATACGTACAAAAATCTGACATTCCTTTTTTTTCTAAAGGGTATTCTTCTTCTTTCTTTCTTCTTATTTTTAAAGGCTGTTATGGGCAACTGATGTAGGTACTTAACACATCGGAAGTAAACTTTTCGTTCGGTTTGAAACTTGTTTAGTAATTTCTATCGTTTTCTATAAAAATATAATGTAGATAACGCTGCTGCCTCCGTTTATTACATAAGTTATAAAAAATGTCTTTTGGCGCACCAGAGGGCAGCACAGGCAAACGACATCATGGTAGTACAATTAATTCGGTGTTATTTTATTCCCTGCAAAAGGCTGTAGTCTTGCCACTACTTATAGCACATTTAAACTTTTGCAGTATAATTGGGGATAAGAGGAAAATCCAGTGACACTACAGTGGTAAAGTTTTGTTTTAATACTTATTTTTTGACAAATAGTTATGTTATGTTATGTTAGGTTAAAGTGGCTGTCAGCTAGAAAGGGGTATATTCTGACACACTTAGCCAAAAAGGGAAACGTTGTGATACAACAATGTTTGGGATAAAATCCAGAGTACCAGATAATTAAGTAGTTCATCAATGTCATTTAAGAAGAATCATCCAGAAAATACTAGCATAGCAACGCATGTAAATATATATGTATGTAGGTGTAGAAGATGGACAATATTGTCGCTTTTGAAAAGTCAACCTATGAGACCCCTTCTTTCCAAGGTCATGATAACGCTAACAAATCGTCAGCTCAAGAAATATCTCGAAGATCGGGCACTTTTAAATGACCGACAGTACTTCTTTCACAGAAAACGTTCCACTGATGGCATATCTCACCGAACAGTGGAACAAATCTTTGAATCGGTTTGCCGAAAGCAAGATTATTGCGCTTGATATTTCAAAGGCTTTTGATAGAATTAAGCATGAAGCTCTTTTATCGAAAATGCGTGCATTTGGTATCGATGATACTCTTATTCGTTGGATTAGAAGCTATCTTCTGGACCGTTCAATACAAGTTGTATTAGACGGTTTCAAGTCTGATCTCCACAAAATAAATGCTGGTGTGCCCCAGGGCTCCGTTCTATCTCCGACTCTCTTTCTCATTTTTATAAATGATCTCTTGTCTGTGACTTCTAATCCATTAAATTGTTTTGCTGACGACTCAACCCTCAGCGTTTCGTATAAGTTTGATAATTCATGGCCTTCGTATGATAAGCTCGTTAAACTCCGATTTAAACAGCATTGTGAATTGGGGTACTAGAAATCGTGTGGAGTTTAATGCGTCGAAAACTCAATGCTATCTTTTGTCGTTAAGCTAAACATCCCTATGCCATTATCCATGAATGGTACTTGCATCGAGGAGGCCGAAAAGCTATCACTACTCGGCATGTGTATCAGTGACAACCTTCGTTGGAATGATCAATACTTGCAATCGCCAAGGATGCTGCAAGATGCTTAGGCTTTCTTAATAGATGCAAGAAGTTTTTCACCCCTTCTGATCTGGCTTCAATTTACAAAGTGTTTATACGCCCGAAACTTGAGTATAACTCCCATCTCTGGGCAGGTGCTTCTCAAACTTTTTTACACCTGCTCGACAGAGTTCAGAAAACAGCGCTTAAATTGATAGGAGAGAGAAGCATTATGGAAACATTTCCATTCCTTGAACTTCGTCGAAATGTTTCATGTATTTCCTTATTTTATAGGTTCTTTTACAAAAAATACTCACTCGAGGTAGCCAGCTGCGTTGCACCCCTTAAACATTTCCCCCGTAACACTCGTCTTGCTATAGAAACGCTCATCAGTTTACACTCGAGCCCAATTTTGGACGTATCGTGAAATATAGAGATTCTGTCTTTAGCCGTACAACACGAATGTGGAATGAAATGCCTGGCACTGTTTTCCCTTGCAATTTTGATCTTCAAACATTCAAGACCAATGTTCATCGACACCTCCTTTCCGTTCCTCCCTAATTTCCTATCGCTCGCGCTGTGACTAATCATTAAAAGTGCTATAACAAACCCCTTGAGAGCGTGTGCCGTTTAAAAAAAAAACGAGACAGTTATGACACCTATAATGGAGCAAATGCTAATGTATCAAATCCAGGTTTAGACAAATCTGTTTTACCACTTACAAATAATATTTGACCTTTCAAAGTATAATTTTGCTTTAGCAAAAGTGTCCTTCCTTAAAACCTGCTAGCCAAGCCAAGCCATCTATTCTGCATGCAACACGTTACAATAGCTTCGAAGACGGAAGGAGCGACTGAGATTTATTCTGTTAGAGTAAGCCCCACCTCCCCCCAACCCCGTTATTTATTTTTAAATCATCAGTGAAAAACTGGATTAGTTCGTCTTCCGGGCATAATTCCCAGAATGTTCTAATTTAAATTATTTGTCAAAATGTAAGTACTACATAAGAACAAGTTGTCGTTGTGTCATAGCATAGGTAGTCCTCCAAAACACCACCTATTAACCGTCTTATAACTGTTGTATAGCCAATGGACTAAGCGCAGATGACAGCGTTTCTAACAGTGATATAAGCTTGTCTCATTGAAGCGCTACTTAAAATGGTTTGCGGGGATAAGCATTTATGGGATATTTTGTATTTGCGTAGAGATGAGTATGAATTTTTCGTGGATACAGAAACATTCTTACGGTTCCCTCAAAAATGTTGATTTACTGCTTCACATGTTGTGTTTGTTCCGACCTAGTCTGCTAGCGAGCATACCAGGTCAACTAGTCAACCATTAAATTCCGTCGTATCTTTTACGGTAACAATACATCAATTATTCTGATCGATCTGGCAGATAGTCAGTATAGTTAGTTCAGTATATCAAAGAAAAAGGACAGAGTGAACGCTCATTTTATTATAAGCAAGGTATGCTTATAATAAAATGTCGGAAACTTTTTTTGATGGCGACTCAAAGACGTACCTGGGTAACACTGTCCATCCATAGGTAAATTATTTTGTTTGTGTTTGCTGAACTTCTCTTTTTATAGCCATCACCATTCACCACTTCACCAGCTTCAGCAACAGGCAACAGGCAACACCATAAGGCAAACATATAGCAAGTTCCATCTTTAAGATTACCTATGTACTTCATAAGGCTCTCTTCTGCGCTCTTTTTTCTTCTCAGGCTTGCACCTTGCATCTTGCAACTTGCAGGACGCTTCAAGGAAAAAGATTTTAACAATGATGATCACGATCGTGAGCCTGCAAGGGGTTGCGGCTTTATTGTATTGTATTTCTTCTTATTTTAGCTGCTTGCTTGAACGAACAGTGTCATGTGTATGTAATACCCTTTATTGTTGTATGTATACCCACATGTATGTATATAAAAGCATTGTGAAATTTTTAAGTGTGGGTGATCCAAATTTATTATTTTGAATTGAAGATTTAACATCCTTTTTTCCTTGCTAGTGGTAAGTTGAGCAGGTGAAAATAATTATTTATTGAGGAATAATATTTCTTGTCGTTGAACTAAATACATACCTATAAGTATGTAGGTACCTTCCTACCTACATTTATATAATATATACTTATGAAGGTACATTTATGTAGTTTAAACTTTGAAAATTATCAAAGCTTGGAAGATCTTTTTCGGATGTATTGTAGGTATATTTATGATATTAGGTTCCTACCTACCTAAATATGGAATTTGATACGAGTAGGCAAAGGCAACCAAAAACGAAGACAAAACAAAGAAACAGAGAGGTGGAAATATTTTATTTGTTCTAGATACGAGCATGTGTTCAAATTAATTATTATAAAAATTGGGTATAAAACTCGGAGGAGATTTGGACAGTAGGTACCATTGTGTATGAGTAAGAAGATGTAGATCTAGATAAGTATCTATATACCCTGTTAGTTCTGTTTGATTGAGTTTAATAGGTACATTATTTACTTAATATCATCATTATTGTTGCTTGTGATATAGGTACTTAAAGTAGGTACAACAAATTATAGACACAACATTAGATTTATATTGAATTATTTTAAAAAAGTTTTTAGGGGAATCATGTTTACATTAAAGAGAAAAATCATGTTTCTATTACATTTAATAACTTTCTTCCAAAATTTAAAAAGTAAGTAGGTAAGTGTAGGAAAAATTAAAAAGCAGTGAATAGAATTTGCGTGTACGAAATACCTACCTACCTATTTATTTTAAATTTCGCCCTTTTTCAGCAAAAAATCGCATTCATTTTGGACTTACACAAAACTGAATCTAGTTTTTTTCTTTTTAATTCCGGCTATTTCTGTAACTACTTTTATTTTTCTCTCTCAACTTCAAAAACATTGCGAATTTTTTTGTGATAGACCCTTTTTGTATCGAGAGTCAGGAAGGGACCCTTGTGGCGACACCATTTGGAATTGTTTAAGTGTTAAAACACTGCTCTGTGCCGTTTAAAGTACCTACTAAAAGTTCATACAGGCGCAAAATCTGTTCTATAACCTGTCACCCATACGTATTAGGAAAATTTGCTATTTTCTTATTTTTCTTCTTACTTGGTGGCAAAAACGGCTTGATGGATTTTGCTCAAATTTCATATAGGTATGGTATGGCTCTATGCAATAGCTCCTAACGTATTAATTCCTAATGAAATAAGTCCTAATGAAGAAATTCCTAACAATGAGTGCAATAATTGCTAACACGAATAAATGAAATAAGTCCTAAGTGGGGATGTAATATCTCCTAATTTAAAAATGAAATAAAACCTAACGTTAGGATTTAATTCATAATGAATTAATTCCTAAAAAAAAAGGTGAAAGAATTCCTAATACAATATTTGTGTTAATGTATGTTAGCATAGTTGAGTAACATTTCCTTGACTTCTTGTTTAGAAGGATAAATAAAAAAGGAAATACCTATATAGAAATGAAAAACATGATTAAAAAATATAACTTCTCGGGAGTCCGCGGGGGGGGGGGCGTCGCGCCGCGTGGTGGCGCGTTCTTCGCGTCCGTCGCGCCCGCCGCACCCGCCGCGTAACATTTCCTTGACTTCTTGTTTAGAAGGATAAATAAAAAAGGAAATACCTATATAGAAATGAAAAACATGATTAAAAAATATAACTTCTCGGGAGTCCGCGGGGGGGGGGGCGTCGCGCCGCGTGGTGGCGCGTTCTTCGCGTCCGTCGCGCCCGCCGCACCCGCCGCGCGCGGCGTTGCCCATGCATTGGTAAAGACATTAATAAAACTGACTTAACTTGGCCAATAACTTATGTATCTTAAGAATTTCCAAAAGAGTGCATTGCAATTTTTCAGATCAAAATTTTCTTAACGATGCTCCCGAATCGCGAGACACGACTCAGTTTAAAAAAAAAAGGTAAGTCCTTGTACCTATATTTTCCCAAAAATGGTGTTAACGATTTTGTTCAAACTTTGTATGCGACATATACTGGGAGGTCTTCCAAGAAAACTGAATTTTCGAATTTTGTAAAAGAATACACGTTTGAATAGTCTTAATAAATTGGCCATAAGTTGACAAGAAAATCACATGTGGAAGAACTTAGTATAAGACTGTTTTCCATGGGCGGTTGAACTTTTGTATTTGTATGCTTGTGAAAATGTGGCCACATAGAGCGAGTCGTACAGTTCCAGCAAGCCAAAGTGTTAAGTTTTTTTTTTAACCTTTGGTTGCTCTGATATCGCCCTGAAGTAGATTGTCGGTTGTAAAGTACTAGATCCAAAACGTTCCAAATGTTTGTTGTCTCTTGGTAGATCTCACCTTAGCTCCTTAATCGGTGTCATAACTGGACACTGTCTTATAGGCAGAAATGCTATTAGACTCGGTGTCTTCTCGAACGACTTCGGCAGAAGTTGCATGGACGAAGAAGAAGAAGAGACCATAAGGGGCCAGTTATAGCGATACGGAAAACCAAAACGAAAAAAATTTCAGATGGAAAATTTGGTATATTATAATCAGATTTAAAACACAAATGCTACACTGATCGATGGCAACCAACTCAGAGAATTTATTTTGCAAATAAAAATTTTAATTGAACTTGTACTTTTTGTTAAAAATGTATTTATTCATTTTTCTGTTACGCGTATAAAAGAAAAATTATAAATTACATTTTTTAACAAAAAGTATTTGTTCAATTAAAATTATTATGAACAAAAAACATTCTCTGCATTGATTGCCATCGATCACTGTAGGTTTGTCTTAAGAATCGAATCAGAACATACAAAATTTTCCATTTGAAAATTTTTTCGGTTTGGTTTTCCGTATCGCTATAACTGGCCCCTAACTCATCTTCTTTGTTCATGCCCTGCTCTCTCACAAAGACGAAAATTACATTTGGGAGAATTCTTCTTCAACGATATTAATGATCTCTAACTCAAACAGACATACACTGTCTCCATCGCTTTATTAAAAGTTCCAAATGGTTTTAAAATAAGTGAGGTAGTGCCTTACTTTATATGTGGTATCACAATGGACCTAGTATCTGGTCTAAGTGTGTCAGTCGTTTACTGACAGCCACCTTAACCTAATCTAACCTAACCTAGACAAGTCTTGTGGTTGTCAAGGAAACCTGGGTAGACCCTTGGGTAAAGTTCAAAGAATAGAGCTTATGTGAAATAATGTTTTGGTTTATTGAACTCGGTACAAAATTTAGGTAGGTATCCTGAAGCTATGTTGATAAATTATTCTATCAATTAATTTGGATATATTTTTGTATCCCGTTTCGATCTACTCTTGTTAAATATTGACACCCCTATTGATTTTATTATATAAATATTGTTTTAATAATTGATATTTTTTGTTACAAGATGCATAGTAGGTAGTTGTTGTTTTCATATAAAATGGAATTTTTGTATTTTGGCAATAGCAATACGGTTGTCAAATACAAAATAGTTTTGAATTGCTTCACTTTGTAAGGAGGGAACGTTTACTTTTACATTTTAATCTGATACTAGAAAACAAAATTTCATGTGGAACACTACGATATAGGTACATTATAGTCCTGTGAAAAAGTTATTAAAAGAAAGTAGTATTCTAATTAAGATTTGATTCTTAGGTGTGGATCAAGCGTTAACAATGTTTTTATTTTAAGTAAAACTAATTTATCTGAATCAACATATACCTACTTTGAAAAAAAATATCTATCTATTCAAAAGATTTTGATCACATCACAAAGAAATTATGGTTTTAAAGGAAGTTCGAACTGTATCCCAAACTTTTTACGAGACCTCTTGGTAAGAAAATTATATACCTACATATTATTTAAATCAAATTTCTAAGCGTTATATAGCTACCCTCTTGAAGATATTTTTTTTTTTTGATAAAGAAAAAAATTTTAAAGACATTATTAATAAGTACCTAATCAACTTTGAATTGATTAAAGTTATATTATCGTGTACCTTTCTACTTTTGAAAGAAAATATTTTAAAAATACACAGCTACCTAAGATTTTTACTTGCGATTATAAGTACATACTATAAGGCAAGTTATGGATTCGTGCAGAAAAAAAATTTTAGATAACAATCACACATGACATTACGATGATGGAGAAGTCGAAAAAAGTGGGTCTGGAAATTCCGTCCGTCTGTCTGTCTGTATGTCTGTTCGCGCCTGTGGAGGCTGAACGGGTGGACCGATTTGCTTCAAATTTGGTATTTAGGATTTATTTGGACGTCCCTCGGAAAAATTTTTTTATTTTTGCTCTAGGTCCAAAAATAACGGCACCTGCCATACAATCTTGAAGAAAAAAATTGATTTTCTCAAAAACGGCTCTAACGATTTTAATAAAACTTTCAGAATAATATTTTTGCAAGAATATCTATCTTTTTGGTTTTTTCAAAATTTGTCTAATAACGGCACCTCTCATAGAACCAGTATTTTCAAATCAAATTTTCTCGTAAACTATACATTCGATTTCAATAAAATTTTGGCCAAAGGAAGTCATTCATAATTTTATTAATATGGCATTTCAAAATTTTCCAAAATTTTTTTTTTGATTTTTTATAATTTTTTCAAAAAAATTTTTGGTTTTCGAAATATGTTGGAAACGGGTACATTGATTTTATTTTAAGTAATTTTTCAAATGTAAACTACAGATTGCCATATATTTGCATACTCAAATAAATTTCAAAATATTTTTTGAAAAAGTTTTTCAAAAATAACCTTTTAAAAAAAAACTGGTCCAACGATTTTCAATATTTTTTTTTCTAGATTGACGTATAGCTTTGAAATTTTATTGCATACTTAGTTTTTCCGAGAAAACTCTTAAACTAATTTAAAAAATAAAAGAATTTTCGAAATTATTTAATTTTTTTTTTAATATCCATATATGCAGCCACTACGCAATTGCTTATCATAAGAGCAAGTTCGTGCGACCCAGTCGTGAATTTTATTTATTCTCAAATAGTTGTAAGGTTGAGATGAGATTCGTCTTAACTTCTCTAGTGTTTTTGTTTTCATAAAAAAAAGGATATTGGTGCAAGTTTAGTCAAAATTAATGTAGGTAACAAATTCCAAATTGCTTGCTTCTCAATCTAATCACAAAATTAAAAACTAATTATGTTTAAAAATGTATACAGTACATTGTACATCTATTATTCGCTGTGATGCTGTGATCGATAGAATTATTAGCATTTTGCTGGACACACACTCGTAATATGTAATTAAAAAACGCTCTGGCCTGTTATAGCGAAATAGTTGCAAGAAGTGAGGGTGTACTATAAGCTTATCGGATGTTTTTGGAGTAATTGTAGGTACCCGTTCATAGTTTAGGTGACACATTTTCTTAATTTGTTGCCAGGATTTTTTTTAGATTAAGTGTTTTTTATAAGTTGCAAAAATTTGTATATACAATTTGTCTTAAAATTAAGCTTATTACTATTTTACAAAATGATTCCGGCACAAATCGTTTTCTTAAGTCTATTATATAATATATTTTTTACAAAATGTATAATGCTTGCCGCCTTAATATATTACATGTTAAAATAATTAATTTTTATATTCTATAAAAATATAAGTGGATGATTTATAAGTATTTTTTTTTTAAAGAGTTATAAGGGGATTATCCATTAGGATAATGTCCACTGTCAGACTTGTCGTAGAATGGTCTTCCTTCGTTGTAAATAATGTTTCTGTAGCGGTCGTCCGTGATGGCTCTCACGCTGAGGTATCTGTCGTGGGGTTCGATGAGTCCTTGTAGAAGTTGCTGTACCTCCGGATTTGGGTGTCCTTCCAGGTTTCCTAGAAACCGGCTGGATAGCTGGATCATGTGGTTGTCAATGGGGATAATTGCTGATTTTCATACAGCATCTTATTCGGCCAATACTTCGTTGTTGTGGGGTTCCGGTATAATCCTGTGCAGACTCGCAGAACTTTCCTCTCAAATTTGTTTGATTTTTTTCATCGCTGTTGGTGAAATGATGAACCAAATTGGACAAGCATATGTATGTCAGTACTATGGGCGGATGAGCAGCTTGTACATCAACAATTTGGTTTTTGTGATCAATCCATTTTGATTCCTTATAAGCGGGTGCACCAGGTGAAACGAAAAGTTGGCTCTCCTCACCATGGCTTCAGCGTGCTTGTTGAATTTGAATTTGTTTGAAAAGTTTACTCCAAGATATTTTGTAGAGTCGTTTGCTTCCACTAATTTGTTGACAGGACTAGGCTAGGTACGTTATATTCCTATCCTCCAAAAACGCATGTTATTATGCAAAAGCAGAAATTTCTCTTACTATGTACATATGTATATATACTAACTACTCTATTGAATAGGGAAATAAAATAAAGTGCACGACTTGGTCGGGCGAACTTGCTCTAATGTGTGACAGGTGAAGGTGACAGCGGTCTTATGGTTTGAGATTTTTGAAAAAAAGCAGGGACAAAATGATATGAAACTTTATTGATCACTTAATAATCACTAAAACGTATAGTGGAAAAAATAATAAAGTAAGCCATCTGATTTCGTTTACTGTTAAGAGTTTGAAGAAATTTTTTTTTTCAAAATCATTCGACCAGTTTTTTTAAACCGTTTTTGGAAAAAAACAAAAAAAAAATTTAAAACTTTTTTAAAAAACTTAAAGAAACTTTTTTTTAAATTTAAGAATTTATATTATATTTCGTTTTTAAAAGGGCTTCTACATTAAAAATTTCATCAAAATTCATAAAGTGTATGAATATCTCGTAGGTATTTTGCCTATGATTTTTCGGCCAGTATTTTTGTACTGTTTTAAGTATTTTAGAGTTATGTTATATTCTTTACTGAGTTCAGTAGTTTTTCAAACCTTTCTTGTAAAATTTTGTGTGTAGGTAGGTACAAAATTCGCACTTAAAATTTGTATTTGATACCTACCTACTATTTTTTTTTTTTTTTTTTTCATTTTTGAATCCTTAACCTACATTGTACTTTGAAAACGATATTTATGTCTAAAGAATTATTTGCTCGGACCCGTCAGTAGGAAGGAACAATGCAATTATGCTATGTACGAGTACCTACACTTCCATTTGAAATCAAGTTATTACAAAATTCGAAACCCATTTTTTGGTAGGGGTAAAAGCATTCTCTTAATGGCTTTTCATCAATGTGTCTTTAAAAACTATAATTTAATTTAAAAAAAAATATTTTACAAACTTGAAGCTTCACATTTGGAATCTACATATATTTATGTATACCTACATACGTGCATTTCTACAAAAAAATTCACCAATTTTGTCTTATCACTAATCGTTTTTTAGGAAAATTTGGTTAGTAGGTAGGTAGTTATTTAAAGTTAATTTTGAGGTAGGTATGCGATAGCAAAAACTATTTTAAAATTTAAACGACTAGGTAGGTAGGTAGGTACCCCGAAAATATATTTTCTTTTTTATTTAGCTAAGCTATACCTATAGCATCGAACGGTCATTCAAAAAAAAATCAAGATGTTTCGAAAACCATGTTAAATTTGTTTATAAGTAAGTAGGTATGTAGGTACCTACATTTTTCATCGTGTGAGGGGTTTTGAAAAATTACTTTTAAGCGTTTAAAAACTAAAAAGTATCCCAAAATATACCTATACACCTACCTAACTTTAATTATTACAACAGTTGGGCTCATCAGTCAGATGTTGATGTACTCTTATAAGACGCTAAATTTTGGTCCATGATTACCGACACCTTAGAACTTATTTACTAAAACTTTTAAATTGAATTTACTTAAAAAAAGTCCACTAAAAATAAACAAAAATAATAATGTATGTAGGTACCTACCTACCTACATAAATTAGGTACCTATTCATTATTAACGTTTTTCTTCTTCTTTAATATGTAGGTACCTACCTATACCTACTAAGGTACATTCCTACTTAAGGTTGTTTCCAAGGTCGTTTCCATAGACTTCTTTCTACCTTTTATTATAGGTTAGGTACCTAGGTACCTACTACCAAGCTAGGACTTAAACTAAAAATAAATTGCCCTTTTGGGACACCCTGTATCTTAATCGAATTAACGTTCCATGAATTAATCTTTGATGCACATGCCCCAGTCTCAAAAGAAAATTTGCATGTTGGTAAGTAGGTAGGTAAGGTAGGATCAGATTTAAATGTGTGTTAACCTTGAAAACACTTCATGAAAGATAAAACCCCACGAACATCTTAAGTAGGTAGGTCTAGGTATGTGTGTACAGCATAAGGGACCTACCACCCTATAATTTAAAAGCGTTTCTGTTTGTTCTCCCACAACCGTTAGAAAGCATTCTAAAAAGGTAAATAAGCAAGTCCAATCTAGACTACCTATCTAAAGAATCATGACTGATTTATATCGTCTCCTTCATTATCGTTCTCCGCCAGAGTCGCAAATCGGCAGGTAGGCATTAGATATACCTACCTATACCTATAAATACCTACAACCAAATGCGAGCTTCAAAATCAAAAACTGTTTACCCATCGAACAGGGGTAAACTGTACCTATACCTACCTATCCGAGATTAAAGAGTTAAGGAGAGTTTGTCCAGCTCAAGACCATCAAACAATACCTACTTAATGCTTGATACCTATACCTATAATAGGTAGGTACCTACCTACCTTAGTAAAGTTGTAGTTTGGATTCTTGATTTAATAATAATTCTAAGATTTTAGGTAGGTATATTTAGTCACTAGGTAGATAGGTACCTACATACCTACCTACCTAGTTACTTACTTTTCTCCAATTCGAGAATCCAAATCGTAGAGGTAACTTAAATTCAGAGATTACTGATATGAATTGTCTATTTACGTATCAGTAACGGATAACAGTGCACTTTGAGCAGCATTATTTCCTCCCCTTTGGAAATTCAGATCAAACAGAAGTGCGCAATTACTTCCACCTAACATTCCATTTGACTATAATGTTATATACTGAACCCTTTATGGTACTACGCAGTATCTTTGATTTCCAAAGTTGTTCTTAAGAAAAAAAAAAAGACTGTTGAGTATCACAAATACCGCTGACAAGGGGTTCCCATTCCCATATTGTATCTGATTTCCCAAATTATTGTCTTCCTCCCTTAAAGAATATTCACTATTCATAAATATAATAGAAGTGCGCATGGACTTCCATTTACAATCCCCATCATACCTATTCTATTCATCATAAACCCTTGCTACGCGGGCTACGCAGTATCTTGTATCTTGAAAGTTGTTCTTCTTACGTAAGAGGCTGTACCTGTAAACAAAGGGCATAAATATTCCTCGTGTTGAATTGCTATTCCCATTCCCATACTGTATCTCCTTTCTCACCCAACAAAAAAAAAAACAAAAAAAATAAAACTAGATCATCTCTTTTGTGTTGTATTTCCTGCCTTAATCTATACCGTTGACCACTTGGTCCTTAGTTCAATAGAACAGGAACAGGTATAGGCATCGATACAAATGTAACGTAAATTCTGCGAACCGCGAACCGCGAAACGAGTCCATCATGTTTGTCATCCCTTCTATGATGATGGGAATGGGAATGAGAATTGGGAAAACATAATAACCAAAGAACCCGCCATAATTTAGGTATTTGATAGAAGAAGAATTAAAAAAAAACATGTTTTCAATAGATCCAGATTTTTATACCCAGAACAAGAACCAGATCCAGAACTACCAGCTACGCACAATCAACTTGTAGGTAGGTACTACCTACCTAGTATAGGTATTTATAAGAAAAGTTTAAGATTACATTTAATTTGGCGAAATAAGAACCCTTCAAATTATTGTTCCTTAATCACGTGAACAATAGAAACAACCAGTTTGGCAACATAATTCGCAAAATATCTGTTCATTTCGAACGAACCCTTTCTACGCACCTGGGTACCTATACACTATACCTACCGCTACAACTCTACCATCAGGCCATCAACTACCATGCTACCATCTACCAAATACGTAGTTCCCAGTTCCCATTCCCATTATAAAACCAACAACAGGTATGTTGTTTGTGGGGATGTGGATGTGTGTGTGTTTTGTTCTTCAAATTATTCAATGTTCTCATTCTCATCCCTTCAAATTGCGCGCCATTCATTTGCAAATTACTTGGCTTTCGCCAAACAAAGGACAAAGGATAAGATAAATCCTTCTCTCCCTTTGAAAGGAAAATTGCGATATGCTTTTATTCTAAAATTTGCATTTCCTTTGCAAAACCTAAAACCATTGCAAAAAGAAGAACACAAAAACCAGTTCCTTGAAAAGAAAAAATAATGTCAGCTTCGTCTTGGCTTCGGCTCGGCTCAGTCTTCAGTCCAGAAGAAATACACAAGAGACATGAGATTCTTATTGAATACAAGATACTTTATTCCTTCATCAACCAAACCAACCAACAATCATACCATCTGCTTCCAATTCCAAGATCGGAAGAATAACAAAAAAAAAAAAAAAAAAAAACCTTAATCCTACTTAAATACAGGTAGGTAGGTATACCTATATGTAACCGTATACCCTTATATATCTAATCCTCGTTAACGATTTGCCCAATCATCTCTTTATATTCGCTCTTTAAGTTTTGCAACTCAGCTGTTCCTCGATACATCTGCTCTCGGATGAAACTGCGTTGGACTTTTACTTGTTCCACATCATTTCGGTACATTGCGTTTTGTTGTAAGAGTTCCTGAGAAGCAAGAAGAAAAAGAAAAAAAAAAAAAAAAAAAAAAAGCATTAAGGATCTTATAATTATACCAAGCAAGCACTTACCTCAAGCTTAGCATTCTGAAAGTCAACTTGCTTTTGTAGGAACTTTCTTTGTGCGTCGAGCTTTTGCACGCGGATAGGTAGCGTCTGCTCTTCCACAGTCTTGCCAGTTGGGCGCCTAAATATGATTCATGAACAGAACACATTTTCCAAGAAGTCGATTATGCTTACCAGTTTGGATCTTTGCGATCTTTAAACTTGTCCTTCATCAATTCCAAAGTTGCAATGTTCACACCAATGTTGCAGGTGACCCAACTCTTCTCCATGGAATTCATAACATCTTTATAGAGATTCTCCTTGAAATTTGTCAGAAGAATCTCTTTGTTAAAGGCAACATTGTCGGCCCTAAGAATGTTCACAATGTCCTCTAAATGGTCCAAGCTGCAAGACAAGAAGCAACAGGACAAGATAAACTGTTAGCGTGCATGTTTTTATCAAGCAACAGTTATGTATCTGTGTATGTGTGTAAGTGTATATAGATGATGATGGAGTTCAGTTATAAAACTGATTAAATTTCATTTTTACAGTTGATTAGCGCCATATTTACAGGCCGGGGATTGTGCAATATGAATTGAAATACGAGAACATTTTGCACAAACCACGACCCTAAAATATTAAGCACTTTTTTTTTGTAGACATCTTACAAACTAGCATCACAAAACAAACAAAAAAAATAAACCAAGACTCTTTATGATAATGATGGAATATAACCTCAAATTCTCGACGAGTTCCTTGTAATGCTGCGAGTAGATTTCCTTGGCTTTGTTTGCAATTTCTAGTTTTTCGTCGAATTGTTCATCTTCAGGGCTGCGAGCCTCCATTGCTACCACTATTTGATTGTTAAAAACTTAATAAAAGTTTAAACAAATTAAAGTAGTAACGGTCGGTGTTATTTTAAAATCATACAAACACAAAAGACAAAAGAAATTCAACAAAGAAATAATATAACTGTGCGCAGAATCTAAATTTTATTAAAGAGAGCGAACGAATTGAACGCGAGGAAAGAAAGTTATAAAATGAAATAAACGTCTGCGCGAAATTTCGAATGAAGTAAAAGGAATTGCGAAAAATGCTTCTTTGTGGAATGGCCGCATTCAAAGACCAATTTGGGAATGAAATGAAATGGAATATTATGGTGGTTGAATTCAGATATGAAGATTTTTTTTAGGGTGGGCTTATGGTGAGGTGACACGTTTATTGTTTTTGATATATAGGGGTAAATTTGTGTTCGATGTTATATTTGGATTGTGTACCTACTTTTTTTCTTAAACAAAGCAATACTTAAGAAAATATTTATTTCAATTTTACTTTTTACTTTGGATTTTATTCACTTATGGATAAGAAGGTTGTGCATGACTAAAATTAACTAGCTATTTCAATTTTTTTAAACCTGCATTTTCGAAAAACATAATTCATAGTTTTGATTTAAATAAAATTCGAAACTAATTTCTGAAATATCCTGTATTCTATGCAAAGTTTCAAGGCTTTGAGAGAGTAAGTTATTTAGAAGGCAGAAATAGATTGTACTAAAAATAAAGTATAAGAACCACACAAAATGTCAGCCATTAGCTCTGGTGAAATTTTAGCTTTCTCTTAAAGTAAGTAACTAATATATTTATTTCACCGTTTATAAACAAGATATAAAGAACTTATATTATTCAAAACAAAGATTGAGATACGTTATAAGGGAAATGCGCAATTTGTTGCCTCCGACAACTCGTTCTCTTAATTTGAATAAAGTAGGAGGGATCAATTTATAACATTAGCTTAGGGCATTGTATTTATAACTTATAGTAATTTCATGGAACATTTTATTTTAGTTCTGAATGTCGTCAATGGCGGCACTAGTTGTCTTATCTACTTTACATCAAATGTCTTCTATTGTTTTTTTTGCTTCCCATGGCAGTTTAGACAAAAACCACTAAAATTACTCTACAATCAAAGCTTGTGAACGTCGTCCATAGATGCCGCACAAAACGTTCCGCTTCTTGGGAATACTATAGATTTTAAATACAATGCTTAGGGTCTGTTGTACAATAGTAGTTCGCAGCCTTGGATACAAATTAAAAACCGATATAACATGGTACCTACTTGCATAATCGAAGCTCGTATACGGTTTTTAAAATCGACAAACCAATTTCCACGTGGATTAAATAAATAACAAATCCAAAAACAAGATTCAGTGCCGAACCACTGTTGTACAACTTATAGATTTATTATATATTGCTTGTCGAAATTTTTATAGTTTTTTGTTGTGAGCGGAAAAACTCATGTCGTTCATATAGACAGACTACAGTATGGCTGAAATACAAAATTGGAAAAGATATTTTGCAGCCAAAAGGATGCATGGCGTGTCCTAATTACGGACTGTCACTATTCTTAGCACATGATTTTTAAAAGCCGTTCTATAAAACGTATGCCAAAAAAAGTGTAGCCAATTGATTATTCTTTATCTATATAAATACATTTTACATACAGCTCAACTTCAAGAAGAGTATGTTAACTGCCTGAGCTCAATGGTGTAGCTGCAACAGTAGCACGTAGCACTGTCAAAGTTGAATGTTCGTAGTTCGTATTGCATGACAGCTATGTAAAAATTGCAGATGCAGAACAGAAAGTAGCTGAAGTACAAGTCGACTCGACTCCAACTTCACATGCTGGGCAAAACAACAACACACGAAGTGGCAGACATGATTTTTGTTTAAGTTCAATGCTACATACATTGTATTCGTGCATTGAAAGTAACTTTGACAGTGCTAAATAGTAAGTACTACTGCTGCATCTAAACCATTGTGATAAAACCAGTGAGCTATTTTTTTTAAAGTAACTTTGACAGTACTACAAATAGCACGTACTACTGCTGCAGATAAACCATTGTGCTAAGGCAGTAAATCTCATACTAAAATTAATTTCAACAATCTGTTGTTCAACTTGTAGACAAAACGAAAGAACTGCCCGTCAATATAATACTGTTCTGTCTTCTATTTCTGTAGCCAGTTGTCCCCCAACCTCCTCTACCTGAACACCGAACTTGTCGAGTTGTAGAGGCTTAAGTAGGGTCAAAGATTCTTGCGGCGTTGTGTCACTAGAAGAGTCCCGAAAACCAAAGGGTGTTTCACCTCATCCTCACCCTTTCCTTCCCCTCCTATCCAACATCCACAAATCCCTCCTATTTCACTCCCTCTCCCCTCCCCCCCCCCTAATCCAGGGTGTCATGTGACCCGTGCCCATTGGATGGTTTGCAGCCAGGGGGTATACCGGCTGTATTCTAACGGAACCTCTTTGAAACAGGCAAAATCGAAGAGTAAGTGCCTTATCTGCTACAGGGGGTGTTGCAGATGGACTTGTTTTCCCCCATAACTCGTGGGACCAAAAAAATGAATGAAAATAATAATAAACAACAAAACAAAATAAAAACAAAAATAGTTGAGACCGGTTCTCCTTCTAAACCGGGCGACAGCACGGCGCTAAAGCTGTCTGGCGTTAGTTCTCCTGCTACATTGTGCAGTGGAGGGTTTGTGGCTACTCATGGCCCCTCTACAAGCGGTGTTCGCAGCGAGAAGAGAGTAGGCAAAGTTCTCTCTAGGCATGGGAATGGGACTAAGGACACACCTGGTCTCATCACCACTCCTAAAGCCACAGGGGTTAAACCTCTTCCGAAGGGCTTAGATTTGCAAAGCAGAAGAACATCTAAGGTCAATCCTGGTAGGCCTTCTGCTTCCAGCACCCCGGGGGGTAACCCTCCTCTTAGGAAAGGACAACGGAGCATAGCTCCCTCAAAAGTCCTCTACAAAAACCGTCGCTATGCTGAACGGTCTCGACTACTCATAGAAGCAATTCCAGAGAGTGAAAGAACCGTCCAGCAGAAAGAAAAGTTGAGCAAGGCCTTGAAGGTATTGACCGAGGACAAAAAGCCAGAGGACTGTACGTCCAAAAGGCAGAGGTCAATGGAGGAGGCTGCACCGGTTCCCAAAAGACCTAAGGGGAACAAAAGCAACCCTCCCTATCCTTCTGGGCTCGATAAGCAGAAATCTTTCAGCGACGCCTTGAAGGGAAAAATAGTTATCGCCGTTATTGACAAGAGCGATCCAGATGGCACGATCTCTTCCGATAGATGGCAACTAGTGAAGATGAAGCTCTCGGCTAGCTTCTTAAGTTTAATGAGGGCAAATCCTGGTACACCTCCCATCACTAGTGATGGAGGCTGGTACCAGGGGCATGTCAAACTAGTTGTCTGTGAGGACCAAAGATCGTGTGATCTGTACAGGCTTGCGATCGGTGGTCTTGGGGAAGTATGGCCAGGAGCGAATCTTGAAGTCGTAGCAAAGGAGGATATCCCGAGCAGACCCAGGACTCGCACCTGGATCCCAGCTGAACCCTCCGCATGGGATGATATCATCCAAATAATCAGGGTAAGTAACCCGCATATACCGACTCACAACTGGAAGGTCGCCAAGCTGGATGAGCAGAGGGGTCTTTATAGATGCGCGCTAATTGTGATCAATAAGGAGTCTCTTGCCCATTTGGCACAGACCCAAGGTGTGATTAGGTATGGATTCGAATCCATAACCCTAAAAGTCTATAAGAAAGACGAGTTAGAGGCAGGTATTATTCCTCCACATCCTTCACTCTCTGAAAACGAGGTGCTTATGTCGGAGGCATCGACTTCTCCACCCGAAAATGTGAGGATCACCTTTCCTTCCATGGGTGAGGACGCGGATGTCTCTGACTCTTCATCCTCTACAAGTAAAACGTTGTCTTCTCTTACCTTTGACGAACAGTTGATAGTAGAGACGTACGACTCCTTAAAAGGCTCTCTGAATGAAGATGAACTTCTCGGTTTATCTTCAGATGAAGACCTGAATAACACAGTGGTGGAGGCTTCTCTGCCTGATTGTAGCAACAATGCTGCAGTTAGTTCAGATTAACCTCCAGCACTCCAAAAAGGCTTCGGCCTCACTCCTCCTTCGGCTGTCAAATACTGGGGAGGATATAGTCCTGATCCAAGAACCATGGATACACAACAACCAGGTCCGTGGACTCAGGACTCCGGGATACACACTGTATGCATCAGACAAAGGTAACTTGAGGTCATGCATTATGGTGAAAAGTAGCATTAAAGTATTTTTACTCCCTAATTTCAGTGACCAAGATACGACTGCCGTAAGGCTAGAAACGGCTAAAGATTTTTACTGGCTGGCATCGGCATATCTTGCCCACGACCTTCCTATCCCTGGTGATAGCCTAGATAGGCTGGTCAAGGAAGCTGAATCAACTAACACTGCACTCATCATCGGTAGTGATGTCAACGCCCATCATACAGTGTGGGGCAGTTCCGATATAAACAATAGGGGTGAGTTACTTTTTGATTTTATCTTAAGCACTAACCTAATTGTAAGCAATATAGGTAACGAACCTACATTTGTTACTAAAACCAGACGAGAGGTACTTGATATTACTCTCGTCTCTGATATCATTTATTCAAGTATCAAGGATTGGAGGGTGTCACCTGACCATTCGTTCTCTGATCACCGTTACATCCAATTCAAGTTAGAAGATGATCCCCCTTGCCAGGTAGCTTTCAGAAATCACAGGAAAACTAACTGGCTAAAGTACAGAGATACACTTAAAAACCTGTTAGATTGTAATCTCTCAATACCCTGTAATACCCAGGAGCTTGACAAGAAGGTTGATGATCTTACATTGGCCCTCAACAATGCTCTGGCAGCCTCTTGTCCTCTTATAACACCAAGAGGCAAGAAGAAGCCTTACTGGTGGAATACAGAACTAGAACCGCTTAGGAGAAACAGTCGTAAATTGTTTAACAAAGCCAAAAGCTCAAGAAATGAATCGGACTGGGAATCATACAAGAAGTCCCTTCAAATATACAAAAAAGAACTTAGGAAATCAAAAAGAATGTCTTGGAGAAATTTTTGTGGTAAAATCGAAAATGTTTCTGAAGCATCAAGGCTTAGGAAAGTTCTCTCAACAAACCCAGTTGTACCAAGTTTTATGAAAAAACCTGATGGCTCCTGGACGACATCAAGCGAAGAATCGCTCAATTTACTACTGGATACCCATTTTCCTGGTAGTTCCTCTGATATCAGTAATATTCACTCTAATAGGTCAAATATTCAAAATATCCCTGAAGGTCTGATCAACAGGGACAAACTGCTTTGGTCACTGAACAGCTTTGAACCTTACAAGTCTGCCGGCCCAGATGGCATAATACCTGCCGAACTTCAGAAGTCTTCAGATATTATTCTACCTGTATTGGAAAATATTATGAGAAGCTGTTTAGAACTGGTTCACATTCCCCGGTCATGGAGAGAAGTTAAAGTAGTGTTCATACCAAAAGCGGGAAAAAGCTCCCAAACCAACCCTAAAGATCTAAGACCCATAAGCCTATCATCATTCCTTCTGAAAACCTTAGAACGTCTGATTGATATATATTTACGCAATAACATTGATGCTAAATTGTTGTCGATGTCTCAACATGCTTACTGCAAAGGGAAATCGGTAGAAACTGCGCTACATTCGCTTGTCCGCACTATCGAATACTCCCTCCATCACAAGGAATACACAATGGTGGCTTTCCTCGATATAGAAGGCGCCTTTAACAATGTCGACACATCTGCAATCGCTAATGCACTCTCAGGTCTGAAGGTAGATGGCTCACTTGGCAAACTGATCGACCAAATGCTGATAAGCAGGGTGATCAACTCAAAACTGGGTGTAACATCCACAAGACGATCTGTTAGTAGAGGTACGCCACAAGGTGGTGTACTATCTCCACTCCTTTGGAATTTAGTGGTAAATGAACTGCTAATAATGCTGGAAGAGAGGGGATTCAATGTGATTGCCTATGCGGATGACATTGCTATAGCCGTTTCAGGAAAGCATCTCAACACCTTATGTGAACTTCTCCAATTTGCACTCAATAAGCTCACAAATTGGGCAAGTCGTTGTGGACTAGGCGTTAACCCCCACAAAACTGAACTTGTCCTCTTTTCAAGGAAATATAAAATTCCACACGTTGACCCTCCTTCTATTAATGGTATAAGTCTTAAATTCTCCGACGAAGCAAAATACTTGGGTCTTATTTTGGACAAGAAATTAAGCTGGAAACCCAATATACAAGAAAGAGTAAGGAAAGCCACAGTAGCTCTTTTCTCTTGCAAAAAAGCTATCGGCAATAAATGGGGTCTAGAGCCCCACGTTATGCATTGGCTCTACACATCGGTGATAAGACCGATTCTCACTTATGGGGTGGTCGTCTGGTGGCCTGCCCTAGACACAGCGTTGAATAGTGCTAAGCTCAGTAAAGTTCAACGTACCGCCTGCCTGTGTATAGGCGGTGCGCTCCGCACTACTCCCTCTGCAGCGCTAGAAGTACTATTAAACCTGCTACCCCTAGATATTTTCAGCAAGCAAACCGCTGCTTGCTCAGCAATTCGCTTAAAAGCGATATCTATATGGAAAAATAATAATTATGGCCATGCTAGTATACTGAACTCCTTCAGTATCCCCCAAAGTAACATAGACTACTCCACATCCCAACTTCATTTTGATAAAAACTTCCAGGTAAGCATACCCTCTAGATCACTCTGGGAGGAAAATGCCTTACAGGACGACGATCAAATTCAGTTTTTTACCGATGGGTCGAAAACAAATGATGGGGTGGGAGGAGGTGTTTACTCTAATAGACTAAATCTTAGTCTCTCCTTCCGTCTACCAAACCATTGTAGCGTGTTCCAGGCGGAATTAATGGCAATCAAGGAGGTTTTATCTTGGCTTAAAGAAAACGTGATATCTTCTAAGGATATCATCATTTTCTCTGATAGTCAAGCCGCGCTGAGGTCCCTGGATTCCATCTCCTATAACTCTAAAACAGCTCTCGACTGTCGATCATCTCTTAGCGAGATGACGGAACAGTTTAACATTCACCTTTGTTGGGTGCCAGGGCACAGAGATATTCCAGGGAACTGTAAGGCCGACGAACTTGCCAAAAAAGGAACAACACTACCTTTAGTAACTGAACACAGTTACCTAGGTATTCCCATCGCTACATGTAAACTTTTGCTAAGGCAGGAAGCTATGGAAAGAACAAATCTTAGGTGGACAAGTGGCAACACATGTCTAGCGACAAAACGAATTTGGCCAAAGCTGGATTCAAAACGCTCTAAGACTTTGATCTCTCTGAGCAGACGGCACATTAGCTCCTTTATAGGTGTCATCACAGGACACTGCCTCATAGGTAGACACGCAATGAGACTTGGCGTGTTCGCAAACGACTTTTGCAGAAGTTGTATGGACGAAGAGGAGGAAGAGACAATTAACCATCTTCTTTGTACATGCCCTGCACTAGCTCGCAAAAGGAAACTCCATCTGGGAGCATACTTCTTCAACGATATTAGTGATCTGACTAACGTGGACACTAACTCTCTTTTAAAATTCATTAGAAGCACAAACTGGTTCTGAGTTATTAGGGGGAAATACCCCAAACTCGTGGTATCACAACGGTCCTCTTCTGGACTAAGTGTGTTGGTCTTCTCAATCAACAGCCACTTTAACCTAACCTAACCTAACCTGTCCCCCAACCATTTGCAAAAACCTTTATAAAATCGAAGACACGAACCCTTGGAAAAAAGACTACTGAAACAACACATTCGTCCGAAAAGATTTACTTCGAATAGCTTCGAATATATTCCGGATATCCGGTAGTCGCAGTGTGTACTAAAAAAATTGTTCCGAAAAATCGTAGACTTGAACCTATGCAGAAAAGAACAAAATTGACTTTGATGTGGTTTGTGTTTTGGTTGAATTCAAATTTTTCCGGCTAATCGGTTTTAAAAAATTCAGAAAAACTCAGACGCAAACCTTTAAATTGAGACCATATATCAGGTCGAAGTGGCAGTTTTGATGTTCCGAATTGCAAGAAAGTTTATAGTAGTCTGGAGAACGAGTACAAATAAAGACATTTTTTGACTATGGATGTATTATGTGATGGAACGTCTAAATGTCGCCATAGTCGATCTCCTCCAGGCATCTATTATATATTATATATTTACCATTGTTTATGTATTTAATATACTGCTTGTCTAATGTCAGCTTCATACAATTATAAACTGTCGAAAAAAAACTTGCCAAAATAAGAGATCTGAAAATAAGCTGATGGGCATTATCTTATACGGTTATAAGCTAGCCCGGTGCATTTAAAATGAGGTATTTGTGTATAAAATCTATATATAGTGCCCCAACACTTGATTTCAAAAAGCCTTATACAATGAAATCTTAAGATAGCAGCGCCACCTGGTATCCGATGATTGACTAATGACCAAATTTCTTACAAATTTTTAGGACACACCCACTCATAGGGCGTTTCCGTCAAATGTCGTAATACGCATTCAGTTTGTAGTGTTTTTTAACTATCGGTCACAGTTTTGAAGTAAGAATATGCACACTTCGGTTTGTATTCCTTGGTTACGTAACAGGGTCATTGTATTTATAACCTTTAGTATTCCCAATAAAAGGGACCTTTGGTGCGCCATCTATGGACGAAGTTCACAAGCACTTGATTGGTGGGTTATAGGAGTAATTTTTGTCTACTAGATTGCCATGGGAAGCAAAAACAACAAAAGAAGATATTTGATGTAAAGTAATAAGACAACTAGCGCCACCATTGACGAAGTTCAGAACTAAAAAAACATATTCTATGAAATTACTATAAAAATGTAAATACAATGGCAGAGTGTGGTACAAGAACTGTTAAATACACCCATAATCGCTATTTCGATTCAAAATCTAGTTTTTAAAAATTTAAGTTTTGCTTTGTTCAAATCGACCTGCAAGCTTAAAATTGAATAGGGTATCCAACAGTTCCTTGAAAACGTACTGTACTGTATTACTCGTTTTTTGTTTTTTATTTCCAGCCGCCTGTAAAAACTGCTTTTTATCAATTGAATTGGCTTGGAACGGAAGCGTATCACTTTTGACGTTTATATTTTTGTTCGGCTTTTAAGTCAGTCTGGCCATCTATTTATTGGGAGCTCGTAGAGCGCACTCTAAACACACTCTAGGAGAAGAGAAATAGGAATTCTTTGATCTGAAGTCTCTGAATCTGAAGCAAAAAAGAAACATTTATATTTTTTTTTTGACAACTCAGTCTCTGCTGTGAACAAAATAAAGAAAAACACCTTATATTTCGCTTTTCAATCGTTCAGTAAATTTTCTTGCAAAGTTTATATGAATTGATAAGTTTTGTATATTTTCGTAACAATAATTTCATTAATATACATTAGAAAAACAATTCGGCTTAACACTCGACGAACACACTCGTTTTCTAATGATGGAAGATGGAACACATGTAAATTGAAACATAAAAGCCGCAAAAAAATACTCTAGTACATTTTTTTTCTTCAATTACATTTTCGATTACTCCCACCGCCATTTGCAATTTACTAGTGCTTGTGCTGGGTGTGTGAGCCGCGCCAACTTAATAAAAAATCTCAAGAATTAGTGAAAAATTCTGTGAAAAAACCTTTAAAAAATCTATCCATAAACTCTTTAAAAGTTTGTCAAGTGTTAAATTCTTTTAAATAATCAAACAAGGTAAGTAAAAACCCTCAAAATACTCTGCGAAAAATCTTTACTGAAGAAAGAAAAAAAAAATGTCCATCGTCTGGTGCGAAAAATATGGCGGTACCGATACCGAATCTGAGAAGCCAGAAACAAGCATAGAAAAAAATTATGTTTTTCCTTAATTTTTACAAGTGCTTGCGCTTCCAAAGTTATATTTTTAATATAATTTCACTATTGACCAGAGCTAAGGGATCATTGGATGACCTAATTTGTGTGTTTTTCTGTGAACATTTTTTGTGTAATCCCTAAATCACAATTGACCACACCGCATCGGCGCGGATCGTCTCGGCTTTAGCGGCTCACAAGTTTTCAAAGCCTACAACAACAAAAAAGCGTGTTTTACATGAATTATGAGACAGAGGCTCCTCCGGCATTCTGTGCTGTGCTGATATTGTTTTGGAAGAGGAGTGCACAATTCTATTTTCCATATTGATTTTTCTTGAATCTATTTTTATTTCCATCTTTTTTTTTGTCCTGCTTAAATATTTTTTTTCTATTTTGTTCTGTCGATTGCGGTGTACTGTTTTTTTTTTTAGTTATACCCGTTGCGGTTCAGCGCACTTTGGGGTGGACTTTGTATACTAAGCTGGTGACAAATTTGGGATTTTTTTGTGTGCCGGCCGATTATGGTATTTCAAGTTCTCTTAGCAGTTCAAGGTTACAAACAAACAACAAAACAAAATAAGCGATGCAGCAGCAGCAGCTTGCATTGATTTTAACACCAATTTCAATGGCTTGAATGGCTTCTTCCATAATATTTATGGTCGGAGATGGTGGTTGGGCAGGCAGGAGACAAACCTATCCCGCGCTTGGAAATAATTCGATGGCACACGAATTGTTACCATTATTGTTGTTTGCATTGAACTCAATTGTTTGGTGCATTTTAATGCACGCACGCTTCGGCTTCAGTTGAGTTTGGGAATAATTCATGGGACATTTGCTGTTTTTTTCTATTTTGTGTGTATCGGAGAGATGATGGGGTACATACCTATTATTTTCGTTGCTGTTGTGTTGTTTTTATTTTTTTGTTTCTATCGGCATTAGTTTGAACTTTTTGAGTTTTTAAAAAGCAAGTTATAATAATTAACTCAACTAACTAACTCCATAAAGGGCTACTTCGAAGAATTAATTAATTCCTTTTCGAAAAAAAGTTTGTTACTCATTTTAGGGTCATTGTTTGAGGATGTCTGAAAAATAAAAGTTTCCTGACATCTTCCAAAAACTTGGCCATTAAAAAGGACAAGTGCAGCGAAATGCATTGCAATGTGGTTTGCGTTGGTTGGGTCAGTATATCCCTTTTAACCACACTTATGTCCATGTTCGCACATGGATAAGTAAAATTTGCAAGTAAATTTTTCTTAACTGTCAGCTTTGAATTAGGACCGAACTCACAATTCCTGTCCAGAGAAATTTTTTGGGCTTAAGGGGCCAGTTATAGCGATACGGAAAACAAAACCGAAAAAAAAATTCAAATGGAAAATTTTGTATGTTCTCATTCGATTTTTAAGACAAATGCTACACTGATCGATGGCAACCAACTCAGAAAATTTATTTTGCAAATAAAAATTTGAATTGAACTTGTAGGTACTTATTGTTAAAAATGTATTTATTTATTTTTCTGTTATACCTACCTACGTATTAAAGAAAAATTACAAATTTCATTTTTAACAAAAAGTTTTAGTTCAATTAAATTTTTAATGAACAAAAAGCATTCTCTGAATTGATTGCCATCGATCAGAGTAGAATTTGTCTTAAAAATCGAATCGGAACATAGGTACCTACAAAATTTTCCATTTGAATTTTTTTCGGTTTTGTTTTCCGTATCGCTATAACTGGCCCCTGAATAGGCATGAAAGGAACTCTCGTGAACTTTGTCTTCTGCAAAAAAAACTACCTAGTGTTTGAGTTGAGAAACAAGAATTGGTTGAAATTCGTAGAAATTTGTTGTCTTCGCCAGATAAGGAACAGAACTATTATAAATACAGTAGAATCTCGAAAATATGAACAGATATAAAACAGACCTCGCTCATCTTTTCGAATTGTTAATCTTTCCAAACATCGAGCATTAGTTTAAGAAAAACATAAAGCTATACATACAAACATTGCATCTATGTATTTGTTAACAAATCATTTTGTTTAAAAAAAAACTTAAAACAACATAAATTCATAAAAAAGTCGTTCATGACGATTAAAATAAAATGCACGACTTGGTCGCACGAACTTGCTCTAATGTGTGACAGTGGTGTAGGAGCTTGAGATTTTGATAAAAATACATTTTTCAAAATTCTTAAATAAATGCTTAAACTAATTTGAGCTGAAAAAAAGTACGCCATTTTTTTTCTTGAATAAACTTATAAAAATCTGGAGCGGTTTTTGAAAAAAAAATCAAAAAAGTTATTTCATAGGTAGGTAGGTATTTAGCAAATACATTTATTTATAATTTTTAGAAAGAAATTTAATAAGCAGTTTTCAAAATATTAATTTTTTAATTTTTTTTTCTTAAAAATGCTTTTAAAAATACTGTAAAAAAGTATTTTTTTGAAAACGGTTCACTAAAAGAAATTTATTTAAAAACATTATAAAAGAAGAGGTTTCTGGCTTTACAAAAAGGTAGGGTGATGGCACTCACTAGTAGTCAGCCCTTTAACTTTTTTTTTATGTTTAACTGGTCGAGAAAAATCCGGTATTTAATTGCTGAACGTGAAACTCAGTTTTACTGATTGGTTGACATTTCCAGATTGGGAAATAAGAGAGGTATTTGTTTAAATCGCTACCTTAAACAAATTATTAACCATAATTCAGACTAAAGTCGGATTCTTCTAAGGTCAGCCCCGTAAGTTCAAGTAGTCGGCCACTAGAGTTGCCAGTAGTCAGCCCCCTTTATTAAATAATAATAATAATAATAATAATCCATTTTATATGATTCATAAGCCATTGCAAAATGTATTAACAACATTTTTTGCAACAGTTTGTTATAAATAAATAGAAAACAGAAGACACAATAAATAATTTATAAAAAGGAACTTATATTTTAGTTATTGAATAAGATTCAATATAACTTTAATATAACCTACAAACTAATAGAACAAAAACCAAGTACCATTTATCTACTATATCTACTATCTACTATCTACTATCTACTATCTACTATCTACTATCTACTATCTACTATCTACTATCTACTATCTACTATCTACTATCTACTATCTACTATCTACTATCTACTATCTACTATCTACTATCTACTATCTACTATCTACTATCTACTATCTACTATCTACTATCTACTATCTACTATCTACTATCTACTATCTACTATCTACTATCTACTATCTACTATCTACTATCTACTATCTACTATCTACTATCTACTACCTACTATCTACTATCTACTATCTGCTATCTACTATCTACTCTCTACTATCTACTCTCTACTATCTACTGTATCTACTATCTACTATCTACTATCTACTTCCTACTATCTACTATCTACTATCTACCATCTATAAACTACCATCTACTATCTACTATATCTATCTACCATCTAACACCTACCATCTAATAAGCTATAACTAATAAAATATTGAAGGACAGTAGATTATAATATTGTTTTTATGTATTTTATAGTTCATTTGTTGTCGTTTTTTATTAAAAAAAAAAAATGTAAAAAAAAAAATAACTTAAATATTTACAAGGGGGGCTGACCTCAGAAGACAAAGTTTTGTCCATTCTTCTAAGGTCAGCCCCCCTGGCTGACTACTGAAAGTGCATTTAAAAAAAAATGTTTTTTCACGCCAATCAAGATAGAATAAAATTTCCATTCATACTGCATACTCAGTTACAAATTTTTTTTCAAAAGTTGGTTTCAGTAGTCAGCCGGGGGGGCTGACCTTAGAAGAATTGGCAAAACTTTGTCTTCTTAGGGCAGCCCCCCTCGTAAATATTTATTAAAAACTATTTTTTACATTTTTAACGAAAAAACATGAACAATAAACTATAAATCATATAAAAGAATGCACACAATTCATTTACCTTCTTTAGTTTGGCCACAAAATCTATTTTTCGGCAACACTTCCACTAATTTTTTTTAAGTGAAAATAGACAAATTCGTAACTCTGAAAACCTTCACCCAAACTAGCATTTTTAGCAAGAAAACCAGCAGCTGCCATGGCACCAAATTTTCCACATAGACAGAAGAACAGTTAGGCTTTCGAAAAATATTTTCTGCCTGGAAGTCAAACTAAAACCGTCACTATTACGCTGTACTTTATAAGCTAGGGGCTGACTACTAGAGGGGGCTGACCTCACACGACATCACCCTATAGCATGGCATTGTAGGAGTTACTGTTATTTTGTAATATTTGTTTTCCAATATAAGTCACGAGAATTTCATGTGAATGAAACGTCAAAATATAGTTGCATTTTCGTTCATTTGTTGTTCGCTGGTCGCTCTCATGTGAATAGTCCTTAAAGGACTATTCACATGAGAGCGACCAACGACCAACGACCAACGAATGAACGAACATTCGTCCATTTTGACGTTTCATTCACATGCAATTTATTTTATTCGTTGCGAACAACGAACGTCATGTCCGTATATCACAATTGAACAGTGAGATTTTGAGGTTAGTCGCGCACGAATAATTTATTCGTTGCGTTGTGGATGGTATGTGGAACGCGAATAGAGTTTGACAGTTCGTAGCAATCACTTTGTAGCTCGCGGCGAACAATTTATTTTACACAATTTGACTTATTTAAACAATTGAAATCGCATATTTTAATAAACTAACTTATTTTAAAATTCAATCTCTATCGAGCGGTCACGTTTTAGCCAAGAAATTAGCTTAATAAATGCTTAAAATCTGATTTGTTCGTCAATTCGTCCATTCGTTGGTCGCTCTCATGTGAATAGTCCTTAAGTGTCTCTCCAGGACTCGGGAATGCAGGCCTACGGAAGCACAAATTTTTGTGCCGTTTCCAATTTTTGTTCCCATTGGATGGCTGCCATGTTGTACTTGAGTTCCAAAATATCGAATCATAATCAAAGGCATGTAGGTATACTCTGATTTTTCATACTTCGAGATCCTGAAGATTCTGTTAAAGCAAGACATTATTGTTCACCCGCTTCCGTTTCCAGGAAAATTGTGCCGTTGTATCTACACACCATGCAATAAAATACACTAATTAAGTTTCTTTTTAATCTAAAACAATGCTATAAAATGATATGTTTACTTATTGCGACGGTTTTAATGAACAAAAAAATGTATAAACAAAAATTAGTTTAGGTAAACAAACGAAATTTTTTGTTGTTAAAAAAATAAATAAAAAAAACTGGTTGGAGCAAAAACGCTATCAGCAATCCATTTCAAATTTAATGTGTTTTTATTTTCAACTAAACCGATTGATTGATCAAATACAACAAACTCCGTAATTCTAAGGGGTCAGTTATAGCGATCAGTAAGAATTGAAAACAAATGAATTAGGAGTTTTTTACTGATGTTGTTTATAGCGATCAGAAAAATTGTCAGTAAAAAAAAGTTGCAAATGCATCAGTAATTTTTTTCCGGATGAACGGAGCAGTAAGAAACTAGACCGCAATCAGGTGGAATGAATTGTTTCATTTTGCATTATATTTTGTTTCAAAACGCATTCAAACATATTAAATATTGCAAAAGAAAAATTTTACTGATCGCTATAAAACGCCCCTAAGATAAGACGATGTGTAAAATCCACATAATTGTTTTCATGTCATTTTGACGTCACGAAGAATTTTAAAATGCAGAACAGTGTACAATTTGTTCCACCGTTTAGCTTTTCTGCCATATCCTTAGTTTCTGTCTTAATGTCCTGAAAATTGTTAAACTTAAATGTTAACAAACAAGCAGTGCGCTAATTTTTAAACTTCCGAGAAAGTTTTTTTCAGGAGATAAAAAATCAACATATTTTTTGTTAGGTTTTTTTTTTTTTTGGTTTTTAGGAGCTCTGTCTTCAAAGCGGTGCATACAAAGTAAGAGCATGGATTTTTGGATTATTCTTTTTCAAATTCCAATAAAAATTTCATCGCGATTTAACCTGATTATTATGATTCCCATTTAACTAAAAATAAAAATAAAAATAAAAATAAAAATATTATTTTTTGCAAACCAGTTAACAATAAAAATGATGATATTGATATTATCTCAATTTGGAAACCAGTTGACTAAAGAAGGGCTACTTTTCTAATTGCTTTGAGAAAGAGAGAGAGATCAAAAACAAGATTCCATTTGAAGATACTTAGATATACATTTACTTACTATTCTGACCTTGGAATTCCTTAATGCAAACCACAAAAAGCTTGATCTCTAAATCAATAGTGACAGATGTTTGCAGCAAACAGTGGATGCCTCTTAAACTAGGTTAGGTAGGTACATATAAATTGAATAGAACAACAATTTGTGCATTGGGTTTCTTTGTTTTATTATGATTTGGTATTTAATTACATTAAAGACGGAGGAGGTTCTTTTTAAGTGCACATCGGATCTCTTGTTAGTTGTGTAATGTTTACTTATTTGCAATTTTTTATGGCACATTACGTATGTAGCTTAAGTTTTTCAAGCTGGGAATAATACTCTTATTTTTTAAATGGTGAATGGGTGAAGATTAATGATATGTTTTTCGATAAGATTGAAGTAACAAATAATAGAATAATATGTTTGTATGATATTATTAATATGAAGATTGAAGATTAACACCAGTGATATGTATGTAAATTCACTTGAAGCTTGATTTTAAAACCCATTGGTTTGGTACCTTATTTTTTAAAGATCTCCAACTCCATCAACATTCACCAAATCTTGAAGTCATAAAATTAACTCTGTATCTCCATGTTGTTGTAGGTGCTGATAGCATTAGTCTTATGGTATTTTTGGATCAAATAATTCCATTGTCAAGTGCTTTTAAGTTTTATAATGCATCTCTTTATCTTTTGAGTAACTATCTGACAGAAACAGAAAGATCAAACGGTGGAAGTTGAAAGTGCTAAGCTACAGAGTGCCGCAGGATATCGCTCTGCCAATTGGATTGAAAGAAGACTTCGTTGCCAGAATTAATGAGGGTCTAAATTGTATTCAATTATAAGGCCAATGCAAAAAATCTTAAGATTTAATCAAAAACGGTTGCAATGGTTTATCCCGTAACGAAATGAAATTCCTTGAATAAATTGTTGTTAACAAAGCCTTGATTGAATATATTTGGACAAAGTAACTTAATCGGGCTTTACTCTAAATAATAAATATTGATATTGTATGTTGCTTTCATTTTTTGTGGGCTATAGGTAAAAAAAGGTGATCTATGGTTTCTTTTTTTTTTAACATTAACGATGCTTTGAGCATGTTTACACTCTTAGTTGGGCAAAGCTTTACAGAATTTGAAAATCTTCTTTCTTTGACATTTGGGAGAGCGACATTTTATAACGGTTATGACAATTGGTGTCCGTGTCCGGTTAAGAGAGCGTCCGATTATGGGACAACTTTTTGTATGAAAAATCGTGTATTTATATATTTCCGTTATTTGAAATCTGTCCGGTTATAGGAGGTGTCCGTAAGGTTAGAGTACATACATATTACATATTACTCTAGAAATAAACCCTGTACGCTTACTATGATTTTAAAAACATTCTTAGAATGCATAATATTATTTGTGGTAGATAAAAAACCAGTGTGCAAATAATTCAAACTAGAAAATGCCCTAAGCGGAATAAACTCTTCCAATCGAGTTACAAATAATTTCAATTAAATTACCTACCTGATCATTTAACACGAAGCTACTCTCACAATAAAGTTATTTAAATTTCCTTGTATCTTCTCTGTAAAAGGTGTCTTTTTTTTTAGATTATTTAATAATTAAATAAAAAAATACTCTTTAGAAAGTCTTTTTTTGTTGGTTCTTTATATACACATTTTAGGGAACGATTTTTTGGTAATATATTTGTATCTTGATTTAGTCCTTCAAACTCATTTCCTTTTGAATGAAAAGCAACATTTCTGTGTCAAATTTATGTAACCTTTTGATTTAACATATCTCCCTATAAAAATCCCCTACCCTAAGGCCCAAATTTGTATATAGTTGATGCCAATTTCTATCTACTCTTTTAGTTTTTGACCAAATTTCGAACACGTCGCTGACACAAAATATGTTCAGCACCGTTAAATGCTATGATTAAAACTTTAATTCATTTGAACCGCTCAATCAATAGTAATTTCTTCCAAAATATTGTTGCGATTAATTAGAAAATGGGGTTTGGGACACCCTGTATTGCAACTTATTCAAAAATAAGGCGACCATTTTTTAGGAAAAGTCGTCATACTGTGAGCGGACGTGTCCAGCAATTGTGGGTATATTTGATTATTGCTGTTGAGTCGGTAGTCCATTGTTTCCGCCCTAATTTTCCTTATCCTTGAAAGGGACAGTTTTTTTTCGATAATTTTATTTTATATTTGCAACCGTTCGTGTACGAGAGTTTTCGCCTGAATTTAAAAAATATGCCTAAATTTTCCATTCCAAAATATCAAATGATATTAAAACATGACATCGACCGAATACCAACGAATGAAAGAAAATTCGCCTATTTCGACGTTTCTCTTATTCGTCGCGAATAACCAACAGATATTTTGAGGTTATTCGCGGGCGAATAATGTATTCGTTTGAGTGTGGATGGTATATAGAAGGCGAATAGTGTTCAAATTTGTAGCAATGATTGTCTAAGAAACTGTAGAAGCAGATTGTGTAACGCTTACATACATTTTAAAATGTAACCGTTCTAGTTTAAGTCAAAAAATTATCTGTTGAAGTGTTTGTTTGGTCCAATCGTCCATTCGTTGTACGCTCTCTTGTGAACATTGCTGAAACTGAATGATAAATCAATAATCAATCGAATTGAGAGTGCGGTTAATTATCGGAAAATTTTAATAATATAGTAACTCTGTTGCGTCTGTACAATGGCTTTTCTTTTTGAAACATTATTTTCACAATTTAAATGTCGACTCTGTATTCGGTTGGTAACATAAGCGAATAATCAAAATGATCAGATAATTATTAATTGAATGCTGCTGTCCCTGTACGCTTATATGGATTCCAGTCCATTAATCGAATGAAAGGGGTTGGAGATTAAAAAAAAAAAAAAAAAAATTCTTACATCATGTCACTCATAAAAGAGTACTACATATACATATGTATGTTGTGAAATCCTTGGCTCCTTGTTGTAGGTACATGTATGTGTATTTACGAAGGTATAAAACAATTAAATAAATTAATTGTCTGAGTAGTACTTGGTATAATTAGCTACCTAAATTACCCAACATGGCCCAATTGGCCGTCATCAAATGATTTAACAGCACTTGACGTTAAAGAATGTCTTTTAAGAGTTACAAAGAAAAAAATACAAGTTTTCTAAAAATCTGTGTAAAATACAAGACGGCCGACCGACCGACCGTAGTATATAATTGTACCACCCTCCTTGGTAAGGAGGGAGGGCTGACAAAAATAACGAAAATCGAATCCTTTTCAATAATTCATAGCACAAGAGAGTAAAAATGTCCAACACGCGATTACCACATTAGTTATTACCTCTAGAAACTCCAAAAAAAAAAAAATGAAAAGAACAAAGTCACCACACCATTAGCGCCGCTTCCACCGGCATGCATGGCAGGTCGCAGGAGGTGGCTTCGAACGGAAATGTCCACTCAAAAACAACAACTGATCATGTTGGGTGGCCAAAGAATGACGGAACAACTTGCTTGAGAAACTCTCTGTGAAAGGGCTCCGTGTGGTGTGCAAGTCATTGGTGGTTTATGTGTATGGGGATGGGGATGGGGATTGGTCTAACATTGATTGAAAAGTAATTTTTTAAAAGGATTCACGCGTCGCACTCGGAAACAGAGCAACAGCAGGCAAATCACACATACGATATGCATTTGAATATATAGTTGTTGCAATCATGCACAAAACTTTGTGGTCTCCTACTACGAGTAATACATACTACCTTTTCAAAGAAGACGTCGTCCTAGCAATTTGCTCAAAAGTCATTTTTAATTAACGCCTTTCAAATATTAATCGCCCAAACATCGATTGTGGTCAACTTCTAGAACTCTGGTATAGTTTTGGCTTTCTAAAGAGTTCAATTATAGCAGTGGCTTGAATTTTTTTTTTTTTTTGTATTCAATTCAAACTGCTACACTCCCTCCTTCAACTTGGTCGTATCCGTAGTCATCGTAGCCATCATGTTTTCCCATTGACTTTGGCAAACTTAAGTTGTCGTGGTTGTCGTTAGTTGTTTTGCTTGCGGCCGGTCAGGCCAATAGAAGTGGTTGTGGAGGTGGAGGGGCATCTACCGCTTGACCAATTTCCCACAAAACGTACGGTGTGTATTTGTCGAACTGTGTAGTGTATTCTTAACCATTCCAATCCACAAGCCGATTGCCATGGCGACGCATTGTTTTGACAAAATGCCCCGATGAAATAATAATCAACGAACCATCTTTATGCATTTGTAAAGATAGAAAACCACCAATATGCGGTGTTTGAGTGTGTGCAAGTGACAGGCGAGCGGTAACCCATGATTAGAGTGGGCGATGTGGGCGCTGGCACTCAAACCAAAAGATTGTTCGACTCCTTTGTACTTTTTTTTTTTTTTTTTTGAATTTGTTGTCCTTGTAGGTATGTACAGTTCATATATTATATGTACATACATGCATGCATTTCTATTGCCTTAATTGGACGCAGGAGGTAATTTTCTACTCCGTGGATGTATAGATAGGACATCGATGGACGAATACACGAGTTATTCCAAATGTAATACTTTTAGATGGATACATGAAATTATAGTAGGATAATAAGTTTATAGTAGATTTTGTGTGTTGGAAGTTTTATTTTTATATATATTTTTTCCGACCCCTTTGTTGTTGATTTATTAGGGCGAGTGACAATTTTTCGTATATCATTTTCTCAAAAAAAAAAAAAAAAAAAATTATGTCAACAATATTGATTTCACCTTTATTTGATGGATTACTTTATTAACAGAATGCTTTTAGCTGAGGATGATTTTTGGATACGTTTTTGACATTTACTACGGGTTTTAAATTTAAAAAAAAAAAACAAAAACATTTGAACATTAGCTTTTGAAGTATGTAAAATTAAATTCAAATCCAGACAGCTTGGATTCAAAAACTTGCTAAACTTTGCTATCAAACACTAACGATTGTGAGCTAAGAGAATGAGTCCAAGCAGACATTTTGTCGTTTAAGTGCATGGAAGAATGTTTTCATACCAATTACCTTAAATTGAATGCATTAAGTATATTATTTACTAGCTTTTGCCCGCTACTTCGTACGCGTGGATTTTAGAATAAAGTAGGTATCTCAGTATATATTTTTTTTTTTGCAAAATCGGTTCAAAATGGGGGCGTGGTATGAAAGCTATAAAGTCAGCTCTACAGCCGTAAGATTTTTGGCTTCTGTATAATATTATTTCGAAGTATCATAACGGTTTAAATTGCAAAGTTGGAGGGTTAAGTTCTGAAGCAATATACGAATATACCCAATTGGAATGCCCACTTTCAAAACGATGCTGCGCGCCGATACTGCTATTTATGGCAGCTTCGCTTCATCAGTTTTGGGCGTAAGTATTACTCGTTCACCGTTCTTTATGGTTACATTATTTTTCGATTTCTGCTTCCGCTGAATGAGGCATTGTCTATATGGTGGTAAATAGCGACATCTATGATGTTTTTGATGTAACTTCTATTCAGAACGACTAACTTATTTCTATTCATGTATACGTAGGTAAGTGTGGCGCTAATTAATAATGTAAGTGAGACGCTAACGTCCTTAAAATCTTTCAATTTTGCGTTAAGTTCATTGAATAACGTTCGATTGCAGCAATATTAAAAAAACAACCAGAATTATATATTTTCCTGCGATAAAATATAGCCTATATTTTAAGTTGGCGTACTACCAATATATTTCCGAAAACCGCATTCAATTCCATGCAGTAGTTTTTGCGTGATGCGCGTACAAACATACAGACAGACAGACAGACAGACAGACAGACAGACAAAAATTCTAAAAACGGTTGTTTTGGCTTCTGTGGGTCTAATAGAGACTCCCCATATTAGTTTTGCATCTATATCTTCAATGTACAGACATCGACCCGTTACAATTTTATTATATGTATAGATGTTGGTTGTTGAGAGTCAACAAAACTCAGAATTCAGCAATATGCATTGATGCGTCCTTCCATCAAAAAATTTTAGTAATTTTCTTTCAACTTGTAAGAAGAAAATGCCATTTTTATATCGAACATGCACTTGATATGTTTGCGTTACAATTATACTGTTTTCTTTTCTTGTTCTAATCACGCACTAAAAATTCAAAGAATGATTGGGTTTCGAAATTGGTCAGCATGAGTTTTTACCCATGTCCCTTCTTAATAGAAGAAGAAATAATCATCCACACAGTTATTTGAATCTATCATTTCACTTGACAAAGTGGGCAGGGGAAATTTGTTAAGGGCTTATTTTAAAACCTATGGTAATGTGGCGTATCTTTAATATCCAATTGAAACAAAAGCTTTCTTCTAGTAAATAAAATATACCTCCCTTTTCGGTTGATCACACGTATTCGAGGTGATCTTCATATCAAGTTGTGTGCTGTTGAAGAATGCGGATAGACTATTTGATTTTGAGTATCATTTCAACAAAAATAAAAGGCAAAATAGACGTTGGTCCTTTTAACATACATACTGACATACGTACAAATTGAAACGGCCGGTGATTCAGTGTAATTTCTTGAAGCCAAATACAAGGCCAGTAACTAGCTGCATATACATATATGGGCAATCCACAATCAGTTTGATATTAACAATTCGTATCCTTTTTTTAAGTTTTTGTGATTTTAAAATAGGTGGATTTTCGATTTTTCGTACTTGATTAGTTTTCCATAATGCCTCCTGTTTCAAAAAATCTGTCCGAATTAGCGAAGTTATTAATATTCTATAGGTTTTTTTTCGATAGGAGCAATAAAACTATATTTTCAAATTCAGTGTTCATTTTAACACTGTTTCTTTTATTTTTAAAGTCTAATGGCGCACAAATAAATCACATCTTTTTATCAGATATAAGGAATAGTGGATAGTTAATAAAAAATATTAAAACAAACAAGTAGTCAGGGATTTATAATTTAGTTGAAAGCTGTTACAAAGGGTGTTTTTTTTTAAAGGTATACAACTTTGAAATGGAATAAAACAAAGTTAAGATGATTTTTTAAAATTGACATGAAATGTACTCTATTCGAAAGATAATCTTCTGGCATTATAATTTAAATATGATTTCTGCTGGCTCGGTCGAAGTTTAATCTGGAGGTCCAATTTTCGATGACTTTTTCCAACATTTGTGGCCGTATATCGGCAACAACTCGGTTAATGTTGTCCTCCAAGTGGTCAATAGTTTCAGGCTTATCAGCGTAGACTAGCGACTTCACATATTCCCACAGAAAGTAGTCAAGCGGAGTTGAATCGCTCGATCTTGGAGGTCAGTTCACATGACTAAAGCGCGAAATTATGCGCTCTCTGAACGTTCCCTTCAACAAATCAATTGTGCACGAAATTGTTGAAACCACAGCTCCTGCACATCATGGTTGTTCAATTGATGAACAAAAAAGTCAGTAATCATGGGTCAATAGCGGTCACCATTGACTAACGTTCTGGCCAGTATCGTTTTTAAAGAAGTACGGACCAATTATTCCACCAACCCATAAAGCACACCAAACAGTCAGTTTTTGTGGATGTAACGGTGTCTCAACATACATTTGAGGATTATCATCACTCCTGCGGCAGTTTTGCTTATTGCTCAACAAAAATTTCTTGTAAAAATTGTAATCAACAGCAGTTTAGTTTCGAGTCCTATCTGCACAATTTGGAAGCGTTGTTCAGACGTTAGTCTATTCATGTTCATGTTGAACTGCCAAATCAAACTAAAAATAAATCACTTGACAGCAGACAAAATGGCCGCCAGTTAAAATAGTGTTGTCAACTTAGTGTTCTATAACTCTAAAAAAACACCCGTTACTGACGCCTTCTCTCATTTTATAAATCTTATATTTTTTGAGTTATACATACTTGCTTCTTGTTGAAAAAGCACGTTCTTAAGTTTTTAATATTTCAAAAAAGATACCTGCTTTCCAATGAGAGACTTTTTTCATTTTTTTTTAACATACCTTGAGAGAATGAAATCTACACGAATTATTGCAATAAATTGGCTTTAATGCGAGACAAATGAAGAAAAAAGGACCTACATATATTTATGTTGTTTTTATTAAAAAAAAAAAGAAAACAACATCTTTATTTTCTTTATTTTCGGAGAATCATTAAAGATGTCAAACAGTAATGAAGGCAGATGCCACTTGTAATTACATATATTATTATTTAACAACAAAGTTGATTTGTCTTCCTTTAAAATCGTTATTTCATTTACGGAAAAAAAGACATTATCGAACATTTGATTGAAGCTTTTCTGTCTACCGATGATATTAATGTTTTTTCCTTTTGAAAGATTAATGCACATGTATACAAAATTGTAGTCAATATTATTATTAAAAACGAAACAACACAAAACTTAAATGAGAACGAATGTTGTTTTAGGATTTATGTAGTGTATAGTGTTTTGTGTGTGTTAAGAGAAGATTTAAAATGTTTCATTTGAAAGAATTTTTAATCGTAGGGGGAAATGTTGCTAAGTGTATTCGATATCTATTGAGATAAGAATGTATGATTTTCAACAAAAAGAATTAAATTTCAGATGATAAAAATAAGACTTGTTCCATTTTAAACTCGGATGACAATGTTAGCTCTAGAAAAGGCATATTTGTTTTGTGCCGACAAAACGAAGTAAAACGGCACTTTCACTTTTATACTTCAAAGTTCAAAAACATTAACAAAAAAAAAAATAAAAAAAAAGATCCGGCAGCCGTCCGTTTTTCATATTTCTTCCACAGGTACGAGTAGTCTTTTAATAAAATAAATTTAATCATTTCTCGCCCAAATAGTATATGTTTGTTAAATTTAATCCGAATACTGGCTTCTCTGGTTACAGCATATGTAAATAATTCAACTCTACATTTCTCCTTGCGAATCCATTCTGTAACAAAGAATATCATACAAAATCGACTTTATTGAATCTTATCTAACCTTTCCTTACTTATAGCACTTTCACATTGGAGGAAAAGATGCATCCTGAAGTCTTCTGAAACCGTTTGGTACAAACCATTGGCACAAAAGTGTCACTTCTGTCAATTCTGAAAGTAGAATTTCGCTTCTTGATTTGAAGTTGGAATTCACTCACAGATACGATACCAATGGAAAGTCTTAAATGCTTGTGTAAAGTAACTTAAACTTGCCTGAAAAGTATATAACAATAATAATTTCCTACGCATCTTTTAACTTTAATAAATCTTAACAAGCACCCACGTCCCACTACACCCTAACTACAAATTGCTCCAATTCGATTTTTCTTTCCTTATCCTTCGTCTTGACGTTAGGTTTAGTTTTAGTTTTTTTTTTTTTTTTTTTTTGTCTTCTATCCTTATAACGAAGTGCTAATTGCCTTTAAATTATTACCTTCATACCATCATACAGCAGCAATTAATTGTAATTTGATACTTGCAATAAAATCATCGACTGTCTCTACCTTTGAAGGTAGTTTATGTTTTTGGGGGACAAAATGAAGGAAATATCATTCAGGACAAACCAGCCTAATTCTAATAATACCACACCAAAGTCCTTGTTTGCAGCAACTGCCTTTCTCATATTTAAATATTCATAATGTAAAACCATCAGCTGATATTGACGTAGGAAGTAGAACAAAGGACGTTTAATTCTTAAACGATAAATGCAACTTAATACACTTTGAATGCAATTTTTATTAAATTTTCCAAACCTATAATTTAGTTTGTGTAATGTATCTGCGATAATTTCCTTGCACAACAACTGCAAGTGCGCTGTAATTTCGATATGCATACATATTCTTGTCCAGTGTCAACAGATAATGGGGGATATTTGAAAAAAAAAAAAAAAAAATATAATAATACAAAAAAAGCAAGAAGCAAAAATTATGCTGCCAAGCAACGACAATTTACCAAAACTTTATGCGCCACGTCACTGTGCAAGTTATAATTTCCCATAGTTTTGTTGGCGTTATTTCCCCTTTTAATTTGAGACTTGCTTTGGAATTTTTAATGATCAATGGCTAGTTGTTAGCTTTTTATTGGTCTCTATCCTATCGGATATTTCATGTTCCTTTGCAACATGAAATTATCTTCATGTCCTGTTCAATAGAAGTTGGAATGTCGCACGATTTGATTGGTCACCGATTTCCGGTGGACGATACTTCCCCATGTCAACAAAAAAAAATCCTGAAACGAAAGAGATAGTTTGATGTGTTAGATACTACTTAGTGGCGGCTAGAAATAAGCTTGAATTGTCCTTATTTCTTTATTTCCCCTTCTTCTCAACAAATTATATTGTTAAAGTATATTGACACTATTACTGTTGTACAGCTAGTACAAGGCTATACTCCCACTTTTCTTCTTTTCGAAAAAAAAAATTCCTATAAATACGGGTGCAGTAAAGATTATCTTCCAGTTTAAAATTTTGTCGAGTCCAACTTGCCTGTTCTTGCTTTCAAAATGCTAAGCGTTTTGTAAATTGTGCCAATTTTTTTTTATTTAATTTGTTTAACAAAGTGTAAATGTTGATAGAAAGGTAAAAAATATAATTTAAATAATTATAAAAAGTGCTATACAATGGATTGTTAAACAAATAATTATTTCTATATAAAGAATCTATTTTATTGGAATCCTTAGTGGAAATCTTGCTTCGATTCGTACCTTCAACCAGTTGCAGGTGGAATTTCAAATTCTTTCGAACATATATTTCTTTCTAATTCATATTTTTTAACTGCAGTTTTTTTTATCAGGGTGTTCATTGTGCCTAAAGTAAGTCACTAAATAAAATTTAATTAAAGATTTACTAAGTGTTCATCCAAGAAACACATCTAGACTTTATCTAGAGCAGTTTTTGCTTTTCTTTCCGTGAACAATCAAGATCAAAATCTAGAGGTGATTTATTTTTTGAAAACAACGAATTGTTAACTATTTTTTATAATCGAAAAAGTATCAATTATGAAAACAAATAGAGAAAACGATTACTTTTTGTTTTTTTTTTTTTTGTCTCAGGGTCTATGTTGTTGACTTTTTCTCAAAAGTCTTCTTCCGCTTCATCACGCCATATGTTTGTAAAACCGAACCTTCATCAAAAATTGGGGTTTGATAATTCAAAACTCTTGTCTCGTGGTGGCTTCTCACAGTCCAAGAAGCCAAAATGGTTTTGAAATTAATATTCATTTTGTTGCTGTTTTTTTCTTTTTTTCGTTTTGATCTCGTTGCCATTTCAGATTCCAAAGATCCCCAAAAATAGTTTTAGTAAACTGAATAATATGTTTAATGTATAAATTTCTCCAATTTTGATTTTCCTTATTTCTAACGAACTCGTCTTAACTTGAAGAAGTTCTTGGAGACAAAATGGCAATTTGTTGTGTCAAAGTTTTAATAAGCTTCATTTGGGATGCAGATGAATTCTCCCAATCGCACTATCGGATTAAAAACCCCCAGTTTATATGTTATAGCAGACTTTGACAAAGTCTTCTTCATAATGTTGTGATATATCTAAAAAAAAAAAAAAAAAAAATTTAATCAATAAATATGTAAGTCCCTAACAACGAAAACGATCCAGTATGATCTGAGTGTCTTAGCAACACTCCTTCACTTAACTAAACCTACTAATCGAATCACGCTAATTTTATTTTTGAAATATTTATAAAATTAATGCTCGTCAAACAATTTAAAACTAACATAAATGTCTATTTTCGCCAATTGACATACATAGTACATACATCGAAAAATTTGGTCGTTCTACGGAATAAACTTCTAAATGAATCCGATGGTGTGTCACTTGCTTCCATAGCTTGTTTGAATAAGGCTTTAATTTTCCGCAAGTATACCTATCCTTTTTGTATTTTCGCCAAAAAGTATTATAGGCCTTTAATTTCGACTTGAAATTTGATTCAAAAAATGTTGTATGATCGGAGGAGATATGAAAGTGTTGACAATTAATTGAAAATGTACTTAAAATTGTTATTAAAGTACAATCAGATCAGTTTTTTTTTAGGTACGAGTCTGAACATCAAATTCAGAGTCCATCTACGATAATGCTTGACTGTGCTTTCTAGAAATTATGTAAATATATTTGAAACTCAGTTCTAACATCATTAAAATAATATAAATCCTATATACCTTCAAAACCAATCGACCCGAGAACAAAGAGAAGTTGTGGATGCATTAAACAACACTAGCCTAAGTCCTCTACCCACAAGAGAATATATCTCTTGGATGTGTAATTAAATACATGACAAAGTTATATCGTAACATTTTCACGAACAATTGCTTATTCAATATCAAATATACATTGCTTGTATATTATATTCGAAAATCAATACAACTATGTATGTACTATGTGATGCATATATGATGCACACACCACAAACAACCTATCCATAATGGGCGTTTGAGTGTGGAGTTCTCTTTTTTTGCAAAGGTTGAATGATGAACTCCTGGTTACTATTGAATTATATACACATCTATGAATTCTCTACATTCTTCAACAACGCCTAAGCAAGGTGATGTTTGTTCTCTATAAAGCTAAACAATTGGAACTACTAATGCCTTTGGATTTCATTAACATTATTTATATTAAACGTAACACATCAACAAGAGATTACTTATTGTGCGGCAGGTGCTTTTTGCTGAAGTATTATATATACCCTGTGATGTGATCGGAATGGTTCGGAATGACCCGACCGACGCGACGCACGCCAACTACACGACACCTTCCTCGTTAGTTGAACTAGATATGTATATAAACTGATTTAAACTTATCCATGCAATAACACACTTTATTCTTCTGCAGCGGATACAACCTCTTTACTCAAAACTTTTGCCATCTTGGCAATGAAAGTGAAGATAATAATAATTATTCCACATAAATATGTACATATAATGTTTAAAACCATACGGTGAAGAACTATAGCGATTGGTGGCTTCTCCTGGTTTTTTGATATAGTTTTTGAATTATTTTACTGCCGTCACTTGTTGAACTCGCTACTCAGTTGGCTCTCAATAAATTGTTTTTTTTTTCTTTTTATCTTTTGACTTGCACAGTGAGTGAGTAATGAATTTGGTATTTAAATTTTATCACACCTATTTGACGATGGACACATAAAAACAATTTGTTGAAGAAAATATTTAAATTAATAACGTTTATTTTTTATTTTTATTTTTACAGAAGTTACCAATATGAAACGAGGAGATAATCAACAAATGAATGATGATGGTGGTCCATCACCAAACAAGAGACAACGTGGTGGTGGCGGCGGCGGCGGCGGTCAAAATGGCAGCAATGAAGACTCAGTCCGATTGTTGATTCCCAGCCGTGTAAGTAAAAGTTATTTTTATGTCTTTCAAGATCCGGTTAAACTTTGTAATGTGTGTTTCAATAAATAAGCAGAACAATTTTTCCCTGGGGCTATACATATATTTTTTTTTTGTTAATACATACCAGTAGCTTTTGCACAAATAAAAGTTGAAAAAAAATTTTGTGAATATTTTTGATAATAAAATGTTATTTATGAGTTTAATTCTCATATCTGGGCAGGTGCTTCTGTCACTTACTTGCGCCTCCTGGATAGGATTCAAAAAAGAGCCTTAAAACTTATAGGTGAAAGAACTATTACCGAAACATTTGTTTCACTCGAACATCGTCGTAATGTCTCTTGCCTCACCTTGTTTTATCACTACTTCTATAAACACTACTTCTGAAATAATTTCCCCGTAACACCCGCACCACTAGGAATGTCCATCAATTTACCCTTGAGCCCAACTTCGGACGTACTGTAAATTATATAGACTCATTTTTCAGCCGCACAACGAGAATGTGCAATGCTTTGCCCGGTTCGATTTTTCCCTCCCATTGTGATATACAGACGTTCAAAACCAATGTGCTTTGTACCTCCTTTCATATCATATCCAACTTTCTTAAACGCTCGCACTGTGTTATTCGTTTTAAGGGTATTACTAAAGTAAGTTTATTTTATCGTATGTGTGAGTATTTCTCCACTAACTGGGCAACTCAGTGTCTCGAGTGATTTTGTAAGCATTTTTTTTTTTTAAACATTGTAATGTTGATCTTAAATATTAATCCATATTTATTATTTATCTAAATGCACATAAAATACATAAAATTAAGAAAATATTTCTCGTCATTATTTTTACTGGTTTCCTAAGTGCCGAAAAAACAGTCCCCCTGGTTGGTCACCAATTCAAAAAACATTTTAAGAAAATTGTTAAGTAATATGTTTTAATACATTTGTAGTTCATGTATTTACAAACTTAATTTCTCAGTCATAATATTGATTACATTTCCTCGCGATGATTTGAATTAAATAAAATGTTACTAATGTTTAGTTTGCTCCCTTGATGTTTGAGGGCGCCATCTCCATTTTGTGTAGTGTAGCGCGAACTATTCAAGCGGACAACCACGCAAAAACTAATTCGAATCACAGTTCTCTGGCGAGTTCCTTTTTTAAATTTTATTTTTGATATTAAATTTATTATTGTTTGATTTCAATTCTTTAATGAGCACTAAACGCTGGGAATGCCAAAGAATTCCATTAATTCAGTAATTTTGTACTAATTAATTTTCTTTTAACAGTCCCCTGGGCAACAGTCCTCTGCTTTTAAAAAGCAACTTTCTTAGTTTTATTTTATTTATTTTAAGAAAAAGATTTTGTTAAGCATTGTTAAGTTTACTCCATTATTGGTTATAAAATTTATTTATTTCAGTCCAATAAAGAATACAAATTACTTTATTGGGTAAATTCGAGCAATAAAATCTTTGAGATTCTTTAACAAAGAGATAAGGTCGAGAACGTATTACACAAAAAGTACATATTCCGATAAAAAGCTCTCCTCTTGAGTGATCTGTTCCACTCAAATATGGCCAAATTAGCCTGTATTTGGTGTCCATTCCCTTAAGAAAAAAAAATAAACATAAAAAACAATATAATTTTCTTTATTAGTAATTATTTAAAAAAAAAATCAGATGTACTAAAAAACATACTTTCTTTTTCAGATTGCCGGTGCCGTGATTGGCAAGGGTGGACAACACATCCAGAAGATGCGTGCTACGGTATGTTAATGTTCAAACCGCTAAAACTATTACTTCCTCCCATTCTCATCCTCAATTTTCATAGCCTTATTGTTTGTTCCTTGGAATACCATATTAGAGTTGAATTTTTGAAAGTAAATAAGTCCATTATTATATATAGATAAAATGCACCCTAAACCAACACAAGAAAAAAAAATCATTCTTTTCTTTGATTGCCATTGTGACCATATTTATAGGAATTCCATTTTAAGCCAAAAATAATAACTAAAAAAACACTTGCTTAAATAATTTATTAACTAAATTAATTCACTCGAAACCCTTTTATGGTAGTCTGTCTTTCTTCTTATTCATATATATGTACATATTTAATTTTTTTTTTAAATCAACCAACTACACCTCTAAACAAAACTAAAATTAATAGTACCACAACTAATGGAACTAATGGTATTAGTTTTTTAATACTCACCTAACTAATCCATCTCTTTAAAATCTCTTTTTAAATCACATTTTGTCTTATATTTTTGTTTTGTTTTACATAGATCTTAAAGATAAACCTCATTATATTTATGTGCATTAACCTATTTTATAAGTTCTTTAAATGTTTACAAAAAAAAAAAAACCAACAAAAAGCTAATTACTAAATCAAAAAAATATATTTTCTCTCGCACCCTCTCTTTATGTGTTTTTTTTGATTAAAAAAAAAAAAACTATCAAACCAAAACCCGTTCCTGTACCTGTGCCTGTAACTGTGCCCTGCCTGTGACTGAATCTACTACCTTCAACTGGCCCGTCCATCCTGATAATAAATTGGTTGTGTTGATCCCGCGCTCTCAACTTACTGCAAAACTTAAATTAAAAAAAAAAAAAATATGTATGAAAAAAAAACCACAAATATTGAAAAATTGTTTGACCAAAAAATTAACAATTGAAATAATGCCATGCAAAATAATTATGCCCCTGCAAATATTGTGGTATAATAATGCACTTAAACGCACACATACACACCCAAACTAAATGAATTTTAATCTGCTGCCGTGTGGAATTTAAAAAAAAAATAAATAAAAATACCAAAATAAACAACAATCCTTGTCACGTTTTGGGTGTTGTGATCCTTTGCTTTTATAACATATAAAATTTTATTTTGTCCATTCACAACACACACGCAAAACAAAAATAATAAATTCTTTTTATTGTTTTCGTGTAATAAAAACCAATCATAAAAATAAAATAAAATAACAACAAACCAAACCAAAAAAAAAAAAAACCAACTGCAATTGTGTAAACATTTAACTAATTAAATAAATTATGTATGTATGTATGTGCTGCAATATTTTCGCAAAATTCTACCACAAACCAAATCTGCTGCGTGTCTTCGTCTATATTATGATCAAAAACATAAATAAAACATACGAAATTATGAACCAAAATATAATTTTAATGTTGCCAATTCATCGACTGCTACTACTATGTATCTACCATCACCATGTATCGTACCAAAAAAAAAAAAAAAAAAAAAACAACCAATCAATCAACCAACCAATCAACCAACCACCAACCATTACCACCAATGATTCAACCAAAATATAAAACTGATTGTTCTCGCGATGTACCATTTTGAACTCAACCCAAAACTGTTTATTCAAAATCCATAAACCGAGCAGTTTAAAGCCACTGTGTCTGTCGACGATTGCCAAGGCCCCGAACGGTAAACCAATTTTTTCCTTTTTTTAACTACATAATACTTTAATTATCTTATTTTAAGAATTATATTTATTAATTAGGCAAAACATTATTTTTATTATGTATAGTTAAGATTTTTTCTTCTTCTTTAAGTTCACTTCAACTAGTATAGTTTAAAAAAAATAAACAAAAATAACTGAGAGAGGAAAGCTTTAAGCTTCAAAAAATGCTTTTTAATCTCTCTTTATATCTTCTCTTACTCTCTCTCTCTCTCTCTCTGTTATCTCTTACATGTTGTCAATGTCCACCATTTTATAAGAATTAGATTTATACATTTGGAGCTTAGATAAAAAAAAAAAAAAAATAGATAGCTACCTTGATATAAAATGCTCAGCCTGTGAACGAACTTTTGCCACTCAGTTTTTTTCTGATCTGCAGTGTGAGAGAAAAATATCTTTTTATCAAGTGAAAAGAAGATAATGGTTGAACTTTGTCGCCTTGAACGTAAAATGTCTTTTGATTTGAAATTAAAAGAACTAAAACTAACAAAAGAATAATTTAAATATAACATGGAATGCGGGAGCTTTTTTTAAGCATCGCTTATTTCAAATTCTTTTTTTTTTCATAATCAAATGTGCAGGTGAAATTAAAAACAAGCAACAAATAACATTTTTTTAAAACAATTAACTTTAAACAGAGGATTATGGCTAACAACTTCTTTTCTAGATAATTTTTTTTATAAGAAAATTAAAAAAACAAATCATAACGAATTACAAACAAAAAAGACTTAAAGAAAGTTAAATTCATAGAGTCTACTAAAGTTGTCTTAAGTAAAAAATGCCAAATAGTCTTTGTAGGGTGATTATCACATTTAATAGCAAAAACAAAACTATAGTTTCAAAAAATGATCGAAATCTTCATATTTTCGAGGTTTTTTCTCTGCAAGAGTTGCCACATGAACACAATACAATGATTTCTTCAGAACAAACTATAGACAATTGAATTCACCTTCACTCTTGACTACGGCGAAAATATGGTAATTCTCTTTTAAAAAGTGAAACAATATTCTTACATGTTTTATTAAAGATTTAAATTGACATTGGAGTAAAGAATAAAGATTAAATGCTAAAATTTAATCCCAAACTTAATCAATACCGAGTTTTATTCGATTAAATAATTTAAACAAATAAACCAAGAGCTAAAAAGCTTGAACTGGACTTTATTTCAATAAAGTAGGAATAAGAACACTCGGTAATTTTAACGCTCCACTAATTCGATAATATGTAGTGTTTAATAATTCGAACACTTGCCAATATTGGTCCATATTTATCCGTTGTTTCACTGCTCAACTTTTGGTCGACAGCTTCGTAAACAGAACGCTGATGAATTTTTCGTTGGCACGTTTCTTAGTACAGATCTCATCATTAAATTAATTAATTGGCAATGAAGAAATTCAAGTAGATCATATGAAAACCTCGAAAGTAAAAATGTTTCAACTGACTCTGATAGCAAAATATGTAGGCAGAAGAAATAAAAAAAAAGAAAAACTATCAGTAGCTGCGACTTTTCGAAATGTGAGTCAACTACTGGACTATCTTGTGGGACAAGAATTTCCAACAATTTTATCATACAACTCAATTTAAATCATAAACAAAAAATAGCCTTCACAAATGTCAAATTTCTTCCGGTAACTTTGAAACTTATTTCATCATTAGTCAAACTTCCAATAAATATTTTTTTACTTAAACCAAATTTGTTAAGCTTTAAAACACTGCTTTCTCATCCGACATTATGAAAACGAACAAAAAATATATCCAGTAACAGTAATTCAAACACCTCCGTATTTCGAATGAGGTTCAGCATCTTATATTTCGATTTATCGAGACTCTACTGTATTTTATATTTCAAGCAACACCAACGCGCAAACTAAGGCTAAATTAAGTTTTGCCATTTACAAATTTCTCAATCGCAGAGCTGATGTTATAAAAATTGTCGTTTCATATTGAAGAGAAATAAATAAGAAAAACAATTAAAGAGGTAGAATGTAGTTTACGACTTGGATTCGTTTTTTCTTAGTTTCATGTTTCGAGGTCTGTTTTCTTGCATTATAAACAGAGTTTAATAAATCCAATAAAAAAGCCACATCCAATAAAAAAAAAACTTTAAAAACCCTTTTCAAACATATTTTCAAAAAGTTAAAAAAAAAAAAATAACTCGTTTGCACATTTAATTAAGTTGAAAAAATAAGTGAAACCAAACCAAATAATAAAAACATAACTAGAATATTATTCCTTTCTCATTCAAAAGATGAACATTGGATGTTTTATAAATACATACCAGTCACTCACTACTCAGTCTCTCTTGTCTTTTTGATGTTAAATATTTCCAAGAACAAAATTTCGGTCTAACACTGCTACCCACGACATGACAGTACGAGTAAGTTGTTGTTAATTTTGAATTTCGAGTCTTCTCATGCTAACTAGTCTTAACTAAACTCTCTGTACTGGGATCTCGCTCCCACTTGGAACAAAATCACTTAACCTTAATTGTAGAAAAGCTCTGTGCCTGATTCTACCGAAGTAACAACAGCAACAACAACAATCACATTCTTAACGTCTGTCCTCTACTTGTTGTGCTCATTTTGATTATGAACCGTACCGTACCCATTCCCGTACCCGTACCACAATATAGTTTAGACGGCTGATAAAGTTGCTTACCATTTGTGGTTGTTACTATGGTGTAACATCTTCTTCCTTCAAAAACAAAAAAAAAAAAAACCTCTCAACCTAAAGCCATGCTACAACTATGTACTGCTGCTGTTGCTATTTATACCATTTTCCTTTGCCTTTAGAGTCCTTGCGTTAATAGAACAAACATTCTCTTGCATCTGAGTAAAGGAAGATCTCTTGTGTCCTGCCTGTGCGTTGTTTTTATATTTATATATCTCATCACACCACACCAATGTTCGTTCTTCTGAGTTTTTAATTAAATATACAAAAAATGTTCGTTACGTTGGTGACAAAATTTATACCATTTTTCTTTAAAAAAAAAAAAAAGGAATATCTACTACTATATTTATATTTTTATATCTGTACAATTCCACAAGAGTTGCTTAGAGAAAAAAAAAAACTACTGTATGTGATAAATTAAAAATTATTTGCCAACCTATCAACTAATTCAAAGTTTTTTTTTTTTTTTTTTATTATAAACTCCAATATACAGTACAATTTTAATTACAACTGACATGGATTCAACGCTCAAAATCATAACGGAAATGCTTAAATATTTCGAAGAGGTAAGTTTAATTTGTGTGTTCTTCTTATTAGTGAGTGAGTCATTTTTAATAATTTTATCTTTAAACATTTCAGAAAGAAGATGAAGTTGATGTTCGCCTTCTTATTCATCAGAGTCTTGCTGGTTGCGTTATTGGCAAAGGTGGCGCTAAAATCAAGGAAATTCGCGATGTAAGTAAAATGAAAAAGAAAATTTATACATTACTCAGAGTTATCCGTATCTGAGAGATGTTACTTTGTTCAAAGTGAATTCAATTTTTATGCTCCCCTTAGAGATTGCGTGCCTGAGACAGTTTCAGTTTCACAAATTGTTGTGTGATATAAATGAAATCAATATTTTCGTACTACCTACCCTCAAGGGGTGTGTGAAAAGGGATGTATGTTATATGTACTGTACTCGGATGTAATGGAAATAGGATCTTCCTGAATAATTTTCGTTATGAAATCGAAGGGAATTTGTCGTATGAGTAGATGATGTTTTTATGAAGTATGGCCCACCGCTGTGCTATGTTTTCAGAAGTTGTTTTGTTTAATATGTCAGGCTTTTTTGTTTTCCAAATACATAATTTCAAAATATATTGTTACAACGATTTTAAAAAAATTCTAAAATGTCAAATGCTGCACTGACGACGACGACGGCGAAGGCGACGTTGGAAGTACATTTTGCATGTGACAATAATTATTGTGTGTGTTGGAAGATTATATTTGACATAAAGTGATAAGGTGAACACAGAACAGCATGTTTCATATACAAATGACGTGGTTGGCAACAAAGTCCTATCACAATAGAATCTATACTAAGTCAACAAATTTCTATTAAATTGCATGTTTTAGAAGATAAACTTCCTAGGATTTGCTTACAATGTAATGTCTTTTGCTGTAAAAAACAATCTTTTCTCAACCGAAAAAATACCATTTTAAATTAAACTAACAAAAAAATGGACACATTTAAAGGACAAAAAAGGAGTAATATACTTTTAGCATGCAAGCTAGCTAATCGTTGTAGCAGTAAGTTTAAGTGCAAACTATTTGGATAATTTTTTTTAAAGTTAAGTGCATTTATTTTAAGTGCAATATTACAAAAGATTAAAATCACTTTTAATGTGATCAATATTATTTTAATTGTTTACAAAGAATTAAAAAGAGAATTGATAGATAATCAGAAGCTATTATCTTTGATTATATTTTTGCTTGATATGTGTATTTGTGATCTAGCTAGGCTACGAGGAAAACGTCTGATACACTTAGATTAATACTATATCCAATGTGATACCCTACATAAAAAATCGATGAATTAAATCTCTAAAAAAAAACTTGCGACGGAGATGGTGGATTGCTGGGTGTGTTAGACTGCTGATGTCGTTGAAAAGAAGTCTCGAAAATCTCTTAATTTTAGCTTTGAGATTGAGCATGTAAATTTTGCAGAAGTTGTTTCATATCGTGTCACCTATAAGGCAGTCCCCAGTTATGAAACCGGAGACATTATTTGACATTATTTGGCACTGCGGTATCTCGATGATTCCTATTGTGCCAACCCGTGTGAGATTTAAGGGCAGCTCTGTTGCTCCAGATTGAGACCAGAACTTTAAAATATACTTTGGGTGGAAGGTTTTGAAATTTTCCAAGGGAACGATCTGATAACCAAGTATTCGCTTTCTCGGAGGGTGTTTTTTTTTTTAGAGAATAGTGTCCAGTTATGCTTCCAGTCACTATTTTAAGAGTTTTCCTATATGGGTTGAGAAGGAATTTTGTGGTTTTGTTTGAATATTCTGGTACAAATTGTTTAAAGCAGATTTGACCAGGAGTTGTTTGCCAAGCTGCATTGGATTCCATGAGTAGGATGTTCTTGGCAGTGTTTAATAATTCTAATCTAGTGAGTGTTAGATCCAGTTTTGGTCAGATTTATTTCGTAGCTAGACAAGTGGTGTTTGTCTATCTTCAGTTAATTTTCCTCATGACATATTTAAATTGATTAAGTTCCAATTCTGGCGAGCTCCATTTAGAAGACCTTATAAGGTGCCTTCTCTACACATTATATTGTTTCTATTTTGAGGTCTATTTGGTACAGGTCCAACAGCCACTTAATGCATGTGGTTGGAAACTTAGGCCTTAATGGGAGTCACCCAAAAATATTTGCATTTCAATTTTCGAGTATGATGTTTGTGGTGAACAAAATCACGCCCATTTAAGTCTCATTTTACTTTTGAAACACACCGTCGAAACTAAAAAAGCCAACAGCTAATATGTTTATGTACATTCAAGTTCAAGCAAAATAAAAAACTTTCGAAATTGCCAAAATGAATAAAATGCACAATTGGGTCGCACGTACTTGCTCTGTGGGTGCAATAGTACGACGAAAACAAACTTTTCGATCAATAAGAACAACTCATTTTTGAACAATTTGGTAAAAACTAAAAAAAATTTGGCTAAAACTGGAAAACTCGATAGACGGGAGCTAACTTTAAGTAACCTTTAGTATATCAAATTTAGATGTCGTCTTTTGGGTGATACAAAAAATGATATAAATTTCCGTTTATGGCCAAATTAATAAAACTGATATTACCAATTTCCGCTATTATCATGTGTAGCCAAAAATTAAAAATGCAGTTTTCTTTGAAGTCATTCAAATCGGGGGAGCTTTTTTGAGTAAATTAGAAAAAACGAAAAAATTGGTGGCTCTAGGAGCCGAGCCACCATTTAAAAAAGAGAAACTAAAAAAAAAAAATCAATGCCATCTGATAGGAGGCTTTAAGAAACTATACAAAACAAAGTTTGAGTGAATTCGATGCAACCGTTGATAACTTATGGCCATTTCAAAAAAAGCCGTCAAGAGCAGATCTCCGTTATTTGCATTTTTAGCCAAAAACTGAAAACGCAGTTCTCTTAAAAACACTAAAAGAATATAATACACAAAGTTTAATCAAAATCGTTAGAGCCATTTTCGAGCAAATTAGAAAAAACCAAAAAAAAAAAAATTGGCTAAAACTCAACGGCTCGTTGTATGGAAGCCACCGTTAGAAAGTGAAAAATTTACTAAGCCATCCTATAGAAAACGATGAAAAACTATGTCAAACGAAATTTGAGTCGATTCAATGAAGCCGTTGTGAACTAATGGTTATTTGAAAAAAAAGCCGTTAAAACATGATTTTCGTTACGACCATTTGAGCCAAAAACAAAAAACGCAGTTCTGTTAGAAATGCTTAAAGTAAGCTTAGTTTTGAGTTTAATCAAAATCGTTAGAGCCGTTTTTGAGAAAATCCAAATTAAAAAAAAAACCGTTACTTGAAAGGTACCAGTTTGAGCCGGGCTAAAACGAAATAAAAAAAACCTCGACAACCGTTTTTCTTTAAACTAGGTATATCAAGTTTGAAGAAAATCCGCAAAAAGAAAAAGCGCACATCCGCACAGACGCACAGACAGACCGACGGACGGTATGGCGAAAACCACTTTGTTGGGCTTCTCTATCATCGTAATGTCATGTTTGATTAAAACCTCGATTTTTTTTTCTGCACGAAACCAATACTTGCCCTATTGAGCAAGTAAAAATGACTTATCTTCAGGGTGTTTAAAAAAGCCACATCGAACAGAGACCTTAGCTATGCCTATTTTTAAAGTCCAGACAAAGTTCACAAAAAGGGCAAATAGTAGATAAAATGCATGTTAAAGCCATTTTAGAGTAATCATAGGGGCCTTATTCATCTCAAACTGTTTTTGCATAAGTTTAAAACTTATTTTTATGAACATTTTACGGTACAAAGAATTATTTTCGGTTAAAATATTCAATGCTCTGTTCAATTCCATGTCATGCAAGAAATATCAGATGGTTCTCCGACTTTTTAGTTTCCAAACTTGATTTAATAGTTTTAAAATCCATTAAATATTTAACTCAGCCCAGCTCACTTAAATTATTGAGTTAGTATGTCTCACAATAAGTTTTGAAAAATAATCACCACCTCCAAGTACCTTCGCATAAGTGAAACCCCCCAATTATATTTTTTCTTCAACATTATAAATGTCCACACATACAATCCAATAATTTGGGACTTTCAGTTGTGAATGTTTGTTTGCATGTATTATCCTTTTTATTATTACATATTTCTAAGAAACGAAAGGAATTTCTGGAGAGATTACAGAAAAAAATGTTGACATTTTAACCACAAAGAATAAAGAATTAACTACAGAACGACCTCAAGCAGTGAAAACTATGTACAGATAAAAGAGTCGGTGTTAAGCAAATGAGTGCACCTTCCTTCCGGTGCTTCCTTCCGCTATTCATTGCCGCTTACCGATGTAGTCTGTGCGACATCATTGTTACCTTGAATATCAACTGCCAGCCAGCCACCCTTTCGTTCCCAGCACAAAAAAAAAATGAAGAAAAAAACTGAAATGACAGGTGGAGTTGGGTGGGTTGGTTTAACCGCGTCGGGAAAATTGAAGTCCATTCATTTCTACTCTACTTATCCATGAACAAATATTTAATTTTTTGTTTCTATCATGTCCTTCTGCCCACTTGTCAGGGTGTCGTTGGGGAGTTTTTTTTTCACTTCTTGCCGAACGGGCTTTTATTGGCCTGTGTGTCCTCCTCTCACTATGTCACTGGAAATGCATGATTTCAAATTATAATTTCCATATTGTGTACTGTTTCTTTTTTTTCGAACAACACTTGCGTGCTGTGTGCTGGGCGCACGGGTAGTTATTTGTGGTGGTATTTTTATTTTCATTTCATGATGACCATGGCGATGGCGGGTGGCATGAACCACACAAACGCCTGCCTGCCGCCAATTCACAATTCACATACATAGAAACACATTGAAATACAAGAGACCATTCCAACATCAAATGTGTCGTCCATCCAAACCACTCAATATAATTTAGAAAACTATGACATACACCCTAATTATCTTTTAATCATTCATGCATGGAACGTACGTATTAGCTATGTGGTGACGGTGAGCGTTTCTAAATCGGAACGTAGCCAGCAAAATATGTATATAAATGTACATACATGTGTGGTGTAGGCGCTCCTGTAATAAAACGGTCAACCCCCAGTGGACTTATAGGGACATGCCGCGCCGTGGACAGGATATGTATGGATGCATGTGTTGTAAAGGTTTTATCAGCTTTGGGTAGATGAGAAGACAAAAATGAAATACACCGCAGGTGATAACAATCTGTCGCTGATCGAGTTTACATGCTTTTAGTTGATTTTTTCTGTCATAGACAGAGATAGAAAAAAAAAATATGTACAATACAAAGGGTTTATGGTATGGAGGACACTCATCGTGATGTCAGCACGAATCCATTTAGATTCATCCTTCATCACTATTCAGGAGTATAAAAGAAATTATTGTCATACCCAGTTTGCGTGCACACCTGTGTATGTATTTTTTTTTTTTTTTAAAGTGCATGTGCCTTGAAAATTCCCAAAGCAAAGGTTTTGGCGTAAGGATGGATTACAACTTTAAAAGGCTTGATGGTATTTTTATATATATTGAAAAATGTTATGAGTATTTTTAATCGATATTTTACATGCGATCGTCTGAATTTATTGTCAAATCTTTAAATTATTTTCAAACAAATTGAATTAAGTTGTTTTGAGTCGTTTAAATTGTTTTCATTTTAATTAAAATGAAATTAATGGACTTTGTGACCAAGAGGTTTCATTTTTTATATCTAATCTCACCTAAAAATCTTAGAGAGAACGCTACTGTAGAAGTCTCTAGCATCATTCGGAACTTTGAAGAACTTCATTATAAGCTTCTAAACATCTGACAGAAACATTGTTTTCTGCTGGAACTTCTTTACTTTTGCAGTTTTCATTTTTACTTGAGAACAGTTTTGGAAATGGTTGAACCCTCGTAATCAAGCGCTGTGGGTGTTATTGACAGCTATGGACACGTTGTTATCAAGTTTTTCACAGCATATTATCGAATTTAATAGCTTTTTAGAGTCCAGCTTATAGTCAAACACGGCCCAGTCTCTCAGAACTCTCCAATGGTTATTGAGAATACTTCTTCTGGTGAAATAAGCCCCCCTATCATGGTATCCGTTCGGAGAATCCTCCGATCGTATAAATGTTCCGATTTTCGGGATTTTCTTGTTCATGGTATCCGAATCGGAACGAAAATGAAAACGCATACCATTGCAAAGTAATTGACATAAATCATATGACTGAAATGACAAATCTTTTTCAAATTGAATCTTTGTGTTATTTAAAAGCTCATTAAAATCAATCTAACTTAAAGTTTAAAAAAAAATATGGGCAGCGCAGTGCTTGTGCTATTTTTAGACGCAGAAAGGTATGAGCTAAGAGAAAGAAGTAAAGAAAATCCTTAAGAAATACACCAGCGATCGGCTGGTGAAGTTCCTGGCAATGTCTGGATTGGCCTTCATCATTTCAACCAGCCGTTCGTATTGCTTTTGATGTCTCTTTTTTTCCAAATAAACAAAACATACATATGTATATAAATATAAATAAGATAAATGAATGTTAAATTTAACTTACAGTTCAGACGACATATTCACAAAAAATTTTTGTTTATTTTGTTTTCTCTTTAATGTTCTCCGACAAACTACCGTATACAAATGTCTGCCGGAGAAAATTCGGAGAAACACAAACCTATGAGACGCCATGCATCGCAAGAATTCTGTGTGCGTCGCTTTGATTTTGACACTTAAGCGTCAGACATCGCACGAATTCGCAACGCGTTGATCTGATTTTGGCAATTTCAACGCATACTCCATTTTGTTTCGGAAGGATCTCTGATAAGTCAATCGGAACGGTTACCATGATACATAATTCGTACAATTTGTCCGAATCTGAGGAGATTTCACTCCGATCGGTTACCATGATAGAGGGGAAGGAATCTTTATTTATGTCGATTGAGTTTTAATTTGATTTTTTCAAAAAACTTATAATTGTTCAGTTTTGCGAAATCGTTTGAACGTCATAATTTTTTTGAATTAAATTGTTCGTTTTTCAAGAACAACAAAATGTATTCATCTTGTGCGCCTGTTAAAGCCAAACATTTCAATGTGCATTTTACGATTTCGGATTTTTGGTGAGTTAAAAAATAAAAGGTTCCACAATTGTCTCCAGACCCTAAAAAGTTTTGACAAGAAATATTTACTTTTGCAGAAAATTTCATTCAGTCCGCAGCCCTATGTAGATATCTTTTTGTATTTCTTGTTACATTTTTGAAAGAAGCTTGTCAATGGAGCATTCCATGGTCACGTACAGACAAATCACACTATTTTTATGTTACAAAAAGGCTCCTTATACTAGGTACGTAAATGGGATATGCCATGTACTAATTTTAGTTTATACCTTATACATCAGTCTTTTATTATATGCAAACATTCTGAAGGATATTTTTAAAATGGCCTTAAACAAGAATTATAATAGCTGTCACGTAACAGACGGCTAGAGTAAACCAATTTTTTAAGTAATTACTTTACATTAAAATTTTAGCGAAACTATAAACAATGGATTGGTCATTAGTGAGAAGCAAATAATAAGGGAGCATCAAAGTTGATAGTAAGGTGAACAAAATATAAAAAAAAACACATTTAATTTTTTTTACAAATTTTTTAATAACTTAAGTTATTGTCACGTACGGACAAACGACGTCACGTGTCTGACACACTTGAAAACGTTAGTCTTTTATTAAAGTTTTTTAGTAGTTCAACACTTTTTTATATTCTGAGTACGGACCTCTACGATCTTCTTTTCTGTTTGAATGCAATGGATATTGGAAATACCAGGTATGGCTTCGGCGTTTTTGCATTTCTGCACAGTCATTATTTTGTTGCCAATTTCTGATGATGACTGGTAAATGACTCGGGTTTTGGACACCAACCGCGATACCAGATCAGCAAAATTTTTTACCGATTGCACAATAACAGTGTCATCTTGGATTAACATTTTTCCCTTCACTAGTCTCTTCATATTTCCGCCAAATGTACATTAAAATTTAAAAATCTACTGTTTGTAAGTTGGTTGAAAGTTCCGCTTTTTCATGGAATGCTCCCAATGTATAACTAACTAGATCATTGCGAATCGTGCATTTCATCTTCCTCTCTGGATCTTTAAGTGGACTTAGCTCAGCAATCAACAAGTATAAATCCAAATCCTTCACCGACTCTTAAATGCTCCTGATGATTGACCGTTCACTAGCCAGTCTATGAAACATAAACTAACGTTTTGTTTTTTGTTCTTATTGCAGAAGGTCACTCTAATGAAACTCAAGACTGACAAATAATGCTTTTCTAAAACAACTATTCACAGGTTATGTTTGAATGTTCATAGCAAAACCACCGTCTTTGATTAACCCTTAAACATTTTGCTTCTCTATGCGTGGTTGAATATCATAAAAATTGATCGTCCAATAAATATTTCTACATAAAGTCCAAAGGGATTCGAAAGTTTTATTGCAGAACTTTGAGCGATGTGTACTTTTTTCATCGACAATCTAGAGTAAGAGCCGCAAAAGTATGCATAAAACTTTGTGTGACGTGTCTTGATTCACCAAAAAAGTTGCACATCCAAATTTGTATGTCTGCTGTGCCATTCTCCCCGACTATTTTATTTTAAGCAACAACAAAAAAAATCTAACCAAATAACTTTGGTTCCATGAAAAAGGATTGAGAATTCGTTTCATTGTTTGTCCTACTTTTTAAAAAAGAATAATAATAGAAACAACTTCTAGGTATGTACTTGTACTTGTACATTATATTCCTTCTGAAACTGATCCATGTAGAATCACTCCTTATTCTTAGGGTATGGAACAGCATTCAAACTCAGCACCATCACCACCGCAAGCAGAAGCAGCAGCAGCAGCAACAACCAAACAATGCAGTTTCCTCTCAATTACCTTCAACTATAGGTACTGCTGCTCTTTAAGGCTTCATTTCACATGACTTTCAAACATTTTGGTAGCTACTACACCAAGACCATTCTTTCTCATATTGAGTTTCTTATTCTTAGCACAGGAATTGTGTAATAGCTGAACCAATAACACAAAAAAAAAAAAAACCTAAGAAAAAGAGAGAACGAACCGTGTACGTGAAATAATCGTACAAGTTATTCCACATCGCCAGGTGCCAGGTTGGTTTTATTTTTGTTTTCTTATGTTTTTTTTTTTGTTCTGAAAAGGGCAGGAAACTACTTAAAATGTGATCAGAATAAAAAAAAAAAGGAACGCTCGCGCCAAACATAAACTCAACTTACTCTACCTACTCGTGTTTGTACATCTCCCTGTACTGTACATAGAGCAGATGTTTCTTATATGAACAGAACACACGGAATGGTGGTCCTTCTTCAGCCGATGATGTTCTTTATCCTGTCTGAAAATATTAAAAAGAGGAAGTATCCTTCGACTCGACCGCCATTATTCAACTTGAGATGTTCACATTTTTATTTTTGTGAAGATTAAGGCGATTTTTTTCTTTTCTTTTGATTTTCCTGCTATACCACAGAGAAGGACATGTAGTTTTGGAATTATTAATATCACATGTGGCCGCCCGTTCCAGTTTGGAATTCGTGATTTCCTTGGTTTATTCCCCAGCCTATCTATTCTCTGTCACCACCATCATCCAATTATGTTAATTAGTTAGACTTTTTTTTTTTTAAGACGAATCGTGTGGGTTTTTTTTTCTTACCAGGACATACCTAATTATAAGTAACAATTCTCAGATGACATGGCAACGCATTCTTCAGGGGAACCATGTTTGAACTCCTTCATTATAAACATCTGTCCTTTCTTTGTGTGACGTCCTATTTTAAGGACCTCCTCCCATCCCAAGCAATTAAAAAAAAAAAAGTATTATTTTCTTGAAATTAATCTGTGCCAAATCGTGGGTGACTAAAAGGAAACTTCTAATAGATGAGAAATAATAACCTTGGCCAAGTTTTCTTAATCAGCCATTAGATGCTCTGCCAATTTCATAAGGCGATGCAATAAACAGAGAAGCAAAGAGCAAAACGAGAAGAAGGGTGTATGTCCTGGAAGTAATTAATTTATATGAGAGATGATGAAAACTTCTTAACCCAATTTTTCTACTTCCAAGGAAGTTAAAGAATGTTTTTAAACAGTGGGTGCAAGAAGTTGAAGAATTCGCGATTTTTTTTTTTTTGTAATCTTTTTTATGAACGAACATAAAAGTTCTCGTTAATTGGATGTTTTTAAATTTTAATTGTCTTCAAGTTAAGTTTTTTTTTCTTTTTTTCTTTTTAGAGATACTAAATAAAAACAGCATCTGGTGTTGTGTGCTTCTATGTGGGTGCATGAAATTATTCGGTTATAAAGCGGGTTATAAAGTTTAATTTAGAAGCTATGGAGAGCTTCTCAAAGGTCTCTGCTTTTTCGAAATTATCCTCGTTCACTTTTAAACTCTATATGCAACAGTGTAGGATCATAAATATTTCAGTTTGATCAGAGTTCGAGAGGAATATGGTTTGAAAAGGCAGCGTAAGTAATATTTCGCGAACAATTCATTTATATTTCAGTAACCCCTATAGTTTTGTCAACGAGACTTAAAAAGATCTAGAAATCATAAACTATTCATATGTCGAAAGTTTCGCTGTTCCTCTTTTTCCTATTTGAGCAGGCTTCTGATTTAAGTAATTCTTATTCAATCAAGTCTTGTTACTCCTGCTGCCATATGTACGTTCTGTACATTATCCAACATTGGGAACCGTATGTGAGTGCCGGACGCACAACTGAGGTGAAACGCTTTCCCTTCTCAGCTTAGTGGGCATTTTTTGATCACAAAAGATAACCGAGTTTTCTTGCCAATTCATCTACCCCACCGCTTACGCGATGATAAATGTCATCACGAGTTGCTTCGTCATTAAGCATAGATAGCAGATGTTTAAACTTTTTACACTTGGGAATCACTCTTCCATTCAAATAAATGACTGAAAAAGGTTTGCGTGGATCAGAAAACGGGCAGCAAAAGTACTGTCTTTTTTGGACTTATGTATACGGCATCCATTTCATTCCAAAACGACCCCTATTATATATGTACGTCAAGTGCTCGTTGTAGGATAAAGAATCATCTCTTATGATAGCTCCCTCGTCAGAATATAATAATTGATGCACTTTGGGTTCCGTCAATTACCTTCAAGCAGATAGTCAAAGAATTTAATAAAAATAGACGCTTCCTTGGTTGGTGTACACCTCCAGCTAGACATCTTACTTAGGTCACTTCTCCCGTGTACATATCCATATGCCCACCCGAATATAGGTTTCTTAAACTCCAAGTGGCCTGAGAGCCACCCATATCAGATCTCGTGGTTGTCTATCGAATGAATCTGTTGCTAAATTCCTTCGCTACAAACCCGCCCTTGTCATAAGACAGTTGAGGCATCCGCTCGCTTCTTAAAATTTTGGAGATGAGAATTATTAGCCATTTGAACCGATATCACTCATCTTTTACCAAAACTCGAAGGCAGGCTTCGCTGTTGATACGATTTAATTGTTCTGTGTTTCCATCTGGCCATCTTGGATTTGAATGAACGTTGCTTTTTTTTTTTTTTGACACAATTATCTCGGTTCCAATATCTTTGTATAACATATTTCGTTTGGTTAAAAAAAAGGAACCAGAAATATCACAGCGAAATCGGGCACAATTTGCTCGCGATTTCTCGTTGTTTGGTGGTTTGAATAATCTCGCCCCTACTGTATATTTTCAAGATTGTGTGGTAAACATCATGTCTTAACCCAGTTTTATTTTGGTATTCTTGCTATTTATGCGAAACCTAATGGACGTTGTTGTCTGCAATGCATTTTCAATTTTTTGGTTGTTTCTTTTGCTGGTGTTGACCCAGTTTAAGGGTCTTCTGTGGTCACACATAACAACGGACAATCAGAGCTATTTGAAAGTTTTTTTTTTTTTTTTTTTTTGCCAAGTTTTTAATTCAAAGTATTTTGATCTCAAAAACACAAAATATACTTCAAAACGGTCACATTTGAAAAAAAAAAAACCTAGGGAAGCAGTAATAGTGGTGGGTAGTTCAGTCAAATTGAAAAAAGTAAATCACTAAAAGAAGTTTATATCATCTCGCCCTCTCCTTTTATTTGTTAAAAATTCTTGTCAATATTATATGTTTCGTATCTATCCTAATCCTAGGATAAATTCATAACCCCTTCTTGCTATTACTCATGTAATAACCCCAATCATCGAAGGATGGTTGTGTTGTACTCGAATCTACAGAGATAGAGAGCTGTTTTTGATGTTTTTGTGTAGGGTGTCCTGTTCATCACGATCCTCGCAGTCGTTGTCGTGTGGCAAAAGATACCCTGTGGGTTCTTCCTTTTGTGTGTTATTTTCCTTTGTTCATACGAATGAACGAACACATCTTCTTCATTCATGCACGCATTCTTTGCTGAAATTCAGATATATAATCACTTATTAAAATGTTCCCATACTATACTAAAATATAAGCCCTGATTCATCACTGTGTTCTTAGAACACACGCCTTCTATGTAAAGGCCCACAGTGATAAGTTAATCTGACACATTACTTTATTCAATGACATAAACAAACAACAGTTTGAATGTCAAATATGATTGATTTTGGAAGAAATAGAAAAACACGGGGGTCTGGACTCTGGACTAGTCTAGTCACTCACTGTGAATGTTGCTTAAAAAAAAGGATGTTTAGCAATTCAACTTAGGTACGTATATATTCTTGTCAGTTCTGTCAAATTCACTCAATTTAAGTAAATAGTGTTTACGTCATATTTAACATTTTCAATTCTTAAATCCGAGTATGTGCAACGTGACGTTCTACACACACAAAAAATTTCTTATACGATACCAGTTCATGTTTATTTGTACCCACTGCTCAGCTCAGATCAGCTCATCTCATGTTGTGAATCTATCTTATTTTTTATAGCTGTGATTGACTGACAGTAGGTATTTTTTAAAAGGTTATTTTCATAGTTTCTGAGTTTTTTTTTATAACACATGTGAAGAACGTTATGGTTCGATGATTTTTATTAGCTACCTCATTCAGTCACGTTGCAATGCTGCATATAAAAATGTTTTGCGCTTACATGTGTTAGAACTTAGTGCTTTTCCTTCTTTTCACTATTCACTGATTGAAATCAATCTTGGAAAACGAGTTTTTATGAATGAAGTTTATTTCTTAAAGGCAGAGTCAATAATTCTGTCTCCGAAGATGTTTATATGCTTTATTTGTTTCCAAATTTGAAATAAGTGACAAAATTCTTATAGGAGTATGAGCCAAAATTGGACTGATTTCTAGTCATTCATGTGCAGAAGACTGGCATTAACCATTTCCGATAGAATTTCGGTTGACTTATCGTCGGCATATACAAAAAATATGACATTACATACAAATTGTTCATTTTCTGTACGTTAATGAGTAGTTTAAAGCGGGCCTCCTTTGATTGGGGAATGTCTTATATTGGAGACACACTGCTAGTATCGATACCATCGTATTTGCAATACCATAGAAGAGGGTGAAACACACTTGTGTTGTATACGTTGGCAACACTGTTCTTCTTTTTTTTTTTGGCACATCTATTGTTTAAAAACAACCCACGGCAAATGATTTTAGAGGGTCGATATCAACGCAGCAAAAACATTAGTTCTAAAAAAATACACTTAACAAGAATGGCGCTACTGTCGATAAAAAGATTCGTATACTACGATGAAAACCCAAGTATCAAACCATGTTACTCGCATGGTATTACCATGGTTCAGAGAAAGTTCAGAGCATTATTGATCCCTGTTTACAGCTCTTCACCAGACTTTTATTTGACTATAACGCAAAAATGACACATTCATTATCCATAGGATTCGATAAAAATCTTACTCCGATCAGAAACGTTGATATGAAGATGCTAACCCATATATAATTCAAAATTTGGAGTTCTGATTTAAAGGTTTCACTTTAAACTTTAAAGTTGTATATTTTTTAAGCTTTAAATCTATTCTCGGTCTCAGCTCATTCCTGAAATGAAAAATGAATACGTTCCACAATTTTTACCACGCTATCTTTTTAATTTTCCAACGTGCGAGTGCGACCACATGCAAATGTCTTAAAGGAAAATTGTGATATTTGTCAAAAACTTTGTGTTGTTTAACAATAATTTTAAGCTGTGGAAGCTAAACGTGTGCAATCCACTCCAGTATGATTAAATTTAATTTTGATTTTCACTGGTAGATACTATCAAATACTTGTTATTAAGGATTCAGAAATGTAGTAAATTTTATACGAATGACTTCAAGAATTCTCAAGTTTCAGTAATTTTGCCTATATCAGCCTAGTTCTCGTCTCCATTGAAATAAAAAATGAATGCGTTCCACAACATTTTCCAAACTATGTATATTTTTAGTTTTGCAATTTGAGGGGAAAGCTTTATGGTGTATGAAAAAGTGCAACAGCCGCCCAAAGTAAAGTTGTGAAATCCACGCCGTCATACTTGTATTTAATATTCTCTTGAACTAAGGTTATAAGGATCAAGTTTGAGCATGACTTTATGGTTTTGTTTTCATCAGTTTATCGTTTTTTCACATTGATGCCACGGATTTCTTCAGAGCCAAGGTTTAAGCCTAGTTAGTACTCACTTCCTGTGAAATGAAAATTGAATACATTCCACAATGCTTTCCATGTACAGCATTGAAATTTCTCGTTGAATCGTATGATATTATTGTGAATTACATTGTTCTGCTTGAAAATTACAGCTGTGGAATGTAAAGTTGTGAATTCCAGGCCGACATTTTTTTTTTTCAAGAGAATTGTTTAGCAGGCTTAAAAATGAAAATATTTTAAAGTAACTGATTCCTTCTAAGAGCCTTCTATCTTTAGCAGCTGTGATTAAGAAACCGATTGATTTGAACTTTTGTTTTTAAAAGGTTCAGTTATGATCATCGAATGCCAGACCATTTTTTTTTATTGATCTGACAACTCGTGTCCCTTTTTTTTTACATATAGAAACCGAACAGGTTTGTTGTATGACATGGTTTTAACCTTAACTCGGTACGTCCTTGTCAATACCAGCTGGCAACAATCCCCTGATAATCAGCGGTGCACATAAATTGTGTTTCATTCTTTGAAATCTGTTTCAATTTATTTTTTAATGACTTCTCTATCTCTCAGCCCTACGCATTATCATTAGCACGGGTGGCCGCTCAAGCCAGTTGGCACTTATATTGTCCCTGACAGGCAAAAAAAAATCCTTCTTCGTGTTAAAAGGAATTCAAACTAAACCAAAAACTAATCCTCCCATTTTTCTTAGAAGTAGGGTCTTCTGCTGTGGCAAAGGAAACCCTATTCTTTCTTTCCATTTCCATTATCCAGGAGAAAAAAAAAAAAAGGAAGACTTAATGCATCTTCGAAGTCGTTGCATTCTTGCAGTGTTGTTATTTGTTGTGTAGTTATGCAGCTGAGTGACGGCTGCTGTTGTATGTATCGCATTCAGTGTGACCACTCACAAGGACTGCTTTTTTCTTCTTTGTTTTTCCTTTAAAATTTATGAAAAACAGGTGCTAAACACGAACTTAATGTACCTAAAAGTTGTGCCACAAGCCATCTGTCCTGTCCCTCTTAGCCATTGTGGTGTAATTAATTCTCACTTTTGGAAAGACACAAGAAGACATCCGCTCAACGCAACGGGTGGTTATGGTTACTGGATTTAGGTAGATTCATATATCTATCTATCTCGTTCTACCAATGGGATCAGATCAATTGAATAATTCCTGATTTAGAAAATGTCTTTTCAATTTCTAATTATACAAAAGAAACATCTTGAAGTGAAAAATCATTAAAAAAAAAAAAAAAACAGGATACCAAAGAGGAGAAAGGAAATGTTAAATGGAATGTTAAATCCTTGCGTTGTCTGTCTGCAATGGTTCGGCTTCATCATCGTTTATCATCGTTTTCCCAAGAAGTTTTTTTTCTCCTTTCTTTTCTTAAGTCTGTCTTATCCCATTTTTGGTGTGTGTTGTGTTTTTGAACGGAAGGTACAGAAAACCAAGAAAAAAAAAGTGAGGAAGGTTAATAAAATGTGTAATTCGAATAATTTTCTATATATCAAAATCAAACAGAAAACTCAGGCTTAAAGGACGATGACTATACGACTACTATGATGACGACCGACGACGACGACGATGAAGAAGAAGACGGAACAGCAAGCGGATGAGAGTTTAAGAGTTCACAATTTATTCCGGTTACACAGGATGTTCAAGTTAAAGTGAACACATGCTTGTGTCGTTGCTGCTTCTTGCTTGAATCCATCCTCCGTGTCGTCCTGCACGCTCATAATATAAATATCATACAAAAAACAAAGTGTATGCGCAAGTATATGGGTGAACTGGCAATTCAATGTGGTTGACACTATGCATTTTTCTCATATTCTCTTCCTCAAAAAAAAAAAAAATTCTAACTTAAAAGAAGAACTCTTGAGAGTTTAAAGAATAAGGAAAATGTGAAATATGTAGGTATACAAAAAAAATTATGCATAATATGTCATATGTGTAGGCTGGAAATGAAATATACCTATTTCAATTCATTTAATGACTCCCTTCGCTAGGACTTGAAAAGCACACACATAGGTACTTGTCAATAAAACATGGTCTACTCGTAGGTATATACAGACTGAAAAAAAAACCGCGACAAGAAAAATTTACCTTCGCTGTTTGGGCTTTTTTTTTACATATTTAAAAAAAATTGGTGTTCCATTCTTTGTTTTGAATAAGTAGACAGGTGTAAGTACACTGAACAAAATTTGCCATACTTTATTGATTAAAAAGTCGGTAGAATTGAAGAACAGGCGATCAATGTACTGGTCAGTACATCCTAGTTGTTGTTTTGATGAATATTTTGTCATTTTGATGAATTATTGGTTAAGACGATTTAGCAAACAGAACTGGGTTTTATTGGCATCAAACTAAAGATAATGGGTCCTATTCATAGATGTTTACTTAAGTTGTGACTTATTAATCTACATGTTAAGCTGACTTCCTTAGATAAACACAGCTGCTGTTCATAAACAAATTCCTAGCTGTGGTTAGCTAGTCATATCTTAAAGCAAAAATCTACTACAATAATACTTCAAATTATGACAGAACACAATGTCAGGTTGACATTTTTAAATTGTTATTTTCTGTTGTACGAATGAAAGTGTGTGAGAAAATGTAAGATTCACATTTGACATATTAATTTTGATTTATCTAGAGATTCATTTAATTTTAGATGAACAAAATCTAGAAAGAGAAAATATAGAAAAAAAAATCTAGAATGAACAAAATCCAGAATTAATATTAATTTTTGAGACAATTGTTACAATTCGCGCTCGCGTCGTGATCCCGAAGTAGGCACATAAAAATTATTATAGATGATACAAAAACCACATCAAAATGAAGTTCCTGACTTGTGGATGGGATTTTCACAAAGTTGGGAAACTGTAATGACAGTTTTCTTGCATTTAGTTGGGAGACACCACGAAGGTGGTTCTTAATAGCAAGTTTACGATTAATGTTGCTGTTTCTTTGTCGCGAATCGATATCGTTGAAAAAAATCTATCATTTAAAATGGATTGAATCGTGCCTTATATCTTTTCCTTCGTCTGGATGGTGGCACAATTTCATACAACAAATCTGTCTTCCAGAATTAAAATATCTCCTTCAATTTCCCATCTATTGATATTTTGCTAAAATCTCGTTTTCAGAATTTATTATTTGTTCCAAGTTTTTTGTTTTTGAATCGACTTGCTAATTAAAGAAATTTTCGTCACTATGACGCTGTATTTTTCCAACTTGAGCAAAAAGCTCCAACTTTAAGCTTCATTTTATAATTAAATAAAAGGATTCTTTGGTTTGACTTGACGCATCGTTTCCTTCAAATCAACAAAGCATAATATACTTCATTTTTACACATTTTTTCCATTATTATGAAATGAATTTTGTAGTTTCGAAATTGATGATTTTTTCACCAATTTAATAAAAAAAAATTTCTAAATTGACAAAATATACTTAAATTTGATAAATTTTGTTTTCAAATAAACTATCCATTAACTACACTGGATGTTTGTCTTCATTTTGACGTATCGATCAAACACGCCTGACAGTTCTGCTTGTCTTTCTGGCTGTCTATTTTCCTTCCTTCTTTTTTTTCGGGTCTGAAAAAAAAAACGGGATGTGAAAACCGACTTAAATTATTGAAATCAAACGTCAGGTTGAGGTCTATATTAAAATTAAACAAGGCTTTATAATTTAACGTCTAGTAGGGGTTCCTCCAACAAAACCACATAGAATACTTCGACTTTCTCGTGCACGACTTCATCGATTGTGACTAAATTTGATATTAAAATAGAAAATATTTAAAATTTAATTTCAAAATATTCCATTCATTTTGTAAATTCAATATTTTGAAAATGGGTTTTCGAAAAAAAACATGCAACGATTTTCGATACGCAATTTGCAATTTAAGAAACTTAAAGTTGATGTTTGTTTTTGGAGAGTGTTCGCTCATTTTTGAATTTCAATTAAGTATTTCAATAATTATATATTCAAAGGGCAAAACAGCATACCCTTGATTCATATTTCTTTCTACGAGCATGGGCTTCGAAACACAAAAGTAGGTACATATTTGTGTTTCTATCTATTTTTATAGGCACCTAACCTTTCATATTTTATTTTTAAATCAGAAGTAATATAATGTCAAATGTTGAATTGTTCACACCCGCCGCGGGTTATAATAAAGGAAACTAATGTAATAAAATATCAAGGTCAGTTGAAATGAACAGAATTTCTGACTCATTATTGTGTAGGTAGTGGTGTATTGTGTCAGCACAGCACTAAGCATAGCAAAGATAGGAGGAATATTTTTGTCAAAAAGGATTAATACCAAGACAACTAAACCAGGGTGTGGTAGTGCGTTTCATTAAATAAAAGGAAGAAGTTATTATAGGATGGAAACACGAGGAATTTTTTCGTTGGTTGTTATTTTTTTTGAGTTTCTATTTTGTTTTTTTTTATAATTAATTTAGAACTAAGCTGTAAGTGTGCGAATTTGTATTTTAACGTACAATGCTTTTTTTTTTGTTAGTCTGTTGGTCAGGTGTGTCAAGTAGATGCCTTGTCAATAGGGTACTAAGAATGAATCTATTGGTTTTGAAATGCCATGCAATTATTGAAGCTTTGGAAACCAACAAAATGAGCGACAACCATACAATAGGATTTTCATAAAATTATTATTATGTATCATAAAATCACTTTAATAAAAAGTCTTTTATTCAACCCAAGCAAGTTTTTAACATATACAACAAAACGAGGAACCAAGGCTTTGTGACTTTTAACTCCCAACCATTCCTGTGTGTGTGCGTTGATACTCTGCAGGAATGAAGATACCTTTAAATTAAATCCGAATGGCTTTTCGATATTTTTCGTGACAAGTTTTACTCTTGGAGGACTTGTCATAAGGTAGAATCAGGGATTGGACTCAGAGACTTTGGTATAGCAATGCGACACACTGGGCACTACACTACGGCTATCTCCATTTAATTTAAGTATTGATTTAAAACAGGCTTTCTAAAACAATCTGGCGTAAGGTCTTTTGTATGATGAGGATCAATTACAAACCTGAATCGTCGATTTCAATTTTAAAACAACCGACTTTTTGTTATAAACCACATCGTTAATTTAATTGAGGAATTTTTCAGAATTTTGTATTTTTTTGGAAGGACAAAATAAGTTTCATTTGATTTTGAGGATACCAAGTCCTTTTTTGAGAATTTTTAAAAATATAGTTCTCTTAAAAACTTCTGAAAAAGTACGATTTCAAATTCATAAAACTATCGTCCTTTTTTTTTAACTCGATTCATCATTCTCCTTGTTACATATACAATGTTTGTAGTTCTTTTTGAGAACAACCCCGGACATCCATCACTCAATGCGTCCTTACATCTTTCCGTTGCGAATTAACTTCTAAAACTTAATTTTTTCCTATGGGTCGGTTTAAACAGCACAAAACCCACACACTAAATACAAAAAAAAAAAAATTACAAAATGACTACATCAGTCAGCCGCAACAAAACTCCTAGAGCGCTACTTCATGATTCCAAGTTATATTTTGTATGCTTGCATGCGTTTCAAATGTCGATTACGATGAGAAAAACGTCCATGCAATTATTTTGTGTAGGTACTGGCTTCGTCATGTAGAAATAGGGATACGGATAGGAACAGGGACTAGGGACTAGGGATATGATGAATTCGTATGACCATTGTGTAGGAATTTTGTTTTCAAAAATTCCAGAACACATACCAAAAAAAAAAAAATAGTTACAGCAACAAAAACAATGAAAGAATCGAGAATGAGGCAAGGAAGTAAGGGACGAGTAAAAACTAAATTGAGAAGAATAAAAAAATAAAAAAAGATCAAACGCAAGCGCATTGAATTCACCGGTCTTTTATTCATCTATTATATACTATATATCTTTATATAAGCGTATCTCTATACTATATATATGACATGAGATGTATGCATACATATTAAAAAAAAAGAAGATTCGTCTCTCTCTCTTGCTCTCGTCCTAACTTTTCCATGAGAGTCCTTTGAAATTATAAAGGATATAGCAAAACAACAACAACAAATTGATATCCTGTGTTGTGTAGTGAATGGCTAGTAACACTCTTCTTGCCTGCACTTTATCCTGTTCCTGATCCTGCTTCTATTCTGTATGTGTACTCTGTACATTACGTTCGTATTGCTCCCTGGCCCTGCAGAAGCAGGAGCATTTCATTCTTTAGTAAGTCAACCAGTTTGCAGTTAACAGTGGTCGCGTTAACATCGTTCCTTCCTCCGGCCTCGACTTCGACTTCGGTATCAGCTTCGGCTTCGTGTATCTATCTAAAGTTGAATTCGTTGGGTTTTATTCGAAGTGTTTCTGTTCAAACTGGATTTAATATTTTTTTTTTTTGTTGAACTCCATTAACAAAAGGATACTCTTGGTCGTCGTTGTGTGTTGTGTGCTTTCCTTCTACATCCGTTTTAGTGTTGAATATACAATTTTTCTTCTTTTTTTTGTTCCTTTATCCTCCGGAAAGAGTTTTTATTTCTAAGCATTTATACATAATTGAGAGGATTACAACACGATATCAATATTGTATGAAAGTTTAAAGAGAAGCTGAAGGGTATTTGCGTCCATCATCAGAAAAAAAAAGACAAAACAGGACGACGAGCAAACAAAGGAAATCTGTATTCATCGGAGAGAATGGATGAGAAAAACTACACAGACGAAATAGTTTTTTTTTTGTCATTATTATATTCGCTTTACTACATTTTCGTGTATCTACATTTTCTGCTAATAATTTCGTTCGTTTTTTCCACTGTGCCACCGTTGGATATAATTGTTTCCCCACAAACAAAACAAAAAAAAAATAACTTTTTGTCCTTAATCTAAGTTTTGGTGGTCAAAGAGCACACACAGTAAAACAAGAAATAGAAATATCAAAGGTTTGGTTGCATTCTTCTTTTTTTTTTTTTACCAACAAAACAAAAAAAAAAAAAAAAACGGAAGTGTCCAAAAATCAACGAAGAATGATGGATCATCCATCGGCGAGTGTTAATGGCCTACTTAAGTTGTCGTTTTTTGGTTTACCAAGAAGAAGGAAAAAAAAGCCTGACTAATCTCGAATTAGAAGATGACTAATGATATCAAGCAAGGACATTCAAATTCTAGGCCGTGGTGAGTAATACTAAACAATCAATTGTAATCTGTGGTCCTTTGAGGCCCGGAAATAATTCTTGGTTTGAGAATTCAAATTTTTGTTCGTCAAAATTTAATCCTGTGAAATTTAATTATGTTTTATAAGACTGAGTGTGAAAGATTACTTTTTAAAAAATGTACATTCTGGGTAATACAAAATTGTTGTATTATACCATATTTAAGACTTGATCACCTGCGTGAAGCTAGCCTTGTAAATTTGAAATACAATTCAATGCTTAGGATTATCGAGAACCAATTCAATTCATGGTTTAAAGTATGAAAGCCGAGATTCCAAACGAATCTTTTAAATTCATTGGGCTGTATTCATAGACGTATCTTAAACTTCTGGTAAGTGATCAACCAAACCTGGGGTTTAAGCTGTTCATAAGTCACGGTTCAATCCATTCGAGTTAAATGATAAAGATTTTTTTTCAACGATATCGATTCGACATTTATAATAAATTTGCTATTGAAGAAGCACCTTTAAGGTATCTCATAACCAATTGCAAGAAAACTGGAATTACAGCTTCCCAACTTTGTGAAATTCCCATCCACAAGTCATTAACTTCATTTTGATGTGGTTTTTTTTTATCATCTTATTATAATTTGATGTGTCTACATCCCTGAATCATCTAAAATTAAATGAACGATTCTTTATATACATAAATCAAAACTAATATTTCAAATGTGAATCTTACATTTTGGCACACACTTTTATTTGTAAAACAATAGGAAATAACAGTTTTTTTTGTTAAACATGTCTACCTGACATTTTGTTCTGTCATAATTTGAAGTATTATTGTAGTAGATTTTTATCTTAAAGCTATGGCTAGCTAAATACAGCTAGGAAATTGTTTATGAATAGCAGCTGTGTTTATCTAAGGAAGTCAGCTTAACATGTAGATTAGTAAGTCACAACGTAAACATCTATGAACATGGCCCATTTTCTTAAGGACATACATAGCTGCAGCTTCTTATATAAATAATTATTTAGACAAATAAAAAATTCATGTGTTAAAGTTAACTCGAAGGAACAAACATTATGTCAATTGTTCACAAAACAGAAATGTTTATAGTGTTGGGACCGCAGGAATTCTTTTATAAAACATTAATTTATCTGATTTTTTAATATACATATACATATTTAAGAAAAAAACTCAAAATGTGTCTAGGTGAAGTTTTTTTTGTTTCTGCTTATGCTTCTAATAATTTTCAACTTAAATTAATTTTGATGAACTCATAGTATACTTTTAGGAGTTCCCGTTCATACAACTGAATTCCATAACTAACAAATTTTGCGATTTAATGTTAGAATATGCATGGGGCTTCTTTTTTTTAGTTATACTGGAAGGTTAGTTAAATATTTATTTTCTTCCTCTATCTACAGGGTGTTCCCTGATTCGTAGACAATAGTTTGTTCTATAGTAAGGGTTTATTTCCAATTTTTGACCATCACATACCGAGGTTTTAAGAAAAAGATAGAAACTTTATTTAGGGGCTTAGGACTTAATTTTTCGAAGTAATACCAGTCTTTTGTCTCACTCGTTCGATATCCAGTTTTTAGACTGTTCCATTTTTCCTGCTCATGTTTATTTGTTGACTTTGGGGTCAATTTTCTCCATAAAATGCGTTATAAACATAACGACACATATGTAGATGATACATTACTTGGGAAAACCTGGAACAGGTAAAATATTTCACAAGAATTCATATGGCTATATAGATAATAAGTGCTATACCCTACCCATGCGAAGTCGTACAGGATCGCTATTATATTCTCAAAGTACTTCAACCGAAATGTCCCGAAAAAAGAACATGACTTGTGTTTAAAAATATTTTCGTTTTAGTTTGGCATATTTTGTACTTTTCAAAGAAAATCACTTTCCATTTTAAACTGAAATAATCAAAAGTTTTGTAGTTTTCCTCGTTGTTTTATTTATTATTATAAAATTGATTAAACATTTAAGTGAAGTAAAAGTTTTGTGTTCTCCTTTTCCCCTTGTATCTATCTCTCTGCATTTTCATAAGAAATATTCCATTTAAGATCTCTCCGATTGAATAAATCCGACAAATTTATTCAAGATTATTATTTATTTATGCATGTACTGTACATAAATATATATATATAAGCAATGTAAACTGGAATCTACCTAAAAAAAGATTTATGATTCTCTTTAATTCCCTTCAACAAGTTTGTTGAAATCTATTCCAATATAATAATCTTTGTAAGAAGTTGTAATAATCCATTTAAATCTGTTTGTAATTTCTTTCGAAAATATAAGGATAAGGATATAAATTGTTCTCTCCTCTCGCAAATAGAAAATATTTACGAGTAAGTATGTATGGAATTTCAATAGTAATCCCACTTCACAACAGTCGTCTCAAGAGATTCCTTTACACTTATACCTTCAAAACAAAACAGTATAGGTGCTTGAGTAAATTAGACTGCAAAATGCTAAGTGCTAAGAATTGGCTACTTGCTATGGACCAATTTTATTTGCTAAAGAACAAGATTCTAAAGTTTTTGTTTCTTATATTTTGAAGATGAATTTCAAAACAATGTTCGATGTATAATTCTATTTCGTAGTTAAAAAAGGTAGGTCTTATACTTAATTTTTATTGCCAGGATACGAGCATCTTTTATTGAAAAGAAAGTTCTCGTTTATAATGAAGAATAATTTATATTACATTTCAGTGTTTCTATTTGTGTTTTTTTTTTTTTTTTTGACTTTCTAAAACATTTTAAATTTAAAGACTAAGTATACATTATAATTTACGCTAATTTCGAAAATTTTCATTTTCATACTCTGAGATGAAGAGGAGAACATAAAATTTCTTACCGTTCCTATTCAATTGCAGCCAAGGCCAACATCGCAATCAAATTAGAAAGCCCTTACCGCCGCATAAATCGGAATTGAAAATGAAACCCATGTTGTGGTCAGGCCTTTTTGAAATTTCAGTCCATCTTTTTATGCCTAACCTTCTAAGGCTTCTGGAATTTTGTTATTTTCTGCTTTATTTGAAGATAAAAATCTTTAAGAAATAAAATATACATATAAAGACCTTTACTCCAGCTGAACAATAAATACAAATTCAGAAATTTTGTGGGCTCTAATGAAAATTGGGGCAGTTTACTACCATACTTTTGTAAAGGACCTTACTAAAATTTTCAAATTTACAAATTATAGAGAAAAAAACTAAAAATAAATGAATCGCCAAAAAACTTTTAAAAAGGCGTAATGTGTGCTTATTTTTCAATTTTTCTTAGAATTAAAGTTTTTACACTAGGTATTTTATTTTAATAGCGGTTTTTTATGCTGGCACTGATTTGTGCATGCAGTAGTTTATAGAAGGCATCATGTGGTAGTAAGGACTTTTTAAAATCTTGATGGATATGATTTGTAGTTGTAGTTAGGGCTTCTAGAAACTGTCATTTTCTAACTTTTTTGTAGTTTCAGCCTTAAGCAATAAATACGAATTAACAAGAACCGAACTTCCAAATTTATTTTGCAATGTCGAAAACGGGTGATAATGAATGGTACAGTGGATGTAGTGCTGGCTACTAACCAATAGTTGTGGGTTCAAACCCCAGCTTTTGGGCAGACATTTTTAAATATTCCTACAACTTCAACCAGACGTTACTCGTGGGATTAAGTTCTTTAACACCACAAACAAAATGCAAAATTAGTCAGTGGAAATTATCAGTGTTGTCTGGTAAATGTGTTTTTCCTTATAAAAACAAAATATTTCGTCAACTGTAGTTGACGCTTTACCCCAAAACACGTTTTAGAAAATAGAATTAAGACAAACAAAAATGTTCGATTGAAAACGAAATTCATAACAAAATGCAAAAATATAGTAAACATGTTGTTCTTATCCAAGTTTTTTTTTGTGACACAATGGATTGAGATTTAGGTGTTATCTACATCTCATGAAAATCCAACGGGTTGTTGCTATCCAGGCTGGACTCGAACCCACAACCCTAGGTTAGCAACCAACACTAGTTCCTAAAGGTAGGACTTGCACACAACACCAACAAAGAAAAATAACAGCGACCAAAGGTTCAAATAGTCGTGTTTCACATAATATGTATAATGCATTATGCCATTATCCAGTTCCAAAGTTGTTTGAAGTAGTTTTCAGTTGTGTTTAGTTTTGTAGTCCACACTATATCCCAATTGAATATTGTGAAAAGCTAACTTTGGCAAATAGCCAGCTTTGGCCGTCTTGAAACAAAAAAGCCAAAGTCAACGTATTCACTTTTTACCTTGTTAAACATGCCAGTATTATGTTTTTGAAGAAAGTGGAAAGAAACTGGATTCTTGATGCGTGTGTGGGAAGAGTTCAATTCCCATCCTTTTAGTCGCAAGGAGCTATCTCCTTCAAAAGAAAAATCGATTTGAGACGCTCGATGATCATAAACCTAGATTTGAAGTGCAATTGCTTTTGCTGATTATAGAATGGAGTTAGAAAGAAGTAGTAGAAGAAATCCACTCACGAACTGGCTTCGAGACCGCAAAAAGCTGTTATTTCACAATGGCGGCCACCAAAAATTTAATTTAAATTTAAAAATTTAGATACATGTAACATGTATTCTTAAGAAATTGTTAGCTGTGGCAAATGTAATTAGGCGATTTGAAATTCATTGAACTTAATTTATTTTTGAAATACGAATACATTATTTCTTAATGCACATAAATGCTGCTGGACTTTTGTTTATTCATAAATGTAGCTCTGTTTACAAGCTTCAACAAAAACATTCCAATTCAATTAGCAAATTTGTATTTCAAATCCTTTTTCCTTTGTTTTTTTTATTCTTTTAGCTTTTATACGCACAAATAACGCACCCATATTGCTTCCTCCAATCAACCAATGTCGATGAGAAAAAAAAGAAAGGAAAATTGGAATAGAAAACCCTTTCACAAAATTGCATCACTTTATATCAAATTTCCTGTCTCCTTCCCCTTCCCCTTTTCGTCCTTGATTTTGTGATATGTTTTTCTAAATCTGAGGTTGCATCATCTGCTTTATTGTTGCAAATAATATTGTGTGTGTGTGTGTGTGTCCGCTCTATGAAATTTGGAATATTCTCTTGCTCGGCCAGTTGAATGAAAGTATTGTGTAGCAACGATCCTTGTTCCGGGACAGCGCAGCAGGAAGGTTTTTTTTGTTATACCTATCTTTAATTATGAGCAATTTGCATTCAGAAAGAATTGAATATCTTTCTGAAGGAGAATCCTTTCACATACATACATGTTGTTATGGTTTCGAAAATAAGTTCTGCTGGTTTTTGTATGGCATTTCTGTTTGGATTCAAAACCTTGATTAAGTCAGTTGTTATGTTCTGGATTGCAATGTAATTTCTAATGTTCGACGTTGGAGTTTCATTTTTGTTGGAATGTTTTTATTTCAGTGTCAATTTTTGTTGTTGTTGGTTTGCCGTCGTCTATTTAGCTTCTTTAGAAAACCATACTTTAGACACCAGATTGGTTCCACTGTGATGTTAAAGCATAAATAAATGATGAAATCTATGGAGTGCTCATCGAAGATCAAATGTTAGATCAGAATCGAACGCCATTTTGAAACGTCGAAATTCATCATAGATATGTCCAAGAAATGTTTAAGACCCAAAATAATCATCGTCATGTCCTTATTCACTTGAACATTGTAACATCTAATGTCGGTCGCATACATATTGGCAGTTATAAAAAATGAAAATATTCCAAATTCCTGATCTCGTATTTTTTCTTTTTATTTTTCTCCAGAAAATCGGATGCAGGATCTTGAAGGTGTTCTCCAAACCAGCCCCGCAAAGTACCGATCGTATTGTGCAAATTGTTGGCAAGCCCGAACAATGTATCGATGCAATTAGCGATGTCGTCACTTTGACCCGCGAGGTAAGTACTCTTCAGCGTGATTGAGTTGTTATCCTTTGAATTTGTTTCCTAAAACACAATTTTTATTTATATTTAGACTCCAGTCAAAGGAATGGTTTACAATTATGATCCCATCAACTTTGATGACGTGTATTCGGATGAGTATGGCGGCTTTGGAGGTGGCGGCGGTGGTGGCCAACAGAATGGCGGAAACAATGGCGGTGGATTCCGTGGTGGTGACCGTCAATCACGCTTTGACGGCGGTCGAGGTGGTGGTGGCCGTGGAATGGGAGGCGGTGGCGGCAACGGTGGTGGTGGCGGCGGCAACAACGGCGGCAACCGCTTCGGTGGCGGTGGAAACAATGATCGCAACCGCGGAGGTGGTCGCAATGAAGACCGTAGCCGCAGTGGCGGTAGACGCGATAGGGAATACATAAGTCCATGGGCTAATGATAACAACAGTGGTGGTGGCATGGGAGGCGGTGGCGGCTTCGGCAGTGGAATGGGCGGTGGAGGCTCTGGTGGATTTGGTGGTGGAAGTGGCCTCGGAAGCGGCTTCGGCAACAGTGGCGGAGGTAGCTTTGGCGGTGGCAACAGTAACTTTGGTGGTGGCAGTGGTGGTCTTGGAGGCGGATTCGGTGGAGGCAGTAGTGGATTCGGCGGAAGTGGATCAATGGGTGGTGGAGGCGGCGGCTCCTTCGGTGGCAGCGGTCTTGGTGGAGGCAACTTTGGTGGAAGTTCCGGCGGAGGCTTTGGCGGCGGCGGCGGTGGTAACTCTTTGGGTCAATCAGGAGGTGGTGGCTTTGGAGGAAATAGTCTGGGAGGAAACTCGTTTGGCCTAAGCGGTGGTGGTGGTGGTGGTGGTGGAAGCGGCTTTGGCGGCGGATCATCTCTCGGTAATGGCATGGGAAGCCTAGGTGGCGGTAATTCAGGTGGAATGGGCGGAGGCCAAAGTGGTGGCGGCAGCGGTGGCGGATCGTTTGGAGGCAACAATAACATGAATGGGGGAGGAAACCAAACTCAACACGATCCCAAAAACAGCACCCAAGTCACAATTCCAAAAGACGTAAGTTTAGTTTTTTTCTTTTTTTTACTTTTAAAATCTTTGAAATAGGGGAAGAGTTTTGCAATTTAATTTCAAAAGTGGTTCACTTGAATCAAGAAGATCATTATTTTAATAATTTTATAGTTCTGTCAACGAAACTCGTTTGTCAATCATCTATGCAAATCAAAATCAAAACAAATGGCTTATAATTTTGTTTCACGGGGAATTAAATAGTTAAGCCTTGAATGTCTGTTCAAGAATGGATTGAGAAAGTTCTTAGAGAACATTTTTTTCGTTCGAATCTAAATCAGTAACGTTTATAATTTTTTAAAATGTTTGATGTTCTCTAATCATTGCCTCCCAACTTAATCAAATGTTTGAATCTTCGAGACGAATTGTTTAATATTGGCTCTAGCAGAGCTTCCGAAATGTTAAGATCAATGATACCACACATAATATCAGAAATACGCTAGTAAAATTGAAATTATCAACAAACTGGCATCACTTTCGGCTTAGTGCGTACAGCAATTGATGCGCATTGATTGTAACTTACAAATGACACCATGTTGTTTTTCAATTGACTGCAAGTACTCGTTTCAGTCTTTGGTGTTTTGGGAACTGAACTTGAAAAAAATTCGTGAACCACAGGTTGCTGATTGATTGTATCTTACAAATGACACCATGTTGTTTTTCAATTGACTGCAAGTACTCGTTTCAGTCTTTGGTGTTTTGGGCACTGTGTTTCGAATATTATGGCTATACATCTATCGATTTTTCAATAATTTGTTTGTTGTCTTTGTTGCTTACCTTGTTTTCGCATCTGAAACAATATCGATATTAAAAGAATCTATTTGTTTCTCCAATGAAATTGCATCTTCCTGTTGCATGTATTAATTTTTAATTTGTATCTTTCAGCTCGCTGGTGCCATCATTGGTAAGGGAGGCGGCCGCATTAGGCGCATCCGTAACGAATCCGGCGCATACATCACCATTGATGAGCCATTACCTGGATCCACCGATAGAATTATTACCATTTCCGGTAATCCCAAGCAAATACAAATGGCCCAGTATCTTCTCCAACAGAGGTTAGTATCTTTATCTCTATTTTTTTTTTTAATAATCACCTACAATGCTTATATACATTTATATGTAATGTGTCCTCAGCTAAATAAAATCCTAAATCATGTGACTAACATTATTTCATCGCAAAAAAAAAAAAAAAAAATACATACATACAAAACTAAAACTAACAACAACACAAAATGCTAAGAAAATGTGTGGTGAAACGCGGAAATCGCTTGTATCCGTGCGCTTATAAGTAAAAATGGTAAAGCATAAAACATCACTTTTGAATGTAAACTAACTGTCTTCATCATTTTTAACGATCCTATGGCATATTTTGTATGGAAGACTAGTGATTTTGTTGTTTGGGTTATATAATTAACAATAAATCCCTTGTCTTTCTACAATGTATGTTCGCTATCTTCATTATATTTTATATAACTACATAAAAACAAAAATTTATTAAAAAAAAAATTTAAATTTAATATTGTTATCATAAAAATATCGCTGGCTTTTATTTAAAAATAATAATAATAATAACAACATTCATATTATGCAGCTTCTCCCATACCACTCTGCTCTGCTCTTTTTTCCAAACCCAATATATTGCATTTTGTCCATAACATAACTTGGTGGGATATATCGTACTGTTTGCATTTTTCCATCTCTCGAAATAAATATTATGGGATTAAAATTGGTGAACCCTGTGATGTGTAAATAATACGATTGAAATTTAATAATAAATAAAAAGACAAAAAAAAAAATGTGTGAAGTGCTCGCCAAAAAAGTATATATTGATTACATTCTGCATTAATTTTCAAACTAATTTTATTTTTTTATTTCGTTCGTTTGTGTATATATATATATTTTCATCCCATCCATCCTTCATCAACAGAAATAGACATTTATAATTAAGTTGTTTCATAAATTTCTTCTCTTTTCAGTGTACATGAAAACAGGAGAAATGATTTTTAAATTTTAATTCTAAACTTGAAATCAATAACAAAACAAAAAAAAAAAACGAAATACAAAAACCAATACCATCTCAACAGAGCATAAGAAGTAGAAGTAGCAACAATATACTGAAGAAGAAGAATTGTGACACCAATAACAGCAGAAGCAGATGGATTGGATGTGGCAACACAACCACAATTCAAATTCCCTTTTTACATTTATAATAATAATTTTTTTTTTTTTTAATTATGTGTATGATTATATATTTCGCAATTGCTAAATAATTGAACAAATGACTACTTTTTATCACATTTAATTAATAAAATTAAAAAAAATAAAAAAAAAAAAAAAAAACAATTCTAGAACTTAAGGAACAATTATTTAGTCCACTATACTACATACATGTAAAAGAGTTACAAGAAATATAAAATAAAAAAATGAGGAAAAATTAAGAAAATCAATTTTATAAATTATTTCAATAAAATTATGTCTACACTACAAAACAAAATAGCAGCAAAATCACAAGTACAAAAAATAATAATCTTCAAAAATAACTGATAATTTAAAATCTGTAATTCACAAAAATACCAATTCCAACACCGCATTCACATCTAAAATCTTGATACAATTCTAAAGTAGTTTTGAGTAAACAATTCTTGTAGAAGGAGCATATTTTGAGGATGATAGTGATGATTTTTCTTGGTTGCGACTAAAGTTTTTTATGTGTTTTGTTTTTTTGTTTAAGCATTTAAAAATCTTAAACTTCTTTTGTAGAGTAGAGATACATAGAAGAGACCCCTTTTTCTTTCCATTTACATTTCTAAGCAAGCTCTAAGCTTTCACTCACTTGGATTCAAAAAACATAAGAAAAATAACTTACAGTTGCTAAGACTAAGACTACTCTTACTTGTAGTCACAGAAAAGTAGTTGTAATTCTTTTACTTGATGGTGTATTTTAAAAATTAAGTTAAAAAAACAAGATGCAATATGAAAAATACCTACATGAAAATAATATTATATAAAAAGGAAAAAAAAAAATTGACAGAAAAATTTATTTTTCTTTTTCATGTACGTCTTACCAAAACAGTCAGTTTAAAAAATAAAGCGATCACTTGATTTTGTAAAAAAAAGAAGATATTTCTTGGTTATTTGTAGTGGTATAAATTCATATCTATAAATCCATAGGTGGAGACGCGATTGAGTCGATACAACAATGATGCTAACAATAACGGTCTTCAAGATATATGTAACTGTGTGCTGCCACTTAGAAATTACGAAAAATATATTTTTAAGAATGATTTGAGTTCAAAAAGCATAGTCGATTTCGAAATCATGGAAAACGTTAGAAGTGAGCAAAAGAGAATTCAAAAGAAATTTTGAAAAATTAAAAGATGAAAAGAAAACAACTTTAAATATATGAGTATCATCATTGAGTTTATATACATAGAGGAACCACCTCGTTGAAAACAGAATAGTGCGTTACTTCGTCACTTAGGTGGCGTTATGACTTAGCATAAGCACGAACCATTTTTGGATTCCATGTGGAATGTGGATATACTATCGACAAGCAGATGTGGACTGCTATCCTGCATCCTCCCTTAACGATCAACATGTGTGTATCTTACCAACACAAAACAACAATAATGGACTGGAGTTGAAATTGATAGGTACATTTGTTTTTGTGTGAATTCTTGTTTTTTTTTTTTTTGGTTCCCTGTTATTTGTGCTGATATTTTTGTCTGGTTGCTATATCCAGAAAGCCTTTAGCACAGACCATACACAGACCGCCAACTCGTACTCCTCTTGCCTGAAACACCCTCGAAATATTTTTTTCAGTCTGTGAATACGTGTACATCTCTCTCTGTGCATTTTGTAATGGCAGCTATACCTGCGTATGCCATTTATTTTTTAGGTGTGTTTGCTAAATGGGTTTTAAAGCAAGGGAGAGCGTCACACTCTCAAAATAAATGGCATATCAGCTGATTTTTAGCTTGGTGGCAAAAAGAGAGACCATATGGTGAGTTGGCGGTCTGTATCTTCTTGGTCCGTGGCCTTTAGGATTGGCACAAAACTCACACGCACACTTAAAAAAATTTGGTATACCTGCGACCTGTGAGCTCACAGTCACGTGAGGCGAGTCTGTCCATGTCCCTTCAGCCCGCACCATGCTTGTCCATTACTTTGCTTCGAAAATTTTTTATACAAATATGTATGAGTCTGTGGTATGGGTATTCCATAAAAATATACAATCTCGGTCAAGAAATGGATAAACAAAAATGCAGAAAGTGAAAACTAATTTCACTTTGCAATTAGGTACATTATGTAGGTATATTGATCGTAATTAATTTTATAAAAATTGTTCAAAATAGAGGAAAACTATTTTGAGAAACTTTGCAATGAAAAAAAAATTGCTTTGAAATGAGGATTTTTGTAATAAAATATTTGAAACTTTCGTTGAAATTGGTCCAAACCGAGTGTTTAGCTTGTACCATGCAAATGAAGAGACGGGTTCTATACAGGGTGATTCACGAGCGTTGTGCCAAAAAGCTAGAGCAAGTAGGTTAAGTTGAGACAAGAAAAAAATCGTATGGGAGGGGGGTCTATTACCCTCCGTTTAGCCGGGAGGGGTAATTTTCTGAAAAATTGACTTCTTTTGTAAAAAAAAATATTAAAAATCAACGGCTTCGTTTGCAACACCGTGTTATACCTTTTTGGAAAGCCAAAAACATCTTTCATTTCGTTTTTAAATTAATTTGTTTTAACGAATAGTTTAAAAACCATACATTTTCAAACTCAAAATTTTGAAAAAAAAATTTGAAAAAATAATTTTAAAACTAATTTTTTTCAAAATTTTACGTTATTAAGTTCAATTTTTGTTCACAGAATTCAACGCTTCTATTAATTTTTAATCTAACACTGAAAACCGTATGGATCTATGACTTTTTGTTGCCAAGGTATTCAAAAATAACCGAACCTACTTCTTCACAAAAACAAGAAAACCTAGCCTTACGGGATGGCACAAGTGACCATTTAGCCAATTTTTTCGTGTTTTTGTGAAGAAGTAGGTTTGGTTATTTTTGAATACCTTGGCAACAAAAAGTCGTACCTAGAGCCATACGGTTTTCAGTGTTGGATTAACATTAATAAGAGCGTTGAATTCTGAGAACAAAAATTATACTTAATTACGTAAAATTTTGAAAAAAATTAGTTTTAAAATTATTTTTTCAAATTTTTTTTCCAAAATTTTGAGTTTGAAAATTTATGTTTTTTGAACTATTTGTTAAAACAATTTAATTTAAAAACGAAATGAAAGAAGTTTTTGGCTTTCCGAAAAGGCATAACACGGTGTTGCAAACGAAGCCGTTGATTTGTAATATTTTTTTTTACAAAATAAGTCAATTTTTCAGAAAATTGCCCCTCCCGGCTAAACGGATGGGAATAGACCCCCCTCCCATACGATTTTTTTCTTGTCTCAACTCAACCTACACGCTCTAGCTTTTTGGCACAACGCTCGTGAATCACCCTGTATAATCAGATATAGGTACCTACACCTACATATTCAAAAAAAAATATTGTATTTACCTTATCTGTCTATATGCTTAATTCACCCGAAAATATGAATCTAGGATACCTACTTATGTTATTATACATATGTTAAAAAAAAATTAAATCCTTCCGAATTTGTATAAAGTCCAAGTTTCAATTTCTACCCTTAAGCTTATGCTCTTATAGTGACTTAAGCACACATTGAATCGCAATCTACGCAAAATAAATAAACAACAAAAAATCATGACCTTAAACCAAATATGAACGAGTATCTAGGTAGGTACCTACAATTTGCAAAAGTAATAAAAAAAATACCAACCCCTCGAAATCACATTAATTTTTTGTTTTGCTTTTTCACAAGTCAATGGGTTCCAAAAAAAAATATAAAAGATCTACAAAAATATAAAATCTTGATTTGGTGTACCTGGTGCCACCTAGTGACGTAGTAACGTAATGTTTCGTGATTCCTCTATGTATATAAACTCAATGGTATCATATACTAGTCCGGGAGCCAGCGACAGATTTTCATGACCAATTTCCTCTCAACCGGTATTTAGTGGAATGCATCAGAGAGTTGTATCAAACAGCCTCGTGAACGTCAGCTGCGGTTCCGTGGGTTGAGCGGGGGTACCCGCCCAAACACGTCAAAAAAAAAAATTTTCAGTCATTTCCTCCCGACTGAAACTTTGTCAAAGTATAGCTTATCAGGTATCTCAAAGAAAACACAAAGTCACCTGACTAACGTGGTGGATTATACGTCAGCTGGACGCTTGAACATGCCAATTTATTATTTTTTCGTACACTTAATATGGCACAGCATGACATTTTACCCTACAAAAGGTCGGGTATTTCTAAATTTTTGATATGTTATATGGTATGGCTGGTAGATGCAAATTCCAAATTTCCACAACCACGCCCCCTCCGCCCCCCTTTAAAATCCTGGAAAAACCACACAAAATCGGCACTTGTCAGTTTTTTGCCTATAACTTTTTTTTAGTGTATTTTATCGAAAAAATAAATGCAAATTTGTAGCTTACAAAATTTCCTATAAATATTATGCGAGAAGTATTTTTGTACAACCAGTACGAACGGCGCTATGAAGCTTCCAAACAAGGCTAAAATTTCGTATTTTGAAAGATTTTCAGTTTCCGCCCTCTTTAAAGCTCAATAACTCCTTAACCGTCGAGTTTAGGGCAATTTTGTTTTCAAATTAATCTTGTAGATAATTTTGTTGGCTACCGATTGCATGCAAGTATTTTTATTCGGCCCTATCGAGGTAACCGTCGGAGCGAACAGTTATCTGCAACGCATACGTTTGCGGAGGCTCAAATTGCGTTCGAGGTATCTCGCATTGGAACAGAAATATCACGAATGCGTCGATGCATTGATTTGACATGCGACAGATTTTTAATTCAAAGAGATGTGCAAAATATATTTATATATCGATGATTCGATACATCTTTCGATATTTGTATAAATACATATACATATAACCAAACCAGATTAAAATTATGTTATATCAAACAAAGTTGAAAATAATTGTTAATAACTAGTTAGAATGATAAGATTTGAATAATTTTATACGCTGGCGTAAAATAGAACAAACATTTAAACATATTTCTTTCCATTCGAAATAATTCGAATCGGTGAATATTGATATATTTTTAAGAACGCCATCTCTAAATTCAAACAGATGTTTTACCGATTTGTCAAAGGTTACAAAAAATTACAAAAGTCAAAAACTCAAAATTTCCTTTTCCTATAAATTGTTTAACTTTAAACCTTAATAATAAATAGCATGCTGAAAAGGAAGAAGGTTATAGTCCGGGAGCCCGCGACAGTAAAAAAGTGCCAATCGGCTCGTCGTTCAAACAAAGATGAAACATTGAATTTAGCTAAGCGTGTCATAAAAATTGACCGCTTACAGCGCACCACGAGACCTTCTGGTGTCAGGAGCGTTTTGAACTTGCAAAAAAAAAGTTAAAACAAAACTAATTGGCTCGTCGTTGATCTTTTCTGGGTATGTTAATTAACATCATAGAATGTCAAAAAAGTATCGCTTACACCTGTTTAGCGGGACAATTCACCGCTTACAAGTGCCGAAAGATGCAAAAAAAATTCAAAATTTGATCAATTGGCTCGCGATTGAAATTTAACATGGTCATAAAATATAATATTATTGATGCAAAAAACCCGTGCTTACAGTCCACCTCCGGGACAAAGCGCTTTAAGCGCTCTTCAAACTCAGCGAATTAAAATCTGCATAGCAAAAATACCATTTTTTCTAAAGTCGACGTAGTCTTGAAATTTGATAGAAGTGTAAGAACTAAGATTAGCATGCAAAAAAGAACTCAATTAATGATATCCACTCAAGGGGTGGTGGCATCCACCCATTTTCCTATACTTGTACCCACATGGATTGCTTCTCGTCTTATTCATAGGTAATAAATTGGAAATTAGGGTATAATTATCCAACGACAATTTAAAATAAAATCTTGAAAGTACCTTCAAGGACACGAATTAGTCACCCCCAGCCACCACTTACCACCCCCAGCCACCAGCCAGAGAAACTTTGCAAGAAAAAATGTTATCACACTAAAAACAAAAATAAAAAACACCAAAATTCCTATGCCATTGAAAAATTATGCTTTAGAGTTCAGCAGTGAAAAGTAAAGCTTTTTTTTAATATTATACATATTAAGATTATTAAGTAGAATTTATCTGAATTAAAATGACATGTAAAAACATTGAATAATTTATTTATAAGATAATCCTTGTTTTACATTTCAGTTTGATGCATTTTTTTTTTTTTTTTTTGAAATAAAACTCAACAAGATTTAAAAAAAATTTACAGCTTGGATGAATGGTGAGAAATGTGCATCTGACTCTGGTGTGGAGATGTATATTGAAGCTATGAAAATAGTTTAACATTCTCAACACCAAGAAAAATTAACCTTGCGCACCTTGAAAAACTTTTATATAATGATTAGTAGATAATAGTTTAGCACTGATCAAAAATTTTAACCTTTTAATATTAATTAATTAATTTTATTATTGATAATAATCCATCCGACCGACGCGACGGCAACGACAACGGCAATGAACGATCAAAAAACCACGATCTCGCCAAATCTAGCTGTCAAGTAAGCAAAGACAGAAATATGCTTTCACTCACACCTTATGAAAGTTTTAAGGTATTTTTTTTTGTCTCAACTTAGAAAAACAAAAATCGCTGGGAAAGTAACGGAAGTTAAAATGCAAAGAGACCTTTTTGGGAAACTGATAATGATTTCCATGGAAAAAAATATCAATCTCGAAAAAGTGTTATCCTATCCTCTAACTCCAGTTCCTTTGTCATTTTGTCATATTGATGGTGGCATATGCAAAACAAATAAATCAGCGTTATTGAAAAAATTACAATCTGAAATTCATTCTTCCACGCCTCCGGGAATTGATGTCCTCATCATCGATGGTTTCTTTTTTTTACATACTCTGAAAAATCTGCCAACAACGTTTTGTAATGTATCGAAGCAGATTTTACAAAATATATTACGAACAAATGCTTCAACAGTAATAATTTCGTTCGATAGATATTTTTCTCCGTCTATCAAAGACACCGAACATTTCCTGAGGGGTGCGACGAGGGGTAAACTTTACCAAATCATTGGGCCCAATCAAGAACGGCCTTCGGATTTTACAGCCGAATTAAGAAATATAAATTTCAAAGAGGCACTCATACATTTTTTAGTGAACCATTGGCAAAATGAAGAAATGTCACCGTTTTTTGGAAAAAAAGTTTTGTACGTAAACGCTGAAACATATTCGGCCCTATCGAGGTAACCGTCGGAGCGAAAAATGCCACCATTTTGTACGATTCCGAAAATTTTTGCTTCGAGGTATTCTTGCGTCCAGCTGTTTTGAATGTGTCTCCGCACTTTTTAAACGCACACCGTTCAATTGCGTTGTAGTGCGATCAAGCGCATTTTTTAGTGTGGTTTTTGACAGCTGAACACAGTTTTGTTTTCGTTTTACTCCGACACACAATTCTTGCCGGATTTGTTTACGCATCAAACAAAATTGTTGAAAAATGTAAGAAATTAATAAAACTATGCTTTTAAATAGCTTTCTATAGTTTTTTATTGAATTTTAATTTTGTGTTTTCAGGTTTAACCAAAAAGAAAAAACCACACACCAACAGTACGAGCTCTTGGTGAACGTAATGCAAGAAAAACCTGATATAGCCCGAAACTTCACCAAGAGGTCACCAGAAGCTGTTGCTGCATTTTGGAACGAGTTAACTGACCAACTTAACCAGCTAGGATCACGAAAGAGAGATGTTAGTGGTTGGAAAAAGGTATAATTACCATTTCTTCAAAATTTAATTATATATATGTGTGTAATGTGTGTAAACTTCCTTAAGGTTTGGAGTGATTACAAAAGCTACATTAAAAAAAAAACTGGCAGCAAATAAAAAAGAAATCACGGGCACAGGTGATGGCCCATGCAAACAAAAGTTGTTTACATCCTTAGAAGAGGCTGTTATAGCCTTGGTTAACACCAATCACGGAGTTGATGGCATTGGGGCATTGAGTTTTGGCAGTGAAGAAGCAGGTCAAGAAAACAACGAAGAGCCAGCAATGACAAATACACCAAGCACTTCTTGGAGACGCCCACGAAATGCCTTGACGTCCATTCAACTTCTAAGGAAGCAGGTTGATGAGCAAAGACAATTTCACGACGAAATTAAAAACGCTTTGCAGGGCACAACGAATGCCTTAAAGGACACAACGACTTGCCTGAAAAGATTGTATCGTTCGGAGGAGGGCATATTGGAAGTGGAAAAAAAAAATTAAAAGAAATGAGAGAGCATAATACGGAAATGCAAAGAATTGCATGTAAAAAGTTGGAAATTAAAGCAAGAATTCTTGAACTCGAAATTTCAAAAACTAATTTGTTGCTGGAATGATCCAACTTCCTATATAAATGTAAGAACAAAATGTGAAAGAGGCTGTGGAATTTTTAAGTAATTTATTTTATTTTTTGTTTTTTTTTTTAATTAATGAATTCATTTTGTTATGTTTGTAATAAAGATTTTTTAAGTTTATTGAAAATATTGGAGTATTTCATTTCTTATTGCGTTTGCCTGGTTACGATATAAGTTTGATGCACCTTCTTCGGGTTCCTGATTGTCATCCTCAGTCTCTTCTACGTTGTCTATGTCTTCCATAATTTGGTAATCGCTATCAAAACAGACATATGTTGTGTAAGGCACAACAAACATTCACTATTTGTGCCGCTTTCAATGGGTCATAATGACGACGAGCGGTGAAGGTGTCTCCAGCATCAGATTACCACACGTAGTGCTCATCATCCTTAGGCGGCGGAGTAGATAAAATAGAAACCCACACCAAACTGTCCGATCATAAACTTCTTCCTTTTCATGCTATTTACTAAGGTTTTTAGTTGAACAATTTAGGAAAAGTAAAACTTGAGTATTATTTTTATCTGACTTTTGTAATTTTTTTCCAACCTTTGACAAATCGGTAAAACAGCTGTTTGAATTTAGAGATGGCGTTCTTGAAAATATATCGATATTCACCAATTCGATACATATCGAATGGAAAGAAATATGTTTAAATGTTTGTTCTATTTTACGCCAGCGTATAAAATTATTGAAATCTTATCATTCTTACTAGTTATTAACAATTATTTTCAACTTTTTTTTGATATAACATAATTTTAATCTGGTTTGGTATATATATTTATACAAATATCGAAAGATGTATCGAATCATCGATATATAAATATATTTTGCGCATCTCTCTTTGAATTAAAAATCTGTCGCATGTCAAATCAATGCATCGACACATTTGTGATATTTCTGTTCCGATGAGAGATACCTCGAACGCAATTTGAGCCTCCGCAAACGTATGCGTTGCAGACAACTGTTCGCTCCGACGGTTACCTCGATAGGGCTGATTTTAAGTTTGAACTAAAAGATCAAAAAGTTGTAAGGTCTCCCGAAACAGATTTATCGTGTCCATTGCATGAGGAGTCGGACACTAAAATCGTATTAAATGCTTGTAAAATTGCGGAAAATTCAAATGTTGTAATAAGATGCTCGGATACGGATATTCTGATCATAATGCTTGGGAATATGCAACACCTGCGGGATAACGTTAAAATCTGGATGCAATTTGGTGTCAAAAATCATGAAAGATTTATAAACGTATCTGAAATCCACCAGAAGTTGGGTCCAGATTTATGTAAAGCGTTACCAGCATTCCACGCTTTAACTGGATGTGATTTTAATCCTGCTCTATATAGAAAAGGAATATTGAAACCCTTCAATGTTTTGCGGAATAACCAACTTTACGTAAAAGCTTTTTCAGATATGTCAAATTATCCAGATTTCTCTTTCGCTGAGGTCATTTCAAAAACAGAAATGTATATTTGTGAGCTATACGGCTTAAAAAGAATGGAAAATGTCAACGAAGCTCGATTAGAGACATTTTTGAAAGTGTATAGAGGTAAAAAAAATTAAAAACCTTTCGATATCAACGTCAGGAATTTCGATGGTTTTGTTCTTCCGCCTTGCCAGTCTGAAGTTGAACAACACGTTTTAAGATCGGCATTTATAGGGAAACTGTGGAGTTGCGCACATTTACAAAACTTAATCGATCTGGTACCAACGGAGTGCGGGTGGCAGATCGAAGAACAAAAATTGGATTTCAAATGGTTCCAAGGCGACCAACTGCCGAATACGATTGAAGAAATTGTTCATGATCCGGATCAATGCGACTTATCAGGTAATTAAAGTCATTTTGGTATGTTTAGTATTGATTTAATTCTTTTAAAGCAAATGCAAGGTAGTTACTCAAACAATATTGAAATAACAATTAAATAATTCAAAAAATTAAATTCTTAAAGTGGGTGTCCTGGGTTTAAATTGCCTTGGTCCTACTCTACTTTTGAAGTTTGCTTTTGAAATCTATCTTCGTTGTATTACTTTTGTTTGATTTAATTTCAAATTTTCTACTTTTATTTGCAAATAATAATAATTTTCAATTATAATTGCATGGTAATTTTTTTGTAACAGATTTCGAAGAAGATAGCACAGACGTCTGAGTTTCTCAATCTGATAGCGACTTTAGTGCCGAAGAAAGTGACAGCTGTACATATGAAAGCGGGGACGAGAGCTTTCATGAATAGTTATGGTGCATTTTATTATTACGCGTTGTTTCAATAAGAAAAAGATACAAAAAAAAAATGCAACGGAATTTATTTTATTACAATCAGGAAAGATACAGCAGAAAAATATTGATTTTTGGAGCGTTGACTTTGAAGAGTCTTAAAGCGCTTTGTCCCGGAGGTGGACTGTAAGCACGGGTTTTTTGCATCAGTAATATTATACTTTATGACCATGTTAAATTTCAATCGCGAGCCAATTGATCAAATTTTGAATTTTTTTTGCATCTTTCGGCACTTGTAAGCGGTGCATTGTCCCGCTAAACAGGTGTAAGCGATACTTTTTTGACATTCTATGATGCTAATTAACATACCCAGAAAAGATCAACGACGAGCCAATTAGTTTTTTTTTTAACTTTTTTTTGCACGTTCAAAACGCTCTCTACCGGCGTTGTCCCGCTACTTTGCTGTAAGCGGTCCCTTTTAGTGATGTTCACTTACAAATCTATGACCACAGAATGGTTTGAACGACGAGCCAATCATACATTAAAAACTGTCGCGGGCTCCCGGACTATTATGATCAGACAGTTTGGTGTGGGTTTCTGTTTTATCAATAGTAATTAGTGTGGTAATCTGCTGCCGGAGACTCCTTCACCAGGACAGTTCTGAGCCTACAAAGATAGTTTTGTACATGAAGGAGGACCAGGCGTAATATTTCAAGAAGAGCAAGAACAACTAAACAAGCACTCTCAGTTCTTTAAAAGTTCGATAAAAATTCTCGTCGATAAAAGCCCGACTATGAATAGGTAGTCAAGTGACAAAGAAAGAAACGGGGACCGACAAACCTAATGTTGACGAGGATGAAAAAAAGGAAGCTGACAAGCAAAAGATTGTAAAAATAAAATTATATTTATTTATTTCTTGATATAAAATGATTTTAAAACTGAATATTTATTCTTCGCGCTTCTTTTTCTCTCCCTCGCCCTTTATAATCCTTGAGGTGCTAGGCGCGGCGTATTAATGCCGTTAACATAAGCTGCCAATTATTAATACAGATGTATGGAATCGAATGAATGAAATGAATCTTCATGGACATCCAATTTTAGGTTCCTGCTCAACTGACATAATCTGCTTGTAGTTCCCTTTGTCCTTGCTCAGGTTTCAAGCGAGTTCTTTCGAACGACTTTGTTCTGTTGGAATGTACACCTTTTTCCAACCACTAGCATCTCTCTTTCGTGATCCAATTTGGTTAAGTTGGTCCGTTAACTCGTCCCAAAATGCAGCAACATCTTCTGGTGACCTTTTGGTATAGTTTTGGGCTACATCAGGTTTTTCCTGCGTTTAGTTCACCAGGAGCTCCTATTGTTGGTGTCTTGTTTTTTCTTTTAGGTTTGACCTGGAAACAAAATTCAAGAAATGCTTTATGTACTAAAGTTATTTAAAAGTATATTTTGATTAATTTCTTACATTTTCCAACAATTTTCTATTATGCGTAGCAAAACGAAAACAAAACTATGCTAACCTGTCAAAAACCAAACTAAAAAATGGACTTGATCGCACTGCAACGCAATTCACCGGTGTGCGTTAAAAAAGTGCGTAGAAACATTCGGTCGGAAGAATACCTCGAAGCAAAAACTTTCGGAATCGTACAAAATGTTTCCATTTTTCGTTCCGACGGTTACCTCGATAGGGCCGATTTTGTGACCAATACAATCGGGTGAGGATTGAGATAGTGTTTTGTTAAAATAGAAAAGTGAGAATATTTTAACAAAACAACTATCTCAATCCTCACCCGATTGTATTGGTCACAAAATAAAAATGCTTGCATGCAATCGATAGCCAATAAAATTATCTACAAGATTAATTTGAAAAAGTTGCCCTAAGCTCGACGGTTAAGGAGTTCTTGCGCTTTAAAGAGGGCGGAAACTGAAAATCTTTCAAAATACGAAATTTTAGCCTTTTTTGGAAGCTTCATAGCACCGTTCGTACTGGTTGTACAAAAATACTTCTCGCATCATATTACCTCTGTTCGCGTACCCAAATAAAACAGTTTGCATTCGATTTCATACGTTTACATTAACACAAATTTTCTTTATGTAAATGGTTAATGTAATTTTCAGTTAAAGAAAAAATAAAGAAATGAAAATGAAAAAATGAATTAACACAAAAAGCGTTCGCGTACTGAGAGATGAACGAAAGAAAATAACAGCTGTTTTATTCTTTCGTTCATTTATTTGCAAGTTTTTACCCACTGAAATTTCATCTGGTAAAAACTTGAACTCTGTCAAAAGCGAATGACGTAAACATTTGTTGTTGTTGATGACCCTAACCGCAATGAGCTAACCAATCAAAAAATTCGAATTTGACGTTTTTCAAGTTTTTACACAAAAAGTGTTCGTGTACTTTTCGGTAAGTGAGAGAGATTTTTCTCTCATTTGAGAAATTTTGACAGTTTTCATTTTTTGGCACAAAAAGTACGCGAACAGACATATTTATAGGAAATTTTGGAAGCTACAAATTTGCATATTTATTTTTTCGATAAAATACACTAAAAAAAGTAATAGGCAAAAAACTGACAAGTGCCGATTTTTTGTGGTTTTTACAGGATTTTAAAGGGGGCGGAGGGGGCGTGGTTGTGGAAATTTGGAATTGGCATCTACCAGCCATACCATATAACATATCAAAAATTTAGAACTACCCGACCTTTTGTAGGGTAAAATGTCATGCTGTGCCATATTGGGCCCTATCGTCGTAACCGATCGGAGAAAAATTGTCTCTAATTCGGACGAAATGTACGAATTTTGTATCATGGTACCTCTCCGATTGAGAAATCGGACACCATCTGAAAAATAATAAAGCATGCGTTGAAAATGTCAAAATGACAGTGACGCACAGCGAATTCATGCGATGCATGGCTTTTTTATATGTATTTGAATTTTTCTCGATTGTCTCCGGCAACAAATTACTTGCGGACCTTTGTCGGATGGTAATAAAAAAATACAAACTATTTAATTTCTTGTGTATTTGTTTTTTTATTCTTTTTCCTTTGTTTGAGGCTTTCTGCTTGTGTTATGTATTTCATCCCCCAAAAATACAGCTGCGCTGTGCAGTTTTATTCGACTACAAAGGAGGTTTATACTTCTACTTTATTTTTTTGTTTTCCTCATGCCATGGTATGCGCGTCGGTACGCATTTGTATTTCTCTTCCGATTCGGTTACCATGAAATGAACACAATAAATGCTCCGATCGGAACATTTCCCCGGTCGGAGTATTCTCCGATCGGTTACCATGATAGGGCCCATTAAGTGTACGAAAAAAAAACAATAAATTGGCATGTTCAAGCGTCCAGCTGACGTATAATCCACCACGTTACAGTCAGCTGACTTTGTGTTTTCCTTGGGATACCTGATAAGCTATACTTTGACAAAGTTTCAGTCGGAAGGAAATGACTGAACATTTTTTTTTCGACGTTTGGGCGGGTACCCCCGCTCAACCTACCCACGGAACCGCAGCTGACGTTTACGAGGCTGTATGATACAACTCTCTGATGCATTCCACTAAATACCGCTTGAGAGGAAATTGGTCATGAAAATCTGTCGCTGGCTCCCGGACTAAACGAACATAATTGCGAATCATTGGATGTTTCTGATGATGATTAATTAAATTGTATACGAAATTATATCAATATCAAAATGAATACCAAAAAAATATAAAAAGTTATATTATTTTATACGTTTCTCTTTAAAAAAAATTAATTAAAAAAAACGGAATTTTTGCATACTTTTAGCGCGTCTGGCAAGGTGAAGGCGACGTTTAAAACGTCTGGGACCTATATTTTTGTAATCAGGTTGACCTGTTCTTTCGTTTCAGAGAAGGTACAAACGGTTATATTAAAAAACAACATTTCGGAAAAATAACTGTTTTTAGGGTACTATTACTTGCCTCAGCTACCACAAAATGCTGCCAGACTTTCATTTTCGACACTGCCTAGTGCAGAGCTTTAAGTTCATGTAACAATTATCTGGTTATATCTTCACCCCCAAAGAGCTGTGGGCTCTTAGACTATAATGGGTGGTTCCTTGGTGGCTGTAGGCGGGATGGGTGTTTGGTGTTGGGGGGATTTGATATGGTTGGGGGAGAGGGGTGAATTGTCAAATATGGTGGGTGGCTGATTGGCGGTTGTAGGTGGGTTGATTGGTTGGCAGTTTTGGTGATGGGGATGGTTGATTTGATGGGGTGCGATGAAAAAGTTGTCAAAAAAGGTAGGTGAGTGGAAGGTGGGGTAGGTGGTTGGATTTGGGGTTTTGGTGTTGGGAGGGGGTGAGGGAAAAATAATTGTCAAAAATGTTTGGTGGTTGGTTGGTGGCTGTGGGTGTGATGGGTGGTTGGCGGTGTTGGGTGAGTGGCAAGTTGTAGGTGTTATGGGTGGTTGGATTTGGGTTGAGGGTGTAGTGAAGGGAATTGCCAAAAATAGTTGTACTGGGGAGGGGGTGGGGATGAGGAAAAAATTGTCAAAAATGGTGGGTGAGTAGCAGGTGGTTGTAAGTGGAGGAGGTGGTTGAATTTGGTGCATGGGGGAATTGTCAAAAATAGTGGATGGTTGGTTGTAGTTTGTGTGGGTGATTGGTAGTGGTTAGGAAGGGGGGATTTACTGTGTTAGGGAGGAGGAAAAATGTTCAAAAATGGTGGGCTGTTGGTTTGTGGTTGTATGTGGGGGTGGGAGGTTGGTGTTCAAGGGGTGAATTAAATTAAAAAATGTTGGGTGGTTGTAGGTAGGTTGGGTGGTTGGTGGTTGATGAGATACCTACACATGAAGTGTTTTGTGAACTGGTTATCACGTAAAATTATCGCCCTTAAACCGACTTTACAGAAAACCATGTTTTTTTGTTTAAAAGTTTATTCAATAAATATGATAAATTTCAGTATGGAATTTTAAGCTTAGTCTAGGTTATAAAATTATTATTTGAATTACCATTAATTTTATGTACAATAAGAAATAAAAGTTGGCTCTTTGCAAAAGTTCATTGGATTCTTACTGCGTTTTTTAACAAATCTTGACATTTCACTTAAATTCTTCAAGTTTTTTTTTTACCCGGAAACTAAATTAAGCCATAGTATTATAAAGCACCATTTCTCATAAATATACATATATAATAATATTTTTCACTCTTTCAATGTCTTGTTATAGTTACACATAATTTTCTTTCTTAACTTAATATATTAATTGACAAAAGTTGTTGTGTTACATAAATTATATAAGATATTTTTTTTTTTTGATTTAACAGAACTAAATCTATAAATATTTGAACATCAGTAAAATTTGTTAAGTTGTAACTAGAATTTCATTTTAAATTTAGTTGTAAAAAATAAGTATGTAGGTATATTAATATTCTACTACTTAACTCAAATTTAAACAAACACAAAATATTTGTTAAAATAAAATATTTTAAAATTCTTTTTTAAGAAAAAAAAAAAACAAAACTGGGCAACAGGAGGACTTAAAATAGAAACTTTTTAATTTCTCTTGGACGAATTAATCAAATATTTACAACAATGCGTCAGCAAATGTTTTTCACTGGGCAAGTTGTTGTTTTGTACTGTGACGCCAACTTCTCTTGTGTAAATATCAAGACCGTATTGGCCTTCTTCAGGGAAACTAGAACAGAAAATGTTTAAATGTTTTATTCGAAATTTAGGTTAAGTTTAGTTTCATATCACTCTTACGTTATGGTAAATGTAACAATGTCCTCAGATGTGTTTGTGTGCGCAACATATTTCGAAAGTTTCTTTTCCTCGATACCGTTTTTGTGTAGTGTTGCCATGAAATCAGTCAGCGGTCGAGACATACGGAATTGAAGTTCCAAACTTCGTCCAGCAAAAATAAGTGGCTCCTGAGATGAAATGAAAAAGAATATAGTTTTATACCGATGCTGTGAAAGAACCCTGAAAAACTATTCGACAGCTCAAGAACCTGGGAAGTCTCAAAAGTCTAAATTTCAGAAATTAAAGCATAGTTTCAGGGGAAGTTAAAACAAAATTAAAATGGTATCTTGCTTCCAGCCTGGGGACGCAATTAAATTTTCACAAATCAAATGAAGAATACTAAACGTAAAAGACGAGCTTTTGTAAAAAATAAAATAGTATCTAGTTTTCCGCCTTGTGGTCAGCGGGCATCTACCAAGAAATTTTTTAAGTTAAAAGTTCCAAAACTTACTTGATGTGTAATTGGAATCAGTCCAAAAAGTCTCGTTGCCTTAGTTGGGCCCCATTCACCACTGGCACAATCCGGCAAGGGAACCATTACAGTCTGCAGTTCCTCGCAGCAAATCTTTAAAAAAATCATTTGAAAGTATCAAATATTGTGGACAGAATTAGGAATATAAGAAGCTTACCTTAAATTTGCAAACCGATTTAAATTTCATTGGTTCACCGGTTAGGTACTCCTGTGGTGTAACTGCATTGGCAAATATATCCAAAAGGAATGCACCCGAGCATGGCGCATGAACTCGGAATGCCACAATATTTCCAATCACTGATTGCATAACAAAACGTTTCAATGACACTGCATCGTATGAATCCTCGTCACTGTCGTAAAACTTAAGATTATAATGGAAAATCAGACAACTTTGCATATCGGCTGGCATGGCTATTCGGACTGTTGCAGCACCTGTTGAAAAATATTAAAATTATTGCTAAGCATGAGCAATTCTGAAATGGAGAGTATGTCTTTACCTGTGTCATCAGTGAACACCACTGCTCCGTAACCTTCATCAGCAAAGTGCAATCCGTATCGGAAGAACAACGACCGCACGAATGGAAGATTTTCAAATTCTCTCAAAGTGATTGGACGCTTCAGAAGCTGCCAATCCTCTTGTAGAGGATAGAATTCATAAATGAACTCGCGCGGGTCTGTGAGGAAGTAATGGTCATCGTATTCATATCTGAAAAAAAAAATATCGTTTTCGTTTATAAATGCACGAACAAATTTAGACTGAACAAAAGAAAAACTCACCGCAGACTATCATTCTTGCCTCGTCCTGCCTTTGGAGCTTCCTTGGCATTCACAAGATGTCTAGCTCCCCAATTGCACTGCACAAATCGCCATGCCCCAGCGACATAAACTGCATTCCAAGAATTTCTGAAGCGTGAATCCTGGAATTTAACACCTGGCTGGTAGCCAGCGCTCTTTGAATAACCCTTGATCACAACACAGTGAAGGCCAGCGTAACTGCAAAGACGTTTGAACAGAACGTGATAACTTTCAGTTCCGTATTTGATGCCCCGTAGCAGTCCCATTGGAGTGTCACCCCTTAAGTCGTCATCAAAATGCATTGCATTCAAATTCTTTACAGTTATCCATCGGAAGATGGTACGAGCCTTCTCGATGTCAGTGGTGCACCTACCAACCAGCTGCCGGACAAGATCTGTGAATGTCTTTTGATCCTCTTGCGCCACCTTGTGAGAGAAATATTTACTTAAATGATTTTTGTCAACTTCATAATACAAATTCAAAACTTACCGAAATAGCAATCCGATCGACATCCTCGAACTCAATTGGATCGGTATAGATTTGGAATTTACTGACCGCTGGTGGTGCGGGAATAGGAGCTATATTTGGGTACTCTATCGCAATGGCACCCTCGTTGAAATCATCGTCCAAGAAGATACTCTCATTTTGCATATATTCACTGCGTCGAGCACTAATCAGTTCCAACATTTCACTCGATTGGCGATCGACCAGCGCCGCTGTTTCGTAACGCTCATGTTCGAGCATTTTTCGAGTGATACTTTCCTTCTTTTTACTACGGCGAATTGTCATGTTCTTTTCCAGGTCATCTTTTTGCTGTTGGTGACGAAGTGTTAGAACACTTTGTTCATCACGATTTCGTCTGGATGTGGCCAGTTCCTTTTCGAATTTATGTGTTAGACGTTGCAGTTCACGTTCCCATTCATCTTGGAACTCGCTTTGGATTTTGCGGTCTTCCTCTTCGCGTTTGCGAGCGAACTTTCGATAGAGGTCATCTTCTTCTTTGCGATGTTTCATTTCCAGATGAGCTTGCTCCTCGCGGGCCTGACAATGAAAAAAAAACAAGTTTATTTTTTAAGTTTTCAAAACTTCAAAGGTAATATAGGGGGTTTCTGGGCTATGCAGTAAATTATCTGAAAATGAGGTTTGGAATTGTTAAAAGTTGAAGTGAAAAGGCAATGTCGCAATCCTCAAAAATAAAGAACATGCGGTTAGATCAAGGGATTTGCTGGGTCGAGTTGAGTGGTGACGAAGTTTATGGCAACTATTATTCTCGAGAGAATAAATTTCAGAATCGAGCCTACGTACGGCATCAAGCGGGGCTTCGAAGAGGTCAGGGATCGTTGGAAGATCAAAGAAAGCGTGAAGACCAACTATTTTGATTGAAGCTGAAAATTTGGAGTAGTGGACACAGTTTTATAGGTATCGTACTGCGAATAGAGACAGATGGAAGGATTGCTGCAGGACGAGTTGAAGTGGTGGACTTAAAATTTTGTTTGAAGCTGTGTCCTTTAGTTTGGCAGCCATTCAAAGAAGACGAGTTTGATAGTTATATACCTAGTATCTAAGGGGACCTAACATCTTCAATTTTAAAGATTGAGAAATGGTTTACTAAATTCCGTTATGGTGTCGAACCACCATAGGTTACGCTTAAAGTTCAAGTCGCCCAATTGAGATCGCCACGGCTGATATTTTCGATAAATATCATCTTATGATGCTGGACGAGGTGCCATATGAGATATGACATAAGGCTTTAGTGATAAAGGCAATAAAATTTCGAAATATGGCCTTATGCCACGATCTATGGCTCGGGCATGTATAATTCTGGTGGGATATGTTGGTTGAGGCAAAAGTCCACAATGAACTATCTGCGTCACTTTTAAACCTAAAAAAAACCTTTGGACGAACGCAAAAAGAAAGTGCCTAAGGAGGCTGCTGAAGCTGAAGGAGTCTCAACTTCAATATCATGAATATTAATTCCTTACACTCGACAATAGGCATTTATTGGGGAGTATTTGGCAATGTTCAACCGCTATCCGAAGGAGTTATGAAGCCGTTCGTGATTTCAATTCGCTAGAGATCAAGTATCAATCAAAATGGTGGATTCTTTCTGGTGTACGTGAACTAAAGAAGCCAAGGCTGCTCTGTCGGTCTACATTTGACCAAGCCAGCTTACGCATAGGGCATAGGCTAAAACGTGTGAAGTCGGCTTTAAAAATGGAGGCTTGGAGATGAAATAAAATCGTCTTTTCATAAACCAAGTGAATTATAAAACCACCACCAATTACCAACTCGAATTAAAAGCTATAACTAATTCCTTCACATTTCTTTGGTATGAAAACAGCTTTAAATTATGTGATCTCAAATCGAACAGAACTCATGCAACAGTAGCTTTGTTTGTTGAGGCCTGAAGTCACCCTGGGGCCGCCGCAACTCGTTTTTTGAAATACATCAACTCGCCCCAACTAGAAAACTCTTTGTTTTTTGAAGCTCGGGCTCGCCCTGATATCCCCCTGAAGTCGATCTTGGTGTTAAGCTGTGGCGAGTTGAGGTAACGAATCAGCTGTTAAAGTGACGTTTGCTGTCAACCATTTCTTGTTTATTTAATTGATTGAAATGCAATGTATTTATTTTGATAAAAGAAAACAAAAATCAAAAAAATAAAGTAAAAAGAAAACTTGCGATTTTATGCGTTATGCCCTCATGTGTTTTTTGGGAACCGAAAAACCCAGGTGTTTTTGACAACACTCTTGGAGTTGTCAAGAAAACCTAGGGTGACCCTGGGTAAAGTAAAACAAACAAAAGTAGTATAGGTATACAAAATTATTACAATGACAGTTGAATATGTCTCGAGTCTGGTTAAAACGGCATTCGACTTATCGCTGTATTACAAATATAACTCTTAAAAGTTAAATTTACTAATGATTCGTATTTATTTCATTTTTAATATTTGAAATCAAATGATTTAAAGAAAAAACAATGTATTTTTTTTTACCAAAACAATCAACATGCAACAATGAAATCATCACCATAAACAACAGAACCGATCAAACAGGTACTGTACCCATTTATACTTTTTTTTAAGTATAACACATACAGCACGTCGATGCAAAAAGATACAACACTCAAATAAAAATAATATTTAAGCTCATCTTCAATCAAGCTAATGTGTCCAGTTCTAGAGAGTTTCTTCCTCAAGAATCACCCGTGCATGGCCCGTGTTCTATCTATCGAAACGAGTTCTACCAGATTCAACCTACAAAGACAAACACACACACAGAAGACAGAAGACGCGATTAAATCAAAGAACATACGTCCACCAAAGATTCCGCAATGTGTGCAAGACCCACTGGCCTGGTCATACATCATTTCCTGTGTTATAGTCTTCGGATGCCATGCCTCTGTGTTTATCATCGTTCTTCACTATTTATTTACTTGGACACCATGGATCTTGAAATACTTTCACTTTACGCACAATTTCAGCACACAGAAGCTTTAATAGCGATCGCTGATGGAATCTGGAAAGACGTTCTCAATGAACTGATGACGATTCCTATAAACATCGAACTTCCATAGTATCTATAGTAAGGTACATGGAGAGCTGTGGAGCTATATGGTGCTATACATGTGGACATAACGACGATGATGAGGATGACGAATGACGTCTATAAATAATGGTTCACTATACATCAAGATCAAGAATCAATCAACTAGTTTCGTTTGGCATTCACCATGTACCTACATAATAGAGGACAAGTCTGGGGAAAAGATAGATAAGCTGGCTATGATTATCATCGATCAAATGGGCTGGTTTAATAGTGACTGATGACGTGTTGTGTTATTGTCTATCTTGGAACGGGTTTGTTTTACTGTAAATGCTTTTAATATGCTAAATAGAAGTAATATCGCTAAATCTTTAAAATTAAATCGTTTCTAATGTTGTCTTTTACAAATTTTTTCGGAGTTTTTGAAAACCTACAATTTATTCGGAGGAAACCTATTCATTCGGAACAATCTTAAAGTCTTTAAGAAGCATTCATATGTTATCTTATATTTTTCAGGTTGGTATGTATGCTAGAAGATACGGAAGATATTTATTAACTACATTAGGTGATTAGTTTTTTATAAAACATTTTAGTTTTTTTTACTTGCGTTTTTTTAAACACTGACTAATTTTGTAGTCTATATAACGCTTTAAACAAATTTTTAAAATGTAAAATTTGAGAGCTAAGGGAGATTTTCTTATTAAATCAGCAAAGAGTACTTTAGTTATCAGAAAACGTTTGAAATTAGAACGACACGCGAACACGTGACATACAGTTATGTCTATGTCCATGTGCACATGGAAGCACGAACAAAATTAGCTGTTTTACGGCAAGAGTCGTGGGGATGCGTGGAATCAAAACAAACATGATTTTGACGAAGCCTACTTCCAAATGCAAGTTGTAGGCGAATGTTCAGTAGGCAACACAAGGAAATTCAAGAATTCTGTTGCATAGTTTACAACTTCATCCTGGTTAATAACTACTGTAATGAAACGCCCCTTCCGACGCATTATAAAATTGCATCAAAATAAACAATTCCGTCCGACCACCACACATTAATTGAAGATTTCACTCCTCCCCGACCGGACCGCATATACTGAGCCATCCTCACCGTAGCACAATTATTCCATTGCAGATTGCAAACAAGCAATCATATTATGTCCATACCAGTCTAACCAGTTTTACACCATAGTCAAATTATATCACCAACAACCAATGGCAGCAACAATTGCTTCCAATTTGAAATTTTGTATGCATTATTGTTGTTCGTTTTATAATAACCACTGTCTTGCATCGGAAATATGCATAAAACAGCCAGTATGATTCAGTACAAATCTAGTCGGTTACCGCCCGAGACCGTGTACTTATCTAGTGTAAAGTAAAGTGCCGAACTCCAATATTTTGATAAGCTTTGTAGAAATTATTTATTTAATACGTTAAGGACTAACGTTTACTCTTATTACATATATAATATATCTTAAAACTAGTACCTATATAATATACAACTTCCATTACAATAATGTATTAAAAAATCGCACGAATTTTACTAATCACTTAAAAATCAATAGTTAAAACGTTTTTTTGGAGAAAATGAAGTAAGCCATCAGATTTTTTTTGTCTTTTTAAATTTTAAGGAAATTTTTTTTCAAAATCGTTCGACCAGTTTTTTCAAAAAACGGTTTTTTTTTGAAAATTTTTTTGAAAACATATTCCAAATTTGTTTTGAGTATGCCAACTTCTAGAACTTTGTAGTTTTTATCAGAAAAATAAAATTCAAAAAAATTGATTAAACCGTTTTTGGAAAACACAAAAATTTTTTTTAAACTTTTTTAAAAAATTCAAAAAAGCTTTTTTTGAAAAATTTAATTTTTTTTATTATTTCGTTTATAAAAGGGCTTCTACAAAAAAATTTCATCGTAATTCGTCAAGGGGCTTACGAGAAAATCGGATTTCAAAAAACCGGTCCTATGGGAGGTACCGTTATAAGACTTTTCCTGAAAAATCAATTCCAACCAAAACATAAAGTTTGCACAGAAAACATTATTCAGAAAGTTTTATCAAAATCATAGGAGCCGTTTTTGAGAAAAAATAATTTTTCACTAAAAACCGTATGGCAGGTACCGTTAGTTTTAAAGCTAGAATGCTAATTCCAAAAACCCCTCTGTATGACGTCATAATATTACTGTGTACCAAGTTTGAAGCAAATCGGTCCAGCCGTTTAGGCTGTAGGTGCCGATACAGACAGACGGACAGACAGACAGACAGGCAGAATTGTCGGACCCACATTTTTCGACTTCTCTATCATCGTAATGTTATGTCTGATTGTGCAAAATGCACGAATGTATTTAACGGCTGCACGCCTCAATATCCGCGGACAAAATATCCGGGTTAAAATATCCGCGACAAAATATCCGGGGACAAAATATCCTCGGACAAAAAAATTCTCGGACAAAATATCCTCGGACAAAATATCCGCGTCAAAATATCCGCGCCAAAATATCCGCGGACAAAATATCCTCGGACAAAATATCCGCGACGCATAATATTACGGTGTATAAGCAATGGCTGCGCGCCTCAATATCCGCGGACAAAATATCCGGGTCAAAATATCCGCGACAAAATATCCGGGGACAAAATATCCTCGGACAAAATATCCTTGGACAAAATATCCTCGGACAAAATATCCGCGTCAAAATATCCGCGACATAATATAGCCGCAGACAAATATATAGAAACACAAATACAGTGCAAGCGCCCAGCACTACGATGTATAAACAATGACCTATGCCAACCCCCCTGCTTGGGCACATTATAGGACTTGGGGTAGGTGCGAGGTTGGTTGTATGCGGTTATTTTGACGAGGATATTTTGGCCGCGGATGTTTTGGCCGCGGATATTTTAGCAGCGGATATTTTGTCCGCGGATATTTTGTCGCGGATATTTTGACCCGGATATTTTGTCCGCGGATATTGAGGCGTGTCACCTAAGCAATGACCTATGTAAGGGGGGGCATGTTGCCCCCCTGCAACCCCCCTGCTTGGACACACTATAGGACTTGGGGTAGGTGCGAGGTTGGGTGTATGCGGATATTTTGACGCGGATATTTTGTCCGAGGATATTTTGTTCGCGGATATTTTGTCGCGGATATTGAGGCGTGTCACCGCCGCAGACAAATATATAGAAACACAAATACAGTGAAAGCGCCCAGCACTACGATGTATAAACAATGACCTTTGTAATGGGGGGCATGCTGCCCCCCCTGCAACCCCCCTGCAACCCCCCTGCAACCCCCCTGCTTGAGCACATTAGAGGACTTGGGGTAGGTGCGAGATTGGGTGTATGCGGACATTTTGGCCGCGGATATTTTGGCCGCGGATATTTTAGCAGCGGATATTTTGTCCGCGGATATTTTGTCGCGGATATTTTGACCCGGATATTTTGTCCGCGGATATTGAGGCGTGTCACCCATTTAACATGTAACAAAATTGTTACGAATGCATAACTTGCCTTATCGTACCTATAATCGCAAGTAAAAACATTATATCTAATGTACATTATGGATTATTTTGAATAAAAAATATTTTTCTTAAGTTGAGTGATTTTACATTGTCATTGGTGGAATTAATTAAATTTTTATTGTAAATATTAATTAAGAGATTTAAAGGACTATCTATTATAAATGTTGGAAATTGGCAACTGCCTTCTCAAATTATACTGACTAGCTATGAAATTTAATCGACAAAGTATCAATGGGGCTGTAATGGATCCATTGATTATCCCGACAATAAAACCAAATTGTACCCAGAGCTGACGTGGGCTTCTAGGTTTTGAAATTAGTGTCCGCTGCTATCTCAGTCGAGAGTTTAGTGTCCGCTGCTATCTCAGTCAAGAGTTTAGTAGACCCCGATATAGTAATAATATTTGTAAATTGTAGAATTGGATTTACTTGAAGAATTGTATTAAGAATAATATTAAGAATCTGAATAAAACAAGCCACCTTAACAAACTAAAGTTTCTTGCTTGTTTAGTAGATCCTGAAACTTAGACCCGATGTGCTTACCTCAGCCTAAGATAAAAAGCATCTCACATAACTGTGTCAACTGATTTGAAGGACAACAACAACTTTGAATTGTTTCCGGAAAAAGTCCTCTGCCCTCGGTTAGGTCAACTGACAGAAATTGTCAAGGCGTCAGCAGCGATTTTTCCATTAGGTATACCAATGTCCAGCAAATTGCTCGAACAAATATCTGCAGTTCCATCTAACTGCAGAAATTCTTTCATGTTAGAAGTTAATATGAATGTTTTTTCATGTCGTTACAAATTTGATAAATATCATCATGTACACATAAAGTTCCTCAGACATACAGATACAGACCGCCAACTCGAGCTCCTCTTACCTTAAACACCTTCAAAATATTTTATTCACCACCGTATATCTCTGCCTTTGCATTTTAAGTTTATTGTGTATTGGTTTTTCATTGAAAATTCACTGGAGAGCTTAAGAGAGAGCTTATGTATACTCAAAATAAAATGCACACCAAGTTTTTAGGGAAAGAGAGAAAATATATAAGTTGGCGGTCTATATCTCTATGTCCGTGGTTTTACCATATATATTTTGTCTGTACGAATATCTTCTGGCCAGATCTGACAAATACACCTCTGCCAGCTTTTAATTGTTAAGAACAAGATGAGGGATTGTTTGTATATAAAAGGAAGAGATGAGCTTATACTTCCCTAAGAAAAATCGAAATCGATTCAATCTGCCAAGCTAATTCTGACTCCAGACTATGCCATACATAGGCAGATTGCGCTGCTTAGTAAGAGTACATTAGGTCCTTTAAAGGGTACGCTCAGATAGCGGATCCGACTTAGGAATTCTCTAAGAACCATAGCTCGCAGCCTGAGCAAGATGGGTTCCCTGCCAATCCTTTGATTGCTTAGGTCGAAAAGGGGGAGTTTTTATGTAGACATGATTGGAAGGTATAAGAGTTTTATTCAGAGCCACTTTGTCGCAGCTATTAATGAACGTCCTATAAAGTTAAGTTGCATTTTCAAGACCATAAGTGTATGTTCTACATTAAACACCAACGCATAACCGTGCTTATAGGTTTCAATGCTCCGGTATTCATTTAAAAGAAGCAGTTTAAAATTCAACAGCCGCCATATTTATTGTCTTGTCACTCATAAACATTACCAATTGATTTCAAATATAATTGAGCGTATGCGTTTGTTGGATTGCTTATGCCAAACAAACAAAATCTATTATGTCTGGCTTGTTACCTTAATTTCTTTCCGGACTTTGGCGTGTAGGTGGTAAGACACCAGAGCTAGCTGATACTAAAGCCAATGAGGTATACATTCGTCGAAAGCTCAGCCACGCTCTGGATAACTTTGTCAACTTGAACTTGACATTATTGTTTGGGTGTTTTGACCGCTTTAGAGATTTTACCGATACATTTATAATAATTTGCTGCTGGCGAGATGCGTTACTAATTGAATTTCGATCACATACAAAAAAAAAATAGACAGACAAGGTTACATTTTGGCAGTTATTTGGCAGGTATAAAATGTTGCAATCTGATTCCGTATTAGTTTGAAAAAAAAAATTAGTTTTCCGTGGGGGTGTTGATGAGAAAGACGATGGATCGCTAAGGTGATGGAAAAAAATGGATCGATTGTATGACAAATTAAGTTTTTATAGGATTGGTTAGCAAAATCTTATTCTCACAAAATGTACGTCTGTCGGATATCATCAAACATGCAAATGCATGTGCCGGTGTTGTCATTCTATGCAGTTTTCATTTTTGGGTCATTTCCTTTAATAGTATCACTACGCCGATTCATTACATAATATTGAAGAGTTTGATACGAACTGGCCGCCCAGATTTTAAGATTTTTGGGACATGCCCCGACATCACAGAGCCCACTTTGGTTTCTTTCTTGAGCTCTTGAAGAGATATAAAATTGTGTAAGAATTTAACATCAGTAACTTATGTTCGTACAATAAGAGCCATGTTAAAATAGATACTATACGATCTGGTGCATGCAATAACTGCAGATTGCTAACCGCATTACAAAAATCAATGGCCCACAGGCGTGCAAGAAAGTAAAACTGGGGTGCCCATGGAGTCATGGTCATTATTCAAAATCTTGGGAATGTAAGCATTTTGTATTTCATTGTCACAACATTCCTTAATTATTGTAATTTTTTTAGTTAACCGTGGCGACACTACACTTATGTAACCCACTTTATTTCAAACAAAAGAGTTGTTGTAAGAACTCGATTTTAGAAATCTTCTTATAATTTCTTTGTGAGCTGTTGATGCGCTGTAATAAAATCACATTTCTTAGTGGACAGAACTTTGAAGATATAAAAATAAAAAAAACATTCGTATCTCTCATGCGAGTATCTTGTGTTACGAATTATAAAACATGCAATTGCATTCAATAACTTATGTATGCCGCCCCATGATTTTTTTTTTTTAAATTACTGTCTTAACTCTTAACAATCAGCTGTGCGTATTTTAAAATAGTTAGTTCTTAATAATAGTATTCATTTCATCAAATTAAAAATATGTATATCCATCATTAGCAAATAACTAATCCTAGGTTAGGTTGCCAACAAACTCTAAAGACCGCACAAATAAATGCAAACAACCGAAACAATTGGCTGCGTGATTACAGGCTAGTTACTGCTTAACTCATGCGTGCCAATCTAATTAATTTAAATTATACATATTGGCAAATAGTTAATGGAACGAAGACGTTTGCGCATCGTTCCACGTACCTTATGGTTATTTTTCTTTTGCTTATACTATGTGCCTTCATGCCGCTGTTGGCTTAAATCTTATGTTGTTTTATGGCTAAACTTTTGTATATGTAGAAATCGTCCTAAATCAGCGCACAAATAATTGCATTCGTAGATCTTTATTTTGCTGTTAAGTTTACGATCTGTTTGCGTGCCCGGAATTTCGCAGATACATTCTACAAATAAATCCATTCATTTCGCTGCTCACGGATGTAGGTATTTACTTTGGTTAAGATTTTTTGTTTATTTTTCTATTTCAAAACATTAATCGGTCAATTAAGTAACATTGAGAGGAAATTATCGGTGCATTGCTCCTGATTAAGATTCGAATCATATATCAAGCGCAACAGTTTATGCAGTCAGTCAGTTATATAGCTCTCACTCAGTGTCATTGTGCATGGAGATTTAATTGTCAAGCCTACTCAGCAGAGGTAGGGCTTCAAATATATCACAATCAAATCATGAGCACACTATTGTCTCTGGCATTATTATTGTGAGCAGCGTTAAGCAAAGTCCATGGTAAAAAGTTGTCATTATTTTGTATGTTTTTTGTTTTTTTTTGATTTGAAGATTTTCGATAAGTTTGATTTAACGTGAACTATCTACTTCGACGTTGAGCGATTGTGCGACACTTGTGCGTTGTGTTTTGTGGTTCTTGTCTTGATATATCATTATTGAGTCGCGTTTGAAAGACAAAATGACAAGTGAATGATGTCTTTGAGCTGAAGTTGTTTGGAAAATTGATGGTTTTGTGTGTTTTCAGTTAAAGATATAAAATTTCATATCATTTATTTATTTATTCAAATTTCATATCATGTTTGTTCTAAGAATAAATAAGTACTTACATAGTTTGGTTCTTGTACTACAATAAACTTTGTATCTTTATGTTCTCTGCTTTAAATGAATATTGCGAATTTAGATGATGGCAAGCACATGTAGAATTTCTAAAAAATACGACGGTTAAATACAGTACTCCAAGTTTGCACAAAAGACAATATTCAGAAAGTTTTATCAAAATCGTAGGAGACATTTTAGAGAAAAATCAATTTTCATGAAAAATCATATGGCAGGTACCGTTAGTTTTAAAGCTAGAATGCAAGTTCCAAAAATCCCTCAGTAGGACGTCATAATAATACTGTGTATCAAATTTGATGTAAATCAGTCCAGCCGTTTAGGCTGTGAGTGCCAATACAGACAGCTAGAGAGCCAGACAGGCAGACAAACAGACAGACATACAGACAGATATAATTGTCGGACTCACTTTTTTCGACTTCTTTCTCATCTTAATGTCATGTTTAAGTGTTAGAATTTAGACAGACTACCCTTTGTGTCTTCCTGGACATAGAAGGTGCTTTTGACAATACCTCTCACGAGTCGAGAAGGGATTCAAAAAAGTTGTTTTGCCTAGAACTATAAAGTCCCATCATCCGTCAACAATGGTAGAGTCCGCGCGCTTAGAAACCGGATAAGAATCATAAAATGATTCTTCATTGGACATTGCCCTAGTAAGCAAATGCAACATGCAGATTCTGCGAAGAAGATGAAGTAACACCGACTCACATAATATATAAGGAAGTTGTGGTGCACTTATGCTCAAAAGACAAAAACATCTGGTGACGAGTTACTAGATAGATAAGAGACTTAGTTAGAGGAATTGCCATGAGTATTAAAATCCGAGGCCTAAATAGGAGGCACAATAGGCTTTTACAGGTAGCGGTGATTTCCCCAAAAGCATTTGTTCATTCATGTATCATGTACGATTTTTAATTATTCCAGTGGGAACAATGTGAAAGTCGGAGGGCTCTTAAAATTTACTGAAAACTGAAACTACCGATTTTCGGATAAAACCAACAACAATCCGTGTAAACATAGAATTTTCACCATTTTGAAAATTGGCAATTTCAGCTCATTTGTAGGTTTTGGAAGATTTTGGACAGGCCTGACAGTATTGCTAGATCTTCCAATCGTGTACATTAAACTTTTGAGCTATTGATTTCAGAAAAAATAGATTTTTCTTGGAAGAACTGTATCCACATCTGAAAATGACTTTACTTATTGACTCTTATTTCTGGGATTCAATCTTAAAATTTTCCGATGGTGACAAATTTTGCCAAGCACAGAACCACAGTTTCAGGACTAAAGAAACCTAAAACAGAAGATTTAGACCGAAAACGAAACTTTTAGCTGACATGACAAAGGTGATACTAACCCATATTTGCTGTCGAAAGCTTTTCTTTCATATTAGTGAGGTTGGTTAAGTCTTAAAGTTAAATTTAACAATTTTCAATGAATACGAGTATTCAGTAGTGTCAAATAAAATAAATAACGCCTGTTTTTTGTATCTTTGTTCGTTAATATTATGTTTGTTTATTGTTTAATTATTGTGTTATGTGTCTGATAAAAAAGGTATTAGTAACCACTTATGTTACTACATGTGTATATACTGTCTAAATTATCTTAAAGGACATGAAATTTTAGAACAGCAGCCATTTTTGACACTCTCATCAACTTCAGTAAACACAGTCTAACATTCAACTGTCTTTCAATTTTGTAAACTGATTTAAAAATTGTCCTTCACAAAATATTTGTGAATCTTCACTTGTCCAACTTCTTCCAGCATAAGTTAGTGTCACCGTAACCCTTACACATACATGTAGAATAGCTACTGCACTGTAAGACAGTGTACATAGTACATTGGGGAATACAGTACCGCACGCGTGACTTTACCTGTCGCGACCGTGCCCATTTTTGGTGACATACTGGACGTCAATCAAAAAAAAAAAAAAAAAAAAAAAAACCACGATACGTGCATTTGATATAAATTTATCGGTGAAAACTGCACTTTGAATGTTCGTTCATTTTACAAAAAAAAAAAAAAACCAACTTCAATGACAAAATCACATCATGAATTCCTTACACTTGACCATGAATTGTGTCGCGGGTATAGTATAGGTATAGGTTCCTGCAAATGTATGTGTCTCATGAGAAAGTGCAACGAAATTTTAACATGACATTGTCAGACACCACCTCCATCTCCATTCCACGTCCTACACGTATCTGTAAGTTTTTGTTTTTGATTCAACCTGAATCAACAACTCTGTAATTTCAATTATATTTTGCGTGGTGTTCAGAAGTCACAACACCCCAGTCGGGTCGCACTGCATTGAAATGCAAAAACAGACGATAAAATTTGAATTTCAAAAATATTGAGCCCAGGCCGACGCGAGACGCGACCCACAGGAGGCAACAACCAAAATAATTTCTTGCTATGCTTCCATTTCCATTCAACTTCAACAACTATTGAGCGGAGTGTTCCATTCAAATATCGCGTTTGTGCCCGGAATTTCGAAATGCATTCTTCATCGTTCCCTGACTTTGTGCCTGTGGTTCATGTGCAGTAGCCATGTATGTATCTCGAACAAAACAAAAAACTCAACACAATTTGTACTGCACCTCATTTTGTATCTTTTTTTTTCTTTCAATTTCAAGCTATCTATGGTTGGTTAGGGAACTTTGGGGGAGATTTCGCCCCACGAAATATGGTTGCTGGTTGCATGATGGTGTGATTGGTGTTATGATACAAGGCTACACTAAAAAAAAAACACCATACCTCCTCACTCTCGCTATTTAGTTTGATGGAAGAGAAATATAAATATGCGGCTTTGAATGTTATGCCCTGAATGGTATCTATAGATACTAGATACTTTATAATTACTCAATGTTTCTTGTTTATTAGCGTGCGATCTTTGGTATAAAAGAAAGTTATCATGCAACTAGTGGTGCTGAATATATACACGTATGTATTGACTTCTTTAGTTTGTTGCCCCACAAATCTGGTCCAAGTCGGAGCCAGTTCCGCTAATGTGAATTCTCCAAGAGTTTGGGTAGTTTGGTAAAAAAAAAAATCATGGTAAATGTATTTGAATGTGGCTAATTAACTTACCAAATAGAAATCGATTGGTTTTTCTCGCCGCTTGTTGTAAGCCTTTTGGATTTCGGTCTGCTTGAGTGCGTGTGCAATGTGTAGAGCGCTCGCATCGAATCGTCCATATTTGTAGTCGGAGTCATTTTGTGAGGGCGAACTGACTTCTCGACTGCCATAGCCGTTCGGTGTTGATTGACGGGAACTAACACCTGTGATGAGAGAGATATTATAACGTAGTTAGTTATTTTATCAACCATCTTTTTTTGTGTTTTAATTTCTATTATATATCTGATAAAAGAATTTGTAATAAATACACATTAAAAATTACCTACCTAATGTAAACAGTAGTACAAAATACTTGTTGGGTGTTTTATAAAGATTCTAGTCGGCTAGAAGGCCGCATATTTTTTTTGTCGAAATTTCGGAAAGTCAATTCCTATATGTATGTAACTACGGTTGAACATAAATGATGAGAGGCAATTATTAAAGAAAATAGGACGTATTCGTCATCGTCGAAGGTTCTCTGCCAATTACCTTAAGTCTAAGATAAGCTTTGTATAAAGTTTAAACAGGTTTGGGTAGCAAGTTTTTGAAACTTTGAATTGTTCGAAATAAAAGTGCTGGCAAAGTGCATACGCAATTGTGTCAAGGGTCAAGGCGACTATCAATACTATTGAATTGGGCCAGACAACTTTCTAGGTTCGTATGAATCGGACCCTACGGACCTAAACAGCTGCACCGATTTGCTTCAAACTTGACACCCAGTATATTTTACGATGTCCTACAGAAGGGTTTTTGGAATAAGCATTTTTAATCTTCAACTGACCGTACCTCTCATATGATATTTAATGAAAAACAAATTTTTTCTCAAAAACGTCTATACTACGATTTTGATAACATTTTTTGAACTTTGTTTTTTATGTAAAATATACTTTTGGTTGGAAAAGATTTTCTAGGAAATATTCAACTCAAAGAAGTTTTATAATAATATAATTGTATTTCGAGAGGAAAATCCATTTTATATTGATTGATAAAATAAAAAAGTAGGTACAATTTTTGTAATTTTTTTTTCAACAGGACTATAATTTTGAATTTAGTTCTGTACAGAAAAACTAAAATTCATATATGATTTCTGGCATAGAACCGCCACGGCTGGCTCGTACGTAGTCTAATCTAAAGGTCCAATTTTCGATTACTTTTTCCAACATTTGTGGCCGTATATCGGCAATAACGCGACGGATGTTGTCCTCCAAGTTGTCAATCGTTTGGGCTTACCGGTGTAGACTAGCGACTTCACATATCCCCATCCCCACAGATAATAGTCAAGCAGCGTTAAATCGCACGATCTTGGAAGCCAATCCACAGGACCAAAACGTGAAATTATGCGCTCACAGAAAGTTTCCTTCAACAAATCAATTGTGGCACGAGTTGTGTGACATGTTGCGCAGTCTTGTTGAAACCACAGCTCCTGCTCATCATGGTTGTTCAATTGTTGAACAAAAAAGTCAGTAATCATGGCTCTATAGTGGTAACCACTGACTGCAACGTTCTGGTTGGCATCGTTTTTAAAGAAGTGCGGGCCAATTATTCCACCAACCCATAAAGCACACCAAACAGTCAGTTTTTGTGGATGTAACGGTGTCTCAACATACACTTGAGGATTATCATTACTCCAAATGCGGCAGTTTTGTTTATTGACGTAACCATTCAACCAAAACTGAACTTCATCGCTGGACAAGCGTTGTTCAGAAGTCAGTCTATTCATGTTGGAATGCCAAACCAAACTAAAAATAAATCTATTGACAGCTGACAAAATGGCCGCCAGTTAAAATAGTCTTGCCAACTTAAAGTTCTATCTATACCTCTAAAAAAAATCACCCGTTATTTAGTGTTATTTAATAAGTTTCACGTTTCCAAGTTTTAAGCTATTTCGACGAGATTTTATCTCATATCTTGTTCTAAAGCAGATTCTCCAGCCTCAAATGTTTCTTTAGACGAAACAACTAAAAGTGTTTTGATTAAAAGAAATGTGATTTTAAATATATTTCCAAAATGAAATGCGAAAAAATTTAATACAAATGTTTTTAATCTATTTTTCTTCTTTTTAGCACGTAGCACTATTCTAATGTGACATTAAAGGTTAGATTTAGACTCTTTTAAGGGTTTTAATACTGATTGCACTTGAAATTTGATCCCGCCTTTGTGAAAGCAACAAACGCGATCATGCTCTTAATATTCCTTTCGGTGCGGAGTTTTGCATTCACATGTGCAATATTTTTGTCTTGACTGAATTTTGAAATTTCTTGATGAATTTCTACCGTTATCAGACCGATTGAACGTCATATAAAAACTTAAATAACATCCATACTTCAAATTCAATTTGATACAAATATGCGGATTTTCGATATATTTTTAGACTTTTTTTTTTTAATATAAAGGGTGTTTTTAAGGAGTGTGATTTTCAATCTGGTAATACATTTTTCTGAGTTGGTCTTTTTGACAGCTGTCACTTGACTCATGCTCAGTTTGGTTTGCCATTTCATAATGAATAGACTTACTCTTGAACAACGTTGCAAATCGTGCAAATTTATTACCAAAATAATGGTTCGGTTTTTAACGACGCTTCACGCGCTGCTGCCAATATTCATAATGCCAACATAATGGCAAATCCTTACCTTTATAATAAAGCTAAATTCATTCATAACATTAAATTATATGCGTTTTATTTCTTCTTGTAAGCCACACGTCCAAAAAAACACCCTTTACATTATCTCAAAATTGTTGGTTTAAAAAGTTAAAACTATACGATAGTTTTTTAAACATATAATTTAACTTTGCAAGAAAAAAAAAAAAAAATACTCACCATCGACACCATTCAATCTCGTGCCTCGTATTTGCTCATTAACAAACTTATTTGTCCGTGGCACATTCAGCGCCTGTCGTATGCCTACAGCTGTTTGATCAAGATGACCAGGTCCACTCTTTGGTACATGTGAACTGCAATAGACCTGAAGATTCAATAAAAAAAAGTTGATTTAAGCACTTGTTTACACGTTTCGTTTTTAAAATCAGACTTGGTTCACGTAATGAGCCACACTTTTCATTCAAACACACTGCGTTTTTCTATCAAAAAAGTCTATTTCACCGCTAAGATGCGGTGTCTTCAATCGAAAAGCGCAGTTGAAGTATGACGAACATACCTTACTACCAACTGTTACCGCTAAAAGCTGATACCACAATACCTACAAAGCTAGGAAATACTTACTTGTAAATAATTACAGCTGATCTCTCTTTTTTTTTTATGAAATTTCATTCCACCTTAAGAAAGGTGTTCAACAAACTAACAGATACATAGTAAGTATCTACTATCTACATTGTTTTAGATTCGGATCAACTCTGTCGGCTCTAACGTCTTTGAACAGAAAGACGTTGTTCGGCTAATGTATTTCTTCCTGTTACACAAATTTGGATCTTGCATGTGACGCAATATTTGCCTGTCGTTGAATATATTGCCTTAAAATAGCCAACAAAGCCAACTTAATAAGCAATGTGCTTAGAATGGCTAAGGTGATGATGGTGGGAGGTAGACTAGTTATTGCAAGTTGGTAGTTGAGTGGCATGGCCTAATTGAGAAGGCCGTTTGGGAAAAAAAAATATTTTAAATCAGTTTAAATGGAGTTTTGCTCTTTTCAATTTTATGAATGGATTTAAGAAAATAATAAACGACAAGATGGAATAAACAACTGTTTAAATGTGAGAAAAAAAAATTAAATGAATGCACCATTGTTTGAAGAAAAACAAAGTGATTGACAATATGTATTTTAGTTTTGAAAGAGTATTTGAGTTTCATAAGTTAGTCGTAATGATAAGTTTCATAACGATAAATAAGTGTTTTTGTTCTTTGAAGGCTTTTCACTGGACTAAATAAAATTGAGATATTTAGGGTGAGAAATATTGAGTGCTACACAACACGAAGAAAAAGACCCTTAAATTGTTTGTTGATACAAAATTGTCTGTATGCTTTTTGTCGATTTGAAAGCGGAGTTCGTTATTCTGTAAACATTCAAGTATTGGTCTATCGAGCAAGCTTATAAGAATCTTTGAGAAGATTCTTGAGAACATGACCGCATTACACGCACATTGTTCCAAAAACGTCAAATGGATTTCAAATGTGAAATAGAAACAGGTGTAACGCAGAGGTGTGTTTTAAGTTCTCTTTTACTTTCACTGTTTTATCAACGATAGAAAAGCATATAGGTGCCTTTGGGCAATCTCTTTATAGAGAGATGTAACTACCAAAGTCCTTCTCTACGCAGACCATCTAGTTATTTTGAAATCCACTGTCTTTACAACTTCAGATCAATAATATAAAACAATATGGTAATTTCTGGGATCTTCACTGAGGGAAAAAAACGCAAATTAAAATTTAATAAATCGTATTCGATTTAACGTTGTATAATAGTACACAAACGTCTTTAACTTTACATTGATCATCTTTAATTTTACGTTGAAAATGCTTTGAATTAACAACGCAACGTTAATATTAGGAGGTTCATTCTTGTTTTGAAGTGAACCGTAGTCGATTTAAAATTGAATTATAAAGGGACACAAGTTGAATTAAGGATGTTTCTCTTTGGTTTTAAAATTATCATCTTCAATACTGAATCATTAACAAATCTGCTTATATATCAAAGTGGTTTTCTTTGATTTTATGTTGGTTTTTCTCTGGGTGTTGAAATAAATACCACAAAATCAATAATAATCGTATTTCGGTGACGAGATAAATTCATTGCTGTGTACGGAACTGGGTCTTAGATGGTGAGATATTCGAAATTGTTGATATATTTAAGTATCTAACGTAGTTGAGAGTGGCCCCCTAAGGTAAAATGGTACACTCACTAGAAAACTTATATTCGAACATAATTACAATTTTAATAAAATGGATAAAATAAAATAATATAAAAAAAAGAAAAACAGTGAAGTTTATTTTTATTTTTATTTGTTTTTTTAAGAAAAACACTTAATTTCACAACTTAAATAAAAACTATTATTATTTATTTATTATTATTATTATTATTTATTTTATCCATTTTATTAAAATTACACACAATCGGAGACACAATATGTATAGTTAAAATGTTTTGTGAACACAGTTCTTAAGTTTGTCAAACATCACTGACAAAAACGAAATGTTACTAACTTCAAGCTGTTATTTTAAATTTGACAGGTCAAACTGTGTCTTGACTTTAACAAAAATGATGACAAAATTATTTTGGTGAAATTTTTAAAACTATGAAACTCCTAAAAAACATTTAATTTTTTTGAAGGAAGTAAATGTATGTAAGCTTCAAGTATTTCTTATTAGTTATCAAAATCAGTTGCCTTGGGTGGGTTCGTTCATTGTTAAATGTTTTAAAAAAAATACTAAAGGTGCAAAATGGCCGTCTCAGTACTTGACAAAACGACACAGTGCGCCACTTTAGGCATGTACTCATTTTTCAATTTCCTTTTTAGCATAAATGGTTGGAAAGTATGAAGTATCAACGGTCGACCTCGACTAGCAGACAGTCCTGGATGAGAGACTTAATGTCAAAAGCATTTAGAGTAGTTACAAAAAAAAAAAAAAAGAAATGGGCTGGACTCAGGCCTCCAAATCATTTGGAGTGCCAATTTGTATTTATAATTATTAACTTTGTTCCTGTTTTTTTTTGTTGAAATAATTTGAAATTAATCGTTTTGATTTTCATTTTTTTATTTGAGTTTTTCATGTTTAATTTCCTTTAAATGAAGTTTATGTTTAATTCAAAATGGTGTTTTCTATGGTAAAATGGCATTCCAGGGTGCCAAATTAAAAAAAAAAACAACATATTCAGTCTTTAAAACTGCTTAATCCTTAATCGATAAGTTTGAAAACCCAAACTACAGCTAAGTGCTAACCACGAATTTAGTATAGGTTAGTAATTAAAAGCCCAATATTTCTGTATCGACGGTCAAATTGGGCTTTATTTTAAATTCAGGAAGAAATTTCGTTCCGTTAAAGATTTAAATTAAAATCAAAGAAAACGATTCTTATTCACAAAGCATTTCACAGATAGCAAAAAACTTAATAGTTCCCAGCATGTGAAAACAGACCCAAAAGCCTAAATTATTCAGATACGTAATGAAGTTAAATAAAAATTAAATAATCCCACAGAATAAAGTGAAAGTCATTGAACCTGTTATGAAACATTTTAATGCTAAATGGACCATTGTATCTCGATTAACCGTCTCTCAAATCAACAGAAGGCGCCACTTTCGCTTTCGAGATTCAAACAGATACACAAATTTGGTAGCGATGAAACGCCCATAGACCATACATTATATGCTCCAGTACACGACACCACACCTTCACAAAGCTATACGGAAAAGTCTGGTCCAAATCGATTCTAATTCTTCAATGAAATGGAAAGAACCCCCCCCTTTCCCCCCTCTGGACCATACCAACCGCATTCTGTTTTTGGAGGCTGAAGAATATGTAACAAGAATATTATTACTACGAACGAGTATCAACCAGATCACCCACTCGCGCGCACGCTCAGCAATTTGACACAATTAACCAACGATTGCTGACGACCGATGCGACGCGACGACGACGACGACGACGACAACGACGACAAAACGGCTCCATAGATAGATCCTCACGGACTCACTCACGCATTTGCTCATTTACTCATTATTTCAACTTTTATTTTGGATCTGAATAATTAACATTCAACTCACCTCCTTGTCGTCATGCTTGTGCTGACTATTGAAGTACGTTTTAAGTGTTAATTTCGTCCCACAATGGACGCATTTGAAACAGCCCGAATGGAAGAATGTAAAGTCTTTTAGCGGGCCAACACGGTCCACCTGGTAGACAATTTCGTTGCAACGCAGGCATGTTGATTCGTAGAAATTTGGCCGATACATGTTTGGTATTTTTAATTATAGCCAATCTAAGCCAAACTCTGTTTCTTTGTTGCTGCGGTGCGGTGCGGTGCAGATTGCGGACCAATCCTCCGTGTTTATTGCATTAGTGCTCGTCTGTGGATTTTTTTTTCTTCTTTTTTTTTAATCCGATTTTTAACGAAGCAATATGGCGGCTGCGATGTATGATATTGCACTCTCGGTTTGTTTTCTCGGTGTGTAGAGATAGTTTCGTTGCAATCAGCCAGATTCATAAAATTTACAATTTATTGGCATCTTAGCAGCAACTAAAGTTGTAAACAACTCTCTAGAGTGATGAAATTGGTCCGCACAGTGAGATTATGGCTTCGAAGCGCTTCAAGCGAGCTAGTTGCTTCAACAGGTGTAATGGAATAATATTTCTGAAAGGAAATATAAATTAAGTTATGAGTACTTTATGTTTTTCTTTTTAAATATTATAAACAACTTTCATAAGCTTAATAATTTGTTTTATTCAGTCACTTATGCAGTAGGTGTTTTAACAAAACTATAATTACAAATTTTATTTAAAAACACAAACGAGAGCTACAATACATTTTCAACAAACTATTGGATACCCTATTCCCTATATTTTCGTGTATGTATGCGTTCGCCTCCCGCAACTAGCGGATAGTAAACTAACATTTTGATAAGTTTTTGATCTCGATGGCCCTGTGCTAAAAGAGAGAGGGGGGAAAACTGCAAATTTTTCGACGTTGCTCCGGTTTTTCTTCAATAACTTTTTTTCCTTATGTGCTATGGCAAAAACATATTTATAGGAAAAAAAATTATTGAAGGAAAACCGGAGCAACGTCGAAAAATTTGCAGTTTCCCCCCCCCCCTCTCTCTCTCTCTTTTCACACAGGGCTAAACATTTCTTTTCATACACAAGCTTTTAGTTTTGACCAAGAGACGCAAAATTTTGGATCACGGATTCATTATAAATACCGTTTATTTGAAAAAAAAACATTTTTTTATAGTTTGAGTTTCTAGTGAAAAGTCAAAATAAATTTTTTTGATTTCATACACAAGATGTTTATGTACAAGTAATACCCACACATTTTAATGTTTTTTGCTCTAATATAAGCATTGTTATTTTATAAAAACAATATTGATGGTTTTGTATGAAAAGTGGGCTACAGCCACGCCCAAACTAAAACATTTTTATTTAATTGGAAGAAAATTTACCTAAGGTCGCATGTTCAAAATTTTATAGTGTTACGCTTTTATCGAACTAATTTTAAGAACTTTTTCGGCCTCAAAAATTTGAATAAAATTACTCGTGTGATACGATTTTTCGAGCCATAGTAACTTTTTAACAATTAAAGTAACGGGGAAAACTGGCATAACCATTTTTGTTGGAAATTGCATCAGCTACACATTTTTTGTGGAACAATTTTTTTCTCTTAAACAGTTTGAGTTAATTAAAAATAAACTCTTATAGTGACTCTTGGCTCATAATGGTATCCCTAACGCTCATACTAATTTTCAGCTTGTTCGGAATTAATGCAAGGGTGCGGTGAATGTCTATTTTGACCGGACTTTGATATAAACTCAAATCTCTTGTTCAACTGAAAAGACTTAAGGTTAAATACAAAACATATATTAATCAACAAGGAACGTGGATAGAGTAAATGTAAGTTGGGGTACTGTATCCTGTTGGTTTCTCGGAAGTACAGTTGACGGCTATAGGTACGCGATATAAAGGAATTTTCAATAAGGGCGGGTAGATTTTGAAATGTAACAAATCAAGCTGTGTCAGGTATTACCAAAATTCTTTTTTGTTGAAAGGACCATGTTTGCCATTACTATCGTTCATGGTCTTCATTGAATCCCAGTTGGTCCAGTTTTAAATAATTCTCATAGATGGATAATTCTAGTCGCCTCTGCAAGAATTAACCTTAACCTGAAATCACTAACGTCTTTTCAAAAAGTACTGATTTGCAGCGATCCGAAAATCCACACGAAACAGTAACTTGTTGAGGATTCATTATCACCTGGTAAACCTCGTGTGGATTATTGTCATCGCATTTTTCTTGTTAACACAGGTATTCATAATTCAATTCAAAGGCCAGTCAGTGAACAAATGGTCATGAATTTTGAGCTTCTGATTCAGTTATAGCTTTTATGGGTGTAGGCCTAAGGAATCGGCTGCCTCGGGTTTTGATGTGCACTTTCACGGACGGCGGTGATATTCTCGACTAAACCTACGTTTCTTTGACGTAAGCATGTTGAAGCTAGAAAACTTTTGCAGTAAATGAATCCATTGTATTTATACAAACTATTGTATTACCACTTTAGGTGCGCCATCTATTGACTGAAAACTATGCTCTCGGTCTTAGAGGTCTTTGTCTAGATTACCATGGGAAGCAACAACATGTTTTTTTACCATATATATACATACAATGCAAATGCTGAATCATACCATAAAACCAATTGAACTTTTAATTGGGCCATAAAATGACGGTTATTATGTCTTATGTGACAATTGAATAGTGTACCCTTATTTTGACAGATGACAGATGACAGGTAATGCACACATATACAATGAAGGATGCATTTAAACTTTATAATATTTCTCATGAACTGACTTACTTTGGAAGGACTTGTCACTTTTTCGTAAGGGACAGAACCTAACTTAAAAATGGGCCATTCTTTAAAAGACACCGCATACCTACAAAGTTTTATCAAAATCAATGAAGCCAATTTCCAGAAATATAAACTTGTCCGGGGGTTTGAAAGGGACCATTCATTGAGAATCTAGAATGCCATAGCTTCAGCCAATATATTAAAAGAACCACATAAACAATGCTACAGAATAGCACTGTACTCATACAAATACTAACCGTTTTGTCATACACAACTCTTTTTATTATTTTTTATTAATCTAGGCTAATGAATTCTGATAACAGAGGAAACTAGAAAATACCAATTGAATACATAAAATCCCGGTTATACTTAAAAAAAATACATTTTGTGCTAAACACTTCGAAGAGTCACCCCAACTATTATAATTGAAATTCATCTGACTTACTCGCCGGCATCAATTAAATGTACGTGACAATACAAAAATCTTAGCCTAGGCCAAATATTAAAAAAAAAAAAATATTTTCAACTAAAAAAACAAATGAAAGTCTTAAATTAAATATGCATAACATATAGCAGTACTGAATTGAAAGTGACAATGAAAGAGATTTCAATCAGAAAGTGAATGCCTCTCTGACAATGGATTACGTTCTAGCTTTTGGTGAAAATGAAAAGATATACATAGCTACCCGAATTAATTTGAATTGGTAGTATCTTTAAAAGAATCTGTATAACTTTTGTTCCAATGCAGTGTCGGTCGGAAAATAGTAAATAAATACAAAAAATAATAGAAAGAAATGGAAAGCTAATCTTACGAAAGATACTTATTGAAATGTAAATTTTACATGCTTCGACTGCCACGAACTTTTGAGATATTTTTTAAGATTTATTTATAATAATTAAACATTAATCATTAAAAAAGAAAAAGTGTTTTTTAATGGGATTGGCTTTGCACTCAATAAATTAGAGATAATGAAGTCAATCGAGGCGAGTTTATTTTTATGTAAGCTCATGGATAGACTTTTTACTTTGTATGCTATCCTAAACAACCTTAAGATTAATAAGTTCATTAGTCTGGTGACTGTATCTTAAAGATTGTGATTCAAACATTTTTTATAACTCTATAAAGCTATCTGACATGAATATGAATACCGATAGGTTTTTGTTTCGTCTGGTCTTTTTTGTTTGTTTTTCGACTCGAATTTCAAGCACGGATGGTCTGTGAGTGAAGCTTCAGAAGCATTAAAAAACGTTCGAAAGTCCTTGCATTAGATCTACTTGCATGCATTCAATGTTACATAAATTGACAATCGATTAAAAAACGATCGTGTAAAATTTCACACACAAAAAAATGCATCGATATCCATGAAAGACATTTAAAATAAAGTGCACGGCTAGGTCGTACAAACTTGCTCTATTGTGTTACAGCGGTTTTGAGGCTTGAGCTTTTGGAAAAAAAAACATTAAAATTTTAACTGAAAAATCACTAGTTAAAAAGTTTGTTGGAGAAATTGAAGAAAGCCATCTGATTTTTTTACTGTTTTGAATTTTGAGGAAATTGTTTTTCGATATCGTTCCACCAGTTACAAAAAACGGTTTTTTTTTCGGAGTATGCCAAAATCCAGTAGTTTGTAGTTCTTATCAGAAAATTTTGAACAAACCGTTTTTGAAAAAACTAAAAATTAAAAAAAAAAAATTGAACTTATGTTTTTAAAACTCAAAAAAACTTTTTTTTGGGACAATTTAAGAATTAATATTATTTTGTTTATAAAAGAGCTTTTACATTAAATATTTCATCGAAATCCGCTAAGTGGCTTACGAGAAAATCTGATATGAAAAAGCCGGTAATATGGGAGATACCGTTATAAGACATTTCCTGACAAATTAATTCCATCTGGACAACATAAAGTTTACTCAAAAAAACATTATTCAAAAAGTTTTATCAAAATCGTAGGAGCGTTAGTACCGTTAGTTTTAGAGCTCGAATGCTAATCCCAAAAACCCCCCTGTGGGACGTCATAATAATACTGTGTACCAAGTTTGAAGCAAATAAGTTCAGCCATTTAGGATGTAGGTGCCGATACAGGCAGTCAAACAGACAGACAACCGGATTTGTCGGACCCATTTTTTTTATGATTCTCTATCATCGTAATGTTATGTTTGATAGCCCAAAAAAATACATAATCGCAAGTAGTTTTTACTTGCGATTATACAAAGCCATTTTTGATTTTGGGGTCGAAAAACTGTATGGGCAAAATTCTGTATTTCAAAATTCTGTTTTCAAAATAAATAAAATGCACGACTGGGTCGCACGAACCTGCTCTTATGATAAGCAATTGCGTAGTGGCTGCATATATGGATATTAAAAAAAATTAAATAATTTTGAAAATTCTTTTATTTTTTAAATTAGTTTAAGAGTTTTTTCGGAAAAACTAAGTATGCAATAAAATTTTAAAGCTATACGTCAATCTAGGAAGTATTGAAAATCGTTCGACCAGTTTTTTTTAAAAAGGTTATTTTTGAAAAACTTTTTCAAAAAATATTTTGAAATTTATTTGAGTATGCAAATATATGGCAATCTGTAGTTTACATTTGAAAAATAATTTTAAAAAAATCAATATACCCGTTTCCAACATATGTATTTCAAAAACCAAAATTTTTTTTGAAAAAATTATAAAAAATCAAAAAAAAAAGTTTTTGAAATGCCATATTAATAAAATTATGAATGACTTCGTGTGGCCAAAATTTTATTGAAATCGAATTTATAGTTTACGAGAAAATTTGATTTGAAAATACTGGTTCTATGAGAGGTACCATTATTAGACAAATTTTAAAAAAAATTCTAACCAAAAGATAGATTGTCTTAAAAAAATAGCATTCTGAAAGTTTTATCAAAATCGTTAGAGCCGTTTTTGAGAAAATCAATTTTTGTCTTCAAGATTGTATGGCAGGTGCCGTTATTTTTGGGTCTAGAGCAAAAATAAAAAAAATTTTCCGATTGACGGCCAAATAAATCCTAAATACCAAATTTGAAGCAAATCGGCCCATCCGTTCAGCCTCCAGAGGCGCGAACAGACAGACAGACAGACAGACAGACAGACGGACGGAATTTCCAGACCCACTTTTTTCGACTTCTCCATCATCGTAATGTCATGTGTGATTGTTATCTCAAATTTTTTTTTCTGCACGAATCCATAACTTGCCTTATACATAGTACCTATAATCGCAAGTAAAAAAGTGCGCACTTTTGTACATTATCAAAACAAATTTTGTTTAAATACAGAATTTTGAAAACAGAACATCAAAATGAATTATATGAACAACATTAAAAATCTGCATGAGCAGATTTTGAAAAACAGAATTTTATACTAACAGCATTTTGGATAAACAGATATTCGGCATACAGAATTTTGAAATACAGAATTCTGAAATAGAGAATTTTAGTCATACAGTGTTTAAAAAAAAAAACAGAATTTGGGTCATACAGAATTTTGATAACCGATATTATGACCCACTCCCTTCCTCAAAACTTGTGAAGCAACACTCTTGTTAAGGTGTTTGAATATATGTATGTACGTTCTTAATTTTTTTCATATTCGTCTTTAGCGACATGTTGTGAATAAAGCGGAAAACACAAAGATGCTTTTCTGTTAGCGTTGAAATAGAAATCTATAGTGAGCAATCACAAAACGACTTTGTCGTTCAAACTTTGTTTTGACAAAACGTAATGTACGTAACGTGTGGCAATAGAAGAAAAGGAACAATTGAATATTTTCCAACTTTGAAAAATAAAATTGGCTGTTATTTCTATTGTTTGTCATGTCATTCATATTATTAATTTTTATATAAAAAAAAGCGCGTTTTAAAAGGAGGATGGGCAAATGGTCCAACCCACCAGTAGAAACAAGAAAACGTCTTCTCTAACATGGTATAGAGCTTGGTGCCCAAACTATAGTTTGATGTACTCGAGAAAACCTTTTAAACGATATTAACCTCATTTCTGTTGGTGTGGAAGAAGAAAAATTCAGGATGCACAAAAAAAGAATGAATGACAATATTTTGTATCTCTGGTCTGATTTGGAATACAACTTAATATCGGAAAATATTGGACTTGAATAGATCTTTCCAATGATATTTTTGTTTTGGTTATTGGTGAAATAATAGGAAAATGCAAAGATGCAGTAAAAATTATGTAGTTTTAAATGTCCATTATCTCAGCTCTCCCATTGTTTAGAGCTTTGGGCTCATGCTCATATTGAAAAACGATTTATTTGCAAAAGTTGGACCACATCGCATACAAGATTGCTCATCCTTCTTTTGAATAAAGTGTTTTAAATAGAGCCTCATTAATTTAGTGAAGGATCATGAGTATTTGTACAACACCAAAACAAGGACATACAAGAATTTCCCTAAGTGAGACTGTCGCTTGGGATGCAGTAAGCAAAACTCTTAACAGAACAGGAAAGTTTTTAATAAAGGAGTGTCCATATAATAATATCTTAATTTCCACATACATCATACATACATAGTTCAAGATCGTAAACAACAAACCCATCAACGTCGTTTAGTCTGAATTTGGTCTTTTTCTTCTTCTAGAAGGTCCAATATATCTTTCATACACACGTATGCTATTTTAGCGACAGATATCGTCTTTTAAATTTTTATTTTGAAGTCCATTCTTAAGTACATATATTGATTTTTATTTAAAACTAGCGGTACCCGGCGCGCGTTGCTACGCCAAAATAAAAACACTTATTTATAAATACAAAAAACAATATTTTTGGTTAAAGCCTGCATTTTTTCGTCTTTGACCCGATCAGCCATTCTGGAATTTTCGCTGATGTTTCAAAGCGCTAAAAAATGTATGAAAAAACCACAAAAAAAAAAAAATGGAACAAAAAATTGTAAAAGCTTCCATTTTATTTTTGTCTTCGACCCGATCGGAACCAAACCTTCACTCAAACCATCCCTGGACTAAACAATATTTATTATGAAAATTTCATAAAATTCCGTTGGGCGGTTTTATGCACAATAAGCGGGTGATTTAAACAAAGAGCCGTACTGGTCACTCACTATTCAGTGCCCTTTATGTGGTTTTCGGCTTGGTTGTATGGAAAAAGTAATATTTTATTAATTAAAAGGTACTATTTTGAGCTCGTATAAATGGATAGATTTCTTTCACATCTGACAGGTGAAAATGTATCCTTCCATTGTTAAATACAATAAGTAAAATTTGAACACTAATTTATCAAAAACAAAGTGTCAAATAACTCTCTTTCGACAGTTGACTTTCGGTAGTTGACTTTCGGTACTCTTTCTAAAAACGTTATAAGTCGATGAGATGAGAATTTATTTATTATTTTAATCACAGGTGTCTGTCTTCAGCTTGTCATTTTATAAATAATTGAAGCTTATGTTCAAGGCCATTAATCATCATAAAAACTTTGCAAACTATCTTTTTACAAAAGACAAAATATAAAAAAGTGAACGACAACAGCATACATTAATCTTTCCATTTTTTTTTTTTAGATAAATCGACCGCATCGTTGAGTTTCATAAGTGATTTTCTTAAATGAGCTCAAGACCACAATATGTTGGAGTCATGGATGTTCTTCACACCACCTCACCACCACTACAGTCCACACAGCCAGCCAACAACTTAATAGACCTTTAATTCCTTTCGAATCCTTAATTATTTTATAACACGTAGAAAGTCTTGAGGTTGAGACATTCCTGACCATAAAACATGCAAAAATTGATATCAACAATCATTTGCAATTAGTTGGTTGTTGAGTTGCACTATTGCACTATTATATTGCACATTCATCAAATTATATGTTAGACCACAAATTATGCCTGAAGTTGGTAGCAGTTTGATGTATTTGGCCGGTTGGCTGGCTTTGAACTCGAGGCTATGCTACAATCCAGTGAGTGACACATGCAAGAAAGTGTGCGGCTATACGGTCAATGCACCTGAAGCGGAAAACAAAAAGAAAATCTATTCAACAATGGTGTGTTTGGTGTTGCAACAAAATTTATTATTTTTGCTCAACAATTTTAGTGGTGGTGTTGGGTTATGGGTTGGTTGAGATTGTTCGTAAAAGAGAAGAAAGTGATTTTTTTTTGATGAGGTTGTTGTTGTTGTTGTTAATAGTTTTTTGTACTTAATCAATGTCTGTCAACTCCAGCATAAAGTACTTACGGACCTGACTCAAAATGGTGAAAAATGAATAACGCCGATGGATGTTGGAATCTTTCGCAGAGAAGATGTGAAGTTTGTATTTCCATAGAAGGCCAGTGTGAGATTAAGATGGACTGGACATGACGACACCTGCAGCAGTAAAAATATAAAGCATGAAACGGAAGTAGGTGTAGATTATGGCGCAAACCAGCTGAATGGCTTAGCTTAATAAATTGCCGGATAAGGGATTTGAGTCATTGAGCTTGAGATTGCTTTGTTTGGGTGTGTCCGGAGAGGCTATGGATGACTAGTCACTATTTTTTTTAAAACTCCAAAGTAATGGAAAATTTGTCACTGAACGGAACGATAAGCCCAATTGAAGATTAGGTATACCCTAAAGTTCAACCACATTATGTGATAATGTAATGTTAAATAAAAGAAAACGCCTTTTTCAAATAAGTTTCAATCGATTCTGTTTGATTGACCGGAAAGTTGTGGGGCTTTTGGATTCACTTTGGAACAATAAACAATTTTTTTTTCTATCGGAGGTACACAACAAAAAAAGTTAAATTTTTAGTGAAACATACGTTTATTTTGTATTTATGTATAATTGTACATGTTCCAGAACCATTTGAAATCAAAAACCAAATACCTCTGCTTAAACAGACTGACTAAAGCGAAACTAAATCCAGGCAAGTTATGGATTCGTGCAAAAAAAAGTTGAGATCACAATCATGGACATTACGATGATGGAGAAGTTGAAATAAGTGGGTCTGGAAATTCTGTCCGTCTGTGCCTGTCTGTCTGTCTGTTCACAGTTCTACAGCTTAAACGGATGGGCCGATTTGCTTCAAAATTTATATTTAGTAATTATTTGGGATTCCCTAGGGGTCTTTTTTCATTTTTGCTCTGGGTCGTAAAATAACGGTACCTGCCATACAATCATAAACAAAAAGTTTGATTTCGATTAAACTTTCAGGATACACTATTTTTTGGGGATAGTCTATCTTTAAGTAAAAATAGATTTTCCGCAATTTGTTTATAACGGTACCTCACATTAAACCGGTTTTTTTTTGATTAGGTTTCCTCGTAAACCATTCTTCCGATTTCAATAAAAAAATTATCACAGGAAGCCATTTATAATAAAATATATATTGCGCTTTCAAAATTTTCAAAAATTGAATTTTTCAATTTTATAATAATTTACTAAATAAAATTAGTTTTCGAAATATATGTACTTTGAAAACGGGTGGATTTAATTATTTTAAATAATTTTTCCAGGTGAAGACTAAAGATTTTCTTATCTGTAAATATCTAGCATAAGAGCAAGTTCGTGCGACCCAGTCGTGCATTTAATTAAATTTTAATTTAAGACGATTCCCCAATGATATACATTTTATCTGTTTGTAGTGTTAAAATAAAATAAATATGGCGAAACAATTTCAAGGGTTGGTCGGGACCTAGTCACAAGCACCCTTAATCATTCATCTGTGTGTGTTGATATTCTGCAGGAATGGAAATGACCCACCACCATGCTCAATACAGCTAGTAGAGATGCACTTTTTTCATGACAACATTTACTCTTGCGAAGATTTGTATTTTCCTCCTAAAAAAAACTAAAGAATCAGGGACTAAATTTGAAATCTTCATTCTTTAAAAAGCAAAATTTAACATGTAGAAGGAATATGAACAAATTAATTGACTCAATTAAATGTATTATAGTTACTGCAAAGAGACATAATTTTACATAGCTTATGCATTTATAGCAAGTGTGACGCTTTTTCAATCTTAAAATGGCATAGTTGGAACTTCAAAGAATATCTTATCTATACAAACTCTTCAAACCAAACAATAACTTTCTTCTGACACACAATGGTTTATCGAATACAAACACCAATACATTTTCTTCTTTGATTTAATAAATAGTACATAATTATGTAATTAATAAACACAAATACTTAGTAAATTTAAAGAATCAAGCATCTCGTTGTATTTCCAAAGACTTAATTGAAAGTATATTGAAAAGTCATTCATTTTGTAAATTGGGTAATTAAGTATCTTTAACTATCGTCGATGTTTCGATCGGATTTAAAAAGAATCTATTAATAAACTATAACACGTTTTATTGATAAATAAATAAAATGGCTGTTTACGGTAATGTCCATTCAAAAGACATTAAAAATACTGTAATTATATATTTGTTCAATAAATATCACCCACACGCCACAGCAACAGAAAGGTCGACATTTTTGAAAGTACTTCCTACGTAAAACTTTAACAAAAAAAAAAATTAAAAGCTATATATGGAATTGATCCATTTTTGCCAGATGATAGTGAATTCTTTTTTTAGAAATTGAATAACTGTTTTGGATTCCCACTGGTTTCCTCAATCAATGAAAATTTTTCTTTATTTTTGAAATTATCAAATTACGAGATCTCGTTTGTTTGGATTCAATGAAATGAGTATTTTTGCGTCATTATATCCAAGAATGGATATGCTGGACTTTACATACAAAGTTTGCCATTATAAAAAATTCGAGCATAATAAGTAAGAGGAAAATCTTAAGCCGTTCCCGGAAATTACTCAGAAATTGCAAAATGAAAATTCCAAACAAATATTGCGGTGTGAATCTTTCACCTCACATAGCTCATAACTCTTAGACAAAATAAATATCGCGTTGACAAGGTTGTGGAAGGAATTCCATTTTCAATTCACAAAATATGATTCATAAATTTGAAAACATGAGATGAGAGAATTTTGGAATGTATTAAGATTTTGATTTGAGATCCAACAATCATTTCCACGTCAAATTTCACTATTACTATCAGCATCGCAAACTCACATCACCAGTGTTGTCACCTTCAATTTGGCAACCGTGTCAGATTGCGATACCAACCAAAGTTAGATTAAAATTTGTAGTGGTTTATTTTAAAATTTAATTGAAGATTCATATCCTTTCTTTAACTTTTGTTTTATTTATTCTTATCGATTAAGTAGTTTATAAAATTTCATATTTTTGAAAAAACAGGTATAGATAGGTATAGATAGATAAGGTATTACAACGCTTTTGATTAAGATTACGGATGTGGCAATTCTGCCGGATTTGACATTTCAATTAAAAGAAAGTAAAAAAGAAATAAAATAAAATAAGATACATCAGAACAAAAAAGATTTTAGAAGATTAAATATGTTAAAAAATTATAATCTTACAAAAATAATATCGAATGATTTATAAATTTATTAATAGTAAAGAATGGGGAAGCGAGCGAAATGAGATCTTTTACAATTTTGATGATTTGCAACATAAAAGTGAGTAATTTTGGATGATTTAAAACATAAAAGATAACAATTTTGAATGATTTGAAACATTAAAGAGGTAAAAAATGCAATAACTAGCAATAAGAAAATGCAGTAACTCAACATGTCCCTGTATGACTTCTTAAAAGCTATTACGATAAGTCATAGCATGTTTGCAGGATTTGTACAAACAAAACCATCCGCGGGAGCCATTTAAAATTTCGTAAAAACTACTTAAAGATGGGAAACTTTCTTGGAAGTATAAGCGCCGGATTTCTTGCAAAATTGGACAGACCGCAATGAAATGGTAAATATTTTTGACTTCTCGTCTGTTGCACAAATCACAAATCTCTTGATCTTGGACTCTATGTGGCATGAAATTTAAATTTAAGATTTCGGTCCTGGCTCTGAAAATTGTGCTTATAACTTCAGATGAGTATTTAATGTTGAAATAGCTTTCTGTAGTTAACAGCTGATGGTTTAAGTTCTTGTAAAAAAGTCTTGAAGCTGACGACAGGTATATATTAAATCTGTATAATGAACAAATATTTAAGCTTCTTTTTTAAGCCTATACCAACGGTTTTTAGGAATTTTTTTTGAGCTTCAAGATGTATCTGGAGTAGAGAAATTTCACATCCACGTGCGAGCAACATTGAGACAGTATCTCTAAGGACGGAGGAACATTTTTTCTTTCGCTACCGGGCGCTTGCTAGCATTGACCACCTAAATAAGCTTGACAGATTTCAGATGGTCCTTACAGCAAGCATGACGATCATGTTGAATTTTACCATCCTAATCAGGAAATACGTTATTTTGGCGTTTGGAAAATTGGATGCGTTCATTTTTACTTGCGATTATAGGTACTATAAGGCAAGTTATGCATTCGTCGAAAAAAAAAAGTTTTGAGATAACAATGAAACATGACATTACGATGATAGAGAAGACGAAAAAAGATGGTCTAAAAATTCTGTCCGTCTGTATGTCTGTCTGTCTGTCTGTATGTATAGAGACCTACAGCCCAAACGGGTGGGCCGAATTGCTTCAAACTTGGTATATAGACTTTTTTGGGTATTGTACAGAGGGGAAATTGAAATTATTTTTGTAGCTTAAAAAATAACGGTACCTGCCATACAACCGTTACGTTAAAGCTTAGTTTTCTCAGAAACGGCTCTAACGATTTCGATTTAAAAAAATCAGTGTTGCTTTTTAGGTACGGCCAATAATATGACTGAAAAAAAAGTTTTAAAAAATGGCTAAGAACGGTACTCTCCATAGGACCGTTTTTTTTGCTTTCGACTATCTCGAAAACGACTCAACCGATTCTTTCAAAATTTCACACACATAAAGCTGTAGGTAGCTCAATTTGTATTGCATACCAATATTTTTGAAAAATATTTTTTTGTATTTTTAAAAGCATTTAAAAAAAAAATTTAAAAAATTAATATTTTGAAAACGGCTTATTAAATTTTTTTCTAAAATTTTTAAATAAATGTATTTGCTGAATACCTATGAACTGGCGTTTTGAAATTTTTTTTCAAAAAGTTTTTCAAAAAAAACTTTTTTTCTCAAAAACCGCTCCACAGATTTTTATAATTTTTTTCTCATAAATTCAAGAAATAAAATGGCGTACTTTTTTTTCAGCTCAAATTAGTTTAAGTATTTATTTAAGAATTTTGAAAAATGTATTTTTGTCAAAATCTCAAGCCCCTAAACCACTGTCACACATTAGAGCAAATTCGTGCGACCCAGTCGTGCATTTTATTTCTATGTGTATGTGTATAGTGTATATTGTGTATGCATGCATTTGCTCCCCGCAGCCAGCCGCTATCTAGTTCGTGGGCGTATCCTTTTTTATTTTAATTACTAGCAGACCCGGCCACGCGTTGCTGTGGCTAAGGTATAGCCAAATGGTAAATTATTATTATCGAATAATCATGAAATCGTTATAGCGGGTATAAAAATGATTGAAATTTGAATTTTCGTAAAGTTGATAAAGCAAAAATCAGCATTATTAATCTTACCTATCAAGTTTGTAACAAATGAGTAAATTAAAAAGTTGATACTTAAACATTTAACATTTAATTTTAGAAATGAAGTAGGTAGGGTAAATAATTCTTTATTCTTAACAGTAATATTTATCATTTTGAATTATAAATATTTTTAATTTAATATTCGTTCAACACTAATCGGTGCACAATATTCTTTGTTAATCTGTCTCAAGCTAACATAAATATTAGATTCAATGGTTTTCCCACACGTGAGCATGCAACATAAAGTTGCCCATGGGGAAAACATTACAAAAAACCGTCTTCTATAATTTATCATCTGCTACCTTCTACCATCTAGAATCTTCTACCATCTACCACCTTGTTCTATCTACCATGTGCTACTATCAAAAATCTTCTATATCATCTACCATCTCCTGCCATTTTCCATCTTCAAACATCTACCATCTTCTACCATTTACCACTAACTACCATTTACGATCTTCTACCCAACTACCACCTTCTACTATCAACTATCTTCTACCATCTACCTTCTTATATAATCTACCAACTTATGCTATCTACCAACTTCCATCTTTTACTATCAACTTTCTTCTACCATCTGCTACCATCTACCATCTTCCATTTTCTCCCTTCTACCATCATCTTTCATCTACCATCTTTTACCACCAACCATCTTCTACAATGTACCACCATCTACAATCTTCTATTGTCTACCATCTTCTGCCTTCTACAATCTAGAATCTTCTGCCATCTACCATCTACCAAGTTCTACCACCAACCATCTTCTACCATTTACTTCTTTAAAAAAGTGTTTCTTTAAATTTTTTTGTTAAAATTTTTTAGAATACCTACAACATATACATATATGTACATATGTATTTACATCATTTAAATGAAATCTGTAGCGTTCGAAAATATAAACATACTAAACAATAAAACAAAATCGTATTACACAAACACATACATATCTTGTTTGTGTATGTAACGATATTTTATGTACTTCAAAACAAAAAACAATACACTAATATAATCAAATTTTGACTCATACATTTTTCAAATAATTGACACTTTTATACTCCTTTTTATTTTTTTTTTTTGCACGCAAAGTAGGTCGTCGTAATTTTTCGTTACACCTTCCCTGATTTTCAATAAATATATCAAGATAAAAATTTCCAAAATTGGTCCACCCATTCTCTTCTTCCTTAAAAGATGCTACCAGATTTATTACCATATTAACAAAATGCACTAAAATTATTTTCGTGGTATACATAGTTGTACTGAATTTTGACCAAACTTCACGGAAACCTTCGTAGTCATCCTTAGAATGTCCTACGAAAAGATTAATTACTAATTTAACAAAATGCACTACAAATGCACTAAAAATGCATTTATGTCAAACCGCTTTATAAATTGAGAAATAAACTATCCTATCTTTTAAGTTGGATCAAACTGCACACAGTTTTCAAAATTTGATTAAAATCTGTTCATTAGTTTAGGAGTTCATTGCGGACAAACAACGTGACACTCGATTTATATATATTAGATAAAGTACTAACTGGGCTTTGATTTCCAGTCAATTTTTAAGCATAAATAGTTGAATGGAGCAGTTTTTTAAAATAAAGATATTTTATTAAATCGCGCCCTAAGATGAGGGTGCTTTTACAAAAAAAAAAAAAAAAAAAGTTGAGTTGAGTTGAGTTGACTTTGAGATATCTATATATTTTACATATAATATTATATGATTATTGCTACCTACCTTAAATTTTTTAAACAATGTTTTTTGTTCTTTTGTGAAAATTGGGCGTCAGCCACACCCAAAATAATTTTTTTCTCTCTTACACAAGATGTTTACATACATTTAATACATACATTTAAGAATTTTCGTTCGTTTATAATTATCGTTATTTTATATAAAAAAAATATTGATGGTTTTGCATGAAAAGTGGGCGTCAGCAACTCCCAAACTGAATATTTGTATTATTTGGTATGTACAGAACTTAAGCGTTATGCTTTTATATTAACTGTACAAAAAACACAACTTAATTTTGCCAAATAGAGGCTGCGGAGCAAAAATGGCGATTGCAAGCGTGTTTGTAAGCGGATTGCATCGGTTATTTTTACAATATACATAATGTACCAAATTTGGGCTAGCTCAAAAATTGCGACCTGAGGAAGACTGAAAAAGGGAATTTTGTTAATGCTTCAAACACGGTCTGATTTATTCCATCTAACGCCTTTATTTTAAAACATTTTATTTCACCGGTTATACCAGCGCTTTAACATTAAGAGGAGGGTAACTTTTTTGAAAGTATTGTCATACGCATAACATATACATACATAAATACACATATAATTGTTTTAATACGAACAACATATCGCACTTATAATTCAAACACCGAAACCGCAGTATTTCTTGGAAATAAAATCGTGGAAATTGGGGTTGTCCCCTTAATGAATTCGCGAAACACAGCAATTCGCCCATCACATTTCGCTCGTCGAAGAAGTTTCGAACCTCTCAAAAGGTTTCACATAAATGCGACAGCTTCGACCTCTGTAAACAGGTATTGTGCAGGACTTTCTTTTTTGTATATTTTGTATATAGATCGTAAGACAACAACAACAACAATAATTTCCCATTGGCCATTGCAAAAAAGGAATACAAAATCAAACATTAATCCTTCCCTAAAAAAATATAATCAATATTCAAAAGTTGAGCAATATTTAGCAAAGGCATACACCAATTATTTAATGAGAAGCAAATTAAAGCATCAAAAGTTAGTCATTATAACTATAGAAACGTATTGCTACATTATTTGAATTTTAAACTTGACATTGAAAGTGAAAAATAAAATAAAAAATGAAAACAACCAAAAATGTTAAATAATTAAAGTCATTTTTATTCCGTTCATTTCCGATAAATATTCAATGCAAAAAAAAAAAATTACTCGCCATTAATCAAATTGACAAACCGTTCGGACCTACATTATTTGATAGTCTGCTAATTCAATATTGTAATGACTTCCAGTCAATCTAGTTTAGTATTTCTTTTTTTTTATTATAAAATTTTATCTAAGAGTCCATGTTTTGTTTATGTTAATTTGTTTTGCCTCCACAAAAAAATGTTTATAAAATTAGCCTTTGCCTTTGCCATATGTCGTGTTTTTTTTTTTTGCATTTTGTCGGTGACATACCAAGTATGTCAACTGATGATGTCAGGAATGGGAAGAAGAACAAGATAAATGTAAACAAAAATGACAACGAAGAGACAGCAAAGATAAATTATGAAAATAATTGCATGTGTTTACCTACATTGTTTTCCGCAACAGAGAATCTGTAGATTAAGTATATTACATAGGTACAATTTGTAATTATTACTAGACATAAGCAAAATGCTTACAAGTTTATACATATAGATAGTCGAGTTAAGTTGATATCTTATGTGTGAGCTTCAGTGCTTTCCGAACTTAAAAGGTATTAAATTTAAATACAAAAATGAAAAGAAAATTATACTAAGATGGAGCAATGCGTCATTGTCGGTGTGAATCTGAAAGCTGAAAGAAGATGACGGCACAAAAAAACATTAGAACTGTGCTTTTGTCACTGTAAATGACCGCTTTTCTGTGACCCTGGGATGGAAGTTGATGAGAATAGTGCCTGGTTTAATTTTATAAACTTAATGTGAAGAAAATGGCTATAAGATTGGAAGTATGTACATGTATCCTATGGTTGACATTTTTAACATTTGTAGAGGAAAAATTCAACGAGAACTTGTATCTTTCATGCCATAAAGTATTATTTTTAAAAATAAACTGGATCTAGAACATATTACGACAATTTTGTGGATAACATTCAAAACCAATTGGGAAAATTTGGAGGTCTACACTGCAAATGTATTAGCATTTACCAAAAAAGATGAGTTTACACAAATTAACATATATATTCAAAATCATTTTGGTTTGACGTTTCGTCTCAAGGGATGACAGGTTAGAACCATAACATCGGGATTTCAAATCAAACAGGACTAGTTCATCATTTGACTAAAAGCCTATTCACACCGCACTCGTGTTTGCTATTTGTTTACCAAAACGAGTAGAGCGTTCACACCGAACATTTCTGTTCAATTTCAATTAAATTAAAGTGAAATTTGAGCTTTTGGCACGTGGTACAGAGATTGTTTTGCATTTCAAGAAGGACCAGGCCTAATATTTGGAGGAGAGCAAGAACAAGCACATCGTTAACTAGCACTCTCAGTCTCAATATAAAGAGCAGGGCACAAAATTTTAGATGACCCTCCATAGAGAAGTGCTTCACAAACAAATGGTCCTTCCATTTGTTGGTACCTAATTATAATAAAAAACAGTGTTTAAAAATATTTCTAAAAAATATTATTTACCGCTGCCAGCCAAAAATTTCTTCAAATCGTAGAAATATTGAATTCGTTTTGACAGCAAGCCGTCAGCTTTTCTTTTTTTTTAGTGTATATTCACATTAACATCACAAAAAGATCCTATCGTGTAGTTCATCTTGTAATTGCAACTCGTTTTCAAGTCGTTTTATCAAAAACAAGGCGTTTTGAAAAAGAGTTGGGTATGAAAAATGTATGGGAAAACTAGTCGTTTTTGCGGAAAACGAGTTAATGCTCGTTTATGGTTTGGTGTGAATAGACCATAACACAATGTCACATCATATCAAAAATGTTTCCTCGGGAGCTGTTCAAATAACATAGTTTCTCGAGTGTCGAAAGGACGGTAAGTGTGTGCCTGAGAAAAACAAACTTATTGTACTCTCAACATATTTAAGGAAGAACAACTTTAAAAATGCCTCAGAAACCTTAATTATTCGAAATGTGTTTTTTTAAACTTCTTTGAATGAAAAATTAAAACAAAACCAAAAAAGCTCTATCGAAGTAGGTTTAACCGAGCAGTCTATCTGTTTGGGAAACCTTCTAATGTCTATAGTTTGACACGGAGTACTTGACATTTTCAGCCTGGCATTATAAGTTTTGTAACTTATTAACAATATACAGTAGCCGCAAAATGTTTGAGGTAAAAGTGACTAGAATCGGCTGTCTTCGTTTAAAATCATTCAAAATCCGAATCTACCAAAAAATGTCGTAACCGTCGTAAACACATTTCTTTTAAAGCCAAATAAAAACTTGTCATATACAAAAAGATCTAATATAATTTAGTCGACTTCTTCAACGTCTTCATTCGCCTGTTTGAAATTGCAAAAACAGGCCATTAAAAACATAATTCGAAAAAGACCCCAATTAGCACATTCCACATCGATGATCATATATGCTCCAACCTTTTTCTGTAGAATTAAGCCAAACTCAGCAATATCAAATAATGGCCAAAGATTAAATCTACAAATGTGAGAAAAATACACACATACCTTAGGAAAGCTAATTTTTGATTAAGTTAAGGGCTTAAAGAGAGGGTCAACAGGTTCATAACAAATAACCTATTTATAACATTTCTATGTTCACAATCCTCATTTTTTTCCTTCAAGAACATATTTCATACATTCACGAAGACATTCCTCACAGCTCGTAAAACAAGAATTTAAACTTTCTACCCAAAATCGACAGACCAAAAGAATGAAAATAAAAAAAACCTTGCTGCTTCCCATCAACTCTCCAGCAGCAGCAGCACAGAAACAGCATTTTATTTCGTTCCATTTCAACTTTGGCGGCCAGTTTCCGGAAAAACTAGGACGCACTTACGCATACTTAAATTATGACCTACCCAACAAATTCATGTGAAATAAAATGAAATTAAAAGACATAAAAACACATCACACATTTATAAGAAAAAAAAAATAAGAAAATTAAACTAACAGAAAATATCTAACTCATCTGTCACATTATTTACACCTACACAAGTATGTACATATATATGTATAAAGGTAGACTTAGAATTAAAATTCTCTATTAAATATTATTTTGCACTGAACTGCCATCTCACTGCCAGCGCCATACCACCACCCGCCACCGACCGCCTAGATCAGCATCAAAATCACCTCACTCCACCTCACTTTATTAACCAGACACTCAATCTCCATTTCAATGGAATTTTATAGAAAATCTATAGAAAGAAATGGGTGGCTGGTGTGGTTGAGCACACGGGAAAGAAAAAAATATGGCTGCAAGCAAAAAAAAAAAAAAAAACCAAAAATATTTTCCGTCTCTTCTCATGCGGATGCTGGGTTGCTATTTGCTAAACGAAAGAGCTGAGCAGCGAACTTGTTTTTGTGCTACTGAAAATTTATTGGACTTTTGAACATCTTATTGGAATTGTTTTCTTACTTTTGCTGCTTGAGCTATGTTTTTTTTTATTATCCTTGAATGAATTCGATTAATTTGTGCAAATATATCCTTAATTTTCTTAAACAACTTCACAAAATAAAACAGAAACGATAATTTTCACAGTTTCCCGACGACACAGTTGAAATTTTTATTCTAAAATATTTATTTGTATAAACGAATGTTATTTTTTTTATATTATTGGAAAACCGATATGCAATACACAGAGCGAGTGAAAAATAATCACATCAACTTTCTTCTTGAGAAGTTTCACACAAACGTCGTCGTCGTCCGTCGGTCGTATAGAATATTTATTTTAATATTTTTTTTCCGTTGTGAATTCTTTTTTTTTTTTAACTTTTTTACTTTTTTAACTTATTTTTTATTATTTTACCTTTCAAGGTATGTATGTTGTATCTGATGATTATTATACACTTGACTCAAGTGCATGTATGTGTGTGTGGGTTGTATGATTAATAAATTGTACAAATACTTTGCTAGTTATAGTTAAGTGACGGCGAGGGGGGAAATGAATTTACCCACACAAACAGGTAAAAAAAAAATGGTACACACACTTTCAATGGAATTAGATATGAGAGTATTTTACCTAAACAATAACAGAGATACACTATAAATAAAATATAAACACAACATAGAGAGTAAAATTCCGAATCCGAGCGCGGACGTTTGGCTTATTCGGCGGTTAGCTCAAAACTGAAATTTGTGAAATGCTTCTCAGGTGAACAATGCTGGGGTTCGTTTCGTATAAGACCAGGTGAGTTGGAGTAGTGGTTTTTTATTTCTACTCTCTACTATGATTACGACTACGATGATGATCAACATGAAAACAGGTGTTAAGGGTTGCCAATCAGCTATTGCGTTATGAAAACATTTTATTAAATTAATTTGGATCAAAAATCAAAAGTAATGACTTTAAATGAGATCAATAGAAACTTTAAAAGTAGTTACACGTCAACGTTATCGTAGTAAGTAGCAAATTTTCCAGCGGATCGTTTCATGTTAGTGTTGTCCAAAACTGTAAGTTTGGAATGCTAGTTTTATTCAACCACCTTAAGCTAAAAACTCACTTGATAAACCCAACAAAGAAGATTCAAAAATAAATTTTAAATGTTTTGCTTGTGATTCGAAAATAATTCAAAAAAAATCGTTCCCAAGCACCGTATGTGTTAACTTAAGAAGCTTTATGTATGACTAGACTATCTAAGGCTTTTAAGATTAAATTTTTTTGACGGAATTTTTTTTTAGAGCTATTTTCAAAAATATGACTTGATCCCAAATTGTTTGAGGATTCTTTGCTGATCTTTAAAGGAGCTTAATTTTAAAACTTGAAATTTATAAAAGAAAAATTTGTTGTTTTATGCAATAACGATGCAAGTGAAACTTTTTTCGGAGCGTAGGCATTCCGCATTATTCTTGGTTTTTGCCTTGTTGACCGGTTTATCTGACTCATAATAACTCTATCATCGTTACATCAGCACATTGGAAAGCTACAAGTTTTTCTATCCGTTGTGATTGATTCTGTATTTTCACAACCTACATTGGCAGCAACGTCACTGTTTGATATAAAATGCCAACGTAAAATTTAGACGACGTGAACACATATTTGCAGAAGCTGATATCACAATACATACAACTATTTTTCAAATATTTTTATTTGAGATTTTAGGATAGGTATACTATACGTAAGGAAAGTTATGGATTCATGCATCACAACCACACATGGCATAATGATGATGTAGAAGTCTAAATAAGTGGGTCTGGAAATTCCGTCTGTCTGTCTGTTCGCACTTCTACAGCCTAAACGTAAACGGAAGGGCCGATTTGCTTCAAAATTTTTATTGGAATTCCCAGGGGTCTTTTTTCATTTTTGAACTAGGTTGAAAAATAACGGTACCTGCTATACAATCATAAATAAAAAGTTTGATTTTCTCAAAAACGGCTTTGAGTAAAAATAGATTTTTCGAATTTCGTCTCTCATAGAACCGATTTAATCAAAACTCGTAAACTATTCTTTCGATTTCAACAAAAACATTTAACGCAGGAAGCCATTTATAATAAAATTTTTATTGTATTTCAAAAACTTGTTTTTTGGATTTATCATAATTTTACAAACAAAATTTGTTTCCGAAATACTTTGAAAATGGGTGGAGTGAATTTTTTTTAAAATAATTTTACTAAAGATTTTCTTATAATGACCTACTCAAAAAAAATTTAATAATAAATTTTTTTCAAAAAAGTTTAAAAAAAATCATTTTCTAAAACAATTTTCAATATTGGTTTTCCTAGATAGACTTTACGCAATGAAATATATTATTGCATACCTAGTTTTCCTAAAGAAAACTCTAAAAAAAATTAAATATTTTTCTAAATAATTTTTTTTTAAATACATACATAGCCCCTTAGTAAAAAACTAGCATAATAGCAAGTTAGTGCGACCGTGCATTTTATTTATTGAGTGTTTGTGTTATTTGAAGACCCCTCTTTATTATATTGCGTCCACAATCGGTGCACCGTTTCATTTTGTCTCAAAAACTCTGAAACTTCACAAACAGCGAATCCATTTTTGCAGGATATAGTATAGGAGGAAACTATAACGCAAACTAAACATTTCTCGTCGTATTATTGGAATTGGGACACCCTATGTAGTTTGAGCTCACAATTTCTGTTCTGTTAGTAAAGTAATTCATGGTTTTGACATTGTTGTAACGAAATGATCTATAGCATACACTTAGGATGGTCGTGAAGGATTCCAATACAAAATTAGAGTATAGTTTTAGGACTGTATTATAATTCATGCATGCTGGCACAAAGTATGCAGCATAAGTTTAGAGTCAACACTTGTTTCATTCGCCTTATGCTATGCAATAAATATCAAAATCCAAACATTTAAATTTTGAACAATAACACACTATCTCTTTGTTTTGGCATCACTTGCTTCTAATGGCCAAATTACTCCTTAAATTGAATGCTACGCACTTGTCCATAAAATACTATATATTTGTACATAATGCGTGTACATAATAACGTTACTTATAGCTAATTGCAATGATGATTCCCTATTTTAATATTGACAAACTACTAATTTTCTTATTCATCAATTGGGGAAGCTCAGACTGAACTGACAAAAAACCGACAACGTTTATAACTTAATCCCATGAAAATGGAGTTCTAGGTTGGATATACATATACCTTATGATCTGTTATAAAAACCCGCTCCTCTTTACCTAAATCCACCCGAAGCTTACGCTTTGATTTTTGTCGTCATCACAACTAACTTCGCCATTAATCATAGATCCCAGATATTTAAACCCAAGTATTCAATCTTCCATTTTTTTTCCTGATTTATACAGAAACCATTTCCCTCAAAAACATTCACTCATACGTCAAGTGCTTGTCGCAGAGATGAAGAATCCTTGCTTATGATGGCTCTATATTCACAGCAAAGAATAACTGATGCACTTCGGGGTCAGTAACTTTACCTTCAAGCATAGATAGTCAAGGATTGCAATAACTCTCAGAGGTCTCAAGACATTTCCTGGTGTACACGTATTGCGATTTGAAATTCTTCGATAACTCCAGCTGAACATCACTGCTCACTCGCACATCGCACTCGTCCATGAAAATTTGTGTTGTTTTTTGAAGTTTTTAGATAGCATTGCGGGTGGCAATGGTACAGTGGATGTAGTGCTTGGTTGCTTATCCTGAGAGCTGTGAGTTCAAACCCAGCCTGGGCAGCAATTTTTATTTATTTCCCAAGTTTCAACTGGATGCCACCCGTGGAATTTCCTTGAGATAATTATCAACTAAAATCTCAAACCACTGTACCACCTTTCTTTCCTATCTTTCTATTCCTTCTCTCCTTGCTCGCACATGTTAAATCATTATAAGGGTATTCATATCCCCTTGAGTGCGAGTGCATTATAAAAAAAAAAAAAAAAAAAAAAGCAACTGCGGACAAAATTCTGTCCAGGCCCAGCAGTCACTATCGCTACAGGCCATTTCTTACTCTTTGGTTGAAAATGACAGAACTGTTTCGCTTCTAGCAGCTTGTGTACTCCACTGCGAGGAGTGGCTTTAAATCTGTATATGATATAGCGGCACTCTGACCAAACTTTAAAACCACTTTATTTGTACTTATCACTACCAAGTAGTAGTGTGATTTTGAAACCCCTTATCAGTGATTTGTCACTTTCCAAGCAAGTTCGCTGTAAGGGCAATCCCACATACTTTGTGCTGTACGCACTTATTCGTTTAGATGGTCTGACACAAATAATTTTGAATATTCGAAATGAATATTTCGCCTTTTTCTTTGGCCAGATTGACACTGTTTTCCATGACTTATTATAAAATGCCTTTGCATTTTCTCTCTCAAGAATTCGTCATCGTCAAAATTGAATCTTGATGGGGTGTTATGATAGCTTAGTCGAGGGATGATGTAGTCGGAGATCTGAATGAATTTAGAATTATGGTATGTATTTCCAATTGAGTTATTGGTTCGTTGTAACTGTGCTCGCGGCTGGATGTTTAACTTCATCTGGTGCAATTAAAAAAACTCATTAGAAATTATAAAATAAATGTTTTGTTTTGTTTATTTAAATACGATATTATTATATTTTCACATTATTAGACAATAAAACTTACAAATAAAAACATTTTCTTAAATCTATTTTACACACTATAAGGCTTTATCGTAAAGGTAAAAGCTAAACACTCTTGAAATTTAAATGCAGATTTTGAAACGGTTAAAAGATAATTTGTATTTTTTTGTAATTATTATTTATATATATTTTTGAAATTTATCGTTCTTCTTATCTTTTATTCACAACGCTGCTGCTGCCGAACAATTTTTTCTGATAAAACTCTCACTTACTGGTATTTACAATCAATAATATATTCTTTTATCTTTTATATTGCTATTTTTTTTTGTATTTGAATTGCTTAATATATTTAACATAGTAAGGTTTACTACATACAAGGCGCATTTATACGATAGTCCCCCTAATTAATGACAATTTTCCGCCCACAGTTAAGGTAAACAAATTAAAACATAATATTATTAATAAAAGAGTAATTTTTTTTTTGAACTTTTAATAAATACTTGCGGTGATGTGCTCTAAGCACGCATATTTATGTGTATTTGTGTGTGATTAATTTGACTCAGTATATTTTATTTATATAATCTAGGAGGTATGCTTTAAGTAGTCCTATTTAACATTAAAATAAATTTAAAATATTTTAAAGCAACCGTAAACATATTTATTTTTTATTTTTGCTCTGCATAGTTTGTATTTCCTTTCTTGACTCGATCAGGTTCTTTCGAAAAGCGTTGAATTGCATTTTGTATTTTCTATTACATAGACAAATTTATTACTTTGCTAATTTACACAATAAATATAGATCTTTTTATGTATATGTATATATAAAAAAAACAATATTACTATATATTTTGAACAGAAGTTACTATATAAAAGGGGAAAATAAATTAAAATTGTAGAATTTTTTTTTTTCTGATGGAAGACACTTGCGGTGCTTGCAATCTTTATTTAAAAATTAAAGGTGATTGGATGTTCTGGGCAAGGTGCTATGGACTTAAGAATGACCATTTGTTTGTGGGGGAATACTGCTGTCCGGCCTTGATGTAGGCAAATATGAGCTGTCTTTTTTGTTGAATAAATCAGAAACACAATTTGCCTGAAAAAAAAATTCAAAATAAAATGTTAATTCAATTTTAGCTCAAACTTTATTTATTGAGTGTTAAAATGCATAAATTAAATTACAAATATTGTCTATAACAAAAAAGAAATTATAAAAATACACCAGTACATCTGGGGGAATATTTTGAGCGGCTTTCTAATAGTAAAAAAGATATAACTCCAGCTTACTTGGTCAAAGTTAATACTGTTCCTTCAAAAAATGTCGGTATGTTGTTAAGAATTTTTGTTCGATTAATGTTTTATTCTTTTAAATAGATATGTTTTTACTGAACTCAAATCTTCCCTTAATCGCAAAATTAGCCTTACAAATGTGTGTGGTCAATCTACCTGATTTAAAATGAATCTCCTTTAAATCTCTTGGTGACACACCCATTCGATTTTGGATGTTACTTATTCCAAATATCTATGTGATTAGTTCATTACACAAAAACGTACCAGAAAGGGGTGCCCAACAATTCGCATTTTTCATTTCGCAAACTATTATCTCGCGGGTGTCTTAATATTTTTCATTTATTTCTCAAGAGTCAGTTGGCAAATTGACATTTTGCCTTTTGTTCATCTCGCTGAAATATTTACTTGCATATGTACGTAAGTTATTCCGCTTTTTACTTGCGATTATAGGTACTATAAGGCAAGTTATGCATTCGTCGAAAAAAAAAGTTTTGAGATAACAATCAAACATGACATTACGATGATAGCGAAGACGAAAAAAGATGGTCTAAAAATTCTGTCCGTCTGTATGTCTGTCTGTCTGTCTGTCTGTCTGTCTGTCTGTCTGTCTGTCTGTCTGTCTGTATGTATAGACACCTACAGCCCAAACGGGTGAGCCGAATTGCATCAAACTTGGTATATAGAGTTTTTTAGATATTGTACAGAGGGGAAATTGAAATTTTTTTTTTAGCTCAAAAAATAACGGTACCTGCCATACAACCGTTACGTTAAAGCTTATTTTTCTCAAAAACGGCTCTAACGATTTCGATTTAAAAAAATCAGTGTTGCTTTTTAGGTACGACCAATCATATGGCTGAAAAAAAAGTTTTAAAAAATGGCTAAGAACGGTACTTTCCATAGGACCGTTTTTTTTGCTTTCGACTATCTCGAAAACGACTCAACCGATTCTTTCGAAATTTTACACAAATATAGCTGTAGGTAGCTCAATTTGTTTTGCATACCAATATTTTTGAAAAATATTTTTTTGTATTTTTAAAATCATTTTTTAAAAAAAAATTTAAAAAATTAATATTTTGAGAACTGCTTATTAAATTTTTTTCTAAAAATTTTAAATAAATGTATTTGCTGAATACCTATGAACTGGCGTTTTTGAATTTTTTTTGAAAATTTTTTTCAAAAAGTTTTTCAAAAAAAACTTTTTTTCTCAAAAACCGCTCCACAGATTTTTATAAATTTATTCTCATAAATTCAGATTTATCCAAGAAATAAAATGGCGTACTCCTTTTTCAGCTCAAATTAGTTTAAGTATTTATTTAAGAATTTTGAAAATTTTATTTTTATCAAAATCTCAAGTCCTAAACCACTGTCACTCATTAGAGCAAGTTCGTGCGACCCAGTCGTGCATTTTATTATTTTTGCTCTAGGTCCAAAAATAACGGCACCTGCCATACAATCTAGACAAAAATTGATTTTCTCAAAAACGGCTCTAACGATTTTGATAAAACTTTCAGAATGCTATTTTTGCAAGAAAATCTATCTTTTGGTTTGAAATTTTTTTTCAAAATTTGTCTAATAACGGTACCTCTCATAGAACCGGTATTTTCAAATCAAATTTTCTCGTAAACTATACATTCGATTTCAATAAAATTTTGGCCACAGGAAGTCATTTATAATTTTATTAATATGGCATTTCAAAATTTTCAAAAACTTTTTTTTTTGATTTTTTATAATTTTTTCAAAAAAATTTTTGGTTTTCGAAATATGTTGGAAACGGGTACATTGATTTTTTTTTTTTAATCATTTTTCAAATGTAAACTACAGATTGCCATATATTTGCATACTCAAATAAATTTCAAAATATTTTTTGAAAAAGTTTTTCAAAAATAACCTTTAAAAAAAAAACTGGTCCAACGATTTTCAATGTTTTTTTTTCCTAGATTGACGTATAGCTTTGAAATTTTTTTGCATACTTAGTTTTTCCGAGAAAACTCTTAAACTAATTTAAAAAATAAAAGAATTTTCGAAATTATTTAATTTTTTTTTAATATCCATATATGCATTGCTTATCATAAGAGCAAGTTCGTGCGACCCAGTCGTGCACTTTATTTTGTTTTGTACTTTGAATTTTGCTAAACTAGCAAACTGTTATTTCGTCGCACCGTTAATTGACCGAATATCTATTTGGCTATGTTTTCATTTTGTTAATAAAATATTGTTGCAGAAAAAAGTAAGAAATTATTGTTCATGATTTCTTTTAAGTGTTTTTTTGTATTTGTTTGGCTTTAATTTTATCACAGGTTAAGAAATTTCACAAACAAAATATTTTGAAAATTAAAATAAAGCGAAATAAGGAAACACGAAATATTAAATGCGAGTTAATCTTTCAGCGAGATGTGCGCAAGAGCAAATAAAAGTTCACCAAATAAGAACTGCGAATTAACACAAATGGGAATTGTTGATATGTAAAATAATTAATTGTGTATTGACTGCAGCGAAATAACAAAATGCGAAAAAACGCGAGTTACACCATACCCACCAGAAAGGTATGCTTTCCTTGTATGCTAAAGTTGATACATTCCAAACAACATCTTTGTATTTTGTGACGTCACAATAATTCTTTTGTTAAATTAGAACTTAAAACTTATTGTTTAAAGGTTATAAGAATTTCAAAAACAAAAATAGAATAACTGATAAAATAAAAAATGGATTTGTCTTTCTTTCGAACACAATCAGATAATTGATACGTCACACGCAAAGTCAGCATACCCTATATTTTTTTGTATCATTTCTTTCTGGCTGTTATGGCACGAGCTGTCAAAAATAATTTGTATGTCAGTTTTTCAGGAGGTGGAGTCAACAGAAAAGACGAGGATCACTGATAACCAAGTTATTCAAAAGTCTAATACATGCATATTTTTTGTTTCATAAGTTTACTGATTGGTTTCTCTGTATAAGCAGTACCACAGTGATTTGGCACCGATAAGGTTTTAAATTCTTGATCAGCGTATCAAATTTATTTAATCTCTTAAAAACCTGTTGTGACCTACACACTTGCTTTGACTGCGCAAATAAAAATGACGTTAATCACTTTCAAATTTGTATTTGTAAGATAAACCTTAGTTTTCACTCAATTAAATGAGTTAACAACTCATGTTGAATTTTTATCTGACATTGACAATTGTGGCCAACACCAAACTTCTGTTAAAATTTTTATCTATCCAGGATTTTCTAGACAAAACGTAATCAAAAATTAATCAAAACGTGATGTTTTTGACAGATTGCATAAGTGTCATCAGTTTTACACTATGCGCCAGTTGGAATTGTGTTTGAGCATACATTTTTACTTGCGATTATAGGTACTATAAGGCAAGTTATGCATTCGTAAAAAAAAAAAATTTTTTTTGGACAATCAAACATAACATAACGATGATAGAGAAGTCGAAAAAAGTGGGTCCGACAATTCTGTCTGTCTGTCTGTCCGTCTGTCTGTATCGGCAACTGCAGCCTAAACGGCTTGACCGATTTGCTTCAAACTTGGTAGATAGTATTATTATGACGTCCTACAGAGGGGTTTTTGGAATTAGCATTCTAGCTTTAAAACTAACGGTACCTGCCATACGACTTTTAGTGAAAATTCAATTATTCTCGAAAACGGCTCCTACGATTTTGATAAAACTTTCTGAATGATGTTTTCTTCGCAAACTTAATGTTTTGGTTGGAATAGATTTTTCAGGAAAAGTCTTATAACGGTACCTCCCATAGGGCCGGTTTTTTGAAATCCGATTTTCTCGTAAGCCACTGGACGAATTCCGATGAAATTTTTAATGTAGAAGCCCTATTACAAACGAAATAATAAAAAATCTTTAATTTTTCAAAAAAAGTTTTTTTGAGTTTTTTAAAAAAGTTTAAGAAGTTGGCATACTCAAAAAAAATTTGGAATATGTAGTCGAAAAGTTTTTCAAAAAAAACCGGTTTTTGAAAAAACTGGTCAAACGATTTTGAAAAAAAAATTTCCTTAAATTTTAAAAAAGCAAAAGAAATCTGATGGTTTACTTCATTTTCTCCAAAAAACGTTTTAACTATTGATTTTTAAGTGATTAATAAAATTTCATATGATTTTTTCAATGCCTTTTTCCGAAAATCTCAAGCCCCAAGACCATTTGAACACATTAGAGCAAGTTCGTACGACCCAGTCGTGCACTTTATTTTTTTGGCGTAGGAAATGTGGTTGTATTTTGTACCTACAATACAGTTTTTAACTTAGATACTGTGCGCTCATACCAACTTTAAAAATCCTACGAAATCGTTAAGTGGCCAGTTTATGTTCAAAGTCGTCATAGGAACTTTGATTGTTTGCAAGAAGAGCCCAAAGAACTTGAGAAAAAGAGATAAGACAATATTAAGCATTTAATAAGAACAGAATAAGGAGTTATTTGTTCTAATGAACAAATAGTGTTTCAAACTCTTCCTACAATATTGTATTTTGTAAAATTAAAACTAACCTTTCATGGTTTTCAATTCAAAACTTTTAAAATAAATTCAAATATGTATTCCTTAAACTACCACCATCTTCAGGTTAAAAAAAAAACCAATAATAATGTCCTATCGAAATATTAGATGGCGCTCACATAATTTTGGGCTAATTTATTTTCAATGTCCTAAAGTTCCATTACTATTTTCTAAGTTTGACAGAACTACTGTGAATATGGAACAATACCCTATGGCTTTCATTATGACCAAAATGTGATGATTTGATTGCCAGCAATAAAGACGACATATTTTATGGATGGCACAGCAAAGAAGACTTAATTGACGTAATAATTTTGTTCGTTAAGTCTCTGTAAAAATGAAATTTACTTCATTTGAACGATGTATTTCAGAGTCTTATGCGGTACAATGTATAATAAAACTACTCTTTAAAAAGTATATATACAAGTAAGAAAAAATCTAACACAAGTTTTCCATTTGGCTTGGCACTGGATTATGTTTTGAGGGATCTTATTTGAATATAAATTAAGGTGACATGAAACAGAAAAATATTAATTCGCCGGTTTGTTCCTAACACCTTTCTCACGCGCACTCGAATTGTTCAGATTCAGTTCAGATACATATCTACATAATTGTATTTTTGTTAAGGTTTTTTTTTTTTACCAGATGCAAAGATTTCTTGCATGATGACATGCATCCAAAACTTAAAGGTATCCTATATTCATGTCTTTCTCGCATGCTTCTGTCACTGCAACATCCATTTGTGGTTGTTGAATGCGAATTCAATGGTAATTGGATTTTCGATTGGAAGATCACGAAAAGGGTTCTGTTTCTGTTGCCGAACATAATTCTTGAATTTTAATTGAATCTCCCTAGACTGAAGAAGTTAAAACACAAGAAGAGAACACAAGTTAATTGGGTTAATGTAGTTCGCAGGTTGACATGAATTTTGTGGTTTCTTTGATTTAAAAAAGAAATTCCAAATGCAACCACAAACACCTCGAGTATTGCGGTTGACTTTGATTTATGATTTATGCTAAGAACAACGGAAATGGAAGATCTTCTGAGGACATTCTTTTTGTTTGAATTAAGTTATGATGGCGTCAACACCGGAAATATAAGATAAAACATATAAAAGCTATTGCCTTTTAATCAAACTCTTAAGCTTTTAATGTAAAAGAAGTAAATTGTCTTATTTTAAACAATTTTGTGACTGTAACGTTCACATTCCCAATATTTAAGCCGCCATTTATGCCTGAATGCTCTGCTTTTCAACTAAATAAATTAAAATTGATAAGATTTACAGAAAACTCTGATGTTTCAAGCACAGAATAAATCAAATAAGTCAGTTCTACTATTTTTTTATGAACGCTTATTCACTGCGATGTTCAAAAAGACCCATGGAGTGGCAAAAATATGTATTAAATATATCTACGGTGACCATTTTTTCAGATGCAAAAAAGAGGACAACCTTTAATTTACTTAAACAAGTTTAGGAACAAACCATATTTATTCAAAATATTTGTACATATACTTCAAATTACAATTCAGTTCAGTTTGAAAAACAAAAATTCTTATAACAGACAAACAAAATCCAAAAATAATAAATACTTAAGTATACTTTAATTTAGAGTTCAACTCAAAGGAACTGTTACCTAGTTGAGTTCTTCACAGTGAATTTTTTTTAAGACGTCATCCCGACTTCTTAGAAAAGTCCACAATTATAGTCATAATTGCACTTTGTTATCAGCATTGCCTCTAGTGTATCAACTTTTAATTGCGATTTTTCAGGTGTCCAAATGTTATTAGAAATTGAAAAGACTCTTTTCGTAGGGGCATTTGAAGCTGGAAGCGACATTGAAAACTCTACGAGTCTTATAGCGAGTTTCATTCAAATTTGGAAGATTTGTTCTCAAAATCGAGAATTGCACTTTTCAATGAAACTTGTTTTGGCAATTTGACTTTTTGTCATTTGGTTTTTGTCTTTTGTCATTGGAATTGCTGACTTTGGATGATTGCTAATTGATAATTAATTGGATAATTAAAGTACATATCAAGTCCTTCGTTCATTATTTGTTTATTTTTGTTTTATTTATCACTGACTGGCACAATTTCACGCCAAACGACAAAAAATAACAAATTATGTCTCATTTGACGTGTGACAGAAAAGTATTCAGATCGATTCTCCCAACTCATCAGAGATGCATTCTTTCGTGTTGAGAATCGATCTAGAATTGCACTTTTTGAATGAATGAAACTCTTAAAAGTGAAAAAGATCGAATCTTTTGACAGAAAGAGCAATTCTTTTCGTGAATGAAACTCGCTATTAGTATATATATAAAAAGCCAAAAGAATGTAATGAAAACTTGACAATTGGATTTGGGTGACAGTTTGCGATTCATTCACAATAGCAAAAACCAAATGACAGATCTGAATTGTTCAAACCAGTGCTGTCTTCATTTTGTGTTTAAGTAATTTAGTTCTGAAGAAAGTACTATACTGTGTAGGAAAAAGTTTTCAAAGAAAAAAGAGGACATTAAGAGGACAATTGAGTAAAAAGAGGACAAATTACTGTCCTCTTTAAAAAGAACAAAAAAAAAGGACACGATACCAAAAAAAAAGGACTGTCCTCTAAAAAAGAGGACGGATGGTCACCGTAAATATATCTCAAAAAGTCTTTTAATATCTGAACTAAAGCTTCAGTTTTGGTGTTCGAATTTGAACAAAATGGCTTAAGAAAGCTAAAAGTAAACAGATGTATTTAGAATCGATTTTGACGTATTTCAAGAGATGGGTTTAATTGATAGGAACAAAATGCGTTTCTTTCATAAAAAGGATCATGGAATTATTGTATACTATCATCCATCACTCAGACTTTTAATATTTATAGTGTATAGAAAATATTTATAACCTGCTCCAAAATGATACATTTTATTAAAATGCTAAGATACAATGTATGTGAACTATTCTTTGAATAAAACAATTATTTTTGTATGCGGTTATTCTGTTGAATTCATTTATTTTATACATTTGTATTAAAAAAAAACACATTTTTGCTTTACACTTAGTTTGAAGAGAGTTTCAGAATGAAAAAAAAAATTTAAATAAATTGTTGTAAATTAATTATTCGAAACACGATTAGTTCGATTTAGTTTGTTTTGACTGCGGCCATACAGTGTACCAATTAAACCAATTTGTTGGTGTTAAACGCGCCTAGAATGTATAAATGATGAATTAGAAGAAAATGGCATTTGATTAGTTAGCAAAGACCCAGCAAGACTTGCAATTGATTTATTGTCAAGGTGCTGATGATGGTCTCCATAGCAAATTCAAAAGTAATTAAAGAAAAATAATGTGTAATAAAAAAAAGTGGGAACATTCTCTGGACTTGGGATGAAATGCAGACATGCACTGGTTTTTGAAAGAATTTTTAAGACAAAACAAATGTAAGAGTAATGAAAAGTTCTAGAAAACTATAATTTATGAGTCCTTTTATAAGATCCTATCGAATAGAACAGGAAATATCAGTGTTTGATCCTGTTTCGGCAGAATTAAAAAACTTAATAAAATTGTTGCTGATGGAAACCAAAAAAAAAAAAAAAAATTACAGGAATTTCTATTCGATCGTTTTTAATAACACTATAGTTTACGTTTCCGACAGTGAAAGTTTTTAATAAACTTGCTTCATAATGAGGAGCAACGGATTTTTAGAAAATATTATCCTTGAACGGAATCAATAACGAAAGAAGTTTGTTTTATTTAAATCTGTGTATACATCTGTATGTACATTGTGCATGCCTTCAAGACGCATGCAGATGGGGCGTCTTCCAGCGAAATTGGTAATTAAGAGAACAACAAAAAATTTTCTTGGCCAAAAGGAATTTTTAAAACTTTGAATATTTTGAAATTTTGCAAGCGTCTTTAAATTTTCTAACTAAGGTCTTAGGTGTATAAAGGGTGTTTTTCTTCGGGGTATAGAACTTTGAAATGGAATAAAACAAAGATTTTTTTTTAAATTGACATGAAATTTGCTTTTTCCAAAAAATAATCTTCTGGCATTATAATTTAAATATGATTTCTGGCATATGACCGCCATAGCTGGTTCGGACGTAGTCTATTATGGAGGTCCAATTTTCGATGAGTTTTTCCAATATTTGTGGGCGTATATCGACAATAACGTGGCGAATGTTGTCCTCCAAGTGGTCAATCGTTTCGAGCTTATCGGCGTAGACTAGCGATTTCATATATCTTGACAGAAAAAAGTCAAGCGGCGTTAAATCGCACGATCTTGGGGGCCAATTCACAGGACAAAAACGCGAAATTATGTGCTCACTGAACGATTCCTTCAAAAAATCAATTATTGTGGCACGAGCTGTGAGATATGTTGCCCCGTCTTGTTAAGACCACAGCTCCTGCACATCATGGTTGTTCAATTCATGAATGAAAAAGTCAATAATCATGGCTCTATTGCGGTCACCATTGACTGTTAAGTTCTGGTCGTCAGCATCGTTTTTAAAGAAGTACGGACCAATTATTCCACCAACCCATAAAACACACCAAACAGTCAGTTTTTGGTCGATGCAACGGTGTCTCAACATACACTTGACGTTGACGATTATCATCACTCCAAATACGGCAGTTTTGTTTTTTGACGTATTCATTCAAACAAAAGTGAGCTTCAGCGCTAAAAAAAATTCGCTTATGAAAATTAGGACACGTATTTCGAACATAACCATGATTTTCAAAATTATTTTGCACAATTTAGAAGCGTTGTTCAGACGTCAGTCTATTTATGTGGAAATGCCAAACCAAACTAAAAATAAATCACTTGACAGCTGACAAAATGGCCGCCAGTGAAATTAGTGTTGCCAACTTAAAGTTCTATACCTCTAAAAAAAAACATCCGTTATTTGGAAATCTTAAATTTTGCGGTACTGAGTCTAAATCTGCTCAAAAGTAAAAAAAATGTTTTCTTAAGAGAATGCTCTACCTAGCTTAAAAACATTACTCTCAAAAATTGAGCTTCACCCAGGAAATCTTATGCCATGGACTGAAACATTTATTTTAGAATTTTTAATTGAAAAACTTTTTGTTCTTTAACAAAATTAAATGCACCAAATTTGTTGAAGAACCTGTGTACTTTTTTGATGAACCTATTTTGCAAATTTAAATAAAATAGTATTGAGTACACTGGGAGTACATTTTTTTTTTAATGTCAGCCAAAAAGTTTTGGAATGCCACGTTTTTTCATCTGAACTTCCCACATCCCCCTTTTTAATTGGTCTACCATTCCCGAAGAATATCTAGCGTTATGTGTATTCAAATGATGAATTAATATTATTACTTGTCAAATTAACGCTGAATTGCTCCGAAAACATGTGATTTAGAAGTTAGCTTAATCTTAATTAATTCTTCGTAAATGATACAAAATAAACTTCATGCAAATAAAAATTACACATAAAATATGAAAATTCTCTAGAATTCAGGACAATGGTCTTAAGGATCATCAAGGGAGACGAAACTTATTCAAAAGTCGATTTCGATTTATAATAAAAATGCATGTTTTCTACGGTTATTAAAGTAATGATCGTTTTTACTCCAGGAACTCTAAAATCCTAGTTTCCATCTTGTTTAAAAAACGATTTCAACAGTAACTTATTGCACATTTACTTTAGGGGGAAGATTATTTGCCTAGGAAATTATATCGCAATCAAGTCATGGTTTTCAATTTTTCTTAACAGACACATACAAACATTGAAATCAAATTAAAAAAAATAATTCAACAAATAACATAAAAGAAAAATTATTACAATTAATAAAATTCACAACTTACCACAATAACAGCGAAAAGGGCACCAATTGTCAGCCCGGACAAAACATCAGACCAATGATGTTTGTAATCGGAAACACGACTCAGTGCGGTGTACCATGCAATCATAATCAAAAGAAATTGGAGGAAATGTTTCAGCAATTTTGATCCCTTCCAGTTCATTCGGGATTGCAAATACAGCTGTTGACAAGTATATAAAAATAAAAAATAAAAAATAAGCTCATTAAAAAATAATACAAAACAAAGCTATTAAATAACAATACAACGATGCCATGATGGCAAAAAATTCATACATCCAATATCCAGATATAGACAACCTGGCGACCGACTTAATATAAGTGGACAGACGGACGGATAAAATGCATTCAGTGTCAAGTGGATTACTACGATAATAATACTTACAGCCATGTAGACCATTGTGAAGGTGGAAAAGCTCGAATGACCACTCGGGAAGGAGAGGCGAACTTCCTTCAGCATTCGTGGAGTGGAATTATGGTTGCTGCATGTAAACTTCTCTATGTAACGTCCGGCGTTGATTGGATCCGAGCAGTTAGTACCGTCGGGCATTATAGGTTGGCATACCTGCAAAATAAAAATAAAAATAAAAGAAAATAAAAAGATACGAATGTGGTGGATTTGAATAAATTAGTTTTGAGTGTTGATGCTGCGAACGCGGAGGTGGACATATTTGGATTATAATGATGCTTTTGTATGCAAAACAATGAATAAAATACGGTGAATTACATAAAATTGTAAAATCTCTATTCAACAGATGTTTTCTTCCCACGCATATTTCGGTTTCAGTTTTGGTTGTAATTGAGAACTCAATCGGATTATCGCCAATCGGATCGATGAACGATGTAGAGGAAATAAGAAAAACACTTGAATGGATGGAAATATGAAACTAAGCCATAAGGATGTGGTTCTTATTTCAATTTATTTATTGTCTATGGCAAATATGGTGTCTGTACTAAAAGTATTTATCTATGTCTAGTAGTTTACAGTGTGCACAGAAATATATTTTTCAAGAGGAAATAGATTCTGTATTTTTCATTCTTCAGTTAATAGTAAAAAGTGTCAATTTGATAAATGGCAATGATAAATACGAGTTCATTTTATAGTGTGGAGTGAATTAAGGCTCGATTACAGTACAGTATTCACTTGCTTATGATGGCAAATCATCTGGAAATGAATTAATATTTGAAACTAATGTCTCAGTTTCGAGGAGAACGGTATAGAGATAGAACTGAGAACTAGGTGTAGTTTTAAAAAGTTTTTGTTCCAAAATTGTTCCTTATTAGGATATGGTTGTTGGCGGTGTAGTCGAGTAATAACAAATAAAAAATAGAAAAAAATAAATTGAAATGTATGTGGTTTTCATGGACTGCTAGGAGCCAATTACAAGTCATCCGGAGTAGCGACGCCGACGGTGAAAAATTAGCGTCTAATGTTTAAGCGTGTTAATTGGTTTGGGTCAAAATTCTGCCGGGGTCAAAATTATTTTTATAAAATTCTGCTTTTCAAAATTCTGGTTATCAAATTTCTGCCACATTTTTCCCATTGCACTTGATGAGGTTTAAAGATAAACAGAGTTGACAATGACATCATATTTTGGATAAGATCATAAATGTGATTTTGGAAGCATGTCTTTTGACTATTTTTATAACAATGTAAATTCAAAATGAAAACGCACAATCTTGTTGTTTTTATATCTTTCTGGTAAAATAATTTATCAAGCAAAGTAACATCCAATTCATGTTTTTGTTTTTTTTTTTAACTCAATCTCAACTAATCTACTAAATTTGATCTGGAAATCCAACTTTTTGCACCACCTATAAGAAGCCCTGAACAAACGTCTGCCAAAAAAAATCCATTTAGTAAAATTTTAAAATTTTAAATTTCTAATTTATTTGGGAATATAAGTCCAGAAATAATGATGTTTTAAAATAAACATTCGATTTCTGAGCCATGAAATGCACAACTAGGAAGCACATATAATTGCTCTAATGGTAATCAATATGAGTGATTAGGCAGAGGAGCAACTTGCAATAAGAATAAAGTTTTAAGCACAAATTGATAGGATGGACAAAAAGAAAGTTTTCGGAAAATTTTTGAAAGCAGCTTAATTTTTGAACACATTTATCAAAAAGAAATTCTGGTTCGAATCTTCAAATCTTTCAGTCCAGCAATAATAGTGTATTCAAAATATTGAAAAATAAAAAAAAAAAAACATTGTATAGAAAGAGCCGTTATCTTGTCTGTTCCTCTATTAAGATTCGATCCTAAACTCAACTGAAGTTAATGAGACTTAAACCGAACTTCTACCTCACATTTTATATTGATTGAATTGCCATAAAAGATTTGATTACGTCATAATTTCTGTTTTAGTGACTTTGGAGTTTTGATTTACTATTGGTCATCAAAAACAAAATTTTCGATTGTAATTAAAATATTAAGCGGCATAATTCTAAAAGAAGTGGATTGTGGACTATAACATTTCTTTTCAAATGGTTCGCTGTTGTAACCATACACCTTAAAGTTGAATTTGGGTTTTATTTTTTCTTGTTCTACATACTGTAGCAAAAATTAGTACTTGATCATCAATTGATCACATGAATTCGTATAGAAGCGAACCTTTGAGATATACATAAATCATTTGAAAGGTAATGCCCGGCTTTGAATCTTCCGCGCATTGAATTGTTGAATACCTTATTTTACCTACACATTAGCTGCCTATGGATGTATCAATCCCCACCTAGTCTGTCCCAGTATATCTAGTTTTCAATAGTAAATCCTTCCATCGACGTATTCAAATGAAAAGATTTCATATCAGAAATAAGCAGTGGCCTGTCTGCCTCATAAATTCATTTATTCCCACCACAAGTATATTTCTGCAATTCAATGCAGGACAATCCAATGGACCACTGAGTTGGTATCTCCCACTGGGTTTCAATTTAGATATACTTATTCCGACGCAGTTGATTTGATACTTCAACTACAGCGTTAGATGACAAATTAGCGTTTGCTGAGAAGGTATGTCCGTGGGTCTGGGTATAATGCTGAATGGAGGTATCAATTTCGCACACTTCATGCATAGATAATTTTTGAAAGACGTATAAATTGGTTTGCTGAAAGGCACTATCTTCGATTTCGCATATAGAAGCAACGCGAATCATATGGATAAATAGATACTCGAAGAATTATTGCATTTCATTCATTTTTTTAACAAGCGGATTAACTGAATTGTTGGTCTGTCATAATTAATTGATAGAAGGAAATTGTTTTAATGAATTTTTCAACAGCGTAGGTGGAATCTCCTAATGGAATTTGAATGGATTGAAAATTCACTCAAACTTCTATCTTATATGGGTGCATCTGTTAAAGGATGTCTCAAAACTTAAATGTAAGATTGAAAAATACATATGCTTTTTCATATCAAACGGATGCTGGAAATTATGCGTAAAACTCGTGTTCAGATCGGACCACATGTGCAGAACCATCAGAAACGCAAATATTTCAACACGAGAAAAAATGGTGAGGGGGACACGAATAAAAAATAATTACAAATGAAATATTGCATTTTATCGCTCCAAATTGACTTATGGGCTTGATACAACTTAACCAAATATGTATGCATAATATGTTTTTTTTTTAAATTTTCTTAAAAAGACTTACGCAAAGTCATATTTGGAGATTTATCTTTTGAAGCACGCGCGACTGTTAATTGAAGAAACATTTTTTTGATACGCCCCTAATAAGAGACACTTTGGCGGGCTGCCTTTATCTTTGGGTCATAAATTTTATGTTGTGACATTAAAACACGGATATGAGGGCAGAGGGTTCGGTCTTCGGTCGACCGCTAAAGAAGACGATGTGTTTTTTTTTTTTGTTTTGGAACAATGAAATTCTTTTAAATGCAGTAACATTTTTATGGAATTTTATTTTATTTTAAAAAGGAAGGGAAAAAAAAGAAACATGCAGGAAACACAATTTATTTTTGAATGAATATTGTGGTTTTAAGGCTTGAAGACTCAATAAGCATTTAAAATTGAATTACCGCCTGAAAAAATAAATACATAGAAGATAGATGATTGCATTTATTGCAATGATGACAGTCAGTTTCAATTAAATTGATTTATGGTATAGTTTACTGACTATGAGGCGGCGTGATTTGTATATAAGTTAGGTAATTTAACCATTGGGTTAGTTTTTTTTTTAGATTCTTTTCTGTTTCGCTGTTTCTGTGTAAGCTGCAGAGTATTTTCGACTCAGCGATGATGGCTGAAAACATTAACGTCGCTTCACATTTCATAGAAATAGTTGAGGGAATAATGTTGTTGATATACTCTTTCGAAATGGCCAAAACATATATGAATTCATAAAATTTAGTGGCCGGAAAACATATATTTAACAATGAACTCTAAGAAAGGTACTGACTTGAGAATCAAAGAACTTTTATGGCGTTGGACCCATAAAACAACATAGGCGGGAAGTATTTTCAGGCTAAATGAATTGATTGAAATAAATTTCATCTGTGCTGACGGAAGCTAAGTGTCGGAATATAAAGTCGCAGCCAATAGCAATTTCGTTCTGAAACGAGAGATGTATCAGAATACTTGTTTTAATACTTATCAGGATGAGCAATATCATGTAGTATTTAGTTCTTGTTGCCTTGAAAACTGCAGATTTAAGGAATTATTTTCAAAGGAACGAAGAGAGGACACAGTTGAAATAGCCAAATTTCTGTAATTTTTACAAAACACCCGATTAAAACATTGAGACCTTCCGAATTTTGAAAATGTAGGTAATACTACAGGCAATTTCTCAAGCTTTGAACACAAGCGTGAGCGACTTTTTGTAACATAGTAGTGGTGCGTGGTTTAGTTTTCCTGGTTTCGGTGTATATATGAAATTTAGTGACCTACTCTGCCTGACATTATTATGCCAAGTAAATATTAATATTGCGATCAACACAATGTGGAAAATTGATTGGAAAAACTTTCTTACTACAAATTGTACAAAAGCACCAGTTACACAAAATTTTTTAACTATTAGCCAAAAACTAAGATGCACAGTTAACTTTGAAATATTCCCAATAATAAATACCAAGACTAATAAAAAAAATGTTTGATCCGTTTTTGAGAAATCGATAAAAACTAAAAAAATAAAGTGCACGACTGGGTTGGACGAACTTGCTATAATGTGTGACAGTGGTCTTGGGTTTGAGATTTTTGAAAAAAATGCAGGGACAAAATGATAGAAATTTTATTGATCACTTAAAAATCACTAATTAAAACGTTTTTTTTTTTAAAAATTAAGTAAGCCATCTGATTTCGTTTGCTGTTTAAAATTTTAAGAATTTTTTTTTCAAAATCGTTCAACCAGTTTTTTTTAAAAAACTTTTCGAAAAAAATATTCCAAATTTTTTGTGAGTATGCCAATTTCTAGCACTTTTTAGTTTTTATCAGAGAAACAAAATTCAAAATTCGTCAAGTGGGTTACGAGAAAATCGGATTTTAAAAAAACCGGTCCTGTGGGACTTTTCCTGAAAAATCTAGTCCAACCAAAACATAATGTTTACTCAAAAAACATCATTCAGAAAGTTTTATCAAAATCGTATTAGCCGTTTTTGAGATAAATGAAATTTTCGTAAGAAATCATATAGCAGGTACCGTTAGTTTTGGAGCTAGAATGCTTATTAGAAAAACTTTTCTCTACGATGGCATAATAATACTATGTACCAAGTTTGAAGCGAATCGGTCGAACCGTTTAGGCTGTAGGTACCGATACAGACAGACGGACAGACAGACAGACAGAATTTTCGGACCCACTTTTTCAGGCTTCTCTATCATCGTAATGTTATATGTTTGATTGTCCAAGAAAAAAAATTTTTTTTTACGAATGCATAACTTGCCAAGTAAAAAAACCTCGGGCACCATTTTTCTTTAAACTGTTATTATAAAAAAGTTGAAAAAAACCGTCAACTCGATTAGGCTGTAGATTAATGTGAAAAATCGCACGCAAAGACAGATATACAGACCGACGGTGATTTTCGTCTACACGAAACCAATACTTGCCATATAGAGCAATTAACAATGAGGTAAAAGTCGCCCTATAATTTTACGGGAGAGGCATTCCCAAATTCTGCGGTTAAATCGCGATAAATAAAACTGTCCACAGTAAATATGAACAAATACGCTGAATTAAAACTAATCAGTAAGCATTGGCTTTGTCCTGTCAATGTGGATATTCTCATTATCTCATATGTCGCATTATATGACAGCTCGAAAATTCGCTGTCGTTGCGAATTTTTCGCTTCGGTTTGGTAGAGCAATACAACTGTCAAATAATATTATTTCACTGTCTTTGTAAAGTAAACGTATATATTCTTCATTGTTCTACATGCAAAAATGTAATAAAAAAAACTATGTCTTAAATCTAAAAAGGACATGACATGACAAACCCATGCTTCCTCTCCATACTTACATCAAAAAAATGCGGTCTCAGTCGGCCAATGGAATACTTGGCAATATCAGTTGCCAGTTGGCTCATTGCGGCGCCAAATCCAAAGACTCCTAGGTGCTTGTAACATTGAATCAACCATTCGGGGACCTCCCATCCATAGAAGACAAACCGTCGATTGCTGCTACTTTGTGGCTTCATATTGGCCTTGACTAGTTCCACTGAAGCCATCTTTAAAAAATAAAAAAAAAGAAAATTGTCATTATAAAATATGTACATTACATAGGTACACATAAAAGAAATTTGCAAATAAATTTAAAATTTATGCACACGATGATAGGTTTTAAAAAACATAAATCAACTTCAGATAGCTAACGAGATGACTATACAGAAGACGTGCGCCGCTGACATTGTAATCCAAAAATAAATTAAAACGCTCACCGAACGCTGTACGAAGAGAAGGAAGAAGAAGATTGCCAATTTCCATATTTTAATTTGTTGAACAATCACTTTGCTGGGGCATAAAGGTATCATGCGGAACCTAAACAAATCTATTACAAATCCAATTGGATCCTCTTTATCACGGAACTGTTTTGACAGACAAATAAATTCTGGACTAGGATTAGAAAGACATTGTGCATGTGCAGCATGTATGCGCTCGCTGTACTTTGAGGAACACAGCGAAGAAATTAATTTACTTGAACGGTCGCTTTTAAAGAAACCGCATGGGGTGTATCTGTGTTTATAGGAGTTTCTTTATGGATTCACGGTTAAGGCACGCCAAATCCATTTTCACTATTATTTGTATATGGCACGCGTTAGATGTTCGGCCTGCCGCAGATTGAAGTACTTCTGATTGTTCATTAGCAGCGAACTCAGCTGGGTTCCTTACGAGAAGCTCGGGGATTGTATCCTCAAGCCCCCCATCAGGTATAGAGCACAGGGCATTACATTATTTGAGGCTAGGCAAGGCACACGACTGTGTACCGTGAAACTTATGGCTGATTTACGATTAGGTAATAAATTGACCTTGCAATTGAACTCCGCGTGTGAAGAAAGGACTCCCGCAGTTAATGGAGGTTAAGTTATGGGTTTTGCTTGGCTGCGTTGTAGGTCATCAAACACAAAATTGTGATTGGCGCTTAAATCATAATCAAGTGCTGTCGTAAATATAATATGAACGAATACAAATTGTCAAGGAGTGTACGTACGTACCAATTTATATGGAAAATCGGAAATAAAATGTCGTCTCGGAAATAAAAAGTCGTGAAAATCAGCAAAGGTCTAAAATAAACAGAAGATGAAATATCATAACTTCAGTCAATAGTCTTGGTGATTTCTGAACTAGTTTCGTTGAAACATTTGTATTTATTAGAATAGGGTTACTTTGACAGGGCAGGCAAATATTTTAGTGTTTGAATATTGTACAAGAAATTAGCCTAGATTCAGTGCAAAAAAAGATGAACGAAACCCAACTTATTTGAAAAATGTAGGACGAAATTACGGCGGCCGTGTGGACGCGGGTGCGGCGTGGGCGTGGGTGCGGCGTGGGCGCGGCGTGACCGGGACCCCCTGCGCCACGCGTCAAGCGCCCTTGCTCATTTTTTTTCATATAATTTTTGTTCCCTTTAAATTGTTTGGTATGCGATTTTTTACCAAAATAATTTTCCAAACACTGCACGAATTTTATTTTATTCGTCACTCTGTTAGGTTACTTAAGTTTCAATTCTTTTTTAAAAATTAAATTTCTTACAGGTTTATCCTATTTTGCCTACAAACATTCAGCACGAAAACAGCGCCACTTCTTCTTTGTGCATAATATGAACTAACTCCCACTGGTTGATGGGTTGGGCCTAGTTCATTGGGAATAAGTTCGTAATGAACTATGTCCCAACTGGTGGGACTTAGTTCATTTTGCCTCGTGGGAGTTAGTCGATTTGGGAGCTAGGACGTAGGGCCGGGGCAACAATAGGTCAATATTGTGTTTTAGTTTTTTTGTTTGTTTTAATCTCAACAATAGACTTTTTGAAGTGAAACTTCTAAATAATCGTTGTGGTTTAAAATTCGATGAAACGAATATGCGTCACGGCTTACAATGAGAAAGAATATATTTTAGGTCTCATCTTTGTGCCATGCTTCGTAGTCTCTCCAGTCTCCACTCTTATCTATACTAAGCATTGTGAATACCTATCTGTGTGCTCAGGCATGGGAGCAAACATCGGTTTCGGTTTGTGTGTATATGTCTCAATATGTCACACACTTTTATTTTTTAAATAAGCACACATTCAAAGGGTTATTAAAAATTTTATCATGAAAAGAGATGTCGATGAAGATTGGTTTTGAATGTTAAATGGGAGGGAAAATTGAGCTGAACAGAGCATTCCATATTCGTGTTGTGTGGTTATAGAAATAGTCTCTTAGCAGAAACGTCCAAGATCAGGCCCAACTAATGAACTTTCAGCATTACCTTGAAATTGTTTAATAGGGTAAATGAAACTGGCTATTTCGCTGGAACATAGTTTATAAAAATAACAAATAAGAAAAAGTGAGACAAGAAAATGTAAGACGACGGCGTAATAGTAAAAAAGCGTTAGTCAAATAGGGAGAGTTATTTCTTGGAAACCTAAAAGTTTCGAGGAATTATTGGCGACATTAATTATGTGGTCGTTTCACAGAAGGTGATTTGTAATACCTAAATGTTACACCTAGACGCACGACTGGGTCGCGCGGATAATAAAAATAAATACATTTTTCAAAATTCTTAAATAAATATTTAAACTAATTTGAGCTGATAAAAAAGTACGCCATTTTATTGCCTGGATAAATTTAAATTTATGAGAATAAATTTATAAAAATCTGTGGAGCGGTTTTTGAGAAAAAAAGTTTTTTTTTGAAAATGTTTTTTTGAGTATGTCAACCAGTTTAAGGTTCTTATCAGAAAACAAAAATTTTAAAAATTTTGTACAAATCCTTTTTGAAAAAACCAAAAATTAAAAAAAAAATTACTTTTTTTAAAAAAACTCAAAAAAGGTTTTTTTTTTGAAAAATTAAAGAATTTATATTATTTTTTTTATAAAAGAGCTTTCACATTACAAAATTTCATCGAAATTCTATATTTGGCTTACTATTAAAATCTGATTTAAAAAACCGGTCCTATGGAAGGTACCGTTATAAAACTTTTCCTGAAAAATCTGTTCCAAGCAAAACGTAAAGTTTACAAGAAAAACACCATTCAGTTTCATCAAAATCGTAGGAGCCGTTTTTGAGATAAATGAGTTTTTCATAAAAAATCATATGGCAGGTACCGTTAGTTTTGGAGCCCGAATGCTAATTCCAAAAACCCCTCTGTAGGATAAATTAGGCCCTGAAAGAATCATCGGTGCAAGTCCGCTACTGAGCTCTTATATAATAAACAACAATTCCTAAGACAAATATATAGATCTAACTTTTCTTTCTATCTATTATGAATGACTTTCCTTGTCACCAGTCAATCTATCGTCACCCTTCAAAATGCGCACCTTGCGACTCACTGTCTCCGACATACTTCAGAAAAAAAAAAAAAAAAAATGATACTAATCTGCATATATGGGAACTACTGAGACACACTCGTTTTTATCTATCAAACTCAATGAAATTAGTTATAAATATTAATTTCAAAGATTTTAATCAATTTTTCGACACACAATGAGTACGTTCTATGAATAACAAGGAGTTCAAGTGACCATCAAGAACACACTATCCGAGTCTCATTTGCTAACAAGCTTAAGATTACTTTGCTTATCGCATGGTTAGCATTTGCACGCGTGGCTGCATTATTTATCAGCCAACAAATAGAAAGGGTGCCTAAGAGCTAGGAGCCCTTTGCCTCTACCTTTTTTCTAAAAAAAAAAACACCTTTAAGGAGTCACCACATGTCTTGCACAAAACGAAACGATTAACGATTATGATGTGAAGATACTAAATGAATTTTATATAGGTTCTTCGATACAATCAAATCCACACTCCAGGTGATAGCGCCAGGCGCAATCCAATGCATCATTGTCAGTCTGGTAGATATACGAATATACTGGGCTCGTTAGCTCACCTAGATAAAATCGCCCAACTGTCAGAATGTGCATGCATATGACATTTGGAGGCAACGCACGCACGAACGACTTCGCTTCTTCTAGTTGCAAACGATCAAACTGACGTATAGATCTATCTACTACGGCAGCACGGCCGACAGCGGGATAGCTAGAGCGACCATTAGCGACAGAGCGATCGTGGTGTTTGGCATATTTCGTAGAACTGTCCGTTTCTCATTACATTATGCCTTTAATGGACGGATGGACGATGGACGATAGATATATGGACAAAGTGCACGTTTTCATTCTTAAGGGTGGGGAATTAAATTCATTAATAAAAGATGGACAAAGTGTTGAAGGTTGATTGTACAAAGCTTCTTAATTGACACCTGAATAAATGCAATATATCTGTGTTCCTATATATTCTATAGAAACGAAACGATTGTCCTTCCATTGGTTAGGTATATAGCTTTAAGGCGATAAGGCGATTGCAATGGGTGTTCTTTTCTTAGGAAATTTATAATTACTAGCTGATGTGATGGAATCTACAAGGCCGACTTGTATGTAATCGTATTAGGAGCTAGGAACTCAACGTGTTGTTGTCGAGAACAGAATTCTCAGACTATACTCAACTAAGGCTTGGAGACTTGACGAGACAGAATATTTACACCTACCTGTCTATTAATACATTGTAAATGACAATTCTTGAGTCTTTTTGTGTGTGTGTTAAGTGTGTGAACTGAATAAGTATTCGTTCGTACTAGAATACTGTTTTTTTTCTATCGGCGTTTTATTTTTGTGCATGCTGACCAATTGCCTACGGAAATTCTACTTGTAAATGTTTGGAGAGTTAAATTGAGAATTGCTTTTCTAAGCACGAATCTTGGAAAGATCTTTCTCCTTTGAAGTGGATCAATCAGGGCGAAGAAGAGTTATCAAAGGCAACAGAACCATCGCTGGCAAGTTTTCCAATATTTTGATAAAACTTCAGAAACTTCGAACATTCATTTGCAATAGTGCTATAGGCTATATGAAGCTGCAGTATAACATAAAAAATATTATAAATTTTTGTGATGACAGATAAAGTAACAGCTATGGTTTACCAACAGGGGGAGCCTCATGTCTTACAACTTAACATACCTAATGCGAAAGAGTTTCAATGTTGATGGTTTTTTGTTTTAATTAGCTTTTGACCTGTTTCTGAAGTCCTGGCAGTGAAAGCAATGTAACATGCTTCGTCCATTTTAGAAACAGTTATAAATCTCTGCCATTGAAATAAGACCTTGCTGTCGCCAAGATCTAATGAGCTGATGATGAATGCAAAATCTCTAGGGACACAATAGTAAAGATCCCAACCTTTAAAATTAAACAAAGTACCTTATGGGTGCTCCACAGTGTCTTTTTCTACTTTTCCTTTTCGGCTTCGTTTTGATCTAAGGTGGATCGTAACTCTTCAATAGTGATCCGCCTAGGGGGTTCGCCGGGTTCAGTTAAGGAAGTTTTCCAGTTCTGGATTGTATATTTTCTGTGGCCAATTTAATACTGGCGTCGCTGAATATGTTTGTTCGAGGAGTTTTTAAGCTGGCCTTTCTTCTTCCTCCACTCAAGGTTGTATTGAAAAGTAGTACGATTTTGCCTTTTTGATGAGATTCTCAGGGTCTCTGTATTATTTACTAGATAGAAAGTTTGACTTGAAGAATTCCTTGGATTTTCTTATTTTTTATACAATGAAGCCTTGTATAGCTCCTGCTGTCAAAAGAAAAATCTTCATCTCATCTCTGAGGAATAGAGTCTTCCCTTCAGCTTATGGGGAATTTTTCGTTCAAAGAAGATAGAAAAGTTTTCCCCGCCATTAATCATCCTTTCCACGCTTTTGCGAAGATTGATGCCATCATCACAAGTTTCTTCGCCATCAATCATAGATCCCATATATTTAAACATTTCAAACTAAGGAATCTGTGTTCCATTCAAATAAATGTCTGAAATAATCAAGCGTGTATCAGAAAGCGGGGAGCACAATTATTCAGTCTTTTTTGGACTTCTATGGCACTTATTTTCCCTCCGAACGTCCATCATCCACCCATACGTCAAACGCTTGTTGCAGGGATGAAGGGTAATCTCCAGCAAAAAAAAAAACCTGATGCATTTTCGGGTCCGTTACTTTTACTTTAAGAAGGTAGTCAAGGACTGCGATAGCAATCAGGGGATTTGACACCTGTTTCACAGTTACGATTTTGTGGACTTGCTTCAATAAACAGGAAACCAAAAGGATTCAACAGCTTAACAAAATCACTTAGCTTTCTTGTAAGTAAAGAAAAAGATAACAATCGCAAATTTTCCACCATAAAACCACCAAAAACATTTCCCCACTACTTTATCCACCAAATAGTTTTTTTCCAACAATTTTGGTGGGAAAAACAACCAAAGCTGGGAACACTGCTGACTGCCTACAGTGCATACACGAAACACTTTTGTCTGCTAAGACACACATAATGCATACCGTCCCTGCTACCCACCGTTCTATTTTTAACCATCAGCCGCCGACCTACCCACAGTTGATATGCAGAATCAGTTTGTGCTATTATAAAACAAACCTATCCTAACCTACAGCTCTCTCTCCCCATGGCACAGTGCGCACTGCGCTATGCGACGTTCGCTCTATCTGACTCTCTCTATCTCGATCGATCTACATGATACGTTCGCCCTTTCTCACTCTCTGTCAATCGGTCTCAATCGCTCTCTCTATTGTCGGGGACGGAAGTCACGCTTATTTCCGCTGCATCAGTAAACATTTTACCCCCATGCGCCTAAAGAAGTCTAACTTCAAAAGTGTTGGCAATATAACCAAACTGAAAAAATCCAACAATTTTACTAACTTCGATTTTGAAAGTTAAGTAAGAGGAAGTTTCTAATTTGTGGTCTCATTTCTTAACGTCTTATTTTACGTCACTAATTGTTTATCTTTACTAACAAACGAAACATCTGGAGTACTCCAATCTTGGAAACTTATTTAAATTGCTGGATAATAAATTTTGACCTATATTATTTCTGTTGTTCAAATACTCCAATGTCCAATCTCAATTTTCATTGCACAAAAAAAAAAAAAAAAAAAAAACAAGCACTTAATAGTTGTCCTCATATCCCAAAAATCGACCATCATATGCCAAGTTTATTGTCAACAAATGGCCTCCAAGTCAAATTCCATATCTACATCTGTACACAATCACCAACTGTCAGCAATTAACATTTCGAAACACTCCAGAGAATCATCTTTCCCAAAAAAATAATATGACCCTAGTGTCAAGAGATACAAATTGGGTCACCGGAATTTTTATATTAAAAATCGAATTTTTCAAATCACATGGACATGGAGTATGGAGAACACCGCATTGAAAAGATAAATTGGTATATTTTTGGGATTCTGGATGCATCCGGGAGAGATATTGGACCATTTTCAAAGCACTTAACAGTTAGTGGCGCATTGCTGCATCAACCCACGGTATCCATATACATATATGTATGTCAACAGCTGTGAGGGTGGGATAATTTATTTGTGAAGCAATATAATTTTGTTGCAACAAAACATTATAACATTTTTTTTTGAGGCGTTGCAATAAATGGACCACGAGACCATCTTCTTTGAATGCAATTTACTCGAGTCAAAATAAAACAATGACGTTTTTATTGAACGATTTTTCATTTGCACTTCATCATTTAAGAATCTCCATTTTTTTTTTTAGATGAGTTTTTAAGGTTAAAGTTTTTTTGATCGTCGGAATTGGCTCGTCTGCAGTTCAGTTTAGAAGTGCCATCATTGATTTATTTATTATCACTTTTTTCATATTTCTTGTTAAAAAAAAAAGGAACCAGGGGCGCCTCTGCCTTTGCTTCTGCCAGAATATAAGGTAAACGAACTATAACAATAATTGAGAGTGGGATTTTGTTGAAAGAATTCAATTGGATAATTTATTAAGACAACTCGGGAAGGGCAAGACCTTAAGAGTGTGAACATATCCATCCTTTAACACATGTCTTAGTGATGGAACTATTCCTGGTTGCTGCATCATTTAGTGGCAGAAGTTTATTTTTGTAAGGAAAGAAGACGATGTGAAAGAATAGCTCTTTTTATGAGGATTAGGTATTTCCTAGTTTTGGATATGAAAAATTATACGACCTTTAAAAATTATTAATGACATGACAGTTATTGAATTATGTTTAAGGAAGAGTCTAATGACATTTTTATGTGACAGAAAGGAAGAGGATTTATGTTATTGTTCGAAGGTATGCTAAAATTATACATAAATATTTTGATGCTTCGGATAATTTAGTCTTGTAGTAAAATGTAGAGCTAAAAATAGCGATTCATCTAACTAGCAGTCTGTCAATTTGTTTTTACTAACATTACAAGGTTTATTCAAATCAAAAAACAACAACACTAAATTCATGGCAAATTGCTATAATTTTTTAACGGTAAATGCGGCGGTGGAGTATAAAACTCTCATAACCATTTGTGTTGGCAATTATTGCCTCAGCTATACACGTTTCTGGAACAATAATTGCTGTCCCTTAAACAAATTCTTTTGAGTAAATTAAAACAAAAAACGCATTTTTGTAACCGTAGGAAGAAACTCAGTTTATAAAGAGCCCCAGCCCCATAAACAATGACAGTGTCAGGATCTTATTTCTTACTTGAAAAACTACTATTTTGATTAATAAAGAGTTTTCAACTAGCACGGGTAGATTTTGGTGTCTTGTGCGGGCCATATTATTTTTGTGACATTGGTAAAATCTAATCTAAAATCGCTTTTAAAATTTTTTTTTTTGGTATTTCAAAAATCATAATGTTAATGTAGGGTTGGTTGGGGATTGGGGTAGATTTAAACGGCAGTTAAATTCATGCCTGCTTACTTTAACCCCATAAGCGATTTCCTAGCACTTACAGAACAGAAGTTAGGTGTCCACATTTACTCCAGAGTTATTAAAATTATGGGAGAATTATAAAAAAAGAAATGGGTAGTTGTAAACAAGGCGATTAATAATTGTTGAGTTCTTATACGTGTATTAATTCATAATCAGTTGAATATCTGGTACCTTATTATATAATATCCATTTTCAAGAGTTAAAAAAAAAATTAAATTTTGTACTTCTCTAAAAAAAATTCAAAAATTGTCCACACTTACCCCAACCGACCCTATATAAGAACAGGACTCAAAATATCGGCCAAATTTCACAAATCTGCCCCACCGCCACCAACCAACTCGATTACGCGTATAAGCATAATATCCAAGTAGAAATCGACAATAAATAAAGTGCACGACTGGGTCGTACGAACTTGCTCTAATGTGTTAAAATGGTCTTGGGGCTTGAGATTTTGGGAGAAAAGCATTGAAAATCATATGAAATTTTATTAAGCACTTAAAAATTACTAGTTAAAACGTGTTTTGGAGAAAATAAAGTAAGCTATCAGATTTTTTTTATATTTTTTTGAATCTTTAGACATCTTTTTTTCAAAATCGTCTGACCAATTTTTTTCAAAAAACGACCTTTTTTTGAAAAGCTTTTTGAAAACATACTTATTCCAAATTTGTTGGGGTTTGCCAACATCTGGCAGTTTAAAGTTCTTAATTTTTTTTTTGCGAAATGTTGGGACTTTTTTATTTGTTGCTCGACAAACGAAATGAAATATTTTGTATTAGTCCATTAAAGGAGAATGCTCAATATTGTATAGATCGTGGGCGTGGGCGGCCAAGAATAATATTCTTATTTATTGGTTTGAATGTGCACTATTGCTTTCTAGAAGTTTTATGACTGTAGTGTATACTTCTAAGACCCATAAAATGCATTTTTGTTTTTGAATTCTTCATACAATTTCTATTAGTATTCTGCATTTGCATAAATTCTATCATAGTGTAAACAAAGTCAAGGTTAATATGTTTATTGAAGCGTGGAAGAAATTCTTTTTTTCTAAATGAATTACATTGTTATGTCCATAGAAAAACTTGTTCCTGAATAACAAAACTTTAATTTGAGACTAATTTTGTCAATTGCCGCGAGCGCCCAAAACTGCCCATACTCCTTTATAATGATTTAGAACAAACTCTTTGAGAATGGTCCATTTTTTACCGAAAATTTTCAATTTTTAGTTTTGCTGCCGTCAGGCAAAATCATCACATAATAAAGTTGTAGTAAATTTAATCTCCTTTCATTGAAGCATAAAACAAAGTCTGCTAGACTAATAGTGCAATCACAATCTTTAAAAAACAAAAAGAAATTTTCTGTAAAAACACATCTCCGGTGCAACTTTTACGCACTATACAGGGCCCGATACAGCTTTTTCGCCGCCCTGGGCAAACATTTAATTTGCCGCCCTTTTGCAATGAGAACATATAAGTTATAACATTGTTGGTGCATTTTTTGACCGATTTTTGAAAAATGGAGGTATTCATTCCGACCCGTAAGAATGTAATAGTGTTGGAAATTTTCATTTGGAGAATTAAACATGACATTACGATCATAGAGAAGCCGAAAAAATAGGTCGGACAATTCTGTCTGTCTGTCCGTCTGTTTGTATCGGACCCTACATCCTTAACGGCTGGACCGATTTGCTTCAATCTTGGTACACAGAACACAGTATTATTATAAAATCTGATAGATTGATTTTTGGACCTAACATTCTACCTCCGAAATTAACGGTACCTGCCATGTGATTTTTATTGACAAACTCATTTAGGTATCTCAAAACGGCTTAAACGATTTTGTTAAGAAAATTTGAGTAAAATTTATGTTTTGGTTGGAATAAATTTGTCTGGAAAATTCTTTATAACGGTAACTCCAATAGGGCCGAATTTTGAATAATAGATTTTCTCCTAAGCCACTGAAAGGATTTCGATGAAATTTTTGAGCTAAAAGCCAAACAAAAATATATGTAATACGTTTCAAAACCAACCAATATCAATTCAATCGATATTTTATCGGCGCGACAGCTGGAAATAAAAACAAATAAAATGGCCGCCGAATTGATTTTAGGTGTTAAAAAAAATTGCATATGAAAAGGAAATTAATGGGATATTAAATTCCTTAATAGTTCAGAGTGCTCTGAACACAATTGGTTCAGAGCGAGCTCGATGAACTCGAACTTTGTTCAGATCTCTTTACTGAATAAAAACAGAAAAACGCCTAAAGTGCTGGAAAGTGCATTCTCAAAAAAAAAAATGTGGAAAAATGTTTCCGAGAAGTTTTTTTTTCTAAAAAAAATCAAAACTGTTCAAGAAATCAGATGACTTAATTTTTTTTAACCCAAAAAACGTTTTAACTAGCTGTTTTTAAGTGATTAATAAAACACTTCGACTTTATATTTTTGACGGACATAATATACAGTCAAAATTCTTTACAGCAAACCTTCAAGGGAACAAAAAATAAAAAATTTATAAAATTCGTTATAAAGAAATGTGAAATATGTTTTGAAACCTCGTGTTCCTTTTTATTTTCAAAGAAAATTGGTATAAAAAAGAAATTAATGAAAAAAATTCATATCTTTTGTTAAGAAATTCAATTTTTGATTAAGCATTTAAAATTTTGTTTTTTATTTTATTATAATAGAAGAAGGGGAACAAAATGAAATTTGCTATAGAAAGGAGAGTTCGTTATAAAGTAGTTTTACTGTACCTAGTACCTACATACATATTTATGTACTTTCCCAGTACAGTAGGGAAAGATGAATATATTTCTGATGACGGATAAAAAGTTTTGTGTATTTCTTCGGTTAATTGAGATTTCAGAGAATACATTTACTTCAGCTCCCCACACACATCACACTTGTGTGAGAAAAATCAAAATTGTTTCTGATTTATATATTTTCTCCCATGATGATCTTAATTAGAAGGAAACAAGTAAAAATTTTTTGGAACGACATAGCTTTAATAATCCTCAATTTTCAAATTTTGCCGCCCTTAAAATTTGCCGCCCCGGGCAAATGCCCGGCGCCCCCCCCCTAGATCGGGCCTTGGCACTATACCATGAACATTGAACATCTTTAAGACCAAACTAAATAAGGCGACTTTCGATTTGGAACCAATCACACATTTGAAAATTTGTCTGCTATATGTATACCTACAGCGAAAGTTCGTTTTACAGTTTATATGCAATAAAATCTACATACCATATTCTTCTTGCTCTAATTCACTTTGTGCTAGCTTGGAAAAGTGTTTTGTGAACCACAAAACGAATGTGTATCTACCTTTAACTTCTTGAGATGAATATTAAAAAAAAAAAAATATTTAAACTTACCATTGCAACTGGTAACACCAATCCAATAATGTACAACATCCAGCTCTTGACGGTCGACTCATGGAAGGGGTGCATCAAAGACTCGTCGTCGCAGAAAAATCCTCTTTTATACGGATCGCCCAGCAGAAAGAACAATAAAATCGGAAATCCAACTGAAATAAAAAAAGAAGAAAATAATAAATTTATTTTTAGAACTTTAAGATAGGCAGAATCTAAAAATTACGCAACAGATGTGCACATGCACACACATGCTCTGTCTAAAGATACACACACACACACACCAAAAATCAAACATATATATATCCTTCCACACACCACGTCATGACATTGAACATTGATCAAGTGAACTACTGATCTAGATATCCAAGAATAATTATCGGAAAAGCAACAGTCTGATTGCAACAACTTGCGGTCATGACATTCGCATGTATATTCCACATAAAGTATCTAATTGATTGCTTTAAGAGTTGTTCTTGTTAGCGATGATAAGCGCAGAGTCAAGTGAGATGGTGCAGCAGGAATATATAGATAGATAGAGCCTATCTCAGAGATAACACGAGACGCCACGCCAAGCACACTTTCGATTTGTAGCAACTTGCAAGTGCGTTGGAGTTGCTTTAATTTGCAACTTAACGATCCAGGCGCTATTTAATTCGCAAATCTATGTGACGCAAAAATGTTATTCTATTTTGATCGACGCGACGCGACGCGGCATGGAAATGGATAGAGCTTATATTCTGCTATTCCTATAGCTGGTTTTACAGGAAAATTGACAAATGGAATTTTAATTCATTGCGATGGCGATGGCGATGGCATGGCGGTATGGCAGTTCAGACTTCACAGACTGGATGCATTCATCTGAACTAAATGACAAGTTTTGTTTAATTAATCCGAAGTGGTAATTGAAGTTTATTATGAGGAAATACTCATATTTCTGGTATGTGGCTGTAAAAATTAAAATAATTAAATGAACATCACCGATTGGAAGATAAGACGTTAAAATAGGGAATTATATGCGGAGATTTGAACGCTGGCTCGGAAATAGCGTTAGAAGTGATGACGAATTGAATTTTTTTTTTTTTTGAAAGATGGTTTGTCGGTCTAGGCCAGTGGTGTCCAACTTTTTTTGAAAAAATAGTAGTTGTTCGTACATATGGAAATCCGCATGCATAGATCTGCGATGACGTTCAACGTTCGAACGCTTTAGTACCGCTACAGTGAATACAAATTCATCCTCTCATTCGCTTTAATTTTCCTTTTTTTTCGATGGTCCAGGTTCATCACTTATTTTAAACAGAAAGAAGATCGCGTATGTATCCACAACAACATAAAATCTAGCTAGATTTTAAATGCTTGCAATGAATTAAGCTTAGAACAAGAACGGACTGAATGACGATCTGCAAGTCAGCATAATTTTCATTTGACTGAATAAATCAACGAGCGAGCAGGATGACAATGCAGCCTTCTCACTTATTGAAGCGGTTCACATTTATGTTAGTATTTATTTAGCTTTGTTGTTTTTACTGCCGAAACCAACAAATTTCTACGAACTTCAACCAAATCCTGTTTAATACCGCAAAAATTTGGTAGTGTTCGGCAGAAAAGAGAGCTCACGAGACAATAAAGCTTTTAACCTTCCTGCCGATCCTAGCCCAAAAATTTATTTCGGCAGAAATTGTGAAATTTTTAAGAAAAATGTACTTGCAAATTTTACTAATCCATGTCCGTTTTTGTGTTGATGTCGATATTGAAGTGAAATGCTTAGTCCACTCAGGAACAAGAACATAAGTCTTGTTGAATGGGATTCTGAGCCAATCAACGCCGACCACAAAATTATTGCAAGCATTTCGCTGAACTTGTTCTTTTTAATGGCTAAGTTTTTGGAAGATTTCAGGATTCTTATATTTTTCAGACAATTCCTCTAAAATTAGTAACAAACTCTTTTCGAATAGGAATAAGAAACTAAGTCTTCGAAGTAGCCCTTTATGTAGTTCCTTTTTCCTTTAAGGGTTTCCTCCACTGATGCGAGAAAAACATCATAATTTTCTTCCTCTTCGTTGGAATCTTCAAGAAGTCGATAAAGTCTATCTTCTTAAATAAAGTTGGGAAAACTAAATGCAAAAAACTGTTGACGTTTTAAAATTGTGTCAAAAATTTGTTGTTCAGCGAACTTTTTTTTTACCAGCCAATATAAATGACAACCAAGCGTTCCGCCAGACCAAAATGAGATCAAAACAGCCAACGCCAGGCTAAAAAAGAACAAAGTACCTGGAGCAGATGCGATGGGCATCACCTCATCTGCAAAATATGGAAGAAAGTATTCCTGACGTTTGGAATCTCAGTACTATCTGCCTCATCCACGAAAAATGTGACCGACTGCACTGCGCTTACTAGGCATAAAGTGTTCAAGCATTGCATTAAAGATCCTGTTCAACGTTTTATGTGAACGTCTCAAGCCATTTGCTGATGCTCTATAGTAAGTCCCTATCAATGCGGCTTCAGACCTGGAAAATCTATGACCGACCACCCGAGTTTTCACATTACGCCAGATCCTGGAGAAAACTCAAGAGTTTAACATTGACCTCACCACCTCAACCTACGACAGTGTTGACAGAGTTAAACTATATCGTGCCATGTCCACCTTTAAATTTCCGCTAAACTGATACGTCTTATCAGGAACTATGAACTATATGCTTGTGCTGTTTAGCGATATAATCCTATAGTCAGACAAAGTCCTGTCCAACGGTTAAGATGACTGGACCATGTAGATTGTAGAGCGAGTGGACATCAACCCTTCAGCTAGTAAAGTTTTCAACGCCATGCCAGAGGGAGTCAGAAGCCAAGGTAGACTTCATCTTCGATAGAGCGACCAGGTATAGGGGTGAGGACTACGACAACTTGGAGTGCGAAATTGGAAACGAGAAAAAATTGGTCTCCCTTTATATCAAGAATCATGTCGACGCCATACGAGCATACTTATTCCACTTTGGATTTTTTTTTGTGTAAGCAACAACAGATCCTACCTTGGAGATGATCAAAAAGGCATTAGACAGAATTAAACTCCAAACAATGTTGCCTTATTGCACAGCAGATACATCTCAGTGGGAAGAATTGCTTGTATCTCGTCTTGACAAAACGAAACTGTAAGTGGACAGGAGTTCGTTGAAACTGTCAAGGTTTTTCCAATAATATACACATACTTAGGGTTGATTTTGTATGACGTTGTTGAGTTTTAAAATAAACATTTACATTTATGCTAATGTGTAAAACTTATCTCGTTTACAATCCAAGTGATAATAAAAAAAAAAACATGTCAAGTTTATATCAATAAAAACCAATCTTTATAAGAATCCCCTCAATTACGAATATGTAGCTGTAAAATGCGTAGTCAAAGGTAGTTACCAGATACAATTGTTCATATTGTTGACTGCTACCTATATGCAAAAAGGAAATTGCTATTAAGCGTACCAATTTACAACAAATTCCATAGTGTGGCTGATAGATTGTTTTGTATTCCGCTTTTTTATACAAATCACAACAGCATGGGGTAGAATTTTATAGTGGTACCTCGCAAACATGTCTCTGTGGGGTGGTCAGTTTAAAATGGACCAAATCACATAAAACATACATGAGTCCCCTTTAGTTTCATGCTCTTTCAAATGAAGTTTTTTTTTTTTTATTCCGAGAACAATGAACCTCAAAAATCAGACCCAATAAAACAGTCAGAAACAAAGAAGATTCATCTCAACCACACGAGTCAAATCAGTGTCTCTAAAGAACCCTCCTGAAAAATAATAAAATTTATAACTGGATCCAGGCCTGGCGTCTGTATCCGATTGAACCGAAAAAAAAAATAAAAATAAAAATAAAATATTCCATTTGGAGCACACGGCTTCATTGTGGAAAAATTAAAACTCATTAATGTTTCGCGGAAGTCAGGAACGACCCTTTTGCGATTTGAACTTTGATCCCTTATTTCAATACAAAAAGAATAATAAATGTATGAACTAACAATTTATATGAAAAATTAAGCGTATTATGCGTGTTTTTTTTATCTTCTTTTGCAAACTATTGAGTGAGCAGAAAAATGATGGACTACAGCTGTTGTCCGAGGTCCGAGCAACCGTAGTAATAAATCGACAACAAAAAATGTAGCATCTTCATTTCAGCCTTCAGCGCCCGAGTAACTGAGTAAGCGAATTTAAATTTCATCACTTTAATCGAATTAGACGAACTTTATTGTATGTGGGATGTTTAAGTTATCTTTATTTGGCTTTGGAATTGTTAACAATGAAGCTGTTTTTTTTTCTTTTTCTTTTTAAATATCAGAAGATAAATATTTGAGAGGCGTTGTTTACACAGAAAGTCAAATAAACAAAATTGAAGGCCAACTCTTGGGTGTTAATGTTTTTTTAATAAGTTTTATCTTAAACGAATAAATATTGGCCAACGAGGACTCAAATGAGATTTAAATGCACCATGAATTCAAACGAAAAAAAATTAATTAAATCTCCTTTGTGCCAATACACAGGGTGTTTCTTCATTTGTCAACAATACTCTTGGGAAATGATAAAAATAAAATTAAATTTTTTTAAATAGGTACTAACTGTAGACTTTTGTTTCGACACACTCCAACAATTTCAATTGATAAGAAGCTTTAAATATCCGTACAATGTAAGACATCGGATGACGACAATATGTTAGATTATGCACATACTCTGCTCCAGATATACATACATATGTGGAATCAATTTTAATGTTTCAATGTCTTAACAATAGTTGCTTAAGGTAGTTCCACACTATCCCACAGTGTAGTACGACATGTCAAAAAAAAAAGTGTGAAGGAATGTGTGATGGTTTTACATTCAATCCTAAAAAATAATTCAGATCTAAACACATGTCAAATCGTATGAGATCTGCGCTGTCATATTCTGTTTCCACACTATTATACACCTGTTTCATCACACATTTTGGACATGTCGTATAACACTGTGGGATAGTGTGGAACTACCTTAAGCGACATTCGGCAATAGCTTCACAAAAAATGAAGGTGTATCGAATCGCATGAGTTCTGGCAACTCTGCATTTGATGGTTACATCTTATGGCGTTTTTAATTGGCAATCCGGAATTGTTCTTCGATTCGGAATCCCAATTGAACAGTTTTTTTTTTATTCCGAAGAATCTGAAGTTTGGTTTGAATGTATTGGTTGAGTTTGACATGTGTCACATATATGTGTATTCGCGCCAAATTTCATTTGTTTTTGTGCTGCAAACATGAAGGAAGTGAATTTGGACTGCTGTGATATAATTTTAAATGAAAATCAGGATATTAATTTATTCTCTTAACGAATTAATTCTCTGAAATAGAATAAGTAAGTACTTGTTGAAGTACATAAATCATTATTTCACTGATAAGTTTTTATTTCAATTTCAAGAAATCACTTCACTGCTGGTATAATTTCCAAACAAATGTGTAACAAAAAATATGACATTGGTCAAGTGTGACATCTGACATTTAAATCTATGAATGTGTGAGTGATTCTGCTTCTGATTCTGTTTTTAAAACCAGAAGAGAAATTTTCTTTTTTTCAGAATCAGAACTGTCAGTTTTGCCCAATTGAACGCATTCAGATTGCTTTTTTTGCTTCCAGATTGCCAATTAAAAACGCCATTACATATGTATAAGAAGGTAAATTAAACGTAAAAAGAACTTAACGTAAGAACTTAACGAAAGAGTGCCTTGTTCTGCGAACAAGCACGAATGAGAAGTTAGTTATAAGCAGGAACTCAAAAGCGACGGAATAAATAAAGCGATAGTAGTTTTTTGTAAAAAATTTTCCACTCTAAATTCTTGTGTAATTATTTATTTGTTCTTTAAATTAGAAGATGGTTTTGCAGGTCGCTGAGCTGTACGATATTACAGAAGTATAACAACTTATGCGTTGAGCGCTAACTAAATGGATAGAAGCAACCGGAGACAAGTGTCAAATGCGAACGAAAATTTCCATTCCGTTCTGTCAAAAGAACACTTTATCCAAAATGGACGAAAGTGTACTGAAGTATTTGTCGAACAAAATTTGTAGTTGGCAAGCTTGCAGTCACCAGTCATCATACACAGCAATAAGAGATATGCTGAGTTTGCAGCATACAAAATACCATCATGATATTTTGTGACGTCGCAATCATTTTTTATACACAAACATTTTAATTCTTAAAAGCAAAAAAAAAAAAAAAAAAAAAGTTGAAAACATAAAAATAAAAATTAATAAAGTAAACGACTGGGTCGCACGAACTTGCTCTAATGTATGACAGTGCAGTCTTGGGGCTGGAGATTTTCGAAAGAAAGCAGAGAAAAAATCATATCGCATAAAAATATAATATAAACGTTTTTTGGAAAAAATGAAGTAAGCTATCTTATTTCGTTTCCTGTTTGGAATTTTAAGAAATTTTTTTTTCAAAATCGTTGGACCACTTTTTTTAAAAAAATTGTTTTTTTTTGAAAAACTTTTCGAAAAATGTTCTAAATATTTTTTGAGTATGCCAACTTCTAGCAATTCGTAGTTTTTATCAGAAAAATAATATTAAAATTTTTTTTTAAACTCAAAAAACTTTTTTTTGAAAAATTTAAGTTTGGTTTATAAAATAAACATTAAAAATTTTATCGAAATCCGTCAAGTGGTTTACGAGCACATCTGATTTGAAAAAAGTGATCTATACTAACCAAAACATACAATTTACACAAAGAACGCCTTTCAGAAAGTTTTATCAAAATCATAGGAGCCGTTTTTTCGAAAAATTAATTTTTCATTAAAAATCGTATTGCAGGTACCGTTACTTTTAGAGCAAGAATGCCAATTTCGAAACCCCCTCTGCAGGACGTCATAATAATATACTGTGTAAGAAGTTTGAAGAAGATCGGTTCAGCCGTTTAAGCTGTAGGTAACTACACAGACAGACAGAAAGACAAAATTGTCGGACACACTTTTTCGACTTCCTTATCATCGTAGTGTTATATTTGATTGTTAGAATTTACGTCCAAAAAATGCGAAAGGGTGTTCAATTAACGTAAGTAAAACTGATCGAAAACTTGACGAAACAGATAAATCCGCCATTACAGTCACGAGATGCGATTTTCTTATCTCTTTCAGTTAAGGCCCAACCATAATACGCGAAAGAAAAAGTAAGCAAGTGTCAAAATTGAACGAAAAGTTTCCTTTCGATTTGTAAAGTACATCAGTTGCCCATAATAGCCTTTAAAAATAAGAAGAAAGAAAGAAGAAGAATACCCTTTAGAAAAAAAGGAATGTCAGATTTTCGTACGTAATGTACGACTCAAAGCGTACATTACGTACGAAAACGCAAGTGAACGAAACTTGCCGAGACTGAACAAAAAGTCATTTCGGGTTGGGTATACAAATCACATGTATTTCTACTGTTTCGTAAGTCAACGTACGTACCATTCTTCAATTTATGGTTAGCCCTTTACTTCCGCACCGTTGTGTCCATTTAAGGTCAGCAGAGCCTGGAGTTGTCAAAATAAAATAAGTGTTTCTCTTTTACTTCAGAGACTTCAGAGCATATAATTGGTATTTCTTTGCAGAGTGCGCCCTTCGAGCTTCAAATAAATAGATGGGGCAGACTAAAAGCTGAACAAAAATATAAACGTCAAAAGTTAAAAGCTTAAAAACCAATCATTTAAAAAAAAATGTTTTTAAAATGGCCACCGAATGACATGAGAAAAGTAGTTGTTCAGAGCGATCTCAACACAATTGGTTCAGAGGGCGTTTAGAGGCTCGATATACTCAAACTCTGTTTAGAGACCTTATCTGAATGAAAAAGGAAAAACGCCTAATATGAACATACCTGAACAATTTCTTACTATTTTATGTGAATTTTATAAAAATGTGTATACTCTTCAAATCACCAAACGATAAAACCATATTTCTGTAAAAATAGTTTTCTAAAATTTTTCCCAAAACAAAACTGCAATCAAATGTTTTCTATAAAAACATGGTGCATTTTAAAATGTATTTGGTACGACCCTTTCTTGTGTTAGCCCGTATTCATATACTACAGTATGTATGTTGTTGTTTCCTAGAAACAGTTTACATCATTAACCATCCAACACGTAGGACTATTCGTTTTATTTTATAGCTCACCAAGGGTCACATTGTGAAATTGGTGCTAGCTAGGGTACAAGAATAATCCCTAGGAATTTCTTTAATTGGGACATAAGACCATGTGAATTTTAATGACATACAACAAATTAAAACAAGCTTTTCTCTAATATTTTTTTTTTTCTAAACCAATGCCTCACCCTAAAATTACTCAGAAGCTATAAAATTTCAACAAAAAGGTTGTAATTTGTAATGCTCCATGTAACTGTACCATATTTATCTTCGGAACCTGCCTTTAAGCATAAAATCCAAGTCATAAATCTTTAAAATTACCATAAAGCATTGTTAAACGCACGTTCATCATAAGGCCATAAATATTTCTAATTCCAATCCTTGCCTTTGGGATTCGTAAAATCAAGCTATTAAAATATTTTTACATGCTTTCGAATACACAAAAAAAAAAAAAAAACATCAAACCTGCCACTGTTTTTCTCAGGCCACTTAATTTTAAACTACGCAATCGATGCACAAGTCACAATTCACAACTCACAACCAAGTGGGTGCCTCATCATCATAGCCACTGGAGCACTCTCTCCTCTTGAAAAAGTATGAAACAACCATCCACAATTTCATGGTTCCAATTCCAAAGTTAAAACCCACATAAAAATGCCCATAAAAACAACAAAACACGAGTTGGAACTCTTAAATCCCGAAAGAAAGCGGATTCCCAGTGTTGCTCCCTAGGTCGCTGGCATGGCGGTTGTTTTTTGGTGTACCATTTCTTTGGAGCTCATTTCTCAACTACGTTATTACATAAATGTCATCTTTAATGAATAAAACAGGAGGCACCCGAACTCTATTCATCCAAATATAGAGCTGTGGTATCGGTATGCAAGCAACCCTCTGTGTTTTGTGTCTTTGGTAATCCCTCTCAAGAGGGGAAGAACTGCAGTGCATACCCTTCATATTTTTGTTTTGAAACGAAACGCAACAGAGAATAATAGATCCAAGAATCCACCTTTTGATATTTGTTATGTATAGAATCTAGAGAAGCATATCTAATCCAAAGGATCAAATTGGAAGATTACAGTCTTCGTTTAACAATGGTCTGATATAGTTAAGGTTTTATGACTTCATGAAGATCAAGGCAGACAAATACATACAAAACGAGTTTGAAGGGGAGGGGGAATTTAGAGCCCGAGAGGGTTTCATCAGAGGTTATTCTGTCTTCAAGGTGCCTTCCTTTTTTATTGTGCCTAGATGGTAATTGACTGAGCTCAAAAAAAAAAAAAAAAAAAAAAGATCGAGGATGAAAGTGCTCTTTGTTTGTATACTTTGAGTGCAACAAGCTCGGAAACAGACCCTTATATTGGGATAACCATTTCAATAGGTACATAAATCTACTGGGACTAGGTGCCTTGAAAGAGGCTCTTGTGTGTTACACTTTGGTGTTTTTTTTTTTCGTAAATTGTATCTTGAAGATTGATAAAAAGGAAAATGAAAAAAAAAATATTCTCACACTTTACGAGCAGAATGTACCTGCAAGCGGTGACATTAAATGTTGCATCCATTAGATTCTTTGCTCTGAATTTTGGTTGCCTTTAGGTTTCGTCTCAGATTTTTATCATAATCTTTAATTGCCGGTGCGGTGATGATGCTGCTTGCTGGTGATCTATGTACACAGTTCTCTAGCTCTCCCACAGGTGAATTGTTTGTTCTGAGAAATGATTGACGGGTCTAGGAATTTAATCTGTCCAATGAAGATGTGGAAACAATGATTGGAATGGCATGTGAGGTAGATAGCTATTGTTTAATAACAAAGGATTTTCAACCTGAGGCAACGGTGAAAGTGTTTTGCAATCATTTTTTTTTAGTCGACCTAGTGGGATGTGGGAAGGGCATTTTCACACTTATTTTGGGATGAACGCATTGAATTTCTTTTTTTTAGAAGAACTATAGGATTTTTTTGTCTGATGAATTCAAATCATATGCAGGTGACGCAAAGAATAAATAATGCGATGACATAATAAAACTAAAAAAAAGAAAACAGGAACCCAATTAATAAGCCTTTTGAGCCTGCTCGATCTATAATTTGCTATCCCCCATGTGGCATCTTAAGTTGTCAACTGCTGAATCACTTTTTTTTACACTGGTAGATTCATTTCTTCTCTAGAATATAGCACTCCCAGGATGATGAGTGTTTTTTTTGAAGTGGTCTCTTTGGGTCTCCTCGAATGGGTTTTATTACTTAATTGATTTTCCAACCTAAGAACCTTAGCAATGGTTATTTCGCGGTTAATTTTTAACTTGATGTTGTTTGAAAATCGTTTGCGATGCTCAGATAGACAAATTTTCTGAATGCCTTAAATGTATACCATACCAGAGAAAGCACCAGTAAATACAAGATTTTTTCTTCTAACTCGGTCTAGGTTACCCGACATTCATGGCTCTGCTTCAAATGATGCTACTAAGTACTTTTCCTTATACTAATTTCGTCATCCACGTGTTTCAAACCGATGAACAGGTGGTGGTGATCTAGAAATCCACCAATCCAATTCCGAACAAAAAATTTTCGTAGATCTCAATCTACCTGGTCTCTCCATCAAAGATGAGGTCTACCATGGCTTCTGACTACCTCTGACCTATTATTTCTATAATAGCTGGGGCGTTATCATAATCATTTGGATACGAATTTTTCTGACTAGTTCTATCGATTTAAAATCCTTGCGTTTTCTCGACGATCTTGTGAAGCGTTAAAGACTGGATAGATGATTTCCTCAAAGCGTAGGATCAGTTTTGCTCGAAAGGCTAATACCATTTTCTTAAAAAAAATTTGTTAGAAAAGCTTTTGACCTGGTTTTTATTGCTTCGGACATTTTTAAATGGAATAACATTTTTAAAAAGGGAGTTGGGTCCGATTTGCCGATTTGAAAAAATCGATCGTTATAATGTCGACTTTCAAAAAGTCGATTGGTAAAAATACGGCCAGATCAAAATGTCGCTGCATGCATGTGAACATCATTCACTTTGCCACTGCCGATCAGAGTTGCGGCCCTACTACTATGATTTAAATCGACATTTTCATAGTCTGGTTTTAAACTGCTATTTTTTTTTTCTGTCGATCAATTTTCAGTCGACATTATTACAGTCGATGAAATTTGTATTTGTCCAGTCGACATTTTTTTTTTGTCGACCATTCGTACGTCTCCCTTATAAAAAGGGCATGCAGATAGGACTTTTTGAGATTTTATAAAGTAACGCTCGAGAATGGTGGCAGAAATATGAATAAGAAGTAATTACAGTTGCAGTCAGTGGCTAGGACTACTAGACACCGATGCTATCTTTAGATTGAATAGTATATTAGCTATTAGAAGTGCAGTTTTGAGGTGATAGAGGGCATGCTTCCACGAATAAATCCAAACCGTTTTCAGGGGTCAAACTGTTGAGCCACCCCCCGGCTGAAGCAATAGAATTAAGTCTCAAATTTGAACAATTATGACCCCAGTCAAGATCTAATCATCGTCGAAAAAAGAAATTAAGGTGTATTATTAATGACTCGAACGACTTTCATCCGTTCTTATGTTATGGATCATTATTTATCTAAGAATCTGAGTAATCATTTTTTTTTTTCATTAGTTTTAAGTAATGCAATAATTCTTTTTATTTGTTGCTCGATTAATTTTTTGTTTATGTTATTTATCTATGAAATTCCACTCTGCAACTTATACTTCACATGCACTATAATTATCTTTTTTTTCTTCCTCAACGCTCAAAAACTAACTGACAATACAACAAATTGACTACAATCATAATTATACCTGAGGGTAATGTTACACTAATTGCATTGTAGTCTCTGTCCCGTCATCGCCGGACACAAAAAGAAATCGTTCATTTTCCAACTGTCAGTAATCAATCATTAAAAATATGCTTAATGTTGAAGTAGGTAATTTGTTTCGTTGATTTTCTTTAGTCAATTTATGCGCCTGCATATCCATGTATGCATTTAGTACAGGCGCATTTTATAACAAATGTGCCCATGACACTTGCAATATTTCAGTTTCTGTCCAAACTTATGTCAAAAATAAAAAAAAATTCAACTCAAAATAAATGTCCACAATCGTGCCGACAAGGAACCTATCACCCCAAAACGCCTACAACATGACGCTAAGAATTTATTGCCTCCAGTGATATCATTTGAAAATGCAGAGGCGTAAAGGTGTTTGGTTACCAAATGTGGGACAGGATTTTGGTTCAATATGGAAATGTGGAAGAATGCATGGATCTGATAAAATAATGGGAAAACAAATGAATGGGCTATCGACTTTATTTCCGATACTTAATTTTATTACAAACATTTTTAATAAATGTAAGTTATGGGAAAGGGGGCACTATGAATCAATCTGGTTTATATTAAAGTTCATTGCATTGGCCATTGGCATTGGGTTCATTGATTATAAAAGGGCTTTTCAATAGGAGCGGGTAGATTTTGCAAGCCTGTGGTGGCCATGTTTTTTTTTTTTGTTAAATCTGTCAAATCTATTGTTTGATATTCAGTTACGGATGAAAAATTAGCTTGAAAAGCTAAATGCTCGACAGTACATCACAATGAAAAAACTGATTGGCCTTCGGAGTGTTTGGAAGATAACCCCAATTTTGACCGAAAAATTATCTAAGGCTTTGAATCGTATTATTGGGTGAATGGATGTATAAACAAGGTAAATTGCCGTATATGGGACGTTATCAACTTTTTCAAATGTTCATCGGGTAAAATGCATTATCAAAAAGTTATGGTTTGTGATTTTTTTTTACCAGTGGCGTCATTGGTCCGTCTTTTTCCGAAAACGACATTGGTGATTCGAGCGCTACAAAACGATGGAAACCTAAGTAATTCTAATGGCCCAAATATTTATATTTTATTTTATCAATTTCTTTAAAATAAAGGTTGTTTTTTTAGACGTGAGGTTTTCAATCTGGCAATACTTTTTTCGGAGTTGGTCTTTTTGACAGCTGTCACTTGATTTATGCTCAGTTTGGTTTGCCATTTCATAATGAATAGACTTACTCCTGAACAACGTTTGCAAATCGTGCAAATTTATTACCAAAATAAAGGTTCGGCTAGCGCTACGCATCGCACACTGCGTCAAATATTCGGTCGACATAATCGCCCAGGAATCTTTTAGAGCCAGTTGTGGCAACCACTTACCCGAAATCATTTTTAAAACATAATGGCAAACCCTTATATTTACAATAAAGCTAAATTAATCATTAAACATGAGCTGTTTTTTTTAAACCACACGTCTAAAAAAAACACCTTTTATATAGAAAACATGTGATTTCAGCAGCATAGCGCTACGTTACGTACAGCTGATGTAACGATTGACATTCTGCATAACGTATTTGAGGGTAAGCATATAAGTCACAATTGGCCACCAGTCATACGATTTTACCCCACTGGACTTTTTATGTGGGATATCTAGAATTCGCAGGCTTACGCGAATAAAGTATACGACCGAACGATGCTCTTAAAGTGAACCTAATGCGGGCCTTACACCACGCAATATTATTGCACAGTACTTGGTATTGCGCAGTAATATTGACCGTGTAAGGGCTTTATTGCGCAGTAATTTCGGTTTGCCCAATATATTGTGGAATGTTAAAAATTTTTAATATTTCTTGGACCTTCTTCAATATTTTGCGCAGCATACTGCGTCGTCAAAGGCAAACTGTAGGAAAGCAAGCAATAATGTTTTGCAATAATATTGCGTGGTGTAAGGCCCGCATAACACAGGAAATCGCTCAAATTCAGCTTGTTCCATGCGGAAGTAATTAAAAAATTGGACCAAAACTCGGATACGTGCAACCATAAGAAGTTTAGGCGGGCATTTGAAAGATGTCATATTCTTTTCATTATGGCATAATTGGGTCTTTTAAATAAAGAATACATTTTGTTATTAACTCACACAAGACTTTTTTTTATACCATTTCAACATATACCCGCCCTTATTGAAAACCCTAATGAAACTTGGAATATTTGAGATAGTATCTATTTCTGCATAACGCACTATCATCGTCTCATTTTTATTTTATACTTTTTTAAAGTAGAATCATATGATCATCATCAGGTTATAGTTTTAGTATTGCATATACGGTTCCTTATGAAATAGATGATCTAAGTGTCTGGTCTGGTTGGATAATTGAAAAAACAATATTTTTCGAAACTATATAGCCATGCTTTATTGAAAACAAAAATATAAACAATAGTGCCTTTGAAATGTTTGAAACAACAAACAAAATGAGATCTAAGATTTTACGACCCACAATAAACAATATAACCGTCGGAAAATAAAACAACTCGAAATAAATCACACACTTGATTTCTGTGAATTCCTTCAAATTATTCGAGCATTTCCGTCCGAAAATTTTCTTGTATTTGGATCGTGCCTTAAACGGGTTAAATCCCAAACTATCGAAACATCTCACCCGCACCTGATAGTCTTGTCTGAGAATTTTCCACGGAAAAATTAAACCATGCGGAAGGTCGGTCGGTCGGTCTGTTCATTGGCGTAATAAAATTTTTATGTTAACCAACATCACAATGTGAGTGTTTTTTGGGTTAAGATACTCGCACTTTATCCGTAAAGTTAGAGTGTTGCTTATTATAGGGGTCCCCTCTATTCTGAGATTTATGTTTGAAAAGATATAAGTGCACTGTGCACGAAGGCGCGGAAGCATACAATTCATAAAATTCAATTGCCAATAGCTCATCAAATCGTGGGTGTTCAATTGTTTTTATAAAATGAATGCTGGAAGGAGTTGTCAATTTGTCTGCACACACATAACCGGAACGAAAGGATATAAATCAACGAATATTAAAATTTTGGTTTTTCCAACTACTGCGTGTTTAACTGGCGCGGCGCGGTGGCATGGCGGGCGTTGTTAATTGTTGAAGGCTGTAGAGAATATTAAAAAGGGACCGAAATGGAGTATTTTATTTTTTTCATTTATTATCCAAGTCACGATTTATTGTTAGCTTTATTAGAAGCTAGAAATATAACATGAAACTAAAAGAAAACGCACATTTTTGAACCTATTGAATTGGGAAAAAATTAAGATGCCAATAAACCCATTAAAAATGAAAAACAAAAATAATATTTGCCTTTTTCCTGGAAGCCGACAAAACTAGGAGGCAGTTTAAGTTGATGAATTTATGAATACTCAGAATGAGTTCGATTTCTTTTTCACTTATAAATAATGAAAATAAATTGTTCGAAATTGAAACTATACAACCTTGGTGTAGTAAATCGATCAGTCGTAATTGTAATGTAATATAACGCTTGTAGCACGTACTAATGGGAGCGTTGATCAAAGTGGAGCTAACATCCATTAAATTAATTAAGTCAAATAAAGGAAGAGCGGAAGAAACAGCTGCGGCGAAGGCTTAAAGCGGCTATAGAGTGGTAATTGTATTTTATTTCGAAATTTATTATTAAAAATTTTCTTCTTTCATAAATTTCCAACTATGTAGTTTAATTGGTTAAAACATTTTGGAAATGGTCGTGTATCGTGAGAGAAGCATTGAATGAAGTAGGTACTAAAATTGAAATAATAATGTCATGATTCATGAAGTTTAAGTATCGAAACTTTTTCTATTTCATCTGGAAGAAAAACATTAAGTTAGATAAAATGCCAGCCTTTGTCACAAGAACTTAGTTTTATGCTCCACAATTTCTGGTATTAAAAAGCAAACATCAATGATTAGAAAATTCTTGCAAAAATGTTCTAATTGATTTCAGAGTTTTTTTGAAATGCCTCTTGAGAAAAAATTCAATATTGATTGGGCCACAAAAAGTTCCTACTTTGAAAATCTCATTGAAATAGGTCGTTAATAAATCGAGTTCTTTGCGACGTACATTTAACCTCGAACAATCTTTTCTAAGCAAATGATAGTCTTTTTCAACAAAATATACCTAGTAAGAACTCCAAAAATTGTATGAAAATCAAAAATCATTTTTTCGTTATGGAAGTTCCAGTTGTTGGTCTAAGACATAGCACCGACAATTCTAAGAAATTGTAAGACTACCAAAATAAACTGCAAACCTTAATTGCAATAAATTTTTCTAATATTTGACAGTGGTGTTGGGGCTTGAGTTTTTTGAAAACAAAAATTGAAGATGTTACCATCACACTTCAAAATCACTATTCAAAACCATTTTTAGAAAGTATTAAGTAAGCAATCAGATTTTTTTAGTGTGATGTTGATGTCGATTGATAAAAAAAAGATTCAAAATTCTCCCATCCAAACCGGATTTCTCGATGATTTATTGAATACTTTGAATCAACGCATACCTTTTTTTTTTTTGAAAATTTTGTTGAGATAAAACGATCAAGTGGTTTCGGAAAAAGTCTGATTTAAATAAATAGAAAAAAACCATTCAATGGGTGTAACCATAATAAGACTTTTTATGAAAAATTAATTTAAAGAAAAAACAGAGTGAAGTTTTCATTGCAATTCTTTCAGCCGTTTTCGAGAAAAATTAGGTTTTCCCTAGCGGTTGTATGGCAGCTAACCGTAAATTTCAAAATGTAATTTCAAAAATAGTCCTGCACAATGCAATGGTCTAAAAACGTTAAAAAAAAACAAGTCGTATCAGCTATCCGGTCAAGAGGTGTGAACAGACAAGATTTTTAAACCCACTTGCTTCGGCTCGTCTGTTGATAAGAGTATCACTTCCATTTTCGCAAACCCTTCACCATTTACGACTAGACTAATTTCATTGCGAAGGCAGTCAATTTACATTAGTAAATATTAGACTTTTATAATATAGGTGATAAGATCCTATTTGTGATATTCATGTCCTAATCGGTTTCTATATTCTATCCATCGTAAATTGGCAGTACAGGGAAGATAGGGATATTCGTCTCTCATTCGCACTCTTTTGTTTTTCGTAAGTTGCTATTCTAACAAAAGCCCTAACAGTGATTCCGTAGCAAACATTTCAAATTAGCAAAAGTCTAAACGAATAGTATGTAGGGTTACCGTTCTTTTTTTTTACTAGATTGAAAATGTATTTTAATTTGTTTTATTTATAGAAATTAAAACAAATTTTTCTTTTTCCACACCACCAAAGTAAAAAGAGCGTTTTTGAGAGGTAAACACATTTAAAAAATACAATATGCATAAAAACACTTAACTTCAACTATCACAATCATAATTTTTTTAAATTTAGTATGATGCAAAAATATTTTTAAAGCTTGCCCGTAAGACGTGTGCTGCCAATTTATGTTGGACAGAGTAAAATCAATTTTGTGCTATCCTTCTCAAGTCGTCTCGCCAAATAATAACCACGATTGATACCGAGGATTCTTCTTACACATTGTGTATCATGTTATACCTCTCTTGTCTTATCCTGTATCATACAATAAAGTCAAATGCAAAAGAACTGATATTAAAATGTATCTTCGTTGAAAGGTATTTTTCCGTTGTGGAGTTCAGAAACGTATGCATATGTTTCAATTTACGTAATTTTACTTGAAACTTACTTTTAATGTTGTAAAATAACATTATGATATTTATTTACTAAATACAAATAACATCAAGCACACCTCTTTTCTTCACAAAGATCTTTAAACCTTTTCACACATCTTTTTCAGAACAGAAATTAACACATAACCTATAATATTTTTGATAATTTGACATACCCAAAAGAATACGTCCAAATTCGGGTTATCAAAAGGAAAGATTCTCAGACATTATCTAATTGATGCACTCATTGCGTGGTGTGCATTTCAGATAAGACCACGTTTATAGAGAACGTGACTTATGGTATGGACAAACAGGTGAACAAAGGATTGTATCAACAGTAAAAAAAAAAAAAAAACTTCAAAGAATCTTTTTTTTTGTTTAAACAAATTTTTGTTGGTCTATTCTGCTCACGCCCTTTTAAATTTATTTTTTTGAATTTATTCAACAAACATACTTATGGAAACATATTGACACATCGTGCGACCGTGAGGAAGTATAGCTATTCCTTTTTTTCGGTTGTGTACAAAACCCTAGGGATTTGGAACGCAACAGTCCAAGTCATCGCATCATGCATCTATCATCGCATTTTACGATTCAAAACAAAGTTTTATTGGGGGAGAAGATTTTCTGTATAAATTCATTTTCGGATGGATTTATAGTGAAGAACCCCGGCGCGTTATCATTTAGATAGATTGTGGATCATTTAATTAAAGCCAAATGCTTTTACATAGATGGTATGGGTCTGGTACACATTATAATATTTTTGATAGGGTGAAAGATGTTTTTTTTTTTTGTGATGTGATGTGGTGTGGTGTTCAAATCAAATTGTCGAGACCGTATTTATATGCTTATAGCGAGGCGAGAAGGTTTAAATGGAATAGAAGTGCGCTTTGTATCTATACTATTTCGTATATTGAGGTCATCTCATCATCAAATTGTACGTGACAATTGACAAGAGAGCTGCTATAGCCTAGAGTTGTTTGAATTGGATATATAAATTGTGTGTTGATTGTTGTCTCCTCTCTAGGATAGATGAGGGTGGATAAGAGCTATCGAATCAATTTGTAGCTTAATAATATGTTTGTATTGGATGTTGCGGTATATCCATTGAATTGCATGCATACTGGAATTCTCTTTTATAGAATTGTTCACTTGTGTTCATATATGAAATAAATGATCTACTTGATATGGAAAAATAGGACATTTTAAGTCTATTGTAAGCAATTGTCTTTTTGCTAATTGAGAGTCAAAACAATAATTCGAAAAAGGATGTGACGAGATAACTTTGATGAAATGATTAAAATAAAGTATACCAAATTCTAATGTTAAGAAGGAATCTTGCACGACAGTTTTAATTGGGACACAAGATTCGTTTATCAGACAGGTGTGGAAGGTTGATTTAAAATGTTCAATTTTCGTTTTGGCATTCGTAATTCTAATACTAACTGCTGATGCTGAAACACTAACTAGTTTACGTTGGTAGTCTCTTGCAAGAGTATCATGTCCAAATTCATTTTGACACAAGTTAATTTTCGAAATTCCCATTCTTTTCGAATGAGAATATTCGTACTAAATTTAACAACAAGCCAATGAACTAGGTCCAACAACCAAAATTGGTGGGAAATAGTTCATATTGGGTCATTTGGGAGCTAATTTGAAAGACTGTTCAGTGATTTAGTAACTTTTTTTTGGGGAGCTATTTTAGGTGTATGTTAGAGTCAACAATAAGGTTTGACGAACATTTTCGAATAATTACGCAAAATGAAGAAGGCCATCAAAAATCTTTCATTAAACAAACGTCAATTTTGGACGGCCTATTTTCTGGAAATGCGTTTTCATGGTCATAAACAGAAATGATTTTGTATGGAAAAGATACCAGCTTCTATCTGGCCTTTCACAATAGCTTGAGCTAGGACCACTGCTTAAGGGCCACATGTGCACTATCAAAACATGGTTAGGAAATAGTTTCACAAAAATATGAAGGTATTACACATTTTCTTATGAATTCAATTGTTTTAATTCTTTTTCAAAAATGTGTAACTGTAGAATAAATAGAAGTGGTCCAGTGTGACTTTCCTACGGTATTCCACATGAAACATTAATTATTTTAAAAATGACAAACTGTGCACGGGTTTTCCAATATGAGTTTTTACAATCATATCTCATTAACTTTATTAGTGTGACATAAAATGGTAAAAGCTTCTTTTTGCCGAAAAAACGTCTTCACCGGAAATTTTACCGGGCGTTTTCAGATATGCTCCGGTTTCGAGGTGCACTTCTAACCAGGTAATTTTACCATCTTAGGGGTTGTGTGAAAGCTTACTTAAACCCATTTAAATGCTTCTATACAACTTACTTTGTATATTCTTATCAGCCTATAGACAGAACTTCTTTCAACAGTTTGAGTAAACGACATTTTCCTTCACCTGAAGTAAACTTTAAATTCCATCGGTGGTGATAACACCGGTGATAAGCCCCTAATTTGTATTTACTTCCAAGTTCGTGAGCAATGTTCTCAGAGTTCTTGTTCATAGTTTACTGAGTTTTGCATGAAATTACTGTTTATCATCGTGATTATTAATTATGGGAAAAGTAGGTGTTCCATTTTGTAATAGAGTTTAAATGTCGACGCTTTTCTTTCACGGTTTGTTTAATCACAAGAAAAAAAAGTCACAACAATAAAACTTAATTACTTTTATAATAAGCCGCTTTGTACCTTATCAGGGGGTCATTTTGTAGAACCAAATGTTCTTATCAATTTTCAGACCAGAAAGGGTAATCTTTTTAATTTTTTATATTTTCGAAAAACCAAATAGTCTGGAAGCATTTATAATGAGTTGTGAGTGTGACAACTTGCGTGATGTTATTTTCACCCGAGAACATTAATTTTAGCTTTTATTTTTTAAATTATGACGAACTATTTTCAAGTGTGAACTATGGCTTCAAAGTAATCATCTTGGTTTCGAGTTTCGACATAAAGTTCGGAAAAATTCAAACAAAATTTCGAATTCTATTTTGTTTATAAAGGCGGCATGCTTTTGTTTCTTATTACTTATAGTAAAGTTTAAAAAGTTGAAAACGGCTTACGCAACATTTATTGCATTAAAGAAAATATTTTAAAGTTTAACTGCAACTTAATTTATTAACACGATAAGCTGGGAATGCGAGTAAGAAATAGGGGTTTTCCTAGCGTAAGATTAGTTCGATTTTTCGATCTTAAGTTGTTTGGAAAATTATTGCAAATTAGTGAGCTGATCGTGCTTACCCCAGTCATGTCTAAATATTCTACAGGCTGACGTTTGAAAGAAATATTGAAGATTGAATATGAGTGAATAGGTATTTAGCATTGGAAGTGCGCTAAGCCTTGAATGGATGATGACGCTTCGGGACAGTGTTTTGATCCTTTTCATCGTTGAAAAGTTTCTTTCAACGCTAGCCGCTGTAACAGAAATTGTAGCCGTAATTTAAAGCAGGTAACTTATACTCCTGAAGTAGTAGACCATCTAAACATCCGCATGATAAGTTTTCGCTGTTAGAGTATGTGCACTCCGCTTTAATAGCTAACAATATAGCTTTCCATTTCATTTACTCCAATAACTGCTGCAAAATCTAAAAGTAGAACTTGAAACGATGTAAGAACGTCCTCGTCTCATAAATCTGCCAACAAGATTTTGGTTTAGAGAATCTAAACCAGGGAAACTCTAAAATATTCTTCAGGACTTGATGTTTCTGGACTGAGCGAGTTTTTAATTTGAAATAAAATTCTCACAAAATTGTGATGCGGAAGCGGATTGATAAGAGTTTCTGAAAAAATTTCCGGCATTTTCCCTTATGATTTCAAGAATATTGTTTGTGTGATTTCAAAGACAATTTCGAATCGAAAGTGTTGACATGTGGCAATAGACAAAGTCAGATTCAAGCGATGATTTCAACAGTGAACATAAGATCAAGCATTTGGATACTGCTGAAGATTTATTTTCCTGTGGTGTGCTCCAGTGTGAACCTTTTTAGTAAACTTCTCGCTAAGTGCCTCATCTGCTGATAAGAATATGGTATAGGGTTATATAATTATACCTCTTTGTGAAAATAGTTGTGTCTTTAAGAGAATTCTGATCCTAGCCATTCAATTTCGGAGCAGTGTGTAACATTTATCAGAATTAACTTTCTGGAAAAACATTTCTTCTGGAAAAACATTTAAAAAGTTGTATACCTAGTTCACTTTGACAAAATCGTTTTTAGAAAATGCAATTCAGTCCTAAAGATGATGTACAGATATGGGAAGTCATCGTTATTATGTCCAGCATTCCACCTCACTGTGATATCATATGTTCAAGCATACATTTCAAGACTACATGAGCTTATGAAATATTGATTTGGCAGCCAACTTTTTCAAAATTTCCATATGATACATTCGAAAACTTATTTTTGTCCTAATTAATCATACCATAAGGTAAAACATGATTCAAAAACTTCAAAAAATGTGTTTTAGAATAAATACTTTGGAAATAAGATCGTTTTAAAAATTTGCAATTAATGTTAATGGAATGCCAAAATTTGACTCATTTCAAAGAAATTTTTTTAAACATTATCCGTCACTGAAATACTCATTTTTGTGCCAAGCGTCATTGTGAAAAATTTAAAAAATTTCTTGCAATTACTCTTTATCTTATGCTCAAAAACTAAAAATTGGTTTTAATAATTTGATACCGCGTTAGTATTAAATTAAGTAAAGTAAGGAATTCGCGCGAATTCTGAAGTTTAAGTTTTGGTTGCCCCTATGACGCTTTACTTAATCGCCATGGCCCAATGTCGCTTTTGACGCTTGAAACAATGTTACGGCACCCTTTCACTCTGTGCCTTTTGAAAAAAATAAGTATAAAAATTCCAACAGCTGATTTTAACAATTTCAAAAATTCACAGTCGTGCAAAATGTTAAGAAATGTTGAATATGCTGCCAATCGTTCTTAAATACCGTGACCCTAATTTTCATAAGACTTTGTTGCTCTTACCTGGGTTCCAAAAGCTTTACTTGGCTGACATTTGTCACTTAAATGTGGGTTTTCAAATAATTTCCCTTGTACTACTTTCACTTTCCTGTTACAAAAAAAAAAAAAACTGTGCTACCGTCAAGCACAAATAATGCAAAAGCTTTTCTACTTACCGTTAAAAAAAAAAACCAACAATTTCAATACGGTCATTAACTATGAGACTAAGACTACGACAAAGACTACCTGTTAGCCTGGTTTAATTATCTCAGCTCATTGCTCTTCAATGACGTCCGGACGGCCTTCAAAGACAAATTCCAAAAAGAATCAATAAGAAATGCAGTGGCGTGGCAGTGGGCCGTCTGCGGCACTCACTCATCTATTCTCTCCCGCCCACGATAACCATGACACATTACAATAAACAATACAAAAAATTATTATGCAAACAAAAAATAAAACAAAATAAAATGGCATTCGGGCCGCAATGTTGTTGGAAATTTCAATTTGTCAGCTCCTCTGTTGCAGTGCTCGGAGACACTTTTCAGGAAATTCCCATTAATTTAATGAAAATTTCCATTTTCCATTGTTTGAACTTTTGAGGAGTGCAAGTTATTAATTTTTGAAAAGTCGACAGAACTTTTTGCCGTTATGTCGGTGTTGCAGTATATGGAGGCGTTAGGCAATAGCGCCCAAGGAAATATAAAAAAATGTTTTTGGGCGATGAGAACCAAACATTTTTACTTAAAACAGCGATTAGAAATAACACCTAAAATTTTGGAAATATCGCCAAACTATAACAGAAACAATTTCAGTAAAAAAAAAATTTGGGCGATATTGCCATTTATTTATAGAATTTTGGGTGTTAAGCCAAATTTGTTGGGTCTTATTTCCGACACCGGTGTTTTACAAATTGTGCCATTATCTGCTTGAATGAGACAATTATTACAATATTTCAAGACAAATGGTAAGTCATTTACAAATCAAATAAAAAGAAGCGGACCTAAATGCCTGAGTTGTGGTATTCCTTGATTAAAAGCAACCGTTTAACAACACATAAATGATTGGTTTAGTATGAGATTGAAGTCTCTGTATCTCAGTAGAACATTTTCGGTGAAACCAAAATTGTCAGAATTTTCTAGGAAGATATACAAATTCGATAGTTTGTCAAATGCTGTACTAAAATCTTCAAGGAAACAGTCAACTTCTTTTTTTTTAATGAATCATTGCAATCTTCGTCTAACGTCATACAGTTACTGTGGAATGACCTTTTGTAAAGCCAAGTTAATTCGATAAAATTGCTGAATGATATAGTTCGTAGTATCACAGTTAAGTTATCACAGGTTATTATAACAGTTGATCCAGAGTCTTTCCATGTTAATTAGTAACATCGTTAAATTGGCGTAGTCCAAGAGAGGTTTCATCATCAACCGTAACGTCAGTTCAAACCAGAACCCATGCAAAACACTTTGTTGAATACGCGTTGTCCCGAGTCTCGAAACTCAATTGGGAATGACAATAAACGCGTTGCTGTCAGCTGCCAACAATAATCTAGAATAAACTGTTTTGATTATGAAAATTCCCACAAAATCAGTTTTTTTTTTTTGTAAATTTTGTATTATGTCATATAATTCCCATGAAGTATAGTACGATCCCCTAACACTACTCCACCGTTGTTCTAAAGTGCAACTGAACGAACTGTTCTATGGGGATAAAAAAGCTGCCACAACCACTTGCTAGCGATGACCTTGAGCTTTCTTCGACTTACTTTAATTTTGTTTGTATGTGACGTTGCCACAACCGCAAATAACCGGGCCACCACCCACTTGGAATGTCTGTTGATTATTCTAGGCTTTCTTGTTTTTTTTTTTTTACTACTTAAAAAGTCATTACATGAATGGAACACCATTAGCATTGTGGTTCATTGAAAAGGAAGGTGCTGGAAACGACGACGCAAATGCACCAAGGAGCTAATGAAGTGAACTAAAAGTGAGTGCGAACAGAGTGTTATGAAGATGTTCATCGATCAAAAACAATTATTGTAAGGTGGAAAGACATACGGAATGTGGTTCGGGAAATGATATGATGACCTTCAGCTGGAGTTCCTGAAACTCGATCGCTTGAATAGATTCTTGTTTCTAGATAAAAACAATCATAAACGACTTGCCTCAATTGAGTGCAAGCGTTGTGCAGTTTGAAATAAAATGCACGACTGGGTCGCACGAACTTGCTCTAATGAGTGACAGTGGTTTATGGGCTTGAGATTTTGATAAAAATAAAATTTTCAAAATTCTTAAATAAATACTTAAACTAATTTGAGCTGAAAAAAAAGTACGCCATTTTATTTCTTGGATAAATTTGAATTTATGAGAATAAATTTAGAAAAATCTGTGGAGCGGTTTTTGAGAAAAAAAGTTTTTTTTGAAAAACTTTTTGAAAAAAAATTTCAAAAAAAATTCAAAAACGCCAGTTCATAGGTATTCAGCAAATACATTTATTTAAAATTTTTAAAAAAAAATTTAATAAGCAGTTTTCAAAATATTAATTTTTTAAATTTTTTTTTTAAAAAATGCTTTTAAAAATACAAAAAAATATTTTTCAAAAATATTGGTATGCAATACAAATTGAGCTACCTACAGCTATATGTGTGTGGAATTTCGAAAGAATCGGTTGAGTCGTTTTCGAGATAGTCGAAAGCAAAAAAAACGGTCCTATGGAAAGTACCGTTCTTAGCCATTTTTTAAACTTTTTTTTTCAGCCATATGATTGGTCGTACCTAAAAAGCAACACTGATTTTTTTAATTAAAAATCGTTAGAGCCGTTTTTGAGAAAAATAAGCTTTAACGTAACGGTTGTATGGCAGGTACCGTTATTTTTTGAGCTAAAAAAAAAATTTCAATTTCCTTTCTGTACAATACCTAAAAAAGTCTATATACCAAGTTTGAAGCAATTCGGCCCACCCGTTTGGGCTGTAGGTCTACATACAGACAGACAGACAGACAGACAGACAGACATACAGACGGACAGAATTTTTAGACCATCTTTTTTCGTCTTCGCTATCATCGTAATGTCATGTTTGATTGTTATCTCAAAACTTTTTTTTTCGACGAATGCATAACTTGCCTTATAGTACCTATAATCGCAAGTAAAAATGAGTCTGCTCAGCTTTGCAAACAACGTACTTCCAACGTGTGTAGCGGGTATTAAAAAATTATACTTAATTTGTTAATTAAGCGTTTCGGGTTGACTGGCTCTTAAAGATATCAATCAAATAGCTTACTAAATTTAAAATTTTTTTCACAGAACACGCATATTGTGACTTTGAAAAGTACAAAAGATCATAAAAAGATCGCGTGAAAGGAAAATCACGTTGCATCACATCACGAGTTTTTGATAAAATATCAACTATTCATTTTTTTGTTAAATCAAGCTCGAAAATAAATAATTACTCAAGTACAATGCATAACGTGATTCATTTCATAATATCAAAGATCTGAACTTTCTATTATTTAATTATCTGATATAAAAAAGACTCGTATATATGAGTTGCACGGTGCGTTTTGTTTTTTCTGTTAGGCTTTAGTTTTCTTAATCTCGATTTTGTCAACAAATTAAAACAAAAAAAGTGTCAAACTAAAAAAAAGGGAGATTAGTTCAGTTGTGTAAATTAGCAATAAAAATGATAAAGAAACAAGATTATCGTTCACGCTTGATTAAATTTTTAAATGTTATTTTTTCAAGTGAATCGAGTAAAGTTCGGAGAGATAGCTTTGCATTTAGACCGAAAAAGGCCAGTATAATATGGAATTGATATAGTTTACTTATGTGTCAGATGCGAGGACTGAAAAATGTAAATTTACACAGCTTTCTAATTGATCAACATCATATCTATTGCCATTGCCACATTATAGAAGAGCAGGTCTTGGATGCCACAAAGAAACCCCCAACATTAAATTTGTTCAAATATTGTAAAATACACACTTTGGTATTGGAATTGTAGGTAGCTATGTTAACATTTGCAAACATGGATCGTTAAACATTTAAAGAGGTTTTTTTTAGAATCTAGCATTATTTCGGCGTGCATCGTTGCTTTTTAGAAAATAAATATTAACATTATTTTTCCAAACTCCAGTATCAACATTTTGACAGGAGAAGTCACTTCCAAAGCTATCATGGTCTCTGGTTGATATGAGAATACGTTATGCTTTTTTCTGTCGATAAATTTAGGTAGATGAAAGAAATGGACTGTCAGTTTTTTTTTGTTTCATATAGAAAATCCTTTCTGAACTCAAATAATTTTTCGACTTCCAAAATGTTCAAACGGTTCACAAATTTGACTTGAACTTAACTTAGGGATGAGAAGAGGCATACCACAATCATATTAGTTTGAAATGTATGAAAGTTTTCTTCCAGTAGAATATTGTTTTATTGGACTTTTCAATATTTCACTACAAAAAACTTCTTTTAAATTATTGCAATATGAATTTAATGCAAAAGTAACTATACCTTCCCAAAACAAAACTTTTTCAAATTTACAAATTGTTCATGATTTAAAGTAAAAAATAAAATAAAAAACTGGTGACCCACGTCGGGCGCCAATTAATTTTTCTTTTTATTTAATGTGTATACTTGTTAGTTCTTTGATTTTTTTTTTTTCAAAAAGTTAAAAATGAGTTTTTGTTCTTATAAATTAAAATGTATTTAATGAATAAATTGGTTTTCGTCATAGTAAGATCGATCTGTACCGGGATCAACAACAACAGGTATTTTGTGGGACAGGAGATGATAGATTAGGTCACTCAGATCTACTTTTTATTAAATTATTTGTCACTCGATGGTGGAACAGACCTAGACGTCAACAACAGAATAAATGAATATTGTAGTGCAATCTTTACTCTAATTCCAGAAATGTTTTACTCCGTACCAGATTGAAACATTATGAGTTCAAGCTGCTATATGCCTGTTACACGTGGAAATGCTTTGTCAACATCTTAATTAAATTACAGAGTTTTGTGAACCGTTGCGTTCGTTAATTCCTAAAGATCAGGTGGTCATAAACCATATCCAACAACTAACTGTAGCTATGAACTGGACAAACAAAACTGAATGTGACGTCTTACATAGATAAAGTTCCGATGGGTTAGGCATACACTGAGAAAGACCAATGACACAATATTCAACAGTCTTTTCAATGCAATCCTCAAGATGAAATGCGCGTCAGAAGACAAAAAACAAAACCTTGAGGTTAACTGTTTTGGAGGAAGCTGATTCCAAAAATGTGCAGTCGTAGGCACTGGATCTGGTTGACAACGGAGTTAAACTTTTGCTGTCTGCAGCAGTTTCCTGAAACCTAAAGGGAAAAGTATTGGGGTCTAAAAAGCCTAAACGGAAAGAGCGATTAGGATAAGATTTTTTGTTTTGCAGAAACCTACCGATGCGTTTTATATAGAACTAGGTCCACTGGTAATATGATGGTATATCTCACCGAACAGTGGAACCAATCTTTACATCGTTTTGGAGAAAGTAAGATTATTGCAGTCGATATTTCAAAAGCATTTGATAGAGCCTGGCACCAGGCTCTCTTATCGAAAATGCGTGCCTTTGGCATCGATGAACCCCTTCTTCGATGGATTAGAAATTACCTTTTGGACCGTTCAATTCGCGTTGTTTTGGATGGTTTTCAGTCTGCTACCCACAAAATAAATGCTGGTGTGCCCCAAGGCTCCATTCTGTCTCCAACACTCTTTCTAATCTTCATTAATGATCTCTTGTCTAATACTTCTAATCCACTAAATTGTTTTGCTGACGACAGTACTCTCAGCTTCTCATATATTCGTTTCCAGATTCACGTCCATGTTCTTCGGACGTGGAAATGCAACGGCAGCGTATGATAAGCTCATTAAATTCAGATCTTAACAGCATTTTACAATGGGGAATTACCAACCGTGTGGAATTTAATGCTTCAAAAACTCAATGTTGTCTTCTGTCGTTAAAGCACAACCTGCCCCCTATGCCATTATCCATGAGTGACACTTACATTGAGGAAACCGAACAGCTTTGCGTTCTAGGTATGTGTATTACAAACTACCTTTTGTGGAACGATCACATATATTTGACGTCGCTAAAAATGCCGCAAAATGCTTAGGTTTCCTAAATCGATGTTAGAAATATTTTTCCCCGTCTGATCTGGCTACAATCTACAAGGTATACATTCGCCCGAAGCTTGAGTATAATTCTCATATCTGGGCAGGTGCTCCTGTCACTCACTTGCGTCTCCTGGATAGGATCCAAAGAAGGGCCTTAAAACTGATAAGAGAAAGAACCATTACCGAAACATCGCCATAATGTTTCTTGTCTAACCTTGTTTTATCGCTACTTCTACAAACAGTGCTCCAGCGAAATAGCCAGATGCATTCCTCCCCTTAAACAATTTCCCCGTAACACTCGCATCGCTAGGAATGCCCATCAATTTACCCTCGAGCCTAACTTCGGACGTACTGTCAAGTATGGATACTCTTTTTTTACCCGCACTACAAGAATGTTGAATATGGAATGCTTTACCCGGCTCAATTTTTCCTTCCCATTGTATTCAAAACCAATGTGTATCGATATCTCCTTTTATCGCCTATCCTTCTTTCCTAACCGCTCGCACTGTGTTAATTCATGTTAAGGGTATTAATAACCCCTTGAGTGCGCGTAAATTATAAAAAAAAAAAAAACAGCTATTAAAGAAAATCTTACTATTTCATGAACAGTTCCTATGATTTTGATGAAAACAATTAATTTCGTATATCAACATTTTTTTCTGAACTTTTTGAAAAAGAAAAAAACGTTTTTAAGAACCTTTTTTGTTTCATTTAAATATATGAAACTGTCAGAAAAATAAAACTTCATATTTTGAAACAGAGGTTTTAAGATAATTTAGACAATTTTATTTCTGTATTTTTTTTTCTTAAATTATTTTTCCCAACTGTCAGGTATGAGTCAAGTTAATGCGACTGAGTATCATACCTTATTTTACTATTAATGTTATTTCGATGTAAGGCTGTAAAGGCATTTTTAAAGTTTTCCCGGAATGCGTTTGAAACTTGATAGGTACCATATTTGTATGATTCACTTTGAAATGTTATATTTTTGGCGCCATTGATGACTAGTTTTGTATAAATTCCAACAATTAAGGTTTGGAATTTAATTAATTTGTTGATAAAATTTTTCTAGGAAACATCAGGTGATTTCTTCTAAGAACGATTCTATGGATACAACAAAATAAGTTTTGTCGCCAAACTAGCCTTTGTTGACAAAATATTATAAAAAAGCCTCTGCAGTAGCGTTTTATATTATGATAAATAATATTTTGCATCCGATAAAGCAACTGGGTATATCTAAATAAGTGTTTACATCAAAAAGCTATTATATTTTGTGGATACATTTTACAAACTGAACACACAGTGCACAAAAGCTTGTAAATTGAATAGAGTCATTATAGTGTTTTTCACTGATAAAAGTTATATAAAATTGTTTGTTGTAGATATTGCCAATCAACACTAATGATAGTTGAATATTATAAAAAAAATCTTGGATACAGTCTCTATAGAGTTGCAAGTGCAATTTTATAATTAAGATAGCTTATACAAGTTTTAAAATATACTTTTCTCATCGTAAAAACTCAAGTCTAGTTAAGGCTTAGTACAAAACTGTAGAAAAAGAGGGAGCGTATCGGAATCCCGCTTTTTAAAATCCCGCTTTTCAAAAATCCCGAAAAAAAAGTATTAAAATCCCGTCTGCTAAAATACTGCTTTTTTATAATCCCGTCTTCTAAAATCCCGCTTGTTCAAAATCCCGATCTATTATAATCCCGCTTTTTAAAATCCCGACAAATCCCGCTAATCCCGTTTTTTTATAAAAGAAGCTAATCTATACTATTATATAAAGACGTAACTAGAAAAATGTTTGGCCCACATGATCTCGAAAAGTACTTCGCCGATTTACTTGAAACAAATTTTATAATATTCTTTATTTTCCGAAGAATGTTTAGGGCTAATTTATATTTGTTTAATTTGTTTGGTAAGTAAAGATATTTAATTTTTTCTTATTTTTTGTCAATTTTTTGTACAGATAATATGCTCATGATCAAAATGAAATCCATGGCAACGGCTGGAATACAAAAAAATAAATAGGTAATAAATTGGAAATAATATCCAAGGAAAATTCAGACGTAAATAAAACAAAATAAAAAAAACATAAGCGAGAGCTACAGTACGTTTGCAACGAACTGTTGGATACCCTATTCCCCACATTTTTGTATATGTATATGCATATGTGTTCGCCTCCTTCGCAGCCAGCCGCTGTTCCAGTATCGGAAACAAAATTCTTCTTTAGCAGGCAGGGAAAAATTCAATAAAATAAAATTTGTTTGGCCGATGTACAATAACTGCTGTCACAGCTGTCAGCTGAGACATTTTATTGCCAGGGTAATCACTATATGAGCTCATCATTCAGTTTTAAGCTTGCAGATCAATTTGAACAAAACAAGACAAAAACTAAAATTTTTAGAAATTAGATTTTGATAGGAAATAGTGATTATGTGTGTCCTATTATACCTGGAGCAACAAAAAATTTAATCGTCGTAAGCGCGGACAATTGGTTCCAGTGCATCCAGGAATCAGAAGAGACGATACTCTAGGTCGAGTATATACAATCCACCCCAATTCCGGTGAATGCTTTTTTTACGAATTCTTCTTCACAATGTTCCTGGACCAGTTTCTTTCGAAATGTTAAGAACAGTCAACGGTAAAATAGAACAAACATACCAAGCAGCGTGCAAAAACTTGGGACTTCTTGAAGATGATGAACACTGGAAACAAACTTTAGTTGATGCCTCCGCAACACAGTCACCATCACAAATAAGAGATTTGTTTGCGATATTGATAATGTTCTGTCAGCCAACTGAACCTAAAAGCTTATGGGACCATTTTAAAGAAAGTATGTGTGAAGATATATTACATCAAGCACGTTCTGAGCAAAGAAACAACGACCTACAATTCTTAAATTACATCTTCAACCAAGGTTTAGTTTTGATAGAAGATAATGTTTTAGTGGTGACTGATAAGCGAATTCATAATTTTGGCCTTCCAGAACCAACAAGGATTAATCAAATGGATTTTCAACACCAACACACAAGAGAAATCCAATACGAAAAACAAAGTTTATGCCAGTACGTGCGGGAAAATTTAACAAAACTTAATTCCTATCAAAAAACGGCTTTTAACCAAAAAGGGTAAAATTGTGCTTGCCGTTGCTTCTTCTGGAATCGCAGCAACCTTGCTTTATGGAGGCAGAACTGCTCACTTCACTTTTAAACTTCCAATAAACATTATTGCATACCAAGAAGCAACGTGCTCTATTTCAAAAAATAGTGCCATAGCCAAAGTATTCCAAGAAGCGGTCCTTATTATTTGGGATGAGTGCACGATGAGTAATCAAGCTCACATTGAGGCTGTAAATAGAGTTTTAAAAGATTTGAAATCTTCGTCAAAGCTTATGGGTGGAGCCACAATGGTTTTCTCTGGGGATTTTAGACAAATAATGCCAGTGATTCCCAAAGGAACTCGAGCAGATGTCATCAAATCTTGCCTTAAATCATCTTCTATTTGGCGATATGCCCAAAAACTTCAACTCAAAATTAATATGAGAGTACAGATTGAAAATAATAGTGACAATTCCCAATTCGCATCACTACTTCTCAGAATACGCAATGGAAAATATATTTCATCACATTCTAACATAATTGAATTAAACGAAAGTTTTGGACAAATTGTTCATAGCGTACAACAACTTATTAAGTGCGTGTATGGAGACTTGAACGCCTTAGAATCTAGACCATTTCAATCAACTAAATCGTGCTTATGAATTTAAGAACAGAGTTACATAAATATAAAGCCATTGATAGTGTTATAAATGATAATGACAGTGTGCACTACCCTCAGGAATTTTTAAATTCACTCAGCCCAGCGGGTCTGCCGCCGTGTCAGCTTAACTTAAAAATTGGTACACCAATAATTCTGATAAGAAATCTAAGTCCTCCAAACCTATGCAACGGAACACGACTCCAAATCAAAGAACTTTCCAAAAATATAATAAAGGTTCAAATTCTAACTGGACCAGCAGTAGGACAATATGCTCTTATTCCAAGGATACCAATGATACCAACAGATCTTCCTTTTCAATTCAGACGGGTACAATTTCCAATCAAACCATGCTTTTGCATGACAATTAACAAGGCTCAGGGTCAATCATTTAAATTTATTGGGGTTGACCTAAGGGAAAATGTTTTTTCCCATGTTTTTTCCCATGGTCAGCTTTATGTTGCACTTTCAAGAGTTGGCTCAAAAAATAATCACTATTTACTTCTTACTGAAAATAATAAAACTGCAAACATTGTTTATCCAGTGACTTTGAAATAAAAAATTATAAAAAACAACAAAGTCTATTTTTGTATGTTTCCATTAAAGATAACTTTCCGAAGCAACGCGAGCACGGGTCTGCTAGTATGTTATAAAGTCACGCGCAGTAAAAAAAAATAATGGGAAATAGAACATAATATGAGTATAACAGGTTTTTTGCGTCGCATTGCTTATAATATACAAAACTAATAAAATAAAAAAATTTGTTAATGGTTTAAAGTTTTTTTTTTCCCCTTTTGAATAATATCGTATAGCATTACTTTATACTTTTTTCTTGTAATTTATTGAAGATTGTCATATTCATTGTTAAAATAAAATGCGTTTAAAAAAATCACTCATTGCTTAATTTATTTTAATTTTCTTATTATCCCGCTTTTGCAATCAAAAGTCGTTGTTTTATTTTAAAAAATCGCGCGATTTTTTTAAAATAAAACAACTACTTTTGATTGCAAAAGCGGGATAGTAAGAAACGGGATAGTAAAAAAAACATGTGTGGTTTTATGAAACCACCGTAAAAGTGAAACTAACGAGCGCCTTTCACTTTATCCCTACTCCGCGGCCGACCGTCACGCGACATGCAACACACAGACGAAAAAGTTTGAGACGATGTAATAAAAGTTTCACTTTAAAAACGGTGTTATAAGAGACGGGATTTTAAAAAGCGGGATTTTAAAAAAGCGGGATTTCAAGATCGGGATTTTAAGAAACGGGATTATAAAAAGCGGGATATCGAACCCAACCCAGAAAAAGATATTTACTTGATTTATGATTGTATTCCAATAAAGATATACGAATATCATCGTTTAGATAGCAAATACAAATTTTGCACAAGAATTCGAGTTTATCTGATAGATAAAGGCAACATAATCTAAGGTAAGTCCCCAAAAAACCTAGCCTTCAAGATTTAATGAATCATGTTTTATTTCGATTTTGTTGGAATGTTCTGAGGAAGTTTTCAGCAATCACCCTGAAATACTATCAATGACAGCCCTACCTGAAACAATGCCAAACACTTTTCAAGATACAACAAAATATCCCAATAAAAGCTGTGCAAATAATTTAATTGAAAGCTTCAAAGTGACATATTATGTATAGGTAGGTATGTATATGATTGTATCACTGACGCAAACGCACTTGCTAACAGAGTTAGATCAATTAATCAACGCTGACATTGTGACTCACAAGTTCAAATAGATTTGTAGCGAAAGATACTCGACACTCGAATGTAGAGTCGAGTGTCAAAAAAAAAAAAAAAAGTAGAAGAAAAACAATGAATTAAAGACGCGCCTGATGCGATGCGATGCGCAACGTCTGTCGTTTACAAATTCCACTGACGCCACAAAGTGGCGTAGAAGAAGCATCCGTATTTATGAGGCGCGTCTCTGTCTTCTATACAATGAGTAACAATAAGTCTACAAAAAATGTAGAAAGCGTTTTTTTTTGTAATTTTCTTATCTTTTCCCCATTACTTGCTATCGAAAGTATTTTTTTGTATTTTCAAACTTGACTTTGGGTTGGGTGTATCTGAATCTCAATATCCATGTGAGATTGAGCCAAGCTCTGTTGTGATGATTTTTTTTACGATGTCGGCGTCGTAGTATCGTGGAGAGAATAGTAATTTTAATTTATTTTATGGAAAGTTGATTACCTGTGTTCATTTTTTTTTCCGCAAATGTGGATCCAAAGGTATGCCAATGAGATCATTAGTTTAAATCAAAGCTGCAAATGCGATTCTGTTAATGATTCTTCCAGGGGTTTTCGCTTGCATTTGGGTTTTGAATTTGTCAGTAAAAAGTGGTTGAGAGCTTAGTGCGGTTTTTTAAAACAAAAATAAATAATACTGGTTTGAGTTTACGATGTTGTTTATTTTATTCGTGAATATTAATTTAACAGGCTTTTATTAAAAAATAAACCTGATAGTTGAATAAATTTATGAAGCAGTCAAAGCGCTAGTCTTTGTGAAGTACCTATAATATCTTATGGATTTTTAAAAACTTTAAAATGATAAAATCTTAAATGCGAAGTTTGCTTTCAAACACGAATTTTATTAAAAACCAGGTATATTTAAGCTCACATCTTATTTGTATCAGGATTCAGGCGACCCAATAAGTATAATGGTGGCGAATACTGAATCTGTCATCTTTTAGGTTGCGACATCATTGTTTGGATGCAATACTGTTTAACGCTTGATTAAGTATGTAAGCGGTAGGTTATTATGACTTTAGGTCAAGTATATTAAACAAAATAGTTAATTGGGTTTTCACCCGATCACAGAATATTTTCTAGTGAAACTGACTCAAAAGATTTTGAGATAACTTTTTTATTAATAAAAAGTATATATTCCAGGAAAATCTTAGCCCAGCAAGTATTTTTTTGATTGAAAAAAAAAAACAAATTTCCTGGACAATTTGAGCTGAATAGATTAATATGAAGTACCTTTCAATTTGTGTGGGTAGATTTTAGTGTGTGGAGGCCATATTGTTTTAGTGACATCTGTCAAATCTAATGTTTATTATTTACTTACTAATGCCAACTCATTATGGCAAGTTAAAAGATTGAACGTCACTTTCAAATGATAAAATTGTATCATCAAAATCAGTTTGGAAGAGGACGAGTCGCATTTTTGGATGAATGTTTGTGCTAAAAAGCAAAATTGCCGAATATAGGACACACCATTAGCCCTAAGTTTACCATCAGGCTATAAAGCATCTTCAAAAAGTAACCGTTTGATGTTGATGCTGGTCCGCAGCCGGTAGCGGCGGCATCTCTCGTAGGTGACATGAATTGGATTTTTTCAGGAAGGTCAATGCGTAGGTATAAGCACCAAATCGACCTATGCAATTTTATGGAAAAGACAATTCAAAATCGTTTGAATAGTTTTTTCAAAAAATAGTTTTTTATGAAAAACTTTTCGAAAACATATTTCGAATTTTTTTTCCGCTATGCCAACTTGTGATAGCACTTTGTAGTTTTTATCAAAAAATTGATCCAGCCGTTTTTGAAAAACCCAAAAATTAAAAAAAAAAAACTCAAACAAACTTTTTTTGAAAAATTTTAGAACTTTAATATTAGTATTCCTCTATAAAAGGGCTTCAATCTTATAAAAATCATCGACATACTTCAAGAAACTTACGAGGAAATCTGATTTCAAAAAACTGGTCCTATGGGAGGTACCGTTATAAGACTTCCTGAAAAATCTATTCCAACCAAAACATAAAGTTTACACAAAAAAACACCATTCAGAAAGGTTTATCAAAATCGTAGGAGCCGTTTTTCAGAAATTTTTTTTTTAACGAATGCATAACTTGCATTAAAGTATCTGTAATCGCAAGTAAAAATTGTTAATACTCACACACACCTTGTGTTATTCCATTACACATACCTGCCCTTATTGAAAACCCCTTACATAACCAACATTTTTAGTTTGTGAAAAAGCCTTAAGCCAGAGAGTACCGAATTCCACCGAAGGATGGGTTTGAAAACCTCTCAAATATTCAAGTTTACTTCCAAGTTATTGGAATCGTCTTTCGTCTATATGTGATCCCAACTTGGCCACTTCTTGATCGATTAACACGAAATTAATACCATTGGAAAAAAAAAATGGCGATAAGGCTATGCTTTCAATGAAGGCAATATGATCCAAGCTACTTGGAAATCAATTTAATCATTTCAGAGCATAATTTCTTATCGCGTATGGGAATCGGAATACCCAATAAAAATCTTATAAATAGACTTTTTGTGAAACGAAAAGAAACTATTCAAATACTCTTCATTCATTACGTTCATTATTCTGTTCAATTAAACGCTTTAAAATATTTCTTTCAAATTAAATTCAAACTATAAGCAAACAATATTAAACATTTTTTTCAAAATTTATTAACAAATTGCAAATAAAGAGTGTTTTGGGGTCCAAGTTTTCTGATATGATATTAAATTTAAGGTCTTTGATAAGAAGTCAAAATAAGAAAACGAATTTATTGTAAGAATTTACTCAGAAGTTATTTATAAACAAAAACTAAAATTAAAAATTTGATTCATTGTTGATGACAGGTTTTTTTATTGAGTTTTTGTCAGTATCAACTTCAATTTCGATATTAAATTTGATATTTTTTTCTGAGAAAATTTTAATGGGTAGGTATACAAAAAAAATACATTACCTTGTTATTAAAAAAAAAAAACACCTGCAATTCAAAATACCAGAACAAATACAAGATTAGATTGAAATAATACTTCACAAATACAATCTATGTTGGTTATTACTTTTATCGAACACTCAATGCTTCTTCAAAACAAACCGAAGTTATTCCGGTTAAGTGTTTTGATAAAACGTTGGCAATAATATTGCTTCTAAGTAGTTATTTAGAAGCCGCTAAATGTAAACTTATTTTGATATTTATGTACCTACTTAGCCACGAATCGGTAGTTTTCAACCTTGCGTGCAGTTAAGAACCGTCCACACTTGTAAGCCATTAGTACTCATGGTTTTGAATTGAGCCAAACGAACATTTTGGACATTTTGTATTTATTTCAAAAAGGAAGATATTTATTTTGTAAAAATATTTTTTTTAAAGTTATCATATCTTAAACAACTTTAAATCAAATGTGTATTTCTTCTTTAAAAACAGGTTAAATGCCTTGATGAACTTATTCGTATTGGGAATTTCTGAAAAGAAACTCAGACTGCAAAACTTGAATCAATGTGTGAAAGCTTCTAGTGATTGGTATCCATGCTTGCTCACCTTCATTTTAATGTTACATATCTTCCAACAAACTTCTTGTTAAAATTACAGGAAATGAGACCAACAAAAGAAAGCCAGAGATCAGAGAGTGAATCACTGAGAAATCCAGTGAAGATCAAAATCTCGAACATGACTAACGAATGGGTCCATTATTGTAGTATCCCACTACATACACCCCATTATATCGATTACTTCTCAATCTCAATCACATGCAAGATCATTCCCAGCACTTTCTTGCATACCATTCCCAAGACCATAAATTATTAAATTCATTAGAATTCAACTTTGTTAACATACGCTTACGCTCGCCGTCGCGTCGGCTAAACAAAGTATTCTTTTTATCAAACCAGCGCCAGCGTCAAATTTCATGCCGGCTTAACAAAAGTATTTTCAATGGAGATTCCCTTCGAAAGTGTGACGAAAGAGGCGATGACAAATCCCAATGCATGCAAACAGAACATTCTGCTTGCATCGCATTGGCAGTGGATGACACAACTTATGAATACTATTCATAAGTGGGTTATTGCTGACCTATAGGGAAATGATAGCACTGGTGCCGAGGCACTATTAATATGTCATCACTGACTGGCTATGGGAATTGTGCAACATAAAATAAGCAACTACATAGGAGTATTGAAAATGCGTGTGATCGATAATAATGATTGGGAAAGAATCGATATCCATAAAAATATAAAAGGGAGTGGTTGGAAAGAGTATAGGCAGAGATTAACTTTAGAGTTCTTAGTAAACAGTCGCAGCTATAAGCATTGAGACAGCGGGCCGTTCTAAGAATCTTTAAAACTAAACTATAAAATTTAAACAAAACTTAAATAAAACATATATATCCACTTGTGGAAAAATAGAAAAAGAAGTTGTTTTTAATCTCTCCGGTTCCAACGCTCTTCCCTCGAAAGAGAAAGCACGGTGTTGTAATCGACACAACAAATTGGTGGCAGCGGTGGGATATCCAAGAATAATCCTCTACCTAAAAATATTTGTTTTCTGCAAAAAACCAAATACGAGAGATATTTCTTCTCGATGCGTTTCTGGGGCTATACACCAGAAAAAAAAAAAAGTAAAAATATATAAAAATAGTGTTAGAAGACCTGTAACCATAAGACCTTGCTAGCTTTAGAGCGAAAGCATTTGGCAAACGACAGGCAGTGAATTAAGACCCAGGGTAACATTCATCTGTAGGGCGTGAAGCTTACTGGGCAATTACATCAAGAGCAACAGCAGTAACAACAATTACTTCAAGAATAACAGCAGCAACAACCTCAGAGCAACAGCAGTAACAACAATTACATCAAGAATAACAGCAGCAACAACCTCAGAGCAACAGCAGCAACAACAACAACAATCAATAAGGGCAGCAGAAATTATTTTATTAATCGTAAGTTCAAATTTTTATTTTTCTACAAAAACATAAAAAAAAAAAAACACAAACACACACAGTGAAAAAAAAAATAAATAAAAAAAAAAAACTCATATAATTCATTTAAAAGTAAACTTTGTAAATTCTTCACGATTTCGTTCGTTTGCACTAGGAGTCGGTCTAGGGAATTTTTAAAATTAGCAAAAGAGCTACCCTATTTTCAAAAAGAAATTTTAGAAGAAGAGATGGAATATAAAATAAATTTAGTTGATGTTTATAACATCGTTCCTGCCTTCAGTGGTAATCCGTCTGAATTAAGCAAGTTTGTCGCGTGTGGTAAAATTCTTTTCGACTCAATAAAAACCGAACCAGAAAAGAAAATCTTCCTGGATATAGTCAAAACGAGACTTCAGGGTCCAGCTTACGACATTATCCAATTTAAAACCATTAATAAATGGGAGGAATTAGTGACTGAATTAGAAAGTCACTACAAGGAAGAAAAATCGCGTTCCGTAGCACAAACTGAACTTATAAACGCTAAACAAAAAATCGGTGAAAGCGTAAAAGAGTTCGGTGAGCGCATAGCGAGCCTGTTGACTTCACTAAATTCCGCCACATTCGCAAGTACGAGTGAAGCTGTGGTTAGAACATACTTAGTTAGTGAAAACGACAAAACAGCGATACAAGCTTTCGAGGATGGTTTAAGAAACCAAACCCTCAAACTAATGGTTCAAGCACACGGAGAAAAAGAACTAAAAAAGGCTATAAATTACGCAAGCGAACATTCTGCACGAATTGAACGCACGCCTAATTTCCTACCACAAAATTTAAGAAATAACAATAACTATTCCTACAAACCAAGACCCGTCTGTCAAACATGTGGCAAAATTGGTCATATGAAGGAAACATGTTATCAAAATAATACGTTTCCAAATTTCAATATGCCAATAAAAAAGGAAACGCACCATTTAACCTGTGGGTATTGCCGGAAACCCAATCATTCCTTTAATGAGTGCAGATTACGTCAAGCTCATGCGAACCAGACTTTCAGCCAAACCCAACAAAATAATACACGTCCCCAATATAACAATAATCCTGGTAGAAATCCCTTTAAAGAAAACCCCACCTTTCCAAATAATAGGCATGACATCAGACATGCCTCTTTGAATCAAACCAACGACGAAGGTACGTCGGAAAACTTTCAAGTTCGGGAAGACATGCTCGGAGTTCCTTCCCGAACGTCGACAACAGCCGAGATTCATACACGCCGGAATTAAAAATCTTTGTTGAATTCTGTCCCGAATTTCTCGAACCAGTGATACGAGTACCATTGAAACCTGCAGTAAAGAAATATTCCACTCTGTTACTCGATACAGGTGCAGACGTGAGTTTGCTCAAAAGGCCTCACAATGATTCAACAAGCAAAACTAAAAACGAACAATGCACTATTACCACAATAGCAGGAGACTCGATAATTTCACTCGGAGAAATGAAGTGTACATTTGAATTCGAACCCGAAAACCAAACTGACCCCATACCCATAAATCACCCATTTCACGTATTAACAGAAAATATCAATTTAAAATATGATGGCATTATAGGAAACGACTTTCTATCAAAATATAAATGTAAATTAAATTATAATGGAAGATATTTGGAAATTGTTCTAAACGAATCAGAGAGAAAAGACTCAGCAATTAATAAGACTGAGCATATAAATAAATTAAAAGGTACAGCAAAAAGTAAGACTAGGATTAATAATTATAAAAAATTAACAAATTATATAACTCTGAAACCCCGTTGCGAACAAATAATTAGAATTCCATTTGAACATGATATAGATGCAATTATATACAAAAAAGAAATTATTCCAGATGTTTACCTTGCCGAAACTATTGTAAGACCAGAACAAGATATGGTCAAAATTTTGGTTTTAAATACATCGGAAAATGAAAAAAAAATTGATATTAACCAAATTGATTACGAGTGGGACGACATTTCAAATTTCAATACTGTAGATCTTAATTCTGGAAAAGACCCCGTAAAGAATAGACTAAAGAAGGTTACTTCTTCCATAAAACTTGATCACTGTAATCATGAAGAAAAAAGCTCAATATTAAAATTATGTAGAAAATACAATGATCTCTTTCATTTCGAAGGAGACCACCTTTCGTACACAGATATAATGAATCATGAAATAAAAACAGATACAAGTAAACCTCCTCTGTTTGTTAGACCATATAGACTTCCAGACAGTCAGAAACAAGAGATTCAAAAACAAGTAAGTGAAATGTTGAAAGATGATATTATCAGACCAAGTTCCAGCCCATGGAACTCGCCACTTTTAATTGTACCTAAGAAACCTGATAGCCAAGGTGTCAAACGTTGGAGAGTTGTGGTGGATTTTCGAAAATTAAATGAAATTACAGTCGGAGATGCATATCCTATACCAAATATCTCCGATATTTTGGACCAACTAGGCAGAGCAAAATATTTTAGCACCCTTGATCTCGCAAAAGGCTTTCATCAAATTCTGGTTAGTGAAGAGGACAAACCAAAAACTGCATTCAGTACACCCTATGGACATTACGAATACAATCGTATGCCATTTGGTTTGAAAAATGCACCCGCTACTTTCCAGAGAACGATGAATAATGTACTTATGGGATTACAAGGAATACATTGTTTTGTTTACGTTGATGATATAGTTGTACATGGATACGATCTAAACGATCATAGTGCAAGACTAGAAAAAATTTTCGACCGACTACGTCAGCATAACCTTAAATTACAACCTGACAAATGTAATTTTGTTAAAAAGGAATTAATTTATTTAGGACACATCATTTCTAAAGATGGTCTTAAACCAGATCCCGAAAAAATTCAAGTGGTCAAAACATATCCTACACCAAAAAATCAAAAGGGAATCAAATCATTCCTCGGTTTTGTAGGCTATTATAGGCGTTTTATTAATAACTTTTCTAGTATAGCTAAACCGTTGACAAAACTACTTAAGAAAAACATCACGTTCAAATGGGACGCTTTTTGCGACGAAGCATTTCAAATCTTAAAAGAAAAAATGATTAACCCCCCAATTCTTATATACCCTAATTTTAAAGAAATTTTTATAGTCACAACAGACGCCAGTGATGTAGGACTAGGCGCTGTACTTTCACAGGGTGAGATTGGGAAAGACAAGCCAATTTGTTTCGCAAGTCGAACACTAAATGATGCCGAAAGCAGGTATACTACCACTGAGAAAGAATTATTAGCTATTGTTTTCGCAGTGAAACAATTCCGACCATACCTTTACGGTAAAAAATTCTTTATATGTACAGACCATAAACCTCTGGAATGGCTAATGAAACTTAAAGACCCAATGTCTAGGCTAGCTAGATGGAGAATTCTACTCTCTGAATATGAATATACAATAAAATACAAACCAGGGAAAATCAATTCAAACGCTGACGCACTAAGTCGTATACCTAGTAAACAAAAAGATAACGTCATGGTATTAACACGGAACCAAAAAAGAGCACTAGAAGAAGAAAAAACTATCGAATCAATGCAACCAACCCACTCGTCGCAAGACGAAATACAAAAAATTACCAGTTTTTCTTTAATAGAAAAAGAAGGTGAAATCTATCAAGAAAAAAAAATCCCTTTCAAGGTAATAATATTGCCTTTAGTAGACTCGCCCGACGAACAAAAACTCCAGCATTTAATACCAACCTTCGTAAAGCCAGACATAGGTAAAAATCTTGAAACTAAAATTTGTCACGTTATTACTTTACCAATACCCTTTAGGAGTTCCCAAGATGAATCAGTAACAGAAAAATGCCTGATACACATAAAGAATATGATAGAAAACCAAAGGTTAAAATTAATGGGTTTTTCGTTACCAAATTTGGATAACAATACCAGAATAAACCTCAAAAAGCTAATAGAAAAAGTTTTTGAGAAAGCAGATTTAGAAATCTTTTTATTTACCAATAAAAGAATTATCCTGAGTGATCCAGAAACCATACAGAAAGCAATTTTGGAATATCATGATTCACCCTTCGGAGGTCATCAGGGTATATCACGAACTCTAAAGAGAATCAGATATAAATACCACTGGCCTACCATGAAACAGGATATTACTAACTATATTCGCAAATGTGCATCATGTCAACTTAATAAAAGTAGGAAAAATCCTCCCTTACCTATGAAGATAACAACGACTAGCTCAAGACCATTCGAAAGAATTGCTTTAGATATAGTCGGCCCCCTGCCCATAAGCCATAATGATCAAAAATACTTATTAACCTTCCAAGACGATCTTACAAAATTCTCAGAGGCATATGCTCTTCCCAATGCAGAAGCTTCAACAGTAGCGAGAGTTTTCGCTGAGAAAATCGTTTGTCAACACGGCATTCCGTCTTCGCTGTTAACTGATCAAGGTGCAAACTTCCTTAGTACGATGTTCAAAGAAATGTGCACGCTACTAAAAATAAAAAAATTAAACACGGCACCATATCACCCTCAAACTAACGGAGCTCTAGAAAGAAGCCATAAAACTTTAATTGAATACTTAAGACATTATGTTAATCAAGATCCGCTTACATGGGACACATGGACCCCTTATGCGATTTTCGTATATAATACTACTCCCCACTCGAGTACAGGGTTTACACCCTATGAACTTCTTTATGGTTTTCCACCTAATATTCCAAGCACACTGACTCAAGCACCTAAAAATTTCTTATAATTACGATAACTATGCAAATGAGTTGAGAGCGCGCTTGCAACACGGGTACCAAGCTGCAAGAGAAACCATTAATCAAAAAAAAGAGGCATCAAAAAAATATTTCGACAAAAAATCAAATGTTAAAAGCTTTAACGTTGGCGACAAAGTTCTTTTAAAAAATAATGCCAGACAAAACAAGTTAACCTCTTTATGGGTAGGTCCCTATGAAGTTGTTAAAATACTTTCCACAGAAAACACGATAATTAAAATGGGAAGAAAAACCAAAGTAATACATAATAACAATTTAAAACTGTTTGACGATTAAATAGTGCTACAGGCCGACATTAATCCTTCAGTCAAATTTTTTTTTTAATTTTACACAAGTAGGTACTCACTCACACAAACACTAGCACAACACCCTTTTTCCTTTTCACGAAGAGATTTTTTTAAAAAAGCAGAATTCACTTCACTCTATTGAAACAGAACATGAAAATCACATCCTTACTCATTGGACTTTTGTGCACGGCTTACGGCTACGTATCAATAACGCCACTTAATGAAAAGGCTGGGATATACTTCGAAGAAATAGCAACAACCGAACTTTACAGCCAAGAATGGAAACTAATAGTATACTACGATTTAACTCAACTTATGATAGCCTTAAAACACGCTTCCAATTACGTAGTAGAAATCAATACTCTGTGCAAACTACTACAAGGAAATCATAACTTTGGCATAATTTGTGACGGAGCAATCTCGGAAATGAACCACTTAATGACCGATCTCCAGAACAAATACAGTATCCTAGGAGTAAGCAAGCGGAACAAAAGAGCATTAGTCAATGTAATAGGAACGATAAGTAAAACCTTGTTTGGTACTTTAGACGAAGAAGATGCCAAATACTACAACAGGCAGATAGAAAAATTAAAAACTAATGAAAACCACTTACTCACCCTTATAAGAAACCAAACCTTCATCTTAGAAACTACAAAAAATATTTTCACAAAAACTCAAGAATCTATTGAAAACCAAATGGTCGCAATAAATTCAAAAATCGAAAATGTAAAAGAATTTATGATAAATATCACAAATCTGACTAAGAACCAAAATACATTTTTAGAAATAGAGTCTTTAACTTCATTAGTTACACTTATAATTGTCAGATACCAAAACACTATCGACGAAATCCTTGATTTAGTCTCAGATGTAAAACATGGCAAACCTCACCCAGCCATTGTTTCCCCTGAACAACTAAAAACTGCTTTCACTTATATAAAACAAAAACTTCCTAATGGTTTAAGGCTACCTCTTTTAGAAAACGAAGAAAACATTCTCTCAATCTATCAAATCTGTAATACTAAAGTTGCAATTAATGAACAAAAAATAATTTATGAACTCAAAATTCCACTTCCATTGATAGACAATTTCCAATTATACAAAATTATTCCTTTTCCCATACGATACAAAAATAACTTCATATTTATTCAACCCAAAGACGACTATATAGTAATAGATTTCAAAAGGGAACTTTATTCCCTTTTAAATACTCAGGATCTTGTAAATTGTAAAACGCAAAACACAAAATATCTTTGTCCAATAACGCACCCCTTGTATGACACAGATGTGACTAGATCACAATGCGAAGTGCAACTTCTAATCGGTAACGCCATACAAGACAAATCATGCGAAATAAAACAAGCAAACCTAACCACGGTGTGGATACAAATGCACAAATTAAACAGATGGTTGTTTTCAACACTCGAACCTTATGTTGTAAACGAAATCTGCGAAAATAATATAACAACATACACTTTTCAAGAATCCGCGATTATAGAACTGTCAGGAAATTGTTATCTAAAAACGAAAGATCTAACTTTACACGCATACAATGAAAAATCGTCAACTATTAATAATTTTTATATTCCAACTCTAAATATTTCAAGTCTCATAAATAATTCCTCAAACAATTTCCTTTATGACACCAAAAAGACAGCTGTTGTAAGACTGTCAAGCCAAAACGACTTAAAAACTCTTTCTCAAAGTATAAACGAACTAAAATATGAAGAATTAAAGCCACTAGAATCACTAGATGAACACGACATTCATCATTACACTCTTATTTACATTATAGTCATAACAATGTTAATATTAATATCATGTAAGAAATACAGAATTTACAGATTAAATAGAAACTCATGTAAGAACAATGTAGAAACCAAACTTGAAATTGAAACTCCAACCATAACTTTACGAAAATGAAAAAAAAGTTTTTAACTATATTTATCCAATAGAAATATAAAAAAAAAAAAAAATATTTTATGTGTATTTGTAAACATTTTTATATTATTATATAAACAAAAAAAAAAAATCTTTAATTGTAAACAAATTTTTATTTTTAAAATTACTATCCACTGAAATAAAGAAATCTGTAAAAAAAAAAGAAACAAAATGTAAATACTCCTTTACACCCACTCCATAACAACAGAAAATTAATCTCTTCAAGATAATAATTTTCTTCTTTCAAGGGGGGAGGGATGTAGTATCCCACTACATACACCCCATTATATCGATTACTTCTCAATCTCAATCACATGCAAGATCATTCCCAGCACTTTCTTGCATACCATTCCCAAGACCATAAATTATTAAATTCATTAGAATTCAACTTTGTTAACATACGCTTACGCTCGCCGTCGCGTCGGCTAAACAAAGTATTCTTTTTATCAAACCAGCGCCAGCGTCAAATTTCATGCCGGCTTAACAAAAGTATTTTCAATGGAGATTCCCTTCGAAAGTGTGACGAAAGAGGCGATGACAAATCCCAATGCATGCAAACAGAACATTCTGCTTGCATCGCATTGGCAGTGGATGACACAACTTATGAATACTATTCATAAGTGGGTTATTGCTGACCTATAGGGAAATGATAGCACTGGTGCCGAGGCACTATTAATATGTCATCACTGACTGGCTATGGGAATTGTGCAACATAAAATAAGCAACTACATAGGAGTATTGAAAATGCGTGTGATCGATAATAATGATTGGGAAAGAATCGATATCCATAAAAATATAAAAGGGAGTGGTTGGAAAGAGTATAGGCAGAGATTAACTTTAGAGTTCTTAGTAAACAGTCGCAGCTATAAGCATTGAGACAGCGGGCCGTTCTAAGAATCTTTAAAACTAAACTATAAAATTTAAACAAAACTTAAATAAAACATATATATCCACTTGTGGAAAAATAGAAAAAGAAGTTGTTTTTAATCTCTCCGGTTCCAACGCTCTTCCCTCGAAAGAGAAAGCACGGTGTTGTAATCGACACAACATTATGTTGATGACACGGCAGCGGCAGGCAATACGTTTGGTGTTTTATGGGACAGCCTTTATGAGAAACCTTCTTCAAAAAAATTAAAGACAACATCAATTGAAAAATTCGCGATCATCAAACGGGAAGCAGTGATATATAACACAAGGAGGTTCCTGAATTTATGTTGATTTGCATATGAATCATTTATTTGTTAACAGGCAAACAATACAAAAATGTTATTCTATAACTATTCATCTGGATGAATCATGTTGTCCTTGGGACAGAGTAGACCCGGGAGAGAAGTTTGTGTTCCAGCTGCCAGCTCACAGCTGCACAAACTATAACATTAGAATTAATTAGAGATGTTGGATACCGAAAGGCTTTTATGTTTAAAACTTAATGATGTTTCTGAGTTTTTTCGAATCATTGAAGTCATAAATAAAACCAGTTGAGGTAACAAGGGATTGGGATAAATGTGGTACCAATTAGGACCCAACACCTAAAAGACTTAACCGGGAGGAGTCGTTAAAATTGATTATTTTTTGCAATGAAATTAGACAAGTTTGGGGTTTTGAAACCTTTTAGACAAAGACGGCGGACATATCCCACAAAAGTATTTAAAAATACAATCAAGTTTCAGTCACTTTGAGAAATGATAAATCAGAAAAAGAGGAAAACGGAGATCTTTGCAGTTAATTAGAAACTTAACGAACCAAGACTTGCTGGACAGGATCTCCTTTTTTTTTAGAACTATAGAACTTTGAAATGGAATAAAACAGAGATAATTTTTTTAAATTGACATGAAATTTACTTTATTCGAAAGATAATCGTCTGGCATTATAATTTAAATATGATTTCGGCTGGCTCGGACGTAGTCTAATCTGGATGTCCAATTTTCGATGACTTTTTTCAACATTTGTGGCCGAATATCGGCAATAACGCAGCGAATGTTGTCCTCCAAGGTATCAATCGTTTCGGGCTTATCGGCGTAGACTATAGCGATTTCACATATTCAAACAAAAAATAGTCAAGCGGAGTTAAATCGCACGATCTTGGAGGCCAATTCACAGGACCAAAACGCTAAATTATGCACTAACCGAACGTCTCCTTCAACAAATCAATTGTGGCACGAGCTGTGTGACATGTTGCGCCTGTTAAAATCACAGCTCCTGCACATCATGGTTGTACAATTGATTAACAAAAAAGTCAGTAATCATTGCTCTATAGCGGTCACCATTGACTGTAACGTTCTGTTTTTAAAGAAGTATGTACCAATTATTCCACCAGCCCATAGAGCACTGCAAACAGTCATTTCTTGCTTATGTAATAGTGTCTCAACATACATTTGAAGGTTATCATTACTCCAAAAACGTTAGTTTTGTTGATTGACGTATCCATTGAACCAAAAATGAGCTTTTGTTACACAGTTACTGCATTGGTCTGCATATTGCAAAGAGCGCTACCATTATCGCTGCATGCTAGGGGACGTTGCTATCGCAACACCGTATTGTTCGAACCAATGCGGAATTTACTAAAACACAAAGATGGCGTCAAAGCTTTCGTTTTCAAGTTTATGCTAGGATTTTATATTTTATAAACTATATACGAGTATGTATGTGTTTTATCGAGTTACTAGACTGTACTTCTCGAAATAGCCACATATATGACGAAGCCGACTGCACAAGCTGGGCTCCAGCTAATTTATTGCTTAGTCTGGAATATTCATGGTGGTTCGGGTACACACTTCCTTAACCACAGAATTGTCTACTGATCTTACGCACTACTTCCATTATGTCTGAGAAAGTACGAAGGTCTTTTAGTCTTCTTTTTCAATTACTACTTTCGTTACCTAAGCAAGACTACCTGGATGTTCAATTTTTACCCCCAGTTAAGCATTCATTCCCCTAACATTTTAGAAAATACTATTGAAAGCTCAATGCTCTTTAAAAATTTCAAAGCATTGTATAACCAAATTTAAAAGGTAAAAGCCTCTATAATAAATCTAAACAAACATATCTAATGTATCAACAAATCTAATCCTAAATTAGTTTTAAATCAAAAAGACAATAGAAAACAACTCAAAGCTTTAAAGTATCCGGTTGCATTCCTATAGACGGCATCAGGTATGTACCTAGTTTCAAAGCAAACTAGTAAATTCAAAAGCTACTTCATTTGTCATTACTGACATGTAGATGTACCTACCTGCAATGTAAGTATACATAGTATAACACTCAAGGTCGCTCCCCTTGTTTAGTGCACTGCACTATAATTGCACTTTATTTCCAAAAAAAGGAGCTCACGTAAGCACACCTCAACGCAATTATTATTTCAGACACGCACATGGCTTTCAATTCATCACAAAAAAAAAAACATGCAAATAACTGTCAATACATAATTATAAGTTGTACGCATGGAACACAAAGAAATCAGTTTTTTTTTTGTCAGCAAGTGTCATTCGAGACTCATTGCCCCCACCCCCTTCCAATAAGACTTTCATTTGTTATGAAACTTTATTGAAATGTTCATAACCAAAGTTTCTCCCATCGGATTGTCAAAAACAGATTTTGCGAAATAAATTATCAAAAATTTAATAGGTTCAATGCCCCCTCCTTACAACACAAATACAGCCGCGTCTTTGTTAGTCCAAATTATGTGCCAGTAAAAAATTAAGCAATTAAATTTAAGTTTTTGCAATTAACGATACCGTTATTCATTCAAAACTAAGATCCCATTCAAAACTGGGTCAAAAGATATATAATTTCAGTTATGACACCTCAAACGTCAAACACGAAATGCAAAATTGAAAAGTGAAAAGTGAAACTCGATCAAACAAAAAATACAACATGCTATAATGGATCTGGAAGCACTTGGTTGGTGGTCTGGTTCTGGTCACTTTTTTTCAAGGCGGAAGAACCATGTGAGATTGAAATCCAATGCCAAACAAACAAAAATTGAACTTCAACCCATTCAAGGAAGATAAAACGATCTAATAGATCCACTACACATTTTAAAATAAATTCTAACTGTCACTTACCACACATTAGAATCAGCACATCCGTTCCGATGCGGCAAAGTATCCTTTTATTAGTTTCCATCATGTGGGGGCTGTGATCACAGTTATCGATGCGATGTATCCCTGAATCGATTTCTATGTTATTATTATTATTATGATTGTTGTTGTTGGTATTATTGTTATTATTGATATGATTAGTTGTTGTAGAAATTAAAATTTTATTATTAATTGAACAACCGTTCGTACCAGTTTGATGTAGGTTCGCGTTCACACTACGAGTCGGTGTAGATGTGGATAGTTCTTCGTTAAGATCCGGCCGGCGAAGCGGTGTTGTTTCACTGACAGACAGTTCGCTACTCATTTAGAAGAACTTAAAGCTCGAGCTCTCGGTCTTGAAAAAAAAGTATCTATACTATACAGATACAGATACACACAGCTAAACAAGTATATTTGGTTTGTTGTTGTTGTTGTTTTTGTTGTTATTGTTGTTTGTGTGTTACAAAAAACGACGAAAGCGGGAAAGAGATAGATTGAAAATAAAATCCACACTATAAAACTATACAATCAAAGGGTGACGTCGTTGTCGTTGAACATAAATGTGAATCAAGTTGAATTAACAAAAAAAAAAAAAAAAATTATAAAGTGAGGGGCGAGGTAAAAAATTAGTTCTTTTTATTTTGTTTCGATACGTCACAAAAAAAAAGTCACATAAAAGAGCGCAGTGGTGATAAAATGTACTAAAAGGCTGAACTTGACAGAGCTCTCTATAAGAGTAAACAACTGTGTCGTGCTGGCTTGGCTAGTATCGGTGCAGGAGGAGTGGTGTTTTGGAAGGGTTGAGGGGGTGATAGGGGCAAGGTGAACGAGAAAGGTGCTTTTTAGGTTCGTTTTTCTTTTTTTTTTCTTAAATGATGATGCACTGACTCATTGGGCCATGGATGTCTTTGGCGGGGTACTGGGGAGAATAAATTACATCAAGCTGTGTTGTGATGGTTAATTTCGAACCTTTGAAGGGTTTTAAATTGGTGATAGATTTCCAATTATCTTTTCACATCCAAAAGATAATTTTGTTTTGTTATTTAGATTGGATTGTATCTTCTTCTTCTTCATCGATGTCTGGATGTCATTTGTTTATATTTATTTTCTTTTTTTTTATATTTCTCTTCTGTAAATAGCTTTTTGCTTCTGTGAGACGAGACGTTGTCATGGATCCATTAGGTGTCGTCAATCTGAGAAAAAAAAATTAAATAAATAAATTAGTTAAATTAATTGAGTTTTATTACAAGATAAGGAAATTAAATAGTTAAAGTCATTTTTGATGCAATGTCATCGTTTTTAAAAATTTTTTTTGTATGGGAATTTCTTAACCAAAACCTTCGTCATCATGATATTGCAACGATATACCGTCACATTCATTGGCGCAAGTTAATGATTTCTGTAAAGAAATGATTCATTCCCCCGGATGGTGTTGTAAAAAAAGGTTTTTCATTTATCGGATCGGAATTTCGTTTTTTTTTTTTTTACTTTTGCATGTGTTGTAGGTGTGTGAATATTGCTGGTAATGTGTTTGTTTAGCTTATGGCTGGTGTAGACATGAATCAATGTTTACATTGGTGGAGAAATTATGGTAAGTAAATGGCGTAATGTAAGTAGGTAATAGGGTCGATGGCTTCGAACAGAAATGTGGTTGAGGTAAATGTATTTGCACATAATTTATAGATTTTTTTTTTTCTAAATGAATAGGTTGGTACCTATGAATACCTATAGACACCTACAGTTCATAGGGTACCAGTATACTGGTGGAAGTTAAAAGGGTTAAAAGGTAAATAAGAACGACAATTTTTGTTCGTGTTGAAAACTAAGGAATTTCAGAATGTAGAAAAGATGTTCCACAGCACGAAGAATTTTCTATTCAGCAACAAGAAGCATCATTTGCAAATTCATCGCAGGATACACACACTCACACATAGTGAAATATTCTCACAATTCTTTCTATAAGTTATTGTTTTATTAGAATTCTAATTTTTAACACATTTCACATCTGAAACTATATTACAATTATGTTTAGTATTAAAATTGCTAACTGCTTATATGCCTACAACGAGTTCTGGCCAGAAAAAGTACTTTCTTTTTTTGTGTGTTTAGAAAAAAAAATGTGTGCAAGTTAATATCTAAGTTTGTATAACTAGGCATGTACAATTTGTCAAATCTTTTCCGTCATACCTACTCGACATTCTTGAATTTTGGCAATGAGCCAAGATCTACCTTCATATTGCCGAAAAATCCTTGCGCATTTTCATGTCTTCTTTTTTTACATCCAAAAGTTATTTTATATAACTACATATGTTTTTAAATTTTAACTTTTAAGGAAGATGAACAAATTCTGATTAAGAGGGTATTTCAAAGTAGCAACACCATATCCCAGACCAAAAGTAACAGCACCTTTCCAAGGTGGTCCCAAGCTTAATTCTTTTTTCTCCAGCTGTTATGGCCTCAGATGGATCACAACACTCCTACTTGTCTGTTTCACACTATTGATCAACCTGTGGGTTTCGCCAGGTTGACATCAGAGAGCGTAGGCAAGCTTCAGGGTTTTGAATTGTTGCATTTCCAAGGCTAACAAAATAGGTAGAGTAAGTGTCGCAAATATGGACCAGGTTGGTATAATGGCCCACTGCAATATTTTATGAATAAAACATGCTAGGCACTGAACTAACCGTTCAAATCAAACACATTCAAACCGGCATTGCATCATTGTGTTTTGGAGACAGTTGTAGTTGACTAGTGTTGGGAGTGAGTGCATTTTGTTAATTTTATTTGTGTTCGGTATAATTGCTGGGTGAGTTTACTTAAGGATTGTTGTATCAACATTTTTGGAAATTTAATAAGTTTTTGCTTGTGTTATATTTTATATGTGTTATATTTTATGTTATCAAATGGGAAATAGGTTGTGAAATGAATTTCCTTTAATTTTTTGTTATTAACTTTTTGTTATGTTTTTTTTTTTTATTTGCGATTATAGGTATGTACTAGGCAAGTTATGCATTCGTAAAAAAAAATTTTTTTTTTGGACAATCAAACATAACATTACGATGATAGAGAAGTCGAAAAAAAGTGGGTCCGACAATTCTGTCTGTCTGTCTGTCTTTCCGTCTGTCTGTATCGGCACCTACAGCCTAAGCGCCTGGGCCTATTTGCTTCAAACTTGGTAGATAGTATTATTATGACGTCCTACAGAGGGGTTTTTGGAATTAGCATTCTAGCTTTAAAACTAACGGTACCTGCCATACGATTTTTAGTGAAAATTAAATTTTTCTCGAAAACGGCTTCTACGATTTTAATAAAACTTTCAGAATAATGTTTTATGTGCAAACTAAATGTTTTGGTTGGAAAAGATTTTTCAGGAAAAGTACGGTACCTCCCATAGAACCGGTTTTTTGAAATCCGATTTTCTTGTGAACCACTCGACGAATTTCGATGAAATTTTTAATGTAGAAGCCCTATTATAAACGAAATAATAAAAATTCTTAAATTTTTCAAAAAAAGTTTTTTTTTTATTTTTTGTTTTTTCCAAAAACGGTTTAATCAATTTTTTTAAAATTTTGTTTTTCTGATAAAAACTACAAAGTTCTAGAAGTTGGCATAGGTACTCATAAAAAATTTGGAATATGTTTTCGAAAAGTTTTTCAAAAAAAAAACCGTTTTTTGAAAAAACTGGTCGAACGATTTTGAAAAAATTTTCCTTAAACTTTATAAAAACAAAAGAAATCTGATGGCTTACTTCATTTTCTCCAAAAAACGTTTTAACTATTGATTTTTAAGTGATTAATAACAATTCATATGATTTTGTCAATGCTTTTTTTCCGAAAATCTCAAGCCCCAAGACCATTTTAACACATTAGAGCAAGTTCGTACGACACAGTCGTGCTCTTTATTTCAATTAGGTATAGTTTCTAGAGACTGAAGTAAAAATGATTTGTTAGACTGCTTACGAACAAAATAAATGAATTAGACTTGTGGCGACTCTATGTTCATCAATTTTCATTACTCTGCTACTTTCAAAAATTTCTACTTCATACTTTCGAATCAAAGCAAACAGCTTTTATTTTTCATAAGAAAATAATAATTGTTTCATATGATATGTCATTCAATTTTCGATATTCAATTAATTCAGTTCTCTCTTTTTCTAGTACCTTTAATTAAGTTTTATTAGTAAAATAAAATTTGTATTTGTTTTTTATAATTGAATTGGTATTAACATTATTTTGAATTTGGCTAATATAATAAATTTTCAGCTGGATCCTTTTTAAGTTGGGTTTTTGGATGCTTTATAAAGTTGGATATCAAAAGCAACAAAATCCACATTGGTGACCCCGACAAAAGCCAAATCAAAAATGGTTGTTATATTATTGGAAAATTTTCAATCAACATACAAAGAGAACAATGTCAGAAGACGACAAAACAAAATCTTCAAATAACGACCCTTCAAACATGAGTCAAGGAAGCAACTTGGCAGTCCAGGAGCCGCCTAGAAACGAGATTTATAGAGTTGCGATTAAGCCAGTGCAATTTGTCAAGGAAGAACCTGACCTATACTTCCTCCAAATGGAAGCACAATTTCGAAACTCTGGCATCACATAGGATCAAACGAAGTTTGATTACGTTATAGCGACACTGGAACCGAAATATTTACAAGTAGTTTCCAACATCATTTGTAATCAGTTGACAAGTACAAAACAGTCAAGGATGGGTTAATAAGAGAATTTATGCTCTCGGATCACCGCAAACTTTCAAAACCTGTAAAGGAAATCGAGCTAGGAGACGACAAACCTTCACAGTTGCTTCGAAAAATGCGTGATTTGGCTGAAACCTCTATAACCGACGAAGTGATGAAGACGCTGTGGCTAGAAAGGTTGCCCGAAAATATTCGAGCAGTAGTATCAGTGTCTGAATTCGAACTTGACAAGTTTTATTTAAGAAAATGTTAAGGGTGGGCCATATTTGGCACATTTACTCTACTGGTTTCACTGTATTCTTTGTACCAGGAGTTCGTAAGCTTGGCTCTCTTTTAAATCCCTCCCGTTTAGCTTGGAAGGTTCTATGATAATATTGCCTTTTTGAGTTGGCTCTCAGGTTTTCCCTTTAAACGTGAAAATACCATCTGAGCCGGTCTCGTCCTATTTTTTGCAAGTCATCGGATTTTCATACTTGATATTCGTTCAATTCTTTTTACTCCTGCTGCCATACGAGCCATCTTTATCTCAGCTGCTGTTTTTTTACTTTCATACGTTTTTTACATTGTCCATTTAGTAGGTTATATGAGAGCTGGGCGGAAGCACAAATGATGTGTAGAGTCTTCCCTTTGGCTGAGAGGGCGTTTTTCGGTCACGGAAAACTTCATCCACCACACGCTTCCGCGATTATTGATGTCGTCATCACACTTGTTGCTTCACCTATAATATTGTAGATCGCAGATATTTAAACTGTTTACATTTGGGAATCACTGTTCCATTCAAATAAATGTCTGAAATAGGCAAGTGTGCTTCGAAAACGGGCAGCACAAGTATTAAATCTATTTGGACTTATATGCGATAGTTTTTTTTCTCCAAAATGTAAATGCGTCAAATGCTTGCTGCATGGATGAAGGATCCTCGCTTATGATCCCATTGTAGCATGAGGCGGTCAAGGGCTGCAATACGGTGCAAGGGACTCAAGACACTTGCCTGGTGTACATTGCGATTTTGAATTCTTATACATAATACTTTTGTGACTGCTCCCTCGTACATTGTAACAAAATTAATAGAAAAGAAAGAACGAGCAATTCACCTTTTCTCTTTCTCGCACAAATGGGGCCCGTGAGACATTCTGAACTTATGTCCCACGTTGGGCGCCATCAATATCAGAATAAATATAGCACGTTCTCGAAGGAGTCCCGATGACGCGAGGACATTGCATGAAGAAGACCACCGCCAAGTTGTGGTAACTTCCTCTCTAAGGGAATTCGAGGCTTGAAATTCAATAGGAATCGTATAAAATTCATATACATTGTCCACGGTTGTGAATAGTAAGTATTAAGCGCACGATACCTTGCTGCAGTTGTAAGTCCAGTTTTGAGCTTATGATCGATTTTTTGAGCACATAGTTGGTATAAAAATGCAGGATCTTCGTTTTCTTTTGGAGATTCCATCGACAGCAAAAAAAACTCTGATATCCCATCTTGATTACCACTAACTTTTTAGGTAATGGACGAGGACTGTAATAAGAAGTAAAGCGCTGATGACGCTTTCATTCCGAGCAAATGTCCAAAAGATCATTTGAAGTAGATGTTCAGGTCTGATTGATTTCATCATCAATATTTTGCTGAATACTGGCAAAAAATCAGCACTGGTCGTCAAAGGATAAATCTAAACGCACCCTTTAGAAAGTATAGTGTCAATCATGCTCTGCAATAAATCGTAATTCAGTACCTAACCATCGATCGTGTCAAAATTAATCTCAATGATAACTTATTCTGATTTCAAAAATTGAATGAAAAATCTACGCTATATCTGAACCCGATGAAATATGTCCATGCTTCGCTTCCCTGTATAGCGACTACCAGAAACCAGACAAAGAAAATTAATTGAATTCTATTATCAAGTCTAACTGCAGCTGTGAATAAATTGCAGACAAGTTGTGCCCAGCGCAGCGGCGAAGGAGCTGCTTGCTGCGCTGCTCGGTTGAAAGAAGTCAATTGGAAAATTTGTTAATTAATTGGTGTCGGTTACATGTAATATTAGCATACTTTCCAGTTAAATGAAACTGTTGAATGCAACAGAAAAGATCGATAATTTCAAAATGTTGTATGTAATGCCAAAATCAGTTATCAAATTAATAGGCAAAAAAAAAAAATTATAAAAGATACAAGAAGGTATACCTATCTATAATAAAAATACTTTGGTAGTTGGAAGTAATCGTAATCAAATGATAAATTTAGGTTTTTTTTATACTAAGCAATTATTGAAGCATTCTAAAAACAAAAATATTTACTTAAAAATGTATTTCAATTTATCGTAAGTACCGAGTGGAACTATATATTATATGACTTCATATAGCAGTATCTTATCATCATCAATAGACTCTTAAAGGGTTAATTTAAACAGGTACGATAGAAGTTCATATCTTAGATTCAAATTAATTAGGTAAAGCTTTCTCAGCAAATAAAATATTGTAGTTAGGTAAATGTATTTTTGAAGTTTATTACGTCAACAGCAGAGCTTTTGGTAATAATTAAAACCGTTTTTGGTAGCGCTAGCTAGCACACAATAGATGGCGGTTTAGAAATTGCTAACAATGAGAACAAATTTTAATGTTTCTGCGGTAACTCAGTTAAAGCTTTTATGACACAAAAAAAAAGGTTTATTTGTAGTTTCGAAAAAATTGACTTATAGTCAAGTCTTTGGTTGTTCGTAAACTTGGGCGTAGTCAATTAAAGTAAGGTTTAACTTAAATTATAAAATTAGATTTACCTTAACTTTTTTACTTGCGATTATAGGTACTATAAGGCAAGTTATGGATTCGTGCAGAAAAAAAAATTTGAGATAACAATCACACATGACATTACGATGATGGAGCAGTCGAGAAAAGTGGGTCTGGGAATTCCGTCCGTCTGTCTGTCTGTCTGTTCGCGCCTCTGGAGGCTGAACGGGTGGGCCGATTTGCTTCAAATTTGGTATTTAGGATTTATTTGGCCGTCCCTCGGAACATATTTTTTATTTTTGCTCTAGGTCGAAAAATAACGGCACCTGTCATACAATCTTGAAGACAAAAATTGATTTCCTCAAAAACGGCTCTAACGATTTTGATAAAACTTTCAGAATGCTATTTTTGCAAGACAATCTATCTTTAAGTTAGAAATTTTTTTTCAAAATTTGTCCAATAACGGTACCTCTCATAGAACCAGTATTTTCAAATCAAATTTTCTCGTAAACCATACATTTGATTTCAATAAAATTTTGGCCACAGGAAGTCATTCATAATTTTATTAATATGGCATTTCAAAATTTTCAAAAACTTTTTTTTTGATTTTTTATAATTTTTTCAAAACAAATTTTGGTTTTCGAAATATGTTGGAAACGGGTATATTGATTTTTTTTTTGTATTATTATTCGAATGTAAACTACAGATTGCCATATATTTGCATACTCAAATAAATTTCAAAATATTTTTTGAAAAAGTTTTTCAAAAATAACCTTTTAAAAAAAAACTGGTCCAACGATTTTCAATATTTTTTTTTCCTAGATTGACGTACATATAGCTTTGACATTTTATTGCATACTTTGTTTTTCCGAGAAAACTCTTAAACTAATTTAAAAAATAAAAGAATTTTCGAAATTATTTAATTTTTTTTAATATCCATATATGCACTACGCAATTGCTTATCATAAGAGCAAGTTCGTGCGACCCAGTCGTGCATTTTATTTTACCTGCGATAGTAGGAACTATAAGAAAAGCTATGCATTTGAGCGAAATTGAAATTGGACCAATCGTAATGATATTACGATGAAAAAAAAGTTGAAATGCAAGGTCAGTAGAATACTCTCTCTCTCTCTCTCTCTTTCTCTTTTGTATGGCTCATCCTATAGCATAATGGCAGCAAGCAGATTCTTCCATCTCTCTCTCTTTATGTGCACGGTTTCTAAGCTGTGACAGCGTTTGCAAAGTCTGGGAGTAAGCTTCCTTCATGACAGTTGACCTTCATATTTCGTTTGGTCTTCCAAACTACCTTGGACTTTGAGGATTTCATTTAAAGTACTGATTTTTACTTGCAATTAGGTATATAAGTATCTAGTACTATAAGGCAAGTTAGGCATTCGACAAAAAAAGTTTTGAGATAACAATCAAACATGACATTACCTACAATGATAGCTTAGAAGAATAAAGTTGGATTACAAATTAAAAATAGACACACCTACAGCCCATACGGGTCTGCCGATGTGAAGTAGCAGCTGCAGCAGAGAGAGTCGCTGAAGTACAAGACGACTCGACTTGAACTTCACGAACCAGCTGCGCTGCAAAACAACAACAAACCAAAATGGCAGACATGATTTTTGTTTGTGTTCAGTGCTACACATTGTATTCGTGTATGCTGCTTTGTGAGCTACTTTTTTTGACATTTACTTTGACATTGCTGCGTGCTACTGCTGCTGCTACACCATTGTGCACAGCCAATAAAGCGTATTTTTCTCGAAAACGGCGCTAACCTTTTTTTTTACTCTCGACTATCTCGTAAATGGTTTAGGTAACCGATTCTTTTGAAATTTTACGCATATAGGTTTAGGTAGCTTAATTTATTCTACAACATACTAAATTTTTTTTTTGTATTTAGAAAAGAAAATTTTAAACTTTTTTTTAAATTTGATATTTTGAAAACATTTTTTTTAATGATAAAAATGTAATGTATTTGCTGACTATCTATAAAATATCGTTTTTGAAAAAAATTTTCAAACATTTATGTCATCATCGACTTTTTTTTTGTCCAGTCAATTTCTACAGTTCCATATCTAAGCTTATAGTTTAATCGAGATGTTGGAAACGCATTTACACGCAACACAGCCCATATAGCAGCAAGTCCCATTCAAATACATATAGTTTCAACTTTGGGAGCAAATTTTTTCGGGAGTTCCATTAAAAATTATACTGTTGCTGATGTCTAGGTCTGTTGCAAATTCGAGTGGCAAATATCTTCCAAGATAAATAATATGCGACTGACCTTCTGTATATTGTCCCTGTCTCTCAATAATCAGCTGTTGTTGGTTCTGGCTGGTGTGCATTATTTTTGACTTTTTAACATTAATCCTTAAACCATCAGATTCCCTATTTTGATTGCGCATTTTGTTGAAGCGACTGCCACATTTTTGACTAAACAGATGTAATCAGCATAATCCAAATGGTTTAACTTGTGAACAACGTCCCATTGGATACCAAATCTAACATCTTTACCAACCGTTGTTGAAGTTATATAACATCATCAATTCTCAGAAAGAACAAAATCGGTGACAGAATATCACCCTCTTACTTTCTGGTCCCTGCCGCACTTCAAATGTATAGGGATAGGGAAGCTTTCCAATGTGCACGACGAAAGACTTTGCATTCAGACTTCACATATTCTTGATATTGAAATCATCTGGCTATACTATTACATATTAGAAGAAAAAACACAAAGTCTGTGCTTGAATTTTTTGTATTCGCTTAGTTTCCTATTCAAAACCGCAATCGTATCTATAGCCAACACTACAAGCTGCGAGAACCAGTGCTCCTCAATGGACTCTTGTTTATTTTTAGTATACACAAAAAATTCACTAAAAATTGTGTTTAATTCATTAATCAATTATTTCAATCACATTCATAATTCAACATGCAAAATCCAAGCTAACATCTTAACAAATGACAATGAACCATCCACTTGACAGTCAATAAGCCAAACTCCTTCAAGTCAGGATTGTCACAGAATAAATTTACATACCTATATATACGACGGACGTATTTTTTGCCTACAACAACAATAAGTAGTATATTTATCCGCAAACAGCGCAGATACAATACTTAACTGCGTGTTGGTTAAAAAACTGCGATATCCCAAGTAAACATAACAATTGCCCATAAAAACCCCACCACATTCATGCTAATTGCGATATTGCCTTGCTGCAAATTGAGGCATTCTGTTGTGTTTACATACGCTTAGGAGTGTTTGCATGTGCAAGCACTAGAGGCACTGCTGGGCTTTGGATTGTGGTTATGGTGTCACTTTAGTAGTTTAGTTTTCTTTGCGAATCTCGAGCACGTGCGAACTCACTTATCTGTCAAAAAAAAAAAAAATGCCTAAGACAAACAAAGCTAGGCGGGAAACTGTCAGATGATTCCAAATATAGAATTTGCAAATTGTTTCTATTTAAATTCAGAAAAAGAAAGCTCAATGTCATGGTTAGCTATTGTGTCCGTCAAGACCATTCATTTTTGTTAACAACACCCACGATGAATAGTCAATTTGAGTTCTGGGACCGATTCAGTATGAGGACTTTTGAGGGAACAAAAATGCTAGACAGAAGACAGTCTTATCGAAAGATGCATGGCGTCTATGGTGATAAGGATCTCTTACACTGCGGAGGAGCACCATTAAAGGTACAACACATATACTGGTCGGCGCGGCGGCGCCGATGGCGTCCATGCGTTGGTGGGTGTTTCTGTGTTTGAGTTCGTATACTGAAGTTTTGTACATACTCACAAGCTGCGTTTGAGTTCATGGGCATCCAATAAGCAGTCAAGGTCTTTGGTAAGATGTCGTTTTATGGGTGGTAAAATTCTTTTAAGAGGATATCTTTGCAAAGTTGAATCCATGGAAAAAAGGAATTTTTTTTTTATATTTATTCAGACCGCTCAATCATAGACATATTAAAATGCAGTAAAATGACATTTATTATACAATCGTAAATATAGTGCAAAGAATTATGTATGTTAGTCTGGCCTGCCCCAATCAACCCTATATTCTCTAGGAAAGAACGCTACTTTGAATGCAAAATAAGAAATATTTAAATTATCTAGTTTCTTTAAGAAACGCAACACTTTTAAATAAAATACAGTAAAGTCGTGATTTAGTGAACATTGTACTTACCTATTCAACGTTTGTTATAAAGCAAATTTCTTACTTGGAAGCATGTTTAAATTCCTGAAGCTAAAATAGTTTGATTGATGCTATAAAAAAAATTTGAAGAGTAAAATGTCTCATTTACTAAATGAGAGGACAGCCAAATAGCAGTAAGAATAAACAAAAAAAATTCAAAGAAAGGAAAAAATGTATACAGGTTGGTACAGAAGTGGTTTACAATCTGAAAAATATCCCCATCTATCCCATGACCAAAGGTAAAAAAAAGTGGTTTTCCCTTAAATTCACTTTTATTTCAAAAACAGAGAGCTTTAGATAAACAAAATGTTCTACAAACATATAGATTAATTAATTTTACATACAATTTTTGAATAAAGTTTTCAAATACCATTTACCCATATAGAAGTTATATCATTTCAAAGTCCCAAAAGTATGCAATTTTTAAATCCTGCTTTACTACCAAATTATTTATAAAACGTGTTTGTATCTCGCATGCATTTGCAACTGAGAAAGTTTTAAACATAAACATAAGTTAGCCGTTTAGAATAAGTTATAGCACCTCAAAATTTCGTAAAGATGCCGAAAGTGTGTACTTTCATCGACACCACCTTGGAGGTTAAATTTCATGGCGGGGGATTCAATCCAGTCACAGAATCATAATGAACTTCATGGACACACTAGAAATTCCACCACATCATATTTACATTCGCATAAAGCTTTTAAAATGGTAACCAATAGAGTCGGTTTGACAAACTTAGCAACAAAGATTATGATAATAGTCTTATGGTAAATTACACGGTTCCTTATTTTATAATGCACTCGTACTCAAGGAGCTGTTAATACCCTTATTATGAATGACATGCCAGCGTTTAAAAAAAAGAAAGAAAGACAAAAAAACAAAATGCACGACTGGGTAGCACGATCTTGCTCTAATTTGTGACAGTGGTCTTGGGGCTTGAGATTTTGATAAAAATTAATATTTTTCGAAATTTTTAAATAAATACTTTAACTAATTTGAGCTGAAAAAAAGTACGCCATTTTATTTCTTGGATACCTACATTTTAATTTATGAGAAAAAAAGTTTTTTTTGAAAAACTTTTTTAAAACATTTTTCAAAAAAATTCAAAAACGCCATTTCATAAATATTCAGCAAAATACATTTATTTATAATTTTTGAAAAAAAATTGAATGAGCAGTTTTCAAATATTAATTAAAAAAAAAACTTTAAAAACCCATTTAAAAATACAAACAAAAAATGTTTTTTTTAAATATTGATGCTACCTACACCTATATCTGTGTAAAGTTTCGATAAAATCGGTTGAGCCGTTTTCGAGATAGTCGAAAAAACGGTCCTATGGAAGTTTAGACATTTAAAAAAAAAAATTCGACAATGCATAACTTGCCCTATAGTACCTATAATCACAAGTAAAAATAGGAAAAAAATCGTTGGTGGTACAGTGGATTGAGATTTAGGTTATATTTTATCTTACCATATTCCCACCGGACCGCAGGCATCCAGTTGAATCTGGGAGAAAGTAAAAAAACCGATTGCCAACTGCAAAATAGCATGTCATTCACTTCAAATAGATGGAGAAGAAATAGGACCATAATAATGAACACGGACCGAAGCACAGCAAGTTATTCTAAGACAGGGGTCCATAGACGAAATATACTCGATGGCCCAAAGGACCTGGATGTTAGAAACAGAACAGAAAATATTTTTAGAGCACTTGCTGCTGCATAGAACTCCGGGAATATATGGCCTCGTACCATGTTGAAACTCTTCATGGAACCCCTAACGTTTAATCGTTGCCAAAATTTCGAGCAGACCTTCGTAAACCATTTCTTGGAATAGGACTGGATAAGTTAAAAGAAATACAGGCGTCCTGACAGGGAAATGGCGTTGGATAGGCCATACATTGAATACATCTGAATCAAAAGTAGGAAAATAAATCTTTTGGATAGAATCCTCAGGCAATAAACTCGCTGTAAAATCAAAAATTAGTTTGTAGATAACTACTTTTTAGGTTTTCTATGTCGCAAGTTATTAGGTGACTCTTCTGTTTGATATCTCTTAGCAGATTTATCTTAGCTAGTCTAGTTTAATAATAAAAAAAAAAAAAATAGAAATATGGGAAGTAATCAATCTTTTTGAAATTGAATCACTAATCAGCGCAGCCTATCAATGCATGGACTGGACATTGAACATAGAGTTAAGTAAATGATGGATTACGATATCAATTATTATCGAGACGGGTGCAGCCAACTTGATCGTGTACAAAATCAGTCAATGTTTCAAATGTTGGGTTAAGATTAACTTGCAACAGCATTCCATGTTTCGCTTACATAGGCATGAAATGAAACAAGATAGATGAATATTTCCATTTGAATTAAACTTTCCATTTGTGGAATAAACCAGTGAAATCATGTCTTAATTCGATTTTTAAGAATAGCCATTTGAAAGTAAGATTAAACAAATGGTGTAAATTGAGGGATAATAGAACAGAATTTTCGGAATAGAAAATTTTAAAAATCGTTCGATCCTAAATAATGCAAACTCTTGGTTGAATCTTAATTTGTTCGACTTGGCTTCACGAATTTTAGATATCTTTTTGTGTCGTAGCTGTGAAACACTCTGAACAGTTCGATAATACTAGACTTGTATCTCGAAAGTTATAAAAATCATTTTGATCAATGTCTTATCAAAACAACGAATTGCATTCATGAAATCCAAAATTCTTGTCTAAGGCTTCGAATTCGAATTTGAATACAAAATCATAAATCACTCAATTCAAAACTTCGATTATAAAAAAGATTTTGTTGTTTTATTTCCAAGTTCCGCTCTCATAAATAAATAATCTTTTAAACTTCAAATTCAAATAATTTATCGATATTTTATGCGTATCAAAGAAATTATTCACCTTCCTTGTTGTTCGATAATTTAAACAACAAACACGGGATTCCTTTGTTAAGTTTTTAACCCATCGAAATATTCTTATCGATTTTGGTGATAAGATATCACGAATGAGTCGAAGTTTAAAAAATAAACCCTTTTAGTCATTTCTGGTTACAAAAGCATTTCGATAGAAATTTATTAAATTTATTGTGAAATTAATCAAAAAATAATTTCATACTATTTCAAAGAAAATTTTTGTTCGCAGGTGTATCTGTACACTGTACCTCATAGTGTGCTAGAATGACAAATCGACAGCGAATAAAGCTGTCAATCAACAGGATCATTAAGAATTGCACCTGCTTCTGGTTTCTGCATGGAGCAAAGAACAACCACGACGACAACGACGATGATGATGAAGACAATATCCTATCAAGAGCCAACGACTACAACGACAGCATCATCATTAAAATGCAAAAAAGTCTTCTTCAAGATTCCATCTACTTTTCCAATCCACAAGCATAATTGCAAGGCAACTATCCAAATCCAAATCCTATAGAGAAACAAGAAAGACAACCACTCTGTGGTCCTCCATGACATGGTAGACTTGTTGTACATAGAGCCTAACGTTTTGGAGGGGCCTGCTGCCTCTTAGACACGACACAATGCATGACTTCAGTGCCATTGCCATGTCTCTTATGGATATTCTGCAAGTACCTCATAGGTTACATTTTTTTTTGTGACTGCATAAGAGTAGTGGAAGAGTGTAGTGTGGTATCGCGATTTTCCCACCTAGTCGAGAGAGCTGCAGTTGCTGATACTTTGCATAGTATATGCACCTTATGGTGGGGTCTCTGGAACAAGTGGCAATCGAATTGAAAAAAAAAAAAATAAAAATGAATCTGTTGGAGGGAAAAACTATACAAAAGTATCTTTTCTATTTTTAAGTTTGAAAAGAACAACAAAAAAAAAAAAAAAAAAAAGATAAACAGAGTCCCAGACAGGTGGAGTCTGACGTCTGAGTGGGTTTTTGTCGCTTTTCGAGTGAAGTTTCGGACGAGCAGCGAATTAAGATAAATTCCTTTTCAATTTTATTTTTTCCATCATCGATTGGAAAAACTTTTTTTTAACAATTTCGATGGCGCCGCCGGGCATATCATCAGGAAAAAAAATGACATTTTGACCATTGTATCGATAATCATGCTTACGCTTTGAAGTTTGAACGTAAGCGTTTTTATAATCGGATTTCGGGTAATAAACAATGCAGCCTTATCAGACTTACTTACTTTTGTAAGTTATTATTGTTTTTTTGAACTGGGTTTGATTGTGTTTGTGTTCTTTTTTTAAACAAATCATGCAGTAACTGTGACTGTGACTGGAGTCGAACGGAAACGTGAGTATTTCAATCAACAAAGTGATTTGATTGATAGAGTAGGGGATTGTAAAAGGTGTGTTGATATGATAAGATGTTGAGAAATCAATGAAGTTTTTTTTTTTTAAGAAATAAAAAAGTTTCAACACAGTTTTTGATTCAGTTTGATAGGGAAATCACATGGATATTGAAAAGGGTGCGGCTTTTGATAATGTCAGTATTTGGTGGATTTAAAAATGATACCTCATTACTTCATAAGGTTATGTTATCATACCCAATGGTCAAAACTATGTTAATACATTTGTCAAATGAATAGTTGAGAAACCATTACATCAGAGTCTTGAGAGGGTATAGCTACCTACGAAAAGATGAGCAAACAATGAGCAGCGAAAGAACAAACGTTATTCTAATAGAATTCGTGACGTATTTCAATTGGAAGAAGACACTAATGTATCAAAAAATTGATGGTCAATTCCACGACATTTTCAGATTCGCTCTCAGATTAGATCTAGATTTCACGATTTTTCTGGTTGCATGGAGAACAATATGAGATTTATTTTATTTTTGTTATTGTGTGTGTGCTATTAACAGCTGAAATTATAGTCAATTCCTTCGTCTGATTGATATGCAACATCTTTGACAGAATGCCTATTGCTTTACTTTAACAAATTTCCAGTTTTGAAAAATTTTCCATCATCGTATGGTATTGAAATAAAATTAATAATTGCTGCTCCACTTTAAAAAAAAAATATAAAATATATTATTTCGCAAATAAAACACAAAACCACAATGAGAAAAACAAATTTCTAACTGATGACTTTTAGGATGTTAATTGTGTGTGTGTTTGGAAGTACATATGTACTTATATGTGCAAATCTGGCTATGAATCGATATTCGTAAAAAGTGATCTAGATTCAATCTGAGATCAAATCTAGATTGCTTTTTTGGTTTCGTGGAAAATGAAAAGTGCATACGAGATCAAATCGGGAGGGATTTATATAAGTCATTGTTCCCGAAAAAAATCACTACCTATTATGTTTATGGAAGCCACGTCAACTAGCTATTATTTCTGGGGAATTTTTTCTAGGATAAAAAAGCAATTGTAAAGGTTAACTTGAGCACTTTTATCATCTTTTTAATTATTGTAGAGTATTACAGATGGAAGTATTGGCGATTTTAGAAATTTTATCTTGGGTGAGGAAAAATATGATTTTAGGTAACGAAAGCGTATTCGTCTCCAATGGTTAAGCTGCGACTAAAGACTCTTTCTTTGAAATCAAGACCTACAAAAAAAAAAAAAAAAAGCCCTGAATTGAGGATTTATCATGATGTTAATAGTGGTGTATGAGCTAAGAAAATTACCATTATTTTTAAAAGAGACGGCGAATTTTATCAACTTTAAATTTGTAGTACATTTGGCCAAAACTCAATCTCATCAACTCTAGATAAAATAGGTGGCACAATGAAGAAGGAGATCCCTTTAAATTTTCAAGGAGGGCTTCTTGAATTTCTTAGTAAGAGGTTCCAAAAAACTGAGAAATATAATAAGACTTGTCAAGGAATTATTACAATTTATTTTATTTCTGTTTTATTTAGTTAAGCAAGGAAGATTTTAAAGAATGTAAAAACCACTAACATTTACGTTCATATTTTCTAAAGATTCGTTAATGTACCTATATTATTTGTATCGTTGGCTTCACGAAGACGAGTGAGATATGAAACTACAATAAATATAGAAAATATGGAAGAAGTGACATGATTGCACAACAGGTTTCTTTCCCCAATTCAGCTTTCGCAGAGTGAATGAGATTGAGGTGCAAGAAGCAGTTGAAAGGATTCAATCTCAAGCTATTGGCTGGATGGCATGCATCCTAAGTTTTTTAAAATAATTTTACCGCTTATTCTACCATATCTTACCCATATTTTTAATTCAATTCTAACCACATCTTCTTACCCAAGAATATGGAAAGCTTCAAAAATTATCCCAATCCCAAAAAGCTCCAACTCTTCAGTCAAAGCATATCGCCCTATCTCGATTCTGCTTTTTGCTTCGAAAGCATTTGAAAAAATTTTGAGCCAACAAATTTCCGCTTACCTAGCTGTTAACAAATTGATCTGCCTTGTACATGTACAAGCTGGTTCCAAACCACAACATAGTTGCTCTACAGCTCTTTTAAAACTTGCAGATGACATTCGCCTAGAAATCAACAATGAACATGCTATACCACTCTGGTATTGCTCGATTTCTCAAAAGCCTTTGACTCAGTTCCGCATGGTATACTGCTAAAAAAACTAAAGCATAATTATTCTTTTGAAGGGACTGCGGTGACTCTCATTCAAAGATACCTTACAGGAAGACCTCAGGCCGTGTCTATTAACTCCCAACTCTCAGATTTTCTTCCAACATTATGCTGGTGTTCCTCAGGGTTCAATTCTTGGCCCTCTACTGTTCTCTTTATTTATTAATGACCTTCCTGAGATTCTTAAGTTTTGTATAGTATTGATGTATGCTGATGATGTCCAATTGTATATAAGTTATCGAATAGGTATGGTTGAGGATGCTACGTTTAGAATTAATTCTGATTTGGCGAGGGTTTTTCAATGGGCCGAACGAAATAAACTCCGACTTAACCCAAAAAAAAAGCCAAACAATCGTTATAAATAAAATTGTGATCGACACTTCTTGCTTTCCCAGAATCGAACTTGGCAGCTCTTCCCTACGTTGAAAAGGTTAAAAACTTGGGCATTATTTGTAATCAAACATTAACTTGGGGGGATCACATATCATGCACTATTGGCAAAACTTACGGTGCACTCAGAGCTCTCTACATCAGTGCAGTGGTGGCAGCCTTCCTGTTAAAGTAAAATCTACGATGGTAAAAACGCTTGTTCTTCCAATCTTAACCTATGGTAGTTTGATTTTCTGTGATTTAGACAGTACGAACCAAAGAAAAATACGAGTAGCATTTAACAACGTTTTACGTTTCGTTTATTCTCTTCGTCGGTTTGATCACATTTCCAACTACGTGAATCGCTTCTATGGCATGTCATTTCAAAGCTATCTTGACAGAAAGGTGTTAATAATTTTTCTATTCAATCTGGTACAAACGGAGACCCCTGAATACCTTTACGAAAAACTCGTTTTTCCTCAGTCTCAAAGAAGCAGAGTACTTATTGTACCAACTCATAAGTATAATACATCCAAGCGCCAATTTTTCGTGTAGGCTGTTAGTCTGTGGAACTCATTACCTGCCAATGTGAAGAGACAAAAACTGCAACGCTTTTAAAACTGCTCTGGATACTTATTTTAGGTGCTAACAACATTTTTCTTTACTTCTTATTTAATATCTCTTCCTCTTCTCTATTATAACTATTCTTTTTTCCTTATTTCCATAATTTTGATCAAGAATCTTTTAAAAACATTTAAGTTTAGAAATTATTATTATTATTATTATTAGTATCTCTTTTAAATACTGTGCATAGCCACAATTTCCGTTTATATTAACCTTATTCACTAAGTATTATTTCAAAAAATGTAAATTTTAAAATACTTATATGTTAATAATAAAAAAAAATACAAAAAAAAAATACATCAATGTCTCATATGAAAATGTTTAAGCATTTCAGAAAAGGTCAGAGTTAAAAACAATTAGTTATCCTCTACTAACTACTGCCTGTAAATCATATGGACTCAACATAAACCGAACAAAAACGAAAGCTATGACTAACCACATAAAAATAGACATCACATTAGATGGCGAAAGGATTGAATATGTAGAGGATTACATCTATCTCGGACAATTGAAATCATTCAAGGACCAAGAAAATAAGGAAATAAACAGACGAGTCACGAATAGTTGGAAACAATTCTGGAACGTGCATCAAATAATGGAATCAAATTTAAGTAGCAACACAAGAAAATATATAATGGATTCTGGAATACTACCTGTAATGACTTATGGACTACAAGCACTCGGTTTGACCTCGATTCTAACGGAAAAACTTAGGATATGCCAGACCAAAATGGAGAGAAAAATTCTTAAAATAAGACAAGTTCAAAGAATAAGAAACCAGGACATAAGACAACAGACAAAAATCATTGACGTATTAGAGAGAACAAGAGGACTTAAATGGAGCTGGGCAGGACACATCTCAAGACTTCAAGAGCAAAGATGGACAAAAATACTTACAAAGTGGACCCCACCGGACAAAAGACCACCCGGTAGACCTAAGAAGAGATGGGCTGATGATTTGTTGGACTACAGACAAAATTGGTACAACGAAGCGAAAGACAGAGAATTATGGACAATATTGGGGGAGGCTTATGCCAGAAATATGTCTTAATAAAAGAATTATAAGATATATCAACTTTTATTTTATGCAATTTTCAATATTATTTAAGTAACTCTAACTAGACTTTATTTTTAATAAATTTTTGTAGTTTTCTTGTAAAAAAAAAAAAATTGTATTATGTAATTAAAAAAAAAAAAAAAAAAATCTTTAAATGGCAAATAAAAGCTTCAAATAATAATAATAATAATAGTTATCCTCTAGAAATCGTAGATTTCAAAATTATTTAAGACTGAATACAAAAATACTGTTTCATATAATTTTGATGCCCGATTCGTCACATAATTATAATATTCGCTTAGGAACCGATCGATCCAATTTGTTATCAAATAATATTGCAACATAGTCGATCAGTCATAATAAATGTTAGTTTTGATAAAACACGATATTCAAGTTTGTTATTGTAATGAAGTGTCGATAGCTATAAAAATCAACATCTAATATTTGTGAAACTCGTATAGATACAGATAAAGTTAAACATGTTTATAAAATTAAATATTTTAACGAACAAATTGCCACTAAGTAATGTTTTAGATCTGGTTTTGAACGACGAAACTGCTCTCTTTAAACACTCCGATATCATTTTTATAATAAATGTAATATATATGTATTGTATGATATAACATATACATAAAGTAAATCAACTTTCAAATAACATAACTGTAAATCTCGAAATAGCGATACAAAGATCTATATCAACTTAGGATCTTCAACGAATTTTGAATTTAACAAAAAACTTAAATTTTTCAAGGATTCAAAAAATCCATATATAACATCTGAATTTTATAATTTTCTTATACAATATTTTTAATGCAGAAAGTTAGTTTGCGATAGAGTTATTTTGCTGATTTTGATTGAATTTCGTTATGGAAATGGATTCAAATTGTTACATTATTTGGAACATCAATTTTGAAAGTGGTATACAAAATTAGAATCTATTCATTGCAATCCTTCGGATAGAACTGTCGGAATTGACGATGTTACTAAAAAAAAATCAATTTCAAATGCATACAATATTTTTAGAATTGGAATGCCTTATACATATATGAATTCATTATGAAACAAAAACTAAATTTTATGTTTTATTAACCATTGAAACTAGAAACGTGGTCAAATGAATAATATTCATAAGTTAGTTTGGTTTACAAGAATTTGCTTGCAGAACTAATAATAATTATATGAATTCGGTGATTTTAATTTATACACCAAATTGTAAAATATATGAATATCAAAAAAATTGTGAATAAAAACAAACAACTTTGTTATTAACCTAAAAGGGTATAGTATTACATGCAGTATTTATCATGCGAACCTTAAGTTTTTTGTTTCACTTCGAATTGGCCATTAGGGAGATTCCAATGTTGAGATGCCTTTTCTGTTCATACACTATAATATTAAAATTAACTGTGCCCAAATATTTAATACCTACTATACTGTTTTTTGTACCTTTGTTTGTACTTGCCTAATTTCGTTAATACATACTTTTATTTGATCATAAAATTTTGATAAAAATGACACGTTTGACAAACACTCTGCAGCAAAACGAGATAAGATAATCTTAAATTTATGTCTTTTATGCCTGTGCTTTAGTTGCGAAAATATTATCCCAATTTGGTAACGCAAATTTAATTTTCATGTCACCAAATTTTGCATTTTCAACCTTAAAAGCGGATTTTGCAATTAGTTTATAAACAAAAGGACCTATTTAGTTCAAGAAATATTGCATCTGCAAAACCGTTTTTAATTAGTTTAACAGTTTTCTTGTAAAAACTAAGTATGCAATAAATTTCAAACTAAATGATCTAAAAAAAAACATATTGAAAAGGTTTTTTTTTTATTTTTTTGAAAATTTTTCGAAAAATATGTGAAAATTCGTTCGGGTTCTATGTCATTTTGAGAAAATCTTTGGTTTTTATAGGGGAAACAAATTTTTAAAAAATTCAATCAACCAGCTTCCAAACATTTCGAAATACAAAGTTTTTTGTAGAAAATTTTTAAAAATAAAAAAAAAAGTTTTTGGAAATTTTGAAATGCAATATTAATTCAATTATAAATGAAAAATGACTTATTATGTGCAAAATTTTACTGAAATCAGGATTATGGTTTACGATAAATCCTCATTTGAAAAAATTTGAGAGGTACCGTTATATGAAAAATTCCGAAAAATCCATGCACTGTTGTAAATAAATAGCACTCTGAATAAAATTATCAGATTATAAAAATCATAAGAGCCGTTTTCGTATTGCAGGTACCGCTATTTTTCGGACTTGACAAAGAAAATGAAAAACGACTCCCCCCTAAGAAATACTGAAAATACAGACAGACGGTAGACATTTCTGGACCCATTTCTTTCTACTTCTCCGTCATCCTAATTTCATGTGTGTTTGTTATCTCAACTTTTTGTTTTTGCAGGAATCCATAACTTGTCCCATAATAGCAAGTAGAAATCTGAAATAGGAGCTCAATTTTTATGATGTATAATGCATAGTTTTTCAAAAATTTCAAGTTGAGTTTACTCTTTTTTGATTTCAAAATTCAATCGTCTCATAAATTAAAGTTCCAACACTAAAAACCGTATGGTTGTAGAATTATTCGTTTCCAAGCTATTTCAAAGTAACATAAATTATTTCTTCAGAAAAAACATGAAGACATCTCCAAATGATCAAATGTGTTGACCAAAATCAAAACGTACTGCATACATTATATCCATTTAAAAAAAAAAGAGACTTATTTATGAAGTTTTATTGGCACAATTTAAACACATACGATTGGACCAAGTTTGAATCCCAAAGTCAATTGAATGTCATGGTTCTGGTAGTTTGTATGAAGGCCATTATAGTGAACTATATATATCATACTACTTACCCTTTTTTTGTGATAAAAAAATAAACAAAAATACTGTTTCCACCTCTTAAAATTAAATTTTTCTAGTTTTTACCTTATTATTTAAAATTTATATTTCAGTTGGAAACCTATAGAGGAATTTTTCAAACCTCACTAATCAATAATCTTTTTGGTACTTGCTACTAAAAAACTAGAACTCTCAGATCACAATGCCTATACATTTAAACTGTATGGAATTATTCATCAGTCCTGCGAAGAAAAAGATGATTCATCGAAATCTCGAAATCTCTATTAGTGGTGGGTGGTGGGTTTTGATTCAGATCCACATTTATTAAAGATGCGACGACACAAATATTGTTCTTTTTGTTTTCATCAAGAGTTTGGCGTTCACTTATTTAAGCATATCAAACCATTCGAGTCGTTTTCGAGTATAATTATCAAAACTCAAAAACCATTATATTTGCTTTATAAGAAAATTTAAACAAAAATAATTAAAAATCTGTGCGTTAATATAAAGCCTATTAAACATTATGAACAGCCAGGCGCACTTTGCACAGATAGATCCCAATTAGTGGTAAAGCAAGACAATTTTTTTTTTTAAGTTCAAAATAAACCAAAAAGAAAAAACAAAGAAAATCCTTACGCTGAAAATAACACAACAAAAACTTTAAAATATCACACCCACTCTCACTGAAGAGAGGAGGAACCCCACGAAGCGACAAGTTCAAGAACTGCTTCCACTTATTGTGGATGGAAAGTATTGTTTTAAAGATTCAAGATATTTTGGTCATCCTAACCCATACTTAATTCCACTCGATTTTGATAATTTTCTTGGATTACATTTTTTTTTTGAATTCGATTAAGAGTCAGGACAGGATGAACGTGTTTGAACCGATTAAGAAATGTTTTTATTTTATTACACTTGAAAATAATTTTGTTTGATTTGTGTTCCCTCTAGAATTTGCACTCACTTCTGAAATAGTCACCGCAATTCAAGTTTCGATTACAATTTGCTTAAAACAACCTTTGTACAACTTTTAAAACACAAAATGGAAACAAGAAGTGTCCAAATGATTGTCAGACGATTAATAAAATACCAAACAAACGATTCCTTGCTGTCATTTTGGGTAAAATCGAACTGTCTTTCTGTCAGCTGTTTCGATTTCGACATCATCAGAAAACAAGTAGTGCGCATGTAACCAACAAAGTATAAGTATTTTTAGCATTCCACGAGAGGACAGGTGCAGTAGGTACAGAGAAACACCAGCGCAGTGCCAGACAATCCAAAATACCCTCACTCACTTGTTGGTACCTAAACTGAGGATGTTGGATGGACGTATAGTGGATGTCCAACCGCCCAAGCCCACGGCCAACCATTGGATTACAAATTAACCCAGAACAGGGTCAGGAAGATAGAGTCACATGATGAAGCTGGTAGTGGTGAATAGTGGTAGCTAAAAAAAAATGGCGTTTACTGCACTGCACATATCGGAGTATACGGAGTGTCGTGTTGGTCGTAAGTAAATGTCAAGTTAAAGAGGTCAATAAATTTATCCGTACTCAAAGTCGCACGTATGCATCTCAGATGACTTAGGGAATCATATAACGGATGTTGAACATGTTTTTCGCGTTTTAACTTCCTCCCCCAGCCTGTGGCGACGACTTCTTGCAGGTTCACCATTCACCTAAGGAATATCACATTTCAAGTTCGGGAATTGGAGTCAAAATGTTGTTTTGAATATGAATTTTCGCGTGTGTCACTCGATGGGATGGGAACATTGACAGTCCGAGACGGTGTAATGTTCTCATTTAGGTATAATATCCAAGGGTTGCCGCCATTGCCTCATACATATGCATTTCTCAAGTATCTGTAGGATTGTTAATTGCATTTTAAGGGATTGCCACTTACATGTTTACTGTCTGAACAAAGGCGGTTTTTTATGGGATTCATTTTTAAATGAACCTTCATACTCTTGTTTTTGGATTGTTTGTTTGTATTTTTTTTTTTTTTTTTTTTTACTGTCAACTTGTCGACTGCCTGCGGCATTCCCATTTACTTGAGGTTGAATTTCTTGTGGTTGGATCATGTAATTACTGCCAATTATGTTTTAGTTTATCTTTTGGATTGTATTTTTGTTGTCGTTTCTGTACGCTGACACTCTCTCTTTTATATAAAGAAGATCCAAATCAGAAAAACCAGTTTACATTACACAAAAAAAATAAAAAGCAAAGATAGAAAAAAAGATAGATAGATAGACTAATTAAATGGCAAATGAATGACCTTGCAGACTTGAATTGCTGAAAAATGAGCTCCAAATTAAACGATCTGTAAAGTGTGTTCATTTGTCTATCGCGTAGGTAATAGCGCTGTATTTATATGGATAAATTATTTTTAGAAAAAAAAGAACACGTTTTTAGATACGTAGTAGGTACCTAGCTTTAACGAAGAAGAAAAAGATATTATACAACCCAAGAGATACACAAATAATAAAGAGCGATTTATTATTATTTGGCAATCGCATCGACAGGTAAGCGCATCATCAATTTTGTGGATTATTCCATCATGTTTGGAAATACAAGTTTTGATTTTTTTTTTTGGCAAAATTTAGACTCGAATTTTGAATCTTCATTTCAGGGCTGTTTGAGGTATTAAAATCCAAGGTTTGATGATCGAGTTCTTTGTTAGCGGCCAAGTATCTACAGAAACACTGTCTGTAAAATTGCAGTTAGTGCCACAGTATTAAAGAAGGCGTGCGATTTCATTTCGATTTCGAAAAATTTAAAAAGATTCAATTTTAAAATTACAATTAATATGTTTTTAAAGACCACCAGCCACCACCTCCTTGACTTAACTTTTTGCAAAGGATCTCGGTAGTTATTATCCGAAAGCTAAGTTGATCTTGTTTTTAGGTTTGGTAACTTTTTAATGTTTTGAAAACTAAGAGTTTGGAGACCGCTTGTTTTCAGTGTTCGAATTCAAATTAGGAAAATCAGAAGGTGAGTGACTAAGAACTTACTGAAATAAAATTTGAAAAATAAACTGTTTTTCTTTTTGTTTGATACAACTTTAAAAAAAACATTAAATAAAAATTGATTTCTAGTTTTACGAAAGCTAAAGCTTATTTAAGGTATCTAGCTTTATGTTTTTTGACGTGATAACGTCTAATAAATCGGTTTGGAATATATGAGCAGCACGCACGGAAAAATGTCACAGTCACAGTCACAGTGGTGGGTGGTTGTAGCTGGTTTGGGTGGTGAGATAAATATTGTCAAAGCTAATGGGTGGTTCCTTGGTGGCTATAGGTGGGATGGGTGTTTGGTCTTGGGGGGATTTGGTATGGTTGGGTGTAGGGGGGGGGGAGTGAATTTTTAAATATGGGGGGGGGGGGGTCGGTTGGCGGTTGTAGGTGGGTTCATTGGTTGGCAGTTTTGGTGGTGGGGATGGTTGATTTGACGGGGTGCGATGAAAAAGTTGTCAAAAAAGGTGGGTGAGTGGAAGGTGGTGGCAGGTGGGGTAGGTAGTTGGATTTAGGGGATTTGGTGTTGGGAGGGGGTGAGGGAAAAATAATTGTCAAAAATGGTTGGTGGTTGGTTAGTGGCTGTAGGTGTGATGGGTGGTTGGCGGTGTTGGGTGAGTGGCAAGTTGTTGTAGGTGTTATGGGTGGTTGGATTTGGGTTGAGGGTGCAGTGAAGGGAATTGTCAAAAATAGTTGTACTGGGGAGGGGATGGGGGTGAGGAAAAAATTGTCAAAAATGGTGGTGGTTGTAAGTGGAGTAGGTGGTTGAATTTGGTGCATGAGGGGATTGTCAAAAATAGTGGGTGGGTGATTTGTGGTGGTTAGGAAGGGCTGGCTTTATTGTGTGGGAGAGGAGGAACAAATTTTGAAAAAATTGTCAAAAATAGTATGTGGTTGGTTGTAGGTGGTGTGGGTGATTGGTAGTGGTTAGGAAGGGGGGATTTACTGTCTGGGGGAGGAGGAAAAAATGTTCAAAAATGGTAGGCTGTTGGTTTGTGGTTGTATGTGGGGCTGGGAGGTTGGTGTTCAAGGGGTGAACAAAATTAAAAAATGGTGGGTGGTTGTAGGTAGGTTGGGTGGTTGGTGGTTGGTGGCAATCGATTTTTATTTACTCAAGTGTCATACTGTGGTTTCTAGTGTTTTGACCTGAAATTGGCATTCTTTTTTTTTTTTACTAACACTGTGTCTGTTATAAAGGGTTTTTCAATAAGAGGTGTTATTTTGAATAGAACGCTATTTCGGCAGTTGTCACTTTTGAAGCTGTAATTTTTTGTCGTTTGGCAAGTAGAAACTACGTCAATAATAAAATTAGAACGATACGCGCTTCAACAACGCATTGAAATTATTAAAATTGACTATAAATATGGTGAAAATTCGGCAGAGACATTTCCTAAAACTAAAACATTTTTTGGTCGTCGTGAAGCACCTTGTCGGACCGCAATTCAGAAATTAGTGGACACATTTGAGCTGTTTATTAAAATTTACACTTTTTTAATTTTTTACTTTTTTCGCTTATTACATGAAATCTTACGTTTTTCGAGTAATTAAAGTGTACCTACATTTTTATGAATAGCTCAAAATTTTACATAATGGTTAAACAAAAATTCGGATTTGGTTTTTTTTGCATTTTCTGAGAAAATTTACCATGGTAATGTTGAAATCATCATTTAAATCAAGAAATACTGTAGGTATTCATTTACAATGTACTTTTTGAATCATATTTTATTTTATTTTGTCATTTGTAAATAATTTAATATTTAATCCTTACTTCCTGAAAAATTGTTCCAGTGAGTAGGTACATTAATAAATTTTGTTTATCATTTTCTTGAATTGAGAATTATTATTTATCTTTAGGCTATACGGTGAACCACACTTCGCAACAATACATTATTATGCAACAGGTAACGTATATTTTTTTACATAATCGAAAAGTAGAGATTTCAGGGAACAAAAAGCACACCAAATTTTTAAAAAAAAGCAGATATTTCGAAGTGAGATTTTTCGATTCAAAATTAGGATGTTTTTTTCGATATTAAGTCAAAATTTGGTGAAAAAATTAATATTTTTAAATAAAAAAATTCAGTGTATTTAATGCATAAAACGGAAAGTTTTCACCAAATTTCGTAAAATAAAAATGTTTTTTTGTAAAAGATAAAAATAAAAAGCCAAAAATTTTCTTAATTGAATTTTTGACAGACATTTTGAGGTTGTGTGAAAAAAGTGTTACAAAAGTTGTACATCTTTTAACAACCTATAACTTTGCAATTTAACTTTTTTCCATAGGACTTGTAGTTTTGCCGTTAATCGAGATAGACTGTTTTTTTTTCTTAAAAACCCTTAAAACCCCCCTCCCGCACACTTCCCGACCGCAGATCGACCGTAATTTATTTTTCCTTTCATAATTGATATATTCTCTTCCTTTTCCAATAAGTTTCATCCTACTATAATTTTTTTTCACTTTTTACTATTTTTAAAGGCTCCGGCACTGGTCTAACTTGGCTGATATTGTTTTTCATTATACTTTCTTATTTACATTGAAATAAACATGCGATCATTTATCTCAAAAAATGCAATTTTTCTCGAAAACGAATCCAACAATTTTGATTAATTTTTTCTGGGAGGTGTTTTGTAAACATGTTGACAATGTTTAATATTGGTTACTCCTTGATCAGTTTCACTCGAACGATAAAGATGAATTTTTTTCCTTACGTGTGAAACTGTTGATCAGATTTTTTGTAGTTCACTCGGACTCAAAGGTATAAGTAAAATGGGGGGGGGGGGATAAAGAAAAATTGCTAAGCACGTGGGGCTCGAACCAACAACACAAGGCTTGCAACCAAAAATAATCTACGATTGTGGATGGAATTAATTTTTCTTGCCTATAAATAACACAACATTTTCAATAATGACTTTTGCAAGAAAGGTTTATCGAAGATGCCAAATATATCAAACATTGTGAAATTGAAAAAAAACTTAAATTTTTAAGGAAAAAAAGCATTAAATCGCCTTCACAAACTAAGCACAAAACGGTCATATTTACATGGGTAAAACCTTGATTTGGCTGTTTCATAGCCGAGATGTGATGGATGTGGTAACCACATAATATAGAGCTTAGTTCCAATGGAGGTGAGTCCAGTACTAAATTTTTATTGCTGACCGAATTCAAAACCACGCTAATTAAAGTTTGCTGTCAATTAAAATCCTTTTTATTTGTAACAACCTTACCACACTTAGGTACCGATTGATCTGACACAGTAGATACAAACGTTTCAATTCTGAGTGTTTTTGCTTATCCTTTCTTAGCCGCTCTTTTACAAAAATAATGACATTTTATCTTTTACTTAATTATAAATGGCTGACTATTTTCCTTGATTCAAGAGACATTTCTAAATTGCTTGTAACACATGGTTTATGGTTCATGATATTATTATACAACATCAATCAAAAAACAAGCCATTAAAAGTTCTTTTTACTATACCATGGGGTAGACCCTACCCAAAACAGATTTTACGATGTCAAACATATAATTTGAGTAAATTAAAAAAATTTTAATAAAAGAGAACTATATAAAACTCAATCATAAACAATACCTGCTTATACTTAAAACTTACAAATAGAGCCATTTTTTAAAACCGAACTTAACATTTTTTACACTAAAAGTCACAAATCGCCTAGCAGGAGGCGTACTAAAAAATGATTTTTTAAGAGTTAAAAATGCATCTTAACAAAGGAAATGCATTTAGTATAGATGATTTACACCTGATGACTGCGTAGTGTGTAGGTAGATACTAAACGAGTCAAAAAGCAAGTCATATACATATTTTAATTTCATAAATGAGTTGTAATAAAGTTTTTGATTGGACTTTATAATAAAATTATTATACCTGACTAACTTTCTCGAAAAAGTCGATTTTTTTTGTAATAAATAGTCAAAACTATGAGGCAACTCTAAAATTATATATTTTTGAGTCCCTAAATATTAACTACTAAGTTAAATTTTTGGAGCAATTGAAAAGCTTGCAGGCATTTTGAAAGGGTTGTCAATTGAAAATATTGAAAGTTGTATGCACATATTTTTTAGAAAAGAAATTTTTTTCTGAAATTCATTGAAGGGGAATTCAAAACTTGGTAAAAATATTTGTCTGCTAAAATGTATGAAAAAATATTATTTTTTCGGACTTTCCAAGAAATCATGATATTGTAAGTTAAAGTTAACAACTTTTATGCGAGCACTCAAAGGGTTATTAATACCCTTATCATTAATTAATACAATGCGAGCGTTTAGGACAGTTGGATAAAGAGATGAAAGTAATTATACCCACGCACAATTTCGTTTTGAGCATCTGCAAATCACAATGGGAGGACAAATCGTTGAGGGTAAAGCATTCCACATTCTTGTAGTGCGGCTTAAAAACAGTGCGTCCGAAGTTAAGCTCATGGGTGAATTGATGCGCATTTTTGTTTTCTGTTGGTTTTCGAAGGGCCTGTATTATGTTTTCGTGTTTCCCAAATCTCGTGCGCTCCTTGTTAATTTTCTTATCTTCAGTCAGTTCAGTAATTTTATATTGATGTAATAGTCAGACTTGGGCTGGAAGAATCAAGATCTGAATGGAAGAAGCTTATACTGGGATTTTCAGAGCTTGACTGATATATTTTAAAAACCATACAATTTGAAGAACATATATTTTTCTAAATCCGAGAGTCCTTTAGCATTTAAGAAACCCGTTAAAAAACATCAAACTCGGTATGTTGCTTCTTGGCTTGGGGTTTCTTTTACAACGTTTTTTTTTTTTTTTTTGTTTCTTAAAATCAAGTTAACATGTTTGTCTTTTATATAGGGTTTTCCAATAAGAGGTGTTATTTTTGAATTTTAATAATTTCAATGCTTCGTTGAATGGCGTAGTTTTTACTTGTCAAATGTCAACAAATTACAGCTTTAAAAGTGACATTATTATCGAAATAGCGGGCTATTCAAAATAACACCTCTTCTTGCAGAACCTTATATTTTCCGAAAAATTCTTTTACTAAAACTATTCATTGTCTAGGAAAACAAGGAAATAAGCCTCAAAGACCCGTCTATCTGGCCGCCAACAATGGCATTTGGAAAAAAACGGTGTTAATATTTAAGGAGGTTTCTGTATGAAATTTTATTATTGCAGTTTAAGGCAGCTGCTTGCCGACGTAACAATTGAAAATTTAGAATGAAACAACAACTTTTTTATTTATTTACATAGCTAAAAACTAGCTTCAGATATAAGTACTTATGTCTATTATAATAAGAGTACAATTATATAATTGAATACAAATTTGACTGAAATTTAGATGAAAAATTTAATGATTGGTCAAATAAGTTATTACATCTATTATTGAGAAGATTAAATAATTCAAACATTTTGTTTAAGGGAGAAAATCGTTCATAATTAGTACGACAGTTTGGGACATTTATGCAGCTAGGTAGATTCCGTAATTTCGAATCATTAATTCTCTTTTGGTTTGATAATATGGTGGTTAGATAGGATCTCTAACCTGGATCCAGGATTTTTCATTTACTGAGGACAAACCCAATATAAAAACAGAAACTCGGTTGACACTCAGAAACGTAATTTTGGTTACTTTTTCCATTCAATATGGCTGAATTTGACAATTTTTTTTGGCATTATTGCGTTTTTAAAAACGAAATAAGACCAAATTTTTGAAATTTGGCATTATTTCGTTTAGCCTTATTTGACGTCACCTCCAAAATTTTGTCAAAATCAAACGGACACACTAATTGCTTGGTATGTTATTTAAGCACAAATTTTAACAGTTTGCAAAGCTAAATCGAGGGGGGAGGGAACCACTGGGTCTGAAACTATCCCCATTTTTACTTAGCCAAAACTATATTTTGAGTAAAAAAAAACTTCGTTGTCAAATTTGTTAGCAGTGTTTTCAACATGAAAATAGCAAAAAAAGGACATCTCAATATAACCAGAGAACCGCTGTTTTTTCTTGTTAGGTAGGTACTTCCTTCCCACTGCAAGCTGTTTGTCAAAATTGAGCTCGGATACTAGCTTTGATTGGGAGAGAAATTCCTGAACTGAATTTTTGGTCAAGCTAGAAACTTTTCTTGAATAAAAACTACTACAAACTCTATTTAAATAGGGAAATTTTAAGTGAAGAATATTGATAAAATTCTAACATTGATCGTTTTTTAATCCCCTATTAAGAGAACACTGCACTTAGATACTTCATTGAAACTTAATTCATCCTCGAATTAGGTTCCTAATGCCATCGATTTGAAAAAAAAAAATCACTTTTCATTTCAATTTCGACTTCACCAATAATTTAGTTAATGACATGAAATTAAACTCCGATTTAAAGACACTTACTTTCTCTTAATCGACAAAATTAACAGAGCGGACACCAAACGCATTAAGCGTTTCAAATTGCTTTAATCAAAATGTAAATGACAAACATTCCAGACGTGCGTGGGCGTCACAATGGCACTAATAAAAGCCTACCTATTAAGTAAGTCGGTGTTTTATAATAAAAAAAAAAAAAAAAAGATTTCCCTCATTAATAATTTTCCAACAATCTAGATCACTTGCCAAATAAGTGCAAGTGTAACATTACCATCAAACTCGAGAGTCGAGACTCGACTTACTAAGTCAATCACTCTCTTTTCACACCCAATTTGAAGTAAGCATACTAATTTTTTGAAATGTATCCAAGCAAACGGCAACTCTAATAATTTCTTTACCTTTGACAGTTAATTGGCACTTGTTCAGGCACAACAGTCATTCCTTAAAAGAATTCAAACAAATCCTTTCTCTGACATTTCTATTACTCCATGCGAGTAGGTACGCATGAAAAGTAAACTCTATTAATAAAAATTAAACATTTTTTTTCGCATTTCCACTGTCACTCTTGGAATTTATTGCAAAATCGCATTGTCGTCGCCTGACTGACCCTGTCCACGTCCACGGCCGACCTGCCTTTTCAATATCATTGTCATTGCCAAATGCCATCGGCTTCGGCACACATTTTTCTGTTTTTTCTATTTCACGCAAGAAAAAGGAAAAGAATTCGCATGAAAATTCCAAAATATCTTGACACATTGTTTTAGATACAATATCTCACACGTCACACGAAATGATCCCTTTAAATGTCTTATCAAAATAAACTTAAAACAAAATCAATATCAATTGCTCACCAGAAACTACCGCCTTTTTTCTGCGCCTTCAACTTCACCTTCACACAAATCTTAATAATTTATTATTCGCACAATAAAAAAAAAAAAACATTTAAATGTTATTGAACTTTATTATTGAATTTGAATTTTAATTTCTTTTATTTATCATTCGATCAATAAATAAACAAATTTTTCGCACCACTTTTTCTTGCACTCAAATTTTTGTGTTTACATTTCGAGGAGTGTAATCATTAATTTAATAATTTTCACAGTTAGAGAGGGTTAATATGTTTAACAGTATTATAAACTGCGTAAAATACCCCTTTTTTAACTTTTAAATAAATTAATCAATTGACAAGTCGGATGGCGGATGGGTTAATCAAAATCAATACGATTTATGACGACATCGTGGAAAAAGAAAAACTACAAAACGACAAAATTTACTCTTACTTTAAATAATTGATAGACAACGATTTTTTTTTCTTTGGTTGGGCTCTGAATCGACACGGCAGACACTTACAGTCACACGTCCTACTCGAACGACAAATCTAGGAAAACTGATTGCATCTAATTTGCTTTTGGTGTGTTCTTCGGGGGTATTTTATGGTCTCTGTTTTGTGGTGTGCTTCTACTTTGGTTTGATATATTTTTTTTTCAGTTTTATCGAGCAAATTTTTCTTCTTTTTAATCGAAAGTGGGGGGGAAATTCGACGCGTGCTCGTTGAATTTCTGTTATGTTGGGAAGTTTGTGTGCATTTTCTTATAAGATTTTCGTAAACAATGAAAGAGAAATGTCAAAATGTGTTGTGTGATCGAAGAAAATGTTTGATTGATACATGTATGGTCGTATGGTGGTTATTTGAATATGTTGTGTTTTGTGTTATCATTTTTATCAATCCAGATTCCAGACACTCCGCCTCAATAAGTTAGGGACTTACATCTTTTTAAGAAACTAAGAAATAATGATATCGTTAATAAATTTGTTAAGACATATACATATATACAATCGCATATAGGAAATTGAATCATATTAATTTAATCGTATATAAGAATTATAAATGTGATAGTTTGTATATATTTTTTGATGTTTGTTCCGCTATCACAGCTTAACCCTTATTGACGGATCTGATTTGTATGAAATTTAGTAAGTTAGTGAGCAGTGTTACCACTTCCGGAATAAAAGTCGAAGTAGATTTGAAGAGAAAAGGGAAGTAGATTGAAAAAAAAACCGAAGTAGATTTAAAAATTAGTTTTTTTCTATAAAACTTCATAATAGGGTGGGCCATCCAGTGGTTTATTTTTAAATAATAGGTTATTTTGACATTGGCAGCTGTTTTCCGCTCGAAATCTTGGAAAAAAGGCAGACCTCCGCGGAACGAAATGAGTCACTTTACGTTGAGAAATATGGAAATATTTCTAAAGTGAGTGCTGTGTAGGTCAAAAAGTGTTCGGAAGTTTTGGCCGAAATGGAGCATCCATCGTGCCTGCTGTATGCAATTAAGTTCACAAGGTTTGTGAGACTGGTATGCTTGTGGGTAACACTCATTGTCATCGTCGTCGTCGTCGTAAGGAGCGCACATACGAGGATGTGGCTGTTGTAGCCTAGAGTGTGCGACTTAATTTTTGACCATCAACTCTCCACCGATCTAAACAGCTTTACATTTCACGCACTAGCCGGAAGAGAATTCTGCACAAACTCGCTTACAAGGTCGAATTGACTTAGCAATTGATGACGCACGACCATTCACTTCGTTACCATTTCAGAATTTGTAGCTTAGAACAGCCTGAATTGGACAACGATCTTGGGCGAAAAATAATTTTTTTCTGACTAAAGCTTTTCACCTCGGCGGCTACGTTAACAAAAAAAAAAAAACTCGAGAAACCAGCACATTGTTTTCGAGAAGCCAATGCATCCACAAAGAGTTACAGTTGGGTGCGGATTGTAGAGTGGTGGCATTTTCTTCGAAAACGAAAACGTTTCGGTCGACGGTGGGCGTTTCAGAGTCGTAAACATGGCTTTTTTCTACTGTGGCATGCCATGCCACACAGTCTATTCCACAATCGATCTTTTGCTCGCCAAATTCCCAAATCGTGTTATCAGCCATCTTTGGCGATGTCAATTGGCTGCCTCTGAGCTGCGATTTGTCCCCTTTGGACTTTTTTGTGGGAAACCGTGAAGGACCGATGTTATGCCAACAATCCTGAAACGATTCAAGCACTTAAGGCCAATATCAGCAATCCTCGAGCTACAACCCGAAACCACCAACAATGCCATACAAAATTGGAGTGGCAGAATGCGCTATACGGTTTAATTTTGTCCATTTTATTGCATTAAACAAAATTCGATTTAGTCAACCCTTTATTTATATTATTAATTTTTTTAATTTTTTTAATCTAATACTACGTTTTCATTAGGGCCGAAATTAGGATATTTGAAAATTTGCTAAAAAAGTGTTTTCATCTAGGTTTGCACATTTGATTTGACAACAGACTATCTTCTTTCTTGTTCTTTTGTACAACCTTTTCATTTTTTGTTCTTGTTTTGATTTGTTTACTTCTGCCGTTGCCCCGGATTTTATTTCAAAATTGTTATTTTGTATTGTTTACTTCTGCCGTTGCTTTGCATGTTGGTTTGTTTACTTTTTCCGTTGCCTTGTATTTTGTTTCAAATTGACATTTTAGAAAATATTCTATTCAATTGTTTTCAATTTAGTTGCGTTTGATTTGTTTTCACATAATTTGCAACCTTGATTTCGTCCAAATCAAACAAAATTTTAATTTTATTTTGTATGGGAAGTGGAGTCAAATTTGGAAATTTTCTACGAAATCACCTTTTTTGCCCTAATGAAAACGTAGTATAATACTACGTTTTCATTAGGGCCGAAATTAGGATATTTGAAAAATTGCTAAAAAAGTGTTTTCATCTAGGTTTCCACATTTGTTTTGACATCAGGCTATCTTCTTTCTTTTTCTTTTTTACAACCTTTTCATTTTTTCTTCTTGTTTTGTTTTGTTTACTCCTTCCGTTGCCCTGGATTTTATTTCAAAATTGTTATTTTGTATTATTTACTTCTGCCGTTTGCTTTGCATGTTGGTTTGTTTACTTTTGCCGTTGCCTTGGATTTTGTTTTAAATTGACATTTTAGAAAATATCTATTCAATTTGTTTCAATTCACATAATTTGCAACCTTGATTTCGTCCAAATCAAACAAAATTTTAATATTATTTTGTATGGAAAGTGGACTCAAATTTGGAAATTTTCAACGAAATCACATTTTTTGCCCTAATGAAAACGTAGTATAACAAAACAAAACTAAAATTCTTTCACTTCATATTTATTTATATGTATGTTTACATGTTTGTTTCAATATAAATATATTGTTTCATAACACTTTTTAATTTAGTTTAACAAAAAAAAAAAAAACATACATAGGTACATAGGTACATTTGTATATTGTATGCGAGTGAAAAAGAAAAAGCAGTAGATTTTTCATTTTTTTCTAAAATTGAAGTAGGTTGAAACAGAGATTTTTAAAATGAAGCAGATTTCAGTATTTTGGTGATGGTGCGAAGTAGGAAGCAGATTTAAATTTTTTTTTGATAAAAGGAAGCAGATCTACTTCAATTGAAGTAAAGTTGTATCGCTGATAGTGAGATGAAAAAGACACTGGTTCCTGAGGCAGAAGCTAAATTAGGAGAGTTTGTGTTTTTGGATGTCTCAACGGTTGAACGGCTAGTGATGTTCAAATCCATGTAAAAAACCATTTTTTAAAATTTTCTATGTAAAAAAGCGTAAATAAGCGTAAAAACTTAAAAAGGTAAGAAAGAGATAAATTAAGCAAATTACTGAGAAGTGTCGCAACGTAAGACGTAAGTATTCAAAATTCAAGTGTTTATAAAGTGCCGACAATATTTTTGCATAATCATAGTAAATAAATAAAATGCACGACTGGGTGGCACGAACTTGCTCTAATTTGTGACAGTGGTCTAGGGGCTTGAGAATTTGATAAAAATAAATTTTTCAAAATTCTTAAATAATTACTTAAATTAGTTTGAGCTGAAAAAAGTACGCCATTTTATTTCTTGGATACATTTGGGTTTATGAGAATAAATTTATAAAAATCTGTGGAGCGGTTAATTTTTTTGAAAAACTTTTTGAAAACATTTTTCAAAAAACATTCAAAAACTCCAGTTCATAGGTATTCAGCAAATGCATTTATTTATAATTTTTGAAAATTTTTTTTAAAAAGTAGGTAGATTTCAAAATATTAATTTTTTCAACTTTTTTTTTTAAATGCTTTTTAAAAATACAAATTTTTTTTTGACGTGATAACGTCTAATAACCGGTTTGGAATATATGGGCAGCACGCACGGAAAAATGTCACAGTCACAGTCACGTTACCTAGCTGCTTTCATAGCCTAGAAAGTCGATAAAGTGGGAGGGGAGGGTGTTGGGTGGTAGGTTGGTTGTGGTGGGAGTGTGTGTGCGCCAGGCAGGGGGGTAGTGTCGGGAAGAGGAAAAGTTGTCAAAATGGTCCGTGGTTGTAGCTGGTTTGGATTGTGAGATAAATATTGTCAAAGCTAATGGTTGGTTCCTTGGTGGCTGTGGGTGGGGATGGGTGTTTGGTGTTGGGGTGAGTTGGTATGGTTGGGGGAGGGGGCTGAATTGTCAAATATGGTGCGTGGTTGGTTGGCGGTTGTAGGTGGGTTGATTGGTTGGCAGTTTTGGTGGTGGGGATGGTTGATTTGATGGGGTGGGATGAAAAAGTTGTCAAAAAAGGTGGGCGAGTGGAAGGTGGTGGCAGGTGGGTTAGGTGGTTGGATTTGGGAGGGGGTGAGGGAAAAATAATTGTCAAAAATGGTGGGTGAGTAGCAGGTGGTTGTAAGGGGGGTAGGTGGTTGAATTTTGTCAATAGTGGGTGGTTGGTTGTAGTTGTTGTGGGTGATTGGTAGTGGTTAGGAAGGGGGGATTTACTGTATTAGGGAGGAGGAAAAAATGTTCAAAAATGGTGGGCTGTTGGTTTGTGGTTGTATGTGGGGGTGGGAGGTTGGTGTTCAAGTTGTGAAAAAAAATTAAAAAATGGTGGGTGGTTGTAGGTAGGTTGTTTGGTCGTTGGTTGGAGAGATACCTATGCACATGAAGTGTTTTGTGAACTGGTTATCACGTAAAATTGTCGCCCGTAAACCGACTTTACAGACAACCATTTTTTTTTTAAATATAGGTTTGCAGTATAAATTCATCTACTACCTACACCTACATCTTACTAATATTATAAATGTGAAAGTTACGATGTTTGGATGTTTGGATGTTTGGATGTTTGGATGTTTGGATGTTTGGATGTTTGTTGCTAACTCACGCCAGAGCGGCTAAACGGATCTGGATAAAATTTGGCACAGAGATAGCTTATAGTCTGGAATAGCAGATATGCTATTTTTTATCCCGGTAAAATGTATGGTTCCCGTGGGATAGATTTGTTTTAATTTTTGGAATATCACCAGAATGGCTGAACTCATCTGAATGAAATTTAGCACAGAGATAGATTATAGGTAGTCTGGAATAGCATATTGGCTACTTTTTATCCCGGTAAAATGTATGGTTCTCGTGGGATAGATTTGTTTTAGTTTTTGAAATTACACAAAAATGGCTGAACTCATCTGAATGAAATTTAGCACAGAGATAGACTATAGTCTGGAATAGCATATTGGCTACTTTCTATCCCGGTAAAATGTATGGTTCCCGTGGGATAGATTTGTTTTAATTTTTGAAATCACACCAGAATGGCTGAATGGATCTGAATGAAATTTAGCACAGAGATAGATTATAGCCTGGAATAGCATATTGGCTCCTTTCTATCCCTGTAAAATGTGTGGTTCCCGTGGGATAGATTTATTTTAATTTTTGAAATAACACCAGAATGGCTGAACTCATCTCAATGAAATTTAGCACAGAGATAGATTATAGTCTGGAATAGCATATTGGCTACTTTTTATCCCGGTAAAATGTATGGTTCCCGTGGGATAGATTCGTTCTAATTTTTGAAATCACACCAGAATGGCTGAACTCATCTGAATGAAATTTAGCACAGAGATAGACTATAGTCTGGAATAGCATATTGGCTACTTTCTATCCCGGTAAAATGTATGGTTCCCGTGGGATAGATTTGTTTTAGTTTTTGAAATTACACAAAAATGGCTAAACTAATCTGAATGAAATTTAGCGCAGAGATAGATTATAGGCTGGAATAGCATATTGGCTACTTTCTATCCCGGTAAAATGTATGGTTCCCGTGGGATAGATTTGTTTTAATTTTTGAAATAACACCAGAATGGCTGAACGGATCTGAGTGAAATTTAGCACAGAGATAGATTATAGCCTGGAATAGCATATTGGCTCCTTTCTATCCCTGTAAAATGTGTGGTTCCCGTGGGATGGATTTATTTTAATTTTTGAAATAACACCAGAATGGCTGAACTCATCTCAATGAAATTTAGCACAGAGATAGATTATAGTCTGGAATAGCATATTGGCTACTTTTTATCCCGGTAAAATGTATGATTCCCGTGGGATAGATTTGTTCTAATTTTTGAAATCACACCAGAATGGCTGAACTCATCTGAATGAAATTTAGCACAGAGATAGATTATAGTCTGGAATAGCATATTGGCTACTTTTTATCCCGGTAAAGTGTATGGTTCCCGTGGGATAGATTTGTTTTAGTTTTTGAAATTACACAAAAATGGCTGAACTAATCTGAATGAAATTTAGCACAGAGATAGATTATAGCCTGGAATAGCATATTGGCTCCTTTCTATCCCTGTAAAATGTGTGGTTCCCGTGGGATAGATTTATTTTAATTTTTGAAATAACACCAGAATGGCTGAACTCATCTCAATGAAATTTAGCACAGAGATAGATTATAGTCTGGAATAGCATATTGGCTACTTTTTATCCCGGTAAAATGTATGGTTCCCGTGGGATAGATTTGTTCTAATTTTTGAAATCACACCAGAATGGCTGAACTCATCTGAATGAAATTTAGCACAGAGATAGACTATAGTCTGGAATAGCATATTGGCTACTTTCTATCCCGGTAAAATGTATGGTTCCCGTGGGATAGATTTGTTTTAGTTTTTGAAATTACACAAAAATGGCTAAACTAATCTGAATGAAATTTAGCGCAGAGATAGATTATAGGCTGGAATAGCATATTGGCTACTTTCTATCCCGGTAAAATGTATGGTTCCCGTGGGATAGATTTGTTTTAATTTTTGAAATCACACCAGAATGGCTGAACGGATCTGAATGAAATTTAGCACAGAGATAGATTATAGCCTGGAATAGCATATTGGCTCCTTTCTATCCCTGTAAAATGTGTGGTTCCCGTGGGATAGATTTATTTTAATTTTTGAAATAACACCAGAATGGCTGAACTCATCTCAATGAAATTTAGCACAGAGATAGATTATAGTCTGGAATAGCATATTGGCTACTTTTTATCCCGGTAAAATGTATGATTCCCGTGGGATAGATTTGTTCTAATTTTTGAAATCACACCAGAATGGCTGAACTCATCTGAATGAAATTTAGCACAGAGATAGATTATAGTCTGGAATAGCATATTGGCTACTTTTTATCCCGGTAAAGTGTATGGTTCCCGTGGGATAGATTTGTTTTAGTTTTTGAAATTACACAAAAATGGCTGAACTAATCTGAATGAAATTTAGCACAGAGATGGATTATAGTCTGGAATAGCATATTGGCTACTTTTTATCCCGGTAAAATGTATGGTTCCCGTGGGATAGATTTATTTTAATTTTTGAAATCACACCAAAATTGGCTGAACGGATCTGAATGATATTTAGCACAGAGATAGACTATAGTCTGGAATAGCATATTGGCTACTTTCTATCCCGGTAAAATGTATGGTTCCCGTGGGATAGATTTGTTTTAGTTTTTGAAATTACACAAAAATGGCTAAACTAATCTGAATGAAATTTAGCGCAGAGATAGATTATAGGCTGGAATAGCATATTGGCTACTTTCTATCCCGGTAAAATGTATGGTTCCCGTGGGATAGATTTGTTTTAATTTTTGAAATCACACCAGAATGGCTGAACGGATCTGAATGAAATTTAGCACAGAGATAGATTATAGCCTGGAATAGCATATTGGCTCCTTTCTATCCCTGTAAAATGTGTGGTTCCCGTGGGATAGATTTATTTTAATTTTTGAAATAACACCAGAATGGCTGAACTCATCTCAATGAAATTTAGCACAGAGATAGATTATAGTCTGGAATAGCATATTGGCTACTTTTTATCCCGGTAAAATGTATGATTCCCGTGGGATAGATTTGTTCTAATTTTTGAAATCACACCAGAATGGCTGAACTCATCTGAATGAAATTTAGCACAGAGATAGATTATAGTCTGGAATAGCATATTGGCTACTTTTTATCCCGGTAAAGTGTATGGTTCCCGTGGGATAGATTTGTTTTAGTTTTTGAAATTACACAAAAATGGCTGAACTAATCTGAATGAAATTTAGCACAGAGATGGATTATAGTCTGGAATAGCATATTGGCTACTTTTTATCCCGGTAAAATGTATGGTTCCCGTGGGATAGATTTATTTTAATTTTTGAAATCACACCAAAATTGGCTGAACGGATCTGAATGATATTTAGCACAGAGCTAGATTATAATCTGGTATAGCTTATAGGTTTCTTTTTATCACGGTTTAATGTAGGTATTAAATTATAAAGCTATAAAAGAAGAAGAAGCTAGATTACGATAGACTATATTCCTCAAGCTACAGTCTACTTCTTGATCAGCTGAGACGCGAGCGAAGCCGCGGGTAAAGGCTAGTATATACATAAGTGTGAAATTTTGAAAGTGTCGGTGGAGTCGTTTTCGAGATAGCCGAAAGCAAAAGTAACGGTCCTATGGAAAGTACCGCGTTCTTAGACATTTTTTAAAACGTTTTTTATCAGCCATATGATTGGTCGTACCTAAAAAGCAACACTGATTTTTTTAAATCAAAGTCGTTGGAGCCGTTTTTGAGAAAAATAAGCTTTAACGTAACGGTTATATGGCAGGTACCTACCGTTATTTTTTGAGCTAAAAAAAAATTTCAATTTTCCCTCTGTACAATACCTACCTAAAAACCTATATATACCAATTTTGAAGTAATTTGGGCCACCCTTTTGGGATGTAGGTATCTATACTTACAGACAGACATACAGACAGACAGACATACGACGGACAGAATTCTTATACCATCTTTTTTCATCTTCGCTATCATCGTAATGCCATGTTTTTTTCGTTTAATTCTTAATAATAAAATTTGCACTTATACCCTTCAGACTTATAAACCCTTCAATTGGAAATTCAAGGAGCAAAATGCGTCCATTCTGTCCTTTTCTGAAGAAGAAACACAATTTTTCTAATTGTCAATCAACTTCGGTAAACAAAAGGTTGAAATCTGTTTAAGTTCCTTCTAAAATTCTTTTGAATCTCCAAAGCGCCGCATTCCGGCTCCAGATTGAATGCATGAATCTCGACTATCTTGGTTTCCGGAAATTCCTGCCGTCAGCAACACTTTTTTTGAACTGTTTCGCACAGGTAGACGAAGCGAAAACACACCGAACAGTTAGTAAAAATGTACTTTTATCAAAAAATCTTACTCTTGGATGATTGGTCAAATTCTTCCAAAAGGCAACTCCCCCAAATAAAAATCAGGCGGAATCAGGGATGAAAATATTACTGCAGAAATAGCTCATTTCAGTTCACGATTTTTTTAATGAAGTTCCATATTCTGAAGGCTTCAAAAACACTTCCAATTTCTTGTTCAATTTTTCTGTAGACCTCATTACTACAAAAGCAGAGATCTATTATAATTTAATCGTACCTATGTCAAAAAATATAATTGAACTCTTCGAGGTCATTGCTCCCAAGACAGGTAGTAAAATAAATATCTTTATTCCAGAATGCAATCTAGAAGTAGATGCACCTTTGAGTAGGTATGCCTTCTTGTTCAAGATAAAATAAAAGTTGTAGAATAAAAAATTACTCTGTAAAAACAGTGATTTTTATTCCACCCTCGTTTCTAAATCGATAACATCTTCTCACTGACTAATCAAAATAAAATAAAATCAATTAAAATAATCATGTAAAGTCGGCATAATAAAGTTAACGCCTTCTTGATTTTGTCATTGTTTAATAGCGCCATCAGTTAAATCCGTTAAATCAGTATAAATTACCAATTAAAAATCATTTAACGACACCGTTAGGCAAATAATAAAAATAAAACTAAACGGAAACGTGGGTGGAATGCACATCAGATCATCATATTCATCAGATATCCTTCGCCTTTGCATGTCTTGTGCATACCTCATATGAAAATTTCAATCCTACGCTCATGTTCCATCGCATCAGCGTTATGTTCCTCCTTTAAAAAAAAAAAAACACGAAAAACAACGGCTTAAAGGTAATTAAAATCAATGAAACAGTGAATCAATGGTTCCGCATTAATGAATGCTGTGGGAATCATCTACCACAGATAGATTCAGTCAAGCGTTCTCGAGCATAATCCTATTAGTCACAGGCTCAATATGAGCGTAAATCCTCTTTATTCCAGAATTCATCAAGAGTTACTATGCATAATATGCATTACTCAGCAACACTGCAACAAATTACTATTACCCTTCCTATAAATCGCCTCCCAGTCCCAGTTCCCAGATACAAAAGGGCGTTCGCAAATAAAAAACAGAAAAACAACTACATTTCCAACATCGTAAATCCTTCTTGAAATTCGTTTCTATAAAGTCGCTTGCCGAGATTTTACCCTCCCCGCTTCAAAAGGTCCAGATAGGAAAGAGCCCATCACGGGACCTTAGACCTCACGTAAACAAAAAGGTGTGAATGCGTTATAGCTATAGAGCTGATGTAGATAGAGAGGCAGAGGGATAAATTTAACACCAAAGTAATGAATCTGATCTGTTCACTGTACCGCACCGGAGCCCTATCCTAAAATGGAAGGTTTAGTGAATTATGAATGCTATGCGAAATTCCCATAAATTTATCTGCAGAGTGCAGGGGGCGTGCTGCATGACGTCCTTGTAAGTTGTACGATAGCGTTTCATTCATCTGTTTTTTGTCTATACAGGCTCTGCAGTGAGGAGTATACCTATTCTTGGCTTCGTTTGGTCTGCGCTAGGGCTACGAGGTTCATTAATCTTTGCATAATGTCCTTTTGCAGATGACGGATGTTCCAAAGGGGCGACTTAAGTCGTTCGAGCAAGTAATTTTAATTGTTTTAATTGGAACGATTACCATAGAAAGCGAATGCATAGAAAAAGCAAATTGGTGATGCTCAAGCTGGTATTTGAAATTACCTTTTTTTTTGGATCAGGATTCTAGATTCTACAAGAGTTAGCTACAATGAATTGCAGGTCATTGAAATCAGATTGGGTTTTGATTTTTCAGTATTAAGTAGATTATCAATTAATTTTTGTTCAGCAGAAGTAAATAACTTTTCAAAATAATGGGAACCGAATCATTAACGATATTTCTTCAAGATACGTGCCTTAGATTCTTGCATTTATTTAGGATGCAGTGTTGTTCAAAACAGCTTATACATATATAACATGCCCCCCCTTACCTTCTACACATCCAGTAATCTTTATCTCTTCCAAATCCGGGATCACGAGCACGACGTTATCCAGAGTGACAGAATCTAGAAAGGACAAAATCTATAAAAAAAAAATAATAGATAGATAAAATCTAAGTAGTAAAAATCTAGAATGTATACAAATCTAGAAAGATGGAAATTTAGAATAATCTAGAAAAAAAATGTTCTAGATTTTTTTTAGAGGAATTCAAAAATTAATATTAATTCTAGATTTTGTCCATTTTAGATTTTCTTTCTCGATTTTTGGTTTTCTAGTTTTTTTTGGGTTTTGTGGATTTTCTTTATTCTTGATTTTTGTTTTCTAGATTTTATCTTTCTAAATTTTTTTTTCTAGATATCGTGGTAAACCCTCCAAATCCACGTGGCGGATTTATTTGGTTAGTCAATCTAATAAAAACAAAATCTTTTTTTCTAGGTTAAGTTCACTTACTTAAAAGCTTGAAATAGTGTCATGAAAAGGAATTATTTCTATAAATTCTTGCAAAATTAGAGCTATGTATTCGAGCCCCAGCCAGAACATGGGCAGCAATTTTTTTATATTCCCCAAGTTCTAACTGGGTGCGACGCTATGGTTTTCCACAAGATACTCGTAAGTATACATAAATCTTAGTCCACTGTATAGTTAACACAAAAAATTCTTCCCCTTCTTTCTATTCCTTCCCTCCAACAAGCTCGCCCTGTGTCATGGCATTGTATATATAAACTATAGTACTATCACCTGAGGTGCGCCATCTATCGACGAAAAACTAAGCTCGAGAATACCATGGGAAGCAACAACAACAATTAAAATGGTGGAAATTGTTGTTGTTGCTTCCCATGGTATTCTAGAGCTTAGTTTTTCGTCGATAGATGGCGCACCTCAGGTGGGAATACTATAGTTTATATATACAATGGTTCATGGTAAGCGCATAAGTAACCCTCCGAATTATATTAAAAAAAAAAAGACTGAAAGGAGTTTGAATTTCTTACTTTCTTTCATTTTAATCGCTGATTCCAACTATGAAGTCATAAAATATTGCCACCTTCAACTGAGGTGAATCATAAGACTTTAGAAAGTCGTTAGTTTTCAAGGCCCAACAAAAATGATAACAGAACTACAACTGTAGTTGATGAATGCATTTAAAAAAGAACGACTTCATTCCAAAATCGTTATATCTAACCTAATACCACATAATAATGTCCAAATTCCTTCTGTCCAAGCCACTTTACAAAATTATCTTTGAAACTGGAACTAGCTAGCTACAATTTAATGAATGGCTCTTCGTTGCCAGTGAGCACCACAGTGCACAGTACACAAATAAATTCAATTAACTAAATTATTTACTTCACAATCAAGTCTTGAGATTAAATACTCCAGAGCTGGAATATTAATCCCCGAGGCTAGGCTTAGCTGTTGACCATGCAAACACACAGTAATTACTAGGACAGACGGTCAGTGGGCGGACCAGGAATTCAAATTGAATCTGTTAGCGGTTAAGAATTACTAAAATTGCCATTAATAGTGTCTTTGCTGCGATGATGTGTGACTCTAATTGCAGTCAGTTGATGGGCTTGATGCATTTAAAAAAAAGCGTGCCAGTGGTCCATCCATTCGCGAATAGCTGCTTAAGATCCAAATCTTTTTTTATTGGATTAAAAGCAAAAATGGAAGACAAAAAAAAATATATAATAATTGACCATTGCATCTTACAGTGGCATTCATAATGCCAACAATTCCTTATCAGGATGTTGCATCAATTTTCATAATTGGCAGAGCTGCAGCTACTTGCGGCTAGTAGAGGGCTTGGTTGCTGCACAGTAGTTTCTATACAAGGTACGCGATGTTTCGCGTGGTATGTCTTCTTTTTTCTTTGTATAGACCGTAGAGTTCACATCAACTTTGCTATGCTCCGAATTGCGGACGACGCGACGTGCAATTTCAAGTGAATTTTAATTGCGACCACATGCGTTTCCGTCCATATTCGCCATGTATGTAACATCAGTTCCTTTGTTTTGCCAGCCAGCCATCACGAAGATTCGAAATAAAAACTTCTTGCATTCGCAGAAAACAAAGCAAAGATTTAACTGAGATTCATCATCGGTCGATCGTGATGCTTTGTACGTGGACGTACTTTGCCTAGAATCGGAATGGGTAAATAAATCAGTATGTGCTGGACTCGGATTGGATCTATGCACTAAGAAAAATATTTTGTGTCTTATAGCTTGGAATGGCTAGGTAAGATCTAAGAAGAATAATTTCAATGCTTAACTTGATGCATACATACATTGTCAAAACACAATAACTTTTAAATAAGTTACTTTTTAAGTCCTAATCTAAAATGTTTAAAAGTCCACGACAACCATTCTTAAAACATAACTAAATTTAAGGTTTGTTCAAATAGTGACAGTCATATAGTTACGTCTGAGGCTTAATTAAAACGTATTAATCCAGCGCTTCCCATTTTATCTGTTGTATAGAAATCGTATAACATTATATCACGCCATTTCGAATATTTGAAAGTTGGACCTTTTCGACCGATATACATATAATAATGCAACACCAATCCTAGACGGACATACCCTTTTCTTTTTTAATGCAACCACAGAAATCCTGGAAAAGTTCAATTTAGAAAATTATCCCACCAACCGACTTGGGAAGTGCAGCCTTTTGTTGTGGACAGCGGCTTCTCTTGTTAACTTATGTAACTCCAGTCTATGAAAAACTTTGTGTACACTTGTTGTCTTGTTCAAAATCTCCAACCAACATTTTTAATCGCGATTATAGGAACTATAAGACAAGTTATGCATTCGTCGAAAAAAAAGTTTTGAAAATAACAATCAAATATGTCATTACGATGATAGCGAAGACGAAAAAAGATGGTCTAAAAATTCTGTCCGTCTGTATGTCTGTCTGTCTGTCTGCCTGTATGTATAGACACCTACAGCCCAAAAGGGTGGGCCAAATTGCTTCAAACTTGGTATATAGACTTTTTTAGGTATTGTACAGAGGGGAAATGAAATTTTTTTCAGCTCAAAAAATAACGGTACCTGCCATACACCGTTACGTTAAAGCTTATTTTTCTCGAAAATGGCTCTAACGACTTTGATTAAAAAACTTAGTGTAGCTTTTTAGGTAGGACCAATCATATGGCAAAAAAAAAAGTTTTAAAAAATGTGTCAGAACGGTACTTTCCATAGGACCGTTTTTTTTTGCTTTCGACTATCTCGAAAACGGCTCAACCGATACTTTCGAAATTTCAAAGGTATGTATATGTATAAGTAGCTCATGCCAATATTTCAAAAAAAAAATATGTTTTTGTATTTTTAAAAGCATTTAAAAAAAAATTAAAAAATTAATATTTTGGAACTGTTTACTAAAGGAGGATGGGCAATTTTGTATGGGATTTGGTCCAACCCACCAACAGAAACAAGACATACGTCGTTGGAAAGGTCTTTGCAAATGGAAGGTTTTTTAATATGGGCACCAAGCTCTAAACAATGGGAGAGCTGAGATAATGGACATTGAAATTAGCTTTATGTTGTTGAAAAGGTAAGTGTATATAAAATCTATTTTTAAACATACACTTACTAAGCAGACGAGACTTGATTCCAACTTGAGCTCTGGAACTACGCGTATATTTGTGTAAGCGTTTGACATATTCCTCGACGGTTATGCGCCAAAAATATTTAAAGTGAAGGATGTATTCAAACTTAAGCTGAGACTGAGTATTGTATTTAACTTTGTACAGTATCTCAGCTCTCCCATGGTTAAGAGCTTAGTGGCCCATATTAAAAAAATATTTACTCTCGAAGACCTTTCCAACGATATGCATCTCATTTCTGTTGGTGTGGAGGAAGGTAAGTACCAGGATGCATCCAAAAAAGAGTGATAAACAATAATTTTTTTCTCTGGTCTGATATGGATTACAACCTGATGCCCAAATCGAAAAATATTGGACTTGAACAGATCTTTCCAATGATATTTTTGTTTTGGTTGTTGGTGGTAGAATAAGAAAATGCAGTTGCAGTAGAAAAAGGCTAATTTCAATGTCGATTATCTCAGCTCTCCCATTGTTTAGAGCTTGGTGCCCATACTAAAGTTTGATGTACCTGAAAACACCTTTCCAACGACGTATATTTTATATCTGTTGGTTAACATTACCAAAACAATGTTAAGTTACTCAGAAGATAGAAATGAATTAAGTGCATTATGTCAGATGCCTTTTGACATAGAGCTGAGTGCCCATAGCAAAAAATCGTCGCTTTGTGCACACCTTTTCAACGACATACATATTGTTGCTTTAAGTTATTGATACCAAACCATAGCTAACTTTGAAAAATGCATCATAGTTTGACCATTATCTCAGCTCTCCCATTGTTTAGAGCTGGATGCCCATACTAAAGATTGATGTACTCGACAAGACCTTTCCAACGACGTATATTTTGTTTCTGTTGGTGGGTTGGACCAATTTGCCCATCCTCCTTTGTATTCGAAAATTATAAAAAAATGTATTTGCTGAATACCTATGACCTGGCTTTTTTGATTTTATTTTTGAAAAATGTTTCCAAGAAGTTTTTCAAAAAAAAACTTTAAAAAAAAAAACTTTTTTCTCAAAAACCGCTCACAGATTTTTATAAATTTATTCTTATAAATTCAAATTTATCCAAGAAATTATATGGTGTACTTTTTTTCAGCTCCAATTACATAGTTTAAGTATTTATTTAAGAATTTTGAAAAATTTATTTTTATCAAAATCTCAATCCCCTAGACCACTGTCACGCATTAGAGCAAGTTCGTGCGACCCAGTCGTGCATTTTATTTTTCTTCAATCTTACCGAAATAATTCGAACTAAACTATTTCAATAGTTTCTATTTGTATTGTCGTTTTTGGAAAACTTGACTTATGATACAGGGTGATTCACAGCTATGTAAAACAAGTTAGCCTGTTTCCCAAGTGAAAAATTAATTTTTTTCTAAAAAAAATCATTCACAGCCTTTCAGTATAAATGTTTTTGAATTATATTCTCAGACACCCTGTGTAGCTTTAAGAATCCATTGAATTTTTTGCTTAAACAAAAAAACAAACCAAAATTGATAAAACTTTCGATGGAATTAGTGACATGACAAAAAATCTTTGACAAGTAAGTACAGAAGTGACGTCATGGGATAAGCAAGCAAGTGAGTTATGTGATTTATGGTTGTCTCTTGGCAGAACTCTTGTGGACAGAGTGCCAGTGGAGCCGTACACTATGTAAAAATCAGAAAATAAATTTACATCCTTACACTTAACTTCATAAAAAAAAAAAAAAAAATTGTTGGCACAACAGCTCCAAGCGGGGCCGGGGCCTGTGACTTACACTCTCAACCCTTCCTGTGTGTGCGTTGATATTCTGCAGGAATGGAAGGGACCTACAATTTACCGCCGAATCCGAACGGCTAACAGAGAAGCACTTTCCATGACATTAATTACTCTTGGAGGATTTGTCACTTCCTCGCAAGAGGCAGTACCCCGGAAAAAAACTTAAGGTGGCAACGTCAGGGATCGAACCCTGAACCTTCGGCGTAACAGTCCGACACACTAACCACTACGCCACGGGGTACTACACACTTAACTTCATAGTTCCTGGGAAATGAACTCAGCAAGTTCAAGAATCCCATTGACCAAATTTACTAGGATTAAGCTCACATTTTGGTGGAACAGCGGGTTCTTGTTTGGTCAAATATAGTACCTTGAGAATAAATGTGGATTAATAATTGATTCAATATTTTTTTTCAGTGTACTACGTTTTCCTCGCCAGAAACCATATAGGCCTATATATGACCCTTCTTTAAGTCCTTTTCTTACAAAATACCTTATAGAACTGTTGAATACAAAGACTTTTTTTTATTTCTATCTCAAATCAAAAACTTCAACTCAAAAAGCCTTTCGGAATATTTTAAATGTTTGTGCGTACTGACAAAGATGCTGCGCGAGCGAACCAATGTTTTCCCTCTACGCATGCTCAACTTTATTTATAGAAATAAATGTATGGTCTGGCCAATAAATGACAGCTCTACTTGGTGCATTATTTTACCTTTTTATATAGATAAGGCCCCATCTTGTGACTTGTCAATAAAATGCCCTTGGGATCCTCTTTCGAAAACCATCCATTTGCGATTCTATAGATAGGTACGCACAAAATGCGAAAGTAATTTATGGCTTTTATATTTGAACTTTTTTTCAAGCTGTCCTTATTAAAACTAGCCTCCATTAAATGCAAGTGCAACTCTAATTACACTTTATAATCCCTAAAGTTCATCCTTCCAGACAGGTGGGAGTTCCTCAACCAACACATTTAGCTTAACAAAAGTGAAGATCATAATATTATTTAGCACAATAAATCTTCGCAACACACTCGGCTATGGAGCTTGGTGCAATGGAGGTTATAATTTATTAATTTTTAAGAGTGTAATCAGGGCGGTATCTCACAGAGGATTGTCGGCATAATTTAAATACTTTGTAATAAATTTTAAATTATTCGACCTTGTGCGCTGGGCCCGCGCCGGCCGTGTGTTGTGTTAGGCAAATTTTCTTCGAACTTAATCCTGGGAGAGAAAACTGGACAGACTAGGACACCGCCATTTGAATGGACGAATTCCTTCGGGCCACAATGAGCACGTAAGATACATTTAAAAAAGCCTTTGAGCTGACAGCTGGTTGCTTTACATAGTTTCATAAGGAAACTGATCTTTACACATGGTTGAACTGAAAAGATATTTTTAGCTGCGATCGCAAGTGGTTTTAATAGATTTATGTCCCATCAAAAAAATCACACATGCAAGTTGATTTCAGATATTTTATCGACGTATACGAAGTTTGAAAGACAGTAGAATTTTTATGTTGTCTTACCACTTATGGTGCGGACCCAACTTTATTTTCTTCCAAAATGTTTCAAGAGCGAAACATTAGGTAGATATAATAAAATCTGTTGGACACGTGGCGAAGTGATAAGTGTGTCGGACGGCTACGCCAAAGCTTTTGTGTCAATCCATGATTGCATTTAAGTATTTTTTTTAGCGGGGTATTATCCTGCGAAACGCTTATTCAGGGGTTAAGAAAATGGATCATCAACAACGCGAAGTTGAGGAGATGCAGAGATGCTTTAGCAGAAAAGATGTGCGAAACTTCTATAGAAGAGTGAGATCAAGATCTTAAAGCCACCATGGGCCCTGCAAAGATTGGGGTGGAAACACTATTAAAGATACGCAGTCGATGTAAGCCATAAGGATATACTACTTTAACCAGTTATAAAATTTCGTCGACAGTCCAGATCCAATTTATGATCGCTCTGTACCAGAAATCAAGATGAGCTGCATCCGCCCGACCAAAACTAAATCAAAATAGCCATTTCCAGAACTTAAAACGAAAAAAAGATGTCTTTCCGATAGTCTACGAGTGTAACTTTTTAAACACACTGGAGAAGACCTGGTCATGAGTCAGGAGCATACACCAACTCATCTGCAAAATATGGTCAGCGGAAAGTATGCCCGATAACTGAAATCTAAGTAGCATCTGTCTGATCCACAAAAAGGGAGACCGTCTACTCTGTGCCAACTATAGATCCATAAGCATTTTATACATCGCATAAAAGATCCCGTCAAGCATTTTATGTAAGCGTCTTATGCCTTTAACTGATCTAACAGGTCCTTACACAATCGATACCAAACAACTTTTCATTTATATCAAAATAGCGTACGACAGTTCTTCATAGAGCTCAACTTTATCGTTTCATGCCCAACTTAAGAATCCCTGCTAAAGAGGGTTAAGACAAGTTGACGCACTGGCATGTGGTTCAACACCAGGCACCATCTTTAATAATCGACACAATTACTTAGGTTTGCGGACGACATTGACGTGATTGAAAATGGTGAGCAGTTGCCGGTGCTTTCATTACCATAGACAGGACTAAAAAAAAAAGAGGTCATGACGAAGAATATGCTTTCATCAACAAAAGTCCAATCCCACCAACTACTTGGTCAGAACCTGAATATTAACAGGTATCAACGTGGACACTGCTGTAAACACATATATCATCAGCGTGGAAAGAAGAAAAACTTAGGTTAACTCTTGCTAATCGCTGTTTCTTTGGGCTTAGCAAGCAATTGAAGGAAAGGTTAAGCCCTATCGAGAAGATGCAAGGAGGCGCTGGCGCTGTATAGAACACTTATCGTCCCGGTCCTGCAATATATTCCTGTCTTCCTTAACGGAGAACGAAACATTTGACGAAGAAGATACAAAACGATGACAGCGACATAAGCTCAGCCAGAAAAAATTGAATCCAACTACTAAGGAGGCTGGACCGTGTTGAAAAACGGACATCAATGCTTCAGCTCGTAAAGTTTTCATCGCCAAACCAAAGTGAGTCAAAATCCAAGGTATACCTTATCTTGGATGGAGCAGCCGGGAGATTTGCAACTACTTAGAGTCTAGAGCCTAGAAATTGAGCGGGCTGGAGAGGCATATTAAGCAAGGCCTAGGAGCACGACTTTCTAGTCCAGCCACCCAAAGTACGTAGGTTTTTAATTCAATAGGTTTGAAAAAAAGTTAATGAAAAATGAATAATTTAGGGATGAGCTTTTCATAATCAGTAATCAGTATAAATTAATTTTAATCACCATGTCGACCTTCCTTCCATTTTCAACAAGAGTCCTTGTAATAACTTTAGCATTTTCCGTTTTTTTTTTTCAGATATCAAGATCCAAGTGCAGGAATAAAAACTGTTTAAGAGTATCTATAAATTATTGCAAGACCATAAGTGAAGGCATCTTTTTAAATTCAAAGTTTTATCATCAAATCAAATTTCAAATCTAAAAACAATCAATTTATAGCACGAAATTTGAAATTAATGTGGCAAAACGTGAGTGCAACGTTTCATCATATACTAAAAAGTTAGTGATTACCTAGTATGAACCTATCTCTACCTACTTCTGAAGCCCATGATGTTGTTAAAATGATGAAGTGTTGCACTCACGTTTTGCCAATTTTCCATCAACGCCTCTAACCTATCCATTATCTTGAAACATGTTAACACAACCTTTTCTGCTGCTGTTCCAGTGGTTCCGTTCAGTTATAAATTTCCCACTTATACATTCCAGTAGCTGCCTAAGCACTCATTTATACCTCACACAACATTGAGTTTTTATATCTTTTGTCCAAGATATCCCGGTGCACTATCTGTGGCTATGATCTGAAATTTATTTATCTTCCAGCCGCATATGAATGTATCTACAAAAATAGAAACTCTCAACTTACCAACCAACCATGAAGCCGTCTGTATGTTCAACGAGCTGTGAGGGATAAGCTTGATGTATCACCAATGGTATCTTGGACATATCTCGTAACCTCAGAGTCATAGACAGGATATAGACGTGAATTTTAGGCGGAAAAGATAACAAATTGACATTAACTTATGATTTCAATGAATTGGTCAAGAAGTCATATAGATATGGACCAACGAGCAACGACTAGGGTCTGCCAAAGGGCTTTATTAGAGAAGGATTTTAGCTGATTCATGTATCGAGTCAAAAATGATCAAATGATTGATCGTTTCGAAATAAATTTTATTGAATTTGATGCCTGCGTCTGTATTCATAGATATTCGAAGTTTTCCGAAAACGGCGTTAATAGATGTTAATTTAGACATCTTATCGAAAAACAAATCAACGTTAATTAAGTAGAGAGTTGCGCACACATAATAGACAATGTTAGCATTCACCAGTTGAAACTGAAGACTTTTATGGATGGCGCCGCCGCCGGCGCTTAAATTGTCTTTTACGCCAGTTTTAGTGATTTTGAACGAAAGTCATAAAAAAATTATTACTCATTATGGTTGATCTGAAATGGATTAAGTTAGGCGTTTTATTCGAAAATAAGTAATAGAATAGTTTTAGCAAGAGTCCATGATGGTGGCCTGCGATAAAACCGTTCGACGCAATCTTAAGGATTGCCTTCAAATGCGTCATAACCTCATACTAAGTCAGAATATTAGGGCAATAAACAAATCTGAGTGGGAAGCACACACAACACACACATGTGTGCGAAGTAGTACATTGCGTATATTTTTGATAACCTGAATCTAAGCATTTTTATGGTTGAATAAAGATACAAAATTTTGTTGAATTTCGTATCAATCGATGGTGTTTTTATGGTCATTGGTCACATAATTCGTTAATGGTATTCAATGCTGCGAAGTGCCTATAGTATAACCGTAAAGATAATTCACATTTTTTAAAAACTTTTCTTTTCATTTCGCTTGATATCAAAATAAATGTCAATTGAAAACTTAAATTTTTTGATTATATTTACTTACTTTCCTGACTGGATTTTTTTTCGACAACAGCTTGGCTATATTGGCTGTGTCCATTCCATATCAAACTCGACAAATAACCAATCGATATGCATTCAAGGATCAGTATCAAAAGGACACACATTAATAAGTTAGCAGAAGCTGCCACTTAAAAAGTATACATTACTGTGTAGTGTACCCTGTCGTCATTATGACACAAGGGAACTGTCTTTAAGTTCCGTTATGTCAAAATGACGTCAGGCAGGCTTACTAAGAATGAACCATGAGGTGGCAGGTTTACCAATAATGAACCATGAGATGTCAGGCTTAACAATGTTGGTCCGAAACTACTCAACTTAGTATGAGCGTCAGCCGTCAGACCTAAAAATTGTATACACATGAGTACATATATATTATTACTCCAAATGGTCAAATAAAACAGTATACACGAGATTGGTACTAACCAACCACACTGCATATTATTTATATTTACAATATTTTTTATTTGCTCATAGTAAATTTACATGTCAAAGTTTATATACAAATCATTTTTTCCTTAAGGCTAATAATGTTTAAATATCTGCGAGTACTGAAGGGGGTCTGCTTCGTTATTTGGAGATATTAAGTTTATATATTTTTAATAAAAAAAAAAAGTGTCTTAAGTCTAACAATAATAGTTTTTCTAAAATTAATGATGAGTTTACGTCAGCGTGAGCGATGCTGACGGTCGTTGCACGGTTGCACCACACTGCTGCTTTTCTCTATTTCCTTTAAATTTTATATTTCTACTTACTACTTTTTCACCAAGAACGCAGTGTGAATTATTAAACGAACGATAAATAAATATTGAAATTCACTTCTTACATCATTTGTATCCAATTCCTGTTTGAATGATTAATAGTTGTCAAAGTGGCGCCTTCACTTTTTTTTAAGGGGCTTATATGGGTTTCTATGTGGTACAGGGATTTTATGGGATTTTGCTATAGGGTGTATTTTTGATTTATTGGAATTATGGGAGCGGTTATTTAAGGAGTTTAACGGATCTGCGACGGGGTTTAAGGGATTTATATAGGAACTCAAATTGACATATGAACGGTTCGTCACAACATGTCAAGGGAAAAAGCTGATTTGGCCAAAGCTAGATCCGAAACGCTCTTATGCTTTGATTTCTCAGATGGCATCATATTAGCAGCTCCATTATAGGTGTTATTACAGGACGCGAGACTTGGCGTAATCGCAAGCAACTTTTGCTGAAGCTGTTTGGACAAAGAAGAGGATTAGAAAATATTGTCTATCTCTAATGTGCATGCACTGCACTTGCTTACAGACGCGGGCGGAAACTCTTTGTAGGAGAATCCTTTTTAATTGACATTGATGAATTGATTGAAGTAGCTGACAGCCTCAATTGGAACTCCAATAACCATTTTCTGATTTTTCATCGACGCCATGTTAATTGTTGTCCTTGGTGTTGTCAATATCGACCATGATCATTGTATATGCTCATTTTCGAGTGACAGTGGTACAGTTGATGAAGTGCTTATTTGCTAACCCAGAGTTGTGGGTTCGAGTCCCAACTTCAACTGGATGCCTCCCATGGGATTTTCGTGAAATAAATATAACCTAATGCTCAACCAATTGTACCAACAAAAATTCTTTCCTTTTTTTTCTAACTAATTCCGTGCAATTTGCATTCAAAAGCAGTGTTTATGTTCCAACACCCACTTTTGTAGTAAGTTTTAATACACTTGCGAGCAAAAAAATCGGCCCAGCCCGTCGATTTGAAACACAATTGATCGAAAAATAAAATTATTGAGTAAGAACTTTTGATACTGTGTGAAGGAAGGTTTTATAAACTTAATTTATACATATACCCAACCTTTTTATAAAAGAACCGTTATTGCCAATATCCACTCGAATCGTAAGATAAATGATTTTTAGTTTTTAATAACGTTATCTCTCTGACCTTGCAGTGTCTGTTGAGTGCAGTCGATGCGTACGGGGTGGGTCGATTTTTGTGGTGGGTCGATTTTGTGCACGTAAGTGTAATTTTAACGAGTTGTTCGATTGTTAAATGATCCATTTCCATTATCATAAATGGCAAAAATCAACTAGTATTATGACATACTGCTGATGACAGCTGAGTTTGACAGGTGTCAAAGGGCAGCAGAACCAACTTGAAACTACGAACAAAATTACCCTGTACTATATAACATCTATTACAATGTTCTAATGGCGGCGTTTGACTATGTTGTCTTCTCGTGCCACAAACATCGTTTCTAACAGCTAATATATAAAACACTCTTAACCCTGACGCCACACGTGCCACCTACTGGCAAGCAAGTTACTACATGTATTAATTGTCAGATAGCTATCGGTGCTCCAGTTGGCTGGAAGTTTGTCTATGCGAGTGGAAAATGTGAGTGTGTTGCAATTACATACATAACATATCTTGCCCCAGTGCAGTAGCTGGCATGTGTGGCGTCCGGGTAAGACATCAGTGACCCCTAACATATAGCGTTTTTGACAGTAACTGTTTCAACTTGTTACTGCCCTAAATTTAAAGGATCCTTGCAGCATCTGAATCCTAAATATGAATCACACACCAGTGGGATTATCTTCGATGGCAATGCATATAGAATCAAAATTTAAAACCAATGTCTTTAAAATGCATTATACTCTCCAATGTAAAACCAAATTTGTTCACCATAACCATTATTCTGCAATATTTCTGATCGTTAATTCTTCATACAATCAACAATAAAAATACCAAAACAAATAGTAAATTAAAAACCTATTTATCATTTCGCATGTCTAATGTATGACAAAAATAATAACTGACCGCCAAGTGCGCACAAATTTTCTATAAAAGGCCAAAGGTAGAAGCAATTTGCCGAGAGCTCCTGAAGCAACCAAAAAAAAAAAAAAATTATGCACCTCGGCCGTGAGTGCACAAATAAAGACATTGGAACGTTGCACTATACTCGTAACTAGCTAATTAGCAACACGCTTCCTTCATCCGACGACGCTACGAGTTTGGAGAGTTACTTTTGGCCAATACACAATCACGTTTTTTGAAGCAGGTATTATTGGTAGGGGATTGGGGGGGTTCCAAAGCAAAGCCAATATATGAATGAGTGGGACTACGTCAGGACGAGAGAAGACATATTTTACAGCGTGAATTATTCACTATGTTAACGAAACATTACAAGATGGCATCGGCTCTAAATCATAAGATGGCTGAGTTGTGGAGGACTAGCTGTGCTGCGACTGCGCTGGAGAATGTATGCTGGTTGGTAATCGCCGTTGCGTGTTTGCTGCCGACACTAAATCGTGCTTGTACTAAGTGAGCAACGAACATCAATTTTAAGTGGCACGGAGGAATAATCGAATAGAGCTCTGGGTGAGATTTAAGGCCAGAGAATTCAGCGATGCTGTGAATATATAAAAGGGGCTGCCGGTGCGGCGTTGCAGATGGTGTATCTTCTTTTGGTTTGACATTTTATTTAATCAGGTTTACCTATTAGAAAAGGCATCTTTAATTTGGTAGTGTCAAACTATTTCATAAATACCATTCGAATTTACTTGCCAAACAGCAGATAAAGGTAGGCAATGTTCTCACACGTTGCCTCACCTGTTTTTGGTATTAAACACAAAAGCTAGACTTTTTGTTGAATTTTTTATCTGAGAAACTAAAAGTTTAAAGAATCTTTTCAATTGATTTCATAAATAGGATTTTTCAGTAAAGGTATGGGTAGATGTTGAAATGAATACTCATTTTCATTTTTAATTGTGAAACTTTCGATGGTGATTTTTCATCAGAAACTGAATAATAAACAACCGATTTGACAGACGTCACGAAAACAACATGGCCGCCAAAGGCCATCGACATCTTACTGCGCCAATTTAAAAACGCTATATGAAGCAAGTTTTGAAATTGTAACTCCTAAACACAATCAAGGCCCCTAAATTTTAATATTCCTGAAAGTAAGCTTATGAATAAAGTAGAGATGGCATTCCCTTTTAATTTGTGCTTCATTATTGATCCTCAAGAAATAAGTTGGAAACGATTGCATTTTCTCTAAAAAAATAATTTCATTAGGTTCTTCTTCATTGTACTGTTTCAAAATAGGTACATACTTAAGAGATAAGTTAAAATCATAATAATAGTGCTAGTTTTGAGAAGTTCTAGACCTTTATTATCCTCCATCACCTCCGAGAGCTTTCATATTTTCCAAAATGTAAACCTCAAATAAATTATTGTAGTTTTGGTATTCAAAGATTCAAATCAATCTGAACTACGATTCGAATTATCTTGCCACCTCATTTTAGTACGTTTAATTCAAATGTCGTACCCCGTGGCGTAGTGGTTAGGGTGTCGGACTGCTACGCCGAAGGTTCAGGGTTCGATCCCTGACGTTGCCACCTTAAGTTTTTTTTCCGGGGTACTGCCTCTTGCGAGGAAGTGACAAATCCTCCAAGAGTAATTAATGTCATGGAAAGTGCTTCTCTGTTAGCCGTTCGGATTCGGCGGTAAATTGTAGGTCCCTTCCATTCCTGCAGAATATCAACGCACACACAGGAGTGGTTGAGAGTGTAAGTCACTGGCTCCGGCTCCGCTTGGAGCTGTTGTGCCAACAATTTATTTTTTTTTTTAATTCAAATGTCGGAAAACAAAACAAAATATTTCTTGGGCCGACATTTCCAAGCGAATTCTTCTGACTTACATTCTCAACAATTTGTGTGTGTGAGTTTTAAGCCTGCTGATATGGAAGGGGTCTAGAATTTCGGCTGAAGAGATACAATCTCTTGTGCATTAATTTTTGGCAACATAAAGATTCCATAAACTAGATTCTGCCTACAAAAAAGGCACCAACAGCCCAATGAATGAAAGGGAACCACAATTTACGAATCCGAACGTCTATTTGGGATGCACTCTCCAAAAAAATTTCTTCCACAACTGCCATTTTTATTTTGGACAATGTTTGGTAAACTAAAATTTCGTAATGATAAACACATTTCGATTTATTGTTTGAGAGTTGACTGTTGATCTAATAAAATCTTCACTTGTCAGTCAGATGTCAAATTTCTGTACGTTCTGATTACATACATGAAACCTTTTAGTATCTCTGAAGCGAAGATCACGAGCATCTTTTAAATCTCACTAAATTGGTTTCACTCGGCAAATAACTCATTCTGGAAACAACTACCTAATTGAACAACCAAAATTAATACCACTTTCCATTGGTTTCACTCAGATCAGATTTGGATTCAACAATTTGTCACATAATGTTTGATACAACCAAAACTTTCGCCATTGCAGCATGCGAATAGACCCTTCCCATAGTGAATAAACTAATTGTGACATTTGATTTACATACATATATTTGCATTTGTGCTTCTAGAGTGGATTCTTCAAATTTCCTCTTCTCAGAATTGTCAGAAGTTTAATTTCCTTACAAATGAAACGGGTTCAGAAGACTTCCGGATGCTTCTAAACACTTCTTTTCCTCCAATGGAAAGTGCTACAAATGTGTTAAGTTTTGATACACTGTCTATTCGCACTGAACCCGTTTCGCCAGTCACACCAGTTTCTGTATATAACTCCTAATTTATTTTCAATATCTGCAAGTAGCCTATATCTAAAGTTTTATATGATTGATATATAAAAGATTTCGACCTAAATATACTGAGACTTGGGCGTGCAAATAGATCCAGAAGACATTTTCGTGGCGAAAATAATGTAAGCGTATGTGCTAACTTCAAATTAAGAAACTCCACTCCCTTTTATTTTTTTTGGGGTACTGCGATGAATTGAAAAATCCTCCAAGAATAAATCTTGTCATGAAAAGTGCTTCCATGCTAGCCGTTCGGATTCGGAGGGAAATTCTAGGCCATTTTCATTCCTATCCTATATAATATCAACGCATATACATAAATGGTTGAATGGCCTCATCCTCACTCGGAGCTGTTGTGCCAACAATTTTTTCTTAATGGCAATACACAGGGTTATTTCAACATTTGTTGTCGCATTTTAAAGATCAAATTTTATACTGAAGATGTAACGAAGTTACACCTTTCCTGCCGCCGCCTCTGCATCCGACCGCAATAACCAACTAACCGCCGCCACCAACCACCACAATAGTTCCAACGCCGCCACCGATCGTCACGATGATTCCATATAATTATTCATCTACGATGAATAATAGAACCATCATTACGTGACGTAACAACAACACAGCCTCCCAAGCAACCGCCGCCACCGACCGACACTCTAATTCAACCACCGCCAACGAACGCCAAGAATATTCCTCACATTTATTCATATAATGAATAATCGAATCACCATCACGTGACGTAACACCAACACTGCATACTATTAAATAAATTCCGCCTGCCCCTCCACCCCGCACCGCTGATTTGGACTGCCAACCACTTACTAGGACCTAAGCCAGAAAAGCAGCCAAATTAATGCATCACTCAAAATGAATTAATCATTTGCAAGTATTTTTAACATTTAACTTTATAATTCACAGTCTCTCCTTTCAGTGAAATTCCATAAGTATAGATGTGAAATTTGCATGGAAAATCAGACTCGATCTCCCAGCCATTGGCAGAAGGTCTATTGCAAATAGAAAACCGGGATAAGAGCTCTCACTCGAAGGTACGCTGCGGGGAATACCAGCAGAAACCTCACCAAATTTTGAAGCAAAAGTTTTTTTGTCAGCTTTCCACTCCGCTGTTGGTCGTGGTGGATCGTTGACCGGCGTTTAGGCCACTCGATTATTGTCGTGGAGCTCTTCCTTTCTAGAGGAATCTCTACTGACCTCCGTTTATTGTCGTGGGGTTGCTGCTCTCGTAAGCTTCTCCATAGACCTAGTTTGGAACTACCAGTTTTTTGTCGTGGCTTCTCCTTTTCTTAGGGGTACCATAGACCGAGCCTTGCTCAACAGTTTTTTGCCAGCTTTCCACTCCGTTGTTGGTCGTGGTGGATCGTTGACCGGCGTTAGGCGTTAGGCCACTCGTTTATTGTCGTGGAGCCCTTCCTTTCGAGAGGAATCTCCACAGACCTAGTATCTAAGGTATCATAAGAAATGAATTGTAATCTTTTATTTTAAGATTATCAATAAGAATATGAAATAAACTGTTAAGAAAATTAAGATTAATAAAGATATTGTTGTTTCGGAGTTCGACACTCTTCAACCCTGAGTTTTTGCTTTCTTTTGGGAACAACCCTGGACATCCATGAGCTAACCTCAGCCTGAGTATAAAAAAGCATCACAAAGATGATTTCATAATCATAAATGTATGTATTTATAATTAGTATTTAATTGTTAAAGAAATATTTTGTGCAATATGCTGAGCCTGTGGCCTACTTAAGAGAATCGTGAACAACTCTAGAAAACCTCTCAAATACAGTACCTTTTTCCAGAAACCCACAAACCTGTACCTTATTTCGTTTAAATTTTTCAAGTGTGCTATATCATTCGTATCTTTGCATACCAAGCTGTAATAGATTCAGAAACCATTCAATAAATCAGCATATACTTGAGATAAACCAGAGTCTCCTGTCAATTTAATCCTTAAGTCAAATGACACTCAATCGCGCCATTTTAAATAGATTGCTTTATTATCATCATTTGTAAAGGTGCCACAACAATCCATCCACCAAAAGATCACGTACGATCGGAAACTCAAGACGCCATAAATTCATTTAATGTTAATCGAATGAAAATAATCGCGACTTAAGTGGTGTCGAGCCTTCTTGTTTCCATTCAGGCTCAGCAAGAAAAAGTCAATAAAATTTTACTAGCCGTTCGATACAATCGCAGGAGACATGCCTACACAATTTGCGACAAAGAGTGGGCAATATATAGTATTCCGTTCTCTTCGACATCTCTCCTATAAAGTAAGAGTCTTCTCTACTTGGACTCGAGACACTCGACCAATTTCAAATACTATGGACAACAGAATGGCGCCCAACAGAAGGACGCTAACAAAAACAACACACTGCACTGTAATGTAATGTGTGACTATTCAGATTAAAAGATACACAGTTTATTTTAACATTCCCACACCCGTTTGCGTTTTGTTTTGCCTGGGATTCAAGTGGTCGTTTTGTATGATGGCTTCGTAAAGCTTGGGACATGCTGCCGTCACAAAATGACTCCAATATGGCCAGTTGTTGTGGCAATTTGCTGGACATGGAAGAAAAAAAAACTTGTAGAATGCACTTAGAGCTGTTTGTAAGGTGTTTTACAAATGTTTGTTGTTTATGACACGAGCTTATAACCTGGACGCTGGACACTTGCTCGGAACACATTAATGCACGTTTTTTAAGTGTCAAAGCTGGGAGATTTATTTGGATCCCGCCATGAAGCACGTTTTTTTTTGTGGTTTTAATTTAGACAAAGTGGTGTAAATAAACACTTAAGCTATTTTTGTTTTGTTGAGACTTATGAGCGATTTGATTTTTGAGGTTCTTTTGTAACCAAAATTAGAACAATTTAAATACAACATGGAGTTGGTACTTGTTGCACTAATTTGTAACAACTCGGGCGGGCAGTCGGTCAGCTTAACAACCAAAAACCGATGTGGCTTGAAGAAGTAAGCTTAATCCATGTTTAACATAAAAAAACTATCTATGAGCATATTTCACTTGTTCAGATACAAATTCTCCTAGAGGGGTATGTTAAGTCATTTTAACGAATTATTGTGCTTAACACAGAAAGATATAAGTGCGACCGGTAACTAAGTCGACAAATAACATGAAATGTATAAAATAAAATAAAAAATGTATCTCGACGTTAAATTGGATTTGCAGTTTCTACAAATATTTGCATAACGTTTTTGTTTTAATAGATTTGAGAGTATATTGAATATTGAAATTGGCGTAATAGCAATACTTTAAGATCCATTTGTGTAAGCAAAGGTGGATATAATCTCAAGATCATTTATAAGCACACATATTTGGAAAGTTATAACAATTTACACTTTCTTAAAAAATCGAATAAAAGACACGACTTCGAATGTTCTTGCTCTTTGGGTGCAAAAGAATGATATATTTTTAAATTTTTTAATCAATTTCTACTATTCTAACTTGAAATTATTATTAGTTTAAGAAGTACGTACATTTATGTTCCGTATCTTGAGATAACTGCAATTTTTAAAAGAAAAGCTTTTTCCGTCATTTTGTTATTTTTAAGATTTTTCATTGAGTGAGTATATCCGATATTTATCATTGTTGTATTGTATTGTAAAGCCCATTTATTTTAAGGAAACCTAAATTTTTGAATCTTTAATTTCATCTTGTAGGTGCTATATAAGATATAAATATTACAAAACAAGCCTTACCAAAACTGAACGTTTCGTAAATCTCCGGTGTCAACTTATGGCCAGTTAAGTTTAATAAAATCGTTGAAACATGATTTCGGTTATTTACATTTTTAGCCAAAAACTTAAAATGCAGTTTTCTTGAAAATGCTTTACGTTTTTTTTTTAAATTGCGATTATAGGTACTATAAGGCAAGTTATGCATTCGTAAGAAATTTTTTTTTTTGACAATCAAACATGATATTACGATGATAGAGAAGCCAAAAAAGTGGGTCCGACAATTCTGTCTGTATGTCTGTCCGTATGTCTGTCTGTCTGTCTGTATAGTTAGTTACCTACAGCCTTAACGGCTAGACCGATTTGCTTCAAACTTAGTACATACTTAGTATTATTATGACGTCCTACAGAAGGGTTTTGGAATTAGTGTTCTAGCTCTCAAACTAACGGTTCTCAAAAACGGCACCTACGATTTTGATAAAACTTTCTGAGTGGTGTTTTTTGTGTAAACTTTATATTTTGGTTAGAATAGATTTTCCAGGAAAAGTCTTATAACGGTACCTGCCATAGGACCGTTTTTTTATGGATTTCGACCAAATTTTTACTGAAGGAGCCAAGTTTATTTGAGGTTTAAGAAAAAAAAATGTTTTTTTTTAAATCGGTTAGATCAATTTGTATCCAATTTTATTTTTCTGCTAAAAACTACAAAGTGCTAGAAGTTGGAATACTCAAAAAAAATTTGGAATATGTTTTCCAAAAGTTAAAAAAAAAACGGTTTTTGCAAAAAAAAAAAAAAATGGACCGACGATTTTGAAATGTTTTTCCTTACAATTTAAAATAGTAAAAGAATAAAATGCACGACTGGGTCGCACGAACTTGCTCTTATGATAAGCAATTGCGTAGTGGCTGCATATATGGATATTAAAAAAAAAATAAATAATTTCGAAAATTCTTTTATTTTTTAAATTAGTTTAAGAGTTTTCTCGGAAAAACTAAGTATGCAATAAAATTTCAAAGCTATACGGCAATTTAGGAAAAAAAATATTGAAAATCGTTGGACCAGTTTTTTTTTTAAAAGGTTATTTTTGAAAAACTTTTTCAAAACATATTTTGAAATTTATTTGAGTATGCAAATATATGGCAATCTGTAGTTTACATTTGGAAAATAATTTAAAAAAAAATCAATGTACCCGTTTCCAACATATTTCGAAAACCAAAAATTTTTTTGAAAAAATTATAAAAAATCAAAAAAAAAAATTTTGGAAAATTTTGAAATGCCATATTAATAAAATTATGAATGACTTCCTGTGGCCAAAATTTTATTGAAATCGAATGTATAGTTTACGAGAAAATTTGATTTGAAAATATTGGTTCTATGAGAGGTACCGTTATTAGACAAATTTTGAAAAAAAATTTCAAACCAAAAGATAGATTTTCTTGCAAAACTAGCATTCTGAAAGTTTTATCAAAATCGTTAGAGCCTTGTTGAGAAAATCAATTTTTGTCTTCAAGATTGTATGGCAGGTGCCGTTATTTTTGGACCTAGAGCAAAAATAAATAAAATGCACGACTGCTCTAATGAGTGACAGTGGTTTAGGGGCTTGAGATTTTGATAAAAATAAAATTTTCAAAATTCTTAAATAAATACTTAAACTAAAATGAGCTGAAAAAAAAGTACGCCATTTTATTTCTTCGATAAATCTGAATTTATGAGAATAAATTTATAAAAATCTGTGGAGCGGTTTTTGAGAAAAAAAGTTTTTTTTGAAAAACTTTTTGAAAAAAATTTTCAAAAAAAATTCAAAAACGCCAGTTCATAGGTATTGAGCAAATACATTTATTTAAAATTTTTAGAAAAAAATTTAATAAGCAGTTTTCAAAATATTAATTTTTTAAATTTTTTTTTAAAAAATGCTTTTAAAAATACAAAAAAAAATATTTTTCAAAAATATTTGTATGCAATACAAATTGAGCTACCTACAGCTATATGTAAGTGAAATTTCGAAAGAATCGGTTGAGTCGTTTTCGAGATAGTCGAAAGCAAAAAAACCGGTCCTATAGAAAGTACCGTTCTTAGCCATTTTTTAAAACTTTTTTTCCAGCCATATGATTTGTCGTACCTTAAAAGCAACACTGATTTTTTTAAATCGAAATCGTTAGAGCCGTTTTTGAGAAAAATAAGCTTTAACGTAACGGTTGTATGGCAGGTACCGTTATTTTTTGAGCTAAAAAAAAAAATTCAATTTCCCCTCTGTACAATACCTAAAAAAGTCTATATACCAAGTTTGAAGCAATTCGGCCCATCCGTTTGGGCTGTAGGTCTCTATACATACAGACAGACAGACAGACATACAGACGGACAGAATTCTTAGACCATCTTTTTTCGTCTTCGCTATCATCGTAATGTCATGTTCGATTGTTATCTCAAAACTTTTTTTTTCGACGAATGTATAACTTGCCTTATAGTACCTATAATCGCAAGTAAAAATATGTTCCGAGGGACGGCCAAATAAATCCTAAATACCAAATTTGAAGCAAATCGGCTCACCCGTTTAGCCTCCAGAGGCGCGAACAGACAGACAGACAGACAGACAGACAGACAGACAGACAGACAGACAGACAGACAGACAGACAGACAGACAGACAGACAGACAGACAGACAGACAGACAGACAGACCGACGGAATTCCCAGACCCATTTTTTTCGACTTCTCCATCATCGTAATGTCATGTGTGATTGTTATCTCCAATTTTTACTTGCGATTATAGGTACTATAAGGCAAGTTATGCATTCGTAAAAAAAAAAAAAAAAAATTCTAACAATCAAACATGACATTACGATGATAGAGAAGTCGAAAAAAGTGGGTCCGACAATTCTGTCTGTCTGTCTGTCTGTCTGTCTGTCCGTGTGTCTGTCTGTATAGTTACCTACAGCCTAAACGGCTGGACCGATTTGCTTCAAACTTGGTACATAGTATTATTATGACGTCCTACAGAGGGGTTTTTGGAATTAGCATTCTAGCTCCAAAACTAACGGTACCTGCCATACGATTTTTTGTGAAAAATTAATTTTTCTCAAAAACGGCTCCTACGATTTTGATAAAACTTTCTGAATTGTGTTTTCTGTGCAAACTTAATGTTTTGGTTGGAATAGATTTTTCGGGAAAAGTCTTATAACGGTACCTCCCATAGGACCGGTTTTTTGAAATCCGATTTTCTCGTAAGCCACTTGACGGATTTCGATGAAACTTTTTATGTAGAAGCCCTCTTATAAAAGAAATAATATAATTTCGAAAATTTTTCAAAAAAAGTTTTTTTGAGTTTTTTAAAAAAGTTTCAAAATTTTTTTTTAATTTTAGTTTTTTCCAAAAACGGTTTAATCTACAATTTTATAATTTTATTTTTCTGATAAAAACAACAAAGTGCTAGAAGTTAGCATACTCAAAAAAAATTTGGAATATATTTTCGAAAAGTTTTTCAAAAAAAACTTTTTTTTTGAAAAAACTGGTCCAACGATTTTGAAAATTTTTTTCGTAAAAATTCAAAAACGTAAAAGAAACCTGATGGCTTACTTCATTTTCTCCAAAAAACGGATTAGGTATTGATTTTTAAGTGATTTATAAAATTTCATATGATTTTTCCAACGCTTTTTTCCCAAAATCTCAAGCACCCAAGACCATTTTAACACATTAGAGCAAGTTCGTACGACCCAGTCGTGCACTTTATTTTTTCTGCACGAATCCATAACATGCCTTATAGTACCTATAATCGCAAGTAAAAAATGATGACTTACTTCATTTTTTCCATAAACGATTTAACAAGTGATATTAAAGTGATTAATAAAATTTCATATTATTTTTTTCTTGCGTTTTTGTTCAAAATTTCCAATGCCAAGACCACTGTCACGCATAAGAGCAAGTTCGTACGACCCAGTCGTACACTTTATTTCTAATGGATACCGTTGTAAGCCCGAATTTATTATGATATAAGGTCAGTGCGGCTAAAGAAGGAATATCTTTACCTAAAAGAATGTTCAATGAAAACCTCTAAGGGAAAACCGATAGGTGTTTCTAGAGTTGGAGTTGAAAAAAATAACGTTCTGCATCGCTTCCTCGACGAATGTAACACTTGTAGCTTTCACAAATGGTGTTCTTCTCCGAAAAAGGACATTTTCAAAGCATCAGCTTCGACACAGTCGTTTATTCACCTCCGCATATTGCTATCAAAATCTAATCATTGAACAAGGCATAGAAGAAAATCGGAGACAGAACGAAGCATTGGGGCAAACTAGCTTTGTTTTGTGAACATCAGACTGTAAAATCAACCGAAACAACGAACAAGAAGTTCGTCGTTACCAAATGCATTCCTTTTCTTAAAAAGAGCTTGGTTCAATCAATAGCTTCTTTAATATCAATCGCAATAACTTTTTCCAAAATGATGTAAGGATCAGGCTCGCTGGCATGAACTATCATTTTTTTTCTACAGTGGACATTTTCCGTCATGTAGGACCATCTATCAATGTGATCGTATTTTAGAATCCCATTCATCAACTCAGTTACATAAATAGCTTATGTTACCAATCTTATAGCAGCGTGCGTTTGGAATTGATGTGCATCTTATCAAAGTAGGTTATCACTTCTAACAAATGTTTTTATGCACCTCGCAAATAAATGTATCTTTCACCTCTGTTTTGAGATGACTTTATTTTGCTCGACCGATAGAAATACCGGTAATGCCAGGCAGCAGAACGGCTAGAACCTCTCTGTCTTCGCTTTGGTGGTGAAGCGAAATTAATTGATTTTTTCAATAATATTATTAATGAATACTTTGGGAAGATGGCTCCCGGCAATAGTGCAATAAATGCAGCCCATGCTTCCCGACGATGATGATGCCTGGCGGAAGATGGCTTATAGCGGTCTCCAGATGTGCACACGCATTTGCATAAATTGTGTACCCACCGTTGTCACTCTGCAGCCCCGTGGTTTTATGAGGGTCTTAGCCTCAAGTCGGTGCACAAAGTCAAGATGTGTATATGAAAGACGATGATGAAGTTGTCATAACTTCAAGCCTCCATTAGAATACATCAGCGATGACTTCGGCAGCAGGCCGCCATGCTGCTCTTGTCTACAGCTATAACAGGTGAAGTGGTGTGCTGATCATCTCTATCCGAGCATCTTATTCTTCGTTTTTTGTGACAGAGAAGACGTTTAAATTTTCTTGGGTAGTAAAAGATAATTGCTTTAATAATGAACGGGTATTTTAATATGTTTGTCTCTCAGCCTTGCATTAAAGAGAGTGAGTTCGGTGAAAGCTTACATTTTTACTTAATCGAATGAAAAGTCTTGAATTGGAGTTTGTAAATGGTATTGATAAATCGATATTGAGAACCCTGCTCTATATCTTTAGAAGAAATGCGGCCTACGAACCGATTCAACGTATTTTCATAACTGATGAGGGTAATTAAGTGCCCGGACTTTTTCTATTACCCACATACATTTCCAAGTAGATACTTAGCATCTTGAATCCGCGGGCAGTCTAGTGATTCAATCTGAAGAATCCTATAAATTCAAATGGTGAATTCATTACATAATAACGCACTTACTTAATTAAAAATTACAATCCATCTGATCACCAAGTTTCAGCACAACATTGTTTGCATTTCATCCCGAAGCACAGACTTTTGAGTATAAAACTGGCGGTGATTTGACTTTCGATTGGATACGACCTGCACAAAAATAACTCGTTTCCTTGCCACACTATAAGTATGCACTATGCGGCATGGCACTCTGAACAGCCGGGATTCCATTGAGACCACAAAAAATGTTTTCTATGAATCTACCCGCACCGCACGTGCAATGGAAAATAAAAACAAAACTAAAAATCACTCCAACTTCATGGATTCCCCATCCATTACCACCTGCAGATTCTATTAATCTTAATACGGTCCTATAGATGAAAGCCAAAGGCAGGTCGGCCTCCCTGTCCCTCCCGCCGAGCATGATAGTGGCTGATTTACACGCCTGTCCATGTTCATTTGACAGATGATAACTAGGCTAGGCGCATGCTTAGCCCGACTAAGCTTTAGGTTTGTCGTATCTTTTTAGTTTTGTAGTTGGTGGAGCGGCTGCGGCCTTCAGCCAGGGTCGTTCGTTGTTCGAATCTTACATGAAATGGAGAAGATAAAATCAGGGACTATGTTCTTGTACAGTTGATTTTGTGTTTGACTTTAAACACAAATGATAAAATTTGTTCGACTTGCAAGTGGTGTAACCTTTGAGCCTGCAACACTATTACTGCCCTACTCCTATTTTTACATGGCGGATTCGTGTTTTTTTGGCTGTAAAGCTGGATGCAGGTTGATGACGACGACCGACGACGCGACGGCTGCATCGTGCCGGTGCAATCACCAATGCATCTGACCGCTTGGAACATGGTTACTTATGGCTATCAAGATGAACTTTAATTCAGGACGTAATACATTCTTACAACAGGCAGCTGACACAATTGACGGTTCACGGATTTTTTTTTTTTTTTTTAACTTTGCAAAATTTTCGAAATCCACATCTGCTCACATGTTGTATAACATTGGATTTAAAAGATATTCGATAAATTTTAAAATGATGGGTTTTAGATGCAAATTAGGCGAGCTTTGGGAAGGATGCAGAAGTGCTTACTGATTTTTGCAATGAAATGAGCTTGAGTAACCAGTTTAAGAAATGTTTTTTACTCTAAGCTAATTTATTTCGTCAGTTTTTTCTTTTGTGTTTCTGTTATAAACGACAGTTGGCAAAGGTTTTCCTTGTTTTGAAGTATTACGTCCAAAGTTCATTAATTTGATGGGGAGGTTGGATTTTCATTAACGTTTGCGAGCCTAATTTATAGCTGTTTAGCTGGATTGCAATAACATAAGTTATTTCGGCACAATGTACGATTGATGTTGAAAAACTTTTCTTTCGTCTATGATGAAAAATGTTGGATAGTACAAAATACATTAGACAATAGACCATGTTTAATATAATATGACTTGGACGCACTTGGAAAGATTACCTACAACAAATTACTATTACCTTCTTCTTTCTGACAGTGTACAAATTCAAGTTTATTTGAGAGCTGAAGTGCTTCTTTTGGAGTAGTGATTTATATTTTTAGCTGCCACGCGGTTCTGCTGAATGACAAAGTCTTCGAAGGTAAATCTTGTCATGAAAAGGTACGTTCTAATAAAAATTAGTAATCGGTGGTAATCCGTAAATCCACTATTTCTGCAGAGCTACAACCCACGAACAGGAATGGTTGAGGGTCTTTGGCTAAGGCTAAGTCCATACTGTGGGAAGATGTTACAAAATTGACCTGACAAAAGTCAATAAATGACAATGTTGAAAATGTTCTTTAAATAGCAAATTTTCCGTTCACACGGTTTGCTGATTTTATCTCAAAATCGGACAGTTTTTAGTTAGCAAATTTGCTGACAACGGCTGGCAATCTTTAGTCTTCTAACACAAAAATCTGTTTACGCAATACTCAGATGTTAGTTTATCTAAATTTTGGTTTGGTATAGGTAATGAAGTAGTTATGAGTAACGTTGGAACAAATTGTGAAAAAAATCGGGCTTTTAGACTGCGTCTCTATTTATTCATATCAAAATTAAATGCACGACTGGGTCACACGCACTTGCTCTAATGTGTGACAGTGGTCTTGGCGTTACAAATTTTGTAAAAACGCACAAAAAAAAAATCATATGAAATTTTAGTAATCACTTAAATATCACTATAGTTCAAACGGTTTGTTTGGAGAAAATTAAGCTAACCATCTGATTTTTTTAACTTTTTTGAATTTTAAGGATAATTTTGTTCAAAATCGTTAAACCAGTTTTTTTCAAAAACGGTTTTTTTTTTAACTTTTAAACATTTTTTTTGAGGAAGCCAACATTTTAAACAAAATTTTATGAAAAAAACCAAAAATTAAAATTTAAAAAAAACTAAAAATAGCTTTCTTAAGAATTAATATTACCTACTTTGTTTATGCTTTCACATAAAAAATTTCATCGAAATCTGTTCAGTGTATTACGAGAAAATCTGATATGACAAAAATGTATTCAAACCAAATATAACGTTTACTCAAAAAAGACCATTCAGAAAGTTTTATCAAAATCGTATGAGCCGTTTTTGAGATAAATGAGTTTTTTATTAAAAATCATATGGCAGGTACCGTTAGTTTTGGAGCTATAATGCTAATTCCAAAAAATCGTCTGTGGGACATCATAATAATACTATGTACCAAGTTTAAAGCAAATTGGTTCCGCCCTTTACTAAGGTGGATCACAATGTTGAAAAAAAAAAAAATTATCCGTTGCTGATGAACATAGTATACATCTCTTGTGTTAGTGTCCGACGAATTCATAAGCCCCGCCTGCCCTTTCATTTGTTGGTATCATCTATTGACTAAAGTTCTTGATGACAATATCTTTTCTTAAAACACTACAACTGTCGATGTAACTTCCGTAACTGCACCTCTGCATGCAATAATCTTCATTTGGGCTTCCATAATAGGACACTCTTTATGTTTTTCGTTTGTTTTTTTGAAAATCCGCAGGAACAGAACATAATCGTGCAATATTCTGGAAAGCTATTTTGCATCCCCCAAATGTCTCCAAGTTATCCTACGCATCAAGTAATATGTCTTTGTTTAGAAACTTAAAACAAGCTCCAATAGCAACAAGCTTTGTGGTATGTTCCCAATCAATAACCCCCATCAGCTCCAATTTGTCAACTAAAAGTCACGTTAGTTTGTGGTAAGCAAAACTGGAGAAATGGTTGATAGTATCGAGTTTTTGAGAAAGACTGACAATCGTCACCTTCAAACTCACATTCGATTCAAGGTTAATTGATTGCCTAAAAGTGTGCTTGGCATAACGAAAAATAAATTCATCATTTTCAGATCAAAGAAGCCCTCAGAGAACGAGACCACGAATTGGCAAGAAGAAAAGAATGGTTAGTGGAGTTTTTCCAATTTATTTAATTTATTTCAACCAAGGTGCTTTCTGAATTTCCTGAATAAGCTTAAAAATTATGCTGTCCTCAGAGGAACTCCAGCAAGAGGAAGAACTGGCAAATCTGTATAGATCTCGAATCTTAGAAAATGCTCAGAAACGCTTGGATTGGATTTCAGCGGCGAAATTCGAGAAAAATGAAGCTGAAAGGGAGTTCTTAAAACTGAAGCAAATTCAAAGAGAATTGTAAGTTACACATATGTTTCCAGTTGTCTTTTATATTTTACTATTCTGGTGTTCTAGGATAAACTGTGAAGAAATGCGTCCCAAGGAAAGCAAAAAGATTACCGAAGAAACGAAAAGAGTGCAGCTCTTCCAAATTGCCGAAAAGAAAGCTATGCAAATGAAGGAAAAGGAAATCGATAAGATTTGGTTTGAAGCGTCTATGTGTCTCGAACGAGAAAAAGAGAAACAACAGCAATATGAAAACCATTTAAGGAAAATAATTGCAAATAAGTCAGTGGAGGTCCTTAATAGCCAGTTGGAACAAATCAAGCTTCTGAAGGAGTTGGAGAATGAAGAGAAAAAGGTGGAGAACTTGAGGTGATGTTGTTGAGATGGCTCATAGTCGGACATATAAATATTTTCTTATTGATTTTTTTTTAGAATTGGGCAAGCAGATCATGAGGATGCTCTAAAAATTGGTTTTGAAGCGAGACATATGCAAAATAACAAAATCAAGCTTGGTTCAGAGCAAAAGGTAATTTACATATAAAGATTCTAAACTTTGAGGAATAAAAACTTCATTTGTTATAGAAGTCTACGTCCCTTTCATTAAGCGTCACTTTTGATCGTTTTTAGTTTCACGTTAATGCAAAACATGCTCGAATACATCGGGGGTCCGTTTAGTATACAATATTCTCTTGTTTTTTTAATAATGATATCTTGTTAAGTTTTTCTTGTCAACTTTGAATTCCATATCTGTTTCCTGGACTACAAATCTATCATTTTTAAGTGAATCCACTATGGCTGCGTCCATTTTTTAATACATACTTAAATATGTATACATATCTTAATAGTATTGTTCAAATCCAAATAGTACATAGCAGAAATTTGCTTGTCACTTGAACTGGCAAAATAAGAAATGCACTTATTTACTCAAGATATTGAGCCAACTGACTTAGGGTTTTTTTTTTACTGTCCGCTCTGTTTCTTCTTCATCCCAACGACCATATACTTTTTTGTGACTGTTTGCGCATTTGGTCGATGCTTCACTCTGTCGATCTTTTAAAATTTACAACTACATATTTTTAAAAGTGTTGGTTAACTATTAGTAATGAACTTGATTGTTTAAAACAATTTTGTAGAAAGGTTATGGTCTGCAAAAAATATCCATCCATATGATAAATTGACCAAGCTCTGAAACCTAGTGTCGAGCCGGGTTCAAGTTAACTCCCAAAATTATGAGTTCCTTTAACATCGAATAAAATGGCGTGCAACTATTTTTTTTGAATTTTTTTTTTCTGGTAGAAAAGTCAAGTCAAGTCAACAATTGCTCCCCTTTTAAAATAATTTTTTAAAAAGTTGTGGCCAAAATGAGTTAAAAAAAAAATTCAACAATAAATATCTTCCCCAACTTAATTTTTTTTTTTGTCAACGCCAAAAATATGTTCCCTAAGCGTTCATGCATATTCAGCACCTGCTCCACCACTTGAATTATTTTTTTATTAATATTTCTCCATTTTAAAATCCCTACGAAAACAATAATATTTTCTTTTTTTAAGCTGAGTTATTATGAAAAATACATATGATTTAATAAATATTTTTAGACAGAAAAAATGCCCCTTAAGTGACCTAGCCAAACTGACATCTGCTCCACCAAAATAATCAGTTGCTAATTAAAATTTTTCGATTTTAAAATCCCTCTAAAAATTAAGTGGGTTGAAATTGGGTTGAAAGTGGGTAGAAATTGGATTGCAATTGGGTTGACATTGGATTGAAATTGGATTGAAATTGGATTGAAATTGGATTGAAATTGGATTGAAATTGGATTGAAATTGGATTGAAATTGGATTGAAATTGGATTGAAATTGGATTGAAATTGGATTGAAATTGGGTTGAAAGTGGGTTGACAGTGGGTCGAACGTATGAAAGTATGGGTTGAAAGTAAGTTGAAATTGGGTTGAAAGAGGGTTGAAGTTGGATTGAAATTTGATTGAGTTCAAGTTGAAATGGGATTGAAATTGAGTTGAAATTGGGTGGAAATTGGATTGAAATTGGATTGGAATTGGATTGAAATTGGATTGAAATTGGGTTGAAATTGGATTGAAATCGGGTTGAAATTGGATTGACATTGGATTGAAATTTGGATTGAAATTGGGTTGTAATAGGGTTCAAATTGGATTGAAATTGGATTGAAATTGGATTGAAATTGGATTGAAAATGAATTGACATTGGATTGACATAGGATTGAAATTGGATTGAAATTGGATTGAAATTGGATTGAAAATGGATTGACATTGGATTGAAATAGGATTAAAATTGGATTGAAATTTAATTGAAATCGTATTGAAATTGGATTGAAATTGGGTTGTAATAGGGTTCAAATTGGATTGAAATTGGATTGAAATTGGATTGAAATTTAATTGAAATTGGATTGAAATTGGATTGAAATTGGATTGATATTGGATTGAAATTGGATTGCAATTGGGATGACATTGGATTGAAATTGGATTGAAATTGGATTGAAGTTGGATTGAAATCGGGTTGAAATTGGATTGAAATTGGATTGAAATTGGATTGAAATTGGATTGAAATTGGATTGGAATTGCATTGAAATTGGATTGAAATTGAATTGAAATTGGTTTGAAATTGGATTGAAATTGGATTGAAATTGGATTGAAATTGGATTGAAATCGGGTTGAAATCAGATTGAAATTGGATTGAATATTTATTGAAATTGGATTGAAATTGGATTAAAATTGTATTGAAATAGGATTGAAAATGGATTGACATTGGATTGAAATTGGATTGAAATTGGATTGAAATTTGATTGAAATTGGATTGATATTGGATTGATATTGGATTGGAATCGCATTGAAAAAGGATTGAAATTGCATCGAAATTGGATTGAAATTGGATTGAAATTGGATTGAAATTGGAATGAAATTGGATTGAAATTGGATTGAAATTGGATTGAAATTGGATTGAAAATGGATTGACATTTTATTGAAATTGGATTGAAATTGGATTGAAATTTAATTGAAATTGGATTGAAATTGGATTGAAATTGGATTGGAATTGCATTGAAATTGGATTGAAATTGGATTGAAATTGGTTTGAAATTGGATTGAAATTGGATTGAAATTGGATTGAAATCGGGTTGAAATCAGATTGAAATTGGATTGAATATTTATTGAAATTGGATTGAAATTGGATTGAAATTGGATTGAAATTGGATTGAAATTGGATTGCAATTGTGTTGACATTGGATTGAAATTGGATTGGAATTGCATTGAAATTGGATTGAAATTGGATTAAAATTGGATTGAAATTGGATTGAAATTGGATTGAAATTGGATTGAAATCGGGGTGAAATCAGATTGAAATTGGATTGAATATTTATTGAAATTGGATTGAAATTGGATTGAAATTGGATTAAAATTGGATTGAAATTGGATTGAAAATGGATTGACATTGGATTGAAATTGGATTGAAATTGGATTGAAATTGGATTGAAATTTAATTGAAATTGGATTGAAATTAGATTGAAATTGGATAGAAATTGGATTGAAATTAGATTGAAATTGGATTGGAATTGCATTGAAATTGGATTGAAATTGGATTGAAATTGGATTGAAATTGGATTGAAATTGGATTGAAATTGGATTGAAATTGGATTGAAATTGGATTGAAATTGGATTGAAATTGGATTGAAATTGGATTGGAATCGCATTGAAATTGGATTGAAATTGGATTGAAATTGGATTGAAATTGGATTGAAATTGGATTGAAATTGGATTGAAAATGGATTGACATTGGATTGAAATTGGATTGAAATTGAATTGAAATTGGATTGACATTGGATTGAAATTGGATTGAAGTTGGATTGAAATTGGATTGAAATTAGATTGCAATTGAATTGACATTGGATTGAAATTGGATTGAAATTGGATTGAAATTGGATTGCAATTGTGTTGACATTGGATTGAAATTGGATTGAAATTGGATTGAAGTTGGATTAAAATCGGGTTGAAATTGAATTGAAATCGGATTGAAATTGGATTGAAATTGGATTGAAATTGGATTGAAATTGGATTGAAATTGCATTGGAATTGCATTGAAATTGCATTGGAATTGCATTGAAATTGGATTGAAATTGGATTGAAATTGGATTGAAATTGGATTGAAATTGGATTGAAATTGGATTGAAATCGGGGTGAAATCAGATTGAAATTGGATTGAATATTTATTGAAATTGGATTGAAATTGGATTGAAATTGGATTGCAATTGTGTTGACATTGGATTGAAATTGGATTGAAATTGGATTGAAGTTGGATTAAAATCGGGTTGAAATTGGATTGAAATCGGATTGAAATTGGATTGAAATTGGATTGAAATTGGATTGAAATTGGATTGAAATTGGATTGAAATTGGATTGAAATTGGATTGGAATTGCATTGAAATTGGATTGAAATTGGATTGAAATTGGATTGAAATTGGATTGAAATTGGATTGAAATCGGGGTGAAATCAGATTGAAGTTGGATTGAATATTTATTGAAATTGGATTGAAATTGGATTAAAATTGGATTGAAATTGGATTGAAAATGGATTGACATTGGATTGAAATTGGATTGAAATTGGATTGAAATTGGATTGAAATTGGATTGAAATTTAATTGAAAGTGGATTGAAATTGGATTGAAATTGGATTGAAATTGGATTGAAATCGGATTAAAATTGGATTGAAATTGGATTGAAAATGGATTGACATTGCATTGAAATTGGATTGAAATTGGATTGAAATTGGATTGAAATTGGATTGAAATTGGATTGTAATTGGATTGAAATTGGATTGAAATGGGATTAAAATTGGATTGAAGTTGGATTGAAATTGGGTTGTAATAGGGTTAAAATTGGATTGAAATTGGATTGGAATTGCATTGAAATTGGATTGAAATTTAATTGAAATTGGATTGAAATTGGATTGAAATCGGATTGAAAATGGATTGACATTGGATTGAAATTGGATTGAAATTGGATTGAAATTGGATTGAAATTAAATTGAAATTGGATCGAAATTGGATTGAAATTGGATTGAAATTGGGTTGAAATAGGGTTCAAATTGGATTGAAATTGGATTGAAATTGAATTGAAATCGGTTGAAATTATATTGAAATTGGATTGAAATTGGATTGACATTGGATTGAAATTGGATTGAAATTGGAATGAAATTGGATTGAAATTGGATTGAAATTGGATTGAAATTGGGTTGTAATAGGGTTCAAATTGGATTGAAATTGGATTGAAATTGGATTGAAATTGGATTGAAATCGGGTTGACATTCGATTGAAATTGGATTGAAATTGGATTGAAATTTGATTGAAATTGGATTGATATTGGATTGATATTGGATTGGAATTGCATTGAAATTGGATTGAAATTGCATTGAAATTGGATTGAAATTGGATTGAAATTGGATTGAAATTGGATTGAAATTGGATTGAAATTGGATTGAAATTGGATTGAAATTAAATTGAAATCGGGTTGAAATCAGATTGAAATTGGATTGAATATTTATTGAAATTGGATTGAAATTGGATTAAAATTGGATTGATATTGGATTGAAATTGGATTGAAATTGGATTGAAATTGGATTGAAATTGGATTGAAATTGCATTGAAATTGGATTGAAATTGCATTGAAATTGGATTGAAATTGGATTGAAATTGGATTGAAATTAAATTGAAATCGGGTTGAAATCAGATTGAAATTGGATTGAATATTTATTGAAATTGGATTGAAATTGGATTAAAATTGGATTGATATTGGATTGAAATTGGATTGAAATTGGATTGAAATTGGATTGAAATTGGATTGAAATTGGATTAAAATTGGATTGAAATTGGGTTGACAGTGGGTCGAAAGTATGAAAGTATGGGTTGAAAGTAAGTTGAAATTGGGTTGAAGTTGGATTGAAATTGGATTGAGTTCGGGTTGAAATGGGATTGAAATTGGATTGAAATTGGGTTGAAATTGGGTGGAAATTGAATTGAAATTGGATTGGAATTGGATTGAAATTGGGTTGAAATTGGGTTGAAATTGGATTGAAATTGGATTGAAATTGGATTGAAATTTAATTGAAATTGGATTGAATTCGAATTGAAATGGGATTGAAATTGGATTGAAATTGGATTAAAAATGGATTGACATTGGATTGAAATTGGATTGAAATTGGATTGAAATTGGATTGAAATTGGGTTGTAAAAGACAGCGCCGGATCTAGGCGGGGGCAAAGGGGGGCACTTGCCCCGGGCGCCTGGCCTTGGGGGGCGCCAAATGGAAGATAAAGAAATATAGGAGAGCAAAAAAAAAAGGTATTCAACATTTGAACAGGGCGCCAAAGTAATGCAATGTTTATTTTTTATTTCTTGTTCCAAATATGAAAGAAATATGTAATGAACCACTTTCGTCGCCCTTTAAACAAATAGGAAGATGAAGAGAGAAACGAGAGTAACAAAAAAAATAAAGGTCTTCAACTTTTGAAAATGATAAACAAATTCGTTGCCCTTCAGCAGGGCGCAAAATTAAAAGATGAACAAGGAAAAGAGAGTAAAAAAAAAATTGGAAATGATGCTTTGTTTATTTATTTCTTGTTCCAAATATGAAATATGTAATAAGCCACTTTCGTTGCCCTTTAAACAAATTCGTCGCCCCTCATGGGGGCGCAAAATTGGAAGATGAAAGAAACGAGAGAAAAAAAAAGGTCTTCAACTTCTGAAAATTATAAACTAATTCGTTGCCCTTCAGAAGGGAGCAAAATTTAAAGATAAGCAAGAAAAGTAAGAGTAATAGGGTTTTCACACCGAGCCGAAAACCCGGTTTTCAGCTAAAAGTTTACGAAAACCTGAAAATCATTCACACCGGACTTTTCAAGTTTTCGTTTGACATTTCACCTAATTTTTACAACTGACTATCAAATTTTGAAATGAAAATATTTTCGGCTGCTATGATTATTTTTATTTTTTTACGTTTATGCGCTTTTTAGGTGTGTTTGGAAAGAATCGAAACAAACTGAGGTGTGTTCTGAAAGAATCACAACAAACTTAGGTGTGTTTGCTTTGTATTCCAACAAGTTTTCTACAGGTTTTCTTTAAAACTAGTTGTTTTCGAAAACTTGTGTTTAGCAAAAATGTGTGGTAAAACTTGTGTTTTCGTTCAGGTTTTGGTGGTTTTCGACAAAAACCGTGTTTTCAGCTCGGTGTGAAAACTCTATATAAGAGTAACAGAGAGTCACAAATGTAGGAAAAATCCCTTTTTGCGGTACTGCAAACGACCCTGCAATAGTTGGGTAGACTACCAACAGTTTACTGGCACTAAAATGCAGCTTCAATGTAGTCTAGTGCGACTTTATTCATATAATTTCATACAAAGAATACGTTCATTTTAATTATTGTAGTGCAGTTCCACGTAGTGCGTTCTTGCATATAAACAAAGATCTGTTCGTCGTAACTGGTTGCACACAATGGTGAAACTGCAGCTGTAGCACGAATATCGAAATACAGAATCACAAATAAGCATACAGCCTTTTAACTTTTTATGAAGAACATTAGCAGGTTCTCCGCTGTCATTTATTGAAATAGAAAAATTATCAAATCAATCTGGATTATGGCACATACCCCAAAGGTTTTATTTTGCACATACGCCAAGATTGCATTTTGAGTAATCAGTAACACGAGAACCCTTAGCAATATCTTATTTTCTTAGGTTGGGTCACACAGTTTTTTATGACATGTATCGTACAAAAACTATTGTCAACAGCATCAAGCATTAGAGCATAAAGATAAAAACAGGTTAACGATATGAGATCAAGTTTTGTACGTACTCTTAAAAAAAAATGGTGGGGGGCGCCAAATTCAACTTTTGCCCCCCCTTGAACAAATCCTAGATCCGGCGCTGGTAAAAGGGTTGAAATTAGATTGAAATTGGATTGAAATTGGATTGAAATTGGATTGAAATTTGATTGAAATTGGGTTGTAAAAGGGTTGAAATTGGATTGAAATTGGATTGAAATTGGATTGAAATTGGATTGAAATTGGATTGAAATTAAATTGAAATTGGAATGAAATTGGATTGAAATTGGATTGAAATTGGATTGAAATTGGATTGAAATTGGATTGACATTGGATTGAAATTGGATTGAAATTGGATTGAAATTGGTTTGAAATTGGATTGCAATTGGGTTGACATTGAATTGAAATTGGATTGAAAACGGATTGAAATTGGATTGAAATTGGATTGAAATTGGATTGAAATTGGATTGAAATTGGATTGAAATTGGATTGAAATTGGATTGAAATTGGATTGAAATTGGATTGAAATTGGATTGAAATTGGATTGAAATTGAATTGAAATTGGATTGAAATTGGATTGAAATTGGATTGAAATTGGGTTGAAAGTGGGTTGACAGTGGGTCGAAAGTATGAAAATATGGGTTGAAAGTAAGTTGAAATTGGGTTGAAAGAGGGTTGAAGTTGGATTGAAATTGGATTGAGTTCGGGTTGAAATGGGATTGAAATTGGATTGAAATTGGGTTGAAATTGGGTGGAAATTGGATTGAAATTGGATTGGAATTGGATTGAAATTGGGTAGAAATTGGGTTGAAATTGGATTGAAATTGGATTGAAATCGGGTTGAAATTGGATTGAAATTGGATTGACATTGGATTGAAATTATATTGAAATTGGATTGAAATTGGATTGCAATTGGCTTGACATTGGATTGAAATTGGATTGAAATTGGATTGCAATTGGGTTGACATTGGATTGAAATAGGATTGAAATTGGATTGAAATTGGATTGGAATTGGATTGAAATCGGGTTGAAATTGGATTGAAATTGGATTGAAATTGAATTGAAATTGGATTGAAATTGGATTTAAATTGGATTGAAATTGGATTGAAATTAGATTGAAATTGGATTGAAAATGGATTGACATTAGATTGAAATTGGATTGAAATTGGATTGAAATTGGATTGAAATTGGGTTGTAATATTGTTCAGATTGGATTGAAATTGGATTGAAATTGGATTGAAATTGGATTGAAATCGGGTTGAAATTATATTGAAATTGGATTGAAATTGGATTGAAATTGGATTGAAATTGGATTGAAATTGGATTGAAATTGGATTGAAATTGGATTGAAATTGGATTGAAATTGGATTGACATTGGATTGAAATTGGATTGAAATTTAATTGAAAATGGATTGAAATTGGATTGCAATTGGGTTGACATTGGATTGAAATTGGATTGAAATCGGGTTGAAATTGGATTGAAATTGGATTGAAATTGGATTGGAATTGCCTTGAAATTGGATTGAAATTAGATTGAAATTGGATTGAAATTGGATTGAAATCGGGTTGAAATCAGATTGAAATTGGTTTGAATATTTATTGAAGTTGGATTGAAATTGGATTGAATTTGGATTAAAATTGGATTGAAATTGGATTGAAAATGGATTGACATTGGATAGAAATTGGATTGAAATTGGATTGAAATTGGATTCAAATTGGATTGGAATTTAATTGAAATTGGATTGAAATTGGATTGAAATTGGATTGAAATTGGATTGCAATTGGGTTGACATTGGATTGAAATTGGATTGAAAATGGATTGAAATTGGATTGAAATTGGATTGAAATTGGATTGAAATTGTATTGAAATTGGATTGAAATTGGATTGACATTGGATTGAAATTGGATTGTATTGGCATGAAATTGGATTGAAATTTAATTGAAATTGGATTGAAATTGGAGTGAAATTGGGTTGAAATTGGGTTGAAATAGGGTTGAAATTGGATTGAAATTGGGTTGAAAGTGGGTTGACAGTGGGTCAATTTTGTTGAAAGTGGGTTGAAGTTGGATTGAAATTGGATTGGAATTGGGTTGAATTCGGGTTGAAATTGGATTGATATTTTATTGAAATTGGATTGAAATTGGATTGAAATTGGATATAAATTGGGTTGAAATTGGATTGAAATTGGATTGAAATTGACTTGAAATTGGATTGAAATTGGGTATATATATAAATATATTCAATTTTAACCACTTTTTTTCGTTCGTTGTATAAAAAATATATATTTAAATTTGTTTTTGTGTAATTTTTTTCAATACGATTTTTAAAAAATACCTTTATTTATTTAAGATTGTTAAAAATCCAGCTGTACACATATACACATATGCATAAACATTGACTAACGATCAAAGCTCAGTTAGTGCTTTAAATGTTGGTTTACAAATTTTTTGGACACGCCAACTTTTAAGGGGCATAGGGTAGGTTCATTGCAAACGTACTGTCGCTCTCGCTTATGTTTCGAATGGCTTTTGAAAATTACGTTAAGCAATAACTTTCTACATAATTTAAAATAAGAGTGTGCACTTGAGCTCACAGAATCAAAGGCTGCTTAACAATCACCGGAAAAAGTATATATCCTTTCTTGTGGGTGGCTTGAAATACTTTAACAATTGAAGATAGTGCGAAAATCTCTTTTTTTCTAAATCTTGATTGTAGATATTTAAGAATGTGTTTTCCGCCCATCTTTCATATCTTGCCCCCAGTAGATACACTATGCAAAAACTCTTTTCCAATTTTCAACATTGCAATTTGTTTGTGAATAAGACAAAATATCACTTTTTGTTATGAGATCAGGCTGTGAAAATATCTTTGAATTGGATTTTAAAATGACATATAATTTCATCCTTGCCTAGAACTTTCTTTTTTCAGCTCTTAATGATAGGTAGAGCCTGTATTTTGGCATTTGTTGCATCAACATCGTCCTTATAGAGAAGTTTTAATGTTTATTGTTGAGTAAAAGATGGTTAAGTAAAAAATATTCCTGTTCCTTTTTAACGATAAAACCCATTAACTTCTCTTGCCATCTTCCACATATCCTTTCAGTTCTTGACTAGGCCTAAATTGTTAGACTTTAGAAGTTTTTAAAATCTGTCTCCGTTTTGCTTATGTTTCACTTTTATCCAGAGATGCCATCCGATACCAAAAATGTTCAAATGATCAAAAATGTAAATTTCTTACATAAGTTAATCAAACATTGTGTTTCTGTTTAATTTAATGCTACCTATTATGTACTTACCAACAAACATAATAAATTTTTCAACATAGATTTGTTCTTCTTTTTTTTTTTAATATTTGTAGAACCATCTAAGATCTGTAGAATCAGAAAAAGTACTAAAAGCTCAGATAATCCAACAATCTGAAGCCCAAATCAATGCAATTCAAAACATTCAGCTACAGCAAGAAGAAGATGTTGCAAAAGTTAATAGGGTACGGTACCTTCTTAATACAACATCCATCATTTATTGCAAAATATAATTTTTTTATTTTTAAACAGGATCTTGATAAAAAGACGCACGCCAGATACCTTCAATATGTCAAAGACAAGAAATCTGAAATGAACTGCCGAGACAAAATGCTAGACACTGTAAGTAAAAAAAAAAAACACACACACACATAAATTTAAAAAAGTTGTCAATTTTAAAAGATAAAATCACTTCTTTATTTCAGGCTCTAGTAGCACATGGCAGGCGTATAGAGCAACAAAAGCAACCATTAAACAAGATACCCTACCAAAAATCTGTTCGCTAAACTCAGTTCTTTATCACTTTTAATTAAACTAAATAAAACTGCACTACCTATGTATGTACTATGTTTATTATAATAAATGCATGTAGCCTTCCATTTAATTGAATGTAATCGATTTATATTCGAGATCCATAGAAACAGGACATGGAATCTGATAAAAGTCCGGTCGGTTTGATAAATGTTCATGGCAGACCAATTAACTAGATTTATCAGCGCCACCAATCATTTTGGTCGCCGCCATTTGGCAATTTTGATTCGAATTAAAATAATTACAATCGATAGTCCACTTGGAACTCCAGGCAAAACTTATTGACAGTGTACTGTCAAGCTGTTATTCTGTCAAAAAAGTCAGAGCCAAACTAATCTTAACTTTAACGTCTGATTGCATGGCGAGTTTAGCTTGTTAACACGTGTATCCTTATTTTATTTCGTTTGGCCTCAACGAAGTGGGTATTTTTATTTTGATGGGTGGCTTAATGTGTTTTGACTTCAGGAATCGAAACTTATTAGTTTAGATGAGTTAAAGATATTTTTCAAAAAGTTTTTTATTGATTTGAAGAAGAAAACATGCATTTCTCAGAATCACAATGGTTTACAAATTAAGTGGTTTTACGTTTTTAAAAATAAAATAAGCGTTAAGAAAATAGAAAACATGCAAAAGCTTATATCGAGTTCCAGTGCTTGATTATTACTTTATTTCTATACAGAAATTAGAGTATTCTGATGAGGCAGTAATATTTTTATCACAAACACTGTATAGGACCGCTGCTACCTTCACAGTGTGTTATATGAATTAGTTATTAGAAAAGAAGTCCGAGCCATCAGGGAACTTGTCAAACAGAGAGCATCTTAGAGTACTGTATTAGATTCTTATACAAAGACGACTTTACAAATTTTAATCAACTAGATTGCCCGGCAATTGTTGCTATTGCCGTTTAGGTAGGAGGAACGAACATTTCTAATTCCTACTTAGATTTGGGACCTATAATTATATACAACAGTGGTCCATCCTCGGACTCGGATCATTATTGTGGGAACGATTTATTTAATTTCGAGTTTTTATAGTCTAATATTAGAGGGGCTCAAGAGTTTTCAAGGAGCTAATCCAACAATTCTCATGGATTGAATAAAGTTAATCCGCGGAACAACTGGTGTACAACTAGTTACCTAGAGTCTTTGTTAGTTGACATTAAGAAAACGTGAATTGTATGTTTCTTTGCTTGACCAAATGTAAAAGAAGGATAAATCGACTTGCCTCCAAAACCACTGTTCCAACAAAAATCAACACAAATACAGCTATTTAAGGTTATGCACCAATAAACTTAATTGCTTATGAATAAGATATTTGTTAGATATTAAAATTGGTTTGAAAGCTTCTTCATGTTCATCAAGTGCATACAAACAAATTGTTATTGATGGTTTCCCTAACACGTGAACATTCATCATAATTATGTATTCTCTGAGAGAAATCGATGGATTTTATACAGTCAATCTATTATCGAATGGCCATAGTTTTGTTTATGAAAATAACGGTAGAATAAAGTGAGACAAATTATTGACATTCCTATGCTACAAATGTTTTCATTATAATTCTTCCACCAATCAATTTTAAGCTTTCTTCTGAATTTTGTCCAGAATTCGCAAATTTGTAATGCAAGACCTGCTCAGGTATGAGGATTATAATATCCAAGCCTTGTAGATTGTAGCCAGATAAGATACGGTACAATATTTCTTGCAACGTCCTAGGATATGTATAAATGGTTTTATTCCACATTAAGTAATAATATGTAGACATACAGAAGACAGCATTGAGTTTTCGAAGTATTAAATTCCACGTTGATAATTCCCTATTGGACAATGCTGTCCAGATCGAAATTTAATGAGATAATCGTAAATGGCCATTGCAGTCTTACGTCCAAAGAGCAGGGTTTTGAATCAGGAATCGGGAATATAAAAATGTGGGAGAACTGTCATCGGCAAAATAATTAAGTGCAGAAGTCTTCTAGACAAGATCGTTGAAAAAATGAGGAACAGATTCATTTTGTGAATACTAGACTGAATACCGTCGAAACAAAGCGAATTGAACAATTTTCCAAAAAAAATCAAAACCATCCAATAAAAAGATTGTCGATAAATGAATGCACGCAATTTCAATTGATTTCGCATTTGTTATGAAACTATTATTGAATTCCATGCTACCAAAAAACCACTCTCGATTTGATCACTTGCTATTTTCATTTTCCATGGAGCCAAAAAAAGTCTAGATTTGATCTCAGATGTGATCGACATGTATAGGTATGTATCAATTTTTGCAAATCTCGATTAAGAGATAGATTTATACGTACTTTTACACACACTAACAAAATTGACATTCCTAAACGTCAGTGGGAAATTTGTTTTTGTCATTGTGGTATTGTGAAAAGAAACACATTTATTTACAAAATAATATTTTATAATTTATTTAAAAATGGAGCAGTAAGTATTAATTATAGTGCAATTTATATATCATCCGATGAAGGCATTCCATTAAAGATTTTGTGGAAGACGTTGTTCCATTTCATTCAATAATGGCCAACAAAAAATAACAAAAACAAAATCTATATCTTTTTGTTTTCGGTGGAACTAAAAAATCTGATCAGGTAATCTAGATCAAATCTGAAATTGTCGTGGAATTCGCCATAATTTACCAATGCAAATAAAATGTCAACCTCAATAAACTTAGAGCAAGTTTCAAGATTTGTTCTTTCTGTCAAAAGACTCGATCTTTTTCAGGATTGCAAGTTTCATTGCAAACAAAAGAGCAATTCTAGATCAATTCTCAACACGAAAGATTGCATCTCTGATGGGTTGAGAGATGCGATCTAAATACTTTTCTGTCAAACGTCAGATGAGAAAAAAATTGTTATTTTTTGTTGTTTTTTGTGAAATTGTGCCAGTCTGTAATAAGTAAATCAAAAATAAACAAATAATGAACGAAGAACTTAATATGTTCTTTAATTATCCAGTTAATAATCAATTAGCAATAATCCAATGTTAGCAATTCCAACGCCAAAAGACAAAAACCAAATGACAAAAAGTCAAACTGCCAGCCAAAACAAGTTTCATTGAAAAGAGCAATTCTCGATTTTGAGAACAATTCTTCCAAATTTGAATGAAACTCGATATTACTTCCCCAAGAGCGAGGCAATGACTGGTTACACTTTTTGAGGAGATATACGGTCACAGCTGTTTTGCTTAAGGGGAGAAAAATTAAACACAGGAATTTGACATGTAAGGTTTATAAAATTTTGATTCTAGTACAAAAAAGATTAACATCATGTTTTTCAATGATAACTTTAATTTTCTTCTGAATGGTTAAAACTGATAAGTCTCCCTTATTAAGATTTCGTAGATCGTAGTGCCTGTCTGTTAACAAAACACTTCAGGATAGATAACTGCACTTTGATAACACTTCTTCGGCTGAATGCCTGACCAATCCAAGGGAAAAATTTTGTCCCACAGAGTGAAGCGTTCCAGCAAGAGCTTTTCTTTCACAACAACTTCATCTCCAATATCCAAGTAATTTTCTTTTTTCAAATTCAGATATTCCCATTTCATCTCGCCAATATTTGGATCTCTAAAAGTTTGAAATTTAAATTTTATAAAATTAAGTTATAAGACAAAGAGAAATAATGTTGTTTCATCTCACCCAGTTGCAGCAAACTGTGTCCACATCCCTGTAAGCAGTTCAATAGTTTTATCCTCAGGATCAGTCTTTTTAAACAGTGGTGTCATAGTGGGATTATAAAATAAGTACTGAAGATCATCATAGTGAAAAACTCCTAAAACAGATTAGTTACATTGAATTCATGTTTAAGGAACCTCAAAATCTACCCTCTGAATAGTTTAGATAACTATAACGTCCTTGTATCGAGAACTGATAATAATATACTGGGACATGTCTCGCGGCAAGGTGAGCAAATCTATGAACCGGGAAGCCGATAACTCTGTCACTCATCATCTGTTACGAGTACACAACATTTGAATCAAATTATATACAAAATACAAAAATTAAATTATTTAACTAACATTATACCTACTTTTGCCAGCGGTTCGATAAGATCGGAAGTGCTTTGATGTTCCGCAAAATATTGGTTTCTGAAAACCGCACTGATTTCCCTTGACTTCATTGAGCTGCTTGAGTATCGGAACAAGGTTGAGGCAGGTTCTCTCCATAATCTTTCACTTGAAAGCTGAGCCTGGGTCATGTTTTGCAATCTAACTGCGATGTGAATAGAATTTTTATAACCTGGCATCATTTTAATCATTAAACTGACGTACATTTGACTATGTCAACGACTTCGTCCTTAGTCATTCCAACAATTAGCGGAACCGATTGAAATCTTCCAGCCTGAAATGATATGACAGGATCCTCCACAAGAAATCTCTCCTGACCGAAATCCTTCTCAATGACCGGCTGTCCGAATTCTTCGATACTATTTTTGATTTCTGGTTTCTATAAATTCCCAGAATAGAGCACACATTTTTGACAATTTTTGAATGGAATACCTCTTTTAAACACTTCACCATGGCATCTACTTCATCTGTGGGACAATTAACAGTTTTAGCAATGGTATTTGCTGAGTCCAACTGCTCAAATGGATAATTCCAATAAGATATAGCTGATGCACTCATGGCGATAGCCCGGTGAAATAAACCAATGGACATCGGTGAAACCAAGTGCAGCCCGATGCTTATACTTCCCGCATCGTATCCAAGCAGGGTGATAGAACTTGAGTCACCTCCGAAATTGTGTATATGATCTTTTATCCACTTAAACGCCATCACCTGGTCCTTAAGTCCAGCATTGCCTGGTGCGTCAGCAGTTTCAGTAGCAAGAAATCCCAAGGAACCCAACCGATAATTGATTGTTACCAGAACAATATCACGATCCATCAATAGCTGGGGTCCGGCAAAAGTTTTACTTTCACCAGAAAACTCAATAAATCTTCCACCGTGGATGTAAACAATAACCGGCTTGTATTCGATTGCATTTATGTTCTTTGTGTAAATATTCAGGCGTAAGCAATCTTCTGATTCACCACTTGGATCCAGTTTGCTTTGCAGTGGCTGAGGGCACCTTGGTCCATCATTAGTGCCATCGAATATCTCTGGTGTCCAAGGCTCTACTGGTTTGGGATTTTGGAACCGTAATTCGCCTTCTGGTGACTGAGCATAACGAATTCCTCGGAATGCATAGAAATTTTGACCCAAGCGAGATGTTATTACCGAACCGCTTATGTCACCCAAACTTGTGGAAACTTTCACTGCGGAAGTCAATGTCAATGAGATAAGAAACGTCGCGAAGCAGTATGTAATCATTGCTGCTGAGAACTGAGCTTGGTTTTCGCAAAGACAGCAGTTTATATAGATGAATCTTATCAAAATGTATAAAGCTTTCCAAAAATTATTCTAAATCAGATGATAGTGCGAATAATTTAGGAATTATGATCGCACTATGCTCCAGGAAGTGTTTGCGAGTAGCTGTGATTTGCTATTTCCGGAACAAGTATTATACATATTTATCTTTACAAATTAATTGGTTTTATGAGATGAGGTTTTGTATCTTTTAATTTGAGCAATTCAATTGGATTACATAGCTCCTATACGTCATACCTTAGTGCTTTGTTGGGATAATTCGTAAAGCGATGTCAGATGTGGTAAGCTTCAGATTTTGTTATTTTGTAGGTGACTAAAATAAATTCATGAGCTTTTAAGAATTTCTTTTATAAAAAAAAAATATATATATATATTTATGCTCGAAGAGGAAACTAAGTAAAATTACTTGTCATAGCTCGGAGAAACTATAAGTGCACTTATACCTGATATATATAACGATCATTTATGACAATCTTTTTAGGAGATTCGCTGACTAATTCCTCCGGTTGGATTATCGTATCATATTTGAAGACAAATGTTTCCCATCTTGTTTGGGAGTCAATAGGGGTTATAATCTTGCGAAAAACATAATTGATGGACATAAAAGAAAAAAAATTAAGAAATAAAAAACGTACAACGTGAAAAATAATACCAACGAATTTTCGACACAATGTTCGATTGCAACTTAGTCGAAAATCATAAATATGTATCTGAATCTAATATTTATTGTAAGTGGAATTAAATTTTGTACTTTGTACTTTTTTCTTTGTAAAACTACTGGTAGAACCCCGCCAACTTCGCCAGGCAATTGGAATTCGTAGATTCAAATCATCTTGCTTTCTCGCAGAAGTGGAACGCCGACTCATTTTACTACTTGATATTTTTTGAGTTTGAACAAAATCGTTTAAAAAAATTTTTGTAGGCAATATACTAAAATTTAATTCTTTGGGCTTAAACTGAGCTGCGTGTTATATCAGAGCAAAAGTTAAGAACATTTTGATATGGAAAATTGCAATGCCCTGTTATTGCAGATCTTTGGGATACACAAATTGTTAAGATAAGAGCCAGTTATAGCGATCCGAAAAACCAAGCTGAAAATTTGTATGTTATGATTCGATTTAAAACACAAATGCTATTACTAATCGATGGCAACCATGTAGGTATAGAGTATAGACGTTCAGCACACAGTATAGGATACAGCCCAATCGGATAGGCCAAAATCCTTCAAACTTGGTATATGAGTTTTTCAGGTATTTTTATTATCAAAAAATTATCAAAAATATCAAAAAATATCAAACAATATCAAAATACATCAACAATTATGAAAACATCAAAAAATATGAAAAAAAGTTTAATATATCAAAAAATATTAAAAAATATCAAAAATTATCAAAAAATTGTGAAAACATCAAAAAAAATCAAAAAATATTAAATAAAACCAAAAAACATTAAAAATTAACAAACATTATGAAAATACCAGATAATATCAAAAAAAAAATCAAAAAAAAAATGTCAATAAAAAAAGAATAATATCAAAAATATCAAAAAACATTAAAATGTATCAAATATTATGCAAATATCAAAAATTATCAAAAAAAAATGTCAAAAACAATCAAATATATAATCAAAAAATATAAAAAAAAATACCAAAAATATCAAAAAACATCAAAAAATATGAAAACATCAAAAAATATCAAATAAAACCAAAAAATATCAATAGTAGGTATCAAAAGATATAAAAAAAAAGAATCTATCAAAAAGTATAAAATAATATCAAAAAACATGAAAAAAAATTATCAAAACATCAAACAATATCAAATAAAACCAAAAACTATCAAATAGTAGGTATTAAAAAAATCAAATATATCAAGAAATTATCAAATATATCAAACAATATCAAAATACATCAACATGAAAACATCAAAAAACATTAAAAATTATCAAAAATTATGAAAACATCAAAAAATATGAGAAATAGTCTAATATATCAAAAAATATCAAAAAATATCAAAAAACATTAAAAATTATGAAAACATCAAAAAAATTTCAAAAAGTATTAAATAAAACCAGAAAAAAATTTCCAAAGAATTCAAATATAACCAAAAAATATCAAATAGTATCGAAAAAAAATCAAACATATTAAAAATTAACAACAAATATCAAAAAAAAAAATCACAAAATTAAATATACTATGAAAACATAAAAAAATATAAAAAAAACAAAAAATATCAAGAATATCAAAAAAACTAAAATATATCAAAAACAATAAAATCAAATAATATATATCAAAATAAAATCAAATAATATCAAAAAACATCAAGTAGGTACATACATATATCAAAAAATATCATATAAAACCAAAAAATATCAAACAATATCAAATAAAACCAAAAAATGTAAAAAAAAAAATCAAACATATCAAAAAATATCAAATAAAACCTAAAAATATCAAACAATATTAAAAAATATCAAAAAGTATCAAAAAACATCAAAAAATTTAAAAAAAAAATCAAAAAAAAATCAAAAACAAGAAATATCAAAAAATTATGAAAACATAAAAAAATATCAAAAAAAAAAAATAATAATAATATCAAAAAATATAAAAAAATAAAATACACGACTGGTCGCACGTACTTCCTCTGTGGGTGCAGTAGCAGGATGAAAACAAAGTTTTCGAGCAATATGAAAACTCGCATGTTTGAAAAATTTGGGAAAAACTACAAAATTTTGGTTAAAATTTTAAAACCCGATATACGGGAGCTCACGTTAAGAAACCCTTGAATATTTAAATTTTAGATGTCATCTTTTGGGTGCTATAAATGATATAAATGTCCGCTTATGGCCTAATTAATAAAATTTTTAAAACAAATTTTCGTTATTATCATTTGTAGCCAAAAACTTAAATGCAGGTTTCTTTCAAAACGTTCTAATGCATATTTAATACAAAATTTAATAGAAATCGGTAGGGCCTTTTTTGAGTTAATTAGAAAAAACTAAAAAAAGTTGGCTAAAACTGAACGGCTCGTTGTATGGGAGCCACCATTTAGAAAGGCTTCACTGAAAAATTTACAAAGCCATCCTTAGAACACTATAAAGAACTATGCTAAACGAAGTTTGAGTTTAGGCTGTAAGCATGACGTGAAAAAGCGCTAATATGCACATCAGCACAGACAGACCGACGGACGATATGGCGAAAACAACTTTTTTGGGCTTCTCTATCATCGTAATGTCACGTTTGATTAAAACGTAAATAGTAAATAGCAAGTAAATAACAAAAAATATCAAAAAATGTCAAAAAAAAAAACTAGTTTTACCGATGTTTAATATTTCTCACCGATTCCAACTTCCCTGAGTATATTCACAAATATTTCAAAATGCAAATTAACAAAATTGGTCCAGCTTTTCTCGAGTTTTAGCGGGACAAACAAACAGCTATGATTTTTATATAAAGCCCCAAGACCATCACTGTCAAACATATTACAGCCAGTCGTGCACTTTATTTCTGTCCCCTGGAAGAAATTCTGGCAGACAAAATTTTTTCGTATGCAATTCAGAAAAAATTATTAGTAGTTGCTTATTCATACGCACCGTGCCGGTGCCACCAATGTCACCAGCAACGGAGTTTGACAGTAATTTGTGTGAATTCCTTCGCTAAAAACGCAAATAACGAACAATTTCCAGTTTTATGCAATGCCTTCTTTAAAATTATTAAGCAAACATTTTTCAGAAAAAAACATAAAAATATTTTCTGTAATCCTTTAATAAGAGAAGTTTTATGAAAACCGTTAAAAGTTGTTTCACCACAAGCATCTGATTTCAAAATCTTAAAAACCACTATCAGAAAACCAGTGTTTTCCCACCTAGAATGTCTATTCGAGAAATCCAGATACAGGCAAAGCTCGAAAATTAGAATAAAAAAGTTTTGGCGAATTCTAATTTTCAAATGTTTCTAATTTCCTAGCGTTTTTTTTTTTGTACAGAAGAGATCAATACTTACCTGTTACATTAGTCTTAAAGATAAATATATTTATCGTTAAAATTAAAAATAGTATTCAATACTGAGTTATTTTTTATATTAAAAGCATAACATAGCCGTAAGACAAATGCATAAAGTTTACATTCCATTGTTGGGAATTCAGTTGAATTCAATATGAAGGGTTTTTGTTTTTAATGGCAAGAAAGACTTTAATACCTTGGCCATTATTAAATGTTACTTTTTCTTTAAATGAGAAATAAAAGACAGCCCAACATTATATATACCTAAGAGCCAATGCTTTGTTGGAGGCAAATTTTTTAATTTGTTCTTTTATTTGAAGTTTAATTTCAAACGACAAGGTGTTTTCTTTTAATTTTTTTGTTTATGATCACAATATGCAATATATTTTTGCAATACTGCATAATTAGAAACACACAACATAGTAGGCGATAGTTGTAAAGGGAAAGTCTTTTTTTATTTTTACACGCCGACATAATGTTTTCGAAACAAAATATAAGTTTTTCTGAGCTACTATTCTAAAGCTTGAAAATTAGAATATTATATTCTAATTTCCAAGCTGTTAACGTTATATAAAATGTTGTTCTAATTTCCAAGCGATTCTAATTTCCGCGAGTTCTAATTTCCGAGCTTTACCTGTACTACACTAATAAAACCGAGACTAATCTAAATAACTTACTTCAAAAATATAGAACAAGAAAAAACTAAGTCAACTTCCTTGATCCGATTCCACAAATGATAATTTTATTGTTTCAATATAAATACTAGAATGTTACATACATACGTTGTTTTTGTTTACAAGATAGTAAAGTAAAAACCTTAGAACCCTCTGGTTTTTGAATGTTTGACTTACAGTACAATTTTTTTTACATCTTTAATCACACAACACGATACACGAATGTTTACCCCACTTTTTAATTCCCCATTGCAATATGCAAGTCTTCAAGTAAATTATTCATCTAATTTAATTCTCATTGGGGCAATACATTTGACACTGCTCACCACCGATAACTATCATCAGTCTAAATTAAAGCTAAAATTTTCTAATTTATTGTTGATGCCTGAGCATTAACAAACCACTTCAGGATAATTAATGTTACTTTTAAAACATCTCTGAGTAACGATTCCTTTCCAATTCAATGGAAAAAGTCGATCCCACACACTAAACCGCTCCAACAAAAGTTTTTCTCTCATCAAAGTTTCCTCTCCAATATCCAAGTAATTTTCTTTCTTCAAATTGAGATACTCCCACTTGAGATTTCCAAAGTTTGGATTTCTGTACGACATTCGAACAAAAATTGAAAATTGAAATTAACATGATTAAATTATTTCAAACTCACCCAGTTGCAGCAAATTTAGTCCACATTCCAGTGAGCAGCTCAGTAGTTTGATTCTCAGGATCGGATTTCTTGAACAATGGAGCCATATGGGGATTGTAAAATAAATACTGGAGATCATCATAGTGATACACTCCTAAGGCAAGAAAAATCATCACACATGGTTCAATATTCAAGGACAATCTACTCGTATAATACCCTTTGAAGTATTCAGGTAACTGTATCGTCCTAGGTATGAAAACTGATAGTAATATACTGGAACGTATCTGGATGCAAGGTGGGCAAATCTATGAACTGCAAACCCAATAACTCTGTCACTCATCATCTATAAAGCATTTATTTTGATCACTAAGAAATAAAAAACCAATTACAAAAACCTACCTTCGCCAACGGTTCAATGAGATCGAAAGTGCTTTGATTTTGTTCCATGTATTCCTTTCTCAAAACCCCACTGATTTCCTTGGACTTTGTTGGATTGCTTGAATATCGGAACATGGCAGAGGGAGGCTCCTTCCACAAACTTCCACTTGACAACTGATCCCGGGTGATGTTTTTTAATCTGACAGCTGTGAGTAAAGTTCAGTATTTGTTTTGAATATAAAACTAACGTACATTTGACAATATCAACAACTCCATCCTTAGTCATTCCGACAATCAGTGGAACCATTTGAAATCTTCCAGTCTGAAATAATATCACAGGATCATCCGCAAGGAATCTTTCCTGACCGAAATCCCTCTCAATGACCGGTTGTCCAAAATCCTCGATACTGTTTTTGATTGTCGGTTTCTACAAACCCTTAAAATAAATAACATGTTTTTTTTGCATTTTCTCAAATCCAATACCTCTTTGAAACACTTGATCATGGACTCAACATCATCGGTAGGACATTTAAGGGTCTTGGCTAGTTTCATTGCTGAGTCCAAATGGTCATATGGATAGTTCCAATAGAAAGTTGCTGACGCACTCATAATGATAGCTCTGTGAAATAGTCCAATTGACATCGGTGAGACCAAGTGCAGCCCGATACTGATACTTCCCGCATCATATCCAAGTAGAGTGACAGATCTTGGATCTCCTCCGAAATTGTGTATATGATCCCTAACCCACTTAAATGCAGTCACTTGGTCCTTGAGACCAGCATTCCCTGGTGCGTCAGCAGTTCCAGTAGCAAGAAATCCCAAGGAACCCAACCGATAATTGATCGTTACCAGAACAATATCACGATCCATCAATAGCTGGGGTCCACCAAAAATTTTACTTTCACCAGAGAATTCAATAAATCTTCCGCCATGAATGTAGATAATAACGGGTTTGGATTCGATTGCATTTATGTTCTTTGTGTAAATATTCAGGCGTAAGCAATCTTCTGACTCCTCAGACACATTCAACTTACTTTGCAATGGCTGCGGGCACCGTGGTCCATCTTTAATTGCGTCGAAAATCTCGGGTGTCCATTGTTCTACTGGTCTGGGATCTCGGAAACGTAATTCACCTTCTGGCGATTGACCATACCGAATTCCTCGAAATGCATAGAATTGTTCGCCCAGGCGTGATGTTAATATTGAGCCCCTTATGTCACCCAAACTAGTGGAAACTGTCACTGCGGATGCCAGGCTCGATGTGATAAGAAACGCGAAGCAGAACGTTATCATTGCAACTGAGAACTGAGCTTTGTTTTTAAATCGAACACAATATTTATACAGCTTAATCTTATCAAAAAGTGAAGCTTTTACGAGTTCTCTCCTTAAGATTATAATGTGGTTTTATTAGGAATTACCCTATGCCCCAGGAGATTTGAATTTTTTTTTTTTTTTTTTTTTTGTGGAGTTCCCGTTCCCACACATTACTTATTATACAGGGTGGCATATTCTAAGGTCGCCATTGTTCAAAATTTATTATACTTGCTTTTATTTCTTATACTTCTTTGAATTAGTGATTTGAAAAGATGATTGGAATGACTTAGCTGGCAAAGGTAAGCACTGTGAAGTGATACTAACAAAGCAAACCAAAATGGGACTAACTTCGAGTAGATTGTTCTTAAAGCTTAGTTCTCACTTCCAGTGAATAAGTTCCACAATCTTCAAGTCTTTACTCACTCAAGTTGTGTAGTAGAATCAAACAATAAAGCATATCTATATACATATAAAAAAAATGGTTTGAAAAATGTATAGTAATTCATCAATTGAGAACGGCTGGGCCGATTTGGTTCAATTTTTTCCAGTTGTTTGTAATTGCCAGGAGAAGGTTTCTATGAAAGAAAATTTTGGAAAAAGCACCGAAATTAGAGCATTTGTATTTTATTTTTTGTGCAATTGTTCCAATAATTGTGAAAAGACGTTTGGCGTGCACTTTAAACTTGGGTTTGCGGGGGCATTCATTGCAAAAATTTAAATCCGTTTAATCCTTTTTTTGTTTTAATTTTCTTTTTAATAAGATTGTCAAAAGCAAGTTGAGCTCGCCGAAAGAGTCCGAACAAATGTGCCGCTGTTGAATGGCGAGTAAAAGAACGTGTATGATTTGCTGATGAAAAGATGTTGACGATGGAAGGGAGGTATTTACTTTCTGGACAGGCTAGACTTTCGTCATTTCGTTCATTCTTGCAACTATTCGCTCAAGATCTCAAATTGCATTGGGTGTTGCGTCCTGTAGAACTGCTGCAACGTTGTTGAAAGTCGGTCGAACTGAACATTTTGCTTTGAAACTTCCGATTAATCTTCTCACGGTTAACAAGCCAAGGTGCACAATGACCAAAATTCGGCAACAGCGAACTTGATGCAAGAATGCAAAATTATCCTTTTAGCACGAGTTCACATCGTCGATGGAGGAACTCATCATCAAAATGTTTCCCGGCATTGTGAACGGGCAATACTTGCAGCGAAGAATAAGGACATCGGTAGCTTGAATTTCATTTTTCAAAGTCAAATCGCTTGAGAACTGCACTCGTAGAAATCCGTTGACAGCGTGACCAACGAAGATTACGCGACCAACAATGCGACGGCATTTTAGAACTATCTGATGTGCTAGAAACTCCGCTGCATAATTTACAGGCTGAGAGTGGGATCGATCATAATCATGTCATGTTGCGGAATCCGAAATTGTGCAACAGTTCACGGTTATCCGTCAAGAAACTGATTAACAATATGATTCAAACGACGCGACGATCATCAAAGGCGAGTTCATGGGAGAGGGAGTTCCAAGTTCGACTGGGTTTTGCGATGACAACCAATTAGTCGCAAGGCCAATCGTTTGAAGTCTGATTAATCTCGAATTCCCTGTTTTTCACACAGTCAGCTGCCATTGCGTTATTATCACCCTGAAGTTTATGTTAAGTCGTTAAATTGCGGTGAGTCGAAGTATTTTATATAGCTTTATATGAAGTATATACAATATGGGCAGCTCTGAACACCAAAAACTAACAAAAAGATTTTGATGGTAGAAATATCAGGTAGTCTCCATCAGGATTTTTACTTTGCTCTAAATTAATTTCAAAAAGAAAATGTATCAAAAAATATCCCACAAATTAAAAATTTGCCCATCAATGGCAACGTCGTCGTTGGTCGTTGTCTTAAAATTATATTTTTTTTCTTTGCATTGGACTTCAAACATTACAGTACCGACTTATTTGAACAAATATAAAATTGCTTGCGTCGAAGAGATATTTCGCATTACCTTACTCGGCTCTCAGGAATCCATTGTGCTTCGCAGAAAAGGAATCTGAACGAACCTGTTGTTCTTTTAGGGACTGTTTGAGCCATCGCACAGCTTATTCTCCGAGGGTTGCCTCCAGCTTTCATTGTTTTAATTCTGTTTTAATAAGCAGAATATAAGGTAACCTATTTAAGCTGTTATGTGGACGTCACTTGTTTCATTGTTGAGTCTTTTCTGTTTGACTTCAATAAAAACTGAAAGTGAATCCCATGCAACCAAAAAACCAGTCTTGATTTGACCTAGAGTTGTTTTTGGTTTCCACGTAGCCGAAAAAGCAATCTTGATTTGATTTAAAACAATTTTTAAGGGTCACGAATCACGATTCTTACAGATATAATGAAATAAACTTTAACTGTCAGTTTTGGTGTTTTCCTAATTTGGAGATCAAGATAAAATCTACGATCTAATCCGAAATTGTCATTGAAAATACTATGAGTTCACTGGTTGCTTTTTGGTGCTTCAACTGACACTTATGCCTCCAATCTAAGGATGTTATCAGCAAATAGTGGTATACAGCAAGGTTAAGTGCTCTGTACTATATTTATTAACAAAAATATATTATACAAAATTCATCGTTGAAACAACAGCTTCCAGTGATAGGACCTATAGTCAATTAAACTCGCAAAATTGTATGTGTGCATTGGTACATACTCTGCAGTGATGAAAAACAACTGAAATTTCCACCCCACTTACAACCACCAACCAACCACCCACCATTTTTGAATTATTGTCTGAACTTCAGCAATGGGAAATATTTTTTGGGGAATTTTCAAATCACAATCAAATAAATAATTTGAAAAGAAGGGGTCATAGTTCATGATGCTTCCGCGGAAACTTTTTTTAATCACAGCCAAGAACTCAAATCAAATTGACAATAAGGAAAATAAAACAAAGATTAAACTAATCGAAAGAAATCGAAAGAGCAGTAGTCCCTTCTTTTCAAAAGCCTCCCCAAAAAAGTTGCCTCTCTATTTCTAGAACTGCCATGTCTTGAATTCTATCATCGGATTTGATTTAAGGTCCTGACAAGTTTTCCAATATCTTGAACATTGTTGTTGAAGGGTCTCGAAGGCTAATTCCAGCTGTCAAAGTCTAACATAATCCCAATCTTTCATGTTTATCATATATTTTCGCCCACAATGGAGACAAAGACATATTTTTTATTCTCCGTCTTGTCGTCAAGACTCATGTCTAACAAATCACCTTTATCCTGAAAGAGATACCACAACACTATATGCCTTGCAAATTTTTGACGCACGAATTTGTTCCCATCGTATGGTGCAGGTCCATAAATCATAACCAACAGTGGGACAGCTTTGCTCCTTCATTCACTAAATGAATTACTACCCATTGAGGCAATATTCCATTACGACAGACACTTGTTTTCTGCCACTGCCTCCTCCTCCAAACAACGCATGAATTAGGCGTCTTTCTTATATGAAGTTGCCTGGCAGCACGGTGAGTTGTTAAATTTCTACACCTGGTACTTGGAGCGCGCCGCTACCACTCGCTACCAAATGCAAACTGTTTATGGATTGTGTGTGCAGAGCTAATGCTGGAACAGCTGCTGCCATTGCTTCTTGAATCCACCACGATGATGATGATGATGATGATGATGATGATGATGATGATGATGATGAGTTAGCCATTTGGCAAATTTATATCCATTGCGCCACACTCTGTCTAATATGCCAGGCCAGGCAGAAACTGTCACAGATACCTACTCTTAATGATCATGATGACGAACAAGTTGGATCTTAATTGAAGCTTGGCCATTTCCAAGGTGCTCCCCCACTCGCATTTGAAGCCAAGTCACATCTGTTTCTAGTATAGTAGACATGCGTTTTGCCATCAATCATAGATGTTTTGACTAGAAAAGACTTTGGTGCCGAATGTAAATGCAATCAGGAGACGCAGTCGTGACTAAAGGTGATTCGCTAATCCCAGAATAAACTTGCGAATAATTGTTGTAGTTGTAGTCAATAGAAGCACAGCTTGATTAATGGGCGTTTCAATTGAACATAGTTTACGAATGGGCGTATGACATGACAACAGGTAATTTAAATGATACTTCATGTACGGGAGATAATTTAATTGGGAAACGTCTTTATTTTTGTAGATTGTAATGGAAACGGGTTTAGGTGCCTAAGATGTAAAGTATAAGAATGGAACACTGTGGGAAAACTTTCGTAATCTTTTGGAAAATTTGTCTTTATGATAATTCAAGGATATAGATATAGAGAGAATGATCACTCCACTTCTGCAGCGGGCTTGCGTATTGTAAGCCGCATCTTCCGATAGACTGATTTCAAGATAGATTGATTTAAAAGAAAGATTGAACTCTGAAATTTCAGCAGCCATATTGTGCTAATGGGTGATTCGTCGTGAGGTTTGGTTTTCAATAGGCGTTTTTGACAGATCACGCGTGACTCCTATCAAACTGCTTTGTCATTTTTGTTCGGTATCGTTTGGCAAGTCCAGCATCTCTATTTTCAGTGAATGGGCTCTGGAAAATCTCAATGAAAATCCGTTGAATTATTTAGGCTGATGAGTGACCCGAAGAGTTAGAATTACATTAATTCAAAACAACGGTCATGGTGGGGTTTATAAGGCTGGTGGAATCAGTGGTCCATATTTCTTCAAGAATGAGGCAAATCAGAATGTTACCGTCAATGGGAACCATTATCGAGCCATGTTAACGGTGCTTCCTAAAATGCAAGCCCATGGTCTCGGTGAGCTCAACAAAACTGCATTACGAGCCATGGTTCGCATGGAACAATGGACTTGTTGAGAAATCATTTTGGTGAGCATTTAATCTCACGTTTTGCTACGGTGAATTGGCCTCCTAGATCACACCTTTGGACTATTTTCTCTTGGGATATGTAAAGTCTCCGGTCTTCAGGAATAAGCCAGCTACGATTGACGCTTTCGAAGCCAACATTACTTGTGTTATTCGCGTGATACCAGCCGCTATCCTCGAATGAGTCACCTGAAATTGGACTTCCGAATGGACCACATCAGACGTAGTCGTCATGATATCATTTTTAAGACGTAAATGCCATGAATTGTTCTTTTAACCGATGACACAAATTTTAAGTTCACTTTAATGTGCTTTATTTTTACATTATAAATCAAACATCACGATGAATCACCCTTTACATACCTACGTATATGCTTTATTCGTAATTTAAATATGAGGATTTAACCTTCAGCAGTATAGCCGATATGTAATACCCCGTGGCGTAGTGGTTAGTGTGTCGGACTGCTACTCCAAAGGTTCTGGGTTCGATCCCTGACTCCACTTTTTTCCGGAGTACCTACTGCCTCTTGCAAGGAAGTGACAAATCCTCCAAAAGTAATTCATGTCATAGAATGTGCTTCTCTGTAAGTCGTTCGGATTCGGCGGAAAATTGTAGGTCCCTTCTATTCCTGCAGAATAACTACGCACACACAGGAATGGTTGAGAGTGTAAGTCACAAGCCCTAGCCCCGCTTGGAGCTGTTGTGCCAACAATTTATTTATTTATTAGTATATATGCGGGTGGCAATGGTATTACAGTGGATGTAGTGCATGGTTGCTCAACCTGAGAGCTGTACGTTCAAACCCAGCCGAGGGCAGCAATTTTTATTTATTTCCCAAGTTTCAACTGGATGCCCCCCGTGGAATTTCCATGAGATAATTATCACCTAAAATCTCAAACCACTGTACCACCTTTCTTTCCTATCTTTCTATTCCTTCTCTTTCCTCGCTCGCACATGTTAATTCTTTATAAATAAGGTATTAATATGCCTTTGAGTGCGAATGCATTATAAAAAAAAAAAAAAAAAAAAAAAAAAAAACGATATCGAAACATCATTCCGAATGTTCATACTAACTTACTAACAACTGTCCAGCGACTGTTGATGTAGCTTCAAAGCGTGGTGCTCCTGGGACTACCCAATATGCCCTCCAACCGTCTCAATTCAGCCATGGTTGCTTCATTGAGAATGAGGTCTTCTTTGGATTCTGCTGGCTCCCTCTGGCATGGTGTTGATATCCTTACAAGCTGCAGCTAGTGATTTTCGTTCTTCTTGGCCCAGCCATCTTAATCGTTGAATATGAACATTTCTACCAGGATTATGTCACTTTTTACACCATTTATGTAGCTTCAAGAACTTCCTGATCTCGATTTGAGCTTGTCAGTATTATTTCCTTTCATTAATAGTGGTGCTCTGTAATGACCGATGACACCTACCCATGTACTCAAATGAACGAACAAGTGTAAGCTGAAGTTTGTATTGTCAAGAAATATTATCACAAGACTATGTAGAAATCAGGAGCAGATACTTATGGTGAGGATACCGGTGAAAAATTTAAAAGTGAAAAAAATTTAACCATCAGCGAACTGGTTATTCTGATGATAATGATGTTAAGAGAAAATGAATTTGACACTAGAATACCTTGTTTAAGATAAGGAATTAAAATCAAAACCAATTTCTATAAAAATGTGTTCAAAGTCTTCTATAACAAGGGACGTTCAATATATTCTCAGTATCGGGGTGAAGCTGTGGTTATATATATAAATTGACTTGTTTATCAAGTAATACTATTATTTTATTGCATTCATGTAAAATTTCATATAAATGTGATTATTATTTCGCGTTTCATCTCTAGTTAAACAGAATCATAATGGCAACTGAGACGATGATTGATGGTGAAAATTGAGCATCGCGCTGTAATTAAATTTCTCACTAAGCAAGGAAAAAGTCAAAAAACTATTCATGAAGAGATGGTGGCTGTTTACCAGGGTTCCGCACCTTCATTATCAACTGTGCAAAAGTGGTCAAGTGAGTTCAAGAGAGGCAGAGAGAAGAGCATTGAAGACGACCCCCGCTCCAGCGCCCCGGCTACTGCTTGTACGGGAGAAAGCATCAAAGAAGTCGAAAAACTTGTTCTTGAGGATGCCCGAATAAAGGTGAAAATGATGGCAGAGATCACCAAGCTTTCAACTGGTACCATTCACACCATTCTTCATGACCATCTTAACTTTTCAAAGGTCAGTGCAAGGTGGGTGCCACGAATGCTCACAGCGCCTCAGAAAAAAGTGAGAATCGCATGCTGTAGAGAGCTTTTGGAGATGTGTAGTGAGAACACGGACGGTGTTATGGATCGAATTGTTACTGGGAACGAAACATGGGTTCACCACTATGACCCTGAAAGCAAACAAGCGTCCATGCAGTGGCATAAAAAAGCAACAGACCCCTCGAAGAAGTTCAAAGTCACTCCGTCTGCCGGGAAGCTCATGGCCACAGTTTGTTGGGATTCAAAGGGAATCTTGCTCATTGAGTACAAAAAAAAAGGTGAAACCATCAACGCCACATCCTACGCTTCCACTTTGCATAATTTGCGGGAAGGAAATTAAAAAGAAAAGACGGGGTAAACTCGCAGCGGGTGTGTTGCTTCTTCATGAGAACGCTCCTATTCACACGGCGCGAGTTTCCAAGGCTGCTGTGCGAGATTGTGGTTTCGAAGAAATCCAACATCCACCCTATAGTCCAGACCTTGCCCCTAGTGATTATTTCCTGTTTCCGGATTTGAAAAAATGTCTTCGTGGAAAAAGATTTTCGGATGATGAAGAACTCAAGTCGGCAATAAATGGGTATTTTGCAGGGAAAGAGGAAATTTATTTTTTTGAGGGTTTAAAAAAGCTTATTTCAAGATGTAACAAATGCATTGATGTTAGGGGAGATTATATTGAAAAATAAAAACAATTTAAATTGAATTCGCATTTTCCTTCATATTGATACCGAGAATATATTGAACGCCCTATATTGCGCAAACTGACTTAGAGTCGAGAAGAATTCACCTAATTGACCACTTTACTGTGAAACACTCGGCAGATTTTGTGTCTAAAAATGACAAATCGCCAATCCTTCGAGACAAATTTTCCATGTAACCCTGCGGACAAATAAGACTCTTACATCGTTTTTGACACCTCAACTGATCTTTTCTCATATTAAATTCACCTTGCAGATACAAAAAGAAAAAAAAAACACAGAGTCAACCATTACCATAAAATACAAATGATTTTGCGTTAAACAACGTCAGTGCCGAAAGGCAGAATTACTTGCGTCAATTTATGAACATCGCTCGTACCCGATGCAGATGCAGAGCCGAAGCCGATGAACGCTTCCCATTAAGGGTCATTAATTTTATTCATTGCCACACTATCGACGTGCACAGTAGTTGCAACCGGCATACTACACGATCCGATGATCACCTTCATAGATAAGACTTTTCGCCAATTATCTGCATTTCGTTGGTACTACACAACACACATCCCATCTTTTGCATGAACATGATAATGGCCAATTTTGATAATCCAGTTTGAGATACATATTTGTATCTTTTTTTCATTCCAACAAAGTTGTGTTCGATTATTTAATTAAGAAAACCTCTTTCGCCTTTCGTTCAAAAAGTCATTAATAATACCACAAATCAATAACTGATATAATGTACATGCACAAATATTTAAATCGATACTATCAAATAATTGAATTAAAAGTTGCCTGTTTTGGGCTGTATGTGGGGCGAGCGATTAAGCCGAAATTCATTTATCTAATATGTTGTCGGCTCCTACCTATAACAGCTGTGCGTTTTAAGATCATAACACAGTTGAATGGATGTCCATGTCTGTTGGTGGAGATATTTTCAATATTTAATGGCTCAATGCGCCTGGCCAAAAGATAGAAAAAATGACATCGACGTATTATGGAATTCCTCGGATTATAATCTTTTAAGTTGCAACATTGTATTGAAAGGTGCACAATACTGACAAGAAATCGAGAAATCCTGTCATTCATTATCACTATCTCGTCAGCAATCTGTGGATCATCGAAGTATAGATAACACTCAATCAATCTAAGGAATATAAGGCTTGCAACAAAGTCTTGGTGAGGATCGCATTCATAACCAGTTTAAAAAAAATAGAGTACATACTTTGCTTGGTCAGTGAATGATTAAAAAATTAAACATTTTGTATAATTTGGTGAGATTAAATATATTTTTGAAAAGTTGATTTATTGCAAGGATTACCAAGTTAAAATAGTTTCAAGAAGTATTTAAAAATTTTAATTTTCAAAACGTCTTTAAATCCTAGTAAACCAAAACCCATTTTCAATTAAACATTAATTTTTTTAAAGAAAAATAAACATAAAAACTCAAAGAAAAAAGAAAAATCAACAATTTATTTCAAATTATTTCAATACAAAAAACAGGAACAAAGTTAATAACTATAAACACAAATTGGCACTCCAAATGATTTGGGTGACTTAGTCCAGACCATTTCTTTTTTTAACTACTCCGAGTGCTTTTGACATTGAGTTCCCCATCCAGTACTGTCTGCTAGTCGACCGTTGATACTTTCTTACCATTTTTGCTAAAAAAAAAAAATTAAAAATTAGTACTTGCCTAAAATGGCACTGTGCCGTTTTGCCCGTTTAGTGTTTTTATTTTATTTTATAGGTACTATAAGGCAAGTTATGCATTCGCAAAAAAAGAATTCTAACAATCAAACATGACATTACGATGACAGAGAAGTCGAAAAAAGGGGGTCCGACAATTCTGTCTGTCTGTCTGCAGGGCCCGATCCAGCTTTTTCGCCGCCCTGGGCAAAAAATTAATTTGCCGCCCTTTTGTAATGAAAACATATAAGTTATAAAATTGTTGGTGCAATTTTTTACCGACTCATGAAAAATGGAGGTATTCATTCCGACCTGTATGAATGTAATATTGTTGGAAATTTTATTTTAGACAATCAAACATGACATACCGATCATAGAGAAGCCGAAAAAAATATGTCCGACAATTCTGTATGTCTGTACGTCTATTTGTATCGGACCTTACACCCGGCTGGACCGATTTGTTTCAAACTTGGTACACAGAACACAGTATTGTTATCACATTTACATTTTTCTTATAAAAAAATAAAAGGCGTTCTTCTATTTCAGTTCACAGCAAAGCCTGAGTTGTCAAACAAAAATAAGTGTTTCTTTTTTGCTTCAGAGACTTCAGAGCATAGAATTTGTTTTTCTTTTCTCAGCGGCTGGAAATAAAAACAAATAAAATGGCCGCCGAATTAATTTTAAAAGTTTAAAAAAATTGGGAATAAGAAAAGGAAATTAATGGGATACTAAATTTGTTTCATGAATAGTTCAGAGCGCTCTGAACACAATTGGTTCAGAGGACGTTCAGAGCGAGCTCGATAAACTCGAACTTTTTTCAGAGCTCTTTTCTGAATGAAAACAGAAAAACGCCTAGCTGGAAAGTGCATTCTCAAAAAAAAAATGTGGAAAAATGTTTTTGAGAAGTTTTTTTTTTCTAAAATAATCAAAACTGTTCAAGAAATCAGATGGCTTACTTCATTTTTTTGCCCCAAAAAAAGGTTTTAACTAGCGTTTTTTAAGTGATTAATAAAATACGTCGACTTTATATTTTTGACGGACATTACAGCCAAAATTCTTTGTATTGAATCTTCAAGGGAACAAAAAATAAAGAAATGAATGAAAGAAATTCATATCTTTTGTTTTATCACTTGTTTCAACAAAACTTCAAAAATTCGCTATAGTAGGGCTTTTTCGAACAAACTCGATTGCAGCAATGACATTAAAAATCGTTTCGTCTGAAGGTAACTCTTCTCAAATTGCGCTGTTGTTCTCAATTATTATTGATCATATCGCTGACAATGCACCTGAGTCTTCATCGGACCAATTGTCAAAAGTACCAAAGCCAGCTTTGTTAAAACAACTGAGGATTTGAGGATTGAACTTGTTTTACCTTCGAAACGCAACTTTGCAAACTTAAACTAGATAACTTTACATTTTTAATATACATTCGTTGAAACCTAACTAATATGGAATATTTTTTTTAAGAAGAAGGGGAACAAATTGAAATTTGCTTTAGAAAGGAGACTTCGTTATAAAGTAGTTTTACTTAACCTACATATTTATATATGAGGGGACTGGGAAAGTAGGGAAAGATGAATATATTTCTGATGACAGATATCTGTTTCTTCGGTTATTTGAGAGTTGAGCTACTACATTTACTTCAGCTCCCCACACACACCACACTTGTGTAAGAAAAATCAAAATTCTTTCTGATTTATATATTTTCTCCCATGGTGATGTTAATTAGAAGGAAACAAGTAAACATTTTTTGGAAAGACATAGCTTTAATAATCCTCAATTTCCAAATTTTGCCGCCCTTGAAATTTGCCGCCCCGGGCAAATGCCCGGCGCGCCCCCCCCCTAGATCGGCCCCTGTCTGTCTGTCTGTTGGTCTGTCTGTCTGTCTGTCTGTCTGTCTGTCTGTCTGTCTGTCTGTCTATCTGTCTGTCTGTCTGTCTGTCTGTCCGTCCGTCTGTATCGGCACCTACAGTCTAAATGGCTCTACCGATTTGCTTCAGAAGGGTTTTTGGAATTAGCATTCTAGCTTTAAAACTAACCTGCCATATGATTTTTAGTGAAAAATTGATTTTTCTCAAAAACGGCTCCTATACGATTTTAATAAAACTTTCTGAATAGTGTTTTCTGTGCAAATTTTATGTATTGGTTGGAATAGATTTGTCAGGAAAAGTCTTATAACGGTACCTCCCATAGGACCGGTTTTTTGAAATCCGATTTTCTCGTAAGCCACTTGACGGATTTCGATGAAATTTTTAATGTGCCCTTTTATAAAAGAAATAATATAAATTCTTAAATTTTTGAAAAAAAGTTTGTTTGAGTTTTTTAAAACAGTTTCAATTTTTTTTTTTAATTTTTAATTTTATTTTTCTGATAAAAACTACAAAGTACTAGAAGTTGGCATATTCAAAAAAAATTTGGAATATATTTTCGAAAAGTTTTTCAAAAAAAAACTGATTTTTGAAAAAACCGGTTGAACGATTTTGAAAAAAAATTTCGTAAAAATTCAAAAACGTAAAAGAAACCTGATGGTTTACTTCATTTTCTCCAAAAAACGTTTTAGGTATTGATTTTTAAGTGATTTATAAAATTTCATATAATTTTTCCAAAGCTTTTTTCCCAAAATCTCAAGCCCCAAGACCATTTTAACACATTAGAACAAGTTCGTACGACCCAGTCGTGCACTTTATTTATTAAACATTTAACACTGAACAAATTTATACCTACCCAAGGCAACTGATTTTACTAAAACAATAAGAAAAACTTTATTCTTGTATACATACTGTTACATGAATAGTGTTTGTCTCAACTACAGTCTTATGAATGGTTTTTGTTTCTACTACAGAAATATTACTATATGGTTTTTGTCTATACTACAGTAAAATTCTGAACAATTCTGCTGAATGATTCTGCTGAATAACAATGTTAAATTTGAAAGCTCTGAAAGCTTTTAAAGCATCTTGACAATTCCGAAAGGTTCGAGACTTAGACTGTTCGGGAAACTTTGATCCCAAGTATAAATAGGACATTTTATTCGGAAATGGACACAGTTTCATTTTAACCGTGGTAGCGAATAAATGGTGAACAATTAGTGGTGCTAAGATAAGGAAATAAATAAAGAGTTTGAACTTAGATAAAAGTGAGTTTCATTTATAGAGATAGTAGTGGTAAATTAAAAGTAAAAGAAAATAAGTTTTATTTTCGAACCCAAGACTAAAAACATTACAGTGGTGTCAGAAGTGGGATAAAACTTAAGTGCATAATTCATTTGGACAAATAAAAGTGAAAAGTGATAAAGTGACTATGGGTAAACTTGTAAATGCCCTTAACTTGATTGAACTTAGAGCAGTGTTAAAGAATCGGGGTCTTCCTACTGCTGGAACCAAAAATGACCTCATTATTAGACTGCAGGAAAATATGACTCAGCAAAATGAAAATCCAGAAACATTTCTTCTGGATGTTGAAATACAAGACGAACAAGAGCAAGTAAGTACAAGCTCCGACATGTCTAATATGATGTCTTTCCTTCTCGAACGTTTTCAAGAACAGAAGAATCTTCTAGAAGAGCAAAGAAACGAACAAAAGAATCTTCTAGAAGACCAAAGAAACGAGCAAAAGAATCTTTTAGAAGAGCAGAGAAGTGAACAAAAAGATGAACAAGCGAAACTTCTAGAACGCCTTGAAGACCAGAAAAACCTCCTCGAAGGCAAGTTTGCTGCATTTGAAAGCAAGTTTGGTGCTGCTGAAGAGCGTCTCAACAGTATCGAAAAACAAATTGCAACCGTAGACGAAAGATTCGAGAAAGTTGAAGAGAAATTCGCAAAGGAATTGGAAAAGGTTAGAAAAATTAAAGTAAGAGAAAGTTCTGGGGACTGCATGCGAAGAAAGGAAATGCATCCGCCAACCTTTGATGGACAAACTTCTTGGACGATCTACAAAAGACAATTTGAAGCAGCTGCGACAACAAACGGCTGGGACGACGAGGAAAAGTTTGTTGCACTGACACTTGCTCTCAGAGGACCTGCTGCAGAACTACTGCAAACAATACCAGCAGAGTTACATGGCAACTTCAAAGCTCTTACTCAGGCGATTGAAAAACGCTTTGGAGATGGCCATATGCAAGAAGTTTTCCGGGTCCAACTTAACACCAGGGTTCAGAAAAGAGGTGAGACTCTTCAACAGCTCCAAGCAGACATCGAACGCCTGGCTCACCTGGCATATCCAACGGCGGGTGAGGAAATTATCAACCAATTTGCTGCTGAAGCATTTGTCCGTGGATTAGCTGACATCAACCTCCAGCGAGCAGTACGAACGGCCGGAAAACGGACGCTTCCTGAAGCATTGGCGTTTGCCCTCACCATGGAAGCAGCGGAACAGGCTTCTCAAAGCATTCATCGGGTAAGAGAAGTAACTGTAGAGGGGTGCGCTTGCCAGAGAACGACATTTCAGAGCAACCACCGTGATGGACCTCTCCGATGCTGGAACTGCAACAGGACCGGACATCTCCAGCGCCAGTGTCGTATGCCATTAAGAAAAGGAGTTTGCCAACATTGTGGCAGCAGGAAGAACAGCCAAGAGGAGGCTCACAAAACCCCTGCTGGACCTGTTTCCCATTCGGGGAAACGAGTAAGGACCAACTTCACGGGGCAGAAGCTGGTTCCGGGTATCGATGGCCCCAGAACTACGATCCAGGTCTCGCAGACTAAACGAGACAATAAAAGTCTGACAATGGAAGCAGCTATAAACGACAAGAAATATGTGGCAACTATCGATACCGGTGCCACCGCCTCCATTGTAAGAAGAGACGTGGTGAAGATGACATGGCTACACAACACCAATAGCTACTGTCTGAAGACGGCAACAGGTGAGTCAGCTAAAGTATATGGGGAAGTACAACTAGTGATCGGATTGGCAGAACTGGAGTTTTCACATAAATTCCTAGTGGCAGATATTTGCGATGAGTGCATCATCGGAATTGACTTCATGAAAGCACATGGAGTAATTCTGGATATCGGTAACCAGGTTCTGAAATTTAGAAATGTCGAGATTCCGATGATCTATGGTAACGAAAACTCGTCAACCCTGAGAACTGTCGTCAAAGAAGACCTACGCCTGCCTCCCTCTTCAGAAGTCTTTGTTTGGACAAACATAAAAGGCGATTCAGGGAACCATCGATACCTTTTTGTAGAACCGGACTCTGAACAACGTTCCCAAAACTACATCGTGGGAAAAACGCTTGCCGCACCTAAGAACAACATGGTGCCTGTAAGAATAGTGAACATCAAACCTTATGAAGTCAACCTTAAAGCAGGAGAAGTTATTGGACAATGTGGTCCAGTGGCAGCAATAACAAGAATCACCGATGAAGAAGTACGAAATCCTGTAGAAGTCAACTTTTTAAGGTCCAAAATTCTAAAATCCTGCAAGCTAAGTCAACAACAACAACAGGTTGCTAGAAGCCTTATTAATGAGTTTGCTGATATTTTCGCTTCAAAGGATAAACCATACGGAAGAACACAATTGGTGCAACATCGCATCGATACTGGTGATGCAAGGCCAATCCGTCAACCTGCAAGGCGCCTTCCACTAGCCAAACAGGCGGAGGTTACGGATATGATCTCGTCGATGCAGAAAGAAGGTTTGATCGAGAATTCCAAAAGCCCTTGGGCATCACCAGTGGTCCTAGTCAAAAAGAAGGATGGAAGCACCCGGTTCTGCGTGGATTACCGAAGGCTGAACGATGTCACAAAGAAAGACAGCTACCCTCTGCCCAGGATCAGCGACACTCTGGATGCAATGGCAGGAGCTCAATGGTTTTCAACTTTGGACCTGAAAAGTGGGTACTGGCAGGTGGAAATTCACCCAGAAGATCGAGAGAAAACCGCATTTTCGACAGGTAATGGTCTGTGGCAATTCAAAGTAATGCCCTTTGGCCTGTGCAACGCTCCGGCAACATTTGAGCGTTTGATGGAATGCGTTTTACAAGGGCTTACTTGGAAGACATGCCTGGTTTATTTGGATGATGTCATCGTTTTTGGGAAAACATTTGACGAACACTGCAGGAACTTGAGAGAAGTTTTCCGGAGGCTTCGAGAAGCTCATCTTAGGTTGAACCCAGACAAATACACCTTTTTCAAAACTGAAGTGAAATATTTAGGGCATATTGTCTCGTCTCAAGGGGTACAAACCGATCCAGAGAAAGTGGAAGCTGTGAAGAACTGGCCAACTCCACAAGATAAACATCAGCTGAGAAGTTTCCTTGGGTTAGCCACATATTACCGGCGATTCGTGAAAGACTTTGCTGGAGTTGCGAAAAGCCTGCACCAACTTACAGAGAAAGGAAAACAGTTCAAATGGTCAGGTGATTGCGAGAAAAGCTTCCAGGAACTAAAAACACGCCTCTGTAACGCTCCCGTTCTGGCATATGCTACTCCTGGGAAACAGTTCATCATCGATGCAGACGCAAGCAATGTTGGAATTGGGGCTGTTTTGTCGCAAGTTCATGATGGCCAAGAAAAGGTAGTAGCCTATTACAGCAAAGTGCTCTCGAAGGCAGAAAGGAATTATTGCGTGACCAGGAGGGAACTTCTAGCTCTGGTACTAGCTACGAAACATTTTCATAAGTACATCTATGGGCAGAAATTCCTCCTAAGAACAGACCATGGAGCACTAAGGTGGCTTTTGAACTTTAAAAATCCCGAAGGACAAGTAGCAAGGTGGATTGAGAGGTTGCAGACATACCACTACGAGATTCAACATCGAAAAGGAAAACTACACTCCAACGCAGATGCATTATCCCGACGACCATGTAAATCAAACTGCAAGCATTGTTCACGTCAGGAAGAAAAGGAGTCCCTAGTCACTCAACGAGTGAAAGTCGAGCCCATTGCCGGCTGGAGTAACGAGGAAATTAGGAATGCTCAACAAGAAGATTCTGACATTGAACCCATCCTTGCATGGAAAGAGCACGAGGAGAAACCACAATGGGTTGACATTTCCGATAGAAGCCCGGTGTTAAAAGCCTATTGGGCTCAATGGAACTCTCTCCATGTACAAGAAGGTGTACTCAAACGGAAGTGGGAGTCCGCAGATGGCAAGTCCTATGTGATGCAGGTAGTTGTGCCTCGGTCCAAAGTCAATGAAGTTCTCCGTGAGATGCATGATGGCACTTCTGGAGGCCATTTAGGAATCAACAAAACGCTGGAAAAGATCCGAGATCGTTTCTACTGGCTTCATGCAAAAGAAGACGTCAAAAGATGGTGCAGGAAATGTGACACTTGTTCTGCTACAAAAGGACCAGGCAGAAAAATTCAAAGTGTGATGCAGCAGTACAACGTAGGAGCACCCTTCGAAAGAATTGCAATGGATATTGCAGGTCCTTTTCCTGAAACCAACGATGGAAACCGATATATTCTCGTGATCATGGATTACTTCAGCAAGTGGCCTGAAGCGTTTGCCATTCCAAACCAAGAAGCAAAAACGGTTGTGGATCAGATTGTCTTCAATTGGATAAGTAGATTTGGTGTACCTAAAGAACTCCATTCTGACCAAGAGAGGAACTTCGAGTCAAATATCTTCCAACAGGTTTGCTCACTCCTTGGCATTCATAAGACAAGGACAACACCGCTGCATCCACAATCAGATGGAATGGTAGAACGGTTTAACAGAACGCTCAAAGAACACCTTTCCAAAGTAGTGGAAGACTGTCAACGAGACTGGGACCGATGCATTCCACTGTTTTTAATGAGCTATCGGAGCGCAGTTCATAGCACTACAGGATATACTCCTTATGAAATCTTGTTTGGTTCAACAATGCGACTACCAAGTGAAGTGAAATTTGGATGCCCTCCAAATGAGCCACAAAGCCAAGAAGAATATGTGGAACATCTCAAAAAGAGACTCATGTACATTCATGAAAGGACCAGAACAAAGATAAAGGATGCCAGTGATCGCATGAAAACACGTTATGATGCACATGCAACGACGACAGGGTTTCAAGTGGAAGATCTTGTGTGGTTATACAACCCCCATTGGAAAAAGGGACTGTCACCGAAGCTCCAGCAAAATTGGGAAGGCCCTTACAAAGTTGTCACCAGAATCAATGATGTTGTTTACCGCATTCAGAGAGGTGTTAGAGGCAAAATGAAAGTTGTTCACAGGGACCGACTATGCCGCTACAATGGCCAGGGAAGTGATAGACTTGTTCGGGACGAACAATCTTAAGAAGGGGGCAATGTTACATGAATAGTGTTTGTCTCAACTACAGTCTTATGAATGGTTTTTGTTTCTACTACAGAAATATTACTATATGGTTTTTGTCTATACTACAGTAAAATTCTGAACAATTCTGCTGAATGATTCTGCTGAATAACAATGTTAAATTTGAAAGCTCTGAAAGCTTTTAAAGCATCTTGACAATTCCGAAAGGTTCGAGACTTAGACTGTTCGGGAAACTTTGATCCCAAGTATAAATAGGACATTTTATTCGGAAATGGACACAGTTTCATTTTAACCGTGGTAGCGAATAAATGGTGAATAATTAGTGGTGCTAAGATAAGGAAATAAATAAAGAGTTTGAACTTAGATAAAAGTGAGTTTCATTTATAGAGATAGTAGTGGTAAATTAAAAGTAAAAGAAAATAAGTTTTATTTTCGAACCCAAGACTAAAAACATTACAATTCATTTACTTCCTTCTCAAAATGAAATGTTTTTTAGGAGTTTCAACATTTAAACAATTTCACAAAAATAATTTTGGCATCATTTGGTGAAGCCAAGACACAGTTCGAACTGTCAAATTTTAAACAACAGTTTGAAGTTGGTTACACTTCTTTTGTGTCAGTGATGTTTACCAAACTAAAGAATTGTGTTCATTAAACATGTTAATTATGTTGGATATTCGATTATATTATTATTATTATTATTACAACAACTCCGTCGATGAATCGAACGGAGTAGACACACTTACAAGCACTGGCAACTTAGGCCTTCGGCTCAAGACAACACACAGTAATACGACAGAGAGAGAGACAGACAGAACAGAAGATAGAAGAACACACAAACGAATGCCAACAGCTCGCAGTTATTAGTTTGACGGTCCCCCATCTTACTACTAACCACGCGCAACGTATTCGATTATAAGTTAACTCTCCCCTACCAAAGGTTAGAGAAAGGTGGAAGAATATGGTTACCGTCTTGTGCTTCAGGAGCAGTTAAAGTGCTACTGCTGACTAGAGCTTCCGAAAATGAAGAAGAAACATATATCTTAATTCAAACACCCTGTATACGAAGGTAAAATCAAGTTTCCTCATTGATACAACCTATGCTTTCAGCTACGGGTTCTTATTGATTAAATCTCAGTTTGTTTGGGTGGTCCTTAAAGTGCGTCTTTCAAAAGATGAACAAGTATAATTTAAAATTACTATGTTCAATTAACATTATTATAGTCTTTTTGTAATTCCTATAGCTTAACTACAAATTTGTAAAAGACAATCCTAACTAATGGAACGCCTGATATTAACTTTAACCACTAGGCTATGGCTTTTGTGAAGAAAAATACTGAATGCCATTCAGAAACTTGCTCGAGTGACTACCAAATACCTGCCTGCATATCAGTCTGCCTTGGTAATAACCAGCCTTATCCACACAAATAATGACCACCTACAGACATTATAATAATTGAGGATACCTAAATGCAGTTTTGCAGATATTTTATAATTTTCATAGAACGTGCATCTATTTAGTATTTACCCAAGAGGTACAAATGGCAACTCGACCCATTATAGACTGTGTCGGCCGTCATCACAAAAGTTCATGAAGATGTTTACTCAGCCAGCGGGGAATCAATTTCTCACGATTGGGAACTATTTTAAATTTCCAGGAACAACTCAACCGAAAATTCACCTTCACCCCATTGGTTTGTGTCCATGTTTAACGTTTCATGCGGATAAAACGGATAAAGTCTATACTTAAACCAGAAGTATAAGTTAAGACTATTGACGCTAGGTGGCAGATACATATTCTATGTTTTTTTCCGTTGGCAGCTTTGTATATAAAATCTAGTGTCTATTTATACAAAGTTTGGCAGTATGAATGGAATGGTTTTTTTTTAATTAAGTCCTAGTTAAATATTTCTATTTTTTTGTAAGCTGCAGACTTAGAGGGGTCTAAATTTTGTCATCTCTTTTTCTGAAGGCCTTGTGACTTGTGTCAGTGAGGTCTGAAAGAATCGGGCTCTGGATACACAAATATTATTATTAAATTATTATTATTTCTCAACTTGTTGTGTATACTGTGGCCAATAAAATGTTGCATACATTTAAATGTAATTTTCCCGCCTAATTGGACCAAGTGTATTAAATACGCATTTGGTTTTTTTTTTTGAATTGTTCGTTTAAAAAGCCGCCGGTTACTTTGTTTAATTTTTGGATTTTCCAAAGCGTGTATGTATGTTAGTAGTAGGCAAATGTAAAAATTGAATTTTGTACGATGATATATTATATAGACCGGGTGCTGGGGGGAAGTGAGTATGCAAATTGTGAAGACCGAATTCCGTTAATAGATTTTAGTTTAGAAAAGCTCAAAAATTAATAACTATGTAATAATGTATCTTGCCGGTCCATTTTTTGGTAAACTTTTTTTATCCCCACTCCCCTTATTTAAAAACGAGAGTTGCTCATAATTTAAGTATTTTCGCTTTAATTTTGGCTCTTATGAGTATTTATATAAAAGGATTTGAAATTTTGTTATTAAACATTTGTATACTTGCGATTATGTATAGGTATTATAAGGCAAGTTATGCACTCGTCGAAAAAAAAGTTTTGAGGTAATAATCAAACATGACATTACGATGATAGTGAAGACGAAAAAAGATGGTCTAAAAATCCTGTCCGTCTGTATGTCTGGTATATAGAGTTTTTTAGGTACTGTTCAGAGAGGAAATTGAAATTTGTCTAGCTCAAAAAATAACGGTAGCTGTCATACAACCGTTACGGTAAAGCTTATTTTTCTCGAAAACGGCTCTAACATGTTTGATTTGAAAAATCAAAGTAGCTTTTTAGGTACAACAAATCATATGGCTGAACATTTTTTTTTTAAATGTCTAAAAACAGTACTTTTCATTATGACCGTTTTGTTGCTTTCGACTATCCCTAAAACGGCGCAACCGATACTTTCATGCATTTATAGGTGAAGGTAGCTCAATTTATACTGAAAAAATAATAAATAAATGTATTTGTTGAATACCTATGAACTAGTGTTTTTGAATTTTTTTTGAAATTTGTTTTAAAAGAGTTTTTCAAAAAAAAAACTTCTTATCTCAAAAACTGCTCCACAGATTCTTATAAATTTACTCTCATAAATTCAAATTTAAGTATATTTAGATACTAGCTTTTGCCCGCTACTTCGTACGCGTGGATTTTAGAATAAAGTGGGTATCTCAGTATATTTTTGTTTTTGCACAACCGGTTCAAAATGGGGGGTATGCGTGGTATGAAAGCTACATACCTTACCGTAAGATTTTTGGCTTCTGTATAATATTATTTCGAAGTATCATAACGGTTTAAATTGCAAAGTTGGAGATTTAAGTTTTGAAACAATATACCTAATTGGAATGCGCACTTTCAAAACGATGCTACGCGCCGATACTGCTATTTATGGCAGCTCCGCTTCATCAGTTTTGGGTGTAAGTATTCCTCGTTCATCGTTCTTTATGTTTACATTATTTTTCGATTTCTGTTTTCGCTGAATGAGACATTGTCTATATGGTGGTGAATAGCTCCATCTGTGATGTTTTTGATGTAACTTCTATTCAGAACGTCTAAATTGTTTCTATTCGTGTATATGTAGGTAAGTGTGTCGCTATTTTTATGATTTCCAGCGCTATTATGTAGGTGAGACGCTAACTTCCTTAAAATCTTTTAATTTTGCGTTAAGTTCATTTAATAACGTACGATTGCAGCAATATTAAAAAAAACAAACAGAATTAGATATTTTCCTGCGATAAAATGTAGCCTATATTTTAAGTTGGCGTACTACCAATAAATCTGCGAAAACCGCATTCAATTACATGCAGTAGTTTTTGCGTGATGAGCGTACAAACATACAGACAGACAGACAGGCAGACAGACAAAAATTCTAAAAATGGTTGTTTTGGCTTCTGGTGGGTCTAATAGAGACTCCCCATATTAGTTTTGTATCTATATCTTCAATGTACAGACATCGACCCGTTACAATTGTATTATATGTATAGATTAAAGAATTTTGAAAAATTTATTTTTATCAAAATCTCAAGCCCCAAGACCACTATCACACATTAGAGCAAGTTCATGCTGCGACCAAGTCGTGCATTTTATTTTTTATTAATTTGCGCGCATTCAAGGAGTTTTAAATATCCTTAACATAAATTAACATAGTGCGAGCCACAGACTTACAATACAGACCGCCAACTCGTTCTCCTCTTGCCTTAAACACAAACACCCTTAAAATATTTTTTCAGCAAGGTACTCGTACTCGTATATGTATATGTTTATCTCTGCCCGTGCATTTTTTTTTTTTTTTAGAGTATTGGAGCTTAAACATACTAAAAATAAAATGCCAGCTTTAAAGAGTCGGCGGTCTGTATTGTATGTCTGTGGTACGAGTGTTGGATAGGAAAAAGTTGTGAGAAACTGTGATAAGTTCTAATTATCTGAAATCCCGCAAAAGAAATAGGAAGCAATTTTATTATTAAATAATGCCTAATTCAATTATTGATGTGTTAGAGAAGTCCGAAAGTGGTAAACAATTTGAGGATTCCGCTGGTCTTCAATACTCAGAGAAACCAATGACGACTTTCCATTCCAATTTTTTTTTTTTTAATAGTGACCCAGGGACGAGTCTAGCACTATGTTATGAGGATATCTGCAGTGCTTCAAAGCTTTAGAAAATGGTGTTTTTTGTAGAACATCGCTACATGATACGGAACCCCGAAAAGAAAAGCAGGTATTCAAGTGATTGAGAAAGGGTGAAAATAGAATTCAACATACGGAAAAGCTTTTCTCAGATTGCCCAACCTAATTGAGATCCATTACCTACATTATTTAATTTAAATGCTTGCCCTCAAGTCCTTTTCCAAGTCTTTGATTCTTGTACTAACTCAAATACCTGTTGATTTTGATTTATTGGTTTCAAAACATACTTTTAAATCAATTTTTTAATGGAATTGCGTACTATTTCAAATATCTGTTTCAAAAAAACTGAAAAGCTTACTACAAGAACTTTCCCCTCTTCATACTTGATTCGATCTCAGCCAAATCCCACAAAAGCATCAGAAACACTACTTGCGTTTTCATTATTATCAGTCATTCGGTCAAGATGACAACATTAACCCCAGATTATTTTAAGCACACATACCTATACTCATACTAACTGTAGTAAAATAATTATCACATCGCATTTAAGTGAAATTGCAAAAAAAAAGACAACAAAATCATCGTCCATAAATAAATACCCACCGACCTAACCTATACACGAACGCATCTCTCAATCTTGGATCTCGTTCTCGGTCCAGATTCAGCGATTCAGTGCGTTCAATTAAAAACTCATCCGTTTGTTTCAAATAATTTTCAGTTTCACTTCGGAATCTCATCCGATATGAGGTCTGCGGTAGTTGTGCTTCTTTTAGCTGTGATTGGGGTTAGTATATTCCTACGATCTCACAAAGGGATCCCAGATTAAAGAATTTCATTTTAAAGGTTTCCCAAGCAGCCATTTCAAATGAAATCGAAGCGAAGAAGTTTGCGGAGCAAGTTAGTGAAAAATTGTACAACTTCTATGACACCATAGCTGAGAAGGCATTCAACGCTGACGAAGAAGATTTCGATTCACTTTTCTCGAGTGTGGAAACTATTCGATCGACTTCAAAGGCTCTTGTGGAAGTTGTCAAGGATTCAAGGGAATTCGACTATAAGAGATTCAAGGATGCTGATCTGCGCGAAGTCTTCAGGACTATATCGAAATCAGCTCGGTTGCTTATCTTGGAGGAGGACTACTTTTCGACTGTTGCAAGTACTCTTAATTCTCTAAAGGAACTGGCCAGTGATAAGGATATTGAGCCATATCGTCAAAGTGAAGATACCATAGCGTATTATCCTGATGTGCAAAATATTATTGCCCAAAGCAATGATCAAGCTGAGTTGCTGTACTATTGGCAGAACTGGAGGGAGAAGAATAGTCAGTGGTCGGCAATTCATTTCTATACTCTTGTGGAGTCCTTGAGGACTGCAGCAAATTTAACAGGTTTGTTTTTGTTAAACAAGGGGGAAGGAATATTATAAAACTGATTGATTCATTATATTACAAGGTGTTCCGGTTCTTGAGCTCTGGTCAGAGTTTTATGACATCGAAGAAATGGAAGACGTCATGCGGCAGATCCGTCCATTGTATCAACAACTTCATGCATTTATTCGTCACCAATTGTTCGACAAATACGGGCAGTTTGTAGTGAAAGAAAATGGACCCATTCCCGATCATTTGTTCCAGCAAGTACTTGCACAGGCTTGGACCAATGGCAGTGTCATCGATGATATGTATCCTCACAGAAACCTTCCTCCATATGACAAGCTGCTTAGTGAGCACCAATTCAATGCCGACATGATGTTTGGAATAGCTAGTGATTTCTACAAGTCACTCGGTTTTAATCCTATCCCCAAGGAATTCTGGGACGATCGGTTCAAACAGAATGTCAAGTCAGACACCGGTGATTGTAGGGCTGACATCTATGATCTGACTTCAAATGTTCACATGAAATTTTGTCAGAAGGTTGATTTTCGTAAATTCCTACAAGCGCACGGATACATGGGAAGAATTTACTATGCTCTGGAGAAGAAAAACCTTCCATTCTATTATTTTAGTTCATATGAACTGGAGTATCCATTGGGTGAAGCTGTGATTTTATCCGCATCGACACCTAAGCACTTGAACGAAATTGGTTTGGTGACCAATTTCAAGTTTACTGAAGAAGTCCAGATGAATCGACTTTTACGAATGGTAAGGATTTATTTGACTGAAGTGGTTTTTATGTGTTAAAAGTAAAATTATTCAGGGCATCCACACAATGCTGAACATTCCAACGTTCTTTGTGCACACCAAAGTCATGTATGATCTTCTTGCTGAAACTGTAGACATCGAGAACCTCAATAAGCACTATTGGAAGCTGATGGAAGAATTCGCTGGAGTAGAACCTCCAACAGATCGACCGGATAATTTCTTCGATTTTCCTTTTAAATTTTATATTGACCTTGATGAGAATACTCAAGCGAGGTAAGTGAGGATTTTAGTTGCTCTATAAAGCAGATTTTGGTTTCGTGGAAAATCAATCCAGGTGATCACTGATCTTCACAGCCCAAGCAGACAAACAAATGTATTAAAGTGAAACTTTTTCCCATCGCTTCAAATTTGTTCGTCCATCTATCATGCATGTCGCAATTTAGCGGCGCCAATCGATGGCTCGCGTCAGCTGACCGTGTGTAGCATTTATATTCTCACTCATTCGTGAATGGGTTCCGCGGTGTTGATGTGTATTTTTTTGTTCACTTGATCGTGATGGACAATGATACAGCTAGTGATTAAACCGGTCATCAAGGGAAAAACCAAAAAATAGTTCGGAATGTCTACGATCTGAAAAAAACGTTTCACTTGCATCGAAGTTTCATCAAACCATAGAATAATTTTTAACCATGAAACATAAGGATGATAGGGTAGACGAAAGTAGTGGCTACATTGGTTCTGGTTGTTAGTTGTATCGGTTTCTACACCCTAAGCGGTAACCTTTAGAGATAGCTTTGGATTTGGAATTGTAGCTTTAAATCCAAAGGTAGCAGCGAAATCCCAATTTTTCTCGAAAAACCGTTTTATAGATACAGTCTATCTTTTGGTTAGAATCAAAAGCCTAGTGGATTAAGAGATGTCCGTCCGTAATCCGTCAGTGAGTATATTCTCTAGAGGTCGCAATTTTCTGTATTTCTCGAACTGGACGCATACACATAGAAAAAAGTAGGGAATAGGGTATCCAACAGTTCGTTGCCAACATACTGTAGCTCTGGCTTATGTTTTTTTTTTTCCACATTTCATTTCAGAAAATTCGTGTCGGAAATATTGGGCTACCAATTCTACAGGAAACTTTGTGAGATAAGCGGACAATATCCAGCGGCTCCATTGCATACTTGTGATTTCTTTGGCAGCAAAGAAGGTGGTGATGCACTTAAGTAAATTTATTCAAACCATAATGAATTTGGACCTCAAAAAACATTAACACTCTTTTTGTAAAATTTTACAGGAATATGATGAAACTTGGTTCTTCAAAACCATTCCACGAAGTTTTGGGCAAACTTTTACCAGGTGATGCAAAATTAAATGGTGACGGCTTACTTGAATATTACAAACCAATTGCATCTTGGCTTGAAAATAAAAACAAAGAATCGAAAGTAAAGATTGGATGGAATCCATCAAAAAGAAGTTTGTTTCAATCAAAATTGTTAACTTAAATTATTTTTATTAACCATTTTTGTTTTCTTTCTTCTTTTTTTTAACAGAGGTTGCTTAAGGCCAGCATTCGAGGTTCGAGCTAAACACATCTAATTAATGTATGTTCGTGAGAAAAGAGCAAGGATATAATTAAAAATAATTAAAAATAAAGATTTGAAGTGTTTTAAATTGTTCTGTTTTATTTGAAACTGCTTTGTTCTTAGAACTAAGTATTGAGACTAGTTCTCTAGATTTGTACGGAGTATCTACATATTGTTTCTTGCGAGGAAGTGAACAATCCTCCATTGTCGACTGCATCCTTACTATCCATTAGAGTTTGGTGGTAAATTGTAGGTATCTTCCATTCATTCAGAATATTTTTGCAAACACAGTTTGGTTATTAGGCCCTGGCTCCGTTTGGATGTGTTGCGCCAGAAAATTAATTTAGTTTTTAAGACCCCAAACAGACTTATGATGCTCTCTAAAAGACTGAATTATGAGTTTAAAAGTGCGTTATACTGGTATTAGGCTTGTTGTTGTTGTTTTTTTATTTAGTTTTTCAATTGAATATTTTTCTTTATATTTTAATCATTGAAATAGATGGTCCATGTGTGTGACAAACGTTTTGTTTCCTATTATAATTATTTAAAAGAATTTTTAATCTTTTTTGACGTGATAACGCTTAATAAATCGGTTTGGAATATATGGGCAGCACGCACAGAAAAATGTCCAGTCACAGTCACACTGACGTTACCTAGTTGCTTTGATAGCCTAAAAAGTCGTTAAAGTGGGAGTGGAGGGTGTTGGGTGGTTGGTTGGTTGTGGTGGGAGTGTATGTGGGGCAGGTGGGTGGTGGGGGTGGTATTGGTACTGTCAGGAAGAGGAAAAATTGTCAAAAATGGTGGGTGGTTATAGCTGGTTTGGGTGGTGAGACAAAAATTGTCAAAACTAATGGGTGGTTCCTTGGTGGCTGTAGGTGGGATGGGTGTTTGGAGTTGGGGGTATTCGGTATGATTGGGTGAGGGGGGGGGAGAATTGGCAAATATGGTGGGTGGTTGGTTGGCGGTTGTAGGTGGGTTGATTGGTTGGCAGTTTTGGTGGTGGGGATGGTTGATTTGATGGGGTGCAATGAAAAAGTTGTCAAAAATGGTGGGTGAGTGGAAGGTGGTGGCAGGTGGGGTAGGTGGTTGGATTTGGGGGATTTGGTGTTGGGATGGGGTTGGGGAAAAAATTGTCAAAAATGGTTGGTGGTTGGTTGGTGGCTGTAGGTGTGATGGGTGGTTGGCGGTGTTGGGTGAGTGGCAAGTTGTTGTAGGTGTAATGGGTGTTCGGATTTGGGGGAGGGTGAAGTGGAGGGATTTGTCAAAGGTAATTGTACTGGGGGGGGGAATTGTCAAAAATGGTCTGTGAGTAGCAGGTGGTTGTAGATGGAGTAAGTGGTTGAATTTGGTAGTTGGTTGTTGGCTGTAGTTGGGATGGGTGGTTGGTGTTGGAAGATTTGGAAGGGGGGTGAGGCAAAATTTTCAAAATTAATTTGTGGTTGGTTGGTGGTTTTAGGTGGGGTGGTGGTTTTTGATGGTTAGTAAGATGGGATTTATTGTGTGAAAAAAAGGTTGGTGAGTGGCAAGTGGTTGTAAGTGGAGTGGGTGGTTGGATTTGGGGGAATTTGGTGTGGTGAAGGAAATATCAAAAATAGTTGGGGTAGGTGGTTGCTGGTGGTGGTTGGGGGGGGGGGGGGGGGGGGGGTATTTAGTGTGGGGGGGGGGGGGGGGGGCAGGAAAAAATTGTCAAAAATGGTAGGTGAGTAGGTTGGATTTGAGGCAGGATTTGGTGTTTGGGAGGGGATTGTCAAAAATAGTGGGTGATTGGTTGGTGGTGGTAAAATTAAGGGAGATTTATTGTGTTGGGGTGGGAAGAAAAAATTGTCAAAAACTGTCAAAAATGGTGGGCTGTTGGTTGTATCGTGGGGTGGGAGGCCGATGTTTGAGGAGAAGGTGTGAGAAAAAAAAATCAAAAATGGTGGTTGGTTGTAGGTGGGGTTTGTGGTTGGTGGTTGTAGGGATACTACCTACATATGAACTGTTTTGTGAACCGGTTATCACGTAAAACTATCGTCCGTAAACCGACTTTACAGACAACCAATTTTTTTTTTTCAGTGTAAAGATGAAACTAGTCTCTTAATCGGTTTGATGAAATCAAGTTTATTGATCTTGATATTCAAAAAGTGATAGAAATCGACACAAAATTATTTGACCGAAAACGTGTTCATTTGTCATCGATGAGTCTTTTTACTTGAGATTATGGGTGAAGGTACCTACTTACAATATTTTACTTGTGACACACTGGTGATGGTATCCATACCATGGTATTTGAGTATGAGTATATACTTTAAATATCTGTCAGGGAAAACCATGGTAATACAGCGCGAGCAACATGGTATTAGCATGTTATTGATACTTGGGTTGTCATCGAAGTACGAGTCTTTTTAAGGACAGCAGCGCCATTCGTCTTAAGAATTAAAACCTGAAATTATTTGCTGCTTTGACAACGAACCTCTGAAATCATTTGTTGTGGTTTTTTTTTTTGATAAATAAATTTAAAATGTGTCACCCTCTATCGTATTGCAAATACCATGGTATCTATGCTATGGTATGATATACCAGCAGTGTGTCTGTGTCCCGGCTATAAGGCAAGTTATGGATTCGTACAAAAAAAATGTTTAGATAACAATCATACATTTACATTTCGATGACGGAGAAGTCGAAAAAAGTGGGTCTTTGAATTTCGTCCGTCTGTCTGTCTGTTTGGACCTCTTGACCCTAAACGGATGGGCAATTTGCTTCAAATTTGGTTTTTTTTCCGGGGCACTGCCTCTTGTGAGGAAGTTAAAATTTGTCCAAGAGAAATTCTTGTCATGAAAAAATGCTTCTCTGCTGGCCATTTGGATGTAGGTCCCTCTCATACATGCAGAATACCAACACACACAAGAACGGTTGAGAGTGAAAAGCAAATGCCCCGGCCCAGCTTGGAGTAATTCTGTCATCTTTGGACATGTAACTTGGAAGGTGGCGTTTCGCTCCTTTAATTGGTATCATGAACTACTACTCCTCATGTAATATCGTTGCCAAATGCCTTGGTTTTCTTAAACTATGCAATAATTTTCTTTTCCCTCCTAAATGGCTAACATCTCTTAAGCGTATATCGAATTTTGAGTACGTTTCTTGGTCAGGTGCTTCTGAAACAGCGTTATATATTGCAAAGAGTTCAGAAAAGGGTTTGAAATGTATAACGACTGAAGGAAGAAGCTATATATTATTAGCGGAAGCATTTGTATCCCTCGAACATTGTAGAAATGTTTCTGGTCTTTCTTTATTTTCTCTTTTTTCTGCGAAAAGTGCTGCATTCTTTCCTCAAACAATACATATCAATACTCTACTCCACTTAACACTTGACCCAAATTTCGGAAGTTCTGTATATTGAAGAAATTATTTCTCTAGTGACACAATACGAATGTAGAATGCTTTTTTTCTCCCTCATTAATTTGATTTCTTTTATATCTTTCTCTCAAATTTATAATATGAACTTTATGCAAATGAGTTTTAGAAAACATCAAATCTTGCCAACCGTTATTCAGTCGCACCGATTCGCAGACTCCATTGTCCCCTAAAGGTTTCCTCTGATTGCCCATACTTTTTTTTTTTTAAACGGCACACGCGCTTAAGGGGTTTGTTATAGCCCTTTTAATGATTAGTCACAGCGCGAGCGATAGGAAATTAAGGAGGAAGGGAAAGGAGGTGTCGATGAACATTGATCTTGAATGTCTGCAGATCAAAATGATAAGAAAAAATTGTGCCAGGCAATTCATTCCACATTCGTGTTGTACGGCTAAAGAAAGAATCCCTATATTTCACGGTACGTCCGAAATTGGGCTGAAGTGTAAACTGATGAGCGTTCCTCGCAGGACGAGTGTTATGGGGGAAATGTTTAAGGGGTGGAACGCAGCTGGCTACCTCGAGTGAGCATTTTTTGTAAAACACATTTTAAATTAATTCTGAGGAGCTGGCTTCTAAATGAAAAACTAAATGAAAAACAACGGAGGGGAAACGTATTTTAAAATTAATGTGCATTACGTTCAGCATCATTTATTTTGTCTACAATATTTCTGGGAGATAGTTAAACATTTCCTATATGTAGGTACTAAGTTTGATCTTTAGCCAATTTATTTTAAATGGCTTTCTCAAATTTTCGATGTAGTTAAAAATTCTGAAAAATATTGCCTGAAATGCGCCTTAGAAGCGTTCTATGTTTAAAACTTTATTTCACAACCATCTTATATAGTATATTTTATAAAGCAGGTATTTTTATTTTGTCCAAACCACAATTTCTACAGAACAACTGTAAATGAAAATAATTAAAATAAGTTTAAATTCGATATCGAAAAAATATTGCATACTTTTTGTTGATGGAGTCCATCCAATCTTCGTTCCTGACAAACTATTCTTTTCCTTTAGCCAAATATGCAATGGCTTATAGTATTCCAATAAGGAATTTGCAGACATTGCTGGGAATCTTTGTACTGCCCGGCTCATAGCTGATCGCCAGGATGTTGCTGATCCCATTTTCATCATTTTTCTTTAAAGTTTTTTTTTTAAATTTAATTTCGAAACTTTTTAATTCAAAAACAATATTGTTTCTTACTTCATGGCAGTTCCAACATCTTTGCTTCCATAGAAATCACATGCGTGTAAAGGTTTATCCGGATCATCAGCAACATAACCTCCACTCATTAAACAAAATGACTCGTACATTTGGTAGCCCAGAATTTCAGAGGCAAATTTTCTGAAAATTAATAAAATTTTCTTTAAGCCTTTTTAGATTTTAATTTAAAATTGTTTTGTAAGAAGTTTGAAGATTTCTGATTTTCAACATTCTCAGGATGTTCCTTCGAACATTTGAACTCACCGAGTCTGGTGATTCTGTGCCAGATCCTCAAAGAACTTGTACGAAAAATCAATATACTTTAATTTGCGATCTGTTGGTGGTTCAATGCCAGCATATTCGTCCATCATTTTCCAATAATGCTGATTTGCTCTTTCCAATGGTACAGTACCTTCTAAAACATCAACCATAACTTTGGTGTTAACAAAATGTTGAGCGACATTAAAAATCGTATGAACACCCTGTAATTTATAACATTGATATGGATACCGTCATCAAAATAACTGCAAAATAAAAGAACTATTTTTTAAAGTAGTTTACCATTCTAAAAAGACGATTCATAGCAAGTTCGTTGGTGTAATTGAAATGGTTTAAAATTTCAGCACGATTCATGTGATTTGGTGTAGAAGCTGAAAGTATCACAGCCTCACCCAAGGGATACTCCAAATTGTACGATGGGAAGAAATAAAACGGAAGGTTCTTCTTTTCCAAAGCATAGTGTATGCGTCCGAGGTATCCATGAGTTTGAAGGAAGCGTTTGAATGTTGAAGCCTGACAGTATTTCATGTATACCCATGAAGTCTTGTCGAAAATATCCGGTTTACATTCAATACCACCAAATCCTACACCTTTAGAGATGATTTTGAAACGGTTCTCCTTCAATGTCCTGATGCATAAAAATTAGATAATATAGGAATCAAGATTCAATGGTGTACATCAGTTTGCTAATCTTACTCAGAAATTGGTTCAAAACCAAGGGATTTATAGAAATCTTCAGCATTCTCGAGAATCTTCTCGATGTCGAAACCTTGAGATTCAAGACCTTCTTGTAAATTTGGTAATCGGTTGTTGGGGTAGGACTGACTTAACACGCTCTGTTTCTTCCAGGCTTGAAGAAGAACCTGCTCAATGAGATGGTCTGGAATTGGACCATCTTGATCAACAACAGCAGTTCCATATTTCAAAGATAACTCCCGTCGAATATAAGCATGGAATTCCTGGTAAAAGGGTTTGAGTTCCAGCATAACTGTCTCCATATCATTAAAGAATTCAAGATCGTCAACACTTCGGAACCAAAACTCCCTCACGGAAACTCCTACAAAATTTGCATTAGTATCTTATTCCCAACTGACAAGTCTTGCAATTACTAACCATTTAGTTCGGCAGCTTTTCTAAACAGCTCTACAACATTCATGAAATGCAAATTTCCAAAGCTCAACTGTTTCTGGCGCCATTCCTGCCAATAGTATTGCAGTTCCTTCGGGTCTAAACTGTTGGAGAACACCTTGCGGATATCCGGTAGATAGGCCATGTTGCACTTCTTCGAGTCCATATAATCACAAACATCTTTTTCAATAGCAGTTCCCTGCAATCCCAACAACGATGATGTCAAACTACTAAAGAAGTCATCCTCCAGAGCAAACAAGTCTGCAGACCTTAGCTTTCGGATTCCCTTAACAACATTTGGATTTCTAAATCCATCAGTGTTATATTTTCTAGCTTCCTTGGAAATTCCCAATACAACAGTGGCGATTCTGTGGGCCATTCCATTGTCTTCCAAGGCAGCGAAGAAAAGCTTATCATCAATTTCAAAGGTTTCATTTGAGATTTCATTATACAATTGATAAAGCCTTGTGCTGGAATCCTGCAAGAACTTGCTGGCATCCTTTTCAGAGTTATAAACTGCTGTAGTGACCTTTAAGAAAGGGATTAAGACTCTGTGATTTTTTTCATGGTTAATAACTAAAAACTTACTCCTATAAGCAAAGCCGCAACAAAAATTAAAATACATTTCAAAACCATACTTCCGCCGCACCGTGGTGGAGCTTGCCAATGTACTATGTCTTTTGAAGAGCAGTGTCAGTCTTATTTATAGCTGAATTTAAACATTAGTTTTTTTTTTTTTTTTTTTTTTGATGTTGATAACAATGTTTTTTTTTTCAGTTTCAAAGATAATTTTAATAAAAAAAAAATTTAAACAAATTTTGCCACAACATTCAACTGGGAAACTGATAAGAGGTGGAAACTGCTGACTCTGCCTTGAATATGTCTTCTGTTATGTTTATTGCAATGCGGGTTTTATTTTTGCTTTTAATTCCTATTTGTTATTTTGTTAAGTATACCTTTTGAAAATAGCGTATACATTTTTTTTAAAGATAAGTAAATCACATTGTTGATCAAAGAAGGAACCAAAATTAAATATTGTCCTGTGATCACTTTACGTAACGAGGAGCTACTGACTTACATACAACCTCGACCATTCCTGTATGCGCTTCAATGTTTTGCAGAATAGTAAGTGACCCACAATTTACCTTTGAATCCACATGTACTTTTCTTCGTGACAAGATCTACCCTTAAAAGATGTTTGTCACTTCATCGAAAAACGGGGTGCCGTAAGTCTGTCGCATTAACTACCATGTCACAGGGCATAACAGAGAATTAATAACTTCTAAGAAAACAACACAGCAACACAATTGAATCTTCATTTTGTCCACCATTTTCAATTCAAGTCCTTGCCTTACTTGACACCACTGACTGCAGATAGAAGATGTTCGTTTGGGGAGTTTCAAAATAATGGATGATTCATCGAGAGGTTTGATTTTCAATATGCTTTTTTTCAGATCACGCGTGACTCCTATCAAACTACTTTGTCATTTCTGTTCACTTGCTGCGCACAATATTGTAGCTGCAGCAGAAGCACGTAGCAATGTCAAAGTTAAATGTACGTTAATCGTATTGCACGGCTACAATGTGAAGTAGCAGCTGCAGCGTAGAAAGTAGCTGAAGTACAAGTCGACTCGATTAGGACTTTACGAACATGCTGCGCTGCAAAACAACAACAAACCAAAATGGCAGATATAATTTTCGTTTGAGTTCAGTGCTGCACATTGTATTCGAATTCGTGTATGCTGCTTAGTGCGCTCCTTTTTTGGCATTAACTTTGATGTTGCGACGCCGTGCTACTGCTACTGCAGCCTTACCATTGTGGAAGTACTCATACGTCATACCACAACAGAGCGTCTCTATTTAAAGTGAATGGGCTCTGGAAAAACTCAATGAAAATCCGTTGTTTTAGCGTGAAATTTTTTTCGGTGATGAAGACCATTTCTGGCTCAAAATGGATACGTGAATAAGCAAAATTGCCATATTTGAGCTGACCTGAAGAGTACCAAGAGCTAACATTGCATCCATTAAAAACAACGGTAATGGTGTGGTTTATGGGCTGGTGGAATCATTGGTCCATATTTCAAATCAGAATATATACGGGTTATCGCGCCATTTTAACGGACTATGTGTTGGCTGAAATTCATGGTCTCGGTGAGCTCTGGTTTCAACAAGACGGTCGGCGGACACTACTAGCCGTACAACGCGTGAAACAATGGACTTGTTGAGAAATCATTTTGGTGAGCACTTAATTTCACGTTTTGCTACGGTAAATGGGCCACCTAGATCACACCTTTGGACTGTTTTTTCTAAATTTTATAATATTTTTTTCAGTTTGTTCACCAAAATCTTCCCCCAAGTATAGGAACCCACATACATAAGAGATAGCTTTATCCTCCTCATTCATTTCGATAAAAACCACGAGAATGACTGTTCCAAAATGTCCATAATATGCGAGCGCGAGCGCATATAACATTATAAAAAAATTGAAGTTTATCGCAAACAAAACTGGCCTAAACATGTAACCCTGTGGGACACCACTTAAAATGTTGTTATTGTAAAATATATTTCTTTCATTAGCCAGGATAAACACATTGAGGCTGGTTGTATGCATTGTCTAAAACAGGAAATACACTTTACACTCATCGTACAGACTGCACTCGTACCGATATCGCAATCGATATCGCAAGGGAGCACACACACCATTTAATAAAAAATTAAAATTAGACAACATCTGGTTTTCGCTCGAAAGCATTCGACCATGCGATATCGGCACAGCGGATCATTTCGTGTACACACACGATACAATCATCGCATTCGACCCAACTTTTGAACGATAATCGGTACGATGATTGTATCGTGTTTTTTCCTGCTTAAGAAAAGTAATTTATCTAAGACTACTGTCCGTTCCTTCACAAAGTCTGTTTAAAAAGCAAGACTTTGAATGAAATGAAATAATTTTTAATTTAAAATTTTTATTTATTTAAAATCAATCAAAATCGCCAGAAAATATTATCGCACAACTGCAAAAATAAAAATATTTTAATTAAAACAAAAAGCTCTAGATTGAAACCTAACAAACACCAATCTTACTTTTTGAAGATGGAGTCCATCCAATAGTTGTTCCTGATAAACGATTCTTTTCCTTTAGCCAGTCATGCAGTGGCATGTAATATTGCAACAACGAATCCGCCGACATTGGAGCACTATCTCTAACAATTTGGCCAATAGCAGTTCTCCATGTTGTTGTCGAGCCCGTTTTCATCATTTTTCTAAAATAATTTTGATTGGGCATATGTTAAAGATTATTTTTCAAATGCCTTTTCTGATGCTTACTTCATTGCAGTTCCCACATCTTTGTTTCCGTAGAAGTCACAAGCATGAAGTGGCTTGTTTGGATCTCCTGGAACGTATCCTCCACTAATCAAACAAAATGATTCGTACATTTTGTATCCCAAGATTTCTGAGACAAATTTCCTAAAAAACAAAAAAAAAGAAGTTTGCAACAAACATTTTAAGTGTTAAGCAATTTCAAAGGGTGTCCTTAGGTTGGGACTTGGGAACACACAATTTCTTAGAGCACTTAACATGAAAACCAATTTTTTTCTAGAAATTTCTGGAAACCCACAGTCACCTTACCTTGTCTGATGATTCTGAGAAAGATCCTCAAAGAACTTGTACGAAAAGTCAATTGACTTAGCTTTTCTATCAACAGGTGGCTCAATACCAGCATATTCATCCATCAGTTTCCAATAGTGTTGGTTGATAAGCTCAATGGGAACCTGTCCCTCTAAAACATCAAGCATAGTTTTTGTGTTCACGAAATGTTGAGCGATGTTGAACATTGTATGGACACCCTGTAAATTTAGAAGTCCATGTCACACCATATTATTTTAAGATAAAAATGTATCTCACCATTCTAAACAATCGATTCATTGCCAATTCATTTGTGTAGTTGAAATGATTTAAAATTTCAGCCCGATTCATGTGATTTGGCGTAGAGGCTGAAAGAATCACAGCCTCACCCAAAGGATATTCCAAATCAAATGATGAAAAGAAATAAAATGGCAGATCTCTTTTCTCCCAGGCATAGTGAATGCGACCAAGATATCCATGAGTTTGGAGGAAACGTTTAAATGTTGAAGCTTTGCAATATTTCATGTAAACATTTGGAGTTTTATCAAAGATATCGGCTTTACAGTCCTTTCCTGCCATACTCTGAGGGATTTCCTTAAAACGCTCAGTTTTTAATGAGCTGGGGAATAGAATATTGACATTGTCCGTGTAGTGTAATTCATTCTAAAAACTTACTCAGGAATCTTATCGAAGCCAAGTGATTGATAGAAATCCTCCGCATGGTTGAGGATTTTTTCAATATCGAAACCCTGAGATTCAAGGCCTTCTTTTAAATTTGGTAATCTCTGCCTGGGAAAGGAATGACTCAGCACACTTTGTTTCTTCCATACTTGGAGCAGAACTTGTTCAATTAGATGGTCTGGAATTGGTCCTACTTGATCGATCACAGCCGATCCATACTTCAGGGATAATTCTCGTCGAATATAAGCATGAAAGTCTAGATAAAACGGCTGAAGTTCATGCATAGCTGTCTCCATTTCAGTGAAAAAATCCGAATCTTCAGAACTTCTGAACCAAAAACTCCTCACAGAGACACCTTTATTGTAAGCAAACAAAAAAATTGACATCAGATTGATAGAAATCCCTGAGATCTGAAACTTCTCACCATTTAAATAAGCAGCTTTTCTAAACAGTTCCACCAGGCTATTAAGATGAACATTTGCAGTGCCAACTTGTTTCTGACGCCATTCCTGCCAATAATACTGCAACTCATTCGGATCCAAGCTATTGGTAAAAACTTTCCGGATATCAGGCAAATACGCCATGTTGCATTTGTTCCTCTGAGTATAGTTGCAGATGTCCTTATCAGTTGCAACTTTCTGTAATCCAAACAATGAATTCGACAAGCTGCTGAAAAAATCTTCTTCCAAAACAAACAAATCAGCCGATCGAAGCTTTTGGATTCCCTTGATCACATTTGGGCTTTGGAAGTGGTGAGTCTTATACTTTTTACCCTCTTTAGAAATTTCCAACATCAAATTTGCTATCTTCTGTGACATTCCTCGGTCCTCCAAGGCAGCGAAGAAGGGCTTATCATCGATGTTGAAGGTAGCATTAGATATTTCATCATACAACCGATAAAGTCTGATACTAGAGTCACTCAGGAATATTTGTGCATCTTTCTCGGAAGTGTAGATAGCTGTGGTCAGCTGGAGAAATAAGATTTAAATTTCAGCAACTATTTCGTGACACAAACTTACCCTAAATAAAAAGCTGGCGCTTAGTATGAAATAAAACCTCCAGTTCATGGTGACTGGTGTATGTTCCAACGTTCGTCTGTCTATAAGACGCGGCGCCAGCAGTGGTGATATTTATAGCATATTGGAGGTCTTATTCAAATGTTGATATTTCTGCTCGAAGATTTGATAAGCGGTTTTTGGGAGCCAAATTAATAAAGAAAACATTGCGCTGACGCTGGAGGGCAAAACAATGTTTGAAGAATTTTTTTTTTTTTTTGTGGTCGATGATAAAAAATTAGACGTAAATAGTTTTGACCCGTGATAAACCTTTGAGGGTGATAAGAAAGCAAGAAAATACTAGAACCTTTGTAGAAGTTTCTTATTGTTTTTTTTTTTTTTCTTGCAGGTATGCACACATAAACACCATTCTCGAAGGTGAATTTACAAAAACAAAATGGCTCTACAATTCACTATACATCAATCCAACACAACATATTGACGGGACAGAGAAACACGCAAAAGCTATTCCAAGTAAAAGTATTCACTTGCATTTATAGGCACTGAAAGGAAAATTATACAGTCTAAAAAGAGAGATTAAAGTTAAACATGATATGTACGGTAATGGGGAAGTCAAAAAAGTGCGTCCGATGATTCTGGGTCTTTATTTGACTGTAATTACCTTATAACGGGTGATTTTTTAAGAGGTTTAGAACTTTTTTTTAAAAAAAGACACACAAAATTCGAAAAAATGAATGAAATATTTATTTGAATCGATAGTTTGAACCTTGCAATTTAATGTTTAAAGATAATTTCATGCAAATGTTGACCGCGGCTGCGTCTCAGGTAGCCCATCCGCTGAGTCCAATTTTGGCATACTCTTTCACACATATCGGCCGGTATCTCACGAATGAATGCATGGATGTTGGCTTCCAGTGCGTCAATCGAAGCGGGCTTGTCCCTATAGACATTAGCCTTGACATACCCCCACAAAAAATAGTCTAATGGTGTCAAATCGCACGATCTAGGCGGCCAATTGACCGGCCCGAAACGTGAAATTAACTGTTCACCAAACTCGCCTCGCAATTGCGCCATTGTTTCGCGTGCTGTGTGGCATGTGGCACCGTCTTGTTGAAACCACATATCATGCAAGTCAAGAACTTCCATTTCGGGCAAAAAAAAGTTTGTTATCATCGCTCGGTAGCGTTCACAATTGACAGTAACGCTGCGATTCGCATCATCTTTGAAGAAATATGGCCCAATAATGCCGCCGGCCCATAAACCGCACCAAACAGTGGCTTTTTCGGGATGCATTGGTAGCTGTTGCAATGCTTCTGGCTGATCTTCACTCCAAATGCGGCAATTTTGCTTATTTACGTACCCATTCAACCAAAAATGAGCCTCATCGCTGAACACAATTTTTCGATATTTCGACATTTCGAACCGAGCACGAATTTTGATAGTAAAATTCAATAATTTGCAAGCGTTGTTCATTTGTAAGACGATCCATGGTTAAATTGCAAACCAAACTGAAGCTGTTTGACAGTGACACAAGGTACTAAACACACGTCAGCTGTCAAAACCAGTGTTGCCAAAACCAAACCAGCTAAAAAATCACCCGTTACAACCAAAAAAATTGGGTCGATTCTTTAGTGTAATTTTTAGATAGATTTCTGGAGACCTTCCTTAACGAAATTTTTATAATTCTCCATTAGGTCTCCTCTCAAACGAAATTGAAAACACTTTCTATGTAGTGTGTTGAAGGTGAAGTCTACCTCTTGGTTCGAATATTTTTTTTTGAACAGAGTCTTTTACTATTCAAAAGAAGAAACGCGGTTAGTAAGGGTTTTTCAATAAGGACGGTTAGATGTTGAAATATAATAAAACAAGCTAGCTATGTGTGAGATATTGAAAAAAAATCGTCGAAATACCCTCCTTTACGTCGGCATTGGTCCAAATGGTCGATGGCCTGTGTTATGTGTACTTTAATCAAATCACATGACTTTGTTGGCCAATTTACGTCACTTCTGCGAAAAATAACCCTATCCTCAAACCGTCCATGCAGAATGTCAATCGCGAATGTTCACTGGCAGCTGGCAGGTTAGCACCGCGATGACGCACCGGACGTCCTACTGGAACCACATGTTATCTTGTTCTATATATGGTTCAATAGTTGGCTCATAAGAAATCGGTTTTTATCTAAAGCGCTTGCCATTAAAAATGATATGAAATTTTATTGATCACTTAAAAATCATTTTAAGAATTTTTTTTTTCAAAATTGTTCGACCAGTTTTTTCAAAACACAGTTTTTTTTTTGAAAAACTTTTCGAAAAAATATTCCAAATTTCTATTTTAGTAGGTATGCCAACTTCTAGCACTGTGTAGTTTTTATCAAAAAAATAACATAAAACAAATAGATTTAACCGTTTTTGGAAAAAACCAAAAATTAAAAAAAAAAATAACTTTTTTTTAAAAAAACTATTTTTTCAAAATTTTTAAAATTTTTGTTTTCTGATAAAAATTTTAAATTGCTAGATGTTGGCATTCTTAAAAAAAAAATTTGGAAGATGTTTTCGAAAAGTTTCAAAAAAACGTTTTTTGAAAACAACTGCTACAACGATTTTGAAAAAAATTTCCTAAAAATTCAAGAAAAGTAAAAGAAATCTGATGGCTTACTTCATTTTCTCCAAAAAACGTTTTAACTATTGATTTTTAAGTGATTAATAAAATTTCATATGATTTTTGCAATAATTTTTTCCGAAAATCTCAAGCCCCAATACCATTTTAACACATTAGAGCAAGTTCGTACGACCTAGTCGTGCACTTTATTTTGATTACAATAATTACAGAATATGTATATTGCTCAAGTTGTCGCAGACGGTCTATTGTGGACCATACGGCCTCAACCTCAACTACAACCAACAATCCTCGCCAGCTAGGCTGGTCCCTAACCAGTGGCCTCCAGTTGGGCACACCAAAGTGTTTGAGGTCGTTATCCCCTTGATCGCGTCACTTTAGATGGTGTATATACATACATTTTAACATTATGCCGTTTTTCGTGACGCTCCCTCCCATTCCCCTATCAACCTCTCCTATCCCACCCTTACCTACCTCTTCCCACACCCACCTACAATCACCAACTACCCCAACCAACCACCCACCATTTTTGTAATTTTTTCATCACCCCCTCCCCCAAACGAAATCCCCCCACCACTACCATACACCCAGCCCACCTACAAGCATCCACAATTTTTGATAATTTTTCACCCCCTCCCCCCCCCCCCCTCCACTTTGTTAATTTTCCTATGTCATCAAAAAATATTTGATTGGTCGGATGGTGTCCGAGCGTCATGCCATTTTTCGTTTCAAAATACGATCGATTTTACTGCCTAGAAGCGCCAATAGGTGTTTCACATCAAAAACTGATCGTCTTAATTTTTTGCCAACAAACAAGAGCTGACTGTGAAGTAAAACCAAAAAATGGGTGCAGCGCAAGAAACATTTGCACTTGCGAACGTTCATTTTGATTTGATTTGACATTAGAAACTGCATAATAAACAACAGATGTCATCCGAACAAAATGGCCGCCCCAAAGCCTACGTGGCAGCTACTCGTACCAATCGAAAAACACGTTGCATTTTAAGCTTAATCAAATAGTTAGATCAGTTCCTGAGCAAGTCCAAAATCAAATATCCGTTATGTAGTCTGAAATTAATCGAAAACATATATTTTTGTTCCTGATGTTGTGATAAATAAGGCAGCAATTATATCTATCAATTTGCTTTAAGAAAACCGCAACGTACTTATGATCTAGAATACTTACTCTATAGTCTGCTGAAAAGTACGACACAAAATGATGGTTCAATGGTTAGGCGACTTTCTAAAATATGGACAAAATTCGCAAAGACTGGATGAGGATCGAATCCTTAAAAATCTTAAGTAATGGTGATCTCTTACAAAATTTGTTTCTCATCCCATCATCAATCACAATAAAAAGACTAAAGAATTTGAATTGGAAGCCACTTGCTTTGGATAAGGCCATTTATTTGTATTTTGCAGAAAAGTTGGTAATAAGGGAAGTCTTTCATTTGGAACGTCCTTTTGGATTGGACTAGGCAGAGTTTCCAATACGAAAAATAATGCTGGAAAATATCCAAAATCTGAGAGCATTTTTCAATAGATCAAAATATAAAGTCTTCAAATACTCGTAATTATATGATTGTGATTTATTTTCCTGATATAAATTCATTATATTTTGTATTAATGTTTTAAAAAAAATGTATAGTTTTAGAATACAATACTTCAACGAATAGATACTAGAAATGTGCAAGAAGATGTTTAAATTAGTCTCAACACTCTAGATTCGTTGAATAGTGAACTTAATAGTTGAAATCATTCAATTAAATACAAATGTCAAAAAAAAATTCACTGACGTGTTGTTGTCCTGTCAGTGTGTCGCACGGTAACATCAACGACTCTCATATTTGGAGTAAGGAAATTGGCCAATCTGTCAGCACCAGTGCGATTCAATCGATCGAATGGGAAACCCATCGGCCGGCGATCTGGATACAAACGATCACGAACTCCACAATACGATGAAGCATCACTGCAACTGCCAACCAAGTCTTGATCAACCCTATCATCGTCATAGTTTGAAATCATAACAAATAATTCGCACTTCAAGCCCTCTGGACGACCCTTAGGGATCAACATGTGCTGGGGCCATCCGCATCCACAGAAATTGTACTCTAGTTCACCAGATGAACCAGCTGCTGGGCGATTTTCATCCAAATTACGGAAAGATCTCTCAAATGGAATGGTTATGCTTGAGTCAGTGGACACTCGCCGAACGGTGTTTTGTCCTGGTCGGACTATAAGACAAGGAAAAACAATTTTCAAAATTTTGTATAAAAACTTACTTAAAAGTGTCACTTACGTGCAACCACGAACTTGTCAAGTTCAACCATAAGAAGGCGCTGATCCCTGAACAGCATGGCTTGACCACGTTCATCAGTTTTCGGGCCCAAGAAAACTCGAACGGTCCCGAATCGTTGGGCTCCAGACTCATTGTTCACATTGATTGTATATTCAAAGTTGTCATGTTGCAAGTGAGTGAAACGAGCAAAAACATTGCCTCTTGGAACAAAGTCCATACCACGGGATAAATCGATGTCTGATTGTTGCCAATACGTGTTCAAAATATTTGGTCTTCCACCTTGACTGGCAACCTGAACTCCGGTTACAGTTATACTTCGGTAATTTAGTTGAGGTGAAGTGTATGGTGTTAGGCTTTCCTTGTGCTCTTGGAAGATATCGTCAATGAAAGCATGCCACTTGTAGAATACTGGATCCCGCATGGCTGTGGCTGAGTCACCCATTACACCGAAGGACTCCAAGTAGCGATGATCAGGATCATGAGAATACGAGATGAAAACATGACCCATGTTGTGAAGATCACCGTAAAGTTGACGGTTCGGAGAAAGTATCGAAGACTCCATCATGTTGCCGAGGATGTCTATGCCACTATTTGCATCAAGTGTAACCCGATTACCAGATTCCTGAAAAAAAATCAATTACATTTCAAGGTTTCAATAAAACCCTCCTTAGCAAGGCCAACTTACATCAACAACGAATCCCTGATGAATAGCTTCATAGAAGCGATCCCTCCACCTTTCCAGATCGGCAACATCCAATTTGATCTGATCAAGTTCACGGTCAAGATCTTTGATAGCAGTATTGGCAAAACGTGGAGGCCAAGCTCGACTAGCAACCAAGGAATCCATTTTAGGGAAGTAGCCTTCAGTAATTGGCTCCCTCAAATTATTGAGCCGTTTGACTCTAGACATGTTGTTGCTGAAACGCTCCATATTATAGCGAGCGATGATCTGTTGATGCATGTAGTAGAACAATTCACCACGACGATCTTTTGCAACGATGGCACGGTCAGAAGCTTCGAATGGGTAGACTAAATGCCAGTGCCAATGGTGAAGATTGATACCCATATCCTCACGGAAGTACCACAATCGGTGCTCCTCATCAAGATCAGAAGCGGTGTAGTCCCTTGGAATAGTGATAGCCATGCGTGAGCCATCGGGTACAACAACTGCCTCTTCACGGAGCTTATTAAAAACTTTAGAGTCGATATACTTATCTGGGAATGATTGTACAAACGATGGCAGGCTTAAATTTTTGGTATCTGACCGATGAAGCAGAGCCACAGAGAGTGCATAGTTGAACACGTACGGATTAATGCGATCTCTTGCGTAGACAGCAATACTTTGCAATGCTTCGATTGTACGAGGGGCCATAAAGATATCGATCAAACGTCCAGCGATGCGACGATGACGTGGAATGAACAATGAAAATTGTTCGTTGCGATCCAATGCAGTTACAACTCTTAAATCTGGCACAGAAATATCCTTCACTGGTATTCTTTGTCCGCCCTTCTCCCCAAATCGTGACTGGATTTCATTTCCAATTGACCGGTAGCGATCAGTCAGGAACTTATCGGGAACATCGAAGACAGCTCCTGCTTTGCCTTTTTGCATGAAAACAGGCTCCTGAGGGCGGTCGAAAAGTAAAAGAAGATTATTTTTGTCAGCCATCTTGGAATTTCTTCTTTTTTTTATTTCTTCGAATGTCAATGACTTGTTAGTAGTTTAAGTTCAACTGTAACTATTCACCCCGAAACGAAGCCTTTTATATTAAAAAATTTCAATGTCTTCCATAAGGGTGTTGTGGATAAAAAAGAAACGTGCACTAGGTTGCCATTCAAAAAATACTTTCTGTTTCTGTGTGGTAAATTGATAAGAGTTTGGAGACTAAAAATGTATCTATGAAATTTTATTTCAGTGTTTTATATTGTTTCGGTTTCGCAAAGAATAGTCAGATAATGATTGTTTTTCGAGATGCGGTTAGTTTCGAACACATGCATGTGGATTTTTTGGAATTGTATTTTGTGCTGTCTAATATTGTTCACACCAAAAATTGTGGTTACATTTGGACAAGTTAAGAGCTCTCATAAGTTGCATGCACATTTAATTAAAAAAAAATAAGTTCAGTGTTTTGTTTTGATAAATGGGAAAATTAACTCGATATCAGTGCTTTGTTTATCTAGTAAGTCAAAATATTCAAAACCAAAATCCGAAAAATGAAACAATACATTTCAGCAGTCTTGAGGTTGGTCAATTGAAAGATAATTTTGTTTCTGGGTGTAAATGATTAGAAACTTTAATTTTGTTATCATTATTTTATTAAAAACAAAAATTCTCTTATAAAATAAAAGCCGATTTCAGTACTGAAATTCACTCTTCCTTTGAAGTATCAATATTGTCTTATGAACATGTTTTAACATCAATCCAATGTCCTATTAGTGGTAAGGCTAGCCACGTTCCACGTATAAGATACTTTTTGTTGCTCAAATACTCTGGGAATAAGTCTTCTTTCTTATATAAACATGTTAGATATTTAGCAACCAAACTGCTTTGCGAAGTAACTGTTGATTGGAGGATTGCATCTGGCCCAAATGTGCTCTCTGAAAATACAAGAGAGCTCTCGGCAAGGCCATGTGGGTAGTCCTAGGCTCGAAGGAAGGAAATTATCTATGTTGCACAGTTACCGCGAACAAACCAGCATTTGTTAGTATTGAGTTGAAGAAATTCTCACATAATTTGGAGAACTACTGTCAACGGCAAGGAAATTTGATGGCGGATGAGTTCATAAAGGATGGCAAAAGTAGCAGCAGATATCGCCTACAAACATATAGTGAGTGGCGGCTACATTATGTATAAGAAAGCGTCTTTTTCCTCACAGTGGGTGCACTTATGTTTTTCTTATGTGTTTAATCACTGAACATTCATACTGAACATTGTAAATTAACTCTGAGGAGTTGGCTTCTTCTTCTAACTAAAGCTACGAGCAGACGGCATATGAAAACCCGCAAACGTTTGCGACTCTGACGTCACGTAAAAACTCGCAAACATATCGCAAATTCTATCCCCACATCAGTGCTCGCAAACGTGCATATAGGGGTGTTCACACGATATGCAAATTCTGTCCCAAAAGTCGCAAATGCATTTGCGGTCAAGGTGTCGCACATCATGTGTTCGCATATCTGATCGCAAATGTTTTGGTCTATATGCGAGGTGTTCACACGATGTGCAACAATATCCGCATATTACCAATTTCCAGTCATATGCAGGTTTGCGAAACTTTGTGTACCTATTTGGCTTGGGATTCTTGACGTAGCTATAATCTCGAATATTAAAAAGTGCTATAATTAATTCAAAATGTCGAAACAAAGTGGGCTTCTGTTGCTATTTTGGCATTGGATATGCTTGCTAGAAAATGAAATCCGAGAAGAATTGAGTTTAAAAAAAATTAAACGGGTTCGTAGTGCGTGGACAAAAAATTGACGGAAGGCTTTTGCGCAAAATAAATTGATGCTGGAATAACGTTCTAATGAACCAGAATTATATCACGGTTTTGTTCGTATGTCGGCTTATCAATTTGACCATTTGCTTTCCTTGGTATGACCGCGGATTCAAAAAGCTGATACAAAACTTGCGATTTTGCATTTCTGCCTCAGACCGACTAATGCTGACTCTCCGGTTCTTGGCTACAGGCGAGAATTTTCGGTCTATGCAATATCTTTTCCGCATTCCAGTCAATACCATCTCAACCATAATCCTTTTTATTTTTTTTTTTCTCAATATTCTCCTTATAAAACAGAGAATTTCAGCTGATATTTGCTCGCACATCGATGCATTTGCAATGTCCTGTTTTCGTGTAGTTGCAAATGATTGGGACGACCGCAAATGCCCGCACATGGCTGGAAATTGTCACAATTGATTTGCAAGAGTGTTCACACGATATGCAAAAAAGTCGGAAACTAATGTGCGACTTGGTTGTCGCACATCATCCGCACATGGTTTGCGAGCATATGCGGACTATCCCAAAGGTGTTTAGACGATGTGCGACCTAGAATCGCAAATGATGACGTAAAATTGACGTCAGAGACGCAAACATTTGCGGCTTTTATATGCAGTCTGCTCGTAGCTTAAAACTAAATGAAAAATATAAGGGGGAGCTACAGTACGTTTTCAAAGAACTGTTGGATACCCTTTTCCCTATATTTTTGTATGTGTATGCGTTCATCTCCCGCACTCAGCCGCTGTTCCAGTTTCAGAAAAAAAAATATTCTTTAGCAGACAGGAAAAAATTCAATAACATTAATTTTGTGCGGCCGATGTTCGATTACTGCTGGCGCAATAAAAAAGGGCGTGTACCGCGCCCAAAGTCAAGACTTTTTATTGCCAGGGCAATTACTATGAGCTCAGTGGCATTCAATTTTAAGCTTGCAGAACAAAACAAATAAGATTTTGACTTTTGACGGTAACGCCCCTCTAATGTGAGCTTTGATCATTAGTCAATTTTTAGGCATACCTATGTGTAAAACTAGAGCTGAATCGAGTAGTTTTTTAACAATCTTACCCGAAAATCACGCCTTTAAAAGTGGGCGTATTGAAAGAATTTACACAAAAAAATGTAGAAGATACATATATTTTTCATATAACGAACGGAAAAAAGGTTAAAATTTAATATTGTTACCTTAAATGTTTTAAACAACATTTTTATACTTTCATGAAAAGTGGGTGTAAGCCATTCCCGAAATTCAAAAAATGTTTGTCATACACAGAAGCTTCTTAGTTTCGACATAGAGACGCACAATTTTGGGCTTGTAAATTCATTATAAGTACCGTCTATTTGCAAAAACAATTTTTCTATAGTTCCTAATGAAAAGTGGGCGTCAGCCACGCCCAAAATCAATTTTTTTGATTTCATACACAAGATATTTATGTACAACTAATACCCACAAAATTTAATGTTTTTCGCTCTAATAAAAGCATTGTTATTTTATAAAAACAATATTGATGGTTTTATATGAAAAGTGGGCGTCAACCAAGCCCACACTGAAATATTTGTATTTAATTGGAAGAAGATTTAATGAAAAAGGGTGCGTGTATTTTAGGGTTGTGCTTTGATCGTAACTGTATAAAAAACATAATTATTTAGCCAAATTGAGGTCGTTGAACAAAAATTCTACAGAATATGGTTTTAAAAAACTCCTGAAGCATGTTGTAGTGACCATCGCTGGCTACTTGCCTTTACGTGTTACGAACATCTGCTGCCGCCAAGCGCCGCTCAGAGGATATTACAAGGATAGCAACACAAGAGTTCTAAATGACCAAAATATACCTCAAAATTTCTCAGGATACTTTAATTACTCCTGTAGGTGGCGCTGCGGTCGCAATTTTTAAAAATTAGTATTTATGGGCCGATTTTGACAGACAGATAGCTGATAAGCCGAATTATCTTAAAATCACCCAGTATCTATACACATTCATACAAATGAAGCTATTTACTAAATGCATAGAAAGAATTATTATTTTCAATACATTGATGAACTTTGGCGGAACGAAGTTCGCGGGTCAGCTAGTTGATAATAAATTAAGACGTTAATAAATAATTGTGTTATTGAAGTAAATTCGTGAGTTATCTTAATCATCCAAACATAAGGTCGGTGTCCAGAGTGTATCCAAAAGAAAGCGGAAACTTTTGAGTTTAGGAGTTGCGAACTCCAAATTGTTTTTATTTTTCTTTTAAATGAGACTTAACAATGTATTTCATATAATATTTCAATTTAACATTTTCTTTAACCAACAAAATTCATTGAGTAGCGAAATTAAATAACAAATTAATTCATATAATATATTTTGATTTAATCTCCAACTTAAGACTAGGTCTGTGGGGTTCCTAAGAAACCGTCCACGACATAAACGTGAAACGTGTGGCCTATTGCCGGTCTGTGGTGTTTACTCTTTAAAGCAAACGCTCCACGACATAATACATAAATTGGTGGCCTATTGCCGGTCTAGCGAACCTCTACGACAAACAACGGAGAGGAAAGCCGAAATAAACGGTGAGCAGGGCTCTTTACGGTATAAATACCAAACAAAAATTAAAAGCTTCTGACTGGTATTCCCATACAGTACGCCTTAAGATGAGAGACGAATTCCTTGGTGCGTTTAATTAGCACCGAAACCACTGGCGGAGATTTTGAATCTGATTTGTAGTGCATTTTCCATTCCCCCTTATGCAATATTTCTGTAAACACACAATGTGAATTATAAAGACAAAATGCAAATTTACCTAAAAATATTTTATTCTTGTGCTTCTTTTTGCTTGCTATTGTTATTGCCATTGCAAGTGGTTGGAGGTCTATTTTGGTGACTAAGGGGACCAGGTGTGGCGGGTGTTGTCGGTGGTTGTTCTTGTTTTTGTTATATGCGGTGGAATGTGGGACGGTTTCGTCTATGGTGATTGATGATGTCGCTGTGTACGGTGGGGTGTGGAATGGATTCGTCGGTGGCGGTTGGTGGTGTTGTTGTGTGTGGTCGGAGAGTGGAAATGTGTAACTTCGTTACACTTTTATTACCAAGAGGGTAGTCGATCGCCGTTTTCTGTTTCGAGAGCGTTATGCATCTATCAGCGAAATGGCTACATCCACAGATATCAATTTTGTAATCAAGAGGGGTGATCCATCTATGAACTCACGCAAAACTGTTCTCTAAAATTATTTACACAATTTAGTTTTAACATTATTTCAATGTATATTTCATATATAAGTCCCCACTTCTTGGACCACAACCACGTTCGCTTTCAAATCAGAAGTCTGTTACATTGGGAAAGTATTTTATGTGGTTATCATAAAATGTTGCCTATATAACCCCACTGTCTGGTTACGTCACTTAGAGATAAGGTTCCGTATCCAAAATATGTTGCAGCGGAACCCAAAATACTGATGAATTTTCGACAACGATCATACCCAAAAAATTAATATATGATTCTAATTCCTTCACAGGTGTCAACCTTTTACCAAAGGAATAATTTATTTTACTCCTGATAATATTGATACAGGGTGTCCCTTAAACACCATCAATCTAATATTCTTTACATAAACAACTTCAAACTCGGCAGTAACAGCGAAAACTTCCTAAGCTCATTTAATCAAGGAAACATGGCTTTGATGTGCAAAAGACTTTAGTTCACAACGACCAAAAATTATGTCTCGAGCAAATAGTAACTAAGTGAAGAAGCCATTCTCTTTGATTAACTTTTCTAAATTTAATCTCAACTACTCCTTGTTCAACTAAAAATTCCAAATTTCGCATTGAGGTATATTTTATATTTAATTCAATTAAAATTCACAATCTGTGTCAATAGTGATGCTTTGCTTTAATTGGCTAAAATAGAGGTGTGTGATTAATGTGCAGTTAAATTTTTACTGGCGGAGAGTAGTTTTATCGGTGTGTTGAATAGTAACTTCAGCCACTTTCATATTCGAGGTCACAAATTTGGCCAAGTCGTCAGCACCTGTGCGACTCAAACGGTCGAATGGGTATCCCATTGCACGACGATCAGGATAAAGGCGATCACGGATCCCGCAAAAGGACGAAGCATCACTGCAACTTCCCACCAAGTCTTGGTCCACCTAAAGAGCGACAATTTATATCATTCATATATTTTTGTATGCATAAAATAACTCACCCTATCAACTTCGAAATCGGATATCATAACAAATAATTCAAACTTCATGCCCTCGGGACGACCTATGGGGATCAACATGTGCTGCGGCCAGCCACACCCGCAAAAATTGAATTCCAGTTCTTCAGGGGTACCAGCTATTGGACGATTAAGATCAACATTGCGGAAAGTTCTCTCAAAGGGAATGGTCATGCTGGAGTCAGTGGACTTTCGACGAAGGACATTCTCACCAGGATTAACTTTTAAAGAATACAATTAGGACAAGTTATTGTCTTTTCTTATAAGCCAACAAAACAGCACTTACGAGACACAATGAACTTATCCAACTCAATCATCAAATGGCGTTGATCTCTGAACAACATTGATTTACCACGTTCATCATTTTTCGGTCCTATAAAGATCCGCACAGTTCCAAAGCGCCGAGCACCACTTCCATTGTTCACATTGATGGTGTATTCGAAATCGTCGTGCTGCAAATGGGTGAACCTAGCCAATACGTTTCCTCTTGGCACAAAGTCCATACCACGGGACAAATCAATGTCTGATTGTTGCCAATATGTGTTGAGAACGTTAGGACGTCCACCTTTGCCTGATGCAACCTGAACACGAGATATTGTAATACCAGGATAACTTAATTGAGGAGGAGTGTATGGTGTCAGAAGTTCCTTGTGGGTCTGGAAAATATCATCAACGAAAGCATGTAGATTGTAGAAAGCAGGGTCCCGCATGGCAGTCGTATTATCTCCCATAACACCAAAAGATTCCAAATGACGATGATCAGGATCATGGGCAAACGAGATGAAGACGTGCCCGAATCCATGCAGATTGCCATAGAGCTGACGATTTGGTGACAAAATCGATGAATCCACAACATCTCCCAGGATATCAATTCCACGGGTTTCATCGAGAGGGATTTGATTACCAGATTCCTACAAAAAACAAAGTTTTGTATCAAAAGAAAATTTAGTTTGATGAGATACTCAGACTCACATCAACGACATATCCTTGATGAATAGCTTCAAATATGCGATCCCTCCAACGTTCCAAGTCAGCGATGTCAACCTTAATTTGATCAAGTTCCCGATTAAGATCACTGATCCTGGTATTGGGTGCACGTGGTGGCCATGCACGGCTTGCAACAAGAGAGTCCATTTTTGGGTAGTATCCTGCAGAAATAGGTTCTCGCAAGTTATTAAAGCGCTTCACTCGAGCCATATTGTTACAGAAACGTTCCAAGTTGTAACGAGCGATTATCTGCTGGTGCATATAATAGAACAATTCACCACGACGATCCTTTGCAACAATGGCACGATCAGATGCTTCCGGTGGGTAAATCAAATGCCAGTGCCAATGATGAAGATTGACACCCATGTCCTCGCGGAAATACCACAATCGGTGTTCTTCATCAAGATCAGATGCAGTGTAGTCTCTTGGCACGATAATTGGCATTCGGGATTCTGGCTTCACAACAGTTGCTTCCTCACGCAGTTGACAGATGACCTTCGAATCGATGAACTTAGCTGGAAAGGTTTCAACAAACGATGGTAAGTTCAAACCTTTGGTATCTGATCGATGAAGCAAAGCAACAGAGAGGGCGTAATTGAACAGGAAAGGATTGATACGATCTCTTGTATAAACAGCAATGCTTTGAAGCTCATCAATGGAACGTGGTTTCATGAAAATGTCAATTAAAATTGAAGCGATTTTGGTATGACGCGGAATAAACAATGAAAACGGTTCTCGACGACCCAATGCCATAACAGCCTTTAGATTGGGTTCAGCTAGGTCCTTCACAGGAATTTTCCTTTCAACATTCTCGCTGAATTTCGAGGTGATCACATTTCCGAGAGGCTTGTAACGACTGGTAAAGAACTTATCGGGAATATCGAAAACGGTTGCTTTCTTTCCTTTCACCATGAAAACCGGCTCTTGGGGACGTTCGAACAGCAATAGAAGATCCTTCTTGTCAGCCATTTTTGTATTTGCTACTGTTTTATTTACTGTGTCTCAATTTGGATATACAACACAGTTCTGCATGCTTAACAGAATGAATGGTCCTTTTATATAATTTTTTTGGTGTTCCTAGAATCTTTTGTTTTGGATTGTGGTTTTGATAAAGCAATGCAATTATTTTTCTGCATTGTGGTGCATACTTGATTGGAAGCTTTTTGTATTCTATTTTAAGACTGACCATAAAATTTGGAGAATAATTCGCACATGGGCCAAACCGCATGGACTATTCAAGGGGAATCAACAAAAATTAATCGCAAAAGCAGAACAGGGGATTTTTTTGGCCTAAGGTCAAAAATTTAGTTGTTTTGATATCATTTTAAAACCAAAACCAATGCTTCTTTCAAAGTCAGCATTGCTAAGCTCTTACTAATCATCAACTACTTTGATTTTTTTTTATGAGATATCTAACTTTATATTTCCTATTGAGAATAATTTTTAAACAATTTTTCGTATTTAAAAACATGATCCTTTTCCTGATTAAAGAAAACATCTACTGCCATGGCTGTGTCAAAGCCGAATGTTCTTAAAGCTTAATTGAACTTCTTCCATTGCGTCTTGATACCATATCAATGAAAACTTAAAGTAGACTTTGGATGAAATATGGTGCAGAAACTTCGACAAAGTCATGGCTCTTGTTTAAGACCGCTGCAAAACTAGGCAGCTTTTTTTTATTGACACTTTTCATTTCAAAACGCAACTTGGATACGACTTTCTCAATGTCTAAAATAAAATAAATAAATTAATTGTTGGCAATCGGGGCCAGGCCTGTGACTTACAATCTCAACCATTACTGAGTGTGTGTTGATATTCTGCAGGAATAGAAGGGACCTACAATTTACCGCCGAATCCGAACGGCTAACAGAGAAGCACTTTCCATGACATTAATTGCTCTTGGAGGATTTGTCACTTCCTCGCAAGAGGCAGAACATTCGGCGTGGCAGTCCAACACACTAACCACTACGCCACGGAGTACTTTCTCAATGTCTTATAAACTTTAAAACCGGGGTTTTCCCTTTGAATTGCATGCTCTTTATTTTTTCCTTGATGTCCTTCGTCCTTGGGCCATTGTATGTATATATAAACTATAGTACTACCACTTGAGGTGCGCCATCTATCGACGAAAAACTAAGTTCTAGAATCCAATGGGAAGCAACAAAAATTAAAATGGTATAAATTGTTGTTGTTGCTTGTTGCTTCCCATGGTATTCTAGAGCTTAGTTTTTCGTCGATAGATGGCGCACCTCAAGTGGGAATACTATAGTTTATATATGCAATGGTCTGAACACACTCTGAAGGAGAACAGAAATATGGATTGTACGCTCTGAAGTCTCTGAAGCAAAATAGAAACCATTCATTTTTTTTTTGAGAGCTCAGGCTCTGCTGTGAACTAAAATAGAAAAACTCCTATTAAATTATGTTTTTGTTCAGTTACGATAAAAGTATAGTGCTTAAATTTTGCACTTATGTACAAGAAATCAGGAAATTTTCTCTCAGTAGTAATTTTCATTCATAACCATCAATATTGTTTGTATATAATAACGGTACTCAAGCGAAAAACCTTAAATTTTGTTAATATTTGTTGTAAGTAAACATAATCTATAAGTATTGTGTAGGACTTTTCACTTTTCATTAGAAATTAAAAAAAAAAAACTTACTTTTGCAAATTAACGTTAGGGAAGGGTGGGAAATTTCAACGAAGGGGCACTTTCGACTTCCCTAATTCCAGAAAAATGGGTTATTATTTGCAATGTTCAGAAAATGTGTCGAATCTGCCCCACCCCACAATACTTATAAAAGAGCTCCAAGCCCAATTTATATGGCTTATAGTCCAAACTAAATAACTTGTGTATACGAATTTTTTTTTTTGTTTCGGGCGTGGCTACCGCCCATTTTCATAGAAGACCAAAACAACATAGTTTTAAAAATATAAGGTACCAATACTAAATTTCAACAAATTTTTTGGTGTTCGGTTAGTGAAAAATATATCTATTATTTTTTGTGTTCCTAAAGTTTTTCAACACGGATGTTTTTAGTGGCGTGATTTTTATAAAAGAACTTTATTCGCATATGCTTAAAAATTTACAAACGTTCAAAGCTCAGCTTTTAACAATTTCTGAGGACAAGCCAAATTTTAAGGGGTATTTCCGTTAAAAGTCCTTATCTGCATTAATGTGCCAATGTTCAGTAACTATCCGCCGTGGTTTTAAAGTAAGAAGATAAACATTTAGTGTTTGTATTCTTTTGTTACTAGCAGGATTTGGTTTGTTAAGATACATTCACAACCGCCATTTGCATTGAAAATCTTATTTTGAAGAATTCAAACTATGTCTTTTTTTTTTCAAAACGAGCTACTAGCTGGAAATTCTGTCACTAAGCTCATAGCAATGGTTGTGCCTTGGCAATACAAAGTTTAAACTTTGGGCTTGGAAGGGGCCTTTTTTATTGCGGCGGGCGAACGCCAGCACCCACTAAAAACGTGCAATTTTTTTTAAGAAAAATTTTGGTATCAAAAATTTGTCACAAACAAATTCATGTTGGAATAGGGTATCCAACAGTTTGTTGCAAACTTACTGTAGCTCTGACGTATGGTTTTTTTTTTCAATTGGAACAATATTAAAATTTGTCAACTTCAATTTATTTAAAGCCCGTTAATGAACGCACTGTCCAAAACGCACATCACCATTTAAATATATAAACTTAAAAAAAATGGTACGTCGCTATATTTCATTTTTAATTAAGGAAACATTTTAATTCTTGTTCTAAATTCTTTTTTATTTCTTATTCGCTTATAATCTTTAAAAACTATTCAATTTACATTTAACATTCAGTAGATTTTTCTTTATATTGAAACAGGTACTAATATAAATAAATACATATTTAACAAACAAAATTGTTATTTGTTTTAGGAATCAACTTTTTTAAAGTTATATGGTTATTTTATTTTGTATTATTTTATTTTATTTTATTTATTCTCCGCGAGACAAACTTAACAATGATTTTTAAATAAATATTTCCATTTATAATGTAACATCTGCTATTTTTTTTTCTATAACACACATATTTTTTTTTTTTTTCTGAATGATTATTGTAAATAGTGAGATTTATTTTTTTTTTAATTAATATTTTAAATTAATAATACTTTTGTTTTGTTTTGTATTTTCTGTATTTTTGTGTAAAAAATTAAAATGCCACTATGATTTTTTATTTTATAATTTTATATATTTATAATATCATTAGTTTGATTGGTTCATTGTTTCGTTTGTAGTCTTATTTTATTAAATTTTTCTTTTTTTAAATTTTATTTTAGTATGTAGATTAATTGTAGCATAAATTCGCAAAGCATCAAAATAAAACATATACATAGTTAACATTAAAGTTTTTTTTAGGTGTTCTGTGGCTTTTGTTTCCCTAAAAAGTTTATTTTGTAATTTTTTGTTTTACTTTAATTTACAAACTGCTTTAAATTCCCTAAAATAGTTAAATTGTAGTTTAATTTTTTTTTTCTTGTATAAAATACAACTTGTTTCTTGTGATTGATTATTTCATAGTATTTTATACTTAATATAGAATGCTCAAAAAGTATAGTATACAAATATAGGATTGTGCAGTTAAAATGTTGCGTGTATAAAACATTAAATTCCTGTATAGATCTAAAAAGTATTTTATAAATATTTTGGATTTTTTTTTTTTTTGATTAAGAAAAAATAATATCATTTTGCTTTTGAGATGCAATGAAAGAGAGCGAGCGTATGTATAAGTCTTAGATAGATGCTTTCTTACACAAAAGCGGAATAAAGAATCTAACTAGAGTTTGCATACCTATATCATTTAAACGAATTTAAGTTTAACAAGCAGGCCTTAAGTTATCACATTATGCTCTTCGTTGAACTTGCTAATATTTTGGCTACCGTAGACTCAAACAAAAAAATTGTATTGATAAAATTTTAAAACTTTTAAAAGAAGGATAAATAATTTTGGGTGTGATTAAAACACCAAGAAAGATAAATTAAAATTTTAAGTTATAAAAAAAAATTATAAGTTACACTGAAAGAACGAAAGAAAGAACCATTGTCTTCATTTTGGTACCTACTCATTCTGAAAACCAATCGAAATAGAAAAATTTCTTCTTTAATTTTGATGCAGTGTATGTTCGCATCCACAACTTTTTTTTGTCAAATGTCAACTGCGTGTGAATAGACGCTTTCGAAAAATACTTATATATTGTGGCGGACATTTGAGGTATATTTGTATTTGGGGTGTACTTGAGTGGGTTCTGACCACAGACCAATACAGACCGCCAACTCGTACTCCTCTAGCCTGTAAAACCTGCGAAATATTTGTTCGTGTCTGTGAATACGCGTACATCTCTTTCTGTGCATTTTGTGATGGCAACCATCCCTGAGTGTGACATTTCTTGTGTGGTGTGTTTACAGCTCCCATTTAAAAAGCACGGGAGAGCGTCACACTCTCAGAATACATAGCACATCAGCTTGTAGGCACAAAGAGAGACCAAACAAGGAGTTGGTGGTCTCTAGCTAATTAGTCCGTGGTTCTGACATCAAATCAAGCCAAATTCTCTTCTCAAAATCGCCAAAAATGTGAGTCTTGTACCCATTGAACTGTTTAAGAAAAAAACCTGGGGTCTTTTCAATGCAAATTGCATGGTACTTGTTAGAGGTAATACAAAAACAGTTACTATAGTAATTATTGGAGAGATGCCGCACCACCCCAAAACCAGATTTGCAGTCCATGTGCAATGTGCATGACACATTTTTTAAGGTAAGCTGGAACTGAATCGAAAATCGGAAACGGAATCGAGAGACACCTGGTGAGTTAAAGAGCCCACAATGTAGTCGCACGATTATTGATTGACAATTTGTGGTCTTTGTGATGCACATTAATGTTATATGACGTCCGGTCAACGTCAACTTTATGTAATATTTCATTTAGTGTCCACTCACTTTTTTGACGTGATAACGTCTAATAAATCGGAATATATGGGCAGCACGCACGAAAAAATGTCACAGTCACAGTCACAGTCACGTTATGTTTCTGCTCTGAAGACATAGAAAGTCCGCATAAAGTGGGAGTGGAGGGTGTTGGGTGGTTGGTGATTGTAAGTGGTGTAGTGTCGGGAAGAGAAAAAATTGTCAAAAATGGTGGGTGAGTGGAAGGTGGTTGGATGTGGTGTTGGGAGGGGATGAGGAAAAATGCGAGATGGTTGGTTGGTTGCTGTTGATAGTTGGCGGTGATGGTGGGGGAGGCCAAAAGTGTAAAAAACGGTGGGTGAGTGGCTGGTGGTTGAAGGTGGATTGGGTTGTTGGATTTGGGGGGATTTGGTGTGGTGGGGGAATTGTCAAAAATAATTTGGGTAGGTGGTTGGCGGTGGTGGTTTTGGGGAGGGGGGTGATTTGGTGTGGGGGGTGAGGAACAAATTGTCAAAAATGGTGGGCTGTTGGTTGGTGGTTGTATGTGTGGGTGGGAGGTTGATGTTTGTGGGAAGGGGGGAGAGAACGAATTTCAAAAATGGTGGGTGGTTGGTGAGATACAACCTACACATGAACTGTTTTGTGAACTGGTTACCACGTAAAATTATCGTCCGTAAAACGACTTTACAGACAACCATGTTTTTTTAGAAATACAGAATTCAACCAAATTAGGTAATACGATTTTGAGTGCTATTTAAATCAAAACCATACCTAATCCAAAGGAAGAATAGAATCAAATTTATTTAATTTCCCTCCGAATTCATCTGATAATTGTGACGTCATACCAAAAGTCAACATATCTTATATTTTTGTGTATAGATGTTGAATTTTGATTATGAAATGTCAAAAATCCCCGTTTGAGGATCCGATTGCAAATCAGTTTCATTGTTTCTGCAGTGATTGTTTCATGGTTTTTCAACTTCCAAGAACATGGAAAAAAGTTATTAGGTAGGACCTTTTAAGAAAGTGGGACTAAAAATGTTTAAGAAGAAGCAATAAATAGTGTTAAACGTAGAAAAACGTATGATTCTTCGTCTAGAATCTTTTGAATATAAAAGAAGAAAACTTGAACTTGCGTTTAATTAGTACGTTGAGCCTGAACTTTGTTTTTTACTCACGAATATAGGATTGTAAGGCAAGTGATGGATTCGTGCAAAAAAAATAATTTTGAGATAACAATCACACAAACATGATGAAGGAGAAGTCAAAGTAAGTGAGTCTGTCTGTCTGTCCGTCTGTTGGCATCGCTACAGCCAAAACGGATGTGCCGATTTGCTTCAAACTTGGTAAACAGTATACATATGACGTCCTCCAGAACGTTTTAGGAATTAGCACAGCTCTAAATCTAACGATAGATGGCAGGGCATACGAATTTTAATGCAAAATTATTTTTTCTCAAAAACGGCTCCTAAGATTTTGACAAAACTATCTAAACGGTAAAACTTTATATTTCGGTTAGAATAGTCTTATAACGGTTCCTCCCATAGGAGCGTTTTTTCGAAATCAGATTTTCTTGTAAACCACTCGACGGATTTCGGTGAAAGCGTTTTTATAGACGAAATAATATTAATACTTTACTTATGTAAAAAAAAAATATTTTTAGAGTGTTTTAATGACCTTTTTTTAATTTTTGGTATGTACAAAAACGGTTCAATATTTTTTTTAAATTTTATTTTTCTGATAAAAACTACAAAATGCTAGAAGTTGGCATACTCAAAAAAAAAAAAAAAATGAAATATGTTTTCAAAAAGTTTTCCAATGAAATATGTAACTGGTCGAACGATTTTGGAATTTTTTTTCTTAAAATTTAAAACAATTTTCTAAAGTGACTTTTAAATGTTTAATAAAATTTCATATGATTTATATGTTTGTTTGATTTTTTTTTAAATCTAAAGCCTCTAGACCACTGTCACACATAAGAGCAACTTCGTGCGACGCAGTCGTGCACTATATTACATTTTTGCTCTAGGTCGAAAAATACCAGTAGCTGTCATAAACCATAAACAAAACAAATTATTTTCTCGAAAACGGCTCCAACGATTTTGATAAAACTTTACTATTTTTTTAGAACAATCTATCTTTAAGTTAGAACCGGTTTTTTTCAAATGAAGTTATATCTTAAACTGTTCTTCCGATTTTTCAATAAAAATCTTAACGCAGGAAGAAATTTATAATTGAATTTATATGGAATGTTTTAATTTTCAAAAACTTTTTTTTTTCGGTTCTTAATAATTTTAAAAAAGCGAAATTTGTTTTCGAAATGTTTTAAAAACGGATTGATTGAATTTTTTTTAAAATAATTTTCCCAGATGAAAGTTACAGATTTTCTTATAATTTGAAAATATTTTTGGGAGTTTTTCAAAAACAATCGTTTTTCAAAAAACTGGTCTAACGATTCTCAATATTTGTATCCTAAGATCAAGTTCGTGGGATACAGTGTATTTTTAATGTTCTGAATTGCTTATTAAACATATCCCCTGGAATACTAACAGAAAGTCTCCTTTTAAATATTTTAAAGCATTTTTTCTTTTACGAAAATCCCGAGGATTAGCCACCTGAACGCATTTTGCTTGCAAAAAAAAACTAAAAATACATACTTTTTCGTCACAAAAAGTTCCGCGAGTAGCAAGGGCTTTTGAGCTCTAAACTAATTCTAAGTGTATGCTTTAAAACACTGCAGGAATTGAAGAAACTACAATTCACAATTCAGAGGTTGAAAACAGATTTTTCAAAATGGTGGTTTGACACACTATAGCCACGGGGCACTGCAACTGATTATTGCTTGCAAGGTATTGTGTTTGTACTTTTTTAAGACAGAATAGTAAAACTAACGAGTCTCTCCGATACAAATCTTATTAGTTGAAAACAAACAAAGAAACATAAAAAAGGTATAACTCACTTTTGAACCCTAAATTTGTCTTACTAAAATTTGTTTGGTAATCCACGGTAGCATTTTATATCTCTTCCACTCTTCTCATTTCCCATTCTCAAAATAAAATTAAAAAAAAATTATACAGCTATTCTTATTCTATTTTTGGTATACTCTAGCAAAATTTTAAATTAAAAACGTGCATCTTCTAAGAAATAAAAACCGTTAATATCAAAACTGGGTGCCATGTTGATTTATTTTGATCATAACTCTAAACCTCTATGTTACACTATCTTTGCTCAATGCAATGTGTGACCTAGTAAATGCATTTTTTTTCTTGTATAATACATTCGATTGCTCTTAAATATCTGTCAAATATTACAAATTTTATATTATTCCTTTAATTCTTATACATAACACAATTTTATTTTGGCCTTAGATTGGACGTTTGGTCGTTGTAATAATGGTGGTCGTGTTCTCCGAGTCATATTCTTGTTTGCAATAGCCTAGAACAATATCCGAACGACAATCTCCTAGGATACCAGGTAATAGAACTGCTGCTCCAGCAATGGTAACGATGGCTCCGAAAACAACGAGGCCTACCGCCGGAAGCTTTTCCCGACTGAATAGTGAATGTGGCTCCATTTGGATGTAGGCTAGGCCGGGAAGGATATAAGCTAATGGTATAGCAGCCAAGAGACCCTTAAATTTTTTAAATTGTTAATTTAAGTATTAATTGCTCACAAACAAGGAACACAATAAATTTCTGTAAGTTATTTTAGCAAGATTTTCTAAATATGGGCTATGAATCCTTTTTCCTATCACTCAAAATAGAAGCATGATTTCCTGATTTCCAAATTCAGAAGACATAAGATTTGTTTGGAAGGCAAAGGCTTACATTCAACATTGCTTTAGAAGATTTATCGGAAAATTAAAGAAAACATCCTAATCAAACTTACATTCAGTTCTAGTACTGATCCCAAGCAATCTGTCAACGGTGATATGACAAAAGCTGTAAACACAATGCCAAGTGTGATTATCGTCGAGTACTCATCGGTCTCAGTGCCCTTTTCAAGGCTTGGGTCCTGATCATGTGGGGCTTCTATGGTCTCCTTGAGAATGAATTTATGCACGATGGTCTTCACAATCTATAAAAGAAGAAAAACAAATTCTATTCAAAACCGAAAGAAGTACATATTATACAAAATGGTTGTTATTGAAATTTAATCATATTTTATTTATTTAAAACTAAAAACAAATTTGTACTTAAAAACATATTAAAACTTTAAAAGCTTAACTTACTTCCCTCGAGACGAAACATTCAATAGGAAACGTTAACAAAATGGATATTGAGAATAATATCCTTGAGAAATTCATTAAGTCATCATTCCAACAGTAGTTTTCCAGAAGATCTCCTGTAAATTTGAAATAAAACAAAAATAAATTAAACTTGCGTTAGCGTACAAAATTTAATTCTATCCAAAAGTATAAGCAATTATTTTTACTTATACATAAACGTATTATGTATGTACATACAAATATGTATAACAATCATAAAAACAACACAACTTGTTCCAATTTAGAAACTATTCATGAGAAAATGTTTCTTCTCTGGGTGAAAGTGGAAGATATCCTTGTCGGTTGTCCTGTTCCTCTGTGTCTATTTGGCTTTGAAAATTTCGAATTAATTTTAGAAATTTGCTTGCTAAAAGTTTTTCCTTTCCTTTTTAATGGATGTATATCTATGTATGTGTACATTCAGAAACATAATATAAGGATGCTTCTGTAGATACAAACAAAAAAAGTCAAATAAAACAAGCATTTTTGAAAGTTAACGGTGCATGACTTTTCGAAGATGTGTAGGAATGGGTGTTAGTTTAAAATGATTTAAAGTTTGAAATTCTAGAAACTTGTGTTTAAAAACAAATTAAAATGATTTAGTTAAAAAAAAATATGAAGTTTGATAAAGCGAAAACATTTTTGACAGTTTTTTGAATCAAAGTTTTAATGAAATACACTACTGATTCGATTGCAGAGAAGATTCGCCAAAATACATACACACTTTTACCTCAAGTTTTATAGGTATTAAAAAAAATACTAATACGTTTATTCGAACTCGAGTCAAAACCAAACATTAGGTATTTGAAACCTTGCTAACCGTCCATCTGCACGGTGCACGCGCTTCCAAAGATTGAACGGCTGAGGAAAAGAAAAAGTTGTGTAACGATATGTTCCAAAATAAAACAATTTCAATTCCAACTTTTGTAGCTATCTAAATTGATTTCAATAAAACTAAAATGTCCTTATAAACTTAATCAAAGTTTGCAGGCACGATTTAAATGATTAGACACATTTTTTTCTTAGAAGTATGAACTTTAAGTTGGGAATACTATTTTAACTGGCGGCCATTTTGTCAGTTGTCAAGTGATTTATTTTTAGTTTGGTTTGGCAATTCAACATGAATAGACTGACTTCTGAACAACACTTCCAAATTGTGAACATTTACATATTTTGAAAATCATGGTTATGTTCGAAATACATATCGCGCACTACGTCCATTTTACGGTAAACATAATGAAGCTCACTTTTGGTTGAATGGATACGTCAATAAACAAAACTGCCGTATTTAGAGTGATGATAATGTTCAAGTGTATGTTGAAACAACGTTACATCTACAAACTGACTGTTTGTTGTGTTTTATGGATTGGTGGAATAATTGGTCCGTACTTCTTTTAAAACGATGCTGGCCAGAATGTTACAGTCAAATCTGACCACTATTGACCCATGATTACTGACTTTTTTGTTCATCAATTGAACAACCATAATAAGCAGAAGCTGTGGTTTCAACAAGACGGCGCAACATGTCACTGTCACACAGCTCGTGCCAAAATTGATGTGTTTAAGGAAACGTTCAGTGAGCGCATAATTTCGCGTTTTGGTCCTGTGAATCGGCCTCCAGGATCGTGCGATTTTACGTCGCTTGACTATTTTCTCTGGGGATATGTGAAGTCGCTAGTCTACGCCGATAAGCCCAAAACGATTGATCACTTGGAGGACAACATTCGTCGCGTTATTGCCGATATACGGCCACAAATGTTGGAAAAAGTCATCGAAAATTTGGACATCCAGATTAGACAACGCCCAAGCCAGCCGTGGCGGTCATATACCAGAGCTCATATTCAAAATATAATGCCAGAAGATTATTATCTTTCGAATAAAGTTAATTTTATGTCAATTTAAAAAAATCATCTTTGTTTTATTCCATATTCCATATACCTCTATAAAAAAAAAACACCCTTTACAATCTCTTTTGAGTGCTCTTGGGAACTTATGGCCATTTCGGCAACACATTCAATACCTTATTTCATTATTTACTTTCCAATTGAATTTTCAAAAAGTGATCTGAGTTATTAAACATTACGTCAAATTCATAAGAGCCGTTTTGAAGGGTGTTTAAATTGGTGGACTTGTTATTTTCGTGACATCTGTCAAATCTGTTATTTATTATTCATTTACTGATGCCAAATTGACATGGCAACAAAAATATCGAACAGGACATCCAATTGATAAGACTTTATTTCTTAGACGAGTGTTGGTTAATGCAAACTTTATTTTACGGTTGACGTGATGTACTTTCACGGTCGACTCTTTAACTTTTGGAAGCGAAATTTGAGACAACCGGTCCGGTAATCAATCAACCAATATGTACATAATGTGTATACTAAGGAAGCGCAGCATTGCCGCCGTCCGTTAAAGTGTAAACAGAACCCGAGGCAGCTGATTCCTCACTGTGCACAAAACGCCGCCGCCGTTCGCAGGCTTTTACTAGGTGAATTTTGCTTCCAACTGATCCAGGAGCTCAAGGTTCATGACCATAGACAACGCCGTTTCTCGCTGACTATGGACTTCGGTGCGTTTGGAAGAAAACCTGGATGTTATTCGGTGGCGTCATTGGTCCGTACTTTCACAATTGCATTACATGGCAAATTGGCGAATATACACAATCTTATTGAATGAACCATAATACTGTTTCATTTTGGCAATCACGAACGAATACAATTGACAGAGACAAAAATTTGACAGTTGCGCTTTTGTATGTACGTAACGTAGGAAGTGTCTATTTGCATGCACCAATGTTCGCCAATATGAGCTTTGTTCATGTTCTTTTTGTGGCGAAAAATAAAAACTTTCAACATTTCTCAAATGAGAAAAAAATCTCTCTCATTTGCCGAAAAGTAAGCTAACACTTTTTGTGTAAATTCGTGAGAAAAGTCAAATCCAAATGTTTTGATTGGTTAGCCTTTCGCGGTAATGGTCATCTGCAACAACAAATGTTTACGTCATTCTTTTTTGACTGGGTGAAAACTTGCAAATAAGTGAACGAAAGAATAAAACAGATGTTATTTTCTTTCGTTCATCTCTCAGTGCACAAACGCTTTTGTGTTATAATGTAATAATCGAATGCAAACTGTTTGATTTTGGTACGCGAACAAAGCTATTCTCAATGTCGACTCTTGTGATATTGTAATAAGCTCAGAAATTTTAAAAACGGTGCCATTTCAGACAAGCGCACTACACGAATACATAAATACAATGTGCGTGCAGCACTGAACTCAAACAAAAATCATGTCTGCCATTTTGGTTGGTTGTTGTTTTGCAGCGCATCACGTTCGTGAAGTTGAAGTCGAGTCGACTTGTACTTTCGCTACTCTCTGTGCTGTGTGCTGCTACTTAACATTGTAGCCGTGCAATTCGATTTACGTATATTTAACTTTGACATTGCTACGTGTTGCTGTTGCAGCTACACCAATGTGCGCAGTCAGTAAAACTGCAATTTGTTTATTCAGCATACTTCGCCAAATATTTCGTATTTCTACATTTCTTATTTTTTTGCTCATGTCTATAATGCTCATCGGGAACAGAAATGGGCAATACATTTATACATGTAATTATGTAACTCGGACTTCATTTTGACGTAGGGCAGCTGTCTTCAAAGGTTAACTAAGCCGCGTGTCGTCAAAGTGTCATGATAAGCTAATAATGACAGATTTTACATATCGAAGCTCAAATTTTGTACCTATTTCTTCCCACAATAAAAAATCCAAACGCCATGTCCTTCTCATAGGTTGAGGTCAATATTCTTGAAAATTGCACAAAGGAGTCTAACTGCCTTCGCGTGGATGTAAAAATATGGGTTGGTAGACAGTATAATTGCTTATGGCGCCACCTTTCGGAATGAACCCATTTAATTTGATTATGTGTACTTGTACATACATATAGGTATAACATGTTTTAATATTGATGATTGTCACCCATTAAAGTTAAATATCAATAAAATCTATCTATCGCCATTGTGATGAACAAAATTCCTTGGCCTTTAGGACTTAAGGATAAAATGTGCCTGGCAACGTCAGAATAAAAGAGCAAGAGTCAAATCGTGTCTGAGTATGTGTAAATAAAGTCCAAAGGATTCAGTCAGGAATGTTTTTTTTTCCTAAAAAAAAAACACCAATAACCTTCTCTTACCTTGTGACAACGCACGGAATGTTGAATATCCGGCGATTCCAAACAAAGCTGCCACCACCCATGCGAATCCAACAGATATGTGCGTCACTTTTTCCCATCGTTCCAGTGAGGCATTCCGCATCGATTGATAGACAAGAAATGTATTGTGATGACACATAAACGCTGCAAGCAAAAAACAAAATCACAATAAAAAGTAAAAAAAAAAGATAAAAAGTCCAAAGGATAATAAAGTGCGTCAGAAAGTTTACGTAAATGCATAAATTTTATATAAGATTACTATCTAAAAGTGCATCCATGCACTCTCCGAACAAAAACTAAACGCTAGACGCTGGAGGCGTTTTCAAAGCAAAACTTTTCTTTAAATGTATATTTTGGGGTGTAAGTTTTTTAAATTCAATCTTAAGGAGCAACAGCAGGATGTCATAACATTGAATGGAATGTAAATTTTCAATTTTTAGCTTCGCTTAAAATGAGAGAGAGAGGTAGAAAGAGAGAGAAGACGTTATGACAAAATTAGGAATTCATGTGACGTATACTACTTACATATACATACACTCTATACTTTATAGCTTTAAATGCTGCTGAGTTATGAAAGGAACGCGACGGGCTGGTGGGGATAAAATTTAAAAGCAATTTGGCATACGAGTTGTTTTAAGGTTTCTCGTGTCGTTTCATATATTTCACGTATCCTGGGGTAAATAAAATTTAAGGCTTTCGATCAAAAAAGGTGATTCCATCATCATCATCGTGCTTATGAATACAAAATTGGTCAGTGTCAGTGGTATCAGAATTCCGATATGCCGATATCAAGACAAACATGATGGTTGGAAATTTGTGAAATATAAACTCTTAAATATTTATATTGCAGCTATATGGGGTTTAACTGTGTGTGTGTGTGGGTGTGTAGTGGATAAGATGTGATGGTTAGGAAATTCCATTTACCAAAATATTTTCATTTTTTCGGTTAGAAAAAAGGACACAACTCACAACCTACATAGCGACGTTCCTGGAAGATTGGATTTCAGCTTTGGGATTTTAGAGGTTGAAATATGGTTCTTCATTCTGAATTTGAATTTTTCAACACTCACTTTTGATTTCAAAGGTTAAGCGTTGAGTCACGTAGGTACGTGTAATCCACCATAACATCTCACCACCAAGCCAACGCACGCATTTAAAATGTTCGATCTTGTTTCGTTGCAGAACAGTCTTCGAGGACTTTTTGTTTTGTTTTATATGAAGAAACAAATAATATATTGGCCTTTTCAATAAGGGAGGGTAGATGTTGAAATAGAATAAAATACGCTGTGTGTTTTCTTAAAGGCTCTTACCAATATTATATCTTTGAAACGCCCGCCTCAGCTTTTAACGGTGGCACGGCAACAAGAGGTACAATTTTATAAGACTTTTCCGCATAGATATCATTGAATTTGAGCAATGGCATCTATTTTGTTCACCTTAAGGGCATCGATCAATTAACGTGTATTTGCATAAGGACCAGCGACTTCAGTCCAGCGGGGTCAAATCGCATAATCTTAGTGGAGTCACCTCTAAAAGAGATAACCTTACTTTCAAATCGTTTATGCAGAATAACAATCGTTGCATCCGCTGTGTGGCACGTAGTTCTGTTTTGCTTGAAGAACATGTCTTCTAGGTTCATATGGTTCAATTTGGGTCCCAACAATTTGCTAATAATAATTGTTCTACATGGTGATTTGTATAAGGTGCATCAAAAAGCTAAGACGAGTAGGTTGGGTTGAGACAAGAAAAAGATCGTATGGGAGGGGCGTCCATTCCCCTCCATTTAGCCGGTGGGGGTAGTTTTCTAAAACTATCATTTTAATTTTAAAAAAAAATTATTAAAAAACTAGCTTTTGCCCGCTACTTCGTACGCATGGATTTTAGAAAAAAGTAGGTATCTCAGTATATTTTTGGTTTTGCACAACCAACCGGTTCAAAATGGGGGGTATGCGTGGTATGAAAGCTATATACTTTACCAGCTCTACAGCCGTAAGATTTTTGGCTTCTGTATAATATTATTTCGAAGTATCATAACGTTTTAAATTGCTAAGTTGGAGATTTAAGTTCTGAAGCAATATACCTAATTGGAATGCCCACTTTCAAAACGATGCTACTCGCGTCGATAATGCTATTTATGGCAGCTCCGCTTAATCAGTTTTGGGTGTAAGCATTGCTCATTCACCGTTCTTTATGTTTACATTATTTTTCGATTTCTGCTTTCGCTGAATGAGACATTGTCTATATGGTGGTGAATAGCGCCATCTTTGATTCTTTTGATGTAATTTCTATTCAGAAAGAGCAACTTATTTCTATTCATGTATATGTAGGTAAGTGTGGCGCTATTTTTATTATTTCCAGAGCCATTATGTAAGTGAGACGCTAACTTCCTTAAAATCTTTTAATTTTGTCTTAAGTTAATTGAATAACGTACGATTGCAGAAATATTGAAAAAACAACCAGAATTAGATATTTTTCAGGGATAAAATATAGCCTATATTTTAAGTTGGCGTACTACCAATAAATCTGCGAAAACCGCATTCAATTCCATGCAGTAGTTTTTGCGTGATGCGCGTACAAACATACAGACAGACAGACAGACAGACAGACAGACAGACAAAAATTCTAAAAACGGTTGTTTTGGCTTCTGTGGGTCTAATAGAGACTCCCCATATTAGTTTTGCATCTATATCTTCAATGTACAGACATCGACCCGTTACAATTTTATTATATGTATAGATAACAATAACTCCGTCAGTTTTCTAAAAACATTACTTAAATTGAAAAAAAAAACTATTAAAAAATATTGGTAATTCCTACAATGTCCAAAATTGTTATACTTTTTTGTATAGCCAGAAATCTCATCTTTAGTTGTGTTTTTATATAAAGTCATTTTAGTAAACCGTTCTTGAAAAATTAACTTTCGAACTCAAAATGTTTGAACAAAATAAATTAAAAATGAATTTTTAAACACATTTTCATCAAAATTTTACATAATTAAAAACATTTTTTGCTATCGAAATTCAATGCTCTCATTTTAGTTTTTAAAATTTACGTACAATTTTGAAAATTATTTATTTTTAATTTTTTTTTTTTCAAAATTTTTAGTCTGAAAGTTAATTTTTCAAAAACGGTTTACTAAAATGACTTTATTTAAAAACACAACTAAAGATGAGATTTCTGGTTATACAAAAAATTATAACAGTTGGGCATTGCAGGAATTACCGTTGTTTTTTAATAGTTTTTTTTTTCAAATTTTAGTCATGTTTTTAGAAAATTGATCGGCTAGACGTATGGGAAAAGACCCCCACCTATACGATTATTTTCTTGTCTCAACTCAATCTACTCGCTGTAACTTTTTGATGCACTTTACACAAATCATCCGGATTTTCAAAAAAGCACGGACCAATGCTGCTGGAGCAATTTATACACCAAACGGTAACTTTTTGAACAATTTTGCATTCATTAAAAAATGCGCCTCAAATTGGACCAAAATTGGGGTCCTCTTCCAAAGTCAATAATTTTGTTACTTTGCTTGGTGATTTGGCATCAGTAATTAAATAAACACTAACTGATTTGACAGATGTCACCAAAATAGTATGGCCGCCACAGGCAGCCAAAATCTACTTGCAACAACTGGAAAACAAACCCTTTATGTTCCACAGTTTACAAGATTCGTTTGATTATTGTTGTCTTCGTGCTACCGAGATTGTACTAAGTGCCCATAAGAAAGTGGATTCCGTATCCATTTTGGTTGAGAACTGATTCCACTTCACTTAAGTGGATATTAAGTACCCTTTTAGTAGGAACTGTGTTATGTTATATCTAATATGGACTTAGTACCCGGAGACTTATTTCCCTACACTCATTTGGAGCTCTTTGTTTTGATCGAAAGTCTGAAATATACTTATTACAGCAAATTTACCTTACTGTATATTTAACTTCACAACCATTGATATAAGCAATGTCAGTGTAGGTATATGGTAATTGACTCTGTTAATTTAAACTCTTCAAAAATGAATATCTCAAAAACTGCACAAGTTTGAGGTTTTTTCTCCAAAATTACTTTGATTAACATAAAAAATCAATCTAATGATGTGTATTTGATGCTAATTGGTGTTCGGATTCACTTTTTCTGAATGACTGCACATTAAAGTACTTATTTCGCTTTAAAATTTCAAAAAATTCCATGTGCAGAAAATAAAATGAAAATATGTACATTCATCATGCAGTAATTACTAAGTCACTCAAATATTCAAATTTAAATGCTAATACCAAGTTTAAATGACAATTAAACATAAATTATGCGTTTTAAACAGTTTAAGTGATGTATTTTTAAACTACAAATTAACTGATGACTTGCTTTAAAAACTGTCAAAAACAGAAAACATTTAAATGGAGATATCATGTATTCTTATTTTCCTTTCTAAAACCTTTTTTTAATCCTTTTTTAAAGTCTATTATTATTTGTCAAAATAAAATCATCGATTACATAATCTTTTCATAAAAAAAAATTGGAGGTAACTATAACAAAGATGAATTAAACTTATAAGAAATGCGATGTTAAGGGCCTCCAATCACCATAGTCAGTATAGATCACATTAATATATAAGACCCAAGAACAATACACGCAACCTTGTAGAACTATTGCCAACCTATACGCACACGAACTTCAAGATAAATGAACTTCAAAGTGTTTATCGGAACAACACGTGCCCACTTAACTAAAAGAAAAGAAATTAATTGGAATGGAACCAAGTCAACGCCACCGCCACCGCCAACGCCACCCGTCGTGTTAAGAGGTAACATTTGTTTGTCCATCTTACATCTACGAATTTTAATATTTAATATTTCTGTTAGATAAACACCCCATAAAAAAAAAAAAAAAAAAACCAATCTAATGAACCAAAATAAAAAGCAACCTAAACCGGGGGCGCTTACATAAATATTCATATCTTACCAAAAGCCATAATTCCTGTGGCCGGTATAACATCAACGTTCGCAAATCTCCACGAATCTGCTGTATCCGTTCTGTAAAATAGAAGAAAGAAAGAGTAAGAAGGGTAAAGCAAGAGAGAGAGAGATAGAAAAAACCAACATTTATAATATTAGAATTTCATAAACCTATTGAAATACCGTTAGTAACCCCAAATTGCAATCATAATAAGCTCTTCACTGTGCCGCAAAGACCACCCTTGTAATATATTTGAATAATATTTAAATTGAGCTGATACATTTTAAGCACCCTGCTCACAGCATGTGGTGTTTAGCTTCTATTCCAAGGTGGCCGATACCAGCTGACTGTAAAATAAACAACACCTCCAAGACCGTGCCACAAAAGCTGGGCTGTCAGGTAGGTACTTAACACCCCCACGTGCAACAGATACAACCCCTTAACCCACACACATACTCGTACACTCAAGCCCAAACGAACCCTTGTGATGAACGACTGTGTTTATTAACAAAAAGTTAAGCGCTCCTTGAATGTAAATACATTTTTCAAGGATGGAATCTAGCATCCCCATTCCGTGTGCCATGCTCCCCCGATCATAGAGAATTGTACTACAAGACCTATGAAGCTTGGCGTAAAAGGTGTATATGTATACCTTTACTCATACCCAACCAGCTTTGCCGCTTTGTGTAGAAATTGCAACCCGTTGCGTCTGACGCTGCTGCTAAAATGCTCAAGTGGTTGGTAGGTAGGTACATTGCGACCAAAAGGATATTTTTTTTTTGTTCCTTGCAATCGCAACAAAATTAACTTTCATGCAAATTGTTTGCATTGTTGCAATTTACGAAAAGCATACAGGTGACAGGAGCAAGAGAGCTGGAGTGTGTTTTATAAATTGGAATATTATGCAGACATAAGTACATAATGCGGCTTTATGAGTGAATGGGCAATTTGTGTTTCTTCCTCGTTTAAACAACAACAATACAAAATTGTACACCAATAAACACAGGTTATGAATGACCAAAAGCCAGAAATCGCACTTCTGGTTTGTTCAAGCTGGATTCCCGCCACACCGCCATCGCCATGCCAATGCAATGGCACACTTTTTCCACTTACTTAGCGACTGTGTTTAACTTTGAAGTATCATTCTGTGAAGTTTGCTGCAAATGCAAACATTTTTCGCAGCACATTTAAGTGACATTTTTATAGATACAGCTACGATTTTTGTATCGCTCAGGTTTTGATGTCACGTGTGACGTCTAACGTGTCACACTTGATTTAGCAAATCTAATAGGCAAGCTTTTTCTATTTACTATATTAATTTTTTCTAACAAAGTATAAACAACTGCGAACACTGCATTCTGCGTATTAAGTCTAAAAACAGTTTTTCTTAAATCTAAAACTGAGTGTAAATTTTATGGAGGAAGTGTACAACCATATGTGGAGTGAAAACTTATAAATATGTGCTAGGTGGTGTTGAAAATGCAATGCTCCGCAAATAAGACTAATCGGGTTCATAGTGCATTTAGTCATTTCACCAAGTTTGTTATGGAAAAATTGCAATACTGGCAGTCTTCAGTTTTACAGAGTGTCAACGTCACACAAATGAAAAGTCAAACTAAAAATATATTTGCTAACGATTTTGACATTTACGGGAAAAAACTGTAAAAACGTTGAAAGAACCTTTTCAAGGCTGAAAAGATCCTTTTCAACAATGCAAAAACCTTTTCGAGAATAATAAAGGATTAAGACATTGTTGCTTTTTATATTGTGATATCTGTTAATTAAATATTTGTGCTCCAGAAACTTACGAGTGAATACAAAAACTGGACATCGAAATCCAACCCTTAAAAAATTTCAAACAAAAGTGTCTCTGTATCCGAAAAGAAAAGACCAACATTAAAAACATCAAAGAACAATAATGTCCATCACCATAAAGAAAAGGGTCACCATTTTAAACCTCATTTCAACAAAATTTTATGCTTCCGAATTGGATCGCATTTGAAAACAAAAGGTCTTCTAAACATACAATTTCAAACAGGTCATTAATATTAGTAAAAGAGTTAAAAAAAAAATCATTTTTAAAAGGTGAACCTCAGTTTTTCCTCTGGGAATAGGGAGGTATGTACTGTACGTATCCAAAAAAATCATAACAACCAACAATATTTGTTGAACCGTAAATATTTATTTCTATCCTGCACACTTTTAGGAGAATAAGGATATTTTTTTTTTGTTTTGACTCAACCACTTGCTTTGAATCAACATCTCGGTCTGTTTTTGTCTATTTAATATGCGGTTTTTGAAATAATAATAAAAGGAATTTTTGGACGACATATAAACAGAAACAATAAATTATTTTCATGGAAACAAAAATTGATTAAACATTCAAAGAATATTGAGGTGGAAAATTTTTATGAAAAATGAACGTTCCGTTCTCAAGGAAATTTGTTTCAGTATGAAAGAACATTGTTCTATAATTACTCTCTTAATCAGTTTATGTACTTCCATCTTCCATAATATAAGGAAATGAGGAATTTCTGCAACTTTCTTGTGGGTTGGTCATGAGCATATCTGAGGATGCTGGAAGATCCAAACAATTATCGGGGAATATCATTTCTGAATACGGTAATGAAATTATTCTCTATTCTACAGTTGACAACATTTTTTCACTAACATGCATCGCTAGATCATACTTGGATAAGGGAAGGAAATTATATGCTTTTTTCATTGATTTTAAAGCGGCATTCGATTCAATCAACAGGGATGCACTGTTCTACAAACTTAGTTGCCTAGGAATATCCACCAAAATGCTAAATACAATAAAATGCCTCTACAAAAATAACATGACGGCGGTATGGGACGGTTATGAAGGGTCAACTTGGTTTCCAACGACATCTGGGGTCAGGCAAGGCTGCCTACTAAGTCCGCTTCTGTTTTCCCTCTTTCTAGATGATCTGATCTCAGTTCTACCAGGTGGAATCAATCTCGCTGGCGTCAACGTTAAAGCGTTGATGTATGCTGACGATATCGTCATGTTAGCAGAATCTCCACAAATGATGCAAACAATGATCAACAAACTTCAAGCATACTGTCGTCTTTGGAGCCTCACAGTGAATACCAATAAATCAAAAGTCATGATCTTCCGAAATGGAACAGGCGTGTATGCAAGAAATGAAAAGTGGACATGGGAAAATGTGGGCCTGGAGGTGGTAAAAGAGTACAAATACCTTGGAGTTATCATAACACCGCACAGCTGTCGTTTAAAAAACACTTGAACGCTAAATTGATCGAATCAAAAAAAGCCATCAATTGCAATTGGAAGGGAGTCCTCGGTAAAAAATATGTAGCTCTGAGTGCCAAATATAAGCTTTTTGAAGCAATAATGAGGTCGATAATGTGCTATGCTTGCCAAGTCTGGGGGGTTCTCCAATATGAAGAGGTAGAAAAACTGTTAAGGTACTTTATTAAAAAAATGTTTTGGCTCCCGGAAAACACCCCTACCTATATGCTGCACCTGGAGACTGGAGTCTCACCATTGTATACATTTTCACTTAAGACGCACCTCAATTATGTTTTAAAAGTCACTGAGCTCCCAACTCACCGTCTGCCTGGGACTATTGCTAGGCATCTTCTCAACCAAAAATCTCAATTCTTTGCGGAGTGGTCGCGTCTGGAGCGGACACACAATGTACAGCTGCTAGAAAATGGGACGGAGACTTGGAAAGATAGCTTTGGGGTGCTGCTTGCAAGAATTGAACAGGACAATTTCTCTAAATTCACTGAAATGGCAAAGCGGAGCGAAATCCGAAGCATGTACAAATGCCTGCTGCACAATCTTGGCTCCAACAATTATTTTGATGATTGCTATACCTTAGAGACAATTTCTACTATTTTCAAGACGAGAGGAGAGTTACTACACCTTAACTATAGACCATATTGTGCGGAGGAAAACACGGAGTGTACCTTATGTAACTACCGAGTGAGGGAAAATGTGTTTCACTTCCTAGGAGTGTGCCCTATTTTGGCTGAAATCAGAAGACAACACTGGGGAAGAAGCGCCTTATCTCTAAAAGAATCCAAGGAAATCCTTAATGGGCAGGAGTGGAACGTTTTGAGCAGTTACGTCAAAACAGCGCTTAGGTACAGATACCAAATCCTAAATGAAGCTTTTTAAACTTTCCTTGTCTTGGGTTCAATCTTTCAAATCTCTACCCTGTGCTTCTGTTCAAATTTAAATCTAGTGTTTTTCTTATTTAGTATTTATTAATTCAACTAAACCAAAACCTTAAAATGTTAACAATCTACATATGAAAATTAATTATTATTTGTTTAGATGTTACTCTTTTTTCTGGCTGACGGCAAAAGCCATGCCATACTTGTGAAATTATTTAATTATTAATTTTGTTAAATAAAGTCACTATTACTACTATTACTACTGAGGAAAATGCCCAAAGTACTCCATAATAACATTCCTTGAAAATATCCTGGAAAGAAGAGTGATGTTTCCAAAACTAAGGATGTTTCGGAAGAATATGTGTATGTGTATAGCGAGCTAGTCCAAAAATGACCTAAAACTTGTGCATCCTGCTCTAAACTATTTCAGACATTTATTTTATTTTAACAGACCTTTTAAAGGCAAAAAGTTAAATTATTCTAGAGCTCTATAAAAAATACAAAGGCAACCTGTGCTGTGATGACGACACCAGTCGCCACCTAAGGTAAATATGAATAGACGATTGGTAGGAATACTCTTCCCACATCTGATATTGGACATAGCGTTTTAGGGGCCAGTCATGATACAACTAAACAAGGTAGCGCTGTTCCGTTTTTCACGAGCGTCCGTGACGTAGAGCCACGTAGTGCCACAGAACAAAACAAAAACAAAAATGCAAAGGCGAATGTGTCTGTGACGTAAAAATGACGTAAACGAATCAAAAATGGAAACGGGATAGCGGCGGCGCTATCTGATTAAGTTGTATCATAATGAAAAAAAATAAACCGAAAAAGTTGGAACAGAATGAAAACTGGATTTTTTCGTGATAAGCGTTTATGTATCGATCAGAAAAAAGATGTAAAAAAAAATATATGTTTGACATTTCAAAACAAGCGTTTATTTGCACTTAGTAGTGTGTTTATTTTCAACATTGTCGTGTAACGAAAGTTTCGATAAAGATGTCAAACAAGCTGCATTTCGTGGAGCAACGAAGTTGCATTAGTGAGTGTGCCAGAAAAAAGATTTAAGGTGCTTTTATGGCGCAAAGCAGTTCACACAAATTATTGTCACACTGCGTTGCATCCGATTGGTGGCACGGTGCGTGCGAATAAACCACCTAGCACCATATTTTCTAATTGAATTGCAAACGAAAAATGTTTTGACAGCTAATCTGCCAGAGGAGCATGAAAATTAGAACGAAACCAACTATTTTTTCCATTTTGATAGAAATGACTATCAGCTGGTACGAAGAATAAAATTCCACCAGAAAAATTGAAATTTTTTATTAGAAAAAAAAATTCTCTGAGTTAGTTGCCATCGTTCAGTGCAGCATTTGTGTTTTGAATCTAACCAAGTCAACGGCCTTGGCACTGATAAAGCATCGTTGCACGTCATGATACGACTAAATAAGACAGCGCTTTTTAATTCTCATTTTTGTTTTGTTCTGCGCATCTACGTCACGGACACACATGAAATTTTCTCCTTCTCGTTATCGCCTTCCCTAATTTTCGTTTCGTTCTACGCTCTATACGCGTGTTTATTGTGCGCTCTACGTACGGACACAATTGCATTTATAATCTATAGTACTCCCAATAAGAGGAACGTTTTGTGCGCCATCTATGGACTAAGTTCACAAATACTTGATTTGTGAGTTAGGAGTGGTTTATGTCTAGACTGCAATGATAAGCAAGCAAAAACAACAATAGAAGACATTTGATGTAAAGTAGATAAGACATCTAGCACCGCCATTGACGAAGTTCAGAACTAAAAAGCCATGTTCCATGAAATTACTATAAAAATGTAAATACAATGACGGACACTCAATGGAGTTTGACGTTTTGTATTGTATCATGCGCAGTGCCATATCTTGAATATTTTTATCACTAACAACTGCGTGCTGTTAGCATATGTTTAGTGGTCTTCTCTCTTCTGTTCTGTCTGTCTCTCTCTCTCTGTCGTGCCTCAGTTGCCAGTGCTTGTAAGTGTGTCTACTTCGTTGATTAATCAACCACTTTTTCGCACATCTTCGAAAAAATACGTACCAATGACACCAATTCACCATAGAGCAGAGAGCACACCAAACAGTCACTTTATCTGATTGCAATAGCACCTCGTGTGGGTTTTTTACCCCAATGTGCGGTAATAGTGTTTGTTTACATACCCTTAGAGTGAGAAATGTTCTTTATCACTGAAGAAAAATCAGTGTTTATTGTCTGTTACACCCACTTTTGTAGTATGTTTTAATAATTTTAACGCGTTTTGCAGCAATCCATTGTCAATGGCAAATATTTAACTAATATTATGACACTTTATATGACAGATGAGTGACAAGTGTCAAATGCCAGCGCTACCAATTTGAAATTATGAAATGAATGACCCTGTGTAAAAAAAAACACACGGAAAAAAAATCAACATACTCTTAAATAAAACTTAAAACAATATCAACCACAATGCATCTATAAAAATGTCATTAACTGTAATTCCCGACCCATAAAGCGCAATGCCATTTTGTTTTCATAGCAAATTTAAACCTGATGAATAAATGATAAAGATTGCGCAGACATCATTCTCTAGAAAAGCATTTCCGCGACAATATTTTTTATTTAATGAATACCAAGAGTCAAGGACTCCATTGCACACTATACGCACTCTTTATATGTTTCATATAGTATGTATTTAAAAGGACTCCTTAAGTGCTATATTATATAATTTAATATTGTTTACTTACACTTTATAGTCACCTGACATTAGTTTTATGATTACAGCCAACAATATAAAAACCACACATGCCAGACTGATAAAACTCGCCCGAGCTAACCGTGAAACGTTCCTGTACAGGCAAAGTGGTACAACGACACCAACTGTGACAAAAAATACAACTCCAAGCCGGACGGCTCCCATTGATGAACCCCAGGAAGGAAAGACACGTACAAGGACTTTTGATAGGGTATCTCCAACAACCACGTTGTATGATATCATAGCTGGAAACAAAAAAATTTACAATATTTTGTATGTTTTTGTATTGATTTATATTTTTTAAGTGGCTATAAAAATTCAAGAATAAACAATTCAAAGGTCAAATGGACTATACAAGTTCATTCTGATGTCCTAAATCAAACTCTGTTATGAAATGTTAAACCATGTCCTTGCCCAACAAAAAAAAAAAAATTATAATATCAAAATAAAACAAAAAATGAAAAAAAAAAATTTTCGAATTATTACCGTTTATAACTGCCTTAAATTAATCCTGTAAAAAAAGGAAGTTCATATGAGGCTAATGGCTTTCGTACCTAGAAGGTATTTTTAATGGAGCAGGAAGTTATGGAAACTACAAAAGTTTGTTTTTTATACCTCATGTTTCCACATGTTTTGAGAGTTTTGTTTTTTGTTTTCGTTTAATAAATAATTGATGATAACCTTTTCCGGATAAATTATTCATCTTAATTATTATCCAAACAGCCATTTGTAACGCAGTATATGGACGGACATTTCTATAGCGAAGTCAAGGATTATAGAAAATATTTTGATATTTAATTTTATATGTAGATTCCATTGGGAATTATTGTTGTCTTCAAGAAATTCTTAAGAATTTGCGTTGCATTAATATATCATGGAGTTTGCACAAAATGTTTAGCTTAATGTAAACAGAGCATGATTTATCTTTTATGTAAATAAAAAAAAAAACTCAATTCATGTATATTTAACCTTTTCGAATCGATTAGCTATTCAGACCGCACATATCTGCCGGGATGTTTTTTTCCTTGAATTTGGGTAAGCAAAAGAAAAGGCTATGTATGGATAAGTGGTTTTCTCACAAACTGACACCATGTAGAACTTTGTTAACTTTCATCCTCGTACCGTCGTCGTTGTAATGCTATGTTAAATTGATATTTCCAGACTTCGATAAAAGGATTTGAAAGTCCTTGTTCCTGCTCCTAAGCTTCTTTGGATTTTTGGCATTTTGATGACTGACTTTTATTCATTTCGTATCTGTTCAAATCTTGAACTTGGACTTTCAAGTTAGGGTTGCTTGTTGGTGAGTGAAGTACATATATGTTTTTGCTCCTCCTTGCTCAAAACCACTTAGAGGAAGGACGAGCATACCTATGGGGCTTTAAGTTGGAACAGACCACTTCCGGAAGACGTTGAATCCCAACACACACAAAAGGGTATTCTAATTTTTTGTTGAGTTTAATATCTTTAAACTGTTTCCGGCTCAAAAACAGAGTGCGTTTATGAGGTTTATGGATTAAGTACTGCGAAAGGATAGTAAATGATGTTGAAAGTTTTGGAAACTAAATGAGAGACCTATACGATATATCTTTGCGTGTTTTCAGAATTATGTTTTATGTTTTCATTAAACATGTAATTCATTCAACCTTACCTTTTTTGGGTATATTTTTCACCTTAATTTTTATCCAAACACCAACCTGAGCCTCCAAAAAGAATTAAGGGATTATGTTAATAGCTAACATATTTTTAACGAGATTATATTTTACAAAAGTTTTACAACGTATGTCACATTAATAAAACAACATGTAAATGAGGGTGGTGTAGTTTATATCAATCAACTTACGTTGGAAGTGAAAAACATGAAATATTTATCATTTTAAATATAGAATATGTCTTTGGGTAGCCCTATCTCAAATTTAAAAAAGTGTTTCGCTCATCAGACATTTTCTTTTTTTGGTATAAAACTGTTAACACCAAATGAATATGAGATATAAAGGACGTTCCGCTGGTGAAGTTTCTAAAGCCAGTAAGTATTTCGAAATATTACATCCATATATCTGAAAATATAGAGTCCGATTGCAGATAATATGGGTGCAACATTTCGAATAACTCGCGTTAGAAACTTCACCAACGAAACCATCGATTTAGAAAAGTTAAGTGGACGACACACTATAGAACTATGTGTAAAGTTTTCGAAATCATCTAAGTCCTTTCAAGTACAATAGAACAAGAAAAAGAAAACTCACTAGGTTTCTAGACGCTTAAATCATAAGAAAAGCAAGTTGGTTCCATTGTACATACACTCTCATCACCACCCGGTTAATTTTACATCGGAAGCGGTAGTGTCAGTTTTTGAAAACCGTGTTCTCAGAATTTGTGAGGCTGAACATACCTTTAGGAGGGGTTGAAGCATTAGATATGGCACTTAAGAACAATTTATATATGTATACAGTCACAAACAAAAATCTGGCAATTCAAACTTAATCTACTACAAAATTCCTAACTACCATAACTTCGTTTTTCTGATTTCAGATGGCATTGGACAAATTTTGGAATAGTTTGATGTAAAAACTGTCTTCAAGCCACCATCCAAAGTTCCTTAACTTCAAAGACCGCACCAAAAGACAAATATCCACTCCAAAATTCGGGTGTGTACGTGGTTCCTTGGTTGCAGTTGTTTATCATCATATATTAGAGAAACAAAGAGAAGTATCGAAGCCAGATTGAATGAACACATAAAAGTTGCCCAAAACAATGACGTCACAATATGTGCAATAATAATTGTAAGCCAGATTACAACGAATATCATTTTATACGTTTTGATCGAGCTCCTTCCATCTTACTTGAATGGTTTTACATTTAAAGTTCTGTTAGAGAAGCAATAGAAATAGAGAATCACAAAAACTTCATCAGCTATTGAAGTTTTAAATTATCAAGAACAATCAATACCCGACTTTGTACGATTTGCTTGAATACAAAAATATTTAGGCCCAACGCAACAACCATATCCTGGGTGATAGATACAAATCGAAGAGCAGAAACAACAATGCAAGTACTAGAGCAAGTTTAAGCAGCAAGCACTAAAACATCTTTCAAACTATCCCGTAACAACGAAGGGAGAAACTTCTTCGAAACATCGATGGGAAAAAAGGAGTACCTAAATAGTTCCAAACAAAAAAGCGGTGAGTTCCAAAAAAAAAAACTATCTTTTTTTCATATATAGTAAAATGAGTTCCTGCTACCCTCATCGTTAGACCCTAAGATTTATTTTTTGTAATTTTAAATGTCAGCTTTAGAGGATATTAAAGTCTTTTGAATTTAAGTGCAACTCAGAGAATCAACATTGCACAACGCACTCTTCTTAAGCTCCCTCCAGTAATAAGGCCTTTATGATAGTCGTTCCCAGCTCTCTGACACGCAGCCGTGTGTGCACAGTCTTTGTGCATCAAAATCACGAATCAGAAGAACTTTGACGTCAATCTTGTGAGATATTTTTTTTATTTTAGGCAAGCTCAGGGGGCCAGTATCTACAGATCCTTAGTATTATTCTTAGCACAATTCTTCATACAAATCCAATTCTACAATTTACAAATATGTATTATATTATTTTCAATATATAAAACCTTAATCTACTTTGACTCTGAGATAGCAGGATCTACTAAATTCTCGGCTGAGATAGCAGCGGACACTAATTTTAAAACCTGGAAGCCAACGTCAACTCTGGGTTCTAAAGCTTATCAAAATATTGGAGTTCGGCAGTGCACACTAGATTAGTTCACGGTCACGGGCGGTAAACGACTCGATTTGCATTGAATCAAACTGGCTGTCTTATGCATATTTTGGATGTACGATAGTGGTAATTATAAAACAAACAACAAAAATGTAATGGAAATTCCATTTCATGCAATCGCAAATAATTGTTGCTGAAATTGGTTGTTGTATGTATTACTTGACTATTGTGTAGACTGGTTTGACTGGGCATAATATGCTACCGTGCGTCGGTGAGGAGCGAAATGCTCTGTGGTGATAATTTATTGCTTGTGTACAATCTACAATATAATAATTGTGTAACAGTGAGAATAGCTATATACCATTAAATACGGTCGGAGAGGAGTAAAATCCTCAATAAATGTGCGGTGGTCGGACGGAATTGCTTATTTTGCAATTATATAATGCTGCGGTAGGGGCGTTTCATAACAATCTTTAAATCCAGTTTATGGGAACTCACGCCGGATAATTTCAAGGTGTTAAGGAATGCTATAGGCTAGATTGTACTGCCGTCAATGCCTATTGATGAATATATTTTATTGATTCGCCGTAAAACCATTCAAATATCATTTTTTGACGGTAATTAATTGAATCATTTTTTTTTTGCTATATATCACTGCTCTATTGCATAACCACTCTTCATTACTTACCAGCTTAGGTGGATAGGTAAGGTATCTAATTCCAAATCATTGAAAAGTTTGACACTTATGTTACCCGTAAGATGGAGCTTTTCTATTTTACCAACGGTAAAACTCAATTATTATCTCATCCACCGGCAGTTTTTGCTTAAAAACGCCTCAAAAACTTGTTCACACAAACATTTTGCCCTTGTAAACTAATTTTTTTGTATTAATATCGTGTTTATTAAAGTGATGAAAACAGCAATAATTACAAAATTTACTTGTGCTTAAAAAAATATTAAGTCATGCATTTTTCTTGAAGGGTATCCCTTTCGCCCATACAGTGCACTATGCAGCATCTCCGAACCAAATTACATTAAAATCCGTCCGTCAAGTAGTTAAAACATGATAAAGAAACGAACATACAAAACTATTAAATTTAAAATATTAGTTGATAGTAGAAGTTCGTATAACATAAATGATTATTTTTTTATAATGATTACATAATACAATTTTGGCAAAAATGTGTTTTTAGAATTCCAAGAGAAGCGAGTGAATTTAAAAATCCAAAATTGAATTTAATCCCCACGAAGACATCACATACAAAACATCTTAATTGAACGCATTTCCATCTGATAAACACACACATATTTCAACCGTATAATTATATCTTATCTTTACCGACCAACAACGACCCAGTAGGAAATTTGTTCCTCAATGAAAGAGTCCTTGGTGATATCATTAATGCCACTTTCATTTATGAGAAGGAGTTCAGTGATTTCACACATGAATAGTCATGCAACCGCTCAGCGGTTCGCCATTTAAGATTCATCTTCTGCTTTGCTCGCCAAAACAGGTAGAGAAAACACAAAACACATCAATATCTTATTTTGGCACCTAAACCTCTAAGGAATTCAATTATGAAAGCAATACATTTTTCCTGCACCTTTTCATCGGTTTTGGAATTCTTTTTCTAGTCTATTACTCACAAAACAACCCTTATCTTTACTTTGGCAAAACAGTGCTGATATCGCTTATGAAAAGGAATGTATCTTTTCATGCACTCTGTTCGCTTGGCAAAATATTCTACCTGAGATGAGAGCAAAGAGACTCTAAATTGAAATTCTTTTGGATTACTTTTTTCTGCCTGTTGCATAGATTTTGACCTCCGAGTAAAAATGTTCTGATGCAAAAGTAGATTAACCCTTTTTTTGTCTTTCCCTCGACCGGTCGGTGCCGTTAACTAGGTCCTTTTTTGTCGGGAGTCATTTCTTTTGTTCTAGAAGATTTAGTTTTGATTTGGTCATTAACTACAGCAGTCGCGTCTGAAAGTATTTCAGTTTTTACAAATTGTTCATAAAGTGTAAATACATAATTTAAACAAACATTAGACCAATCAAAAGATGAACAAGGAGAACAATTCACCAACGGTAATTTTAATAAATTGTTTTACATGACTTGGAAGTTCATTACAGTGTTTCTTTATTCTTTAGCTCTCTTATGAACGCCAAGATGACACGCATTAAGTGATCAGCTCTTCTCCGAACAGCAGCAAGCGTTTTTTTTTTTCTTTGGCATTGTTTTAAATAAATAAATAAAAATAAACAAACCAACAAAAACTATTTTTTTATGATTTTATTCATTTTTTTTCTTTTAAGAAACTAGGTATTCCGTAGTTTTACTGCTTTTCATAACTGAAAAAACAAGTTCTATATAAGCAGACATTTCAGCAGTGAAAAATTCATATTTTCAATGGTTCTTTCACTGAGGAAGTTCACTAAAAAATTATGCATTTTTCATGAATTAATATTCTGTGATGAAAGCATCACATCCCAAGAACCAATTTTTCACCCAAAAAAAGAACTCATGAATTCGAAGATTCCATGGGTGCAGTGATTTCATCGCAAAAAGTTCATCGAGAATGGGTGCAGGTACTTACCTCCAATGACAAGCCCATGTTAAATTCATCATATGATTCAGTAGAAAAATCATTGATGATACTTCTTTTCCTCGAGGAAAAAGCAGCTTCTTCAGTAGTGAATATTTGGAAATTTCCTACTGGGGAGCAACAACATACGAGTACGTATGCATTGTCATTCACCAGTATAATCTTGTGGTTGGAATTCTAATTGCATACATCCTGCAGCAAAAGCGCCCCATAATGGTTTCAGTTATAGATACGAGACGAGTATCTTATTTCCCACTGATTAATCTATTACACAAAACAAATAAAACAATAAATCACTTCAACCCACCGCAGATATCATAATGCACACACAGATACTATTACAAAAAAAATACATAAATAACGGTGTATCGAAAAATCAATATCCTGGCCGAATGATGGGTTACATTTTTCACCTCGAATTTGAATAAATCACACAAATGCCTGCGCCCATTCACAACACCATTATACAATCTGAACTTTGTAGATGCCCCAGAGGAAGCCTTCCTCACACTGCTTAGTCTAGTGGCTCGGCTGGTGGAAGGTAGATTACGCCATGGTACCAGTGCCAGACAAGTCATTTTGATTTTGCGCTGCGCCACAACGCGCCCGCCGCACCACGCCGCGCCGTCAAAAGATAACTCGTGTGTGGAACCAAATTAACCCTGACACATAGGGTAAAAATACACGAATACAATCATCAAATGGAATGAATTGCAACATTCTCAAAGCAATTTGCATTCATCCATCACAACGCGCCTGAATGATGAAGGGTTGTAGCATGGGAGTTTACTGCGGGCGTACTAGATATTTGAAAGAAAAACCATTGGATAGGAACGTTTCGAGTTACGACCCATTGCATCCCATATCCATACTTAAAGATTGGGCGGCAGTAACTTTTGTAAAGGACAGACATTATGAAAGTTTAACTGTTCGTGACATTTCCTTTCACAGACACATAGGTAAGCACAGAGTGCATGCCGATGCCGATGCCGCATGCGAAAGGTATTGTCTTTCATAGTTTTCTTCACCCGTTCATCATATTATAGTACCTCTACCTATCCTTCGAGCTTCAGGAGTGGGATTTGTATTTTGCAGCAACGTGAAGGATAAAATCAAAAACTGCCAGCTAAAAATAACTTTTGAGCGCCTCCTAAATTGCACTTTTATATTCATACAACACGACAGCAGTGACTTGCGTTGGGCGCCATCCATTGCGAACTGTGAATGTAAATCAGTAACTTTTACCGATTTTTTTTTTTTTTTTTCAAAACCTGAAAGAACTGTAAAAAACTTTTAAAGTGGAAATCGTTTACACTGGGATGACGTAAACTTCATGACGGATTCAAGGATAGAGTAGGTGGGTTGGTGGGTGGTGGGTATAGTGAAGAGAACCTGCATGGATTTTTAATGGTAACTTTAGAACATGGAAGTATGAATCTGCTAAAAGCACAAAAATTGTGTAATCATTTTAAAGGGCATCGTCGTGATAGGTTTTTGATTACGGATAAACAATCCAGCAAGGTTATTGCTATTTCCAGCTGGGTTTCACGGTGAAAGGATTTCTATATGCAAATGCAAGTATCATTTAATCAATGCAGATTTCTGCCAAAGGCACCAAAAACTCACTAACGAACCATATTTGGGCCATTGGATCTGTGAGTAGATATTGGAAAGTTATTTTGCATAGAATTTTGAAATGGTAAATATTGTGATGATGTCCTTTGATGGACGAATTTGTGAGATATGATTGATTGGCTTGTACATTTATGAGAGACAGTCTGCTTCAAAATAAAACTAACGACTGGTTGGGTCTTTAATTTAAACCCATTGCCTAGAGATTTTATTGATAAAATTTTAATACTCAACAATTTTTCTTCACAAACATTTTATCTAAGAGCAAGTGATATTTAAAAAAAATGTCTCTTCGTAGAAATATTTTAAGCGTTTTGGAATTTTTTTTGTAAGTCTATTCAAACCCTTTTCAAAATGTTCCAGCGATCGAAAAATGTTTTCCAATATTTATTATCACGAGAAAACAGGTTTCCATTAAATAAAACCTCAAATACAGGTCTTTAATCATTTTATTTATATGGTTTTATCGAAGAGGAGGCCGCTGTCCACAGGGAAAGACTGCACATTCCATTTGAAATGTTGGATAAGAATAAACTTAATCTACTCAAACGAGTTTCCTGTATATCTATCCAAAGATACAACTGGTTTTCCAAACGTATTCTTCATTATGAACCTTTCCCATTATTCGATATATAAGAGTTCGATATGCACGTAAGTTGAGAAAGTGTAAACGAGTGTTTCCCAATGTGGGGCCTACTCACCAAAGGGGACAATTCGATTTTAAAGGGGGCAATTTTAGATTCTGCTGCTTGCACATCTTTTCGAAACATCTTTTCTTATGTTTAAAGTTTTAACCCATTACCTATATATTTCTGAACACACCCACAAGATGACAGATTCTATATCAATAACTGTGGTGTCAACTGTTTACAAAAAATTTCTTACTTCTTCTTAACATAGTGAACATTTCAAAGCTTTTGAATGTTTAAGATTGTGTACATATTTGTATGGTTGGGTACGATTTGTCGATTTTTAAAATGTCGACTTAAAGAAATCGATCGTCATAATGTCGACTTTTGAAAAGTCGATTGGTAGATATACCGACTGGTCAAAATTTCGACTCTTATAAATTCGATTTGGAAAATATCGACTTATAAAAAGGTAGACAGTGGCAAAGTAAATGATGTTCAAATGCATGCGGTGCGCGCCGCATCAATGTTATGTCGATCAGTGTGTTGACCCTACTACTAAGGTTTAAAACTTAGGGGCCGGTTAAAGCTATCGTTGAAATGCATCCGTGAAAATATTGATTACCAATTTTAAGACGATTTAGCAAACATAACTCCGCCTTTATTGGTATCAAAATAAAGCTCGTGAATTCTAGAATTGTTTTAATGTAAAAAATAGTTAAATCTGATTAATACTGTGTTCTAAGTACCAAAAACGAAAATCAGTTGTACGTTGAAATCGATTTCTGTCAGTGAAATAATAAAAATAGATTTACATTAAAACAATTTTAGAATTCACGAGCTTTATTTTGATACCAATAAAGGCGGAGTTATGTTTGCTAAATCGTCTTAAAATCAGCAGTCAATATTTTCACGGATGCATTTCAATGATAGCTATAACTGCCCCCTTATTTAAAAATTTTAACTGTCGCTGCAATCAAAAGAACTACATTTTTGACGTGATAACGTCTAATAAATCGGTTTGGAATATATGGGCAGCACGCACAGAAAAATGTCCAGTCACAGTCACAGTCACAGTCACACTGACGTTACCTAGCTGCTTTGATAGCCTAAAAAGTTGTTAAAGTGGGAGTGGAGGGTGTTGGGTGGTTGGTTGGTTGTGGTGGGAGTGTATGTGGGGCAGGCGGGTGGTGGGGGTGGGGGTGGTATTGGTAGTGTCAGGAAGAGGAAAAATTGTCAAAAATGGTGGGTGGTTGTGAGACAAAGTGAGACAAAAATTTTCAAAACTAATGGGTGGTTCCTTGGTGGCTGTAGGTGGGATGGGTGTTTGGAGTTGGGGGTATTTGGTATGATTGGGTGAGGGGGGCGGTGAATGGGCAAATATGGTGGGTGGTTGGTTGGCGGTTGTAGGTGGGTTGATTGGTTGGCAGTTTTGGTGGTGGGGATGGTTGATTTGATGGGGTGCGATGAAAAAGTTGTCAAAAATGGTGGGTGAGTGGAAGGTGGTGGCAGGTGGTTGGATTTAGGGGATTTGGTGTTGGGAGTGGGTGAGGGAAAAATAATTGTCAAAAATGGTTGTTGGTTATGGTTAGTGGCTGTAGGTGTGATGGGTGGTTGGCGGTGTCTGTATGTCTGTGGTCTGGATTTTAACCTGTCTACTTTTTTTTGTTTGATTAAACATGAGTCGACATTTTGAAAGTCGATGAAATTTGTATTTATTCAGTCGACATTTTTTTTTGTCGACCATTTATACGCTTCCCGTATTTATAATGTAAGGGGGGCAAATAAAGATTTCAGTGCTTCAGGTGAGGCATAGCACAAGAAAAGGTTGGGAAACACTGGTGGATGTGTACCTTCTTTGGTAACGTCTCATACGTTACTCTATTCTTGAAACTTGATTGATTTATGACGTTTGGCTAAGGAAAAAGTCAGGAATCTCCGTTTTTTGATTGACACTACTACTTTTCAAATGGCGCGGAGAGACTTTTGCGGCTTGTTGTCGCCATGCTGTCTTGGTGACACCTGTCAAATCCATTGTTTATTATTCAGTTTCTGATGTAAAACCACGATGGCCAGTAACAGAATTGAACAGCTCGTCCAAATGAACAAAACAAAAAAAACTGGCTTGGCCTCAAAGTGTTTGGAAGAGGACCCCAATTAAGCGACGAGGCGCATTTTGTTTTTGTTTTAAATAATTTTAAATACTTAGAGACGGGTAAATTGTTTTAGTAGCTGGTAAGCTGTGTAAGATTTTGCATGCTGAATAAATTCTAGGTCCACTATTCCAATTGCACAGTTTATGGTTGAAGTATCTAAGCTTTGTTGTTAATAATGGTAAATTTTGTGGCGCAGGGACATAAGTCCCAAAGACATAAGTCCCAAATTTGTGTTGGGACGTATGTCCCACTTTAGTGGGACATAATAAAATCGTTTTTATTAGCAATTGCTTCCTCGTATATCTTCGCAGAACAGCTACTACACATCTTGCAATGGTTGCAGGGTTGAGGTAATACGTTCCTTGGATTTTCGAATCAAATATCGCAGGCGCGATTTTTTTATTTGGTTTTCTCAAATTCTCAAATACTAAATTTTCTGAAGTTTCTGATTCATCAGCAAGTGATAACGAAGAAAATGATTCGAACGACCCTGGACAACAACAAAATAACGAAACCATAACCTGCGGTATTTGTTTCGAAAATCCAAGGAACGTATTACTTCAACCCTGCAACCATTGCAAGATGTGTAGTAGCTGTTTTGCGAAGATATACTATTGAAAATTGTTCTAAAACTAAGTGAAACATTATAATTTTAAGACCTTAGTGAGGAAATTCTCTAAGCTTATACACAAACAATTTATTCGGTGGGACATAAGTCCCAAAAATAAAATTTGGGACTTATGTCCCTGCGCCATATTTTGTATGCAAGAACAATTTATTGTCAAAATGGTTAAAATCCTTTTTCGACCACTAATCAGTTATGTTTAATTTAAACACAAACCCAACTTTTCAAGTGATATATAGCGCAACACATAACATAATAGATATTAAAGTCCTTCAATCTTTGATTATTTATGTGAAACGTCACTTAGACATGCCATCTGACTCCTGAAATCCCATCTCTTTTGGGCAAGAACCATACAAGATAAATACGTGTTGTGGTTAACATTTTATTGACACTGTAATATAAATTGTAAAAAACCACATCCTTGTAGAGATACCATTTGAAGATTTGTGCATCCTCGGAGAGATCTAAATTTTAACTCTCCCATATCCACCATTCACTACGTTATCCATTTGAAGAAATCGTTATACCAAATCTATAGCTAAGGAATCATCAATAAATCACTTACCCAGAAACGGATACATAAACTGCAGTAAGGATAGCAGGTAGTATCCGTATTTCCCATAAGCCGCCTCCATTATCCCTGGATAACTGAAACGTCCGCAAATGTGGCCACATCTAACCTGTGGAAAGACAAAAGTTTAAGAGAAAACAAAAATATAAAGCGGAAATAAATTTTAGGTTTCTGAAGTCCTTTTGCAATATGTAAAGTTAAATATGTCTGTATGTATTTGTATAATGTTTACTTCCGTTGGGAGTAATTTAAACGACTTCAAGAGCTTGGCATGTAAATCTCATTTCAGGAAGATTATGGTATCACATCCTATGGATGTCGGTTCTAAGATAAACAACTATATTTAATTCTGAAAACAAGAGAAGATCTAAACATGAAGAGATGAAAATTATTTGCATTTAGCACAAAACCACTCTGCTTGAGAATGTATTTCATTATCAAAAACTTCAAGTGTTGCCAAGCAAAAGCAATTCATTTATGAAAGAAGGAAAAATTAACGAATGTTCATAGTAGAATTGATATTTTGAACACACTTTCTGGAAAAGCATGAAACCCTTTGCTCAATTGATCAACTGCATCACTATAACTAATACAGAACAAGTGGACTTTTAATGCTGAGTTGATTCGGAAAAGTAAAGGGTGTTTTTTTTTTAGACGTGTATTTTTCAAGACGAAATAAAACGCATATAATTTAATGTTATGGCCTAGAATCAAGCTTTATATAAAGATAAGGGTTTGCCATTATGTTTTAAAAATGATTTCGGGCAAGTGGCCGCCGCGGCTGGCCCGAAACAATTTGGGCCATTTTGTCGACCGAATATTGGAAACAGCGCGCGAGGCGTCGCGCAACCCGAACCATTATTTTGTTTATAAATTTGCACGGTTTGCAAACGTTGTTTAGGATTAAGTCTATTCATTATGAAATGGCTAACCAAACTGAACATAAATCAAGTGACAGCTGTCAAAAAGACCAACTCCGAAAAAAATATTGCCAGATTGAAAATTACACGTCTAAAAGAAATACCCTTTACTATTTTGCAGAAGCATATCGAGGAACCAATATTGACTCAAAGCACTACCTAGTTGCTGCAAAACTTAGAGTAGGGACATAAATTGAAGCTCTTAGGCAAGCATGATGATTCAATGGAAGACTTCAATCGGAAGAGACTGATGCAACTTATGCTGTTCGCTGTTTGCTTGAGCTTACGAGAAATAATACGACTGTTGATATGAACCCGAAGAACAACGGCAGCTATAAAAACATGCATCCGATGAATTGGGCTTCTCACCACAAACCCCGAGAAACCTATGGTTTGATTCCGAATGTGATTATAGGCAAACAAACCCAAAACGGAGGCATACAAGTCATAGCTCCAGAGAGATAATACTAGAGTGACCAGAAATCTCTCATCGAGCTAGCGAATGATGAGAAACTCTTACAGAAGAGAAAGAAAAAAGATCATCAAAAACGTGAAGTCGAGAAGATGCAGATATGCTTTAGCAGAAAGATCAGAACAATCAACATCAGGATTCCCAAGCCGTCCAAGACCCTGCATAAAATGGAGATGGAAACACTATAGTAGATGTGCATTCGATGTTAGCCATCTGGAGTCTTCTTTAGCCAGTTGTTGAATGGCGAATGAAAGACGAAATAGTCAGCCAAGATCCCACTAATGATCGACTTGTACAAGTTAATCTTGATGACAGCCATGATTTAATCAAAGTAGTCACAGGAATCGATGGTCTATAAGCGGACATTCTTAAACACACTGGATATGAACTGGTAAGGAGCATACATGCAAAATATTGTCGAAGGAAAGTATCCCCGGTAATTGGAATCTCAGGACCATTTTCTCGATCCACAAAAGAGGAAACCGCCTACTCTGCACCAACCATAGAGCATAAGATCAGCTCCAGGAAAGTCTTCACATGACGGATTACGCCAGATGCTGGAAAATACTATTGAACACCACCTGTTCATCGATTTTAAAGCAACTGAGTACAGTGTCAATCAATAGGGAAGAATTATATCGTGTCATGTCCAAATTTATAATTTCTGCTAAACTGATACGCCCTATTCTTCAATACCACATGAGGGCCAAGACGTGCCTAAAGGTCCATCGACAAAAGTTCAATCCCACCACCGACTGGGTTAGAACGTGCCCATTGAAAGGTATAACTTTGAGGTAGTTGTCTACTTCAGTCTTCAGCACTGCTGTAAGCAATCAAATCAAGATCAGAGCGTAAATCAAACGTAGATTAACTCTTGCTAATTGCTGTTTCTTTAGGCTATATAAGCAGCTGCGGAATGAGGGGCGAATCGAGAAGAACTAAGGAGATACTGTACAGAAAACTCATCGTCCCCATAATGCTATGTGACAAGGTGCAGAAAAATCTACCCACTTAAGTTGAATGAAAAGTCCCTTGCTGTATTCGAGAGAAAAGCCTTAGGTACGATTTATGGTCCTGTCTGTATTAAGGTTGAAGAAATCATCTGTCGCAGAAGATACAGAAAAATTCGTATCCAACGGTTAACGGCTCGAGCTTCGAGAGAGAGAGAGAGTCAAAATCCAAGGAAGACCTCATCTAGAGGCTGAAGGTCAAGCTAGCTAGAGGCCTAAGAGCAGATAGAAAAAAGGCAAGTTTGACCTTATCCTTATTTATTGAATTCGTTAAGTACTAACGGTACATTCTTAAATTAAATTAAAACTAGAAATATTTTCATAAATTGATACATACATAAATCTTATATCTACGAGTATATTATAAATATTGGAAAAAAAATCTATTTTTAAAACAGTGAGATTTAACATTATCATTTGTGGAATTTAATATGGCATAGTTCTTATTAAATATATTGATCAAGAGATTGAGAGGGCTATTGGCGCCGTAGTTGGATCTACTGAAAATGTTACACAGGGGCAATTGCCTTCTTAAACTGGAACGACTAAAATTAAAATTAATACGACAAAGGACTGATGGGGCTGTAATTGATCCATTAATTAACCGCACAATAAAACAGAATTGTAGGTACTCACGATGACTTAAAAGGGATGGAAGTTTTATTAGTTGAAGTCTTTGAGAGTAAGGTGGCAAAACGATTCTATCTAACAATGGAAGAAACGCAAACAAAATCTCAAAAATCTTTTTTGAATACTCTCTCTATATGAACAGCGTAGTAAGGGGCCCATACGATGCACCCATATTCCAGAATTGATCTCACAAAAGAGACATAAAGAGTCTTTAGGACATAAGGATCACGAAATTCGCGAGCAAACCTTTTAATGAAACCTTATGTTAGCTTTTTTAATTATGTAATTGTAATTAAGGTAAGCTTTGAGTCTAACACTACTCCAAGGTCCGTAAAGCTTGACAAGTTACACAAGAGTGACGTATTCAACATATAATAATAAGAAAATACATTATGTTTGCGTGTAAAACACATGGTTTTACACTTGTCGATATTTAAAAACAGACTATTTGTATTGCACCAGTTCCAAAATCTATTAAGATCGTCTTGAAGAAGTTCACAATCAACAGTTGAGTCAATTTTTCGAAAAATTTTCACGTCATCGGCATAAATTAAAGACATAGAGTTTACTAAAACGGAAGGGAGATCATTAATAAATAACACAAATAATAACGGACCAAGGTGACTGCCCTGTGGCACACCTGAATTGACTCGAAAACATTTAGAACGTTCAGTTTTAAAAACAACACTATATAATCTATCTTTTAGATATGAGGATATCCACAAAACAAAACGATCATTTAGTCCAATAGTATGTAGTTTTTGGAGCAGTATATTATGATTCAATTTGTCGAATGCCTTACTAAAGTCAGTAAAAACACAATCTACTTGTTGAAATTTTTCGAATGAATCAATACAGAAAGTCGTGAATTGTAATAAATTTGTGACCGTAGATTTTTGTTTTACGAAACCATGTTGGTTTTCACATATAACAGAGGTGCAATGAAAATACAATACATCACAGACAATAGATTCAAACAGTTTAGGAATGACAGACAGTTTAGCGATAGGTCTGTAGTTTGATACTAAGTTTTTCTTGCTTTTCTTGTGAATCGGAGAAAGAAATGCAGTTTTCCATAGATCTGGAAACCTAGAGCTACTTATTGGCTGGTTGAACAGCACAAACAATGGGTACGACATATATATTGCAAATTTTTTTAACATGAATGAAGGCAAGCCATCAGGACCAGGACTAAAACTTTCATCTAACTTTTCTATGTAGTCAAGTATAGTTGCTTCGGAGATAGTAAAGTTAATTGAATTAAGGTGTGGAAATTGGTCAATATTAAAATTTGGAGTTGTGTTAGGATCATTAGCAGAAGTATTTTTGAAAGCACTTTGAAAGTATTTGGCGAACATGTTTGCTATAACTTCTGGTGAGTGGCTAGTTGAATTAATATAGCTCATGTTGGCTGGGTACCCGTCACATTTTCTTTTAAAATTAACGTACTTCCAGAAGTTATTAGGATTAGATTTAAGTCCGTTTTCTGTTTTATATATGAAATTTGAATAGAGAAAATTAGAGTAGTTAATGAATTCATCTTTTAGTTTGATGTAATTATCAAGAGCTTCATCAGTCCTGTATCGATTAAACCTTAACCAAGCCTTATTCCTTTTATTCTTAAGTGTTTTAATATGAAGATCAAACCATGGTGGGCTGTTGTTAAAGACTCGTATTTTGCGCAAAGGAACGGTTTCTAAAAAGCAGTCAAATAGTATTTCATAGAAACGTAAAATCATCTTGTCAAGATCCATATTAAGAAACAACATATTCCAGTTAAGACTATTAAGTAAATTGTACAATTGTGTAAAATTACATTTTTTAAAATTGAATTCATGCTGATCCTTACAAATATCAGATAAGCAACAAATATTTAGGCTAAGTGAAATAGATAAAGTAGGATGGTGACGATCTTCCTCTACAAGCTTCGTATCACATAAAAATACATCAGCATCAAAGTTAATGACATCAGAAAAATATACCAAGTCCAAGGTCTTACCAAATTGGTTTTTGATGCCGTTTAATTGATTAAGTCCAAGGGAGGCCATTCCATCGATCACAAGGAATTCGTTATCATTTGTCGCGTTGACGGGTAGAAATACATCACATTCAGTTGATTTAGTCCATCTCAGGTTTTGTAGATTGAAATCTCCGATTACTATAAACTCATCTGTATCATCAATTTGTTCATGAATAGTTTCCAGGCAGTCAATAATCTTAGTATAAGTATCGTAGTTTGAAGAAGGTGGAATGTAACAGGCAACAACATATAAATGACCAGACTGAATTTTTATTTTCACGCACAAAATTTCCAAGTTGGAATCCAAAAAATCGTTGACTAGACTACATAAAAGATGGTTACGAACAGCTATCAACAAGCCTCCGCCAACGGTTGTTGTAGTAGAATCTGAATGGCGATCACGGCGGAAAATTTGAAAGCTGGGATCAAATATCTCTGCGTCCAGAAAAGATGAATTTAACCAAGTTTCTGTGAGAATAATAACATCGTGGGGAGTCCCAGAAGAGTTTTTTAAATCATCAAAATCTAATCAAACATTTTGAGAATGAAGTTTAATGACGACACATTTCTGAAACTGATGTTTAGGCAACGACGCAATGACTTTGTAAAGACGGAACGCATATAGGATCTGTTTATGCCCACCATTGTTTTTGAGCTTAAGGCAAATGTCAAACAGTACTTGCTCTGATGGGGAGTCCAGAATCTTGAGTTATATTTTTGGCAAATTATCAGCTGGATGTTGCCTTTAATGCGAGCAATATTTTGGGCTATCAGGACGGAACCGATTTTAAACATAATTAAAATGTCGGGATTTTGTTTCTCGCAACGTTTTCTTTTCTTCCTTGCTTAATTTTTCCACGAATTTGTGTATTTCTGTTGCGTTTTTTAATTTAAAAAAAATTACTTCAATCAAATGAAGCATGTTTAAGCAATTATTTCGTACATCACTCAAGAAAATGTAAATCATTTTGAGCTGTTTCACGTCAAGAAAAAAAAACATCCTTTCACTTTCAAATTTTTAAATGTATGCACAAAAATTGCATTTCTCATTCAAAAGTCGTATATTAATTGTATATTATGTTTGGAAGCACATATTACTCATGTCTGCTAGGTTGGCAACTATATATTCAATACTTATAATTTACTACCCATCCTCTCCCCCATAACAATACGAAAGATAAACAAGATACAATTATCCTCACGCAGGATGTGGATTGTGATGTGATGCTTATACAATTCATCATCATCAGCAGTCAGTAGCAATACCACATCCTTACAACCCATATTCATCATGAATGATATACTCACCATAAGGATCAACGAGTAGTCAGTTATGCAAGCCACAAGGATGAGCAACAACAGCCCTAGGCCAAATCCAGCTCTATGGAAGGCATATGGGATACCAATAACACCACTGCCAACGATGGAGTTGATGTAATTGAATGATGCTTGTGGTAAAGATGACAGACTATCCGATTCCTTGTGTTGTTCTTGCTCCTGGAATGATAAATAAAAAAAAAAAAGCTGTAAACAGTTTCCAACTCGAAAGTAGAGTAGATAAATGAGTTTAACTTTTTTTTTTTTTACAAAAGACACTAACTTTGACTTGGATAGATAAGAGTATCCATGGCAATGCAAGTTTTAGTGTCATGGCCAATGAATAGCCTCTCACAAGGTCAAGGCATGAGAAATTAAGTGCATTCAATGGAAGCGGAAAAGGACGAAGTAGATTACGACATCAAAAGTTCTAAGTTATAGTACCAGAGTATCCCTTGAAAAGTATAGGTACTTAACTATGGCGTAGAATGGATCATAAACTTTCTTAATTACAATCTCAGGTAAAGTGTAGATGGTGGCAATAAATGAAATGAAATGACTCCCCACCGGCGAGCATAAAGAAGTAGTAATAACAATTTTATTCTTACCATTATTATCGTTTCCTCTTTTTCAATTAAATTTTATTTCCCTAACAGGCAATGTGGGGATGGACCAAGGAGGAAAATATTTACAGTGAAAATAGTAGTCTAAAAACACAGAGCCTCTGTTATTTCTGTATAGTTTACAGCCCCGACCCGTACCATCGTAATGTCGCCATCAGGAGACCTGGAGGGTATGCGGGCATTGAATAAAATTACTCTATGACTGGGATTCAAATTGCAAAATTAATTATAGGCCTTGGGATGAATTGAAGAAATAAAAATGATTACAACAACTTTTGTTTTGGAAATTATGATTGGCTCTACTGGCCTTAAGTTAAATTTACACTTGTGTAGTTTTTTTTTTTTATGATAAGATGCTAAGTCGAGTTCAAAGGTCGCTTGTGTTGATTGAATTTTTTTTTTTTTTCTTTTTATTTGAAAAAAAAATATCCCACTGGGCAATTTTTTGCTTCGCCGATTGTTTTTATTATTTTTCAAATTATAACAGAAATTATTGTTTAAATTGAGCTGACAGCTGACAGTTCACAAAAATATTCAAAGCAATTTTGCGGATTCATACATATTTTGAATTTGAACATAAGAAATGTTTAACCAGAGGCATCATCCCAAAGTGAAAAATATAAATTCTCAAATAAGTCAATCGTTCCTTGGTGAAACTTGGGTATGAGGATGACACTAGAGGAATTATCTCCGATTCTGTATTTATGTAAGTTATGTACATACGAGTATGTGTACAGGGTGGGTCAAAAGAAGTCATTAATCCGATGGCTCTCTTTTTTTTCTAAATGAAAAACTTCGATTCTGTTTTTTGATTATGTTTATTTGAACCTTTAGAATTGTATTGGTCAAGTCGAGAAGATGATATCGGCCAAGTGGGCGCGCGCCGGCCGTCACAATTGATTGCTCGTTTTATGGCATTTTTCATCACTTCAGAGAGAAATTCGGGCGACAGATTCTCGCACTCGTGTCGAATGTTGTCCTTGAAGTCTTCCAGAGTCTCGGGCTTGTTCTCGTAAACACCGGATTTCACAAAAAAAAGTCTGAAACGGTTAAATCGGGCGATCTTGCGGGCCAGTGCAAATAGCCAAAACGAGAGATGAGGCGTCCCGGGAACACCGCCTTCAGAATATCGGTTTATGTCGGTTCATGTATCGCTCAATGGCTTGTTCACTTGTGTCTAGTCCACAAATGTCAAAACAGATTTGACATTGGCAGCCATTTGCAAAAATGAGAGCATCTTCCAATAGGGTGATTTCTTTTGGCCCACCTTATGCAATGTATTCACGGATTTCATTAAAAATGAATTTGAAGAAGAATATAACATGCGACACTAAAATATAATAGAAGAATGGTCAAATCATAATCTTTCTTTTCAAATGTATGTACGTCAACTTTGCTGGAATGGCATTAAGGATACATTTTTTCTTTCACAATACATTTACACACATAATATGTATGTACATATACATTAAATCCTAAATACTAAGTTGTTGATATGGCGCAATTATATTTTAGCGACCTGCAGCGGCCATGTTGTTTTGGTGACATCTGTCAAGACGGTTTATTATTCAGTTGCTCATGCCAAATCACCAATTCACCATGACAAGTTACACGATCAGTCGATTAGTCCATTCTTTAACGTTTTGTGGTAAAATTTGATACGACCAGTTTAATAATCGATAAACCAACATTCGAACGTCAAAGATATTGAAATAAAAAAAAAAAAAAACTATCAGTTATTTCGATCCAAATTCACTTTGATATTATATATTTGATTTTAAGATAATGAATAATAATATTTTTTTCTTCATTCCAAATCTGTATATCAATTCAAATAATAAACATTTCAGTAAGTTTTGTTAAAAAGAATTTTTCTTTTGGATTATCACAAGGAATACATTTTATTACGAAAAAGGAACATAAGGCTGATGTTATGAAAGATAACAGAAGAATAGGTGCAAAATAACTCAGCCTTTCGCAGATTTCAACTTGTAAAACTTTGCGTCGGATCAGATACAAATGGCCCAAAAGGTAAAAGTTAATAACCCTAGACAACGCCGTTTGTTCACTGACTGATCTTAGGAGCGTTTGGAAGAGGCGCTAATTTTGTCCGAAAAATCATATTTTCACGACCAGACTCATTTTTCGAATAAATGGCTGTGTTCTGTGAACAATTGAAACATTTGACCACTTATGCGATCAATATGATATCGTATGAAATCGAGGCTGTCATTTGAACAATGCCATAGTTCATTAAGTTCATTACGTACATACATATATTATGGTTTTTTCAAATTAAAAAAAAAATGTCGGCCGTTTGAACATCTACCCACCCTTATTGAAAAATCATTTGCAATAAAACGTGTTGTACAGACATCGCCAAACATTTTAATATATTATAAATTGCATGCCATTTGCCTTTTTAAACCGAATTTTCAGTCCTGCATGCATTCAAACTTTTAATAAAATTATTTTTTTACAAGAATATTATTTCATGGACACTCGGGCGTATGTGGAACCTTTTTTTCTGATTAAAATTTTCGAAATGCAAAAATTTTGAAAAAACAACAACAAAACGCACGTCGAAAAAAAAATGAACACTGGAGTTATAGCGACGATATATAGCACGAATCTTTTGTGAAGATACTCGTTCTTTTACCTCTTCCAATTTCCACAGAGGGTCGCTAGTGCCACTTTAAAGTTTGACACATGTCACTCAATAGATAAAATTTCACTTTGGCTTTGGCAGTTCATGTCAAGTCATTGGAGTAATTTATGTCGAGGTAAGTGATTAAATGGCACTTTCTGCATTATGTCGATTAAGTTTTATACATATAAAAGTGAATTCATAAATGTCATAATTCGTTTAGGGAGTGTCGGTTTTCTCCTAAAAACACAGTAATTTTATTTTCAGTGAAATTACTTGACAGAAACTTTTGGTTCAAAGCCACTTTTTCAATACTTTATACCGAATTTTTTCAAAAAACCATTTTTAACTTAAATAGGTACACATTATTTTGACTTGCGATTATAAGTACTATAAGACGAGTTATGCATTCGCAATCAAGCATGACATTACGATGATAGAGAAGTCGAAAAAAGTGGGTCCGACAATTCTGTCTGTCTGTCTGTCTTGAAAAAAAGTTTTTTTGCGTTTAAAAAAAATTAATTTTTTGGTTTTTTTTTTTCAAAAACAGTGTAAGCTATTTTTTTTAAATTTTCTGATAAAAACTACAAAGTCCTAGAAGTTGGCATACTCAAAAAAAAAATTGGAATATATTTTGGAAAAGTTTAAAAAAAAACTGTTTTTTGAAAAAACTGGTCGAACGATTTTTAAAAAAAAAGTTTCTTAAAATTCTTATAACAATAAACAAAATCAGATGGTTTACTTCATTTTTTCCACAAAAACGTTTTAGCTATTGATTTTCAAGTGATCAATAAAATTTCATATCATTTTTTGCCTGCTTTTTTTCCAAAATCTCAAACCCCAAGACCACCGTCTCACATTAGAGCAAGTTTATCCGACCCAGCCGTGCACTTTATTTTTTTTTTTCTTGTAATCTTAAAATGCCATTTTATAAGAAGATAGTTATATACTATATTTAGGCAAAGTGACACACCATTTTAATATTTTTTCTGCGAGCTATCGACAATATTGAAGTACATATATAAGTCCAAGCTTTTAAACGGCCATATCTCAAAACTAGGTGTTTTGTTTAGTGACACTTTTGTTTTGAACGTACGAAAAGTTGTTACATTTAATTTCAATTCGAGCATTAACTATAATTTGAAATAAAAATTAAAAAAAGTAGTTCCTTTGGCCTTGTGTGCGTTTCGCCCAAGCGGTGGGCTCATCAGTTAGAAGCCGTTTATACTCTTCTAAAACGCACAGTGTGCGATTAAATCGACACTTATTTATAATTTTCAGTGCAAAACTGCAGTGCTTTGAAGCCCCTGATAAAATGTTAAAGCTAAGGACTTTACACGGACTCTAAACTCTAAGTCAGCAGCAAGGTAGCTACCTCAAGCTAGGGTTAGATCAAGTTGAAATTTTATCCATCACAATATCGAAAAAAGACATAACCGGAGAAAAAAAACTGAGCGTTTGAAAAGAAGAATAATTACAACTAAGTTATATATTGAGCTGAAAATGGAAATAAGGCTTTGATAAAATGCATCTGAAGGCATACGTAGAAATTGAATCATTATTGGAACAATCTAATAATGTTGGTTCAATTGAAATATTCCAAACTTTATAGCATGCTTATTATATCAAAGATAAGCACAGATTCAGGGGTAAGTACATACGGTTAAACTATTGAATGCTGCTCTTAGTGGGCGAACAAAAATGGGTAAAATATTTGGAAAAGTTTCATCTGACACAAAACTAAGAAAATTCACTTAACTGACTGAAAAATCCCAACTAAATCAGCAAACTGCAGCTGGTTGATTATATCACGAGAATTTTATTCACATACTCGGCCGTGATTTGTTTGGCCTGATCACATCCAAGCAATTACCACAGTAAAACTTCCCTCTTAAATCAAAGACCAATTTATCAAAATCTGGAAAACCGTGATATTTTGAGTGGAAAAAATTATCAAGTCTCGAAATAGTTCAAAATTTCGGGAAACAAATATAAGAAGTACTAAAAAAATGTATTTGTATACACAAGTTTCTGAACCACTGACAAGGATAATCCGAACTAAGCCAGATGATTGTCTTCAAAAAGATAGAAGCACTTGTCCAGACATAGGCAACGATGTGATAAATTCGAATTGCTTGGAAAGTAAATAACTTTTTTTTTACTTAGTTTGGACTCTCTATGTTTTCTGCTCGAAATCGTGAGACTGGATATTTTAACTCTCCAAAATATTGAGATCTTGTCGTTTAAAGTTTTTCATTCACTTCTAGCTATGTATCTTTTTACTTCAACTTACGGGTCAGTTACTTAAACGTGAATTATTTTAGAATATTTCCACAATTTCCATTATTTAACTCACTACAAAAATCTCAACCTTATTTATACATTTTGCGGTTGGTCAAACCAAAAAACCAATTGAAATGAAACAAAACAAAAACTTTGCCATTACGAAGTATATATTTCAAAAGTTCAAACCTTATGGAAATTTTATAGTATGAAAAAAGAAAAAATGGCATGCTTATAGCATAGGATAAAAACACACTCCTGATTTATATTAAAATAAAAGAAAACAACATAAATTTAAGGAAGTTGTTCTTAGAGAATTTAAATAGGTCTTCATTATCTAAATTAAGAGATTTCCATGCTCACACAATTCTCAAGCAATTTGTGTTGAAAAATCCAAGTGAATCTATTCACACCTCCTTCCTATTTAGCATACAAACTCAAGAGGTCCTATAAAACATATTTTTTTTTATTTTTTCAAACAAAACCACACACAATGCTCCTCTATACTTAACGTCACAAGGACGCCAGCAACAAAAAGTTATAACAATGTATTCGCCTCGCCTCCATTTTTGCTTGTTTTTTTTTTTTGCACACACACACATATACACAAACACATACAAGTAGAAGCAGAGTATGTGCTTACAATTTCTCGAAAATAAATTATTCAAAAGGACCCCAGAAACGGAATCGGACTGAACAACACCAACAAAAAAAAAAACAAAGAAATAAAGAAAAAAACAGAAGAAAGATTTTATCACGTCGTCTATGTGAATTGTTTGTAGTAGACAAATGCCTTATCCCAAATGCTCATATCCTAGGACATTCGAATGAAATATTATCCATCCTCATCCTCATTCTTTGTGCGGATATGATCTTTTTTCTCTTCCATCCGGATACCTTACCATTTGGGCGTGTTTCGCATCCTGCTTCTGCCATGCATAAACAAAGTAGCAGAAGCAAAACAACCATCCGCTTTAGCATCTAGCATCCAGCATCCAGCATCAACAGGACGATAAAAGTCTGCATCAAGGAGAATGGGAAAATCAATGCCCACGAAGGAAGAACAGGATCTAAGTAGGTTTCTTTTTTTTTGGTTTAAAGTGACTCAGAGATGCTCAGTTGCGGACACTTCAAGTTTGGTATAAAATATTAAAAGGATATGGCCGTGTGGATGCTTGACCGGATGGAGTAAGGTTTCTTTTTTTACCATGTCCTTTTCTTATTGTAGCGTAAGCCTTACTCAACTCTTCTTGTGTAGCGTAGCGCTTCAAACTGAGAGTGTATATTCTGTCAAAGTGAACTTCAGAAAATTGGAATTACAAAAAGTGTTTGACAACGCGGTTATCGTAGTTTCCTTTTGCGGATGGGATGGTCACTCAAGGAAAGTTTCAATTCGGCGAAAATTGCTTGTTGTTGACATTTGGGTGGTCTAATTGGCTTTCAAGGGAAAATATTTGTTTAACTAAACTAAACTAAAAAAAAGAACTTTCCCAACACTTTTTGTGAAGATCTATTGAGTTCAAGTGCAGGATGTCATGATGCAGACATCGTTCATAACTTTTTTTTCGCTCAACATAATATACGGTGAGGAAAATGGCATGGATGGGAATTATGAAAAGTTTTTCAATGCAAAATATCATGGTCTTCGTATCGATTTTTTTAAAGTTCTACAACGCGGCCGGCGTGTGGTAAACTTCAAAGGGTCCGGTGGGCGATTCATTTTTGGAGCTGTCTGTTATTCGATTTATTTATCCAATATGCATCCTTATTCTTTTTAGTTATTAGATCCATCTTTACTGTCAGATGTCTTTTCTTGTTCAAAACTCACTTTTAAAAATGTTGAATTTATCAATTATTTCTAAAAAAAATTTCACACAGAACTAGGGCTGGTGAAAAAATGTTCGGGCCCGGTGGTTAACATGTACGGTAAACATGTACACGCCAACTAAATGCTGGTGAATCTATTTCATTTTTTCTGGGCCTCTTCCTCTCTTGCTCGTATTGGAATATTGTATGACATTCCTTTTTTTGACGCAGTTCTCAGATTATCTCCTTTTAACGTGACAATACAAGCTGAAGCGATCGTGCTTTTTTTTGTGGCAGATGGTTTTTTTGACGTGATCCTACGGATTTTCGTAGTTCTTATTCGATCAAGCCTGCTGTCACATGAAGAACTTTTATCTTAGCTGCTGTTAATTTACTCTCGTTAAGCCGCATGCACAACTAAATTGCAAAAGCCTTCACTTCAGCTAAACTGGAATAGGTCTGTGAGCCTCAGAAAATGAACAGCACAATAATTATTGAGTTTTTTAGGGGTTCGTGCCCAAAGGGTGAAAACGGAACCCTATTACTGAGACTTCGCTGTGCGTCCGCCACCGGGCTGTATCTCATGAACCGTGATAGTTAGACAGTTGAAATTTTAACAGATGATGTACTATTGTGTTCGCTATAACAACAAATACTAAAAACTAAATAAAATAAAAATGTAAGGGGGCTCCCATACAACAAACGTGGTTTTTGGCTTTTTTAGCGTTTTTATAGATAATGGTACGGAACCCTTCGTGCGCGAGTCCGACTCGCACTTGCCCGTATTATTTGTACTTATACTTTCGCCTGTTTCCCTCCAAAGCGTCTACAAATGCGTCAAGAGGAGGGTAGAGGAATCCTCACTTATGATAGCTCCATCTTCAGCATACAATAACTCGTCCAATTTGGGGTCCGTCAATTTACTCAAGACGCTTCTTTGGAGTAGACCTAATCTGTACCGCATTTAGGTTTGACGGCGCCGTAGGCATAAAACGATATGGCGCCCGTTTTCTTTCGTAAAGAAATGGATTTGGCCTTCCTTAAGTATCCCGTTACGCCTATACAAGGCAAGTTTTTTCAAATTTAAATAGTTTTCGTGCTAAGAAAAATATTTGTATAGCTTTTCAAATTCATACTAAGACCTTTTAAAACTCTGATCAACCATGCTGATTGTTTGAACTTTACAATACCTAAAACTAAATTTTTTTTTACAATAAATTGAAAAATTGAAAAAATATTTTATGAGTCCACTGACAACTTGTATAATTCATCATGATGAATTAATATTTTGAACAAACATATATCAATTGCAATTAAATTTCGAAGGATACAAAAAAAAAATTGCGTAAATAGATATCAAGACCTCATTGCCCTTCCTCCTTAATTTCCTATCGCTCACACTGTGACTACTCATTCAAATGGCTATCCGAAACCATTGAGCGTGTGTGCCATATAAAAAAAATGTGTGCGTGTACTAGTGTACACATGTAAGAAGTGAAACTTCTTTGTCAAATTAATATTTATTTTTTTGCACCGCATCAACCGAACAGTGCAGCTTCTTAAGGCCGCTTACCCACCTAACACATTTAATATTATACACATCACATTTTTCATATCAACCTTCCAGCGCTCATTTAATCACAAACCAAGTCACATCCCTGCTACCCGCCAATTTAAAACCATCAACCACCTGCCTGCCAATGATGCCAGATGAAATATATGAAATCATACCGGATTCGAAATAAAATCCCACTAATTTAAATAAAAGAAAAACACGACATTTTGTTTAATATAAAGTTTAACGCTAAAAGCCTACTGAATGCATTTTTCAAAAAAAAAAAAAAAAAAAAACACTTTAGACCCGCACGTTTGCACTTGCGTCAAAAATTTGATATCCCAGTTTCAAACCGTAGTCAATTTGTTCGCATTGCAGTGAACTCGTTAAGTTTGCGCATGTAATTAAGTATTGAAAGCACATTATTCAGTTTAAATGCAATCGATTTAACACCAGTTTGAAACTGGAATTGCAAAATAGTTTATTCGTGTAGGGATAGCCTTATGGAATGAAATTAAAGTCTTGCTCCCTACTCTCGCTCCATGGCTATGTGCAGTGACGGAATAAAAACAAGAAAAAGATGGCGCGTAACGAAAAAAGTACTTTCCTAATTAATTATTTTAAAAAAAATTCTAACCTTGAAATGGTGATGTGTTAAAAATATTGGCGCACCTCAAAACTTGTCGCCCTAGGCCTGGACCTAAGCCTAAATTCACTACTGGACCTACTTCGATTTGTCACTGCTCTAAGGTGTCTGTCTATGTCTAGAACTAACTCATCGTTGCTTGAGGGCCACCCCTATAAGATCTCTATTGCATTCTTTTTCGAAATCAATAAACACAGTATGCAAATCCTCTAAGGTCTAAGGAATCCCGATATTTTTTCAAAATGATCCTAATTCTTTGGATTGCATCTATTGTTGACAAACCAGCATACTGTTCTTCAGATAGCCTTTTTCTATTTTGCAGTTGGCTATCCAAAACCTGCTCAACGATTATCATGGTGTGAAAAATCAGCTTTATTGAACGGTAATTATCAAAGCTTCGTGTATCCCTCTTCCCTTTATATAAGGTAACCTTCCCTTTATTGTTTAGGCAAAGGTATTCTTAAAATGATATAAAAACAAGCAAAATTATCCGGGTATGATGATTTGTGATTCTAAAACAATCTAATCTTTAAAAAAGGCTTTAAGAGGTCTCCAAAGATTGATCATAAATTTTAAACTAGAATACTTATATCAAAATGATTTGAGTCGTTCTTTAGAAATGTTGTATTGCAATTGACTGTCGAAAAATTAAATTGTACAAGATTTCAAGAAAATCCTTAAGTCTGTGGGTTTGGAAAACCAATCTAGAAAGAATTGATTGATAAGCAAAATAAAACTGTGTTGTTTGTTTTTTTTCCTGCATCAGAATAAGACATTTACACTCTAAAAACATTTTTTTAACTTAGCAAATCAAAGGAACGAAAATTAAACATCATGATTTGTTCACAGTAAAAAACCGATTTCAATCAAAATTCAAATTAAACGAAAATAAGTTCATGCGAGGGTGATACCATTGTTTGGCTTGAAACACGCAGCAATAATTAAAATAAAAATACTTTGCCATTTCTTGGAATAGAGCTCCAAATTGCACAATGTTAAATGGAATTGTGTGAGATTCAGTATGAAGGGTAGGTACATTCACAATGTACTCGTACAAAAAATGAACACAAAACTACAAACTCTAACTGAACTTGTACAGAGATGTGGAAGTTGAATTCTTTCTTATCATGAAGACTTGAGATAATATATAACTTCATGAACAAGATATAAATTAAAGCCACACGTCCAGGTCGTACAAACTTGACGTTAAACGACTGCATACATAAAATGGAACTTATTTTTCCCACCCACTTATTATTATTTTATTTTAAGGAAAATTCAAACCGGTTTTCTAACCAATTTCGATTAAACCACGCAATCGAAATTATTTATTTCAAAAATAAAAATATTCTTCCGATCATCGAACGTGATGTTTTTTTAAACTATATAATTCAAACCCCAAAAATTTCTGTTCTTAAAGTTCTTTGGTTCGTTTAAATTTATAAAATTTGTTCCCAACGCATCCAATACTTGTCCTTTAAAGTAAGTACATCAAAAGGTAAACAAGGAAAAGGAATGTATTTTTATGAATGTATTTTTTTTAACAAGTTTCTTTGTTTTATATGCATGCGTTGGGTTTGTTTTTGTCTTTAAAGAAGTAAAACAACAACAAAAAAAACTTTTAATACAACTCAAGAGATTGCAAATTAAATTTTAAATATTTATAAGACAACATCAGTTTGCAAAACTGAGTCAGTCCTTAAAGAATTTAAAATAAAAAAAATATGTGTGTGCATTTCACACTCGGTCGAAGTGAAACTTTAGGAGAGTGACTTTCTTTTTTTCAACATCAGTTTTCGGCATCATACTTGCAATTGCAAACTATTTATTTCTATATTTTTATTGCCGCAACCATTCCTGCAGACTCACAACGATCACACAGAAATGAAGAAGCAAATCTGCTGGGAACTGTTGCATCAACACATTTGATCAACGTACATAGATTCCAGGATATGGAATTGCAGGTTTTCACCATCATCGTCCCAAGGAAATTTAATATTTTTATTTCAATTTTCCATATATATAAAATGGACTTTGTGGTTTTATTATTTTTTGAATGAAAATATTGAGGCTATTTTTTTTTAAATATTTTTTTTTCTCTTTTAAGCTTGTATAAAAATATTTGTTTTATTCTCCAGATTATGATATTATATACATAGGGTTATTATTTTGTATTTGTTCACCTGTTAAATACTTTTTGTTGATTAACGTTTCAATATCCAGGAAAGTATAGAAGGGAATATTTTGATTCAAAGTTCTAATTACAAATTAAAGATCTTTAGCTGATAGGCAAGAATAATGAAAAATTGAGTTCGATTTTAGCAACTGCCTTGAATATACCACAAAAGTGTGATCAGACAAATTAAAACGGTTATGTTTATGATTAATAAAATTGGATTTTGACGTCAATAATTGCTTCTGGACACATCTATTACTTTCATGATGGCAAAACAATATGAAATAATAGGCATCATATAGAGAGGAAGGTAACCAATGGAATGGCACAATAAAATCGGGGCTTGAAGCAACTAAAAACATCGAAGTGTCCCGTGGAGTAGTCGTTATTGTGTACCTTTTATAAATGCACCCAGAAAACGCTACAGAAAACTCAATCTAAATTCAAAGTATCCAGAAGCAAGATACAATGAAAAACGTGCTTTTACCTCCCCGTCCTCATTTTAAGTCATTGTGATGCTTTTTTGTGACTAGGCTGAGGTAAGCTCACGATATCCAGGGTTGTTCCCAGAAGAACGGAAAATTGGAGAGTAAAGAACTCCGAAATAACAAAAAATTTTATTTATCGAAATATTTCTGACAGGTTACTTCATATACTTAATGATAAACTTTCAATAAAAGATAACAATTCCATTCAAATAATATCTTAAAACTATGTCTGTAGAGTTTCCTACACTACATTAAACGGTTTGGCCCAATACATGACTGCTGTTCACTGCGCCCAACAGCAAAATGGAAGCGGAAGGCTGACATAAAGCTTTTCTTCAAAACCTTGGTTAGGCTTCTGCTGGTATTATCCAGAGCGTAAATTCGTTGAGATCGCTTTCCCGCGTACCCTATTTAATATAGAATCTTCTTTCAATAATAGGGAGCTAGGGTCTGATTTCCAGTGCGATTTAACGATTAACAATTATTGATTGAACAATTTAATATTTACAATTGATTCTTATTCTATTTTACTTATGATACTTAAAAATATTTGTTGGCACACTAGGGGCCTTACTATATACATTGATAATTTTATAATACATTAAAAAAAAAATTGTCATTAATTATACTTATATTAATAGTCAAAAGGGGGTGTCCATCTCGGGTTGTTCAAATCCGGTTGTCCTTGAGTGATTTCCAGTGCAAATTGTATCCCTATACTTATGCAATATTCCCGCAAAAAGAAATGTGAATTATAACATCAAAAGTAAAAAATACTTGTGAATGTGTAGTTCTTTTTGCATGAGCAATATATTTGACTGTTTATGTGGGGTACACATTATCGATCGTGAATGACGAATTCGTAGTGAATTAGGATAAGAATGATAATGTGTACCTACGTCTGAATGATGGTCATGGAATGACATGCAAGGGCTGCTGGTGGATTTGTTCGAAAATGTGTACAAAAAACACGTCCACCATCATTCAAAACAAAACCACGCGCGTGAAGGTTGTGATTTAGTAATATAAAAATAGACTCCTATAGAGCATTTTTAGACGAATTTATAGAATGCTATAAATCAAGTCGCCCATTGTGGGATATAACTTGCGGAGAGTATTTGTTACGTGGCTGCGACCCGTGGCAAAAAACCGCAAAGTTACTGACAATTTTTCTTCTGGTGTCAAGGCTTATCTAAACAAGGTGTTCTTCCTTTTAATAATCGGAGAAACCAGATTCAGCAGCTCGTCGAAGTTTTCAGCAGACATTCTAAAATAATTTTGAAAATCAAGTGGCTCAGAACTTCTGATTTCCTTAATTGAATTCAAGTATGTATTTTGTTTCCTAGTCTTAATCCGTTCTTTGAACCATTTCCTTTTTATTACCGCCCACGCAATCAATTCGTTGTCCATTTTAAGTTTTAGAAAAAAACGAATGATAATGGAGGTTTTTTCAAAAAAAATTAAATATCAAAAACTAAAAATATGTAAAATAAAGTGCACGACTGGGTCGTACGAAATTGCTCTAATGTGTAAAAGTGGTCTTGGGTGCTTGAGATTTTGGGAAAACAGCGTTGAAAAAATCATATGAAATTTTATAAATCACTTAAAAATCAATACCTAAAAGGTTTTTTTGAAGAAAATGAAGTAAACCATCAGGTTTCTTTTACGTTTTTGAATTTTTACGAAAAAATTTTTCAAAATCATTCGACCGGTTTTTTCAAAAAACAGTTTTTTTTGAAAAACTTTTCGAAAATATATTCCAAATTTTTTTTGAGTATGCCAACTTCAAGTACTTTGTAGTTTTTTTCAGAAAAATAAAATTAAAAAAATATAGATTGAGTAGTTTTTGAAAAAAAAAAATTAAAAAAAAATTTTGAAACTTTTTTAAAAAACTCAAAAAAACTTTTTTTGAAAAATGTAAGAATTTATATTATTTCTTTTATAAAAGGGCTTCTACGTTAAAAATTTAATCGAAATCCGTCAAGTGGCGTACGAGCAAATCGAATTTCAAAAAACCGGTCCTATGGGAGGTACCGTTATAAGACTTTTCCTGAAAAATCTGAAAAATCAAGAATGCTAATTCCAAAAACCCTCTGTAGGACGTCATATTAATACTATGTAACAAGTTTGAAGCAAATTGGTCCAGCCGTTTAGGCTGTAGGTGCCGATACAGACGGGCGGACAGACAGACAGAATTGTCGGACCCACTTTTTTAAGGCTGATTGTCAAAACAAAAAAAATTTTTTTTGTACGAATGCATAACTTGCCTTATAGTACCTATAATCGCAAGTAAAAAATTAAAACAAACCTCGTTGCCGTACGTGATTTCTATAAAAATCTGAGTCTGATTGATATTATAGTGCAATTGACATAAGGACTCGTACACAATTGCAGAAAGGGAAAGGGGCTGCTGTGAATGACAAGAAGCTTGTTTGATAGTGTGTCTCTGTACATGACACCCTATCCTTCCAAAATGACATCATTCCTTATCCGTCGCTCATGATCGAAAGTATGTACCCTGCATTAGGTATTTAGAAGTTGATGGCAGTCGAAATTAGCGGTGTGGGGTACCGGGGTAATCGGATTTGCCTCAGTAGAATGCAATTATTCGTCTTCTGATGGGGATTCCATTCGTAGGGTGTTGTCGGAAGTCGTCGTGGCGATCGGTACTTATGACATCAGTAACGCTTCCACTTCATTCAAAATTCTTCACAATTTTACCGTATGCTTGCGTAGTTTGAGTAACCACTTTTGTAAGTTTTATATAATTTTAATGCGTTGTTTGGTTGTTGAGGGATCCATTATCGAAAATGGCAAACATTCAACTAATATGTTGACACTTCAGATGAAAGCTGAGTTTGACAGGTGTAAATTGATAATGCTACCAACTTGAAACCACTTAAAATGTTTCCTGTATATTATTTTTTAATTAAAACTTTATTTAAGATGATTTAAGATGTGAAATTTTTAAGGATTAAAATGAAATATTGTAAAAATAGAGAAAACTCATGAATTTTTCTTCGAACGAAATTCGATGACTGTAACGTCACACACAAACCCTATACAATTTTGCTTTACACATCACAATGATCTTATATAAAAATAAGCTCAACCTTGAAACTTCATATTACATCAACCAAAAACATTTATTTTTTCAGTTCATGTTAGGTTTCTTCTAAACGGGTACATCCTGCACTAGCAATTAATTAAGAAAATATACACGCTCTTCTTGCTTGCATAGTAATTATCTTTCTTCCCAATATTATTTGCGAGGCCAGAAACCTTTTTGTGGGTGGCTACATATTTATGTTATACTTAACGTTAAGTAAGTGTTTATTTTGACTGTGTGGCTTAAAGTTAATTATTCATTAGTCTTAAGATGAAAGAAATCCTAGAACATAAAGAATGGATACTTGGGACTAACATCCATCAATATTTTGTACATACAAAGTACACTTTGATAATAGGGAACACAGTCATGGCGATAAAAGTAGGCTCTACATTTTTTTAGAATTACGATCGTTTTTACGATAGGGTTTAACGGGATGAAATTTTTGTCTTACGTACTTTATTTTATTTTTGTCGATTTTTTCTAAGTTACTGAAGGATTCAACAAAACGAAAAAAAATTATTGAGCCTACAGATTCCATATCAGAAGTGTTTTGCTTTTGAAGGCGAAACCGATACTTATGAAGGCTCCCGCCACGGATGTCTAGCTGATTTCCAATAGTGTTCTGCTGTGTGCGGTTGCTCATTTGGATTCTGCTGACATATGTTGTGCAAATTTAAACCAAGAGCTCAATTTTCAAATCAGTATTAGGGCCAATAACTTCAATTTGATGATTCTAGAATGTGGTGCATGTTAGACATTTAAAACCGTTTGAAATGACAGCACGATTCCCCTAATCAAGGACTCATGTTAGCCGAAAGTTCATCTCGATGCGAATAATATGAGCGCTGCTGGTATTTCGATCATGAAAACTTCATCGGTTGCAGACCCCATTTTAGTAAACATTGTACACCGAATCAGGAAGTTCGCGATACCAGTTTTTCTATAGCACGATGTACCAGATTGAAGTTGTAGACATTAAGAAATATAGAACGCTGAAGCATTTGGATGAAATAACGTTGCCCAGTATAGTGGCCACCGATTGATGACCAGTGTAAAAGAGCTTCCAAATAGATAATTGTGAAATTTTTTAATCCTGGCGACAAGAACCACTGTCGGTCAGTTTGCAAGTACCTATTCTCATTTCGATTTCAAGAATGTTTTTGAGTAGAAAGAAAATGGTTTTCGGAACGATCAGACTAGAATGGCAGGTTCTCATCGTAATGCATCCACACCACACGTCATCTAATGTGATAAGATCTTCTTTAGTCTTGGTCTAGTAAAGTCATCTTCAAACAGCAAACTGTTGTCATCTCTTCAAATGATAGCACCGCTTGACCAATGATTCGTCAAAGGTGGTTTTTGGCAACCTTCACAGCTTCAACTTAGAAAACAATGGAATTCTTCGCAACCAAACGTGCACATCAACGAGCTAGTTGGCCAATGGGATGAATCATTGAGATCTACTCAGGAAACAATGTCAACATAAGCGTGGCCAACATCGAAACAGCAAATTGTGTCCAATTCCACTCGAACTCGATTCGGAAGATACAAAGAAAGACATTTAAAGTATTGAAAGTAGGAGCTGCTCGTATCAAATTAACTTTGGTTATTGGCCAAACATCCAAAACATCACCCTATAATATATTTGTTTTTTTTTTTTTTTTTTTTTTGCCGTTCAAAGCACCTTCAATCTTACTCCGAATTTAAAACATTGAATATATTTTTTAGTCGTTCTTATACAAACTATAGATCAGTTTTTAAAAAACGCCAACTGGTGAACCTTTTTTCATTATCCTTTTTATTCAAAGCTCTGTTATTCAGTTAGAATAATTGTATCTATTTGCTTGTAGATAATTCAATAGAATTAAATAAACCAAACCACTGCACTTATATTGGTCTTAAAAGAAAAGAACATGAGCTTTAACGTAATAATGAAAATTAGATTGTATACTTTAATAAAGCATATTTCTAAATGGACCTATTTCGCTGACCACTACTGTTAAATGTGTTTATCTTAATACTGTCGAAGAACTGAGCATACAAAAACAAACACATAAACATCTCCTAACAACTAGAAATAACTGTATATTATATATATATTCCAGTAAAAGTCTCTAATGAATTCCTTAATGGGCTCTTATGATCTTTGAACATCCCACCCATCTTATAGCAAATTCTACCGCCGCCGCGTCGAGGAGCCACGCCTGCCGCAGCCACCTTAGACATTATCCCTGTGAACTGAATATCTTCATTCAGTTTCATTTAGTCCATAATGCGTCACCATTTCCACTTCGCTCCTTTCTTATGCAAAAAAAAAAATGGAATCTCTTTGGGAAGACAACACAAAAAATCAATTCCCTAGAGATTATATTATGGTGCCTTTAAGTTTGTCTATCAGTGTGGGTCCTTTATGGCTATGGCTAGGCCATGGCAATTCGTTATGGGATGACATCATAGTTACAGAAATCCACAAAGAAAATATTTGACATCGTTTCCTTTTGTAATATAAAGCCTTGAAGATTCATTGAAACGTGAGTTACTTTTTAAGTTGAAGCTTTTCCACGCAGCTCCTACTGGCGTCCAACGCGGGCGGTGGCTGTTCTTCTGGTATAGCGCCATCATGTCGCCAACATCAGATGAGGTTAAAAAAAAGTGGTTTCACCATAGACACAAATATGGCGAAACATTTTCCAAACAAGCAATTTCAAATGGAAATTAATGTTTTCAATTTTTCCAGTCTATTACTTTTTTTTTTGTAGATTTAAGTAAAAGTTTAAATCATTCACAATAGCTATTGGCAATATTTTCTCGCATTGGGATTACGAACAACAATTTTTTAAAAAGGATGGATGAAGATAAGTCTCTGGAGGACTATGATTTTTCGTCAAAGGAATGGCATTAATTATTAATAAATTTACTTTATTTTATGTATCCTGACATAACCCGCATTTCGCACATAAAAGTTGTGTCGAAAATTGTAAAAGGCTTTTAGTTGTGCTAAACATGGAAGCTTCATCGGGGAAAACGTTTCCCATCCAAAAAAAGGAACTCAAGGAATTGTTTGTTCAAAAATTGAGTTGTAAGTATAAGGACATGGTTCGATCAAAAGAAGGCTTTCTTGCAAAAATTGTATTGTAGAAAAAACAACTTAATTTGTTTGTCAAAGTCAAACTAGAAAGCCGTTCTTTATTCTATGGCCAAGGATATACCGTTAACTTTTACGCCCAGAAACCATTTCTCTCTGCGCAAACAATGCTATCCCATTTTCACACATCAAATCTATAAAAATCAATCCAGTCTTTAGGATTGAAGTTACTGATACACATCGGACTGACAGATGACAGATGAATGAACAGAATTGCCAGATGAACAATTTTGTCTCCCATATAATCGAAATGTGATGTCACGGTTGCTATCCCGAATTCGATTTATTTACGAGTTCCAAAAATGTTGGGAGGTGCCCTGGAGAGTAAAGATAGTTAAGAAGCCCATCACTTGTTTGTGTTTCCTTTCAAGATCCAAATTTAGGATGCGCCTCCCCTTCTTGTAAAGGGCAGGGGCACCAGAAGAAAAAGAGTTTGAACTAACGCAAAACATACAATTTTGATATTATATTTGCTTATATCCAACAATTTATTGTAGTTATAACACCGTTTTTATCTTCTATTTTTTTTTTTTGTTTAATTCAATATGATATGAATGTGACTGTATCTTACGGTTGAGACAACTGACAATCGAACTGAGGATATCAACAATTCTTTATTTTTAATGGGTTCTCATGCCACTTCGTAGTTTGCTCTTTGCTCATAGTCTTCATGTCTCAGTTTCGTACGTCCTGTCAAACTGTCTGGATATGGAGAGAACGTGTTAACTTTGAAGCACTGCAGGAGCACACATATCAAATTAATGATTTCCTTTACAGGGGGTTTCCCACTTCAATGGAAATAATTTGGGCAACGATTTATGAAATTATTTAAAGACCAAAATTGGTTTACAGAAATAATGTATGTTTAATTTTTTTTTTTATTATTTAAAAAAACGGTTTAATTTTTTCATTTTGATCTACATATTTAAATGCAAATACCCCCTAAATATCAATGATAGAAACTTTGTTTTTAGAAAAAATACACTGAGTTACAAAAAAAGTGGTGAACTCATATTTTTAACTTCTTTTTGTCATTATGGCAACATGCTGCTGTTTTTTATAAAGTTTAATATTTTATTTGTTTTTTTTCGGTATTTTGCTGTGTATATGCTTGCTTTCAAAAATTTCATTTCTGTGCTGCGTTTACGACTACCAAGCAAACAAAAAATAGTTTTTTCGTACTTTTCGAGTAAAGTATACTCCTTTTATAGGCTTTGTGCTCCTGAGTCATTTTTTATGGTCTTGTTGGATAGTTTTTAGTTTTTTTGTGATTTGTGTGAAAAAGAAATGCAAATTACGTCATAAGAAGTCGCAAGTGCATTAGCTTAAGTTAAGAATGGACCGAGTGTGAGGTATGCCCCTCTCTTTATCAGAAAACTAGAGTAAATCGTCAGAAAAGCCATCCAAATGTTCAGGGAAACAAACACTTCACTCAGCGTCAACATAAAGGATATTTGCTCACATGTTCAAAACGGTAAGGGGGACAACTGTGAATGCTCGAACGGTTAGGCGAAGTTTAGTGGAAGGTGGTCTGAGAGCAAGAAGACCCGTTAATTGCGCGGATTGGAAAAACCGAGCCGTGCATCGTAGAGGGATCGGTAAATTGAAGATAGTATGTCAACAGAATACTCAAAGAATAAAGCATTCTATTCACACAATTTATTGGTGAAAACCTATTGCTGATGCAGGATAATGCTATAGGCCACATGTCGCTAGGTGCGTTATAATTTATTTGGAAGAAGTGGAAATCGCGGTTATGGATTGGCCCGCGATGAACCCGGACGTGAACGCTCTTGAACATTTTTGGGACATGCTTTAAAGAAGCATAAGAAATTGGACGTCCTTATCAACGACACTCAGTGCACTGCAATTGCTTGAGAAGTGGGATAATTTGGACGAAACGGTGTCCAGAAGCCGAATCCAAGGTATGCCCCGTCGAATTGAAGCTTTGATTCTCATAGGCAATAATACCCACATTTAAGGGAATGAGAACGAGAACTCGTTGAAAAAAAAATAAAAATGTTAAGCCTAGTACTCAGATCGCGCTAAAATTTATCTTCCATACAAATTTCCACCCAAGATAAATTTTAGCTTCGGTTTTTCGCTGAGCAGTACTCAATTCGAGCTAAATTCCAGGTGTCAGGCTAATGGCTAAGAAAAAAGTCTCCACAAAATTTAGCTTGCGAAAGAATGTAAATCACATTATTTTACAAGATAAATTCTGACAGTTGTCATTTTGCATGGAAGTTCAAAGAAGGTCTTGCGAAGGTCGCATGAACTTGCTCTTATGTTCGATAATTGCTAAGTGGCGGCATAATGTAGGTTTATTAAATAAAATGCACGACTGGGTCGCACGAACTTGCTCTAATGCGTGACAGTGGTTTTGAGGCTTGAGATTTTAATAAAAACTAATTTTTTAAAATTCTTAAATAAATACTTGAACTGATTTGAGCTGAAAAATATGTACGCCATTTTATTTCTTGGCAAAGTTTGAATTTATGAGAATAAATTTATAAAAATCTGTGGAGCGGATTTTGAGAAAAAAAAGTTTTTCGAAAAAAATTTCTGAAAACATTTTTCAAAAAAAAATTAAAAACGCCAGTTCCCACAGCAAATACATTTACATATTTATAATTAAAAAAAAAAGTTTAATGAGCAGTTTTTAAAGTAATTATTTTTTTTAATTTAATTTTTTTTAAACACAGAGAACTATTTTTTTAAAATACATGTATTCAGTATAAATTGAGCTAGTTGCACCTATATATTTGTGAAATTCCGAAAGTATCGGTTGAGCTGTTTTCGAGATAGTCGAAAGCAAGAAAAGCGGTCCTATAGAAAGTTCCGTTTTTGGACTATTTTAAAATTATTTCCACCCATATTTATTCTAGAGAAAAAGCTTTAGCGTAACGGTTATTTGGCAGGTACCGTTATTTTGTGAGCTAAACAAATTTCAATTTCCCCTGTGTACAATACCTTAAAAACTCTGTATACCAAGTTTGAAGCAATTCGGCCCACGCGTTCGGGCTGTAGGTGTCTATACAAACATACAGACGGACAGACAGACAGACAGACATACAGACGGACAGAATCTTTTTTCGACTTCGCTATCATCGTAATGTTATGTTTGATTGTTATCTCAAACATTTTTTTTGCATGAATCCATAACTTGCCTATGGTGTCTTTAATCTCTCCAATTTCAAAATTTACCGCGCCTTTTTAGCAAAGTTGTGTAGAGATAACTATTGTAGAGATAAAATTTAGTTTAGCGCGATCTGAGTACTAGGCTTTAGATGATAATTTTTGAAGTTTTGTACATTTTCTTTAATTTGTATTTAATTATAAATTCTTTCAATGTTTTAAATTTGTTTTAGATGCGTTACTTGTTTAAATGTTAGTTAAGATTGCATTGAAGAATTGGGTATTTTTTTAATCACTTAAAAATATTGAAAAATTTTAAGGTTGCTCCACTTTTTTTGTAACTATGTATATGTATATTGCAACATAACAGCGTTTAAATTAAATTTGATATCTTACTTAAACCTTAAGATTTTAAGTTTAGACGCTTGTTTTGCATTTCTTGACAAAGCATTTTTTTTGATTGTAAGGTCACTCTTCTGTTTAATTTGAGTGGTAAAAATAGTTTCATTTTCTGTTTTGACCTTATAACCGTGAACAGATGATTAAAAAAAAAAACTGAATGATGTGTATGCAAAAAATCCATAAAATTATGAAAAAAATTGTTTTTGAAATGTGTGTTGTTGTTTTGTCGAAGTTTTTATTTTGAACATTGATTATTTTTAAAAAATCTGGCCATAATCACTGGTTTTTTTTTAAAAATTTAATCTAATTAATTTTTTTTAAACAATGACTTTATTTCTAAGCAAGGGAATATAGACACTATTTTCAATCCATTCTACAAACATTACACTTTGTCACATCTTAAGCGGAACACCCTATATCAGTTTTTTGAAAATACTTCAAGCTGTTCAAAGTGCGCAAAGATACAAAATTAAAAAGAAAAGGTGAAAAGTGAAGTCAATCCGAATCTGAAGACAGCAAACCGCCACTTTCCAAAATAGAACTGACTTTCAGCACCACCGATTCTATTCAATTATTAAACGGTAGCTGGTTCTTTAGACCAATTATATTATGGCCACAAGCAACTTAAAGGATTCCATAGAAATGAAACATGAAAAGAAATTACTCAAAGCAAAAACACAGTTACAAGTAGTAGTAACAGTAACATCAACTTGTTTTTTCCCTTGATTGGACACAAATATATTAATTACAACCAAGGAGTGGTTTACATTATCCTATTTTCAAAATCACCACCATCAACCAGCAGTAGAAGGAGCAGTAAGGCTCGGTCATAAAACCAACTTGGATTTATTTTCATTATATTTCTTAGCTCTCACTTACCATCGCATCGTAGTGGAGTGGCTTGGATGTGGTGGAATGGCGTAATTGCCGGAAGTAATTTTTTTATTTGCACTCTATTTCCCAGTTTGATTAGAATGCTCAAAGGAATAATCCGAGGAAAAAGAAAAGTAGGAGGAGGTCTCATTAATCGTTAATTGTGACAGTGCATTTTAGCTGATGTCATGGAATGCTATACATATGAACATGTAAGATAACAGTATGTATTAGTATTTTAATCCGATACCGATAGTAAAGTTCTTTATTACAAAAGCAATAATTTTTAACCTTGAAGACGTCAATATTGGTTGATTGAAAATGTATCCCTGGAATACTAATTGAAAAAAGTTATTTCGATTGAATAGGTTTTTTGACAATTTTTTATTCATTAATTTATTGATTCTTCAATTTTTAATTAAATTGCATTATATTTTCGAAAAGAAAAAATGTATCCGCAAGAGTTAGAATAGTTATTAGCCATTAAAGAACTTAGTTGGTTGTGACCTAATATTTTAAGGATCAAGGTATGATTTTTAAAGTCAGTCTAAAGAAACACGTTATATATCTCTTTTAAATGTTGAGAAAACTTTTGAGATAATTCAGTAGATCATAGCCCCCCTCCCCTTGTCTGCTTCATGTGATCAGTTGACCTTAAAAATCATCGGAAAGACTCCCGTTTGTTTGAAAACTTCTAAGAGTTGCCTCTTCTCTTCCTCCTTCGCAATCATATTGGAGAGTTAAATACTCTATTATTTAGATGGTATTTCTGATGTGAGGGACTTTTATAATTCTTATTTGATTAAGCCTTGTTACATCTGCTGCCATACTGCCATACAAAGCATCAGGCCCGAATTTAGAGGTGTGGAGGCCTGGAACAACAAAGAAGTGGAGGCTCTTAACCCCAATTTATTTCCCAAATAAAATTTAAAAAAATGTTCACTCGAGTTTGTCAACAAATATTTTATTGTGACACCAAGTAGATTCTTTTAGCATTTATCAAACACACATAAATATTACTTAATCGAAAACGATTGAAGTTGTATATTATATAGGTACTAGTTTTAAGAAATATTATATATGTAATATGTGTAAACGTTAGTCCTTTAACGTATTAAATAAATAAACGAGAATTATCTGAAATCAAATTTAAGAGTTAACGCTTATGAGCTTTTTTCGCTGAAGAATCGTTGATGATTTCGCAGAAACCCAGTTCCCGAAGTAAATCACTTTCAATGCTTGCTTAGGAGCGATATCTTCGATAGACGATTTTGTCCCATCGTGGTTCGCAGCCTATTTTCTATGATTTTCATTTTTGAAAATGAGGTCTCTTCAGTGCAATTTGACACCATCAAAACCAAATACACATTCTCAATGAATTTTCGAGATTTGGGAATGTAGCTCTGAAGTGTTGGTCTTCGATGATTTTGTAGTAAAATAGCCTTTTTCCATAGTATCTTCTGTATGTACACGTCGATCAAAGATACAAATTGAACCAACTTATTACCAAGGCTGGATTCATCCTTGTACACTTCCACCAATGCCTCTGCTGCAGCGTGCAAACTTTCAGCATCCATCTTACATTCATCAATTGAATTAAACGATTCAAATCTCGATCGTACAGCTTCATACGCGTGCAATCTTTCAGACAGAGAGACACACAGCTGGTCGACGACCACTGGGATGAAGCCGGATACTTTGTATTTCTCCTTCGGTGATAGATTTGTGTCTTGCGCTTTCATATCCGAGCCTTACATTTCTTGTCCGTTGTACGTATTGATCAGTGTGGAGTGGATTCCACGGATGTTTTCAATGATTCTAATGCACGCACTGCAGATTCAAAAATTATTTTCGGGTCTTGTAACATCATGTTTGAAGCGTTAAATCGCTTCAAAATATTGGCCCAAAATATTGTAAAAGGTGCTTCATTCCTCACGATATCTTTTTGCTCCTTATCGGAAAATATACTTTGATTTCCAAACAGACCAACGAGTGTCTCTAAGCTTTTTTAAAACGTAAAGCTGTGCGCGTTTTTTCTTTGATAATTTATCAATAAGAATTCGGTATCGTTTTGAATACTTGCTATGAAAAACATATGTAAATTATGAGCAAAATCAATTAATTGAATCGCCGATGGACAAGAGTTAGCAGCTGCTTTTCCAACTTAATTGAGAGAATAACCACAACATGGTAAAAACGGCGATAAATGAGATTCGTCGGAGGTGGAATCCAATGATACAGAAAAATATTTGGATTTTTTTTTATTCTGGATACTATTTAAGTTAGTAGTTTACCAACCATAGAACTGGTCTGTTCTTTGCAAACCGTGTACGAAATGTAATCGACATGGCCACTCATTTTGATCTTTTAAATGGGTTGCCTCCTTTTCTGGAGGCCCCTCTTTTGTGGAGGCCTGTGGCAGGTGCCCCGGATGCCCTCCCTTTAATCCGGCCCTGCGAAGCATCATTATCTCAGCTGAACCGCATGTAAATTAGGGACGCACAGCTGAGGTGTGTAGAGTCTTCTTTTCAGCTTTGGGGGCATTTTCCGATCACAGAAGATAGCGTTGTTTTCCCACCACTTCATCCCCGTCACTCTTACTGGATTATTGATGTCGTCATCACAAGTTGCTTTACCAATAATCATGGATCCCAGATAATTTAATTTTTACACTTGGCAATCACTGTTTTATATTCACAGCCAATAACATCAGCGCTGAAATCAAAGGCAGAATAACTCTGGCTAATCGCTGTTCCTTTGGGCTGAATAAGCAATTGAGGAATAAAGCCCTATCGAGAAGAACCAAGTAGACACTGTTAAGAACACTCACCATCCCGATCCCGGTCCTGATATCGGATGAAAAGTCACTTGGAGTCTTCGAGAGAAAAGTTCTGCGCAGCGCCGGATCTAGGGGGGGGGGGGGCAAAGAGGGGCACTTGCCCCGGGCGCCTGGCCTTGGGGGCGCCAAATGGAAGTTGAAGAAATATAGGAGAGCAAAAAAAAAGGTATTCAACATTTGAACAGGGCTCCAAATTAATGCAATGTTTATTTATTTCTTGTTCCAAATATGAAAGAAATATGTAATGAACCACTTTCGTCGCCCTTTAAATAAATTCGTCGCCCCTCATGGGGGCGCAGAATTGGAAGATGAAGAAAGAAACGAGAGTAAGAAAAAGGTCTTCAAGTATATACTTTACAAGTAAGATTCCATTTCCAATATCTTATTTGCTGAAACAAGTTTCAAATATGAGGAAGCTTTCTTAAAATCATAATTTATTTCTGCATTACTTACTAAATGCTATTAAAGCATTGAATAATGGATAAATCATTTCAGTTTGAGTTGACGATTGATATTTTTGACTCGTTTCAGCACCTGGATCTATAAAAGTTATTTTTTGTTTGGCACAATGCCTTGATGTTCTGAAATAAGAGCGTTATTAAAAAAAATAAGAATTTAATAACAAAAGGGTCAACTTCGATACAAATTCAGTAATTATAGAAGCGACACATTCTTGGGATGTTTATGTGGAATTCTTGAAATCTAAAACCATAGACCGTTTGTCAAGTTAAAAAAAAGTCTAATTTCATCGAAAGGATAGCTACGATGTCAACGGATTCAGAAATTTCAAGTTTTTATGTTTCGTTTGGGAAAAGTTCGATTCTAGTGCTTTCGGGAGTCAGTTAAAACTAAATACTATATTCACGTCAAAATATAGTCTGTCAAGCTACAAAAAGTCAAATTATATCGAAGGATAGATGTAAAAAACATCTAAAAAAACTTTGATATTGTTCCATCAGTTTTTCTGGAAGGTTTGGTTAAAGTTGATGATGTAGTTTAGCCACACTGTGAAGAAAGGTTCGACGCGTCGAGTCCTTGAAAATCTTCTATATTATTTGTTTGTTTACTAAGACTTAACTCAGAAACCACAAAGATTGAAAGGTTGTAATTTGCGCGTGGAATAGGTGATAAAAATCTTTGGCAAGACTAAGCTGTTAATAGGGTGAAATGGGCTAAAAGCAAAAAGTGATATAAGACTTAGGGGCCAAGTTATAGCGATCAGAAAAACCAAACTGAAATATTTTTAAATGCAAATTATCTTGTGTTATGATTTGATTTAAAACTGCTGTTGATTAAGTATGAAAAAAGTTAACTAGCGAACGGATTGAACTTAAAAGAAAAATTTGTTGTAATTGCCCATTTCTCAACCTAAAAACAACACTTAAACAGTATTGTACAATCGGGCGTATACGTACTTTTCTGAGTTTATTTAATTTTAAAAAAATCATCCATGTTCTAATATCTTAGACAAATTAAATGGACGGCTTAAATTTAATTAAGAAGTCAAACTTATCCCTCAATGTTCAACATTTTTGTATCTATCATGGTTTGTATCATCGCGCTATCTGATGCTCGTTAGGGCAGCACAACGTCTGTCGGAATAGCTAGTGAACTATAAAATTTCTAATGTACGAGTTTCTCAAAATTGGTCCTAATTTTTTATCAAAAGATAATAGTTAAATGTTTTAAATAAATAAAATGCACGACTGGGTCGCACGTACTTGCTCTGTGAGTGCAATAGTATGATGAACTTATGGCCATTGAAAAAAGCCGTTTAACCTGATTTTCGTTACGACCTTTTAAGCCAAAAACGAAAAACGCTAGTTTGGTGGAAAAATCTTAGGTAAGTTAAATTCTGAGTTTAATCAAAATCGTTAGAGCCGTTTTCGAGCAAATTCAAAATGAAAAAAACCATTACATGAAAGGTACCAGTTTGAGCCGGGCTAAAACAAAACAAAAAAAAAAACCTCGAAACCCATTTTTCTTCAAACTGCTATATACCAAGTTTGAACAAAATCTGTCAAGCCGTTTAGGCTGTAGCATGACGTGAAAAAGCACAGATCAACACAACCGCACAGACGCACAGACAGACCGACGGACGGTATGGCGAAAACCACTTTTTTGGGCTTCTCTATCATCGTAATGTCATGTTTGATTAAAACCTCAATTTTTTTTCTGCACGAAACCAATACTTGCCCTATAGAGCAAGTAAAATGAAAAAGAATTTTTGTTGTGTACTACTGAGCTATTTCACTAAAGCTGTTCTATGGATTAGTTATGATTTTGTATATCGGTGAGTAAATGTTAAATGTGCAATCAAAATATCGGACAGAATCACAAATAAGCATACAGCCTTTTAACTTTTTATGAACAACATTAGCAGGTTCTCCGCTGTCGTTTATTGAAATAGAAAAATTATCAAATCAATCTGGATTATGGCACATACCTACCCCAAAGGTTTTATTTTGCACATACGCCAAGATTGCATTTTGAGTAATCAGTAACATGAATACCTTATTTTCTTAGGTTGGGTCACACAGAGTTTTATGACATGTATCGTACATTAGCTATTGTCAACAGCATCAAGCATTAGAGCATAAAGATAAAAACAGGTTAACGATACGAGTTCATGTTTTGTACGTAAACTTAAAAAAGAAAAAAAATTGCTCGGGGGGGGGGGGCGCCAAATTCAACTTTTGTCCATCCGTTTGTTATTTAAAAGAAATATCTCTACATTTTCTTGTGTACATTTTTTCAATACGCCCACTTTTAAAGGCGTGATTTTGATAAAATACCTTTGTTCAGGTAAGATCGTTTAAAATCTACTCGATTCAGCTGTAGTTTTACACATATGCCTAAATACTGACTAATGATCAGAGCTCAGTAAGTGCTTCAAATTTATAAGACACGCCCACTTTTAAGGGGCGTTTCCGTCAAAAGTCGTATAATGCATTAATTTTTTAACGTTTTTTAACTATAGGTCGCAGTTTTGAAGTAAAAAGATGAACACTTAGATTTATATTCCTTGGTTTCGTAGCAAAGTATGGTTCAAGAATTGTTAAAAACACCCATAATCGCTATTTATATTCAAAATCTAATTTTTAAAAATTTAAGATTTGTCTTGTTTTGTTCAAATCAAGAATAAAATTGAAAATTGAATGTCACTGAGCTCATACTAATTGCCTTGGCAAATAAAAAGTCTCAACTTTGGGCGTGCCACACGCCTTTTATACTGTGCCAGCGCTAATTGAACATCACACCACACAAAATTAAAGTTATTGAATTTTTTCTGTCCGATAGGGAAGAATTTTGATTCTAAAACTGGAACATCGGCTGGCTGCAAGAGGCAAACGCATACACATACAAAAATATACGGAATAGGGTATCCAACAAGTCGCTGCAAACGTACTGTAGCTCTCGCTTATGTTTTTTATTTAAGAGTTATTTCTTTAAACTATTAACATTTTTGAGCCAAGTAATAATTCGTACTAGCTGACAAGTTCCAAATGAACACGCCCTTATGAATTTTTATTGTCTCATGAATTATTCTTCCAAAATATACTTCCTTGTAGATCAAGATCAAGCTGATAAATATTTCAAATACCGACCAATTCTTTTGAGCTTAATAATGACAAGTGTGCTTGAATGATACCAAAAGAAGGTTAAAATAAACATCACATCATCAAAACAAATTAGTTCTGATAAAGCTGTTAAATATAAAAAAAACTTTATTGTCAAGAATTTATCGATATTAGAAACCCCTGGATATGTCTTCCTTTGAAAAAATAAAATAAGCCCACAAAGCTCTTAAACTGTTTTCTTGTTTCATTTACGCATAATTAGATCCATCCAAGCTTAAGTCACTTTGAACCTATTACAAGTATCGCAACAAAAGATATTCAATTGAGTGTATTAATTTAAGAATCGACTCAGCTCCCACGAAGATTGTCATCAACCTACTCAAAAGCTAGAGACGAAATACCACAAAAGCCGACATCACTCACTTTCCCTTTGAAACTGTCATGTTCATCGACACTTTTTTCTTTGTCAATGTTGGGTCTGTTTTTCATTTCAAAGTGAATCTCGACCAATAAAAAAAAAAAAACCCTAAGATATCCTCATCAGGTGCAGAACCCAGCAGTAGGTTATATTCTACAAATATTCCACAAAGGACACTCAATCCCTTACTAATAAAGTACATATATCTAGATATTCATAGGAGGTAGTAGGTCGTTACGCTAGAGCCCCATTAAACCGAAAAAATCCTAATCGAAAATCGGAAAAAGTCGGAAGAGCCGATTTCCATTATTCCAAGTGCTTCAATATAAATCCTTAATCCCACCAAGCACCATCAAGGACATACAACCAACAACCATATACCCACAGCTGCATGAATTTCCTGTTTGGAATGTAAATTCAAACTCAACTGATGGAGGTCAAACTACGAGTATGTATATGCGCACCTTAAGCTGGTCCTCAGATAGAGGTGTCTGTTTTTAATTTTCCCACTGGAGTCTTTTATAATCTGTTTTTTTTTTTTTTTTTTTTTTTAATTCAGGTCTTGCAAAAAAAAAATCCATGACCTTTTTCATATTACATTGGGGTCAAACAAAAATCTGTGTTTTTATTGGCGTCCGACGACGCACGTGGGCGAGCGATGCCAAAATACTCGTATCTAAGAGGTAAAAACAATCAGAGGTTTCACTTACATTCACAGACACTCATGTGAATGTAGTTTAAATTGACATTTTGTATTCATGAACCAGCGATGATGAAGGCCTTTTTTTAGCTAATCCAGTGGAGTACTTCAAAAGGTCCCATGAAGGCTTTAAATGCCAAGTTAAAGGAAAATTGGTATATAGTGATGCGAACTGACAGATTGCTCCTGTCATGTTGAATTCATTTTATCCTCCTTTTAGTCTTCATTTTAACCGATATGCTTTTTTTCAATGTTATTTCAAATTCGATTTATTTTTGAAGGAAACAAAAGGATTGTTATGGATTGTAAAAGTGAGATGCATGTGCCTGTCCATGTGTGTGTTTATTTATATGAATGTGACGTCTAAACCATTTCATTCAAAATTCTTTTTTAAGGTTAGGTATGGGTTGGTGAAAGGAAACCAGATCGACTCCACCAACTTCAGGTCAATATGGGCACATTGCGATACCCATATAATGCTTAACCAGTTCCTCATCTTAACGTGCTCGTTTTAATGTTTCTCGTAGAGTTTCCCTCCATTAGCAGTCTCTCTTAAGAGTCCATAAAAATCGGCTATTAATATGTGTGCGAACTTTTAGATGTTCTCGAAATAATGTCTTCCAAGAGTTCTTTTTCTTAAATTAGAGATCCTTCTGAAATAAAAGTGGAAGTTGATTATATCGCCATTTTTTTCAATCTCACATATTTCCAGGGTGGTCCATTTCGTGCTTGCTTCTGACAGGATTGCACCCGTCACTTTATTTTCGAGGGGGGAATTGATCATATCTTCTACAAATCAAATGCCAATTCCTACCCTTTTCTTGACATTTCGTTAGCCAGGGATTCTTCTTAGTAAAAAATTTTCTGCGCTCCACTGCAGGAATCTCGAGCTCTTCGCCACAGGTTTTTACAAGATTGGGTTTGAATTTAAATTCAACAGTTTATCTATACATATAAATAGGCAAGCAGTTTTTTTGTGGTACTAATTGCGAGGTGGTTACCCAACCGATTGGGATGATATGTATATCGTTGGAAAGGTATTACTGAGTAGGTGTGCTGGGAATATTTTGTTTTGTATTTTTTTTTTTTTTTTGGAAAATACAGGTGAAAATGTCTTGGTGTGTTTTTTTTACCATTTTTTTCGTATAAATTCGCTGTGAAATTTTTTTCCCAACGTTAAGGGCAAGGGCATTAATGGCCGAATTTTGGCCATTAATTATGGAACACAACGTCGTGGCTTCCTCTGCTGCTTTGCTGTAGCGAGCGCATTCCGTCATTCGAATTTTCCAAGACCTTCGTGATGGCTTCGGGCTGTAGCTGGCGGATCGCTTGGGTGATATTGGCCTTAAGTGCTTGAATCGTTTCCAGATTGTTGGCATAACATCGAACCTTAACGGTTCCCACGATTGTGGCATATAGGCAGTGTGGCATGGTGCGCCATCTTGCATGATCAACAGGTCGTCAATGTTTTAGTATGAAAAAAATAAGTTGAAATATGTTCCCAGCCTCATTTTGGAAGAAAAATGGTCCAATGATGACACCACTCCACGAGCCGCACCAAACTATCACTCTCTGTGGATGCATTGGTGCGGCAATTTTTTTTTTTTTAAACTTAGCCGCCAAGATGATAACGCGCCTCATCAGAAAAGATGTTGCTCATTAATTTCGGTCAAACTTCTTTCCACTCACTATTTGTGCTACTACACAGCGCTTACTTTGGAAAAAAGTTTTCAATATTTTCCAACGTTGTTCAAGCGTAAAGCGATTCATTTCGTTCTTGGAGGTATGTACTGACGTTTAAGCTTTCTACAGCTGTCAGTGTTAAAATAACTCATGATTTATGAATAGAATCCATCCCGCTTGGGAAGATACATTTGAATGGCTTAAATAGTGAGCACTGAATAACTCAGATGTTCCCGATAGAAAATTAACACAAAAATGGGATTGATTTATTCTGAGGGAGCTTTTTGCTGTCGACCATTAAATACATCAATGTGCTGCAGGTTTAATATTGTTTCAAATTCTGATGTTGGTGTGGTTGTCTTTAAATTGGGTACCCCAACCCATGTCTCTAAACTTTTGAAAGTCCTTTTAAATTGGGGGTTTTCTCAGAATCGTTGCCAGGTTCATAGTCATAGAAACTAACGTACTTATCATGGAGCAGCAATTTCTATCACAATTGCTGCATATCATCTTCTATGCGTACTAAACACAAAAAAAAGTGCGAGTGAACCAGAGGGCACCACACTCAACCACCACCATAAGATGATTTACTTCCGGGGAATTAAAGGAAATGGTTTTTGTTTGCTGTTTCTATTTAAAATTTTTTGAAAAGAAAACTACAGAAAAAAATATTAAATTCACAAATTAACTTAAAAACTATCTCTTAATTATAATGTAAACACAAAATTTATATTAATTCGTTTTTCCTTTCACAACGTTAGTAATAAATTGGTATACACTATTTTCTCGAGCACCAGAAGGACTAAACGCGAAGTGAACAAATTACTGTTTACTGTTATTCTCAGGACCTGTAAAATTTTGTTCCTCGCAAATTAATTCCTCTTGCAAATACTCTACCTCGGATATAGAGTTTTGTATTATTTAACTTTTTTCAAATTGTTTTTGTTAGCTGTTTTTTTTAACACGACCTGATGCAATATTCAAGAGTAAAAGGAAAATATTTTGATTTGGCAGAATTTATACATATGTATGTGTGATATATATGTATGTATTTTAAGTGGTTGCATTTATTTCTGACATGCGTTGACATTTAGTTGTTGCCAATGTTTATTTATGCAGTTTCTAATTTAAGCGTGAAAATGTTTTGGAAGTGTTATAAGGAACATTTTTTGGGTATTTCACTTTTCTGGCTATTTCATACAGAAAAAGTAACCTAGTTTAAAAAAAAAAAAACATGACAATACTATTGTTTATTGTGTGCATAATTTACATAGATGTTTTTCAAAAACTTTTTTTTTAAACTATCACAAACGCTTTTTTTATTATTTATACGATTCCTTTTATTCCATATTCTCGCTAATGAAATTAATTTTGTTTGTGCTTCTTTTAATTAATTTATTTAAATTAATTCACTCGGTTTTATAGTCAAACATTCAAAATATAAAAATACCCGACTTGTTTAATGATTTTGCGCACGCAGAACTTTGTGGTTTCGAAATCGTGTGGTAACAGAAAATCAATCACAGAGGAAAAAATAAATGTACGATAGATTGTATTGAAAAAATTTAAATATTCTAAAATTTGTTCACTTCATTTCCGTTTTGTGTGAACATCAAGCTCTTAATTATCAAACGAAAACTTAAACAATATTTTAATAATGTTGGGCCTTAGCGACGATTTTGGGAGAATTTTCAACTCGGTGGCTAAGTTAAAAAAAAAAATTAGCCGTCACGGGACGCCCGGCAGATGTGAAACATTCAAGTTTACATTAATTCATAATTTTTAAAAACCATCAAAGAAAATATGGAGTGAAATAATTTTTAATAATTTAGTGTTTCGTTAATAAAATCACCATGTGTCTTATTATTTTATTATAATAATAACAATTATTACAGATTATACTCATTTTTAAATAGGAACAAAATGTTCCTCAACCCACCCATCAAATCCCCCCACCACTGTCATACACCCAGCCCACCTACAACTACCAACCAACCATCCACCATTTTTGACAAATTTGTCCTCAACCCCCTCCACACCAAATCCCCACCACCAGCAACCACCCACCCCACCTACAACTAACCACACACCATTTTTGTCAATATTTCACCCCTACCAACCATCAACCCCAACCGCCAAATCCCAACCAACTACCCACCATGTTTGTAAATTTTGTCTCACCCACCTCCCAACACAACACCTCCACCAATATGTACAACCTTCAACCACCAACCAACCACCCGCCATTTTTGACAATTTTTTTTTTTTGATTGGTGAAAAGAATAGAAAATGTAATTCCCTCAAACCCACCAGCAACCCACCATTTTAGTCAATTTTTCACTCCAACCAACTACCCAATATTTTTGACAATTTTGTCCACCCCTCGCCAACCATCCAGCCCACCTACAACCACCAACCAACTATCCACAATTTTTGACAACTTTTCACCCCCCATACCCCCCTCCCCCCCCCCCCCATACACACACACCACCTCCACCACTACCACCCCACCTCCACAAACGACCACCCAACCTACAACCACCCAACACGCTCGAGTCACACTTTAAAAAAATTTATCGAGCGTCATGCCATTTTTCGTGACGATTACGATCGATTTTACTGCGTACGTGCGCCAATAGATGTTTCACATCAAAATCTTACTCATCTAGTGGACATCATTGGACCATTTTTGTCCTAAAATAAAGCTGCATATTATCCAAGCAATCCGTGAGCTACAGCCCAAAACCATCAACAAAGGTCTTGTTAAATTGGATTGGCAGAATGCGCTACTGCGAATCCAGCCAAGACAACCACTTGAACGATGATGTTTTGTTCCATATTTAATAGGAATATTGGCTCTTACTAATAAAACCACAATACATGGAAAACATTTGATTTTGTTCATTTCACTGCATTTTTAAAAAGAAACTTGTATTTGAATCTTAAGGACATAATGCTGGAGTTCCACAAGAAAAACTATTCTAAATGCACTACGGACTGTTGAATTGAGGTATCTTTTTGATTTTTGTCTTCTATTTTTGTTGTTAAGTATAGTGTAGCATCTCCCTTTTACTACAGGGATATATGCCACACTTTTTTAGAAGATGCCGAATTTTGATTTGTCTTAGTGTTAGAAGGTCACTTTTTTAGGATTTTCGATCCGTCCGGAATTTAAATTCACCAACCAACAACCCTGCAACAAACTCAGACCCAACTAATCCAATCAAAAGCAACACTGTGTATTCCTGCAATCAATTTTAAATTGAAGCTCACACTTCATCATGTTTTAATAACCTTACGCCAACAAAAGAACTGTACAAAATCCTTCACTTCCAACAATTCCGATACCGAATTTTCAACAACAGTTTGAAGAGGTTTTTACTAACCCTTTTTTGTATAATGCACTCGCACTCAGGGGATATGAATACCCTTATAATGTTTCAACATGTGCGAGCAAGGAGAGAAGAAATAGAAAGATAAGAAAGAAAAGTGGCACAGTGGATTGAGATTTTAGGTGTTAATTATCTCACAAAAATCCCACGGGTGGCATCCAGTTAAAACTAGGGAATAAATAAAAATTACTGCCCAGGCTGGGTTTGAACTCACAGCTCTCAGGTTAAGCAACCACTGTATTATTGCCACCCGCTCGATTGCCAAAAAAAAGTTTTCGAAGTTTCCAAAACCACTAAAATATAAATGAAAATTGAATCTGCTGAGGATCCTTTAAGGTAGTTCCACACTATCCCACAGTGTAATACGACATGTCAAAAATGTGTGATGACACACATGTATAAAAATGTGGAAACAGTATATGACAGCGCAGATGTCATACGATTTGACATGTGTTTAGATCTGAAATATTTTTTTAGGATTGAATGTAAAACCATCACACATTCCTTCACACTTTTTTTTTTTGACATGTCGTAATACATTGTGGGATAGTGTAAAACTACCTTTAACAATAATTATGCCCCTCTTTACACAGGCAGGGAGAGATGGCACCATTAATATTAATTATGTTTTTGTAAATTTCGTATGAAACTTTTTAAAATAATATACATATTTTTTGTATAGTCTAATATAAATGTTTTTTTTTTTTTTTAATAAAGTCTATTTTTCTTTCATACAAATGAACATTGATTTTTGGAAAACCGCGGCATCTATCCAACAATTACCCTGTTATTATTATCCAGGTTCGTTCCGCTTTCCGAGTGCGTTTGGTCCTTGCGCCAGCTTCTTCTCCTAAAAAATGTGCGCATTGCCCAAAACAAAGTACCTACCTTGCATATTTGTTCGACTCTTAAATAACAGCGACTATTTTTTCAGGAATGACTCTCTTATCAAGCAATCTCTACATTCATCAGATGATTTCTCAATTACGATTCGCAAGGATCTTACATGATCGACACACAATCGGTCAAAACAGACTCGATCCTGAACTTTATCTTCTCAAGAATAATAGTTTCCATAGACTTTGAGAAAACTATTTTAATAGTTCTTGAGCTTGCCTTTCTTTTGTAACTTCTGAATCACTCCATCCTTTCAGTACCATATTCAAGTTTCACTATTTATTTATTTTAATAAGGAAAATGAAATGAAAATGCAAATAGAATTGGGGATATTTATTGCAAATTCATGTATGTGTCTAAGAAAGTTTGCTCCAGCTCCAGCGTAACCAAAGAAGAAATCTATAAAAAAAATTTTGTATTGTACTATTTGCAGATGCAAGTCAGCAATGACTTAAACCAAGATGTAGATATGCTATGTTTTTATTAAATTCAAGATGGCTACCCCAGCACATCTTATTCTCCATCAGCAACAAATACACAGAGAGTTCTGTAGGCTATTTAAGAGGATTACAATTTTTCCAGGAGTTATGAACCTACACTGAACCAAAAATCGTTCGTAATATCAATAAACAGCGTTTATTAACCTTTTATTTATTGTCACAATGAACTTTTAATTGAGACAATGAACGGTTTATAGTTTCAAAAAATCTGATTTGAGACAATGAATAGCCATTAATAAAAAAGTATATGTATTTATTAATTAACCATTCATATTGTTTCTATTATTCTGTTAGTTACGGCAATGAACGGTTAACTGTTTTCTAAAAACGAATAAATAAACGTTTATTGAGACATGGAATAGCCATTAATTAAAAAATATATATATTTATTAATAAACGATTTACTATTTCTATTATTCTGTTTATTAAGACAATGAATCTGTCTGTATTAAAATCAATAAACGATTATTGGGACAATGTATGCCCGTTTATTGAAGTTAAGAATATAAGAATTATAAACGGTTTACCGTGCCAGCGAACTCGTTCATTATTTTAAATATATTTCAACCAATAAACGTTCATTGATTCAATTAACATTTATTGAAGGCCCGAAAATAAGAAAAAATTAATTGTTTATATAAATTGTTGAGATTCTGTGAACTCATTCATTACTTCAAAAAAATTTTTAGTAAAATTAATTAACTTTTAATAAGTAGGACTGTAGGGAGTAAAGTTTCTTTTTTACAAAAAAAAAAAAGAATTACTGATTTGTTTTAACCTGTAATTTTTTTAATTTTAGACAAAGGTTTTGCCCCGTTTATTATAAAACACGATTTTATGATGTTTTGTGATTATTTGGTAGATATATGAAAATATTCTCTTTGAATCGTGAATTGTCGTAATGAATGTTATGATGTTTAGCTGTTTAAATGCAAGAAATATTATGCACTCTTCTTCTTAGTACACACTCAACCTTTCCTAAGGTTTGCTCTATTTTTGATTCTTTGGTGTTCAATTACCTTTTATTGAAAGAGTAGTGGCGTTCGCTGAATCCTTAGATTCCTTAATTCAAGTCGAAAAATCTGATCGATATGCAAATACAAGTCTTGAATTCCCTTCACATTGGATTCAGATTTAGTGCATTAAATTTAACATGTCACTTCGAAAAAACTTCCATTGATGAAAAATTGAAGTTGCTCAACTACTGATCACTTATGATCATAGATTGTAGAAAATTACTAAGACAATGGTTTGCGAAAAAGGTTTTTTAAATTTTATTGTAATAGGTTGCAGAACTAAAATATGCATGTCCAGACAGAAACAGTTCACTAGGTCTTTGGTACTTAAAAATAAAAATATTCTTTCACATGCATTTCTGCAAAAAAAAGACCACTTTTCAAGAAGACAATTAAAAAATTGCAACAAAGTTGAAAACTGCATACAAATTACACCCGACCGAATACGACCTATATTATTAAAATAATTGTTTATCACTTAACAGTGCACATGCAGCAAAATATACCGCAGTGCAGTATTATCCGCTGATTTTTGAAACTAAATTACAAACTGATAAGCCTTTTCCCAGCGCGTGCATTTTATCCAAAGTGCATATTTTTCTGTTTGTGCATTCAAATGCTTCTCTTGTGGTTGGATCTTGTGTATAAAAGTAAAGTATTTTCGCTGAAAAAGTCACACTTGTCTTTGAAAGTTCTTCCACAAGACATAATTTGCAATTTCTTTAAAGTTCAGTTTAATTTCAAATCAAAAGAAGTTTAAAAAATGGCCGATAAAAAGAACCTCCTTTTGCTTTTCGATCGTCCGACTGAGCCAGTTTTTATGGAAAAAGGATCTAAATCGACCGTTTTCGATGTCCCTGACAAGTTCCTCACCGATCGTTATCGACCCATTGGCAACGAAATCCAGAACCGTTTTGGTGAAAAGGCTGAGCAAAGGATTCCCGTGAAGGACATCAGTATTCCGGACATGAGGCTTCCAATGTCCCTTGGCCGTCGTGATCAATTTTCGTTGTTCATTCCCAGACATCGTCGTATTGCTGGAAGGTTAATTGATATTTTTCTGGGAGTGCGTTCCATTGATGATCTTCAAAGTATTGCTGCATATGCCAGGGATCGAGTTAATGCATATTTATTTAACTATGCTTTATCTGTGGCTCTGCTCCATCGTCCCGATACCAAAGGATTGAATCTTCCATCATTTGTTGAGACCTTCCCGGATAAGTATGTTGATTCTATGGTCTTCACTCAGTTGCGTGAAGAAGCCACTGTTGTTCCTGAGGGCTCGCGTATGCCAATCATCATTCCTAAAGACTATACTGCATCGGACTTAGACGAGGAACATCGGTTATGGTACTTCCGAGAGGATATGGGAATCAATTTGCATCATTGGCATTGGCATTTGGTTTATCCGTTTGAGGCTTCCGATCGTTCAATAGTGGCCAAGGATCGCCGTGGTGAGCTTTTCTATTATATGCACCAGCAGATCATAGCGCGATACAACATGGAACGGTTCAGCAACAATATGCCCCGAGTCAAACGCTTGAACAACTTGCGGGAACCAATTGGTGAAGGCTATTTCCCAAAGATGGACTCATTAGTTTCCAGCCGGGCTTGGCCACCACGATTTTCAAACACTATCATAAAAGATCTAGATCGTGAACTGGATCAGATCAAAATGGACGTTGGTGACTTGGAACGCTGGAGAGATAGGTTCTATGAAGCCATTCATCAAGGATTTGTTGTAGATGTCAGTTTAATTTTGTTTGTTATGTTTGTCTTTTGTTTGAATCCTTCCTCTCCATTTTTTTTTTTTAGGAAAGCGGAAACCGTATGAATCTAGATGAAGCACGAGGAATCGATATCCTTGGCAATATGATGGAATCATCAATTCTTTCTCCGAATCGTCAACTTTATGGCGATCTTCACAATATGGGCCACGTTTTCATCTCGTATTCCCATGATCCTGATCATCGTTTTCTGGAGTCGTTTGGCGTTATGGGTGACTCGGCTACAGCCATGCGGGACCCTGCTTTTTACAAGTGGCATGCGTTTGTGGATGATATTTTCCAGGAGCACAAGGAATCCTTACCAGCATACAACCAAACTCAATTGAACTACAGGGACATATCGATCACAGGATGTCAGGTCGATAATGATGACAGGGGAACCAATTCCCTTCAAACTTTCTGGCAACAGTCAGATATTGATTTCTCGCGTGGTCTTGATTTTGTCCCGAGAGGCAATGTTTTTGCTAGAGTAACTCACTTGCAGCACACTCCGTTCACCTACACAATCAATGTTAACAACGCAGGTGGAGCTCAACGCTTTGGAACGGTTCGTATATTCTTGGGACCGAAAAAAGATGAGCGTGGACAACCCATGCTCTTGAGAGATCAACGGCTGTTGATGATTGAGTTGGATAAGTTTGTCGTTGCACGTAAGTAAAAAAAAGTCGCAAAAAAAACATTACAAAATTAAATAATTCTTTAGTCCAACCTGGTCCGAACTCAATTCGACGTCGTTCCACTGAGTCAAGCGTGACTATTCCATTTGAGAGAACTTTCCGTAATTTGGATGTCAACCGCCCAACTGCTGGCACTCCCGAAGAACTTGAATTCAATTTCTGCGGGTGTGGCTGGCCACAGCATATGCTTATTCCTAAGGGACGCCCAGAGGGTATGCGATGTGAACTATTTGTCATGATAACGAACTTTGACGACGACCGGGTAAGATGAAGTCTCTGTTTTAGAAGTCTTTAAAAGATTTTTTTGTAGGTTGATCAAGACTTGGTAGGAACTTGCAGTGATGCATCTAGTTTCTGTGGTGTTCGTGACCGTCTCTATCCAGATCGTCGTCCAATGGGATTTCCATTCGATCGTCTTCCACCAACTGGAGTTGATAGGCTCTCGGGTCTCTTGACTCCTAATATGAATTTGGTCGATGTCACCATTACCCACATTGACCGCACTACCGTTCGCATGTAGATGACCAATTTTATTGACCAACGACCAACCTATTTACGTCAAAGCTATCACGTTTCCAAATTCATATCCTACCATTTTTTTTTTTTGCCTTTAGAATTGCAAACGTGATTGAAATAAATGAAAGGTTAATCCTTGTGGAATCAAAACAAGAGACAGTTGTGGTATTGATTAAATTTCAGATTGTGAATGTTGTGTGCCGCCCACTTAATAGCCCCTCCGTGCTCAAACACTTGTGGCTTAGTTTCATTAATTCTGTTGGGGCATTAGGGACAAATTCCTGTTTCGCTGATTGCTATCGAGGTGTTGACAATTATTGCGAATTCGGAATTCTCTATTGTGTGGTGGCTGATGAGGATGATTCACAGCAAAAGCAATATAACTAGACAACCACAGAGTGGCCCATGAGGGACCAATACACCTCGTCGTTGTCACCGGCAAGTCACAGCTAGGGACAGTTCAAGCTTCCATTATATTGTACATAAAAGTTGTACGTATATAAGAGTGACACGGTTTAGGGAGGTGAGAAGAAGGCTATAGTAGTTTAGTTGTCTAAGAGAAGAATAAATGCTCTTCTGTCTTTGGAATGTGGGGTTGAAAGGACCTTGATTTGGAACGGGCAATTTTTTTTTTTTGCTTTAAGAATTTAGTGAACAATTCTAAATACTTCGCACTTATTATTAAGCATCATAATTCTGAAATTATGAAATGAAATGCAAACAATTCCGTTTCCATTTTATCTCCCCTATCGTCCGATTCGGACGAAATATAAGAATTTTGTATCATGGTAGCCGTTCCAATTGATTAATTGGACATTCTTCCGGAAAAAAATGAAGAAAGAATGCATTTAAAATGTAAGAACAACACCAACGCATTGCAAATTCATGCGAAGCCTGACGATTAATGTCAAAATCACAGCGACGCACATTGAATTCATGCGATACAACGCGTCCATTTGCATTGTGTTTCTTACGATTGTCTCCGACAGGCATAGGGTATTTTTTTTAGCTACATGAAAAGTGTTGATGGTTGTTGTCTATGGTTTGACAGTTGTGAACATTTAACTGTGTTGACATTTCTGATCATCATGAATCGTTTTACGCCTGAACAACGCTTCCAAACTGTGGTTTGAAAAAAATGAATCTGTTCGCGCAGTTCATAGATCATTTCTACGGAAGAATTCCTTTTCGTGATGAAGCTCATTTTTGGTTAAATGTCTTCGTCAATAAGAGAAATTGCCGTGTATGGAGCGAAGACAGTCCTCAAGCCATAAACGAATCACCATTACATCTATTAAAACTGACTGATTGGTGCGGTTAACACGCTGGCGTCATCAGCGGTCCTTATTTCTTTGGAAATGAGGAACGCGCTGCTGACTGATTTTTTGTTTCCAAAAATGTATCTGCTACACATCCACGATATTTGATTATAACAAGACGGCGCAGATTGCCTTACAGCGCGAGTTAAGGTTTTGAGGTGCAGATAGATAGATATTTTTTAAGCAATACCGACAGTAAAATAAAAGACCAACGTTTTTCGGCCGTATAGTCCCGAAATTAATAATAATTTATTTTCCACTTCTAATTCTACTTTTTACAATGGTTATAATCTGCAATTTATTGGTAAAGGAAATGCAATCTGATTATTTGCATTTCCGTTCAATTGATTTTAAATAAACTTAAAATCTAGATGTTCTTCTTTTTGGTGTCCATTTGACGATGTCATCATTAATTTCTGAATTAATGGTGTCATCGTCAACATTCGTAACACGCGCGAACCATCAATTTATTGCCAAATTAGTTTGGTCATTGTATATACATTTTTATAGTAATTTCATGGAACATTTTATTTTAGTTCTGAACGTCGTCAATGGCGGCGCTAATTGTCTTATCTACTTTACATCAAATGTCTTCTATTGTTGTTGTTGATTCCCATAGCAGTTTAGACAAAAACCACTAAAACTACTTTCCAATCAAAACTTGTGAACGTCGTCCATAGATGGCGCACAAAACGTTCCGCTTTTTGGGAATACTATAGATTTTAAATACAATGGTTTGGTGACAACTTTATTTCCAGAAGCGGTCCTGTTAACTGCCCCCCTCGTTCGTGCGACATAACGCAATTGATTACTATTTACGAGGCTATGTTAAGCTATTGGAGTATGCCGACAAACTATAGAAACTCTGAAAGTATTGGAGTTTGAAAGACAATATTTAAGCCAAAATTTACGCCATACGGCCGCAGATTTATTGGAAAAAGTAGTGAACAATTGGACTGATCAAATGGACTATGTGTAACTCAATGACGCGTCGGAAATCATTTATGTATAAAATAAATGCCATACAATTATCTACCAGGTTATAATAATAAGAAATACAAACCAACGATATTTCTGTATTGTATTATGATTTAAAGTTCTCAAGTTCTTTAAAAAACACCCGTTGTTGATGATGTACAGACTTTGGAGGCATGTCCCCCAGTCTAAAGGACTGGTGATGTTATCACCACTTTTTCACTTTTAAAAGGCCATAAGGCCAGTTTTACCAGGATAGCTCTGATTTAGGCAGATGTGGTACTTTCCTAAACTTAAACACTACCTGTCATAAATTATATTGACAGTTTTTCGTTGTATTTCAAGAAACTCTAGATAACTTTGCTCTTAACAGAAAGGTTCCAGTAACGGAAATCTTACAAAGTTTGGGCACATTCACCGTACTCATGTGGTATAGAAAACAGTAAAATAGAAAGTTTTTATGAAATCGGTTTCGAGAATGGTAAAAAGTCATTGTCACTGTCAGAAAAAAGAAATGCCCACCAAGAATGTTGTATGTAAAAATTTTGGACAATCGAACATAACATTACGATGAAAAAAGTGGGTCCGACAATTCTGTCTGTCTGTCTGCCATTCTGTCTGTCCGTATGTCTGTCTACCTGTATAGTTACCTACAGCCTAAACGGCTGGACCGATTTGTTCAAACTTGGTACAAAGTATCATTATGACGTCCTACAGAGGGGTTTTTGGAATTAGCATTCTAGCTATAAAACTAACCTGCCCTACGACTTTTAGTGAAAATTAATTTTTCTCAAAAACGGCCGTTACGATTTTGATACAACTTTCTGAATAATGTTTTCTGTGCAAACTTTATGTTTTGGTTGGAATAGATTTTTCAGGAAAAGTCTTATAACGGTACCTCCCATAGGACCGGTTTTCTTAAAACACATTTTCTCGTAAGCCACTTGACGGATTTCGATGAAATATTTAATGTAGAAGCTCTTTTAAACATGAAATAATATAAATTTTTAAATTTTTGTAAAAAAGTTATTTTGAGTTTTTTTTTTTAATTTTTTATTTTTTTCAAAAACTATTTAAGCTATTTTTTAAAATTTTAATTTTCTGATAAAAACTATAAAGTGCTGGAAGTTAGCATACTCGAACAAAATTGGACATGTGATTCCAGCAGGACGGCCGGCGCTACGTGCAACACTGCGGTAGCCACGATTAGAATTCTGCATGAACGATTTTAGGGTATGGCTATCACTCGTAGAGGTGATGATTTGACCCCGCGAGACTTTTAAACACAGGACATCGCTCAAACTCAGCCGGATTAATGAGGAAGAGTCAATGGAAATTAAAATTCTTGGATCCATGCCATCGTTAAAAGCCGTGTATTCCTCACACACAGCTTGCTTATTTTATATGCTATTTCATCGTCTGAGACGCCCCCTTTTATTTGCATCCTTTGCCTACCTGTACAGAGCAAAATGTACTTACTTCAACATAATTACTCAACTCATCTCTTGTTGCTATTCAAGGTTTAAGGTGGGGTTCAACCACCAGTAGAATTTAATCCAGTTCATATTTCAAAATCGATAATAAAACAATTTTTTTGCACCCCAACCCCAACAAAAATACTTAACAGGGCACAAGTCTACAAACATATCCTAAATTCTTTCCAAGCCTTGTGGCACTGTTGCATTTATTCAACACTTAAACCATGGAAAAGCAATGCTATTGTGTCTTCATAGATTTTATAGACTTCCGTTAGGAAAAGTATACAAGGACACTCAGAGATACTTGAAAGAAACAATACACTTTATTCTACGTCTTCAAACAATTGGAGAGTATTCAAATTTAGAAGAAAAAAAAATTGAGTAAACTTTTAAAACAAATATTTTTCTTAAGTCTAAAATGAATGAAATAAAAAATATCAATATCAAGAAATCAAAAATATTAAATTTCGTTTAAAATATATGATTATCTTTGTTGTTTATCATGCCTCTCTTTTTATAAGTCACTGTTTAAATTAAATTACAAAAGCTTTTAAATCGAAATGATTCTCGTTATAAATTTATACTTTGATCCTTTCTTATCCTTAATAGTACAAACGAATAAAAGCACCATTTGTCAACGTCTCGGCGCCAATATATCTATATCATTGAACGATGCCATAACATTCTATGAAATGAGGTTAATGCTAGTTTAAACACAAACAACAAACAATTGCAAGGATAAGAATTCTCCTCAGAAAATACATCACCTCCCTAAATGAAACTTTAACAACAGCATCAAATGCGATCCGATAAGGGTAAGAAAAAAAAATTCTCTTTTCGGTTTGGGTGCCAAATCATCTATGTATCCTCTTACTCGTTATACATACTACTACACTCTATAGAGAAGGATATTATAAAGTATACATTGAAGGACGATTGCCAAGACCGTCATTGTAGTACTTCTGTCTGTTGAATGAAAAATCTTCCATGAAAAGCTGTCCGAAAAGGAGTATATTTTTTGATGATAATTGATTGCTTTAAGTTTGTATTCACCTAACTGTATGTGTATAGTGTACATTGTCCTGTATCCTTCTCAAATGGAAGTTAAATTAATAGAAGCAGCAACAATTTCACGTACATATTATATTTGTGATGAGGTGTGAAATTGCTTTTTGGCAAAGACGGCTATAACGCCAAAACTGGACGAACATTTATTGCCACGAACTCTGGGATAATAAAATGGAAATCCTTATGTGAAAGTATAATTCAGATCACGTTTTCAATTAATAATAATTTTTAAAGGCTCTGTTGTTGGGATAAAATTAGAAGTGTGTATGCTTTTGCTTACCTTATCCCCTTTCGATGATTGGAATATCTCAAATCCTGGCATCGTTCGGTGAACAACGTGGCGATGGCGTATGGGGAGTTATAAAATAGGCAGGTTATCTATCTACACGTGATAGATATACAAGCCAAATGTTATAGAAAGATTTTATTACTTTGCTAATTCTTTTTTTGACTTACATAACCTCGAACACAGAGAAAAGGAAACTTTTACAACAATCTTATTCTAGGCGATTGCATAGGGACTTGAGACTTTCCAAGAATGTTTAATGCAGAATTCGGAAAAATGTATAAACTTAACATTTTTAAAGTCAATGTTTCAAAGGCTCTTTAAAAATAAATTAAGCAGGTTTATTCTCAGGGAAATTTGCTTAAGAAATATTGGAGCGAACTTACGACTGGAATTCAGCCATTATTTTTTAAATATAATCAAATACAAAAATGGAAATAATATAAGGACATTTTGTTTAAACTTTCAGATACATTAAAACCCAAATTGTATTCAGGTTAAAAGTAAATAATGAATCACATTTTAAATTTATCTTATTTTCACCAAAAATATTGATGAAATTTGGCTGGAAATCACATGGTGACACAAAACACACAACACCAAATATCCACATGCTCAGTACTATTGTGAATAGGTTTTGATAAAAATTCAAACTTAACTATGGATGTAAACGATTTGTTTATTGAATAAATAGTTTAAAATAAAAATAAAAAACACTTATGTTTATTTTATTAATTTATTGAAATTTTTTGAAAAATTTTTTCACAACATTAATTTTTAATTATTTATTTATTTGTAAGCGACGCGTTTCGGTTTTTTATGTGCAAACCATCATCGGGCTTCTTCTTTTTGACTGAGTGTTGTTGTTGTGCCAAGTTCTCGTTTTCTTTTTGTTTTGTTGTTCTTCGTTATGTTTAGTTGGTTGCTGTTTGATTTGACATCTGTTTATCTCGTTCTATTGTTTATATTATTTTGATAATTAATTGCTGTGTTGAATAGGATATTATTTTTGATAGTTCATTTGTCGTTTAGTATTTTGTCTTGTTCGTACTTATAAGCTTTGTATATTTCGTATTCTTCTAGTGTGTCTAGTTTTGTTCCTTTCTTACATATATGTAAAGGTGTTAAGTTAGTTTCGAAGTCGGTGTAATTATGGTTCTTGTCTATTAAGTGCATTGCGTATGTGGATTTTGTGTTCTGTTTCGGTCTATGTTCTAAAAATCTGTCGTAAAACGTCCTTCCCGTCTGTCCTATATAGTAGTTGTCGCAATCATTGCATTTTAATTTATAAACACCGGATGAAGATTTGTTATCTATTGTCGATTTGTTTGATAGGATTTTTTGGATGTTATTGGTCGTTTTGAATGAGATGTTTATGTTTATTTTTTGAAGTTGATTTTGTAGAACTTGTGGTAATAGATTAGTGTAGTTTATTGAGATGTATTTTTTATTTTCTTTAGGTGTGTCATCATTATAGTTGTTGTTATTGTTTTTTAATTGTTTTTTCTTTTTCTTTTGTATTAGCTGGTCTATCATGTTGGCACTGAATCCATTTGTTGTTGCTATTTGTTTAATTATGTCTATTTCTTCATCATAATGTTTTTTCGTCATTGGGATGTTTAAAAGACGATTGATAAATGCATGATATGCTGCCATTTTTTGTGAATGTGGGTGGTGTGAATTTTTATGGATTGCGAGGTCGGTTGTTGTTGGCTTTCTATATATTTTGTAATTTAATCTATTGTTGTTTTTGTAAATGTTAAGATCTAAGAAATTGGTGGAGTGATTTGTTTCTATTTCTGCGGTGAATTTGATGTTAGTGTTTATATTATTCATGTATTTTTTTAAGATGTCGGATTGTCTTTGGGTTCCATCGAAAATGATGAAAGTATCATCGACGTATCTGGAGTAATGGATTATTCTATTATTGTGTGGATTTAGATCTGACAATATGTATATTTGTTTTCAAAGTGATTAAGGTATATGTCTGCCATTAAACCGCTTAGTGGAGAACCCATTGCTAATCCTTCGTTTTGAGTATAGTATTTGTTATTAAAGGTGAAGTAGTTTTGTTTAAGTGTTATTTGTAAGAGTGTTATGAGTTCGTTTATTTGTTGTTGGTTTAATTTATTTGTTGTTGTAAGGTTTTCTTTTAATATTTTAGTTGTGTGCTGTATTGGGATGTTCGTGTAACTATGGATTTAAGGAGGTTTTTGTATGAAATTTTATACTTGCAGTTTAAGGCAGCTGTTTGCCGAATTTACAATTGAAAATTTATTATTATTATTTATTTATTTTTTTTTATTCATTAATCAGAGATTACAATAATAATCATCTTATAGACTAAAGAAAGTATTAATATAGTATAATTACAATTCAATAAATTAATACGTAAAAGAATTCAATTATTTAAAAAGTGTAACAAGAGTTTATTTTTTAAAGTTTCCCTGCTATAATGAAAATTAAAATCAATTATATTGGAGATAGAATTAGTTTCCCTAACACAGCGAGTTATTGGCTCATTTAATGCATAGTTAACTCTATGATCATTTTCATGGAAAAGATTACGTTCTCTTAATTGACGAGATGGTGCATACGAGTATACATATCAATTAAAGATAACAAATATGGGCAACTAATATGATGTGACAAAATATCACTAATAAACAAAACGTCTGTTTTCAAGCGACTGAATACCGATAAGTTGACATCTAGTTGTATATGAAGGCATTTGAATGTTCCAACCAAGTTTCCAAACCACAAATCTTGTAAAATGTTTTTTAATAGTTTCTAATCTTTTAGAATGAATGATATACCGAGGATTCCAGACAACACAGAAATATTCCAAGACTGATCTGACATAGGCAGAATACAGAGATTAAGAGCATACGGATCTGTGAAGTCTGCTGAATTCCGTTTAATGAAACCTAGCATGGAGTTAGCTTTAGCAGCTATATATTCAACATGCTTAATAAAACTGAATTTAGGATCAAATACAACGCCTAGATCTTTTTTTTTCGAGAACTCTTTCAAGAGCAAAATTGTCAATTTTATATTCAAAGAATATTGGAGAGTGAGATCGGAAAAAAGAAAGACATTGACATTTTTTGACATTTAGAAACAATTTGTTAATAGAACACCATTCAGAAAGTCTTAGAAGGTCTTCTTGCAAAAGAAGGCAATCAGATTGGAGTTTAATACATCTAAGAAATTTTAGATCATCTGCAAATAAGAGGCGAAAAGAATTCATCTAAGAAATTTTAGATCATCTGCAAATAAGAGGCGAAAAGAATTCAAAAAGACACCAGGCATGTCGTTTATGAAGATAAGAAAAAGGAGCGGGCCATTTTTTCCAATCAGATAGAAATAATCCTTTAGAAAGAGAGCAATTAAATAAATATGAAAGGGGGCCCGAAAGGGCTGTATCACACATTTTTAGAACTAAGAGGGGGATTCCATCAGGTCCGGGCTGTTTATCACTATTTAATTCCAATAGTGCTACCTCAACTTCAGATTATTAATCGACCAGTATTAATCATACCTTCGATACCAAAGTTGATAGCACCAAAAGGTTGATGACTACTATTGGTGTAATTGGACTTAAAATAATCTGCAAATAAATTACAGATTGTTAGAGTGTCAGAATAAGTTGAACCTTGATATTGCATAATGTTCGGAAGTCCACTGCTTTTAGAATGAAACAACAAGAACTTGTGTGTGCTACCACCAAGTTCAAAGGCTGAAGTTATAGGGGACCAACAAAATCATCAGACTCCTTTAGTGGTGCTTAATCGCTTTATGTTCAATTTAATTTTTGAAGAACTTTTGCCCTAGGAGCTAGTACACTACGCACTACGCCACCGCACCCACATGAGAGTTGTAAGCCAATTACTATGGATTTTTGAAGTAAGATTCACAGCAAATTACGCAGAAGTAAACATATACAAGAAAAAACAAAGAAACAGAAGTAACAAAATCCAATCCAAATTCGCAAACATAGGTGGAAACACAATGTTAAGCAATGGTACAGTGGATGTAGTGCTTGGTTGCTAACCTAAGAGTTGTGGGTTCGAGCCTCAGCCTGGGCAGCAATTTTTATTTATTCCCCCAGTTTCAACTGGACGCCACCCGTGGGATTTTCTTGAGATAAATATCATCTTATTCTCAATCCATTGTACCAACAAAAATTCTTTCCTATCTTTCTATTCCTTCTAACTAATGCCGTGCAGTTTGCATTCAAAAGACCTTGGGTCTTACAGGCATATAGTTAAAATTATTATTATTATTAAAAAGTCGTGAACAAGCTGATTTTCGAAGACATGTTTTGAAAAGTCAAAAGCTTCCATACCACCCTTGCTTGGTGGGTAACAATATGTGTTGCTCTCGACACTCACATTCAACTTGAATAAAATTTCGCACTGTTGCATCAATTCAACTTGCTGCGTTATTCATCTGCCGAACGCCGAAGTGACTTTGACACTAAATAGTCCGCATGAATGATGAATCGAACAGTTCCACCCTACTTTTCCTTTATTGAAATTGAAGCAGTTTTTCCGTTAAAAATAAAAATAAAATTTCAAAACTTGTCCTAATTTGGAAGATTTTTGGTTTGTGGTTTGGATTGGGCGTAGAAGGGCTTCATATTTTTGTAATTTTATCAAGATTGAAATAGTGAGTACTCAATAACGAAAAGGCAGTTTTAAAAAAGCGGTTATTCATGGCAGTCAGTGTCATTACCTAGAATTCACATTCCAGAAGTACCTACATGGTTTAAAAAGAAAATTTATCAAATTACTTAGCTTAACCATCTAATAGAGACCGCCAAAAAAATAAAACACAAAGTTGTCTTCGAATTCGAAGTATCGTGAATTTTTACGGGTCGTTAATTTTGCGAATTTACAATACTCTTTATATTAAGGCCCAACCATAATTGAAGATTGGGTACGTACGTTGCGTTACGAAACAATAGAAATACATGTGATTTGTATACGCAACCCGAAGTGACTTTTTGATAAGTTCACAAGTTTCGTTCACTTTTGATTCCGTACGTAATGTACGACTAAAAATCGGACATTTTCTTTTTTTCTAAAAGCTATTCATCTTCTTGCTTTCTTCTTATTTCTAAAGGCTTTTATGACCAACTGATGTATTTAATAGATCAAAAAGAAACTTTTCGTTCGGTTTTGACACTTGCTTCCTTTTTCTTTCCCGTATTATGGTTTGACCTTAAGTCATAGTAAAGACAAGCTCCATTTCGTTAAGTTTCGTTCACTTTCGCAAACACAACTGAACGTACCATAAGAGGGGTACGCATTTATGTGAGTGTGACTGATTACAAAAAAGGCATTGAAATCTCTTGAAATCCCTTTTTCCGGAAAAGCGAGTTTCTTGAGTAACGTCAAATTTGAATTTTTCTTTGGTTAGCTCTTCGCGGTAATAGTCATCTGCAACAACAAATGTTTAAGTCATTCGCTTTTGACAGAGTTCAAGTTTATACCAGATGTCATTTCGCTGGGTCAAAACTTGAAAATAAGTGAACGAAAGAATAAAACAGCTGTTATTTTCTTTCGTTCATCTCTCAGTACACGAACGCTTACCGTGTCAATGTAAACGTATTAAATCGAATGAATGAGTTTTGACATAAGCTTATGTAAGGTAATGCCTATTTTCATTGAGCATTGAAAGAGCTTACCAGGGCTAACCAATTCACAGAACATACAGATAATCTTTAATCTCGTTTATTTCGATGTTTTTGTTCATACTCGTAACTTAACAAAGTTTAATATAATTTGCCAAAACCAAATTACAAGGCAACATTTCAAAAGACAGTCTTTAAAAATCCAAGGACACACACGCCATAAAACCAGCGCCACCAACATGTCCTTGCAAACAAAGGAAGCTCCGGGCTTTAAATCAGTTGCACAACAGGTTAATTGCACTATACATCAGTGTCCTTTTTCTCACTTTCCTTCATGTAACGTCGTAGTTTTAATGAAAAAGCACAACAAAATCCCTAAATCCAATTAGCAAACATATATTCAACACAAATTTAAATCCTTTAACAGTTTTTGATATTGACACAAAAGCGAACTAAAAATGGTGTTGCACTCTAATCTCATTTTATCTATCCTTATTTTGGTTAATCAGGATGATGATTCTGGGAATATGGGAATACATATATCAAAATCTTGTCTTCAAGATAACTCCTGCCAAGCGAACAGAGTTCCCAAGAAAATTAAAATTCCAATTTTAGTCTAACTAAACAAATTTAAAAATGCTTCTCATGGTCTAATACACCAAATGCACTTGGATCCATTTTTAGCACAGGGAAATATAAGATATAGAAACACAGAGGTGACTATGGAGACCGGAACTCTAATTTTGGATTCTTTTCGTTTGCTTTATTTTTCATTCAATTCACTGTGAGAGTCTTCTGTCGAACTAACGGTGTCACGGGACACTGCACAGGATACACCAACACTCATTCCAACCACACCTTTAAAGCACAAATATGCACACACTCTGGCAGGAAATGCCCGAAAGCAAAGCAACAACAACAACAAAAATGTCCTGCTACACACTTAAACAGACATCATATACATACAAGGATAGATGCACAGCACAATCTATGTATTTGGGAAGAGTTCGAGGAGGTTATACGTAATTCAAGTTATTTGGGTGAAGGTGAGAAAAACCAATATTTTAAACCATGCCTTTCGTTGCAAGGTTGTATTTCCATGTCCGTGTCCGGAGTCAACTTTCAACAATAAAAACAAAATCGAAGGGAGCCGAGCTTAATATATTCAGTTTATATATAAAACGACTTTCTCTCTAGGTGCACTGCAATCCGGAAAAGAATTGGATACCAGGTAAGCTCCTTTAATGATGCCTCCGGACAAGGTGAATATCGCCTGAATGGTAATGGTAACACCATATTCGTGTTTTTTTTTTTCATTCACTTTTTTCCTATACATACATACTTTAAAAAAAAATAATATTCCTCAGACATGAACATTGACCAACACTATCATTTCAACGAGACTCGAGACCATTATATTCAAGTATCTTCGTGACATTTTGTCAATCATTTTATTGTATTATATAATATCACTTGGAAGTTTTTAGTAGTGCCCTGTTTTGACGCTAAGAGCGCTGCTTAGGCGGCTAATGTGTAAGAAAGTCAACAAAAACAAGACAGATTAAATATATTTTCTTTACTTCCCTTCCCTCTTCCTTCTTCACAATTAATCTGAAATGAGTTAATGCCTTGTTTTGCCGTCCGAGATTAACCAGCAAAACTCTCAAGTGATAGTATTATAGGTTCTATTATGTATACATATACTGTACATGTACAATGATAATTTCTGTTAGATTTGAGATTTGAAATCGCATGATGTTAAGGTGTGTTTACACAGCGCTCAGAGCTCAGTCCTCGGTCTTCGGTATATAGCCGGTCTTCAATCTGTACCACATTTCAAAAGCGATTACACGTCTCAACAAAGGTTGTTCTAAATTGTTGAATGCATAATTATTACGATCAGATCTACACCTGTTTTACTTGCAACAAAATATATTTTTACATGCGGAACTTCAGACTTTTTTCAACAATAAGTCTTATCTCAGAGATCAGAGCATTTTCTTTAAGGTTCTTACAAGTAAAGTAATCAGGCTGCTATCCCGGTAATTTTTTGTTCAATCCCTGATTCCAATAATTTTCTTTTCCCGGGATGATACCGACCACAGAAACACAACATAGACCAGCCTTGCCTAAAACACCTTTGAAATATTTTATTCGCCACGGTATATGTGTATTTTATTTTACTCGTCTTATTAGTCCACATTTAAAATGTATCCATTTTAATAAATCAGCTGTTTTAAAACTTGTAGGCAAAAAGAGAGAACCAAACTTCAGTCGCTGGTCTGTATTGTATGTGTGCGATGCGGACAGATGCATTCCTGCTAGATGTACAGTTTTGGAGGCAAATTGTATTAACCTGCCGTTCCTGCAGATAATCAACGCTCACACAAGAATGGTTGAAAAAGTATGTCACTGGGACGTGGCTCTTCCTGGAACTATTTTGTGGCAATATGTCAGTTCCATCCGAAACGCACACAAATTTGGTTTTCTAGAGCCGTAGTTCTGAATTGACTTCATACTTCGAACACACACTGTGCGAACTACCATATGGTGCCTTTAACAAGCTCAGCAATTGGGCCAGTAGCGATAGCGATGGACTTCATGTCAAACCAGCTAATATTAAAATTCTTTTGAATACAAGGAAAATACTTTTTTCAGTGAAGATGAATTCAGATGATGTTTTTGCACTCTGAGAAGCCAGCTGTAAACTATAGCCAATAAAAACATATATTTTTGTATACACAGTCGAGTAACCCTTAAAGCCATACATCTTCTCAATAATCACAAATTCAAAACTGAGAAGAGAAGTATTACACATTCGTTTAGTGCAGCTTAAGAAGGAGTCTCTGTACTTAACCAGCACGTTAGATGTTAAAAGGATAGTACGCAGCTCGAGGTTAATTTAAGTTCACATTTTTCTCTCCAAACACAAGCTGAGACTCCAGCTAAAAAGTGCCACTACAAACAGCTGTTCTCTAAAAATTGCTGTCAAAGACTCTTTGAAAGATTTTAAAGTGAGTTTTAAAAAGTGCTCTTGCCGCAAACAGGATGTTCAGCCCAAGGCAATAATTGCATTGCTTTGGAGATGGCGTTTGTCGCTGTGACTGTGTCACCAAACCAAAATCCAAAACACTTATCAAACAAAAATTATTCAATATCCATTTTTCTTGCAAAACCAAACACCAAATTATTCGATTGAATTTATTCGATGGCAGAAGCTTAAGACTTTAGAGAAATGAAAATGTTGCTGTTCTCTAATTCATGAACGTACCCACAGAAAAGTTAAAGAAGGGCATTAAAATATCGTCGTTTTGGAATTATTTCTGTAAAAAAAAAACACTATTAAAAATATGTATGTATATTTGATTTTCTTTTAACAGAACAATTATTATTTGTATTTGTATCTCTACTCGAAATAACTTTTTTATCTCTTAAACAAATTTTCGGAAAAGATTTAACATTTACCATTCCCCCTTTTAGCTACGCTCTAAAATTAAGTTCGAAATAAATGTGCCGAGCAATTTATCACTTCGCTTAATTTTGACAGCTGAAAAATGTACACTGCTAAACAAAAATTTGAAATTTTAGCTGGAGCTGCGTACCATTCTGCTAAAACAGTTTGCTAAATTTAACTTGGCTAAATTTTGGAGAGAATTTTGTATCGGAGCTAAATTTTAGTTTGAGCAGCGTAGTGTGATTGAAACAAAAATCATATATGTCAACAAACTACTTGAAATCCTCAGACAAAATAAAAAACAAGACTCTTTTCTTACCCGCACTACATAGATGTGTTATAGTTTTTCAAGACATTTCTTGCAAACACTCATGAAATTACTTTTAGAGATTTTAAAATAACTTTTCTTAAAGACGAGACAGATGGTTTATAAATGTGACTCTGACTATCTATTTAAAAAAGTGAATAAAATGCGAATTTCGCAAAATGGGACAACATTTCCATTGGTATTCAGTTATATTTTAAAAGATACTCCTTTGATTCGAAACTTGTATCACAAATAGTAAATAAAAAAACTTCAGGATTTTTTTTTTATAGAAACATACGAGTACATGATATATAACAGAAAACTGGTATGAAATAGTCTTCCCATTTGATGCCATTTGCATATTTACTTAAATCGATAGAGATTCCCATGAGAATCTGGTTTTGTTGCTGACTTGTATCCTTTTCACAAAACTTGCCTGCCTTTTGAGCACAGTTTTTTCTGATAAAAGTTTTGTCACACTAAACATGGGAATAGAAAATAAATTTACTCTTGTGAATGTGCCTTACAAAATTCAACATTTTTGTGAAGGCAGCCAGCACAATAGAACCGTCACCAGTCGTCCTGCTCTTGACACCTCCATACCATTAGGTACCAACAATAGCGAGTAAGTTTATTTTTATATTTAAAATTCTTTTGTTCGAAGGATAAGTTCATGTGCAATACCATCAAAAACCATTTTTGTTCTCAAATCCTCTGAATTCACAATGGCTCCAAGGACTTATACATACTAGAATTAGAATGTACACCTACAACAGCCAGTGAGCTCTTTCAAATATTCATTACGACAACCCGAGGAGTAAAATTAAGATCGTTTAATGAAATTAAAATTCAAATGGTGAGCGAGCTTAAAGTCCTGTCCGGGTTATGGTCTTGCTCCTAATTTCTTGGCACTAGAAAGCCATTGAACTTAATTTTAATGTAATAAAAATTTTAACAAAAGAAAACCTAATGAAAAATAGGCGGATATCCTTTTTCCTTTAAAATAGGAGGAATTTGACATAAGTTTCAGGTCAGGGTAGCAGAGAGTTTTGGTCCTTGAAGTTGAGCTGCTGCAGTGAAACCAAATTCAGAGAAAATCAATCACAAAAATTAAGCAACTTCAATGTTGCGCAAAACTGTTGTCTACGAGTAGCAACAACAAAGTAATTAAAATCCGTATTTAAAAGTGCTTCACACTTTGTGTGTCAGTCAATAGACCGCAATTAATATAACAACCATGACAGAACGACAGGACTTCTAGGACATCCTGTTTCACAATATGGTTGGCATAAAGGCAAGTCACAATTTTGAAACACAGTTAATGAAACTTAAAGTATGTCCTGTCAATCCAAAATCATCTGCAGGGGCTATGTTTACTATATACAACATCCCTTTTTTACTATCCTTCCACTGTTGTAGAGGATAGAGGTACTGCACTGCATACTATAGCATATTTTCTAGTCTCTCCAGTCCTGGCTTCACTAACGGTTACGGTAATGATGAAAGGAAGCGGAAAAGGACGGGAAGGAAGTTCATTTGAATTTTCATGCGTTTAAGTTTCACGAGGAGTAAAACACTCCGGGAATGTGCTTGGCAAGAATATTAATTTTCTTGTGATGTAAGCGAGTTCAATCCCCAAGGTCGTATGTGAATGTGAAGCGAGGTTGTGCAACTTGTGGAGGCTGGATGTTGAGCTAACCTGTCAGAGACATGGATTTTTTTTTTTTTTTTGCTTTTACTCGCCACCCGTATTGTCCTGTCATCGTTTGTTGTCAGTGCTGAGGGGGAATCTATTGGTTAAGGCCACCAAAGGCAGTGTGGGCGACAAGTAAAGATGCGCTGACTTTAAAAGTTTTTCAATTGATGGTGATATGGAATTTTGAAAATGAGCCTGCATGAGAAATCTAAAGAAGTGTGGAAAAGTTTGACATTTGTTAATTAACACGTTTTAGAAAAACATTTCATTTTATCTCAGTCAAGTAAATATAAGTATGGATTTGTCACTTGAACTTCATAAGTTAAAAAAATTATTTTTTACTGACTTTAGAGAGGAAATAAGGAAACGCAGAAGCTGTTTTGATATTCTTAAAGCTTGATTCCCTTAAGCCAAAGGTAGAAAAATGTCTTACTGACTGCGCACAATGGTGTAGCTGTATAAATGTCAAAGTTAATGTCAAAAAAGTCAATGTGCAGCACTGAACTCAAACAAAAATCATGTCTGCCATTTTGGTTTGTTGTTGTTTTGCAGCTCAGCACGATCGTTAAGTTGGAGTCGAGTCGACATGTACTTCAGCTACTCTCCATGCTGCAGCTGCTACTTCACATTGTAGCCGTGCAATACGATTTACGTACATTTAATTTTGATACGTGCTACTGCTGCAGCTACACCATTGTACGCCGCCTGTTAAGTTTATCATAATTATTAATTTGTTTCAAAAATGTCTTCAATGTTAGATCCAATCGTGTACGGTACCCAGATTCTAACTAGATTAAGAACTAATTTCAGAAAGATCAAATCCTTGAATAAACCTGGGGTGGAATCGGCTAATGTGATTTGTGATTGTCACATTTCTGACAATCACATGTGATAAAATAATTTTGTGCGTCTGCATAATGTGATCACCGGAATTTTGTTTATTTTCATTATGTCATTTTCCGTTGGGCAATTGGAGAGAACTCCGAAGACAAATCGTTTCTCTTTGGAGTTGTGTTTTGCGAGTCTTACTTCTTCTGCTTTTTATGAAATATGCGGTCTGAAGGCGCATATATACGAACGTCACAGTTTCTATATATTTTGTATTTCAAATTAAACAATTCGAACAATTTTAATATATAATTTACATAAAGGGACGTGACAATTATGTATTTATTTAGCAAAGATTAATTTAGTTGTCACTTCACGTGATTGCTCACAACATATACGCGTTTCAGAAAAATATCTCAATTAAAAAAATGTTCATTTCTGTTTTTTTTTTTTTTTTTTTTATTGTTTTTATTTTTACTTTAATCATGAGGAGAAACTAATTTCTCCCAATCGAAAACAACATTAGTATAGATCTTTGACAAATCTTTGACAGCAAAAGCAAATAATTTTGTTTTATAAGTCAGCGTCAGAGGTTTATTTTTTATTTATTATTATTTTTGTATGCAAGTGACACCTAAATAGCTGTCACAAGAAAAAGTCACAAAAATGTGATTGTCACATGTGACAATCACCTTAGCCAGACGAAATTTGTATATTGTGACTATCACATATCACAAATCACCTTAGCCGATTCCACCCCAGATGATTTTAGGACTTTAAGGGCCAGTTGTGAATGTCGGTTTATACTGCAACCAACAACGATAAATAGACAATGGGACAGTCAAAATTTAGTCAACGCTTTAAGAAGCCCTGGGGTGGAATCGGCTAAGGTGATTTGTGATAAGTGATAGTCACAATCAACAAATTTCGTCTGGCTAAGGTGATTGTCACATGTGAGCAATTGGCTTCCGAAACACGGCCAGTGAATATAAAGGGATACAAAAATAAGGGTTTTAAATACAAAATCTACATAATATTGTAACTGAATTGAAAATCAAATTAAATTAAGGCCATGTTTCAATTGTGTTAAAATGCTGGCTTAATTTAATCTCATGGCTAAATTTTGACAGGTTGAATTCGGATTTTATTTTTCCTTCTGTAGAGTGGGTTAAATATTAGTCGGCTAAATTTTGACGTCTTCGTTGCTTATGAAGGAAAATGGTGCTTTAAAAATATACCTACATACCTTTTAATCCAACTGCAAGCTTAAAATTGAATGTCACTGAGTTCGTAGTAATTGCCCTGGCAATAAAAAGTCTCAACTTTGGACTTTTTTTATTGCGTCAGCTGTTATTGAACATCAGCCACACAAAATGAATGTTATTGAATTGTTACCTGTCTGCCAAAATTGTCACAGTGAAACATTTTAAATGTAAAAAAACATAAAAAACATATAAAACTTTATAATCAATTTAATATTTATAATTTTTTCTTTTAGAAAATGTAACGAAAATATAAAAACTCTATTTTTAAGTCGTTTAAAAGAAAGTGTGATTTGAAAAAAAAAACAGTACATACTATGGCAAGTACAATACAAAACAAAATTTAGAACATTTGATCAAAATCATAGGTTTTTTTGTGATAAAAGTTGTTGATCTAAAGTTATATGACAGATACCGAAAGCTACAATTTCAATTTTAAATGTCAGTATTTCGGATCAAGTTTGAAGTAAATTGACAACACCCTTTATGCTGTAGTGTAGGTGTCAATACAGACAGATAGACAGAATTGTCTGACCCACTTCTTTTGTCTTCCCTATCATCGTAGATCGTAATGTTTGCTGATTTCAATCAAATTTTTTTTCACAAATACAAACATACATGATACTTTAGACTCTATTTTTACCACAATCTGTCACAAAGCAGATTATCATTCATCAAACATGATGCGTGTGACAGCAGTTTTCAATTGTTTAATTAAATTTCAACAAGAAAATACTTTTTTACTTGCGATTATAGAATCTATAAGGCAAGTATGCATTCGTCGAAAAAAAAGTTTTGAGATAACAATCAATCATGACATTATGGTACTTTACATAGGACCGTTTTTTTACTTGCTCAATAGGGCAAGTATTGGTTTCGTGCAGAAAAAAAAATCGATGTGCGGATGTGCGGATGTGCGCTTTTTCACGTCATGCTACAGCCTAAACCGCTTGACGGATTTTCTTCAAACTTGATATATAGTAGTTTGAAGAAAAACAGTTGTCGAGGTTTTTTTTATTTCGTTTTAGCCCGGCTCAAACTGGTACCTTTCAAGTAACGGTTTTTTTCAATTTGAATTTTCTCGAAAACGGCTCTAACGATTTTGATTAAACTCAAAATTTAGCTTACTTTAAGTATTTTTAACAAAACTGCGTTTTTCGTTTTTGGCTCAAATAGTCCTAACGAAAATCAGGTTTTAACGGCTTTTTTTCAAATAGCCATAAGTTCACAACGGCTTGATTGAATCGACTCAAATTTCGTTTGACATAGTTTTTTATAGTTTTCTATACGATGGCTTTGTAAATTTTTCACTGAAGCCTTTCTAAACGGTCTCTTCCATACAACGAGCCGATAAGTTTTAGCCAACATTTTTTGGTTTTTTCTAATTTGCTCGAAAACGGCTCTAACGATTTTGATTAAACTTTGTGTGTTATATTCTTTTAGTGTTTTTAAGAGAACTGCGTTTTCAGTTTTTGGATAAAAATGCAAATAAGGGAGATCTGCTCTTAACGGCTTTTTTTCAAATGGCCATAAGTTGTCAACGGTTGCATCGAATTCACTTAAACTTTGTTTGGTATAGTTTCTTTTAGCTTCCTTTCAGATGGCATTGATTTTTTTTCAATTTTCTTTTTTTTAAATGGTGGCTCCTATTCAAAGAGCCATTAGATTTTGGCCAATTTTTTCGTTTTTTCTAATTTACTCAAAAAAGGCTCGCCCGATTTGTATGAAACTTTGTATGTTACATTTATATAGAATACTTCAAAGAAAACTGCATTTTTAGTTTTTGGCTACACATGATAATAGCGGAAATTGGTAATATCAGTTTTATTAATTTGACCATTAGCGGAAATTTATGTCATTTATATCACCCAAAAGACGACATATAAATTTGATATACTAAAGGTTACTAAACATTAGCTCCCGTATATCGAGTTTTCCAGTTTTAGCCAAATTTTTTTTAGTTTTTACCAAATTTTTCAAAAATGAGCTGTTCTTATTGATCGAAAAGTTTGTTTTCGTCTTACTATTGCACCCACAGAGCAAGTACGTGCGACCCAGTCGTGCATTTTATTTACTTTCGACTATGTCGAAAACGACTCAACCGATTCTTTCGAAATTTCACACATATATAGTTCTAGGTAGCTCAATTTGTACTGCATTTTTTTTTAAACTAAAAAATTAATATATGTATTTTGAAAACTACTTATTAAATTTTTTTCTTAAAATTATAAATAAATGTATTTACTGAATACCTATGAAATGGAGTTTTTGAATATTTTTTGACATTTTTTTTCAGAAAGTTTTTCAAAAAAAAACTTTTTTTTCTCAAAAACCGCTCCACAGATTTTTATAAATTTATTCTCATAAATTCAACTTTATCCAAGAAATAAAATAGCGTACTTTTTTCAGCTCAAATTTATAGTAAGTATTTATGTAAGAATTTTAAAAACATTATTTTTATCAAAATCTCAAGCCCCTAGACCACTGTCACACATTAGAGCAAGTTCGTGCGACCCAGTCGTGCATTTTATTTTTTTCAATGATCGAACCCCCAAGCTGTCTCCAAGACCAAACCGACTCATGTCATCCCTAATTTTGTATTTTATCGACAAAAGTGACACTCATGAATTCCACATCACCACAAGTCTTTTTATAAGTGACGTGATGCAAGGAGGAAATGATGGTGAAAGGCTTGACAAAAAAAAAACTTTATTAATTTCGGTGATAAAATTTCATTTTCATTTTTTTTTTCACGCAGGTAACAAATTCAATAAAAGAAAAGCACAGAGGCGGATATTATTTTTTTTTTTTTTTTGTGAATGAAAAGTATGGTAAAGACATGAAATTGAAATAAGCTACTGAGAGATGGTTTTGTGAGGTGGCACGGCAACAGAGTGCTTCCTCGACTTCGGCTTCTACATCCAGTACTCAGAGCTACATTTGTATATTTACCTTCATTAAATTTTTGATGTCATCAAAGGCGTGCGCTTCAGCAGCTGATTCATCACTACCCTGTGAAAAAATTAAAAAGATAAATTTTTAATGAATTTATATTAACGAGGATTGACAGAAGGTGTTAAAAGTTTTTTTTTTTTTGTAAATAATTAACAGTGTACACTGCTCCCTTCATTTAGATTCCAAAGGTGTAAAACACAAAATAAAATGGGTAGAGTCATGAGCAATAAGATGAATTGGTTTCCAGGAACATACAAAACAGAAACGTGTAAAAATATTTTTATTTTTTTAAAACCACATTGAACGAACAATCCTACAAGGTTTTTCCCTAAACTCACTAAACAAGTTCTCAATAAGATATAGTGACAAAATGTTGTCCAACCTGGACAGAATAATAATGGGAAATCCATATTTCGGAATTATGTTTTGCTTTAAAGGATAAAATTTTAGATTTTTAATTTGTATCGAATTCCTACCGAGTGGACCATCATAGTTCTTACTACACTAAGTTTAGCTTAACAGCTTAATCCTCCATTTTTTCATAAGCCCCAATCTGCCTCCGTATTATTTGAATCAAACCATTAAAGAAACCATTGCAATACGTTTACTCATTCAACTACTTAGGGCCAGTTGTACAATCTTGGTTCATTTTCGGATCAATATTTAAAAACGATTTACTTCGGTTCGTGTTTGCATAACTAATGTTAAGATGGTGGTTCAAGAGTGGTTCAAGAGTTAACCCACCGATTTCGGTAGATTAAATAAACTTGACCCACGAATCAAAAATTTTAAAACGAAGTTCAGTGCTGAACCGCTACTGTACAACTTGTACTCACTGTCAGTGGCGTATTGACGAGGGGCCCAGGGGGGCCGGGCCGCCCGCAAGCCTCTAAGATCATGTTTTCATTCAGGTGATTTCAATTTGAGTTTAGTAAAAACGCTAAATTTATCTACCATTTTAGTTAGAATTAATAGAACAATAATTACAGTATTAAAAACATTCCAATTTAAAAATGAAAAATTTCGATTTTTCTGACACGGTGTCTCACACCGAGTATCCAGCCCATACACACCACACATTTCAGTGCACCGGCACAAGTGTGAGCACCAATGCCGTCTTTACCATAAGGGCACACGGGGCCCGTGCCCAGGGCCCCTATCGTGACGGGGCCCCAAAAGGCTGATATATTCACTAAGATTATACACCAAGTGTGCTCTCTGGAAAACTATAAAATTTCAGTTATAAATCAAAATACACGTTTCAGATGTGAGGTGTTAGTTTATCCATGGATGCAACAACCTTTTTTCATTAGATTTCTCGATACTACCGATGGAACAGGCAAGACATTCGTCATTTCGAGGATTCTGGTAACAATTCATTCAAGATCACAATCGGTGTTGGCTGTCGCATCCTCTGGCATTGTTGTCGCCGTATGTTGGTAGGCAGTCGAGCTATAGGTACATTCCGCTTTGAACAAAATTTTAAAAATTTCGATTGGATTAGTGAACGGTTAATACTAGCAGCGAATAATAAGGAACGTCGATAGCTTGAATTTCATAATTCAAAGTCAAATCACTGGTGGTTGGCAATGGCCAAATTCCCGTTGATGTTTCCACTGGATTGATATCGTTCCCGGCAAATTTTGCTCCCCGAAGGTAGAGCTCATCACCATTAGTTCCCCGGAATTGCACAAAATTTTAAAAATTTCGATTGTATCTAAATCACTGGAGAATACAGTTTAACACAAATCCGTTGACAGCGTGACTCTATTGGTTTCGATTCCATATTGTGTGCCCAAGGCCCCGGAATGGCCTAAGACGGCCCTGGTGAGCACAAATGTTGTGGTAATCAATGAAAAAATTGTTATTTTGATACAATAACAAGAAAAAGATCAATCTCGTTTTGATTTCCATTGGGCGAGCAAAATCTGAAATCTGAGAGCAAAATCTGTGATTACCAAAAAAAATCGCCATGTGCTTGCGGCTTATACTTCGATTTTATTAGTGCAAATGATGTAATTTCGTGACGAATTTTCAAATTGGATTCCAAATTACCTCATTGCCCATACAAATTCTTATTTCGAAATTATCTCATATGGATAAAACTACGTTGCAAATTATGTGAATACAAATCGATCGCAAGTTAATTGAAAACAATCCAACTTCAATTGAACAGATAATTTATAAAATGTCATATGGAAACAAAATCCAAGGCAACGGCCGGCAGTAGTAAACAAATCAAAAGAAGAAATGCTTTCTTCTCCTTTTGATTTTCTTACGAAAAAGAAGTAAGAGAGAGAAAGAAGGAAAATAGCAAACTCAAATGAAAACACCTTTCCTTCCAATTTCGAAATGAGCTGATTTCGGCCAAGCAAATTCGGATGAATAAATTTAAACTATTTCTTATTGTGTGAAAAAAAAACTTAATTTTTTCAAGAAAAATATAAAAAACTTGCCTTGTACATAAATAATGAGATGTTTGCTGTTTTTTTTCTGAGGGAAATAAAATGGGAGAAAGTGATTTTGAGGACTGGCAAAAGGGAATTCTCTCAAACAAATCTCTTAGCAATGCTCTAAATCGCGTTTTCTATGTTTTTACTTTTTTTGATTTCATGAACGTGAATCTGAATAGCAATTGAGAAAACCAAAAACAAAACAAAGGTGAGCATTGAGATAAACGCCCCGACCCATAGAATCCGTTGCGTCCGTGCGTCCGGCAAATCAACTGACAGCTCGATTAAATATACGTGTTCTTACGAGAAGTGGTCCATAGACAACGCATGCGGCAATGCATCGGACAGAAGTAGCCGAACTTTTAACTTTTTCTTCTCCGGCAATCCGTTGACAGCTGGCTGACAGCATTTTTTTTCTATTTGAAGTGGTTTCGTTTTGGCATTGAAGAAGAGAAATATATTTCTCCTTCTAAGGGTTTTCGTTACAGTTGTAATTATGTAAAGCATAATTTTTTGCAGCATGTTCAAAGAAAAAAAAAGAGGCAAAAATGGAACGTCAACGCATTCATTGGGTCACCCCCAATCCGGCGATCCGGCAGACGTCAACGGATGCGTTGCCGCAACGGACCAACGGATTCTATGGGTCGGGGCCTTAAGGCAAGTAGGAACGAAAGTATGCAAAAATACACGCATACATAACATACATACATACGTAAACCTAAATTTTACAAGTGAGCTCCCCCAAAATTTTTTCTGGATACGCCACTGCTTACTGACTCAATTTATTAAGGTCTCATTTGCTCATAGCCTAACTCATTGTTCATTGACTCACCGAATTACTCACAGACCGACTCACTGACTCATTGATTCACTGACACAATGGCTAAATAACTCACTGTCTCAATAGATTTGTTTGTTGAACTTTACCCAGGTCGCCCCAGGTTTTCTTGACAACTACAAGAGTAATTTTTCGGCTGTTTAATTTTAACCTATACTTATTTTAAATAAGTTCACTTTGCTGTTTTTAACCAACTAGGATTGCAGGTAGTATCAGGACTTGATGGTTGTTTTTGTACAAAACCACAAATTCATGTGTTGTGTTCTTGTGTTCCTTTAAAGAGAAATAAGCAAACAACAAGCAAAGCAAAGCAAAATGTGTCTTTAAACTTTTAAGGAAGGAAGTCTTACATGAGTAATTAATAGCCTCAGATGTTATAGCCCACTGGCTTAATCTATATGCGGCTCAACATGAACTTGGACTTATCGCTGAAACACCCACTCTCCTACTTTTTTTTTGCAAGCAATATCTAAACCTCCCATACCAAACGAAATGCCCGAAATGTAAAATGAACCATTCAACCACGAATACTTTCGTCTTTTAATTTCCTGCCCGATGAGGCTTTTCATTCTTTTCACAAGTGCGTGTCGTCCATATATAGAACGCTATAACATAGCAAGCCTCGAGGACGGTAAAAGAACAGAAATTTTTATTCATGGCCTTTTATCAGGACGATTTAGTGTACCTCTATCGCCTATCTCCTCTGTCCTCACTGTTTCACTGTAAATCGATAAATACAATCAGCATATAAATTTATTGTAATACAGATTTTGGAGGTAGAAACCAGATGGGAAAAAAGGACTGCGGTATTAAGCAGGATTTTATTATCGTTTTTATTAGCCTCATAATGCGATGTACCGCCACCGCTACAGATCCATAAATGCATGGTTCGTCGTTCGTCCTTAACCAAGGCTTCCATGAAAATGCAAATTTTGTTGGTCGATATTTTCAAATAAAATTTGTTTTAATTTTTCGACTTGCTTTTGGATATTTTTGGCTTCCAGATCGCGGTAGTAAATTTGTAAATTTAATGTGGAATGTAGTATAGATACCTTAATTGACATTCAAATCAAACGTTATAAGGTCCAATTTTGTAGGATTGTATTGTAATTACCTAATTGCATTCCGTGTGCATTCAAAGCACATTCAATTTAGTTTAAAATTATCTATTCAATGAAAAATGCAATGGAAAATAATATTTTTTTGAGTGGGGTTTTTATTCAATTGTAATTTTCTGAAATGTACCTATTGTTGTTGTTGCAAGAGTATATGATATAAACTTATATAGGTAAATGTGAAGAGGTGTTGGACAGTATGCTATGTTTAAGTGAAATTCATTTTCCGTAATTAAATTAATTAAATGAATTAAAAAGAATTAATGGTGGGAGGTTTGATTCGAGTCAAATATCCACTTTCATTATGGGCAGAATAAAATAATTAATTTATTTTCGGAGTAATACCATACAAAAAAAAGTTCGGAAAATCATTCACCTTCGAGAAATGGTGTTATTGACTTAAAAACATGGGATGATGGAAGCCAGGAAGATTTTTGTATAATGAACGTTTACTCAAGAGGGTATTAATACCCTTATCATGAAATGACACAAAATGACCTTTAAGGAAATTGGAGTATGAGATTGAAGTTTACTGGTTACCAATACTCATTGGTCTTGAATGGCTGTGTATCGCAATGAGAGGAAAGAATTTAGTCTAGCAGAACATACCACATTCGTGTCGTGTGGCTAAGGAAATAATTTCTGTACTGAACAGTGCACCCGAAATTGAACTTGAGAGCAAACTGATTATGATGAGCATTCCAAGCAGAACCAATATTTTGGTGAAGCTGTTTGAGAATAGGAATGCAAACATTACGGGGATGTTCAAGAGTTCAAGTGAAGCAAAGGTTTCCGTATTGGTTGTTTCGGCGATCAATTTTAAGTTTTTTTTTCTAATTTTGATCCAGATCGCAAATGTGTCATAAAGCACACCCGCCTATGATATGAAAAGCTATGGGCAAATGTGTCCCTTGTAGACTGTAGCCAAATTAGATGGGAAAGTACTTCATGCAACGACTTAGAAAATCTTTACATTTTTGACGTTTTAGAAGATTTGAATATGTGCTCGTTTCACAGAAGGTTGTTTGTGAAACACATACTTGAAATGCAAAGCTGATCGGTCAGTCATCTATAGTGATACTGATAAAGGAGAAGGTTATGATTTAACGACAAAAGAAAGCATTATGTAGCTCTTGAAGTATCAAATTACACACGATTGATAATTCTTGATTGAACAATGTTATCAAGATCTTAATTTAAAAGGCTTAGGGGAAAGTGGCCTAAAATGGCCACTCAAAGGAAAATATTTTATAACTCGTTTTAAATTTCAGCTATAACTTCATATGTTAAATCTTTTCAAAGTTGTAACAATAACGCTTGTTTTTTAGTATCTAAAAACTTTAATTTTCAAAACGTCCTTAAATTCTTGTTACTACAATTGCTAGTAAACCAAAAACCATATTCGATTGAACATAGACTTTATTTAAAGAAAAATAAACATAAAAAACTCAAATAAGAAAATAAAAATCAATAATTATTTATTTCAAATAAATTCAATTAAAAAAAAAAACAGGAACAAAATTAATAATTATAAATACAAATTGGCATTCCAAATGATTTGGAGGCCTTAGTCCAGCCCGTTTCTTTTTTTTTTAACTACTTCGAGTGCTTTTGACATTAAGTCCCCCATACAGGATTGTCTAGTAGTTGACCGTTGATACTTTCCAACCATTTTTGCTAAAAATAACATTGAAAAATGAGTCCTTGCCTAAAATGGCACTGTGCCGTTTAGCTCAAGTACTGACGAGGTTATTTTGGTCGTTTAGTGTATTTTTAGTAACACATTTAACACTGGACAAACTTAAACCTACCCAAGGCAACTGGTTTTACTAAAATGATAAGAAATACTTTATACTTGTACATACATTTACTTCCTTCTACAAAATCCAATTTTTTCTAGTAGTTTCAGAATTTTAAAAATTTCACAAAAATAATTTTGTTATCATTTGGTGAAACCAAAGCCAAGACACTGTTTGACCTGTCAAATTTTAAATAACAGCTTGAAGTTGGTAACATTTCATTTGTGTCAGTGATGTTTGACAAACTATAGAACTGTGTTCACAAAACATGTTAGGTAATTATGTTCGAATACAAGTTTTCTCGCAAGTGTGCCATTTTACCTAGGGAGCCATCCATATTTCCACATCTAAAGAACAGGAATGTGAATCTGGAAACGAATATGAAAACTGAGTGTACTGACACTTTGCAAAACAATCTAGTGGCTAAGAAGTCTTCGACAAGATATCATTGATAAAGATGAGAAAGAGGCATAACGTAGCCTTGGGGCATACCAGCATTTCTTTGATGTCACCAAAACAAAATCTATTCGTGGCAATTGAATAACCCTTTAGGTACTTTTTTGAAAACGTATACCATCCCTATTGGTATTTATATTTTGAAACCAATTGGATTAATTTTGGTAAAAACTTTCAGAACAAATATTTCAATAGAAATTACTTAAAATAAATAGGCAATCAAATGAACAAGAAAAATATTCAATCAAACTGGCTGACCCTCAAATCCCACACTAATTCCTCTCAAATTTGTTTCCAACCAATCCCACCCACACGATCAATACTTCATCAAAAATACACTAATTTTTCATTTTGTCATAATTTTCTTTGCTCTTGACAGAAAAAAAAAATGAAACAAAAATAGTAATTAATTATTCTAGGTCAGAGAATCATTCTTAGAAACAAAAATAATCTTTATCCCCGATAAAGTAATAAAGTACAACAAGGACGCAACAAAGAATGTATAACCGAAGATATTTATCAAACATCCTGACCTACAGCAAAGATACACCCACGCGTCTGTCAATAACCCAATCGATGAATTCCACTCTAGGCCGTCTATACCGTCATGAATCATCGATCGGACGTGCTCAATTTCAAATATTAAGAAGAGTATACTGAAACTCAAGAGTGCCAATGGGAAATCGCTTAAAATCGTCCTTTATGCATATTTGATCTCAGAAACGTGCTTTGGATATCAAAGCAAAACCTTAAACCATCTACACTACATCCATCGCATCGCCTTGAAGTCCCAATACGCATATTGGCAGCCTAAAATAAATTCTGTAATCTGCCAGCAAAAACAAAACAAGGACGAAAGTCTTCCTATAGACAAAAACAAAGTACTAAACTGAATTCGGAAGTTTATCCTGTTAGAACAGTGAAAATATGTAAGGACCGACACAGAATAAAGGATATAATCTTGCCCGTGTGCCTGTGATGTTGTTTCTTGTGAAAGTATTTTTCAGCACCCAATAAAAACAAAAATTCCATTTCGCTCTTTTTGAACGACATTAATGAGCTTCTTCCCCATCTCTAGGACTCATCACTAGGGTTTCGTTAGGCCTCATTGCACAGCACATAAATGGCAACCAGAGCTGTGTCTATACGTCCCATTTATCTGTCAAACCTCGTTATCCCATGGTTATGGCTTTAAATTATTTTATGCCCAAATGGATTTCTGATGCTTGATTCTGTACCATTTCCGCCATGACCTGGTATTTACTTTAAACAAATTTTACAACATGGTGTACGGTACGTGCCGACGACCCTTGGTCTCTTATGGCTTGGCCCACAAAATCTTAACCACATTTTTCGTCAACAACTACTAGCGACCCTTCTCCGGTTTTTTTTTCTTTTTTTTTTTTGTATTGTGTAACTTTTGATCAGATTTTCTACCTAATTATGTCTATAAATTCGTAGGTCCCTTTACACTTGGGTGGATCCATTTCCAGGATTTTGACATCAGAAATTAATTGCAAAAAGTTTACAATTTTATTTTCCACATTTTGTCTTTGTTGACACCTTTTTTCCATAGCACCTGCGGGACATGGAAACTTCGACTCAGTCAAAATGTCACTAATGAACACATTTGCACACGAGAACAGGACGAGATAATGTGATCCCGGAATTGATGATGAACGCTTGACGTTGGAATAAACACAATCGCATATGGTGCTGGCTGTGTACTTTTGCCGCGAGAATATTTATCGCTCCAAGGCACACACATCATGTAACATGTAAGGATATGTACGAATATCGAGATGGATGTTCCCTGAGAGAAAAATAATTCAGAATTTTGTTAGGTATACCAATACCAACATGACATGAATTGATGTAACTTTTTCCTGGGTTGTTCCTTTTGACAAAGAAGATAAAATCCTGATACGTGGCTTTATTCTAATCTTTGTTTGTTTTGAAACAAAAAGATAACTCAGAATGTTTAATGTTTCTTATTCCTTAAAAAAGCAAATAAGGGTTTCGTGGATGATGCGATGTTTTATTGAAATATTTATCTTTAGCAATTATTGTATCTTTTTTATTTATATCTGACCATAAACTTAATTTCTTTTTACATATTTGAATGCACACTTCTTGACGATAATCATCATCATGAAGAATGAGCAAAATGGGGGTGGCAATTGCCAATTTTTTTTTAATTGCTTCAGCTACACGATTTATGTCATTCAAAGGAAAATCGAGACACCATCTGACATAATTTTGAAGGACATTTTGTACATCTCACCTACAAAGGTGGGAGTGACCTATAATGGCCCCTAAGGTAAAATGGCACACTTGCTAGGAAACTTATATTCGAACATAATTAACATGTTTTGTGAACACAGTTCTATAGCTTGTCAAACATCACTGACACAAATGAAATGTTACCAACTTCAAGCTGTTATTTAAAATTTGACTGGATGGGGAACTTAATGGCAAAAGCACTCGGAGTAGTGCCAATTTGTATTTATAATTATTAACTTTGTTCCTGTTTTTCTGTACTGAAGTAATTTAAAATGAATTGTTGATTTTTTTTTTTTTTATTTGAGGTTTTTATGTTTATTTTCCTTTAAATAAAGTTTATGTTCAATAATTGAAAATGGTTTTTTGGTTTACTAGGTTAAAATGGCATTCCATTGTGCCATTCATAGCTGGGCATTAACTTGTTAATCCGTTAATCGTTAATTAACGAAGTTAACATTTTGATTAACGGATTATCTTTTAAGTTAACTTTAAAAAATGTTAAAGGACACGTTAACTTCCGTTAATATGCAGAAGTCAAGTGCCGGGCGGCGCGTGGCAGTGAGTGAAAAAAAAACTATATATATTTTGCCGGCGGGCGCTTGCGAGTGGTCCTGTCTGCGTAAATCGGGAAAACAACATTTGGAGAAGAAGATACAACCACGAACTATACGAACTGTACAGCGACATAAGCCTAGCCAGAAAAATTCGAATTCAACGACTAAGATGGCTGGGCCATGTAGATCGAATGGACATCGACGCTCCAGCTCGTAAAGTCTTCAACGCCAAACCAGAGGGAGTCAGAAGCCAAGGAAGACCTCATCTCCGATGGAGCGACCAGGTAAAGGGAAACCTCCGACAACTTGGAGTGCGAGATTTGAAACGGCAGGCAAGAGATCGAGCCGGCTGGAGGGCATACTAAGTAAGGCCCAGGAGCACCACGCTCCAGTGGCGCCATCATAAGTAAGTAAGTAAGGCTTGCGAGTGAGAAAGAAAACTGCGAAGAGATTTGTTTCGTTTGATCATTTCATTACTTAGCGCCGGTGCTTAGAGTGACGAGTGTTATGTTTGTTTGAAAAAAAAGAGCTCCAACTCTTTAACGACTAAAGTGCAAAGTCTCGTTAAAATGTGGCTGGACATGAAATCAAAAGACTCGATCAACGATGCTGCATTCCTCGGGGAACAGATATTCATAAATCTATTCATTAAATACAATACTGCTATGCTCTCAAGCGCTGCAGTTGAACGTCTTTTTTCCACGGGTAAACCCATTTTAACACCAAAACGAGCCTCGCTTTCAGACGAAAACTTCAACATGTTAATGTTCATGAAGGGGAATATGCACTTAATATTAATATTATTATGCCCGACGATTAAATTACACATTAGAATTATACAAGTATTTTAACCTGTTAACTTCTAGAACCTAAACCAACAGGTTTTATAAGCTCACTAACGCAACGTTACAAAGATGCAATTTTACACATTTTAACGGATTAACGATTAACGTTAACTTGCGTTAATTCTTCCGAAATGAAACGCTGTAACGTTTAACGAAGCTAATTAACGGCTGATTAACGGTGCCCGGTTATGGTGCCATTTTACCCAAACAATTTTGTTTAAGTACGTTTTGAAAATTAATTTTTTTAAATACTTCTTGTTTTAACTTTTGGTAAGCTTAAAAAACAAGCATTATTGATACAAATTTGAAAAGATTTAACATAAGACGTTATAGCTGAAATTTCAAACGAGTTATAAGACATTTTCCTTTGGGAGGCTATTTAAGGCCACTTTCCCCTATAATAGTTGGAAGCAATCGGAAGCTAGAGTCAAAACCGAACGCAACGTTCCTATCCGATCTGTCAAATGAACACGAACACGTTACCCGTAAACCGTAATGGTCGGCTTGTCGCATAGGCACAACATGGCATTGTATATACATTTTTATAGTAATTTCATGGAACATTTTATTTTAGTTCTGAACGTCGTCAATGGCGGCGCTAGTTGTATTATCTACTTTACATCAAATGTCTTCTATTGTTGTTTTTGCTTACCATAGCAGCTTAGACAAAACCCACTAAAATAACTCTCCAATCAAAGCTTGTGAACATCGTCCATAGATACAATGAACATGGTATTTAGCGCATTTACAAAGAATAACAGGTATGCTGAGTTGCTACATGGAAAGCAGCATCACAGTATTTTGTGATGTCATAATCAGCTTTTTATTTTTATTTTTAATCATAATAGGTATTCAATTTATAATAAAACTGTTAAATGTTATAATTATAAGATTAGGTTTGTTTTGTTCCTATGCAATAATTTGAAGTAAGATAAAAAACTTTAGTTTTCCCAGATTTATTAATTTTTTTCTCTAAACAATAAGACGACTGTGACGTCACACACAAAGACAGAGCATACCAGCATACCTTTTATTTCCATTCCAAATGTCCGTCTGTAAAAAGCGAAAGCGAGCGCAGCTTACTCCCGTCAACAAAACAGATCGAAAATTTGATGAAACGGAGAAATACGCAATTTCGGGCAAGGGATACGAATTGCTCGGAAAATCAAGCAAGATGCAGGTCCATCTCTTAACATTTTCATAGAAAGAGTTAAGGATTTTTTGAGCCTCTTACAAGTGGTGCGTTCTTTTTTTAAACATAGTCAACAATTGTTAACAAAAGTCAATAAAAAGGCGTTCCTTTAATCCAAATTAGTTACGATTTGTAACTATATGACGTCATAACAGCGTTCCTAAGCTTACATTTAAGTGTCAAATAATTACGATTCGTTACTACTTCCAACTCTTCTCCATGATATGAGTTGAGATTATTGATCTGTCAAATTGGACGTTTTGTATTAAACAATTCAAAGTCTTTATTAAAAATTTAACACAAAAAAAAAACAAATTCTCAATTTGTGCAGCAAGAACTTCATGCATTCTAAAATTGATTCCCTCATCAGTATTGTTGTATGTGGCAAACGATGGCACCATAAACCATCTGTTAGTAATTAAGGTCATTGTGTTTTTTTGTATATAGAAAAGGAATATGTAGTTGAAAGACCCTTTGATCGACAAACCAGATGCGATTATTAACCAAAACAAAAAGCAAAAGGACGTGTATCCTTTTAATTATGCTCTAGGCTAGGATTAGATTAGATTAGATTAGATTGATTTTATTTTCAAATTAATAATTTATACAATTTAAATAATACAATCAATAAAGCATGGCTTTGCCGTCTGCCTGATTGACAATGAGTTTAAATACTGTTTGTTTTCTTATTCTTATTCTTTTTTTTTAAAGTAACAATCCTTAACTAAAAATATTCTCCCATTATTCTGCTTCTGTAATTAAGTGCCGTTTTGCAAAATTTGAATAATTTGGATACATCCATTTCATTGAGGAGGTCTAATGTTTCGTCATCAGTTAAAAAGTCACTGCCCAATATATATCTTCTCGTTTCCCTCAGAATAGGACACCTTCCCACAAAATGCAAAATATCCTCACGCTCTGACATATTACACAAACTGCAAAGTATTCTTAAGTCGTCACGGTGTGGTATAAAGTTTAGGTTCAGCAGTTCACCTCTTAGCCGAAACATGCAAGATATTTGTTCGATGGTATTATCATCTCGAAAATAGTTTCTTTGGTTGAGGTTATAATTCAATTTACTATATATCATTCGATGCAATGAATTTTTCGCCTCTTCCTTGAATATATCTCTAAAGTTTTCATCTAAACGCATTATCATATTATAGAGCGTAGTCTTCCATGAACTCTGATCATTGACGTCTAGTTCTACACCAACTTCCTGAGATAACTCCACCCAGTTCTTAAACCATCCTGTCTTTCTTTGTATAGTTAGGAGAGCTGCTTTCTTCGGAAGGCGATCATTAGGCATGTTCAGCACTTTAACTATGTAGTCGACATGTAGTTTGAATGTTTTGATGAACAGTGGTGACATACCCGTTTCTAACATTAACATGTAGTTCGGAGTGCTTGGGGGAAGGCGAAAAACTCTTTTTAAGTAATATCTGAGAATTTTTTCTACTGGTTCATATTTTTTACCTCCCCACACTTGAGCTGCATAAAAAACAATTGATTCGGAAACTGCCTCAAACACTTTATATTTACTGCTGTGTAAAATATCTTTGTTGTTAAAACATTCTCTCCATGCTACATTTATAGCGGTTTTTGCCTTAGACAGCTTTTCAGTGAGATGCATTTCCATGTTAAGGTTCTTTGTGAAGTAGACTCCTAGATATTTATAATCTTTGACAACTTCTATTCTTTCGTTGTTGTAACACCAATTCTCATTTGCGCTGGATCTGCCTCCACCTTTTTTAAACACTAGGACTTTTGTCTTATTTATGTTAACCACCAGATTCCATTGCATACAATATTCGGATAATCTATTAATCATACGCTGAAGAGCTTCCGGTGTGTTTGCAAGCAACACAATGTCGTCTGCAAAAAGTAGCGCTTTAATGGTAACTCCTGCGTAATCTATACCACCTGATAATGCATCAATTATATCGTCGATGTATAGTGCGAACAAACTTGGACTGAGCGCACAGCCCTGTCTTACTCCTGACTTCGTCTGAAACCAATCAGATACATTTGTGCCATTCCAGACCGCTGCTCTGGTGTCCATGTATAAGTTTTGGAGTACTCTTCCAAATTTACGTGACATACCTGATCTGAATAACTTGTACATCAATGCATTCCTGTCCACTGTGTCAAAGGCTGCTTTTAGATCAACAAAACAAGCAAACAATTTTTTATTCCTCGACAAAAACGAGTCAGCAATGCTATTGAGCACAAATATGTGATCTATAGTAGAGTAACCTCTTCTGAACCCAGCTTGGTACTCACTTAACAAATCTTTTGAATCTATCCACATATTCAGTCTCTAGGCTAGGGTAAACGTTAAAAAGCAAAACTAAAATGACAAATGCAAAAGAAGAGATAAAAACAGATTTCAAACGAGAATATCCTTAAACTCCACCCACATCCCAGTTCCCAGATACAAACGACAATGTATACGAGTACTACATACCTGCCTTTGGAGAATGTAACTAAATTCAGTTGCAGTATTCCTTCGACTATCGCTCATCCTTGTTGTTGTTTATATATTCTTCTTTGTTCAGAAATGCTTTTGGACAAAATTTTATTTGTAAATCTTTTTTATTTGATATTGTTGCACAAAGAAATTTCACACAAACACTCGCGTAGATAAATTCACTGATATCCTTGTCGCTTTTCTTTTAACTTTTTTGGTCAACTATGCAAAAGATTTAGGTTACTACTACGTATCTTGTCTACTTATTGTGGAAAAGAAACTATACAAATACAACAAATATTTTGTTACACTATTTTTCTCTTCGACTCCTTGTGTGGTTTTTTTTTCGTCCTTTGATAGAAGGATTTTTTTTTAACGTCTTAATACACAAAACGATCTGATTTTTGTAAAGTGTTGAAAGATGAAGTAAGATGCAGAGGAGACTTGGTAGGAGGATGTTGCAATTTTATGTAAGTTCTTTTGCCTGTGGAGGTGTCTATGTATGTGTATCTTTTTGCCTTTCAGTGCACTTTTCACACAGAGAAGGCTTTAAAAGACCGATCACTCGCGGGATGATGAATTCAAAAGTATGACGTTCAAATGGTGACTGAAATACTTCAAAAGGATAGCAAAAGGACTTCCTGTCTGCTTGTAGACAAAATTTGTTAAAAGTGTTATAATTGCAGAATAGAGAGAGTTATTAAGAGCTTTTGAGAAATGCGCAAGGTCATATTTACCCCTCCCTGGTATAACAGTTTGCGTATTATTTTACTACCTCCTTGCTCCTTTATAGCAAAAAATAACAAAAACAAATCAAACGAACAGGGGGATGGGTATGGGACAACTTTTTTTTGTTGTGTAGGACATGAACATTGTCATATGGGATTGTTTTGATTGTTATCTTTAAGTGAAGAACATGACATTAGAAAGTTGAGAAAGATAAAACTGGCAACAAAAGGGATATGGTGGTGACGGCAACGGAGAAGAATTAATGGGTTTTAACTTACGGATGGGCATTTTGTTGTACTCCTTCTTTCAACCTTGTGTACATATATCTAGTATGAAAGTTTATGTTATACGTACGTTGGAAGGTTTGCTGGACTGGGATCTTTATGGAGTGCAGCAAATTTTATATGAAAAAGTTTTGGATACAGAAAGATTTTATTTTTGCCGGTCTAGCTATGAATCATGTATTTATTAGCTTTTTCCATGTTCTTGATCATGATTTTGTGATTTTTTTAACGTGGTTTTTTGTGTAGGTACTTCGATTATAATTGAAAAAGCGCTACAAAAAATATAAAAACTGCTTTTAAGAAGTCCATACACCAATATCATAGTGAAGTTAAAATCCTTTTATTGATGCTCTAGACTAGAACGAGTGGTTTATCGTAAAAGGAAATTGCCGCACAACAGTTTCACAATGAAACAAGGACAATATCAGGTTCAATAAAAGTTTTAACCAAAACCTTACCTACATCCATTTTAAATTCGATCTGCATAACTAAATGCAATTTTTTATAAAATCTTAAGGAGTCACAGATTACCAAACCTAGTAATTTCAGTTTATAAGGGGCCAGTTATAGCGATACGGAAAAGCAAACCGAAAAAATTTTCAGATGGAAAATTTTATATGTTCTGATTCGATTATTAAGACAAATGCTGCACTGATCGATGACAATCAATTTAGAGAATGTTTCTTTGTTCACAATAATTTTAATTGAACAAATACTTTTTGTTAAAAATGTATTTATTTATTTTTCTGTTATACCTAAGTACGTATAAAAGAAAACTAACAAATTTTGTTTTTAACAAAAAGTACAAGTTCAATTCAAATTTTTATTTGCAAAATAAATTTTCTGAGTTGGTTGCCATCGATCAGTGTAGCATTTGTGTTTTAAATCTGATTATACTATACCAAATTTTCCATTTGAAAATTTAGTTGGTTATGGTTCGATTTAGAACACAAATGTTACTTTGATCGATGGCAACCAACTCAGAGAATTTATTTTGCAAATACAAATTTGAATTGAACTTGTACTTTTTGTTAAAAATGTAGTTTTTTATTTTTCTTTTATACGTATAACAGAAAAATAAATAAATACATTTTAAACAAAAAGTGCGAGTTCAATTAAATTTTTTATTTGCAAAATAAATTCTGAGTTGGTTGCCATCGATCAGTGTAAGGCCGCGTTTCCATTTGCAAGTCAACTCGCGGAAGTCTTGCAGAAGTTTCTTGCAGTCGCGTTTACATTGTCATGTGAATTCTTGCAATTTCTTCTGCAATAAATGTGTTGCAAGAAGCTCGCGCATCATACTTCATACTGTCGCAATTTATTGCAGATGTATTTACACCAGGAGAGCAAATAATGTCGCAAGAAATCTGTTTATTTACTTAAAATTGTGAAGTCATGGCGAGAAGACGTCAACGATTAGCAGCTGTGATGATAATTTTATTATTAAAAAGAAAAAAAGATCAACTTGGGTTCGAGATTGGATTTGAGAAGACGGGAAGCTGGTGCCTTCTATAATTTATTAAACGAATTAAATATAGAAGATGCTCAGCAATACTTCAATTTCACTCGCATGTCCGCGCAAAGAATACGTGAAGCATTCAGGGAGTATTGTATTTCTCTGCAAGCTGAAGTACCCTGGCAATATCAGCATTTTTAATTAATTTAAAAATGATGTGTATAAATGTGTGGTTAATAAAAAGAAATCAATACAAATCAGTCTTTTAATTTAAAAATGATAAATAAATACATGTTTACATACCAATGTATCCGTACAAGGTGCTCTGCCAACGTCCAAGAAGTTAAGGGCCTCGAAATAACAACAGCTTGGTTTGTAAAGATCATGCTGGCCACTTCCCCTTTTCTTTATTTTTATTTTTTTTTTTTTCATTTCGCCACTGGCTCCTTAAGTTGTGAAGTTTCCGAGAAACTTCATTCTCATTCATGTGAAACTCTTCCGCGATCTTATTAAGAACAGATTTTTTTTTAATTCGGTCCTTGTAATTTTCGTCCCGGTTATTCCATAAACATGGGTTACACTCGTAAACTTCAATTAAACGCATAACTTCTTTGCGAGGCCATTCACGACTTTTTATTTTACTCATTTTGTATAAAGCAAAGACGTCAACCAGCCACTTGCGCGAGATATACGAAACTGTTTCGATAAGCTGCAAGAACTGTCGCGACTCGCGAGTCGATGCAAAAGTGTTTAGACTAGCAATTAATTGCACTTGCAAATACTCGCAAGAATTTATGAAAGTACTGTCGCGATAGAACTTGCTTGGTAGTTTCCACTTGCAATTCACTGTCGGACAGACTATCGGACATTTATTGCAGAAATTTTCTTGCAAATGGAAACCCGGCCTAACATTTGTGTTCTAAATCGAACCATAACATACTAAATTTTACTTTTGAAAATTTGTTCGGTTTGGTTTTCCGTATCGCTATAACTAGCCCCTAAGTGTCTTTGCCAACGTATAGCCAATTTAATGTAATCATTAACCCCTTTGTAGGTACCTAAAGTTTAAAGTTTTTTTCGCACCTTAACAATTTTTTTTGCCAACGTTGATTTCTAATGATATATACATTTTGATTTTTTTGTATGCAAAGTGCAACTGTCAAACAATTCCAGATTCTGTGAAGCGTGGTCCAAGAGCTACTTTTGAAAATCAAAAAATACAAAACGGTAAGTAAATATTATATGATAATGAGCAGGTTTCAGACTTTGACCACGAATGCGAACCTCATTATCTCCGTGTTCTCTATCCATGATCATGTCATCATTCCAGAAACCGAATCGGAGAGCTCCAATGACAATGACATGGAATTAATGAAGGCTCAAACTTCATCTAGAGGGAAGGGAAAAGGTTTAAAAAAAACCTATAATTTTGAAAAAAAGTAAAAATCGAGGCTTTCAACGAAAACAATTTATGAAGTTTTTAAGTTCTTGTTCACAGATGGTTTAATTGATATGATCGTGGAACAATCCAACTTGAAGTCTCTTCAAGATAAGATCCACAATTGATTGGAATCGTAATTTTCATGTCTTGTTCGAAGTTTCCATCAACGAGGATGTATTGGACGAAACATGTTGGCCAATCTCAAGTCTACGAAACCATGCCATGTAATAGATTTTAGGTTATAAAGAAGAATTAACATTTTAACAATAATGAAAGCCTTAAGCCCCGTGGAACAGATGGCCGTGATAAACTTTATGAAGTCAGGCCTCTTTTGGATCGAGTTTGGGAACGTTTTAAATTGGTGCCAAAAGAAGAGTATTTATTATTTATCAGTGGATGAACAGATAATTACCACCAAATGTCATAGCGGAATCAACCAATATAACTCTGCAAAACCTTATAAATAGGGTTATAAAAATCAGGTTTTAAGCGGCAATTCAGAGTTCAGTTACACGATATCAACATATTTGCTGGAGATCAAAGTAGTTCCTATTATGCAGGTGTAGATGCACCTGATCTTGGTGTCAGCTCTAATATTGTAACCAGACTCCGGTTTCCTTGAACGCCTACGAAGCCAAATATTGCATATTCATTTTTCGAACTAATTTACTTCAAGGCATATACGAACCCATATATGGATTTGTTGTGAACTTTTGAAAAAATTAATTTTTTTTTTTTTGTATTTTGTACTATGTAGGTATTTACTTAAGCCTAGTCATTGTATTTATAATCTATAGTATTCCCAATAAGAGGAACGTTTGGTGCGCCATCTATTGATGAAGTTCACAAACACTTGATTAGAGAGTTTGGAGTAGTTTTTGTCTAGATTGCCATGCGAAGCAAAAACAATAAGTGAAGACATTTGATGGAAAGTAGATAAGACAACTAGCGCCACCATTGACGAAGTTCACAACAAAAAGAACATGTTCCATGAAATTACTATAAAAATGTATATACAATGGCCTAGTAAAAGATGATTTCCAAACGAAACAAAATTTCGATCGCCTTCACAATTCATACCAGATTTCCGTTGGTTTAATTTTTTGACCAAAATCAAAAAAGGCAGTTAATTTTAAAATATTTTCTACTGTTTTCTAAAACTGAGCGGCTAGATATTGGGAGTCACCTATTTGTTTAAAATGCCCTTGATTTACTAAATTTTTAGTTAAACTAAAATCATTTTCAGTCCGGCTTAATCGAAATCCAAAAATCCTTTTACAGATAAAGAACCTGTGAAATGTAGATGAGTGAGAATTGAAAGGTCGACTAGCTACTTACATATGAAGAAATGGTACATCGCTATTCTTGGATCTATTACCCTACCAACTGCACTACCTACTTCCTTACTATCCTACCTTTTTTTTCAATTTTCAAGAGGTTATAAATACCTTAAATAATGAACTATCACCAGAACGAGTATTGAGGGAAGTTGGAAAAGGAAATAAAAGGAGATACCGATGCATTGATTTTTAATGTCTGTATAGTTTTTAGTTTTTAGTTTTATTGACTTCATAAATATAAATAAATTAGGTACATTTTTCTTTTTGATATTGCTAAGTCTTTGTATGGTTTGGCCGAAGGCCGTCTACCAGAGTGACATTTAAATTTAATTTATACATTTAATTTACATATCTGCATTATTATTATTTCAAAATAAAGCCTTAAAAGTTTTCTTGAATAACTACTAAAAGGTCCCATTCACGCTCAACATTCAAAATAGTGATCACTTCATCCAAACTAAGGGTGTCCACGTCCAGTGTCCACTGCAAAGAAACGCCTTCGAAATTCTTTGAGTATTGGGCAGATTCCCAGAAAGTGAAGAACATCTTCGCGCACGTTCAAATTGCATAGATCGCATAAAATAGGTAATTCTGGTCGATGCAGAGCGGAATATAATTCAAACCAAGGACTTCACCTCTTGCTTTAAATATCATGCTGATTTTTTCAGTTGTTTTTTTTTTTTCAGGAAATACGTGTTGTTTTTTAAAAAATGATTCAGTTTGCAGTAGTAGGTTCTATGTATAGTGACGAATGTCTGTATATCACAATGGGAGGGACAAAATTGAGCCGGGTAAAGCATTCCACATTCTTGTAGTGCGTCTAAAAAAAGAGTCTCAAAATACTTAACAGTACACCCGAAGGCGCGAGGGTTACGAGGAAATTGTTTAAAGGGAGGAATGCATCTGGCTATTTCGCAGGAGCACAGTCTATAAAAGAAGCTATAAAACAAGGTGATGCAAGAGACATTACGGCGCGGCGCGGCGGTGTTCAAGAAAATCAGTTGTATCCGTAAGGGTCTTCTCAGGGCCCGATCCAGCTTTTTCGCCGCCCTGGGCAATCATTTAATTTGCCGCCCTTTTACAATGAGAACATATAAGTTATAAAATTGTTGGTGCATTTTTTGACCGACTTTTGAAAAATGGAGGTATTCATTCCGACCCGCAAGAATGTAATATTGTCGAGAATTTTCTTTTTTACAATTAAACATGACATTACGATCATAGAGGAGCCGAAAAAATAGGTCGGACAATTCTGTCTGTCTGTCCGTCTGTTTGTATCGGACCGTACACCCTTAACGGCTGGACCGATTTGCTTCAATCTTGGTACACAGAACACAGTATTATTATAACATCTGATAGATTGATTTTTGGACCTAGCATTCTAGCTCCGAAATTAACGGTACCTGCCATGGGGTTTTTATTGATAAACTCATTTAGGTATCTCAAAAACGGCTTATACCATTTTGTTAAAAAAAAATTGAGTAAAATGTATGTTTTGGTTATTATAAATTTGTCTTAGAAATTCTTCATATGTACATATACGGATTAATAACTCCAATAGGGCCGAATTTTGCTTATCAGATTTTCTCCTAAGCCACTTAAAGGATTTCAATGACATTTTTTAAGCAAAAGGCCTTTTATAAACGAAATAACTTTGTTACTTAAAATTTCATAAAAAAATAAAGTTTTTTTTTTGATTATTTCAAAGACAATTTAATAATTTTTAATTTTGTCTTCCTGATAAAAAGCAATAAAAGGCGTTTTTCTTTTTAAGTTCACAGCAGAGCCTGAGTTGTCGAACAAAAATAAGTTTTTTTTTTTTCTAAAAAAAATCAAAACTGTTCAAGAAATCAGATGGCTTACTTCATTTTTTTCCCCCAAACAAACGTTTTAACTAGCGTTTCTTAAGTGATTAATAAAATACTTCGACTTTATATTTTTGACGGACATATACCTTTAGTAAAAATTCTTTATAGCGAAACTTCAAGGGAACAAAAAATAAAAAAAATTATAAAATTCGTTATAAAGAAATGTGAAATGTGCTTTGAAACCTCGTTTTCCTTTTTATTTTCAAAGAAAATTGGTATAAAAAAGAAATTAATGAAAGAAATTCATATCTTTTGTTAAAATATTCAATTTTTGATTGCGCATTTAAAATTTTGATTTTTATTTTATTATACCAATTTAGAAAATAAAAAATTTGCATTACCTTTAGTTTTATCACTTGTTTCAATAAAACTTCAAAAATTCTTAAATGCAGTTCTCTTATCACTATTGTAGGGCTTTTCGTCTCGTCTGAAGTAAACTCTTTTCAAATTGCTACTGTTCTCCATTCTTATTGATCATATCGCTGACAATAGACCTTAGTCTTCATCGGACTTAAACTAGATAACTGTACATTTTTAATACATCTATACATTCGGTGGAACCTAACTTAATATGGGATATTTTTTTAAGAAGAAGTTGAACAAAATGAAATTTGCTATAAGAAAGTTCGTTATAAAGTAGTTTTACTGTACCTACATATTTATGTATGAGGGGACTGGGAAAGTAGGGAAAGATGAATATATTTCTGATGACGGATAAAATTTTTTGTGTGTTTCTTCGGTTACTTGAGAGTTGAGAGACTACATTTACTTCAGCTCCCCACACACATCACACTTGTGTGAGAAAAATCAAAATTCTTTCTGATTTATATATTTTTTCCCATGATGATCTTAATAAGAAGGAAACAAGTAAACATTTTTTGGAAAGACATAGCTTTAATAATCCTCAATTTTCAAATTTTGCCGCCCCTGAAATTTGCCGCCCCGGGCAAATGCCCGGCGCGCCCCCCCTAGATCGGGCCCTGGGTCTTCTCGCCTATCAACTTAAAGGCTCTTTTCTGAATCCCATCCAGGAGACGCAAACGTGTAATAGAATCACCTGCCCACCTAAGAATTGTACTCATGCTTCGGTCGAAAATGCAGGTATGCCTTATAGATTGTAGGCGGGTCAGAAGGCAAAAAACATTTCCTACGTCTATTAAGGAAACAGAAGCTGCTCATGGATAATGACATATGTAGGTGTATAGGTTATGCTTACGAGAAAAAAGACAGCATTGAAGTTGAAACTCCGAAACTCCACTCGGTTGATAGTATCCCATTGGGCAATGCTATCATTACCAGAATTCAATGAGCTTATCATACGCTTTCGTTGCGGTTCCAAGTCCGAAGAAAATGGATTTCAATACGGAAACGATTATGAAAAGCTGCGAGTACTGTCGTCACCAAAACAAATACATAAGTGGCTTAGAACAGAAGTCTTAGACAAGAGATCATTTATAAAGATTAGGAAGAGAGTCGGAGACAGAACGAAGCCTTGGCGCACACCAGCATTTACTTCGTGCAACGCGAATTTAACGTTCTGAAAGTTAATGACTAATCATGGCATGAAGCTCTTTTATCGAAAATGCGTGCATTTGGAATCGATGATACTCTTATTCAATGGATTAGAAGCTATCTTCTGGACCGTTCAATACAAGTTGTATTAGACGGTTTCAAGTCTGATCTCCACAAAATAAATGCTGGTGTGCCCCAGGGCTCCGTTCTGTCTCCGACTCTCTTTCTCATTTTTATAAATGATCTCTTGTCTGTGACTTCTAATCCATTAGTTGTTTTGCTGACGACTCAACCCTCAGCTTTTCGTATACGTTTGATAATTCACGGCCTTCGCCTTCGGACGTGTTATTACAACGAAATCGTATGATAAGCTCGTTAAACTCCGATTTAAAAAGCATTGTAAATTGGGGTACAGAAATCGTGTGGAGTTTAATGCGTCGAAAACTCAATGCTGTCTTTTGTCGTTGAAGCTAAACATACCCCCTATGCCATTATCCATGAATGGTAATTGCATCGAGGAGGCCGAAAAGCTATCAGTACTCGGTATGTGTATCAGTGACAATCTTCGTTGGAATGATCATATACTTGAGATTGCCAAGAATGCTGCAAGATGCTTAGGCTTTCTTAATAGATGCAAGAAGTTTTTCACCCCTTCTGATCTGGCTACAATTTATACGCCCTAAACTTGAGTATAACTCCCATCTCTGGGCAGGTGCTTCTCAAACTTTTCTTCACCTGCTCGACAGAGTTCAGAAAAAGCGTTAAAATTGATAGGAGAGAGAAACATTAAGGAAACATTTCCATCACTCGAACATCGTCGAAATGTTTCATGTCTTTCTTTATTTTACAGGTTCTTTTACAAAAAATGTTCACTTGAGGTAGCCAGCTGCGTTCCACCCCTTAAACATTTCTCCCGTAACACTCGTCTTGCTAGGAACGCTCATCAGTTTACACTTGAGCCCAATTTCGGACGTACCGTGAAGTATAGGGATTCTTTCCTTATCCGCGTACAACACGAATGTGGAATGAATTGCCTGGCACAATTTTTCCTTACCATTTTGATCTGCAGACTCAAGATCAATGTTCATCGACACCTCCTTTCCCTTCCTCCCTAAATTCCTATCGCTCGCGCTGCGACTTATCATTAAAAGGGCTATAACAAACCCCTTGAGCGCGTGTGCATTATAAAAAAAAAAAAAAATCGAATTGTAACAAAGATTTTAGTGCGAGGATAAGTGAAACAATTCTTTGGGTGGAGTTGGACAGCTCATCGAATTCGTTAAAAGTCCAGATGCAGGCTTCTATTTATAAAACCAGAATCTATGTAATGTGCTCTTAGATGGTTAATTCAAACCACAAGAATTTAAAGTTTAATTTCGTCAGATGCAAGTAACATAGAAAGCTTATTTAATTTTGGAATACCTACGTGTGCAAGGTTACTTTGCATTGGTAATGTTCTTTTTACGGTTTTCAATTAGTATAACGCTATCATTATTTGTGATTAAACTAAAGGCATCTCGTTAATAAAAGGCGTCAAGAATTCCTTATATGTATTTACTTTAACTTTTTTTTTATTAACTTGTAGGACCACGTTGAGCAGTTTACATAAGACGATACCAATCAATTGATTATACCCAATTACACACTACCCTATGCACGTGCTATATCTCATTTTTGGATCTATTATACTCCCTCTCCCCCCCCCCCCCACTCCCCCCACATACATTTTTCACAATAAGCATGGCTAAAATATGTACATAAAAATCTAATTCGTGCTCAACAGCTTCTTTCTAAGGCTTGCTTTCCAGCCAAAAATCCACAACTCTATGGTTATAATAATTTTGTACACGTTCATAGCAAATAGCGAACGATTTACAAAACTTAGGAAGCAGGGGGTACATCTTTATGGCACGCAGTGTGATTGGCACGCAACCGGAGCGGCGTGGCATGGCTGGCTGGCAAGTCATTACAATTATTGGACTGCCATCATACTAGCACCTTGCTAAGAGGGAAGGTGATATCTGAATAAATGATTGCTTTGCATTTGTCAAAGGTGGCGGCAGCCCAATTAATCACTCCATTTATTTTAGTAGTACATTTCAGTTAATGTTTGTTATGTCGTGTGATTGTGACGGGTTAAACTCATTTGAAGCGATAGTATCAGTAAATATATCCGAGGAATACAAAACTATATTTGCCGGTTTTATGAGGTTGTGTATAATGAAAAGTTTGCTTCAGCTTTTTCATTCACATCCTATATCCTGTCTCCTGCGGGTGGGTTAGCAAAAGCTTTAAGAAACAAACCTATTTCTAAGAGGGGAGCTTTTGAATTTTGCGAATCGGTTTTTTTCAACGCAAAGAAAATTATTTATGGTTCCATTTTATAATTGAAAAAACAATAAATAATAAATATAATTGGAAACAATAAATCAAAAATAAATTGTCAGGAAAACTTTCCTACAGTTTTGTAGACTATGCTAGCTGGGTTGTTACTTGCTTTCGGTAGTGCTACAAAGTTTGGTGTTCCTGGCCCTAATCCGAAGTCCGAACTCGCTTCCAGTCGAATCGATCTCTTGCTGTACGTCTCAAAGACGAAAGAAGTGGGTCCGACAATTCTGTCTGTCTGTCCGTCGGTCTGTATCGGTACCTACAGCCCAAACGGCTGGACCGATTTACTTCAGACTTTTGGTAGATAGTATTATTATGACGTCCTACAGAGGGATTTTCGGAATAAGCATTCTAGTTATAAACCTAACGGTACCTGCCATACGATTTTTATTTTAGTGAAAAATTAATTGTTCTCAAAATCGCCTCCTACTATTTTGATAGAACTTTCGGAATGGTGTTTTCTGTGGAAACTTTATGTTTTGGTTGGAATAGATTTTTCAGAAAAATTTGTATAACGGTACCTCCCATAGAACGGGTTATTTTAAATCAGAATAATGACAAATGAGAAGAAACGGATTTAGCTTCTAGAAAACGCAAAACAACCGCAAACTTCTTTGTGAAAGAAATGATATCCAACTCATGCGAGTGAAATATCTGAGAAAAATCCGGGAGTATAGAGGAAAACGATATGACATCATTTATTTGGACGAAAGCTATATTCATGGCCCACATACTCGTGCAAGGCCAATGGCATGGGCTGATGATAGTAGCAGTGGATTGAAGACACCAATTTCAAAGGGACAGAGGTTGATAATGGCGCATGCAGGTATGGTGAAAAAGGCTTCGTGAAAAACGCCTTACTTTTATTCAAATCTGGGAAGAAAACGGGAGACTATCTTGACGATATGAATTTCAAAAATGTCTGCAAATGGATGCAAGAAAAAGTTTTGAATAGCTTGCAGGAACCTTCAGTTATTGTAATGGACAACGCCTCGTACCAAAATAAATTGGATGAAAAACAAAAATTACTTCTGCGAGCAAAAAATCCGAGATGGTGCGATGGCCGAAAACAATATTCCGTATACTGTGCAGATGTTGAAACTTGAACTGTATGAGTTAATAAAACGACACCAAGCTATACACAACCTATAGCATAAGATTGACGATGTTATTCACGGCATGGGGCATGAGGTTTTACGTTGACCACCCTACCATCCAGACCTCAATCCCATTGAATATACATATTTGGGCAACTGTCAAGGCAGAGTAGACAGACGAAACACAACATTCAAATTATAAGATGTTCAAAAATTTGCAGAGGAAGAATTTTCAAAAATAACTGCTGAAGATTGGCGAAAAGTGTGTGAAAACGAGCTATAATTTCGTCCACGGCAAGAGATCACAGCCAACCCATATTGTAGGAAAAGAGATTGAAAATGAATGAATCGTTTAGCTGAAATCATGAAAAATAAGAGAGGTGTTCGTCGATTCGACGAAGGGTAACCATCCAGGGTTAAAAAACGAATTGCGGCGACCCCAGGGCGACTTCGGGGCTTAACAAACAAAGCCGATATAAAAATTTGAGGATTTCGGCATTTTGTCAGCAATTGTTTGAAATTAAATTCCATTTTTTGAAAACGTGATGTTTGATAAATATGTAGGTAGACTATTTGTTACCAAACTTTTAACCCCTTCATCATTGTTCACCATCACAATCGTAAGGTGATTGCTGCGCCCATGGAAATAACCACAGCAAGTACATAGTACCTTCTTTTTAGGCCACCAGTAAACTTCGCCCAAAAATATATTTGTATATGCGATCCAAATGCAGCGCCGGATCTAGGGGGGGGGGGGGGGGGGGCAAATGGGGGCACTTGCTCCGGGCGCCTGGCCTTGGGGGCGCCAAATGGAAGATGAAGAAATATAGGAGAGCAAAAAAAAAGGTATTTACCATTTGAACAGGGCGCCAAAGTAATGCAATGTTTATTTATTTCTTGTTCCAAATATGAAAGAAATATGTAATGAACCACTTTCGTCGCCCTTTAAACAAATTCGTCGCCCCTCATGGGGGCGCAAAATTGGAAGATGAAGAGAGAAACGAGAGTAAAAAAAGAAAAAAGGTCTTCAACTTTTGAAAATGATAAACAAATTCGTTGCCCTTCAGCAGGGCGCAAAATTAAAAGATGAACAAGGAAAAGAGAGTAAGTAAAAAATTTGGAAATGATGCTATGTTTATTTATTTCTTGTTCCAAATATAAAATATGTAATGAACCACTTTCGTCGCCCTTTAAACAAATTCGTCGCCCCTGATGAGGAAGCTTTCTTAAAATCATAATTTATTTCTGCATTACTTACTAACTGCTATTAAAGCATTGAATAATGGATAACATTTCAGTTTGAGTTGATGATTGATATTTTTGACTCGTTTCAGCACCTGGATCTATAGAAGTTATTTTTTTTTTTTTTGGCTCAATGCCTAGATGTTCTGAAATAAGAGCGTTATTAAAAATAAAATGCACGACTGGGTCGCACGAACTTGCTCGAATGTGTGACAGTGGTTTAGGGGCTTGAGATTTTGATAAAAATAAAATTTTCAAAATTCTTAAATAAATACTTAAACTAATTTGAGCTGAAAAAAAAGTACGCCATTTTATTTCTTGGATAAATTTAAATTTATGAGAATAAATTTATAAAAATCTGTGGAGCGTTTTTTGAGAAAAAGTTTTGTTGAGAAAAACTTTTTGAAAATTTTTTTTAAAAAAAAATCAAAAAAGCCATTTTATAGGTATTCAGCAAATACATTTATTTAGAATTTTTAGAAAAAAATTTAATAAGGAGTTTTCAAAATATTAATTTTTTAATTTTTTTTTTAAAATGCTTTTAAAAATATACAAAAAAAAAATTTTCAAAAATATTGGTATGCAATACAAATTGAGCTACCTACAGCTATATGTGTGTGAAATTTCGAAAGAATCGGTTGAGTCGTTTTCAAGTTAGTCGAAAGCAAAAAAAAACGGTCCTAAGGAAAGTACCGTTCTTAGCCATTTTTTAAAACTTTTTTTTCAGCCATATGATTGGTCGTACCTAAAAAGCAACACTGATTTTTTTAAATAGAAATCGTTAGAGCCGTTTTTGAGAAAAATAAGCTTTAACGTAACGGTTGTATGGCAGGTACAGTTAATTTTTGAGCTACAAAAAAATTTCAATTTCCCCTCTGTACAATACCTACAAAAGTCTATATACCAAGTTTGAAGCAATTCGGCCCACCCGTTTGGGCTGTAGGTGTCTATACATACAGACAGACAGACAGACATACAGACGGACAGAATTTTTAGACCATCTTTTTTCGTCTTCACTATCATCGTAATGTCATGTTTGATTGTTATCTCAAAACTTTTTTTTTTCGACGAACGCATAACTTGCCTTATAGTACCTATAATCGCAAGTAAAAAATAATAAGAATTTAATAACAAAAGAATCAACTTCGATAGAAATTCAGTAATCATAGAAGCGACACATTCTTTGGATGTTTATGTGGAATTCTGGAAATCTAAAACCATATAGACCGTTTATCAAGTTAAAACTGCTGTTGATTTAGTATGAAAAAAGTTAACTAGCGAACGGATTGAACTTAAAAGAAAAATTTGTTGCAATTGCCCATTTCTCAACCTAAAAACAACACTAAAATAGTATTGTACACTCGGGCGTATACGTACTTTTCTGAGTTTATTTAATTTAAAAAAAATCATCCATGTTCTAATATCTTAGACAAATTAAATGGACGGTATAAATATTATTAAGAAGTCAAACTAATCCCTCAATGTTCAACATTTTTGTATCTATCATGGTTTGTATCATCGCGCTATCTGAAGCTCGTTAGGGCAGCACAACGTCTGTCGGAATAGCTAGTAACTGTAAGATTTCTAATGTACGAGTTTTTCAAAAGTGGTCCTAATTTTTTTTATCAAAAGATAATAGTTAAATGTTTGAAATAAATAAAATGCACGACTGGGTCGCACGTACTTGCTCTGTGGGTGCAATAGTATGATGAACTTATGGCCATTTAAAAAAGCCGTTTAAACCTGATTTTCGTTACGACCATTTAAGCCAAAAACGAAAAACGCTAGTTTGTTAGAAATATCTTAGGTAAGTTAAATTCTGAGTTTAATCAAAATCGTTAGAGCCGTTTTCGAGCAAATTCAAAATGAAAAAAGCCGTTACATGAAAGGTACCAGTTTGAGCCGGGCTAAAACAAAACAAAAAAAAACCTCGACAACCATTTTTCTTCAAACTGCTATAAACCAAGTTTGAAGAAAATCCGTCATGCGGCTTAGGCTGTAGCATTACGTGAAAAAGCACACATCAACACAACCACACAGACGCACAGACAGACCGACGGACGGTATGGCGAAAACCACTTTTTTGGGCTTCTCTATCATCGTATTCGATTTTTTTTTCTGCACGAAACCAATTCTTGCCCTATAGAGCAAGTAAAAATGAAAAAGAATTTTTGTTGTGTACTACTGAGCTATTTCACTAAAGCTGTTCTATGGATTAGCTATGATTTTGTATATCGGTGAGTAAAAGTTAAATGTGCAATCAAAATATCGGACAGAATCACAAATAAGCATACAGCCTTTTAACTTTTTATGAACAACATTAGCAGGTTCTCCGCTGTCGTTTATTGAAATAGAAAAATTATCGAATCAATCTGGATTACTGCTGGAACACAATAGAAAAACGCAACCGGAACCGCAGCCGCAACCGTATCGCATGCCGTACGTACCTAATTAGAAGTGCCCACATTGGAGTCGTACGTACTCCACCTTTTTTTACAATTTCCACTGAAAAACATACATATATATGCATATAATAGATGATAGAACATATATATGGCATCATGTATAGTCTTTTTTATACATTTGTACCCTGACCTAATTTCTAAAAGGATTTTATTAGCACGTTGCTCTTTTTTTTGTATGGAATGTCAAAAATGCGCACGTATTTATTAAAAGTTGGCCAACTCGTCCGCCGCCGTTTGCGGCTGCGTTTGCGGATCCGTCTCGTTGTGTTCACAACATTGAATTCGTGTGTATTCAATATTTTGACATGCGATACGGCTGCGTTCGCGGATCCGACTCCGGCTCCATTGTGTTCCAGCAGTTATGGCACATACCCCAAAGGTTTTATTTTGCACATACGCCAAGATTGCATTTTGAGTAATCAGTAACATGAGCAATACCTTATTTTCTTAGGTTGGGTCACACAGACTTTTATGACATGTATCGTACATAAGGTATTGTCAACAGCATCAAGCATTAGAGCATAAAGATAAAAACAGGTTAACGATACGCGCCAAATTCAACGTTTGCCCCCCCTTGAACAAATCCTACATCCGGCGCTGTCCAAATGTTAGACAAAAATTAAACTTTTAAAAATAGTAACAACTTTTTATTCAAGCGTTGTTCACTAGAATTTTTTTCTTTTCAATTTAAATCGAAATGAATAACATTTTAAAATTATTTTACTAATAAAAATTTTATTTCAATAATGATACATTTACGTTTTATGATACATTAAAACCTATTCAAGTTTAAAAAATTATTAATGCCTATAAAATTAAATACAATTAAAACAATTTATGTAGTTAAGTAAAGAGTCCAGTCAGAGAAGAATATTCTTCTATCTTTTATCGGGATCGAACTTATATAATAGCATGACTTCATAAAGATAATACGCGCCGCGAAATATTGCATTTTCAAACATATTAAAAAAATAAATTTAATACATAATTATAAAATCTTATTGTTTTTTTTTTATAAATTTGTACAGCTTTGCTGTAAAATTAATAGTTTTAATAAAAAACGAAGAACTTTTAGAAAAATTTGCTGCTTTAACTTTAAATTTTAAAGAAAAAAAAAATGAAAAACAACGCGAAAGCTTGCTATGATGGCTTGTTTCGTCAGATAATTTGTATTGTGTTTCAGACGCTTCCTCCTTAAATAATTGTAATGACAAAAAAAGTTGTTAACCGAGTAACAAGTTTTTAATACTCGAGAATTTCGATACGCAATTGCTATTGAATTGAAATTGATTTGATCGAAATGTGTGGTGTGTGCGCAACTGGAGGCCACTGGCTAGGGACAGGCCTAGCTATCGAAAATTGTTGGTTGAGTGCGTGGTCCACAATAGACTGTCTGCGCCACGTTAAGTAAGTAAGTAAGTTAGTAAGGCCGACAGATTCATGAAAGTCTGATTTAAAAAAAAAAACTTTTTTTAAAGGAGGGTACAGTTGAAAAACGTTTCCCTACAAATTACGGCGTGAAGATCGAAATTAGCTAGCAGTCTTATCAAAATGGTTATAGCCGCTTTCGTGAAAAATAAGTTTGTCGTCAACGTTTGTACGGCAGGCACTGATAGCTTAAGAGCTAGAGCGCCAATTCTAAAAACATAGTGTCAAAAAGTGAATTTTTAAGTTGTAACAACTTGGTTAACTACAATTTTTTGCGATAAAATCAAAAAATTGGTCCGCCTCCGCACTTTGGATAAAACAAAAAAATCTTAAACAAATACTTTCAACAATGATTTTGGAATTCTTAGTTAAGTTTAATGTTTTTCAAAATCGTTTACTTACGTCATATAAACTTACTGGCATAAAAGCTATTTCGGTTGGTCTATTGGTGTACTTCGGAGTTGAGGAACATATACAAAAGAAAAAACTACACATAAAAAGGTACATTCTATCAAAACATCGTAAAAGGTTTATAAAAATTCGTAACAAAAAAGAACAAGGGATGTGTAAGGAACTTAAATGATGAAATATTTTCAACAACTCAAAAAACAAGAGACCCTAAAAACAAGAAACCTATAAAAACTATAACTATGTATCATACATCAGATAGCTACCGAGTTCACTTTTAAAAAGTTCTAAGAATTTACAATGGAATGTTATTTTGAAAATTTTTTCGCCGCCCGCCAGTGCTACAATTTTCCTTATTTATTTACAAACTATTGCTCATTTAAAACAGCAATCGGGGCAGGGTTATTCTCCAATAAAGTCTGATCTTATAAGTAATTTCATAAAATATATAAAAAATTCAAACATGTCCGCCATCGCATTTCCATTAAATGTAAATTCATAACCAAATCGTGTTAGATGAGCCTTTCAAAAAATATCTTATCTGAGGCATTTGAATAGTTGGTTGACTTAATTTTCTAACTCGCCAACCCTGGAACTTACTTCTAAGCGGCCTCGAATGATTTTTGTTTTTGTCTTTTTTACTATCTATACCTAGTTTGTCGATAATGTATCAACTTAAAAATAAAATAAACTATTGCAATATTCGTTCAGCGAATAATAATAAAATTTAAAAGAAAAACAAAATGCACTATACCTACGATTATCCTAGACATTACTCTAACGGGTCGCCATCGCCATAAAGGCGACATCGACATCAACATCTTCTTGTCAAGCTTACACAATATTATTAAAACTTAAAGAAACGATACATTTTTCTTTTTGTTGTACTATAAAACGTCAGTCGAATATTCAAAACCTGGATTGTTGAACTTATATTTTGCAATTTCGAATCTTAGCTTTGCCGCCTTTATGTCGGCAATACGCTTTAATTGCAACTCTAACGCACTTGTGTCAAAGTTAATTTGTGGTGGCTGTTCAGCAGGAGCAGGTTGTGCTTCTATTGGTGGTTCTGCTTCTACGATTGGTGGCGGTTCGTCTGGCGTTACAGCTGGTGGAATATTCCGTGTACTTTCTACCGAAGCAATAGCCAATGCCTGCGGGGTGCTCGCTGCAAGCACACTTTTGGGTGAAAATGATTTAACTAGAATACAATAAAAACTATGTATTTATTAAATCTCAAGATATACAAGTTTAAGGAAGATATACTTTCGTAAACTGTCGTTTCGATGGTGCGACGTCTTTTCGACTTAGGTGTGTCTCCATTTGTGATTTCAAATTTCCTTTCTTTGATCTCTACCTCCTCCACCGATGCGTCTTCATTGTATTCTTCTTCATCTATAAATATACCTTCCAAATCTTCATCCAGAGACTGGTTGTTGTCCGACTGATTATGAACTATTCTTGATTTGGCTGCAGCTTGGTGGAGCTTTTCTGCTTCGTACAATTCTTTTGCTTCTGACTTAAATTCAATTGTTTGAGAAGACCGTACGAGAACTGGAGTTTTACCAAACAGACTTAGGGCTTTAACTTCTAGAGGTGACATTGCGATATCTTTTTCGCCAGATATACTCCGACGGTACTTGCAGCGAGTGCTGTTTTTCCAATCATTTAAGCGCTTAAAATGAACCAGCCAATATTATGTTTACAATACAATTTTCTTTAAAGACTTCTTATTTCTAACCTTTTTCCATTCTTCGGGCGAAAGCTGTGGTCCATTGGGGCAGGTATTGAGTCTAGCAGATAGATCTTTCCATTTGTTATTCAAATAATTGGGTTCTGCATCGCATGGAGCAATTCCAGAATGAAAAATTGGATCTTTTTCCAGCAATTCTATGTACATAAGGTATTGGTTGATGGATGTTCGCTTTTTTCGCTTATCCATTCTGGAGTTAAACTATTAAGTGAAGCGTTAGAACAAGATAAGTTTGTTGGTTTTTACAATAAAGTAAATATATTTATTTGTAACTATATATTTAAGAAATGATACAAAACTACATATATTTTTAATTTAGGACTGATAGAAAATTTAATATTTTTCTCTGAGAAATACTGATGAAAACAAAATTATAACTTTATTAAATAGCCAGGTTTTATTTTTATTTTGGTAATAACAAAGGACATTAGACGGTCCTTGTAAATGTTCATTGCAATGACACTCTGACGTCACAGAAAATGTGTCCTTGTGCTGTCAGTGCATGGTCATTTTTCACCGTGTTTTTTTGAATAGCATAAAAGCATGAGTAGGTGAGTACCAGTTGTACAATAGCGGTTCAGCACTGAACCTCGTTTTTTAAATTTTTGATCCGTGGGTCAACTTTATTTAATCCACGGAAATCGGTGGGTTAACTAACTCTTGAAAAACCGTCTAAACTTTAATTATGTACACAGGAACTGATGGGTAAATATTTTTTAAATTTTGATCCGAGGATGAAGAAGAGCGATCAACCACGGCCGCAAGAAATAAGAAAATTAAGGTCAAATAAAGCTATATTCGGCAGTTGATTTCTAATGGTGTTATCCACGACGATTTCATCGCTTTTCTTTAAAAAATTTATAATTTTGAAAAATTCTTCACCAGAATTACTTTAATTGGATGATATTGAACACGATGAATAAACATCTATTTACATATACACATAAATAAAAATGGAGTGTCTCTGTTTGTAAAATCTAAATATTATAACAAAAAAAGCAATTTTTAAAACGTCTGTCTGTTTGTTTGTTCCAACTTAATAAGGACTAACATGAGAGCGACCAAGCAACAACGAATGACCGATTATTTTAGATTTTGGGGTGGATGGTATGTGGAACTCGAAAAGACTGACAGTTCGTATCGTAGCAATCACTTTGCAGTTCGCTATCAAGGACTATTCACATGAAAGCGCGACCAACGACCAACGTCCATTTTGTCGTTTCATTCACATGCAAATTATTTTATTCGTTGCGAACAAAGAACGTCATGTCCGTATAAGTACAGTGAGTTTTTGAGGTTAGTCGCGCACGAATAATTTAATCGTTGCGATGTGGATCGCGAATGGGGTTTGACAGTTCGTAAAAGTCAGATTGAAATTAGCGACGAACAACTTGTTTTCATTAAAATTTCTTTTTTGACGTGATAACGTCTAATAAATCGGCAGCACGCACGAAAAAGTGTCACAGTCACAGTCACGTTATATAGCTGCTTTGATAGCCTAGACCCTAGAAAGTCGATAAAGTGGGAGGAGGGAGTGTTGATGATTGTAAGTGGTGGTGGTGGTGGTGGAGGTGGAGGGGGGGGGGGGTAGTGTCCGGCAGAAGAAAAATGGTGGATGCTTGGTTGGTGGTTATAGTTGGTGTGGGTGGTGAGGCAAAAATTGTCAAAAACAATGGTAGGTTCGTTAGTGGCTGTAGGTGGGATGGGTGCTGCGGGGGATTTGGTATGGTTTGAGGGAGAATTGTCAAATATGGTGGGTGGTTGGTTGGCGGTTGTAGGTGGGTTGGGTGGTTGGCGGTGGTGGGGGTGGTTGATTTGGTTGGGGGCGATGAAAAATTGTCAAAAATGGTGGGTGAGTGGAAAGTGGTTATAGGTGGGGTGGGTGGTTGGATTTGGTGTTGGGAGGGGATAAGGAAAAAATTGTCAAAAATGGTAGATGGTTGGTTGATTGCTGGGATGGGTAGTTGGGGGTGATGTTGGAAGTGGGGGTGATTTGGGGTAAGGTTATTTCAACATAATTTCCCATTTCTGTAAGAAAAACAATATTTTTTACATATGAAAAGTACCTTCCGAAACCGTTACAAAATTCATATGTAAAAAATATTGTTTTTCTTACAGAAATGGGAAATTATGTTGAAATTTCAACGCGATCTAACGGGCTAACGGTACACCTGAGAAATAAACAACAATGTATATGAATTTTTTAGGAAATTTAATGGTCTTTAATTTTGTAGATGGTGAAATTCAGCTAGGACGCATAATTTTCGAGATATAAGCAAAAAACCGAAAAAAATGCAAAAATTTCGCGGTTTTTCGCGGATATCTCAAAACGCAATAGGAAATTTTGTTGGATTTCTTCAGATTCGGATTCAGCGACCCAAAAAATATAGGGATCAAAAAAAAAATCCATTTGTATATTTTTTGTAACATGAGGCCGATTATAACTACGCTTTGACTGGAATTGGTCGATAAATGGAGAATCGTACGAATCACCGACCGCTTGCTGTTATAGTTTGTTCTCTCTTCTGTTCGTGCGCACTTGCGCTTTGGCTTTAAAAGTAGGTACCCACTTGAGCTGATGAAATGATTAAACTGAGAATTTAATATATTGTTTCTTGTTACGATTTCCCACACTTCCAATCAAGGGAAGACAATTAAAGTAAAATAAAACACAAACTACTTTAAATTTTACAACTAGAGATTTATCTTAATTTATTTATAAAATAAGACTGTTATAGTCGTGCTAACGACAAAACATTATATTTTGAGTCTGCCAACAGCCATTATACTTTATATATTTTTGTGTGTTGCTTAATTATTGTTAGCAGATACAGACTGTAGATTAGGAATACCGACATAAATTCTTGTGGGGAGGGGGCGGGGGGAGGTTGAAGTACTTACATACAATCAGTTGAGTGTTTTCATTGTTTTGTGTGTTTGTATTTTTTAAATTAAAGATATCATTTGCTTAAAAATTCTAACGTGCGTTTTCATGCTTACCGCAAACCCTTGGGTTGAACTGTGTCTTTCGAACTTACATTATGTCAGTCGTTCGTTGATCAGGCGATACAACCCAAAATATTCTGCATATTATATCTTGGCAACAACCAATGTAGAGCTTCAGGCGGAGGTCCCAGAAGTTTATGTGGTCGGTCTGAAAGATTGACAGCACTGGTATGGGGGGTGTTCCGGTAAGCAGGAAACTGTACTTACAGTGTAACTAGTTTTATGTTTACAGTTATAAATATTTGAACAAACTTACAATTTTATTTTATGCTTTCTATTTTGTTAGAAAGAACGGTATTCTAGAAACAATAATACATTATTAAAAAAAAAATGATTTATTATTTTCTTCCTATGGGGTTTGATTTTGTTTTTGTTTTTAATCAGAATCCGAGTAAATGGGCAATTTAGCGTTTGGATTATCATCTGCGTCCAGCGGCAGATCTGGGGAACTCGGAGTTAAAGAACCAGAAGGAGCTGCTAGGGTTGCACTGGAACTGGGACGTTCATCGGCATCGTTTGCATCACTCATAATTGTTGAATTCGAAGTTGTAGGTGATGGTGATGATATCGTTGATCTTAGCTGAGGGGATGGCGATGGCGACTGAGTGGGCTCATTTTCACTAGGACGATTGTTAATTGTGGTTGGAGATGATGTTGTACACATCCAGGGTAGAATGTCCTCATTGAACGTCTGTGGCTCTTCTTCTACCTCTTCGTCTTCTTCGGCAGATGTTATGCTGTCTATTTGTGGTTGGCTTCGTCTTTTCGTTCGTGTTGATTTGCTTTTTGAAGATTTCCTTCGGCTTCTAGAGTGTTTGATTGTCTTCTTTTTCTTTGACGTTGATGCCGATGTTGACTTGGTGGAAACGCTTTTGCTAGTTTTGGTACGCTTACTACGCTTAGATTTTGAGGAAGCAGGAGGTTGTTGTCGAGTTTTTCGCCGGCTAGTTGTGTTGCTTATCTTTCGATGGCGGGAACGTTTTAATGACTGTTTGTTGCTTTTGCGCCGGGATTTCGACCAAGAAGTATCTGAATCGGACTCTGAATTGGAACCTTCTGTTGTGAGACCAGAGTCTGAATTTGATGACCTGCTGTCATCCAGGTCATCACTGTCACTCGTATCATTGACTGGCGCCAAAGTAATGCAATGTTTATTTATTTCTTGTTCCAAATATGAAAGAAATATGTAATGAACCACTTTCGTCGCCCTTTAAACAAATTCGTCGCCCCTCATGGGGGCGCAAAATTGGAAGATGAAGAGAGAAACGAGAGTAAAAAAAGAAAAAAGGTCTTCAACTTTTGAAAATGATAAACAAATTCGTTGCCCTTCAGCAGGGCGCAAAATTAAAAGATGAACAAGGAAAAGAGAGTAAGTAAAAAATTTGGAAATGATGCTATGTTTATTTATTTCTTGTTCCAAATATAAAATATGTAATGAACCACTTTCGTCGCCCTTTAAACAAATTCGTCGCCCCTGATGAGGAAGCTTTCTTAAAATCATAATTTATTTCTGCATTACTTACTAACTGCTATTAAAGCATTGAATAATGGATAACATTTCAGTTTGAGTTGATGATTGATATTTTTGACTCGTTTCAGCACCTGGATCTATAGAAGTTATTTTTTTTTTTTTTTGGCTCAATGCCTAGATGTTCTGAAATAAGAGCGTTATTAAAAATAAAATGCACGACTGGGTCGCACGAACTTGCTCGAATGTGTGACAGTGGTTTAGGGGCTTGAGATTTTGATAAAAATAAAATTTTCAAAATTCTTAAATAAATACTTAAACTAATTTGAGCTGAAAAAAAAGTACGCCATTTTATTTCTTGGATAAATTTAAATTTATGAGAATAAATTTATAAAAATCTGTGGAGCGTTTTTTGAGAAAAAGTTTTGTTGAGAAAAACTTTTTGAAAATTTTTTTTAAAAAAAAATCAAAAAAGCCATTTTATAGGTATTCAGCAAATACATTTATTTAGAATTTTTAGAAAAAAATTTAATAAGGAGTTTTCAAAATATTAATTTTTTAATTTTTTTTTTAAAATGCTTTTAAAAATATACAAAAAAAAAATTTTCAAAAATATTGGTATGCAATACAAATTGAGCTACCTACAGCTATATGTGTGTGAAATTTCGAAAGAATCGGTTGAGTCGTTTTCAAGTTAGTCGAAAGCAAAAAAAAACGGTCCTAAGGAAAGTACCGTTCTTAGCCATTTTTTAAAACTTTTTTTTCAGCCATATGATTGGTCGTACCTAAAAAGCAACACTGATTTTTTTAAATAGAAATCGTTAGAGCCGTTTTTGAGAAAAATAAGCTTTAACGTAACGGTTGTATGGCAGGTACAGTTAATTTTTGAGCTACAAAAAAATTTCAATTTCCCCTCTGTACAATACCTACAAAAGTCTATATACCAAGTTTGAAGCAATTCGGCCCACCCGTTTGGGCTGTAGGTGTCTATACATACAGACAGACAGACAGACATACAGACGGACAGAATTTTTAGACCATCTTTTTTCGTCTTCACTATCATCGTAATGTCATGTTTGATTGTTATCTCAAAACTTTTTTTTTTCGACGAACGCATAACTTGCCTTATAGTACCTATAATCGCAAGTAAAAAATAATAAGAATTTAATAACAAAAGAATCAACTTCGATAGAAATTCAGTAATCATAGAAGCGACACATTCTTTGGATGTTTATGTGGAATTCTGGAAATCTAAAACCATATAGACCGTTTATCAAGTTAAAACTGCTGTTGATTTAGTATGAAAAAAGTTAACTAGCGAACGGATTGAACTTAAAAGAAAAATTTGTTGCAATTGCCCATTTCTCAACCTAAAAACAACACTAAAATAGTATTGTACACTCGGGCGTATACGTACTTTTCTGAGTTTATTTAATTTAAAAAAAATCATCCATGTTCTAATATCTTAGACAAATTAAATGGACGGTATAAATATTATTAAGAAGTCAAACTAATCCCTCAATGTTCAACATTTTTGTATCTATCATGGTTTGTATCATCGCGCTATCTGAAGCTCGTTAGGGCAGCACAACGTCTGTCGGAATAGCTAGTAACTGTAAGATTTCTAATGTACGAGTTTTTCAAAAGTGGTCCTAATTTTTTTTATCAAAAGATAATAGTTAAATGTTTGAAATAAATAAAATGCACGACTGGGTCGCACGTACTTGCTCTGTGGGTGCAATAGTATGATGAACTTATGGCCATTTAAAAAAGCCGTTTAAACCTGATTTTCGTTACGACCATTTAAGCCAAAAACGAAAAACGCTAGTTTGTTAGAAATATCTTAGGTAAGTTAAATTCTGAGTTTAATCAAAATCGTTAGAGCCGTTTTCGAGCAAATTCAAAATGAAAAAAGCCGTTACATGAAAGGTACCAGTTTGAGCCGGGCTAAAACAAAACAAAAAAAACCTCGACAACCATTTTTCTTCAAACTGCTATAAACCAAGTTTGAAGAAAATCCGTCAAGCGGCTTAGGCTGTAGCATTACGTGAAAAAGCACACATCAACACAACCACACAGACGCACAGACAGACCGACGGACGGTATGGCGAAAACCACTTTTTTGGGCTTCTCTATCATCGTATTCGATTTTTTTTTCTGCACGAAACCAATTCTTGCCCTATAGAGCAAGTAAAAATGAAAAAGAATTTTTGTTGTGTACTACTGAGCTATTTCACTAAAGCTGTTCTATGGATTAGCTATGATTTTGTATATCGGTGAGTAAAAGTTAAATGTGCAATCAAAATATCGGACAGAATCACAAATAAGCATACAGCCTTTTAACTTTTTATGAACAACATTAGCAGGTTCTCCGCTGTCGTTTATTGAAATAGAAAAATTATCGAATCAATCTGGATTACTGCTGGAACACAATAGAAAAACGCAACCGGAACCGCAGCCGCAACCGTATCGCATGCCGTACGTACCTAATTAGAAGTGCCCACATTGGAGTCGTACGTACTCCACCTTTTTTTACAATTTCCACTGAAAAACATACATATATATGCATATAATAGATGATAGAACATATATATGGCATCATGTATAGTCTTTTTTATACATTTGTACCCTGACCTAATTTCTAAAAGGATTTTATTAGCACGTTGCTCTTTTTTTTGTATGGAATGTCAAAAATGCGCACGTATTTATTAAAAGTTGGCCAACTCGTCCGCCGCCGTTTGCGGCTGCGTTTGCGGATCCGTCTCGTTGTGTTCACAACATTGAATTCGTGTGTATTCAATATTTTGACATGCGATACGGCTGCGTTCGCGGATCCGACTCCGGCTCCATTGTGTTCCAGCAGTTATGGCACATACCCCAAAGGTTTTATTTTGCACATACGCCAAGATTGCATTTTGAGTAATCAGTAACATGAGCAATACCTTATTTTCTTAGGTTGGGTCACACAGACTTTTATGACATGTATCGTACATAAGGTATTGTCAACAGCATCAAGCATTAGAGCATAAAGATAAAAACAGGTTAACGATACGCGCCAAATTCAACGTTTGCCCCCCCTTGAACAAATCCTACATCCGGCGCTGTCCAAATGTTAGACAAAAATTAAACTTTTAAAAATAGTAACAACTTTTTATTCAAGCGTTGTTCACTAGAATTTTTTTCTTTTCAATTTAAATCGAAATGAATAACATTTTAAAATTATTTTACTAATAAAAATTTTATTTCAATAATGATACATTTACGTTTTATGATACATTAAAACCTATTCAAGTTTAAAAAATTATTAATGCCTATAAAATTAAATACAATTAAAACAATTTATGTAGTTAAGTAAAGAGTCCAGTCAGAGAAGAATATTCTTCTATCTTTTATCGGGATCGAACTTATATAATAGCATGACTTCATAAAGATAATACGCGCCGCGAAATATTGCATTTTCAAACATATTAAAAAAATAAATTTAATACATAATTATAAAATCTTATTGTTTTTTTTTTATAAATTTGTACAGCTTTGCTGTAAAATTAATAGTTTTAATAAAAAACGAAGAACTTTTAGAAAAATTTGCTGCTTTAACTTTAAATTTTAAAGAAAAAAAAAATGAAAAACAACGCGAAAGCTTGCTATGATGGCTTGTTTCGTCAGATAATTTGTATTGTGTTTCAGACGCTTCCTCCTTAAATAATTGTAATGACAAAAAAAGTTGTTAACCGAGTAACAAGTTTTTAATACTCGAGAATTTCGATACGCAATTGCTATTGAATTGAAATTGATTTGATCGAAATGTGTGGTGTGTGCGCAACTGGAGGCCACTGGCTAGGGACAGGCCTAGCTATCGAAAATTGTTGGTTGAGTGCGTGGTCCACAATAGACTGTCTGCGCCACGTTAAGTAAGTAAGTAAGTTAGTAAGGCCGACAGATTCATGAAAGTCTGATTTAAAAAAAAAAACTTTTTTTAAAGGAGGGTACAGTTGAAAAACGTTTCCCTACAAATTACGGCGTGAAGATCGAAATTAGCTAGCAGTCTTATCAAAATGGTTATAGCCGCTTTCGTGAAAAATAAGTTTGTCGTCAACGTTTGTACGGCAGGCACTGATAGCTTAAGAGCTAGAGCGCCAATTCTAAAAACATAGTGTCAAAAAGTGAATTTTTAAGTTGTAACAACTTGGTTAACTACAATTTTTTGCGATAAAATCAAAAAATTGGTCCGCCTCCGCACTTTGGATAAAACAAAAAAATCTTAAACAAATACTTTCAACAATGATTTTGGAATTCTTAGTTAAGTTTAATGTTTTTCAAAATCGTTTACTTACGTCATATAAACTTACTGGCATAAAAGCTATTTCGGTTGGTCTATTGGTGTACTTCGGAGTTGAGGAACATATACAAAAGAAAAAACTACACATAAAAAGGTACATTCTATCAAAACATCGTAAAAGGTTTATAAAAATTCGTAACAAAAAAGAACAAGGGATGTGTAAGGAACTTAAATGATGAAATATTTTCAACAACTCAAAAAACAAGAGACCCTAAAAACAAGAAACCTATAAAAACTATAACTATGTATCATACATCAGATAGCTACCGAGTTCACTTTTAAAAAGTTCTAAGAATTTACAATGGAATGTTATTTTGAAAATTTTTTCGCCGCCCGCCAGTGCTACAATTTTCCTTATTTATTTACAAACTATTGCTCATTTAAAACAGCAATCGGGGCAGGGTTATACTCCAATAAAGTCTGATCTTATAAGTAATTTCAAAAAATATATAAAAAATTCAAACATGTCCGCCATCGCCCATCGCATTTCCATTAAATGTAAATTCATAACCAAATCTTGTTAGATGAACCTTTCAAAAATTATCTTATCAGAGGCATTTGAATATAGTTGGTTGACTTAATTTTCTAACTCGCCAACCCTGGATCTTACTTCTAAGCGGCCTCGAATGATTTTTGTTTTTGTCTTTTTTACTATCTATACCTAGTTTGTCGAAAATGTATCAACTTAAAAATAAAATAAACTATTGCAATATTCGTTCAGCGAATAAAAATAAAATTTAAAAGAAAAACAAAGTGCACTATACCTACGATTATCCTAGACATTACTCTAACGGGTCGCCATCGCCATAAAGGCGACATCGACATCAACATCTTCTTGTCAAGCTTACACAATTAATAAAACTTAAAGAAACGATACATTTTTCTTTTTGTTGTACTATAAAACGTCAGTCGAATATTCAAAACCTGGATTGTTGAACTTATACTTTGCAATTTCGAATCTTAGCTTTGCCGCCTTTATGTCGGCAATACGCTTTAATTGCAACTCTAACGCACTTGTGTCAAAGTTAATTTGTGGCGGCTGTTCAGCAGGAGCAGGTTGTGCTTCTATTGGTGGTTCTGCTTCTACGATTGGTGGCGGTTCGTCTGGCGTTACAGCTGGTGGAATATTCCGTTGACTTTCTACCGAAGCAATAGCCAATGCCTGCGGGGTGCTCGCTGAAAGCACACTTTTGGGTGAAAATGATTTAACTAGAATACAATAAAAACTATGTATTTATTAAATCTCAAGATATACAAGTTTAAGGAAGATATACTTTCGTAAACTGTCGTTTCGATGGTGCGACGTCTTTTCGACTTAGGTGTGTCTCCATTTGTGATTTCAAATTTCCTTTCTTTGATCTCTACCTCCTCCACCGATGCGTCTTCATTGTATTCTTCTTCATCTATAAATATACCTTCCAAATCTTCATCCAGAGACTGGTTGTTGTCCGACTGATTATGAACTATTCTTGATTTGGCTGCAGCTTGGTGGAGCTTTTCTGCTTCGTACAATTCTTTTGCTTCTGACTTAAATTCAATTGTTTGAGAAGACCGTACGAGAACTGGAGTTTTACCAAACAGACTTAGGGCTTTAACTTCTAGAGGTGACATTGCGATATCTTTTTCGCCAGATATACTCCGACGGTACTTGCAGCGAGTGCTGTTTTTCCAATCATTTAAGCGCTTAAAATGAACCAGCCAATATTATGTTTACAATACAACTTTCTTTAAAGACTTCTTATTTCTAACCTTTTTCCATTCTTCGGGCGATAGCTGTGGTCCATTGGGGCAGGTATTGAGTCTAGCAGATAGATCTTTCCATTTGTTATTCAAATAATTGGGTTCTGCATCGCGTGGAGTAATTCCCGAACGAAAAATTGGATCTTCTTCCAGCAATTCTATGTACATAAGGTATTGATTGATGGATGTTCGCTTTTTTCGCTTATCCATTCTGGAGTTAAACTATTAAGTGAAGCGTTAGAACAAGATAAGTTTGTTGGTTTTTACAATAAAGTAAATATATTTCATTTACAAAGACTGTGGGCACAAATTTCTTAAGATAAATAACATTTGAGGGGAATGTAAGATAAGAAGTAAACACCAAAAACCAAACACACGAATACGAATACCATGAAAATGACAAAGATGTCAAACATATTTGTCAAAAGGGCGGAGGACGCCATTTTTTATACTATTTAAATTGAATGGTATAATTAGGATGAGGACACACTTCGCTTATGTTTTTTTTTTTTTCATTCAGAAAAGAGCTCTGATCAAAGTTCGAGTATATCGAGCTCGCTCTGAACGTCCTCTGAATCAATTGTGTTCAGAGCGCTCTTAACTATTAATGAAGTTAATTTATTATCCCATTAATTTCCATTTCTCCTGCCATTTGAAAAACCTCTTTGATATATACATAGAGTCCAATAGAGATTTTAAGCAAACGGCAATATACTTCATTCCCTCTCGCTCCTATAGTCAAAATCAAATGTGAAATCCTACTTTGAGGGAAAACAACAACTGGAAACAACAACAACAACAGGAAGAATTTAATTGTTTTCCCTCAAAGTAGTGATTTGACATTTCTGTTTGACGTATTCGCAAACTTCTCTATCTTTCCTACGTTCCATCCTCCTCTGCTAAAATTTTCGTGGTCTCTTTCCTATTGTATTCATTGCCCGTGTGAAACAACGACAAGAAACGATGAGGTAAGTAGTAAGGTGTGAACGCACACATGTTTAACAAAAAGAACAATATGACAGCTGTAGCACACACACATGTTTAACAAAAAGAACAATATGACAGCTGTAGCTTGTAGGCAAAATCAAAACAAGGCACAAGATTGGACTCTATGTATATATCCTCTTTGCAATAAACACACCAACAAAATAAATGGCATACGCAGTGATGGTTACTATCAGAAAATGCACAGGCAGAGATGTACACGTATTCACAGACACGGAAAAATATTTCGAGGGTGTTTCAGGCAAGAGGAGTACGAGTTTGCGGTCTGTATTGGTCTGTGATTGTACACTCTTCTTGTTCATGCGAACGCACCATAGTTAATAGTAGTTCACGCATTGGACCATTAAGCGGAGCTACTAACAGTAGACAACAACTTTCAAAACTTTCCAAAATGTTCTTCTATTTTTTTTTTTTTTTTGTTCATTCTAACCTTTTTTGTGGCACGAGGATTTGAATTTACCTAAAAGATAAAAAACTGAAATTATTATATTTATTGTTAAATTGGAAACAGAAAAAAGACAAGTAAGTTAAAATTAATGTATAAATAAAAAACTGAACTAACATTATTTATAAATAAAGGTTTTGTAACGTATTCATCAAATAACCAAATTGTTATTTCAATTCGAAACGTTTGACAAAAGAGTCTGCCTTGAACTAAGCCATTGCATAATATATAAACTATAGTATTCCCATCTATCGACGAAAAACTAAGCTCTAGAATACCATGGGAAGCAACAACAATTTTTTTTATTTTAATTATTGTTGTTGCTTCCCATGGTATTCTAGAGCTTAGTTTTTCGTCGATAGATGGCCCACCTCAAGTGGTAGTATACTATAGTGTACAATGACTAAGCCCATTCAAATATTTTTCTAAAGCTTCTCCTGTTAAGGTGGCTTTACATGGAGCTGCGTTGCAGATTATATTTGCTTAAAAGTGTCATGGCGCATTTCCGTTTCGTCGAGTTTCAAATCACTTCAAAAATAACCAGAATATATTTCCACTAAAAAAAATTATTTACACCGAAATATTTATTAATGAAAATAAGGCATTTATCCATTGTGTACAAGGACATAAAAAGATAATTTTTGCTTTACATTCTTCGTCTTCGTGAACCACGTCCACGTCTTTGACTTCGTGAACGGGAACGTGTTCCGCTTCGGCTTCGGCTCTGTCTTCTACCGCTGCTCCGACTTCGTCTCCGACGAGAGCTTCGCACTGCATCAGTCGTTGCTTTTTGTGCATTCTAAATGGACATTTTGAATAGCAAAAAATAACCGATTATATTTATTAAAAAAAAAAAAAAAAAAGAAACATTTCCTTACAGCTTTTGCATTATCTGAAACTTTTGCAGGCATCGAATTACTTCGAGTTGTAGTCGGTTGTTCCTTATTACTCTTGAAAGCGGACAACAAACGTACTTTTTCCTCTTTAATTTGAAATATACCAAGATCCTCTCCGATTGCAAGAGCCTCCTCAAGGTCTTTTTTCAAATTGTTAGTCTTCAAATCTTCGTTTTTAAACCTGATCCTCAATTCTTTTAAAAGACTGCTCTGGGTGTCCGCTGAAATGTTTGGTTTTTATATTTTTTGCATGATTTAAATATTTTATTTTATTTTACTTACACGAAAATGGCTTATTGCTAAGCATGTCCAAAACATACGGGAAGATATTGCTTAAGGACATTTTAATTTTGTAAAATGTGTATAATATGTAGAAAAATAAACGAACAATTTATTTGTAACTAGTATATTTAGGAAATGATACAAAACTACATATATTTTTAATTTAGGACTGATAGAAAATTTATTATTTTTCTCTGTGAAATATTGATGAAAACAAAATTATAACTTTATTACATAGTCAGGTTTTATTTTTATTTGGGTAATTACAAAGGACATTAGACGGTCCTTGTAAATGGTCATTGCAATGACACTCTGACGTCACAGAAAATGTGTCCTTGTGCTGTCAGTGCATGGTCATTTTTCACCGTGTTTTATTTTTTATTTTGAATAGCATAAAAGCATGAGTAGGTTTAGTACCAGTTGTACAATAGCGGTTCAGCACTGAACCTCGTTTTTAAAATTTTGATCCGTGGGTCAACTTTATTTAATCCACGGAAATCGGTGGTTTGGGTTAACTCTTGAAAAACCGTCTAAACTTTAATTATGTACACAGGAACTGATGGGTAAATATTTTTTAAATTTTGATCCGAGGATGAAGAAGAGCGATCAACCACGGCCGCAAGAAATAAGAAAATTAAGGTCAAATAAAGCTATATTCGGCAGTTGATTTCTAATGGTGTTATCCACGACGATTTCATCGCTTTTCTTTAAAAAATTTATAATTTTGAAAAATTCTTCACCAGAATTACTTTAATTGGATGATATTGAACACGATGAATAAACATCTATTTACATATACACATAAATAAAAATGGAGTGTCTCTGTTTGTAAAATCTAAATATTATAACAAAAAAAGCAATTTTTAAAACGTCTGTCTGTTTGTTTGTTCCAACTTAATAAGGACTAACATGAGAGCGACCAAGCAACAACGAATGACCGATTATTTTAGATTTTGGGGTGGATGGTATGTGGAACTCGAAAAGACTGACAGTTCGTATCGTAGCAATCACTTTGCAGTTCGCTATCAAGGACTATTCACATGAAAGCGCGACCAACGACCAACGTCCATTTTGTCGTTTCATTCACATGCAAATTATTTTATTCGTTGCGAACAAAGAACGTCATGTCCGTATAAGTACAGTGAGTTTTTGAGGTTAGTCGCGCACGAATAATTTAATCGTTGCGATGTGGATCGCGAATGGGGTTTGACAGTTCGTAAAAGTCAGATTGAAATTAGCGACGAACAACTTGTTTTCATTAAAATTTCTTTTTTGACGTGATAACGTCTAATAAATCGGCAGCACGCACGAAAAAGTGTCACAGTCACAGTCACGTTATATAGCTGCTTTGATAGCCTAGACCCTAGAAAGTCGATAAAGTGGGAGGAGGGAGTGTTGATGATTGTAAGTGGTGGTGGTGGTGGTGGAGGTGGAGGGGGGGGGGGGGGGGGTAGTGTCCGGCAGAAGAAAAATGGTGGATGCTTGGTTGGTGGTTATAGTTGGTGTGGGTGGTGAGGCAAAAATTGTCAAAAACAATGGTAGGTTCGTTAGTGGCTGTAGGTGGGATGGGTGCTGCGGGGGATTTGGTATGGTTTGAGGGAGAATTGTCAAATATGGTGGGTGGTTGGTTGGCGGTTGTAGGTGGGTTGGGTGGTTGGCGGTGGTGGGGGTGGTTGATTTGGTTGGGGGCGATGAAAAATTGTCAAAAATGGTGGGTGAGTGGAAAGTGGTTATAGGTGGGGTGGGTGGTTGGATTTGGTGTTGGGAGGGGATAAGGAAAAAATTGTCAAAAATGGTAGATGGTTGGTTGATTGCTGGGATGGGTAGTTGGGGGTGATGTTGGAAGTGGGGGTGATTTGGGGTAAGGTTATTTCAACATAATTTCCCATTTCTGTAAGAAAAACAATATTTTTTACATATGAAAAGTACCTTCCGAAACCGTTACAAAATTCATATGTAAAAAATATTGTTTTTCTTACAGAAATGGGAAATTATGTTGAAATTTCAACGCGATCTAACGGGCTAACGGTACACCTGAGAAATAAACAACAATGTATATGAATTTTTTAGGAAATTTAATGGTCTTTAATTTTGTAGATGGTGAAATTCAGCTAGGACGCATAATTTTCGAGATATAAGCAAAAAACCGAAAAAAATGCAAAAATTTCGCGGTTTTTCGCGGATATCTCAAAACGCAATAGGAAATTTTGTTGGATTTCTTCAGATTCGGATTCAGCGACCCAAAAAATATAGGGATCAAAAAAAAAATCCATTTGTATATTTTTTGTAACATGAGGCCGATTATAACTACGCTTTGACTGGAATTGGTCGATAAATGGAGAATCGTACGAATCACCGACCGCTTGCTGTTATAGTTTGTTCTCTCTTCTGTTCGTGCGCACTTGCGCTTTGGCTTTAAAAGTAGGTACCCACTTGAGCTGATGAAATGATTAAACTGAGAATTTAATATATTGTTTCTTGTTACGATTTCCCACACTTCCAATCAAGGGAAGACAATTAAAGTAAAATAAAACACAAACTACTTTAAATTTTACAACTAGAGATTTATCTTAATTTATTTATAAAATAAGACTGTTATAGTCGTGCTAACGACAAAACATTATATTTTGAGTCTGCCAACAGCCATTATACTTTATATATTTTTGTGTGTTGCTTAATTATTGTTAGCAGATACAGACTGTAGATTAGGAATACCGACATAAATTCTTGTGGGGAGGGGGCGGGGGGAGGTTGAAGTACTTACATACAATCAGTTGAGTGTTTTCATTGTTTTGTGTGTTTGTATTTTTTAAATTAAAGATATCATTTGCTTAAAAATTCTAACGTGCGTTTTCATGCTTACCGCAAACCCTTGGGTTGAACTGTGTCTTTCGAACTATAATGTCAGTTGTTCGTCGATCAGGCCATACAACCCAAAATATTCTGCATATTATATCTTGGCAACAACCAATGTAGAGCTTCAGGCGGAGGTCCCAGAAGTGTATGTGGTCTGAAAGATTGACAGCACTGGTATGGGAGGGTGTTCCGGTAAGCAGGAAACTGTACTTACAGTGTAACTAGTTTTATGTTTACAGTTATAAATATTTGAACAAACTTACAATTTTATTTTATGCTTTCTATTTTGTTAGAAAGAACGGTATTCTAGAAACAATAATACATTATTTAAAAAAAAAAATGATTTATTATATTTTCTTCCTATGGGGTTTGATTTTGTTTTTGTTTTTAATCAGAGTCCGAGTAAATGGGCAATTTAGCGTTTGGATTATCATCTGCGTCCAGCGGCAGATCTGGGGAACTCGGAGTTAAAGAACCAGAAGGAGCTGCTAGGGTTGCACTGGAACTGGGACGTTCTTCGGCATCGTTTGCATCACTCATAATTGTTGAATTCGAAGTTGTAGGTGATGGTGATGATATCGTTGATCTTAGCTGAGGGGATGGCGATGGCGACTGAGTGGGCTCATTTTCACTAGGACGATTGTTAGTTGAAGTTGGAGATGATGTTGTACACATCCAGGGTAGAATGTCTTCATTAAACGTCTGTGGCTCTTCTTCTTCTTCGGCAGATGTTATGCTGTCTGTTTGTGGTTGGCTTCGTCTTTTCGTTCTCGTTGATTTGCTTTTTGAAGATTTCCTTCGGCTTCTAGAGTGTTTGATTGTCTTCTTTTTCTTTGACGTTGATGCCGATGTTGACTTGGTGGAAACGCTTTTGCTAGTTTTGGTACGCTTACTACGCTTAGATTTTGAGGAAGCAGGAGGTTGTTGTCGAGTTTTTCGCCGGCTAGTTGTGTTGCTTATCTTTCGATGGCGGGAACGTTTTAATGACTGTTTGTTGCTTTTGCGCCGGGATTTCGACCAAGAAGTATCTGAATCGGACTCTGAATTGGAACCTTCTGTTGTGAGACCAGAGTCTGAATTTGATGACCTGCTGTCATCCAGGTCATCACTGTCACTCGTATCATCGACTGGTTTATAATAGTAACGGGTTCGTACACGGTAACGACTTTGCAGCCCTGTTGATGTTGATGCGCCTTGGTTAAACTCTTCTTTTACTTTGGGTATCGGATCGTTTGTAGAATTATTATTATCACCTGCAGCACCAGCACCACTCGTAGTATCGACAGTTGCGTTCTCATCCCTTCCGTCTAACTTCATTTTCTTTGATGACGAAGCAGAGGCTTCTGCGTAGTTGAAGTCATCAGAATCTGAATTCGAAGTGCTAAATGAATTTGTATTCAAAGTGGGATTTGCTCGCCTGCGTTGTGGGCGTCGAACACGGGTGCTGTTTGTTGAGGCCCATTTTGTTATTCCTGATGGCATTGGAGTGGTTTTTGTTTCCTGCACAAAAACCACATCGCTATCGGAATTTGAGTTCAAACTAACCATTTCCGGGGTCCGGAGATGTGGTGGCTTTTGTTCAAGGACGAATTGACACTCATCGCTACTGGTTGAGGACAATACAATATTATCCGGTCTTTCTGAAGTAGGAGCACTGATCACTTCTACTGTTGATGTTGTTGTAGTTTCTTCACTTAAATCACCACTTGCACCTCTATTGTGTGTGGAAAGATTAATAGCCGAAGCCTGTGATGATGCTGCAGTTGTGCTCGTATATAAATTGAACCCACCCCCACTATTTGCTGGTATAGCATTTGGTTGCAAATTATTTCGCGCACTTGTGCCTGGGTCTGAATGAGAATGTATTTGCACCTGGTAGACGCTTTCAACATCTGATCCGGCTGATGATGTCGACGAAAATTCTATAACAATTTCGTCGGTACTGCGTGAAGAATATTGCACAACGCGATCATAGCCAATCATGTCAAATGGACTACGAGCGAAATTGTGGAGCTCATGAATGAAGTGAGCAGTCTTTGTGCCAAGGAATGGTTGTAGGCGCCGTCTGAATTCTGGCGATAGAATGTTGCAGTTCATTAGCGAGGCGTTGATTTGTTCCATGACAGAATCAACATCGTGGTCGGTATTGCGCAGCAAACAGACAATGTCACGTCTTATCCATTGCATCAAACGATGTGTTTGTGACGGGTTGTCTCTGAAAAAATCAAATATTCAGAACTCAGTAGTTTGTTGTTATATTTTTTTTTTGCAATAATGATTTAAAATACGAATCAAGTTAAGCCATGGATGGCTTCAAGTCATCAGCCTGCTTGACAGAAGAAAATATTTAAACAGGAAGTTAACTTAACAGTTTTAGAATTCCTGACGCGTCTTAAACATTTTTAAGGTTTAAGTCAAGGTGAGTCATGCAGCTGAATCATTAATGTGCTTGACAGGCTACACGCAAAGCCCATGAAAATATATGAGATACATACTTAGGCTTGGTAGGAATAAGAACAAAGTACATTCACTAACATGGTCTCAAAAGCAAGCAGAATGCGATTGATTATTAACAAGGACAAGAGTTTCGTCAACGACAAACAAATTCATTCATCATCCTGCTGCAGGGTACAGCCAGAAGCATGAATCCTCTCGCAGTCACTTGCAATATTTTAGTTTTACGATTTATCGTCCTATATTATGTTAGCGAAGAAGGAATAAACGGCACACTAGAAGGCATCTTACAGCTAACGACGTGAGACAACAAAAACCGAAGTTGAAAATAGAACTAAAATTTCTTGTGTGTTAGTTGGATAGTTCCGAAGATGGCGACTTAATATTAACTGTGACAAGAGTAGTTTCGTATGCTTAACAAACGCACTACTCCCTCTGCAGCGCTCGACACATAATTTATTTTGACTCCCTAGCTCAGCAAATCGCCTAAAGACGATCTCTCATTGAATGAATAGTAGTTACGGGCACGCAAACTTACTGAATACTAAGACAAAAATTTCCGAGTTAGCATAATCTTCTAGGTCACTCTGGGAGGGAAATGCTTCCCGGGAAGATGAACAAATCCAGTTTTTCACTGATGGTTCAAAATCAAGTGTTGAGCTGGGAGTAGTGATTACTCTAACAGACTAAATCTCAGTCTCTCCTTCTGGCTTCGAAAGTATTGTAAGGTGTTCCAGGCGAAATTAAGGAGTTTTTATCCTAGCTTTTATAAAAAGTGTTATCCTGTTATCCTCCAACGACATGATCATTTTCTCATTTGTCTCTGAATTAAATCTACATTTCCCCCAAAAACAGCTGTCGACTGTTCAACGACGAGAGATGGCGGAACAGTTTACCCCTTGGGTGCCAGGGTATAGAGATATTCCGAGTAAATGCAAAGCCGACGAACTCTATAAACAAGGAACGACACTATGAGCACAGCTATCTGGGTACTCCTATCGATACATGTACATTTTTGGAAAAGCAAAATGGTACTGAGAGGACAGATCATAGCAACAAACGCTGGATTAAAAACGCTCTAAGGCTTTTATCTATCTAAGCTGTTGCCACAGCTTCATTATATGTGTCATTACAAGACACTGTTTTGCCGTGAGATTATGCGTACTCGCAAACTACTTTTGCAGAAGCTGTGTGGGCAAAAAAAAAAGAAGGATACAATTCTCCATCTCATATTTACATGTCCTGCCCTGATTAGTAGACGGAAACTCTTCTTATATGACATTGAGGAAATGATACATTTGGACATCAAACCGTTTGTAAGTTTTTTAAGTTTTTAGCGGACATATCATGTTCCTGATCATGTATCACAACGGTCCTCTTTTTGACAGCTTACATCTTTCTAGCTGACAGCCTAACCTTGTTCTGGCAAATTAGGATGGGCAAACAAAAACTACAGATCGCAGAAATCAATGTTTGAATCCTGTAAGGCTGTACTGCTACTCAACCTAATAAGAAATAAACTCCAAGGTGCTGAACATCATCCGAATGCCACGACAGATCTCTGGCAATTACTACACTAAATAGAGGCTCAATAATTTCCTTGTACGACAGAGCCTCACGCCTATGCCTGATAAGGTGGTAATTACTTAAATTTTTTTTACTTAAAGTTACATAAATAAATACCTACACTTTGCACAAGGTTTTTGAGTGCTTTTTTTATGTTTGTTCGGCCTTAACGATGGAACGGATTTGGTAGATTGTTGCATGAGGCACTATATTAAGACATAGGCTACTCCTATCCCTGAAAAATTAAATACAGTTCCGTATTGTTTTCGACATGAATAAATTTAAGTGCCTTTCTCTACGATTTGGGCTTGTTTTTGAATTAAATTTGCACTTTTTCAAACGTGCTAGGATCCCTGGCGAGTTCTTGAGATGGCGGCAAAACCACAGTCTATATGCGAGGATCAAGTTCAGCGGCACGTAGGCGGATTATTGACGACAAAAACACGCATTACATGGCGACTCGGAGATCTATTGAGATGCCAGAAGAATTACGGCGCGAAGAAAAAGTTTAGTATTATGAGAGCAGCCGAAACAGCAGGACTTTGTGGAAAAAGCAGCAGCTCGGAGACGGACTGTTACTGAAAGACTGGCGCAACGCCGGCAAACATGCACTCGAAACCCTTGGAGTGTTTTTGAATGCGAATGAACAATGCGAATCTCAACTGAGGCAGATAAATACATGCTCATTAAAATTGAGAGTAACCGTGTAGATCCATCGCAAGGATAGACATAGGAAAAGTAGTAATTTATGAGTTTGAATAGGCAAGCGGAATTATTTTCATGTAACACAGACGAATGAAGGCATTTCTTGAGAAAAAAAAAACTTAAGAAATTACAAAGAGTGCTTCCCCATATCATCTGTTGGGGCGGATAAAGTTGTTTCCATGTCGGGCTGTTTTCCTTAATTAACTGTTCCAGGGCAGGTATATAATAGAATAGAAAATGATTCACCGAAATTTGAATTCTGCGTGTCACAGTTCTGCGGAAGAATATCATAAACGTAACTTTCCTTACCGGAGGAGCTTAAATACATAGTTTATAATAAAAAAAATTGTTGGCACAACAGCTCCAAGCGAGACTTACACTCTTTAAATATTATTGTATCTGCATTGATATCCTGTAGTAAAAAAAAAAAAAGACAACTTATCTTGGAGGATTTGTCATTCCTCCGTAAGAGGAAGTAAATCGAAATCCCCCAAAGCTGGTATTTACAATGTAATAATAAGTTCCCAGTGCCAATGGTATGGGTGGCAATGGTACGGTTGGTTGCTAACCTAAGAGTTGTGGGTTCGAGCCCCAGCCTGGGCAGCAACTTTTCAATATTCCCCCAGCTTCAACTGGACGCCACCCGTGGGATTTTCATGAGATAAATGTCACCTATGTATTTCTCAATCCATTGTACCAACAAAAATCTTTCCTATCTTTCTATTCCTTCTAACTATTGCCGTGCAGTTTGCATTCAAAAGACCTTGGGTCTTACAGGCATATAGTTAAAATTATTATTATTATTAAAAAAAATCATCTTTTTCTATTTGAAAACTAAGATCCTTTCTCTTTAATTTCACTTTGAGAACTGCCATTTTTTAAACCTTGCTTTCATTGTTGTTGGTACATAGTTCATTAGGGGATGATGGAAAACGACGTAAACAGTTTTGAAATATCATAGTGTTCGTGGCTAAAACGCTATTCTAAATGTCAACTGGGGAGTTTACAGATGTGAAATGTTTTTTCTTTAATTTGACTCCAACATTGCATTTGATTTTCATGTAAAGCTTACAAAAGCATTTAGAATTTCAGAATCATACAAGAAACCATGTCGAATTCTAAGAATTCAGGCGACCATTAATCCTGAAAACCAATGGAATAAGCAAAATTGCTTTTGTTCAATTTTGAAACCGATTCCATTCGCACGCACTAGTCCCAACAAACTATGGCGCAGCCCGATTCGCGGTACACATGATTTTTTTCGGTTTCTCGTATTGAATACTGTTCCTTTAACTTCGTTGCTACGCTTCAACGCCTTTTTTATCAGATTTGGATTCAACAATAAGTCAACTAAGCCGACAATATCAAAATGTTCGGCAATGTTGCTTGCGAATAGATACTTCCCAATGAATGTTTTGTGTCAGAAACTATAGTTTAATCATGGAGCAATAATTTCTGTCGCAATTGCTGCTGCTATGTTCCCTGTGGTTTATAATATAAGCTTTTAGAACCGAATTCTCGATCACCAGAGGGCACCACTCAAAAACAGCGTCATTAGGGTACTATAGAGTCTGTGTCCCTTGAGTGGATTCTTACTTCAATTCAAAAAGCAACATTCTCTTCTCAGAATCGTCAGAGGTGTCATTTTTGTTTCAGAATAGTTCCGAATGCTTTGGAAGTGTTCCACAGCTAAAAGTGCTTTTAATTTTACAAAAGTGAGAAACCTAGTGTCGATCGTCAAAACGAAAGAGGTTTGTACTCGAACCAAATGAGTTTAGTATGACTTCCTTGATGGCTGGGTGCTGTATGAATAGGGTAGACCCATGATTGGTATCAACATGGCGATGCCCAGCGTTGCAACTGTCTCATACGCATCAATTGTGCTTATTTTACCTCCAAGTGGTAGCCATCGGGTACTGGTCTTGTCCACCCGGACTTGACTTGCTGAACTTATAAGCGCGAGTGTTGATCACAGAAAAATAGCAACACTATAATTGCCCTGCCATAAAGCTCCTCTGTTTCTCTTGTTGGGTAGCAGTTTATTCTGTACGAACCCCTCAGAAAGCAAGCGAGCGGCGGATGAGCTTCCAAATCGGCTTTTCAGAAGAAAAAAAAGAGAACAAAGCCCGAGCAGAAGCATGTAGAGACGAGGGTGGGAATGTCGTTGTAGATACACAGTCGGTGCTGAGAATTTGGAAAGAACACTTCTGCAGACTGTTAAACGGCGAAGACAACCAACTAATCGCTGTCAGGCAGAATGATCCATTTGATTTGGATGATGATGAACAAAATTTCCGTCCTCCCGACCAAGAAGAAGTTCGGATAGCAATATCTAAACTAAAGTCCAACAAGGCTGCTGGAGCGGATGGCCTTAGGCTGAACTCTTCAAAGCAGCGGGAGATGACTTAGTGAGGAGCATACACCAACTCATCTGTACAATCTGGTCGGATGAAAGTATGTTGACGAATGGAACCTCAGCATTGTGTGCCCTATCCACAAGAAAGGAGATACTCTAAGCTGCGCCAACTACAGAGGTATAAGTCTCCTAAATGTCGCCTATAAAATCTTGTCGGCCATTCTGTGTGAACGTCTGAACCCTTTCGCACGTGAACTGATTGGCCCCTATCAGTGTGGTTTCAGACCCGGTAAGTCAACCGTCGACCAAATTTTCACACTTCGGCAGATTTTGGAAAAGACCCAAGAATTCCAGATCGATACTCACCACCTCTTTATCGATTTTAAAGTCGCCTATGACAGCGTAAACAGGAACGAGCTATACAGAGCCATGTCGCTTCTTGGCATCCCTGCCAAACTCGTTCGATTGTGCAGGATGACTATGGAGAACTCTCGCTGCTCCGTCAAGGTTGGTAAGAACACCACCGACTCATTTAATGTCGAGAAAGGCTTACGACAGGGTGACGCGCTGTCATGTAACCTCTTCAACATCATTCTTGAGGCAATCGTACGCAACTCGCATGTCAACACCAGCGGTACGATTTTTTTAGATCCGTTCAATTACTTGGCTATGCTGATGATATTGACATTATTGGAAGAACGAAGCGCGCTGTCAGTGGAGCATTCGCAAGTATTGAAGTGGAAGCGGCTCGAATGGGTCTGGCTGTAAATGAAGATAAAACAAAGTATATGCTGTCCTCGGGTGAAGTAGATCATCACCGTAGGCTCAAACAAAACGTCACAATGGACAGATATAACTTTGAGGTTGTCAAGGACTTTGTCTATTTGGGTTCCACTATAACCTCTCAGAACAACATCAGTGAAGAGATCAGTCGAAGAATCACTCTTGCCAATCGCTGTTTCTTCGGGCTAAGAAGGCATCTTAGTAGTAAAGCCCTCTCTCAAAGGACCAAGGAGACACTATACAAGACCCTTATCATCCCAGTCCTGCTGTATGGGGCAGAAGCGTGGACACTGACACAATCGGATGAATACAGGCTGGGGTGCATTGAGAGAAAGATTCTTCGGGTGATATTCGGGCCTGTATGTATCAATGGAGTATGGAGGAGAAGATTCAATGACGAACTGTACGGGCTATACAGCGACATTGAATTGGTTAAGAAGCTGAAAATTCAGCGGCTTAGATGGCTGGGCCATGTGGAGCGTATGGACGAAAACGAGTCTTCAATTCCAACCCGGAGGGCCGACGCAGTTCTGGAAGACCCCATCTAAGGTGGCGCGATCAAGTGGTAAACGCCCTCAACCAACTTGGTGTGCGCAACTGGAGGCCACTGGCTAGGGACCGGCCTAGCTGGCGAGGATTGTTGGTTGAGGCCGTGGTCCACAATGGACTGTCTGCGCCACCTTAAGTAAGTATAAATAAAGTTCAAGGTAAGTCTTTGAAAATTTGCGGTATTGATTTAGACTATCCGGTGTTTTCTCATGGTCAACTGTATGTTGGGTGTTCTAGAGTAGGGAAACCGACCGCACTTTTTATTTATGTAAAAGATGGTAATACAAAAAATGTTGTCTATAAGAAAGCATTAGAATAAAATGTTAGACATTTTAAAAATGCATTTTATTCAAATTTTTCCTTTCTGCTCCCTTAAGTTGAAGCATTTCTCCAGCCTGACGAATTGAAAAATTGTACGCCTTTTTTTTTTATTGGGAAATCTGCTCAGCGAAGTGGGCATGGGTTGAGACAACAAACAGTCAAGTATTGGAATTGTGATTTGTTAATAGTCATGGAGAAGGCAAGATGAATTGGGAACTGAATTCGTTTTAAACTAAAAGGGCATATCTGTTGGGATAATTGGAATCCTCGGAATGAGAACTAACTCATCTTTAAATTTTCCTTTGAGTATGGTCGCGGGCATCACATTACTCATCAGTTTTCTTATCACCAAGCGCGTTCCATTGCAGAGTTTTGGTTGTTTTAGATTTTGAAGCTGATGACTACCGAGCCCGCCTTCAGTTGTAAATTGTGCTGTGGTAAGTTAGGTTAGATGAACCTGATTTACCACAGCACAATTTACAGGAGTTCAAAAACTCAGATGGGTAATAAGTGGCTTCATTTTCGTTTGTTACACAGTCAATAGATTTGAATGAATGCAGAGGCAACAGCACATTGGAAATCTGCTCAGCGAAGCGTCTATGGGTTTGCTAGTTGTTTCTAAATTTTGATCCGAGGATGAACCACTATATTGTACACCTTGACCCTTAAGCCGTCTGGCAGGCGCCTAACCACGCAATTCGCAAGTGACGACAAAGTTGGAAAAAAGAGACTGGTAATACTACTGTGTATGAACTATACATGTTTTTAGGTGTAACTGGTTGAAACCGTAGACAAGGGTTTCTTTTTATTTTTTAGCGTGGGAAACAAATTAGGTACTAGGGGCGGCAAAAATTAGATCTGCCCGGGGCGGCCCCAACCAATTTTTTAATTTTTTAATTTTGGTGGGGGCAATACCCCCATTTATTTAGTTTAGTACAAGCTTAAAATATCTTACTCTAACTTAAAAACTATACAGGTAAAACTTAAAACTAATTGGGAGGGTGATTCCGGAGTAGGAGTTTAAGGCATGGAGTACTGAGGTTAAAGTCGAACAAGTCTTGGTTCGAATTTACCCTCCGCAGCATTCGAGTTAAGGGTTCGTTGGAGCCATATGAGGTACGGTGTGGAGGAAGATAGAAGAGGCGAGGATTTCTTAGGTTACGAGGGTTCGTGTTGAAGAAAATAGAATTGTAAAGGGTTTCACAGTCAACGGAACCGGAGAGGAGTCGATGAATAAAGAGAATCTCGGATATTTCCCTTTGTTCTTGCAGCGAGTTCAGGTTGATTAATTGAAGACGATTTTGATATGGGGGCAGGATCAAAGGATCATTCCAAGAGAGACCACGAAGAGCAAACCTTAGGAAACGAAGCTGAATGCTCTCGATTCTAGAGATATGAATTTGTTGGTATGGTGACCATACTTGACAGGCGTATTCAAGGAGCGGGCGTACAAAGGTTATGTAGAGAGATCGGGTGAAGTATGGGTCGGAGAATTCTATGCCAAGGTCGCGAATCGCCTCCACGGAGGATAGGGGTTGGTTATGGAGAAAGTAGGGCCGGGAGGAGGTTTAATGCGCTTTCGTGAAAAAGTAATTGATTTGCATTTGGTAGTATTGAGCTCTAAGCTGTTTTTAAGGCACCAGATTGAGAAGCTGCCGAGATCAAGTTGAATAAGAGAAGAGTCATGTGCCGATGATATAGTCTTATAGAACTTAGTATCGTCAGCGTAGAGTGAGATATGGGAATATTTTATTACCATTTCTATATCGTTGATGGTAAGAATGAAAAGGAGTGGGCCTAAGTGACTACCTTGGGGAATTCCTGATGTTGCCAAGAAAGGATTGGAAAGGGCAGATCTGAAACGGACACTGTAATAACGGTTTTCTAGATAAGAAGATATCCATTTCAAGAAGACAGGCTCAAAGCCGAAGGATGATAATTTGAAAAGTATTAGTCCATGCGAAATTTTATCAAAAGCCTTGCTAAAATCTGTTGAAATGGCATCGACTTCGTTCTTATTCTCAAGAGCTGAGAGCGATACAAATTCAACAAGGTTAGTGGTTGTAGACCTACACTTTAGAAAGCCATGTTGCCTAGGAGAGATGAGAGACTTGCATCAAAAACTTAAAATTTCGTATAAAATGCTTTCAAATAGTTTAGAATTATGTGAAAGTTTGGCAATTGGACGATAGTTTTTAACATCGCTCTTTGGGCCCTTTTTTTGTATAGGGGTTATATAAGAGGTTTTCCATATCTCAGGAAATTCTCCTTGAGAAAGCGAAAGGCTGAAATTTTTGGAGAGAGGGGTAGAGAGCTGAAGAGCATTTTTTCAGGAAAATCGAGGGGAGACGATCAGGGCAGGGAAGAAATTCATCATTGAGTTGATTTAACTTGTTCTCAACGTTATTGGGGTCGACAGTAAGAGGAAAGAATGAACCAAGTGAGAAATTTGGCAAATAATCGAAATAACCTGGGTCAGATACGAAAGAATCGCCGGTAAATGATTCCTTGAAAAAGGTAGCAAAAATGTTGACTATAGCTTCCGGATTATTCGAGGTTTCGGTATTGCCCTCAAGCCTTTTTAGAATTCCGGAGATAGAAACAAATAACCGCCTACACTTCGAAGAGGTCAATGAGCAAACTCTGTTATTAATTTGTCAAAACATGAATAACAAAAAAGACATTTATGGATTAAATATGAAAATGGTAGTGGATAATTGGTCGGAGTGTGGAGGAGCCATAACGAAGATAATTAATACGTCATTATTAAGTGGATTCGTACCAGCATCGTTAAAAGAATCTCAAATAGTGCCTATAAAAAAGATTCAACAAACAGAATTTCAGACCGGTAAACATGTTATCATTGGTCAACAAAGTATTGGAAAAGGTGATTCAGATGCAGTTGGAAGAATACTTCGAAAAAAACAATTTTTTGATTAAAGAGCAATCAGGTTTTCGTAAAAATCACAACTGTGAGACTGCTTTAAATTGGACTGTCATTGAATGGAAGGAGGAGGTGGATAAGAAGAATTCTGTATTGATTGTTTTTCTTGACTTAAAACGCGCGTTCGAAACTATAAGTAGGAAAATACTATTGGCCAAATTAAAATCGTATGGAGTAGACGGGGTTGAATTGAAGTGGTTCGTAAGCTACCTGGAAGGCAGAACACAAAAGACAAGGATCGGGAGAGTGGTTTCGTCAAGTTTGAGTGTGAATTTGGGAGTGCCACAGGGAGCAGTTCTGGGAACACTTCTATTCGCAATTTATATAAATGACATCAAGAGAGTGCTGAAACATTGTAAACTGAAACTCTTCGCAGATGACACAGTCATAAGTATAGCAGGTAAGACAGAGGAAATCAAGAAGCTTTTGGAAGAAGACTTGCAAAGATTAGATGAGTGGATGGTGGTGAACAAACTTAAAGTGAACGTGCAAAAGACTAAATTTATGGTAATAAATGGCAGTTGCGGAGACTCATTAAGTATGAGTAATAATGAGATAGAGCGTGTGGATAAAATTAAATATCTGGGTTTTGTCATTGACGATAAACTTAAATTTGACAAAAATATAGACTACATTTGTAAAAAAAATTGCTAAGAAAGTAGGTTTTTTTCGACGCATTAGAAAAAATGTTTCAATGTTGTGTGCCGTTAAAATATATAATACAATTATCAAACCACATTTTGAATATTGCTCAACCCTTCTTTTTTTATGTAATAACATTTCTTTGAATAGGTTACAATTACTCCAAAACAAGGCAATGAGGATAATACTTGTATGTAATAGATTTACGCCAATTCGAATGATGCTCGATGACCTTCAATGGATGAACTGTAGGCAGAGGATAGAGTTGAACGTTCTGCTTTTTATCTTCAAAATCAGAGAGTGCAACAATCCAGGATATTTAAGCGAATTGCTATACACCGTAGCAGAAAGTCAACCGTTCAACCTCCGCAATGCTGATGTTAACTTTCGTTTAACACTGTACAACAGATCAGGAACGCAGAACTCATTGCTATTTAATGGATGCCAATTATTCAATAGTTTACCAGTTCATGTAAAAAGAGAAAAAAGATTTAACTTTTTTAAAAGAGAATGTGTGCAATTTGTTAAACAAAGATAAATTCAATTGTAACTTAACCATTGTATATTTTTAAAGTATTATAATACTAATAAAAACATCTATCTATCTATCTAAAGAGAGAGAGGTAGGATAACCATCGGATTTTCTTTTATAATTGACGAACTAAAAGAACGACTTGGGATCATTTATAAGGTTGGTTTGTGTTTCTATTAAGTAACGTTGATAAAGAGAGTTGTAAGGCTCGGTAACGTGTAAATAAGAATCAAGGTACTTAGAATAGTCGGTGGGAGATCCAGTGCGAAAGAAAACTGTCCATAACTTGTTTCTCTTGTTACGCAAAGAGCGAAGTTTTCGATTATACCAAGGAGGGGATGCGATCAAAAAGCTAAGACCAAAGCTACACCATATTTCCCATCTGTTTTTTCGACATTTTAAAGGACACACCTAACATGAGTGTGAGTTATAAATCCAAGATTAAACAACTTACCGGTAAAAACGAGCACTACATTCACGAAATCTTCCAGTAACATCTGGCATGGCGACAGCATACAATTTCCTATCATAAACATATCTTCGCCAAAGTTGACTCAAACTGCCACTGCCCGTTTCGCCTTGTGAATTCTCTTGGCTATACATGTCCATTAATTGAGCAGGATCTGGCATAATCCTGCCATCATATGGATATATATTGGCATTATTGGATGTCGAAGATGAAGTTCCCGTAAGGTCCAATGTATTCCTATAAACAAAATAGATATATTAATGACATCGAGGAGATGTAATGTGCATCCTTACATGGCCAAGTCATCCATATAAATGTGCATTGGTCTGTTATATAATGGTGGCAGTCTTGGATAAAGGTGTGCTGGTATTGTGAAGGGAGGATAGACATCTGGATTTGGTGAGACCGGCACCGGTTGTTGTACCAGATACTCCTCAAACTGGTCAATAGATTTAACATTGTGTATGATGGACTTGAATGTCTGTTTACACAACGGACATTCGGGTTTGACCTGTAAAATTAAAAAAAAAAAAAAATCAGAGATAAGACAAGTTATGGCGTATATGACTCATCGTCATCATCATTATCATTTTAAGATCTCTTGCCTTGCTCCATTCCAATAGACACTTGAAACAAAACTGATGCATGCACGAATCAGTGAAACACTTATTTCGGCATTTTCCCAGGCAAATCGCACAATTTGGTGGTGGCGATTGGGACCCATCGCCCCTTACAATTTCGGTCTCCTCCGCACTGCTGGCAGTGCTCAATTCCGGCGATTTAATATTCAATTGAGGTCCTGGTGTCGATGGGCATTGAACATTAATTGTGATTTCTGGAATCGTTGGACTAAAATCGTTGCGAAAATCTAATTCTGGAGATTCGGCCATGATTGTTGTGAAGCAGCAGCAGCAATAGCAGCAGCGACGATTACTCAAAACTTAAATATCCACTGCTCTTTTTTTTTTATAATCCTTTTTTATGTTGAAACTTTTAAGGAAAATTATTCTCTCTCTTGTTTTATTTTATTTTATTTTTTTTTTTTTTTTTGGAGGAGGAAAATCAATCAGTAAAAGCCAATGTCAATTTTTCGAAAAAGAAAAATTTCCCCGTAGAAAGAAAAGAAAATCATGAAAATCGTAGTTCGTAATTCACTCGCGAGAAAAACTCCACAAAATGTCTACACAGCTGCTGCTGCTGCTCATGATTACGATGATTTTGATTTTAATTTCTGATTTCTGATTCCGTTCTTGCTTTTTGCTGGCTCTGCCTCTGAATCTGGCTGGCTGCGGCTGGTTTGGTTGATTGAATTTGCTTTTGGATGTTAAAAAAAATGACAGCGATGTCAATTTTTTTCCATTTTCTTGGGAAACTTTTTTTTTCAACTTCGAATGTCGATAATGAAAATTCAATTTTGCACTTATTAATTTATGTTTGGCTTAGTTTTTATAAGTTTAATTTCACAACAAGAGTATCAAGTGTTTGTTTTTGTAAGAATAACTCAAGTTTTTCACAATTTAGTAACGAAAAAAGTAATTTTTTCACAAAGTGGTGTTTAAAAAAAAATAATGAGAAATGAGGGATTGTTTCTTTTTCTCAGGGTGGAATGGAATGACTGCTGTGCCTTGCCTGGCCTATGGTGCGCTGCGTTCGACAAAAACGACAACTCGATATGATATTCGAAACAAAATGAAAGGGCTAGTTTTGTTGTTGTTGTTGTTGTTTCGAAAATGCTTACCAGGTTTGTTCGATTGAGATATGTTTCACGTAAAGGTGTGTGTTCGTGTTGTTGCAATTTAGGCCGGCAGCTCACTAATAGCGAGTTTAATTCACGAAAAGAATTGCTCTTTCTGTCAAAAGGTTTGTTTTTTTTTCACTTTTGAGAGTTTCATTCATTCAAAAAGTGCAATTCTAGATCGATTCTCAACACGAAAGAATGCATCTCTGATGGGTTGGGAGAATCGATCTGAATACTTTTCTGTCAAACGCCAGATGAGAAATATTTTGATATTTTATGTTGTTTAGCCTAGTACTCAGATCGCGCTAAAATTTATCTTCCATACAAATTTCCACCCAAGATAAATTTTAGCTTGGGTTTTTAGCTGAGTAGTACTCAATTCAAGCTAAATTCCAAGTGTCAGGCTAACGGCTAAGAAAAAAGTCTCCACAAAATTTAACTTGCGAAAGAATGTAAAACACATTATTTCACCAGATAAATTCTGACAGTTGTCAGAAGGTCTTGCGAAGGTCGCACGAACTTGCGATTGAACTTGTTCGATAATTGCTAAGTGGCTGCATAATGTAGGTATATTAAATAAAATGCACTACTGGGTCGCATAAACTTATGCTCTAATGTGTGACAGTGGTCTTGGGGCTTGAGATTTTGATAAAAACTAATTTTTCAAAATTCTTAAATAAATACTTGAACTAATTTAAGCTGAAAAATAAGTACGCCATTTTATTTCTTGAAAAAATTTGAATTTATGAGAATAAATTTATAAAAATCTGTGGAGCGGTTTTTGAGAAAAAAAATTTCAAAAAAAAATTCAAAAACTCTATTTCATCGGTATTCAGCAAATACATTTATTTATAATTTTTAGAAAAAAATTTAATAAGCAGTTTCCAAAATATTAATTTAAAAAATTTTTTTTTAAATGCTTTTAAAAATACTTAAAATACAAAAAAAAATGTTTGTCAAAAATATTGGTATGCATTACAAATTGAGCTATCTACAACTATATGTGTGTGAAATTTCGAAAGAATCGGTTGAGTCGTTTTTGAGATAGTCAAAAGCAAAAAAACGGTCCTATAGAAAGTACCGTTTTTGGACTGTTTTTTAATTTTTTTCAGACATGTTTTCTAGAAAAATAAGCTTTAGCGTAACGGTTATTAAGGTACCGTTATTTTTTTAACTAAAAAAAATTTCAGTTTCCCCTCTGTACAATACCTTAAAAACTCTATATAAGTATATAAGTTTGAAGCAATTCGTCCCAACCTTTTGGGCTGTAGGTGTCTATACATACATACAGACAGACAGACAGACGGACAGAATTTTTTGACCATCTTTTTTCGTCTTCGCTATCATCGTAATGTTATGTTTGATTGTTATCTCCAAAAAAAAAAAAAATTTGTATGAATCCATAACTTGCCTTAAAGTATCTTTAATCTCTCCAACTTCAAAATTTAGCGCGCCTTTTTAGCAAAGGTGTGTAGAGATAAATATTGTAGAGATACAATTTAGTTTAGCGCGATCTGAGAACTAGGCTTTTGTTGTTTAATTGTGCCCAGTCTGTGATAATTAACAAAAATAAACAAATAATGAACGAAGAACTTAATACGTACTTTAATTATCCAATTAATTATCAATTATCTAATGATTACTTTTTCCAGTGACAAAAGACAAAAATCAAATGACAAAAAGTCACATTCAAATTGACATGGATACCCAAAACAAGTTTCATTCAAAAGGGCAATTCTCGATTTTGAGAATGATTCTTCCAAATTTGAATGAAACTCGCTATAAGCTAGGTTGGTTCCCTTCAAACAAAGAAGAACAGATATAAATTATGATACAACTAATAAAGATATGACATTGCGCATGATGCTATACAAATCGTCAAACCATTGTCAAACTCCGTGTGTTCTTATGACGTAGAGCGCACAACTACATTGACATACTATATACATGAATATTATGTCAATGTGTAGAACGTATAGAGGGTAGAACCATTGTATATGAAATCTATAGTAGTCTGGGGAACGAGTAAGAGATAACGGGGTTTGGAGAAACATAGTTGTCGATGATAATTATCAAATATTTAAACCTTCATTTTCGCTCCAAAACGAGAAATTTGAAAAAAAGGTTTGGAGACTCACGGTGTTGCCACAGTCAATCCTGCTATCCATATTACTATAGATTTCATATATACAATGTTAGAAGGAAACAAAAGTTAAACGGGAAGGCGAAAACGAGAAGGCGCAAACTTCAGGTGTTCTTATGACGTAGATGCGCAGAACAAATCATAAATGAAAATTGGGAGGCGTTATCTCTAAAAGTTGTATCATGGATATAAATAGTGGAATAAGTACGCAATAAAAGGAGCTACTCTGTATGCACTGAAAAGGGATAGGTGCTCTCAGTTATAATCCTTTTTTATATGAGAATACGAGAGGTACTATCTCTAAACATCTACTAAACATAAACAAAAAGTACTGATATTAGAACTTACCAAGTACTAAGGCAAGGATGTGTATTGAGCACTTTGCTCTTCATTTTGTTTATAAATGATATTGTCGAGGAAGTTGGAGGGGGTATTGAGTTCGGAAGTTTACGAATACCGTGACTCATTTTCGCTGACGACATAGTTTTTCTAGCGGAATCAGTTGACGGAATGCAGCGCATGATCAACCGTCTGGAGCGCTACTGTGATCTTTGGAACCTGACTGTTAACCTTGGAAAGTCTAAAATGATGATCTTCAGTGATGGAGGTGGTAGATACTTGAGAAACGAAAGGTGCACGTACAAGGGTCAGAATTTGGAAATTGTTCGAGAGTATAAGTATCTCGGTGTATTGATCTGTGCTAACCTTAACTTTAAAAAACATTTCGAAACTAAATTAGCTGAGGCAAAGAGAGCTATTTCTTCAATCTGGGACATTGTATAGAGAGTAGGTTTGTGGACCATAGCGAAAAGATCCAGATATTTCGTGCCACTGCTTCTTCCATCATGCTGTATGGTGCTCAAGTGTGGGGTTGCTGGCAGTTCAATGTTGTTGAAAAGTTTCAAAGATATTTTCTTAAACGCATTTTTCGGTTGCCGGCCTGTACTCCAAATTAAATGGTGCACTTTGAGACTTCAATGCCACCGTTATTCTTAAATACGCTAAAACTACACTTCGATTATATAATGAAGCTGTTGGAGATGGATAAAACAAGACTACCCAAATTGATCCTCAAGTCGATAATTACTTTGAGAGGCAACCTCGTCAAAAAATGGGAAGAAATAGGGGTTGAGTGTGGAGAAAGATTACAGATTCAACCAGGTATCAGACCCACTATTCTGAGAAAAATGTTTCAAAATTTACTGGGTGGTGTAGCGCGCTCAGATTACAGTGGTAATACCTTGGAAGCTCAATCTTCTCAGTATAGGATGATATATAGCCAGCTCGACTACAACTACAAGGCAGCTCCTACTTCTTAAACAGATTACCGCTTTCGATGATAAGTACGATATTTAAAGTAAGAGGGAAAATGATCAACCTTAACTACATTCCACATCGTCCGGACCTACCTATTTTGTGCGATATTTGCAACCTCAAGGAAAGAGAAGATATTTACCATTTTATTGCCAGATGCACGATTCTAAGTGAATTTCGAGTCATATTCTTCGGTAAATCCATAATGACTATGAGCGAAGTTTTATTTATTTTTGAATGGAAGTCGTATGGTTGGGAGAAATTGTATAAAAAAAGACAACGATGGCATTGAATTATAGAACCCGAATAGTCGAAGGCGACTTTTAAATTTTATTTTATTTTTCTATTTTAGTAAGAAATTTATAATATTGTTATAATGTCATTCTGGTAGACGGCTTTAAGTCAAACCATATTAAACTATGAAATGTATTGTAGATATACATGAAATATTATAAATACAGTTTCTATAAATAACTAACTATACCCTGCAAACCAAACCGCAGTAGTTTTCTAGAAAACACTACTACAACTAAAAATATATCCTTCGAATGTGTGGGTTTTTTTATTTACTAATTCCCCTGCGCCGTAGAGTATACCCCTGCAAACAAGAAAGTACGGTAACAATCGATGAAATATGTACATCAAGGAAGTAGTTTGGTTTCTCCTGAAAAAACAATTAACGATTCCCTTTTGAACTGTGCGAAGGAGAAATCCAGGATGTAATGCAAAATGTTGTCTCTTTTTTTTTCTTGTTGTCGTTTGTCTTTTTGTCAGAGTGATCTTCGATTCAAAACATAATCAACAGTTTTAAAGTTGAGTTGTGTATAATTTGAGAATATGGCGAATCCTTTTTTTATGTAAGTTATTTTATTTTTTTGTGATATTTTTGTTTGTTTTTAATAATAAATATATTTTTAATAATACAAATGTAAATAATAATATAATATATTTAATAATAAAATTATTATCATAAAAATGCATTTTTCCTAATTTTTTTTGACTTCATGTCTATTTCGGTTCGTAGTTCTACATTCACAGCGCGTGCATCTTTGGAAGTACGAATATAACTGGTGGAATATGCGCTTCAAAAAAGTACTTCAGAATTCAGATGTACATCCATTGAAGTAGGTGCATCCCCAGAAGTACTTTGGATGTGCTTTGGAAGTACTTTTATTGGCGGGGAAGTGCAGTACTTTTTTGATATTTTGCTTTTTTAGAAAGAGATAGTGCCTTCACATATTCTTATATATAGTAGGTAAATAACTGAATTTTTTCCCGATCGCCTATCCTTTTTCAGTGGAAAGGAAGAACTTCTTTTACGTACATATTCCACTGGTTATTTCTGTACTTCTACGTTTACAGGGTAACTACTAGACCATATTGTGTAATAGAAAAATAATTCACTTTTCTGTGATAGTGACGCTCTATAAATGCTCCTTGTGCTTTCACCCATAACCCTCTTCTAGTACAAATACTGTCAAAAGACTGCCTGTTGTCAAATCCAACAAAAACAACAACTGTCACAAATTGCTCAGTTCAAAAACAGCAGAACAAAAAAAGTGTCGTTCGGTTTCGGCAGGCGGGTTTTCTGCATCCCGGTCCGGAAAAAAGATTATTTATAATTTTTCCTCTTTGAAATGAAAACTTTTTGAAGCCAAATAAGAACGTTTTAATTCATACAACTTTAATTTTGAACCCAATTAAACATGTCGGGCGACGTACAACCTCGCAAGCGAAAGGATAAAAAAAGGAAACGAGGTAAACCTTCAATTTAAATATAACTTATTATTTTTTTAAAAATAATAATGTGTTGAAATTATTAAACTAGCTAGCTATTCGTGACTTTGATATCTTACTAAATAATTTATTAATTATTATTTTCATAAATTGAATTATATAAAAGATGACATTGTCTAGGGAAGAGGAAAAGACGGAACTCTTGAACTCGGATTTTTTTTTGTCTTTCTTTTTATTATTTTTAGATATAAAATACGTATTCGGCTCGAATTTATTTAAAGAAATTTTTTCTCTATACCACACGACCTATGGTAGATGGTAGGTACATTGACAAGAGCAGCGCGAGAATTCCTTCTACACTACACTTTGTTGTCGTCGCGTGTGTGCCTTTGGCCGTTGCTCCCTCCACTTTGTACATTGAATTTGCGTTTCTCGCGTTTTTAGGTGCCCTGGCTATTTTAAGCAGATAGTGATCGAAGACGAAACAATGAAACGATCTTGCGGAAGATCTTTACAAAATAGAAAAGACTTTGAAGAAAGTTCTTTGTTTTTAATCATGCTATTGTCTGCAATCAATAAACAGCTGTTAACCAATTGTTGCACGTGGTTCTTACTTTATTTAGTCTTCCATGGCTCCTTAGAGTTGGAGTAATAAACTTGTTTTGTACTAAGGTTCGTTAGCCTGCTTGATCTGTAGCTAAAAGTATCTTAAAAGTTTCTTGAGAGATGAGCCTTGAATTAAGACTTCTTAGGACTTCTTTCACGTACATGAACAATCTGCATATGACAATAAGGTCGTAATGTTTAAGCTTTTCCGTTCTGAAGCTTAAACATTAAGTCCTTTTAAAGACTTAATGCTGCACTCTATTTTCCGCTCTTGGTACCAATACCATCCGTTGTATGCTGTTTATATTCAAGCGAACGCAGCACAGTTGTCTGCAAATTCAACGCTACCACAAGTGACATGGCTCCGCCTGTTCTTGAAATCGGAAAGGACTTTATGGAACGAAACTTATTTCGCATTCGTACAAGTGCAAGAACTCTTAATGAACTGGAAATACAAAAATCTGCTGCCCCGGGTAGCACTCTCCCATAGTTTTAAATAGTTTTGTTTGTGTGCTTCCACGCCCAATGTGTAAGCTTTTCTATCTCCTCTTCTACTAGTGGCTTGGATGGAAAACAGCATTTGTCAAGCCCCTTTACAAAAAAAGCGTATCTTCATCCTCCCCAAACTACAAACCAATTGCACATACGAACCTTCTTTCCAAGCTCGTAGAAACTCTGATAGACTATCAGATCAAGAAATGTCTTTTGAACCGAAAACTTCTTAATGACTTGCAGTATGACTTTCGCAATAGTTCCATTGCGGATATGATGGTATATCTCACCGAACATCCTTTTGAATAAAGTAAGATCATTGCGCTTCATATTTGAAAACCATTTGGTTTTGTTTTGCATCAAGGTTTTTAGCTGAAAATGCGTGCATTTGGCATCGACGAAATCCATCTTCGATGGATTAGAAGTTGCCGTTCGGACCGTGTAATTGGCGTTGGCGTCTTGGGCGAATGGCTGCATGGCGATTACAAACCGCCTTCTGTTGAAGGGACACAGTGATGTCGCCAAAATTCCTAGATCATTGCAAGAAGTTTCGATCTGGCAGCAATCTACAAGGCACACATTCGACCAAAGCATGGGTGTAATTCTCATGTATATATTTATATATTTACATTGATAGGTGGAAGAACCATTACGGACCATTTGCTTCAATTGAACGTCGCCGTTCTCTTTCTTTTTCTTAGCTTTCTGCAAAGTCTATTCAAACTTAGGAAAAAAAAATAAGAATAAACTATCTTGAAAGACCTGTTACGCTCATATTCGATGAACTAAAGGTTTGAATGACCAAAAATGTAGAGACAAAAATTCTACAACTTCAGGTGTAGTAAAAATGTTTGATAATTCGTAGTAAATATACGAAATTCTACCTCGACTTTACAAAGTGTTGTGTTGTGTGAACAAATTGTTGGCATTATAACGTTGTAGGACAACACATAATCACTACACAAATCTGCCGACTCGGATAGTGTCGCATAAGGCACCACAATGCCCTTGCACCTATGAAACCCAATATATTATGCCTATTCAAGGTACATGCGACTGTGTTTGTTAACGTTTTGGAAACACTATTAGACAGATTTTTAACTGACTTTAACTGTCTAAAATGGAATCGAAATTCGTAAAAATTCGTTTGCGTTCCGAGAAAAAAAACCGCAAAATTCAACAATTATATGCCAGGTCCGATAGAACGGCAGCATTTGTATCAACTTAGCACAGTATCAATGTTTCTTGTCAACATTTGTCTATCGTAACTTTAATCTCCAACGATCCTTTGGTAAAGACAGTTGTAAATCCTCCCTGAACTTAAACCGCCATTATGCTTGCAATCTCAGTATTACCCCGTGGTGTAGTGGTTAGTATGTCGGACTGCCACGCCTAAGGTTATGGGTGTTCTATCCCTGACTACACTTAAGTTCTTTTCCGGGGTACTGCCTCTTGGGAGAAATAACAAATCCTCCAAGAGTAAATAGTGGCTTCTGTGTTGGCCGTTCGGATTCGGCGGTAAATTGTAGGTCTTCCTGCAAAATACCAACGCACACACAGGAATGGTTGAAAGTGTAAATCACAGGCCGCTTTGAGCTGTTGTGCCAAAAATGTTTCAAAGTTTTTGTGCTTGCAATCTAAAAACGCTTATAAATCACCTTGGCCCATATTTTGTGGCAGCGTTCACTATTGAGCTTCCTTCTTAAACCGCACAACACGAATGAAAAACGGTTTACTCTGTGATATTCAGAAATTTTAAACTGAAGTGCATCAGTATCTTCGACAAAACCTTATCTCGTTTCCTTGAATGCTCGCTTCGCTCTTTTATATATAAAAAACATAAGCGAGAGCTACAGTACGTTTGCAACGAACTGTTGGATACCCTATTCCCCATATTTTTGTATGTGCATGCGTCTGCCTCCCGCAAACAGCCGATGTTTCAGAAAGAAAATTCTTCTTTAGCAGACAGAAAAAAATTCAATAACATTAATTTTATGCGGTGTGATGTTCAATTAGTGCTGGCGCAATAAAAAAAGGAGTGCGCCACGCCCAAAGTTAAAACGTTTTATTGCCAAGGCAATTGTTATGAGCTCAGTGACATTCAATTTTATTCTTGCAGATCGATTTGAACAAAACAAGACAAATCTTAAATTTCTAAAAATTAGATTTTGAATATAAATAGCGATTACGGGTGTTTTTAACAATTCTTGAACCACACTCTGCTACGAAACCAAGGAATTTAATCTAAGTGTTCATCTGTTTACTTCAAAACTGCGACCGATAGTTAAAAAACGTTAAAAAAATTAATGCATTATACGACTTTTGACTGAAACGCCCCTTAAAAGTGGACGTGTCTTAAAAATTTGAAGCACAAACTGCACTTTTTTCAGTATTTAGGCATATGTGTAAGACTACAGCTGAATCGAGTAGTTTTTAAACAATCTTACCTGAACAAGGGTATTTTATCAAAATCACGCCTTTAAAAGTGGGCGTATTGCAAAAATTTACAACAGAAAATGTAGAGATATATTTCTCAAATAACGAACGGAAGGAAAAAGGTTTAAATTAAACATTGGAAATGCCTTAAATTCTTAAGGCTACGTTTTTCGTTCTTTTATGAAAAGTAGGCGTAAGCCACGCCCAAAATTCAAAAATTTCTTTTCATACACAAACCTTTTCGTTTCTATTAAGAGACGCAAAATTTTGGCTTGCGGATTAATTATAAATACCGTTTATTTACAAAAACAATTTTTTATAGTTTCTAATGAAAAGTGGGCGTCAGCCACGCCCAAAATCAATTTTTTTGATTTCATACACAAGATGTTTATGTGCCAGTAAGACCCACAAAATTAAATGTTTTTCGCTTTAATATAACAATTGTTATTTTATAAAAACAATATTGATGGTTTTGTATGAAAAATAGGCGTAAGCCACGCCCAACCTGAAATATTTTTATTTGATTGGAAGAAAGTTTACCTAAAGCTTACGTGTGCAAAATTTTAGCGTTATGCTTTTATCGTAACTGTACAAAAAAACATAATTTAATTTTATTAAATTGAGGTTGCTCAACAAAAATGGCGATTGTGGGCGTGTTTGTGGGCGGATTTTACCGGTTCAAGAACTTAGCCTTACTCTTGAACCAAAGATTATATATACCAAATTTCAGCTTTCTAGCTCAAAAATTGCGACCTCTAGAGAGTATACATACGGACGGACGGACGGACGGACGGACGGACATGGCTAAATCGACTAGGTTTTTGATTCTGAGTCAGAATATATATACTTTTCTATACCTAACGGTATTATTTCTCTATGTTACAAACTCCACACCAAATACAATATACCCATTCTATGGAATAGGGTATAAACACGTTCATTTATTTAATTTACATCTCAATGTGGGAGATACTTTTTTGTACTAAAAAATAAACTGCCGATTGTGTTACACGGTTCCTGTCTAAAAAAGAAAAAGTTTTTTCGCTTAAAAAACAAATCTAATAATTCAAAGGACGCCAGATGTTGACTCTTTCTTCTTGTCCTCACTTAGTTTTTTTTTTTTTTCAAAGATTTCAATTCTATTCTTAATCATTGAACAGAAAAAAAAGATGACGTAAAAAGTATGTCGAGAAATCAAAGGCCAATTAAAGTTATTTGCATGTGACTTTGAAAACTCTTAAAAAAAAAAACAAGCGTATATTGGCGTCTGTTCTAAGTTTTCGAATTTCGAGTTCATTTCACGTTCGCTCAACATCAAAATCATTGTTTAATTTTTGTTCTTCTGGTTTTTCAGAGTTCTGCTGGGAGAAACTGTCTCTCACAGTGTTTTTTTTTGGCCGTGGGAGAGAAAATCGCAATGTTCGTACTAAAATTAAGTGTTTTTGTGTGACATGTGTTGTACGACGACACACCTTGTTATACTATTTTGTTCTTCCTTCGTTCCACGATGTCGTTGTCTAGAAATTAAAAGTCTAAATTTAATAAATTTGGCTCTAACCCAATTTAAAATTTTTAGGTCCAAAAAATCGTCGACTGTAGATTTACGAATGCCGGGTGCTGCTTGCTTTATTTACGTTTACGTATCCTTCTTTTAAAATCAAATTGTATCTTTGCTTTGCTTAAAACAATGAAATTGCGTTGCATTGGAAATAACATCTAGTTTTTTTTATGATTGTCATTGGGTTAGTAATATTTTATTTTATTATTTCATAAAATGTTTTTTGCATTTTCGACCATGTCTGAAAACACAAGGGAGTTTGGTGAAGAGCAGTGCTGAAGGGATAACAAACTACGGCGAAATTATACACATGCTTCCTTATGACAAATAACATCTCAAGGCAAGAAGGTAGGGTGCCTCGAAACAGATCATGTATTTCAGCTTTACTCATTAAAAATAAGGAGAAGCCATCCAGCCTCTTCAGAGAAAATTCAAGTTTATTGAGTTCACTAGAAAGTTTATATACAGGATCGAAAGGCTTTTTTTTTGGGGCTATAGTCGATTAGAAACTGTGTTATTCAGCTGTCAATATAATTTGATCTTGAAGTGATTCCTCGACGATACCTAAAGCTCTTTCCATTGGTTTCACTCGGGGAAACATTTATTCTGAAGAGAAATGGAACAAGCGAAATTGCGTCTGTTCAATTTTGACAGTATCCAGTAACACGCACATGTTTCAAAAGTTTTGTCAATATCAATCTGGGTTCGCGTTACAAAGGCATTTTTACTCCTTCAACCAACTTCGTTGCTCGTCTTTGATTGTCTTCGACGACTACATAATCAGTTAAAAGTGTCATTTTTATACCAAAGGAAAGGTTTCAGAAGAATTCCGGATGTTTCTTTTCCAATGGAAATCGCTATTAAGTCTTGAGCGCACACTATGTCTTTAAGGATTTAATTTAATCTCTGCCCTGGATTACTGCAACTCTGATGATTCTTTTTCCAAAAAAGATGTCTCTTTGCTAGACGTACTTACTTTCTTACGGTGGCGCTGACAGTCCATTGTGGACCACGGCCTCAACCAACAATCCTCGCCACCTAGGCGGGTCCCTATCCAGTGGCAACCAGTTGCGCACACCAAGTTGGTTGAGGTCGTTCTCCACTTGATCGCGCCACCTTAGATGGGGTCTTCCAGAACTAAGTCGGACCTCCGGGTTAAAATTGAAGACTCGTCGGCCTGGTGCGTTTCCGTCCATACGCTTCACATGGCCCAATCATCTAAGCCGCTGTATTTTCATTACCAGGTCATTGAATCTTCTCCTAAACACTCCACTGACCGAATATCACCCGAAGAATCCTTCTCTCAAAGCACCCCAGCCTGTATGTATCCGATTGTATCAGTTTCCACTCTTCTGCTCTATACAGCAGGACTGGGATGATTAGGGTCTTGTATAGTGTCTCCTTGGTTCTTTGAGAGAGGGATTTGCTACTAAAATGCCTTCTAAGCCCGAAGAAACAGCGATTGGCAAGAGTGATTCTTCGACTGATCTCTTGATTGATGTTGTTCTGAGAGGTTATAGACAAAGTCCTTGACAACTTTAAAGTTATATCTGCCCATTGTGACGTTTTGTCCAAGCCTACGGTGAAGAACTTCTTCACCCGAGGACAGCATATACTTTGTTTTATCTTCATTTACAGCCAGACCCATTTTTGCCGCCTCCACTTCAATACTTGCGAATGCTCCAATGACAGCGCGCTTCGTTCTTCCAATAATGCCAACATCATCAGCATACCCGAATTATTGAACGGATAAAAAAAAAATCGTACGCGCCGGTGTTGACATGCGAGTTGCGTACGATTGCCTCAAGAACGATGTTGCAAAGGTTACCTTTGCCTTTGCCTTTCTCGAAATTAAATGAGTCAGTGGTGTTCTTACCAACCTTGACGGAGCAGCGCAAGTTCTCCATATTAATCCTGCACAATCGAACGAGTTTAACAGGGATGCCAAGAAGTGACGTGGCTCTGTATAGCTCGTTCCTATTCACGCTGTCCTAGGCGACTCTAAAATCGATAAAGAGGTGTTGAGTATCGATCTGGAATTCTTGGGTCTTTTCTAAAAGTGTGAAAATTTGGTCGACGGTTGACTTACCGGGCCTGAAACCATACTGATGGTGGGCAATCAGCTCACATGTGAAAGGGTTCAGGCACTCATACAGAATGGCCCAGTTCACAGTATCTCATTTCTTGTGGATAGGGCACACAATGCTGAATTTCCATTCGTCAGGCAGACTTTCATCCGACCAGATTGTACAGACGAGTTGGTTTATGCTGCTCACCAAGTCAAAAACTTACCAGTCTGCTGATTATTCGACACAGCTGCACCAAGTTTATAACTTGTAACCAATTGAAAGAGGATGCAACCGTGTTTTCAATACATCTTTCTACATGAAATTAATTCTTAAACCAAACCATGAATCTTGCACCCATCATTAAGGGTAACTTTTACAGTATCAATTATTTTGTCCCCTGTCGACACTGTCGAACGCTTTTTCATCATCAAGTCCTGTAACCCCGCTCGGGGCATAGGGCGCCAACAAAACGTCTCCATCCTTCACGGTCTGCAGCTAGATATCTTAACTGTGGCCACGTCTTTCTCTGGGAATTAGCTTCTGCTACAACTGTTGACTTCCATGTTGTTCTTGTTCTTCCAACCCGACGTGAACAATGAGGATTCCATTCAAAAGACTGCTTTGCAATATCATTGTTTGGTTTCCTAAGTGTGTGACCAATCCATTGCCATTTACGCTTTCTTATGTCTACGTCCAACCGCTCCTGACTTGTCCTGCGCCACAATTCCTGGTTTGAAATAGTTTGTGGCCAGCAAATCTTTAGAATGTGACATAGACAGCGATTCACAAAAGCCTGCGATTTTCTCGAGATGGTAGCCGAGACTTTTCAGGTTTCGCAAGCATATAATAGCACGGATTTAACGTTGGATTCGAAGAATCTCAACTTAGTGCGTAAGGATATTTGACTGGATCTCCAAATTTGAGACAGAGAACCAAAGGCAACGCGAGCTTTATTTATTCTGCTTTTTACATCCAGATCCGTACCACCATTCGCTGATACAGTACTTCCAAGGTAATTGAACTGTTCGACCTCTTCAACAGGCGTGTCATGCAGAATAATATGTTGTTGTTGTTGTTGTGAAGGGGGTCCTGTTAGCATTATTTTTGTCTTTTTGCTATTTATTCTAAGACCGCACGATTCTCCTTTCAATAGCAGAGATTGACACATCACGTTCAGCCCACTGATGTTATTTGCCATGAGACATATATCGTCGGCATAGTCTAAATGGCTAAGCCTTTCAAACGGTCTCCACTGAATGCCCTGCCTCTCCGTTGTACCAACGCTGGCCGTCAAAACATCATCTATCGCCAGCAGAAAAAGGATTGGCGATAGAACGTCCCCTTGTCTCACACCCTGACGCACTTCAAAAGAGTCGGACAGCTGCCCATTATGCAACACAAAACACCTCGCATTGTTGTAAGACTCCCTTATAATGGCGACAATTTTTGGGGGAATTCCTCTACCAAGAAGTGATCTAAATATACATTCTCGGTTAACTCGGTCAAATGCCTTCTCAAAATCTACGAACATGAGGTAAAGCGGTGTTTGAAATTCCGCAGACTGCTCAAAGACGATGCGCAGAGTGTTTATATGGTCGACGCACGAACGACCGCTGCGGAAGCCAGCTTGATGCCTCTTGGGTGTAGACTCTATTCTAGCCTTTATCCGTTCGAGGATTAAAGTTGCCATTAACTTTGGAAAAACGGACAAAACGGTAATACCACGCCAATTGTTGCAGTTCTTAAGATCACCTTTCTTTGGCAACTTAACAATCACTCCATCCTTCCACTCCCTGGGATAGGTTTCGTTTTCCCAAACAGTTTGTATCAGCGGATGCAAAATACTTGCTGCTATGACGGGATCAGCTTTCAGGAATTCAGCTGGTACACCATCAAGACCGGCTTCTTTGTTGTTTTTGAGGAGATTTATCGACGATTGGATTTCCGCAACTGAAGGAGGTTCGATGTCAATACCCCTACAGGATCTACGCATCTCGTTTAGTTGGGGCACTTCAGCACTCTGTTCAATGGAATCTTCATTTAGCAGGACACAAAAATGATCCTTCCACCTGCGTAGCTGGTCTTCAATTGATACCAAGAGTGTCCCATCCACATCCATTACAGGATAATTAGTGTTGCTTTTTTTCCCGACAACTTCTTTGGATATTTGGTACAATTCTCTGATATCTCCTCTTCTTGCAGCGTTTTCAGCATTTTCAGCGAGCCCGTCTATCCTCACCCTCCTGTAACGTCTCACACAACGATAGACCAACTTGTGTGCTATCCGATATTCGCTTCGCAATTCAGCCTTTCGTTGAGCGTCTGTCTCGGCGTTTAATTGCACCTTCAACGATTTACGAAGCTCGATTTTGTCCCAGGTGTCTTGGGATATCCAAGAGTCTCTAACTCTCGACCGCCTAGGCACAGTCTCGGATCCAGCCTCCATAAAAACACTCTTTATTTCACCCCACATCTCATCAATTTCTAAATGTTGTATTCCATTTAATGACGAAGCTCTGTCGTAAAGGGTGCTTTTTACCATATTTTAACAGCAGGCAAAGAAGCGTTGTCGGTATAAAGTAGTAGGCATGCTTGTTCGTTTGCGCTAGTCATAAGAGGAGCTCTTAGGGAATACCGTGAACTCCTGAGTGCTCTGATGGTGATAATTATCTCCCTTTCTCTACTGGAGGTAAGGTGGTTAGCGACGTGACTTAAATATATTCCTTAAAAATAAAGATACCTACACCTAGCAATTAAGACTCACACGTTGTATTTAGACTAAAATCAATAATTGTATTCATATTTCATTGTGTGCACTAATATTTTTTATAATTTTATGTAATAGATTCATTGGATCGCAGGTCCGAGGGTGATTTTGTGTTCTCTCGCAAACAAAGCCTACAAGGTAGATAGTTCCCATAACAACACCATAATCCAATATTGCCTCTTACATCCAATTTATGTTTTAAAATCTGCTAACATTTGCTAAATGTGCCCGTTACTACTCTTATTTAAAATAATTTCAATAACAATACTCATACATTTTCTTAGAGGATGAACCACGGGAACAACACCAAGGAGTCCATGGCTCGAAGATGGGAAACGAAGATGTGCATCTGCATGTGCAAGGAGACCATGAAACCGGAGGCCATTGGTGTGCAAAACTATTCTTCTTTGCCCTGCTAGCCATACTTTTGGGCTTGATTGGATTGATCATACTTGAAAATCGAGGGCTGGCTGATTGTAAGAGTAGTATAATTTTTGATTTAAAAAACAAAACAGAATAATCAAGGTATTTGGTGGATTTTTTAGTGGATACACCCTTGTCTGAATCAAGATTCTCAAACTACTTTGATGGCTGGGTGGATGAACATCGGGAGGCTCACGATGAACATGATGCTGTGAGTGCGTCGATAGAAGAACATGAGCATGGCGATGAACCTTTTGAAGAAGAGGAGGATCATTCTGAAGTAGACGAAACGGAAGAAGATGAAGAAGAAAAGGATCATGATGAAGAAGAGGATGACGAGGAAGCAACTGAAGAGGACGAAGAAACAGATACCAAAGAAACCGGAGAAGAAGAAAATGACAATGAAACCGAAGAGTTAGAGGCCGAAACAGCTGAAGAGGAAGCCGATGATGATGAAACTCAAGAAGAAGAAAATGATGATGAGAATAATGTAGAAGAACCAACCGCAGAGACAAAAGAAGAAGATAATGATGATGACGACGAAGAAGAAGCTAATGAAAACAATACCAATGATGATGACAACGACGACGATGAAGCCAATGATAATGATGATAACGGCGATGATGAAGACGAAGATGAAAATACTGCTGAAGTTGTAGAACCAACCCAAACTCGATCATATCAATCGTCGTCTCAAAAATCTTCAAGTGCCCAAAGTAAAACTAAAGAAGAAGACGATGATGACGATGACGAGCCATTTGAAGAGGTAATATGTTTTGAAAAAAATACTTTTAGTTTTGATCAACTTTATAACATGCTTTGTTTTGTTTTATTTTTTTTGAAGGAGGATGACGATGGAACATTTGAATCATTAGAATCAGTTGTTGATAATGATGCCGAAGAATTATTGCTTCTTCAGGAAAAAGCAAGGCAACAACAAGCTTCTTCAAAAAAAGACGAACCTGAACCTGAAGAGGAGCAATCATCTTACACCTCGCCACGTAAGTATAGAACTTAAACATTGCATTTTTTATTGTGTAGGTTACTATACTTAGTGCTAGATGAGCTATGTATTTCTTAAACAAAATGATGGTCAGTACAAAAATTGTTTTGAGCCAAACGTTTGAGTTCTCGGCGAATACATATTATCTTTAAAACTTTTTCCACCTTTTGTCTTGCTTCACAAGCAACGCCTTGGTCAAATTTAAAGGCAGTCAGATGAATGTCTGAATATGATTTGAACAGGTTCAACACAATAAGTATGACGCAGAGATCTATATAAAAAAATTCCTTCGATCAACGGGCTTGGCTTGGCTCTAGCATAATTGGATGTGGTTAGTAATCGGATGGAGGACCATACGACACCAAACCAATAACGTGCTGTTGACATGTGTTCTCCATCGTTATATCCTTGTTCTGTCTGCCTCTCTGTCGTGTTTGAATTGTCTTGTCGTGAGCCGATGGCGTCAGCTGCCAGTGCTTGTAAGTGTGTAGTGTAAAACCATTATGTATAATTTGAAACTTCCCCCAAACATTTGTGTGGCTGCTGTGGCGAGCAATAAAAAAAAAATTAATTTTCCCTATGAGAAACAATCGAACCTACCAACCAGCTTTTAGCTTTTTTGAATTACCTGCCTAAAAACGTTCAGGTGTTTTGAATCCCTTCTTCTACATGCTGAATCAAAACAAAAATAAGACGTCAGTGAGACTACAGACTTGAGGTTATTAAAACGGCACACTTGTTTTGTTGTCTTGTTCAGAAAATGATTGGAAATTATTTTGCAAACAAGTCCAAAAGAGGACCGTTGTGATACCGCAAAACTTGAGGTGTTATATCCTACAAAATTACACCAACAAATCAATTTGAGCTTCTGCTTCTTACGAAGCGCTTAAGAGAATTGATGTTCAAACCATCAGTTCACCAATGTCATTATTGAAAAGTCTAACTAGGAAACAGTGACCTGTAATGACATTCGCTTTTTTGCTAGACATGTGTATTACCACCTGGCCACTTAAAATTTGTTTGTTTTCAACCCTGATTACTTTATTTGTGAAACTGTTTTCGTCAAATATAACGAGGTCAACACCATGGGAGACATTGATCATGCCATTTAACAACATTTCCAACACAAAAAGCTCATGAATCCCACGGTTTAGATCTTTGCGCTCGTATTAAAAATTGGTGTACTTACAAAAAACTTTTCCAAGTCACATGCACGTCTTGTTTTTGTTTTTTTAAAGTCACCACAATAATGATAAGTTGCCGAGAACAAAGAAATAAAATGAGTTCATCACAGGTTTCTTTTGAAAATCGTGTCATGCTGGCATTTCCAATGCCATATTTCCTTTTTAAAGACCAAACTTAGGATTACGCAGTAAAAAATAAACTTTATTTGTCCATGACCACGGTTACCTAATCAAATTCAGCTTAGTGCTCCTAGTACTTCCGAGGAGGGAGCTTTTTAATGGCATTAATTCTTGTTTCTGTTAGTGAGACATCATATAATACGTCTGATACCAATTGATTATGAACTCTGATCTATGAAGTAGTTCTCTATGACACAAACACATGAACAGCAATTGATACTGTTCCTTTTTATTGCACCTACGAATGCGTATATTTTTAAGTTTCTCAATTTTCCTTTGTGTCACTCTGGGAACCAGTTTTTCTGGAAACTTGAGCAAAATTGGTTTTGTTCGACGTTGACGTGTAGTGTCTAATCGTCTGCACCAGTTTTTTTGTTTAGTGTCGCCAATGACACACTGTTGTCTGCAACTGAATTGATAATAAAAAGAGATTTTAAACTTCCCTAAAGTAAATATGTAGCCACTCTCCAAAAAGTATTCCGTTTTAGATCGTCCTAGTCCTATTGCTTCTAAACCCTTTTGCCTATCAATGGAAAGAGCTTTAAGTCAGAAGGCTTTGGGGTCATGATTTATTTATTTGTAATGTATTTTTATGCTAAATTTTGTTATCTACATATAAACAGGAGGAGGGTCTATTTTTCCCCTTTTAGGAGGAAAGAGAGATTGTAAAAAAAAAGACTTTAATTTGAAAAAAAGAACAACCGCAACACTTAAAAAGTTGTGTTAAAAAAACCTAGCAATATTTTTATTTGGTTTTCTATTTTTTAGTGAACAATTTAAAAATGTTCACCTTTCACCACGTTTTATCTTGTTAAACTTGCTCTAAGTTCTTGGTATGCCTTATGTTAAAAAAAAAAAAACAAAATTATTTCGTAAATTGATCAATCATTACCAAATCATTCCCCAATTTCATAATGCACTTAGTTGATGAAAAGTTTCAGTTTTAATTCGATGATTCTGTTCGGTTTAAACTTATTTTCTGTATAAAATAAGATTTTTAAGTTGATTTTCACGTCATCATACCCGCTTTTTCAGTTAAGGGGTTATAGGGTTTGGGCGGACTTTACGTGAAGCAACACAAACTAGTCTACAGTAAATTCAAAGAGCAACAAATGTACTCGTATGTTTTCAAATCCTTAAAGGTAAGGTTATTTGTAAGATCCCAGTAGAATTATAGAATTAAACATTGTAAATTTTATTTGTTTGTAGAAAAGCTATTATGTATCTTAAATAATACTTTGTAAAAGAAAGTGCAAAATTAGTTATTTATAAAAAAAAATTAATATGCGTCCTTTTTTTCCACATGAATTTTTGCAGTTGCGGTTAAAATTGGTGTGGGTGTGGCACTTGCGTTAGTTGCACGCCTTGTATTGGTTAGGAAAAATCCGAATACAAGTGAGTTTTCCAAGTGTTCTTTTTGTTCTCTTCTTAAATAACTACAACAACTAGCGAATGATGAATGTTGCTAATATAAGCTTTGTTGCTGTTCTTTTTGTGATATTTTTTTTTTTTTGTTGTTATTTTTGTTTTGACTAAGAACCACAAACAATTAATGATTAGTCTGCTTTTTATTTGACCATTGTTTATAAGAAAAACAAGCACTTTAAGAATACGAAACTGCATTATTTTTTGCTAGCTATCTATTAATATGAATTCAAAAAAAAAGTGTTTGTTTTAATACTTCGTATGTATGACGATTAATTTTATTATACAGTTTTTTTTTTGTATGTAGCACGCCAAAGCATGTTGATGTAATTGTAAATAAAATATTATCTAATTTGCACTTTCTTAGGAATAAAAAAAATATATTTTCTTAAACATTAATGCTTTTTAACGAGCCTTAAATTAAAAACAAACGAAAAAAACAACCTGATGTATGTTTAAAATTAATGTTTCATTGTTAATTTAACGTGATATCTAATTTGGAAACACACAAAGACGAACCATCGGCAGAAGCTTTAATGAAACGTCGACTGACAATTGCAGAGCCTGGAGACACCTTCGCTGAAGATCACGATGAACTGCTTGATTATGGTTAAAAATTATACACAAAATCTAATTATTTACGAAGTTAACATAAAAAAAAAGAAAACATGTGTTAATTGTTTTATCTTTCCCTTAGTAACTGTTTCAATGTTAAATGTTTCATGTTACTTCGTAAATATTTGTTTTGCAAAAATCAGAATTTTATTTTATCAAATGCATATGTATATATATATTTGTCACATGATAAGCAGACGTTAACGAAGAAGAAGATGGAGGAATGATTCCTAATCAGAGTGGCGAAGAAGAATATTCTGAAGAAGAAATTGAAGAAGAGGAAGAAATCGAAGTAACAGATGAAGAATACGAGGAGCATAAAATCGAAGAACCAAAATATAAACCCGAAACATTTGAACAATTCAATGCCATGTATCGACCCAAAGAATTTCATGATGATGAATATTCAAGGAAAGCAAGTCCACCAAAAAAAATTTCACCAGAACATAAAACTGTTAAAATTCAAGACTACAGCCAACGCCAGCGTGTAGAACAACCACCATTGGTGCAAGCAAGCAAACCTCTACAATCTCGCTTTGCTCAATATCACAGAGAGAAAACACCACCTCCACCAGAAGGTTCAAGTGTATCACAACAACAAAAACCATTCAACTTACCACCACCTCCTCCAGTGGTTGGGGATGACGAATCGAAAGAAGAAAGTCGAGCTTATTCTGCTGAACATGAAGACGATATCGAGTATGACGACGATGAAGAGTTGTACGATGATGAAATGTTAGATGAAGAGGAAGAAGATGAGAATGTTGCTGATGATGATGATGAAGAAGATGAAGGGGATCTCTCTGATGTTGATGATTCTGAATTGATGAATCGACTCGAAGCTAAATATGGACGACTGCCTGCTAAAGAATTTGAGAGTGACGAGGATGTCGAAGACCAATCGTGGACAAGTAAATTATTTATTAATATTTTGTGTATTGTATTTTCACTATGAAAAGTTAAAAAAAAAAAACAACAAGACTTAACCTTACTATAAGCTTACCAACCAACAGTCAAATAGTTTTAGGTTCTTCCAAATAATTGCAGACTTTTATATGTTTGGGTTTGGGGTTTTTATTCAAAGGTTCTTTAATTAATAACCAACCTATAAATTTTATATTTTAAATGTTCCAACAAGTGCCCAACTTAGAATATGTTAAGTTACCAATTAGTTAGACCCTTTAGTTATAAAAAGATCAAGAGGTCCAAGATATGAAATAGATCACTTACTCCTCACCTTCTGATCATTTTGACTTAAATGTATTATGAAGTAATTGGTGTGGTTAGAAAAAGTACGAATTGAAAAATAAAGCGTTTGATGTAACACCGTTCAAGTTCAGCGAAAATGTAAACAAGTGTAACGCTAAAACATTTTTAACGTCGAGTAAACTTGGCTTACAGTCTCCGTCGATTCTAGAGAAACCTATTTTTTTCTCAAAATATCATTTAATTTCGTCTCATGTTCAAAAGCTGAATTTTATTTAACTTTGCTCATTTTTGATTCGTCCACTACTGAAAAAAATATGTATTTAAATTCGGATTGGGAATTTGTCCTCGAAGAAACAATAATCAAAAGTGACAATGGTAAATCAAAATTCAATATTGGTGTGAAGCCATCTCATAAACAGCTGATTAGATATTGACAAAGTTCCATACGATTAAAGCCGTTTTTAAGAAATGCATAATAATGCACTTAACTTGACACTCGAAGTCTTGCTTCATTTTTCTTTCACTCACCAAAAGCAGATTACTCGTAAACCCCAAATTAAAGACAGTTTTAACAGCTTTGACTCAAATCTTGATCTTTGTTTTCTTATATAATTCATCGAATGGCCCCTAAGTGGGCCTTACTAAAACATCAACTACTTTTTGTAGAACAGCTACTATTGCGGATGAGATCTTCTTATACACCCTTCTCTATATGGTCATACAATCCCATTTTCGAAAGAAGCGATCTAGTTCTAGTCTAGATCTAGACAATAAATTATCCTGGAACCCACAATTAGAACGCATCTATAACAAAGCGTCAAAATCTCTCTGGACATGCCGTATCTGCGAAAAAGTGGAAAAATGATGCTCAACCTCTATACTCTTGTAGTGAGACCTGCAATAACATATGCAGCAATATATAAGCTAGAAAAAAATAAAAAAGGCTAGCAACGACATGCATGACGGGATGCATGCGGGCCACACCTACGTTTGCACTTAATGTAATTTTGGGTTTACCTCCAATCCACATATTCATAAGAATGGAAGCAGGACTGAGCTTACATCGTCTCTTCCACCTATCGCTCCTAAATAGCTTGGACAACCATAAAGAATTTAGTATGTGCTTGGATGTCAAAATCCCCACATATATGTCACTTCACACATAAATTCTTACTGCCATTTGTCGGCCCTGAACCCTTCTGCGGAGTAAATAAAAACTACTTAAAAAACACTGCCAAGAACATCCTACTAATGGATTCTAATGCAGTTTGGCAAACAACTCCTGGGCAAATCTGCACCGAACAATTCTTACCATAATATCCAATCAAAACCACAATCTTCCTTAACAACTTAGATAAGAAAACTCTCAAAATAGTGAACAGTGGAATCATAACTGGACACTGTTCTCTCAAAAAAAAAAAAAAAAAAAAAACACCTTCACAACATGAGACTGCCAACAGACCCCGTTTGCCGACTCTGCATCGAAAGTGAAGAAACATCTTTCCACATCCTCACAGAATTGTCAGCACTCTTGCGCCTGAGAAAGCGGACACTTGGTGATGATATCGTTTCCTTGGAAAAACTCAAAACCCTCCACCCACAAAATATTTTAAAGTTCTGGTCTCAATCTGGCGCAACAGAGCTGCCCTAGAGTCTCACACGGGTTGGCAAAATAGGCATAATCGATATACCGCAGTGCCTGAGCTGAATAAGCTCTTCCTAACAATAAATCTAAATCTAATATTGCGGGTGGCAATGGTACACTGGATGTAGTGCATGGTTGCTAACTTAGTTTCAACTGGATACAACCCGTGAGATTTTCGTTAGAAAAAATAAACAAAATCTCAATTCATTGTACCATACAAAATTCTTTGCTCTCTTTTTATTCCTCCCTCCCAAACGCTTGCACCGTATTAATTCATGTTTAGGGTATTAATAACCCGTTGTCGTTAAAGCTTAACATACTCCTTATGAATGGTACGTGCATCGAGGAGTCCGAAAAGCTATCAGTACTCGATATGTGTATCTGTGACAACCTTCGTTAGAATGATCATATACTTCAGATTGCCAAGAATGCTGCAAGATGCTTAGGCTTTCTTAATAGATGCAAGAAATTTTTCACCCCTTCTGATCTGGCTACAATTTACAAAGCGTTTATACGCCCTAAACTCGAATATAACTCCCATCTCTGGGCAGGTGCTTCTCAAACTTTTCTTCACCTGCTCGACAGAGTTCAGAAAAAGCGTTAAAATTGATAAGAGAAAGAAGCATTGTTGAAACATTTCCATCCTTATTTTACCGGTTCTTCTACAAAAAATGCTCATTCGAAGAAGCCAGCTGCCTTCCACCCCTTAAACATTCCCCCCGTAACACTCGTCTTGCTAGGAACGCTCATCAGTTTACACTTGAGCCCAATTTCGGACGTACCGTGAAGTATAGGGATTCTTTCCTTATCCGCGTACAACACGAATGTGGAATGAATTGCCTGGCACAATTTTTCCTTGCCATTTTGATCTTCAAACATTCAAGACCAATGTTCATCGACACCTCACCCCTTGAGCGCGTGTGCAGTATAAAAAAAAACCCCTTGAGTGCGAGTGCATTATAAAAATAAAACGTAAATTATAGAGTACTTTAACGGATCGCATTTATAATCGAATTAAAGTTGTACGTCAATCCTTTGAAACGAAAAATAAATATGTTACACATCCCCACGTCATATTTTCAAAGTTTGCAATTAACAGGAAGAAATATGAGCCTCGTGAAAAATTTTGAACATTTATTTGCATATAAAGGGCTGGAACTGAGAAGCTGTGAAGTGTTTTTCCAACACACAAGAATTTGTAGTAAAGTTTGAAAATTAAAAAAAAAAATATTACGTTCCACATTCTTTTCCACACCATATTTTGAATTTCAAACTGTGCGAATGACATTAATTTGTCGAAAACTTTGGTTTGTTTAAGGATAATAAGCTGTGGAAAGTCGAACAGTGTTTTCAAGGCTCAAATGTTTGTATCATGTTAGTACCAGTTGGCCAAAAAGTGTTTCAGTATTGAACTTCGTTATGAAATAAATTGTGTTTTTTTAGACGTGTGGTTTTTTAATCTGGCAATCCTTTTTTGGATTTGGTCTTTTTGACAACTGTCCCTTGATTTTATGCTCAGTTTGGTTTGCCATTTAGAATAGACTTACTCCTGAACAACGTGCAAATTTATTACCAAAATAACGATTCGGTTTGCGCGACGCATCGCCCGCTGCGTCCAATATTCGGTCGACATAATCGCCCAGGAATTTATACGAGCCAGCCGCGGCGGCCACTTACCAAATCATTTTTAAAATATAATGGCAAATCCTTATTTTTATAATAAAGCTAAAATTCTTGGCCATAACATTAAATTATATGCGCTTTATTTCTTCTTGAAAACAACAGGTCTAAAAAAACACCCTAAACTTAATACTGGGATTAACTTACTGTATTCCGTGGGAATCCATGGGTAAACTCTTGAACCAAATTTAAAAACGATTTACTCAAAACAAATTTTAGACGGTGGTTTAAGAGTTAACCCATTGATATCCACGGATTAAGCAAAGTTGATCCACGGATCAAGAATTTAAAAACGAGGTTCAGAGCTGAACCATTATTGTATAACTGGTACTTAACTTTTATAATGCAAACCCGAACCGAGGTAAAACGCTTTTAAATTTTAGTCCGAGGTTGAACTTTTGTTGAAGAACTTAGTAACAGTTGTACAATCGTGGTTCAGCACTGAACCTCGTTTTTAAATTCTTGATCCGTGGGTCACCGAAAACGGTGGGTTAACTCTTGAACCACTCTTGAACCACCGCCTTAACAAAAATCATGCAAACACGAACGGAGGTAAATCGTTTTTAAATTTTGATCCGAGGGTGAACCACGATTGTAAAACTGGTCTGCCATCTTTGATATGACTTATATGTTCCTGAAGTGTTTATTGAGAAATTTGTTAATAGTAGTTAGAAGAATAAAGATGCTATATAAAATGATTCCTCCTCTTATTCATATTATGTACTAACCGACGAATTAATTTTTTTTATAGAAATAAAACCACGTGGTGGCGGTCCTCAATCAATGAACGATGATGAATTCGAAGAGGAGCTCAAAAAAGCAAACGAAGAAATGCTTCGGGAGGTAAGTTTAATTTATTTTTATTTTTTTAATTTTTATTCAGTCAAATTTACTCTTGAAATTTATTTATAACATCGTTTTAGTTCGGATACCAATAAAAAAAAGTGTCATCTTTCTCATTTAGTATATGTTTTTAATAATGCTCTTGGTTTAACTGTTTTTATTTTATATTTTAATTTAATTTTATTCAATCAGACTAAGAGAAAAAATTGCATTTTGTTTTATATTAAAACCAACAAAATCAACCAACAACAGTTTGTTCGTTTTTAACTAATTTAATTTTTCGATAAGATTCATTTCTAAGGAATACAATCCCACAAATGTTCCCAATGAATCTTATCAAAGACTTGAATTTGCATGTATTTTAGTACTAAGTATTATTTAAAAAAAAAAAAAAATTAATTAAAATATTTAACAAGAACGCTAATGATTGCTAACATTGTTTTCTTTTTTTATTCATTGAATCCCGTTCATAACCTTCCTATAATTGCTTTCCCTACCCAAATGAAATATTCCATGCTCCCGTGCTTGAAACTGCTGTGTGTGCCTTTTATTTGTGTTTTATATGCTGTGATCCTGATGTAGAATCTAAACTCAGCGCTAACCCTGTTTGAATCCTTGTCACGAAAATTCCCCGACAAACCTGAAGTATTTCTTGGAAAAGCCAAAATCCTCGATGAGTTAGCAGACATCCATCGTAGTAATGCAAAACTTACTGAAGCACTTGATGCATACAAAAGATATTTGGCCTTTGGCGAAGATATTCTTGATGATCAAGAATTCAAAGAAGTCGCCCAACGGTGTGTGGATCGAATGCGGTTTATGGGTAACAGTAATATTTATAGTATTTCCTTGCCAATCGAAGCTAACATCATCATATCAACAGGTATAAATCTGCAAGCTGTAATGATCCATGAAATGCTGATCGAAAGGTTCCCCAAAGAAGCGTCATATCGAAATCAACTGGCAGTCACATACCTTATGGTCAATCGGTGAGTTGGGTTGTTACACTCTACTACCATGTCCGTCGATCTATCGGCTAATAACACAGTCTTTCAGATGCAAAGCATGTTCTGGAAGAAATCTTAGCTCGATGGCCAAATGATGGATTCGCAATGGTTCACTATGGATTTGCTCTTAAGAGTCTCAATCAAAATCTTGAGCTTGTCGTCGAATACCTGAGGCGTGGTATAGCGACCCATGATGAAGGCACTCAAAATGGCCGATTCTACTTTAATTTGGGAGATAGCCTCCAAAGATTGGGTCGAATAGACGAAGCTCGTGAGGTTTATAAGCGTGGAGCATCGTTGAAACTATTTCTTTCCGAATACCAAAGATCGCTTTACAATGTGGACTCGCTTAGAGCTCAACCTTTTTGGTCTAAAAAAGAGACTGGCTTTGAGAAATTTTTCAACCGAATTGAGGAAAATTGGCAAGTGATACGCGACGAAGGTCTTAGTGCTTTAAATGCCAAAGGAGTTTTTCAAAATGAAACTGAAAATCTGCGTGAATCAGGCGATTGGAAACAATTTGAACTCTTTGCAAGGGGTCAGAGGCTATCAAAAAACTGCTTAAAAACCCCTGTAACGTGTGGCATTATTGAAATGTTTCCTTCGGCTCGGTTTTGTAAACGCGGCCAGGTTAAATTCAGTGTCATGCATCCTGGAACGCATGTATGGCCACATTGCGGTCCAACAAATTGCCGACTTAGAGCTCATTTGGGACTTAAAGTACCACCTGGTACGCTGTTGAGAGTCGCTGAAGAAAAAAGGTAAATACATTCATAATTCAATTTTAATTTTTTTATAAAAAATCAAAACCATTATTTTTTAATTATCTTGGCAGAACCTGGCAAGAAGGCAAATTTCTAATATTTGATGACAGCTTTGAGCATGAAGTCTGGCATAATGGCTCCAAACCGCGCCTTGTTTTAATTGTTGATATCTGGCATCCAGATTTAACAGAGCAGCAACGCCAAAGCCTATCCCCTATTTAGGGATCCAAAGTTTTTTTTTAAGAATAAAGAAAGTATTTTGTATTTATCATCCTTCAAAGATTTTTAAGAGTTCCTACATTTATACTTTAAAAAAAAAATGTATGAGTTAGCTGTTATTGTTGAAAATATTGATAAATTTATTACTTGAACGTTATAAAAAATAAATTAATCCAATAAACAAAGAAACGTTTTGTATCTCAAAAATATAGAACAACACAAAAAAAAAAACAAGAATTCTAAAATATCGATCAACTGTGACTTAAATTAAAATTTTTACGAATGTAAGTTATATTTTATCGTATGAATTTACAAGAAAAATAAAATTTATTATATTTTTTTCTATAAAGACAATTTGAATGTTTTTTTAAACGCTTTCAGCCTGGACAGTCTAAAATAAACCTTTTTTTTTACATCGAACAAGGCCAACTTATTTTCAATCGGATCACAGGTCTTTGGTGGGGTGAATGATTGTCCTGTAAATACAATGTAAATACTGGACTTTGTCGACTTCATTTAGTGCAGCACTTCACGACGTTTTCAATACATACAGGGTTTTCCAATAAGAGGTTTTATTTTGATATTCAAAGAGAAATGGCATTTTCTGAGATAAATGATAGAATGTTTATTTTAATGTAAAGAGGAAAGTATGCCATTAATAAGTGGAAACAATTTCAGCCAAATGGCCGCCACGGCTACGCTTACACAACATTATCCTTTTCATGTAATTTCCCATCAAAACGCAAAGTTCCTGCTGTGTGCCCTCAATAGCTTCTTCTCCATCTTTGAGGTCTTGAATCGACGCTGGGCTTTTGGCGTAGACCAAAAAAAATTCAACACTGGTAATTTCACCACCGGTAATTTCACCCTTGAAAATTCACACCTGTAATTTCACCCTTGGTAATTTCACTCCAAGTAATTTCAACCCCGTTAATTTCACCCCTGTAATTTCAACCCTGGTAATTTCACCCCCGGTAAAATCAGTGCTATTTACCAAGAAGGATTAAATTCGTCAAATATAACAGTTTTCAATTTGCACAAACTTTTGAAAATGAAATGTTAAATGTTTTAAAATCATTTGTTATTGAGAAATCAGTATATAATACCAAACAAAAGTGGTTCAATGAGGATCTCAATAGACAAAAGTCCCTTAAAGTTCAAAGTCATTTAAAATTTTTATTAGCAAGGCAAGAATCCGATTGGGAAGTTTATAAAAAAATTAGAATTGAATATAAAAGAAATCTAATAACAACAGAGTGCGAATATATACAAAATAAAATAAGAGGAGCGAAAGATCAAAAGTCAATGTGGAAATTCATTAAATCTTTGGTGCTAGGAAATGAATCTTTCAAAATGTTATTGAGTTTGAAGGAACAAAAACGAAAGGTAACAAATTTATTGCTAACATATTTAATGAATATTTTGTAAATAGTGTTAAAGACATAAATGACAGTATACCAATCGAACCTTGGGTAAATAATATAGAAAGAGGTGAAAACTGTTTTAAGTTTAAACCTTTAAACTCAATAGAACTTTTAAAAAAATTGGACAAGTTACCTGATAAAAGTTATTTTAATTTAATGACTAAAGCAATGTTAAAAGATAGTTTTAGTTGGGTGGGTCCCGCTCTTTTGAAGATAATAAATTATTCATTAACGAGTGGAATTTTCACAAAAACTTGGAAAACTTCGGTAATAGTTCCCGTACCAAAAATTGAAAACTCTAATAAATGTGAAAACTTTAGGCCGGTGAATATGCTTCCCTTACATGAAAAAATATTGGAAAAAGTTGTTCAAACTCAACTTGAAAAATACATTGAAGAGAACAGCATCCTTATGGAAGAGCAATCGGGATTTAGACAGAAACATTCATGCGAATCTGCTCTTAACTTTGTTATAGCCGAGTGGAAAGAGAAGCTACACGCGAATAAAAAGATTGCAGCTGTTTTCTTGGATCTCAATCGAGCTTTCGAGTCAATAGACAGGAAGTTATTATTAAAAAAAATTTTGAATATGGAATACGAGGTGTTGAGTATGAATGGTTCAAATCATATCTGGAGGATCGCAAACAAGTGGTGAATTTTAAAGGTGAATGGTCTGAAGCTGTTGAGTCTGGTCTGGGAGTTCCTCAAGGTTCAATTCTGGGACCGCTTTTATTTTTATTATACATAAATGATGTTAAAAAAGTGATAAAATATAGTTGTATAAAATTTGTTGCTGATGATGGTCTGTTATATATTGATGAATATGAATTCGATGATTGTATAAGAAAACTTTATGAAGAAATAGAAAATATTAAAATGTACCTGAATATGAATAAACTTAAATTAAATGTTGATAAAACTAAAATTATGTTGTTACCTGAAAATAATGTGATAAACCAAATACAACTATTTGAATGTGTCTGTGTAAAGTAATATTAGACTGTAAACTTGATTTTAAAAAACACCTAGAATATGTGACTAAGAAAATCGGTTTCTTTCGTAGTATAAGAAAAAAACTCAATATTTCAATCGCAATTAAAATTTTTAATACAAAAATAAGACCCCACTTTGATTATTGTCCAACAATACTATTGTTGGGATCTTCAAGCTTGTTAGATGGATTACAGAAGTTACAAAACAGATCGATGCGTTCAATTTTAAAATGTAGCAGCTTTACACCCATTCGAATAATGTTAGAAATGCTTAAGTGGTTAAACGTAAAACAAACAATTGTTATGAGTACGCTTATCTTTATTTTTAAAATGAAAAACAACATGTTACCTAACTATCTGAGTAGAAGACTGACAATTAGAGGTAGTTTACAACCATATAATTTAAGAAATGTTAATAATTTAAATGTGCAATTATTTAAAAAATTCAAGATCACAAAATATGTTATTTTATAAAGGCATACAATATTATAATGCACTCCCAAATAATTTGAAAATAGATTTAAAAGAGATGTAATCATTTTTTGTAAGAATAATTATTAAATTTAAAAACTAAGTAATATCTTATAAGAAAAATGTTAATTTTTGTTTTAAATAGCAAAACCATGCTAAATAAATATTATCAAATCAAATCAAAACCTAATCTTTCACGTGACCACAAAGGAATGTCCGGAAACTTTTCCCGTAAAAGATCGATGGTTTCGTTGCTTGTGTGGCACGTAGCGCCGGCCGTCTTGTTGAAATTAAACGTTGTCCAGATCAATACCATCCAATCGATTCACCGTAGCTTTTGCTCCAGCTTCATTTTCGAAAAAGTAATGTCCAATGACCGCACTAAACAGTTACTCGTTGAAGACGGAGAAGCTTTTCAACAATAAATCTTAGGTTTTTCGAGCCCCAGATGCGACAATTTTGCTTGTTGACGTAGCCACCGAGTAGGAAATTGGCCTCATCAGGCAAGATGATTTTTCGATGAAATTCCGGATCATTTTCATACATTTCAAGGACCCAATCAGCAAAGACACGACATTGGTGATGATCGGCTGGCTTTAGTTCTTGTGTTAACTGAACTTTATAAGCCTTAAGAACGAAATCTTTGTGCAAAATACGGTGTAATGACGTTTGTGAAATGCCCAATTCCAAAGAACGAAGAGGAATGGGCAAACTGGGTTTTCTTCAACACTTTGGGCTACAGCAGCAATATTCTCAGTCGTTCTTGAGTGACGTGCACTTGTCCCAACAACTCAAATGGACACCAATTTCTGAATTGCGGTCCAACAAAGTGTCTCACGACGACCAAAAAATGTTTTAGTTTTACGAACCGTTTCTGCTAAATTTTCACCATTTTTATAGTGAATTTTAATTATTTCAATGCGTTGTTGAAGCAAATATCGTTCCATTTTTATTAATGGCGTAGTTTGTACTTGTCAAATGTTAAAAAAATACATTCAAAAGTGACAACTACCGAAATAGCGGGCTATTCAAAATAACACCTCTTATTGGAAAAGCCTTTATTTGAAATATTTTGTTACGTATACGCCAGAGTGACCAAGAGATTCGATTCGCGTTAGGTAGAGTAGGATTTGAAGGTTGAATGAGGAACATTAAGGCCTTTTAAATGAATCTTTCTGGTCATTTAAAGTTACATAATATGTTCAGGTTGGAATTTTGGCCAAACAAAGAGACTACTATGCAAAAGTTCGGTTTGAAGTTTCCAGTTTTATTTTTTTTTATCAAACGTATAAAATGGTTTCTAATACCAAATAGAAGTCATTCTTAAAAATAATCCTTACACAAAATGACAAAGATGATAATAAATAGTGACAAACGTGTAAAATACAAAAATGATTACATAAAAGTACATGAGTCTTGAAGATAAATCAAAAATATAAATTACAATCAATTAAGTATACTGTCCCAAAGTTTTACTTTTGACATATCGAAATAATTGTTAATCTGCACTGAAAATCCAGTTTTGGCGTTTTTGATCTCCTTGTAGGCACATATTTGGTTATCTGTAGGTTGCAATGCTTGTCTGTTACACTCTTCTATGCTTCCATCGCTTGTACCTTTGGGGCGTCTGTAAGGATTTAAAAAAACATAAAGCAAGAGCAAAATTTAAAGCTTTGATTTTAAAAAACCAACCCTGTCTTAGCGAATGAGACATAAGTGTCAACCATCTCCTTGACTACTTTTGCTTCGACTGAGTTCTTCTCAAAGTCCACACTGAACAGCAATGGCGATCGGAAGAGATATATAAGATCATCACAATGAACCACACCGTAGTTGTTAAAATTTCCTGTGTACAATGTTGAGTAGGAGAATGGACCGCGGTAATTGAATCTGTAGAGATATACTGGGTTCTTTTTAAGATCAGCCGTTGCAACATAGTGTTTGATGTTATTATAAAAAGGATGCACGAAAGCCCGGTCGGTGATGATCTTTAAGAAAAAGTAAGCCATTATTAAATCAATTTGCTTCCGATATTACAAAATATAAACTTACATCAACAAAACCTTGAGCAGTTTCGTTATTCAACTCGTGGACACCTTTGAAGTAATTATCAATAAGATCATTCATCTTTGAGCTGGCATCATAGGTAAAAGGAAATTCCATAAGCTTCTCCATAAAGTCATCGAAATGGATATTGAAGTCACTGCGTAACGCATCATTGGACAAAATGGACAGAGCTCTAACAGCACCCTCACGCGGTACCATACCGGTCATCCAAGGAACTTGAGTGTATCTTCCACTGACAATCAATTCGGCGGGATCGGCAGTCAAAAAGGCTTCTTCTGAAGGTTCTTCAATTACTGGGCGGAAAGTTGTCAAAGGATCTACATGCCAATACTTGAATCCATCTCCAGATTCTATTATCTTTGTAGCATCAACTTCCCGCAAGGCTTTTGTCAATTCATATGTATTTAGTGTAGTTGCATCTAGAATTCCAAGCAGCTCAGCTTGCTTGCGAGCTTGGTCAAGTGGTTTTGCGATTGGAGTAGCATATGGAGCGCCAGCATTCCCACTCATTACAATTGCTCTTTGAAAGAGTCCTACAAATTTTCGAATAAAGATGGATTTATTTGAAACTGAAGCTATATAATATATTCTTCCTACCTGAGGACAAATCACTTAATATATGCATATGCACTGATACCGCTCCAGCACTCTGACCAAATATAGTGACACTGTTGGGATCTCCACCAAAGGATGCAATGTAGTTTTGTACCCATTTGAGTGCTAAATTTTGATCTTTCAATCCAAAATTGCCGGGCATGTTGTCGTCACCAGTTGAAAGAAAACCTAAACAATTATTGAAACTTGATATAGAATATTTTTAGGGCATCATACAGTGGGTTTTTTGTAATTGGCGGTCTTGCCCTAAAAGTAACGGTTTTTTATTCTGTAAAACCGACTTTTTTTGAGTCAAGTTTAAGTCAAACCAAATTTTATTTAAATTTTCATTTAGAGCCACTGTTCAACCATTTAACTATGTTCAAAATAAATCTGTAGTTTGAATATTTAAGATGACCCTGTCTATACCATTGTATATATAAACTATAGTACTACCACTTGCGGAGCGCCATCTATCGACGACAAACTAAGCTCTAGAATACCATGGGAAGCAACAACAACAATTAAAATGGTGGAAATTGTTGTTGTTGCTTCCCATGGTATTCTAGAGCTTAGTTTTTCGTCGATAGATGGCGCACCTCAAGTGGGAATACTATAGTTTATATATACAATGCCCTATACCATTGCATATATAAACTATAGTATTCCCACGTGAGGTACGCCATCTATCGACGAAAAACTAAGCTCTAGAATACTATGGGAAGCAACAAAAACAATTTCCACCATTTTAATTGTTGTTGTTGTTTCCCATGGTATTCTAGAGCTTAGTTTTTCGTCGATAGATGGCGCACCTCAAGTGGTAGTACTATAGTTTATATATACAATGCCTATACCTATTTTTACTAAATTGAAAGGTCGCAAATATTCTTATTCTCAAACCCGAGCTTTCAAATTCTCCAAAATAAAAGTCTCCAATAATTATTGCAGTTTCTGCTTTTCACCATTTATAATCACTAAAGACTCAAACCATTACGTGTTACAATATTAGGTACACTAATGACCAACGCTTATTGCAGTCCGTTAAATTTATTTGAGTTTCATATCACAATATTATTTATATTTACACTTACCTAATGCACCCAAACGGTAAGCCAATGTTATAACAATCACCTCCTTTGTGTCCATAAAATATTCAGGTCCATGAATCAGTGGGCTTGCAGTCCCGGAAAAGAATCCACCACCGAATATGTAAACCATTACTGGAAGTTGTTTTTTGTCCTTTTTCTAATAAAGTCAATATAATTTTTTATACAAATTAATATTTTAAAAAAATAAGACTAAACCTACAATAGGACGATAAATGTTTAAATACAAGCAATCTTCCTCCCCGTTGACAAATGGTTGTGGCAACAAATAGTTCTTTTGTATGCAGTCAGGTCGTGCTTTGCTAGCATCCAGAACTCCGTCCCATGGTTTCACTGGCTTTGGATTCTTAAACAAAAATAACAAAATTAACACAGTTTAGAATCAAGCAGAAGCAACGTTTTTATAAAAACAAAAACTTACAGCAAATCTCAAATCACCAACTGGAGGCTGAGCAAATGGAACTCCCAAAAAAACTTCGAACTTATCACTTTGAAAGCCGGGCATGTAAGTGCCTTGAAGGCATCCCATATTTGGTACACAGACATTCGGTGCGGCATAGACGCTCGCAAGAGCTATCAGCGTAAATATAAAATAAAAATTAGCAAAAATCATTTTGCTAATAAGACCACCTAATAAAAAATGAAATTAGTATTACATTCATTTTGTAGATTAAAATAATAAAATATTAATGAGTACTTAAATTATAAACGCCAAAAGTTCATCATATTATTATAAATTATATTATTAAAAATATTTACATAATTTCTATCTGTTTACATCAGAAGCATTGGAAGTAAAAATTGACTTAATTTCTTAACTCAATGATCTGAAACCTTTATACAAGGTTGGCAAAAAGAAATCACCCTATTGGAAGATGCCTTCATTTTTGAATTTAAAACATGTTTGACATAAGGACAAATATTATTTCTATTACTTTTTTCATAAAACGCACAAAATGAAGAAATCAGTGTATATGTAGGTACATATTAGGTATTCTGTCCGCGTCGGACACCTATCTGCTCATTTTATACAGAACCTATAAGAGATCTTGCTGGATAAGACAATACTAAAAACTCCAAAGTGATATATTACTATAGTTTCTATATACAGTGATCTGCTTTACCATCTGTCAATTGGTGTTCCTTGAAGTTGTCAAACTCAGTTTAGTACAATATTTTCTGCACCTATCTAAATGTCAAAAGTGGCAGCTGATATATTTGAAATTATTTGAATTAAATATATATTTACATACATATATACAGATGTAGGTACATACATAGTTCTATATTGTCAAAGGTATTAAACTTTTATTATTCCTTTATTCCAAAATTATTAGAACGTGTAAAAAAACGATGTATATAAATATATGCATATTGAATTTACATTCTGTAACAATTCTCAACTTATCTCCGAATTTTACTCTCATTATTATTCGTTCTGGGTTAGCTGATAACTAGCATTGTATTTATAATCCCAAATGAATTGTAACAATCTCTAACAATATCTTACATGACAGTTCAATACATTAGTTTGACATAACAATCATCTGTAGAAAAAGAGCGCACCAATGGGGTTGTGCGAAATAAAGTGGAAGTTTTGCTGCTCTTTCCCGTACTAACATGTTCTGGCGGTTTTCACACAATATTGTGCTGTTCTGATCTGGTCATATCTAGTTTTTGTACGATTCTATAGAGAAGTATCCGAATATGTCAAAGAGAAATGTCAATCAATACTTTGAAGGAAAACAATTGAATTCTCTGTTGTTTCCTGTTGTTGTTTTCTGTTGTTTTCCCTCAAAGTAGGATTTCACATTTGACTTTGACTTTAAGTGCGAGAGGGAAAGAAGTACATTGCCGTTTGCTTAAAATCTCTATTGAATGAGCATATATCAATTGTCTTGTCTCATATTCAAATGTTTTAATGCCATCTTGGTCATCCAAGCTAAAAGCTATTAAATATACACCTTGAATAGAGCAGCGACCACTTACATGCAGTGTTATCGAAAGAAATGATTACATCTTAAAAATACTATACAAAATTTAGGATAGTCGTTTTGTTTAAATTATATTCGTTAAAGGTGCAGAGAGCTCAGTTTATGTGCATATATACTTTTATAACTACGATCTGTTTCCTTTTGTAAAACTGAAACCAAAAAAGTAAACAATAGGAAACCGTTTCTGTATGCTAATGTTCAAAATTTTCTCAATTACAAATGCATGCGAGATACAAGCTTTCTTCACAAGCTATTTACTCAAAATTTTCCTACTTACATTCTTAGAATTATTCAAAGCTTTCTAACAGATAGGTTTTTTTATGTCAAAATTTTGTCTGATTCATCTCCTCTTTTCCCCATAAAAGGGGGCGTTCCACAAGGCTCAATCTTATCGCCACTTTTATATAACTTGTATATTGCTGATTTTCCAAAAGATTTACTATGCGAAAATGCGTTCTTTGCTGATGATACAGCTTTATTCTTTAGTTCTAATGATTGTCAAAGTATATTAACGAATTTACAAAATGCTTTATTTAATATCGAAAAGTTTTTTCACAGGTGGAAAATTAAAATAAACCCAACTAAATCACAAGCAATATTCTTCTCAAGAAAGAAAAAAGCCTCAAATCTTCCTCAATGTAATCTTTTGATCTGCAACACTCCAATTGAATGGACAACAACAATAAAATACCTCGGCATAACTCTTGATAAGACGCTTACATTTTCAAATCATATAAGTACTTCTATCAAAAAAGTTAATATTTTAACAAAAATGCTTTATCCACTTTTAAATAAAAATTCTTATCTAAGCAAAGATATCAAGCTTCTCCTTTATAAAGTCGTCATACTTCCTACATTAGTATATGCTTCTCCTTCTTGGCATAATTGTGCTGAGTGTCACCTGAAAATACTTCAAATTTGTCAAAACAAAACTCTCAAAATGATAATGCATCTTCCTTGGCATTTTTCCACACTAGCGCACTTCATGACATCACTAAAATTCCAACATTCAAATCTAAAATTACAACACTTTCTAATCATACTAATTTAGTTTAAGTTATTATTCAGTTAGTTTTTAAGTTAGATTTTAAGATTATTTTGTTCATAGTTTAATTTTTTGCATCCATTGAGTTTTTTTGTCTAAATTTTTCTCATTATAATCTCCACTTTCATATGAACCTCCCTTTATTAAAATATCTTTAGTTGCTAAGAATCATTGTGTTCTAATCTCTATATGTTAAAAATCTTACTATGTAACACAATTTAAGAAGAAATAAAATTTGAATTTGAAATTACGATCTGTTTCCTTTTGTAAAACTGAAAACAAAAAAGTAAACAAAGGAAACCGTTTTTTTTTTTTATGCTAATGTTAAAAATTTTCTCAATTACAAATGCATGCGAGATACAAGCACGTTTTATACATAAATAATTTGTTAGAAAAGCACCATTAAAAAAAATTGCATACTTTTCGGAACCATATAGGACTTTGCAGTTTGAAGTGATATTACTTCTAAGTGGTAAAAGGTATGCGAAACTTTGTTTGTCAATTTTATGTAAAATTAACTAATCTATAAGTCTGTAGAACATTTTGTTTGTCTAAAGCTCCATTTTTTTACCTTTGAACATCTATAAATGAACTAGCGGTCACGGGATAGTTGGGGATGTTTCTCAGATTGTAAACCACTTCCGTACCAACCTGTATTTGGTATACAGTACCAATATTGAGCCTTGTACAAATTTTTCCCTTTCTTTGACAATTTTTTGTTTATTCTTACTGGGCTGTATCGTTGTTTGCATTTTTAGATCCCAGTTTTGTTTAGAATACTCTTCGTTTATAGCATACATACATAGTTTAATCAAAATCATAAGAGCCGTGTGCCAACAAATTATTAAAAATAGCTAAAACTGTGCGGCTCGGTTATATGGGCTCTTCCGTTTGAAAATGAATATAACGGAAAAATCTGTACTACCATCATTATTTAAAACTACAAACAAGTTAATGCCCGTGAATTTAAAAAAAGACGTTAAAATGTGGTCTTCGTTATGACCAAACCAAAAATGCAGTTAGGTCAAACATGTCCTTGGTTTGTTAAATAATGAATTTCAATCAGAGCCATTTCAAGCAAATAAGAAGGATCTTTTAAAAAACCAAAAATGTATCGACTTACTCTACCAAAAAATTATATAGTTCCATTTAATGGATACTTCTGAGCCACCCTACATCTTGAAAATCATTGAATTTTCTTCTTCAGCAGAACTAATTCAGATTTATCAAAAAAAAAAATTTTGGGCGACCCTAGTGCAACTCAAGGCTCATAATAAATTCAAAATATGGAAACAAAATAATTAGGTTAAAAAGTAAACAAAATAATCACTTAACTTCACAAATATGAATATGAATTTTGAAACCTTTGAACTCATCGCACAGCACCAACAGACGAAAATACTGCCGGAAAGGAACACAATTATTGCAGGACCAAAACTTTATCACTTGTATGCTTTTTTGCTTGAGCTACACACTTTCCTATTAACCTATACTTCTAATAGGTACTATCAAACTTCTAATCAACCTGGCACGTGCTGATTCTTTTGGAATTTTCCTCTGACTATTTTTTTTTTGTCAACAAATTTTTTTTTAAACAAGTTCAATGTTAACATTATTTTTAATAAGTGAACTAGGTTAGCAAATAATCTCAAAAACCCACCTGTCCAATTCAATAAAATAATGATATTAATTTTTATATCAGTCCAAACTGTCCAAATTTAGCACTTGCGCCTCCACCGGCCGGTCCTCAATAAATGTTGCTTATATTGGTTTTCAAGATTCCAATCACCGCCGCCACGCCGCACTTGGGGATCACTTGGTTATCACTTGATTAAATTATTATTCATACAGTTGTTGTACTTTGAAACATAACAAACAATTATTGGCAAAGAGCAAAGGGAAGGGGATTTTAATTGTGGAGGCGTGTGGCGCTGTCTTTACGTTATCTGGACAGATTTAAGGTGTTGATGTTGAAGGCGGAATGAAACGTTTAAATGGTTTGAAGGCGACTACGCAACTGATTTTGTCTTAATCTCGACTCGGGTTTTATATTCGAACATTTCATTTTAGCAGAATACTCTATACTACTACTGTACACTGTCTGTCTGATGGTTACTGAGTAGAGTCTGGGTTCTGGGAGCTATAGGGTTTTGATGTGGCTGTGATGGGCCTGAAGTTGTATACTTTTTTTTTTTGTCTTTGAGGCTTGTCTGGTGGAGTCTATCTCGTGGGTTTAAGAATTTGCATTAATATTGACTTTGACTATACGGCACACCGTTCGCTCGCCCATATATGTATAGGCTATAGGTACGTTATCAGTCGCACGTTTGATAAAACGCTCAACTCATATAGAGATTCAAAGATTTGTGCTTTGGATAGTTTGTTTCTTCTTTATGGAACCAATTAGCATAACGAAGGCCTATTTCTCGGAAACTCAATAATCCCATATATTTCTTACAACTTCCTTGAATGCACAATTATCTAGATAATTTAATAAATTATTCATTTTGGTAAAATAGAACTTTGATTAATGTATTAATTCTGTATTTAATCTATTTGAATTTATTGCGATGTGATATGATAAGGTATCATTTAAAGATCAACGTAGTAAATTGTTGGAATTTTATTCAATATTTTTATTATCAAGTATTTAGAAGAGTTTGTTTTGTATGACGTTTTAATTAAAAGGTATGTTTGCTTACCTACTGCTCATATGTATCTACACAATGTAACATTTAGTTAAATAAAATACAATGTTGCAAATTATACTTACATTTATGTAAAACTTATGCCAATTAAGTACACCTATGCAAACAATTTAAAATTATCATCAATTCTATTTACTTTACTTGAATTTTTTATAAAAATTAAAAAAGCTTAGAAAGAAAATAAAAGATGTATAAAAAGAAACATAGAGCTAACAGTTGAGCTTACAATTTTTCTCGTACAGCCTTTTTACTTGGTTATCACCACTCAAGAAGCACAAATACAAATATAACTCAAATGTCACCCATAGAATATTCATTGAAGACGTCGAAGGTCAGCAACGAAGTTTAGTGAGTATAGTATTTAATACGAGGAATCAGTAAAAATAAAAATCGGACTACGCACACCACTTTGACATTGGCAAAACTTGTGAAACTGATGCCTGCGCATACTTTACAATGTGTTAAAATTGAACCGAAGCCATTTTTCTTGTTACATTGGTTTTCAGAATGAGTGGTTCCCCGAGTGAAACCAATGGAAAGTGCTATCAGAATCCACTCAATAAGTACCTACAAATACCAAAAAATCACTCAAATGTCAGCCACAGATTATTCATTGGAGAGTGTCTATTCGCACAAAGAATTGCACAAAGTTGACATAGTGTCGACACATATGACATGTTTTTGAATCCAATTCTGATGATAAAAGGCGTCGGACCCCAGCAATAAAGTTGAGTGAGTGAGAATACCAGTTTGAAACTGACAAGACATGTGAAACTGGTGCGTGCGAATAGACATTGCGTCAAAATTATTTAGAACTCCATCCTAGTATTCAGTACCGCTACATACAGAAGACTTAACCGTGCGAAGAAAACCGTAAAAACGTTTTCATAAGGACCGAAATTAGCTCATTTCGAAATTATACCGTTAAAAGAACTAAGCAGCGGTGGAATCGGCTAAGGTGATTTGTGATAAGTGATAGTCACAATCAACAAATTTCGTCTGGATAAGGTGATTGTCACATGTGACGACGAAATTTGTTGATTGTGACTATCACTTATCACAAATCACCTTAGCCAATTCCACCCCAGATAACTTTCAAAACAAAAAATTTAGTTTTTGCATTAGCTTTGTACGTTGAGCACTGAAGTTGCCCTCGGGGTTGAAAGAAACTTAAATAAAATGCATTTATTTAATAAAAGTGAAGATAAACCAACAACTTTTTGAAAATTGAAAACTCCGCTTCTCTTGACAGCTCTTAGGGTTGTTAAATGCACAGAACACCACTGCGAGTTGAAAAAGTCACTTAATTATAAGAAACTGGTGATATTTTCTGTAAGCGTTCCCACCAATCATTTTTAAAATTATATTCATCGAACAAGAAAACAACCTTTTTAAATTAGCGAAAAAGATAGGAGAGTTTAAAGTCTACAAAATGCAATACCAACCAACTGGCAAAAGTTCATCATCTCCTTATTCCGAAATATTTAACAACTTGTGATTGAGAAGAATTCGCTTCTAATCTTGAAAACGTGCCAAAAACTAAGTTAAAATTGTCTATTTCACCTTTTTGTTCAACACCCCCTCCCCCTCCCCCCTTCCCCTAAATACCTGATTTTGATAATTCAAAAACAAATGGCAACGAATTCTAAAAATATATTGACTAGTCTTATATTTTATATTAAACGTGTGCTTGTAGAAAAATATACATTAGTTAAAAATAAATGGTACTGATGGCGGCTGGTGGTGTATATTGATGACCCCTGTTTTCTGGCGCTTTAGTTTTGTGTGTTCTCTAAGGCTTCATAGATAGGAAACATTGTTATTTAATTATAGGCAACATTGTATTTTAATAAAGGGGTTTTCAATAAGGCCAGCTAAATGTTGAAATAGAATATATCAGGCAGTGTGAGAGGTATTAACAAAATCAACACTGGTACAAGGCTAATACCTTTTTTATAGATCCGGCGACTTCAGGAAATCCCACCAAAAAAGTCCAGTGGGGTTAAACCGCATGACCTTTGTGAGATAACTTTGCCCCCAAATCAACACCAAATGCGCGCGTTTACTTTTTGAGGATGAAAATTCTCTAAGTTAAATTCTGCAAGAGGCCGATTTCTTGTCCACGTTACGAAGAATCAACTGCTTGGGGCTCTGCTGTACACTTTCACTGCCCGCGGCGATCTTTTCGGCTGATCTTCCGTTCTTGTGACATAAGGCATTTTTCTTATACGATTCTGTTAAACAATATTTTTAGGACTTTGGAAATAAATCCATGCTCAATAGGGTCGATAATTGAACCACAAATAAAAGATATTAGCTTTGTTTTTGAGCATTAGCTAGGGTCGAGCCAGGTTCTCTTGACAACCTCAAGATTTGTCGTTTGATTGTGAATTTGTTATAACTTGCAACCCGCAACATCATTTTGTTTTATTTGTTTGATTTTGATTTAATTTTATACATTTTTTAAGTCTCTTTCGAAGAGATGAAAGGAAAGATCAAATACAGAAGAAATACACAAGAAATGCTTGACAGTAAGACAGTCACTTTTAGAACTTATTCGTTACCTCAACTTGCCCCAGCAAAATACGTAGATGCAAGATCGACTTCATTGTGACTTAAGGGCTACCGTAGGGTATCAAAAAAAAGGAACACGATTTGTGGCGACCCAATGTACTAACAAATCTAGTTTTAATACCTAATAGGCAAAGTTCATATACATTATATCACATTTAAACATTGAGATTTTGGGGTTAGTCGTGTCCAAATTTTAAATTCGTTGCGATGTGGATGGTATGTGGAACGCTACTGGACTATGACAGTTCGTAGCAATCATTTTGCAGTTCACGGCCAACAGTTTATTTTAACTACTTTATTGTATTCTGCCCAACATAGCTTGACATTATAAGACCGATTGGAGATGATTATAAATAGGGCAGCGAGAATCCCAAGACTGCCTTCAGAAGAACTTTAAAATCCTTCTCCATTTCTATTTCTTTATAAATATATTTTAAATTAAGTTTTTAACATATCAGTAGTTATAGCAAGTACTAATATGATATAATTCACTAGCGCCAATGTTTGTAAAAATAAAATTCACGAAAGTTTGCATTTGCAACTTAATTTCCGTTGCCATCATTATCTTCGTTTGTAGAAAAATATTATCTTTCAGAGTAAAAAACACTCTTATTTCAATCCCATAAAAAAAGTTGGTAACCAACCAACTCTTTTTAAATTTTCACGAAATTTTCAAACTTAACTTAGTTTCTTGAGAAACTATAGTTTACAGTAAATGAATAATTGAAATTATTGATTCAAAATAGCTTTTTATGGCATTTAATCCAACAAAAATTGAACTTATTCAAATAATCCAAATTGTTAAAATAAAGTAAGCCTATTTTATTGACAAGCAGTGTATGCTTGAATTTAACATTGTAACGTGCATTTTTTTCATCAATCGGAGATCTAGAAGTTGAATTTAAATGCATCACAAAGAGACAAAAATATGTTTCGTCTTAAAACATCCAAAATAAAAATCCCTGGTTATTCTGATGAAATACGTGACGTCCTAAATAATAATGTATTGTTATTTATAAACAAAGTACAAAAACAAATACATTTTGAGTGCAATCCTTTGTTAACAAGATTTTTGTTTGCCAATCGACAAATAAATAAATTATTATCTTTATAAGGCAACAGGTAATTTTCCTATAAATTGGTGCGCATCAAATTGTCCTTTTATTGACTCACGCACCCCATCAAAACATAAATAAAACATCGAGTTAAAGATGAGACCTTTCTTATAATGTTCCTTATCTTGGTTAATATTGCATTTTCTCACCTTATCCATGAATTTGTTGTTTAATTTTCAGTTAGAAAAAAAGCTAATAAAATGAAACATAGACAAAAACAAAAATTCCTGTAGGTAAAAAGTACCTAAGTATACTTCCTTCGATAAGAATTCTAAACCGTATTCAAAGATGATTAATAATTTACTATTTATAAAGGGAAAAAAAATATATTTGTCACATTTTAAAGAAAGATAATTTTATTTGACAAATAGAAATGTCATCTCCTAACCAAACATCAACAAAAATGATGAAATCAGAATTATTGACAAACATTTATCAATTTTCCTTTATGTTGGACCATTCGTTTCCTTGGGTGAATTATTTGCGATTTATAGGTGTCTTAAAGTCACGTAATTTGTTCATAGCCATTTTCAATTTGTACTTCGTTTGAAATATACAATGAAACTACGATGATTGCACTTGAAGTGAATTGATATCCATGTTAAGACTAGTACAAAATTTGTGTTGATATGAAAATTTCATAGAACAATTTTCACACTTTTGCTAGTACCTCAGTAAAATGTCACACTTTTGTTCGCCCTTTAATGGTGATTTTTATTGGTAATCCTAGATTTAATGTCAGATGTTTGATTTTTAAACGAGATTAATTTTTTTTGTAATTGTGTGTGTGTCAAAATGACTATTATATGTTATATTATATGTCACAAAAGAATTGAATAATTCTCGCAATGCTAAAAAAGTCTGCTGTTCGAAAAATGTCAAAAAGTATTGTGGTATGTGTTAAATCTCGAAAGGAAATGAGATTTATAGCGAGTTTCATTCACGAAAAGAATTGCTCTTTCTGTCAAAAGAATTAACCTTTTTCACTTTTGAGAGTTTCATTCATTCAAAAAGTGCAATTCTAGATCGATTCTCAACACGAAAGAATGCATCTCTCATGGGTTGGGACTTGGGAGAATCGATCTGAATACTTTTCTGTCAAACGTCAGATGAGAAATAATTTGTTATTTTTTGTTGTTTGTTGTGAAATTGTGCCAGTCTGTGATAAATGAAACAAAAATAATCAAATAATTTACGAATAACTTAATATGTACTTTAATTATCCAATTAATTATCAATTATCTAATGATTACTTTTTCCAATGACAAAAGACAAAAATCAAATGACAAAAAGTATAATTCAAATTGCCATGGATACCCAAAACAAGTTTCATTCAAAAGGGCAATTCTCGATTTTGAGAACAATTCTTCCAAATTTGAATGAAACTCGCTATTAAAAACTGACGTTCTTAAACGTCAGTTGGACATTTGTTTTTCTCCTTGTGATGTTATTTGCAAAACAATATTTTTCAAAATTGAAAATTTGTTAAAAAAAAGTGAAAGGCATTCCGTCAAAGATTTTGTGGGAGATAATGTTGCATGTCATTCGAAGTGGCTGATCATTTCGATTATAATAATACAAACCAGCACACACAACATAATAACAAAATCAATCAAACAGGAAAAATCGGGAAATCTAGAGCAAAACTGAAATTGTCGTGGAAAACACCATAAATAAAGGATTTTGGTTTGTGGGACGCAATTAATTTTGATTTGACTGAAATTCCTGAACGTGTATCTTCGTTATTCATTTATCTTAAACTGATGTGCGTAGACAATTATGTAAGAAAAAATGTCTTCATTAAACAAATTCACTCTTCATTTTCCATCATTTTCTTCCATTTAAAATGATGGTTGATGGAACATGAAGGTTGCAAGGGAATATTAAGATAAACAAATATTTTATCTCCTTGATCCGCAAAATTTAATATCCCACCCGAGATTTTTTTATAGTTTTTTTTTTTTATATAGATAAATTATTGACAATGGCCTTTTCTTTGTATGTACTATCTGGTATTCTATTTTTCGGTGCTATCTGTACTACTTTTTATAAAAGAAATAAATTTCAAGACATGATGGGTCACCTACTTGTGCATACATTTGGGTCACACAAAAGAATTGGAGCTTAAATCGAATCAAAAACATGAGATGTAAATTAAGAACTCATTTAAATTACAATTCAGAAGAAAAAGTCCACAAAAAATTTAGGAGATCGATCAGGAAAGCGAAATCTGCATTTGCTGTCAGCACTTTATAAATTTGGAGCTATGTAGTAATAGCTATCGTATTTTGGTGTTTTTTGTTTTACGGTAACAAGGAATACTCTTACTATGTGCTCGACAAATTCTCTTCTTAAGGGGTATTACCAGTTGTCCCAGATCATAAATATGATACTCTTCACAAAACTGTTAACATCTATGAAATTATAGGAGTGGTCCGCTTCAACTGGACTTGGATATCCTTGCCAAAGTACAAAGAAGTATTTAAAAAAACTGAAATTGCATTTGTGTATTTGACAGCTCACCAAATGCCATTTACTGCCATTTTATTCTTTGAACTTGTTTCAGTGTTTCCAAACGTTAAAATTAGTTTGATTTAAAACAAAATTTGACAATTTCATAAGGTTTGTCTCATACCAATATCAGCTACCGACTAACCTCCTTGCTCTGTTGTGTGAGCAATAGGTTCCACAGTCACTTCTCTTCTCGAAGGGACGAAATTCATGTAGGCAGAAACATAATCCTTGAATTCCAATTTGGCTTCAAGAACATTCATTTGGCTAAAAAACAAAGACGTGATATCTGCCTTAAAAATGAAAGTGACAACATTATAGTGCCTACCGGAAATTGAAAATGCACTTCTTCGTAAGAATCTCAACTATAAGGTTTTTTTTTTTTTGTTCACGTTTACTTGCGGATAACTCATCAACAAGAAGGATCAACGCTGGAGGTTTACATAGATCGAAACTGTGATCATTATTATTTAAAGTTTGCACCTCTGCCAAAACAATTAACACGCAGCGAACGAAGTCAAAACTGTTCCGTGATGAGTCTATTACAGTAATAGCGGCACGAAGAGTACAGGATCACATCACAATTCTTTGGGGATACTACCTGAAGTGGTGAAGTGAACCAAAAGTGCTTTCATGGAACTTAGGTAATTGTTTCCGCACACCTGTCTTCTGTCACATCAAACATTTATGCAAAATAGCTTTTTAAGGCCTTTAGTCCAGCAAAAATGTTGCGTTTCATCCAGGAATCTCAAAAGTGAGACGAGAGGACGTAGCAACGCCATTGTATTTATATTTTATAGTATTCCCAAGAAGCGGAACGTTTTGTGCGGCATCTATGGACGACGTTCACAAGCTTTGATTGGAGAGTTATTTGGTTTATGTCTAAACTCCATGGGAAGCAAAAACAACAATATATGTAAAGTAGATAATACAACTAGCGCCGCCATTGACGATGTTCAGAACTAAAATAAAATGTTCCATGAAATTACTATAAAAATGTAAATACAATGGCAACGCGTGCTGGGTACCGCTATTTTTATATATAACAAAACGTAAGTAAGCTCAAGGCCTAGTCTCCTATCGAGTCTCCTGATTTGATTACAATTCCAAAATTGAAAAGTGTAAACGAACTGCATAAATGCTGCACGCGCGTGTGACCTCATTCTTGCAATGGTTATCATCTCAAGAACTCAATTAGTGCATTCGATTCTGTATGGGCATGACATTGAACCACAAATGAACGAAAGACGACCAAAGCAGTCCTGCTGCTCTGATTGTGAATAATTATTGTATCTTTTGCAAATATGTTTCGATTGTTGCTTTTTTGTCAATCTGGCAGTGGATTTGTGTGCAAAGCAAAGATGACAGTGCTTGGTATCAGTGAAAGTATAATTCAAGATGTTTTGACAAGACTTTGCACAGCTTGTGGCAAAATGCCAATTAGAGGATGTTAATATACAAAACTAGGTCAGTCAATTTAGCACGTGTGGGATGATGATGCGCAAAAATGCATAATGTGTTGTCTGGAAGATAATGATGGAAACTTTTTTACATGATTGAAGTGATGGATGATAACAACATGGTGATATTGAAATCCCCAGCTGCGTTCGAGCGGAAGCATTTAATTGAAAAGATGAACTAAGTTGAACCGTGCGAAATTGATTATATATTTGTTTCGTACGCAATAGCGTATATATGTATGTACATTCAAGTGATACCCTTCTAAAGATTCTTATCATTTTATAAATGAAAAATATTACTAGTTTTTCTTACTAAATGCTGAAAATACAAGTTTTTTTTTCTCTACAAGCCTAGCATGCTGATAGCTCGTACCGATAAGAATACGCAAAATACGTACTATTGATTGTTCGAATAGAACACGAGAGTTCTATAAAACTATACGATAAGTCTAGTAAAGTTTGTATTTGACATACACATACATAGTCTTCAATTTTTAAATTTTTGTTAAGAGGTCGACATCCCAATTGTCATATTGAAATAAGTAATTGGATAAGGATTAGAGGTCCAATTTATATAAGCTACCTTTTAAACTTTGCAATTTGTATTTAACGGCTTTCAGACAGATATTGATAAAAAAGCTACTGTTTACAAAGATCCGTTAAGTAAAAAATTACTTGTCTTAGACTTTTATATCTTTGAGCTTTGACACATAGCAGGTGTAGGTACTAATGCCATAATGTGGATACCATTCTAGCTTTGTTTGTTGAGCCCTAAAGTCGCCCTGGGGTCGCCATAACTCGTTTTTTGAAATACCTCAACTCGCCCTCAAGAGAAAATTCTCTGTTTTTTTAAACCTGGGGCGAGTTGAAGTAACGAATCAGCTGTTGAAGTGACTTTTGCTGTCAAATGTTTGTTGTGAATATTTCTTCTACATGTGATTTTTCATATATTTTTTTCGAATTATTATAATTTTGATCATACAAATTTAACATTTTCCAAACGATTATTTTATTATTTGCAGAATTGCGTTATAGCCTATTCACACCAAACCATAAACGAGCATTTACTCGTTTTCCGCAAAACGACTACCCAAAACGACTCGTTTTCCCATACATTTTCCATACCCAACTCGTTTTGCAAAACGACTCGTTTTCCGCAAAACGACTTGAAAACGAGTTGCAATTTGAAGATGAACTACACGAACGGATGTTTTTGTGATGTTATTGTGAATAGGCACTCAAAAAAGAGAACAGCTGATGGCTTGCTGTCAAAATAAATTCATTTCTGCAATTTGTTTGATACATTACATTCTTGTTCTCGCGCGCCAGCGGTAAGTAATATTCTTTCTTACAAATATTTTGTATACCTACCACTGTTTTTTTTTATTATAATTAGGTAGGTACATAGAAGACGAGGAGTTAAACAGGACTTAATTTATCTAAACCAGAAATCTATATGATATTTACCAGGAGGAGCTCATCAAGTTGCACGTGCGTATCGTTTATTTATCAGAACAAAGTTCTCAAAGTCATTCGAAGAATTTGGTGTAGAATTGCGTTTAACTGTTTGGGAAACTGAGCAAGGACAAGGAGAACAACAAGACAACTACTACAGCTGCATCTGGCGAAGAGTATTGCTAATTAGCAGATTATGTGAACCGCATGAATATGCCACCCAGCACCTCAAAGAAAATAAAAACATACGGCTGGTATCTGTGACCAAGGAAGGGTTGGATTCGCCTAGACAGGTGACAAAAAGAAGATCGAAGAAAACAGGTCAAAGTTCAAAAATGATTTTATATAAATAAAAATAAATAGGCATAGCTTCATTTATGTCTTTTTCTTGTCGGTGTCTTGATTGATATCTTCATCCTCGCAACATCTTTATAACTGGGCTCTTTAATCCCAATTTCTTTCTTCTTCACTTGACTTCCTAGTAGGGCTCTATCTCGACTATCAACTTCATAGGATAGCCAATGAATTGAGGGGATGCTTGTTAACAATTTCCTTCTTCTTGCACTCCTCCAAATATTAGGCCTGGTTCTTCTTGATGTACAATACTGTCTTTGTACCATGTACCAAGGGCTCAGAATTGTCCTGATGAAGGAGCCACCAGCAGCAGATTCCCGCACGTATTGGTCATCATCCTTGTACTTAGGTGACAGTAACTTTTTGGCGACCAAGTAGTCAGAACAGAAAATAACACCAAACTGTACAATCAAACATCAGCACCGGCAATGCTTCCATAAGTTAATTTATGCTGCTTTATCAGTTTTAATTGGTCGCAAATCAAAAATTAAATTGCTTTGTGTTCGTTTCAGTAACTTCTTAAATAATAGGAATTACTTTCACTTGAAATTGAAAATTAAAATGTCAAACAAAAACGAGTAAATGTTCAGTGTGAACGGTCTACTCGTTTTGGTAAACGAATAGCCAAAACGAGTGCGGTGTGAATAGGCTATTAGCCTATTCACACCAAACCAAAAACAAGCATTTACTCGTTTTCCGCAAAACGACTACCCAAAACGACTCGTTTTCCCATACATTTTTCATACCCACTCGTTTTGCAAAACGAATCGTTTTTGCTAAAACGACTGGAAAACGAGTTGTAATTTCAAAATGAACTAAACGAACGGATCTATTTGTGACGTTATTGTGAATAAACACTAAAAAAAAGGACAGCTGATGGCTTGCTGTCAAAACAAATTCAATATTTCTACGATTTGAAGAAATTTTTGGCTGGTAGCGGAAATATTTTTTTTTTAAATATTTGTATCACTGTTTTTTTTTTATAATTAGGTAACAACAAATGGAAGGACCACTTGTTTGTGAAGCACTACTCTGTGGAGGGTCATCTGGAACTTCGTGCCCTGCTCTTTATACCACTTCAGGTACCTTTCGATCTCTTTGAAAAACAGAGGATGCATATCATCAAGTTATGAGTGCATTTTGTTTTTATCATGGACAATGTCGTATTCCAGAATATCTGATTGATTCCAAAGATGTCCCGTTGAAGATTGAACGTCTCTCGTGAAATGCTTCATAACAGAACAAAGTTGGCAGATTGTACGTATTAACCGCATAAACATGCCACCTAGCGCCTCAAGGAATACAAATACCAGCCATTTGAGACCGAGGAAGGATAGGAATAACCTAAAGGCGTGTGGGAGAAGAAAAAGCAAAGTTTGAAAATCATTTTATATGTAGGAATAAATAAACAACTGTATATAAACAGTCTTTTTCTTATCGGCGTCCTTGTTGGTGTCATCGTCCTCGCCGACATCTTCAATTTTAGACTCGTCGTCCATTTCTTTCTTCGTCACTTCACCTTTCTATTCTGGCTCTTTCTCGACGAGCAATACTTCATTGGGTAGCCAATGAACTGATAGTGCTTGTTAACGATTTCCTTGTTCTTGCTCTCCTCCAAATATTAGGCCTTGTCCTCCTTGAAATGCAAAACAATCTTTCTACCACGTACCAAATGCTCAGATTTAACTTTAATTTAATTGCATGTTTTTTGGTTTTTTTTTTTCAAATTTTTCAATTTCAAACAATTGAAATGTCAAACAAAAACGAGTAAATGTTCGGTGTGAACGCTCTACTCGTTTTGGTAAACGAATAGCCAAAACGAGTGCGGTGTGAATAGGCTATAAACAGAATTATGAAAAACAGAATTTTGAAAAGCAGAATTTTGTAAACCAGAATTATGAAAATCAGAATTTTTATGCACCCAAAATTTCGACCCCAAGCCAATACTATATCACTAACCGCAACCTGAATCTAAAACATACAAATTTCCAAAAACTTTTTTTTATTAAAGCTCAATGTGTTCCTTACTTTTTAGAATAACTTCAAGTTTAAATTTTTCAAGTTTTTAGGAAAAAGCCAGATCAGAAAAGGTAGCCGAAAACGCATTTGCAATTGATATAAACCAGAGACCTTTTAAAAGTCCTTAATCGTAAAATTAATCATAATACCCCGCCTGGAACTGAATTTAGCTATTGAAAATAAAATGCAGGTTATTCCTTTATTTGCGGCATGATCCACTAATGCGAAATCCTGCTAAACACCCTTTGAGTATCGGCACGATTGAATGAAAATTTAAACAAAAAACCTTGTCATTTTAACAAAATGTTACTATTCAAATGTTATGTTATACCCCAAAAGAAAGTTTACATTGTTGTATTAACATTTTGCTTTAGACAAGGATGCGCAACAATTACTTGGACTCCTTGACATTGATGTGATAGGAAGAGCAAAGCGACCACTATACCGGTTACCATAAATTTATTAAATATTAGAGTTTTTTTAATTAAATTAATTAAAAAGTACGCATACGCCCGAGTGTACTGTAACGAAGTTACACATTTTGTCCCTCCGCCCGATCGCCACGACGACTTTCTACAATACCCTACGCATGGAATCCCCATCACGAGACGCAATACCCACCACTGCACTCTACTGAGGCAATTCCGACACCTTCTCCACCCCTCCACCACGCTAGGCTAATATGGACTGCCATCCACTTCCGAGTACCTAAGCCAGAAGAGCAGCCAAATACATTCATCATGCAAAAAGAATTACACATTCACAAGTATTTTTCACCTTTGATGTTATAATTCACATTTTCTTCTTTCAGAAATACTCCATTAGTATAAGTACAATTTGTATGGTAAATCAGACTCGACGTCCCTGCCATTGGAAGAAGATTCTATTTCAAATAGAGTACCGGGAATATAGATCTGAAGGTATGCTGCAGAAACCTCACCGATTTTTGTAGTAAAGAAGTTAGGCCATCCGTTTATTGTCGTGGGGTTGCTGCATTTGGTAAGCTTCACCACAGACAAAATTTTTAGGGATAGGGACCGTTTATTGCCATGGAGCGCTTTCTTTTAGGAATCTCTACAGACCACCGTTTATTGTCGTGAGATTGCTGCATCTGTAAGCTTGACTGACCCACAGACCACCGTTTATTGTCGTGGAGGAAACTCTGCAGACCAAATTGTTAAAATATAATATGCAATGCATTGCATTGTTAATTTAAAGCATTAAGAATAATAAATTATTATTTTAAGTTTATTGCTTAGTATATGAAAAAATCTGCAAAGAAAAATTCCGACAAATAAAAAATATTATTGTTTCGGAGTTCGACACTCTTCAACCCTGAGCTTTCGCTTTCTTTTGGGAACAACCCTGGACATCCATGAGCTAGCTAACCTCAGCCTAAGTTCAAAAAAGCATCACAGTACTATACTGTTTTATTGTTGTTTTTGGGTTGAAAGATGGACAATTGCAGCGGCCAGTAGACTTCACAAAATAAAAAATGTTATTCAATTCAAAAAGGTACACAAAATGATTCATTTTAATGGATGATGACACTACGCATAGTTTTACTTATTCTTTGAAATTTCGAGATCGGATACAAAAACTCGAACAAAAATTCCTTAAACTACACTAAACATTTATATTTTGTTCTTCTAACATGTTCTTTTGTGAGCCAGTTATCGGATTCTATTAATGTTTACTTATTTTTAAACTGCTGTTTAAATATTTGACTATGTTCCAGATTTTTGCCTATTCAAAAAATTTCCGACCAACTTTTTAAATATTTTCGACAATCAGTTATAAATAATCTATCTCATTTGTTAGTTGCCTATATTATGTGGTCTATTAAAATTTTTGTGACATTAGTTTTTATACTGACGTCCAAAGAGTTAGAGCTATTTTATGGACCTCCGGAGAAAGCGTTCATTGAAGAACGACCGTTTCAAGCAGCGATATTAAAAAACTTTAACTATCACTGTGCGGCTGCAATTATTTCGGAAAGATGTGTCCTGACAGCATGTTCTTGTGTATTGGATTCAGCACAACCCAATTTAACAACAAAAGATAATGATTTGTATACAATTGTGACGTCAGAGATGTTCATAGATTCGGACAAGATGTATACAGAGGACGTTTCAAATGTTTTTTACAAAAAAGGTTGCAATACGAGCAACAATGAAAACGATGTGGCTATTATTTGCTCCGATGGGTATTTATATGGAATTCCTGTGACAATAGCTAAAGGAAGAGCAAGGAAGGATGTTAGATCAGTTGTGTCAGGATGGGGCCTATCGATAGGAGAGGAGAATGACGTTCATACTGAGCTACGCAAGGCCAATATGAGGGTTATTAGCTTGGACGAGTGCCATAGGCGATATGCTGGAACAGGACGCTCTATTCCGGATAGTGCAATTTGTGCCGAAGCCTCCAATGATATTCGTGGTTTCTGCGGAGGAGATGTTGGCGGTCCACTTACTTATGGCAATACTATTATTGGTGTTGCTGTGACTAGTTTTGGATGTGAACCTTCTAAATATCCTGGAATATTCACGAATGTATCAATGTTTTCAAATTTCATTGAAAATGTAATATCGAACTACGAGGGTGAAGCTGTAGATGATAATAATTATGACGATGATTTTTTATGAATACACACTATGATATCTTTTAAGAAAAATAAAGTTTAACGTTTTTTAACTATAAGGCAAGTTATGTATTCGTAAAAAAATAAAATGCACGACTGGGTCGCACGTACTTGCTCTGTGGGTGCAATAGTACGATGAAAACAAACTTTTCGATCAATAAGAACAACTCATTTTTGAAAAATTTGGTAAAACCTAAAAAAAGTTGACTGAAACTGGAAAAACCGATAAACGGGAGCTAACGTTAAGAAACCTTTAATATTTAAAATTAAGATGTCATCTTTTGAGTGTTCTAAATGATACAAATGTCCACTTATTTCCAAATTAATAATAGGGTAGACTGGGTACGGTTGAAACAATTTCGCTTATATCGTCCATAACTTTGATTTTTGTAATCCGAGCGACGAAGAAGGTATGTTCAATGAAAAAAGAAGGTTTCATCTACAAATAGGGAGTGTCTTTTAAGTCCTCACTGCATTAGTTTTTGTGGAACATGGAATTTAAAAAAACATCTTTTTTGTTTCAACCGTACCCATACCAGGGGCGGTTGAAACAGCGATTGGGGACGGTTGAAACACTTCAAAATAATAAACATTTACTAGTGTTAAGTTATTACTTAATTTTTATTTAATAATTATTCATGTAGGTAAAGAAAAATTAAAAAAAAAAAAAAATAGTACGTATTTTAAAACAAAACGAAAACAAATAAATAATCCACGTTTTTACAAGAAAAAAAACTTAAAGAAAATAATTTTAAAATAGACTTCAAACATAAACTCTTACAAAAAATAATAAATTAATCGCAATATTCCGAATCGCAATTCTGGCACACATATGGGTTTCCACCTTCTGTGCACTCTTTGTGAGCCCAAAGCTTACAGGCAGTGCACTGTATCCACTTTTCTCCAGATCTGCTTTGTTTCAACCGTACCCAGAAAAAATGTTTCAACCGTACCCAACCCCACTTTAGTTACAAAAATGTATATAATTATGATCTCATTAACAACACGTTGAAACAAGTCACTACAATGCGTTCTACACTCTTCGTTTCAAATACACACACATACACAATACTCTAACATGAATTTAAAACCATTTATAGGAAAAAAAAACCGCACAAAAATACTTACTTTGGGTTACCTATATAAAAAAAGTGCTCTTAAAAACTACGGCAACGTGCCACGTGCTAAGCAAGACTGACGATTATTCGAATGTGTTTTTGCTTCGTTTGCTTTCGGGAAACATTCTCGTACCGTGTACTGTTCCTGGAATATTTGCGTTGTTTCAACCGTCCTTTGTTTCAACCGTACCCAGTCTCCCCTACTGTTAAAAGCAATTTTCGCTATTATCATGTATAGCCAAAAACTAAAAATGCAGTTTTGTTTGAAGTCTTCTATGTATGTTACATACAAAGTTTCATAAAAATCGGGGAAGCCTTTTTTGAGTAAATTAGAAAAATTGAAAAAATTGGCCAAAATCTAGTGGCTCTTTGTATAGGAGCCACCATTTAAAAAAAAAAAAAATGAAAAAAAAATCATTGCCATCTGATAGGAAGCTGTAAGGAACTATACCAAACAAAGATTGAGTGAATTCGATGCAACCGTTGACAACTTATGGCCATTTGAAAAAAAGCCGTTAAGAGCAGATCTCCGTTATTTGCATTTTTAGCCAAAAACTGAAAACGCAGTTCTCTTAAAAACACTAAAAGAATATAACACACAAAGTTTAATCAAAATCGTTAGAGCCATTTTCGAGAAAATTAGAAAAAACCAAAAAAAGTTGGCATAAACTCAACGGTTTGTTGTATGGGAGCTACCATCTAGAAAGGCTTCACTGAAATATGTATAAAGCCATCCAATAGAACACCATAAAGAACAATGCCGAACGAAGTTTGAGTCAATTCAATCAAGCCAACGCGAACTTATGGCCATTTGAAAAAAAGCCGTTAAAACCTGATTTTCGTTAGGACTATTTGAGCCAAAACGAAAAACGCAGTTTTGTTAGAAGTGCTTAAAGTAAGCTAAATTTTGAGTTTAATCGAAATCGTTAGAGCCGTTTTCGAGAAAATCTAAATTGAAAAAAACCGTTACTTGACAGGTACCAGTTTGAGCCGGGCTAAAACGAAATAAAAAAAATCTCGACAACCGTTTTTCTTCAAACTACTATATATCAAGTTTGAAGAAAATCCGTCAAGCGGTTTAGGCTGTAGCATGACGTGAAAAAGCGCACATCCGCACAGACGCACAGACGCACAGACGCACAGACGCACAGACAGACCGACGGACGGTATGGCGAAAACCACTTTTTTGGGCTTCTCTATCATCGTAATGTCATGTTTGATTAAAACCTCGATTTTTTTTTTCTGCACGAAACCAATACTTGCCCTATAGAGCAAGTAAAAATCTAACAATCAAATATGACATTACGATGATAGAGAAGTCGAAAAAAGTGGGTCCGACAATTATGTCTGTCTTTGGAATTAGCATTCTAGCTTTAAGACTGACGGTACCTGCCATATACGATTTTTAGTGAAAAATTAAATTTTTTTCAAAAACGGCTCCTACGATTTTAATAAAACTTTCTGAATAGTGTTTCTGTGCAAATTTTATGTTTTAGTTGCAATAGATTTTTCAGGAAAAGTCTTATAAGGGTCCTCCATAGGACTGGTTCTTTGAAATCCGATTTTCTCGTAAGCCAATTGACGAATTTCGATGAAATTTTTAATGTAGAAGCCCTTTAATAAACGAAATAATTTAAGTTCTTAAATTTTTTCAAAAAAAGTTTTTTTGAGTATTTTAAAAACTGTTTAATCTATTTTTTTTTAGTATTATTTTTCTGATAAAACTACAAAGTTCTAAAAGTTGGCATACTCAAACAAAAATTTGGAATATATTTTCGAAAAGTTTTACAAAAAAAAAAACTGGTCGAACGATTTTGAAAAAAAAAATCATAAAATTCTTAACAGTAAATAAAATCAGATGGTTTACTTCATTTTTCCCAAAAAACGTTTTAACTAGTGATTTTTAAGTGACCAATAAAATTTCATATCATTTTTCCCTGCTTTTTTTCCAAAATCTCAAACCATAAGAACACTGTCACACATTAGAGCAAGATCGTCCGACTCAGTCGTGCACTCTATTTTTCTACACTTTGTAATGATGGTTGCTCCCACTTTCATATAGAACAAAGCCTGTAAAATATGATCAATGATTGAGCTTCGGAACGTGCTTTACCTGTCGACTGAGTATAAAACAGAACCAGGACTGTAGTTTAGTTTGTTTCTCAGGAATTATTGAAACAATCAAGAATTCTTTTCAAAACTAAAAATCGATCACCTGAAAACTAAAACTTTAATCCCTTCAAACATGTCAAAAACCCATGAAAAGTCAACCCCGCCGTTTGTTCTTAAGATTTTGCATCCTTTTTTATCAAGGCCGTATATCAGAAAACTGATTTACAGCATTGATCGAAAAGCCCCTCAATTTTTTCTAGCGATTCAGAAAGAATGGTGCTTGGGTTTCAGACGTCTGATAAGATGTACCCTTGCGTGAACAAATCTTGTGAAAATATGTAGTTTTTAAAATTTAAAAACAAAAAAGTTTAATCCTTTATGTCTTTTCTTGAAGAGTTTTTGAAAATCCCAAAGCAAATGTTCGTGATGCCACTATTGAAGACGTGCAAATCATTAAAACGCGTGTCAAATGCCTTGCAGCAAAATTTTTTGGCCCTCAAAATATGGAACTTGAGTTTAGAAGATCAGCCTACTCGCTAGTTGTTGGACGAGAATCTGGACAAATTTCCGCCTATGCCAACTTTTCAAACGCTCCTAATTTAGGTGCACTTCCAAAAGAATGCTGGCTGAACTGGATACATTTTCATTTTGGGTAAAATATTTCAAATATTTTTGGTCAAAAAAAGGTCTCAATTAAGAAATTTATTATAGATTAACTGAGGTTACTTATGGTAACGCGCTTTTTCTTACATTCTTAGTAGTTGATGATCCTTACAACAATGATGTTCTGCATGATATCTTTGAAGAACTGTTTCTTCGAGAACCAAAAATTAAGTTTATTTGTACAGTGACACCACCGATCGATTGTGAGTACATTTTTTTCAAGTTGTATGGTTGCCAACTAGTTTTAATCATTAATTTTCCAACATTATCTGAAAATTCTCAAAATTTCAGCGATTTATAAAAAAATTCTTTCAATTCATGGCAAACAAATATTTCCAATAGACAGATCTATAAACAACCAACTGAGTCAATCAATTTTCGTTTGTGAAAAATATGACATCATCCCAAGAATGCGTTTACGCCGTGCATTGTAAGATTCGTTTTCCTTTGGTTCGGAAATATGTTTGCAGACAAATACGCACACTTATATTTAATTTCAAACCTTTCAGAATCGAAGACAATGACGATCTAGTTGAAATAATTGATGAAAAATTGAAAGCTATTCGACTAGAGCTGGGACACTATTATATTGCTGAACAAGTAATGCGTAACGATCCAAGTGAAACAATCATCGTTGCAGAGGTATTTCAACTTCTTCTTGGAGCATGTCATTCGCAATCGCTTACAACTAACTGTACACATTGTTTGCCACACTTACAATAGTTTGTCGTTTTTGAAAACCCAATTATCTGAGCTGTCATATTTTGTAGTTCAGTTTTTGTCAGTTTTTGAGTCTAAAGCAGCGTTCACACGCAGACAAGACTATGGGACAATACTCAATTGTCTTGTCCGAGCTTCTTGAACGGGGTTGGACAAGACAATGCCAGCCAGTCGATATATCGATATTGTCCTCAGAGATAGCTCGGTAGGCTAGCTCGGAAGACAATATAATGACAATTGTCTTGTCCTGGAAATAGTTGTTCACATGGAACAATCATTGTCTTGTCTCATTGTCTTGGCCTCTGCATTGTCCCATGTGAACTCCGCTTAACAATTTTTTTAGTTATGACGTTTTTTAACTTTCAAGCACTGAATTCTTCCTCTCAACCTAGTGTCAACGATAAGACATTAAGTGGCTGCTGTTGCTCATGCAAATATAAATAGAGTTCTTCTTTCTTTAAGACCTGAATTTTGTTTTAACCAAATTATAAATTTTGAAGCTGCGTACTATTTATAATGTGTCTGACATCGTTAACGTTAACTGTCATATTAACAAGACTCTGAACACCGAATGTCATTTTGAAAAAAAATACCGTCACCAAATTCAACTGTTTGTCGTGACATTTTTGTATTTTTTAGCTATTGCTTCAGTTCTGTTTCATTTAAGATTTACGATCTCAGACTGCTTAAAGCTGAATTCACATGAGAGAAATTGTCGAAATTGTAAAAACACAATCATTATCTTTTTTATATTTGAAGATTTTAAATACTACTATTGGAATGATCTGGGTAAATGCAAACATCCATTGTAAAGCGCTAGCTGATAGTTTTGAAATTTCTGCTTATGGAAACTTTTTAAAACCTCATCAACAAAACTCGAATGTCAAGAAATCAAGAAACGTCATGTACTTACATCTATATATCTTAAGTTAGTAGTAGATTATCCTTCATATACAAATTTATTTTTCAAGAGATCTCATTCGCAAGCGATCCGAGGATTTCTTCGACAAAACACAACTTGATGGCAGAAGGACAAAACAGAAAATACTTTCTGATGAACCTTTGAGGTAAGTACCTAGACCAACTAAGAGTAAGTATGTACGAGTATATTGTAAGTTCTTCCTCCGTGATTTCCTTGATATCCATCCCGAATATAAACTGTGTTCAATTTGTTGTTTGAGAATTTCATCACTCCATTTTGTTTGTGTCTTAAAATTGGATTTTGGAGTTCACTGCTTAAATTAAAAAAAAAAAGATGGTGGCGTGCAAATTGGCTCTTAAACTGAACACTGTCAATTGCTTTGTTCGTTGAGCCCTGTAGTCACCCTGGGGTCGCTCAATTTTTTTTTTTTTGAAAAACCCCAACTCGCTCTAACGAGAAAACTCTCTGTTTTCTTAAACCCAGCGTCGCCTTGAAGTCAGTCTTGGTATATTGCTGGGGCGAGTTGATACAACAAATCAGCTGTTGAAGTGACGTTTGCTGTCAAGCATTTCTTGTGTATTTTTCTTCCGTATTTAATTTTGCACGTCATATTTTCGAAAGAAACTGATGAAAAAAATGCAAATGAATTCATTTATTTTTAATAAAAGTAAATCAAAATCAAACAGATAAAGCAAAATGGAAAGATTTGTTGTTGTGAGTTATGACAAATACACAATCAGCAGCCCTAATATGATTTGTAAGAAGCGAAACGAATCAAAACCTTTTTTTGACAGCTCTTAGGGTTGTCAAGAAAACCTGTGTCGTCCCTGGTAAAGTCAAAAGAACAGAACTAACTATTTTTTATATATTTTTTGAAAATCCGATTTCACCATATAAGACTGAAAACCGTTACTCTGACATAAACAAGAATATAGACCTTTAAACTCATGTCCTTTCGAAGAGGCACGTTATAAAAAAAGATTAATAAAAAGAGAGAGTTTCCGCCGAACTCATTGATTCTAGTTTTGAATTTTTTTCCATGAGACCTTTGATTTTTAACAAAAGCTTACACTTTTTTTTAATTAAATGCATCGCATAGTCTTAACAACTTGTATGTCCAAACGAGCTCAAGTGATTCAAATGATGCTTCTGATGAAAATGAAGACACATTTCCAAAAGACCTTTTTAAAAAATGGCAACAAATCACTAAAAGTACGTTAAAGGTCCTTAATATTAATTCTCCTTTAAAATGCCTTCAACTTTAAACCATAGCTCTAAGATCCGCTCACACTTATACCGAAGAAATACAAAAAGAAGTCGCAATACCCAAAACAACCGAAGATACAAATGCATTTGCTATTCAGTTATTTGGCCTAAGCAGTTCCATAGATGCTCGAAGAGTTTTTGACTTGGTTGCAGCATCCTTTTGTTCATATCCTGACAAAGACTACTGCATCATTTCACTTTCATCCGCTGAGGCTTCTTCAGATTCTCTAAGTGGACCCATTTTGAGATACTTTTCGGTATTGCATATGAAACTGAATTATAGTTCAAATTAATTAACCCTTCTTCCGCAGCGTGTGATTCCTCGTGTTGGATGCAAAATCTCCGATTGCTTGTATGTTGCCCACAGAAATTCATTTCTTGTTGAAATTGAGCTCTCAGAATTGACCAATCAAGATGTTGCTGATGTAGAAAATATTCTTTGTCATTCTGCATTCCGAGAACAAGGGATTTATAATGTGGCTGACATAATTCAGACCATTGTCGACTACTTAACTAATCCTTGTTCGGAGTTTAACTTGCTAACAATCCGATGTGGGAGTGTGATAATTGGTTTTGTCCTTTTAAGGTTTTTTCTTAGATTAATCTCAAGAAATTGGCACCTGCTTCAGTTTTTTTTTGCAGACAAAATTCCACAATGTGTGAGTTTCAGACAAACTATGTGCTTTACGATGACGATGATCTGCTCCCGGAATGGGAATCAGGAGAATTGAAGTATATACACCTGCATCCAGCTTTTGCATGGGAATGGGTACATGTTGTTCGTGAGATCTTTCGACTGACAGGATACATTTCAGTGTTTTATAAACTTAAAAGAGAGGTAAATATTATGAATGGGAAGTCCTAATGTTTTCAACCAAATATAAGAATTTTATAGTTTAACGTTTTTGTACTCAATTTCAGTCTAAACAACCAGTTTTGAATAGCATCCTGTTAAATATGTTTCCTATTTTTCCACGAAAACGGGTTTATGGAACTTATATTGATCCATACGCTCTTTACTACCTTAACATTAAAATGTGCCACTTGGTCAGGTTCCAAATTGAAAATAAAATAGTTATTGTAGGATTCAACGAAACATGTAAAGGATTCCTCAGGACATTGCTTTTTTCGTTAGTTCCTAAATTTTTAGTTTTTTTTTCAATCTAGTTTTAAATAATTTTCTAGGCCAAAATCCAAACGTATACAATGCCTTAACATAACTGTTGTCACAGATTGTCCTGGTTTCATTGAGGCCGAACATGATACCAAATATTTTGAGAAGCAACATTCTATGTTTTTTCAGGCGAAGAACCAATTCACAGCTGAGTATTTGAGGAAATTGGAGTTCAGAACATGGGTCCGTTTCATAGAAGGAGAATTGAAGGGAATCAATGGGTGTGTGGTTGTATCGTATTTCTAAAAATTCTCATTCTTATTTAAATATTTAAGTTCTGCCAAGAGGATAGTGTTGGAAAATAACAAAGTTTTACGCTATGACCGTCTCTTCTTGATGTGCAGCTCGAGGTATAGTGCACCGAAATCACTTAAAGTTGTGCCTTCAAACTATCTGGAAGTCAACTGCCGCTTGGACAAGATAATGCTTTATCACAAAGTTCAGCTGTTACGAGAGGAATACACGGATTTTAGTCTTCCAATTCTAATTTATGGCACTGTTGTTATGGCGCATTCATGTGTCAGTGCTTTACTTGAGATGGATATCAAACCCTCACAGATTTGCCTGGTAGTACCAGCAGACCAAAAAATAGATTTTCCCGAAACATTCGATGATGAACATGTTACGAATTGGCTTTACACAATGGAGTCCGGAGCTGGAGTGAGAATTTACAAGAACTTGAAGTTCATCGATTGGAATCTTTACAGACATGTAGAAGCTATTGAAAGCGTTGTGTTTGAGACAGATTCTGAGAACATATCTCTCAAATGCTTGGCTTTCATTAGTTTCCATGGAAAGGCGTTCTCAGAACGCTTACAACAGAGTACGTTTTATTTTATTTGTATTATTTCTCTGTCATTTATCATCTGGCATCCGCCATATGGGTATTCAACAAGTACTTAGCCTCAGTTGTCAGTTTTACCATCATACAATACATTTTTTTAGAAGCCTACTGTCAAAGTTTCAGTCAATTGCCTTCATTTCTTTTGTTTTGATAGCCTTTGGAAGCGAGCGTGTCGGCCAGCAATATGGATCGGTGACTTTTTTCCTTCGACTGCGACCATCAAGAATTGGTTCAACAAGTTTGCTCGTGGCCGCACGTCGTTTTTTGTTGAGTCACGCCCAGTAGGTGCCCCGAAAACGGCTTCTACAAAGGAAAAAGTCAAAAAATCAACGATCTCGTCTTGGCACACCGCTGATTGAAGGTTCAAGAGACTACTCAGACTCTAGGCATTGTAGAAGGAACGGTGTATTATATTCTTCACGAAGAACTGGGCATGAGAAATTTGTCGGCGCGATGGGTGTCGCCTTTGCTCACACCAAACAACAAGAGCAACCGTGAGACCACATTGGCGACATGTTTGGCGCTGTTTCAGAGCAATCAAGTGGACTTCGTGCGTCTTTTTGTACCATTGACGAAACGTGGATTCATTGGTACACACAAGAGACCAAGGAACAATCGAAACAGTGGAATTCACTGGCGAACGAGCTCCGAAAAAGGCAGAGACTATTCCATCGGCCGGAAAGGTGATGGCCACCGTTTTTTGGGATTCACAAGGTGTGATCCACATCGATTACCTCGAGAAGGGTAAAACAATTACGGAGCCCTACTATGTCTACTTATTGGGCCGATTCAACGCCGAACTGATGAAAAAATTGCCCCGTTTGGTGAAGAAAAAAGTGCTGTTCCACCACGACAATGTGCCGGCTCACACCTCTGCCGTCGCCATGGTCAAATTGCTGCCCCATCTACCGTACTCTCCAGATTTGGTCTTCTGTGATTTTTTTTGTTTCCAAACCTGAAAAAGTCACTCGCCGGGAAGAGATTTTTGGTCGAATGAGTAGGTCATCTCCGCCACGGAGGCTTATTTTGCAGACCTCTTGAAAAACATATTTTTTGGACGGGTTGAAAAAGTTGTAGCATCGCTGGGCCAATTTTCGTTTTTCTTTTGTAGGCTTAAGTATTTAGTGAATGGCCCTCGTAGGTCATCTGGCATCCGTCATTATTTTATCTGCCATCCGTCATATATCCTCTTTCATCTCACATCTTTCCTCTGTCACCTGTCATCTGTTCTTGTCATCTGTCATATGTTATCTGTCATCTGGCAAAGCATCTACAGAAACTACAATGTGCTTATATCCGAAAATATTAAAAAAGATATAGACAAGCCCAAATCCAGTAGTCTAGTACAGAAATATTCTTTAGCATTAAGTTTTGATCACGTATCTTTAAAGTTCAAAATTTCATATTGGCATTTCAATTCGTTAAGCTCTCACCTGTGGCCCCAACTATTTATAATATTTATTTTGTATTCTTATCTTCAAGCTTTGAAATCTGAAGTCAAAATCCTCAACAACAGAATTATTATTGATGAACATTCCAAAACAAATATCCCATTTGTCTATGCATGCGGCAGAATAACACAATACGAAGAGGCATTACTTGCGAATAAACGCCAACAAAGATATCTGAATCAAATTGAGGTTGGAAACCAAGTAAGGTTCTAAAGTACACCACCATTATGTGTCTTATGTATAAACTCTGTCTTATGTATATTGAAGCTTGCAATGAATTTCATCGAAGAAAGACTCTCCGGCTTAGAATCAAACATGTTAAAGGAAATTTTTGTAAAACCAATTTTTCGACAATCTCAACTCATAGATGGCTGGTTGTATGGGGGTCTGAGATCACCTGGTCGATATATTTCAAGGCAAATGAGAAAGGGTCTAAAATCTGTTGATAATGATTTAATCACGCACAATCCAAATGGCGAATACTGTCGTTTAAGTCTTGACCAAAGTGGCTTTGTGTCTGAAATTATTTGTTTGACTAAGAAAGTGAGTGTCATGAGGGCATTTTTGAGCTTCAACTATTATCAAAACTTTGTTTTCGCAGTATCAGAACCTAGAAATACTTTACAGAATTTATGGTCTGCATGAATCGTACTTTAATAATCTCAAAACCAAGTGTGAATGCGGAGAAATTAAAAATTTGTTGGACTTTTTTCATCAAGAAACGTTTGCAGCAATATTGCACGATCAGTTTGCATCGCTGAGGCAAACAATTCGAAAAAAGAATCTGGAAGGCTTAAGAGAATTGTACTTTGATCGAGAAAATGAGGTATGTACGATAAGGTTTGTTTGACAGTTTCTGTGTACGGGCCGCCTGATAAATGCCAAAATCTTCAAAGCTTCGTTTCACGTCGAACACCTCAAACCATCATCACATTCTAAAAACTATTTTTCAAATGCGAACAAAATGAAATAGTCAATGTCTTATTTTCCTGATTTATCAAAAATTAACATCTGAATTCATTGAACCAAAAAACAATTCAAACTCATCTGTAATAACATTACTCTTAATTTTCCATTATAAAATAGACACATTTTCAAATAATGACAGCTCAGATTTCTTATACTACACCGAAAAAAAAATACCGGACTCAATCCGAACACAGTGGAAAAATAGCTTTGTTCGTGTTCTTTTTGTGCCAAAAAATTAAAACTGCCAAAATTTCTCAAATGATAGAAAATCTCTCCCATGTACCGACAAAAATACCGATAAAAACAATGTCCCAATTTCGAAATCAAACACACCTTTTATATACCTAAAGTTATTTTCACTAAGGACGGGTAGATGTTGAAATGGAATATTAAAATAATATTAATTCTTTTTAAAATTTCTTTTCATCGAATATGACATTGATTGCCTGCATCGGCTTTTTACGGTAGCACGGATCCGAGTGGTTTAATTTTCAAAAACTTTCGGATAGATCCACCTAAAATTGAGAGATGGGGTTCGTGTCGATTGATGGTTATGGCCTTTTTGTAGATATATTGTCACCTGTAATACCATGGGCGGCAATGCAAAAAGCCTTTGTAATATGATTTTCAAATCCAGCACATTTATTATTTAGAATTGATACTGCCATTTTGTTATTTCATTTTTGATGAAATAAATGATGCTGTGTGTTGTGACAATACACAATTGCTAGTCCTAGCATTTTTTTTTTTTTTTTGAGAACCGAAAAGCCAAGGTTTTCGTGACAAACTTAAACTTGGTTCAACATTAATAGCAAGTTTCATTCAAGAAAAGATTTGCTCTTACTTTTAAAAGATTTGATCTTTTTCAGTTTTAAAGATTTGATGGGTCGGGAGATTTTATCTGAACACACATCGTTCTGTCAAACGAGAAATATAATTTGTTATTTTTTTGGCGTTTGTTGTTAAATTGTGCCAGTCTATGCAAAATAAAGCAAATAATGAACGAAAAACTTAATAATTTGAAATACTGAAAAAAGGCAAAAACCAAATGAATAATCAAATTGCCATGGATACACAGGCGTGAAAGGTATGCTGGTTTTGCGTGTGACGTCACAAAAATTTAATTTTGTTCGGTGGGGTAAAATAAATAAATTTATTAATTTGACAGTTTTTAATATGTTTTTGATTTTCATATACAATTTACATTATCTTATATTTGTAAACTAAAAACGTATTCATAAAAAAATAAAATAACAATAGAAGATGATGGTGACGTTAGAAGACGTCAAAATTATTTTTGCGTGTTATTAGCTTTGTTTGTTGAGCCCTGAAGTCACCCTGGGGTCGCCCTGGGGTCACCACAGCGCGTTTTTTGAATTACCTCAACTCGCCCTCAATACAAAATTCTCTGTTTTTTGAAACCTGGGGTCGCCCTGAAGTCACCCTGAAGTCGATTAGCTGGGGCGAGTTGAGGTAACGAATCAGCTGTTGAAGTGACTTTTGCTGTCAAGCATTTCTTGTGTATTTTTCTTCTGTATTTGATTTTTCATGTCTTTTTTTCGATAAAACTAAATGAAATGCAAGTGAATGCATTTATTTTGATGAAAGTAAATACAAATCGAACAAATAAAGCAAAATGGAAACTTTTGATTTTGTGCGTTGTGAAAAATATACAATCAGCAGCCGTCATGCGTTTTTTGAGAACCGAAAAACCCAGGTTTTTTTGACAACTCTTGGAGTTGTCAAGAAAACCCAGGGCGACCCTGGGTAAAGTTCAACAAACAAAGCTATTCTCGATTTTGAGAGCAAATTCTCCAAATTTGAATGAAACTCGCAATACATGACATTTCTATAATTTGACATAATATGTACCTATATTATAGCAGAATTGTTCGGACCAAAATTGAATTTTTATACTACGTTTTCATTAGGGCCGAAATAGGGTAATTTGGAAATTTCCTCAATTCATCCAAATAAAAAAATTTTGAAATTAGGTTTTGTATTATTTTGCCCTAATGAAAACGTGAAATGGTTTTTCGGAATTCATTTTTATTTCAGATCGATAAGGCGGAAGTCCAAACCATTCTCAAAAGCAAGAAGATGGACGAGGAAATGCAAAATGATTTGATGGAATTTATAAAGAAACATTGGAAGTCACTTCATCCTCATTACGCATTACCTAATGACTTTTTACAATAATCAAGTCATGTTTAGACACATTGACAATAATTTGAACAACAAAATTATAACATTTTTATTGTTCAAATATAAATTGCTTTAAAAATTTGTTTGTTTGGTGTTTCCATCCATAACGGACTTGATAATTTGGTAATGTCTATTGTTGGTTAAAGGTTTCTAATTATGAAATTAAAGTACGGTGTGCTAATTAAAGGTCATACTTTCTGTAGCCAGATTATTTTGTGGTACATTTTCAATTTCAGAAACGTTAAATAGTGCCTTTTGTGTGTCAAACAACTTTGTTATTCAGATTTTGTAAGCAACTAGGTAAAGATAAATACACAAATACAATTTAGAAAAATAATTATTGTTGAATTGTTAAACATGAAGACCCCAAAAACTAGAAATTGGGACTCAATTTGAAATAAGCTCTATAGCTTGGGTTTCTCAAAAGTTGTGTATTTTTGAAAAACATGCTCGCTCTGACGAGCAGACTCTGTTTTTTGTTTATTAAGGTTTAATAGTTAAGTTAAGGACAAGACTAAATTTTTAAACTGTCAAAGTTTTTAAACAATTGTTGCGGTCTCCCATATTTCTTTCCTTGTTTTCATTTTTTTTATTTAATAGAATAAAATAATAAACAAACGGAACCGGAAATGTCGAAATATTCAGTCATTGCATTGATTCCTTGTCCTCGTTTATTTAAATGTCAAAAATGAATCCTCAAAAATTTTCTGAATTTTTTTGTGGAACTTTTTTTGTATCCAAAATATTTGTTGAGATAGGTTCCAACTTTTGGTTGTACAGCAAATAGCATGAAGACAAGAACACACTGAAAAAGTTCAAATCGATGTTTGTGCAGAGCATGACAGCGATTCACAATTTGAGTTTACCGAAGATTCGCTAAGGAATTATATTAAATACAGGTTGGTGTTATTGAATGAAAAGTATTGCCGGCCATTTGTTGCCAATTATTGACGGTTCTAAAGATTGTGAAATTTGTCTTCAGTTTGACCATACTGTGTGTGACCTTAAATATATTGGGGCCACGTTGGAAGAACTTGATGTGGGTTTCCACTTGATTTAGGAGTTTCGAAAAATGCTGCGTATATTTCTGTTACGTATGCAAGGAACAGAATCAATTTGTTGAAGAAAAAACTGTGCTGGTCTGTTTTGTGAAGAAGAAAATTTACACAGAGGAATATACAAAATAAAAATAGTTTATACAGAAAACAAAACACGTCTAGGTCTCCTTCTCTAACTACGGTTCTGTCTTTTACCGCTAGATCGACTTTGTCTCCATCTAGAGCTTTGTACTTTATCAGTCAGAGCTATTTGTGTTTTTAAAGACTGTTGTTTAAGATTGTAAAAAATACTATACATTTGTAATTATTAGAAAAAAATTATTATACATTTCCTCACAGACTTCGCAGTTTTCTTGAATTTTTGCATGGATGGACTTACTTCGAAATTGAATCGGTTGCTCCTTGATAAAGTGCTCCTCATTTTAATATAAAGTAACGGTAGGCGTACACGGACTGTCTGCACCACCTTAAGTAAGTAAGTATGAGTAAATATGCCGTTTTATCCAACCTTGGTATGCCATCTTACACACCCCGTTGGGCAAGATGGTTTTTTGTGGACTTCTATTCAAAAATTTATATTGATGGAACACCTGATACAAGGGACCTTAACTTTGAGCATCTGATAAATAAAATGACAGCGTAACTTTTCTTATCATTACCCAAGCGGTAAACATATTTTGCTAAGTTCTATAGCTAAAAACCAAAAAGTATACCTACCATCTAAGGCCAGTTTCCCCTTAAAGTAGCGAAATATGACATATAAATATTGTTATCAAGAAACTTAACTTTCTCGGAAACGATTTTGATGCAAGTTTTATTAGAACAACCAATACCTTCTGGTAAGAAAGGAGTTTTCGAGATTTGTCTAAAAAAGGTTTCTTACATCAAATAAATCTCTGATTGTAAGTTAATGCTTGATATAAGCTTCTTACTCTCGAGAACTGATAGTGTAAAAAAAAAAAAAAAAAAAAAAAAAACTGATTTTCAAATGAGCCAAACTTAATGATAGAATTTTTTTTGCATGATCCAATTCATGTTGCACTCATTTAAGGCTCATTTTGTATTTTTAATTAGCCTTTTAGATCCTTGCAAAACTTTAAACAGACCATCGAAAATGATCTTAAAATACTTTGGTGCAAATGTAAAAAAATAATACTCATACACTTTTTGTTTTCTTTTTATTTTAAGCTAGTTAAGTATTATAAATATTTAAAAAACAGCACACTTTTGCAGAAATTGTTTTGCAACCTCACACTGCTGAGTTGGATTCCAATGCTTGGCAGGACAATTATGAAAATATTCCGTGTAAGTACAACCAAGAATAATGCCAGAAAATGGACTGCATTTTCTTTGAAAGGCAGCTGCACCCAATGGGGACCTCCGAATTTCTTCAAGTTTTCGTTGAGCTTAAAATTAATTTAAGTTTATGTAATTTTAAATTATATGTGTTCATAAAAATTGAATGTTTGTTAAAAAAAAAAAAATGTCTTATACCTATTGGAATGCACTTTTGATATGATTTAATCATTGTCTCAACATATCCTGGGTCGTCTGGGAATTTCCCTTGCAAATCCGCTTGAACGGCAGCGATGTTCAAATTTTGCCCAACCAAGTACTTCGATTCAGTTAAAACGCACTCTGCAAGGCACTATGTTGTAGAAAAAAATGAATATTATAAAATGCTATATAAATTATGGCGATACAAAAAAAAAGAATTGTCCTTACCGTAGCCGTTTCAATGTTAAGTGGTGACTGCACTGAATTAGGTGAACTAGAAATTCCAAACTTTTGGGCACATTTTTCAGATACATCATCTCGCCCTCCATCTGTGCAGCACATTTGTGGATCCTTCCAATAATAATCCATAATTAATTTATGGCTTAGAAATAAACTATAATAGACTCCAATATACTCACGACCAATGGAGGTGGGCGATTGCAGTCGATGTCTATGGCAGATGTGTCCTAAAAACTTTTAAAGTTTACAAAAAAAATTATTTCAAAAACTTACTCTCAACTTACGTATACAAAAACTATAAATATTAACAAGTAACTTGCTTTTGAAGTATTCCTGCTATGGTAAGCCATCTTTTCAGCTTCAATTTAATGTTGATAATGGTACCCAAATTGTTTTGTAAATGGGTTTTATACTGACCAATCATTGCGACTAAGTTAATAATAGGTTAACTATACATTATGTACTGCAATTTATTTTTAAACTAGAATCCATCAACAGATCCACCGACGCATAACTGTGATCAGCTTACATAGGTACACAAAATAATTGGGTTGAATTTGTTTTCAATTCGAGTGATGGATTGAACTTGACCTGCATTATAATAAATATAGAGTATCAATGTTTTGTGAGGAATTGTCTGAATTTTGTATATGACGGGCGTTGGTATAAATGTTGCCGATTTGTGACCTTTGATATGGGTTTATCTTTTAACATTGGAAACAATCATTGAACGTTGTTTTTAAGGTTGAACGAATCTATGCGAAAACTTGGCACGGACATACTGTTTGGGTGCCGGGTTGATCTGATAATAGATGACAAAGTATACCTTATTGATCTTCTAAAAAGAAGAAAACAATAATTGCTTTGTTCTTTGAACTTAACCCAAGGTCGACCAAGGTTTCTTGCAAGTCCCAAGAATTATTCTCTTTTTGAGCTTCCCCTTAGGTCTGGTAACTCCATACAAATATTCATTACTCGCATTTTTAAAAGGGTACATAATAAATCTGACATAATTAACTACAGACCGACGGATTTCTATATATTATAATGATATATTTATGTCGACACAACGGATTCTATTGTTCGGAGTTCGGGGTTTTAAGTCCACAGGTAATGCTTGACAGCGAATGTCACTTTAATAGGTGATTTGTTACCTCAATTCGGCCCAGCAACATACAGGGGTCTACATCATGGTGACCTTTAGGGCTCAACGAATAAGGTTTTTGGGCATGAGTATGCTAACTGAGAATCCAGAAATCGGTAAAAGTTTTTTGTATAGAGGGGTCAAAAACAAGCACTTTTGATTATGGGAGGCGGGGTCTATCTTACCTCGTTTAGGAGGTAGGGACAATTTTAAAAAATTCGCTTGCAAATTCAAAACACATGCTTTGTTTACATGTGAAATTTTTAGTTTTTTCCGATTTTGTCTAGAAATTGTTTCATTTTTCAACTTCCAATTTGTTGCGGTTTGTTTCTTTTTTTTTTGGTTATATTAATATTGAACTGTTGTTTTTTTTTCATTTTTGTTATATAAAATAATAATTGTTATATTATTCTATCGAATCGTGTGTTTAACTTTCTAAATCATTTTGAAAATTTGGGACTTATGTCCCATCTTCACCAAAAAAATGTTGGGACTTACGTCCCACTAAAATGAAACATAAGTCCTAACACGAATTTGAGACTTATATCTCACTTAAGTGGGACATAAGCCCCAAAAATACAATTTGGGACTTATGTCCCAGGGACGTATATCCCTGCGCCTCGGACTCCATGTCGGCCAGAGATTCACGAGGTGCTTGCGATAATTATCGCTTTTGTTATCAAAATGCCTGTGAAGACGGTTTTTCAGGTACCTAAGTTAATTAAATCTATAAGAAATAAAACCATTCGGTTTTTTGGGTTTGATTCGAAATTGACCACAAGAAGCCAATTTAATTTAATTTTGAAAAAAATTGGTGAAAACTTTTTTTTCGTTTTTTTTTAATCAAAATTTTTAGTTTGCATGCGAATTGTTTAAAAACTACTTACATGAATAACGTAACTAAAAATTTGGCTTAAAGAACAGATTTATGGCTTTCAAAACGGGTATAGTAAGTGTTGTTGTTTTTTAATTTTTTTTTTTTTCATTTTTAGTAATTTTTTCTAAAAATATGCCCCTACCTCAACGGGTGGTGAGATAGACCCCCTCCAATATTCAAAAATGCTTGTTTTTGACCCCTCTACAAAAAAAAACCGTTGTCAATGTTTTGGCGCCTCAGTTGTTGTACTATCCCCGGTTTTTGATTCCGGGCATGAGTAAAGTAAAGAGGTAAAAGCACAGATACAATAGTTACAGCTTACAACTGTAACTCTATTATCTGTGTTAAATTAATGTCATTGTATCGTATTATAAGCCCAAAACATTTTAATCACTTAATCAATTTTTTAACGAAAACGCTACGTGCTACTGCTGCAGCAACATAATTATGCTTAGGAGCTAAGGAAATTAGGCATGTTTTGTGTATAAGTCCGTTACAATTTTAATTCAGAGCTTGACCGAGGAAACGATTTTAAATTTTCTCATCCTTTGAAGTGAATTAGATTAAACCTAAAAACATTTTGGATTTTATTTGGGTTTAATCTAGATCAATTTTTGTGAATCTCGGTTCAGACCAAGATCGAAGCTACATAAGTACAAAATTAGCTTTGTATCAAGTAGGTTCTGGCATTCGCTATGCTTCCGAAATTTCTTTACGGTACTTAGAACAGGTCTAAACAAGGATTTTTACCAAGCTTTCTTTTTCTTAATTTTCGCTGACACTTAACGGGAAACATTGAATTGTCCGGAAAAAATACGTCATACCTATATTGAATATTCAAAATTTTCGTAGTTAAAATGTATTTTCAAGTTCAAGTTTTTTGATGGTTTCTTTAAGCTTTTGAAAAATATTTTGAATAAAATTGTCTGAAAGTGATTAAAGCAGCGTTCACACGAAGACAAGACTATGGGACAATACTCAAATGTCTTGTCCGAGCTCCTTGAACGAGGTTGGACAAGACAATGCCAGCCATTCGATATATCGATATTGTCCTCAGAGATAGCTAGGCAGTCTAGCTCGGAAGACAATATAATGACAATTGTCTTGCCCTGGAAACAGTTGTTCAACGTTTAACGAGGCCTCTCACGAAATTGCATGCATGGCATACAAAATTAAGAAAGAGATTCGAGAATAGAGTATTTTTTTTCTTTTTTAATAGATTGAGAGAAAGAGTGAGAGAGAGGGAAAGATAGAGGGAGGGAGAAATCAGGAGCCTTTTATTTATATGCATAATATGTTTACTTTTTGGTTTGCATTGGAGAATGAAGACGACAGTACAAAGACAAAATTGGAAAAAATAATTCGGGCAGTGAAAAAGTGTTTTTGAAGAAAATAAAATAAATAAAAAAGTAGTTTAAATGAAACGAGTGCCCATTGTTATTTTTATAAGTTAATTTTTGTTATTTTTATAAGTTGTGACCATCAATTTTGTGGAATAAAGAATAAAAATAAAAGAATATGGCAACAAATTTTATTTATATTTTGTTTTGGACGACAGAGACAGAGGTTGTTTTCAATACTCCAACTCGTTTTTTTGTTTTCAAGTTTGTTTTGGGTGCAATTTCGCTGAGCGGGACGAACTCTCTCTCTCTCTCTCTCTCTCTCTCTCTCTCTCTCTCTCTCTCTCTCTCTCTCTCTCTCTCTCTCTCTCTCTCTCTCTCTCTCTCTCTTTATTTCTCTCTCGCAAGTGAGTCCGTGGGAATTCTAATTTACATACTAAATGGAGCCGACAAACGTCGTTTTACGGCTCCGTATTTGGATCCGTATGCGGAGTTTAGTATGTGAATTTGACTCCGCGCGTGGATCGAATTCGGATCCATTTGCTTGAAGGGTATGGAATAATGATTGTCTTGTCTCATTGTTTTGGCCTCTGCATTGCCCCATCCCATGTGAACACAACACCGCTTAAAGCTGAAAAAGCTTATTGGTGGATTTTTGGTTCTGCAATGTCTTGATCTGCAAATTTTAAGAGAAGGAGAGCGGGAGGGCATATGTCATTATACAGAAGAGTGAAAGAATACACATTTATATACGTTGGACACGAACAAATATTTCGAAGGTGTTTCAGGCTAGAGGAGTACGAGTTGGCGGTCTGTATTGGGCTATGGTCTGCACTATAATTGTTTTTGTTGCGTTTTCGTCCGCACTATTACTTGTTGCAGCTCCATATAAAGCCACCTTAAAGGTGCCTTTACATGAAGCTGCAAGCCCTGATCTGCAAAAAAAGAGGATGCAAAATCAATAAATCATACTTGTGTGATAGAGAGGGAAAGCAAAAATGCAGACGTCTTCATGGATGTAGATTATAGGAAAATTATAGATGCAGCTTGAAAAGCAAGGGAGAGCGCCACACTCTCAAAATAAATGGAATATCAGCTGATTTTTAGCTTGGAGGCAAAAAAGACCATATATGGTGAGTTGGCGGTCTATATCTTCTTGGTCCGTGGTGCAGACGATGGAGAGGAACATGTAGTCATAGACGTATTATTATATGGACTGCTAGTTGCCAACTTCACGTTGGTTCCAACATAACTCACAGTGCCACTCAATTACAGTGGGGAATATACTTGAATGTTCAAGTAATGAGAAATATAAATTTAAATATAAATAAAATAAAATAAATAAATTGATTTTTGCCATAGACAATAGACATACTATACCTACAGTACCTAGTGATTGACATTTTTGCATTGAAAATGACATCGGCATCATGAAAAATATGATGGATATTAGTATTCCTATTCGCCTCTGTAATTGAGTGGCGCGATACGAAGGTATCGATTTTGAGCAGCATTTGTATGGAAACTAAATTCGACTAGCAGTCCATATATAATAGGCCGTATACATAGATGATGTTTAAGTTGTTGCTAGCTAAACTGGAGTTTAGCTTATGGAAACTTAATCAGGTAATAGGATTTTCACACCGAGCTGAAAACACGGTTTTCGTTGAAAACCCTAAAAACCTGAACGAAAACACAAGTTTTACCATACATTTTTGCAAAACACAAGTTTTCGAAAACAACTAGTTTTATATAAAACCGGTCGAAAACTTGTTGGAATACAAAGCAAACACACCTAAGTTTGTTGTTATTCTTTCAGAACACACCTAAGTTTGTTGTGATTCTTTCCAAACACACCTAAAAAGCGCATAAACGTCAAACAAACAAAAAATCAATCATAGCAGCCGAAAATATTTTCATTTCAAAATTTGATAGTCAGTTGTAAAAATGAAGTGAAATGTCAAACGAAAACTTGAAAAGTCCGGTGTGAATGATTTTCAGGTTTTCGTAAACTTTTAGCTGAAAACCGGGTTTTCGGCTCGGTGTGAAAACCCTATAAACTCCAGTTTAGCTTAGCAACAACTTAAACATCATCTATGAATACGGCCCACGCCCAATATGTCTATGCATGTAGTGTCTTCACTATAATTTTCAAGCTGCATCCATAATTTTTCTATAATCTGCATCCATGAAGACGTCGCTGCATTTTGGTCTTCCCTCTCTATCACACAAGTATGGTTTATATATTTTACATCCTCTTTTTTTGCAGATCATGGCTTGCAGCTCCATGTAAAGTCACCTTTATCTTGATCTTGATTTCTACTATTTTCTATAATCTTGATTTATCGAGATGTTTTGCATTTTTATCTCCCCTTTTTATAGAACGAATATGATTTTTATATGTTGTATCGTTTTTTTTTTTTTTGCATAAAACAAGATGCAGAATAACGTAATTCCACCATTTTTATTTCAACAGTTTCAATGGCAAAATGGGGAGTCCGATAGACACACCCACCCGGATGACAATTACCATAAAGTATAAATAAATAGAAATCGTGCGTCTTTCAGCCAAGGTATTTTTGTTAACATTGTTGCTATTCACTTCGTGCAAATGTGAATTGTTGCGAAATTCAACAACAACAAATTATAATTGCTGAACATACACTTTTGCATTTTATACTTAATTTTCATACACATACTTTCTCATACTTAATGGTGGGTCTTCTTCTTCATACTTTTCGGCAAAAATATAAATAGTCATTAGGTCAGTGGTGTTTGTAGTGCGTTAGTTCGGATTATATTTTGAAAAAGAAATAAATAAAAAATAAATGGATAACGAAGAATTAGATGTATTGGATATACTAGCTTACAATTCTGATAAGTTATTAAATGAATTCGCCAGCCAAGAAAATGATAACGAACAGGACAAACTCATTAGATCGTACCTCATCAATAGCTCGCAAAGTAAAATCGAACCGCTTAATGATTTTCAAAAAGGTAACCCTCAATAAAATCAAAAATATACAATTTACCAAGAGTCTTCTTCTTCAGATTTGGACTGGTTTAATGTCACCGAACCAATCAACATAGCCGAACTCAAAGGAAAAATAGTTATTCTCGACTTTTTCACATACTGTTGCATCAATTGCATGCACATACTCCCAGATCTGAAATCTATTGAGAGTTCTTTTCCTGTGGAGAGTGGAGTTGTGGTTATAGGCGTCCATAGTGCTAAATTCGACAATGAAAAAGATTCCTCCAACTTACTATCCGCAATACAACGCTATAACATCACTCACCCAGTTGTCAATGACTTCAATTCAAGCATGTGGACAAAGTTAAAAATTAAATGTTGGCCAACTTTATTTATAATATCACCAACTGGATGTCCTCTTCTTGTTTTGATGGGCGAAGGACATGGAAGGTTTTTAAACAAATTCATTAAAGCATCGATTGCTTATTACAATTCCGTCGACGATTTAGATGGGTTTCCTCTCCCTTTAAGTCCATCGACAAATTTGATATGTGCCTCAAATTTAAAGTTTCCTAGCAAAATATGCTGTCGCTTTCAAACCGAAGACCAATGTGAATTGATTGCAGTATCGGATTCAGGAAATCACAGAATTTTAGTTCTTAATAGCAATGGGCATGTTTTGGAAAGAATTGGTGGATTCGATAGTGGATTCCGTGATGGTGACTTCAACACAGCCAAATTTAATTCACCACAAGGACTTGCTTTCATTAATAGTGACGAATTGGTTGTTGCCGATACCGAAAACCATGCCATAAGGAAGATTTGTTTTAGAGAAAGACTTGTTTCGACAATTGCTGGTACGGGAACGCAAGGAAATGACAAGATTGGTGGATCTTTAGGAATTAAACAACAACTTTCTTCGCCATGGGATGTTGTTGCCTTTCGAGCACGCGACATGGACATGTCGTTTCATATGGATGAAAGGAGTGTTCAGGAAAAAAATGTGATTCTCATAGCTATGGCGGGGACACACCAAATATGGGGTATTTTCTTAGATGGTATTATTTGGTGGAAGTTTAAAAAATACGAACCGCTAACGTGTGCGGCTATAATTGGCAATGGATCAGAGGAGAATCGTAATAATTCGTATCCGCAAAATGCTGCCTTTGCACAACCATCTGGGCTGGCTATGACAAAGGACATGCTGCTTATTGCGGACAGTGAAAGTTCGAGCATTAGGAAAGCTTCGATGCTGGATGGAAAAGTAACTGCTGTTGTCGGAGGGGACAGGAATCCACTGGTAAGGATTTTTTTTTATTTTGAACTTCTCGAATGTTGAATAGCCGCCTTTTCTGTGATCAAGTTTGGAGACTGGTGCACTAAAAGCACTTCTCTTTCAACAACAAAATATAAGATGTAAAGGGTTTTCCAACAAGAGGTGTTATTTTGTGCAACGAGACCATCGATCTTTAACGGGAAAAGTTTCCGGACCGTGTTATCTCTCGAAGAGGTGATCACAATTATCCACCGAGATCTTGTGATTTAACATCTTGCGATTTCTTCCTTTGAAACCACGTGGAAGATAAATTCTACGCCAACAGCCCAGCGTCGATTCAAGACCTGAAAGATGGAGAGGCAGGGATTTTGCGATTTGGTGATGGAAAATATCATGAAAAGGATATTGTTGTGTAAGCGTAGCCGTGGCGGCCCTTCGGCTGATATTGTTTTTCATTATCAATGGCATACTTTCCTCTTTACATTAAAATAAACATCCGATCATTTATCTCAAAAAATGCCATTTTTCTTTGAATATCAAAATAACACCTCTTATTGGAAAATCCTGTACATATTTAAATCAAACTAATTTTGGACTTACTCCTTCCAGAACTTATTTGCTTATGGCGACATCGACGGGAAACAATTCTCAGCAAAACTGCAACACCCACTAGATGTGACTCACAATAATGTCGATGGATATCTCTACGTAGCAGATACCTACAATCATAAAATTAAACGTGTCGACCTCACAACCAATGTTATCGAAACATGTTCAATCCACGAAAAGAACAATAACAAGAATATATTTCAATTTAGTGAACCAGGTGGTCTTTGTGTAGATTCGACTGGAAAACTTTTGTATGTCGCCGATACCAACAATCATGCTATACAGATTGTTGACCTCGAAAATATGCTAACATGGCCACTTGTTCTAAAATTCAATTTAAATTGCAACGAGGAACCTACGAAGTCAGATCAGATTACAACTTTAGAGAAAACAATTAAAATCAACAAAAGAACTGAGTTAGTTCTAGATACAATTTTATCGCTGAAAAATGGAGCTAAACTAACAGAGGGTGCACCTCAAAAGTGGAAACTCTATTTGCCTGGCAAAGGATATACAGCCGAAACTACATCAGGTCAAATAACTGATGGGAAATTCAGTATTGTTATTGATGTTAATAATAATGATGTTTTCGAAAAGTCTGCCCAGCTGCATTGCCAACTTAGTATATGCAGTGGTAGTATTTGTATGCGTAGAGAATTTCTAACTCATCTGAAATTTGTTCACGATTCTGAAGTGGATAGAAAAGCCTATCAGAATTTGGAGTTTTGTATAACACCAGATGATGTTAAATTGTTATGAGAGCAATAAATTTTTACTAAAAACAAATTAATTTAATTTTTTTGTGCATGGAGGACTGTTTTAGATTAAAGATTTAAAAGATTTGATTATATGAGAGCCTTATGAGTGTTGAAACGCTGCTCTTTGATACCATCATTCGATCGGTGGAACCAAACTTAGCTACTGACGACTAAAAGAATGCGCGATAAGATCGTCAGATAATTTATTCGAAAGATGGTCCTTAGTTTGTTAGGTGTCTTTTTGGTTTAAACTCAATTTTTATTCATTTTTCGGAGTTATTTGAGGATGTCTTTTTCAGAAAGAAAGAGAGAGAACTGGAAAAACGACTGGTCGGTGCTGAGAATTTGGAAAGAAAACTTCTGCATACTGTTAAACGGCGAAGACAACCAACTAATCAGGCAGAATGATCCATTCGATTTGGACGATGATAAACAAACACCCGACCAAGAAGAAGTTCGGGTAGCAATATCAAAACTAAAGTCCAACAAGGCTGCTGGAACGGACGGCCTTATGGCTGAACTCTTCAAAGCAGCGGGAGATGACTTAGTGAGGAGCATACACCAACAGATGAGCTGTACAATCTGGTCGGATGAAAGTATGTTGACGAATGGAACCTCAGCATTGTGTGCCCTATCCACAAGAAAGGAGATACTCTAAACTGCGCCAACTACAGAGAAATAAGTCTACTAAATTTCGCCTATAAAATCTTGTCGGCCATTCTGTGTGAGTGCCTGAACCCTTTGGCACGTGAACTGATTGGCCCCTATCGGTGTGGTTTCAGGCCCGGTAAGTCAACCGTCGACCAAATTTTCACACTTTACCAGATTTTGGAAAAGACCCAAGAGTTTCAGATCGATACTCACCACCTCTTTATAGATTTTCAAGTCGTCTATGACAGCGTGAACAGGAACGAGCTATACAGAGTCATGTCACTTCTTGGCATCCCTGCTAAACTTGTCAATTGTGCAGGATGACTAAAGAGAACTCGCGCTGCTCCGTCAAGAGTGGTAAGAACACCACCGACTCATTTAATGTCGAGAAAGGTTTACGACAGGGTGACGCGCTGTCATATGTAAACTCTTCAACATCATTCTTGAGGCAATCATACGCAACTCGCATGTCAACACCAGCTCGTGCGATTTTTTTTAGATCCATTTAATTACTTGGCTATGCTGATGATATTGACATTATTGGAAGAACGAAGCGCGCTGTCAGTGGAGCATTCGCAAGTATTGAAGTGGAAGCGGCTCGAATGGGTCTGGCTGTAAATGAAGATAAAACAAAGTATATGCTGTCCTCGAGTGCAGAACATCATCACCGTAGGCTCGGAAAAAACGTCACAATGGACAGATATAACTTTGAGGTTGTCAAGGACTTTGTCTATTTGGGTTCCACTATAACCTCTCAGAACAACATCAGTGAAGAGATCAGTCGAAGAATCACTCTTGCCAATCGCTGTCGCTAAAGCCCTCTCTTAAAGGACCAAGGAGACACTATACAAGACCCTTATCATCCCAGTCCTGCTGTATGGGGCAGAAGCGTGGACACTGACACAATCGGATGAATACAGGCTGGGGTGCTTTGAGATAAAGATTCTTCGGGTTAAATTTGGGCCTGTATGTATCAATGGAGTATGGAGGAGAAGATTGAATGACGAACTGTACGGGCTATGCATCGACATTGACCTGGTAAAGATGCTGAAAATACAGCTGCTTAGATGACTGGGCTATGTGGAGCGTATGGACGGAAGCGAACCAGCCCGACGAGTCTTCAATTCGAACCCGGATGGCCGACGCAGTTCTGGAAGACCCCATCTAAGGTGGCGCGATCAAGTGGAGAACGATCTCAACCAACTTGGCCTGCGCAACTGGAGGCCACTGGCTAGGGACCGGCCTGGCTGGCGAGGATTGATTAGTAAGTAAGTATTTGAGGATGTCAAATTTTCTAGATACGTTTTGTCACGGAACAGTTTTATTGCTCAAGTGATTTGTATGGGAATGGGGAGTTGCTATTGATGGCACTGTCGTTTAAGAACAATGTGATAACTAGAGAGCTCCGGCTTCAATCGCATTGAATTTGCTCGCTTCGCGATAAAATTCAACACGAAACTACGAGTAAATTATTTTTTTTTTTTTATGAATGCAAGACCTGTTTCTATTTAATAAAAGTTTATATTTATATATTTTTTTTGCTCGTCCCAGGTGTATACAAAATCAAATTACATTTAAAAAAAAAAAAACGGAGATTGCTAAATAAAATGTACATAGTTTTTTTTTCTTTTTTGTAATGATAAGATATACTTTAGCTGAGCTGCCGCATTCATTCCTTAATTCGACGATATTCCAAGAAAATAATGTTTTGAACAACAAACTTAAAGAAATATGTAATTGAAAGAAATTAAACAAATCACAATTCTTAAGTCATAAAAAAAAAAAAATCACTTTAAAATGTTTTATTTTAAAGTAATGAATTTTATAATCCCGCAATAATGACCTCGTGCTGGGCTTCATCATCCATTTCGGGAATTTCTTGTTTATGGATAACCATTGATTGTGTCATCTGGCCTTGTTCGTCGTGAGTCTGCATTTGAGATAAATGGCGAGGTGCTGTTTGGCCTAAAAAAAAAATAAAAAGTTTAAAAACAATTTTGTCAAAGGCATATTTCCGTGTTTGCTAGCTGAACTAACCATATTTTTCATGAATTCCTCGATGCCGCTTCAGCGCGAATCGATCAGCAAACGCTGCTGAACAAATATCACATTTAAATGGTTTCTCACCGGAATGAACCTTGGCGTGATTTTTAAGGTGGGCTGCTTGACTGAATGCTGATCCACAGATTTCACATTTGTATGGTTTTTCTCCGGTATGGATTCGGCGATGATTCCATAATGTTGCGTGGCGGGCAAAACCTTTATCGCAGACTTCACACACATACGGCTTCTCGCCGCTGTGAGTTCGTTCGTGGTTCTTTAGATGGGGTGATTGAGAGAATTGCATTCCACATGTCTGGCATCTGTTAAAAAAAAAACAAATTACATTTTAAAAAACACAGTCATTATTATATGCTTTAATTTAATAATTTTCCAATAATTTAATCCCCAGCTTTAATAGCAAAACTTAACAAAAAAAAAAAACATTACGTCAGCGAGTCGCTTTCAATGTAAAAGAAAATTTAAATACTAAACAGCCAGACCAGCTTTTCTTCGGCTGTCTTGAAACTTTTTAGATTGGTCATCCTTGATTTATATTTCCAGCTAACTCTAGCACAGGATGAGGGGCTGTAGTGCTCCATAGCGTAATGGTTAACTCAAAAGTTTTTCCGGAACACTGTCACTTCTTGCGATGAAGTGAAAAATCCTGACACAGGAATGACTGAGAGAAGTCACTAGATTTTTGCTTGCTGGACCTGTTCATGCCACAATATTTATTTATTTATATTCTAGCACAGGCTGAGTTAGACACGAAATTGTTAAATTTTGTGCACACTTGCTGGTTACTTTAACCGGTGAATATGGTAAAAAACAAAAATTATTTGTATTGAAAAAGACCTGTCTGAAACTCGACCGAAAGAATAACTGCATCACGTTTGAGACACTGAGGAGTGAAGGCGTTGATTCCTGTCATTCATCCTCAGTTCAATTAATTACACTGGGTTAAAGTTTCTAAGGCAAATAGTTAGGGCTTGGAAAGAATCTAAATAAAGTTCCCCTGAGAAAGTCGGCATCAACTCCTGCCGAAACGTCGGAAAATCAAATGTAACAAAGTTGTTTCATTTTCAAATCTAGTGACCAAAAAGATGACAGAAAGCACCTTTCCAAAAGCTTAATTGATCAATAAAATAATCCTAGGTAAGAAGTTATACACCTTTTCGTTACAATCCACTTTTCTGACCTGGTGACCGACCGTATGTTTCGGTATGATTTTATAGCCTTATCACGCACAACAACATTTTTTAAGTTATACTTACTTGTAAGGCTTTTCACCGGTATGAATTCTAGCATGGTTTTTCAAATAAACCGCTTTTGCAAACGCCAATCCGCAAATGGTGCATTTATAATTTTTCTCTCCGCTGTGTAACTTCTTGTGTGACCACAAACTTGAGTACCTTGAAAATGTTCCTCCACAGATATTGCACGTAAAAGGTTTGGGTGTTCTAAAATAGAATAGCAAATATTTATTATATAAATTTATATAAGCCATAATTTTGGTACTTACTCTGATTTTATTTGTCGCTGACTACCGCCTACAAATATCACCCCTGATCCATTACACTTTTGACATTTAGTCACCGTTGCTAGATTTCTTTTTTTCACTGGATGATGACCAACTAAGGTTTCATTACAACCAATATTATCAACAACTTCTTGCTGTTGATGGATTTTTCTACCACTATTTGACAAATTGCCATTATTTCCTTGTTGCATTGGAATAATATTTTGTGCATTTAGAGAATCCATTGATGATTCACTAGTTCCACTTGGAATTTCATTCATTTCAAATTTGATTTCTCCATCGGGCGCAACAAATATTTGAGTTGGGGTAGACTGTGACGTTTGTGTTTGCATATTGCCATTTGTGCTATCATTGTTAACACAATTGTCACATCGAATTATCTTGGGTCCTTTTCTTTTGGTTGGCTGAAGGATTTGTCCACCGCATGATATACATTTAGATTTTTCAAGGGTAAGTGATTTTGCAGTTGTGACAGTGACTTCGTTAGCTGTTTGCTGCATGGAATGTGATGTAGCGGGTTCCAATGATTCGGTGGCGACAATTTGTATTTGTCCCAGTGGTTGGCCATTTTCTGTTATTATATTCTGAGTTTGCACTAATCCCTGTGCATTCACAACAGCGATTTGTTGATCTTGATTTGCATCGCCACCATCTTGGGCATGAATGCGTTTGTGATGGTTGAGCAATGTCAAATGGGAAAACATGAGCCCGCAAACATCGCATTTGAAACTGATATTTGAAATTGTGTTCTATTTTAAATAAATAGAATTAGGATAATTTTATGTGTATTCAAAAAATATTAAAAGAAAATACAACACTTACGGCAGCAATAGGTTTGTTGATTACTTGTAGACGACCTTGATTATCAACAGTGGCGATACCAACAGTTCCACCTTGGTTGAGTTGCATTTGGTTGACCAATGCATAGTTGTAGCCGCCAATCGGCTGGGCGATGTAACATGTTTTATTATCGTCAGTAGTTAGTTGAGCCAAATTAACAGTTGTTGCGTTACCCTATACAAAAGAACAAAGTAATATTAACATTTTTAAAGGGTTTTAATTTGTTTATGATTCGAATTTCATCAAAACCGGCTGTGCCGTCGTCTACTTACATTGGTTGTTGTGTAACAAAACGTCGGGTATTCTTGCTGATTTTTTTGACCCTCTATTTTCGGTTGTTTTAAAATCGTTCCATCTGCCGTTTGATATTGGATAGTTGGTTGGCCATTTTGTATAGTATTTGTTGTGAACATTATTGTTTTGGTAATGTCTTCCATATCGCTGTCAATTGAAAAAAAAAAATGTATTACAGTGGTCCCTCGATAATGTGAACTAATTAAAACAAGGCGTTTTCGGATTTTAGAGGTGTTCACATTACTCGAACATTTTCTTCGGTTCTTATTAAGAGTTTGAAACAACTCGTATCCATTTATTACAAACAAAATTACGGGTAAAGCAGTTTTAAACATTTATTCAGAAAAAAAAACACAGTACCTATGTAGGAGTACCTAATTACTACGCAAAAGAAATCATAAAAAAATAACATCTGTATCGACATAATAGCCTGATTTGATCGTACTATTGCAAAACTTCGAAATTTGCTTAGACGAATATCAGTTAGGTTTGTCTTTCTTTTATATTGCATGCAAAACTATCAAGAGAAAAAAAATATGTATGTGTTTCCTAAGGAATTCACATTTAAGAGTTCCAAAATTTCGAAAGTTCACATTATAGAGATAGCAATGTATAGTTTTGGCGATTCACATTTTGGAGAAATTCGCATTATCGGTGATTCACATTATCGAGAGACTACTGTATTTAGATTTTTTTTTCAAAATCGTAAGTTTAAGTAAAAAAACAAGTCGGAAGTTACAAAACACTTTTAACAACACCCTTCCTCACTTGATTTATAGTATAATTCAAAAATCTTTCATTTCGAAATGATTGCAAGTTCCATCACAGTTTACAGACTTGTGTGCTGACTAATATCATGAGTGCCGTGGAAGACAATTAAACTCGAAAACGGGAGTATGTGCCCAGAAACTAAGCGATTATGTTTCGAAAAATTTTTAAACAAAATCGAACATTCGAAGATTGTTTGCTAAAAGAAAAGGCACCGGCAAGGGGTTACTTTTCCTTCGCATGCAAATTGGCCAAAGTTTGAGAAAAGAAAATTGGAGTTGGATGAATAAACTTTAAAAACTGTGAGCTTATAGATATAAATTGGAAAGAAGGTGAGTTGTTTGTTTTTTAATCAAAAATCAAAATAACGAAACACTGGAATCAGTTTCACTATTCTGTAAGATTTCGGAGCAGAACAAGTTTACAACTCAAATATTTTTTTAAAGTACATAATCATTGTCAAAATATACGACCATTGCTAGCGATTCAGATTCAAAAAGATAGCTTGAAGACTTCACCAATTGAGTTAAGAAGATGTAATATTTTTGATGCATATTGAACTGAGTCTATCCAAATTGGTTTGGGCTTGCTCCTTCCAAGGTGACGAGAACTCCGCTTAACATTGATTATAAGCGCCCGCCCGAAAGTCTTGATGATTTAAGCCTGGAGAAGGCCACTTTTAATATCTATATTCTGGTCCAATGGTTGAAATTCTTGGTTGTCAATCAGATTGACCTCAATTTAAGCTTTTGAATTTTGAGTTGAATAATTGTTTCTTTCTTTCTTGCTTGTATCAATTCGTAGAAACTTTTTTCGGTAGTTTCGCAATACCATACAGGTTTGTGTTATAAGACAAAGGATATTAAATTTTGACACTAATGCGCATCGTAATCACGCGCTTGCTTACTTACAAATATATGTTTCGCTTGACACTAATAGAAACGCAATTCTTAATTTGTCTCATGTCTGTTTTCAATTGTATTACAATTGTTTTTGAAGCTATACAGAATCCTTAGTATAAATTGTAAACAAAATGTTCCAAAACAAACAGGAAATATCCTCTAAGACCCTTCACCTGTGGAATAGCCTTATGTTCTAGTCAACTTTGGATGTACATAAAGGGTTTTAAAATAAGAGGTGCTATTTTTAATAGCCCGCTATATCGGTAGTTGTGACTTTTGAAGCTGTAATTTGACATTTGACAAGTAGAAACTACGCCATTAATAAAAATGGAACGATACTCGCTTCAACATTGCATTGAAATTGTTAAAATGCACTATAAATAAAATGCACGACTGGGTCGCACGAACTTGCTTTTATGAATTGCTTAGTGGCTGCATATATATGGATATTAAAAAAAATTAAAATAATTTCGAAAATTCTTTTATTTTTTAAATTAGTTTAAGAGTTTTCTCGGAAAAACTAAGTATGTATGCAATAAAATTTCAAAGCTATATGTCAACCTAGGAAAAAAAATGTTGAAAATCGTTCGACCAGTTTTTTTTTTAAAAAGGTTATTTTTGAAAAACTTTTCCAAAAAATATTTTGAAATTTATTTGAGTATGTAAATATTTGGCAATACGTAGTTTACATCTGAATAAATAATGTTAAAAAAAAAAATCAATGTACCCGTTTCCAACATATTATGTATGTATTTCGAAAACCAAAAATTTTTTTGAAAAATTATTGAAAATCCAAAAAAAAAGTTTTTGAAAATTTTGAAATGCCATATTAATAAAATTATGAATCACTATCTGTGTCTAAAATTTTATTGAAATCGGATGTACGGTTTACGAGAAAATTTGATTTGAAAATACTGGTTCTATAAGAGGTACCGTTATAAGACAAATTTTGAAAATATTTTCTAACCAAAATTTTTTTCTGCACGAATCCATAACTTGCCTTATAGTAACTATAATCGCAAGTAAAATGGTGATAATTTGGCAGAGACGGTTCGAAGAATCATCTTGACTGATGAGGCCCATTTCCACCTCGGTGGCTAAGTAAATAAGCAAAATTGTCGCATCTGGGGCTCGAAAAACCCAAGATTTATTGTTGAAAAGCCTCTCCATCATCAACGTAACTGTAACTGATTGGTGCGGTTTATGGTCCGGCGGGGTCATTGGACCTTATTTTTTCGAAAATGAGGCTGGAGCAACAGCTACCGTGAAGGGATTGCGCAATCAAGAGATGACTAATAATTTTGCAACGAAACCATCGACCTGTTACGGGAATAGTTTCCGGACCGTGGTATCTCTCGACGAGGTGATCACTATTGGCCACCGAAATCTTGTGGTTTAACACCTTGCGACTTCTTCATTTGGGGCCACTTGAGAGATAAGTTCTACGCCAACAACCAAACGTCGATTCAAGACCTCGAAGATGGGATTCGTGAAGCTATGGAGGGCATACAGCAGCCACTTTGCGATTTGGTGATGGAAAATTTCATGGAAAGGATATTGTTGTGTAAGCGTAGCCATGGCGGCCATTTGGCTGATATTGTTTTTCATTATCAATGACATACTTTCCTCTTTACATTGAAATAAACATCCGATCATTTATCTCAAAAAATGTTATTTTTCTTTGAATATCAGAATAACACCTCTTATTGGAAAACTCTATATACTACATATTATGATAGTTACGTCAAATTCTTTTCAAACATTCGACACTGTAGCGCACTGTGTATATATACCTTTACCCGATTGAAATAACCTGCATTGTACTCAAAAATATTAAAATTACCTGATTTGGTAATTTTCGAGCCTCATTAAATTGATGTTTTATGATGAGTTTTATGTTGTGAGTGATCGATCCTGTAAAGAAAAAAGGTGCATCCTTTAAAGATCTTAATGAATGAAATGAAAGCTAAAAAAAAACTAACTAGGTAGTAGAGACTAGGAAAGAAAAAGAAAAGAAGTAAAGAATTTTGTGCATTCAATGTTTTCTGTGACAAGAGACCGTAGGTAGGTACTTTGAGTGTCATGTGTCATCATCATATCTGTCTATAAATTAATTCGTAGGTATAGTGAAGAATATGATTTCTATGCGCAGTGACCAACTTCGGGAAGCCAAGACCAAGGACTTACTTACTCTCTACCATTCCTGTGTGGGCAAATGCAAGGGGAACTAAAATTTACCGCCAGAAACGAATGACTTTTAGACAATTTTTTGTACTTTTGGAGGAATTTGTCACTTCCTCGCATGAGGCAGTAATAATCATGGATACCAAAAACTTACGACTGTTCAAGAGTGGTTTAAGAGTTAACCCACCGATTTCCACGGATTAAATAAAGTTGATCCACGGATCAAGTATCTAAAATCGAAGTTAAGTGCTGAAACACTATTGAACAGCTGGAACTAAGATTTTTGTTTCATAATCACTATCTATACTTTTAAAAAAAAATCAATCAAAAGCCAAACAAAATTTAAAAGGATCTACTGTGTGCAAGCAAATTTTGAGGATGGCAGCCCTGCTACAATGTGAACTTCCGTATCGAATCGAGTATGTAGACTATTGACACTTTAACAGGTTCAAGGTCAAGAACCTTTCAATAACACGCTGTCTTATTTCATTTATTGTGCAAGAAACAAGAAAGACAATTTTAATACAAAAGATAAGGATGCAACCAAAACAAACATTTTTTGTTTTGTTATTTTGATAAAACCACAGCACAGGAAGAAGGCACACTATCTCTTCAATAATTTAGCATGGCAGTTCGTCTCGCAAATCCTAAAAGAATGAAATACACAAACCGAAACAGCGCCTGCAATAGCAAAAACAAGGCAAGAAAGAGCAGGAAACCCAAACTTATATTGGAAAAATTGGAATACGTAAAAGAGAACGAGAAAAAACCTTAAAAGAAGTCAACTACAACTACAAGTGATCTGATGATGATGATGCTAGTAGATGAAACATGAAACATCAAACATTATATTGTTCGAGAGAAATGACAAACTACATACTACCACGTCTCCTCTGCTCTATCCACTTGTTTCCTCTTCTGGATTTGAAAGATTTATTTTGTTTTGAAATGAGCAGGAAGGAGTAGATACATAACAGAAAATAAATATACGTTTGAATTCAAAATGAAACAACACTTAAAAATAATGTAAATAACAAAGCCATTTTGAAATCGAAATTGATAAATTTTTAACCACAAACTTTTTTTTCTGTCTATCCATCCTCCTTTCACATATACACACAGCTTAAACTAAGCTCCTCTATAGCTGACTTGTTTGTATTGCTTTTGCTGTCTCTATTCTGTTGTGCTTGCTTTTGCTTGTAATGTGAAATTGAAATGATGCAACGCAGCCATTTCTCGTTATCCCTTTCTACCCCCAGTCGTCCCATCAACCCAACCGAAACCGATACCGAATCCATTCCACACCACTAGTCGACGTGTTATACAGGGATGGGTATATGCTTCATACAAATACTATATGCACAAGACTGAACTCAACCTATATTGCTTTGTTTTATTTGAAAATTGAAACTGCTCTGCTTCGTTTGCGTTTTGCGTAGCGAGAGCGACTGAATCACTGAATTGCTTAACAATTCAAAATTTGGTATTTTTCCATCGGGTGCTTGATTTTACACGATTTGAATTATTGTTGTGCACGTTTTGTTAACAATCTGTTAGAAATCATTTTGCTGTTGAAATTTTGATTTATACTTCATCAACCTCCCCGTCCCTGCTTTGATGACGAATTTCGGCCTATCGTAGTATTTGGGAGCTTCATCTCTCGACCCTGCCCTGCCTTGCGCCCGCGATCGATTGATTATTTTGATTGTCATTGCATGTAATTGCCCACCTATGGATGTTGGAATGAGATTACGAAAGTCTGGGCATATAATTATGTGTGCTTTTTTTCACACACGGAGTTGAAATTTGTTTTTTTTTTCATTCCGGAAATACCTACATTTTCTATTTCACATCTTAGTTTTTTTTTTTTATAATCAACAAAAACACTAGCCAGGCACGAATATTTACAGAATTTACACAAAAAATGATTGTAAAAAGAAAAACAGAGGTGATTATATAAACGAGTTCTTGGAAATTTACTACAATTCTGATCACATAAGGGAATACATATACATACATACAATCCCATTGACAATATGTAAATGGTCAATATTAATGAATAATAATTACCTTGTGTCCAATTAAAAGTTGAAATATTCTCAAACTTAGTTTAATTATCAATAATATTGGAAATTTTACTTGTTTTTTTTAACATAAAATTCACTTAGAAATTTTTTGTTTCATTTTCAACAATATGGCGGTCGTTTAAAAGAAAATGCGTAGCTATATCTTTGTTCTCTTCACCGGATGAAAAAGTGATATTTTATTCTTTTCAGAGCGTTGACGTGGTATATCGCTTACCTCCTCGATGAGCGATTGTGAAAGAACTAACGTAACAAGAAAGAGTAGTGACAAAGCAAGTGAGTATAGTGAGAAAGGGATGTGCTACGAATATCTCCCTTGTTTATGACTGTATTCGTATTGACGCATTGAGACACATATATATATGTGTAGACATTTTTTGAAGTGAAGTTATGATATATGAAAAGAGATGGGATGATTTTTTGATGTGTGTGAGAGAAAGGTTTATGAAAAAATCCAGAAACGAATATAATTTTCGGTATATGGAAAGAATGTGTAGACCAGGTATGTGTAGAATTGCAACTGGAAAACTTACAAGTATTGCCATGTTGACAGTTTTCCCAAATCATTATTTTACAAGACTTATTTGAACTTACAAAGACCTTGTTTCCTGTCTTAAGTCGAGCTCATAGAGCAACAGTTTCAGAATAGGAATAAATAGGCAGGCATTATGAGGGGAAATTAAGTGGTCATGGAACCAAACAATGATTGGGATTTTTATGGGAAATTCTTGCAAATCTGTTGTAAATCACATACCTATATATCCAATGGTATAGTTTGAAAAATTAAAATAAATATATGTATGGCAGCGGCCGTAGAGCCAAAGTTATGATATTTCCCTTTGTAAAGAAGCTATAGCAGTATAACGAGGCTGAAATTTCGATTGCAAAAGGTTCTAAGGCCGCTACTATGTTCTCGGTGTATTTCATTTTACAAGAGTGTACCACAAGCGTGAACAAAAACCATCACTAGAATACTTTAAAAAATTTTCAAACGGATGGTTGCTTTACTATATAAACTAGAGAACTATGGATAAAAAGTAATTGCTGTTGCAATCCAATCACTCAAATCTTTGTAATTTGTATATAAATAGCCTATAGTATTATGAAGAAGCAGCTTTTTTTGTTGCAGGGTTATGACCACGGACCAATAAGATACAGACCGCCAACTCACTGTATGGTTTCTTTTTTTGCCTACAAGCTGAGAATCAGCTGATATGCCATTTATTTTGAGAGTGTGATGCTCTCCCTTGCTTTTTAAACCCATTTAGCAAACACACCAACAAAATGAATGACATACGCAGGGGTGGCTGCCATCACAAAATGCACAGACAGAGATGTACACGTATTCACAAACAGGGAAAAATATTTCGAGGGTGTTTCAGGCAGGAGGAGTACGAGTTGGCGGTCTGTATTGGTATGTGGTTATGACGCTTGAGATCACTGCCTGCCACAACTTTTTGTAATCTGTTTTTCTCAGTGTCTATATCTGTATAAAGTACACGTCTAAAAAACCACCCACTATATACAAGACTCAGATTGTATCGTATATAAGTGCATTTTTGAAGCACTAGGGGCAATACTGTTAGAATCAATGGGTACTAGGCACAGATGTTATCTTCAGATCGTATTATATTAAGCTCTAAGAAACGCAAATTTGAAAGACTAGACTGCACCACAGTCAACCGCCATTTTCAAAGTACAATATATTTTACAAAAAATTATGACCACTTCCACTTTTATATACAATGATGGCTTTACACAACATGTTGAAAGTATGCAGCCTTGGTTCAGTTTCTTACCACTGCAGCGCAAGTCTATAACCACGAAGGGCTGTCAAATTTATTTGATTTAGTTTCCCACTGACACTTTTGACATTCTTTCGAACGGCTCGATGCAAGACACCAACTAAACCAGCTAGCGCCTTCCCGTTTAACGTCAAACTCCATGTGTGTCCGTGATGTAGAGCCACGTAGAAGGCAGAACAAAACAAAAACAAAATTGCAAAGGCGATGTATGTCCGTGACGTAGACGGATCAATAATAAACACTGGAGACTGGAAAGCGCTATCTGGTTAGTTCAATCATGACTGCAACCCGCACATCCAATGTCCAAATTTGGGATAAAATTCCCGAAATCAAAATCAAATCAGTGAAAAAACAATAATAAAATCAGGCAATTTGTTGATCCATAGCCACAATGTTACAAAAAATAACGAAAAATAGTTTAGTAAGACCTATTTTGAGGACTAAGCCCATATGATATAAAATGTTCAGTGTTCTTTCAGCGGTATTTTGCCACCAAACTCACTCCCCACCAAGAATCTTTGATGGCAAAAAGTTTGCCTAAAAGATCACCAATACCTGGGGTTGATCACATTGTTGTCGTTGCATCTGGTAAGGGTGGTGTGGGGAAATCAACAGTTGCAGGTACAATTTTTGATGGAATTTAAGTCTGATAACAGATTACGAAAACAAACTATATGTAATTTTAAAGCAAACCTATCTGTAAGCCTTGCCAAGCTCGGTGTACGGGTTGGACTTTTAGATGGGGACATTTTTGGACCATCAATTCCACTGATGATGAATCTTAAAGAAGAACCTCTAGTGAACAGCCAAAATTTAATGATTCCTCCCATCAATTACGGCGTCAAGTGTTTGTCAATGGGACTTTTAACACAATCGGGGGCAATGATATGGCGAGGTCCATTAGTTATGTCGGCCCTTCAGAGACTACTTAAAGGTGCAGAATGGGGTCCATTGGATATACTCCTTATCGACACTCCTCCCGGAACTGGAGATGTTCACTTGTCTTTAGCTCAGAACGTCCCAATTGCTGGAGTTCTTTTGGTCAGCACTCCACAAGCAGCTGCACTACAAGTAACAGCTCGTGGTGCAGAAATGTATAAAACATTAAAGGTTCCCATATTTGGTTTAGCTGAAAACATGGCTCACGTGGTTTGTGATAAATGCGAGAACAAAATAAACATTTTCAAAAATGTAACCACCAAGTTTGCCGAGGAAATGGGAACAACAACAATTATTAGTATACCAATTGATGCAAAAATAACAGAGTGTTGTGATGCTGGTGTTCCAATGGCAGCAAAATATCCAGATTCAATGTATGCGGAAAGTTTTAGCCATTTGGCAAAGAGGGTTTTGGAGAAGCTTTGGAAAGAACCCAAACGTTAAGAGTGGATAAAGATGTCAAATTTGTTAGTCATACCAGGTTCTAAGTAATAAAAGACTTGAAATGGAAAGGCATGGTTTTTATTTATTTTTCTGAAGTTGCATGATCTCCAGTTTTTATTGAGAGTAAGGTCTAACCTAGTCTCTAGCTGCCTTACAGGCCAATGTGATTGGAAAAATGGTATGGCCGGTTCTATACAATTTAATTTTTAAGGATCTTTTCGGCATTTGGATTGGGACAGGAAGGAGTGAGGAAAGATATTTGCAATTAACTTCTTTTGGCTAACGTCTACTTAAGAGGGAGTGAACTGTAAAGGGCAACTCCAAATAGTCCAGGTTTAAAAACCTAACTCATCCCGGTGATGTTATAAAAGCTGCATGGTGCCCGCTAAATTGGAAAGTCAGTTAACAAAACTTGGTCAGGGAATGTCAGGAATATTTTTCAATTATTTGTTTTTAAGTTGTTTAGCTCGTTTTTAGCTTTTTAACATAAGAAGTGTTTTCTGGTCGGTCGTACGAGGATCAGAAAAACCAAACCGAAAAAAATTTGAATGTTATGATTCTATTTAAAACACAAATGCTACGCTGATCGATGGTTTAGTTTTCTGTTCGCTATAACTGGCCCCATAGTGGGCTGGTGGATGATGTTGTTTGTATCAAACTCAGATCCATGTAAATCCATTGTGATACGTTGGGGGGTTTTGGGCCCTATAAGCATAGGACCAATGAAAAACCTATATACATTCTCAAAACATTTTGAGGTGTTGATAATCTTAGCAGGTTTCCACTCGTTTGTTTTGATAGTTCTTCTAAGTCCTGGAAGAAGTTGCTTCCTAGAACTTCATTTTTCAAGCGGCATAGTGCTGGGCAGTGACAGAACAAATTTGGAGTGTCCTCATGCATATCAATGTCGCCATAACCTCTGCTCAAAAGTCCGTGCTGACCTTCATTTTCTTTTTGTGGTAAGGTAGCATGTTGCGCCCGGTCAGTATAGCTCACAAGGGATCGTAGTGATTTCTCGTTGAGCTGTATAATCTTCTCTGTTCTTTGTTTATTAAAGAAGAGCCACTATTTCTTGGTTATGACCAGGAGTCGAGCGAGATCCAACTCTCGTTAGCTGCAGCTAGTACTTTATTCCCAATCGTCTGTTTAATGTTACAGGTTGGGACCTTTACCGTTGTGTCTGCTCGGTTGAATTCTCATCAGCTTTTTAATTTCTTTGCACACCACTGTGGCCAAGAACCCAAATGAGTCCACCAAGGTATTTGGCGTGATTGAACAGAAGTAGTGGAATCCTTTCTGTTGAAGGAAGATTAAAAACTGGTATTTTTCCTTTGTTGGTAAAGAACCAGTTATGTCTTTTGCGCATCGACCGCTAGCCCACATTTCTTTGATCAGGTATTTACCAAAGACAAGGCGCCTTCTGTTTCTTGACTAATGGTAGAGAGACATTTTCCTGTGGCTAACAGAGCTAAATCATCTGCATTTATGCCACTGATCAAACTCCACTATTTTTAAGTCTATTAAGAATCTCGTTAACCACGAGTACCCAGAGAAAGGAAGAGAGAACACCACCTTCTGTAGTGCCTCTGGATATTGATACTTTAATCAACGCTCCTCCTGACTCTGAGTTAATCCGTTGGTTTCTTAATCGTATCGTTCACATTAAGGTTCAGAAGGGCTCTTTTCCCTGCATCTTTTTTCACATTACTGAAGACTCTCTCAATGTCTACGAAAGAAGCAAGGGAATACTCCTTGTGTTTCATTGGGTTTCCCACAGTGTTTACAACACTGTAAATTGCTGTATCCACAGTTTTACCTTTCGTATAAGTATGCTGAGCTCGGGGCATAACTTCCGAGCAGCGTTGCAAAGTTTTCTTGTTTCTGATGTTGCCCAGTTTGGTCTTCCACCTGATGGTTTCTTTTTCTCTTTGTATCATCTTTAGAGGGCATGCTTTCTCAAGTACTTCCCTAAGAATGAATAAGTGACCTTATCTATACACTCAGGTTCATATTTGAGTGTCTCTAGTTCCAATCTTGAAAAGAAAAACATTTAAAAAAAAAATTCCAATCTTTTTGATCAGGGAAAGTTATTTTGAAAAACATTGGACACCATGACCTGAGTGTAATGTCCAGCTGGGCATTTGACTGAAGTCCTGAGACTTTTGTTAACAGATGGACGTAATGAAAGATTATATTTTATAACAAAAAACTCGAATATAATTCCGCTGGTGTCAGGACACTTCGTTCCACGACACATCGATCCAATACACTTCGGTCCGGATGATTCGAACCAAAGACAATTCGATCCATGACACTACATACCGGAAGTCAATTTCGTTCCAAGCAAATCGTACCGGAAGTTAAAAAACACTCCGAAATTTTATGGTTGGTGTATTTGCTTCGGTATTTTAAAAAAATGGTTCGTGAATTTGATTTAAGAACAGATGTCGCGACCTGTTTGCTTTTGCGAGGAAATCGTCAACAATCGGTGTGCCTCACGCTTATTGGGTGGAAGAATCTTTTTATGCAACGGATATTTTGTGAAAAGGAGGAACCACGAATCTTTGTTGTTGTGTTTAGTTAATTGGGCACCCCATGTTGTTTTACAATAGAAATATATAGGTATAGAAATAGATAGGTAAACCGAATAACTAATTATATTTGTGTGCGTTATTTATTAGTTGAAAGGAGGAGCAGGTACAATTATTATTTGTAGTTGTCAAGTTTCTAGGTTTCAACCAAGGTAGGTCGTATGCAAATAGTAGGTGATGATTGAAATGTGGGTAGGTGGTGGGTGGTAGAGTAAAATTTAATTTTTATATTGATAGGCTCATATGTGAGTAGATACATATTTACCTACATAGGTATGTACCTAGCTTATTTAAAGGTGCGTTTTATTTTTTATGTAATTTATGTAAAAAAAAATTTTTTTTTTTCAAATAATTGCAAGTGCCGTAATGAATGCATTAAAATGTTCTTTTAACTATTTTTTTCAAAGTTTTGGAAAAAACTTTTTTTTGCCAATTTTTTTTTTTTTTGATTTTTTAGAAATGGCACTTTCTAGATCATGAATATGCATTTTTGAAGTCGCTAGGTCGCTTAGTTTAGCCGCAAATCAAGTTTAAAGGTGTCGACTTTGATGGCTCTAGCACGTCTAGTTTAGCCGCAAATCGCCTTTAAAGATAAAAGTCGATTTTTCATATAATTCGATACATCATTTGAAAGGTGGCACATCCTAGATCACGAATATGCATTTTTGAAGTCGCTAGGACGCTAAGTTTAGACGCAAAGCCTTAATAAAAAAAAATTTTGCGTCTAAACTTAGCGTCCTAGCGACTTCAAAAATGCATATTCGTGATCTAGGATGTGCCACCTTTCAAATGATGTGTCGAATTATATGAAAAATCGACTTTTATCTTTAAAGGCGATTTGCGGCTAAACTAGACGTGCTAGAGCTATCAAAGTCGACACCTTTAATCTTGATTTGCGGCTAAACTAAGCGACCTAGCGACTTCGAAAATGCATATTCATGATCTAGAAAGTGCCATTTCTAAAAAATCAAAAAAAAAAATTGGTAAAAAAAGTTTTTTCCAAAACTTTGAAAAAAATAGTTAAAAGAACATTTTAATGCATTCATTACGGCACTTGCAATTATTTGAAAAAAAAAATTTTTTTACATAAATTACATAAAAAATAAAACGCACCTTTAAATCATAATAGTTTGTGCATTTACCTATATCTAAATGTAACATCCAATCACAATAAAATATAGGCACCTTTAAATAACCTAGGTACGTACCTATTTATATAAATATGTATCTACTTACATATGAGCCTATCAATATAAAAATTAAATTTTACTCTACCACCCACCACCTACCCACATTTCAATCATCACCTACTATTTGCATACGACCTACCTCGGTTATATACGTATAGGTACATAACATAATAATATATGTAGGTATCTATTTGTTTTCACACTCTTAGAATTTAAGTCTTAATACCTTCAATTAAAAAACTTCTTATCAAATCTATTAACTACCGTCCTACCTCGTCAGGAACTCAAAATATCAACAACATACCAAGAAACCTACATATTTCCATACTTTGTTTCCTGCTCCCTCCTTCATTCATTCAATTTCTATATAGCTAGTACCTACCTACTGGCCACAATTCTTAAATACTTGTTCCAAAAATACTATTATGCACCTATATCTATATGTATTTCTATTGTGTAACATTATATAGAAATACTAACTTCCTGCTTCCTCTCATAAAATATGATCTAAATCTGAAAACATCACACTTCATTATCTCCCTCATCTTAAAGTGCTTTAAATTATTGTTGTTGCTAAATATCAAGAAATCGCCTGTCACCTCCTCCTTTCAACTCAAAAATAACTGACACAAATATAATTATTCCGAAACTATTCAATGTCCCAACCGATTAATTTTATTTCGGAAAGTTTTTTCGGAGACGAAATTCTATTTTTGGCTCGAGTTGCGTTGGTTCGAGATGTGTTGGATCGAAATGTCTTTGGCTCGAACCATTCGGAACGAAGTGTCTTGGATCGAAGTATCTTGGAACGAAGTGTACCCAACCCAATTCCGCTATTTATTTTTTTTTCAATTTTTTCATCTTTTTCATATTTTTTCTGTGAAGATATTTGTCATTGCGTGCGGTGACTTCTTTGAACTTTCGCTTTGTGAACTTCTGGAACTCGGCATCGGCTAATAACTCATCAACCAAAGTCTTCTTCTTATTCCGACGAGTATCGCGTTCATTATAGTAATCCAGAGGCGAGTGTTGCACAGTTCCAATCTTTTGATTAAAAAAAAAAAAAAAAAAATAACATTAAACATCGCTTAGGTAAAATTAAGTCTTATAAAATTACCTGAAAGAATTTTGGCAGGACTTTAAGGTCATTTTTCTTGTAGAACTGTTTTGGGTTCAAAACAGACCTCATTTGAAGAATTTTCAAGTCGTTTTCAACTTCCTCTGTTTTTTCAGTGGCTTGCATGTTGAACCAACCTTCGCCCTTGGTCTTAGATGCTTCAATCTAGAAAAAAAAAAACAACAAATGAAACCATTCCTTTTTAGAGTTGAATATTTTGCAGAAATTTAAATGCAATAATCAGGTTACTAAAGAAGGCATCAATGTTGACCATAAACTCATTTCAAGAAGCTAAACCCACTCAAAACCGAAAACTATGAACGCTTCATTAAATATTGTAGGTAGGTCTGTGCACACTATTTTAAATTGAAGGAAGATACTCGGAATTCCTCAAAAGTCTAAATGTTAACAAGTAATGTCCCGTCGGCCTTACAGGATCAGTTGGAAGCTAAACAACAGCTCCTAAGATTACAACGGGTGAAGCTAAGTTCTCGGTTCTAGTGCGGTCGAATATAATAATATTCAACTTCTATCAATGTTACGATCACTTTAACTTGCCACAGCAAGATTCAGCTGTCGAATATTTCATCATTTTGTGTACAATTGACTTTAATAAGTTTAATAGATTTTAAAATGAATTACCTTTCTCAAATCCCGAAGAGTTCTATCACTTAGTGATGGAATAGATTTTTCTCGTTCAATGCCATTTATGTTTGATTGTTTGATGACTTCGTCAACATTTGTCTCAGACAGACTGTCAGAAACTAATCCAGTATTCTTATCGAATTCTGGAAAAGCTAAATCCTTGTTGGGGCGATTTTTGTATTTGTATTTTTTATCTGATTTTCTGTATGCTTTCGCTTCTTCGGCAGATTTAACCGTGTTAATGGCGTATTCCATATCATCCTCTATTTTTTCGTTTGGCTCTTTTGTGATGAATTTCTTCAGGATGTGGGATATATCATGACTAGGTGGGGGTAGACCTAAACAGAATTCAGAAGTTCTTTGAAACATCAGTGAAAAGAGCAAAGAAAATGTTACACAGTGTAATAAAATGATTAAAGCGAATGGTGGTGGTTATACAATTATACCTTGGCGAGGAAATGCATAAAATGTATTTGTAAAAAACGCCATTGAAAGGAAGCACGACAGAATCGAGCACCAAACATATATAAATATAAACTGTGAACAAAAACTCTTATATTTACCTCCATAATCGCCATCATCTTCTTCTTCCGATCCAGGATCAATTGGTTCAGGTTCAGGCAATGGTTTCTGGAGAAGCGGTCCTTTCTCGCCGAAATTATTTTTTGATTTCTTTGAGAAATTATTTTTTGTTTTATTTGAGAAATTATTTTTTGTTTTATTTGAGAAATCATTTTTTGATTTCTTTGATAAATAATTTTTTGATTTCACTGAGAAATCATTTTTTGATTTCTTTGGGAAATCATTTTTTGATTTCTTTAAGAAATCATATCTTGATTTTGTTGTGAAATTATTTTTTGATTTCTTTGATAAATTATTTTTTGAGTGTTTTTCTATTATCTTGTTATCCTTATCCAAAAGATTTCTATTTCCCGTAGTGTCGAAAACAAAAAGCGACATATTGAAAGAAGAATATCGACCAGAGAAAAAAGGATTATCAGAGTTTCCACGCGGACAAATTTATTTTGATTTGGTTGAAATAATTATTTAACTTCACTTTCTGCGTACCAAAATCCACTAGCTAGAACTACCACGCTATTTCAAAGCATTTCAAAGATCGAACGGAGAGTTTAAAACAGAATGACCAAACGAAACCCAAAAGTGCAATATGCAAACACATAAAAATACAATGTTCGAAATTAGCGATTGGAAGCAAAACGTTTACCTCTACGGTGGCTAGAAATTTAGTCAAAACTGCATAGTTTTTGACATATAATTGCTACAATTCCCTTCAAGCAAAAATCACTGACTTCAGAATTCTCGGTTCATTTCTGGCTCACCTGAGTCTGCGTTTAACGAGGCCTCTCACGAAATTGCATGCATGGCATACAAAATTAAGAAAGAGATTCGAGAATCGAGTATTTTTTTTCTTTTTTAATAGATTGAGAGAAAGAGTGAGAGAAAGGGAAATATAGAGGGAGGGAGAGATCAGGAGCCTTATTTATATGCATAATATGTTTACTTTTTGGTTTGCTTTGGAGAATGAAGACGACAGTACAAAGACAAAATTGGAAAAAATAATTCGGGCAGTGAAAAAGTGTTTTTGAAGAAAATAAAATAAATAAAAATAAGTAGTTTAAATGAAACGAGTGCCCATTGTTATTTTTATAAGTTAATTTTTGTTATTTTTATAAGTTGTGACCATCAATTTTGTGGAATTAAGAATAAAAAATAAAAGAATATGGCAACAAATTGTATTTATGTATATTTTGTTTTGGACGACAGAGACAGAGGTTGTTTTCGATACTCCAACTCGTTTTTTTGTTTTCAAGTTTGTTTTGGGTGCAATTTCGCTGAGCGGGACTCTCTCTCTCTCTCTCTCTCTCTCTCTCTCTCACTCTCTCTCTCTCTCTTTATTTCTCTCTCGCAAGTGAGTCCGTGGGAATTCTAATTTACATACTAAATGGAGCCGACAAACGTCGTTTTACGGCTCCGTATTTGGATCCGTATGCGGAGTCTAGTATGCGAATTTGACTCCGCGCGTGGATCGAATTCGGATCCATTTGCTTGAAGGGAATAAATGGCTTGTAGCATTGTATGAAAATAAAGTACTATCTCTTGGGATATTTTAGTGTTGTCTTGTTTTGCCGCTAAGAGCGCTTCTGATGCGGCAATTGTTAATGAAAGACACCAAAAGCAAAACCGATTAAATACAATTTTTAATCGGTGTTTGTTGTAGTCTTTTGTCTTTGGATTAAGTGCTCTTGTTTCCATGATACAATTACTAGAGATACTGCCTTCCATTTTCAATTTTTGATTTGTTCTGCGCATCTCGTCTTAAGGTAGTTCCACACTATCCAACAGTCCTTCAAGCAAATTGATCCGAATTGGATCCACGCGCGGAGTCAAATTCACATACTAGACTCCGCATACGGACCCAAATAAGGAGCCGTAAAACGACGTTTGTCGGCTCCATTTAGTATGTAAATTAGAATTCCCACGGACTCACTTGTGAGAGAGAAATAGAGAGAGAGAGAGTGAGAGAGAGAGAGAGAGAGAGAGAGCGAGCGCGTCCCGCTCAGCGAAATTGCACCCAAAACAAACTTGAAAACAAAAATGTCATAAAAGCAAACGAGTTGGAGTATCGAAAAAAACTTCTGTCGTCCAAGACAAAATATAAATAAAATTTGTTGCCATATTTTTATTTTTTTTATTCTTTATTCTTTATAAACCAAAAAGTAAACATAGTAGTAGTTGTTGTATAACTTTATTGAGATTTTTTTGCAGGGTACGATTACATTTCATTAATTATAAATTAACACGGTGTTAATATATATTTGCCGACTTTTAAGTGGCCGGGCTACACAATTTATATTTATTTGTTGTTTAATTATATTAACTCCGAGTTTTAGGCTAATAACTAATTACTTTATAAAATATAAACGTATTTGAAGCACGAGTATTAAGTACGTGTCCACTCAAAAAGACAATGATGTTTACTAAAAACAAAAAGTAAACGTATTATACATGAATAAAAGGCTCCTGCTCTCTCCCTCCCTCTCTCAATCTATTGAAAAAGAAAAAAAAATGCTCGACTCTCGATTCTCTTTCTTAATTTCGTATGCCATGCATGCAATTTCGTGAGAGGCCTCGTTAAACGCAGACTCAGGTGAGCCAGAATTGAACCGAAAATTCTGAAGTCAGTGATTTTTGCTTGAAGGGAGTGTAGTAGGACATGCCAAAAAAAAAGTGTGAAGGAATGTGTGATGGTTTTACATTCAATCCTAAAAAATAATTCAGATCTAAACACATGTCAAATCGTATGAGATCTGCGCTGTCATATTCTGTTTCCACACTATTATACACCTGTTTCATCACACATTTTTGACATGTCGTATTACACTGTGGGATAGTGTGGAACTACCTTTAAGAACACCTGCCTTCTCGTTTTCGCCTTCCCGTTTAACTTTTGTTTCGTTCTACTCTGTGCGCTCTACGTTATAAGAACACGGGGAGTTTGACAATAGTTTGACGTTTTGTTTGGCACCATGCCCAATGCCATATCTTTATGAATAAATTATTCGTGCGTGACTAACCTCAAAATCTCACTCTTAAATTGTGATATACGGACATGACGTTCGTTGTTCGCAACGAATAAAATAAATTGCATGTGAATGAAACATCAAAATGGACGAATGTTCGTTCAATCGTTGGTCATTGGTCGTTTTCATGTGAATAGTCCTTAATTTCTTATTATTTTCAATGCTTATAATATTCTCAGCATTTTCTTTTCCCCCTTCTATCTCTTCCTTCTTCACCAACAATCTAAAATAAGTTATTGCCTTGTTTTGCCGTCCGCGGCTAACCATCAAACCTTCCAAATGTAATCACTATAGGTTCTATTTACAATGTAAGTATGTATGTAAGGAATTTCCAGAGAATATTTTTATGGTCTAAGCACAAAAAAAGAATGAAGGAGAGAGACCAGTCTGAAAAACCATATAATATTTATCGGCCTGTACGTATTGTATTTAAAATCTATAGTACTCTGTAGAAGGTGTTTGACTGTGTTGCCATCTAGTGCATCAACACTATACAATACAACAATGGTCAAACAAATGTCGCATAAGTCAAATATCGCGATGCTTGTTCTCGACGCACCATTTCAGGGAAAAATAAACAACTTAAAATTTAATACAGAAGCTCTTGGCATCTGTTCTTAAAAATTCAAACAATAAAAAATTGCATCCATGTAAAAAAGGGCGACATAGATATTTTCAATCGTGATTTAACACACATGAAGATAGCAGCGACGGCTAGTAAATAAGAATTAAATTCCTTTTTACAAAAATGTGCTAAGAACAAAATTCTTTTTAGGGAAATTTTTGAAAAGATTCTTTTACTTTTGAAGTTTTGAACACAGACCATATACAGACCGCCAACTCGTACTCCTCTTGCCTGAAACACCCTCGAAATATTTTTTTCAGTCTGTGAATACGTGTACATCTCTCTCTGTGCATTTTGTAATGGCAACTATACCTGCGTCATTGTATTATATAAACTATAGTACTATCACCTGAGGTGCGCCATCTATTGACGAAAAACTAAGCTCGAGAATACCATGGGAAGCAACAACAACAATTAAAATGGTGGAAATTTTTGTTGTTGCTTCCCATGGTATTCTAGAGCTTAGTTTTTCGTCGATAGATGGCGCACCTAAAGTGGGAATACTATAGTTTATATATACAATGCCTGCGTATGCCATTTATTTTTTAGGTGTGTTTGCTAAATAGGTTTTAAAGCAAGGGAGAGCGTCACACTCTCAAAATAAATGGCATATCAGCTGATTTTTAGCTTGGTGGCAAAAAGAGAGACCATATGGTGAGTTGGCGGTCTGTATCTTCTTGGTCCGTGGTTTTGAACATCCTAATGTCATCTGAGTGTACTCGTACTGAGTGATTTGTTGAAATTGATAGATAAAAGTGTTCCAGACCAAGGTACATAAAGACAAGGTAATATATTCCGCATCTGTCAAAAAAGTAAACAAACAAAAAAATCAAAATGGTGTCTTCATGTGACCCAAGGCACTGTCGCCAGTACACATTATATTGATTTTACCAAATTTAATTGTTTTGAAAGAAAATAATGAACTGAATTGAGCTTATAAATGCTTCTATGTATAGTTGTATGCAGTGGTAAGTATATAAAGTATGTATAAAGTTTTTCAATTCTGTTTTTTTTGTTTCAGGAGCTGAAAACTGATAACACTTCTGGCTATCGGTGTCAAAGGTGGCGTTGACAATAAAAGCCTGCATAGTTCCAACAAGGACATACTTATACCATGTTATTGTGGTGCCAAAGGTAGCTGAAATCTTTTATTATTCAAGTATTGAATAACCATTAATTGTTCAACAGCCGGTGGATGGTGTTCTTGCGGCCGAGTCAGCCATACGCATAGCAAAGATAGAGAAGCAATATAATATAGCAATATAATAATGATAGAAAAATTTCGCCCACTGGCTAGAAGTGTGAAAAATGTGATGTTACGAATAACTTCTGGTTAAATCTTACCGATGGATCCTTGTGGACGTAAGTTTTTCCATGAATCCAGCAGAAATGACCGAGGGACCACTGTATTTCCGTTAAAGAACACAAAAACTAAATTTTTAAGAGTTAAACATCGTTCTATTTCTAGGCAAAACATACGAGAAACATTTGGAAATGAATCGGAATTCAACTATAACATGGTTGGAGCGATGCATGCTGAAATGGATGGCCATTACCTAGACAAGAGAACAGATAGTTTTAATCGTTACAAAGAGTATTTCAATGTAAGAGCTTTGTTGTTCACCAATTACAATTTGTAAGATTAATTCAAAATTCATTACACATAGGACACTTCCAATTATGGATATCCCGTGCGAGTGGTCATCCTTATCGGACGCAGTGAGTTCGAACAACATTTAGGCAACGAAAGCAAAGTCCGTCTCAAACAAGAAGCAGACCAATACGATGATCTAATTCAAGAGCACTTCATCGATACTTACAACAATCTCACAGTGACACAGTGAAATCGGTAATGATGCTGAAATGGGCAAATAAAGGTACCATCACACAGCATTATGTGAAAGGTGATTCGATGCGGTAGTCGTCAAGGAGTTCTTCCTTTTATTTATTATAAATCCTGGTAGGGACCATATCAAATATTTTGTATGAAAGTGCCTAAGGTTTCGTATGGACTATTTTTAAAAGACATACTTTTATTGCTAGTCGACAATATCTAAGAAGAAATTAAGGTTTAATATATTTTTTCCCAAATTGAATAAAAAAATCATCATATAATTTTATAAAATCGTTTTATTGATTTTTTTCTTTCTTTTTCTGGAATTATCTTCTTGAACAGTGTTAAGCTGTTTGATACGGAAATACATCCTGGATCGAAAAAAGATTTGTTTAGCTTTTATGTCCAAAGGAATATGATTAGATACACTAATATAATGGCGTGAATAAACGATAGCATCCTTGTTTAATTCCTTAAAGATTGACTCCAACTTTATCATTTCTGCCATCATTTTGTCTGTTGGTTTTTGAAGAAATCCTTCAGTGAGTTGATTCGTCCAAGAAAACAAAGATTCCTGCTGATTGCTTTGCACAACAAGATCCGGCTTTTTAATCCTATGACAAATATACCCCGCCAAATATTCGAGTCCATCGTATTGTAGAGATTCCAAATCATCTACGGGCGGTTCATCACTTCAAAATCACTTTCCTTAAAATGCTTAGAGCAAATTCTAGCCGTATTAGTATTTAATTTATCCTTTCTATGGCACAAGAACACCCACTGTTTGCACATTTTCTGTTTTTTTCTGAACGCGTGGAAAGAAATGTCAGCATTATTATTTTTTTTATTATTTACGCAACACCCGAACATAGCACACCACATATTTATAATTTTTATAAAAGTTTTAATGGATTAGGAAGAAAATAATCCGCACACAATTATTAAGAATCAGGATACAATAAATGTATGAGGCAGTGATGTTACATGCAAACAAAATAATTCCCTACAATAAACTCGAAAAATCCCTACTTTATGAATTTTATCCCTACACCTATAAAATCTACAAAATAAATACAATACAAATAAAATTTTGATTTAATTTTTGTTAATTCATGGATTTGTGCATGGTGATCATATAAATTTTGAGTAGACATTTTTCAATGTCTTTGTCTTTTGAATATTACACAATTTAAATGTTCATCAAAAAAATTCAATTGACGTATCGCATTAGGTACATGTATATCGACTTTTAGCTTTATACTACGTTTTCATTAAGGCAAAAAATGTGATTTAGTTGAAAATTTCCAAATTTGAGTCCACTTTCCATACAAAATAATATTAAAATTTTGTTTGATTTGGACGAAATGAAGGTTGCAATTTATGTGAAAACAAATCAAACGCAACTAAATTGAAACAAATTGAATAGATATTTTCTAAAATGTCAATTTAAAACAAAATCCAAGGCAACGGCAAAAGTAAACAAACCAACATGCAAAGCAAACGGCAGAAGTAAACAATACAAAATAACAATTTTGAAATAAAATCCAGGGCAACGGAAGTAGTAAACAAAACAAAACAAGACGAAAAAATGAAAAAGTTGTAAAAAAGAAAAAGAAAGAAGATAGCCTTATGTCAAAACAAATGTGGAAACCTAGATGAAAACACTTTTTTAGCAATTTTTCAAATATCCTAATTTCGGCCCTAATGAAAACGTAGTATTAAACACGTTGCGTCTAAGCTAGACGTGCTAGAAGCATCAAAGTCGACACCTTTAAACTTGACTTGCGGCTTAACTAAGCGACTAACCGACTTAAAAAATGCATATTCGTGACCTAGGAAGTGCCAGTTCTGAAAAATCAAAAAAAAAAAAGTTAAGAAAAAAAAAGAACATTTTTATGCCTGCATTAAAAACAAAAATTAGCTCGAGCTGCGTACTACCCTTAAAAGTACAGAAAAATATTTTGATGTGATGACTGATAAAACAAACATTTTTTTAAATTAAGTTTTGAAAAATCCCTACGTTTTCATACAAAATTCTCATACTTCAAAAATCTGTACTTTTTTCCCTACGGGGTGTTTTTCAAGACCAAAATCCCTACGTGTAGGGATTTTTCCCTACATGTAACATCACTGGTATGAGGGTCACATGCACCAGCCATTTTGAAAAGTTTTGACAGATGTCAAAAAAAAATGAGCGGGAATATATTACCTTGTCTTTATGTACCTTGTTCCAGACGAGCTTCGTAGTTTTCACCTTTCATCTTGATACTCTTTGGCTAACAAGTGATTTGGCTCTTGGCTGGCAGGCTAATTTCATAAATAAAATAATTCATTCGGTCTTCGGTCAGTTTTCTTTAACTTTGTGCCGTGGTAGTGAGTGTCTACTTAAGTTTTCGTCATCAAGGAAGAAGACGAAACTTTTTTTGTTTTAATTGAAAACGAGAGTTAAATGTGTATTTATTAAAAATACCCTTCACTAAAAAGTACAGCCCTATCAGATCTTGTTGTAAACTATAAATTATTATACAATTTAACAATGACGTCGGCAGATGTTCGAAAACGCAAAGTAAGTTATAATTATCTTGTTTAAAGCAGATAAGCAATGATTTGCAAGTATTTCTGTGCTGTAATTCATCAAAAAAATGTTCAGTAATTGAAAGAAGATGTGGAATAACACAAGAACTAGGAACTATGCTTCATTTTTAACTATTTGATAGTTACCCGGTCAAATTTTTCTATTGACGAGTTTTTTTTTTCATTTAACATGTCATGTCATGTATAGTTATGTATGTTCGCTTCGAATGTTTTGAAAAGATGTTCAAGTTCAAGTAAACTATTTTTATAGGTTAGTCGGAAGAATTATCCAATCCGGAAAGTTCACTAGCACTACCTGTTTGATTTTGAGATCTGCGTAGATTCGAAAACAAGCTACATACATATTTGTTTTCCCATGTAAACAAAAAGTTCATATCACTTGAACAGATTAATAATGAGACAGACAAAACCTAGGCACCTTTATAAAAAATTTAATTACCTAGTTAGTGTCTCTAAAAAATGGCAATTGCCTAACCCAACTATGTACCTACCTACACTCAAACTGACTGACCGTATGTAGATATACCTAGACTCTACACATCATGTTTCATGTATAATGTTAAATAATATCAAAAAAACAAACGCTTTCACAACAATTTCAAGCAAAATCTCTAATTTTGAATAACAGGTAAATGAGCCAACCTCTTCCATCAATAAGCATGAGACAATTTAACGTTCAAAGGTCTATTTCAGTAGATTTATTGTTTACTATGGCGACCACACATAATTGCGTTTTATTCTTTGTTTAAGACTTATTCTTAAATCTGGGAGCCTGTATCACATTATGATCTGTCGTCATAGTAATATAGTATTAGAATAGTAAAGAAAAATTAATACATTAGCCCATTCACCTTTGGTTTTTATTCAGATTCAGACTTCATCACTTCTTAACTTGTATAAAATCTTCTATCAACTACCTTTAAATGCCATTAATTGTAATGAGTCGTATTTAATTTGTAGTAAGATAAGTAAGTAAGACTGGGCAGATTCACTTTTACTTATGTAGGTTATAGACAAGTCGAGATAAGCATTTAATTTGTGTCCATAAATAATTGTTAAATTCATTTGTTGTCTGTCGTGAAGAAGAATAAAATAAAATAGACCATCCATGATTATTATGATGTCAATAAATTAATGTTTTGGTACCTGCGGCAACAGTTTCTTGTTCAATCTTTTCGAAACTTGGTACCCATCGTCAGTGGGTATGAAATTCGAGGCGAACCCAAACAACATTTGTATAAACTTTTTTTCGTTAAAAATTAACCAGACAATTTATTTAAGGAGCAAAGCAAGGTTCATATATCTGATCTTTTATACCCTTTTGAATATAAAAAAAGACCATTTTTTAGGCACTGCTTCTTTCGTGGATTAGACAAAACCGCCAAGAGTAAATCTTGTCATGAAAAAGTGCATCTAGTATGTTAGATGTTTTTTTCTATTTCTGTTGATTTAAAACGCTAAGAGCTGTAGCGCCACATGAATTCCAGTTTTCGTTTGAAATCGTTGGAAGGAACAATGTGTCCTCTGATGCCTTAAACATCGTTTCTAAGAGCTAAAACTTTATAGGTACACTGTGACGAAAGCAGCGACCTTTAACATGCAGCAGCTTGCGACCGGAATAACTGCCTCTTTATTATACAAAAAGATGCCGACATTTTATGAATCAAAATACTATACAGTACTACTGCCGAAAATGAAAAGGAGAATGTATTTCATTTACTGTGTCAATGTCCAGGTTTATCTCGCATTAGCATGCGAACCCTAAGTGAAGCTTTTTATGAAGACCTTGGGGAACTATCCAATAAAAGGATCAGAGATCTGATCAACCTACTCGATGCGACAAAATGTCTATGAATAAATCGCTTATCCTGACATCAACTCCACAAATACCTTCTAACCTTAACCATCAAAGTATTGGCAGAGGACCAGTCTAAGAAATATACATCTTGCGTAGGTGGTGGGGTATGATTCTTGGACTGTTCCTAGGCTTGTAGGATTTCTATTCCGAACCCGCTTACTTACCAACCAGATACCTGCTTAGATGGCATAAACTCCTATGGATGGCTTGGCAGATTGAGTTAACCTTCAAGAGAGTACTAGTTGATCCCGTCCTTCTCCGTTTAAAACATCCTCTTAAATCCTTCCAATCCTTCGGTAAGTTGTTTAGTTATGGGAACAAAACCCCCATTTCTACCTAAGTACCTAATTCGCATTTTGTCCTTTTCGAAAGATTTCTGCATCTTTATTGAAACAAATCGTTTTACGATTTTTGTTTTGAAGCGTTTATTTGGAATGAACACCTGTTTCCATTCTAGATAGTAGGTATATTTAAGACGAGACATACCGATAAAGGCCGACAAATGCTATTTTTTTTCTATCTTCTAAGGTTTAATTCCTCGCTCCAGGAACTAATCATTCTGAAAACGAAACATAAAATAAATTGTTGGCACAACAGCTACAAGCGGGGCGGCCCTGTGGCTTACACTCTCAGCCATTCCTGTGTGTGCTTTGATATACTGTAGGAATGGAAGGACCTACAATTTACCGCCGAATCCGAACGATTAACAGAGAAAACCATACTGGAAACGAAAGTAATAAACAAACCAGCGTCTATCCGCATGCAACAGTTTAATCAGTTTTAAAAATGTCACCCTGAATGCAGTCCTTTTTGCGGGATAAAACGATTTTAACATTTATCCTATTCATTGTTGCCCGGCTTTGGTGCCTATATCAACGTTTATTTAATTCAAAACTATGTCATCTGCGTCGATAGAAGTTGGTAAAACTACTAAATGCGAATAGAAACTCTCCAATATAGTTAGCAATACAGTTATTAATATGTATTTGTGCGTTTTAAGTGCATCGTGAGCTCAAATCAAGAAGCAAAACTCTCTTCTTGGAATGGTTTTGAGACTTTTTTTTTTTTTGCGTAAGGAACTGTTTCAAAAGACTTTCGGATACTTTTTTCTCTAATGGAAAGTGCTATTAATGTTTGATGGGAAATTAGTTAATGATTAAAAAAAAAAAAAAAGAAACCGAACGATACTAAAATGTTAGAATTATTGCATTCAAACCATGATGTTAAATTTACGTTATAAAAACCTTTTTCTTTAATTTTGTTCAGTTTTTAGTAAGAAAACTTGCTTTTAAAATGAACAAAATATAAACTGCATGCTAATGAACTTTAATTTATAAATAGGAATTTCTTTTTGTTATTGTTGTGTTGAAAGAAGCGTTACTCTTCTTAATTTTTTTTTTAACCAAATCATGCCCACAGCGCATACATTCGATGCGCATGTTTGCGCGGTGTTAAAATTGTATTTTTATCAGTATTAGATAGCATGTTTTTGTTTTATACTATGATAGCGTTTTGCCGCGTCCTTCAGTTTGCTCTTGCAGTACAAAGTTACTCCAAGAAATTGCTGGTCACTATCTATTGATAATATTAATTAATTTTAGTAACGAGCTAAGTCATGTGTGAAAATTTTCGATTATTCTAAATTTTAAAATAAAAAAAATATTATTATAAATCAGATCTTTGATAAGATAGAATGTAGGTGTAGTTTTTGAAGTGCATTCTTCGAAAAGACTATTTTTAACATATAAATACATAACTATGTACCTATATGAGGTTGCTGTTTTTTGGTAGCATTACTTTACTTTTTATTTGAGATAAAATTGAATTTTAATTTTATCATGATTAGATGACTTTTTTCTTTACTCAACATTGTTGAGATAACGTCCTACAGCGTGATTGTTTGCGTAACAATAATGGACATAATTTCAATGATTTGGGTGTTAGTGATAACAGAAATAAATTTTGTGATTTCGGATAGGATTTTTAATTTTTTAGCTGAAAAACCAACAAAATGTAAAAAAACATATATATGTACATCTATATATTAGTTTTTAGAACAAAATTCTTGGGCACCAGAGGGCACTTTTCGAAAACAACATTAAATTCAACACGGTATACCTTCATCTCTGACTTTGCATTTTATGTTCGGGAAAAAATCATATGAAATTTTAATAATCAGTAGTTAAAGCGTAAATGAAGTAAACCATGTGATTTCTTTTACTGTTTGAAATTTTAAGGAAAACAATTTTCAAAATCGTCGAACCAGTTTTTTCAAAAGACGTTTTTTTTTTGAAAAACTTTTCGAAAACATTCCAATTTTTTTTTTGTATGCAAACTTCTAGCACTTAAAAATAATTTTTAAAAAACCAACAAAAATGTAACTTTTTTTAAAAAAATCTCAAAAAACTTTTTGTTTGAAAAATTTAAGAATTCATGTTATTTCGTCTATAAAAAGGCTCTTACATTAAAAATTTCATCGACATCCGTCAAGTGGTTTACGAGAACTGTTTTTGAGAAAAATGAATTTTCCATTAAAAATCGTATGACAGGTACCGTTAGTTTTAGAGCTAGAATGCTAATTAAAACACCTCTTTATGACGTCATAATAATACTATATACCAAGTTTGAAGCAGCAAATCGGTTCAGCCGCTTAGGCTGTAGTATACAGACGGAAGGACATAATTATCGGAACCACTATTTTAGGCTTCTCCATAATCGTTATTTCATGTTTGATTGTCCAATTTTTTTTTTTACGAATGCATAACTTGCCTTATGTAGTTCCTATAATCGCAAAAAAAAGATATGTACAGACATTGGTCTGACGTACCAAAGGAAAGTCCTATCAATTAATGCTAACAATATGTCTGTTCGCGTGAGAGAAAAATCTCTCACTTACCGAAAAGTACACGAACACTTTTTGTGTAAAAACTTGAAAAACGTCAAATTCGAATTTTTTTGATTGGTTAGCTCTTCGCGGTAAGGGTCATCTGCAACAACAAATGTTTACGTCATTCGATTTTGACAGAGTTCAAGTTTTTACCAGGTGCAATTTCAGTGGGTAAAAACTTGCAAATAAATGAACGAAAGAATAAAACAGCTGTTATTTTCTTTCGTTCATCTCTCAGTACGCGAACGCTTTTTGTGTTAATGTAAACGTATGAAATCGAATGCAAACTGTTTCATTTGGGAACGGGAACAGAGGTAATATGTTTGTTCGCGTACTTTTTGTGCCAAAAAATGAAAACTGTCAAAATTTCTCAAATGAGAGAAAAATCTCTCACTTACCGAAAAGTACACGAACACTTTTTGTGTAAAAACTTGAAAAACGTCAAATTCGAATTTTTTGATTGGTTAGCTCTTTGCGGTTAGGGTCATCAACAACAACAAATGTTTACGTCATTCGCTTTTGACAGAGTTCAAGTTTTTACCAGATGAAATTTCAGTGGGTAAAAACTTGCATCTTTCGTTCATCTCTCAGTACGCGAACGCTTTTTGTGTTAATGTAAACGTATGAAATCGAATGCAAACTGTTTCATTTGGGTACGCGAACAGAGGTAATATCTAACATGACACTTCAATACTTTTTATTTTTGACATAACCACCATTTGTGGCAATGTTTTTTTGGTAATCGCAGATTTTGCTCTCAGATTTCTGATTTTGCTTCCCCACTGGAAACCAAAACAAGATTTATCTTTTTTTTTGATATTGTGTGTGTTCTTCTCGCAATGTCAAAAACTGCTGTTCGAGAAATGTCAAAAAGTAGGTATTGCAGTGTTTGTTAAATCTCGTTTGAAAATAAGATTTCAGGTTTTGCTCTGAGAACAAAAAAAAAGAAGCTGTCAGATTAAGAAAAATTGCTCTGGACCAACAAAAACGCCATTAGAGAAAAAAACACATCACGGGCATACGAATGAATTTACCATAGCTGGTGTACTCATAAACGTATAACCATTATGAAACGAATTTGTAGTACCCCGTGGTGTAGTGGTTAGTGTGCCAGACTGCCACGCCGAAGGTTCTGGGTTCGATCCCTGAAGTCTCCACCTAAAAAAGTTGTTTTACGGGGTACTGCCTCTTGAGAGGACGTGACAAATCCTCCAAGAGTAATTAATGTCATGGAAAGTGCTTCTCTGTTAGCTGTTCGGATTCGGCGGTAAATTGTAGGTCCCTTCCATTCCTGCAGAATATCAACGCACACACAGTAATGGTTGAGAGTGTAAGTCACAGGCCCCGGCCCGCTTGGAGCTGTTGTGCCAATAATTTATCTTATTTTATTTGTCAAAAAATAAATTTTGCCATGTTAATTTTTGAAAATTGTATGATTCTTATCGTTTTGCGAGTCTAATGCCATGTGTCAACAGAGTTAAAATGCCCGCATAACTTTTGACGTTTGTGCCGAAATGGACAAAATTTTAGATTTTTGCTGTGTAAATTGGATTGAAAGAGCTATTAAACCACTTTGTGCCTTTATTTATTAGTTTCTTATACAAAAGACAGCTTACAACCCACAAGTTAAAAATTAGCTTAAATAAGTTCGATTTTTCACTAATTTATAATCTCTAAAATAATTTCCATTCTAGATTTGAGAAAACTAGCTAATTATTTGAAAAGAAAAACAATCAACTCTTTCTCTTCTTCTTTTTTAAACCTTCATAAACACCGCACGTCGATATTTAATCTACTTTGCAGCAGGCTAAACAATGTCCCAATTTAACCTTTATCGTTTTTTTTAATTTGTCTCGTCACCAAGTATGGCATTTATACTTCAACGGCAGTAGTTTCATGCATTTTCCAAGTCGTTTTCTTACAATGCTTCCATTTCTGCGTTGGTTTTGTTTAAAAAATAATTTACAAAAAAATAAAATAAAAAAAAACACTTGCTTTATTCACCTTTTCACTTCAAAAAAAAAAAACCCTCAAAATTTCCTTTCCTCTACTTACACCACAGACCATACACAGACCGCCATTTCGTATTCCCCTTGCCTGAAACACCCTCGAAATATTTTTTCCTGTCTGTGAATACGTGTACATCTCTCTCTGTGCATTTTGTAATGGCAACTATACCTGCGTATGCCATTTATTTTTTAGGTGTGTTTGCTAAATGGGGTTTAAAAGCAATAGAGAGAGCGTCACACTCTCAAAATAAATGGCATATCAGCTGATTTTTAGCTTGTAGGCAAAAAGAGAGACCATATGGTGAGTTGGCGGTCTGTATCTTCTTGGTCCGTGACTTACACGGCTGACCAGATGTTTGCTAGAATTTAACGTTTGGCGCTGGTATCGGCTTCGCAATTTCATCTGCCTCTGCCTTTTTGTTTTCTCTCTGGGTTCTATTTTTGTCATTTAACTGACGTCTACAAAAATCATATTTTGTTTTGATATTTCTTTTTGCCAGTGCGGATACTAAAATTTTGGAAGTTTCTTATTTATTTCAAAAATATATAATTCTTTTGTTTCTTGTTCAAAACTAGCATAACAAGTGTAAAGAGATTAATATTAGTTGGCGCAATCTGAAAAACTAAAACTTATTGACCTATTCTCTTGCCTTTCGTTGATAAGGTTATTCCAATAAAAAAAATGTATTATCAAAACCCACCCTAGCTGTTATTTAACTTTTGCAATTCTTAAGATAGTTAGTTTGACCTAATATTTAAACACTGAATATAGTCTTCTTCGAATTTATTTGTTCATAAAATATTCACAACATTGAATAGTTACGCACCATGAAATGATATAATGATATATGTAACTAATTGAAATGTTAAAGAGGACGGTTGTTTTGATTGACAACACAAGTCCAGGAATATGAATCTATAAAATTGTCGTCCCAAAAACCGGCAAGAAAGTTACGTTTCTTCTTAATTCAATAAAACACTCCTTTGTCGAGATTTGAAAAACGAATAAAATCATGAAAGTGGAGTACCGACTTGTTAGTTTTTGTCATTTCTCACTAACTTCCATTAACAAAATTCTATGTTTAATTTTCAGCTTAGCCAGTCAGACCAGACAGACAGGCCATCAGGTCGACGAAAGGCGCAAGCAAGTTCTGGCAAAGCAACAAGCGGTCTAATGGTCTCATTCCTGTGTCTAATAGTATCGGTTGTTTTGATACTATTTGTTCTAGGTAAGAAGATTTCCTTTGAATTTCGCACAACAAAACTCAAAACAATATTTTAAGGAATGTATATGGATTCAATGAGTCCAATTTTTGAAAAAATTGCATCCAAGTTCGGCTATGACAAGACACAATATGCTATCATCATTGATGCCGGCTCAACTGGAAGTAGGGTCCTTGCGTACAAGTTCCACAGAAGTCTCATTGGTAAATAACTATAATAAGCCATTTACGAAAAATCAAATAAACCATTGTTTCCTTCGCTGTAGACAATAAGCTGATTTTAGATGAAGAGATTTTCAAAGAGCGCAAACCCGGTCTTTCTTCTTTCGCTGATTCTCCGGTGAAAGGAGCAAACACTATTAAACTCCTCCTAGATGAAGCCAAAGCTTTCATTCCCAAAGAAAAATGGTCTGATTCACCTTTAGTGTTGAAAGCTACGGCTGGTTTAAGATTGCTGCCTCAAGTTAAAGCAGAGAATCTGCTGAACGCTGTTCGAGACTTATTCGCTAAGTCTGAATTCAATGTGAATGAAAATGCAGTGGAAATTATGGACGGCACAGATGAAGGAATTTTCTCGTGGTTTACAGTTAATTTCTTGCTAGGCCGTTTATCGAAAGTTAATCAAGCAGCTGCTCTAGATTTGGGTGGAGGCAGCACTCAAGTAACATTCTCTGTACCTGATCCAGAACAAGTTCCAATCTATGAGAAATATATTCACCCAGTGCAAACTCTCAATAAAAAAATACACGTATTCACAAATAGTTACTTAGGACTCGGATTGATGGCTATAAGACACGCTGTATTCACTCGTGGTTACAAGAAAAGTGAAACTGTTTTGGAAAGTTCGTGCTTGAATCCAATTATACACAACAAAACATGGACGTATTCAAATGTGGAATATAAATTGAGGTATGAAGATTTTTATAAAAAAGACCTTTTTTGCATATTATTGTTTAGTTGTCGTGTGAATTGAATTTGTCGAATATACCTCCCTTAAATGAGACGTTAGGTTCTTTGACTTACTAAAAGGTAGGTTTGACTATCTTAAAACCAAAGAATTTTGGCAATAAGCAAAGCAGATTGGCTTTTAAAATCAAACTGTTATCTTCATATTTGAGTTGTGCAGGTTAGCATTAACAAAGACAAACGAAATTTGATTATTAAGTTGGTTTAGTTTCAAGCGTGTGATGTTAGTATAAACTTTATATCTACAAAATTCAGTTGAAAAAGAAAGAAGGTATATGGAATGCCTCTTGAGCGAGAGGTTTTCGCAATAACATCAAAAATGTATCTAAATTGCCTATATCACTCGAGCAGGCACAAAATGAACCTCTAGTATGGATAACGTAATTTATGATATCCGACTTTATATTAAAAGAGGAACTAAATATGGTCCTACTTTATTTAAACTAAGAAACAAATTGAAAATAACTCTTTTTAAAAATGGAATTAGATCTCAAGCTCATCTGGTACTGAAAAACTTACAATTTTTGTCAAATTGTCAGCACAAAACATGAAGCATTAGCCAGTGTGTACGCACAAATATAAGAAAGCCCTTTGACGTAGCAACAGACACATCAGATGGTTTTCTGACGACCAAAATAAAAATACCTGGCGGATACAATAGCTATTTCCTTTGTTAACTAAAGTCTTATCCCCAAAGGCAGTTTATGGTAAATGGTGAAATTGTGTGGAAATATGGTATGGCAAATTGGAAATACTTTTCCAAAGTAAAGCTATTACCAGCGAAAATAAAGGTTTCTTATCAGGAATGTCCCAACTGTACTTTAGAAGCCTGGTGTCACAGCCATAAGGTAGACCTGTTGTTTTACTGTGTTCCTACACATCATGAAAAAAAAAGATGGCTTGAAACTACAATCCAAGATGGGCAATATAATTGAAGCAATCACACGAGTTGATTCAAATAACCGAAATATCTTCCACGTGGCCCCAAAGGAAGAAGTCGAAAGGTGTTTAATCAAGAGAATTCGGAGGCCAATTGTGATCACCTCGTCGAGAGATACCACGGTCCGGAAACTATTCCCGTAACAGATCGATGGTTTCGTTGCTTGTGTGGCACGTAGAGACGTCTTGTTAAAAATAAACGTTGTCCAGATCAATACCATCCAATTCCGGCCATAAAAAATTATTAATCATCTCTCGATAGCGCAATCCATTCACCGTAGCTGTTGCTCCAGCCTCATTTTCGAAAAAGTAAGGTCCAATGACCGCACTAAACAGTTATTCGTTGAGGACGGAGAGGCTTTTCAACAATAAATCTTGGGTTGTCCGAGCCCCTGATGCGACAATTTTGCTTATTTACTTAACCACCGAGGTGGAAATGGGCCTCATCAGTCAAGATGATTCTTCGAACCGTCTCTGCCAAATTTTCACCATTTTTATAGTGAATTTTAATAATTTCAATGCATTGTTGAAGCGAGTATCATTCCATTTTTATTAATGGCGTAGTTTCTACTTGTCAAATGTAACAAAATTACAGCTTCAAAAAAGACAACTACCGAAATAGCGGGCTATTCAAAATAACACCCCTTATTGGAAAAACCTTTATAAAGTCTTTAAAAAAGTATGCTATTCACCGATCTAAAAAGGTTTATCCTTTCACTTCCCATAACAAAACCTTAAGCACAAAATGCTAGATTTAAACTTTTTCTTAGTGAAGGGAAGGCAAAGAACCCCGTGCCTTGAAAGTCACTCAAAATGACTTCTAAGATCATGCTCGTAAACTAAGAGGGCTATTAAATATTGCTTCAAGATATATTCATGGACCCGCCCTTACAATAAATCATCTGCTCCGAATTTTCGATAACCAAATTATTAGTAGAAATAGAGTTCAATATCTGTGTGAAACAAAAAAATATAATAAATTCCACAAGGCTGCTTTTCATAATCAATTAGAGTTCCCATACCGAATTTCTACGCTCTTATGCCCATTTCCTTGTACACAACTAATAATTTTGTATAATTTTCCAATACAGCGGCAAAGACAATTCAAAATCAACTTTAGAAAACCCCGTTGTTGACTTCGAAGACTGTTTGGAGTTGGTCAAAAGCCAAGTGATGCCTCTGATTAAACCAAAACCATTCACTCTCAAACAGCACACTGTTGCTGCCTTCAGTTACTACTTTGAACGGGCCATTGAATCTGGTTTAATTGATCCATTTGCTGGTGGTGAAATCACAGTTGAAGATTTCCGCAAGAAAGCTAGAGAAATATGTGCTATTCCTAACGATGATCAGCCATTCATGTGCTTCGACCTAACCTATATATCCATTTTATTACGAGAAGGATATGGACTTTCGGATACGAAAAAAATTAAGGTAAGACTCAAAGTTAAATTCGAATGTTAAAAAATGTTTAAACTTTAATCATTTCTTTCTCACTTCAAAGTTATATAAAAAAATTGACAACCATGAAATTTCATGGGCATTGGGCTGTGCCTATAATGTACTGACTAGCGACGAACGTTTCCAAGCCTAAATTATAATACTATACATCATCACGAAGGACTTGCCGGTCAAAAGGAAAACAAGCAAACAATGGTGCCTTATTAAATTGAAGAAAAAAAGAAAAGAAAAGAAAAATCTGTTATCATTCGTGCACATTTTAAATTAAAAAAAAAAATGATTGACTTGTCTCTAATACACGCGGTTTACGTAAAAAACAACGATGCACAAACGACGCCCTTCGTATATCATCATCCCATATCGAAATTCCATCATTTCCATTTTGTATAAACAATTGAAGCATTTAGTGCAGGAACTGGGAAGTACACATTTCAAACTTAACTAACTGGGACAAAAATCATACACCTTCTTTGCAAGGTAAAAAATATAATTTAAAATAAAATAAAACACTATAGAATTTATTATAGACTTTAAGACGAAGCAAAAAAGACAACTGCTGGATTTTGGTCCTCAATAACATTTTTTATCAAAAATAAATAGGACACCTGTCATAACTGACAATGTAAAGTTTCTAAAAGCATGTTATTCTTTTGATCTGGAGACATAAATCAAACATGAAAAATTAATTTAGTTAGTTTGTCAAACTTTCATTAAAATTATGTGTTCATTTAAAGATTCTCGGAAACAACTTAATGGATTTAAGTCAATTTTAATCAATCAATATTTGTGAAGCGGGTAGTAAACAACATGATGTTATATTGTTTTGTTACATAATATTCAGTTTAAAGGGTTTTTGATTTAATTAGGAGTAATTTGTTAGCCAAACAAATAAGATCTAGTCATTGGAGTTATTTCCAAACCTTAAAGCAGCGCTGCATACAGGAACACAACGAATAATGTTCATTGATTCTGCGGCCATTAGTTTTATTATTTGGTTCACAGAAAATGTTTAAAGTTGGGTTTACTGAAGTATACACAGACACGCTGTATTTTATCATAGAAAGTGGCGAGGAAAAGCTCATGCCAGAAGATAAAACATGGGAAAAAATTCAATTTTCTTAGTTTAATCTGATAGCGATTTCCTTTGGTAAGAGCATCAACCTTAATGAAACTCAGAGCAAAATCTTTTCAATCTTATTTTCAACTGAGGTTAAACACATACTTGCACACACTACACCGACCTATTTCACCTAAGTAATCAGTGATGAAAGTGATGAGTTAAAATAAGAAAGCCATTTTAATAATAGTCTCAGCAAGGCTCGAAGTTAACTCTCAGGGATAACCTTGAATAAATACACCAGGAAATAGAGCTTTCGAAACGGCCTTGCAGCAAAGATCGTTCTTCCTCTAAAAGTTAGTCTGCAAATTAGTAATAATAGGTTGCTATCCCTGGGAAATAGTGTCGGCTCTTGGTCTAAACGATCTTAAATTTACACTGAATCACAACACGTTTGCATCACCACTCGCCTATTGCGAGGCGACATTTTTTTAAGTTGTTCTGTAGCATGTTTGATTTATATCTCGAATTTTTAAGTTTTTTTTTTTAACAAAAGTATAACATGCCTTAAAAACTGGAGATAGTATTTTTTTCTTGGATTCGTTTTTATGTAAATTAATTTTTTGTTGTTATAAAGTCCTTCAGTCCCATTAACCAAACAAAAAATCCAAATCGGAGCACTAGTTCCGAGAAGATGCAGTGTTTTTCTTTTTTATTTAATTTGTTTCCAGTATTAAAACTAACAGTTCTTGCTCTGAATGCTTCTTGTGGCATTGTTAATTGTTAGAATTCCATGTTTTCCTTTAAAACAAATCTTATAAAGCAATTCAATTGGATTCCAAAAAAGTTGATTAGTTTAAGATCGGTGTGTTAATTTTTGATTTGTTTTTCCTTATTTGTACATTACATTATACGATAAAAGTTTTAGTGAGAATTTTGTATTTTAATGGTGTAACTATATGTTAAAATAAGTATATAATTGTTTGATTTATTTAATCTATGTGAAGTTTAAAATTAATTTTTTTTTAAATTATGTATATTAAAAATAAAACAAACAAAATGAAAATGTTGAAACTTTGTTAAATTTGTTTTATAATGACAATTTGTACAGAGATGATCTTGAGTCTGTTTTTGGTTTGCAAGTCGGACGTTTTGGAGAATGATTCGCTTTGTTGTATTATGGAAGGTGAACTTCGACTTCGTCGAAGTTGTGTCAAAAAAAAAAATTGGTTGTCTCTAAAGTCGGTTTACGGACGATCATTTTACGTGATAAACAGTTCATGTGTAGGTATCTCTCCAACCACCAACCACCCCTTAACCCAAAGACCCACCTACCACACCCACATACAACCACCAACCAACAGAGTACCATTTTTGAAAAATGTTTCCTCCTCCCCCGCACAAAAAAGCCCCCCTTCCTAACCGCCACCAATTACCCACCCCACCTACAACGACCCACCCACTATTTTTGACAATTCCTTCCCCATGCACCAAATTCAACCACCCACTCCACCTACAACCACCTGCTATTCACCCACTATTTTTGAGAATTGTTTCCTTTATGTGACTGTGACTGTGACTGTGACTGTGACTGTGACTGTGACTGTGACTGTGACTGTGACTGTGACTGTGACTGTGACTGTGACTGTGACTGTGACTGTGACTGTGACTGTGACTGTGACTGTGACTGTGACTGTGACTGTGACTGTGACTGTGACTGTGACTGTGACTGTGACTGTGACTGTGACTGTGACTGTGACTGTGACTGTGACTGTGACTGTGACTGTGACTGTGACTGTGACTGTGACTGTGACTGTGACTGTGACTGTGACTGTGACTGTGACTGTGACTGACTGTGACTGACTGTGACTGTGACTGTGACTGTGACTGTGACTGTGACTGTGACTGTGACTGTGACTGTGACTGTGACTGTGACTGTGACTGTGACTGTGACTGTGACTGTGACTGTGACTGTGACTGTGACTGTGACTGTGACTGTGACTGTGACTGTGACTGTGACTGTGACTGTGACTGCGGCTGTGACTGCGTCTGACTGTGACACTTTTTAGGAGAACTCCAAAGAAATTTCATAAACAAAACTCTTAACTCTGCCAGACGGAACACCTAACTCGCAGTTTATTTCGAAAGAAGATGAGTTTACCAGCACCCGTAAGCTTCATTTATATAGACTTCATCAATTAAGATGATTTCCATTGAGATGCTCGTTTAACGAAGCAAATAAGCTCCTTGTCAAATTCAAAATAAGGACTAAAGATCAGTTTTGCAGATCAAGAACGAACAAATCTCAAGAATCAGATCGGAAAGATTCTTCACTTCGAACAGATCTGAAACATTTGGCGAATTTGGAAAAGTTTGGGAGCGGATTACGAATAGATAGTACAATAGTGTGTATAGGGGTCAGCTTGACCCCATATCAATAAATGTAACGTGTGCTTTAAAGTTACAATATTTATATAATGTGAACATTGTATATAAAATCTATAGTAGTCTGGAGATTGTGTTTGACTGTGACACCCTCTAGTCCTTCGTTTAGAAAAGCTTTTAAAAATACAATCTGAAGATAGCAGCGGCACTTAGTATCGACTGATTGCAACATAAATAGCTTCATAATCATAGTACCATATATATCAAAGATGTGCATTGCCTGCAGCGTATTCCTCTAAGTAAACATTGTATATAAAATCTATAGTAGTCTGGAGAGCGACTAAAAAATAATGTGGTTGTTGGGCTATGGATGTCACTGTTAATTATCACATATTTTATTCTTTCTATCTAAATATATTTTCTCTCCAAAACGAGAAGTTTGGAGATATGGTTTGGAAAGTCTAGGTTTGGCCTCAGTCGATTCTTTCCTCCAGTCCATTGTATGTGAAATCTATAGTAATATGGAGAGCATGATCGATTGTGGCGACACCGTGAGTCTCCAAACCTTTTTTCCAAATTTCTCGTTTTGGAGAGAAAATGTAGGTGGAAAGGTTTAAATATATGATGATTATCAGTAGTGTTGGCTAAACATCGATAGTCTATCGATACTATCGATAGTTTTAAACTATCGGCGATAGTATCGATAGTAAAAAACTATCGATACTATCGAAGAGGACAAATATTTCAACAAATATTTTAATATCAAAATTGAATATAACTTTTTTGAAAATTTGTCTTCGCTCTTCGACATCCCTGTATACTTGCAAATTCAAATTCCAGTTCTTTGATACACAAACTGTAATAATGAGTTAGTTTCCTTATTCATTCCGTATATTCGGAATATATGGAACGCCTTTTTTGCGTTTCTTTACTCAATGGAATATTCCGGATAAACTATTTCCTTGTTTCTTTATTCAATCTGGAATATTTGAAACGCATTCTCTTCAATCCAAGTGAAAAGGTGGTTTAAATGGAATATAACACTGTACGTGGCCAGATGTCAAGTTCAACCTTTCTTTCCTATCTTTCTATTCCTTCTATCCATGCTCGCACATGTTAAATCATTATAAGGGTATTCATATCCCCTTGAGTGCGAGTGCATTATAAAAAAAAAAAAACTCGCTTGACAGAAGCAGAAGCCATAATTGACATCCGTCACTACTTTTAAAAATCTTTAATGTATATAAGTTCTTGTTCAATTACGTATTGGAATCAATCAACAAGTTAACTACGAGAAATCGCGATTAAGTATATCTCTGCATTCCAGCTCCTTCGGTTCCTTCTGAACGATTTTTTTTCCAGAGCAGGAGAGACCAAAAAAGAAATCGCCTCAAAGATAAAAACTTAAACCATTTGCTTTTTATCAAACATAATTCAAAAAATTTTTAAAGACTTAATTTATGTTTCTTTTTGCTTTTCCTTCTACCTATGCTTTGCACATTTCTCTTGAACTTATAATAAACTAACATGGCATTGTTTTATTTTGGTTAAAGCTTGTTTTTTGTTTTATTTTTTATTTAAACAGAATTATTTCATTTTCACTTTGATTGATTAATGATTTTAAAAAACTATCGATAGTATCGATAGTTTTTCTGAAAAACATCGATACTATCGATAGTAAAATATTTCGATGTTTAGCCAACACTAATTATCAGCGATATGCCTCAAAACCCCGTTATCTCTTACTCGTTCTCCAGACTACTATAGATTTCATATACAATCCTCCAGTCCATTGTATATGAAATCTATAATAGTCTGGATTACAAAATCGACTGTGGCGACACCAAAAGTCTCAAAACTAAATTGCGGAATTACTCGTTTTTGGAGAGAAAATGTAGGTGGAAAGGTTTAAATATGTGATAATTATCAGCTAAATCTTTGTGCTTCAAAACCCCGTTATCTCTTACTCGTTCTCCAGACTACTATAGGTTGCATATACAAAACCCCAGTCTATAGATTTTATATACAATGGTAAGCCCAAATTTTGCAAAAGCTGTTTACTAGTTTCAATCAAGACACAATTATACAAGATACCGTATTCCAATTCTCATTTTTTTTTCGTTCTGCGCACCTACGTCACGGACGTGCAATAAAGTTTTCGGCTTCTCGTTTTCGCTTTCCCGTTTTAAAGGGTTTTCACACCGAGCCGAAAACACGGACTTCAGGGCTCAACAAACAAAGCTACTATCTTTTAATTACCGCTTGCACTTGCAAATTTATCTTGTTCCCTTTCTTCCGATTTTAAGGAGTAACTTTTAATAATAAAAACTTAAATTTTATTAATCTTGCAGGTCTATGCGACTATTATCTAAACCTATCCAAATAAAATCTTATCAATATAATCGTGTATTTTATGGGCTATGCTAATCATTATTTATTTATTTATTTAAGGAGAAACATACAAAATAAATTTATAATGCTTCTTAGTTAAGGCATAGGGGCGGAGGCCATATAATGCCGTCTTTTAAGTTATCGAATTTGGTAATTTAATTTTTTTTTTTTTTTTTTATAATGACTTACCTATATTTTATTACAATATTGTTGATATTTTTATGTGTAAAAGTATTCCTTTGGAAGTGTTAGTATCAAATTATTGTAGATTAGATGTCGTTAAACTTGTGATGAAGAGCGGTTGCAGATTTGATGCTAATCATTATCTTTTAACTCCGTAAACAAACAAAAATTACCCCTAATCATAAAAATAACTAAATTTAAGAGCTTCTTTTTTAAATTGGTACTAATGGCTTTCGAAATATAATAGCCAAACGTTTATTATAATACACAATGATGAGTGTGTAGTTAATAAAATTAGCATCCCTTCTATGATACTTTTATCAGCAAAAAGAGCAGCAGTCACAGTCACAGCTCACACACAGCTCACAGGTTAATAGATAGGAAAATGACTCACCCTGAGGTTTTCTAATTTGTAAATTTCATCTGGCAGTTGTTTGATTCGATTGAATTTTAAATTAAGAATACGCAGCAGCTGCAGGTCGCTGAGCAGGCCAATGCTATTGTTATTGCAGTTTGTTATTGTTGTCAATTGATTGTTGCTTAAATTTAATATTTCCTTGCGCAGAACTCGACAATAGATGAAAACACCTGCGGGAATTTCCTTCAGATTGCAATCGGACAAATCGAAATCCGCTTCGGGGGTTTCTTTTGCCTGCACGCGATTAAATGCAAAAAGAGAAGGATTTCATTTTTTTTATTTTCAACACTCAAATGCTTTTAAGTTTAAACATTAATTTGAAAAAAAATCACACCTATTCCTGTGACCTTTGGCATTTGTATTTTAACTTACCAGGCACATTTTACGCTCCAGGCGAGATTTGTATTCACTTTTTGATTGCAACTGCATGTTAGGAGGAGCTGGCGTGGTGGTCTCAGGAGGATTCGATGTAAAGTTTGGTTCATCTTTTGTTAAACGGCAACCCATACATTTAAGTTTATGAATGAAATTGATTTTTTTCTGCTCGAGGGTAAGAAACTATGACTATGAGATGAATGCACTAGGAACAATTAAAAAAAATAATCACTAACTAGGACAAATAAAACAATACAAAACAAAGATTATGTCGCAGTAGAGGCTTTTAAGATTTTAAGATGTCATTAAAGATTTCTGTTTTTTTGTGTTATGTTGGTTGAAATTGCTTTTTATACACCACGGAATTTTTTAACAATGAAAGTTAGATTGGTAATTTTATTTGTTCATGTGTTTTTATTGTGTTTTTTTATTCTTAATTGACAATTTTCCCGGGGCTAATCGCACTAGAAACAAATAAAAGATAATTTAGGACAAAAATTGTGAAATGTCTTTCTGACAAAAGAATTTGACACATCAAGTCATTTGAAAAGCAGAGATGGCTTGAGGAGGCTATGGACTGGGGGACTTGTCAGCAAGCACATTTTAGGTTTTTGTATTTGTGTCAAACATTTCAATAAAAAAAAAACAATCTAAATACGTGTAGAAAAAATTTTCATAAATAAATATGCTCTCAAACACGTAAGCCAATATTTATCATAGATCAACAAAATTTACACCCCACAAAGCAAAAACATGTCATTAAAATAAAAAAATAAAAAACTGGAAATAAAAACAATTAATATATGGCCGCCGAAGGTATTTTAAATGTTAAAAAACAACATTTTTCAGGTTTTTCAAATGGCATGAGAAAGGGAAATTAATGGGATATCAATATCGTTTCATGATAGTTCGCAGCCCTCTGAACACAATTGGTTCAGAGGACGTTCAGAGTGAACTCGATATACTCGAACTCTTTTTAGAGCTCTAAACTAGTTGTTTTCGAAAACTTGTGTTTAGCAAAAATGTATGGTAAAACTTGTGTTTTCGTTCAGGTTTTGGGGGTTTTCAACGAAAACCGTGTTTTCGGCTCGGTGTGAAAACCCTTTAAAACTAGTTGTTTTCGAAAACTTGTGTTTAGCAAAAATGTATGGTAAAACTTGTGTTTTCGTTCAGGTTTTGGGGGTTTTCAACGAAAACCGTGTTTTCGGCTCGGTGTGAAAACCCTTTAAAACGGGAAAGCGAAAACGAGAAGCCGAAAACTTTATTGCACGTCCGTGACGTAGGTGCGCAGAACGAAAAAAAAATGAGAATTGGAATACGGTATCTTGTATAATTGTGTCTTGATTGAAACTAGTAAACAGCTTTTGCAAAATTTGGGCTTACCATTGTATATAAAATCTATAGACTGGGGTTTTGTATATGCAACCTATAGTAGTCTGGAGAACGAGTAAGAGATAACGGGGTTTTGAAGCACAAAGATTTAGCTGATAATTATCACATATTTAAACCTTTCCACCTACATTTTCTCTCCAAAAACGAGTAATTCCGCAATTTAGTTTTGAGACTTTTGGTGTCGCCACAGTCGATTTTGTAATCCAGACTATTATAGATTTCATATACAATGGACTGGAGGATTGTATATGAAATCTATAGTAGTCTGGAGAACGAGTAAGAGATAACGGGGTTTTGAGGCATATCGCTGATAATTAGTGTTGGCTAAACATCGAAATATTTTACTATCGATAGTATCGATGTTTTTCTGAAAAACATCGATACTATCGATAGTAAAATATTTCGATGTTTAGCCAACACTAATTATCAGCGATATGCCTCAAAACCCCGTTATCTCTTACTCGTTCTCCAGACTACTATAGATTTCATATACAATCCTCCAGTCCATTGTATATGAAATCTATAATAGTCTGGATTACAAAATCGACTGTGGCGACACCAAAAGTCTCAAAACTAAATTGCGGAATTACTCGTTTTTGGAGAGAAAATGTAGGTGGAAAGGTTTAAATATGTGATAATTATCAGCTAAATCTTTGTGCTTCAAAACCCCGTTATCTCTTACTCGTTCTCCAGACTACTATAGGTTGCATATACAAAACCCCAGTCTATAGATTTTATATACAATGGTAAGCCCAAATTTTGCAAAAGCTGTTTACTAGTTTCAATCAAGACACAATTATACAAGATACCGTATTCCAATTCTCATTTTTTTTTCGTTCTGCGCACCTACGTCACGGACGTGCAATAAAGTTTTCGGCTTCTCGTTTTCGCTTTCCCGTTTTAAAGGGTTTTCACACCGAGCCGAAAACACGGTTTTCGTTGAAAACCCCCAAAACCTGAACGAAAACACAAGTTTTACCATACATTTTTGCTAAACACAAGTTTTCGAAAACAACTAGTTTTAAAGGGTTTTCACACCGAGCCGAAAACACGGTTTTCGTTGAAAACCCCCAAAACCTGAACGAAAACACAAGTTTTACCATACATTTTTGCTAAACACAAGTTTTCGAAAACAACTAGTTTAGAGCTCTAAAAAGAGTTCGAGTATATCGAGTTCACTCTGAACGTCCTCTGAACCAATTGTGTTCAGAGGGCTGCGAACTATCATGAAACGATATTGATATCCCATTAATTTCCCTTTCTCATGCCATTTGAAAAACCTGAAAAATGTTGTTTTTTAACATTTAAAATACCTTCGGCGGCCATATATTAATTGTTTTTATTTCCAGTTTTTTATTTTTTTATTTTAATGACATGTTTTTGCTTTGTGGGGTGTAAATTTTGTTGATCTATGATAAATATTGGCTTACGTGTTTGAGAGCATATTTATTTATGAAAATTTTTTCTACACGTATTTAGATTGTTTTTTTTTTATTGAAATGTTTGACACAAATACAAAAACCTAAAATGTGCTTGCTGACAAGTCCCCCAGTCCATAGCCTCCTCAAGCCATCTCTGCTTTTCAAATGACTTGATGTGTCAAATTCTTTTGTCAGAAAGACATTTCACAATTTTTGTCCTAAATTATCTTTTATTTGTTTCTAGTGCGATTAGCCCCGGGAAAATTGTCAATTAAGAATAAAAAAACACAATAAAAACACATGAACAAATAAAATTACCAATCTAACTTTCATTGTTAAAAAATTCCGTGGTGTATAAAAAGCAATTTCAACCAACATAACACAAAAAAACAGAAATCTTTAATGACATCTTAAAATCTTAAAAGCCTCTACTGCGACATAATCTTTGTTTTGTATTGTTTTATTTGTCCTAGTTAGTGATTATTTTTTTTAATTGTTCCTAGTGCATTCATCTCATAGTCATAGTTTCTTACCCTCGAGCAGAAAAAAATCAATTTCATTCATAAACTTAAATGTATGGGTTGCCGTTTAACAAAAGATGAACCAAACTTTACATCGAATCCTCCTGAGACCACCACGCCAGCTCCTCCTAACATGCAGTTGCAATCAAAAAGTGAATACAAATCTCGCCTGGAGCGTAAAATGTGCCTGGTAAGTTAAAATACAAATGCCAAAGGTCACAGGAATAGGTGTGATTTTTTTTCAAATTAATGTTTAAACTTAAAAGCATTTGAGTGTTGAAAATAAAAAAAATGAAATCCTTCTCTTTTTGCATTTAATCGCGTGCAGGCAAAAGAAACCCCCGAAGCGGATTTCGATTTGTCCGATTGCAATCTGAAGGAAATTCCCGCAGGTGTTTTCATCTATTGTCGAGTTCTGCGCAAGGAAATATTAAATTTAAGCAACAATCAATTGACAACAATAACAAACTGCAATAACAATAGCATTGGCCTGCTCAGCGACCTGCAGCTGCTGCGTATTCTTAATTTAAAATTCAATCGAATCAAACAACTGCCAGATGAAATTTACAAATTAGAAAACCTCAGGGTGAGTCATTTTCCTATCTATTAACCTGTGAGCTGTGTGTGAGCTGTGACTGTGACTGCTGCTCTTTTTGCTGATAAAAGTATCATAGAAGGGATGCTAATTTTATTAACTACACACTCATCATTGTGTATTATAATAAACGTTTGGCTATTATATTTCGAAAGCCATTAGTACCAATTTAAAAAAGAAGCTCTTAAATTTAGTTATTTTTATGATTAGGGGTAATTTTTGTTTGTTTACGGAGTTAAAAGATAATGATTAGCATCAAATCTGCAACCGCTCTTCATCACAAGTTTAACGACATCTAATCTACAATAATTTGATACTAACACTTCCAAAGGAATACTTTTACACATAAAAATATCAACAATATTGTAATAAAATATAGGTAAGTCATTATAAAAAAAAAAAAAAAAAATTAAATTACCAAATTCGATAACTTAAAAGACGGCATTATATGGCCTCCGCCCCTATGCCTTAACTAAGAAGCATTATAAATTTATTTTGTATGTTTCTCCTTAAATAAATAAATAAATAATGATTAGCATAGCCCATAAAATACACGATTATATTGATAAGATTTTATTTGGATAGGTTTAGATAATAGTCGCATAGACCTGCAAGATTAATAAAATTTAAGTTTTTATTATTAAAAGTTACTCCTTAAAATCGGAAGAAAGGGAACAAGATAAATTTGCAAGTGCAAGCGGTAATTAAAAGATAGTAGCTTTGTTTGTTGAGCCCTGAAGTCACTCTGGGGTCGCCCTGGGGTCGCCACAACCCGTTTTTTGAATTACCTCAACTCGCCCTCAAAACAAAATTCTCTGTTTTTTTAAACCTGGGGTCGCCCTGAAGTCCCTCTGAAGTGAATCTTGGTATTTAGCAGGGGTGAGCTGGAGTTGTCAAGAAAACCTGGGGTGACCCTGGGTAAGCTAGTAAATGCTTGTTAGCTAACAAAAGTATTTGATTGACTCTTCGAAAGCAAAATCAAAACTTAATTATACTTTTTTATTTATACAAGCACTAGCAAAATTATTTACACATTGCACTATTGACCATACTAACCTATAAAGCTAGAGAACTTTTGAAATAAGAACAAATTGTTAAAAAACTTTTCTCATTTGATTAAAAAAATATAGTTAAACACCAACAAATTGTTAAAGTTATTTATTTAATATTACTTTAACTAAAAATAACTTGAGTTTTCCAATCAAGTGAGTTTATTAAAAAATATCTATAATATTTGTTTTTCAGTTATTATCTATACATATAATAAAATTGTAACGGGTCGATGTCTGTACATTGAAGATATAGATGCAAAACTAATATGGGGAGTCTCTATTAGACCCACAGAAGCCAAAACAACCGTTTTTAGAATTTTTGTCTGTCTGTCTGTCTGTCTGTCTGTCTGTCTGCCTGTCTGTCTGTCTGTCTGTATTTTTGTACGCGCATCACGCAAAAACTACTGCATGGAATTGAATGCGGTTTTCACAGATATATTGGGAGTACGCCAACTTAAAATATAGGCTATATTTTATCGCAGGAAAATATATAATTCTGGTTGTTTTTTTAATATTGCTGCAATTGAACGTTATTCAATGAACTTAACGCAAAACTGAAAGATTTTAAGGACGTTAGCGTCTCACTTACATAATAAAATAGCGCCGCACTTACCTACGTATACATGAATAGAAATAAGTTAGTCGTTCTGAATAGAAGTTACATCAAAAACATAATAGATGGCGCTATTTACCACCATATAGACAATGCCTCATTCAGCGAAAGCAGAAATCGAAAAATAATGTAACCATAAAAAACGGTGAACGAGCAATACTTACGCCCAAAACTGATGAAGCGGAGCTGCCATAAATAGCAGTATCGGCGCGCAGCATCGTTTTGAAAGTGGGCATTCCAATTAGGTATATTCGTATATTGCTTCAGAACTTAACCCTCCAACTTTGCAATTTAAACCGTTATGATACTTCGAAATAATATTATACAGAAGCCAAAAATCTTATGGCTGTAGAGCTGACTTTATAGCTTTCATACCACGCATACCCCCCATTTTGAACCGGTTGTCCATAAACAAAATATTTACTGAGATACCTACTTTATTCTAAAATCCACGCGTACGAAGTAGCGGGCAAAAGCTAGTTCCTAATAAAACTATTGTTGCCTTAATATTATTTCTTTACCTAAGGACTTCCAATTATTATACAATAATTTTCAACACAAATTACTGTTAAAATCATAGAAATCTAAGTGGCACAATTATTTACACAAACCCAGTTTTTTCGTTTTCACTCATCTGGAAGCGAACCATAAAAGTATTATTTGTAAGTTTGAAGTTAACGGTTATTTAAATGTTCATTACCTAATAGGTTGTGTTTCCTCCTTTTGTCGCAATTACTTCTGCAAAGGCGTCTGGTCTGGGCATTGAGTCTATTAAGCCTTGAACTCTCTTGAACGTCCTTTCAAGTTTGATTTGCAGTTCTGCCAATATTCTCAGGAGTCTTAGATTTCACTATGAGCCAAAGATTTTCGATAACATTAAGGTCAGGGCTTTGTAGGGGCAATTTTAAAAACATCTTGACCCACTTCTGCCAAATACTTTTTAATGTTCCAGACTGTGTGTATCGGGGATGTTAAATAAATAAACTGTTGGCGGGGCCGGGGCCTGTGACTTACACTCTCAACCATTCCTGTGTGTGCGTTGATATTCTGCAGGAATGGAGGGGACCTACAATTTACCGCCGAATCCGAACGGCTAACAGAGAAGCACTTTCCATGACATTAATTACTCTTGGAGGATTTGTCACTTCCTCGCAAGAGGCAGTACCCCAGAAATGAACTTAAGGTGGAGTCAGGGATCGAACCCAGAACCTTCGGCGTGGCAGTCCGACACACTAACCACTACGCCAAGGGGTACTACACATTGTCATGTTGAAGGATTAAATTGTTTCCGATATAATCTTGAACCAGCAACCAGTGCAACATCGTTTAAAATGTTCAAATAATGTGACTGTTTCATGTTATCGGAGCACCATACATCGTCTCCTTTGGAATGTCGTGTTAACTTAGTGACGTGTTGTTGAATAACAAAACTAACGTCCATAGGTACCGTCATAGACTAACTAATAATAAAGACAGGCCGCTTCATAGAAGAAAAAAGGAACCGATTTGAGATGGCCTCTACCTTTTTCTTTCCTTCCTTTTCCATTTTTTCTTCTATGAAGCGGCCTGGCAATCTCAAATCGGTTCCTTTTTTCTTCTATGAAGCGGCCTGTCTTTATTATTAGTTAGTCTATGGTACCGTTCAAGGAACAAGCTGTTTCATCGCTCCTCCAAATCTGTGGTGGTTTGTTCATGTGGTCATTTACAAATTATAGCCTAACTCGCTTGTTTGTCGGTGTTATATGAGGCTTTTTCTGGATAACGTAGACATTTATTCCGTATGCTTTTAATCTTCCGCAATGTTCCCTAACTAAAAGTATTATTTTCGCGATCTTTATGTATGTCCATCAGTACGCTTTTAACATTTGCATGTGCATTACTTTTGAAGACGCGAACAATTTTTGCATCTTCTTCTTTTTGATAACCCTCTTTCTCTACTAATTTAATTTTTTACACTTCCATATTCATTAAACTTAGAAGTTATAATTATAAACTGTTTTAAGGCTGCAACTATATGTTTTAGAGAGCTCCACTGCCGAAACACCACTCTGCTATTTGCACTTGTGTAAATAATTTGTGCAACTTAGTTTTTAATGATTTTAACAGTTATTTGTTCGAATTTAATTATTTTTTTTTTTTTCAATTAACTCTTTGAATAAAACATTAAAAATGAGAAAAGTTTATAAACAATTTGTTCATAAAAAGTTCTCTAGCTTTATAGGTTGGTTAAAGTACGAACAATGCAATGAGTAAATAATTTTGCCAATGACTGTAAATTTAGCAGGTACACCGTTTAAATTTTGTTGAAATGTCTCAGGGCGTCATCAGTGGCGTAGCGTCCCGTTGCAGACCTAATTTTTGTCGCCCCTAGTAATTTTTTCACATTTTTAGTGGATGTAAAAAAAATATTAAAAAAATGTGTCTACGGTTCCAACGAGTTATACCTTCACATACATACGAGTACATACGTTTATCAATAAACGTAACATTTCTCTTCAAAATTGTGTAAACTGTTGTTCCTACTAGTTTCTAGCAAGTGAAGCAAAAATGAAGCCACAAATTTAAAATTTTCCCTAAAAGCTAAAATCAATTTAGGCACTCGATAAAATATTATATAATCTACTACTTAGTATTCTAGCTCTAAAACTAACGGTACTTCCCTCATGATTTTGACTGCACAACACATTTTCCTCATAAAAGGTTCCTACGATTTTATCAAAGCCTTCTGAAATTGTTGGGTAAACTTTATACATACCTATGTTTTGGTTGAAGTAGATTTTTATGAAAAGTCTTATAATGGAACCTCCTACTCCCATCGGACCGGTTTATTTTTTCGCAAGCCACTTGACGGATTTCGATGTAATTTTTATAAATTTATTTTTTAAACAAAATAATGTTGCTTCTGAATTGTCAAAAAAAGATTTTTTTTTTATTTTTTCGTTATTTCGATCATTTTTTTAAATTTTATTTTCCTGATAAAAAGTACAAAGTTCAAGAATAAATGATTCTTTAAAAAATGGAATATATTTTCGAAAAGCTTAAAAAAAAACTTTTTTTTGAAAAAAAACGGGTAAACCAAATTAAAAAAAAAAATATTCTAAAACTTCAAAACAGTAAAAGAAATTAGATGGCTGTCTTGATTTTTCCAAAAAAAAAAACTAGAGATTTTTAAGTGATTAATACAATTTCATATGATTTTTGTCTGCTAATTTGTTTTCAAAATCTCCAAGACCACTATCTATCTACTCCGGCGTATTTCAATTTGCAATCTTCTGCTTTTTTTGTCCCAAATATACTGCGCTCTGTCATCTATACTCTATTCTATAGGGTGTCAGGTCAGCACTGGTACTGTGTTATAATAACTTGTGTGTAGGGGATTGTCACTTTTGATAAAATTAAGTATGAACACCATTGAAACCCGGTCTCATAGACAGATGGGTCACCACTGGTGGGTTAAGAAACTCAAGGCAAATCCGATTACTTACTGTGAAGCAGTGTAATTAACTTTTTAAATAAATTCGTTGCACTGAAAAAGAATCCGTTTTCAAAATTGTATGTATGTACATATTAAAAAAAAAATTACCCGCTCCGAATTGGTGCCGCTAGCAAAGTGCCGCCCAGGGCATGTGCCCCCTTGCCCCCCTCCCTCGCTACGCCATTGGGAGTCATTCAATCTTCAAATAATTTTTTTTTTTTGTATACAATGTAATTTTAATTTTTCTTTAAAATAAATAAAATAAAAAAATTGAAAATCATGATGGAAAGTTATTGGATGAAAAAAAAAAAAAACACCGGGCAGCCTCTTAAAACCGTTTCTTTGACAAAAAATATTTCTTCATTATTCTTCGAGGACATATTTGCTTCTCCATAGCCGAGGTTCGACCCAGGTTTTCTTGACAACCCCAAGAGCTGTCGAAAAGGTCTCATAACTCAAAACCTCAAAAGTTTTCATTTTTATTTACTTTTAATAAAGTTTTATGCAGCATGTTGTTAGCCCACAAAAAATACTTGATAACAAAAGTCATTTTAAAAGCTGATTCGTCACCTCAACTCGCCCCAGCAAAATACCTAGATCTACTTTAGAATTGTTTTATAGAATCTATAGTACTCTCACTGTAACGTTTGATGGCGGCGAATTTTACTATACTAAAATTATGTTTCCAATAGCTAATGAATAATACACAGAGTAGAGATAGCAGCGCAACCTAGCATTTAGCAATTGCAACAGAAATTACTGCTTAAAGATAACACTAATAGTTTGCAAAGTAAAGCTTCGGGGTTACTTAGTGTCCGCAGAGGTACATGTTTTTGAATTTAAAAACTTAGCATACATGGCACCGAAGCTGATCAGCGTGGTACTGGATACGACGAAGTATTTATTGTCCCTTTATCCCACGATTCAGGCTGCACACACCATTGTGACTACTAGAATTCAGTCAAGAAGCACGCATACTTTTAACTCAAAAATACTGTAACCAGTTTTGAAAAGTCATAAGGGTGTGTTTGTGCACCGGGATAAAACGATCTTGACTCCTTCGTATTCAGTACCGCTCATGCAACTTCTTTATTGGGCTATGGCGCCTATCAATAGTTTTTTTGATTTTAAAATATTGTATCACCTTTGTACTCTAGCGACACTTCTGCGTGCGCGCAGACAAAAAAAAATATTCTGAGGGCGGACATCTGACTTTAAATCGAGAAGCAAAATTTTCTTCTCAGAATCGTCAGAAGAGTTATTTTCGTGCCTAATTGACGGTATCAGAAAACTGTTTCTGGACGCTTCTCTTTCTCCAATTAAAATTGGTATTCTTGTTTTCTTTTTACAAAGTTAACACACCAAAACAATCCATTTTGCTGCTTCCATTCCATAAGATGAAACCAGTGTGAAGAGCAGTCACAATCTCGATCTGTGTTTTTCGTTATAAATTAAAAAAAAATATTGTGTTTTTCAGGAACTTTTAATATCAAACAATCAACTTGTTAGACTACCGCAATCTATTAATCGTCTCAGATACCTTGAGCATCTCGATGTATCGAACAATAATTTACAATCAATTAGCGAGCTAAGCTGCATGCCTAATCTGCTGATTTTGAACATAAGCGGAAACATTAGCTTACGTCAGCTCCCAACTACACTGGCAACTTGTGATACACTTTGTGATTTGATATTGGACCAGGAGACTATAGAATTTCCTTCAATGGAAATTATAGCGGGAGGTACGGCGAACATAATGCGTTTCTTAGCCACTGGCCAAGGTTCGACCGAAGTAGTAACAGATGGGATGCTGCTTAACCGACAAAAGAAGCCAGAAGATGTAAGTTAAATAATTTATCTTTAGTTCTTTAAGGCCTTGTTTGAATTCTTTGCTTTATCCAATCCAATAGGCCTTAATATCTGAACTCAAAGAAAACAATCATAATAAAACACATCGAACCAATCAACTCAAACATCAGCAGCCTATCGATGAAAGTGGATACGGAAATGAAAATGTAAAAATTTACTCAATACAAAATTACATAAAAAAAATATTATTTCCTCCACAGGCACTTCTGGAAGAAATTCAGCGACGCCAGCAGCAACAAAAACAAGAGGTAATTTTCAGAAAAAAAAAAAGAATTCGCAAAGATGATTCTATTTTTCTATGTTTCTAGATTTTGAAAGCGGTCCTCTTACAACAAAACGAAACTGAAAATTTAGTCAATAAATTACATCAACAAAAAGACAACGAACGCATTCAACTTATAAAAGACATATTAAATGGTAATGGACAATAAAAAAGGATATATTTTTAGACAACTAACAAATTTCGCATTTGATTTCTAGCTGAAGAAAACGCAAACTTAGTTATAGATCATTTCCTAGCTGCTAAGAACAAAGCTGACAGTCAACTTCTGGAGAAGGAACTCATCGAAGAGCAACGGCTTCTTGAAAACGTATGTGTTCCTTTTTCCTTATAATATTTATATAACACTAACAAAAAACATTGCTTACAGCTTCATCTTGAACATTCCGAACTTCGTAAACAAGAAATCCTTTCAACCATGCTGGAGACCTTACGTGAGGAAGAGACCAAAATACAAACCTACCAGCACGAGCGTGATGTTACATCGTTGAATATTTTAGAGCAAGAAAACGCTACCTCTGCCCAATTGAATGCATTTTATCGTAATTATGAAAAGAATCGCAATGATATCGTCAATAGAATCTATGAAGATGAAGAACTTCAAAAACAAGCTGTTATTGGCCTTATGGCACAAAACGATGCCCGTTCGTGGGGTCTTGTTGAACAACTGCGCATTGTTGAAGTTCAGTTGGCTAGTATGACACAATTTGAAATCGAACGTAAAAAATACTTCAATACTGAACAAATCAATGAATTAGCTGACAAAAGAATGCGTCTCACATATATTCTCACTGATCTGCTTGAACAACAAGAAACACGCCGTGCAAAGTTATGTGACACTCTCAAATCAATGGAAGCACAAAAGTCTAACGAACAGCAAGACTATTGGTTGTTGCAATATCAGAGATTATTAGACTCACGTCCGGTTGAATTCTCATCGAAAGCTGCCAATATTGATCCTCTGCTTGGGTATAATTTCCTGGTCAATGGAGTTATACATTGCTTGCCATTCCTGCAAAAACTTCTCTTGAACTATGATTTGTTCTTGGAGAAAATTTCGGATGAAGACCTTAGGGAAGCTGGCATTCGAGACGACCGAGAACGGAGGTTGATATTGCAATCGATTGAGGAGTATATTCGGGAGAGTTATGTGGCTGGATGTAGTGGAGATCGTGAAGCATCTGCACCACCACCACCAGAAGAAGGAGAAGAAGCAGTAGAGAGTTATGATGTACCATCAACTTCGAAAGTAAAGGTTCGTGAATACTCAACAGAATCTGATGCATTGGCTAATGCATCAGAATGTGTCATTTGCATGGAGGAATATGTGAGTTTGGATATTATTATTTTTAACTAACGTTATTTTTGCTAACATATATGTACATTATTTCCAGGTGCGTGTTATATTCCTTCCATGTGGCCATATGTGCTGTTGCCTTACTTGTCAGCTTAAAGTTGACATCTGTCCCATGTGTAGGGCTGAAATCGAGCGCAAAGTCAAAGTGGTGCAACCATAGCCATACTTTTTTATACTCGGAACAAAACAATTCAACACGCTGACGATGCGCTGCTCGTTTGAAAAGGTTTCTTCCTCTTTTCAACAATTAAATAAGCATTTCTAAACTTCTTTTTCTTTTAAATTCTATTAAGCATTTCTCTTGCTGACACAATTTATCTTTAAAGAAAAAAAATATTAGGAAACAGAGCGTTATAACAAAATTAATCTAATTAAAAGTTAATAATGAAATTCGATACTAAAAAAATAACATTTTTTATGTCAAGTATAATACATACATAATATTTATTATATAGGGTTTGTATAACATACAAGAGAAGAAAAAAAAAACGCAATAATTAAAAATTTACAGTTTATATAATGTAGGCACATTTTTTGGTTTTAAGTTTAAACAATAATTTATTGCAATGTGCTGCATAGATTTTATATATTTATCAATAAGAAAATATTTATCTATTCAAAGTTGAAAGGAATTTTTTTGAAATCTTGTGATTTAAATGCCAAAAAAAAAAGTAAAACTAAAAGTACTATACTAGCTTTTTCTCAGCTAAGATTTTTTTTTTTTTTAAACTACAATAGCTTTACTTTTTTGCTTTAAATATCTTGAGCTTTAAAAATAACCATGGAATAAAATAATAGTTATTGTTAGAATAATATTTATGACAACCAATACGGAATACAGCTTTTGCTATGCATTCATATTTAAATAAAATAGTTATCTCTTAGCTAGGCAGCTCAAATCATGCTTTTTTTATTCCTCCTAGGGTCCGTTCCTTATAGTTTTGACGATAGCCACAGATTCCAATTATTTTATTTTGTTTTGTTTAAACTTATCTCAACGCAATCGAAATGTCCATTCAGCTCAGTTCATTAAATTAAAGTTGCTTAACTTCATACTTAGAGAGTAAAAAGAAGTCATTTCTAAATCTGCTTAATTTTTCCAACTCGTTCTTTGTTCATTTGACCAACTCGTCTGATTATTGAGCTTAGTATTTTTAATGGCTTTTACTGAATACTAAAAACAAACGCTTTTTAAAACTAAATATTTAAACAGCAGGTTAAGTCATGCCTCACTTAAGTCTTATCTTAAAATACTCATCATAGTCTTGGTACAGTAGTCAGTCTAAATTTTAAATCAGGTGGTTGGCCTTAGAAGGATTTTATGCCATGAGTTATTCATGTCGCTGTCATTCGTTTGATTCATTTTCATCTCCTTATTCCACTTTATTGATTGTGTTTCGCATCATTTAACAAAGCCATATCTTTCTTTCAGAAATAGTATCCACTATCCTTACGCACGGTCCTCAATTTGGGGATTTAAGATATTTTGATGTATTTATTTAAATTTAATTACACCCTTGAATTCGAAGCCATTTAACATGGCATACCGGGAGCAAGGAGCAAATCAAGGGTATAAATCAATGCCTCATTTTCAATAGCGAATGTTGAGAAAGAAATTTGATGCAGGACCAAATTTAAATTGCTTTTTCAACTATGGAACACTTTGGACGACCGAAAGAATCATCTAGAAAACATTTTTTTTAAATTATTTATTTGCTTACAGTTCCAAACAAAAATAAACTTAAAATCATCTTATTGCATTTATTAGTTGGGAATTGAAAAAAATAACGGTGGAGCCATATTTGGTAGGCATAAAAAAGACTGAAGGCATCGAGAACAAAAAAACTTTCAACTGTCTTAAACAGGATATTAGACAGAAGATTTTATATTGCATTTTATCGTACAAAGGTCCCCTCCTTTTTTTGAACTTTTGAAACTAGAAAAGGTTCTTAATATTAACCTACAGTTTATGTATTTTTGTTAGGAACAATTCCAATCATCTTTGTTCTTTTGGACTGACTGAATGCTAATACAATACATTTCCCGCAAAATCATTCCAACTGTAGTCCAATTAAATAATTGATAGCGCCATTTGAGAAATTGTTTCCAATAAAATGCTTGTGGCCTATACAAATAGGTATATTGAGGTATATTTGTCATTGCTGATGGCTCACAGATTTTGTTAAATGGTTTAAAAACTCCTTAACAATTTGTATACACCTTAAGATATTGATATTATATGATAGACACCGTAATCATATCTAGTTTATTGCATACATTTGTTAACTAGTTTCCGACTGACTCCATTTCATTAAACGAACAAGATCATTTTCTTTTTTGCCCAACGTCTGCTGCTGTTAACGATTAGTTTATTATTTGAGATTATAAATTTTTAAATATTTTGTGGCATAACCCTGTATTCATGTATCATGTTTGTTGTTTCTTTTATCAATCCTTAAACTAAATTATTTTTTACTATAGTAATTTGTCAATTTGAAAAACAAAATGTATAACTTATTATACATATATTATATAGTGCATACATACATACATATATACAATCTTATGATATTTATCATTTAAGAATCTTTAAAAATATTTATAAACTCTATTTGATTTTTATTTATAAATAAATAAATAAATAAAAGGAAAATCTTGAATATATTGCTTTTTTTATGTTAAAAAAAATATGTGTGTGTTATTCATACTCAGTGGTGGAAGTGAAACTTCAGAGAAGTAACCTACGAGAGAATGAGATGAAAAACTCCTTCCAAATCCAACACCAGTTTTCGGCTTACTTTCAAACTTTGTTTATGACGCTTTAGATCGCTTGAACTCCAGGACACCATTATTTGAAATCATCGAAAACGGACTCCTTTCAAAAATTCAGGACTCTTTTTAAGAATTTCAATATTTTTTTTTTAATGTCAATTTTCTATGTGAATACTTTTCTTATTCATATTGCATTCTTCTTGAACTAAGCTCATTCAAATCTTTCTTAAAGCTTCTCGTGTTAGACAGAGGCTCAATACAACCATTCCAAAATGTATTTTGAAAATAAAAATATTAAAAGTTGGTAATTAGACATTTTTTGTCCTAGCATATTAACTCTGCTGTAGGTATAACACTTTTCCAATATAAAAATCATTCCCCTCGAATAAATTTGCATTCACCTACGTTTAAAATTCGTCAAACCCATTTTTACTGAGAGGAAATATATCTGCTATACATAGAGTAGGTACAACTATTTTAAATGTCCCTTTAAAGCCTTCAGAAACACTATATAAAGGAATCCTTTCTTCTAATCGTGTTTTCTTTAATAAAACTTATCGAGACACAAAGTATAAACCAGCGAACACCTTATTTTATCCTTCTCCCTCGAATCTCAAATCACAAAACTACCTCTCAACTGTTTACAGGCATCTCGACTAAAATTGCGAACATAATAATCAAAGCTTTAGATTCGCAATGTAATTTTTGAACCATGTTTTATGTGTACGTTCGCACGTTCTATTTCCATATACTTCAGGCTTAAAGAATCTACATATATGTATTTATTTGTATATGCTACCGAAGAAATTCCAGGCTAGAAAACGTTTTTAATATCAGTGATTTTTATATAACGTAATATTTAAGACCTGTCCATCCTTCGTGCGTTTGTATATGTTTCAAAAAATATATTTTTTCAATAAAAGAAGAAAAGGTTTTCATTTTTCTTAACAAACTGCTATCGTTATGTGTTTCTGATCCTCTTCGTTCTCTGCCAATCAGTGAACTGCTGGTGTTAGGTTAGGTTAGGTTAAGGTGGCTGTCTGGTATTCCAACATGATAAAGTTTTTCATATTCTTAAATTTATTGTCCTTCCGCCTGAACCCCTTTTTTTAATTTTATGTAATCGCCAAACGACCGAAACCCAAAACGGACAGAAAGTAGAATACCAGATATAGCTAGGTAGCGGAAATTTTGTACTTTAATAATCCAAAGTGTTTACCCCCTACCCCCTAGTGAAGGATCATTCAAAAACAAACATTAATACTGCTGTCTATTAAGGACTGTTCACCAGCAACTTATTGCATTCTAATTTTGTTTGCCATCAGCAAAATCATTTTAAAATTCAAATTCAAATTTATAACGTCATTTTTAAATGACAAAAAAAAAGAATTTTGTCGCAAAAATTCCATGAAATACCAGGCGCCCATCATTCGCAGAAAGTATAATTTATGAAACCTACCATGACAAATAATGAATTCGCGCCAAAATATTAAACATGATCCTTTGGGTATGCAATAAATATGAATTCGGCAAGTTCTGCAAATGCTTAGACGTTTTAGATTAGCTCCTTAAAATATGCTTTAAGAAAATCGATATGCTATACTTCCGGTGAAAATTATTTAAAGCAAATTTGATTGCATACATTATTTCTCTTCCTTATCTGCCGAAAACAACAAATTTTTACGAACTTTAACCAATTCTTGTTCCTCAACTCAAAAATTAGGCAGTTTTGGACAGAAGAGATAGCTCAAGAGAGAATAAAACAATTTCTTTGGGCAGAGATTGTGAGTTTAGTCAAAATTCAAATTTGACATTTAAGAAAAATGTACATGCGCGTTTTTGTATTGATGTCGATATTGAAGTGGAATGCTTAGTGAACTCAGGAACAAGTCAACGGCAACCACAAAAATATTGCAATGCATTTAGCTGCACTTATCCTTTTTAATGGCTAAGTTTTTGGAAGATGTCAGGAAACTTATATTTTTCAGAGATATCCTCAAACAATGACCCTTTAAATGAGTAACAGTGTGTTTACACGACTGATGCGAAAAAAACCTTATTTCTTTTTCCACTTTTCTGGAATCTTCAAGAAGTCGATAAAGGGTTCATCTTATAAAATAAAGTTTGGAAAACCACTACCAAAAAAATTATTTTACTTGATGTTTTCAAGTTGTGTAAACAAATTTTTGTTCACTTTTTCACAAATGTTATGATTTTGAGAGAATTTCATCCCCATTCCCCACTCTTCAATATTTTACAGTTTACATTTTAACACACAAAAGTAAAGGGAACAGACTTATTGTGAAAGGCGAGGATGCTGGCTGACTGACGTGTTAGCAAAGATATTCCATTGTATATAGAACCTATGGGAGTTTTTAGTAATGTCTTGTTTTGCTGTTAAGAGCGCTGCGGATGCAGCAAATGTGTAGAAACAAAATTCATTTTACTTTTTCCTCCCTTAAATACTTGTCACTTTTCTATATACAATATATATGCTTTCAAAGTGTTCTATTTTTACTGATGGAAAGCTAGATGTGAAGATTACATTTTGCCATCTCGAATAGGTTCATTTTTTAATTGGTTGTACCAATCGGATCATTTCAAACTTAATCAAAATAAGAAATTGATGAATGATTTGTGTTCCATGATTAATATAATATGCCATTGATACACTCAGAACCTTGATAATTAAAATTCAGCCAAAAAATGATAACACCATTTAAATTTGTTGTATGTATTTGTATATTTTGTTTGTTTTCACTTCATCAAATTAACATTTACAATATAATATAAGTATGTATAATAATATTTCTAATAAATATAATTGTCACTCATATCCATTTGCAAGTTTTTTTTTTTTCTTTAATTTTTTGAGGATATTCATTTCTTAAAACGCACGAAAAATTCACAAAGAGAATAAATTTGTTTATTTAAAAAACAATAAAAAAAAAGTCTACCAAATGATAACGTATAAATAACTAGGGCAGAGGAAAATTAATTCTACTAGTTATTGAGTGATAAATTAGTTCCAAGAAAATTGTTAAGCTACTAACTCTAGCTTAACTAAAAAAAAAAAAAAACAAATTACGTATGTAAATAAAAAACGCATTTATATATATACAAAAAGCAATTCATACCTTTTTGATGAACATGAAAATGTATTCATTAATCAAAATATGTGTTGTAAAAAGAAAAAGATTTTAAATTTGCCACATTAGGACCAATTTGCAAAGCCAGGTAATTTATGTTAAATTTAAATAAACATTTGAATTGTTTTTGGTTTTTATGTGTGAATTGTTTCAGAGCAAATAGCCAAACAGTTCAATGAAAAATAAAGTCGATGATCGTATAGATGACAAACGGACAATGTTGTCCCAAAAACAGATGAATGGATCAAAAGAGGACACAAATTGTGTTGTTGTTTTGGAAAACCAAAATTTGTTGAGCGTCTCTTGGATTACGAGTATACATATGTGGACAAAAAATAATATAAATCAAAAATCCTTTTGTAATCCTCCTAATATTGAACTGATGACAAAGCTTGAGAGAAGACTCAAATACAAGACTATTCATTAAACTTTTTATATTATATTTCTTGTTAGTGATTTTAGATTTTACTAAATAAAAATAGAAAATTGCTTCAATGAATGCCAAAAATATGATTATACTTAACATCTACTATAGGTACCTTAAACTAGTTTGTAAATAAAAAAATTGAATTTTAAATAATATTTTTGGATGATGTTATTATTTTATTTAGGCTAAACAAGTTTTTTTTAGTTTTAAAAGTGTTAATAATTGTATTGTATAATAAAACCAAATAATAATAATAAAAAAAAAAATGATGAGTCACTGAGATAGGCGCGCGACTTATAAATGTGTAGGACATCTGCTTAACTGGCTGCATCAACAAATTAATTATTATAAAATTCTTGATGATGCGTTACTACGAGTAAGAGATGATGACAACAAAGATGATCTAGATGAGGTTTATATAATATATGGAACGGGAAGTCGTGAATAATTAACAATTTTTTTTTTGTCATTGTGGCATTCGCATCGCACTGATGATGAGAGTTTTTGTTTTTGTTTTTGATAATGGTTTTGATTTACATATTTTGGTTAATTTATTTATTATCAATGGCGGCAATATGATCGGGCTCTTCGCCAATTGAAAATCGATCCCACATCCGTGAGAAGAGCATTTCTAAACCTTTCGCATATTGCGAGCAATCGAACAACGGACTCTCCACACGCGCCTCCCACACTTTGGCACGCATTGTCTTAAGGTATTCTCTATCAGTGCCAAGACGGATTGCAATATCTTGATATTCTTGACGAGTGCGAGCAATTAACTCGGGACAGCCGAGTGTTGCTAATTGTGAAGCTGCAACTCTGCAAATATTATAAGATAAGATAATAAAAGGACAAATTAAACCAAATTTTGTTTTGTTTAAACTTACCTTGAAGCAAGTGTTTCTCCCGGAAGTGTCACGACTGGTGTTCCCGTCCAAAGGACATCCATTGATGTTGTGTGTCCATTACAAAGTGGTGTATCTAGACAAACATCAGCCAATTGGCCACGTCGAACATGTTCTTCTTTAGCTGCTACATTTGAAAAAATAACTCGTTCAGAAGATACTCCTAAAAAATAAAATAAAAATGAATTTCAATCATTAGAATGGTTATTATGCTTAAAAAAAAAAAAAAAAACCATTCTCACCTTGATCCTCGACTGTCTTCTTAATATTCTGTTCTCCAACAGCTGGGAAACGCAATAGCCACAACACTGAATTTGGCACATGTTTCAGCACATAGACCCACGATTGCAATGTCAATGGATCGATCTTGTACAGCTGATTAAAATTGCAATACACTATGGCATCATCGGGCAGGAGATACTGGCGTCTGGTTGTTATAACAATATTCTGTGGTACTTCCTCCCCAGTTGCTGCTTTGTTATTTGTTTGTGTGGTGGCCAATCCGTTCTGCACAACAACTCCATTCAGTGATGTCTGCACTTGACCTTGGGCAATCATCGAAACAATTTGTGTTGTATTTGGGAGTTCTGCAACTTTCATTGAAATTTCCATTGGCTTTTGTGCGTTGATCACTTCACGAATTTCCTTGACATCAGTATTCTCGACCAAGGGAGACAAATCGGTTGCATTAATAACGGCAACGTTGTCAGCGATTCCAGCACCAGATCCTCCCTGCATATCGCTTACAATAAGTCTTTCTTTCAAATGTGGAAACATTTGTTTGTGGTCACCAATGAAGTATGTGTATGGCATGTAGGCCAATTTTTCGCTGTATTGTCCAGCCAACTTCATTGGACTGGTTACTGAGTCTGTGATTATGTAATCCATAAAAGATGCCCCACTAGTGCCTGGATATCCCAGCCACATAACTTGAACTGGAGCTGGACGTAGGGCAAAAATTTCATTGCGTGCACCCTTGGTGTAGCCATTCATGTTGACCAAAATGTGAATTCCGTCAGCGTAAATGCGATCTGCAGCCTTACCATTACATGCGACTAAGGACAAATCAATGAAATGTTCTGCTTCGCTCAAGATCTTACCGCGGAATGTGGTACCATCATCTGCACTTAGAGCATAGCAGAAGATCTCAACTTGTGATCGGTTGTGTAAACCGGGAATCGATTGCATCAGATGGGAAGTTGGATGATTACCAAAGTCACTGCTTACATAGCCAACTCTAAGGCGACCATGTACCTCTCTGGCAAACTTATAGGGTGGCTTGTGAAGAACATGAACCTTTTCAAGGCACAAATTAGCGTGTCTGGCTGCAATCGCTTTACGGAAATCATGTGTCAAAGGATATAGCATCGAATGATGAGGATGAACTGATGGCAAACGATTCTTTTCCAACTGTTCAGCAACAATGCTAACCAGCTTTTTCATGCGTGCCTCATAGTCTGTCCAGTCACATACAATTTGCAGACAATGTGCCAGGTTGCAGTATGCATCAGGGAAATCAGGTTTCAACTTGAGTGCCGTGCGATACGATTGAATGGCGTCCGGGATATTGCCAGAGTCCTTGTGAATGCTCGCCAAATTACTGTGAGCATCAGCAAAGGCCGGATTTATTTGTATAGCCCGGGTATAGCATTGAAGTGCCCCGGCGACATCCTGTAACTCCTTCAAGGTATTACCCATATTCGAATAGGCATCGGCGAATGTTGGCTGAATGCGAATCGCTTCCTTGTAATGCATTAGTGCTTCGTTTAGTTTTCCTTGTTGTTGCAATACTGATGCCAAGTTGGAATGTGCAGCAGCGAATTCTGGGAAGACTTCCAAAGCTTTTAAATAAAGACGTGTGGCTTCTTCGATGTAACCTTGTTCGCGTTTGATGTTTGCCAAATTGTTGAGAGAATCCGCATGGCTGGGACAGAGCCGAAGAGCAGTATTGTAACATTCTTCAGCTTCTTTGACCTGCAAAATGAAATTGTAAACAAATATTTATAAATTGAAATTTTAGTTCATAAAAATTATGTAAGATCAGTCCCAGTATTGGACAATAATATGGCCAACTAACGGCAGTGGGTAATGAGAAGAAAGCTCCGTTCCTTTAGAACAAGAATCATGAAGATCAAAGACATTGATTTGCTAAGCTGACAAAACTATGCTCTCAAGGAGACCCACTCAACAAGCATGATGCCCAGCCTGATTCCAGTATTCAAAGGAGAACTTAAACCCAGAAAAAAAAACATAAGCGATAGCTGCAGTACGTTTGCAACAAACTGTTGAATACCCTATTTTTTAATGAATATGCGTTCGCTAGTGCAATAAAAAAGGCTTGTGCCACGCCCAAAGTTGAGACCTTTTATCGGCAAGGCAATTACTATGAGGTTAGCGACATTCAATTTTAAGCTTGCACCTCGATTTGAACAAATCAAGACATAACATGGATTTTAAAAATTGGATTTTGAATGGAAATTGCGATTATGGGAGTATTTAACAATTCTTGAACCACAACCTGCTACGTTACCAAGGAATACAAACCGGTGTTCATCTTTTTATTTCAAAACTGCGACCGATAGTTAAAAATCTTTAAAAAATTAATGCATAATACGACATTTGACGGAAACACCCCTTAAAAGTGGACGTGTCCTAAAAAATTGTATTAAAAAATCAAAAGTGGGAGTGTCCTAAAAATTGATAATTAGTCAAATTTTAGGCAATTATGTTTAAAACTACAGCTGAATCAAGTAGTTTTTTAAAGATCTTAACCGAAGAAAGGTATTTTATAAAAATCAAGCCTTTAAAAGTGGGGCGTATTGATAAAATTTATACAAAAAAAATGTAAAGATATATTTTTTCATATAACGAACGGAAAAAAGGTTAAAATTGAATATTGGTATACTACGTTTTTTTGTTCCTTCATATAAAGTGGGCGTAAGCCACTCCCAAAATTCAGTTTCGACTAAGAGACACACAAATTTGGGCTTGTTGATTCATTATAGATACCGTTTATTTTCAAAAAACAATTTTTGTAAATGTTAAGTGGGCATCAGCCACGCCCAAAATCAATTTTTTTTGATGTCGTACACAAAATGTTTATGTACAAATAATATCCACAAATTTTAATGTTTTTCGTTCTAATATAAGCATTGTTATTTTATAAAAACAATATTGATGGTTTTGTATAAAAAGTCAGCCACGCCTAAACTGAAATATTTTTATTTAATTGGAAGAAGATTTACCTAAAGCTGCATGTGCCAATTTTCACACTTTTCACGCAGAAAATGTTGTACTAAATTTGGTGATTTTCGAATTGAAATGTGCAATATTTGTGCTAATACTTTGCTTATACTTTTCTGTTTAACTCAGATACTCGTGGCGTGACACCAACTACAACTGTCGTTGTGAAATGCTGTAGTGTTTTATTTAATATAATAAGCTGTTGCTTAATATCCGATGCATGATCGCACGGTTTAAGGCTGGAATGTTTACTAGACTGCAGCTTAAGCAAAACATTCACTTTTTTCCACCCAATCTCCTACATTCAACAATTTCATCGATTACTTGAAATATAAGACTGCGGTGTTTCGATTTAACTTTCAATTATAAAACTTCTACGATAGCAACTGTGCACACAAACGGAGGTAATTTAAAACCAATATCTCAGTAAATGGAAGACAATAAGAAAAAGAAAATGAAATAGAACTTTAATTCCATGTTCCTTTGAGTGCTTAGAACACGATGTGAAAAGTTGAAGCATTCATTTACAGGGCGGGTCCTGTGCAAGTTGATGGTAGTAGGATGTCATTTCCTTAGGACAGTTGGCGTTAAGGATACTTATTTACCCATAGACTAGACATATACTCTACTTGATAAAATGCATCAATTTTGACAAAACCTATCTCTGTAACTCTTTATACTTGGATTTAAATTCCTGTTTGGAGAGCATATTAGCTAGATAGAAAGAAGTCAGGAGGGAAATTAATTTTTAATGAAACTTGATGCTTTCATCTAAAGGATCCAAATTGTTGGTATAAATATGAAATGGCATTTTGGTAGCACGCACGAGTGAACAAGTAATTTAAAAACTCAAGATAAGTTGTCATAAGTTGAGGGATTACATATTATCTTGGGAGCATGAGAAACGAAAGAAATGCATATTGCATATTAATAGTCCCGTCAGCGTTCGACATGGACGGAAGTATGGAGATGAGCTTATTCAATAGAAATTTGTTTCCTACGAATGATATTACATTGAACGTTGGCAACGGCCTTGGCACTGATAAAGCATCGCTTCCCAATAGATCAACGAAATCAAGCATCGTTGCGCGTTGTTAGTAGTTAGATGACGAACCGTCAAAACTAATAACTGCGTGCTGTTGGCATTAATGTTGCGTGTTCTCTTCTCTTCTGTTCTGTCGTTCTCTCTCTGTCGTGATATTGTCTTGTGTTGGAAAGCGGGGTTCACATGGGACAATGCAGAGACCAAGACAATGAGACAAGACAATAATTGTTCCATGTGAACAACTACTTCCAGGACAAGACAATTGTCATTATATTGTCCTCCGAGCTAGCCTGCCGAGCTATCTCTGAGGACAATATCGACTGGCTGGCATTGTCTTGTCCACGCACCCCGTTCAAGAAACAATTGAAAATTGTACCATTGTTCTGTTCAGTCTCGTACGCCATTTTGATTCGATCTCCAATATTGAACTTGTCAACTTGACGTTTATACTTTGTAAGTTTTTAGCTCGGTTAAATCCAAAGAGTTATGTCGAACAAGACAAGACACAAATTGCATGATCTGGTGGCTATGAAGGAAAAATCAAATACTTATTTCGTTTACAACGCAGGTTCTGCTCTGAACAAGAGAAGAACTGCAAAAAAAAGTTGAAACTACAAAAAACGCTTAAAATAAACCGCTCTCATTTAATGTGTCAAAAATTGTCGCAAGAAATTAAAACTGTGTTAAATTCCCTAACTAATGGGATTTTCGTTCGGCAATCACGCATTTTGCTCTCAGATTTCGCTCGCCCCATGAAAATTAAAACGAAATTGGTTTTGATTTTATTTTCTTAGATATATGAACGATCTTTCGGACACTTAACGTGAGTTGAATATATTACAAAAAAAAAAAACCTTATAAATAGCTACAATCTTGAATTAATCCACAAATGATTACAAAATTCAATTCTACTACCCCTTAGAAATTAATTTTAACGAATATTTAAAAAAATGTTTTAATCTATGTCAAAAATGAGAAAATAGACAACAAAAAATTGATCTGAAATGGATATAAGATTTTGATCTCAGATAAAAAAATGCTCTCATTTAATTTTTGACACAACTCACATTACTTTCTGCTCATTTTACTACATTATTCTTGTGAAAATATAGTATATCTGACAAAGTACCTACTATTACATGTCATAGAAGTGTGAAGCTTCCAATGTGTATAAACACACTCATTTTTGTCCACAATTTCGTACACAAAACCAACAGAGCAGGCAAAAAACTATGAATTCGCATTGCACAAAATGGCAGCAATTAATTTCTGACGTTGGATATCAAAAGTTTATTACCTACTCTGTCATACTCCCAGAGGCGATCTCTACATCCCCGAAAAATTCAATCCATAACCATCGTTTATGGATTTATCCAAGTGTCTTATTTATTGTTTCATAATATCGATTTGCACAAATGGTTTATTTGCATGAGAAAAAAAAAAACAAACCTTTAACATTTCGATTTTATTATAGAAAAAGCGAAAAGCTAAGACAAACATAAACACAAATATCATTTTAGGAGTAAAAAAAAAAAAAAAAAACAACGACAAGGACCCTTCTTCCGCATACCAAAACCACACCATAGGAATGTGGAAATTACGAAATGAAGCAAGCCAAAAAAAAATTCGTTTCCTCTCCTGTCACCGAAAACCCACAATTTGTCAGGTCCTTTGTGGTTTTTGTCTAGGCTTTTGACGGGGATATCAGACGTTTTTTTTTTCTATTTTAACGACAAGTGTTTTTTGTCATTGTTGTTGTCTACTTAATGACATTAATTATGACGTGGGTAAAGAGAACCACATTTTTATTTATAGCGGTTCGAGTTTAGGACACGATGATCAAGAATAAATAAATTAAAAAAGTTTCCCAGAAAAATAATTAAGGGTATGATAGGAGATAATTTATGGGCTCATGCCTTGATGTTATTTTCTTTTTTTCTTAAAAGAGGTTAGAAGTGTAATCTTATCAAAGCTCTGAAGTGATGAAGGTGAGGTCAGAACTGATATAGAAAAAAAAATCAACGGGTAAAGACCAAGCCGAGAAGTAATTAAATGTAGTATTTATTTCATCTACGTGAAACTCATTTAGAAAGGCTATATGCGAGTAAGAAAACAAGATTGCAAGATTCCTGGGAAATATACTGATTTGTTGCTTTACATCAGACTTTCTTTTGGGATTAATACGGTTAATCCAAAGCTTATACTTTTTAATTAGAATTTGAGATAACTCAGACTTTGCCGTGGTTGGTCTTCTTTTTTTTTTCTTTAATATTGAAATTTGGTTAGTCCTCACAGAAGCTCTCTTCCACATCAGGGGAATTGCCTTCTTTTATGTGTCAACAGATACCAATACCCAACTGCGTCTAGATGCCAAATGGATTTTTAATATTTTCACTTACCTGTCCCTTTTCTTTAAGGGCATTAGCCAAATTACAGTAGGCGTCTGGGAAGTTGGGCTGCAATTCGATTGCTCGGCGATAAGTGTCAATGGCCAAATCGATAAGTCCTTGCTCATAATAAACACAAGCAAGATTACCATGGACAACTGCATTATTAGGCGATAGGTTTAGGGCACGGAGGTAGGCGGCAACAGCTCTGTAAAGAAAAAAAAAATAAAGTTTAAACTTTAAATTGGGGTTTTTTAGTATAGACAAACAAAAAAATAATGTGAAATAAAGTAGATTAGGACGAAGTTTTCGATATCCAGGACAGCCGTTTTAAACGACTTTTTTATGTGGGGAAGCATCACATTATGTTGTTTTAAAAAAGGATGAAATTCCTCTTAACAATGGAAGGGGATTAAACGAGTAAAAATCTCAACGAAAAGAAAATAAAAATATTGTCGGGACAATTTAAGGGAGGTAGACAATGGGAACAATAGCAGTCTGATGAACATTGTGAGGTTGACAAAATATTTTTGTATCTACTTCCACAAAAAGCTACTAGTTTTTCAGCTTTATGTTTTTGTTTCTTTCATTCAAAAGCTGGATGACAATGATGACTTCATGTTTTATGCAGGAATTTGTGCTGAATTCTTAGAATTTTTTTTTTATTTTCTCATATAGTGATTCCTATGAAAATGCAATATTTCAACTTTTATGGACTTGGATACCGAAAACATGTATCTCATAGTCACCAGTACTGTTGTCAATACGTTCTTTGTTCACCATTTATGCATATTTCAACTTAATTTTAAGATTTGTTTTCATTCAGGATTTAACTGAATAAAATAGACGTTTCTGTCATGTTCTGTTCAGCCATTAAAAAAAAAAAATGGCTTACAAAATCTGTAGAGAAGGGAATCGTTTGAGTCCTTTTGACTCCTTTAAAAAGCTTGAACTCCATGACGCCACTATTTAAAAAAAAAACCTCGTAAACGGACTCCTTCAAAAATTCCGGACTCTTTTTAACAATTGAAATAATTTTTTGAATGCCAATTTTTTGTTAAACTTTTCTTATGTATTTTTTTCATTTGGCGTTCTTCTTGAAATTAGCTCATTCAAATCTCTTTCTAAAGCTTCTCCTGTGACAGTATAATGCAAATCAAGTATATTAACAAACATACTTACTTACTCTTACTCGTATCAACGCGCCTGCTCACTCGCTTTAGCTTGATATAATGTACAATGCTTAGTAGACCAGAGTGAGAGGCTACGTAGGTAGCATGGGAGAAAATGAGAGCTAGAATATAAAATAATGTGTCATGATATTTTTTTTATTTGTTCTCTTCCCAGTAGGAAATTTGCTCCTCAATGAAAAAGTCCTTGGTGAAATCATTTATGCCACTTTCATTTATGAGAAGGAGTTCACTGATTTCACACATGAATAGTCATGCAACCGCTCAGCGGTTCGCCATTTAAGATTCATCTTCTGCTTTGCTCGCCAAAACAGGTAGAGAAAACACAAAACACATCAATATCTTAATTTGGCACCTAAACCTCTAAGGAATTCAATTATGAAAGCAATACATTTTTCCTGCACCTTTTCACCGGTTTTGGAATTCTTTTTCTAGTTTTTACTCACAAAACAACCCTTATCTTAACTTTGGCAAAACAGTGCTGATATCGCTTATGAAAAGGAATGTATCTTTTCATGTACTCTGTTCGCCTGGCAAAATATTCTACCTGAGCTGAGAGGAAAGAAATTGAATTTTTTTTGGGTTACTTTTTTCTGCCTGTTGAATAGATTTTGACCTCCGAGTAAAAATGTTCTGATGCAAAAGTAGATGAACCCTTTTTTTGTTTTTCCCTCGACCGGTCGGCAGCGTTAATTAGGTCCTTTTTTGTCGGGAGTCATTTATTTTGTTCTAGAATATTTAGTTTTGATTTGGTCATTAACTACAGCAGTCGTGCCTGAAAGTATCTCAGTTTTTAAAAAGTGTTCATAAAGTGTAAATACATAATTTAAACAAACATAAGACCAATCAAAAGATGAAAAAGGAGAACAATTCACCAACGGTAATTTTAATAAATTGTTTTACATGACTTGGAAGTTCATTACAGTGTTTCTTTATTCTTTAGCTCTCTTATGAACGCCAAGATGACACACATGAAGTGATCAGCTCTTCTCCGAACAGCAGCAAGCGTTTTTTTTCTTTGGCATTGTTTTAAATAAATAATTAAAAATAAACAAACCAACAAAAACTATTTATGATTTTATTCATTTTCTTTCTTTAAGAAACTAGGTATTCCGTAGTTTTACTGCCTTTCATAACTGAAAAAAGAAGTTCTAGATAAGCAGACATTTCAGCAGTGAAAAATTCATATTTTCAACGGTTCTTTCACTGAGGAAGTTCACTAAAAAATTATGCATTTTTCATGAATTAATATTCTGTCATGAAAGCATCACATCCCAAGAACCAATTTTTCACCCAAAAAAAGAACTCATGAATTCGAAGATTCCATGGGTGCAGTGATTTCATCGCAAAATGTTCATCGAGAATGGGTGCAGGTACTTACCCCCAATGACAAGCCCATGTTAAATTCATCATATGATTCAGTAGAAAAATCATTGATGATACTTCTTTTCCTCGAGGAAAAAGCAGCTTCTTCAGTAGTGAATATTTGGAAATTTCCTACTGGGTTGTTGCGATATATTAATTTGTTTGATTTATTTGCTTAAAAGTGTCATGGCGCATTTCCGTTCCGTCGAGTTTCAAATCACACCGTTACTTAAGAAGTTTCACTTATAAAAACAACAACATTGAAATACGGTTCTGATCGAAACGCTTAAAGGCTGAACTATAATGGACGAAAACAAACGGAAGCTAGTGTCAAAACCGAACGAAACGTTGCCATCCAACCTATAAAATGAACACACAACCCATAATGGACGGATTGCCGTGGAAGCAAAACATGATGTATTTTCCTCTGAACAATAAGATGACTATGACCTCACACACGAAGTCAGCATACCACTCTCACTCGCATATCCATTCACAGTCAGATGTCAAATTTTCGTCCGTAAAATGGGATAGCGAGCGCAGCTTACGTCCGTAAACTTAACTTGTCGAAATTTGACAAAACGGGGTAATCCGCTATTTCGGGCGTGAGATACGAATTGCTTGTTCTCGCACAATTACGGACGTTCCAACTATTATAGTTCAGCGTTAAGTCTTTTGAGACTTCGTTAATTTTAGTTTTTTAAAGAGCGGAAATCTAGTCGTGCACATTTTTTAAAGTCGTCTTTTGGGCGTTCTGAAAAAGATAGCAAAGCGTTCCCATAGGGAGATCAAACTACGCTTCTAGATTGTGGCTTTCGTTTCATTGAATTGAAGGCGAGTTAAGGATTTGTTCAGATTTAAAATGTCGTTCTTCTAATCAAACGAAACTGTGACGAATTTTTATAGTTGAGGCTTTTCTTTTCTCTGTAATCATCATGTTTGACCAAAATTAAAGGTAATCTTTGCCGTATTGCAGTCAATGTTACAGGTTAGGTTAGGTTAAGATGGCCATCAGCTTGAAAAGTATAAACTGGCACACTTAGTCCAAAAGAGGACCGTTTTGATACCACAAAGTTTGGGGTGTATACATTTATATGTGAAGATTCTATTTGAGCTTCTTACGAACCGTACAAGAGAATTGATGTATTCTCATAAATGAAGTTTCCATCACACATAGTACATAGGAGATGGACAATTGTCAGCGTGACTGCCTAAGAGACAGTGTCCTGGAATGACAACAAAATAGAGCTAATGTGTCGTCTGCTTAAAAAGGTCAAAGCCTTGGAGAGCGTTTTGGATCCATTGTGTTACCAGCGTTCACCTAAGATTTTTCCTTTCAGTACCAAAAATGTACATGTAGCTATAAGAATACCCAGAAAGCTCGGCTAAGTTAAAATAGTAAATGTCGTTCCTTGTTTGGCAAGTTCGTCAGCTTTGGAGTTCGCTAGAATATTTCTACGGCATGGCACCCAACAGAGGTTGGTTGTTGAACTGTTCCGCCTTTTCTCTGAGAGTTGTTTGACATTCCACATCTGTTTTGGAGTTAATGGAAATGGAAGATCTGAGAAAATTATGGATGTCCTTGGATGGCATCACATTTTCTTTAAGCCAGGATAAAACCTCCTTTATCACAATTTATTTTCAGCACGACCTACCCCCCATAACTTGATTTTGAGCCATCAGTGAAAACCCGTAACGTGACATAAAGGATCTTTCAATTTTCGAGAAATCGGGTTTGAGAAGAATAAAATATGTTCTATCTAACCTGAGTGAGGTTTTTTTTTGTCATTGTGTGAGAGAACACTCTTTAAACTATAAAAATCGATGAAAGAAGTGAGGCTTCTGACGAGCGTTCAAGCGTACACGTTTTTTTGATAAGGTATGTTCAATTTTCCTTTTTTTAAATATTTATTACTTTTTTTTTTTATAGAACTGGTATACTGTGTTATACATTAAAATGTTTGTAGATTTAGGAATCACATCTTTTGAATTTTGTGAAAGAAATTTTCAGATTAATTCATCTGAATATTTGATCTGTAGTCCCCAAAAAGGTTTAAATTATACCGAAAATTCCGTTAAGTTTACAATACATATATAAAACATCCTTAACACCCCTTCCTCGAACTGTTATATGAGAAAATCCTTATAAAGCTTAAGATATAACCCACACGTTAAAGTGCTTTGAAATTGTTTATTTACCTTATATTTCATTCCAATTAAGTTGTTCGTTAAAGGTCCTTCCTAACACACTCTCCAACGTCACTCTCTTATTTGCGGTTCTTGTGTATTATTATATATGTATAATATAGAGTATGGTAAAGGAAGAAGACATGGGAGCATTGTGGCATGCCACAGCAAACAATAATTAAATTACAAGATGAGGGAACACACCGTAAAATTTAATTTAAGTGTCTGCCGTGTGATTGAATGAAAGGTCCTTTTTTTTTGCTCAACTCTCTCCCTCTGGACACAAGCATAGAAGAGAAGGGAATAAGAGAAAAGTGGGGCTTCCATCCTTCTGTGGTTATCATCCGGTTGACCAAGAGTATGAACATAAATTTACTTTTTTAGTTTCTGCAGAATTTTCGTATTTGCGTCAGGAGCAGGCACCGTAAATAATTCACTTGACCATCTAGTCATTTTGTCTTGGTTAAGGAACATTATTATTATACTTATATTAAGGACCCAATGTGTTGTATATTGACTACTAAAAATAAATCCCAGTAAGATGGTATTTTAAGAGGATAATAAACAAGACTAATTAAAGCTTGACATGACCAAGGATTATTTTATGCGAGCCAGATTTCGGTCTAATTGCGTTCTTTTGTGAAGGCTGTCTTAAAATTTAAGTATTCTCGAACTGAATATGAATAATCCTTGAAAAAAAAAACACACACACACAAAACAAGTGTTATCTTTTCGCTTAATCCTTACCCTAAAAAAAAAAGGATCAAAATTCCAGGATAAAAAGCTCTAACAGAGATTAGGGCCCAATAAGTGTTAAAGCATATTTCAGGTTTAATAATAATCACACTCAAGTCAGCGACGATAAGGGAAGCTGGTATAAAGGATTATCATTTAATTACTCAGGCGACTCATCTTAAATTTTGTTTCAAGTGTCGCCGACGCGACGCGTCGCAGTCGCGTCGTCTTCGTCTTTGTGGGCGTCATCTTGTAAATGGAATTTATGAAATTCATTTCGGAAAGAGCAAAGATGCCGTTCCGTTAAGTGTAAGCAAGCACTTTTAAATGAAAATGTGTAGAGGTGAAAAAAAGGAAAAATATTAACACAGGACCATTTTGGTGGAAATAGATGATGGCTGCAGACTTTATTTTCGCTAGCAAAAAAGGAAAAGGAATATGGGGAGCCATAACAATTTCATTTAATGTGCCCTTCTTCACAGGGAAAGTAAAACTTTTTATTGTTTTGTGGCTGTGATGGGGTTCTCTTTTCTACATTTTGTGTGTGAACTAAGATATTGAATTTCTTTTTAGCACGTTCTGTTTTATAAAAAGATTTATTTAATATACAAAAAGTTAGGGACACCTGAACACGTATACATTTTCAAAATGTTTCCCTTTTTTTTTTAGAAAGATAACGGGTTCGAATAGGTGTGCAACAGATGTACTTTATTAGCAAAGTTCAATTTATTGCTACTTAAAAGAATTGCGAGTGGTGAAGTTTCGAGAATTGTGAAAGACCTTAGGCTATTAACATATTCAAGTCCATGTAAGGGCTTCATTATGTACCTGATCTGCTATTCAAGTGAGAACACCGTGAAATAGGTTTTGCGATCAAACATTTTTTAAAAACTCCAAAATAAACACAACTCACATTTCCACCATAACAAAAAATTGTGTATTATAAAGCAGTTCTATCAATCTGTCATTTTGCGCTCTACGTTGTCGAACTCAATTGAACTCATGAAAAATGTCAAAAGTGACAGTTGATAGTGATTAGTAATTTAAAATCATTTGAAGGTTATCACTAGACTTGGAATGGAAAACGTTCAAACTGAAATTAGATACGTTTTGAACAATACGTTAATTGTTTTGAAATATAACTGAAAGGTCAAACATTGTCAAAGTGCTTCAGTTATTTTGGACATTTTGACTTTTTAAATCCACACCTGATAGGAGAGCTGTCAGCAACTGGCTGCCTCCTTCTCTTCTTTTACTTGATCTGCAATTTTTTTTCTTTATCGGTTCATTGAACAAAGCTAATTAATTGCTTAAGTTGAGGAAAGAATACATAGCGCTTCACTTATTCATAGCCTCGAATAAGTTATACAAAATTTTGTTTGGAAAATGCCCTCGAAAATTGAAGGGTCATTGTTTGAGGTTGAGGGTATCACTTAAAAGGATGAGTCATTCTATTTATAATCTATAGTACTCCCAATAAGAGGAACGTTTGGTGCGCCATCTATAGAAAAAGTTCACAAACACTTGGTTCGTGAGTTAAGACTGGTTCTTGTCTAGATTGCCATGGGAAGCAAAAACAACAATAGAAGACATTTTAAGTAAAGTAGATAATACAACTAGCGCCGCCATTGACGAAGTTCAGAACTAAAAAAAAACATGTTTCATGAATTTACTACAAAAGAGTATACCTATGTATAATATATCACCGATTTGATGAATCGATTAACTAATAAATTATTCCGTACTATAAGAAATGGTTTGTTGTTACTGGGCGGATGAATTAGCAAATTTGCAGGTGACATTTTTTTTAACTGTCAAATTTGACTTGATACTCCCCGGGCTGCATTGAGCACGATGATTAAATGTTTTACTCTCTATCGTGAGCTCTCTTTCTTGTGTAAAAGTGCAATTTGTTTGTTATTGAACAGAATTTGGCTCATTTTAGTTGAAATTCGAAAAAATCGTTGTTTTGGGAAGTAAATGAACACAACTATAAAAGATGTTCATTCAAAATAGCGACATTTTGCTTCAAAATTTAAAAAATGGCGACGACGCACGTTTCGCTGAAAGCCAACTTTGTTTACAAATGGGCAATGCGGCCGCCATTTTGTCGTGTATGCCAATTGCCAATACAGTGTTCAGAACTTGCTCTAATTATAACCTAAGAAAAAGGTACTTAAAAAAAAAACGTAAAAGTGATAAGACCTGGTAAAGTACTTAATCAAACAATCGTGAATAAATACTCAATTATAACACATAAACAGATGGTAAAATGTACATATTATAATAATTCCCTTTCGCATCTGGCACCTATATGAGTTTATTTATAAAATCATGTTTGCTAAACGTCGTCCTTTACATCATAAAATGTGTTTCACGGTACGGATGACACGATTTTCCATTCAAAGAGTCCTTGAAGACAATTTTATTATTCTAAGTAGATCTTGTGTCAACATAAATTATATTGAGAAAGTTGATTGAGTAGAAAAGTTGAACGAGCCATCGATTAATCAGTTGACGCTTGAAGCTATAATGGCATTTTTATTAAAAACACATAAATATAAGGAAGGACGCAATATAATGTTTTTTTTGACGGATAACATAGCTTGATAATATTTCTTTTAAATACTTGGAACACTTAAAATTTCAAAAAGGACAAGTACAAAATGCCATCTGCTTTTTTCAAACTACTAAGCGAAACAGAGAAACAAAACACAAAACAAGTAATTAGAAAGTTTAATTAAAAAATAAAATTAAATTAGGCAGCTGCTTACACTTCCAACGATTAAAGGTTTACCAAGTGGCAATACAAAAAAATTTCTGAAATGGGCATTCCGCTGAATTTAATTTGTTTCTTCAAATTTGTCCAACAAATAAAATAAACAAATTAATTATCTTTTCTTAAGAAGGCGACATCTTTTGATAAGATTGTGAAACTCAACTTTGCTAAAAAGCAGGCTGGGGAAGCTGTTTCCTTAAATTAAACCATTAATGGTTGCTATTTTAATTTCATCCTCAACTGTAATTGTTTCTTTTTGTTTTGGGAACATTTTTCAAGCGAAAAAAAAACAAGGAAAATATTGCTCAGCATTAATATTAATTAAGAAATAAAAGTTAAAAAAAGGAACAATTACATTGGGGGTGTTATGAATACAAACTTTCTTTTAGTTGAAAATAAAGTTCAAAAGAGTACTTGGCTTACAAATTATAAATCTTTTGTTAATTTCATTTTAAAGCCATTAGATATTTTTTTTTTGTTATAAAGAAAAAGTTTAGCAGACGCTTCAGGGGCAAGCATTTATGGTTGATCGAAATTTTTAATTCAAAAGTATCAAATGTTTAATGATTTCAAAATAATCTATAAAACTGAAGCAGGCCAATTGCCGATGTCCGTATATACTCGTATTATAGATATTAGAGGAAAACTTATATGGGGTGTCTTTGTTAGAGTTTGTCTGGTTGTTTTAAATTTAATATTGCCTCGATAGCACACGTTTTTTTAGAGAATTTAATGAACTTGAACAAATTAAAAGATTTAAATGAAACTAGCTCCGCGTTCACATGAACAGATAAGTTAATCGTTCTGCGTTGGTACTAAAAAAACAAAGATGGCGCTGTTTATCATTTTAAAAGTTTATCTCAACCGATTACAACTAATCTTGTACAATAACTAGCTGTCGCCTCTTCGAGGATTGCTGCTATTTTATTCCCCGGAGGTTAAACTGCCCACATTGGGCCCTAATCATTGATGTTTACAAAAGTTGTGACTTATTAATCTCAATGTTAAGCTGACTTCTTTATTCATAAACAATTTCCTAGCTGTGTTTAGCTAGTCATAGCTTAAAGCAAAAATCTACTACAATTATACTTCAAATCATGACAGAACAGAATGTCAGGTAGACATTTTTAACAAAAATTGTTACTATCTGTTGTTGTAAGAATGAAAGTGTGCCAAAACGTTAGATTCACATTTGAAATATTAATTTTGATTCATACAAATCGTTCATTTAATTTAAGATGAATCAGGGCAGTAGACACAAAATTATAGATGATAAGAAAAAACCACATCAAAATGAAGTTTCTGACTTATGGATGGGAATTTCACAAAGTTGGGAAGCTGTAATGCCAGTTTTCTTGCAATTGGTTGGGAGATAGCATGAAGGTGCTTTTTCAATATTGATCAAAGATACATATATTGAGATAAATGTTGGTGTTTCTTTGTCGAATCGATATCGTTGAAAAAAATCTTTATCATTTAACTCGAATGGATTGAACCGTGCCTTATATCTTTTCCTTTGTCTGGATTGTGGCACAATTTCATACAACATAATAAAAAGTGTTGTTTGAAATCGGCGCAAGTTCATTACCCGAATCACTTAACAGGAAGATTGTTTCTTCGATGGAAGAACTCATTAATTTAGGCGTCGGTTATAGCGATCAGTAAGACGCATCAGTAAAAATTTTCTTTTGCAGTATTTAATATGTTTGAATGCGTTTTGTAACAAAAATTATATATACCAGTCGGTGAAGAATAACATAAATTAATTTATCTTTAAAGAAAATATTGACTTGAAAATTTATTTTTTTGCGGAAAGCTGATAATAAGATTTTACTGACGAAAACTCATTTTACGTATCAGCTGATTGCAATGTCACTCAAAATGAAACAATAATTCATTCTGGTTTCTTACTGTTTCTTTCATCCGGAAAAAATTTACTGATGCATTTGCGATCGGAAAGAAGAAGAAAAAGACAGGATGTGTTGCTATAATTATGTTTTTACTGACATAATTTAACTGATAGCTATTAAACGGCCATCAGTAAAAAAAAACTCCTAATTCATTTGTTTTCTATTTTTACTGATGCGTTTTACTGGTCGCTATAACCGTTAATGGAGATACACTCAGCGTCAGCGGTACGGAATCTTGGCCAAGCTATCATCTGATGGCAAATGTTTTGAGTGTTAACATCACATGTCGCATATAAAGGTATGCCAGGAAAGTGTTTATCTCTCTTATTAAAGTCGTGTATGGAGAAGAAGAGAAAATCGGTTTCTACCCATTACGACCACAGAAACTATGGCTTTTTATTGAGACTCTATAATGGTATGGGGATGAATAAGTTCCGAGAACTTTAAAATTGGCCATCGTTGGTAATCGATTAAATGCAACGCGATACGTTGAGGAGATCCTTCATGAATACGTTTTTTTTTATATGGGGTTCACAGGATACGATCAGTTCCTGTTAATGCAAGACAATGCACGACCACATGTGCTCGTTACCTAGATGATTAATTTGAAGGCACCAGTATTCAAAAACTGCGGTGACCCGCTAAGCCCCATAGAGCATTTCAAAAGCCAAAGAAGAATAAGATGCTCATGCTTAGCCCCATAAACATTGGGCGAGCTTATTGCAAATTGATATACATATATTAAAAACATCATCCAAAGCATGTTAGATCGAATGCAAGCTGTCATCAGGGCGAAAGGACTGAACACACTATTCTGACACCTGTCAAAAACTAAAGATTTTAATTGTATACAGTTCTGAAATTGGGTTTTCCGATTACGTTGCTTCGGAATCCCTCCAAATATATGCATTTTTACTAAACTTAAAGTGATGTCGCTTTGGAAAAAAAAAAAAAAAAAATAGAAGGAGAGATTCTTATGGAATGTGAAGCTGGTGGAATAGTTTTTATACCACGCGCTTTCCCCTTATTCCCAACAATTTCACTTTTTTGACCGTATAATCGGTTTGACCTACAACAAGTCGTAAGGTTAGACCTCCTATGAGTAGAACATCAAACATTTTGTATATAAAGACAATCTTTACTTATTATTTGATATTTGTATTTGATTATCAACTGTTTCTGACAAATAAAAAAAAACAAGGAATATTTTATACACTGGATTCTAAATTCCACGCGTAAGAAGTTGTGGGCAAAAGCTAGTACCAAATAACACTGGAAGTTAATAAATTTAACAGATAATTTAAAAAACGGAGACAGAATATATTTTATATTTTCCCATTCCGTTTAAGAAAGTACTTTTATTCTTCAATCCATTGACGATGCAATGATGTTTCATAATCCCATTTGAACGTAATGAAATGTGAAATATCCTTTGCTAGTGAAGTGGAAAATTTTGTAAACGAGAGACCAAAACGCATATACTTTCAAAAGCTGTTTCTACTTTATCGTTTCTTTCTTTATTCACATAGAAAAAAAGTAAAAATTGAAAAATATAATTTCTGATGGTAGAATTGAGGTTATTTTGAATACACAAACACACATTTTGAAGTTATAGCCGAAGGAAAGATTTTATGGAATGAATATTTTCTTAAAACGTTGTTGAAGGCAATTTTCAAATAAATTAAGTATTTTGTAAGCCTAATGCTCTTATTGCAATTCCGTAACGTGTTAAATCCCATTCTTTGAATCTTTAGAATACATTTTAATATTCCAGTATCTATGATTTTGCGGAATTGCTTATCGAAGCAGAAAATTCCTTTCGAAAATCAATTTATTCCCAGATTCAAATCCTATAGATATATAGATACAGAAAAGAGGAAACCCCACCCAATGCCTATATATTATTCTTTGTTCTTCTGGCCTACATATTTCTCAAGTCCATGAATCTTCAAACAGCAACCAATAAAAGCAAAAACCTCATATCTTTATTCTTGAATTTAACAAACTTAACAAAATGGAAATTCTCGCCGAATGGAATAAAACGAATCAAAGTGAAGGACCATTTGCATAATTTCAAATTCATTATTTGGTCTTGGCTTTATTTTGAACGAATAAATAATGTTCAGTGATTATGTCTTTTCACAAGTCACGAAACAAATTCCAATAATAACTCACAAATCCTGTTTAAGTCGAATAAAATCAATTTTTTGAAATAAATTTGTAAAATTGCGATCAATCTTACTTTTGCGTGTTAAATTCTTGGATTGATTTAAAACGTTTACGATAAGTTAATGTTAGAATATTCGATTTAATTGACTTTTATCAGACCATTGGTTGGTCTTGAGGATTTAAGTTTTAATCTCGTTTGAAAACAAGGACAATTTAAGCCAAGCAAAGTATTTCACATTCGTGTAGTGCTCAAAAAGCAGTCTTTATACTAAACAGTAAGTCGAAAACCAGACTCAAGAGTTAACTGATGAGCTTTTCTGGCGAAGCGGAGTATTACGGAGAATTGTTTTATTGAAGGAACGCAATTGGCTATTTCAATAGAGCACTGTTTATAGAACTATACTCTAACCAACATAAACCGGCAGTACAAGTCTTATGGAGAAGCTTTTTTTTAATTAGTGCCATATTTTTGCATTATACTAAATTGAACGAAACCCTCCATAAAAATTGTATACCTGCCAGTGAGTTCCTAATTGCGTCTGACGTGGATCCTACACGTCCTATTCAGAGCACATCTGAGACATCAGCTTTGCCATATTGGGCTATTTATCGTAAATTGGGTTATCTTTTTTGTAAGCTTTCGACAACAGTCTCAAAATAGTAGCCCAATCACACTTTGGGCTATAAATCGTTAAGTTTAAGAATTTGGGCGATATTTTTTCTTGATGTCACTTTATTTTAAAAAAATCGTTTGGTCTAAGCATACCTTTAAACGACTTGAAAAATTTGGCACTATACTTAACTTTTTCTTCGTTGAATGCAATCATTCATTTTGACATTTGAATTCAACCGCACCGAACTTCATTCGTTTTCTAGTGAAATCAGCCAGCAAGCGGTGCCAATTTAACGCAACGAAAGAGATCTGAAAATTGTTTGTTTTGGAAATTCTTTTCTAAACGCTCAATTTGGGAAAATGGGTAAAATACAAAAAAATATGTAAAACAGATTGGGAAGTACTGCCACAGTACAAGCGTTAATTTAATTTTTTGATTCATTATTTTATAAAACCGTAACTTTTTGTTTCTACCTTTATATTATTATTTAGATTGTATTGCTGTGAGCAAAAAGGCGAAAATTATGCTCTTTGCAAGATTTGCGAAACTGATTTACGTGCAAAAAAGTGCGATTTAGAAAAACATACGACAATAAAAGTCTACAAAAATAATTTAGAAAAAGTGCATATAAAAGCAAGAACATTGAATCAATGTGGTTTTGTTTAAACAAAAAAATCAAAAACAAAGTGCTTCGAATTAAAAGTATCATATTATGTAGCTTGCCATTCTGCTGTACAAAGTGTTGATAATTTGGGGGAGTTACTCTAGCATAGATGAAATATAGTATTATTATAAAAGTTATGATTCTTGTTTTAAATAAAATATATGAAAATGACATTTGTTTAATTATTTCGGCCTACATTGGCAACCCTTCTGAGTGCTGCACTGATTGGATGTGGCTGCTGCTATTTAAAACTCAACCCCTATTAAATTGATGTGCATTCAAAGTTACCGGTGTCCTTTTGGTAACTCGTTCAGCTTTTTTTCCTTGGGTTTCTGTTGAGGTGCTTTTGGTTTTAGTTAATGATGAGTGTTGTCATGGAGTGTGGAGATCTTGTTTTCATCTGAAGTATTTCTTTTAAAAGTGACAGGTCGGAAAAAGTGGGTTTAGGTGGAAAAAGGTCGGAAGTTAATGAAACTTGGTGATTTTTTTCAGGGATAGTTAATTTACAGTTTGTTATGTTTTTGACCTCGATGGGGAAACTGCACATTTTTCGACCTTGCTCAGGTTTTCCCTCAAAAACCTTTTTTTTCTTACGTCGTACGTCAAAAGCATGTTCGACTTTTTCGTAGAATGTAAAATTTACTACAATTCTGTTAGAACGAAAATAATTGTTGTGACATACACACTTGTTGCCGAGATATGGCGCTTCAAAAACAGGTAACTTTTCAAATCGATAAAAAATGGCAAACATTTTTGTAAAATGACCTGTTTCTTAAGAATTTTTTTAGAATCGGAAGAGGTGTATTTATATAAGTTTTGTGTTATTTATATTTTTAAGTCGTGTATTTTTGTATGCAATCTATAAAAAGGACGGTAACCCCATACATTTTTTTTTCAGATGTTTCTAATTTGAAATGCTTACTACGGAAACCATGTAAGAGCTTTTCTATGAAAAGCACTTATGCAAAACAAAAGAATGCGAATGAGAGACAAGCATCCCTATTTTCCCTGTACTGCCAATTTATGTTGGACGGAGTATAGAGACAAGGTGATACAAGAAACATTACGACTGTGTTCAAGTGACACAAATGTTTCCGTAATGATTCTCTCACCTATCAATTTAAAAGCTCTTTTTTATAGGAGACGCAAATTAGTAACAGGAGCACCCAGAATAATTATTCTACCAGCTTTGGGCAAATATATGATTTGAAGGTTGTAGCCAGATCAGCATCGCTATAAGAACCCTTAATTTGGCGGCATTTTTGGCGACGTTAAAAATGTTTTCGTTCCACCGAAGGTACATGGAAGCTGTTCGTCAAGCAAACAAGTCTACAAAATATCTTGGAGTTGAAGCCTTGGTGAAGAGAGCCAACTTTTCGTTTCACCTGGTGCACCCACTTATGAGAAAGCATAATGGATTGACCACAAAAACCAAATTGTTGATGTACAAGCAGCTCATCCGCCCGTACTACTATATGCTTGTCCAATTATTTGGTTCGCACCATTTCACCAACAGCGATGAAAAAAATCAAAAGATTTGAGAGGAAAGTTATGCGAGTCTGCACAGGATTAAACCGGAACCCCACAACAAGGAAGTATTGGCCGAAATATAAAAAATCAGAAATTATCCCTATTGACGAGCACATGATCCAGTTATCCAGCCGGATTCTAGGAAACCTGGAAGGGCACCCAAATGAGGTACAGTAACTTCTTCAAGGACTCATCGAACCTCAGTAATGATACCTTAGCGTGAGAGACATCACAGACGGCCGCTACAGAAGCATAATCTACAACGAAGGAAGACCATTCTAAGAAAAGGCTGACAGTGGACATTATATGGGCTAGTCCCTTTAATAATTCTTTTTTAAAAAATACTTATAAATTATCCACTTATATTTTTATAGAATATAAAATTTAATTTTAACATGCAATAGATTAAGGCGACAAACATATACATATTGTAAAAAATTTATTATAAATTAGACATTAGAAAACGACGGACCCATTTAATAAGCTAAATTATAAGACAATTATATATAAAAATTCTGCACCTAATAAAAAAACACTTAATATTAAAAAAATGGGGAATCAGACGACCTCCCTGCCATAAGAAGAAGATTCTATTATAAAAAAAAGTATCGGAAATAGAGATCTCACGAAGGTATGCTGCGGGGAATATGAAGTGAAGCTGACGCCTCAAGTTTTTTTTTGTCAGCTTTCCACTGCGCTGTTGGCCAAACCGTTTATTGTCGTGAGGGTGGAGCGCTTCTTTTAAAGAGGAATCTCCACAGGCCACCGTTTATTGTCGTGGAGGAAACTCAACAGACCTAGTTTTAAGGAAACCGTTTATTGTCGTGGACTATTTCTCGAAACTCTACAGACCTAGTATTTAATAAATTATATGAATTGAATTGTTATTTAAGTGTATCAATAAGTACCTACATGAAATAACTTGTCAGAAATATTTCGACAAATACAAAAATATTGTTATTTCGGAGTTCAAAACACTTCAACCTTGAGTTTTCGCTTTCTCTTGGGAACAACCCTGGACATCGACGAGCTTACCTCAGCCTAATCACGAAAAAGCATCACAAAATATCTCCTTGATAATAATTTGTATTCTTATACTCGACGAATCCTTCTTTATTTCCAAAACGAAGATGCCTTCTTTTAACGTGTATGTGTAATGGATACGTCAATTAATCATTAAATCTAATCCATGCTCTTGCCAATATTTTAAAATACATAGGCTTTACGAACAATTAATGTTTCAAGTTTCAAGATTTATCAAGCTTGTAAAGCCCATTAAAATAATTATTAACAATAACTTCAGATACAATTAAATTGTGTAAAAACAACCTATACGATATGAATAAGGACCAGCCACTTGAAACAAGAGCAATAAAAACATTCTCCGCGATTTCAAACAATACCTATTAAAAGTATCTCAACAATATTTACACAACCCTAGTCCTAAAAAAGGTTCAGAAATAATTAAAAGCCGTCACGTTGATGCTATTGAATAGAAAACACAATACAAAAAAAAGGATCTAATCTATTGAATTAAGTATAGTAACTCGTCCTTTGTTGTGGCATTATAGATAGAAAACATCTTTGTTACTTTTATTAGATATATATCTCTAATCCTCTAGAGGCTCTTAATCAGACCCTTTACACGCCCTTCATAATAATTTTTTGCGCTCTTTTTTTTTTATTTTCTTTTTCCATGATGATAACCGTTAAATAGAGCGTTGAATTGAAGCTGAATCATTCATTATCTATTGTTCTGCATCACGTTTCCCGTTTCGTGTCTCTCCATCATATAGTCGATCTCAAAGCTCATTTCACTCCTGTAACTGTACCTACATATATACATTAGGGTGGTCCTTATTTTTCGACTTTTGAATTATCCCTGGGGCACTTTCTCATTTGATTATATACCTCTAAATATGAAATAAGTTTTTTTTTTTTTTTTTTTTTTTTTAAATTTAGAGGTCGCTACCAGCTGTCAAAATTCTTAAAAAAAGCGTTAACGGACAGCTTAAATAATGCTTTCAATAATGTTTCATGTAGAAGTTTATATTACAGTTTACGATCAAATAAAACTCGCATACACAATCGCTTCTTATCCCTTCCTCCCCTCTACATCTCTTCTGTACCGATGCTCGGTGAAAATATGCGCCAAAGAATATGATAACGGTATGCGCAACATCTTACCAGGTATTCTTTATACCATGGTTTGCGCAAGCGTTTATGTTTTGAACTGTTTTAATTGTTTAAGCTGAACAAATGCATACTTAGCCCGCCCCCACTCCAGTTCTAATAAGTCATTAACGAGAGCGCACCAACGCACGTGTTTTATTTGTGAAAGTTTTGCAATGGCGTCTAAAAGTAGCAAAATCAGTAAAGCAACTAGAAATCAGAGTAAAGTTTGGCTAATCGGTCAGTTATTATTCGAATTGAGCCAATCAACCTTGCCATCCATCGGTGAAGTTTTGCGTTATTTTTTTTACTACAAAAATGAAGAAAAGAAAAGCATACGTGAATCTGCGACTTTGGCGGCTTGCGGAGTGATAACCTTGTGGGAAAAAGCTAGTATACCAATTCGATTAAAAAAACATGTCATCAGTAAAATTGAAAAACTATTCAAAGAGTGGCAGAATCTAAAGAAAAATAAAGAAAACAAGAAAAAACGTTCAGAAGCATTAAAGATAAAAGAACAAAACTGGCAACAAAAACTAGAAGACTTATTTGATATTGCTCATCGTGATGCTTTAAATATTATGACTGAAGAAGACAAGCAGTTTTTATTAGCAGTGCGACAAAATCGACGCCAATATTTAATTGGTTCAGTGGACAGAAAAAGTTTAAGCGAATGTAAAAAAATAAAAGAGAAAGGAGAACGCCTTGAAAAATTGCGCGAGCGTGAAAACAAAGATATCTCGGCTTTAACAGAAAAGTGCTCTTTTTCTTCATTAACATTTCTTTCGTTGTCGCCTTCCACCACCAGTAAAGAAGCAACTTCATCTGACTCTGAATGCAATTCTGAATTGTCCGAAGTGCAACTACCTAAGAAAAGAGCTCGAAAGGACATTATTAACAGCCATTTAGCTTCCAGTCTTGATGTCTCTAAATTGAGTGACAGACAAGCAACTATGGTCGTGACATCTACTTTGAAAAGTGCAGGCTGTGATCCATCTGAATTTAATGTCAATAGATCTTCTATTCGTCGGCAGCGTGTGAAAAATCGCAAGGCTGTTGCACTGTCGCTCAAAAGCGAGTTCAAACCTAATTCGTCATTAACGATCCATTGGGACGGTAAACTTATAGAAGATATTTCTGGACACGAAACTGTAGATCGGCTGCCAATTTTGGTATCAGGACATGGAGTTGATCAACTACTCGCAGTTCCAAAATTGGAACGTGGAACGAGCGAAGCATGTGCGTCAGCTGTCTACGAAGCTATAATTTCATGGAACTTGAGCGATAAGGTAAAATGTTTGTGTTTTGACACTACTGCTGTAAATACGGGCCTAAGAAGTGGAGTATGCGTTCTTTTAGAGCGAAAAATGGATAAAAATATGCTTTGGTTTGCTTGTCGTCACCACATAATGGAAATAATGTTGTCAGCTGTTGTGGATCAATCGCTTGCCCCATCTAGTGGTCCTGATATACAATTATTTAAAAAATTTAAAAACAATTGGAACTCTATTGACCAAAGCGACTTCAAAACAATAATAGATGATGCTGAGGGAAATATTCTTGCAGACGTGGCCGCAGACAGGATTTCTTTTGCCAAAAAACAACTAGAAGTACATCAACCTCGAGATGACTACAGAGAACTGTTGAATCTCACTATAATTTTCTTAGGAGGTGTTCCTAAAAAAGGAGTTTTGTTTAGGAGACCTTCTGGTCTTCATCGAGCTAGATGGATGGCAAGAGCATTGTACTGTTTGAAAATTTATTTATTTAAACATCAGTTTAAGCTAACGAAGAAGGACGAAAAGGCTGTGAGAGAAATATGCGTTTTCACGGTGATGATTTATGTCAAATATTGGTTTCAAGCCTCTACCGGATGGTCAGCACCAAGAAATGATTTACAACTATTGAAAGACCTGAAAGCCTTTGAAAGCTTCAACAAAAATCTAGCTAATGTTGCGTTGAAAAAGATTTTAAATCATTTGTGGTATTTGTCGGAAGAGCTTGTTTCACTTGCCTTTTTCGATGACGAACTTTCAGTTCAAGACAAGAAAAAAATGGTAGAAGCACTTAAAATTGAAGGCACAGAAGATTGTTCAAAAAGGATAAACATTGATACCACTCATATCCACGAAAAAAGTATAGAAAACTTCGTGAGTAATAATTCCTTAAGATTCTTCCAGATCCTAGATATATCATCAAATTTTTTGAAAAAAGAGGTGGAAACTTGGAACGAAGACTCTGATTATGTAGCTGCCAAAAATATCGTTCAATCTTTGCGAGTAGTGAACGACATAGCTGAGCGCGGTGTTGCTTTGATGGAAGAGTATAATAAATTAATTACAACCAATGAAGAGCAAAAGCAATATTTACTTTTGTTGGTAAAAGAGTATAGGAAGAAGTACCCTAATACTAACAAGTCAACCCTTGTATCTTAAAAACAACAACAATAATTTTGTAATATTTTAATGTTCTGGCTATAAAAATAAAAGAATCTAACAAATACAGATTTTGAGTTTTTATTTAAATTTCAAACCTTGGTAGCGGCCTCTAAATATCACTAAAAAAATTCAAAAAAAATACTGAAATACTTTCTTAAGGTATATTATCAAATAACGTGGTGCCCCGCGAAATTCAAGAAAAAAATTTTTTTTCTTAGGAATAAGGACCACCCTAATATACATATATCTATTCCGAAACCGAATTATGGAGGTTCTGACTTGTTTACTTCCTTTTCCTTCCATTTCCTTTCTCCATTTTTGTTTGTTTGTTCATTTAACTATGGGCAAGCGGAAACACCAGGCCACCAGAGGGCAGACGAGTTGGGCAAGTATAATTAAAGCCTTGATTTTCTGATGTTTGATATTGTTAAGGTGGTCTCTTTTCATTATTCATTGGGAAAGGTTCTGCGCGTCGTGCCGGTCGTAACTTTGTGTTGATAAGCCAAGTTCAGAGATACCCAAAAGAAAAACTGACTAATTTCAAGGAGTCATTAAAGTGGGTTTTTTGGGTTGAAGATTATGTTCGCCTTTGATAAGGACCATTGTTTTAGATACAATCTAGCCGGGTTGCTGTATAATGTACAATTTACTATATACTTCTCGTTAACATGCATATTGCAAAGTATAACAAGGCATCTTCGGATGAAGAACAATTTTGGGACAGAGATTTAAAAATCAATATTTTTGTATCAAAGCGTGAGATATGAAATGAGAATAACAATGAAGTTAGGGGAGAGTAGGGAGGAGGAGGGTGTAGCTTTGCGGAAAATTATCATTAATAAGAAGGAATCGTTTTGGTGTTCTTCCAGAATTAATGCTTGGGATTTGATGCGCTCGAAGTAGAAGGTTTAATCGTTATTGGAATCGAAACAGTTTCAGTTTGAAATTCAGAAGTGGGATAAAGGTGTTTTCTTTCGTTATGGAGGTAGAAACGAAATTTAAGTTTAGAATTCAATTATTTTAAGCTTTACTTCTACAGCCATGAAAGTTCATTTAAAGACAAATAAGTGGAGTCGCACGTATTTGGTCTGCGGATAAAATCCATAAGAAATCAGGTACACCTCCGAAAGGGTTATAAGACATTGTCAAAATAAAATTTTTTTTTATAAAAATTAAAAAAACTTGAAATGACATTTTCGGTAAAAAATAGTTAGTATATTTTATTTTGAATTTTTAATAATTAATATCGGTTTCCACTGTTTTTCATGTGTTAGTGTTTTAGATAACAAAACTTGAAGTCTTCCTTTGTCAAAGAGGATATTTTGACATAATGAATTGCATTGCTGTTAACTTGAATATTATAGGCTGTATTGCTCCAACGAATAGTATATCGTAGAACTACCTCTCTTTTTTTGTTAGTCAGTGTGACCTGAGGCTTTAACAACTTTTCACTGTACACAATGTTTTTAAAACCAATACACTTACAAAATATTTTATTGAGTTCACACAAGATCGCACTGCAATCACTTAATTCCTTTTTTTACGCGAAAAAGGTCGCGCAAACGAAAATATACATATTTCTGTCTCTTGTTTTTGTTTGACAAACATAAGTTTGTCTCATTCCGTTGTTTTCTTTTGATCAAGTGCCTAAGGTGCTTATTTAAAAAATGGGTGTTAAATTAGAAAAGAGCTTTCTTAGTTCCCATTTATTTCATAGATGTCACCAGTGTTCGTGTTTTTGACGTTTCTTTTTCTACTGTTCTTTTAACACTTTTCATTCCGATGTATTTCAGTCTTGTCAAAGATCAAGACATCATAAGTTATTAGATGATTCGTTTGACCGCATTGATGTCGCTTTGACAGTCGATGGTATGGGTATGCTGATTCATTTCTGGAGAAGCATTTTTAGCATAGTTTCATAATTCTTTCTACTTTTTTTTATAAAGCAATTTAATATAATCGAAAATAAAATAATTATGTTACATTTTATTTACTCTTGTTTAACATAGAGAATTGGAATTAAATTTCACATAAAAGAGTGCACAACTTAGAAGTACTTTTTTAATTGCTCTCTTTCAAAAAATGTCAGAAGTGTCAGTGCCAATGTCATAACAGAAAATATTCAACAATTTGACAGCAGCAAATGGTTGGAAAACAAATTCAATTTTCAGGCGCGAATGCAAGTAGACAAAATGGAGTGTTAAACAAGTTATTTTTAATCCTTTAATCTTAAAAAATCAACAAAATTTACTGCACATTAATACTGCAATATACAAGCTTTGTTGCAAATGCATTTGAATTTTTGTTGATAAAAATAGAAATGACAAATATTTGCAGTGCCCCAAATTTAAACAGCCATCATGGAATCTTGACAGATTATTGTGAATTTAATTCAACAAAGTGCTGCCAAGTTTTCAGTTGTTGCAATATATTTGAATTGTAAAAAGTGCTTCACATTGATCTTTAAAATCTTAAGCCGCAGGACAATTTAAGCCTTTACTAATAAACATTCAAAAAACCCTTTAACAAGGACATTCCAGTTTAAATGAAAGGCTGAAACTAAATACCTTGTATTGGTACGTGCCCAGACTTTGCTATATTAATCTGCCAATGAAGTAGAAAATTGACTTTTCATGGTTAAGTGAACACTTTTTTTTTCTCTCGATATTAAAAAAGACTAAAACCTATTTATTAAAAAACAAAAAATTAACAATAACGTGATCATTACCATTACTCCTTTATCGAGGTCAAATCAAACATTTTAATATAGGATTTTAAAGCTCACAAGGTATAATTCAAAAGACACTAACACTAACTTATATGCAATTTTAGTCGGCTCAACTATCAGATTCCATTATCAATTTACATGCAATCCTCACTGTGGGCTATGTCACTCATGTCCATCAGGACACTATGAAATTATTGGATTATTTATTCATTAAAATATGTACCGAGGCGGCCGGCTGCATATAAATCATCCAAGGCTAGAAAATTGCTGTCACTGTCCTTGAGGTATCCAATACAGTGCATTTTATATTAGCAATATGGACTCGATTTCAATCTAACTAATTCAACTTATGTGTATGTGTATTAAATTTAAATGATTGAAAATGTATGCTTTTTTCAAGATTATAAAATATATGTATGCTTATTATAAAACATCAACCTCTTGTTGTTGTTTTGATGTTCAGCCTTAAAAAATAATCTGGTAAATCTCCCTGGATAAGAAGGACATTATGAATAAAATCATTGCATTATTTCCAGAAGGGTTATTTTCAATTAGTCTTAATTCAATTGCACTTTTATATAATTTTACTGTTCAATAAAATTTTAATAATTTTAATGTCATCCAGGACCAGTCTTTTTTCCCCTCATATGTGGTTTTACCTTAGGCCAATAGCTGGAGGTTTCCTGTGTCGGAATTATGGAAGCAGATAGTAATTAAAGCGTTGATTGCAAACCGTTGTGTTAACGTAAACCGCAAATAACATCAACACCGTCAACCATGATTTTAAATTGCGATATAAATTGCATAAGCATGCATTATAGTAAAGGGCAATTTTTTTTGCATTTGTAGTCGTATGAGCTGGCAATTTGTATCCAAACATGATAGAGACGCGATGATAGGATACAAAAATTGGATTAACCCTGATATTTTATAAATGTCAACATCGATTTGGCATCGTCAACTTAATTAAAATGTAATAATATGCACGACTGGGTTGTATGTACTTGCTTTGAGGGTTCAATAGCACGATAATAAAAAAAAGCAATAACAACTATTCTCAGTGTTGTATTAAAAAGGCGAAGAAGTATTTATAAGGGGTGATTTTTTTTAGAGGTATAGAACTTTAAGTTGGCAACACTTTTTTAACTAGCGGATTTTGTCAGCTGTCAAGTGATTTATTTTAAGTTTGGTTTGGCATTTTAACATGAGTAGAGTGACGTCTGAAAAACGCTTTCAAATTTATCAAATTTATTTTGAATATTATGGTTCTGATCGAAATACGAAATACGTATCGCGCACAACGTCCATTCTACGGTCAACATGAAGAAGCTCACTTTTGGTTGAATGGATACGTGTTGTTGGAAAAAGTCATCGAAAATTGGACCTCTAGATTAGACTACGTCCGAGCCAGCCGTGGCGGTCATACGCCATAAATCATATTTAAATTATAATGCTAGAAGATTTTCTTTCGAATAAAGTTTATTTTATGTCAATTTAAAGAAAACATCTTTGTTTTATTCCATTTCAAAGTTTTATAAATCTAAAAAAAAAAACACCCTTTCTATATTACAGAATACGTTCCACAAACTTTACTACGCTGCATTTTTAATCCTATACAATGTGCGAGCACATCCATTGTATTTATAATCTATAGTACACCCAATAAGAGGAACGTTTGGTGCGCCATCTATGGACGAAGTTCACAAGCACTTGATTACTTACTTAAGGTGGCACGATAAGGTGAGTTAGAAGTGGTTTTTGTCTAGGTTGCCATGGGAAGCAAAAACATCAATAGAAGCCATTTGAAGTAAAGTAGATAAGACAACTATCGCCGCCAGTGACGAAGTTCAGAACTAAAATAACATGTTACATAAAATTACTATACAAATGTATAAATGGCACAGCACATACGAAAAGCTTAAGAGGTGAAAGGTGAAATCTGTCAAAATACTCATAAGCTGTGAAAAGTCAAGGTACGATTCCATCCACGCTGACGTATTTGATTGTAGTTTTCACATACATACTGTGGGCACTGTGTACTAGACTTTAAACTGGTGTTTTTGAAGCATTTATACAATTATACAAATCAGAGCCAAAAGAACACGCAAGCAAATAAAGTTAGCTGCCTCAATCAGGACCAACTTCACTGCGTTTTGTTTAATCTTTCTTTGGTGTCTGAACAGGGGTGTCATAAGACTAACAGGGATGTCGCCTAAAACAAAATGTTAAAACCGCTGCGTGGTTAGAGAATCGAAAAGAAATTTGACATGTTCTTTTGAAATCCTTATGAAAATAATCAGTCAGGTCAAAGTATCCGTTCGGAGAATCTTCTGATGGGAGTATTTATTTTGTTCATGGTATGTGTCTGCATCGGAAGATAAATAAAGTTGCGTAACGACGTGCATATAGGCATAAAACAAACAAAACAAAAAATAAATGAAATGAAGCGATTTGCTGTTGGAGGCAATTGGAAGAAACACACATCTTAGAAACGCCATTGGTGCGTTCTTTTTCTAACCATAGTCAACAATTGTTAACAATAGTCAACAAAAAGGTGTTTCTTTAATCCAAATTAGTTACGATTTGTTACTATTTCCAACTCACCTCCATGATATGAGTTGAGATTGTTGATCTGTCAAATTGGACGTTTTGTAATAAACGATTCAGTCTTTATTAAAAATCAAACCAAAAAATTAAAAATTCTCGATTTGTTCTCGATTTGAGCAGCAAGAACGTGTTTATTTTCTTTGAGTGATCAACAACAAATAATAAAATGGTTTTTTCGCCAATTTTGAGCGATGAGAGGGAATAATTTGATTAGTTCCTTAATATACAAAAAAATGTTAAGTGGTCGTTTGACAGTTTAACAAAGTCTAACAATAACGTATCGTTCCTGAATGGTTTTTAAAAAACCCAACAAATCCTAACAATGAAACTTCAACCAATTTTATTTGACATAACAGCAAATGTTGACTCTGGTTAAAAAAAAGAACTCACCACATGCATCGCTGTGATTTTGCCAATAAATCGTCACTGCCCTGGCACAATAGTGTAGAAAGTGTTTTGTTATTTGACATTTTAACAGGAAAACCACTTTCCGGGATGCGTGATTTGAACCTTTTTATTTTGACAGCGTTCTTTAGATCGAGCCACATTCTAGAAATTGAACAATGGGGTGCCGATACCGCATACCGGCACCCAAAGCAGACAAACGAAAACCTCTGTAATGATTTTCCTGAAATTCATTTAAACGAATTCTGTAGCACCAGTTATGACTGCAATTGCATGTAACTTTGTAGCGCAATTCGGTGTGGCATTTCGTTTTTAAAGCTCCATCATGTTTTATTTGGAAATACACAAATATTCTTATCTCCGGGAATCCCCAATAAATTTTTTAAATTATTTTCTTCCAAGAATCAACACCATATGCCAGATATTACGATTACTTTTATTTTCAACGCAAACAATAAAAATAAAAAGAAAACTCCATTTTAGTTTGGACCTTGAGCTGCTTGATTTGTTAACAAAACTACAAGTAGATCAAGTATTTTATAAATCCAAGCTGAGCTCAAAAATTGAATAAATATCTTATTAAACGCCTTCACCCGTTCAGTGTACATTTGCAATGATTGCGTTCTGGATCGTTGTATGCCTCGCATTGACTGCGTCTTCCTCGATAAAGGCAATCGAGGTTGCAACAAGTTTGGGTGATATTCGTGGTGTTGTGTTAAAATCCCGTTTGGGTCAAGACTTTTATGCTTTTCGTGGTATCCGATATGCCAAATCACCTGTGGGAGATCTGCGATTTAAAAACCCTCAACCTGTGAACGCGTGGAAGCCAAAGACATTTGATGCCACTACTGATGGGCCACAATGTCCCCAGCAACCATTTAACTCGACTGACAATTCCGAGGATTGCCTTCGCCTGAATGTCTATTCAAAGAGCTTGCATCAAAATGGTACATTGAAACCGGTCGTCTTGTACATCCATCCGGGTGCGTTTTATGTATTTTCGGCTCTGAGCAAGTCATTTGCTGGCCCAGAGTTTCTAATGGACCGTGATATAGTGTTGGTAACTATCAATTATCGTCTTGGAGCATTGGGATTTCTTGCCACTGGTACATTAGATGCACCAGGCAATGCTGGCTTAAAGGATCAAGTGGTTGCTTTTCGTTGGGTTCGAGATCATATAAAAAATTTCGGAGGTGATCCTAATTCAGTGACGTTACTGGGATACAGCGCGGGCAGTGTGAGTGTTGGCTTTCATATGGTATCACCCATGTCCAAGGGGCTATTCCACAGGGGGATAGCTATGAGTGCATCGCCCATACCTCTAGAGAAGTACCCCGAGAATCAATTAGATTTAGCCAAGAAGCAAGCGGAATTAGTGAAGTGTCCAACCAGCACATTAGATGCCATGATGAAATGTTTAAGAGAAGTATTTTTTCCGATTGCTTGATTTTTGAAGAGAAAGTCTGATTTATATACATTTTTTCTTAAGACACCGGCTGAAGAATTTGTTAAAACTTTCCTTGATTTGTATGAGCTTGGGTTCTATATGCTGCAAGTCATTGAAAAGGATCTTGGACAAGAAAGATTCCTTATTGAAAATCCAACGGAGGCATTTCAGGAGGGACGATTCCAAAGAACTCCCCTCATAGTGGGCATGACCAAGGATGAATTCGTTCGAATAGCAAAATGTAAGTTTTTACAACACTCATTAGTGCATTTCAAGGACGAAAATATTTCTTGTTATACAGTTATGTTGGAAGATAAGAAACTTACAAGGAAATTTAATGAGGAATGGGAAACCATCGCTCCCATAATTCTGAAATATGAAAGAAATACTACGAAATCAAGGGAAATTAGCACAGTTTTGAGAAGTGAGTACCTCCAAAACCAAACTCTGAGTAGCAATGTTCCATTTAAGCCTTTCGGAAAGGTAAGATGTATAGAAATCGTGACTTAAAGTTATGTCTTTTAACCTTGAATGTTTTCCAGCTTTTTAGTGATGCCATTGTTGGGTTTCCTGTGCATAGGTTTGCTCATCTGGCAGCAAGATATGTCCCTGTGTATTATTATCGATATTCGTATAAAGGACGTTTTAGTGATTTTAAATATCCAGGCGATACTGCTTATGGTTGGGTCAACTAGATTCATTTGCTCGCTTTTTATTAATTATTATTGTCACTTTAAAATAGGAGCCGTTCATCATGATGATTTGTGGTACTTGCTTCGGAATTCATACATATCTCCCATTTATACAAAAAGTGATCCAGAAGACAGGACAGTTGAACGACTTACTAGAATTGTTACACAATTCGCCAAGACTGGGTAAGTTTTCATTTATTGATTAAAATAGAGATCTTACATCTCAATAATAATTTGCACAGAAATCCAAACAATCCAAAAGATGATTACCTCAAGAACATAGATTGGAAGCCACTTGATTTGAAACAAGAAAACTTTTTGGAAATCGGAGATGAACTTGTTATGAACAAAAGACTGTTCTTAGAACGCTTTGATATATGGAAGAAACTGTTGCCATTGAAATGGAAAGGACGCGAATGCAATAATCAAAGCTTGGACTATCCAGAGATCTAGTTAAGTAATGCAAGCTGTCTTATTTGTTGATCATGTAAAGATACAATAAACACTAGCATTTTTAAAACCAGCAAAATAAAACAAAAGATTCCAGGATGTAGTGTTCTTGGTTGCCTAGCCTAGAACTTTTTTCTCCAACAAAGCCTGAGTCGTTTTCTAGGGTAAAGTAAAGAATACATAACTTAACGAGAGAATTATAAAAAGCAGCAATATTGACTGCATTATTTTTCAAGGTTCTTTGCCAAAAGTTTAAGTTCCACAAAAGCAGAAGGACTATCCAACAATACTCTTTCTTTTCAAAACTAAAATATAGGGTTTTCCAATAATAGGTGTTATTTTGAATAGCCCGCTATTTCGGTAGTTGTCACTTTTGAAGCTGTAATTTTTTGACATTTGACAAGTAGAAACTACGCCATTAATAAAAATGGAACGATTTACGCTTCAACAACGCATTGAAATTATTTTGGATGGCTGTGACTTTTCAAAAAAAAAACCACTTTGCGATCATTTATCTCAAAAAAATGCCATTTTGAATATCAAAATAACACCTCTTATTGGAAAACCCTGTAAAACTGGTTCTGATACTATTGTAGTGAAAGAGATTACGGAGTAACTCCGATGAAATTGAAAATACAAGTGCTAACTTGGTTCAAGGGTTCGTGAGTTTTGGAATAAAAGGTGCTGTAGATTCACTTGTCCTAAAATAAGACCAACATCAGGAATTGCATGCAAATCACCGTCAGAAATGTTAACTCTAACTGTCAAGCTCATGAAGCACTTTCTTCAAAAATATGTATGGATCATCCGGGCAATGTCAGGTAAATATCAGACGAGCTGGCCAGGACTGTATCAAGCTCTTCTTCCAGAAACCCAGAAACATTATACAGACTAGATTAAATAGATTATAGATTAGATTAGATTATAGATCGTCAGGTTTCCTCAGTGCATGCACGGTATATCCAACGCAACCATTGCATAAGCGTGGAAAAAAGGTTTTAGAAATCCGAGACAGTCGATTCCTTGCCGTGCTCAAATATTCAGTATTTAGTAAATTTCAATTTGACGAAGTTTCCGTACCTGTACAAGATCCAAATAACCCCGGAGACCAAAGTTCATGATTATAGACAACGAAGTTTGTTCGCTGAGTCGGCTTCGGAGCGTTTGGTGTTACTAGCTAAATTGGCGTATTTGACAACACCATCAGACAAGAGGTTCACCAGGTGACAATGCATACTCAAAAAAAATTGGTATGGTTTTTTGGGCTGGCGGGCGGTGACATTTGTCCGTATTTTTTTTTTGAAAACGACGATATTGAGGTGGTGACAGTCAATGGCGAGCGCTACGGAACGTTGAAAACCAATTTCGTACTGCCAATTTCCGCATGAACAATTTGAGTGTAAGTTCAACTGTTGCAGAGGTGAGGTGTGGCGTTTCCTAAATTCACGGGTATATGCGGATAAACTGCAATCGACCAATGCTTTTAAAGTGAACATAACATAGGCCATCAGTCGGATCGATTCGGAAGAGTAATTGAAAATTGGGGTACTCAAATCCGGGTCACCGTAAGAAGTCGAGGCGGGAATTCGAACGATATCATTTTTTATAAATATTGGCATACATGGGCCTTTTAATAAAAAAAGATTCGTTTACCTCACAAGCTGCTTGTTTTTTTTTACCTTATTGAAAACTCTTTTAGATGTATTGAAACAAATAGGGCCCTATTTATAGATGTTTACTAAAGTTGTGACTTACTAACCTACATGTTAAGCTGACTTCTTTAGATAAACACAGCTGCTATTCATAAACAATTTCCTAGCTGTGTTTAACTAGTCATAGCTTAAAGCAAAAATCTACTACAATTATACTTCAAATCATGACAGAACACAATGTCAGGTAGACATTTTTAACAAAAATTGTTACTATCTGTTGTTGTACGAATGAAAGTGTGCCAAAATGTTAGATTCACATTTGAAATATTAATTTTGATTTATGCAAATCGTTCATTTAATTTAAGATGAATCAGGGCAGTAGACACAAAATTATAGATGATACAAAAAACCACATCAAAATGAAGTTCCCGACTTATGGATGGGAATTTCACAAACTTGGGAAGGTGTAATGCCAGTTTTCTTGTAATTGGTTGGGAGATACCATGAAGGTGCTTTTTCAATATTGATCAAAGATATATTGAGATAAATGTTGCTGTTTCTTTGTCGAATCGATATCGTTATAAAAATCTTTATCATTTAACAACAAATCTACATAAATGTATATTTTCCAGGATTAAAAAATATCCTTCAATTTGCCTATTGATATTTTGCTTAAATCGTATTTTCAAAATTTATTATTTGTTCCAAGGCATTTTTTTTTTGTATCAACTTACTAATGTCAGACAAAAGTACCTACCTATACGTTTTTCAATTATTGTATGACATTAAGTAGTTTAAAATTAACTTTAACACTACATCAACCTTTTTAAAAGTTAGACCCCAGGTTAAGTCTAAATATAATTGGTTTAAATACATTTATGGATAGCTTCATACTAGCAGCAGTTTAAGGTAAGTCTATGAATACAGCCCATTAAATTTTTGTTTGCCTTTTACACTGATCGAAGAAAAATTACTTTATCTTGCACAGATTAATTTTTTAAACAGACAAAAATTGTTTGACAGATGTCATGTCGATAAAGATTTCCCAAACCGATATAAGAATTGGCGAGTGCGAAATAATTTGCAACGTAACAATTTGTTATCCCTCGGGAGGTGAGTACAAGGTTGACGCAGTTCGAATGAAAATATAAACTCCATAGAAATAGTGTCTCGACTGCTTTCTTATGAAAGAGTTGCGTTTTCTTTTTCTCCCTGATATGAATGTTACGAGTTGCTGTATAAATGTTTAAAATTCATTTCCGAAACGAATTTTCTATAGTGCATAATATTCCACTGTAAAATTGTGTTGAAAAATTGCGAGAATTTTCAACGATATTAAATGGCTCTCTCAATAATTCCGTTTCTTAGAGTGCACTTGCAGTGAAGTCTAACACAAATGCATCAAATTGGAATGCAAGTCGCAATATTCGTGGTTCTACTCAGCGTTGCCATGTTGGGCTATTTATCGTAAATTGGGCTATCTTTTTTGTAAATTTCCGACAACATGAAAGGAGACAAATTTTTTGATTTTATTTTTCTTTATTATTTATTGCAGATCAAAGTATCTTTCTTTTATATCTTCCAAATTATATTTTTTAACACGAACTGTCTCGTCTTACAGAATATTTCTTAATGACTCTATTTCACGCCACAGACAACATCTGCTGCTGCTTTCATCTGTTTATATTTTTCATCGAAACTAAATAGAACGAGCTTTCCTATTGGACGATAGAACGAGCTCACTCATTGGCTGATAGCCTATTTCTTGTTTTCTTTATTCTGACAGCCCGATTCGATCGTCCAAGGTATTGAATTAGTAACTAAGCATCTACATGGGGCAAATGTTATGATATTACAAACAATCTTCAAATAGTAGTCGAATCACACTTTGGGCTATAAATCGTTAAGAGTTTACGATTTTGGGCGATATTTTTCTTAATGTATTTTTATCTAAAAAAATTCGTTTGCTCTAAGCATTCCTTTAAATACGAGTAACTTGAAAAATTTGGCACTACTTAACTTTTTCTTTGTTGAATGCAATCATTCATTTTGACATTTGATTTCAACCGCACCGAACTTCATTCGTTTTCTAGTGAAATCAGCCAGCAAGCGGTGCCAATTTACCGTTTTTGAAATTAATAGCAAAGAAAGAGATCTGAAAATTGTTTGTTTTGGAAATTCTTTTCTAAATGCTCAATTTGGGAAAATGGGAAAAATAGAAAAAAATATATAAAAAAGATTGGGAAGTAAAAGTGCGCGTGATTTGTGCTTCATCCAAATTTTAAATAAAATATATGAAAATGAAATTTGTTTAATTAATTTGGGCTACTTTATTGGCCTCATTTTGGGCACCGATATTGGGCTACAAGAATTTTAAAATTGGGCTATCAAAGCATTTCAAGTTATGATTCTACTCGTGAACAGAGAATACCGAAACTTAATGATGTCAATGTCAATAAAAAAAAAAACGGCCTTCCACCTCCGTTGATAGAAGAGTTGCACTTGCGAGTTCATCAACTTCTCATGATCGCGTCTCTTTGAATTTAAGAACATTTCCTTTAAATGATTGTCTTTCTTCCGCAAATTCTGTTGGAATTGCAAAACAGACAAAAACATTAATGTAATCTTCCATCACGTGTGATGTTACTACCGATGCTCCGAATAAAGAAAATATAGTGTCTCCTTTACTCTCGTTGGATGGATGCGGTAACGATTTGGAAGCTAGTTCAAGTAAAACCACTGCTGGCTGTAGTGGTCATTTCTAATACCAATGACACTGGTGCTGTTGTTGCTGTTTCTAATGATGTTGCTTTTCCTTGTTTTACCATAATGTTGCAGGTATGAGATCAAAATCCAATGAATTTTTTATTTCGGTTGTCGATTGTCGTTATGATATTATCGCTCTGACCGAGACATGGTTAAATGATGTTTTTCAATTTTCAAAAACATTGCAAGGAAATATTGCTAAACGCATTAAAATTACTCCACAGTGACACAGTGAAAATGCAAACCCTATTAAATTCCAAATTTGGTTTAATGTATGATTGTCTTAACAAAATATAACCCTTTTTTAACCCAGACAGCAGAATATCTACTTTTTATTAACATTCAAGTTGTAATCAATAACATAATTGCCCTTTTTATTCTGTATACGGATACTCAAGCGAAAACAGAGCTGTGCCATCTTTATTAATTACGGAAGAATGCTGAATTGTTCAGCCATAGTTTACGAGTAAATGTTTGTCAATGTCATCCACAAAGCACTGGCTTAGTATAAAATCAAAAAGGGCAAACTTGAGTAAGGACTATTTGAGTATAACTATGAAAAACGACTCAACACTTTTATGTTACACTTTGACAAGAATACTTTTCTCTGCCATTAACTAGAACAAGGTCAATGGAATCACATCACCATCACACGTTTCCATCCCCAAAATGATGGCATTCCAAATGTAAATTATATTCTTACCCGTTGATTACCATGATTCACTGATGGGATTTATAGTTAGCGTATTCATCATTTCCCGCTAAAATATCTAATTTAAATATTCTGCTCTTTTTTTTATGACACTTGAGTACAACTTGAGTTCCATCAGGATTCTTTTATTATTTTTTAATATAAAAAGATACAAAAACTCTGAATTAAAATTCCCAACGCTAATAGCATTCTCTTTTATTCACTTCATATGCAAATATCCTAGAACGTAGTGCTGCTTCTGTGTATAAAATATTTGCATTCCTTTCAAAACAAGGATACACAATCCAGGCCAATAATAAATACGAATACCACTTTTGCATCTAAAAATAAAGCGCGTTGTCGTCTGATGTGCAGCGCCAGCTAGCGCCAGCGGTATAAAAAAAAATTATTTTACATTATGAATTTCACATGCCATTGGACAATAAATGCAAAGTAGATTCACGCATTCACACATGATAGTCCTCACGTGAGTGGATCGTGTGTTGAGCAATGTCAATATTATTTGGGAATACAATATTGGTGTTAATGACTGTTTTTATATGCAAATAAAATCCCAGAGGAGCCTAACGCGTATGGCGTATGAGTGATTTTTTTTTTATAATGTATTCTAATAATGATAATGGCAGCATGTCTTCGACACGACATTATAATAATCTCTTGCCGCGAATATATTCCATGACAACCATAAATGTATTCTGCTGAAAGCTAGAGGAACTTGTTTGGAAGTCAAATGTTTGTACAGCTGATACAATTGTTGCAATTAGGATCCGTCCAAAAATGGATATTTTGCAATCGGGTAAAAAGTTTTAAATGCTGTCCAAACTAGGAAAAGTCCAACGCTGGTCCCCTAGATGTTTTCGGCAAGTAAACTGTCGCTTGCTCAGCAACTCGGCTAAAGAAGATCTCACAGTGGAAGAAAATTAATTACTATAGCCCAAACATTCTGAATACTTTTCGTATCCCAGAAAGCAACATAAAATACTGAACACCTGTCCGATCACTTTCTCGGATATTCAAGCTTCTCTGAAATCCCCGGATTTCATTTCCACCATAGGAAGGACATTAGCCATTTTAAATAATCAATCAAAGCTTTCCAGGTATTCCCGTCGCTACATATGAATTTTTGTTAAAGCAAGATGCTTGAGGACGACACATATCTAAGGTGGACAGGTAGTCTAGCGACAAAGCAGATTTTGCCCAAGTTGTATCCAAAACGCTCTATGGCTTTGATCTCTTTAAGCAGTAGCAAGAGTTCTTAAAGATCTTGATAAACACAAATCCACTGGCTCGGATGGTTCTGAAGAGACGTTCTCCATCGCTGGCAAAATCATTGGGTGAGCTTTTTCCATTGCTCCTATCGTTCAGGAATCTTTTCTAGTAGATGGAAAACCTCCCCTCTTTCTATCAGCAAATTGCACTTACGTCTCTTCGTTCCAAGGTCATGGAAACGCCAATAAATCTCGAAAATCGGAAGCTTTTAAATGACCGCCAGTACGTCTTTTAAAAAACGTTCGTTCAACTGGTGATCTGATGGCATATCTCACCGAACAGTGGAACAAATCCTTGCATCGCTTTGGCGAAAGCAAGATTATTGCGCTTGATATTTCAAAGGAATTTGATAGAGTTTGGCATGAAGCCAATCCCCCCCTCCAAATCCAACCACCCATTCCACCTACAACCACCAGCCACTCAACCACCATTTTTTCCACTTTTGACTTCCCCCCTAACACCAAATCACCGCCAACTAGCCATCCCTCCTACAGCAATCAACCAACCATCTGCCATTTTTGACAATTTTTTCCTCATCCCCTCCCAACACCAAATCCAACCACCCACCCCACCTTCACCACTTTCCACTCACCCACCATTTTTGACAATTTTTCCATCGCCCCCAACCAAATCAACCACCACCTAACCCGCCAACCACCCAACCCACCAACAACCGCCAACCAACCACCCGCCATATTTGACAATTCCCCCTCAAACCATACCAAATCCCCCGCAACACCTAACACCCATCCAAAACAAAACGAAACACCCATTATTTTTGACAATTTTTGCCTCCACACCAACTATAACCACCAACCAACTACCCAACCAGACACTCACCATTTTTACTCTGCCGGACACTACACCCCCCCCCCCCCCCCCCCCACACCCACCACCACCGCAACTTATAATCATCAACCACCCAACACCCTCCCCTCCCACTTTATCGACTTTCTAGGCTATCAAAGCAGCTATATAACGTGACTGTGACTGTGACACTTTTTCGTGCGTGCTGCCCATATATTCCAATTTATTAGACGTTATCACGTCAAAAAATCAAGAAGTGCACGAAATACACTTGCACCATTTTCCAAAGCAAAAGTACTACGTTTTAGTTTTTGACAGATCAATTTGAATTTCTTAAAAGAAACAAGGAAAATATCCGTCATGCGATCTGAGCGCCATCTTTCTTCAATGTCATTGATTTATCTATCAAACAGAAAAATTCTGATTGAACTTTGTGTTTAAGTCGAATGCAATTCGCTTTCAGTACACAAAATGCTAGCAAAATGGATTGCTGTCAGGAATTTTAAAATATATGTTATTTTATTAAAAAAGATACATATGTACCTTATAAAAATCTAAGTTTTGAAAATCGTCAGAGGGAGTTACATATACATTTCGGATCATAGCATACAAAATTAGTTTTAATGAAATAACTCCATGGAAACGGCCTGATGAGAATTTAAATTATTATGAACCAAATTTGAAGAATCCAACAAAGCTTAGATTAAGGTTATTACTTTAGTACACTTTAGTATGATGTTTGTAGGTCACCCTCAGTTTGTATCCAAATAGTCCTTTTGTCTTAAGTCTAAATTTGTTCACATCTTTTCTTCAACAAAACATAAAGAATGCAACGAATTTTTAATTTTATTAAATTCCATTATACACACCCAAGGCAATATTCATTTAACGAATAAAAAAAAAAAAAACACTCAACAGTAATTAAGGACTAACTGAAGGCAGTTTGTGGTGAGATTTCGAACAAAGAAACAAAAATTACTCTAACAAGGCTTATCGTATTTTTTTTAAAAGCAAGCAACTTTAATCAAAAGAAAAATAACAAAGAATGTCCGGTAACATCGTTACTTGAAAAAAAAATATTAAACCAGTGACTCGGTCGCATTAAGTGGATTATAAAAAATGTTTAAATACGGATATTTTGATGTTTGTCAAGAAAAATTTACTACAAATAATGTATATCAGCATTCAGAAGGTTTAAGAACGAAAACCAAACAACAAAATGTGTAAAGTTTAAATTAAAAATGCATTAGTCCGTTTCGTCAGTAAATTGAACTACAGATATAAGTTCTATATCGCAATTAAGTCGAGGTTTTCAAAAATAAATTTCTTTGAACGCATTTGTAAATATTAAAGCGCCTCAAGACTCGAGAAACCATGTAATTTTAACGGAACTCGAGACACCATATTAACTGATTGCCGTTTTGACATTTTCTAAAACAGTCGTTGCACATGATAAAACTACTAAAGATAGCGCCTTTCAATTTCATTTTTGATTCGTTCTGCGCATCTACGTCACGAACACACCTGAAGTTATCGGCTTCTCGCTTTCGCCTTCCCGTTTAACTTTTGTTTCGATCTACTCTCTATACGTTCTACACATTTACATTACATCCATGTATATTGTATATAGGATGTCATTGTAGTTGTGCGCTCTACGCCACGTTCACACAGTGGAATTTGACGTTTTTCGTTGTATCATGAGCAATCCATATATTTATTAGTTGTATCATGGTCGTTGCGTAAGTTCTGTTCGATTCGAGACTCGCATGGTTCTAAGCTGCTTTCACACTAGTAAGATTGTCAATAAAGTATAACTTCCAAGTTCTGTAAATAAGTTTACACTCTTCTTTTTTTTTTACGAAACCAATACCTTCTCTGTAGAGCAAGACAAAAATTCAACAAAAAGAAAAAACGTCAGAAGTCTCAGTTTGTTAACTTCAAACAATAATGTTATTCTCAAGAAAAACCCCCGGGGAAATAACTTTGATGTTTTTTACACCCTACAACCTTCACAATTATAACATTGTTTTGTGATTATTAAAACGTCAAATCATTGCGAAGAATGAAAAAATTGCGTTGTAAGCCTAAGCAATGTGTTTTTAATTGGTATTTTTTTTTTTGGAAAATTAATGGAAGCAAGATGAAATAATTAAAATGAAAAACTTTTCAAAGCAATATGAGCTGATAAAAAGTTTCCATCACTTTTTTCTTTTCTTCAGACACAATACTTACAAAAAAGAAGTGGTTTATCTTTGTTATAAATTCATAGTCATTAAGTTTTCAATTTTTTTTTTTTTTTTTGAAATTTAATATTAAACTTTAAGTTTTGTTTCAAAGTGTAGTCCAAAGATAACAACTGGAAATAAAGTTCAAGAAAACTATTTTTATGACAGATGTTTGGTTGGTTTGAGGAGAGAACGAAAGTGAAATGATACCAAACCAAACCGATTGAGGCAAGCAAAGTAGTTTAAGTATTTTAAGGATACTTTTTGTGAGCTTTTTAAGGGCAATAATGGTGTGATAAAACCTGTGTTTTATTGGGAGATGTCCAGATACTGAAGTGGGATGTTTAAATTCAATAAACACTTTCATTACTGGTTGATTTTCAATTGTAAGAAAAATAAAAAACCCAAGCTTAATTACTATTCATTTAAAAAAGTTCACTGTATAAAATGAAAAGTAAATCCAAAATATTACAACAAAACAAATTTTTTAAAAATGGCGTAGCAATCAAAAGGTAAAAAAATTAAAAATTAGTTTCCGTATTTACCGACATTTGACGTTGCTTAAGGGAAATTTACATTATCTTGTATACTGCAGACTACTCTCTGTCTAATGACGTCATAAAAAGTCTGCTTAAAAAGTAGTCTTTAATTGGCTGTCAGATTATCCAAAGTGTTTAGTCTGTGCTAAAACAAATGAAAAAACAAAACAAATCTAATCTAATCCGTCAGTCACTTTTTATTTTGAATAAAAAAAAAAAAACATTTAAAAATCGCCACCTTGGCAGAAATGGTTGTCGAGGAAGTTAGGCAGTTAGTTGTTGACAGCCATTATATCAGCTGTGATATTTGAATTTCAAAATAACTGAATCTTTCATTGTGGGACAATCGTATATAAACATTTAAAGTTTGTATATGCCTGACAAAAACACAGCGCCCTTATTAGACCTAATACAGATGTTATGTCAGTTTAGACGTTTTCCTTTTGATTTAAAATAATCTGAAGTCTGAAGTGATTGCCTTCAAATAATTTCATATTACAAATCAATAAACACTTTTGACATTTGCTCACGGACTTGCCTAATGCCTACCTCAAGAAAAGTAATTAATTTAATAAAATTGAGATTGCAGAACAGCCAGGATATAGAGAAACTTCAAATTGTGTGCTACTCTGCTGCATTCTTCTTTCGAACTCAGATTTATTATGCGAACTTAATGTATTTTAGGGGGCTTTAAGAAATGGCATATATGTATGTATGTAGGTGAAAAAAGAATATCGACCGAAGTATTTTTTTTTTTATTATTTGCGCGCACTCAAGGGGTTATTAACACCTTTAACACAATTTAACACAGTGCGAGCACTAAAAAGATTACCGATTACTGTCAAAACAAAAAATGATTAAAAGCATCAAAGAATTAAACGCAAACAAAAATATTTAGCTCATTTACTCAAAAAAAAAAAGAGGGAAGGATAAACAAGTAATGTGGAACACCTTGTATTTGGGGGTAAGTCCATTAACCCATACTTGATAAGCTTATTTTGAAATTTGCAGAGAAACTGATTTCACTTAAGCTTGTAAATTTTATTTAGCGTTTGGCTGTATTCCTTGTTTGTTCTTCAATTGATTTTTGTAGTAGATTAAAGTTTGGTGTTGAATGGTTTCATTTAATTTGCAAATCGAAGAAATCATTTAGTTTCACTGATTTTTTTTTTCAAAGGCGCGGTGGTTGGTAAGGCAACATTCAAAAACTTTTGTGATCCAACCATTGGAACCCTGTGGTTCATGGTTTTCATCTTCAAGTTTCGGATGCATAAACAATGAAGAGAAATTGACCTTCTACCGATGTATAAAATAAAATGAAGGGGAATACGCGAATCTGTGACAGTTAGAGTTCAATTAAGCTGATATCACACATCATGAAGATCGTTACGAGTTTTTCGGATACCCGAAATGTGCGGGTTTGTCGCGGGTAAGTCAACAACAGTATCCAGTCCAAAGTTTTAGGGTCACTATGGAAAAATGTCGGGATTCTTTCTTGTGAGTTGATTTTGAAATAGCATAGACAACCACGAGATCTTAATTCCAGAAACACATAATATGTGCGGATATTAACTGATATGTTCGAGCAATGACAAAAGTAAGATGTTCACCTGAAGTCACCGAAAATTTCCAAATCACAATCGAGTACTCTAATCCTTATTGCATTCCTTGACTTCCCGCTTGAAGGTAAAGTGAAGGACCCAAATTGCATCAGATTTTCTTTGCTGAAGATGGAGCCAATATGTAATGAGTAAATTAAAAACATAGCTGAGATGAAGCAAGATATTAAACCTTGATCGAATAAAAAGCAAGCAAAATCCGAGGAAACCTTCTCACCAAAAATGACATCTGGCAAAAAAAAAAAACACCACCGGCTCAACTGGTATTGTCACGTTTAAAGCAGAGATCCTGAAAATTTATTTGGTCTCAGAAATGAAACAATCCAAAACTGGAAGGCTTGCGGACCGAATCTCAGGTCCAACCAGGGAACCCCACCCGAGATCATAACAGCGCCGAAAAGAAAATGGCTTAAGGTTGTGCACATCCTCAAACCTCTATATCCAGTAATGGATTCGAGGAGCATTAAAGAGGATAATCCTAATAAAAATGTCTTTGAAAGTTACATCCACAATATATCACATAAAAACGAAACCAAAATAAAAGCTGTAAGTAACGAGTGTTTTTTTAGAGGTAGGTATAAAACTTTAAGCTGGCAACACTATTTTAACTGGCGGCCATTTTGTCAGCTGTCAAGTGATTTTATTTTTAGTTTGGTTTGGCATTTGAACATGAATACACTGACGTCTGAACAACGTTTCCAAATTGTGCAGATTTATGCATTCGCGCACTACGACGAAAATTTTGTTTAGCGTTGAAGCTCATTTTTAGTTGAATGGCTATGTCAATAAACAAAACTGCCGTATTTGGAGTGATGGACCGCTATAGAGTCATGATTACTGACTTTCTCGTTCATCAATTGAACAACCATGATGTGCAGGAGCTGTGGCTTCAACAAGACGGCGCAACATGTTACACAGCTAGTGCCACAATTGATTTGTTGAAGGAAACGTTCGATGAGCAATAAGCCACAAATGTTGGAAAAAGTCATCGAAAATTGTACCCCCAGATTAGACAACGGCCGAGCCAACCAGAAATCATATTTAAATTATAGTGCCAAAAGATTATCTTTTGAATAAAGTAAATTTCATGTCATTTAAAAAAAAAAATCATATTTGTTGTATTCCATTTCAAAGTTTTATACCTCTAAAAAAACACCTTTTATACAACTAGGTACCATAAATTGGTTATGACATCAACCCCAATGCTCACTTCTAACCTATTTTCCATTCCATGAAATACCTGAACCCACTTCCTTCCTTGCTTTTTCTTGCTCCTGCCAAAACGAATAAACACTCAACACTGAAATAAAATCACATTATACCTCGCGGTCATTGAATAATTGATAATTTTGTGCTGCCATGCCAAGAAAAAAAGTATAAAAAGAGTGTTTTATGTGAGTTTTTTATAGTCTTTTTTTTTCAAGCAACACACGCTTCAGCAGAAGCTCCTAGGGTTGAGATTTTTCTATAAATAGTTTTTCAACAATTAAAAAAACTGGAAGGCAAAGTGAACCATTGTAGTTTATGTGTTTCCGAAAGTCCTTAAAAGCAACAACACCGGGCCTAACCACGAGAAGATTGCAAACTATAAAATAGTTTCGTTGTTATGGTACATACATACATACATATATAGACATCACAAGCTTTTATGGCATGATTTTGTTTCGAAACTAAAAATAAAAATAATAATTGTGAGCCGCCCCTTTGCCGCCGGCCGAAGCGTTACCACTGCCACCGCACCAGAGGGAAGAGGATTACAAAGCGTGAAAAGATAGAATCCTTGTTGACTGGCAAAGATAAAAGATACTCTCGAGCGTTGTCCTTGTCGTTGTCGTTGCTGGTGTGTATTGTGAGTTTGTGATTTATTTTTCAACAACTTTTCAGGTAAAGTGAAATGATAATTATTTTCAGTCCCAAGAATTCTCGCACCACTTTCGGTAATGAGTTGGGTTGGGAATGGAATTGTAATTAACTTCATGATGTGGGAAGAATTAAGAGAGGGAACTTAAATTATTTTCAGTATTCAGCGGTCTTCTTCCTGTGACTTCATTGCCGTTGCCGTTGCCTTTGACGTTGCTGGCTGAAAAGCTAAATATGAAGCACATTGAGTAATGAAGTCCTGGAAAATTGTGGTGGTTCTTTTTTTATGTTCGGATTGCTGTTGATTGAACCCAATGATGACGATTTCAGCGAGATAAATGAAGAGCACGAGAATGATGTGGATTATACGACTTTTGAATGCTTTTCAAATAAAATTACTATTTGGAATTCTTTTTTATGTAGGTAATCATTTCTGAAGTGGCGCTTTGTATCGATTTATTTGTTTGAAATTTTTGAATACATATTCATTTGTGTGCTTGAAAATTGTACACATCATGTTGTTCCTAGAACTACTTCAGAATTATTGGATATTCCTGGTATGAAAACTAACATACCTTTATAATAGATGTATATGAGGTAGCATCCACGGCTTTAATGGTACTTATGATTGTTGAATGGTGATACATAGGTAATGTACTTAATTAACAAATAAAGCCGTAGGTGGAATTTGTATCTGAAAAGCATTCATAGAATTTCATAAATTCATTTCAAAAGAAATTTCAATTTCAATATAAAGCAAAGTTCATGCGAATTTAATTGATTGGGCTTTTGAAAATTTTAATAAAACGGTCTTTTCGGGTGATTAATTTTGTTCGCAGCAATGTGAAATTATAGATCTAATAGGTACTTTGAAGTTATAATAATAAATAAACAGAGCAAGTAAAGTGTACTTCTATACGCATGGAAGCAACGTATTTTATTGACGTATATGAGGAACGGATCGAAAAAAAGTACTTGAACAGAAGATACTTTATGGGAGCATTTTTTTTTTCCACTTCGATTAAAAATTAAATCAAAACTAAAAAAGTCCACATCCACATAAAACTATGCGCGCTGACATAATCATCGTAGACTTGGACAAAACGTCACGATTTATGGACAGATATAACTTCAAAGTAGTCAAAGACTTTATCTATTTGGGCTCCAATATAAGGCTGTTGAATCACAAAAACGCGTACGTTACGTTGGACAAGCTTTACGGATGCTTCGAGATGAAAGATGACATTTGCGTACATCAACTAATAGAAAATAATGCTTCTAAGGAAACAAATATTTTTTTGTCTTGAAATTAAGAATGGATACAGAAAATCTAATTTAAATTATAAAAGTTTATGGGAAAGTGGCTTATACTGCTTTTTTAGTATGTGAGGAGTTTGACAAAGAGGATTCAAATCGGCGTCGGTTGGTGGGTTCGAAGCAATAAAAGAAAAAGATCAGGAACAGTTTTTTTTTTAATATTGAGGATGTCTCCACAATCTTTTCAATTGCTCCGGGCACTCATTGAACCTCACCTATTAAACAAATCTATGAGAACACCCATTGAGCCAAGTGCAAGGCTTTTTCTTGCGCTAATGTTAGTATATTACCTCCTTTTTCATTGTTTTCAAATTTAATGTCATTACTTCGGTTTTTTCTTGCAACAAACATAGAACACAATTCAAATTTATATTTTTATTCAGCCATAACAGTAATTTGAAACGTCAAACGCGTCAAATATGTAAAACGTTAAATATTTCGACTTTTGATTCACCTTCGCTTCATGTTACGTGGTTTGTGTACTAACTTTTTAATGCCAAAACGTAACGTTAAAGCTCAACGCCTCATCGTGAGTATTATACACGAATTCCTATGTCTGAACTTTTGTGTTCTGTCAAAGCGAAGCTCAAAGCGGCATTGTGAAGCAAGTTTTGGAGCCTTGGCATACTAAACATATTTTTATAGTAATTTCATGGAACATGTTTTTTTTAGTTCTGAATTTCGTCAATGGCGGCGCTGGTTATCTTATCTACTTTACATAAAGTGTCTTCTGCTGTTGTTTTTGCTTTCAATGGCAATCTAGAAAAAAACATCTCCAATCAAGTGTTTGTGCACTTGCTCCATAGATGGCATATATAACGTTTCGTCAATTATATGTATAATTATGCCATTTTGTTTTAATTTAAATACAAAAAGTCAGTCAGTGCAGTCTGATGAGATTGTATATTCCCTGATTTAAAAGGTGATTCGAACATTTTGTAAACAATCAACAAATAATAAAAATTAATTTCAAAAAGGAAACAACTTTAAAATTAATAGAAGTTAACAGGAAAACTGAACTATGGAATATGAGGTCGGGCAAATTTGGAAGTGAAAACCCAGAAATAATTTACTTTGAAAATGTCCATTAATGTTCCACATATTCTGTGGAAAAGGCTTAGGTGGACTCAAGCAAAAAGTCGGGATATGATGCTGGGTCGATCTACAAGCATTCCCTATTTTGAGTTGCCGAAGTATCCTTTTTAGATTAAGTTCTTGGAAGAACAATCAACAATACTTGAAATAGAAAATTGAGCCTCAAACTTGCTTGTGCAGTCTACGTCACAGCAAATACAGAGATAGAAATTCGACAGGTAAAATGTGTAGGGTGTAGGAGATGGCGGCATGTGTGGCAGCAGGGTTAAAAAAAAAAACTAAATACTTTAAGTCACAATACCTGGAAATCAAAGTGAAATATTGAAGATTTTTATTTTGTTTGATTGCCTTCCTGGCATTGTGTTGGTGTTTCCTAATGTGATGCCAAGCCAATTACTTGGAAACTGTATAACAGACATGTTTTATTGTCTTTACAGTAAGTGTCTGCCTCATTTTTTGATATAATTTACAGAGGGTTTAGGGAAATTCCTACTTTGGAGAAGCTATTTTTCAGAAGAATTAACAACCACTGCAGCAGCCGTGTGTTTATAAATTTGACATCTGTGTCGACTTTTTTGTCGATAACTTAAAAAAATTTCAATCTAAAAAATCTCTTTAAACTCTTAAAATTCAAGTTTGAAGAAAATCGATTCAGCTTTAGCTATTTTCTGATTCTCTATACCAAGGCTATTTCATGTGTGATTGCTATCTCAAATTAATTTTGTTCAGGAAATATATATATGTTTGTATCTTGCCGCAATCCTTCTTTTATATCGAAGGTTGAAATATACCAGAAAACAAGAACTCAAATCCCTACCAAACAACTAAACTGTCTTAAAATTTTATTACAAAAACAATTTTTTCAAAAGTTTTCTTTTTAAAAATAAAATAAGAAGCAAACAATTGTTTACGCTATAAATACTGGTCAAATAAATCAACACCTCATATACAATTGTAAGTGATGCGAAATAAGGTCACCAATTCAAACTGACCAATATTTATCAGATCTCTCAGCAATCTCTTTTCTGCTAGCTTACAGACACAAAAAAAGGACTAAAATAAACACCCTATGCTGTATCTACACACATCATGATAGTTCCATAAATCTGCCTTGCCTGCTGCTCACCCATTTTTCACCAAAACCATGAAATTTCATAGTGGCGCCGGGCGCGGCGCCACCAACACAACCAAAAGTGTCTTTATACTTTCAAGAATGTCTCGAGTTCGGAGAGAAAAAGGGCAGCAGGACAATAAACTTAACCAGCATCCTCAAAGTGCTTTCCTTAAAGAAAAATACGAAACTTTTTTTTCAATAGGAATCTGTAAGTTTCATAGAATTTCAAACTTAAGGGTGAAGTTTGAGGCGCTTTGATGCCGAAACGAAGACGACGACGCTACGTTCGTTTAGGCATTGGGTGGTTCTCTTTCTCAATGAAAAAACTTTTTTTGCTGAAATAATCAGTGAATTGCAGGAAACACAGAAGGAACGAATGCTGGTATCATTTTTGGTGTGATGCTTCCGCTTTCAAAACAAGCATGACATGGTTGACAATAGACACAGAATGTCTAAAAAAGGACTAAAAAAAACTATTTTTTTTAAAGATTCCACTAGAAAGCATAGCTTAGGTGCAAGGGTTGTCACCGTGTCGCCTCCGTATTCATGGAGATCCTTATTTTTTTGTTTGCTGACAAGAGGGCTGATAAAAATAACTCAGCATTATGTCAAAGTCATCCTGCTTTGATAAGATATATCCACTATCTTTTATTTCCATCCTTGTTTAAGGGATGAATGTGGATCAGCAGCAACGGATATGCTGTAAGGATTCTTGAAATAGAGAATTTAATATGTGCATTGTTCAAAAGTTCGGAGTTACTCTCCGTCACTCCGTGTTGGGAATAATAACTTGGTGTTGTCCCACAGAGTAGAAGATCAAGAAGATTTATATTCAAATCACTGATTTATTTTAACAACGTGAACAAGCATATACCAAAGGAACTATCTTTTCCTGAAATTATAAATGTGAGAAAAGAAATAGCTAATGTTACAAAAAATATGACATGTTTGGTCCTAAAAAGATTAAATACAAAAATTTAAATTCTAGAGTTGGAAATCTAAAAAAAAAAAAAAACCTGCGCCACACTGTCGGGTCAAGTTGATTGATAGCCAAATTCTTTGGAACATGTTTAGACCAAAGAAAGTTGTGAATGTTTCAAAAAGTGTCAAATGAAAGCTATTTGTTAAAAAAAATGTTTAAATGGAATTGAACGAGGATATACATTACAGAGTTACTCCTTGATGGATTAAAAGTAAAGGAATTTTTTTTCAGGTAAAAGTTCGTCAAACTTTATTGTCGTGCAAAAAATACTTCCTTACTCGCGTTTGCATAAAAAAATTTTCATTAAACCGAAACGTTTTTCTTAACATTTCAACGAGACTCGAAACATGTAATTTTCAACGAAACTGGAGACATCTCCTTCAATAGCCTCTCAATTCGTTCCTATATCCTTGAGTGCGAGTGCGTTAAAAAAAAAGAGTACCTCATGGAAGTCACGTTGGTCAGTTTATTTTAAGTTTTCGTATAGATACTTACGCTTTTGCGGGTGGGTCAAACAGAAACACCACTAGTATTATATTCCAATACATACATATTTGTTTTGTTGTAAACTTGACTGGCTGCGCACTATGGTGTAGCTGCAGCAGTAGTACGTAGCATTGTCAAAGTTAATGTAAAAAAAAGAAGCTCACTAAGCAGCACGCACGAATACAATGGTGTAGCACTGAACTCAAACAAAAATCATGTCTTCCATTTCGTTTTTTGTTGTTTTGCAGCGCAGCACTTTCGTGAAGTTGGAGTCGAGTCGACTTGTACTTTAGCTACTCTCAGTACTGAAGCTGCTACTTCACATTGTAGCCGTGCAATACGAATTACGTACATTTAACTTTGACAGTGTTTCGTACTACTGCTGCAGCTACGCCAAGTATTCGTATGTTTGTGCTGTCACCAGACGCAAAATGTCCAGACAGAAAGATATAAGCTTGGGGTAGTCAAGAACTTTATTTATCTGGGCTCTACTACATTTCAAATTGCCATCACTGGAGAAATCAATTAATCTTATCGGACAGAAACAAGGCACCTTGTTAGCATCGGATGAAAATCTTCTCTTCGAAGCTTTGACAGAAAGATTCTCCTGGTTATAAAGTGCTGCTAAAAAAGAGTCTCTTTACTTAACTACTAACAGTACGTCCGAAGTTAAGCTCGAGGCTAAATTAATGGGCATTCCTAGCGGTGCGAGTCTTACGGGAAATTGTTTAAGGGGAGGAATGCATCTGGTTGTTTCGCTGGATCACTGTTTATAAAAGTATTGCGATAAAACAAGGTTAGACAAGACTTATTACGCGATGTTTCTGCTATCAGTTTTAAGGTTCTTTTATGGATCCTATATGGAGCATCTGCAATGCCACAAAGAGGAGGCCTATAATATATTATACTACCTACATATGTTGTGTGTTCTATCTCATTCTCCCGCCAAACCGGCTTAATCCTATATTTATATGTATAATGTATTTCGTCTCTTTGTCGTGACGCATTTTCGTTTCATCAAGTTCCAGATCACAACGATTCTAGAGAAGTTTCACTTCAAAAACTACTTTTCTTCTGAAGAGTCTAGAACACTGTTTTCAAACTTACCGCATTCACAAGACTATCTTCACGTCGTTTTAGGTTTTCAAATGCGGTCGGAAATTGAGAAATCAAAAATATCGCGTGTTAAAGATAGCGAAACGTATTCATTTTTCATTTCGCAATAGGTGAGGAGGATTATAATATAGAAGTACATATGATTTATTTAAAATTTCAATTTAAATATTTTACTTACGAATTTTTAACAATTAAGTTGACTTACCTGTAAAACAAAAGAAAAAATGGAAAATTAGATTAAATTCTGAAGAGATTATATTTTATCATTTTTTTTAAACAATTAGAAAATCTGTCTGAAATTTATTAACTATCATAACTTATATCAATTAATTGAATTATCAGATTCACCAACCCCATTTACTTTTTACAACTCCCAGTTTTTTTAAGGAGAGCCTAAAAAATCTGGTTTGGAAATCCAAAACCTTAATTTGTTAGAGTCCATTTTCAACAAATAAACAAAATCGCTTATTTTACCTGTTTACTATTTCAAACTATGTATCTTCTTAAAGCTTCACCACAGCTCCAGACGTAAGTGTTTTTCAACAACATACTGAGCTTCTCAAAATATAATTTACAAAATAATTTTGCTACTTCAAAGAAGCCAGCCAATTTGTTGTTTCCCCAGATTGACAGTTTTATTTTCCAAATTCTCACTTCAACGAACTATAAGAATCCTTTGTTCCTTAACGCATGTATATACAAAACATACACATTCCAAATAGCTGCCAGTTGAATCAGAGACAAACATTCCCAAGTTTCCCAGAATTCTAGTTAAGTCAAAGAAAAAAAAAAGGAAGATAATCTATTTTTGTTTATATTTTTCTCTGATCGAAAAAACATCACGTGCTCCTGCTCAGTGGAATAAAACCAATTGAAATGGAAAGACGATTTCAATTTCAAAAGAAATAAATGACTGAAAAATGACAGTAATTCTTTTTCAGGAACGTGATGGAATATAATTTTAAATCCAATCACACACACATTACAAACATCACACTACTCGTTCCTTTTCTTTTATTTTGTTCATAGGAAATTAACAATTTAAAAGAAAACGAAACAAAATAATCAAATCAATGTTCATTTTTTTGAAATTGAAAATTTAATCAAATGTGACAGATTATTCCTTCCAGACAGACACTCTGTTCTTACGTCTCGAATTTTACGTTGGAAACGTAATGAAGCGTAAGTGTTAAGTGAAGCAGCCCATGTTCATAAATTCTATCCTTTAGCAACGAACACCTATCTTTTTCACCTTGATCCACCGATGGTATTTTTTTGTGACAAAAAACAAAACAAAATAAAAAAAAACAGCTAAAAATTCACACCATTTTGTGGAAAATTTTTGTTTATCAATAAACGCAAATCTGTCATGGGGGAAATTGAAGTGTCAATCTTGTAGTGTGTAACACGACATAATATTACGTGTTTTGTGACATCATTTCACCTTTTGATGAATAAATATATGTATATATATTTTTTTGGTATAAATCACGAACGTGACATAAATATGGTAATTCTTTTCTCGATGGAAGCAGCTTTAATATGCAAAGTAAGGCCTTTAAGGTATTTTTTGTATATTGACGGTAATTCAAGTTGACAACACACATGAAGTGAGAAGGATTATATTGAATAAGCCACCCAGATTTAAACAAAGAAGAGCATACATACATATATGTAGTAAAATAAGAACGATACACAAAAAATTCGATTCAACTTTTAAAGTTTTGTTTTAATATTAACTGCCATTTAATCGAGTTGCGAGATGCCATACCATTTTTTCGAGACTCGAGGTACCGCATTGTTTTTAATTCAACTGTCATTGTGACTTCCCTCCCATAGGTTATACCTTGACGGGGTGGGAGAATCAGACAATTAAATGAAACCAAAATGTGTCGCTTTTTTTTGAGGATTGATTGAGAATATTGATAAGTGCGCTGATAAGGTTTAATGTTAGAGTTTATGTTTAACCCTGATCTCTCCATCCAAGCTGAGAGAACGGCCAACTAGACTCATCCTAAATGTAGGTATGTATGATTAAGAAGGTTGAATGAGGACTGAGGAGTTTTCTGCGTTGTGAGCTGTGACATAGGGCAGCTGAGCTTTTAATACTGGCCTCAATTGTAAGCTGTCTGGGGGACCGGGTTAACATGGACCATTCTAAACAAGGGAACAGTGGAGGGTGTTTTTGTGGTTGAATAAGTTGGCAAAAAGTTTTTGCATTGTGTGATGTGACCTGTTGAGCTTGTGGTCTAGTTTCTGATCACTCAGTTGCGTCAGATCAGAGGCTGGGAAGCATCAGGGTGCTTTTATGATCTGAATGAGTTTTTTGTTTGTGTGGTGTAAAAGTGTGCTTATTCGGCCATTGGCTTCTACCTTCGCTAGTGGTTGAATGCGCATATATGAGGCTGCCAGGCATCCAGTATTGAGGTTCCGCATCTGGAAGTGACCTTGAACGTTGCAAAGCTCCACTGGAAGGTATATTCTGGTACCAAGGGGGAGGGAGGGTAGGCCCTCTGGGGTTGAGAGATTTCTCATGCCTTTCAACATTTAACTTCTCCACCTTGTACTATATGTGAGGTAGGCCATGTTTGAGTATAGTGGAGGCTGCGTGGTTAAACAAATGGCATCCAAGGAGGTGCTTCGCTCATCAAGAAGGGGTGTGGACTTAGACATGCCTTAACATACAATTGCTATTAGGATACCTTAGGGCCCTGGTCGACGCTTAATTTTGACTCTGATGCAAGTAGGCTGAGACTCGACGCGCGATAAGCTTTAATTTGCAGATGCGCACGTTAAAGACTATTTTCCTACTGTCAATGTGACATTTAACATATCAGTTGTTGGCTGAGTTCTGTTTTCATTGAGATTCTCAATTGATAATCTTAAAGCTGTGTTCACAAGAAATTGATTCAAACTGAAGGTTAAATCGCACTAAGCGGAACTACACTGTATTTACCACACGACAACTTTTCCTATTGAACTGTAATACGGGACAGTATGCGGCATTATCATTAAACTTGGATAAAACAAATTTATCATTATTTCGTCATAATAAGTTAAGAATTCAATTGCTATGAAGATACAGTTACAACGACAACGCAGACGCGCCTACTGCGGTTAAGTTGCAAAACAGTTGAGTCACAAAAAAGTTTAAGACAAGTAAAGTAACCAATTAGTAACTTATTGATTGTTTTAAAAGTAATAAAAAACGAAGTTTTATTAAAATAACTATTCAAAAATGTTGCGACAAAGTTGGTCGGAACCATTGACTATTCCGTCAATCTGCAGTATGTGACACAAAGGGTTTAAATGTGTATATGTACAAATGTCACATTGACAGCTTAATAGATTTTCGAGCCTCGTTGAAATTACATGTTTCGAGCATCGTCGAATGAGCCTCGTTGAAATTAAAGTGCTGGCTAAATTGTGTTCCCTCAATAAGTAAAAAATACAAAAGGATAAAAAATACAAAAATGTATATATGTAATAACACAACATTTTTAATATTAAAAACAATTACTTGTTCAACCAAACCTAACGACTCTTCTCTTTTCAAAGCCAAAAAAATAACATGACAACATGTAGGCAAAAACAAAACACGATTTCATTTTCTGATTTCAACTCAATTCCCTATCAAATATGTATGATGAAAACGAAAACTCTTCAGCATGATACACTCAATCAAACATTTAATTCTGACACTTTCTTTACTTTGCGTTATTTTCCTCCTTGAAGTGTCTTAAATAAACGGGCATTGTTCCATGTTTAACAAAACCAAACAAATTTCTAATGCTCAATTTCATTCTATTCAGCAGAACGTAGAGACTGAAACAATATGTCACCGCCATCATCCTTTTTGTTGTGAGCTATTCCACATCATGTCCATTTCTCATCTTCTCAAGGATATTTCTGACGTTGTCGGTGTCCTATTTGATATTCACATCAACCCAAAAGATGGTAACATAGTGTCTACACATCACTCTGTTTATCATCTCTGTGTCTGATTTGAGTTACTCGTAAGTGCACAAGAGTGTTTCAAAATTGATCCAAGCAATTAATGAAATAGAAAAGTGAAAATTTAATTTAATTTAATTTAATTGAAAGTAAAAGAAGAGATTGGTTATATGTATGTAGGTGTGCCATTGTGTAGTACACGTATACACATACAGCTCACGTCCAATAAACATTGTTTTCATTTTACTTATTCAGCATTATGCTCCTTCATCCTGCTGCCTACACATTCTAATGGATGCCAATAAAACTGAGTGATGAAAATTTCTCACTTCTCAATTTTGTTCGAGAGCTTTGTTTGTCAAACACTAGATGGCACTTTGTTCTGTCCTCTGCACGTGGAGATGTTTTGATATTTTTATCCATAGTGTCACACACAGGCGGCAGCATGACATTGTGTTTTAAAGGACGCATAATATGTAGGTATATAAAATTGATTGGGGGTGTGTGAATTCGTAAGGATTGACAAGAGTGGGTGATTAAACAAAACGTCAGTCAAGTATGATACTGTATACTTGAAATAAAAAAAAAAAGAAACCATTAGAGGGAAGAAAATTGCACACACACATACAAAAAAAAAAAACTTTGCCCAGACTACCTTTTATAACGGATTTTTTATTAGTTTTTTTTTTATAGATTATTCAAGGGAAAACTCCTTTGAAAAACTTTGCCAGAGTTTATAAACCTGAAAAGAAAGTCGTTGGCATCGTTGACATTGGCAAAGATGTGATGGAATAGACAAACTTTTTTTTAAGTCTGATGCGGTTATATCAACATCCTCAAGGTGCAATTTGTATTTCTCATATTATATATCTACAACACATACACAAAAACGTATACGTATAAGACAATCAGCAATTGGTCTTGCTTTTCATTGAAATATGTCAAGAAAAGTTTTCGTTTTATTATGTGATTGATGATAAAAGGACCATACAAGGAGGTGCGGTGGTATCATCATTCATACGAGTATACCTGGTCTAGTCAATTAAGATTGACTCGAAACGGCATTTTTGATTTTTGTGATATTAAATATCGATTTCAGGAGGTTTGAATAAATATGATATAAATGGAAGCATCTGTCCATTACAAGTCTATTTTTTTTTTCTTGAGAGAGTATGATCTTTTTTGACCATAATCTGAACCAAAATAAAGGTTTTTCCAATAAGAGGTGTTATTCTGATATTCAAAGAAAAATGGCATTTTTTGAGATAAATAATCGGATGTTTATTTCAATGTAAAGAGGAAAGTATGCCATTGATAATTTTTTTTTTTTTTTTTATAATTTACGCGCACATGAATTAACACAGTGCGAGCGGTTAGGAAAGTAGGATAGGAGATAAAAGGAGATATCGATGCACATTGGTTTTGAACGTCTGTATATCACAATGGGAGGGAAAAATCGAGCCGGGTAAAGCATTCCACATTCTTGTTGCTCGAGGGTAAATTGATGGGCATTCCTAGCGATGCGAGTGTTACGGGGAAATTGTTTAAGGGGAGGAATGCATCTGGCTATTTCGCTGGAGTGCTGTTTGTGGAACAAATGTTTCGGTAATGGTTCTTTTTCCTATCAGTTTTAAGGCTCTTTTTTGGATCTTATCCAGGAATCGCAAGTGAGTGACGGGAGCACCACCTGACCAGATATGAGAATTGTACTTTAGCTTCAGGCGAATGAATGCCTTGTAGATTATAGCCAGATCAGAAGGGGGAAACTATTTCTTACATCGATTTAGGAAACCTAAGCATTTTGCGGCATTTTTGGCGACGTCAAATATGTGATACACATACCTAGAACGTAAAGCTGTTCGGTTTCCTCAATGCAAGTGCGGCTCATGGTTCATGGATAGTGGCATAGGGGGGTAGGTTATGCTTGAACGACAGAAGACAGCATTGAGTTTTTGAAGCATTAAATTCCACACGGTTGACGATTCCCCATTGAACAATGCTGTCCAGATCGGAATTCAATGAGCTTATCATACGCTACCGTTGCAGTTCCACATCCGAAGAACATGGACGTGAATCTGGAAACGAATATGAAAAGCTGAGAGTACTGTCGTCAGCAAAACAATTTAGTGGATTAGAAGTATTAGACAAGAGATCATTAATAAAAATAAGAAAGAGTGTCGGAGACAGAACAGAGCCTTGGGGCACACCAGCATTTATTTTGTGGGTAGCAGACTGAAAACCGTCCAAAACAACGCGAATTGAAAGGTCCGAAAGGTAATTTCTAATCCATCGAAGAAGGGGTTCATCGATGCCAAATGCACGCATTTTCGATAAGAGAGCCTGGTGCCAAACTCTATCGAATGCTTTTGAAATATCGAGCACAATAATCTTACTTTCTCCAAAACGATGTAAAGATTGGTTCCACTGTTCGGTGAGATATACCATCATATCACCAGTGGACCTATTGCTACGAAAACCGTACTGCCGGTCATTAAGAAGTTTTCGTTTCTCAAAATATATTTTTTGATCTGAAAATTTATCAGGGTTTCCATGACCTTGGAAAGAAGGGACGTAAGTGCAATTGGTCGGTAGTTTGAGGGGGATGAAGATACGCTTTTTTTTTGGAACGGGCTGGACAAATGCAGTTTTCCATCCACTCGGAAAGAGACCTGTAGAGTAGGACAGATGGAAAAGCTTACGCAGTGGTTTTGCTAGCGTGGAAGCACATATCTTCAGAACTATTGGGAACTCCAGCGGATTTGTGTATATCGAGATCTTTTAGTACTCTTGCAACTGATCGAGTGCGAAAGGAGATTTGTCCCATAGAGCCATTTACGCTCTCGAGAACAGGAGAAGTCATGTCATTAGCATCGGATGCTAATCTTTTCATGACGTCGATTGATCCTTTGAAACTGACCTCAACAACTGAAGAAAACAATATAACATGGATCAATTCCCGTCCGTCTTCAACGCGATATTGCAGAGCTTTAAAATTTGAATATCAAAAGGAAACGCTTGACCTTATTCGAGAAGAAAAAAATCGTGTGGAAAATGAAATAGAAGATTTGGAGGAAACATCAATAAACATTGGAATACATGTTGTTAAAGTAAGACACCGTCTATATTTTACGATGATAGATGGAAAAGTGGCTCAAGCTGTGACTAATACAAGTTCTGCGAGCAATTACATCATTTGTGGAGCTAAACCTTCAGAGATGAATGACCTTTCCAAGTTGCTTACAAAGATCCCGAATGAAGACGCACTTAAGCTAGGAATGTCAACACTACATGCACGGATTAGATTTATGGAATAGATATTGCACCTGTCCTATAACCTAAGATTTAAAGAATGGAGAACGAATGAGGCTACTGCTGCTATAAAAAAAAAAGAGGAGAAAGAACGAATTCAAAAGGATTTCCATCGAATGGTTGGAATAAAAGTTGAAGTTGTCAAACCTGGAGTTGGAACAACGAATGACGGCAAGTATTGCCAAAGGTTTTTTTGCAAATCCCAGTTTGACAGCAGAGATCACTAAGATAGATGTAAGGTTGATCAAAAGACTCGCAGTAATATTGGAAGTCATTTGCAGCAACTTTTTCATTAATACTAAAAAAATTAGGGTTTATTTGGAAGAGACAGCAAAACTGGTGATATCGTTATACCCTTGGTATTATATGCCCGCATCAGTTCATAAAATTCTATTACATGGAGCAGACGTAATAGAAAGTGCAGCCTTGCCAGTTGGATCACTTTCTGAAGAGGCTCAGAAAAGCAGGAATAAGGACTACAAGTATTATAGGACCCACAACTCCAGGAAATGTTAACGGGTATTCACTAATGAGGATGTTTTTCACATGATTATATGATATCATCTGATCCATTCATAACCCACTTAAGACCTGAACCAAAGAAAACAAGTCTTCCTTTGAGTGAAGAAGCTCTTGAATTCATTGTGTAAATTATTTATGTATATTTATTGTTTAGTTATATATTTGCTATTTTTGGTATTTATTAATATTTTTATTTATGTATTAAATTATTTCACCTAATAAGAAAAAAAAATTCGAATTAAAAAAAAATATTTTTTTTTATATAAATCCCTATAAGCTTTGCAATTTAGAAAAAATGTCATAAGTTTTTTTCTATAAAACTTTTTTTTACCAAACTTTTTTTTAAATATGGTTTAAAAAGGTTTTTTTTTTTTTAAAACTTTTCGAAAACATATTCCAAATTTGTTTTGAGTATGTCAACATCTAGCGGTTTAAAGTTCTTATCAGAAAACAAAAAAATTAAAATTTTTGAAAAACATTCCATTACGATGTTAGAGAAGCCCAAAAAAGAGGGTACGACAATTCTGTCGGTCTGTCTGTCTGTATCGGCACCTACAGCCTAAACGGCTGGACCGATTTGCTTCAAACTTGAGACATAGTATGTATTATTATGACGTCCTACAGAGGGGTTTTTGGAATTAGAATTAGCATAATAGCTCTAAGACTAACGGTACCTGTCATATGTCATTTTTAGTGAAAAATTAATTTTTCTTAAAAACGGCTTTTTCAAGTTTGGTTGGAACAGATTTTTCGGGAAAAGTTTTATAACGGTACCTCCCATAGGACCGGTTTTTTTAAATCAGATTTTCTCGTAAGACATTCAACGGATTTTGATGAAATTTTTATAAACAAAGTATATAATATTAATTCTTTAATTTTTCAAAAAAAAACTTTTTTTGAGTTTGAAAATTTTTGGTTTTTTTTTTTCAAAAACGGTCAGGTATATCAAAATTTTTAAAATTTTGGTTTTCTGATAAGAATTTTAAGTTGGCATACTCAACAAAAATTTGGAATATATTTTCGAAAAGTTTTTCAAAAATAACTGCTTTTTTGAAAAAAACTGGTCGAACGATTTTGAAAAAAAAGTCCTTAAAATTCAAAAAATAAAAGAAAATTTATGGCTTACTTTATTTTCTCCAAAGAACGTTTTAACTATTGATTTTTAAGTGATTAATAAAATTTCATGATTTTTTCAATGGTTTTTTCCGAAAATCTCAATAACCAGATGAATTCTTCCCCCTTACAAAATAAGTGAACAAAATGCAACGCCATCTATGTAAAAGGAAGCTCTAAGAAACTATACCAAACAAAGTTTGAGTGAATTCAATGCAACCGTTGCCAACTTATTGCCATTTGAAAAAATCTGATTTTCGTTAGGTATGACCATTTAATTAATAAATGCCCTAGACTTGCTAAATTTTGAGTTTAATCAAAATCGTTAGAGCCGTTTACGAACAAATCTAAAATGAAAAAAACATGGTTGTCTGTAAAGTCGGTTTACGGACGATAATTTTACGTGATAACCAGTTCACAAAACACTTCATGTGTATAGGTATCTCTGAAACCACCAACCACCCGACCTACCTACAACCACCCACCATTTTTTAATTTTTTTCACCCCTTGAACACCGACCTCCCGCCACATATATCAACAAATCAACAGTCGACCATTTTTGAACATTTTTTCCTCCTCCCCCACACAGTAAATCCACCCTTCCTATAACCACTACCAATCACCCGCACCAACTACACCCAACCACCCACAATTTTTGACAATTCCACCCCCCCCCCCTACACCAAATTCAACCACCTACTCCACTTACAACCACCTGCTACTCACCCACCATTTTTGACAATTTTTTCCTCACCCCCACCCCCTCCCCAGTACAACTATTTTTGACAATTTCTTTCACTATACCCTCAACACAAATCCAACCACCCATAACACCTACAACAACTTGTCACTCACCCAACACCGCCAACCACCCATCACACCTACAGCCACCAACCAACCACCAACCATTTTTGACAATTATTTTTCCAACCACCTACCCCACCTGCCACCACCTGCCACCACCTTCCACTCACCCACCTTTTTTGACAACTTTTTCATCGCACCCCATCAAATCAAATATCCCCACCAACAAAACTGCCAACCAATCAACCCACCTACAACCGCCAACCAACCACCCCCCATATTTGACAATTCAACCCCCCCCAACCTTACCAAATCCCCCCAACACCAAACACCCATCTCACCTACAGCCACCAAGGAACCACCCATTAGCTTTGACAATATTTATCTCACCCAAACCAGCTACAACCACCCACCATTTTTGACAATTTTTCCTCTTCCCGAAACTACCCCTACACCCTCCCCCCGGCCTGGCCCACACACACTCCTACCACAACCAACCAACCACCCAACACCCTCCCCTCCCACATCGACTTTCTAGGCTATGAAAGCAGCTAGGTAACGTGACCGTGACTGTGACTGTGACTGTGACTGTGACTGTGATTGTGACTGTGACTGTGACTGTGACTGTGACTGTGACTGTGACATTTTTCTGCGCGTGCTGCCCATATATTCCAAACCAATTTATTAGACGTTATCACGTCAAAAAAATAAATGGTCGTCAGTAAAGTCGGTTTACGAACGATAATTTTACGTGATTACCAGTTGATAAAACAGTTCGCGTGTAGGTTGTGTGCTGCCGCTGTCTCCCTTCAACTCGGACGCATCGGCCCATGGAGTTGAAGAGATATAGATGCGTCACAAACCGAACGCTCAGGCCGATTGTGCCTCTCTATCGCTTGTACCGCACTCTCGCTTGCACGTTTGGCTCAGGCGGAACGTGACAATGAGTCATCGACTTATAAGACGTTACGTCAAAAACCGACACACAGGCAGACCGACACACAGGACGGTATGGCGAAAACCACTTTTTGAACTTCTTTATCCACGTAATGTCATGTTTAACCTATTTTTTTTCTACACGAATTCAATATTTGCCCTCCTATAGAGTAGGTAAAAAAGTGACAAAAAGAAAAATGGTATTTTAATATTCCTTATTTGTTCCACCTAAGAATCAATCAATCATCATTAAATCTCATGAATAAAAATGTAAGTAGGAAAGTTTATTTTTCCAAATGTGATTTCATCTGAAAAACAACTTCCCTTGAAAAATAATATTAAACTGAAGTTAACTTTAAAAGGGACCAAGGATTTGAATATTTGCAGTTTTTAATTTCCGGGTTGGGAGTTTCTTTGGAATCAATCAAAAAATAAAATAAATTTACATACACAAGGGGAAATTAATTTCTTTGTGGAAAAGAATCCTTAGAAAACGATTTAAAATATTTCTTTTTTTTTAAATAAAAACAAATAAACGATGCCAGGATGCTCACTTAGGATAACAGGACGCATTTTTGTATATTGTCTGTGTGTAAATATCAAAGATGACTGAACAAAACAAAAAAGAAGCCATCAATATTAACTTAAAGCGAACTCCTCCTCATACTCGTAACATGTCATATATCAGTCTTTAAAAATAGAACAAACAACATACATCCGTGTCGTGCGTCGAAATATCGTTTTGTGTGTATTCAAAAACAGGAACAAACAAAAAATTTTGTTGGTAAAATATAAAGTTTTATAGACACCATACCTTTTAATTTGTCCTTTCACCCAATCCAAGCATCCTTTTTGGCTTCCTGGGGCTGTAAAGAAGTCACTATCAGCCGTAACAGCCGGATAAAAAGGACTTATACGAACAATTGTGTACACAACAATACACTGATAGTCCATTGTTGATTTGAAGAAGTTTTTTTTTTTTAAATAAATATTTAATATTACGACGACGATTGTTACAAAACACACCACGATTAATAATTAAGTTTGTGATTATTATTAAAAAATATAAATTACAACGATATGATATTAATGATGTTGAAAATAATGGAAAAAGAATTTGGACGTTTGGCAAAACTTTTAAAAAGTTACAAATGCATTTAGTTTACATTTTTCTGAATGAAATAGTTTTTTGGTTTCATTTTTTTTTGTATATAAAAGTTTTAAGCATATATATAATTTATATTACACAACCAACGACACAGCAAATATTTATTTTTAACTTTAATACATACAATTTTTTTTGTTAATTATGTTTATTATGTAAAATTTTGTTTTTTTTTTTATTTTCACTTAAAATTTATAAATTCATTTTGGTTTATTATTTTGTAAATACCTTGGACGGTGTTAACTTTTTGTTATTTGAAATGTTTTAATTGGCAACGAGTGTTTTTTTTTTTTTTTTTAATTTTTTTTAAGATCAATTCTACAATTTTTGTATACTTTTTTTCTGAATTTGTCCTAATTTTTTTAAATAAACAAAATATCTCAGTAGTAAATGCATACATATAAATATTAAATTCATACGAAATTAAAATGCCAAATCGAAAATGTTAGAAAGGGGGTTTTAAAAAGATATGTGCGATTTAAAGACCAAAGAAGAGTGTGTTAAAAAATTGGAAGAAGGAAGCAATCCCAGCATCTGAGAACTGTCAACAGTCAAATTTATTCCCTTCTTCCAACTATGGATTTAATCACGTCCAGCATTATTAAATCTAGTGTTGCTATAAAATCGTATACATTTTAAGAGCGCAATAAAAAACTACGAGCCATGTAGTCTAGTGTTGACCACAAACCAGTGTGACCAGTGGATTCAAATCTGGACTTCCTGAAGACCAATCTGAAGCAAGAATAAAATCAGAAATCTAATCTAGAAACCTAAGCAGATTCTTGTTGGATTGGAATGCCCCATCCATCCCCGAAAGTATTTATTAATTTTTTAACAACACCCTCGAGAACATTCACTTGATAAACTTAAGCACCTGTTTTCACACCTTTTTCACAAAAATGCTCTCATGTGACAACCTCACAAACCAATATACAAACGGGGTCGTTGCTTGTTAAAAACGTATTCTATTTTGACAAATTTTTCTCCCACAAACAAACAAGTATTTTTGATTCTATTCATCGAGTGCCACTGCTAATGCCTTTTGCTTCTTTCAAGCCTAATTTTGTTAATGCTTTTAGTTAGAAGATGTCCCGCTGACCGATGATAGGCTTCCACAAACATTCCCAATACATATCCGAGTGGTTTTAAAATTTCAAAAATTTAGTTCGAAAACTGCCCAAATTTGTTTTAAGCGACTTAATTTTCTTTGAAGCCCCACTTTATGTTTACCAATCAAAAACTTAAACGAAACGAGCTTCTATTCTTTATTGAAAGTGTTTCGAAAAAATAGTTAACAGTATTTTTCCTAGTGGAAATCGAAATGTGCTCTTAAAATCGTCTACAGCGGGGTTCACGCGGGACAATGTAGAGGCCAAGACAATATTTTTCCCATGTGAACAACTGTTTCCAGGACGAGACAATTGTCGTTAAATTGTCCTCCGAGCTAGCCTGTCAAGCTACCTCTGAGGACAATATCCAACCCCGTTCAAGAAGCTCGGACAAGACAATTGAGTATAGTCCCATTGCCTTGTCTGCGTGTGAACGTTGCTTAACAGAACTTAGGGCTCGACTAGGAATCAATGTATATCTTTCGGTATAAATTTATTTGCCTTTAATGGCATATATAATATACATTATGAATGTCATAACGTTGGAGAGGTACTATCCCGAGGAAGAGCACAATATCAGTTTCATGAATATTAACTACCTTTAAAACCAGTCAAATGAGGAGTGACAACAGTTATGGACATTTGTATCGCCTCTGAGTACAAAAACTTCTGAATGCAAAAACTTCCAGTTAATTTGTGAAAACAATTAAATAAATATCAAATTAATGTTCTGTTGTCTAAATGTTCAAAGCGTATTTTTCCTTCTTCCATTTGACAACAACTAATTAAAATTGAACACGGTTAAATGAATCGCTTCTTTTGATTACAAATAATGTCTTTAATTGAGTCAATAAGAAACAAACAGCAAATACCCTATCAAAATATAATTTAAAGTTTTATATTTATGTCCAAAAGATTGCTTTGCCCACAAATCATTTCCCAGCGATACAATCATTTTGAATATGCCCGAGCTATTACATCGGTCCTTTACAACAGCAAACTCCTTACCTCACCCAAGTGTTCCCATGTTAACCCCCCATCAAAACAATTATGCGTGAAAATAATGTCGAAACCCGAAACGCATTTAAGGCAAACATTATTGGGGTGTGGTTGTAAACAAGGGTTGCCTTACATACCACTACATAACTTTATTTGGCAAGGAGAAATTATTTGAATTAAAAAAACGTTTTTATAATAATTATTTAAAGGAGTACTTAAGGACAAACCAAACCGCCTCAATTGGGAGATTTCCAGGAATAAGAAAATAATTTGTGTTTCTTTTAATTATACTTGATTTTTTTCCATCAAACGCTAAGCTACCTTTTCCTTTTGCACAATATAAAGCCAAAATTACGATTGTGGAAGATTTTATCGTGATTCGTCGGCGAAGGGAACGGATTATAGGATCTCAGCTAATGGAAGATGAAGCTCTTTCCTAATTTCTAATTAAAAATTGTAATGTGACCATTATTTAGCTTATTTTCGTTCAAAGAAAACTGTGTATTTGTAATTTGAATACAAATGGCAAATTATCTTGGAAACAGGGACATATTTCATTTCCCAAGAGCTTAAATTAAGTTTTTAAATGACTAAAACGTGTGTTGGCGTTTTACACTATCGCAGTTTTCCCATGATTTTCTCATGAAAAGTTTGATATGTTTTCTTTGAAATCATTTATACCATTGATGGTTTGGTTAAGGATCCTTGTTCATGTTTCTTGATGTTTTTCCATTTGGACCTTCTTAGGAAAATGAAGAATATAGGGTGGTAAAGATTATGGAACGTATTCGTTTTTAATTTCACTTGAAGTGAGTATTATTTTTAAGGTTGGAATGATTTGAAATAAATTATTTCACTTTCACTACGTAATATGCAAGGCAAATGAGTTGATTTCGTTTAAAATTTTGATTTCAATTATAAACATTATAGCATTATCCATATAACTTGACATTTCTGTCTTATTTTAATTTGTCGAAACCAATTTAAGCCCAAAAAAATCAATTGAAAGAATAAAAAGGCAAACAAACTTAGTAAGAAGAAATATTGCCAGCCAGTTGTCAAACGAGCTAATTTGTAAGCTAATCATGGCTCTAGTGAAAACGCAGCATTAATTTACTAACAAGTTTATTAGATGAAGTGCAACAAAACTATATTTGTTCATATTGACAGCGCTGGATTCTTCCATAATATGAAATAAATGGCGTCACATCCGATTAAATTTTTAAATATTTAAATTTAAACCAAAAATATGAATATATTGTTCAATCAACACCGTGATAAAGAAATGAGACACTTTAAAGGAAATTTAATGACTCAACAGTAACAATTTGGATCTTTCACTCTTAACACAAAATTCCTACAGATTTTAAGCATTACGAAATATCTCGCCTAGGAATTAAATTTCTCTGAATGTCATGCCTTTGGAGGGTTTTTCTTTAATATGAACTAGGCGGAATTTCAAAAAAGATATCTTTATCATTTCATTTGCATTATTCTGGGCGGCGCGGAGCGGCGCATCGGATCCACCTTTATTCGTGTGAGGTAATGCGGTTTTGGATCGAATCACCACTTAAGCTTCATTACCATATTACAACGTGACCCATTGATCTCAATGCCATCTTTCATAAGAAAGTAAGTCCTGCCTCTTCGTCCATAAAGGTCTTTTCAACAACACCTCCTTCAAAGAAAAACCTACGCCCAATTTCGTCCAACAATAGGATTTATAGTGTTGTTATATGCTCAGACTCAGACTGTTATCCTTTTTGGTGGGAGCAATTTAAAAGGTTTATAAAGACTAGGTTATCCTTTTTTTTGTCCCAAAACCGATTATACCGCCCAAAAACTTTCAACACTAACGTGTGTGTTGGTGAGTTATGCCTTGCTAAATCGTTGGGATTTGAATCCCAACTATGCTGTTGACCATAATGACAAAGCCTTTGTATGGTAGTTGTCCTTATTTTAACCGAGTCATGCCCCAAAAAGATAAATATTGACAAATAAGTTGTGTGTCAGTTTGTGTTTGTTATTTCCCACGTGTGATTTAAATCATTATCCTGTTTAATTAATACTCAAAGGTATGTTTCTTTTTTGTCATGAAATTGTATATTATGATGGTTATATCCTTTTATATCGTCTCGTTTGTGTGAGTAATTAAGGATAAAGCGGAACTTAAGAAAGAAGTGTTATGGCATTTTTTTTTCTATCTGAATTTGTCCCTTCAACTTATTATCGCATGTTAGGAAACAGTTTTTCAAATTTGTTATGTGTGCTCCATCAGAAGGTGGTTTGTTCTGTTACATTTTATTTTTATGAACTTCAAACTTTAACATGTTCAATTGTTTAGCCATCAAACACACAGCTTGCTGTCAAAATCAGTCAATTAACAGCACGATAAGATCCTTAAAAGTGTTGGCTTACTATCCTTTTCTAAGGACAACACTCGTTATCATTATGTACCTGTCAATATATTTGTTTTGTATCATGTCATGGGAATTGTGCAAAGAAAGTTATTTCACAAAAAATATAATGCTTTTGTGGGTCGTGAAGGTGTTCGTTGTTCGTGTTCGTGTTTTAGTCACAAACCTTTGGGGAGAAGAGTGTACAAAGTTAATTGTAAATAAACACGACATTGTTAAGGAAAAATTCTTGGAATAGAAAAGTTGATGTGCTTAGGGTTTAAAGAGCCGTGCCGGGCTTTTATCTATTTGGACTCTTTGTCCTTAACGAATAAAATATTATTTACAAGGGTATCCTGTTTCCTGTGTCCAGTGTATTTCCTTTAAATTTTTTGCTATGCATATTTTAAGAAGAAATTCTTGTTCAATAAGAGGCAGTCGAGACGCCCCATGTTTTTGAACAACACCATAATTCAACTGTCGTTGTGATAACATATAAAAGTGACAGTAATGACACCAAATATCTGTCAAAAAATATGAACTTTTTATTGAATTTATTGCTACCGTAGCGCCAAACGCTTATTACACACATACATATTTTCCAAGACATAACTAAACGTTCTAAGAATAAGACTGACTTTATTGCATTTAACAACATTCCTTTTTTGTTGGTCTTTTAATACGTTTTAATGGTACTGCCTCTTGTGAAGAACTGATAAATCCTCCAAGAGTTAATCATGTCATGAATAAGTTATCGCGAAAAATATTTGAGGTTTGCCATCACTTTAAAAGTAATAGATTGAAGTGTCATGTGTGTCTTATTTTCTGGTCCAAGTAGTTATTTGGGGTTTTTAACTCTTCCGGATCTAATTTTGGGGGCGGTTTGAGTGCACATAACAACATATACATTATGTGAAATTAATTCTTATAACTGGGTTTATTAGTTAAGTTAAGATTAAAGGTTCACATAGTTTTAACAACGCAAATTCAGTTAGTTACGTTCAAATGTGGCGCTTTCACGTGACCATATAACGTAGCTTATCGCAAGGAAAAATATTAGACACTTGACACCAAATCATCGAAAAATCAAGTTAAAAAGTTTTGATATATGAAATAAAAATTGAAATTAAAAATATTGAAAATGTTTTTTAAGAATTTTAAATAAAAAAAAAAAAAAACAATACCACAATAATTGTGGGAAAAAAAAATGAATTAAAAATTTGAATGTTTAGGTAGGAGAAAGGTTAGAACAGTGAGACAGTACAAACAGTAAGACATTCCAGTTGTTTACTTCTCTGAAATACGCACAGACATTTCAATGTAGACAAAAACGTTCCTTCTCCATTTTCTATCTTTTCTTTTTTCTATTCCGAACAACATCCGGTTGCTCGGGTGCCCTCAGTTAGGCAGATTCAAACGTCGAACGGTGAGACATGCCTCAACCCTAATGATTTTTTTTATTTTTGTTATATTCTCAGCCCTTTTTATTTATATAGCTTTTTCCGTCATCTTGGACAACGTGAGAGTGAGACATTAAATTAGGTCTGATACGGAAAAACGCCTATATTATGTTAAACGAATATAACACGTATTTTTTTGATATATCAAAATGTTTAAGAGGTATTTATATTAAAATTACTGTACAGTCCTACACTGTCTCAGTCTTCCAACCCCCGGCAAAAAGTGAGACAGTTTGACCTTCCTCGATAATGTTGTAAGATTCCATCAAAAACCATTTTAAAAGCTTAAAAGAGTTCAGAAATATAATCGTTTAAAAAAAAAGTGGCTCACTGTTCCAGCCTTTTCCCTACGTGTTGCAGATGCAGTGCAGTCATATTTACTTGCAATTTGCTTCTTAATCTACCCATCTGTAGCGCATACAAATATTCCAATCTACAATGAAGCAGAAAACCTTTTTGGCATGTTTCCTTGCAATTTCGAAGGAGTGATTTTCTAGATATGACCAATGGAAAACGACAGGTAAGTTTTATTTAAACTATAATACCGGGGTCACTATAGTGAATAAATCTGGGAAGCAAAACATTGTTTTTTTGGCTGTTTTATGCGATAAAAATTTTATAGCTCAGGAAGCAAAGGCGATAAAAACAACATACATTTGGTATCACAAAAGCCTTACGAATGGTTCGCGGCGAGTTTATTTAAAAGATTTCTAAGCACCTTTAAACTTTGAAATAAGTTACCCGCTTTAACTATTTTGTTCCTTTCGTTGAATTTTTATCGTTATGAATCTAAAAAAAAAAAGTTTACAAACTAGGTACCTAGGTATATCACACAAAAATCACTGAGGTGAAAAGTTTTATAAATAATTCATGTTCTTTATTTGAATGGTCAGGAAAAATTCAATTACATCCAGATTCCATGTAGTTTATTAAAATTCAGATAGAAGCAGATTTCAATGAATAAAATCAATTTCAAAATTTAACTTGATTCCGAAAAAGCAAACAACATCTAATTCTGACATTATATTTAAAATTTATTCAATGTGAAAACATTTCCGATACGCCTTTTCAAGTGATTCATTTTTGGAAAAATACATTTAATGTTTAATTTGTTCGATGATTCAAATATATAGGGCTGGATTGTCAGATGAGCACAATTAGCAAGTGCTTAAGGCCCCGTTCAGATTGAAGACACAAGACACTGAAGACACTGAAGTTACTGCGGGCACCGTCTTTAACTGTCATCCTTTAATGGAAGAGTTCTCTAATGGAAAAATTCTAAAATTCATCACAATCAGCCTTCTGAGTTTCAAATCCTTAAGGTTATCGGTGTACAAACAAATACGTGCTCTTATGGTAAGGGTCTTCTGCGTGTTCGCGTTTGGGGATGAAAAAATTTCTTTTAAAATTCTAAATATTAAAACAAAATTAATAAATCCTCTGCCATGTCGATATTTCTTTGTTCAGCATAAATCAAGTATGGAATCAAAATTTTAGGTCATGGGGCCTGCTTGCCTCCTAATCCGCCACCACTGTGAATCCAACTTTTTCCTTAGCGAACATTTTTCACAGGAATTTAAGAAAAATATCTTTCATTTTTTACATCCTATCGTTAGCTAATATCAAGTTTATATCCTGAAAAAGCAAGCATTCAGAAAACAGAAAAATTTATTAGCATTATTTTTCAATTTTTTATTAGATTCTTGTTTTGTCGCATCAGTTGTTGTGGGCTGAAGTGGTGTTTTTTTTTTTTTTATGACTTTGAAAGTCACAGTGATGTTGTTGTAAGAAAGTAGCACAATTGAATCAAGGGCAGACAAATGGATGCTTGGGTAAACTCTAGTTTATGTCCTTTTTTTGGTTGGGTTAACTAATTTGAAGTTATTTAAGCTTTTAGTTCATCACTTTCAATTGACTAAGATTTGGGGTTTTAAGTAAGGGATGAGGAAAAGTTTTCATTGATAGTTTAGTCCAAAGGGGTTATGGATTGTGGTAGAGTATGATTGTGTGTTTCACAAAGGCTTGGTTACATAATGTGCGGTTGTACGTAAGTCTCATGTTTTATTGCAAGCTTGTAAGAAAGGAATTTCGGTTTTTTGCTTACTTAAGTTTCTTCTGCAAACTGCAAACATTAATTAGATGCCCCCAGGAAAAGTTTTGCTTTTTTTAACCAATACATTGATTGATAGATGCGCTTGTATTTGCTATATTGGCTTTATTTCAATCAGCTTAACTTAACTTGGGGTTATTTTGCGGTGTAACATTGAATCTATACTATATTGGAACTAAACTACATAACCCATCGACTGATATTTCGTTGGATTACTATTCACATCACCGGAGCGGAGAATTTTCCTGAGCGGTTTAAATTGCACAGTTTTTTTTAAATATAAGTTCGTCCAGTGGTTGAAATTTGACCTTACGAAAAAGAGGGAACAAAAACAAACATAGTGAACATATTAATTTAAGCTGTTGTCGTATTTGTTGCGTCACTTTTTCTTGATGTTATTAATATAGATGATAATTATATTCTGCACTCCTCCTCGGATATCCCTTTCGAACGCTATATTATTTATGTACTTACACTTGAGTAAAATGGGGTAAAATGGTACCGAAAGGTTCCATTCCAGAAATTCATACGTCGATGTGTGGAATTCCCCCAACGGAAACGGGTACGTATCTTCAAACTTTGTATTGACTCAACAAAGGAAAGCAACACTTTGTTTGGCAATCTATTCTTACTTAAATTCAATTTTTCTTCTTAAAATGTCTCATCACTTAATTTAAGTAGGATGTTGATTGTGTGTGAGGCATCACCTTATTGCCCTCAAAGTCCTGTCATTTTCCTGATGATTTCAAATAAATTTCCTTTTTACTTTACTTTTTCTCACCGCAACAACTTGTTGATAAAAAAAAAAACTTTTCCCCAAAAAATGAGTTCGTTCGGAGTGTATTATAGAAAAAGAAGCACTGAGATGAATCCTCTTGCACCTTAATATAAGGTCTTCCTTTCACCATGGATGTTGTTTAATAATTTATTTTTATGTCACGAATGTTCATTTGAAGCACGTGTTCGACACTAAAGCTGCCAATCAATCGATGGATTAATGACTAACTATGCGAGTTGTATCTTAATTTTCTCCAGGACACTGTTCTCGGAGCAGTTTGAGTGAAATTCATCATCGAATTGGTTAAGAGGATTTGGTATTCTCTTTGTGGCATTAGCAATGATATTAATTTAACATTAAGGATCTGATGTGCCAAAGCCATAGCCAATTTATATGTTGTCCTTAAAGTTCTTTAAAAGCTAGCTTCATCGTTCCTAAAAAAAAATATAAACAAGCATCGAGCACTATGTTTTCTGTGCAATAAAGTTTTTAAACTGAGTGCTATGTTGTGTTTTCAACCATGAAAAGTAATACTAGGAAACTTTTTTTTTTATTGTGTAAAAATGAAAATATCGGTTTTACGTATATCGTGATGATATACACTTTATTGGTCAAAGTAATAGTGCTGTACTTAATTAATGGCTGAAATGTGCAGAACACTGGATTTCTTGTTTATATTATCTACCTTATGCATAGTATAAAAGAAAGTTGCTCTCCTGTTTATCCGCTTACTTCCTCTTAACTACGTAACGGTTTTTGAAACGATTTTCACAATCGTGTAGATAATTTTTTAAGGAAGGTTTTTGTTCCTTGCTTTTATACCGAACAAAATACTTAAAGCCGTATAGCAATGAGTAATATGCGAACGATATTTTGCACCCCTAATGGTATGCAATAATCTTTACTCTTTAATAAAAAGAAGGAACTGCGAAACGTAATATTCCCACTTGAGGTGCGCCATCTATCGACGAAAAACTAAGCTCTAGAATACCATGGGAAGCAACAACAACAGTTTTGTTTACGTTCCACCATTTTAATTGTAGTTGTTGCTTCCCATGGTATTCTAGAGCTTAGTTTTTCGTCGATAGATGGCGCATCTCAAGTGGTAGTACTATTGTTTATATATACAATGGAAACGTTTATTGATTGTAGTGGCCTATTAGCTATTAGCCAGAGTTTCCCATCGAACATGAAGTTTCGTACTAGCCATGACACGAGCCAGCCTAATCTTTAAAAAAATTCGCTTTAGAAAGGATAGTATTGACCGGATTTGGAGCTGGGGAAGCCGTGTTGATTCTGCGGATTTAATACAAACAGATGATGTTCCTTTTCAATTTTAACGACTGCAATATCCAATAAAATTTGACAAGTTAAACCTTAGCGTTTAGTGATGTTCTCAAAGACAGCTACATGTAGCTCTTCGAATTCGATTCAAAATCATCTCATTCCAATCTAATTTTTGGCAAATTAAGTTTCCAATCACATACTTGAAAAAGTTTAACACCAAACTTTATTCTAGTACAATTTTACCTGAATAAATAAAAAGGGGATATAAAAAGGAAGATAAAACAAGAAATTTTCTTTCCAGTTGTCAAACGAAATAACCAAACTTTTCCTTCAAATTTCGAAATGAGATACTTTCTGCAAATGAAAACGTATCACGTTGGGAAGAACATGAAAAATGTCAAAGCATCTGTTGTTAATTTGTTCATTTAACTTCTATTTGACACTTGAAGCTTTTTCGCTTAAAATACATTTTGTTGTTAAAAATTCAATTAAAGGGAAGTTACCTACAATGGCATTATGTTTTGAAAATAGCTACATAAAATTTTATTCCAATAATGAATTATTGTCATATCATTTTGATTTTTTATAACATAAACGAAAAAGGTCGATTTTTTTCTAATAATTATTTGTTAATTATAAAATCGCAACTTTATTTTATAAACATGAAAAAATCCTAGTTTTTTTTTTAACCAAAAAACAAACCAAAATGCACAATATTAATGTTGTACTTCAAGCACCTACGGTTTGCAAAAATGACACATAGTGACATAGTGGCGGAGAGCGACGCGTCACTCAAATGACGGACATTGTATGACGCCTACTTAGTTTAAGCTTTAAGATAAAGAACTCCAAGCAAAAAGACTGAAATCGAGCTCTGAATAGAAGATAATGTATCTCAAAAACTCACAGAATATCAATCATTTTGACGGTGTCAATTTTTGTTATCATTTTTTTTATTTTTCGTTTAAAACTTAGCACTGAACAAAGCATGAAGCCGGAAAGTATTTCTGAACTCATCCACGTGTTTAGTCTATCAAACTGAAAATTGGTTTCATCGAACATAGAGTCTCGTTCGCCATTAGACTCGTTCAATTTTAAACTGAAGTTTCCTGTGATCAGTTATTTACATACATATACTTCCCCATTTTTTTAATAAAAAAATTATTAATCAATGTACAATGCGTTTTTGAACGAAAAAAAAACACAAATTCTGAGCTCCGAAATCTCTGAAGTAAGATAACATTTTTTTTTTTTGACAGACAACACAGTTTTTGCTTTCTGGACCGGGGAATGGTTGCGATACAAATTTTGATAGATTTTTCATTTGATTTAAATTTGAAAATATAATATAAGCTGCTTTCGAAATTGAACTAAGAGTTTTTTTAAACTTCAAAACTGAATTTATTTTCAAATAAAGTTGCTGTCACGCTTAAGAAAAACATGTATTTAACTCACAAACATCCTTCCTATCCTTACAAATTAAGTTTGACACTAAGTGTACCAAAAACAATTACTATTAAAGCAAAACTTTATTTCCTCTCCGCAGAAACAAAAAAAAAGTTAGGAAAAAAGCTCACAACGTTCAGTATTCAGAAACAAATTTTAAAATCCACTTTATGCACTGTATATATTCCGAGGCAACTTTTTAATGCAATAACAACACCAACATCCATCCGTACGAGGACCAACAGGACAAAAAGTACATAACTTTCCAAACTTTTGCTATACATTTAAGTAATTGAATTTAACTAGAACCAACAAAAAAATCTCAAAACCATATAACCACCTGTTGGCGTGCGTTCAGAGAAATTTACTAATTTCAAGAGATTTTTGGAATCGTTTTCAGCACATTTGTTTGGAAAACATTTTCGAGTGCTGGCGAGATATGGTTACAACTTGACAATTCGCTATATTATCGTGTAAATTTGTTTGTTTATTCAAGTTGTTGAAATACGTTGAGATAAGTTCGAAAAACTTCAACGAAACAAAACCCCAAACACGTTAACCAACAAGAGATAGTAATAACAAAGTGAGATATTATGGTATATAAAATTGTTAAGATTTCTCACGAAAAATTCGAAATGAAATTCAGAAAACAATGAACGTTCGTGCTTTTGACACGACACGAGCACGAATGCATACTGATGATTACCTAGTGTGGTGTCGGACGGCGCGGCGTTCCTTCTCCTTGGTATTTCTTCGCACAGTTAAAGAGGGTGTTTTTGCGTGCGTAAATGTGCCGTCTACCGAGTCAGCTGTGGTGGGAATATAAACATTTGTCCCGACCCGACCCGACCCGGCATGTTGTCACTTTTTTTCCTCGAGCTGTTCTCCTAACGTCCGTCGTCGTATTTATACTCAAATGAAAGGATGCGTATAGAAGGTGTTTTATATTTATAAAACATACTAGGTTATTTATTCGCCCAATAAAATTAATTAGATACAAAAGGACTCAACTTGCCTGATGGATATAGACTATGGTGTTCTATTTTTAAGACAATGAAGCTATTTTTGTGATGGAACATGAAAGCGAGTATATAGGCAGGCTGAACTGCCTCTAATTGGAGACTATTGCCTTAATTGTAACTAATGAACTATAATTTAATGATGGTGTCCCTTTTTTGTGTATAGTGATAATAAATTGGTTACACTTATTATATCTACGCCTTTTGGAGAAGTTCTTTGAACATGGATCTATGGGTTTTATATTGAGCTTGGACACAGCCCAGATAATGAGTAACTTTGTGGTAAAAACATAATTAATAAATACTGTAGACAGGAAAAATTCAGCATATTATTTTAACTTGAACAATAAGAACTTTGAGTTTAATGTTTATATTATTTATTTTTTTAATTTCAAATTGACAGTTTGTTATTGCCATTGATGAAAAGCATTGATGAAAAGCATTGCCTTCTACTATAGGCTTTTATTGGACCTGACAGTTGAAACATTGATGCCTGAATAACAAACACAATTTGGCTACGTCTACGTTACGATGCACCCGCTTTGAATTTGCTTTGTATGATATTTATCATTTAAGACATTTTTAAAATGACAGTTCATTAATGGCAGTATGCATTATCGTCGCATTGTGATTTTTGCGAATGCAATTTGTGCTCAGAAATAAATAAAATACTTTTTAAGTTTCAATATTTACATATATTATTTAATAATCTACATCGAATTACACAAAACAACTATTATTAAATATTGCTTATTCATGACTTCGATATAGAATGACTTTCAAAAAAAATTGATTTTGTTTGTTGAATTTTTTTTTTACAGCTGTTGAGCTGTCAGACAAAGCAAATGTTCAGTACATTTGAACTAGAGTTTCCGTTTGGAGTCACATTACGTAACATTACGTTTTTCTCTTTACGGTTCCCAAACGAAACGTGAGGTCGAAGCTTCTTTGTGATAGCATGCATTGAATTCCTATGTCTGAACTCGTAAACGTCAGGCGAAGCCGAAGCCAAAGCGTGTTTGTGATTCAGGCATGAAGCATTGATTTTAAACAGAATTAATCATTGATCATTAATTATAAAAGTTCAGTTGAAGCATTAGAAATGTTAATGGCATTGATCCTTTAATTTAGTTAGTTTGCATCTGCTTAAATTGTATTCCATATAATTGAATTCGATAGGTGACTCAGAATGTTAATGTTTAGAAACAATAACATAGAATCCACATTCTTTCGATTGAAAGAAAAAAATGGATTGCACAATATTTTTACAATGTCGAATCTTTAGACTTGTAATAAGTGGAAAATGAATACATTTCACAATATTTGTCATGTTTTTAGCTATACAATAAGCACAAAGCAGGAAAAATTTCGAGTAGCGTGGAAACGTATGTCATGTCAATCAATATATAATCGTTGTGGAATATAATGTTGTGAATAAATTCCATGCCGGATGTTTTGTTTTATGGAATTTTCATTTTCACTAGAACTGCATAAAAGACTTTCATTTCAGGACGAGTCGTAGAATAAATCCCACGTGAATTGAAATACGTTCCACAATTATTTACAACTCCATATTTTTTCATTTCGGCAATATTCGTATGGAATTTTCACTAGAACTGTGTACTTTTTGGTTTTCATGTGAACTGTTGACTTTAAGGAAAAAAGTTGTGGAATGTAAAGCTGTTGTAAAGTTTTAAATCAAATGCAGACGTTTTTGTTTAAACGTTTTAATTTCACAAAAGTAACATGGAAATTTGTATTAATATCCCAACAATTTATTATAACAGTTTCTATTTCGCTTTACAATTCAAGAAAGTACAAATATGATATTTGTGCTTGGCAAACAAGATCTTGAAGCAGAACCTCATCCATTAAGGATTGTCACATGAGAGCGAACAATGAATGGACTTGACTTAAACTAGATTAATCGATAGAGATTCACAATATAGAAATAGAATAATAAAAAATGCCGCGAACTGCAAAGTGTTTGCTACGAACTGTCAAAGGATTTTCGCGTTCCACATACTATCCACACCGTAACGAATAAATTATTGGCGCACGACTAACCTCAAAATTCAGAATGAAACGTCAAAATAGGTGAATTTTTGTTCATTTGTTGTTTATTGGTCGTATTAATTTGAAAACTTCGCTTCAGATATCCTTTAAGTGCCGATAAATAAGCAAACACAAAGAGACACGAGTCCAATTTACATGCAATTCAAGCATTTTTTTAATCACGATTTCTAGCCTTTTTTAATGGCCTTTGTTGCTGTTGTTTGAAATGCATTTCCTGCATCTAATGATTTAATTGACTCACGCGATACTCTTTGCCAAAACATTTACATACTTAGGTTAGTGTATCTGGTAGCAAGGCCTTAAAATAAAACACAAAACCTATGAATTAGATTTGTTTGTAAAATAAATTTAAGGAAGTGCAAGTGCAAGTTCAAGTTCATTTTACTATTCAGTTGCGATTAATTATTTTTCGAAAAATATAATGTTTTTCCACACTTTATATCTTCCGTAAACAAACATTTATGTGAAAACATACATCGCATTGAGTATATTTAAATAATCGTCGAAGCAAATTAAGCTATTTTTAGATATCTTTTTGTAGTAAATGAATAATTTACAAAAATAATTAAAGCCATTCCATTTCCTCTGTTCAGGCGATCGATAGTGTTAACGCAAATAAATAAAATATTTATTTTCAACATTTTTGGCTGCCATCGTTGGATTTTTATTTATAAATTTGAATTTATAACGAATTTCAGTAGAAAATAAATATTTGATTAATGGAACTAGGCCAGAAAGACAGCGTATACCGGTGATGAATTGACATTAAGAAAAGTTTTAAATGAAAAATTTGATGAAAAACAAGATTGGAAATAAGGTTTTTTTTCTATTTTGTGTTAAATTAAAAATAAAAATTTATCATTTTCACATGCAATATTAGGTAGGTTAAAAACGCAAAATTTCGTGACAAAAACATATTTGCACAGTTTTATTTTTTACGATAGTTAGTAGGTATAGGTACTAACGGGTGTTTTTTTAGAGGAATAGAACTTTAAGTTGGTAACACTATTTTAACTGGCGGCCATTTTGTCAGCTGTCAAATGATTTATTTTAAGTTTGGTTTGGCATTTCAACATGAATAGACTCACGCCTGAACAACGCATGCAAATTGTGCAAATTTATTTTGAAAATCATGGTTCTGTTCGAAATACGTATCGCGCCTTTTACGGTGTTTAGCGATGAAGCTCACTTTCAGTTGAATGGATACGTCAGTAAACAAAACTGCCCTTATTTGGAGTGATGATAATCCTCAAGTGTATGTTAAGACACCGTTACATCTGACTGTTTGGAGTGCTTTATGGATTAGTGGAATAAATGGTCCGTACTTCTTTTAAAACTATGCTGGTCAGAACGTAACAGTCAACGGTGACCGCTATAGAGCCATGACTACTGTTTTTTCGTTTATCAATTGAACAACCATGATGTGCAGGAGCTGTGGTTTCAACAAGACGGCGCGGCGCAACATGTCACACAGCTCGTGCGCATCGAAAATTGGACCTCCAGATCAGTCTACGTCCGAGCCAGCCGTGGCGATCATATCAGAATTCATATTTAAATTATAATGCCAGAATATTATCTTTCGAATAAAGTAAATTTCATGTTAATTTAAAAAAAATCTTTATTTTTTTGAATGAAAGGATGTGGAATCTCCACAAAGTCTTAGAGAGAACGCTAATATTGAGGGCAATAAAAAGTGTCGTAGAAAAATTGGAACCTTGGGGCATACCATCATTTATTTTTTGAAAACCTTACAGGGCAATAGTTTATCATTTCCAAATTAACTCAGGATTGCTATAAAAGATAAATCTTACTTTCCCTGAAATGATATTTTGCTTCCTGATTGCTTTAAATACGTTAAATTTAAATTACATTGATCCTTGTCTGATAAACAGTTTCAATTAGAGAATAGAGAAGAAATAGCACGAAAAGTATACCAGTTTGATATTTGTTTAAATGAATGCATCCTTTCAACCTTAATTTCGCTTGTCTTAATATGAATCTACATACATATATAAGTTAAAGTGAAAGTAGAGTTGTGCACTTCCTCTTTGCAATATCTTTTAACCGACATATATATAATCCATTTTAATTTCGATTGAAGTGAGTCAAGACATTTTCTTCGCTTATTTAAACAAGCTTCTTTCAATCACATTTTTTAAGGGAAAATCAATCCCACACAAAAATTCTTTTCTTCAAAACCACAAACTCTTTCTTCCACATTTTCAAAGAATATGTTTGCAATAAAATACGGATTCCAATCTTTGACAAGACAACATTTCAAATAAAAAAAATATTGTATTTACTTTTATATCATTTGCTTGTCTGTCTATATTGAAACCAGGAATAGACAAACTCCCTCCAAGAATACACTAAACGTCAATAAGCTTGGTGATTATGTCAGATAAATTGATGGATTGATTTTTCTTGCGAAATCTTCAAAAGTAAAAAAAAAAAAAAACACGTAATAAATATTTTTACAAGGAAAAGGACACACAATTCCAATAAATATTGAACTTTCCCAAGGAAAACAACAAAAACAACCAAACGTTCAACAGATGATTAAATATTATTCATTTATCAATGTGTCGTTTAATAGATACAAATTGTTTAACTGTTTAACCACAAAGCTATTTAAATATTTAAAACACAAAAAACATGAGTAATTTGGTCCTTTGAAAAGTAACAAGTAAACAAGTCCTTAATGACACTTTGCCGTTACAGAGACAGATTAATTATTTAATAAAAAAAAAAAAATCCAATTTTCTTTTCGAGGATTTATCCATTATGGCGGCTCATAACCTGCAATTACCTGATTGAATTTTAATCAAATTCCTTTCCACTGTCTATAGTCTATACTCTACGCCTATAACAGGCAGTAAGCTTAAGCGATTACAAGCTTAAACCCTCGTAGAAAAAAGCAAACTTCCTGAACAGAAAAGCGGAAGGCACACATTGGAAAGGACACGGCACGGTATCGGCATCGGCAGGAGGAAAACACAGTTAAAACATAGCACAAGGCAAAGGAAAAATAAAGGAGGCAGAAAATTAAAAATTGATACGTTTTTATCGCTTATGGTGCGAAGGATGAGCCTTCAGATTCTCGTATAATATAAGGAGAGTGGAGAACGCAATAACAAATCTATGATTGTGATAATGGAAGAAAAGAATTTTTCATTTCAAAAGGGCTTGCGAAAAAAAAGGAAAGCAATAATTAATTTATTAGATGAAGGGATATGTTAGAAGTATAAAGTATTTTATCTATCAATCAAAGGAAACCCGACTGAAATAGACCCTTATTATTACCGAAGAATAATTTTGACTGGTTTGCAAGTTAAAATTGCGATACAAGATGGAAATTAAGTGGTTCGTATTCGACTAATGTTCATTGCTTGCATACAAACGGAAGTGAGTCTTGTTCAATTATTGTGTTGGCAATTATCAATATTGTACGGTAACATAAAAGAAATATACAAAAGAACAGCCACCATTTTTTATAAAATCTATAATAGTACTCTTGAGATGGCTTTTACACAGTCAAACGCACTCTAGTGCATCAGAACTTTATTTTTAATGGCTGCTAAGGATAGCAGCGACCCCTATGAGAAACTGATGGCAACATTTATTAATTTACTTTCACCTGATACTATATAGTTTATAAATATATAAAAGCAGTCCCGCCCAGAACATAATGTCCACAAGGTAATGAGCGGCGGCATTCGAAAGAAAAGGCTCCAAGTTAGACAGCTACTGTCGATCGTATTACTTTGGCGTGTAGTACGTAAGTTCGCCAAAAGAGCTTTTTTTGACAGCAGAGTCTCAATTGTCAAAAAAGCGTTTTTTGTTTTGCTTCACAGACTTCAGATCATAGAATAAGTCATCATCGAAGCGATTAAAGAGTTCAGAATAAACATTATATGGACAAACTGAGTAAAAAGTTGAATAGAATAAACGTCAAATTAACAATTGGTAAGATGAAGACCAATATCAAAAATGGCAAACCAGGCGGCAATTTTATAATATGTATAGATTATTATATATTTAATTATGTTTAAAAAAGCATGCTGCCAACTTATTGATACTCAATAATGATCAAAACGTCCAACAAAACAGGATATAATAAGCGGACGATTAAAGCGATATTCATGTGACAGCATCGAAAGAACAACGTCTTGACGTTTCATTCACATGAAAATTCTTGTACTTTTGTCGAACGAAGTTCGTGGCAATCACTTTGCAGTTCGCCGCGAACTGTTTATTTCATACAGTTTAACTTATTTAAACAATAAAAAAAACTGCTTTTTTTATTACATTTACATATTTTGAAATTCAATCTTTATCAATTCGTCTAGTTAAAGCCAAGAAATAAGCTGTATAAATGCTTTAAAACTCATTTGCAATTCCTCCGTTCGTTGGTCGCTCTCTCCTTAAAGGAGTGTTCACAACGAATGGACGAATTAGCGAATAAATTATATTCTAAGCATTTAATTTTTTAGTTTAAACTAAACCAATCGATAGAGATTGAATTTTTAAATATACATACATAGTTACTATAATAAACGAGGAGCACAATGGATCCAACGAGATCCGAGTGAGAAGGTGCGGCTTGCCGTACCATCACCTCACCTAACCTAACCTACTATAATAAAATAGGTAATTTTTATTGTTAAATAAGTAAAATTGCATTAAATAAACTGTTCAACGCAAACTGCAAACCGTGTGATACGTACTGTCAAAGTCTATTCGCGTTCCACATACCATCCACAATGCAACGAATGAATTATTCGCTCACAACTATCCAAATCTTACTGTTCAATGGTGATATATGGACATGACGTTCGCTGTTCGCAACTAATAAGAGGAATTTCATGTGAATGAAACGTCAAAATAGGCGAATAAGCGTTCACGTGCTTAGGTGTGTTTAAAAAATAATTCAAAGCGCTCATAACACGCTTAGTTCAGAGGATGTTCAGAGCGTGCTTCATGTTCTCGAGTTCTATTTGAAATGAAAACAGGAAATTAAACTTGTTTTTTTCTCCTTAAAGTAGTGATCTAAGTGAAAAAATATTATAGTATCCCAAACGACATGTCAGACGTCATTTTGTGTTGTGGTTTCAAACTGGTTGCGTGTCTGATTTGAGGCGACCCATGTGCGGTTTTCTTTAAAAATAACTGTAAATTAAATGTGTCTTTATGGTTGCATAGGCAACACTGTTTGAAATTCGGTTTGCAAATCAGTGGACCCGTATGCAGAGGGCCTTAACTAAACACAAGCTTCATAATAATATTTGGTGGTATCCATTGCTTTTTTTTATGACGTTGGAATAAAATCAAATAAATACATTTTAAAATGTTTGCCATAGAGCATTTGAAATGTCTAAGCAAAAAACGATAACAAGCGCTTTCTCTTTCTTTTTTTATATTAGTAGCCGTAGCCGTGAGCAAGAAAAAAAGAGAGTTGAAAAACATTGTCTATTTTTCCTTGTGCAAGTTGCAACAGAATACTGTCCTTTAAGCCATGGGGTCACTTAAAGCACATTTGACATTTATGTCAGTTTATATTTTTCTTTCCCTCCTTTATCCTATATTTCTCCATTTGCAGATTTAGGATGAAAGGTTATTTTCTATCATTGAAAGATGAAATATTTCTTCACAAACATTATTCAAATTGTTAAGTAAACGAGTAGAAAACTGCTATACTTAAGTTTAATTTCATTTCAAACTATTCACCTTGTTTGTTCCTTTAAAACAAAAAAATTCACTTAAATCAATTGAGCCGTTAATGGGAAGATCGCAGTTAAAAGTCTGTTCCACATATAAGGAAGAACTTTGAAACAATTTTTGGGAAACTTGCGAAAAGCTTGCTTGATGTAACATACAAATTATACGACACTCCAAAAAAAAAAATACACCATAGACCCAGTTTGATAAGTCAACAAATATTGTATGTGGAATATAAGTGTTTTGTTTTTCCGTTTGTTGTTTGGTGGCGCCAGCGTCGTACACACAGCAAAACTTCTATCCGCAGATAATATTTTCAAAAAAAAAAAACATTAAGATCTTAAAAAACGTAATATTTTTCAACAAACATTAAACCGCAATAATATTTAAGGATCTATGTTTTACGAATCCTTAATCCTTGTCACATATCGATTGCACAAAAAGGAAAAACTATTAAATTTCTCAACTGTAAACAAAGCTCAAAGATTTTGACACTATATATTTGCATATTACATACACAAAGCTTTGTAGATGTATTTGTGTTGTTAAGAAAAATTACTGTTAGACACGCCATTCGGGTGTTAGGTTCCACAGGTCTGGCTATTCAGATTAATTTCAGATTTTATGAATTTTTATTGAGTTATCGTTGATCGAATTTATTTGATTTTCACCCCAAGATTATATTTGATGAGGATTTCAGTTGTCAATTATTTTTTTTATTAGGTACGATTTATTGCAATCCCTTATCAGAGATTTTTATTGGAATTAGATTACCCAGACAAGCCGCAAGAAGGTCGTTAATATGAGATTGCGATAACTTATGGTCAAGGTTAAATATGTTTGAATAAAGGACGGGGTTTTTTTGTGTGTGGCAATGCTATGATTTATTTGTGTTTTTTGACTTTTTTTATTGTTTATTTTTTTTTTTTTAAGATGATAATTGAATCAACCACAAAGAATTAACTTAAATCCTCTTAGACAAACATTCCATAGGGTTGATAACAAAAAAGATTAACGTGTTGGCAGGCTGGAATCAGACAAGATGGCGAACGAAATGGAAACACAAAATTGCAAAATAGTTTCTATGAGACTCTGTCCCATGTGTGTTATAGGGATGATATAACATAAAAGTCAAAGTTTTCTTTTGAGTAAAATATAATAGAAATTTTGTATTCCAAAGTTTTCTTCCGATGTTATTATAACTTTAATTTGCAGTGAATCTGACTGTGTTTATCTCCAAAATGATATAAGAAATCTTTCCGATTGGTGTACAATCAATTGAACTTGAATATTCACAAATGTCAGAGTTTCTCCTTCACTCGGCGTCAAGTTTCATGTATATATAACTATGATATTGACAATCGCCCTCTTGAAAAGATTTCAATAAAGAAAGATCTTGGAGTTATTTTTGACTTTAAAGTCAACTTCTGCAACCACATCGATTATATAGTAAATAAAACAAATTCGATGCTAGGATTTGTCTACAGAAACTCTCATGACTTAAAAGATCCTTACACATTGAAGTCTCTCTACATTGCATATGTTAGATCTATTCTTGAATATTGCTGCGTCGTCGTGTGGAACCCATTCTATAATATTCATAGTCTTAGAATTGAAAGAATTCAGAAAAAATTCATAAGAATCGTTATCCATAAAATGAGATGGAACATTGAAATGCCTTCCTACAATGTAAGACGCCAGCTTATTGGTATTCAAACGTTAGACGATCGCCGCAAGATGTTTGATATTACCTTTGTTGATGACATTTTATCATATCATATAGATTGTCCTTATCTTTTAGCATTAATTGATCTTTATGCTCCTCACAGAGATCTTAGAACTCGAGCTTTTCTTCGAGAAAGTGGCCTTAGAGTCAACTATGCTTCAAACGAACCTATAACTCGCTGTGTCAGAGAAATCAATAATGTTTCAAATTAATTCGACTTCAATTTCCATTTGAGTAGAAACTCGTTGAAAAGTATGTTAAGTCTGTATTATTTAATTTAATGTTAAATGTATATAATCTTTATTTTTGTTATTTTTGTAAATATTCACTGATCTATCTGAGTATAATATTGTAACTCTAATTGATTAAATAAATAAATAAATACATTTAAAAATATATAAAAGTTGTCCATGGATAATAATTAATAAAGTTTTTGGAAATTTTTTCGATACATATTATGCTGAAGCAATGCAGTATATAGAGTTTGTATTAAGAAAAAAAAAATTTAAAAACTACTTATGCTGAAGAATTACCAATTACATGTCAAAATATAAAACACCCTGTTAGATCTAGTGATGATACTTTAAGACTGTCAGACTTTTGGTATTCATCTATTTGTGGATCTGCAAATCTTAGAAGAATCGGGCATATATGCCAGCGTTCAAGGACAGCTGGCGTTCAACACCGAAGTTGACATTACCATCATGTTCTGTCATCTGTCAAACGCACGAAAGTTCTAAATGGATTCATAGGTTAGTCTTTTTTTTTTTTTTTTTTTTTGACAGCAGAACACTTTTTTAATGGATAAATTCAATTAATTCAATATTTCGGATAGAAAAATATGTGAAGGAATATAAGCGAAGTTGGATGCGGGCCGCCGTAGGGTCATTGTTCCGAAGGGCATTCAATATAGTTATGACATGATATGCTAATCAAAGTAGAATCAGTTAAAGTACTTGTGGTGAGTTACCATGGTCGACAAAACTTGGATAGGACAAATTTTTTCACACAACAGACCAGCAAATATCAAAAATAATGAATTTTTCGTTTAACTCTGATAAAAAGAAAGCAAACATTCCAAGATTTCGATTTACGAGTATAACACTTATAGCCTCGTCATTATTTCATATATTTAAATAATATCATCCTTCCAAAAAATGGTTCCATAAATCTAAATAACGTTAATATTTGAATTGCCATATTGTATTCCATAAATGAGTTGTTTAAAATATTAAAGCATTCAAAATTAAAGAAAGAAATACTAATATTTAACATGATGTCTTAATTCAAAGCCATCAAAACTAATCAACAATCAACAAATTATGAGTTCAAAAATCAACTCATATATCCACCAAACCAAGTTGCCGATGTGTATGCTAATGTGGTGAAAGCTTTTAAGACTCACATTGATTAATTTGCATAAGTAATGAAATCAGACATAAATGTAACTGTAATAAGGCATATTCATCATGAAGTAGAATGATTACGAAGCTTAAAGCAATTACCAAGGAACCTACTTTATAATTATTTTTTTTCATTAAATTGCAATTAAAACCTTCTTGAGTTTTCTTATTTCAGAAGTGTTCGAGCAATGTTACCACGTGGCTACTGAGTTTTGAAAGTAATATAAGTGTTTAGTTTATTTAGACAATAAAATAAAAATTTATTTTTTTCCAAAATGGATTCAGTCGTCCATGAAGAAGTCGACATTAAGAAAAATGGTTACACGGAAGAAACAATAAGGTAAGACGTAAGACACTATGAACATCCCTTATGCATGCACAAATGTTTGATTTAAATTTGAACAGTGGTAAGAACGGACAAGTATTCGTACGGATAGACATAGATAAGACAATACACAATATTATGCCGTCTCTTCTGTCATTTATTGTTCATCTTAGCACATGATACAACTATAAAGAAGATAGCGCTTTCCAATTCTCATTTTTGTTTTATTCTGCGCATCTACGTCACGGACACGCATGAAGTTTTCGCCTTCCCGTTTTAATTTTTGTATCGTTCTACGATCTATATGTTCTACATGTTCGTTGTTGTGAACGTCACGGACACGCAACGGAGTTTGACGTTTTTCTCTGTATCATAAGCAGCGCCATATCTTTACTAGTTGTATAATAAAATCTTAGCACTTAAATTTACTGCCTAGTAAGAAAACTCTACTAATATGCACATTGTTCCACTAGGTGGCTAGTTCAAGGAAAGTAGGCAATTGTTTAAGATAGAAATAGAGGTTTTTATAAACACTCACGCACAGTGAGGACTCAGGAAGACAAAAAAATTTTATAGTTTATTTAGTTTTATGTAATGTTTCATTTAAGTTGCAAGATTTTTTGTTAATTTTGAAAGTACATACAACTTAATAAAATACACAGCGGATACATTTTTGATGAAAATTTTATTTCATTATAAAGTTTGGATTTCGCCATTAAGAATAAAAAACTTTATTATTTAAATGGCCGCCACTGGAAGATACGCAGCATGCGATTCTTTGCGGTAATTTTAACTACTTTTTCACACATTTCGGGCGGTATTTCGGCCATTTTTTGAGTAATGTTGGTTTTTGATGCGTCTAAAGTTAGATAATAATGCACGTTAACAAGGTCTTTTGCGTAGAACCATAGAAACAAAAAAGTAAACGGTGTCAAATCGCATGATCTTGGTGTCTAATTGACGTCTCCAAAACGTGAAATTACGCGACCAGGAAACTACTCACTCAAATAAAGTTATAATTGGTCGTGTTGTGTGGCTTATTGCCCCGTCTTGTTGGAATCACATATCGTCCAAGTCATAATCTTCAATTAACGGCCACAAAAATCGGCTATCATTCCACTCTTCAAATCGACTGCCCATCGGCATCTTTGAAGTTATACGGAACACCAATGACACCTATCGACCATATAGAGCACACCAAACAGTCACTTTGTCTGGATGCAATGGCACCTCTTCGATCACTTGTGGGTCTTCTGAGCCCCATGTGTGGCAAATGTTGTTTGTTTACATGTCCACCAAGTGCGTAGCCGGTCGATTATGACGACCATAATCATCTTGTAATGAACGAAGTGTGGCTACGTTTGAATCACCAGTTTTTTATAGTAAAGTTTCAATAAAAGCGATCCATTAGAGTAAATGGTAAACTTTCAACTAACATTCTGACACTTCAGATGACAGCTGAGTTTGACAGGTGCAAAATGCCAGCGCAATCAACTTGAAACCACGACATTAATGACCCTGTACTTTTATCTAAAATTTGAGCACATATCAGATTTTAAAAATGTTTTGCAAAGTATAAAATTTGGCTCTAGGGCTTTGTGTTTTTAAAAATAGACACATCAAATCCATGATAGAACATCTCGCAATATGTTATTGAATTTGTTTCGAAAACTTTAGGAACATTGTTAACCCATTTAAATATTTAAAAAAAAAGTATTCAAATATTTTACACGCTATAAATACCTTTTTCATGTCCAAACTGTCAACATAACATTGAGACCCTATCTGTCTATCTTTTTGATACCCTTCAACTTAAAAAAAAAAATTTGTCCGTCAGAACTATCAGAAACGAAGAAAAAAAATAATTCCACATACGCCCCAATGCACCAATACAATGTCTACTCTTTTCAAACTATAGTTACATACATACATGTATTTTTTTTGACTCATAAAAACTTTTATAAATTGGCAACAAAATACATTTTTTTTTTCGATAACTTAATAATAACTAAATGTAAACAATATCTAAGAATGAGCATTATCTCCCATGCACTCGTACCATCAGTTTGTCATCGTCAAACAAAATCTTACGGAAGAAGAAGAAAGCATATCCATCCCACTCCGCCTTTATACTGCAACATAAAAATGGAAATAAGAAGAAAATTAGGAACGATAGAACTTTTATTCCGGTTTCTGTCCTACATTTTGTCGTTTTTGGTTTAGATAGAGTTTAAGGATCCCTCTGGCACCATGCCTCTTCTTAATAATACGCTGTGTCATAAATGGTCCAAAGGGAAAGACTTCCTTTTTAAAAAATCTTTTTCATACTGTTTTGTTGTTGTTGTTGCTGTTGTGTATGTGTGATTTTGCTGTTCTGAGAATCACCCAAGAATTCTTATGAATTTTTTTTTATTGTTAGGTCCTTTAAGGATAAGAGATGACAGCAAAAGAGCATAACAAAATGAATGTAAAACAGCAAAAAAGGCAATTCAAATAATACCGTCTGTGAAATTAGGCGCCCATGGAAGAGCGAGCCCCATCAAATACAGTTTGAATGTTTTTTTTTTTTTTTGTTTTCTTTGAAAGGATTTATTTTGGGAGGAGTACGATACAAATGGCAGAGTATAATATTAATATTTATATGCATTTACCACACAGACGGCGCGCGGCGTGACAGACCTACAAAAATATACTTAATGCAAACACTTTAATGAAGGATTCGTGGAAAAAGTCAAACTTCCTTGTTTAAATTTTTTTTTGGCGGTTATTAAAATGTCATCACAAAATTGACACTTATTGGAATATAATAAGACACATATACACCGAGCACACACAAATACATTTATACATATATTTTTAGAGAACAACACGAGTTAAATGAACGACAATTAATATGAAAAATTTACGAAGATATGAACAAAACTTTATTTTAATGGAGGAAGGTAGCTTCCTTTTTTTTAAATTTATTTTAAGAACGACGCGACGCTTTGAAAAAAATCCTTTTTAAAAATTGACAAGCAACATATATCAAGCAGCAGGACTGCTTTAAGAAAAATCATTCGAAGCAACAGGCGGGTAAAGTGATTTTTTTTTTTTAGTGAAAACGGAAATTGAAAAGGATAATTGAAAAGAGTGAAAGATGAACAAAAATTATAGTTTGCTTTCAGAGTCTCGCGACACGTTATCCTTTTTCGTGTATTTTCCTGTTTAACGTCCGCAAGACAACTACTCCTAAAAGCATTGAAGTAAAAGCTGATATAGGTCCTTTCTAACAGAAATAAAAACGAGAAGAATGGATGGAGAGAGAGCAAGGATAAAATTTCAGTGTACTTTAGACTTTTTAGTAGACCATAGTGAAAGGAAACAGTTTTCTCTCTTCAAGTCTGTTGACAGTTCTCAAATCTCCACACAACAATAATTTTGAGTTGAGGGCGGATAAAATTTGAACTATATTCCTTTCCTATCCGTATATTCTGATAAGACACACACACGCAAAAATTGGATTCAAAATTGGCGCCCGCCGTCTGATAAAGTTGACTATAGCGAAAGGTATATTTTGAATAAAAAAAAAACACAAGAACACGCCCACCAATGAGGTGGAAAGTGGAATAGATATCAAGAGAGTACATCGAGTGTTTCCTCTCTTTTTTCTGTTATCATTTTTTAGTTTGTATAGCATCATTCATGCCGTGAGAAAGAAGAGAGAAAAACCATGGATCAGCTGTTTTTGATAAGAAAGTTTGTTCTCACAACGTGGTGAAAAGCTTTTATCTCGTTTGAATTGGAAGCTTTCACCAAAATAAAAGGGGAAATTATTGTTGTTCTTGTCATAGGTAAGGTAAGATTTGTTGAATATAAAGATGCATGACCTATTGTGAAAATAGAGTAAGGGGTGTATTCAGGCCAAGATCCAGGGAAGCACAAGAAAAAGGATATTTAAAGAAAACTTTTGAGAAATGTTCCCATTTATTTTAATGAATTCGACAAAGAGGGTTTTAATGAATTGCTCAATCATTTAATAAGATTATGGTGAGTAATTATTTTGATAGTGACTTACTTGTTATGGAACTAATAAAATTCTTCTGGAACAGAAAATTAAAGTTTTAGTTTATGACATTGAGTTGAAAGAGTTGTAAATTGTTTTTCTGGTGTGAAACACATACAAGTTGTGGATAGTTTTTCTCAGGTCAAATAGAGCTTTGATATAAATTGGTAGTCAGTGTGTTTAATTTTTTTCAATATTGGAGCTTGGGAAGCATCGGCATAGTTTGTATAATGTTTCAAAGGTAAGAATTTAAAGGATTTGTCATTCAATACCAGGGATTGAATGCGAAAGTATAGCATATATTATATACAAAACGAGTGGACAATACTTTCAAACAATTTCTAGAATCAAAATGCTTGAAGTGAATGAGTAGATGGGGGTAGAGAATTTTGAGGTGAAAAGTGATTTTTAATATCTATGTGCAACAGTTTTAATTAAGATAAAGCTGGCAAAGAAGTCTTAGAAATGCAAAAATCAAAGCGATAGAAGTTAGGCTCCAAGCCCTGAAAGTTCGAAATGCTATAAATACAAGATTCAAAAAAATATTAAATTCTGGAAAAATGTTAAATTTGAAACATTTCCAGACATTAAATCAACTTTTTTTTCTGTATTATACTTGTTAGACTTTAACTTCGGTCTCTTTGTATTAATATTTGTTTGATTTATTATTTTTTATTTTGTTTGCACCGGTCTACTTAAATTGGAACTAACAGAATGAAAAATCCTCTGTATACGAGATTACATCGATGAGAGGTCATATTTGAATACAGGTAGCTTTCCCAAATGAAGTTGACATTACCGCTGTGTGCTGTCATCTGTCAAAAGTGACATCATGCTAGATTTAAGTTTAATGTGAGCTGTTCTTATTTTACAAGCAGTTAATCTACTAATGTTTCGTTGTTTTGATGCAGTAAAGCAGCGTCCACACACAGACAAGACAATGGGACAATATTTATTTGTTTTGTCCGAGCTTCTTGAACGGGGTTTGACAAGACAATGCCAGTCAGTCGATATTGTCCTCAGATGTAGCTCGGCTAATCCCGCTTGAAAAAAGTAATATGTAATGACATTTCAGTGTTTTATGTCAACCGCATGAAAACAAATTTACCTACATACGTCATATTTTGATGAGGAACTTCAGGACACCTTGCGAAGTTGACGCGTGCCCATGTTCTGGTTCTGTAACTCAGGCGATAATTTTTCAATTCATTAAAAAATAAACTGTTGTGACTCAGGGTTCGACGGGGGACTTACTTTGGGAAAGCAGAAGAGCGGCGGCACGCTTTTCGTTGCACGGCTATGCTTGACGGAATAGGGGGTAGTTCTTTCCGCTTCCACTTATCCTTCCTGCTCGACAATCAGAAAAGATAAATGTCAATTCAAAACAATTATTCCGCGTTCTTTACACTGTATATCCCTTGGGCAGAAAGTTTTCTCAGTTTCTGTTGTTAAGTCTGTTAAAACTGCCGGTGTTTTTGGGTCGGACACATTTCTGTCATGACAGATCGTTTGCAAACATATCGTTGAATAGTTAACAATTTCATTGAGACTTAAAAAGCTATAGAAAACTTCGAAATGCAAGATATAAAGGTTTTGAATGCAACCTGTTCTTTTGCAATCTTTCTAATTGACTCAATCAAATTTGACAAACGATATTTTAAAATGTTTCAATTTCTGTCCACACAGAAGACAAGACATAAGACCAGATAAGTTCTTTTGTGACAGATTTCCTGTCTGCAGTGAGGTGGTCGCAATTGGACAGTTAATCAGACAGATCAGAATGTACGAAATTTTTCTACACAAATGGCAAAATAGAGTTGACATTTACCGCCATTTGCAAAACTAATAGCGATAGGGTCACAACTTGTGCGCCACCTTGTATGTAGAAAGTAGAAACTTATTTTTATAAATTTGGGCATACATTTAAAATTTTTGACATCACTTCGTAGCCTCGGCCATAAATGGCTTATTGTGAATTGTTTTTTATAAATAAATTTAAGCAAGTTTAAGACAGATTTTCCAAAATTTAAAATACATTTCATCTTCACTTACCGATCAAATATTCTCGCCTCCTTAAGGACATTCCCCAAATTGATGTATGCATCCAAAAAATTGGGATCCAAGGTGACTGCTTTTTCAAAATGATGTATAGCCAGCCAGATTTCTCCTTGTGCATTAAAGACACAACCAAGATTACTCCATGCTACAGCAAATCCAGGACATGTTTCAATTGCTTTCAAATAGCATGCCTACATTTTGTTTTATTTATTTTAAATGAACATTTCAAATTTGATTTGTTCAAAAAAATAGATTTTTTTTTTTTGTCAATGAAAATAAAATATAAAAAATTTAGATTAGAAATTATGTTCTATGTAAGTAAATTTTACTTATTAGAAAAAAATTAAATTTTATATTTGAATTGAAAAAAAAAAAAAAAATAACAGAATTCATATTTTTTGTGCGGAGATTTTTGATGGAAAAAATTGCAGAATTATTTTGTCTGCAAAGCAAGAATTATTATATTGAAGCCAAATTGTGTGTGGAAGGAAGTGTTGCAATTTTTCCATCGTAAGCTTCTCCTTTTTTATAGAATCCTTTATTTTTATTGTTTGGAGTATAAAATTATATTATAATATTGAGTGCAGTTGTTTTCAAAATCATGGCAAAGTTTTTTTTTTTTTTTGATTTTGCTATGTTCGAAGCAAATTTTGAGTTTTTGCTTAAGAGTGAAATTCACGTAGATAATATTATATACGAATATTGCGCAGAACCTAATATTTTTTACGCAAACCAGCTACGCATAGTAATTATTTGTATGCTCATACAAATTAATTATAAAACTTAAATTTACGCTTACGCTTGCAAACTACGCCAATACCACGGTTTTGCTACGCTTTACGCTGCATTCACATCTTATTTAGAGTTTGAATTAATTGATAAATTTATTTTTTATTAAACTTTAAAGTTGTTTCAACTTAGTCATTGAAAGTCGTTAAGGTTTTAGACGAGTCACTACAAAAGGACAATTTTATTTAAAATTTGTACAAAAGCTGTTTTTTTTTAATTTGAAGGGATTTAGTCAAGTAAACTCAGCAGAGATAATCTCTGTTGGAAAACGAGCTTATTGAACGAAAACGATAAATTGCTAAAGGTAAGTCCTTGTCCTCTTGCATTGCATTTATAAACTATAGTATTCCCACTTGAGGTGCGCCATCTATCGACGAAAAACTAAGCTCTAGAATAACATGGGAAGCAACAACAACAGTTTACAATATTTTAATTGTTGTTGTTGCTTTCCATGGTATTCTAGAGCTTAGTTTTTAGTCGATAGATGGCGTACCTCAAGTGGTAGTACTATAGTTTATAAATACAATGACTCTTGATAGTAAAATGAAAACTTATATTTGTTTCAATGCAACAATTTATTTTGTTTCTTGAAATTAAAAACCCTATCTTGTTTTCACCGTGGCAAGTTACACGATTGAATAGCCAGCCCATTGGTGCGTTCTTTTTCTAACCATAGTCAACATTTGTTGTTATGTCACAAAAAAAAATAAAGTGCACGACTGGGTCGTACGATTTTGCTCTTATGTGATAAAATGGTCATGGGGCTTGAGATTTTGGGAAAAAAGCTTTGAAAAAATCATATGAAATTTTATAAATCATTTAAAAATTAATACCTAAAACGTTTTTTGGAAAAAATGAAGTAAGCCATCAGGTTTCTTTTACTTTTTAGAATTTTAACGAAATTTTTTTTCAAAATCGTTCGACCAGTTTTTTCAAAAACTTTTCGAAAATATATTCCAATTTTTTTTGAGTATGCGAATTTTGGGCTATTATTTTCAAAAACTCTCCAAAACAAAAACAAAACTATATTTCTTTTCATATTATAGCTATTCTTTTCAAAAACTCTTCAAATTTAAAACTGAAACATTTCGTTTTTAATATTATAATTTGCGACAATTTTAGGCTATCAATTTCAACAACTCTCCAAAATTAAAACTGACTTCAATTCCAAATACTTTATTTACTTATTTAAATCAAATACAAATAAAAAACTGCTCATTAAATTTCTTGTTTCATTTAACTGTCACTTAAAATGAAGGCTGTTTTCTCAACTGGAACTTTTATAATAATGAAGAAATGTGTAATCAGGTAATCAAAACTATAAGGTGTAATGGGAGAAATTTCGTTTTAGATATATTTTAATTGGAAATATCAGCAAAATCCACCCGCACATTAGACTTTGTTTCACTTACTGAAAGTGAACTAAACTTAAAGCGCAATAAGGCCATTTTGGCTTTATTTCACTTCGTCAAAGTGAAATGAGGCCATATGTTGGAATATGGCCCTCTTTCACAATTACAAAGTGAAATAAGGCCAAATTTTGAAATATGGCCTTATTTCGTACGGCCTTATTTCACGGCACCGTTTGATTGTTAGAATTTTTTTTTACGAATGCATAACTTGCCTTATATTTCCTAAAATCGCAAGTAAAAAATTTGAAGTCTTTGTTTGGATATGTTGGGTTTTTTACAAAACCTTTTAGGAGTTTGTTTAACTGTCAAACGACCACTTTTAACATTTTTTTATAAATTGAGGAACTAATTAAATTATTCCCCCTCATCGCTCGAAATTGTCGAAAAATCCATTGTATTCTTTGTTGTTTATCACTCAAAGAAAATAAAGACGTTACAATAAACTTTGAATTGTTTAAAACAAAACGTTCAATTTGACAGATCAACAATCTCAACTCATATCATGGAAGTGAGTTGGAAGTAATAACAAATCGTAACTATTTGACACTTCAACGTGAGTTTAGGAACGCTGTTATGACGTCATATAGTTACAAATCTTAACTCATTTGGATTAAAGTAACTCCTTTTTGTTGACTATTGTTAGAAAAAGAACGCACCAAATCCGTATGCTTATTATCAAAATGAGTGTTCGTTAGTGCAAACGTTGCGACTAGTTTACGTTAGACGTGTAGGGCGTCCAAAATCGACTCTTTAGCTTTTGGTGGCCAATTTTGAGCTGACGGACAGATCGGTAATCAATTAGCCAACGTTTGTTCGTCAAATTAACGCAGGATCGGCCGAAAATATCGCCGCTCTCCATGAAAGTGTACAGAATAGAGTTTTTAAGCAAACGGCAAGATACTTCTTTCTCGCTCGCTCCGAGACGTTAAACGAAATCTTTTGTAGGAACAAAATTTATTATTTGTTTTGAATGAACCTTTCAACTTTCGAAAATTACATTAAAAATTACTCCACAAGATGTGAACGCTTAATAATTATATTTTAATAACAATGTAAATTACAAGCGTTCATCAAATGATTAATGAAAATGAAAGTTTTTATCGCTTTTGTATTGTAAAATATGCTCTAGATCATTTGATTAACGCCTGCAATTACGCCATAAACAACGCCGCGCCGATTAATAAATATACTTATGACAAAAGGATGCACGCAAACGTAGAGAAAGTTCTATTCTGAGCAACGTTGACATAAATCAGAGAGCAAAAGAAAGGGAGGAGCTTGGAAAATTAACTTGAAATGTGTCTTCATCTGAAAAAATTGAGAACCTTAAAAAATAAAAATTCTCTGATTTTGTTAGAGAAACTTTTTTTTTATCAATATTTTTTTTGTATGATATTATGATTTCAAAGTGGAGTTTCTGTTATGGGAAGAGGGATGTTTTTTTTTTCTTTTTTGGATTTTGGATTAGGATGACTTGGGAATTGGATTTCTTGTAACTTTGTTGTAGTTTCTTTTTTTTTTTTTAATAATTTTGTCTGTTTGTATCTTGTCGTCATCATGAAGAACTGTACTTTACCTGTTTGTTGAGAATCAATCAGGCTATTGGTTTTTCAAACACTGTATATCACACTGTATTGAGAGAGCCAGGAAGTATGTGAAGGACCCATTTTTTCGTAGAAGAAGTTTATTTTCTATTCTATTTTTTTTTTTTTTTTTTTTTAATAGTGTTCCATGAAATTGTTCTTTTTTATCTCTTCCGGTTGAAAAATAAAAAAAAAAAAAACAAAGTCTAGAGTTCAAAAATGTTTTGTAATTCTTTTGGAATTTTTAAGAATCTTCTTTTTTTTTATTTTACACGAGGAAGAGAAAAAGTCTTACACAATGATTCCCTTTGGAATAATTTTTTTTTTTTTACGTCAGCTATTTGCTATTTGAACACTGAATTTGGTGTGTGAATTATTTTTTATATGACGGAATCGAGAGTTACACTGAAATCGATTAGGTGAGAAATAAAAAAAAATGTAAATTAGAAATGAACTTCTTGATATGACATTTAAAATTTTTTTGTTTTTGTTTTTTATTTTCTTCAAAAAGTATGGTTTATTGTTTTAACTTTCATTTTGCGTGTTTGTGTTTATTTTTTTTTAATAATAAATATAATAATAAAAACTTCATGCATTCAAAAGTCTACAGCAAAAGCGAAAATTTAATAAAAAAAAAAAAAACATAGAGAAACAATAACTTGGTAAATAAAATATTTTAAATGATTAATTTAAAATGTAGATCAATAATCAAATAATTTATTAGCAAGTTGTTCTTTTAGAAAAATAACCAACATAGTCAGTTTTGGAACCTTCGGTTACGTGGTCGTTGTGAAGCAAATGCCATGGCAAGCAAAGCGAAATATGAAACTACTATTTTCAGAATAAAAAAAAATGAATAAATTGTTGGCACATTAGCTCCAAGCGGGGCCGGGGCCTGTGACTTACACTCTCAACCATTCCTGTGTGTGCGTTGATATTCTACAGGAATGGAAGGGACCTACAATTTACCGCCGAATCCGAACGGCTAACAGAGAAGCACTTTCCATGACATTAATTACTCTTGGAGGATTTGTCACTTCCTCGCAAGAGGCAGTACCCCGGAAAAAAAAACTTAAGGTGGCAACGTCAGGGATCGAACTCTGAACCTTCGGCGTAGCAGTCCGACACACTAACCACTACGCCACGGGGTACTACATCACAGATGATTGGTTCGTTAAAATTTAAATACTTGAGTGCACCAAGAGTTTTAAGTCATGACTCCACAAAGTGGGACGGCAAAGAACTGTTCGCTAATCAACGCAGCATAACATTTTTAAATTTCAAACGATTATCTTTCGGAAAACCACGTAAAGATTGTATATTTGAAAATCAGGAAAAGGAATACATACTATAAATTTCAGATTAGCAAACTTGGATTATTTTGTTGGAGTCGAGAGTACAACTTGTCTATAGGTACCATTCCTTATCTATACGTACAAGATGATTCGTTTCTGACAAATTCAAAATTGTATTATTTTATTGCGTTTTTTAAGAACTACCGAATCGAAGGCAAAGAATAATTCGAATTGTTTCAACAGTTTTACACGCTCCTTTATGAAATGTAACGGGTGTTTTTTTTTTTAGAGGTATAGAACTTCAAGTTGGCAACTCTATTTTAACCGGCGCGGCGGCCATTTTGTCAGCTGTCAAGTTATTTATTTTTCGTTTGGTTTGAAATTTCAACATGAATAGACTGACGTTTGAATAACGCTTTAAAATTGTGCAAATAGGACTGGGGGTTGAACTATGACTCTTTTAAGGTTTTTGAACGCTTATCCAAGTCAGCAAATATGCAGGATCCTTGGAGCGTTGAGGCAGCGGCACCTCTTTGCCTTAAGGGAACCTGCCGGGCTTAGTTTTGGCGATATTTTGTAGCTGGCTTCTACCCAACCATTACTTCTTTGAAGTGGAGGTGGATCTGAGATAGAGGTTGGAACTTAAGAGAGCATAGACGTGTCTATCCTCCGCCTCCGCGTGCCACCCGGGAACAATATGAATGGCAGAGAAATTGTTGTAAATGAAACAGGAGTGAGTATTTGCAGCAGAGTTTCCTTTCCTTGCAATATTGATTTCTTACCAGTAACGTATGCAGGGTAAAACTTGTATGCGGCAGAGCGAGGAAGGTTTGGTGCACAAATTTGGCCATTTGCTTCTACCTTCTATCTTAAGGCTGCCAGGCCTTAAGTGTTGATGTGCTCATCTGGAAGTGACCTCACCTTCGTCACCTGGAAACTATCTATGAGGTAGGCCGCCTTGTGGGAGTATCGTGGTGGTTGTGGTTAACCGAATGCGGTAACATATGATATCCAAGGATTTTATTCTTGGGCACAAGAGGTGTTAGATAGAACTCGCCCTTCACCAAGGAATGTGGATATGCCTCACCATGTATCTACCTTAGGGATCTAATGGCTCTGGTCTAAGTCCAATTTGACTCTGTATGCGAGTAGGCTCGCTGTGGAATTTAAGGCTTAATTGTTAGGTATCCACGTAAAGCTTGCTTTCATACTGTAGATAGGACTCGAAACGAAATTGCTGCTGATCGCGATTTTTATAAGAAAATTTTGTTCAGCGATGAAGCTCAGTTTTGGTTGAATGGATACGTCGAAAAACAACACTGTCGTATTTGGAGTGATTGATATTACGTTGCATCCACAAAAACTGACCGTTTGGTGTGCTCTATGGGTTGGCAGAATAATTGGTCCGTACTTCTTTAAAAAAGATGCTGGCCAGAACGTTACAGTCAATGGTGACCGCTTATAGAGCCATGATAACTGATTTTTTGTTCACCAATTGAACAACTATGATGTGCAGGAGGAGCTGTGGTTTCAACAAAACGGCGCAACATGTCGCAAATCCAGTGCCGCAATTGATTTTTTAAAGGAAACGTTCGGTGAGCGCATAATTTCGCGTTTTGATCCTGTAAATTGGCCTCCAAGATCGTGCGATTTAACGCCGCTTGACTACGCCGATAAGCCTAAAATGATTGACCACTTGGAGGATAACTTTCATCGCGTTATTGCCGATATACGGCTACAAATGTCGGAAAAACTCATTGAAAATTGGATCTCCGGATTAGACTACGTCCGATCCAGCCGTGGCGGTCATATGACAGAAATCATGTTTAAATTATAATGCCAGAAGATCATCTTTTGAATAAAGTAAATTTCATATCAATTAAAAAAAAATCATCTTTGTCTTATTCCATTTCAAAGTTCTATACCTTTAAAAAAACACCCTTTGCATACAAGGTTATTCATTGTCAACAAATTCAAAATTGTAACATTTTAAATTAAAAGGATGCGTTTTGCTTCATCAGCTTTACACACTCCTTAATGAAATGTATGACATAGACAAAAGAATGATAAGTTCATTGGTCTTTGAATGTATTTCGAATATGACAATGAGGATCCAGAAACTATATCTGAGGTGATATACAGGAAAATGTTAGAATTTTCTTTACTTTCGTTAGACACATGGTTTCAGAAAGATGGAGCTACAGCTCATACCACCAAAGCTACAATAGCAATACTCCGAGCGATGTTTAAAGGTGGTCTCAGATTTTTGTTTTATGGATAATTTTAATTTAAAAACTTTTTGATTACATATCTACAAAATTAAATTTTTAACAATGCACTGAAGTTCCCATTTACGTCTTTGAATTCATTTAAATTAGCATGAATGATGTTTTTTAGGAGATTTATTTAACAATACCAAAAATATTGCATATTATTTAGTGAATAAACAAAGAAAAATTAACTGACTTTTTGAATAGCCTCTATAGGCTTGAAACAATTTTTGATATTCTTAAATAAACTCCGCCATTCGAGAGAGAGAGGTAACTTGTACAAAAAATAAATCGCATAACCTAGCGTCAGAGGCCATGTTCATTTACGCTTTGAAAACTTGCTTTTTTTAACAATCTTGAAACATATCGATGGAAAAAAAAAATTATCTATGTAAACTACGCAAATTTACGCCAAGGGTAGACAGCACACAACAGACAAAAATTCATATATCGCAAGGGTCTTTTGATGATTGCAGTTTGCATATTTTTCAACTGCATCATCCATTCATTCCTATTCCAGTTCCATCTTTTCGAGATATCTACAAATCCTGATTAATAAAAAATGGTGAATTTTTTAAAGGCCATTTCGAAAACAAAATCTGATCGATAAAAATAGAAACCATGAAAAATGTTATGAAAATTATAGTACGAGTATATGAAATCAAATTGAAAAGTGTTTCAATTTTGTTGAGAAGAGGAGAATCTAACTGAAAAAGGAAATAAGTATATATTTTGTTGTTCAATTCATGAGCTTGTTCTCTTAAAAAAAAAAAATGTCTTTTAATAAGAGAACAAAGCATGATTTTTTTTATATAAATAAGAATTTGATATAAATAATATAAAACAATAAAAATTATTTAAATGAATTCAAAGTAATTTGTTGGTAGATCGATCAATGATTTTTTTTTTTTTAATATGTAGGTAATTTTAAAAAACGCGATGAGAAATTAAATGCTTTAAGGATTCTTGATTTCTCTATGCTTTTTCATTAAATAAATAAACATTGATTAATAAAAATACGCATAAGCTTTACAACATTCACTCTGAAAAATTAAATAAATATTTTGCGCGGATATGTGTGTATCAATAAAATATATTTTTTTGTTATCACAGTTAATGGGATATGTAAGTAAATATTATTGTTTTCGAATCGAATTGAATCATACCTTTGCCTCTTCTAGTCTACCAAGGGCTTTGAGTAAATTTCCTAAATCACTGCGTACACAATACAAATCCTGAAAGAAAAATGAGAAGATAGTTAAATTTTTGTTTTATTTTTTAAATGTCTGTTCATAATAAGTGCAACGATCAGATCATTATTATTTTTTTTTCAATACTTCTGGTTTAAGATTAGAAATTTTGAGTTTTAAAATGAACTTGCGATTTTCATAAGAAGCTTATAGATTTATAGTTTAGTTTTGGAACTGATGTCTTGTCAATGCTGATGACAACTTTTTAAAGCTCGAAATTTTACTAGTTAAAATGAGTTTAATTGCACTAGGAAAATGAATGTGTTCAAATGTTTTAACTTCGAAAAACCAATTAAGTAGCACATTTAATCACATGTGTCATGACTCATGAGTAAAAAGAGAACCCAATGTTTTGAAAATATAAGGAATGCCAGGTCCAGTCTTCGAACTGGCTCAAAATATACTAATAGGCTTGTCCATTGGTTTCATTTCGAGAAGCCTTTTTTTAGAGAACAAAGAACCAAGCAAAACTTTTTTTTTTTTTGACTTTCGAGTCTGTGAAACATCTGCAACACAAAGTATATTCTTTGGCTGCGAAGATTTCTTAAGTGCCAGACACTTTATTTTTCTAAAATTGAATCTATGATGGAAGATCTCAAGTCCAATAAAATAACTCTTATAATCAATAGCAGAATAAAGCGAGGAGGTTAGGTTAGGTTAAGGTGGCTGTCAGTCAACGACTGACACACTTAGACCAGATACTAGGTCCATTGTGATACCACACATAAAGTAAGGCATTACCTCACTATTTATTAGTATCGTTGAAGAAGAATTCTCCCAAATGTAATTTTCGTCTTTGTGAGAGAGCAGGGCATGAGCAAAGAGGATGAGGTATGGTCTCTTCTTCTTCTTCGTACATGCAACTTCTGCAGAAGTCGTTCGAGAAGACACCGAGTCTGATGGCATGTCTGGCTATAAGACAGTGTCCAGTTATGACACCGATTAAGGAGCTAAGGTGAGATCTACCAAGAGACAACAAACATTTGGAACGTTTTGGATCTAGTTTTGGCCAGATCTGTTTTGTCGCCTGACAGGTGGTCAAGTTTGACCACCTTAGATTTGTTTCGTTCATGGCATCGTGTTTTAGCATGACTTTACATGTAGCGATAGGTATTCCAATATTTCTCCTGTTGGGTGAAAGTGGTGCAGTAGTTCCATTTATGGCGAGTTCATCGGCCTTGCAGTTTCCTGGAATATCTCTATGTCCCGGCATCCAAAAAAGGTGAATGTTAAACTGTTCTGCCATCTACACGAGAGATGAGCGACAGTTGCGGACTGTTGCTGAGTTCGTGGAAACCGCCTCGAATGATTTAAGGGCTGCTTGGCTGTCTGAGAAGATGCGGATATTCGACGTGGATATCACGTTTTCCTTGAGCCAGGATAGAACCTCTTTTATCGCCAGAAGTTCCGCTTAGAACACGCTACAATAGTAAGGGAGTCGGAAAGAGAGACTTAGATCTAGTCCTTCTGAGTACACACCGCCCCCAACTCCGTCTTCGGTTTTTGAACCATCAGTGTAGAAATTAATCGAATCATCTCTAAAATGTCCTTCGTCCCAATCAGAAAGTGATGGAATGGAGACTTGGAAATTGTTTTCAAAAACCAGTTGGGGTATGGTGTAGTCGGAGTGACTTGGAATTGTTCTGAATGAATTCAGAATAATAGTGTATCCAATTGAGTTATTGTTCCATTGAGAGGTGGCTCTGAGACGTATTGCTGTACTCGCGGCCATTTGTTTACTAAAAATGTCGAGGGATGTAAGATTAAGAAGAATGTCTAAGGCAGCTGAAGGTGTTGTACGGCGAGCTCCAGTGACACAAAGACACGCTGATCTTTGGACTTTGCTTAGGTGGTCCCGGTAGGACACTTTATCCAAAGCAGTCCACCATACTGTTATCCCATAAGTGAGTATCGGTCTTATGACCGCTGTATATAGCCAGTGGGTAATATGGGGGGATAAACCCCATTTATTCCCTATTGCTTTTTTGCAAGAAAAGAGAGCCTATCTAGGTTGAGTAGGAATTTTGTAGTTTTGTTTGAATATACTGGTACAAATTGGTTAGAGCAGATTTGACCAGGAGTTGTTTGGCTAGCTGCATTAGATTAACTGAGTAGGATGTTCTTGGCAGTGTGTTTTTGAAGTAGTTTTTATTTACTCCGCAGAAGGGTTCAGCGCCAACAAATGGCAATGAGGCGTCCTCTATGGCTAGGGTGTCAGCCCTTTCATTACCATCGTACCCCTTATGTGCCTGGATCCAATGGAGAATCACAAAATTTTTCCTTGCAAGTTCAGTGAGTACAAAGACAGTCTCTTGGACTAGCTTGGATCTTATGACAGGTGAATATAGAGCTTTTAAGGCCCCTTATGTGCCTGGATCCAATGGAGAATCACAAAATTTTTCCTTGCAAGTTCAGTGAGTACAAAGACAGTCTCTTGGACTAGCTTGGATCTTATGACAGGTGAAGATAGAGCTTTTAAGGCAGCCTGGCTGTCTGAGAAGATGAATATTGTTTTATTTTTGGCGTTCGAATGACATATTATCCTCGCGTAATCGTTAATAGCGAAGACCTCTGCCTGGACGAATGAAGACCACGGCTGACTGAGAAGTTCGCGCAAGGTAATTCCCCAAAAATACCGGAACCAGTACCTGTTTCCATTTTTGAGCCATCCGTTTACCAAACCAGATCTTCACTAGAAGCGTGTGGTTCAAAGTTTTCACATATGAAAATGTGGATTGGAGGTAATCCCAAAATTATATTAAGTGCAAAAGTTTCTTTGTATTTTTTCTAGCTTTTTCCTATATTGCTGGCATTTCCTTTGTTTTTGACCACCACACCAACACTGCGTATGTTATTGCAGGTCTCACTACAAGAGTATAGATGTTATGCATCATTTTGGGTTTGAGTCCCCAGTTTGCAAATACCACGGCATGTCCAGAGAGATTTCGTTGCTCTGTTAGACATGCGTTCTAGCTGTGGGTTCCACGACAATTGTACACCAGTCTTGAACAATGTCCAAGGCTGATTGAAATCTGTTCGATATTGATCTTTCTGAGGATCCCTGTAGATCATCTGCGAATCCCACTGCATAAATGCCATGGGTCTCTAGTGATCTTAATAGGCTGTCTACAATGATGGACCAGATAAGCGGCGAGAGGACACCGGCTTGTGGACATCCCTTTTTTTTTTTATGATGCACTCGCACTCAAGGGAATATGAATACCCTTATAATGATGTGCGAGCAACGAGAGAAGGAATAGAAAGATAGGAAAGAAAGGTGGTACAGTGGTTTGAGATTTTAGGTGATAATTATCTCAAGGAAATTCCACAAGTGACATCCTGTTGAAATTGGGGGAATAAATAAAAACAGCTGCCCAGGCTGGGTTTGAACTCACAGCTCTCAGGTTAAGCAACCAAGCACTATACATCCACTGTTCCATTGTCACTCGTAATCTGGTTTGGTTGTTGTATCTTGCTAACAAAGCAATAAGAAAACTAGATCAGAAGGGGTAAAACTTCTTGCATCTGTAAAGGATGCATTTTGAAGCATTCTTGGTGTTTTCAAATATGTTATTCCAACCATTAAAAACTTATGTATTGAACGTTCCAAAAGATAGCTTCTAATTTAACGAATAAGATTCTTGCTTTCGCCAAAGCGATACAAGGATTCGTTCCACTGTTCGGTGAGATGTGTCACTATATTACCAGTTTATCAGCGTTTCCATGACCTTGGAAAGAAGGGATGTAAGTGCAATTGGTCGGTAGGAGGAGGGGGAGGAGGAGTCACCTTTTTTTGGGACGGGCTGGACAAATGCTGTTTTCCATCTACTAGGAAAGATTCCTGAACGATAGGAGCGATGAAAAAGATTACGCAGTGGTTTTGCCAGCGATGAAGAACACTTCTTCAGAAGAATAGGAGGTATACCATCCGGGCCAGCGGATTTGTGTATATCAAGATCTTGAAGTACTCTTGCTACTGTACGAGTGCGGAAAAATATCTGTCCCATAGAAGAATTAACGTTCTCAAGTACAGGAGGGGCATTGTTGCTTACAGGCAACGTAGAACTTGCAGCAAAATGAGCTGTAAAAATTTCGTTTTTGTGTAAACGGAGTTTCACGAGTTGTTTGTTAGCAGCGAAGGGAAAACGGTTCACCGACTCAAAGCACAAGCAGAACATCATCATCCCGAAAATCCTAAGCAGTTCATTCGTGGGATTTGTTTGAATAAGTTCTGATTGTATTTTTTTAGTGTGGTTAGAACTTGACACTACTTTCAAGAACCAACAACCAAGTATGGAGTCTATCAAAACATAGTTCAAAGGACATGCTGAATGAAGTCCCAACTTTGGTGTCGCCAATATAAAAACCAGTACCTGGACTAAAATTGATTTTCCTGTTCCGATGCACTTACCAGAAGCATTTTATATACTTACTGGGTTGTATTGTAACGCTGTTACATAAGCTTGAACCGCAGATTCCATATCTCGTGCGGCAACCAAAGCAGCAGCCAAATTTATATAACCATCAATGAAATCAGGCTTCAAACGAACTGCACGCCTGTAATTATCAAGAGCTTCTTGAAGTTGTCCACGTTCTTTATAGACGTTGCCGAGATTACTAGAAATATTATAAAATTTGAATAAAGTTTTTTGAGATCTCTCTTAATAAACATATACCTGTATGCCTCAGCTAATAGTGGATTCTGTTTGATAGCCAACGTTGAGAATTGAGCTGATTTATCTAATCGTCGGCATTGAAAATGTATTGATGAAAGTAGCAACAGAACTCCTGTATTGGTACTGTCTTGTCTCCAAAGTTGCATACAATGTTTCTCTGCGTTCTCATAATCAACTGCTTGATATTCTCTGTGGGCCAGTTCTAGTAGACCTGATAAAGATTTTGATTGAAACGATGTTGAGGATTTATTAGATTTTTGATGGAAAATGATTTCTAACATAACTTAGTTTCTATTTTAGTTTTTAATTGGCATTGTGTGGAGAAATTGTTTGTTTTCTTTTTTACGCTATTCATGATTTTTAGCTAAAAACTACAAAAAAAAAGCCTAACTTTTTTAGGTGTATCCGCTTGCTGTACAAAAATAAAATACAAAAACATACAATATGATATTATTTTAGGATCCCTGCCTTATATTTTTCTATGAAAAAAAAATTGTTGAGCGACTAAAAACATATTTTTAAATGACTTAAAAACCCAAAACTTATTTGTTTGTCATTGCTTTTCACAGCGATTAAGGAAAACAGCTGATTAATGCAAGCTTATAATATATAGCTGAAATAGTATGAAAAAAATGTTATCTGGAATCCGTTCAGACCTTCAGTTTGGAAAATAGTTCCCTGAGCGACGCAGATTCTAGAAAAATATCGAGTATATGTATGTGTCCCTACGTAAGAAAAAACGTTTAAAAACCGACTCGATTATAAAACTTAAATATAACGTAAGATACCTTGGAACTTATTTTTAAATTGGTAATCGGTCCATCCGTTAACAGGAAAAACAGAATGGTTCACAAATTACTGAAAACTTATGCTGTCTGTTTTTTGATCCCTCGATACCTTTAGCGAGTGTGCAAAGTTTTTCTGGGATCTTTAACTAATGACGAGCATCATTTTGGTGACATTAATCATTTTGGAGAAAGCTCATCTAAGAAAAAGCAAGCTCTATATGTCCAGCTTCCCGACAGATATGTTGTTGAAAATGATTCGTATGACAGCAGGAATACAAAACTGATCATGGATAATAAACACCATGACCTGTCCCGCTGAAAAATTAAACGCAACACCAGCTAACCAGTGGGCCTCAAACAATATCAAAGTGGGAAGCGTTTTGATGTCAGCTCGTGTCGGCGTCGCGTCGGGGCCAAAAGGCTAATTACAAAATTGAAACAGACAAAAAGAAAGTTTTCAATTACGCCAATAAGGTTGGAAATGGTACAGGTGATGTCGTGCTTGGTCGCTAACCTTAATTGATGGGTTCAAGCCCCAGCCTAAGCAGCCATTCTTCCATTTTCCCTTCAGTTTCGACTGGATCCTAGCCGTGGGGCTTTAGTGAGACAAATATAACCTAAATCTCAATCCACGTTCAATTACATCATGTTTTCTTTATTTTGTTTTACTAATACCAGCTTTATAATTTGAACATTGGTGGTACCAGTCGAGATCTCAAAATCGTTGTACCTTTTGTCGAAAAAATTGAATGCACATATAAGATGTGGGTCCGACATTGTTGAGCCAGTGTTTTGGGAATTTTTTTTTTTTTTACTATGTCCTGCCTTAAGGAGATATTCTAAAGTCCCCGCCGAAATTCAGTCGAAATCATAAATTATGCGTTCATACTCTGCAGCAATGGGAGGGAGGGATTTTTGAGTTCCTCGCATGAACCCCGGAAAACAAACTAAGGTGGAATCAGGGATTGCACGCAGGCCTTAGGCATAGCTGTCACTAACCCCAACTCTGCGAACCACTAGACCCTATCTAGTTAAAATCAGTCCGACGGAACAGAGAGGTTAGGTACATAAAAATGAATCCTGTTATCCCGAGAGAAGGATCTACCCTTATCCAAAAGAAGTCGAATGCTATTTCAACTACTAAAATGATCGCTTTACTGTATTCCATTCGAACTAAGCCCGTGCGTCGTTATGAGTTTTCAACTGAAATACAAAAATTTTTTTTAAATTCACAACATATTGAAATGATGAAGAGGAGAGCATGAATTTATCATGTTATACAATAATTATTGTACTTACGTGGTTGGAAGTACCGTTTTGACAAAACTGAAAGTAGTGCAAAACAAAATGATAACGTTTTAATTAATTTGTATAACAACAAAAATAGGTACTAATATTTAATGCAATTTTAATATTGAAAGTAAGTACATAAGTATATAAGTTTATTTGATTAAAAGTAAATTAAAAAATTAAAACTTACGAAGATATTTTCGGCGAATTTGTTTATTATCTTTTATCTGCAATGTCTTAAAAAAAAAAATCTTAAAATTCGGCGATCGCAAAACTGCAATGCATACTTTGTACACTGCTATTTTGTTAATCATTATTTGGTACGAGGTTTATTAATATTGTATATTTATTAGTGAAGAAGATTATTTGATGTTAATAATGAATGAACTTACCCAGACTTTTTTCTTTTTTTGTTTGCATATCTTTTTTATAATATTTTTTTTTTTTTGAATTGTTCTACAGAAAGTGTGTTTATTGTTTGATTATCATATTTTCGTTTAATCACATAATAAAAATTGAACGTCTGAAAACTTCTAATCAAAATTGAACACTACGTTTTTTTTTTTTTAATTCATAATGCATTATTCATGCATATTTATAACTCCAAATACATATAGATAAGGTATACTAGGCCAATTGTATTTCTCGGATGAATACAATACTTACTATATATCTATAGAATAACTCACCAATAACATGCACAAATTGATTAAAGCATATTCAATATTTTGCTGATAACAAAACTAAATAATAAATGTGTTAACGTTTTTTTTTTTTTTTACTACAAGTTTTATAAATCTTCATGTTGAAGAACAATAATGTAATCCGAAACCAAAACAACTTTATACCTGTAAGCGTTTTGGTTTTGATATTATTTCCTTTTTAATAAGTTACTGTGATTGTATTAATTTTCGTGCAGTCAAAAATACATTGAAAAAAAAAAACAGACAAAAATGTCTATGTTGCAAAATTCTAAAGGCATTTTTAAGGCATAAACAATATTTGTTTATAATTTCAATTTTAGGAGGTCTATGGAGAACTCTCGGTGCTCCGCCAAGGTTGGTAATAACACCACTGAATACTTTTATTTCGAGAAAGGCTTACAGGCGTGAATACCAGCAGTTCAAATGTTAATAGACACGTTAAAGGTGCCTTTACATGGAGCTGGAAGCCCTGATCTGCAAAAAAAGAGGATGCAAAATCAATAAATCATACTTGTATGATAGAGAAGGAAGGCAAAAATGCAGACGTCTTCATGGATGCAGATTATAGGAAAATTATAGATGCAGCTTGAAAATTATAGTGAAGACGAACATGTTCATCTTCATCGTCTGCACTATGATTGTTGTTGCGTTTTCGTCTGCATTGCAGTTGCATGTAAAGCCACTTTAAGAAGAAATTGATGATATTGACATCAGTAAAAGATGCGCTCTCTTTGGAGTACTCGCAAGTATTGAAGTGGAGGCTGGCTGTGAATGGAGATCAAACAAAGTATATGCTGTCCTCTGGTGCAGAACATCATCAGCGTAGGCTTAAGACAAAATGTAACGATTGATGGACAGATAACTAACTTTAGTGTAGTCAAGGAATTTGTTTATTTGGGTTCCACTATAAACTCTCAAAACAATATCAGTCGACGAATAACTCTCTTCTCAATCGCTGTTTCAAAGAGAAACTATTAAAAATCCGAATCATGCCATTCTTGCAGTATGAAGCTGATGCGTGCATTCTGACATAATCGAATTAAAAGGGGTGATTTTCGGTCAATGTTCGCATCCAACTATACAGCGACATTGACCTGGTCAAAGAGCAACAAATGTAGCAACTTAGATAGCTGAGGCATGTTCGCCGAGTATTCATTTCCAACTCTGAGAGCCAAAGCAGTAATACGATCTCAATCTTCGATGATTTTCTAGCATGCCCATTGGTTGTTCCAAAAACTAAACACAGCAAATAATTTTTTTCATTTTTCTCTTTGGTCTTATTCCAAACGAAAGCGGTTATTCTTCAAGATTCCAACCTAAATTCAAACAGTTGCATTTAACTTTAACTTCTTTCTACTTGTTTATCACAAAATTAAGCAATCTTCAATGCATCCATTTGGCGGTTTTAAGCAAAACGTTTCTTTTATCTCAGATACCCTACTTAAAGCAGTTTTAACTAATTTTTGGGCTTCTATTTTTCTATTCTGCACGAAACCAAAACTTGCAAATAATGTATTTGAAATATTAGGTTTGCTATGGAAACTATAGTCGACTCAAGCTAGGTGGAGGCTCAATCGTATTTTTGTATTAACTATTGGAAACCAAATAATGAAAGCTAGAGGCCGCCACAATCAAACTCCACCATGAGAGTACATTGTATATAAAATCTATAGTACTATGGAGATGGCTTTTGGCTGTGTCGCCATCCTAGTGCTTCAAAACCTCCTTTCTAATAGGTCTACACAATACAATCTGAAGATAACAGCGGCGCCTAGTACCACCCACTGACTGCAACAACAGTAAGAACTTCCTATTCATAAAAATAATATAGGTTATACACTCAGCGGCACGGAATCTTGACCCAGCTTTTTTTACCCGATGGTAAATGTTTTAAGTGTTTATTACACATGGCAGTGGGGGAGTACGATGCACTTCGGTTTGAGATGACCGTACCTACTAAACAATTTAAGGAACCGCTTCCCCACCGCCGCGCCGTCGAGGTCCGCCAGCAGCTTCAAGTCACAAGAGAAGTGAACGTAAGCGAGCGTACGATAAGAAGAAGCATGGAGGAAGCGAATTTAAAAGCTCTTAAGTCAACAGCTCCTCAGGCTTCGATTTGCTAAAAAAAAAAAAAAAAAAAACATGCAAATTTTACTCACCAGCGATGGGGCAAAGTTTTGTTCACGGATGAGAGCAGATCTGCTTTACTTGCACCAGATGGTCGACAACGTGTATGGAAAAGAAGAAGAGAGCGGTTTCTACCCTCACGGTTCACGAACACAGAAACTAAACCTATGAGGAAGTTATAGCAAAAATCAAGGGTGGCCAAGTTTCCGTGCTGGTGAGTTTGTACCTATAGCATGAGAGCAAAGATTATATGAACAATAAAAACCAATCATCATGGAAACATTTTGTTTGTTATTGTGTTCAATACAAAATAAAATCCCCAATGGAAGTTGTTTGCTTTTCGTGAACGGGTCATTTTGGTATTTCAAATAATGACGGAATTCTACTCGTCACTGAAATGACACACATTCTAAGCAAACGCAGTTCTTTAGAAGGCTTACCTACCTAAAATTAATTTATTTTGTTTATTACTTTTAAAACAAAAACAATTATAAACCGAATTACATTTGAATTAAGTCATGAAGTGGTGAAGTATAAAGTCATTTAAATTTATTAAGTGAATATTTGGTTGCTCATCTTATGAATGACTCTTTTTCCAAACAGGTAGAAAGACCTTGTTGCTTGAAGAATGTGCGTTTCGGTCTCATCAACAATAAGCCAAAGCCAACCGTTTTTTCATTAGTTTAAAAATATTTAAATATAAACATACAATCATAATTTAAAGAATTTTAAGATAAACACATTTCTGTATTTTTTTATAATCGTCAAGGTCATATAAAATCTTTTTTTTTTTATAGGTAGGTATTTTGATATAAATATTCATTTTTAACCTCATGATTTAAATCCTGAAGCATTATATTTGTTTAGCATTGTAAGCATTTCGTTTGAGGAAACTTTTCATCGTCATAAAGATGAGATAACCTCTATTGTTCAAAATAACCACACAATTTCAACAAAATACGCGATTAATGTAGGTACGTAATAGAAAGTTGAATAAATACATTTTAATAGGCATGTACCTAGGTACCTACATTATTAAAAAGTTGTTGTTTTCGTAATTTGTAATTTTTTGTTTTATTTTTTTTTAAATATAATAGAACCAGCACGTAAGAGATTACCATTTATCCCTACTCGCCGCGATAAAAATTTATTATTGTTTTTTCTCTATCTCTCTCTCTCTCTTGCTCTCCCTCTGTTCTGAAAACCACATGTTCTGTGTTGATTAAAAAAATATGTTACTCGATTTTCCCACTCATGCCTACGTGCGAATTTCAATTTTTATCATTCTATCGCTGTTCTGTTACAATATTAGAAAAGAAAAAAGAAAAAGGAGCAACCGCACTGATCATGCCTCATGTGTGGTGTGTAAAATGTGAACAATAAAATATGAGCAAGCTCCCAAACCCCAACGCCCCAGAGTCAGTTTAGTAAAAGTGTCATAGTCATCGTCTCTTTTAAGCAACACAAAAACACACACACAAAAAAAACAATGCATTGGATGTGGTGCGTTCTTTTTCTGACAATAGTCGACATTTGTTGTTATGTCAAATCAAATTCGTTGAAGTGTCATTGTTAAGATTTGTTGGGTTTTTTACAAAGCATTTAGGAACGATACATTTGTTAGAATTTGTTAGACTGTCAAACAACCACTTTCAATTTATTTAAAATTCTCAAAATGAATAAAGAAAACATGATACCTACCATTTTCTTTATTTAAAGATAATATTCTGTTGTCTTGCAAAATAAATTGTCCTTCTTCATTCGAAATTGGCGTGAAATCCATTTTATTGTTTCTTGTTGATCACTCACTTAAGATTCATTTTTAAACAAAGCATCCAATTTGACAGATCAACAAACGCAACTCATATCATGGAGGTGAATTGGAAATAGTAACGAATCGTAACTAATTGTCGAATTTAGGAACGCTGTTATGACGTCATATTCGTAACAAATCGTAACGAATTAGATTAAAGGAACACGTTTTTGTTGACATTCGTAACGAATGTCGACTATGGTTAGAAAAAGAACGCACCAATGGTGTGGTACTTTTTTCCTAAAAGGTGTTTCTGTCATGTGGGGCATTTTTGCCATGGCCGTAGCCAAACAATATGTCGAGGAGGGAATTTTAAGTCTTAGAATAATTTTATTTCCAAGTATAATTTATTATATAGTACTTTTATGATGGCGTTTGACTATGTTGCCCACAGGTGCCTCAAACTTCGTTTTTAATAGGTAATACCTATCTAATATGTAATAGACTTCTGAGATAGCAGTGCCACCTACCATGCAGTGTTTGCTACAGAATTTATTTCCTAAACTATAGTTTTTAAAGTAAAAACAGATCCGTTCCAAGAACCGTCATATGTGTCTGTGTGGCTCCAACAACCAACTATTATCTGTTTTGTTCTGTTCTATCACCAACGTCAAAGTGTTAAAATTTAAGTATTATGGCTCGGCCATGTAGAGCGAATGGACATCGACGCTACATCTCGTAAAGTCTTCAACGCCAAACCAGAGGAAGTCAGAAGCCAAGGAGACCCCATCTCCGATGGAGCGACCAGGTAGAAAGAGACCTCCGACAAATTCGAGTGCGAGATAAGAGACTGCAGTCTAGAGATCGGACCGGCGGCCAACAGTAGCTTTGTTCTTTGAAGTTACCCCATGTCCACCTAGGTTTTCTTGACAAATCGGACAGAGTATATCTCGTAATGAGTAGGGACACTCTTTTCACACTATCAACTTCAATCTAGCCTAAAAAAAAAGTGAAAACAGGCAAGTATTGATTTCTAGCCTGTCGTAAAATAGCTTATTAGAAAAAGAGAGTACACATCACTTTTTGTAGGTACACCCACACACACTTATCTTTTATATCATAGACTAAATAATAATAAAGAAAAAAGGAACCGATTTGAGATTTCCTCCACCTTTTTCCTTCCTTTTCCCTTGTTTCTTCTATGAAGCCTGTCTTTATTATTAGTTAGTTCTTGGTAACGTGCGGCATGTCTTTATTATTATACTCTGTTACACATAAATTGGCAGTACACGTCTTATGAGGAAGCTTTTATCAGTAGCGTGCCATATTTTTGCACCTCACTAAATTGAAGGAAACCCCCATACAAATTGTTCACCCACCACTGAATTTCCAATTGCATCTGACGTGAATCCTACGTCTTATTCAGAGCACATCTAAATGTGCAGTGCACTGATTGTCTGTGGCTGCTGCTATTTAAAATTCAACCCCTTTTTAATTGATGTGCATTCAGAGTTACCAGTGTTCGTTTAGTAACTCGTTCAACTTTCTTTCCTTGGGTTTCTGCTGATGAGCTTTTGGTTTTAGAGCTTAAACATTTTTTTAAGATTGTTGCTTATTTGCAATGCTTCGTACGGAAACCCGCAAGAGCTTTTATATGAAACGCATTTACGGAAAACAAAATAGTGCGAATGAGAGACAAACATCCCTATCTTCCCTGTACCGCCGATTTATGTGTAACAGAGTATAGTTAGTCTATGATAACATACATAAATGTGATTTTTAAAATAATGTTTTTCTTAAAGCGGGCCCAACTTATTTTAAGTGTAGTAGTATTTCTCTGAGCAATCATATTGACTAAAGTTACCAGGTTTTGCTTTCATTAACATAGGTATATTTCTATTGTCACCACTTTTTGTGTTAAATTTTCTAGAAAGCTGATCACACTAGTGAAAAGTACCTAACTAAGGCGACGGTTTTGTGTATACATTTTTTTTGTACGTGTTTTTAATGACGTGCCCAAGTTGAATCTATCTATTTTTCACTATAACACTTCTTATTGGCGTCTATTTCTTGTGTAAATTGTAAACAAATAATAAACACGTGGATAGTGTCCCTACTCATTAGTAGATATACTTTGAACACGGATCTCAAAAAATACTACTTAGGTAATTAATTCAAATTGAATTTATTTGAATTTCTTTCAAATTTGGAGTTTCATTCAAATTTGGAAGATTTGTTCTTAAAGCCGAGAGTTGCTTTTTTCAATAAAACTTTTGGCTTTTTGTCATTTGGCTTTTGTTTTTTGATAATTATGGATAATTAAAGAACATATTAAGTTCTTCGTTCGATATTTGTTTGTTTTTATTTTATTTATCAGACTGGCACAATTTCGCAACAAAGGACGAAAAATAACTTATTATTTCTTATTTGACGTTTGACAGAAAAGTATTCAGATCGAATCTCCCAACACATCAGAGATACAATCCTTCGAAGTGAGAATTGATCTAAAATTGCTCTTTTTTTGCAATGAAACTTGCAAAACTGAAACAGATCTAATCTTTCGACAGAAAGAAATCATCTTTTCTTGAATGAAACTCGCTTTAAGTTTCTTTCGAAAAAATCAAATACAGAGGGACACACACAAAGAAATGCTTGACAGCAAAAGGAAATGTTACCTTAACAGCAAAAGGAAATGTTACCTTAACAGCTGATTGGTTACCTCAACTCGCTCCTGCAAAATACTAGATTGACTTCAGCCTTGAGAGTGACAAAGAATTGTCTTGCCTGGGAGTTGTTTTGTTTACAAAATCAATTTTTGGGACCCCCAGTGCTACTTCGAGTCTCAACAAACAAAACAAGTATGTACCTATTAGATAATTTATATAATTTCTGTGCAATTGACATTAATACACATTAGCGAAAATTAGCAAGTTTGATGAAATGTGTCGTCTTAGTTTAATTTTGTTTTTATCAAATTGACTGTATCTGGAACCTCGAAATTTAACAAATTAAACCAGTTTTTTTTTTGTATAGATGCTTAGCTAAGGTACGTAAGATAAAACAAAAGTATATTAAAATAGGTATACATAGGTACATAATTAAATACCTAGTTTTTTAAGCTTTTTCTGAACGATCTTTCATTCCTCTTTCGCAAAAATGTTTGGGTAATATTGAAATGCTATATAGGTACGAAACATTTTTGTCGATTAATTACTTCGTAAAACGACATAGATACCTATATGTATTATAAATGTGTGTCAGCCATGATTTATATAAACACGACGTTCCCTAGTTCGACGGCAATAATTTGGGAAATGGTTTTTAGAAATAAATAGTTCTACTGTAAGGGGGCATTTCCAGTTCATTTTCCGAGGATTAAGGAAAGGGCTTACTTTGGCTTACCATGATCCATGTAACCGCGAATAGGTATCTACTTCCCTTAATATTAATGATAGCAACTCTATTTTGGACTTAGTTTTTAGAAGATATAAGAGCTTTTGTAACCACATTTAAATAATTTAAAAGTCTTGGTTGAGTCTACAGACTTTTTATTTTCCTAAGACTTTTATGCTTCTTGCCCACGCTAATTTTTATTTTTGGTTTTCAGATCATTTTTCTTTTACATTCTGCGTAGATTTATTGTTAGAGAACTTATACAGCTCAGGCACTGCGGTTGCGGTATCTCGATGATTCCTATTATGCCAAAAATTATGCATAATAAACCAAAAACAAATTGTTACTTTTAAATTTTGTTTAAGCTTAACAATAATAAAAACAAAATCTGAGAGATGCATACCAAAAAAGTAGATTATAGTAGGTATACCTACCACCTTACTACTTAGACAAACATCTCTGAAGCACCTGGCCCTCAATTTACCTTTCAAAGCAACCCATCAATAGAGCTTGTGTAAAAAGTTATCACCTCCAAAAACAAATCTATTTATGTTATGTAAAATTACCTTTCGGAGAATACATACATGTATGTAGAGACCGCTTTTAAAATTCAACTTTGGTTACTCTTACTGCGGTCTACAAGTACAAGCTACCTTTAGTTTCTTTCACAATAGGTTATATTGGGGTAAAAATCACCATTAAATTGTTATTAAGTTCACCGGAAACTACCTACCTACAAAATTCAACATTATTTTGTTTGATTTTTACTACCGAGTTGGTTTTCAACGGATTCCGGACTCTACTGGGAATACACCCGAAATCATCGCAACACAAAAAAAATTTGTGAGGGTATGAAACTCCCTTTGCCCCCTTTTTGACTACGGCCTAGATCACGTTTGTTTCTACTTTTGTGCGTTGCTATTTACATGTTACGATACGACAAGACGACAACGTAAATGAAACTCTTCCTGATTGGTATAATCATAATACCATGCGTTACCTTACATCCTTAACGTAGGTATATTATATACCTACTATTTTATATGTATTTTGTTGCTGTTTTAATTCAACAACGACCTTGAACTTCTCCACACAATAATTAAATAAATAATAAATTCGATTGAAACCACATTGTCTATGTATTCCAGTGGATATTTCTCAATTTAACAAAAAAAAAAAATAACTCTTGAAAACATGAAGTTTACCGAAATATGTACAGAAGCACTTACCGACTGAGGACAATGGCTGATTGTCATTCAATTTGGCTGAACTTGCACTATTCGCGGCGGCTGCGGCAGCCACGGCAGCTTGCTGCTGTTGTTGTTGTTGCTGCTGCTGCTGCTGCTGGAGGAGCTGCTGCGTCTGGGATTGTTGCTGCTGCTGAGCATGGTTTAGATTCTGTTGTTGTTGGGACTGCATTTTTTTTTTAACCTTAACTCAATAAGTTTAGGAAGGTGTCTTTAAATACTTAGTCCAGATGTAACTTAAGAATCGATTATACTACTTTTGATTTTGACAGTATGAGTACTTCTTTCTTCCTTCTTTGTTCAATTCAGGTAATCTGATAATAGTGGAAAGTTTAGGAAAAAATCGATCGATGTCTTCTAACAACGCGTCAAAATTGATATTTTTTGTAGTGGTGGTAGATTTTTTTTTTTTTTTTTTTTTTTGTTACTTCTTTCTTGTCACTCTACAGCAAAAAGTCGATGAATGGAAAATTACGAAACATCTATCCACCATTATTCATTTCTTTTCTTCTTTTTTTTTCTCAAATAGCTTATTTGTAAAATGTTCTTCTTTTTTGTTTGTTTATTTATTCAAAGATTGCTATTTTAGTAAAATTTTGTAAGATTTTTAACCCGGTGCTGCTATGAATACAATTTTTTCACTTTTCACTTAAGAAAAAAAAAAAAAAACAACTGTGTAAGTAGGCAGTGCGTATTTCAAGCGGTTTAAATGAACTTTATTCAAATTGAAATGATTATTTCCTATTCTTATTTGCTTGAAAATCAGAAAGTATAGCTTTTTTTGGAAATTAATTTAGGTAAAGTTTATTTTTTTCACCGGAATTAAAAATTTGCAGATCAACCTTGTCCGAACCGAAGGAAGAAATTCAATAATAAAAAAAAAATTTCGATTGCGTGAAAAATATTAAAGAGAAACTAGTGTCATCTCACTCGGTTGCGTTTGAAAAAAATGGCAGAGACGTTATATGGAAAATAAAATAAAGGGGGCAGTATAAACATTTGTGTTCCCCTGATGTCCATTAAATTACTGGCAAGCAATGAACTGGCGATACATTAAAGCAAAGGTATGCTCTGAACCCGATTAAGAAATTTGACATTTTGTTCATACTGATATTTTTGACTTAGGTACATAACTGTACTAATTTGGGCTACTGGATTGGCCAACTGTTAAAGTCAGCTTTGCAGCGCTGTAAGTTCTGACCACAGACCATACACAGACCGCCAACTCGTACTCCCCTTGCCTGAAACACCCTCGAAATATTTTTTCCTGTCTGTGAATACGTGTACATCTCTCTGTGCATTTTGTAATGGCAGCTATACCTGCGTATGCCATTTATTTTTTAGGTGTGTTTGCTAAATGGGTTTTAAAAGCAAGGGAGAGCGTCACACTCTCAAAATAAATGGCATATCAGCTGATTTTTAGCTTGGTGGCAAAAAGAGAGACCATATGGTGAGTTGGCGGTCTGTATCTTCTTGGTCCGTGGTTCTGACAGAGGGTACCAGTTGGATACAATTTAAAATTAGTTTCTTCATAGATTTTGCAAGATTTTTAAAGAAATTAATTTGTTTTTATGTATGTTGCTACCACTTTCCAGCCAACTGTCAAGCTTTTTTTTTTTTGTTGCCAGCACAGACATAAGAAACAGACTAGCAACTGAAGTTTGATTCTCTGTTTTTGGGTACAAGCTGGAAAACAGCTGATGTGTATTTTATTTTCAGTAGGATATTTCTGCTGAATATCAACGCACACACAGGAATGGTTGAGAGTGTAAGTCACAGGTCCCGGCCCTGCTTGGAGCTGTTGTGCCAACAATTTATTTATTTCTTAGGCTACCGGATATTGATATTAAATTTGATTCATCTCAAAACTATGATTCAAAACACCAATGATAAATACGTCATCTAGTGAAAGGCACTGGCCAGCAACCTGCTTGTACGGCCTGCGTTACAATTTATATAGAGACAGGAATTGGATGGATAAGACACAAATGTAACATAACTTACCTACCAATAGCTTGCACGTATTTCCGACGGGTAATATGGGTGATTTGTGAGGTACTTTTTTTGGCTACTAGGTATTACATTTTGATTTTGACAGATTGTGTTCTTCTTTCAACTTGTCAAATCTCAAGCCTGCAATATACATTCTAAGATTTATTTCTCCATCAAAAACAATAATTTAATTATTTGCCTTCAGATAACAGTCATAACTTGCAACCAAGTTACTTTTTGTATAATATTTTAGTAGAGTTTGTAGCTTTACTATATGCATTATTTATATATGTATTGATTTTTTTTAATATCCGATTATTGTGCTTTTTTCTTAATTGGTATTGACACTTGGTCATTTTGGGTCACGTGTTCGTATACATATAAATAGTTTTAAAAGAAGTTACTTTAATTCCTAACGTCACGGTACGTTACATAAATCTTAAGTTTTGAACACACTCCTCGCAAGTCTTATCTTATCTGACATTTATCTCAATATTTAATTTTCTTAATTTATCGATTTCCATCTTGACAATCTACCGGCACTTTTCTACTGGCAGCACTAATTTAATTAAATAGTTCTTTCTTTCTTGCGCACACGCAAACCCCAACCAACAGCTGAAACTGCAACAACCTCTTCACCGTTCTAAATGACGTTATTCAAACAGAGCAGCCAACACCGACGTAGCAACGGCATTTTGATGATTGCTTCAATTTTGGCATTCTTCTCGTTATTCTCAACAGCAATGGCAGCAAACAAGGAGCGTACTTTCATCATGGTCAAGCCCGATGCCGTCCAACGTGGACTCGTCGGCAAGATCATCGAGCGTTTCGAACAGAAGGGCTTCAAATTGGTCGCCATGAAATTCATGTGGGTATGTATTCCAAAGAAAATTTTCTTGTACTTTTTTTTTTTTTTATAAACCCTTCGTGAGAAAAAATCAATTTCCAATCAACTGTGCTTTCGTCGCCATTTTTTGGTGCAGCCACTTGCCCCGTGTGTCATCTTAAATAATGATAAGCTCAGGGGTGAAGGGCATCGAAAGTTAATTATGTGTTATAATAAAGTTTATTCAAGTTGCATAATCAATTGGGAAGTAAGAACAAATGAAATCGATTGTTCCGTTTTGATTACGGAAAGTAGATTAAGACCGCGTGCATTCATTCATTCATAACCTCAAAAATTTGACATCCTGAGACACTTTCAACACGTCACTAATTTTACTATTCAATTTTTTTCATTTTCAGGCTTCCAAGGACTTGTTGGAGAAGCACTACTCCGACTTGTCAGCTCGTCCCTTCTTCCCCGGTTTGGTTAATTACATGAGCTCCGGCCCAGTAGTTCCAATGGTGTGGGAAGGTTTGAACGTCGTGAAGACCGGTCGCCAGATGTTGGGTGCTACCAACCCAGCTGACTCTCTGCCTGGAACCATCCGTGGTGATTTCTGCATCCAAGTTGGACGCAACATCCTCCATGGTTCCGATGCTGTTGAATCTGCTAACAAGGAAATCGCTTTGTGGTTCAATGAGAAGGAATTGGTCTCATGGACTCCAGCCACCGAGAACTGGGTCTACGAATAAGAAGCTGCTCTGCCTGCGGGTTAGGTGGATTCATCGTACTTTGTTTCTTAGTATTAAAGAAAAAAAAAATCTGTAAATCGTCAAGCATTTCCAACTTTGTAACGTAAAAACGAGAAAAAATCGTCAAAATATAAAAAAAATGTTAACCGATGTTTAGTTTTTTCAATTTGGCCAAGTTTCTTATCTTGGGAACTGGGTTTTTGCGTTATTCGATTTTGCTAACTGTTATTTCATAACTGTTTTTTGTTTGGAAGGCTTGCAGTTATCTTTTCTTGCATAATGATAAGCCGATTATTGATGCATTTTTGTTTGCTAATTGGATTCCGTTTATAACATGCTTTTATAAAATAAGATTAAGGGAATAAATTCCCAGACATGGAAAGCTCTTGACAACAAACTGTTCAGGAAGGTCTAATTTCTAAAATGTGCATAACAAAGGCGGCAATTGGCATCAATTTTAAATTTAACTAACTATAAAAGGTTACAGAGAAGCACTTATTTCTGTTGGATTTGGAGCAGTCAATGGAATTTAAAATTGCACTTGCTTTTTTGAGCAGTTTAATCTATCAGCTTCCTCATCTAATCAAACCTTGCTGCTATGGGCTGAAGGATTAGTGCAAATGTCTTAAGCTAAACTCCAAGAAATTAAATAGGTAAGCTGGAACTTTTATCAAGGTACCAACCTGTATTTAAGGGCTTGAAGCTTTTTACGGAAATAATAAAGCGTTCTTATTAAAAAAAAACTATTGCGTTTTCATGAGATAATTTTGGGCAAGTTTAAATCCTTAAATTCTTCTTGGATTCCTGTGTGCACTAACGGCTGTTTTGGCGACAGTTTCCTAACGTTGGGAAGGTATTTAGAACTTAAGTCCGAAAACATAGTTTGGATACAATTATTAATTGCGGTTTGGTAGTAAGCAGGTCGCAAGTTTTTGGCTCCTTAATACCTAAAATTTCAAGCGATTATTTACCTACCTTATCATTCGTTTGATCTCGCAAATCAAGCAGAAAAACAGCAAATCTCACAATTCGCTGACCTTGAGCTGGCTTGAAAAAGAATGAAGAAGCACCATCAAGCATAGTTATCCACCAGTATCATATCACAGAGTCTAGAATTTGGCTTAACCTTGACCAAAAGCAATAAAAAAGCGGACAAAAGCCAAAGAGTCAAGCAATAATTCAAATATTTCAATTTAACTAATCGGTTTTTGTTTTGAATTATCGAAATGCTAAATCGATAACATCACCCCTGTATCAGGGCTGCCACTCTTTCGTTGCCTGAACTCAAAGTGATTGATTGTATTTAGCTTGGAAGAAAAAGATAACCATATGTTGTCAGTTGGTGTTCTGGGTCCATTTACAAGTTCCAGGTGGCTTTACATGGAACTGCAACCAAACATAATGCAGACGATGAAGATGAACATGTTCGTCTTCATTATAATTTTCAAGCTGAATCCATAATTTTCCTATAATCTGCATCCATGAAGACGTCTTCATGATTTTCCCTTTCTATTACACAAGTATGATTTATCATTGCATCAGATCATTGCTTGCAGCTTCATCTAATGCCACCTTGCGATTCGTGAATTTCTAGCTTAAAAGTTAGACCTCACAAGGTGAACTTGCACTTCAGCGGAACTGAACATATTCTCTGTATGAAATTTATAATTTTATAGATTAAACCATGGTTAGCTGCAACGCCACTGTAATAGTGAATTAACATTGTTCTGCAACATCTTGTTCTGCAAATTTCAAGAAAAGTAAAGCGGGAGAGAGCTATAAGTCACTATACAGAAGAGTGAAAAGATAATCACATAAACGTATACTCATAAAGATGAACATGTTTGTCTTGATCTTGATTTCCCTACTTCCTAAAATCTTTATTTATAGAGATGATCTGCATTTTATTTCCCCTCTTTATTGAACGAGTATGATTTGTATCCTTCTTTTCAAGATGCAGAATAGTGTAGGTCCACCATAATGCAGCGTCAAAGTATTATAAGACTTTGCAACGCCGTTTTACTAAAGTGCAGTTCCACTACCACATAGTTGAGAATAGGTGACACGAATGTTTTTGTCTTTCAAAGTCATAACTGTAAATTTTTAGAATAAAAATTAAAAAAGGATGTCGCACACTCTCGTTTGCTGCAGTTCAAGAGCGGTTTGAAACAAAAAAGTCGTATAGTGCAGTGCAGTTCCGATGACAACTCCCGAACGTAACCCATTGTAATCGTTTAGTTTTCAATTATCGAAAATCTACTGTCAAATGAAAATTATCGATTCTTGGCACAAACTGACAATGTCATTTTTGCAACAAAAAGAAAAACATCAAAAACCAAAAAAACTAGTAAACTACGTATTCGTCCGCCAAAACACAAACGCCGCTTTCGCATTTCATCCTTAAAAATAAACAAATTAATCCAAAAAATTATATCCCATAATGGTTGAAAGAATAGAAGACTTAAATCTTCCAACATCCGTAGTGGCTCGTCTGATTAAAGAAGCTCTTCCCGATGGCGCTATTGTAAGCAAGGAAGCTCGTGCTGCTATAGCCCGTGCAGCATCTGTGTTTGTTATATTCCTCACATCGTCGTCAACAGCATTGGCCAAGAAGCAAAATCATAAAACCATCACTGCCAATAATATATTCGAAGCCCTAGACGAGTTGGACTTTAATGATTTTGTTGATCCTCTCAAGAAAGATCTGGAAACGCACCGCAAAATGATAAAAGAAAAAAAAGATTCCAAAGCAAAGCCATCAAAGGACGATTCAACAGCTGATGCAGAAGAAATGGGCGATGACGAGTAGAAGTGTAGGATTTTTTTTTTTTTTTTTTGTATTTGATAAGATTGTTTTTTGTAATAATAAAAAAATAAATATGTAACGTAATTTATTTTGCCAATTGATAAACCCCACCACTAAAAATGAGTTTATGCTCACGCACTTTGCGCTGTAGGAAATTTTTCAACTCTTCCTGCGAGAATTCTATTCCAGGGCCATGTGATGCGAACATTTTTAACATCTGATGTATTCGCTCGATTGGCAGGGAGTCGAGATTTGTCAACATTCCCACGATGTATGACCAGAATACCTAAAAGTCGTGTTAATGCTTTCTTTCTGAAGAGCAGACAAATATTGTATTTACCTGAAGTTCCTCCTCCCGTTGATCACTAGCTGACGCCATAGCACTTTCACTTTCGTCGTCCTCTGCAATATCGGTTGTTTGCATTTCCTCCATCCCTGCATTTCCAGGTGATTCATCCACAAGGACATAAACATCTTGCTGTGCCTCTCTGAGAATTCCTTGAGTTTGCCAAAAGCCTATCCGCCGGCGTAACACCGATTGTGGAATTTTCATGACTGCACTCAACTCCTCCAGCGACCATTGAGCTATAGAAAAAAAAGTTTGTGTAGGTATTTAGTACGACGACAAGCAAGTTGATACCTTTTTTCTGGAAATGATAGATGATAATGGCTTGCGTTGGAGCTACTGTTATTTCCAGAGTCCGATCGCCCAGCTCTATTTCAAGTTCAACTCTTCCCGTAACATTGCGCCAACAGAGTGTCCTATTTCCTTTGTAGGCTTCATACGACTTGGTGAATTTCTTAAATTCTTCTTCAATCTCTTCGGGTAGTTCAAGAGTTTCCTTGTTGAAAGCTGGCCAGAATTGCGATGAAATGATCAATGATTTCAAATCAAATGATCTATCTAAAAGGGCATTAGCAGTATTGTTAGAACTCCTAACATGATCCCAATCCCAATAACAACAACAAAAACCTTACTCTCATTATAACTGATGTCTCCTTGGATGTGTCCATTTATTCGCTTTGAATCGCTTATGTCTTTTAGCATTACCTCACAACTATGCAGGAGTGTTTCGCCAAATCGGAGCTTTAATAACTCAAGATTTCGTATTTCCCTGTCCGGATTGAAATCAAGGCTGGATAGTAATCGATCGGCTAGGAGGTTGCGATACTCATTCACAAAGAGCTCCTTACTGCCGTAGATGTCTACCACCATTGATATGATGTCAGCGGACCGATTGCTGCGTGGGTTTTGGGTAAATGCAGCTGAAAAGGAATCGAATATTAAATTTAAAAGGACATAGGTATTTCTAAACACTCTTTTAAGCCTACTTATATTCCCAAGCTTAACAAACTAACAGAGGGGTTGCAGCAGCACCTACTTTGTACCTTGTTCTCAGAATTGTAAGTGAAATACCAAACTTGGTGCGAAAGGTGTGGCTTCTTTACGTTCGTACAAAAGAATATAGGGATATTCTTGAACTGCTTTGCATACGCTAGTTATCCCAATGGCAGTCAGCAACAGCTGCCGATTTTTTTAAAGCAGACTCCCAAGCGGACTCATTTGTTTAGCATTTTTGGGAGAACGAACCCAAGCTTTTCGTCGGAGTTTCAATTGCCGCTGCACCTTGTAAATGATGCCCATCAAAACTAATAACGATGTTATTTTGAGACGAGAGACCAAACGAGATTTCAACGTGGGTTGGAACTGAACATCAGAAGAAGAACAAATAAAGTCTGGAGTTTTATCCAGAGAGGAGCTCTGGCAAATTCATCACCTACATGCGTGGAGCGATTTGGAAGGTTATTAGAATATGGAAAGTAACTGTTTTGGAGAAAATCCAATCAATGTAAAAGCAAAGATTAGATAGATACCAGCTACACCCTGGTAACAACTCCAAAACAAAACAAAAAAGACATCCCAAAAAGGAAGCGAAAAAGAACAATAGGGAAAGAAAATACTTCTAACTACCCACCTGGTGTAGCGTCCACAGGGTCTGGCTGCCAATTCTCCCAATTAGCCATTTCATCTTTGCCCGCAGCATCGATATTTTCTTTGAGTGCTTCACTTTTAGCTAATTCTTCTGCCAAATCAGTTGGACCCTCCTCAGTCAAACCAGTTACAACTCTTCTAACTGTATCACTACGTTTCCTTAGATACTCTTTAACTGGTTCCGTTACTGTCTCTAAAATAACTCCACTGCTATCCAAATGACGAATTGTCTTAATAGCCGCCACGTATCCGGTGAGAATGTCCATAGTATTGACACCAGGATGTAATATTCTTGCTTCCAGAGATTCTTTTAATGATTTTATAAGATGCTTTCGCAAGTCTATTTTTTCTAGACAAATTTTTAAATCATCTATGGCCGGGATAGAATCAGGATAGTCTGTGAATTAAAAGATGCAGAGTTCATTCCAAAACAAAATCAAGCGAATGACTAGGTAACCAACCAACCTATGATAATGCTAAAAAACTGTTCTATGATTATGTTGGCGTAGGTTTCATACAAGAAATATGTTAGCTTTACTTTAAAATCTTGTATTACTGTTTGTGTTTTGATATCGCCGGCATCGATTTTTAAATGACCTCGATTAAAGATTCTTGTCAACCAGTTTAAGACGATTCCTTCAAGCCACTGAAAAGATAATGAAATGTTGATTCGAAGATCGATTGGAAAGTACTCTCTGAGAACCGATTAATTTTAAGTAAAACAAGACTGCTGTTTATAAACAAACAAAGATCTGGACCACGGACTAAATATACTTAAAAACTTGACTTGAATAAGGAGTTCATCTAAGAGCATCTAAGATATTCAAGGAACGGAGAAGAACTTTCCCAAAAGTATTCTAAGTCATACTTTTAAAAGGTTCTTCTTATTTTCCTATTCTACAAACTGGAGTATCATTTTTTGACTGTATGGCTCATAATGGAACAGTTTGAGTAACCTTTTCCAATCCTTTCAAATGGCATTTATCGAAGATCCCAAGGCACGAATCCCGTACGTGGGTCGCTATCCTTTGTTGAATAAGTGTGGTCAGTGTATGGCCAGCTATTCTGTCTAGAAGTCCCAGATTCGTCAAGTGCTCATTGGTTTTGTTAAAAGAGCAAACAAGATTCTGGCAGCGACATCCATCGGTTTCACGGTCACATCCATTGCATTTAACTTCATCAAGGTCTCCCATATCATCATCTGAAATGAGTATAAACAAAACAAGGTCCCGAAAAAAAAACATAACTATAAAACACCCTTAATCTTACCTTCTCCAGCCTGATGACTGTTGGCAAACACTTTAAATGAAACATTATAAAATGCATATACCACCGAATTGAAATTAGCAGGTAATTGTGATAGCAGGACACTCCTTAGCATGTTATTGATTTCTTCCTTATCATTCCTTCTTTTATTTTCGGGATTTGCAAAGCGGCACATTTTCTTAAGAATTTCAATCCTTCGGATAAGTTCGTACACATTACGAAAGTCCTCTTCTAACTTAATTATTGCCATTTGGAATTTTATAAACAACATATATTGATTCTCTTGTTCTTCGTGTGTAGTTTGAAATTGTGCCCAGAAATCGGGAACAATTCTTCCTCGTAGTGTTGCATTAATTTCAAGGAGAATTGATTCGTAAACACAATCGGTTATCTCGAGTTCAGTGAGTTTTCCTATCACATACTCGAAATCTTCGTTGGCAATTGGACTACATAATAGCTGTAAATGTACAAACATACTCTGGAGATGTTTCTAAAGTTATTGTCAAATTTGTATACTAACCGATTTGTTTAAAATTGGAAATATTTCGTAAGTTTTTTTCCAAATTGTGTCGATATCGCTCATGTTTGTGTTGTGCGGCTTTTGCGAAACTTCCAATTTTTAAAATGACAGGAGGTAAGGTATGTTTCATTTTTTTTTTTGGAATGAAAGGTGTGTTTGCTTACTTTTTTACCGGACTAAAATTGACCAATTGTCAAAGTTAGAATTTCCAAGGTACAGACAAAGACACAGAATAACAAAAAATTATGTTGCACTTGAAAATTCTGGTGTTCGGAATATTGAATACGCTTTATTTTATCGTTTTACAAAGTTAAAGAACTTTAGCCTAATAGGGTTTTCACACCGAGCTGAAAACACGGTTTTTGTTGAAAACCCCCAAAACCTGAACGAAAACACAAGTTTTACCAAACATTTTTGCTAAACACAAATTTTCGAAAACAACTAGTTTTATATAAAGCCTGTCGAAAACTTGTTGGAATACAAAGTAAACACACCTAAGTTTGTTGTGATTCTTTCAGAACACACCTAATTTTGTTGTGATTCTTTCAGAACACACCTAAGTTTCTTGTGATTCTTTCCAAACACAACCTAAAAAGCGCATAAACGTCAAACAAAAAAAAATCAATCATAGCAGCCGAAAATATTTTCATTTCAAAATTTGATAGTCAGTAGTTGTTGTAAAAATGAAATGAAATGTGAAACGAAAACTTGAAAAGTCTTGTGTGAATGATTTTCAGGTTTTCGTAAACTTTTAGCCGAAAACCGGGTTTTCGGATCGGTGTGAAAACCCTATAAAGGCTCGCGCAAACCAAAGTGGCTGCGGTGGCGGTGGCGACCTAGCAGGTCGCGCGATAAAGAGGCGGGCAAACATCTGCTCAAACCAACGCGATATTTTCAGTCGCGGCCAAGCCGTGAAATACCATTGTTAGTTGAATTGAAATAATAATATTTATTTAATAATTAATATCTAATTATTCCCACAAAAATGGATAAAGCCCTACTACTTTTAGACGAGACAAAAAAGTTTAAAAAAAATGTTCATAAGTGTATCTTGCATATTTCTCATTATATTTTTCAAAAACATTTTTAGTTTTTAAATTTTCAAAATGGCTTGCAAAACTTTCAAACAATAAATAAAAAGATATCACGAATGGCCGCTGCGATACGGTAAGCAAATGGTGCATGCAGCGTTCTACATAGATCGCGTGGCTGAACGCAGCAGTGGATCGTATTCACAACCCACATATCGCTTAGGTGTGTGCCATTTGTATGGTTTACATTTTTTTTTTTTTTTTTTATAATGCACACGCGCTCAAGGGGTTTGTTATAGCCCTTTTAATGATAAGTCACAGCGCGAGCGATAGGAAGTTAGGAAGGAAGGGAAAGGGGGTGTCGATGAACATTGATCTTGAATGTTTGAAGATCAAAATGGCAAGGAAAAATTGTGCCAGGCAATTCATTCCACATTCGTGTTGTACGGCTAAAGAAAGAATCCCTATATTTCACGGTACGTCCGAAATTGGGCTCAAGTGTAAACTGATGAGCGTTCCTAGCAAGACGCGTATTACGGGGGAAATGTTTAAGGGGTGGAACGCAGCTGGCTACCTCGAGTGAGCATTTTTTGTAAAAGAATCTATAAAATAAGGAAAGACATGAAACATTTCGACGATGTTCAAGGGATGGAAATGTTTCCATAATGTTTCTCTCTCCTATCAATTTTAATGCTTTTTTCTGAACTCTGTCGAGCAGGTGAAGAAAAGTTTGAGATGCACCTGCCCAGAGATGGGAGTTATACTCGAGTTTAGGGCGTATAAACGCCTTGTAAATTGTAGCCAGATCAGAAGGGGTGAAAAACTTCTTGCATCTATTAAGAAAGCCTAAGCATCTTGCAGCATTCTTGGCAATCTCAAGTATATGATCATTCCAACGAAGATTATCACTGATACACATACCGAGTACTGATAGCTTTTCGGCCTCCTCGATGCAAGTACCATTCATGGATAATGGCATAGGGGGTATGTTTAGCTTCAACGACAAAAGACAGCATTGAGTTTTCGACGCATTAAACTCCACACGATTTCTAGTACCCCAATTTACAATGCTGTTTAAATCGGAGTTTAACGAGCTTATCATACGATTTCGCTGTAATAACACGTCCGAAGGCGAAGGCCGTGAATTATCAAACGTATACGAAAAGCTGAGGGTTGAGTCGTCAGCAAAACAATTTAATGGATTAGAAGTCACAGACAAGAGATCATTTATAAAAATGAGAAAGAGAGTCGGAGACAGAACGGAGCCCTGGGGCACACCAGCATTTATTTTGTGGAGATCAGACTTGAAACCGTCTAATACAACTTGTATTGAACGGTACAGAAGATAGCTTCTAATCCAACGAATAAGAGTAACATCGATACCAAATGCACGCATTTTCGATAAAAGAGCTTCATGCCAAACTCTATCAAATGCCTTTGAAATATCAAGCGCAATAATCTTGCTTTCGCCAAAGCGATGCACAGATTTGTTCCACTGTTCGGTGAGATATGCCATCAAATCACCAGTGGAACGATTGCTGCGAAAGCCGTATTGCCGGTCATTTAAAAGCTCCCGATCTTCGAGATATTTCTTGAGCTGACGATTTATCAGCGTTTCCATGACCTTGGAAAGAAGGGATGTAAGTGCAATTGGTCGGTAGGAGGAAGGGGAGGAGGAGTCACCTTTTTTTGGGACGGGCTGGACAAATGCTGTTTTCCATCTACTAGGAAAGATTCCTGAACGATAGGAGCGATGAAAAAGCTTACGCAGTGGTTTTGCCAGAGATGAAGAACACTTCTTCAGAAGAATAGGGGGTATACCATCCGGGCCAGCGGATTTGTGTATATCAAGATCTTGAAGTACTCTTGCTACTGTACGAGTGCGGAAAAATATCTGTCCCATAAAAGAATTAACGTTCTCAAGTACAGGAGGGGCATCGTTGCTTGCAGGTAACGTAGAACTTGCAGCAAAATGAGCTGCGAGCATATTCGCCTTCTCTGAAGAGCTGACAATGGGTTTATCGTCGACGATGAGCGTTGGAACTGATGATGACGTTGAGTTCTTGACGTTTTTTACAAATGACCAGAAGTTTTTACTGCCTTTGGGACATTGCAGAATTTTTTGCCGTAACTTCTGGTCATGTAAAAATTTCGTTTTGTGTATAACGGAGTTGCACGAGTTCCTAACTTGTTTGTGTTTCTTCCGATTTTCCTCATTTGGGTTGGCTTTGTAGGATCGGAAGCTTACTTCTTTCAACCTGATAGCTTCTTTACACTCTTCGGAAAACCAAGACTTTTCTTTTGGTTTGATACATTTTGTTCTGTGAGGGACAAAAGTTCTCATTCCAAGAAAAATCACTTCTGTAATCATTTCAGCACTGGCATCAATGTCATTATCGAGGAAGCATAATGACCAGTTAAAGTTGCGAAAGAAAATATTCAGACCGTCCCAGTTGGCTTTCTCGTATTGCCAAACGGTCCTAGTGGGAATTTTTCTTTAACTGGATGGTTGGAGATCGAGAAATTAGCTGAAATGACACAATGGTCCGAGGTGCCAAATGGAGAAGTTACTTTAATAGTATATTTATCAGGATGGGAAGTAAGGAACAAGTCAAGAGTATGGGCGGAATGCCCATCAACATCCGGTATACGAGTAGGCTCATCGACAAGCTGGGTAAGATGGTTATACTCAGCAAAGATCTCGGTATACCTTCCTTCGAGTGTTGTCTGGCCAGAATATCGGAGCCAACTTGAATTGTGTACATTGAAGTCGCCCGTAATCACGACTTCAGTGTGAGGACAATGGGAAACAATTCGGGAAATTGAATCTGACAAAACATCTAACTCATCACAAGTAGACATGCTGTCAAGATTCGGACTCCTGTAAAGAAAACAGTAATGAATGATATGCTTGCGGACAGTGAATTTGAGCCACGGGAAATTAAAGTTCGTATTAGAACAATGCCCATATTGGGGAAGGCTCTGGCAAGCAATATCATTCCTAACATAAACGACAAGACCATGGTGGGAAAAAAGTAATGGCACTAAGTTATATCCAAACAAAAAAATTCTGATAAATCAGTATTCTGTCCAACCTGGGTTTCACTTAATGCCAAAACAGCTGGCCTGTATTGCACAGTATGGGCGTACACAGAAAAGAAATTCTTTCTTAACCCACGAACATTTGAATATACAACACAAAAATCACTTACCATTTTGAAAAACTAAACACAAAAGATTCAACTTTGACGAAACTAATTTCAGACGTGCAGTATCTGTGCATCATCTGTTTGGTGATCGCCACCGCCACCGCAGCCACTTTGGTTTGCGCGAGCCTTAATACTACGTTTTCATTAATCTAAGATTACACATATAAATTTAACTTACCACTTATGGAAGTCTTACAAATGTGACTTACAGTTAGGTTTACACTATAGATGAACTTAATGTAAGAAATGCTTCAAGAAAGTAAACTTATCACTGCCGGGTGTGTACGCTGAGAGATTTTCGTAAATGTAAAAATACGCGTTTTCAAAATCTATACAAATATCGCGGAAGATTCGCGGAGTAGCGTTCAGTCTATCGAATCGTCGTAGATGCTTTGAATGCATTCATTTCAGTCTGGTACGTTATTTTACTACATTTTCCAAACAGCTGACTTTTGACAGAGTGCTTGCTGTCAAAAATGCGTCATCTTTTCATAAGCATAAGGAAATAAATAATTTGCAAAACACAAAGTAGTTTAACAAATTAATAAATTGGTGCAAAAATTCAAGAATAGAGTTCTTATTCAATTAAAAAATTAACGATGCAAGAAAATCCCGAACTGTATGAAGAAGTTAAATTGTTCCGCAATGCTCGAGAACGTGAGAAATATGATAATATGGCTGATTTGTATGCTATCATAAATACGCTACAAAATCTAGAAAAAGCATACATTCGAGACTGTATAACACCCCAGGAATACACTGCTGCGTGTTCAAAGTTTTTGGTACAGTTTAAAGTGGCATTTAAACAAGTCCAAGGGGAGGATTTCCCAACAGTAGACACATTCGTCAAGAAATTCCGACTTGATTGTCCAGCTGCTCTGGAACGCATCAAAGAGGATCGTCCGATAACGATCAAGGATGACAAAGGCAATACTAGTAAATGTATCGCGGACATCGTATCACTGTTCATCACAATTATGGATAAACTTCGACTGAAGATCAAGACAATGGATGAATTACATTTCGAATTGAAGGACTTGGTCGACACCATGAATCGATTATCTCTGATTCCTGCTGATCTAGAAGCTAAGGCCAAGGTAGAGGGATGGCTGGCAACCCTAAACGAAATGCAGGCCTCTGACGAATTGACCGATGGGCAAGTTCGGCAGTTCCTCTTTGACTTGGAGTCTGCATATACGGATTTTACTAAACTTCTTCATAACCAATAAGTTGTTTTGATTCTATAGCTTCTAAAGCTATATACATACATATTTTTTACGAGATTCAATTTAAAATTTGTAGCAATTTAATCAGTAATTTTTTTTTTCAAATATATCGGAGTATCCTCCTTAAACAATAAAGTTAAATAATAGGTCGCAAAAATTATCGAGACTGTTTTATTTCATTCACTTTTTTTTTGGCTTACAATTGATTTATTGAATCCCTTATTCCCGGCACGAGGATTTTGGACAGAGACCCAGACCCAGCCAATTGTAATGTTAATCCAGAATTCAAGGTTGTCTTCAATGTCCCACACATTAGTCTTCTGGCCATTCTTACTTTATCTGAAATAAACGGATCTTGTAAATAAGCATGTCGTGTCGTTGCTCTCCTGACAACTCAGTTAACATTCAAAGAATTGAGCTGAAGCAGTTTGGCTTATGCAGTTAGCTTTCAGATGGAGTGGTTCCCTTATTAAAATGGATTAAGATCGCAATAAGAAATATATGTACGTATTTTTAAATAATTTATAGTTTTATTTTAAGTTAAGATACGAAATTCTTTGGATTGCAATGCAAATTCGACAGGCACAAGTATTCATTGAAATTATATTTTATTCTCACCGAAAGATTAAGCTTATGCGTGAATCAGAGAAATGGAGCTTTCATTCGCGCTATGCGTGTTACGAAAGTTGATGTAGATGTAGAGCTTGGTTGCTAACATAGTCACAGACCATACACAGACCGCCAACTCGTACTCCCCTTGCCTGAAACACCCTCGAAATATTTTTTCCTGTCTGTGAATACGTGTACATTTCTCTCTGTGCATTTTGTAATGGCAACTATACCTGCGTATGCCATTTATTTTTTAGGTGTGTTTGCTAAATGGGTTTTAAAAGCAAGAGAGAGCGTCACACTCTCAAAATAAATGGCATATCAGCTGATTTTTAGCTTGTAGGCAAAAAGAGAGACCATATGGTGAGTTGGCGGTCTGTATCTTCTTGGTCCGTGACATAGTGTTGTGGGTTCGAACCCCAGCCGGGGCAGCAATTTTACTATATTCAACTGGACAGCCGTAGAACTTTCGTGAGATAAATATCACCTTAATCCCAATCCACTGTACCAACACACATTTTTTCTTGTCTTTTTATTCCTTCTCTCCTAAACACTCGCACTGCGTTGATTCATATTAAGAGTATTGATAACCCCTTGAGTGCGAGTGCATTATAAAAAAAAGCATAGACGTCCTTTATAGGTTTCGTTTCCATTGTTTTGGTATGGTATTCCTCTCCGGGTGAAGTTTATATAAACTTATTAGAAATTAGATTCAAAGCAAATTAAATTGTTTCAAAAGATTGTACATATTTAATAATTTATTTATTTTAAGTTTTTTGTCTAGAATTATTGAAATTATGTATGCATTTGTAGTTTCTTACAGTTCCCAACCCTAGGGATTATGATAAATTAATTTTTTTATTTTACCGCAACAAACTTTTTAACACTAGTCAATATTATTTCAGAGTTTCGACGATAGCAAATGCTTGAAGTTTTATTTCCTTATGATGTGTGCGCGTGCACCTTTTTTCTCAGTTTATTTTTCATTTGAACCAGGAAGCTGTTTCGGAGATTACGCTTGACAAAACGCAATACTCTTTTCGATTTTACCAAGATGGTTCAAAGATTCATTCCAGAGTCCGTGTATAATGGGTCGAAACAAAAATATTTTATGAGAGGAGGTACATTTCGCCTCGTTAAGGATAATGACTTTTCAAAGCGAAGAAACCATTGCTTAATTTTGTTTTCAAATGAATTTTTCAAAAATAAATTTAAAAACTAAAAAAATTACAAAAAAAGAGAAAATGGCCAAGCTACTTTTTCTCTTAAGTTTACTGCTAACACTATTTTTAAAATTCAATGTTTCTCTCTATTTCAAATCAAACTATAGGAACCTACCTGTAAGGTATGAGGACTTTAAGTAAGCAAGGTACCTATTCAAAAATAACGAAACCAATTTTATCAAAAAAATACGAAGAAAGAAGTTGGCTAATTGCGATTTTATATTTCCTTTTCTTATTCAAGGAATGTTTTGTTGTTTTAAAATAATTATATCTCGAATACTCAAATTTTAAGAACTACCTTTTCAGTGAGTATATGAACACAAATCAATAGTGTAAAACTTTTGAATAAAACATTTTTAGTTTGAAAATTGATTTCAAAAACTATTCATAAACTTGATTTAAAATTAATATGAAAGAATAGTTTTCTGGTTTTAAAAAAGGCTAAGGCAAGTACTGCCTTTGCTCTTCAATCAAAATGTTAGCTTATTACAAAAATTGCCATCCCACCACCACCTTATCTGGAAAATTTGACTCCGATAAGATTTTTTTTTGTATCGACCCATTAAAAACGCTCTAGCTTTTTGTCACACCTTGTGTAGATCACCCTGTATTGAAGTTTAAATAAAAATAACAGCACGACAATTAGCTCTTTAGATCCTTAACTATTTATTTATTATTCATGGATTTGGGTATAGTACGTATTGTCACCTCAGACAAAGAGTTTGTGCTTTGGTAGAAAGCAATCTTATAGGTATGTATAAGAATTGGATTCGATACACTTGAATGCATGTCATAAGGTCTAGGCATAATACATTCATATTATTTTTTCCAATTGATGATCCTGCAATTAAATGCTTCAGTTGAACCAAACATTGAGCTGCCACCACTAGGTTGTATGGACACAATAAGAGAATTGTTTATTTAAATGCCCCCAAAATAAAGTTCTACAATAATTTAAATTAAAAAAAAAAAAACAGTGATTTCATTTTATGCCATTAAATGTTTTTTTTTTTTATTTTTTTCTGTATCCATTATAAATATACTCTTAGTTCTTTAATTTTTCCTCTGGTTGTGTTGTGTAATGTCTTTGAAAATTAGCTCTCTCTCTCTCTTATACTTTCGTTTTTGTCTCTTCTTTTTTATATTCTCACAATAAAAAAATTAATCGAATAAATGAAAAAAAAAAAGAATAATAAAAAAAATTGTATGCATTCAAAAAGTACAAACTACACTTCATCCTAATAATGTTTCTTTTAAAATTTAAATCAAATTACGTTTCTTTTTTTTTTTACTATATAAACATTTTATTTAATACTAACAACTCTTATTCTACAGAGAGTCGTTTTTTTTTTTGCTGATTATACATTTAATTTTTCTCTGTTTACAAAAGTTTTGTTTTTTCTTTTCTATATAATATATTTTTTTTTGTCCAAAAAAAAAAAAAAAAAAAAAAATTTGTATAATAAAGCAAAAATATATGTTTTCTTTTTTGTTGTCAATACATTTAAATATTTGGGTGGTATATAAAAAGAATATACATACTATATAAATGTTTATTCATTTTATTTTTTGTTTAACATTCTATTTTAAATATAATGTTGCAGAGTTAAATAGCTTAAAATGAGATATACTACGAAATGAAAAATTAATTATTTATTATTATCTTAAAAATGAGTCTATATTAAAAAACAAAAAAAAAAAAAAAAAATACAGAAGACATATCTATTATAAACATGGATATTTGTGTGTACGGGTGTTATGTGTGTAGCTCTTAATTTGGTGACTTCTTTTGCAACATTTAAAAATTTACGCACATTTAGGTTGTTTTATTCATTTTGGTTTTTGTGGAAGGAAAAGGTAATTATGTATGTATGTATAATTTATATATATATTTCTACACACAAACTATTTCTGAATTGATTTATATGTATATTATTGATTTTTATTATCTACAAAAAAACAAAATAAAGTAAATATAATAATTATGGTAACAAAGAACGTTAAATATATGTTTTATACTATCGTAGCCGATCTCTATTGCAGCGAACATTATGTTTCGTATAATTAAATGAAAAAAATAGGAAGTTAAGGAGCTTTAATATTTTGAAATAACTATGGATTTTAATATTAGAAGATGTGTTGTTGTTTGTTTGTTCTGAATACATTTCTCAACACTCAACGTCAGAAATACTTTCTCGAGTACGTGACAGGAAGCTAAAAGTATCTCAACTCTTATCTTTAACGGTGAGCCCTTCAATCTTATAAAGTACAAAAAGTAAAGGAATCGGTTGTATATTGCTTTATTTATGTTAGGATTGTTTCTGAAGTCAATTTCATTCTATTTAAGTAATTTGATTGATAGAATTGTAAGAGAATATACTTCAGAATCAGGCAATCGTTTTTATTTCACCCAAAACAAAAAAACTAGTGTAGACTTTTTTTATGGGATGTATTAGACGCAGATTATTAGAGGTGGTTATTACAAAAGTAGGTGTGGTTTTCCGATTCAGGTCATTTACCTGGCGTTTTAGATAAACTACTGCTTTAAGCTCGAACTTTAATTCTAACTTCAAGAACTGCTCCCACAGGAGCTTCAACGTTTGAGCAGTCATCTTGAATAAAAGCCCAACTGTATAAGTGGAATAAACTCTCACAAAATATCTTTATGCCAACAAGCGTTTTAACAAGTTAATATGTTCGACAGATAAAACTAGCATTGTTCGTTAAACCTTAAGTCAACTGGTAACCCACATCAAACAATTTTTAGATTTTCATTTCAAAGATGTCAATCATTTTCCTTGTGCAAAAAGTGGGCCAATCCTTTGAAAAGTTCAACGAACAAAGCTTTCATGTGATTAAATGAACGTCTTATTTGTCAAATCGAGAAATATTTTAATCCAAAAACACAGGGAAGTAGAGTAAAATCATAAACTCTACTACCGTGTATTTCCATTATGCAACACAGCTAAGTCTGGTGCAATGCATCAGCGACAATCGATGAAGACTCGTTTGTTGTCAGTTTGATGCATTTCTGGATAAACTCGTATTATTTTAGTCGATGACACATTAAGAATAAATTATAGTCCACCAAAAAACAAGAGACACTAGGGAAAACTAATTTGGGAGGTAACTTTTAAATTCTCGTAAAATGTAACTAACATTCCCCAAAATTTTTTTGACAAAAAGAACCCAACTTTTTGTAAGGGGCCAGTTATAGCGATACGGAAAACAAAACCGAAAAAAATTTCAAATAGAAAATTTAGTATGTTATGGTTCGATTCAAAACACAAATGCTACACTGATCGATGGCAACCAACTCAGAGAATTTATATTGGAAATAAAAATTTGAATTGAACTTGTACTTTTTGTTAAAACCGAAATTTATTATTTTTCAGAAAAATAAATAAATACATTTTTAACAAAAAATATTTTTTCAATTAAAATTATTATGAACAAAAAAAAATTCTCTGAATTGATTGCCATCGATCAGTGTAGCATTTGTTTTCAGAATCGAATCAGAACATACAAAATGTTCCATCTTAAAGTTTGTTCGGTTTGGTTTTCCGTATCGCTATAACTGGCCCCTAAGACAACCAAATTACATGCAATCCCTAAATTTTCAATCATTTTGGGTTTGTTCGATGTCCACACTGGAGTTCACTAGTATGCTCGCTCTCAAAACGCACTGAAGTGACAATTTGCACCGTTTATTATTAAAAAAAAAAAATCAAAACTTTCATGATTTTCGTTGGCAAGTTGAAAATAAATTAAGTCGTATTGTTGGAAGTAAGGACACAGAAAATAATAAGTATGAAATATTCTGTATGCGAGTTATGTTTATACATAGTTGATAAATATAAAAATAAAAATTGTAATAAAAAATTAACTCTGAGACCAAGTTCGGAGCAATGATGTTCCTCAGTGCGCACTGGACATCAAACAAACCGATTGCCTATTATCACTCAAAGAAAGTAGGTCAAAAAGGTCTCATGTTCTTGGGCGGACTATTTGCGCTTTTTAAAATAAAGTAAAACATGTATTTAAGAAAATCGAGCCAGTATGATTTGAGTTTAAAGCAGGATGATTTTGCCAAGTCAAATTTTAAGTACTGTGAGTCTGTTAGTATCCGATAAGTCCAGTATTAAAACAATATCATCTTCAAGAGTTAGAAAACAAAATGTAGTTTCTAGAATAAATGCACACATTACCGAATTTAAATAATAAAATATATACTGTCCCCAGTGCTACTAGTAATAAATTACAAACAATAAAAACGGATGCCATTTCAACCAAAAACAAATTTCCTTTAAACGTAGATACACATCGATGGTCAAGTTCAATTGACACTCAAATTTCTTTTCTTTTTTTTTTTACATATACAGAATTTTGTTGTTGTTATTGCAAATGTTATCACTCCTTGCATTAAGTGTGTATTGAATATATTTTTTTTTGTTTTTGTAATAGATACATATATTGTTAAATAGATTTTTATATTCCATATATATACTAGCATTAAAAGACGTGTAACTAATTTAATTAATAATTATTATATTTATGTATTATTATTTTATAATTATTTTTTATATATATATATTAAAAAGTTAAACATTTAAAAGAAACAATATCCAGTTTAAATTTTGCTGTGTATGTGTGAGTGTGTGAATGGGGGCGGTAGTAGGGAAGGAGAGGGGGTTATGTGTGTTATTTTCTATATATACATTTAATATATAGAATAATTATTTTTTGTTTATATATTTTTATATATATATAAATATATGTAGAGATTTATCGAATAAAGTTTTCTTTCTTTCCTTTTTAAATCTTTTTTTTTTTTTTTTGTTTATATCAAGAGGGCGCACATCGATAAATTGATGTACAAAAAGAGAACGTGTTTTCTTTTCTAAAAATTATAAATTTTGCTGCAATTCTGTAGTCTGTAGTCTGTAGAGCACAGCACAGCACAGCAATACTATTACATACTAAAAAAATTCTGTCTGTTTAATTTATTTATTTTTGTTTTTGTTTAAAAAGTATATTTATATATATTTTGTTTTTATTTGTATTTTCTTTTTTTCTTGTTTTGTTTTATATTTATATGTGTGTAGGTATGTAGATAAATTATAATCGGATTTATTTTTTTTAATATGCAAACTTTTGTTGTTGATTTGAAATTTTCAGGACTAAAAACAGTGTTGTTGGTGTGTTTTGCAAAACATTTTACGACGTCGAGTTTTTTGTTTGTTTGTTTTGTTTTATGTGGTAGTGGTGTAGGTGTATCACCTCTATGGAGAACGAGGCAAAATTGTATCTTTAGATGGATAAAATTAGTTTTGTCCAGCCCAGTAGGATGGTGAGTAGCCTTGCTTAGTAGCTGACTTTGTTGGGTTGCTCGACTGTTGACGCTGTCCAGTACTGTTTGAATCCTGTTGAGTATATATTTTATTTATAGTTTATTATATTTATTAATCTCAAGTTAATATAGTTTTTTTTTTTTTTTTTTAATTATTTAAGTTGCTTGTTTTAAAAGGCTTGGGTTGCGTATTAATATAAGTTTGATAATTTGTTGTTGTGAGGACTTAACTATTATATTGTTTTTTTAGTGAAATTAGCGATGAAAATGCATGTTCATTAGGTGGGATGTGTTTTATTAAAATAGGTTCATACTTTTATTTCTTAAGCTTTGCGGATAGACTGAACAAAGAATTTGTGTCTTTTTTAACAAAATTTCTATTTTACGTCATTTATATTAATACTGAAACGTTTCCATCATCTTACTTATACATGCTCGTATGTATATTGCGGTCCACTTGATAGCTTGTGAAGGCAAAAATATGACCTCTTAATCACTAATATGTAAAGAATTGCCACTTCAAGCTACTCTTTTTTTCAATCCAGAGGGTATACTGTGACAAACACATAACAAGTATAGTTTATTTTATATGAATCTGCTCATTCCAGAATGCAATAAATGATCCAACCAACATTTCCAACTAAGTTAAATTAGTCACTGAAATATTTTAATTTTTTTTACAGCATGCATTGCATATACATATATAAACTATAGTATTCCCACTTGAGGTGCGCCATCTATCGACGAAAACCTAAGCTCTAGAATACCATGGGAAGCAACAACAACAATTTCCACCATTTTAATTGTTGTTGTTGCTTCCCATGGTATTCTAGAGCTTAGTTTTTCGTCGATAGATGGCGCACCTCAAGTGGTAGTACTATAGTTTATATATACAATGCAGCATGTTAAACACGCTTATAATTTGAAATATAATTTGTCTTGTATTTTTTTTTTCAAATAGTCGTCAAGTACCTGCTAATTGAAGGTCCGATTTACAGACATACAATTCAGACCGCCAACTCTTTATAGTTTCTCTCTTTGCCTACAGCAAACTTGATGTGCATTTTATAATGACATGAGTATGTGGAAGCTCTCCCTTGAGTTTCAAATGCGAACCAATACACGAAAAAATAAAATGACCATGCTGAATAAAATATTTTGAGGCTTATTTAGGCAAGAGGAGTATGAGTTGGCGGTCTGTATTGTATGTCTGTGATTCCATTAAACTCATTTATTCACAATTAAAAGTATCTTTAATCTTGTAAAGTTCGCCACAGTGAAACGAGAAAGAAATGCGCTGCGACATAAGCAATTTTAGAATCAAAGCAGAATGCGATAAAGGATGCTCTAGATTTCGTATGGTGGACTTTTAGGTTTTCACGTTATCTCTCCGTGCTCATCGCACACGCACTTGGCATTTTGCACTAAAAACTAGAGCCTGTTAAGCACATCATTAAAATTTATGAAGTCAGCGAGAATATTTTGGTTCCTGTTGGTCATTTTTTTTTTGGGAAAATGAAATGTTTCAAATGTTGAAATATCGAAACTAGAGACCATTCAGTTGACAGCTTTTAAATTATAATTAGTAAAAATGATTTAGTTTAAAAAATAATCAAATCATTTTAAATTAAAGCTATTTGCGGATTCAAAAGCTGCTATGCTATGAAACTGAAGCTGGTATTAGACTATATTATGTGAATTACACATCCATATGTGCTCTGACGTCACGCGAATAGTTTCAGAGTAATATAATTGTTAACTGTCCTCTAATCCTAGACTTAAGTACATAACACATGCGAAAGCTGGTGGTTTTAACAATTTTTTGAAACAAATGTAATGATGTCTTGAAAAAAGTTTACAAATCTGGATTAACTTTTGCCAAAGTCGTAAAATCTACTGCGATCAAGTGAAAATCAAAATTAACAAATTTATGATGAGTTTCTGATAAAGAGCGACAAAAAAATCTTCAATAATTGCTAGATTCGCTCACGATTGAAATACTTTTTAAATGTCGACTTCCGTATGTAATGTGCTTGTTATGTTTGTTTGAAATGTTGTGTCCTTGTTTTTATGTATGCTATTTTTTGTTATAAAATTGTCAAGAACTTTAAAAAAAAATATGTATATACACATATACACGCAATCAATCCAATTCATTTCGGAATGCAATTTGTAATGGAAATAATGTTTTTTGTGTGTTTGCGATAAATTCTTATAAAAAAGCTTTAAAAAATGCAAGACAAACTGTTATTATTTAAACAAACCCTGCGAATCATTCGGTTTAGAAGAGCATTTTATATTATTTGACTCAGTAAGCCTAGCTGAAGAAGTTGCATTTTGCATCAGGCCCCCAAGTTCCGCCGGACTCTGGTGATACCATAATTTCAATTTAATTTTAAATTGTTTAATGCACAAAATACCCAAAATATAGTTTTATTTCTTCTTACATGCAGTATTTATTTTTTATTTATTATTTTCTATTTTTAACTTATTTTTAAATGAATGGTTAAACATGATTTTAAGAATTCAAATCCAGTTAACAGAGAAAAAGAAAAGCAATTTAAGGATCAAATCAAATTTAAAATTAAAATTAACACAAAAAAAAAAAAAAAAAAAAAAAATAGTTAACTAACTTACCCGACGGGATGAGTTATGAATTCTGCCGTCCATCTAATGACGAACCATAAAAAACCAAAGAAATAATAATAAAAATAATAAATCATGCAAGAATTATTTTTTTGTTTGTTTGTTTGTAGCACTAAACTTTTTTTTTTTGTTTAGGTTATGAGTTTGAATGAAGTGAAAGTAGAGGACTATTCTTTGGTGCACAAATAACATTATTTAGACAAACTTATTTTGTTTGAAATGAGAATAGGGGGTTAGGTAAACTTTTAAATCAATAATGAAACGAAATACACTCATCGAGGAGATCGAGTTTGCGTTCATTTGATGGAAAATTAAACAGTTTAAATTCTTTTCTGTTCAGTTTATGAAAAAAAACCTATACTTTTTTTTTAAATATGTAAATATTGTAGCTCTTATTATTTGTATCAGCTTTAAGGTACATAAAATAAATAATTTAGTTCTGAAGACTATCGGATTATGTAAGAAGAAGTGAAAGCACACAAAAAATGCCTAGTCTGCTCTCTGAGCACAATGGTGTAGCTGCAGCAGTAGTATATAGCACTGTCAAAGTTAAATGTACTTAAATCGTATTGCACGGCTACAATGTGAAGTTGCATAAATGCAGCACAGAAAGCAGCTGAAGTACAAGTCGACTCGGTTCCAACTCCACGAAAGTGCTGTGCTGTTTGTTTGAGTTCAATGCTACACCATTAAATTCGTGCATGCTGCTTATAGCACTTTTTATTGGTTTCACTAGGGGAACCACTTATTCTGAAAACCAATGAAACAAGCAAAATTGGTTCTGCTCAAGTTTGACAAAATATAGTATTGGCACGCACAAGTTTCACAGCCGGATTCGAGTTATTAAGGGATTTTTGCTGCTTCCTCGTATTAAATACAACTCACTTAACTTCGACGCCTTTATCATCAAATATGAAATTATCAATAATGTTGCATGTGTCGACAATACCAAAATTTGCTAACCATTGGAACGGTTTCAGAAGACTCCGGATGCTTCTTTCCCTCCAATGGAAAGTGCTATTAGTGAACTACTTTTTTGATATTAACTTTGACAGTGCTACGTAGTACTACTGCTGCAGCTACACCATTGTGCTCGGTAGATCTTAAGTTTGGTTTTAAGGTTAACTGATAGACTCTCATGTTGGCGATAAAATAATAAATTAATCATAATAGATTCACTGCTATTATCAACTTAACACACCACGGTGGCAATATTTCTACAGTAAACTGTGTTCGGTAATGATTTGTTTATGTCACAGCTTTAGGTTTGATGTTGTACAAGAATCCTTGAACCGGTTGCTTTATGCGATTCAGTGTATGTCTGAAAATGCAACATAGCTTTATGAATTCACATTAGATGTTAATACAGCATCCAACTATGTAAGTACATACATGTTCTTATTATAACTCTAAGTGGTAATCACCGGGTATCGGTTTTTGACATCCTAAAATCGACCTGATAAATTTATAGACGCAAGTGATAACTGAAAAATTGAATATTGCAAGGATCTGACCATATGTTACATCATGTCTCAGGGTCAAATTCGTGTGAACAGTGTGAACTCCCTACAGATGACACAAAAGACCCGACCAAACAAGCATTCTATGTATTTACTATATCTATCTCGAGGGGACGTATGATTGTTTGTTTAACGCTTAAATCGGAGCCATCAGAAATCAATGCCATCAGAAAACGTTTGCGTTTTGTTTTTAAAAGTATAAAACCATTTAAGCGTCGACTTGTTTGTTAATATGTCAGGTCTTTTATATTAGACACGCAATGAATCTCTCTTAATGATTATAGCCTTCATAGAATGCAGCACAATAATTATGTGTGTTTGAAATTATTTACCTAAAATTATATAATATAGGCACGATCTGTATAGGTACAACACTCGTGCTTTTCTCACTAACATTAAAAAACACAGAGGCATGTGGTGCAACCAATTTTATCTACTTTTTTTTTGCACAATCAACACATGCAACTAGCTAGCAAATTTTACTTTCATTTGTGCTTATGTTTGGTAAATGAAGTATTTATTGCGTTATGAATGTGATTTTCAAAATAAACAAAACTCACCTGATGAATTGGTTGATGAATCATGTTGTGATGGCCAGTTGGCATCGGCTGAAGGTACATTCCATAAGGTTGGGCTGAAGTTCCACCAGCAGTCTGTGTATTCGGCATATTAAATGGGGGTGGAGTACCAGAGTGGAAATTTTGCTTCTCATATGACTAAATAAATATAAATATGTAATAATTATTTAAATTTATATTTGTGTGTTGTAGGTATGTATGTACTAACATTGACTTTGTTTAATGCTACGTGACCTTTTCCATACATAGAAGATGTAATGTCGGAACCAGTTCCGGCTTGTGGTGGATTTGTTACGTTCTGTGATTTAGTCTGTTGATTAACACTAGATGGGTACGTTCCCTTGGTGTAGTCCTGTGTAGCCTGTGTAAGGGCGTCATAGCTCGCTGAACCATAACCAGTATTGTAGGACGGTTTAGGGAATTGACCACCTGATGCTGTATTAGCAGCTGGAATTTGCTGCTGTAAAATATAAAAAAAAAAAAATAATACAAAATTTAATATTTTTTGTCAAGAGGCAATATTTTTTTTTGTAAAGTGGTAAAATTACCGGATAAATTGCTGGAGTACCATATTGGAAACCACCAGGCATCATGTTGCCCCCATAGAAGTATGCGTAAGGAACGTTAAGCAATGGAGCAGTCGATCCTGCTTGTTGCGACATTGTACTAGACACCTATTTTAACATAGTTTTTTTTTATTGTTTTGCAATCTTTGTAATTATGAACTTTTCAGTTTGTTAACTTACGTTACTAACAGGGCTAGAATTATTATCAGTTCTGGCGAAACGACCATCAGTCATTGTTGAATATGCAACAGACCCCAAATTGTCACGCACACCGGCTGCACCTAAGCTTGTTGGCGTGTAATTCAGATCGTAGTATCCCTGCTGATAGAAAGGAATGAAAAAAAAAAAAAAAAAAACAAGTTATAGTTTTAAACCAACAATTATTTTTAAATAGAAAACGAGAGCGGAAATAAAAATGGAAATGCGAATTGTATTATTCAAGGCCAGTGACACACGAAACCGAAAATTGTTTCCGTGGCCTATAGTATTGTTAAAGCGAAAGATTAAGCTTAACACCAAAACAAAAAGAATGGACCAAAATTAAAAGAAGAGGACACAAAGGATGATGTTAATGACGAAACTTTTTTTTTTTATATTAATAATAATATGAAGCGCTCGAAGAAGTAGAGTTTTGTTATTTTTTTATGATTTTCTGCTGATGAAATAGAGTGTTAATTTTTTTGTTAGGATTTCGTTGGTTTTTAATTTTCGTTTTAGACAAAAAATTTTGACACGAAAAAGAAAAATACATAAGTGAAATAGTGACGTGCATTATGTGTGAATGTGTATGGGTTTTTTTTTTTTTTTTTTGGATTAATGTGTGTGTTGTCATTTGCATTTTAGCAGCAGGAACTCACCACATGTGGCACTCTCTGTTGCATCATTTGTAAATCCTCGTAAGAATATACTGGTTGCTGATAGTAGGGCAATCCAGTCTGAATATATTGACTAACCATTTGGATGTTTTGCGGCACCATTCCAGCACTGTTCTTGTTGGCATTGGTGGCTGAGTTTGTTACTTTTGTATTTGTCAAACCTAACGATGGAGAGCTCATACTGTTTGTAGTCGCTGTTGAACTGGGCACGACTGAACTTACCGTGCTACTAGCAACGGTGTTTGCTGCTACACTTGAAACGCTATAAATAAAATATTTATTTTGTTTTTTAATATTATTATTAATTTATATTGAAAAAATAATATTGGAAACATAATAATAATAAAATATTAGCTTTTATGCTGCTTAACCAAATAAAAGCTGTGCGGGTTTTATGATCGATTGGTACAGTGGTTATCTGATTACTCACCTCATTTTTAAAGGTTTTAAAATAAAAAATAAAATTAAAGAATCTAACAAAAGAAGAACTCAAAGTAATAGTTATTGGTTGGTCCTTCAATTAACATTCATCTTTATTTCAAGGCGGCTAAGAAACCGTCAACTCAAGAAATACCTCGAATAGTAAAATATCCCAAAATAAATGACTATGGAACTCTTTTCTCACATATGTCTGCATTTATTGTTATTTTTTCGAAATTGAATGTGGTATGCGATAGTCTTTATGTAAGTCATGAACAAATGTTTTAACCTTCTTTTCGAATTGTAATCGGTTATCGGAATTGAAGATTTATTTCACCCTTTCGAGTGAAATACTTTTCTTTTTATCGAACTGTAAGACTAAGCTTTACAAGATAAAAAAAAAAATAATAATATCTAATAAAAATAGTTTATGTAATATAAAAATCAGCATGCAGCAGATTACATGATTAACATGGGTTCCATAATTTTAAATTTTCTCGCTTACCTTTCATAATGTGAGCTAGACGATGTAGTAGAAGTATCCTTCAGTTTAGTACTACTAAAGTTACTGTACTGAGATGATGAAGTGCTTGTGCTACCAGTGAACCTATATGTGATGCGATTTGATTTTTAGTAAGTTAATTGGGTCACACAATTAAAAATTAAAATAATTCGATTGAAATTTTAGGAGAGAGTGTTAAAAACGAACGAAAAAAAAAAAAAACAATATTGCTCAAGGAGGTGAACATAAAAATCAGAAAGAAATTATTGCTGATTGTCAGGAAAAATACGATTGATTATAAGAAATTTTCCAATATGAAAATATACATTTTAAAATATCAAGAAAAAAAAAAATAACATGCAACAATATAGGCAGGTACAAGATGATTCAATTGACAAAGATTTAACTCTACTCTTTGATGATTACTAAATGGTCTGTTTTATTTGATTGAGGATAAACCATTGTACAATACAATCTTTAATACTCTCATGGTGGCGTTTGACTGTGTTGCCGCCCTCTGGTGCACTTGAATCCGTTTCTAATAGCTTATAGGTAGGTAATACACAGAAAAGATGACAGCGGTATCTAGCTTCAAGCAATTGCGACAGAATTAACTGCTTGATAATAATAATTTAGTTCCTATAGCAAAGGATTAACCGATGAACATAAATTTTAAACTCTGAACCTAATAATCACAGAGATTCACATTCGTGAACGACAAAAAAAAAGAAAAAAACGGCTTCTGTATTTAATAGGACGGTCGAAGTTAGTCTCTTTGGTGAACTGTTAAGCATTGCTAACTGCGGAATTCTTAAGAGGGATATATTTTCTTTTACCTAGCCAACTTAAGAAGCAAATAAATGTTCCAAAAACAGCTCCAAGGCATAGTGACTTACACTCTCAGGAAAGGAACACAGAACCTTCGGCTTTGCAGACCGTCAAACTGCCAACAGCCAACATATTAGCCGCAGTTCTAAATTCATATGATTTTGACGAAACACGGATGGATAATAAATTTGATAAACTTTTTCCTTTATACTGTCTAGGCCTTTCGAATTCTAAATTTAGTGTGGTCGAGCAATAATTTAATAAATAAAAACATTTGGAGGATATCAATAGAATAGCATGCAGATCTTTCAGGACGATTAATAAAGATAACAAAATGAGTCGTGGGGCAATATTTCATTTGATGTGAATAAAGGCTAGCTTGTAAACAAGAAGATACAATTTGTTTTTACTCAAAATCGAAAAGGGTATATCATAATTGGTATGTATTGGTACAAACAAACGAGTATTATGTCAATTTGAAGATCCATATCTATAAAAATAGCCTTCACATGGCCTTAGCACAGGCTCATTTAGATGATATAATGAGAATAGATACTTCATAAAATAAACTTATCGGAGTGAGTGTTCAATGGATATTTGGATGGAAGCGAAGTCTATTTATATTTTACGAACTTACTTGTAATTCCATTAATTTAAAATAATGCTTTCGGTATGCATGTTTCATGTATTCGTTCTTATATACCAAAAATGCATACCGAAAAGATTTAATCACCATTCTTTGTGAAATCATTTATAAAAAATAAAATATATTTCTTTAGAATTGAACACACAAGCAATAAAAAATAACACAGCATTCAACGATGTAAAAGTAAGAAGTAGTTAAATTCATAAAACATACAAACAAAATTATATACATAATATAAAAAAAAAAGTAAAATAAAGTTACATATTGTAAAATCGTACATACCCTGTGTTGTTTGAAAGACCAGTACCGCCATAAACACTTTGGTTATTTTGATACGCACTTTGTTGTGATGGGTAAGCCGATGTTGTCTGATTGCTTTGGTACTGGCTGGATAAATATCCGGCATTTGAGTTTGCACTGTTAATGGTTTAGGAAAAAAAAAAGAACAAAAATGTTTTCGGGTGTTCTAGTCAACTTGTTAAGATATTAGGTAAAAACAAAAAAAAAATTAAAAAAAAAAAAAATTCATTAAGCAGGGTTAATAATGAAATAAATTATTAATACAAGAATGCTTATGGGTTTCAGTACAAAATTAATTTGAAATCTCAGGGAACGAAGAACCCAGAACCTTTATGAGTTTGGGAGACAAGTTAGGTTTATAATAATTTTGAAAAATATAGGGATTTCTTATTCTTATCAATGACTACCGTCGTTTAAGTGTTTGAACACAGTTGAGCAGTTGAGGACAATTGAATAGAAAACTAATATAGTTTTAGATGTCGTCTTAATATCGCAATGAAAATTGTTCTCCAGCTCTAAAGATTACGGCACATCAGAAGAGGAAACAAACTTTTTAATGGTTTTAGTAACTTTAAGGAAAGGCGAAGTAATTCGCATACCAAGGATGGATAGCTGTTCGATTGCTGGGAACAATAGCCTCTTGTTGCATCGAAAGGTACTTTATTGATGCTTAAACGATAGAGCGTTGATAATAAGAAGCATTCACTTCTATGTACATGGCTGATAGTTCCCGACCGTTCGGATATTTTATGAGCTCGATATCATACTAGAAATTCTCCAAAACAATGATAATTGAACAGTTATAAAGCCGATTCCTTGGTTCAACGAAGATGGAATACGAAATGAATTCAGTATCGATATAAATACAAGAAACGAATTTGAAGCCTTTCAAACAGTTTTCTTCATTTCCAAAACTTGAAACCCATTCAGATTATCTAATAAAAGTTATGAAGAGAAGTGAAAACAATCTTCATTATGTCAATCTTAATAAGATTAGATTTAGGTGTATTGTTAGGGAGAGTTTATACAGCTCAGGCACTGCGGTATCTCGATGATGCCTATTGTGCCAACCTGTGTGTGATTCTAGAGGAGCTCTGTTGCTCCAGACTGAGACCAGAACTTTAAGATATTCTGTGGGTGGATATTTTGAGTTTTTCCAAGGGAACAATCTCCTCACAAAGTGTCCGCTTTCGGAGGCGGAGGAGTGCTGGGCATTCCGTGAGAATATGCATAGATGTTTCTTCACTTTCGAGGGAGAGTCATCAAACGGGGTCTGTTGCTAGTCTCATGTTGTGAAGATGTTTTTCAGAGAACAGTTTCCGGTTATGATTCCAGTCACTGTTTTGAGAGTTTTCCTATCTAGCTTGAGTAGGAACTTGGTGGTTTTGTTTGAATATTCTGGTACAAATTGTTTGGAGCAGATTTGACCAGGAGTTGTTTGGCTAGCTGCATTAGATTCCCTGAGTAGAATGTTCTTGGCAGTGTTTTTGAAGTAGTTTTTATTTACTCCGCAGAAGGGTTCAGCGCCAACAAATGGCAATGAGGCGCCCTCTTTGGCCAGGATGTCGGCCTTTTCATTATACCCCTTATGTGCCGGGATCCAATCGATCCTGGACTAGCTCGGATCTTATGACAGGTGAAGCCAGAACTTTTAAGGCAGCCTGGCTGTCTGAGAAGATGAATATTGTTTTATTTTTGGCGTTCGAATGATTATCCGAGCGCATTCCTTAATAGCGAAGATCTCTGCCTGGAATATGGACGAATGAAGACCAAGGCTGACTGAGAAGTTCGCGCAAGGTGATTCTCCAGAAGTACCGGAACCAGTACCTGTTTCCATTTTTGAGCCATCCGTATAACAGACACGCTGAAGTGTGGTTCAAAGTTTTCCCAGTCTTCTTTAGGGGGGATGACTATAGAGAAATTCTGTATTAAGTTATATGTGGGGATTGTGACATCCAGGCACATACTATTTCCAAGCTGCTGAGGAGCGAAAGGTGGCTCCTTGAGTTTGGGGTTACATATTCTTGTTGGAAGAGACGATGTAAACTAATTCCTTCTTCCATTCTTTTGAAAATGTGGATTGGAGGTTATCCCAAAATTACATTAAGTGCAAACGTAGGTGTGGTCCGCATGCATCCCGATATGCATGTCGTTGCTAGTCTTTGTATTTTTTCTAAGTTATACCTATATTGCTGTCATTACCTTTGTGAACCACACCAACGCTGCATATGTTATAATAATGACCTTGAATAGATCGATCTTCAACAAACTTGTGAATTAAGTATCAGGTTAAAACCTGAAAACATTTACCACTTCATTGCGGTGTGCCCGATCCTACAGGAAATCCGAACATTTATATTTCGAAGATAGTTTTCTGCCCGTAAATAGCCTTAAGGAAGTAAAGCGTTTCTCGAACACGTTAGATCGTACAAATTTGCTATACAAACAATTACTCTTGCATGGTAAGCAAGAAAGGCAATTCTATCAGTTTTATTTAGTCGTCTTGCTATTTTAAATTATGTTAGGGGAAATACATTTTGATCAAGATATATTGCCCTTTCCAATTTGTGCCGCCGAATCACTTCAAACAAGAAGTGTGCCTTCCCTAAGTTTTTAAGCCAACAAAATCAGCGTCTGTAGGTACATTGCTCTATTATTGTTTAAATCCAATAAGCATGTGTAAATATTAAAACAGCAGTTTACAGTATCTAACCCAATGACGACATTAAAACATAAGGTTTAAAAACTACTGAAAATATCACCATAATTTATTTGCCACCGTACTCGCCTTATTGGTTTGTTTTGATTGAAACTTTTGTCTGGTAAATGACAGTATTATCGATTCAATTTCTTAAGAAATAATTACTGCCTCTGGAATTCACACTTGACGTAGGTCAAAGCTGTTCAACAGTTATATGTATGTACATTATTATTCTTGTATTAAGTGCGTGGGCTCGGAAACAGGACCACACTTTTTTTTTTTAATTCATCTAAAAACCCACAAGCATTCTGTTTTATTTATTGTTTCAAAAACAAACAAAAATCTCAAAACATTTGTGTCAAAAATCATAAACACAAAAAAAAAAAAAAAAAGAACAAAGAACCCAAAATTAAAGACAAAATAAAAAAAAAAAACTTTATAACCACTTACCTGGCATTATTTACGGTACTGCTACTGCTTCCGCCTACGGGAATGTTTTGCGTTGAAACGCTACTATTTACAGCACTACCAGCAACAGAATTCGATGAATTATTTACAGAAGATACATTCGCCTGCTGCTGATAAGAATTCACAGAATTCTGATTATACGAATTGTAGTTATTCGACGGTGGTTGGTAGGTACTGGCCGAAGAAGCCTAATAAAAATAAATTAATTAGTTGATATACAAAAAAAAAAGCACAACTTACTTGAACATTAGTGTAACTAGAACTATTGTAGCCTTGACCAGTTGCTGTAGGTTGGTATGATGACGATTTGTTAGCCGAAGAGCTCGAGTTGTATGAACTCGGATATCCAGCCGCACTTGATGTATTCGATTGATTATAGGGATCATTTTTCGACAGTTGATCCAGCGAATTATTGGCTTGGGCATTCATTGAACCAACTCCACTAGCATTTTGTTGTTGCTGAATATTTGACGAGTTGCGTTGAGAATAGCCCGATGTAAGACTATCAGTCTATAATAAGGAATTGTTGAATATGTATAGCAAGTGTTGCGAAAAAAAAATGTTTAACTTACAATTTGCGAGTTCTGCAATCCAGCTGATAGTACGGCTTGCTGCTGTGAATTTGCTTTGGATTGATAGTCATTTGAAACCACCTCCTGGGACTGAACAATTTGTTGATTATCAATTGTTGCAGAAGAGTTGAACTTTTCAGGCAATGCATCAAATGATTCTTCTGTACCAAAGTCCAGACCGCCAAATTGCACATCCAAGTAACCAATGTTATTAAGAGTATCGCCAGGCATTTCCACTGCAGTTGATGGAATCTAAAAATGCAAATATATGTTGATTAAGGTTCAAGGCCCAAAATCAAGACTGTTTTATTTAATTACATACCTTCGAGGGTGGTGGCACCTTGGCTCTTGCTCTTCGCACAGCTGGCTGAGATGAAACATTTTGATCACCAAATACTGTTGCATACGACGTCGGATATTGCACAGATGAATTTTGGTACGAATTCACATTGACCGCTTGTTGAGATACAGCAGCGGCGGCTGCGGCCGCTGCAGCAGCAGCTGCTGCAGCTGCCGCATTCTGCGAGGTCAACGAATTGAAATACTGAGATTGTTCCGCCGATAAAGTTGAAGAACTCTTCATTTGCTGTGTTTCTAAATTACTCAGTCGCATATTATGCCCAGCATTAGACGAATGAATGTCCGGAAATTGAGATGGGTTAAGAGCCCCACTTCCCGACACCGAAACATTCGAGTTATTATTCACAACAGCACTGCTATATTGCTGAACCATATCATCGTTGCCTATATGAGACGATTGCTGCTGCGGCGGTTGTTGTTGTTGCTGCTGCTGAGTAGCACCAAGATGCAGCTCTAAACCAGGCGGAGCCGACAATTCAGCACTACCTCCACCACCGACAACAGGTTGTTGGCTTTGCTGCAAATTGCTCGTAGTGAACACTTTGCTGTCCTTAAGCGACCCAACATATTCCTCATTATCCCAATCGCCCCATGCGTCATCCTGCTGCTGCTGTTGTTGTTGCTGCTGCTTCTCGGCATTTGTGGCAATCGTATTATCCCAAAGCTCAACCTCTTGATGGTCCTGATCTTGGTGCCGTGAGTAGTTACTGCGGCTGCCTTGATCTCTTCCCATTCCACGCTGGCCAAGACGACCACCACGGCCGCCGCGTCCCACGTAACTACCTCCACGACTGGAACCTCGACCACGGTTGCCACCACGGTACCCTCCTTCGCCGCCACCACGACCAGAAGAGTCTGCAAGATTTCTCTCGTTTTCCCGAGCCTCTCTGCCACGCCCTAGAGACATAGACAAACAAAATCAGAGCATAAGATTGAAAGTTACTTCATCAGAGTTTAAAAAAAAAAAAAAAATAATAATTACAGCCCCGACTGTCGTTGCCACCACGTCCACCACGTGTGCTGCTCCTGTTACGAGATTTTTCTCGTTTATCCGTATTAGCATTTGCATCGGCCCAATCGCCTTCGCCAGTATTTTCACTTGTTGAATTAGCGGCCCGACTCTTCTTCTTCTTTAACGTTTCAAATGCTCCCTAAAATTTATAGAAACATATCATCATTCATCATCTGGATAGTAATGCTTAAAGTATTTAATTTGGCGGAAAAATGATTACTCACCACTGGAAGTGTTTCTAATAAGAATACTACAGCTCGCTCCAAATTATTATCGCACTCATACAATGCACAACAGACTTCTTCCTCGGACCTCTGAGTCATTTCAATCAATGTTGCGACTTTCTCAGGCATTTTTGGATCTTCTGCGACAGGATTAACCTCTGCGGCCTGAGCAATGCGAATCTGATCTAATGTTGGCTGTAAATTGTGTAATTTTTTTTTTTTTAATTAACAACTAAACTTTTAAAAGCAGATGTAAGAATTTTTAATATTAACCTTTAGTACCTTTGGTTGTGATTTTTCTTTATCTGTTTTGCCTACATCACCTTTTTTATTGGATGTATCGCCACCACCAGAATTTGATTTTTTCTGATTGCGGCCGCCGCCGCTTGATCGATTTTGTGTGCTCATGTTTATGTACACTGTATTTACAAATTAGCTGTAATGGAAGTTAAATAAAAAATTAAGAATCTGATTTATAAAATGCTATCGTATTTTTGAGGCATTCGAATTGGTCCTCTATTTTTAAATCGCCTCCATTTGTATTTGCAGAGTCGAAAGCATAGAAAGAACGTTGAAGAATCTATGTATAAATTTGAAATGTTACGCTCGGCAAATATTTGCTCAAAGAATGTTCGATATTGGGCTTAAGTAAGAAAAATGTGTATTTTTTCTAAGTTTGAACGTAAAAGAACAAAGTACAAGTTGATAAGTGAAATTTGAAATGATAATAGGTACCCGTTTGATAAAAGTTTTGGACAACATTAGTTATTGTCGGACGATGTTTGGAAAAATAATGGTGACGCTCTTTCGAAATTCCTGTATTACTTCCATTTATCTTAACAATAGAATTCTTTTTGAAGAGTTGAATCGTTTAATTTTATTTTATTTCTATCAGGTTTGTTGGCCAAGTATCGAGCGATAACTACCAGAAAGCATCATCCTTAGCGAATGTTTAAAAATGAAGCTCTGCTTGAAATATAAAAAGAACCTCTACATGATTTTCTTGATTTGGAAACACGATCTCAAGTCTTCTAAGCGTTTATTTAATCTATAGTTTACAAAAGTCCGATATGTATTACGAAACCGTTGATACTTAAAACTAAAAAAAAACCAGGCGAACGTTAGATAATCCCCACAACTGAAAGAGAGTAGCAGTTACCTATGTGCCGAGTCCAAACACTCAACACACTTATGTGCAAAGAAAAGAAGATCATAACACAATTGTTTATTCGACGGACATTGAGAGATTTTAAGAATCTTCAAAAACTTGTTCTATGATCAGTCTCCTCTCCTTTAACTTTCTTCAGTTGAATTTTTGTATTTTAGTAGTTCTTCGAATTTGATCTACATTTAAGTCAAACGGTGTCCGTAAACCAACCAATTGAGAGTAGGAATCCAACCCCAAGGATTATCCAACTTAGTGCTGTTAAACGGGCTTTTATGTTGGACTTTGTGTACAGTTCGTTTATGAGGACTGATAGAAAAGAAAACCGAAACAAATTAAGATGCACGAGTGCAGGACATTTTAAACCTCTTAGATTAGCTTCTTCTGTAAACAAATGTTAAAGTGAAATAGTCAGATGCATTAATCCCTTGGACAAAATTTTATCGTAACACTCTCTCCGCTAGCAATGCCCATTAATTTTCCCCGAGATCGAAGTTTCGTACGTACTGTTAAGTCTCATTCCTCAGTCGCACTACTCGAATGTAAAATGCTTTACCCTTTTTCCTCGTATACCGATTTTCAGATCTAGATGTTAAACAAATGCACATCGGGTATTAATAACACATTGAGTGCTTGCAAATAAATACAAAAATACTATTTTTCCGACTTGTTACACACCATTTGTGTACACCTATTTCTGAGACATGAATGCATCAATTGAACAGTTGGAAGAGTTTTACAACCCTATAAATAGTGTTTCTATGAAGGGTAGTAAACTATAAAAAAAAAAAAAAAAAAAAACTGAATGAAAAAGCTTACCCTGCCTTCGGTAGGTATGCTGTCTCCAGCATGGAAGTCTTCCTAAATTTCCTACTGAAACAGTGGAGACACCTTGTATGTCTTTAAATTTACTTAAATATACATAATACATAGGTATACAACTTTTAACAAAGTTAAGTCAATAAAACAAATAATATTAACAATAACAGATGGGGTTACGATGTACAGATATAACTTTGAAGTTGTCAAGGACTTTGTCTGTTTGGGTTCCAGTATAACCTCTCAGAGCAACATCAGTGAAGAAATCAGTTAAAGAATTACTCTTCCCAATCGCTGTTTCTTTTGGGCTTAGAAAGCACTTGAGTGGCAAAGCCCTCTCTCAAAGGAGCAAGGAGACACTATACAAGACCCTAAGCATCCCAGTCCTGCTGTATGCAGAAGCGTGGACACTGAAACAATCGGATGAATGAAAATGAACAGGCTGGGGTGCTTTGAGAGAAAGATTCTTCTGGTGATATTCGGTCCTGTATGTATCAATTGAGTATGGAGAAGAATCAATGACGAACCGTACAGCGAAAATGACCTAGTAAACCTGCGAATACAGCGGCCATGTGGAGCGTATGGATGAAAACGCACCAGCCCGACGAGTCTTCAATACCAATCTAAGTGGCCCCATCTAAGTGGAGAACGACCTCAATCAACTTGGTGTGCGCAACTGGAGGCCACTGGCTAGAGACCGGCCTAGCTGGCGAGGATTGTTGGTTGAGGCAGTGGTCCACAATCGACCACCATACATAAGTAAGTAACAGACAGGGTTAAAGAAAACTACCTTATATTTAGAAAGGAGAACCCCTAGCTCCCTTAAATGTATGTGATCAATTTACAAGGTCAAACACAATAATCAAACTTCTTTCAGATCAATGTTGGTTTCCAGTTTCGGTGAGATATATATACATAGATACATGTATGCACCACCGGATGACCAGTAAATCCGTTTTGCCCGGGAAAGAACTTTGGAAGCCACTGCATTCGGTCAAGGAAAATAAGAGCACGGACTGAACAAATGTTGCAACTAGTAAAATATTAAGATTCCAACCCTATATTCAATTGACGATTGATGATTCCACCAGTTTTTTTTTTTTTTTAGGGTACGACCGAAAGCTGTAGGTGCCTTCCATTTCTGCACAATATCAACGGACGCAAAAGGATAATATAGCATAACGGCCAGCTAAGTTTAGTTCATGTAAGCAAAGACAGACAAGAGCGCTCGACGCAAACGAAAGCTTGACAGTTTTGATTTTAGGCACTTTTAGGAGGCTAGCGCAACGCCATAATTGATGAAATCATTTTGAATAGGGACATTTTGACATAGGCGATTGTTAGACATTTTGGAATACCCGAAGCGTAGTCCCGATGTTGAGTAAGTGGAACTGATTGCAAGTTTTCCCTGTGAAGCGGACAACACACACAATGTGACACAGTTGCACGTGAATAAAAACAGTTCTTCGCCAATTGTTCTTAATCGAAAGCACCAACAAAATGGTTTTCATGTCTTTCTATTTCCCCAACTAGTGCCTCAAATTTTAAAAAATGTATTGTTGGTAGGTACTTATCCCAACATAGTCTAGATTCTAGTCTTTGGTAGGATTAAAAAGTAAACAAAATCGATTTAAAAAAATAAAAAGGGGGTGGGGGATGAAGGTTTTAAAATCAACTGAGCCCAAACTTGTAGGAGACTAAAAAAAAAACATCTCCGATAAGTGTAAACCTATATATCGCACAGGTGTTGATAAATAGGTGGAAAAACAAATTCGATAAGAAGCAGCGACATGCACCTAGCACCGCTGTTATTGATTTTTTTACATGCGTTTTCACCAATTTGCAATTATTATTGCTCTCTTTATCCATCTACAGATACAGATACTCATTTTATTTGTATTTGCCACCTGCCGATTGTGCAACTAGAACATAAATTATTCCGGCAAAAAGGAGCAGGAACATTGTAGGTATACAAATATATGGTCTTTAAAAAAAAATAATCAAATCAAATTAAATTCTTCTGAAGAACAAACAGTGTAATAAATTCCAACCGGTTGCCAATAATTCGTTAACCCTAAAAAGAGGTGTGAACCATGAGAACACAACACGATACACGACAACGACGACACTGACGAGGACGACGACGAAGCGAAGACACAAGCCGATGATTCAGCCATCAGCCAGCCAGCAGCAGCGTGTGTACATCAGCATCAGCCAGCACCAGCACAGCAGCCAAAGCCAACAGCCAGCACCAGCACCAACCAAGTACATTGGCCGATTTGCTATTTGCTGCTGCAAATAATGCATTTAACCACAATAATTTATAATCAACAATGTTGAACAAAATAGAATTAAAAAAAAAAAAACACTAGCAAAGACAAACCAAGAAGAGATAACAAAAATCATATTTTTCTTTTGTTGTGGGTGCAAAATTGAGTTTAGTTTTTTTTTTCTACGCTCCCACACCTTATCGAATTAGCACAGCGAAATTTTCATTGTTCTTTGTCAAATTTTCACTTTTAATTTTCAAAAATATAGATCAAGTTTTACATAACAGCAATTATTACATACGGTTAACGATGGATGTTTTTTTTAATATTCAAAGGAGCCGGAACAAAACTATAAAATTGCATACACAAGAAGAAAATAAAAATTATTCAATGAGAAAAATACTTTTTATCCGTATCTCGCGTTCGTGCACCTCTTCTTTTTGGTTTTTCTCCTTCTATCTAATTTTTTTTTTGTCTTTTGTGGTTTTGCTTTCTCCCTTTTGCGGCGGCTAGTTGATATAGTTGTCTTTGTTTCACTCAATGAAGTTGCGCCGCTGTTTTGTGTGTGCTTGTGCTAACAAGATTCCATTTTCGGATCGTCAAATTGGCAAACCTGTCGTTTGTCGGCATTTCATCCCAAAACAAATTATGTTTGTCTCTTTCGAAATCACTTGTACTTGTTACCAAGAATGAGATAGAGAAAGGAACGAGAACGAGATTTCAGTTGGAAATTGAATAAAAATAACGCAACGCACAGAAAAGGGACGAAAACGAGAACGAAAATAATAAAGGCCCGTGGAGAAAGATCGAGTTGACGACGACAAAATGGGGTGGTGGGGGTTGTTGGCTTTTGCTTTTTGGTTAATCCAATGCAGAAAACAGAGACGAAGAGTAGGAGAAGGAAAGAGAAAGAGGAACAAAAAAATCCATAAACTAAAAATTTTCTTTCCGTTTCGGCGGTGTCATTACATTTCCTTCCATGAAATAATCCCAATTTCGGCGAAATTTTCTTTTTTGCCCAAAACTAGCGCGTTGATTTTTGTTTATTCCTAAATTAGGATTGCAACAATCCATTCAATAATTAAAATTGAGGCCATGTGCCGCACAAAGTTTAACACTCTAGACGCCATTGATTGGAGAATTTTTAATGTATGATCTTCTTTTTCCAATTTATACGACAACGACGACGAAGTCAACGACGATATAGCGGAACGTAATGGCAACTTTCCACACTAGCGGCTCTCGGGGGACAAAAAAAAAAGGAAGACGATGATGATGGAAGAGGAATTCTTCATTTGAACTTTTAACACATTTATAATAGAATTCTTGTTATAAATTTAACACTAAATTGTTGAGAAAGATTAAAACTATAATTTACCACAATTGCTTCAATTATTGGCGAATTGTTTATTAGAAAACTAAGTAGATTTTTAGAGAGCGACACAAACCGTACCTGCAAATGCGCCGAGAAAACGCACTTCAATATGGAGGTCACGTGACCCGGGGGATGTGTTCAAAAATGATGGCATTATTTAGTACTTGATTGGTATAATATTTATTTTGCAGGTTTTAATTTTCAATAATTTACACTATGGCTGGTGAAACGCCGCCGCCGCATCATATCAAGGTATTTGTTTGTTTTGTTTCCAAAGGCCTTCACTCTAGACGATATGGGAAATCATATGATGATTGATGAATCATATGGTTTCTCAGATTTGGCAATTATTCATTCCGTATTACAAAATCAGTAGCTTGTGCTACAATTAAACATGGTGGCAACCAGATCCTCCTATCTCTCTATGTTTCTATCACGATAACTCAGCTGTGACGGCGACTGCATATTCTGGACTTAGCTTCCTTCATGGCAGTTGACCTCCACTTCCACAGAACAGCTTTGGCGAAATGGTTTAGCTGTAGCTCCAGCTGAAGTTGAATTTAAATGAACTACTTTTTGTACTACAGCTAAAGCAATTACCTATTTGTAACTTTGACAGCTATACGTTCCACAGCTCCAGCTACACCATTGTGCTAAGCCAGTTGAGCAAACACACCTTAATGTGTGGCGGACGGAATTCCATACTTAACGACACCACAACTAAAAACCTGAACACGAGCACAATTCATTTGGATTGCTCAAAGAAAGAGATGAAAATAATCTGTAATCCATCTGATTCATTTCCTTCAATCACATTTTTAAAATGGCATTCTTTTGGAGTTGGTCAAGTTGGTCGGTGGTGTGCTGCTTAATTTGATTCCCACAAAAATGGAGAATTTTTGTTAAGTATTGTTATATTAGTTAGTGTAGAAATGTACGTCCGTCGCTGCTGCGCTCTGAATTCCAAGTCCCTATTCTTATATCGTATCCATGCTATTCCAGTATCCAGTGTAGATTCTTGTTATTTCGTATCTATGCGATTCAAGTGAAGATTCTTGTTATTTCGTATCTAAGCGACCCTATTCCTTTCATAGGTCAGTATCAGTATTGCCAGATACTACATTTACTTTCTTCCTTTTTTTTAAGAATAAATAGATACACAAATAAATATGTTAATATGAATATATTTTGTTAAATTTCCATTTGTGGTCTTGCAACGAAATATATATAATATGTATATAAACATATATATATGTACATATATATATATATACATATATATGTATATATATATTTTTTTTTTACTGTGTATAGTCCTGGAATTTGGATGGTGCTTTTCGTTTTCGAGGTGGTAGCTCATCCGTACTCATGCTCGCATTTTCTCTCTTGTTCTTGATTTGGTTTTGATAGCTTAAGATTCTCTGCTCAATACTTTGTTGCTCATTTTGTTGTTGTTGTTGTTCTTGTTCTTGTTGATGTGTAGGTCCTTTTCCGTTATTTTCACTTTGTAACGGAACTCTAATAGCATGAGCAACATTGCGTCGATAACGTACACCAGTTTCCAGATTTTCAACCACTATCTCTGAACCACTTCGTTCAATTACTTTAAAATCGTTTGGTTCAAATGTTGCTGACAATTTATTTGTATTTATCAGGTTTTTCAACCATACCACATCTCCAACTGCTATCGAATTACTTCTGGCATTGCGCTTTTCATCCGCATAATGTTTTTCTTTTTCCTTCTTTGTTTTGTCACGATCGTGTAACTCTTCATCATATTCGAGTGGCTGATTAATTTTTGGCAACTTGTCACTAATGGTTCTTCCGAACATAAGTTCTCATGGCGATTTTAATGTGGTGGAATGCGGTGTTGTGCGATACATTAACAAATAATCCTGCAATTCCTTCTCCCAGTCCTGATGTAAATTCTGGCTTATTTTTAAACGTTTTAAAATAGAACGATTTTGGCGCTCCACTTCACCATTCTGTTGTGGCCAAAATGGTATAGAATGGATAATTTGTATACCGTTTTCATTACAATACTCTTTGAATTCGGTGCTGGTGAATTGTGTTCCATTATCAGCTGTTATCACATTAAGCCTACCAAAACGCGCAAAAATAGTTCTTAGTCTCTTAATTGTCTCGATTGTTGTAATTTTCGTCATGATTTCCACCTCGACAAATCGACTAAAATAGTCGACAACGACTAAAAGATAATGGCTTGAAGGTAGCGGGCCCATGAAATCAATTGCTAAGTGAGACCACGGTTCAGAAGGTAGCTCCTTACGCTTTAGGGGCTCCGGTGCTGATGGCGTCGCAACCATCGTGCAACCGAGACACTTTCTCACAAAATTTTCTGCTTCACTGTCAATTTTTGGCCACCATACTTTCGTTCGTAACCGACGTTTCATAACTGTGATTCCTGGGTGTCCTTCGTGGGCCAATTCTATTGTACGGTTTCGCAAATTTTCTGGCATAACAATGCGATTTCCTCGAAGAAGGATATTTCCAGCAAAGCATAACTCAGTTTCGAATAATTTAAAGGGCCCAGCTCTATCAGACCAAATTCTTTCTTCGAGTCCAACTTTAACATCACATATAGTTATGTCGTTTGCGGAAGCCTCTTCGATTTCCCTCAACTTTAGTGCGATTGGTATTGCATTGGCTACAACATAGTTGATATATTGTTCAGTGCTTAAATCGAACCGTTCTTCTGCCTTGTTGGTGACTACTAATCGAGACAATGGATCAGCTATGTTATTTTTTCCTGGTTTGTATACAACCCTAAATTTATAAGATTGCAAACGAAGTACCCAGCGTTCTATCCTTGCACACGGTTTACTTGTTGGAGAAAATATCGTTTCCAATGCTTTATGATCGGTAACCAGTTCAAACGTTCGGCCAAATAAATAAAAGTTGAATCTCTCAACTGACCATACTAAAGCTAATGCTTCTTTTTCGGTTTGGCAATATCGTTTCTCAGTATCGGTCAAACTTTTACTTGCATAAGTGATCACCCTTGGCCCTTTGTCGTTAATTTGAATTAACACTGCACCTAAAGCAATTGGACTGGCTTCAGCATAAACTTGAGTGCGATCTTGGACATCGTAATATCCCAATACCAAGTCACTTGTCAGACTTTCTTTTAAACTTTCGAATGCTATTTGTTGCTCTTTTCGCCACTTGAATGTTGTATTTTGCCTAGTTAACGTACGAAGTGGTTCCGTTAGGTTAGCTAAATTTGGAATGAATTTACCAACAAAGTTCACTAGGCCAAGAAAGCTACGCACTTCTGCAATACTCGAAGGGCAACGAAAATTCTTGACAGCCTCAATCTTACTTTGTGTAGGAGCTATGCCGCATGCCGATAACTTATGGCCAAGAAATTCCAATTCTGTAGCACCAAAAATGCATTTTGCGCGATTTAACATAACGTTATGTATTTTAAGAGTTTCTAAAACCTTGGCTACACGTATGTTAAGTTGTTCGATGGTTTCTCCGAAAATAATTATGTCGTCCATGTAGTTAAAACAACCTTCGCATCCAGCCAAAATCTGTTCCATTATCTTCTGAAATAATTCTGGTGCGCAAGCTATCCCGAACATTAGTCTAGTGTAACGAAACAAGCCCCTTCTTGTTATAAATGTTGTTATTGGTCTAGACTCTTTCGAAATTTCCACCTGTAACCAGAAAATGTTCGTTAACTAAGAACACTCAAACATGTCAAACTATTAATTATTTTGATTTATTGAATACTTAGAATGACAAAGTTCAACCATAGTTCTCCGATTTTTTTATTATTTTTTTTTTTTTATTTTCAGTCTATAACGCGATATGTATTTCAATGTTTAAAAAAATCAACATATTCATAACTATACGTATGTATATATTGTAAGGGTATTTGTATACTCAAGTTTCACACCTGGTGGAAGGCGTCTTTTACATCCAATTTGGTGAAAAATCGTCCTTTTCCGATGTGGGGGAGGAAATCTTCCATGGTTGGAAGTGGGTGATTTTCCCTTTTGACAGCTTCGTTTGCCCGGCGCATATCAATACAAATTCGGACATCATCGCCCTTAGGAACTGGTACCACAGGCGAAATCCATTGAGAAGGCTCGTTCACCTGTGTGGTTTTCAAATTATCATACTTCTTGTTGTTCATACTTATTGTAATAGGAACACTTATATGTCAAATGATTTTTTCTTCAGCTTACCTTATCAATAATGCCTTCTTGGAGCAACGTGTCGATCTTCTTATCTACTGCCTCTTCCAATGAAACTGGCACTCTCCGATATGGCTGTGCCACAGGTTTTACACCTTCCTTTAACGGTATGTTCACAACAAATCCATTTATTTTGCTGGTGCCACGATGTTCTTCGATTTGATTGATGCTCTCACCGATTTGCATTACTCCTAATGGAATACCTGTTTGGAAACCAATTAAAGCTTTCCCATAATCTTTTACAACGTAAAAATCAGCCAAACAGCACTTGTGCCTAGTCTCAACTCTGGATTCGAATACACCTATGACAGTCAATGGGTGGCCACCGTATGCTTTGAATTCATGATCGACTTGTTGGCGTTGCTTTGCCACTTTGATTCCATTGACTTTAAGGAACTCCCACGTTTTGTTGTCGATAATATTGAATTTTGATCCCGAATCAACAACTACTGTGACCGCAACGCCACCAATTTTGACCTTAATTTCGTTACTAGCTGCTTCTGCATCTCCAATACAAAAAATATATTCGACGTTTTTGGTATCACATGTATCGAGTAATTTAACTGTCTCTGGCTCGGTTGGATTACGCTTCTTTAATGGCTGATGGTATTCAGATTCGAGTTTCATTTTTTCTGTGAAATTATGGTCTTTGAACCCGTTTTTGACTGAATTGTTTTCGAAGTTGTGTATCCGCTTCTTGTTTCGGCATTTCCGAATAAAATGGTCCTTACCACCACATTTATTGCAGAATTTTCCTCTTGCTGGGCACTTTTCTTCATAAGCTCCGTGTCCAGCATATCTACAACGAGAGCATTCATTTTGTTTTTCTTTTTCCCCGTCTCGTTTGTACTGGACTTTGGAATCGATTTTGTTGACACTTTCCGAGAACTGATAAGGTATTTTTTCACTTTGGTCGAATGTTTTGCACTGCTCCTCGATGGCTTCAAAAACTTTGGCCGCTCTCAAAATTGTGTCTAACTTGGAGTCGCCCAACTTTAACAGTTCTCGGCGTAGCTTTGCCGAAAAACATTTTTTGATTACTTGGTCTTTAACATTGTCTTCGACCGCATCACCAAAACCACATTTTTCAGCTTGAATGCAAAGTTTCATAACGAAACTACCCATTTTTTCAGTTTTTTCTTGTTTGAGTAGCCGAAACACGTGTCGTTCATATGTGGAGTTCTTTTTTGGCTCGAAAAACTCGTTCAGCTTAAGTACAGCTGTGTCATAATCAGACAAATGTGGCTTGTAACCGGTAGCAAGTGGTCCACGTGCTACTTCAGTAATAACTGTTGGTGTTGGTAGCGACTCATAAAGTTCTTGCACCTTGCGACCAGCCAAGTGCATCAGCTTTACAAATTTGTCCAACTCGTCTTCAATATGGTTTGCTTTAAGGTACCATTCGAATGACCGGTGCCAATTTGTCCATTCTGAACCACTATTCTCTTCGTAGAGTGTAAAATCAAACGGCGGTAATTCAATGAATTTCGAATACATTTTGTCTAAAAGAAAAGTAACATTTATATACATTAGGAATTTTCATTTTTAATGTGAGTACATTATTTTTTTTTTAGACTTGACCATGAATATGTACTTAATCATTATTTATATGGCAATCATTAAAGTTGCTCTCTTAAAACTTATCTTATGCGATCATTTAAGTCACAACAAATATTTTTTTTTCTTATTTTTGGCAATCATTAAAGTTGCTCTCTTTAATCTTCTGCGATCATTGAAGTCACAGCAAGCTATTTTTCATTACGTGGCATTTGGAAATCATTTAAGTTGCTCTCTTGAATCGAATGTCTCGTGCGATCATTTAAGTCACAACTAATAAACTTTTTTTTTTTAGACAACAAACACACTTAATTCCATATTATTTATTTTAATTTTATTCCTTACCAGTCATATTAGGTATCCTTTATTGCTTTATTTTTCCTTTTATTTATCGTTTTTTTTATTAACTAATTTTGTTTTTCTCCTCGTCGCCAATGTAGAAATGTACGTCCGTCGCTGCTGCGCTCTGAATTCCAAGTCCCTATTCTTATATCGTATCCATGCTATTCCAGTATCCAGTGTAGATTCTTGTTATTTCGTATCTATGCGATTCAAGTGAAGATTCTTGTTATTTCGTATCTAAGCGACCCTATTCCTTTCATAGGTCAGTATCAGTATTGCCAGATACTACAGTTAGTCACTAAGAAATATTAAAGAAATAAAGTTTTTATAACGTGTAATCCTAAATAAGCCAGTTCTTTTATTGTGGTCACACCAGCAACCCCAAAAATGGTTATGTTGTTTCCCTAAAGAAAGAAGCTTGTTATTCAACGACAGCAAAAAGTCCACTAACATTTTTAGACTTAAGGTGGACTTATATTGTTCTGCATCTTGATTTCTGTAAAAAGGATACATCGCACCTCCGCTGTAATATCGACACAATTGCAGTTTTTTCTTAAATTGAGTTAAAAACGCCATAATTTCCCAAATTTCAAGTTTTGTATGTGGTAAAATCGACTGATTAGTCAGCTATTTTTAGGACTCTTGAAATCCATCCTGTAGGCCTATTTTAGGGCATTTTTGCATTTTGAATGAGCAAGCAAACTTTAAACGTGATCCCTCAACATTTCAGAAAATTGCATTTACGTCGTTATTACACCGAAGGTGCGACATAATACAAATTATACTTGTTCGATAAAGAGGGGAGATCAAAATGCAGAACACCTTTATAAATCAAGATTATAGGAAGTATGAGCAATCAAGACCAAGAAAAACATGTTCATCTTAACTAGTACGTATGTATGTGTTTATCTTTTCACTGCTCTTCTGTATAATGACATTTATCTCTCAATCTTCACTTTTCTTGAAATTTGCAGAATAATGTAAATCCACCATTTAATTTAATTAAAATGTCAATAACGGTGGATTATTATCAAAACACTGAATTTATTATATTTAATAATAATAAATTTATTTAACACATTGGAAATCATACCACATAATGAGACGTGCTGTAGTCTAAGTGCAGTTGAACTACTCTTTTGAAAATTATGAATTGCTACGCAATCACACCTAGTGCATTCCTTACCTTAACTTTGGCCTTAGCTCTTAGTTGGTATAAAATGCTATGTACTTATTGTGTATTAACCTTTCAAGTCAGATGAAACCACTTACTAAACGAACACACCCGTTGACTTTCAAATGTCAAAAAAAAAAAAAAAATTGACATCTGCACGAGCTTATTTGGAAGACTTTTTCCAAAATTAGTTTAATATTTTTATTAAATTAAAAAACCAAATAAATAATAATGTCACTCTCACCGGCAAGTGGTATCGGTCGATTTTACAAACGTTCAGCCAAAATCATAAGATGCGTACGCTGGGGATGTTCAAACAGGCCTTTTTATCATGTTGTTGTCATGGAGGTATTTTCCATACCCTGTTTAAAAACACTCTTTTTCCTTATTGTCCATAAAACTTGTCTACTATCTATTACAGAGAAGAAAACACCAACATCAGCCTGTCATAGAACAAGTTGGCTCATTTGATCCTCTAATAAACGAGCACGGTGAACGCCTAATCTCATTCAATTTCGAAAGAATTCGTCATTGGTTAGGTAATGGTGCACATTTATCTAAACCTGCCGCCGAACTGCTAGGCATTGCTGGATTCACGCCAATTCATCCAAAAACTTACATGACTGCATGGAGGAATAGACAGCGAATAGCAGAGCAAGAAGCCAAGAGCCAGGCTGAGGGCAAAAAGAGCGACGAATAGAAAAAGTATGTTGTAATGTTGTAAGAGGATTTTTATGAATAAAACAAAATGTTTGTTTAATTAAATATTGTGATGGTCTTTCAATTTTATTGAATTTCTTTTATATTGTATTTTAATTTTAATTTTAAATGGATTACAATTTCAAATCGTAAAGGCAAGTTCTCTTTACCATTCTCTTACCAACTTGGGATGATGATTTAGGTACAAGAAAACAAAAAATTGTTGTATTTTTAAGATAAAAATGCTTCATTAAAATTTATAATATTGAATTGAAAAATAAACTAGGTACCCCGCGCAAACGCAAAATGTTAAATAAGACTAAATAATATCTACTGATTGGAGTCGAAGATAAAAGCATCAAGAAACCGGTGAAGAGATGAATACATCGAGACAAAAAGCACTTCTACCAAAAACACTATATTATTCTAAAATATAGTTTCCTTCTTATTTTTTTTTTATTTTTTGTGTAGGTATAAAATGTTGAGAAGAGGAGAGTTTATTCGTTCTTGTAGACACTCTCTATGGATTTCTTCGCTTTGTCCATCATATCATCCATCAACTTGTCGGCCGCTGTAAAAAAAAGAGCAAAGGATTAGAAACAAGGTTTAGAATTTAAAAAAAATACCAACCTTTGTGATGTTTTAAGAAATAAGGGCGAACAACACGTTCGTAGATGATTGATGACCCATTACTTTCAATTGGTAACATGCACCAGACCAGGAAAATGCACTAAAAATTAATAAAACAAAAAAATAAAAACATTAAAAGGGCAACTAAGTAAGAATCTTAAAAACAACATCTAGTATTTTTGCGTATCTTTTTTTAGCCACTCATTAGCTCTAAGTCATTATAGCAGAGCACAATGTACGGGTATAGACAGATACATCTACTTTTCAAATAACTTATATAAAAGGGATAAATAGATATGCATGAGCTGATTACGACTATAGATTGCTTAGCTGGGATTTTAACCGACAAAAGAGAAATAACTTAGTGTGTTTCATATTTGGTCAGCGTTTTCACTTTAAATTTTTAAGGATTTTTTATGGATAGTGCATGTGAACGCTCAAATATTCCCGAAAAGTCAAACAAACCGCAGTTTTCGTTCAGGTTTGATGCTAAAGCCACGTTTTGTAAACTTTTTCAATTTTTGGTTCAGTTTAAAAAGGCGTATAACATGTCCAAACTTCGAAAGAAATAGAGTTCAAAGGCGGCGCGCTGGTTCTTGTATTATTTTGTTTGTTTTTGTTTTGACAGAAGCCAAATGATTGAGACATGGACTCGACTATATTAAGGGTTTTACTGACAAAAAAAATGAAACAATCAAGAAAGTTCATTAATCAAACAAGGCATCAAAAAATTCTTGTTCGATTTTGATAGTAGAACCGTAAAAGCAGACATTATTAGTTAAGCAATCTGGGTGGGCGTTTTGCCTTCATATCAGCTAGAACAGGGTGCTACGAATGCGCAACAAACTGCACCCTCTAAAACAACGTTCCAAGTATTGTCGATCGCAATAACTTGCCAAATTCAAGAGCAAATATCCACCGAAGATTTTAAGAAAATTAAAAAAGAAGGTAGTTAAACAAAAGTATGCGGGGCAAGTTAAACAAACGAAAAAGGCAAAATAAGGTCTCAACACCACCTCTTGGTAAAACAAAAAAAAACAGACAACACGAGTTCCTCATGAGCTTTGGCGGTAGTATAAGAAATCAGGTTGTAAAGTGGCTAATAAAAAGAGCAAGAAAATAACAAAAACAAGTCGAAAACATCGTAAATGAACAGCTTGAAGTCTTTATACCAAAATCGAAAGAAAAAAGACAAAAAGAGGAGAGTACTAGGCTAAAGGGATTAGTCTTATACGTCTCATCACGGTTACGTTTTCAAATCTTTGCTGTTAATCGGAACGAATTATTTCGAATATTTTTCGCCCTACGAAATCTAATAAACGACAGGCAAGTTTAGTCTCTGGTAAGAAAGCTAGACCAGAGCATCGGAAACTATCTTCCACAAATCCCTGCTATGTCCAGAAGCGGATCTGGGAATTGTTAAAGAGGGGACAAAAGTCGAATTTGGCGCCCCCACCATTTCATAACCATTTTCGAAGTTTGGAAATTTTGAAGACCTTTTTTTCTTTTTTTTCATTTATTTTGCGCGCCCAAAAGGCTGCCGGCCGAGCTTCTTATTTCATCTTGATTGGGTTTTCCATTGGTCTTGCAACCCCAAAGGCTGACGCCGGGGCAACTGCCCCCTCTGTCCCCAAGATCCGGCGATGACTGTCATATATTTGCCGATGACTCCAATTCGGAGGTGATTGGAAAACTGAGCGGACAATTATGTATACCTTCTCATTGATTGAGAAGATCCTCACAGGAAGAGGTTTTTCAGTAAAAAAAAATGTTTCAGATGCTAAATTTAAAAAAAGCGAAAGAGAGGATTAATTTCAACGGTGTTCAAGGATGTGTACTGTTTCTCTTTTGATTTAATGCTTTCCTTGTATTTGTAAGAGGTCCAGTGTATTAATCTGTATCTCTATCAGCGTGGAATGTGCAATGTGCGTCTTCCTAAAAGGTATATTTATTTTTGGGTGACCACCGCTTGTGTATTTTCCAACTAACAAAGGCCTATAATTATGAACAGCTAAGAAAAAGACTAACACGGAATAAAATAAGGACATAATATACGATGATGTGTATAAGTAACTTGTAGTACAGTGTGCTGTTATGTGCTTCTTAATTATGCAGGCTTTCGTTAACCGTTTTCTGCGGCACATTCTGAAGATGAGTTGGCCGCAAAAAAAAAAAAAAAAAACGAGAGTTGAACTGTATAATAGAACCATATACAAAAAATTGAATGCAGACTTCATGAAGCAAAAACGGCTTTGAATGAATACCCTGCAAACAACATAGCAAAACAATCTTTTGATTCAATCGTGGAATTTCGGTGCTGCCCAGGAGGGCCTCGAAGCTGGACTAGTGTCTTGGCAACGAATTAAGGCAAACTTATGTTGGGGATGTTTTCAGAATCTGTTTGGAATTCGGTTCTTGTTATAGTTAGTAGTTCATGTTTTAGAAATGGCAATTTTAAAACCATTTGTGCTTACAATTGCCGGTGATTTTCCACGAGTCTATTTATAAATAAATATTTTCAGAACTGTGAACTTTACAAAAATCTACAAAGGAATTTTCAACGAATTTAAAAAAATCCATTCAACAACAATTCATACACAAATTGCAGTAAAAATGTTTAAAATTGAAAGCAAAGTGACTAAGTCAATACAGTTTTATTAAAAATTAGACTATTTTTCCCGGGGGAGAAGGAAATATATAAATATAAAAATATCTTACCTTCAACAGCCAGTAAAGCGGAATAATTGATGTCAGAATAACTGAGAAATATTCAATTATTGACAAGATGCCATATATTACCCAATACGTTAGCCATTTGGTATCATCGATTTTCGTACTCGATTCAATTGCATGAATTGAAATGAATGCGGGATAAACAACTCCAATAATATTGCACAAGAGTTGTGCGCCATAGCCAAAGATCAAGTATAGAGCACAAAGTCCAGCAACACCTGAAAACAGAAAAAAAAAAATTTAACATAACGAAGTTGATAAAACTTTAAAAAATCTAACCAATTTGAAATATCCAACCATTGTCACTGGTCAGTAATTCGACAAGTTTGTCTGTTAGTTTTTCAAACATTTTTTTTTCTTATTTATTTATTCCACCACCAACAACAAAAAAACAAAAAATGTTTTAATATTTTAAACAATTTATCTTTTATTTGATGAACAAAAAAAAAATCTCCGGTGCGGCCGGCGGTACAAGCTAATAGCACAGATATTTTCAAAACTCTATGTACGCATAATTATTCTGGCTGGCGATGAAAAGGGACATCAGTTGAACGCGAAATATAAAAAAATTCCTGCGAGCCCATGCTATTTCTATAAATGTTCTCTAGCTGTTGTCAAATAAATATGCAAATGCAAATATGCATTTTATACAATTGCTCAGCAATACAATGAGTTTCCTACGAAACATTATAGAAGACACAGTACAATAAAACTAAATAAAAGAACGTACAAAATAAATAGAGACGAAGAGCAAGCGCTTCTCTAGTGTCTAGTGCATTGAACCTATTTATAGAAAAGGGCATTAATTTGTGTCTTGAAGAATTAAATTCATATTTTTTATTATTATTTATATTTAGGATCGCTAAATTGTTGCTGATGCTGATGGTGATTATTTCCGATTAGATGGGCAGTGGGAATCATATATAAGAGAGCGTCTAGTTAGTGGTCTTTGTCTTTGGTGCTTCACGGATTGGTACACTCAGCGACATAATGTATTCAATGTTTGGAATTAAATTTAACAATAAGTTTGCTGGTGAGTAAATATTGACTGATTTCTGTAAATTTAAAAATTAAGATCTTTTAACTGACTTTGCCCTAAGTAACTCGATGGACTCCTTTTTATAAGGAGACAAGGAGTCTTAAAGGGAGCACACTTTTTTGTTTAAATAAATGAATTTTATGAAAGAAATATTGAAACTTCCTTTTGGTTTCCGGAAGCTCCTGTTGGAAGCAACCTTATAACTCCTCCTGGAGCATCTCTCTCTGTACCTAGCATATATATCTCAACTGTGACCACCACTGCAAATTATAGGACTGAGCTATGAAGGAGACAATATTGGCCTCCATGTTTCCTTTGATCTTCTATTTCGCCTAGCAACTTGAGAATTCAATTCAAAGCATTGCTTTCCCATGTTGTCACTGCTTGATATCATTATCCACTTTTGTTCTTTCAGTCCCAGGCGACAGTTCATTGTTAAATATGTTTTGTTTGCACCGGATCTTTAGGATGAAACGTATGACAAAAACTTGCAACTTTCTCTTGACATTGGTAGAGCATTTCCACGTTTCGCAGGCATATGGCAATACAGAGATTTCACGTGGGATTCAAAGAAACCATATTTCAACTTAGTACGAAACCATATTTTTGTAGACTTCTATATGGAGAAAGCATTCCGAAACCACTACGACCTTTATTTATTCTTTTGCTGACATCCAGGCCTGCTCACCCCCTCGAGTAACAAATATATCACCAGGAAGTTGAACTGAGTAACCTCTATTGTCTCTTGTCTTGTCTCACAAAAACCTGCTGTTGTTGGTTCTGGCTGATGTGCATTATTTTTGGCTAAAGTCCATGAACAAGCCAATTCTGCATTTTGTTGTGGGCACCAATGTCGTTTGCCGTTAAACAGATACCATCAGCACAGAACAAATCTCTCATTTTCGCTAACCGTGCGTGGCAGTCATAACATCATCGATCTCAAGTGAGAATAAAATCATTCCCTGTCGAAATTTGATCACATCGGAAAGCTGTCTACTGTGCAAAGCAAAACACCTTACGTTTGTACGATTCTTTTAATAAACATTTTACTGGGATGCCTCTAGCATCAAGAGATCTCTAGAAAACATCGCTCACTTCTATTTATTATTCCAGGATAATTCACAAGGTGTTAGTGTGATTTAACACTTCGAGTTCTCGCTTGTTGCCTCTTCAGCGTTGACTTGAATCTTTAGATTTATCATCTCGAGATTGATATTCGGAAATACGGACAAAATGGTGATACCAAGCCAGTTGTTACAGTTCTTAAGATCGCCTTTCTTCGGTAGCTTGACGATATCTTTGTCTTTCCATTTTTTTAGGAAAGATTGCGTTGCGTTTACCCAAATAGCCTTAACAAGTGGAAATTCGGTGGATAAGCCATCAAGTCTAGCTGCTTTGTTATTTTCCAAAAGTATTGAAACTACAAGCTTAAATTTACTTGCACTTAGTTATGTGTCGAAAAATTCATAAGGTCTTGCCATTTATCGCAAGAACGGTTTGCAAAATACGATATTGACACAGTACGATGAAATTCAAGGTTTCTTGATAACATAGCGTGTGGGTTTCTATTTTTGTACAACCTAACCATGTAAACAACTGGCGCAAAGTTCGTTTTACTCAAACTAAACTTGTAAATTCCTTAAAATGACAAATATTTTCATTTCAAGTTCTGAACGTCTACCCAACATCGACGTAGTCATAATTGCCATTTGAATTTTTGGTAAGCACACGAGTCACTTATTTAAACTAAGTTTTTACCTTAATTAAAATAAAAGGCATTATTAATTGAAACAAATTCTATTAAACCGGTATGAGTTGTCATGTACTGAGCTAAAAATTCTGGGACAAGTGTTTCAACCAATGTTTCCTTTTCGTAGAAAAAATAGTTTGATTATTCATACCTTTAATATTTGTGTGATATGCTGTTATCATAAATTCCAGGGTATATAGCAGGGATGCGAGTATATAAACGTTGGTCCTAATGTGTTCTTTCATTTAGTATTTTATACTTTGTATTTATAAATTCACCAACTACGAAGTTGAGTTTCGGTATCGTTTGCAGAGTTTACATGGGTGTGCAATGTGCAATGCCATTTTTAAATGACTTAATTTATTGTTTTAAGACAAAAATGAAAAAAATAAAAAGGGTTACTTCAAATATGTTATTTTATTATTTTTATTTTTACGGAAGCAATATTCTCGTCATTGTGTTGTTGAGCAAGGCTGAAATTTGTATTTAAGAGTGGTTTTGCTAACACACACTATTTTTTCTCATACATCGTACTATAAGAGTAAAAACCGCCTCTAAACTCGTTGGAACATTGCATAATCTCATCCAATTTCTCGTTCCAAACATTGAAGTTAGAGAAAATATTCCAACTCCAAAAAGTACACAATGTCAAAACGCGAATGAAATCTCACACTATCAAGATAGCAGAATTTAGCTTCCGATGTTACTTAGCCAACAAATTCTTGTATTATGCAAAAAATAAAGCGAAAATGTAATACTCACCGAAGATAGCAGCGTTCTTTAGTAGCCACAAATTACGACAGTAAATTCTGCCTCTTCAGAGTACTTTAGTTTTTTTTAGCAAAGACGCCGCGCGGCGCCGGTAGGGTTTTTTTTCATTCAAACTAGAAACCAATTTTGCAGTAAAATGTGTCCTTGTGTCCCATCAACAATGGAAGGACCATTACACGGTCCTTGTAATTTGTCTTTGCAAGGACACAAAAATTCGTGACATTGTGGTGGACATTGTGGTTGTCCCTGCAAGGACAGCATTTTACAATGTCCATTACACGACATGTCGATTTTAGGACAGATAAATTCGTCATAATGACGTCAGACTGGACCATTACAAGGACCGTCTAATGGTAGCTTAATGCTCTCAACCGAAATTTGAAGAGCTGTTCATTACAGCAATACTTTTTTCAGTTGCATTTGATTTGGGGTATCAGAAATTGTGTGAAATTCATTATCCATGAATGGTACTTGCATCAAGGAGACCGAAAAGCTATCAGTACCCGGTATGTGTATCAGTGACAACCTTCGTTTAAATAACCACATAATTGAGATTGTCAAGAATGCTGCAAGATGCTTAGGCTTCCTTAATAGATGCAAGAATATTTTTACCTCTTCTGATCTGGCTACAATTTACAAAGCGCCCATTAATGGGCAGGTGCTTCTCAAACTTTTCTTCACCTGCTCGACAGAGTTTAGAAGAAAGCGTCTAAATTGATAGGAGAGAAAAGCATTATGGAAACATTTCCATCCCTTGAACATCGTCGAAAAGTTTCATGTCTTTCCTCATTTTACCGGTTCTTCTACAAAAAAATGCTCACTCGAGGCAGCCAGCTGCGTTCCACCCCTTAGATATTTAACCAGTAATACTCTTCTTGCTAGGAACGCTCATCAGTTTCACTTGAGCCCAATTTCGGACGTACAATTTTTCCTTGTCATTATGATCTTCAAACATTCAAGGCCAATGTTCATCGACACCTCCTTTCCCCTCCTCCCTAATTTCTTATCGCTCGCGCTGTGACTAAACATTAAAAGGGCAATCATAAACCCTGAGTGGATGTGCTTTCAGACGTTTTTATTGTAAGATCCAAGATCCATTAGTCTAAGAGCCGACATCCAATTTTGGGAGTGGATTCATAACCAATATTTGTATTGATAGAATGAATTGTTGGCACAACAGCTCCAAGCGGAGACGGGGGCTGTGACTACACTCTCAACCATTCCTGTGTGTGCGCTGAAATTCTGCAGGAATGGAAGCGACCTACAATTTACCGCCGAATCCGAACGGCTAACAGAGAAGCACTTTCCATGACATTAATTACTTTTGGAGAATTTGTCATAGCCTCGCAAGAGGCAGTACCACGGACTTAATAAGATACAGACCGCCAACTCACTGTATGGTCTCTCTTTTTGCCTACAAGCTGAAAATCAGCAAATGTGCCATTTATTCTGAGAGTATGACTCTCTCCCGAGCTTTTTATATGGGAGTAGTAAACACACCACACAAATAAATGGCACACGCAGGGATGGTTGCCATCAGAAATGTACACGTATTCATAGACACGAACAAATACTTCTTGTTTCAGGCAAGAGGAGTACAAGTTGGTGGTCTGTATTGGTCTGTGGGCAGTACCACGGAAAAGAACTTAGGTGGGGTCGGGGATCGAATTCAGAACCTTGGACGTAGAAGATCGACACACTAACCACTACGCCACGGGGTTTGTGTAGATATGCGTGATATAATATCAAATCGACAAGTCTGGCAGGGTTTTTTGTTGTTGTTGCAAATTGTCGTTTTTCCAACTTTTGTGTCGGAGAATTGCGCACTGATTTCAAATAGCTAGGTGCCAGACGTTTTAATTTCTGCTTTCCCGTTGCCAGACGCCCCAAAAAAGGAGTGAAAATTCAGCTATATCCACATGAGTGATACCTACATCAGAATAACTCTCCTGATTTCAAATATGTAGGTGCCAGACTTCAGCTTTCACACTCGCCAGACGTCATTAAATTTGTCTTCTCAAGATTAAAAAGTCGTTTTTCTTTTGAAATTGTGTTGAGACTTGAGAGCGATGATTTAAATAAAATACCACAAAACATGTAATGCAATATTTATCATAAAAGCTAAGAATCTGGAAAAGGCTTCAAGCAAATCAGGAATAAATGGTGCTCATAAAATGGCATATGTTAGTGTTTGTGCCTTTCTTTAGACTAGAGGAAATACTTGAACTTGAAAGAAATACATTTGTATGATGACTTCGCTGGTATCTATGAATGAAAACCTTTCAAGAAACAAAAGTCGTTGACTTATTCAAAAAAAACTAGTTAAAGAAGAAGATACTTTCCTATTACCAGCAAAATAGTTAAATTCGAACTTCACAGTGCATTCTATTGTACCATGTTATAATTCTGAATAAGAACAGTTCCTCAGAAATAATTCAACAAAAACAAAATTCACTTGAAGTTGAAACGAAAAGTGGATTTGAAGAGTCATACAAAAAAAAAGAACACCAAAGTTTCATATGAAAACTTTTGCTTACAACTGTAGCCTAGACATTTCGAATAAACACGTTTGCGATTGATACTTCTACAATTCTACGGCTAGCCGCATTTTACCTGCGAAATCCTCACATAACCACAAAGCTAATTAAACAATATAAAATACAAAAAAGGTGACACGAATGAATCTTTACCCAGTTACCTTGAAAACAGACGTAAAAGTAAAACAAAATAATTAATTTAAAGCGAAGAAGCGTGTCTAACGTCGCGTCGCGTCGCTGTCACTGTACACTGTTGATGTAGAGAAGCATTCATTGGCATTGTCATTTGTCATTGTCAATTTTATCATTTCGATTTCAGAGCCGCCAATTCGGCAATATCCAGAATCCAGCAAACAACATTATTATTTTACCTTTAAACAATTTGGTTACAATTTCAGCTCCAACATCAGCTGTAGCCTGTTGCCTGGCTTGGGAACGTGATGGTTTTGCCATAATTTTTTAATTACTTGACTGATAAATCGAATTAAATTTAGAATTTTTATTCGCAGTTAACTGCTCTGATAAAATTATTTGCTAACTGACGTGTCACTAGAACACAAACTCTGACTGTTCTCTCTTCTAAAAACATTGTAGGTTTGGTTTACAAAAAAATAATAAATAATACGGCAAGCATTTTTTTTTATTGAAAGGCTTTTCCATCCAAAGCTAGATAAGAAATTATCTTTCAACTTTGTTCCATCAAAAAGACACCTTTAGAAGGAAAAAAAAAGGTTAACAGCAAAATGATCCAAGTTGCTTTTATAGACGCACATGACATTTTTTTAATATTTATAGATTTTTTTTTGTCGTTATGGGGAAGACAAACTTTGCTATTTGCTCACTAGAGACTAGAATCATTAGGGTAATTAATTAGTTTTTGATTACTCACCAAAAAATAGATATAGCCGGGGAACGTTTGATTTAGCTTCCAAAAATCCAAAAGCTTGTGTCCAGGGTTTGGTGTCGTCTTTTAAGGATTTTTCAATAGAATTCTTAATTTTATCAACTTGTGCAGATGCCATTTTGTTAATTTGATTATTCTAGATAGAAATAAGGTTTATATTCGAGAATTAAATAAAGACGAAAATAATTAAGGTTAATAATGTGAAAATTACTTATTTTTGGGGGGTGACCAAAGTTGATTTGATGAGGTTGACAGCGAGAATATTAAAATAAACGAGCGGCTGAAAATTTGTAAAATTTCCGAATTTCTCAACTGATGGATGAAATGTCATTTATTTAAGGTGAAGTTGGATGAGCTTGTAAGGCAGCACTGCCAGATGATGTGGCTTTTTCAATAATTATTTTTTAGATCTTAGACCTGGTTCGCACCACAAAGTACTAAAACAGACTACAAATATTAGTGACAACTACGTACTTCCTGGCAAACGTAGAAGTCACAGACTAATACAGACCACCAACTTGTACTCCTATTGCCTGAAACGCCCTCGAAATATTTGTTCGTGTCTGTGAATACGTGTATACACCTGCTTTGGCAACCATCCCTGCGTATGCCATTTATTTTTATACCCTATTCCATAGAATGGGTATATTGTATTTGGTGTGGAGTTTGTAACATAGAGAAATAATACCGTTAGGTATAGAAAAGTATATACATTCTGACTCAGAATCAAAAGCCTAGTCGATTTAGCCATGTCCGTCCGTCCGTCCGTCCGTATGTATACTCTCTAGAGGTTGAAATTTTTGAGCTAGAAAGCTGAAATTTGGTATACATATATAACCTTTGGTTCAAGACTAAGGCTAAGTTCTTGAACCGGTAAAATCCGCCCACAAACACGCCCACAATCGCCATTTTTGATGAACAACCTCAATTTGGTAAAATTAAATTATGTTTTTTGTACAGTTACGATAAAAGCATAGCGCTAAAATTTTGCAACTACAGCTGAATCGAGTAGTTTTTAAACGATCTTACCTGAACAAAGGTATTTTATCAAAATCACGCCTTTAAAAGTGGGCGTATTGAAAAAATGTTACACAAGAAAATGTAGAGATATATTTTTCATAAAACTAACGGAAGGGAAAAAGGTTTAAATTAAATATTGGTAGTATTTTAAATCTTTAAAACTACGTTTTTCGTTCTTTCATGAAAAGTGGGTTAAAATTCAAAAATTTTTTTTCATACTCAAACGTTTTAGTTTCTACTAAAAGACGCAACATTTTGGCTTGCAGATTCATTATAAATACCGTTTATTTGCAAAAAAATTTTTTTTATAGTTTCTAGTGAAAAGTGGGCGTCAGCTACACCCAAAATCATTTCAAAATTTTTGATTTCATACACAAAGGGCCGTATTCATAGATGATGTTTAAGTTGTTGCTAGCTAAACTGGAGTTTAGCTTATGGAAATTTCATCAGGTAAACTCCAGTTTAGCTTAGCAACAACTTAAACATCATCTATGAATACGGCCCAAAATGTTTATGTACAAGTAATACCCATAAAATTTCATGTTTTTCGCTTTAATATAACAATTGTTATTTTATAAAAACAGTATTGATGGTTTTGTATGAAAAATGGGCGTCAGTTACGCCCAAACTGAAATATTTTTATTTAATTGGAAGAAGGTTTACCTAAAACTTACGTGTGCAAAATTTTAGCGTTATGCTCTTATCGTAACTGTACAAAAAACATAATTTAATTTTACCAAATTGAAGTTGTTCAACAAAAATGGCGATTGTGGGCGTGTTTCTGGGCGGATTTTTTCGGTTCAAGAACTTTGACTTACTCTTGAACCAAAGATACCAAATTTCAGCTTTCTAGCTCAAAAATTGCGACCTCTAGAGAGTATACATACGGACGGACGGACGGACGGACATGGCTAAATCGACTAGGCTTTTGATTCTGATTCAGAATATATACTTTTCTATACCTAACGGTATTATTTCTCTATGTTACAAACTCCACGCCAAATACAATATACCCATTCTATGGAATAGGGTATAATAAAATGCACAGGCAGTGTATGGTGGGTGTCAAAAATGGTGGGTATTTGGTTGGGTGGTGGGTTGGCGGTTATAGTTGGGGTGGTAAGGAAAAAATTGTCAAAAAAGTTGAGTGGTTGGCAGGGGATGTTGTTTGATTTGGTGGGGGAGGAGGAAATAATTTTTAAAAATGGTGGGTGAGATGAAGGTGGTTGTAAGTTGGGTGGGTGGTTTGATGTGGTGAGGGGGGGGGGCATTTTAGCTGGGTGGTTGAAGGAGGGGTGGTTGGTGGTTAGGAAGGATGGAAGATTTATTGTGTGTGTGTGGGGGGGGGGGGGGGGGGGGTGAGAAATTTTTTTTCAAAAATGGTGGGTCGTTGGTTGTATGTGTGTGTATGTGTGTGTGTGTGTGTGTGTGTGTGGGGGGGTGTTTGTGGAGGGGTGAGGAAAAAAAATATAAAAATGGTGGGTGGTTGGTTTGTGATGGAAGAGACACAATGTACACGTTAACTGTTTTGTGAACTGGTTACCACGTACAATTATCGTCCGTAAACTGACTTTACAGACCAAGTTTTTTTGACTTAGATTTTTGTTTTTTATTATTTTATATTTAGAAGAAGAATCAATTGCAAACTACCTAACACGTGAGTCAATTTATTTTTAAACTATTGTATTGCTTGCACTTTTCCACACATCGTGTGAGGTAAGTAATTAATTATCAAGCGAAAAAATAAGTCTGCGAAAAATTTCGAGGAAATGTCATAAGGACCTGATGTAAGCATGTATTATGTCCTCGAATCATTTCCCAAACTATTGTCTACGAATGTTTAAACGTCCTATACACAAAAAATGGCTTCCATAACATATAATAATAAAAATCGTTATTTTTAAAAACAAATTAATTTTTATTAATTTAAGAACATCTATAACAAAATAAGCAAAAACCGCTTCTACGGAACAGCTGGCTCCTCTTTGTCTTCCTTCGTGGGAGTAATTTTTGTTTGAGATAAATTTGAAGTCTTTGGTGGTGGGCCTAGTTCAAAAATAAAGTTAATTACATTTAAAAGCAAAGTTAATAGCAGAGTTAATGTTCTTACCAAGTCCTTTAATAGCTATGTTGATGATATTAGCTAATGGCAGTTCAAAACATATATACAAGAAAAATGCGAAGAAAAATGATACAACAACACTTGCTGCTATGTACATAACCTGGAATAGTTTTTAAGCAACTTTGTTAAAAAAAAAAAAATTCTATGTAGGAAGGAAAAAAGTACTGACCAAAACTAAATTGTTTATATATATTGGTTGACGTATACAACCCACAATACAGCGAATTATGACGGTGTGAATTAAGAAAACTTGGAACGACAATCGTCCCAGAGGATAAAATATTCTCAAAGAGCAGAATCTATAGGTAATAGCTGGAAATTTTTTTTATTAAAACTCACATAATTTTGGGAAAGCAAAAACTTACATCCAATTTTAAAAGCCTTCAGAAGCACCAAAGCACAACACCAAATCGCCCATATATTTCGGAATAGTCCGGCATAGATACCAATCCATACGGATGGTTTTATAAATTCATATTTATAAAATATATGCCCAGACATCAACACGAGAAATGGGAAAGGAAGAAACAGAACGACGATTCTGTTTAGTTTTGATTTTTGTCCCTTTATGTCCAAGCCTTCGTCTTTGTATTTTAAATAAATAAGACCAGTTATTGTTCCAAAAACAAACCCTCCAAAGTTCATATAGAAAGGGGCATATCCTTTGTAAATAGTTTCTCCATTTGTCCAAAATAGAAAACGGTAAGAGCTGCCCAAAATAGTGTGATTCCAATATAATTATTGTTAATGTTGAGAAAATGTTTTTTTAAACTTACTCTGGAGTTTCCTGATGAGCTGCATCCAACTCAAGAAAATATGTAATCAATCCTGTGCAGAGGAATGAGATTATAACCCCTGCTCCGAGTACAAAGTTTCTTGTTTTGGGGAACCTGTATACAAATTGTATCCATGTTTTTAGTATAGTAAAATAAAAAATATATGACGTTCAATTAAAATATCTTCTCATATGCAGCAAACTAAATACTTTTTGTCACGGAACAGTTGACCAAGTGAACTACCATGGGCTTAGGTCAAAGTGCCATAATTTTTTGAGCAACCAAACTATTCCGTGATAAAAAAATATATAATGAGCACCTGGGGTTAGATCTGGAATTGTTCTCTCTGCTTTTTGTATAGGTTTGTACTTGTTTTATTTTCAAGTGACTACTAAGGTTTAGGTACTAACCTTGCAATGAAGATAAGTACGGCTGCAAATACAACGTACAGCTGAAAATCAGTGGCAAGGTACCAAGTTTGTTGGAGACACTTTAAAAGTAAAAGTTTAAACTTTTCATTTTTTTTTGAGGAACATATTGTATTAACTTACACTCCTTCTCAATGTAAAATTATTTATGAACAGTAAATTCCTCCACCATGTTTCTTGACAAAGAACATTTTCAGCACCAATAGTATGTCTCCAGAATGGTCCTTCTTGAAAGCGTGGAAGGATTGAACCGTTCAAAAGGATCATAAAACCCAATGATGGGGCTAATCTGTAAATTTAAAGGTTTACAAAAAATTCGAAAATACTTGCTTTTCTTTTTAAATCATAATAACATTGGCTCGTGAAAAAGCTATCCACTCCATATAAAGGGTGTTTTTTTAGAGGTATAGAACTTTTAAATGGAATAATAAAAAAAAGATGATTTTTTCAGTTGACATTAAATTTACTTTATTCTGGCACATGACCGCTACCCGGCTGGTCTAGTCTGGAGGTCCAATTTTCGATTACTTTTTCCAACATTTTTGGCCGTATATCGGCAATAACGCGACGAATGTTGTCCTCCAAGTACCCAATCGTTTCGGGCTTATCGGCGTAGACTAGCGACTTTACATATCCCCACAAAAAATCCATTCAAGCGGCGTTAAGTCGCATGATCTTTACAGTACCAAAACGCGAAATTATCATCGAACGCTTCCTTCAACAAACCAGTTGTAGCACGAGCTGTACCTAACCTGTGTGATATGTTGCTCCGTCTTGTTGAAACGGCAGCTCCTGCACATCATGGCTGTTCAATTGGTAAACGAAAAAGTCAGTAATCATGGCTCTATATTACGGACCAATATATTCCACCGACCCATAGAGCACACCAAACAGTCAGTTTTTGTGGATGTAACGGTGCCTCAACATACGCTTGAGGATTAACATCAATCCAAATATGGCAGTTTTGTTAATTGACGTATACATTTCATTTTTTTCATCACTTGACAGCTGTTAAAATGGCCACCAGTCAAAATAGTGTTGCCAACTTAAAGTTATATAACTCTAAAAAAAAACACCCGGGACATGCATTTCTTGGAGAATATAATTTGATAGCGTGAATATTAGGTCCAAGACATCAGTAAAAACTGAGGTAGGAGTGATATTAGTTAGGGTAGGTTAGGTTGAAAGGGATCGTGATTCGGTAACCAATAGTTGAAGAAGAATTCACTGTGGGCCTTCCTGATCCTCGCCCAGCTCGGGCACTCACAGTGGAAGTAAAAAAAAACCCTTCTTCGACTCTTCGCCTGATTGTATAAGTCTTATGCATTGATGTCCATTAAATATATATTAGTTCCACTTAAAATTGTGACTAATCAGGATTTCAACTAACCGGGACAGTTGGTGCCTATTCAGCCTTAAATAATACGACAGACAGTCGATAGATAGATAGATTCTTCGTTACTCGACGGTAGTTCTAATCGTGCACTGAGTGGTTTTTTGACTACTCCAGCGTTATAAGTTTCAAGAATACTATGTTTTGCTTAGCTCGATTAATGAACAGATTTCTGCCATTTTATCTGCATTTTGACTTTCTCAATCACATGGTTTCGATGTGCTGGCTGTCTATGAAAGTACCAATGTTTTTATTGGCTAGCTTTTAGTTGGCAAGATGCTATGCGGCTATTCACAGATGCCAAAAGTTTCAGTTTGTCTTCCAAGCTACAAAGACCTAGAATCTTAGTTGAGCCGTTTATGGATGGGCTATCTTGAAAGATGCTTGGCCAAAACTTTTCGGCTGTCTAAGACCCGTCCGTAAACACTGAGTTACGATTTTCTTTGATTTCCCCCAACATTGCCTTGTTGAAATAGTTGTCAGAGCCGTTGGGCTGCATCAATATATGTTCGAAGAAATGTGGTCTGTTTTAATGTTTAACTATGTATAAGTGAAGTGCATCTCTGCCCGCAAAAGCCCCTTATCAACTTTTTTTTAAGTTGTTATGCATTTTAGTAAAAAGATTGAATGGTAACTGTGAAAGGAAGGTTCCTAGGACTGCGACTGTTGTGGTACTCCATTGCACTAGTTGAACCAATACACACCAGTCTCTGAATTTCGGTTTTATTTTTTTTTTTCTCCAAAAGGTGTGAATCTTTATTGTCCTAGATTCGCATATTTTTTGTATTAGAAATCCTTTTTAAAACCCCAAAAGTTTATTATAAAATATTTAAATTTCAAACTTACCTCAGGTACCGATACAAAATCATAAGTCCCCATTCTGCTATTCCAGGATTTTTCGAGGCTAATGTTCGTTGAAAATGGATGCAGAGCAGGAAACTGCTCATTACCAAAAACACTTGAATAATCACTGTGCCATTTATAAAGATCTGTGATTCTATTTTGTAGAAGATTTGTTCAATAAAATAAGGATTCTGTAGTGGGACACCTTTAATTGAAAGCAGGACATGTCCAAAGACCACCATAATAGTTGCAAAAAATCTATAGGCTTCAAGAAATCTCAAGTCCCGTGCCAGTTCATTCGTCGGTGGTGTAAAAAGACGATAGTAATTACGGCATATCGAAAAAGACGTCAGTAAACTGTCTCCTAAAAATATTTAATATAAACTTTATTCTAAGTAAACACATTAAGCTTTAAAACTACAGAAGAACACTGACAAAAATAAATTCTAGATCATTTTGTGGCAATTCAGTTTTTTTTTGGTTAATGATATTGACTTAGGGAAATAAAAATAAAAGCAAACTTACGCTGAGAATGCAAACGTTGTTGGTAGAACCCATAGCCTTGAGAATTAAGCTGTTTGCTATGCAAAAGGCGATCGTAGTTTGATGAGACAACAATCAGAAATAAAAGTGTCCCAAGGAGAACCAAGAACACAGTTTCCAAATAATCTGTGAAATGAAAGATCTTGTGTGAAGGTTTTCAAGACAATCCATTTTCCAATAAAAACTATATTTACTTACTATAGTTTGAAGGTTTTTCATTTGTTACGCAATACTCCATAAAAGAACGTGTTTGTAAATTATATCGTTTTTCAAAGTCAATATTGAGACACGTGTTAACGACTTTCTCATTTTTAATTCTTACATCAGAATCCTTCTTGTTGATGTCAGAAAAATACTCAATCAACTGTAAAGATGTTAGGCATTTTAAATAAAACCACTTAAGTACATTGACAGAATGAGTTGGGATTCAAAATATGTACCTCTGTGTTCTTGATAGTTCCTGCGTACAGTTCTTCCTTGTACGAAGAGTTCAAACTGCTGACTGCTTGTTCACAAGAATCCAAACAAACTCCGAAGTAAATGTAGTCATGTCGAAAATGGAGCTTGGTTACTGATGAAAAGGTCTAAGCAAAATTTAAAAAAAGATTAATTTTAGCTTACAAATAGTACCAAATTAAGTGTAATGCGGCACATTTTTTTTTTATAATGCACACGCGATCAAGGGGTTTGTTATAGCCCTTTTAATGATAGGTCACAGCGCGGGCGATAGGAAGTTAGGAAGGAAGGGAAAGGAAGTGTCGAATCTTGAATGTTTGAAGATCAAAATGGCAAGGAAAAATTGTGCCAGGCAATCCATTCCACATTCGTGTTGTACGGCTAAAGAAAGGATCCCTATATTTCACGGTACGTCCGAAATTGGGCTCAAGTGTAAACTGATGAGCGTTCCTAGCAAGACGAATATTACGGGGGAAATGTTTAAGGGGCGGAACGCAGCTGGCTACCTCGAGTGAGTATTTTTTGTAAAAGAACCAGTAAAATCAGGTAAGACATTAGACATTTCGACGATGTTCGAGTGACGGAAATGTTTCTCTCTCCTATCAATTTTAACGCTTTTTGCTGAACTCTGTCGAGCAGGTGAAGAAAAGTTTGAGAAGCACCTGTCCAGAGATGGGAGTTATACTCGAGTTTAGGGCGTATAAAACATCTTGCAGCATTCTTGGCAATCTCAAGTATATGATCATTCCAACGAAGATTGCCATTGATACACATACTTAGTACTGATAGCGGCCTCCTCGATGCAAGTACCATTCATGGATAATGGCATAGGGGTAGTGGTTTTGTTTAGCTTCATTTTAGCCAAATGTAACCAAATAAATGAATAACGAGAATTCTATGAGATGAATTTTAAAGAAGTATAATACGCGCGAAGGCTTTCTTAATTAAACTTTTGTATCGTTCTCCAAAAAGGGACGAATAGGAGAAGAATAGATCGCTTTTATTGCGTAGTGGTTTGAAAATTTAGAGAAATTTAATTCGTATACATGCATGTATGAATTCCCACTTAAAATCAAAAATGTCTACAGTTAGTTAAAAAGCTTGAAACTAATTTAAGAAAAGTTGAGTGAATACCAACAATTTAAAATTTTTTGACTAAAAGTGGAATGTTTGAAAGTTAGTATAAATGACAGGGTTGGGGTCGAAATACTGAATGGCAAAAATTCTGTTTACAAAATACTGTATTTTGAAATTCTGTATTTAAAAAAATTTGTTTTGATAATGTACAAAAAACAAATTTTGTTTAAATACAGACATTTTGAAAACAGAACATCGAAATGAATTATACAGGGTGGGCCAAAAGAAGTCATCCATTCGATGTTGTTTGGCTCTCTTTTTTGACGTGATAACGTCTAGTAAATCGGTTTGGAATACATGGGCAGCACGCACGGAAAAATGTCACAGTCACAGTCACAGTCGCGTTACCTAGCTGCTTTGATAGCCTAGAAAGTCGATAAAGTGGGAGGGGAGGGTGTTGGGTGGTTGGTTAGTGGTGGTGGGAGTGTGTGTGGGGCAGGTGGAGGGGTAGTGTCGGGAAGGGGAACAATTGTCAAAATGGTGGGTGGTTGTAGCTGGTTTGGGTGGTGAGACAAAAATTGTCAAAACTAATGGATCGTTCCTTGGTGGCTGTATTTGGGATGGGTGTTTGGTGTTGGGATGATTTGGTATGATTGGATGGAAGGGGGGGGGGTGAATTGTCAAATATGGTGGGTGGTTGGTTGGCGGTTCTAGTTGGGTTGATTGGTTGGCAGTTTTGGTGGTGGGGATGGTTGATTTGATGGGGTGCGATGAAAAAGTTGTCAAAAATGGTGGGTGAGTGGAAGGTGGTGGCAGGTGGGGTAGATGGTTGGATTTGGGGGATTTGGTGTTGGGAGGGGGTGAGGTAGAAATTGTAAAAAATGGTTGGTGGTTGATTGGTGGCTGTAGGTGTGATGGGTGGTTGGCGATGTTGGGTGAGTGGCAAGTTGCTGTAGGTGTAATGGGTGGTTGGATGTGGGGGGAGGGTGTAGTAGAGGGATTTGTCAAAGATAGTTGTAATGGGGGGGGGAAATTGTCAAAAATGATGGGTGAGTAGCAGGTGGTTGAATTTGGTGCATGGAGGGAATTGTCAAAAATAGTGGGTGGGTGATTGGTGGTTATAAGGAAGGGCTGGCTTTATTGTGTGGGGGAGGAGGAACAAATTTTCAAAAATGGTGGGCTGTTGGTTGTATGTGTTTGTTTTAACGGGTGAACAAAAAATGTCACAAATGGTGGGTGGTTGATTGGCTGTTGTAGGGGGGTGGGCGGTTGGTGGTGGTTGTGAAGGGGGAGGAGGGAGGTTGATTAGGTGTAGGGGGAATTGTCAAACATTTTTAGTGGTTGGTTGTTGGCTGTAGCTGGGATGGGTGGTTGGTGGTGAATGATTTGGTAAGGGGGGTGAGGCAAAATTGTCAAAAATGGTGGGTGTTTGGTTGGTGGTTGTATTTGGGTGGAAAGGCAAAAATTGTCAAAAATAATTTGTGGTTGGTTCGTGGTTTTAGGTGGGGTGGGTGTTGATGGTAAGTAAGGTGGGATTTATTGTGTGAATGGGTGAGGAAAAAAAAATTGTCAAAAATGGTAGGTGAGTAGCAGGTGGTTGTAGGTGGAGTAAGTGGTTGGATTTGAGGGAAGATTTGGTGTTTGGGAGGGTATTGTCAAAAATAGTGGGTGGTTGGTTGGTGGTGGTAAGGAAGAAAGATTTATTGTGTGGGGGTAGGAGGAAAAAATTGTCAAAAACTGTCAAAAATGGTGGGCTGTTGGTTGTATTTGGGGGGGGAGGTTGATGTTTGGGGGAAGGTGTGAGAAAAAAATCAAAAATGGTGGTTGTTTGTAGGTGGGGTGGGTGGTTGGTGGTTGGAGGGATACTACCTACACATGAACTGTTATTTGAACTGGTTATCACGTACAATTATCGTCCGTAAACCGACTTTACAGACAACCATGTGTTTTTTTCTGAATGAAAAACTTCGATTCTGATTTTTGATTATGTTTATTTAAACCTTTAGAATTGTATTGGTCAAGTCGAGAAGATGATATCGGCCAAATGGGCGCCACCGTCACAATTGATTGCTCGTTTTATGGCATTTTTCATCACTTCAGCGAGAACTTCGGGCGACAGATTCTCGCACTCGTGTCGAATGTTGTCCTTGAGGGCTTCCAGAGTCTCGGGCTTGTTCACGTAAGATCAGGCGATTTTGCGGGCCAGTGCAAATCGCCAAAACGAGAGATGAGGCGACCCGGGAACGGCGCCTTCAGAATATCTGGTCATGTCGGTTCATGTATCGCTCCATGGCTTGTTCACTTGTATTCTGCATCTGTCTAGTCCACAAATGTCAAAACAGATTTGACATAAGCGTCCATTTGCAAAAATGAGAGCATCTTCTCAAAGGGTGATTTCTTTTGGCCCACCTTGAGCCCAGAACTTCACTACAGGTTACTATTTCCAGATCAATAGTTTCTACGAGTAACGTAAGTTCAAGTTTGTCAATTCATTTATTATTTTTGTCAACACTTAGAGCCATTTTTAGTGGAAAGCTTCGCTCAGGATGCCTCTATTTTTGTTTATTTAATGATTGATTCAAAGTAATCCTTTTGTTGACGAAATTTTAAAATACTAGAGTATTTTTTGTTGATTAAAATAATGGCCAAATAACGCCCGGAAGCATGATAAATTTCCTGTTAATTATAGAACTTTAAAAAAAAAAAAAAATCAACATTCTTAAAAACAAAAGAGTTCATGTTCGAACCTTAAAATTCATTTTAATTTGAATTTTCACTACCTAATTAAAAATTGTGTTTTTAAAGATAAATGAGATGTGATAAATATGAACTTTGAACAAAAAATAATATTCTTAACTTAATTTTTATTTTCTAGCTCACCTCAATCTGATTCCAAAGTGCAGAATCATTATTTGGAACAACTTCTCCAATAGCTAAGCAGTAAGTTGCGAAATTTGGGGTTTCCAAGCAAGAATCATAGTCGTCTAGGATGTACATGGGTGGCATTTTTCTATATTCCGTCACTAGACAAATTGAAAGTTCTTAATCCGTTTTCAACACACACACACACACATACAAAACGAAAGGATTTACTTACAATTAAACTGGCTTTGAATGGCCAGAGGGCATATAATAAAAACACATAAAGCTAATAACTTCATTTTGAAAAAAAAATAAAAAACTATCAAAATTGGTTTAAGAAAAGGATATATATTTATTTGATAATTAGGTCCTTTGAATGCAAAACATATCTTTGTTTTCACACACTTTTGGCAAAATATTTAAGTAATAATTACTGAATCACTATGCGACAGTTAATAAAAAGATAGCCACTTCAAAATGTCCATACCGTGTTTGAGACAAATTGACAACTGCCACAAAAATATAACCGAAAGTAAATTTTTGATTCATAAAAAAATATTTTTAAGATATTTTTGCCTGCTATCCGCCCTTGAAAAATTGTTATGGTTATTTGATGTCAGTGCACATTAAGCGATGATGTTTGCTATTCATACACAGTTCATGAATGAGTCAAATACTTTTCGACCTAAACAAAGATTAGGGGCAATATTTACACGCGTTTCGTGTATATTTTTTAAAATTTTTATTAAGAAGATCTTCGATAAGTATAGAAATAGTTTTTTTTTTTTTTTTTTTGTTGATAAAAGTATGAAATTATTATATTTTTTATTACAAACGTAATTTTGCAGTAAGAAAGGTCGAAGGCTGACTTTTATTAGTTAAAAAGTGTGTCTTTATTTGAAGATGCTGGCTGATAAGTTGTGACAAAATACGTGGAAATATTTTGGAATGGTTTGGGTTTGTTTTAAATATTGTAGCTTTTTTAAAGATAAAGTGACGTAACGTTTGAGATATTAATACCTTTTTAATCGAATGGGTATTTGGTGTACATATACTTGGTCCAAGAGTAAGGCTAAGTTCTTGAATTGCTAAAATTAGCCCACAATTGCAATATTTGTTAAACAACCTCTATTTGGCAAAACTAAATTAAGTTTTTTGTACAGTCAAAGCATAATGCTTAAATTTTGAACACACAAGTCATAGGTACAATTTCTGTCAATTGAACATAAATATTTGAATTTGAAGGTGGCTGACGCCTACTTTTCATTAGATAAATATAGAAACGCATTTTTGCTAATTACCGGCACTCTTGTAGTCGAAACCAAAAATCTTGTGTATTAAAGAAAAATTATAAATTACGCCCAGTTTTCATAAAGGAATCAATATTTTAACCAGTTTTTGAAGTGAAACTTCTTTAATATTGGGGGTGATTTGAAACTCGACGAAACGGAAATGCGCCATGACACTTTCAAGCAAATAAATCAAACAAATTTTATTTATATTTTAGCTCTCATTTTCTTACATGATACGGCGTAGCCTTTCACTTTGGTCTACTAAGCATTGTATATTATGTCAAGCTTAGGCGAGTGAGCAGGCGCGTTGATACAAGTAAGTTAGTACATATATATATATATAGTATATGTTTATTAATACGTTGTTTGTATGCGCCTGCGTAGTACAAGGCTTTAGTTAAAAGTGAGCGCGGTGCATTATATATACAATGTAAACATGAATTTACATTTGTGTACAAATATATTATTAAGGGTGTTTTTTTAGACGTGTGGTTTTCAATCTGGCAATACTATTTTACGGAGTTTGTCTTTTTGACAGCTGTCACTTTATTTATGCTAAAATTGGTTTGCCATTTCATAATAAATAGACTTATAACTCCTGAACAACTTTTGGAAATCGTGCAAATTTAGTACCAAAATAATAATTCGGTTAGCGCGCTGCGTCCAATATTCGGTCGACATAATCGCCCAAGAATTTATTGGAGCCAGCCGCGGCCCGAAATATTTTTTAAACATAATGGCAAACCCTTATCTTTATAAGAAAGCTATATTCTTGGTTATAGCATTAAATTATATGCGCTTTATTTCTTCTTCAAAACCACACGTCTAAAAAAAAAACACTCTTTATAAGATCAAACAAAATTTAAAAAAAAAAAACTGCGGAACTCGCGTTTGAGTTTCGTGCAGTCCGAAAGAAATTATTAAATTACCTATCAACATTTTGGAATGGTTTTTCTTTAGCCTCTGTCGAACAGAAGAAGCTTTAGAAAATGATTTGAATGAGCTTAGTTCAGGAAGAATGCAAAATGCAAACAAAAAATACCTTAGAAAAGTATTTAATGGAAATCGGCACTAAAAAAATTAATCAATTTGACATAAATCCAGAAATTATGCGTGGTTTTTAATTTAATAAATAAAATTAATTTTTAATTTTTAACAACTTGAAAACTCTTTTTTTAATTCACTCAGATGTACATTTCGAAAGTTATGCTTTCATCTTCAGTGAGTTTTTTAACATTTTTATTTATTTAAAAAACTCAATGAAAAATTATTAAAATTCTCAAAGGGAGTCTTGAATTTTTGAAAGGAGTCCGTTTCAGATAATTTTTAAATAGTGGCGTCCTAAATTTTAGGTCAAAATGGGGTCAAAGGATTCCCAAAAGCCCCGCTTTATAGATCTAAAGTAAGAAAGCAAGCGAGTCAAAACTTTTGTATGCTTGAATGTGTGGTAAAACGTTTGTATAGATACGTGGTTCTTTCTGGCTGAGTTTTTCATCTCATTCTCTCGCAGGTTACTTCTCTGAAGTTTCACTTCGACCAAGTGTGAACTAGGGGGAGTAGGGGCACCTTGATACGATTTTCATTTAAACTCAAAAAAATTTCACCATATTGAGTTTAATAACAAAGTAAGATATTTTATGGGAATATTATCTTTTTATCTAACTCATATTAAACGGATTTAATCTTACATCCACTCAAAACGAATTAAGGACCTCTTTACTGAGTCGTGAATTTCGTATCAAACTAACCCATTCACGGGGCACATTGGTACATGACGAAGGCTCCTTTATTCTTGGTTATGAATCAGTATTTTAAAACCTTCCGTTAATAAAACGAGTTTTAATTTTTTTTAACATAGTGGGCCCTATCATCGTAACCGATCGGAGAAAAATTGTCTCTAATTCGGACGAAATGTACGAATTTTGTATCATGGTACCTCTCCGATTGATAAATCGGACACATCCGAAAAAAAATAAAGCATGCGTTGAAAATGTCAAAATGACAGTGACGCACAGCGAATTCATGCGATGCATGGCTTTTATATATTTGTATTTCTCTCGATTGTCTTCGGCAGCAAATTACTTGCGGACCTTTGTCGGATGGTAATAAAAAAATACAAACTATTTAATTTCTTGTGTATTTGTTTTTTGATTCTTTTTCTTTTGTTTGAGGCTTTCTGCTTGTGTTATGTATTTCATCTCTTAAACATAAGCGAGAGCTACAGTACGTTTACAACGAACTGTTGGATACCCTATTCCTCATATTTTTGTATATGTATGTATATAAATATGCTTTCGCCTCCCGCAGCCAGCCGCTGTTCCAGTTTCAGAAAAGAAATTCTTCTTTAGCAGGCAGGAAAAAATTCAATAAAATAAATTTTGTTTGGTCGATGTACAATAACTGCTGGCACAATAAAAAAGGCGTATGCCACGCATATAGCAGAGACTTTTTATTGCCAGGGTAATCACTATATGAGCTCATCATTCATAGTTTTAAGCTTGCAGATCGATTTGAACAAAACAAGACAAAACTAAAATTTTAAGAAATTAGATTTTGATTGGAAATAGCGATTATGGGTGTTTTTAACAATTCTTGAACTACACTCTGCGACGTAACCAAGAAATACAAATCTAAGTGCTCATCTTCATACTTCAAAACTGCGACCGATAGTTAAAAAACATCAAAAAATTAATGCGTATTAAGACCTTTTACGGTAACGCCTCTTAAAAGTGGGCATGTCCCAAAAATGGAAGCACTAACTGTGCTTTGTTTTTAGGCATATGTGTTTAACTACAGCTGAATCGAATAGTTTTTACACGATCTTACCTGAATATATATATTTTATAAAAACCACGCCCTTAAAAGTAGGCGCATTGAAAAAATGTACACAAGAAAATGTAGATACATTTTTCATATAACGAACGGAAAAAGGTTAAAATTAAATATTCGTAGTACCTTAAATTTTTAAAACTACGTTTTTCGATCTTTCATGAAAAGTGGGCGTAAGCCACGCCCAAAATTAAAAAATTTCTTTTCATACACAGTTTTTAGTTTCTACTAGAGACGCAAGATTTTGGCTTGCGCATTAATTATAAATACCGTTAATTTGCGAAAACAATTTTTTATTGAAAAGTGGGCGTCAGCCACGCCCAAAATCAATTTTTTTGACTCTATACACAAGATGTTTATGTGCAAGTAATATCCACAAAATTTAAAGTTTTTCGCATGAATATAACAATTGTTATTTTATAAAAACAGTATTGATGGTTTTGTAAGAAAAATGGCAGTCAGCCACGCCCAAACTGAAATATTTTTATTAAATTGGAAGAAGGTTTGCCTACATCTTGCGTGTGCAAAATTTTAGCGTTATGCTTTCATCGTAACTGTACAAAAAACATAATTTAATTTTGCCAAATTGAGGTTGTTCAACAAAAATGGCGCTTGTGGGCGTGTTTGTGGGCGGATTTTACTGGTTCAAGAACTTAGCTTTACTCTTGAACCAAAGATTATATACAGGGTGTCCCAAAAGTCAACGTCAAAACGAAAACGGGTGATAGGGTAGGTGGTGACAGTTATCAGAAAAATAATAAAAAAAATCGCTAACAATTGCATTAAAAAATTTAAACACACCTGCATCAGTTTTGAAGAAAATATCACTTTTTCACCCAACTAAATACTCAACATTCTTACATGACCCTAATTCAATGGGCTGTAGTGTACAAAAAATGTACTACGAAATTTCGGCAAGTTACCTTAAAAGTTGGCGTGTTCAATTTTCCTTCCAAAATGGTATAAGGTTTTTTAAAATATTCCATAAATAACGGAAAAAAAAATGTTTTTCTCAAATAAACAGGTTTTAAGATAATTCTTTTTCATTCATTAAAAAAAAATCTGAATGTACTCCAGGCTTTCTCGTCCAAGGTTAAGTTCGAGGAGAGTGACCGTTATTATTTAGAAGTAACTACTAGCAGGCCCAGACTTCCAAGGGCTATCAGATAGTGATTCATTTCTTGTCGTTTAGTAAAACTGATCCGGTCCTTGGAATATTTTTGTTGTTTTTGGATTTAAGTGCGTTATAATCTCACTTAATAACATCACGATGCCATCTTTGTACACTGCGCAGGAATATGCGAACATGCACCTTATTTATGGAGAATGCAGAAGCAATGCTAGTGCTGTAGCTAGACTTTACCATGAGAAATATCCAAGCGTCTTGAAGATATTTGATTTAAGTATTTTTTGTAAAATATGGATAACAAAAAGTTATAAGTAAATATAACTATAAAAACGCCACAAGTGTGGTACTTTTCATGTTAAAAAAAAACAACTGAGCTTATGGTTTAGAAACCCAAAACAAAAAATCAGAATGTGAGAAAGATTTAGTTTATATTTTTAATAAAAATTAACCATTATGGATACTTAAGCTACGAGTATAAATGTATCTAAGCAATACATAGATGTGAACAATATTATTAAGATACTGTCGTTTCTTCTATATTTTTTTCTTGTTTCGTCTTCTTGGGTTTCAAAGATATACCTTTAAAAAAAAATTAAGTCCGAAAATTCATTCCAGAATTTGATTTCTAAGAGAACCCTTATGACACTTACTGTTTTTGATCGCTGAATTGACAAGAGTTGTTAAAGGCAGCTCAAATAAAATATACAAAAAGAAGGCCAATATGAAAGACATCACAACGCTTGCCAAAACGTACATGGCCTGCAATTAAAAGGTTTAAATTTGTTTTTTAAAAAAATATTTTAGAAATTCCTTACCACAATTAAATTATTCACGTAAAGTGGTTGACGCACACATCCGGCAAGACATCGTATGACATTACTGTGAATAAGATAAACCTGAAAGGACATCCTTCCCAGAGGCACAAATATTTTCATCGATGAGAACTTATAAAGTATGGCTAAGGAATTATTAAAATATTTAATTAAGCAATAAAATAGAAACTTATATTTAAAAAAAAAATACTCACACCCTGCCTTAAACGACATCAAAAGTACAAACGCACAACATATCAAAGCCCAGATATTGCGAAACATTGCAGCATAGAGACTTACCCATATGGATGGTTTGGGAAACTCAATTTGATAGAAAATTTCTCCAGAAAGTAACAACAGGAATGGCAGAGGAAGTGATGCGAAAAGAATTAAATTTATTTTTGCTTTCTTTTCCTTTAGATTGAGGCCTTCTTTTTTATATTTTAAATATACAAATCCACTAATAGTCCCAAAAACAAATCCTCCGAAGTTTGTGTAGAAGGGAGCATAGCCTTGGTACATAGTATCACCATTGGTCCAAAATAAATAACGATAGGAACTGTCAAATTGTTAATTTGGGTAGTTGAACTGAGGAGTGTGTTGTTTGGATACTTACTCTGGAGTTTCTTGATGAACAGCATCGAGTTCCAGATAATAGGTTATTAAGCCTGTAGATAAGAAGGATATAGCGACTCCAGCCCCGAGAATACTGTTTCGTGTGTTGGGGAATCTATTAATTTGAGAATGGTATTTGTTTAGTAAATTTGAAAAAAAACAAAGAGAAGAAGGAACAATCAGCTTTAAGAATAACAACACATCAGCACAGAATTTTAGAATGGGGAACTATGCCATAATTTTTTTTGGCTTGTTGAGTGCCCTCTTCTTTCTACATTTGTCTTGCCTTGGGTGTCGATCAAGTACTCGTCGTGAGCGGTCGCGTTGCTAGCTCTGTGCGCGTGTGTCCCCCAAATATATATATATATATATAAAAAAAAAAAAAAAAAAAAAAATAGACCAAACCAAAATCTCACATACAAATATTACAAATTAAAATCAATTATGTTACAATTCCCAAAATTCAAAACAAAGAATAAAAAATCAAATAAGCCAGTGACAAACAAAGAAAAGAAAAAAAAAAGTTCAAGAAAGCAGAAAACCAAAACCTCGCTCGTAGTCGCAGCACAGCATCCGACACCACCCATGACCCATCCTCTCCACCCGAGCCCACCCATAACTGTTGCTTTCTATGCACTGCAAGCCTCTTGTGAGGCTTATCGCAAGAGGTTTGCGGTGGATGGGTAAGTAGCATTTGTCGAATAGTTCTATTGTGTTGTTTATACCTATATATATTAATTTCGTGTGCAAATTGTCTTATGGGCATAACACCTAGGACAGTTTGTTATCATTGATTTGATATGGGCCTACACTGCACGGTCGAATTTAGGTACGTCAAAGTTGAATTTTTTGTGTTTAGTTTTTCATAATGGTAAGTGATTTTTGTGTCGTCTATTCAAATGTTCGTGGGCTTAGGAAGAATTTCTTTTCTGTGTACGCCCATACTGTGCAATACAGGCCAGCTGTTTTGGCATTAAGTGAAACCCAGGTTGGACAGAATACTGATTTATCAGAATTTTGTTTGTTTGGATATAACTTAGTGCCACTACTTTTTTCCCACCATGGTCTTGTCGTCTATGTTAGGAATGATATTGCTTGCCAGAGCCTTCCCCAATATGGACATTGTTCTAATACGAACTTTAATTTCCTGTGGCTCAAATTCACTGTCCGCAAGCATATCATTCATTACTGTTTTCTTTACAGGAGTCCGAATCTTGACAGCATGTCTACTTGTGATGAGTTAGATGTTCTGTCAGATTCAATTTCCCGAATTGTTTCCCATTGTCCTCACACTGAAGTCGTGATTACGGGCGACTTCAATGTACACAATTCAAGTTGGCTCCGCTATTCTGGCCAGACAACACTCGAAGGAAGGTATACCGAGATCTTTGCTGAGTATAACCATCTTACCCAGCTTGTCGATGAGCCTACTCGTATACCGGATGTTGATGGGCATTCCGCCCATACTCTTGACTTGTTCCTTACTTCCCATCCTGATAAATATACTATTAAAGTAACTTCTCCATTTGGCACCTCGGACCATTGTGTCATTTCAGCTAATTTCTCAATCTCCAACCATCCAGTTAAAGAAAAAATTCCCACTAGGACCGTTTGGCAATACGAGAAAGCCAACTGGGACGGTCTGAATAATTTCTTTCGCAACTTTAACTGGTCATTATGCTTCCTCGATAATGACATTGATGCCAGTGCTGAAATGATTACAGAAGTGATTTTTCTTGGAATGAGAACTTTTGTCCCTCACAGAACAAAATGTATCAAACCAAAAGAAAAGTCTTGGTTTACCGAAGAGTGTAAAGAAGCTATCAGGTTGAAAGAAGTAAGCTTCCGATCCTATAAAGCCAACCCAACTGAGGAAAATCGGAAGAAACACAAACAAGTTAGGAACTCGTGCAACTCCGTTATCCATAAAACGAAATTTTTGCATGACCAGAAGTTACGGCAAAAAATTCTGCAATGTCCCAAAGGCAGTAAAAACTTCTGGTCATTTGTAAAAAACGTCAAGAACTCAACGTCATCATCAGTTCCAACGCTCATCGTCGACAATAAACCCATTGTCAGCTCTTCAGAGAAGGCGAATATGCTCGCAGCTCATTTTGCTGCAAGTTCTACGTTGCCTGCAAGCAACAATGCCCCTCCTGTACTTGAGAACGTTAATTCTTTTATGGGACAAATATTTTTCCGCACTCGTACAGTAGCAAGAGTACTTCAAGATCTTGATATACACAAATCCGCTGGCCCGGATGGAATACCCCCTATTCTTCTGAAGAAGTGTTCTTCATCTCTGGCAAAACCACTGCGTAAGCTTTTTCATCGCTCCTATCGTTCAGGAATCTTTCCTAGTAGATGGAAAACAGCATTTGTCCAGCCCGTCCCAAAAAAAGGTGACTCCTCCTCCCCTTCCTCCTACCGACCAATTGCACTTACGTCCCTTCTTTCCAAGGTCATGGAAACGCTGATAAATCGTCAGCTCAAGAAATATCTCGAAGATCGGGAGCTTTTAAATGACCGGCAATACGGCTTTCGCAGCAATCGTTCCACTGGTGATTTGATGGCATATCTCACCGAACAGTGGAACAAATCTGTGCATCGCTTTGGCGAAAGCAAGATTATTGCGCTTGATATTTCAAAGGCATTTGATAGAGTTTGGCATGAAGCTCTTTTATCGAAAATGCGTGCATTTGGTATCGATGATACTCTTATTCGTTGGATTAGAAGCTATCTTCTGGACCGTTCAATACAAGTTGTATTAGACGGTTTCAAGTCTGATCTCCACAAAATAAATGCTGGTGTGCCCCAGGGCTCCGTTCTGTCTCCGACTCTCTTTCTCATTTTTATAAATGATCTCTTGTCTGTGACTTCTAATCCATTAAATTGTTTTGCTGACGACTCAACCCTCAGCTTTTCGTATACGTTTGATAATTCACGGCCTTCGCCTTCGGACGTGTTATTACAGCGAAATCGTATGATAAGCTCGTTAAACTCCGATTTAAACAGCATTGTAAATTGGGGTACTAGAAATCGTGTGGAGTTTAATGCGTCGAAAACTCAATGCTGTCTTTTGTCGATGAAGCTAAACATACCCCCTATGCCATTATCCATGAATGGTACTTGCATCGAGGAGACCGAAAAGCTATCAGTACTCGGTATGTGTATCAGTGACAATCTTCGTTGGAATGATCATATACTTGAGATTGCTAAGAATGCTGCAAGATGCTTAGGCTTTCTTAATAGATGCAAGAAGTTTTTCACCCCTTCTGATCTGGCTACAATTTACAAAGCGTTTATACGTCCTAAACTCGAGTATAACTCCCATCTCTGGGCAGGTGCTTCTCAAACTTTTCTCCACCTGCTCGACAGAGTTCAGAAAAAAGCGTTAAAATTGATAGGAGAGAGAAACATTATGGAAACATTTCCGTCACTCGAACATCGTCGAAATGTCTCATGTCTTTCCTTATTTTACAGGTTCTTTTACAAAAAATGCTCACTCGAGGTAGCCAGCTGCGTTCCACCCCTTAAACATTTCCCCCGTAATACTCGTCTTGCTAGGAACGCTCATCAGTTTACACTTGAGCCCAATTTCGGACGTACCGTGAAATATAGAGATTCTTTCTTTAGCCGTACAACACGAATGTGGAATGGATTGCCTGGCACAATTTTTCCTTGCCATTTTGATCTTCAAACATTCAAGATCAATGTTCATCGACACCTCCTTTCCCTTCCTTCCTAACTTCCTATCGCTCGCGCTGTGACTTATCATTAAAAGGGCTATAACAAACCCCTTGAGCGCGTGTGCATTATAAAAAAAAAAAAAAAAAAAAAAGTCATTAATACAAAAAACAAAATACATTGTGTTCTTCCTCAGCACAATACCCTTCCAACGATATAGAATTCATGCATATGCATTATTTTTAAGTCATGGTAAATAGTACCGAACCAAATTTGTCTCACGTTTTGATATCTATGAATATTATTTTTATTTCCTACCTTGCAATTATTATGAGCACAGCAGCCAGTATAATATATAATTGAAAATCTGCTGCAAGGTACCAAGTCTGATGAAGACACTGTATGGATTCAAATAAAAAAATATTTCAAAAATACATGCAAATATTGCTCATACACTCTTTTTCAGCGTAAAATTGTTGATAAACAGTAAATTCGTCCACCATGTTTCTTTGCAAAGTATATATTCGGCTTCAGATACATGCCTCCAAAATGGACCGTCTTGAAGTCGTGGCAATATTGAAGCATTTAAAAATATCACAAGCCCTAATGATGGAGCCAGTCTAAAAAACAAAAACTATAACATTACACAAATATTGCCCATTAACTTACCTCAAATACCGATAAAGAATCAATTTACCCCAGTCTGCAAAGCCAGGCTTGTTAAAAGCCATAGTTTGTTGGAAATTAACACACAACAAAAAACTGCTCATTACCAAAAATATCTGAACGATAACACTTCCGTTTATGAAGATATTCGATCCAAGTTTGTAGAAAGTTTTCTCTGCAAATTCTGTGTTCAAGGTAGGAACACCCTTTAGAAGCAGCAGCACATGGGCAAACACCACCATGAGAATAGAACAAAATCTAAAAGTTTCCAGAAATCTCAAGTCTCGTGCCAATTCCCCACGTGATGGTTTTATTAATCGGTAGTAGTTCCGAAACAATGAAAACGAAGTCAGCATTGTATCATCTAAAAGTGCATTTTAAGAAAATAGAAAGCGAAGAGTCTTGGCTGTTAACCCACTTTTTGTCTGCAGACGTTGTTGATAAAACTCATAGCCCTGCATGTTTAAGGGCTGCATATGCTTCAATTTACGATCGTAGTTCGATGAAAATAAAACTATAATCAAAAGTATTCCCACCATAACCATCAATGTGATCTCCGAACTATCAAAATCCTTAGAGTCGGTATTTGAAACGCAGTATTGAATAAATGTCCGTACTTGCAAGCCATACTGTTTCCCAAACTTGTAATTGATACAAGTATTGATTGTCTTGTCATAAATAATTCGATTATCAGATTCTCTTTTATTTATATCGGTGAAATATTCAACTAGCTGTAAATAGAAGACTTAATTTTGATAAAAAACAAGTTTGTTCGTACCTCTGTGTCTTGTATTTTGCCCGCATAGAGGCTTTGCTTGCGAAATGAGCTCAATGGATGTAGAATTTGTTTGCAAGGATTCAAGCAGACACCAAAGTACAGATAGTCATGTCGAAAATGACGCTTGGATACAGCTGAAAAATTCTTAAAAAATAAATGTTTGAGTTTAATAATTCTTGTTTTACATTGGAAAGGGACTAAATCGAAAAATATACAGGGTGACATCAAATAACAAGCCAAGTAATACAAATGTGAAACCACGCCCTATAACTGATAATCTCAGTACCAAAACTCCTTGCATTTTTTCTACACTTAAACATTTTTGAAACCCTGTATCCTGGGAGTTTTTAATTGCTTTCACTTAAAATTTGATGTGCAGCGTATTGCTAATCCAAAATTTCTGTCTTCTTTTGTACGTGTGTTCTTCTCCCCCTTTACCGATTTCCATGAATTGTAAAACTGTACATAAAAAACATTGTACCAGGCTACGTGGACTAAAACTTGGATTTAAAAATTGGCTTATCAACTACATTTCTATAGAATGGATTGCATTTAGTTGGCACGCGGTTGGCGATTAACAATGAAGGGGGCATTGTTCTGGAAACTATCATTTTGAACGCTTAGTTGTAAGGTAAAGCTTGTCTTCCACTAATCCGAATAATCGCTTTAGACTCGCCCATTCTATTTATTTATTTATATTTTCCAATTGGCAATGACTAACATTAAGTCACAAGGCCAAACAATGTGCATTTGTGCGTTCGGTCTCACATGGCAATTACTATTATGTTGCGTGTTCTGTAGCGCTTTCAAACCACCAACTTTTATTCATTTACACAATTCAGAGATTGGAGAAAAACATATTCATCAACTCGCGATAAGGTAAAAAAATAACATGGAAAATGTTCTTACTATACAGGGTGATTGGTTCAAGGTGCAACAAAAAGGCTATAAGTTAGGGACAAACTCAAAATTTTGGAAAAAAATGAAAATAAATTTTCAAACTGATCATTTAGCCATTTTAACTTGTTTCGTCCAAAAAAAAATTAGGTTTTAATCAAACATGACATTGCGCTGATAGAGAAGCCCAAAAAAGTGGTTTTCGCCATACCGTCCGTCGGTCTGTCTGTGCGCTTTTTCACGTCATGCTACAGCCTAAACCGCTTGACAGATTTTCTTCAAACTTCATTTATAACAGTTTAAAGAAAAACGGTTGTCGAGTTTTTTTTTGTATTTCGTTTTAGCCTAGCCCAAACTGGTGCCTTATAAGTAACGGTTTTTTTTTTAAATTTTGAATTTGCTCGAAAACGGCTCTAAGAGTTTTGATTTAACTCAAAATTTAACAAACCTAAGGCATTTTCGATAGAACTACGTTTTTTTGGTCATAACGAAAATCCGGTTTAAACGGCTTTTTTTCAAGTGGCCATTTAGTTGGCAAGGGCTCAATCGAATTCACTAAAATTTTTTTTCGTTTAGTTCCTTAAAAAAGCTTCCTTTTAGATGGCATTGCATTATTTTCATCAGTTACTCTTTTTATGTGGTGGCTCCCATACAACGAGCCACTAGGTTTTGACCAACTTTTTTCTTTTTTCCTAATTTGTTAGAAAAAGGTTCTAACAATTTTTATTAAACTTTGTATGTATAACATTGGAGGCTTCGAAGAAAACTGCATTTTTAGTTTTTGGTCACGATAATAACGTTTTTAAGTTTTGCTAGTTTTGTATATACATAGTTAACATTATTCATAGGGGGTGGTTCACAATTGATTGATGACAACAACCAGAGCATGAAGGATTGGACGAGAATTGAAAAAAAAGCTATAAAACTATTTCAGCTGTTTAGGCAGCAGGGGCAATTTTCTAAAAAATATTATAAGAATTCAAAAAAAGTTGGTGAAACAAATATTTTTGATTGTTAAAGTACTTTAAGGGTCAAAGAAATTTAAATAAACTGCAAGACTGGGTCGCACGAACTTGCTATCTAATGTGTGACAGTGGTCTTGGTGATGGAAATTTTGGAAAAAAACAGCGGAATAAATCATATGAAATTTTATCAATCACTTAAAAATCACTAGTTGAAACGTTTTTTGGAAAAAATGAAGTAAGCCACCTATTTTCTTTTACTGTTTTGAATTTTGAGAAACAAATTTTTTCAAAATCGTTCGACCAGTTTTTTCAATTCACAGTTTTTACTTGCAATTATAGGTACTAAAAGGCAAGTTATGCATTCGTCGAAAAAAAAGTTTTGAGATAACAATCAAACATGACATTACGATGATAGTAAAGACGAAAAAAGATGGTCTAAAAATTCTGTCCGTCTGTATGTCTGTTCGTATGTATGTATATGTACATATGTATAGACATACCTACAGCCCAAACGGGCTTGGTGTATAGAGTTTTTTTAGATATTGCACAGAGGAGAAATGGATATTTTTCTTAGCTCAAAAAATAACGGTACCTGCCATAAAACCATAACGTTAAAGATTATTTTTCTCAAAAACGACTACGATTTTGATTTAAAAAAATTAGTGTTGCGTTTTAGGTATACTACCAATCATATGGCTGAAAAACTACTACTTTCCATATTACCGTTTTTTTTTATCTCGAAAACGGCTCCACCGATACTTTCGAAATTTCACAAATTCATAGGTACTGCATACCAATATTTTTAAAAAATGTTTTTTTTTGTATTTTTAAAAGCATTTCAAATAACAAAATTAAAAAAATCAATTTTTTGAAAACTGCATATTACATTTTTTCTTAAAATTATAAACAAATGTATTTGCTGAATACCTATAAATTGGCGTCTTTGAATTTTGTTTGAAAAATGTTTTAAAAAAGTTTTTCAAAAAAAAAAAATTACTTACTGAAATTTGATTCCAAAGACTTGAAGTATCATTGGGCACGATTTGTCCAATTACCAAGCAATAAGACGATGGCTTTTGACTATCCAAGCACATATCATAATCATCTAAGATGTATAATGGCGGCATTTGCCTATAAGCAGTCACTAAACATTTTGTAAGTAAATACCTTTTTTTTAAATTTTATTTTTAATAGTCTTACTATTAAAATAGCATCTTCCTCCAAGTGGAAGCATACAAAACAAAAAACTCAAAAATAATCGCATTTTGTGAATAACCAAAATGCCCTTAAAACAATAAAAAATTAAACTTAAAAAAAGTTACAATTTAAACGCACTATGCCCGAAGCATTTTTCTTTAATATTCGCACGCACGTAATGTTGGAAACAAAAATTTTTAATGCAATTTTCAACCGAGAACTGATTTATCCCGCTGAGATTAAATTAGCAACTGAATCAGTGAAAAGATTTCTATTCGAACTTCGATTAAATATAATACTTCTGTGCAGTTGATCTAAAAATGTCCGCCTAGAATATATATATATTTTTTTTTAAATTAAGTATTATTTCATGTCAAATGATTGAAAACACATTATTAACACGCAGCTATAGAGTAGATATGGATTGCATACTTATTTATTTATGACTTCGGATGAACGAGCGCACAAATTATAGATCCTATTCGAAAACGCTTTTGTAAAAAAAAAAAATAAGAAAAAAACTAAAACAAGTGAACAAAACAAACCCCATCTTTTTTTGTTTAGAACTTTTCAATGTCACGGAACAGTTTGGTTGGTCAATGATGAAGGGGCCAGTTATAGCTTTCATTGAAATGAGTCCCTGAACATTTTGATTGCTTTTTAAGAGATTTTAAGAATTAAGAAAACCCCAGAAAATGAGAGGATACATACCATACTTTTTTAGGGAACATAAAGAACGGATTGATAAAGACATTCAAGACATTCTCACTGTCCGAATTGGAAGTAACGCTCCAAAAAATGAAAAATAATAAGGCTCCTGGCTTGGACGGATTTCCAGTAGAGTTTTACAAAAACAGCACTACCGACTTTAAAAATTATCTCGTCTCTTTCTTCAATAAATTGTGTTCCCAACAGTTTCAATGAATCTGTAATTTTTGCTATTTTTAAGAAAGGTACAATAAGGGGTATTTCAGTTCTCAATTCAATAACAAAAATGTTTACTGCAGTTCTGAATGAAAGGATCACAAAATGGATTGGGAATAACAATCTTTTGAGCATCTTCAAAGCTGGTTTCCGCCCAGTTTTTTCGACCATGGATCATATCTTTGCTATTTCAAGCATAGCCTGACAATTTATAGATATAGGAAAAAGAAACTGTACACTTGCTTTGTTGCTTTTAAAGCTGCATTTGACAAAGTCAATAGACAGGCTTTAATATACATACAAACTTTCTTGTATTGGTTTGTCACAAAAGTTTCTTCAAATGTATGCCAGTTTTATTTCGTCAACAAACGCAAGGGCATGGGATGGTGTCGCAGTCTCTAATCGATTAGAAACAACTACTGGTGTTCCTTAAGGATGTATCCTTAGCCCATTATTATTTGCCCTCTTTATAGATGATGTCTGTGACCTCTTTAATGGGTGAAGTAGTTTTGCTAATGCTCAAATTAAAGTCCTGTTGCACGCTGACAATTAAGTTATGCTTGCTGATTATCCTTTCACGCTACAAATGCAAATAAACCGTCTAAGTTCATTTTGCGAGTCTTGGGGCATGCAAAATAATAACCAAAAAACTAAGATTGTCATTTTTGAAAAGAGACGAGCAGGAGAAAACTGGTCTCTAAACAATACACGCCTTGACGTTGGACAGGAATATAAATATTTGGGAGTCCTTCTGACCTACAATTTGAGCTTTCTGAAGCACTCCAAGGAAAAGAGCAAGAAAGCTAATCTAGTACTAAATATCATGTGGCCAAAGTTTTTCGTTAACCAAAATGTTGATTTAACGTCTAAATACAAAGTTTTTAACGCGACTATTAATGCATGAATGACATACGGTGTTCAAGTGTTCGGATACACACACTTCGAAGCTTTTGAAAACGTGCAAAGGAACTTCTTTAAGGGGCTATTCCGTTTGCCTAACTCAACACCCAACTATGCCATATATGTAGAGTCAGGCATAACCCCTATATTCATAAAAAATTTGAAGGCAAACGCGGACTTCATCACTAAATTGATGAGAAGAAGAGAATCATGTCTTCACAAAATCATTTCAAAGACTGGAACGAACTAGCTTTATGCATTGTATATTATAAACTATAGTACTTACACTTGAAGTGCTCCATTTATCGACGGAAAACTCTTGATTTTAGAGTTTTAAAATGGTGGAACATACAAAAAATTGTTGTTTTTGCTTCCCATGGTAATCTAGACAAAAACCTCTAAAATCAAGAGCTTAGTTTTATGTCGATAGATGGCGCACATCAAGTGGTAATACTATATAGTTTATATATACAATGCTTTATGCTACGACATTTTTTTTAGATTTATCAGAAAATAATGTTGCCGATTGGCAGGCTCAGTTTGCTGATGTGATTGAGAAGGTTGATCATAAAATGTTTTTGGATAATATTTCCAGATCATCATCATCTACATCAAGAACTTTTTACAGTAGGTTGTAGGTACCCTAAACCATCGACTGCACTCGGATGTCAATTACTTTCGCAACGAATTTTCAGCCTCTTTTATAGGTATTGTTTTTAAAACAAGAGTTGAAATTTTGAATTTAAACTTTGTGCCTCATCGAGCGGACCTGCCTCAGCTCTGTGATCTATGTAACGGAAGAGTGAATGATGATATTGATATTTACCATTTCGTTGCTGCTTGTCCAATTCGACAAGAAATTCGTCGACTACATTTCCAGGAAAGTTTTCTAACATTACATAAACTTTAAATCTTAAATGGGGCAATAGGCTGGCTCAGCGTCTTTAAATATTGTCAACATGCCCTTTCGTACCGTAATAGTTTTTACTTTAAACGCAGTCGAATACCCAAATTGCAATAAAATTTTGAACTAAATAAATCGGTGGGGTGACATAAGGTCCACGGACATAATAAAATTCGAGCGAATTGTATGCTATTATTTTTTACATAAATATCAAATGCTTTTGAATTATTTTACATAAATATCAAATGCTTTTGCTTAGGTCTATTTGTTATGATGCGCCCCTGGTTCCGATGGTATTTTTCTTCTTAACTAGACGCTATACCGACTGAATGGGTAAACTTAAGAAGTTTAAGTTTAGACAAACAATTACTTAAACCGGCCTTGTTGTTCCATATCAACAAAAATACAATAACCAAATAAACGTACGTTCCAAAACAGTAATTTTTCTGAATTTGTGATTTTTTTGGCATTTACATTATGTGGACATTATGTCTATTCCAAAATTTACTAATTAGACATAATGTCCAAATTTTTGATTTCGCCAAAAGGTCCATGGACATTACGTCTATTTCGTTCTTGGACCTTATGACTATTTCCAATTGGTCATAATGTCCATGGACATTGTGTCTACTTGAAACAGACATAATGTCCGTGGACGTTATGTCATCCCGCCAAATAAATCATATAACTTTTAAGGTTTTCGCGGTTGTTGGACATTATTTTAAAGTTTTTTAGGATAAGCCGCGTAAAAATATATTAAATATTTAGTGAGTGCAATTTTAAATAATTCACGGTCGATCCAGTTGCCATTGCGAACACCCTGTGATGTAGTGAGTACGGTTTGCTCCTAACCTTCTACATCTCATCAACAATAAGAGATAGAACCTCCTACGCACCGCTATCCCTTGCGTAGCCAAAATCTTATATAACATTTTACTGTCAGTTTGCCGGTGACCACGCTCAATGTAATTTGTAGCGAAACGTTCGGGGTGAGTACAGAATTGCACTCACTAAATATTTAATATATTTTTACGCGGCTTATCCTAAAAAACTTTAAAATAAATAAATCATGTCGAATTTCCTCATATATTTAATTATTGATTGCTATGGTGCTGATCATACAAAATTTGATAATTTTTCTTTTGTGTTTCAAATCACGATAAAATTGATAAAATTTTTTAACATTACTTCAATTCAAAAATACTATTATTTCTTTTATTTTTAAATCATATTATGAAATGTCATCTCAGGCAGACGGTAGTATTGCCATGTCCACAAATTTTTAACCTTTATGATGAAAAAATAAAGAATCTATCTATCTACTTATGCATCTCATTCTAGATTTTATTAGCTTTATTGTGATACCAATAAAGAATAAACCCCAGTTCTGATTGCTAAATCGTCTTGAAATCAGTACAATCAAAATTTTTACGAACGCATTTGAACTATAACTATGACTGGCCCAGAATCTGACCCCTGACTGACCCCCTAGAATCGATCTTAGAAAAATAAGAATAACACCAACTTTTAATTATTCATTACTTTTTATTTACAAATTCATCTATTCTCAAATACAAGGAATTTATTTACATTTTAGAATAATTTTGTTTTAAATAGAAAAACAAGGATTTAAAATAGTGTTAAATAAAAAAAAACTTCATGTATTAAAAGACAAATGCGTTAAGTACAATATTAATAATTCAAAAATCAAATTCTATAATCTCTGGAATAAACTAATCCTACTATATTAATTTATATATATTATGCAATAATTGTTGTTACAACATACAATTATAATTTTTTTTTCTTTTTAATTTTCCATTAAAAATATTACAAACTAAAACAATTCACAATATCTATTTATTTAGATTTTTGTATATATATAATAATTTTTTATTAAATAATAGTAGCAATAATATTTTGCTTTTGTTTTTAGTTTTATAAACAATTTTTAAACCTATCTATCTAACACGATTTTTTTTTCTTTCTTTCAATTATAGATATCAAATGGGAATTTCAATTTTTAATTATTATTAATTTAGTTTTTTTTTTTTTTTTAAATTTATACATTTTCTGTTTTATATAATGCATTAAATAACCATTTGTTTTACAATATTACTTTAAGGTCACATGGTATCACTCAAAAATTCATATAAAGTGTAAAGACTTATGTTTATAAAATATCTAAATGCACACAACAAGTGCAATGACAAGTAAATTAACAAAAAAAAAAAAACAAAAAAAAAAAAATAGATTGAAAAAGGTACACACTTATTTTTGTTTTTTGTTTTTTAATTATTAAATTCTTATTCTAGCATCCATTGGGTTGGATTACAATAAAAATCGTGTGTTGAAAACATCTACTCGTAATATGGAAACTTTAAATATTAGAAATATGTGCGTTTTGAAAGTTTGAATAGAGATTTTGTTTTTTTAATTTCTCTATCACAATAATCTTGGTACCTATATTTATGTATGTATGTATAATGAATAATAATAAATATAAAAATACATTTTTTTTTGTTCCAAATATTTGACTTAGATGAAAGATTATATAGAAAAGAGACGAACGTAAGTCATTGGCTAAAAACACTAAAAAATATGTATTTTTTTTTTTTTAAATATTTTGATTTTTTAAATGTTTTTTTTTTTTTTAAATACACTTTATGTTTGGCTATTTCGCGTTCATTATATTTTTTTAAACGAAAATGATAAAACAAGTTACAGTTGTTCTTGAAATAAAGAATAAAGATAGAGGCATTGAAGTCTTCGAAAATGTGGTCAAATTAGTTTTTCGTTTGATTTCAACTAGTTTTGAATAAAGGACAACGTTATGAAATTAAATGTTTAAAAATGTAAAAAAGGCATAATTTTTTGTTCAATTCAATTAAATACACTTTGGAAGACTTAATGAACTAAAAGTGGACTTTAAAATCAATTCAAAATCAATGTTTGGTACTATGGTTTACATTTTGTATCCAGTTTAAATAAGGGTTTCTGCGATTGCAAGTGGCTTAGTTTTAATCTTTTCTCAAACAAATTTTTAATTTAAATTCAAATATTTTTGCATACAATATTTTTTAAGTCACCAAATTTAAGATTCTCATATTTGGAAACACCAGTTTAAGTTATTGAAAAAATCAGTACGAAATAGTTAAATTCAAATAGACTTTTAAGTTCGATTAATTCAATTATTTGCAAAAAAAAAATTTATGCAAAGCTTTCGTTCTTGGCTATCTTTACCTTTTTGATGAACATTTTTATACGTGATTTTGTAATTTTGATGAAAAGTTTTAGTAAAAAAAGTTTCTAAGTGTTGGTTTTCATTCCTCTTCATTTTGTTTGAAAATTCTTAGATTGAGGCTTAAAAAAACTACGGAATAAATGACTTTGCATTTGGAACTTTAGAGGTAGAATTTACATATCCGATTTTCTAAACATGGCTTTGTGTTCTGTTTAATTTTCAATACAGAATCGACACTTTGTCTGATGTGGCCGAAAATGCATTATAAGAATTTTGAATAGTCCTGCTCTGGAACATGCCAGTGATGCCCTATTCTTTTAAGCAATAATTGCTCATAGATTTGAAATGTTTAAGCTCAACTTTGTAGTTTTTTAAAAAATTGTTAAATTTTTCAACCAGCACTTGTAAGAAAAGCGCCTTTTAATGGTAGTATGTGTGCAATTATGAAACACTACAAAATTAATGAAATATGTATGTTTATACTAGGCTGAAATGTAGTTGATTAAACTGACCAATTCCCACACAACATTTCTATCTGAACTATTCTCCAAATTTAAAGTTTCAAATGTATAATGTAACACGAGGATAATGTTTCTTAGGTGAACCTACCATTCAAGGATTAATAATTTATTCTTTTTGTAACTATAACTTTTGTATTTGGAATGATGATATCATTTTTCAATTAATAATATATTTTTCAAACCATGATGCTTAATAAAATCCTCCCTTTTCTAAATTCTTGAAGGCCCACAGGCTTCCCAATATAAACATTAATAAGCAATGAACTGCTTGTCCATAAACTAGCCCAAATTCAAAAACCAATTTATTTCACTTAGTTGTATAATAACCAAAAATTTGGTTATTTGATTTTTTCACATACATTTTGAGGTTATGTGAAAAAAAGTATAAACAAAAGTTGTAGATCTTTTTTTTAGCCTACAACTTTGCTATTTAACTTTTTTCCATAGAAATTGTAGTTTTGTCGGAAATCGAGATAAACTGTTTTTAACCCTTAAAAACGCTCCCCCTCCCCTCACTTCTTGACCACAAATTGTCCATAATTTATTTTCCTTTCATTTTTGCTATATTCTCTTCCTTTTCCATCCTACTATATATTATTTTTTTTTTTTTTTCACTTTTAAGCATTTTCAAAAGGCTTCAGTACTGGTCTATCTGTGAGGAATTGGTGGCCGAGTGTTCGCCAAAAACTTATCAAGAGTTAAAAAATGGCAAATTCTGCTTGAAATATCAAAGTAAATAGTTTTTAAAGGTAGGAACATCTTGTTTTGAATCCCAGAAGTAATAGAATTATAACCACAAGGGGGCAAAATGGCTGGATGGAAAATGAAGACTTCTTTCAAACCGATAGCCTATAATCTTCATTTCAGAGGAACACAATTTTGTTGGCTAGGTGCTTTCAAGAAATCGCTTTTAAACTTCAATCGGCCACATAAAAACGTCCAAGCTGAAGTTACTAATGAAAAGAATATTGCGCTTGATGTTGGAAGCAATAAGTCGAAGAGATCACATCCATCTCTAAGGCTACAGGCTTCATGGCCGCCAAACTAAAGGAACAGAGACATGCGCTTTCTAGCACTATAGCGTTTGTCAGCTGTGAAGTTTTTATACTCATTGGAGTTTTCACACTAAGCTAAGCATGTAGAGATTCATACAGTTAGCTGTTGATTAAAAAATGTACACGGAACTCTTTGTCAGTGTATGAAAACACGGCCATTTATGGTAGATATAGAAAATAGAATCCTGGATATTAATTAATAGGTGCCTATTTCTTTTTCATCACTAGAACTGAAAAGGTATTCATTTTTATCGTCGGTATCAACATAGTTCTTCCAATATAACTTTTTTCAACATTATTTTCAAATCGAAATTCAAAGTAAACTTGACTTTTCCAACAAATTAACAAAAAAAAAGTGTATGCTTATCTACTTTTGACAGTTCTCATTTTGTTTGCACAAAAAGTACACGAACAAAGCTACATACCAGCAAAACATTTGAAATTAAATTTGTTTTTGGAAAAGAGAAATTAAAATAATGTTCAATAAGGTAAAAATAACCAAAACTCTTTGCATTTCAAAATAATTAAATTTGGAGCCTAAGAAAATAATTAGAAGAAGAAGTATTACTGGCATTGTGAACACAAAAATAAGAATTAAGGATTAACTGCAAAGGAAAAAATGAAAATAATATTAAATTTCTTGGGTTTTTTTTTCCTTAAAATAACGTACTGAAAATAAAAAGTACCTAACTCCTTTTAGTCAGCTTAAAAGCAAAAAAAAAAATTAAATTTAACATTTTTTGTTTTGATCTGTTATTCATGTTTTTTTGTTCAATACAAGAATTTCCAGAAAATTGTATTTTTTGTTTGTTCATCTATTAACTTAAATTTATTTAACTTATCTATTTATTTTTAATATGGTCACAGGCATTCTCCAGGATTTTGCGCGCAATACTTTGGAAATATTGGTTCGGCTTTAATGCCTAATTCAACTAAACGGTTACGAAATACAGACATTCTGGCGAATACATCTCTTGGGACAGCATCCATGTCATGCTCGTCATCGGGATCAGTCCAGAGTCTGAAAGAAAAAGATATATTTGTTTGTAAAATAAGTACGAAAAGCGGAGGTTATTTTTTTTTAAATTTGTGTAGTAGTTTAAGCTAAATTGGGAGCACTTACGTACTCGCAGAATGTTGAAATAAGTTTGATATGTGAAACGAAACCAATAGGTCGCAAAAACGCACACAGTTTTCTTAAAGACTTCGATAAGAACCACCACAAATTGTTAACTAGTTTTTTTTAATTATTTAATTTTTGAAATACTCAAAGTATCGATATTAAATTGATGAAAATGCACGACCGTCAATCACGATTTCGTGGTCTTAAATATTGCCTTGCTTCAAATATTTTCAATATTAATAAGAATCGTTCTTAATAAATAGGCTTTCCAATTTTTTTTTCAAAGTGATAACCACTTTAAAGGAACCAGAATGAACTTATTCTCTATTCAACTAGGCAGCGCAGCTGTAACTTTGCTGGGTATAGTGTTTTCAGTTGCAATTTTTCTTCTCTTGAACACAAATTTCTCATTTAGTAATTATTCAACATGGTGGGCTAACCTATGCTACAGGAACAGCATGCGAGGGAAGCTGTGGAGGACGATCTCTTTATAACTCAGGATATGCACCAGTTCAACCATCCGCTTATCCGCCGGCCAAACCAGTTTTACCAATTGCACCAGTTAAACCACAACTCCCTATCACTCATCCTGTTCCTCCGTCTCTGTCTCTACCATATGTGCCGGTTGCTGTGCCTTCACATAAGGGTCCTTCATTCTATCCTTCTCCACATACTTCACAGAAAGGTAAGTTTCTTAACAAAATACAACATTTGGTTTTGCTATTTGATTTTTCTTTAAGCATCTGAAAAAGTTGACATCGAAGGATTTGGAAACATCCTCGAGACACTATTTGATTTTGATTTTAACATTGACGCCCCAATCAGTATATTGTAGACGTTCCGTTCCAACTCTTAATGTTTAAAAGTATAAATCATAAATCTATTTAAAAAAAAATTGTTGTTCTTTTTTTTCTTGTGAAGAGGTTACGATCCTATTTCAGGGATTACAGCATCAACATCTCCATCCTCTGAAACTGGAAGTTTTAGTGTGTTTTTTTTTTGAAAGAGATGATGTTGAAGATTTCACGGGAAAACACTGCAGATGACAGTTTTGAGAGCACCAGTTAGAAGATATGATAGCAGTTTTTCAGCGGTCTGACATTAACAAACGTCAACGATAAAACACCAAATTAAGTGCTGAAGAAGCGAGTTAAGTATCCATAGCAAAACATATTGAGAAAAAAGATAACATTATTTGTATTCAATGATATCTTTAGTCTCTAGTACAATCTTGCACACAACGCTACAATGATAACATATGTAAAAGAGATAATATCGTTTGTATACAATGTTGGAATATTATCTCTTCTTCATTATCAAGCAAGACAATTGTACGCTTGGGTCTCCTTGTAGATAGATAAGAAAAGTATATAAATACGACTGTATGATGAATTTATCAATAGTCTTATTGTAACTACATAGTAGCCTTAAGCTCCTTTTAGAATTAGTAAAAAGTATTTCAATAATAAAGGACATAGTTCCAAATAAATATTGTTTAATTTTAAAAGTAAGAAACAAGTGTTTTAATTGGCGATCCTGCCAGGAGGTTAAATATACTTTTTAACTTCAATCGAGCGGACCTCGGGAACAAGTAGTGAAATCTAGTATAAACAGAACACTCGCGTTACCGGTTACAAGAATTACCTAGCATAGCAGGTACAAATATAGCTTCTTCGTACGAAGCAGCAAAGCAATTCAGTGAAAGTGTATATGTGGAGGAAAAAAACACACAAATTCGACGACAACAGACACGAGTTCAAAATGGAACAACTCGCAGTATTAATGGCAAGATTAGAAGCTTTAGAAACCAGGTGCAACACAGTAACACAAACCCTAGAGCACACACGCACAGAGAATGCAAGGTTAGCAGCAATAATAACTAACCAAAATCAAATAAACACTAATTTAGAAACAAAACTAAATGAAGTAAAATCTGGATTAGGCATAGTACCAAACATACCTGTGCTAGAGGAAATAAGAACCACATATACAGATGGTAGTGAAATACAGTTAGACGCATTTAAAAGCCTACCTATTTTCAACGGCGATCAATCAAATTATCGGTCGTGGCGCGAAGAAGCATCCAGATTAATGGACAGCATTAAAAACTTCAAAACACACAGTAAGTACGCAGCAGCATTGACTATAGTGAAAAGTAAAATACAGGGTGCAGCCGCGAATGTGTTAACTAATTATAACACAATTTTTAATTTTGAGGCGATACGTAACAGATTAGATTATACGTACTCTAATCAAGAACCTCTATACGTGCTACAAGACATGATGAAAGCCATCACGCAAAAAAGAAGCACACTGTCTGAATACCACGACGAGATAAATAAAAATCTCAATTTAATAATATCAAAAATCACTATGTCAGGTGATCCGCCGAATATAATCGACAGACTAATTAAAAATGCTAACGACGACGCAGTTCGTATATTCATTGATGGTATGAGTGACAACTTTACAAGAGGATCATTATATTCAGCTACAATAAATGATCTAGAACACGCATTCGCAATTGCTCGCAGAATAGAACATGATAATGTGCACAGGCATTTACATCTCACTCAAGATAAGCACCACAAAAATATGCCACATGAACGCAGAAACGAAAGAAGACCAAATTATTCGAGCCAAACAACGAATTATCAACCCCAGAAGCAATACGATAATATGCAGCAACACAATCAAGGACCACGCCTAAACCCTTTCAAGAGAAATGACGGACCACAGCCGATGGAGATAAACTCGAGACAAATTGTACATGCACAGCGACAAAATTGGAATCAATACAAACCCGATGTATATAATCCACCAGCGAAACGTGAACACAGCGGGAGTTTCAACACACACAACAGACCGCAACGATCTTATCAGCAGAACTTCAAGCAGCAGAGAGTAAATAACTCCCGACAACAACGCAGAGACGATGTCAGCAGTACATATGCAGAAGCAGATGAAACGGAATGTATGGTAAATAATAACATAAGAATAGATCATTTAAACTAGTAGACGGGTTGCCCTGCTTAAATTTAACTAGTACTATTTCTAAGAAAATTTATAAAATTCTTATTGATACTGGTGCAACCCATAATTACATTAATAGAAAATGCGATTCTAGCGAAAAAATTAAAATTAAACCTATAAAAATAAAAACAATGCATGGTTATTCTATGGTAGATACAAAGAAAGTAGTTAAGATATTAAAGAAAAATATAACATTTTTTGAATTAGAGGATATTCAGTCTTTTGATATGATATTAGGATATGAAGGACTTAAAGTTTTAAACGCGGAAATAAATTTCAGTAATATGACTCTAACTACCATAAGCAGTGTCGAATCTATTCAGAAAATTAATTACATAATTGGGGAAAATAATATTTATAAAGCAGACATAGATAGACTGATGAAGATTAATAACAGCATAGGACCGTTACCCTTTACAGATACTATAGAAGCAAGCATTAGGACAACCAATGATAATCCGGTTTATGTTAAACAATATCCATATCCCATAGCAGATAACGAATTCGTAAACAAAGAAATACAGAAACTCTTACATGACGATATAATAGAAAAAAGCCATAGTCCTTATAACAGTCCCATATGGACAGTACCTAAAAAAGGTTTGGACGAAAAAGGAAAACCAAAACGGCGCATGGTTGTTGATTTCCAAAAACTTAACGCTCACACTGTAACAGACAGATACCCCATTCCGGATGTCAACATGACAATTCAAAATTTAGGTAAAGCCAAGTACTTTACAACGTTAGATTTGGAGTCAGGTTTCCACCAAATTAAAATCAAAGCAGATGATAAAGAAAAAACAGCTTTTGCTATAAATGGCGCAAAATATCATTTTAAACGAATGCCTTTCGGGCTCAAAAATGCACCAAGCATATTTCAGAGATGCGTGGACGACATTTTGAGAGACTTTGTAGGTAAATTCGTACACGTTTACATTGATGACGTATTGATATATTCTTCATCTGAGGAAGAACATATACAGCACATAAGTCAAGTATTCGACGTACTCAATAAAGCCACATTAAAAATATCTGATGAGAAAAGTAAGTTTTTTCAAGAAGAAGTAGAATACTTAGGTCACATAATCAGACATGGTAGAATCACTACGAACCCTGAGAAAATAGCAGCTATAGAAAATTTTCCAGTCCCACAAACGGTAAAGGATTTGAGAGGATTTTTAGGTCTTACAGGTTACTATCGTAAGTTTATAAAAGGATACGCAAGCATAGCCAAGCCCCTGACATTATATTTACGAGGAGATAACGGTAAAGTAAACAAAAAACAAAGTAAAAATATTAAGTTAAATCTGAATGATTCAGCATTAGAAGCGATTAGAATTTTAAAAAATTATTTGAAAGAACAAGTCGAACTTTTTCAACCGGATTATAGTAAACCATTCGAGCTTACTACTGATGCATCCAACATAGCTATTGGAGCCGTACTAAGTCAGAATAAGCAACCTATACACTTCTTGTCAAGAACACTGAGTAAGACAGAAGAGAACTATAGCACAAACGAGAAAGAGCTATTAGCGATCATATGGTCCTTACAAAAACTCAGAAACTACATATATGGTATAGCAGACTTAACCATATATACCGATCACCAGAGCCTTATATATTCTGTATCAGAAAAAAATCCCAACACAAAGCTGAAACGTTGGAAGGGAATCATTGAAGACTTTGGAGCAAAATTAGTTTATAAACCAGGAAACCTAAATCTTGTAGCTGACGCATTATCACGTCAACGCATAAATACTTCTACCATAGAAACAGCACATTCAGCTGAAAGTTCTTCTAATGATATAATAAAAACTGTGAATCAGCCTTTTAATGCATACGCTGCACAGTTCGAACTTATTGAAGATATAACAAATAATATCGAAACACAAATCTATTTTAGTAACAAAATAAGACTCATAATAAAGTTTAAGGACAAAGACTCTTTACTAAGGCAGATGAAAGAAGTTATACAACCCCAAAAGATTGTAGCTTTGCATACGAAATTTGAAAACATATACAAATATGGTGAAAACATAAAAAAAGAATTCCCACTAGTAAGATTTATATTCACACCAAGAAAACTTCAAGACGTGACAAATTTGGAGGAACAACTAAAACTTGTAAGGGTAACTCACGAAAGAGCACACCGAGGGTTACGTAACAATATACAAGAAATCTCAGAGAAATATTACTGGCCCGATCTAAATAAACAAGCAAAGAGTTTCAACAAAAAATGCATAGCATGTCTATTTGGAAAATATGAAAGAAAACCTATCAGAGAACCTCTGAATAATTCAGAAATACCAACACATGTGGGAACACACATTCATATGGACATATACTTCAACGACAAGTATACTTTCCTTGTAACAGTAGATAAGTATTCTAAATATACAATCCTTCGGGAAATCGAAACTCGAAACAGACTGTACGACGTTATGGAAGAGGTCTTATCTAATTATTTCCCAAAATGTGAACGACTCATGACAGATAACGAGAAGGGATTCAAAACAGAAATGGTGAACCAAATGTGTTTGAAATACAACATAACTAAAGTAGAAACTCCAGTATACAGATCGACAGCGAACGGTCAAGTAGAACGTGTAAACGGTACAATAACTGAACTGTCTAGAATATTCACAATTCAGAATAAAACAAGACTTATCGAAGAAATATTTAGAACAGTGCGTGAATTAAATAATTCTATACACTCAGTTACCGGTTTGAAACCTAGAGACATTTTCTTTAATCAAAATAAATATAGCAATAGTGAAATTATAATAAATAAACTAAACTCAGCATCCAAAAAAGTGATCGAACGTCTAAATAAAGGAACTCGACACAGAGAGTATAAAAAAGGAGATAAGATAATGGTAAGAATCACAGGTCTTAGAAAGAAATCTAACGCCAGATACATAACAAGAATAGTAGAAGAAGATAAAGGAGACACTGTAATCTCTAAAGAAGGAATAAAAATTCACAAGGATAACATAAAGAATTATCATTTTTCAGATGACGAAAATATTAATATTCCTAACATTACTAGGAATTGTACAGAGTCAAGAAGGGCAAGGAAACGTTCAAATAACTGAGTTACTAAACAAGAAGTTTATACTTACGCAAACAGATGACGTGTATTTATTCAAAGAACAAACTTATTTGTTACATGCAACCAACCTGACTTCGATATTTCAACCTTACGTAAATATCGTAACTAGTAAATATCAACCTACACAAGAAGAAAAAATTTGGTTAAGTAAAATTAAGAATTTAGCAGACCAATTACAAGAACATACTAGGCATACTAGATCAATTAACTTTTTAGGAAAAGCTTTCAAATATGTGTTTGGTAATCCTGACCATTATGACTTAGTTAACATAGAAACGAGTATAAATAATCTCATAGAAAACAATAATAAACAAAAAACTATAAATTCTAGATTTGAACAAATTTTGCAACAATTCGAAGGTCAGAGCCTTAAAGAACATTTAGTAATAGAACAAGTGTACGAACAATTATTATTATTGACCAGAACAATTAATGCAGCAAAAAATAATGAATATTTATCAGAAAGCCTAGACTTAGATGACATTAAAAATATTATTCAACATGAAATAATTCAAGTACCCATAATAAATATACTTGAGTACTCTAAAATATTATTAGCTAGAACTGATGAATTCTTCATCACAATATATAAATATCCAGTTCTAATTAAATCATGTAAATTGTATAAAGTAACACCTTTAAATTCAAAACATGGAAAAATCATTACAGACAAAACAATTGCCTTATGTAACCAAACTTATTTAAGAACAAAAAATTGTCAAAATCATCTAAGTAAAAACATTTGTGAAATTAACTTTGAAGAAGAAAATTGTCTTATTCCACTTTTAAAGAATATAACTTCAAAATGCAACATTAAACAAGAATACGATTACGACTTAGAAATTGAATCCGGTGTTATGTTATTAAGCGGTAAGCATAAGTTAAATAATCAAACAATTAATGGTATAAACTTAGTTACTTATGAAAATACTATAAATCTAGACGATAAAATATACGAAAACATGCATAAGCAAATTAAAGAAGTTATATTAAGAAATCATAATTCAGAGTCTTACATCGACCAAATAATTAAAGAAGATACAATGTACAAATTCGATAACATAGATACTTTAAAAAAACTAATTATTCCTTTTGAAGAAAAACCGATATTATCAACTATATACACAATTGTAACACTGATTGTTATTCTAGCATTTACGTACGTAATGATAAAAACTATACAATGTATAACAGATCGTCAAAAACAAAAAAAGATTGACGCATATAACAAAACTTATGAAAGAGAAATGTTAAAAATAGCGTCGAAAAATCGGGACGATTTCGTTTAACAAGGGGGGGAGTTAAGTATCCATAGCAAAACATATTGAGAAAAAAGATAACATTATTTGTATTCAATGATATCTTTAGTCTCTAGTACAATCTTGCACACAACGCTACAATGATAACATATGTAAAAGAGATAATATCGTTTGTATACAATGTTGGAATATTATCTCTTCTTCATTATCAAGCAAGACAATTGTACGCTTGGGTCTCCTTGTAGATAGATAAGAAAAGTATATAAATACGACTGTATGATGAATTTATCAATAGTCTTATTGTAACTACATAGTAGCCTTAAGCTCCTTTTAGAATTAGTAAAAAGTATTTCAATAATAAAGGACATAGTTCCAAATAAATATTGTTTAATTTTAAAAGTAAGAAACAAGTGTTTTAATTAGCGCTTAATTCGGCTGTATCAAGTCACGTGCCTGACTGCCAGGTTAGGGTTTTTTTTCAATCTGGTAATTCTTTTTTCGGAGTTGGTCTTTTTGACAGCTGTCACTGGATTTATGATCTGTTTGCTTAGACATTTCATATTGAATAGACTTACTCCTGAACAACGTTTGCAAATCGTGAAAATGTATAATAAAAATAATGGTTTGGTTCGCCCGTCGCATAGCGCCCTGCGTATAATATTCGGACGAAATAATCGCCCAGGAATTTATTCGAGCCAGCCGCGGCGGCCACTTGCCCGAAATCGTTTTTAAAACATAAATTATATGCGTTTTGTTTCTTCTTGAAAGCCACACGTCTAAAAAAGTTAGTTCCAGAGGCGAAGAAACGTTTTCAATTTCTTTTCTCAAAATGTTTTTAAATCTTTTTTTAAAGGATTTCAAATTGGTTTAGTTTAAATCTTGTGTATGTTTAACTCAACACATATGAGTATATAAACTCCTACCTTTCTCCTAAAGCAGCTGCTCTTGGCCACAGCCTATTGTCCAATTGTTCTTCATCGACTTGTTCCGTCCACATACAAGCCTCACCTCCAAGAACCTAGAAAGGACAAAATGAATTTTGTCAACAAAAACATTCCATAACGACACTATCTATCAATCCATTCTCACCTGTTTTATTCTGTATTTATCCAAACGCATTCGCTCCCATGGACGATGTTTGTATACATTCTGCCACGTCCGATACGGCGAACATGCTGCATCACCTAAATGACGACATCAATTTAAATCACTTCCCAAGCAGAGATATGTGCATTCTATAGATTCGCCATACCCATACCCCACTGCCACTTACCTGTTGCTCTCCAACTACCAAAGCCACAATCCAAATACCAAGCATCAACATGCGAGAATATTAAACTGAATCCATTATCGATGAGATCATAGTTCTCCTGCCACGTACTACCACCCCAAACTTGTACGGCAAATTGTGTTTTCGAGAGACATTTGGTATTTGTCAAGCCACTGGACCAAACCGATACCCATTTTGGTAGAGAATTATTGTTGGCAATTTTGAGGCTAGCACAAAAATAAACACAAATATGAAGTCAGATAAAGAACCAGCATTGTAAAGTCTAGAGAATGGAACACAACTTACCGTCCTAGAGCTTGAAGCATAAAGTCACACCACATTTCACGTAAGTCGGTATCATTGAAATACTGCCCCCAGCACTCTAAGTTGACTTCATCGCCACCCAGGTGAAAGTAATCGGTTGGACCGGTTAGATTTAGGAGCTCTTCGTAGAGCTTTTGTAGAATGAGATATGTGTTGTTATTTTTTGGATTTAGTTGGCCGCAAGGTGGTTCACCTATATAAGAACACACATATGATTTAGATGCAAAATATATTGACAACTTTGGGTGATGATGATGTATGACATGAACATGACTTACCACAATAGAAACTCCAGGGCTGTTGGTTGATGCAGAGACTAAGCTCACCTAGGCCTCGTTTTGGTCCCCAATCCCATCCATTGCCTGCATGGGCTGGTGCGTCTATTTCTGGGATAACCTACATAAATGCAATGGAAACATAAAATCTTTGTTTTAATTTTCATCAACATAAATAAACATTGAAGTTGGCTTTTGTTTCAAAATTCAATTAATCAACTGGAAGGATAAAATGATGATTTACAATGAAAAATGATTTTGCCAAAAATAAAAAGGTGAAAGTGCTCTCTTAAACCATTTGTAAAAAGTGTTATTTTTGATTTGTGTGCACTTTTGTGAAAAAAATTTGATTGAACAACTTCCTTTTTCACTCAAAAAATCTTTAAGCAGAGTATAGTCCGTTTCAATTATTCCACTACCATTATAGTGATTTACATTTGTAAGGCTAGGTTAGGTTAGTTTAAGGTGGCTGGCAGCTAGAAAGCTATAAGCTTATGCACTTAGTCCAAAAGAAGACCGTTGTGATACCACACAATTTGGAGTGTTATTCCCTAAAAACTAACACTTTTACAACCATTTTGTACGAAGCCTACAACAGAATTTTGTATAGACTAAGTAACGGGTGATTCATCGCAAGGTTTGATTTATAATGCAAAATAAAACACATACACAGCTGGTCAAAAAAATAGGTGTGTTTAAATTTTATATCTTAGCCATAGAAGTTGGAGCGGACCTGAAGGACCAAAAAATGGCGCAATATCCTCTGGAGTGACGAAACAAAAATGTATTTGTTCTCATCAGATTCTGGGCGTATTTCAGGCGACCAAAAAGAAAGGACTATCACCCTCGCTATACCCAAAAGACGATTAAACACGGAGGAGGAAATATTATGGTCTGGGTCGGTTTTTTCTAGTATGGTGTGGGCCCTAATTCCTATATTCCGTATTAGTTACATCTTGACCAAATAAGGTTATAGGGATATTTTAGAAGACATCATGCTTCCATTTGCCGAAGAAAACATGACTCTCCGATGGATTTTTCACCAGGATATAACGATCAGAAACATATGGCAAATCTTGTGAAAGAGTGGTATCGAGAGAAAGAAGTTTCAATTGTTTCATGGCCAAGTCAATCCCAGATCTCAACCCGATTGAGAACTTGAGGAATGAGCTTAAGCGGAAACTAGGATGCCAATATTTTCCAAACTGGAACTGATTGTGGGATGCTGTTCAGAGTTAATGGTATTCTATACCCCAAGAAAGATGCCAAAAGTTTGTAGAGTTAATACCACGCTGACTTTAAAATTTTTTGGATAACAATGTCGTATACTCGGGTTATAAGAGAATGGTAAACGAAAATTATTATAAAATACAACAAATTCTGCATTCAAACTATCATTATTCATAATTTAGGAAGACACACCTATTTTTGTGTCCAAGCGCAAATGTCTACACCGTCGGTTTTATTGTATAAAATGTATAATTACTTAATTTAAAAGCCTTAAATATTAATATTTCATTAAGTATTGATAGTCCAATGAAAACTAATGTTAAAATAATATTTAAATAAACAAAACATATTAAAAAATTAAGTTTATATAAAAAAAAATAATTGCACCTATTTTTTTGACCAGCTGTGTACATTTGGAAGTGAACTTCAAATTTGTATCATCGGTTAAAAGAATAATTCATGGCATTTCCTTTCGTGAAAACGACATCATATAAATTTTAACCGCGAGGTGGTCCATTCGGCGACTTGTTCTAGCATAGCGACTGGTATCTAGCGAATAACACGAGTAATTTTGGCTTCTAAGGCGTCAATTGTAGCTGACTTATTCCTAAAGACCTGTGACTTTACAAGTCCAGTGTTTCACGCGCTGAATGGCTCGTAGCGCCATCTTGTTGAAACCAAAGCTCACTGAGACCATAAACTTGAATTTCAGGAAGCACATAGTCCATTTACATGGCGCGTAACATTCTGATTTTCCTCATTTTTTAAGACCAATGATTCCACCACATCATAAACAACACTATACCGTTGTTTTAAATGGATGTAATTGTAGCTTTTGGTACTTTTCGGGTTGCTCATCAACTCAAATACGGTGTTTTTGATGTGAAACATCACATCTATTGGCGCACCTAGGCAGTAAAATCGATCGTAATCGTCACGAAAAATGGCATGACGCTCGATAAAAATTTTCAAAGTAGGTTAGGTGCTCGTTGGTGGGGGTGAGGTGTTAGTGGTGGAGGGGGTATGGGGGGCTATTGGGGGTGAACAATTGTCAACAATAATTGTGGATGGTTGGTTGGTGGTTGTAGGTGCGCTGGATGGTTGGGGGGGGGGAGGGTATGGGTGGAAAACATTGTGGGTGGTTGGTTGTAGGTGGGATGGGTGGATACTGGTGGGGGTGGTGTGTGGGGAAGCTGGTGATGAAAAAATACGAAAATGGTGGTGGGTTGGTTGTAGGTGGGGGTAAAAAAGAGATGTGCAGTAGTTTATGTAACTTTGTGGGATAAGGAAAGAATTCAGAGTTTTAGGGTGTAGGGTCAAATTAAGCAAAAAATCGAAATTATCTACAAAAATAGGTAAGGAAAATTTTACTATTTTATTTTCTTGAAAAAAACAAAAACCAGACAATTCGAACAAAAAACCCCGTGTGCGTCGTCCGCCATTTTGAAATAAGCTTCAAAAAGCATTTACTCTGGATTTTCTCGGCCGTTATTAGTCGTAGATTATTTATTTTTATTTCTTTTTGAAGAAAAAAATATTCTCTAAGATTTTGGTACTTAAACTTTTCCAATAAAAAGTTATTGTCGAAAAACTGCCAAACTTTCGAGTTAAAAAATGGATTTTTTAAGTTTATCTCATCCAATGTCCATCCGAACCAAAAAAAAAAAAAAAAAAAAAAACTTTTATTACTTTTTTATAGAGCACGACTAAGTTCCTAACGAAACGAAAATAACTACTCTTCGACTATTAACAGCCAAGAAATCCAAGTAAACGCTTTTTAAATCTTTTTCCAAAATGGCGGACGACGCACAGGGTTTTTTGTTTGAACTTTCTGGTTTTGGTATCCCCAAGAGATATACTCTTTAAATTTCGTCGTTGTGTCAAGGGCAGGCCAACAAATGACCAGTTCATAGGTGAGTATCGGTCTAATGTACTAGGTGGGGCTCTTGACCCCACTTATTGACAATGGCTTTTTTGCCATTGAAGAGAGAACTTCCAGCTTAATTTCCTTTTAAAATCAAAACCCAAGCATTTTGCTTCGATAGCACAGGTAGACCTTATCCTCGATGGAGCGACCAGGTAAGGGAAGGTAGATTGGAGACGGCAGGCTAGAGATCGAGCCGGTTGAAGGGGCATATTAAATTAGGCCTAGGAGCACAACGCTCTAGTTGAGCCAAAAATGTTGCTTCGTCAAAAAATGTAAGACGCATACCATTAATAGAGGGAGGATTAACCTGCTGAAATTTGGTTTTGGACAAGTTCGGCTTTGTGGGTCCACCTGGTCTTGCCTAGTTAGTTAGCTTATTAAGTACAATATGGAAAAGTTCACACAAAGTGTTGGGGTGTTATCCTGAAATATAGCAACGTCATCCGCATAACCAATCAACTTGAATCCCTTCCCTTCCAGTAAAATCCAAAGAAGTGGGAATAGGATACCACCTTGTGGCAGGCCTCTACTTGCAGATCGTCTTGTATAGATGTTTCACCCAGTTTTGAGTTTATCACCTTTGTCTATCAGCATTTGGGCGATCAACTCGTTACAAGTGAGGCATCTACCATTAAATCTGAGAGTGCGTTTGTGATTGCAGATGCTTTGAGGATTTCTAGACAAGAAATAAACCTTTATGGGAATGTTTTTTTTTTTTTTTTGATCTGATAGGATACCGTGTTTCTGTTTTACGAGTACCTTCATTTCAGAAGCATACCATTATTTAACTATGTTCCTGTAAGCCTTATAAGCTTTAACATAGGTTTTAGAAAGATGAGGAAGATAGAATAGAATTTCCTTCGGTTTAGTGAATTGAGTTTTTGTTGTATTCGACTCATGAAATTTTTCGGGCGGCATCCAGTTGAAGCTGGGAGAATGTACAAACAACTACTGACCAAGCTGGGACTCGAACCCACAACCCTAAGTTAGTAATGTTAGGAAAACAAATATGTAAATCTTTTTCTTAAGTTCAAGATGCTGGCAAGTGTCAAGAAGAAACCTGGGCTATCAACCAGAATTCTGTTCATCGAGCATCTTGAAAATGCAAGGGAGCCGCCTCCTTCAGTAAACCTTTATCCTTTTATGTTGTTACCTTGATCACAAACTTTTCATCGTGTTGAGTAAAACATTAATTTTTCTGAAAATGTTTGTTCAAGAATATGGCATTTTTCAAATATTAATTTGGTGGTGAGAGGAATGAATGTGTGTTAAAAACAAAAGGTGGTCAGTTTTTTGGTAAGCGCTATAGTTATTTTATATAATATTTGCAAAAATTACCTGTATGCCTCTTAATTTAGCAAAGGTTGATATCTCCTTGATATCCTCGTCTGTGTAGGTTTCACGTTCTGAATAAGCTCCATGTGCTGCCAATTCTGGATAATATTTCGAAACAAAAGGAAAACTCTGTGAATCGGTAATGTGCCAGTGGAAGCGATTAAGTTTCGCCAGAGACATTGCTGAAAGAGTTCGTTTGATGGACTCAACAGAGAAATAATGCCTTGACGTGTCTAACATGACTCCACGATATCTATAAAATAAAATAAAGTTGTTGAATCTTGTTCTAGAATTGAATTCAGTTCGAGAGATGTGTATACCGAAACTTTGGTGCATCAATAACCAATGACTTGGAAAGTATTCGAAGCACATTATCCTCATCGTCGAACCAAATCATCTGCTGCAAAGTCGACAGACCATGTCGTGCTCCGAAGAACGAATTTGCATTTATTTTGGCAATTAACTTTCGTTGATCATCTGCAATAAATAGTTCGAAAAAAAAATTGATCATGATCATCAACAACCCCCTTCCGAAAAAATTTGATTAAAAAAACTTACACAAAGTTGTTATATTGTAACCCTCATCAGTTTCGAATCCCAAATTTGTGTCTCCAGACTTTTTAATCGTCACCTCGACCACAAAGCTATCAATATCACAGTTCAAGCGGTTTTGTTTGGGCACAAAACTGTTTCTATGCTCATGGGTTGTCTGCTCTTTACTATAACTATTTGTGTTGGTATTACTATTACTAACTACACTACTACTAACACTATTTCCACCATCTTGATAGTCTAGCTTTTGTATATGCCTCAAGTCCTTGATAAAAAGATCAAATGAACTACGAAATAGTGTATCGACATTACGGAATGGTGTATCTATGTTAACGATGACATCTTCGGAAGTGAATTTTAAAGACTTTGAGGTAACAGCTGATTTGATAGTTGGATGTGGCCAAATATTGATGTCACCACAAGTCATAGCACAATTAAGGAATGGTACTCGTTTTTCATTTGGTGATTCGGTGAGATAATGATATCGGACACATTTGTCACCTTCGCATTTGTATGTCCAGGTTTTTTCGGATGGTCTGCAAGCATATTTATGAGAGTTGGATTCATTTTATGATAATGCTATATAGCTACTTACATAGTATACATATTCATTTCAGCTCGGTTCTTAATGGATTTTTCGAATGTACTTATGAAAGACTGATGTTTCAAAGCACCTTGGTTCCAATATAAAACAACCAATATGAATATTGTGGCAGTGAGCAGCATGAGCAGCACCCTACGCAGAGACACTGCGAGAGCCATTTTAAGAGCAAACCGTATTCTAAAAAAAAGAAGAAAAAAAAAATTATTTTAATTTAGAACTTTGAGATTTAGATTTTAATTTTCAAAATAAGCTATGATTTAATTTTCTTACATCAAAAAGTCGACTTTATTTAAAAATAACATTCAGTGATATAAAATGTGAGAGGGAATCAAATTAACTGCATTAGTTATGAAGTAAGCATTGTGATTAGCATTCCACAAGGCTCTAATCTCGGACCTCTTTTGTTGATTACTTAAAGAAGTAAAGTACTCTTTGTTTCTATCCAAATTTCTTTGTAGCAAAACACCAATGTCTTTAAATAAGTTTGTAATCTTTTAATATATGTATAAATAATACGGGCAAGTTCGAGTCGGACTCGCGCACGAAGGGTTCCATACCATTATCTATAAAAACGAGCAAAAAATCACGTTTGTTGTATGCGAGCCCCCTTATTTATAGTTTTTAGTATGTATGTATTTGTTGTTATGGCGAACACAATAATACATCATCTGTCAAAATTTCAACTGTCTAACTATCACGGTTCATGAGATACAGCCTGGTGACGGACGGACAGCGAAGTCTCAGTAATAGGGTTCCGTTTTCACCCTTTGGGTACGGAACCCTAAAAAAGACACAACCGCCTCGTCTCGCATTCGAGTGCGACCTAGAGAAATTGAATATTTCAGTTCATCCGAAAGTGCTGGTTGATGCTATAAACAAAAAATGTACCCGTTATTATACGCTTAAATTTAAAAATAAGTCAGGCAGCATGTGTTGCGAAAAGTGCAACCATAAATTGAGACACCACCAGAAGAACCATTGAACGGCTTGCGCATCGGCAAGGATCCAGCTTCAAACCTGTTCCTGAAGTCCATTCTTAGATTCAATTCATACTTTCAAATGACATCGTTCGGAGCAACCGAAATAGTTTACAATACTGCGGCAAATTGTCAACAATTCAATTCAGTCAAAGACCAAGTGTACCACAAAGTGGGCTCAATGTTGCCAATAAAAAACCATATAGTTCAAATGTACCTCATGGGCCCTAAGCGTTGCAGCTAGAATGACCTCAATTTACTTGAAGTTGAATAGTTACAATCACGCTTTTGTCAAATTATGTCAGATAAAACACCATCATTGCTGGCAGCATAAACGTCAAACACATTTTCGTTCAAATCATTTTATTTGTTCAATTTTATCGATCAATTTTTTTTTTTATCGATCACATTCAAACAGTTTTTTCGATCGTTAAAACATTAAAATTACTTACAAAAACACATTCGTTATATTTTATTTAAAAATAAGCCAGAAATAATTTATACCGCAAAACAAAGTTTGAGTGGGTCAGATATTTATCTTATAATTTTTGTCTTCTCTACGCACGAACTTGCTTTAGTGTGTGACAGTGTTCTTGGGCCTGGCAATTTTGGAAAAAAACAGGGAAAAATCATATTAAAATTTTTTTATTATCATTTAAAAATCACTAGTTTAAACGGTTTTTTTTTTTTTTTTTGGAAAAATGAAGTAAGCCATCTGTTTTCTTTTACTGTATTGAATTTTAAGGACAAAAATTTCAAAATCGTAGGACCAGTTTTTTTTTTGAAAAACGTTTTTTTTGTAAACTTTACGAAAACATTTTCGATTTTTTTTTGAGTATGCCAAGCCAACTTCTAGCATTTTTTTAGTTTTTATTAGAAAAATAAAACTTAAACAAATTGATTAAACCGTTCTTGAAAAAATCAAAAATTAAAAAAAAAAAATGCACGACTGGGTCGCACGAACTTGCTCTTATGTTCGATAATTGCGTAGTGGCTGCAGAATGTAGGTATGATTGTACATATATTAAACAAAATTAAAAATTATTTCGAAAATTCTTTTTTTTTATTAGTTTGAAAGTTTTCTTAGAAAAACTAAGTATGCAATAAAATTTCAAAACTAAATGTCTATCTAGAAAAATAACATTGAAAATCGTTAGACCATTTTTTTTTAAAGCTTTTTTTTTTTGAAAACTTTTCGAACAAATATTTTAAAATCTTTTTGAGTAAGTAATTTTGAGAAAATCTGGGAAATTTTTTTTAAAAAAATTCAATTCACCCGTTTTCAAAATAGTTCGAAAACCAAACTTAAAAAAAGAATTATTAAAAATCAAGAAAAAAAGTTTTTAAGAATTTTGAAATTTTATATCAAAAATGACTTCTTAAAGCAAAAAATTTATTGAAATCGGATGTACCTATAGTTTATGAGAAAACTTGAATTGAAAATTTCGGTTCTATGAGAAGTACCGTTATAAGACAAATTCCGAAAAATCTTTTCCAACTTAAATATAGATTGTCTTAAGCAAATAGCATTCTGAAAGTTTTATTAAAATCGTTAGAGCCGTTTTTGAGAAAATCAAACTTTTTGCTTATCGGTATGGCAGGTACCGTTGTTTTTGGGCCTAGAGCAAAAATTTAAAATGCTTTCCGAGGGACGGCCAAATAAAAACTAAATACCAAATTTGAAGCAAATCGGCCCATCTGTTCAGGCTCTAGAGGTGTGAACAGAAAGACAGACAGACGGAATTTGCAGACCCACTTTGTTCGACTTCTCTATCATTGTAATGTCATGTTTGATTGTTAGAATTTTTTTTGCACGAATCCATAACTTGCCTTATAGTAAAAGTAAAAACTTAGCTTTTCTTTTTAAGTCTCAAAAAACTTTTTTTGAAAAATTCATCGACATCCGTCAAGTGGTTTGCGAGATAACCTTCTTTCAAATAACCGGTCCTATTTGAAGAACCGTTAGAAGACTTCTCCTGACAAATCTATTTGCACCAAAACATAGAGTATAGGTACACAAAAAACACAATTTAAAAAGTTTAATCAAAATCATATGAGGCGTTTTGAGAATAATGATTTTCTTATTAAAAATCAACTGGCAGGTAGGTACCGTTAGTTTTAGAGCTAGAATGCTAATTCCAAAAACCCCTCTGTAGGACGTCATAATAATACTGTGCACCAATTTTGAATAAAATCGGCTCAGCCGTTTAGGCTGTAGGTAACTATACAGACAGAAAGACATACGAACAGACAGACAGAATCGTCAAACCCACTTTTTTCGGCTTCATAGCGATGTTCAAAAAAAATGTTCACGAATTCCTTATAGCACCTATAATCGCAAGTAAAAAATTTTCTAAAAAGTGTTCAACAAATTGAGTTGTTATATTTTCATAGGGGTTTGCTTATGAAGAAACTGGGAGCGTATCGGAATCCCGCTTTTAAAAAATCCCGAAAAAAAGTATTAAAATCCCGTCTGCTAAAATACTGCTTTTTTGAAATCCCGTCTTCTAAAATCCCGCTTGTTCAAAATCCCGATCTATTATAAACCCGCTTTTTAAAATCCCGACAAATCCCGCTAATCCCGTTTTTTTATAAAATAAGCTAATGTTATAAAGTCACGCGCAGTAAAAAAAATAATGAGAAATAGAAAAAAATATGAATAAAACAGGTTTTTTGCGTCGCATTGCTTATAATATACAAAACTAATAAAATAAAAAAATTTGTTAATGGTCGTATCGTATAGCGTTACTTTATACTTTTTTCTTGTAATTATTGACGATTGTCATATTCATTGTTAAAATAAAATGCATTTAAAAAAATCACTCATTGCTTAATTTATTTTAATTTTCTTATTATCCCGTTTTTGCAATCAAAAGTAGTTGTTTTATTTTAAGAAATCGCGCGATTTTTTAAAATAAAACAACTACTTTTGATTGCAAAACCGGGATAATAAGAAACGGGATAGTAAAAAACGGGATTATAAGAGACGGGATTTTAAAAAGCGGGATTTAAAAAAAAACGGGATAATAAAAAGCGGGTTTATAAAAAGCGGGATTTCAAAATCGGGATTTTAAGAAACGGGATTATAAAAAGCGGGATATCGAACCCAACCCGAAGAAACTTTACTGATCTACGTAATCATGTCTTTAAATTTTTTCCACAACCCAGCAAACATTTTCCTTCAAAAATTAATCATTATGATTCATTTAAATGAAGAAAACCTTCAGATATGAATTCACTAACGATTCAATTCCAATCAAATCTCCTGAGAAATGGGCATTCATTTATGAATCTTTGAAATGATATATAAATGATTAGAGAAACATTCACCAAAATGAATGTATTTAAGCGCTTTTTCTTTACGATTGTATGTTTACGTTCACTTTTGTTCATAAGAGTGAAGGAAATTTAGATAGATTTATTAGATTTTTGTATACCTAATTCTTGCTCACAATCATTTTTGTTCATTTATTTGAATGAAAATCCAATGTCGATCTTCTTTTCAATTCGAATACAATTTTGATTCTTCATTTTTGCTGAACAAAAAGTGAACCTTCATAAGTGAATAAAATGTTTGCTGGGAACTAACATTAAGGAGGAAAACATTCACATTTTTTCTCAAATTTTATTTTTCTAATTTTGTGTGAGGATTCCTACCAAGCGAACCCACTAAAAGCACCACAAAAGGTTAAACTTTTTGTATCCGCAGTAAATAATAACTGGGAGCACTGAATTCCGTTGTTTTCAAAGAAGATCATAAAACAAGTTCAAGGTCTGATTAATCCATACTGTGGGGATTTTTTAAAACAAGCTGATATTTTCAAACTTAATGAGTTAATCTTATTTATTTACTCAACGTTAAATCACTTATAGATTTTTATTTGATTTGATAAGGTTCACAAATTTAATACTTTAAAGTTTATCTTCAGTGGATTCGATTTGCTAAGATTGCTGCAAAATCATTTCAAACAAAGCACTCCGACGATGTTTACCTTAAAAGAAATTGCTTCCCCTCGATGCTCCTTATGTCTGTGCAAACATTCAAAAGAATGATTTTAAATATTTATCTTACGCATAAATTTAAGTTCAAACACATTCGAAAAATACACTAATCGATTGTGGAAACAATAGAAATTTTAGTAAAAGTCAAATTCACACTAATCCCAAATATTACGTATACGCCCGAGTGAACAAATTCACTTTTTTGTTTGTACTGCTTCTTCAGAAATTAATATATCTTAGTCAAGTAACTATAGTTAACCCAACAAATTCAGAGGCACTTTCTCGAAATGGAGTTCCACTTCACAAGTTTGTTAATAAATATACAAACTGGAAAAAATAACGGTACTCTTTTCATCACATAAATTAAAGCCTAATTGAAAAGAAAAATGCTTTCAATCCCCAAGTTCAACGACTTGTATTTCGTGAGTAGAGTAAGTTTATCGAATTAAGGAGAACAATCAACTGAAATGACTCCACATTTTTAATGTTCATCTTAATAATGTAATAAAGTTGGTGGTTGGTTTTCTAACAATTTGATTTTGAGTCGAAAAAAAAATAAAGAATTGAATTTTTACTTTGTTACTTTTAAAGCAAAGTGGATTTAATTTGTTAAAGTTCAAAATGTTCAAAACACCATATTCTAGGAAATTCCTCAAGAGTCTAGACGTTCATATGTACATATGTTTGTATATAATAAACCAATTTCACAGCTAACAATACTCGCAGCTAAGACAACATCATGATGATATTCATATATAATCTATAAAAACAAAAATTATCAGGCTTGACAAGAATAAATCTGTTTCGATTTTAATATTTTGTTTTGCGAAAAAACAAAGAACTTTGGTACGTTCCACTTGGAGTGTCCTTGAAAATAAAGTAAAACATAAGAGAAAGCTACTGTACGTTTTCAACGAACTGTTGGATACCCTATTCCCTATATTTTTATGAATTTGAATTCGCTAGCGCAATAAATAAAGTGCTGGGTCGGGCTAACTTCCTCTAATGTGTGACAGTGGCCTTATGGTTTGAGATTTTGGAAAAAAAAACATGGTTGTCTGTAAAGTCGGTTTACGGACGATAATTTTACGTGATAACCAGTTCACAAAACACTTCATGTTTATAGGTATCTCTGAAACCACCAACCACCCAACCTACCTACAACCACCCACCACTCTTTAATTTTTTTCACCCCTTGAACACCAACCTCCCGCCACATACTTCAACAAACCAACAGTCCACCATTTTTGAACATTTTTTCCTCCTCCCCCACACAGTAAATCTCCCTTTTCTATCCACTACCAATCAACCACACCAACTACACCCAACCACCCACTATTTTTGACAATTCTACCCCACCCGCCCCTACAACAAATTCAACGACCCACTCCACCTACAACCACCTGCTACTCACCCACCCCAACCACCGCCGCCAACCACCCACCACAACTATTTTTGTTATTTCCTTCCACTACCCCCCCCCCAATCCCAACTACCCATTCCAATACAACCACTGGCCACTCACCCACAAATTTTAACATTCCCCCGCAACATTACCAACCACCAACCACCTACAGCCACCAACCAACCACCCACTATTTTTGACAATTCCCCCATGCACCAAATTCAACCACCTACTCCACTTACAACCACCTGCTACTCACCCGACATTTTTGACAATTTTTTCCTCACCCCCACCCCCTCCCCAGTACAACTATTTTTGACAATTCCCTTCACTATACCCTCAACACAAATCCAACCACCCATAACACCTACAACAACTTGCCACTCACCCAAGACCGCCAACCACCCATCACACCTACAGCCACCAACCAACCACCAACCATTTTTGACAATTATTTTTCCAACCACCTACCCCATCTGCCACCACCTTCTACTCACCCACCTTTTTTGACAACTTTTTCATCGCAACCCATCAAATCAAATATCCCCACCACCAAAACTGCCAACCAATCAACCCACCTACAACCGCCAACCAACCACCCACCATATTTGACAATTCCCCCCCCCCCCCCCAAACTTACCAAATCCCCCAAACACCCATCCCACCTACAGCCACCAAGGAACCACCCATTAGCTTTAACAATATTTATCTCACCACCCAAACCAGCTACAACCACCCACCATTTTTGACAATTTTTCCTCTTCCCGACACTACCATTCCCCCCCCCCCCTGGTCCACACACACTCCCACCACAACCAAACAACCACCCAACACCCTCCCCTCACACTTTATCGACTTTCTAGGCTATGAAAGCAGCTAGGTAACGTGACCGTGACAGTGACTGTGACTGTGACATTTTTCTGTGCGTGCTGCCCATATATTCCAAACCGATTTATTAGACGTTATCACGTCAAAAAAGTAGGGAAACAATTATACATTATATTGATCACTTAAAAATCATTAGTTTTTTGGAAAAAAATGAAGTAAACCATCAGATTTCGTTTACTGTTTAGAATTAATTTTTTTTTTCTAAATCGACTAGTTTCTCCAAAAAAGATTTTTTTTTATGAAAACTTTTTCGAAAAAATATTCAATTTTTTTTTTGTTGAGTATATGCCAATTTCTAGCACTTTGTAATTTTTATCTGAAAAACAAAATTTAAAAAAAAAATTAAACCGTTTTTGGAAAAAACAAAAAATAAAAAAAAAATTTAAAACTTTTTTAAAAAACTTTTTTTTTTAAATGTAAGAATTTATACCGGAGGGAGGTACCGTAATAAGACTTTTCCTGTAAAATCTATTCCAACCAAAACATAAAGTTTGCACATAAAACACTATTCAGAAAGTTTTATCAAAATCGTAGGAGCTTTTTTTGAGAAAAATTATTTTTCACTAAATATCGTATGGCAGGTACCGTTAGTTTTAAAGCTAGAAAAGCAATTCCTACCCCTCTGTAGGACGTCATAATATTACTATGTACCTACCAAGTTTGAAGCAAATCGGTCTAGCCGTTTAGGCTGTAGGTGCCGATACAGACAGACGAACAGAAAGACAGACAGAATTGTGGGACCCACTTTTGCAATTTTGTTGACTTCTCTATCATCGTAATGTCATGTTTGATTGCTTGAATTTTTTTTTTTCTTTTTACGAATGCATAACTTGCTTTATACATAGTACATAATCGCAAGTAAAAAGGGGTGTGCCACACCCAAATTTGAGACTTTTTAGTTCCAAGGTAATTAATATGCGATTAGCGACATTTAATTTTAAGCTTGCAACTCAATTTGAACAAAACAAGATATAGCTTGAATTTTTAAAAATTGGACTTTGAATGGAAATTGCTATTGTGGCTGTTGATATTTAACAATTCTTGAACAACAACATGCTACGTAACCAAGGAATGCAAATCATCTTCTTACTTCAAAACTGCGACCGATAGTTAGAAAACCTTAAAAAAATCCATGCATATTAGGACTTTTAACGGAAACGCCCCATTAAAGTGGGCGTGTTCTAAAAATTGTAAAACAAAATTTAAAGCACTAATTGAGCTTTGGTCATATGTCAATTATTAGTCATATGTGAAAAAATTCAGCTGAATCGATTAGTTTTTTAACAATCTTATCCGAATAAAGGTATTTTATAAAAATCACTCTCTTAAAAGTGGGCGTATTGAAAAAATGTACACACACAAAATTTAAAAATATAACGAGCGGGAAAACAAGGTTCAAATTGAATATTGGTACCTACATACAAATTTTAAAAACTACGTTTTTTGTTCTTTCATGAAAAGTGGGCGTAACCAACGCCCAAAATTCAAACATTTCGTTTCATACACAAGGTTTTTAGTTTCGACTAAGAGACGCACTAATTTGGGCTTAAGGTTTCATTATAAAAACCCGTTTATTTGCAAAAATAAATTTTGTTTCATAGTTTCTAATGAGTGGGCGTCAGCCACACGCAAAATCAATTTTTTTTTGATTTCATACCCAAGATGTTTATGTACAATTAATACCCACAAAATTTAATGTTTTTTGCTCTAACATAAGCATTGTTATTTTATAAAAACAATATTGATGGTTCTGTATAAAAAGTGGGCGTCAGCCACGCCCAAAATAAAATATTTTTATTTAATTGAAAGCTGATTTACCTATAGCTTGAGTGCGCAAAATTTAAGATTTGTGCTTTGATCGTAACTGTACTAAAAGCACCAAATTTAAGCTTTTTAGCTCCAAAATGGCAACCTCTAGAGAGTATACATACGTTACGTACAAACGGACGAACATCGCTAAATGGACTAGGCTTTTGATTCTGAGTCAGAATTTATATACTTTCTTTACCAAATGGTATTATTTCTATATGTTACAAACTCCACACCAAATACAACATACCCATTCTATAGAATAGGGTTGAACACTGAAAACAATGTTGACACTTCTTGACATTAGTCAAAAACGTTTCAGTTTTGTGTGATTTTTCTGTTTCTAGCTTCATTATTTTAACTTGCTACTTATCGGTTGGTAAGAAATATGAACTCGACAGAACAATCAAAAATGACGTAACGATTAAAAAAAAGTCGAAAAATGCATCTTTAAACTCTACTCTAAGGAATGTATATTAGTATCAGTGTTACCGCAGATTTAACATCTTTAAAATATATCAAAGAAAAGTTTTGTGTTTTTAAACGTTGTCGTCAGTAAAGCGTTCAGGTGCCCTCCTTTTTTAAATCAATAACATAATCGTAAATTACATGCTATTCAAACCAGTAGATACAAATCTAAGTTATTTTTGTTATACTGCAATGCATGTATTGGCGGAGACAAAAACGTTTATCACGGCATTCAAATCTAAAGGGTTTTCCAACAAGACGTTTTATTTTGATTTATCAAGAGAACATAGATTTTTTAAGGAATTTGATTTAATTTTTATTTTATTTGATAGAAAAATGTTTGCCATTAATAATTTCTAATGCACACCCAGGCGCTTTTCATGTAATTTTTAGATATTTGCGGCTCTTCGTCATTGATAGCGGCACGAATGTTTTCTTTGAGTGCTTCAGTTGAATGGGGAGCATTGGCATAAACCTACTCTTTCACATAAACCTAAATAAAAAAGTTTAACGATGTCATATCGCACGATCTCGGTGGCCAGCTCTGATCACTATTTTTTGAGAAATGACTCGACCAGGAAAAAGAAATGGTTTCCTCACTTGTGTGGTACGTATAGCGCTGCACCGCGCCGCCATCTTGTTGAAAGTACACATAGTAACTGAAACATGCATCGTTCCATTTTTATTAATGCCATAGTTTCTACTTGTCATTTGTTAAAAAATGACGGCAAATCTTTCTTTTGACAGATGACAAAATAGCGGGCTATTCAAAATGAAACGTCTTATTGGAAAACCCTGTATTTTGCTAGCTAATTCCAATTCCAGTGAATGTGTTTCTAATACTGATGAGCTATAAAAAAGTATTCAATTTCTTTGTAGTGATGTCATGCAACAATTCAAATGGAGGAAGACAAGGGATAAAGTTTGCTCCAAAAAAGTTTTACAGGGATGGTATCGGCTAAGGCGATTTGTGATTACTGATAATCACAATCTACAAATTTTGTCGGGGTAAGGTGATTATCGCATCTGAGGCAGTAAAATCGATCGTAATCGTCACGAAAAATGGCATGACGCCATCCGGCCAATCAAATCTTTGATAGCACAGAAAAATGAACAAGTCGATAACATTTTTGAAAGTCTGACTGGAGGGTGTTGGGTGGGTGGCCGTTGGTGGGGTATGGAGGGGGAGGGGAAGGGTTGATGTAAAAATTGTCAAACATAGTGGGCGGTTGGGTGGGTGGTCGTTGGTAGGGGGTACAGGGTGGGCATGGAGACGGGGTTTGAGTTGAAAAAATTGTCAAACATTGTGGGTGGTTGATTAGGGGTTGGGGTTGAGGGTTGGTGGGGGCGGGGAATTGACAAAAATGGTGGTTGGTTGTAGGAAGTGTGGGTGGTTACTGGTTGGGGGATTTGGTTGGGGGGGGGGGGGGTTGTTGAGGAAACAATTGGCAAAAATGGTGTGTGGTTGGTTAGGGGTGGGAGTAGAGGGTTGGTGGGGGAGAGTGTTTGGATGGTGGTGAGCTGGTGAGTTATTTTTCCGTAAATAATTTTTTAACAGAAAGATGAGCATACACAATAATTCAAAGTGGCTATTATTGCAGAACAATTAATCAAATCAAAAAAATAAGAATAAGTTTCACATTTGCCTTGCGTCCCTTGACGGCTTACTTTTTTTTAATCAATCAAGCGTCAAAAGAACGAAATATCGGCCGAAAACATCGTGAAGTTTACATCATAACCCGAGGCAGGCGAATCCTCGCCGTGCACAAAGAACTCGGCCTTTCGCAGACTTAAACTTTGGCAAATTTTGAGTTGGCACATTTTGGGCCTACACCCTTACAAGATCCAACTGACCCAGGAGACCATGGACAACGCCGTTTGTTCACTGATTGGGTTTCAAAGGGTTCGGAAGAGGACCAATATTTTTGCCCGAAATGTCATTTTTGGATAAAATGTTTTAACAAGCCAATCGGCGTATATGGGACGACACCAACCCACACGAGGTTCACTAGGTGAAGCAATTTGAAAGATGTGAGATTGCATGTGTGAAGGCTTACAAGGGACTTTCAAATAAAAAAGAGTTTCGTTAATAATCTATAGACAGCTTGTTCTATTCGATTTCAACATATGCCCGCCCCTCTTATTGAAAAACCCTTTTATTTTGTGTATAGAGGATCCAAACATAAAACAAGGCACATTCGTCGATGTCACAAGCCCCCAAATCATGAGGTTCCTTACGTCAAACAATATATTGAAGTCAACAATAAAATCGCAACCTTGTGCCAGTTTGAAACCGAAGCATATTCTATCATCGCAGGTAAGCAACTAACATTTTTTGAACCCCCGTTTGTCCCAGAAATCGATAATCATCGCACCAACAACCCGCATGCACCTACTTTTGTAGGTTTAGTACCCATGGGGCTTTTATTATCATGGCACGAGGAAAGAAGAAAAAAAAAGCTAGTAAAAACAAAGTCTCGAATTAAATGAAATTCGCGCCAGTCGAGTTGGCTGGGGTATATGGTCGGTCGTAAGAACGCAAACCGCGAAAACATTCGAACTATTATATCTTCGAACGTTGAAATATGCCTCGGGACGGGAAGTGTGCATCTGTGCATGCACATGCACACACGCCCTTAGAGGCACATTAAAAGTGAACAACAACGACCGACCGGCTATACATAAGTTTTAATTGAAGGTTGTAGGTTGCTTGCGATGCGATATTGCACGCAATAAAAATCAAATAACGATATTTCCTTGAGTTTTGTTTTTTAACTTAAGCATTGCAATATTGAAGGACATTGATGGTGAAACAGTGAAAACTTTCAGAATTACTCAACTTTTCACGTGACTGCAGTGAATTGACCAGAATAACCATAAAGCAACAGTTAGTTTGTTACCTTTCGTTCGCTTTCCAACTAGGAATTTGCAACCATGTTTGTTTTGTATGTCCTTTTTGCTACTCAATAATTCACACAGGACTCTCGCTGGCTGGCGAAAAGTGCTTCAAGTTGTATATAGTTGTTGTTAGTGAATTGCATTTAAGGATATTCCTTTCCAAAGCAGGACTACATTTTGCACGTGTTTTTTGCATTCCGAAAAAAAATGAAAAAAAAAAAACTTAACCAAATTGAAAAGGTCCTTTAAAAAACAAAAAAAAAAGTTGAATTACATAACTGTTTATATGGTTTCGTTTTTCGTCATCGCAACGGCATCAACAACGGAAAGAACAAAATAAATAAAAATGGAGAACTAACAACAACTTTGTTGAGAACGTTACATGTTTGATATAAGTTTCAACACAAGAAAAAGGATACGGTTTCGTGTATAATTTGAATGGGATACGTACACGTACATACATATTATGTGTACTTACGTGTAGTGTATTCCTTTATTTGGAGTAAGGAGTAAAAGAAGGGTGGGTCTGGCTGGGCATGTATGAAGGCAATAATCTTCATTAGCAGAGAAAAGTGTTAAGCGCTCTGTTAGCTTTGTTTGTTAGCTCCAAGGGTTGTTGAAAGACTCTGTTGATGGGTTGGTTGCTGTGGGCAATGTGCTTTTGCAAGAATGTACTGGTATTGGTGTCGTTCGTTTGCTTATGTTTGTTGGGAAACAAAATAAGTTGTCATGCGAACGGCAAAATTGTAAACTGTTCTGAGACACGCTCAAAAAGATTTGAATTAAACTTGGGGATATGGAACAGAAAATTTAATTCAAGATGAATTAAAGGTTATGTTGGTTACTGAATTATTTTTAGCAATAAATTTTAAGTTACCCTTTTTTTTTAAGTTGGGGGCAAGAATTTAAAGCAATATGAAACTATTATTTCGAACAGACTGGGGGCACCATTTTTTTTTTTTTTTTTATTTTTTGCATCAGCTTTTTTTAACACATTTTTTTTTTAACAAATACCTATTAAGCTCGAACCACTAGCTCCAAGGCTAGATATTTTCCTCTTAACGACTACTGTCGATCTTGTAGAAATGAGATAGAGAAGGGGACTGTAGTTTTTTACTATACCAATGCCCAGATTTATCTTGCATAAAGATGCGATCCTTTGGTGAAGTTTCTTATGAAGACTTATGGAAACTTTCCAATAAAAGGATCAAAGATCTATCTGATCAACTTTCTCGATGCGACAAAACACTTATGAATAAATCGCTTATCGTGACTCATTACCTCGAGAAATACACTTCCAACCCAAATAATCTATTGATTGGCAGAGTATCCGTCTGAGAACCATACACCTCTCTTTCCGGCTCGCAGAGCACTTGTCAGGGAACATGATTTTCGCCTATGTGGTAATGATTCCACGGATCGATGGATACAAAGCCGACCCGTAAGCCGCCAAACGAACTCTCGCATTTATCAAGCGTACTACGACTTATCAGCAACCTGCCTAGGTGGCATAAATTCTGGAGTCTGGTCACATTGTTTTCATCTGGGAGATGGTCCGTAGGATTAAATCATTGCAACCTGACCAATCGCCTATAAAAATCATCCTATTACATGCTTCGTTAAGTTATGGTAACAAAATGGCGCGAACTAGCGTTGATTGAGTTCTTCTTAGGAGCTTGCCAAGCACAATGTAAACCGCTATTTCTATCTACCTACCCTATTAATCTTTTGGTTTTTTGCTACAAGACAAGCGCAGAAAGTATGTACATATATAATTTGATTTTAATTTTGATTGTGGATGGGAAAACAAATTGTGTTGTCATCGACAAAAGTTTTTTTTTCAAATGATCGGAACTTTTATGTTCTTCATTTTTTAAATTGAAGTACAGAAATTTCTCTCCCAACACTTTAGCTTTCCAGAAAGCGGGTTAAAACAACTCATTTGAAGAACTCAGTCTTGCCAAACGCTGTTTCTTCGGGCTTTCTAAGCCCTCTCTCAAAGGACCGAAAAGAGTCACTATACAGGACCCTTATCATCCCAGTTCTGATGTTGAATGTGGAAACGTAAAGCCTGACAAGATTCTTCGGGTGATATTCGATTCTATATGTACCAATGGAGTTTAGAGGAGAAGAAACAATGGCGAACTGTGAGGACTATACAGCGACATTGACCTAGTGAAATAGATGGTTGGGCCAATACAGTATACTAAAAGACCCTATCTAAGGTGTTGCGATCATGTGGAGAATAACCTAAACCAACTTTGCATGCGTAACTAACTGAAGGTAACTGATTGACCGCACTGGTTAGCGTGAGGCCGTGGTCCGCAATCGACTGGATGCGCCACCTTTAGTAAGTAAGTAAGGGTTAAAGTAATATGAGGTGCTGTGAAATAATATACATTTTTGAAAAGTGAGTTTTTTGAATTATTGGTGTAAAGTTACAAAATGACTGAAAAAAAATAATTTTAAAGCTTTTTGCTTAAAGGCAGCAGATGATAGGTGAAGAATATACCTAATAGTTTTATTTTGAAAGTTCAACTGTGAAACTTGGCGGAACTTAAGCAATTTTTGCCAACTCCTTTCTGACTAATATTTTCTCAACCAAAGGTGGCATTCCGCAAGGTTATATTATGCAACCTCTTCTGTTTTCTTTAATTAAAAACGATCCACTATCCAACCTTAAATTTTGTGATGCAATAATGTAGGCTAATGATGTTCAGATCTATCTTCGCTATCATATGGGTATGGTTGATAACGCTGCAGAACGAGTAAATATTTATGTACCTGATGGGAATTTTTTGATGAGCCGAAGAAAATAGAATACAACTTTGCCTTCTAAAATATCAAGCTATCGTAATCGTTGGATAAACTTATTTACTCACGGTCACAGGAAAGGGTTCTCACTACGAATTTGAAGACTGGTTATACTACCAAATATAGATTTCATTCGTTAACCTCAGTACTAATTTTTAATTCAAAGTCCAAATTAATAATCATTGAAAAAAAACCTATTACCTATATCCAGACACAGGATATCACATAGAACTCTTTATTTTATAACTTAAAAAAAAAAAAAAAAAAATTAAAGGCAAGATGGGAGGAAAATGGGACAATATTTGTCTAGCCCAATTTTCTTGAGTTGTTGAGTGATTGGTCAATTATCTTATCATTTCCAGGATTATGTCATTATCTTGAACCCCATACATTTCGAATAGATTGAATTTCGAGACGAAACATTTTCTTTTTGATTTTTGTTGACTGATGGATAAATGTTTTCAGCTAATATCAATGTAAATGAGGTTATCTTTTCTTTAATTGTATATTATTTGGATAGTATTGGAAAAATTGGTAATTGGATTGCAGGAAGAGTACCTAGTACATAAATTCATAAACCTTAAAACAGTTCAGTTTAAAACAATAAACAGGGAATGGTTTTCCAAAATGTTTTATGTTTTCCAATATATTGAAAGGGAAGGATTGATTCTTTACTTGCGATTTTGAGGAACTATAGGGCCAGTTATGCATTCGTCGAAAAAAAAGTTTTGAGATAACAATCAAACATGATATTACGATGATAGCGAAGACGAAAAAAGATGATCTAAAAATTCTGTCCGTCTGTATGTATGTATAGACTAAACACCTACAGCCCAAACGGGTGGGCCGAATTGCTTCAAACTTGGCATATAGAATTTTTTAGATATTGTACAGAGGGAAAATTGATTTTTTTTAGCTTAAAAAATAACGGTACCTGCTATATAACCGTTACGTTAAAGCTTATTTTTCTTAAAAGCGGCACTAACAATTTTCATAAAAAAAAAATCATTGAAGTTTTTTTGGTACGACCAATCATATGTCGGAAAAATAAAGTGCACGGCTGGGTCGCTCGAACTTGCTCTAATGTGTTAAAATGATCTTGAGTGCTTGGGATTTTGGGAAAAACGCGTTGAAAAAATCATATGAAATTTTATAAATCACTTAAAAATCAATACTTTAAACGTTTTTTGGAGAAAATGAAATAAGCCATAAGGTTTCTTTTACTTTTTTGAATTTTTACAAAAAAAAATTTCAAAATCGTTCGACCAGTTTTTTTCAAAAAACAGTTTTTTTGAAAAACTTTTTGAAAATATATTCCAATTTTTTTTGACTAGCACTTTGTAGTTTTTATCAGAAAAATAAAATTAAAAAAATATAGATTAAACCGTTTTTGGAAAAAACAAAAATTGAAAAAAAAATTGAAACTTTTTTAAAAAACTTTTTTTGAAAAATTTAAGAATTTTGATTATTTCTTTTATAAAAGGGCTTCTACATTAAAAATTTCATCGAAATCCGTCAAGCGGCTTACGAGAAAATCGGGTTTAAAAAAACCGGTCCTATGGGAGGTACCGTTATAAGACTTTTTCTGAAAAATCTATTCCAACCAAAACATAAAGCTTGCACATAAAATATTATTCAGAAAGTTTTATCAAAATCGTAGGAGCCGTTTTTGAGAAAAACGAATTTTTCACTAAAAATCGTATGGCAGGTACCGTTAATTTTAGAGATAGAATGCTAATTCCAAAAATCCCTCTGTAGGACGTCATAATAATACTATCTACCAAGTTTGAAGCAAATCGGTCCAGCCGTTTAGGCTGTAGGTGCCGATACAGACAGACGGACAGACAGACAGACAGACAGACAGACAGACAGACAGACAGAATTGTCGGACCCACTTGTTTAGGCTTCTCTATCATCGTTATGTTATGTTTGATTGCCCAAACAATTTTTTTTTTTTACGAATGCATAACTTGCCTTATAGTACCTATAATCGCAAGTAAAAATGTAAAAAAATTAAAAAAACGCTGCTTTCCATAGGACCGCTTCTTTTGCTTTCGACTATTCCGAAAAAGGCTAAACCGATTATTTCGAAACTTCACACAAATATAGGTATAGGTAGCTCCATTTATACGGCAAACTAATATTTTTAAAAAATAATTTTTTTTTTTTTTTAAACTTTTTTTAAATTTCTTTTTTAAAAAATTGTTATTTTGAAAACTGCTCATTAAATGTTTTTCAAACATCTATACATATAATAAAATTGTAACGGGTCGATGTCTGTACATTGAAGATATAGATGCAAAACTAATATGGGGAGTCACTATTAGACCCACAGAAGCCAAAACAACCGTTTTTAGAATTTTTGTCTGTCTGTCTGCCTGTCTGTCTGTCTGTCTGTATGTCTGTCTGTCTGTCTGCCTGTCTGTCTGTCTGTCTGTATGTCTGTCTGTCTGTATGTTTGTACGCGCATCACGCAAAAACTACTGCATGGAATTGAATGCGGTTTTCGCAGATTTATTGGTGGTACGCCAACTTAAAATATAGGCTACATTTTATCGCAGGAAAATATATAATTCTGGTTGTTTTTTTAATATTGCTGCAATCGAATATTATTCAATGAACTTAAAGCAAAATTAAAAGATTTTAAGGAAGTTAGCGTCTCTCGAATAGCGCCACACATACCTACATATACATGAATAGAAATAACTTAGTCGCTCTGAATAGGAGTTACATCAAAAACATCATAGATGGCGCTATTTACCACCATATACAAAATGTCTCATTCAGCGAAAGCAGAAATCGAAAAATAATGTAACCATAAAGAACGGTGAACGAGCAATACTTACGCCCAAAACTGATGAAGCGGAGCTGCGATAAATAGCAGTATCGGCGCGTATAATCGTTTTGAAAGTGGGCATTCCAATTAGGTATATTGCTCAGAACTTAACCCTCCAACTTTGCAATATAAACCGTTATGATAGTTCGAAATAATATTATACAGAAGCCAAAAATCTTACAGCTATAGAGCTGGTAAAGTATGTAGCTTTTATACCACGCATACCCCCATTTTCAACTGGTTGTGCGAAAACAAAAATATACTGAGATACCTACTTTATTCTAAAATCCATGCGTACGAAGTAGCGGGCAAAAGCTAGTTATTAATAAATGTATTTGCTGAAAACCTATGGATTGGTGTTTTAGAAAAATATTTAAAAAAAAAAACTTTTTTTCTCAAAAACCGCTTCACAAATTCTTATAAATTTATTCTCCTAAATTAAAAGTTATCCAAAAACTAAAAAGGCGTACTTTTTTCAGATCAAATTAGTTTAACTATTTATTTAAGAATTTTGAAAAATTTGTTTTTATCAAAATCTCAAGCCCCAACCCCGCTGTCACACATTAGAGCATCCAGTCGTGCATTTTATTTAGTAAGCGTTTCGTAAGAATGCGATAAATATGGACGACAAACAAGGATTAAATTTCCTTATTGATACAATCTTCATCTTGATTAAAGCTTTTAAAAGCCTGCTTGGTTTTGGTTACAAGCAGATCAAAAATATATGAAGGAAAACTTACATGTTTTATTTAAAATTGGGTTGGTTTGACTCAACACTATCATTGTATATACATTTTTATAGTAATTTCATGGAACATGTTTTTTGATGTGAAACATCTATTGGCGCACCTAGGCAGTAAAATCGATATAAATTGTAACGAAAAATGGCATGACGCTTTCAAAGTGGAAAGTGTTGGGTGGTTTGTGGTTGTAGGTTGGGTGGTCGTTGGTGATGCTGGGGTGGGAATGGAGTAGGGGTTATGGAGGGGGGGGGGGGTGAATGGTGGGGATGGTTGGTGGTTGTAGGTGGGATGGATGGTTGGTGATATGGGGGTGGGGTGTGGGGAAGTTGGTGAAGAAAAAAATGACGAAAATGGTGGGTGGGTGGTTGTAGGTGGGTGGGTGGTTGAGGGTGGGGTGGTGGGTGGCTGTTGGTTCTAGTTGGAGTCGGTGGGAATAATTACGTTTTTCATTCTTTTCACCAATCAGAAAAAAATTGTTAAAAATGGCGGGTGGTTGGTTGGTGGTTGAAGGTTGTGTTGGTGGTGGAGTGAATTTTGAGGAGGATGTTGGAGGGTGGGTGAGACAAAATTTACAAACATGGTGGGTAGATGGCGTTTGCGGTTGGGGGTTGGTAGGGGGGAAATATTGACAAAAATGGTAGGTGGTTGGTTGTAGGTGGGGTGGGTGGTTGCTGCTTGGGGGGATTTGGTGTGGGGGGGGGGTGAGCAAACAATTGTCAAAAATGGCTGATGCTTGGTTGGTGGTTGTAAATGGGCTGGGTAAATATTGGTGGTAGGGGGGACTTACTCTGGGGAGTTAATCGACAAAAATGGAAGGTGGTGGGTTGGTGGTTGCAGGTGGATTGTTTGGTTACTGGTGGTAGGTATTCGATGATGAAAAACTAATAAAAAATGGTGGATGGTTGGTTGCTAGTTGTAGGTGGGCTGGGAGTATGGCGGTGGTGGCGGTATCTGATGGGTGGGTTGAGGAAAATTTTGTTCCTATGTGTTTATAAATGAATACTTATAATCTGTAATAATTGATATTATAATAAAATGATAAGACAAATATATTGATTTAATTAACGAAACACTAAATTATTAAAAATTATTTCACTCCATATTTGTTTGATGGTTTTTCAAAATTATGAATTTCAATGTAAACTTGAATGTTTCACATCTGCCAGGCGTCCCGTGACGGCTAATTTTTTTTAGTTCTGAACTTCGTCAATGGCGGCGCTAGTTGTCTTATCTACTTTACATCCAATGTCTTCTATTGTTGTTTTAGCTTCCCATGGCAATCTAGACAAAAACCACTCCTAACTCACCAATCAAGTGTTTGTGAACTTCGTCCATAGATGACGCACCAAACGTTCCTCTTATTGGGAGAACTTTAGATTATAAATACAATGACACTACTTTATTGTTGACAGTAAAGGCTGAACTTTAATGAAAGGATCGCCGGTGCGAAACGGACCGTCCCTATCGCATGTGCTGACATGTGACTGTTAATGGAAATGTAAGGTATGCTGACTTTGCGTGTGACGTCACAGTCATTTTATTGATTAGAGGAAAAACGAAAACATTGATATTGATTTGCCGGTTTTTATTTTAACTGTACATTTTTGTTTCTTTGTTGTGAAATTTAGTTCTTTTCTATTTTATTGAATTTAAATTAAGGTCACAAAATTTTGTTTTATTTTATGTTTTTTTAAGTTTGTTTTATTTAAGTTTTAGTTTTATAATGGTAGAAAAACTCGTTTGAATTCAATTCCAATTCATCACTCACAGAAATAAAAATAAAAAGCTAATTGTGACGTCACAAAATACCATGATAGTGTTTTGTATGTAGGAACTCAGCAAACATTTAATTTTTTTTTTCTATATGATGAATGCTCCTGCCCTAAAGAACGGAAGAGAACGATTTATTTGGCTTCGTTCATTATTCTTCAGCCTTAAGGACATTAAGTTCTCAAATCCTTGCTTAACTATACTGTCGGATGTTTAAGATCGTGTACCTCTGATGTCTTTTTAGTGATTCACTTATTTACCTTCACTTACACCTGTGTATGTAAAATGTTTGTACAACAAAAAAATGCAATAATAATTACGAATTGACTAAGTCCTCAATGATGTCACTAAAATTTTATTTCGTTGAACAAAGAACACATCTATGTCTAAGAAATTAATTCACTTGTCATTATACTCACAATAATTCCATGTTCCAATTATTCACTCAAAAATACTGATGTTTATCACTTTTAAATAATTTCTCACATCCACAGTGCCAGTGTGAACAACCCCCCACCACTACAAATTTTGTGGTGGTGCGGATGACTTTTTCCGGTACGAAAAAAAAAAAAAAATGAACGCATATAAAAAAAAAAAATTGTTCGGAAATCAAATATTTCTCACACCCCGCTGGGCTTAAATTAATTTTCCGCCGACAACGAAGACGGAACATAATATTTCCCAACCAATTGGAATCTTGTCAATCTTAAAATTTTTGAAAAATCTTTCAATTTCGATTTTAATTTCAATTTGATCGTGTGTAAACACAGAAACACCGCACACTTTGTGATGTGGTGTCATTTTCATTTCCATTTTTCTCGTCATCGTCGTCAGCATATCAATAAATAGGCGCGCGCGTTAAGTCTTTTATTGAAAAGCTTACAAAGTTTGTCCATGACGAGTGAGGCTTTGTATTCACTAAATAAATTTTAACTGTGTGTACTCCCCGAGCACACCACTTTCAGACTGTACGTACACTAAACAACATTGTTTCTCTTCCTTAAAAAATCTTGAAAATGTCTCTTCTCGTCCTCGTCGTCGTCCTCGTCATATAGTCCTTATAATCAGCACCTTCAATAGAATTGTCCTCTTTCAGTTCTTTTTGTTTTTTTATTTTTTATTTTTATAATAGAGTGTGTAGTACAGTGTTGTCTTCTTCGTCGTCCTTCTATACACACAACAACAAAAATGTATATAAATGTGTGTATAAAAAAAAATAAAACGTGAATTGTATGTTTTAGATTGCTGCTGCTGTTGCTACTACTGCTGCTCCTTGCTATTCTCAACTGTGCCTTGTGCCAGTTGAAAATGTTTCTAACTTTTTTTTTTTGGTTTGTTTCCTGCTCCTGTTTCTGCCACCTTCGTTCGTCGAAGAGCCGACAACTCTGACTACGGGAAGTGAAAGTAGAGACGAACCCCCTAGAAAGCCATAACACAAAACAGTAAAAAAAAAAAAAAAAAATATATCCAAACACACACCAAAGCAGTCCCAGAAAGGAAACCTCCTAGTCTGCTACCTTTTCGAGTCGAATTCAGTCCGACTAGAGTAACCAGGTTGGAAGGTTCAACAAATATTGATGAAGAATATTCTTCAAAAACGGACGAACAACGCGACGCGAGACGATCCAACATCGCGTCGTCGTCGGGACTAACTCTTCAAGTTGTTATTCAAAAAGACTGTCAGAACAGAACTCAAGGTGTTTTTTTTTTTTTTTTTTTAAACAAATTTTCAAATTTCGCAAGGACCTCCTCCGGTATAATATGATGATGGCAGAGCCGCGTTTGAAAAGTGATGAAACCATGGTACTCGCATGTGTGTCTTTTTCTTAACGATTTTATATCCTTTTTATATTTTCTTCTTCGTCTTCAAAATAAGAAGAAAAAAAAAAAAAAAAAAAAAAAAAAACAGTGATAAGGGTTTAGTCAAACATCAACGATTCAACAACGACGACAACGAGCATCCTTGGATAAAAATAAATTAATTTTTATGTTCTGTGAGTGAGTTTAGTGAAAAAAGGGAAAGAGGGGGAGGATGGCTTTTGATGAGTATCATCATCTGTGACAAGAACAGGTCTTTCGTACATTAAAAGTTTCAACAATTGTAAAAATTTCGTATGAGTAACACGTTTAGTCATTTGAAATAGAAAAAAAGAAGAAGAAAAAAAAAACCTAATCTAGTAAACAATACGGATAATGTCTATGAAACGCTTGGCAGTTATGGCGGCGTTTAGCCACTTTAATGGTCACGAAAATCATAATACTTCGACAATGACGTCTTCGTCAACTATATTAACAACAACAACAACACAAGCAACCGAAATGGCAATTTCGTCCTTTTCGGCGGCAAATAGGGCTTATAATCAAAATGACGTTAATAGCAGTCCACAAATTGGCGGACTTGGATTACTACATCAGCAGAATTTAAGAAGTGGCGCAAGTAGTGGTAATGGAGGAGCCTTTGGTGGATACTCTGTTGGCAGTTGGGGTGGTGGAGCACCTGTTATGGGTGGCAGCAGCAGTAGTAGCAGTGGCGGCAGCGGCGGTGGAAGTCCGGATGGATCCAATAATATTAATGGCAATGTTAACGTTTTGCTTGGCGGGTGTGTATCTGTGTATTGTATTAATATTAATTTTATTATTATCCTTTGGCTTTTTTTTTTTTTAAATTGTGTCGACTCATTGAAATGTCTTCATTTTGTGGTAATTGTCAAAAAAAATGCTTATTATTTTAATGGAAGAGGACCCTTCAACAAAACGGTTGATTTGGCGATTGTTTGTTGAAGGATGAAGGAGGGTTGTGTTCCACTTGAAACACAAGTTGAGTGTGAGTTCTGGGAAATATAAGTTTTATTTTTTTGTTTAATTTAGCACTTTGAAAAAAAAAAGTTTTGAGGAAAGGTATTCAGTTGTTTTGGAAATATAAAATTAAATACTTAAAAATCGTTTGTTATATAAATTTTATATATAAAGGGTGTTTTGTTAGACGTGTGGTTTTCAATCTGGCAACACTTTTTTCGGACAGCTGTCACTTGATATATGCACATTTTAATTTGCCATTTCATAATGAATAGACCTGAACAACGTTTGCAAATCGTGCAAATTTATTACTAAAATAATGGTTCGGTTCGCGCGACGCTTCACGCGCGCTCTCCAATATTCGGTCGGCATAATCGCCCAGGAATTTATTCGAGCCAGCCGCGGCGGCCACTTGCCCGAAATCATTTTTAATACATAATGGAAAACCCTTATCTTTATAATAAAGCCTTTATAATCCGCCTGTACGTATGTATACTCTCTACAGGTCGCCATTTTGGAGCTAAAAAGCTTAATATATTTACATTTAATCTTGGGTCCAAAACTGAACCGGTGAAATCCGCCCACATACACGCCCTTAACCACCATTTTTGTTCAACTTCTTTTGTTTTGCGAAATTAAACTGTGCGATCAAAGCACAACGCTTAAATTTTGCACACTTAAGCTATAGGTAAATTTTCTTTCTTTATTTTGGGCGTGGCTTTTGCCCACTTTTCATAAAGAACCGTCAATATTGTTTTTATAAAATAACGATTGTCATATTAAATTTTGTGGGTATAAGTAACAATTATTTTGGGTGTTGCTAACGCCCACTTTTCATTAGAAACTTATAAAATCTATTTTTGCAAATAAACAGTATACTTATCTATATACAAAATTATAAACAGGCAAGCAGTTTTTTTTTTGTGGTACCAATTGCGAGGTGGTTACCCAACCGATTGAGATGATATTATATATCGTTGGAAAGGTATTACTGAGTAGGTGTGCTGGGAATATTTTGTTTTGTAATTTTTTTTTCCCACAGTTTTATGCATTTTAATGGCCGAATTTTTGCAACTGGGCGATTCTAGTATTTAAAATAAAGCAACAAGCCCAAATTTGTACGTCTTTTACTCCAAATTTAATAGCCTGTGTATCACAGTAAATTTTTTAAATTTTGGGCTTTCGTGCTTTCGGGAGTGGCATACGCCCTTTTTTCATAAAAGAACAAACAAATTGTTTCATAATATAAGGGGCCAATGCTCAATTTAAAGAGAAATATATCTTTTCATTTTTTTTGTGGAAAGTTTTTCAGTACGCCTACTTTTAGGGGCGTGATTTTTATAAAAAAACCTTTATTCGGTTAAAACTGTTCAAAAATCGCTCGATATAGTTTTAGGCATATGCTTAAGAATATTGACTAACGACTAAACTTTTGCAAGTGCTTGGTATTTTTTTGAAAAATTTATGGAACACGCCCACTTCTAAGGGGCTTTTCCGCTAAAAGTCTTGCTCTGCATTAATATTACAATCTATACTAACTATCGATGGCGGTTTTGAAGTAAGAAGATGAAGATTTTGTGATTGTTTTCCTTGGTTACGAAGCAGGATGAAGCTCAAGAACAGTTAAGATACATTCGCCATGTGCATACAAAATACAAATTTAGATAGCAAGCTATGTCTTGATTTTTTCAAATCGAGCTGCGAGCTTAAAATTCTGTGACAAAACTCATACTTTTGCATTGACAATAAAAAAAGTTTTAACTGTGGGCGTGGTACACGCTTTTTCTATTGCTCAGTAATAGGATACCGGAAACACAAAATGTATCAATCTTTTCTGGAACTGGCAGCGACTAGTTGTGGCTGGCGGACGCCAAATTTGAATACACATACAAAAGAACTTGTCAAAAATTAAGACCGAACAGAATAAATTTAAAAAAAATGTATTGCATTTTCTGTGAACCATAAAACTGCAAAATTTGGTACCAAATATTTTGTCATAAACGAACTCTTACTCTAGCTCTCGCTTATGTTTAAAATTGGTTTCAAAGTATGATTGGAAAATACCTAATAAAATTGGAACCATTTTTCTGGTCGAAATATGTAGTTCGAAACGTTTTCGATAAGGTATGCTTAGACTAAACGAAAATATGACAGGTACTTTAATTTTGTGAGCTTTAGAATGTAATTGTTTTAACGACTTTTATGTACCAAGTTTGAATTAAACCGGCCCAGCTGTTTGAACTGCAGGTTTTTGTACTTACAAAAAGACAGACAGGAATAGAGACATGAATACATTTTGGACCAACTAATTTGATCTTCGTATGGAAAGCTAATATGTACTTAAAAAAAAAACCGCGGTTTAAGGTAAGGCGATCTTTTTTCGTGGACTATCTATTATTGCAGTGTCATTTTGATTGTTAATTTAATTAGTATCTTATGAATCTATTCCTGTATAAACCCTCTGCCTTTACAATTCCTATTTCGTTACAAGTAACTATAACGAAACACGACACAGATAGGCACGGTAGTATTATATGCACATTAAATGACCATAATATGCTGTGTAGACTGTAGAGATAGTACAGTTATACGCAAAACTATTTTGATATGGGTATTTATCGATTAAGGTGGACAGGACATGGGGCTCCTGGAATACTAAAGGGAGTTGGATTACGTGGAAATGTTGATGAAAAATGTGTTTTATGGTCATTTGATTATTTTATTACTTTTTTTATGTATTAAATGACCCCAATACGGACCTTTAACAATGAATACAACTATAGAGGAGGAAAATGTACACTATTTCAAATGAAATTATGACCGTTGGATTTAGTTTCAAATTAATAAAACCTTAATGGAATTTTAATATACATACCTACAGCATATCAATATTTTTGTTTTTTTTTTTTTGTAAATAACTCAACATTCATGTTCATTTTATTTTGACATATCAGACATGAGCTATTTTTGGTCAGAGTACAATGGAAGAAAAGTTCAAGTTCAGAAATAAGCTGTAACAAAGCAGTTAGCGATTTTTACAGGCACCAGAACTGTTAAGTTAACTAAATATTTGAAATTCTAAAAAACTGCATTCGTTACAAAATTATATCAAAAATGGTAGGGCTTTAAAAGTGAAGTTATTATTAAACAAATGGGTTTTTTATTTTTCCTGCAAAAATACAAAAACAATAACGATTGTCGCTCAGCATTCAACGTAAAGTTCAAAATTTCAATGTCATCTCTCAAAATTTAAAAAAATAGCTTATTTCGTTTTAGCACTGGATATGCCATGTAATCTTTAGCATGTGGTGGCATGTGACACAACATTAAAAGAGAATAATTGGAAAGCAAATTAAAAAAAAAAAATAAACAAAATTTAACCTTATACTGGAATTTCTTTTTATCTATACAATAATACTGCCACCATATACATATGTAGGTCTAAGTGTTCCCCATTCTTCAAACTAGAGTTGGGACATAATGATTACAAGTAATCAATTGCCTTTACTTGTAGAATTGCAATTATTGAAATATTACCAATTAATAATTATTGTAATTGGAAGACATAAATAACTTGTAATCAATTTCAATAATCATTATTCATTTCATCATAGAAAGTAATTAAATACTCGTTTCAATAAATTATATTTTTTTTTGTATCGGTGTTGAACACTTGATACAATTTTTGGTCTCGTATTTAATGATACATATTAAAAAAAATAATCTTCATACCCACCAAATTTTTACATAAGATTTGTGTTTAAGTGATCAAATACTTCTTTGACATTGTCAACACAAGTCAAGAGACTTTTCTCATCTGCGCTGGGATTGTATCTACTCCTCGGAGGCAAATCCTCAACGACACTAACTTTGAGATGTGATGATGTGCTATTAAAGGCGAACAAAATATTTCTGTTCTTTTTTTTTTATGGAAAATTATTTATATTTTATTGTTGCAAAAAGACTAAATTACTTGTAACTTAATATCTGTACTTAAAAAAAATAATATTATATTTTTTTTGAGTATGAAATGAATTAAGAAAAAAAGTAATTGATTATTTAAATAATAATTACTCGGTGGGTTGCCTCAATTACTTTGAAATTTAAATTACTCTTTTTCAATTACAATTACATGTAATCGTTATTGCAAAACAATCTATTACTAATTATTTGTAATAGCAATAGTTAAGTAATCCTTGCTTCCCAACACTGCTACCAACTTCCAAATGATCTTTTTTAAGCCGAAAACAGACGTGCAGAGAGTCTGCACGCAGCGCTGAATGCGGAGCCGAACCTAAAACAGATGTGCATATGTATATGTATAATGCCTAGTTCTGTCAAATCAAAGGGAGAACGTTGTGTCTGTCTGCACGCAAATTTAAAAGGGTTTTTTGCTTTTTATTTTACTCGTGTGGTTAACAGGTTTACTAGTTCTCATACATTTATAATTAAATGCAAATCACATGATTTTAAGCATTTAGACTAAGTGTTCATTAAGATCGAAATAAAGTAATTTGAAAATTTGGAAAAAAGTGTTTCCATCTAGGTTTGCGCATTTGGTTTGACACCAACCTAGTTTTCTTCTCTTTATTTTTTAAAACCTTTCCATTCTTTCTTCTTGTTTTGATTTGTTTATTTTTGCCGTTGCCTTGGATTTTGTTTCCAAACTGACATTTTACAAAATATCTGTTCAATTGTTTTCAGTTTAGTTATGTAACGGGTGTTTTTTTTTAGAGGTATAGAACTTTAAGTTGGCACCACTATTTTAATTTCTACCATTTTGTCACCTGTCAAATGATTTATTTGTAGTTTTGGTTTGGCATTTCAACATGAATAGACTGACGTCTGAACAACGCTTCCAAATTTTGCAAATTTATTTTGAAAATCATGGTTCTGTTCGAAATACGTATCGCGTACTACGTATGTATGTATATTTTACGGTCAACATAATCGTCCATCAAGAAAATGAAATAGATACGTCAATAAACAAAACTGCGATATTTGGAGTGATGATAATCCTCAAGTGTCTGTTTGGTGTGCTTCATGGGTTGGTGGAATAATTGGTCCGTACTTCTTTAAAAACGTTACAATCAATGATGACCGCTATAGAGCCATGATTACTAACTTTTTTTTTCAGGAGCTGTTGTTTCAACCAGACGGCGCAACATGTCACACATGATTGATTTGTTGAAGGAAACGCTCGATTTTTTCTGTGGGTATATGTGAAGTCGCTAGTCGAAGCCGATAAACCCAAAACGATTGACCATACTAAATTATAAGGCCAGAAGTAAATTTTATGTGAATTTAAAAAACTCAACTTTTTTTTATTCCAATTCAAAGTTCTGTTTTTCTAAGAAAAACACCCTTTACTTAAAAAAAAAAAAAGAAGAACAAAAAGAAAGAATGTATTCCTGCCCTTAAAAAAATTGATTTAATTAAATTTTAAAGAAAGTTGCATCACCCGTTTCTATTTATTTTTCTTGTCTTGACCCAACTATTGACTTTTGTCTTTTCTTTTTGTGAGAACTACCCTGTGTGTAAACAAAAATAATCCGTATTTATCAGAGTTGGGAAATAATTTAACTTCATTTACCATAATTTGTAAATGTAATTGAAATATTAATAAAATTGAAGCAATTTCATAACAATTAGATACTTGTAATAAGCAATTATCCATTACTTGCAATTATTCAATTACAACAGAGTAATATTGATACAAAAATAGTATTTACCTAAGAGTTAATTATACTGTGATTTTCTGGAATTATTTTAAAACCATAATATACATACTTTCTTTCAATTACTTATAATGGATGATGGTAATTATTTAATTACAATCAAATTCAAGTACTTACTACTTTTAACTTGAAAGGAGTTTTCAATGCATTCCAAAAAGTTATCATTACTTCCCACCTCTGGTATCTTAACCATTATTAATCATTGACAATATTATCCTCGTCTAAACAGAGTTTGAAACTATGTGATCGTCAACTAAAGTCGCAGTTTTTTTACCGCTGCAAAATTTTGTTCAAACTCACGGCGATCATATCATGATAACCCAAAACAAATCCTATGCTATGCGATAAATATTTTCTCTGTGCAAAATGTTAAAGCACTCCGCTTCGGCGCTGCCAGCTTGCTTTTTTTTTACCTCACGCACTCCAAACAGAATATTAAAGGTTTCCTTCTTAGAAAAAATCATATATAAAATGGCTTACTCAGAAAAAAAAATCAGTCTCATTCGTTTCCAATTTATTAATGCATACTGTAAAACAGAACATATCCAATTTATTTGAGTAATTCGTACTTGCAGAGCAAATACAGTGTCCTTTTGTTACGCCACTTGTACATCTCGCACTTGCTATGCAATAATTCCATAACTAACGATGGCTTTCCTCTCGAGTAGCTCCTACAAGTGTATATATGCTCATTGCTCGTAAGCGTAAGCTTTGCGCACTTAACGCAAATCTCCTTACCTACTTCCTACTTCCCACTTGCTACTTGTTACGCTACATAAAATCAAAAACATAAAACATACGATTTTAAAGACATTTATATCCCATTGAAAGCCCTGCTCTGGGGATGGGTACGGGCCATGGAGTATGGAAGTATGGTAGATATGTGGTTGTGGAATGATGATACTCCTGCTGAATGGTAGTTTTAAATGCACGAATGAATAAATTTACACATCCGCATTACATTACAAGGACCTTTATGCAAATTATCCCTCCTATAATATATATCCTTGTTAAGAAGAGTACACTATTGAATTTGCTGCCTGGCCTGGACAGTCATATACGCAGCATAAAGCAACTGAAACACTAGAAACAAGTGTGTAGTATAATAAATCATAATAATTTGGCGACTGTGTTCCAATTGAATGTTTTACGGTAAAAAGAATCTCAAGGAACGTGGGATTTACAGTGTACGGACGCATTTTTGTTTTGTTTCCTTTTGTATGTGTTGTCATCATAAGGACATATTACACTTTCATATGAGCAGCTTATATTATCAAACCATTATGATTGTGTTGTCGGGGAAGAAAATATAAGGTTGAAACATTGAATTTAAGGACATTCTAAATAAATTGTATGTTTCCTTGATAGCTCCGCCAATTTAACTTAACCCTAATTTGACATGATCGTAATTCTAGGGAAGACAACCCTTTTCTAAAAATATAAACATTACATCAAGTGGTTCTTAAACTGGCCATTCTTTAGGATAATGAACAATAATGGGAAAATCTTTTTAAAGAAATAATTGAGAATATTAAAATAGAATACTCACTGTGTTTCCATTGCATTAGGGGTATCGTATAACCATAGAATGGGTATATTGTATTCGGTGTGGAGTTTGTAACATAGAGAAATAGTACCGTTAGGTATAGAAAAGTATATATGTATATAATATATATTCTATCTCAGAATCAAAAGTCTAGTCGATTTAGCCATGTCGTCCGTCCGTTTGTCCGTATGTATACTTTCTAGAGGTCGCAATTTTTGAGCTAGAAAGCTGAAATTTGGGAATATAATCTTTGGTTCAAGAGTAAGGCTAAGTTCTTGAACCGGTAAAATCCGCCTACAAACACGCCCATAATAGCCATTTTTGATGAACAACCTCAATTTGGTAAAATTAAATTATGTTTTTTGTACAGTTACGATTAAAGCATAACGCTAAAATTTTGCACACGTAAGTTTTAGGTAAACCTTTTTCCAATTAAATAAAAATATTTCAGTTTGGGCGTGGCTCACGCCCATTTTTCATACAAAACCATCAATATTGATTTTATTAAATAGCAATTGGTAAATTAAAGCAAAAAACATGAAATTTTGTGGGTATTGTACATAAACATTTTGTGTATGAAATCAAAAAAATTGATTTTGGGTGTGTCTGACGCCCACTTTTCACTAGAAACTATACAAAAATTGTTTTTGCAAATAAAGGGTATTTATAATGAATCCGCAAGCCAAAATTTTGTGTCTCTTAGTAGAAACAAAAACATTTGTGTATAAAAAGAAATTTTTGAATTTTGGGAGTGGCTTTCGCCCACTTTTCATGATAGAACGAAAAACGTAGTACTACCAATATTCAATTTAAACCTTTTTCCCTTCCGTTTGTTTTGTAAAAAATATATCTCTACATTTTCTTCTGAAACATTTTTTCAATACGCCCACTTTTAAAGGCGTAATTTTGATAAAATACCTTTGCTCCGGTAAGATCTTTTAAAAACTACTCGATTCAGCTGTAATTTTACACATATGCCTAAATACTGATTAATGATCAAAGCTCAGTAAGTGCTTCAAACTCTTAAGACACGCCCACTTTTAAGGGCGTTTCCGTCAAAAGTTGTATAATGCATTAATTTTTTAACGTTTTTTAGCTAAAGGTCGCAGTTTTGAAGTAAAAAGTTGATCACTTAGATTTAAATTCTTTGTTAACGTAGCAGAGTGTGGTTCAAGAATTGTTAAAAACACCCATAATCGCTATTTCCATACAAAATCTAATTTTAAAAAATTTAAGTTTTGTCTTGTTTTGTTCAAATCGATCTGCAAGAATAAAATTGAATGTCACTGAGCTCATACTAATTGACTTGGCAATAAAAAGTCTTAAATTTGGGCGTGGCATACGCCTTTTTTTATTGTGCCAGCACTAATTGAACATCACACCGCACGAAATTGATGTTATTGAATTTTTTTTCTGTCTGCTAAAGAATTTTGTTTCTGAAACTGGAACATCGGCCGGCTGCGGGAGGCGAACGCTTACACATACAAAAAATAGGGAATAGGGTATCCAAAAGTTCGTTGCAAACGTACTGTAGCTCTCGCTTATGTTTTTTATAAAATTCGAAACTAACAAATTTTGTTTGTCATTTTTAACAAAATTGGTGTAAGATAAAAAAAAATTGAACTGAAACGAAATTATAGAAAATAGTGTCAGTCAAGGCAATGAAAAACTAAAAATTTTAGTTGCAATAGTATTTCCAATAACTACGTTGTAAAAAAAAAGTTTATTTAAAATTGTCAAACCTAACTTTGAGTATTGGAGAAACTAAAAAGGTCCAAGTCTACCTAAGCCGAGGTCAATCAAAAAATCTCAACAAGTCTATTTTTTGTATTGCTTTTTACGGAGTTGAAAAAGTATCTTTTTTTTTTGAAGTGATAACTTCTTTAGGGAGGGTAAACTGGTTTTTTACGTATCGCGTTGGGTATTGTGGTGACGATGGCCGAGTGGGCTGAGAGTTGGTCGCTAGATATTAGAAATGATGAGTTTGATTCCTAACCAGAATTGAAAGTATTTTTTTTGTATGCGTTTGCGTTTATTGTTCATGCGACTGGGTGAGATGGATAATGGTTGATCATTTTTTGCACACTTTCTCCCCTAACCAAATAGGATTTTCTGATCCGAATTGATCCGTTGACGTTTTGCCGGATCGACGGATTGTGGTGACAAATCGTTTGTATATAAATGCATACAAAAGTAGTACAAGTCATTGAGATAAGCAAACATATTTAAAATCATGAAATAACTGTCATCTCCCAGAGCGGAAAAATATCGTTGAACTATTCATACCTATAGTTAGTTTAGTAAAGAGCGTGATTTTTCAGAAACTTAAAGAATGCTATTTGTTTAAGACAATCTATCTTTTGTTTGGAAAATATTTTTCGGGATTCGTCTTATAACGGTACCTCTCATAGAACCGGAATTTTCAATTCAAGTTTTTTCTTAAAATTATAGATCGGATTTCAATAAAACTCTAGATACAGCAACTCATTTATAACCCTATTAATAAGGCATTTCAAAATTGTTAAAAGCTTTTTTTGGTTTTTAATAATTTAAAAAAAAATTTGGTTTTCGAATTATTTAAAAAAATAAAAACTACAGATTTTTTCAAAATCACATATGTACTCAAAAAAAATTTATAAATATTCTTTCGAAAATTTTTAAAAAAAAACCTCTTAAAAAAAAACTGGTCGAACGATTTTCAATTTTTTTTTTAAGTGATAACTTATTATGGGAGGGTAAACCGCTTTGTTACGTAACGCGTTACGGTGGCACTCTGCCTGCACTTTCTCTCACGCAACGGTAGCAATAGACAGGCTCCTCCTTTCTCACTTTAACCCAAAGCGCATTTTATAATCAATAAAAGATTTTATTAATAAATAACCTTTCCTCACATTATCATATTAATATACATAAAGTTTAAGTAATAAGCTAAGCTTTTCTCAAGTGAAACAATTTTAATATTAAATAGTTCACCTCAGATTAGTTTAAGTTATTACTTCTGTTGAGCGTCCCGTGCGCACATATTTTTTTTTTCTTATCGCCGCTGGTGATTTCAGGTGGATCCCAACTCTCATACTTGTCTACTTCAAATTAGTGATCCGCTTATGGGGTTCGCCGAGTTGGCGTTCTTCTTATCTGATCAAGCTTTGTTACTCCTGCTCTGTCATACGAAGGATCTTCATCTCTCTTCCTTTTAACTTTTTCTCATATATTTAGTACATTGTTCAAAATTGTGAACCGTATGTGAGTGTCGGACGCACAACTGAGGTGTTATTGACTCTTCAATTCAGCTGTTTTTTTTTCAAATGGGAGTTTTTCAGCCACTTCATCTACTACCGCACACTCACGCTATTATTAGTGTCGACATGACAAGTTAATATTTATAAACTAAATCTAAACACTTGGGAATCCCTGTTTCATTCAAATAAATGTCTGGAATAAGCATATTTGTTGATCAGAAATTCGGCATTACCCATTTTCATCCAAAACGTCCCACCATACGTTGAAGAATCTTCGCTTTTGATGGCTCCTTCGTCAGCAAAGAACTTCCGGTTCCATAAGAAAAAATACATATACATATACATATATATATAAATCCCAAAATAAAACTAAGCACTATTCTGAAGGGATACCATGTCATCTTGTCAGTGAAAATCTGAGTAAGGTCACATTCAATTAGCGTCGTTGATATTGATAATCCCACTTCTGAATTGAAAAGGTCAGACTAAATTATTACTTTCTACAACCAAAATTACTTTTCTTTTTTGAACATAAGGACCTTACAATATTGATGATTATGGTTCGAACGAAACATTCATTTTTAACCTTCTTTTTCTGCACAAATATCATTCATATTAATTGACACATTATATCAGTTCAAATGTCCTCTAACGAGGTTAAAATGCTTTATTTTTCCAATTTGAATATAGTTTCTCCCTGATTGCACACAATTATCTGTCTGTCTGTCTTGTTTTGTCTTTCAATATTTTTACAAGACACATAAAATCAGCTAACATACATAACATTTCCCCTCGAATTCAAACCAAACTAAAAAAAAAAAAAAAAAAAAAAAAAAAAAAAATCGATATGAAATGTTTTTTCTATAAATAAATAGTTAAAAGATAATTTCCCACACTGCACCGCCCCCCTACAAGCATTCGTTGGAAGTAAATCACATTCTTTAGAGGACGATTTGAATTTCAAAATACACGAAGCACGCAAGCCACCAGGTTATCCCTTGGTTCGATTGTCTTTACTTTCGCCGTTCGCCGTTCGCCGTTCGCCATTCGCCCCTACCCCCTCAATCTATTGATTTCCATAAAATGGGCAAACTAATACACCCCACCCAAACTAACAATAAAACAATAACTCCCTGTGACCATTATGACCTTTCAATACGTATAGTAGACAACCTTTGAGAGAGCCAGCAGAAGGTCGTAAGATGGCTAAATAATCCGCTTTTGATTAACCACGATTTCGGGGTGATTCCGATTCCGATCCAGTTGCAATGATTCGACAAAGGCAACGACAAGACGCAAACAACAACGCAACGGTGTGACTGATACTCTCAAATTGTGGCTTTTGAATTTAATTAAATGATAATCTTTGGGTTAATTTTAACACCACACCTGAACCTTTTGGGTTTATTCAAATGTGTTTGCAATCTACCCCCTTGATCCTAATTCACCCTTTTTTTTTTTTTTACTGAATCGATGGCAAATTAGATGATTGTGAACCAAATTTGCATAAGAAAAAGGATTTCTTTTTATTTCTAAGAAGAAGGAGACATTCAAAGGAAGTTTTATCGATGAGTTCATGAAAAATGTGTCTGCAGGAAAGAAGTTTGTTTCAATAAGGAAGCACATTTCATTTGGTTTGAATGCAAGACAAAAAAAAAAAAAAAAAAAAAAAGGAAGAAAAAAAGTAGAACACAAGGACAATCTATTTGTTTCTCATTATTTTTAACCACATTTTAGTTTTTTTTTTTAAGTGAACACAAACACCTGTGGTCTATATTATAATGCTGGTTGGTAGGTAACAAGCGAGAAGCGATATGTGTATTATAAAAGGATCCTTAACGTGTATTTAAGTGAAAAACTCGACTAGCGACTATACACAGCTATTATAGTTCTAATTGTTCTCTAAATACTCAACAACAATGTGACAGGGACATACTATATGAAAGAATATAGATTCTTTTTGTCTTTCCTTTTATAGGTTGTTAGGAGATACAAAAAAAAAAAAAAAACTATTAAAACACTGTTCTAATAAATATTTTATGTCCTTTTGTATTGTTTTTTTTTTTTTTAGTGCGATGCTGTCTGTGGTGACAACTGTGTTATGTGTCGTTTGCTATTGTTGCCATCGCAACATCAAGAAACGCACAGAAGCTGCATACCGGCAGAGGTGGATGGAAAACGATACCAATATGGAAATATACAGTGTGGAACAGGTAAGTGGGTTTGGTCTGGTCTTTGGTTAAGAGTTATTTAAGGAACAAGAATACGCACGTGGATTTCATTTAAAATAAAAATTGCAAATGAGGAAGACTTTTGAGTTATTGCTTTCTTTTGTGATGTTAGGGACTTGTGTGACACATTGTCTAGGATTTTTTTTTTTTGTTTCTTCTCTGATCATGAATGACAAAGAGTTTTTTGATAAGTAGACTTAAGTTATCTTTTTTCAAGGTCACGCTGGCTTAGATCGTTTTGATTTGGTTGACTGACTGTCTATGATGTACATTTATTGAATCTGAATGACAGACGAACAGATACTAGTTTTTTTTTTTTTTTTTTTTTTTTTTTTTGAAAAGGTGATTTATTCTTGTTTTCAAATTCCAAATCAAACATCAAGAACATGCAACGTAGGTAGAAAATTTAATTTTCTTAATAAGATAATTATCTTGGTCTGTTCTTGTGTGAAAATAATGAAAATTACCAACAAAATATTTATGCAAAGGTTCACTGTGGCGTATGTGGAATATTTTTTTTACAACCAAAATTATGTATTATGAAGTCGTTTAGGAAAAATGTGTTTCCATTTGCAAAAGTGATGACAACAGTTATTTTTGAGTACATTTTTTAAGCGTTAGTCATTTATATAAAAAAATTAAAAAAAAATATTTGTATATGTTTTCTAATTTTACTTGCTTTATGTACTGGGCAATTTTGTGGACAATCAAACATGTCATTTTGATGATAGAGTAGCTGAGGCCTTGTAACATGAGTAATAGTCTCTAAATGATCGTCATTTTAGTGACGCTTCCAAAAAGCTATGATTCAATATTTGTTTATGAATCAATAGCCTCCTCAGCCTGTTAAGTAATTGCAAATAATGAAAAACAGAGAGGGGGGCCCTTGATTTCTGGACCGAACCTCAAATCGTGGCTGTCATTGGCAGATGCGTAGATGTGTAGGCTACTTAAAAGCTACTACGGGGTTACAGAAGCCCACCACTGTCTTCAAATTGTGTGACCTTCGGGCGCATATTTTGGCTCAGGAGGTGCTGTAACACCGAGGATGGCCGTCTTCGGACAGCATCGTAGTGGCTGTGCGTGGACCTAGATAGTAAGACAAGTTGCTTGACTTCGGTCAGGGAACTTAGAAGTGTATCATACCAGAATATGATACATGATGACCGTTGGTCTGGTCTTCAAGACCCCGCAAAAAGTATGTAGGCACACCGTGAGTTTAAGACTTCAATGGCAGGTACTCACGTTAAGCCCACATATTGTTTCATGTCTGGCAGGTGCCTGTGTCAATGGTATTTTTAATCAACAGTACCTGAGTGGTCCGCTTAGCATGATCTAGGGATTTTAACTCCATTTTCGGGGACACTCCGCTTACCTGGGTAAGCCCGCGTCGCGGACATTGGACATTGGACATAAAAAAAAGTATACCCAGGTCTTATCGATGGGAGAGAAAGTGTTGGTCTGGCAACTTAAAGACTTCGATCCTCCCACCGTCCAAAGTGAAAACCTAGAGGGCGTTTTGGCACCGAAACAATCAAGCTCCACATCATCAACGACGAACTCGAAGGTACGAAAGATGACTTCATTGACGAGACTGACATACCCTTTTAATACATCATGTGAATTGCAAATTGACTTGATTTTTTCAACTGACGCCTTACTCACAAACTGACTGACTAGGAAGTGGAATGCAAAGCAATTCTAACTCCTCGTGATGCATTATGGGTAACGCCAACTGAATTGTTGTACTTTACTTTCAAAGATAAGCCTTTCATGTTTTATCAACATTAATCCTCTAATAAAATCACAATAAATGCCAAAAACCCAAAATTTCATAAAAAGTAGTTTTCAATTTTTACAAGAACTAGAAGACATAAAAGCTTTTGGTTTTTTACGTTCGATTAAAAATTTATTTGAGCATCGATCACAGAAAAAAAAATTTTATTTTCCATTTCACAATTTTGAACAAAATTGGTTTAAAGATATTTTTTACGTTTTTTTTATCAAAATTTCGAGTTTGAATGCGAATATTTTGAAAACTATTGTAACGAGTAATTTAATTTAAATGTAGGATTAAAGAATAGACTTCTGGCTTTTAAAAACGTTATACGAGTAGTAGTGTATTTTAAGTGTTGCCGTTGTTTTTTAATATTTATTTTTTCTATCAAAACATTTTTTCGAAAATCGACCCTACCTCCTTAACGGGGCGAGGTAGACACCCCCTCCCATAGTAAAAAATACTTGTCAATTTTTCAGAAAATTGCCCCTCCCGGCTAAACGGCGGGGAATAGACCCCCCCTCCCATACGATTTTTTTCTTGTCTCAACCCAACCTACACGCTCTAGCTTTTTGGCACAACGCTCGTGAATCACCCTGTATATGTATATATAGGGAGTACAAAGTTGAATTTCAACAACACATTATATACAATTTCTTACCTTTATTTAAATGATCATCACAAAAAATTGTACATTAGAGGTTAGACGTCCACAATAAGACGACTATATTTTTCTCGACAATAAAACATAATCTTAATTCAAAACACCCCTAAAATGTAACTCATATTCAGGTTGCTTCTTATTATTAATTTTGATATCCGACTTGGATACATCACCATGGCCTAGTAGATGTGTGCTAGATTGGTATGCAGAGGGTCTCGAGTTCGATTCCTAGAATTACCCCCAAGTAAGTAAAAGTTACATTTTTCAATAAATAATAATAAATGCTTTTCAATAAATAGAAAACGTTGCTTCTCTCTCAAAGCGATATAATTTTTTACAAATTGAGTAAAATGGGGTTGCAATTTACGACTTTACCACTCATTTTTTCAAAAACATATTTTTGATTCAAAACAAAAAGATGGAAATCTACGACTCGCTTTTTGCAATTTACAATCGAGTAAATTTAAAATTGATACAAATTTGGATCAATTTTCGATTCGCGATGGCAATGTTTTATTTCTCAGGATCGAATTATTGACCCAAAAAAGTGATAATTTGCTATTTTTGAGTGTCAATATCTTCATTTCGTTCAATTTTGAAAAATGCGAACAAGGAGTCGTAATTTACAAAACCCCGAGCTAGGGTGAGAAACTGCATAAGATTTTCGTGATTTGCAGCTCATTTTTTTGATCTGATTTAAAAATTCTTTCCGTGTGCAAACACGAAATCTTCTGGCTTTCTCTTACGGCCAAAAATTAATTCATCGTCCTTTTTTCGCACTATTCTTGATTTTTCACTTGTTGGCCGGTTTTACATCATAACACTGAGAATATAAATGCCAAACGGTCAGCTGATGGAAGCCATTGGCACCGCATATTGCGACATGCGACAGATGAACGAACATTTAATTTAACTAGGTACAAAAACGAACTCTCTCGGCATATTCTCTCTTACTCTTACAGAATAAAATTAATTCATCGTCGAATATTTACCGCACGCTTGTTAACCGGTTTATTTGACTCACTAGCTATATCTTTGGCTATCACGATCAAGTTAGTAAACAAAAAAAATTAAATTAATATAAAACACACAAATGCCGCGAAGCACGTGCTTGCAGGAGTGAGAATATATACATACATAGAACATACTACACGGTCAGCTAATGTGAGCTATTGGCTGGCGTCGACATATTGCGACATGCGACAGGTGAACCAAAAAATTTGAGGCGATGTAAAAAAAGTTTTAAGCTACCATTAGACGGTCCTTGTAAATGGTCCTTGCAAAGACAGTCTGACGTCACTGAAAATGTGTCCTTGTGCTGTCAGTGAACGGACATTCTTCACCGTGTCCTTGCTAGTAAAAATGTCCATTACACGGATGAAACAAATTTGGCATTCTTGTCCCAAAGTACAATGTCCACCAAAGTGGACATTGTTACTTTTGCATTTCGGTGTCCTTGCAAGGACAAGCATAACAATGTCCATTACACGACATGACAATTTTGACAGTTGGTGGTGAATGAAACCGCGCTGAAGAATGCAATTTTTTGCAATGACCATTACACGACATTTTTAAATTGGTCCTTGTTAAAAGTAAATTTGACGTTTCGGGGACATTTATAAATTGAGTGACTATCGTATTGTCTTTTTTTTCTCTAGAAAATATTCACGAGAGGTATTTGTGTGAAGTTTTTCGATAAAATAATTTCAATTAAATATAATATAATAAAATTATAGTTATACCAGGTAGGTAGGTATGTCGTACTACAATCGAAAGTTGCAGATGGAGATCCTCGCAGCACATATATTGGAGAGCAGCGACGACGACGACGACGACGACGACAACAAAGGGCCAACACGAAGAGTTCGTTGTGTGTGGTACAAACAATGGTTGTTACGGCGTGAAACTGAAGGTTTCGATGCAAAACTGCTGAGGGAATTGTGAGCTGAGGAACCCGAACTTTATCGCAATTTCTTGCGTATGTCAGCCACTCAAATTTATTGAATCACAGTGGGAACAGAGCAAATGCAAGCAAGGTTGTCAAAATCTGATGTCATTTTGGCAGCTCATTGAAATTTACAACAACAAATCCACCCTGAAAAGTGGACATTCCAAGCAACAATGTCCCGGCAGAAATTCGTGCTGTTGCATTGTTGGGACATGGTCTTTGCAAGGACCAGATGTCAAAAAAATGTGTCCTTGTGTCCCATCAACAATGGAAGGACCATTACACGGTCCTTGTAATTTGTCTTTGCAAGGACACATGACATTGTGACATTGTGGTGGACATTGTGGTTGTCCTTGCAAGGACAGCATTTTACAATGTCCATTACACGACATGTCGATTTTAGGACAGATAAATACGTAATAATGACGTCAGGCTGTCCTTGCAAGGACCATTACAAGGACCGTCTAATGGTAGCTTTACTTTAAAAATTTGTTCTTCTCAAAACTAAAATTATTCTCTAAAGAGATACAAATTTGATTTGAAAAAAAAAAATATTTCAATAAATTTTAATTTTTACAAAAATATTTTTTTTTTGATTTGTCAAAAAAAAAAAATCTAAACGAATAAGTCAAATAAAAAATTCTGATACGAAATAGTACTTTTTTAAAAAGTACTATCAAAATAATACTGCCAATGTCGCGGCGGCGAAAAGTTACTCCTAGCATTATCTTTTTGCACTAAGTGTTTAAAAGTGCATTTTAAATCGGCGACGAAACGTTACGCGTCAAATCGTTTTTGACAGTATTATTATGACGTCCTACAGAGGGGTTTTTGAAATCAGCATTCTAGCTCTAAAACTAACAATACCTGCCATACGATTTTAATTGAAAACCCCATTTATCTCAAAAACGGATCCAACCATTTTGATAAAATTTTCCGAATGGTGTTTTTTTTGTAAACTTTATGATTTGGTTGGAATAGATTTTTCACTAATAGTCTTAAAACGTTAAGAGTCATAGGACCGGTTTTTGAAATCAGACGTGGAAGCCCTTTATAATCGAAATAATATTAATTCTTACATTTTTCAAAAAAAAAGTTTTTTTGAGTTTTGGAAAAAAAAGTAATTTTGAGTTTTGGAAAAAAAGTATTTTTTTTTTATTTTTGGTTTTTTTGAAAACGCTTCTTTCAAAAATTTTAAAATTCTTTTCTTCTGATTTGTAGTTCTTCAAATTGGTAGACATTAGCACACTCAAAAAAAAAAAAAAAAATTGGAATATGTTTTTCAAAAAACTGGTTGAACGATTTTGAAAAGTTTTTTTTTACTAAAATTCAAAACAAAAATAGATTTTCCAAAAAAAAAAAAAAAAAGTTTTAACTAGTGATTTTTAAGTGATTAATAAAATTTCATGATTTTTTTCTTGCCCGAGAAGACCTTTGTCATTCATAAGAGCAAGTTGGTGCGAACCAGTCGCACGTTAATGCAGCGTCCTTATAACTATAAAGTCTCCTATCAGAAACTATGTATGCATATGTTCCATTAATATTTTTCATTTAATATTCTCATGTTTCAGGGAACAATATCTTTAATTTGTAGTCACCATTTACTTTGACTTTTTAAGGACTGGACCGTAGGGCTGCATGTGCCTTCTATATTCTTTGAATCAAAGTCTTTGTTCGAAATCCCAAATGTCGTTTTGTTTGCGAAAGGTTTGAATTCAGGCAATAATATTATGACTAAAAATGATTGCCTTTACAAAGCTTACAATGCGAACACGAAAATGATTCTTATTTCGTATTTTCTTAGGAATTTCCAAGATTAATCCCCAAATCATTTCATATTTCACTGAACAGTAGAATACAAAATATAAAAAAGCAAATAACAGTCTCCCGATTACGGTACCTACATTTTATTTCTAAACGAATAAGGAAGCAAATATGTTATATTTTGTGTATATTTGAGCAAAGCAAACACTAAAATTTAATCAATCCTATATCTGCTTTTCTATACACGCACTTGACAAACATTGAGTCAAGGAAGAAAGGTGGAGAGATCTCCCATGTTCTGGCGTTCCCCTAAAATTTCTACAAAATTTCCTTTGTGCTATTTAACAAAATATTTATTCGTAGTTCAAACAAACTCTGTACACAAAAACATCGTGTTTTTCAAATGAATAATAAAAAAAAATGTTCCTCCTCGCACAAGCAAAAGTCACCCCAGTGTTAGTAAGAAATGTGTCAATGAGAGCTCCCACTTTGTATATATAACTGTCTTATACAATCCACTACCTACACAAGATACAAGATACGGATTTATTCAAAACATAACCTAATAAAAAGATCAACCACGTTTGTTGAACCGAACTATACATATTTATTGCTAACAAGTTTTCAATCATTTCTTGTTAGATATGACACGACCTAGTTACAGATTAGTTTTCCTTAACAACCGACTTCTTGACTCGTTATATTTTATGCCACCATAAAGGACTGACTGTGTGTCAACAATTTGTGTTTGGATACAAAACTAGACACCTACCAAACCACCATTTTGTAACTTCCAATTCTAAATACATTACATTGTCAAGTCTGAGTATACCATACAAATCAACTGGAACATATTTACTTAACTTTCTTCTTTTCCAAAAGGCTTCAAGTGAACCTTTAAACACATCCACACACACACGAGCCATATACAGAAAAGGTTGCTTCAAATGGCATGAACCACGCTCGAAGCACAAGGATAAACCTGATGGCAAAGTAACCTCCACCTGTACAATGTTCCTCCATCTTCACTACTCACCTCCTGAATCCTCTTTAGTTTGCCACTTTAGCGCCCGCCACCTACTTTATTCGCCCGTAGCAGGAAGCATCAAGCAGTATACAAATTCACACAAACTAAAAGACTCACTCAGGTGAGGAAAATCCTCCGTAAATTTGTCGGCTTTTGCTTGGTCGGCAATTAATTTTGAAACTTCCTTCTCGGTGACAGATAAACTCGCACTTGGTTTATATATATTATTTTTGCCCACCCAGCTCATTTCTATAATTAAAAAGAATGTCGTCTTTTCACTAATTAAGTGATTTATATGTACGAAAGCGGGGCGGGGGCGGGGCGAACGAGATTATGTTCCAGAATCCGTCTACCTCGCCATCACAAAAAAAAAACTTGATGAATTTCTTGATGGCTCAATTAAAATCTTTATCTTTTGTTGATTCTTTGCAGTGCTACGAGACATCTGGCCTGTTTATGGAGTCATCCGAGGGGTTAGCAGTTCCGGCATTGAGTCATGAGCCACCACCTTCATACGATGCGGTGGTGGCTATGCAAGAGGCAAATCACCAGCCAAACAGAATATCACCACCGCCAGATTATCGCTCGATGAATGATGTATCTGGGTCATCATCAAATGCCAATGAGAATCCCAAGTTCATTACGATGACAACGACGACGACGACGGGAAGTAGCAACGACAACATCCAGAGTGTTAAAAAAGTTCTCAATGCTCAGTCATGCTGTTCCTTGCAACGTGCTGAAGCAGAGAATTTATTTCAAATGGGAGTTGTGGCTGCAGCAGCAGCAGCAGCTACTTCGGGACGTTTCGGTGCAAGTGCCTTAGGGAGAAAATCCCTGCCATATACTGCCGCTCATAATCCTGGTGACGAAAGTAGATTTGTCCAAAATCATCATCCCTACTACCAGGGATGTCCTTTGTGTGGAAAATTCCGGTATGATGATTCCATGTCGTTGTCGAGTGATAGTGGCCTGGATCAGGTTGTGTCAGTTGACATGAATAATGGTAATGCGAATGTGGGAGTCGATAGCGACACCACATGCTACTGCACTCCACTACAGAGTCCAACAGTTGATGATCGTAACAATAATGTCGCTGATCGGAGTATGCAACATGTAATTATTTCATCAGATGATAGTAGGAGGATCATCTCGCAACAGATGATGATGAGTTCATCGCATGCGAATGCAAAAGATGAAAATACAATTAACAACAATAATTTCGTAGACGAAACGCCCACTACCGGTGGAACAACGGGTGGTGGTGGTATTGAAACAACATTATCATCATCATTATCTTCAGCGTCAGTTTTAGTTTCAGCAACAACGACACCAACGACAACGACAACGACGATGACTGTAGAAGCGTCTACAAGTGACAATCATCGGAACAACACAAACACCAACACCAACACAACCGATGATGATGTGACGTTGAATCTTGACTCCATCAATGATAACGGTATCATTCGCTTGGATATGAGCAAGATAATTGACAAAACGGGATTACCTACATATGAAGCGGCCTTAAAATTAGAATCTAGTGGTTATGTTTAAAAATGTTGTTTTTAAATTTTATAGATTAGACAAATGTATGAGGGCGTTCTTTTTTCAAACACTTTATTTTTGACAATACATATCTTCCGAAAAAAAAAAATATTAAAAAGATCAAAAATACGTGACAAAAATCAAGCCCTATAGATAAAGCACCCCAAAAAATAAGAACCTTTAGACAAAATTGTACATGATGTTAATTATTAAGTGTCAAAATAAAGTATACACAATGTTTTGAATGGGTTTTGTGTACCTATATTTTTATTACTTAACATTTCATTAGCATTAAAATGTTCAATGGTAATGCTACCAAGTGAAAGTTCATTAGCATTCAATTAAACCTAATGCTTAAGTTGGTTCGAAATTGAATTTGCATTGGATTTATTATGTGCATTGTAACATTGTAAAGCATTGTTTTCTTCGTTTGTTGGTTATTTATTCGTACAAAAAATGTTTATTCCTTTATTTGCCATCCCCTTCGGCCGTGGAACATGCCAGCTACTTGCAAGCAGGTACTACATGTATTAACTGTCAAATTTATGTCTGTGCTTTTTTCTGTGACGTAAGCTGCATAAGCATGTTTCCAAGTTGGAGACAAATGTCAATTTTTTATTTCAAGATGTCGGTCGCCGTATGAAAACGTTGTCAGAATTCAAGAAAAAAGATGTTTTATTTACATTTAAATTCATTTTTAGTATTTCTTGCTTGTTTGCAAGATGTTGGAATTTCCTTTTAAATCAGACTGCCCTGCAGTTTTTATAAGCCTTTTTTTCGTATTTTTATTTAAACTGCCCCAAAATGACATATTTGTGCATATTATTGACAGTACTGGAACAAGGCTCCAAAACTTGCAGGAAATGTCAAATCAACTAGGAGCGAAACTGACAACAAAACTGTCTCGCCAGTTGGCAAAGTTTGTGTGTAGGTATGAGTTTTATATCAACTTGCTTACAAGTATCCAGCAGGTGTGACGTCTAAGTTAGGGAAGAAGTTTTAAGGCCTTAAATGGAATTGTCTGTATTTCCAGTTCACAAAGCTGCCAGGTATGTCTATAGAGTTATCTGAATTGCTTCAAGCAGCATCGTGCTCTTGGGACTACATGTCAAATTAATTGCCGGGACACACTGTTTGTATCGATACCATGGTATTTGAAATACCATAGAGGGTGACACACACTTGTGTAGTATACGTTGACAGCACTGTCCATTGTTAACAAGCAAACAATAGCAAATGATTTCAGAGGGTCGCTGTTAAAGTAGCAAATAACTTCAGTTCTAAAAAATTCACTCAAAAAGAATGGCGCTGCTGTCGTTCAAGAGATTGTTATACTACTACAATGAAAACCCAAGTATCAATAGATACCATGCTAATACCATGTTGCTAGCGTGGTATTACCATGGTTTTCCCTGACACATATAGGCGATGTACTCGAATACCAAGGTATCTATACCAGCAGTGTGTCACAGGTATAAAGCTTAAATATGTTGCTTAGCGTCGACAGTACAATTATTATCTCACTTAACTTCAAGAAGTATAACTTCAAAAATCTCTTCGTATAGACTTTTGCAACTTAATAGATTTGACAGGTGAGCTTTAAGCTTCATATATAACATTTCTTTGCTAATCTGCAGATCCCCTAGCTTCCATACTCATAATCGTTCAAGGAAATTCTTAGTATGTGTTTGATTTCATCGAAATCGGCTTCCACTTCATTTTTCTTCCAAACCATTTTGTAAGCCAAGTCATTCATTTTGGGAAATTCCATTTATATAATTCGTTGAAATTTGAAGTGCAGAAAACATAAGACCGGGATGGTAATCAAACAGTTTTTCCAGTGCGGTAGTACAGTTGAAGTTTCGAACGATAACCATATTAAATCCCTTTTTTCTGTTATACGTCGAAAGCACGTAGAAATTCCAAATTTAACATTTTAATTAGATACTACTTTCCACTGCTTTGAACTAGTTGCAGCCGATTGAGAACACATTTTGATTCAAAGTTTCTTTAACTAAGTTTTGTCTATTTACACCCACCTGCTTCGTAAGTTTTGGGAATGCCAAACTCACGAACCAATAAGATACAGACCGTCAACTTACTGCATGGTCTCTTTTTTTGCCTACAAGCTGAAAATCAGCTGATATGCCATTTATTTTGAGAGTGTGATCCTCTCCCTTGCTTCTTAAATGGGAGTAGTAAACACACCAAAAAAGTAAATGGTATACGCTTAAAGTCTGTAGTCAAACTCATGATACAACTATACAAGATAGCGCCTTCTAATTATCATTTTTGTTCGGTCTGCGCATCTACGCATTTACGTCACGGAAACGCATGAAGTTTTCACCTTCTCGTTTTCGCCTTCCCGTTTTAATTTTTGTTTCGTTTTACGCTCACGTTCTACACATTGACATAGTATGTCAATGGCGTTGTGCGCTCTACGTCATGGACACGCAATGGAGTTTGACAGAGTTTAACGTTTAGCATTGTATCATGCGCTATGTTATATCTTGTATTGTTGTATCATTTGTGAAACTGGTGTAAGCAGCCTGATACGAACTTAAAAGGGATTGTTACTCCTTTTTCGTATTAAATACCACTCACTCAACTTTGTTGCTATGGTATGGCGGCTATGTTATCAGATTTTGATTCAACAATATGTCTCAGGGGTCGACATTACCAGTTACATTCGGTAATGCTAAATGCGAATATACAGGGGTCATTCACTTTGTGGTTTCAGTTGGTAGCGCTGGAATTTGACATCTATCAAACTCAGTTGTCATCTGAAGTGTTATAGTATTAGTTGAAGTGTCATTTTTGTGCCAATAAAATGGCTTCAGAACACTTAAAGATACTTCTATACGATTATTTTGATACGAAATTCTACCTCCTACGAACTTATCTCTGTACGTTTACAAAAAGCTTATTGTGAATTTCATTTATTCTTATACAATTTGGCTCCACTCACAATCGCAAAACAAGAGCTGGTTAAAATGTACCTAATGTAAAAAAAAAAGCTGCTCCATTTTGTTGGCCTACAGCACGTTCTATTTTCTTGAGTACCCAACCAATTTATGAAATATTTTTTAAATAAATGAGGGAATTAGGAATAAAAAGAGTTTATCTTTTAACTATGAGAATATGAAAAATAAGCCGTTGCATAAAAGAAAAACAAAAACAAGAAAAGAAGATGAACTATAACAAGGTCACCCAAATTACAGTAAAAACAGAAAGCACAACTACACTAAAAGTCAAAAGTGCTTGTTGGCATGGAGATTAATTTGTTCCTTCAAAAAAAAAAAAAAATAGTTAACATTTGTTTCAAACAATCCCTACGCTACAAAGCACAAAAAAGAAAAGAATAATAATAATGCAGACAAATATACAAGTTTTAAGGACAGCGGCCCGGTGAAAGGTAAAACATAGAAATGAATAAACCTAAGCAAATAAAATAAAGTAAAAAATAAAAATGAAATGAAAAAAAGTAACAAAATAATCCAAAATCAATACAGACAAGTCAAGGCATTCAGTTGAAGTTGTTGTAGGTACGTATAATAAAATGGGTCATTGGCAGTTGTGTGTTTCAAAAGTGGGCTTTGTTATTTGCTTACAAGATTAACAGAAACAAGTATAATAATGTACAAGGTCATTAGAAAGATTTGGGTAAAGGTGAATCTAGTGGCACTTATAGGGTTCATTGCCGGTTTTTTTTTTTTGTATTTGTTTCTCCCCAGAGGTGGTGAGCCGTGTGCGTAATGGCGAAAGTGAGTCAAAGAAAAGACATCTTTTGTTCTAACGGTGCATCAACTATAAGCGACAAAGACGTGAACCAATGTGTAGTTACAATGGTCATCAGGACTCAGAAGAAGCTTGGAGTTATCGGCATAAGGCTTACCGCAATCTTTTTTCGAAAACAAGCGTTGCAGGACCTGATTTAGAACCTTCAAAGGCATGTGCTAAAACATTTTTAGTTTGACATGATAGAATTTTCAACATAACATAGTCCTTGCACCTTATGAGAACAGGCATTCTGTTTTTTTGAAGATTTTACCAGAACTCTGTCAACAGGTTATGTCGCTGGGACTGCAAAGAAAATTTTATAGGGACACCATTTGACTCAAAGGATGTACCTACCTAAGATAGTTGTGGATTCAGTTGGCACCGTATGGGAGCTCATTTTGTCATGATTCTTCATCACCCTATCATGAATTAACAGTGCACGGTAGAGGTTAGGAAAGTGTACCGATGCACATTGATTTTGAAAGTCTGATGTATAATGCAATAGGAGGGAAAAATTGAGCCTTCTCGTTAGGGTAAAGAATGAGTCTCTAAACTTAACAATACGTCCAAAACTGAGCTTTTCCAGCAGAGCGAGTATCACGAAGAAATTGTTTCAGGGAAGCAAGCATTGCATGGTCCCTTTTTAATTTGACGGCCATGTTGATTTGGTGACATCTGTCAAATCTATTGTTTATTATTCAGTTACTGATGTCAAGTCGCTGGCTTTGTTTGGTGAGCCATGAAGTCACCCTGTGGTCACCACAACTCGTTTTACCAAAAATCTGTACTTGCCCTAACGAGAAAATTTTACTTTTGCTGGGGCAAGTCAAGGTAACGAATCAGCTGCTAAAGTGACGTTTGCTGTCAACGGTTTTTTGTGTATTTTTCTTTTTTATTTGCTTTGTCATTTAATTTTTTCAAAAGAAACTAAAAGAAATGGCAAGTCAATGAATTCATTTTGATAAAAGTAAATCAAAATAAAGCAAAATGGAAACTTCTGATTTGACGATACGAAACACTACTAGGTTCACCAGGTGCAAATGCATCCTTAAAAAGTTACCGTTTGGTGTTGCCGGCACGGTTCGTATTTGTTCGAAAACGAAGTTGATATGGCGGTTTCCGTCAATAACGGCTAGCGCTGCAGGACGATGATAACCAATTTCATATAGTCTAAATTGAACAATATGGTTATAGCAGGATACCACACAGCGGGTGACATTCTGCATGAACGATTTAAGGGTTATACTATCAAGGTCATGCAATTCGACTCGGCTTACTCTTTTGAGGTTTCCTGAAGTCGCAGGTCTATGCAAATAAACCACAATCAACCGATGCCCTTAAGGTGAACATATAACACAGGTCATTGCTCAAATTAAGACTGGTCTATGCGGAAGAGTCATTTAAAGTTCCACCACTCGGTAAGAATTCGAGGAAGGCATTTGAAGGATGTCATAATCACAGCTGGTTTTTTTTTGTATGTCAACGTCTACCCGCTCTTATTGAAAACCTCTTTACTAACAGGAAAATTTAATCAAGCAAAAAATTCTCAAAAACTGATGAACACAATACGGGGAACTATAATGGTATATTACATAAATACGTCGCGTCGTTTCAGAATTCAAACAACACAAAAACAAAACCATAATGACGTCCCATACCTTCGAAGTGATACCATTTCAATCATGAAGCCGCAGAATTCCTCAGTTTACTTCCCACTACTTGCAGACAAATCGTTTGTATTAAAATTACACTTTTTGTAATTAAGGAAATGCATTTTTCTTGTAACTGTATTCACACGGTGACATATTGGTATTGTATTTTTTATTTTTTACTATTTTCACTGAATACCAAAACAATTCACAATAATAAACTAATAATACGAGTAGGTACTTGTACTTTATGCGAACGAACGCTAGCGATTATGTCACATCGTTTTTGCGGTGCTTAATATTATTATCAAAAGCAACTCAAACGTAACCACGAACGAATGACTCTAGACAACGACGACCGATGCGATGGCGATGGCGACGTCGTCGATGCTACCGATGATTCCGATGATTCTAATGATTCCGACAATTCGACGACACCACTCCCAGGCGTGGTGATAAAAAGCAAGAAATTCAAATTCATTCAGATCCGAAGTTGAAGCGAAGGAAGTTTTGTAATATTTTCTGTTCTGTTTAATGGCACACCTATTAAACAATTTTTGTTTTTTTTTTTGCGCTATAATTACTCTATCTCAAGACTAATTGCCGCGGATGTATACGAGTAACGGTATACTTGGTGTATTTATTGGAAATAAGAAAATCGCTCGCTTTCGCTGCGCTAGCTATAAGTTGAGATACGGATAGATCGGACTCAATTGAGTATAGGTACGACACTACTGGCAGTTCTGCCTGCGCCTACTAAAGACTCTATACGCCTTAGCCTGAATTAGCTTTCATTACGTTGGATGATGACTAGGCGAAGGAAGCCCTATACTTTCCCATATTGGCTGTTATTATGTAGAAAAAATTAAAATAAAAAACAAAATAGACAAGAAAGTATCTTGGGGGTTGATTTGATTGGTAAAATATTTTATGTGCGTTTTTTTCATTTAATTTTTGTTTTTGAACCTAAAAAGAAAATCGGAGAGAAAGAGAGAGAGAGAGAGAGAGAGAGAAAATGAAAGTACACGCATTAATTTAAAAACAAATTGCCTTTTATTTTTCAATTTTGCTTTTCTAATTTAAAAATAGTTTTTGTGTGTTTAATTTAGACTACGCTGGCTGCCTCAACTTGTCCGACTCGACTCGACCAAAAACTCGACACCTGCTTGGGCATATTCCGCACGCGCCTCTGTGTCTTATTGGCTGACAGAGGAATTTATAGGTGAGCAAATTATATTGTGTTGCTCAGGTCAGGTAGTAGTGGGGCTAAGAATTGGAATATTATATTTGGGATTTCTTCAACAGCTATTATAAGTTACTAAGCATCTAAATTGCCAATTTTTTTTTTTATAAAATGTACGATCGGTTAATGAGGAAATATTTAAGTGGTTGGTAAAAATAAATCAAATTTTTGATTTAGTAGATTTAGGTCGGAAAATAGAAAATATTCACCAAAATCACGACCTACTTAAAATAATTATAAATACATCTGTGTTCAGGAAATTAAATATGTATGAACATAGAATTAATTAGTAAAAAACATAAGCGAGAGCTACAGTACGTTTGCAACGATATATTGGATACCCTATACCCTATATTTTTGTATGTGTATGGCAGCCGCTGTTAATGTTCAGAAAATTCTTCCTTAGCAGATCGAAAAAAGTTCAATAACATTAATTTTGTGAAGCCGATGTTCAATAACTGCTGGCGCAATAAGGAAAGGCGTATGCCACGCCCAAGAGACTTTTTATTGCCACGGCAATTACTATGAGCTCAAAGGCATTCAATTTTAAGCTTGCAGATCGATTTGAACAAAACAAGACAAAACTTAAATTTTTTAAAATTATATTTTGAATGGAAATAGCGATTATAGGTGTATTTAACAATTCTTTAACCACACTCACCTCCATAACCAAGGTATACAAAATACAAACCGACGTGTTCATCTTCTCACTACAAAACTGCGGACGATAGTTAAAAAACATCAAAGCAAATATAATGCATATTACGACTTTTGGCGGAAACGCCCATTAAAAGTAGGCGTGTCTTAAATTTTTTTTAGACAAATTTAAAGCACTAATTGAGCTTTGATCATTAGTCAATTTTTTGGCATAAATATGTGAAAAACTACAGCTGAATCGAGTACCTAGTTTTTTAACGATCTTATACCTGATTAAAGGTATTTTATAGAAATCACGCACTTAAAAGTGGGCGTATTGAAAAAATTTACTAATTTTTAATTTATATAACGAACGGAAAAAAAAGTTAACATTTAGTATTGGTACCTACCTACTTCAATTTTTTTAAACTACGTTTTTCGTTCTTTCATGAAAAGTGGGCGTAAGTCACTCCCAAAATTCAAAAATTTCTTTCCATACACAAGCTTCTTAGTTTCGACTAAGAGACGTATAAATACCTACCGTTCATTTGGAAAATCAATTTTTTTATAGTTTCTAGTAAACCAAATTGATCACATTGCGATTGATAGCAGACATGCGTCCAGTGTCATGGATGTCCGCACTTTCCGAGGGGCCAACATAGACTCGGACCACTACCTTGTTGTAGCTAAAGTGCGAATGCGGATCTCCACCAGTCCGCAGAGTCGAACATCCACTGTGAGAAAGTTTGATGTTGCGAAGTTACAATCGCAAGAGACCGCCACAACCTTTGCCAATCATGTCTCCTCTTATCTCTTGACAAGCCCGGCGCCTGCGCCAAACCCAGAGGCCCAGTGGCAACATTGCAAAATGGCCATCAAAACCGCTGCCAAGGATGTTTTGGGTTTCATTAGGCGACCACAACGAAACACCTGGTTTGATGATGAGTGCAGGCTCGCACACTTGGCCAAAGACGAAGCCTATCATGCAGTTCTGAATGCCAGAACTAGAGCTGCCAAGAGCGCTTTCCGTGCGGTGTACCAGCAAAAGAGGAAAGAGGAACATCGGCTTTTCAGAAGAAAAAAAAGAGAACTGGAAAAACGAATGGTTGACTCAATTGAGGGGTGCTACGGCAGAAGCAAGTTCGAAAGTTCTACCAAAGGGTAAAGCATTCGTCCAAGGGTTACAAAGCCCGAGCGGAAGCTTGTAGAGACGAGGGTGGGAATGTCGTTGTAGATACACAGTCGGTGCTGAGAATTTGGAAAGAACATTTCTGCAGACTGTTAAACGGCGAAGACAACCAACTAATCGCTGTCAGGCAGAATGATCCATTCGATTTGGATGATGATGAACAAAATTTCCGTCCTCCCGACCAAGAAGAAGTTCGGATAGCAATATCTAAACTAAAGTCCAACAAGGCTGCTGGAGCTGATGGCCTTACGGCTGAACTCTTCAAAGCAGCGGGAGATGACTTGGTGAGGAGCATACACCAACTCATCTGTACAATCTGGTCGGATGAAAATATGCCTGACGAATGGAACCTCAGCATTGTGTGCCCTATCCACAAGAAAGGAGATACTCTAAGCTGCGCCAACTACAGAGGTATAAGTCTCCTAAATGTCGCCTATAAAATCTTGTCGGCCATTCTGTGTGAACGTCTGAACCCTTTCGCACGTGAACTGATTGGCCCCTATCAGTGTGGTTTCAGACCCGGTAAGTTGACCGTCGGCCAAATTTTCACACTTCGGCAGATTTTGGAAAAGACCCAAGAATTCCAGATCGATACTCACCACCTCTTTATCGATTTTAAAGTCGCCTATGACAGCGTAAACAGGAACGAGCTATACAGAGCCATGTCGCTTCTTGGCATCCCTGCCAAACTCGTTCGATTGTGCAGGATGAATATGGAGAACTCTCGCTGCTCCGTCAAGGTTGGTAAGAACACCACCGACTCATTTAATGTCGAGAAAGGCTTACGACAGGGTGGCGCGCTGTCATGTAACCTCTTCAACATCATTCTTGAGGCAATCGTACGCAACTCGCATGTCAACACCAGCGGTACGATTTTTTTTAGATCCGTTCAATTACTTGGCTATGCTGATGATATTGACATTATTGGAAGAACGAAGCGCGCTGTCAGTGGAGCATTCGCAAGTATTGAAGTGGAAGCGGCTCGAATGGGTCTGGCTGTAAATGAAGATAAAACAAAGTATATGCTGTCCTCGGGTGAAGTAGATCATCACCGTAGGCTCGGACAAAACGTCACAATGGACAGATATAACTTTGAGGTTGTCAAGGACTTTGTCTATTTGGGTTCGACTATAACCTCTCAGAACAACATCAGTGAAGAGATCAGTCGAAGAATCACTCTTGCCAATCGCTGTTTCTTCGGGCTAAGAAGGCATCTTAGTAGTAAAGCCCTCTCTCAAAGGACCAAGGAGACACTATACAAGACCCTTATCATCCCAGTCCTGCTGTATGGGGCAGAAGCGTGGACACTGACACAATCGGATGAATACAGGCTGGGGTGCTTTGAGAGAAAGATTCTTCGGGTGATATTCGGGCCTGTATGTATCAATGGAGTATGGAGGAGAAGATTCAATGGCGAACTGTCCCCATCTAAGGTGGCGCGATCAAGTGGTAAACGACCTCAACCAACTTGGTGTGCGCAACTGGAGGCCACTGGCTAGGGACCGGCCTAGCTGGCGAGGATTGTTGGTTGAGGCCGTGGTCCACAATGGACTGTCTGCGCCACCTTAAGTAAGTAAGTAAGTAAAAGTAATACCCACAAAATTTAATGTATTTCGCTTAAATATAACAATTGTTGTTTTATAAAAACAATATTGATGATTTTGTATGAAACATTTGCCTCAGCCACGCCCAAACTGAAATATTTGTGTTGCCACTTGAAAGGAGCCGTTTAAACGTGATTTTCGTTATGCCTTAGTTTCGTTATTAACCGCTATACCTATATCAACTTTAAAAAAAATAAGCCATTTAGGATGTAGCTTGAAGTTGAAAAGCGCTCAGCCGCACAGACAGACCGCCACTCGAAAGACGGCTTGGCGAAAACCAATTTTCGGGCTTCCCTATGATCGTAATGTCATGTTTGATTGTTTTTTTTTCTGCACGAAACTAATACCAATAGAGAAATTTTAACTTATAAAAGGCTGCTGTAGTCAACACCAAAAACTCATCACTATTATTAATTTTGCAAAATATCTATACATGAAATAAATAATGTCTGTCTGCCTGTCTGTATGTCTGTCTGTATGTTTGTACGCGCATCACGCAAAAACTACTGCATGGAATTGAATGCGGTTTTCGCAGATTTATTGGTAGTACGCCAACTTAAAATATAAGCTATGTACATTTTATCGCAGGAAAATATACAGGGTGTCCCGAAACTCAACGTCAAGCGGGCACCGGGTGAAAGGGTAGGTTATGTCCGTACTGGGAAAAGTAAGGAAAAAAATCCATCTCGCTTTGTTTAGTAAAAATAGTAATATTTATAAAAATTATAAAAATCGTTACACTAGACCACACTTTTAGGTACTGTGGTCACAAATTTTCATCTTTTGCGGTGTTTATTTTTTTATGTAATCCTTACTAACTATGCTATTATTCCCAATTAAAAATCAAAAAAAAAATATCGTAGTTTTCGTAAGAAAAATAAAATTTGACTGAGTCATAGTGAAATTTTTTTTTTAAACTTAACTTTGATACTTCATACTTAAAAAAAAATGTACCGCACTACCCTCGGCAAGTTATTTAAAAAGTTGGCCCATTTTACCAAGATTTCAAAATGGTACAACACTTGCTAATTATTCACCCATAAAAAATATTATCAAAATTTAAACCGCTGTAGAGCATTATAAATTAGGACTAAAAAATTGGAAAATTCTACCCTTGTTAAGAAAAACACTGGCCAACACAACAACAAAAGATGCAACTTCCTGGCAATATCCATCAAAGTCCTGAAAACAGAACAAACTAACGGATTGCAGCTGCATACAGATCATTCTAAAGTGAAAATCACAAAAAAGCAGCAGACTAAAAATTTCTGTTTATGCATGCACATTATTTACGGTGAATGCGGTTGTAATGCCTCTGCTGCCGAGTTCCGAAGAGCATTGCTCATAGAATCTTAAAAGAAAACAGCTACCACCCGTACCATGTACAACGAGTACAAAGTTTGTTACCTCGTGACTACGCTCCTAGAGTCAATTTTTGCAGAACAATGTTGGCCAAAAATAGTGAAGACCCGCAATTTCTCAACCATATTTTATGGGCCGATGAATCGACATTTAAAAAAGACGGTTATTTGAATTAGCATAATTTACATGAGTGGCACAGAGAGAATCCACATTTTATGCGTGAAGACCGCTCTCAATATCAATTTAAAATAAATATTTGGCCCGGAATTTTAAATGGACAAATAATTGGACCATATGAGCTGCCAGAAAATCTAAATGGCGAAAACTACCTGCATTTTTTACAAAATGAACTGCCGAATTTGTTAGAAAATGTACCATTGAACATCTATCGAGACATTTGGTTTCAACAAGATGGTTGCCCAACACATTATGCTCGTCTAGTACGGGATTACCTGAGTACTGAGTATCCCGATAGGTGGATTGGGCGCCTTGAATCAATTTTGTGGCCTCCTCGTTCTCCGGACCTAAACCCGCTCGATTTCTTTTACTGGGGCTGCATAAAAGAAAAAGTTTATGATAAACCAAATTCTAAATAGAGACGAACTACGCCAAAAAATTCTTGAAGCAGGAGAAGATATTAATGCAAGGAGATTTGGACGTCTGATGAACAGATCTTTTCTGCGGCGATGCAGAGCCTGTATTCGTGCCGAGGGTAAACAATTTGAACATTTGCTTTAGTGTAAAGTGCTTTTAGATAAAATAAATGTATTACATTTTTTTCATTTGTTTCATTAAGATTTATGAATAGATAAAGTTTTCAGTAATACATACATCAATAGGGAACAATACAATACTTTCCAATTTTTTAGTCCTAATTTATAATGCTCCACAGCGGTTTAAATTTTGATAATATTTTTTATGGGTGAATAATTAGCAAGTGTTGTACCATTTTGAAATCTTGGTAAAATGGGCCAACTTTTTAAATAACTTGCCGAGGGTAGTGCGGTACATTTTTTTTAAAGCATGAAGTATCAAAGTTAAGTTTTAAAAAAAAATTTCACCATGACTCAGTCAAATTTTATTTTTCTTACGAAAACTACGATATTTTTTTTTTGATTTTTAATTGGGAATAATAGCATAGTTAGTAAGGATTACATAAAAAAATAAACACCGCAAAAGATGAAAATTTGTGACCACAGTACCTAAAAGTGAGGTCTAGTGTAACGATTTTTATAATTTTTATAAATATTACTATTTTTACTAAACAAAGCGAGATGGATTTTTTTCCTTACTTTTCCCAGTACGGACATAACCTACCCTTTCACCCGGTGCCCGCTTGACGTTGAGTTTCGGGACACCCTGTATAATTCTGGTTGTTTTTTTAATATTGCTGAAATCGAACGTTATTCAATGAACTTAACGCAAAATTAAAAGATTTTAAGGAAGTTAGCGTCTCACTTACATAATGGCGCTGAAAATCATAAAAATAGCGCCACTCTTACCTACATATACATAGAATAGAAATAAGTTAGTCATTCTGAATGGAAGTTACATCACAAAACATCATAGATGGCGCTATTTACCACCATATAGACAATGCCTCATTCCGCGAAAGCAGAAATCAAAAAATGATGTAAACATAAAGAACGGTGAACGAGCAATACTTACGCCCAAAACTGATGAAGCGGAGCTGCCATAAATAGCAGTATCGGCGCGTAGCATCGTTTTGAAAGTGGCCATTCCAATTAGGTATACTTATTGCTTCAGAACTGGTAAATCTCCAACTTTGCAATTTAAACCGTTATGATACTTCAAAATAATATTATACAGAAGCCAAAAATCTTACGGCTGTAGAGCTGGTAAAGTTTGTAGCTTTCATACTTCGTACACCCCCATTTTGAACCGGTTGTGCAAAAACAAAAATACACTGAGATACCTATTATATTATAAAATCCATGCGTACGAAGTAGCGGGCAAAAGCTAGTAACTAATAATACTGAAGTTAACTTGAATTTTTAAACAAAAAGATGTTAAAGTAAAAAAAACAAGCAATTTTTGAAACGAACAGAACAAAACAAACTGTGATAATTTTTGTTCTGTTCGTTTCAAAAATTGTTTGTTTCGTTCCTTTATTCAAAATGTTAAATTATTAAAGTTAATGTAGGGTATATTGTGTTATACGTTATTGTAGTTGTAAAAAAAAATTACCTATTTATTAAACTCCCCTGAAGAAGTCAGGAAATCTGACGAATCGTTGGTAAAAGAATTAATACAATTGTTTTATTTGCATTATACATACCTACCATATGACCAAAGAAGCCTGATACTAAAGTTGAAGTTTTTTTTCTTTTGTGGTATCTAGATTAAAACAAAATCAAGTGCACGATTAAGAAGCACGAACTTGCTCTAATGCGTGACAGTGGTCTTGGGGCTTAAAAAAAGCGGTAAAAAAATGAAATATTATTAATCACTTAAAAATCACTACCTAGTTAAAAAAAAGTTTTGTGGAAAAAATGCAATTAGCCATTTTCTGATTTCTTCTATCGTTTTGAATTTTAAAGAAACATTTTCAAAATTGTTCGACCAGTTTTCAATTTTTTCGAAAATGAGATTATGATGCCATCTTGTAGGCCTTTTGTGAAACGAATAGAAATATAAAACGCTTTGGAAAAGAATCTCAACGGTAAGGGTCGAAATACAGAGGGAAAAATTATAGGTGTCGCGCGAAACAACGAGCAAGGTCCACGAGTTGACGACTAAAAACGATCAAGGTCACGTTTAAATTACAATAGGTACAATTGGCAATTATTGGTAATTATTTAACAAAGTTTAAAGTTTGAATTCTGCAAAATAGTAAAAAAGTGACTCTGATCAATCTTTTCCGCAGCCCTTCATATGTTTTTTGATTATGCCAACACCAACATCTAGCAGTTTAAAGTTTTTATCAGAAAACAAAAATTTAAACTGAAATTTTTTTTTGTTTTTTTTTTTTTTGAAAAAATTGAGATTGTTTATTATCGTTTATAAAAGAGCTTTCAAACTAAAAATTCATTAAAAAAATTCGAACAACTTATCGTTCCTAAATAGTTTGTAAAAAAAACTCAACAAATCCTAGCAATGACACTTTAACAAATTTGTTTTGACACAACAACAATTGTTGGCCATGGTTAGAAAAAGAACGCACCAATACGGTACCTACCTTACAACAAAAGAGCAATTTAAATGAAATGCACGACTGGGTCGCATGAACTTGCTCTTATGATAAGCAATTGCTTAGTGGCTGCATATATGGATATTAAAAAAAATTTAAATAATTTCGAAAATTCTTTTATTTTTTAAATTAGTTTAAGAGTTTTCTCGGAAAAACAAAGTATGCAACAAAATTTCAAAGCTATACGTAAATCTGGGGAAAAAAAAATATTGAAAATCGTTCGACTAGTTTTTTTTAAAAAGGTTATTTTTAAAAAACTTTTCTAACAAATGTTTTGAAATTTATTTGAGTATGCAAATATATGGCAATCTGAAGTTAACATTTGAAAAAATAACTTAAAAAAAATTAATATACCCGTTTCCAAGATATTTCGAAAACCAAATTTTTTTTTGAAAAAATTATAAAAAATCAAAAAAAAGTTTTTGAAAATTTTGAAATGCCATATTATTAAAATTATTAATGACTTCCTGTGCCCAAAATTTTATTGAAATAGAATGTATAGTTTACGAGAAAATTTGATTTGAAAATACTGGTTCTATGAAAGGTAGGTACCGTTATAAAACAAATTTTGAAAAGAAAATTCTAACTTAAAGATAGACTGCCTTAAGAAAACAGCATCCTGAAAGTTTTATCAAAATCGTTAGAGCCGTTTTTGAGAAAATCAATTTTTTTCTTCCCGATTGTATTGCAGGTGCCGTTATTTTTGGGTCTAGACCAAAAATAAAAAATTTGTTCCGAGGGACGGCCAAATAAATCCTATATACCAAATTTGAGGCAAATCGGCCCATCCGTTCAGGCTCTAAAGGCGCGAACAGACATACAGACAGACAGACGGACGGGATTCCCAGACCCACTTTTTTCGACTTCGCCATCATCGTAATGTCATGTTTGATTGTTATCTCAAAATTTTTTTTCTGCACGAATCCATAACTTGCCTTATAGTACCTATAATCGCAAGTAAAAATGTGTGTGTCTGTTTGTTTCGGAATCGGCTAGCCGCTAGCGGATAGCTGTTTTTGTATGGAGTTGGACTGTTTAATTACTCATCTAGGTGGCGCTGAGGTCGCCTCTTTCAAAAATTCGTATTTATAGACCGACAGGACTTTCACAAGCAGAAAGCGAATGTCTTATATTTAGTTAATTTGTTCACCACCCCCAGGGTGGCGCTGGTTGTTGAAATGTTGTGTGCTGAAAATGTCAAGGTCTGGGAAAATAAGGCTAAGTAACTTTTCGTTGAAAACAAATTACACAAAGTATGTAGGTAAGTTTCGTAAAAAGCTAAGGTTAAGTAATAGTCGGGCATATTTTGTTGGAGACCAGTTATAGCTCCCATTGATACGCATGCTTGAAAACTTTGATTGTTAATTTGAATAGCATTTTCCATTGAAGGAAACGGTCCAGAAACTTCCATAAGTCTTTTGAAACCGTTCCATTGGTACAAAAATGGCTTCTTGATTTGGAATTCAGAATTCATTCAGGAAGTACAAACACAAAAACAACTGACATTATCACAGATGCACTTCAATGAAAGCTGTAACTGGGCACTTAAAGAAAAAATATTTGCGTACTTTTGCACAAAATTTTATTTTCCACCAGTTGAAAATATTGGCAATATCGAACTGCAGGATATAGTTGGATGTATTACTGTGGAATTAAGTTTTTCATTAACTCAGCTTAACCTTCCCACTATGCCACTATTTATGAGTACTCTTGCATTGAGCAAACGGAAATCACCTTCTGTTTAACAATCACAAATTTGACTTAATCGATGTAAGAAATGTTTTCTTCCTTCTATGATGGCTACAATCTACAAGGCATATATTCGCCCGAAACTTGAGTTTGACTCTAATACCTGGCCAGGTGCTCCTGTTACACATTTGCGTCTCCTGGATAGGTTTCAGAATAACCTTAAAATTGATATTTGAAAAGACTATTAGGTAGGTACTGAAACATTTTTGCTCTTGAGGAGCATTCCATGGTCACGTACAAACAAATCACACTACTTTTATGTTACAAAAAGGCTCCTTATACTAGGTACGTAAATGGGATATGCCATGTACTAATTTTAGTTTATACCTTATACATCAGTCTTTTATTATATGCAAACATTCGGAAGGATATTTTTAAAATGGCCTTAAACAAGAATTATATATATATAGCTGTCACGTAACAGACGGCTAGAGTAAACCAATTTTTTAAGTAATTACTTTACATTAAAATTTTAGCGAAACTATAAACAATGGATTGGTGATTAGTGAGAAGCAAATAATAAGGGAGCATCAAAGTTAATAGTAACGAGAAAAAAATATAAAAAAACACATATTTTATTTTTTTTACAAATTTTTTAATAACTTAAGTTATTGTCACGTACGGACAAACGACGTCACGTGTCTGACACACTTGAAAACGTTAGTCTTTTATTAAAGTTTTTTATTAGTTAAACACTTTTTTATATTCTGATTTGCAAGGAGTACGGACCTCTACGATTTTCTTATCTGTTTGAATGCAATGGATATTGGAAATACCAGGTATGGCTTCGGCGTTTTTGCATGGCTGCACAGTCATTATTTTGTTGCCAATTTCTGATGATGACTGGTAAATGACTCGGGTTTTGGACACCAACCGCGATACCAGATCAGCAAAATTTTTTGCCGATTGCACAATAACAGTGTCATCTTGGCTTAACATTTTTCCCCTCACTAGTCTCTTCATATTTCCGCCAAATGTACATTAAAATTTAAAAATCTACTGTTTGTAAGTTGGTTGAAAATTCCGCTTTTTCATGGAATGCTCCTTGAACGTTGTTGCCGTAAAGTACTTTCATAACCAGTAACCCAGAGTTGCAGATAACCACAATCATTCCTCATCTTTGACTATTTAACCGTAAAACTCGCATCGCTGGCTGGGAATGCCCATGAATTCATCTAATGCCTAATCCAGTATTTTTCGATTTTTTCCTTCTCCTTTTATTTTCTATTCAATTTTTCTAAACACTCGCACTGTGGTAATTTGTATGTTAAGGGTAGTAGGTATAATAATTGAGTGAGCGTAAATTATAAAAAAAAAATTCTCCACAAGCTTGTATTTCCAGAACATCATCTCTTTATTCAGTTTCTTATAATTCCAACAATCTCATTGCGCGGGAAACAATTTACAATCTTTATCCCACGTATCTAAATCTACTAAGATACGATTCCAGTTATTATAACAATAAATGTAGCTCAAATCTTGTTTTCTTTTTTTTTTTTTACTGCGTCCGAAAGTACCACACCCCCTTCCCGATCCTATGCCTCTTTTTCCTAAGCACTGTTCAAGGAACATGTTTTACTATTTTAAATTATCCCAACCCCAAGCAAGACAATAGATTGTATGTATTTTATTATTTTATTTAAGTTTTTGGAAAATAAGAAAGTAAATTTACTCTCACGTCTAAAGGCATATATTCTGACACCAAGTGCTCCGATTGGGCGACGTTCTTGCACATAAGGCCTTTCTAATCAGAAAAGATAGGTAAAGTCACCCAGGACGCCACAAAATCTTAATGAAATAACAAAGTTACACAAAATGTGTCTGCCTACCCGGCATGGCACCACCAACAATTTATAAATTCAAATGCTTTGCAACTGCAAATGGGGAAGCCAACATCAAATTTATTTTTTTTTCAGCTGATAAGATTCAAAACCATTTTTATATGAAAACAATGTTTGGTTGATTGTATAGGGAGCGTTTAAAAAACAAAAACGCCACCATCTCTTCAACAACTTAATTTAGTTTTTAATAAAAAAAAGAACAACCATCGACACTTAAACAAATGAATACCAATTCTTGTGAATTGCGATACGTGGCGATATAAATTCTCTGAAAATGTAGGAGTAGGTACATAAATTATATTTGTGCGGTATTTGTGACGATAAGAGTTCTAAAAAAAAACATTCAATATGAAATGATTAACATTATGTATTTGATTTCATCATGAAACAAACAGACATCGCGTCGTGTCGGTCGTCTGAATGTTAAACTTTTGACCTGTGAACACAACTAACAACAAAACCTTTGCCAACCGTATGCTTTGACTTAAGAGACAACATAGAAGGTACCGAGGAAGAGCAAGTGAACTAAAGGACGAACCTAGTTCGAGTGAAGAGAGATTGTTGAATACAAATCAGTTTGGAAATTAACTTTCTTGTGCAATTTGCAAAAGCATCAGCAATACAATGGGCAAAAACTTTGACTGCAACTGCATCCACCACCACCAAGATTACCACCTACAAGCTTACAATAATGACATGCAAAAGGAAGTGTGTACAATGTACAGTAGTAGGTAGTAGTACATCTGCATGATGTAGCAGCAGCTCCTATCGCTGCCACTGCCACTGCCACTCCTGCTGCTGATGAGGCTGACCCGTGTCCCACAAAAATGTACCTAGCTAAGAAATAATAATATAACTTAAGAGGGAGCCTAAGATCTGGGAAATGAGGACAATATAATGCAACGGCAGACGGCACTATGGCAAAGGCAAAGGCAATGGCTATGGCAGCCGCAAAAGTGACTTACCCTCTTTTTTTGAGAGATGCTTTACATGTCCTAGATTCGGCCGAAGATATGCAATAATTCTTTGATTGAGTATCCGTTTTTGATTAGTTTTTTTTTTGTTCTTATTTATTTTTATCACTGAATCAACTATGGATGGCTTGAATTACACTTTCTGACTCAAAGATTTACTCAAGATGTAGCGAGCGATAGCAACTAAAGCGATGTGTGTCTTAAACTTAAACAAAACGCGAATACATTCCTTAAAAAACCGAGGGAGAATCGAGATGATGGAAGCTGGCTATAGCGATGGCGATGCGCTGTCAACCGTGTGAAATGCAATCCGATTCGATGATTTTTCTTTTCTTTAGATTCTTTTATTTTTTTTTTGAAACATTCAATGGTCTGGTCGGCAGAAAACTACTAGCTGTACTTACTTATTTAGCAACAGCACATTAAACATAAAAATAAAAAGCTTTTTTTATTTTGTTTGCATTTGGCGATAAAGCAAACAGAAAGTTAAAATTAATTGTTTTGTGCGAAAATATTGTGCAAATACAAATACCGTCTTTATCTTTTCTTAAAAGCGAAATCGAACTGTGCACTATTGTTACTTATATATTAAGAAATTGCTTTTTTATATTTATTAGGTACACATATAATAATTATGTTTTTATTGGGAAGAATAAACAAATGAAAATTTGTGCTAATTATTTACTTTTCGAGAAATTTGCTTGACTGAAGAAGTGACGTTTTTGGGTTTTGTTCCGGTAGAAGCGACATTCCACTTTTTGACACATTGGTGAATGCGGTGGAATGAAAACATTTTTAATGGCGGAAAAGTTCATCGTGGTTCATCGCAGCTATTCATTGGAAATTAAATGAAATCGGATACTACGAAAAGGCAGTTATTGTTTGAAAATTTCGCAATAATGTAATTTTTTTTCTTGTTTATTTTGTGTCGCTTGCAATTTGAATTATTGAGCGTGAGATGATTTTGTTTTTTATATTACATTGTGAATTTATGATAGCTATTCTAGGGAAACATTTTTTAAGAGTCTAACAAATTCCGAAGAACTTTATGGGTGTGTTTGCTTAGAAATCGAATTGGAATGCTTGCCTTCTAAAATTTCATTTTGCTTTTTTTGCATAATATGATTATGTTAGGTATCTTCTTACAAAAAAGAAAGAAAATTAAAAATACGAAACTAGAACTGAATTATTGTTCAACAAAAGAGACCTATTAAAGATAAATGGAGAGGTCGCGGTAGTTTTAAATCATTTCACTGAACTTGAAAATTGTAGATATGTACGTCTATGCTACATCTGAACTTGCTTTTTGATAGATACCTACCAAATTCTTTTTGCCATTTTTTTTTTCTCACAAAATCGATGTTTGTTATAACGTTTTTAACTTAAGGCGTATTAAATTAATTATACATAGATATAATTATAACTACATTCGTCTAAGCACCAAAACAGTCATTTTGTAGTTCGTTTTCGGACGTTTTTTTTTTCGTACTTCCTACGATTTTTGAACACTCATAGTTCATTATTGCACTATGATTGGAAATCATTTCTCGAAGTTTTATTTTTTGGCAAAATTCAAAAACTAAAATGAAAAAGAAATCACTACGAAGTGACATAAACTTTCCCAACAAGATGGATAATGAGCATATTCCGTGTCAAAACTAATTGCTTACTTTGACGTTTAGTCGCCTTTGATAAAAAGCACGGACCAATAAGATACAGACCGCCAACTCACTGTATGGTTTCTCTTTTTGCCTACAAGCTAAAAATCAGCTGATTTGCCATTTATTTTGAGAGTGTGACGCTCTCCCTTGCTTTTAAAAAGCATTTAGCAACCACACCTACAAAATACATGCATACGCAGGTATAGTTGCCATTACAAAATGCACAGAGAGAGATGTACACGTATTCACAGACAGGAAAAAATATTTCGAGGGTGTTTCAGGCAAGAGGAGTACGAGTTGGCGTTCTGTATATTGGTCTGTGATAAAAAGTATGGATCTAAGAATAAAACGAACACAATTTTAATGAGATTTCTATCCATTTTGGACCATCGTATTCTTACGAAACTAAAGTAACTAAAAACCACGAAATTCGGTGAATACTTCTTTTAAACTATATTATTTCTTTTTTTTTTTTTTTTTTTGCAAATGCAAAATATATTATATAACAAATTTATCTTGATTAAAGACATGTTATCGCAAATTTGTTTGTACGTAATCTTAATGAAAAATGGACCAATTCATAATGGCAGCTAGCAAAACGTTATAACAAAATTAAGTAGTACAACATTTCTGTTTATTTTACTACCCTTTTAAAATTTTACAATTATTTTTCTTAAAATAAGCAATAGTGCGTTCATTAAATCGATTTGATTAACTATTGTCAACAATATTCAACTTTGGTCGTTCTTAAATTCCGACATTTTGACAGTGCGAAACATTTTCGTAGTTCTTTAATGCACTATAAAGTGACATTCTGTAACAATATCCCGTTTCGGTAGATACCTACCTATGCTTAAAAAATAAACTGTGTGAACGCTTTTTGGCGTAACTCGTCTCCATGACATGAGTTGAGAATGTTGATCACCTGTCAAGAGAGTGATTTTATTTTGTTTTTATTATTTTAAATTTCAAATAAAATAAAATTAATATGGAGTGGAATATACACCGGTTCGATCAGAGAAAGGTGTTTGTGCAAGACAGTTCGATTTTGTGCCTTAATAGGTCGAATGGAAAAAAGTTATTGCATTGACTTTTTTTTAAGTATTTTTATAAAATGTATCACTAATCTTTGATTGATAGATCAACAGATGTGAAACTTTAACAGTTCTTATTTTTGACATAACAACGTCTGAAGAAAACTAACGCACCACAGAGGAATGGTGGGTTTCTGCAAAAAAAAGTAAAAGTAGACAGATAAATCATTTTTACCTCTCAACACCGTTTTGTTAGCTGTCAACATCAATAAGGCCATTTTCCATTGAGACTTTTTTAGAAAAGTTTCTGCTTTAGTTTTTTTCAATCAAGCGAAATTTATTTTATTTTGGTTCTTAATAATTAATTAATAATTAATAATTATATAAGGTTCTTAATAATAAGGCTCGTATTCTTCTAAGATTCAGATTGATAATAGACAGATAACTTATTCAATGAATAAACACATAAAATGTCTTGTTGAGAAAATAAAATTTTTTAGTTTTGACATTTCGTTTTATTTTTTATTAAAATATATTTTTTTAGTTACCCCAGGGACAAAGTGGACTGCTGATAAGCAGATTGCCGACTAACAACACTGTCAAACAGGTTTTGATTCCAACTTGAGGAAAGTTGTCCTAGAAGAGTTTTATGTCGGTTTTCATTGGTACCAATAAATTAATTGTACTCCCAGTTACACTATGCGCGATTTTACTTCGTTTTGCTATACCTATGTATATGTTATGATTTTTAAAATTTCACTTATTTTCCCAAAATTTTAATGATTTTAATAAAACACAATCAATTGATACGAAGAGTTAAAAAAATTGATCAAGATCAAAACACATACATAATTGCCCTGCAATGAATATGTAAACTCTTTTCAGATTAAAACAAATGATCAATGAACCAAACTATCAACCGCTTCCCAGAAATAAACGACTTGCCAGCAAAGAGTTAGTAGTTTACGAAAATCTTATTGAAAAAACTAGTTGTTCTAGACATTTTTTTCTAAGAAAGGGTTCCAATCCAAGATCCCGTTTATAGTTCGATGTGAATAAGCTATACAAGGGCGCTACGAACAGGGTGACCCAAGGTCTCAAAAATCACAACATTTTGTCGCCAGGGAGCATTGAGATATTCAAAAATGAAAAACATCAGGGCAACCCCAGAGGTAACAGAGGTAAATGTTGACTTCTTATTGAATTCAGGAATTTTGATATAGGCGCCTGCCAGACAACAACCCAAAGCGGAATAAAATAGTTGCGTGAACGAGTCTTTAAAAATCTTCAAGGAAACGTGTTGAAATCCCCTTTCCCGTGAGGTGAGACACTTACTTTAGTGTGGCACTTGTGAAAATAGCCAGATACCACATTCTTTGAATAAGAAATTTAGTTTATTCAATAACATATATGTAATTATACACTCTTTTGCGTAATCAGAAGTGTTCCAATTGTTTGATTACCACTTTGTGAAAATGGAAATTGAATTGACCAAAAATCTTGATGCTCCTTCTCCAAAAATCTTATATGTATGTATCTGAAAAGATTCAAGGTTCATGACTTTGGAGTAAACGGAGTACCTTTACCATACCTTTTAAATGTCACAATCCTGAAATAAAATTTTGTCATTATTTAAAAAATCAGCATTAATTTCATTATTTTATATTTTTTTATGTAATTTTTTTTTGAAAAATAAATCAGTTTTATAAACGAAAAAGTACAAAATTCTTAATTGATAAATATCCTGAACCTTAAACTATAATATTTAACCCTTTATTATCGTCCACCGCGTCACAAATACAACAAAACGCAAACATCTGAATCAAAAAAGGGTGGTTGCTTGTTCGTTTGGTATTCATTATCTGAGAGTTCCCAAGACCGATACCAGATAACCAAGCAAAACGCTGTAGGGTCCTTTTTCTTAATATTTTTTTAGGTAATTTCAATAGTAACTAGTTTTGTTGGTATATGATGACGATGTCCTACTTGGAACGTTACCGTTCCTTGACCCGTGATCTTCAGTAATTATCCAAGCAATGATTAGCTAAGCAGCTTTAAGAAACGCTCCTCTCTCTTCGAAACAGGGGTTAATCATTCATGTGATTCATTGAGTGCAAAATGTGACCTATAAGAAAACGAAAATTATTGTGTTAACATTAATTTTTTTACGTGACGGACGTTGTAATTTTTCGATCAACATTCAACAGTAAGAGAAGATGGGTAAGCTTTTATTTTAGTAGAAGATTTGCACTATAAACTATATAAACTATAAATAAATATACAATTATACGTTATAAAGCTTACCGTTACAAAAACAGTTTTTTTTTTAATCATTTGAGTATGGATAAAATTTATTAAGTTTGTTAATATATTTTCAGAAATTTTATAAATAGATAGACACTCCTACGAGTACAGAGCCCAATTATTATGTAAAGCAGAGCTTATTTCCTGCGAATCCCCTTCCAAACTGTGTAGGTTTAAATAAAGTGCACGACTGTGTCGCAAGAACGTGCTGATTTTGAAACAACAAAAAATTGAAAAAAGTATACAAAATTTTGTTAATCACTTAAAAATCACTAAAGGGTAAGTACAATTTTTTTTTGGGAAAATTCTCTGATTTCTTTATGTATTTTAAGGAAATCAAAATTGAAAATCGTTTGATATGTTTTTTTTCGAAATAAAAAGATTGAAAGTTATAAAATCATTTATATCATTTATAGAAGAAATTCAACATCGAAACTTTCATTGAAATCCGTCAAGAAAATCTGATTTGAAAAAAAAAACTGTTCTGTGGGAGATACCATTCCAAAAAAATTAAAATAGATGGAATAATTTGCACTCGAAACATCATTCTAAATCGTCGGAGCGTTTTTGTCAAAAATTATTAGGAAGGTACCCGTTAGTTTTAAAGCTAGAATGCCATTTCCAAAGCCCTCGGACAGACAAAAATGTCAGAACAGAACCACTTTTTCGACTTCCCTATCAGCGTTACGGTAATATCATGTTTGATTGTTATATTTTTTTATGAATACAATACCTATTATCGCAAGTAAAACCTAAAGCTTCCCCATCACAGGACGTTCGTCACCTGGGTACCATCCGTGACGAACGAAGAGAAGCAACAATTTTATATATGTATGTATGTACAGATACAGTCATAATTGTTTTGTTTTTTTTTTCCAAAGATTTGCGATGCGCATCCATATACATATTCACAAGTAATCCTACTCGTACTTCCTACACTCTTCTTCCCGATAGAGATACATTAAATTTGACTATCGATGAAAAATTTACTTCAATTGCAATCTAGCAGTCCTGAATTAAGAACGGTTTTTATTTCTGTCTCGAACTTTTTTCTGAACAAAAATTTTGGTATTCTGTAAGTGCTTAGTGTTGATGAATTGTTTTTATTACCCACCATCAAAAGTAAGATAAATTAGTTAAGTGAATTTTCTTTAAAAAAAACTCGAAAAATTTGAAAGCTAAAGAAAACCAAGGTAAGTTCAATTTGAAGATAGTGTACATTGTAATTGTATACATGTCAAATTATATTTTGTATCTTAGAACCTACAACTAACAAAATTGTTTTTTAATTTAGTTTGATTTTAAAAATTAAAAAAAGATGTTGTATATAGTGCAAAACAGATACAGATACTAAATTTGAACTGCGTACTTCGTTTTTGCATCAGCTTGCCACCTAAAACCCCATAAATTGAGATTTTGTGTGTGCATCTATCCAGGGAATAGTTTCTTTTATTTTGGTATCTCAATTAGGTACTCTTAGGTTATAATAAAATTAATTCCAGGAGATAGCAACAAAGCTTTTATGTTCAATCGGAAATTCTTTTTTATTTGGCATTATTAACTGTTAAATTAAATTGAAATTGTAGTTTATAGTACTCTCCACACATATAAACCTTCAATGTCTTCTTGCATCTTGTCCATAGAGAACAATAGGACCTAGTAATGGTTGAATTTATGGGAAATTCGGAATTTGATGTCTTGTGTATTCATAATAGTTTAAATAGGTACCTTAAAGTTCGTATTTCGCATTTGCTGTAGGTATACCTGTAGGTTTTACGTACTTTTTTCAATTAGCCTAAAATAAATTAAAGCTTTCACATTTACTGGACTTGGACAGATTTTTCATATTTGGAAAATATGTTACTTTTGCATCTAAATTGTCTCAAACACAGTCCAAATCATTTTAACCAAAAATTTTAGTTTTTGAATTCTTTGTAATCAAAAGAGATACCTATCTATGATTAAAGGTTTTTCAATAAGGGCGGGTAGATGTTAAAATAGAATTAAACAAGCTGTGTATTAGTTAATAAAAAATTCTTTTTATTTGAAATGCTATTACCATGCCATAACATAAATTCAATAAGACATTGTTGAAATGGCCGCCACGGCTTCTTATGACTGATGTCCTGTGTACTGTGTTACGTTCGTCTTAAAGGCATCAGTCAATTATTCTGAAAACAGCACAAGAAAAAGTCTAGTGGGGTCGAATCGCCTGATCTTGTTGGCCAATTCACTTCATTTCAGCAAGAGATAAACTTAAATCGTTCATGCAGTATTTAAATCGTGGCGTCCTCTGTGGGGCACGTAGCGTACTTGTTGCCACCCTCGTATAGGTCCATATGGCTTAATTTGGGCTATAAGAAATTGGATATCATCGTTCTGAAGCGCCTGTGTGTTGGTGTAGTCCCATATATGTATGGCAAATTTTGCTTGTCAACAAAGCCATCTATCCAAAAAAAGCGCCTAGTCGTTATAAATGAATTTTCGGGCAGAAGCAGTCATGATTATAAAGTTACTTTTCTGAAAACTCAAAAAATATTGACCAGCGGAATATAAAAACAGAGTCAGTAAAATCTAAAATGCTACTAGTCCATCTCTTATGGTGAGAATGCCACTTACGTAGTTGCTCAATTTATTACTTTGGGAAATGGAAAAGGTATCCTTATGTTAGTCATTTGAGCAATCAAACTGTTCCGTGACAAAAACTATCTTAGTGGCCGTCTAGGAGATTGGCGTTAATAGATTAGATAATAAATGTACTTCTAAACGAAGGAATGATGCAGAACACAGCAATTAAACAGAGCCTTTGCATTGAATTCAACTTAAAATAGCAATAATAAGTTTGTTAAAAATGTATTTTGGAACAGAAAGGTTGATTAAATTATGTAGTCATATTAAGCTAATATAATACCCGTATGATCCAATTATCTTGTTCTGTTTTTGTTTTACATATATTTGTATAAATTCTAAAATAAGTTGTTTCGGCAGGTACCGCTTATAGCTTTTAATCCTTGAAAAAATATATGTGTGTAGATTTCTTCAACTTTGTTTTTGTTAACAGTGTTAACTGCGTTTCTGCATCAGGTTTTCATCTACAACCGCACATACATACAATATTTTGTGCATCTATCCAGAAAATCTTTTTTTTTTATTTGAGCCTGGATTTTTCCCGGTTAACCTAGAAAAGCTTTTTCGTTCCTTCGTATTTTGATTATCGAATTTTAAACTGTTGCAGGCGTTTTTCATAGCCAATTGCATTAATTGAACCTTGAATTTATAAATTGCAAGTTTCTAATTAAAGAAATAATGTTACCTAACCTATTTAAAAATATTGTTCAACATGTTAAATAGAGGCACCTTCAACAAAAGAAATAGGGTAGGGACATGATGAATGTAGAGGAATACATCTTACTATACAGGGTGATTCACGAGCGTTGTGCCAACAAGCTAGAACGTGTAGGTTGGGTTGAGACAAGAAAAAAATCGTATGGTAGGGGGGGTCTATTCCCCTCTTCCTGCTTCTTCACAAAAACAAGAAAATCTAACCTTACAGGATGGCACAAGGTATCATTTAGCCTATTTTTTCGTGTTTTTGTGAAGAAGTAGGTTCGGTTATTTTTCAATATCTTGGCAATAAAAAGTCATAAAACCAAACAGTTTTCAGTGTTGGATTTAAAATTAATTGAAGCATTAAATTCTGAGAACAAAAATAATACATAATTACGTAAAATTTTGAAAAAAATTAGATTTAAAATTTTTTTTTTTTAATTTTTTTTTCCAAATTTTGAGTTTGAAAATTAATATTTTGAAAACGGTTCAATAGAATAACTTCATTTAAATTACAATAAAATAATAAGTTTTTGGCTTTAGAAAAAGGTATAGCATGGCATTGTAGGAGTTACCGTTATTTTTTAATAATTTTTTTTTTTAAATAGAATAGACCCCCCTCCCATACGATTTTTTTTCTTGTCTCAGCAAAACCTACACGCTCTAGCTTATTGGCACAACGCTCGTGAATCACCCTGTATATTCATTATTCATCCACCAATTTTGTGCACCACAGGCTTCCTTAAAATAAAAGCTTTCACAACAATTTATTGTTTGCTTCTTAGGGCTAGAGAAACAGGAGCAACAGATAAATAACTTTATTTTTGTTTTAACTTTTATGTTTTTTATTATTGTACCTACTTTATCACTTACTTTATAGTAGTGGAAAATTTTAATGTTCTTGCAATTATCTTAATTTTACCTAGCAACTGTGTAGGTCTATTTTTATAGTTTTATCCAATTTTTGAGTATACATACTGCACTTCAAAATTGCCTTTCCCTCCTAAAAACATTTTAATTTTGTTCATCTATCCAGAAGAACCGCAATTTTATGTGAATATTTGTATTGTTGTGGTATGAGTAAAATGTTATTCTTTATAACTCTATCTTTATTTAAACTGGTTGCAAATTGCAATAGTTCCAATTTAAACAAAAAGAGTATGTCTGTAGTCCCATAAAATAAGACTCATTGTATGCAGATCTCAGCTATTTCCTGCGAATTCCCAGGCTTTTTGGTTCAAATAAAATAGACAACTTTCACAATACTGTTTGTATTGACGCATTTGCTTCCTCAACAATACAAAAAAAAAAAAAAAAAACAGAAGCAACAAGTAAACGAGCTTTTGCATTACAAAACGTTTTTTTATCAAAATTTCATTGCGCACCTTTTCATAATATCCTCAATTGCATATCCTGTTTTGTAAAAGATACAATAAATGTGACTACCGGCGAGCAATTAACTTCAATTAGATTTTATCAGTGGACCAGTGCAAGTATCTTCTTCTTGTGGAATCGAATTTGTGTTAAATTCAATTTTTAAGATTTGAGTGCCAAGCTTTTGTTATTCTATTTAAAAAAAAATACTTTTTTTCATTAAGTGTACATTCCGAAGTTTATTTTAAGACCTAAACAGTTCAAATTGAGAAACATTTGTTTTTTACAAGGTAAGTTATTTGTTGTACTCTTATTTATGAAATTTTTGTTTGTTGAATCGTTAAATTGAAAAATGGTCCGAAACTGTAACTATACCAACGTATTATTACTTCTTCGAAAAAAAAAAAAAACTCACGAATATTGCGTTTTTGCACCAATATTTCTGGGATATGCGTTTCTTCATCAAGTTTTCCATACGCACAAAGTTTCTTTCTGTGCATCTATCTATAGAATTGCTTAAGTGCATTCGGGAATCAGATACTTTTCTGGAGTTACGAAAAAAAGCTTTCAGTTCTTTCTATCCATATAATTCTCTCTTGCATCCGGGAATTAAGCTATTATCTGGAGTCTCAAAAGAAGCTTTTAGTTTCTGTAAGATATTTTTGCTTTTTTCAATTAAATGTACCTACTGTACATGTTGCATTAATTCTCAAGAAAAATAATTTTGTATTTTTTGAAGGAAATGTTTTCAAATCAGTCATTCGGAAATTTAAAAAAAAAATCATATCTGAAAACAAGTTTAAGCAAAAGTAAAAAGTCACAATGCATCAATTATTAAGTCACGTTTTGTGTGTAATACATTGATGCATCGATGCTTTTAAGGAACTTGCATGCAAGTATGTTGTTCTAAGTACTTTTTTTCAATTATCTACACAGCCGAGCTATACCCTGTAGACTCTCATGTATACTTGGTTTAAATTGAGCTTTTAGGTAACTGTACAGTACAGGACTGGTACATTTATAAGTCCAGAAAGCACAAAAACAACACATTGGTTAATTGGACTTTTGTATCGAACTGTTTTTCCATAAAAATCTCATTGCGCATTTATCACGGTATCCGTGTCGGTATACCTACATGTTCTTTTTCTGGATACATTTAATTAAAGGAAGATAGGTACCTATTGGAAAAGTGCACTTCAATAAGATTGTATCAGTGCTCGGTGCAGGAAGGTTTTCCTTAAGATCTTGAACTGTTGTATATTTAATTAATTTTTTTAGTTTTCTTTAAGCGCCATTTCAAATTTTTCTTACAAATTTGAGAAAAGTACTTTAGTGACTTTTTTTGAAAACTGGAACAAACTTTTAACTTAGTGAAATTTGGCTATGGTAAGGAAGTAAATTCAAAACAATCTTTTACTAGCTAACTCAAAAAAAAAAATTGTTCGGTTTTTATGAAATTATTGTTTTATTTTTGAATCAAAATATTTGTAGGAACTGTACTTCGATCTGGTTCTGCAAACAAAACTTTTAAATTGTTTTCCCTGTTTACTGCTCTTGGGTATAAGTTCTCTCTCGCTCTCTATTTGTCCACGAAAACAAGAGATTTGAGCTGTGGTGCAGTGTGCATCTATCCCGAAAATCCTGTTTCAATTGGGCTAGGTCTATCAATTTTTCTGGAGCCGTTAAAGCTTTTCCTGGATAAAACGTACTGCCCCGGAAGAGCTTTTTTCGTTAGTACAAAAAAGAGATGGGAAGTAATTTTTGTTGATTTTTTTCGAATTTCTTGAGAATTTCAGAAACTTGTAGTTGAAAGTTCATCTAAAAAAGCTTTAACAGGACCAAATAGCATTGCGGTTTTTGTTTTCCTTTCCGATTCAGCTGAGAAAACAAAAGCAACAAGTTGATAAATGAGCTTTTGCATTTGATGTTTTTTTTTTTTTTTGTATTTAAGGTGCACTACTGTTTACATGTATACATAACTAAATACAAGTCTTTTTTCATCTACAAAATATGTATGTTATTATGTGCTTGCATCACATTGTATATAAGTGCATTTTGCAGGAGGTTACTTTGTAGTCTCGAACTTGTTTTAAACTCAAATATTCTAAGCTTTTTCTCTATCTTGAGATAGAGTTTTAAGTGGCTTTTTTGGAAACATATATAATTTATACTTCGAACATGTTAATAAAACTTAAACACTTTTAAAATGATTATCTGTTAAAACCTGCGGTTTTTTTTTACAAAAAAAAAGTTTCAAATAATTTAAAATTAAAATAAGATTGGAGAATGGGAGATCCTATATTTTGAATAGTTTTCAAGAAACAAAATAATTTTAAGTGAATCATCATTGGATCAAAATTTACAAAACGATTTACCTTGAATCGTGTTTGCATAGTCAAAGTTTAGACGGTGGCTTAAGAGTTAACGCACTGAATTCCACGGATTAAATAATGTTGATAAGCGGCTCAAGAATTTAAAAAATAGGTTCAGTGCCGAACCACTATTATACAACTGGCCTTAATAGTAGGTAAGCGATTTTTTTTTTAGTAGCCCACACGTTAATAGATATCTTAGATTTAATTTGATGTTGTTTTTTTAAATATTCAAAAATTGTTGATTTTGTTATGCAACTTTAAATTAATAATAACTTGAAAATAATATCAGTCTAGTTTTAAACTGATAAATATTTATTTTTACATTTAAAACAACGTTAAACTTAGAGTATTGAATTACGTTGGTTTTAAGTAAATTTGAGCTTAAAGTTGCCAAGTAGGGTTCTTTTTTAACATGTTTCGAAGATGATGTCACTGATAAACTAAAGACTGATTATTTCAGAATCATAACTTCAAATTAAGATTACAAAAATTATGCTCTGAGCCATAACACTCTAATCAGGTGCGTTTTGCATCCAGAACAACCATTTCCTTTGCATTACCTGTAAGCTTTCCTGGTACTTCGAATTGAAACTTTTACAGGACTGGGAACTGAAAGCTTTGGTTTATGTATGTTCAATTAGGTAGGTACGCAAAAAACCAGATGCAACACATTGATAAATGAGCTTTTGACTTTTCAAGTTTTTTTTTTTTCATACAACTTTTCACTGCGCATCTATCCAAATAAACTTGTATTTGTTTGTGTGTTATTTTCAAAGATACATTTAACATGTCCAAAAGAAATGCACTTCAGTTAGACTGTTTCAGTGCTCGGTGCAGAAAGGTTTTTCTTAACGTCCCGATTTTTTGTGAATTAATTTCAGTTTAAGGTTTTTCTCTAAGCGTTATTTCTAATTCTTTATCATCAAATTTGAACATTTGAAACAAAGTGGTTTCTAGAAATATTTTAAAGCGCAAAACGATTATAATAAAGGGTAATTTGGGTATCATGGTAAGTAGTTACACATTGTAAATGATTGTTCAAAAAAAAAAAATTGTATTAAATTTCTGTTATAATTTTGTTAAGTATACACTTTTTTGGTATAATTGTTTTTGTAGGAATGAAAATTGTTCCATGAAATCATGGCTTTTTTCAATTATTTTCTGTATAATGCTCTTCCGCATCCACTTCTTGTCATAGATACAAAACTGTTTTGTGCATGTACATTGTACACCTTTACCCCAATTTCCCTTTTTTATTTGGTTATCTCAATTTGTATGAAGTTAAAGAAAATTGTTATCATGGAAAAGCTTTTTTGAATCTAACGGAATTTTTTAACTGTCGAGCAATTTAAACATGAAATTGTTAAAAGAGTTAAAAAAATATGAACACAAAAAGGTAGAAATGGGATAGATGCAGTTGGCTGATGCTTTAGGCAATACTCATTTCAAGCCTTTTTCTGTGTGTCCAAAAACTTGTAGATTCAACTAAAATATACACATATTTTTGGGAATGTATATTCAACAAATCTTTTTGTTGTTGATCCAGAAAAAAAAACCAACAAGTTGGTAAATGAACTTTTGCATTTGATTACTTTCATTGGAAAACATTTTTTCTCATTATAATATCAATCAATTTATTTTGTTTACAGTGTACATGTATATATCTCGATTTCGAATTTATATTCAATTCGCTTTCGGTTTCCCCTCAAGGGTTTAGGGTTTATAAAGATTCTTTATTTCTTGATTTTCATGTCCGAATAAGTTTTAACTTAAAACATTTTGGTCATGTTAAGTTTGTAAATATATAAGTTTATAATGATCTCTCAAGCAATCATTTTTCATACCTAAAAGAAATGATTGGTACATATATTTCTGTCCTACCTTTTTTTTTAGTAATTTTTAAAATTCACTATTAGGTGTAAAACTGAAATTTACCCGGGAACTGTACCTTGTTTTTTTTTTTTTTTTTGCAAACATAATTTTTTCAATTCTTTGTATGTATACATTTTCCATCATAGGTAGAGATTTAGTTACGCGTATCTATCCAGAAAATCATTTCGTTTAATTGTGTATCCCAATTTTCCCCGAATTGTCCATAAAGTCCTGGATTTTGCGAAAAGCTTTTAAATTCTTAAAACTTTGTTTTAAATTTTAAATTCTGTAGTTGACTTAATTATTTGTACCATTCTTTTTTAAAATGGTAACATTTTTTATTAAGTTCTCTTCACGACAAAATCTTCCTTAAAAAAATGATGAACAATTCAAATTTGAACTTCTATACTTCAAAGGAAGTATCCTCACGCATACATATGTGTGTTTCGCTTCCTGTTTTAACTTCCTGTATATACTCTCATCAAGCCTTATTTCCGCCCAGCAGAGCTATTTCCTGTGAAATCTGGAGCTTGCAGGTTCAACTTAAAAGAAAGCTTTTTTCTGTTTAAAAAGACAAACAGAAGCAACAAGTAGATAAACGAGCTTTTGCATTTGATTGTTTTTCGTATATAATGTGTCATTGCGCATCCATCCAGGAATAATTAATACATACTGGAAGATACATTTTAAATAAGTATCTATGCGAAGTGCATATTAATCACAGTGTATCAGTGCGTTCGGTGTGGGAAGGTTTCGTTTCCGCCCTTAACTTTTATTTGAATTCAAATATTCCTTCTTGCATTCCTAAGTGAGACAAAGTAACTTTTTAAAAAATTCATAAAGCTACAACTTTATAAAATTCAACCATGGTAAGTGAAAACTGAAAAACATACTTTAGCTATTATTTATTGTTGCTGCAACAATATTTATTAATTAAACTATAATGTAATATATGAGAATAATTTTCGAGTTAAAAAACACTTAAACAACAGTGCTGTTGTCCTTAGCAAGCAAATCTTATTATTTTTAAAACTTTTTCAACTATTTAATCCGTGCTGCACTTTTCTGCACAAACTTTTATCTATTTAAACATATCTAGAGAGACTGGATTCGTAAACTCTTTTGAAGTCAGAGAATGTTTTTATGATTACCTAGGACTTTCGAAACTATTTTCTATGTAAAGCTTAAGTAGTTAATTGATTTGTTTCTCAAAACACTTTTTTGATCTTAGCAATGTCCTTCCTTGTGAAAGTTGTTACTTTTACCAAGAGGACAACTATCAAGATCTTCTTCTTATTGCATTTTTAAAACATCAAACATAATGTGGGCTCTAAAGAATCAAGTCCAAGCCTGATATTGCCTTTGATGCCGCTTCACATTGGTTTCTCAGTTTTTAGAGGGTCTCCAATACAGTTTGTCAAACATGTTTTAAAGAAGCATCTAAAAAAGAGAGTTATATGTAGTTAATTTACCTACACATTATATGTACCTTAAATTTGAATTAAATTTCCAGAATCTTTCACATTTGGAATAAAAAATCTTAATCTGTTTATTCCCACAGGAAGTAAATTTTAGCGTTTAGGTTTTGATACATATTTTGAAATATAAAATCAAAGCTTTCATAGGACTGTACCTACATACATCGAAAATATTTTCCCTATCAAGTCCAGAAAATATAGAAGTTTTGTATTATTTATTTTTTATATATCCTGGAACTCATTGCGCATCTATCATGGTATACCTACATTTTATTTTTCAAGTAGATACATTCAATTAAAAAAGGGGAATACACACATAATGCACTTCTATCAGGTAATATCAGTGCACCAGGAAGGTTTTCCTGGCTTATTTTATATTCCCTTTGAGCCTTAGTGATTAGTGCTCCATAATATATTTTTTTTTTCATTGGACAAATTTTTTGACTGAATTCTAAAAGTAAAAGTAATTCAAAGCTTGAAACTAAAAGGAAATCATCTTTTTTTTCAACTTTAAAAATCATCCCTTTTTATTTAGGTATCTTAGTTTGTCTAAACTTAAGGTAATGTAGTCCAGGAAAAAGTCAAAAAGCTTTTCATTTCCGTTCCACAAATTTGAGTTCAAATTAAATTGCTTTTAAAGTTTTTTACACATGGTAAATAGGGTTTTCAATTAGGTCTTGTATTTTTCTGATGTTCTACAAATATATTTTGTGATGCCAAGCTTTTACAGGACTACGGAGACATTGGTGAACATACATTCTTTAATAGAGAAACACAACAAATCAGAAGCGAGAAATTGATAAATAAGCTTTTGCATTTTATTGTTTACTTTTTATTGCGCTCATCTATCAAGGTGTATGTGTTTAAATATATATATTTTTTTATGATAGATACATAAGCCTTGCACATCGATGATATGCATTTGAATCATTATTGTTTCAGTGCATGGTGCAGGGAAGTATTCGTTTCTCATATCAGACTCAGTTTAATGTGTGTGTGTGAGTATCCTTCATAATATATACATATTTGTCATCATTAAAAATCCTTTTCAAATGATTTTAATCTAAAAAAAAAACTTGCAATAATAGAAGTTGTGATATTTCGCTGCATTTTTTTTTGTATTGGGGATAACTTTTAAATTTTTGTTTCATATACGAAAATAAACTAGATTTTTAAGTTATCAACTGCGTCCTGAGTTTTTGCACCAGCTTGGCCAGAAAATTATTTCATTTGAGTATCCTTTTCTCGTGGGAGCAATTCAAACATTTTAAAATTGTGATTCCAGAACATTACTGTATACGCTGATTGGTTCTTACCTAAACCTACATACATTTCCTATTTGAAATCGCTGCAGTACACCTTTTTTTTATAGACTTTTAAGAAAACTGATTATTAATTGATAGCTTTAAATCAAATATAAGCAATTTTTCTTTTAGAAACAGTAAAATATTCTTTGGATTAAAATTCCCCTGTAAACAATGTATCTCCTAAATCCTAATCCTAAAATAGCTTAATGCTTAACTTTAAACACAATGATTAAAAAATTAAATGGATTCTTCTGTGCTTGCACTATTGCTAATGCAACGATTGAATTAACCATAAAATGTGTATCTCAAAAAGCTGAAATCCTCATAAGATTAAAAGTTACATACATGTAGGTATATATACAACTTTATAGTGACCTATTAAACAGTGCACTTATAATAGTTCATAGGTGTAGGGAAATAAATTTACTGGGAAATAACTTAAATTTTTTTGAAGTGAAGTTATTTCCTACTTTGAGTAGGCAATAACTTAACTTTTTTGTGAGAAATAATTTCACTTTTGTTGCTGCATTCGAAAAATGCATTTTGCGAAGAGAAAAATGATGGTCGAAATTGAAACAAATTTCGATCCAAAGAATTGAAATAAATGAACATATATGTATGTATAATGTACATGTTTGCAGTTTTGTTCGTTGTTTTAACATTATAAAAACTGATACAAAATTATAGCCGAAAGATGTAAATATTATAAATGAAACTTCTTCAGAAATGTAGATCTATTGAAACCCTAAAATGAATAGATTTTTAAATCATATAAAATAGTAATTGTGAACAATTCCCGCGAATTTTATACAATTACTTTAGGTAGGTATATTTTATATAAAATACATTTTTTTTGAAAAAAAAATAAAGTAATTGTAAAAAAATCGTGCTGATCACTACATTCTCGTATAAAACTATGTTAAAGTTTTTTTGTACATTTTTTTCTAAAGCTAATAAGTTGCAAATATTTTGTTTTTCAAAATGTACATGTTTTGAAAATAAATTTGATTTTTCATAAAATTTTTTTAACTAAATACCTACGAATAAATTGTTATTTTGAAGAATAAAAAACCCTTACACTTTGCTATTTTTATCAAAAAATTATTAGAAAAGAAGGTGAGAAATAACTTCATCAAATTTCAAGTTTTATTATTTCCCACTAGTTGTGAAATTATTTCCCAGTGAAGTAATTTCCCTGGAGCTAATAGATACGAAGTTACATTTGCCTGATGTAAAATAAAAGATACTAAAGAATTCTTTGTGATGTTTATTGTTTGTGTTTGAAAACAAAGAAGTTAAAATGATCGATTTAATTTCCATTTTTAATCAATATTATCAAATGTTTCTTTTAGGATGTCCTCCTACTATAAGATCAAAAATGGAAGATATCGACTATGCGGAAATTGAACAATGATGTTGTCCAAACTTTTTTGTATTAATCAGTTCAATTCACTTTATATAGCAAAAAAAAGGTAATTATTATATTTTCTATTCGATATTTAAATTTGAAGTACATAGCTACAAAAAAAAAAAACATTTATTCATCTGATTGCTTCTAATGACATGCTTTGTTCAACTTCTTATTTTTATATTGTATTTCAATTTTCAATCTATTATATGTATGTATATTTTTTTCTAACAAACCAGATGATAGCTGGTCATGGGATTACTAGTTACAAATCTGGTGGTTGCAGTCAAATTCAAGCTATTAAAGGGCCAGACCAGCTGAACCAATACGAAGAAATGGAGTTAAATGTTTCTTACATTGAGGTAACGATTTTGGATTTTTTGGTTTATATTCTTAAAACAGTCTGAATTTAAAATTTTAAGTCGAATGAATGTAGAGCTATAATAATCCACCCAATTTTAATATGATTAAATAATAAAATAACATCTTTATATGAGAAACTTACATTTCTGAATCCAAAAACTGAATATAATGGAAATATAGGTTTTTTCGTGTCCTTTTGAAAGATCCTTCAAACATTCCAGCTGTGCTATAAGCAAACTGCATCAAATTCCAGACTCGTATTTTAGTTCTTAAAGGGGTGTTTTAAGTTTTTGTATTTACAATTAAATAGTAAAAATTACAACACAATTTAATTCAAATTTAAATAACTCACTTCAGAAGATTTTCAAAAATTAGATTAGAGGTTCAAAATGAGTGATCTTAATAATTTCCAAATCTATAAACTATCCAGATAACCAAAAATATTAGTTTAAGAAAACTGAGTTCTGAGTGGATTTGGGCCTTTTTCTGGTATAGAGATGATGAGTAATATCCCGATGCATTCAAGAACTCTCGAAACTATATTTTGAAGAGATACATACCTCATATCATATATACCCAATGCTTAAACTTTGAATGTTTTTTTATTTTGTGCTTCTAAACAAAAAAATAATTGAGTTTTTTTTCCATAGGTACTATCTATGGATTTTTGCTGGCCCAATATACAACTTGGAAGCATTGAAAATAAAGCTGAGTAAATCGGGGCATTCAAAAAGATGAGTTAAACTTCAAGGCTTATAGAAACTTTGAAGCTTCAAAAATTAAGGTAAACATTTTTTTTTAAATTTTTTGAAATGTATACAATTACTTGTTTAATTTTTTCTTCATATCTTCTAGCTGAAACTGAACAATTCACAACTAAAACGGAATCATACAAATATAATTTGCTTGTTTTTAAACTAACAGTAAAGAACAGAGTGAACTTCGAAATGCAGATTGGATTTTAAATACACAATATTGTTAAAAGTTATCGGCAACAATATAACGCAGACTTAACATTTAACAAACATTAAAAAAAAAATGTATGTGGAGGTCAGCAGTACAAAAAAAATTCAACATTTTTAAAAATACCTGTCTACATTTTAAAGGTACCCAGTATATTTATTTGTAGATGAATATTTTTTATAAGAACTAATAATTAATCTTTTTATACTATCGTAAGTATATTTTTATAAAAACTTTTGAAATTTATAGAAATAGTAAGTACTATTGATTTTTTTTTAATTAACACCATAAATTTGTATACAGGTGATTATTAAGTTAACATTGACTTATGATATTTGTTAAGACATGTACAAAATATTTTACAATTTAAGGAAAGCATTACGAGTCAGTATTCACGATTGATATGATATACCAATTTCTTCGTACCTTTTAGCATTATGCTTACAGCTTGAATTGAATTTGAGCAAGTTTCTATACTTTACAAGTTCTAAAGCAATTGTGCACTAAAAAAAAAGGATCTATTGCCAGGTTAATAGGCCTATAATTTATATTACTATGTATCTCCTATCGATCTTTTAGGTATAATAAAACGCTTTTCCATATAAGTAGCACGGTATTGCATATAACTAAAGAAAAGTACTTCAACTCACACACTTTTTCATATATCTTCAATTCAGCATTAATGGTGAATGGATAAATTCCACATCTTAAGTACACTTAAAACAGTCAATAATTTAATTGTATTTTAGCCTTCTGATGGCTGCATCCCACTTTGGTCAATGATTGCCTTGCAACGTTTAACCTCGTATGTGTTACTGTTAGAGGAAGTGCATATAGCCATGGCTCTATCGGTTGATACTCCTTCTCCATTTCAAACGAAGACTAAAAGACTAAACCATGTCTTGTGTTTATTGGGTACTTCTGTCACCTTTATCTATTCACAGTTTGATGCTTCGAATTTATCATTCATCCAAGTTCAACTTAGAACAAGTGGAGCTTTGATCAATAGACCACCATAATAGATTCATTAGCGGTTCTCTTGGTAGGGTGAACATTGTGCATGATGTTCTTTCAAGGGTAAATTGATCGATTAGGGCAAATGCTACAATGAAGATCTAGAAATCATTTTAATCACATTCAGTACGTAGTTAGGTGTTCCCTTTGGCGAAACTATAATTAGAAAAGTATTGTTGATTTATATATAATCAGAGGTTTTCCACCAACATGCAACATTAATCGTTAACCACTTAAGAAACCATCAAGATGGGAATGGGTCGTCTCCTTAAAATACTCACTCCCAGAAAAGGGAAAAACTAAACATTATTATATTTGTTTTTTGTTTTGGATTAATAGCGCAGTTAGTCTAAGTCATTATTCGTACTGATTTATGGCTATGTTACACTTTTTAATTGCCATGTTACACTTTTAAGTTGTTTTATACAATGTAATGTAGATAAACTAATGTTTGAATAATTTGAATTATCTGCTTACATAATAGGAGTATAGGAATGTAGAATGAAAGACCTGTTTCTAAAAAACAAGAGAATGAAAGATTTATTGTTGGTTACCACTTCAATTCGCAATTATTAAAATAAGACGTGACAATCACCAAATGTCACAAACTTCATCAATTAGGGAAGCTCATGACAAAAGCTAGAAACTGATATTTTTATTGAACAGATGATTTAAAAATCTATATACTCTGCAAAATTGTATATAAGTTGTTGTTACATAACAACTATTACATAATTATTGGTAACACGAACTGATTAAATTGTCAAATTTTTAAATGAAATGAAAAAAAGCATAATGAAAAAAAAAAAACTAAAAGTTGGAATTTAGATTTCAAGATTGTTAAAATGAACATTTCAGAAGCGTTTTCTTGAAAACAAAACTTACAAGTATGTACATTCGTTTGTTATATTGGACAAATAAGTATCGATTGTATCCATTTCGAAAACTGATTTTCCAGCATTTTCTTAGATCGATTCTGATTTTCGTATTCACTTTGAATTTGAAATATATAATGGAATTTCAAAAACTACGAGTTGAAAAACTCAGCGATAGGTATAGGGTGTACACGATAAACGTTAGCGCTTTTAGAAAGCAGCGCTTATTCAGATTTAGGTTAAGCTCTTCTGGAAAGTGTTGTAAAAAAAACATAAGAAAAAATGCACTATTCACTTTTGATTTATCAAATATTGAATTTTAAATTTCGAGTATAAAAAATTCAGCGACACGTTCATTAGAAACGCAAGCTTCTTTAGAATTCTTACCTTCATTTCAATTTTCTGTATTACTTTGAAGTAAGTGTTAGTGTATAGGATTAGCAATCCCAGTGGCAAAGTGGATCGACTTAATGTCACCATCATGTTATAACAAGAATTTTTTTTTAAATGTGCTCTTAAAGAATATTTTTTCTTAGCCTAACCTGTAATCCACAAAAAGTCATGAAATAGTTGTTGAGAATTATAACGAACGGTCGGATTACAACGTGTTCGGTCGTTACTCTTAAGAATTAAAAAATTGTAAATAAAAGAAACCATTTTGATTGTAAGTTTTTGTTCTTAAACATTTTACAATAACGTTTCCTGGAATTCTTATATCTTCAAAATAAACGATTTTTTACACAAGGTTAATGATCATGAATGTCCTTATCAATTTTTGACTCTGCCGGCATTCTTCATGACATGAGTACATGATATCAGGAACTCCTGATGGACAAAATCTGTTAACGGAACACTTTATGTTTCTTATAAACCTTGAATATAATATAATTTTTGGCTAGTTTTGTGAACTACCAGATTCAATTCGCAATATTTCTATTTCTGGATTAATAGATTTTTAACTTAAGTAAAACAAGCTATCGTTGAAAAACATTACACGTTGAATAAATTGAGCCGTACAATATTATAGTTGCATTTATAGCAAACAAATGGGCACTATAGCTCGATTTCGATTTCGACAAAAATGTGCCCATTTTTAAAACGAAAGAATAACTATTGTAAAGATTGAGTGTGATTTTAAACCATTTTCAGGTTTGAAGTGATTCAAAACTGAAGTTGGAGCTGGTCTGTACATGACTTATATAAGGTTCTCATGTCTATTAATTTTAGCATTCTAAAATGTAAAATAAAAGTTTATAATATTGTCTTAATTTATATTTTGGTTCTAGTAAGCATATTTTCACTTCTTGAAAAACTTCAAAGCATCACCAGTATAAGAGTATGTTTGTTAACGTACCTATTTGCTTAAAAATTCGAATACTGGAGTGTCCTTTATATATGTATTCCGAAGTTTGTATGCGGGAATATTTTGTTCATTCTTTTGAGTTGATCAGTTAGATCCCCATGGGTCAACAAATAATCTTGAGGATCTATAATTTTATTATTTAATTGACAAACATGGACACTCGTTTGAGTCGATATATTTTTAGAAAAGTGTAATCTATCAAACATTAAGAAGGATTGCATTGCATGATAAAGTAAAAGTCAGAAGACAATCTTCAACTTTTCTGTGCTTGTTGGTTGTCCTTACTTGATCATTGTTTTAATGGTCAATATGTCCATCACTCCATTTAAATTTTATTCACTTTCAGTGGATCCTTGTATGTATAGATTTACACAAGGATTTGTGGAGCTGCTATTTCGTTTTCTAAATGTTTTTTTAAGTTTTTATATTTATTTCATCACTTACACTTGCGCTGCTAATTTTTTTTTTTTTTGGTTTTGGTTTTACGACTGCTTCCACTTGTATACCCATTAATTGTATAATCAATAATTCAATTCATATTTTTCTTGGAAATGGGATGTATATTAGGATTTTAAATCACTTTTGTTGATGGTGAAAAGTGATATTACGCATAATAAACTTCAACAAAATGAATTTTAATTTCATTTTAAATGGAAGATATACATTTTATTGGCACATTTGAGGGAGTTGTTAGTTAGCTACCAAAATGGTTATTATTAATGTATAACTAACTTTAAAAAGACTTTCTAGCAACAACAATTTCCTTGCCGCTTATTCAAAGATACTTTAAATGTATCTGAGACGCATAGCTTTTCATTCTTCCCTAAGCAGTTTTGTGAAATTAGGTTTTCTTTATTTGATGAAATCGGTTGCAGTAACCGAATTCTTTTCAAAAAAGAATTATTTTGAACACTTACTTTTTGTTCCAGAAGCCTTTAACTGACACTTAAGATAAATTCAATACAAACATTTGAAATTAGAAAAATTGCAAAGAATAATCCTAAATGGAAGTTTTCCATTAACGTATATGTATCTAAAATATACATTTCAAAAGCACTCTAGACTATTGAGTGAACTCTCGGTCATAATAAAGGCCAAATTGTTCTTTCTTAGTCATTGAAAATATAAGGTATATTGTGAGAAATATTTTTCGGTGGTTCAAAATTTTCAAAACATCTCAAACAGCTAATAAAACTTTCAAAACTCTTGTAGCAAATTCCATGCTATAGAGTTTTAACACTATAATTTATATTTTTTAGTATAAGGATGTTTTATAATCTTGCTTTTAATACGACAGTATTATTTTTGTATGCTCTAAAACGAATTCCTTGCCTTACTGGTCCTAGGATTCATATTACACTACGCTTATTTTAATTAATACAATATTATGCAAAGAAAAGAAAGAGTTCTAAACATTTGCATTGAACCTCAGAGTTCTATAAGTGTCGAGGATAAAAACGTATAGTTTATCATTGGAACGATAATCAAAGGAATAACATTTTCTACTACACAAAGTAAGAAAGTGGTGCTAAATTCCAACTAGGAAGCTAAACACAAGAAGCAAAAAAGTCACAAATTTAAAGTTTGAAAAACAAAAATAGCTTTTATTCAGTAAAAAAAAAGACTACTTACACTTCGAACAATAATTGAAATAGAACTAAATGTACTTAAAAAAATATCATTAACACAAAATATGCCGAGTGCATGTGTATTGTTTCTTGGAAATTATTTTATTGAATTTAATGAATCCTCAAAACTTTTCTATACTGTTTTTGGAAGATACTCGCACATTCCGCACTTCTAATGGTCTCATTCAGATCTTTAGTCCTGTTTAAAGGGTTCTTCTTGAAAAACAAAAATAACTTTTATTCAATAAAAAAAAAGACGACTTACACTTCGAACAATTAAAATAGAACTAAATGTACCTACTTAAAAAATATCATTAACAAAAAATATGCCGAGTGCATGTGTATTGTTTCTTGAAAATTATTAAATTGTATATTCTTCATTTTTTTTGGAAGATACTTGAACATTGCGCACTTCTAATGGTCTCATTCAGATCTTTAGTCCTGTTTAAAGGGTTCGCCTGCTTTTTCTTCCTAAAAAAACATAGCAACATTTTATTTGAGTCGTAATTTTAACTAGATTCTTGTTTAATAGAATATAAATAATGGATATTTTTATGATCACTATTTACTTAAGAAGCACGAATCTACGATTCTTGAAGAATTCTTTTTTGGCATTTCCTATTGGCCTTGTACTGTACAGTCCGTTTTGAACTCTGATTATCTTATAGCCTTAACTTTAAACAATTCAAAAAGTACTGCTATTTTAAATATAACTTGTATAACCGTATTTGAGTTTCAACATTGATTGCAAAAATAATTAGTGAAACATCAATTTTATTGCATGGAAGCAATAGCAGCTTGCTTTTTTTTAATTTTTAAATTAAAGGTGACATTATTTTACACGAAATTATTTTTCACGAAGTGCACAATACTATTCCTTACTGTGCCAAAAGCAACCATATTCTTGGTGAATTTCGTACATATGAACAATATAATATTGATGTTTTGTTTATTGCAAAAACATGCGACTGAAAATTACACGTACTTATCCTTATCTAAAGAAGTCTATCTAATTGTTATAACTCCGCTTTTAGGAAGCGTCTTCTTGCTCTTCTTGTTCCATCTCTTGGGAACCACTCTGTTACCTTTTTTTTTGCAGCGGTCATTATTTATTCTTGCACAGCCCATTTCCATTTTTGCGATTTAACACTTTTTATTACATCTTTAAGCATTATAGTGATTTTTCTTAGTCTTGTATTTCTCACTCTTTGGAATGTGAATATGTTGCTGTAAACCTCTAGGAAGTTTCGGAGTTTTTTTTTTCCAAATTTTGAACTATAATGCTCCAGGTTTGTGAGCCATATACCGAAAGTACAGCCATGTCGAATACGTATTTTCTTGATGCTTCATGTATTTTTGAATGAAATACTTTCTTAAGGTTCCATACCTGCTTCCAACTATTTGAGCTTCTCTTTCCATTATTAATGTAAGCACTGAACCTAATTATATAAATTCATGTGAATATCTGTAAACATATATCAGATACATATGTCATTCATTCACAAGGAATCAAATAGAAAGTTAAACTGTATTAGTGTCTCTGGTGATATAGACATCACACCTCAGTTTTTCAAATATCAATAGAATAAATTTAAAAACTCCTCACTTCCGAGTAACCAAAAACTGTTCTTCAATTAAATTTTTAGGTGTAAAAACACCAGGATTTGTTTATTCTATTTTAGCTAACCTTAATGTTTAATGTCAATTTAAGCTTTCGATGTAAGTTTGCAAAAGATTGATTTGAATTCATCAGTTTATAAGGGAACTTATTAGGTATATGCATTTCTTTTTTTTCTGTGAGAATCAAAAAATTTACTAAGGTTCCTAAACAATTTAATGAAACAATCACATAATAGAAATGGAACGCAACGCTTCGTCGCGTCGGCGTGGTTCCAAATTAAGAATTAAATCACTCAATTTCTTGAATAAACTTGAAGGTTATCAAAGATTAAAATTGATTTAAAAACATATTCGAAAAACAAAGACCATCTATATCGAAAACTTTATTCGAATTCTATGGTCCAAGTGATTCGATACACAATTTGATTTGAAACACTAATTAAATTTGATTTTAAAATGGAATTCGTAGGTATCCTAAAATTTGTAACCATGATTCAAAATGATGATTTATTTCATCTGTAGCAGGGGAAATGAATTTAATATAGTATATTATAAAATTAATATAATAAGAATTTTATCGATGCTCTTAGATTTCAGCACTTAAGATTGAAAAAAAAATATTTGTTCCCACTCACAGCGAGCTGTTGTTTACTATATTTAACAACAGATCTACGAAATGCAAGACAAACCGAAATTTACATAACAGATTTTCCACAAATTTAAACAAATATCATAATTTGACAGAGGATTTTGAAATACTTTTTTTTCATTTATATAAGCTGAATTTACTCTTAAATAAAACTCAGTTACGAGTCTTATAATTCAAAGCCTTTGAGGTCACACCGATCACTCCTTGGTTTATATTTGCCGAACTCGTATCGCTATTGTGGACCCCTGCACACTATTATAAAGCTAATGTCGAAATAGACCATTTGAATCTTATATACTGATGAAGAGGGGAAAATGTTTTTCATTGACAACAATTATAGGAATAAGTTGTTTTTATCCATTAAAATGATATAATCTGTACCATTTCATCAAAACTTTATTGATTTAATTACATAATTCAGTTCTACAAATCGAAAGATGTAAATTTAAAATGCTAAACTAGACTTTATTTTCAATTAAATCCAACATTGGTGCAATGCCCAATGAAATAACATAATTATGTTTATAGTGTTAATATTTATATTTAATGTCTGTATCTAAGATAGTTGGTTTACGTAAACGGACCTGAAGTTTTTTTGATTTTTAAGAAAAGATTTTGAATGACATAAAGATTCTTGGCCAATCGCCAATGTATTTAAACCGTTTTTTTTTTCCTCTTCTTCATTTGAGCAAACTTATTGGTACGAGAAAGTTACGACAAATATTTTTCATTAAAAACTTTTTTATTTTATCTTGTTTTTCTAATTTTATTAATTCTAATTTAATTGGTACTTAATAAATAATCTAAGAACGACCCAAAATGCACTTTGTTCAAGACCAAGTTCCACCAGGAAATGTTTTTTTGAATAGGAATCCACACATTTCGTCGTAGATTATAGATTTTCGAACTTCTAAGTCTGATATTTCAAATCCAACCGAATTCACCTTAAAGTTTTGACAGGATTTCTATGCCGCTTGTTAGAAATTGTGAAATATTTTTAAAAGCAGATACTAAATGGACGCATCTGGATGTAAACCATAAATTGTCAATTCCTGCCGACAAAAAAATTCGAGACAGACATTTTTGAAATGTAAGACACTAAGATCAAACTTTATAACTTTAATTATTAATTTCTTTTACACTACTGTATATTAGGATATACTGGCAGGCAGGTTATAAGAGTCTATTGCGATTCTGCAGTTGATTGACATATTCGGCCCATTTTTGCAGATGAAAAACACTCCCATTGCCTTATTGGACAAACATCTTCTCCTGGTGAATTTGAAAAACCTGTGGCAAATCTTTTTTTAGCTTTTTGACTTTAGACATCGTTGACAACTTCTTCTATTAAGTGTGAGTCATTACTAGATAGGATTACATGAGGAGATGAGGACGAAACGGATGATCTAGCATGTTGACAAAGGACGAATAGTGGTCTTAATATTCTCCCCTACTTGACCAAGCAAAAAACCATTTTTTTAAGAAACAAAACTCCGCAAATCATTATACGACATATCACTCCTTTTCATTTAGAATTGAAAAACATTAAGTTATTAGGAAGAAGGGAAAAACTATATATACTTGTGTCCCTAGTTGATTCCCATTCGGGTCACCACACTCTCTTTCAAATTGCAAGTTGATTTTTTTAAATTTTTGAAGTCTTACTTTTTATTTTTTTAAGTCAAAGCAAATAAATACACTTAACATTTTTTGAATGTTATTCTTGAAATAACTGAGAAACTCACATAGTTCCATTGATATAAGGTTATTTGTGATAACCACAATAAACTTAACATAATTTTAATATCAAATTCGAAATATGTACATTTCGATAATGAAAAACTCACTCAAACACTCTAAAGTTTAATAGTATTTGATAGTATGTTTGGCTTTCTGAAATGAATAGCTAGTATTCTCAGTGTCAAAATTGATATTCCTGTAAGGATGATAGCTGGAATATTCAGATACTTAACTAAATACATATTTAAGAATTGCTCTTCGATCCAGTCTATTCCAAAACAATAATAGTTTTTATTATTATTGTTAAACAAATAAGTTTGAAATTCAAATATCGTACCTACATACGTGTAAGAATTCTAGACTTATACTTAATTTATCAAAAATCCATTTCAGGGGATTTTCCCCATATCCACCTTAAAATTATACCTTTTTGATAATACAGTGAATCATAATTTGAAAATCTGTATCCAACAGGTTTATACTTGTAGGATTGTTGTTAATATCAATTCACTAAATTTTGCTTGAGATTCACTAAAAATAATAAATATTTAAAAATAGCTCTTTAAAAGTATGCTAGAATTGCTGGTTAGGGTTCAAACTAGTGCTTTTGGATTGAAGAAAACCTCCCTAAAGGAGGAAGAACTGGAGGTTGCGCTAAACGACATGAAAGTCTCGTAACTGATAAGCCTATTGAAAGAATGCCAACGGTAGATGTCTGTCTCCATATTGGGCTGCTACAAAAGGCATCTATTTTCTTGGCTTAAGTGTGATATTAACCACGCTCGGAAAATACCGAGCGACAGAAAACGAGAATATATTTTTACATGAAAAATGAAAGAAGTGATTCCCCGAGAGGGGTTATCATACTTTGGTAAATACTCCTACGGCTCCAGCTGTAGTAAACCTCACATCTGATTTGGGGGTGTGGCAAATTTCAAGTACAAATGATGATCGAGAAGTCGCAAATAACGAATCAGCAGCAAGCTCAAGAAGACTATGCTCCAGGAGAAGTTAAAGCGCTGCTTTGCAGCCGGACAACATATATGTATAAGTATAATACTATGTGGTTGCTTTCCAAATTTAAGAGATGAATTTGTATGAGTGTTCGTGTTTTTACTCAAAAATGCTTGCGAATTCTGTAAATTTTGATACACAACAATTTTTATTGTAATTATAATAGATACACTCATGACATCAATTTGGTAAAGTCTATAACCTTGTGCTTATTAAGTTGGATAGATTAGTTTGTTAGATCACAGATTGAATCTTCTTTATAGCATTGATTGAACCAATTCAATTAAACTTAAACAATCAGTGGGTCTTGGTTAAAAAATTTACTTTACCAAACCAACTGAAAATTTTGTGAAAGTGCACACATAAATGTGCTTTTGACTTTACAATAATAATCAAATATCAAAAAAACACTAAATTTCCCTCCAATCTTTCTATGCATTTAAGCAAATAATTTGTTAACTATAACCTTGTGCTTTAAGTTGGATAGATTAGTTTGTTAGATCACAGACTGAATCTTCTTTATAGCATTGATTGAACCAATTCAATTAAACTTAAACAATCAGTGGGTCTTGGTTAAAAAATTTACTTTACCAAACCAACTGAAAATTTTGTGAAAGTGCACACATAAATGTGCTTTTGACTTTACAATAATAATCAAATATCAAAAAAACACTAAATTTCCCTCCAATCTTTCTATGCATTTAAGCAAATAATTTGTTAACTATAACCTTGTGCTTTAAATTGGATAGATTAGTTTGTTAGATCACAGACTGAATCTTCTTTATAGCATTGATTGAACCAATTCAATTAAACTTAAACAATCAGTGGGTCTTGGTTAAAAAATTTACTTTACCAAACCAACTGAAAATTTTGTGAAAGTGCACACATAAATGTGCTTTTGACTTTACAATAATAATCAAATATCAAAAAAACACTAAATTTCCCTCCAATCTTTCTATGCATTTAAGCAAATAATTTGTTAACTATTATACAAAATATTGATACTGGGGTTTTTCGTAGGGATAAATGATGTACTCATGGAAGAGCATGAGTGCTTCATAAATAATACAATTTAGGAACCAGAATTCTAGAAGTTTTTTTTTTTGTTCTATAATTTGGCATTTCAGTTCTGAACTGTTTTTAATATTGACGTGCAATAAAAAGTTCAATATTAAAGAAACAGTCCACTGTACTAAAGGGTTCTAAAACGATCTGGTATTGCAGCTTATCACTTTTTTAGTTTCTTCACTGATTTATTTTAGTTTTTCAACAGAACGATATAAGTATGCGAGAAACCCTAGTTCACACATCTTCAAAATAATGGTCAAATGTTATGCTAAAGGTTAACTGACACTATATGAAGCTATGACACACTATTTTAAAAGCTCTATTGTTCAGCAGAAAAAGAATTATAGCCACCCCTTCTGAATTTATATATTCTGGAAGCTAAAAAGAAGCAGTTTGATGGCAGTTTATAATGAGAATGACTAATATATGATTCATTTTGTCGCATATCAGTGCAAGGTGGACAAGTTAAAATGGTCATTCTATAGAAACTTTTGTAAATAACTGCCTTATAAATCAATTTCATCTGAATCTTAACACAATATTAAGTTTTTATTTGGTAATGAGCCCAGATTGGGTTCTCCAGAACACTGTCTTGAAAAAAAAAAATGAAAGCTCGTATACTTATGAGTTATGACAAACCAACTCTCTTTCTTTATTCATTTCAAATAAAAGAAAAAAATAACGATGGGATCAGGCAAAGTATTGTGCCTACACTAACAAACAAAAAAATGTCTAATACATTTAATTCAATTCAAAAAATGCATTAGAATTTGATTTATCGTAAACACTTCAATTATATTTTATAGAGAGATATATTAAAAAGCCGGTAATTCGAAATGGTATCACCGATTTTATCGGAGTTTAATTATGATCTCATTAGTTGGCTAAGGAAACAGAAGAAGAAGAAGTGTCACTAAAATCTTTGCTGTAATTCAAGAATTTTTCAACAACTCTGTTGAATGTCTATGAAAAACACAACTTTGAAATAAATAATTTTGGAATACAGTATTTTGCTGTTTAAAATTGGCTTCTATCCTATCTTCTGAGGTTTATTTAGATAATTTTAGACTCAAGTTCAATCAACGATTATATGGTTTTTTTTTCTGGTTGGATTCTCCAACCTCAGGATTACTTCATCCGACAATTTGATAAATTTTGCTGGCTTTTGTCTTGTCTTTCAATAGGCACCACCATTAAATTAAATTTACCTTACAAGGTCTAAGTGTCTCTGATTCCACTATCATACTATTTCGTGCTTCCAACTGAGAATTAGATTTTCAATAAGAAGCTCTTAACTAGGTTAAAATAAATTTATTTTATATCAGATTTTGTGCCCAAAAAGGTTAGGTATTCCAGAACATAAGAAGGAGTTTCGATGTGATGGTAGCCAGTGGCGGACTAAGCTTGTTGGACGCCCGGGGCGGCAATGCTGAAGTGAGGCCCCTTGTGTGCAGATTTTTTTAAAATTATAATTTTGACTTCACATCTGTAAGACCTTAGGTCTTTTGCACGGCACTAGTTAGAGGGAATAGAGAGATAGGAAAAAAGTTTTTTAGTTGGTACAGTGGATTGAAAATAAGGTGTAACTTATCTCACAAAAATCCCACCGGTTCCATCCAGTTGAAACTGGGGAAATATAGAAAATTGCTGCCCATGTTGGAGCTTCAACCCACAACTCTAGGTTAGCAATCAACCACTTCCACTGTATATCCACTTTACCATTGCCACCGCAATGTAGTCAGCTTTTACGACAAAAAAAAATCATCAATCATAGTAATTAAATTATAATACACGTACAGGCTCAGAAAGTAAGAATATACATCTGCATTTGGCCGAAGCCGGCTAATTCACTGTGCACAATTCACTGTGCACAATTCACTGTGCACAATTCACTGTGCACAATTCACTGTGGGGACACTTCACTGTGCACAATTCACTGTACTCAATTCACTGTGGTGGGCAATTAACTATTATGGACAATAAATTTACAGTGGTGGACAACTCTGGTGGGTTTATTCTGTGGCAAAAGTTGAATAAATTCCACCTCTATAGTGATAAGCAGACATTGAAATACATCAAATGGAAGATGATTTTCCTTATGTTGTGTTCGTTTTATTTTCTGAATATGACCTTATGAAACTAATAAAAATTTTAAGTTTTCGACATCTGACAATTTTCGACCTGGTTTCAATTTGTTTCAATAACTGAAAAAATTATTACAATCGGAACCAAAATCTTTTATATTTTTGTTATCTGTTTATTGATTTAATGAAAAAACTTTGTAAAGAATGTATTATTCTTAAACCGTTTTAAGATTTAGGCATTGGGGACAGTTATAATTCAATTAATATTGCATTTCAAAATTTCTGATATCTTTAATTTTCGATTTTTATAAAATAATTAAGTTTTTTTGAAAATGAAATGATAGAAACTTAAGATTTAAAATATTTTTTTTTAAAGAAAACTGATCGAACGCTTTTTTATGTTTGTTTTTTCCTATATATGTAGCTTAAGTTTTTCCAATAAAACGCTTAATCCAATATGAAATAATAAGAATTTTCCAAATATTTTTTTTTTCAAATTAGGTTAATAGTCCGTATTTTATTTTATATCTTTTCGTGCCTTCATTTTGCTGAACTTCTTAATTACATCGTTGAAATCGATTTCCGTTGAAACTTTTCTCTCAATTGACAAAATGGACAGATTGACTAAACGTTCTTGAATCTTAACTCATGGTAGATCGAAGGTAGGTAACTTTTTGTTGTTGTCTGTACGGGGCCGTTATAAATAAACAGGCTGTGTGAGTGGACTGTGTGAGCCAAATAAGCTGGATAGGCATGTAATATGTAGTATATTACTATATCGTTAGAAATTGTAACTGCAGTTAAAAACTTCGAAATATTATTTAAAATTGTACATGTATAAGTGTCACAGTTTCAACATGGTTGCACAAGCAGTTTGAGGTTTATAAAACTAAAAACAAGCAGAAGTAGTTTTTAATATTTTTGATTTTCAGGAAAACTGGAAGACTTAAAGTATCTGGGTTTTAGCACTTAATATAAAATTGAATAGAGCATTGAATATTTAAAAAAAAAAATAGTACTTAACAATATACCTACCTGAATTTTAGGGGAAAGATAGTTTTTGAATTCAAGAATGGGTACATTTTTCAGGTGACGTGAAAAAAGGCCCAACGAAAGAAGGCCAAATTTTAAATTTGGCGTTATTTTGCTTTTAACGTGTAAATAAGGCTGCATTGGCTGTGTTTCTATTTTCAAACCGAAATAAGGCCAAATTTACATTGGAAATAAGACCGAATTTAAAATTTGGATCTATTCCAGTTTATTAATGGACATAAGGCCAATGTGAAACAATAGAATTTCCACTCCATGGTCGGCGTGGAGGAAAAATAGACAAAAATAAAAGCTAAAAATTCGCGGCGAATTTTTAGCCTTTATGTTTCTTATCAAGTGTTTCGATAAATTTGTGTCTTTGTTTAGATAAGTTTCATTCATTTGTTTCTTGCAAAGATTGAAGAAAATATATTTGATTTCTTGTGTTGTTAATTGAATAAACTATTATTTTTTCCCCAACGAAATCTTCTTTTCTTCTATCAATTATCATTTTATCTCAAACCTTTGCCCTTATACGCCAACCATAGAGTCGAAATTCACATTTCCGTACTTCATAATATCTTTTCTACTTCAATTTCTTCATGATGATAAACTTTGAGGCCCTTAATTCGACAAAATGAGTAACGTCATCACCAGTTTAGGTGTTTTCACTAATAAACGAAATAAAGCCAAATTGGCCTTATATAGTTTTCTTAATCGAAATTAAGTCAAATCAAGATTTTGGAGTTATTTCCAGATTTGAACGAAATAAGTCAAAATTTTTTTTTATTTCACGTCACCAAGCTATTTACTATAAAAACAGAAAACAACAAATGGGTAACTAAATTCCGGATTGATTTTTTTTTTCTTTTTACTTAAGTTCCTTAAGAACTTAATAGCAGCATGAATTTGTTGATGCTGCCGTTGTTTTTCGAACCTTTGTATAGGTACAGTTTTGTTTTGGTTTGGGTCTGGGGGCCCCATAATATTTTGCTTCGTGCGTGATGTAGGAGTAGGTAGAAACATAAAACATTATGACACAAATTATTATGAGATGGTAAAAGTACATAGTTTTCTTATAAAAAACCTTCATCCGTTCTACCCATACCTATTTAGTGTTATTATTAACAAAATTCAAAAATATGAAAGAATTTAAAAGAGGTTGATTTGGAGGCCCCCGGACACCAGAGGCCCGAGGTGCCAGTGATGGTAGCGCTGATTTTATTGGGGCCAATTTGTCTCCAATCCGAATAGAATAACCAGAAAGGTGTCGCTATAACACTTGTGGTGCTTTTTAAAAAGTGTGGAGTTGCACACGGAAGTGGAAAACTAGAACGGAGGAATTCAAGATTTTGAATCTGACAAAAAAAAATAACATCAAATATTAAATTAACCCAGACATTAAAGAAAAAGTTCTGGAAGACCCTATTTATAAGGTGGCTCGATCAAGTGGAGAATGACCTCAACCAACTTGGTGTTCCTGGCTGGCGAGGATTGTTGGTTGAGGACGTGGTCCACAAACCATAATGAACTGTTTACGCTACCTTAAGTAAGTAAGACGCTTAAGAAAGGTCTGAGATAAACTCATGCAGTAACCAAATAACGCCGCCCGATTATAAAATATTATTGCATTAAAGCGACACATAGTTGGTTTGAAAAAAATTGCTAACTCCATTAAAACTGAGACACTGATATATAATTTTTAAAATTTGTTCTTACTTTTGTGAACATATTGACAGATAAATTAAGCCTAAATTCAGTTACTTCCAACAATAGAAACAGGCATCTCTTAAAAAAAAAGAACTGCATCTAAAAGTAATATTTTTCGAATGAAAAATCAAATATGATGTATCTTTTATAAATAGCATGTGAATAAAATCTAATATGATGTCCATCCCGAAGTAAAAACGTTGTTCATAGAATAAAAACTAGCTACCTCTTAATTTAAATCTAAAAGCAGTCAAATTTTTATTTTGGTAGTTGTCCTATCATACTTGGATAACGACTTTGAGATTTTCCTTACACTTTCCTCTTGTAAGTGCACCGTATACATATGTAAAGTTGAGCGTGTGAAAATATACCATTTTTAAGAAGATGCCCACGTTGTTGTTGTGAAAAAAAAACTACCCTTGCATTTCATAGATTGTACCTATAATACCCAGTAAAAAACCGGAAATCACAGGTTTAAGAAACAAAAGGGGGATCTTAAGCAGTAGGGGCGACAGATATTTTAAGTAAAAAATTCTATCTGGTTTTTGTATATTCCAGTTAGAATTCTAAATTAAATGAAAATTTCTGTACAATTATTCTTTTAAAATAAACCGGGTGGCATTATGTAAACCCTTTTTACCATTCAAATTCCTCATTAACATAATCCTATAAAATTTAATGAGTGGTCTGGCGTCTGGCCATAGTATATTGATGTTTGACGATATCTATGTAATGATTGATGTATGAAAATATTTCAAATTTTAAAACAGCATTTAGTTTGTTTAAAAAAATACACAACATGTAAGCTTGTTGACTCAGGGAAAAATTAATTTAAAATTACTGATGGTTTCGTTGCTACATTAAATTACTAACAAATGCTAAGGAATCAGTTCTTTTCACCCACCGATTTAGACAGAGATGCGCCCATATCGAAATATTTCTAGTAAGTGATGCTACTCCCAGGTTTTCACTTAAACATTTTGTGGAGTTGTACAGCTTCTGGTTGTTCAAAAGAAGTGAAGAAATTGAAATGAACACTTCAGCAATTGCTTCATACTTTGATCTGAGAAAATTGTAATACGAGTACTTTGAGCTATGTATTTATTTCACAATGAATGTAGTCAAACATACTTACTACATACATCTTCAAAAAGTCAAAAATATTGTTTATAACATTAAAACAGTGAGTTAGACTATATCTTAAAATACACACCCACTCCTGATGATGTAAGACCATAATTGTATTGGTAACAAAAACAAATCTGCAAGCAGATTTTTGTTATGTGGTTGTTTTTACGATTGATTTAAGATATCTCAGGATTACTTTAACCTCAAAATTTATAAATTTTGCAGACTTTTGTCTTGTCTTTTGATTAAAACTAAAAGATGGCATCTGCTTGATGTATTCAATAGGATATGTACTGCTTCATTTCGACTAGATTTGTCGCTTTTGTAATTATTTTCCTTAAATGTTCGAATAAACTTACTTTTTCGGAGATATTTGGGTAGTTTATAGGGACTAAAAATTACACTAATGAAATTTCAAATTACTCAGGTGTACCTTAAGGTAGTCATCTTGGTCATTATTGTTGATTATTTCCATTATTGATTTGCCAAACCTTCTTTCATATAACAAGTGCTACTTCTTTTCGACTATGTATATTCGTCACCATTGAAGCTATTTTCCTTAAAAGTTCGAATAAAGTTACTTGGGTAGTTATTTATGTAGCTTATACGGACTAAATATTATGCCTCTTATTCCACTTTTCTGAAAAATAGATATCAAATTGTTCCTTCATCACTAATGGTCAGTGGAATTGGCTGGAAACTATATATCAGAATCTTATTTTTTAAGTGAATGACCAAAGTCATAACATGTTTTAAGTTAAAATAAAATAATTTTTTATTTTTTTTTTCTTTTAGTTTTTAGTTGAAATTTCTGTTTCATTTTTGACGTTTTCATTTACCCCGATTTCAAAATAAAATGAGGTAGATGGGAAAATTGCGGGGGAAATGAAAACATCAAAGTATTGCACTTAATATTCATCATAACGTGACTAAGCTATTAGAGAATGAACTCTTCTCATTATTTTATAAGTTAAACATTTTAAGAAGTTCAAAATTGATTGTAATTAATTTTTTTTTTAATTTTAAATTTCAATGTCTTTGAAATTGCAAAAACTGTCCCCAATTACCCCAACTGACCCTATAAGTTGTGTGTAGGGTACTCCAGAATAATTATTTAAATGGACGAGAATTATTTCTTGATTTGGTAGTTCCGCTTTTATTTTGGGCTTAGCAAAACAGCTTGATTTTCACTTCTTACTTTAAATAAATTGGTATATTTTGTAGATTTAGATTTATTTGAAAGTTCCTTTTTGTTTTTGATAATATCAAGTTTATCTATAGTGCCACCATACAAAGACGAAAACAAAATCTTCTTTAAAGGGAATCTTAAGTTTACCACTTACCAAAAGTTTTTCTTGCCGTTTCGCTTGTAAAATGCTTTCTCGAAATCTCAAGGAATCCTTAAAATTAAGGTTTTTTCTCAAATCCTTGGTGTTTAGATGCTGATAAAAAGCATAACCGTGAATTGATCTTATTTTGTGAAACCGTGTATATCCAAAATAATATCCCTCGCCGGGTCAAAAATAGTCTGATATTATGATATTATGAAGATACAAAACCTACACACACTATATATACTTTAAAATTGCCTTATTGGCTTGTTTTGTCCGGCTTCGCCTTCTGTTTCATCAGAATTAATTATTCCATTGTTATTTCACACCATCGACATTTTATCCTCAATTTGCATCTTTTTAAATGAATACATTTGAGAAATGTTGATCCCAATTTTTCTATATCACACTGTTTTTGGAAATTGATTTTTTACTCACTTTCAATAGGCAAAGAAAAAAACATTCAAGGGTGATATTTGCTTTGAAATGTATTCAAAAAAAAAAAAAAAATGCTATTTTTGGTTTTGGAATCCTGCTCTTAACCTATGAAAAAATGTAGCTATGTCTATGTTATCATACCTTATTTGTATTAAACTTTTTATAATGCTTCCACGCGTTGTATTGCTTTTGACGATTTATCGTGTCTGTACCCATGTGCTTCTACCCCTTTTTCTAAGCTTTGGGTCGAAAATCCCCAAAGATCATCAGAAATCGAAGTTTCGTCAAAAAGAAAATTTGAGTATATTGTTCTCATATCTTTCGTTTGACGCAGAGATTTAAAAAGGAACACAATTTAAAATCAATCTCTCGGAAAGGATTCTATTACATCAAATACTTATTTGATTTTTTTTTTTGTTAGTTTAACAATAATTAGAGGTGTCAAAATATAATATTAAATATAATGTGCACAATATTGTACCTATGTCTAAAAAATGATTCAAAAATCACACAAACTAAATTATATAGTATTTTTAAAAATATGTATACATTTTCATAAACCATACTATCCCTAAATGAGGTGGATAAGAGTATAATTAATAACTATTTCATCTGTCAGTGAGTATTTCATTGAATTTATTATTTAATGTTTAATATAAAATATAACATAAATATACATATTAGAACCAAGACAATGTTTAAAAGTTATAAAGGGGAACTTCAAATTGTAATTTTAAAATCCAAACAAAACTATATTTACTGTAAACTTTTATCTTTTAAAAATTTTAAGCACTAATGATTGTAAACATTTAAAATTAAGTGTCTCTAGAATCAAACATAAAAATAATCCGATCCATCAAATTTTTCATACAATTGGGTATCCTCAGAAAATATAAATGATACTTGCTTCATTTTTGGAATCCAATTTTATTGGTTTAAAACAAATGGAAAACTTTAACTGACTTGTATTTAGCTGTAAGAGATGCACGAGCTTATATTAATGTCTTAATTAAAAGCAAAATATAATGAAATGAAATGTTAGTGATGTATTTGCATTTTTATTTTCACTCTTGATGATAATTTTCTGATGTTTAAAGTTTTTGAAGTAATTGTCAAAAATAAATTGTTTAGTTAAGTTCAAAATCATACATATATATCTGAAGCTGAACAGGAACTCACATTTTCACAATCTATTGTTGAAATCATATATGGAAATGCGTTCCCAAATCTACACTTTATAAATTTATCGATTTTTCAAAGGCATTTGACTGTGTTCAGCATCTATTGGAGAACCTTTAGAAGATTGGTTTCTACTTTTTCTTGCTTATTGGATTAGAAGATATCTAGTTGGAAGAAAGCCATATGTCAAAATTCATAACGTGTTATCTTAAACAAATTTATATTCCTCAGGGGTACCTGAAGGTAGTTATCCTGGACCGTTATTGTTCATTATTTTCATCAATGATTTACTAAGCCTTCTTCCATACTCTAGAAGTCTTTTATATATTCTGACGATATTAAAATTTTTAGTTGTAAAAAAACTTTATCAGATGCGTATAACGTCCCAAGCTGATCTTAATAAAATTGTTCAATGGTGTACACAAAATGGATTCTATTTAAACAATAAAAAGTGCATTGCTGTTACATATTAAAAATTACAAGAATGTTTTGAGTACAAATTAAATAACGATTCTTTAAATTCGATGCACGGCCAGAAAGATCTTGGAGTGATCTTTGATCCCAATATTAGTTTTTCACTTCATATCGATCATATAATTTTTAGGGCTAATATACTTAGAGTTGGGCTTTAGAATTCGAAATTTAAAGTGTTTTGATGATACTTATACACTTTAAATCCTTGACATGAGTATTTTTAGGGTTATGTGGAATCCTTATACTCAATCAAGTATATATCAATGGCATAGAAAAAGTTCAAAAAGATTTACGATTCAAGTATTCCTTGTTACTAGAGCGGGTGTGTTCTTATTGACATCAAACCACTAAATTCGTCAAGAAAATTAAATTCTGTTATCAGCGTTCAGTATAAATGATTTCCGATTAAGAAGAGGCAATTTTTTATATAATCCTTACCAAGTTATGCTAAGCACAATCCCATTACAAATTCTTGCATTGACTTAAATGGATTTGAAAATACTATTGATTTTAATGTGAAAAGAAATAAATATTGAAAATAATGTAAATTGTAATTTAATTGTATTTTATTTATTAAAATATATGTGTGTATAAGTTAAGCATTATAAAGTAAAAAGTACCAAAGCATTAAGTGTAGTCTTCATTTCATAAAGTTTTGTTATTTGATAGACGATTAAAAAGTAACACAAAAATAAAATTATTTTAAGAAAAATCTAAGAAAAAATATATAAGAGTTTTATATTTTAATAATCTCTTTTTCTATTTTTGTATCTACAATAAATGTTAAAAATTATTTTTTTTTTAATTGATTGTTGTATTTATTTCACTGGAAATTTCGGCTGAAGCCGAGGGGTAAAGTATGTAAGTAATAAACTTTATTTCTTGTATAAAAACCTGGTAATTTGAAAATAAAAGTATGAAAGATACCTAATGGAATACAGTAATAGGATGAACCATCCGTCCCATCCGAAGCTTATTTGAGGCCACACGCAGAGTGGCCTTGATTTGTTTTATTTAAGCGAAAACAATAGTTCTATTTCTTAAATAAATAGAAGTAAGTTAATATCGATTTTATTTTTGAAAAGTATTCACTAAAGATCAAACTTTCCAATTTTATAAAGATTTTCCTTTAAAATACCATTTTAAATTCTTTTAAAAAGCACGACTGAGTGGCACGAACCTGCTCTTATGCTAGATAATTGCTTGTATGCTTGTATGCAGCCAACAAAATTAAATATTTGTTTCGAAAATTAATTTATTTTTTTAATTTAAGAGTTTTTTCAGAAAAACTAAATATGCAATAAAATTTCAAAACTAAATTAATGTCTATCTCCAAAAAAACGACTGGGTCGGACGAACTTGCTCTAATGTTTGACAGTGGTCTTATGGTTTGAGATTTTGGAAACCAAAGCAGGGACAAAATGATATGAGATTTTATTGATCACTTAAAAATCACTAGTTAAAACGTTTTTTAGAAAAAAATTATGTAAGCCATCTAATTTCGTTTACTGTTCAGAATTTTAAGAACTTTTTTTTTCAAAATCGTTCGACCAGTTTTTTCAAAAACAGTTTTTTTGAAAAACTTTTCGAAAATATATTCCAAATTTTGTTTGAGTATATGTCAACTTCTGGCACTTTGTAGTTTTTATCAGAAAAATAAAATTAAAAAAAATAGATTAAACCGTTTTTGAAAAAAAAAAATTTAATTAAAAAAAAAAACTCAAAAAAACTTATTTTGAAAAATTTAAGAATTTATATTATTTCGTTTATAAAAGGGCTTCTACAATAAAAAATTCGTTAAGTGGCTTACGAGAAAATCAGGGGTGGAATCAGCTATAAGATGATTTGTGATAAGTGATAGTCACAATCAACAAATTTCTTCTGGCTAAGGTGATTGCCACATGTGATTGTGACTATCACTTATCACAAATCTTCTTAGCCGTTTCCACCCCAGATTTCAAAAAAACCGGTCCGGAAAGTTTTATCAAAATTGTAGGAGCCGTTTTTGAGAAAAATCGTATGGCAGATACCGTTTGTTTTAGAGCTAGAATGCTAATTCCAAAAACATCTTTGTAGGACGTCATATAAATACTGTGTACCAAGTTTCAAGCCGTTTATGCTGTAGGTAACTAAACTATACATACAGACAGACAGACAGAATTGTCGGACCCACTTTTTTAGGCTTCTCTATTATCGTAATGTTATGTTTGAATGTCCAAATTTTTACGAATGCATAACTTGCCTTATATGTATAATTCCTATAATCGCAGTAAAAATATTGAAAATCGTTCCACCACTTTTTTTTTTATAGTTGGTTACTTTAAAATTAATAATTTTGTTTATTTTTAAAACTTAATTCTATTTTTATAAAATGTTTTCTTTTCATTTGTAATTTTACAAACATTCTGCTCATTTGTTATTTAAATATTTAAAAGTACATAAGTTCTCATTGTAGAATTAAATTTTGTTAGTTCCTACATATGTACATACATATGTATGTACATGTTTCTCCAATTTTTTTGTTTATAACGTTTAATAAAGTTCCCCTGAAGATGACAGCAATCCGTGTCGAAACTTTGGGAAAATCGATGTAAACTTTGTTTTCATTGCCACTACAAGGACCAAAAAAAAGCCGAAGGTCAAATCACTCATAAAAAATATCATCGTAATGTCCATTTTTGATTGTTAGAATTTTTTTTTACGAATGCATAACTTGTAACAAATGATGTAGAAAGATGGACCCAAATAAAATAGCTGTTTTCAAAATAATATTATTTTTATTTTTAAATTTAATCGAAGTAAGTCCAAGGTACATACTCGCTTTAAGGTGTTTTGGAATTAAAAAAATAATGTCATATAGCTAGTACAAAAATTGTTTCTAGAGGGATGAATTCAAAAGTAGCCACATAAAATCCCTTTCCCTCAATGCTTACAAACCTGCCAACGGGAATAAAATAACGCGAAAGAGGCTTGTCATTGCTATAATTTTTGGAATACAATACTTAAAAAAAGTTTAAAAGTTTCTATTTTATAACGTTTATAATGAAAGCGATATCAAGTGGTTACTCATAGCCTAATCGTCATGCAAAAATACAATACGAAAGTTTAGGAAAGTTGGAATAATTACTGTACATCGTAATGAGAGGGACAAATTGAGCCGCTGGTAAAGCATTAAATAGTGCGGCCAGTCTTAGTATGAGTCTCTATATTTAATAGTAGGTAAGTCTAAATTAGGCTCGTGTGTAAATTGATGAGTATTACTAGAGACGCATGTATAACGAGGACATCGTTTAAGAAGAGGAATGAATAAGGCGGGAAATTGTTTATAAAAGAAGAAATTAATCAGTGTGGTGTGAGACAAAAAAAAACATTACGACGTTGAAGTGAAATTATATTCTGTTATCAGCGTTCAGTATTTATGATATTGTTCGCATTTTGCGACTAAGAAGTGAAGATAAAATTGTTTCTATAAAGGTTCTTCCACCAATCAATTTTAAGGCTTTTTTCTAACCAAGAGACGCAAGTGTCCTGGATCGATTTGTCCTTCTCATAACGATTTGCAGATATTTCTTCTTATCTTCTTTCATCTCCTATCTAACTTTTCTAAAGACACTAAGCTCATTGAGTGCGTGCTCATTATATAAAATAAGGACCACCTGCCAAGTAATGAGATTTATACTCAAGCATTGGGCGAATGTATACCTTGAAGATTGTAGCCAGATCAGATGAGGGGAAGTAATTCTTGTAGCGTCCGAGAAAACCAAAACATTTTTCGGTTTTTCTGGCGACTCCAATATGTGTTGGTTTCAAAGCAGGTGGAGAAGAAATGGTTATTACTGAATTTTAAGATTTCGAATGGATTTTTGTTTTCGCTGCCTTAATTGATTCTAGCCAGTAGTTGTCGGGAGCGAAATTATTTGGAAAAAAACTTTTTCCAACTTATCAAAATCCTGGTCGCATTCAAAGATAAGAATTCCCAATGACAAAAAATGTATTCTTTACTTAAAATGCTACACAATGCACATAAAGGCATTTTTCGTTTTCTTAAATATGAATGCCCAAGCAGTATATCCAAGGCTGACATATATTTGTTCTGACATAAAGCTGTTGTTGCACCTAAAAAATCACAAGCGCGTATTTTAATTCCTGAGCTATCAGTTTCCCCAAAAAGATTTGTAGTTAGCGCGTGAAAAGTTAAACTGAATTCTTCCTAAATAGTTTGCGAACAATAAATGATTAAATTTGGTTATTCACGAAAAGAAGACAACCACCTTCTTATTCTAGCTTTTGTGTTAGAATATAATAGGATTCCTATTTCGGAAAACTACGAATGAAATTTTTAAATTTTTTAAATTTTGGTTACTATGTGGTTTGCACATCTTTGAAAAGCAAAACAAAAAAATAATGTTTTAAGAAAACTAATGCATCGAACCACTTCCTTACTTACTTGACCACTTCCGCTTAGTATTAAAAAGAAAAATGGCAGTTTGAGCTCCGGCATTGAATCAATTTCTGGGTTGTAAAAGCATTCGACTTGTTTACTTTATGGCTTCTCAAAAGAGTTAACAATACAGTGCACTTGGATGATTGCAATACAATAATTGATGATGCCCTTTTACCCATGATCAAAAAGAAACATTGACTTAGCTAAATTTTCTAAGCAAACAAATTAAACATGCGAGTGGCTTAAGGCAGATAGGCCACTCTGGTACTCATGATTTTTTAAATTTTGTGTGGTTGGCCTAAGTATAAGAAGTCCCGTAGTGCCAGAGAGCTTGTGACAAACTATGATTATTGATTTTTTCTTCGGTGCATAAAAAAAATATAAAGATAATGGGCTGCCGACACGCGAACATGCTTCATAGATTTGTCCATGTGAAAAACACAAAAACTGCAAGATAATCCCGCAAACTTTCAAGGACTTTTTCAACGGTTATTGCAATGAAAAGATACACGGTGAACGGCAGCCGTCCCGTTGTTTGAACTCGAATGGTCAGTTTAAAAACCGTCCCCTTGGTGCATTTCCTCATCCTCATTAATTACCTTTTCGATGACCTTACATTCTCATTCAGTCTCATTTCATTGTACAGCGGAAGTTGATGATGTTGCGCAACATTATGAAGCTGACTCAGAAAACTTTCAATTGCATCTTGTAAGGTATTAATCCGGACTGGTCCAGCGAGCAGCCAGCAGCGAATACAAGAATTCAGTATCTTATTTTAACACATCTTCTCCTGTAAATTTACTGTCCGTATTTTACAATGGGGACACTGTAGGTAAGTTGTGAATAATCAAACCAAGAATATGAAATTCAAAGCACAGCTGTCGAAAGATAGATAAACCACTAACCCAATCTATTCAAAGTACCTAATCCGTAGTTGCTTTATAAATCAATTCCCCAAATATATTCAATTCTCATCGAAGACATTCCGATACAAAACAAAAACAACAACAAATGGCGATCTAATGCCTTTTTCTTTGGATATATTTGTTCTCTATCTGTTTACCAAACCAGCCCTTAACTTAAACTGTATTAAAACAAAAAATATTGTTCCAAATCGATCGAGTCGTTCTCGAGTTCTAAATTAAATCACCACAATAGGTTTGTAATAGAAAGAAGGAATTTTAAAAAAAAGTATAGTATGTGAGTTAAAGAAACTATGTACTTACCTATACTATTTTTTTAACTTACACAATATTAAAATAAATGATCAACTAGATCACACGTACTTGCTTTTATGACACACAGCTACAAAATGACTTTAATTTGTGAAATTCGTTTTGAATATCCGCTTCTTAAAAAAGTAAAAAAAAAAAATAAAGTGAATACTTAGGTGAAAAAACTAAAGAATTTTGTAAAGACAAATTTATACAATGTTTGAAAATCTTGTTTTATATTATAAAAAAAAATGTTGTACTACTCCTCAAAGTCCATATACCTCTGCAAATTATTTCATCAAAATCGGGTTTTCTTCTAAAAATAAAATCAGGTTTAAAGAAAAAAAAAAAACAAGATTTTGTTTGAAAGGTATGTGCCAAGTACCCTCCTTATTAAGTTCATATTAGTGTACGAATGAATTTTTGTACAGCTTGCCATTAAATACTTTTATAATCGAATGTAGAAATCTTAAGACTTGTTTCTAAGATATTAACAAAACTTTGAATGTACCTTACGGCATCTAAAAAGCAAATCCTAGAAATGCCAGCCGCCTAAAACATTTTATTGATTTTTATTTTGTAATGCTCTTTGCTGTGTGTGTCTGTGTTGTCATTTTTAGTGCAGTATTTCTTAAGATCGAAACAAGAAACTGAAAAGTCAATAAGGGCAACCAGTTCAAAGCAGTATTTTGGAAATTAGGCACATAGGTTAGATGAGGTTAAGATGGCTGTCAACCAGAAAGGTATAAGTTGATAGCCTTAGTCCGAAATAGGAACTTTGTGATACCACAAAATTAGGGTGTTGTCCCCCAAAAACTTACACATTTAGAAACAATTTGACCGCATAAAAGAATAATAATAAATTGATGTCCAATTCATCTAAATGGACAATTGTCTCTTGCTTTTCTTCTTCGGCAAAAGTAGTTCGCGAGTACGCTAAGTCTTGCGGCAAGGAGTGGCTTGTCTTCCTATGATATAGTGTCCTTAAATGACACCTATAATGGAGCTTATGTGCCGTGCATCGCCGTCGTGTCCGTTATCTGAGAACTATTTATGTTCTGTTTTTTTTTCAATAAAAGATGCATTTAAAAAAAGCGCCTCGACTAGATCGCTTGAACTTGTTCTTAAGTCTGTGAGTATAGTCTTTTAACTTGAGATTTTGGAAAAAAGTACTTACACTTACTTAATTAAAGTGGCGCAGACAGTCCACTTTGTGGACCACGGCCTCAACCAACAAACCCCATCAGTTAGGCCGGTCCCTATAGCCAGTGGCCTCCAGTTGCGCACACCAAATTGGTTGAAGTCGTTCTTCTCTCTTGATCGCTGCACCTTAGATGGGGTCTTCCAGAACTGCGTCGTCGCGTCGGCGGAAAAAGTACTTATTAAGAAAAATAGAAATACGGACTTGGATGACAGATGTGCCCCCAAAGAGTGAGTTAAAGTACTTTGATCCTGCGAAATGCACCACCCATACACTGTTTGTTTGTTTAGAAAACTGTTGACATAGTCAGAAGAATACTAAAAGCGGAGCGGTGAAGTTGTGTGAGTGGGTGTGCTTCCGGAGAGAGAGTTAAAGTCATCCCGTGGTCCGTAAAGCTAATCACCCATATAAAGTTGTTGTAAATTGTTTTTTTTTTTTTGTCAAGGATTAAGTTGTTGTTAAAAAAAAAATTATATTTTGGTTTCGAGATTTTATTTTATGTGAAATTTTTAATTTTGATATATCGGGGTAGACCCCTACAAAGCCCCCCTCAGAGAGTTAAATTAAAATAGAAGGTTCCAAGAAAATGAAGGTTTTCGTCTCCATTTCGTGTCATTTACATACATGGCCCCATAGTCTTAGAATGTCAATCAGAAAAATTCCTCTGCAGTGTACCCCAAAAATAGACACTGCCCAAAGTTTGGAGCGAATCGGTCCAGCCGCTCAGCCTTAAGGTGGCGATACAGAAATACACATATTTTTCATATCATGATTGATTAATTTCTCAATTTTCGTTTGTAAGTGCACAACTTTCCTTTTAGTACTTTATATTCGCAAGTAAAAATATAGGACCACAAGGTGTATTGCCAATAAAGTGGATCTTAGAGAACAAAGAATTTTGAGGAAAATCAATGCGATACAGATGAACGTGGATTGTTGAATTAAAGTGTTTCCAAAAAATGCGAACAAAAATGGGTTTCCTGAAATTCGGAATACTTATATTTTTCAGAGCAGAACATTATAAGTAAAAGTGCAGTGTCTTAAGACATCGTGTAAGACGGGGTTGACAAAATCGAAAGTTATCTCTGAAAAATTTAGGTTCTAAAACTGCAACTACAAATTTTACTTGCTAGATGATAAAGAAAACTGAAAATGCAATAGTTTTGATTTCCTAAAAAACTGTTTTGAGCAGTAATTTCGAATGAATAATAAAATTTTATGTTCTCAGATATTTCATCGCTTGCAATTCTTCCAATCAAAAATGTACTTGCGAAAATGCTTCCGATCATCTTTGATGCACTGTCCATTCGTGTAAAGTGCATAAATCCACACAAAAATTAAAATGCCTTAGCATTTATTTATACCTACTTGAAATTAGTTTCTTATTTTATTTATTAGAGCTTAGAACTATTAGATACAATATATTTTGAAAAAATTAAAAATCGTTTAATTTTTTTAAAAGCATTCGGCCGGCGAAACACAACATATCGATGCACTTTTCATAAACTAAATTCATACCAAGAAACGGGGTGCGGCTGTGTTGTGAAATGTGAACACAATCGATGTCTATGCAGCCCGGCGTTGACATATAGAAGCGATTACATCACGATGTAATGGCGCTGTCGTTGATTCGCTCGATACCTTCATTTTTTTACGTTCCTGGCTCCACTTCACTCTGTCATAATATGGTGTTATATGGGTATCACTGAAACTGATGGATTGTTCTTGAGAAGCCCTTTTCAACCGTATCAATGAATGAATTAAAAATAAGGTAGGGGAAAGTGCATTTGCGAGTCGCAACCTTAAAAGCTCATTGTGCACGCTGGCGCTGGATGAATCCTACAGCACTTTCTCCAACTTTGTCACTTTTAGAAACGTATATTAGTATTTGAGTGGTATTTGAAAAGAAAGTAACCTTCCTTCTCGATTTGGTAACTGCCTATTTGTTTTAGTCTGCTCCACAATTGCCTGCCAAGACAATCGGTGCTGCATGTTGCATGTTAAAGTAATATATCCAGTTAGGAATCGGGTTATGAATCTTAGGCTGTTTCTGCTTCAGCTTATGCAGGCTTTAAATTGCTCCTGGTTGTAGTTTCCCAATAACATTTTTGCCTGTCTTCGCTTGGAGAGTTTTATCCTTTAGTTTGGATCTTTTGGTCTTCTCCAAAATCAGCAAAGTTTTGCTTACCATAATAATTCATTTGCTTGAAGTCTGTCCCATTGATACCTAGACTTAGGTTCTAGGACAAAAAACTACGGGACCTGTTAACTACATTTTTGGTATAAATGTAGTAATTGAAGAGGGATTAATGTAACATTTTGTTATAGTTTAGTTTCTGAAGAGGGCATTCTGTCACTTTAAGTTGATATAAAAGCACAAGGGGTTCGAAAATTGATTCTCGCATAAATAATATGCCACCCACGCACAGCTCAGGTCGTTTTTGACCACCGTAAATTCGTGGTCAAAACGTTCGTGCTTTATTTTGTTGGAAATCTAGTTATGCTTAACTTAAGCTTTGATCTTTGAACTTTATACTTTTCTCATGATCAACCCAGGTTTCTTAGAAGACTTAGGAGTTATCAAACAAATCTGGATTTTTCAATTCGTAGATACCAGGTAAGGCCGCCACTTCAACAGTGTAGTGATATACGCGACCCAAATCCATTTTCTGAAGAATAGATATGTTCCGCATATATTTATTGTTTGACTGATATTGCAATTTCAATTTGGGATAAACACTTTTTCGTTAAGCCCTGAGGTCACCCTTGCATCGTCACAAATCTTTTTTTGAAATGGAAACTTTTGATTTTGAGAGTTCTGACAAATAATGCAAAACACAGATTTTATTCGGACAAATCTTGGGGTTTTCAAGGAATCCTGACCCTGGGTACATTTTAAAGAACAAAGCTAATGATTTATACATAAAAGTGTTTACATCTTCAGTATTTTCAGATATAATATGTTTCTTGGTCGACAGCCCAGATATTAGTTTGGCATCGGCTGAAAGTGTAATTTTGGTAACAATAAACTGTGAGAGTAATATGGACTGCCACTGAAAACCTACATCATTTATGGTTTTCCAAGAAAGCGATACAACGGCAGGCTTATAAACATGTTCAAAATGCTCACTAGTCAAGGCAACTTCCACAACATCCCATAGTTTAATATATATACACATGTCAGAAAAAAAGTGTGATAGAATTCCAAAACTTTCAGATTCTTCTGTTCGAAACAGATTTTTTAATATTCCAGGGGCAGCATTTCGCTTGTGTATGAATGGAAGTCGTTTTTAAAGGAAATAAGATATTTACCTTATAGTCCGGTCAAGTTAGCCCGAAACATAAATTCCCAAGAAACTGAAAATTTGTATGCACGTTAGGTATACCATTATTATGAAATTGTTTTAAGTCCCCATCGATCCCATGTGTGCAAAATAATTTATTCAAGGTCAAGGGTCACGGAAATGGGGTTTTTTTTTTTAATTTACTTAAAAACGGTTTGTTTAAGGGGGAAAAAATTGTTCCACAATCGTGTAACTGAGGTAATTTCTAACACAAATGGTGGTTTTTTCCGTAGAATTTACCATAAAAGAGTTACGCAGCAATTCAAAAAACAGTATACTGATCGAACTAATATTATGAACTATTTTGAGACCAAAAATTTAAATTAAATTACCCGTGTGCCGTGTACAACTACAGTAACTTTTTAACGATAAGTGTTTCGGACAAAACTCTTATAACCATTTGTGTTGAAAATCGCATCAGCTACACGTTTGTGGAATAAATTTTTTGCCTTAAACAAACCGTTTTGAGTAAACTTAAAAAACACCCATTTCCGTGACCTTTAACCTTGAATAAAGTTTGTCCACGCATGGGATCGATTGGGACTTTTAACAGTTTCATCAATAACGTTCATAAAAACTATCAGCTTCTTGGGAATTTATTCGAGGGTGAGTGTCTATTCTGGCCGGACTACTAGAACTAGTTGTTTAATTTTGGTAAAGATATAGGACCACAAGGTGTAATACCAATGAAGTGGATCTAAGAGAACAAAGAGTTTTGAGGAAAACCTAATGCGATGAAGATTTGCATTTATCCAAAAAATAAGAACAGATATGAGTTTCCCGAGATTCGGAATACCTTCTAATATCTCTCAGCAGAAAATTCTGATCAAAAGAGTTATTAGACATCGTTTAAGCGTGGGTGGACAAAACGAGGGTAATCTCTGAAATAAAGGATCTAAAACTGCAACTACAAATTTTACAAAGAAATTGTAACAGATACATAGATAGACTGCAAATGAGAAAGAAATAGTTTTGGTTTCCCAAAAAACTTTTGAATTGAATTGTAATAAAAAGCCGCTCTAATTGAATATGTGTGATTGTCTCAGAGCTAATCCTTAGAAATGTCCAGGTCATCAAATTGTATGTAGATCTGTTGTTATAAAATGTTTTTTTTCTAGTATGTTTTTTTTTTTTTTAATAATGCACTCGCACTCAAGGCGATATGAATAGCCTTATAATGATTAAACATGTGCGATCGAGGAGAGAAGGAATATAAAGTACAGTGGAATGAGATTTTAAGGTGATAATTATCTCACGAAAATCCCACGGGTGGCATCCACTTAAGATTGGGGAATAAACAAAAACTGCTTCCCAGGCTGGGTTTGAACTCACAACTATAAGTTTAGCAACCAAGCATTTTATCCACTGGTTTGGAAAGCATATATCATATATACATACTCTATTGAATTACTCTGCAAAAACAACAAAATGTTTTATATCTTGAATTTATATTTATTACCTGGAAGAAAAATTAAAATCATTCCAAGGGACAATAGTACTGAGAATGAGTATGTTCCACAATCACTTTCTATCATTTTGTAAAAGTATATTCATTTAATTTTTAATTCATAAAACAACACACCAGAACAGAAAGGACTGGGGGATTGTTGAACGAACCTGATATATGACTTCTGACGCTAACTTGGATGAGTCCTTTTAAGCAGAAGCTGTTTATACCGCTGTCTATGTTATGAATAGATTTGTCAATTTAACGCTATTATTGAAAACTTCCACAGAACCTGCTTAGACTGGTTACAAAGTCGACTTGAAAGGATAAAGGATCTTTGGGTCTTCTGTTATGGTTAATTTATCAAAACGGAAACGGCGAAAATGGGACTCCAAAGTCCAAATATGCAATCACTAGCTGTGTCGTTGTTTGACCTATAGCTAGGGTCGGCATTGGTTTTTTTGACAACCCGAAGAGTTGTCAAAACGATTTTGGTTCTCAAAAAACATTTTAGAGTCACAACCACAACACCAAAAGTTTCCATTTTACTTTATTTATCTCTCCAGATTTGATCTAGATTTACCAATTTTTTTTTTTTGTAATTGTGTGTTTGCCATTTACAACTGGTTTGTAAATATCATAAATGAAATGATAACCGACTTCTTTGTCCGAGTGATATGCAAAAACATCTTCCACAAATCTTTGACGGAATGCTGTTTTGGCTTCATGGAAAACGAAAAGTGCTCGAAATCAAATCGAGAAAGGTTATTTTGTTGCATGGATTAGATTTACTTTTATCAATATAAGTGCATCATTTGCATTTCCTTTAAATTAAATAAATGAAAATTTTTATAAGTCCCAAATGCTTAAAAACAAATTTTTCAACAGCTGTTTCGTTGAATGACCTCGTCCCAGCAAATTACCAAGATCGACCTCAAGGTGACTTCGGGGCGACCCCAGTTTTAAGAAAACAGAGAAATTCGAGTTGAAGTTCTTCAAAAAAAGATTTATGGTGACCCTTAGGGTGACTTCAGGGCTCACGACAAAAGATGCTACTACAAGTATATGACAAAATCAAAACATGGACACTTTTGGATTTGCAAAAGGGACGTTGAGCAGTATAAAAAAGGGATTGAGCAGTATAATCAAAATGAGTTTTCAAAACAAGATATGGTAATGATGGAAGTGGTATTTGTCACAAAGCAAATCTATTAGTGGCAAAAGCTTTTACACCGAAAAGTACTGAAGAATTGTCAGAGTAACCCGATAGATGTAATGATTGAACTTCAAAGTTGGGTAAATCATACTTAAATCGATGTATGGTCTTAACACACAAATTTGGATAAAGCGCATTCTACACAACCGAAAGCATTTCTTGTGCATTTTTTTTGTTGTATTTGATTGTTCATTTTTTTTCGAAGAAAAAACTAAAAGAATGCAAGTGAATGCATTTATTTTGATGAAAATATATACAAATTGAACAAATAAAGCAAAATGGAAGCTTTTGATTTTGTGCGTTGTAAACAATATACAATTAGCAGCACTAAGGCGTTTTTTGAGAACAGGAAAACCCCAGGTTTTTTGACAACTCTTAAAGTTGGCAGGAATACTTGGGGAGACCCTGGGTAAAGTTCAACAAAAAAGCTTATAAGTTGTTTTCAATTTCAGATTCGCTCTCAGATTTGATCTAGATTTCACGATTTTTCTGGTTGCATGGAAAACAAAAAGAGATTGAATTTGTTTTTGTATATTATGTGTGTGTCATGAACAGCTGAAATGATAGTTTTATTTATATGCAACAACATCTTTGACGGAAAGTATGTGTAAATCTGCCTCTAAATCGAGATTTGCAAAAAGCAATCTAGATTCAATCCGAGATCGAGTCTAGATTGTTTTGTTGGCTTGATGATCGAGAGTGGGTTTTTGGTTTTATGGAATTCAATATAACGTTACAATGTTAGAACACTTTTTTCGCAGTTCAAAATAAGTTAGTTTTCAATCATGTGGTGGTCCGTCGGCAGGTATCTCCGTGGATATGTGAGTCTGTTTGCACTCATGAGCTCCACTGCCTGGACAGATAAGGTTAATTTAATTGAGAACGGATCTAAGGATTTTGACAAAACTTTTAAAATGACCTCCTTGAAGCGTTTCTAATAGTTTCATTAAAATTTGGAAGATTTGTTTTCAAAATCGAGAATTGCGCTTTTCAATGAAATGTTTTTTGTCATTTGGTTTTTGTCTTTTGTCGTTGGAATTGCTAACATTTGATAATTGCTAATTAATAATAATTTGAATAATTAAATTATATGTACATATTAAGTTCTTTGTTCATTATTTGTTTATTTTTGATTTATTTATCATAGACGGGCACAATTTCACAACAAACGACAAAAAATAACAAATTATTTCTCATTTGACGTTTGACAGACAAGAATTCAGATCGATTCTCCCAACCCATCACAGATGCGATCTTTCGTGCTGAGAATTGATCTCGAATTGCACTTTTTCTTGCAATGAAACTTACAAAACTGAAAAAGATCAAATCTTTTGACAGGAAGAACAAATCTTTTCTTAAATAAAATTCGCTATAAGAAAGCTTTGATTTAATAAGTTTTTGGCCTGAAATGCGTTTAACATTATATCTGGGTACTAACAATTTTTAGAAAATAACGATAATTTCGCAAGAACTGGTTAGATTTTCTACAATCCTTGTACGTACATATGTAGTCCTTTTGAGTATTGTGTTAACAAATAATGGAAATATCAGCCAAATGGCCGCTACGCCTACGCTTGCACAACAATATCCTTTTCATGAAATTTTCCATCACCAAATCGCAAAGTTGCTGCTGTATGCCTTCAATAGCTTCACGAATTCCATCTCTGAGGTCTTGAATCGACGCTGGGCTGTTTGCGTAGACCTTATCACGTGGCCCCAAAGGAAGAAGTCGCAAAGTATTAAAACACAAGATCTCGGTGGCCAAGTGTGATCATCTCTTCGAGAGATAACACGGTCTGGAAACTTTTCCCGTAGAAGATCGATGGTTTCGTTGCTTATGTTGCAATATATGCCTCATCAGTCAAGGTGATTTTTCGATGAAATTCCGGATCATTTTCATGCATTTCAAGGACCCACCCAGCAAAGACACGTTGCTTTGTTGAATCGTATATCGTTCCATTTTGATCATACTTGTCAAATGTCAAAAAAATACAGCTTCAGAAGTGACAAATAACGAAATAGCGGGCTATTCAAAATAGCACCTCTTATTCTAAAACCCTTTACGTACCCGGCTTTTTGTATACAATTTGTTCACAAATACTTCAGATCCTTCGTCATTTCACAATAATGAGTCCCATTTTTAACAAAAGTTCACTTGAAGGAAAATTGTCAGCTCATAAGTCGACTTTCGACAGGTCTTACAATATAAGCTTTGTCCGTTGGGCCCTGAAGTCACCCTGGACCGTTTTTTGGAAAATTTTCTGTTTTTTTTTTAAACCTACCTTAAAGCGCGTTAAAGTAGATATTGGTATTTTGATAAGACGAGTTGAGGTAAAGATTCAGCTGTTAAAAAGGTTTTCGTTTTCAAGTTTTTCTTGCGAACTCACATCGTGTGTTGACATTTTTCTTTAAATTAACATGTTTCTTTGGACATTTTTTTTTACTATTTGCGCGCACTCATGAGTTGTTAATACCCTTAACATGAATTAACACAGGGCGATCGTTTAGAAAAGTTGAATAGAAGATGAAAGGAGATACCGATGCACATTGGTTTTGAAGGTCTATAAATCACAATAGGAGGGACAAATTGAGCCAGTTAAAGCATTCCACATTCTTGTAGTGTGGCCTAAAAAAGAATCTCTATACTTAGTAGTACGTGCGAAGTTAGGGTGAAGGGTAAATTTGTGGGCATTTCGAGTGATGCGAGTGTTGCGGGGAAATTGCTTAAGGGGAGGAATGCATCTGGCTATTTCACTGGCGCATTGTTTATAGAAATAGAGATAGAACAAGGTTAGACAAGACACATTAAGATGATGTTCGAATGAATTTTTTGAATCTTATCCAGAAGGCGCAAATGTTTAACAGGAGCACCTGCTCAGGTATGAGAATTATACTCGAGCTTGGGGCGCATGTATACCTTGTAAATTTAAGCCAGATCAGAAGGGGAAAAATATTTTTTACATCGAATAAGAAAACCAAAGAATTTTGGGAAATAACGCATTTTTGTAAGTAAATTAAAATAAAAACAAATAATGCAAAAACTAAACTTATGATCTTATGAAGCTATTGTAAGATCTTCCAAAAGTGTAGGTATACTTAGCTCAAAACCTTTAGCAAAAATTAAGATTTCTTCGTCGGATTCGCCTAAAAAACTTCACGAAAACCACAACTCACGCTAATGACAACATATTCTATAACCCAGGGTTCATTTCTACATAAGTTGCCCCTTTTTAGATCTGAGGCAAGTTGAGGTGCCGAATCAGCTATTCAAGCAATGTTCGTTGTCAAGTCAAGCATTTCTCGTGGACCCAAACGCTGCAGTCAATATAGGTACCTATATTTGATGTGTTTCGAGAGAAAAAAAAGAACACGTTTATTTTAATTAGAATAACTTTAAATCAAACAAATACATATGCATAACAAAATGAAAATTTTTGATGTTGGTGCGTCGGGAAAACACACAATTTCCATCCGTTGTGTTTTTTTTGTTGCGAACTGAAAAACTCTGGTTTTTTGACAACTACTCTTGGGGTTGTCATGTAAACCTGGGTCCGCCCCAACTTATGTTCAAAGAACAAAGAAAAGTCTGTTCTACCCTTTTTAAAATAAATAGGTATAGGTACCTATATTATGTTATTGAAAAATGTTTAAAAATCATACAAGTCTGCACATTATTTTTATGCATGTCATTGTATAATTCTTTACACATATAGGTACATAGTATACACCTAACCTTATGTTAAAAATTAAATAAATTGTTTGGTGCTACAGCTCCAAGTGGAGACGGGGTTCACGTTCAAGTGACTCCAACTCACTCTCAAACTCTCCTATGCACGTAGAAAGTGTAGTCTGTAAAAAAAGAAAAAAGATGGATACTTATACGGGGTAATTCATATAGAGGAGACAAAAATCTAAAGCGTGTAGGTCGGGTCGAGACAAGGCGAAAAATCCTAAGGGTGGTAGAACTCCATCCACAGGTCACTAAAAATTGAACCAAATTTATAAAAAAAAAAAACATTGAAAGGAACGCATGATTGTTTTAAATGTGGATACATGAGAGGTAGGTATAGGTACCTAGGTACCTAGGTACTTGAATAAAAAATAAATTTTGTAATTTATTTTAATTAGCTTTCAATAAAAAAAAAAAAACCGTCGGTTTTGTTAGATTCTAAAATATTTGAAAATAACGAAATACCTATACCTACCTACTTCTTCAAAAAATTATCAGTAGGCCCCCACTTACAAATATAGGTATATGTAAGTTTTTGTTCTATGTATCCACCCAATCTACATTTTTGTCGCATCTTATGTGAATCACCCTGTATATTAAATACTTAAAATCACAAGTAAACGCAAAATGCAAAAACAAAAAATAACATAAAAACAAAAAAACAAATGCGAAATGACCGCAGCCAAACAGTAAAAAAAAAACACTAAGGCAAAAAACCGGCAGAAATAAGGCGAAAAGCGTACCGCCCCCCTTTAAATTGAATACAAAAAAAAATATTCTTATATAATATACGACTTAGGTATTGCTCTAACAATTTAAAATATTGTTTCTCTTTCATTTGCACTTATATGTAAGTTACCATACCATAATACGGCATACACAGTTTCCGCTCAAAACATTTCAATATATCAGATCACTTTAGCTCATCAGAGGTTCGTGTGCTTCTCATCTCATGCCACTTAATCAATAGATAGATACCCATACCCCAAAGAAACTTAACACACATGGGTGGATGACGATGACGACGACGACACGAGATGCGAGATGTGAGACGCGAGACGCGATGTCAACGTCGACGTCGACGTCTAAGTCTGGTCACTTCCGGTGAGTTTTTTCAACCATAACACTAAAACTATAAAGCTTGACGAGATATAAAACAAAATATAGGGTTGATGGTGTGAAATTGGAGACCAAGTCCAGCACTCACTAATTATTATTATTTAACCTTTTGTTATTATTAAATGCCATCAATATTTTCTTTTCAATGCGCCTTAACATTTTCTATAACAAATCGTAGCAAGACGTACATTTCACAAACTTAATGAACTAATTAGAACAAAAAAAAATCCTTCAAAAGCGCAGCTCCAACCTTTTTTGATACGAAATTAATGGTTTTAGGTATATAAAGTGCGAGTGAAATTGTTTTCAAGATCTCACTCCCCACAAATAGGTAATAAAGGCAAACTTCCCTAAATTCAAAAATATACCGTTAACGCCGAATTATCTGGATCTGCTGCTGTTGGGGGTTCTTTTTTTTTTTTATTATTATTTTTGTGTGTGTTCTTTTTTGAATATACATGTTTCCACGTTTGAAAAAGGAAAAAGAAAGTGGCGTGCAATGCATGATGATTGGTCCGCTAAAAATAGACATAAATCCTTTGGAAATGCAAAAAACACAAGCAAGGAAAAAAGAAAAAAAACAAAAACAAAAAATTAGGGGAGAGCTTTATGTTAGCATGAACATGGGTATTGTGGTTCCAAAAAACGGATACACATATGTTTTTATGTTCAAATCACAGAAAAAAGTGGCGCGCAATGCATTATGTCTGGTCCACGGAAAATAGACATTAACCCTTTGAGGGAAAAAAATAGGGGAAAGCTTTATTTTTAGTATGAGAACGGTTGGTAGTATAGTATCGCGGTTCTAAACGAAAATCCCCACCAAATTACACCCCCACCCTTTATCAATCCCCCCACCCCCACCAACCCCATCGACAAAAAAAAAACTTATACATACAAATCTGCAAATAAAAAAGGACGCGTTGTCATTCCATAAGGATTCAAGTATCTCCCCTCATATAAAGAATTTTCCGAAATCCAGAGTATAACATACCTTTAGAAGGTACATAAGAGCCAACCAAGTAAATGCCACCCTTTCGTGAATTTTTTGTATTTATTTATGAAGTTCTTTTTTGTATCTGGTTAACCCTTCCCCATGGAATGATAAGTTGTGTCAACATGGGAAAATCGATAAAAATCCCTCGCAATTCTTTTAGTTTTGCCTGAAAAAGTGTGAAGAAAAAAATTTAGAAAGCCTACGCCGGATAGGGCAATGTCCGCCACCAAAAAAAAATGCAAAAATACAAAAAAAAAAAAAAATCAAATGCAAATGCAAATGCAAAGAAGAGAAGAGAAGTAGATAACGAAAGGAACAACACAATGTGGATTCTTAGGTTGAAAGTTTATTTAAGTTGCATTATGATTTTTTTAAATATACTTATACTTTGTTTGTTTTTGTTTTTGTTAGTTTTTTGTTTTTGTTTTTGTTTTTGAAATTTAATTTTAATATTTTTTGTTGATTTGAAATTTTAAATTGCAGACAGGTTTTCATTTTAATTAGTAATAAACTGAGATGCACCTGCCGCATTGGTTTTGGTTGCACAGGATCAGGATCAGGATGAAGATGTTGTTCTCTCAATTATGCTTTCTTTTCCTTTTTTTCGAAACCGTTAGTTTGTGTAGCATCGAAGCTATTACTTGCAGGATTTGGATTCTGCCTGAGGGTCTTTTGTAGGACATGTGCGTCCGCTGGTTCTATGCGTTTATAGTAGTGTTGTTTGGTTTCGACAATTTCAAACCCGAATTTCTTATAAAATGCAATAGCTCCGTCATTGTTAATTTGCACATGACTAAAAACAAAATAAACAAAAGGTAGAGTTAGCATCTAGTTTGTCTTTTTTGTAAGTAAAGTAAGAGCATAGTTGTTTTTTGATGATTGAAGACACTTACAGGAAAATACTATCGAAATTTCCATCGCTCTCCACATAGTTGAGAATGTGATTAAACATTACAGTTCCAATACCTAGTCTACGATAAGGATACAAACATCCCAGCGTCATAATGTAGAGCCTTCTTTGGTTCTCGGATGTGTCAATGCGGCAGCAAACTGCTCCAACAACGATGTCATTGTAGTAAGCCAATTTGGCTAGTTCGCCAGCTTCTAGGACATCTATATAGAATTTATCATTATAAGAAACTGGAAACACAACTGTGTTAAGCTTCTTAAGCTGCTTTATGTTGTGCGGGGTGACATCGCCAAGTTCAATGCTTGCTCTAAATAAGGGGACGATAAGAAAAATTAATTAATTAGTTTCCATGCCGGTTTTTGAGAAAATTTATTTTTAAATTAATTTATTCAATAACCTTGTCATCTTTGATGAAGTTTTAGCGATGTTGAAATATGTGGAAAGTTAGTTCGGTTCGGTTGATATTAATTTATTTATTTAGGATGGGAGGTTATAACTAAACTATCACACACATTTGCGGGGGAAATATCTGATTTGCTTTTTTCTTCCTTCGCTTTGACTATTTGACAACTCCTTGCAAATTGGATGACAGTTCAGAAAAAATATGGCGGCTGAGGTTTGTTCGATTAAAGAAATATATTTTCTAAACAAATGATTAATCAGAAGTTACATGGCACGATTTTCTGATTAAACTTTTGCAATTTTGGCATTTTGTTTTCCAGTTTGAAGTGCGCATGTAAATATATTCAGTTGGTTGTCAACATAGGGTGACAGCTGTGGAGAGTAAGTTTTTCGTTGAATTAAAAAAAAGAACCAATCTTATTTAATGTATGTGTATTTGTATGTGCACACGAATATTTTTTATTTTTTGCAGAAATCAAGATGCAGCACAATGTAAATCTAAATCAACCAAAGGAAGCACAGTCCGTATACATTATAATAAAATAATTGTATACAAATTAAAAACAACATGAGTGCGGATGGTGTAGTGAAACGAGTTGAAGTTCAAATAAAGCTCAACTGTTAGTTCAAATGTACTTTGTCGAAAATGTTAAGTAGTGTAGTGCGATTCGGCTGTAGTATCTTCATACTTCAGCCGAATCTTAACATTATGATTACTAAAAATACTCATAATTTTTCCGAAAAGTAAATTGTTCACAAAAACAGACTGTTTCTTCAAAGTTGCTTGTTAAGAACATTATAGACATGGGCATTTTCACGGTCCGTTGCAGCAAGAGGAGTCAGTATAGAATAAAAAGCGACAGTGTGACATTTTTCGCATTAAAGTAACAAAATAAAACTTTGCAGTACTTTTTAAGTATATTTTTACCGTAAGCTTATACAAAAAATACAACAGGTGCATTCAAATTTCTGTATTTTTTGACAGCTTACCAAAAGTCATTTTTACAGCTTCTTTTCTAGTTTGTTGTTAGTGAGAGAAAAAGAGAAGATAAATTTCGGGAGTGCTTTATTGTACAAAGAGGTGGCATGAATTCAAGATTCCTATAATTATTCATTTTATATGCTTTACTGGTGGGGCACAATATGGTGTAGCTGCAGCTGTAGCACAGCACTGTCAAGTTAAATGTATAAATGTAAGTAATTTGCATTGCATGGCTACAGTGTGAAGTTGCAGCTATAGCATAGATAGTAGTTGAAGTGCAAGTTGACTCAACTCCAACAGGCTGCAATGAAATAGAAAAAAACACGAATGAAATGGCACACACTATTTTTGTATGAGCTCAGTGCTACACCATTGTATTCGTGGATGCTGGCTCAGTGAGTTACTTTTTTGATATTTTATACTAAAGCTACTTTTTTAGCTGCAGCGATTTTCTCATTGTGTCTCGGGAGCATGCACGAATACAATGATATAGCAGTGAAGGTTTATTTGTTCACGTTGAAAAGTTTTGTGATTTTTTTCTTTTTAACCCGGATGCCACACATGCCAGCTACCTGTAAGACAGTTGCAATACACTCATATTTTCCACACACACAGACAAACTTCCTGCCAACTGGAACATAGATAGGTATCTGACAATTATTACATGTTGTAACTTGCTTGCCAGTAGCTGGCATGTGTTGCCGCAGGGTAAGAGTTAAAAATGCAGTTCAGCACGTTCGTGAAGTTGAACAGCCTTGGCAGAATGGTGTAGCTGTAGCTAAAGTTGAGTTTATACATCAATTACTTTTTGTACTACAATGAAAGCTTTTATTGAAGCCGTCCTCTTTACTATTTTTAATATACTACTATAAATAGGAAGCTTTTACTTTTGCAATCAGTGGGTACTAGGCACCGCCAGCGTTGTTCCAAGGCAGTAAGTCACAATAACGAACACGCCTAAAATCATTTTTGCTTGCAGAACTTTTATTCACAGTTTGAAAGCTTCCGCAACAGCTGAAAAGTGACGTTCGTCCGTCAATTAAAATAAACAACAAATAAATAAAATACTGTGGTTTATTGAACTTTATCGAAATTATGAAGAATAATTTTTTTAATAAGGAAGTTCTAGCATGTTAATGAACAACTCAATGAACAAATTTAGCATACTCATCGCCGGTATCCTTTTATCATGCGTTCAACAAGCATTACAAGTAGAGTACGACTGCAACGACTTACGTATGGGTCAATATCTTTGTCCTGATCCAAGTAAGAATCCAATTGATCCAAAAACACAACAATTCCGAGGATGCACCAAAGAAAACAAAGCCAAAGGTAAGTTTAAAATATTTTGTTTGCCCAAAGTCAATAAAATTGTATATTTTTCGTGTAGTTTGGTGCATTGCTGTGGATGGTATAAATTGCACTGAAACTAAGAATAACACATTCACCAGGGAACTACCTTGTAAATGGACGTAAGTAAAGTTTATTTTTTTGGTTAAATCTTCAATATTAGTTGGTAAATTTAAACAATAATCCCAAACAGAAATGGATATCGCTTCGACACAGCATTGCTGTTGTCAGTGTTTCTAGGCATGTTTGGAATTGACCGATTTTACTTGGGATATCCAGCGATAGGGCTGGCAAAACTTTGTACACTTGGTTTTATGTTCCTTGGACAACTCATCGATATTGTTTTAATTGCAATGCAAGTAGTAGGACCTGCTGATGGCTCCTCATATATCATACCATACTATGGAGCCGGTGTGACCATAATAAGAAGTGACAACACTACATATCGTCTCCCAAGGGATGATTGGTAGTAAGAACAACGCGACGGCGTTAATTTAAGGACTTTTGGGTTAAAAATGTAAATATTTTATTATTTTAAGTGAAATAGAAAGATTTAATTTAATATAAAAAATAATTTTAACTTATTTCGAGGTAAGACTGGAAGTCCACTAATATGGCACTTCTTCTACCTTTTTTTTTGCATTAAACTGGCTGTTGCCTTTAACATCGCATAGGTTTGGCATAAACCGTCAACACAATGAGTTCGATCATTCCACTTCCGTATATTTTTGTTGACCCTATCAGTCCGAAAGATGAAGGTCCCAGGTTTCTTCATTCTATTTGTTTTTGATAGTCCTCTTGTCTTTTTTTTTATTTATTGTTTAAAATCTAAACCGTATTCATTTTTCAAATTCAATCGTACATACGGGCCCATAATACTCAAGAAGGTTAAAATTGAATTTCCACTTTGTCCCATTTGTGCTAGAAGCTCAGCTGTTCGACAAGGATGTAACCCCAAAAAGGGTGTAAATAGCACAGGATGATCAGATTGGGTTAAAGTTGATAACATACTTGATCGTGATACACTACCACCTGCTGAGTTTTGGAATATTTTCCATGCATCTTCCAAATCAATTGGTTTTCCATCTGTAAGCATTATTTAAAGTCAAACAACAACGATTTGAATTTGTCCAATAGACCAACCTACCACTTCTAAAGCCCCTAAAATATAAAACTGGAACTTGATAGCTTATACTATAGACAACATGGTATTCAATTTCAAATAGTTCTTGAACTGTGTCCTTAACTACCGATGAATCATATTCTGGTTCTTGAATATCCAGATCTGGAAGGTCAATTGTGTCGTTTGGATCATTAATTGGTACATTGATCTTTTGTTTGTAAACTAAATATGTGTTTCCTTCGTTATTGTCCTGAAAATGATATCATGATTATATGTTAGCATATCTATACATCAATAGACTTGTATTTCTTGCCTTTTTCACTAAACTCCAGTTGTCTTGATACGCTTCTGAGAGTTTTATAAAACCCTGAACATTATTTAGAAAACCGTTCCAAGTCATAGATGACATTTTTTTAAATTTTTATTTCACTTTAAGACTCTGCAGGATTAAAAATAAAAAAAGAGTCGTCAGAAAAAATATGATTTAATTAACTGGCCTTTCAAAAAGATAACTAAACTTTTTCTAGCTAGGTAAATAGAGATAGGAGGATATCATCTAAAGGTCGAAAAGAATGCTGTTCCACCGTTCCCTAAAACTTTTTTTATGAACTTGAAAGCCTAACTTCAAGAGAAACGGATCTTGAAACGAAAGGTTTGGAAATTAAATCAAAAAATATTGTTTCATAACAGTTTTCGGAAGAGCCAAGGCCTAGTGGACAGCACTCTCGACCATTCTTGTTTTGTCTTTGCATTGATACTCTGAAGGAATACAAAGGACTTAAACTTTCCTCTGCTTGGAGGACTTGTTGATGAGGTAACATCGCAAAAATTTGAAAAAGGAAATAAACAAGCCAACCTAACTTGGATCTATTAAAAACCAAAATTATCTCTATTTGCTTTTCTAGAAGAAATTCCAAGAAATACTATCAACTTCTTCTGCTTTTCTTTTTCTTTAGCTCATTGAAACTTATTTCTTTAATACAAAACAACTCTGCTGGGAAGGCTGATTACTGGGCTATAGGGAGGTATCAACACCCGAGGAAGTACATTTGTTTTAGTTAGAAAGCAGAGAACAAAATGGCTCAACAAAAAGTTATATCATGGTTGCATGTTTTGCTTTCTTTGTAAAATAATGTCTTTTAGTCGCCTCTTACGACAAGCAGACTTACTGTGAGCATATTCTAACGCCCTGCCCACAGGGACACATCCAACGAGTGTTGTATCGTGTTGGCAAGGTGTGCCAATTATGTGAATTGTGACACAATTATGTTTAAGCTCAGTAAAACTCAGTCGGAATGTTTCCTCGGCAGTAACAACAAATGAACAGTGTGAACAACACTGAACAATGAACAATTGTTCCTCATCTGTGGTTCGGTCCTGCCTTTTTTTATTTGCGGTCTACTTCAATCATCCCAATCTCATGCCTAGCTGTCTTCTATTTTGTACTCTAAATCTGAGATCTCATAAAACTAATTTCGCCATCAAACACTAGGTTTCTCTTGGCAAACAGAAAATGAGTATTTGCTTTAAAGCAGTGCCCACCAACTGATGTAGGTTATATTGTTGAATGAGCCGCATTTGAAGGTCTAGCTGCAGACTTTAATGATGCATTGGAGTGCTTCAAATATGTATTTTATTTTATTTTTAACAAAAAGTGTCCAGCTGTGCCATTTAATGTTCCATAAATCGATTCTTTAGTAGTACCCCGTGGCGTAGTGGTTAGTGTGTCGGACTGCCACGCCGAAGGGTCTGGGTTCGATCCCTGACGGCTCCACCCAAAAAAGTTCTTTTCCGGGGTACTGCCTCTTGCGAGGAAGTGACAAATCCTCCAAGAGTAATTAATGTCATGGAAAGTGCTTCTCTGTTAGCCGTTCGGATTCGGCGGTAAATTGTAGGTCCCTTCCATTCCTGCAGAATATCAACGCACACACAGGAATGGTTGAGAGTGTAAGACACAGGCCCCGGCCCCGCTTGGAGTTGTTGTGCCAACAATTTATTTTTTTTTTTTTTTTAAATCGATTCTTTTCAAACTTGTACGTTGATGCAAGTGGATCACCACCATTAAATTTTTAGATATTTGCCACTTAGCCTCGTTTCATTCAGCCTTTGCTGCTTTAAAAAAAGAAGCAGAGTATAATGTGTAATAGACCTCCAAAGTGCATCACTCTAAAAACTGTCCAACAATCATTTTCTTCAAACAAACGAAACATTTTTCCAGAGTTAAAAGTCCCATCACTGAAAACGTAAGTTATTACTATAACCGGATAAAGTATATCACAATTTGTTAAGCAGATGTGGAACCAGTATTTATCTTTCCATGAAATAAGTCCATAACTCAGTGATTAAAAATTAAGCTTAGGGCTAGCAGCATAACTTCCCAGTTATCCCATTTTCTGTTCTTTATTGCTCTAATCAAAAGAAAACAAAAATTTCTTAACAAATTTCTTAACACAAATAGTTCAAGCATCTTTTCCATTTAACTCCGTCTTCGTGAAGCTATATACTAGCATAACAACAGCATTTAAACGTTTTTAACAGGCGAATCTCTAATCAAGGTGTGTGAGCACACATTTATACAGGAGGGAGGTTTGTGGTAATTGGTTTGATTTTTTTTTTTCGTTAGCCAGTGTGTTAGGTTATCTTTTGTTAAGATTACATTGAACATCTACATAAAGTTACATCTACCTTTGCAGTCTTTGCTGCATTAGAATTGCCCTTGATATGCAATAAAAAATTACCTAAATCTTGGCATTTTTTTAAATTTGTGCAAGCTACATAAAAGCTGACAGGAATAACTTAAGTACTCTCGTCCTGAACATTCTCAGTGCGACGAACTTGCAGTACTGTTACAATGGAATTTTTGTCATCAAACTTGCAAGTTACTGTGACCTCACTCAGCTGGAATGTGAATATCTGGGAGCCGTATTTGCTTCGAAGATAAACCGACCTGGGATCTGCTTCTAGGATGTCAACGATGCCCTGCCGACGTACTTGAAGCTCACAAAGCTGGGTTTCTGCTTTGTCATTGAATATGACATTCAAGCGCTGGCCTGCCATTACCCAATTGGGAACTTTCACAGCTGTAGGTGGCGGGTTCGGCGGATTGGGTAGAGCTGCAGCACCCTTTAATTCCAATTCGGATTCTTCGCCGTCCGGGTCTTGGCGTGAATTATAAAAATCCACCTTAGGCTCACCAGCAGATTGGCGACCTGTTGAAAAAAAGGCAATAAGAAAGTTAGGCTTTAAGCCATAGAGAACAAGACGAATACACCCACCTGTATCGACGACATTAGGAGCATCGTAATAAGGAATATATGGTTTTATATCGAGAACAGGAGTCCCATCAACCATGTCAGTTCCACTAAAGATGATATTTGAACCTTCGATTTTGTCAATTTCTACCAAAGACAGTCCAATAGGGCATGGCCTATGTGGTGATCTTGTCGAAAAAACACCCACTCGCTCACCACCAAGTCGAGGAGGAGCGACTTTTGCTTTTGGATGGGAATTATTCTTGTGGAAGTGATAAACAATCCAGAGATGGGAATATCCATCAAGACCATCAAGCGAGTGTTCGGGATTTGTGTACACTTCTGCATTTAGTTCAATGACTCCCTTAAGTCGGGAACCAACACTAGATTGCCGTGGTACAGCTCGTTTTTCTGGGAATGGTGTTTTTATCACTCCAATAGGGCGAAATCGTATTGTTGCCTGATCGCAGCCATTTGATTCCTTCAAGTTTTGCCGGTTTTATTTTTATTTAAACTTGATAGGTATTATTATTATTTTTTAATTAAATTTACCTGATTTATTGGTGGATCATTGCTATTTTTGGCATTTTCTTCATTTTGTCGACATCCTTCGCAGCGAAAATCATGCAGGACTTTCGATAAATCATCAATATCCTTGCGCTGAACGTGACTGAGATTTTTCACTTGTTGTCTTTTCCAAATAAATTGTTTTTAATGACTTAAATAGAGTTAATTTTTAAGCAAAAATCCTACCGTAATTTGTTTATTTCATTCCGAGCAATAGTTAATTGGTTTTGCAAAGATTCAGCATTATTTTCAATCATTTTACTTGTTTTTCAAAAGCAGTAAATCAATCCTTTCAATTTTTTTTTGACAGCACGGAAACGACAAATTTTTTTCTTCAGACCTGACAGCTGAAATAAGTTTTAGAAGCTGAGGACTAGAAGATTCCAGTGTTTCTTAAACATATTTTGACGACTGAAAAAGTAGTACTTTAAGGTAAGACCACACTAGATGATCTGCATTACACTACACTACACTTGAATTGCAAAACGAGGTAATCTATAATATAAAAATAAGTCGGGTTTTCCTTCCTGACGATATAACTCAAGAACGCACCAACCGATTTCCACGGTTTTGCATTCGTTGGAAAGGTCTCGGGCTCCGCTAGGTTTATAGCAAAGAAAATTCAGGAAAAATATCATCGATGGTAGTTGTAGCCCATTTATAAAATTTTTTCAACTGTAAAGCTATATTTATTCGTAGTATTTATTGGAATTTATTTCTCAAAAATTTATTTGATTTTTAATATTTCAAAATAAAAACAAAAAATAAAAAGGAAATAAATTATAAGGAATTTACATAGCTACATATTTAATCTTTGGTAAGTAAATCATATTTAAAAATATTGCATTGTGTATTTTGTTTGATAGGTTATTGCATTTTTTACTTATTTTGCAGACTCAAGTTCATCGGACAGAAATAAGAAATTTAATAATTGATTATTGATTAATACCATACATTATATGTACATGCATACGGTAAGTAAATTATCTTTAATAATAGTGGATTGTCTTTTTTACTCGCTCTGTAGGGCAAGTATTGCTTTCTTGCAAACAAAAATCGAGGTTCCAATACTGTCTGTGCCGTTGTGCGCCTGTGCTCTTTTCACGTAAAGCTACAGCATAAACAGCTTGACGGATAATTTTTTTTAAACTTGGTGTATAGCAGTTTAAAGAAAATCTTTTGCTAAGGTTTTTGCTTGCGATTTATGTAACTTAATTTTGATTATTTTAAGCAAATGGTCGTATCGAAAGTCAGCTTAAAAGGGCTTTTTTTTTTTTAAATGGCCATAACTTCACAACGGCTTGATTAAATTTATTAAAATGGCGAATATACATAAACTGCAAGTTATACATTCGTCGGAAAAAAAAATTTAACGATGATAGCGAAGACCAAAAAAAATGTACAAGTACATATGTACCTACAGACACCTACAAAAGCCCAAACGGGTGTGTTTAATTCTTTAAAACTAGGTACATATATCGAGTCAGAAGGGAAGTTGAATATTCTTGCAGCTCAAAAACTAAAGGTACCTGCAATTATTATAGTTAAGTTGAAGCTAATTTTATTCGAAAATAACTCAAACGATTTTGATAAGTTTAGCTCTTTAGGTATGCCCGCATGACCTATCAAATGGCTGGAAAAAAGTTACCAACAATTGCTAAGAATGGTAGTTTCCATAGGATGGTTTTTGCTTTTGGCTTTTTCTATATTACCTATAATAAATTACTACATACCTATATTTTAAATAAATATTTTTCTGGTAGCTCTTTCAAAAATGATAAGTTATTATAATGATAAATGCAGAATACCTATGAATTGGGCTATTTAATTTTGATTTCAAAATCGTAGAAGCCGTATTTGAGGTAAATAAGTTTTCCATAAAAAATCATATGGCAGGTACCGTTAGTTTTATAGCTAGAATGCTAATTCCAAAAACCCCTCTGTAGGACGTCATAATAATACTATGTGTACCAAGTTTGAAGCGAATCGGTCCAGCCGTTTAGGCTGTAGGTGCCGATACAAACAGACGAACAGACAGATAGACAGAATTTTCGGAACCACTTTTTTAGGCTTCTCTATCATCATAAGTTTTGATAGAGTTGATTAATTTTCGTGAAACAATCAGCGAAAGTTTTTTTTTTGGAATAACAAGCGTTCTATATGATCAAACATACGACATCAACACTTCGTGTCTGTTTGTCGTCCATGTCGCTATCCTGTCCATGTCCATATATTGTATACATATCCTGATGGGATACAAACACAACATGATATTACCCTGTTCATGTTTTTCGGTTCCAGCTCAGCTAGATGGTCACGTACCATAACGACACCAAAACTATAACAGGAGCAGAAGTGTAGTCGGGAAATGCAAATAGAATATCAATGCAATTCAATGTAGTCACATGGGTCGTTATGGTTCATTAGGGATATTGATCCGAATCCGAATATGATTGCTGCAAGATTTTATGTAGTCCTAACCTACCCGATACGGTATGGTTCATGTTCGTAAAAAAGTTAGTGTTGGATGTTGGTATGTGTGTGGCGTAACGGGGGGTAAACAAATTAGTTTCGGTTTCAGTTCGGCTAATCTATAATATAAAAATAAGTCGGGTTTTCCACCAACCGATTTCCACGGTTTTGCATTCGTTGGAAAGGTCTCGGGCTCCGCTAGGTTTATAGCAAAGAAAATTCAGGAAAAATATCATCGATGGTAGTTGTAGCCCATTTATAAAATTTTTTCAACTGTAAAGCTATATTTATTCGTAGTATTTATTGGAATTTATTTCTCAAAAATTTATTTGATTTTTAATATTTCAAAATAAAAACAAAAAATAAAAAGGAAATAAATTATAAGGAATTTACATAGCTACATATTTAATCTTTGGTAAGTAAATCATATTTAAAAATATTGCATTGTGTATTTTGTTTGATAGGTTATTGCATTTTTTACTTATTTTGCAGACTCAAGTTCATCGGACAGAAATAAGAAATTTAATAATTGATTATTGATTAATACCATACATTATATGTACATGCATACGGTAAGTAAATTATCTTTAATAATAGTGGATTGTCTTTTTTACTCGCTCTGTAGGGCAAGTATTGCTTTCTTGCAAACAAAAATCGAGGTTCCAATACTGTCTGTGCCGTTGTGCGCCTGTGCTCTTTTCACGTAAAGCTACAGCATAAACAGCTTGACGGATAATTTTTTTTAAACTTGGTGTATAGCAGTTTAAAGAAAATCTTTTGCTAAGGTTTTTGCTTGCGATTTATGTAACTTAATTTTGATTATTTTAAGCAAATGGTCGTATCGAAAGTCAGCTTAAAAGGGCTTTTTTTTTTTTAAATGGCCATAACTTCACAACGGCTTGATTAAATTTATTAAAATGGCGAATATACATAAACTGCAAGTTATACATTCGTCGGAAAAAAAAATTTAACGATGATAGCGAAGACCAAAAAAAATGTACAAGTACATATGTACCTACAGACACCTACAAAAGCCCAAACGGGTGTGTTTAATTCTTTAAAACTAGGTACATATATCGAGTCAGAAGGGAAGTTGAATATTCTTGCAGCTCAAAAACTAAAGGTACCTGCAATTATTATAGTTAAGTTGAAGCTAATTTTATTCGAAAATAACTCAAACGATTTTGATAAGTTTAGCTCTTTAGGTATGCCCGCATGACCTATCAAATGGCTGGAAAAAAGTTACCAACAATTGCTAAGAATGGTAGTTTCCATAGGATGGTTTTTGCTTTTGGCTTTTTCTATATTACCTATAATAAATTACTACATACCTATATTTTAAATAAATATTTTTCTGGTAGCTCTTTCAAAAATGATAAGTTATTATAATGATAAATGCAGAATACCTATGAATTGGGCTATTTAATTTTGATTTCAAAATCGTAGAAGCCGTATTTGAGGTAAATAAGTTTTCCATAAAAAATCATATGGCAGGTACCGTTAGTTTTATAGCTAGAATGCTAATTCCAAAAACCCCTCTGTAGGACGTCATAATAATACTATGTGTACCAAGTTTGAAGCGAATCGGTCCAGCCGTTTAGGCTGTAGGTGCCGATACAAACAGACGAACAGACAGATAGACAGAATTTTCGGAACCACTTTTTTAGGCTTCTCTATCATCATAATGTTATGTTTGATTGTCCAAAAAAATTTTGTTTGCCTAACTTGCTTTATAGTATCTATAATCGCAACTAAAAAGGGGAAAAATTAACATATCTTTTAAAACTGTCGATATGCTCCAAATGAGGAACATAAACACTTATTAAACAAAGATTTGGAACTTCTTTGCTTACTTATTATAACAAAGGGTATTATTTGTTATTGCTCGAAAAATTTGTTATCATAGTGCTTGCACCCACAGAGCAAGTACGTGCGACCCAGTAGTGCATTTTATTTTTTTTAAAGTTTATTGCATTTATTTTGAGCGTATGTTTAATTAAAACAAATATTATTTTTCAGAAGCAAGTTTACGAGAAACAAAATTAAATTCAACTAAGCTTCTATAATTCATAGCCTTTTAATCTTTGGTAAGTAAATATTGGATTGTGTATTTTGTTTGATAGTTGATTGATTGATTTTTCAGGTTCAAGTTCATCAGGCACAAAACTAAAATCTTTTCTTTCTTTCTTTGGTTCATAGTTTTCACGAAAGTGGTTTACAACGTAAGTAAAATTGTTTTCTTAATTTACATATATTTAAAAATCGTGGATTTTGCATTTATTTTGAATAGATTTTATAAATTTGCATACTTAATGTAATAAATTTAAGAATTTAGTTTCCTATATTAAAGAATGGAAGGAAAAATAAATAGTTCCAAAAAGATAGAAAAAATTATTAAGAAAATAATTGCGGAGAAGCAAAATTTAAAAAAAAAAATTAAATCAAACGATGGCGGCAGATTTTTATCACCGAAAGGTGCATTACTTGGAACAGAAAGTGATGCGGGTGCTCCTTCGTCATCTTCGTCAATTAAGAAAAGTGACATCGAATTGCCTGGTATACATATACATATACATATATAATATATATTTTTACTTGCTCTATAGGGACAGTATTGGTTTCGACGTCCGAAAAAGCGGTTTTCGCCAATAGGGTTCGGTCAATTTTTGTAGTTTTTTTATAATTCGCTCAAAAAACGCTCTTCAGAATAAAGAAAAAATGTATGTAATATACATAGAATATTTTGAAGAAAACTGCATATAAGTTTTTGGTAAATGATAATAACGCAAAGGACAATGCCAATTTGGGCCTACACACCAATAACGATGAGTCATATATCGTTAAAAAGGTATTTTTGCGTAGATCAAATGCTTATGTGGCGGCAAGTCTCAATTCGATGTGGGAAAAAAGTTTTGGCTCAGATTAGTAAAAATTCATAAAAAGCTTATATTTTTATATATTTCTATTTCATTTTATATACATTTTTTTTATCTTACTCTGTTCTGAATTTATGTCTATAACTTTTTTCCCACAGTAAATTGAGACTAGCTGCTTTATAAACATTTGATCTACGCAAAAATACCTTTTCAACGATATATATGGCTCATCGTTAATGGTCTGTAGGTCAGCTCCCATACACAAATTGCCTTTCTCCTTTGTTTTTAAAATTGTATTAATTTGGCCATAAGCGGACATTTATATCATTTATAGCACCCAAAAGATGACATCTAAATTTTAAATTTTAAAAGGTTTCTTAACTTTAGTTTTTATAAATTTTTTTAAAAATAAGTACTTCATATTGCTCGAAAACTTTGTTTTCATCGTACTGCACCCACAGAGCAAGTACGTGCGAGTCGTGCATTTTAATTTTTATAATGCTCAGTAAAATAACAACGTTGATTGGATTCTTTCAATTTTTAGACTGGGATGAAGATGATTTAGATTTAAGTTTGATATCAGATGAAATTGCGTCTGGAAAACAAGACGTAACAAGTTCAATTTCGATAGGTACGTACAATTTATTTTTGGTTTCAATGATTATTATTCTATGAATTGAACCAGATTCAAATGGCAGTGTAATTTCAGATGACGGTTTATCTAGAAGAATTTTAGGACAAAGGTTAGGTGCATCTGAGCTTAACAAAATTTCATCAAATCGATCATTGGCTCTCGAAAGGAGAGAAAGAAAAAAAAGGATCCAAAGAATAATTGGTACCGCTGGAAGCAAAGGCGATACAATCTTTAAATTTAAACGTAAATAACATTTATAACTTCTTAGAATTAACTTTGTAACTACAAACGATTTTTTTCAAATCTTAGGCATGTACAAAGCTCTTTATTTAGAAGAAATGGATTTCGAATTATTAGTAATAATGATAACGAACGGTGAAATAACAATTAATTTTAATACAAAAACAATGTGTATGAAGAATAAATCATTCCATAATTCTATTTAAATAAAATTATTATTATAGTACGCATACGCCACAGTGTATAATACTGTTTTATCGTTGTTTTTCGAAATTAAAAAAAATAATTCAAATACCTACACCAAGTCATGTGAATTAAGAATATTCGTATAGCTACTTATAATTTTTGAAAAAAAAAGAACTTTTTTGAAATCATTAAATTAAATTATCAAAAATAGTTTTAAGAAATGCTTTTAAAAATACCAAAAACAAAAACAAATAAAAATATTGGTATGCATCACAAATTGAACTACCTAAATCTATGTATTTAAAAGGTGTTTGATTTCGAAAGAATCGTTTAAGCAGTTTTTGAGATAGTCGAAAGCAAAAAACCGGTCCTATGGAAGGTACCGTTCTTAGTTATTGTTAGTAATATCTTTTATAGCTCATTGTACGCAAGCCACCGTTTAGAAAGGCTACACTGAAAAATTAACAAAGCCATCTTTTAGAAAACTGTAAAGAACTATGCCAAACGAAGTTTGAGTCAATTCAATCAAGCCGTTGAGTTGCGAACTTACTTAGAGTTTAATCAAAATCGTTTGAGCTGTTTTCGAGAAAATCCAAAATGAAAAAAATCGTAACTTGAAAGGTTTCAGTTTGAGCCGGTCTAAAACGAAATAAAAAAACCTCGACAACAATTTTTCTTCAATCTGCTATATATCAAGTTTGAAGAAAATCCATCAAACCGTCTAGGCTGTAGCTGGACGTGAAAAAGCGCACAGACGCACATACGCACATCCGCACAGACGCATATCCGCACAGACAGACCCACGGATGGTATATGGAAAAAAACACTTTTTTGGGCTTCTCTATCAGCGATTTTTTATCTGCACGAAACCAATACTTGCCCTATAGAGCAATTAAAAGCGCTAATACAATTGGTTAAAGTATAACGGAATCACTTTTTTAGGCTTCTCTATCATCGTAATGTTATGTTTGATTGTCCAAAAAAATTTTGTTTGCCTAACTTGCTTTATAGTACCTATAATCGCAAGTAAAAAGTGGAAAAATTAACATATCTTTTGAAACTGTCGATATGCTCCAAATGAGGAACATAAACACTTATTAAACAAAGATTTTGAACTTCTTTGCTTACTTATTATAACAAAGGGTATTATTTGTTATTGCTCCAGAGTCCAGACCCAGTAGTGCATTTTATTTTTTTAAAAGTTTATTGCATTTATTTTGAGCATATGTTTAATTAAAACAAATATTATTTTTCAGAAGCAAGTTTACGAGAAACAAAAATTAAATTCAACTAAGCTTCCTTTTCTTTTATAATTCATAGCCTTTTAATCTTTGGTAAGTAAATATTGGATTGTGTATTTTGTTTGATAGTTTATTGATTGATTTTTCAGGCACAAAACTAAAATCAACTAAGCTACCTTTTCTTTGGCTTAGAAAGTAAGATTGAATATTATTTTAATCTTTGGTTCATAGTTTTCACGAAAGTGGTTTACAACGTAAGTAAAATTGTTTTCTTAATTTAAATAGATTCAATGGTTTTAACACACGTGAGCATGCAACATAAAGTTGCACAGTCGAGATTGATTAATATTGCGTAGCATTATCTTTAAAAAAAAATTGTTTCATTTTAATTCAACGTTTCCTGGGGTAAGATTGTGCGAAATATCCGTTGCACTAAATCTCTCCTTATACCTTCGTCGGTCAATGGGATCAACTGGATACCAATGTGTAGGTCTAAGGCATCTTCTTAAGCGCGAGCCCAAACTACAGCTTATTTGTTAAATTTTAAAGATACAGTATCCCGGAATAAGTAGCCACGGCAAGATCGCAACCACTGCAACAAACCAAATCATAGCTCAAACGCTGAGCTTATATAAATATATCATTGCAAATGAAAGTGCAATAATCTAAAATAAAAAACACACTAATATTCAAATGGTAAACTTTAAAGTTTGTAAAAAAAAATCTTACCCAAGCTAAAAATATAAAAAATAACGCCACATATCTTATCACATTTAACATATAAATACTTTATTGAACGAAGAATTATTTCAATTATTGCTTGCAAGTTTTGTTCTGTATTTATAACTTACGTTTGAACAGAAGAAAATAGAAGCAAGGGCCATGATACCCACTGTTGCCATAGTCAATTCTTTTTTCAGCACCCGAACTATTTCAAATTCGTCGAAGAGAGATGTCATAACTGAAAAGAGTTGAACAATCTGAATTTCAGATTATCATTCAGATCACGCGTATTGTGCAAATTTGTATTCAACTTCAACAGCAGGCATTTGTCCTTAAGGTGGTAAGTTGAACTGTGTAAATTATGTGGATCGTGCATTTGAGGTTAAATTCACCAGTCTGTCCATAGTCCAAAATGCCGAGAGGACGACGACGTGCGAACATCGGCCGCCGCACAAGACATGCAAGCCAGCAACAAGTGTATTCACAGAACTTAAGCGAAGAACAACAAAATATAGTAAGAGAAAATGCCCGATTGAGACAACGCGTGAGCACACGAAGATCATTGGCATCATACAATCGCTTGGCATTCCAATATGATCCCACTGCGAACTACAGTGATGATGACAATTTAGAAATTGGACCAATGACGACTGTATGCCGATATTGCAATGCGTTAAAGTTCAAAAGAGAAACGGCTGGATTGTGCTGCGCAAGTGGAAAAGTCAAACTGGATCCATTACTTACACCACCACAGCCACTGAAATCATTGTTCGATGGAACTGATCCCGATTCCAACCATTTTCTTCAACGCATTCTTGAATACAATAACTGCTTTCGCATGACTTCCTTTGGAGCTAATATCATTCGAGAAGGCGGCTTCATGCCGACTTGCAAGGTAAAAGATACAACACACACAACCAATCACTCACACCAACACAATCAATCACATAACAACTATACATACACCACACCCTAGACCACCACACGATCAGAAGTCACCGTATTCTTCAAAAATAAATAAATTAATTCTATCTTAACTGTTTGCCATCACAGATACAAGGACAAATATATCATTTGCATAGTTCAATGGTGCCAGCACCAGATGAAGAGCATCAATTTCTGCAAATATATTTCATTTCGTCGATGGTGGATCAGCTGAATGTGCGGTGCAATATACAGGGAACACAACAGTTAAAGAGACGAATTATTGAACAGTTGCAAGCATTTTTTCACGCTAATAACGCTGTGGTTAATATGTTCAAAACAGCATTAGAACGAATGCCATCGGATACGCACAAATTTGTCATAAGAGCGGATCGTACCCCAACAGGTGAACATGTGCGAAGATTCAATGCACCCATCGTTGATGATGTTGCTGCAATTATTGTTGGCGATCCAACTACATCACGAGATATTGTCGTTCAGCGAAGAAGTAATATCATGCATCGTGTAAACGAGACACATCGTTTGTACGATGCTTTACAATATCCAATAATTTATTGGCATGGGCAAGACGGATACGACATCACGTTAAAGATGGTCGATCCAATTACAGGTACAATATTCACACACTAATTATTGCTGTTATTGGTTTCTATTAACAATCCATTTAATATTGCATTTTCAGGCGTATCAACGAACAAAAATCTAAGCGCAATGAATTACTATGCGTATCGTATGATGATTCGTACACATGAGGAGAATGTCATTCTGAAGTGCCGTCGGCTATTCCAGCAATTCGCTGTCGACATGTATGTCAAAGTCGAGACCGAACGTTTAGCGTTCATCCGATTCAATCAGGCAAAGCTACGATCTGAGGACTATATACACTTGCGTGATGCTATTCATTCAGATGGTAATGTTCAGAATATTGGACGCCTGACGATTCTCCCATCATCTTATATCGGAAGCCCACGCCACATGCACGAATACGCTCAAGACGCTATGACGTACGTGCGAAATTATGGAACTCCGGATTTATTTATTACGTTCACATGCAATCCAAAGTGGACGGAAATTGAACGTGAGTTGGACCCGGGCCAAAAACCGCTAGATCGCCATGACATAATCGCCAGAGTATTTCAGCAAAAACTCAATGTTATGATGGATGTGCTTACTACGTATCGAGTTTTTGGTGACACACGTTGTTATATGTACTCGGTGGAATGGCAGAAGCGTGGACTACCGCATGCTCATATCCTAATTTGGTTGTTGAACAAATTAAATTCAAATGAAGTGGATGACATCATATCAGCTGAAATTCCTGATCCAGTCACTGATCCCCATCTACACGACATTGTGACGACACAGATGGTGCATGGACCGTGCGGTGCATTTAATCCATTATCGTCTTGCATGGCTGATGGAAAGTGCACAAAACGATATCCGCGACCGTTAGTTGCTGAAACAGTCACAGGGAACGATGGATATCCAGTTTATCGTCGACGTTCAAAAGAAGATAATGGTCGAACTATCAAAGTTAAAGTTCAAAATCAAGAGATTGAGATCGGAAATGAGTTCATTGTACCATATTGCCCGCTGCTATCGCGAATTTTCGAAACACATGTGAACGTTGAGAGTTGCCATTCGGCCAAATCAGTCAAATATTTGTGCAAGTACGTCACAAAGGGCAGCGACATGGCTGTATTTGGTATTGCGTCGGAAAATGCGAATGACGAAATCAGCAACTTCCAAATGGGCAGATACGTCAGTACTAATGAAGCACTGTGGCGATTATTTTCATTTCATATTCATGAAAGATATCCCACAGTTGTACATTTAGCAGTGCATTTGGAAAATGGACAAAGAGTTTACTTCACTGAGACTAATGCGGCACAACGAGCTGAGAGACCACCATCGACAACATTGACTAGCTTCTTTGCAATGTGTGAAGCAGACCTATTCGCAGCGACGCTGATGTACGTTGAAATGCCAAAGTATTACACTTGGAATCAATCAACAAAGAAATTCCAACGTCGCAAACAAGGAACCCCAGTTCCCGATTGGCCACAGGTGTTTTCCACTGATGCACTAGGTCGCATGTATACTGTTCATCCTAGAAATGATGAATGTTTTTATTTGCGACTGCTGTTGGTAAATGTACGTGGACCAAAATCATTTGCGCATTTAAAAACTGTGAATGGCCACCAATGCCAAACATATCGAGAAGCATGTCAACTATTGGGTTTGCTGGAGAACGATTCTCATTGGGATTTAACACTTGCGGATTCAGTTATTTCATCAAATGCGTACCAAATACGAACGCTGTTTGCAATTATCATCACAACATGTTTCCCTTCACAACCAATTCAGTTATGGAACAAATACAAAGACGACATTTGTGAAGACATCTTGCATCGCTTGCGCATTCGAACGAATAATCCCCACATGCAAATAACCGATGAAATCTACAATGAAGGATTGATTCTGATTGAGGATCAATGCTTGACTATTGCAAACAAGCTACTGATTGAAGTAGGAATGATTGCGCCAAATCGATCGATGCACGATGCATTCAACCAAGAATTAAATCGAGAGCTGCAATACAATGTTGATACATTGCAGGAATTCGTTCGAAATAATGTGCCGTTGCTGAATGAACAGCAAAAACAAGTATACGAAACATTAATACAAGCGGTGGACAATAATACTGGTGGTCTATTCTTCCTGGACGCACCTGGAGGAACAGGGAAAACATTTGTCATTTCATTGATTTTAGCCACTATTCGATCAAGATGTGACATAGCTTTGGCGTTAGCATCATCTGGAATTGCGGCGACTCTTCTAGATGGCGGTCGTACTGCACATTCTGCGCTAAAGTTGCCACTCAATTTAAACACAATTGGTACTCCGACATGCAATATTTCCCGATCCAGTGCAATGGGAAAATTGTTGATGCAATGCAAGCTTATTGTTTGGGATGAATGCACAATGGCACATAAGAAATCACTTGAAGCACTTAACTTCACACTGAAGGATCTTCGGCGAAATAACAACATCTTTGGTGGCTTGATGATATTGTTGGCAGGCGATTTCAGGCAGACGTTGCCAGTAATTCCCCGTGGAACACCTGCAGATGAATTGAATGCTTGCCTAAAGGCATCACGTTTATGGAATAACGTGAAAACATTATCGCTAACCACTAATATGAGAGTTCAACTTCAAAATGATCAAAGTGCTGCACAATTTTCCAAACAATTGTTAGCTGTTGGAAATGGAAAAGTCCCAGTTGATGCGACATCTGGATTAATAACTCTTACCAACGACTTTTGCCGATTTGTAGACTCTCAATTAGCTCTTATTGAAAATGTTTTCCCAAACATTTGTGAGAATTATCAGAATTATACTTGGTTAAGTCAACGAGCAATTCTCGCCGCAAAGAATAATGATGTAAATGCACTGAATTTCACAATTCAATCAAAAATCGATGGCGATTTGGTGACATACAAATCCGTTGATTCCATAACAAATCCCGATGATGTAGTTAATTATCCAACGGAGTTTTTGAACTCTCTGGAGTTACCAGGATTTCCACCACATAACTTGCAACTCAAAGTTGGTTCGGTTATTATGATATTGCGTAATTTGAATCCACCGCGACTGTGCAACGGTACTCGACTTGCGGTTAAAAGACTTATGCCGAATTTGATTGAGGCAACCATTATTAACGGAAAGTACGCAGGTGAAAATGTATGTATTCCTCGAATACCAATGATTCCGACTGATCTTCCGTTTGACTTCAAACGATTGCAATTTCCGGTTCGCCTTGCGTTCGCAATGACAATTAACAAGTCGCAAGGCCAATCGCTTAGTGTTTGCGGGATAAATTTAGAAAATCATTGTTTTTCACATGGGCAGCTATACGTTGCGTGTTCACGAGTTGGGAAACCATCCGCTTTGTTTGTGTTAACGTCAGACCAAAAAACAAAAAATGTGGTTTACCAAAGAGCACTTCAATGAAACGGATAATTTGCGACTTTTTTACTTAAAGAAGTTCAACTAAATTACACTTCATTTTTGTAATCGAAATGAATTCATTACTGTTGTGAAATGAAATAAAAAACAAAAAATTCCTTTTCAAATATAAAACAAAAAAAATCATTTTTCTTCATATTTTAATCCCCAAACTAAATAATACAAAAAACGAAGCCATCTGGTGGCGAAACGGAGTTCGCCGGGTTTGCTAGTTATTTGTATAAAATCAATTTAATATTTATTTATTTTGCTGTAAGAAATTTAGAACAAAGTTAGGAGCTCACTGTATGGAACTGCACTGCAATTGAACTGAACGTGTTCTATGGATGAGTTGTACTGCGCTATGCTGCACTTCAGCGATACAAAATGCCGAAGCATATAATCCATCCAACTGTCTACATAATACTTTGGGATAATTTGTTTTACAAAAAAATTATAATGGTACACATCAATCTATCTATTGTTTACAAGCCATTTGTCATTGATATAATATATATCTATATGTAATAATCTGGAGGTGGCGTTTGGCTGTTGCACTCTGCCTCAAAAAGCTTATAAAAAATCCATTCTGAAGATAGCAGTGGCGTCTAGTAGCCAGTAGCCACTTATTTCTATCGTTATTACTACCTAGGCTTTTATGGCATAATTATGTTCTATACTTTATTTATCAACGTACCTTTTCTATTTTGTGTTTGTTGTACATATACGTACGAGGCGTTTTTCTTTTTTCATTCAGAAAAGAGCTCTGAACAGAGTTCGAGTATATCAAGGTCGCTCTGAACCAATTGTGTTCAGAGCGCTCTCAACTACTAATGAATCAAATTTCATATCCCACTAATTTCCATTTCTCATGCCATTTGAAAAACCTGACATTTTTTTTTTTACATATAAAAATCCTTCGGCGACCTTTTAAAATTGTTTTTATTTCCAGCCTCCGCGTAAAACTTCTTTTTATCAATTAAATTTGTTTGAAAGCGTATCAATTTAGACGTTTATGCATTGTATATATAAACTATAGTACTATTACTTTAGGTGCGCCATCTATCGACGAAAAACTAAGCTCTATAGAATACTATGGGAAGTAACTACAACAAATAAAATGGTGGAAATTGTTGTTGTTGCTTCCCATGGTATTCTAGAGCTAAGTTTTTCGTCGATAGATGGCGCACCTCAAGTGGGAATACTATAGTTTATATAATGCAATGCTTTATGTTTTTGTTCAGCTTTTAGCTCAGTCTTCCCTATCTCTCTCTCACTCTGAAGAAGAAAATAAAAACGAATTATATGCTTTGAAGTCTTTGAAGCAAAAAAGAAGCGCTTTTTTTTTTACAACTCAGGCTCTGCTGTGAACTAAAAAAGAAAAAAGCCTTTTGGCAGTGCGACATTTTGTTTGAAACACTTACTATCTACAAACACCGGTCTCATGTAGACGCTATGTTAAGAATTTGGCGCATTTATGACTAGTATAGCAAAAGCAAAAACCCAGTCGAAAACAAAAATGGAATGAAATTTGTTGTAAAGGCGCGTCCATATTATGCCGAATGATGCCGATCGGCAAATGCCGAATGATGCCGATCGGCCGTGCCGAACAAGTATCCATTTGATTCGGTTTGAGTTCGGTTCGGTTCGGGACGGTTTTCGGCACATCCATACTTATTCGGCTTGGCCGATCGGCACAGGCCGATCGGCATCATTCGGCATAATGTGGACGAGCCTTAACAGATTAAAGTATTATTATTTGTTTAACTTTCGTGATCAAAATTTTGAGTCTCATAGCATTTTGTGTATTTTGTTGACATTGATTCCTAACTTAATTTATGTCCAAATTGATTTATCGTTCCCTTACATTAACATTAGAAAACATATCAACCATCAAAAAGTGTGTTCAATACTCAACGCAATTCTATTTCACCACGGATTGTAATTTTAATTTTAAAAAACTTTCAACAATGAAACGATCATCAAATACCCAAAGTAGTTCAACAAAAAAGCAGAAAACTCTCGCCGATTTCCCAGATTCTAAAAAACCAAACAATGAAGCTTCGGCGGGTGTCACTGAATTTATTAAGAAAATAGAAAAAAACCGCCTCGAGGCCGGTGAGAATATCAAGGATTTCTCATTTAAAAAGAAACGCGTTCGCATTCTTTCCGAAGCTACAGAAGTACCTGAAGACGCTAAAGCTGTTCTCTATTGGATGGATCGAGATGCGCGTGTCCAAGACAACTGGGCATTCTTGTTTGCCCAGAAACTGGCACTTAAGAATGATATTCCTTTGATGGTGTGCTATTGTCTCGGACCCAAATATCTGACAATGAGGCTCTATAAGTTTATGCTGGAAGGCCTCAAGGAGGTTGAGAGTGAATGTCGCAATTTGGATATTAATTTTCATCTTTTGATGGGGCCAGCTCCGGAAGAAATTCCAAAACTTGTGAAGAAGCACAAAATCGGAGCAGTCGTGTGTGACTTCTCACCCCTCCGTTTGCCGGTCAAATGGGTAAACGAAGTCAAAGACAATCTACCTGCAGAAGTACCTTTAACTCAAGTCGATGCCCACAATGTAGTGCCGGCATGGATCACATCTGACAAACAAGAGTATGCTGCGCGAACGATCCGTAACAAGATCACTTCTAAGTTGGGCTTGTTCTTGACTGAGTTTCCACCGCTCATTAAGCATCCTCATGTGTCTAAAGCAAAAGCCGAAAAATCAGATTGGAAAGCTGCTTATGATTATGTGATAAATACACTGAATTGTGACACGTCTGTGGATGAGGTAGACTGGGCTACACCGGGCTATATTGGTGGTATGACACAGCTACTTGATTTTTGTACCCGACGCTTGAAGAACTACGATTCAAAACGCAACGATCCAACACTTAATGCCATTTCTAACATGTCGCCTTGGTATAACTTTGGTAAGTTTATTAAACAAATTGAGATCATGAGTTTAGGCCGGGCTCGAAGAACTGCATTGTTTTGAGCTTGAATTTCTTAATTTTATTAAAAAAAAAAAAAAAAGAATTCCTATATTTGTTTGTTCTTGTAATATTCAGGCCACATATCCGCCCAGAGAAGTGTCCTCGAAGTTAGCCGCCTCAAGTCTAAATACAAAGCATCAGTAGAAGCCTATTTGGAGGAAGCTATAGTCCGTTCAGAATTATCAGACAACTTTTGCTTATACAATGACAAATACGACAGTTTACAGGGAATTGCTTCGTGGTCTTTGAAGACGCTCGATGATCATCGTAAAGACAAACGTGAATGGTTGTATACACAGGAAGAATTGGAAACATCAAAGACACACGATGACTTGTGGAACTCGGCACAAATACAACTCGTCAAAGAGGGCAAGATGCATGGATTTCTAAGAATGTATTGGGCTAAAAAGATTCTAGAGTGGACAACATCCCCAGAAGAGGCGCTGAATTTTGCCCTATTGTTCAATGACAAGTACAGTTTAGATGGTTGTGATCCGAATGGATTTGTTGGTAAGTCCATTGACACAGACTTTGGGTTTAGTTGAAATATTAAGGGCATTTTGTTTTAGGTTGTATGTGGTCAATTGGAGGAATTCATGACCAAGGTTGGGGCGAGAGACCTGTTTTTGGTAAGATTCGTTTTATGAATTATCAAGGTTGCAAGCGCAAATTTGATGTTCCAGCATTTGTGGCCCGTTATGGAGGAAAAGTATATACTAAGAAAAAATGAGACCTGAATAAGCCTTAAAATAAATATATTTGATTTTTTAAAAAGGAAAAATTTGGTTTTTTGGAATGAAAATTAAGCTGCCTTATCTGGACATACTTTGATATTTGTTTTAAGCCACAATTCCTGGTTTGATGTGATGTGTAACCAACTAGGAATGTACTTTTCGCAGTTTTATCGAGGTATTTGATGAGAGTCTGCAAATTTTACATCTAATTTAGTGAATCGGATAGTAAGATTTCATTGAAATACTAGATTTGAGTCAAGCTCAAGATACAGAAAGACACGCTGGGTTATCGGCATACACAATGCTCCCAAAATTGTTAAACTAATCGACTTCTTAAAATGACAATTTGTAGGTTCTTCTGTAAAAAAATCGCTATTGCGATACAGCTTTAATTTAAACGTTCATTGGCCTTTGTGATGCATGGGGTGTTAATATGAATGACAAGTGGTTGACCAATCGATTCATTTCTTTACCCACCCGACAATGATCATTGTCACAGCATACGACTCCATATTTTAGGATTCAGCTTCCTTCTAAACCGTTGACATTCATGTTTTCTTTGGTCCTCCAAACCGCCGCGGCGTCCTCGTTGTGTTGTCAAAACAATGGCATTTTATCTGCTTGATGGTTTATGGCGGATTGAAGGATCTAAGGCAGACAACGGTTTACAAAACCTTGCACCTAGCCTAGATGTTAGCAGACCATTTCCATGTTTCATAGGCATACACCCAGCACAGGTTTGACTTTGGATTCATACAGTTTCAACCAAGTACGAAGTGCCCTCCTTAAAGAGTCCCACACTGGATACAAAAATCTGAATGCATTGTGAGCTTTATTTATTCTACAAATGGGTGCTCTGAGTTACATCCTTTTTGAGGAAATCGTAAGCAACACGCCCAGCGGTACAGTATTATTTAGATCCGTTCAAATACTATGCGCGCTTCAAGGCACCATTATCGTAGGCTTGGACAAACCGTCACGATGGACAGATATAACTTGGAAGAAGTCAAGGACTTTGTCTATTTGGGTACCACTGTAACCTCTCAAAACAATTTCATTGAAGGGATCAGTACACTTGCCAAACGCAGTTTCTTTGAGCTTAGAATGCATTTTATAAGACCCGTCATCTCAGTCCTGCAGAAGCGTGAACCCTAACACAACCGGATGATATTTGGTCCTGCTTGATTCCATGGCATGTGAAGAAGAAAAAGCAACATTGTCTAGGTGAAACAGCTGAAAATACAGCATCTTAAGCAACTTGGTGTTCGTACATAACTACTGGAGACAACTGGCTATGTTGGTTGAGGCAGTAGTTTACAATGTATTTGTAAGCGCAAACTCAAGTAAGTAAATTGGTTTTGGCTGGTGTACATTATTTTTGTGTTCATGCTTTTAATCCTAAAACCAGTCGCTTCTCCATTTTGTTAAAGGGTGTGACATGGCTCAACTTGTGAAATGGGTTCCATTGGATACCAGTTCTCTCATTTTCGCCCACTGTAGCCGTCATTATGATACAGTGCAATCGCGAGTTTAAACAAAATCAGTCTAGTCAAAGTTCAAACTCATCGGTAAGCCTTTCATTGTGCAAAACGAAACATTCTGCATTGTTTTTATACGACTCTTTTATAAAAACAACTAAAAAAGCTTTCCAAACATTACACTCTGAATACAAAAAATACATTGACTTACGTTATAAGATATATATTTCCTTTCTTTAAATACGTCTAATAATAGTGTATATACTTTTTTTAAAATCACTATATTCAAATAGTCTAATAATTTGGTTTTCGTACTGTTTTTTTTTTTTTTCTTGATAATATTATATTTTCATTGTATGTCCCCCTATATACGATACAGTTATTTTACATAATAAATTCAAACACTTTCCAGAAAAGAAATAAAAACTAATTTTTTAATGGAGTCGTTTTTTTTTTGTCCAACCTTCTTCTTTCTCATCGAACATGATCCATTGTTTTCTACTTCTTGAGGATCTTGAGAAGAACGTTTATTGAATTTTCTTATACATTATATTATATTTGGTAAAATTAATAAACTTTTTCTGTAATTTTTGTTGTAAAATATGTACAGTATTTTGTCTGCAGAGAATAAATGTTTTTTTTTTGTCTAAATTTATAATATTTGTTTAAGAATCTTAATTATTTTTTTTTCTTTTTTTTAAAGTTAATTTGCAATTAAAATTTGTAATGTAAGAAAAATATTGAAAAAATGTATGATAAAGGAATGCCGAAATGCTGCTAAATAGAGTAAGTACTTGTACGTTGTGGTTTACTATAGAATCACACTACTATAAAATTTTATTCTAGGTTTTTAATTACGAATTAAAATAATATAAAATAATCTTAGAAAGAAGAATATAAACAAATAAATAATTACAAAAAAAAAAAAATAAAGAAGAAACGACTATTAACAAGAGAAAATATTAATTTACAAAATAATTAACAAAAGTATCACAATAATCAAGAGTGATGAGAGGAAAATTATAGCAGCCCACTGTCGTTTATCTGAAAATAAAAAGAAACGAGAATAATAATGGAGTGCTCTATTTCAAATTTTGTTAAATTACACATTATACAAAAAGATGGGAAAAGAAACGGACGAAAACATTTGGAAGTCTTCTGAAACCGTTTCATTGGTACGCAGATGACACTTCTGATGATTCGTTTGTTCCCTTATTTGAGCTCAGAATCCACTGAAGAAGCACAAAAACATGTATAACATATAAAATTTCAGATACAAAATATCTATTGTTTGGTAGTGTCGACACATGTAATATACTGCTGAATCAAAATCTGATGATACAGGCGTCGAAGCCAGCACCAAAGTTGAGCGAGCGGTATTGAGTACGAGGAAAGAGTAAAAATCCATTTGTAACGAGAATCAGGATGCGCACAGCCGTTTCTAATTGGAAAACTTATGACACTGGTGCGTGCAAAGAGACATTGTGTCGAAAAATTGAGCGGAAGCAATTATTTATCTTGGTCCATTGGTTTTCAGAATGAAAAATTCCCCGAGTGAAACCAATGAAAAGTAAAGTATTGAAATCTGACACATACGCTGGTTCTTAAAAAATTAACCATTAAAAGACAGACCAATAGCACTTTCCATTGGTTTCATTCGGGGAACACCTGATTATGAAAACCAATGGAACAAGCAAAATCGCTTCTGTTCAATTTTAAAACCTTCGACGTCTTCATCATTAGATTTGGGTTCAACGATATGTCACATTTGTCGACATTACCAAAACTTTAGGCATTTCGCAATGCGAATAGATCTTTCCCCAATGAATATTCTATGGGTGACATTTGAGTTATATTTGTACTTGTGTTTCTTGAGTGGATTCTGACTTCAAATCCAGAAGCAAAATTCTCTTCTCAGAATCGTCAGAAGTGTCATTTGCTTACCAATGGAACGGGTTCAGAAGACTTCCGGATGCTTATGGACGCTTCTTTTCCTCCAATGAAAAGTGTTACAAAAATTAGACATCTTGACATCTAGAAGAAAAATTGAAGTGGTTAATTACTTCAAATTCAAACTAAAACTGGTTTTGGAAATACCCTTTTTTATAATGAGCCTGCACACAAGAGGTTATTGATACTCTTAACTAGTTAACACAGTACGAACCTTTAAGAAGTTTGGATAGGAGATACCGATGCACATTCGTTTTAAATGTCTGTATATCGCAAGGGGGTAATCGAGCTGGGTAAAACATTCCACATTCTTAAAGTACGGCTAAAAAGAGTCTCTATACTTTACAGTCCGTCCGAAATTGGACTCGAGTAAATTTATGCTGGATCATTATTACAAAATTAGCGATAAAATAAAGTGAGACAAGAGACATTACGGCGATGTTGAAGTGAAACAATTGTATCCCTGATGGTCTTTTTAACTACCTACCAATTTAAATGCTCTTTTGTATCCTATCTAGGATTTGCAAATGCGTAACAGGAGCACCTGTCTAAATATGAGAATTATAATTTTCATTCTCACTTAACAGAAGGTCGATTTTATTATTCCAAATTTTTAATTAAAGGATTTTCTTCTATTTGATGATAAGAAGAATTAGTAACTATGTCAAGGACGTTAAATACTTGGGATGCAAAATAAATAGTGACTTAGTTGCAGTGGGCGGTTTCAGACATTTACTCTGGACCACGAATTTTCCTCGGGATTATTATCAACTTGTACAAAATTTGTATTTAAACATTTTTCACATCTTTTGAGTTTTTCTAGAGCCAAACTTGTCATAAATTTTGTTTTTATTATTGTAACGTTCATTTAATAAAAAAAGTAAAATAGTCTGTTTACGCATTTTCTGGAGAAAATTGATCCAAAAGTAAAAAAAAAAAATATATATATATGGGCAGGACTGTTGAAATATAAATTCAATACTTTATACTACCTTACAAGATTGAACTTAGCTTCTTATTATACTAGTATGTTTTGTTATTTGTTTATAGCTCAATTAATGTTTCTATGAAAATAAATATTCATTCTATTGTTTCTACTCAACAAAGGTGGTCCTCTTTATATTTTTCTTAGCTTGAACGTTCTAGTTTTTCTACAGGTTATGGGCCCAGAATATTCTAGTTAAGAAAATTTTGTTCATCAAAGAATTTTAAACAAAATGGCCAGTGGAACTCCGTTGCCCTTAATTGAAAGACTCCGAGGACGTGAAAATTTTGATACATGGTGTTTTGCCGTGCAGAAATTCTTATTGACCAAGAACAGCATATTCGAGATATGCTTACAAGGTTTAAAATGCAAGATTGTAATCCAGTAGCTACTCCTATGGATCCAAATCAAAAATTCTCGAAGAGCTGCATTGATCAAACTGTATTGGAACGAGAACACATGGCAAGTATTCCTTATCGTGAGGCGATTGGAAGTCTTTTATTTGCAGCACAAGTCACCAGGCCCGACATTTCGTTTGCAGTGAACTGTCTTAGCCGGTTCAACAATAATTATAGCAAGATGCACTGGGAAGCTGTAAAAAGAATTTTCCGATACTTGAAAGGGACTTTAAATTATAAACTTACCTATACCAAAGACAGTTCTAGCGTTCATGGTTTTTGTGATTCCGACTGGGCTTCAGATACAGAAGAAAGGCGTTCAGTTACTGGGTATGTTTTTATTGGTCAAGGTGGATCAATTACTTGGAACACCAAGAAGCAACCAACAGTAGCTCTCTCTACTACTGAAGCGGAGTATATGGCTCTCAGCAACGCAGCTCAAGAAGCTTGCTGGATTCGACAACTTCAACAAGAATTAGATGTCGCAGCCAAGTCTGTTGTTATGATTTATTGTGACAACAAGAGCGCAATTTGCTTAACATCAGCAAACCTCTACCACGCCAGGACGAAACATATTGATGTTCGCCATCATTTTATCAGAAAACATATTGATGATGGTAATCTTAAAATTGAATACGTTTCAACTAAACAGATGGTAGCAGATGCTCTCACCAAACCAGTCGTCAAAGAGACTCTAAACAAATGCATTACATCAATGGGTCTCAAGAACAGCATTTGAATTTAGTGGGAGTGTTGAAATATAAATTCAATACTTTATACTACCTTACAAGATTGAACTTAGCTTCTTATTATACTAGTATGTTTTGTTATTTGTTTATAGCTCAATTAATGTTTCTATGAAAATAAATATTCATTCTATTGTTTCTACTCAACAAAGGTGGTCCTCTTTATATTTTTCTTAGCTTGAACGTTCTAGTTTTTCTACAAGGACAAATTGAACAGGCTAGAAACTGGATAGTTAAAGACTGAGACAACATATCAAATTTATTTAAACTCAATTACAAAGGTTGGTATTTCTTTTTAAAGCAAAGGCTTAAACAAAGTTTATATCATTAGTATGTACAGGGCGTTAACAGAGCAACTAGCGTTAACATGGATCAGGGTACACAAAAGTAAACCTCGGTGAGTGATGTCCAAATTGGAGAAAAAAACCCTTACTGTAAATCAATTCTTTTCTTGAACATGTCCAACACCCTACTTATAACTCTTTTGAATGCAGTTTTGCAGAACATTCATTTTATATATCTGCGGTTGGAATTTAATCACAAAATTTAAGAGGAAACTAAAATTTTCTAATTAAATAAAATACTCTTTTTCTATATTGTGAAATTAAACTTCAAATACCTACTAAATAAGATTCTCAAGGACGTCAGGCAGTTTAAATATCTGGGTAGATTTATAGCACAGGATGAAGGAACGGTATTGAAATTGTCTTTGGAATCCTTTCTCCTATGCTGTTATGAAAAATAGACATGTGACACCCACATCCCGAGCAGGTTGCAGGCCTTCGTTGTCTGGGGTGCATTCTATAAACCATAAAGAGAAGGAAAAGAAAGGTGGTACAGTGGTTTGAGATTTTAAGGTGATAATTATCTCACAAAAATCCCACGGGTGGAATCCACTTAAAATTGGGGAATAAATAAAAATTGCTGCCCTCGGCTGGGTTTGAACGCACAGCTCTCAGGTTGAGCAACCAAGCACTACATCCATTGTACCATTGCCAGTCGACAACTTGGAAAGCCTGAACAATATAAAACCCTACTGTTTCGAAAGAAGATCAGGCATCATGCCCACAGTTACGGCGAGATGCGAAGAGTCAGTTCGGATTAAATCTGCCCTTCATTATACTGCCAGCGCTTGTAGTATCATGAAGCGCTGCTTTACTTGCTTCTTAGTAAAAATGCATGTTTTTCTCATGTGTATTTATTAATTTTTCAAAATTCAAAAAATTCAAGTTCGTCATCTCAATCTTTTTAGTCCGTGTTATTGATTTTGAAAAAAATATTATGTCTTCAGTGAAGAAAGCAAATGTTTTGCCAAGTTGATATTGACGAAGGAAAGGAGATGGCACACTGGAATACTTCTTTCTATAAGCATTTTAGCCATTACCCATAAATACATAGCTAGTGTGTTATCAATATTACTTCAGGCCTGGAAATTTTACTCGGCAAATAAACATTTACGTTATTGAACTAAAAACTTTATCGTGTCGTGGCCAGCTTTGTTAATTAGTTCTGTTGCAAGGTCTGAAAAGGCACCACTTTTACTAGTCTTGGGCATTATCAAGAGGTGAAGTGGTTAAAAGTTACACCTATAAGGAAGAAAATCCCAATGCATAATTCATCTTCTTTGGCGAACTTATTTGGTTTTGAGAAATAAGTAATTCAGTGCTGATTTTGAAAATGATACTCCCAACACTTATTCATCAATCCAATCAAAAATTTAATAGACAGAAGTGTAAATGAAAATCCGTTTGCTGGGTAAGGGCTTGGAGAACCTTGTCAAAAGTGGCTTCATCAAGTAAGCAGAGTTGTAAATCCAATATATTTTGATGGCATTCCGCAAATGTCAATAATTCAATTGATTCTTTGGGAATATAATAGAACTTAATATCTCATTATTTTACTATAGAAATCGATTTCCATTCCATTTTGAAGTCTTAAATAATACAATCATCAAAAGCAGTCAAAAGACTTGAAATAAAAAGAATGCATCCTTTTTTACTGCTTGCAGTCTTTCAAAAGTCTTCAACATTCTTCGCAGTCTTTAAGTCTTTTTAATGCATTCAATATATCAATATAATAAATTGAAGTCAATTTCAAAGCAGTAAAAACTTTCAATATGTTGAATGCATTCAAAAGACTGCAAGATTAACTGGGAATTTGTTTAAGTCAAAGTACGGAGGGCAAATCAAAAGACTTCAAAAAGCCTTTCCATACAGTTGACTGCAATATTAAAATGACAGCATTCTTTCTCAGAAACCGCCCATCAAATTTCAGGAAACCTTTAGTATTGTTCCGAGAGTGTTTCTGTAAAGTTAATTCAAAAGGGAAGAACAAGGTCTGCGGAGACAGCTAGTTTCTAATAAATTTGCAACGTTAAAACAAAACTATCACCACCAAACGTGATTCAATTTTTTTTAAATTTAAAAACTATTATTAAACCAAACCAAACTTACCATTATTCATGTGGAGAACTTTGGCAACCTTCTTCATAGCAGAATCCAATTTGGATTCAGTTGTATCAAATTCATTTCCAAAATCATCGAGCATTCTAAGAAAAAAAAAAAACCATTTGAAAATTTAATTAAACATTTAATTTGCTGCAAATATTTTCTTACACTGCTTGCTCATCTAATTCAACACCAATTTGGCGTGAAACAGTCTTCAATGTTCCAATGGAATCGCTGATCATATCCAACTGTTCATCTTGTCCTTGCATCATCCGTTGCTGAATTGATACAGTTTCCCCCACAAACTTATGCCCCGGACTATCCAATGTAGCATAATGACCCGGACTATCGAGAGTATTCTCTAGTTTCGAGTATTTCGTTCCACTGTGTCGTGATGCCATTGTTCCAGCAATGGTACTTGCAATATTACCGCTAACACTATTACCTAATACTCCTCCGACCACAGATGTTGCTGTTGAATTGTTTGTTAATGAAATGTTCTTCTCGTTTTGCTGTTCGTCCAATAGTGGCTGACGTGCTGTTATATCTCGATCCCTATTCCTGTTAAGGCTCATCTTTTCTTTCATCGATTTGACTTCATCGCGAGTCGCATCTATGAAATGACGGCGGCTTGATAATTCTCTATTGTCGATACGAAATTTATTCGGATTCTTTTCAACGATACGTGTTGGCGAGAAAAATAAAAATATTATCTTTCGTTAAGGAAGAACAACTTTACCAATGTCATGAATTTTTTTAGTCAAGGATTTTGGCTCCTTGGGATACTCTATAACCTCAGAATGTAATAAAGTTTGGACTTAAAAGGTTTTCAGGCTCTTCTCTTCTCAAAAAACCAAGCATTCCACTGTGTGGGCAGAAGAGAGAATGGGGGTACTATTAGCTGGGTTTCTGTGTCTGTACCAATGTAGTAGGTATAGAGAATAAGATTGAATGACGAGCATTACAGGCATACACTGTCAGAGAAGAAATTTCAGCGACTATATGGGTGGAATACTTGGAAAACATGGCGACAGCTTAACACCGAAACAGGTTACTACCCACGCACTACCAGCCCTCCGAGTCTTGAATGACCGCGTAGTAGAGGAAGACCACATTTTCGCAAGTAGGGACATTTTTTCCGAAAACCCGAGCCGGGAGGGCTATTAATATTTAGTTCTAGTACCTAGTCTTTCAGGTAGGATATTTTTTTGCTTTATTTTAAGCTGAATTAATCTTTTTAATCCTTCAAAGAAATGAAATGTTTATGAAATGACCAAGCGCAAGCAGAAAAAGAAAGCAACTTTGTCGTTTTCCTCTACTTAAAGCTTATTGAAAGAGTGTAGAGAGGGGGTTGAACTATGACTCTCTTAAGGTTTTTGAACGCATAGCCAAGGCAGCAAGTATATTATCGCAACACTCTTTTTGCTTCGTTGCAGGATCCTTGGAGCGTTGAGGCAGCGGCACCCCTTCGCCTTTAGGGAACCTGCCGGGCTTAGTTTTGACGACATTTTGTAGCTGGCTTCTATCCAACCATTACTTCTTTGAAGCGGAGGTGGATCTGAGAAAGAAGTTGGAACTTAAGAGAGCATTGAAGTGCCTATCCTCCGCCTCCGCGTGGTAACCCGGGAACAATGTGAATGGCAGGGAAATTGTTGTAAATAAAACAGCAGTGAGTATTTGCAGCTGTATTTCCTTTCCTTGCCGTATTGATTCCTTATCGGTAACGTATGCAGGGTAAAACTTGCATGCGGCAAAGAGAGCAAGGTTTGGTGTGTGCAATTGGCCATTTGCTTCTACCTTGTCAAGTGGTTGAATCCGCATATCTTAAGGCTGTCAGGCCTTGAGTATTGATGGTGCTCATCTGAGATAGGCCCTCCTGGGTGATGAAGTTTCGGCTTCGTCACCTGGGATTTATCTATGAGGTAGGACTCTTGTGGGGTATCGTGGTGGTTGTGGTTAACCGAATGCGGACATAATGGGATCCAAGGATTTTATTCATGGATGCAAGACGTGTTAGATAGACCTCGCCCCTCACCCAGGAGTGTGGACATGCCTCTACATGTTCCATGTAATTGGTACTACCTTAGGGTAGATTTAAGGGCTCTGGTCTAAGCCCAATTTGACTCTGTATGCGAGTAGTCTCGCCGTGGATTGAGGAAACATTGAGACAATTTGGGCAGAAATCGGGTTTGGATTGACATCCATATCAAATAGCTGATAGGATTTAATGGCCAAGTTTAATCGGATAACTTTCACACAAAGCAACAAAAAAAAAACGAACAGCCGTGAAATAGAGATTATGGGTAAGTTTTTTTTAACAAAATTTCAAGAACTGAACATCAAGACGCAAAACATTTCAAATATTGAAGACAGGTTGATATAGAAAATAATAAGGGTAAAAGGGGAAGATAAAAAAAACCTCTCATTGATTTTTCCAGCCAAACTTAAATTCGCAATTGATAAACTAAGCAGAAAAATGCACCCTTCCTTTAGATGATAAGAAGAAAGATAGAAATATTATTTATGTTTTAAAAAGGATATTGATAGTGTCTTCCAAATCTTCTAGATCCCATTCAATGCTCCTCAATGAATTACGCAGCTCTGTGGTGGTCCATTCGACTTCAGCTCCACTAGATTCACCCAACTCACGCCAACGCAAATACAGACCACGAGTCTTATTCAAAGCCTTAAACACTTCGCTGTAAATTAAATAAAACAATAATTAAAAACATTGAGGAGTAAGAAAAGGCTTCAACAAAACTAAAGACGCACTCTTTAACAACAAAAAATGGATCCTCCAAAGACATGACACAGAAAAAACAATTCAAATGGCTGTCGGAAAATCATCAGCGTACGACCGATTTCCTTTCGTTTCGGGAAAAACCGATTTATCGGGTTTTTCTTTATTCGAGGAAAGAAAAGCTGATATTTTCTTTTGGGTATTTATTTTATAATCTTCCTTGTTATTCGAAAAAGGAGTATTTTTTTTATTTTAGAAAAATATTTATTCACTGTGACTGTCATAAAATACACCACACCGTGCGAGCAAAATAATTTTCCGATTTTTCTTCTCCTTCGTATGAGATGAAAAGGAAATTTATATTTTCAGGGAAACAGAATCACCCCCTCAGGTGAATCCCCTTCCCATATAGGCACACTATCTAAAGAGGATAAATAAAAATAGGAAGGTACTTTTTGCTTACCTCTTTGGTCATGTGCAAGAGTGGCAGAGATAGAAACAAGTGTTTACAACTTGATTTTCGTATACTCGCTATCCGCGGATCGAGGAGAAAAAATCCATAGATTGAAGAAGAAAACGCAGAAGGAAAATATAGGAAAAACGGAGAAATTTTCTTTTTTCTACGCGACTGCTCCACGGAAGGAAAGAGGCAAAGGCAAAGTTCGAATTTGTTTTCGTCCTTTTTGTAAAAATGTCAAATTTGACAATAAATATTTGACAGATAAACATGGCGCTGTTTATCGTAGAGGAGAATAGAGCAACAACATTCCCTTAAAGCTATGTACACAGTTAAACTAAATTTCTTGGGTGGATGCAAGCAGTATTGTAGATTTATCTTGGCAGCAAATTGCTAATCTCAGGTTAATACTATTTTCAGAAAAAAGTTTCAGAGACGTCAGTTTTCAATTTTTCCAATAACATCATGCATTTCAATTTAAATGACAATAATTATCACTGTGTAGTAAAATTCGTGCTCACCATAAAAAAAATAATGATGTAGTGTCAAATTGTTGATTGGACCTTTCCTGGAAGAATAAAATTTTTTGTTTTTTTGTAGTTATTGTTGTCAATCGACTTTAATACTACGTTTTCATTAAAGCCAAAATAAGGCTATTTGAAAATTTGCTAAAAAAGTGTTTCCGTCTAGGTTTGTGCATTTGGTTTCAGACCAAGCTATCTTTCCTTCTTTTTCTTTTTTTACAACCTTCAGTGTTTCTTCTTGTTTTGTTTGTTTACTATTGCCGTTACTCTGGATTTTAATTCAAAATAGTTATTTTTCTGCCGTTGCCTTAAATTTTGTTTTGTTTACTTTAACCGTTGCCTTGGATTGATCTGTTCAATTAAGTTTCGTTTGATTTTTTTTCACATAATTTGCTACTTCAATTTCGTCCAAATAAAAAATTTCCAAATTTAATTTTATATGGGAAATGGAATCAAATTTGGAAATTTGCTACAAAATCACATCTTTTGCGTAATAAAAACGTATAACAATGAAGGAAACATATACAAAAGTTCGTGTTTCTCCCCACGGAGACAATTAGATTGTTGACAGATTTTCTGTCTGCAACAAGGCGTTCTACATGGCAGTTTGTTACATAGAACAGAAGGTACGACAGTTTTCTTGGTTTGGTAAAGAAGAACCTTTGAATACACAAATACTAGGGGTATTCACGATCTGGTGTAACTTGTCTTGCATCATTGTAAAAGTGGAGAAGTGCTACGTTTTCTTGCAATACAACAACAAAATATACTGGCTGTCATTTTGTTACACTTTTGCACTTTATCTATACCTCAACGCCATTGCAACAGGAAAATACAACGGTGCAATATTTGTACTTTTGATTTTGACATTTGTGTCAACCTGATTTTGACATATTTGTGTGAGTTTTGCTACAGATTGGAAGAAGTGAGTTGCACGATCTACAAGAAATACAAAAATTTCGCACTTTTACAATACTTGTTTGCACCAGATCGTGAATAACCCTACTGTATTTTAAATACAAATTTTAAATTGCTCATTCAAAATCCAAGTGGTACACCTATCTCGGACGCCACACATGCCAGCTACTGGCAAGACAGTTGCAATTCACTCACATTATCCACTCACACAGGCAAACTTCCAGCCAACTGGAACACAGATAGGTATCTGACAATTAATACATGTAGCAACTGTCTTGCCAGTAGCTGGCATGTGTGGCGTCAGGATATGCATTATTTCATTCAAACAATGCAAATAAACTACGAAGGCATCAGAATAAAAACTGCATTCTCGAACGCAGTACATCCGCTTGTTTCAAAAATCAAATAATCAAACAGGTCTCCTTTGTGACAGCAAAACGAATCGACATGACTCTGTGAATTTGGCTGTCATATTGCGAATTGTTTAAAAAATCATCATCGCCTATAAATCGTGCTGCAAATTTAAGCCAATTCTTTGTCCTCAAAGTTATTAAAGTGAAAAAATAAACGCATTTAAACACAATAATTTATTTTTAACTTTGTAGTCAGTTCGAAACTTTCAAAAATCTCCATAATGTCTCGTGGAAGTTCAGCCGGCTTTGACAGGGTTATTACCATCTTTTCACCAGAAGGCCGCCTTTACCAAGTTGGTGAGTATCAATAATATCGAATTAAATTGTTGCACAAAACTAATCTATTTGTATTTAAGAATATGCCTTCAAGTCTATTAACCAAGAAGGCATCACTTCGGTGGCTATAAAGAGTGGGGACTGCGCGGTTATAGCAACCCAGAAGAAAGTCACAGAAAAGCTTATCGACCCCAGCACTGTGACGCACATCTTCAGGATTACCAAGCAAATTGGTGCTGCCATGACTGGAAGAATAGGTGAGATTGGTTTATAAAAAATGATACATTTGTTGAACTTACTGATTATACTTTGTTGTAGCCGATAGTCGGTCCCAGGTACAGAGAGCCCGATATGAGGCAGCTAACTGGCGTTACAAGTACGGCTACGATATGCCCGTTGATGCTCTGTGCCGCAGAATTGCTGACATCAATCAAGTGTACACCCAGAACGCTGAGATGAGACCACTTGGCTGCAGTGAGTTCTTTCTTAACATTATTTTTGTTAGTTGCATTCACAGATTCATGTCGATTCGTTCCATTCTTAGGCATGATGTTGATTGCTTATGATGATGAAAATGGTCCTTGTGTTTATAAGACTGACCCTGCTGGATACTACTGTGGCTTCCGAGCAGTTTCCGTTGGAGTGAAGCAAACTGAAGCCAACAGCTTTCTGGAAAAGAAATACAAGAAGGATTTGTCTGAAGAGAAAACAATCCAATTGGCAATCACTTGTTTGTCCACAGTTCTTGCTGTCGACTTTAAACCAAATGGCATTGAAGTTGGTATCGTTAGCAAAGAAAACCCAGATTTCAGGACTTTGGATGAGAAGGAAATTGAAGAACATTTAACAAAGATCGCTGAAAAGGATTAAAATTGGACAGGCTGGTCTAGTCTGGTTCTGTTTTATATTTAATTTTTGTTTTGTAATGCTATAAAAATTAATCTTTTCATTTTGGAGGAAGGCCTTTTAAACAATAAAACATTTTTTTCCCGGTGGAACACGAGAGGTTCAACTTTTGTTTTCCCATATAAGAAGTTTCCTTCAGCCTTTCAAAGAAGCTAGTGCTTTTGTATACATTAAGCTTTTTATATTTTGACGATGCTTTATTCAGACACATAATTTATTTCACCAAGACCAAGTATCTTACAGTCGTGTCAATTGTTGAACATTTCAACTAAATGCTCTTTCCCGTACATTGGAAACACCACGAGCAGAAAACTTATGTCCTTTTGAACCCTACAGGTGTTCAGACGACTTTACGTGTAGGGCAGGTACCCCTGGTATTCTGTTCAGAATGGAATAAATCTAGAATTTAATAAAACAGCAGAGAATCCGAAAAATGGTTTTCCCCGTACCGAGCCTTTTTGTGCCAATGAGCTTCAGCCCAAAATAGTTGGTGTATTCTCTTTGGACTTCATAGAAAGCAGGATTAAAAAAAACTGTTTCTTCGAAATGGCTCAGAAACGGCACCAACGATTTTGACCAAATTGCTATTATAAAACGACGAGGAAGTGGACAAAATTGCAATTGAAGTTTTCTGTTTGAAATTATTAGAGTCTACTTATTTGAAAAGGCTCAGGATAATAATGTAATAATAATAAGTTTATTTAAAACAAATAAAAGTACATGTTGAGTTCACAACGACTAGTTTTCTTCGAATAAAAAAAATTAATTTTTTTCTAAAAATATTAAAAAACGATTGCTTTAGTTTTTCAATAAAAATTCATACCAATGAAATCTTTGTTTAACTGTTTCATTCAAATGGCCGAAAAAGATAGCAGACGAGTTAACTCAAACTTAGTTTTTTCTGAAATGGACTTAAACAGAATTTAATTTTTGGTTTGGCACATCAATTTTTTTACTTTGCGATTAAGTAAGGTATTTTCTATGTTACCATAAGGCAAGTTATGCATTCGTCTAAATAAAAAGTTTTGAGATAACAATCAAACATGACATTACGATAATAGCGAAGACCGAAAAAGTCGGTCTACAAATTCTGTCCGTCTGTATGTATGGCGGTAGGCGCCATATACACGTTATGTTAAAGCTTATTTTTCTCGAAAATGGCTCTAACGATTTCGATTAAAATAAAAGGCACGACTGGGTCGCACGTACTTGCTCTGTGGGTGCAATAACACGATAATAACACATTTTTTGAGCAATAGCAAATACTCTTTTTTGTATAAAATAAGAAAAGAAGTTCAAATTCTTTTTTTAAGAAGTGTTTATGCCCGCATTTTGAGCTTATTGACATTTTTATAAGATACTTTAATTTTCACGTTAGTTCGTTAATTTAACCCTCCAACTGAATTTAGTTCTTTGTATACAGATGTCGGTTTTGTATTTTTAGCCAACAACTAAAAACGCAACTATCAATTAATTACTCCAAAAAATACCCACAAAGTAAATCAAAGTTTTTAAAGTCAAGCCTAGTACTCAGATCGCGCTAAACTAAATTTTATCTCCACAATATTTATCTCTACACACCTTTGCTAAAAAGGTGCGCTAAATTTTGAAGTTTATTATTATTATTAAAATATTCGGTAGAACTTGAAAAATTTCGACTAAAACTGGATAAACCGATATACTGAGGCTATTCTGTTAAAAAATCTTTAATATTTAAAATGTAGAAACCATCTTTAGGATGATATGAAAGACCTTAGAAAGTCTGAACCATTTCATTGATGTCGTGTCCACTTATGGCCACTTTAATAAAACCGTTAGAACTTAAACTTAAATTTCATTTTTCTTCATATAACCTTTTAAGAATTTTACAAATAAATTTTAATAAAAATTGTAAGAGCCTCTTTTGAGCAAATTGGAAAAACGATTCTTATTGACCAACACCGAGTGGCTCATTGTGTGGGAGATACCATTTAGAAAAGAGTATGCAATGCCATCTAATAGGAAGCTTTAAAAAACTATACCAAACAAAGTTCGAGTGAATTCGATACAACAATGGTTGCCAACTTAGGGCCATTTGAAAAAAAAAACCGTGAAGACCAGGATCTATGTTAGCAATTCCAATGACAAAAGACAAAAACCAAATGGCAAAAAGTCAAATTGCCATGGATACCCATAAAACAAGTTTCATTGAAAAGAGCAATTCTCGATTTTGAGAACAAATCTTCCAAATTTGAATGAAACTTGCTATAAACAAATTGACATTCAGTAAACGTCAGCTGAAAAATTGTTTTTCTCATTGTGGTGTTGTGAGAAGTAACACAGTTATTTGCAAAATAATAATTTATAATTTATAAAAAATTAAGAGTTTTCAACGCTACTGTGAATACTTTTTTCTGCTATGGGAACGAAGTGTATGGGTAGATATCAACAATTAGATGAATTGGAAGATATAGGTACAGAGATACTTCTTTAACCGAATCTTTAAATCGCCTCTTAATACCCCCAGTTACGCTATTCACGTGGAATCAGGTCTTCCACAAATATTCCTTCGAAATTTGAAAGCTAACGCTGATTATATTGTCAAGGTAATGAAACAATCTGACCAAAACTAAAACTTGCAAAAACGAATAGCTTTTAGGTGTGGATACACTCCTATTAAAAATTGGTATGACTTTGCCGTTACACATAATCTTTCATTGTAATTTTCATTGGACGATGTAGAAGTGTTGAAAAATACGGTCTACGATTGCATCGCTGTAATCGACAAAAGTATGTATCAGCAGTGCCTGAGACGAGGGAGGCAATCGACATCTCGGAGTGTATATAGACAACTTAATCTGAGTCTTGGCCAAAGCAATTATTTTAGTAGCAAGCTCTCCGTTTCTGACATGAGTTTAATTTTCAAGATTCGAACAGAAATGATTAACACACACATAGAACGACAGCTTATAGTCCATGCTTTGTAAACTTTATTATTTTAAGCATTATGTTAACCTTTATCATTAAATACAAATAAATAATACAGTACAATACAATTTATGAAAAAACTAGCTGACCCGGCGAACTTCGTTCCGCCAAAATTCATTAATGTATATTGAAAATAATAATTCTTTCATGTATGCATTTAGTAAAAAGCTGATATTTGAAATTGAAATTAGAAACAGAAACTTCATTTTTATTTAGCTATGTGTATAGATACTGTGTGATTTTAAGTTGATTCGGCCCATAAATAAGAATTCCAAAAAAAGTATTATTATAGTGCCCTCTAGGGGTATTAATTAAATTTAGAACATCAGCTATCTGCCTGTGAAAGTCCTGTCAAAATCAGTGCATATATTTTGAAATTTAAATTTTTGAAAATTGTGATCGCAGCGCCACCTATAGGGGTAATTAAAATAGCCTAAGTTACTAAATACAACATCAGCTACCAAATCCAGATTGCTTTTTTGGTTTCATGCAAAACGAAAAGTGATCGAAATCAAATCGAGAATGGTGTTTCGGCTGCTGGAATGTGGAATTCAATAAACGTTCCTTATGGATCTGTCAAAATAATCCTTCAATTTGGCTAAACATTGTGGCTTCAAATTTAGTTGTTTGCAATTTCGCTTTTTTTGTTTGGTATTATCAGGCGAAAATGTTTAAGAAAATAAAAAAAACTCAAATTTCTTTGACATAACAAATTACTTTTATACCGAAAATTATGTCAGACAACTTTTTTGGAAGGAGGTATACTCACAATAAACCGCCATGTTTAGTTATTATTTTTGTTAATGCGCCTTACGACAGGTGGGCCAAACATCCACTTTTGTTTGTCCAGTCCTAAAACAAAGATCTTTGTAGGATATGGTTTGTGTCCATATTTTTACCGTTTACAGAAGCTACTTGCCACTCATCGTTGTCAGAGAACTTCCAAGGTTTACAAGCACATATGTACTGTACATAGTTCCACATTAGATTCAAATAGTTTCAACTTGGCACGAATCAATATTTTTCTACAGATACCAAATTTTTAAAAGGATTTCGAATGCACTACGATTGTATTATTTTTGTCTTTTTGGAGTTAATACTTAAAACAATTGATGCATATTGATCGTCGACTTGATATTTGACATCATTCTCCCGAGAATGGTAGTTGACATTTTTAGCTTTATAGATACAGACAAAGTAGCTAGTCTGATGATGAAAAAATTAAAATTCGTAGGTACTTTATTTCGGTTTGTGGCCTCGTGGATATCGAACAAATATAGTATTTTAACATACATTTATAAAGGTCAAACATTGTGAAAAAAATTATGTTTGGATTACCAGGTTTTGGTTTATACTAAAAACCAAGAATGTCAGGATAACCCATTATATTTATAAACTATAGTATTCCTAATAAGCGGAACGTTAGGTGCGCCATCTATGGACGAAGTTCACATACACTTGATAATGGAAAACATTTGATGTAAAGTAGATAAGACAACTAGCGTTGCCATTGACGAAGTCCACAACTAAAAAATCATGTTCCATGAAATTACTCTACAAATATATGTACAATCAATCCATAACCTTGCTATATGTCCGAAGCCAAAGTCCACAGCCTACATTCTTATTTACTTGCATTAATGAGTTATTTCATATCTCTAGGCCACGAACGCAATTGAAAGAAGATACCAGTTGATATTAACCATATAGATGGACGCTTAAAATGAAATGATATATTTTATTTATTTTAGACTTTGGACAATAAATTAATAATTGCTTCCATATTGATGAGTGAGCGCATACAATCTTTATAATTTAATCAAACAAAATATATTTCCATTCCAACCATTATTGATGAACAAGTGTAAACATAATAAATGAGTTCCTTCCCAACATACCTTTGTTCCTTATTTACTCAATTAATTTATTTATATTTCACCAGACTTATTTAAGGAGATACCTACACATTAAATGGTTTGCATACAAATATCACTGATGTTCTCTTTTAAAGTAAATAACAATTTAAAATTTTAATTAAAACCTCGATCATACATAAAATGTAAATACAAAAAATAATTCCTCTGTGAAAATCGATAAAGTTTGTCGTTATAACTACTGTGCTGATGAAAAATAAAGAAATTAAAGTCGCAGAATTTTTTTTTCGAGAAAGATAAAAAAGTTTCCCTCGGGAGCGGGTCAGAATACCGGCTTATCAAAATTCTGCTTTTATTATTTTCGAAAATACTTTACGGCCAAGATTCAGAATTTTAGAATTCTGTATTTCAAAATTCTTTATGCCAAATATCCTTTTACTAAAAAATTTTGTTTCCAAAATCCGCTCCTGCCCAAATTCCGTATTATGAAGAAGAAAAATAATGGTTCAATGGCTCATTTAATAATGATCTTGGTATATAAAGAACAAAAAAAGAAAAAAAAAAATTGTATGTTTATAAAATCACGATGCAAGTGAAACTTTTTTTCGCATCATTGGCATTTCGCACTATTCTTGACCATATAATAATGAGTAGGGAAGGAACACTATCCACGTGTTTATTATTTGTTTACAATTTAAAATACAGAATTTTGAAAAAAGAATTTTCAAATACGGTATGTTCTTTATACAGAATTTTGTGTAACCAGAATTTTGAATTACAGTATGTTCTAAACAGAATTTTGACCCTACAGTATTTCGACCCCGAACGCTATTTGGGAGCGGGTCGTAATTCTCGTTTTCGAAATTCTGTTTGGTCAAAATTCTGTTTGTGCAAAATTCTGCTTCTGAAACTGAAATTCTGTCAAGAAAAATAACCATCTCCGTAAGCAACTTGTTGTGATTTTGTTAAAGATTAATTCTATGAAAACGAAAAACAGTACTTGCACAATTAATTCAACAGAGCAAATTTATGTCTAAAAGATATGATTTATGATTTCATTCTAAGCATGACGAATATGCTTCAGTTTTTTGCAATATTAAAGTTTTGATTGCATCGACAGTTTAAATCTTTTAATTATTTTTAAATCATAGTAGTAGGGCCGCAATACTGATCGACATCATCATCATTCACTTTGCCACTGTCGACCTTTTATCGAGTCGAAATCGACTTTATAAGAGTCGACATTTTGGTATGGTGGATTTTTACAAATCGACTTTTCGAAAGTCGACATCATCGGCAAATCGGACCCAACCCATGCAAAACAGAGTTTTAACCAGTAACGGATTTGGGTTTGACGGCGCCCTAGGCCCAAGACGATATGGCGCCCTTTTTCTTTCGTAAAATAATGAAATATTAATAACAATAATAAATCTAAGAACTTCAGGAATCAATTAAACATTTATTTTTTTAACATAACAATTAAGTAAAGAATTAATAATAAATTGCTTGTATTTATTTGTATCTGATAAATCATATTATGAATTTTTTTCTTGCTTTTGTCCGTGCGAAAATATAATGACCTCTTCATAATTATCTTCTTGAACCAATTATTGTGCTTCAATGGTTAGTAATGCAAGTGCATTGAGTCTCTTGCTTCATACCTGCACGCAAATAGCTTTTCACTCTTTTCAGGATGGAAAATGATCTTTCTCCAGAACAATTAGTTGCAGGAATACTTAGATAAATACGTAACGCAATACCCATATTTGGATAGATATCTTAGAGTTCACGTGAATGCAAAAACGCACTTATTGTTGTGACGTTGAAATTGGCGAAATCGTTAGCCTCGATAATGAAGGAAACAAAAAGGCTATTTTGCTTTTAATTTTCGAAGGGCTTTAATTTCCTATAATTATACAAATATATATATATAATACAATACCTTTTTCTTAACTATTTCTTATTATTAGCTTACGTTTTAGTTTTCAACTATCTTTATTTTACTTTTGATTTTAAGTAATTGCTACTTTATTTTATTTCTTATATACAATTTTTTCCTTTTTATCTTATCTAACCTCGTAGTACACGCGTGTAGATCAAATTCTTTTAAGTCAAAAAGAAGAAAAAGAACGACAAAGAGAATTTTAACAAAAAATATGGCGGAAGAAAGGCTTTTCCTTTTTATGGAATTGCACTGATGCCAACTTCGGTTTGATTAGCATAATGGTATTGCCAGGGTCAGTAACACTTATATTTGATGCAGAACGTGTATCTTCATCCTTGCCTAAAAGTTGTTTTAAGTAACACTGTTCTGTACTAAAAATATCGAGAATGCGGTAATAAATATTCGTACGAAAACTTTCATGGCCAGAGTAAGGTTCCCTTTCATTAACTCTTGACTAATCTGATTGGAGCTTTCAAATTTTGTTTACGTCGAGTATCATGTACATAGTAATTTTCAACTCCTTGAGTCCTCAAAAACTTAGTACTTATAACCCGAACTGTGCTAGCGTCACCATACGGTTAAAAAGAACAGAATTTGAAAACGAAATTACTTTTAAAACAAAAAAAGTAGGCCGTGTTTGTTGCTTCATGCATTTCAGGGTTCGGACTTTACTGCGAAAGCAGTAGATCCACTGCGCTTTTTTCTTAGTTTTCAAATCTACTTGTGGTGCACAGCGCTTTTCCTACAATCTACTGCGATTATGCTGATTTTGTTTGAAAGATAGTACTTGTAATAGAAATTAATGTAGAACAAAAAGTCAAACATTAAAAAAAAAAAAAATGTGTCCCTTTCATGCAAGTCTTGTCAACTTATTATGTTGGCAGTTTTCACTTTTTCAGTTGTACTGCTCTGCAAAAATTTCTATTATTCCTTTTCTTATTTCTTCATAAATTTTTTTTAAAGTGAAAATTATCATCCTAGAGTTAATGCTCATATTAATGTGATAATTATTTGTGTTCCTTAACCTTATACTTATTATTTAAAAACTAACCACAGAATGTGGACTTCATTTAATATTATTTATTCTTTGTTTTGTTAAAAAAAAAAGCGCACGACTTGGTCGCATGAACTTGCCAGTGATCTTGGGGCTTGAGATTTTGAAAAAAGATTAGTAGGGAAAAAATCATATGAAATTGTATTAATCACTTAAAAATTAATAGTTTAAACGTTTTTTGGGAAAAGTAAAGTGATTCCTTTTAATGTTTTGAATTTTGCAATTTTTTTTTTCAAAATCGTTCGACCAGTTTTTTAAAAATCTTTTCGAAAACATTCAAACATTTTTTTTTTAGAATGTGAATTTCTAGGATTTTATAGTTCTTACCTGAAAAATAAAATTTAAAAAAAATTGATCTAACCGTTTTTGACATAATCAAAAATTAAAAAAAATTTACATTTTTTGAACATTTGAAGAAGCAACATTGTTTAAGCGCTTTTACATTAAATTTTTCATCGAAATCCGTCAAATAGCTTACGAGAAAATCTGATTTGAAAAAAATCGATACCTCCTATAGGAGGAACTGTTATAAGACTTTTCCAAAAAATATCTATTCAAATCAAAACAAAGTTTACACAAAAAACACCATTCAGAAAGTTTTATCAAAATTGTAGGAAGCGTTTTTGAGAAAAATGAGTTTTTCATTAAAAATAATATGTCAGGTACCGTTAGTTTTAGAGCTAGAATAGAATAATAATTCCCAAAAAACCCCCTGTAGGACGTCATAATAATACTATATACCAAGTCTGAAGCTAATCAATCCAGCCGTTTAGGCTGTAGGTGCCGATAAAGACAGACGGACGGACAAAATTGTCGGACCCACTTTTTTCGGCTTCTCTATCATCGCAATGTTATGTTTTTTTACGAATGCAATGCATATCTTGCCTTAAAAAAGTAAAAAATGCTAAACTAAGCACGAATAAGGACTGTGTTTTATATTATAAATTTATTTTTTGTTTGTTTTGGTAGTAATATAAAAGAAAATAAAATTTTACTGCGATTATTTCCATACACAGAAAACCCAACCGATTTTAAATTTTATTCGTCTTCAAAATTTCGGCGCCCCCTAAAATTTGGCGCCCTAGGCCTGGTTTTGGCATGCAGAATTTTAAAAGCAGAACTATGACCGCTACAAAGTTGCTTACCTGTTTTCAATTGTCTTCAGAGGTAAAAATATTTTAAAGCAAAAACTTTTGTTAAATAATTTTTTTTTTATTTTTAAAATAATTGACAGCAAAATCAGATTTTCTAGCACTTTTTTAATCAGTTGCAAGTGCTTTCTAAATAAATAAGTATATAATATAAAATACAAAATATTTAATGTTTCTCTTGAATAAAACTTTAATTATGTAAATAAATAAATTAACAAATATATTTGTTTTTGTTTTTATAAAAATTAAAATACATACATAACCTACAAATTTGTTTTTTTATTTAATTGGTAGCAGAGCATGCAATTTTAATAAACAATCAAAGTTTACAGTGGTTTTTAAATGAAAACAAACAATTTATACGTTCACGACAACAAGTTGTTAAGATAAAAAAAAATATATGAATAAATAAATAATTTGTTATTTATATGTAAAGCAATAAATTGAATTTTATAATTAAATATATATATATGTATGTATGTTGCATATAAATGTATAAATTTATGAACGAAATAAAGCGTGTACATTTTTATTCGGTATGTTCATCAATCAAATTATTCGTATGATGATGATGAAGGTCCCTGGTTTGGTCTGTCGTGCTGTTAACAGTTTTCAAATAGTGGTATTGTCGGTGATATTGATGTGGTCCCTTCGAAATTCAGTGGTACGTGATGATGTCACCGAAAGTGTGTTTCGGCCACATGCACTCACAGCCAGAGGGCACGATTCTAGTCTCAGATTCCCAGCATTCGGAACCCTTTGCACGCCTCGTCAGATATACAGTTCGGTTCAATTGGATACAAGTGAATCCTGCCTCGCTGCAGACCTAAAAATACATATAAACAAAATATACATGGAAGTGAAAACGAAACCGCAAACGCAATAATAATTTCAAATTAGTTTGTTGAAGCAGAACAACAGAAGAAGAAAGGATTCCACAGAACATGCAGGGAAAAATGTTGATACTTCTACTATACAATGTGTTGTTGTTGTTGCCACACAATATGCTAGTTTTGGACAAAATAGGAACATGTAGACGCAATGTGTAGCAGCAACCGCAGGGAGTGTTTGAATTTATTTGCTTACCTTATTGGTTTCGGAAAGGTAGTCCCGGGCCGGTGCGTAACTGTGGAAACAGGTAACTTCCTCATAGTGATCCGGGCGGTATTCGTATGCAATGGTCTCCAGTGGGATAACTAGGCGCTTTGAAGGACACAACGATTGGAAGGTAGTCTATTTTTGTTTTGTTTTTTCGTCCAAACCGAAGGAAGAGAAAGGAAAAACGTATTGTTGTTAGAATGCGTTACCACAAAATGGTTGCTCGTGTTAAGTTTAAAATTTAAACCATGTTATAGTTGTATAAGGATAGAATGGAAAATTGTTTCGAAAGTTTGTGTGTGTTTTTGGGGGTTTTAATTGTGGTTTTTCGGCATACCTTTGGCTTGTGCAGACGCTTTTGGCTGCGGCTAGATCGACTGGTCAGATCCCGCCTAACATTCTGGATTCCATAGGGAAGGTTAGATTCAAACTCGTCGAAGAACTCCATTTCATTGAATTTTGGCTGATTATAGGTCTGATAGGATGTTTGGTCACTGAAATTGATATTATTATTAAGTTAACAAAACTGAGGGAATAACATACAAATTTTAGACAAAGTAAGTTAAGAGGGTTTAGTACTGTAGCAGAGTTTGCATTCAAATTTTTGGTAATTGTGAAGAAATTTTCATATCAGACTTGTGGTTTTGGCTTTATTTGATTGTATATTAACTCGGCGTCAGTATTACCGAGTGGTTTTAAATTATCGAGTTTTTGGTTTTTCGATTGTTTCTGAGAACAAGTTAAATTCAACTGTGCAAAATAATATAGTGCCACGTTGGGCGCCATTTTGATCAAACTACTAAGCCACTTTAAAAGTGAATACATGGGTTGTATTGTATAAAACAGTACTGAAAATATTACGAAAGTACTTTTAAACACTTTTAATAGAAGTAGCAGGATATTATTACAAAATCATAAAATGCATGTACATGGTACAAATTTCTTCTGCTAATGCTAAGGTGGGACAGATTTTATATAAATAAAATTTAAAATACAATTAAATAGAATGTATTAAAGCTCTATTTCAAGTCTCGTGGGATTCAAATCACGTTGATGAGAAATATTCCAAAAAAGTATTATCCAGCATTCTAATCCTCTGGAGCTTAGTTGCAACTTCAAACAATAATTGCTAAAAGAGAATAGCCATAACAAAATTAAAAAAAAAGGATAAGGATAAGGATTAAAAACAAAAAGAAATACAAACACAAATGAATCTCAGAGTTCCTTCTGAAATTTCACGGAATCCAACGACGACAAACGAGAACTATAATCCATTTTTTTTGTAGTTAGATTAGCTCATTGGACTTAGTCTTAGCCTGAGTAGGAGTTAGATTGGTAGATGCTGTGTTGCAAGTTAAAAACTAGCTTTGTTATCTGTGGTGTATCGTGTATAGTTACGTGATGCTGTTGTATGTACGTGGATGGTGTAATATTTAAAATCATATGGTACTTCTTGTGATAATAGTCACTAGGGTGGGAAGTCTGATTCACAAGATTGAAATCGCGTTTTTAAATATACATATGTAAGTACAATTTTTTTTTTGTTATTATGGTTTTGGGTTATATCTGATGGATTTGACTTTTCAACTACTCTTTTGCTTTTTCAAAATAATTTTGATTAGTTTGTACCTATGCCAATTCGCTCCCGCAAATATCAAAGTGTCTTAAGACTCATAGAATTGTGATGATTGTCAGCGCCGGATCTAGGATTTGTTCAAGGGGGGGGGGGGGGGGGGGGGGGCAAAAGTTAAATTTGGCGCACCCCCAGTAATTTTTTTTTAAAGTTTACGTACAAAATTGAACTCATATCGTTAACGTGTTTTTATCTTTATGCTCTAATGCTTGATGCTGTTGACAATAGCTAATGTACGATACCTGTCATAAAAGTCTGTGTGACCCAACCTAAGAAAATAAGGTATTGCTAAGGGTTCTCGTGTTACTGATTACTCAAAATGCAATCTTGGCGTATGTGCAAAATAAAACCTTTGGGGTATGTGCCATAATCCAGATTGATTTGATAATTTTTCTATTTCAATAAACGACAGCGGAGAACCTGCTAATGTTGTTCATAAAAAGTTAAAAGGCTGTATGCTTATTTCTGATTCTGTCCGATATTTTGATTGCACATTTAACTTTTACTCATCGATATACAAAATCATAACTAATCCATAGAACAGCTTTAGTGAAATAGCTTAGTAGTAGTAGTACATACTTGCTTTATAGGGCAAGTATTGGTTTCGTGCAGAAAAAAAAAATCTCGAGGTTTTAATCAAACATACGATGATAGAGAAGCCCAAAAAAGTGGTTTTCGCCATACCGTCCGTCGGTCTGTCTGTGCGCCTGTGCCGTTGTGTTGATGTGCGCTTTTTTATGTCATGCTACAGCCTAAACGGCTTGACAGGTTTTCTTCAAACTTGGTATATATAGCAGTTTGAAGAAAAATCTTTGTCGAGGTTTTTTTATTTCGTTTTAGCCCGGCTCAAACTGGTAGGTACCTTTCATGTAACGGTTTTTTTCATTTTGAATTTGCTCGAAAACGGCTGTAACGATTTTGATTAAACTCAGAATATAACTTACCTAAAATATTTCTAACAAACTAGCGTTTTTCGTTTTTGGCTTAAATGGTGGTAACGAAAATCTGGTTTAAACGGCTTTTTTTAAATGGCCGTAAGTTCGCAACGACTTGATTGAATTGACTCAAACTTCGTTTGGCATCGTTCTTTATAGTGTTCTATAGGATGGTTTTGTAAATTTTTCAGTGAAGGCTTTCTAAATGGTAGCTCCCATACAACGAGGCGTTCAGTTTTAGCCAACTTTTTTTGGTTTTTTCTAATTTGCTCAAAAACGGCTCTAACGATTTTGATTAAACTTTGTGTGTTATATTCTTTAAGTGTTCTTAAGAGAACAGCGTTTTTTGTTTTTGGCAAGAAATGCTAATAACGGAGATATGGTCTTAACGTCTTTTTTTCAAATGGCCATAAGTTGTTAACGGTTGTATCGAATTCAAACCTAGCGCCTTCACGTTCTCATTTTTGTTTCGTCTACGTCACGAACACACATAGCCCTTGCATTTTTGTTTTATTTTGCGCTCTACGTTAAGGACACTCATGCAAAATGGGAAGGTCATATCTGGTTTGTTGTCAACTCTTCAACTATGCTAAACTGGCTGCGCAAAATGGTGAAGCTGCAGCAGTAGCACTTAGCGTCGGAGTAAATGTAAAAAAAAGTAGCTCACTAAGCAGCATTCACGAATACAATGGTGTCGCACTGAACTCAAACAAAAATCGTGTCCGCTATTTCGTTTGTTGTTGTTTTTTATTGCAGCACGTTCGTGAAGTTCAAATTCAGTCGACTTCAACTTCTCTGTGCTACAGCTGCAGCTTCATCATTGTGCGCAACCAGTTACGACGAACAGATCTTTGTTTATATGCAAGACCGCACTACGTGGAACTGCACTACAATAATTGAAATGCACGTATTCTTTGTATGAAATTATATGAATAAAGTCGCACTACACTACATTAGAGCTGCATTTAAGTGCCAGTATACTGTTGGTAGTCTACCCAACTATTGCAGAGCCGTTTGCAGTACCGCAAAAAGGGATTTTTCCTACATTTGTGACTCTCTCTTACTCTTATAGAGTTTTCACACCGAGCTGAAAACACGGTTTTTGTTGAAAACCCCCAAAACCTGAACGAAAACACAAGTTTTACCACACATTTTTGCTAAACACAAGTTTTCGAAAACAACTAGTTTTAAATAAAACCTGTCGAAAACTTGTTGGAATACAAAGCAAACACACCTAAGCTTGTTGTGATTCTTTCAGAACACACCTCAGTTTGTTTCGATTCTTTCCAAACACACCTAAAAAGCGCATAAACGTCAAAAAAAAAAATCAATCATAGCAGCCGAAAATATTTTCATTTTAAAATTTGATAGTCAGCTGTAAAAATTAAGTGAAATATCAAACGAAAACTTGAAAAGTCCGGTGAGAATGATTTTCAGGTTTTCGTAAACTTTTAGCTGAAAACCGAGTTTTCGGCTCGGTGTGAAAAACCCTCCCTATTACTCTTACTTTTTTTTGCTCATCTTTTAATTTTGCTCCCTGCTGAAGGGCAACGAATTAGTTTATAATTTTGAAAAGTTGAAGACCTTTTTTTTACTCTCGTTTCTTTCTTCATCTTCCAATTTTGCGCCCCCATGAGGGGACTAATTTGTTTAAGGTTCGACGAAAGTGGCTTATTACATATTTCATATTTGGAACAAGAAATAAATAAACATAGCATCATTTCCAAATTTTTTTTTTACTCTCTTTTCCTTGTTCATCTTTTAATTTTGCGCCCTGCTGAAGGGCAACGAATTTGTTTATCATTTTCAAAAGTTGAAGACCTTTATTTTTTTTTGTTACTCTCGTTTCTCTCTTCATCTTCCAATTTTGCGCCCCCATGAGGGGCGACGAATTTGTTCAAAGGGCGACGAAAGTGGTTCATTACATATTTCTTTCATATTTGGAACAAGAAATAAATAATAAACATTGCATTACTTTGGCGCCCTGTTCAAATGTTGAATACCTTTTTTTTTGCTAACCTATATTTCTTCATCTTCAATATGGCGCCCCCCAAGGCCAGGCGCTCGGGGCAAGTGCCCCCCTTTTGCCCCCCCCCAGATCCGGCGCTGATGATTGTAATGGTTTGTAATAACATCTTGAATCTACATCAAGTGTCAGGTCTTCAAGAATCTTTAATAGTACAATACTACTCCAAGGTCCACCCCGCATTCTATTTATATACATTTTTCACAAAAGGCACTTCTAGGTGATGCAGATGTGAAAGGCATAAGATTTGATGACATTCTTTTTGCATTTGACCCTTCAAGATCTGCAATTACTGTAAGATTACTAGCACTTGTTGCACTGCACCGAGGATTACAGAGCTTAGAATTACAGCTTTAAAGCCTGGTAGATAGCCGATCTTTAGACAGGAAGGTAACTTTTAATTGTAATTTCTATGATATTTTGGAAAGACAATAATTAAAAAAACATAAGCAAGAGCTACAGTATGTTTTCAACGAACTGTTGGACACCCTATTCCCTATATTTTTGTATTTGTATGCCTTCGCCCCCCGCAGCCAGCTACTGTTCCAGTTTCAGAAACAAAATTCTTCTTTGGCAGACAGGACAAAATTCAATAACATTTATTTTCTGTGGCCGATATGTTCAATAACCGCTGGCGCGATAAAAAAGGCGTGGGAGACGATCAAAGTTAAGACTTTTTATTGCCAGGGAAATTACTATGAGCTCAGTGACATTCAATTTTAAGCTTGCAGATCGATTTGAACAAAACGAGGCAAAAATAAATAAAAGTTTTTAAAATTTGATTTTGAACGGAAATAGCGATTATTGGTGTATTTACCAATTCTTGAATCACAATCTGCTACATAACCAAGGTATACAGACCGAATTGTTCATCTTCTTACTTCAAAAATGCGACCGGGAGTTGAAAAACATTAAAAATTAATGCATATTACGACTTTTGACGGAAACGCCCCTTAAAAGTAGGCGTGTCCTAATTTTTTTAAAAATAAATTTAAAGCAATAACTGACCTTTGGCCGTTAGTCAATTTTTAGGCATATGTGGTAAATCTACAGCTGAATCTGGTAGTTTTTAACCATGGGCGTAGTGCACGCCCAGAATTAAAAAATTTATTTGCATACACAAGTATCTTAGTTTCGACTAAGAGACGCACACATTTGGGCTTGTGGATTCATTATAAGTACCGTTTATGTGCAAAAATAATTTTTTTAAAGTTTCTAATGAAAAGTTTGCGTCAGCCACGCCCAAAATCAGTTTTTTGATTTCATATAGAAGATGTTTATGTACAAGTAATACCCATAAAATTTCATGGTTTTCGCTCTAATATAAGCATATTCTTATTTTATAAAAACGATATTGACGGTGGGCGTCAGCCAAGCCCAAACTGAAATATTTTTATTTAATTGGAAGAAAATTCTCCTAAAGCTTGCGGCGTGTGCAAAATTTTAGCTTAGTGTTTTTATCGTTACTGCACAAAAAACATAATTTAATTTTGCTAAATTGAGGTTGTTTTGCAAAAATTGCGATTAAGGGCGTGTTTGTGGGTGGATTTGACCAAAAATTACGACCTCCACAGAGTATACATACGGACGGACGGACTTTTGATTCTGAGTCAGTATATGTATGTATATAATTTTCTATACCTCACGGTATTATTTCTCTATGTTACAAACTCCACACCAAATACAATATACAAATAATAGGAAATAAGTAATTTGTTGGCACAACAGCAACAGGGTGGGAGCCAGAGTCAGAACCTGTGAATTAAACTCTCAACCAATTTTGTGTGTGCTGCAATATTCTGCAGGAATTGAATATGACGTACTGATGATGATTTCCGTAACAGTAGCTTTGAAAGTGTATTAGACGGTATTCAAGAAATGATTGGCCGGATGACATCAGAGCATTATGCCATTTTTCGCGACGGTAATTTTTACTGCTTAAATAAACATTGGAACTCACGAGGAAAAATAAAATCTCGACCAAATATGATAGATGGAGGGGTACGCACCCTGCTAAACGGTTATTAATTGTGAGCTTTACTTTCTTAGATAAGGCTTTAAACGGGATCATGACGTTATCCAGAGTGAAAGAATCTAGAAAGGACAAAATCTATAAAAAAAAACATGGTTGTCTGTAAAGTTGGTTTACGGACGATAATTTTACGTGATAACCAGTTCACAAAACACTTCATGTGTATAGGTATCTCTGAAACCACCAACCACCCAACCTACCTACAACCACCCACCATTCTTTAATTTTGTTCACCCCTTGAACACCAACCTCCCGCCACATACATCAACAAACCAACAGCCCAACATTTTTGAACATTTTTCCTCCTCCCCCACACAGTAAATCCCCCTTCCTAACCACTACCAATCACCCACACCAACTACACCCAACCACCCACTATTTTTGATTCCCCCCCCCCCCCCTAAACCAAATTCAACCACCCACTCCAACTACAACCACCTGCTACTCACCCACCCCCCAACCACCACCACCAACCACCCACCACAACTATTTTTGTTAATTCCTTCCACTACTCCCCCCGCCAATCCCAACTACCCATTCCAATACAACCACTGGCCACTCACCCACAAATTTTAACATTCCCCCAACACCAAATCACTCCACAACATTACCAACCACCCATCCCACTTACAGCTACCAACCAACCATCCAAAGTTTTTGACAATTCCCCCTACACCTTATCACCCTCCCTCCTCCCCCCTTCACCTCCACCACCAACTGCCCACCCCACCTACAACAGCCAATCAAACACCCACTATTTGTTACATTTTTTGGTCATCCCTTAATCCAAACACCAACCTACCACCCCCACTTACAACTAACAGCCCACCATTTTTGAAAATTTGTTCCTCCTCCCACACAATAAAGCCAGCCCTTCCTAAATAACAGCAATCACCCACCATTCAATGACATTTTTCTGTGCGTGCTGCCCATATATTCCAAACCGATTTATTAGACGTTATCACGTCAAAAATAATATAGAAAGACAAAATCTAAAAGTAGTAAAAATCTAGAATGTATACAAATCTAGAAAGATGGAAATCTAGAATAATCTAGAAAAATATTGTTCTAGTTTTTTTAGAGGAATTCTAAATCATTGTCTCAAAAAATAATATTAATTCTAGATTTTGTCCATTCTAGATTTTTTTTTCTAGATTTTGGTAATTCTATATTTTTATTTTCTAGATTTTCTTTTTCTAGATTTTTTGGCTCTAGATTTTTTTTTCTAGATATCGTGGTCAACCCGCTATAAACAATTCTTTCGCACTAAGAGTTGCCGATTTATGTAGAGTGCTATAATTCTCTTTTCCTTAAAGCATAAGGGAGGTACATCACGTATGAGGTGTTTACAACTTAATTGTTCTGCAACCCCAGCTTTTTTGAATTGTTGTGTGTGCTCATCTTTCTGTTAAAAAATTATTTATTTAAAAATAACTCACCAGCTCCACCACCAACTAACCCCCACCATGTTTAAAAACTTCATCGTAATTTTTTGTCTCAACCCCCAGCCCATCCCTACCCCCTACCCATTATCACCACCCTTAACCCCTCTTCTTCCCCCTACCACTCCCAACACCTACCTCACCCATCCGGAAATAGATGGGGCGGACTGAGCTAACGCTGCGGCCAGCTACTGGTATAAACAAGTTATCATACATGTATTTTTATTTGTATAACTCCCATCTCTGGACAGGTGCTTCTCAAACTTTTCTCCACCTGCTCGAAAGAGTTCAGAAAAAAGCGTTAAAATTGATAGGAGAGAGAAACATTATGGAAACATTTCCGTCACTCGAACATCGTCGAAATGTCTCATGTCTTTCCTTATTTTACAGATTCTTTTACAAAAAATGCTCACTCGAGGTAGCCAGCTGCGTTCCACCCCTTAAACATTTCCCCCGTAATACTCGTCTTGCTAGGAACGCTCATCAGTTTACACTTGAGCCCAATTTCGGACGTACCGTGAAATATAGAGATTCTTTCTTTAGCCGTACAACACGAATGTGGAATGGATTGCCTGGCACAATTTTTCCTTGCCATTTTGATCTTCAAACATTCAAGATCAATGTTCATCGACACCTCCTTTCCCTTCCTTCCTAACTTCCTATCGCTCGCGCTGTGACTTATCATTAAAAGAGCTATAACAAACCCCTTGAGCGCGTGTGCATTATAAAAAAAAAAAAAAAAAAAAATGTATTAATTGTCAAATTCCTATCTGTCTTCCAGTTGGCTGAAAGTTTGTCTGTGTGATTGGAAAATGTTAATGTATGTAAGCTGAACAAAAATATAAACGTCAAAAGTGATACGTTTCCAAACCAATTCAATTGATAAAAAAAAATTTTTAACGGCGTCGTCGGCTGGAAATAAAAACAATTAAAATGGCCTCCGAAAAATGTTAATGTTAAAAAAGGACTTTTTATACAGCATGAGAAAAGGAAATTTATGGGATATTAAATAAGTTTCATTTGTAGTTCAGAACCCTATGAACATAATTGGTTCAGAGGATGTTCAGAGTGAGCTCGATATACTGGAACTCTGTTCAGAGTTTTTTTCTGACTGAAAAAAGAAAAAAACGCCTAATGTGGAATTAGAAAATTAAATTTATTATTAAAGATACTAAATCTTTCTAAGATTTCAAAGACAGAAGACGAATAGACAAAGATGTAGTTTTGGCTACGTTGCCTCTATGCGGGAAGATCAGGAACGAAAGCTTGGTGGAGAAATATACATATACACAACCAGCTGCGCTTGTCAAAGCGAGTCATCGAGGACGCCAGATTCTCTCACAAACTACGAGAACATTTTCAATCCAGTTTTGTAAGACAGGAATAGTTGTATATTTGACAGAATCGTGCTGCATGCGGCTACAGCACCATTCGCACTCCAGTGACATTTCCACTAACTAGTTAAAAATTTATTACTCTTCATCATCTAATCGATGATGGTAGAATATACTTCCAAGATAATAAAAACTCTTGTCATAACATGTTTCGTTAGGTCTGGTTTTTTGCTAGTGATTCCCTATAACCTTCTAAAACATACTTTAGATGCTAAAAATCTAAGTGTAAGTCTTATGGTTAAAAGCGTATATAAGGATTTTCTTTCTAAAAATATGCACCTACCCACTATTGCTTTGATCCTTTGACATCGGATCTACTACTGCCAGGAAGGTATTTCTTGTATTGTCGTTTTTGCCATTGTTGTTGATATTTTCATTCCGTGAATGAGCATCTTCCTGGAACTTTGAACGTAAGCGTTGTAAATGTTCAAAGTTAAATGGCTGTTGTTGGACTTGAAGGGATACATCTCTTGGTTCATTAATATAGTTGTTGCCATCAAAAGCGTCCACCATGCAAAGGGACGCACTACCAGCAAGAATCTAAAAAAAAAAGAAAAGCAAAATAATATTTAGAAATCATTTTTCAAATTTGGTGTTTCTTTAGAAACTTTATTTCATATTATATTGCACATTTTCATTTAGAACACAAAATGTTTTTTAAACGAAATGTGTTTAAACGAAATGTGTTTAAGGAAATTACAAAAAAAAATCTACTTCTCCTGCAGGACTATATAGTTAAAGCGCAGTGAATTTTTCTACTGGCCACATTGCCGTTCCACACACTATTCATCCTTTCCTCTTCAGAAGTAATTTTTATGTAACAGAGTGTCCTTAGCATTAACGGTTTAAGTAAAACAAAAAGATTTAGCAAAAAGGAAATGACACACTGATAAAAAGGTTGGGCACGTCTTCGTTTTTGTGTTGTCCGAGTAGGAAATGTTTTAACCAACTTCTATCCAGAAACGTGAGCTGACAACGTTGATTACTTTCACGTGGACATATCATGAAAAAAAGTCTCAAAAAAATGAGAATATAAAAACAAAGAAATAAAAAGAACTTTTATAAAGGGATGAAAGATTTTTTTTTGTGGGGATTTCAGTAATGTAAAAAAAAAAAAAATACACCGACGACAAAGAACTCGTTTCACAGTAATTTTATGATGAAATATACTCATTATACAAAGCCACAAGTTATAAAAGCTTATTCCATCTGTTGAAATAATATTTATTTCCAAGGATTGCATGTTAAAAATAAATCAAGAGTTTAAAAGTCATTGTTGTCCTCTGGCTGTGGTGAAGCTTTATTTTGTGTTCACTGTACAGGGTGCTCGTTGATAGCCGTATTTTTACCTCATGTTCATGGGAGTAAAAAATCAACTGCATGACTGGCAAGAGAAAATTAAAATTTGGCTGATTGTTCGGATTTATTTTTTTTTAATTTGGGTCACTGGGGCGTATACGTAATTTTTTCCGAAATGGTGTGCTGTGCTGTGCAATTAACCCATTCAATTTATTGTTTAAGACAATCTTCAAACCTTTGAATATAAACCATTTTAAGGTGTATATCTTCTTTGATATGTATATACAGTATGGGGCGATTCATACGTCCCTTAAGCCAGTCATATTTTAGACAAAGCTTTTAAAAAGGGTTTTTCAATTTAGGCGGTTCTTCAACTTTTTTGGTGGTAAAATTTCTCAACCGTGCGCCGGTTCTGTGCGCAATTAGCTGACATTAGTTCGTCAGAGGTATGCAGCATCGGCCGAGGACACCGTTGCGGTCCGTGAAAGTGTACAGCAGAACCCAAGGTAGTCTGTGCCTCACCGTGCTTAAGAACTCAGAATTTCGCAGACTTCGGACTTGATGAATTTTGCGTCGGTACTCTCAACTTCATCCGAACAGGGTACTACTGATCAAGAAGATCAAAGCTCATCACCATCGCTGCATCGGCTTCGAAGCATTCCAGAGAGGACTTCAATTTTGGCCGAAAAACCATATTATAGCGAAGGGTTGCATTTTTTGATGAATGGCTGAGTAAACAAGCCAAATATATGTATATGGGACGATACCAACTAAATATGCAAGACTTGCAAGGTGACAATGATATTCAAAAAATTACCCTTTATGATATATTTAAAGCCCGCGGCGGCGTCATATTGGTGAGGCGGTCATCGTGAATGGCGAACGCACTCAATTGAACAATATGAACCTCTAGTCATGTGGTTCTAGCAAGATGGCGCTACGTCCTACACAGCTGATACCACGATTGAAATTCTGTATGAACGATTTGAGGGTAAGTTTATCTCTCGCAGAAGTGACGATAATAGGCCACCAAAGTTATAGGATTTGACGCCGCGCCGATGGAAATTTTCTTCTGGGGTTCCCTGAAGTCGCTCGTCTATATGCGAATAAACCATAATCGACCGATGCTCTTAAGGTGAACATAACACTGGTCATTTGCCATTGGACCGCCATATGCGGAAAAGAATTTGAAAATTAGAACACTCGAATCCGTGTTTTTGTGAGTACCTCGCACATAGCTTGTTTTTTTTTCTATTTCAAAATCTACCTGCCCTTATTGAAAACATGTAAGGCTTTGCATATTAAATCTCCATACTGATTTAATAGAGGTTTTTCGCTCAAAGTGACCATGCATGTCCTTGTGACTTTCATATTGCCCACGTGTCTCAAAATCATAGAAAAGGGAATGCTAATATTAAACACGGTTCTATGGAGCTCATATATCTAAGTATGCTTAGCAGCCCTGAAGGTGATGGATATATTGTCTGTATCGACTTGGAATACTTCAAAAGCATCCTTCTTTGTGGGTATAGCAATGTGGAGATTAGGCTACTCTGTTCTTAAAATTAACTCATAAGGTATTCCATAAGTAGTTTAAAACGCTCACACAATAGGTACAGTAGATAGAATCTTTTAAGCCTGGGAATTCATTTAAGAGAGAAGCAGGGGTTTGGCCTAGGCAAAGAAAAGTAATCCTTATAAGCAGCAAGGCTCAATTTCTTTTTTCGACAAGTAGATAGAACAAAGAACAAAACTTTTTCTCCCTTACCTAGACCCGGCTGGGTTTTTATCCTGCACTTAATCTACTTTCATTTTTTTTTTGTCAAAACAGCCCTTCAAAAATCTACTTCACATCTCAATGTCTCTTAACCTCAATTTGTTTTAATACGCATTTACTTCTTTAATTTCTTTAGAAAATCCTTAAATAGGTTCATAAATTCCGCTCAATAATTATCATCAACAGCGGTCATGTCCACGCAAAACTTTCTTTTCTTCCTTTGAAATGCAAATCTAGTTGGTCCCATCATTCTCAGGCTACAATTCACCGAGAAAGATGTCTTTAATGTCAATGTGAGAGTAGCAAAAGCATTCATAAAAAAAAATAATAATAAAAGATAAAGGATATGAGAAGTTTTTTTTTTTTTTTTTTTTTTTAAGTTGTGCTGCTGGCCATCACCGAAAGGAAGAACTTTTCCAAATTAAAAAGAAATATATTTTTCATTCGTACTCGTATATTTTTTTTTGAAGAAAGAATATCTCAGGAAATTATCCTCTCCACACAATCTTCATTTTCCAACGAGGACGACGACCAAGGCGAAGACTAAACTAAACTAAACTTACCATCCCAACAAGTAGGCGACAGCCAGACTCTTTATACTCTCCAACAGTTGTGGTGAATCTGTTCAAGTATTTCCACCGATTCTCTATGAAGTCCTGTTTTTTTTTTTTTTAGTTCTGGAAGATGGTCCTCGTTTTTGGGGCACTTATCACGACTTTATCCTATCCTCTTTACAGTTCATATAAAATCCGCAAAAAGTGTGAAGGAAAAAAAAAATAATAATAAAAAAAAAAAAAATACAGATCACAGACAAAAACCTGACGTGATTTCCAAACCAAAAGAAAAGACGGAAAAAATTCATAAAAAGGATAAAAAGCCAATTGCTTTTGCAATACTACTTCCTGTTGCAAGGACATTCCTTTAAGTCTTGTGTACTTTCCGTTATTTTTTCTCTGTCTTCTAACAAAATAACTTTTATAAACTCCCTTCACAGGACACTTGAAAAGTTGTTTTTCTGTACGCTGCGCTATACGCTGTACCCCAAACTCAGATCAGCATGACTTGATGTAGATGTACAGAGAAAAGAAAGGACTCAAATTGAATTGGTTTTGAGTTGAAAAAATATTGTGCGCCAAAAGGGAGGTGCTGATAATAAAAGAAAGGAATTGCCTCTATGCCTTTGCTCTCTTCTTTTAGTTTGACTTTGTTTGATGTGTTTTTTATTGTTCTTTTTATTTTTGTACGTTTTTGAAAAAACTAATACCGTGCTAAGACAAAGTTTATTTGTTTCGCAGTGAGACTGAAAACTGAAAAAAAAGGACTACAAACATGTCTAGCTGTTGTCCTCGTTTCTACCGTCTGAGTTCCTATTCTGATAACATGCTTTGGTTGGCCTACTTTATTCATTTTGCAATTAGAATAAGAGTGAAAGAAAGAGAGATATATAGAGAAAGAAAACAAAAGTAAATCCTTTGACAATACACATTTTTGTAAGTCCTTTCTCGTATCCTGCCACCAAAAATGGAAGTTCATGAAAAATTTACTGTTTTATTTATTTATTAAGTTGCATGCCGTTATTGCAAGACAGTCAGTGCAGCAGGTGTTGACACTTCTTAGTATTTCTGGCATATTTAAAAAAAAGTCAACACTGCCACTAGTTGAAACTACACGATGCGAATAGACAACATTTTATTTGAAATGCTTTTGAAAATATTTTTGTAGAAAATTAGTGAATAAAGATGTGAAAATCTGGCATATGTAAGAAAATTATTTACAAAATACCGAGTTATTAAAAATAATTCATAAAAATGCTCAATACCCACAACTTTTTTAAAATTTGGTTTGGCTTGGGATTCTACATATCAACGGCTAACGGATTTGAATGAAATTTGGTAGGAAATTAATAAGTTTTAGCCCGTGGCCTGGCTTTATTTGTCAATGCAGTATATGGAGTCTGTATTAAAACAAAAATTTAAAAACTTCTTCTAAGCCAAGCCACGGGCTAAAACTTCCTTCTTAATGATTAAAATCTTAATCTTGTTGGATATAGTTCATATTAGGGTTTTGTCAAAAATTCTAGGTAAGTTGTACTAGAAAAATTTTAAAATTGCGTATTGACAAGGTTTCTTTCACTGTAAGTCAACTGATGATTTCAAAGTGAGATTCCTGGATGAAACGCCAAACTTTTGTTGGACTAAAGGCCATAAAAAGCTATTTCGAATCGACTAAAAGTGTTCTTAAGTAGAAGAAATAATATAATAATAATTTCCTAATTTAGCTTGTGGCCAAAGTCCCACACTTTTGGAGTGTGCATCTGAGTGGACATTTGGACAACAGGTTATAACGTCTGCAGAAAAATTGGCGATTCTAACCTCTTGTGTCAAAGAGAAGTTAAGTCATGAGAGAAGATAAAGAACCCCTAACTGTGAAGACTGCATCAGATCGAAACTGTAAGCACAGGGATAATTATGTTAAAGAAAGAAAGAGTTAAATGCACCACTCCCTTTTTCATTCAGGGTCAGTCGGTCATCACACGTTAAACGCTGTGGTCATACCTTATTTCAATTAAGGAATTATAAATATTACTAGTGTTTGTTTAAAGTATGCAACAAATTCAGAAGTGGCATTTAGCCGCAGTAGATAAGTAAGTTAAAATAAAATGCACGACTGGGTCGCACATACTTGCTCTGTGGGTGCAATAGTAAGACGAAAACAAACTTTTCGATTAATAAGAACAACTAATTTTTGAAAAATTTGGTAAAAACTAAAAAAAATTTGGCTAAAACTGGAAGACTCGATATACGGGAGCTAACGTTAAGTAACCTTTAGTATATCAAATTTAGATGTCGTCTTTTGAATGATATAAATGATATAAATTTCCGCTTATGGCCAAATTAATAAAACTGATATTACCAGTTTCCGCTATTGTCATGTGTAGCAAAAAACTAAAAATGCAGTTTTCTTTGAAGTATTCTATATATGTAACATACAAAGTTTCATAAAAATCGGGGGAGCCTTTTTTGAGTAAATTAGAAAAAACGAAAAAATTGGCCAAAATCTAATGGCTCTTTATATAGGAGCCTCCATTTAAAAAAAAGAAAATGAAAAAAAATCAATGCCATCTGAAAGGAAGCTAAAAAAAACTATACCAAGCAAAGTTTGAGTGAATTCGATGCAACCGTTGACAACTTATGGCCATTTGAAAAAAAGCCGTTAAGTGCAGATCTCCGTTATTTGCATTTTTAGCCAAAAAATTAAAACGCAGTTCTCTTAAAAACACTAAAAGAATATAACACACAAAGTTTAATCAAAATCGTTAGAGCCGTTTTCGAGCAAATAAGAAAAAACCAAAAAATGTTGGCTAAAACATATCGGCTCGTTGTATGGAAGCCACCGTTTAGAAAGGCTTCAGTGAAAAATTTACAAAATCATCGTATAGAAAACTATAAAAAACTATGTCAAACGAAATTTGAGTCGATTCAATCAAGCCGTTGTGAACTTATGGCTATTTGAAATAAAATGCACGACTGGGTCGCACGAACTTGCTCTAATGAGTGACAATGGTTTATGGGCTTGAGATTTTGATACAAATAAAATTTTCAAAATTCTTAAATAAATACTTAAACTAATTTGAGCTGAAAAAAAAGTACGCCATTTTATTTCTTGGATAAATTTGAATTTATGAGAATAAATTTAGAAAAATCTGTGGAGCGGTTTTTGAGAAAAAAAGTTTTTTTTGAAAAACTTTTTGAAAAAAATTTTCAAAAAAAATTCAAAAACGCCAGTTCATAGGTATTCAGCAAATACATTTATTTAAATTTTTTAAAAAAAAATTTAATAAGCAGTTTTCAAAATATTAATTTTTTAAATTTTTTTTTTAAAAATGCTTTTAAAAATACAAAAAAATATTTTTCAAAAATATTGGTATGCAATACAAATTGGGCTACCTACAGCTATATGTGTGTGAAATTTCGAAAGAATCGGTTGAGTCGTTTTCGAGATAGTCGAAAGCAAAAAAAACGGTCCTATGGAAACTACCGTTCTTAGCCATTTTTTAAAACTTTTTTTTCAGCCATATGATTGGTCGTACCTAAAAAGCAACACTGATTTTTTTAATTAAAAATCGTTAGAGCCGTTTTTGAGAAAAATAAGCTTTAACGTAACGGTTGTATGGCAGGTACCGTTATTTTTTGAGCTAAAAAAAAAATTTCAATTTCCTTTCTGTACAATACCTAAAAAAGTCTATATACCAAGTTTGAAGCAATTCGGCCCACCCGTTTGGGCTGTAGGTCTACATACAGACAGACAGACAGACAGACAGACAGACAGACAGACAGACAGACAGACATACAGACGGACAGAATTTTTAGACCATCTTTTTTCGTCTTCGCTATCATCGTAATGTCATGTTTGATTGTTATCTCAAAACTTTTTTTTTCGACGAATGCATAACTTGCCTTATAGTACCTATAATCGCAAGTAAAAAAGCCGTTAAAACCTGATTTTCGTTAGGACTATTTGAGCCAAAAATGAAAAACGCAGTTTTGTTAGAAATGCTTAAATTAAGCTAAATTTTGAGTTTAATCAAAATCGTTAGAGCCGTTTTCGAGAAAATTCAATTTGAAAAAAACCGGTACTTGAAAGGTACCAGTTTGAGCCGGGCTAAAACGAAATAAAAAAACCTCGACAACCGTTTTTCTTCAAACTACTATATATCAAGTTTAGAAAATCCGTCAAGTGGTTAAGGCTGTAGCATGACGTGAAAAAGCGCACATCCGCACAGACGCACAGACAGACCGACGGACGGTATGGCGAAAACCACTTTTTTGGGCTTCTCTATCATCGTAATGCCATGTTTGATTAAAACCTCGATTTTTTTTTTCTGCACGAAACCAATACTTGCCCTATTGAGCAAGTAAAAATATATTTGAATTAAAAAATTGCTTTTGATAGCGGCCATTAAAAAAAATAATAAAAAAGCAAACGGGAATGAAATGAAAAAAAAGAAGCAACACATCGTCGAAACTTTTCTGTTGAGTTGCATTAATTTGTAATTTTGTTTGTTATATTATAAATGGTTGTTTAAAAAAATTAAATTTAACGAAATGAAATTTAACGAAAGCAGAAAAAAACGAAACGTAACGAAACGAAACGAAAATTACCCACATGTAAAAAACGAGAAAAAAAAAATTAGAATAACGAAACGGTTGCTCTGTATGTAACCGTTGTCAGTTGGAAAACGATAATGATTTGCGTCCTTGTCTCACTTTATTAGGAAGTGAAACGATAAAGACAATGCAAATCAAAGTTTTGAGACAACATTTAAAAGCGAAGATTTACGGTGCAAGTGGGGGAGCTAAGAGAGAAACAGTTGCTTAATGAGAGTAGAGAAAATGTTGCGAGTGCAGAGCTTATGTACTGAACCACAACAATGTAGTTGATGTAAACAATGAAAACGGAGCAACATTATGTCGCTCAGTTGGAAGATCAAAAGAGAAAATGGAAGCAATGGTACGAGTAAGATCGTTGATTTAGGAAACTTAAAGGCCAGATAGACCCTGAATCGGACCAATTTAATGGCGAGGAAACGAGGTTGTTTCCTTCTGAGGATGGCCGAATGTTAAAGAAAGAAAGAGTTAAATGCACCACTCCCTTTTTCATTCAGGGTCAGTCGGTCATCACACGTTAAACGCTGTGGTCATACCTTATTTCAATTAAGGAAATATAAATATAACTAGTGTTTGTTTAAAGTGTGTAACAATTATATAATGTTCATGGAGCTCAAGCAAACGATAATCTACAAATGTCACAACAGTTAAGTATGGAGTTTTGTTGACACCGCGCGCCGTGTCACCAGAGTGTCGTTGAAGTGACAGTAAACGTGTTGCTGTGATACAAATGCTTTCTCGCCAAAAAGACCAATCGACTGCTTTGATAAAATTTTCGCTTAAGAACATATTTCTTTTCATTCTGCGGGAATGGGAAAAGAACGAACATTTTGTATTTCAAAGAATAAATATAATCAAACGAGGGAATAGTCATTGCCTGACATTGTCGCCTAATTCAGGTTTAAACCATTCTTATAGCGCCATGTAACAAATCGGCCATTTGCAGAGATAAAAGTTTGAAAAATGTTCATATCGTTAGCGAATAGAAAGTACCTCACTAGAATGAATGCATTAAGTTAAGTCATTGATAGCGGCTATATAATAAAAATCGGACCCAGATGTCTGCCTTGTGCTGCTCTTGATTTCGGTGCAAAAGAATTAAAAATATATCCAATTGAAAAATTCTACAGGAAAATCTAATGCTTTCAATTTGAAAGTAATGAGAGTTCTGAAAAAACTGTGCATTAAGTGTAGATACAATCCAGCTCGTGGCCACTTCTGCATGAAGCCATGCCTTTGATGGCAGATTAAATTTTTGCAGAAAAAAAGTTATTACGAATTTCTAGCTTTTGAACCGAAGAATGTTTTGAAATCAGTCTGTTATTGGCGATGTCAGATTAACTGCCTTTCTCATAGACTGAAGTTATAAATAATTTTTTTTAATTCGCTTGAAAACTAACCAGACTTAAGGGATAGCTCGAAAAGAAATTGAATGGGAGTGGGGAACATAGAGGAACCTTTTTTATGATTTATAGTATGAAAAGAAACTGAATGAATTAAAGTTTAAGTTTTTATTCTATTAAAACTGTAAAAATATTTCAAAATAACAAAAAAAAAAAAAATGTTTAATTCTATTTCACAATTTAAAAGGCAAATGAGGATCCTTGATAACTTCCTTTTTTAGTTTTATAGCATTTATAACTTTTAATCGAAATTGTCACCAAAAACCCAAAGATTCATTTTATCACCGAAAAACTATTGTTGAAAATCTTTCTCTGAAACCCTCACAATTTTTCTTAGTGACTCAAAAGTCTTTATGCAAATTTTAATTGGAAAAAAAATCATCTAATGTGAACTCAAGAATTTCTAATTATTTCCGTTACAATAGGATTCCACAGACATGAAATTTTATTTCAAAACCAATGTACAAACACTTTTCAAATCCCAAATTTAAAATTTGATAAGGATTATTTTTTATATTTAATACACAAAACTTTTTCCGAAATATTTGAATAAGAAACAATACGATAGAAATCCTTCGAAAACCACAACATCGTGGTTGTTAAATCTCATTATACAAATCTTGCCACCATTTCCTGTCCGTTGACATAGAAGTTGATTTTTTTCCAACACAGTGTGTATGGTCTTTTGCTGGGATCTTCATCCGTTGGAAGAAGGATAAAAAAAAAAATAAAAATGCCGGAGGAACTAAACGTGTGTGTACACATTCGTAACAAAAAATAAAGATAAAAAAGAAGAAGATGGGGTTATCCCTTCCGGTCTCAAAGAATTCCTCATAAACACCAAAACGTGCATGGAATTATTTGGTCTGGAGGAAGGATCCTTTTGATTCTTTGGTCCTTGTCCTCGTGTAAGCATTTCTCTAACTCTTTCCTTTTTCGCTCTCTTAATTTAAGTAGAGCATTACGAATTGCTTTTGTGGGGAGAAGACGGAAGAAGTAGAAGTAGAAGAAGTGCAAGCATTTCGTTCCATATTTCAAAACCAGAGAGTGGAAGGATGCAGCGTACCATCATCTTTCAAATCTTGTGTTTGGTGTTAGATGAAGATAAGTGAACCAGAAGATGCGAGAGGCCGAAAAATTATTGCCAGACGTGGCATCTTTGAACCAAGCACATTAAGGACGAGCAAGAATTTTATCTACGTGGACTCGTGGCCATGCCCAAGCGGCTGCTAGTATGAAGTACAATATATGAAGGACCATAAAGAATATTGCGTCGGCCAGGGCATTGTGATTTTGATTTCCGGCGCGTTTCCTGACATAATTCTTTTTATTTTTTTAAAAACCATTTTTCCCATAGGCGATGACGATGACGATGATAGTATAGTTTATAGTATATCTCCGTATGTATATGTACGAGTATATGTGAGGAGTCTTTTAAAGCGATGAAAAAAGAAACCATCTCGTGCTCGTAGGATGTTAAATTAAAATTTACTAGAGGAGGTGTCATCGTTGGGATAATAAATTGCCTTTTGTATGATATGCTTAGCTTTACGATATTTTGGCACCTGATACCAAAAATTTTGTGTTTTGTATGAAAGATAGTCGTGGAGATTGATTGCTTCCTGAAAAGTTAAAACGCACCTTTATTGTTGTTCCATTGAAATCTGAAAGTTAAGATGTTCCACAAAAGAGGTAAAGGATTTTAAATTTATCATTTTCTAGGAGGTATTTGATCATTAATAACTTTGATATGTCCTGGAGATGAACATTTTATATTTTGTAAAATAAAGCAAAAGAACAATGCAATAAATTTAAAATTAGTAGGTTAGATTTTGAGTCATTTAGGCCCATATTTATCGAACAATATCAAACCGCTCGTAACTTTAAGAGCCTCTTAACTTAAGTTCGAAAAGTGCTATTCATCGAACACTATTAACTCTAATTTGTATATTCGAAAAATGGCGGATTCTTTCTATCAGGAACGCACCCTAAACTTATTTATTCTATTTCCACGCTGATTCTTCGAAAGCGAATGTCAAAACAAAACAAACAAAATGAGTCAGACAAAAAGTTAGAATACACAATAGAAATTCAAAGCACAAAGCAGGTCTTGGATTAGAGGTAATGCTGCTTAAATATAAATTATTAGTTATTACAAAATGATAAAAAATATTTTTCATTTTCCAGGCTTCCAAAGGTTCAAGATATATTTACTGCAATGTCATCAAAATAAAGAAATTCGTGTGTTGGTATGTATGTAGATTTATATCTTGAATGTGTAATTTAAATTTTTGGCAAGGAACTATCCGAAGAACAAAAACGGATATCTTGTAGGTGGAATTCCAGAGATTTGTACTGCACGCTGGGCATGTTATTAAAGGGACCCTATTAGAGAATGTGGTCATCTATACAGAATACATTGGAGGTGGTGACAATGAGCAATCAAAAGATGAGAGGACACATGCAGGTTGTCATTGAATCGTGCTTTCTACGAAGACCGATGTTCTGAGAATCGATACACCACTTGAATGGATTGATCAACACACTTCCCTGATTAATTTCATATAAAGAAATTAATCAATGTTAGATAACTGATAGATTAATATTTAAAAAAAAAATACAAAAAGCAATAGTTTTTCTTCATTCATTCTCCAATTAAAACTGTCACAAATTCAACGCAAACGATTTCTGAAGAAGGAAATTGCAATCAAATTTTTTTCTTTTTTTGGCAATTTTAAAACAAATTTAGCTTTTTCATCGATTATGAAAGGATTATGCCAAGGATCATCAATTCGTTCGTTATGAGCGGTATAAATCAAAAATGTTTGTGGCATTTGTGTGACTTCTGCTTTCTTCTTAAATGTCAAATTATAAAAAATCGTAGTCTATTCGTACTCAGCAACAAATTAATATTTAGTCTACTTTGCAAATTATAACAAATCTAAAAAGTTGTAAGGCATCAAAGTTGACATCTTTAAACTCGACTTGCGGCTAAACTAAGCAACCTAGCGACTTCAAAAATGCATATTCGTGGTCTAGGAAATACCACCTTTCAATTGATGTATCGCATTATATGAAACGTTGACTTTTATCTTTAAACACGATTTGCGGCTAAACTAGACGTGCTAGAGGCATCAAAGTTGACATCTTTAAACTCGACTTGCGGCTAAACTAAGCGACCTAGCGACTTCAAAAATGCATATTCGTGATCTAGAAAATACCAGTTCTAAAAAATCGAAAAAAAGTTGGTAAAAAAAGTTTTTTTAAAAACTTCCCAAAAAATACGGTACTTGAAATTTTTCAAACAAAATATTAAAAAACAGGGGTGGAATCGGCTAAGGTGATTTGTGATATGTGATAGTCACAATATACAAATTTCGTCTGGCTAAGATGATTGTCACATGTGACAATCACATTTTTGTGACTTTTTCTTGTGACAGCTATTTAGGTGTCACTTGCATACAAAAATAATAATAAATAAAAAATAAACCTCTGACGCTGACTTATAAGACAAAATTATTTGCTTTTGCTGTCAAAGATTTGTCAAAGATCTATACTAATGTTGTTTTCGATTGGGAGAAATTAGTTTCTCCTCATGATTAAAGTAAAAATAAAAACAATAAAAAAAAAAAAAAAAAAAAACAGAAATGAACATTTTTTTAATTGAGATATTTTTCTGAAACGCGTATATGTTGTGAGCAATCACGTGAAGTGACAACTAAATTAATCTTTTCTAAATAAATACATAATTGTCACGTCCCTTAATGTAAATTATATATTAAAATTGTTCGAATTGTTTAATTTGAAATACAAAATATATAGAAACTGTAACGTTCGTATATATGCGCCTTCAGACCGCATATTTCATAAAAAGCAGAAGAAGTAAGACTCGCAAAACACAACTCCGAAGAGAAACGATTTGTCTTCGGAGTTCTCTCCAATTGCCCAACGGAAAATGACATAATGAAAATAAACAAAATTCCGGTGATCACATTATGCAGACGCACAAAATTATTTTATCACATGTGATTGTCAGAAATGTGACAATCACAAATCACATTAGCCGATTCCACCCCAGGTCAGTTCACTGACGGGGTTTCTTCACTGGCACAACGAGCAATTTTGTGTGGTGCCAGTGATGGGACAGGGTCAGTACACTGACGCTCTTGTCATAAAAGTGTGTCAGTGGTCCTATACACCAGTGACTACTTATCATATAAAACTGGTTACACTGCTGCGTGCATATAGACTAATGATTTCGAATATTTTTCGAATATACCGCTCGTAACTTAGGAGTGGTCCTGACGCCTCATAACTTTTGCGAGCGCTCGTAAATCAGTACTAATAGTGCTTGATAAATAGACTTAAGAAGCTCTTAAGTTGAGAGCGATCGATAAATGCGGGCCTTAGTCAAACATAATTTGATTACATTAGATGTATTAAGAATTTTTTTGAAATGTTTTAGGAAAAACATTTTATATAATAAAGAGCAAGTAAATGGTCATTCATTTCGTGATTTCAAGTTGGTTGCGCTGACATTTGACACCTGTCATATTTAGTGTCATAATATTATGTTTGTCATTTACGATAATGGATCGCTTAGCAATCGAACAACGCGTTAAAATAATTAAAACTTTTTTCAAAGGTGGCGTTAATTACGTTTTTGTTACATAATCGACCGTCTTCGCAAGAAATTAGAAGTGAGTGGAAGCATTTCTGATTTTAAAAGGTGCATTATCGTTATACACATACAGTCAAAAATATTGCTGTGGAAGAGTTTCTGATGTTCAGAATTTATCGATTTTCCTGCGTTCGCAGCAATTGAACGTGACGTGAACAATTGTTTTTGGCCGGCGAATGAAGATCAAGACTTGGACGATGTGATATGTGGATGTGGTTTCAACAGGTATCGCGCAATAGACCGCGTTTTCGAGAATAAACCCCGAGTCCTAGACGCATTAAAAACCAACATTATTTTAGTAATGGCCGATGTGCGGCCCGAAATGTGCGAAAAAATGGTTTAAAATTACTTCAAAAGAATTGCATGATGATATAATGATATTGTTTATCGCACTTAATGGCAAAGTTCAAACTTTAATGCAATCAAATTTTGATTAAAAATGGATCACTGTGTGTGTATTATTTAGCTTTACTTTCAAAACTGACAAAAAACGACTCTATTATGTTCCATCCAATTTGCTGAAAAATGAAAAAGTCATCGAGCTTTTAATTCTTTAGAATATTTACCAACGAAAGTTGTAAGAACCCGACACTTTATGAAATCAATTTTAATATGATTTTAATGCCGCTAACAACCCATAACCCAGTTAACTCCCGCAACATTTTCAATTTCAGCAATATTTGGTACCCTGATGAAAGCATAACAAAACTTGACTTGAAATTATGATCCAGACCCATCCTCAAAACTTTTTTGTTTAAGTACTAGAACATCAAAATCTTAACCGATTCGTTCTCTCAAAAACGGCACAGCTCAAGCAATTCTAACGATTTGCATATACATATATTTTTTGAAAGAATTCAAAATAAAGAAACCGTACCTTGCGGATTTACTTTGCTGAATTGAAAATAAAAATCACACATAATTTAGATTTAAAACTTTAGTGGGCTCAGACTAAGGATTAAACCTTAGGGTAAATGCTAAGGAAGTAAAATAATTATTATTAAGCATGAAGCAAGTTTGAATAATGCTTAAGGCCACTTCAATCTTAAAAAAAAAAACAAGCGAGAGCTACAGTACGATTTCAACGAATTGTTGGATACCCTATTCCCTATATTTTTGTACGTATAAGAGTTCAACTCCCGCAGCCAGCCGCTGTTTTAGTTTCAGAAACAAAATTCTTCTTTAGAAGACAGGAACAAATTCAATAACACTAATTTTGTGTGGCACATGTTCAATAACTGCTGGCGCAATAAAAAAAGGCGTGTGCCACGCCCAAAGCTTCAAAACTGCGACTGATAGTTAAAAAACATTAAAAAATTAATGCATACATATATTAAAAGTTGGCGTGTCCCAAAAAATTTAAACAAAAATTTAAAGCACTAACTGAGCTATGATCGTTAGTCAATTTTTAGGCATATTTTTAAAACTACAGCTGAAAAAAGGTATTTTATAAAAATCACGTACTTAAAAGTGGACGTATAGTGAAGGATTTACTCAAAAAAGAGACATAATATATTATATGAAATAACGAACTAATGAAACTGGTTCAACTTGATTATTGGTACCTTAAATTTTTACTACTACATTTTATGTTCTTTTATGGAAAGAGGGTGTAAACCAGGCCCAAAGTTCAAAAATTCCTTTTCATATACAAGCTTGTTAGTTTCGACTAAGACATGCACAAATGTGGGCTTGTGGATTTATTATAAATACCATTTTATATGCTAAAACAAGTTTTTTGTATTTTCTATTGAAAAACGGGCGTGAGCCACACCCAAAATCATACACAAGATGTTTACGTACAAGTAATACTCACAAATTTTAATGCTTTTCTTTGTAATATAAGCATTGTTATTATACAATAACAATACATATTGAGTTTTGTATAGAAAAATTTCTTCAGCCACGCCCAAATTGAAATATTTCAATTTAAATGAAAGAAGATTTGAGAAGAATTGAGGTTGTTTAACAAAAATGTTGATTGTGGGCGGATTTTCCCGGTTAAAGAACTTAGCCTTACATTTGAACCAAAAATTATATATGTATACCAAATTTCAGCTTCCTAGCTCAAAAACTGCGACCTCAAGAGAGTATACATACGACCGGACGGGCATGGCTAAATCGACTAGGTTTGTACTTATTTTCTTTCTACACGAACGGTATTATTTCTCTATGTTACGAACTCCAAATTAAATACTATATACCCATTCTATAGAAAAGGGTACAAAGAACCCTATGTGCCCGTCCAGTTCTTCATACAGCTGGCCACCAAATTTCATCCAATCCTTTCGATGTACATATGAAGCGCAAAAATAAATCCAAACACCTAAACATATGTACATATGTATACAGACTGTAACCTCTATGTTCTATGACATTAGTCGAAAGTAGTATTTCCTAATTCATCTATATAAATTCAAAGTGAAAATGGTGAAAATGTCTAACAGCTGACAGGAGAGGTCTGTATATGCAAATTTATCAAAATCGTATGTGAGCTTTTTTTTGGGAAAATCAATTTTTTCTAAGAATGGTTATATGACAAGTTAGGAACGTCTTTCCATTCCGTTTCTGCATAATATCCAAAAATTATGCTTCTCCACTATCAATGCTTTCTCATATCAAAAAGCACATAGACAGATTCCTTGAACTGGGTTCTTTCATCTTCCGTATAATCGAGATGATAGTTTTTTCCATTTTTTTTAAATTTTCTGAGATGGGTTACCTTTATTATAGTATACCTCTTTCCATTTCATTGGAAAACAAAATTTTTAGTGTGAATTTTAAGAAAACCATTTTATAAATAACACACAAATAGACTGCAAATTTTTCCAAGACTTTTGAGAATTTTGTCAAAATGGATGAATTCACAGAAAAGAGCTTATAATTGCTGAGACAACTTTTAATCAAAGTGTTTTTCAATAAGGACGTGTAGATGAAATGGAATAAAACGATTGGTGTGACAGGTATTAGCAAAATTGTTTTTTTTTTTACTCTTGCGGTTATAGGTACCATTATACATAGTTATGGATTCGCGCAAAAAAAAAAAAAAAAAAAAAAATGTTGAGGTAACAGTCACACTTTACATTACGATGATGAAAAAAGCGATTCAGGAAATTTCATAGGTCGGCCTAAACGGATGGAAGGTCTTTTTTTTATTTTTACTCTAGATCGAAAAATAACGGTATACCTGCCATGAAATCATTATAGCAAAATTTAATTTTTTGCAAACTGCTCTAATGACTTTGATAAAACTCTCAGGGTACTATTTCTTATATCTTTCGGTAAAATGTGTCTTATAACGATACCTCTCATACACCAGTTTTCTAAAACCTGGTTTTCTCTTCCAAATAAAATAAGAACAAAGCAATAGAACCTCGTGCAGAATGTTTATCGTAGCACCAGTTGTGTGGCACATAGCACCCGTGCTCCGTCTTGCTGGAACCACAGATCTTTTATAGGTCCATATGATTCAATTTAGGCTTAAGAAATTGGTTTTCATATTTGAGTAGCGCTCGTCACTGACGGTGACAGCATCACCAACGTTGTTTTCATAAAAGTACGGTCCACTAGCTGGTCTAAAATCAACAATTTAAAAATGAATTGTCACCTGGTGAGCCTCGTGTGGTTTGTTGTCATACGTACGGAAAAATGCGCCTTGTAGCTAAAGACGGTTTTTTGGCCTATATTGGTGTCCTCTTCCAAAAGTTATAAAACCAAGTCATCGAACAAATGAATTGATCAGTTTGTTGTCATGTGCTTTAAAGTCGTGGGTCAGATGGATCTTGTTCGGGTGTAGGCCAAGTCTCGAAGCACAATTCACGAAGTTAAAGTCTCCGAAATGCACGGCGAATAATCCACTGAATTTGGTTTTGCTGTATACTTTCACTGGACCATGGTGATGTTGGCTGAGTGATTATTTAATTCATCGTTTCAAATTTGGCCACAAAACGTTGGAGTTTCGACTATGAAACGCAAACATGTTTGCCATAAAACGAGCTCAAAACGTGCAATGTTTGCACTATCGAACACTATCGATTTATACGTGTTGATCAATCTAGTAACTAACCACCAGCCAGAATCTGCCAGCAACAACTGAAACACTCTTTATCTCTTGGTTTCACGAAAAACCAAAATATGTAATAAGATTTTCAAAAAGTTCGTGCCGTTCCACCATATTTATTAATTTTCACAAAAGTAATAATAATTTCAGAAAAAGTAATCCAATACTATTTTCCGCTTCAATCACTTACACACAATTTAATGAACGTCTGAATTTACCAAGGAAAGTATATTACTTTAGTCTTCCATAGCCAGGGTCCTTAAGACATTTAAAACCAATTGAACTTTATTGCTCCTGTTTGTTTCTTGATGTCCTTAAACTCTTAAGTAGACTATTTCCTTGATTTAGATGTTCAAATTAATCAATCGTCAAGTGTGTATCGTTCATTAGGAGTTTGTAAGAATTAAACCTAATTTTATTTCATTAATAACCATAAGGAAACTAACACCACCAGAGAACTCTTGCAATAAAGTGTTCTTTTTTTTTTTTGTATAAAAAAGGAACAAACAACAACGTCTCTCAATTAATCACTAATTGCTTTAGAAGAAGAAAAGTGTCAAAAACAAAAACCTTCCCTAAAAAAAAAGGTCAATTATTTAATCCAAGAAAGGCTTGTCCATCGGAAATAGACGAAAGAGAATTCCTTCCTTACCAACCTTCTTTGCAAAAAAAAAAATTACCCAAATTGTTGGAAAAAAGTAATTGAAAGAAAAAAAAAAAATATGCAAAAAAATACGGATACCATTCGCGCTGGACGCTGGAAACCAAACCAAAATGAAAGGACAATATTCCTGACAAAAAAAAACCCCGAGAAGCAAAAACTAATTAATGGATTCCATCCTGCAATTCCTTCGAGCACATCCCACTCGCATACATAACTTTATAGCTCATGCAAAAAGTGTATACGAAAGGAAACGTACAACGAAAGGAAGCACTAAATGGCAGACATCCACCAAAAACTGTTAGCTGAAGCTATATACGTTCGTATTGTCGCTTTAGTCTTTTGGATTTGGTCACGTCTACGTTCTAATGACCGACATTGGGACTCTCACAGTAGAAGCGCGAGGAAAACATTTTTGCAATCAGAAAAGGCAGACAAAGGACATTGGCATGTGGTTCGATTTGACACGACGACATTTCGGGCACATGCAGTCTGATTTGAAGTAGATGCACAATGCACATGCACAACCAACACACCATACTTTAATGTTAAAAGTTGATTTCGTCCTTTTGTTTTATTGAATCATGTTTAGAATATTTATAATATTTTTAAGGTTGTGTATGCTTTATTAATTGTGAAGAAATTTTTTGCAATGAAATTTTGCGAAATACTAAGTTAACTGTTGGAAATTTTTGTCATAAATTGGTGAAGTGATGATAAGAGTACGTATATTCATTCATGCTCTTCAATGGATTATTGGTATCTATTCATAACCACGTAGCACCACTTCAAACAAATAGATCACTAAAAGTTCATCGAAATAAAGTTTAATATCTTTTTGAATCAATATTTTATAATCAAAAGATTTCCTTCGAATAAAAATCAATCAAAAAGACACGAAACAATACAAATGAAATTTTTTAAATAAATTTAATTTGATTTTTAAAACTTTTTGGGATTGTACAATGTACTTGTACATATATCCATACAACCGATTCCTGTTTTTAAAAACATGAAAAAAACGGTGTTTTGGCACTTAAAAATATCGTATCTGATTTGTTCGATGTTCAGTTGTTCGATATTTTTTGCGTTTAACAAAGAAGAAGAGTTTTTGACAGATTTTTTGTGTTTGATTTAAGGTTTATTGTTTTTTTTTTACCTTTAAAACTGTTACAAACTGAATAGTTTGTATAAACATTTGTAACATGTAACACCAGATTAATTGTATAACTAAAATGTAGCGTTAAACAATGGCGGTAGTCAATGGCGCCAGCAAATTCATGCATGTGGTGTAAGCCTCGCATACCTACATCACAAAAAATTAACACGTCTAATGTCGAATTTCCTTCACGCTTGGGGTTCTCTTTCATAAAGTCGTATTTTTATAAATATATTTTTCTATTTTTGCATTTCGTTTTCGACACAATAGGGGTATTCACGATCTGGTGCAACCAAGTATTGTAAAAGTGCGAAATAGTTTGTATTTCTTGTAGATCGTGAACTCACTTCTTCCAATCTTTAGCAAAACTCACACAAATGTCAAAATCAGGTTGACACAAATGTCAAAATCAAAAGTACAAATTTTGCACCCTTGTATTTTCCTGTTGCAATGGGGTTGAGGTATAGATAAAGTGCAAAAGTGTAACAAAATGACAGCCAGTATATTTGTTGTTGTATTGCAAGAAAACGTAGCACTTCTGCACTTTTACAATGATGCAAGACAAGTTACACTACACCAGATCGTGAATACCCCTAATGTATAATTTTTTTAAACCGCACTTGAACGGCAGCAGCTGCCTGGCACTTAATGTCAGTTTTGTATGTATTTTTGCTTAAGTCCAAATAAATTGTCATAATGGGTGTTTTTTTTTAAGGTATAGAACTTTAAGTTGGCAACACTATTTTTACTGGCGGCCATTTTGTCAAGGTACATAAAGTAAGGGTAATATATTCCGCATCTGTCAAAAAAGTAAACAAACAAAATGGCGTCTTCATGTGACCCAAGGCACTGTCGCCAGTACACATTATATTGATTTTACCAAATTTAATTGTTTTAAAAGAAAATAATGAACTGAATTGAGCTTATAAATGCTTCTATGCATAGTTGTATGCAGTGGTAAGTATATAAAGTATGTATAAAGTTTCTCAATTCAGTTTTTTTTTGTTTCAGGAGCTGAAAACTGATAACACTTCTGGCTATCGGTGTCAAAGGTGGCGTTGACAATAAAAGCCTGCATAGTTCCAACAAGGACATATACCATGTTATTGTGGTGCCAAAGGTGGCTGAAATCTTTTATTATTCAAGTATTGAATAACCATTAATTGTTCAACAGCCGGTGGATGGTATTCTTGCGGCCGAGTCAGCCATACGCATAGCAAAGATAGATAAGCAGGCAATATAATAATGATAGAAAAATTTCGCCCACAGGCTAGAAGTGTGAAAAATGTGATCTTACGAATAACTTCTGGTTAAACCTTACCGATGGATCCTTGTGGACGTAAGTTTTTCCATGAATCCAGCAGAAATGACTGAGGGACCACTGTATTTCCGTTAAAGAACACAAAAACTAAATTTTTAAGAGTTAAACATCGTTCTATTTCTAGGCAAAACATACGAGAAACATTTGGAAATGAATCGGAATTCAACTATAACATGGTTGGAGCGATGCATGCTGAAATGGATGGCCATTACCTAGACAAGAGAACAGATAGTTTTAATCGTTACAAAGAGTATTTCAATGTAAGAGCTTTGTTGTTCACCAATTACAATTTGTAAGATTAATTCAAAATTCATTACACATAGGACACTTCCAATTATGGATATCCCGTGCGAGTGGTCTTCCTTATCGGACGCAGTGAGTTCGAACAACATTTAGGCAACGAAAGCAAAGTCCGTCTCAAACAAGAAGCAGACCAATACGATGATCTAATTCAAGAGCACTTCATCGATACTTACAACAATCTCACAGTGACACAGTGAAATCGGTAATGATGCTCAAATGGGCAAATAAAGGTACCATCACACAGCATTATGTGAAAGGTGATTCGATGCGGTAGTCGTCAAGGAGTTCTTCCTTTTATTTATTATAAATCCTGGTAGGGACCATATCAAATATTTTGTATGAAAGTGCCTAAGGTTTCGTATGGACTATTTTTAAAAGACATACTTTTATTGATAGTCGACAATATCTAAGAAGAAATTAAGGTTTAATATATTTTTTCCCAAATTGAATAAAAAAATCATAATATAATTTTATAAAATCGTTTTATTGATTTTTCTCTTTCTTTTTCTGGAATTTTCTTCTTGAACAGTGTTAAGCTGTTTGATACGGAAATACATCCTGGATCGAAAAAAGATTTGTTTAACTTTTATGTCCAAAGGAATATGATTAGATACACTAATGAAATTTTTTATATAATGGCGTGAATAAACGATGCTATCCTTGTTTAATTCCTTAAAGATTGACTCCAACTTTATCATTTCTGCCATCATTTTGTCTGTTGGTTTTTGAAGAAATCCTTCAGTGAGTTGATTCGTCCAAGAAAACGAAGATTCCTGCTGATGGCTTTGCACAACAAGATCCGGCTTTTTAATCCTATGACAAATATACCCCGCCAAATGTTCGAGTCCATCGTATTGTAGAGATTCCAAATCATCTACGGGGGGTTCATCACTTCAAAATCACTTTCCTTAAAATGCTTAGAGCAAATTCTAGCCGTATTAGTATTTAATTTATCCTTTCTATGGCACAAGAACACCCACTGTTTGCACATTTTCTGTTTTTTTGGGAACGCGTGGAAAGAAATGTCAGCATTATTATTTTTTTTATTATTTACGCAACACCCGAACATAGCACACCGCATATTTATAATTTTTATAAAAGTTTTAATGGATTAGGAAGAAAATAATCCGCACACAATTATGTAAGTTAAGAAAAGAATTAGGATACAATAAATGTATGAGGGTCACATGCACCAGCCATTTTGAAAAGTTTTGACAGATGTCAAAAAAAAATGAGCGGGAATATATTACCCTTACTTTATGTACCTTGCATTTTGTCAGCTGTCAAGTGATTTATTTTTAGTTTTGGTTTGGCATTTCAACATGAATAGGCTGACGCGTCTGAACAACGCTTCTAAATTGTGTATATGTACATTTATTTTGAAAATCATGGTTCTGTTCGAAATACGTATCCCAATTTTCATAAGTGAATTTTGTTTCGCGATGAAGCTCACTTTTGGTTAAATGGATTGGATACGTCAATAAACAAAACTGCCGTATTTGGAGTGATGATAATCCTCAAGTGTATGTATGTTGAGACAACGTTACATCCACATAAACTGACTGTTTGGTGTGTTTTATGGGTTGGTTGAGTAATTGGTCAATTGAACAACCATGATGTGCAAGAGCTGTGGTTTCAACTAGATGGCGCAACATGTCACACAGCTCGTGTCATAATTGATTTGTTGGAGGAAATGTTCGGTGAGCGTATAATTTCGCGATTTGTTCCTGTGAATTGGCCTCCAAGATCGTGCGATTAAACGCCGCTTGACTATTTTCTGTGGGGATATGTATGTGAAGTCGCTAGTCTACGCCGATAAGCCCGAAACGATTGACCACTTGGATGACAACATTGGCTGAGTTATTGCCGATATAGGGGAGTTCGGCCCAAATTGACATACTCAGGTAAGATGACATACTGGTATTTTCTGCATTAACAAAGGTGCCACAGTTATGTCGAACATATCCATACATGCATTTTTTGTTACTCTCTTGCCAGAATAAACTCACAGCTCCCAGTATATACTACGTTCTGTCATCGCGACCGCTTCTAAGGAAATAGTTTAAAAAATATTTTTGATGTGTATACTTGTTTGTTTAAAAAGTGATTTGAAAGGTAAGTGTTTTTCTATGTCCTTTGGGTTTTATGTGTGTATTTATGTGTAAGGACAATGTTGTTTATGTGATTGTGCTCCTAAATTGTATAGTGTTGTACTATCTCATATCGGGTAAGATGACATACACCTTATCCGTCCAAGATGGCATACTATGTCATCTTACCCTATTTGTAACAATTTCTTTAAATTTAAATACATACTTCAAGCAAGCATAAAATATAAATCTTAAAAGTTAAAAAGCCGAAGAACCAAATAACGCCAGCATTGTTACAGTATTTCATCTTACCATAATGAAAAAATGTCATTTTATACCCAACTATGTCATCTTAGTCTTAGCTTCAGACTATTTTTAAATATTTTTTTAATAATTACTTTTCATTTTGAACAATTCATTCAAATTTTATTTTCATCATTAAATCATGAATTAATTGATTACATAACAATTTTAACTCTACGGTTCGTAGAAAATCTTCTTTCTTACTGAAAATGTATGTCATCTTGAACACAATCCCCCTACGGCCACAAATGTTGGAAATAGTCATCGAAAATTGGACCTCCATAATAGGTTTTCACACCGAGCTAAAACGCGAAAAAACCCCAAAACCTGAACGAAAATACAAGTTTTACCATACGTTTTTCCTCATCACAAGTTTTATAAAACGACTGGTTTTATATAAAACCTGTCGAAAACTTGTTGGAATACAAAGCAAATACACCTGAGTGAGTTTGTTGTGATTCTTTCAGAACACACCTAAGTTTGTTGCGATTCTTTCCAAACACACCTAAAAAGCGCATAAAAGTCAAAAAAAAAAATCAATCATAGCAACCGAAAATATTTTCATTTCAAAATTTGATAGTCAGTTGTAAAGTATAAATGAAGGGAAATGTCAAACGAAAACTTGAAAAGTCCGAAGTGAATGATTTTCAGGTTTTCGTAAACTTTTAGCTGAAAACCGGGTTTTCGGCTCGGTGTGAAAACCCTAATAGACTACGTCCGAGCCAGCCGTGGCGGTCATATGCCAGAAATCACATTTAAATTAAAATGCCAGAAGATTAACTTATGAATAAAGTAAATTTCATGTCAATTTAAAAAATTAAATTTCTTTTATTCCATTTCAAAGTTCTATACGTCTACTCTACTCTACTCTACTCTACTCTACTCTACTCTACTCTACTCTACTCTACTCTACTGTACTCTACTCTACTCTACTCTACTCTACTCTACTCTACTCTACTCTACTCTACTCTACTCTACTCTACTCTACTCTACTCTACTCTACTCTACTCTACTCTACTCTACTCTACTCTACTCTACTCTACTCTACTCTACTCTACTCTACTCTACTCTACTCTACTCTACTCTACTCTACTCTACTCTACTCTACTCTACTCTACTCTACTCTACTCTACTCTACTCTACTCTACTCTACTCTACTCTACTCTACTCTACTCTACTCTACTCTACTCTACTCTACTCTACTCTACTCTACTCTACTCTACTCTACTCTACTCTACTCTACTCTACTCTACTCTACTCTACTCTACTCTACTCTACTCTACTCTACTCTACTCTACTCTACTCTACTCTACTCTACTCTACTCTACTCTACTCTACTCTACTCTACTCTACTCTACTCTACTCTACTCTACTCTACTCTACTCTACTCTACTCTACTCTACTCTACTCTACTCTACTCTACTCTACTCTACTCTACTCTACTCTACTCTAACTCTACTCAAAATTAGGGAGAGATCATGGAAATGGCGATTTTATGGTAACATTTTAATATGCATAAAAAACAATTTTAATTATGTTGCGACCAACATTATATTGGTACTTAAAGAACCCATTGCAAAGGATTTGTTCATTCTTCTTTTGATCCGAAGCAATTACCGTTTTAATTTTCGGACACCACCAATGATACAAATTTGGCTTTCAATTTTAAGAGCTCTAACACTCCTAATGCCTCTTTAACCCCACTTTATCTTTAGCAAAATGAAGTGATAAACTTCTTACACGTGATGACAAAACACGCCTTCGAAACGAATCCAGAATCGTACAAAGTCAAAGAAAAGTTTCGAAAAGATTTTTTTTTTCATCTTATACTTTTTTTTTTTTGGTGGCGATGGCGTGCAAGCACGAACAGAAAACTTTCCAGGCAGCACCTATTCCAAAAACACCCCAGCCTTATCGCCTTCGGATGTTTTGTATCTCTTAGCACCAAGTGAATACTAATGGATATTTTATAGTGCATGCTGTTTCGTTTTGTTAAAAAGTTGAGATGTCCTTGAAGTTGTTTTCTATCTGAACGCAACTTCTTTGGGCATTTTTTCTTTCTTATTTTCAATTGTATCTGCAAACTGTAAGTAGGTAGAGGGGATGCAAAAACTTTTCGCATTTAACTTTTAAAATGCAAAACTGCAATTGCAATGCAACTATGCACAACTGACTGAAAATAGAGATGAAGCTAAACCTATTTGTTGTTTTCTATATTCTCAGTTGAATTGAGTCCCTATTGATTGCTTCTATAGAGAATGAGACCAGAAGGCATGGTGGGTAACGGGTAACTGGTGTAAGTATCTTTCACCATTTGCAGCAAGTTTCCGCGCAATACAAACGATCCGAGCACAATATAACAGCAACACCAACAACGACAACGACTACGACACTCTTTGCAATTGTCAATATCCTTTTTCATTTGTAAAGAAAATAGAAAACAGTAGTTGCAAGGCAAATTGAATGAACACCCTGAGATAAATGAAGGAGAATATCCCTTTTGCTGCTGATGGTTGGAAGTGAAATTCAATGATCTTTGGTGTATTGGATGGGTGATGAGAAGATGGTGATGTTGAACAGTCGTTGGCAAGAGAGACATTTTCCTTTTTGTATTATTTGTTTCAAAAAGGATTCCTTTAGTACCTATCGTTGAAATGGGATGTTTTTGATGACTCCTTTCTTCCTTATTGTCAATAAGGCTAGAGGTTTCTGGTGATTTCTTCAGGTGGCTTCCTTGGAGAAATCTGTTGACTTGTTTCGAATGCAAACTGTGCAAGCATCGAAGAATTGGTTAAGGAAGTGGCTGATGGTGTGCAAGTCTTGTGTTAATACTATTGCTCTATTGTGCAAATTAATGAATATTATGATTGGGAGTTGAATGAAATGCTTGCTTTAAAGTTAAATTTAATGAACCCTGAACCATCACTTTAAAAGACTCAAATAAAAGCAATTTCTGAAGCTAACTTAAAACTTGAATATGCTTCAAATTGACAAAGCTATTTAGACCTGGTGATACACAATAAATGTCATCATCAGAAAAGAGGGGTTTTCGGGTTCTGGGGCAGGTGCGAGTCCTTTTAAAAATGATTTCTATTTAGTTTCAATGTTGTTGCGAATGCATTCAAAAAGATATGAATGACCTGTGGCGGCCATTGTAAGAAACCGTGGGGGGCCTTTCAACGTCAACGATGTTATCTTCTATATTATATATATATATATATATATATATATATATATATATATATATATACAAATTGTTTTCCAATAAGAGGTGTTATTTTGAATAGCCCACTATTTCGGTAGTTGTCACTTTTGAAGCTGTAACATTTGACAAGTAAAAACTACGCCATTAATAAAAATGGAACGATACACGCTTCAACAACGCATTGAAATTATTAAAATTCACTATTAAAATGGTGAAAATTTGGCAGAGACGGTTCGTAAAACTAAAACATTTTTGGTCGTCGTAAAGCAGTTTGTCGGACCGCAATTCTGAAATTGGTAGACAAATTTGGGTTGTTGGGACAAATTAGTAATGTGTAAAATGATCCAGAATTTCATGGAAAAATCATCTTGACTGATAAGCCCATTTCCACTTCGGTGGCAAAATTGTCGCATCTGGGGCTGGGAAAACCCAAGATTTGTTGTTGAAAAGCCTCTCTATCCTCAACGAGTAACTGTTTGGTGCGGTTTATGGTCCGGCGGGGTCGGTCATTGGACCTTACTTTTTCGAAAATGAGGCTGGAGCAACAACTACGGTAAATGGATTGTTCTATCGAGAGATGATGAATAATTTTTTATGGCCGGAATTGGATGGCACTAATCTGGATAACGTTTACTTTCAACAAGACGGCGCTACGTGCCACACAGCAACGAGACCATCGATCTTTTACGGGAAAAGTTTCCGGACCGTGTTATCTCTCGAAGAGGTGATCACAATGAATTGGCCAACGAAATCTTGTGATTTAACACCTTGCGACTTCTTCCTTTGGAGCCACGTGAAAGAAGAGGTCTACGCCAATAGCCCAGCGTCGATTCAAGACCTAAAAAATTCAATTCGTGAAGCTATTGAGGACATACAGCAGCCACTTTATGATTGGGTGATGGAAAATTTCATGAAAGGCCTGGACGGCTTAATATTTTTAGTAAGACTTAGATCACAATGAATTGGCCAACGAAATCTTGTGATTTAACACTTTGCGACTTCTTCCTTTGGAGCCACGTGAAAGAAGAGGTCTACGCCAATAGCCCAGCGTCGATTCAAGACCTAAAAAATTCAATTCGTGAAGCTATTGAGGACATACAGCAGCCACTTTATGATTGGGTGATGGAATATTTCATGAAAGGCCTGGACGGCTTAATATTTTTAGTAAGACTTAGATATTTATAGGCTGAAATGGGTTTGAAAACAAAACGAATGATACCCCATTTTAAAAATTCTAATTGTGTTTAGTAGGTCAAACGAAATTATGAGGAGGTTATTTCAGTAAGCTGTTTATAGGGTGGAATGGGGTGAAATACACGGAAGTGCATAACAACGTCTGCTATCACAGCAAGCATTTCATACATAAATAATGTCATACATGGGCCTTCCAAATAATACATTTTTGTTTGTAGGTAAATATCTTTCACAAAGCTGGTTTTGTTTTAGGGTGTTTTTTTAGAAGTGTGGTTTTTAATCTGGCAATAATTTTTTCGGAGTTACTTACTCCTGAACAACGTTTGCAAATCGTGCAAATTTATTACTAAAATAATGGTTCGGTTGGCGCGACGCATCACGCGCTGCGTCCAATATTCATTCGACATAATCGCCCAGGAATTTATTCGAGCCAGCCGCGGCGGTCACTTGCCCGAAATAATTTTAAAAACACAATTTAAAACCCTTATCTTTATAATAAAGCTAAAATCTTGGCCATAACCTTTAATTATATGCGTTTTATTTCTTCTTGAAAACCACACGTAAAAAAACACCCTTTACTTCAACAACTGCCCCCCATTATTTGGAAACAATTTACATGAATTTGGAATACATAGATTGTGAATATGTTTTTCATTTCACAGAACTTTAGCACAGAACAAACACTCTATAAAATGAAAAGTGTATACATTCTATAAACTTTTCCACTCTCCATATCTATTTTTGCAAGGTGTGAAGGAAAAAAGAAAAACTAAAATAAATTTATTGAATTCTAGGTAAAAATAATATGAGAGCCATGCATACTGCTTCTGATTTCTATGTACAGGTGAACATGAGGCGCTTGCTTCGTTAGAGAAATATTTCCTTGCAGAAATTATATGGAACTGACAGTTCATAGTAAGGTTCCCCAGTTTTGATGTAATCAAAGAAAGGACATCAATACAAATAAAGCTTAAAGAAAAGCTATCTCAAAATTAAGATGAATTTAAAAAATATATCTCTTGTTCAATTTAAATCAGATGTGGAGTATGAAATATAGTATCGGATATAGTCAAGGACTTTTGCGTATTGCCTTTCTTTAACAGAAAACATGATACAAGATATATAAGTCAACTTGTAGTCCGAATATAATTTTTTCTCAGGCACTGAATACATATACCAAAAATTGCATTCCACGCCCATTACCAAACTACACCCTTATAAAATTATAATGAACAATCAATTCGTCTGTCAATTTATGGGAAGCTTTATATTTATTTATGTATGCCGTTGATGGAACAATTGTGCCTTTTTCCTGATTCCTGTCACTGACAATTTTATGGAGAAAAGAAAAAAACTTGCCCACCACTAACGCAACGAGGTAAGAAACTTCATAGCAAAAATGTGCACTTTTTTGTCTTCCAACACTTTTATCAATGAATTGAATGTTGACTGTTCAACAACAATGGAAGGAAGAAACCTGAAAACATTATTCTGGTCAATAAATAGGGTTGTCATGGAATCATTCAACTGTTCAGTTTCTGGAAGTTTAAAAAAAAAAAAAATAATAACTATAGAAAATGTCTGCGGTTGCTGCTCTGTTTTCCATTGTATCCTTGCAGTATGGCCGGCGGGCGGTGGCGGGCGGCTAGTCGTGAAGTAAAAAATTTGGAGAACAATTGGGGTTCGAGGCTTTTCTCGCTTCTTTGCAGGTTTACTAAAATTAGCATAGCACAACACTAAGGATTAAATAGCACAACTTAAAGTTTGCAGTTTGTGTAGCTTTTTAATTAAAAGTGACAAATTTAATTATCAATTACAAATTTAATTGATATTTCTTTCAAAAACATGGTACGCAAACTAACGAAACGGAAAATTGTTAATGTTCTTGTTAAATGTCAGCTTATATAGATAATTGTTGACTATAGTTTAACGTCCCTTTACAAAGACTATAAGTAAGCAAGGGTTCTTTTGTTAAACAAATTTAATTAAATACTAAATTGAAAGTACTTAATATATAACTTGTACTTTGTTTATTACTTAAATTTCGTTTCTTTAAACTAACTAATTCACAACTACTCAATATACCTTAAATACACTCACAATTCAGTTCCTTTCCGAGAGCCTATTGCTCCTTTATACGACACAAAGTAATAAAAACCGATTACACATTGACTTGTCCCTCCCGAAACAAAAACGAGTATTTCCACAGCCGAGGCGTGACCAATTAGTATTTCCAAGTCATTTGAGGGCAGTGTGTTTCATGAATTTATCCTTCTTGCTGTTTCGTCCTATGCCCATCTGACTTTGTTGTGAAAATCCTTTTGCAATTATGGGTCAGGCATTTTATCAATTCTGTGTAGGCTGGCTGGCCTTGTGCCTTTGCCGTCAGGAACAAAATATCTTATTGATTTCTATGTCATTTATGGAGGTTAGGAGTTAGGAGCTTGACAAGCTATCCTCGTACAGTCACACAAAAAAAAAAAAAAAAAAAAAAAACATATCAACACCATGACATGGCAAAGAAAGGATTATGTTTGTAATCCTTTTTGTTGGGTGTTTTAATGAATTCGTTGATAAAGTTTTTCCAAACGAATTTTACCACTTTGTTGTGTGTAGATGCAGACGGTAGAGGTATATTAAGGACAAAAGCTTGAGGGTGTAATCTTTTTCGTTTTGCTGGTTAGACGCATGTTGTTTTTGGTGGATTATATTGAAGGACAATCATTTGTCTCTTATTTTTATTTAACTGGTTCAAAAGCATTGGTTGATGTTTTAACCCTTTTTCTGGATTATGAATTAATTCTCTAGAACTAGGATTAAGACATTTCAGACTTCTAATGAACAAAAAAAATAAATTTTTGTTTTGCTTTTTCTTGCTGATAATATTGATATCTTTGGGAATTTTGTTTGGTGAATCGTTTTGGCTGACGTTTGATTATTTGTGGAAGTATTTGTATTTGATATTTTTTTTTTATGTAAAGTGAAAATCTAAGTGCGAAATTTCTAAATGAAAGTGGGTTCCTGACGTTTTATAGAAAATGACTAAATATCGATTGCAAAATATCTAAAAACTAATTAAATTGATCTAGAATGTTTAAAAGCTAGAATGACAATAATCTAGGAAGCTTATAAAGCTAGGAACAATATGAAATAAAGTCCACACTTGGGTCGCACGAACTTGCTTTAAAGTGCGACAGTAGTCTTGGGGCTTGACAGTCTAGTCAAATTAGCTCAACAAATAGGCCAACCTAGAATTAATTGCAACACAATTTTTGTGTACGAGTTCTACTCTACGATGACGCGTTCATCCAATATGGCGGATTTTTCCAAAATGGCTATCCGCATTGTTTGGTGTTGTAGTTTGATTTTACAGGTCATTTTATAGGGTTTTTTTGGTCGATTAATTAAAAAAATATCACCAACGATTGTTTCTGATCAACATTTAGTGAAATATTTGCGGAGTATGCCATAACGATGAAGATAATGTTGTTAGTCTTTGTGTTTTGTTTTGTTTTTATTTTTTTATTTTTTATGAACAAAAAATATTTAATTTATTTATTACAGGTGCCATTTCAAACCTGGATATTTTATTGAACATCTCATATCTACTCAACAATAATGTTAAACGATTGCAAGGGGTATGCCAACTACGACATACAAACCACCATGGTGTATGTTTTTCTGACCATGCGAAGATATACAACCACACCCCTAGCCTATCTATCGAGCAGATATTTTGAAAAAAAAAAAACTGGGAAAAATCGTATGAAATTTTATTAATCACGTTTTTTGGAAAAAATTAATTAAGCAATGTGATTTCTTTTATAATATTTTCAATTTGAAGGAAAACAAATTTCAAAATCGTTAGGCTAGTTTTTTGGAAAAAAAATTATATAAAAAAATTTGCAGTAGTTTTTAAATTTTTCTTAATACAAACTCTATATACAGCATTGATATATAAAATAAAATAAAATCAACCAAGGAGAAGACTCAGCACTCATAATGGACTGTTGAATTATTGATTCAAAATAGCTTTTTATGGCATTTAGTCCAACAAAAAATTGGTGTTTCATCCAGGAATCTCACTTTGGAATCATCAGTTGACATACAGTGAAAGAAACCTTGTCAATACGCAATTTTTAAATTTTTCTAGTACAACTTACATTGAATTTTTGACAAAACCCTAATGTGAACTATATCCAACAAGATTAAGATTTTAATCATTAAGAAGGAAGTTTAAGCCCGTGGCCTGGCTCAGAAGTAGTTTCTAAATTTTTCTTAATACAAACTCTATATACAGCATTGATAAATTAAATAAAATAAAATCAACCAAGTAGAAGACTCAGCAGGATGTAACGCCAATTTTTTGTTGGACTAAAGGTTGATTTTTCGACCTTGCTCTCGTTTTCACTCAATAACTTTTTAAAATTTTTTGTAGAGCATATAATTTCCTACAATTTTGTTTTTACAAACATTTTGGTAAGTCCATTTGTAGCCAAGGTCGCTTCGAAAAACAGGAAATTTTTCAAATCGATAAAAAATTTACAAACATTTTTGAAAATGACCTGTTTTTTAACGCTTTACATAATAGTAAAATATGCTTTTGCAATAGGATGTATAAGAAAAACAAGTTATTGAGGAAAAACCAGAGCAAGTTCGAAAAATTTGCAGTCTCCACCCTTTCTCTTTTAGCACAAGGACCTCGAGATCAAAAATACTAAGCAAAATGTTAGTTAACTATCCCTGAACAAAATCCCAAAAGTTTCATTTATTTCTGACTAAACCCACTTTTCCGGCCTGTCGACTGGACTATATGCCACCGAAGCTGTGGCGAGCGGTAAGCCGATATTTTGTTTCACACACAACTGACCAGTGTTGCCGATACCAACTTCATAAATTCCCTGAATTTCGATGTCAAATTACCCGAATTGGGGGAGAACAAAGTTCCTATTAACCAAATTCCACACACAATTATAAAAAAAATATAAAAAAAAAAAAAAAATTTGATGGTTTTAAACCCTCTCTGGTCTACATTAAAGACCTTAGTATCAGTAAGTATGTAAGAGGTTTTTGTTTTCTGTTTTCCAGTTCACTGAATTTTCTTTCAACTGATGCGTTTGCAAATGGCAATAAGAGGCGGATGATAATTTTTAAATTTTTAAATATGTGCCGCACCGTTTTTAAGACCTAACACCTTACCCCAGTAGTTTTCAGCACTATCATTTTCGTCAAGGCCATGTCAAATAAAAACAAAATAGCGTGCGACTGCCACTCGTCATCCAGTTTTACACAAACTTTTCAAACACTGGAAATTGCGACGCCATTTGAACCTATACACAACTTCAACTTTTAATTCTGCTTTAAGATTGGGACTCCTATACTTATTAAACACAAATGTAAAGTTTTTTTTTAATACAGGGAGGTGCTATTAAAAAAAATCGATTTCATTCACCGTAATTGATTTATTCATTAATAACCACAAAACTGTTAATGTATTGTCCATCGATAAAGAACTACGAGTATGCAATTGCTAAAATTTTAAAATCCCCGCATTTCCCCGCAAAGTGCTAATCCCCACAATATCCCCACGAATCGGCAATCCTGCTATAGTAAACAGTCTACACAACGAATACTTTTTTTCATTTTCCTAGAAAAGTTTGAGTTTGAAATTATGTAGTCTTTTTCAAAAACTTAAAGTGTTGCCGTATGTTTTCAATATTCGATAAGAACATAAAAACAAAACTTAAATTCGAGAAAATTCATAAATTTAAAGTAGATTTTTAAATATCCTATCAACATATGTACAATCTTTATGGAAAATGTCACATCGCAGTAATTTTTATAGAGTTCACCCCTATTTTTTATGTGTCTAGTCTAGACATAGTAAACTCATTTTTCATGAATCCCTACTGCGCCGAATAAAACAACTGAAATGTAAGAATCATATTCCATATTCCAGGAGCAGCTCAACTTAAAGGTAAAACAATTCCAGCTATGGCTGTCATTTGTCTACAAATAAAATTTATGACACCTTAACCAACCAACACGAAGGAGCTTATTTTCAAACGATATATCATCTGACCTTCCACTTTGCTGGAATTGTTATCACTTTTGTCACCGCAAATCCTCACAAAATCGGTGCGACACTCTATCAAAAGAAAAGAAAAATGAAAAATGAAAAACGAAAAACTTTATAAATTGCGACAGCTTCAAATCAGTGACTTAATTTAAATGTCTGCTCTCTGTGAGTGAGGCTGCATCATCGTCATCGTTATCGTCATCGTTATAGTCATCTCATATAATGTGTATGTTTTGATAAAAATCATCCAAAGTTCCCCAATGGGACTAATTTTTATATTTTGTCGCCTGTCCTTGAGTCCCCACAGATTTGCGCGTTCTTGGTGTTGCAAGTTTATTCATTTATCTGACAACTAATATTGTACACGACACGAAAAGAATTTTTGCTCCTTCTGGATAGGTACACCCAAACAAGGAGAATAATAAATTTGTTCTCAGGGAATTACGAGATGAATGCCAAGCTAGCTAGTACGAGTAGAGTGCTCCGCAGACAGATCAACATATTACGCGATGCCTCCTCTATAATATCCCCTCAGCTCTCATGTCCTCTTCCCATGCATAGAATTAAAACTTAAAGAAAAAAATTGAAAACTTGAAAAAACTATACACATTTCTCATCCAGCATCGTCGCCGTGTCGTCCTTCGTCATCCAATATAAGACCCATTGGGGAAATCAAAATTAAAATGTCCAACGTGGTGGTGGCACACAAGTGGAAAATAAATTGTCTTTTTGAAAGATTTTGCTTGAATCTTTGGCAACAACTAGAAACTGGGAATGGGAACTAAAATAGTATGGTGGGACATGGATTCATGGTTGCCTGTGGTCGCATGGAAATGAAGATGAAAGATTCTCAAGCAGCATTTGCCACATCACGAAGCATTTCGCAGATCATTTGGAGCGCATGATACATACTTTGAGGACGTTTTGCATTTATAGGTGGTGGATGGTTTTGGACGAAGTTGAAGTCGAAAGTGGTAATGATTGGTGGTGTCTACTAGGCATAGCTTCTATATAAGGAATTCTAAACGGATACTATCTATGTCTTTCAGGACTTGAACCACAACCGTTGCGTTGTATGTGCCATGTTTGGTTGATAAACCATTGAGACTTTGAATATATTTCAAATTAGGAGAGTTAAGGGGAATTGAAAATTGCAGGACAGTAGGTTAAGTTTTATGTTCATTTTTCCATAAATGATATAATAACGTTTAAGGATAGAAACTTATTTAATAACGATACAAATACTACACGGTACGGATTGGAAATTAATTGAAGCATCTATATGAAATACTTGCCGTCAAAAGTCCCCTACGCCACTGAAAATGATTAAGATAACCAGGGCTTAAAAAAAGGTAATTTAGTTCTGCAATTGTGGGTTTTGTATGCTTAACTGGGTATATACAAAATCTTCTGCCTACTTCCACTTACCTACTTAGTTAGAGTGGAATTTTTTTTGCAATGATTAACTTTAGTTTTAGTTAAAAATTCGCTCGAATGTTTAACTAAAACTAAAGTTGATCTTTACAAACATTTTGTTTTAGTTATTTTCGCAACTCGTGTTTGACTTTAGTTATACTTTAAAATTCGCGCGAATTTTTAACTAAAACTAAAGTTGATCTTTGCAAACATTTTGTTTTTTTTTTCAACTTGTTTTATTTAAAAATGGTATTTCGTTTTAGTATAAAATTCGCGCGAATTTTATACTAAAACGAAATACCATTTTTTTGGATATGAAGTTTGCATTAAAACAATTACTTATAAATAAAACAAGTTGCAAGAAAAAAACCAAATGTTTGCAAAGATTAACTTTAGCTTTAGTTAAAAATTCGCGCGAATTTTCAACTAAAACTAAAGTTAATTTTTGCAAACATTTGGTTTTAATTAAATTAAATTAAATGCTTCTGCCCTCTTTTTTTTAGTTTATCATGCTTAACTAAATAACACAATAACGATAATTATATCATTTACTGTAATAAGAAGTGAAATTATCTCCCACCCACCGTGGGAAATAACTTCATACAAAAGTGAAATCAATTCCCACAAAATAGTGAAATTAATTCCCACTTTCGGTGGGAATTAGCTTCATAAAAAAAAGTGAAATTAGTTCCCACCAGTGGTGAAGTTAATTCCCATGTGAAGGTAGTGCCCGTGAAGTTAGTTCCCTGCACCTAACTGTTCTATGTTATGTGTAAAAAATTGTTATAATGTATGTTATGTGATTTTTCAAATAAAGAAATTTTGCTGTCAGTCGTGTTGCTGATGATAGCTAGTAAACTAGCTTAAATGTATTTAACGTTTTTTTAGTTTTTGAGCTAGAATTCTAATTCCAAAAACCCATCTGTACTCGTAGGACGTCATAATAATAAAGGGTTTTCCAATAAGAGGTGTTATTTTGAATAGCCCGCTTTTTTGGTAGTTGTCCCTTCTGAATCTGTAATTTTTTGACATTTGACAAGTAGAAACTATACGTAATTAATAAAAATGGAACCATACACACTTCAACAACGCATTGAAATTATTAAAATTCACTATTAAAATGGCAGAGACTCGTCGTAAAACTAAAATATTTTGGTCGTCGTGAAGCACCTTGTCGGACCTAAGCAAGAGCAAATTGTTGCATCTGGGGTTTTGGAAAACCCAAGATTTATTGTTGAAAAATCTCTCCATTTTCAACGAGTAACTGTTTGGTCCGGTTTTTGGTTCGGCGGGGTCGTATTGGACCTTACTTTTTCGAAAATGAGGCTGGAGCAACAGCTACGGTGAATGGATTGCGCTATCAAGAGATGATTAATAACTTTGTATGGCCGGAATTGGATGGTATTGATCTGGACAACGTTTACTTCCAACAAGACGGCGCTACGTGCCACACAAGCAACGAAACCATTGATCATTTATGGGTAAAGTTTACGGACCGTGTTATCTCTCGAAGGGGTGATCACAATTATTGGCCAACGAGATCTTGTGATTTAACACCTTGTGACTTCTTTCTTTGGAGCCACGTGAAAGATAAAGTCTACGCCAACAGCTCAGCGTCAATTCAAGACCTCAAAGATGGAATTTGTGAAGCTATTGGGGGCATACAACAGCCACTTTGCGATATGGTGATGGAAAATGTCATGAAAAGGATGTTGTTTTGTAAGTCGTGGCGGCCAATTGGCTGATTTTGTTTCTCATTATTAATGGCATACTTTTTATATTGAAATAAACACCCGGTAATTTATCTCAAAAAATGCTATTTTGCTTTGAATATCAAAATAACACCTCTTATTGGAAAACCCTATACTATGAACTGTCGGACCCATTTTTGTTGACTTCCCCCTCATCGTAATGCATAAATTGCATTAGAGTCGCAAGTAAAAAGAGCAAAGTTCAGCATTGCCCTGTTGCGCCATCTTCCCCTTTATCACTTAACTCTCCCACAAATATATTCAGGTACATGTTAAGACTGCAATCTATTATTTCGAGTATTCATGGAATATCCCTCTTGAAGTAAAAATGCGTTCATTTCATGTCCATGTTCAAGAGGCTAATAAACACTTTGGTAAATCAGCTTCTTGCTCAGGGAGTCCTTAAACCACCAAATACCTAACTTACCCCAAACAACTTATATTATATTATACTTTGTGTATTAGCACACAAAATCTCTGCACGCAATCGATGAAATCGAAGTTTAAGCACGTAAGCGCTTCACATGCAACAATAGCAACTACTCCCACCACTACCATTTAAGGACTGCACATAAGCAACAAGGATCAAAAGCAGTATTATTTGGCTCTTGGACTGCACAGCACAGTGCATGCACATAACCAAGACCTTCCCGAGTCGATATTGTTTTGGATCAAACCAAAATGTCTTGAATTCACGAGAAATAAATATTCTCGGAAGGGCCGGACCGGGCCGGGTGGAGGAATCTGTGAATCTCATTCAATTTTGTTCTCTCAGATGAATAACATGAAAAAGGTGCAAATTTGTGTGAGTGAAGAGAAAGGCGGGAGATTGTTCTTGAGAATGCTCTACTGTCTGTGGTGGAAGAAGCTTTTGATAAATGATTATATGACTTCTCTGTTTGTGGGGGATGATGTTTTTGGGTTGTCACTAGGACACGCAATTATTCTTATTCACAGGAATATGAGTTTAGTATATGAATAAACTTACATATTTCTCTGAGGAAATCAATGAAGCCAATTGTAGAGAAAAGACAGCTCCTTGGTTGTGAAAATAGATTGACTGAAGTCAAAGGATATTATGTATATGTTCTAGGAAGATTGAGAGTTTAGCTTTGATTTGTACCTTTAATATTTGAATTAATATTTGAACAGAGTTAATTGTGAAATGATTTTCCCAATTAACCTTGATGGTGTATCATTCAGATGATTGATTTGTGTTCTATGGTTGGGTACGGGGAAATGGTTATGAATATTTTTGTAATTTGACAAAGCTATATCTTTTGAAGAGTAGTTTCATCTTAAAGTGGGTACTACTTGGGATAGGTAAAGGGATACTTGAATATTAAAGTTTTGTTGAGGAAGTTTTTGTTAAAAATTAAAAAAGCTGGATTAAAGATTGTGGATTTGGAAATTTTAAAGCGTTATTTATGAGTCTCGGTTCTTGCTCCTTGTAACCAAACTCAAGGGTGTTTGTTTTAGACGTGTGGTTTTCAATCTGGCAATTATTTTTTTCGGAGTTGGTCTTTTTGACAGCTGTCACTTGATTTATACTCAGTTTGGTTTGCCATTTCATAATGAATATACTTACTCCTGAACAACGTTTGCAAATCGTGCAAATTTATTACCAAAATAATGGTTCGGTTCGCGCAACGCATCGCACGCTGCGTCCAATATTCGGATGACATAATCGCCCAGGAATTGACTTGCCCCAAATGATTTTTAAAACATACATAATGGCACCCTTGTCTTTATAATTAAGCTAAATTGTTGCCATTGACATTTACATTAAATCTTATACGTTTTATTTCTTCTTGAAAACCAACCATCTGAAAAAACACTCTTTATTTAATGAAACTGAAAGGATTTTACTAAGATTGTTTGTAAGTTACGATAGTGCAGACCATCCATTGAGGACCACGGCCTCAACCAACACCCCGCAAGCCAGCCCGGTCCCAAGAAAGTTTCCTGCAGTTACGCACGCCAAGTTGGTTGATGTTCTCCACTTGATCACGTCCTGAAGTATTGCGTTATCATCGAACCAGATTTGTTTGCTGGTGTTGCTTTATGAAACCCAAAACATCAGTACCTGCATTTTTGATGGCTAGTTTGCAGTGTGGCTACTAGTCCTCTGGGCGCAGCGCGTGCCGGGCTTGTTTATTTATAAGAGGAGACACGATTGACAAAGTTTCTGGTTGTTTCTTGCTACTGCAGTTTCCCGACATCATTGTATATGAAATCTATAGTAGTCTGGAGAACGAGTAAGAGATAACGGGGTTTGGAGACACATAGATGTCGCTGATAATTATCACATATTTAAACCTTTCCACCTACATTTTCTCTCCAAAACGAGAAATTTAAAAAAACAGGTTTGGAGACTCACGGTGTCGCCACTATCCAAAATTGTGTATCGTTGATTTAGTAGTTCAAATTAAATGCCAAGTCAGACGCGCAATCATCAAGGAACATCTGCGAGTATCCTAGAACTCATAGTTCACGGCTGTTTGCAAAATTTTTATGTTAATTTCTCATGACTGCAGTTGAGCAAGAGATAGCGTTGATTATCTAAGAGTTTTCGGGAGCTAAAAGGCAGGTTCAATCATCCAGGTGGAAGAAACATGTTTCCTTGATTATCATTCCATGATGATGAGAGTAAACATGGATCCCAGTTGAACGTGATGCATATATCTGCAAACAAAGATCCTATTCCATAGACTATAAGGACGAACTTAAAAAATTTGTTCTGAATCTGGAGTGATATGACAATTTTGTTCGTGTAAATGAAGAAATATATGAGGATAAGGCATAAACGGTTCCTTGACCTTTTGTTAAATTTGAAAATTTTGTGCTTTTACAAGCTTTGTTAGGCTGACTTTTTATGTCAATTACACCTTTCGAACGCTTAATATCGGCAGGAAATTCCCATGGAGGACTTTACTTGCCGGATGTATAGTAACTTCACGTTGTCCATCCTGCTAAACCACATGTCGTGTTAGTCCATATAATTTAATTTAGGCTACCAGAAATTGGTTTCCATCATTCTGTAGCTGTCGTCACTTTCGAAAAAATACAAACCAATGCCATCGTCCCAAACCCCATACCAAACAGTTAATTTCTAAGGATGCATGGTTACCAAAAACTACGAGTTGGAGTCTGCGAAGAGCCGATTTCTTGTGCACAGACGGGAATCCCCTGTTTTTTTTTTACCTGCACGAGGAGTTTCGATGGTTGTTGTCTATGGTTTGATAGTTAAGAATGTCAAACTCTGTTGACATTCCTGTTCCGTAAGGTTTGGCATCGTTTAACGCCAAAAAAACGCTTCCACATTATAAAAATCTATTTTGAAAAAAAAATAATCAGTTTTCGAAGTTCATAGAGCCCTTCGTCCATTTTACGGTCAACATAATCTAGTAAAATGGCTTCGTCAATTAGCGAAATTGAAGTATATGGAGCGAAGCTGACGCTGGCGGGATTATAGGTCTTTATTTCTTTCGAAATGAGGAGGATGCTGCCGTTACGCTATCGAGCCATACTGATTGATTTCTTATTTACAAAAATTAATGAGCTAAACATCCAATAAAATAGGTCCCAACTTATCATAAAGCTCTTTAAAAAAAAAAAACACCCATTTTATTATTGAGAGTTAATTGCCTTTATTTAAAGTTGTAAATTAAATGCACGTTATTCAATTTTAATGAATGAATTTAAGCCTAAGGATTTCAGGACGATAAATGGAATATATTCAGTGCATCAGTTTAAAAAAGTCACTGACTTGACATTGTATTACAACCATCATAATATAATTTGAGCTCTGCTTTGATATTCAGGACGAACGCAGTCAGAAGATTAATCATTATGTGCATGCACGTATGTATATGTATATGTTCTTGCCCATCCTGATTTCACAAACATCCTTTGCAATTTACACAGAAAATACAAAATTTAAATTAAATATACGACGTATATGAATACAAAAAAAAAAAGAAGCATATTGGTATTGGTACTTTATGCATAAAATAAAAATATCAAGTCAATAAATTAACATCCAATTAAAATACACACACTCTTTCAATTACTTTCGATAACCTCAACAAAATTTAATGGAAAAACCAATTAATATCCTCCATCGGCAATCTCCAAACTACAATTTTTGTGTTTATTTACAGACAACACCGAAACAGAACATTGGCATTGGCAGCAACAACAAAGTCCTGAAGGACCTCGAGGAGACAGAGAGGGACAGGATAGGAAGCTAAAGCACACACGTCATCGCCCGCGCCCGCGCTCCGCTACCGCTGCGCCGCGGCTGTACTACAGTGTCATTGAATTTATTATGATTGGATGAGCCTTCAATTTTGAACGTTTTACTCGGAAACGATATTGGGTGTTCCTCTTCAGCTAACCTACAATGGCAGCAGAGGCGTGCTGATGGCAAATAAAATATTTACCAGAACCACTCTGTGGCATGGAGATGGAGGAGACTTCTATGGTTGTCGATATCTGTGCAAACCACAAACACCCCCTGTTTTCCGCTTAGGGCGATCCACTTCAAATGCCACTCTAAGCAAATTATTTTCTAGAATTTGAGATAAAATGAAATTCATTTATTCTAAAGTATGTTGTGCGTCGTGCCCCCTCAATATTAACGTGCACAATCTTTGGTGAATTTCACCAACGAAATTTGTTTTAGAATTAAGGGTATGAATTATTATATTTGCAATAAATTAGGCTGCTACCCGAAATTAGAATTTTTATGAAGATTTTGAATGAAACAACAACTTGTGTGTATGCTATCACCAGGTTCATAGACTGGAGTTTTAGCTATTTCACGGGGACCAAACCGATCATCAGACTCCTTTAGTGGTGCTTTATTTTCAATTTTATTTTTTAGAAGAATTAGAATTAGTTTGGCAATAGTTTTTGAGAAACGTAAAGTATTTATATTTGTTTCGGATATTTTTTTTTTTAAAGAAAACTTAATTTATAAACTGATATGAAAAAAAGTCCAAAACGAAGAATGAGTGGTGGTTCCAAGCCAAACTATAACTAAGCAAGCCAGGAAAGTGACTTGTCCCCGGCATAGTTTTTTGGTGTTAGTTAACATATAGGGACTAAGGAAACGTATGCAGCAAATTTTGGGAGTGTAAAAGTCCCGAAAAATATTTATATTAATAGATAGATCTTGCATTGCTAAACTTTTTGGATTTTCATTTGGCTCATCTAATTTTTTTTTTAAATCAAAATTTGAGCCACCCCTAACACGATTATATGAGTCCCAGACGTTTTGAGCGGGACAAAGGGGTTCCCAGACGCCCCCGAAAATTTCCAATTATCGACTTTTTGGATTCTCGTTTGGCTCACCTAATTTTTTTTTTGAAGTCATAGATTGAGCCAGCGTCGTAGCTATGGTCATCAGCGCCCCTGGCAAGATTGAAATTTTCCGCCCCACCGCTTACCCAAAACATATTATCCAAGGAAGAGAAATAACTAAAACTCAGTAATTTTGAAAGTTTATTTAAATCAGGTATATTTTGTATGTATATTAAATCAAAAAATTTCTTACTATTATCTAGGAAGGGAAGAAATACAAAAGATAAAACGGATAATAAATTCATAAAATTTCTTAAAAGTTAACTTTTCTGGCTTTTTCTAAAGCTAATTTATCAATAATATGATCAACATCAATACTTTCTGCAATATCATACTCAATCGATAGAATTAGCGAGATTGCTCAAACGTTCTTGGCCAATCTGCGATCTTAAATAGTTTTTTATTAATTTTAATTTGCTGAAAGATCTTTCACAGCTGGCAGATGTCACAGGTAAAGTCAATGCTAGGCGCAGTGCAACCGCAATATTGGGATAACTGGTCACTAATCCATATTCTTCATGGCAATTGAGAAGTGTAATATAATCTGCATTTTTTAAATCAGGCAATATTGATTTTATTTGGTGTTTATAGCTTTCAATCTCTAAACATAACTCGTTGGCATTTAAATCTTCTTTATATTTTAATGCGAGATCAGCTGCAGATTTAGTTAGTTCTTCAGTAGACGTTTTGTGCAACGAAATTCCTGTAAGGAAACCAAAATCGGAAGCTACGGCAGCTAAACTTTGAAATCGCCATCCCATTTGCTGAATAAGTGTGTCAAGTGCACAGTAAAGTTGAATTTTAAACTTTTGAAGTGGAGTTATTACGGCCGCATCATCCTTAGCCCTTTCGTCGAACATTGTTTTAATCTTTCGTTTGCGCTTTTCAGAAAATTCCGGTTCTATTAAAAGATCGTTTGACATATTTTTTGCTGAATCAATACACAACTCTATTGAATTTGTTCTGAAATCATTTAAAAAATCCACAAGCCCCTCCAAGTGTTTTGATGCAACCTCAATGGAAACAGTTTTTTCCTGTAAAATGCGGTTGACGTTGTTAATACTTCTTAGAATATGATCCCATACGACCAGTAAACAAATAAATTCGAAATTAATCATTTTTAAAATGATTTTAGCTGAAGATACAGAATCAGCTGAATATGTTTTCCTTTCATCATATCCTTCAGCAATAGTGTGTAATGTTTTCATTATTTGTGGCAATTGGGTATGTAATGCGTGAATTGAATTATATTTTGATGACCATCTTGTATCAGAATGGCCCTTTAAAGAAATTTTTAAATTTGCTAAAGCTTGCCAACGTTCAGTCGATCCGGAGAAATAATTAAAAATATTTTGAACTGTACCGAAAAACGTAGTAATTTCTGGTGTTACACACGACGCATGAACTCCAACTAAGTTAAGTGAGTGAGCACTACACGGTAAAAATCTGGCATGTTCGTTTAGTTGTAAGATTCGCGCTTGAACACCTTTATATTTTCCCGCCATGTTAGCGCCATTGTCATACGACTGTCCTCTACAGTCTGAAAGTATGAGACCATCTTTGCTTAATCTACTTAAAATTTCGTCTGTAAGCCCACTGCCGGATTTTTCATCGGTTTTTATAAAAGCTAAGAAACTTTCTTCAACTATACACTTGCCATTATTTATATTTACGTAGCGCACAATTTCTGACATTTGTTCTTTGTGGCTGATATCTGGAGAACAATCAAAGGAGATACTGTAATATTTTGCTTTCAGGATTTGCGTTATAATTTTATTTTTGACTGCAGATCCTAGTGCAGTAATTATTTCATTTTGTATAGTAGGTGAGAAGTATGAAACACTTCCTTTTGCAATAGTGGACACGTGCTCTTTCAATTCTGGATTGTGTTTGGCCAAGAGTTCTATAGTACTCAAAAATACTCCAGATTTTCGATGTCCAATTTGTTCAACTCCTCCTCTCAGAGCCAAATTGTTTTTGGCACAGAAGAGTACTACGTCTATTACCACCTTCAGAACGTATCTCCACTTGTTTTTTTCTGCAGATATGCTACTTTGCAACGCGTTGTCTAAAGTTTTACCTTTTATCAGTCGAATTTCCATTTCTTTCCATGTTACAAAGCATTTACGGTGTTCTAAAGTGTTCTCATGATCTCCTATCCTTGGGTTTAAATGTTTCCAATCACGGAAACCTTTTGAAAATATTGTGTCTTTCGTGCCAAATAATAAACAGGGAAAACAAAATATAGATTTGACTTTTTCACTGTAAATGAGCCACTTTCTTTCTATTTTTTCATTATTTGACAAGGTCTTTTGAAACCAATCAGCGGAAAAAGTTCTACCATCATCATTAATTGAGAGTCTAAAATCGCACTCTCTTCCTTGCTCTGGTCCATGTTCAATGAGGCAACACCTAATCTTGTCATCTATCTTGCACCATGATTTACAGTCATTAAAATCTATGCACTTTGTTTTATCAAAACCGGCATCTTCCGAATCTAAAATATCCTCTGGTACAGCGTCTGAAAAAAGCGTTTTTAAGACTATGAATTAGCGCTAATGCTTTACTGTCATTGAAATGCATTGTTGAAAATTTTGATTTTAGATTTTACAACACAACATTTTCAAATATTTCAGATACCATTACACTTTTGTATACTTGAACATATTAAAATTCTAAATTTCTTTAATTTGATTACTTGGCTTTTTGAGTAACACCAGAAATTCTCACTCAGAAACCTAGTCATTTTATAAAGAATATGATTTTTTATTGCCAAGTGATTTTGTTCAAGCTTTACCAAGATATCAATTTTTTTAGTGAATAATTCAATAAATTTAAATTAAAAAAATATATATATTATTTAAGTTAAGAACTAGGAATGTTCTTAACTTAAATAATATATATATTTTTAACTTAACATTAAATAAATAATCTATTATGTAATCAGTTCAAGACGTAAGACATACCATGACTTTCTTTTTCTTCAAAATCTGCTTCATCGTCAATTTCATCATTTTCTTCGTGTCTATCCTGTGGAACATCACAATCTTCTATGGAAGAAGGTGTGGTGTCAGTTTGTAAATGCGACGTACTAGCTGCGCACACGCTGGCGCTACTTTGTTTTGGTTTCGGCAGTATCCATTTACTTAATGTTTGGGCTAAATTTGTTTGTTCCTCCTTGCGTGCACTTCTGTTCTTACGGAATTCAGAACCAGATGGTTTTTTTGGTCGTGACATTCTAAATAAACACAGCTTATAACTTAAATAATGTATTTGTCTTCTTACAATATTTATTTATATTGAAAAATAATAGTGGACTGTCTAAAGCTTCTACGTACGCTCTGGTCTAAAGTTCCCAACTGAATGAAGATGTTTCATCTTTTGTGCTATTATTCTGACTGCTTCTCTCCGAAATTCCTATTTTTCGGTCGCAACAACCGCTAATCGTGGCGCGAGTTGCTTCAACTAGGGATAGGATGGTTCGTTGCCTGCTCAGGGTCCAATAATGTACTACGAGGATCATGATGATGCGCTCGCCCGAGAATTTTCTATATCTCGGTCGCAACAACCGCTAATCGTGGCGCGAGTTGCTTTAACTCGGGATAGGATGGTTTGTTGCCTGCTCAGGGTCCAATAATGCACTACGAGGATCATGATGATGCGCTCGCCCGAGAATTTTCTATATCTCGGTCGCAACAACCGCTAATCGTGGCGTGAGTTGCTTCAACTCGGGATAGGATGGTTTGTTGCCTGCTCAGGGTCCAATAATGCACTACGAGGATCATGATGATACGCTTGCCCGAGAATTTTCTATATCTCGGTCGCAACAACCGCTAATCGTGGCGCGAGTTGCTTCAACTAGGGATAGGATGGTTCGTTGCCTGCTCAGGGTCCAATAATGTACTACGAGGATCATGATGATGCGCTCGCCCGAGAATTTTCTATATCTCGGTCGCAACAACCGCTAATCGTGGCGCGAGTTGCTTCAACTAGGGATAGGATGGTTCGTTGCCTGCTCAGGGTCCAATAATGTACTACGAGGATCATGATGATGCGCTCGCCCGAGAATTTTCTATATCTCGGTCGCAACAACCGCTAATCGTGGCGCGAGTTGCTTCAACTCGGGATAGGATGGTTTGTTGCCTGCTCAGGGTCCAATAATGCACTACGAGGATCATGATGATACGCTTGCCCGAGAATTTTCTATATCTCGGTCGCAACAACCACTAATCGCGGACCACTCTTGGTCCGTAAATGCACAATTTTTATTTTCCGATGCCCAGTGGTATGTATAAATTTTTCTAGTATCTATGAATATTGCGCCCCCCCCGGGGCTGCGCCCCTGGCGGGCGCCCCGCTTGCCACCCCCTAGCTACGACGCTGGATTGAGCCACCCTAAACACGAATATATGAGTCCCAGACGTTTTGAGCGGGACAAAGATGCTGCCAGACCCCTTTAGGTAGTATGTGTAGTATACCTAAGTTAACAAAAATTGTTTTTCGATTTTCTGGATGTATTAGAAACTTGGAAAGATAAAGATTAAAACGAATGCGTATAACAAATGTTTAATTTAAAGTATATTTTTAAAGAGGCAACTTAATTACAAATTCTGAACTTCAAGGGAAAATTTAGTGAAACCCAGTTAGTCCGGTCAAAATAGACATTTCGGTTTGCAAAAATTCGCATAAAGCTGAAAATTGGTACAGACGTTGGGAACACCATTTAAGATAAACTAAGCAACATCCCCATCGATCCGACTGGTGCGTTAGAAGTTATTCAAGGTCAAAAGGTCAAATAAACGGTTTTTACAATTTTTCTTGTAAACGGTAGCTTTTATCATAAAAATACATGAGACAATGTTGTGGACCATGAAATTATCTACAAAACTTGTTAATATGATTTTTTTGTTAGAATAACCATTTCGGAGATATCGTGATTTTAAAGCTTGAAGGAGTCACGTTCTATATATTATGCACATATATGCCACATGCATACATTTAGTCCAGTCGACAGGTTGGAAAAAGTGGGTGAAAGGTGGAAAAAGGATGGAAGCTAATGAAACTATCAGATATTGTTGAAGGATAGTAAATAAATATTTTACGAAGTTTTGGACTTCGAGGGCCCTATGGAAAAAGAGGAGGGGGAGGTTGAAGGTGTAACTGCAAAATTTTCGACCTTGCAACGGTTTTTACTCAGTAACTTTTTTCCTTACGTTCTATAGCAAAAGCATTTCCATTTTATAGTAGAACGTCAAATTTCCTACAATTTTGTTGGTACCAAAGTTGTTGTATGTTAATTTTTTACCGAGATTTAGCTCTTTGAAAAACAGGTAATTTTTCAGAATTTGCTAAAAAAAATTCCAAAAAATTCAGCTTATTTCTTCTAATAGACAAAAACTAGCGCGAGGTTTTTGTATGACGAGATTTTCAAACGACATTTTTTAGAAACTATTAAACAGCACAAATCGTAGTAAGAAAATCTCGTCATACAAAAACCTCGCACTAGTTTTCGCCTATTAGAAGAAATAAGCTGAATTTTTTGGAATTTTTTTAGCAAATTCTGAAAAATTACCTGTTTTTCAAAGAGCTATATCTCGGCAAAGAATTAATATAAAACAACTTTGGTATCAACAAAATTGTAGGAAATTTGATGTACTACTAGAAAATGGAAATGCTTTTGCTATAGAACGTAAGGAAAAAATGTTCCTGAGGAAAAACCGTTGCAAGGTCGAAAATTTTGCAGTTACCCCTTCAACCTCCCCCTTCTCTTTTTCCATACTGCCCTCGAGGTCCAAAACTTCGTAAAATATTTATTAGCTGTCCTTCAACAATATCTAAAAGTTTCATTAGCTTCCATCCTTTTTCCACCTTTCACCCACTTTTTCCAACCTGTCGACTGGACTAAATGTATGCATGTGGCATATATGTGCATATCATATAGAACGTGACTCCTTCAAGCTTTAAAATCACGATATCTCCGAAATGGTTATTCTAACAAAAAAATCATATTAACAAGTTTTGTAGATAATTTCATGGTCTACAACATTGTCTCATGTATTTTTATGATAAAACCTACCGTTTACAAGAAAAATTGTAAAAACCGTTTATTTGACCTTTTGACCTTGAATAACTTCTAACGCACCAGTCGGATCGATGAAGATGTTGCTCAGTTTATTTGAAATGGTGTTCCCAACGTCTGTACCAATTTTCAGCTTTATGCGAATTTTTGCAAAACTAGCACTATTTTTTTGTCTATTTTGACCGGACTAAGTGGCGGATCCAAGTTTATAATTTAACCGCACATACTTAACAGAGGAAAATAATTAATAAGACATAATAATTTGTGTCTTAATTATACGAAAATTTATAGTTTTCATCTTTTGAAAGTATAAATATCATGCTAAATAATTATTTGATAATAAGCATATCTGCTCACACTTGTTGACTAATTAATAAATTTTAATTCATTAAAATATTTTTTCAAATGTAGGAGATATATTAAGTTTTATGCACGCACTACCCTACTTTTACATGGGAGACCCACCCTTAATTAAACAAGAGAATGAAAATTAACATCTTCAAACAAGATTCAAATATAATTCATGAAACCGTTTTTGAGGTATAAGACTATTAAACGCAATTACTTTTTTTTATAGAATGCGTCGTTAAGAAAAAATGCAGATAGGTATTAAAAGTAATTGTTCAAAAAATTGTAAAAAAAACTATTGTCTTAATTTTTAAGATTCAAGAAAACTACACCGAAAAAAAACAACATATCATTTTGATATTTTATTAATATCAAATTACATATCATATCATTTTTCCAATAAACTGTGCAAAATGCTCTATTTATGTCAATTTAGTTATCAAATTAATAATTTTCATGTTAGTTTGATATTTAAATACCAAAAATTTACCAAAAAATTTAATATTGTAATATCAATTAAAATTATCAATTTTTTTTTGTCATTGAACAATATTTCCATATTATAAATATCAAATAAACATTTTTTAACATAAACTTGATATACAAAATGTTAAATTAGCTGTTAACTTCGTACTCAGTGATATTTTATAATATCAATTATATAATATGAACAACATATCAATAATGATATTTTAAATGTTGGACAACTTTTGTCACACAAAATGTTAATTTTACAGTTGTATTATCAAAATATTTTTTTCGGTGTAAGAAAGGAATAAGGAACGTTAAATATATTTAGGGAGCTGTGGATATGGCAAGCTTAGTCTTAACTTAGAAAATAATCAGTTTCTGGAACTGCACCCTTTTCCTATAACACCTTTCTCTTAGAATTTTGTCAACACAATTTTAAAACATGTGCAAACTGACCTAGTTGGATATATTTTACTGGTTTTATCCTTCCCCTTGTTACACAGTACACTGTGTCATTTCAGAGTGATAAAATTCTCCTGCTAACCTCTCCTGTTTTTCCATACCGTATATCTTGGCCGGTTAAAAGGCATCGGAAAAACTCTTTTAAGGCTTCTGGAACTTTGAAATCAGTTTGAACCACAATTAAAAATTGAAATTATTCGGGAGAGCAATGTTCTCTATTTCCATGATCTGTTCTCTTAGCCTCAGAGCGATTTCCCTAAGTTGTATATGGAAAAGTGTATTTCATAATAACTAAAATGTTCATATTGTGAATCAATTTTACCTTAATGTCAATTTGAAGTTTGCTTATAAACAACAAACGAAAACAAGCAATTATATTTAAAAAATAATTTCCATGGCCTAGTGCGTTTCGCTGTTTCTCCGAAGTAATAATATGCATTTCATACAATACTAGCTTATTTGACATAGAATTCAATCCAAAAAGTCGATAATAGGGAATTTTTTGGGGGCGTCTGGCAGCCCCTTTGTCCCGCTCAAAACATTTGGGACTCATATATTCGTGCTTAGGGTGGCTCAAATTTTGATTTCGAAAAAAAATCAGGTGAGCCAAATGAGAATCCAAAAAGTCGATAAAATCCCGATTTTGATGTAGTATTATGTACAATTTCCTCCACTTTAGACTGCCAGACTTTGATTTCCATGTTAAGCAATGCAAGATCTATCTATTAATATAAATATTTTTCGGGACTTTTACACTCCCAAAATTTGCTGTGGGCTCTTGGTCTACTAGCACTTTTATTATAATGGGTGTGTTTTTTAGAGGTATATAAGTTGGCAACACTATTTAAACTGTCGTCCATTTTATCAGCTGTCAAGTGACAAATCGTAGTGATTTAAGACTCGATGAAACGAAAATGCGTCACGGCGAAGAAACAAATACAAACATATTTAACCCTGGATGGTTACCCTTATATTTCGCACACTAAGGTTATCGTTCGTCTAATCGACAAAGTCAACTTTGAAAACCTTACTGTTCCAAAACTAAAAAAAAAATGTAATCTGGTTTTTTAAGATCATAAACTTTGGCATATTATAAGAAAAAATTAACTAGATTTATTTCACATTTCGACCCTTCAGGCATGTAGAGTTAAGATTAAATTTTGCACTTCACTCACAGCCAGTGGTTACAAAAAATATTTAAAAAAAAAATTAATTTAAAATGCAAGAGGCACAAACTTCAATTTTGTGCTCATCACATGCTTTTTCTGCACTTATGGCATGAAGACTTTATCATTCTTCTCCTTGAATATGGACTAAAACAACAAATTTAACTTTTCTTTTCATTTGTGTGCCCTTCTGAAATCTTTTGTCGTTTTTTCTGATTTTTAGTCAAAACTTTTTCCATTTTAATTTACACAGACAGAATCACACAAAATGTAAAAAAAAAAATCACACAAAGGTTATCCTTCGTCGATTCGACGAACATTATTTGCAAAAAAAAGTAGTTGTGGTTATTGCAGCAGAGCATAGTTTGTCCACGGCAAGAGATCACAGCCAACTCATATTGTAGGAAAAGAGATCGAAAATGAATGAATCGTTTAGCTGAAATCATGAAAAATACGAGAGGTGTTCGTCGATTCGACGAAGGGTAACCATCCACGGTTAAGACAAGGCTGATGAAAGATTGAGCTAGAATACATACCACCGAATTATTTGAAATTATAAAAAATAAACCTTATACTTACTTCTTGAGAATTACATACATACTTCTACTTTCTTTATCGAAACCAACTGTATTTTCCCCTACCAAACAATAATTCTCATACATATAAATACACAATATCAAGTGAATGAATTCACCAGTGGTTGCGTCGAAACATTTAAACCTTGCATTTTAAATTAAAAATAAATTACTTTATGCAAGTCTGGTGAAATACACCCAACTTTCGTATTTCATATCATATCCTATCAATCCAATCAACCAACGATCAACTGGCTGGATGAACTGTAAACAAATTGAGTGGCTGGCTTTTCAATTGGTTATTTATATATATATATACAAAAACGCGCGAAAAAGTAGTGTGTATCTATGTACATATTTGATTTGTGGACGCGGTTCGGGGATATCTCTAAACTCTACCACTTACTCATCCTGCGAAGTAAAGGATAAATCGCTGGTTTGCATCCTAATGCTCATAAGATAAACTATATGATAGGAATCTGTTATTTTTCATGGAAACATTTTCATTGCTCTTCATAATTAACTATCGTGCGGTATGGAATGCCACATGGGGCAAAGTTTGACAGAGAGAGAAAGAGAGACAAACAGAATAAGGGAAAGAGAGAGGATTTTATAATAATTTAATATGTGGATATAGTATCTCTATGTTTGTCTGAGCAATGGTTTTTAGATATACATAAAAAGATACAGATACACATTGAGTGCCTTCTGGAGTATCCTCATTTCGCTGGTTTCCGGTCAAAGTTAATTCCAGCAGGCAGATGGAACCACGCGAGGGTGCTTACCAATATATTCCAACCAAGGCCAACTAAAAGTATCTTTATCATTATTTGTGTATCTATCCATTCCATAGCATAATGATAAAATTGTTCTCTTGAATATTACGATAGTAATTCATGTATTCCGTTGATTAAATTTTATTTACGAGGTTCCAGCTACGGGGAGTGCATAAAATATAAAAACACATACACATACACCACACAAATATGAACCCAACAGAATAACGAGTATATCCTTATGTCCATTCCACATCCTTATCGTGGATTGGGGCTGATTGAAAGCAGAGCTAAACGCCATCGGAGGCAATAATTATTTGCAGTTCAATATAACAATTATAACAATGGCCAATATTCGATATTGGGGTAGAGGGTGGAAGGTTGACAGTGAACTGACCTTTAGGCGCCTTGTTTAAGGCCAACCGTATTGCAATTGTGATAATTGGATACGATTTGGATCATAACACCAGATGGTGTAGAGAAAAGTAATTATATTATATTGTGTAAGATGCCAAAGGATAGGATGGCATGTGATATTATGATCTATTTACAATGTTTTCACATATTGCTTAGGGTTGGAGATTTATTTCGTAGGTACCTTTCAAAAAGGGTTATGGTCCTTATTTAGGTCAATGTCTTATAACCCGGATAAGTTTATTAAAATAACTGGGTTCGATAGACTATATTATTTTGTCTTCTAATTAGAAAATTATTTTACTACATATTTATTATTATTTATATAACATAAGTTCTACTCTTACAAACACTTTGGCAGCGCCGCTGCCGAGAGAATATTCTGGCGCGGTGGTAGCGACGTGGACGAGCGTGAGGCATAATTTAGGGTTTTTTTTTTTTTTGTTAATTAATCTAAAAAGTGTTATGAAGAAATTCATTGAAATAAACATATATACACAAGGGGCTGTAGCTGTATTCATAGACGTATCTTAAACTGCTGCTAAGTTGTGCTCAACCAAACCTGGAGTTTAAGCTATTCATAAATGTATTTAGACCTATGATTATGAACCTTTGGTCTAACCTTAAAAGTGTCTGATGTAGTGGTACTTTTGTCGGTCATTGGTAAGTCATTTACAAAAAAACGTGTGCGTCTCGGGACGCTCGACAGAAGTGATAACCCTCTCGGCAACACGATTCGTTAACGTACAGCTATAGCGGCAAATTTTATAATGAAAGTTGTCGAAAAGCGATAATAAAACGCGTAGGAGAATGGATACTTTTTGACGAAGAGGTTTTAGAACCACTGATGTGACTTGCCGTATAGTGTTCGCTTAAACGTTTCGTTTACGAAACGATTCGACGTATTAAAAGTGGTAGGTGGAGCTAAAAAATAAATAAAAACACAGCCATTTTGTTTTATTTTTTATTTTCTTGGAACACAAATCACAAATAACACAAAACATTATTATTTTAATATTAGACATCCTTCTAAGGGCCTTAGTTGGTATCATCATCTAGAAATAAACAAAAATAATATAATATAAATATTATAATGAGATTATTGAAAAGAACAATGAAATACTTACTTACAATTGGTTTGGGTTTTTTTTTTCTGCAATACTGGAAGAGCAACATCCTGCCTCTTTGAATGACTGATCACGACTGACCATGAAAAAAACTTCTTCGAAGAACATCAAACTTTAATTCTTCTAGAAGCGTGCGGTGACATCTAGTGTGAGATACTTTAAGCAACTTACATTGCGTACAAAAGTACTTTTTCATCCCGTAAACTGTACGTACGCCTTAGGCGGATTTCGTCTTTGTGCCGGGAGGGAACTTATACTAATCTGAGATGAACTGTTTAATATTGAAATTGAAAATTGTTTTACTTGAGAAAAACTAAGGTTATTACTATAACTTTATGTATATTAATATGATAATGTGAGGTTACGCCACTTCTGCTCTCAAAGCCTCAATTGACTAGCTGATCACAGCTAGAAAATTGTTTTTAAATAGCAGCTGTGTCTATCTAAAGAAGTCAGCTAAACCTGTAGTTTAGTAAGTCAAACTTTAGTAAACATCTATGAATAGGGCCCAAAGTGATCAATTTCCTGGTTTAAAGTTGGTAGCGCTGGTATTTGATACCTGTCAAACTCAGCTGTCATCTGCTGAAGTGTCATATCATAATATTAGTTTTTGTTTTTAAAATATTAGTAAGGGACATAAAACTTTGAAATGGAATAAAACAAAGATAATTTTTTTTAAATTGACATGAAATTTACTTTATTCGAAAGATAATCTTATATCATTATAATTTAAATATGATTTCTGGCATATGACTGTCATGGCTGCCTCGTACGTAGTCTAATCTAGAACTCCGATTTTCGATGACTTTTTCAACATTTGTGTCCGTATAACGCGGCGAATGTTGTTCTCTAATAGCGAGTTTCATTCAAATTTGGAAGAATTGTTCTCAAAATCGAGAATTGCCCTTTTGAATGAAACTTGTTTTGGGTATCCATGTCAATTTGAATTATACTTTTTGTCATTTCATTTTTGTCTTTTGTCATTGGAAAAAGTAATCATTAGATAATTGATAATTAATTGGATAATTAAAGTACATATTAAGTTCTTCGTTCATTATTTGTTTATTTTTGTTATATTTACCACAGAATGGCACAATTTCACAACAAACAACAAAAAATAACAAATTATTTCTCATCTGACGTTTGACAGAAAAATATTCAGATCGATTCTCCCAACCCATGAGTGATGCATTCTTTCGTGTTGAGAATCGATCTAGAATTGCACTTTTTGAATGAATGAAACTCTCAAAAGTGAAAAAGGTCAATTCTTTTGACAGAAAGAGCAATTCTTTTCGTGAATGAAACTCGCTATAAGTAAACAATAGTTTTGGGCTTATTGGCGTAGACTTCATAGCGACTTCACATATCCCCACAGAAAATAGTCAAGCGGCGTTTAATCGCATGATCCTGGAGGACCAAAACGCAAAATTATGTGCTCACCGAACGTTTCCTTCAACAAATCAATTGTGGCACGAGCTGTGTGACATGTTGCGCCATCTTGTTGAAACCACAGCTCCTGCACATCATGGTTGTTCAATTGATGAACGAAAAAGTCAGTTATCATGGCTCTATAGCGGTCACCATTGAATGTAACGTTCTGGCCAGCATGGTTTTTAAAGAAGTACGGACCCATTATATACCACCAACCCATAAAGCTTTCAGTTTTTTGCGGATGACACCATTCTCACCATACACATCATGAGGATTATCATCACTCCAAATACGGCAGTTTTGTTTATTGACGTATCCATTCAACCAAAAGTGAGCTTCATCGCTAACAAAATTCGCTTATGAAAATAATTGAGATACGTATTTCGAACAAAACCATGATTTTCAAAATAAATTTGCATAATTTGGAAGCGTTGTTCAGACGTCAACGTCAGCCTATTCATGTTGAAATGCCAAACCAAACTTAAAATAAATCACTTGACAGCTGACAAAATGGCCGCCAGTTAAAATAGTGTTTCCAACTTAAAGTTATATACCTCTAAAAAAAACACCTATTATGTACGCGAGTACGGGTCTGCTTCTATGATTGTATCGAGGTAATCCGTAACTGTACCAAATTGCATCGTCGAATGCCCCAAGCAACTTCTGTTGGGATTTTAAGTTAGGCTTGCAGTACACCGCAGAAGAATGATGAATGAATAAGGTTTTTACAATACCCTTAATTTTTTATTAATTCGAGTAAACTCAAGAGGCAATCAAAGCTTTCGTTTGAGATTTTTCAGCGTGTTAGAAAACTACCAGCTATACATTTTCAATATATCCTCATTTATCCTGAGATTGAGATCCTCTATTAATCCAATAGGGCGAAACATATACACAGCTGGCCAAAAAAATAGGTGTGATTAAATTTTATAACTTAGCCAAAGAAGTTGGAGTGGACTTGAAGGAGCAAACAAATGGCGCAATATCCTCTGGAGAGACGAAACAAGAATTTATTTTTTTCTCATCAAATTCTGGGCGCAATGACAGGAGACTAAAAGGAAAGGACTATCACCCTCGCTATACCCGGAAGACGATTAAACACAGAGGAGGAAATATTATGGTCTGGGGCTGTTGGTCCTGGTATGGTGGTGGGTCCTATTTCCTATATTCCGTATTAGTGACATCTTGACTAAATGCGGTTATAGGGATATTTTGGAAGATGTTATGCTTCCATTTGCCGAAGAAAACATGCCTTTCTGATGGAACTTTCAGCAGGATATAACGATCCGAAACAAACGGCGAATCTTGTGAAAGATTGGTTTTGAGAGAAAAAAGTTTTAATTGTTTCATGGCCAAGTCAATTTTCAGATCTCAACCCGATTGAGAACTTGTTGAATGAGCTAAAGAGGAAACTAGGAGGTCAATATTTTCCAAACTGGAACCGATTGTGGGATGCTGGTCAGAGGGAATGGTATTATATACCCCAAGAAACATGCCAAAAGCTATTAAAGAAAGGTAAACGAAAATTATGATAAAACACAACAAAATTTACAAACAAACTATCATTATTGATGATTTAAGAATTTTATTGTAGGTATACAATTTATAATTACATACTTAATTTAAAAGCTTTAACATTTAATATTTAAGTATTGATAGTCTAATGAAAATTATAGTTAAAATAATATTTAAATAAACAAAACATTTTAAAAAATTAAGGGTTGGGGTCAAAATCCCGAAAACCGAAATCCGGGAAACACAGAATCCCGAAAACCCAAAATCCCAAATGGGATTCCGAAATCCCGAAAAATTATATAAAATGAAAAATATGCTCAAATTTTTCATTTTATATAATTTTTTGGAATTTCAATTTTGGAAAAATAATCCTCAGTGTAAAATTAAGAAGTAGAGGCGTAAAAAATAATATTACTGTTTAGTTCAGTTAATATCTCTTTGAACATGATTACAAGGTGTTATTGTGCTTTCAAGCAATCAAGCATTGTGTTATGTTTGAATTAAGTGGTAAAAAATCGTTGAATTAAAATAATTTTATGTTTGAACTAGCTGACCCGCGAACTTCGTTTCGCCAAAATTCATCAATGTATTGAAAATAATAATTCTTTCATATGTATTAAGTAAATAGCTGATATTTTACGCTTTTTATTTATGTATATAGTAACTGTGTAATTTTAAGTTAATTCGGCTTATCAGCTATCTGCCTGTGAAAATCCCGTCAAAATTGGCCCATAAATAAGAATTTTTGAAAGTTACAGCCGCAGCGCCACTTACAGGAGTAATTAAAAAAGCCTTAATTACTCCTTAGAACATCAACTATCCGCCAGTGAAAATCATGTCAAAATCGGCTTAGCCATTTCCGAGATTAGCCGGAACAAACAGACAGACAGACAAAATTTTAAAACTTGCGTTTTTGTTCTAAGTACCGTATGTATTTTCATACGCATTTAGTAAAAACTGATATTTTGAAATTACAAACAGACACTTCATTTTTATTTATGTGTATAGATTTTTATTTAAATGGTGTTTTATTTTATGTTTCATAGCTAGAATGAATATTTCATTGAACAGACAATTTATAAGAGTGTTTTTCTTTTTCTGTTTTATTTTCTTGATATTGGCCTTTCTGGATTTTGGATTTTCGGGATTTTGGGTTTTCGGGATTTTTGATTTTCGGGATTTCGGGTTTTCGGGATTTTGTATTTTCGGGATTGTGGTTTTCGGGATTGTTGTTTATATCTGGGCATCATCTGTGTTAAATTAAAAAAACAACATTTGAGCAATCAGTAAGAAAATGGTTTATGAACAAGCAAAATAAAATAGATCCAAATTTAGATCCTTATAGCTCTTTAGACGGCAAAGTTTTAAAATCATAAAATTTTCCGTCTTACTAAACTCTTAGAAAACGATTAACAAGGTATGTAAATGCGTAACAAGCGAACAGATATAATACTAGCTCGAATTTCAGACATAGTACTTCATTATGCAATCTATAAAAAGCTTTGAAGAAATCAAGATGGCAGAATATTGTTAAATTATTCAAATTATATATATTTAATTTTTATTTCATTTACAATTTTAATCACAGTATTGTTATAGATCAATAGCAGGAATGCTATGGACTGGACATCAATCCTTTTTCCAACATCTAAAAATATTTTGTTTCCAGTAGTAAGTATTTGTAATTTCTTGTGAATTTGAAATTATGTTGTTTAACATTTGTTTCAATTGGTGAAGAAAAATACCCTGTAACGAACAAGGAAACAACATCAACTAATGATGAGTCTAGACATTACTTGAAGACGTATAGGGTTGAAGAGATTACCGAACTCATACCCATAATCGATTTCTCCTAAATATAAAAGTCAATTCCTTGAATAACTGTCACAATTGTCATTCAATTATATCTTCGTCGAGTAACTTGCCTAATAGTCCATGTGACAAGGATATATCCGCAAATTTTTATTCCGTTCTTTTATTCGTATAGACATAATTTCGTTTATTCAAAAAATAAAACAATTTCTAGGGAAAGCTTTGGGGAATAATAATACCATGAAACTTCGTGCTATTGTTCCTGGAAATTTTAATTAGATACGAACACCAATATTTTTTGTTGCACAAAATAATTTGTTTTTCCACAAATTAAAAAAAAAAAAAACAACCATTAAATTCCATATGGCCTTGGGTTATCCCACAAAAATTCCAAGTATTCCCAGTACTTATGCTACACAATATTAAAAAATATTTTCAGAAAGTTATGAATATTGAATAGTAAAGTTGAAATTTATTGTTTGAGTTAAAAGTGTAAATAAAATCAAGTACATTTGGGTGAAGTGTTAAACTTCAGTGAAAACTTTGGACTTCATTTCATTCGTGTCTTCTTTTAAATTCAATTCATAGAAAAAGACACAAAGGACTTGAAAAGCAAAGCATTCCAAAGACTTGCAAATATAAGACAGTTCGTCCTCATCATAGTGCTTTACTTTCTATCAACTTAAGTTAGTAATTAAAATTTCAGCGGTTTCAAACTTTTAGCTCAAAGTTTTCGTTTTAAGAGAATATTATTTGCCAAAGAAATATAATGAATTTTTTTTTTTAAATAATTTAAACCAAGACAATTTGTAAGAGAAATGCAAATTTAATATAAATTTCGTAGCCAAAGTCTGTTGAGGGTTGAGGGATGGGCACTTGTAATGGTTCTGACAGATGGATATTGCCAATGACCAGGTAAAATGCATATTAAAGCTTACTTCACCTTTCTATGTATAGTGAAAAGTTTTTGAAGTGAAACTCCTTTAATATGGTTGTTATTTGAAACTCGATGAAACGGAAATGCGCCATGACACTTTTAAGCACATAAAAGAACGACGAGAGAATGAGATGGGATTCACTATACAGCATTTTATTTTCTATCCAATACCAAAAATATGTTTAGTAATATTATATTTATGCTCGAACAAAAATTACTGCAAAAGGATTTTCAAATTACTTCGAAGCAAACCCATTTTTTTTTTTTTTCAAATATGAACATTTAGGAATTTTTGTCTTGAGCCTCTGTCTTACAGGAGAAGCCTTACTGCTGGAACACAATGGAGCCGGAGCCGGAACCGCAGCCGCAGCCGTATCGCATGTCAAAATATTGAATACACACGAATTCAATGTTGTGAACACAACGAGACGGATCCGCAACCGCAGCCGCAAACCGCGACGGACGAGTTGGCCAACTTTTAATAAATACGTGCGTATTTTTGACATTCCATACAAAAAAAAAAAAAAGAGCAACGTGCTAATAAAATCCTTTTAGAAATTAGGTCAGGTAATTACAAATTTATTGAAAAGACTATACATGATGCGATATATGTTTTATCATCTTTTATATTCATATATATGTATGCTTCTCAGTGGAAATTGTAAAAAAAACGTGGAGTACGTACGACTCCATTGTGGGCACTTCTAATTAGGTACGTACGGCATGCGGTACGGTTGCGGCTGCGGTTCCGGCTGCGTTTTTCTATTGTGTTCCAGCAGTTAAGCGGCCCACAGACACCACACTTGTGCGCGCGCATGTGTCTGTGTGAAGAAATGTGTGCTGTCTGTGGGCTGGTGCGCACACCGATTTTCGGCGCGAGTAAAAATCAAAACTTTTTGATTTTTGGTGTCGGTGTCTGGATCGGTGTGATGTGTATGGGGATGCGAGCGCACATTTTATACTCAGTTGCATCGTATTGTGAATGAGTAAGGAGTGCAGAAGATTTATTTAAAATGTTTTTTTCCTTTGAAATCTCTTTCACAACAAAAGTGTGTACGATTTGGTGTGCAGTGTGTGGCGAAATCACGCACCAGTTTCGGTGCACATGCGCGCGCACAAGTGTGGTGTCTGTGGGCCGCTTTAGAAAAATATTTGGATGAACTTAGTTCAAGAAGAATGCAATATGCAAATAAATGCACAAGAAAAGTTGACATTAAAAAAATTGTTTAAATTCTTAAAAAGATTTCTGAATTTTTGTGGCATCCTTGAGTTCAGGCTTTAAAAAAAGTTAAAAGGACGAAGGAGTCTCAAAGGGAAAACTATACTCTACAGATCTAAGGCAAGAGAGCAAGCGTGTCGGTACGTTTGTCAGAGAGAATAATATAGGCATGTTTCCGTATTTTGTCAACGCCGTCTAATACACTGCGGTGAACGTCGTAATGGTTGAAAAATCATCTTCGCATTCACACTCACTGGTGAGAAGCCGTATGGTTGTTTGTTCTACACGAGGAATTTTCGCCAAATAGGAGATCATGATAAGAACATATACATATGTAGTACATAAGAGACAAGCAGTAGTTGATATTCTGAAGATTTTCACTTGTGTATTTCGCAGCTTACATTTCTTAGTACAGCTAATCGATACTTAAACTTCATATTTTCTACTTCTACGGTTTTTTCTAAAAATTATCCTGTAGAGATTTTTTTTATTAATGAAAATATTAAGGGGTAGAAATTGATTTTTAGTGAAATCATATTGTTTTTTTAAGATAAACTTTATTGACATTGCTCACAATTCACAATTGATCGCATGTTTTAATTATCATTTTCGAGTGGAGAAATATCCAAATCTAAATAACTAAATTTGAAAATAAAAAATACTACCCTACTAAATTATATGTGTATCAAATCAAATTAAAAAAACATACCGTCCCTGCTACCCACCGTTCTATTTTTAACCATCAGCCGCCGACCTACCAACAGTTGATATGCAGAACCAGTTTGTGCTATTATAAAACAAACCTAACCTAGCCTACAGCTCTCCCTCCCCATGGCACTGTGCGTGGTGAGACGTTAGCTCTATCTCACTTTCTCTCTCTCGATCTTTCTCACTCGCTTGCTAGCGTTAATTGTTTAACGCAACCTTGTTGGAAGTCGCATTAGAAGTTTCACTTCAAAGCGTTTTTTTTTAATCTGGAGTCCCGCAAGACAGCTATCTTGGCCCTATAATTTTTATTCTAGATTAAGTGGGCCAAATATGACCCACCCTTAACATTTTCTTAAAAAAAACAAACTATACGTTCAAGTCTAATTCATTTATGTTTTTTTGGAAAAAGTATTTCAAATTATTTTTACTTAAGTCTTTAGAAACTATAATTGAAAAAACCAAATACACATAACAAAAAATTAATAACAAAAAAATTGGTTTTCTGTAAAGTCGGTTTACGGACGATAGTCTTACGTGATAACCGGTTCACAAAACAGTTCATATGTAGGTAGTATCCCTACAACCACCAACCACAAACCCCACCTACAACCAACCACCATTTTTGATTTTTTTTTCTCACACCTCCTCAAACATCGGCCTCCCAACCCACGATACAACCAACAGCCCACCATTTTTGACAGTTTTTGACAATTTTTTCTTCCCACCCAACACAATAAATCTCCCTTCCTTACCACCACCAACCAACCACCCACTATTTTTGAAAATCCCCTCCCAAACACCAAATCCTGCATCAAATCCAACCTACTCACCTACCATTTTTGAAAATTTTTTCCTTGTCCCCCCCACTAAATACTCCCCCCCCCAACCACCACCAGCAACCACCTACCCCAACTATTTTTGCCATTTCCTTCACCACACCAAATTCCCCCAAATCCAACCACCCACTCCACTTACAACCGCTTGCCACTCACCCACCTTTTTTTCACACAGTAAATCCCATCTTACTAACCATCAAAAATCACCCACCCCACCTAAAACCACCAACCAACCACAAATTAATTTTGACAATTTTGCCTCACCCCCCTTCCAAATCTTCCAACACCAACCACTCATCCCAACTACAGCCAACAACCAACCACCCAAATTTTTTGACAATTCCCCCCATGCACCAAATTCAACCACTTACTCCATCTACAACCACCTGCTACTCACAGACCATTTTTGACAATTCCCCCCCCCCCCAGTACAATTACCTTTGACAATTCCCTCCACTTCACCCTCCCCCCAAATCCGACCACCCATTACACCTACAACAACTTGCCACTCACCCAACACCGCCAACCACCCATCACACCTCCAGCCACCAACCAACCACCAACCATTTTTGACAATTTTTTCATCAACCCCATCCCAACACCAAACCCCCCAAATCCAACCACCTACCCCACCTGCCACCACCTTCCACTCACCCACCATTTTTGACAACTTTTTCATCGCACCCCATCAAATCAACAATCGCCACCACCAAAACTGCCAACCAATCAAACCACCTGCAACCGCCAACCAACCACCCACCATATTTGCCAATTCACCCCCCCCCCCCAATCATACCAAATACCCCCAACTCCAAACACCCATCCCACCAAGGAACCACCCATTAGTTTTGACAATTTTTGTCTCACCACCCAAACCAGCTACAACCACCCACCATTTTTGATAATTTTTCCTCTTCCCGACACTACCAATACCCCCCCCACCACCACCACCCCCGCCTGCCCCACAAACACTCCCACCACAACCAACCAACCACCCAACACCCTCCACTCCCACTTTAACGACTTTCTAGGCTATCAAAGCAGTTAGGTAACGTCAGTGTGACTGTGACTGTGACTGTGACTGTGAATGTGACATTTTTCTGTGCGTGCTGCCCATATATTCCAAACCGATTTATTAGACGTTATCAAATCAAAAATTAAAATTTCACAACTTAAAAAAGCTGCTGTTAATATGGTCCACTTAGTTTCAAATATGGACCAGGGTGGTACATATTTGAAACAATGTTTTTCAAATATTTTGTAATGGGAAGCCATGGGGAATTCACATATTTATAAAGTATTGAATTCATTGCCAGCCATGATGTGATTCCTTAAAACAAAACAAAAAAACCAAAAAAATTCAGTTTTAACCATGTTTCAAATTTGGCCCACTGGTTTATATCAAAACCTGCAATGGACCATGTTATCGACACTATGACAATTTCACTTTCTTAATTTTAAATAAGCTCTATCAATTGCAATCACATTTTTAATTTCACATTTGATAACATAAAATAAAACACCTTGTACATAACGAAAAAATTTATTTAATTTCCAAAAATTTTGATACAAAAATCCTTAAGTAAACTCAGCCAAAGAAATAAAGCTGAACGAATTACCAAAAGAACACTGGTAACTCTGAATGCACATCAATTAAAAAGGGGTTCAATTTTAAATAGCAGCAACCACAGACAATCAGTGCACTGCACATTTAGATGTGCTCTGAATAAGACGTAGGATTCACGTCAGATGCAATTGGAAATTCAGTGGTGGGTGAACAATTTGTATGGGAGTTTCCTTCAATTTAGTGTGGTGCAAAATATGGCACGCTACTGATAAAATAAAAGCTTCCTCATAAGAAGTGTACTGCCGATTTATGTGTAACAGAGTATAGTATGTTTTATTCATAAAATATTGCAGTGTGCCATATTTGCGAAAATTATTACTCTATCAATTAACGACGTAATTGGTGACAGATAGAGTTTTCTGAATTATCTTCGAACGCGGGTGTCATGAACATTTTCACGGTGCCTTTATTTCTGAAGAATTCTGCTTCTTGGTGGCAAATATGTAATAGTATTTAGATTAAGCAAATTACAATCATTTCCATCTGTTGTACTGAATAATTTCTGATCTCTGTATTCTACCTTCAATAATTTGATTTTAATAATAAGACACTAACATCTGTTTCTCCCCAACGATTTTTATAAAATCCATTATTATTTGTAGATAATTGTAAATGAAAACAGAAAAAGATCAGACATTCTCCTAGCTCCCAACATGGCATGACATAAGCAAATATTCGCCCCTATCTCGAATTCAAAACTAACAATTTCATTTTACAAGAAACAAATTTATCATCATGTTTGTTTGTTAACAATCAAAACACCACCTTGTCATTCCCCAATTTTATTAAATATAATCTAATATGTTATCCCACAACAATCGTTTAATCGTTTGTAGATTAAATCGCAAAATTTCAAGCATTCAATGTCCCAGTTTCACACCTACTTCAACAATATATTCTGTTAAGCCTGTTAATAAATTTCAATTCATATTGAACAACATCATGGCAATGGCGACGTCGTCGTCGACGCACGTCGACGACACACGAAACTGCAATTAATCATTTATTAAGCGTCATGGTTGAGGATTAATAAAGGAACACAACAAGCTTTAGCCTCCTTCACATTAAGGATCATAAAGAGGCTCCACTTGAACTGAATGGCATCTTTCACACCTAATCTCAATTACTCAGTAACATTGATTGCTATTCAACACGCAACCGTCTGCCAGTCGTCAGCCAGCCATACAAACACGCCATTTTCCATTTTCACTGCCATGTCACCCATTATACCAGCAGCGACCGCGCCAGCGCCACCTTGTGGGATTGACATCTGCACATACACTCACTTTGTTATATCGGGAAATTTATTGTGTGAAACTTAGTAAGGATTTGGGAACAATCAAGGAAAGTTTTTTTTAACTTCTTTTTTTGTTCATGAGTTCATGGCTTTGTCTGCGAAAAAATATTGTTCTGTGCATTTTAAACCAAAGATTGATTGTTCAAAAATGAAGTCTTTGTTATCAAATTCGAAAAAGCCACAAGTCTTTGTGACATGAATATGCTTTTATAGAAAGAGGATCCCTTATTCCTTATTTCAGCGTTAAGATGGAAAAAGGTATAATAGCGTTCTTAAGGTGACAAAAAAAAAAACATACAATCTTTGGAAAATGCAAGCCCAATCAGATAAGCTTGTATTGTGACTTTGTGATCTCTTAAGATGGTGTTTTGAAAACCCCTAAAACATAAAATACAGCAACGCTATCATAAAATAAAAGAAGCAGGTGCATGCATTCAAGTGCAGCTTTTCATTTATTCGTTTCCAGATTCTTCGGATGTGGAACTGCAACTGACTCTATGATAAGCTTATTAAATACCGATCTTGACAGATCAACTGAGTGGAATTTAATGTTTCAAAAACTCAATGCAGTCTTCTGTCGCAAAAGCATAATAACCTTCCTACTGTGTCACTATTGATGAGTGGCACTAAGGAAACCAAAAAGCTTTTCTTTCTAAGAATGGTGTTAAAAAAACCACCTTTCTTGGAGAGGATTCAGAGAAAAGCCTTAAAATGTATAGGTGAAAATACTATTACGGAGACAATTGTTTCAATTGAACATCGCCGCAATGCCCCTCGTCTCAACTTGTTATATCCCTGTTTCTGTTAACAGTGCTCCAGCGAAATAGCCATTCCCCGTAACACCCCCAATCGCTACGAATGAACATCAATTTACCCTCGAGGCTGACTTTGGACGTACTGTTTAGTATGTATAAAGACGCATTTTTTAGTCGCACAACAAGAAGGTGGATTGCTTTACCCGCAGCTTAATCCTTTCCTTGGCAAGCATTATGACCTTTTGTCACTGTTCGCATAAGCACGATACCTCAAGTCTTCCCACTAGGAGGTTGGTCTTCCTCAATGTATAACCAATCCAGTATTACTTTCTCTGCGTGATGTCTACATCCACTTTTGTTTGTTCACCACACCTGAGATACAGTTCGATGTTGGAAATTTTGTGTGGCCAACGCTGATCTATAACTCAGGCTTAGTTTGTTTTATTGCTGATGACGTCCAGGTCTATAACACCATCCAGTGACAAATAATTTCATCTTCAGATGAAGTCAGTGACATTATAGGCGTTCTTCTTTTTTCATTCAGAAACGAGCTCTGAACAGAGTTCGAGTATATCGAGTTCGCTCTGAACGTCCTCTGAACCAATTGTGTTCAAAGCGCTCTAAACTATTAATGAAACGAATTTAATATCCCATTAATTTCCTTTTCTCATACTCATGGTTCAAATTAATATCTTTAATTTCAGTAAAAAAAAAAATGACCGAAACGTCAGCCTCATTTCGTGATGCCACCATTCCACAATTCGCAATAAAATGTCACTGTCTGTGGATACATTGGCTTCTCGACAGTAGCGTGCGGCGTGTGGCGTTTTCGAGCCACAAATTCTGTAATTTCGTTTGTTAACGTAGCCGTCGAGATGAAATTGAGCCTTGTCCGAAAAGACGAATTTTCGCTAAAAATCGCTCTGCAATTCAAGCTGCTATAAGGCCCAAACTAAGCGATAGAGAAGCGGATGGTCCTGTGTCTTCAATTGCTGAGAGATTCTCCTCAAGCTAGTGCGTAAAATGTTGAGCTGTTGGGATCGAAACGTGTATTTAGTCTCACACTCTCGGCTACAGCAGCGATAATCTAGTCTGTGCGTACCGTACGTATGTGCGTACAGTAGACACGGTAGATTCTTCATTTCGGCCAAAACTTCTTTTCCAAAAAACGCACTGTTTGGGCGTTTTGGAAAGAAGTTTTAAATATTTCCCAACGTTGTTCAAGCGTTAAGTGACTCATTCCGTTCCGTGGAGGTATGATACTGACTTTTTTTTTAGCGCACCCTTTATTGACACCACTAAAAGGTTCGTGTCAAGAACAGGGTGATCTTTACTTCTTTGTTAATACATATATATATATACTAGCAAACCCATGCCCGCTTCGCTGAGCAGATTTGCAATGGGCTGTTGCCTCTTAATAAAATTCAGTTTAGCCAAGAGGCGTATAAATTGAGAAATGCAAATATTAAATGGTATAGAAAGAAAACTTTGAATAAAATTCGTTTTTTAAATATCTTGCATTTTATTCAAATGCTTTCTTATAAACCATTTATATCAAACTCATTTTTAATATTTTTTTATTATATAAGATAAGAAAAGATAAGATTAAATCAAAGAAATATTAATTCAATATACACCATTTTATTGCTTGAATTTATTTTAGTTTTAAAGAAAAAATGGTCATTGATGTTGGTCACTATTCGTGCGAGATCCGAAATTGCGGTAGAAATTGCTCATTCAGCGTTGAAATTGCCATTAAATCTTCAAACTACTGAACAACCGACATGTAACATTGCAAAACACTCTGCAATAGAAAATTTTTTAGTAGACTCACAAATCACATCTGGGATGAGAATGCACAATAACGCATTGGAAGCTCTTTATCGAACCTTAAAAGATCTGTCCAATTTCGGCGGCTAAGGATAGAGATGTGAATGACTTAAACTTTATAATTGAGAATCAAATCGTTGGTACTCTGCATTCATTCGAATCTATTGACTGTGTAACAAACGAAGATGAAGCCACTGATTATCCAACTGAGTTTTTAAACTCCTTAGATTTACCTGACTTACCACAGCACAATTTACAACTGAAGGCGGGCTCGGTAGTCATCAGCTTCGAAATCTAAAACAACCAAAACTATGCGATTGAACGCGCTTGGTCATAAGAAAACTGAAGAGTGATGTGATGCCCACGACCATACTCAACGGAAAATGTAAAGATAAGTTTGTTCTCATTCCGAGGATTCCAATTATCCCAACAGATATGCCCTTTGAGTTTAAACGAATTCAGTTCCCAATTCATCTTGCCTTCGCCATGACAATTAACAAATCCCAAATCCAATACTTGACTGTTTGTTTTCTCAACCCATGCTCACTTCGCTGAGCAGATTTCACAATAGAAAAAAGTCGTACAATTTTTCAATTCGTCAGGCTGGAGAAATGCTAATACTTAAGGAAGCAGAAAGAAAAGATTTGAATAAAATGCGTTTTTAAAATTTCTACCATTTTATTCTAATGCTTTCTTATAAACAACATTTTTTGTATTACCATCTTTTACATAAATAAAAAGTGCGAACGGTTTCCCTACTCTAGAACACCCAACATACAGTTGACCATAAGAAATCAATACCGCAAATTTTCAAAGACTGACCTTGGGCTTTATTTATAGCGATGGCAAAAGCAAGGCGAATAGGAAATTGATGACGTTTAAAATCAAATGGCAAATCAGGTGCAATGATTGGAATTCTGGAGATCAAAACATTTTCCCCTTTATATTTGCCACTAATAATCCTAGCTTCACTTAGATTGTTCATTCACTTTTTTCCAGCTAGTCTAGTACCATTGCGAAGTTGAGGTTGATTAATATTACTCAGCATTATAATCGGGGCTCCAATTTTAAGAGCTAAATAATGAGGTGGCAGTCCCGGTAAAGCAATCGAATTCAAAAGTTCCGTCTGATAATTCACTACGTCATCCTCATTTATAAATGCATCAACTCATTTGTTGGCAACATATTGTCCATCTATTTCTTCTAAAATAGATGCATTAATTTCAGCGACATCTTTATTTTTGCCTTTAGCTCTATCACTTAACCAAGAACGATTTTTATAGTTCTTCGAAATACTTGGAAACACACTTTGAACCAATTCTTTCTTTGAATTCCTTATACAATAGAAATTTGCAGTGTTATTTGGCTATTTGAATTATCAACGTCAACGGACATTTTTCCATTTCCAATATCCAACAGCTGCTTTGAAAATTCTGCAGCAGATGGATCACTTTAGTGAGTGTTTTAACAATATATCCACAAAGGAGAACATTTAAGGCATTGACATCCGCAGTAGTCGATCGGGGTATGACCGGCAAAGTTTGTCTGAAGTCACCCGCCACCAATATCATGGCGCCGCCAAATATTACTTGGCTACCTCGCAAATCTTTCAGAGTTCGATCTAAAGCTTCAAGTGACTTTTTGTGTGCCATTGTACACTCATCCCATACAATAATCCTCCATTGTTGCAAGACTTTGGCCATTGGCGACGTTTTAGAAATATTATATGTAGACGCTGGATGTTTAAAGGCAATTTAAGTGCAGAGTGCCCTGTACGACCACCATTAATTGATTGCATACTGGCAAATGCATTTGCAACATATGCAACATACGTAGCATACATGGTATTATTTTTTTACAGACAAACCTGGTGCAAATAAATACCTAATGGGCAAAAAAAGAATCATTAAATTTGGTGTTGTCAAACTCTAGATATAAATGCATTTGTTGCAAATGTTGTATATTATATGTTGCATAATGATTCATAACTATGCATACAATTCAGTTATGATCAATTATTGAATTTGTTGATTAGTTGATTGCATGGTGGCAAGTGCATTTGCAACATATGCAACGTACGTAACATAACATACATTTTTTTTTTACACAAAAACCTGGTGCAAATAAATACCTTTTCAGCAAAAAAAGAATCATCAAATTCGGTGTTGTTAAACTCGAGATATAAATGGTCAAACATAAATCAAACTCATTTTTATATATATAGATAAAGGGGTTTCCAATAAGTGGTATTATTTTGATATTCAAATAACAATGGTAGTTTTTGAGATAAATGATCGGATGTTTATTTCAATGTAAAAAAAGTGCGTGTGTACAAAGTACACATGTCAGAAGTGAAACTTCTTTCGCAAACTAATTTTTAAGTCTCGTTTATATTTATACTAATCTAGAGCCTTAGATTTCCGAGACTTAGAGGGGGGGAAAAAGGAAGATATGTTAGGAATTTAATGACTTTAATTTCATTAAAATATAAAAAGTATCGACAATTAATGATTTACAATTATAAATTTATTATTTTTGGAATGCATCAACCGACCAGTGCAGCTTCTAAAGGCCGCTTACCCGCCTAACACATTTAATATTATACACATCACATTTTTCATATCAACCTTCCAACTCTCATTTAACCACACACCACGTCACATTCCTGCTACCATCCAATATTTCTAAAACCATCAACCACCTAACTATGCCTACAGTGGATATACGAAACACTTTTGTCTGGTAAGACAAACATAATGCATACCGTTGGTGCGTTCTTTTTTTAACGATAGTCGACATTATTTGTTAACAAAAGTCAACAAAAATGCGTTCTTTTAATCGAAATTAGTTACGATTTTGTAACTATATGACGCCATAACAGTGCTTCTAAACTCATGTTGAAATGTTAAGTAATTACGATTTGTTACAATTTTCAACTCACCTCCATGATATGAGTTGAGATTGTTGACCTGTCAATAGACCATTTAAGCGAACGGCAATATACTTCTTTTTCTCTAGCTCCGAGACATCAAATGAAATACTTTTTTAAAATTTGTGATTTTTTGAGTCAAAAAAGTCTGGTAAGCAATTAACTTTAACTGAGGTCAACGGAGGCGAGATGGTAGAAAAAGCTAAATCGCTATGCGCGGACTTGATGGATACGTATACGACTGACGCAAGGGCGGAGATAGATCATGCTTATTTGGTATCTAATCCTAAAGCGCGTACTGGGATAAATTGTAGTAAGAATGAGATCACGGAATGCTGCCTGGGCAGTACTCAAAAACACTAGAAAGCTCAAAGGTACTCAATTCCACATCCATAACGATCTCCCGTACAACACGCGGCGTAGAAAAAGTAGACTCCTCCAAATGGTAAAATTTCTTCGAGGTAGATTCCCTCAAGTGAAAACCTAGCTTAGAGATGATAAGCTTTTTATAGGGAACAATGTGTTTACTTGGGATTTAGCTAAAGATGAAGTTAAATGCGGACTTAATGATCCACTGGAGGTGCTGCGAAACAAACACAAAACGTCAACTTCAACAGTGCCACCTGAAGAAAGTAACGTTTCATCTCTGCAATCTCGTGAAACAGCCGCTGTAAATAATTTGGGTGCCCACACAAGCAGGGGCGATCAGACAGTTGACCGTTTACATGGTTCAGCACTTTGAGATAAAATCGTCTACCAGAATCAAAATATATTTATAGATTTAAGAATATTAGGGTATAATGTCGCTGGGCTAAAAAATAAATTGTCTACGAGTTTTTTTAATTATGTTAAGAGCTTTCATATATTTGCACTTTTTGAAACACATGTTCTAGAAGATGAAGAGGAGAAATTTGAGGGAATATTTAAGGAATTTAAACTTAAATGGGTTCCAGCAGTTAAATCAAGTAAGTTTGGAAGAGGTAGCGGCGGTAAATTGCTTGGATATAGTAAGAGTCTTGAAGGAGTTGTATATTTTAAACAAGTTGTAGAAATTGATGTTTTGAGAGTAAAAGTCAAAGAATCTGACTTTTTCATCGTACCGATTTACTTGAATTGCAACCACTGGCAAAGGGATTACGAACAACTCTGTGACGCAATACTGGATTTGGGGTCAATGGATTTACTTCTTGTTGGTGACTTCAACGCAAGGATCGGGATTTCGCAAAATAACTTCGTAAGTGGATTTGGATCAAACATTCTTAACCAAAACCGGAAATCGAAAGACGAAGTGTGTGATGCAAAAGGCGCTAAAATTCTTGAAGTTGCCGACGCTTTAGATGCAAAGATTTTGAATGGAAGCTGCAAAGGAGACTCGAACGGGGAATATACATTTATTCGAGGAACGGCATGCTCAGTTATTGATTACTGTTTTATGTCCGGGATGTGGAACTCAATTTTAAATAATTTTAAAGTAGCTGCGCAAACTTTCTCAGACCATATGCCTTTGGAGATTTTTTGTAAAATGGAGGAAACAGGAGAAACACTCATCGCAAAGCATCTAAGCTTGTTGCCAAAATTATTGTGGAGAAACAGTTTTCAAATAGAGTACCAGCAAAACTTAAACAAGGAACTTGTTTATCGTAGATCAGAAAACAAACCGCTACGCATGGAGGACCTTACTCAAATAATAGTGGAAGCTGTCCCAGTAGGCAATAAAAGAAGTAGGAAGAATACTTTCAAGAAAAGCTGGTTTGATGGTGAGTGCCTTAAAGCTAGAAAAAAAGCCTTTTCATTTTTAAGACTACTAAGGGAATATAACTCATCGTTTTTCAAAACAATGTATGCAGCAGCTAATAGTGAGTTCAAGCATTTATGTAGGGATAAAAGAAAACATTTTGAGCAAGCAAATGTATCCATTTTAAATACGACTAGATCTTCAGCTGAATTTTGGAAAGCCGCGAAAACCATAAATGGGAGATCTAATCAAATTTCAACATCCTTGCAGGCCACAGAACTACGAGGTCATTTCAAAAATCTACTCAACACCTCGCAATTCTCACCTTTGTTACACTATGCAGCCCCATTTTTTATCGACGAGTTTTTAGATGCGCCATTCACAGTTTTTGAGCTGCAAAATGTAATTTATAAGTCTAAGTCCGGAAAAGCTCCAGGAGACGATCGTATACCAGTTGAGTTTTTTAAAAATTGCTCAAATGAATTCCTGTACGCATTAACAACGGAGTACAACAGAATTTTCGAGACAGCAAGTGTTCCAGGAAGTTTCAAAAGAACAATTATATTCCCTCTACATAAAAAAGGGAACTACGATAACCCTGAAAACTATCGAGGCATATCGTTCTTGAACACTTCTGCCAAATTGTTTAGTGCGCTTATTTTCAACAGGCTTACGCATTGGATTGATAACAAGGGAATACTGAATGAATTTCAAGCTGGATTCCGGAAGAACTATTCGACGCTGGACCAAATCTTCACTTTGATGAACATAGCAGAGAGTTTCAAAAGAAGGAGTAAGAAGCTTTATGCTTTCTTCGTTGACTTTCGTGCCGCTTTTGATTCAATTTCTCGTGAAGCACTTTTTTACAAACTGTATAGATGCGGAATCTCATCCAAAATTGTCAATGTATTAAAAGCTATGTACGAAAACAACGTGGCCTATGTTTGGGATGGTGAACTTGTTTCAGAGGAATTTGAAACACAGATGGGAGTCAAGCAGGGATGCGTTTTAAGCACATTGCTCTTCATGCAATCTCTGGAATCTAACAGTCAATTTAGACAAATCCAAAATGATGGTCTTCAGAGATGGTGGTGGTAGATATTCCCGTAATGAAAAATGGACTTATAAAGGTGAAAATGTGGCTATAGTTCGGGAGTATAAGTACCTTGGAGTATCAATCACAGCGAATCTTAGCATGAAAAAACACTTCCAGTACAAGCTAGGTGAAGCAAAAATAGCTGTTTCTTGTGTTTGGGGTCGATGCTTTAGCAGCAAATATATTGAGCATAGTTCAAAAATAAAGTTATTTCGTGCCACCGCTGCTGCTACATTGCTTTATGGAGCTCAAGTTTGGGGTTATAGCCAAATCGAAGATGTTGAAAGGTTCTTGAGATATTTTCTGAAACGAATTTTCCGCCTACCATCAAGCATACCAAATTATATGCTTCACCTTGAAACAAAAGTACCGCCTTTGTTCTTAGACACTCTTAAGCTACATTTCGAGTATATAATTAAAGTGTTGGAAATGGACGACGGGAGGCTGCCTAAGCGAGTACTTAAACATGTTTTAACTACAAAAGGCCAACTTGTTGAAAGATGGGAGGAGCTGCGGACGGATCTAGGAAACTACGGGAGAATTTCGGGAGATATAAACCCTGCGGACTTAAGGAGCGTGTTTAATGAAATCTTGAAAAAAATTAGCGACTCTACCTATGAAAGATGCCAAATGGATGCACAATCGTCTCAATTTAGAATCGTGTACAGCCAGCTCAACTATGACCTTTGTGGAAATACTTATTTTCAGGATCGTTTTACTCTGAACATGATTAATGTAATTTTTAAAATAAGAGGTGAATTATTAAAGTTAAATTACATCCCACATCGAGCGGACCTGCCTATACTATGTGACCTATGTAATCTTAGGGAGAGGGAGGACGTATTTCATTTCATCGCAAGATGCCCAATCTTAAATGAGTTCCGTGTGAGATACTTTGGTGTTAACACATTGGATATGAGCGAAGTGTTGAGCATTCTGAATGGTAATCTGGGCTGGGAGATTTTATACAAATATACATCAACCGCACTAAGCTACAGGCAACGAATTATTGAGGGCGACTTTTAATAAAACGAAATTATGAATTATGAAAATAATATAAAACAAATGTCAATCTGGTAGACGGCCTCTGGCCACACCATATAAAACTTAGAATAATCGAATTGTAATAATTTAGTTTTAAATGTTGTATGAAATAAAGTTTTTGCCAACTAACTAACAATTAACTTTAAATTTTTTGGGAAAGTTCATTAGTTAAAAAAAAAAAAAAAACAAATCCCAATCAATTGTATTGGAGCAACGAATTGTCAACAATCATAACATTAAGATATTTCCCTTGAATTGGCAAAGCGATTTGTTTAAAAGGCTACTTTCTGCATCCCACTTTTCTCAGCATGTATCCATGCGATGTTGAAGATTTTGGTGTTTCCTAGTTTAGCTGAATCCCCCGCTACTTTCTGCATCCACTTAAAAATGTATTTAAGAAAATTGTCATACAAGGACTGTTTCTTTGGCCATATGCCTCTCTGGGGGTACAAACACTGCTAAGTCTTCCAAGTTACTTGATTATGGTCATGCTGAGTTACTAATGAGCTCATCTAACCAATTGCATCACCACAATTTTGATTTAATGCCTTTACAGTTTTTTTTTTAAGAAAAAAAAAAAATACCCCAAAATGACTGATTATATGGCCGGAAACACAAATATTCAGATTCTGACGATGATTTTTCATTTCCAATCACAAATTTATTGTCCTTCAATATTTGTTCTGCTTGTTTTTCTCTGCAATTTAAATTCAATAAATTGAAAGGTCGTTTGACAGTTTAACAAGTCCTAACTAAAGTATCGTTCTTAAATGGTTTGTAAAAAACCCAACAAATCCTTATAATAACACCCCAAAAAAATTTTTATTTGATATAACAACAAATTTTGACTATGGTTAGAAAAAGAACGCACCACGTCCTTGCTATTGCTATCCACCTTTCTATTTTTAACCATCAGCCACCGACCTACCCACAGTTGATATGCAGAACCAGTGTGTGCTATTATAAAGCAAACATAACCTAACCTACAGCTTTCTCTCCCCATGGCATTGTGCGTGATGCGACGTTCGCTCTATCGCACTCTCTCTCTCTCTTGATCTTTCTTACTCGCTTGCTCCCTACTTTCGCTCCATGGCTATGTGCTTCATGCTACGTTCGCCCTTTCTGACTCTCGGTCAAACGGTCTTAATTGCTCTCTTCATTTTCGCTGCATCGGTAAAAATTTTACCCCCATACGCCTGAAGAAGTTTCACCTCAAAAAAAAAAAAAGAAATGAAAAACAATATCAGCCAAATGCCCGCCACGGCCACGCTTACACAACAATATCCTTTTCATGAAATTTTCCATTACCAAATCGAAAAGTGGCTGCTGTATGCCCTCAATAGCTTCACGGATTCCATCTTTGAGGTCTTGAATCGAAGCTGGGCTATTGGCGTAGACCTTATCTTTCACGTGGCTCCAAAGGAAGAAGTCGCAAGGTGTTAAACCACAAGATCTCTGTGGCCAATTGTGATCACTTCTTCGAGGGATAACACGGTCCGGAAACTTTTCCCTTAAAAGATCGATGGTTTCATTGCTTGTGTAGCACGTAGCACCGTCTTGTTGAAAGTAAACGTTGTCCCAATCAAAATTATTAATCATCTCTGGATAGAACAATCCATTAACCGTAGCTGTTGCTCCAGCTTCATTTTCGAAAAAATAAGGTACAATGACCCCGCCGGACCATAAACCGCACCAAACAGTTACTCTTACTCGTTGGCGAAGGAGAGGCTTTTTTACAATAAATCTTGGGTTTTCTGAGCCCCAGGTGCGACAATTTTGCTGGTTGACGTAGACACTGAGGTGGAAATGGGCCTCATCGTTCAAGTTTTATTAATGGCGTAGTTATTACTTGTCAAATGTCAAAAAAATACACCTTCAAAAGTGACAACTAACGAAATAGCGGGCTGTTCAAAATAGCACCTCTTATTGGAAAACCCTTTATTATAATAAATTTTAGAGCACCAGCACCCCAAGGTTTTCTCTTGCAGCTTATTTAGCGCTCTTCGCCAATTTGCCCAATCTGGGTATCGAATTCTTGACCCATGCAAACTGTAGCTCAGTTTTCAGTTATTAAAATGAAAAACAAAAGTTGTCAGGGTTTCTCAAGTGTCACGGCCATGATTCAAAATTCACAGAACAACAATGAGATACAATATAAAATCCTTTCTCTTATCATCTTTTGTGATTTTGTAAATTGAACGACTGATAAAACTACAAAATAAGGATTTCAAAACTTCTAACAGTAGCTACATACATACATGTATGTTTTAAGGATTCATAAAAATCTAAAAAAAGCTATATATTTATCTACAAGAGTGTGTTGTACTATTGCTCATTCAAAATGTCAAACGAGCGTTGCACAAGTTATCACTCAGACAGATGTTGACTGCTCCTTTTTGGCATTGGAATACTTGATTGCTGCTTCAGTGGTAGCACAGCAATAGCAATCAACGCGGTCTAAGAGATCATCAAATTAGATCAATCTAATAAAAAAAATATTGCAATAAAGCCCTTCTTAAGCTGTTAGCTTTTTATACCACACACACGCAAGAGCATATAGGACGTAGGACGGGACGCATTTAATACTTTTAGCCTTGTTCTGCGGTGATAACTTTCTTTTCACTTCTTGTCAAGCGGATGTCACATAAACTTAGTCTGTGAATCTGTATGTGTCTGTTCAGTGTGTGAATTGTTATACTATTAACCACTTGCGTGCTCAATTTTAAGGACACGTTATACAATATCTCTAGCCCTCTCGGATAAGTCCTGGAAAAAGCAAAAAAAAAAAAAGGTGCGGCGAGCTTGGTACCAGCAACTTCATACATAAATCGTCCCGATAGCACAGAGGCAATAATAAATTATAGCACGAAGGGCTTTTGAGATTTTGCTTTTCTTCCCTATAGATTCCCTATGGTTATTAAAAACGGGTGGGAAGTTTTTCTGTACTATACAATGGGATGGCGGGCGGCGCGGCGCGGCGCGGCGGGCAAATGTAATACTCTAGGCACTCGAGGTCCTCTTTGGGGAAAATTTAATTAAGTCTACGACTGAGATTACTGCTATTACGCAATCGTGTATCGAATGCGAGGAAGCCTGCAGAGTTCAAGCAGGGAATAAAACTTGCAGAGATATCGAGGAGAACGAGACGAAAATGAGATAAAAACCAGATTGATTGGTCCTTAATTCAATAGGTTCGGGAAGTTAATATTGATACTCCTCTGAAGCCTGCATGTGTGGGATTGTGTTATGTTCTTGTATGTGGCGAAAAGGACGACAATTTTAAACGGATGGATGTCGATGTCGGTCGGTGTGTCTGTCGTCTGTGTTTTTCGAGGAGAGTTTTTTCTCATTTTTCAGTGTTCAATTGAAATTGCGATCAAAGTCTTCGGGGATATAATTTCATTGAAAATATATTTTTATTTTTTTTATTATAATACATACATATACATACATACATACTTATGTATGTAAGTATGTATGAATATACATATGTACTGTTGTAGATGTTATTATACTTCATGCGTGAATTATGTGTGTGGGAAGGCCAAGAAATCCAAGCGAGGTATCAGATACAGTTTTTGCTTGATTGTAAACAGGGTTTACAAGACAGATAATATTTGCGAAATGTGTCGACCTCGAAATGTCAGGAAATCACTTAAAATTTACTTCCAAAGAAGAGAAATTAAACTGAAAACGAAATTGATATTTGGGGTTCTGACTTCTGAGATAAAAAAAAATTGGGTAGGTAGGTACCTATATCTGGAATTGTTCACTTTAATTGGTTTCCGTTTACTGAGTTTATTGATTCATTATTTGATTATTGTTTTAAAAATGTGGATACCTTATGCGGATTAGGATGTGTGAGTTTATGGCTATAGCAAACCATTTTAAAGGGTGTAACTGAATCATTTGTATTGTTAACAATTTTAACTATCTGTGATAAGTCTTTTTACAGCCTGCATTTCATACTTCAAGCCAAGTTTATTTCTACAACTTCAAGTTTGTATAGGAAAGATTATGAAAGTGTCAAAACAACAGAAAAATTAAATGTTTAACAAAGACAGGTCTCTTTTGTGTTTCCTTCTTAAGATGCCCAGCACTTCATTAGCGTCCATTTTTGCAGCAACGTCTTGATGGATATGCGTTAAAGCCAATCTATTCAAACGCTCTTTTGTCATCTTGTTGGGAAGATTTGACTACAATCGGCGCCGCGTAAGGTGGAGAAAGATCGCTCTGTAGTGCTTGTAGTCACTGGGAACTTGCACAGCAATAATTGACAAAGAGATCTTATATTTGGCAACAGTGTTGCTTTTTTTAGGGAATCGGCATCTGCGTGAGATACTGGGATATATTTTGTCTCAATATGTTGCCCAATTTTAAGCTCTCCCCTCAAATCTATCAAACAAGGGAGGTCTTCTTTATTTATTTCAGCAGCTTGCAAAAGTAAGCTTATGAGAAATTCCGACGACGTTATAGATTGGAGCAACGAAAACGAAGGTGTTTTTCAAGTGGGCATAATGAACACCCAACAAACAAATTTATATATTTTTTTAGATTGACGTAACATTTTTGACTATACCCCTATCAGTTAAAATAAGATTTGATGAGATGTTATTGGACCCCTCCCCACCCATTTTGAGCTCACATAAAATAATGGATGCCCCCATTTATTTTCATACGTGAAAGGGATGCAACGAACAAAATTTGCAATTCAGGCCAGAAATAGACAAGAGTTTCCCTCACTCGTGCCCCCCCCCCTAAGTCCGCCCTTGTTACGAATGATTTCAGTTCCATTCTACGTAACATCGCTATATTCTTCCCAATAAACACAAATTTCGACCTACTCGAGTGTGTTCTGGCTCTGGTCCGCATAAAAACTCATCTATCATTCTTAAAATGTGCTGCTCCAAACAGATTAGTTTTCGAAAGATTTGGGTCATTTGATGGTATACCTCGTCATATATTGAACCAAGAAAACAGCAGAACAAAATTAAAAAAAGTTTTTTGAAGTTTCGATCAAAGCACAACGGTTAAATTTTGCACACCCAAACCTTATGTACATTTTCTCTTAATAAAGTAAAAATATTTCAGTTTGGGCGTTGCTGACGCCCACTTTTCATACAAAACTATCAATATTGTTTTTATAAAGTCCATTTTTTATTAGAAACTACACAAAATTTTTTTTTGCACAAACCAAAGTTTGTGTGTCTCCTGTCTGAACTAAGGAACTGTGCATGAACAGAAATTTTTGAATTTTGGACGTGGCTTACTTCCACTTTTCATGAAAGAACCAAAAACATAGTTTTAAAAAATTAAAGAACCAATATTCAATTTTAACCATGTTTTTCGTTCATTTTATGAAAAATATAGGTATCTCTTAATTTTTTTGTGTACATTTTTTCAATACGCCCACTTTTGAAGGCGTGATTTTTATAAAGTACGCGTATTCTGGTAAGATCGTTAAAAAACTACTCGATTTATTTGCCTTAAAATTGACTAACGATAAAAGCTCAGTTAGAGCTTTAAAGTTTTATTTGAAGTGAAACTTCTTTAGGTGCATGGGGGTAAAATTTTTACTGATGCAGCGGAAATAAGCGTAACTTCCGTCCCCGAAAATGGAGAGAGCGATTGAGACCGATTGACAGAGAGTGAGAAAGGGCGAACGTAGCATGCAGCACATAGCCATGGAGCGAGAGCAAGCGAGTGAGCCAGATCGAGAGAGAGAGAGAGAGAGAGAGAGAGAGAGAGAGAGAGAGAGAGAGAGAGAGAGAGAGAGAGAGAGAGAGAGAGAGAGAGAGAGAGAGAGAGAGAGAGAGAGAGAGAGAGACATAGAGCTAACGTCACATAACGCACAGTGCCATGGGGAGAGAGAGCTGTATGTTAGGTTAGGTTTGTTTTATAATAGCACAAACTGGCTCTGCATATCAACTGTGGGTAGGTCGGCGGCTGAGGGTTAAAAATAGAACAGTGGGTGGCAGGGACTGTGTGCATTATGTGTTTCTTAGCAGATAAAATTGTTTCGTATATTGGTTGTTTTCCCCACCAAAAAGGTTGGAAAAAAATATTTGGTGGGTAAAATAGTGGGAACAAATGCATTGAGTAGGCTTTTAGCGTTAAACTTTCTATTAAACAAAATATGTTGGCTTTTTTCGCCTACAGTACAAAATTAGTGGGATTTTATTTCGAATCCGGTGGGAATTCATATATTTCATCTGGCATCATTGCCAGTCAGGTGGTTGATGGTTTTAAATAGATTGGCGGGTAGCAGGGATGTGACTTGGTATGTGGTTAAATGAGCGGTGGAAGGTTGATATGATAAATGTGATGTGTATAATATTAAATGTGTTAGACGGGTAAGCTGCATCAAGAAGCTGCACTGGTCGGTTGATGCGGTGCAAAAAAATAAAAATTAGTTTGCCAAAGAAGTTTCACTTCTGACATGTGAACTTCTTATGCACGCACTTTTTATTAATTTTAAGGACACCACCACTTTTAAGGGGAGTTTTAAAAGTCGTCATATGCATTAATTTTTAAATGTTTTCTAACTTTTGGCCGCCGTTTTGAAATAAGAAGATGAACATTTCGGTTTGTATTCCTTGGTTACGAAGCAGGTTGTGGTTCACGAATTGTTAAACACACCGAATTTTTAAAAATTCATGTTATGTCTTGTTTTGCTCAAATAAAAAGTCACAATTTTGGGCGTGGCCTTTTTGTATTGCACTAGCATCGGCCATACAAAATTAATAATATTGTATTTTTTTCTGCTAAAGAAGAATTTGGTTTCTGCAACTGGACAGCAGCGGCTGGCTGCGAGGGGGCGAACGCATACACATAAACAAAAATAGGTAATAGGGTATACAGCAGTTCGTTGCATACGTACTGTAGCTCTTGATTATGTTTTTCTTTCGAGATGTTTGGTCACAGATTCCTCGATATTCTACAAGTGCTTACCCGGACATTTAGCCATGTTATCTAATATTTCGTTCCCTTTTAAATCACATTGTCTTGAGACTGGGACCCACCAATTTGTTAATGGTAGCTGAGTTAGCTTCATTAAAAAATCATACATAACCATTTGCGTCAACGCAATCCATCAGTTTTGACTTTGAGATTATTAAAGAAAATAAAATCTACAAAGTGTGGGCAAGGTTTAATCGTAAAAAAAAAAGATAATTATGAAATAGCATTATTAATTTTTGTACCTGTGATTTGTAATAGCTTTTAAAACTTACACCATAATACAAGAAAATTTGTTTCTATCCTTTTTGTGACCTTCATACAAAAATAACGTATGCTTTCACACAAAAAACTTGTAGGTCACACATGTGCCATGTTGAATCCACACAAAACAGAACTTGAAACTATGTATATTCAAACTTTTTCCACTTCTTCGCAGCCATGCATAAAAAGTTGGCATAATTAATGCAAAAAAAAAAAAAAAATATATGAAATAATTTAATTGCACATAATCTAACGCTCACACCATATCCTTCGTATTGCATAAAAAATATTCCGCAAGCAGTAAGTAAAGTTTTTAAGCAAACATATTTTTTGTTCCTCATTCACATAATATCAATAGCGCAACAACGTAAACAAATCCTGGGGTGCATAAGTAGAGATGGAGAAGGTCCTCTTGAAAATTGCAACTTCACTCCAAGTGCCTGCTTTATTCCTTGCCTTACAGCAAAAAGTAATCCTTTCCTTCAAATCTATGTAAGAAAACGACAAGAAGATGACTACGACGACGACGACGATGACGTGCCGTCGCAAATAAAAAATTTTCACACACATACAAGCTGAAGATGTAGCTAAAGCTTAAGCTGGAGCTAAGAAATTTCCTTGAACCAGGTTCCATAAAAAAATTTGTACGAAGAAGAAGAACTTTTACTTCGTCCTTATGAATTCGCCATCAAAGTTAGTTCTACACAACAGCAATACTGTGGTGGTATATTGTGGAGCGTGGAGCGTGGAGCGTGGAGCCTTCGGGTCCACTTAGGCATACCTCAAACCGAATGTCGAACATTTGAGTACCATATCCGCTGAGTGTTTGCTGGTTTTCTTTCTATTTTTTCACTCAGTTTTTGAAGGATGTGAATGCGAAAATATTTTGCAATGAAAATTCCTCCTTTTTTTCCTCCTCACTGTGAGAGAAAAGAAGCCAAGAAATTTTTCAGATTTTCCTTTAAGTTTTTTTTTTTTGTGGTACACACAAACGAACTTATATGTGTCCTCATATACTTTGTTTCTTTGGGATGAGAAAAAGGATGTATAAAAAAAAAAAAAAAAACAAGAAGAAGCAGAAACACATGTGGAATTCAGGTGCAACTAAGCACAACTTTTTAATGAATGAATGCTGCAGGCTGTGTTAAATTTAGATTTGCCGGAGGCATGTGTTTTATATGTGTGAATAGAAAAGTTAAGGGTTAGGGGTTATGGGTAAAGTGACGCACTCTGTATATTCGATATATAGTTGTTGGAGGATACGACCTGATCTTTCACACACATCACGAAAACAAAGCTACAATGGCCTAGAAATGGTGGCTGACAAGGAATTTAGCTAAGAAATTTATCAGCAAGTGTTTTGAATGCTATGTTATGCCGACATATTTATTTCTGTGAAGAGAAATTAAAGCCTCAGCAAGTTACGTAAGTGTTATTCATGCTTATATAGAGTATTCTAAATGGTGGCTATTGTACCGTAAAATTTATATGAAAATTGGATAAAGGCAAAGGAAAATCTTAGATTTGGAAAAATAATTAAAAGAAATAAACTTTTTAGATTTGGAGTGGAGTGGATGCCTTTACGCGAAACTCCGCCGTGACTAAGTTCCATAAACTTGCTCTTGTGCTTAGAAGTTGGTCATAAAGCTTTTAGATTTAAGGATACAAAAGTCGAGATATTGTTAAAAAAAGAAGTGATTTCTTTTTTGAAAATTTAATGGTATCGCTTTGAGATTTTTATGAAAAATTTAATGCACGACTTGGACAGCGTAAAAAAAATAATTTAAAAGGTTTTCAATAATGACAAGTAGATATTGAAATGCAATTAAATAAGCTGTGTTTTTGAAGTATATTAGCAAAAAAAGGCTCATGTTTGCCATTATGTTTGGAATATAAAATCGTTCAAATGACTGTTTCAGCTTCTTACGGTGCGGTGGTGGCACGGATCCAAGTAGTCCAATTTGTAATGGTTTTTCCCAATAGATCAAGCTGAATTTGGATTGCCTGTGTTATGTTCACCTTAAGGGCAGGTCTATTGTATTAATTCACAAAGACCTGCGACTTAAAAAAACCCCAAAAGAAAAAGTACTGACCAATGACGCCACCGTTTCCGGCCCAAAAATTTACTTTGACGTAACTTGAGTGAAAAGTGACGTTTTCGTCAGTGGGACAGATATACGAGTAATACACTTACTTTGCACGACATCAACATGTTATCGGCTTCACTAATGTCGTTTTCCATTGAGTTCTTTTTAATGTATGTAAGTGAAAAATTTATATTATACTGCGTTTGCAGATTTTGTATACCCTATTCCATAGAATGGGTATATTGTATTTGGTGTGGAGTTTGTAACACAGAGAAATAATACCGTTAGGTATAGAAAAGTATATATATTCTGACTCAGAATCAAAACCTTAGTCGATTAAGCCATGTCCGTCCGTCCGTCCGTCCGTCCGTATGTATACTCTCTAGAGGTCGCAATTTTTGAGCTAGAAAGCTGAAATTTGGTATATATAATCTTTGGTTCAAGAGTAAGGCTAAGTTCTTGAACCGGCAAAAGCCGCCCACGATCGCCATTTTTGTTGAACAACCTCAATTTGGTAAAATTAAATTATGTTTTTTGTACAGTTACGATAAAAGCATTACACTAAAGTTTTGCACACGTAAGCTTTAGGTAAACTTTCTTCCAATTAAATAAAAGTGACGCCCACTTTTCACTATAGAAACTATTAAAAAATTGTTTTTGCAAGCCAAAATTTTGCGTCTCTTAATAGAAACTTAAAAGATTGTGTATGAAAAGAAATTTTTGAATTTTGGGTGTGGCTTACGCCCACTTTTGAAGGCGTGATTTTGATAAAATACCTTTGTTCAGGTAAGATTGTTTAAAAGCTTTTCGATTCAGCTGTAGTTTTACACATATGCCTAAATACTGATCAAAGCTCAGTTAGTGCTTCAAATTTTTAAGACACGCCCACTTTTAAAAGGCGTTTCTGTCAAAAGTCGTAATGCATTAATTTTTTAACGTTTTTTAACTATCGGTCGCAGTTTTGAAGTAAAAAGATGAAAACTTAGATTTATATTCCTTGGTAACGTAGCAGAGTGTGGTCCAAGAATTGTTTAAAATACCCATAATCGCTATTTCCATTCAAAATCTAATTTTTAAAAATTTAAGTTTTGTCTTGTTTTGTTCAAATCGATCTGCAAGAATAAAATTGAATGTCACTGAGCTTATAACAATTGCCTTGGCAATAAAAAGTTTTAACTTTGGGCGTGGGGCACGCCTTTTTTATTTTGCCAGCACTAATTGAACATCACACAACACAAAATTGATGTTATTGAATTTTTTTCTGTCTGCTAAAAAAGAATTTTGTTTCAGAAACTGAAATATCGGCTGCCTGCGGGAGGCAGACGCATACACATACAAAAATATAGGGAATAGGGTATCCAACAGTTAGTTGCAAACGTACTGTAGCTCTCGCTTATGTTTTTATTCTATCATCTCTATTCCAAAGTTACATGGTTCGAAAATTCTGTAAATCCATTATATGGGATCATCATTTTGGTGGTTTGAGAGTAAAGCTAATTAAAACACACACAGCGATGCATTTTTGATGAAAATTTTATTTCATTATAAAATTTGAATTTAGTGTGAAAAACAATTATAGCATTCAAATGGCCGCCTCGGGATGATTCGCAGCATGCTATTCTTTGACAGGTGTCAAATGCAAGCGCTACCAACTTGAAACCACGAAATTAATGAACCTTTTATTTCTGATTCTCAAAATGGAATTTAAATTTAATAATGTTTTACTCAGTTCTTGCCAAAGTCAAATTAAATTATTCTTTCCTGAAAGCTTCACATACTCTGTTTAATGAAAGGCTTCACATTCGCTGAAAGGCCAACAATTGTAGCGATAATTAAAATTTTCGTCCGGTAAAAATGACTAAATCCGAGTGTGACAAAATTCGTATAAATACAAGGCATGAATACTATTAGTGGCATTCCTTTAAAGGGAACCGTGAGTTCTTTGCAGTTTACTTTGAAATTTTGTTGACAGAATGCTTCGAAACGTCCATTTCCTTAGCTGTCCATATTTGTTTAGGTGCAAGGTCTATATGGTTGGATTATATGTCAACTGTCCAAGGATAGATCGCTTTTATTGGGTGACACAGAAAGTACATTACCTCAATTGGATTTCAATTTGACACCTATTTCAGTTTCTGTGACACAATGAAGAGCATTCACAGTTATATCAAAGACTGTATTATCATTGACAGTTGACACCATTTGATACATAACGTCTAGACTGTAAGAAAACAAATTTAATTTGTTTGAAAAAATGGCTGCCACAAAGTTTCCATTATTCTCATGCATACGTGATAAGAAATTTGTATACAAATGAAAATCTGTTTTCTCATTATTAGAACTTTTCCAATCATTCCTCATATTCATCCTTGAACAAAAAAAAAAAAAAAAAAAAAACAAAAAAAAAACAACGCATAAAACAAAATTGAATTTTCTGAACAATATGGAATTTATAAGTGAAAAACAATGTTTGATTAAGATTTTGGTGACAGGTACGGTGTCTTAAGAAAAGCTTGATAAAAAAAATTATATTTGTTTAAAATTTCATTAGCAGAACGATGAATATGAATCTAATGAATATTTTCAAGGCTGTCTGAAGTATAACTAGGACTACCCTTAGCGATCTAAAAGTATAAAAAGATGTTAATATGAACCTTATGTTCTAGTTTCACGATCAAATTTTTGATGGCTTTGGTAAAATATGACTATGTTGGATTGCAACGAAGTCAGTTACCAAAAGTCGAATTACTAAGTCATAAAACATTGGTGGGCAATTGAAAGATTATCTTTTAATCCAAACTTCAGGGCTTGTAAGGGAAGGTGAATTCCAATATCAAGGAAGACGATGTGAGGAATGACGTTTAATAAAATTTTGTTTTACTGGGAGCGTTGGTGTTGTGCTTTTGTTTTACATGGTCATGCTAACGTAACATTAAAATACAATAATCTCTGAATCTCTAGCATTTTTTTAAATTTGCTTCTTACATTAACCAGTTTAAGAGTGGACAATCTTACTATTTTAGTTTATTGGAACATTGCTAAGAGTTTTCAAACTTTTGTTCACTCAAGTTTCACTTTACTAAACCTGGCCAACCGTTTATTGTATTAGATTGTTCCTTCTCTATAAGGGAAGAGATTTAGCCCTATTTGCAATTTTGTCTTCTGATGGTTTTACATCGCAGGAGTTGCGGAACTAAGATAATTGTCGTAAACTGTTTTGTTATTTAAAGAAATACCTTTCATTTTTTTTTGAGGATACTCTAGACCGAACTAAGCACACCGCTTCCGTTTTGTCTACGGTTAAGGTTAAAAAGTTCCCAAAAAAGTAGCTAAAAAATACGTAGTACGGACTGAAAGGTCAATATTTCATTTTCTCTAAGTAACGTAGGTACTTGAAAAAGTTGTTGCAAGTACAAACAAAAATCTATTTGACTGCTAGTAACAAGCTGTCTAAGTGGCCATCTGGGTTTTGCAAAAATCACATCTGTGAATTTGCGGTTCTCAAAGTTACATCTGACATTGGCCAATCTCTGGACTCGGATGTGTTTCGAGTTGTACTTCTATAAGATTTCTCCAAAGCAAGGCAAAGTGATGATGGATCAAACTTTCACGAAGCATTGATATTTATAACTAAAACGTCATTTTTCTTTCTTCTTTCAAATATATGTAGGATCACCCTGTAACTGAACCCTACGAACTCACCACACTAAATGATGTAAACGAACACGAAAGAAAGGAAGAACGAAAATGAAGGCACTCGCTTTCCGACTGACAAGAGTCAACAATTATTTAATTATTATAAGAAGTCACTAAGAAGTTCAATTTTTCTTTTCTCTTTAATTAAATATAATTCTAAAATAATTAATCTGGTCTTTTTTTATTATTTTACGGAAAATCCCACATATATAAGCACAATAAGCAAGTGAAGAAAAAACATAAGCGAGAGCTACAGTACGATTGCAACGAACTGTTGTTCACTGGCGCAGTAAAAAATAGCGTTTATCACGCACAAAGTTGAGAATTTGTTTGTATTGCCTAGGCAATTACTATGAGAATTTTAAGCTCGCTGCTTGATTTGAACAAAAAAAGACATAACATGAATTTTCAAAAACTAGATTTTGAATGGAAAGATAGCGACTATAGGTGTATTTAACAGGGCTTGAACCACAACCTGCTACGCAATTAAGGAATACAAACCGAAATAATCATCTTCTTTTTTCAAAACTGTGACCGATGGTTTGAAAACATTAAGGCATTAATGCATAGTAAGACTTTGAACGGAAACGCCAATTAAATGTGGGCGTGTCTTAAAAAAATTTGTAAAAAAAAATTCAAGCACTTACTGATCTTTGATAGTAAGTCAAATTTTAGGCATATGTCTAAAACTACAGATGACTAGAGTAGTTTTTTAACGATCCTCCCCGAATAAAGTTATTTTATAAAAATCACGCCATTAAAAGTGGGGGTATTGAAAAAATTTACACAAAAAATTCAGGGATATATTTTTCATATAACGAACGAAAAAATTGTTAAAATTGAATATTGTTCCCAACCTTGAATTTTTAAAACTATGTTGTTTTGTTCTTTCATGAAAAGTGGGCGTACACCACTCCCGAAATTCAAACATTTCTTTTCATACACATGCTTCTTAGTTTCGACTAAGAGACGCACAAAATTTTGGCTTGTGGGCTTATTATTAATACCGTTTATTTGCAAAAATAAGTTTTTATAGTTTCTAACGTAAAATGGGCGTTAGTTACACCCAAAATAATTTTTTTCGTTTTCATACACAAGACGTTTACGTAAAAATACTTCTCACAAAATTTAAGGTTTTTATTTTATAAAAATAATATTGATGGTTTTGTATGAAAAATTTGCGTCAACCACTCCCAAACTGAAATATTTTTATTAAATTTAAAAAAGATTTACCTACAGCTTGGGTGTGCAAAATAAAAGCGATGTGCTTTGATCGCAACTGTACAAAAAACTAAATAATATTTTGAAAAATCGAGGTAGTTGAAAAGAAAATGGTGATTGTGGGCGTGTTTTATGGGCGGATTTCACCGGTTGAAGAACTTAGCCTTACCCTTGAACCAAAAATCATATATACTAAATTCCAGCTTTCTAGCTTACAAATTACAACCTCTATTGAATAGGGTATAAGAAAACTTTAAAATTAACTTATACCAATAAAAATTAAAATACTCATTTTGCTATTGTCATTCTGTTAATTTGTTAATCAAATTTTATAATAATAACATCACAAAAGAAAACAAATAATGTTTTTTTTTATAATTTATTCAAAACGAAAAAAAAAAAAATTCACGAATACCCATAGGCTTCCTAAACAAACACTAAGATTCTTGTTAATTGCGTTCCAGCTTCCCCTGCTTTGTCCTCTCACAAACAATACGCTAATTTTCCGACAAGCCCACCAATTACCCATCTGTTACTTGCCACAAAGGTCCATCATCACGTGACCCACTAGGATACCCAACCCATACCACACCACGACCACCCAAGCACTACAAATACCAAAGGACAAAAATCCACTCGCTTCGACAAAAACTCTCACTAAAGTCACTTCAAAACTCTTACCAAAATAGCGGTAATCAAATTCCCCACAATAAACCACAGAGACAAATTAACCTCTTTAAGAACAAACAAAATCAACTAACACAACAACAAAAATTACAAAAAAAAAAAAAACTCGAAGAAGCCCCGATGAAACAACACCATGCTTTGTATTTCATTTTTTTTTTCGTGTGCTATAAGTCCTTTTGACAAACTTGCCTCTTAACGCAAATAACCTTTAAGTATTTATTTTGTTTTTTGGTAACCAAAACATCCTCCCACCAGGATACAAAAACAAAGACACAACCAAAAAAAAAAATACCACATAATTGCGTTAAACAAGAGTATAGGCTGGATCGTTGTTGTTGTTGGTCGTTGTCCTAGGTCAACAGAGCATACAAAAAAAAAAAAAACCACAAAAAAGCAAGGAAGTGTGTAGGTCCTCGAAGGTGGATTGTTGAAAGGTTGTCTAATTAGCTCTGTCATCAGGATACAGAAACACTCAGAAACAAAGAAGAGCAACAACAACAACAACAATACAAAAAAAAAAAAATATTCCGCAAATAATACAAAAAAAAAAAAAACAGAGTGTGTGCTATGACCCGTCGCTTATGGTCGATTTTCAGTTTGGGGTTCAGCTTACAGCCTTAAAATTTTCAGCAATGTCAAAAACGTTATTATATTTTATTGTCCTGGGATTAAGCCAAGGGCCAGCGAGGGCGAGCGAGATCCCCTTTTGCTTCTCGTTTTAAAATACTAAAATACGGCGCGCCCGGCGGATGGACTAAACCGAACCGGACCGATTCCGGTACAGGACAAGGACACAGGCACACCATAGACCACGAGTGGGAAGCGCAAGCCTCTAAGCAAGACATAATAAGAACAAAACAAAAGGGAAAAGGAAAATGACTATTTCCTTCATTCATGCTCATGGTATTGAAATAAAGAAAAGATGAGGTCGCCTCGGGTTAGTTGTTTTTTATTCCTTCCCTTTTTCTTCTTCATCGTCGTCGTCGTTTTTTTATTCTAAATCTTCCTCATTTCAATAATGTCAAACCCTCTTTACCGCAATTTACAGGACGTCACTAAATAAAAAGAAGGATATTTTTCTTATTCTTCTTCTTTAAAAAAAAAAAAAAAAACAAAAAGAAAACATTTTTTTTTTCAGAGAGCCTATTTCACTCCGTCTATTCGTCCCTGGTGGGCAATTCTTCGTTTATTGTAAATACCGAAGGGAGACTCACTCCCTATACGCTATACCTACCTACAACAATACTGAATATTATACACCTTCAAGGAATACCTAACTCGTATATATTATATTGCCTCTCTACTTTGATAGTATAGTTGTTGGTGGCTCGGCGGCTATATAATAATTTTTGTGAATATTACCAAGGAATAGAGGAATTTGGTAAATGTTTTAATACTTTATACCTAACCTGTGTGTGAAGAAGAAGATTTACCAAGCTCCCCATCCATACCCCACCTTCCACAAAGAGGCATTTCATCATCATTTGGATAAATTATGAGAATCATAATTCCTTGAGGCTTCTTAGTTCGTCCTTGTTATGTATAAGTAGAGATTTTTCGTGTTTAAGTAATATTCTTGCTTTTGGAGGGTAGTGAGTGGTAGCAGTGAGCTACTTTTATAGCCTAGGTAAGCCCTCACTTTATGAATGAGGTTGGTTTATTAGGCCATCTATATAAGGAGTAACAACAGCAACAAAAATAAAACTTTTTCCTGCCCGTTTGCATAAAATAAAAGTGTTGATTTGTTTTATTGATTAATAAGCTATAGCAGTATAAACTTTTGTAGTTTGAAAAAAAAAGTAACTAGAATTCCTGGTAGCTATTTAGTAGAATATTGAGAAAGTTAAGCTTCGGAACGCGGAGGTCTATACCGCATAATTTAAAAGCACTTCGTTAGTTTTCATATTGGCTGTAAAATTTATTATTCTATAATAAAACTAATATGTGGGGCTTATTAACTTAATTTTCAACCTTACCTAGGTACATTCATCTCCAAACAATGTAAAACTTTTAGAGGTTAAGGTTAATTGTTAGGTACTTACTTACTTACTTAAGGTGGCGCAGACAGAGTTCATTGTTGACCACGGCCTCAACCAACAAAGGTTAACAATGCTGATGAAAAACTTTTATTTTACAATACAATGATTTTTGTATTCAATCAAAATAAAATATTATACATATGTATGTATGTATGTTTTTATAAATGCAGTAACCTTTGAGACGTCACCCAACCCGGTAGCCCAATCTGCTCCTTCATTCCTCTTGTAAAAAAGATTTCGCACAGAGTTGATTAAGAATGTTCTAATTCAACAATCTTACTGAAAGGTGCAGTCTTTTGCTATGGACAGCGGTCTTTCTTTTAAATTATACACATTATAAGAAAATTTCGATAACGTATTTCATTTTTTTTTGTTGAGAATGTGACATTCTAGAACAACTTATAGTAAGTAAGTAAGTAAGTAAGTAACAAATTCATTTATTTATAATAGTTTTTTTTTTTTCAATTTGTACATAATTTATGAATTTTAAAGCTATGGCTAAGCCGTCAGCCTGGTTAGCAAACATAAATGAATACAAATGTTTTTAAAACGTAAAATATTCGACAAAAAAAAAAATCAGACATATTCAGTAATTAACATCGTTCTGTACTTGAAGATTATTTTTAAATATTTACTAAGGGTTTTCCAGTCGTACTTGTTAAGGATTTTCAGGGTGCCTTGCATGGACAGGATCTTTTTGCCAAAGAAGAAAAGTCTGTATGGTTGGAATATTGGAAAAATACTTAAGAAGTGGAAGCAATCCTCTTTTGATTGAAAGTTGCATATCGTGCAAAACTGGTTAAAGCTTCCATTATAAGGACTTCCATTTAAGCTGAGTAGCTCACTTCTTGCTTTAAAAATTAAAGAAATCTCCTTGTAGTTAAGTGAATCATGAAAATAGTTTCTGTCATTGAGGTTATAGTTAAGCTGCGAGTATAATAATCTACTTTCTGATTCACGAGCTTTTTCAACAAATGTTTCACGTGCAAAGTCTTCATTTTTCTGGATAATTCGGTACAACTGTTCTTTTAAATTAAAAGTGTTGTTCGAATCAATAAGAAGTGTTTCACCACAGGTATTTCCGATATTTTGCCACTGAGCGACCCACCAGTCTTTGTTCCTTAACTCGTAGAAGATCATCTTTTTGGCAATTCTGGAGTCCAAAATATGTTAACGTCTTGACAGTGTAATCAACTTGTGCCTTAAGTGTACTTGTAAGTAGTTTAGGTATTCCTGTTTCTAGATAGATTGGATAGTTGGGTGTGTTTCGAGGTAAGTTGAAGAGTTTTTTCAAAAAAATTCTTTGGAATTGATCTATTACATCATATTCTTCTGCTCCCCAAACCTGAGAAGCATAACAAAGAGTTGATTTTACGACGGCATCATATATCTTGTATTTGACAAATAAAGCTATTCTATTATTTGAAAACACATTTTTCCACGTAGAATTTAATAGACTTTGTGTCCAAATAGTTCCAAAATTGTATTCAGTTTTACTCCAAGATATTTGATTTTTGTAGTAACTTCTATTAGATTTCCATTGTAACGCCATCCATAACTGCTCTGACTCCGAGAGGATCGTGAGAAGACCATTACTTTAGATTTTTCTGTAATAATCGTAAGCCCCCATCTATTGCAATAATTTGTTAATCGATCAATCATCAACTGTAGGTTTTCTGCTGATTCGGATAGTATAACAAGATCATCAGCATACAATAAAACATTTATTATACAATCAGCTATCCTTTTTCCACCAGGTAAGTCTTCAGCTATGTCATTTATAAAGAGGGAGAACAGTAAAGCGCTGAGGGGACACCCTTGTTTTAATCCATTAGTCGTTTCAAACCATTCTGAAAAGACTTTGCCATCCCATACGGCTGCTTTCGTTCCAGTATACATTTCTTTGATAACTTTGATAAATTTTGAGGAGATACCAACCCGTGAAAGCTTATACAGAAGTGCGTTACGATCCACTAGATCAAAGGCAGCTTTAAAGTCTACAAAGAACGTGTAAACCTTTTTGTTCTGTGCTTGAAAAGCATTTACAATTGAAGCTAGAGTGAAAATCTGGTCTGTTGTAGAAAAGTTTTTTCTGAAACCGGCTTGAAGATCTGAGAGTAGCTATATTATAGGATATAGGATTTCACCCATTTCTCAAGTCTCTCCACAAGTATACCGCAGAATATTTTGACTAGCGTATTCATAAATGAAATGCCTCTGTAATTTTCTTTAATAGGGAAGATAACTGATTTTTTGAATGAAGAGGAAAAATCAGCAAGCGCGAAGACCTTATTATAAAATGTTCTTAGGTGGTTAAAGAAAGAAGACGTTGCATTTGAATAAAATTCATAGGGAATCCCATCTTCACCTGGTGCCTTTCCATTTTTCGCTTTCTTTATGACAGCTTCTATTTCCGCAAATGTTATATCTGAGTCCAACGATTCATCAAAGATTAATGGTTCCGCGAATGAGATCGTTAGGTTCGATTTGTTGTGAAGGAGATTTTTAAAATGAGTAGCAAGACTTTCTGCAGATAACCCAGTACCTATCTTATGACTTATTCCATTTATATCTCTAGCAATCTTCCAAATTTGCTTCGAATTTTTAGTTTGCCCAAGGGTAAGTGCTTGTCTCTTTTCAAAATCTGTTTTCTTTTGATGGCATACATTTTTGTAATAAGTATTGGTATCTATGTACCATTTTCTTGAATCGGCATTGTGTGAAGTACGTAATATTCTCAAAAGTGCAAATGATTTTTGGCGTGACTTCAAACAGTCGTTATCGAACCATTTTTGTTTGAATGGTGGGGAAGTGGTTTGTATTTTGTTTGATGTTGAGTTTCGTATTAACCCTGTTAATTGGTGAGAAATAATGTCTACAGATTCAGTTGACAATAGGTTTGATTCGATTAGGTTGTTCAGATTACGTTGGTAAGAGTTTGACTCCTCATTCATCTATTTAAGTCGGGGTAATACTTGAAGATTTGTGTGCTGGGATGTTGCTTCGCTTGACAATTCTACTGCAATAGGCATATGATCGGAGAACGTTTTGCAGTGTACTTCAAATTTTTTGATCCGGTCAATCCATTCATTATTCGCTGCACAGAAGTCAATGACTGATTTTCCTTGGCCCTCTATGAAAGTATAGTGTCTTTCATTATCTCCATCAGTGCAGCCGTTTAAAATGATACAGTCAAACATTTGCAGCATCTCCAGCATTTCAGAACCATTTTTATTACAAATGTTGTAGAAAGTAAAAAAAAAGTAGAACAACGTATAGTTCTTATCTGGAAAATAAAAAAAATTGATCGATTCGTTTTTGACATAACCAAAAGAAATTATTTATATTACAGTAGAATCTCCAAAACATCAACGTTTCTAAAACATGAACAATTTGGAAAGATGAACGCTTTTTTTCCCACCATTGGCATTGCAGTGTTGCAAAAGATGAACGGTTGAAATCTGGCGGCTCTTCTCGGGCTTTGGGCTCTTCCCCAAAAATATATTGGGCAAACGAGAAGAGCCGCCGAAATTAAATTCAATGAACACCTTCGATCTGTGAAAAAGAAAGAGGTAGACAAAGCTATAGCTGCACACGTATTTGACCCAAGTAATGTAGATCCACACACAATTACATCATTTGAAAATAATTTCCGACTCATAAGAAATGTAAACAAACCACATAAACTGGACGCATATGAATCAATACATATCCACTTAAAGGACAACTTGATGAATTTAGAAGCGGGACCAATAGATTCTATTCTGTTCAACGTTTTAAAGAATAGGAGAAATTAATAAGAAACTGTTTTTGTCACTCTCTTTACTATGTTTAAATTTTCTAACTTATCCATGTAACTTAATATGTATTATGTACCTATTCTCTTTTGTTACTGTTTAATTGTTACTCGCTGATGATGGTTCCGCAGCTGAGAACCGAAATGCATACGTTTTAAATAAAAATAATTATAAAATTTTAAACAAAGTCTTTTTATTTTGATTTTTGCGGTCAAAAAGGAGTAATAACTTTCAATTAATTAATGCTTTATATCTTGTGAAATTTTTTCTAATTCTCCACTTTATTTTACATTCGGATTCATTAATTCTGTTTGGGGGGGGGGGGGGTTCATGTTGCTCAATGGTTACCAATTTTAGATTGTGAAGTGTAGTGTCATATAAAGTACCTACCTAAAATAGATACGAAAAACTAAGGATGCAAGCTTTAGTCCAAAGAAAGTGACGAAAATGAAGGTACGAGTATATGAAAGTATTAAAATATATTTTTTTTAATTTATTGGTAAAAAATTAAAGAATAAAATCAAGTTTTCTTTGTTTTTGGTTAGCAAATTTCGTAATGATTTCATCGATATCAATTTTCACATCTTTGTGCACATTCATTAGAGCAAGACCGGTGAGACGTTCTTCTCCCATATTTGATCGCAGCCACGTTTTAAGTCGCCTAAGGGTAGAGAACGACCGCTCTGCTGTTGCAACACTAACAGGAAGTGAAGCTAATATTTTGAATATTACAAGAATGTGTGGATACAACGTAATGTCACAAACATCTAACATTTCTGGAAGACACTCGGGAAATGGCCGCCCTCTTCAGTTTCTCGCTGCCATTTCCTTATCCACAGCTTATATTCTTGGACGACCATTGAGATGGGTGGATGATTTAAAAGCTGACAGTACGTATTTGCTGTTACACGAGTAAGTTGTTTTCGTAAAAAAAAAAACTAATACGAGTAGCCTAAAAAATTCTAGCACATCGGTGGAGAGACGATCTTTTAAGTCTGTCGTCGAGCCCCAAATAGATAAGCTATTTGTAGTTTCTAAAATTAATCATAATTAATATGTTTTCGTTTAAGGTCGCCGATTCCGCTGATAAAGTCACCCACTTCTTGCAATATCGTATAACCTGAATGATGATTCAACGCTCTCCAACGCCTCATAACTTGCACTTATGATATCGTTTACAACGAATCTTTTCTTTCAACCCAGAAAGATAAAAATGTATGGTGTCCGATTTTGTTGACCTAGTCGGACACCAAATAAATAATGCAAGGAATGAGCGTTGGAGAGCAATAAAATTCCTAGAAGTCAACGAACAACATGCCACCTCTGAAAATTGCCATCTTAATTGGAGGAATGTGCTGCGCTGGCTATTTGGTGCATTTGTTATGCAAGCTATGGACGGCACATAGGTTGCTGAAAGGAGTCATGCTGTGAGATTGGCTTGGCTGAAAAAAAGATATAATTCGGCAGTCGTATTTTTGGTTGGCGAGACAGCGGCATTGGCGATCGGCGATCTAGTGTTATCTTTTTGTTTGTTTTAAGTTGAAAATATGTTTTGTTAGTAATTGTTCATTATTTTGATTCCATAATTTTGTTTATAAAACCCAGATTGCAAGACGATGTAAGTTTAAAAAAGAAAAATGTAAGAGAAAAAAAAATCCTTTTAAAAATTGTTTATAATTCTTTTTATACAGAAAAATAAAATTGACATTAGTACTCTTAAGGAAAAAGGGAGTAAATCAATATTTATTTGTCCGTTGCAATAACAAAGTCTGTCAATACAAAATCCAGAAGGGGTACATAAACAGCCCTTCGAAAATACTCCTCTGCAGACTGAGTTGGCTGATTGTTTGTTCGATGAATTTGCTTTGAAGCAATTCTGGGTTGTCTAAGAACAACATCTTAATCCTTTAAATTCAAAAACGCCAATTCATAGGTATTCAGAAAATACATTTATTTATCATGATTTTGGGAGAGATTTACTTTACAGTTTGTGCAAATTCTTCAGTTATATGTGAATTTTTAAAGAGAAAAGATGTCTCAACTGGAAAATAGAGTTTAGTTCTTAAACCTAGGTAGATTTAACCAATTAAAGGTTATTTCAGCTAACCACCATGAAATTTGCAGAGATATGTAAGGCTGATCTATCCACACTTTTGAGCTTAAGAAAAGGACGGGAGAAAGCCATTACAAGTCTTCTTTTTTCCGGGCTACAATCTACTATAGAGCAGTTTTTTGAAAAAAAATATATGTATGTTTTTTTAACCCTTATGAACAACTCTTAAATGTATTTCTTTTATGTTTTAAGTTTTTTTTAAAACAAAATGATTCGTTTATTCGATATATTAATTTTTTTATGAACAGCTTTATGTTTTTCTTAAACTATTGCTCGATGCTTGGAAAGATGAACGGGGTCTGTTTTATATCTGTTAATTTTTTCGAGATTATACTGTATATTTATAAAAAGGGCTTCTGCATTAAAATTTTCATCAAAATCTGTCAAATGGCTTGCGAAAAATTCAGTTCTATGGGAGGTACGGCTATAAGACTTTTCCTGAAAACTTTACCAAAATCGCAGGAGCCGTTTTTGAGAAAACTGCGCTTTTCATTAAATATCATATGGCAGGTACCGTTAGTTTTAGAGCTAGAATGCTAATTCCAAGAACAACCTTTTTGAGACCTCATAGTAATATGTACTGTGTTGTCGGACCCACTTACTTCGGCTTCTCTATGATCGCAATATCAGGTTTGATTGTCAAAAAAAAATTGTTTTACAAATGCATAACATGTCTACCTTTAATTGTAAGCTATATGAAGTGGCTCTTTGTAAGACTACAATATGTATCAGCTTTTTACTTGCGATTATAGATAGATACTACATAAAAGGCAAGTTATGGATTCGTGCAAAAAAAATGTTTGAAATAACAATCACAAATTACATAACGATGATGGAGAAGTCGAAAAAATTGGATCTGGAAATTGCGTCCGTCTGTGTGCCTGTCTGTTCGCTGCTCTAGAGCAAATGTGCTTCAAATTTGGTACATATTTAGTATTTATTTAGATCTCGTCCCATGGAAATTATTTTTTAATTTTTGCTTAAAGCCCTGACAAAAAATCGCGTAAAAGGAGTTTGATTTTAATAAAACTTTCAGAATGCTATTTTTTGAAGACAATTTATCGTTTGGTTAGAAAAAATTTGCCTGAATTAAAAAAACATTACCTTTCACAGAACCGGTATTTTCAAAACAAGGTTTCACGTAAACTATACATCCGATTTCAATACAATTTCGGACACAAAAAGTCATTTAAAGTCCATTGTTATATGGAAATTCAAAATGTTCAAAAACTTTTTTTTTGATTTTTTAAAAATTTGGTTTTCGAAATATATGTTGGAAACGGGTATGTTAAATTTTTTTACCATTATTTTCCCAGATTTGGAAATTTGCGAATTGCCATGTGTTTACATACTCGAACAAATTATAAAATATTTGTTCGAAAAGTTTTTCAAAAATAACCTTTTTAAAAAGATTCGTCGAACGATTTTCTATATTTTGTTTCCTGGATTAATATTGATATATTATTGCGTATTTAGATTTTCAAGAAAACTCTTAAACTCTTCAAAAAACATACTGGTATATATATAGCATAAGAGCAAGTTCGTGCGACCATTTTATTACTCAATGCATATGAAAGTATAACCGGTATTTAATGTCGTGTACGCCTGTATGTCTGGTCTGTCTGTCTGTTTTAATGTTTTTTTTGTTCTGTCTAATCTCGAAAATGGCTGCACAGATTTTGATGGGGCTTTCACTGGCAGATAGCTGATATTTTAAATAACCCGATGGTGGCGCGGGTGTCACTTTATTTGTACATTTTTTATATTGAGTGTTTTAACACAAAATCTCACCATTACATAATTTTTAATATTAAAATAAAAATAATATATACATTTTATCACGAAATTCTGCTACCGAGAGTAAGAGTATATAGTCAACACGGCCACCCATAGCAACACACATGGGTACCAGCAACTAAAACAATAAAAACACTTTGAAACCTGTATACACTGTAGACATACATTTTTAAAAACCATACGCATTTTCTTAATCCATAATATTTCCAATGAAATGAAAAAAATAGGTGAACTATAAAACCTTGTCCACATTTTTTTTTACCTAGATACTGTTTCAGCATAATATATACTCGCACTTGCCGTATAGTGAAACAGTTTCTGCTATTTCTATTGTTATTTTTAAAGTCACGTTTGGAAATGCTTCCATTTTTGGAATTCATTGAAAACCCCTTACGACCCAGCTCTGCAAAAAAAAAAAAAAAGAACAATACGAATTTGAAAACAGAAACAACTTTATTTTAACAATGAATTCCACTCAGTAGTGGTCAATATTATTTGTGAACAACTTTACTCCATAAATGTACTTGAGTATATTTTGAGCAAAAAAAAAAAAAAAAAAACTAAAATCCTATCCTTAAAAGCTAGACCAATAAAAAAGTTTCCATTCTGATCCATAAACAAGAAGCATAGGGGTGCACTCAAAGAAAAAAAAATGAAGAAAAAAAAAAACACCTTAAGGATATATTATTTATTTGTATCTCCACTTGAAATCTATTGTTCGTTCAATCTTTTCATCTGTCTTGGTAGTTTATTTTCATAATAAATTTTACGGTGACGTTATAGGTAGATATACCAATTTATAGCTCGGACTGTCCTTTAAAAAAAATGGACTTTAGTAAATGACACACATGCAGAGAACTTTTTTATTTATTTGAAAAGAATTTTCCCGGACAATCGAGATGTCGTCCTTAGAATCATGCAGCACACACCAGCACCAGCCCAGCAGCGTCAGCGGGTACAACACTAACGATATAAAATAAATCCAGTGAACCATAAAACGACAAGAGAATTGTGTCCAATCGCCTGGTGATTCCTTTTTCCTACATCACCAAGTAAAGAGAAAAATACAAAAGGAATACGAATAAGTACCTACTTGAAGGAAGGCAGAATCCAGAATCAAAACGAATGCCATGCCTTTCCCTATATCTCCTATCCATCCTATAGATGACCATCTCTCTATTGAAAATTCTATCCGCATTATAAAATTATAATAAAAAGTTCTGAAGACTATGGTTTGGATAAATAAAAAACGACGACGTCTTCGAATGAACCTAAATTTCAATTCCATTTCCAATTTCTTATATTTTTCTACTGCTGCTCTGTGGTGGTATTCACACCCGTTAAAGCTTAAGAGGAGCGCAAGGACATCTTTTTATATTTAAAAAAAAAAGTACGAGCATAAATGTTTAATTTGCATTGTCAAGTTTTGATTTTTCAAACGCACTGAGATGAAATTTCTTTTTCTTCTTTTTCTTAATCTTCGAAAAAAATAGGATTCCAAGAGACAATTTGAAGTTATTGAATAAAAGGATCACCACAAGAGCTGCATGCATTCGACACTGGCCCAGCCACCCCGGAAGGCATTCAAGTAAAACGAGAGGCGATTCAATTTTGAGTTATTTGCCATCTGAAGTTGTGTTTTGTATATTTTAGTTTTCAAATAAATATCTTCAATCGTGTGTGTGTGTGTGTTTGTGCAAAATTTTCATTATTGTTTCTTTTTATTATTTCCGGATGACAACCAATACCGGATGTGTGCCTTTTCAAATCTGAATCCCTTCTATACCCAAAAATCGTTTTTTGTCCAGCAAAAAACTATTCAAATAGAAATTTTTTTCATATAGCTGCCTACAGCACAAAATCAAAAAAACAAAAATAATCTCCCTGATGAAGGTTTCAAAGCACTCAATGGTCCCTTAAATGGGTTGAAGACAAGAAGTTTCTATATATGAGATTTTAAGACAAGAAAAAAATAAATAAATAAAAACAACCAACGGCCATCCCATCAGTGTCCAATGTCGAATGTCCTTCCACACCACTCCACGTCGTCGTCGTCCAGTTCTCGGTCTGAATATGGGACTTTTTTTTTATTAACTTTGTTTTATTTATTCATTTGTAGCTTTGGAGTTTGATTGTGCTTATGAGGATGTGGGACAGAAAAAAAAGGAACAATCGATTTTATGTTCTTCAACTTTATGATACATACTTGAAATTTATTTTTATTAAACGGAGGAGTGACTTTTTTTGGTTTGTTTAATAAAAAAGCCATGCAAATAAAAATCTCTTCAAATTTCAAAAGAAAATTGATTTTATTGTTGGAGATTTCGGACCGTTAAATGTATTTGTATATGGACTTTATGTATGGAAACAGTTATATTTGTTTTTTTAATTTTATTTAAAATAACATACTACACAAATTATTCCGCAGCAAAAGCTTAAGTTTGTCAAATAGTATATTTATGTTTGTATCGAATAGATGCCAACTTGTATTTACCATTCAATCACTACCCGAATAAAATGAAATCAAAGTTTCCAGCACCAGACCAAAGATAAACAAAGCAGCTTAATGCGATGGTCTGAGGTGACCTGGTCAGGAGCATACACCAATTCATCTGCGAAATATGAGTGGAATTCCAGTAGCCAGTATGTACCTACCATTTGCCCGATCCACAAAAAAGGAGACCACCTACTTTGCGTCAACTGTAGAGGCATAAGTCTTGTAAACATCGCTTATAAGATCCTTTCCAGTGTTTTATGTCTCAAGCTGTTTGCTAATGATCTAATAGGACTTTTTCAATGAGGACTTAGACCTGAAAAATCTACGACAGACCAAACCTTCACATTACGCCAGATTCAAGAGAAATCTCAAGAATTTAACATCGATTCCCGCCGCCACCTGTTCGTCTATTTCAAAGAAGCCTACGACGCACAGTGTTAATAGAGTGGAATTGTATCGTGCCATATCCTATTTTAGAATCCCTGCTAAACTGGCACGCCTTATCAGGATGACGTTGGAAAATGCTCGCTGTTTCGTCAAAGTATGTAGGGACCCTACTGAAATCTTCAACACCACCAGAGGGCTAAGACAAGTGGTGCGTTCTTTTTCTAAAAATAGTCAACTATTTTGTTAACAAAAGTCAACAAAAAGTCGATCCTTTAGTCCAAATAAGTTACGATTTGTAACTATATTACGTCATAAAAGCGTTCATTAACTCACGTTGAAGTTTCAAATAGTTACGATTGGTGACTATTTTCTTTGAGTGAAAGAATTATTATTTCTCTATTATACAAAAAAATAGCTATTAAAAATGGTCGTTTGACAGTTTAACAAAATCAAACAATGTGTCGTTCCTAAATGGTTTGTAAAAAATCCAACAAATCCTAACAATGACAATTTTTTTTGACATAACAAAAATGTTGACTTTTGTTAGAAAAAGAACGCACTAAAAGTGACGCACTGTCATGTAGCTGTTTTAACATTGTGCTGGAAAATGTCATACGGAACACCCATGCCAGTACATCGGGCACCATCTTTAATAAATAGACACAATTAAATGATAGGAAGAACAAAGCAAATTTGAACTTTGCCATTAAGTGCGGAAAACAAAATCATTAAAATGGCCGCCTCGGGTAGATTCACAGCATGCTATTCTTTTGAGGCTATTTTTTAACCACCTTTTCGCACATTTCTGCCATAACTTGAGTATTGTTGGATTTTAATGCATCGCGAAAACACTGTCTTTAGCGTAGCCTTACAGAAAAAAATCTAACGCTGTCAAATTGGATAATCTTGGAATCGCCAAAACGTGCAATTACGCTGCCAGGAAACTTCTCATCCAAAAAAGCCATTATAATTATTGGTTGTGTTATTGTGTGTTCTTTTCCCGTCTTGTTAAAACCACATATCGTCTAAGTAATAATGAGAAATGTGCCTTATATCTGTTGTTGTAAATTTTGCTCGAAAAATCAGAGTTTATTGACAGTTGTTCCAACACCTACTTTTGTAGTAAGTATACCTATTGACAGCTGCCAAATCTCTAGTATCATTTATCGATCGTGGAGGGCAAACAAAAGCTAATTTGCCTGCAATTTCAACACTCCCAACACTCTGAAACTATTTAATTTAATAAATAAATAGGTACTTTTTATTTATTACACAGGAAAATGTTTTATATTTCGCACTTCTTTAAAGAATAAAGATAGTGTAACGTTGAAGTAAGAATAATATCATTTATGATTATTCATTATTCATATATAATCATAAATGATATTATAAAAATAATGTATTTGTAAAGTAAGAAGAACAGAAAACAGAAACCTCTGCGGGTGGCAATGGTACAGTGGATGTAGTGCTTGGTTGCTCAACCCGAGAGCTTGGAGTTCAAACCCAGCCTGGGCAGCAATTTTTATTTATTTCCCAAGTTTCAACTGGATGCCACCCGTGGAATTTCCATGAGATAATTATCACCTAAAATCTCAAACCACTGTACCACCTTTCTTTCCTATCTTTCTATTTCTTCTCTTTCCTCGCTCGCACATGTTAATTCATTATAAAGGTATTAATAACCCTTTGAGTGCGAGCGCATTATAAAAAAAAAAAAAAAAAAAAAAAAAAAACCGAGACATCATCACAAACCATTCCTCCTGCCCATTCTCACAAACTCATTTATCTTCATCTCATCACAGCTCACACGCATCACAGCAGCGCTCCACTGACAGTGCACACATTCCACCTAATATCTAAACTCAATAGGTTCAGGAATCGTATGTCATCTGTCAGCTTTGCACTACTATGATGCGTGCAATTGTTTATTAAAGGTTTGGTACACACAGGTGTTAATATATACCGATCGCCAACACAAAACCGTACGGAACGAAACCAACCCAAAAGCAAAATATTCTCATAGAAATTGTCAATAACTCAAATACTCAAACATGGACGCTGAATATTCAGCTCATCCATCGAACAAACTCAGACATCATATCTTCAGTCACAAACTAAATCTATACCAAACTTGACTCAAACGGGATGTGTACCATTTACAACCTTGAGGGAAATTCACTAACAACTGCCAACCATTCTTACGTTTACCTACGCCGATGCTACTCGCCTTTCCCGGAATATAAATAGGGATATCAGTGTTTAAGTCGTATGAATTTCTCCTCTGAGATGGAAATGTCTCCTTCTGCCGCCGAGGTTCTTATGACTTCTAGCACCAGAGGTATAGTTACCCTATGGCGCGTCCAAGCCATAATCGCCTCGACGGTGCCTACTCTTCCACAGTCGCTTCGATCCGTTGTGGGGTGCCATCGCTTACGCTCGCCGGGTGGGGAGTGGTCCTTGCTACAGGAAGATATAGGCTTGTGTTACATGTTTAAATAACGGATCTACGGCCAGGGTGGTCTTGACCTTGGGGGGGATATTTTAGTTGAGCTGGGGCCCGAAGTATTCAGAGAGCTATAGCAAGTTGTATTTGGATTATTGGATCATCTGTCTCGCAATCGAAACCGACGTAAGTATATAGCTGTTTAGAATCCTGTCAAGGAGAAGAAGTGTGGGGACCATAGATGGTCGTGGCCCCTGAGTATATAAAATATTCAAACAAAGAAAAAAGTCCTATAGGATCTACTATTACTCTATATTGAAGCGTAGAACTCAGAACAAAAAGGGGGAGGGAACAAGGTGTCGATGTCCCTCAAGCCTTCTATTACCCACCCATGAACAGAGCACGGAAAGATCCATGCTCGTTCCTGCGGATTCGCATTGGCTTTTATAAAATATTTGGCGAATCCCCCAAAATTAAACAAAACGTAAGGAAAACTCCTTACACCATGCTAAACATCATATCTAAACTGAACTCATAAACTCAAAAAACGTACCAAAAATTACCGTACGGGAAACTGGACTTCCATGTCTGCTGCTGCGCCTCGGCTCCTGCCGACTCTCCATAAACCTGAAACCTTACAAACACATAACGATGCTCCTATGCATCACCAATAATCAAAAATAGCTCACAGGGATCTATCATATCCCTCAGTTACTCACGAATAATAACACATAAAAGTTTTCTCAAAACGTTATAAAAATTCTTTAATAACCATAAACAAACTTACTAAATTATCGTTATATATCTTAAAAATTATCTTAAAGTTATATCCTAAACTTCAAATTCCTATCGACACCAGTATTGGATTTATTAATGCTCTACACTAAACCAATATCAAATACGTTAATCACACCAAAAATATTATTATGTTCGCTTTTCTCAAATATGTATCTTTGTTCTTGACACTCGGACAATCATAAAAATTTTCAATTACCCAACCAATAACTCTGTAGTCTTTTAAATTTAAAGGTAACTGTAACCACGGACGTAAATTGATTGCAAAAAAGAAACTCTAGAAAACACTTGAAAACTCTCAAGCGGAGTATGCTACTTTTATCCCAAATCTAATTCAGAATAAACGGCGTTATTTCATAATTCAAATTCAATGTGTACGACTGTTTAGGAATGTTCTCTAAACTCAGTCTCGCTTGTTCTTGATGTTAATTTAAATTCCTCTTGACGGAATGCGACGAATTCTTGATGTATGTAACCACTCAAAAAAAAAACTAATATTCTTATTCGATTCAATACCAAATTCTCATCAACCATAAGTTCAGTCAAAAATTGTGATATATAATTTATAATATAAAATATGGAACGAACTCACCCAGTACTTTTCTGCTGAAGTGCACTCCGACAAATAAAGCTGGAACGGTGTATCTGCTGTTTGAGGATAATAAAACAATTATATACCACTCTTGACGTAGCTTGATGATAGTTGATTTGTAGGATTTTCACTGATTCTACTTTACTGAGCCTTACTGGCTTTCAAATATCAAAAAAAAGTTAAAAGTTTACTGGTTACTGTTATCAAAATTTGTGCAAACTAGACTAGGGTAAAGTCTAGTGTCATAAATTACGTTACACTTTCACTGAATTATTTTTAAATGTGTGTTTCTGGTGTGTTGCTTTTCGTCACGTGGTGTCTCTTCAAAAATTTTCCCCAAAGTACATGTATCTGCCTCAATTTCTGCTTACATCGATCACTGATCTGATATGCTCTACTTTGCCTTGTACTCTTGCTCTCAAATACCTGGAACTCGGAAATATGCTCAACAAAAACTAACTGATAGTTAGCTCACCCAGTCTCTAAAAGATTCAAATATTTACCAAAAAAATTCTATTCCAAATATCTATCATCTACGTATATTCAAATAAGATATAATCTAAAAATACTTATCAGTTGATAATATAATACACGAATTTAGAATAGTGCTGCTGATGATGACGTTGTTGTACAGAGTGTTCTGATGAAAGATCACTAATCTGGGCCAGGCGCCGCAACTTGGCTTGCTTCAGGATTCTCTTGGTAGGTACGATGCAGCAATGTTGATGGAAATAATCATCCACGAGAGGTGGGTATCGGATGTTCTAAGCATGTGCTTTCACCTCAGCACGTGTCTCGGAACAATGCGTGTTGGTGTGGTATAAGACCGTGGTCATACCATGAAAATCTGGAGCCTGGAACCCAAGTTCTGGTACGGCTCTTTCCGTGAGTTGCTAATAGGCAAAGCAATCAAAATCGCTGATGTATGGGGCATGCGTAATCTTTTCTCTGGTTTTATTTAGGTGGTGGTAGGAGTAACAAAATTATGGAAAGATACCAAAATTGAATACGTACAGAAGAAATAAATAATGAAACTTCGGCGTGTCTCCTAAAAGTGGACAATCTAAAATGGGGGCAAAAGAAAATGTGTTACTCCTGAGTAACTAAAAAAAAATCACATAGCACTGATCCATACCTTTCTTTTACAGAAATCCAAATCGCGAGGAAACTTCCTCATTTCCTCACAGAAAAAACGTCGACGTATGTGGAATTCCCTCGAACGCATCGATGGGAAGTTCCTCGCAAATATTCGTAGCTTCTTTCGCTTTAATGCTACGAGCGTTTGTCGGGGCTGCAATCTGGAGGTTGTGGCAACCGAATGGCGATGACGCCTTGGCTTGGGTTGGCCACTCCAGGGGACACGCCGGAATTAAATTTGATTTCCAATTTGGACACAAAATGTGTTGCTACTTCGTTTAATTTTATGCTTTCGTTTTTATTCACCAACCTGTAACAACCTAGCACTAAGTTTAATGATGAAATTACGTTCGTTTTGGCGTTTAGCCGCGAAAGAAATGGAACATTCTAAGAAATGTTCACAAAAAAAAACTATGACGCACTCACCTTTGGTTTTTACTCCATGTGGGGTAACTGCTTGCTTCTGTGTATGAAGAGGGATCCGATGTGTTTCTGGTGACTGGTCGACGGAAAAGGATTTGTCGTATCCGTCGCCAGTCACAGGAAACTTCGGGAATTTTAAGTTTCTTGCAAATTTAATTGCTGAAAAACGAAACTTCGAGTGGGGCGGCCGGCCATATTGCCTTATTGCTGATGACAAAAATCAGCGAAGTTGGCCTCAGTAAGTGCAACAAAAATAGAAAGGAGGGTATGCTCCGAAAATAAACTAACGAGTTAGGTTGATATTTTTACTCGTTAGTTGCAAATGCAGAACAACTGTTTGCAACTTGATGTTTTGTTGTGACCTGCAATTGCCGTATGCAGAATCATGTTTTTACAATGTGAATATAAGAATAATATGTATTATTCTTGAATAATTATTTAATATCCGTGTAGGAATGGTGTTTGCGTTGTTGCATAGGAAATTATTTGGCAAAGTTGGTGCGCAACACAATGGACGAAAATTTATGCAGAACGATATTTTGGCATAATTGGATGGACAGTAGAGGCATGTAAATTTGAAAGAATATTATTCTTTGGTTTCGATATGAGATATATTTGAGAAAGATGGTTATGCAATTTGTAATTGAGATGGAGGAATATTTGCAGGTTGGTGTATGTGGAGATGGTGGCATGCAAAAAAAATATTTTCCCATTACAAAACTTGTTCGTTTACGAGCAGTTTCTAACTGGTTTCAACGGACAAGAAAACGGGAAATGTTAATCGTTTAAGGGTGATAAATTGGAATTTGTAGTTTGGACTGATATTTTTCGGTGAGCCTACTTGCCCACCCCTGGAGTCTCATGCACAGCTGACGCCGGGCTTATTACTCCTAGCTGGTTATATATAAAAAAGAATCTATCACAGAAAAATGTAAATTTTACCTTTTTAGGTCTTTTGTATGTGCTGTGGAAATGTGACCTTTACCATCGATTACCTCGTAAAGATTATTACCTTTTATCTTACGAATTTCTACCTTTATGAATTTGGGGCTGAGCTTTGCGTTAAAATGCTTCGTAGCATCGCTCAACACCATGTTTCTTTTGAAAACAGATTCTCCTACGTTAAAGGAAATTTGCCTACTACGGAGGTTGTAAGTGTGCTCATATTTTTCATGTGCGCTTTCTAGAGTGGACTTTAAATAATTGTGCAGTATGTTCATCTTAGCTACTTTTGGTAACCAACTTATTTCAGACTGATTTAGTCCGCCTAACTTCCTAAGTAATTTATAGTCATGTCCATGCTCGATCATGCGCTGGCCGAAGAGAGCTTCATACGGCGACATGGTCAGAGCGGAATGAATAGTAGTTCTTAAAGCGCTACTTATGGAGGACAGGTGAATATCCCAGTTCGTTTGTTTCGGGTCGACGTACGACCTAATAGCAGCCAATATTGAGCGATTTACTCTCTCACTCGCATTTGGTTGAGGCGAATAAGCCGCTGTCTTAATGTGGTTTACCCCAAAAGTCTCCAATAATTTTGCAAATTCGTGTCCGACGAATTGAGTCCCGTTGTCGGACAAAATGCTCTCTGGAACACCAAACACTAAAAATACTTCCTCTTGCAGGAAACGCACAGCACTCAAGGCATTAGCCTTCCGTAGAGGTTTTATGATGACAAATTTTGTCAATTGATCTAACACAATAATTATGTATGAATTGCCGCATTTTGACCGAGGGTAGGGACCAAGGAAATCAATGTAGAGATGCTGGAATGGCCTCTCTACGTTGAAACCTTGACCCATCTCGGCTCGTAATGTGATATTAGAAGCTTTGCTAGCTTTACAAGTTTCGCATTTGTTGATGTAAGATTTTACCTGTGTATACATATTGGGCCAGTAAAATTGGTTTCTCAACCGATAAAGAGTCTTGGTAATACCTCCGTGTGCAGCTCGTGGTGGATTGTGCGCGAGAGTTATCAGTTCATCGGTCATCACTGACGGTACCCAGAGCTTCCAGACTAGGTCATCCTGTAGAGGATTTCCCACTACATGATTCGTCTGTTTATAGATGTAACCATCTGACATTTTAAGCTCTGGTAACCGCTCTTGGTTTGCATTGATGTGGTCGATGAGCTGTTGGTATTCGGTAGACTTGAAATGTGGACTATCCAGGTCGATATGAAGGACTTCGGCCGGGTCGACTTGTGTTGAAATGGATGCTAAGAATTGGTAATCTACCGACTCAGTTTCATAAACTCTAGAAAGAGCATCTGGTACCACGTTCAGTGTACCCTTGCGGTGTTCAACCACAAAGTCGAAGCCTTGAAGCCTCATACTCCACCTGGCTAGTCTACCAGTTGGATCTTTCAGACTCATCAACCACTTCAAACTAGAGTGATCAGTGATGACTCTGAACCGATAACCTTCCACGTATGCACGGAACTTCTGTATACCTTGGAAGGCGGCGAGGCATTCACGTTCGGTAACGGAATAGTTCCTCTGCGCAGCGTTTAATTTTTGGGAGAAATAGTAAATGGGGCGTTCAGCTCCGTTCTCATCCCGCTGGCAGAGAACACATCCGATACCGGACGCGGATGCATCGCACAAAATTATGAACTCTTTCTCAAAATCTGGGTTCACCAGAATTGGTGCGGAGGTCAGGGCTGACTTAATGTCGGCGAATGCTTTTACAGCTTCTTCGTTGAAGCTGAAGGGTTTTCCTTTCTTTAGGGTGTCGGTTAATAGGGATGCTAACGTAGAAAAGTCTTTTACGAATCTTCGGTACCATCCCGCCATTCCAAGAAATCGTCGTACTTGACGTTGGGTTGATGGTACCGGAAAGTCTACGATGGCCGCAATTTTCGCTGGATCGGCCTTTAAGCATCCTTGACCTACCTTATATCCCAAGTAATGAAGTTCGCTGAAACAAAATTTAGATTTCTCAACATTTATCGTTAGGCCTGCCTCACTTAATCGGTTGCTAACTATTCTGAGAATCCTAATATGCTCTTCGAAAGACTTCGAAACCACTAATAAATCGTCCAAATAGACGAAGACTTGTTCTCTGAGGGCTGAAGGTATCACGCGGCTCATCAGGTAGGAAAGAGATTGAGCTGCGTTACAAAGGCCAAATGGCATTACTTTGAACTGATAGAGGGGACGCCCAGGTACTGTAAACGCTGTCTTTTCCCTGGATCCCGCCTCCAACGGAATTTGCCAAAATGCGTCTTTCAGGTCTACACTCGAGATATAATGAGTATCTGAAAGACGCGACAACAGACCCTCGATATGCGCAATTGGGCCCGCATTCTTTTTGGTCACTGAATTAACTTTTCGGAAGTCGAGACATAGCCTGTTCTTACCCGGTTTCCGAACTAGAACTACCGGTGAACTCCAGGAACTATTACTCTCTTCGATGACTCCCAACTCTAACATGCGGTCCAATTCCGCATACATGAGGGCCTGAATTGCTGGAGACACGGGATAATGCCTTTGCTTAATAGGCATTGCGTCTCCCGTATCTATTACGTGTTCAAGCAAGCTCGTTCTCCCTAGTCCTTTGGCCGCAAATGACGGAAATCCATCGATGATTTCCTTCAGCCTCTTTTCTTCAGATAGAGATAGCTTGCATTTGTTCTTATACTCTTCATTTTCATATGGTGACGGACTCACGCTCATTCCGGAGATTATGTGGGGAGCTAACTGGAATTTGCTCCAAAAATCGACTCCAAGATAGAGGCGCTGTGACAAGGTAGGAACTAAGTAGAAATCCATAGATTTACTTATTCCTTTATAGCTCACGATCGTCGTGATCACTCCAACAATGTCCTGCTTGCTCCCGTCCGCTGTAGAGACTGAGGACGAAACTTTCTTTATGTTGACGTTCTTCGCTTTGAGGTATTCGAGCTTGTTTGTGCCGATGCAACTGATGCTTGCTCCTGAATCAAGCAGGCCGAGCCATTCGTCTCCGAAGATTTCTACAGTTACGTAGGGTCTAGGATCGCTTGACTTGCTCTTTATTGTAGCGGTTGCTATGTTTCTATATGTTCTTCTCTTCGCTTGAAATCGTCTTCTTGTATCGCGGATCTTCCTGGACACTGTTGGGGTGGTCATGATGCGTTTTCTGGCCTCATAATACTCCCTTAGGCGTGTATGGAATGATTTCCGCGGTAATTCAATTTTTGCTTTGTTATTCAATTCTTCATTAATATCTGTATTTAACTTAGGTTTATTTGACTTCATAATTGTAATGGGCTTATTGGTTTTCAAGATTTCAATAGGCTTTTCATTAGTAGTAGAATTCGAATTAGGGTTTTGGTTACTTATCTTATTAGGGGTTTTACAATCTTTACGGGGTTCTTGATTTACTGTTCCGGGTTTTGGAGACCCGAACGAATCCCCCCGGAAGAAAGATTGTTCTGCTGCCGGTTTTCCGAACATTTCGGACAGTTCTGAGTTACGTAGTCTGGCAGACCACACTTGTAGCAAAACAAGCCGCTTCTCGGGTTCGTACAATCTCTGTGGATATGACCCACGCCCTTACACTTCCAACAAACGACGTTCGCAGACTCTCTCCTTAATGCTTCGATCTGTGCCGGAGTAGCTCCTGCCTGGGAATCGACTGTTGGTTCCACTTCGCTTATCACGCGCTTCTGTTGCGTGTGCCAAGTACCAGGTACAAATTTCGGTCGTGCAGACTCTCTTTTATCCATGAATTTTTCTATTGTGCGACAAACGTAAGCCATTTGAGGAAGGCTGCTCGTATTAAACGTAATGAGCAATTCGCCCATACGCCTGTTGACATTATTTTTAATCGTGTCCACCATTTCGCTAGATGACTTGGGAACACGCATTCTGGAGTTGAGTATCATCAATGCGTCATAGAACTCATTGAATGATTCTCCAGGCAGTTGCTTACGGTCATTGATTTTCCTCGATAGCTCGCCGTCGGTCTCTAAGCTTCTGTATTGCTCCAAAAAAGCTGATTTCAAAGTAGTCCAAGGTACGTTAGGATTGTTCTTCAAATACATCCAGTACCACGTTTCCACGGGTCCTGAGACAAAATGGTGAAAATTGAGAACTATATCGTCCCATGGGACGTTGTAACTACTTCGGATAACTTCTAACCGGAACAAAAAGTCGTCCACCGGTATGTTACGACCGTCGAAATTGATTCCCCACTTGTGGTATAACGGATACCTGCCTGGGAAATGAGAGTTCGACGCGGTCGGTGGCCGTGGAGGCGAATTTGTTACGGAATTATTTTCGTATTGCATACCGTTGATGCGATTAAGAAACGCTTCTACGTCGGCTGCTTGAGCCATATCTACCGGGTGCACTACTGGATCACTTGGGTTTCTTACTTGATTATTGTTGACAGAAATGCCATTTGGCAAGTCACTTCTCTGTGAAACAGATCTTCTGTTTCTCGACAAAATCGGGTTCGTTGGATTCTGGGGTAAGTTATTTTCCCTATTTCTGCTGTTTGAGACTCCAGGATTGTTCAAGTTTGCTCTAAGGGGGTCCGCATTGATGAAATGCGAGGCGGGTTGGATAGGGTCGACAGGTAGGAAGTTGGTCCTAGGTTTACTATTTAGGTTTAATGCTGCACGTGAAGTGCTTGCTACTGATTGACCTTGTGCGTTAGGAATGGACGTCGAACTACGCATCAGGTTAGCCATCTTCTCTAAAAGTTCACTTTGGCTCCTTGCGAGTTCTTGTTGGAAGAATCTTCTTTCTTCCTCTAACTGAGAATTTATTGACGCACTTACTACGTCATGGACATAATTTGACCAACCATGCCTGTCTGCTATGAGTACGTTTTGTGGGGGTGCATCTGCTGCATTCCCATCAATTCTTGGGGAGGGTGAATTGTCTCCCAGTAAAATATCCATCGCCGCTTGTTCCATCGCCGCATAATGCGGATCTTCATTGTTACCGACTTCGATATCAACATTATCCCCGTTTTCAGCCATGATTCAAGATAAAGATAAAACTATTGGTTCTAATTTGGGTTGTTTAATAATTCGTTCAAGTAAGTTATTTAATTACTTAAAGGGTAATTTCAGGGTAGGTTTGAGAGAGAGAAAAGAAATCACTTATTTAATAAAAACTTAAAACTATTACTTTGGGGTTTTGCTCAAAATTGTAAGCGAGTTCGGTTAACTCCTCACAATAAACCAACAGTACGTAACTTACAAAAATTCTCGAAAATAAAGGAAATGTTTTAATTTTCTTTCTAAAACGTCACCAAAAATCTCAAACTTAAACCAAAGTTACTTAAACCTGAAAATACTTATACTCAATAAACTTTCAACTTGACTGTAATCAACTTACTAAATATATTATGTCTAAACTTATAATCGCTAACTTCACGATACCTAAACTTAATCTGAAATACTTAAACTCAAAAAGGAATTACTAAGTTCAAAGATTCTCAAAAAAAAAATTCTTGACCTTACCAAATTCTAACTTAACGATACTTAAACTTCTAACCAATACTTTCAACAATACTTAACTTATCTGAAATACCTAGTCTCAAAACGAAAATTCAGGAATCAAATACTTAATTTCAGAAACACTTAAGTTTCAACTTAACTTAACAAATCTAAACTTACAATCGCTAACTTCAACGATACTTAAACTCAATCTGAAATACTTAAGCTTACCAAAAATTTCAAAAATTCCGAAAAAAAAATTATATTTCAGAAGTACTTAAACTTCAACTCAACTTAACTAAACTTAACTAAACCGTACGCCGCAAGGCAAAAATCAGAAGTACTTAAACTTCAACTAAACGTGTTATAACGACCTGCCGGCACGCAGAACCTAACAGCCACCGTTAAACACACAAACCGTACAGGACTCACAGTCGACAAGCACGTATAACTTGTCAGCCACCGCTATCCCAAAACCAAAAACTTACTAAACTTAACAGTTCTTCGATCGACAGGCACGCAGAACCTATCAGCCACCGTTGAACCAAATACTAAACTCAAATCCAAAACTTATGATAACTATACTTAAACTTTACGCCAACTGGCAATTCTTAAATTTCTGCAAAAATAGTGATATAAATTCAAAACTTAACTGAATGTATACTAACTTCAAAAATAACTAACTCAATAATAACTTCTTCAAAAATAACTCAATAATACTTGTATATTATCAAAAAAAAAACTTACTAATCATCAAAACGGTCGGAGAGTCGACCATCACCTTCAGCAGCAGCGAGACAGGACCAATGAAACATTCGCCTCCAGCGACATGGTTCACCAAATCCAAAAAAAAAATTTTTAATCTAACTTTAATAAAAACTTGCTTCTTCCTTGAAGACGACAGACAACTCAAACATGAAGCTTGATCAAGCGAATCTTACCACTGCAACAGACGTGCGCCGAGAATACGTCATCAGCCACCGGTCAATGTATCAAATTCACTTGACTTCTACTACACAAACGAGAAAATCTAAAACTGCAAAAACGAAATTATGAAAGGTGTAAAATGGGTTCTGAAATCGAAGCGGAGTAATCAAGCCAAACTAGCTGCTTCTGCAACAGACGTACATCAGGAATAACATCACTAATTACCGGTCAAAAGGTTCACTAGGCCAACTCTATATTCCTATTCTATTTTCTTAAGTGTGCGTTTCAGCAACTGACGACTGGACGAACAACTTCAAATCCGGCCCGGACAGAAACGTTCCTTAAAAAAAATTGAGGTTCCGCCAGAGTGCATTAGCTCATAGCGACAGACGAGGATCACGACTCAGTCACAATAATCCCCCGGACAATGATATGCTAGGGTACACTCTGCGGAATTACTCTAGAATAAACTTCGCGCAAAATCAAATCTGCAAAAAAAAATTTTTTGCCTAAAACACATAATTGAAAATTCCAACCAACTAATCCAAAATTTAACTAATCCAAAATCTTACAGGCTCTAAGTCTTCGGGCCCCACGTTGGGCGCCATCTGTAACGTTGAAGTAAGAATAATATCATTTATGATTATTCATTATTCATATATAATCATAAATGATATTATAAAAATAATGTATTTGTAAAGTAAGAAGAACAGAAAACAGAAATCTCTGCGATATGGCAAACCGAGACATCATCACAAACCATTCCTCCTGCCCATTCTCACAAACTCATTTATCTTCATCTCATCACAGCTCACACGCATCACAGCAGCGCTCCACTGACAGTGCACACATTCCACCTAATATCTAAACTCAATAGGTTCAGGAATCGTATGTCATCTGTCAGCTTTGCACTACTATGATGCGTGCAATTGTTTATTAAAGGTTTGGTACACACAGGTGTTAATATATACCGATCGCCAACACAAAACCGTACGGAACGAAACCAACCCAAAAGCAAAATATTCTCATAGAAATTGTCAATAACTCAAATACTCAAACATGGACGCTGAATATTCAGCTCATCCATCGAACAAACTCAGACATCATATCTTCAGTCACAAACTAAATCTATACCAAACTTGACTCAAACGGGATGTGTACCATTTACAACCTTGAGGGAAATTCACTAACAACTGCCAACCATTCTTACGTTTACCTACGCCGATGCTACTCGCCTTTCCCGGAATATAAATAGGGATATCAGTGTTTAAGTCGTATGAATTTCTCCTCTGAGATGGAAATGTCTCCTTCTGCCGCCGAGGTTCTTATGACTTCTAGCACCAGAGGTATAGTTACCCTATGGCGCGTCCAAGCCATAATCGTCTCGACGGTGCCTACTCTTCCACAGTCGCTTCGATCCGTTGTGGGGTGCCATCGCTTACGCTCGCCGGGTGGGGAGTGGTCCTTGCTACAGGAAGATATAGGCTTGTGTTACATGTTTAAATAACGGATCTACGGCCAGGGTGGTCTTGACCTTGGGGGGGATATTTTAGTTGAGCTGGGGCCCGAAGTATTCAGAGAGCTATAGCAAGTTGTATTTGGATTATTGGATCATCTGTCTCGCAATCGAAACCGACGTAAGTATATAGCTGTTTAGAATCCTGTCAAGGAGAAGAAGTGTGGGGACCATAGATGGTCGTGGCCCCTGAGTATATAAAATATTCAAACAAAGAAAAAAGTCCTATAGGATCTACTATTACTCTATATTGAAGCGTAGAACTCAGAACAAAAAGGGGGAGGGAACAAGGTGTCGATGTCCCTCAAGCCTTCTATTACCCACCCATGAACAGAGCACGGAAAGATCCATGCTCGTTCCTGCGGATTCGCATTGGCTTTTATAAAATATTTGGCGAATCCCCCAAAATTAAACAAAACGTAAGGAAAACTCCTTACACCATGCTAAACATCATATCTAAACTGAACTCATAAACTCAAAAAACGTACCAAAAATTACCGTACGGGAAACTGGACTTCCATGTCTGCTGCTGCGCCTCGGCTCCTGCCGACTCTCCATAAACCTGAAACCTTACAAACACATAACGATGCTCCTATGCATCACCAATAATCAAAAATAGCTCACAGGGATCTATCATATCCCTCAGTTACTCACGAATAATAACACATAAAAGTTTTCTCAAAACGTTATAAAAATTCTTTAATAACCATAAACAAACTTACTAAATTATCGTTATATATCTTAAAAATTATCTTAAAGTTATATCCTAAACTTCAAATTCCTATCGACACCAGTATTGGATTTATTAATGCTCTACACTAAACCAATCTCAAATACGTTAATCACACCAAAAATATTATTATGTTCGCTTTTCTCAAATATGTATCTTTGTTCTTGACACTCGGACAATCATAAAAATTTTCAATTACCCAACCAATAACTCTGTAGTCTTTTAAATTTAAAGGTAACTGTAACCACGGACGTAAATTGATTGCAAAAAAGAAACTCTAGAAAACACTTGAAAACTCTCAAGCGGAGTATGCTACTTTTATCCCAAATCTAATTCAGAATAAACGGCGTTATTTCATAATTCAAATTCAATGTGTACGACTGTTTAGGAATGTTCTCTAAACTCAGTCTCGCTTGTTCTTGATGTTAATTTAAATTCCTCTTGACGGAATGCGACGAATTCTTGATGTATGTAACCACTCAAAAAAAAACTAATATTCTTATTCGATTCAATACCAAATTCTCATCAACCATAAGTTCAGTCAAAAATTGTGATATATAATTTATAATATAAAATATGGAACGAACTCACCCAGTACTTTTCTGCTGAAGTGCACTCCGACAAATAAAGCTGGAACGGTGTATCTGCTGTTTGAGGATAATAAAACAATTATATACCACTCTTGACGTAGCTTGATGATAGTTGATTTGTAGGATTTTCACTGATTCTACTTTACTGAGCCTTACTGGCTTTCAAATATCAAAAAAAAGTTAAAAGTTTACTGGTTACTGTTATCAAAATTTGTGCAAACTAGACTAGGGTAAAGTCTAGTGTCATAAATTACGTTACACTTTCACTGAATTATTTTTAAATGTGTGTTTCTGGTGTGTTGCTTTTCGTCACGTGGTGTCTCTTCAAAAATTTTCCCCAAAGTACATGTATCTGCCTCAATTTCTGCTTACATCGATCACTGATCTGATATGCTCTACTTTGCCTTGTACTCTTGCTCTCAAATACCTGGAACTCGGAAATATGCTCAACAAAAACTAACTGATAGTTAGCTCACCCAGTCTCTAAAAGATTCAAATATTTACCAAAAAAATTCTATTCCAAATATCTATCATCTACGTATATTCAAATAAGATATAATCTAAAAATACTTATCAGTTGATAATATAATACACGAATTTAGAATAGTGCTGCTGATGATGACGTTGTTGTACAGAGTGTTCTGATGAAAGATCACTAATCTGGGCCAGGCGCCGCAACTTGGCTTGCTTCAGGATTCTCTTGGTAGGTACGATGCAGCAATGTTGATGGAAATAATCATCCACGAGAGGTGGGTATCGGATGTTCTAAGCATGTGCTTTCACCTCAGCACGTGTCTCGGAACAATGCGTGTTGGTGTGGTATAAGACCGTGGTCATACCATGAAAATCTGGAGCCTGGAACCCAAGTTCTGGTACGGCTCTTTCCGTGAGTTGCTAATAGGCAAAGCAATCAAAATCGCTGATGTATGGGGCATGCGTAATCTTTTCTCTGGTTTTATTTAGGTGGTGGTAGGAGTAACAAAATTATGGAAAGATACCAAAATTGAATACGTACAGAAGAAATAAATAATGAAACTTCGGCGTGTCTCCTAAAAGTGGACAATCTAAAATGGGGGCAAAAGAAAATGTGTTACTCCTGAGTAACTAAAAAAAAATCACATAGCACTGATCCATACCTTTCTTTTACAGAAATCCAAATCGCGAGGAAACTTCCTCATTTCCTCACAGAAAAAACGTAAACGTATGTGGAATTCCCTCGAACGCATCGATGGGAGGTTCCTCGCAAATATTCGTAGCTTCTTTCGCTTTAATGCTACGAGCGTTTGTCGGGGCTGCAATCTGGAGGTTGTGGCAACCGAATGGCGATGACGCCTTGGCTTGGGTTGGCCACTCCAGGGGGCACGCCGGAATTAAATTTGATTTCCAATTTGGACACAAAATGTGTTGCTACTTCGTTTAATTTTATGCTTTCGTTTTTATTCACCAACCTGTAACAACCTAGCACTAAGTTTAATGATGAAATTACGTTCGTTTTGGCGTTTAGCCGCGAAAGAAATGGAACATTCTAAGAAATGTTCACAAAAAAAAACTATGACGCACTCACCTTTGGTTTTTACTCCATGTGGGGTAACTGCTTGCTTCTGTGTATGAAGAGGGATCCGATGTGTTTCTGGTGACTGGTCGACGGAAAAGGATTTGTCGTATCCGTCGCCAGTCACAGGAAACTTCGGGAATTTTAAGTTTCTTGCAAATTTAATTGCTGAAAAACGAAACTTCGAGTGGGGCGGCCGGCCATATTGCCTTATTGCTGATGACAAAAATCAGCGAAGTTGGCCTCAGTAAGTGCAACAAAAATAGAAAGGAGGGTATGCTCCGAAAATAAACTAACGAGTTAGGTTGATATTTTTACTCGTTAGTTGCAAATGCAGAACAACTGTTTGCAACTTGATGTTTTGTTGTGACCTGCAATTGCCGTATGCAGAATCATGTTTTTACAATGTGAATATAAGAATAATATGTATTATTCTTGAATAATTATTTAATATCCGTGTAGGAATGGTGTTTGCGTTGTTGCATAGGAAATTATTTGGCAAAGTTGGTGCGCAACACAATGGACGAAAATTTATGCAGAACGATATTTTGGCATAATTGGATGGACAGTAGAGGCATGTAAATTTGAAAGAATATTATTCTTTGGTTTCGATATGAGATATATTTGAGAAAGATGGTTATGCAATTTGTAATTGAGATGGAGGAATATTTGCAGGTTGGTGTATGTGGAGATGGTGGCATGCAAAAAAAATATTTTCCCATTACAATAGGCGCAAACGAAGTTGAATTTTCTTGTTTGTCCTCCATGTCATTTCGTTTGTCGTTTCTCTCCGGATCCCCATACTTTGAACGCATTGTTCGATTGTTAAGCGATCCATTTGCTTTGTTTGTTGAACTTTACCCATGGTCACCCCAGGTTTTCTTGAAAACTCCAAGAGTTTTTTTTTCAAATACAAAAGAAAAATACACAAGAAATGCTTGACAGCAAAAGTCACTTCAACATCTGATTCGTTACCTTAACACAAAAAACAGAGAATTTTCTCTTGAGGGCGGGCGAGTTGAGGTATTTCAAAAAACGAGTTGTGGCGACCCCCAAGACTCCAGGCTCCAGAGTGACTTCAGGGCTCAACAACAAAAACTATTATGATATGATATTTCAGATGACAGCTGAGTTTGACATGTGTCAAATCTCAAATACCATCGCTACCATCTTGAAACCATGAAATGAATGACCCTGTATAGCATACTAACAAAAACAACTCAGACCTGAAACAAGTGGTCCAAGAACCCTTGGCAAGTGGTCGGTATATGGAAGAATGCTTTAATACCACAAAAAACAAAATTAATTTCAGCACAGCCAACCTACATGTACCCGTATGTTGATGATGTAGTGATGAGAAAGGACACTTCACACACTACCGCACTGACCACGATTCTGTCGTTCAAATTTTCCAATTCCTAAGAAGTTTTGTGTTAATTATGAGAACTATCTGAAAAGTCGGTAAAAACCTGATACAATTCAACAGTGGTTCATAAAACTCCATGTAAGTGCATCATTGTTAAAATACTCATGCTTAAGCGCTCATAAATCTTAAAGGTACTCGTACTGCAATAAATCTTAAAGGTACTCGTACTGCAATAAATCACATTGTTGGTCGAACTCATAAGCAATTGGTCCAAATGTCACGGACAGAAGATCAACCAGCCTAACCTCCTTTAAAGAAATAAAACAGCAGAAAATTTAAAACAAACAAGGATCTCTCTCATATATCCATTTGAACTACGAAAAAAAAGTATTGAAACTGTTCCGATTCATCGAAACAACGAGTATACATTTCTACGAGTACATTGCGGCAAAAAAAAAAAAAAAAAGTCAGAACACATAAACACTTTCCCAAATATTCGTGTATGCGCCAAGAGCTGCTAAAAAATGATTTCCCACAAAAATAAATACGACTCCCAAGTCCCAAAGTCCCAATCACTTCAAGCAATTCTATGTTGGTTGAATCGATTCCACATCGTCAGCTTCCACGAAAAGAGAAGAGAACCCCAAGGCTGGACATTGGACATGCGAATATAACACAACAAGGTTCCGCATAGTATACCTACGTCCTACGTGTACGAAGACAACGAAGCAGCTAGATATAATATCTCCTCTCCAGAAGCATTGCATACATAGACAACATCAACATCATATCGCAAAGTCATACCACAAAGGCTATGAAGGCTATACTGCTTCGATCCTTCCCTCATACGCTGGACGCTGGAGCTGTCTTTTTCTGCTAGTTCAAAAGTTTTGTATGTGATTGTGATTCTTCTTTCGGGCACATAAATTCCCAATGAAAATTGCTCCACTTTCACGAGCAATAAACGAAAACACCATCGAACATGCAATCGGATTTTTCCAATTTTTCAAAAAACTGACTGAACCTCCAACCCTGTACTATGAATAGTGAGCATCTACTATCTCTGACTTTATATCGAGATTTGTAGACTCTTTTTTTTTATGTTTTTTTGGAAATTTAGAAAATACACCTTGGACAGGGATGCGACGGACGAACAAAAGATTGACAAAACGAACACCGAAAGGAATGGTTTGAAAAAAAAAAAAAAATCTGAAACCAGCCGCAAGATAAAAATCCTTGGAATGAAATAAATTCTAGTCCTGTCCCGTTTGTTGGTGGGTCCATTGTAAAGAAAATTCAAATGAAATTCCTCTCGAGTCCTTTTTATATGTATATAACTGGGTTCCTTCTTTTGGACGTTTGTGCTGCTGTAGACCGTTCATTATTACATTTCGCTAGCATTTCGTTAGCGGTCTTTCTTTTAGCTTTAGTCCTTTTCATTTCTATGTTTGCGGTATGTGGTAAATCCACGAACATATCCCAGACCCTCGAGTTCCCTCTTCTTCCCCCTTAGTCAAACTTCAGATCCACACATTACAAAGAGAATAAGGCCGTAAATAGCCAGCCGGCGGGCGTTGTAGCAGAATGCATGCCGGTCGCGAGGCGGTGGTGGTTGGCATCACATCGTCTTCTGCTTGTTCGTTGCTTTATGGGTTGGTGTCCTGGTACTTGGTGTTCAGTGTAATGTCCTCTTTGTTCACCTCATGTCGTGTGGTTTGTAAATTTGCATGTACCATTTAAAGTGTTTTATGGTTAGAGATGTGTATTGTATATTATGCATGCTCGCTCAGGCTCAGGCTCCGACTGCGTCCCCGGCTCACATATCCTCTTTTGGATCTCTAATACCTTAATGCGACATATCCTGTGAATAGCGCCACACTTTGTGTTGTTCAAAACGTGGAGCTGGAGCTGGAGCTGGAGTGTGGGGGTATGTTTGTGTATACATATATTTACAAATACATACTCGCTCGCTCGCCATCTTTTACATATCGAATCCCTGAGCTTTTGATGAAGGTGTTCCTGCCTTATCCTTGGCTGGAAAAATATTTTCATGCATACAGATAGGCATGATGTTTACCTAACTGACACGATTTAGGTGAGAACCTGACGCTTGATGTTTCTTTGTTTATGTTGTTGTTGCTGCTTTCGGATGTTGTAGGCGACACTGGCTGCATAAATAGGTTAAGCACACCTTTAAGACGAGCAGCGTTATTTTTGAACGCTCATCTTTTGACGTCTTACTGATGTTGTTTGCTTGTTATGTAATTTGGCTCCGAGGATGTTAAAAAAAAAAAAAGAATAAAAATAAAAGAAGAAGGATGAAGACATAAACTTTGTTGCGTTACGAAGATTTTTTTTTTTTTTTGTTGAAAGTTAAGTCATCAAAAATTAAAACGACTATGTGTTTGGATGTGATCCAAAGATTCAAAAGCTGGTCAGTGATTTGTACAGTTTTTTTGTTTAAATTAAAAATTGTATTGGTAGTAGCATATAATTTGTAATTCCACTACCAAAGCTGCCCAAGGTTCCAAATCCCAAGTCAAGCCGAATGAAGATGTATTCTGTTAAGTTCTGTTAAGGTTCTAAAGTTCCTTGGACACTTAATATATCATACAAAATTAAAAAAATGTTGTTCCGAAGAGGTGATCGGTTTTCCTTATCAAGGAAGCTAGAGCTAAAGTACGTTTGCAAGAAACTGTTGCATATACTCTATTTCCTATATTTGTATGCTATTTGTGTGCGATGATATTCTGCAGGAATGGAAGGGACCTAACATTTACCGCCAAATCCGAACGGCTAACAGAGAAGCACTTTGCATGACATTTATTACTCTCGGAGGATTGGCACTTCCTCGAAAGAGGCAGTACCCTGGAAAAGAATTTAGGTGGAGTCGGCAGGGATCGAACCCAGAACCTTCGGCGTGGCAGTCCGAGGTCCGGTACACTAACCACTACCCCACGGGGTACTTCTACTGCGACTGATAGTTGGAAAACCCTAAAAAAATTAATGCATATTACGACTTTTAAAGGAAACGTGGGTGCGTGATTAACATGTGTAAAAAGAATTTAATTTTGTTCTTGTCTATTTTTCCCTTCTACTAATACGCTTCATTCTACTCTCGATATTGGGGTGCGTTTGATTCTCTGTCCTTGTGTGGTCTAAAGCACATTCGTTTTTTTTTAACGATCTTCCTGAATAAAGTTATTTTATAAAAATCACGCTCTTAAAAGTAGGCGTATTGAAAAAATGTACAAACAAAAATGTAGTTATATTTTTACTTGCGATTATAGGTACTATGTATAAGGCAAGTTATGCATTCGTAAAAAAAAAATTTTTTTTTTTGACAATCAAACATAACATTACGATGATAGAGAAGTCGAAAAAAGTGGGTCCGACAATTCTGTCTGTCTGTCTGTATTTCTGCCCGTCTGTCTGTATCGGCAACTACAGCCTAAACGGCTGGGCCGATTTGCTTCAAACTTGGTAGATAGTATTATTATGACGTCCTACAGAGGGATTTTTGGAATTAGCATTCTAGCTTTAAAACTAACGGTACCTGCCATACGATTTTTAGTGATAATTGAATTTTTCTCGAAAACGGCTCCTACGATTTTGATAAAACTTTCTAAATAATGTTTTCTGTGTAAACTTAATGTTCTGGTTGAAATAGATTTTTCAGGAAAAGTCTTATAACGGTACCTCCCATAGGACCGGTTTTTTGAAATCCGATTTTCTCGTAAGCCACTCAACGGATTTCGATGAAATTTTTAATGTAAAAGCCCTATTATAAACGAAATAATACAAATTTATAAATTTTTCAAAAAAAGTTTTTTTGAGTTTTTTAAAAAAGTTTTAAATTTTTTTTTTATTTTTTGTTTTTTCCAAAAACGGTTTAATCCATTATTTTTTAATTTTATTTTTCCGATAAAAACTACAAAGTGCTAGAACTTGGCATACTAAAAAAAAATTTGGAATATATTTTCGAAAAGTTTTTCAAAAAAAACCGTTTTTTTGAAAAAACTGGTCGAACGATTTTGAAATTTTTTTTTTTTTTAAATTCAAAAACGTAAAAGAAACCTGATGGCTTACTTCATTTTCTCCAAAAAACGTTTTGGGTATTGATTTTTAAGTGATTAATAAAATTTCATATGATTTTTTCAATTTTTTTTCCGAAAATCACAAGCCCCAAGAATATTTTAACACATTAGAGCAAGTTCGTACGACCCAGTCGTGCACTTTATTCATATAACAAACGGAACAAAGGTTAAAATTGAATATTGAACTGTTAGTACCTTAAATTTTTAAAACAACGTTTTTCGTTTTTTCATGAAAAGTGGGCGTCAGCCACTCCCAACATCAATTTTTTTTTATTTCATACACAAGACATTTATGTACAAGTAATACCTACAGTATACACCTACCGGTTGCACAAATTAATGACTCGTTTTATTTTAAAATTTTGTTTGCTGTTTGTTTGGGATTCGAAAAATACGCGGTGTTTACATTCTTTTTATTCTGATTGTATTCATCCTAAATATAAATATTAATTTAATTCGGTAAAGTGCAACTAACAAATCTAAAAATGTATCTTTTATAATTTAAGTGTAATTATAGATAAGATTTCCAAAAACAAGAAGAAATACACAAAATTTTTGAATTTAACATTTTAAGTGAATAAATTCTTAAACCCAAAAAATGACTTAAAAATTTAAATTTTTTCACATCATAGATAGGTACTTCCACACATAGCAACATTTAAAAGTTCATTATTTAACTTCTGATTGTCCTGCACTCTTAACTTAAAAAATGTATTCCCTAAGTGCCGCTCGAAAAAGTTGTGCACTTGCCAATTTATTTACTGCATTTTTAAATTCTTCCACTCAAGTGCCTGCACTCTTAATTTTTGGTATCAACCATATAGTGAACCTCCATTTCGTCACGTCAATATATTATAAGCGTAAAAGTCAAAGTGAACAAATCGTATACATAAATATCAGCGTACGTATACATAATATAAAATACCGGCATTGGAATGGCCCGAATCCATTCATGTTTAATTGATAAAAAATTTCAAGCCAAGTGTTTAAGGTTGTGCAGTACAGTTCAGCGGAGGTGCTCCACGTCGCGTCACTTACCCAGTTGGTCCTGCTCCACAACATAACATTTTTAAAATTCGTTTAAACCCTTACTTCCGTACAATAACCAAAGATAATTACAGGAAAATGAGAATCAAGTAAAAGTCCTGAGAATAAAATTATGGAAATCGTCTCGTCGTCGTCGTCGTCGTCGCCGTTTAATGAACAACAATATATACAAAATTATTATTTTCAGAGTTGAACTTTAATGCGCCCAAGTATATGAAAAAAAAAACATAAAAAATATTAAAACACAGTATCTGCCAACAACCAAACTAACCGGTAATCCATTAATTGAAATATTATTCAGTAGCCCACAGGACTCGGAAACACGAAAGGACTTTTCATTCCGATAACTCTCAGGCTCGAAAACCCTGGGCCGTTTTTTTTTTGATTTTTAATTACACAGCACACCACACTTTTACAAACATAATAAACAGCAAAAATTGTTTTTTATAAGGAAAATTTTAAAAATGATGAAGCAATTTTAATGTTCGTAGCGTAGGTGTATCTTTAGGAAGAGGCATGCGAAAAAGCTCATTTTGCCTTTGATTTCAGAAAACAGAAAAACAGAGACCAAGGCACACAAGCACTGCAGTATTTTCCCTTTCCCAACCCAATTTCACGTGACGGAATGCATTTAATTGTTTTATTATCCCAATTTCACATGGATTCTTTTTTGGCGAGAGTTTCAGCAGAAACGCTTGTGAGTGGCGAAAAGAATAATTTTTCTTCCCATTCGATTATTTTATCGATTTATTCTTTTATTTGTATCTTTTATTTTCACAGTGGCAGTAGCTGACCTTATAATTCGGCAATAAAGTTAAATTCACCATTCACCACGAATCACGAGACGTTCTGGAATCCAGATATGAGAAGAGATGGAAATTTAATATATAGGTACTTGGAACTGGACGGACAATTGAAAAAGGACTTCTTTTTACTTGCGATTATAGGTACTATAAGGCAAGTTATGGATTCGTGCAGAAAAAAAAATTTGAGATAATAATCACACATGACATTACGATGATGGAGAGGTCGAAAAAAGTGGGTCTGGAAATTCCGTCCGTCTGTCTGTCTGTCTGTCTGTATATCTGTTCGTGCCTCTGGAGGCTGAACGGGTGGGCCGATTTGCTTCAAATTTGGTATTTAGGATTTATTTGGCCGTCCCTCGGAAGAAATTTTTTATTTTTGCTCTAGGTCCAAAAATAATGGCATCTGCCATACAATCTTGAAGACAAAAATTGATTTTCTCAAAAACGGCTCTAACGATTTTGATAAAACTTTCAGAATGCTATTTTTGCAAGAAAATCTATCTTTTCTTTTGAAATTTTTTTTCAAAATTTGTGTGATAACGGTACCTCTCTTAGAACGAGTATTTTCAAATCAAATTTTCTCGTAAACTATACATTCGATTTCAATAAAATTTTGGCCACAGGAAGTCATTCATAATTTTATTAATATGGCATTTCAAAATTTTCAAAAATTTTTTTTTGATTTTTTATAATTTTTTCAAAAAAATTTTTGTTTTTCGAAATATGTTGGAAACGGGTACATTGATTTTTTTTTTTAAATTATTTTTCAAATGTAAACTACAGATTGCCATATATTTGCTTACTCAAATAAATTTCAAAATATTTTTTGAAAAAGTTTTTCAAAAATAACCTTTTAAAAAAAAAACTGGTCCAACGATTTTCAATATTTTTTTTTCCTAGATTGATGTATAGCTTTGAAATGTTATTGCATACTTAGTTTTTCCGAGAAAACTCTTAAACTAATTTAAAAAATAAAAGAATTTTCGAAATTATTTAATTTTTTTTTAATATCCATATATGCAGCCACTACGCAATTGCTTATCATAAGAGCAAGTTCGTGCGACCCAGTCGTGCATTTTATTAACTTTCAATCGAAGAACTTTGATTATCAAATCGTCAATAATATTGTGATCTGGCAACAATACAAACTGGCCATCGAAAATGCCGCTACTGAGGTTTTTCTTAAGGTTTTATGATGAGTCCAAGCTGGCATTTACAGCCAAGAACGAAGCTTATTAGAAAAAATGCTAAGGGCCAGAACCAGCGCTGCAAAGACTGATGGCCGTGCGATCATACATCAAAAGAGGAAGGATTTTCAGAAAGAAAAGTAGAGAACTGGAAAAGCTAGATGTTGAATCTATTGACTGTCGCAGTGTTCGCAAGTTCTACCAAAGGGTTATCCATTCTTCCAAGGGGTACAACGCCCGAGCGGAAGCCTGTAGAGACGAGGGTGGGAATATTGAAGTACATCCCAGTCGGTGCTGAGAATTTGAGAAGAATACTACTGCAAACAAAGAGAATGATCCAATCGATTTGGACGAAGATAGTAAAATATATACTTCCGCCAACCTGACAAGGAAGAAGTAAGAGGAGCGATAGCTAAGCAAAAGTTCCAAGTGAGAGGCATACACTGTTGAGAAGAAAGTATGCCTGGAAGTGACCTAATCCCCAAGGAAGGCGGTACTCTGAACTGCCCGAACTATAGAGGTCTTCTAAATGTCTTAAATAAAATTTTGTTGGCTATTATGTGCGAACGTGCGTCGGTGCCCTTTCGTGCGTGACCTGATTGGCTCCTATCGTGTTCGTTTCAGGGTAGGTGAGTTAATCATTGACCAAAGTTTCACACTTCGACACATTTTAGAAAAGATCCAAGAATTCTAGATGACGGATACTAACGTAAAATTTCATTTGCGAAACCAAATATGAACATTATGAAAACAAGTAGGTACACTCCATTTCCACGGGAAGCACTTTTCACTATTAGTCCGGTCAAATTAGACATACAAAAGTGGTCAAATTACTATAATAGCTAAATTTGGGTAGATACCTTGGGTACATCATAAGAAATAAAATCCCCATCGATCCCATCAAAGGTGAAAGGTCAAAATTGAAGGATATTGGATTTTTTTTCGTAAACGGTAAGTTTTGTCAAATGAAACCTAGACCAAACATTATAGATCTTAAAATTATCTACAAAAATGGTGCTCACCTTTTTTTCCTTCGAATCACCATTCCTGAGATATCGTGATTCTAAAACTTGAAGAAGTCACGTTCTACATGATATACATATATGAACATGCCACGTAAATATATTTAGTCCAGTCGACTGGTTGGAAAAAGTGGGCTTAGGTGGAAAAAGGTCGGAAGTTAATGAATCTTTGGGATTACATTTTACGAAGTTTTCGACCTCGAGGGCCCTGTGGAAAAATTTCCGACCTTGCTCCAGTTTTTCCTCAGTAACTTTTTTTTCCTTACGTCCTACGGCAAAAAACATTTGTAGAACTAGGGAGGGGTGACTTTAAAAGTGCATTTCTGAGAACAGGTTTGCTTTAATAGAGATCAAAGCTGTTAGACTTAGACCTGTTGGCTTTATATCACATTGACCGTATTGTGTACGGTGATACTTTGGCCGAAATAGTGGAACTGACCGTAAACGATGGGGGTTAGTGGAATAGAGAGATTTCATGAAGCAAACTAGGATATTCAATGTTGACATTTAAAAGCTGATGAATGAAGAGAATGTCAGCTATATAATGGCGAAGGTTTAGGGTAGTAGGTTTAAGTCGATTTTTATAGGATTGTATAGGTTATACGGATTTTCCCAACCGGTACCCCACAAAGCATAATGAATAAATCTTCGCTAAAGAGCTTTGATACGTTGAACGTTGTCTTGATGATAGGAAGACCAGATCTGGGAGACATATTCCAGAAGTATGTCCTCACGTAGGTCGTATAAAGAGATTTGGTAACAAAGTGACAAGAGAACTCTTTAGACCAACGCTTAATGAAACTAAGTGCTGAATGCTGAGTTAGCTGTATTAATAATCTATATATAAATAGGCAAGCAGTTTTTTGTGGTACCAATTGTGAGGTGGTTACCCAACTGATTGAGATGATATATATATCGTTGGAATGGTATTACTGAGTACGTGTGATGTTTTGTATTTTTTTTTTTTTAAAACACAGTTGAAAATGTCTGGGTGTGTTTTTTTTACCATTTTTGTCGTATAAATTCGCTGTAAAGTTTTTTTTCCACAGTTTTGAGCGTTTTAATGGCCGAATTTTGGCCACCGGGCGATTCTAGTACTAATAATACTATTAATATGGAAGGGGAATTCAAGTTGAGATTAAGAGCCACAGATCACGAAGGACAGATTCCTCATAAATATAATATTGCCTATGTAAACTGGGAGGGCGTTTTCTGGTGAAAGGTATTGCTTGACTTTTCTGAATGTTAAGCTCTTAAAGGTTTTTTTTTGCACCAGATAAAAATTTATTTTTATTTATTTTGCAACAGAGAACTATCACCAGAGTTTGAGATTCGTTTGGAGATTCTCATGTCATCAGCGTATATTTCCAAATTCGAGCCAGATAGTACAACGTCATTAAATTTCATTCAAAAATAAGAGGTCCAAGATTTGTTTGCTTGAGAGTTTTAAGCTGTGGAAGATAGTGATGTGAAAACTATGTAAAGGCATATTTGTATGTAATTTTGATTGTCTCTTAAATGGTCTCCCAGGTTTTAATGTGAAATTCGGTCCTTAAATAAATTTTACTAAAATTTAGGAAGTGTAGAAATAAATAGCACCAACAATCCAGGATTATATAACAATTTTTTTTGTGCACTCAAAATATTTAAATAAAACTTTTTTTTGTTTGAAACAGGGCGCAAAACATCGAGTGTAGCTTCGGCTGTGTGGCACGTAGAGCCGTTTTGTTGAAACCAAATGTTGCCAATATTTTCCTCTTCAATTTTTGTGAACAAAAATTTGTTCAACATGGCCATTGACTGTAACGGCCATTCCTTGCTCATTTTCGAAGAAAAATGGCCCAATTATGCCTCTGGACCAAAATCCGCACCAAACAGTGACTCGTTTTGGGAGTATCGGGTTTTCAATGTATGCGTGCTATTTTGCTCGTTTACATACCCGCCAAGATCAAAATGAGCTTCATCTGAAAAGCTGATTTTTTTTTTTGGCAAAATCGGCATCTTCTCTAAGTCGATCGCAGGCCCACTTAACGAAGCGAAAACGCATTGGATGGTCAGTTGGCTTCAACTCCTGAACCAATTCGAACAATCAGACATGAGCTAAGTGTTACCATTCACGAAATAAGCACTAGTTGAAAAAATAACGTTAGATGGCGGACCCTTTACCTATCCCATCACCCCATCTTTTTGATCCCTAATACAAAGTAATTCACATGCTAGACACGTTAACTTTAAAAGTTTAACACTTAGTTAGCTTGCAAAAGCACTATAAATTTTTCTTTTGAAAACAATCCTACCTCCACCATAGCCAGGAATATTTTTTTTATCAAAACAAAAAAAAAATAACTTATTTCACTTCCTTCCGCTAATCATATTTCATTCATGAAACAATTCCAAACTCAAAAAAAAAAAAGAACAAAATACAAAATCTAATGAACTGCCAGCAACATTAATCTTCAAGGAGAAAAGAATTTTTATCTCATAAATATCCCTCAAGAAAGATACGAGCTGCGGAACATCCATCGTCATTGTGCATTTTTTCGTACTGGTAGCTTAACACTTCCTCAGTGTGCCGAAGGACTCTTATAGTAAACTACATCTTCTTAGGCAACGGACTCAGTAAGTTTTATCTTAAGCAACTATTTCTTAATAGGATTTCTCATGAGAAGTGTGAAAATGGGGATAGACAAAATAAAAAAACCTACCTAGAAAAAAAAAAAAAAAAAACTATAAGCCAACACAAAATCCTAGCAAAAGTAATTTAACCATAAACTAATAAAAGACTGACAATAAGAGAAAAATAATCGTTAAAAGCTTTTTTTTTTTTTTGAAAAACACTTTAACTCTCAGCCGGCGCGGCGTCGCGACGCGACGCGTCGTCGGTCGTTCGGAAGCCTCACTTTTGGTTGGTCGTCCTTCTTCTCCGTTTGTCGACCTCTTATCATAGCAAACATGCCACACGGAGGTAAACACGATTAAGTGTCCAAATCCTTATTTTCATTTCATTACAGCTCATCGCTGTGATGTTCCAAGGATGTGGAATTGTGAGGATATAGAGGAAGAAAAAAAAAAAAAAAAAAAAAAAACTTTGCGGATGGTCCAATATTGCCGAAGGTGTCCTTGTACACTTGCCCCTGTTGTTTCCGCTAGCGATGGTGTTGTATACATATACGAAAAAGTTTTAACAAGAAAACTAAAAGAAAGAGAGCTATTGTATACTCACTCATTTATGTACCAGGATATTCACATCCTTGTTGTGGTAATTTTCTTCTCCTTCCTTGTTAAAAGAATAAGTTTTTTTTTGTCGTTTGTTTTTTCTTTGAAGTAGAAAAAAATATAAAACTGTCTGAATGGAAGGAATGCATGATCCTTTGGCTAGAGAAACATAATCTACGATTGTCTTATAGTGGCTACCTCTTCTCTGACCCCCCCCCCCCATCCTTTCGATGAGTCTGTTGCCTCTGCCAAGACATGACCGACCATCGACCGCAACAGAAAGTAAATTGCTTTGCCGTGGGGTGACAGATTTAATCTGTGCAGAATGTTTGTCCTTGTTCGGGACGGTGGTGGCGGGGGAAGCTTTGTCTTGGGTACAATAAGGATTGACATTAAAATGAAAAGATGCATAGATGGGAAATGGCTTTTAAGGTACGTGTCTCAATAAAATTACTTTATCCCGGTGTTAACTATGAAGTGAACGCAGTTTATTTTGAAATCAAAGAGATGTTGTCATCATTTTAGAGAACATAAATATTTTGACCTGAATTTTATTTTATTTATTCCAAAGAGTAGGGAGAAAATTGTGTCGTAAAATTAGATGAGATATTGCAAGTCGGTTGTGACAATTTTATAAAATATAATAGCCACTTCGCCACTCAGGTCTTGTTGTTATATTAACTCCAGAAGAAAAATGTTTTACTGAAAAATTTAAAAAAAAGTCCACTGGGTCACACTAATGTGTAACGAGAACGACAGTTGTAGGACTTGCATGACTTGCTTTATAGTATAGGCATAGGGTCATTAAATTTTCGTTTTCGAAAGTAAAGCCAAATAAAACTGTTACGGTAAACTGTTTACCGTAACAAAAACAATTCTTTAAGATCCCTTTTCTTGTTCCTTCGGTTCTTTCCTTTTCTTTTATGTAGGTCCCTTTGTAGTTTATCGGAGAGAACCAACTTAGAAACAACAATCGTAGAAATCCATCAGACAGGCGGTATGAAAACAACATCTACGAAACTACGATCACCTTCATCCATCAGACAGGCGGTCTGAATCATACTACCAACTACGAAGGGTCGTAGTGGAGTCGCAGCGTATGGCCGATATATTTATGTAAAAGATGGGCCGTTATCTTTTATTTACCCCCCCCCTTTCCTTATCTAACGAAAGCCCAACGATTTAGTCATTCGCTAGATAGGGAATTTCTGCCAAACTCTCCTTCTATATAGGGAAAACAATGAAAAGCTTCGCTCTAAAGTCTCCATAATTTTTGTATATTTGCGTTTTTTATTCATTCGGAGGGGAAAAATGCACGGGCGTAAAATTGAATTTCTATCATCCTCGTAATAACTGTCTTTTCGAAATACGAAAATTTTATGGATGGGTGAATGCGTTCATCGAATTCCCGCCCACTGAAAATGACACTAGAAGCCGGCGAATCCGATGATAATAACGCACTTTTGATGAGAGAGGGTGAGTAAACGAGACCGTCGGATTCCATCTCTGTTTACTAACTGCCTATGTAGTATAGCTGAGTAATGACGAGATCCGAGCCCGCGGTCTCTAATTGGCTGAAAATCGAAATGAATTGGAGAATAGAGGAGGCCATCCAGGACCAGGAAAATCCTGGAAGGTCACTTCTAGTTTGCCAAGCAAAGTAAGAAAGAAGTTTGGTTTTTAAGTAAATTGTGCGTAGCAAAAAGTGGTAAAATAATTGGACAAAAAGTTTCGGAGATTGTGGAGAAGTTAGTGAGCAGAAGCAAGAAGAACATTAGGAAGGAGAATTGGCAGGAAAAAAAATAAGTATTTTACAAAAAAAAATTCGTTGTGGTAGATTAATTTTTCCTGTCGTTTTGTTTTCTTCGGAAGGAAGAAAACCCAAAAAAAAAAAAATAATATTATCAAGTTCGATCGTTTGGCTTTCGTTCTGTAAAATTTACAGAACCCGTGACCTTTTCTTTATGTGAACAATCCTTTGTCCCTTCGTTGATAACAGTCTATTTTGTGTTCTACATAATTGTACTATCATTTTCGAAAAGATCTTGGGTTATAGCCCTACTTTTTTTGCAAGGTTTCCCAAGCAATACAAATAATTTTAACCCCTCTTGCGGGATTATAAACTTAATTCTTTTGATTTCAACAATTTTCGCGTCGCGTCGTCGGTTCCGCTCTAGAGGTTTGTGATTTCCTTTTAAAAAAAATCACTGGCGCCCTTTTTGCTTACTTTACGTAAGTACACTCTGTACGGTATTTCATTTTATTTTATCCAATTAGCTTGATATTAATTTTATTAATCGAACAAACCCTTTGCTGAGCTAACCAGTGAGCAGCATCAAAAAGTTGCTCCTTGCAAAATTAATTACGCGAACAGGTCTTGTTTTGACTTTTTTTTTTTATTCAATCGAATTTCTCTATCGTGTGCACTTCGATGGTGCATTTTCTGAAATTCTTTTTTTTTTTAAATAATAATATCGTTTCTTGTCTGTTTGGATCCGGAAATCCAAGTCGCGGTTTTCAAGTGATATCGCTCGTCCTAAATTTCGCGTAATTCTATTTGCAATAAAACACAGCGACACATTTTTGATACAATTTTTTATTTCTTTATAAATTTTGGACTTTGCCGTTAATCATTCAAATGAGGTAATTTTTAACCACTTTTTCGTACATTTCGGGCGGTATCTTGGCCATAACTCACAAACTTGGTGGCCAACGGACGTTGCCAAAACGTGAAATTACGCGACCAGGAAATTTCTCCAGCAATAAAGCCAAAATTGGTCGTGTTGTGTGGTTTTTTGACCCATCTTGTTGGAACCACATTATTATCCAAGTAATGATCTTCAATCGTCATTTAAACGAAATCGGCTATCATTTAATCAAATCTCCGCTCCGAATTGACTGTCACCGTCCACCCATTGGCATCTTCGAAGTCACTTTACGGTAATTTTGTTTACACACAATCCGTGCGAGAAATATGCCTTATCGCTGATGTTGTACAACGGCCATTTTTGTAGTAAGCTTTAGTAATTTTTACGCTTTGTTCGATTGTCAGGTGAACATACTAAAATAATGACACTGAGTTTGACAGGAGGTGTCAAATTTCAATTCCAACTTGAAACCACGAAATGAATTCCCCTATACCTTACTAGGTATAATCACAAGTAAAGCCAAATTTAGTTTTAAATACCATGGTCTACACTTTTACCTTAAAGCTTTTAGTTTTCAAACAAAAACAAAGGTTTTGACAATTGTCAGATTTGTTCACGTCCCCTTAAATTGTTCCATGTGTTAGCACAACGCAAATTTATAAGAAATATGACTTAAAGATATGTGGAACGTATTCAGTTTTGATTTTATATCTATTTAATTTTTGATGGAATACATTAAAGTTATTGCGAAAGTTTTTGAGGAACGTGTTTACTTTTCACCTCCCGTGTGTAATGGAAAATAAATAAGTTCCATAATACACGTTCTAATACTCAGTTTGTATGAAAGCTAATATTAATTTGAAATTTATTTAAGTCCATTGTGAAACTTTTCACACTATTTCAACTTTTTCCTAAAAAAATTTAAAAATTTCCTTTTCACATTTTGTTAATAACCCTTTGTCGTGAAGTCCATAAATGAGGGTTTGCAGTCACTTTTACTTGCGATTATAGACACTGTCATGCATTCGTACAAACAAATTTTTTTTTTGACAATCAAACATGACATTACCTACAATGAAAGAGAAGCCAACAAAAGTGGGTCCCACTGTTCTGTATGTCTGTCGATTTGCTTCAAATTTGGTATTTAGTATTTATTTGGCCGAACTGTCAAAGTCTAATCGTATGTAGTATTTATTTGGCCGTCCAGATTGAAAGAAAACGCATGGTTTTAAATCGTTTATATCTCGTAACTGAAAAAAAAAATTGTTGTGCCATTATTGCAGGCAGTCAGCGATATATTCTTAGCATTTATAAAGCTTAAACTATACTAATCGGTAGTAATTGAATTTTAAAATATGTTAGTATAATAAAATAGGTAATTTTTATTGTTTAAATAAGTAAAATTGCATTAAATAAACTGTCAACGTGAATTGCAAAATGTTTGCTACGAACTGTCAAAGTCTAATCTCGTTCCACATACTATCCACATCGTAACGAATAAATTATTCGCTGACGACTTACCTCAAAATCTTTTTGTTCAATTCTGAAATACGGACATGACGCTCCTTGTTCGCAGCGAATTAAAGAAATTTCATGTGAATGAAATACCAAAATAGACGAATAAATCGTTCATTCGTTGATCGTTGGTCGCTCTCATGTGAATAATCCTTAAAGCTAGATTTCAAATATATTTTGTTTTAAAGAATTGTTTTCACGAATCGAAATTGTGGATCTTATTCCTTTTGCATTGCATAAGCATAGTATACTCACATTTTGAGAGATAAAAAATGGATCTGTTTCGGTTTTACCACATATTTTTTTCACAAATCTTAAATTCAATTTAACATTTTTCATGTGAACGAAAAATGTGGCCAATGTGGATCGTATTTGTTTTTTGTTCCACCATTGGTGGATAGGTATACTAGGCTTTTGAACCGTACTTTAATAAATACAAAATATGTCACGAAAAGGATTGTGGAACGTATATTCTTTTAAATACATACATACACCATACATGTTTGATAAAGTTAAATTTGTAAACCAATATTTTTCGCTAGAACGAATTTTAAAAGTGAATTATTTTCAGGTCTATCCACACAAATTTCAATAAAAAAAAAAAAAAAAAAAATACAGCAAAACAATATTCCATCGATGACTAAAAAATCAATCCAAGTCCTTTCAAATAGAAATGCAAAAAAAGCTCAACACAATCATTATGGAACCCGGAAGGTTTTGCAAAGTAATTTTATGCGCTTTTTGCTTGGCTTAACAAAAACTAAAAACATTATTCAACGGAAATAAAACCAACTAAAGCAGCTTGCTTTGTGACGTCCTTTCCTATGAAAAGAGACATCAACATGACAATTAATTTGTAGGTTAGGCATAAAACAACGACAACGTCGACGACAAAAATGACGACCCATCCGCCTTGAGCCTTGACTAGACTATACTAACTATACAAATTGAAATGCTGTGAAGTGACTATACCTATACAGGATACTCTGCCTATACCTACGGAGTGGAGGAGACTCAACGCCATGAATGCCATAGTGTCATCTATTTACATTCTCTATCGCTGTCGTCGTCATTCTGAGTGTACGGTTCCTTGAGGCGCATGGATGCCATAAATTTACTTCCTGCCATCCAATATATCCTGCCGAATCCGGAAAACTATGTTTTCTAGTTATTTATATGACTCCGGAGAAACTTCTTGTCACTTAACAAAAACACTTACAAGGGCACATAGACACACAGAGACACACAGCAAACAGAGCAAAAAATAAAAATTAAATTTAAATTCGCATCAAAGCGCAAAACGCAGACAGTATATTCCTGCTCCTGCAGCATCCTCCGGAACATTATGTGTGGCAATGGCAACTGATGGCAACTGGAAACAAACAACAACATACTCACTATTCTATCGCTTTAACATTCCCACAGGATTAATCTAAGAATTTGAATGCATATTTATGGACAGGACGAATTTGTTTGGCAACTAGCTATTATATTTGTAGCACAAGCAAATATAATTATATTAAAGTTAAGACTATGTGTAGTAGTTTACAATACTACGATCATTTTTATATGTCTACACTGAGTTACAAAAAAAGTGGCACACTAATATTTTTCAACTTCTTTTTTTTGAAGTGAAACTTCTTTAGAATCGTTGTGATTTCAAACCGGATGCAACGAAAAAACGACAGGTAAGAGACACAAATACAAAAATGTATAGGATGAAGCCAGGAAAGAATGAGACAGAAATATACATACTATTTTTCTGACGGAAGTAACAGTCAGTATTCCAATATGGCGGCACCGATGACTCGCATTAGCTCACCGTGTGCACGAACGAGTGAGAATATAAATACTATAATCTTACTCATTCATGCACGTGCTCCATGGAATTTGTTTGTTTTGATCAATGTATAGGGATGGGCAAGTAAAAAATATATCGATATTTATCGTATCGATATTCTTTAACAGTATCGATAATTATCGGGTGAAAAAAATCAATATATCGATATATCGTCAGTTTTCTCATGATTATTCATACATATTACGAAAGCATTCAAAATTCGTAAAAAAGAATAGACACGAAGAAAACAGTATGTTTTTTTTTAAATGTTGTTTTGGCTAAAAATACAAATAACGGACATCTCTGTTTATAAACGACTGAATTTAATAAATAAAAATGCGGAACATAATCACAAGAGTTTGAACTTCTTTGCTCGGAAACTGTATTATGTTTTATCGTATGTATTTTATTTTAAGTTGCATGAATGAATTAAATTGGGGAAGAACGCACTGCGACCTTAAAGATCTATTGTGCCCCTTTTAGAGCTGGATGAGGATACTCGTCCTACAGCACTTCCTCCAAATTGGTTTCTTTTAGGAAGGTTAGTATTTGAGGTATTTTTAAAGAAGGTAATCTGCCCTTATTTATCTGGTAACTACCCAGGTTTTTGAAGTGAAACTTCTTTAGAATCGTTGTGATTTCAAACCGGATGCAACGGAAAAAACGACAGGTAAGAGACACAAATACAAAAATGCGTAGGATGAAGCCAGGAAAGAATGAGACAGAAATATACATACTATTTTATATTATCGGTCTCTCCTCTTTGCCCCATACTTCGTAGCGTCCCCACTCCCGTCTTCTAAGCATAGTCGCCTGTAATTTGTGAGCCAGAGCGAGAGGGCACATGTCAGTGTGTATGTATATTGCACACTGTTTAATACGTGCTTGTATTTGAGCATTTAACGTGTGTTAGTGTATGTGAAAACTACGTAAGCTACTACCGTACACTGTATGCGGCTGCGTATTACAGCTTTTTAGTAAGATGTCAGCGTGGTGTGTTATTATTGAAGTGAAACTTCTTTAATATTGGGGTAATTTGAAACTCGACGAAACGGAAGTGCAACATGACACTTTTAAGCAAATATGTAAATCAATTAAAAAAAAAAATATATCGCAACAAGTCTGAGAGAGAACGAATGAAAAAAAAAATTATGACACAGTATTTTATATTCTAGCTCTCATTTTCTCCTATCATATACGTTTTGCCTCTCACTCAGGTCTACTAAGCATTATGTTAAACAAAAGCGAGTGAGCAAGCGCGTTGGTACGATTAAGTTAGTATGTTAGTTAATATAATTACGTGATTTGAATGCTGTCTAACAAGAAAAGTTTTACAAAAGGTTTCAATAAACTAAATTCAAGAAGAATGTAAAATTCAAACAAATACATAACAAAAGTATTTATAAAAAATTAGCATTCAAAAAATTATTTAAATTTTAAAAAAGTATCCTGAATTTTTGAAAATAGTCAGTTTTCGAATATTTTTTTGAATTGTTTTAAATAGTGGCGTCCTGGAGTTCATACTTTAAAAGGGAGTCAAAAGGACGCAAAGTATGTCGGTACGTCTGTATGCTTGAATATGTGTTGAAACTTTTGTATTTGTATAGATATGTGTTGAAAGCATTTAGTCATACATAACATAAGGTTTGAAAGTAATCCAAAAACTGGTGCTGGGTGGCTGAGTTTTTCATCTCATTCTCTCGTTAATTAGGTATACCAACTTCTTTGAAGTTTCACTTCAACCGAGTGTGAATTACACAAACACATTTTTTTTTTTTTTTGGAAAAGTTAAATATGTATTTTATTTATTTGTTCGGAGTTAAGCTGATAAAATTGTATGCTTTTTTTAAAAATGATTATGAGTATCAAGTACCTAAACAAAAAGTCGTTTTTTCGTACTTGTCGTAAAGTATACAACCCATAGAATCCGTTGCGTCCGTCCGACAGATTCAACTGACAGCTCGATTAAAGTCACGTGTTCTTATGGGAAGTGGTCCATACGCAACGCGTCAACGCAGAAAGTGGCTGAACTTTTAACTTTACAAATGTCTCCTCCTTTGACGCAATGGATTCTTATTCTATAGGCTGGGGACTTCAGGTTTCGTGCTCCTGTTAAAGTTTTGGTAACTCAGCTTTGATGGACTCTATGCAATTGAATTTGCTTATTAGTTTTTTGTGAAAAAAGAAATTCAAATTACGTTAGAAGAAGTCGCACGTGCAGTAGCTTTAATTGAAAACGGACGGAGTGTGAGGTATGTGGCTCTCTTTATCAGAAAACTATAGTCAACCGTCAGAAAAGCCATCCAAAGCTCCTTCACTCATCGGCAAAATCCAAATCGGCCTAAAGGAACTTCTGCGAGAGATGACATTTGCGTCTTCGAAATGGAAATCAGAGCGGTTGAACATGAACAGTCTCACAGGCTCAAAACGGTAAGGGAAACAACTGCAAATGCTCAAACGGTTAGGTAGCGAAGATTAGTGGAAAGTGGTCTGATATAAGACTGGCTCGTATACCGCGGCTCACGGTAGAGCACAATTGACGCGGATTAGAGTTTGTACGCATTCACGAAGTTTGGACCGAAGCTGATTGGAGTAGAGTTCTCCTTACTAATGGGTCCAGATTTTGTCTGACGTTTCCAGATGAACGTTACAGTCTGGAGACGACCATAGGTGAGAGATACTATTCGACGATCGTTGCCCAAAGGTAAATCTTCTGGGGAGGTTCAGTCATGGTTTGGGCAGGAATTTCCCTGAGTTGAAAAATCGAGCTGTGCATAGTGGAAGGATTGGTGAATTCTATACTCGAGTAATAAGTCGTTCCATTCGCACCTCTTACTTATGAAGGACAATGCTATAGGCCGCATATCGCCAGGTGCGTTATGGATTATTTGGAAGAAGTAAAAATTGTGGTTATGGAGCTTTGATTGATATTCGCTGATGCAATACTCACTATTAAAGAACGAAAGCTCAGTGCAAAAAAAAAAAAAAAAAAAACAGTAGACGCTCGATATAGTGAACCTCTGTATAGTGAACTATCCAATATAGCGAACCAGCAAAATTTAGCACTGATTACTCTAAATAGTGATCTATGAGAATCTCAATTTAGTGAACTAATTTTTTTTTTGGGCGATATTCAAATAATATAATGAACCCTTAAACATTTCTTTGCGTGTTTTCCACACTTTGGCACGAATTTCAATATAAAGCTGCCCTATTAAACAAGTTTTTGACATGGCTTTGTTTTTGATACATTTGTAGTCGTTCAAGTAAATTCTTAAGTATTAATTGTATGAAAATACATAAATATTAATAACATCTGAACTTCCGAAGGTGGAAACTAAAAATAGTTAACAAATAGTTTTAAGAACTACGAAGAAAAAATCTCCCTCATTGTGGATTGAATTTAAAACAAAAGATAGCAATTTCCATTTTTGAAAAAAAAAAAAAAATTACGGAAGCCGGTATAGCTTCGTCGCAAGTGATGGCTGCTTTGAAATAAAAATTGAAGCACTTTTTGTTCTTTTTTTAAACAGTTGTATTAATTTTAAAAAAAATTATTTGCCAAAGTTAGTGTTGGTTGAAACGTTTGAAAACTCCGGCTCCTCAAAAAAGTGAACAATTTTTCGATATAGTAAACAGACCTTGTTTTTTTAGTTCACTATATCGAGCGTCTACTGTATTACTAAATGTGGTGTTCTGTTCAATATTAATTTATCAAGTTTTGTAAGTTTTATTTAATTTGTACATTTTGTTAATTTCTAAATTCTACCAATTTTTTAATTTTTTTTAGATGAATTACTTTTTTTAAGTAACTGTATTAAAAACACGTTTTTTGTTTTAAATCACTTAAAAACATTGTAAAATTTCAAGGTGCGCCACTTTTTTTGTAAGTCACTGTATATTTTGCATCTGTGTAGTGTGAATATAGGTACTGCTCGGGTATGGTGTGATTTTGTTTGTGAACAACAATTGCTTCGACCATTATAATACTGGGAATGACGTTAGTTTTTTCGCTGCCATGCCTGCTGTTCTAAATTTTGTAATATTATATTATTTGCTTTGGCTTCTAGCGGTTGATATGCTATGTCCGAACTTGGGTCGGGTCGGGTCGAAGGAAGAAAGGAACTTTCATCGAGCTTCGAGATCCAATATAGAATAGGGCGAGCATCCTACACTGACTGCATCATGCATCTGCCCTGCAGTAGTCAGCAAAGTTTTAATTTTGAAATTAACTTTATGTTTTACAAAATTTTAACTCACATCACATAGTCGACAATTTAAATTAGTTTTGGATTGTTTCAGTAAATTAGAGATGAAGCGGATGCTGGAGAATACACATTGTCCAACAACTAAGAGTAATTATGTGGAATACAAAAAAAAAAAAAAAAAAAATTAAAGCTAGAAACCCAAATATTGCGTTGGGTTATTTAAGCTTGTGGGTTTTGGAGAAGGAATGTAGTTCTGGAAAATTAAACTATTAAAATAATGGGTAGGTACCTTAACCCACCTTAAGCTATTTCTGGTCGTGGTTTGAAAAGCTATTTTAAAGATCTAATCATGTTAAGTTGGAACAATTTTAAATGCTCTTCTACAATAACAAAACGCTCGCTATTGCGTCAAATGAAATTGATTTTACTGCCCATATCCCAGTCAGAAATTAATAGGATTCGTGTAAATGTCAAACACAAATCATCAATATAACTTTCCAGAATCGAGTCTACGTTCAAGAGGCACTAAACTGGGCTGCAGAGTTGTCAATCATGTTTGTCGATTTTGAGAAGTCCTTTGATCATGTTAATCATGATGATACATTATGAAGGACTCTTCATACTAGAGGTATCCTTCGGGAAGCAACGCAAAATAATAAAAAAAAATATGGCTAAAACTGAACGGCTCGTTTTATATGAGCCACCCTTTAAAAAGGTTTCACTCAAAAAATTACAATGCCATCTTTTGGAAGCTGTGTGGAACTATGCCAAAGACTAACAACGGTACCTTTCATAGGACCGATTTTTTGCTTTCGACTATCTCGAAAACGGCTGAACCGATTCTTTCGAAATTCCACACATACATTGATTTAGGTAGCTTAATTTACACTATATACCAAAATTTTTAATAAATGTTTTTTTGTTTTTTTGGTACCTTTCAAGTAACGGTTTTTTGATTTTGGATTTTCTTGAAAACGGCTCTTACGATTTTGATTAAACTCAAAATTTAGCTAACTTAAAGCAATTTTAACAAAACTGCGTTTTTTTGTTTTTGGCTCAAATGGTCGTAACGAAAATCAGGTTTAAATGGCTTTTTTCAAATGGCCATAAGTTCGCAATGGCTTGATTGAATTCACTCAAACTTTTTTTTTTGGCAGAGTTCCTTACAGCTTCCTATTAGATGCCATTTCATTTTGCTACGTGCGACCCAGTCGTGCATTTTATTTCAAAACCGGATGGCCATTTTTTTTTTAAATAACGGATTTTTTGAAAAACTTTTAGAAAGCATATTTCAATGTTTTTTTTAGAATGCAAATTTTTTAGAACTTTGTAGTTCTTACCTGAAAAATAAAATAAAAAAAAAAATTTGTGTGCGTAATTCACACTCGGTTGAAGTGAAACTTCAAAGAAGTTGGTATACCTAATTAACGAGAGAATGAGATGAAAAACTCAGGCACCCAGCACCAGTTTTTGGATTACTTTCAAACCTTATGTTATGTATGACTAAATGCTTTCAACACGAATCTGTACAAATACAAAAGTTTCAACACATAATCAAGCATACAGACGTACCGACATACTTTGCGTCCTTTTGACTCCCTTTTAAAGTATGAACTCCAGGACGCCACTATTTAAAACAATTCAAAAAAATATTCGAAAACTGACTATTTTCAAAAATTCAGGATACTTTTTTAAAATTTAAATAATTTTTTGAATGCTAATTTTTTATAAATACTTTTTTTATGTATTTGTTTGAATTTTACATTCTTCTTGAATTAAGTTTATTGAAACCTTTTGTAAAGCTTTTCTTGTTAGACAGCATTCAAATCACGTAATTATATTAACTAACATACTAACTTAATCGTACCAACGCGCTTGCTCACTCGCTTTTGTTTAACATAATGCTTAGTAGACCTGAGTGAGAGGCAAAACGTATATGATAGGAGAAAATGAGAGCTAGAATATAAAATACTGTGTCATAATTTTTTTTTTCATTCGTTCTCTCTCAGACTTGTTGCGATATATTTTTTTTTTTAATTGATTTACATATTTGCTTAAAAGTGTCATGTTGCACTTCCGTTTCGTCGAGTTTCAAATTACCCCAATATTAAAGAAGTTTCACTTCAATAATAACACACCACGCTGACATCTTACTAAAAAGCTGTAATACGCAGCCGCATACAGTGTACGGTAGTAGCTTACGTAGTTTTCACATACACTAACACACGTTAAATGCTCAAATACAAGCACGTATTAAACAGTGTGCAATATACATACACACTGACATGTGCCCTCTCGCTCTGGCTCACAAATTACAGGCGACTATGCTTAGAAGACGGGAGTGGGGACGCTACGAAGTATGGGGCAAAGAGGAGAGACCGATAATATAAAATAGTATGTATATTTCTGTCTCATTCTTTCCTGGCTTCATCCTACGCATTTTTGTATTTGTGTCTCTTACCTGTCGTTTTTTCCGTTGCATCCGGTTTGAAATCACAACGATTCTAAAGAAGTTTCACTTCAAAAACCTGGGTAGTTACCAGATAAATAAGGGCAGATTACCTTCTTTAAAAATACCTCAAATACTAACCTTCCTAAAAGAAACCAATTTGGAGGAAGTGCTGTAGGACGAGTATCCTCATCCAGCTCTAAAAGGGGCACAATAGATCTTTAAGGTCGCAGTGCGTTCTTCCCCAATTTAATTCATTCATGCAACTTAAAATAAAATACATACGATAAAACATAATACAGTTTCCGAGCAAAGAAGTTCAAACTCTTGTGATTATGTTCCGCATTTTTATTTATTAAATTCAGTCGTTTATAAACAGAGATGTCCGTTATTTGTATTTTTAGCCAAAACAACATTTAAAAAAAAACATACTGTTTTCTTCGTGTCTATTCTTTTTTACGAATTTTGAATGCTTTCGTAATATGTATGAATAATCATGAGAAAACTGACGATATATCGATATATTGATTTTTTTTCACCCGATAATTATCGATACTGTTAAAGAATATCGATACGATAAATATCGATATATTTTTTACTTGCCCATCCCTATACATTGATCAAAACAAACAAATGCCATGGAGCACGTGCATGAATGAGTAAGATTATATAGTATTTATATTCTCACTCGTTCGTGCACACGGTGAGCTAATGCGAATCATCGGTGCCGCCATATTGGAATACTGAGCGTTACTTCCGTCAGAAAAATAGTATGTATATTTCTGTCTCATTCTTTCCTGGCTTCATCCTACACATTTTTGTATTTGTGTCTCTTACATGTCGTTTTTTCGTTGCATCCGGTTTGAAATCACAACGATTCTAAAGAAGTTTCACTTCAAAAAAAAAAAATTGAACGAACGATCAAAAATTGAAAAAATGTATCTTTTTTAAAAAGCTAAACAAAACTTTTTTGTAAATTTTGAAGAAGCAACATTATTTCGTTTATAAAAGGGCTTCAAGGACAAGCTGGCCTAGAAGAAGCCTACACGGAAAGAATTTTTAGATCAGATCAAGAAAAATGAGCTGTAAATCACGAAAATCTTATGCAGTTTCTCACCCTAGCTCGGGGTTTTGTAAATTACGACTCCTTGTTCGCAATTTTCAAAATTGAACGAAATGAAGATATTGACACTCAAAAATAGCAAATTATCACTTTTTGGGTCAATATCCTGAGAAATAAAACATTGCCATCGCGAATCGAAAATTGATCCAAATTTGTATCAATTTTAGATTTACTCGATTGTAAATTGCAAAAAGCGAGTCGTAGATTTCCATCTTTTTGTTTTGAATCAAAAATATGTTTTTGAAAAAATGAGTGGTAAAGTCGTAAATTGCAACCCCATTTTACACAATTTGTAACAAATTATATCGCTTTGAGAGAGAAGCAACTTTCTATTTATTGAAAAGCATTTATTATTATTTATTGAAAAATGTAACTTTTACTTACTTGGCTGATTCTAGGAATCGAACTCGAGACGCTCTGCATACCAACCTAGCACACATCTACTAGGCCATGGTGATGCATCCAAGTCGGATATCAAAATTAATAATAAGAAACAACCTGAATATGAGTTACATTTTAGGGGTGTTCTGAATTAAGATTATCTTTTATTGGCGAGAAAAATAAAGTCGTCTTATTTTGAACGCCTAACCTCTAATGTACAATTTTTTATGATGATCATTTAAATAAAGGTTAGAAATTGTATAATATAATGTGTAGTTGAAATTCAACCTTGTACTCCCTATGTACATAATAGAACTACAAAAAAGGCATTATTGGAGACACAAGCGGGGCAAGAGCCTAATTACATACTTATATTTTGAACGATTCCTGTATGTGCGTTGATATTCTGGTGGAATATCATTTCCCGCTAAATCCGAATGGCTTACAAAGATCCACTTTTAATGTTAACAAGATTTATTTTTCGAAGATTTTTCATTTTCCAAAAGAGACAGTACCAAAAAAAAAGAAGATAATTATCAGTTGGAGGCAGGGATCGAACTCCGGACCTTCGACGTAGCCGTCAGACACACTTGAGTTGATTTTAACACTCAGTGAATGTAAATCACGAAAAAATTATAGCAAATCCAGATTGGTAAAAAGTATAAATGGAATTATTCCCTTGAAGTAGTAAATTGCGACAAAAAGGTTGTAATTTACTTTGAAGGCCACAAGCTTGAATTATAACTTTTAATTGTAAATCTCAACTTAGGAATTGTTGTAATTTCAGATGAATTGAAAGTTAAATTGCCAATTGTTCTATCAGTTTCGAATCAAAGCGCCGTGATTTACAAAAAAAACATGTTTTGTAAATTGCAACTGAATATTTCGCAATTGGTGATTTTTCAATTCTCTCCGTGTATTCATTTTTAAGGATTGTTAACTTCGCAAAAGTCCGTGAACCTTAGAGGTACGTTAAAGTATTTGTAAGCCGAAATTTTGTACGACCAGAAATGCAATTTTGAAGATTTTGGAAAGCTCTATGTTAACGTTTAGGTACAATGTTTTAACGCAAACTCAAGAAATGGCACATTGAAAATGGAATTAAATGTCATAACAAAAGTCCTTTCCGTTGATTAGATTTCAAAGTTCAGAACTGCCCTCAACAATTATGCACATTGCACGTATTTTAATATTCCATGCTGCCGCCAACAAAGTTAACATAAACTCATACCACGTTAAACATTGTGCTCTGTCTACAGCATCACATAATCTTATGCTATTATCAAGCCCAAAACAATGGCTTCTCTCTAATGTGTCATTTTACACTGACTACTTTCCGAATCTAAATGCGTGGTAATTAAATGATCTGCAAATATTCCAATTAAGAAAAAAAAACAATAACCTTTTACGAGTTATAAACTTTTATGAAGGAGACCAACGCAACGCCAACGTCGAATCAAATATTTCCATATCCAGTCTCGTGTGTTGCAAAGAACAAAAATATGATAATCAAATTAATAACAAAAAAAAAAAAAAAAACCAAGATAGGAAGATGTCCTTGCACACTCAAGAGATGAGATTGTACAATATAGGGTGTGGATTGGACGATGAGAAGAGGGGGGTTGATTCCACGTGGTCTTATAACTTCGGTCTGATGTTCAATGGTGGCTTGGAATATTCGATATTCGACATTTAAACAATGAGAAAAAGTTTGCAATTCAATACGGAAAGACAGCCACAAAAAAGAAATGTTTTTGCTAATTGGAAGGATCTGGGGATTAAGGTCGATAGTTGAAGCAATGAGAAAGAAACAAAAAGAAAAAATTAGAATAAATATATTTTCATGGCTGCTTCATAGAGTGGAATTACGTGATTTGACTTAAAAATTATATTTGAAGTTGAATAACCGATTGTGTTTTTGTATTCTGCCAGAAAACGGAAAACTTAAAACATTAAATGCCAAGGAAAACTCATCTTATAAAAAAATTACTTAATTTGACTTTATTCATTAAAAAACGAAATTGGTCAAAAACCGCACAATTAACAGAATCTCGAAAAATTGTGGAATTTAGCTTAATTTAAATTTAATTTAATTTTTATTTCATCTTCTATCTTCTATGTACATAAAAATGGTTTGAAAAATGTATAGTAATTCATCAATTGGTAACGGAAGGGGCGATTTGTCCTAAATTTTTATCAGTTGCTTGTAATTGTCAGGTTTCTACGAACAATTTTGAGAAATTTACCGGAAAAGTCGGGAAGTGAGAGAGGGGGTCTATTTCACTCCGTTTAGCCGGGAGGGGCTATTTTCTAAAAACATGACTTAAATTTGAAAAAAAAAAAAAAAATTAAAAAAATAATGGTAACTCCAAAAATGCCATGTAATACCTATTTTTAAAGCCTTATCCTTTTATTGTAATTTTAAATTAAGTTATTTTAGTTAAATGGCGAAGACAACCAACTAATCGCTGTCAGGCAGAATGATCCATTCGATTTGGATGATGATGAACAAAATTTCCGTCCACCCAAACAAGAAGAAGTTCGGGTAGCAATATCTAAACTAAAGTCCAACAAGGCTGCTGGAGCGGATGGCCTTACGGCTGAACTCAGCAGCGGGAGATGACTTGGTGAGGAGCATACACCAACTCATCTGTACAATTTGGTCGGATGAAAGTATGCCTGACGAATGGAATTTGTGTGTCCTATCCACAAGAAAGGAGATACTCTAAGCTGCGCCAACTACAGAGGTATAAGTCTCCTTAATGTCGCATATAAAATCTTGTCGGCCATTCTGTGTGAACGTCTGAACCCTTTCGCACGTGAACTGATTGGCCCCTATCAGTGTGGTTTCAGACCCGGTAAGTCAACCGTCGACCAAATTTTCACACTTCGGCAGATTTTGGAAAAGACCCAAGAATTCCAGATCGATACTCACCACCTCTTTATAGATTTTAAAGTCGCCTATGACAGCGTAAACAGGAACGAGCTATACAGAGCCATGTCGCTTCTTGGCATCCCTGCTAAACTCGTTAGATTGTGCAGGATGACTATGGAGAACTCGCGCTGCTCCGTCAAGGTTGGTAAGAACACCACCGACTCATTTAATACCTAGAAAGGCTTACGACAGGGTGACGCGCTGTCATGTAACCTCTTCAACATCATTCTTGAGGCAATCGTATGCAACTCGCATGTCAACACCAGCGGTGCGATTTTTTTTAGATCCGTTCAATTACTTGGCTATGCTGATGATATTGACATTATTGGAAGAACGAAGCGTGCTGTCAGTGGAGCATTCGCAAGTATTGAAGTGGTGGCGGCAAAAATGGGTCTGGCTGTAAATGAAGATAAAACAAAGTATATGCTGTCCTCGGGTGAAGTAGATCATCACCGTAGGCTCGGACAAAACGTCACAATGGACAGATATAACTTTGAGGTTGTCAAGGACTTTGTCTATTTGGGTTCCACTATAACCTCTCAGAACAACATCAGTGAAGAGATCAGTCGAAGAATCACTCTTGCCAATCGCTGTTTCTTCGGGCTAAGAAGGCATCTTAGTAGTAAAGCCCTCTCTCAAAGGACCAAGGAGACACTATACAAGACCCTTATCATCCCAGTCCTGCTGTATGGGGCAGAAGCGTGGACACTGACACAATCGGATGAATACAGGCTGGGGTGCTTTGAGAGAAAGATTCTTCGGGTGATATTCGGGCCTGTATGTATCAATGGAGTATGGAGGAGAAGATTCAATGACGTACTGTACGGGCTATACAGCGACATTGACTTGGTTAAGAAGCTGAAAATTCAGCGGCTTAGATGGCTGGGTCATGTGAAGCGTATGGACGAAAACGCTCCTGCCCGACGAGTCTTCAATTCCAACCCGGAGGACCAACGCAGTTCTGGAAGACCCCATCTAAGGTGGCGCGATCAAGTGGAAAACGACCTTAACCAACTTGGTGTGCGCAACTGGAGGGCACTGGCTAGGGACCGGCCTAGCTGGCGAGAATTGTTGGTTGAGGCCGTGGTCCACAATGGACTGTCTGCCCCACTTTAAGTAAGTAAGTAAGTATTTTAGTGAACCGTTTTCCAAAAATTAATTTTCAAACTCAAAAATTTTGAAAAAAAAATTAAAAAAAAAAATTTTAAACCAACTTTTTTTGCGTAATAAAGTATCATTTTTGTTCTCAAGATTCAATACTTTGTAATATTATTATGACGTCCTACAGAGGGGTTTTTGGAATTAGCATTCTAGCTCTAAAACTAACGTACCTATCTGCCATACGATTTTTAGTGAAAAATTCATTTTTCTCAAAAACGGCTCCTAAGATTTTGATAAAACTTTCTGAATAGTGTTTTCTGTGCAAACTTTGTGTTTTGGTTGGGTTAGACTTTTCAGAAAAAGTCTTATAACGGTACCTCCCATAGGACCGATTTTTTTGAAATCCGATTTTCTTGTAAGCCACTTGACGAATTTCAATTAAATTTTTAACGTAAAAGCTCTTTTATAAAAGAAATAATATAAATTCTTAAATTTTTCAAAAAAAAAGTATTTTTGAGTTTTTTAAAAAAGAATTCAATTTTTTTTTGTTTTTTCTAAAAACGGTTTAATCTGTTTTTTTTTTTTAATTTTGTGAAAAAAAAAATGTTTTGTGAAAAAAACTGGTCGAACGATTTTAAAACACAAATTTCTAAAAATTCTAAGCAGTAAACGAAATCAGATGGCTTACTTAATTTTTTCCAAAATCACTAACTAGGATTTTTAATTGATCAATAAAATTGTTTCCAAAATCTCAAACCCCAGGACCACTGTCATACATTAGAGCAACTTCGTCCGACCCAGCCGTGGACTTTGTTTTTCTTACATTCTACGGCAAGAACATATGTGACGTTTTTGTAGAGCGTTATATTTGGATAAAACAAAAATTGTGGTATGTCAATTTCTTACCAAAATATGGCGCTTCGAAAAACAGGCCATTTTTCAAATCGATAAAAAGAGCCAAAAAGTTTTTTGCAAAATGACCTGTTTTTCGAAGCGCCATATCTTGGGAACAAAATTGTCATACGAAAATGTTTGTACTAACAAAATTATATAACGTTCTAGAGTCCAACACTAAAAACTGTATGGCTCGTTCTAGTAATCTACATACAAAAAATTTTGCAAAGCAGATTAAAATTCATAAAAAAACATGGTTGTCTGTAAAGTCGGTTTACGGACGATAATTTTACGTGATAACCAGTTCACAAAACATTTCATGTGTAGGTAGTATCTCTCCAACCACCAACCACCCACCCCACCAACAACCACCCACCATTTTTGATTTTTTTTCACACCTTCCCCCCAAACATCAACCTCCCACCCCCACATTCAACCACCAACCAACAGCCCACCATTTTTGACAATTTTTGAAAATTTGTTCCTACCACCCCCACACAATAAATCCCCTTTCCTTACCACCACCAACCACCCTAACCACCTACAACCACCCACTTTATTTGACAATTCCCTCCCAAACACCAAATAATCCTCCCAGATCCAACCACCCACGCCACCTACAACCATATACTATTTTTGACAATTCCCTCCCAAACACCAAACCCCCCTCCCAGATTTAACCACCCATTCCACCTATTTACAACCACCTGCTACTCACCTACCATTTTTGACAATTTTGTCCACCAAATACCCCCCCAACCACCCACCCCAACTATTTTTGACAATTCCATCACCACACCAACTTCCCCCCAAATCCAACCACCCACTTCACCTTCAACCACTTGCCACTCACCTACCATTTTATATATTTTTTTTCCTCCCCCTAATACCAAAGCACCCCCTAAATCGCCGCCAATTACCCATCCCACCTACAGCAACCAACCAACCATTTTTGACAATTTTCATCGCCCCCAATAAATTCAACAATCCCTACCAACTACAACCGCCAACCAACCACCCACCATAATTTTCAATTCCCCCCCACCCCAAACCATACCAAATCCCCCCAACACCAAACATCCATCCCACTTACAGCCACCAACGAACCACCCATTATTTTTGACAATTTTTGCCTCAACAACCAACCACCATTTTGACAATACTTCCTCTGCCGGACACTACCCCCACCCCCACACACGACACCACCGCCACTGACAATCACCAACCACCCAACACCCTCTCCCCAACTTTTTCGACTTTCTAGGCTATGAAAGCAGATATATAACGTGACTGTGAATGTGACTGTGACACTTTTTCGTGCGTGCTGCCCATATATTCCGCTTTATTAGACGTTATCACGTCAAAAAACTTCATTCTTAGAGGTGAGAATCAGTTAAGATCATTTTTTAGGTAATGAAAACCGTACATTGTTATCTATCGAGGATATTTAAAAAAAAAAATTAATTGAATTGCAACTCAGCCAATAAAAACATGTTTATAACTTTCGTTCACACACCGCAAAATTTCACATGCTGACTCAATTGTTGATGAAATTATTTTATTTGTGTCTGATTGATTAAATTTATGGATGTCATCAGATGCGCCAATTTATTGTCGCTGCCCCACGTCGGGTGACACCATATACCTATAATTATTTTATATAAAAAAAAAGTAGACTGCTGCGATCCAATTTCACGGAATTTAATTTTATTTCTTCGTTAGCGACACGTGTGTGTATAGTTAAAAGAAAAGGACATGGCATGAGAACAAAACCAATAAATTAAGTACATACGTCTATAAAATCGATTGAAAAGGATATAAGATGTTAAAATCCACCACACGAGGCAGAATGGCACTGATTTTGAAACTGCTCCAATGGTCTGTCATTGGAATGAACCTTCTCCACCGACTTTCATACTTTTTTTCTTGGCTAGTTAAATTCTGTCTGCATCTCAGAGTGAATAAAAGCCACTTTAACAAAAGGACAATGATGAAAACGTCTAAGCGCCATAACCAGAGATGAAAATAAAAGAAAATAAAAAGAATCGTTTAGATTGGGAACAAGCAGATGTGATTACTTCTACGATACTGATGATGGTAAAAGAAGGCCAGGCAAAAGGATCTTTTATCCTTAATATCAGTTATTGCCATTAGTAATTTCTAGTTGCCCATTTTCTCTTCACTTTACTCAATTCCACTTCACTCCACTCCAAGTCTTACATTGGTCCTTTGATTCAAAATGCCATTCGAATCTCGTATCGATGAAGACTTTCTCTTTGCTGTAATTGGAAGTTGAGACCGTTTAAGGTATGTGTGACCAAATTAATGTAAGAATGGCAATATTTTAGGCTTTAAGTGACAAAGTTTTCTTATGCGGCGACGGCTGATAGGCCCATTAGCTAAAGAATAAATAAAAAAAAAATAGAAAAAAAAACAGTTATTGGAAAACCGTTCTGGCAGTAGATAAACATTTTTAATGGAAGACATGACGTGAACACATTGTGTCTTGTCTAGGCTTTCTAGCATAACAAAAGGAAGCTCAAATAAATCTATACACACACATTTGGTATTTGACCTTCAAATTGATTATAAAACATTAGGAAGGATATAATTTTTATTTTGTGTGTGTGTTTGTTAAGCTGATGATTAAGAAAATTTATTGGTTTAAATTGTTTGTTTTTTATAGAAATGCACCAAGGGCGATAAATAAGTTTAATTGATTTTGTAACGGTCTTTAATGTTTTTTTTTTTTCAAGACTTAGTGGGACTGTGTTTTTGAAATCACGTTTTTAATTTTTTAACATTTTCTCCGAGGGTAATTAGGATAAAGTCTGGGGATATGGCACCCATTTTTCCTTTTCCATATAACTTCCAAAATAAAAAATTTTATTTCAAACCAAAATAATTTTATTATTAAAACAGTTTATAAGCAAAAAATAGGAACTTCTTTGAAATTCACAGTCAGTTGAATAATTTTCTATTCAAAATTAAAAAACCTTGAAAAAAAGACGACGTAAAAAATGGAGAGTGATATGGCACCTGCTTGAGGGTGAAATGGCACTTCACTTTTTCTTGCAGTTTTTTCCACATTTGTTGCAGGTGTTGTTATATACGATGAACAGGAATTCATTTGACTAAAAGTGACATAATATGCAGTTTAGCCACTCGTCCGGTTTCGTTGTAAGGGCATAATCCCCACACAAATATTTTCCCCGAAATCTTCGGGACCATTTGAGTCATCTTGTAACGATATTTTCTCATCGTAATCTGGCGTACTGTCTTTGGCGTTGATTTTCTGTTTGAACTGTTTTTTTATTTTTTTTTTTATTTAAGTAAGTGCCTAGTTTAAAATGAAAGTAAAGTAAGAGCGGGAGAAGTGGCACCTTGGCCGTATCACCCGAACATTTGAGGTGCCATATCACCTTTTTGACCTTGCTTCTGCTATTCCAAATAACATGAGAAATCAAGCCCACAAATTTATAACGGTAAGCAAACCCAAATAAACACGGTTATTTCTTTTCTTTCTTTTTAAATTGAACGCCTGGCGTCAAATATCTTCGTATTACCATAAACTTCACTAATACACAACAAAACTTTTTGCTTAACACGCACCCACTATTTTTTTTATTCGGCTGTATTTAAAGTATTTCAAGGGCTGCTGAGATTTGAACTCGACAATCTAATAGCTTAGGTTAAACTGATTGATATGTTGCTCTCTTTGTTTTGTAAGTGGGAGATATTGAAAGGGTGCCATATCACCCGACTTTACCCTATTGATCGGCAGGCAGTTTTTCCATGGTTTCTACTAAGGAATTTAGTCAAACCAAAGTTGTAAACGGGTAGTATAACTTTAAGTCACTCATTTTTGATGGAAGGTATCTCTTGAAGCATCGAGTCGTCAATTATTCATTTTTTTTAACTTAACCTTTCTTCGATGGATTCTAAATTGACTTTCAGACCGTTCCATTCAAGTTGTTTTGGACGGTTTTAGTCTGATATTCATAAAATAAAAGTTGGTTGCTCACTAAAGGAACCATTTTGTCTCTCTTATCAAAGACTTCTAATCCACTTTGTTAGGTTTTGCTGACGAGAGTACCCTAAGCTTTTCATATTCGTTTTCAGATTCACAATTATGTAGTTCGAATGTGGAACTGCAACAGCAGGGTATGATAAGCACATTGAATTCCGATCTTGCCAACTTTGTCCAATTGAGAATTATCAGCCATATAAAACTCATTTTTTAACCGTACTACATGAATGTGTAATGTATAGCCCAGCTCAATTTTTAAATGCCACAGCATTAAAACAGCTGCATGAGAGTGCGTAAGCCCACTGATGGTAAAGAAGGTTCAGTTTTACAGGTTTTCTAAAGCTGGCCATGGCACGATATAATGCTTCCCTTTTTAAACTGTCGTTGTTGCCTTGAAATCGATTACCAGATGGAAGGTTTTAATGCTATGTTTTTGGATTTTCTCCAGCATTTTCTCTTCCGACCATATTTCGCAGATGAGTTGGTGCATGCTAGTTACCAAGTCATCTGCATTTTAAAGAGTTCCGCTTGTAGTCCAGCTGTTTTGTTAATTTTTAGTCTGACAGACAACGGCGGTTTTGATCTCATTATGGTCGGGTGGATTCAACTCTTGGCTTTCATAATAGATTACCGAGAACCGGTAGCTTATTGGTGGTAGCTTGGGTTACCCCTTAAAATTGACTATAGAATAAACCTGACCAAGTTTATTCGTATTGCGAAGTTTGCATATTAAAACAATAATAATTGCAGCACACAATTTCCTTCTAATTAGCGTTTTTTTTTGTGATTTCTAATCTCCAGAAAGGAGGAAAGACAGACAGCCTCCTTTGCTTTTAAAATCATAAATTGGTAGCTCTAACGGAAGTGATGGATTGGTGTCGTAAAATAACCACTACAGAAGGTAAGAAAATGTATAGTGTACTGTCAGGATCGTTAATATTTTCATAGCTGCGTGCTAGCGGGGTTGCAGCACATAAAGGGTATTTCTAAATTCGGTGGCAATTATTTCTGAAATGATTCATGAACAGGTATTAGGACAAAAATTGATCAACTAGCAACTTAGCTCTTATAAGATCAAATTTTGCTTAAATTATGCATGCTTGTATAGAGCTTGTATAAGACAAGCTTTAGCATGCCAGACATTTAAAACACTGACAATAAAGAAAATAGCTGGAATTAGGCCTTGAAAAGTGTTTTTACGTGGATTTCAAAGAAAATTGGTTCAAATTGGCATATACAAAGCCTTGAGAAGCTGCTTTCTGATGGTTAAAATAACAGTATATATGTATGTATAAGACTTCCACAGTAAGTCTATGCAACTTGTGTCAGGCTTGCTTATAAAGGCCTCAACATAATACATTACCTAATTTTAAACTTTAACTTTGAAATACCTGGAACAGTACAAAGGCAAGTGAAATAAAACAGACCGTGATGTTTAAAAACATTTGGAAGAACAAGAAACAGATCCAAGGAATTTCCTTATCCATAAGATAATGTTTCTGAAAGGATCTCCTCTAGAACTGCAGATTAAAATATACAGTATCTACAGGGTCCGTCAAATGAAGTGTTACTGATTTTTATGTTGGCATCATTGGCGACGCGGGAATAATATATTTTTTTTTTATGAAAGTTTATTATTGTATCGTAGCTCAATGGACTGTGTAACTCATCTCGAATAACAAAATATAGGAATTAAATAAAACACAATAATTTAGAGTGGAAAAAATATTATAAAAAAAAACTTAGCACATTTATTCCTTCTCACTTCAAAATCCTGCTTAAGACTAACTCTCACTCGTGCTTGTTCGCAGAACAAGCACTCTTTCGTTAAGTTCTTACGTTAAGTTTTATTTACGTTTTATTATACCTTCTTATACATATGTGACCATCGAATGCAGAGTTACCAGGACTCATGCGATTCGATACAATTATATTGCTAATAACTACTGTGATTCACCGTTGTAGTTCTGGCTTTAAAACTCAGCACCGTCTCATAAAGCTCGTTAACTGCAACCATTCCTTGCAGATCACGTTCCCCAGGTCATTTCTTTGCAACAGTGGCCTCCCTACTCACCGGATTTGAGTCCAATGGACTTCTCTGTATAGTCTATTTTGGAGCTAAGGTGTCAACAAAGGAGAGTGTGAGAGTGTTGAAACATTGAACTTAGCGCTTCGTCGGGAATGGGCATGGATCCCACATGACCACCTTTGTGCAGCGTGCAATTACTTCATCAAGAGGATTGATGCTGTCATCCGTGCAAGAGGTAGTTATTTTGAGCAGGACATTGTTTTAAAAAAAATAAATGGATTTATAGTGTGCTTATCAAATTTGGAATGACAAACTCTAAAAATGAAGGATTTATTGAACTTTGAGTTGGTAACACTTCATTTGACGGATCCTGTATTTAATAAGTTTTATCGTGAGTATATGAAACACCAAATCCATTGTAAAGGGTGTTTTTTTTTAGACGTGTGGCTTTCAATCTGGCAATACTTTTTTCGGAGTTGTTCTTTTTTAAAAGCTGTCAATTGATTTATGCCCAGTTTGGTTTGCCATTTCATAATGAATAAACTTACTCCTGAACAACGTTTGCAAATCGAGCAAATTTATACATCCAACAAAACAATCAATTTATTAAATTAAACATTTGGTGAGCGCATTATCTCGCATCGTGGTCCTGTGGCGTGGCCTCCAAGATTGTGGGATTGAACACCGCTGAACTTTTTTGTGTGGGGTTATGTGAAGTCGCTTGCCTACAAGACGATTGATGCCTTGGAAGAGAATATTCGGCTCGTTATTGCTGACATACGGCCCCGATTGCTGTAAAAAGTGGTCGAAAGTTAGGCCTCTCGACTGGAATTTATTCGAGCCAGCCGTTTTTAATTCTTGGCCACAACGTTAAATTATATGCGTTTTATTTCTTCTTGAAAATGCCTGAAAAAAACACCCTTTAGCTGATAAAGTTAACCACCTTTTTTCTGGTATCAGCAATCCATAATTTTTTTGCATTTCTGAATCTGTTTTAACAAATTTAACAAAAATATAAGTGTATATAAGAAAACCAGAACAGGCTTAAAACTTGAAACCTGAAGACTCAACCAAGGTATAAAACTCGCTTGAATATAATTACAAAGGCTTGTATCTCTTATAAAAATAAAGCTATCAAATAAGTTTCCATCTTTGAAATTAAGACAGATTGTACAGATACACGAGTCAGTTTACACCAAAGCAATTTGTTTAGTCTTCGGCAAGGAAGGTCGATAAAAGGGATACACCCTTAAAGTCGAACTGTATCATATCACTTATCACACACTGTACAATTTAATAATTAAACATGAATTTGAAATATTTAATACAAACAACTTTGATGCTTCAAAATAAATACTTGATCCATTCTGAAGGGTTCACAGTTTAAACACTATAAACGTGAGCCATGGAACTGAATTCATCCTAACCATTTGGTTATACTGTCTTTTCAAAATTTGTATCTCCATAAGCTCCCACAATGCCTTCGCTTATTATTTATTCTTTTTGTAAAAAAAAGATTTTGCAGCAAGGAAGTTTCATTCTTATATTACGGGTCAAGCACTGCACTTACGTAATGCATAACCACGCTACGAGCACTCAAACTCAATTTTGACATTTTCACCCTCTCTAAATCATCAACAAAGCTTCAACAGAAATTCAGAATTTAATTTCGGAAAAAGATAATGAAGTCCATATTATACTTCCCAAGAGAAGAGAAATGCCAACAAATTTCTAATTTCCACTAAAACTTGGTTTACTCTCACCACTCGGAGGATAATACGCTGCTGTTTAATTAAAAAAAAAAAACTGCCCAAAAAATTAATAAAACTTGCCACAAAGTAAACGTTTAATATACTCTTCTTTCGGATTCCACCAGATTGTGAAGATAGCTATTCATTTATCTGCCCTGCTCGGTTTTATTTCAGCAAATATATATAAAAAAAAAAATGCCAACAAAACTGAATCGTTGAAATATTAGTATTATCCTTTTGCTGATGGTGGAACGGGAAGCACTATTTTTGCTAAGTGCAAGGATCCTCTGGGCGTCTGTGTCATTGGGTGCATCTGTTATTAGATATTCGCACTGCACTTGCACACATTTATTGTTACGACTAATGCCCTAGACCAATGGATGGCGGAAAGTCGTATAGTTGTATTCATTCATACAGGACTTACACAGTCGCAAAGCTGTGTATACGGTGCAACTTTCTGTGGTTTATATTATAGGGTTTTCATGGATATAAAGAAGTGTGCAATGTAATATGGCATTGCACATCGTTTAAGGCCAACAAAATAACTGATATTTACCTAACCATGACAGTAAATTTTCATTTTAGTTGAATACACCATGATAAGCTAAATTATAGTGGATGAAATGGTATTGCGTATAGTAAATAAGAGAGGTAGACTGTTTCCAAACCCAATGTGAACTCACAATCACAATGTTGAAAAGTTGGCTTTTTCTTAAATTGCTTGCTACTTGCTTGCAACACTTATACAATGCAATAGAGTTAAATTTGCTATAAAAATGTACCTTAGCCAGAAGAGAGTGCCAAACGGTCACGATTCGGTTGCACGAGACTGACTGCTCCTAGTATTTTACTCCAAAAGAAATATAAATAAAATGCACGACTGGGTCGCACGAACTTGCTCTAATGTGTGACAGTGGTCTAGGGGCTTGAGATTTTGATAAAAATAAATTTTTCGAAATTCTTAAATAAATACTTAAACTAATTTGAACTGAAAAAAGTACGCCATTTTGTTTCTTGGTTAAACTTGAATTAATGAGAATAAATTCATAAAAATCTGTGGAGCGGTTTTTGAGAAAAAAAGTTTCTTGTAAAAAATTTCTGAAAACATTTTTCAAAAAAAAAATCAAAAATGCCAGTTCATATTTATTCAACAAATACATTTACATATTTATAATTTAAAAAAAAGTTTAATGAGCAGTTTTTAAAGTATTAATTTTTTTTAAATTTAAATTTCTTAAATACAGAGAACTATTTTTTAAAAATATTGGTATGCAGTATCAATTGAGCTACCTGTACCTATATATGTGTGAAATTCCGAAAGTATCGGTTGAGCCGTTTTCGAGATAGCCGAAAGCAAAAAAAATAACGGTCCTATAGAAAGTACCGTTTTTCGACTTTTTTAATTTTTTTTTCAGCCATGTGTTTTCTAGAAAAGTAAGCTTTAGCGTAACGGTTATTTGTAAGGTAACGTTATTTTTTTAGCTAAAAAAAAATTTCAATTTCCCTTCTGTACAAGCCTTAAGAACTCTATATATACCAAGTTTGAAGCAATTCGGCCTACCATATACATACATACAGACAGACACACAGACGGACAGAATTTTTTGACCATCTTTTTTCGTCTTCGCTATCATCGTAATGTTAAGTTTGATTGTTATCTCAAACATTTTTTTTTGCATGAATCCATAACTTGCCTTGCTGTATCTTTAATCTCTCCAACTTCAAAATTTAGCGTGCCTTTTTAACAAAGGTGTGTAGAGATAAATATTGTAGAGATAAAATTTAGTTTAGCGCGATCTGAGTACTAGGCTTTAAACATAAAAATTACAAATATTCGGTATCTAGCATTACTACTTTAGAAAACGCTTTTGCTTTCGTTTATTCGCACACAGCAGTGTGTGTAATTTAGGCACTATATGCTATATGATAAAACTGGTGACACTAGTGCGTAAGAATAGACACTGAACTAGAACAAATTACATTTTGAGTTTTTGGAAATTTATGATTTTGAATACCCTATTCCAACAGCTAGATAGCTCGTTTGTGATAAAATATTTGGTATCATTTTTTTTTAAATGCATGTCCTACGAGTAAGTCAGTGTGTCATAAATGCCTACTTTTTTTTTGTATTAAAAAAAAGTTAATTGCGATGAAATAAACTCGATTTTGATGCATTTTAAAATATTAACAGATTCACGGAAAAACAATTCAAAATAATTTTTTTTTTTAATTTTGAAGTTTTACTTAAACAGGGAGTAAAAAACATTTGTTTGTCCGCTATGTAGTTACTTTTAACGCAAAAGAAGGCGTTTGACACGCCCAAAATACATTTGTATTGACAAGTCAAAACCACAACTATGAACTAAGTGGCCCAAAATTTGAGGCGAACAGCTTCATTCTTTCCACGAAAATAGCCTGCTACGTAACCAAGGAATACACACACACGGAGAGAATTGAAAAATCACCAATTGCGAAATATTCAGTTGCAATTTACAAAACATGTTTTTTTTGTAAATCACGGCGCTTTGATTCGAAACTGATATAAAAATTGGCAATTTAACTTTCAATTCATCTCAAATTACAACAATTCCTAAGTTGAGATTTACAATTAAAAGTTATAATTCAAGCTTGTGCCCTTCAAAGTAAATTACAACCTTTTAGTCGCAATTTACTACTTCAAGGCAATAATTCCATTTCTACTTTTTACCAATCTGGATTTGCTACAATTTTTTCGTGATTTACATTCACTGAGTGTTAAAATCAACTCAAGTGTGTCTGACGGCTACGTCGAAGGTCCGGAGTTCGATCCCTGCCTCGAACTAATAATTATCTTTTTTTTTTTGTACTGTCTCTTTTGAGGAAATGTAAGATCCTCGAAAAATAAATCTGGTTAACATTAAAAGTGGAACTTTGTAAGCCATTCGGATTCAGCGGGAAATGATATTCCACCAGAATATAAACGCACATACAGGAATCGTTCAGAATATAAGTCATTAGGCCCTGGCATCGCTTGTCTCCAATAAATGCCTTTTTGTAGTTCTATTATGTACATAGGGAGTACAAGGTTGAATTTCAACTACACATAATATACATTTTCTTACCTTTACTCAAATGATCATCACAAAAAATTGTACATTAGACGTCCAAAATAAGACGACTAGGTATATTTTTCTCGCCAATAAAACATAATCTTAATTCAAAACACCCCTAAAATGTTACTCATATTCAGGTTGCTTCTTATTATTAATTTTGATATCCGACTTGGATGCATCACCATGGCCTAGTAGATGTGTGCTTGGTTGGTATGCAGAGGGTCTCGAGTTCGATTCCTAGAATCAGCCAAGTAAGTAAAAGTTACATCTTTCAATAAATAATAATAAATGCTTTCCAATAAATAGAAAACGTTGCTTCTCTCAAAGCGATATAATTTGTTACAAATTGAGTAAAATGGGGTTGCAATTTACGACTTTACCACTCATTTTTTCAAAAAAATATTTTTGATTCAAAACAAAAAGATGGAAATCTACGACTCGCTTTTTGCAATTTACAATCGAGTAAATATAAAATTGATACAAATTTGGATCAATTTTCGATTCGCGATGGCAATGTTTTATTTCTCAGGATCGGATTATTGACCCAAAAAAGTGGTAATTTGCTATTTTTGAGTGTCAATATCTTCATTTCGTTCAATTTTGAAAATTGCGAACAAAGAGTCGTAATTTACAAAACCCCGAGCTAGGGTGAGAAACTGCATAAGATTTTCGTGATTTGCAGCTCATTTTTCTTGATCTGATCTAAAAATTCTCTCCGTGCACACAACACAGATGTCTTATCTTTTTACTTCAAAACTGCGTCATATTTATAACTAGTTAATACATATATCTACAAATTAAGACTTTAAAAAAAAACGTCCCTTAAAAGTGGGCGTATCCTTAAAATTGAATTGAGTCGTTTTTGTAAAAATTTTAACTGAATATACATGATAGGTTTTATATAAAACACACCCATAAATGTGGGCGTATCGGAAAAGTTAACAGAAAAGACTTTTTTAAGAAATAAGGGTTTTATGAAAAGTGGACTCAAACCATGACTTAAATTTATATATATTTTTATCATACACAAGATGTTAAGTTTTGGCAAAAAGACACACAAACTTCGATTTGTGGCGTTATTGCAAGTACCTACAGTTAATTTGAAAAAAGAAAGAAATATTTAAATTCTTTTTTATTAACAATGGCCGCCAGCCACGCCCAAAATACAAAACTTTTCTTTTTTGCACACGATGTTTACTAACAAATAATAGCCAAAGCTAAAGTTTTTCACAACTAGCCGTGCGCCTTGCAAAGATCAAGATAGAAGCACAATAGTTGATACGCAAGAGATGTTAGTCATCTGGAGAGACTACTTTAACTACGAGTAGTTGTTAAATGACAGACAAGATCATTTTGTACCAGTTAATCTTGATGACAACCCTGAGCTACATCGGTCCGACCAAAATGATATTAGAGTAGCCATTACCAGACTAAAGATGAACAAAGCAGCTGGATGCAATGGCCTACAAGAGGAACTTTTTAAATATGCTCGAAACAGCCTGGTCAGGAGCATACAATAACTGATCTGCAAAATATGGTCGGAGGAAAGTATGCCCGATGAGTGGAATCTCAGTACCATCTGTCCGATTCACAAAAAAGGAGACCGCCTACTCTGCGCCAACTAAAGAGGCATTAGTCCTTTAAACAACGCTTATAAGATCCTGTCCAGCATTTTATGTGAACGTCTCAAGCAGTTTGTTGATGATCTAAGGCCCTTACCAATGCGTCTTCAGACCTGAAAAAACGACGACCGACCAAATCTTCACATTACGCCAGATCTTGGAGAAAACCCAAGAATATAACATCGACACCCACCACCTGTTCGTCGATTTTAAAGCAGCCTACGACAGTGTTGATAGAGTTGAATTATATCATGCCATGTCCAACTTTAGAATCTCTGCTAAACTGATACGCCTTATCAGGATTACGTTGGAAAATGCTCGGTCATAGTTGATAGGGACTCTATTGAAAGCTTCGATACCAACAGAGGTCTTAAACAAGTTGACGCACTGTCATATGCAGCTGTTTGAACATTGTGCTTTAAAATGTAATACGGAGCATCCATGCCAGTACATCGGGCACCATTTTTATTGAATCGACACAATTACTTGGGTTGGCGGACGGACATTGACGTGATAGGAAGAACAAAACGAGCAGTAACCGGTGCCTTCACTATACTATGGAGTCAGCAGCAAGCAGAATGGGCCGGAAAAAAAAGAGGACTAGACGAGGTAAATGATTGGTCAGAACAATACCATTGATAGGTATAACTTCGAGGTAGTCAGTGGCAAAGGCAACAATATCAGCGCTGAAATCAAACGCAGACTAACTCCCACTAATCACTGTCTCTTTGGGCTGAAAAGGCAATTTAAGAATAGTCCTATCGAGAAAAACCAAGGAGACACTGTTTAGAAAATCGTGCAGAAGCATATATTCTCTCCCAACCAAAACTTTTTGAGAAAATTATCTGCAAACATATTCAATTTTACTGCCAAGGTTTGATTGTTCCGGAGCAGCATGGCTTTTGTTTACGTAAGTTTACTGTTGTTTACTAATCTTTTGGAATTTGCAAACCTTGTCAACAACAACATGCAAAACAATCTTCAAACTGATGTCTTCTATGCTGACCTGAGTAAAGCTTTTGATAGGGTAAGTCACCCAGTACTTCTTACAAAGCTTACGAGATATGGATTTCCTGAATGGATTTTAACTTGGATTAAATCATATCTGAACAATCGTACTCAGTTTGTCACTTTTAATCATTGTATTTCTAATTTAATCCGTGTTTTATCTGGAGTTCCACAAGGAAGCCATATAGGACCACTTTTCTTTAATCTTTTTATAAATGACCTCTCTATGGACATAACATATTGCAAAATTCTCAAGTTTGCGGATGATTTCAAACTTTTTTACGGCTTTACGAATCCGAATGGCCACTTGTTTCTACAACACGATATTAACTGTGTTTTTCAATGGTGCACTGTAAACGGAATGGAACTCAACAAAAAAAAGTGCAAAGTAATGACATATTCTCGGAACAATGAACCATTTAGCTCATGTTATTTTATTGATGAAACTGTTGTCGAGAGAGTTGAAGTCTTCAATGAGTTAGGAGTCTTGTTCGACAAAAAACTGTCATTCAATCCCCATATTGATATTATTACTAGCAAGGCAAGAAGCCGCCTTGGTTTTATAATGAGGTTCTCGAATGAATTTAATGATCCCTACATTACAAACATTCTTTATTGTGCGCTTGTTCGTCCCATCTTGGAATATTGCAGCTGTATATGGTGCCCTAAGCTATGATGTAGCAATAAATAAAATTGAAAGCGTTCAAAAACAATTCCTGTTATTTGCTCTCCGTCATCTTCCATGGGAACCAAACCAACATCTTCCCCCATACATTAACCGATTGAAACTTAAGACTATCAACGCTAAGGAAGAGAAGAGAGATAAATAACGTACTTTTCCTTTTCCAACTTCTCTCGGGATCCATCAATTCTAAACACATTCTCAGTAAACTCAACATAAACACTCGCCTAAGGCTTACTCGTAACCCGGATTTTTTCTGAACGGCTTTTGCAAAGGTAAATTATGGATTAAATGAACCTCTAAACGTAATGTACATTGACTTTAACCATTATTACCACGTAATTGATTTTAACTTATCAAAAAATGTTATTAAAACAAAACTGTTAAATTGTTAAAAATTATTTACTTATGTATAATTGTATTTGAACTGTTAATATAAAGTTTAAAACAACTTAGACAATTTGTCTGCAGTTGAAATAAATAAATAAATAAATAAATAAATAAATCAGATATGGAGTAGTAGTAGTGAAGAAAAGTTCTGCGTTCGATTTATGGCCTAGAGCACCACGCTTTAGTTAAGCCAAGATAAACTTTAATTTTCAGACTTTTTGCTTTTAACATCGCAAAAACTGTTTTAGATTTTTTTTTTTTAAATTGAATCTCACTCAAAAATCTAAACAATTTAGTTTGTTTAAGACAAAATAACGCTTAACTGAAATAAAAACAATGAAACACTTAACAGCCACATGAACCAAATATTAATCCTGACTCGGATTGTATGGCCCTCGTCGTGGCATCGGGAGTGGGCATATGATTTATTCATATCGTTTCTTCAATCCTTGGCATGTTTGGTTATTTATTCAAAAAAAAAAGGCAGTATTAAATATGAACTCATCAAGAACAAACTGAAAATACACTTAATGCATTCTTGTAGCATCTTAATCTTATTTTTCATGAATATTTTTTTCTTTTCATAAATTTTAAATGTTTTCAAACCGCAGAATATTTGCTTCGCCGAAAAAGAACCACTAAACTTTTTCGTGGCAGTCGGTTCGGTTCGGTTCGGTTTTGTTTTTTTGTTGTTGTTTTGTTTTTGAAGCGCTGCGCTGCCTTCCACCGCACTTTCATTTTGCAAAAGTATATAATATTCAACCCTTTTTTTTTTTTTTTTTTTTGGTTCGTCCTTAAGTGCGGTAAAGGAAGAATTAATAAAGTTTATTGGTTTGGTTGCCTTTTTTATGGAAAACTTAAGCGAATCATTTATAAGAACAAGATAAGGTTAAAATACAGAACATAATTGACGTTCCAAGTATTTTATTTGATTATAACGAAGTCGATTAATTTTGTTGTTGTTGTTTTATTTGTGGATTCTTGTAGTATGAAAATTTGCTTTGAATTTTGTTTGTTGTGTGTCTGAGAGCGCGGGTGGCTGATCGAATTAAAGTTGTTCTTTGAATTTTTTTTTTTTTTGGTTTTGATTGGGGGCTTGATTTTGCCTTCCTTGCCTGAAGGAAGGGTTAAGAAGATAAAAGTTGAGGTTATACTTAAAATTTAATGGGCGTTCACATACCAAAAAAAAGAAGAAATATTGGAAAAAGTTTGTGTAGAATTATTTTAATAAAAGCAGAAGAAATTTACTGTAGAGAAAAAAAGCGTGACAGTTTAAAAAGTAAAACTCGATACATACTTTTAGGTTAGAGAATTCCAGACAATTTTCGATATCGAAAGTATTATTATTATTATTTTTTTTTTAAGAAGGACTCGAAACCAACCACAGTTTGAACTTCATGTAAAAAGAATAGAACTTTCAGTTGGCAGCACTGTTTTCATCGACAGCCATTTTGTCATCTGCTATGTGATTTATCTTGAGTTTGGTTTGCCATTTAATCATGAATCAACTGAGGCCTGAATTGAACAACGCTTGCAAATTGTGCAGATTTATTTAAAAAAAAAACATGGTTATGTTCGTGAAACGATTGACGAACTACATCCATTTTATGGACCACGCTAAGGGCTGCCAATGCTAAGCCCAGGAAGTGTAGCATATCGGCAAAAAAAAGAATTAGATTGGAAAAAAGTGTAGTAGATAATGAAATTTTTTTTTTAATTTCAACAAATTTGCAGAAGCAAATGTCAGTTTTTGGGTCTTAATACATTTTTAATTTAGGATGTTTTAAACCCAAATCCTAAAACTAAAATTTTTTTTAGCAATATGACATTTCCTAATTGGGGCTTTATGACATTTCAGAAATGATTTGGGTGTTGTGGCATTTCTTTGGTTTTTGGGTGCTATGACATTTTGAGATTTGGGCGTTATGATTTTCGGCGAAAAGACTTCATGGATTATTTTGTAAACACATTATATCTATATGTTGAAATCGATAAATGAGCTGGAACTCCTAAAAAAGCCAGCATCCCAAGGTCATTTACCAAAAAGTCGTGAAAAAGCACTTTAAAAATTAGAAAAAAAATTCGTGACTTCCGTAAGAATAGTGTTAGAATTAAAAAAAATTCAGGATTTTATTGGAAACTTATTCAGACAAGCCGTTTAAATCAAAAAATAAAATTTACCATCACAATTTGGGTTACTTAGCTTTTTGGGCATATCTACATATAATTTTTTTTATGGAAATTTAATTTTTTGTTTTTATTTTTTTTTCTGCCTGAATTTCACAAGACTATTTTTTTTTGGTATGAGAAACTCCTAGACAGGGTTTCTTACACCCGAACAACATTTTATATATGATTTTTCGAGAAATGATTTGCTGGCATGAAGTTAGCATCTCACTTATTTAAATCAAATTTTTCAGTGAAATCATGCAGAACTAATTTGAAAAACTATCAGGAACTATAGAACTCATGTGCATGCGACAAGAACTCCAAAAAAAGTTTAGATACTAACTTCACGGACATATAGACTAGCTAGTGTAAGCATATATTCAATCATATAACCGGCTAACACATTGAACATTATTTTATTTATAAATGTTTTCCTGGAAGCATAAGCGTGACGTAAGCAAAGTCTTCATCGTCTACCATTTTTATATTCTAAGCCTGAAAAATAAGCATTATAAACTCCGCTCTATATTTGTTTTATTTTTATCGAAATGACGAAATATTTTTGTAGTATATTTTTTAGTTTGTATTTCTTTTTGTATCCAAAAGCTCTAATAATTCCAACTTTTTGCCAGTTAAGTCAAACGGAAGTTTCAGTTGATCACAAAATTCAACATAAAAAGAGTAGGCTTACCTTAGTAAAATTTGATAAAAAGGGTGTAAGGCCATTTTTTAAATTTTAATTTATCACCACCACACGTTCACGCAAAATATGTAGCTATTTGTGTTTTTTTCGATGGAAATACCTTATAAAAATTGTTTAAAATATCCAAACTAGTTGTCCTATAGAGGAAAAAAAGTAGATTTTTCCGATGAGTGCATTCAGATTAAGCAAATGATTTTTTTGATTTGCATTTTTTATTTATGGGATTTTGATCCTTCTATAAAAATGAGTCAAACGAAGTAAAAAAAAGTTGCTACGTAGCAGACGCATACACAAACATAAATGGAGTATATAATCTATTACATATGAAGTAGATTAGCAGTTTTGGCTGATACAATCGTCCATCAGAGCATTTGATTTGATTAAGGATAAAAATAATACTTATCATCAAAGCGCATCAACATCTAGGAAGAACCGAATGAATTCATCAGTCATCGTGCACATCAATTGGGTCTGTGTCCGTCCACAATATGGAAAGTTTTGATGAAAGATCATGGTTTGCTGGCTTACAAAATTAAATTCGTGCAAAAATTGAAGTTGCACCACCACCAGACAGGGTGCGGCCGGCGTACGTTCGGTGAATTGGTTCGAAACGAGGTTGCTATTGGTCCCGGTTTTCAAAAAAAAAACAAAAAAAAAAAAAAAATGTTCTGTTCAGCGATGAAGTTCATTTTTGGTGGAATGGCTATTTCAATAATAAAAACTTCCACATTCCGAGCACAGTGCCATTATTGGGACCCCGTTTCATCTAACAAATCTGACAGTTTGGTATGTTTTATGGGCTGGTGGAATAATTGGTCCTTACTTCAATTGGACCTCAAGATTGGACTGCATTTGAGCCAACCGCGGTGGCCATGTGCCAGAAATAAAGGGTGATTCATTGTGATGTTTGATTTATTATGTAAAATAAAATTTAAAACTTTTGTTATCGGTTAAAAGAACAGTTTATGACATTTCATTTTTCAAAATAATATCATGTAAATGTTAGCCACGACTACGTCGGAGGTGGTTCTTCGGAAGGTAAAATTTTGAGCGACTCGTTGAGTAATGTGTTGGCTTCTAAAGCGTCAATCGTAACTGGCTTGTTTCTGAAAATCTGAGACTTTACACATCAACAGAGAAAAAAGTAGAAAAGTCTGATATCGCACAATCTAGGCGGCCTATTTACTGTAGCTATCAAAATGTGAAATTAAAAGCTCGTGAGGCGTCTTGTTGATACCAAAACTCAACGAGACCATAGGCTTGAATTTATGAAAGCACATAGCCTTTTAACATGGCGCAATAACGGTAACCATTGACGGTAACATTCTGATTTGCCTCATTTTTTGAAGAAAAATGGATCAATGATTCCACCAGCCCATAAACCATCCCATACCGTTGTTTTTCATGGATGTAATGGAGTAACCATCAGCCCAAATATGGCAACTTGGTTTATTAACGTATTTATTGTGCTAAAAATGGGCTTCATCACTAAACAAACTTTCACGGTAAACCAACGGATTTTCATTGAGTTTTTACAAACCCTATTCCCTGGAAATAGAAACGCTGTTGTGGTGTGAGTCTTTCCATGATGACCTACCAAACAATATTGAACAAAAATGACAAAGCAGTTTGATAAGAGTCACGCGTGATCTGTCAAAAAAAAGCCTATTGCAAATCAAACCTCACAATGAATCACATTTTATAAGCCAACGTCACTTAGACTAATTGTGTCCTGGCAAATAATATCAGTTTACTAAAAATTCAACACACCTTTTTAAGTTTACTTAAAAAATAAATGTTAAAATCTAGAATTTGAATTTGCAGGCTCATCATTTCGAGATGGCTATGACTCCCAATTTTTTTTTTTTTTTTTTATGAAAAGCAGGAAACATTTCTTTGATCCTTGATCTTTTTTCTAATCTTATTATTTGCAAGTGGTCTCTGAGTTACTTTCTACAAATTGTACTTATAGTTAATAAGTGGATGAATGTGAAGCTTCTTAGAAGAAAGTAAATTTTCTTTAAAATAAAAGCGGCAAATCCAAAAACTCACGTTTAAACGACGTTCTTTTACGCATTTCTCAATTGCTGCTGCAGACAAATAAAACAGACCTCAAAAATGTATTTCGACTACAAAACGATATTCAATTTCGATTTTCATTTATAAACTTCCAAGTTTATATTTTAAGACTCTGCTTTCAGTGAGTTTTAAAACTGTGAACATAAACACTGAACCATAAAGCCCAAAATGCTGTCTATAAACCCGCAATTCATAAAAAAAGTCTAATTCCACACGCTTTACGCTGGCTGCTGTGTTTTTATTTAAAGTGCCAACAAAAAAGTAATTTGCAAGACGATATACTGACAACAAAATGTTCCCATTTAACTGTATATAGTACAAGAAATAAGATGATACTCATACCTACTCAACAGAGGGAGCACAAAACAACAACAAAAAAAACTTGAAAAAATATTCCACATACGCCACAGTGTACACAAGCAAGTCTAAGTGCATAAAAATTTATCAGCAACGATTTGTTTCCGTTTTTATTTCGGTTTTGTTTTATTTTTACGTGAAAACTTCTTTTAACAATATTCTTTCGCAGTATGCATACAGATTGGTCCGAATCCGAAGGTACCTAAAACATGTCCATTGCTTTTGGGAAAAGCCCCGATATAAGGCAAACAAATGACAAAAAAAAAAAAAAAAAATGGAGGCAAAGAATATGAAATGCTCTCGTTTTCGAAAGAAAAAAAAAACATACGTGACTTGTTTGGGTACAAATGGGAATTTTTTTTTCTTCCAAATTCACACCACACGCAAGGAGCAGAGTTACACTTTGTCAGTTTTACTAGTGTGTTGGGGTTGCCAGACTAGTTGTTGCAAAAGAAATAAGCCCCGCTTACGATTCTTCTTGCACGAGGTAAAAACTCGGAAGTCACATTTATGACAGTTTGGGTCTAAGAACTAGATTATTAAGGTGAAAGAGTGTTATTTCAAACAGACAGAGTACAGAGGACAGATGACGGATGACGGATGACAGATGACAGATGACAGATGACAGATGACAGATGACAGATGACAAATGACAGATGAAAAATGACAGATGAAAAATGACAGATGACAGATGACAGATGACAGATGACAGATGACAGATGACAGATGACAGATGACAGATGACAGATGACAGATGACAGATGACAGATGACAGATGACAGATGACAGATGACAGATGACAGATGACAGATGACAGATGACAGATGACAGATGACAGATGACAGATGACAGATGACAGATGACAGATGACAGATGACAGATGACAGATGACAGATGACAGATGACAGATGACAGATGACAGATGACAGATGACAGATGACAATTTAATTTCAAGGTTCTATCGTTGTGAATCATGTTTAACTACAACTAGGTTCCAACATTTATAGAGTCGAATTTCCGCTTTCAGAAACTGTAAATTATCTTGCGAAAGGCATTGAAACTGATTGAAAACAACAATTTTTTAGTTTTTAGTATTTTCTGCAGCCATTACTTGTTAAATGGGCCAAAAAATTAATGTTCCCTTGAAATTTTAAAGACTTTTCTGATCTTTTACTGTCAAGACTTGAAGTAAGCCAAGTTACTAGTGACTCACTAAAATTCAATATACCCGTTTCCAACATATTTCAAAAACCAAATTAATAATTTATGAGAAAACTTTCTATGAGAGGTATTGTTATAAGGAAAGTTCCGAACAATATTTTTATTCCAAAAGATAGATTTTCCTAAAAAAAATTAATTTTATCAAAATTCTTAGAGCCTTTTTCGAGAAAATCAATTTTCTTCTTGAGATAGTATGGCAAATACCGTTATTTTTCGGCCTAAAGTAAAAATTAAAAATAAATTCCGAGGGACGACGCCGACGCCCAAATAAATACTTAATACCAAATTCGAAGCAAACCAACCCATGCGTTCAGGCTCTAGAGGCGCAAGCAGACAGACAGACGGACGGACGGAGTTCCCAGACTTTTTGACTTATCTTAATTTTTTTTCCACGAATTCATAGTACCTATAATTTCACGTAAAAAGTAAAGTTGGTCACACTGTCATTATGTTCACCTTGAAGAGGAGTGTGTTTGTGAAAGGAATTCCAAATGCCATTTGAAATTGAATACACCATTAGAAGAGTCCGAATGGGGAACAGAATACTGAATTACTTCGAGATGGAGTTTTGTTGATTCCGAGTGTTACATGGCTGTATGTCCTCGTAGATCTAAGGATCATCATTGCCATCATCACCATCATCATCATCAACAAAAACAACTATACTATATTTTATATATATAAAACTCCAACACCAGTACCAGCATCAGAAGGAAGAAACAACATTACCATCCTTTTCTACGAGCAAAGCGTTCGTATGGTATGGGTGATTCCAAATTGGAAAATTTTCGTGCAATGTAAGAAGGATAATGTATTGTTTCTTTTCTATGTTTATTTGTGTGTGCTCTCTGGATTTCTTTTTATTCATACAGATCTAAGTTTGTAATCTTTGGGCTTGGGCTACATTGCCTAGTGTTTTTTTTTCTTCGACATAACCAAGGCACTATATGGCACCATCATCATCATCATTACTAACATCCTGCCAACGGCCTGTTAATTTTGTTGCAGTTCATAAGACCGATTTTGTTGTTGTTTTTGTTGGCCTACCCAGAGGTGGGATTTTATGTTGAAACTTTTATTTGGAACTCCTGCGGACGGATATGACTTTGATGTAGCTAGTCAAAGTATTGTGTATTTGTATGTGTTTGCTTTGAAAATAGCTGCCGGTGATTTCACTTCCGAGACTTACTTTTCTTTGATTATGTAAGGTGATTCGGAATACTCATGCAGAATAAACGGAACGAAGCTTAAAATAGTTTTATTTTGCAGCATTTACAATTACCTTTGAAAATATTTTTTTTTAAACTAAACTTTTGAAGAATATAGGTTTAAGAATAACGATATAAATGGTATAACAGATTTTAAAATCACATCGAAAAGGATTTTTGCTTCTTCCTGCACATCATAGCTGGTACAAGATTCAATAGCATTTCATATATGTGTACAATGTACATATAAAGTGGAGTAAAAGAAGTTTTTCTGTGCTACAAGTGCCAGGATAAGAATCTGGGCATTAAGCACAATGCTTGAGGGACGATTCTTATATATGTATGTAGCTATCACTAGGGAGCACATGTTTTTGAGGAAGTTGTAATTAAGTTTGGCTTTTATTTCAATGATTCAGGAACATTGGAAATATTCCACGCAACAAAAATGACCGATTCACGATGACTTACCAAGTGCAGGAGTATCATCTATTTTATCGACCAATTCTATTGTTATCTGGTACACAACACTATAGACAAATCTGCGAATACATTTATTTCGTCCGAGTGCGAGAATAAATATGCGAGTTCTGTATGAACAGCTGAGATAAGTAAAATGCAATCTCGGAATGTGGTATCTACTCTGTTCAAGACAGGTTAGGAAGTGGCCAAAAACTGAAAAGTTCTGATAAAAATTGAAGAAAGAAGTTTGACAAACCAGGAAGCTAATGTTAAAAGAATGTTCTTACACTCCCAAAAGTTTTTATGTATGGTATACAAAACCGTTCCCAATCGGGACATAATCAATATCATGCGGGAACTTAGCTAAATGTCTAATTTTTAATTTAGTTATCATAAGACACATGACTTCAGCAAATAAAAACATAAGCGAGAGCTACAGTACTTTTTCAACGTACTGTTGTATACCCTATTCCCCATATTTTTGTGTGTGTATGCGTCTGCCTCCCGCAAACAGCCGATGTTTCAGAAACAAAATTCTTCTTAAGCAGACAGAAAAAAATTCAATAACATTAATTTTGTGCGGTGTGATGTTCAATTAATGCTGGCGCAATAAAAAAGGCGTGCGCCACGCCCAAAGTTAAAACGTTTTATTGTCAAGGCAATTGTTATGAGCTCAGTGACATTCAATTTTATTCTTGCAGATCAATTTGAACAAAACTTAAATTTTTTAAAATTAGATTTGGAATGAAAATAGCGATTAGGGTGTTTTTAACAATTCTTGGACCACACTCTGCTACGTAACCAAGGAATATAAATCCAAGTGTTCATCTGTTTACTTCGAAACTGCGACCGATAGTTGTTAAGAAACGTTAAAAAATTAATGCATTATACGACTTTTGACGGAAACGCCCCTTAAAAGTGGGCGTGTCTTAAAAATTTGAAGCACTAACTGAGCTTTGATCATTAGTCAGTATTTAGGCATATGTGTAAAACTACAGCTGAATCGAGTAGTTTTTAAACAATCTTACCTGAACAAAGGTATTTTAACAAAAACACGCCTTCAAAAGTGGGCGTATTGAAAAAATTTACACAAGAAAATGTAGAGATATATTTTTCAATTAACGATCGGAAAGAAAAGTTTTAAATTGAATATTGGAGGTACCTTAAATTTTTGAGACTACGCTTTTCGTTCTTTCATGAAAAGTGGGCGTGAGCCACGCCCAAAATTCAAAAATTTCTTTTCATACACAAACTGTTTAGTTTCACTTAAGAGACGCAAAACTTTGACTTGCGGATTCATTATAAATACCGTTTATTTACAAAAACAATTTTTTTACTGTTTCTTATGAAAAGTGGGAGTCAGCCACGCTCAAAATCAATTTTCATACACAAGATGTTTTTGTGCCAGTAATACCCACAAAATTTAATGTTTTTCGCTTTAATATAACAATTGTAATTTTATAAAAACAATATTGATGGTTTTGTATGAAAAATGGGCGTCAGCCACGCCCAAACTGAAATATTTTTCTTTGGTTGGAAAAAAGTTTACCTGAAGCTTATGTTTGCGAAATTTTAGCGTTATGCTTTTATCGTAACTGTACAAAAAACATAATTTAATTTTACCAAATTGAGGTTGTTCATCAAAAATAGTGATTGTGGGCGTGTTTGTGGGCGGATTTTACCGGTTCAAAAACTTAGCCTTACTCTTGAACCAGAGGTTATATATACCAAATTTCAGCTTTCTAGCTCAAAAATTGCCACCTCTAGAGAGTATACATACGGACGGACGGACGGACATGACTTAATCGACTAGGCTTTTGATTCTGAGTCAGAATATATATACTTTTCTATACCTAACGGTATTATTTCTCTATGTTACAAACTCCACACCAAATACAATATACCCATTCTATGGAATAGGGTATAAACAAGACAAAATTTAAATTTTTAAAAATTTGATTTTGAAGGGAAAATAGCGATTATGCAATGCTTGAACCACACTCTGGTAACCAAGGAATACAAACCGTAACCCCTTAAAAGTGGGCGTGTCCCAAAAATTTCTAAACAAAATTGAAGGCACTAGCTGAGCTTTGATCGTTAGTCAATTTTTAGGCATACATATGTGTAAAACTATACAGCTGAATCGATTAGTTTTTTAACGATCTTACCTTATTATAGGAATTTATTAAAAATCACGCCCTTTAAAGTGGGCGTATCAAAAAAAATTACTAATATCTATACATATAATAAAATTGTAACAGGTCGATGTCTGTACATTAAAGATATAGTTGCAAAACAAATATTGGAAGTCTCTATTAGACCCACAGAAGCCAAAACAACCGTTTTTAGAATTTTTGTCTGTCTGTCTGTCTGTCTGTCTGTCTGTCTGTCTGTCTGTCTGTCTGTCTGTCTGTATGTTTGTACGCGCATCACGCAAAAACTACTGCATGGAATTGAATGCGGTTTTCGCCAACTTAAAATATAGGCTTCATTTTATTGCAGGAAAATATATAATTCTGGTTGTTTTTTTAATATTGCTGAAATCGAACGTTATTCAATGAACTTAAAGCAAAATTAAAAGATTTTAAGGAATGTAGCGTCTCACTTACATAATGGCGCTGGAAATCATAAAAATAGCGCCACACTTACCTACATACCTTACCTATACATGAATAGAAATAAGTTAGTCGTTCTGAATAGAAGTTACATCAAAAACATCGTAGATGGCGCTATTTACCACCATATAGAAAATGTCTCATTCAGCGAAAGCAGAAATCGAAAAATAATGTAACCATAAAGAACGGTGAACGAGCAATACTTACGCCCAAAACTGATGAAGCGGAGCTGCCATAAATAGCAGTATCGGCGCGTAGCATCGTTTTGAAAGAGGGCATTCCAATTAGGGATATTGCTTCAAAACTTAAATCTCCAACTTTGAAATTTAAACCGTTATGATACTTCGCAATAATATTATACAGAAGCCAAAAATCTTACGACTGTAGGGCTGGTAAATTATGTAGCTTTCATACCACGCATACCCCCATTTTGAACCGGTTGTGCAAAAACAAAAATATACTGAGATACCTACTTTATTCTAAAATCCACGCGTACGAAGTAGCGGGCAAAGGCTAGTACAAAATATAGAGATATATTTTTCAAATAACGAACGGAAAAAAGGTTAAATTTAAATATTGGTATTTTTAAAATTTCGTTTTCCGTTCTTTCATGAAAAGTGGACTTCATTATAAATACCGTTTATTTGCAAAAATTTTTTTTTTATAGTTTCTAATGAAAAGTCACGCCCAAAACAAATTTCTTTGATTCCATACACAAGATGAAGATTCAGCTAAAGCTCGCTTGTGAAAAATTTAAGCGTTGTTCTTAATCGTAATTGTATAAAAAAACATAATTTAATTTTTCCAAATTGAGGTTGTTTAACAAAAATTGCGATTGTGGGCGTGTTTGTAGGGGGATTTCCTGGTTCAAGAACTTAGCCTTAAAACATCAAATTTTAGCTTTCCAGCTCATAAATTGCGACCTCTAGAGCGTATACATGCGGACGGACGGGCGGACGGACATGGCTAAATCGTCTAGGCTTTTGATTCTGAGTTGGAATATATATTCTTTTCTGTACCTAACGGTTTTCTTTCTCTATGTTACAAACTCCACACGAAATATAATATACCCATTCTGTAGAATAGGGTATATAAAAAGGTGATATCTTTACATCTGGGACCTCAGAAGAACTGTATTTGCAATTATTTTATATTTAAAGTTGTATCACGATCCAAGGAAACAAGGAATGGACGATTTGTAAAGACACTGGATCCTAAATGGTTCCAAGAAATCAGAATTCAAAAAGACCCGAGGTAAATGTTCTTCACTGCGTAGCACTAAAAAACGAATAAAGCAGAACTGAAGAGAGCAAATAAAATTATGACAAAATGGCTGCAGGAAGAGAAAACTGCGGCTTTAAGAAATTCTAAGAAATAAAAAGGCTACTGGGCAGGACTACGCTACGCATTCGAAACTTTGTTCAGGTTTTATTGTGAAACTAAATCTTTCCATTGAATTCAAGGACAATTCCTTAAATGGGAATAATTTCACTGTTATTAAATTGTTTTGTCCATTAGAAAGTAGGTATCATTGATCTATAATGACAGGCGATTATAGGTGACCGTTTCAACAAAGTCGTTTTCGGAAAAATAATTTTTTTTGCCATCTTCTGTCATCCCATTTCCTGCATTTCTTAATTGCGATTTATAAAGGTAGGTACTATTAGGTAAGTTATGCATGCATAAACAAAAATGCAATCAAACATGACAATGCAATGATAGAGAAGCCTAAAAGTGTCTTTCTGTCTGCCCGTCTGTCTGTATCGGCATACAGTCTAAAAGGTTGAACCGATTCGGTTCAAACTTGATACACAGTATTATCATGACGTTCGACAGAAGGGTTTTAGAATAAGCATTCAAGCTCTTAAGCTAACGATACCTGCCTGTTCTCAAAAACGGCTTCTACTATTTTGATAAAACTTTCTGAATAGTGTTTTCTGTGCAAAACTTATGTTTTGGTTAAAAAAGATTTTTCAGGAAAAGTCTTACGGTACCTCATATAGGACGGTTTTTTTTTCAAATGAGATTTTGTCGTAAACCACTTGATAGATTTCGATACAAAATTTTTTGTGAAAGCTCTTTTATAGACCTTGTTTTATCGCTACTTCCATAAATAGTGCTCCAGCGAAATAGCCAGATGCATTCCTTCCCTTAAACAATTTTACCGTAACACTCGCATCGCTAAGAATGTCCATCAATTTACTTTCGAGCCTAACTTCGGACGTACTGTCAAGTATAGAGACTCTTTTTTTAGCCGCACTACAAGAATATGTAATGCTTTACCCGGCTCAATTTTTTCCTCCCATTGTAATACTGACATTCAAAACCAACGTGCATCGGTATCTCCTTTTATCTCCTATCCTTCTTTCCTAACCGCTCGCACTGTGCTAATTCATGTTAAGGGTATTAATAACCCCTTGAGTGCGCGTAAATTATAAAAAAAAAATAATATTAATATTTAAATTTTTCAAAGAAACATTTTTTTTTGAATTTTTTTAAAATAAGTTAATTTTTTTTTTTTTAAATTTTAGTTTTCATCAAAAAACGACTTTTTCAAAAAAATTAAATTTTTGTTTTTTGGTATAGGAACTACAAATTGCTAGATGTTTGGGACAACCAAAAAAAAATGTTTTTTGGAAAAACTGGTCCGTTGATTTTGAAATTTTTTTGATTTTTTTTCAAAATGTCCAGCCCCAACGCCACTATCAAATATTAGGGCAAGATCGTGCGACCCAGTCGTGCACTTTATTTTTGTTAACTTAGTAATTCATCCAAAAATGCAAATCGTCGCTAAAAATGATTTCTCGGCCAAAATTGTGATACGTGTAACTTGCCATGATAATTTGGAATCAGTAACTGAATAAAAACAACAGATTTGATATAAATGTCACCAAAACAAAATGGCTGCCAAAATTTAACCCGAACCTATTTAAAAACTGTATAATTTTATTATTTTTTTTTATGTATATGAAATAAAAAGGTGGCTGTCTTTCCGAAACAAAAAAAAAATTGGTTTGTGTCGGACGGCTATGACAACAACTGGTTTTTTTTTTATGACGCAACAAATCCTACAAGAGGAAATTTGAGAAGACAAGTGTATTTCTACTAGCCGGTCGGATCTGGCACTTAATTAAAGGTTCCTTCTATTTCAGCAGACTATTATCGCACACACAGGAATGGTCGGAACTTGCTGTGCCACAAAAAGGAAGTTAGTAAATTTAATAGTTGATATCAATCAAATCAGATAAACTGTGACACACTGAGATACACAACGAATTGTTGCAGTAATTTCAATGTACAACTCAAGCTGTAATTAGAGTAAATAGCCCAGCATAGTTTTTAAACGTTCTTTAGAACAGTAGGTACACTTCGAAGACCTTAATTTGTTTCCATGACTCTTTCCCTCCTAAAATATTTTTTAAGTACCTATTCTTTATGAAAAATCTGCCACATCAGTTGCTTGTTCAGTTGAAAAAAAAAACCTAGTAAAGGTATACATAGGGGAGTTTAACTCTAACAAAAGACTATGGGGACTTTGCGTATAAAACTAATTAAGTGGCGTCCTTAATAAAACACCTAAAACTCATTAAAATAATTTCCAACCATCTCGAAGGCCTCCAAGTTTCTTAATCTTATTAAAATTATAAAATCCAACTTTTCCTATATCTAAGCATTATTATTTTCGCTAACTTCATTTCCAACAAATCCCGCTGATTAGAAACACAAAAAACGTTTTCTACTTCTCCCTAATGACGACGCAAAATTTCGGGTTCGAGTTTGGGTTTTTGTTCTGGTTCTGGTTTTGGTTTCGTTTCTTCTTCTTTCTGTTCAGCAGGGGCCAAGCCAAACTAATTTAATCCCCAAACTAATGAACCCAATTATTTCCCACGAAATCGCCAACTTCATCTTAATTGATTCCACCAAAAATATGCTGGCCTTCGTCTTTTTTGGTATAACGAAGAAGGCCATACCCAGCTGCTCCCGAACTCCTATCCCAACATCTACATCTACACAAAATAGCCATGAAAATATTGCAAATTAAATGCATTTAAATGTCAACAACAAGTTAAGTTTCCATTCAGAGAAAGAGAGGACACGGACACATCATCCAGTCCATGAATAGAGTCGAGTAGAGTCGAGTATAATAATTGAATTAATTCAACGCCTCGCCTTTCCATTTCCACACAAAACTGCTCAGCAATTCTCTAGCTCTCCAAGGGATGAGCCAACAGTCAGGACCAATATGGGATGAAGACGAGCTGCTATGAGCGGTGAGGCATCATCATCTGCCAAGGCAAAAGCGAAAGACAGAAAGGCCAACGAAATAATTGCAAAATTTTGAAAAGATAACAGCAACTTGATAATATGCAAATATGACGCCAAATTAATGTCCTTTAATCGCCGCGCAAGGATAAGTACACAATTTAATCGCAATTGTGCATCATCCACATCTACATTAAAGGCAGTGGCTCTCTGGCTGGTCTTTGTGAAGAGTGTTAGTTTGTCTGTGTTGATGCCATGACTGGAAAAACCATTGCAACAACAATAATAATTGCAGTCAAGATTCTATTTTCTGGAAACGAAAACTTAGACTACACTCAATCCCAGGACAAAACAAGAGCCCAGCTCAGGGCCCAGTACAGCCCACCAGACATCGTGTGTCGGTAGCGGCGGTACAGAGACGAGACAAGACAACAACAAACAGTACCTATCTATATATCTACTTTATCCATTCATGTTTCCATGATGGCGACTTACGCCGTAAAACCAAAAGCGCATTCACTAACACACTACCGTTTTGGGAAATGTTATTGGGCGTTGTGTTAGCTATATTCACAGACAAACGTAACGACAACGGAGGCGTCGACGACGATTATGGCAATGACCGACGGCTAAAAAGTTTCCCATGGCTGGCACACAGAGTCATCATATATGACTTTCCTATTTTCTCATTTATGCATGACTTCTGAGTGGCCATGTCCTGTATCCTGTTGTATGTGTAAAGTGTTTGCTTCTAACTATTTTCGCTTTGAACAATCGAATGGCTTTGCGTCTAGTCTGCAGCATTTGCCTTTCAAAAAAGAACGATCAAAATGTCCCATTAGGATGCCAAAAATTCTCGTTAGTTGTGTTATGAATTTTCGAGATAGTCCACGTCAGGCTTTGTAAGAGCTGACTTCTTAGCTTCTATTTATACGAGAACGAGTCTACGTATACAATTAAACACAACTGAACAGAGCTCTGAGCTTGATGGATGCATTTGATTATGTACATGGGCAAGGACAACGAATATTACGATTGCAGGTTATATGGTTGGTGGGTCTATGGCAGCATTTCTCTTTGATTTGGACTTTTTGAAATCAATATAGCTAGATACAGGTACCTATACATGTATGTACTTTTATACTCTTTGGATTATTTAGAACAAGATTGAAGGATTAGGATGCTGAGAAGCTTCTCCATAGTCCATGTGTATATGTAGTCCAATTAACACTTGAAAACACAGAACGATGCCATAGTCGATTGTATAAGGACTTTTGGATTTATTCCAAGAATTTTAAAAATTGCTTGTTGAAGACACTGCAATTACGAGAACTGTTAACCTGAATTTTCGAAAATTTAATATTGAATATTGAACTCGCAATTGCCATTTACAAGTGCATAATTAAAATTGCATAGATTTTGATAACCATGGTGTATGTATGTATATATTCATAGGGGCTGATATTCTTCTGTTTATGAACGTTCAAAATACCCACCTCATTCTTCTGAAACATCTAGCTTAAATTGATTATGTCAACGCAACGGGGTCAGTTTTGTTTAAATGACAGAATGTTGAAAATTTGTATTTTGTTTTCAAAAATGAAATAATAATTCTTTTTTAGAATTAAGCACATACTTGTAAGTTGCTCTCATGTTTATCCGGTAACTTTACCACGCAACAGATTTCAAAATGGTTTTCAACATCGTGTAGATAAGTTTTTACGAAAGGTTTATAACGGGTGATTTTTTAGCTGGTTTGGTTTTGGCAACACTGGTTTTGACAGCTGACGTGTGTTTAGTACCTTGTGTCACTGTCGAACAGCTTCAGTTTGGTTTGCAATTTAACCATGGATCGTCTTACAAATGAACAACGCTTGCAAATTATTGAATTTTACTATTAAAATTCGTGCTCGGTTCGAAATGTTCAAATTGTTCAAATTGAGTTCAGCGATGAGGCTCATTTTTGGTTGAATGGGTACGTAAATAAGCAAAATTGCCGCATTTGGAGTGAAGATTAGCCAGAAGCATTGCAACAGCTACCAATGCATCCCGAAAAAGCCACTGTTTGGTGCGGTTTATGGGCCGGCGGCATTATTGGGCCACATTTCTTCAAAGATGATGCGAATCGCAGCGTTACTGTCAATGGTGAACGCTACCGAGCGATGATAACAAACTTTTTTTTGCCCGAAGTGGAAGTTCTTGACTTGCATGATATGTGGTTTCAACAAGACGGTGCCACATGCCACACAGCACGCGAAACAATGGCGCAATTGCGAGGCGAGTTTGGTGAACAGTTAATTTCACGTTTCGGGCCGGTCAATTGGCCGCCTAGATCGTGCGATTTGACACCATTAGACTATTTTTTGTGGGGGTATGTCAAGGCTAATGTCTATAGGGACAAGCCCGCTTCGATTGACGCACTGGAAGCCAACATCCATGCATTCATTCGTGAGATACCGGCCGATATGTGTGAAAGAATATGCCAAAATTGAAATCAGCGGATGGGCTACCTTAGACGCAGCCGCGGTCAACATTTGCATGAAGTTATCTTTAAACATTAAATTGCAAGGTTCAAACTATCGATTCAAATAAATATTTCATTCATTTTTTCGAATTTTGTGTTTTTTTTTTTTTTTTAAAGTTCTAAACCTCTTAAAAAATCACCCGTTATATGTATAAGTACATAATTTAACATTTTATTCCGAAAGAAATACTGAAAGCTGATGCAAAGCGCTAATGATAATGTGAAATTTGATTTAAGTTCCTAAAGGTATGCAACAGTTTTAACACGGCTTGAATGTATGTCGCTACAATCAGATTGAATTGTGTGTATGTAAGCATTTATTAGATTTGGTATATGTGAAAAGGTAAATAAAAATGAATATAAAATTGGAACCGCACATGCATGGAGGTTACAAACGACGCTACAAGAGTAAGGAGAGTCATGTCAAAGGTATTTACTACTCTGGGATTTCTTGAAAGAACGGATAATCCCTGCCATTGATGACTGCTTTGAAACTTTGGACTAACTTATTAGCCCTACCTCATCAGGACATGTGTATGCTACAGATCATAGGGACGGAGCCAGAAGCCTAACTGACTCTTCATCAATCATAATGAATCAAATTGTAGGTAATCAAAATAGGTGAATTGAGGTATGACTAATTCTTAGTGTGCACGTTTATGACCAGACTGCATAATGCCAATTTTACTGCAAAGTTCTAAATATAAAATTGCACCAATCCTAGTGGACTTTATGGTCCTGTCTATGTAAACCCAGAAAACAACATTTGGCGAAGAAAATACAACGACGAAATATACATATATGTGCTGTATAGCGACTAAGATGGCTAGACCATGTAGAACGAATGGACATCAAGGCTCCAGCTCGTAGTCTTCAACGCCAAACCAGAGGGAGTCAGAAGCCAAGGTAGACCTCATCCTCGAATGAGAGACCAGGTAGAGGAGACTTCCGACAACTTGGAGTACAAAATTGGAGACGTCAGGCTGGAGGGGCATATTAAGCAAGGCCCAGCATCACCACGCCGCCGGTTACGGGGGTGTCTTTACTCCCATGCTTTGGCTTATAGTTGTCAATCAAATCTTAGTCAAACTAAGCTGGGGAGGTGTCAAATTCATAGCATACGCTGGCCCACCTATAGGCAGGTTGCTGATGGTTGCTGAGGGAACACTTGGTCTGTTAAAGTGCTGGCTCAGTAAGCGGGTTTAGCGTAGGAATTCTCCAAGAAACATATCCTCCCACCTAAGCGAGGTGTCGGTTCCTCTGCCAATTTCTAAACTGTTTGTGTTGGAAGTAATTATAAAGGCTATTAGTCAGGATAAGTGATTTATTCATAACCATTTTGTCACATCGATGAAATTGAATAGTTTAACTAGGTTTTCATAAAAGCTTCACCTAGGGAGGGATCACACCCTTATTCGAGATAAAGCTGGGCATTGGCACAGTGAATGCATTGCATACTTGTATATCTACAAGATCGGAAGTGTTCGTGGAAAGACCTAGCCTTGTAGCATGTTCAACTACTGGTCCAGTGGGTCTGACAATTCTGTCTGTCTGGCTGTCTGTCTGTCCGTATGTCTGTCTGTCTGTATAGTTACCTACAGCCTAAACGGCTGAACCGATTTGCTTCAAACTTGGTACATAGTTTTATTATGACGTCCTACAGAGGGGTTTTTGGAATTAGCATTCTAGCTCTGAAACTAACGGTACTTGCCATACGATTTTTAGTGAAAAATTAATTTTTTTCTCAAAAACGGCTCCTAAGATTTTGATAAAACTTTCTGAATAGTGTTTTCTGTGCAAACTTTATGTTTTGGTTGGAATAGATTTTTCAGGAAAGGTCTTATAATGGTACCTCCCATAGGACCGGTTTTTTTAAAATCAGATTTTCTCGTAAGCCACTTGACGGATTTCAATGAAATTTTGAACGTAGAAGCTCTTTTATAAAAGAAATAATATAAATTTTTAAATTTTTCAAAAATAAAGTTTTTTAGAGTTTTTTAAAAAAGTTTCAAAATTTTTTTTTAATTTTTGTTATTTTTTTTTTGAGAAACGGTTAGATCGATTTTTTTTAATTTTATTTTTCTGATAAAAACTACAAAGTGCTATAAATTGGCGTACTCAAAAAAATTTGGAACATATTTTCGAAAAGTTTTTCAAAAAACCGTTTTTTGAAAAAGCTGGTCGAACGATTTAAAAAAAAAAATTCTTAAAATTCTCAACAGTAAACGGAATCAGATAGTTTACTACTGTTTTTTTTTTTTTTCAAAAAACGTTCTAACTAGTGACTTTTAAGTGATCAATAAAATTTCATATCATTTTTTCAATGCTTTTTTCCGAACATCTCTAACCCCAAGGCCACTGTCCCACATTAGAACAAGTTCGTCCGACCTAGTCGTGCACTTTATTTTTTATTTTCTTGTACATTTTTAGCTGTATCATTAAGACCAATGAGTTTAAATTATGTATATATAAATTATATTTTTTAAATCCTTAATTTTTTGCCTTTCCAATGATATCTCACACGATATAGTGAAACGGCAATTTTTTAATTATCTACAAAATTAATTATTTAAAAAAAAACATCTTTTTGACAGAGGGGAAGAAACCGTGCAAATAATTTAATTTGTCTCTTCATAATAACCTGCTTCGTACTAAAATGAATGTTGAAAGAAAAAAATAAGCCAAATTGGTCCAGGCGTTCTCGAGCTTTGCCGTGACTAAAAAATTTAACAATAGATTTTTATTTATATAGTGTTTGCTTGTAATTTCAAAATATCAGATTTGTACTAAACGCAATTTTTAAAATTTTTGTCTGTCTGTCTGTATGTTACGGTTAATCTCGGAAACGGCTGAACTGATTCTGACGGGATTTCCACTGGCGGATAAGTGATGTTCTAAATTTAATTAATTTGTTAAGTAGCTCTTGATGGTGGCACTGGGAATACTTTTTCGTATTCTTATTTATGGTCCGAATCGATTTAACATCACACAGTACTTTTAAAATACCAGCTTTTTACTTAATGCATATGAAAGAATTATTATTTTCAATACATTAATGAATTTTAGCGGAACGAAGTTCGCCGGGTCAGCTAGTAGATAGTATTATCTACTTCAGTTTATGACAAATTTGTCAAGATTCATAAAACATAGAATAAGGATAAAAAGACTTACAACAAGAAGTTTATTTGAAAACCATGCCAGCGTTTTGAAGGACATTTTAATAAATTTTACTCTTCGAAGGCAGTTGAAATTGAAAGACCTACATTTTCAAAATCTCTTGACAAAAACTATTTAATATATTTCCCTGGCAGCATATGCATTTAATAGATACAATTTGTTCCTTTGTATTTAATTGGAGATACAAAAATAAATAACATTTATATATTTCCACTGAATGAACCACAACGTATATACATTATGTACTTAGTTTAAAAAAAAAAAATTGACAACACATATTAGAACTCACCAGAAATTTTGTTATCATTGCAAAGGACTTGTGCGAATAGCAAAGTTTTGAAGCTCCATGTGTCGTCATATCGTGTGTGTTGATATTATGTTCCTTGAAGCAGTAAAACTCGCTTGGTGAAACGTTTTTGCTAAAGCTGCAGTACCCGGAAACTCGGAAATGTATATCCTTTTGTTTGGATTTTGTGTGTTATGTATGTTTGCTGTAACTCAAGTGTTCTGTGTTTTATAAAACAAGGGAAATCTGAGAGAGAGATAGAGAAAGTATAAGGACATGCACCAGATGCAAGCGATTTTTCAATTGGTTATTCGGCAACGAGAAATATTTCCTCACAAGAGTATTTAACACAACGTACACTCAATAAATCCAGACAAAAAAATATATCTTATTCCAATTTTTTTTTTTATTTTTTTTGCTGAAAAAATTGCTATATGTGAAAATTTATATCCTCAATTTCCGGCGGATGAAATATATAAAAAAAAAAATTGTGCATCTGCCAAAAACAAGTTGAAGTAAACTTTTGTGTCGATTTTTTTTATCTCAATTCTTTTATGATGATGTTACTAAATGAAAACCGATGATAGCTACGGATAGTGTTTTTGTTCACTTTTTTTTTTTATTTTTTTTTTTGGATAGCGGAAACTTTTCACAGAAAGGTGAACAATATAGTTCGGAGCGAAACTTGTTTTAAAAATATGTTTGACGGTTTTTTGTTTTATATTAGTTCAAATTGAATTATTGCATGTTTTTGGGGATCACTTAAGTGTTGAACGCATATGCTACAGTTTCCAAACAATAAAAAAAAAAAAAAGAAAATAGAACTAATAAATTAATTTTTAAAAGAGAAACAAAAAATACACTCGACTAGTTCTTTAAATTTGAACTCAATAGGGATGTCGCAAATAACTGTTGCTTTCCAACGGAAAATACTGACTTTCAAGTGAAAACACTTGGACATAGGCGGAGGTAAGACTTTAAGGTTTTTTTTTTTTTTTACCAAAGTGAGAAATACAATCTTTAAACGAGAGCAATCAAAATGAATTCACTGTTACTATAGATTTCTGTCTGTCTTTACCGGTTAAATTTGAATAGAACTGAACTTATCCTGGAACTGGCTATTTATGTATTCCAACAGCCAGCCGTGTTAAGATAGTTGCAGTTATGGCAATGAAAACTGTTGGAGATTAGAAGTTAGAAAGCAGTTAGTTATCAACTTGACATTATGATAACTGATTTCAGGATTGCTATTCAAAGATAGCGATAAAATTATAATTAATTTTATAATGAATAAATTAACGGTAATTGATGATGACAAAGAGGTTTTAGGCATTGAATCCCACATACCTGCAGCATAATGATCCGAAATTGATTTCTCAGCTCTTAAGCAGACACACTTATCGCTGCCGATAAATTCCGACGCCATTAAGTGCTTTTGTCTTGATGGAAAAAAAAAAATTATATAAACGAAAATCCATCAAAAAATTTGTGTATAACGCGATTGAGAAGTGGGGAAGGTGGGTAGGGGGGGGGGGGGAGTTACTCTAGCAGACTTAATGTCAGCATTTTTTTTTTATCTTCCAAGTCATTTTGGCGTATATTATGTGAAACGTATGGCTTAAAGAAAACGAGTATCTGGCAAGGACATCATCAACCTTTTTTCTGATAAGTTAGGTTGAATTTAAATTCCTCGATTCCACCTCCAAAAATTCAAAAACAGCTATCGACTGTCGATAATCTTTCAGGGATATGCCAGGGCACGGAGGTATTCAAAGGAGCATAAGCTGTATAAACGAAGAAGAGGGGGAGAATATAGTCCATCTCTTGTTCAACAATCTCAAATTGGCAAAACTTAATAATGTTTTTTCTGCAGTAACAATCAAAGCACAATGCTAAAATTTTGCACACGTAAGCTTTAGGTAAATCTTCAAAAAGTTTGGGCGTATCAGACGCCCAATTTTCCTACAAAACTATCAATATTGTTTTTATAAATAACAATGCTTACATTAGAGCGAAAAACATTAAATATTGTGGGTATTACTTGTACATAAACATCTTTTGTATGAAATCAAGAAAATTGATTTTGGGCATGGCTGACGCCTACTTTTCATAAGGAACTATAAAAAACTTGTTTTAGCAAATAGACGGTGTTTGTAATAAACTCAGAAGCCCACATTTGTACATGTCTTTGTCGAATTGAACAAGCATGTGTATGAAAAGAAGTTTTTGATTTTTAGGCGTGGCTGTAGTTTTACACATATGCTTAAAAATCAAAATCTTGTTTTTGAAAATTGAAAAAAAAAATCCCAAATTCGGGCGTGGTACACGCCTTTTTTTTGTGCTAGCAGTTATTGAACATCGGCCACACAAAATTAATTATATTGTATTTTTTCCTGTCTGCAAGAAGAATTTTGTTTCTGGAACTATACAGCGGCTGGCTGTAGGAGGTGAACGTGAACGCATATACACATACAAAAAAGTAGGGAATAGGGTATCCAACTGTTCGTTGCAAACGTACTGTAGCCCTCGCTTATGTTTTTTTTTCTGGTAAATTGTAAATCAGCCTCATTTTCAAAAACACACAACTGTTTATAAATAAAAAAGAAGGATTCAGTTCTGTAGGAAAAGCGAACGAATCCCGAAGTTCTTTGAATGCTTTTATAGCATTTTAATTGTAGTACCCCGAGAACCCAGAGAGGACTAACTTCGAAACTACAACAACAACTAGGTATCTGTGTTTTACTAATAGAAAATAAGGATTTTGGAGTTATTTTTGAAAAAAATAAATGGGACGAAAGTCTAGATGGTAATAAAAAGAGGTAGGAACAAATATTTTTACGAAGTAGGGTTTGTTATTTTCAAAGCTTCAATTGATCCTCTAAAACGGACAAAAATCGCTTATCGTGCTCAGCGAGAAAGTTTAACATAGTATAAAGGGTGGAATAACTACAAGACGGCTGATAACACGATTTGGCAATATGGCGCGCAAAACGTCGATCGTCGTGGCATGGGCTGTGTGGCTTGGCATCCAATTCTGCATGAACCAGAGGTGATGTCAATGTCTTCAATTTCAGTAAAAAAAAATCGGTTAACAAAACGTTGTTCCCAGCCTGATTTTCGAAGAAAAAGGTCCAATGATGCCACCACTACACAATCCGCACCAAACTGTCACTCTCTGAAGACGGAGATTCCTCCGAAAAGAAAGCGCTCCATGACAATTAACAGTTTGGCATAGTGCAGGTCATCGTTTCATAGTGACCAACAGCGAATTGATAAGCTGATAAAAAACTTTTGCTTAAAAACTTGGTGAGGCTTCTGCTGGTATTTCCTGCTACGTACCTTCGTGAAATCTCTATTCCCGGTACTCTATTTGATTTAGAATCTTCTACCAATGGCAAGGAGGTCAAGTATGTTTTCCCATTCAAATTGTACTTCTACTTATGGAATATTTCTGCAAAAAGTAAATGTGAATTATAATACCAAAAGTTAAAAATACTTGTAAATGTGTAATTCTTATTGCATGATGGGTGTTCTTGTCTATTCCTCTGATGTAGATATTTTGAAAGTGGATGGCAGTCCAAATCAGCGGTGCGGGGTGGAGGGGTAGTCTGAATTGCCTTAGTAGAATGTAGTGGTGGGTATTGCGTCAATTGATGTGATTCCATTCGAAGGGTGTTGTAGAAAGTCATCGTGGCGATCGGGGAGGGGGGAACAAATGTGTAACTTCGTTCCGGTGAGGTGAAAATGCGACTCGTCAGAAAAGATGATTTTTCGCGCAAAATCCTTGTCCAATTCAAGCTGCTCCAAGGCCCAAACTACGAAGCGATAACGGAGTGGATGGTCATGTGTTTTCAATTGATGTGAGTTTATTAGACCTTGCAAGGGAATAATCCGAGACCTTTGTGCAGAATGTTTTCAGGCTATTGCGTGAAATATTGAGCTGTTGAGTTGAGGTTCGTGTATTGAGTCACATACACTCGGCTTCAGCAGCCACATTCTCGTCTGTATGTCCATCGTACGATAACGGTGACCATGAGTGTTGTTCTCTAGCATACCAGTCTCACGAACTTTTAGCAAAAACTTTCATACAGCAGGCGTGGTGGGTGCTTAATTTTGGCTTAAACTTCTTTTCGAAAAATTCACTGCTTGGGCTACACTCAACACAGCACGACAGCACTCACTTTAGTCATAAAGTTTCAATATTTCCCGAAGTTGCTTTAGCGTAAAGTGACAGATTAAACGTTCTGCGGATACAGATACTGATTTTCTTTCAAGATTTCGAGCTGAAAACCCAGTGTCGAATAACAAATGATTGAAAATTAAACCACTGCATGGCCCACCCATTATATCGTTTGTTTTAGCTGAATGTCTTTATTTTAACCTACTGCATTGGTCTGGCAGGTTGAAAAAGAACTTCCTTATGGCGGCATAATTTTTCAGGATGGATTTTGAATCCGTTTCTTAGGCTTATTCTTCATAAAGCAATTTAATTGTCCCTTCCAACATACCCTAATAATCTATGCTTGTTGGCTCAACTTCACGACATTTAATTTTTAGAATATTATTCATTCCATTGTACTTGAGTACGAAAAAAAATGTTTGGTTTTCCTTAGTGCAGACATCCCAAGTTCTAAAGTACAGCTAAAACTTAAAGACATTTTTTACAATTTTACAACATAGAAATACCAACTTACTGTCCGTGCGATGAGTATTTTTAAGGAGATAAGGATGCAGCCAGTGCTGGAGTGATAAGGTACCTGCAATAATAAAACCGATTGATAAAAACAAAACTCCACGCAATGTCACAAAGGTGACATGATATACTCGTAGTGTGGACTATATGTATAAACATAGTTATGATTTTCCGAGAACAAAAATCGAGAAATTAATAAAATAAGGCAATTTCAGAATTTTATGATGATCGCAATTACTCGTATACTCATATACGCAAAGGACACTAATGCCCCTGAATGTATATTATTATTTTTTTCTTATTTTATCAGCGGAAATAAAGTGGGTGAAATTAATTTCTGCATAAAGCTTTCATCAATTAATTTAATATGAATATATGTATATACGCGCTATTTGTTTTATTTATCTGTCATTAAATTCGTCATTGAAATCAAAAATGGTCATAATCATAAATTCATAACTGATATCTATATAAACGACCCACGGTGATGGCGAAATCGAAAAATTCTATATTGAGGTCAATATCTTGATGAAATGATATCATTATGGCTATTTATGTGAAGCTCTTTTATAAAAAGGACCCAGTATCTGAATAAACAACTACAAATGTTGAAATGGTCGTTCAAACAATCAAAACCAATTTTATCCAACCTTGGAATTTTTTTTTTTAAATCAACACTTTAGAAATATTTATTAACTTACTAATTTTGAAAATGTTTTTTTATTTTAATAAACATTACAAGCATTAAAAAGAATTTTATATTTACTCTTTGGATTACATTTCCTGCAGTATGTATGAATCAAACCAAATATCACCAAAACAAATATGTTCAAATAATGAAACATGTGATCAAATCGAGCGCGCGATTTAATCGCATGATTCACTACTTGAACACTTTTTTTGGGGGATATTAATTCAAACACTAATTGTAATAATTTTGCTTTTTTTAAAATATACTTAATCTCACCAAATACGAGTTGTTCCCTACACTCATTAAATTCCACTTTCCACATTCAACGCGGAACTTAAAAGGATCTTATTTGCCTAGTAAAGGACTGTTCACATGAGAGCGGCCAACGAACAACGAATTCGCATATTTTGACGTTTCACTCAAACGAAATTTAATTATGGCCTTGTATAGCTTCTCCTTGGTCCTTTGGAGATGCAGCAATTAGCAAGAGTGATTCTTCGACTAATCTCTGCACTGGTGTTGTCTTCAGAGACAATGTCCTTGTGATTTAATTCAGGTTTACTTCAATCTAACATCAAAAAACTTAGTCTAAGAACTAAGATACAACGCCTTGCCTTTCAGGATCAAGCAGATGACATTCACGATGAGATACGAATACTTGTGGGTACTGGGAATACTTTTAAACAAACATAAAGATGATTTCGAGTATATGAAAAGTATTAAAATATAGTTTTTTTTTAATTTATTGGTACAAAATTATAGAATAAAATCAAGTTTTCTTTGTTTTTGGTTAGCAAATTTCGTAATGATTTCATCGATATCAATTTTCACATCTTTGTGCACATTCATTAGAGTAAGACCGGAGAGAAGTTCTTCTCCCATATTTGATCGCAGCCACGTTTTAAGTCGTTTAAGGTTAGAGAACGACCGCTCTGCTGTTGCGACACTAACAGGAAGTTAAGCTAATATTTTGAATATTACATGAATGTGTTGATACAATGTAATGTGACAAACATCTAACATTTCTGGAAGACACTCGGGAAATGGCCGCCCCTCTTCAGTTTCTCGCTGCCATTTCCTTATCCACAGCTTATATACTTGGACGATCATTGAGATGGGTGGATGATTTAAAAAGCTGACTGTACGTATTAGCTGTTACACGCACAGATTCCAAATCAGCTTCGGAGTAAGTTGTTTTCGGCAAAAAAAACTCCTAGCCGAAATTATTCTAGCACATCGGTGAAGAGACGATCTTTTAAGTCTGTCAAGTCAACACAAAATCCAGAAGGGGTATATAAACAGCCCTTCGAAAATACTCCTCTGCAGACTGACTTGGCTGATTGTTTGTTCGATGAATTTGCTTTGAAACAATTCTGGGTTGTCTTAGAAAAACATCTAAGTCCTCAGCAATCTCCTTTGCTTCTGTAAAAAGTTTTTCAAAGCACATTTCCACATTTCTTCGTTTTTCATACAGTTCTTTTTTTGAAAAACTTAAAAAAAATTGTTTTTTTTTTTTTTAAATTCAAAAACGCCAATTCATAGGTATTCAGAAAATACATTTATTTATAATTTTTGAAAAAATTTAATAAGCAGTTTTCAAAATATTAATTTAAAATTTTTTTTTTAAATGTTTTTAAGAATACAAAAAAATATTTTTTTAAAATATAGGTATGCTGTATAAATTGAGCTACCTACACCTATATATGAGTGAAATTTCGAAAGTATCTGTTGAGCCGTTTTCAAGATAGTCGAAAGCAAAAAAAAACGGTCCTATGTAAGGTACCGTTCTAAGACATTTTTTAAAACTCTTTTTTCAGCCATATGATTGGTCGTATCTAAAAAGCTACACAATTTTTTTAAATCAAAATCGTTAGCCATTTTCGAGAAAAATAAGCTTTAACGTTAGGGTTATATGGCAGGCGTACCGTTATTTTTTGAACCAAAAAAAAAATTCTATTTCCCCTCTGGGTAATACCTAAAAAACCCTATATAGCAAGTTTGAAGCAATTCGGCCTATATAATGAAACAGGAAAAACACTCCGAAATAGATTTGCACTTATATTACTATTTGAATTATAAATTCAAAGTGTCTATGCCTAGTTAATTAATTCTTGAGGGATAACTGACAGGTTGTTGAGTTGAAAAAAAATTAAATATTTGAAAAAAATTTCGTTGGAAAGGTATTTTAATATTCTATAACTTTCATCATCATCATCGCGTCACTATCGAAATGCTGTAGGAAAAAAGTTATCCACACGCTACACAAAAAGGCGCAACTTGAGAATGAGGCTAATATGTTCCTATCTTTGAAGTATACGGTATAAGATTTAAATAAAACGAAGGATGATTCAACCTTGTTTTAAACGATTCCTTGTCATTTTAAGATTTTAGTTGCAGTCTAAAAATTTCAAAATTTTTAAAGTTTTATCTTTTTTTTCTTATTTTTTATGTTTTTAAAATATTTTTGTTGGTTGTTGGGTGGGGGGGGGTCATGACCCCCCCCTCTGGATCCGCCACTGCTCTGTCCTTAAACCATTTTTATTTAAATTTAAATTTCCTTCTATGTTTTTTAAAAATACATATCTTAAACTTAATAGCTACTATCATTACTTATAATTAACAAAATAATTCTAAATCTGTAAATTCTGTTGGAATATATATCTAATTAGGATACCACGTAATCAAGAATACCACGTAATAATCTATTCTAAATATAACCTAGAAAATAATAGCCCAACAGGATAATGCTTCAATGAATAATAAAATCATAGTTTAACACCTTCATTAAGCTTATGCTGCCAATAAAACATAAGGACATTTTGGAAATATTAAGCAAATATTGTTTTGCCCACTTTAATAACCCATTGCTCCACGTATTGCTATATCAAAAGACTGTATACCATGTACAATGTGTACTCATGACAGCCCACAGTCATCGGTCAAAATCAACTATCCTATTAACGTGAACAATTGAAGGTCCTTAATTGGTCCGGGGCACTCTGCACAGCTTGAAGCGTAAATTTACGAATAATGACAGCCTGTGAAATTAACAGGATTTGCATAAAAGTGCCTCGCATAGATTGCAAATTACTGAACTTGAATAATTGGCCTATTTTGAATTTTAAAATTCATGCATGTATGCAATGTATAAAATGCATACATCAATGCATACATTATAGGTACATATAATGCTATATAGAGATCCACTGGAACACAGTCTCGAAGCATCGAAATTCAGAACATCTGGCTGTAAAATCTTTGCCATTGGATCAATAAAATTGCTGAAATTTCTCCAATTGCATATTATTAGGAGAAGAATAGAATTTCACAGTGTATTATTTATGCCTCATTATGAACATGTGTTTCTGAAATATTACAATAAATTACTCAGTTGCAGGAGATTGCTTACAAGCTCAATTAGATAGCCTTTGAGAAGGATTGCACAGGAAATTGCCAAATTATTTCATTTTCCCAAGCACAAACAGTAAGAACAATAGGAAGCATTACATTATTTGTATTACAGTTTAATTAATTCAGTACAAACAAGGGTATATTTATGCTTTTTGCAATATAATAATATCCTCGTAATATAAGTCGATGTTGGAGCCTTAAATTTCAATAAAATAATTATCCATTTCTGTTTTTGTATCTATGCGCATGCGCACATTTCCAACTAGTATAATTTGTCTAATGGATGTTGTCGTGCACTGTCTTAAAAGCATCGGAAGCATCGAAATCTTGGGGAAGATTCTTATATATTCGTTGAAGAACTGTCAAAATGTATGTATGTATATGAAACATTCAACGCACTGTTTGATGCCCTATTGCAACATAATTTCATTTGTTACAAAATATTTGGAACCATAAATTTTCTTTGCAAAAATTCAAGGTCATTCATTCAATTTAAATTTCATCTGCTAAAAACTTGAAATCATTTCAAAATCGAATGACGTAAACTTTGTTGTTGGAGATGACTCTTACCGCGAGGAGGTAACCAATCAAAAACTTCAAATTTGACGTTTCTCAAGAATTTACACAAAAAGTGTTCGCCTACTTTTCAGTAAGTGGGAGATATAGCTATTTCTCATTTGAGATATTTTGACAGTTTTCATTTTTTACTTGCGGTTATAGGTACTATAAGGCAAGTTATGGATTCGTGCAGAAAAAAAAATTTGAGATAACAATCACACATGACATTACGATGATGGAGAAGTCGAAAAAAGTGGGTCTGGGAATTCCGTCCGTCTGTCTGTCTGTCTGTCTGTCTGTATGTCTGTTCGCGCCTCTGGAGGCTGAACGGGTGGGCCGATTTGCTTCAAATTTGGTATTAAGGATTTATTTGGCCGTCCCTCGGAACAAATTTTTTATTTTTGCTCTAGGTCCAAAAATAACGGCACCTGCCATACAATCTTGAAGACAAAAATTGATTTTCTCAAAAACGGCTCTAACGATTTTGTTAAAACTTTCATAATGCTATTTTTGCAAGTCAATCTATCTTTTGGTTAGAATTTTTTTTTCAAAATGTGTCTTATAACGGTACCTCTCATAGAACCAGTATTTTCAAATCAAATTTTCTCGTAAACTAAACATTCGATTTCAATAAAATTTTGACCACAGGAAGCCATTTATAATTTTATTAATATGGCATTTTAAAATTTTCAAAAACTTTTTTTTTTGATTTTTTATAATTTTTTCAAACAAATTTTTGATTTTCGAAATATGTTGGAAACGGGTATATTGATTTTTTTTAAATTATTTTTTAAATGTAAACTACAGATTGAAATATATTTGCATACTCAAATATAATTCAAAATATTTTTTGAAAAAGTTTTTCAAAAATAACCTTTTTAAAAAAAAAACAGGTCCAACGATTTTCAATATTTTTTTTTCCTAGATTGACCTATAGCTTTGAATTTTTATTGCATACTTAGTTTTTCCGAGAAAACTCTTTAACTAATTTAAAAAATAAAAGAATTTTCGAACTTATTTTAATTTTTTTTAATATCCATATATGCAGCCACTAAGCAATTCATAAGAGCAAGTTCGTGTGACCCAGTCGTGCATTTTATTTTTTGCACAAATAGTACACAAAGCTTTATTCTTTATGGCCTTATTTTTGTCATATCATATTTTCTATGTGTATACCAAGTTGGCGTCCGCCCGCCCCCGCTTCCAGTTTGAGAAACAAAATATTTCTTTAACATACAGGAAAAAATACAATAACATTAGTGTTGTGTGTTCGATGTTCAATATTACTGCTGGCGGAATAAAAAAGGCGTGTAAAACGCCAAAAGTTTCAACTTCTTACTGTCAAGGAAAACATTACTTATAGAAATAGTTTAACCGGGTGGGAATTAACTTCATCAAAAAAAAGTGAAATTAGTTCCCATCAGAGTTGAAACTAATTCCGATATGTGGCCGACGGTGCACACATGTGTAGACGCCTTGTCCAAGAATTCATATATTTTGGTAAGAACTACTTTCCGGTATAGAAAGGTATTTATTTACTGAAATTAACGCCTTTTTACAGGACACTAGAAATTCTAAATACCATGGACGAAGTGTGTAGAGTTAAAAGGAGAAATAATCCACTTTATCGCCGAGCAAAATATTTTTTCCTGAATCTAACCAACCTCGTTCCACTATAACTACCATTATCAGAGTTATGACTTAATAGTTTAATGCGTTGGACTGTCTTTAGACTCGAGGCAGCACACCTAGCTCTACACTTTATCCAATAAGAATTGGCAGTAAACGTCTTATGGGGAAGCTTTTCAAAATCAGTATAGCATGCCAACATTTTTGCCCTACACTCATAGCCGTCTTAGTCCATACCGGGGCCCTTGGGCACACAAGAATTCGGGGCCCTGTTGGAAAGTTAAAAAAGTGTATGACAAAAATATTTTTGATGTACATATAGTTCAAATTTCGATATAATTTATTGGAATCGAATCGAAAAAGGTAGAGTCATATAGTAAACAAAGTTTCTCCGTCAAGAAAACAGCAAAGACGGTTTGCCGATGGCCTCAGTTGCCAGTAATCGGATTTCGTGGGATAAGGACCTCCACTCCTTTGAACCTTGCAACTTTTCGCTGTAAATTATCAGCAGCAGAGTTCCTGGCACATCAAGCGAGTTCAAAAATTCCGCCGAATAGTAGGTCGCTTCATCCTCATCGGTCACGCTGTCAACGGATTTGTGTGAATGCAGTTCTCGTTTATGCGCCATCGTGCATTTATCCCAGATGATGATTTTGTATTCTCGCATCAATTTCGCTTTCGCCGAATTCTCGGTCATTGTGCACGTTGGCTTGTCAATAGAGAGAAGATTCATAAGCAGCTTCAAAGCGGAATGTGCAGTTCGATCGCCTTTTGAGATCTTGACCGAATATTGTTTCCTGAGAAAGTGAATAAAAAAGGTTGTTTCATCCATGGAGAAACAAACTGAAAAGTGGATTTGATTTATCTTAGAAATTGTATAGTTTTCCAAAGAGCACACTTGTTGTATAGCGTAATTGAATATATCAGCCTTTCGGGGCCCCCGTCACGATATAGGCCCTGGGCCCGGGCCCCGTGTGCCCTTATGGTAAAGACGGCATTGCCCAGCGCTGGATCTAGGATTTGTTCAAGGGGATGCAAAAGTTGAATTTTGCGCCCCCCCCCCCCAGCAATTTTTTATTTTTTTCATTTTTAAATACAAAACTTGAACTTGTTTTGTTAACCTGTTTTTATCTTTATGCTCTAATGCTTGATGCTGTTGACAATAGCTTATGTACGATACATGTCATAAAAGTCTGTGTGACCCAACCTAAGAAAATAAGGTATTGCTAAGGGTTCTCGTGTTACTGATTACTCAAAATGCAATCTTGGCGTATGTGCAAAAAAAAAAAATCCTTTGGGGTATGTGCCATAATCCAGATTGATTTGATAATTTTTCTATTTCAATAAACGAGTTAAAAAAAAGTTAAAAGGCTGTATGCTTATTTGTGATTCTGTCCGATATTTTGATTGCACATTTAACTTTTACTCACCAATATTCAAAACCATAACTAATCCATAGAACAGCTTTAGTGAAATAGCTTAGTTGTACACAACAAAAATTCTTTTTCTTTTTTACTTGCTCTATAGGGCATTGGTTTCGTGCAGAAAAAAAAATCGAGGTTTTAATCAAACAGCTTGACAGATTTTCTTCAAACTTGGTATATAGCAGTTTGAAGAAAAATGGTTGTCGAGGTTTTTTTTGTTTTGTTTTAGCCCAGCTCAAACTGGTACCTTTCATGTTACTGTTTTTTTCATTTTGACTTTGCTCGAAAACGGCTCTAACGATTTTGATTAAACTCAGAATTTAACTTACCTAAGATATTACCTAAGATATTTCTAACAAACTAGCGTTTTTCGTTTTTGGCTTAAATGGTCGTAACGAAAATCAGGTTTAAACGGCGTTTTTAAATAGCCATAAGTTCATCATACTATTGCACCCACAGAGCAAGTACGTGCGACCCAGTCGTGCATTTTATTTATTTCAAACATTAAACTATTTTTTTTTGATAAAAAAATTAGGACCACTTTTGAAAAACTCGTACATTAGAAATTTTATAGTTCACTAGCTATTCCGACAGACGTTGTGCAGCCCTCACGAGCATCAGATAGCACAATGATACAAACCTTGATAGATACAAAAATGTTGAACATTGAGGGATTAGTTTGACTTCTTAATTATATTTACACCGTCCATTTAATTTGTCTAAGATATTAGAACATGGATGATTTTTTAAAAATTAAATAAACTCAGAAAAGTACGTATACGCCCGAGTGTACAATACTGTTTTAGTGTTGTTTTTCGGTTGAGAAATGGGCAACTGCAACAAATTTTTCATTTAAGTTCAATCCGTTCGCTAGTTAACCTTTTTCATACTAAATCAACAGCAGTTTTAAATCAAATCATAACACAAGATAATTTGCATTTGAAAATATTTCAACTTGGTTTTTCTGATCGCTATAACTTGGCCCCTAAGTCTTATATCACTTTTTTGCTTTTAGCCCATTTCACCCTATTAACAGCTTAGTCTATCCAAAGATTTGTATCACCTATTCCACGCGCAAATTACAACCTTTCAATCTTTGTGGTTTCTGAATTAATTCTTAGTAAACAAACAAATAATATAGAAGATTTTCAAGGACTCGGCGCGTCGAACCTTTCTTCACCGTGTGGCTAAACTACATGATCAACTTTAACCAAACATTCCAGAAAAACTGATGGAACAATACCAAAGTTTTTTAGATGTTATTTAATCCATCAACATCGTAGCCATCCTTCGATAAAATTTGACTTTTTGTAGCTTGACAGACGGGGGACAAACTATATTTTGACGTGAATATAGTATTTAGTTTTAACTGACTCCCGAAAGCACTAGAATCGCACTTTTCCCAAACGAAACATAAAAACTTCAAATTTCTGAATCCGTCGACATCGTAGCCATCCTTTCGATGGAATTTGACTTTTTTAACTTGAGAAACGGTCTATGGTTTTAGATTTCAAGAATTCCACATAAACATCCCAAGAATTTGTCGCTTCTATGATTACTGAATTTGTATCGAAGTTGACCCTTTTGTTATTAAATTCTTATTTTTTTTTTAATAACGCTATTATTTCAGAACATCAAGGAACTTTTATAGATTCAGGTGCTGAAACGAGTCAAAAATATCAATCATCAATTCAAACTGAAATGATTTATCCATTATTCAATGCTCTAATAGCATTTAGTAAGTAATGCAGAAATAAATTATGATTTTAAGAAAGCTTCCTCATATTTGAAACTTGTTTCAGCAAATAAGATATTGGAAATGGAATCTTACTTGTAAAGTATATACTTGAAGACCTTTTTTTTACTCTCGTTTCTTTCTTCATCTTCCAATTTTGCACCCCCATGAGGGGCGACGAATTTGTTTAAAGAAAGTGGTTCATTACCATATTTCTTTCATATTTGGAACAAGAAATAAATAAACATTGCATTACTTTGGCGCCCTGTTCAAATGTTAAATACCTTTTTTTGCTCTCTTCATCTTCGATTTGGCGCCCCCTAAGGCCAGGCGCCCGGGGCAAGTGCCCCCTTTGACCCCCTAGATCCGGCGCTGGCATTGCCTACACTCAATTCACAGACATTCTTCATAAAAAGTGTCTACCCGCAAGTGAGTTTTCATCTAGCATCTAGCGTACGTCTTATTAAGAGTTTAGCGCACATCTGAGTGAGGAGTGAGCTATGATTGGATGTGGGTCTGTGGCCCTGTGGGAGTGGCTGCTGCTAATACAACTCCAATTAAATTAATATGCATTCGGAGTTGACAGTTTTGTTACTCGTTTAGTTTGTATTCCTTGGTTTTCTGTATAGGAGCTTTTGGCTTAAGAGCTTTGAAAACAAAATTCTTATCCTGACGCCATACACGCCAGCTACTGGCAAGCAAGTTACTACATGTATCAATAATAATTGTCAGATACCTTTCTATGTTGCAGTTGGCTGGAAGTTTGTAAATATATGTGAGTGGAAAATGTGAGTATTTGGCAACTGTCCTGCTGACATGCGTGGCGTCCGGGTTAATACATTTAGTAACTTGTTTGCCAGTAGCTGGCATGTATGGCCTCAATATTAATGATGAATGATATTCTGAATATTATTTTGATCTTTTACTTTTATTTTTAATGTGTAAAAAATACGTTTAAGTGCGGGTTCAAAATTATAACCTGTTTTCTTTGGAAAAAGTTTATTTGCATTGCTTTTCATAGCGTGCGGTCAGTTTTTTTGGTGTTATTTACCTGTAATAAATTTCGTTTCTGATATTAATATGAAGTTAAGTGTTTTTGTGAGAATTGTATTTTTAAAAGGTGTTAAAAGCACTCTTTTATCTTACCCCTTGATGTTGTGGAAAAGGATGAATTTGTTTAATTTTTTTATAAAAAAAAAAAAAACATATCAAATGAAAATTTTAACCTAAAAAAATAACGGTAACCATACATACCTACCAATTTTTTTTTTTAGATTTGTGCTTCTTTGAAGCACTTACTACGAAAATCCTGTTAGAGCTTTTGTTGGAAAAGCATCTTACGGAAAACAAAAGAGTGCGAGTAAGAGACGAACATCCCTATCTTACCTGTACTGCCAATTTATGTTGGACAGATTATATGAATTAGCATCTAGGTACTTGTTGTTTCTTAACCTCGTTGATTGGACAATAATCTCTTAACCGAAAAGATTAATTAGTCAATTAAAATGCTCATTAAAAAAGCTTCTCTTTATATCAAAACGAAATTTCATACTTCTACACTTACACCATTTAAGGTTGGGTTACATCTAATCAACTTAATTTTAACCAAAATCACCCTTATAGTAATCTCTAGCCCTGTTGACGTATCTTAGGTAATACATACTTTTACCTTTTAAGCCAGGAGTACTTGTGCAATAGGAAAAAAGATTGAGAAAACTTAATGAATCAACCTTACAAAAAACACTTCTCGGTATTAAATTGCCAATGGGAGTTTAATTTCCCCTTCACTTTACTTGCCATCATGATGGTTGCCTCTGTAACCTATCATTCTCCCCTATCACGATGGGATATGCATGATAAAGAGAATGAGAAGCACCACACAGTCAGTATGGCAGCAGTAGCAGCAGGAAGAGCAGGAACAACGGTAGCGGTAGCAACGCTTCTGGTAATATTACTCAAAGTACCCGGACATAATTTCTCCATCGCTGTGTGTTCGTTCTTGAAATCTGATTGCTTATAGTGCGACATCCTTGTGGCAAACGTTAAAGCCGGAACGGAGCTAGAGGTGTACGTCAAAGGAGATTACGACAACTCTTGTGTTAGCTTAGTAATTACACAAGAAATTATCTACTCAAGGTTTTTCAAGAAGTTTTGATAGTGAACGTTTCCCTTCGTTCGTTCGCCGCTTTCAGACAAGATACACCTTCTAAAAGTTAGGTAGAAGTTTTTTTTTCGCTTAATTTTTTATACTAAGGACGATGAGGACGACGAGTACGGTGACGTACTTCATCTCATCATCATCATCATCCTACACTACCTCACTTTATTACAAGGAGATCATATCTTCATAAATTCCTCAAAATGTGTGCGGATGAGTGTTCGTTCGTGTGTTTGAATTCAACAAAGATTTGTTATTCTAAGAAATCTGGATAGGATATACCTTTTTGGCTGCTATTTTTCCTCATCCTGGTTCCTGTTCAGTGCATGATTGGGATATTGGGATATATCGTTATCATGGGTTTTTGGTCTTTTTGCCGGTTATATGGTTGTTTTTTAAAGGTTTAATTTTATTTTATCCATGGCATTAAGGACTTCCACAATGAATGAAAAGGAGATTCCGGATTTGGCCTTAAATTTGGGCTCACCCGGGAGCAATAAAAGTTATACACTACACACACACATTTACAAGCTACAACATTCATACATAGAAACTAAAAGAAATACCAAACAGGTAGATCGACCGCAGATTGAATCTATCGATTGAAATTCAAATTATTTTTTTTTGTTCTGTCTCTGCGAAGGATTTTGGTTTTTATAGAAAAATAGGAGAGAGTGGGCAGCGTTGATTCAGAAATTATTTCAATTGAAAGTTTCACTTTAATTTGTTAATTTTTATTTATGTATGAATCACAACGTTACGTCGGACAAGCTTAACGGAGATGAACGATGACATTTGAATAAATCAACTAATCGAAAATAATAATTCTATTAAAAAGGTTTTTGTATATGTATACTGGCAGTTAGGCTGCTACCAGAAATTAGAATTTTAATCAAGATTTTTGAATGAAATAATAACAACTTGTGTGTGCTACCACCAAGTTCATTTCATTTTTCACGGAGACCAACCCGATCATCAGACTCCTGTAGTGGTGCTAAATCGCTTAAGGTATGTTCAATTTAATTTTTGAAATTATTTAAAAACGAACTTCAAATCCGATTTTAACAATAGTACGTATTTTCCTTTCGCAAGACTGTTCCCAAAGTTATATTTGAACAATAACAAGGTGTTTTCCATCCCAAAGATCCTTGTTTGGATTTTAATCTTTCACTGACTGCACTCATAAGAGGCTCAGACAAGCATACAAACTCACAGCTAATTCAATAAATTCAAACCCGTTTCAGACTTATTTTTTTTTATTATTTATTTTTTTATAAAACTTTGAAATCAATGCACACCTATTAGAGGACGAAAATACAAGAAGGCAATGATCCATTCACCAAGGGATATCAACCCATTTTCGAAATAAAATAAAGTGCACGACTGGGTCGCACGAACTTGCTCTAATGTGTTACAGTGGTCTTGGGGCTTGAGATTTTGGAAAAAAAGCAACACAAAAAATCATATGAAATTTTATTAATCATTTAAAAATCAACGTTAAATCGTTTTTTGGAGAAAATGAAGTAAGCCATTAGATTTCTTTTACTTTTTTGAATTTTAAGGAATTTTTTTTTCAAAATCGTTTTTTTTAAACTTTTCGGAAGCATATTCCAAATTTATTTTGAGTATGTCAAAATCTAGCAGTTTAAAGTTCTTATTAGAAAACAAAAATTTTAAAAATTTTGAACAAACCGTTTTCGAAAAAACCAAAAGTAAAAAAAAAATTTAACTTTTTTTTTTAAAAAAACTCAATTTTTTTTTTTTCAAAATTAAAGAATTTATATTATTTCGTTTATAACAGAGCTTTTATATTAAAATTTTCATCGAAATCCGTGAAGTGGTTTACGAGAAAATCTGATTTAAAAAAACCGGTCCTATAAGAGGTACCGTTATAAGACTTTTCCTGAAAAATCTGTTCCAGCCAAAACATAAAGTTAACTTAAAAAATACCATTTAGAAAGTTTTATCAAAATCGTAGGAGCCGTTTTCGAGAAAAATCAATTTTTCACTAAAAACCGTATGGCAGGTACCGTTAGTTTTGGAGCTAGAATGCTAATTCCAAAAATCCCTCTGTAGGACGCCATAATAATACTGTGTACCAAGTTTGAAGCAAATCGGTCCAGCCGTTTAGGCTGTAGGTGCCGACACAGACAGACGGACAGACAGACAGACAGACAGAATTGCCGGACTCACTTTTTAGGCTTCTCTATCATCGTAATGTTATGTTTGATTGTCCAAAAAAAAATTTTTTTTTTACGAATGCATAACTTGCCTTATATAGTACCTAATAATCGCAAGTAAAAAACTGAAAGGGAAACACACAGAAACAGTAACAGGAATTGTTTGAAACGTCAAACGCGCACAAAATGTTCAAATATTTCGACTTCTGCTTCACCTTCTTTTCATGCAACGTGGTTTGTGTACTTACTTTTTGATGCCAAAACATAACTTTAAAGCTCAACACCTCATTGTGAGCCTCAAAACACGAATTCCTGTGTCTGAAATTTTGCGTTCTATCAAATCGAAGCTCATAGCGGAATTGTGAAGCAGGCATTATTTTCAGACGCTTTGACATGTTAGAATTAGAAGGATGCACATAGCACAGTCAAAGCTTTGAGCATGCTTAATTAACCGTCACCAAGCTTGATTAAGGTCAGATTTGACGGTAGTAAAACTGTGATATTTTTTATCACTAGCACTGGAGGCAGTGAGCGATGGACGAATGAATGGATGTTTTGAGGGAAAGTGCATTGAGTACTGGCATTAAAACAGACGTTCCACCTGGAAGTTGTTTTCGAAATGGTGATACCTTCTGCGAGGAGGTGGTGGATCCTAAGAATGAATTTTTCGGAGCCTAACTTAACTTAACATCGCGTTTATATACAATGAGTATAGACCTATGAATAGGTGTCAATGTTTTGGTGGCGCGGCGGTACCTTAAGAGCGTCACTGAGCCAATGTCAGTTTCAACACGGATTTTGAAACGTCGACTCTTTTTGTGGAGTCGATTGCTAATGGTTTGGTCACTGACTTCAGAAATGCTAGCTGATATCCGAAGGTCGTTTTGTAAGGGACTATCTAGATTAGTTACTAGCTGCGTGCAATTATCGCGGTATCTTCTTGTACAATTGTGGCTTTTATTCTTCCTAATCCAGGTCTCCTTTCCACGCCGCCGCCGCCGTCCACCGTGTTTGTTGTCTTCTTACAAACAAACATGATATTACGATGATAGAAAAGCAAATAGAAGTGGGTCCGTTTGTCTGTCTGTTACCCACAACCTAAACGGCTGGGTCGATTTGCTTCAAACTTGGTGCACAGTATTGTTATGACGTCCTACAAGGGTTTTTTTTTTGAATTAGCAATCTAGCTCTAAAATTAACGATATATGTACATGTCATACGATTTTTAATGGAAAACCCATTTATCTCAAAAACGACTACACCATTTTGATAAAACTTTCTGATTGGTATTTTTTGTGTAAACTTTATGTTTTGGTTGAAATAGATTTTTTTAGAAGTTTTTTTAACGGTGCACCTCCCCATGGGACCTGTTTTTTCAAATCAGATTTTCTCGTATACTACTTGCTGGATTTCTAAATTTTTAATGTGGAAGCCCTTTTATAAACAAAATAACATAAATTCTTAAATTTTTCAAAAAAAGTTTTTTTTTGAGTTGAAAAAAAGTAAATTTTTTTAAAATTTTTGGAGTTTTAAAAACAGTTTGATCAAGTTTTTTTAAAATTCAATTTTCTTATAAAAACTACAAAGTGCTAGAAGTTTGCATACTCAAAAAAAAAAAAAATTAATAGTTTCCGAAAAGTTTAAAAAAATCGTTTTTTGAAAAAACCGGTATGACGACTTTGAAAATTTTGTTCCTTAAAATTCAAAACAGTAAAAGAAAACAGATGGATTACTTCACGTTTTAACTAGAGATTTGTAAGTAATTAATAAAATTTCAAGTGATCTTACATGGCTTTTTCCAAAAACTCCAGCCCCAAGACCACTGTCACACATTAGAGCAAGTTCGTGTGACCCAGTCGTGCACTTTATTTTTCCTAGATATTGTGGTTTTCCTTTCACTCTATTAGTATATGAATTATCTGATTTGGAAGGAATATTCAAAAATTCCGTTCGAAAATATTTTGGATTTTGAAATTCCGTTAACAAAATCTTGCAAGCAAATAAATTTGGAATGAAAAAAAAACACGCAGTTTTAAATAAAATAAAATATTTTTCAAAACAATCACGATTGGAGTTTCTCTTGGTCCTTGGAGCATTTTCGGAACAAGCTTTTACATTTGAAATTACATATAATCTTTTTTTTAAACAAAAAAGAACTCTGATCCCAGATTGGTTTTAACTCCCTATTCTCCTATTGTGCGATACCTGAATATTTGGTGTTGTTTTTTCCGGCCCGGCCCGGCAAGGGTTAATCTTTTTTTGGGACTTTAATGGCGGTGCTGCATTGTTTGGCCATGGGTTGTGCTGTGGTTGTTAGGTGCTTGCTATGCAGTGTTGTGGATATTTGTTTGTCGGGCGAACTTTTATCGACTCAGAGGGAATACGAAATTCATAAAACGTGGATATTTTAGGTTATCGCCAGCAACCACTATGTTGGGTCCATTCCTTTTTTTTTTTGTATATTGCTATTGCTGTTGCTGTTGTTGTTGTAGCTGTTCCTGCACTGCTTGCTGTTCAGTTTTCTGTGCTTGTTTGGGAAGGGTTAAATTTTTATAAAAATTTAAATTCCATTTTTGGGAATAAAATGTTTGGGGTGGCGATGGCGATAACCTGATCCTGGACGTGTGTTCCTTTAGTCTGGATTTCATTGGATTTATTTTGTGTGTGGTGCGGTGCGGTCAAAGCGATGCGATGCATCGCATCGGTTGGTACAGGTGTCCCGGGTCGTTGTTTTTTTTTTTTTTTCTGGAACCTGGAATGGGTTGCAAAATGATGAGATTGCGAATACATTCGATAAACGTCCAATTGGGTATGCGCCCTGTTCAGATGGGGCAACTAATAAAAATGATCCTAATGGGAAAGCGATGAAAATTGTAGCTTGGTTGGATTTTTATTCAAATGGTCGTTGAATGGTTCAATGACTACAGGGTGTTTCGTGATAAGCGAATTTTGTCTATTTTATTTGATATAAAATATTCATATTGTACGGGTTTATACAATTTTTATGCCTGGATGAAACTTCGGGTCAGTAGTGTCGTTAACCGGTGGATAAGGACAGGGTTGAGAGATACAGTATTGGGACTGATGGTTGGGACTTGGGAGTTTATATTAATGTAAAGTTCTGTTTTTCGGGATCAAACTAAAATGGCAGCTGCGGGAGTTATTTTATAATACCTATGTGATAGAAATATGAAAATATTTTCACCTTGCAAAAAAAAAACTTCAATATTTTTATCAAACTGAAATGTAGCACCGGAGAAATATTAAATATAACCCCACCTTTTTACAACACGGTTTTGTAAGGAATTTCGGGAAATGGTGATGTGAGAATGTGTCGAAAAAATTCAGTGAAGATAATGTAAGGACACGAGAATTGGACATCGAACTATTTAATTAACGGAATATTTTTGTTTGGAATTCCGTTTCAAATTTAACGACACTTTTTTTCTTAACTTTTTTCAAAGCGAAGTTAGTCATGTGAATTTTGAGTTTTGTTTTTACATATTGAAATTTCTTTTTGATGGAATTTATTTTGATATATATTTAAGAAAAGCGACATTGCTCTCTATTACAATGATGGTGGACTTCATTAAATTAAAATTAGGAAATAAGTAAGTGGTACTTAGAGCATGTTGTTCTAAAAGCTTAAATAATGCACAGGAAAGGTCTCTTATGCCTGTTAACATCCCATCCCTTGCAGGGTGGGAGGGGGCTAATATACCTTGAAAATGGAACATCTGCCATAAAAATTTAAGAATTGTAGTATTCCGCGAGTTCTTCTTCAAAAAAGCAAATTAGCGTTTTTAAGTTTAGGGGGCGATTTTCGATTTGAAGAGCATTTATATTTTGTATCACGTTACATATACAGGGTGATTCACCAGCGTTGTGCCAAAAAGCTAGAGCGTGTAGGTTAAGTTGAGACAAGAAAAAAATCGTATGGGAGGGGGGGTCTATTCTCCTCCGTTTAGCCGGGAGGGGCAATTTTCTGAAAAATTGACTTATTTTGTAAAAAAAAATATTTAAAATCAACGGGTTCATTTACAACACCGTGTTATACCTTTTTGGAAAGCCAAAAACTTCTCCTTTTATTTTGTTTTTAAATTAAATTGTTTTAACGAACAGTTTAAAAAATATAAATTTTCAAACTCAAAATTTTTAAAAAAAATTTGAAAAAATAATTTTAAAACTAATTTTTTTCAAAATTTTACGTATTTAAGTGTAATTTTTGTTCTCAGAATTCAACGCTTCCATTAATCTTTAATCCAACACTGAAAACTGTATGGCTCTACGACTTTTTGTTGCCAAGGTATTCAAAAATAACCGAACCTACTTCTTCACAAAAACACGAAAAAATTGGCTAAATGGTCACTTGTGCCATCCCGTAAGGCTAGGTTTTCTTGTTTTTGTGAAGAAGTAGGTTCGGTTATTTTTGAATACCTTGGCAACAAAAAGTCGTAGAGCCATACAGTTTTCAGTGTTGGATTAAAGATTAATGGAAGCGTTGAATTCTGAGAACAAAAATTACACTTAAATACGTAAAATTTTGAAAAAAATTAGTTTTAAAATTATTTTTTCAAATTTTTTTTAAAAATTTTGAGTTTGAAAATTTATATTTTTTAAACTGTTCGTTAAAACAATTTAATTTAAAAACAAAATAAAAGGAGAAGTTTTTGGCTTTCCAAAAAGGTATAACACGGTGTTGTAAACGAACCCGTTGATTTTAAATATTTTTTTTTACAAAATAAGTCAATTTTTCAGAAAATTGCCCCTCCCGGCTAAACGGAGAGGAATAGACCCCCCCCTCCAATACGATTTTTTTCTTGCCTCAACTTAACCTACACGCTCTAGCTTTTTGGCACAACGCTGGTGAATCACCCTGTATAGGTACAGAATTAATTAATTGTAAAAATGAAATATGTAATACAATTTAAAATAAAATATATTTGCTCTATTAAGCTCATTTGATAAGTAGTACATCATACTGGAATAAATCTTTTAATGCGAGCAACTGCAACAAAATTACACATATTTTCACCAGTACACATGATGTGTTTCAACTGCCGACGACTGACGCACACAACGAAAATGACCACCGACAACAGCCGCCACACCTGACCTGACCCCCTCTGCCACTGAAATGGACCACCAACGGCTTGCAATAGGCATATCCCATCAAAGCAACAAGAATAAAAAAAAAAAATATATTCATAGGTAAGATTGAATTTTATATTTATAATTCACAAAGCGTGTTTGCAGGAATCCTACTAATATTATAAATGTGAAAGTTACGATGTCTGGACAACGACCTTCAGCACTGCTCACGCTGACGTAAAATCACCATTTATTTAAGAAAAACTTTTATTGTTAGACTTAAGACACTTTTTTTTTATTAAAACTGTATAAATTTATTATCTTCATGTAACAAAGCAGAGCCCCTTCAGTGCTCGCAGATATTTAAACATTGTTAGACTTAAGAAAAAAAATGATTTGTATATAAACTTTGACATGTAAATTTACTATGAGCAAATAAAAAAAAAATATTGTAAATAATTACGATGTTTGGATGTTTGTTGCTAACTAACGCCAGTGTATAGCACATAGGTTTCTTTTTATCACGGTTAAATGTAGGTATGGAATTATAAAGCTATACAAGAAGAAGAAGCTAGAATACGATAGACGACTCCTCAAGCTACAGTCTACTTCTTGATCAGCTGAAATGCGAGCGAAGCCGCGGGTAAAAGCTAGTTTGTAATATTCAGAAAAATTGTCGAATCTACCCCACCCTTCCCTATATGTAGGCAGTAAAAAGAAGGATGTATTACCATAACTGTAAAAAAGTGACACAGGCTTAACTTAGTTTTATACCTCAAATACTTGAAAAGAGGTAGATTTAAAAAAAAAAAAAAAAAAAAAAAAAAAAAACTATCGCAATCACTGATTTAAGTACCTCTGGTGGTCTGTTTCAAAATGTGAATTTTTCAAAAGTTGTTCATAATTATAATTGCACAGTTAATTGCAAATTGTTCTACCTCAAAAGTTCATTAACATTTCCCGCTAAAATCACACCAAGCAACAGACCACACTCTACAGATTGGTTTGCTTTTATTCAAACCTCATAAGTGGTGCCTCTTACACTTTCCCGAACTTGTTTGCAGATAACTTTTCGCACCCCCTCACCTCACACACATTTAACAGTATCACAACCCTAAAGAAATAATAGAGCCACAGTAAAACAAAATTATAATATTCCTCTCTTACTTTTGTGCAAACTAACAAAACTTAACTTTTGTGTAACTTTAGTTTTGCCACAACCTTCACTTCTTGGTTTGACTTGAAAAATAAGTTAGAAAAAAAAAATCATCATCACCATGTCGATCATGCACAAAGCATACACAAAGAGACAACAAACAAGGACTTCGGCTTACCACAGGGGAAGCTTGTAAATCATCATTTCTTTATAAAATTTATCTGTAAAATTTTATTTATGTAAAGTTGGAATTAAAAAAGTTTGTTTTGAATTTGAATTTGAATTTCAAGTAGGGTTATTATTGAGGGCGATCCCATCAACACGTAAATTTGCAGAAATCTAAACTCAAGCAAGTCCCACGACCGACCAACCCGACCGGAGCGGAGTGGAGCGAAGTCCTGTCCTGTCCTATTGTGTGTTGTTTTGGACAAATGTTCAACAGACGGGGTTTGAATAATTCAATGGGGATACTTTGTGGCAAGTTTTAAGTTACATTAAGACCATAAAAAAAAAATAGAAGAAAAATTACACAAAATACCCGGTGAAAATGGAAAAGATGAAGGTAAGGGATGATAAAAAAGATTTGTGTTTAAGTTTGTTAACAAGCATAGGAAGAGCGTGAGCAAAATGCAGTTATTTCGGGTCCAGTAGAAGTGTTTCTGTGTTTTCTTTTTAAAGAAAAGGATTTAATAATAACCATAATAAAAAAGCTTACCTTTAGTTGTTGGTTATACTGTCTCTATTTGTGGCTTTTGCTGAAAAGAAATAAGGAAATAAAGTTTTCATCGGGCGTTGCTCAACAAAAAAAGGTGTTAGAAAGGGATTTGTTTCCATTTTTGGCCATAATGTAGATTAACAAGGACGAATTTTTAAAAGTTCAAAAAAAATTCTCACCAGCAATTAACTCCCGCAATATTTATATTCCAGTCACATATCGAATGCTTACGGTAAGGCCATACAAATACTGGGTTTTAATGAATTGCAAATTGTCTGCATTTTGTAACTTGCGCCCACTAAAGGGGATATTAATACCTTTGACATGATTAACACAGTGCGATGGCTTAGAAAAGTTCTATAGGAGATGGAAGGAGATACCGATGCACATAGGTTTTGAATGTCTGTATATCACAACGGGAATGAAAAATCAAGCCAGCTAAAGCATTCCACATTCTTGTAGTGCGGCTGGAAAAATATCGCTGTACTTAACAGTTCCTACGTCCGAAGTAAGGCTCGAGGGTAAATTCATGGGAATTCTTAGCAATGCGAGTGTTTGAGGGGAAAAACGCATCTGGCTAAATATAAACACAAGAAATTGGGGGAGGCTTGCGCCCACTTTTTAAGCAACATCGTTTCAACAACATTGTTTTAATTAATGAAATGACTTATAATCGAGTGGAATAACTAGAATTTTGTGATTATTATGTGCATGTTAACAACTTGCTTATGAAAGAAAAAAATTTATTTTGTTTTACAAAAACAACAATTACTTACAATAATTATCACAAAAAAGTTAATTTAAACTACAGAACGCAGAAGAAAAAAAGTTAAACTTAGCACTAAACTGCCAAACTAACAAGCACGGACCAATATACAGACCGCCAACTCGTACTCCTCTTGCCTGAAACACCCTAGAAATATTTTTTTTTTGTCTGTGAATACGTGTACATCTCTCTCTGTGCATTTTGTAATGGCAACTATACCTGCGTATGCCATTTATTTTGTAGGTGTGTTTGCTGAATGGGTTTTAAAAGCAAGGGAGAGCGTCACACTCTCAAAATAAACATGCCAAAAATTATTGTAATTCATACTTTTCAATGCTTATAAATATACATTTATAGTTTTTCACCTGAAGATGTCCACAGACATGGACGAAACGTAGTGACACAAACAAAAAACTTGTTTTATTTTTGACCTGAAGCCCAAAAAACACCAAAAAATACATTCCACCAAAAAAGGTCACATATTACATACAGCATAATGAATTTAAACAATTTTGGTTTTGTATGTAAACAATCAAAAACAACACCAGCGCAGCGGTACGATTTTTTATAAATCCGTTCCATAACTTGGCTATGCTGATGATATTGACACCTTTGGAAGAGCAATGCGCGATGTCAGTGCAGCACTCGCAAATATTGAAGTGGAGTCGGCGAAAATGGGTCTGGATATAAATAAAGTATGCCCGATGAGTGGAATCTCAGTCCCATCTGTCCGATCCACAAAAAAGGAGACCGCCTACTCTTTTAAAAATCGCCTATAAGATCCCATTCACCGTTTTATTTGAACGTCTCAAGCCGTTGGCTGATGACCTTATAGGTCCTTACCAATGCGGCTTCAGACCTGGAAAATCTACAACCGACCAAATTTTCACATTACGCCAGATCCTGGAGAAAACCCAAGAATATAACATACAAATATAACCCACCACCAGTTCGTCGATTTTAAAGCAGCCTACGACAGTGTTAATAGAGTTGAATTATATCGTGCCATGTCTAACTTAAGAATCCCTGCTAAACTGATACGCCTTATCAGGATGATGTTAGAAAACGCTCGCTCATAGTTGGTAGGGACTCTACTGAAAGCTTCGATACCACCAGAGGTCTAAGACAAGCTGACGCACTGTCATGCAGCTGTTTCAACATTGTGCTTTAAAATGTAATACGGAGCACCCATGCCAGTACATCGGGCACCATTTTTATTAAATCGAGACAATTACTTGGGTTTGCGGATGACATTGACGTGATAGGAAGAACAAAGCGAGCAGTAACCGGTGCCTTCACTACTATGAAGTCAGCAGCAAGCAGAATGGGGCTGAAAATAAATGAGGACAAGACGAACAACAATCAACAAGAGTCCAATCTCACCACCGACTTGGTCAGAACGTGAACATTGATAGGTATAACTTCGAGGTAGTCAAAGGATTTGTCTACCTGGGTACTGCAGCTGTAAACACAGGCAACAACATCAGCGCTGAAATCAAACTCAGAATAACTCTTGCTAATAAGAGCCAATCGAATCACAGATTCAAAAAGAGCATAGAAAATTACCATAGATTCCGTTTATAACTCAAAAACGACAAAAGTGGCGTATGGAACAAAGTAATTCTCAGGCGACGCTGTTTCTTTGGACTGAATAAGCAATTCAGGAATAAAGCCATATTGAGAAGAACCAAGGAGACACTATATAGAACACTCATCATTCCGGTCCTGCTATATGTTGCAGAAGCATCATGGACTCTCTCCCAATCGGATGAAAAGTCACTTGGAGTCTTCAAGAAAAAAGTTCTGCGTACGATTTATGGTCCTGTCGGCGTAAACCGAGAAGACAACATCTGGCGAAGGAAAAACAACGACGAACAAAATATGAGTGACATGATTTTCCCGATATAACAAATTTGAATTCTTGATAAATTTGATAACTTTTTTGTGTGGTGTACAACTCGTGAATCTGGTGTGTGTTTAACTGCATGAACATAATTGCAGCCCTATTGAAGTCAGAGCTATACCCCCGGATTCAATGCCGACATTGAGTTGGAATGCAGCTTCGGAGGAGTTGGTTTACTTTCTACAATTTTTGAAGCATTTTTGATGATTCACCAAGCAAGAAAAATAAAATACATGACTGCGCCGCACGTCCTTGATGCTCTATAAACGCAATAGCACGATAAAAAAACAAAAAAGATCTTCTATTCTTTGTTGTATAAAGAAATTAGAAATTTAAGGTTACATCTTAAATTAAAAAAAAAAAAAACATCATAAATACAAAAGAAGTTGGCTTAAATTCATTGTATATTGAAAGTATCTGATTGTCCAAGGCAACGAAAACTGGTAAATATTTGGGTTTTTTATTTCGATCAGAATATTCCAGCAACTGTGTAAGAAGTAGAAATTAGAATTTTCATTTGGATTAATGCGTAAGTGCTTACCTACGATACCTTCTTAAATTTGATTAGCTGTCAAACCAAAACTTGTAATGTATTATAGCTTAAATTCCCTTGAGAACAACAAGTCCTTGAATATTTTCGAGTCATCATATCTTTTTCTGATTTCATAAGATTCCAACCCTCTTTTGGAAATAACTTTTCCAACCACTTCCCAAACTATTGTTTTAAAAAATTTATAAAATAATTCAAAGTTGGGTTATATTTTCCCTACTCAACTTCAGCCCAAAAAAAAAAAAAATGGAGAAAATTCATTTTCGAAGTGACATTGGACCAGCATCGCACTGCCAAGTACAAATACATATATATATGTATATATATGTAATAGGTACCTAAGTACCTTAAAAAAGGTAAAATTTAGTATAATTTTATTCCGAAATCCCAACCGCACGTGCACTATTACAACATCTCGTCCCAGCACCAGCACAGAGCACACGCAATCAGAGACAACCCAGCAGAGAATATGATTGTAATAAGCTGTCAGGAAAAAACTGCTGACATTAATTTTTAGACTCCGTACAACCAAGCGTATTATATAGTGGAGTGAAGAGTGTGGAGTACAAATACAAAACAGTTTGGAGTTCCATGGTGAGGACACATTTCAAATATGGAAATAGCGACCAGAGTATGGCGATATGGCGATATGGCGTCGGCGGTGCTGTCACGTTTCAAACGAGTTTTTTTGGCGACAATCATAGCATTATTCACTACAACTGACATATAATCTAATCCTTGCCACGCATTTTATTCCCATTCCATTGCAGCCTTATACAGCCAGCGGCAGCGGCAGCGCCCTCTGCCTCTGTCATACCATTACCATCAACATACAGCAACTAGGCATTTATATGTAAATAAGGACAAAGTTCAAACACCACGATGAATGGGTGCGTTTCAGCGTCACATTGCAAATGGGATCACCGTTTTCATTGCCAAAGGATTCTTATTTTTATTGCTCAATTTAAAAGTGAAAGTGCTCACGAACGAACGAATGAACGAACCAACCAACTCCCAGAGTCAGTCGGAGTCCCGAAAAGCTTTGTTTATAACAAACTCACATTTATTGAATGAGCTAGGGTCCATTAAATTGGTGTCCTGGCTCAAGTTTCTTGTATATAGGTACCACGGTATGAAGTTGGAGATTGGCAGGCGGTGCGGTGGTTTGTGCCCATTGATTCTTCTCGAGTGCCGACACAAGTCAGGTTCATAAAGATAAATCTTACACTCGAAATGATCCTACTTTTTTTTTCCAACACCCTCTTCCTATTTATGGTTTGGACTTGTGTTTTCCTGTTTTTTTTTTTTTTTTTTTTTTGGTTCCTACTTCTATTGCTGCTCAAAATGGAGGACAAAAAGTAGGTACCTAGTGTAGTAAGAGATTTTATGGCAGGGGGAACGACCGTAAGTGTGTTACAAAGAGAAGAAATGCTGCCATTAGTACATAGCGCTTAATGCCTTGCAATAAATTGCCCTTAAGCTGAAGACACATGACTCAAGACAGTTTTTTTTTTTTTTTTTTTTTGGAGTTCGAGGAGGAATATACTGAAACGCTGAAAAGCTGCGTAAATAAGCGGCTTACTTACTTCCGGTAGAACGAACATGAGTTGTGTCAGTTCAGAGGCGTGCTGGCGTGTGGACGGGCGTTCAGGCATTCGAGCGGTCGGTCGGGCGGTCGGGCGGGCGACGTTCGGTGACAGTTGGTGGTTGTTGTGTACCCTATATACAAGAGCATATGAGCGAAGCGACGCGGATACAATATGGTGTCAAGATATAACTTGACGAATGGTATTTTACAAAGGAGTAAACAAACAAATTTCACAATACATTTAGCAATCAGTCATGGGGCTGTAAGGAGCTCTGTTTGGAAGACGAGATGATGGCGATGACGACACACAAGGACTTTTTGTGGTTTAGAGTGCTCGCTAACATTTTTTATGAGCCAACCATCGAAAACCTTATTATTTTTAGGGCGAAGAGAACGAGCTAAAGAATTTGAAAAATATATATGTATAGGTATGTTTTTTTTTTTTTTTGCAAAATCATCAACTGAAAATTTTTAGGGTGTGTTTTTTCCTCTCCATTTTTGGCATCCTGTCAATGTTTCTTAAAGCTTGAAAGTAATGATTTTGAGAAGAAATGAAGCAGGAAGTTGAAAATTTAAAAAAAAATCTTTTGTAGCAAGTTTGTTTCCTTGGAAACTGGCTCTGATTAGTGAATGAATTGTGAAAATGTCTACTTTCAAAAATTCAGTCATTAAATTTTTTTTTAATTAGATTTAAGAAACTTAAAAATTGTTTTTTAGTTTGTAGCAAATATCCCTCTGAATTGCTGAGCCAGATTAAGTAGCCTGAGGACTGATTATATCATTCTAAAAATAATAAAGGGACATTTTTGAACCATTTTATTTCTTTCTTAAAATCTGTTAATATTTTCAAGATTGACTTGTTTGTCAAAATGACCCCACATTGTGAAAATGAATTAGAATTCAATATTATAACCGAACAACATGGATACTTATTACACGCAGTTTCTACAAGAAATAAGAAGTCTTAGCTCAAATCCTTGGTTTTCTCCTATTTTTTGTCCGAGGTACAGCATGTTGCAAAGAAAGTTAATCAGAGAGTAAATCTTGTCATGAAGAACTGAATATCTGCGCGACGTTCGGACTCGGCGGTAAATTGTTACTCCATTCCATATAACTGCAGAATATAAAAAGCATAATTGATAGTATAAGTAATTAAGTTGAACCTGCCATAAAGGCGAAAGTAACTACAGTGAAAGCTCCCATTGCGGACACCTCCCTTAGGCGGACAATCCCCTTGGGCGGACAAATTCTTCCGACACTCCCTTACCCGGACGCGGACAGGCACATAAGCCACAATTTGGTAAATTCTATTCTCTTAGGCGGACAAAAACATCATCAGCTACATTTTCCCATAGCTTTTCTTACATGTTATGAGAATTATAAGGACAAATGAACTAATTTAACCAATAAAACAGCAAAATTGCAATGTAGCTGTGTGTGTTTGTGGTCTGTTACAAATAATCTTGCATAGCTACCTGAAATAATTTTTAGTTTTTTTTTTGTTTTGTTTTTTTTTTTTAGTTTTTGAAGTGCAATTGGCATGATTTAATTTTTATTACTTTCTATCAATAAATAGGTTAATACATATAAAATTATGTGCAAAACTATTTTTGATTGGTTTTTATTTTTTTTCCCTTGGACGGACAACTCCCTTAGACGGACACAAGTGCCTCGACCGTCGCTGTCCGCCTAAGGGAGCTTTCACTGTATAACTTTCTTAAGATTTTGAACGCTTAACCAAAGCAGCGAAATATGATAACACCATTTCTGTCTGACCAGGGGTAGTCCCTACACGGCTCTGAGCTGATGTGCACCTCTCGTCTGGGTCCCTGCGATACTTAGTTTTTTCGATGTTTTGTAGCTGACTACTATACAACCGTGTTTCGTTGTCAGTCCACTGACTCCAAAAGAAGCCGGCTCTGAGATAGCAGTTGGTCTGAGTAGTAGTAGCCTTTGGGGTCTACCTTGAGGTGCTCATATGAAAGTGACCTTTACATTTGCAAAGCTCCACCGGAAGGTAAACCACAGGATATAGGCCCTCCTGGGTGGGGAAGTTATCGTGTTTCACGACACTTGGCTTTGTCACCTGCTACTATCTATGAAATAAGGCCTCTTCGTGGGAGTATCGTGGTGGCTGTGGTTAACCGATTGCGGTAACTGGCCTTGCTCCTCAACAAGGGGCGGGGTACTAAGGTTTGATTGCGTATTAGAGTAGACTGATCGTGTGATAAGCCTTAATTGCCAAGACTATTTGAATACTTCAGGAGAAAATGGGTTTTTGTGCTGAGCCCCCTCCCCCTTTCGAAATTTCGACTTTTCTAAAGTTGTGCCGTACTGTGATACTGTTTGTTTAAAGTGTTCAAGGTGAGTCAGCTAAGCTGCTAAGCGGTATAAACTGACACCCTCGTGATCAGTGGCGTATTATGGAGGTGGCCTAGGGGGCCCGGCCCCCAGCAAGCCTCTAAGATTGTGTTATTATTCATCAGGTGATTTTATCATAATGTACAATGTTGACTACTTTCAAGTCGAATTTAATAAAAACACTAAATTTATCTTCCATTTTAGTTAGAATTAATAGAACTAAAATTATTCAAATTTAAAAATCAAAACATTTAATTTTTCTGACACGGGTATCTTACACCGACTATCCAGCCCATACACACACACACCACACATTTCAGTGCACCGAAACAAGTTTGAGAACAAGTGTTGTGTTAATCAATGAAAAAATTGTCATTTTGATACAATTACAAAAAAAAGATCAATCTCGTTTTGATTTCCATTAGGCGAGCAAAATCTGAAATTTGAGAGCAAAATCGGTGATTACCAAAAAAAAAAAGCAATGTGTTTGCAGTTTATACTACGTTTTTATTAGGGCAAATGATGTAATTTTGTAACGAATTTCCAAATTAGATTCCAAATTGCCTCATTATTGCAAATTATGTGAAAACAAATCAAACACAACTTTATTAAAAACAATCCAACTTCAATTGAACAGATAATTTATAAAATGTCATATGGAAATGAAATCCAAGGCAACGGCCGGCAGTAGTAAAGAAATCAAAAGAAAAAATGTTTTCTTCTTCTTTTGATTTTTTTTACGAAAAAGAAGTAAGAGAGAAAAAGAAGGAAAGTAGGCTGGTGTCAACGATATTAGTAAACTGAATTGAAAACACTTTTCCTTCCATTTTCGAAATGACCTGATTTTGGCCCCAATGAAAACGTAGTAGTAGGTATTAGGTTTTTCTTCTCTTTATTTGTTCGAATTTGAGCTATTTACAAACGATATTATGTATGCAAAACTAAATAATGTTTCTAATGAAAAAAATCAAACTATTTCTTATTGTGTGAAACAAAACTTAATTTATTAAAGAAATATTGAAAAACTTGCCCTGTACATAAATAATGAGATGTTAGCTATTTTTTTTCTGAGGGAAATAAAAAGGGAAAAATTAAATAATTTGTGGTAAAAAGAGATTTTGAGGACTGGCAAAAGGGAATTCTCTCAAAAAAAAAAAACAAAAACTCGAAGCATCGCTCTAAATCGCGTTTTCTATAAGAACTTTGGGGTGTTACTATACCTGAAAACTTACAAGCCTTAAGACTGAAATGTAATACTCGGAACGGCGCGCGCGGCGTCGACGGCGGCGCGGACGAGCCCGTCCGTAATTGTGCGAGAACAAGCAATTCGTAACTCACGCCTGACATTGCGGATTGCTCCGTTTCATCAAGTTTTCGATCAGTTTAGTTTACAGACGTTAACTGCGCTCGCTGTTGCATTTTACAGACGAAAAAATTTGACATCTGACTGTGAAGTATGCTGACTTTGTGTGTGACGTCATAGCCATCTCATTGTTCAGGGGAAAAAACATGTTTTGCTTCCGCGGCAATCCTTCCATTATGTGTAAAGTGTTCATTTCACAGGTTGGACGGCAACGTTTTGTTAGTTTTTGACACTAGCTTCCGTTTGTTTCCGTCCATAATAGATCAGCCTTAAGAACCAATGTTGAGCATCTTACGAAGCGCACCCAACAAAGGTGAATGTTGAACTACTCCGCCATATCTCAAAGAGATGGTCGATAGTAGAGAGCTATTTTGGAGTTAGTGGAGATGGAATGAAGGGATCTCAGTGCAGCCTAGCTACCGGAGAAAATGATGAAATAATCGGAGGCTTTTACTTTTTCTTAAGTCATAGGATAAATTCTCCTTTATCACCATTCACCATTAACTCCGCCTGGAACACGCTGGAATAGTTTGGAAGATGGAAAAAGAGAAAGAGACTTAGTCTGTTAGAGTAAACTCTCTCACCTCCTCAGTTTTTGAACATCAGTGACAAACTGGATTTGTGCGTCTTCCAGAAAAGCATCTTCCTCCCAGACCCAGAACAATTTGATCCAGTTAGCCACTTCGGTAATGTATGACTGGGACAACCCCCTAAAACAGACTTAGCAACATCATCAACATTAAAAAACACCTTTAATCCTTTCTCTTTCAGCATTGTTAGCAGATAACACTATAAGTTATTCCTCATTAAAAAAAACATTTTCGATAAAGGGACTAAATATATGTTCAAAACGGTTTTTTTTTTCGTTTAAATCACAGTAACCCAAAAAAAAAAAAATATGTGCAACAACATCTGACTGCATTTATAGGATTACTTTTTTAAGCAGTTGAAATATAATATTTTTGTGTGAAAGGGGTAACATTAATTTATTGATGGTACCTACTTGTACCACTAGGAAGGACGACTTCAGTAGGCTGTGCAACCATATACCTAACCTATTGCATATTTTGATGAAGAAAATTTTTAATTTGAAAAATTCTCATAAAAGAAACCGAAGACTCAATTTAAAAACCTCTATAAGCCGGGCTTAGAGAGATCGTAACCACTGTCATTGTGACAGTTCTATACAAAATACCTACAAGGCACAAACTGCACCTGAAATAAATATTAAAAAAAAAAAAAAAAAAAAAAAAAAACATTATCAAACCTTTGTAAATCAAATAAATGGACATGCAAAACATAACTCAAATCATTAAAACAGAGCCTTAAGACTCTTATCGAAATAAAACATTTCCGACCTAAATCATTTCGAACACTTAAAACAAGCCACCCAAACATAAGATACTTTTTCAAAATTGCAAATAACTTTAGTGCTTCCATTCCAAAGCACTTTACCATTGTCCGTGTCTCCGCAACTAAAATGCTTCCTTTTGGCTTCATATATCCATGAACCATGAGTTCCTAGGACCTATCTGCAATGAATTATTTTACCTCAATTATTATCCTGGAAGTATCTTATTTAGAGTAGGTAGATGTCTGCTGCTGCTGCTGCCTACCTTCGAAAAAAAAAACACAACTTTATCTTCAAAAATATCCATATATCATGCTCTCGAGAAAGTAACGAGATCGAGTCACATGAAAGCGTTCTCGTCCGTCCGTCGTCGGTCGTATCTGTTATGTGTACCATGTACCTGCTAAAAAGTATCTAGGCTTGGTTAAAATATACTTCATTTTTTTATTTCATTTTTTTTAGACAAGGGGAACATAATAACAGGAATACTCAGCTTGCATCCTACAAAGGTTGCTGACAAACAATTGAAAGCATCATCACATCACAATAGGCCCAGTACCCGGTTGTGTGTCCTGTCTCTAGAGAGACTTAAAATTCTTTGGGACTTACACTTTGCCCGCTGTTGTCATATCCGTTTCGGTTTCATTGCGATGAAAATGGAGTTGATTCTTTTTTGTTTGTACCTACTCTGCTTTACAAAGTAGTTCAGCCTGTTTTGAAGGCTTGGATGTGGGTCGTTGATTGTGTCCTTAAAGTGGTGCAGTATTGTGTTATTTTTACTGTTTTTGTTGTTGTACCCTCCAAATTGTCGTGATAAGATATGTCAACATCAGAATATTGTGTTCACTAATTCTTTGTAGACACATCAATGGAAATGAAAGGGGAAATGGGAAAACGGAAACTACTTTTGTACTTTCCATTCCAATTCAGATAAACATTGGGATAAAGGAATCACCGCTTTGGCTTGTTCCAGTTAACTCTTTGTTATTGCCATCTGCACTATGGGATAATTTCCTAGCTCACTTACCAACACAATCTATTTGTGTCACGATTTATTCGGATGGGTTTTTGTTGAATCCATCGTCCTTAAAAGAAAAACTCTTCGCTATTACTGCAAGTCCGTGTGATGATAGTGATGCTACTTTTTTTTTTTATTTTTTTTTGCGGGGATAACATAAATATCATAGCATCAACAAAACAATGGACAACTACATTGTGATGCTAAAGTTTTATTGTATACTCTATTGTCATTTTTGGTAAAAATTTCAAAAATTTAAATCTTTGTTCACACGCTGTTTTTGAGGTAGTTCCCATTTCCCATGTTTTAACTTTTTACTCATCTTTCCGTCTGTATAGTTACTTACAGCCTAAACGGCTTGACCGATATGCTTCAAACTTGGTACATAGTATTTTTATGACGTCCTACAGAGGGGTTTTTGGAATTAGCATTCTAGCTAAAAAAATAAAAGTACCTACTGCCATACGATTTTTAATGAAAAATTAATTTTTCCTAAAAACGTCTCCTACGATTTAAATAAAAATGTCTGGATGGTTTATTGATAATATTTATTCTTAATTTTTAAAAAAAAGTTTTTTTAGTATATTTAAAAAAAAAAGAACTTTTATTTAATTTTTGGTTTATTCAAAAACGGTTGGATCAATTTTTTTTAATTTTACTTTTGTATTAAAAACTTCAAGGTTCTAGAAGTTTGCAGACTGAACAAAAAAATTGGAATATTTTCTTCGAAAAGTTTAAAAAAAAATTTTTTCCAACGATTTTGAAATTTTTTTCCCCAAAAATTTAAAACAGTATAAAGAAGCTTACTTAATTTTTCCAAAAAAAAAAGCTTAAGTGATTTAGTGTTTGAAAATTACCTGTGTTTTTTCCTTTAATTTTTTTTTTAAATCTTAAGCTCCAAGACCACTGTCACACTTTGTTTTCTTTTGTTATTGTTGTTAAAAAAATATTTTGTTTGATTGTGTTCGGCATTTAAATTAAAAGTTAAAAATAAAAGTATTGGAGACTGAGAACATTCTCCAATTTTTAATTTTTCGTTAAATTCGAATAAGAAAAATAATTGAAAAGCAGCGGCAACACTAACAATATCATGGTACGTATCTGTTCTTTGAGTTTCTGTTCAAGTCAAAGTTCTTTTGATGAAATTTTAATAAGAAAATTAATTTTAGGAAAAATTGTTTAAACTCAATGTTCAAAGCATTTTTGGAGATACTTTTCGTTGAAATTAACGACACTTTTATCAATTTAAAGTAAAACAATGAATTCTTTACGGTTTTCTGACGTTTAATTTCTAAGAAAGAACAAATAGTTCAATCGACAAGTACTTTTAGGTGGAAAAAGGGCAAAAGTTAATGAAACTTGGAGGTTTTGTTCAGGGGTAGTAAACTAGAATTTTGCTAAGTTCTTGACCTCGATGGCCCTGTGCTAAAACGGGTGGTTGTAGGGGTGGAAGGGGGGGGGGGGGGGGGGGGTTGGAGAAAGTGCAAACATTTTCGACCTTGCTCCGGTTTTCCCTCAATAACTTTTTTTTCTTACGTCTTACGAAAAAAACGTTCTTCAATTTTTTGTAGAACGTTGAATTTCCTACAATTTCAATGGTTCGAAAATTGTTGAATGTCAATTGTTTTACGAAGAAATGGAAAAAGAGAAGGGAGGTGGAAATGCAAAATTTTCGACCTTGCTCCGGTTTTTCCTTAATAACTTTTTTCTTTACGTCCTACAGAAAAAACACATTATACTTTTTTGTAGAGCTTTAAATTGTATGTCAATTTTTTTTTTCTCTTAACAAAATATTATGTGTGTGTATGTGTGTATGGCAACCAAAACCGCTTTTCTATTTCTATTCAAAAAAATAAAGAAAAGGTTTAGCGTATTTCAGTCCTCAAAAACTTAGTATTTCTTTAAGTACCGCGTTATGCCCCTCCCTCTTCTTATATATTAGGTTCATGACAATTTTTATTTCAAGTTTAAATTTTTTTTTCGTTTTTTTTACTATATTTTTATAGTTTTTCAAATTTATTTTGCGACCTTTTAAAACTAATCAATCATGCTGATCGTTAAAGGCTTCTCATAGGTAACTTAAAACTATAAAATTAAAAAAAAAAAAAAAAATGGAAAAATAAAAAAAATTATTTTCTGAGTCAACTCACACACTTCTTGTGAATAATACATCATAGTGAATTAGTGTTTTTTTTTTAAGAAATTGCTCTACTTTATATTACAATTAAATTTTGAATACAAAATGGTACTATGTTAAGATTGTTAGAGCGAAAAAAATTAACTTTAAAATTTGGTCTTACGGTTTAATCGACTTTTAATTTTAGTCAATTAAAAAATTTTGGTGCCCCTCAAAATTTGCCGCCTGAAGCCCGGGCCTGAGGGGCCGAGGTCTTTATCCGCTACTGTTGATGCAAACCGCTTAATAGCAAATGACACTGGTGGATGGTGGTCTTAGCCAAATATTTCTTAAAATTTGTTAATAGTGGAAATGCTCAGCCAATATCTTGAGAACATAAACTAAAAGCTTTTTGTAAGCCACCATCATAAAGATTAAGTGGCCGTAAACCATATCCAAGAACGAACTGTGACTTACGACAGGACAACAAAATGTGAATGTAGACATTAAACAGACTAAGAGGCCCTGGATTGTTCCCTCACTGGTGAGGCTAAACGCATAGCAGTCTTTTCAATGGAATCTTCACGAAGGTCGGCGGGATCTAGGCCCCAATAAGCATTATATGCTCACTGTCACTATACGCCACTATAATTAAATGTAACATCCGGAAACCTTAAATATTTTGTTTAACCTACGGAAAGTTCGGAGTACATTGCAGCACATTCCTAAAACCTCCAACAATTGACCATCTTTTATAAAAGACTTACACTTAAGGCGATTTTTTTTTTATTTCAAAAAGGCTTCGTTTGCCCACGGAGTTGTTTTTTTTAAGATTTCTAGACAGATGTTGTTTTCGCACGTACAACGGTGTCCATTTATAAAATTGTAAATCTAAGCTCATTCTTACCAAGTTGGGAAAATTTATTGATGAAGAATTATACTCCTTTTTTGCCCTCATTTATAATTAATCTCATTTCGTTGGTTTACATTAACGGGTCAATTGTTTGAACGCATTAATAAAAACAAAATTGTTTTGATAGAAATCACTTAAACACTTTTATGTGTGAAAAACAACCTGACCAACCAAATACACCCTTGTGGCCATAGGTTAAAACAAAAAAAAAAAAAAAAACGTCCTCAGTATCAAGCGGGTTGGTGCATTCTCATTCCAATCTAACCAACCATTCAACAACAACTTTGACAACGACGACTCATTTCCTGAAGGAGAGGAAATTGCGATTTCTCGATTTAATGGTGAAGGCATTGTCATTTGGTTGCATCGTCATGGCTCTTGTTGGCGTGATGGCCATAAGACTCTTCCTATTTGTGCTTTATCCAGATGCCCACCAGAAAAACACAGCAGTCAGGAAAAACTATATACGTATCCGTTGAATTGGACTGACTGAGTGTACTTACTTCTGTGCTGTAGTTGCTGTAGTATAGTTTAGTTGCTGTCGGAGTTAATGGATCATAGGAATTTCGTGAATCAGAATTGCATTTTGTTTTGGGTTTTACGGGTATCATTTTGATGTCTGATGGGATGTTGTACAGAACGTGGATTTTTACAATGGCATCCATTGTAGAGGCTATCATGGATCAGAAAATTGTTCTCAAATAAGGATGCGCGATGGGGTATACGGAATGGTACTATACACAAGTGCTCTGTAAATTCCTATGTGGAGATTGTCAACCACTAACGAGATTTGTCGATGTTTTTTTGTGTATAAGGATGTTGAAAAGAAGTATAGAAGCTCATTAATTGTATACTTTAATAAAATTGATATATTTAATACTATGTATAGCAATTTAGAACACAGTAAATATTAAGTTTTAGATTCTAAGACTTATCATTGCCAAATTCGGAGATGTAAATAAAATGTGTCATAGTAATCCTTCGTTTATACCATATTTGTACAAATACTTAGTCGTTTTTATTTGTGATTGTAGGGAATTTAACCTAACTTATACACTTATGCAAAAAAAAAAACAAAAAAATAAAAAAAAGGAAATACAACCGATCTAAGTTGATAAAATACGCAAATAAACTTCGTGTAGATATTGACCGCCTGTGGTGGCCATGTTGTTTTGGTTATCGCTTCTAAACTGATGCTATTAGGCTTTGGCCACGCAATGAGCGACGAGCGACTAAGCGAATGGGCGACGCACGTGTCGCTGAGCGACGAACCTGAGCGATGGGTGACCATTTACTGAACGTCGTCGTCGCTGAGCGATTAGTTGCAAAATGGCATCGTCAAGTGTGGTTTTCGTAGCTTTTTATTTGAAATTCGAGTTTATATTTATAAAGCTACTAGCGGTCCGCGGCGGGCGTTGCAACTACTGCTAAAAAAATTAGGTTGATCTTTAATTTGTCAAATTTGTCAAAAACGGTGGGTGGTTGGTTGGTGGTTGTTTGTGGGTGGTGGGGGATAAAGGGTGAGCAAAAAAAAAAAACCAAAAATGGTGGGTGGTGGGTTGGTGGTGGAAGAGATATGAATTGGTTATCACGTAAAATTATCGTCCGTAAACCGACTTCACAGACGACCAAATTTTTATATTATTTTGGATGTCTTGCCATAGCACTGGACGGCTCTGAACAGCTGAAATAAAACTTTTTTGTATTTATTTTTATAATCTTATCACTTTGTCGCTCAGCGATCGACTGAAAAATTAAAACAAATTTGATTGCAGAGCGACGTCGTTCTGTCGCTTAAAAAATCGCAAGTCGCTCAAGGTTTATGTAGCCACCTACATACAATTTTATGTGTTTTAATTTTTTTGCGTCGCTCAGCGACTTGTTGTTCATTCGCTTAGTCGCGCCGGCCGACTTGAAATCCATGGTTGATGTCACTGATAACGCTCTATACTTTCTACAATACATGTTCGTTATGGGCTCTACGTCACGGACACACAATGGAATTTGACGTTTTTTTATTGTATCATACGCAATGCCATATCTTAAGTAGTTGTATCATGGTAATGGTTGCTGTCCATAATACGTTAATTTTATTTGTTAACACAGCCAATTTATCAAAAGTGCTTCTCAATGCCAAAAATGATTTTGGCCAGGGTTGTGGTTCTCTTCCAAACAGAAACCCAAATTTGAATTTATTGGATGAACCCGTTGCCAACTTGGCCATTTAGGAAAAGCTGGTAAGACCTGTTTCCCGTTTTGTGTATTTATAAGTGTATTCAAAAATGTAAGAGCCAATTCTGAACAAATTCAAACAGAAGAAAATCTTTAACTAAAAATTGTATCAGTTCCAGTCTGGCTTAAGTGAAATATAATAAAATAAAATAGTAGTGAACCGTTATTCTTTGAACAGGGCACAGGGCATAGAGGTACTCGTAATTGGACACACAGTTAGGCCCACGGTACCCCCTTTTAGGGCTTCTCTATAATATGTGATAAAATCTCGTTTTTACTTGCGCTTATCTAGGTACCATAAGGCATTAGTAAAAAAAAATTTTTGGACGAACAAGAAAGCCTAAAAAAGTGATTCTGACAATCCTGTCTGTCTGTATCGGTACCTGCAGCCTAAATGGCTGAACCAATTTACTTTAATCTTTGTACATAGTTCTGTAATGACGTCCTACAGAGGTTTTTTTTGGAATTAACATTATTCTAGCTCTAAAACTAACTAACCTGAACCTGGCATGTGATTTTTAATGAAAAATTAATTTTTCTCAAAGATGGCTCCTACGATTTTCATAAAACTTTCTGAATGGTGTTTTTTGTATAAACTTTATGTTTCGGCTTGAATAGATTTTTCAGGTTGCTCCCGTAGGACCGATTTTTTTTCGTTAGCCACTCGACAGATTTTGATGAAATTTTTAAAGTGGAAGCCCTTTTATACACGAAATAATATAAAATTAAAAAATGTTGGAAGTAAACGTATACTCACAAAAAAATAAAAAAAATTGGAATATACATATTTTCGAAAAAATGGTGGAACGATTTTGAAAAAAGTTTTTCTTAAAATATAAAACAGCAAAAGAAATCAGTTGGTTCTGTAAATTTTGTCCAAAAACTGTTTTGAATAGTTATTTTTAGGTGTTTAATAAAATTTGATATGAATTTTTCCTTTAATTTTTTTTCCAAAATCTTAAGCCCCAAGACCACTGCTACACTTAAGAGTAAATTCGTGCGAACCAGTCGTGCACTTTATTTCTGTATGGCACCATGTATGCAGAGAGCAAGTTCCCAAGAAGTAACAACCAAGCCCTACACGGCAATGAAAGGGTTTTCGAAGAACTAGGTCAAACAATTATCTCTCTCTGTATCGTCGTCCACTTATATGATTTCAGGTTATCCTACAGGGAAATTTTGGAATTTTTATTCTATATCTACGTCTAGCGTCAACGAAAAGCTAATATATCTCAAAAAAGCTTTAACGATTTTGATAAAACTTAATTTTTCTAAAAATTTGATTAATATGTTTGAATATTAAGCCCAAGAACACTTAAGAATGAGTATGGGTACCAAATCTATGTTGCCATTTTATTCGCTATAATTTTTATAGTGCGATGTAATATGTAAATTCCAAAAAATGACTCGAAACATACAATTTTTCAATCGTTCAAATGAGCTTTTATTTGAAGATTATCTCTCACAAAAATGTGTCCTTCTAAATCAAAACTGGATATTTAGTGTTAAGCATTTCTGTTCACTCTCTCTCTCTCTTTTCATGGCAGAATTTTGATTGACCTCACTTTTTTATTTTTTTCACCATTTTTATTTAATACAAAAATTATATATTTTAAGAAAACTATCTTATTTTGTTCTTTTTGAATGCGCTACTAGCTTATCCGGAAGACAATCCTGTCTGCTCCCCGTTAACTTTTTCTTTTACAGTTCTGCCGGAAACTTTATAACATTTCTTTTTTCTGAAAGCCCCTTTTTAACAATTACAAACATTAAAACCAAGTTTTTATTTAAATCAGAACGCAGAACGGTGATGTTCCTGGATTTCCATCTTTTTGTTTCTCCAAAAGACTTCTTATAAGAAACGCATCTTATTTGCTTAAAATTCATAAAGCGTGCCTTAGTTATGTTTTATGAAATCATTTACATCCATCCCGGATAATATCATCTCAGTTGTCATGTCATTGTACTGCACAACAGATGATTTTTGATGACTAGACACTCGCCGTATATGTATCCGAATTCGGATGCCTATCCAGTCGAGTATTTTTCCGTCCCATTGAATACTGATTACAACTTCTTACGCACGAACAGATTGAAATTCAACTCCATTCCTGCCAAACCAAAGATGTGGAAAGTCAAAAATCTGCCAATCAATACCGCGTACATGTGGAAGCCTAATTAAACTTTCCACTTAACTGAGCCTCCAGGCAATTTGTTCAATTTGCTGATATGGATATGGATACCGATACATAGATGCAACTATTTAGATACATCCTCTATGTATTGTGTGTTTTTTTGTGTATGCGATACGAAATGCGATACTACCCAGGAAAAAAAGAGGATTATAATCAGGACTTTGCCCTTTGCACGCACAGCACATGCCTTCACCTGATTATGTCGTTTTCCATGAACAGAGATCTTGGATTTCCCTGCTCAGATTTACATAGATTTAATTAAGATTGAAAGCCAAGAATAAGAAAAAAAAAAAAAAAAAGAAAAAAAACAAGATGAAAAAGCGCTGGAGAGCATTATCCTTTCCAACCGGTATATTGATCTCATTTAATGTTTTTTTCCTGCAGGCCTTTTTTGTCTTGTGCCCTTAGAGTCAAATCCGATTTGGAGAGATGGCCGACCTCGATTAAGATGTGAACGAACGCAATTTATTTTTACATTTTTTTCTGCCCTTTAATCCTGTTTCTGCTTCTGCTCCGGCTCCTGCTCCTTCGCCGTTCTGTGATTTTCCCAATTGTTGTTTTTGTTTTCATTTTTGAAATAATTTTTTAGTAAATTTATGTTGCCCCAGCGAACTATTACAAACTCAATTGACTGATTTTTGAAATTCAAGTCGAAGAAGTGTATTGACGTTGGATGGGATGGTGATGGTGATGGCATAGCACATCGAGAAACTTCTACACAAATTGAAAATTTCAAAATATACTACAGTGTGCGACTGGGTCGTGCGTACTTGCTTTTAATGTGTTTTAAACACTTGACTTGGTAAATGGTATGATGAAATTACCTTATTTTAAAAATAAATACAACATAGGTAATAGAAATAAACATGTTATGAAAACCATTTTGGTTTGATCATCAAGGTGGCCTAAGACCTGACCCCTTGAAAAGTCCGCATATCATCTAGTGCATGATCTATTCGATTTGGACAATGGCGAACAAGATTTCCGTTCACCCGCTCAGGACGAAGTTCGGATACCGATATCTTAACTAAAGCCAACGAGGATGACTTAGGATCAGAAGATTAACTTTACATAGAATTAAAAAATGCGTGCAAGGTACAGTGTGTCAAGAGAATTTAGTTGGAGTTTCGTATACCTACTGTAAATACAAATACGTAAATAATCAAGTATAGTCATGAATTACATACATTAAAAACATTATTTCACTTTGCATAAACGGACTCGTAAGGCTAGCTGAGGAAACTAAATCTTGAAACGAAACTTCAAAATGCGAGTTCAAAATTTGTCTGTTAAAAAAGTTTCTTTTAAACATTTACATATGTACATATATGTCGATGAAGAAACCAGTCAATCAACATTCAACATAAACAATAAAATCAACGGTTTTTTTAAATCAGATTTTCTCGTAAACCGATTGACGGATTTCAATGAAATGTTTAATGTAAGAAGAATAGGCAAAATAAAACCAAATTTTAAATTTTTGAAAAATAAAATTGGTTAGGTTTTTTTTAGTTAATTTTTTTTTTTCATTTTTGTTTTTTTTTTTATGGTTTGATCAAGTTTTTTTAAATTATTTTATTTTTCTGATACCTAAATCTGATAAAAACTACAAAGTGCTAGAATTTAACATATACTTAAAAAAAAATTATTGGAGTAATGGTTTACAGTTTTTGAAAAAAACTGGTCGAATTATTTTGAATTTTTTTTTTTCAAAATTCAAAACGCTAAAAGAAATTTTTCAAAAAAACTTTTTAACTAGCGATTTTAAAGTGATTAGTAAAATTTCATATGATTTTTCCCCGTTTATTTGAAAAATCTCAAACCCCAAGACGACTTTCACACATAAGAGCAAGTTTGTGCGACCCACACTCAAAAAACAAAAATACTGATAGAATCTATCGGATTGCATCATAACTAGAATCTCCCAGAAGGGCCGATAGGTTTTATCATACATATCTGATAGCTAGTACCATGCAGTATTATTTCGCGTTATGGTAAAATGCATCGTTTTCCTGATAGCTCCTATCAGTGCAAAAATAATTTTGCAGATAGATGCTATCGGTAGAACGATAGCAAGTACAATGCCATAAATGAAAAATTAAACTTTATGTACTAAAAATATAATTATAATACTTACTTTTACTCTCCCACACAGCAGCACTTGTGCCGAGTTTTTTTTTCAAATTTATTCCGGCTGAAAAATAAACTTACTTAAAATAAAAACATGACAATCAAAATGTTTGGTTTTAAATTTAATTGTGTAGTAATTTCACAAAAAAAAAAATGGTGGCTCGTTCTGAGTTTTCTCTCAAATCCTTAAAAAAATTGCATATTAAAATCAGTATTTGTATTTTATATCCCTATTATGGACGGCTTACCTTTCAATTGTTTGGTGTATTTTCCTTTTGGTATGCATTCATCAGCTTAACGATAGCCCGTGCCTTTGAACTCCCAGAAGCTCTTACCGGCTTTGGGGTATGCCATGTTAAGCGTAAAAAATGTTTTCACACAAACGTCCAAGGCGCGTTCAAAGGTAAACACTTTGTAGTGGGTGTTGTCGAAGTCAACATGCAGCTCTTCCACCTTTTTCAGTGACCCAATTACCGTAATTGCAGGTGGCTGCGTTTTGACCGGTCTGCAGCCATTGCATTTTGGTGCTCTTTATAATCCTGGGCCAAGGCAAAGACGCGGATGCACGATTCTTGGCTGTCTGCCACGCTGAATCTTTTGTAACCTTCCCGTCCGGTTGGTGCAAGAACATAATGCAAATAGCTGAAAACCATTGCAGCTTAAGAATCTATTAATGAAAGCAACAAAAAGAAAGACTCGCTCCATTAATATTTGTTTATAAGAACTTTTATACTTTTTCTAGGCATAAAGTTCAAAAATTAAAAAAAATTAAATATACAAAGAATGTAGGCATAAGATTCATCTCTCTAGGCCTTGTAGTTTGGAAGAGAGAGGCAGATCCATTCAGATGTTTCTACCAAAATTGATCTTTTTATAAAAAAGTCATCACAGTGCGAAATGGATCTGCCGCTCTCTTCCAAACCACAAGGCCTACGGAGATAAATATTATATATTCTTATTGCGTTTGCAATATACTAAAAAGTTGCATTCCACGTTTTTGATTCTAATGACAATTTGAAAATAAGACTCACAAGAACAACACACCAAACGTATGAAATTCCAAGTAGGTACCTAATGTTCTTGGTTCAAGGAGTCAGATTTCGTTTTACTCCTTCTAATAAATTTTTTTTTTCCTTTTATGCTTTGAAATTTTTTGTAAAACACTAACGTAGTTTTTAAAAGCACGCACTGTAAAAAAGTGTTTAGCTTTTTCTTGTTTATTTAGTTTAGTTCACTTCACACACAATGTTTTAAACTGTTTAGTTTTTATTGTTTGTTTGTAATTTGTTTTTTTATTAAATTGTTTAATTTTTTTTTATTTACGAATAAAATTTTATTTTTTCACAACACGTATTATCACAACTATCAATGAAGAACGGATATTCACGAATGTCCTTTGGGCGCTGAAAAAAAAATAAGTACTGATAAAATGTATCTGAAAGCTGATATTATTTACCAGAATACAGATGAAAGTAATAAGTACCTACTGAATAAAATGGATCTGAACGCCGATATTATCGATAGTATTTATCAGAAACTTGACTGGTAAATTGTATCATTATACCGAAACAATATTTATCAGACATCTTAATATTGCGAAATTTTTTTATGCGGAAAATGATACTATTTATCCGAAAATCGATAGTATTTATCAGAAATTCGTCTGATCAATTCTATCAAAATACCAGAACAATATTCATTAGACATATTTCTGATTCTATTTACCAGAAAAAGGATAAAATGTCTTTTTATGCAGAAAACGATACTATTAATTCGGAAATTGATAATAGTTATCAGAATTTTGCATGGTTAATTCTATCCAAATACTAAAACCAGTAGATTTTTTTGATTGCAGTCGTGCACTCTATTTGTAGCAATTCAATATGTAGATCTTCTTATTTTGTTGTTGTTAAGTCAGTTTCTTACAGTGTTTTAGTTTTGCGGTTGAAAGGGGTTTTACTAAATTCTTGAATACTCCAGGCAATTAGAGTATTTTCCGCCAAACGTGGTCATGGTCATCATTCTCTACAATTGTTGGAGATATAGTCTTTAATACTTCTTTCCTAGATTTTCTTTTAAATAGATTCTATATACTACCTTCTTTTTATCACCGTTTGCAATTTAAATCTTTAAAATTGTGTAAAATTATTTTTGAAAAAATCATTCTGGCTTAGTGGAACTCTTATTATAGTCAGTGTAACAGAATGAAACACAGATATTTTGGTACTCTCATAATGGGCTGAATATGTAGGAATTATTGCATCCGTACAATCCGTTCCTTTTCTAACAATGTCAATTTGTAGTTTGTTGTCCGACATGTATAGCGTGAAGTATAAATATAGCATAGAGAGACTGGACCATACTCCGATGTGAACTGGATAAGACGAAACACGTAGATAAAAATTAATAAAAAAAGAGTAAGTGATGCTTGGTCAAATGGCATAATCCTAAAAAGAAAATCCCCAAGAGAAACCCAGGCAAAAACCAAATTACCAAGAAAAAATCTCTCAAAAAGAGAAAAAATCTCAAAACGAATCAAGCAATACAATCGCGTGCGCAATTTTTCTATTTGGTTGATTTTCTTATTTTCTTATAGAGTTCGTATTTAATTAAAAACCTTCATCATCTTTTTGGCCAAGTTAAACACACATTTTTTCTTTCTATAAGAAATTTGGTAAATTCCTAAACTTCCATTTTTAATGAAATACAAAAATTTTGTTTTATTGCGTTTCACCTTAATTTTATGTAATAAATACCAAAGTTCACATAGCCCATAATAAATTAGTTTTATTTAATTAAATCAACAACATCCATTTTTAAACGCACTTATCGTTTAGTTACCAAGATCAACTAAAAAAAATTTACTGAAATCTGTGTAGACATAATTATTACAATAATTTATTGTCAGCTGGACTCTAATTGCATCAACTAATTAAAAAAAAAAAATATGTTGGAGATCATTTTAAGATAGTGGCAAAAGAAATAATTATTTATTAAGTATTTTGCCGTTTGAACGCCCTTCCCCATCTAGATTGTGACGTGTTAGCTAACATTTTTTTGAGGAATTCGTATGTTAAGAGTGCGGCAAGAGTGTTTTGAGATAAAGATTCCTAGGGTAACATTCGGTCCGGTGTTGTAGGTGTGTAAATTTGACAGTTTGGTGTACCATTGAAGTGTGGGGGAAAAATTCAACCAAGAATTGTACGAGGTATGCAACGACATTGACCTCGCAAAAAAAAAAAAAAAAAAAAACCGTTTAGATGGCTATGGTGGTGCAACGAAGTGGAGGACTACTTCAACCACTTGCAGCAGCAGAAACTAGAAACTATTAAGACCTTTCCTTTTGAGTTTTACTCGAAACAATATCTTCTAAAAATTTCGAAAAAATTGTTTTAAATCAAAACTGTTCACCCTAGCCATAAGGTCCATAATAATGGAGTTAACTTTAGATTTTCTGACGAAATCAATACTGCACCCTTATAAAGCACCTTAAATGTTGTAGAATCAACGAAAATAATGTTAAAACAGAGAACACTTAATTGCTTTAAGGGCAAAACAAAAATCTTAACTGGTGCGGTCTAGTAACCATGTTTCCGACAGTTTCGCTTTGTTCTTTTGTATACTGAACTTGTTCATGTCATGTCTCCATGTATAAGTTTTCTATCAAGTTTTCTTTCAATAGGCGTAAAGAGTGGGCGTTTTTTTTTTTGTTGTAGATGAACAAATTGTTCAATTAAATTTACCAACGGGAGATAAAAAAAAAGAAAATATAAAGAAAAGGTCAAAACCAATGGAGTGAGACATAGGGTTGATAATAATGGGATTTTTTTCTTGGTTTTCCAAAGTAAGATGCTTTAACAAGGAAACTAGAAATGACGTTTGTGTGCTTTTATGTAGGTATTTAAAATAATAAGTTGTAATTTATCATGTCCTGGTTCGGTTTGTTAGCAAGACCATAGACCACATCAATTGCTTTATTTAGTTAAGGGTTCATGATTCACAAAGTAGCAAAAGTGTATAAGATCCATTTTAGTATAGCTAAGGTAAAATTAGAAAGTTCTAGGGTCTACTAGCGAAGCACGAATTTGTGTCTATTGAGGGTTGTTTTTATCATTCATATTCAAAACAAATTAAAAAATTTCCAATGCAAGATTGTAATCTTCCTGAATTATTGTGTCTTTTTTTATAAAGGGGTTTTTTTTAGACGTGTGGTTTTCAATCTGGCAATACTTTTTTCGGAGTAGGTCTTTTTGACAACTGTCACTTGATTTATGTTCAATTCTGCCTGCCATTTCATAATTGAATAGACTTATTCCTGAACCACGTTTGCAAATTGTGCAAATTTATTTTGAAAAAACATGGTTATACTCGTGAAATGATTTTCGATTTTCACAAGAAAATTTTTTTTAGAGGTGAAGCTCATTTTTGGTTGAATGGATACGTCAATAAACAATATTGCCGCATTTGGAGTGAAATCCTCAAGTGTATATATGTGTACTTCTTCAAAAATGCAGCCGGCCATAACGTTAATAATGTGTATTTCGCGTCGTGGGCATGTGGCGTGGCTTCCAAGATCGTGCAATTCAACACCGCTGGACTATTTTTTGTGGGGTTATGTGAAGTCGCTTGTCTACGCAGATAAGCCCGAGACGATTGACGCCTTTTAAGAGAATATTCGGCGCGTTATTGCTGGCATGCTAAAAGTGGTCGAAAATTGGGCCTCTCGGCTGGAATTTATTCGAGCCAGCAGCGGTGGCTACTTGCCCGAAATCTTTTTTAAAACATAATTTCTTATCTTTATAATAAAGATATATTATTGTCCTTAATATTAAATTATTGAAAACCACACGTCTAAGAAAAACACCCTTTATAACTCCAAGAAAACATTTTTTTTAAGAAGGATTCACAACTTGATAGCTGTGGACACTACACTGTGACCGGTATCGTTTTTAAGGAAGTAATATAGTAGTACATACCCCGTGGCGAAGTGGTTAGTGTGTCGGACTGACACGCCGAATGTTCTGGGCTCGATCGCTGACTCCACCTAAGTTCTTTTCTGAAGTACTGTCTCTTGCGAGAATGTGACAAATCCTCCAAGATTAAATCATGTCATGGAAAATGCTTCTCTGTAAGCCGTTCGGATGTGGTTTTAAATTGTAGGTCCCTTCCATTCCTGCAGAATTTCAACGCATACACAGGAATGGTTGAAAGTTTAAGTAACAGGCCCCGGCCCCGTTTGGAGCTGTTGTGCCAAGTATTTATTTTTTTATTTTTAAATCATCCACACAAATATAATTGTTGTACACGATGCCGGATCCACTTATTCGGGTCTTCCTTGATTCTGTTTATTTAAACTAAATCTACATAAGTGGTGAAAAATCGTTGAATCTTTAATCGAATCAATTGCACTGATGGAAGATTGTGATCAGAACAGAACCATGTTTTACGAAATAAATTTGCATGCGTTGTTCAGGCGTCAATCGATTCATAGCGAAATCGCAAACCAAACCTAAGATACAAAATCAGATGGCGGATGATGACAAAATGCCTGTCAATGCAAACAGTGCTGAGAACTACAAGTTCTATACTTCTAAAAAACACAATTAACAAGTTCATGAACTGTGCTTAGAAATATCGTTTTTTAAGTGAAAACTGCTGAAACCCAATGAAACGAAAAAGCAACACTTAAAAGTAATAATCAATTCAACAACAAGATTCAGCTTGTGAGAAAATGAGATAGAAAACAGACTAACAGAGTGTTGGATAAGATATTCGGCTTCGAAACCTCTATACTCTTGTCTGCCAAACGTTGTCACTCCAAATTTTTTCGGCAGTTTTCACTTATAGCACATTATGGACTGCACACATCTTTTTTTTCGTTCTGGGTTAGTTTTAATTATACAATTTTGCATTAACTGGCCATATTTTTGAAATAAGCCCTTTTCCAGTATAGCTCTCGAAGAACGTTAGGAGAACGAGTTAATGAATCATAATGAGGACTTAATTTAATTAAACATCAACTTATCAATTCATGAGAACGTTCCAATATCTGAATAATAATCGGGAAAGGTTGTTTCACCCTATTTATATGTTCCGTTTCCGTTACCTACCCAAAGCCTTGTAAAATTCCCCAAATTAATCCCAGCTAAATACAATTGAAATACAAATTTTATTGCTCCCCTGTGCAAACGATAGCAATTGTTACTGAACTCTTAACCCTCTCCATTTCACACACCCTTCGCACTCGCATGACCATTTCCTTTTGTATATTATACCCTATACCCTATACATCTGTACATTTCTGTGATAAGAGCAAAAAAAAAAAAAAAAGAGTACAAAACAAAAAAGGGAAAGAAAAAAACCCCCGGAAACTTAATGATGAAACACTGAGGGAAGGTAAAGTTTTATTCTCGACCCCATAATGTATCTAATCGTAATCAGTTTATCTTATCTAATTGGGGGATAGTTGAATTGAGGAGTATATATGGTGTGTCCGTTCCGGTGCAGGCAATAAACAAAGATTAAATGGATTTAGTGAAACAGATCCACAGATCCTTGCACAATGTCGTATTCACTGTTCTGACAGCCGTAAGCAATCCTTTGGGTATTAATTAATTAAATTGTCATTCACAATATTGTTAACAGTATCGAGAGCAATCAATGACAATTTGAAAAGTTATTTATATAACATTATCGGGCCTGTCAAGCTCATGGTTCTTTTCTTATGGGATCATTCGGCAAGGGCAAGGCTTAAACATTTGAGTGATGTTGCGAGAATGACTGAAGTGAACTTTGTTGGTGCGGACATTAGTGGATCATGGTATTAATGGAAGCATGTAAGCTTGTATTTTCATTTTAAAAATTTTCGTAAATATTTGATTCTCTAAAAAATTATGAGTTTTTAACAAATTTAAGGTTGATTGTAAGGTTTAAGAAAATTCAACACAAGACTCGGTCAAATGCATGTCATTGGATTTGAGGATCGGTGTTTTTGGAAAAAAAAATGTTTTATAAATTATTTAAACCCTATTTTTCTAATTTCATATAAATATAAGGTATACTGTATTTTAAAGTAATCATTCGACAGGTTTTTCAAAGGGTTTGTCTATAAAATGCAATTCAAAAAAATTGATTAATATCAAATTAAAAAAAAAAAAATTAACAATCAGTAGATACTTAAAAAAAATATTGCAAAAAAGACATAAAAGTTAAGATAATAAATATAAAAGCTATAAGCAAATTAAAATAAAACATAAGCGAGAGCTACATCAAGTTTTCAACAAACTATTGGATACCGTAGGAATTTCCTTTTTTTATGTGTATGCGTTCATTTACCACAGCCAACCGCTGTTCCAGTTTCAGAAACAAAATTCTTCTTTAGCAGGCAGGAAAAAATTCAATAAGATAAATTTTGTGTTGTTGGCGTAGTAAAAAAAAGGCGCCCAAAGTTGAGACTTTTTATTGCCAGGGTAATGGCTATGAGCTCAGTGACATTCAATTTTAAGCTTGCAGATCGATTTGAACAAAACTTTAATTTAAAAAAATTAATTTTTGGATGGAAATGGCTATTATGAGTGTATTTAACAATTCTTGAACGTAACCAAGGAAAACAAACCGTAATTTTCACCTTCTCACTTTAAAACTACGACCGATAGTTAGAAAACGCCCCTTAAAAGTGGGCGTTAATTTGTATGTGTTAAATGACAGCTAAATCCAATAGTTTTTTTTTTTAACAATCGACATTTGACATTTGATAAGTAGAAACTACGCCATTAATAAAAAGGTACCGATACACGCTTCAACAACGCATTCACAATTGGCCACCAAAATCTTGTGATTTTACACCTTACGACTTCTTCCTTTATGGCCAGAAAAGATAAGGTCTACAAAGATAGAACTCGTGAAGCTATTGAGGGCATACAGCAGCCACTTTGTGATTCGGTGAAGGAAAATTTCAAGAAAAGATTATTGTTGTGTAAGCGTAGCCATGGCGGCTATTCGGCTGATATTGATGTTCATCACTAATGGCATACTTTTCTCTTTAGATTGAAAGAAACATCCAGTAATTTATCTCATAAAATGCTATTTTCCTCAAAAAAAAATCAAAATAACACCTCTTATTGGAAAACCCTGTAGGTGAAGGTAGTTGAACAAAAATGGTGACTGTGGGTGGATTTTACCGTTTCAAGAACTTGCTTTACTCTGGTACTAAAGATTATATGTACATTGCGACCTCTAGAGAGTATACGTACATACGGACGGACGAACGGACATGGCTAAATCGACTAGACTTTTGATTCTGAGTCAGAATATATTTATATACTTTTCTATACCTAACGGTATTATGTCTCTGTGTTACAAACCTCTGTACCAAATACAATATCCGCATAAGATACACATACACAAACTGTGATGTTTCAACCTACTCCACCAATAGGGTACGTTGTAACATAATGCTAGGGTGAATAATTGTAACAACGGTTTTTATAAATAAAATGGATCCTTTTGTACCCTTGCTGGGGAGCCATTTTTTTCCAATTTTATTCCTCTGAATTTTTGCCAGTGCAGTTTTTATAGGTACTATAAGGCAAGTTATGCATTCATAAAAAAAAATTCTAACAATCAAACATGACATTACGATGATAGAGAAGTCGAAAAAACTAAGTCCGACAATTATGTCTGTCCGTCTGTCTGTATCGGCACCTACAGCCTAAACGGCTGGACCGATTTGCTTCAAACTTGGTACATAGTATTATTATGACTTCCTACAGAGGGAGTTTTGGAATTAGCATTCTAGCTATAAAACTAACGGTACCTGCCATACGATTTTTAGTGAAAAATTATTTTTTCTCAAAAAAGGCTCCTACAAATTTGATAAAACTTTTTAAGTAGTGTTTTTTGTTTCGGTTGAAAGGGATTTTTCAAGAAAGTCTTATAACGGTACCTCCCAACCATAGATTATGTAAATCACTTGACAGATTTCGATGAAATTTTTAATGTAGAAGCCCATTTATAAACGAAATAATTTAAATTCTTAAACTTTTTCAAAAAAAGTTTTTTTGGGTTTTTTAAAAAAGTTTAGAATTTGTTTTTATTTTTTGTTTTTTCCAATAACGTTTTATAATCTATTTTTTATTAATTTTATTTTTCTGATGAAAACTACAAAAATCTAGAAGTTGGCATACTCAAAAAAAATTTGGAATATATTTTCGAAAAGTTGTTAAAAAAAAACTGGTCGAAAGATTTTGAAAAAAAAATTTCTTGAAATTCTAAGCAGTAAACGAAATCAAATGGCTTTCTTCATTTTTTCAAAAAAACGTTTTAACTAGTGATTTTTAAGTGATCAATAAAATTTCATATAATTTTTTCCCTGATTTTTTAAAAAATCTCAAACCCTAAGACCACTGTCACACATTAGAGCAAGTTCGTCCGACCCAGTCGTGCACTTTATTTCTTTTCTTCTTGTGAACGCTTTGCTTTTCTGGAGAGTCAATTTAAACTTCCGACTTTCTTTATTTCCACGAAATTCTTTGCTACTTCTAGTCTGTTTTTGTACGTCCGTTACTTCTAGCCTATAGCTCTTCCCAAAAAATAAAACTGATGACTTAAACCCTCAATCATTGATCTTAGTGAGTTGAAAATCAGGAAGAAGGAGAGATGGACTTTCCTTTAAAGTTTTTCTTTTGGATAATTTGTCATTTCCTTACAAGAAACTGTACCCCGGAAAAATTATTTCGTCTAATTAGCGGTTGAGCCCAGAACCGTAGGTGTAGCAGTCCAGGACGCTTACCACTAAGACTTTATTATACAGTATTCCCTGGTGCTAAAGGCCTTATTTTCCGTTAAACGATGTATCTGGAGTAAAAAAATTAATTGGATATCTGATCCTTGGCTTATTTGCAAGTGTCAATATTATTCAAAAGCACAATAGACACACTGGAGACAATAAATTATTATCTAAGCACATAATGATTGAAAAAAATGCATTATTTTTCCAAGCCAATCCTTTTAAAGCCACCACCAAGGACTAATGGAAGCAGTATGGAAATTTAAGCACCTTTAATTATCCAGCTTAATACATAAGCTCTTTTGAAACAAACGTTCGATTTTGTACCTCCCACCTCTACTCCACTCCACTCCACTCCACTCCACTCCACTCCTCTGGTTCGTAAGTAAACAAAGATAATATTTCAACAATCGCTGCATTATCTCTCTGAGAATAATAGTCTTGTGTTTTCATAATTCCTGTTTCCCTTTGGCACAGGATAACGATAGAAAACTAGTCACTAGGATGAAGTTACCATCGTCGTTGTCGTCGCCATAGCCATCGTCATTGCGAGTGCACGCAAGTATGGAACAATACACCCACAAAATTCTTTCTTTAGCTATGCTATAGCTGTTTGCTTTTTTCCCATAGACTAGACAACGACTATGACGATGACAATAGCCATTTCCTCATTTGCATATCTTAATTACTTTTTTCCAGTTCCGTTACGACATTAATGCCCTCTTGCACAATGAGAAGCGAGTTCTTTCAATTAAGTCCCATATCTAAGGAGGACAGAAAGTGAGCACACAAAAAGCTAGAAAAAGAGCAAAATAACAATAAAAAAAAAAGTTAAAAAAAAAAAAAAAAAAAAAAACACCCATGGGGTAAGTTGGCCGGGCTGGTTATCTCATCCTTTACATGCCATTAAAAGGACATTAGGGATCGAAAGATATTTGCATTTTTGCCTTTGCGTATAAGATTCTGGAATGATTTGGATGCAAAAGGTAAGAAGTCGCACCATCGACTTCGCTTCGCACCGACCCGACCGTCGTCGTCGCGCCGCCTTCGGCTACCTGGAGTCCTGGTTCCTGGATAGATGTTCCAACAACTTCTGCAAAATGAGAAAAGTTGTGCGTGGAGTGCAATTACTTTAATCGCAAAGAAAAATGTACAATTTCATTATATAAAAGAAATTTTCGAGGTACATCTGTGATCGTTGGTTATTCTGTTCCTTTTTTTTTTATTTTTTTTCTTTAGCATGCAAAGTGATTATTTTTCTTGCAATTTTATTTAAGCACAATTGGTTGGTGTTTCAAGGTTTTCAGGACACCAAAGGAAGGTTAGAAGAAAGGCAGAGAGTTAAAATAGATAAATAATAGGGAAGTTAAAAACAATTAAAAGATAGTGTTGATTTTAGTGTGCAACATTTTAGAGTAGAGGTCACCTCAAATTTAATATTTTATTTTGTTAAAATCAGTTGAGTGGTTAAGAGGAATGTATCACAATCACACATTAATTGTCATCTGAAATTGAAATTGTCAAGGCATTCAGATTCTTTGTTTTATTATTTATTACCGTTATGAAAGATTTCTTGCTGTATTAACCGATTTGCTTTAAACATGGTACCTACATAGTATTTTGTTATGACGTCCTACAGAAGGGTTTTTGGAATTACCATTTCAGCTCTAAAACTAACGGTACCCGCCATACGATTTTTAGTGAAAAAATAATTTTTTCTCAAAAACGGCTCCTACGATTTTGATAAAACTTTCATTTCATTTCATTTATTTATTTATTATATCAAAAAGCCTTTTTTTGTGTAAGCTTTATGTTTCGGTTAGAAGAGATTTTTCAGCAAAGTCTTATAACGGTACCTCCCAATCAGATTATATCGTAAATCAATTGACAGATTTCGATAAAATTTTTAATGAAGCTTTGATTGTCTGGTGAAAACTACAAAGTGCTAAAAGTTAACATACTCAAAAAAAAAAAAACAGTTTCGAAAGGTTTAAAAAAAAAAAACATTTTTGTGAAAAAACTGATCTAACGATTTTGAAATTTTTTTTCTTAAAATTCAAAACAGTAATCGAAATGGCTTGCCTCATTTAAAAAAAAATAAAATGTGTGTGCGTAATTCACACTCGGTTGAAGTGAAACTTCAGAGAAGTTGGTATACCTAATTTACGAGAGAATGAGATGAAAAACTCAGCCACCCAGTAGCCCAGTCATTTTAGGCATTTTAAACCCCAATCTGCGGAAAAATTCCAATCAAGCTGAATTTTGGTACACACCTTTATTACGGCGTTGTTATGAAGATGTGAAAAATCGACATTGATATCGTGCCGGCAAAAAAAGTTATGAAGGTCAAAAGGTCACGAAAACCTAAAAAAAACCGTTTTTCGCAAATATATCGGTTTCTATAGCTCCAATGATTTTAACGTGTATGACAAAATTGTAGAGCATAAAATTTGCTACAATTTCATAAGTACAATTAATTTTGTATGTCGATTAGTTACCGAGATATGGCACTTCGAAAAACAGGTCATTTTTCAAAATTCGCCAAAAAATGCCAAAAAATGAAGAATTCCAACTTATTTCTTCGGATATACCCGAGAAATCATGAAATATTGTTGTTTTTATGGCTTCTTGTTAAAATCACCATTTTTTAACACCCCCAACGATCCCCGCTTGCCCACCAGGTACCAGGCCATGCCCATTACTATTGTCATTCCGCCGTAATTTGTATATATTACTTTGTTCTTAGTATACAGTGGGCAGGTAGAAAAAGGACGGAAGTTAATCAAACTTTGAGATATTGTTCAGGAATATTGAATTAACATTTGACGAAGTTTTGGAACGAAAGCAAAAAAAGTTATAGAGCGGAAACCGGAGCGAACTCGAAAAAGTTGCATTTTCTCCTCCTCCTCTTTTTCAACAGGGCCGGTGAGGTCCAAAACATCGTCAAATGTTAATTCAATATTCCTGAACAACATCTCAAAGTTTGATTAACTTCCGACCTTTTTCTACCTGCCCACTGTACTCAGAACAAAGTAATATATAAAAATTACGGCGGAATGACAATAGTAATGGGCATGGCCTGGTACCTGGTGGGCAAGCGGGGATCGTTGGGGGGTGTAAGAAGTTGGTGATTTTAACAAGAAGCCATAAAAACAGCAATATTTCATGATTTCTCGGGTATATCCGAAGAAATAAGGTGGAATTCTTCATTTTTTGGCATTTTTGGCATTTTTTGGCGAATTTTGAAAAATGACCTGTTTTTCGAAGTGCCATATCTCGGTAACTTATCGACATACAAAATTGATTGTACTAAAGAAATTGTAGCAAATTTTATGTTCTACAATTTTGTTATACACGTTAAAATCATTGGAGCTATAGAAACCAAGATATTTGCGAAAAACGGTTTTTTTGTAGGTTTTCGTGACCTTTTGACCTTCATAACTTTTTTTGCCGGCACGATATCAATGTCGATTTTTCACATCTTCATAACAACGCCGTAACAAAGGTGTGTACCAAAATTCAGCTTGGTTGGAATTTTTCCGCAGATAAAACCTAAAATTACTGGGCTACAGCACCAGTTTTCGGATTACTTTCAAACCTTATGTTATGTATGACTAAATGCTTTCAACACGTATCTACACAAATACAAAAGTTTCAACACATATTCAAGCATACAGACGTACCGACATACTTTGCGTCCTTTTGACTCCCTTTTAAAGTATGAACTCCAGGACGCCACTATTTAAAACAAGTCAAAAAAATATTCGAAAAACGAAAAATTCAGGATACTTTTTTAAAATTTAAATAATTTTTTGAATGCCAATTTTATATAAATACTTTTGTTATGTATTTGTTTGAATTTTACATTTTTCTTGAATTAAGTTTATTGAAACCTTTTGTAAAGTTTTCTTGTTAGACAGCATTCAAATCACGTACCTATATTAACTAACATACTAACTTAATCGTACCAACGCGCCTGCTCACTCGCTTTTGTTTAACATAATGCTTAGTAGACCTGAGGCAAAACGTATGATAGGAGAAAATGAGAGCTAGAATATAAAATACTGTGTCATAATTTTTTTTTTCATTCGTTCTCTCTCAGACTTGTTGCGATATATTTTTTTTTTTAATTGATTTACATATTTGCTTAAAAGTGTCATGTTGCATTTCCGTTTCGTCGAGTTTCAAATTACCCCGATATTAAAGAAGTTTCACTTCAATAATAACACACCACGCTGACATCTTACTAAAAAGCTGTAATACGCAGCCGCATACAGTGTACAGTAGCTCACGTAGTTTTCACATACACTAACACACGTTAAATGCTCAAATACAAGCACGTATTAAACAGTGTGCAATATACATACACACCGACATCTGCTCTCTCGCTCTGGCTCACAAATTACAGGCGACTATGCTTAGAAGACGGGAGTGGGGACGCTACGAAGTATGGGACAAAGAGGAGAGACCGATAATATAAAATAGTATGTATATTTCTGTCTCATTCTTTCCTGGCTTCATCCTACGCATTTTTGTATTTGTGTCTCTTACCTGTCGTTTTTTCCGTTGCATCCGGTTTGAAATCACAACGATTCTAAAGAAGTTTCACTTAAAAAAAAAAACTTTTTCACCCGCCAAATTTGACGTACTACCTGTGAAACCGGGTTTGAATGTTGTTCCTATGGGCCGGTTATTCACGGTACCATTGGCGGGTTAACTAGTGATTTTGTAGTGTTTTTTAATAAAATTTAAAATAATTTTATACTTTAAAGGCCCAAGACCACTGTTTGTTGGACCCATTCGTGCACTTTATTTTGCTTGTTATTATTATTTGTTGGTTGATTTTAAATATGTATTGGCATTCGGTCCTATAGAATTATCCGTTGGAACGGAAAATTCTTCTATTTCATATGATTCGGTCCATTTTTGCTTCGAGGTATTGCTACTTGCTACGTTGCAGTGGGATGAAGTACTTTTTTTGGTGTAATTTTTCACAACAAGGCACAGTTTTACTTTCCATTTCCTCCGACACAAATTATTCTTGACGGAATTTGTTTACGTATTAAGAAAAGGGTTGATTTTTCCGATTATAAACACCTCAAATGAAAATTGATCCGAAAAAGAATACGTTGCGGAAAACTGTCCGCTCCGACAGATACCCCGATAAGCAAATTATGCATATTTGTAAGAAAAATTAAAAGTAACAATCAGACTTGACATAAAGTTGTTCCTATCAACGTCGAAAAAAAGAGTCAGAAAATTCTGTATGTCGCTACTTGTTTTTATAATTTGCTCTCACTCGAGCGGTCATTTTGCACTATCAGTTCTCGAAAGCAAGAAGCTTATATCAAGCATTAACTTACGAGTACAATCAGAGATTTATTTAGCTAACGCATATTATGTGCTCATTGGCAAGGGCTTCATCATTTAGCAAAGGTGTTAGTTAACATGGGTGAACACAGTGCTAGCGTTCAGTAAAGTAGGATAGGAAATAAAAGGAGATTCCCATGCACATTAGTTTAAAAAGTCTGCAAGTCAATGTAGGAAGGACAAATTGAGCCGGGTAAAGCATTCTTCATTCTTGTAGTGCGGCTTAAAAATGAGCCTCTTTACTTGACAGTTACTGGCTGCGCACAATGGTGTAGCAGTAGCAGTAGCACGCAGCAATGTCAAAGTAAATGCCAAAAAAAGTCGCTCACAAAGCAGCATACACGAATACAATGTGTAGCACTGAACTCAAACAAAAATCATGTCTGCCATTTTGGTTTGTTGTTGTTTTGCAGCGCAGCAGGTCGTGAAGTTCAAGTCGAGTCGACTTCTACTTCAGCGACTCTCTCTGCTGCATCTGCTACTTCACATTGTAGGCGTGCAATACGATTTACATACATTTAACTTTGACATTGCTGCGTGCTACTGCTACTGCTACACCATTGTGCGCAGCCAGTTACGTTACCGCAGTTAGGATAGAGAGAGCAAATTGATGGGATTTCCAAGCGATACAAGTGTCAATTTTGAGGCTCATTACTTAAATGATTGCAGAAGTCTCAAATGTGTAACAGGAGCACCTGTCCAGATAGTAGAACTTCTAGCTTTGGACGAATATATGCTTTGTAGATTGTATCCAGATCAGAAAGAGAAAAATATTTCTTTCAATTGAATAGGAAAACCTTAGAGTACCCCGTGGCGTAGTGGTTAGTGTATCGGACTACTACGCCGAAGGTTTTGGGTTCGATCATTGACTCCACCTAAGTTTTTTTTCGGAAGTACTGCCTCATAAGAGAAAAGACAAATCCTCCAATGTCATGGAAAGTGCTTCGGATTCGGCGGTAAATTTTAGATCCCTTCCATTCTTGCAGAATACCAAGTCACACACAGGAATGGTTGAGAGTGTAAGTCACAGGCCCTGGCCACGCTCGGAACTTTTGTGCCAACAATTTATTGTTTTTTTTTTAAGGTAAGCATTTTCGGCAACGTCAAATATGTGATCGTACCCCAGCAATTGGCTTGTATACTTGTAATAAACATACCTTTAACACAAAGTAGTTAAGTTTCCTTGACACAAGTGCCACTTATAGATAGTGGCATAGTGGGAAGGTAATGTTTTAACGACAGATGACAGCATTTAGTTTTTGAAGTATCAAATTCCATACGATTCACAATTCCCCAAAGGAAAACGATGTCAATATCGGAATTTTATGAGCCTATCATACGCTGCCGTTGCGATTTCACATCCAAAGAACAAGGTCGGAAATCGGGAAACGGATACTAAAAGCTGGCAGTTCTGTCATCAGCAAAGCAAATAAGCAGATAAGATGTCTTAGACAAAAGATAAAGATGAGGGAGACTGTCTCAAAACTTAGCCTTGAAGTACACCAGCATTTATTTTGAGGATAGCAGACAAAAAATCTTCCAGACAACGCGAATAGAACGGTCCGAAAATAAACTTCTAATCCATCGAAGAAATTATTCGTCGATAACTGTTAAAGCCATGTGATTTTTAGTGAAAATTCAACTTTTCCCAAAAACGGTTCCTACGGTTGTGTTTGTGTTTTTTAAGTTAAAATTTTATTATGGTTGGAATGGATTTTCAGGAAAAGTCCTATAACAGTATACCTTCTAAAGAAATATTTTTCTAAATCAGACTTTCTCGTATATCGTATTTCGGAAATTTTTTTTTACGTCCATGAATGTTTTTTTTTTAATACGCTTCGAAAAAACCACTGGTCGAAAGATTTGGAATTTTTTTTATATCTGAAACATCTTTTGGCACACCTAGGCAGTAAAATCTATAAAAATCGTCACGAAAAATGGCATGACGCTCGGATGCGCACCGGCCGGCCAATCAAATCTTTGATAGCATAGACAAATTAAAGAAAAAATAGTCAAAAAAGGATGGGTAGTTGGTTGTTGGTGAGGGGGAATACAACCTACACGTGAACTGTTTTGTCAACTGTTTATAAGGTGAAGTGAAAAGTTGATGTGGTTTCCATTTTTTATTACAACAAAAATATGAAATTATCGTACTATACATAAATCAGCAACTCTTAGTGCGAAAGAATGCTTTGGGGGAGATCGTGGGGGGTGAGAAAAAACTGTCAAAAATGTTGGGTAATTGGTTGGGAGTTGTGGGTTGGTGGGAGGGATTACATTTTCCATTTTTTTCACCAAACAGAAAAAAATGTGTCGATGCTGTTTTCAAAAATGGTGGACGGTTAGTTGAGGGCCTTGTGCGGAAGTGGATATGGTTACAATTTTTAATAAATAAATTTACAAACGGATCTTTTTGGTCTTAACTTGTCGGCTAGAAAATCTATAACTAACATCACATTTCTTTTAATATGCATGACATTTTTAGGACTTTGTATTAAATTTGTATGAATCGTTTTAGTTTTAATACATTTATTTACTATATACATAGAATAATATGAAGTATTTGTATTGTAGTTTGACCAATCGATTCAACAGCTAATTGTTCAAGTCTGCCCCTATTCCCCTACCAGCTAATGTCGTATTTAAAAGTAGGTACTTTTATTTATTAATTTTTTGATTTGCTAATGAGTTCACTTTGCTATCAGGCCACTCTTGATAATGAATTACCTTAATAATTAACTCATTTACTTTTATGAGTTGTGCTATGGAACTCGTGAAGAAGGGGGAAATTCTGGATTTCCTGTTTTGAATTTGATCGTAATCGTTCATTGCATTGGAAAAAATATGAACTGAGAAATCGCGAGGCTTATTTTTATAAATTTTTAATTTGTATCCATACAAATGAATCATTTTTTTTAGCTTTGTAAAGGTAACCCTAGAGGATTGAACGATTAAACAAAATATGAGTAAAATTTGTCTTTGACACTTAATTAAGGTTCATTTCAAGAATTTCTGAGAAATATACTTCTGGAGTTGAAGACTATAGAACAGTTAGTATACTCCTCTCAAACCAAAAAGATCTTACCCTTTTCAAGTTAAAAGATCCAGTGAATTGAAAATAATATCAAGTATCTGATGCTTCTTTTTAATTTTCTTTTTAAAACATTAAGCAAAATACACAAATCTTATCTAATCAGTGTCATCAAAAGTTAAGGTGAAGGTAAGTTTGAAATATGCGGTACAAAATAAATAGACCCGCACATTAACTATCAAATGAAAACCCAATTGAATTATTGTCTAAGGTGTGTCAGAATTTGTTGGTTTATGGCAAAAGTATCTTTAGCAATTCGCAACACCATTAAGATACAATTATTATCGTCAAATCCATTCGACTCTCATTCACTTAACTCTTATCTATGAGTTTATAGGTTTGATTAGAAATCGAAGACCACCTCCAAAGGTATCTTTGTTAACTATTATAAAAAAAATTACTGGCATGCAGTCTGATAGCGACTTTGGTTGAAGTATACACAGATTCCTTTGTGAAAAAAAAAAAACATTTCAACTGTTATAATCAAGGCAGGAAATAAGTAAATCGCACTGTATGCGTGTGTTTTTATTGTTCCCTTTGGAATCCCAATTTTCGCGTTTTTGTTGATGTAAAGGCCAAAAATTCAACAACAACAAAAATAAAATGTTGAAGATACGATGTATCTTATCTCTGTGCACATTTGTGAAATTAGTAAAGTTAAAGTGATTTTTTTAACAGAATATTTTTTTATTTTTTCAAACAAAGATTTTTTTCTTTCAAGTATCTGCAGGCAGTTCAAATATGAATTATACATCGGATTTCAAAGATTGTTTTGAGTTTTTCGGACCGATTTTGAATGGTATTGCTTTCGAATTCTCAAGGTGTTACATGCAGTGTTCGAATGAAACTGGAAGAAGAGATCGTCTTCAAAGGAACATGCAAATCTCGTCTGTGAATAGCAATCGAAATGAAAAGGTTTGTGCTGTAATATTAACTAATACATAATAAAATTATTTTTATTTTTAATTAATATTAAGGTATCCAGGGAATTACTCGAAGAGCAACATCGTTATAATTATGAAGTTGAAAAATGTCGAAATGCATCTAAGCGAGCATACGTTGAAAACCAATACTTGACTTATCTGGATCTGCATGATTGCCTTGAAAATGAGACTTCATCTAAAAATGAAATGGCAAATATGGTGGGAACTGGAACTGGAACTGGAGAGCTCCGACAGTTTGATTTTTCGCAGAAAACTCAAAGAAAACAAATGTGTCAGATAGATTCTGATGGTCAAAATACGATGTCTGGTTCAACCAAAATTATGACCAATTAATGCTTAACATTAGCGTCGTCGCTCGGTTTGATGTTATTTTTTTTTTGCGTAATTTAAATCATACGATTTTAATGAAACTAAATGTTTTTATTTATAGATGCAATATTTAGCATTGCATCTTTCGTGTATACAGTCTTAGACTAACTAAAAGACATTGTTCAATTTTAAACTCCTAATGGCTTCCTCTATTCAATTCAATTTGAGTTGATATTAGGCCACTATCATTCAAGTTAATGGCGAAACAAAATATTTCGGGCTTATAGTTTAATTTTTGAAAGTCTTACGTATTTTTAAACAACTATTCTATAAACATTGTATGAATGAAAATTTGACCAACTTTAAGAAAAACATGCCCTATAATGTTTTAGACCGAAATGCGTAGCCAACAAATTGAAAGAACAAGATTATAACATATTTCAATAAAATCTTGTACAATGTTTGCACAATTTTTGATTTAATATTGTGTTATAAAATAATTTATGTTATTATTGTTTGTTTAGTTTCTAAAATATTTGGAAAACGGGATTCTAATATTTTTTTAAATATTATTTCAAATGATGAAAATTGTTCCTGAAGATGGAATGTCTGCCAAATTTCCAATGTTCATTCTTGGCGGTTGTGTTATTCAAAAGAAAATATGATTTAAATAAAGTGCTCGACTGGGTCGCATGAACTTGCTCTTATGAGTGGCAGTGATCTTGGAGCTGGAAATTTTGGGAATCATTTACGTCTTTTTGACTACTTTTTTAAGTCTGAACTCCAGGACGCTACTATTTAAAAAAAAAATCAACCAAAAACGGACTCCTATATAAAACTCAGGACTCTTTTTAAGAATTTAAATAATTTTTTGAATATGCCATTTTTCTATAAATACTTTTCTTATGCATTTTTTGCATTTGGCATTCTTCTAACAAATATACTAGCTTACTCGTACCAATTCGCCTGCTCACTCGCTTTAGCTTGATATAATGTACAATGATATATATAGTGAAACTCTTATTCGTCCATTCTGTCTCTGACTCTCTTTCTCATTTTTATAAATGATCTCTTGTCTGTGACTTCTAATTCATTAAATTGTTTTGCTGACGACTCAACCCTCAGCTTTTCATATACGTTTGATAATTCACTTCCTTCGCCTTCGGACGTGTGATTAGAACATATGCCATTATCCATGAACGGTACTTGTATCGAGGAGGCCGAAAAGCTATCAGTACTTGGTATGTGTATCAGTGACAACTTTCGTTGGAATGATCATATTTTGAGATTGCCAAGAATGCTGCAAGATACTTAGGCTTTCTTAACACTGGGCCTCCATTAGAAATAAATGATTGCAAGAAATGTGTCATGTAGTCAATATTTCTTGTGGAGGCCCCTTATGTCTGGATTTTTATTGTTTTAAGCCATATTGATTTCAGCATTTATTTCTTGTCTTCGAAGAAGAAATAAATTCGGAAATAAATCTGACGTTTCCTGACATCCTAAGTTCACTGAATATACATACATACATATCAAACAAAACGTGTACTCTTGTTAGAAGTCTTGACATTTAAATGATTTGCTTTGGCATTAGTAGTATTATTATTTTTTTTTTTTTTGATTATTTGATGTTTTTTTAATTGTTTGCATTTCTATTGACATTCTAAAAAAAAAGTGTAGTCACTTTCATCCTCTCGAAGGATGACTTGCAGCAAATGAGCTTAGAGATCATGCAATGCTCTTTTACTTAAATGGATTCACCCAAAAAGTTTGTCTCCTTTTCTTTGTTTTGTAATCTGCTTCTTTTTATTTTTCTAGAACCGCTAAAACTAAACGAGATTCACTCGGTGAGTTCATGACGAAGAATGAAATGTCACGACATAATTTGCCCACATACTACTGAAATATAAATTTCATAAATAATGTCTGATATAATGTCTGAAATATTGCCTAATAGATGCTAGAAGTTTTTCATCCCTTCTGATCTTACTACAATTTACAAAGCGTTTATACGCCCAAAACTTGAGTATATCTCCCATCTCTAATCAGGTGCTTCTCAAACTTTTTTACACCTGCTCGACAGAGTTCAGAATAAAGCGCTAAAATTGATAGGGGAGAGAAGCATTATGAAAACATTTGCATCCCTTGAACATCGTCGAAATGTTTCATGTCTTTCCTTATTTTACAGATTCTTTTACAAAAAATGCTCACTCGAGGTAGCCAGCTACGTTTCACACCTTAAACATTCCCCCCGTAATACTCGTCTTGCAAGGAACGCTCATCAGCTTACACGTGAGCCCAATTTTGGACGTACCGTGAAATATAGGGATTCTTTCTTTAGCCGTACAATACGAATGTGGAATGAATTGCCTGGCACAATTTTCCCTTGCCATTTTGATCTTCAAACATTCAAGAAAAATGTTCATCGACACCTTCTTTCCCTTCCTCCCTAATTTCCTATCGCTCGCGCTCGCTGTGACTAATCATTAAAAGGGCTATAACAAACCCCTTGAGCGCGTGTGCAGTTTAAAACAAAAAAATGTGAGAAAATAAGAGCTAGAATATAAAATACTGTGTCATCATTTTTATTTTCATTCGTTCTCTCTCAGGCTTGTTGCGATGTATCAATTTGCTTGATTTATTTTCTTAAAAGTGTGATGGCGCATATCCGCTTCGTCAAGTTTCAAATCATCCCGATGCTAAAAGATTTTCCTTTAAAATAAATTGGTTTTAAAGAGTTACCGTTATCAGGTAGTATCCAAAAAAATCAATTTTAACCAGACAATGACTGTGTTCACAAACCAACACCAAGATAATTTTATCACACCTTTGGAACATTTTCGAGAAAATAATACCTATTGTCGTAGATTGGATGGTAGATAGATACCGTTATAATTGAACTTAGACTAAAAATAAAAAAAAATCTCCGGGAGGTGACAAATAAATATTAAGCTTGAAGACAACCGGTCTGCCCTCTTAAGCTATAGAGGACGAACAAAATTTTACGATACATTTTGCTCAACTTTTCAATCGTTAATCATGATACATGCTGCTTGGACTTCCAGGAATGTCTTAAATGCTTGTGTTTAAGATTCTTTAATTGTACCTACACGTGCTGCCACCGTGGATAATTAGCCAGTCTACTTCTTTAGTTGAAATTTTGCTTAAAGTTATTTTCAAACTTCTTACTTACTTACTCAAAATTGCAGTTACAGTCTAATGGTGGACCTAGGCCACCAACCAGTTCATTCCCTAGCAATTTGCCTTCAGCAGGTTGAGGTTATCCTCCACTTGATTGCACCACCTAAGATGGGGTGGCCCACTCATCCATACACTCCGCAATGCCCAGTCGTCTAAACTGTTGTTAAATAATAGAACACAGCTTCTATTGCAAATGCAGAATACAGAACTAAATTTATTTTCACATCAAATATAAAAAAATATTTTATAGTGACAAATCATACTAAGAACAATAATCATATTAGTAACAAAGTATATTATTTAAAGTACATAATGTACTACATAATTTTCAACATAAAATTAACAATAACATAGACTTGCAAATAAGTTTAAAGTAATTTCAAATTTTTAATATAGTCCCATTTTTTAGTGCAAAAATCGTGTTTACCTGAGCCTACTGATTTCGTCAGATTATCAGCAACCATTTCGCCTGAAGAAACATATGAGATGTCGACTGTTTTATCCTCTATTTTTTCTTGTAGAAAATGGTACCGTATATCTATATGTTTTGATCGAGGACGATATCCAGCTGATTCAGCTAATTTCATTGCACCTTGATTATCACACAATAATTTTATTGGATGAATTGCTTTCCAACCAAGTTCACAAGATAGTTGTTTTATCTATATGGCTTCTTGTATAGCTGCTGACATAGCCATGTACTCAGCTTCAGTACTTGATAACGCTACAGTTGGTTGTCTTTTGCTACTCCAAGTTATAGCTCCATTTGACATTTTAAAAACGTATTCAGTACATGATCTTCGTTTATCGACATCAGATGCCCAATCAGCATCGCTGTAGCCGTGTAACTCTTGAAAATTTCCTTTTTTGTACGTAAGCTTTAATTCGATGGTTCCTTTCAAATATCGCATTATTCGTTTCACAGCTTTCCAATGAGCCAAACCAAAATTGGAATTAAAGCGGCTAACATCATTAACAGCAAATGCAATATCAGGCCTAGTACATTGAGCCAGAAAAAGTAAACCACCAACTGCTTCTTGATACGGAATTTTATCCAATTGTTCCTTATCTTGTGGATTCTCAGCTATCATATTAATTGATAATTTTTGATTAGGATCACTAGGGGTTGACATTGGACGACACTCTTCCATATTGAATCGTTGTAAGATTTTTTTAATATACGCAGCTTGATCCAATACAATTTTTTCATTGGATTGTTGAATGCGAATGCCCAAGCACATCTTTGCAGGTCCCATGTCCTTCATTTTGAAAGAAGAACTCAAAGCGTTTTTAAGTTTCTTTAAAATGGATTCTTCTTTCCAAAATATCAAAAAATCGTCAACGTAGATTGAAACGATAAGATTTAACTTTATATCAAAGTATATACATGGATCCATTTTTGATTTAGTTAATCCAAAACTTTTCAATACTCCGTCAAGTTTAAGATTCCATTGTCTTCCAGCTTGCTTAAGCCCATATATAGCTCTCTTTAATCGACATACGCGTCCAGTGCCATCGTCAAATCCTTGTGGTTGTTGAATATAAATTTCTTCATGAAGATCACCTTGCAAAAATGCTGTGACAACATCCATTTGGTCAACTTTCAAGTTTCGTTGCACAGCAATTGCCATTAAATATCGAATGGTTGCATACCTAACAACTGGAGAAAATGTTTCACTGTAGTCGATTCCATATTTTTGGTTACAACCTTTGGCAACAAATCTTGCTTTATGTCGGACGATTTTACCTTCCTCATCACGTTTCTTGACAAAAACACACTTCGGCTTAAATGTATTATGATGCTTTGAAAGTTCAACCAAATTCCATGTCTGGTTTTCACGAAGTGATTCTATTTCACTTTGCATGGCGTCTTTCCACAAGTTTGAATCATCGCAAGTCATTGCGTCATTGTATGAGAGTGGATCATCATCGTCATTTCTTTCTCTTGATAAGTAAGTTACATATCCGTCAAACTTTCTGGCTTTTGGCATACGCTCTGATCGACGTAATCCCGATATCTGTTCATCTTCATTGTTGTTACCAACGCATTCTGAAGTTGTGCTCTGGATCCTTCCAATTTCAGATTCATTTTGAGTACTCTCATTACAAAAAATTTGGTTTGAATCCAAGTGTAAAAAATAATCATCTTGCAACCCTTGGTTTTCTACAGCTGGTTGCTTTGATATTTCTTGTACCTTCACTGCTTCTCCATCCTGTGCAAGATTCATAACGTTGGCTGCTGATACGTGTTTTTCATAAAATATTACGTCGCGCCTTATCCTTAGTTTTTTGGTCTTCAAATCAATGCAACGATAGCCTTTCGTATTGCTGTCATAACCGACAAAAATCATCTCACAAGATTTTCGGTTTAGTTTCTTCCGTTTCTCCTTTGGAATGTGTACCATTACTCTTGATCCGAAAACTAGCAGATTTGACAAGTCTACTTTCACTCCTGACCAAACTTCTTCTGGTGTCTTGTCTTTCCAAGCTAAACAAACACTTCGATTGATTATATATGCTGCCATGTTGCAAGCTTCAGCCCAATAGCTATCATCAATCTCTTCATCGAACAACATGCACTTAGCACGTTCAATAATAGTCCGGTTCATTCTTTCAGCAGTTCCGTTTTGCTGCGGTGTGTATACACATTTGTCAACTGATGTTGGATTCCGTTCGTCCTACAGAACTTTTGAAACTCTTTCGAACAATATTCAGTGCCATTGTCAGTTCTTATTGTTTTGATTCTTTTTTCTGTTTGATTTTCAACAAAGGCTTTAAATTGCACAAAACAATTTAAAACATCAGATTTAAGCTTCAGGAAAAATACAAAAATTTTCTTTGAAAAATCATCAGTAATAGTTAATAAGTACATAGCACTGCCAATTGATTTAGTTTCCATGGGTCCAATCAAATCCGAATGAATAAGCTCCAATATTTGAGTCGATTTACTGTCACTTGACTTGAACGGTAGTCTTACCTGCTTCCCTTCGGCACACACTTTACAATTTGCCAAACCGATCTCCTCGTTCTTAAAAGTTATTCCATTCACTGCTCCATCACGCATTTTGCACATACTCTGATAGTTCAAATGGCCAAGTCTTCGATGCCAAGTCACTGCTGTTTCAATTTCAGCCTTTGAGAACATGCACATTAGTTGTTGGTTTTGAATCCTGTAAACTCCATTTTCAGATTTGCATTTTGTTACAATACTTTTGTCATCATTTAAAATGGTGCAACCTTCTTTGTCGAAAACAACTGTTTTGTTCTTTTGTACTAATTTATGAACAGATAATAAATTTGCAGACAAATCTGGAACATGCAAGACATCTTTTATTTCAATTTCCTTGCCATTTAGAATATTTGCTTTGCCAACACATTTCACAGACATCTTCGAATTGTTCGCAGTTTTTGTTTCGTCAACATTAGACTGCTCGCATTTAAACAATAAATTTTCATTAGGTGTCATGTGATTTGAGGCACCACTATCTAAGTACCACTCATGATTTTTTGCAGAAAAACACGCTAAAAAGGCATCTTTCGTTTTTCCAGCCTTACTCTTAGGTTCATTTCCACCTTTTGATTTCGTTGGACAATCAAAGCTTTTATGACCCTTATTACCACAAGCATAGCATTTAAAAACTTTAGGTCTTTTTTTCTTGTCACCCTTTGACATTTTTTTCCCAATAAATGCATTACCAGGTTCTACTTTATCGAATTGAGTATCTAGTAATTTCATTTTTATTTCATCAGCTGTTACTTTTTTAACATTTCCTTCAAAGCTTAAAATAAGTGGTTTATAGTCATCCGTCAATCCTGCTAATAATATCGCTGCCAACCATTCGTCATCTATGACAAAATCAATACTCGTTAATTTACTTGCAGTCGACATAATTTGATCAATGTAACATTGCATATTATCAGAATTCTCAAGCCGAATAGAAATCAATGTTCTTAATAAACCAACTTTCCGTAAAAGACCTCGATCTTCAAACATGTTCTGAAATGTTCGCCAGATTTCCAATGCGGATTTACATTGTCTTATATGTACATATAATTCTGGTTCAACAGACAAAGCAAGCATTGTTGTGGCCTGACTTAACAGCTCAGCATTTGTTTCTTTTGCAGTTGCTGGTGTTTCTGCCGTGGCTTCAATACAATCTTTCAGTTTCTTGTATTCTAAATAGTTTTGCATAGCAAAACTCCAATTGTGAAAATTTTCAGTGCCCCGCAATCTTTCAACTGAAAAACAATCCTTTTTCGTATACATTTTAGCTTCTTGAAAAAAAAAGAAAAAAATTGATTCGTTCGCCTAAATCAAAATTCAATTAATCCTCTTGCCAAAAAAAATAAAATAACAAATTATGTATTTATTCACAACGAATCCTTTCAATCCTCCAAAAGATTAATACAGCAATTAGTTTCTAATCCTCCAAGTTTTTCAGTTTCGTCTTGGGCCCATAACCTGTTGTTAAATAATAGAACACAGCTTCTATTGCAAATGCAGAATACAGAACTAAATTTATTGGAAAGAAGTTTCTTATCGCGCGTTGTGAAAAGGGGCTAGACGGAAAAAATTCTGACGAAAACTTGTCACGACAGATTTTGCTATAGTAAGCTATTGTAAGCTGTGCGGCGTGCGCATGTTTCTCTGTCTGTCTCTCTCTCTCTCTCTCTCTCTCTCTCTCTCTCTCTCTCTCTCTCTCTCTCTCTCTCTCTCTCTCTCTCTCTCTCTCTCTCTCTCTCTCTCTCTCTCTTATAGAAAGCAAGCCAGATATTTTCATTTCTATTTCGCATTGAACAGTGTGGTGTCGTGACGATTATTTTTATTGAGTGTATACAGGTTTTTTGTACATAAAGCGGCACACAGACACCACACTTGTGCGCGCGCATGTGTCGGTGCGAGGAAATGTGTGCTGTCTGTGGGCTGATGCGCGCACCCATATTCGGCGCGAGTAAAAATCAAAACTTTTTGATTTTTAGTGTGGGTAGTGGGTGTCTCGATCGGTGTGATGTGTATGGGGATGCGCGCGCACATTTTATATTCAGTTGCATCGTATTGTGATTGAGTAAGGAGTGCGGAAGATTTATTCGAAATGTTTTTTTCCTTTGAAATCTCTTTCACAACAAAAGTGTGTACGATTTGGTGTGCAGTGTGTGGCGAAATCACGCACCAGTTTCGGTGCACATGCGCGCGCACAAGTGTGGTGTCTGTGGGCCGCTTGATAATCAATGTGTGTAATGGAAAACGGTGTTACCTTAATCATGGCAGTCATATATGTATGTCTCACCAAATAACAAATTAATAGATATTCAGGAGTTCATTCATCGAGCACTGCTAGAGTATTCTAAAGATGTATCTCGAACGCTTAGCAGATACAACAAAAATTTAGATAAAGTTCCACTCATTTTAGCCGGTGATTTTAACATCAACTTCAGTAATGCAAAATCAAAACCATTGCTACAGTTTCTAGAGGAAGAATTTTATTTAAGAATTAACAATAATCCAGCAGAATCAACAGCAAAATTTAATACTACCATTGATGCTGTTTTTTCAAGACATTTAAATAAAATAGAATCCCAAACATATGTTTCCTACTTCAGTTACCACAAGCCAATTATTACTAAAATTGAGCCTACTGATTAAGTTTATATTACATTATATTTGTTTATAATAAAAAAAAAATATTATTATAACTTAAAAAAAATAAAATTTTATTACATTCCTTCACTAATTAATCGAAAGGAACTTCGTTCCATCCGGGTGTCCCTTGACACCTCTCAACTTTTTTTTTCACATCAAATATAGAAAAATATTTTATAGTGACAAATCATACTAAGAACAATAATCATATTAGTAACAAAGTATATTATTAAAAGTACATAATGTACTACATAATTTTCAACATAAACCGCTCCAAATGCGACAGTTTTGATTATCGAACAAAATTGTGTGTGTGAAAAGAACCATGGTTTTCGGAAATCTGCACAATTTGGATGCATGATGAAATGGTAAATCAAACTTAAGGTTAATCACATGGCATATGACAAAATGGCTGTCAATGAAAACAGTGCTGTCAGTTTTAAGTTCTATTCCTCTAAAAAAACCCCCTTTATTTTTTCTTATCCCAAACTTCACAACATTTTAAAATAAATGATTGTCCAAAAGCTTCTCAAATATTTAGAAAGCCTAAAAGATGGCAACGTTTCTTACATACAAGCTTTCCCTTGTTTGAAATAAAATAATGGCTACCCAAATGATAAAAATTATTGATAACCGGTATTAGGTGTGCACTTTGCAGTGCAGTGAGCATTGTTTTTATAATATTTTTAACGCAATTTTGAGTTTTGAAAAAAAAAAAATTAAACTTCAAAACATTAGAACAAATCAGTTTTTCAGAAGAAAATGTCTACAAAATGTTTGAATATAGTGGTAACGGTCTTGAAAGGAATTTATTAGAGACAATTCAAAGTACGTGTGTAGAGAAAGCAGAAAGGAAAAGTTTTGTACTCTGTACCTACTACATAATATGCAACAGGCAAACTCCAAAATAATGTTTTTTTTTGGAAAAAACGCCAGAAAATGCTTAATACAAAATTCTGGCATTTTTTCCTAGGAAAAAAAGCCAAAGTTTTCTGAAATTCTTTCCCAGATTTCAGGCCTTTTTTTCAAAAAATTTCTGGAAAAATTTTTGGAAAAAAGTCAGAAAAAAATTATGGCGCCGCACCTTGCCGACGAGCGACGGGTGCGGGCGGCGCGGCGGGCGCGATTGCGTCGCCCCCCCCTCCGCGCGGTGATTTGATGTCTCTGAAACAAATTAAACTTTAAATTGAAAAGATGTCAACATCTTAAGGTGCATTTATTTGTAACCAATAAAAAAATTAAAATATACGAGTAGGTAACACAACAAGAAGAATGCTTACCATAACTGTTAATAAAGTATAGCGAATTATATAAAATACAGTCTTCCAAAATAAGAAAAGGAAAAAACGCCATAATTTTTTTCGTACTCTTTAGATTTTTTTCAAAACATTGGAACTTCGTTCATTCTACAGCTGAGACATGGTTTCTGAAGATTTGAAGATTTTAGATTAAATTCATGCCACAAAGTTCTAAAATTGGGTAAGAAATTGTGTGTGCAATTAAACAACCTGCATTTGCTGACGAGCTTAAGAACCCAACTTATCTTTTAATTGTGAACAAATCTTTTAAAATTGTCTAAAAATTTTAAGCATCATTTTTTGCAACTATTTATTCCATGGGAACCGATTTTCTCCAGTTGTTGTCTCTACCGCCCATGTCGGCTCATTTTCGGGATTTGTAGTTGATACAGATTGAGTAGTTGACTGAGTTGTCGAAAGAGTAGTTGGTCTTTCAGACGAAGGTTTTTCGCATCCAATGAAGTCTTCGAAGTTTTTGCCAGTATCCCTTACATAATCAAAGCCAGCATGCAAATTGCATTCTTTTTTGGTTGCAATAATTGAGTGATTACGATTTTCTACTTCCAAAAGTTTTAATTTGGCATCTTCTGTGATATTCAAAAGTATTGGCAACGTGTATTTGCGCTTGAAAAAAAAAAAACAATCATTTTTGAGTCAAATCTTAAAAGAATACAATATTGAAATTACCATTTCGGCGAAACAGCCCATAGCTCCTCGGACATCATTGCTTTCAGCAAATTCGTCCCTGCAATCTCTATCGAGCCTTACGCACATCCCATCAGCAGAATATGCAAGTTTGTAATGAAATTTACTCACATCGTCATCAAGCTCTTGTTTGGCTCTTGTTTCAGAACTTTCGCACCATTTCAGACTTTCTCCCAACTCATTGACGGTTTCTTCCTGATTGTTGGATAGTCCAAGAAAACACCCATAGTCCTTAGCAGGTCCTTTTAGTTCTGAATTTCTCGCCGCAATAGAAGACTCCACGGAAAGGACATTTGGTCCCACCGTTTTGACACTTTCAACCTTGAAAATAATTTTTTTTTATATATAAAAGTTTTTCCAACATTTCACACAACTTACAAATGCTGAAAGAACAATCAAAGTAAGACCAACACACAACAGTGGCCTTACGAACATGGTTTTAGAATGTTTTTTTTTATCGAAGAGTCTAACAAAAAGTTCAACCTCAAGGGGTTTGAAAGATAAACTAGTGAATATAGCTTTTTATAATTTACTTTTATACTTCTAAAAGAATTCTTCAAATCGAATGAATTAATTACATATTATTGCAAAGATATATTTTGCTGACAGGCGCGTCTATTGTGTGTAGTGTTATCTAGAAACAATTTTATTTTATTAAGGTGCAGGGTTGTAAACTTAACAAAATGTGTTATTAAACAATTAAAAGAAGAATGTGTTTGCCTTTTTTTTATTCAAGCTGAGTCATTGGAGACAAAACTAAAATTAACTGTCCTTTGAACTTTGTTCAAGATATCAGAAGTGGAATAAAATAAATTGTATCTAAATTAATAGCATACCTTCCGTTATTTATTATTTTTTTTCTTGAAGTCATATGAGGAAGCATTATTGAAAATAAAAAGCACACCGTTGCGCTGATGATTTCGAAGAAGAGAATTTCTTTTAGGGAAAAAAACAGCACCATAAACTTTCAGCCTTGAGTCTAAATATTGGAACTGATTGGATATAGTTTTGTTGTAAGGGTATTTGATATGGTTTTAATTCAAACTTTTGGATGGGTTAATTATATCACAGATTTTTGAAGATGATAACTAAGTGATGAGTAGCAGTATCACTATCAATTACCTGATACCACTGGCTATTAAAAATATCAATCGTAATTTTACCCAATTCGAGATCCAAAGAACTCATACAAAAGCCGATATAACATAATCTGACCTTATCTAAAACATGCGAAAAGCGAAAAGGTTTTTTGAAATTTCATTATTAATTTTTTTTTATAAATATCACTAATGGCTTATATAATGTCTTGTTTGTTCAGAAATTGCAGCACTCACATATTATATAAAGAACAAAAGTTTCATTAGATACATGAAGAAAAATTAACTATGAAAGACTTAAATCACAAGTGATATAAGTCCTTTATTCCGCCCGCAGAGCCCATTTGTTTTTAGTTCCTTAAAATCAAATCCGAGAAATCAGTGGTTCAAAGCGGGGTTCACAATTGGGTATTGTCCCATAGTCTTGTCTGCGTGTGAACGCTGCCTTACTTTGATCGAAGTCAGCTAAATACCATATTTTGCGTGTAGCAAATTTCAATAAATAAACGTAATATTGTTGATTTAAAAACAAAATTACTTAAAAAAGTACATTTTTATCATTTTTATGATTTTTTATGAATTTTTCTTCATACTAATATTATAAATGTGAAAGTAAGGGCGTTTGTTTGTAAGTCAATCACGCCTAAGCCACTTAACCGATTTTAAAAGTTCTTTCACTAATAGAAAGCTACATTATCTGTGAGTAACATAGGCTATACATATTTTTTTTAGTCTCAATTAAAGATCCTTACGAAAGTTAAAATAATGTAACCTAAGGTATCAAAAATATTCATTTAAAAGTTAATAACTGAAATACGCTACCATTTTTAAATGCGAATATATGTACATAAATTTTGCAAGTTATGCATTCGTCGAAAGAAAAAGTTTTAACGTTGATAGCTAAGAAATCTGTTTGTCGGTCTGTCTTATCCGTTTGCCTATCCGTCTGACTATATATACGAGTATGTATGTAGTATGTACAACAGCGCAAACGGGTGTGCCTAATTTCTTCAAACTAGGTGTAATGTATATCGAGTTTTTTAAGTATTGTATAGAAGGGAAATTGAATTTTTTTTTTCAGTTCGAAAAACTAACGGTACCTGCCATATTAAAGTTATGTTGAAGCTCATTTTTCTCGAAAACGATACCTAAAAAACTCTATATTGTACCTAGTTTGAAGGAATTCAGCATACCCGTTTGGGAAATTAGGAAGGTGTCGATACAGACAGACGGACAGAATCATTAGACCACATTTTTTCGTCTCGCTATCATCGTAATGTCATGTTTGATTGTTATCTCAAGACTTTTTTCCGACGAATGCATAACTTGCCTTACAGTTACTTAAATTGCAAGTAAAAACTCAAAAGTGCACATTTTGAAAGAAAAGTACCTACAATAAAGTTTTAAAATAACAAAAAGTCCAGTTTTTGGGAAAACTAAATTTAAGAAAGACATTTCTGTTTCTGAATTAAAATAAAAAATAAAAAACCCTGCTGTCTGTAAAGTCGGTTTACGAACGATAATTTTACATGATAACCAGTTCCCAAAACAGTTTACGTGCAGGTTGTATCTCCCCCACCACCGACCACCCATCCCACCTACAACTACCAACAAACCACACATAATTTTTGAATTTTTTCCCTCACCCCTTCCCTTCCTCCCAAACACCAACCACCCACCAACCAACATACAACTACCAACCAACGACCCACCATTGTTGACAATTCCCCCTCCCCACACACAGTAAATTACCCTTATTAACCACCACCAACAACTCACCCTACCTACAACCAACCACTCATCCACTATTTTTGATAATTTTTCCTTCACCCCCTCCACACCTACTCCACCCCCCCCCACCAATTCAACATCCAACATCCAACCCCACCTACAACCGGAGTATATCTACTAATGAGTAGGGACTAGGGACACTCTCCACGTGTTTATTATTTGTTTACAATTTATACAAGAAATAGACGACAGTAAGAAGTGTAATAGTGAAAGAGAGATAGATTCAACATGGGCACGCTTTTAAAAACACGTAAAAAAAAAATGTATACACAAAATCGTCGCCTTAGTTACTTTTCACTAGTGTGACCAGCTTCTAGAAAATTTAACACAAAATATGGTGCAAATAGAACTATGTTTATATGAAAGCAAAACCTGGGGTGGAATCGGCTAATGTGATTTGTGATTGTCACATTTCTGACAATCACATGTGATAAGATAATTTTGTGCGTCTGCATAATGTGATCACAGGAATTTTGTTTATTTTCATTATGTCATTTTCCGTTGGGCAATCGGAGAGAACTCCGAAGACAAATCGTTTCTCTTCGGAGTTGTGTTTTGCGAGTCTTACTTCTTCTGCTTTTTATGAAATATGCGGTCTGAAGACGCATAGATACGAACGTCACAGTTTCTATATATTTTGTATTTCAAATTAAACAATTCGAACAATTTTAATATATATAATTTACATTTTTGGTCATATTGAAAATTGACACTCTTAAAAGTAGATAGTCTAAAATTTCATATAAAATCATACATACAAAATAATTTATTTTGTTTTTCAACTTTTTGACATTTTGCCCCAGATGCAAAAGGCAAATCTAAATAATAATTAATATTTGGATTATGGCGTTTCAGCCCGCTTTCAAACAAAACTTTTAATATTTTGTTTATATTCTAGCCAAAAAGCATTTTAATATAATCCGGCAACTTAAAGAAACGTGACAATTATGTATTTATTTAGAAAAGATTAATTTAGTTGTCACTCCACGTGATTGCTCACAACATTATACGCGTTTCAGAAAAATATCTCAATTAAAAAAATGTTCATTTCTGTTTTTTTTTTGTAATGTTTTTATTTTTACTTTAATCATGGGGAGAAACTAATTTCTCCCAATCGAAAACAACATTAGTGTAGATCTTTGACAAATCTTTGACAGCAAAAGCAAATAATTTTGTTTTATAAGTCAGCGTCAGAGGTTTATTATTTATTTATTATTTTTTTTTGTATGCAAGTGACACCTAAATAGCTGTCACAAGAAAAAGGCACAAAAATGTGATTGTCACATGTGACAATCACCTTAGCCAGACGAAATTTGTAGATTGTGACTATCACATATCACAAATCACCTTAGCCGATTCCACCCCTGGTCACACTAATCAATATTGTTGCTAAGAGAAATTCTACTACACTTAAGATAACAAGGGCCCGCTTTAAGAAAAAAATTATTGGAAAATCACATTTATGTATGTTATACAAGATAACTTTGTGAGGGTGTACCTACAAAACGTGATGTGTACTCTCTTTTGCATAAGCTTTTTTACGAAAGGCTAGGAATCAATACTTCTTGCCTGTTTTCACTTATAATAGTTTTTTTTTATTGGTTTTTTTTTTCTTGTATTGGTTGAGTTCTAAGTGTGAGAAGAGTGTCCCTACTCATTAGTAGATATACTCTGCCTACAACCATCTGAAACTCACCCACTATTTTTGACATTTTTTTCCTCGTGAAAGTGTACAGCAGAACACCAGGCAATCGATTCCTGGCTGTCTACAAGAACTCGGCCTACAGCACAACTTACAATATTCATGAACGATTAGAGGCTGAGGTTATCTCTCGCAGAAATGACGTGAATCGGCCAACCAGATCATGCGTTTTCAATTTATTTCCCAAAATCTTAGGCCTATGCGAATAAACCACAACTGACCGATGTCTTTAAGGTGAACATAACACAGGCCATCAGTCATTGAAAATTGAACCACTTGGATCAGTGCCACAGTAAGAAGTCAACATAATATAGGCAGGGACTGTCATTATAATCTATTCATAATACCTCAAACACAGCTTGTTTTATTTCATTTCAGCATTTACTACTTGTAGCTCATTTGGAATCCTTTCTCTAGTGTGGAATTTCCCAAACAAAATTTCATTTCGTACCAAGGTGAAACTATCGCCGCGGCTCGAAAAAATTTCAATTTTGTTGTTTACCGAGAACGAACTGGAAAATAAAAGTGGATGGAGATATCACACAAAAAAAGTGTCGCTATTTGGCCAGCGCTAGATCTAGGGAGGGGCAAAGGGAGCAATTGCTTTGGGCGCCACTGTAATTTGTCACCTATGAAGATGTAGAAAGAGCCTAGGGTGGGAGCCTCTGCGGCGAAAAAAAGCAATGAAGATGAAGAAAGCAAAGAAAGAAAAAACTAGCCGTCACGGGACACTCGGCAGATGTGAACCCCCACCCAGCAAAATAACGCCCACCACACCACCACCATATAACTAGCCCATCTACAAATAGCAAACAAAAATCCACTACGTTTGACTTTTGACCCCCCCCCCCCTCCATCCCAAACCAAATTTCCCCACCACTAACCACCTACAACCAACCACCCTTCATTTATGTCAATTTTTGTCTCCAACTAACTACCCACCAATTTTGACAATTGTTCACCCCCCACAAAAACCAGCATACTCCGTCCTCCACTAACACCCCACCCCTCCACCACTACAACACCACCCCCACCACCCACCAACGAACACTCAACCTACAACCACCCAACACGCTCCAGTCAAACTTTGAAAAATGTTGTCGAGCGTCATGCCATTTTTCGTGACGATTACGATCGATTTTACTGCCTCGGTGTGCCAATAGATGTTTCACATCAAAATAGAAAGTGAAAAGCAAAAAAAAAGGTCTTCAAAAGTGCTATGATATTGAAATTATTAAATCGAATTTTGCCCCCCTTTGCACAAATCTTAGATCCGCTGTTGCTTTCTACACTGAATATTTGAAACCACAGCAAATCAGTGTTTTTCATGGAATCCTGATTCATCTAAGTCAATAATTATTATCAAGAAAGCTGAGTACCAAAATTTGGACTCGTAGTCATAGCTGAGAAGGAAAGTGAGATTAGAAGATTTGGGTACCGGTCAATGTTTCAGGATGAATTAAAGTGTTGCTGCTGAAAGCAGATTCCGGAATCCAAAAAGAACTCCATCTTCAGCCCAAGAATCAACAAGATTGAATTGTTGCCTTTTTCTTACTCTTGAGTGTAATATTGTGATGAATTAATGGAATGTTTTTGGTTATACGATAGTTTGGTTATAATAATGAAGAAATTTGATGTCAATGCTGATTTTTTTTCAGACCATCTTGAATGAACACAATAAAAGAATGATCGTCTGTAAAGCAATCAATAAAATAATTGAATGCGTAATTTTAATTCGACTAAGTTTTATCACCGAACTTAAATTGCATTGCAGTATTTGTTGATTTATAATTTTATTTACCTGCCCATTGTCTGTACTTTATTGTTTTTCCATAAAAAATGTTCACAATGCGGACTTAGATAATACTTATACCCATATCATATAAAAAGCGGTAAAATTCGTTATTAGATACAAAATACTTTTGAACAAAAGACATTGTCCCTGAAGTACCTATGTATGTATGTGACGTCTATGTATACTTTCAAGGGGGTACGTTAAACATAACTAATTATTTAAGCACTAAACCCATCAAGATAAGACAATAAAAATCAAATATTCCTAATTCTCGTAATTGCAAGAATATCAATACCACTTTATGAAGATAATGCCAATCATTTTTTTTATGATTATGCAGAATATGCATTCCTTTCATTTAAAATTTAACTGAAATTATTTTGGGTAAACAACAATACCTACAATAACTCCTTGATAATTGATTGGACACAAAAACAAATGATGGGGTATTATGATAATAACTGAAGATTACGGGGTTTTTCCATTTGCTGTTGTGGATGGTTATTTAAAAACAAATGTGCTTTAATTTCTTTTTTAAAAATTTCAGTAAACTTTTTTCTTTATAAGAAACCAATTTCAAAACATTCTTAGTTATTGTTCCAATTACATAATATATTCAATGCAAACTTTAATATTAGAGGAAATGCTAGCACAATAAATTTACTTATCTCATTCGAAAAACTCTCCATATTAAAATTACGTTTCAGCGTTGTAAAACATTTTTGTAAATCGACTTTTGAGTGCACTACAAATTACACAACAATAATTGTTATACAATATAAAATAACCAGAATAACTTAGGTATGCAATCTATCTAAAAGATAATTTTGTATTGTTCACTAAAAGCGGCTTCAAATGCAAAACCTTTTGCTATTGACGTGCATACACTTTGTCACTTGTAATTGTAATATTACCATTCTTAAATCGATTAAAGTTCTTGGAAATTATTAATAAATTCATCAAACTGTTGATTGATAAGCTTTTTTGAATAAAGTGCCATAAAATCAAATGGTTTTATTAAGAAGCAATTTCCGTAAGTTGTTATGATTTAAAGTGATCATTGAAATGTATAACCAATTCATTGGAATTATTTCCTTAAAGAAAGTCTTTAAATCTTCAAACGTATGTATTTGAATTTGAGTGGTTTTTCAAGGAATAAAGTTCGATACTAATATTATCTATTCTTTGGAGTTTCGAGTTTGGACTTTGAACATGAACAGGCTATTGGATTATTTGTTGAATGGGTATGCGACTGATTTTATTTTTACAAACGAAAACACTTGTGAAAACTCAATTGAGACTTTTTGTAGCCATCAATTATTATATTACACTCAAGAAAAATTGTTGTTGGGGTTATATTTGGGCGTAAACGTTAAGTTCAAGATGCCTATAAAAAAAGGTCACAAACTATCTCGTTTAGTACTAGAATTTTTCTAATAATCGAAAAATCCGATGCATATTTTGGTACCAATACTCCCTGTATTCAGTCGATAGGTTATACTTACTTAATTTTTGATGGTGCCTAAAAATAACGTGGTTTTATTATTTGCCTCAATAACAATTCCACTTACTATGCTAGATTTCTGGCCTGACGGCTCCAATAACATGCCTTCCACCAAATCAGATCATTGATTCCTGACATCCATCTGGTTTGGCGTTAAAGACGTTACAAATTAGAGCTTTATTGTCGACTTAGTCGTCTTAAACTATTATATCTCAGCAATAAGGTTGATATTGGAATCACAACAACACCTCGAAAGACGCTACGTCTGATCTAAACTTCAATGCTCAGATCACGTTCTGGACGTTTCTGGCGTTCTCAATAGGATTTGGCTCTTAAATTTTATATTTTTTATTTTTAGTCCCAACATCCCAGCCTGTTCTAAGTTCTTATAAAAGTTTTGAATTTCAAAAAGAATTTCTTCTTTTCAACTTAAGCAACCTAAAGCATATAGGTTACCTATAAATGAACATTCTATATGAACATGTGGGCGTGGATTTGACAGCTATACCTACTTATGTATAAGCAGTGCTCACAAAATTGGTGAGCCTGAAAACCTTCAGTAGGAGTTGAAGCGTGTGAATTTGACGCTTAAAGATAATGGTTATAGATCAAAAAAAGATCTTGGCAGCCAAAAAATAGCTTTCTCGCTTTACATTGAAGGAATTCCAGATATGGTATTGGACGAATATTATGAAAATTAGATGTAAAAACTTTCTTAAATCTTCAACTTCTTAGATCACTTTTTCAAAGACCCAATTTTACTAAAATATCCGGGAGTGTACTAGGTTTCTTAGAGATTCGAGTTTTGGGTCATCAAAATAGATTGGAGAAACAAAGACAGGAGGTATCAAAACCAGATCATCTGGCTTACAAGTTACAACGAAGATCATTTAATTTTTTTTTAATCAAGCTAGATTTATCGCAGCTGAAAGCTTTTAATGTTCCAATTATAGTTAAAGAGTGGCAATTGAAATATTTACTTACTTAAGGTGGCGCAGACAGTCCATTGTGGACCACGGCCTCAACCAACAATCCTCGCCAGCTAGGCCGGTCCTTAGGTTGAGGTCGTTTACCACTTGATCGCGCCACCTTAGATGGGGTCTTCCAGAACTGCGTCGGCCCTCCGGGTTGGAATTGAAGACTCGTCGGGCAGGAACGTTTTCGTCCATACGTTCCACATGGCCCAGCCATCTAAGCCGCTGAATTTTCAGCTTCTTAACCAAGTCAATGTCGCTGTATAGCCCGTACAGTTCGTCATTGAATATTCTCCTCCATACTCCATTGATACATACAGGCCCGAATATCACCCGAAGAATCTTTCTCTCAAAGCACCCCAGCCTGTATTCATCCGATTGTGTCAGTGTCCACGCTTCTGCCCCATACAGCAGGACTGGGATGATAAGGGTCTTGTATAGTGTCTCCTTGGTCCTTTGAGAGAGGACTTTACTACTAAGATGCCTTCTTAGCCCGAAGAAACAGCGATTGGCAAGAGTGATTCTTCGACTGATCTCTTCACTGATGTTGTTCTGAGAGGTTATAGTGGAACCCAAATAGACAAAGTCCTTGACAACCTCAAAGTTATATCTGTCCATTGTGACGTTTTGTCCGAGCCTACGGTGATGATGTTCTGCACCCGAGGACAGCATATACTTTTTTATCTTCATTTACAGCCAGAACAATTTTCGCCGCCTCCACTTTAATACTTGCGAATGCTCCACTGACAGCGCGCTTCGTTCTTCCAATAATGTCAATATCATCAGCATAGCCAAGTAATTCAACGGATCTAAAAAAAATCGTACCGCTGGTGTTGACATGCGAGTTGCGTACGATTGCCTCAAGAATGATGTTGAAGAGGTTACATGACAGCGCGTCACCCTGTCGTAAGCCTTTCTCGACATTAAATGAGTCGGTGCTCGGTGGTGTTCTTACCAACCTTGACGGAGCAGCGAGAGTTCTCCATAGTCATCCTGCACAATCGAACGAGTTTGGCAGGGATGCCAAGAAGCGACATGGCTCTGTATAGCTCGTTCCTGTTTACGCTGTCATAGGCGACTTTAAAATCGATAAAGGGGTGGTGAGTATCGATCTGGAATTCTTGGGTCTTTTCCAAAATCTGCCGAAGTGTGAAAATTTGGTCGACGGTTGACTTACCGGGTCTGAAACCACACTGATAGGGGCCAATCAGTTCACGTGCGAAAGGGTTCAGACGTTCACACAGAATGGCCGACAAGATTTTATAGGCAACATTTAGGAGACTTATACCTCTGTAGTTGGCGCAGCTTAGAGTATCTCCTTTCTTGTGGATAGGGCACACAATGCTGAGGTTCCATTCGTCAGGCATACTTTCATCCGACCTGATTGTGCAGATGAGTTGGTGTATGCTCCTCACCAAGTCATCTCCCGCTGCTTTGAAGAGTTCAGCCGTAAGGCCATCAGCTCCAGCAGCCTTGTTGGACTTTAGTTAAGATATTGCTATCCGAACTTCTTCTTGGTCGAGAGGACGGAAATTTTGTTCTTCATCATCCAAATCGAATGGATCATTCTGCCTGACAGCGATTAGTTGGTTGTCTTCGCCGTTTAACAGTCTGCAGAAGTGTTCTTTCCAAATTCTCAGCACCAACTGTGTATCTACAACGACATTCCCACCCTCGTCTCTACATGCTTCCGCTCGGGCTTTGTAACCCTTGGACGAATGCTTTACCCTTTGGTAGAACTTTCGAACATTGCTTCTGCCGTAGCACCCCTCAATAGATTCAACCATTCGTTTTTCCAGTTCTCTTTTTTTTCTTCTGAAAAGCCGATGTTCCTCTTTCCTCTTCTGCTGGTAAACCGCACGGGAAGCACTCTTGGCAGCTCTAGTTCTGGCATTCAGAACTGCATGATAGGCTTCGTCTTTGGCCAAGTGTGCGAGCCTGCACTCATCATCAAACCAGGTGTTTTGTTTTGGTCGCCTAATGAAACCCAAAACATCCGTGGCAGCGGTTTTGATGGCCATTTTGCAATGTTGCCACTGGGCCTCTGGGTTTGGCGCAGGCGCCGGGCTTGTCAAGAGATAAGAGGAGACATGATTGGCAAAGGTTGTGGCGGTCTCTTGCGATTGTAACTTTGCAACATCAAACTTTCTCACAGTGGATGTTCGATTCTGCGGTCTGGTGGAGATCCGCATTCGCACTTTAGCTACAACAAGGTAGTGGTCCGAGTCTATGTTGGCCCCTCGGAAAGTGCGGACATCCATGACACTGGACGCATGTCTGCTATCAATCGCAATGTGATCAATTTGGTTGACAGTATTTAGATCAGGAGACCGCCAGGTCCCCTTGTGTATATTGAGGTGTGGGAAGTATGTGCTAGCTAAGATGACACTTCGCCCCGCAGCAAAGTCGATTAGCCTGTGTCCGTTACCGGAAGTGTTGTCGTGCAGGCTATGCTTTTCGACTGTCGAGCCAAAGTTAACCTCCTTTCCGATTTTGGCGTTGAAGTCACCAAGAATAAACTTAGTGTCGTACTTTGGACATTCATCATACGTCTTCTCGAGAAGATCGTAGAATTCGTCTTTGGTCGTGTCATCTTTTTCCTCCGTTGGGGCGTGGAGGCAGATCAGCGAGATGTTGCTGAATTTGGATTTAATGCGGATTGTGACAATGCGTTCGCTTATGCCACGAAACCCCAAGACTTCTTGCCTAAGCCTTCCTCTTATAACAAATTCGCATCCAAATAGCCGCTGTTTTCTTGTCCTGTAGCACTTGCCGTAGTAGATGTCACAGCTTTTCATCCTCCTTGTGCCTTCACCATCCCATCGCACTTCTTGGATGGCTGTGATGTCGGCTTTGACACCATCTAGGGCCTCCACTAATTGTTCGGCGGCACGTGGCCTGTTAAGGGTCCGGACATTCGACGTGCAGAACCGAAATTCGTTGTCCTTGTTTCGTTTGCTAGGGTCGTCCATATCCGAGGCAGTTGGTTGTTTCGGAACAAAGAGGTTTGTTACGTGGTAGGGAAGTTACCCCGACGCACAACCCCCCACCTGGGGGACCAGGGCCTATGCTGCTCTCCTTGGACAAAAGGAGCTGGAGAAATCCAGAGTCAGTCACCCACTACGGGGATGTGAGAGCTACCGTTGGTCCTATATGGGATCATCCGCCACATCCTCTACTTCACTACCCTGACTAATAGTAGTGAAAGGACCCAAAGACCTGAGCTCCGAATATGTCGAAGTAGCTCAATGGGGTGCCTACCATATTGTCTGTAAGCGTCGCCGTTGGTTCACTTAATTTGAAGCTCATCCGCCGCTCGCTTGCTTTCTGAGGGGTTCGTACAGAATAAACTGCTACCCAACAAGAGAAACAGAGGAGTTTTATGGCAGGGCAATTATAGTGTTGCTATTTTTCTGTGATCAACACTCGCGCTTATAAGTTCAGCAAGTCAAGTCCGGGTGGACAAGACCAGTACCCGATGGCTACCACTTGGAGGTAAAATAAGCAATTGAAATATAGAAGCACAAAAGCTTCAACAGAGTTTCAAGCTTCCAATAATCAACAACATGGGATCCTCTAATACAGAAAATGAAAATGAAGATAGCCAATACCGATGTCTTAAGCTTTGCACACAAGAGTATATTAGTTCGAAGAAACAAAAACCATATAGCCACTAACAGTCGAAGTGCAGCAACATTTGCCGCCGGCCGGTACAGATTTAAAACAATTGCGATCTCAAGCAACAACAAGAACTAAAACATACATCAAAGCCGAGGACTACCCAGTGACTAAGAAGGGCGACACTTCTACGAAAAAGAAAGAATATCTTCCATGACGAGAACGCGTTGAGTTCCGAAAAACCTATCGTTTTCAATACATTAATATACGTACCTTCTTCATACAGATTTTGTTATAGCCAACGAACTTTTAGGTTTTTTTTTCAAGTCCCTGGAGCTTTTATTCCATTATATGGTTGAACAATGAAAAATTGAAAATCAAGAGTGGGATTTTCGAACTCTCCATACAATGCCAATGCCCCAAAATTTAAAAAATAAAAAACTCACAACCCAGGTATTTCAGCGCTGTTAACGAGAATGCCCGAATCAGGAAAAAAAGGATCTCTTAATATGGAGCGTAGAACGAAAAAATTTACACTTAGCAGGAATTCTATTCCCTAACTCATCACATATTGCCAATGGTGATGGAAATGGCGAGGAGGTGCATACGAATTTTTAGTTGCTCGAAACTGCATAGTAAATTGGTCGAAGGCATTGTTTTGCTGAATCAGCAATGTTTGCCTTTGCTCTTGTTGGTTACTCTTATGAAGCTGCGCAGGAAATTTCAATTCAAATTTGCAATGTGTTTGAGAACCCGATGCCGATAGGTTGATGTTCGACTGTTAATTATACTTCTTTATGTTGAAGTAATCAACTTTTACTTGTTCTACGAGTATATGGCTTGATATGAGTTCAGCAAGTTTTATTGACAATAAAAAGAAAAAGGGTGACAAGCGTTTTTTTTTAATTTGCTATTAATGCTTGTCCTTCTTTGACATCAAGCAAAATCTTAAATCGCTAAAAAACGACATATGTGAGTAAGAAAATTCACTCGGACAACCGGTAGAATACGTAATGGATTATAACCCTTTCTTTGAGATTTGAATAAAAAATGTCTAGAATACAAGCTAATAGAAAATCAAAGATTAATTGCCAATGGCTCAAAATGTCTGCCCCCATAAAAAAATCTCAGGAGCACAGTGATATTCACCATTCATCGTGGTACATCCATACATGTGATGATTAAGTTGTGCTCGCAAATAGATTTACAAATTAAAATGTCATCAAGTAGTGCTCATTGCGTCAATGTAAAGTAATAGGTCCCATAGTTCCAGAAGATGCAGTTTACTATACGGGATCTTCCAACACACATTTTTTTTAAGTTACCCTGCCAATTAAAATTTCAAAAGGTGACATTGAAGGTCTTTCTTTAAAGTTCCCTGAACATTTTTTTGTGAGGCCCAAGGCGGAACGCTTTTTACCGATTAATAGCTTCTGGACTTTCTCGCCAGCTATTTCCCATCTTTTTTATGTTTCCTATGGTCCTTTGCAACCACAACCGAATCATTATATTCAGACTTCTCCCATCGCTCGCCAAATATTATTATGTCAATGTTAAAATTTCCACTCTTAAAAAAAAGAACCCTTTGATAATGAATGAACTATATGTTCTCCAGACCATTTTCGACATATTAATTGTAAGGTCCACACTAAAGGTCATTGAGACGAAATTTGCTTAGCCCCGCTGATAACTGTTTGAGATATTAACGTTTCATCATGTTCAGTTAAGAAGACGATATATTAGATTATTTCATATGGACCTAACTTTTCCATCTTAGCCAAACTTTAAAAAAGCTGTAAAGCTTGTATTACACAGGCATCGAAATCTGTCATTGCAATGACATTCTGACGTCACAAGAAAATAAGTCATTGTAAAGTCATTGCACTGTCATTTTTCACAGTGCCATTTCTAGCTACAGTGACGATCACACGAATGGCGCAAGTCTGTCATTGGGGTCCCAAAATGCAATGACGGGCAGAGCTTGTCATTGTGATTTCTAACATTCGGTTTCATTGCCACGACCGACATCCAAAAGAATGACGATCACACGATTTGAAACAACTTTTATCTTGAAAGCCAAATTGACGGAACTTCTTTGGCCTGAAAATCCTGTTGGAGAGCTTCACATGTAACGTCTGGCCGTGAGTATTTTACTGACAATGTTTTAAGCTTTTAAGTAGAGTCTAAAAGCTCGGGGACTTAAGTATGTACAGTTAGCCGCCATGGAAAGTCAATTTCCATGAGAACTAAGACCATATAGAGCTGCTTTGTACTATGATGTTGAATTATGAGAGTTTAAAGCTCCTACTCCACCAAAAACATTGAACCTGCGCCGGGATATACAGGCTTTTTGATTAAGGTTTTGCCACATTAACAATAAAATAATTTCCAAAAAATATTGTATACGCTTTTTGTTTCAATCATTTTGTTAAATAAACGGAAAGCGATAGGAACTTTTTTTAATTTATTCAGCCAACCCTGAGAACAATGGCACGGCAGAAATTCCTGCCATGTCATTGTGGGGACACTGCCATTGCAATAACAAATTAATCAAAAAATCAGTCATATGTCCTATCAGCAATGACAGAGTGATTACACGGTCATCGAAAATTTCGATGACGTAAAAATTTCTGTCATTGTGCTTGTCACTCTGGTTGTCAGTGCAATGACGGCATTTTACGATGGCGATCACACGACATGACGACTTTAGAAGAGATAACTTTGTCATTATGACGTCAGAATGTCATTACAATGACAAATTTACTAGCTTAATTGGTTTTGCAAGGTCTGCATGTCATTCCTGTCAGGGAGAATTACTGAGCCGATTTTGTCTACTTTTTATCATTGTAATATCATGATTGTTTCTACCTCAAGTTTGAAGGACTTTCATAAACTGGATTAAGGATATTACAGATAATTCCTATAAAAAGCCTATTTCAACAGTAATCTTGCAAAAAGAAAAATAATTTTTTTTTGAAAAAGCAAATAATTTTTATTTTTTGGATCTAAACATGTTTTCGTAAAATTTCGTGCATGCAATTTCTGAGCTTAATACAAATGTTCTGTTCTAGAAGTCTTAGCTTTGATCATTGGCCTTGAGATCTAATATTTAAAACCTCCTGTACTTGTTAGCACTGTGTGCACGTCTTGCAACTTGCTCTCCTTGAGGTTCAGTTTCACCTCCTTCTCCTTCTCCTTCTGCTGGTGGTGGTGGTGGTGGTAACTCAGTTGTGGTTGTAGTTGTTGTAGTTGTTGTGTCTTCAACTGGTGGCTGCACATCTTCACTCTTACATTTGGCGAATTTGGCCTCGGCTTCAGCAGATTTCTTAGAGTAATCGGCGTTACAGTCTTCGGTACACACTTTCTCGACGCCCTCAACACTTGAAATATCCTTGTCATATTTAGTTGCATAGGTTGCAGCTAATACTGATAATTCCTTAGACAAAGCAGAACTTTTGGCAGCCTTAGAAAACAATAAAAAAATATTTTAACACACATTTTGATGATACAAATGGCATCCCAATCTCACCTCAGAATTGAAGCACCTTACACCGTCAATGGATGGGTTCATTGCAGCACATAATTGCATATCAGTGCAGGAATCTTCCAAAGACTTACTAATTGATGCTCGTGACTCATCAAGAGTGCTATTGATGGAAGCAATTGCGGTTGCCTTTGCGTCGGCACATTCCTTCAATACGCGTTGGAATTCTTCTAAGATAAGTGTCACTTCAGCCAAATAATCGGAGAAACATTTAGGATCGTTCAAAGCTCTGTCCTCTGCAGCTGCCCTCATCTTTTCCAAATTCATTTTGTCGTTAACTAAGCGAAGTTCGGCTTCTGGCATGGATGCATTCTTAAAATAAAAGAAAAATAGACACACTTTTAGAAAATTATTCGAATTGGACTTTTCACAAAACTCACCACATTGAGAGCGAAAACTCCAGCAAGGATTAAAATAAAACTGAGAAATTGCATGATGTTGCTTTTTCGTTATGTTGTCGTTAACAGGGACTGTTCGAAACTGTATGATCAACTGAACGTGTTTCTGGCCTTTTATACCAAATCAGCACGAAACTATAGTCAGTGTTGGCCAATCTTGTTCGTTGTCTTAATTTCATCGGAATATACCTACATATTTATAAATGTACCTATATAGTTATGCACGAGTATTTGTATCTGGTTTATTTTATCTTTAATTGTTTTTGACGTATTAGAAGCGAAAGCTTAGTGTTAAGAGAGACACAATATCTTATCGCATAAACAATAGTTCTGCGATACATCTTAATATATTTTTTTTTATTAAAATAATCAAGAATTGATAATAAAAAGATTGAAAAAAGACTTGAGGGATTTTTTTTAAACGCGTGCAATGAACGAGCTCTCAAAAATATTAATGTTTTTCTATTTTTAATTTCCTACTTAATTAAATTGCAATCTTTTCTTGATTTATCTTTTTGTTTAAAGAATGTAGCTATACCTATCACTTTGCAAAAGATAAACATGCTATAGATATATAGGTGCTGAATGTCTAATATTTGCAAAGGAACAAAAGATTTCTTTGGATGAAAATAAATTATTCAGAATAGTTACCTCCTTGAGTGCAGTCGTGGTTAGCTCTTCGAAATTGAATTTCGTGAAGAGAACAAAACTGCCCGGCTAGTTTAAAAATTTTCTTGCTTTTGTTTTCTGTGATTCTAGATATAATTTAAAAAAGTTTTTATTCAATAAAGAGCGAATACAAATTTAATAAATGTGAACTTTCGTTTTTTACTTTTCTCAAAGGTTTTATGAATCAAATATTTAAAAGAAAAAATTGTCTATCTTGGTGGTCATTTCAAAATACTATGGTGTTTTCGTTTTTTCCAACAATTAAGCAAAGCCATTCATAGAATTGAATTGATATTCGACAGGAATGGAAGAGATCTACAATATACCGCCGAATTCAAACGGCAAGCCGAGTAGCACTTTTTTCATGACAAAATTTACCCTTAAAGGATTTTTCAATTCCTCGCAAGGGGCAGTGCCCTGAAAAAAAAAAACTTTGGCGCAGTCAGGTATTTGATGGAGAACCTTCCTCTGGTCCGACCCAACCACTAACCACTACGTGATTTTACAATCTGATGATTGGAGAAGATAATTTCCCAGAAATATTGACTTTAATTCGCAAAATTAGTTGACGACTGGGTCACTAATAGCTACACTTTTAGGCAGTGTTCTTGGGATATAAGATTTAACAAAAAACAAAAAAAAAAAAAAAAAAAAAAAAAAAAAAACACATATAATATTCTTTTGACACTTAAAAATCACTAGGCAATCGTTTTCTGATTGATATTAGTGCTTTAAGAAACAAATTTCAAGAATTTTCGACAAGATTAAATACAAAACAAATTCTTTTTGAAAAATTTTGCAAACATATATTTTAAGCATTTTTGAGGAAAAGAAAAGTAAAAGAAACCATTTATTTAGAAAGGTAGGAAAGAATTATTGTTGGTACAATGGATTGGGAACAAGTGTCCAATTGAAGTTGGTGGTATATTTTGAAAAATTGCCGCCCTAGCTGGGGCTCGAGCCCACAACTCTAAGTTAGCAACCAAGCACTTCATTCACTGTACCATTGCCACCCGCATCATACTTGTTTGGAGATTTTGAAAGGAAAATATAACGTTCTAAGGAATTAGAAAGGACAATATCGTATTCAAAATTTTGTATATTTTAAGAACAAACATTTAAAAAATATTTTGACCATTTTTTTTTTTTTTTTTTTCAAAAAGGCATTTTTGTTGACTTCCTTTTCAAAAACATATTCTAAAAAAAATTTTAATGAATAGGTTTTTACAGAATTTTGTAGTTCTTATCAGGAAATACAAAACAGTTATTGAAAGTTTTTAAAATACCCAAACATTTTGAAATAAATGTAATTTTTTTTCAAACTAAAAAAAAAAAAGATTTTTAAAATTTGCGTTTGGAAATTACATTTTTGGGGATTTCGGTTTCGCTGATTTTGAAAATGAAAATTTTGGTCTTGAGATTTTAAATTTGGAAATTTTTCAAAACATGCAGATTTAAAGGTTTGGGTATTTTATGCCTGGAAATTTTTGGGTCTATCATTTAAATGAGATAATTGTCACCTAAATCTAAGCCCACTGTACCACCAAAAATTCCCTCCTCACTCGCACATGGTAATTCATTATAAGGGTATTAATAACCTATTGAGTGCAAATGCATTATACAAACAAAATGTACATTTTTAAAACACGAGCATGGCGTTGTAAGGTTGCCACTAATTTGTAATGATTTTATTTTTAAGTTAAGTCAGTGATTTCTTGAGTAAACAGCAAGAAATAGACCCCACTCTCATATGATTTTCTAGCATTCTATATAAGCTCTATTCCTTTTTTTTATACCTTATGTAGAGCAACATAGAAGAGAACCTAATTATTTGGCAACTATTTTTTTTTAGCCTGAAAACAGCTGTTTTATATGGTTAAATTTTAATGTCAAAATGCAACGGGCAATGCAAAAGTTTGATAAGTTCTATTTTCAACATTTTGTTGATTCGATTCTGATCACATCTTTGAAATCTTAAGAAAGCTGAAGCATGGCAGGCAAAGGAAAAGAGAACCGTCAAAGTTTGACTTATTTCGAGTGAAAAAGATGAATTCTTATGGCGTTATTGAACTTAAACTAAGTGATATAATATGAAATGATCTTGAGGAATCAGTTCACTCACCTTGACCTTATTTCTCTGCTGCGAACAAAACCAACTTATACTTTTTGCGATCTCAGAATGTCTGATAAGCAGATACTCTAAGATAAACAAAAGATTGCAGTTCTCTGTGATCCGTAATGGACACTTTGTAGTTTTAACGCCCAATATAATCATACATTTATATCAAAAGCTAGGGATTTCGAATAGTATTTTTTTTTTTTCAAAGTAAACACGAAATTACTCTGTATAAAAAATATTACTAATAATTTTAACGTCATGTCTGCAACTTCTTGGGTCTTTTAAATGTAGGTTGCATGTCACTAGTTTGAATGAATAAAACCAAAGGAAAGACATTTTGTTGGCACAACATCATCAACAATATATTGATAATAATTATTAATGAAGTGCTTGCTGACAAACTAGCCTTGTGGTGGAAACACAATCTTGAGTACCAGTGGTTATCAAACTTTTAATAAGTAGGAAACAGCGAAGGCATCAAAATAGCAGCTGTTGCAACTGCAGCGTGATCTGAAATATTTAGTAAAGTAAAGTATAAGTAAAGATGTTGGTAGGTACTGCCAAAGTACGACAAGTAAGCCAAAAGTGGTAGGTATATGGGGATAAAGAACTATGGACAGCTCTAAAAAAAGGCTTTTGCTAGATTCATATCTTTTGATGAATCAAATATAATGGTACGTATTTATTTAAAGCAAAACAAAAAACAAGCGAGAGCTGCAGTACGTTTTCAACTAACTGTTGGATACCCTATTCCCTATATTTTTGTGTGTGTATGCGTCTGCCTCCCGTAGCCAGCCGATGTTTCAGTTTCAGAAACAAAATTCTTCTTTAGCAGACAGAAAAAAATTCAATAACATTAATTTCGTGAGGTGTGAAGTTCAATTAGTGCTGGCAAAATAAAAATAGGCGTGCGCCACGCCCAAAGTTAAAACTTTTTATTGCAAAGGCAATTGGTATGAGCTCAGTGACATTCAATTTTATTCTTGCAGATTGATTTGAACAAAACAAGACAAAACTTAAATTTTTAAAAATTAGATTTTGAATGGAAATAGCGATTATGGGTGTTTTGAACAATTCTTGGACCACACTCTGCTACGTAACCAAGGAATATAAATCTAAGTGTTCATCTTTTTACATCAAAACTGTGACCGATGATTAAAAAACGTTAAAAAATTAATGCCTTATACAACTTTTGACGGAAACGCCCCTTAAAAGTGGGCGTGTCTTAAAAATTTGAAGCACTAACTGAGCTTTGATCAGTATTTAGGCATATGTGTAAAACTACAGCTGAATCGAGTAGTTTTTAAACAATCTTACCTGAACAAAGGTATTTTATCAAAATCACGCCTTCAAAAGTGGGCGTATTGAAAAAATTTACACAAGAAAATGTAGAGATATATTTTTCATAAAACGAACGGAAGGGAAATAGGTTTAAATTGAATATTGGTAGTACCTTAAATTTTTAAAACTACGTTTTTCTTTCTTTCATGAAAAGTGGGCGAAAGCCACTCCCAAAATTCAAAAATTTCTTTTCATACACAAACGATTTAGTTTCTACTATGAGACGCAAAGTTTTGGCTTGCGGATTCATTATAAATACCGTTTATTTACAAAAATAATTTTTTAATAGTTTCTATTGAAAAGTGGGCGTCAGCCACGCCCAAAATCAAATTTATTGATTTCATACACAAGATGTTTATGTGCAAGTAATGCCCACAAAATTTAATGTTTTTCTCTTTAATAAAACATTTGTTATTTCATAAAAACAATATTGATGGTTTTGTATGAAAAATGGGCGTCAGCCACGCCCAAACTGAAATATTTTTATTTGATTGGAAGAAGGTTTACCTAAAGCTTGCGTGTGCAAAATTTTAGCGTTATGCTTTTTTCGTAACTCTACAAAAAACATAATTTAATTTTACCAAATTGAGGTTGTTCAACAAAAATGGCGATTGTGGGCGTGTTTGTGGGCGGATTTTACTGGTTCAAGAACTTAGCCTTACTCTTAAACTAGAGATTATATACACCAAATTTCAGCTTTCTAGCTCAAAAATTGCGACCTCTAGAGAGTATACATACGGACGGACGGACGGACGGACGGACATGGCTAAATCGACTAGGCTTTTGATTCTGAGTCAGAATATACAGGGTGATTCACGAGCGTTGTGCCAAAAAGCTAGAGCGTGTAGGTTAAGTTGAAACAAGAAAAAAATCGCATAGGAGGGGGGGTCTATTCCCCTCCGTTTAGCCGGGAGGGGTAATTTTCTGAAAAATTGACTTATTTTGTAAAAAAAAATATTAAAAATCAACGGCTTCGTTTGCAACACCGTGTTATACCTTTTTGGAAAGCCAAAAACTTCTTCTTTCATTTAGTTTTTAAATTAATTTGTTTTAACGAATAGTTTAAAAACCATACATTTTCAAACTCAAAATTTTGAAAAAAAAAATTTGAAAAAATAATTTTAAAACTAATTTTTTTCAAAATTTTACGTAATTAAGTTCAATTTTTGTTGTCAGAATTCAACGCTTCTATTAATTTTTAATCCAACACTGAAAACCGTATGGATCTATGACTTTTTGTTGCCAAGGTATTCAAAAATAACCGAACCTACTTCTTCACAAAAACAAGAAAACCTAGCCTTACGGGATGGCACAAGTGACCATTTAGCCAATTTTTTCGTGTTTTTGTGAAGAAGTAGGTTCGGTTATTTTTGAATACCTTGGCAACAAAAAGTCGTAGAGCCATACGGTTTTCAGTGTTGGATTAAACATTAATAAGAGCGTTGAATTCTGAGAACAAAAATTATACTTAATTACGTAAAATTTTGAAAAAAAATTAGTTTTAAAATTATTTTTTCAAATTTTTTTCCAAAATTTTGAGTTTGAAAATTTATGGTTTTTAAACTATTCGTTAAAACAAAATAATTTAAAAACGAAATGAAAGAAGAAGTTTTTGGCTTTCCAAACACGGTGTTGCAAACGAAGCCGTTGATTTTTAATATTTTTTTTTACAAAATAAGTCAATTTTTCAGAAAATTACCCCTCCCGGCTAAACGGAGGGGAATAGACCCCCCCTCCCATACGATTTTTTTCTTGTCTCAACTCAACCTACACGCTCTAGCTTTTTGGCACAACGCTCGTGAATCACCCTGTATATACTTTTCTATACCTAACGGTATTATTTCTCTATGTTACAAACTCCACACCAAATACAATATACCCATTCTATGGAATAGGGTATAATTAAAGAAAAATTAGTAATACTACATCTATTTATACTATACTACGTTTTCATTAGAACTAAAGGTGTTATTTTGTAGCAAATTTCCAAATTCGACTATATTTCCCATACAAAATCAAAATTTGAAATTTTTTTATTTGGACGAAATAATTGAGGTTGCAAATTATGTAAGAACTAAAAACTAAAACGAGCACAATTGAATACATGTTTTCTAAAATGTCAATTTGGAAAAAAATGCAAGGCAGCGGCAGAAGAAAAATAAAACAAAACGAGAAGGAAGACTGAAAAGGTTGTAAAAATAAAAAGAAGAAATATACCTCGTTGTCAAAAGTCTAATTAAATACACAAACCTAGATGAAAACACTTTTTTTTCTAAACGTAGTATTATCATTAAGATTTTAAAAAGAAATTGAACCCTTTGTTATAATTTAATTATAATAAAAGCCTATCATCTGTAATATATAAAATTCTTGTGTCACAGTGTTTGTAATAAAACTCCTCCGCTTGACAGATTCTTATGAAATTTTTAGTGTACTTTATTGAATAGGTCTGAGAATAGGACGTAAACTTTTTTTAGTACTTCTATATGTAATAATGGTGCTCCACCATAAAACATCTCAGCGGTCGATAACTGATCACATTTTCATACATTTATTAGTTTTTATTTATTAGTTTATTTATTATTAAACGATAATCTTCTTCTTTGTTTATTAATACATCCTGGACATCAATATAAAGACCAAAAATATTGAACTGCTGCAATCGAAGAAACATTTCTTTAAATTATGTAAAACAACTGTAGTTTTTGAAGTTATTTCAAATAAAGGTTGTAGCAGACATTATTAAAATATGAGTATAAATAAAAAAACTACCCTCTTTCACAGCTTTTTTTTTAATTTTTTTCTTATTTAAAAGAATGTTTCTATTGTAGTTCTAAAGTGGTAAAAAAGAACCTAATGTTCTTTTTCCGAATTATTCTGCACATGCAGTTTATTCTCAAAAGATCTCTCTTAAAAGAACAAAAACAAAAGAGTGGATTTATAAACTTAACAAAGCCAGTGGCGTAGCTATCATAGGGCCAGGTGGTGCAGTGCACCAGGGCCCCGGAGCTCAGGGGGCCCTCTAACCTCAGCTTTGAAAAAATAATAATAGTGAAATAAGATAAAAAAAAAAATAAATAAGAATGAAACGATTTTACTAAAGAAATGTGATCAGTTTCAGAAGAAATATTGCGCATATCATCTGATCCTCCCTCAATTGATATAAACGTGGTCTATTCGCCAGCTTTGCAAAGAAATTATAACAAAATTTGGCGTGCTCGAATGTGTGAATGTGTATACACTTGTATACAGCGATGCTACTGTTTCATACAATTCCTGTTACTTCCGCGGCAGCAGAAAGATCTTTCAGTAAACTGAAGATTATAAAAAAATATTTAAGAAACAGCATTCGACAAGATCGCCTCCGACATTTATCGAAAATTGCAATAGAAAATGAGGCGGCATCAAACTTGGATTTGAGTGAAATTATAGACGAATTCGCAAAAACTAAAGCGCGCAAGAAATTATGAATTGGACGGGGAATTCTGTTAAAAATCGTTTTTTGAGATTAATTAAATCTCATTTGTATAATAAATTAATATGTATTCTATATTGTCATGTGCGTCGATGTTTATTTATTCCCTTTTTCTTCTATTAAACACATGGAGATTCTAATAGAGGCCTAGTATGGATTTAGCCTACTAGGGATAAGTTCAACTCACTGTTTCCTATTCGTATTCCTATCAATAATAGGGATAAGTTCAACTTACTGTTTCCTATTCGTATTCCTATCAATCATTTTGAAGACCAATATAAGTTCAAACTACGCGGAAAGAGGGGAGGAGGGCCCGATTCTTTCCCTATGCACTAGGGCCCTTGTCCCCCTAGCTATGCCACTGCACAAAGCGCTACACGCTCTGATAGTAAAAAGAAGTTTGTTTCTATTCAAGTGGAGCGGAGTGTATGTAACTACAATGGACTCTGAAAACGCTCATCCAATAGAGTTCAGGCTTAGTACAATTGATTTACAGTAGGTGATGCGAGTGTCGTATCGGTAAATGTATTAATAAGAGTATTGAAGTAGTGAAATATTTGAATTTGACAGAGACAACCAGATCAGCTTTACATTGTGCATCGAACGAAAAGCACTTTAATAAACAGAATATACATAATACAACCAAACATTCTTTTTACTTGCGAATATAGGTATACCTTATAGTATGGTAAGTTATGCATTCGTATAGGTGACATTGCGATGGTAGAGAAGTCGAAAAAACTGGGTCCGACAATTCTGTCTGTCTGTCTGCCTGTCTGTTTGTCTGTCCGTATGTCTGTCTGTCTGTATAGTTACCTACAGCCTAAACGGCTGGGCCAATGTGTTTCAAACTTGGTACATAGTATTATTATGACTTCCTACAGAGGTGGATTTGGAATTAACATTCTAGCTATAAAACTAACGGTACCTGTCATACGATTTTTAGTGAAAAATTAGTTTTTTTTTCAAAAACGGCTCCTACGATTTTGATAAGACTTTCTGAATAGTGTTTTCACTGCAAACTTATGTTTTGGTTGAAATAGATAGATGGTACCTACCTCCCATAGGACCGGTTTTTTGAAATCCGATTTTCTTGTAAGTCACTTGACGAATTTCGATGAAATTTTGAATATTAAAGCGCTTAAATAAACGAAATAATTTAAGTTTTTTTTTTGAGTTTTTTAAAAAAGTTTTAATTTTTTGTTTTTTCCAAAAGCGGTTTACCTAATCAATTTTATTTTAATTTTATTTTTCTGATAAAAACTAAAAAGTTCTAGAAGTTGGCACACTCAAAAAAAAAAAAAAAAAAAAAAAAAAATGGAATATATTTTCGAAAAGTTTTTCAAAAAGAAATTGTTTTTTGAAAAAACTGGTCTAACGATTAAAAAAAAAATTCTTAAAATTTTAAACAGTAAACAAAATTATATGATTAACTTCATTTAAAAAAAAAATCCAAAATCTCAAACAATAAGACCACTGTCACACATTAGAGCAAGTTCGTCCGACCCAGTCGTGCACTTTATTTGTATGGCATTGAAACCCTTGCCTGGTACAGCATATGCAACTCGGATGAATAGTACCTGATTTGCATGATGATGAAGCAATGTTTGTATGCAAGGACTAAACTCAGAAACCTCACCTCAAATTCAAACAATATTTTTTGTTTTGAAAGGTTGTAGATTGCGGTTCGCTTGAGGGCTAAATATTTTTTACAAGCCTCAGCTGCTATATACACAGCTGGTCAAAAAAATAGGTGTGATTAAATTTTATATCTTAGCCATAGAAGTTGGAGCGGACCTGAAGGATCATAAAATGGCGCAATATCCTCTGGAATGACGAAACAAAAATTTATTTGTTCTCATCAGATTCTGGGCGTATTTCAGGCGGCCGAAAAGAAAGGACTATCACCCTCGCTATACCCAAAAGACGATTAAACACGCAGGAGGAAATATTATGGTCTGGTTCCGTTTTTTCTAGTATAGTGTGGGCCCTAATTCCTATATTCCGTATTAATTACATCATGCTTCCATTTGCCGAAGAAAACTTGACTCTCCGATGGATTTTTCAGCAGGATATAACGATCAGAAACATATGGCAAATCTTGTGAAAGAGTGGTATCGAGAGAAAGAAGTTTCAATTGTTTCATGGCCAAGTCAATCCCAGATCTCAACCCGATTGAGAACTTGAGGAATGAGCTTATGCGGAAACTAGGATGCCAATATTTTCCAAACTGGAACCGATTGTGGGATGCTGTTCAGAGTGAATTGTATTCTATACCCCAAGAAACATGCCAAAAGCTTATTGAGTCAATGCCACGCCGACTTCAAAAAGTTTTGGATAACAATGTCGTATACTCGGGTTATAAGAGAATGGTAAACGAAAATTATTATAAAATACAACAAATTTTGCATTCAAACTATCATTATTCATAATTTAGGAAGACACACCTATTTTTTTGTCCAAGCGCAAATGTCTACACCGTAGGTTTTATTGTATAAAATTTATAATTACTTAATTTAAAAGCCTTAAATATTAATATTAAGTATTGATAGTCCAATGAAAACTAATGTTAAAATAATATTTAAATAAACAAAACATATTAAAAAATTAAGTTTATATAAAATAAAATAATTGCACCTATTTTTTTGACCAGCTGTGTATGTATGCATATAAAAGAAAAGGGCTCAAGCAAAAAAGTGGTATAAGATTTTAAAAATTCTTACTATGTTTGATAGGTTACACGTAAACTAAAAGGCCTATAATTTTGAAAGTATGCATGGTAAATAAAATTGCAGTTGCAAGATGAACTTGCAGTAAAAGAATAGAAAATTACTTCAAAGAGAAAGCTTAATAAGTCATACTATGCGTACTTCTCTAAGTTTATTTAATGAAAAAAAAAAAAAAAAATCATACTTGTCCCCATATTTTATGCTTGAACTAGATTCATTTATTTCAAATAAAACAAGAAGTCAAACTTATCTCTTAATGTCCACAATATTTATATCTATCACATCATTTTTATCATCGCGCTGTCTGCTCGGAAGGGCAGAACAACGTCAACCGGGACAGCTAGTTATAATAAAATAATATAACAATAATTTGTAGGTTTATCATTTCCTTATTCTTTTTATGCATTTATTGCATTTATTACATTTATATGTAACTAATGCAACGAATTAGAAATCTATTCTTGGAATAATTTTCTAATAGATTTACATTCCATCGTTAACTTTTGCAATAAATTCTTATCTTTTGATAAACGATAAATAGAATTGAAGAAGCTCTTCGATTAAAAATCGGTATACACAATAACTTTTGGGCTCAAATAGAATTACGTTTTAAAAATGTATTACATTTTTTACAGTCCTTTACTGCAGACAAATATTGAAACAGAAGTAATTACAACTTTGTCCTGTCCTAATTTCAATAAATGCATTTGTAAGTTTTCTATTAGAAAGATAAACATTATGTAGAGAAACATAAACATATGCACGAATTTTAAGAATTTCTTAATAACTTGACTTCAGCGCCACCTATCGGACCTAGCTATAGTTATATAAACACAGGAGGAGGAGATACAAAATAACAAACACACGTGCACCGAAAGTTTTATATTTAAGGATATATTTTAAATATTGGTTAACAATAATTACTCAACAATTATCGAACACAAAATGGACACATTTTCAAGGCGTTTTAAGACTAAGCATGATTTCAGCATAAAAACCTTTCAGAATATACGCTGGTATAAAACATTTGATCTTAGAAAATACTCAAGCCTCTTTCGATCTTTGGATTCCTTTTGTTATTCAACTTGATTATTTTCACCATCTGAACCAGCAGGAGGAGCTACAGTCGACTGATCCTCAGGTGCAGAAGTTGTTGGTATAATACCGCCATTAGCATAACATGCCATCATTTCTTGATTAGCCTTGACAGTGGCACTTACATATACTCGCTCTGCCTTATTAGTACAGACTAGTGTTTCATGTTTAATACCTTCAATCTGTTTCCGAATATCAGCAGCAGTTTCCGATGAGTCCTTAGATGCAGTCCATATACCACGAGTGTTTGCATCTCCCTTTATTATCAAAAAAAAAAAAAAAATTAAATTTCTTTGATCACATTTCACAAAAAAAATATCTACCGATCTGTCGACACAGTCGAAAAAGTCCAAATTCTCAGGCTTTTCAATACAGCCGTTAATGCTTTGGCAAATGTTTTCAAGTGACTGGGTTGTAGCATCACGAGATTGTTGACCTTTTTTTGAAACTTCCAAAAGTTTCTCAGTTTCGGTGTCCTTACATATCTTAGTATCGCTGTCTAATTTCTTTAGGAGATTTTCAAGAAGCTCAGAAAAATGATCATGGCATTCGCTAATATCTGATCTTTGCATTGACGCTGATCTGGATCTGAGCATTTGCTCTTTTAGGGCATCTTCGGCAAGTTGTCTTATGTGCAAAGTAGCTGGACTCGTTCCATTTACCTGTTGTAAAGATATTAAAATCATAAGAGATTTCAGTTTTCTAACTTAAGCAATAGCAAATGGCTTAGGATCAAACTTACATCCAACACTCCAATAAAAACAACCATTGAAAGCAATACAATTTTTAAAGTCATTTTAATTTTTAATTTCGAATTTGTTTTCGCACTTAAGAACCCAGAGGAATATTTTCTTTGTTGTGGATTAACTGGCTTTTTAGGACTTACTAGTGGCCTATTACAATCAATTGGCTTTTATAGATTGCAAATTGCAAGTTACAAAGTAACTATCTGACCATGAATCGATTTTCGAAGATAAGAAAACCATTGAAATGTTTAAAAACTAAAAAAGTTTTTTTTCCACTAGCTAACTTACTTAACCAATTTTTTATGACTTACAATATAAAATTACAAAGGAAGTAGATAGATGTGTTTATTAAAAAAAATCATTTTGGCTAAATTACTCATTCTTCCTTTTATCGGCTCTATAATGTTGCTATTCACAACTAGCGTAACGGATACAATTATTGGCACCCCATTATATTGAACCAGCTATTGGCACCCCTCATTCATTAACAATTTTTTTCCAAAAATTATTAATCTAGCAAACCAATTCAATTTTTTTCGAGAACTGTAACTTATTCCTCAAAATTGTGCATCTTTGTTTTAACGAGACGATTCTTCAGTCGCTGTATGGAAGTGAAGTTGTGAGAACGTTTCAAGAAAGTGAAAAATTTGCAAAATTTTGCGTGTTCCCGCTAAGGACCTAAAATTTGGTAAGCCTTATTTAGTTATTAATATACATTTATTTTATTAAAAAGTATTGTTTTTTGATATCAGAATTTAATAAAGTATTCGTTTTTATTTACTTTTGTGTAAAATTTAATGGTAAATTTATAATAATAAGGGTGCCAATAATTGGTTCCAATAAAGGTCGGGGTCCAATTATCGGCACCCAGGTGCCAATAATTCGTTCTATGAAACTAGAACTATTGGCACTGCCAATAAATATACTTTTAAGACTGCCAATAATTATATCATATAAACGTTACTTTTTTCAGGTTTGAAAAAATGCCAAAAACAAATAAAAATTACAAAGAAAAGGATGTTCAAGCAGCTCAATTGGCCATAACTACCTAGCTATAGTAAATTAATAAAAATCTAAAAAAAATCAAATTTTCTTTAATTTCAAGTGTGTCAATAATTGTACATATTGGGGTGCCGACGATTGTGGTCAGGTGCCAATAATTGTAGTATTTGGTAAGCTTTTTCTAACTTACGGTTTTTACCACCTTTTTAAAGACAAAATACAAAGTAAAAGGAAATTTTATAAACAAAATTTTCCAAATTTCAATTTGGTATATTTGACATATTTTTAACTCTATAAACGCGAAATTTACACGCATTTGGTTTCCAAAATTCCTTAGGGGTGCCAATAATTGTATCCGTTACGCTATCTTACATTCTTAAGACCAGTGGGTCCTATAATTCTGTATCTATACCAACAGCCTTAACCACTGGGTCGATTTCAAAAGTAAAATTTATCATTTTAAGGGGCATCTTTTAGTGGGTTTTGAAATTGGCATTCTAGCTCTAAGAGTATTGCTTTCAGCAGCCATATAAGTGCTATTGAAAGAGATATTTTAATTTCATAAAGCTTTCTGGGTGTCGTTTCTAACAAAGGTGCCTTTCACGGTTTCTTAAATTTAAATCCAACTTTCTCGTAAACCACTCGATCGGATTTGATGCACATTGATTGTGAATGCCTTTAAATCTTAAGGGGGGGGGGGGGAAACCCGTGCGCCGAGCCAGGTTAAACATATCACATTCTTGAAGTGCGGCTTCAGAACGTATGATCGAATGGAATACAAATACTAGCATTGTGATTGTTTCGGGGAAATTTTTAAAAGGGAAGGAATTCATCTCTATACGTAGGTACATTTTTCGCTGAGGCATTGTTTTAAAAAATAGCAATAAAAGAGCTGTTAAAGTGACAGAAATGTTTCCATAATGGTTCCCCCACCCACCAAACAATTTTAAGACTCTTTTCCGAATCACATTCAGGAGACTCTAAATTTTAAACAGTAGTAGCACGTGCCGAAAATGAGAATTATACTCAAGCGAGAAGCAAATGGTCAACAAAAAAATGTCGACCGGATAAATACAAATATTCATCGACTGTCAAAATTTCGAATGATGTTTGATCGGTGCCATGACATAAGGCCATGTGCCATATGGCCATATTTCGAAGTATGGCCTTATGACGCTTTCCGTACTCTTTAGCAATGTCAATAGGCCACATGTTTTTGTGACATAACCCAATACTATGCTAAGCAATTGCTTAGTGGCTGCAATATGTGGATATCAAAAATAAAATGCACGACTGGGTCGCACGTAATTGCTCTGTTGGTGCAATAGTACGATGAAAACAAAGTCTTCGAGCAATATGAAAAAGGGCATGTTTGAAAAATTTGGGAAAACCTACAAAATTTTGGTTTAAACTAGAAAACCCGATAAACTGGACTTACTTTAAGAAGCCTTTGAATATTTAAATTTGAGATGTCATCTTTTGGTTGCTATTAATGATATGAATGTCCGTTTATGGTCAAATTAATAAAATTGTTAAAACAAATTTCCGTTATTATCATTTGTAGCCAAAACATTAAACGCAGTTTTCTTCAAAACATTCTATGTATATTACATACAAAGTTTAATAAAAATCGGCAGAATCATTTTTGAGTTAATTAGACAAAACTACATGATTTGGCCTAAACCTATTGGCTTTTTGTATGGGAGCCATCATTTAAAAAAGAGTAACTGACAAAAATGCAATGCCATCTGATAGAGAGTTGTAAAGAACTATACCAAACAAAGTTTGTTTGAATTTGATACAACCGTTGACAACTTATGGCCATTTGAAAAAAAGACGTTAAGATCAGATCTCCGTTATTAGCATTTTTTGCCAAAAACTAAAAACGCAGTTCTCTTAAGAACACTAAAAGAATATAACACATCAAATTTAATCAAAATCGTTAGAGCCATTTTTGAGAAAATTAGAAAAAACCAAAAAAAGTTGGCTAAAACTGAACGGCTCGTTGTATGGGAGCTACCATTTAGAAAGGCTTCACTGAAAAATTTACAAAGCCATCCTATAGAACACTATAAAGAACGATGCCAAACGAAGTTTGAGTCAATTCAATCAAGCCGTTGCGAACTTATGGCCATTTGAAAAAAAGTCGTTTAAACCTGATTTTCGTTACGACCATTTAAGCCAAAAACAAAAAACGCTATTTCGTTAGAAATATCTTAGGTAAGTTAAATTATAAATTTAATCAAAATCGTTGAGCCGTTTTCGAGCAAATCCAAAATGAAAAAAACCGTTATTTGAAAGGTACCAGTTTGAGCCGGGCAAAAACAAAATAAAAAAAACCTCGACAATGGATTTTCTTGAAACTGCTATATACCAAGTTTGAAGAAAATCCGTCAAGCCGTTTAGGCTGTAGCATGGCGTGAAAAAGCGCACATCAGCACATCCGCACAGACGCACAGACAGACCGACGGACGGTATGGCGAAAACCACTTTTTTGGGCTTCTCTATCATCGTAATGTCATGTTTGATTAAAACCTCGATTTTTTTTTCTGCACGAAACCAATACTTGCCCTATAGAGCAAGTAAAAATTTAAAATAATAAGGCAAGTTATGCATTCGTACAAAAAAAATTTTTTTTTTGACAATCAAACATAACATCACGTTGATAGAGAAGCCTAAAAAACAGGGTCCGACAATTCTGTCTGTCTGTCTGTCCATATGTCTGTCGGTATAGTTACCTGCAGCCTAAACGGCTAGTCCGATTTGCTTCCAACTTGGTACAAATTATTATTATGACGTCCTACAGAGGGGTTTTTGGAATTAGCATTCTAGCTCTAAAACTAACGGTACCTGCCATACGATTTTTGGTGAAAAATAAATTTTTCTCAAAAAGGACTTCTACGATTTTGATAAAACTTTTTGAATAGTGTTTTTTGCGCAAACTTAATGTTTTGGTTGTAATAGATTTTTCAGGAAAAGTCTTATAACGGTACCTCCCATAGGACCGGTTTTTGAAATCCGATTTCCTCTAAAGCCACTTGACGAATTTCGATGAAATTTTTAAAGTAGAAGCACTTTTATAAACGAAATAACAAAAAATTTTAAATTTTTGAAAAAAATATTTTTGAGTTTTTTAAAAAAGTTTAAAATTTGTTTTTATTTTTTTTGTTTTTTTTCCAAAACCGGTTCAATCAATTTTTTTCTAATTTTATTTTTATGATAAAAATTACAAAGTTCTAGAAGTTTGCATACTCAAAAAAAAAAAAAAATTGGAATACATATGTTTTCGAAAAGTTTTTCAAAAAAAAAACCGTTTTTTGAAAAAGCAAAAGAAATCTGATGGCTTACTTCATTTTCTCCAAAAAACGTTTTGACTATTGATTTTTAAGTGATTAATAAAATTTCATATGATTTTTTCAATGCTTTTTTTCCGAAAATCTCAATCCCCAAGACAATTTTAACACATTAGAGCAAGTTCGTACGACCCAGTCGTGCATTTTATTAAAATTAGTTTAAGAGTTTTCTAGGAAAAAAAATTTTGAAAATCGTTCGACCAGTTTTTTTTTAAAGGTTATTTTTGAAAAATTTTTCTATAAAAATGTTGAAATTTATTTGAGTATGTAAATATATGGCAATCTGTAGTTTACATTTGAAAAAATAATATATAAAAAAAAATCAATATACCCGCTTCAAACATATATCGAAAACCAAAAATTTTTTTGTAAAAATTATAAAAAATCAAACAAAAAAAGTTTTTGAAATGCCATAATAATAAAATTATGAATGACTCCTGTGCCCAAAATTTTATTGAAATCGGATGTATAGTTTACGAGAAAAATTTGATTTGAAAATGAGATATTATATACCGTTATAAGAAAAATTTTGAAAAATCTTTCCTAACCAAAAGGTTGACTGTTTTGCAAAAATAGCATTCTGAAAGTTTTATCAAAATCGTTAGAGCCGTTCTGGAGAAAATCAATATTTTTCTTCACGATTGTATGGCAGGTGCCGTTATTTTTGGGCCTAGAGTAAAAATTGAAGAAATGTTCCGAGGGACGGCCAAATAAATCCTAAATACCAAATTTGAAGCAAATCGGCACATCCGTTCAGGTTCTAGAGGCGCTAACAGACATACATACAGACAGACAGACAGACATTCAGACGAACGGAATTTCCAGACCCCACTTTTATCGACTTCTCCATTATCGTAATGGCATGTGTGATTGTTATCTCAATTTTTTTTTGCACGAATCCATAACTTGCCTTATAATACCTATAATCGCAGGTAAAAAAGCAACTGACACAAAACGTTGTAGGTAATATTCGCCGCGGATTTTAAGCTAGTATTTTTTTTTTAATCAAGTGTTGTTGCTTTTGTAATTGCAAATTCTTGTAACTTTATTATCATAGTGACATGAGTTTGATAAAATAAAAATAATAGCTTAAAATTCACCGGGATGATGAGTGTTCTATACAGTGTCACCTTGGTTTTTCTCGATAGGGCTTTATTCTTCAATTGCTTACTCAGCCCAAAAAACAGCGATTAGCAAGATTTAGTCTGCGTTTGATTTCAGCGCTGATGTTGTTGCCTGTGTTTACAGCAGTATCTACCCAGGTAGACAAATTCACTGACTACCTCGAAGTTATACCTATCAACGTTCACGTTCTGACCAAGTCGGTGGTGAGATTGGACTTTTGTTGATGAAAGCATTTACATAGTTCGTCTTGTCCTCGTTTATTTTCAGCCCCATTCTGCTTGCTGCTGACTCCATAGTAGTGAAAGCACCGGTTACTGCTCGCTTAGTTCTTCCTATCACGTCAATGTCGTCAGCAAACCCAAGTAATTGTGTCGATTTATTGAAAATGGTGCCTGATGTACTGGCATGGGTGCTCCGTATTACATTTTCGAGCACAATGTTAAAACAGCTGCATGACAGTGCGTCACCTTGTCTTAGCCCTCTGGTGGTTTCGAAGGTTTCAGTAGAGTCTCTACCAACTTGGACGGAACAGCGAGCATTCTCCAACGTCATCCTGATAAGGCGTATCAGTTTAGCAGGGATTCTAAAGTTAGACATGGCACGATACAGTTCAACTCTATTAACACTGTCGTAGGCGGCTTTAAAGACTTATGCCTCTATAGTTGGCGCAGAGTAGGCGGTCTCCTTTTTTGTGAATCGGGCAGACGGTACTGCGATTCCACTCATCGAGCATACTTTCCTCCGACCATATTTTGCAGATGAGTTGGTGTATGCTCCTGACCAGGTCATCTCCAGTGTGTTAAAAAGCTCCGCTTGAAGGCCATCACATCCAGCTGTTTTATTCATCTTTAGTCTGGTGATGGCTACTTTGATTTCAAGTTGAAAATGTTAGCTAGAGCAAAAAAGGAGCCATCTTAAACACATAAGGGTATACTCAAAGAGTCACTAGCTGAGGCCAATTAAGGGGAATAATGAAGCAAATATTTATACAGATGAAAACTGTTTAAAAGCAAGGGGCACTATTGATCATAAAAAAGAGGTAAAAAGCAAACATTATATTTAGTAGGTACGAGGCTAGGTTTAAAAATTGGTTTCAATTAAAAATGTATTCGCTTAAATTTGTTTACAAATGTGTTATTTAATAAAATCATTAAATACATTTTACTGACAACAATCAATTATTATGGTCAGGATTTGTTATTTTATAAAATAATATTATAATTTTTTTTTAGTAATGTTTTCCCCAGCTTCTCATAAAGTCTTCGAGTTTCCTACGAACGTTGGTTTGCCTTTGCTGTGCACCTTGATCTTGTTCAAGTTCTTCAACTTGATCCTGTTCAAGTGACAAGGGAGGTTCAGTTATTGGTGCATCAGTTGGTGGGGCATCAGTTATTGGCGCATCAGTTGTTGGTTCATCGGTTATTGGTGCATCAGTTGGTGGAGCATCAGTTATTGGCGCATCAGTTGGTGGAGCATCAGTTATTGGTGCATCAGTTGGTGGAGCATCAGTTATTGGTGCATCAGTAGGTGGTTCATCGGTTATTGGTGCATCAGTTGGTGGAGCATCAGTTATTGGTGCATCAGTTGGTGGAGCATCAGTTATTGGTGCATCAGTTGGTGGAGCATCAGTTATTGGTGCATCAGTAGGTGGTTCATCGGTTATTGGTGCATCAGTTGGTGGAGCATCAGTTATTGGTGCATCAGTTGGTGGAGCATCAGTTATTGGCGCATCAGTTGGTGGAGCATCAGTTATTGGTGCATCAGTTGGTGGAGCATCAGGGCCGTTATTGTAACATTTTAACATATCATCTGTAGCCTGTGTTGTATCAACTACAAACTTACGCTCTGCACTATTGCGACATTTTTCGCATAGATATTGAGTCTCATGAACTTTTTCTCTAATACTTCCAGCAATATCCGATGAGTCCTTAGATGCTTTCCAAATACTGCGAGTATTCTTGTCTCCCTACGTGCAGTAAAAATTAATGCACAAATTATAATTTATACTTTAATGCCTTTACAAAATATCTACATACCGATTTATTGATACAATCGAAAAAGACTAAGTTTTCAGATTCTTTCGAACACTTATCAATGCTGTCACAAGTTTCTTTGAGAGATTTGGTGGTAACATCCCGAGCTTCCTGACCTTCATTTGAAATTTCCAACAATTTTTTACTTTCAACTTCATTACAATCCTTAACATCCGAATCTAACTTCTTCTGTATTTTTTGCAAACGTTCGAAATGAATAGGATAGCACGAACTGACATCTGCCCTTGGCTCTGGATCGGACATTGATCTGAGCATTTCATTGCGCAGAGCATCTTCAGCCCTTTGCCTTATGTACAAAGTTGCTGGACTGGATGCATTCACCTGGATAAAAACACAAATATGTTATATTTTGCAATTTTGTAAATTCGTTTTTAAACCAAATTACATTGACAACTCCAATTAACACAATAATAAATGAAATAAATGAAATTTTTAAGTTCATTTTGATATTATTTGTTGCGACACTTAACAGTAAAATATTTTCGTTGCGTTCGGGTAGGCGACTTTTCGATTTTAATAGACCTGGTTACAATCGATTGGCTTTTATAGATTGCAATTGAAATAAGTACTTTCAAATGATTTCCGGTGATAAGAAAAACTGGGTAATGCGCTTTAGGTCTTATCATTGTGTTCCTCACGAATTTATATAAAATATTAAATGGCGTTATTTTTTCTTTTGTAAAGTTATATTTCTTTTTTATCAAATAAAAGGTCCGCACTTATTTTAGGTTTGAAGGCGCTCCCTTATTTATTTTTTTATTTTGTTAAATTTTTGTTTAAATGATTGTCAAACAAATGAATATCACGATAAAATTGATGGACTTTTTAGAACTCTTTCATTTTTCAGAATTGTGTCAAGAATTCTTCGATGTTACTCGGAAGACGATGGAATAAGCCTGGAATTTGTTTCGGATGTTTCTTGAATAATTCTATGTGATATTACAGACGCATTAAAGACCATTCGCATTTCAATTATGAGGATGGGGAAAATAGGATTCCTACTTCCGAACTAAGTTCTATCTCATTTCAGAAATTCTGGAGGAGCTCAATAACCTTCAAAATATCAACTGAAAGAAACATATAGCATCTCTTGAGATGAAATTTGATGGTTTGCAATCGCAAATTAGAAATGAATGAATTACAAGTTTATTGAGGTAGCAGAATCTTCAATATACAGAACTAACTTCGCAAATCCAACCACTTTTTGACCAAAAAATCTACTTCTTAAACGACAAGACCGCAACAGGTCAGTTTGATATTCAAACAAAGAGGCAAACTCCTCGCGTTTAACTTTATCGAACATCGTCCAGATCTTACTATATTATGTGATTTATCCAATCGCAGAGAACGTAAAGACATTTTCCATTTTTTGGGTTTGCCAAATTCTCAAAGAATTTAGTAAACGATACTTTGGCGTGGAATTTCTTAATCTAGAAGAAGAAACTATAAAATTTTTGATGTGGTTGAGATCTTATATATTCGAACTGATTGAACGCTTTTCGATACAGAAAATGTTTAGTTCCTAAAAGTTTTTAAGAAATCGAAAATTGTTAAATTTATTAACGAAATGTTTTTCTTCAGAATCTATACAAATTTCAATGTCTAATGTCTACGCCAACCCCGAGACACTGGCGACATTATTTGAATTTTGAAAGGATAAAAATGATATAGTGTAGGTGATTGGGATTTATTCAAACAGTTTCCATTGTAGACAATTCGTACATACTTCTTAGATGTACGTTACGTACAATATATGGGCTTACCAGTGATTACATCAGCAATCACTATAATATACAAAAATAATGGGTTACTCTTCGTACTTCGGGAGAACCTCGAAATTCGATCAATTTAATTATTTTTTTGAAATCGAAAACGAAACATATTTGCATTCACGATTACCACTGCCTTCATAACTTCCTGAAATCTTTGAATGTACAAGATAGAGCGACGACTAGAACTAAGCCGATTGTTCAGGACGATGATGATGGGTTGAGTGAATGGAAATGCTTAATGCATGATCCATCATTCTGAAAGTCTACTTTCTATTATACTTTTTGAGTGCAGGCTTCCTACAACCACTTGCAAATGATTGTTGAAATTAGGTCGGGAAAAATTAAGAAATCTTTATACAACGACCGTCCCATCACTTATTCCATTTTTTAAGACTTTTTTCTATAGATAGGTCAAAGTTGAATTACATGGATGGGTTGGGAATGATTTGTCGATTTTTAAAATGTCGATTTAAGAAAATCGATCCGTCATATTGTCGACTTTCGAAAAGTTGATTGGTAAAAATACCGACTGATCAAAATTTCGGCTCCTATTAAGTCGATTTTGAAAATATCGACTTGAAAAAAGGTTGACAGTGACAAAGTGAGTGATGTTCACAAGCATGCGGAGCAGTATGAATGTGAACATCACTCATTTTGCCACTGTCGATTAGTGTTGCGCCCCTACTATGTACTATGATTTAAAAATAATTTTAAAATTTTAACTGTCGATGCAATCTAAAAAACTACATTTTTTTCAGGATATTAGCGACACTTTCTCAGTCGACATTTTCATAGTCTGGATTTTATATGTCAACTTTTTTTTGTCAACCAAACATCAGTCGACATTTTGACAGTCGATGAAATTTGTATTTATTCAGTCGACATTCGTACGATTCCCTACATGGATTATTAAGTTTTGTAAAATCAAATGGGTAACCTGCCATCAGAATGCATTTAAATGCGGCCCACATTTCCGAATGAACAATGAAAAAGTGTTTATCAATAATTGAACGACATTTTGATTTTGCTAATCCATCATTTAATAAAATCAATTATTTAATTTAAAAATGCGATAAACTTCAATTGCATTTTAAGTGTTACAGATAAGTACCCACTTAAGAATACAAAATGTATATATGTATAATGACTCAGAATATTGTTTTGAATTCTTAAGGTTCTATTTAACTTGCTCGCTCAGGTCTTTGTTAGCCTTGGTTCTAAATACAAAAATTGTATCGATTCAACTTATCAAATATAACGATCAAGAAAAAAGTGAAAGATCCGGCTAATAGAGAAATTGTATTTTTTAAAAAATTCATTGGAACTGTAACTCTTCCACTCTTCTTGTTTATATCGAATATACCTATAGAAATAAAAAAAATGTTCTCGAAGCGATCGATGTAGGTGATTGCTTTTAGATCAGTCACTCTTAGTGGTTAGTCATCAGTCATCACTCATCACAATACCTAGAATATTAACATCAATTCCAATCCAATATTGTTTCCGATGTAAGCGATATCTATCGTATTGTTATCGAAACAATGACATTGCGGGTTATGAATGCATTTGAAGTCCTTGAACTTCGATTGCATTCCTATTCCATTACTTTTATTTAGAATAACAAACGATTGCAAAGAATAGATGGTTTTCATAAAATTGTTCAAGATACACATTTACCCTGTAATGAAGTAAATGTTAAGATAATGTATTGAGGCCAGGCGTCTTCGAATGATAGAAACATGTATTTTAAATAAGTGATAAATAAGTAACTGTAAACAATATAACTGTCTAATCGTTTTATGTCCAAGTTGTTTCAAGTCTTATGGTAAGGAATCTCAATCTAATAACATCTTTGGTAGTAGATTATTTTCGATACCTGGTAGAAATCAGATCAACTGCAGCTCGTTGCTCGTGTCATGTAATTTGGTTATAGCAAGGAAGGTACTGACAGCATTCGTGAAGGTGGAAGTGACCAGCGCCGGATCTAGGATTTGTTCAAGGGGGGCAAAAGTTGAATTTGGCGCCCCCCCTCCCAGCATTTTTTTTTTCTTTTTTAAGTTTACGTACAAAACTTGAACTCGTATCGTTAACCTGTTTTTATCTTTATGCTCTAATGCTTGATGCTGTTGACAAAAGCTTATGTTCAACCTAAGAAAATAAGGTATGGCTAAGGGTTCTCATGTTACTGATTACTCAAAATGCAATCTTGGCGTATGTGCAAAATAAAACCTTTGGGGTATGTGCGATATCCAGATTGATTTGATAATTTTTCTATTTCAATAAACGACAGCGGAGAACCTGCTAATGTTGTTCATACACATTTAAAAGGCTGTATGCTTATTTGTAATTCTGTCCGATATTTTGATTGCACATTTAACTTTTACTCACCGATATACAAAATCATAACTAATCCATAGAACAGCTTAAGTGAAATAGCTCTGTAGTACACAACAAAAATATTCTTTTTCATTTTTACTTGCTCTATAGGGCAAGTATTGGTTTCGTGCAGAAAAAAAAATCGTTTTTAATCAAACATGACATTACGATGATAGAGAAGCCCAAAAAAGTGGTTTTAGCCCTACCGTCGGTCGGTCTGTCTGTGCGTCTGTGCGGTTGTGTTGATGTGTGCTTTTTCACGTCATGCTACAGCCTAAACGGCTTGACAGATTTTCTTCAAACTTGGTATATAGCAGTTTGAAGAAAAATGGTTGTCGAGGTTTTTTTTTTTTGTTTTAGCCCGGCTCAAACTGGTACCTTTCATGTAACTGTTTTTTCATTTTGAATTTGCTCGAAAACGGCTCTAACGATTTTGGTTAAACTCAGAATTTAACTTACCTAAGATATTTTTAACAAACTATTGTTTTTCGTTTTTGGCTTAAATGGTCGTAACGAAAATCAGGTTTAAACGCATTTTTTAAATGGCCATAAGTTCATCACACTATTGCACCCACAGAGCAAATACGTACGACCCAGTCGTGCATTTTATTTATTTCAAACATTTAACTATTATCTTTTGATAATAAAATTAAGACCACTTTTGAAAAACTCGTACATTAGAAATTTTATAGTTCACTAGCTATTAGCTATTCCGACAGACGTTGTGCTGCCCTAACGAGCATCAGATAGCGCGATTATACAAAACATGATAGATACAAAAATTTTGAATATTGAGGGATAAGTTTGACTTCTTAATTATATTTATACCGTCCATTTAACTTGTCTAAGATATTAGAACATGGATGATTTTTTTAAAATTAAATAAACTCAGAAAAGTAGGTATACGCCCGAGTGTTGTTTTTAGGTTGAGAAATGGACAACTGCAACAAATTTTTCTTTTAAGTTCAATCCGTTCGCTAGTTAACCTTTTTCATACTAAATCAACAGCAGTTTTAAATCAAATCATAACACAAGATAATTTGCATTTGAAAATATTTTAGTTTGGTTTTTCTGATCGCTATAACTTGGCCCCTAAGTCTTATATCACTTTTTTGCTTTTAGCGCATTTCACCCTATTAACAGCTTAGCCTTGCCAAAGATTTCTTATCACCTATTCCACGCGCAAATAACAACCTTTCAATCTTTGTGGTTTCTGAGTTAAATCTTAGTAAACAAATAAATAATATAGAAGATTTTCAAGGACTCGGCGCGTCGAACCTTTCTTCACCGTGTGGCTAAACTACATGATCAACTTTAACCAAACCTTCCAGAAAAACTGTTGGAACAATACCAAAGTTTTTTGTAGATGTTTTTTAATCCATCAACATCGTAGCCATCCTTCGATAAAATTTGACTTTTTCTTGCTTGACAGACGGGGGACAAACTATATTTTGACGTGAATATAGTATTTAGTTTTAACTGACTCCCGAAAGCACTAGAATCGCACTTTTCCCAAACGAAACATAAAAACTTCAAATTTCTGAATCCTTCGAGCGTAAAAAAGAGACGACAACTTTTCTTAAAGAATTATAAATCAATTTAATTTTTAGAATTCATTTTACATTCTTATATAGAGTTAGTTTAAAGGTTAACGAAAGTCAAATCAAAGAATATTCAATATTTATTTTCTATTTTCAATAAACATCGCAAATTGAACGAAAGATTTAATTTAAAGGTGCAAACAAAAGCAATGTATTTAATACTTTTTTAACAGACATCATTACCATCCTTTCGATGGAATTTGACTTTTTTTTTACTTGACAAACGGTCTATGGTTTTAGATTTCAAGAATTCCACCTAAACATCCCAAGAATTTGTCGCTTCTATGATTACTGATTTTGTATTGAAGTTGACGCTTTTGTTATTAAACTCTTATTTTTTTAATAACGCTATTATTTCAGAACATCAAGGCATTGAGCTAAAAAAAATAACTTTTATAGATCCAGGTGCTGAAACGAGTCAAAAATATCAATCATCAACTCAAACTGAAATGATTAATCCATTATTCAATGCTTTAATAACATTTAGTAAGTATTGCAGAAATAAATTATGATTTTAAGAAAGCTTCCTCATATTTGAAACTTGTTTCAGCAAATAAGATATTGGAAGTGGAATCTTACTTGTAAAGTATATACTTGAAGACCTTTTTTTTACTCTCGTTTCTCTCTTCATCTTCCAATTTTGCGCCCCCATGAGGGGCGACGAATTTGTTTAAAGGGCGACGAAAGTGGTTCATTACATATTTCTTTCATATTTGGAATAAGAAATAAATAAACATTGCATTACTTTGGCGCCCTGTTCAAATGTTGAATACCTTTTTTTTTTTGCTCTCCTATATTTCTTCATCTTCCATTTGGCGCCCCCAAGGCCAGGCACCCGGGGCAAGTGCCCCCCTTTGCCCCCCCCCCCCTAGATCCGGCGCTGGAAGTGACAAGATCACAAGTTGTATTTAACGGAGTTTTACTTAAGCGATTAATAAATCAATATTTTCTTTTAAGGTTTTCGCGGTTGTTGGACATTATTTTTAAAGTTTTTTAGGATAAGCCGCGTAAAAATATATTAAATATTTAGTGAGTGCAATTGCACTCACTTAATATTTAATATATTTTTACGCGGCTTATCCTAAAAAACAATATTTCCTATTTAAAATTTATCAAAAGTTTTAACTAATTTATTTTAAAATCGGCTTTAAAATATTCTGAATATTTGGTTATATTTTCCCTCTATTTTTGTCAATATTATGACAAGTCACAATCACCTGCGGTTGACAGTCGTTGTTTCATTAATTTTACATTTTATGTGGATGACTCGAAAGTATTCAATAAGTTTTTTTTTTGTATAAATGTAACTTAGTAACAATAATACTTTTTAGAAGAAAACAAATTACAATCCAATTACTCGTAGCAACTATACGACATTTAAGGTTATACACAAAATTTCAAAATTGTGTCTGAGTCTTGTAAATCAAACATGTCAACATGTCCAATTCTCTTGACCCCTTAAATGTATTTTACTTAAGCAAATTGTTAACGAACTATTGCCGTGCCGTTATTTTGACCAAATTTTGAATTTAGTAAGTTCTTTGTCTTATTGCTAAACGTACATACATACATATACATATATACTCGTACATATATTGGGTTCATTTTTTTACTTGCTCTATATTAGGTAAAATATTAGTTTAGTGCAGAAAAAATTCGAAGCTTAAATCTAAATATAGTAAGCCCAAGTTCTTGAACCTTAAAATCCGCCCTCAAACACGCCCACAATCGACAATTTTATTAAAAAATCTCAATTTAGCAAAATTAAATTATGTTTTTTGTACAGTTACGATAAAAGCACTACTTACATACTCTTAAATTTTGCACACGCAAGCTTTATGTGAATCTTCTTCCAATTAAATAAAAAAATCAGTTTGGGCGTGGCTGACGCCCACTTTTCATACAGAACCGTCAATATCGTTTTCATAAAATAACAATGAGAGCAAAAAACATGAAATTTTGTGGGTATTACTTGTACATAAACATCTTCTGTACGAAATCATTATAACCAATTTTGGGTGTGGCTGACGCCCAATTTTTATTGGAAACTATAAAAAAAAATGTTTTTTCAAATAAACGGTATTTATAAAGAATCCACAAGCCCAAATTTTTGCGTCTCTTAGTCGAAACTAAGAAGCTTGCGTATGAAAAGAAATTTTTGAGTTTTGGGTGTGGTTAACCCACTTTTCATGAAAGAAAGAAAAACGTAGTTTTAAAAATTTAAGGTTCCAATATTCTACATTAAACTTTTTTTCATTCGTTATTTGAAAAAAATCTATATTTTTTGCGTAAATTTGTCCAATACGCCCACTTTTAAGAGCGTGAGTTTTATAAAGTACTTTTATTCTGTTAAGATCGTTAAGAAACTACTCGATTCAACTGTAGTTTTACACACATATATACCTAAACATTTTCATTCAATGTTTTTTAGCTATCGGTCGCAGTTTTGAATTCAGAAGATGAACACTTCGGTTTGTATACTTTGGTTATGTAGGAGAGTGTGGTTCAAGAAGTGTAAGATACACCCATAATTGTTATTTTTATTTAATATCTAACATATACAAATTTAAGTTTTGTTTTGTTCTGTTCAAATCGATCTGCAAGCTTAAAGTTGAATGTCACTGAGCTCCTAGTATTTGCACTGGCAATAAAAAGTCTCAACTTTAGGCGTGGCACAGCATGCCTTTTTACTTGCTCTATAGGACAAGTATTGGTTTCGTGCAGAAAAAAAAATCGATTTTAATCAAACATGACATTACGATGATAGAGAAGCCCAAAAAAGTGGTTTTCGCCATACCGTCCGTCGGTCTGTCTGTGCGTCTGTGCGGATGTGCGGATGTGCGGATGTGCGCTTTTTCACGTCATGCTACAGCCTAAACGGCTTGACGGATTTTCTTCAAACTTGGTATATAACAGTTTGAAGAAAAACCATTGTCGAGGTTTTTTTTATTTTGTTTTAGCCCGGCTCAAACTGGTACCTTTCAAGTAACGGTTTTTTCAATTTGGATTTTCTCAAAAACGGCTCTAACGATTTTGATTAAATTTATAATTTGGCTTACTTTAAGCATTTCTAACAAAACTGCGTTTTTTGTTTTTGCCTCAAATGGTCGTAACGAAAATCAGGTTTTAACGGCTTTTTTTCAAATAGCCATAAGTTCACAACGGCTTGATTGAATCAACTAAAACTTTGTTTGACACAGTTTTTAATAGTGTTCTATAGGATGGTTTAGTAAAATTTTCACTGAAGCCTTTCTAAACGGTGGCTTCCATACAACGAGCCGTTGAGTTTTAGCCAACTTTTTTTGGTTTTTTCTAATTTTCTCGAAAATGGCTCTAACGATTTTGATTAAACTTTGTGTGTTATATTCTTTTAGTATTTTTAAGAAAACTGCGTTTTTAGTTTTTGGCTAAAAATGCAAATAACGGAGATCTGCTCTTAACGGCTTTTTTTCAAATGGCCATAAGTTGTCAACGGTTGCATCGAATTCACTCAAACTTTGTTTCGTATAGTTCCTTACAGCTTCCTATCAGATGGCATTGATTTTTTTTCAGTTTCTCTTTTTAAATGGTGGCTCCTATACAAAGAGCCACTAGATTTTGGCCAATTTTTTCATTTTTTCTAATTTACTCAAAAAAAGCTCCCCCGATTTCTATGAAACATTGTATGTAACATACATAGAATACTTCAAACAACTGTATTTTTAGTTTTTGGCTACACATGATAATAGCGGAAATTGCTTTTAACAACATTATTAATTAGGCCATAACCCATAAGTGGACATTTGTATCATTTATAACACCCAAAAGATAACGTCTTAATTTTAAATATTAAAGGTTTCTTAACGTTACCTCCCGTATATCGAGTTTTCCAGTTTTAGCCAAATTTTTTTGGTTTTTACCAAATTTTTCAAAAATGAATTGTTCTTATTGATCGAAAAGTTCGTTTTCATCGTACTATTGCACCAACAGAGCAAGTACGTGCGACCCAGTCGTGCATTTTATTTACTACGCCAGCAGTTATTGAACATCGGCCACACAAAATAAATCTTATTGAATTTTTTCCTGCCTGCTAAAGAAGAATTTTTTTCTGAAATTGGAAAGCGGCTGGCTGCAGGAGGCGAACGCATACACATACAAGAATACAGGGAATAGGCATAGGGTATCTAACAGTTAGTTGAAAACGTACGTATTTTTCGATTTTATATTTAAAACCGGTAGGTATACTAAATTAATTTTAAATAATTTTTCCAAAAAAAATTACAGATTTTTTCATAAAATAAGTCCCAAAAAATTTGAAATATATTTCCGAACTTTTCTTTAAATATTTTTTTTTCCTGAACAGATATTTAGCAAAGAAAAAAAAGAAGATTAATGGTAACGGTATAATTAAGAGCTTCAGCCAGTTAGTTATTTCAAAAAGATTCTTAAGCTAGTTTTAAGATTTTTGGTGTAGCTGTTAAATAGGTCAATAAATTAAATAAAATTGAATTTGAAAAAAAAACGCCCCTACCTTCTACATAATCCACCCATATCCTCCATGGATGAAATTCAATTCACGATCTTGGTATTTTATGCGACCGCGAGTTCAACTTCTTGGCGATATTATCTTAAAAGACAACCCAACACACTTTGGTTTTGGTCTAACAAATTCTCCGACCCATACGTCACCCGATTTCTCTACATAACCTTAGTACGCCCGCTCCTTGAATACGCCTGCCGAGAGAATTCAGCGTCGTTTCCTAAGATTTTTCTTTTAATGATCTTTTGATCCTGTCCTCCTATCAAAATCGGTTCCGTTGACTGTGAACCCCTAAACATTTTTTTTTTAATCAACATGAAACCCGTAACCCAAGAAATCCTTGGCTTTTCTATCATTCTCCACACCGCACCTCATACGGCTCTAACGAACCCTTAACTCGAATGCTACGGAATGTAAATTTAAATCAAGATTTTTTATTTTTTAACCTCAGCCTTAAACTCCTTCTCCGGAATCACCCACCCAATAAGTTAGTTAGTTTTAAGTTTTACCTGAAATGTTTCATAGTTTCAAGTTAGATTAATATTACGAATAAATAATTAAATTATTAAAAAACAAAACTCTAAATAAAATACAATTTTGAAACAATTGTCAACATTATAATTTAGATTAATAATAACACCTAATCATTTCCTTCTACAGTGATGCATTATTTTTTTTTTTTTTTTTTTTTTTTTGAAAATTTGCACTAGAAAAGTCATACGTGTTTATCAATTGTTTTCACATCTGATTATCAAATAATTGATAATAATTCGATTCGATTATAATAGATCCAATAAAAGTCAATCGGTAACTGTTTATTGGCATTGGCATATTAAATGCTTTGTTCTAATTCAATTCAATAAAAAAAAAAAAAAAAAAAAAAAAAAAAAACAATAGACTTTGTATGTTGCTTTTTCTTTTTAAATTTATCGCCAAGTTCGAAACAAATTGCATCAATCAAATATTTCTGAAATATTATAAAAATATTTATCCAGTCTTATAACAATGAAATAAATTCTCAATAAAAACTCTACATTGACGGAAATTTTGGTTTGGTTCTTTGTTTCAACAAAAATTCCAATTCATACCAAAAATCCAAAACATTATGACGTGTGACACAGAATTCCTTCAAAGCTGGTATATGTAAAGTTTCCGAAGCGATAAGAAAGAAAAAGACTTTGAAATGTTTAATACACTCGAAGTATTTTAGAAATTTCATTAAAAAGAATATCCAATAAAACTTCCTACAACGACGACTTCTAGAAACGAAACAAAGGACAAATAAAATAATAAGGGTTATTTTCAATGCCATCAGTCCACTCTTACTGTATCCTGTATCCAATGATTTTATTGTTATCCTTACACATTACACCGACTGCTTTGTACAGAAGACAACCCACAAGTCCTCGTATCCATATCCATGCAGGAAAGAATTTATCTTTTAAAAGTTAAAGTTTAAGAAAAGAATGCTATAGTTACCATTGCATGCATATGCCATGCAGTGCATAAGATACAATCACACACATTTTGTCCTTGCCAAATAAATATTTTGTTAGTATCTTTATAACGTTAGAATTTTCTTAGCTAGGAAATTGCTTACTGTAACACAGCATTAAACACTTACGAGTACCTTAGATAGATACAATTTATTGAAAGCAAACCTGAAATTTCTTAATCCTAAGCTATTTATCTCTTTTAAATGTACTTTAATAATTAAGCGATAAGAATGAGGAAGCTAACACCTTTTTTTCTACACTTGTGATTAAAAGTTCTATACTGTAAATATCCATTCATGGACAAAATTGGAACTTAAATTTACAGTCCGTTTTCACACTAAGAAGATAGCGAAGACGAAAAATTGTGGTCGGTTATCATTGAATTAGTATCTGTGATTATTTAGGCTATTAAATTGCAATTCGGATGTCTAAGCTTAGTTAGTGAATCTATAGAACAATTTTTGAAGGTCTTTTCTTTAAATTATTGGCACACACCGCGTAAGCAATAAATTAAAGGTTACCTCTTATTAACTTAAGGTGGCGCTTCCGGTCCCTAGCCAGTTGGTTGATCTTGATCAAGCCACCTTAGATGCGGTCATCCACTGCTGTATGTTTAAAGTTTTTTTATCTTTAATTTGTATCTATTTAGTGAGTTAAATACTTTACTCACCCCAAACGTTTCGCTCAAATTGCACTAAGAGTGGTCAACAGGAAACTACTACCAAAGAGATGTTTTGACTATGAGCGATGTTGGCTACGAAAGTTGTATTGGTATTGAATGTCGACTGAATAGTGGGTGTTCGTCCATGATTTCGTGGTTGAATCTTTTCCTGTACAGTCCATTGACATACACGATTTTTTACTGGCGATTATAGGAACTATATGCAGTCTTAAAAAATCAAACGTGACATTGCGATGACAGGAAAGCCGAAAAAAGTAGTTCCGACAGTCCTTTATGAATGTCTGTCTGACTTTATCTGTATCTACATTCTAAACAACTGAACCAATTTGCTTCAAACTTGGTACACAGTATTATTATGGCGTCCTGCAACGGGGTTTTTGGAATAAGCTTTCTATAGCTCTAAAACTAACGGTACCTGTCATACAATTTTTATTGAAAAACTTGAGAGCATAAGTTTTTCAATAAAAATGATGACAGGTACCGTTAGTTTTAGAGAAGGCTTTGATGAAATTTTCTGAATGATATTTTTTGTGCAAACTTTATATTTCGGTTGAAATAGATTTTTCATGAAAGTCTTATAATGGCAGGTGCCTCCTATAAGTAGGATCGGTTTTTTCAAAAAGTTTTTCTCCTAAACCACTTGACGGATTTCGAAGAAATTTTTAATGTTGAGGCCCATTTATAAACTAAATAACATTAATACTTAAATTTTTCAAAAAAATGTTTTTTTTTTAATTTTTTTTGAAAGTCAATTTTTTTTTTAAACTAGTAGAACGATTTAGAAAATTTGTTTTCTTAAAACTCCAAACAGTAAAATAAATCATTCATTTTCTTTAAAAAAAAAAAAGCAAACAAAAATAAATGTTTTTAATTAGTGATTTTTAAGTGTGTAATAAAATTTCATATGATATTTTTCCCTGTTTTTTTTTTTCCAAAATCTCAAGCCCCAAGACCACTCTTACACAAGTTCGTGCGACCCAATCGTGCACTTAATGTTTCAACGCTGCTCAACCGGTATTTATTGGATCCAATCATAAAATATTTGGGATGATATGACGTTCTTGTAGAATGTCTGCTTGCCTACTTGTAAGCCCTGTAAGGCTGAAGAAACAGCAATCACCAAGAGTTATTCTACTTGTCTTACACCTTTTCGATCAGTTTTAAGATCAGCAAAGAATATTTCCGCAGTCTGTTAATCATCGAAGATAACCAATTAATCGCTGTCAGGCAGAACGATCCAATAGACTTGGATCCTGCTGAACAATACTTCCGTCCGTCTACCCGACTAGAAAGGAAGTTCGGGAAGTGATATGTTAATTAAAGTCTATAAAAAGGCTGCTGGGGCGAATGGTCTACCGTCAGAGCTCTTCAAAGAAGCGAGATATTATTTGGTAAAAAGCTTACCATTGGTAAAAAACAAAGAAGTTTCTTGCGACTCACCTTGAAGGGATTATAATTGAATCTTGTCGGTTACCCTGAAGAGTGACATAAGTCTGTGGCAACCATTACTGAGTTCGTTTTACCTTTGCATTGAACAGTTTCCTTTTAAAGTATACAGTCACAAAAGTAAGAAATACTTTAAGTAAAATACTAGCACATTTTTGGCTTGTATGCAAAATAGAGAACCACCTCCATCTGCTGTTGTTATGTGTTACCCTCCTATGCTGCCAACACAAATTCGGTTTCATAGAAATAAGTCACTCCACACACAGATGATTAATAAAAAACACCACGCTCCTCTCTTAACACTGAATGCTACCCAAAAAAATCGTAAAGAGCTCATCCTGTCTTTGGTAACGATTTATCTGGTTATAACATCATACGCTGCCTGTGCATCAATGAAAACAAAGTCTTTTCCTGTCCTGAAAAATACTGTCAAAAAGTGGTAACATAAACAAACTAACCAAAACCATGATTTTTAGAAGGTAATATTCGTTACGAAATTGCAGAGAAAAAGATATTTCTTGAGCCATTTAGAGGCAGCCAATTGATGTAGTAATTCCTGTTATTCCATACCATTCTATGGCCAATTATGTGTCCAAATAAATATAAACAGTAAATAATAATTTATTTCGTTTTAGCGCCTTTTGAAGCTTCATTTAAATCTGTTAATTAAAATTATCTGTGCGATGTCAAACCAACCCAAAATTAATATTGACGCTTAATTAATATTTTCTATATCTTAAAGCAGTTTAATAGATTTCTTCCTTTTCTTTGACCAGATAAGAGCAACGACTTCATTGAAAAATTTGCTCATTTTTAAACAAAAAAATGCTTATTCATCGTTTTCTTATCCCCTTCTTGTATTTTTTTTTAATAACCTATAATTTCGCACTTTTCTAAAATAGAGGATGACGTATGTATATGAATTAAATGACGTTCGTATTTATAATTGAATATAATCAAAATTTCTGCAATCTACGCAAAAACAAAAATGCAATTAAAATTTAAGATATCTTTCCTGGTATTTTCTTAATCAGAGTAATGAATTTAAAATCAGTCAATCGCCTTCAAGATTCTAAAGAATTTAACTATTTTGGACTATTTTTAGATTAAATGTATCACAAGATAGTTGGTAAATCTGACACGAGCCTCAAACACTTCTTGAGATCACTATGTGTATAGAGATTAATTTTGAATGACGTCAGTATTTCCGCAAATATACAAAATATATTTTGACTGGTAACTAAAAATCAAAACAAAAATTGCGAAGATATCAAAACGATTTAATTTTTAAAGAAGATTCTAATCAAAAAAAAAAAAATACTGAAGTATTAGTTTGGGTAGGTATTATCTTTTAATTGTTGATAACAGAATTGAAAATAGTAATTGATCAAAGATATCTAATATCCCAAAAATTTTACATTTGGCAAAGTTTTTTTAATGAATATAAATATTTGGATTTACTACGATTTAATTTAAGTTATTTTGTCAAAAACGTGTGTAGATGAGTTTTGATTTTGATTGTATACACTGTTAAAAATGTTTGTAAATTTACTACATTTTTTCTAAGTAATTGCATAGTAAAATTACAAACTCTTGTATTGTATTGCAATTTTAACACGCAGTTGTTGTAATATTACATTTTGTAATAGCTAGGTACTAAGCAGGTAGCAATTTTACAAATTTTTGTCAGATACTTATTGTAATTTTACAATCTTACGTTGTAGGATTAAATCTAAAAACTTGTAAAATTTCTATACATATTCGGAATTTAATTTTACCTCACTCATCAGTGAAATTATTAACCAAAACTTGGAATTACAATTACATGAAATGATAGGAAATTTACAAATCATTTTTTTTTTTTGCATTTTTACAATATTTCATTCTACATTTTTATGTAATAGGCTTTTCACACTGGATCAAAAACTCGGTTTTTGTCTAAAAACCCAAAACCCACACCAAAACCACAAGGTTTCCCATACATTTTTCTCTTTCATAAACTAGTAGTTTTTGATAAAACTCCTCAAAACCTATTGGCAATCGCCAGCGCCGGATCTAGGGGGGGGCAAAGGGGGGCACTTGCCCCGGGCGCCTGGCCTTGGGGGGCGCCAAATGGAAGATGAAGAAATATAGGAGAGCAAAAAAAAAGATAGGTATTCAACATTTGAACATCAGGGCGCCAAAGTAATGCAATGTTTATTTATTTCTTGTTCCAAATATGAAACAAATATGTAATAAATCACTTTCGTAGCCCTTTAAACAAATTCGTCGCCCTGATGGGGGCGCAAAATTGGAAGATGAAGAAAGAAACGAGAGTAAAAAAAGGTCATCAACTTTTGAAAATGATAAACAAATCCGTTGCCTTTCAGCAGGGCGCAAAATTAAAAGATGAGCAAAAAAAAAAAGTAAGAGTAAGAGTAAGAGAGATTCGCAAATGTAGTAAAAATCCCTTTTTGCAGTACTGCAAACGGATCTGCAATAGTTGGGTAGACTACCAACCGTTTACTGGCAATAAAATGCAGCTCCAATGTAGTGTAGTGCGACTTAATTCATTTAATTTCATACAAAGAATACGTGCATTTCAATTATGGAAGTGCAGTTCCACGTAGTGCGGTCTTGCATATAAACAAAGAGTGAACCATCATCTGTTCGTCGTAACTGGTTGCGCACAATGGTGAAGATGCAGCTGTAGCACGTAGCATGTCAAAGTTAAATGTACGTTAATCATATTGCACGGCTACAATGTGAAGTAGCAGCTGCAGCACAGAGAGTAGCTGAAGTTGAAGTCGACTAAATCTGAACTTCACGAACGTGCTGCAATGGAAAACAACAACAAACGAAATGGCGGACACGATTTTTGTTTGAGTTCAGTGCTACACCATTGTATCCGTGAATGCTCCTTAGTGAGCTACTTTTGTTGACATTTACTTCGGCGCTAATTGCTACTGCTGCAGCTTCACCATTTTTCGCAGCCAGTTAAGCATAGTTCAAGAGTTGACCACAAACCAGATAGGACCTTCCCATTTGGCATGTGTGTCCGTGACGTAGAGCGCAAAACATAACAAAAATGACGTAGACGAAACAAAAATGAGAACGTGAAGGCGCTAGGTTTGAATTCGATACAACCGTTGACAACTTATGGCCATTTGAAAAAAAGACGTTATTAAAAGATCTCCGTTATTAGCATTTTTTGCCAAAAACAAGAAACGCAGTTCTCTTAAGAACACTAAAAGAATATAACACGCAAAGTTTAACCAAAATCGTTAGAGCCGTTTTTGAGCAAATTAGAAAAAACCAAAAAAAGTTGGCTAAAACTGAACGGCTCGTTGTATGGGAGCTACCATTTAGAAAGCCTTCACTGAAAAATTTACAAAACCATCCTATAGAACACTATAAAGAACGATGCCAAACGAAGTTTGAGCCAATTCAATCAAGTCGTTGCGAACTTATGGCCATTAAAAAAAAAGCCGTTTTAACCTGATTTTCGTTACGACCATTTAAGCCAAAAACGAAAACGCTAGTTTGTTAGAACTATCTTAGGTAAGTTAAATTCTGAGTTTAATCAAAATCGTTAAAGCCGTTTTCGAGCAAATTCAAAATGAAAAAAACCGTTACATTAAAGGTACCAGTTTGAGCCGGTCTAAAACGAAACAAAAAAAAAACCTCGACAACCGTTTTTCTTCAAACTGCTATATACCAAGTTTGAAGAAAATCTGTCAAGCCGTTTAGGCTGTAGCATGACGTGAAAAAGCACACATCAACACAACCGCACAGACGCACAGACAGACCGACGGACGGTATGGCGAAAACCACTTTTTTGGGCTTCTCTATCATCGTAATGTCATGTTTGATTAAAACCTCGATTTTTTTTTTCTGCACGAAAATAATACTTGCCCTATAGAGCAAGTAAAAATGAAAAAGAATTTTTGTTGTGTACTACTGAGCTATTTCACTAAAGCTGTTCTATGGATTAGTTATGATTTTGTATATAGGTGAGTAAAAGTTAAATGTGCAATCAAAATATCGGACAGAATCACAAATAAGCATACAGCCTTTTAAATTTTTATGAACAACATTAGCAGGTTCTCCGCTGTCGTTTATTGAAATAGAAAAATTATCAAATCAATCTGGATTATGGCACATACCCCAAACTTTTTATTTTGCACATACGCCAAGATTGCATTTTGAGTAATCAGTAACATGAGAACCCTTAGCAGGACCTTATTTTCTTAGGTTGGGCCACACAGATTTTTATGACATGTATCGTATATAAGCTATTGTCAACAGCATCAAGCATTAGAGCATAAAGATAAAACAGGTTAACGATACGAGTTCAAGTTTTGTACGTAAACTTAAAAAAGAAAAAAAAAATTGCTGGGGGGGGCGCCAAATTCAACTTTTGCCCCCCCTTGAACAAATTCTAGATCCGGTGCTGGCAATCGCAAGTATGTGAAAACAAACTGATCTTTTGGCACCTTCAACTCGTCGATAAAACAGTGTAGTGTTCTCAGAGTATGGGATTCTTACCGATAAAAGAGAGAAAAGCGATGTGTATTTCTTTTTTGAGTGGGATTTTCATTAAATGTCAAGGGATTTTTCGGAAAAAGTACCTTGAAACACTCACATATTCATGAAACATCAAACAAAAGCTAGTTTTTGTTCAGTGTGAATGCTCCATAACTAGGTTTCGTAAACTTTTTGAGTTTTTGGTCCAGTGTGAAAACCATATAAGTTAAACACAATTTGTCATATTCATAGATGATGTTTAAGTTGTTGCTAAGCAACTGGAATTAAGCTTATGGAAACTTCATCAGGTAAACTCCAGTTTTTCTTAACAACAGCTTAAACATCATCTATGAATATGCCCGAATGCGCCACTCCGGGACAAAAACTTAACGGAATTCTCTCTTAAAATCTACTTTCCTCATGCCTCCTTTTTGTCAAACGCAATCAAGGATATTGAGTTTCATTTGAATACGATCGTTGAGCAAGTGCAGTCGATGCTTGTTACGACTTTTTATTAATTTTGTTGTGCCTTGTGCAGTGTATTAATTGTAATGAAATTTAGTGAACAAAATATTACGGTGGATTGATGGCTGAAGACAAGTAAGTTATTTACGATTTATAATTATAATTTTTTGATATACATTATGTAGTTTACAGCACGGACCAATAAGATACAGACCGCCAACTCACTGTATGGTTTCTCTTTTTGCCTACAAGCTAAAAATCAGCTGATATGCCATATATTTTGAGAGTGTGACGCTCTCCCTTGCTTTTAAAACCAATTTAGCAAACACCTAAAAAATAAATGGCAAACGCAGGTATAGTTGCCATTACAAAATGCACAGAGAGAGATGTACACGTATTCACAGAGGAAAAAATATTTCGAGGGTGTTTCAGGCAAGAGGTGTACGAGTTGGCGGTCTGTATATTGGTCCGTGGTTTACAGTTCGATAAAAAAAATATAAATTCGAGGTGAATAGAATTTTGTTTACCAACGGAAAAAAAAAAATAATTGAGTGAGCTTTGTTTTTTTGCTATTATTAAAAAATATATTCTGATTATTAATCCTGTTATTATTTTTTTTGCGCTAAACAAAGTCAAGTGAATATAATTTTTGTGACGACTGGTTTACACTTAAAAAAATTACAGCAATTATTTTTTTTTAGGAGAAAAAACTTCTGAAGAAATACATTGCCTGTTTTTTTTAATCGAACTGTAAACTAGGCTTAAAGAATTTATTTGCACTAAAAAGTTGAAAAAAAAACATTATTTTTCCCAGTTTAAAAACTGTAGCCATGGCGTACTAAATCTAAGTGATTAAATTAAAGTACACTTGCGAGCAAAAAACTTGTTATTACGTCTTTGGTTTTGTTTATCCGAAGGAAATCGAAGGGACGTTAGAAGCAATCCAAATGTGAGTATTCAAAAATTTTATACATTAAAAGTACTAAAATAAAACTGACACATTTGATTTTCCCCAGAAACTATTACATTAAATCATGAAGTACTTACATTATGTATTCTTCGAATTTATTTTGAAAATAAAGTTTTTCAACTTTTTTTGTTCTCTGAAAGGAATAAAACGCGGTGGTAAGAAGAAAGCCACAAACATCCATCCCAAAGTTACAAAAATGATGAAAGAACTCAAGAATTTTATGGAAGAATTATGATGGGTTTTAATTTTTAATTTTAATTTTTAAATTTTTTAATTTAATATTTATGAAAAAAAAAAATGTTTAACACTTCATGAGAAGTGTGAATTTTATATATTGTTAAACCTTTTTCTTAATAAAGTTAAATTAATATTGCAACGAATGGTTTGTATTATTTTCAAACTGGTATTAGTTGGGTTGTAAAATTCAAATACGTTGTTGTACAATTACTAAATTTATTTAATATGATTTGTTTGGTAAAATTACAATTATTGTGTGGCAATATTATTAAACAATTTTTTACTAAATAATAGTAATATTGCAACAGAAAATTTTTATTTTTCAAACTAAATTGGTATAAGTTTATCTAGCATAATTACAATGAATTTTTGTAAAATTACTAGATTTATTTGAAACATTTGGCTTAGTAAAATTACGATAATGTATAGTAATATTACTGAACTTAGTTCTAGTTAATGATTAGTAATTTTGCGACTGATGATTTGTAATAATTTAAAACTGAGTTGTGATAAGTTGTGTAGTAAAATTACAAGACTGAGTTCCACAATTTCAAAAATGCACCACATTTAAAGAAGTTAAAACTTCCCACACAAATTTAGTAAAATTACTATGGAAATGTTTAACAGTGTAGCATTTGATTGTTACATATAAAACTAATCGATACATTACATTACAGTATTTGTTTAAACAAAAAGTTTAAATATCATTATCTACGGCTAGAATTACTCTTGCTTAAGTTATTCCATATAACGCATACTAGCAGTGTCAGCAGATGCTAATCTGCCCTTTTCTTTACTGTAAGGATGCGCCAAAATTTGGCTTTAAATATGCTGTATCAATTAAAACGAAATCCAATTTGTATTGATTTGTAAAAGAAATTACACGAACTTCAAACAAACAAAAAAATTAAAATTAGCTGTCACGGGACGCCCGGATGTGAAAGATGTGAAACATTCAAGTTTACATTAAAATTCATAATTTTTAAAAACCATCTAAGATAATATGGAGTGAAATAATTTTTAATAATTTAGTGTTTCGTCAATAAAATCAAAATATTTGTCTAATTATTTTATTATAATAACAATCATCAAATCAAATCCCCCCACCACCGCCATAGACGCAGCCCACCTACAACTACCAACCAACCATCCGCCATGTTTGACCTCCATTCACTCCACACCAAATCCCCACCACCAGCAACCACCCAATCCACCAGCAACCACCAACCAACCACCTTCCATTTTTGTCATGCCCCCCCCCCCCCCCCCCCAACCAAGTCCCCCCTACCGCCATACCTACACCAACCCATCTACAACAACCAACCAAACATCCATCATTTTTGATAATTTGCTATGTACCCCTTTACTCGAAAATATTAATTTTCGCTGACGATTTTAAGCTTTTTTATGCTTTTACAAATCCAGGTGGGTACCTGTTTCTTCAACATGATATTGACACAGTATCTGAATGGTGTATTTCCAATGGTATGGAACTCAACAAAAACAAATGCAAAGTTATGTCGTACACAAGAAGAAGAGAACCTTTACTATCTTCATATTTTATCGATGAAAGTATTGTCAACAGAATCAGCACATTTAATGACTTGGGAGTTGTATTTGATGTTAAACTTTCATTTAACTCTCATATTGACGTCATAACAAGTAAGGCAAGAAGTCGCCTTGGATTAATCAAGAGGTTCGCAAAAGAATTCAATGACCCGCATATATCAAAAATTCTCTATTGTTCGCTTGTTCGTCCCATCTTGGAATATTGTAGCTGTGTATGGTGTCCTTCCTATGATGTTTCTATTAATAAAATTGAGAGCGTACAAAAACAGTTTTTGTTATTCGTCCTCCGTTATCTACCATGGGATCCAAATCTACGTCTTCCACATTATGAAGATCGTTTGAAGCTGCTTAGCTTATCAACGCTGAAGAAAAGGAGGGAAGTGAATAATGTCATTTTCCTTTTTCAACTTTTATCTGGAAAAATTTGTTCTGCACACATCCTGAGCTTGCTGAATATAAACTCTCGTCCCAGATCAACCCGAAATCCAGCTTTTTTTTTATTTAACAATTGCCAGAGTGAATTATGCCTTAATGGAACCAGTAACTGTAATGTGCAAAGACTTTAATGATTTGTATCATCTTATTGATTTCAATATGTCTAAAAACAGTCTTAAAAAGAAATTATTATCTTGTTAAAAGCGTTTATTTTTTACTTCCGTTTATATCTTGTCCTCTGTAAAATTTATTTGTTATCTGGCATTTTTACATATTCATTTATTATTAATAATACAAATTGTAAAATTTTAAACAACTTAGACATCAGTCTGTAGTTGAAATAAATAAATAAATATTCAACCCCCCTCCCCTCACACCAAATAACACCAAGCAGCAACCACCCACCCCACCAACAACCAACCATACACCATATTTTTCAATATTTCCATTCACCCGTACCAACCCTCAATCACAAACGCCAACTACCAAACAACTACCCACCATGTTTGTAAATTTTGTCTCACCCAACACACTTCTCAAAAACCACCTCTACCAATACCACCTTCAACCACCAACCAACTACCTGCCATTTTTTATAATTTTTGCCTCAACACCCCCCAGCCCCAGCCCAAACCAAATCCCCTCACCAGTAGCCACCTACCCCACCTACAACCAACCACCCACTATTTTCGTAATTTTTTCCTCACCAACTTCCCAACACACCCCGATCACCCCACCTAAAACCAACCACTCACCATTGTAGACAATTCCGACCCCTCCCCCAGCCAACCATCCAGCCCACCTACAACCACCAACAAACCATCCAACATTTTTGACAATCCCCCCCCCCCTTCCATACCCTCCCATACCCCTCCTCCACTACCACCCCAACCAACGACCACCCAACCTATAACCACAAATCACCCAACACGCTCCAGTCACACTTTGGAAAATTGTATCGAGTGTCATGCCATTTTTCGTGACGATTACGATCGATTTTACTGCCTAGGTGCGCCAATAGATGCTTACATCAAAATTCTTTTTATTTTGAAAGCTTATAGTTTGCTGGTGGCTTGAAGGCTAAATATTTCTTGCGAAAATGTGATATCCGATTTTAAAAAATTATTGCTGTGTTTAATGTTACATTTACTTAAAGACCTGAAAGTTTTGTAACACGCTGCTTATAGGGTGAAATAGGGTAAGAAATACAGTAGGTATCCTTTTTTTAATTTTCCATAGAAAAAGCTAGACCTCATTGCTGTTTAACATAAGTTTCGCTTTTGACTGGTTCATTTTTAAGCCGACTCTTTAATGCATTTTTCAAGAAGTGTTTTCACTAATTCTTCCATAACAGCAGAGGTTTCTTAAAAGGAGGTATATCATCTTGGAGTCTAGGGCTTGGAATTTGTCCCCATCATTATTGATCTTCAACATCAATATTCCTAATAATTTATTCAAGAAGGGAACATGAACAGTGCTAGTGCAAGAGGTACTCCTGTTCCTACAAAAGCTATTTAAAGGTTTTTGCTGTAGCCTTTCGATTGTTCTGCAAGTTGGTGTTGGTACATAATTGTAGGTTGTATGCTATGGTATGGGTATGAGTACCCTGTTCGAAAAACCTGCTTGTTCTTTTAATTGCCTTCTATCGGATGTATCCTTGCATATTGGTAATGCTATCATGCAGTTTTTAATATGGGAAATATGCTATGCTGCTTTTTCGAAATGCAAAATCTTGAGGTTTGACTAAAAGGCTTCTAACAGATTGTCTTTTAAAAGTACTAAAAATCCTAAATCGTCGTTTAAAATTAACGAAATAAAAATAAACAATCCCATTACCGCAACGAACTTTTATCGCGTTAATGTAGTTCTTATGTGAAAAAATCTCTTGATGCTACATAGATGCATATCCTAAATAGAACTGTTGCTATCAGTTTTTATATTGTTTTTCACAGTATTGAGCTTTTCGTTGTATTTGAGGACTTTATACACTAGATCGACCAACATTCCTTAATATTTTAAATGCATCTTGCTACCAGAATCTCTACAAATTTTTAAAAGAGTCGCTTAAATACCGTAGTTTAATAATAAACGAATTTAGCTAAAACTTTGCCTAGCTTGCTCCAAGACAGTTAATTTTTGAACCCGACAGACAACTTCAAAAAAGTTATTGTCATATTTATAATTTTGAATACCAGCAAAATAATATTTTTGTTAAAATTATTATTGAAAATAAAATTATTTTATCTATCTATCTATCACCAAATTTTTCTTACTTGCGCTTGTCAAGACTAGCTCAGTGGGTGAAAATGAGAGACTTGGTATCCAATAGCACCTATTTCACTTGGCATCGCTGAGGTACCTTAATTCTTTTTTTTTTTTTTTATTTGCCTGACATACAAAATCTATACAAAAAAGTTAAGGATCCAGTTGGTCATTGTTTAGTATTTTATTTGTGTGCAAAGATAAATTTTTATCTCTTTTAAACGTTTTACGTTTTCATTCATTATTTTTCCACAATAAAAACCAATTAAGATTAAACTTAAAATATAATAACACCACGCGAATAAAAAATAATTGTAATCGGGTTCTGATAATCTCAAATGTGAATGTGAATGTGACACCGTCACACTGCTCAGCTCGTGAGTTTAAATGGTAACCGTTGAACGATATTAAGAATATTATCTATGATAAAAAAAACGTATTTTGGTTATATTTCAATCTATTCTGTCGTGTTTTGAGATATCAATATCTATAATTAAGGTCAAAGTTCTCGAACCATCTGAAGTGGAAAAGAGAAATCAAATTATTTTTATTAACTATTTCCTGTTACACACATTTTTTTTTTGAATAGTGCGAAATAGATATTTTACTTTGTTTAAATATTATTAAAAAAAAGTATTCGTTTTTTAATCTTTGACGAGAAACATAATGTCTACCCTCTACTTCGGATTAAGGATGAACATTGAACATTATCTCCTTATCTCTTTGATATAAAAAAAAGAAGTATATTACTCTTCATATTTTTAATTATGAATAGAATCACTGTTAATTTCCTAAGTTTCTACATAACAGCATTATGGTTTTATAAACTTTGATTTCGATGCGGTTGACGCAAAAATAAATGGATAAAAATATGTGCAATTTCCTTGAAAGAAGGAAGGTGGGATTTAACCTTAAACGATCGACGAGTAGCAATCCGACACAGTTATCATAATCACCACTGGACACTATACGGGCCATCTTCCTCCATTCTATATACATATATATAAACTATATAATATTCTTAATAAGCGGAACGTTGGATGCGCCATCTATGGATGAAGTTTACAAACACTTGATTAGAGAGTTAGGAAAGGCATTTGTCTAGATTGCTATGGGAAGCAAAAACAACAATAGAAGACATTTTTTGATGTAAAGTAGATAAGACAACTAGCACCGCCATTGACGAAGTTCGCAAACAGAAAAACATCATCCATGAAAATATATGTATATATGTATAAAAATATTTTCATGTTCAGCACAATGAAAACCAAATGCACAATTGAAAAGCAGGTATATATCCAGGTTCCAATGGAACAATACACTAATATATATATGAATTCCTGTCTGTATTGCATTCCAGCATCCGCATTTACGGTTTCGAAAGGGGCAGTATATTTCAATTTCAGACACAAATTTGAGTTGATTTCAGAACCCTATTTTTAAACTCAATTCAATAGAAAATTTAAAATACATACACACACTTAAATTATAAAAATATGTTAACCCCACTAAAGTATTATGTTTCACAGATCGGTTAAGCTTGAAGTATTGATATAAAACAATTGTGTTGTTTTATGAAACCACGATGCAAGTGAAACTTTTTCGTTCTAATATAATCACTATACAAATCAAATAAGCAAACACGAAATCATTTGGCTTGCTCTTATACGGCCTAAAATTAATCCATCGTCGTATCATCATCATCATCGTATTCTTGATTTTTTACTTGTTGGCCGGTTTTACATCCTAACACTGAGAAAACACAAATGCCGTGGAGCACGTGCATGAATGAGTGTGAGAATAGAAATGCTACACGGTCAGCTGATGGGAGCCATTAGCGTAGCCATATTGCGACATGCGACAGGTGAACCAAAAAATTTGAGGCGATGTAAAAAAAAATTCACTTAAAAAACATACGCAATGTTTTTGAATTAAAAAAAAATTCACGAAAGAAAGCCTTTACTTCTTTTAAAATCAAACCAGTTTTTTAAAAACTCCCACAAATTCTTACTTGACTTTCTTATAAGAACAAAATAAAATAAAACCTTTTTGAGTAACTTTATACAACATTGTAATGAGGTATACATTTTTCATCGTCACATCTGGCAAACTCTTTTTCCTGTATAGTAAAGAGCATCAGAGCTTCCGTAATGACTGCACTTTTTAAGTTTGCTTTTTAATCTTCCTTTTTTTAATTTATTCACAAATAAACACCAAATCTGGGGAGCGAAAGATAAACCAGGTCAGGCAAGTGCGTAGAAGAATGGATGCTTACTTAAAGCATTATGTTTGAATAACACAAGGAAATTGTAAAATCCGGAAAAAAAATTACTGCACTGCATTGCACCTGCTGCAGAAGCTGCTGGAGCCAAGTTAAAAGGTTGCATGTGCATTCAAATATGTATAAAAAGGATGATGTGCACCTGCAAGCTCACGAACCAAGTGAATTGAGGTTTGTTGTTTCTTATTTCGGATTCATTCTTAGGAGAGGAAAAAGCTTGGGAACGAATTCAACCATGAATTTAGAACAGGCAGCGATCTTTCTTTAATCGGTGATTGTTAAACAAAGGAAGTGACATTTTTATTTATTTTTTATAGGAGAGACAAAACCCATAAATGTATTTTTCACAGTTGAAATTTTGTACATTCCCAAAATGTTCTTTTCAATGGATATTGAATCATAATACATGAAAAAAACAATTTTTTGCCTTTTCTATGTAAAAAAGCGTAAATAAGTGTAAAAAACGCAAAAATCCCGCAAGAAACGTGTAAAAAGTAATAAAGGTATACAAAAGACGCACATAAAGTAAAGTAAAGAAGATGAAAAAAGTGGGTCTGACAATTCTGTCTGTCCGTATGTCTGTCTGTCTGTATAGTTACCTACAGCCTAAACGGCTGAACCGATTTGCTTAAAACTTGGTACACAGTATTATTATAACGTCCTGCAGAGTAGGGGTTTTAAGAGTTAGCATTCTAGCTCTGAAAATTACGGTACCTACCTGGTATACGATTTTTAATGAAAAATTCACTTTTTTTCAAAAACAGCACCTACGATTTTAATAAAACTTTCTGAATTGTGTTTTTCGTTTAAATTTTATGTTTTGGTTGGAATTGATTTTTCAGGAAAAGTCCTATACCTGAATTTCCTATTACGATCGGTTTTTTTAAATCTGATTTTCCCGTAAGCCACTTGACGGACTTTTTAGTTTAAGAAAAAAATTAATTTTGTATAACAAACAGCTACATGTTGGCATACTTTTTTTTTAAACTAGAGCAAGTTCGTGCGACCCATTGGTGCACTTTATTTAAACTACTCTTATCTTTAGAATTTAGGTAGATCACTTTTCTGCTTTAAACTGTTTCATACCAGTAATCCGAATTATTGGTGTTTAGTCAAACCCATGCAACATAATCTCAAAAAAAAGTCTCCAAATTTCAAATCTATAAGACAAAGTCTCCAGAGAGATAAAAAGATGTGTAAGTAGTGAAACCAACAATAAAATCGTGCAGACGATTTGCCTAATATCGAAAACGGCTCCACCAATTTTGACGTGACTTCAACTGGCAGCTGAGTAAAAGGATATAGTTACTAAGGCCGGGTTTCCATTTGCAAGAAAACTTCTGCAATAAATGTCCGATAGTCTGTCCGACAGTGAATTGCAAGTGGAAACTACCAAGCAAGTTCTATCGCGACAGTACTTTCATAACTTCTTGCGAGTATTTGCAAGTGCAATTAATTGCTAGTTTAACTTTAAACACTTTTGCATCGACTCGCGACAGTTCTTGCAGCTTATCGAAACAGTTTCGTACATCTCGTGCAAGTGGCTGGTTGACGTCTTTGCTTTATACAAAATGAGTAAAATAAAAGGTTTTAAATGCCTCGCAAAGAAGTTATACGTTTAATTGAAGTTTACGAGTGTAATCCATGTTTATGGAATAACCGGGACGAAAATTACAAGGACCGAATTGAAAAAAATTCTGTTCTTAATAAGATCGCGGAAGAGTTTCACACGAATGAGCATGAAGTTTCTCTGAAACGTCACAACTTAAGGAGCCAGTGGCAAAATGATTTTTTAATAATAAAATTATCATCGCAGCTGCTAATCGTTGACGTCTTCTCGCCATGACTTCACAATTTTAAGTAAACAACCAGATTTATTGCGACATTAATTGCTCTCCTGGTGTAAATACATCTGCAATAAATTGCGACAGTATGATGCGCGAGCTTCTTGCAAGACATTTATTGCAGAAGAAATTGCAAGAATTCACATGACAATGTAAACGCGACTGCAAGAAACTTCTGCAAGACTTCCGCGAGTTGACTTGCAAATGGAAACGCGGCCTAAGACTGTGTTAATTTCCCTTAGGTGGTGCTGGGGCTTGACTCAAAATCACTTCTTTTAAAACATACACTTTATCCCGAGGTATAGAAAAACTTGTTTTATTTAGACAACTCGGCTGCCCGTAACAACGCACAGGTACTAGATAGTCGTAAATATTTTCTTTCCACGTAGTCCATGAACACGGACATTTCTTAATTCCAGTGTTTGGATTGTGATCCAATTTCCATTTAAATTAAAACTGCTTCTGCGGAGTGAAATACTTGAAATTTTTAATGTCATCTTTTTGGCCTTTTTTGGAGTTTCTTAAGTAAACTTGGAATTGAAAATCTCGATATTTCAATGAATCTCAGATGGTATCTGATCTTGGGCAGCCGTTTCTCATAGAAATATAAATTATTTGGTCGCTTTCCAATGAAAAATTGGATTCCCACATGCCTTTCTAGTACTTCAATAGAAAAATGAACTTTATTTGGGAACAAAGCTCAATAAGGAAGCTTACTTGTATACCGCCTTTGCTAATTTTCAAAAACTGTTTTTGAATACTTCAAATGTGAATTGTAAAAAAATTTTGGAATACATTTTTCCATCGCCAAATATTACCTAATTTGTCTCAGAAGCCTACACACTAGGCATTACATTTTGCGTTACCAAGAACCATGCACAACTTTGGTATTCCCAAATGACGTTCTCAGATTTATCAATTAAAATTAACTGACCAATGACCGAGATTAATTTTTTTTAATTGATGGCTTCTGAAAATTGGAACAGAACTTAATTCCAGAAATTCAAGCACACAATTAATAATGACTGTATTTTTTCCGGAACACTCAATGTTAATTTTATCGAAACAATATGCGGAGAGGAGAGTTAAAAAAAAAAAAAAAAACAGCTGAAAACAAAGAAATACTCGGATAACAGTATTTTTAATGGGGAATATTTTCAAAGATTCTGAGAATTGATAGCTATCGCATTTTGACGTGAAAGCCAATCACATTTCGGTCCGGTTATTATAAACAAAATCAGAAATATCATGGGTCAGTATCAGTATATTATATTTTCATATTAAAGCGCCATAAATGTAAAATATTTCTGTACAAAATAATTAATAATATTGATTAAAAACATTCGATGGGGATTCACACACTCGAGTGTCTGATGCATCAGTGAAAATGGTTTTTTTTTATGACAACTCAAAAATGTATTTGTTTTTAATTATTTAATGGCTCTTTCTTTATCAAATACCAAGGTTAATTTTGTGTCCATAATTTGAAAATGTGAGTAAGGTAGCTCATACTTCTTAAGTATTTCACAATATCCGTAACATAGGGAGTATAGCTAGTCATACTTCCTATATCATAATACGTCAGTTCAACTGCATTTCTTTAATCTTAGAGTTATAGAGTCAAAAGTATTTTCACAGGACGTTATGTGATTTGGGTAAAGTTTTTGAAATAAAACAAAATGAGTTTTAATCCATTCCCCAATTCGAAAACGCTTGTGGGAGTGTCGTTGTAGATGCACAGTGGATACTGAGAATTTTGAAAGAACACTTCTGAAGACTGTTAAACGCGCGAAGACGACTGTCAGGCAGAATGATCTTTTCGATTTGGACGATGATGATCAAAACCTCCTTCCAACCGAACAAGAAAAAGTTCGGGTAGCAATATCTTAACTAAAGTCCAACAAGGCTGCTGGAGCGGATGGTCTTATGGCTGAACTCTACAAAGCAGAGGGAGATGCGACTAGGTGAAGAGCATACACTAACTCATCTGCACAATCTGGTCGGATCTGACGAAATGAACCTTTGCATCGTGTGCCCTATCCACAAGAAAGGAGATATACTCTGAACTGCAACAACTACAGAAGTATAATTCTCCAAAATGTCGCCTAGAAAATCTTGTCAGCCATTCTGTGTGAACGTCTTTCGCAGGTGAACTGATTGGCCCCTATCAGTGTGGTTTCAGGTCCGGTAAGTCAGTTGGCCGTCCACCAAATTTTCACACTTCGACAGATTTTAGAGAAGACTCAGGAATTCCAGAGCGATACTTGCAATATCTTTATACATAGCCATGTCACTTCTTGGCATCCCTACTGAACTCCTTCGATTATTCAGGATGACTATGGAGATCTCGCTCTGCTCCGTCAAGGTTGGTAAGAACAACACCGACTCATTTAATGTCGGAAAAGCTTATGACAAAGTGACGCGCTGTCATGTAGTACGCAACTGTCATGTCAACACCCGCGATTCGATTTTTTATAAATATGTTCAATTACTTGGCTATGCTGATGATATTGCCATCATTGGAAGAACGATCCGCGCTGTCATTGGAGCATTCGCAAGTTTTGAAGTGGAGGCGGCGAAAATTGTTCTGTCTGTAAATGATGATAAAAAAGTATATGCTGTCCTCGGGTGCAGAACATCATCACCGTAGTCCCAGAAAAAACGTCACAATGGAAAGATATAACTTTGAGGTTGTCAAGGACTTTGTCTATTTGGGTTCCACTATAACCTCTCAGAACAATATCAGTGAATAGATCAGTCGAAGAACCACTCTTGCCAATCGCTGTTCCTTCGTGCTTAGAAGGCATTTTAGTAGCAAAGCTCTCTCTCAAAGGACCAAGGAGACACTATACAAGACCCTTATCTTCCAAGTCCTGCTGTATGGGGTAGAAGCGTGGACACTGACACAATCGCGGATGAATACAGGCTGGGGTGCTTTGAGAGTAAGATTCTTCGAATGATATTTTTGGTACTGTATACGTATCAATGCAGTATGGAGGAGAATATTCAATGACAAACTGTAGGGCTATATAGCGAAATTTACCTGATCAAAAAGCTGAAAAAACAGTCGCCAAATCTTGAATTCCAAGCCGAAGCGGAGGGCCGACGCAGTTCTGGAAGACCCCATCAAAGGTTGCGAGCGACCTCAACCAACTTGGTGGAAACTGGCTAATGAACGGCCTATGGACTGTTTGTGCCAACTTTAGTAAATAAGTTAGTAAGTTTTTCTGAGAATATACATTTTGTTCATCTGACGGTCCTTAAATCCCCAAACAAGAGTTAGGAATGGTTTTATTTAACCTTTGTTTAACCTGACGCCTGACCTCATATACCATCTGCAGTATGTTCCCAATCTGTGAAAAATTCCAGGAAAACATCTTACATTATTTTTATCGAATAAAAATAGGTATCGCTGGGATATTGTATAATATTTGCACATAGGGAACCACTTTTAATTTTTAGATAGCGTAGGTAGTGTGTTTTGATAAGGCGTGTGGTTCACGCTTTTCAAAAGAAAATAATGCGATATGAGATCCATTGGATATGTGGGTCAGTGTATTAATTTTAATCATTCTATGCCATTACTGGCAAAGATAAAAATATATATTTTGTTTTGTTTTTGGCTTCAGCGATTGAATTTTTAAGTACTGAAGCAAATTTTAATCTATATAGTTGAGTGATTTACACAGCAGGGATTTTTACTTGGGTGTATAATTAATAAAGAAGGTACATATAAGAAGGTGTTCTGATATTATTTTTGAACATTCACTAAGAGTTGTGGTATGACTCATGCATTGAAAGTGTCTCTTTATTAGTATCTGGAAGTAAAAAAGGCGAAGAAGTAATTCTGACCGTTATTTCAGCATACAAAGACCTCTAATGGAATTAAGTTGCTTGTATAACAGATGCCTGTTACTTTTGTTTTTAACCAAAAACGAAGAACGCAGTTATCTTTGAAATATTCCAACCATAAAGTTAATCAAAATTGTTAAAGAAATTTTTGAGAAATTAGGTAAAAACTAAAAAATGTTGAGAGCTGCCGTTAATAAATCTTCAATCTTTAAAATGAAGCTGTCATCTTGTATGTGCTAGATGTATTGTATACCTTAAGAACACTAAAAAATTTCGTTAATGTCGTTGTCCAATAATAAGCAGTTTGATAAAACCGTTAAACTCGATTTCTGTTTGTAGCCAACAATTAAAAACGCAGTTTTCTTTGAAGCCTTACTATGTATATTAGGGGAAGCGGGGCAAAACTACATATTTAGTGTATGCCCGCTTTAAAACTATTAAAATAATTTTTTTAAGGAAAATAAAGTCTTTCTTTTGGAAACCTGATTATCTGGGTAATCACTGAGCAAAAATAAAAATAAATAAATTAGTGGAAAAAGTTTGATAATTAAAAAAAAAGAAGTCACAAACATAAACCCATTCAGAGCATTTAGAGCACTTTATTCATTCATCTGTTGTTTTGGATTAAGAAGATGCACAATCGTCGTCAGCGTTGGTTTCATACTAACTTTCGGTTTCAGTTCCTCTATAGGTGGTCGCTTTTTTGGACACTTTTACGGTCTCCTGTTTGGTAGCGTTGAAGTTTTTGGAGTTGGTTAGGCTTCCAGATGTGATTTGTGCGGTGAACTTGTGCGTGGTTTTGCCCCATACGAATCTTACCTGAATTATAGAAGTTTTTGAATTAAATTACAACACAGTGCCTGTACTGACCTGACACCCTTAAGAATAGAGTACCTATAGATGATTGAGTGCAGTATATTTGAGAAAAAGAAGCAGTATATTGCAAAATGCAAATTGCAATACACCGGAGTAGACCTTACGAACTTGCTCTTATATGTGATAGTGGACTTGGAGATTTTGAAACAAATAAGAAGGAAAAAATGATTGTATTGAATTTTTAGAACGTTTTTTTTTTTTAACTTGTTCTACCAGTTTTTTTTTAATAAAGGGTTTTTTTTTAAACTTTTCGAAAACAAACCTATTCCATTTTTTTTTTTAATCCGAATCTCGAAAACTTTTAGTTTTTATCAGGAAAATAAAAAATAAAAAAAAACACCAATTTTTTAAACTCAAAAAATATATTTTTTTGACATTTTTAAAGAAACAACATTATTTTGTTTAAAAAATAAATAAATAAAAATTACATCAAAATCTGTGAAGTGGTTTTCGAGCATATCTGATTTGAAAAAATAAAAAAACCGATCCTATGGGAGTGGGAGGTACCTTTATAAGACTTTTCCTGAAAAATCTATTCCAACCAAAACATATAAAATCAACCAAAACATTTCAGAAATCTTTGATAGGATCCTTATATTTTTTTTTTTTTTTTATAATGCGCTCGCACTCAAAGGGTTATTAATACCTTTATAATGAATTAACATGTGCGAGCGAGGAAAGAGAAGGAATAGAAAGATAGGAAAGAAAGGTGGTACAGTGGTTTGAGATTTTAGGTGATAATTATCTCATGGAAATTCCACGGGTGGCATCCAGTTGAAACTTGGGAAATAAATAAAAATTGCTGCCCAGGCTGGGTTTGAACTCCAAGCTCTCGGGTTGAGCAACCAAGCACTACATCCACTGTACCATTGCCACCCACTAATCGCTAAAGCTTCTGTCAGAAAATGTGATTTGTAGTAAAAATCATGTGGCAGGAACCCTTAGTTTTACAGTTAGAATGCTGAGGAGTAGATTATAAAAAACTTTATGGACGACTAAATTGGTTTTAGCTTTTATGAAAAGTTTTAAATATGTGGCTTCATTTTTGCTTCACTTGCTAGAAAGTAGTAGGAACAACAGTTTACATAATTTAGAAGAGAAATTTTACCAAGTTTATTGTCATACGTATGTATGTGTTGTGTAGGTATAACTGGTTGGAAACGTACACAAATTTTGTTTATATTTTTTTTACACACACTCAAAGTGTGAAGAAATTAGTAGGGGCGGCAAAAATTAGGTCTCCTTTAGGCGGCCCTAACCCACGCTACGCCACTGCCTTGCCTTAATAAAAAAGAAAAACATTTTTAAAACACAATTTACTTTTTACACAAGCGATAAAGTTTTCACCAAAAAAGCACAAAAATAACTCTAATTTTTTTACGTCTTCAATAAAACAGCTTGTTCCATTTGTATTCTTTTCAGGCTGAAAACATTATGGAACTTCAAAAACTAAAAACCTTCTTTAACCAAAATTCAACAATATAACTGTAAGTTCCTTTAAGAAATAAACCAATCATATCTCCAAGTTCCTAAAAGCCAGTTAAATGAATAAAAAATCGCTATCCAGAACATAATCCCGAGGAATTAAGGACTTGAAAACGGATTCAAAAAGAATTGATTTTAAGCTCGCAGATTTTGTATATCCAACTCCCTTGGCTTCCACTTTTAAAATCTTCTCACAATATTATACTCCACCAAAAAATATGATTAAGTGTCAATTGCGAAAAGCACAATTGCAACCGAACAGCAAAAAATAAATAAATCTGAAGCACGTTCCTCCTTCAACGAGGAGCAAATGGTCTTGTCTCTGGAGTTGTGAAAGTCCATTACGGAAATACAAACAGGACACTCACAAGAAGGCACTGCAACTCATGTATAGGTATACATTAAATGCAAATAAAAAAAAACACAAACAATAAAAAAGAAAAAAGGACGAACAAGGATAATACCTATACTATAAAGACGACGATCTCCAATAGCAAAGTCATTTTCGCTCATTTTTATGCATGAAACAGAAACAAAATTCTAATTTTCTACTGCAGTGATTTCGAATGAAGTCGAGGAACAACACAACAGCTCTTCCATTTTTTTTTTGTGGAACTTATGCTGTAGTATAGTTAGTTCATTTTGTATATTATGAAGAAGGAGCCAAAGACCGCGGCATAAAGGTGGTAGCCTGGTAGCGCTATAGAGCTTGTGGGATCAGTATACTCCGGTCTCCGGTGTGTTATAAGGAAACATTATTTCTTTGCCGTTTGCAGATGCAAACACGACCGAAGCCCGTCATAAACTCGACCTACTTCACCCTTCCTTTAAACACAAGAAAGTAAGTAGGTAGGTATACCGTTGCTACATATAACTGTATCTGAATGTTGCTTGTTTTTTTTTTTATTTAATTTTTTTTTTTAGTTCAATGTTATTTTTTATTTGATTGCTTTTCGCCTTTGGTTTGTTTTCGATTTCTTCCTTATTCGCGTTCACAGGAATGGGAATATATCTGAAAAAAAAAATAAATAGTAGGTACACGGGATGGCAGAAATCTTTTGAACGTGAAACGTGGTCATGCTTATCGACTGGGAAAGAGATTGGTTTCTCGTTCGTAATCTGCTGGCAGGTTCTTCAATCGGAAGTTTGGGTTTAGCGAGGGTATAGAGGTACCAACCTATGAAGCGAATTCTATCTAATCCTTCGACAAAAAGATGGGGGAGTGGGGAGGAAACAACACAAAGTCGTGGTCCTTTTCGATTTATTTTATGCAGTTAAAAGTATTTTTGGTGAGCTCAGCGATTGTGTGTATATAGCATTATGTCCTAAATTTATGATCTAAATAACCGCAAAAAGGAATTGAACCAGTTCGGTGATTTCATGAGCTCAAAGTCATGGTTATATGATTTTGGCAGATGTTCCTTTCTTGTCTGTTCCTGTTTTTTTTTTCTTCCTCCTTCATCATTTGTAATGTGTAATGGGAGTGTTATTTAAAACCAATGGAGTTTATCGGCTTATTTATTCCCGTGAAGATTAAAACGCAGAAACATTTTATAGATAACGAAATGCTATAAGATACATAAATATACAGGAATTAAGCTCCCGCTTATACATACAAAGCCAACATGCACCTGTATCCTCAATTTTATGTAACTCAGGTACTTAGTGATTTGATGGGAATCCCAAGATCTTTTTTTGATATTAGAAATCAAATTCTGTGTTGTTACTGTTAACGAAAATGGCTGCAACATCAACAAGATATAATTTTTACGTGCTCTATATGGCAAGTATTGGTTTCGTGCAGAACAAAAATAAAGGTTTTAATCAAGCACTATAAAACGATGAAAGGGACGCCCAAAACAGTGGATTCCGCCATATCGTCCGTCCGTCGGTCTGTCTGTGCGGATGTGCGTCTGTCTGCTTTTTCACTTGAAGCTACAGCGGATTTTATTCAATTTTATTCAAATTTAGCAGTTAAAAAAAAAAAAAATGGTTATCGATTTTTTACTTGCGATTATAGGTAGGTACTATAAGGCAAGTTATGCATTCGTAAAAAAAATTAACAATCACACATGACATTACGATGATAGAGAAGTCGAAAAAAGTGAGTCCGACAATTCTGTCTGTCTGTCTGTCTGTCTGTCCGTGTGTCTGTCTGACTGTATAGTTACATACTTCAAACTAACTTGGAAGATAGTATTACTATGACGTCCTACAGAAGGGTTAGAATTAGCATTCTAGCATTCTAAAGGTACCTGCCATACGATTTTTAGTGAAAAATTAATTTTTCTCAAAAATGGCCAATACGATTTTTATAAAACCTTCTGAATAGTATTTTCTGTGTTTTCTGTGCAAACTTTATGTTTTGGTTGGAATAGATTTTTCAGGAAAAGTCTTATAACGGTTTTTTTAAATCAGATTTTCTCGTAAGCCACTTGACGGATTTCGATGAGATTTTTAATGTAAAAGCCCTTTTATAAAAGAAATAATATAAATTCTTTAATTTTACAAAAAAAAGTTTTTTTGAGTTTTTTAAAAAAGTTTCAAAATTTTTTTTTTAATTTTTGTTTTTTCCAAAAATTGTTTAATCTATATTTTTTTAGTTTTATTTTTCTGATAAAAACTACAAAGGACTAGAAGTTGGCATACTCAAAAAAAATTTGGAATATATTTTTATACTGTTTTTTGAAAAAAACGTAGATTCTTACGAAATTTTTTTTCAAAATTGTTCGACCAATTTTGAAAAAACAATTTCGTAAAAATTCTAAAACGTAGAAGAAACCTGATGGCTTACTTGATTTTCTCCAAAAAAACGTTTTAGGTATTGATTTTTTAAGTGATTTATAAAATTTCATATGATTTTTTCAACGCTTTTTTCCCAAAATATTATATTATATTTTTCGAAAAGTTTTTGAAAAAAAAAACTGGTCGAACGATTTTCAATATTTTTCTCCTACACAGCTATCCGGCAATGAAATTTTACATAAATTGTATACCTAGTTTTTGCAAGGAAACTCTTAAACTTCATAAAAAAATTTAAATTAAAAAAAGGTTTTCCAAAATACAATATCAAGTGACGTTAGGTCTTATCGCCCAAGGTCGTAATGCCCAAATTTAAAAAATGTCATATCACCCAAAAACAGATTTTATTAAAAATTTAACGGAAGAAAGCGACATAAAGCCCAAAGAAATGACACAACGCCCAAATCATTTTCGAAGTGTCATAAAGCCCAAATAACGAAATGTCATATTGCCCAAAAGAATTTTAATTTTTGGATTTGGGCATTCTGACATAAAGTTTGGGCGATATGGCATATTTTTCAAATTAAGTGACTTTTTAGCTTTAATAATTATCGTTTTTGTTCATAACTCCAATAAAAAATGTCTAAAATCCGCCCACAAACATTCGTGATTGTATCACGAAACTCAATAGTATTACCTCTGGCACAAGCATTTTGAAAAAATTTTCGAATTCCACTTGACGAATTGGTGTCACTCAACAAATTTATGAAAATGTCATAACGCCCTTAAATATTTCACTTAAAACGTCATAACGCCCAAAATGTACGTCATAGTGTCCAAATTAAAACACAACAATATTTTTGGGTGTTATGACAATGCAAGATTTGGGCGTTCTCGGATTTAAAATAGCTTTGGGCGAAATGACAATCAATTTGGGTCTTTCGACGACTTTTCTCAAAAGATTTTGGGTCTTGAGTCAGTTTTTGGGCTACATGACATTTTGTGATTTGAAATTTTTTTTTTTTTGGGCCATAAGACCAACGCCGTTTAACACGATAGAAAAATGTCAAATTGCCAAATACCTATGTCAATTCGCCCGAATTTCGGTAAATTTTACAACAACAAAACCCTTACACAACAATTTGGGGCTTGTGGTTTTGGGCGATAAGATCTTACGCGTAGGTATAAAACAAAGTTCGTGCGACAAAGCCGTGCATTTTATTTCTAAGTGTCAAACTAGTTTGTGCAGCTCGATCCATGGGTTAAATGAATAAAATAATAAACTGGTGGTCCAAAAAAGCCGTTGTTATTGAACAACCTCTATTTAGCAATAATAAATTTATGTTTTTTGTGCACTTTAGATCAAATGACAATGCTTATTAAATTTTGTACATATAGCATATTGGTTAATTAAATGCAGATATTTGTATTGGGGCGGGGCTGACGCCCGGTTCTTATACAATTTTATAAATAATACTTGAATTTTGTGGCCAATAAACATTTTGTGTACGAAAGACAAGTTTTTGAATTTCGGGCGTAGCTTTTGCTTCTACCTTTCCTAAAAGAACAGAAATACCTAGTTTTAAAAATTTAAGGTACATGCTACTATTTTTTAGTTTGTTTCTATTGAAGTGGAGCGGACTGTATAAACAATACATTTTTCTTAAAAAAAAGTTTGTGTGTAAAATTTTCCATACACCTACTTTTAGGCGTGTCTTTTTTTATAAAATGCCTTTGTTCAGTTAAAAATGTTCAAAACAAATGATTCGGTTCAGCTGTAATTTCCTTGGTTACGAAGCAGATTCTGGTTGAAGAATTAGTAAGATTCAACGTCAGTGTCACCATTTTCATTCAATATTCAATTTTCCAAAATCCATATTATGTGTTGATTAGTTGAAAGAATCGAGATGCAAATTTAAAATGTCCACCCCACCCACTTAGGGCGTGAATTTGTGCAAGGAAAAATTTGTTACAATAAGCATGTCAAAAACGGACTCATGTTGGAACAGGGTATATAACAGTTGAACAGTTCGTGTTTTTTTTTTTTTTCCAAAATTGAATCTTCCCCCAGACTTAACTAATTGCTTTCTCCTCTGCATTAAGAAATGTCGTCAATTTTTTTGCCATTTTCATAGCACCTTAAAAACAATATTTCAGAAAACAAGTACCACGTCGATTATCAATTTTATTATCACTTTTCGCACTTCACTCTTGTACAACCCAAAGTGCAAATAATAAGCAGTTATAAAATTGACATTTACTAAACCAACCACATTACTTGATGGTTATAAAAAAGTATCAGCTCTGAAACTATAAAAAAGTATTATTTGATGTGGGGAAAAATTAGAAATGGGAACTCCGATTCTGTGTGAGAACTTTTTATAAACGAAAAGAACAGGGGCTTCAGATAGATTTATCACTTTGCCTTCGGCTGTCAGACAAATAGCTCATGGAAGTTTTGGAAAAAGCTCTTCCCTTAGGCCAGTACTGACAATAATTGTTGGACTGAATATAATCTAATTTTAGTAGTTGAAAATTTCAGAAAAGAAATATATTAATTTATGATACCAATGAGACTAGATAAAAGAATTTCAAAGCTTTAAAAAAAATGATGGTCAAATCTATCTTGTTTACTTTCGCCAGCTCCAAGGTTTTTGTTTCTTAATATTTTGATAGGAACTTATAATAAAGTTAAAATATTTCAAAAGGTTTATCAGCAAACAACTTCCTAAGATATAAAAGTAATGAAGATACCACACTTAATGGCATAATGAACTTGAATATACTTCCATGATGATGATAACGACTCGTAATTACAAAAGATTGTTTCAACAAATTGCTGCATCATTGCTCTCCTCAGAATACTGATATTTTTGTATATTATATATACTCTTCCATAAGAACATCATCAAACTAGCGAAGCGACCATTACGGAAGACCGTACTTATTTTATATATTTTTGTGTTAAAGAAGCTATACGATAACGATACTGATGAGTTTTCATTTGTCGTTCCATGGAACAAGGTAACGATATAGACAGAGATTGGATTAGAACCAAAATGATGATATTGCTTTAGATCTACTCTGAACGACATTAAAAAAAAAAAAAAAAAAAAAAAAAAAGAACACAAAGCCTCATCTGTTTATATCAGGCAATGATGATGATGCAAATTTGACGCTGCGTGAATCCACGTGAACCTGAATCCTTCCTTCGCTTCGCCTTAGTCGAGAATATTCTGTTTATCCCTTTATTGCTTTATTATGTGGAAATAAGATCAAAAATGCCAAATCCAGTCATCTCGCATCGGTTTGTTGTCCTTGTATATAGGTACCTACTGTTAAGGTTGTATGAGAACATATAAATGAGTAATGAGCCATGCTTCGACTGATTCCGAGTTCACAGACAGAAAAATCATCATTTAAAAATAACTTCAAATGGACTGATTTGGTATTTTACCGCTCCGTAATTTAGCCCTATACGAACTGTTTCAAATAACTGCAAGCTCAAAAAAAAGCTTTGTAACTCCTATACCGATACCGACGCCGAAGCGACGCGTCCTTCGGCTACGTTTACAGTTGTGAATTGTGATAGAGCATAATTTCCTTGGTTCTTGGTTATATGTATCCAATTCAGAGAGTTTGGGCTCGGTTTTCGGGACTATATACTATATATCCAATTTATTTTCACGGTAATGTCATGCGTGTAATTCGACAAAAGCCGTTGATTTGTTGGAGGCTTAATGTTGCGTAATAAGAGAGATCTCTATCTACCTACAATACATTTAATGTGACCTTGGGATGAAGAATTGAAGACAAATAAATAATGAGCTTTAAGAGGTCATGACTTATCGGTAAGTGTACTTATGTTTTAACACATTTGGATACAAAATGACTTGGACTTTGCTCAAAACAATGAGATTAGGATCAGATGAAATGGTTTAATAATAACTTAATATATGTATGTAGTTGCAGGGATATATGTATTTTGCATTTGCATATGAAGTAACAGTAAGATACTAAGCTTTAAGACAAATGTATAAAATACAATTTCATTCAATGAATATTATAAACACTTAACCTAACACAACACTTACATTTTGCACACCAAATCTATAGGTAAATCTTCTCTCAATTAAATACAAATATTTCAATTTGGGCATGGCTGACGGACGCCTATTCGAGCGAAAAACCTTAAATGTTGAGGGCATTTGTTGTACGTAAATATCTTGTGCAAGGAAGGAACCAAATTGATTTTGGGTGTGGCTAACGCCTTTCATTAGAAATAATACAAACTTATTTTTGCAAATAAAGTCATAATAAAGCCACAATCTCAAATTTGAGCGTCTTATAGTTTTCGTTTGTTATACAAATAAAATGCATCGCACGAACTTCCTCTAATGTGTGACAGTGGTCTAGGCTTGAGATTTTGTTAAAATTCTTAAATAAATACTTAAATTTATTTGAGCTGAACAAAAGTACGCCATTTTATTTCTTGGGTAAATTTGAATTTATGAGAATAAATTTATTAAAATCTGTGGAGCGGTTTTTGAGAAAAATAAGCTTTAAAAATAAGTTATAAGAAATTTCATTTTATTAATAACTTAAAAATTAATAGTTAAAATGTTTCTTGGAGAAAATGAAGTAAACCATCTGATTTCTTTTACTTTTTTGAATTTTAAGGAATTTTTTTTTTCAAAATCCTTGGACCAGTTTTTTCAAAAAACGGTTTTTTTCCTATAAAACTTTTCGAAAACATAAATTCGAAATTTATTTTGAGAATGTCAACATCTAGCGGTTTTAAATTCTTATCAGAAAGCAAAAATTTTAAAAAATTTAAACATACCGTTTTTGAAAAAAACCAATAGTTAAACAAAAAAATTAACTTTTTTTTAAAAAAAATCAAAAAAATTTTTTTGAAAATTTGAAGAATGTGTAATATTTTGTTTATAAAAAAATTCTTATATTACAACTTTCATCGAAATCCATGACGTGGCTTACGAGAATATTTGATTTCAATAAACCGGTCCTATGGGAATTTACTCAAAAAACATCATTCAGAAAGTTTTATCAAAATCGTAGTAGCCGTTTTTAAGATAAATGAGTTTATGATACAAATTCGTATGGCAGGTATCGTTAGTTTTGGAACTAGAATGCTAATTCCAAAAACCCCTCTGTAAGACATCATAATAATTCTATATACCAAGTTTGAAGCGAAGGTCCAGTCATTTAGGGTGTAGGTGCCGATACAGACAGACGGACGGACAGACAGACAGACAGCCAGAATTGTCGGACCCACTTTTTTAGGCTTCTCTATCATGGTAATGTTATGTTTGATTGTCAAAAAAAAAAATTGTTTACGAATGCATAACTTGCCTTATAGTACCTATAGGTAATAGGGTATCGGTACCCAACATGTGCATTGCAAACGTATTGTAGCTTTCGCTTATGTTTTCTATTAATTATCTTATTTGCATGCTTCTGGATCTGGATTGACAGAATTTATAAAGATTTTTCCAATAGGAGGGAATTGAAATAAATAAAATTGTAAATTAATAATAGATATAACAAAATCTTCAAAATTGGCGAAAAATAATCATTTAGGTAGGAAACTTTACTTTATTTATCTTTGGAAATCAGATTTTGGCGAATTTGAAAAGAAAATAAGGTAATTTTTCTATATTTATAAATGTTAATTTAAAACCATTCACATTAATTAAAACACACATTCAAGTTATATAAATAAATATGTGTTTAAATTTCGTTATGTTGTTTTTTTTGTACGTACTGAATTATGAACTAAAAAAAACGCCCGACAAAATAAGTTCTTGGAACTTTTGTCCCAAAAATCGTAGGACTTTTCCAACAAATAGAAATATAAAATAAAACCCCAACAATAATTGGAAACTGAATGAAATCGGCAAAAGTACACATACAATTACTATTGCACATGTTTGTATATAAATAAAGTTAAATTGAGTATCAGCAATAAGCAATCAGGAATGTAAAAAATACAGTGCTTTCTTACCGAGATTCAATTTTAAACCGTTTTCTAGATAAATTAAGATGTATCTCCTGCAATTCAATACATCGACCCTAGCAAAGAATTAAAAAAGTCAACATGAACATAAGCACGGGTCAACAGTTTGTTGAATGTATCTGAAGATTTCTTTATTTAGAAAAAATTCAAAAGCCCTTTTTTCCAATCACTCTTTTCAAAAACTTTCCTCAAACTATTGTTCTCCCACGAACACAATACCATCCAGTCCAGGTGAAATGCATTTTGAGTCCAAATTGATAAAACGGAATGTCGTCGTCTGGATTCCATTGCACATCCATATGTGTACTTCTGCATCCTACGATTTCAGAAGTCCTTAATAACATGGTAGGTAGGTATCTACTGACAACTTCAATTAAACGTAAAACTGAAAGAATTGACATCGTTTAGATTCCTCAACTGCAACTTAAATAAAAGGAGACTAGGAGACTAGAATTCTGGGATCTGGTAACTAAAACTCTCCTAATACCTGCTTCTGTTGTTTTCAGTTAACGATGCACATGTTTGTTCTATCAAAGGAAAGTGTTTTTTTTATTTGTGTGTGTGCGTTGCGTGTGTTTGTGTGTCCTTTTTAGAATCTTCTGTCACCAGATTTTTCGGATATGTCCTGATTTTGCTTTTTCATTTTAGATACCAAAAGGGATCATAAAAAAGCAAAACTTTTATCACCAAAAATATTCTTGCACAAATTTCAGTGTTTCCCTTAATGTCGGGCTTTAAGGATATATCTACTTTTAAAGTGGTCTTAGTGCTTTTTGAGAGAACGCAATCAGAACTGGGTAGATTTGGCGTTTTAAAACTTTCGAAATATGCTAAGCTGGCACAAGAAAACTATCTAAAACAACTAAAAATGTTTGGTTGAAACTTTTGAAATCATTGCGGATTCAATCAGAATTTCTTGTTTAACTATATTCCTGTGAGAATTTTGCCTTATATTGCAAGGCGCTAAAAAGAAAATGACTTCTGCGCTAGTTTCAAATTGTTTTGAGAATAGCACCTATACAGGGTGGTTAAGTTTACAAATCGTAATTCCTGTGAGATAGTATGAAATTTAGAACACTAAAATTCAACTGTATGAACCAAAAACCTTTACAGATCATCGCAGTGGACCAACCATACAAGGTAACAGTCCATACCAAATGCTAATTCAACACTGCCACAGTATGATATAGCTCCTCTTGTGCTGGAGAGCGTAAAGGGGTGTACCTATGTGACAACTGACAAATCTTCTTTCGCATTACAAACCTCTTTCTGTGGAACCATCAAAAGTGCAGCTAAATTCTTATGTTTCTTAATCAACGCAAGAAATATTTTTTAACATCTGAACTGGCTACAATCTGCAAGGCGTATATTCGACAAAGCTCGGTTATAATTCTAGTTTCTCAAGTGTTCCTCTTAGACAATTCCGTCTAAAAAAACATCCAGATGCATATCCCCTATAAATCTCACATTGCTCGGAATGCCCATCAATTTACCCTTCTAGCCTCTAGCGCATCTTCGGACCTTCTGATAAGTATAGAGACACATTTTTTAGCCACACTAAAAGAATTTGGAATTCCTTAGCCACAGATGGATTTTCCCTACTATTACGAAATATGTACATAACATACATAAATGCAAAACAAAATTCGAAATACAACTGATCCTAAAAGTATGTCGTGGAAAATAAAACTAAAACAATATAACGGATTCAATATTCTGTGATGCTTTTTTGTGACTAGGCTGAGGTAAAGTTCGTCAATGTCCAGGGTTGTTCCCAGAAAAAAGCGAAAACTATGGGTTGAAGAGTTTTTAACTCCGAAATAGCAATATTTTTTATTCAACTTCATACTTAATGATAAACTTACAATAAAAGCTAACTATTCAATTCAAATAATATCTTAAATACAAGGTCTATGGAGTATGGAGTTTCGAGAAACAGTCCACGACAATAAACGGTTCCTTAAATCTAGGTCTGTAGAGTTTCCCCCACGACAATAAACGGGTGGCCAAATCCCACAACTCTGGCAATGCAATTCCAGAAGACAAAACGGTTGAGCAAGGCTAGGTCTTTGGCAGTCTTTAGAAGAAGTAGTCCACGACAATAAACGGGTAGTTCCAAACTCGGTCTGTGGTGACAAGAGATGGTGGTCTTTAAAGATTCTTTTGAAAAGCAGGCGCTCCACGACAATAAACGGTTTGGCCTTAGGCCAGTCAGTTATCCACTAAATCCAACACCAAAGTGGAAGGCTGACAAAAAACTTTTCTTCAAAAACTTGGTGAGGCTGCTGGTATTGGTATTTCCCGAGGCGAGGCATACCTTCTTTGATCTCTATGCCCTGTACTCTATTTAATAGAATTTCTTCCAATGGTAGGGAAGTCGAGTCTAATTTCTCAAAATACAAAATGTACTTCTACTAATGGAATATTTCTACAAGAAGAAAATGTTAATTATAACACCAAAAGTTAAAAATATTTATAAATGTGTAATTCTACTTCCATGACAGCCATTGCCTATTCCTCTGGTATAGGTATTTGGAAGTGGATGGCAGTCCAAATCAGTGGTGCAGGGTTTAGGGACAGCCTCAACAGAGTGCAGTGGTTAGTATTGCGTCACGTGATGGAGATTCTATCCATAGGGTGTTGTATTAAGTCGTTTTGGCGATCGGGGGTGTTGGGAGAAAATGTGTAACTTCGTTACAAGTTACAACTCAAATTAAACTTAATCAGTTTTGACTACATGGCTCTTGTTTTGAGTGTAGAACCTGCTCCAAGGCGTTCAACGAAATATTCGATCTCACCAAACGTTAGCTTTTTTATTGACAGGGTGGTTTTTGATAAGGAACTTCAATTGTATTTCTCACTTAATATGGCTCTTCAGACGGCTGGGATGATGAGTGTTCTATACGACGCACGTCTCCTGGGTTGTTCTTGATAGGAACTTTATTACTCAATATCTTACTTAGCCCAAGGAAACAGCGATTAGCACGGGGGTAAGTCTACGTCTGATTTTTGCGCTTATGTCGTTCTCCGTGTTTAAAGCAGTGCTCAGGTAGGAAATTTCACTTGACTTCCTCGAAGTTATACCTGTCAACCATCGAGTTCTAATGAACTTGTTGAAGGCATCTGAACTTTTTTGATGAAAACATTACTTCGCTCTTGTCCTTATTCAATCCTATTCTGCTTGCTGCTGACTCCGTTATAGGGGCCTTCACGGTGCGTATTCCATTTTCTACCTCCATGTTAAAAAAGCTGCATGATGTGTGTCAACTTGTCTTAGCCCCCTGCTGATGGCGTAGGTTTCAGTAGAATCCTTACTATTAAAGTATTGCTTCTTAAAATGGTCTAGTCATGGCAAGAAATCGTCGGTTAAACTTTATAACCTCGTAAATCGTTTTTGCAAGTTTTTCAGAAATCAAAAAATACCTGATTGTCTATGTATGCAATACCTAGTAAGTAGGTATATAAGAATTCAATTGTATTTACTTGCGTATAGTATGAGACTTACGAAGTACTGCTTAATTTTTTAATGGAATTTATAAATAGCTACTAGTTTTTTTAATGTTGTCATTCGTGAAAAAATTTTGGAACAATATTGTTGAGCTGAAAACACCAAAATATGGCTCTGAATTTTCTGATTTTTTTGCATTAATAATATTTTTTTCGAATTTTTCGACTTACGTTACGAGGTTATGAAGTTTAACCGACGAAATAAGTTCTTCCTTATTGGCACTGTTGTACTGTAAGCTGCTTTGAAATCGATGAATTTTTTAGATAAGTTAGTGTTTGTCTTCTAACCGGGTCATTTATCAAATTTATATTTTAAATGTGGGAATATAACTAAATAAGTTTTTTAACATTGTAAAAATTCTCTATTATATGTACAGGTACACGCAGTTTTCTATCCATAAGAAAAGATTTTTTTAAATTTAATACGACATACTTTTAGGATGACTAGGCAGAAGATGCGTTTTCTATTAACGCAACCCCCTCCTTGGTGTGACTTGACTTGGTATTTGTAGCTGGGTGTGGGTATTTACCTTTAGTATGAGCTTTCCGTATGATAGGAAATTTTTAATTTTTAAACTAAATGAAGAATCTGAAAATTACATGTCCTTGTAATGAACTGCAAAGTAAAGCCATAATAAACTGATACAACTAAATTTTTATTTCAAACTATTTTTCTTTAAAAGTTATTAATGTTCGACTTATGGTATTTTCGAAACACACCCTGTATGTCCTTTAAAAACATGCACAAAGCTATAATGTTGTGTGTCACACTTCATTTGAGTAATTGCTCTGTCTTCTGTTGCATCTATTAAAAACTTAAAACTTTTTACACCAACCCCAGAAGTACCTAGTTGAGAAGCAAAATTGAACGTCAACTAACCCAAATTCCTGCGAGGCAGATTACTCTTATCTTATTTCCTGAAGAAAGAACAAGGAACAAAACTTCCTACATCACAGGCCTTGTGAAAGGCACAAACACAGATTCCAATCATTCCCTTCCCACTTTCAAAGTCTTAACGAAATCATCCTTTTGTCTTTTCTCATTTCCTTGGAATGCATTTTCAAAGCCTGGTGCAAGGATAACCTAACGGAGAATAATAAAAAAAAAGAAAAAAACAAAAAGAAACCGACCGAAAACCTGTCAAATAAAACCTACCTACCATACCAACATTATATAGGAAATGCAGAAGACAAAATCTTCTACTACCCAAGTGACAACCAGATAATCCCTTGCTGGAAGTATCAACGTAGATAAGTATAGTACATACCTTGTATAGGTGGAGTGTGACAGACAGGGGAATACCCCCACAAGAAGTCTTCTTCCTGGTAACCAAGTGAGTAGGTAAGGTACCTTCCCATCTAGATATAAATGCATGTCTTTTATATGGAGTTCCTCATTTCAAATCTCACTGAATTATGCAGGGGTCTTAAGAGATGACAGAGTTAGCTTTTTATACATAGTATATAAGAACGAGTACACCTCTGTATATACACATTCATGCATGGAAAGGAACATGCTATGGCGGGCGTACCGCCATTCTTGTAATTTTTACATCACACACGACATGTCTTGCGGTGGGTATTTAAGATTGTAGTATTTAATTAATTTGTGTCTGCTATTGAGTGCTTTTAAGGAATAAATAATTTTTTAAACAGCTTTTGTGAAATAATTAAAATAAACATAATTTAAAAAAATGGGAGAAACAAACATTTATTTTACATGAACACTTAAAGATAAAATGTGAATTATAAGGCTAAGATTTTATGATATGAATGAAAAACTTGAATACTTTCATTAAGTGTCCTTGAATGTGATTTTTTTTATTTGTTGAATTCTGATAAAGGGGTTTTTAAATGGCGCGTATAGATTTTGCGACATGTGGCGGCCATCATGTTTTTTTTAGTGACATCAGTCAAATTTGTTGTATATTATTCACTTATACTCAACTCATGCCAAATCACCATGACAAGTTAGAAGATTGAACAGCACGTTCAAATGATAAAATTTTATTATAAAGAGGGTATTGGTTAGAGCAAGCGTTGCGGGCGTTGAGTCGACTTCTCAACGTTTGGTGTCCAAATTTTAGCCAACCCGTCCGGCTATCAATCATCCTACATTCGTACGGCAAAGGAACGTAGGATCGGCCGCTGTCCTTGAAAGTGCATAGCAGAGCCCTGAGCATTTGATTCCTCGTATAGTGTGGGGGTTGAATAACGACTCTCTTAAGGTTTTTGAACGCTTAGACAAGGCAGCAAATATAACATCACTTCTTTTGCTTCGTTGCAGGATCTTGTAGCGTTGAGGCAGCAGCATCTCTTTGCCTTTAGGGAACCTGCCAGGCTTAGTTTTGACGATATTTTGTAGCTGGATTCTATCTAACCATTACTTCTTTGTGGAGGTGGCTCTGAGAAAAAACTTGGAACTTAAGAGAACATAGACGTAGCTATCCTCCGCCTCCGCGTGGCAACCCGGAAACAATATGAATGCCAGGGAAATTGTTGTTAATAAAACTGGAGTGAGTATTTGCAGCTGTAATTTCTTTCCTTGCCATATTAATTCCTTACGGGTAACGTATGCAGGGTAAAACTTGTATGCGGCAAAGAGAGGATGGTTTGGTGTGCGCATTTGGCCGTTTGCTTCTACCTTGGTAAGTGGTTGCCAGGCCTTAAGTATTGATGGTGCTCATCTGGAAGTGACCTCACGGTTGCGAAGCTCCACCGGAAGCTATATTCTGGTACCACGGGAGAAAGGCAGTAGTGGTTAAACGAATGCGGTAACATATGGTATCCAAGGATTTTATTCTTGGATGCAAGAGCTGTTAGATAGGCCTCACCCCTCACCAATAAGGAGTGTGGAGGTGGACATGCCTCAACATGTTCCATACAATTGGTACTAAGATATCTACCTTAGGGTAGATCTAAGGGTTCTAGTCTAGTCTCGCCGTGGAATTAAAGGCTTAGTTGCTAGGTGTCAACAAAAAGCTTGCCCTCATACTGCTCGTATAGTGTGGAAGAGTCCGGCCTTTCGCAGCCTTCAACTTGTTAAATTTATTAATTTACATTCTGGACAAAAAAGTAATCATTACTGACTAGGAACTTTTTTACGAATGGATTTGTTAAAAAAGCGATATTGCCGTATATCTGACGATAGGTACTAGGGTCACTTCTAGGTGACAATGCATTCCCAAAGAAAAGATAACCGCTTGGTGTGGTTTTTGTGGTCGGGTGAGTCATTGGTCGAAACTTTATAAACAAAATAAGGACTTTGTCAAACGCTACCTGCCTGAACACAATAGTGTAGCTGCAGCAGTAGTACGTAGCACTGTCAAAGTTGAATGTACGTAATTCGTATTGTACGGCTACAATGTGAAGTTGCAGCTGCAGCAGGAATTAGTTGAACGTACAGGTAGACTCGACTCCAACTTCACGAACAACAACAACCCAAATGGCAGACAGTGCTATACCATTGTGTTCGTGCATGCTGCTCTGCTCAGTGAGCTACTTTTTTCACATTCATTTTGATAGTGCTAAGTACTATACTGCTGCAGCAACACCGTTGTGCTTATAGCCAGTATAGAACGATAACAACCTATTTCTTATGGCAACAATTGAACCACAAGGACATACACGACATGTGATTCCAGTAGAATAGCCGACACTACGTGCCACACAGTGGATGCATGCCACTAACATTCTGCATGATCATGATCAATTTGCGGATAAGGATATATCTCGCAGTGGTGACTTTAATTTTGACCACAAAGGTCGTTAGATTTGAGCTCAATAGACTATTTCTTGAGATGTTTTCTCAAGTCGCAGCTCTCTGCTTATAACCCACAATCGGCCGATGCCCTTAAGGTAAACACAACGCAGGGCATTGCTAAAAATCAGTATATAGGATGGGTTTACCACGATATCTAGAAAAACAAATTTAGAAAGAGAAAATCTAGAAAAAAACAAATCTAGAATTAGGAAAATTCAGAAAACCCAAAATCTAGAAACCTTTATCTCGAAAACCAAAAATCGAGAAAAAAAAATCTAGAATGGACAAAATCTAGAATTAATATTAATTCTAGATTTAGAATTCCTCTAAAAAAAATCTAGAACACTTTTTTTTTTTTAGATTATTCTAGACTTCCATCTTTCTAGATTTTTATATATTCTAGATTCTTACAACTTCTAGATTTTATCTTTCTATATTTTTTGTTTATAGATTTTGTCCTTTCTAGATTCTGTCACTCTGGGCAACGTCGTGATCCCATACAGTTTCTATGCGAGAAAATCATTGAAAATTCGACCCTTCGGATCTATTCCACGATAAGAAGTTGGGGTGCATATTGGAACGGTGTCATATCCAATTCATACTGGAATACATACAGTCTCAACATTTGTCCTCCATTTCTCAAATCTGGAATAAATCAAATCCACATCCACCACTGACTCGTCACATCGGTTTGTTTCTAATGCCAAACTTGCTAGTAGTTAGAGAATCAAGTTCCGAGTAAGCGAGAGAAATTAAAAATAAACTTTTTTGAAAGTATTTCATGCAATTAAAAATTAAATCATTTCAAAAGGCTAAATATTTCGGGTTTTTTAACCCGTATATCTCTAGAATCCAGAGAAATATTTGTGTAACCATGAGCAGGGAACGAGCTTGCCCACTTTTGAGTGAGATCTGCAATAATATTGTGTTAATAGTATGAATAAATATGAACTTATCAAATCCCAGCGAACTATCTCCCTGCACGTTAGTTAACAAACCGTGAGTTCAAATCTAAAGTTCAGTGTCCCACATAAAACCAGATAAATGGAGAGTTATTGGGCGGATGATTTGAAGGCACGTTTCAACTGCAAATCACCACTCTTGCACCCCACTGCATCATATCAAGCAAAACGTGACGGCTTCAAAAGTGAAATAGAACTTATGCAACGCATATGTGGAAAGTAGGGAAACCAACCCTTTTTCTGCACTTAGTTGAGTGTTAAATGTGAATTCCAATGGTGGCGAGGCAAGTCATTAATTTCAAACATGAGAATGGGAAAACTTTATGGCATTCGCGTTGTAGCACCAGGTCCATCGTCCCGTTTGGCCTATTTCCCTCCCCTTGTGAGTATATTTTCAAAACATTAATGGTTCTTCGGAATATAAAGAGTGAGTCATATCACCATCACCCAATGTTTCCACATAAAACTTAGATCGCATCTCCATCGCAAAACATATTAGACACACTCTCATATTAATTGTGAGAGATTGCTTTAACTAAAAGTTCCAAAGCATACATTCTTGAGAAAAGAGGATCTTGGTAAGCGGCGGAATTGGAGGTAGGTAACACCTAAAGAGGCAGTAAGTCTGTGAAAAATTACAGACTCTGTGGGAGTGTTTATCTTGGAGCAACATAAGGAAGTTATTATAACTGTGGAATGCTCACACTTCCGTTCCAAACTTGACTACTTGGCTACGATACGCCATATTTAAGGAACGTACCTCACAGTAAATGTGTTGGTAATGTTAAGGGATAAGATGTCCTACGAAGAATGTGGATGGAATTCGTTTTAAATGATGTCTCGCTCGGAATGGAATCATAGAGTGCTTGAGAGGAATTTCCTCAACCGCAATCAGAGGTTCGGGATTTCAAGTAGGTACTGATTAAGAATGCTTTGTCATATGTGTTGAGGGTGCTGAGGGAGTTATGTTGGAATGAAGAGAAGGTTAAATTGTTTTGAAGTTCACAAACTGGTGTAGATTGTGCAAGAGTTTCGACATGGAACGAGGCTTTTGACGTTAAGGTGAGGTGATTCTCTTGAGGAACATTGTATGTGCCAGTGATACGTTTACTTTGTAAAATTGACAGTTCTCTAGTTCAAAAGTTCTTTAGGTGTTTTTTTTTTTTTTTTTTTTTTGAATAAGGACTTTTTGGAATCGTATGAAATTCTTCTTTTTTTAATTTCGTACGGGGCAACATGACTTGTACTAAATCGATTTCATCGTAAACAAAAAATAATCTTCACTTTTAGGAGTCTGTCGCTAAACTTTTTAGTGGGAAAATGGTCATACAAATGTTCCCTATCTTTCTATTCCTTCTAACTATTGCCGTGCAGTTTGCATTCAAAAAGACATTGGGTCTAACAGGCATATAGTTAAAATTATTATTATTATTATTATTATTATAACACAGTTCCCTAGTGAATATTGTTCTGACTAAGATAAGAGCAGTTCATTTAAATTTGATACTTTGTATCGACTTTGAACTTTGTACTGCCTAATCCTTATTTGTCGTGAGTCTATTGTAGCCCACGACTTCAACTTACTTGACCTGCCAGTCAGATTAGTTCTTAGCTTGTTGCAACTATTAACGCTCTCCACATTAGGCGTTGACAAGATACTATATGCAACGCGTTCTATTTATAATCGGAAGTCGGACAAACTTTCATTAAACCGCCCGCCGGCCGGCGTCGGTTGTTGCAATTACACCTAGTGTAGCCAAAGTTCCTTACGTCTTTTGCATTGAACAATGATGGAACGGTGGGCTTGCAGAAAAGAGTCATGTCATAGTAGGTGTCAATAATAGATAGCAATAATTTAAATTGTTAGCTAAAGAGGTGAGCCGCCTCTAGGACGAACACTGCCCGAAGCACCTTGAGGAGAATGCAACGGGGTAAACGAATGGCTTACCGTTAGGGGACGGCACCTATTTCTGAAAAACTCAAAGGGTAAACGATGAGCAGTACGACAACTCTGCCCAAGGAAATCGTAGGAAGAGTACAATGGGGTAAACGACGCATCAGCGTCTAAAAAAGTTTCAGAGAGCGAACGGTAGGCTCGCGGCACTTTCTACAACCTAGCTTATGATGTGAGGATTACACTTTAAAACACAAATGCAATTTTATTTTATTTTAATCTTTACTAGCTGACCCGGCGAACTCCGTACCACCTTTTTTTAATAAAGAAAATACTGAATTTTTTGTTATAGGTAGATTTAGATTATAAACGTCTGAGCTACACACGGGTGTAAAATAGCGGGCTAGCGAAGTCTAACACTTCTAGTAAATTAAAATCAGTTAAATTATCAAAAATTACATTTGTTGGCGCAATTGATGTACCGTTTATTTAACACTTTTCGTCGTATCGAGCTTAACTCAATGCTGTCATTTGTCGAAAAAGCTAAACATTATCCCCTTTGCCATTATACGTGAATGATTCTAGCATAACTATCAAATTTTAAAAGCAGACTGCTGGCATTTGAAAAGAGATGTTTAAAATTGCAAGAATTTCTTCACCTTTGCTCATAAAAATTTCTATAACTTTAAATATCATAAGCAAACCATTTCGTGGTCAGGAACACTTGGATTGTTTCCTAGTCACCCACCTTACTAAAACATTTAATGCGTGCATTGCCATCCAGTCTACAGTCTACCAAATTTATTTTGTATAGGCTAAAACTTTACACAACATTGGCTGACAACTTTTGAGATTTGTGACAAGATGCACAAAAATGCATTTCTGTCAAAAAACTTTACCGAATGTTATCCAAACTACCACATAAACAATTGTAGACATCCTCAGAAGATCCTACCATAAGATTTATTATTAATTTGACATAATGCGCTAAAAATGCATAACGAAATTTTCGGGATTTTCTTATCCTATGTCAATCCTTGGGCGAATGCTAACCCATCAAGCCCTAAATCGTCAAAATCAAAACATCTGTTCTCGAGTTATAAGCGAACACACCTACGACACTCTCTTTTATATCATGGATGTTGCTCACCGATCTAGTATAGTGTCAGTGTGGCTTGTGAAATTGGATGTTCACATTGATTGAAAAAAAAAAAATTGGCATCGATCGGCGGTATTGTATAAATTGTAAATGGTTGGATGTGTATGGAAGTGGTGGTACTTGGTGTAAATAAGAGTGTGACGTAAGGTAGACGCGGGTAATAAGGCCTAGTTAAGGGCGGTTTTAAATAAAATGAAAACTATGAATCGAAATAAACAAATTTTATTGGTAAACAAGGTAAAATATATAAAATTATTAAAAACAAACAAAAAATAACAACTTCTGCCGGAAACATAAACAGAATTCACATTAAAAAAAAAAAACCTGGTCAATAGGCCTTATTATAATGCAGTCGGGTAATAAGGCTTTCTACTACTAAGAAACTCAAAATATACTTTTACATATGAGAGTTGAGATCATAATGAATAATATTGCATTTATAATGCTTATAAACTCTTAAAAATAAAAATTTTCTTTTAACACCCATCAGAACATTTAAAATTGTCTTCTCTTTATCATCCGGTTACAAACCATCGACGCACTCCTCATACCTCATGATAACACTTGCCGCATTTATAACAGTGCCTCATATCATCGATTTCATCGAGCTCACATGTCACACCGTGACAGTACCAAGTCTCCTGGTTCTCTTGAGTTTTACCACCATAACTTTTGATGGGTTGACGTCTTTTTTTATTTTATTTTTTGTCAAACAGGTTCATACAAAAAAGGAGGGTAATAAGGCCTATGGTGAATTTTCTTAGGCCTTATTAACCACCGGCGCAATTTGTAAATAAAACCATATAAATCATTATTCAGACTATGATGCATAGTTTAAAATATCAAAGTTAGTGCAAGCAGGGAACAATAGAACACTACAACTCAATTTATATAAATAAAAGTAATATTAAAAAAAAAAAAAAAACATAAGCGAGAGCTACAGTACGTTTGCAACGAATTGTTAGATACCCTATTCCCACATTTTTGTATATGTTGTATATGCATATGCGTTCGCCTCCTTCACAGCCAGCCGCTGTTTCAGTATCGGAAACAAAAATCTTCTTTAGCAGGCAGGGAAAAATTCAATAAAATAAATGTTGTTTGGCCGATGTACAATAACTGCTGTCACAATAAAAAAAGGCGTGTGCCAAGCCTACAGCTGAGACTTTTTACTGCCAGGGTAATCACTATATGAGCTCATCATTCAATTTTAAGCTTGCAGATCGATTTGAACAAAACAAGACAAAACTAAAATTTTTAGAAATTAGATATTGATTGGAAATAGCGATTATGGGTGTTTTTAACAATTCATGAACTACACTCTGCTACGTAACCAAGGTATACAAACCGAGGTGTTCATCTTCTTACTTCTAAACTGCGACCGATAGTTTAAAAACATTAAAAAATTAATGCATATTAAGACTTTTGATGGAAACACCCCTTAAAAGTGGGCGTGTCCTAAAATTTTTTTAGAAAAATTTAAAGCACTAACTATAAGCTTTGATCATTAGCCAGTATTTAGGGATATGTGTAAAACTACAGCTGAATCGAGTAGTTTTTAAACGATCTTACCTGAACATAGGTATTTTATCAAAATCACGCCTTTAAAAGTGGGCGTATTGAACAAATTTACACAAGAAAATGTAGATATATTATTCATATTACGAACGGAAGGGAAAAAGGTTTAAATTGAATATTGGACGTACCTTTAATTTTTAAAACTACATTTTTCGTTCTTTCATGAAAAGTGGGCGTAAGCCACTCCCGAAATTCAAAAATATCTTTTCATACACAAAGTTTTAAGTTTCTAATAGAGACGCAAGATTTTGGCTAGCGGATTCATTATAAATACCGTTTATTTGCAAAAAAAATATTTTTGTTTTTAGTGAAAACTGGGCGTCAGCCACACCCAAAATCATTTTTTTTGATTGCATACACAAGATGTTTATGTGCAAGCAATATCCACAAAATGTAATGTTTTTCGCATTAATATAACAATAGGTTTTTTACAAAAACAATATTGATGGTTTTGTATGAAAAATGGGCGTCAGCCACGCCCAAACTGAATTTTTTTTATTTAATTGGAAGAAGGCTTACCTGAAGCTTGCGCGTGCAAAATTTTAGCGTTATGCTTTTATCGTAACTGTACAAAAAACATAATTTCATTTTACGAAATTGAGGTTTTTCAACAAAAATGGCGATTGTGGGCGTGTTTGTGGGTGGATTTTACCGGTTCAAGAACTTAGCCTTACTCTTGAACCAAAGATTATATATACCAAATTTCAATTTTCTAGCTCAAAAATTGCGATCTCTAGAGAGTACCTATACATACGGACGGACGGACGGACGGACGGACGGACATGGCTAAATCGACTAGGCTTTTGATTCTGAGTCAGAATATATATACTTTTCTATACCTAACGGTATTATTTCTCTTTGTTACAAACTCCACACCAAATACAATATACCCATTCTATGGAATAGGGTATAAAAACTTACGATTTTAAGGTCGATTTTTTACTTGCGATTATAGGTACTATAAGGCAAGTTATGCATTCGTAAAAAAAAAAAAAAAATTCTAACAATCAAACATGACATTACGATGATAGAGAAGTCGAAAAAAGTGGGTCCGACAATTCTGTCTGTCTGTCTGTCTGTCTGTCCGTGTGTCTGTCTGTCTGTATAGTTACCTACAGCCTAAACGGCTGAACCGATTTGCTTCAAACTTGGTACATAGTATTATTATGACGTCCTACAGAGGGGTTTTTGGAATTAGCATTCTAGCTCCAAAACTAACGGTACCTGCCATACGATTTTTTGTGAAAAATTAATTTTTCTCAAAAACGGCTCCTACGATTTTGATAAAACTCTCTGAATTGTGTTTTCTGTGCAAACTTTATGTTTTAGTTGGAATAGATTTTTCGGGAAAAGTCTTATAACGGTACCTCCCATGGGACCGGTTTTTTGAAATCCGATTTTCTCGTAAGCCACTTGACGGATTTTGATGAAACTTTTAATGTAGAAGCTCTCTTATAAAAGAAATAATATAATTTCGAAAAATTTTCAAAAAAAGTTTTTTTGAGGTTTTTAAAAAAGTTTCAAATTTTTTTTTTAATTTTTGTTTTCTCCAAAAACGGTTCAATCTATAATTTTTCAATTTTATTTTTCTGATAAAAACTACAAAGTGCTAGAAGTTGGCATACTCAAAAAGAATTTGGAATATATTTTCGAAAAGTTTTTCAAAAAAAACCGTTTTTTGAAAAAACGGCTCCAAAAAAAATTTTCGTAAAAATTAGAAAACGTAAAAGAAACCTGATGGCTTTTTTCATTTTCTCCAAAAAACGGTTAAGATATTGATTTTTAAGTGATTTATAAAATTTTATATGATTTTTTCAACGCTTTTTTCCCAAAATCTCAAGCACCCAAGACCATTTTAACACATTAGAGCAAGTTCGTACGACCCAGTCGTGCACTTTATTATAATTTCACCTGCAGATGCAGAGCCACCTCTCACAATAAAAAACACATTACTGATTAAAGCGAGCGAGCAAACAGGTAGGAACAAGTTTCAAATGTCATTTGTGAGTGTTAGTTACATACAAATGGGTTCTCAGGCTACTGCGATTATCTTAAATCGTTTTTCTGTGACTAAGGCCTTATTAACCGACAGGCCTTAATCCCCCCCACCAACCTTAGTGAAAATAAACACTTCGTCACTCATCTCTCAAGTAAATCTTCCGAGTAAAATGTCCTGAGCTCCGTGAAAATTAGTGTATTCAAATTGGATGACTTCTTTTTAACGAAACAATTTTAAGTTAAGTTTTTTGAGATGCGACATTAAAAAGTCAAAACATTCCTTTTGTTCATTTCGAAATAACAAAAATGATGGCTAAAAGACGCTACTTGTATGACCCAGACAATGAGAATGTGTGAAGACTTCTTTTTGGAATGTTTTTAAGAACACACATTATTGGCCCCTTAATAATTTCCTCCAAATCCTTTTAAAAGCACTCAAACCTCATCAATAAGATATACCTTCGCTTCGCATTTACCAACAAAAACGATGGTATCTTGGAAAAACTTAAAAATTCTTCATCACACACATCCCTCACATGGATATAGTAGAACCAAAACTGACAATCATATCCGAAGGACACAACATATAGAATTATTATATCCAACATAATTTTCCTCGTGGAAGTTCTTGGAAATTCCATTTTTATGACTCCTTAGAGTCACTCCATCAGAGCCACACCCACGCATTCCATACACCGACCCAAGCATCAGGATCGTAAATTCCTGACAAAATTGCAGATTATCGTTGCCCAATGCCAGACGAAAAATGGCTTAAGGTGAGGAAAAATAAAAACTTTTTAATACCATTTCAAGGCTGTTTCAAGCTGTAAAAGCTGGAAGATATTTTCAACGTCTTTCTACCTTGTTGACAAGGACAGCGTGGCATGCGTTGTTGTATATTCAGCAAAGGATCGAACTAACAGTATGTCAGCGCTGATTTTGAACATTATGGATCAATCTGATGTATTTTTTCTTTTTTCTCAAAACTGACTGCCTGATAGCTCTTGTGTGCTCTCATGTATTATAAAAAGGTATTTACAGGGTTTATCGTATGTGTACTATGTAGACACTATTCTGTCTACCTTCTGAGTATTAAATACCATGAGGATGCCTGCCTTTGCTTTCATTTTCCTTTCAAAATTCTACCTTTAGATCTGATTACCATATAAATTTGATGGATGCGATAAATTTTTGGTTTGAAATTTTTAAGATTCTTGCACGTGATAGCTAGCTAGTAGTTGATGGAATTGAGTTATAGTTTGGAGACAGTTAAGGTTAGAATAAAGTTATTATGGGTAAGATTTTCATACCAAAAGGCTCTTTTTCTCTTTTTGGAAGAATGGGGGCTTGAATGAATATCATAAAATTATTTTAAAATTAATTGATTCCCGACGTTATGTCAAAATTTAAAGGCGTTTTAAGAGTACTGGATTTTTGGAGATGAAGGTGTGATAACACAATAAATTATTTTATCCAGTTTACAAAAGGTGTTATAATGATGGTAAGGAAGAAGAAAAAAGTGTCCGTTTGTCTGCCCTTCTGTCTGTCTGCACCTGCAACCTAAATGGCTTAATTTAATTTTAATAATTTACTTGCATTCATAGTTTTGTAAAGGTACATGTCACTACAATAAGCCACAATGTGAAGGGAAAATCGAGTCGAGCTAAGCATTCCGCATTCTAGTAGTGCGGCTAAACAATGAGTCTCTATACCCGATAGCACTCCGAAAATAGGCTTGATGGTAAATTAATTCCTAGCGATGCTAGTGTTACCGAGAATATTATTGAAATAAAAATGCAGCTGTTTGAAACGCGAAAAGGTTTCAAAGAACTTTAAAACAATACGAGTTACAAACACGTTTTAATCGAAAGTCATTTTATTCTAGAACATAAAGTGACTGAAGTTGGCTTGTGTCATTATATTTAATATGACGTTTGACAGATGGCCAGAGATGTTACTTATTATTGTAGTTTAATAAAAAAAAAATTAAAATAAAATTGTAGTTGAAAAAAATTAAATTATGTTTTTTGTGCAGTTAAGATAAAAGCTCAATGATAAAATTTTGCACACGCAAGCTTTAGGTAATAAAATATTTCAGGTTGGGCGTGGCTGACCCCAATTTTCATACAAAACCACCAATATTGTTTTTATAAAATAACAATGCTTACATAATTAGAGCGAAAAATATTCAATTTTGTTGGTATTACTTGTACATAAACATCTTGTGTATGATAACAAAATAAAGTGCACGACTGGGTCGTACGAACTTGCTCTAATGTGTTCAAATGGTCTTGAGGCTTGAGATTTTCGGAAAAAGGCATTGAAAAAATCATATGAAATTTTATTAATCACTTAAAAATCAATAGTTAAAACGTTTTTTGGAGAAAATGAAGTAAGCCATTAGGTTTCTTTTACGAATTTTCACAAAATTTTTTTTTTTAAATCGTTGGACCAGTTTTTTCAAAAAACTGTTTTTTTTTTGAAAAACTTTTCGAAAATATATTCCAAATTTTTTTTGAGTATGCCAACTTCTAGCACTTTGTAGTTTTTATCAGAAAAATAAAATTAAAAAAATATAGATTAAAGCGTTTTTGGGAAAAACTAAAATTAAAAAAAAATTTTGAAACTTTTTTAAAAAACTCAAAAAAACTTTTTTTGACAAATTTTTGAAATCATATTATTTCTTTTATAAGAGGGATTCTACATTAAAAATTTCATTGAAATCCGTCAAGCGTCTTACGAGAAAATCGGATTTCAAAAACCGGTCCTATGGGAGGTACCGTTATAAGACTTTTCCTGAAAAATCTATTCCAACCAAAACATTAAATTTGCGGAGAAAACATCATTCAGAAAGTTTTATCAAAATCGTAGGAGCCGTTTTCGAGGAAAATTGAATTTTCGCTAAAAGTCGTATGGCAGGTACCGTTAGTTTTAAAGCTAGAATGCTAATTCCAAAAATCCCTCTGTAGGACGTCATAATATTACTATGTACCAAGTTTGAAGCAAATCGGTCCAGCCGTTTAGGCTGTAGGTGCCGATACAGACAGACGGACAGACAGACAGACAGAATTGTCAGACTCACTTTTTCGACTTCTCTATCATCGTAATGTTATGTTTGATTGTCAAAAAAAAAATTTTTTTTTTTACGAATGCATAACTTGCTATATATGTAGTACCTATAATCGCAAGTAAAAATCGTTTTGGGCGTGGCTGAAGCCTAATTTTTATTAGAAACTGGGTATACAAAAATTGTTTTTGCAAATAAACGGTACTTTTAATGAAACCACAAACTAAGAAGCTTTGGTGTGATAAGAAACGCTTAAATTTTGGGCGTGCCTTAAACCCACTTTTCATGAAAGAACAAAAAACGTAGTTTTAAAAATTTAATGTACCAATATTCAATTATAACCTTTTTTCTGTTAGCTAATGAAAAATATATCTCTACATTTCATTTGTCTTAATTTTTTCAATACGCCCACATTTGAGGGCGTGATTTTTATAAAATGCCTTTATCCATGTAAGATCGTTAAAAAGCTGTAGTTTTAAACATCATCATCACGTTCTGTACCCCCGCTCGGGGCATAGGGCGCCAACAAAACGTCTCCATTCTTTTGACTTATAATCAAAACTCAGTTAGTGTTTTAAATTTTGTTACGCATTTTTAGGACACGCCTACATTTAAGGGGCGTTTCCGTCAGAGGTCGTAATATGCATTCATTTTTTAATGTTTTTTAACTACGGGTAGCAGTTTTGAAGTCAGAAGATGAACACTTTTTAATTTATTTTCTGTTCAGAATCTTCGATACAGTACTTATCATTCGCTGCGGAGTCGTTGCAGTTCCACATCCGAAGAACAAAGCTCTGAATCTGGAAACGAATGTGAAAAGCTGAGAGTACTGTCGTCAACAAAACAATTAAGTGGATTAGAAGTCTGAGACAAAAGATTATGTGTAAGGATTAGGAAAAAAAGGGGACAAAAGGGAGCCGAAGGCGACACCAAATTTTTTTGAATTGAATATCTTTATTTCATCCAGATTACCTATAGCTATGAAAACGGTATTCTCTATAAACTATATGTATTCTTTCGCTGATAGTTTATCAGGTTCCCTGACCTTGAAAAGAAGGGACGTAAGTGCAGTGGTTTTACCATTGGCAAAAATAAACTACTACGCTATAATTTTTGTTTCCAATACTTAAATATTTAAAAAAAATTTCTTTCGTAAATATACCTCTTTTCTGGGTATTTTAAAAAACAACAACATTTTGTAATGGAAAAACTTCTTCCAAAAATATATATTTACCTAAAAAAAGATATTTTCTTTATCCCATTCAGCATGCAGCCCTTTTAAAATCCCTTGGGAAGCACATTTCCACAAATTTTAAGAAAATAAACACAGTGCTCTCCTCATAAGATATTAATGAGATATTAAGTGACTCCAAATTGTAACGCCAAAAACCTTTAAGTACAAGTCAATGAATTATTCACAAGGAAACCGCGATATCTAAATATACTTTTATAATCGACTGAAAACGCGTAACAATCTAACCCAAAAAAAAAAAAAAAGAAGAAACAAAAAAAAATACGTCGCCGTCGTCCTCAAATATTTAAAAGTCTGTCCACGGAATTGAAAACGACGATATTCAAAAAAACAATTAGACAACATTATTTTTTTTGTTTCTGTTGTAAAAAAACATAAAAAAAAAATAATTATTAGATTATTTAAAAGGTAATTAAAAGTAATAGTGGATGTTGGGATTCGTGTTTAACAGCCACTCTGCGTCCGAGATTTAATAATACCCCTCAAATAACACTGTCCGCTGTTCGCGGGGGACTAAAACTGTTGGCAGGCAATAATATAAATTAATCAGAACTGAAAATGAGTTTTAATGGTTGTTGGTTGCTATAATGTTAAGCGCCGAATACGAGTTGGCAGAGCACTGTGGACGTGGAGCTTCGTCTATTCAGGAATAGGACTATTGGATTGTTTCCCATTTTATGGACGAAACTTCCTGAAAAGATTATAATTGTTACTGCAAATGTAATGTGATTCGTGGATGGTAGAATAATTAATGGCAGGCATTATGGCACGCATTTATAGATTTGCCAGGGATCAGGGGTCAAATCTTTTGTTTAATGGTCATAGAATTTTTGTTTAGTATTTAACCGTCTAATTGGTTTGTTTCCTTCTTCAAATTTGCTTTGATTCCTTGAAAAGGACTTTTATTTTATAACATTGTAATTAAATGGAAAAAGGTTTGTTGTAAACGAAATCATGATGCGGCATAATACGCCTTAATTTTGATAATTATCATAACATAAGGTTAAAGTATTTTAATAAAAGGTTTGTGAAGCATTTTAATATGAAGAATACGAACACTCAAAAATAGAGCTTAAAAATAGACTACACTTAAAAGAAAAGTGAATTGTGTTGGAATTGGGCATTTCTGCGAGGCTGGCTTCGAGTCCTCGATTATTAAACGAAATATTATAGGTACGGGGTATGTAACCAGGTTATACGCAATTGGTAAGAGTAAAAATAGTTATAATTCTTGAGTGTAAGCTGTTTGGTAGTAGTCTATGATGTTTTCAATACAACAACCATTTGTTTGGTCTAATAGGTGTGAAAACTAACATTTAACATTGTCATATGGAACACCCATGCCAGCACATCGGGCGCCATATTTAATAAATCGACACAATTACTGGGATTTGCTGACGACATTGACGTGCTAGGAAGAACAAAGCGAGCAGTAACCGGTGTCTTCACTACTATGGATATGGAGTCAGCTGCAAGCGAGATGGGACGGAAAATAAATGAGGACAAGACGAACTATATGCTTTCATCGACAAAAGTCCAATCTCACCACCGACTTGGCCAGAAAGTGAACATTGATAGGTATAACTTCGAGGTAGTCAACGGATTTGTCTACCTGGGTAGATACTGCTGTAAGCACAGGCAACAACATCAGCGCTGAAATCAAACGCAGAATAACTCTTGCTCATCGCTGTTTCTTTGGGCTGAATAAGCAATTGAAGAATAAAGCCCTATCGAGAAGAACCAAGGAGACACTATATAGAACACTCATCATCCCGGTCCTGCTATATGGTGCAGAAGCATGGACTCTCTCCCAATCGGATGAAATGTCACTTGAAGTCTTCGAGAAAAAAGTCCTGCGTACGATTTATGGTCCTGTCGGCGTAAACCGAGAGGACAACATTTGGCGAAGAAGATACAAAGACGAACTATACGTGCTGTAAAAAGCGAGCTCGTAAATTCTTCAACGCCAAACCAGAGGGAGCCAGAAGCCAAGGTAGACCTCATCTCCGATGAGCCGACCAGGTAGAGGGAGGGGTATACTTTGCAAGGCCTAGGAGCACCACGCTCCAGTGGAGCCATCATAAGTAAGTAAGTTCAGGTGTGAAAATATTGGAAAAATATAAATTTCAACTAAAAATTGTCGTTTTCATCCGTCATCTGCCTTTCAATTCCTGTCATCTGTCTTCTCTCTGTTGTCATCTGTCATCCATCATCTTTTTTCTGTCTTCTTTCTTGTGTCATCTGTCATCTGGCATCTGTCACCTTTCACCCTATTCAGCTGGTCGCTCTTCATTTTCTTGCAAGAAAGTATTGATATTGTTAAATATTCCATAAATCTTCCGACTTTTAAGGAGGTTTTTGTATGAAATTTTATACTCACAGTTTAAGGCAGCTGCTTGCCGAATTTACAGTTGAAAATTTAGAATGAAACAACAACAACTTGTGTGTGCTACCACCAAGTTCATAGGCTGGAGTTATAGCTATTTCACGGGGACCAACCCGATCATCAGACTCCTTTAGTGGTGCTTAACCGCTTTATGTTCAATTTAATTTTTGAAGAACTTTTGCCCGAGCTGGACTTGAACTTTTTATTTCACCAAGCCTTCCATTAAAAAAAAAATTGACGTCGTCATCACACAAAAATTTGATACTACTCCTAGACTCCAGATACTAAGATAGACCTGATGTGTGGATGATAATGTGGATAGACTCACTATTTTAATGATGACACACATGGAAGTAATTATTCATAGACTTTGGAGTAAATTGCTTAACCCTCAAGCAGAGAAAAGCTCTCCTATATGATATACAAACATGTTGTCCGGCCGCAAAGCATGCAGCACTTCAACTGCTCCTGGGCATAGGCAGCAACAAGATCCTTCCATCTGTTCTGATTCGCCGCAGCTGACCTTAGCTGTGGCCACAATTGAATACTTTGAGAACGAGACTTCCTTTAAAACAGATTACCTTCAAGTCTATTACCCTGAGGATTCAATTAGAAGGATTGCTTCGTTATATTTTCGTTAGGTTTCCTCAGAGTTTGGCTTATCCAACGCCACTTCCGTTGGTTGCCTATTGCCGACATCCAATTCTTTCTGTTTGGTCCTATTCCACAGTTTAATGTTCGCACTCTTACTTTTAAAAACGGAGGAACTAAAAATGCTTATCTATCTGAAATGTCTTTACTTTTCTCAGTACCTTAAGATTATTTCTGTTTTTAGATCTGAGCCAATGTTGATCTTACTCTAGTAAGCAGTTCCGTCCAACCACCGCCGCGCCGCATAATAAAATTGCAAAATAAGCAATTCCGACCGAACACCGCACATTAATTGAGGATTTCACTCCTTCCCAACAGTGCCATATTATATTGCACAAGCCAACACTCGATTGCACACCAACAATACCAGCCAAACCAGTTTCGCCACCATAATTCATTTAACACATACAACAACCAGTGGCAAGCTATAATTAACCTGCGATTTGCATTGGAAGAGATTTTACATACATTTTTGTTGCTTATGTTATAATTACCACTGTCTTGCATGCGAATATATGCATAAGAGAGCCAGTTTGACTCAGTGCAAATCGAGTCGATTGCCGATAGCGACCGTGTACCAATCTTGAGTACAGTGCCGGACTCCACTATTTTGTAAGCTTAGAACCCAAAGTTGGCGTGGGCTTCCAGGTTTAATAATTAGTATGTCCACTGCTACCTCAGTAGAGAATTTAGTGTCTACTGCTACCTCAGTAGAGAATTTAGTGTCCACTACTACCTCAGTAGAGAATTAAGTGTCCACTGCTATCTCAGTAGAGAATTTAGTGTCCACTGCTACCTCAGTAGAGAATTTAGTGTCGACTGCTGCCTCTGTAGAGAATTTAGTAAGCCTTGCTATAATGTCTTGCCTTGGAATAATGTTTGTAAATTGTAATATTGTAATAATATTAACCAGAATAAACTACTTTTATTAAAATTGTATTAGGATTAGTATTAAAAATAAGTGAATAAAACAACCTTAAGAAACTTAATTTGTTGCTTCTTTAGTAAACTCTGGACCCGCTGAGCCTACCTCAGCCTTAGACAAAAAGCATCTCACAAGAGATTATGGCGGAATCTATAACCGAATAAGATTTTTAAGGAAGACTATTAGAGTTCTCCACATCGTCTTATCTCTGAACATTATTTAATAAACGTGAGCCATCACCCAAAGAGGAACTTGGGTGGCCTTGGAAGCTTAGAAAAAATATCTACTCAAATGTTGTTGTTGCCGAAGTCTAACTATAGACTAACTGCCTGAGCACAATGGTGTAGCTGCAGCAGTAGTACGTAGCACTGTCAAAGTAAATGTGAAAAGAAAGTAACTCACTAAACAGCATGCACGAATACAATGGTGTAATACTGAACTCAAACAAAAATCATGTCTGCCATTTTGGTTTGTTGTTGATTTGCAGCGCAGCACGTTCGTGAAGTTCGGGTCGACTTGTACTTCAGCTATACTCTCAATGCTGCAGCTGCTACTTCACATTATAGCCGTGCAATACGATTTACGTACATTTAACTTTGACATTGCTACATGCTACTGCTGCAGCTTCGCCATTGTGCGCAGCCAGTTAAAGCCTAACGATTACAAATTGTTTTGGCGTAATTCTCGTGAGTTCATATATCATAGACTTCCAATATGTTTTTAAGAATTTTCTTTCATATTAAGCTGCTTTCAAAAAATTTATTTTATTCAATTTCCTAAAAGGTATGTATATTAAAATAAGTGCTTGTTCCGAATAACAAAAAGTATATCTTTTAATTATCTTTTTAAATTTACCTTTGACATTTTGGAGGAACTCGCCCACGTCAAAAAAAAACCCTTTAATTTCCAATGGTATCCAGTTGTTCTTGTATCCGTGAATCTGGATCATGAAGTTGGTGTAGGGAGGTATCATTTAAAAGTACTCCTATCCCTATACTATGCTCGTTCATCCAAATAATTTTTTTTTTTTGTATTTCCATGTCCTTATTCGTGATGGTCTTTATACTTTTGCAAAGCAAATCGTTACTCACACTCGATGGTTTGTCAATTTTTAGAATTTCCATCAGATGTACCATATGCCTGTGCCTATCCTTATATATGCATATGTATTATGTAGCTTAACTGCTGACATGGCTATTCCTATGAAAAACCTCTTTTTTGAATATCTACCAAATTCCTTGTTTTCTAATTTTCCTGTCAATCAACTTCTCCCTTGCCATATCCTGTGAGGTTTATTTAATTCGAGCCTTCGTCAAACAAGTACAACCCAAAGTCAAAATAGACCGAGGAGCTAGCTTCTTTCCAGTCTTCATTCTCACACTCATTTCTTGAGAGGAGTGAAAAAAAAATTTAATCTTATCGTAAACATGCACACAATTGAATTCCTGAACACAAAAGGAGGCGCCACAACGTTTGACACGACCGACATAGTGTCGGCAACTCAAAAATCCCTATTCATCCCCTTACCATACTGTATAGGCTAAAAGGAGTGGCGGGGGAGGGGTTACGGGTACATGTTGTATATTTTCGAATTTAAACAATCCGCATTCGATCCAAAACATTTCATTAAAAATCGCAGCCATCAAGTTCCAGCAGAGAGAGAGAGAGGTAGAGAGAGAAAGAGAGACATGGAAATTGCGTACACAGTCATAGTCAAGTAAAGGGAATAGCATATTGAACGCGTACACACTATTGTACACGAGCATATACCTACACCCACATAAATGGTCCTTCGTCATAGAATTGAGCACAATGATATCGTTGAATAGCTTTAAGTTGTTCTATTTTCAATTCCTAATCGCATCTTTGTTGTTTCCTATTCGAAACGCAAAACCACCATCACCATCCTTTTTCCATTTAATATGGGACTGCGATATCTGTTAGGGGCCATCTTTAGTAAAATGTCCGGCAATTGTCCTTTTTTATCTATATGGAGCTGGTACACATTGTATACATACCTACTTTATGGGCTATGCCTTAATTTTTCAGTTTCCATGTAGACTTATTTTTACTCATTTTACAGTTTAAGAGTTCCGGACTCTTTTTCATTGCCTTCGAGATTTTTAACTATCGATATTCTCAAGAGAACTTGAAATAAAAAAAAACTTCCTTAAAAAAAAAAAATCAAACTTTGCAGTTGGATAATACTATGCTGATGTATTTTACTTAAAAGGATCCTTGATCCTTGTATGGGGGATGAGGATTCGAGAGTAATTTAAAAATTTATTTGGTTGATTAGAAGTTATGTGATGAAGGCGAGTACCTATTTTGTTTTGTTAGGAACAATTTTACGATAGTTTGAAGGATTGTTTTATGTGGTTAGTTTGGGTTTGGTAATTTTTTTTTTTTTTTTTTTTTTACTAGGAATGTCCTTATTTGTCATGAAAAGGTTTAGGCTTTTATATTGCTGGCACATGGACGTTTTGGTGAATTGTTTGTTTGTGATTTACATTTCCGTTTGTATGACTTGAAAAATAAAAAAGTTTTTTTTTTTTGAGAAATTTTCTTAATTTCAACATAAATGGTGCATTCAGTGATAATTAGACTTCAACGGACTTTATTTACATCAGCTCTCCTGCAATTAACTAGAACGATTCTAGTTTTGAAATGGTATTTTACATTTGGCCTGACTCTCATAATGGTCACCGTTAAGAGGATTTTCTCAATTTGAAAATTTTGCTTTGTAGAATTATTTTAAATGTATGGTATGAATGTTTAGTAATGTTGAAAACAGCTCTCCATATTTCAGGACCTTTGGCAATTATAGTGGTTTTTTTTTTTAAACTAAGAAAGCAAAAAGATCAATTCTCTTTCATTTTCATGCAGACACGTGAAAATCAATCGGACGACGACGAAGTTCTTTTTGTTTTTGAAGGAAACAATTTTAAAACTAGCTTTTAATGGAACATGGAAGTTGACACTTTAGTTTTCGTAATGTACTTCAAGGACTCTTGCATCAACAAAAGAAGACAATTTTGGTGTGTCTGTTATATTTAAAAAAGACAAGCTTTCTTGTAAAAGACGGATTTTCAGAGCAAACAGACGTTTATAAGGAACGTTCTTGTTATCAGTTGTATGCACTAATATACCAAGTGGAATCTATACAAATTTTTCAAGAGTATTTGACTCTAACTCTTCCATATCATAATTATTTTGTCCTGTAGAATTTGTCAATTTTATATATTCGTATCTCCAAAATAGATCATTTAAATAGTTTCCTAATCCATCCACAGCAAAATTGGGAGTCCCACAAGGCAGTTATCAGGTGCCCAATTCTTTTTATACTCTCTATTAATGACTTAACATTTTGCATAATGAGATCCTCATGTTTTCTAACAATATGGAATTCATTTAAACTATGTCCCCTTCTACTAACCATATGGAACTGCAAGCTGATATTGGCAGATTAGTTATCTGGTGCAGAATAGTTTAAACCTGAGTTCGGCAAAATGCCAGACAATGAAATTTCAACAACAATGGCTACCCAACAAACATAGGAGAATAATATTTCACAATTTGCACCGTGGTTTTAGTTTAAAAGATCTGAGAGTATACTTTAGTCCCATTAAAAAAAACACACACACATATTTAAAGCCAGCTTTATTCAATTGCCTCATTCGTCCCCATCTCATATTCTCTAATGTTCATACATAAGTCATTAGTCTTTAGTTTGCATAAGTTCCTATTTTTTTGTATGTGAAATTGTTCGACTTACGAAGCCAGCCGCTGCCCAGTTACAGAAAAAAAACTCTTCTCAAGCAGGAAGGACAAATACAATTACATTAATTTTGTGTGGCCGATGTTCAATTATTGCTGGCGCAATAAAAAACAGGTGTGCCACGCCCAAAGTTGAGAGTTTTTGTTGCCAAGGCGAAACGATTATTAAGAGCTTAGTGACATTCAATTATGAGTTTGCGTCTTGATTTGAACAAAACAAGGCAAAACTTAATTTTTTAAAAATTATATTTCGAATGGAAATAGCGGTTATGGGCGTATTCAACAATTCTTCAACCTCACCCTGATACGGAACCAAAGAATACAAACACAAAATTTTCATTTTCTTACCTCAAAACGACGACCGATAGTTAAAAAACGTTAATTCAGATTAAGATTTTGAACAGAAACGCCAATTAAAAGTGGGCGTGTCCTAAAAATGTGTATAAGTAAAATTTAAAGCATTAAAAACGTTTTTATCGTAAGTCAATTTATAGGCCAAAACTACAGCTGAATCCAGTAGTTTTTTAACGATTTAACCGAATAAAGGTATTTTAAAAAAATCACGCCCTTAAAAGTGGGCGTATTGGAAAAATGTACACACACAAAATTTAAAAGATATAAAAATGTTTAAGATTGAATATTGGTATCTTAAATTGTTTAAACTATGTTTTTTGTTCTTTCATTAAAAGTGGGCATAAGCCACTCCCAAAATTCAAATTTCTTTTCATAAACAAGCTTCTTGGTTTCGACTAAGAAACGTACAAATTTGGGTTTGTGGGTTTATATATATATATGTTAGTTGCAAAAAGAAGTTTTTATAGGTTCTAGCGAAAAGTGGGCGGCAACCACACCCAAAATAATTTTGTTCGTTTGCATACACAAGATGTTTATGTACAATTAATACCCACAAAATTTCAGATTTTGTGCTCGAATATAAGCATCATTATTTTATACAAATAATGTTGATACTTTTGAAGGAAAAGTGGGCGTCAGCCACGCCCACACAGAAATACTTTTTTTATTGGAAGACAATTTAACTTAAGCGTGCGTATGCAAAATTTAAGCGCTGTGCTGTGATCGTAACTGTACAAAAAACATAATTTGATTTTGACAAATTGAGGATGTTGAACAAAAATGGCGGTTGTGGGCGTATTTGTTTGCGAATTTTACCAGTTCGAGATCTGAGCTTTAATCTTGAAACAAAGAGTATGTATACCAAATTTCAGTTTTCGAGCTCAAAAATTGCGACCTCTAAGAGTATAGCTCTCGATGGCAGCGTCCTATGCAAACGGAAATGGCGTCAGATAAGCCATACTCTGAGGAAACCTAACGAAAATATAGCGTAACAATCCTTCAAATAGAATCCTCAGGGTAAGTAATGATCCAGCAATAGAATTTTTTAGGCCAGTAAAAATAGAATTAGACCTCACACTAAATTTCTGATCCAATTTTCTTTTTTATAAGATTCGGGATCACTAACTGACTATAAAAACACAATATGTCAACAGATCCAGGTGAAGCTTCATGCAGGCACCATTTTGGAAAAACGTTTTTGACGATATCTTGGATCTTGCACTTAAGGGCAAAACTTATGCAGTAACGGGTTGTTCTCGCAAACTTTTTTGTAAAACTTTCCGTTTACGATGTACGGCTCATTCAATGAACTGGTTTTTCTAGCACTGCTTAAAATTTTAAATTAACCAATAAAATGTTTCTAACCATTTTTAAAGATCAGTAAAAAAGGCAAACAAAATAGCAACTGCAATAATATAATATCAAAGTTGTTCACCCTTTTTTCTGCCTTCGCCATCCCATTGCAATTCCTGGATTACTGTAATGTCGTCTCTGATTCTTTTTAGAGCGTCAGGTCAGGACATTCCACGTGCATAACGGAAATTCATTGTGCTTCTTTTGTTTGTAACATTCGTCATCAATAAGGTCATCCATATCCGAGGTAGTAAATTGTTATTTTTGGACAAATAGATCTGGATAAGTAGTCTAGAGTTAGTAACCCACTATGCAGTTACAAGAGCTACTGTTGACTAGACCGACTATAGTACTGAAGTTATTTCGAAGTAGCTCATTGATGTGACTAACATGATGACTGCACTACGACAGTCTCACCTGTTCTGGAAACGTCCAGATTTCAGAGGGGGCTGCGTCGCAATAATCTGATAAACTGTTGTTTCGATCTCTTGATGTACACAAGTACAGAAGCTAATGAAATGTACGAAAAATAAGCGATAGAGCTAAAAAGCCCAAAAGAAGCCCAGGACATGGACGTTAAACACGAATAAGAGTTACAAACCATCTTTGGTATACACAAGAAGAATAGCGTCCTTTTATAAATAGTTTCCACCAACATTATTGGAATTTTTAGTCCTGTCGCTGTCAGCTTTCCATAATTGAAAAGTTCTCAAGGGCCCTGTGAGTTTGCAAAAGCGCACCTTCTTTAAACATCAGATTGCACTTTACTTTTAACTATACGTAGAAAATCACAATCATAAGTTTATAAACCAGAATAAGGGAAGAAAATGGACTTTTCCTTTCCAAAATTTTGTTTTCTTAACTAGCCCCTAAGCCTTACCGGTTTAAACTGTATGATAGCCCCTTGTGATATAACTTGAATTATTTGAAAAAAAAAAATGGTATAAATATTTCATTTTTGTAATTTAAATTGAATTTCCGTTATCAAAGTGAGCATAACCACACACAGACACAACATTATATGGCAGGCGATAGGAGGTAGGCGTGGTAGGAGGCCCATAATGAAGTTTACATTAATTTACACCCAACTGATTCTGCGATTTTAATCGCACATTCACTTCATTTAATTTTATTGACTCGAACTCCATTAGGTAAAGTTGTTGTTGTTGTTTTTGTTTTTGTTGTTGTTTGGTTTGTGTGTGTCTACAAACAATGGTTGATGTAGGTGCTACAGCGTGTGGGCTGTAATCGATTTTTTTGTTTTGCTTCTTTTTCCAAACAATCTGACAAAAACTGATAGGTTTTCCATTTTTATGGTTTGGTTATATTTTTATCTATGTGGAACACTTTTCTTCAGCTGCGATATGAAACGATAAAAAATAGGCCGCAAACGAAAAAACTCGTGGTAGATACGATTACTTTTTTGTTTCAGCAATAGAATGTTATACAACTCGTTCTTATCGTTGAGTTTGCGGTAGTGGTGTCTCTTGGTTCGTCGTTTGATAAGTTGAATTGTAGCGTATGGATACTTTTACTGTAGAAGGTATACTGAAATATGTTTTCGTATCTGCGGTTCGGGAAAATATTAAAATTAAAACAATTTGCTGCAGTATTCAAATCACACACAATATTTAATATAAAAAGGGGACTCCGATGGTCAACAAACATCAGTTAACTGTGACTTCCTGTAGTAGTGCAAGCTGACTTTGAAAATACTTGTAAGGACAAACAACTATTTCTGACTATGGACAACGACATCAAAGCTATGGAATTGCTGTTCCAGCGACCATTGGAACCCGTATTCACCTCGAGGGACAATGGCAAGGCGGCTTTTGATGTCCCTGACAGTTTCTATACTGACAGGTATAGTGGTGTTGGCATTGAACTTCAAAGTCGATTTGGTGATGATGTTGACATAAGGGTAACATTTTTTTTAAAAAGATGTTCATTTTGTATTTGAAATAATTTTTATTTCCCAATTTTAGATCCCTCTACGTGACATCACTAAACCAAACTTAGATTTTGCATTGCAAATCAGCAGGAAGCAGAACTTTGATCTCTTCAGTGATAAACATAAGCGCATTGCAGGACAACTGATTAAGATGTTCTTGGATGTTAAGGAACGTTCAAACTTTGTATCCTTGGCAGCTTATGTTAAGTAAGTCATAGAATTTATTTTTCCGTCCCATTGCCAATGCTGTTGATGTCAAACGGATTCTATGATGGTTTTTCGAATTGAGATTGACACAAAAGTGCACAGGGGGCTGAAGGCTAAACAATTTTCAGATATAATTATTATTGACATTATTTCTTTAAGGGATCGTATCAACCCAATGCTATTCCAATATGCCTACACTGTAGCTGTACAACATCGTAAGGATACTGCAATGGTACCAATCCCACCAGTCGCTGAACAATTCCCATCAAACTTTATCGAACCATCCGTATTTAGAGATGCCCGTGCAGAAGGTTCGTTGATCACCAATCCTGGAGATAGGGTGAGTCTTTAAAAATGTTAATTTTTTTTTTTTTTTTTTAATTTTGTCCTTTCTCAACAAATCATGTTTTAGATGACCATTGACATGTCCCGAAACTTCACCGCATCGGATCGTGAGCAAGAACAACGATTGGCCTATTTCCGTGAGGACATTGGTGTGAATATGCACCATTGGCACTGGCATTTGGTTTATCCCGGTGAAGGACCCGACGAAGTTGTTCGCAAGGATCGTCGTGGCGAGCTTTTCTACTACATGCATCACCAACTGTTAGCTCGATACAATGTTGAACGTTTCTGCAATGGTCTTCCACGAACAAGGATTTTGAATAGTTTGCGTGAAGCCATCCCCGAAGGATATTTCCCCAAAATCATAAGTAGTCTCAACAACCGAACATATCCAGCTCGTATCACTGGACAGACATTACGCAATGTAGAACGTGAGGACAACGCTATCGAAATCGCTGAAGTTGAACGTTGGGCCGATAGAATTCATCAAGCCATCGATCAAGGATATGTTGTTGATGTAAGAATTTTTGACAAAAAAAAAATCAATTAATGCATTTAATCAATTTTTAAATTCAGAGGAACAATAAACAAATTCCATTGGATGAGTTCAAGGGTATTGATATTTTAGGAGACATGCTAGAAGCCTCAGCACTAACACCTAATAGACAGCTCTATGGAAACCTCCATAACATGGGTCACAATTTGATTTCCCTTGCCCACGATCCAGACTCGCGGCATTTGGAAGACATCGGTGTGATGGGTGATGTTACCACAGCTATGAGGGATCCGATCTTTTACAGATGGCATTCGTTTATTGATCAGATTTTCAGTAAATTCAAGGGACTTCTTCCAGCTTATGATAACACTCAGGTACAGATTTCGGTCTTCTATATTTTGAGAAGCGTTCAGCTTATTTTCGTTTTCACAATACACAGCTTGGTTTTGATGGAGTAAATGTAGACTCAGTGAGTGTTCAAATCACATCCAAAGGAACAACTCCAAACATTCTGGCCACATATTGGCAAAACTCAGACATTGATATCGGTGCTGGGCTAGATTTTGGTCCAAATGGAGCTATTTTCGCTAGATATAGTCATTTGCAACATGCTCCGTTTGAATATGATATCAAAGTCACCAATACTGGAACTGGACCTCGCAGAGGAACATGCAGAATTTTCATCTGTCCCAAAACAGATGAACGTGGTACAGCTTTGAAAATGCCTGACATCAAAAATATGGCAATTGAATTGGACAAATTCTCAGTTAACTGTAAGAATTTCATATTAAAAAATAATAGTAATATTAAAACGTGCCAAAATTCTAGTGAAACCTGGTCAAAATACCATTAAACGTCGATCAAGTGAATCTTCGGTAACCATTCCATTTGAGCGTTCATTCCGTCGCATTGATACTAAGCAACTACCTGAAGCTACTGATGCTTTAGCTCAGTTCCGTTTCTGCGGCTGTGGTTGGCCAGAACATTTACTCCTGCCAAAGGGAACAGCTGAGGGCATGGAATTTGATTTGTTTGTTATGATTTCAGATTTTGCTGGCGACGAGGTTCAACAGACCAGTGATGCGTAAGTACCTATACCTCAACAAAAAAATTAACAACAATAAAAATGTATTAAATTTTTATTTTCAACTTAGCCCTGATGTATGTGGCGATGCAGCATCATTCTGTGGTCTCAAGGACAAATTGTATCCTGATAAACGTGGCATGGGATATCCTTTCGATAGGACAATCGCCGGCGCTAATCTCGGTGCATTTTCAAGTCAATACACAAACATGGCAGTAACCCCTGTCAAGATTGTGTACACCAACAAGCATATTAACCGATCAAAGAACTAAATGAGTCTTCAAAACTAAATCAAACATTCTGACCTCACGGAACTATTCAATATGTAATCTCAATCAAAATATTAATATCTTTAAAGTTAACTAAAATTATATACTCAATAAAAAATTATTTGCAATTAAAAACAATTATTTCTTTATGTTCTTCAGTAATTGGATGTGGAATTGATGACGTCATTTTGTTCGGTTTAGTCAATTTATGGTCGAATATTTGCTTCCAACTCGTTCCTTAATGTCTTTTCTTGGTTGACTTTGTCTTTAGCGACTTGACATATTTCACTCCTTGTACCAAAACGGTTTTGTGAATTTCTGATCCTGACGAATCTAAGGAGCAAAATATGACATAATATTTGGGAGATACTTTCCATTATTTTTACTTGCTCTATAGGGCAAGTATTGGTTTCGTGCAGAAAAAAAAGAGGTTTTAATCAAACATGACATTACGATGATAGAGAAGCCCAAAAAAGTGGTTTTCGCCATACCGTCCGTTGGTCTGTCTGTGCGTCTGTGCGGATGTGCGCTTTTTCACGTCATGCTACAGCCTAAACGGCTTGACGGATTTTCTTCAAACTTGGTATATAGCAGTTTGAAGAAAAACCATTGTCGAGGTTTTTTTTATTTTGTTTTAGCCCAGCTCAAACTGGTACCTTTCAAGTAAGGGTTTTTTTCAATTTGGATTTTCTCGAAAACGGCTCTAACGATTTTGATTAAATTTAAAATTTAGCTAACTTTAAGCATTTCTAACAAAACTGCGTTTTTTGTTTTTGCCTCAAATGGTCGTAACGAAAATCAGGTTTTAACGGCTTTTTTTCAAATAGCCATAAGTTCACAACGGCTTGATTGAAGCAATTCAAACTTTGTTTGACATAGTTTTTCATAGTGTTCTATAGGATGGTTAAGTAAATTTTTCACTGAAGCCTTTCTAAACGGTGGCTTCCATACAACGAGCTGTTGAGTTTTAGCCAACTTTTTTTGGTTTTTTCTAATTTGCTCAAAAAAAGCTCTAACGATTTTGATTAAACTTTGTGTTTTATATTCTTTTAGTGTTTTGAAGAGAAGTGCGTTTTTAGTTTTTGGCTAAAAATGCAAATAACGGAGATCTGCTTTTAACGGCTTTTTTCAAATGGCCATAAGTTGTCAACGGTTGCATCGAATTCACTCAAACTTTGTTTGGTATAGTTCCTTACAGCTTCCTACCAGATTGCATTGATTTTTTTTCGGTTTCTCTTTTTTAAATGGTGGCTCCAATACAAAGAGCCACTAGGTTTTGGCCAATTTTTTCATTTTTTCTAATTTACTCAAAAAAGGCTCCCCCGATGTTTATGAAACTTTGTATGTAACATACATAGAATACTTCAAACAAAACTGCATTTTTAGTTTTTGGCTATACATGATAATAGCGGAAATTGCTTTTAACAGTATTATTAATTTGGCCATAAGTGGACATTTGTATCATTTATAACACCCAAAAGATAACGTCTTATTTTAAATAATAAAGGTTTCTTAACGTTAGCTCCCGTATATCGAGTTTTCCAGTTTTAGCCAAATTGTTTTGGTTTTTACCAAATTTTTCAAAAATGAATTGTTCTTATTGATCGAAAAGTTTGTTTTCATCGTACTATTGCACCAACAGAGCAAGTACGTGCGACCCAGTCGTGCATTTTATTTCTAGATCAAACTAGTGGAATTAGCCAGAAGATCTCAGTTAAGATCACACCATCAAAATAACGTTCTTTGTTGTTTCTTGATATTTATGGTATGGTTTTAACTTCCATTTTCGAAGACACTCCGGTATCGGTTTTTTGATTGTGGAACCACATTGGTGGATGTTATGAACGAATATAGTACTCGAAGTGGATCTGATATTTTGGCAGTATTCTTTTATTTCAATCTAGCAATCAACTATTGCTGTATCCGACGAATTTTTGAAAGTTTCAAAGGACTTCAATGAGTTGTGCTCGGGAATAGTTCAAAATTTAGAAAAACCCAGATCCCGAAAATGAATAGAAAAAATTCCGTTTTCAATCATTTTATTTTGAAAACAAAAATGACAAGCAGAAACAGAAATATTAAACAAACATGTTACGGTATTGCACAGTATTTTTAGTGAGGAACTTCAAGTATTGTCACCTAGTTACTTTTGATATAAATATAATAAATGCTCCTGTTAGAAGACTATAGACATTCCCTATACGGAAAAACGGTAATTGCGAAATTGATATTCGGCAGTGAGTGGAGTAGAAATCCTTGGATCTACCGAAGCGTTGCTGAAATAGAAGCCATTCCATCTGTCTGTGAGGTCTAGTGAATTTCTTTCAAAGTCACCGATCCAATAACCAATCTTTTATGGAGTTGCAACAAGTTTGCATTAAGTGGACGAAATATTTGTTTGAATAATCCCGCACTTCTTATCATGAAATAATACAGAACGAAGGTTAACTGGCTGCACACAATGGTGTAGCAGCAGCAGTAGCACGCAGCAATGTCAAAGTAAATGTGAAAAGAAAGTAGCTCACTAAACAGCGTGCACGAATACAATGGTATAATACTGAGCTCAAACAAAAATCATGTCTGCCATTTTGGTTTATTGTTGTTTTGCAGCGCAGCATGTCCGTGAAGTTCAAGTCGAGTCGACTTGTAGTTCAGCGACTCTCTCTGCTGCATCTGCTACTTCACATTGTAGCCGTGCAATACGATTTACATACATTTAACTTTGACATTGCTGCGTGCTACTGCTGCTGCTACACCATTGTGTGCAGCCAGTAAGATATCAGATAAAAGGAGTTTCCGATGCTAGTTGGTATTGAATGCCCCTATATCGTAATGGAAGAAAAAATTGAGCTGGACAAAGCATTTCACATTAGTGTCGTATGACTTAAGATGGAGTTTAGTGATTTTGAATTAAAAACATTTTTTGGGGAAAGGAAAACACCAACTTGAACATAACTTATTCAAACTACGATAAAATAAGTATAGAAAAACAACATTTTAAACATTTTTGATTTTAGTAATTTTGACTTTCATCAAAAGCTGATTTCACCAACAGGACAGTGTTGCTATTGTGCTTAAAGCTGACTTTTCCTCATTTTTTAATAAAAAGCGCATATAAAATTAGATGAAATTTATAACTTCGACTTAATTTCATATTCAGCACAATCGACGTTGATTCATTTTGTTGAAAAGCGCTAAAAAGCTCACAAAAAATCCATTCATCGTATTTTTACTGCAATTATAGGTACTATAAGTCAAGTTATACATTCGTCGAAAAAAAATTTTTGAGATATGTAAGAATCAAACATGACATTGTCCGGCTGCAAGCAGCTCTTCAACTCCTCCTGGAGCATAGGGCAGCAAAATTACGATGATATGGGAGACGAAAATAGATGGTCTAAGAATTATGTCCGTCTGTATGTCTGTCTCTATGTGTGTATACCTACAGCTCAAACGGGCCCGCCGATACTTTCGAAATTTCACACATACATATGTAGATGTAAGTAACTTAATTTATACTATGCATAGCAATATTTTTGAAAACTATTATTTATGTTTTTAAAAGCATTTTTCAATTTTTCTTACAAAAATAATATATTTTAAAAACTGCGCCTTAAATTTTGTTCAAAAATTTGAAATAAATGTATTTCCCAAATATACGTATGAAATGGAGTTTTTTTTTTTTTGAATAATGTTTTCAAACATTATTTCAAAAAAAAAAACTTTTTTCTCAAAAACCGCTCCACAGATTTTTATATATATATTCTCATAAATTCAAATGTATCCATGAAATAAAATGGCGAACTTTTTTTCAGCTCAAATTAGTTTAAGTATTTATTCAAGAATTTCAAAAAAAATATTGCTTTCAAAATCTTAAGCCTCAAGACCACTGTCACACATTAGAACAAGATCGGGCGACCTAGTCGTGCATTTTGTTTTATGAAATCTCCACTTTATACATTTTTCAAATGTTTTCGAATTATTTCAGTAAAATAACCTTTCCACGATTTGGCACACTTCTATTTTCTATGTGTCGTACATATAACACATATAATGGGTTCGTTCATGGTTAAACTCGGTTGGAGTAACTTTTTTACTAGACAATATTCTCAGTTGGATAGGTTTGATAAGGACAACAGTGGATAGATAACATTAGATAACATAATGTGAAGCATATAAAAAACATTTTTTTAATGTATATAGCAGTACAAAAATATTTATATACAAAAAAAGGTAAGAATTAAGAAAAATAACATAACATAAATTGGCTGTAGTAGCTTTACAAATTTAGAATGCAAAAATAAGTTTAAATTTTTGAAGTGAAACTTCTTTAGGCGCATGAGGGTTAAATTTTTACTGATGAAGCGGAAATATGCGCGACTTCCGTCCCAGAAAATGGAGAGACCGATTGACAGAGAGTGAGAAAGGGCGAACGTAGCATGAAGCAAGAAGCACATAGCCATGGAGCGAGAGTAGGGAGCAAGCGAGTGAGAAAGATCGAAAGAGAGAGAGAGAGAGCTGTAGGTTGGGTCAGGGTCAGGTTTGTTTTATAATAGCGCAAACAGGTTTTGCATATCAAATGTGGGTAGGTCGGTGGCTGATGGTTAAAAATAGAACGGTGGGTAGCAGTGACGGTATGCATTATGTGTGTCTTAGCAGACGAAAGTGTTTCGTATATCCACTGTAGGCAGTCAGGCGGTTGACGGTTTTAAATAGATTGGCGGGTAGCAGGGATGTGACTTGGTGTTTGGTTAAATGAGCGCTGGAACCCGGAAGGTTGATATGACAAATTTGATGTGTATAATATTAAATGTGTTAGGCGGGTCAGAGTATATCTACTAATGAGTAGGGAAACTCTTCTCACACTTAGAACTCAACCAATACAAGAAAAAACCTAAAAAAAAAACTAGTATAAGTGAAAACAGGCAAGCAGTATTGATTCCTAGCCTTTCGTAAAATAGTTTATGAAAAAGAGAGTACACATCACGTTTTGTAGGTACACCCACACACACTTATCTTGTATAACATACATAAATGTGATTTTCCAATAATGTTTTTCTTAAAGCGGGCCACTTGTTATTTTAAGTGTAGTAGTATTTCTCTTAGCAACAATATTGATTAGGGTGACCAGGTTTTGCTTTTATATAAACAAAGTTTTATTTGCACCAATTTTTGTGTTAAATTTTCTAGAAGCTGGTCACACTAGTGAAAAGTAACTAAGGCGACGATTTTGTGTATACATTTTTTTTGTACGTGTTTATAAAAGCGTGCCGGTTGTGGAATCTATCTCCCTTTCACTATTACACTTCTTATTGCCGTCTATTTCTTGCATAAATTGTAAACAAATAATAAACACGTGGAGAGTGTCCCTACTCATTAGTAGATATACTCTGAGGCGGGTAAGCGGTTTAAAAAAAAAAGAGCTTAATGGTGGGGAATATTAATCGTCCAAATGGGGGAGCGTGTAATGCTTCATTAAAGAGCTAGTAAGGAAGATTGAGAGAGAGAGTAAGGGAGATCTAAAAAAATACACGCTATTGGTTGATGTACCTATGCGTTTAGTATTTAAATATTGGAACTTTAGATGGCAATTTTGTCGCATAACGTCTTGTGCAGTAGGGTGACGTGGTCATAGATGCACCACCTTTTTTCAAAAGATCATAATTCTTTCAAAATGAACCCATGGTGCATCTACAATACACCACGAATTGATTTAAAGAATTAAAAACACAATTTCAATTAATATATTCAGTTTTATTAGAATGAAAATAAAATATATGAGATTCTTGAAACAATAACATAAAATTAACAAAAATAAATTGTTCCAAAATAAGACAAACAAAATGAGTAAAAAGATACCATATCACAAAGAAAAAAACAAACGAAAATTAATTATTTCAACATAAAAATCCTTAAAAACATATATATAATCAACGAATGTTTAAATTGCCGAAATATTCAACAAATTTGTAGGAAGATTGCTGCCGTTTAGTTGGTGCCAACACATCAGGATCCTCCAAGACATATTTTATATCATCATATCCATGGTGCATTTAGCACTATGCTTATTTGGAGCATTGTGCACCACCGCACCGTGAAATTTTGAATAAAAATTAAGATATATCGTAAAAAAACTAAACTATAAGATTCTTATTTTAAAATATAAATAAATGTCCAAATAAGCAACTTATTAATTTTAAATAAAGAAAAACTAGATTTCCGAGACAATATTAAGAAAGTAAACTCAACTCGATTTTTTTGTTTTTCACTCAAAATTTACAAATGACTTTTTAAACGTGCCTTATTGGCGCACGGACACGACCAGACTAAAATCTTACGCAATTGGTTACTGTAACGGACACATATAAATGAGGTATACACTAATACAGTAACCGGTTTGCTGGATATACCCAGTGGGAAATTTCATAAAATTCATTGAGGAATAACCTGCTTTTTCCTTGAGGAAATGGGAGTTGCAACAGCTTCTTTTCTGCTGATTCCTTTGAGGAATTTAACATGGGGGTGTCCTAGGCCAAGAAGCACATGCTTACATTCTCGATGAACATTCATTAATGAAATCACTACTTCCTCAGAAGTTGGTTATTCATCAGCTTGGGTGATGAAAAACATGATGTATTCTCATCAAACAGAAAAGTGGATTAAGGCAGCGAACTGATGAACTTATGCATGACTTTTCCTTATGTGAATCACCGCATACTTTTCTTTAATAAAATAACTATTTCAATTCCGTACAAAAGACAGTTGTTTTCTTATGTGTCCCAATCACAAAAGCAGATGATGGGTTTCGAGTCATGAACTGAGGAAACGTTGCATTACTTTTCACTGACTTTATCATTGCATTTAATTTTTCTACTTATTCTGCTACTGAATTCATTGAGGAATTCAGCAAAAATTTTCATTGACGCCGAATTTCCTGCTGGGTAGCTGTGGTGCATTTTACACCACTGGTGCATTTATGACCACCCCACCCTAAACGCAGATTTTTCGAAGTGAAACTTCTTTGGGCGCGTGAGGGTAAACTTCTGACATGTGTACTTTGTACGCACGCACCTTTTTTCAAATGGTTTGCATAAATTATTTCCACTAAAGAAGAATTGTAAATAATATAACTTACAATCAGTGGCGGATCCACGGGGGGGGGTTTCGGGTCCGGACCCCCCCCATGGGATCATATACTTTCAAATTTTATGCTTTTATTGAGCATGTTGGTGAAGTTGAAACACAAAGTTATTAATAAAAATTCGTAATTTATTGAATGTTTTACACAAATTTTAATTTATTTTCGAATAATAAATGCAATAGAAGATAATTACGAAGAAGATAATTACGAAGATAGTCAATATGACCGATCAAGAAAAAATATATGATCCACAAACGGTTCTAGTCACTCTTCAATTTTCGAGGCTTTTCAAAAAACTTTCTGAGAATTTCGTCTTCAGTCAAAGTTATGCGATGATGAATGTTCAAAGATGCAAGACCATTGAGACGCTCTTGACCCATCGTGTTTCTCAGATAATCTTTCATTCTCCTCAAAGTCGAAAATGATCGTTCTGGAGTTGCTGTGGTCACGGGTATCACCGTCAAAACTCGTAGGATTTTGTTGACGTTTTTGAAAGTTCTGTCATTTATGATCTGCAAAAATTCCTTCTATTTAGATTTTCAATGGATATTATTTATTTTACTTTGTTCCAAATTGCACCAAAAAAATTTCTTACTCAATTAATTGTCAATAAGTCGTCTATTACTGATTTTTCTCTGATTCTTTTAAATTGAAAAATTTTGTTTTGAAATTAAATAGAAAATAAATGATAATCTATTAGTATTATAATCAATCAGATTTTTTGGTACAATATATGAGAAACCTGGCATTATTTTTTAGCCAAAAATGATCTGAATTTGGGAGATACTCACTGCTAATGCATCAAGTGCATTTTCGATGTTTTGATTGCAGAATTCTTGTTTGAGGAATAGCTGTCCAAAACTTTGAAAAACTGTTTTGTGTTTTTCGAACCGACTCTGAAGATGAGAAATGTAGGTGTCGAGAAATAGGATGTAAAATGCGATTTTGTAATACTCTTCAACTGTTTTCGCTTCAACGTTGCAACGATTTTTTTGTCGACTGCATCGACGAGGCATTTTCATTTCAATCTCGTACTCCGAACAAATTTCAGAAACTTTTTGATAAACAATGTGGAAGCATGAATCCACGTTTTCACGCTTTTCCTTGAAGTCGTTCAAAGAATCATCAGCCAATTTCGTGGCCTCTCCCAGATCTTGACTTTTCAATTGCAATTCTCGACTCAATGGCAAAACGATGGAATTAATTGATTCCATAATATGACAGGAAATTTGGAACTCGATTGTGAAAATCGCTGTCAAAAGTTGAGATGCTGCCCGTGAAGTTTCTCGATCCTTCCACGTTTTTATTTCTTCCAACGTTTCAATAACAGCCGGTTGAAGTTCGACGTATCTTGATACAGCTTCATGAGACTGAGCCCATCTTGTAGGACAAATGGACTTCAATTTTTCTTTTCTTCGCTCACTTTTCTCTGTCATTTTTGAAATTTCGTTCTTCAAGATGCTTTGTCTCTTGGGCCAGTGAAAAAATGCTTGAATTGCTCCGATAGTTCCCAACGCGTTTTTGATACCAGATACTTCGCAAGCTGTATTGATGGTCAAACTGAAGCTGTGTGCGGCGCAATGCACATAAATTGCGAGAGGAAAATGAGACCTCAAATAAGCCTGTGCTCCATGAAATTCGCCACTCATTGCCGGAGCTCCGTCGTATCCTTGGCCGTACATGAATGAGCAATCCACGCCGATATCGGTCAGATAATTCCTGATGGAATTTGCCAGAGCTTGTCCAGAAACGTCAGTGACGGGAACGAATCCGAGGAAATCCTCACAAATATTTGTTTGTGAATCCAAATGGAAAATTGCTCTATGCTTGAAATGTCAGTCGATTCATCGGCTAAAACTGAGAATCCTTCCGATTGATTTATTCGATCAACGATTTTTTTTCTGATCAATTCATGACAAGTTGCGATAATTTCATTCTGAATGGTTTTGCTCAAATATGTTGAATTTTTCGGAGCAGACAAAAGGTTTTTCTTGAGTGTTTCGTCACTTTCAGCTCGATTCCGTAAAATTGCACGAAAGTTTCCTTCGTTCGAATATTTTCCATCAGTTTTATCATCCGCGTCGGGTTCCTCTTCATTATACAAACATCCATCGTCTCTATGGCCACGAAGTGCAATTCCTTGACGTCCACACAAAACTATTGCACTAACTATGGGTTTCAGTCGTTCGTAATTTTCTTCTTTAGTTTTTTCTTTCTGCTTATCGAGTTGTTCATCAATAGATTTAGTTTTGCCAAGCTGAATATCGCGTTAATGTTCAAAAGCAACGATGGATTTTTTATGGTAATCAAGTTTTTCGTGGTTCCGAAAAGTTTCTTTCGCGTGCTTCCAAGTGTTGAACGGCTTGTTGATGAGTTTCCCCAGACGTACGTCGCATATTCCACCGGTTTTCACGCCAAAAGCTATGCAGCACTTACAATATGCGCCATTTTCTTTCGCAGAATATGCCAACCAGTGAAATTCCTCAACCCATTTTCTTTGAAAAGATAAATTTTTGGCAGTTGATGTCGGGAACGAAAAATTAGCTGGTGGCACCCACGAGTCGTCGATAATGTTCAGGATTTCACTCGCGTTTCTTGTATTTGAAGCATTAGACGTGGCTAGAGCGATGTCGTTTTTGAATGGAAGCAATCCTTGTTTGTTTTGAACTGACGTATCTTCGGAAGTCGATTGTCCTCCAGTCTCCGGTGGATTTTCTTCGAGGTTAAGCTTCTCTGCATTTTTAGTCTGTGTCAAAAAAATATGGTTAGCTAAAAACTAATGAGAATCTTCACTTTTTTTGAAATTATAAATTATATGAATACATTGTGCAAAAATAGTAGCTTTTCCGATATACTTATCATTTTTTTATTGCAATTTTTCTTACCTGTTTTTCCTTTTTCTTTGTTTCTGGTTCTGATTCTGAATCAAGGCGGGTGAAATAGGAAAACAATGTCCTCTTCATATTGTGAGGCGTGTTTTCTCAGTAAGAGAACTTGAAACACAGATTAGTTTAAAAGGGAGATGGGAAACCGAGCTGTCTAACTGACAATGTCTACAAGCTGCGGTCAAAGTTTTCTAGTATTTTCGTGGTGAGTTTAAGAAAAACGAGTTTGCCAATTTGAAAATTCAATCTAGCAATCTACGCTAAATTTGAAATTGCGAAAACAAACAAAAGAGAACTGTAAAAATATAAAAATCCCACCTCATCTCTTTGTTTTTGTATTTTTCATGTACAAGGAAGAAAATAAAATGAAAAAAAATGAAAATTGCGGGATCTAGGGAGTGAAACTTAAGTCAGTTTCCGATCTCATTTTGTCTCTGACTTAAAAAGAGATTTTTCTCACTTGAAATTATACTAACCACTTGTCAACTTCGGCATGTTTACACAATGCGTGTTGAAAGAAACAAAGAAATAATTAAAATACGCTCAAACACGCTCATAGACGGCGCAAATATCAACAGAAAAACTTAAAGAAAAATCGCACGGCGCTGTCATCGCGACTAGGTTGGCGCGCAGTTTGAATTTGCGAACAAACTATATGCACTGCCATAACGACTGGACAGCACCAATGGCTTTTCTATAACACGGTAGTCCAGCCGTTATGGTGACCTGTATATACGTGGTAATTATGCATATATCTCAAGGAAAAAATGTCTACCCCCCCCCCCTTAAACAAATTTTGGACCCCCCCCTTATCAAAATCCTGGATCCGCCACTGCTTACAATGTAAAAATTCTTAATGCTAAGATTACATTATTTGAGTTTTGTTTACGTAGGTATGTAACGTTAGCAACTACTGAAAAAAAACTCCTGTAAACGGCTCTGTAAGTAACTTTCAGTAAATTGTATGGTAAACTGTCAGTAAATTGTAACTTTCGTGAGCTGAGTTAAAAGAGAAAATTACAAGTGTAAACGCGTTTTTTACACTTACAGCAATTTACTCTCTCGGCAGTGATAAGTTTACAATTTACGGGAAGCATTTCTTCCTGTATGCTCCTCGAATGGAAGAAATATCACTCAGTAAAAATAATTTATTAGTCTGCTATTTTTACCGTCACTATTTGAGTAATTCAAGCGAGTAGATTGGTTAATATTGGAAATGTTAACACTTACAAACAGTTTCAGATAAAAGGTGTTTCTTTAGCTGCATAAGAAGTTTCGATGGTTGTTGTCTAAGGTGTGACAGTTCAGAAGGTCCAAAATAAATCTGTTGGCGAAGTTCATAGAGCACTTCGTCCATTTTACGCTCAACATAATCGGCCTAGTGAGCAAGAAATTCGTGCAGTTATTGATCGTTTTTGCAGTTATTTTATTCCTCTTAATGCAAAACAATTAACAAGACAAAAAAAAGTGCGTAGCGAAAAGAGTATTGCTGCTTTAGCGCGAAGTGCTGATGAGGACTTTTGTGAAGAATTTGGTGACATTTTTATTTCAAGAAGTGGTACGACGACGGCTATGTTAAGTCATTGGCTTATGCCGACAAACCAGTATTTCTTGAAACACTGGAAGCCAATATTCAAGCCACTATTGACACTAAACAGCCGAATTTATTGGAAAAAGTAGAGAAAAATTAGACTAATTGAATGGACTATGTAACTCGTAGCCACGACGGACATATGGCTGAAATCATATTAAAAATATTCTACCAGATGATAATAATACAAACAAATTCCAACAATATTTCCGTCTTGTATTTTTATTTAAAGTTCTCAAGCTCTTTAAAAAACACCCGTTCTTGAATAATCAACGAAATAAACAACAAAATATAATGAACACATTTGATTTAAAACTCATTATCGTGTGTATATTTGATTTGGTAGGTACCATCATGGTTAAAAAACAAATTGCAGTCGTTTCTACTAGGTGTCCAATTTTTCCAATTATTTCAGAGGGAATTCTAGAGTTATTCCCCTCCTTTTTTTTCCCATTCTTGAAAACCCTGCATATAGAAGTATGTTCGTTAATAAAATGGCAGAATGTGTGCCATTTAACGCAAATGAACACGTACTTAATAAACTTTTTCACTCATACGAGCATGGTCATGAAAAATGTTCAAGTTCAAGGACCGTAAATGCCTTTTTCATATTAACTTTGACTTTATTTGTGTTGGTATGTTTGATGGGTTTTGTGTTCTACTCAAAAAATTAATATGAATTCCTAAGTATCTAGAGTTTTATAATTACATTTTTACTTGTTTTTAAGGTCAAACGCAGTAAGCATCGTATAAAATAATATAATTTTGTTTTTATATTAAACTACTGATTAAGCATATCACAAGCAACTTTTTACTTGCGATTAAAGGTACTATAAGGCAAGTTATACAATCGTAAAAAAAATCCAACAAACAAACATGACATTACGATGATAGAGAAGTAAAAGAAACCTGATGGCTTACTTCATTTTCTCCAAAAAACGTTTTAAGTATTGAATTTTAACTGATTAATAAAATTTCATATGATTTTTTCAATTTTTTTTTCCCAAAATCTCAAGCCCCAAGACCATTTTAACTCATTAAATCAAGTTCAAACGACCCAGTCGTGCAATTTATTTTATTCCACTTCAGGTGGCAATGGAAATTGTTACTGATTGATTTAATAAATTAAAAGATCTCATCTGCAACAGAACTCATTTATTTGGTAGGTAAGGTACCTCTACTGTTGTCTCCGTTTAATAAGTTCACTAATTGAAAAGAAACTGTGCATACTATTTTTTCATTATCAAAAATATATTCATAACTTTTTACTTGCGATTATAGGTACTATAAGGCAAGTTATGCATTCGTCAAAAAAAAAGGTTTGAGATAACAATCAAACGATGATAGCGAAGACGAAAAAAGATGGTCTAAAAATTCTGTCCGTCTGTATGTCTGTCTGTCTGTCTGTCTGTCTGTCTGTATGTATAGAAACCTACAGCCCAAACGGGTGGACCGAATTGCTTCAAACTTGGTATATAGAGTTTTTTAGGTATTGTACAGAGGGGAAATTTAATTTTTTTTTTAGCTCAAAAAATAACGGTACCTGTCATATAACCGTTACGTAAAAGCTTATTTTTCTCAAAAACGGCTCTAACAATTTCAATTTAAAATAAAGTGCACGACTGGGTCGTACAAACTTCCTCTAATGTGTTAAAATGGTCTTGGGTGCATGAGCTTTTGGGAAAAAAGCGTTGAAAAAGTCATATGAAATTTTATAAATCACTTAAAAATCAATACCTCAAACGTTTTTTGGAGAAAATGAAGTAAGCTATCAGGTTTCTTTTACTTTTTTGAATTCTTACAAAAAAAATTTTCAAAACTAATCGACCAGTTTTTTCAAAAAAACAGTTTTTTTTGAAAAACTTTTCGAAAATATATTCCCAATTTTTTTGGAGTATGCCAGCTTCTAGCACTTTGCAGTTTTTATCAGAAAAATTAAATTAAAAAAATATAGATTAAACCGTTTTTGGAAAAAATAAAAATAAAAAAAAAATTTTGAAACTTTTTTAAAAAACTCAAAAAAACTTTTTTTGAAAAATTTAAGAATTCATATTATTTATTTTATAAAAGGGCTTCTACATTCAAAATTTCATCGAAATCCGTCTAGTGGCTTCCGAGAAAATCGGATTTCAAAAAACCGGTCCTATGGGAGGTACCGTTATAAGACTTTTCCTGAAAAATCTATTCCAACCAAAACATAAAGCTTGCACATAAAACACTATTCAGAAAGTTTTATCAAAATCGTAAGAGCCGTTTTTGAGAAAAATTAATTTTTCACTAAAAATCGTATGGCAGGTACCGTTAGTTTTAATGCTAGAATGCTAATTCCAAAAACCCTCTGTAGGACGTCATAATAATACTATCTACCAAGTTTGAAGCAAATCGGTCGAGCCGTTTAGGCTGTAGGTGCCGATACAGACCGACGGACAGACAGACAGACAGACAGACAGACAGAATTGTCGGACGTCGGACCCACTTTTTTAGGCTTCTCTATCATCATAATGTTATGTTTGATTGCCCAAAAAAAATTTTTTTTTTTACGAATGCATAACTTGCCTTATAGTACCTATAATCGCAAGTAAAAATTAGTGTTGCTTTTTAGGTACGACCAATCATATGGCTGAAAAAAAGTTTAAAAAAATGTCTAACGACGGTACTTTCCATAGGACCGACTATCGACTATCTCGAAAACTACTCAACCGATTCTTTCGAAATTTCATACATATATAGTTGTAGGTAGCGCAATTTGTACTGCATACCAATATTTTAAAAAAATATTTTTTTTGTATTTTTAAAAGCATTTAAAAAAAAAATTAAAAAATTAATATTTTGAAAACTGCTTATTAAATTTTTTTCTAAAAATTTTAAATAAGTGTATTTGCTGAATACTTATGAACTGGCGTCTTTGATTTTTTTTTGAAAATTTTTTTCAAAAAGTTTTTCAAAAAACACTTTTTTCTCAAAAACCACTACACAGATTTTTATAAATTTATTCTCATAAATTCAAATTTATCCAAGAAATAAAATGGCGTACTTTTTTTTAGCTCAAATAATTTTAAGTATATATTAAAGAATATAAATGAAAAATTTATTTTTATCAAAATCTCAAGCTATAGAGGCTTGATTTATTTTAAATTTGATTTGACATTTCATAATGAATCGATTGACGCCTGAACAACGCATGCAAATTATGCATATTAATTTTGAGAAAACATGTTTGGATTTTCCGATTTGCACAAGAATATTTTGTTTAGCGATGAAGCTGATTTTGGTTGAATGGATTCGTCAACAAACAAAACTACCGTGTTTGAAATAATAATAATCCTAAAATATAATAATGATACAGTGAAAGCTCCCTTAGGCGGACAGCGACGGTCGACGCACTTGTGTCCGTCTAAGGGAGTTGTCCGTCCAAGGGAAACAAATTAAAAACCAATCAAAAATAGTTTTGCATATAATTTTATATGTATTAACCTATTTATTGATAGAAAGTAATGAAAATTAAATCATGCCAATTGCACTTCAAAAACTAAAAAAAAAAAACTAAAAATTATTTCAGGTATGCAAGATTATTTGTATCAGACCACAAACACACACAGCTTCATTGCAATTTTGCTGTTTTATTGGTTAAATTAGTTCATTTGTCCTTATCATTCTCATAACATGTAAGAAAAGCTATGGGAAAATGTAGCTGATGATGTTTTTGTCCGCCTAAGAGAATAGAATTTACCAAATTGTGGCTTATGTGCCTGTCCGCGTCCGGGTAAGGGAGTGTCCCCTTAAGGGATCATAAAACATACCGAATTTAAATTCAAGATCCACGGTCGGGAGAATTTGTCCGCCCAAGGGGATTGTCCGCCTAAGGGAGGTGTCCGCAATGGGAGCTTTCACTGTATGTATAATAATAAAAAAAAAAAAAACCAGTCTTTTATTGCGTGTATTCTTTGCCAACAACAAAAAATGTTTGGTTTTTTGTTAGTTTCAATCGATGTGTAGAAATATTAAGTCTTCAGAAAATAATTTGAATACCTTATTTCTAAAAAAAAAAAAAAAAATGTACGACTGGGTCGCACGAACTTGCTCCAATGTGTAACAGTTGTGTTGGGGCTTGAGATTTTGAAATCAAAATTAGAAGAAAAAACAAACATATCACATTTTATAACTCACATAAAAATCACTACTTTAAAAGTTTTTTTTTTGAAAAAGTGAAGTAAGCAATCTGATTTCCTTCGCTGTTTGGAATCTTACATTTTTTTTTTCAAATGTTCAACCAGTTTTGTTTAAACATTTTTTTTTTTAAACTTTTTGAAAACATATACCAAACTTTTTTTGAGAATGAAAATCACAAAAATTTTGTAGTTCTTATCTGGAAAATAAAATTAAAAATAATTTATGAGAAAGTTTTTGACATAACCAACAATTTTAAAACTCAAAAATTTGATAATTTGTAAAAACAATTATTATTGCCTTTATAGAAAGGCTTTCATTATAAGACTTTTCATGAAAAATCTATTCCAACCAAAATATAAAATTAAAAAAAAAAAAAAAAAAAACTATTCAGAAAGCTTTATCAAAATTAATAACCGTTTTCGAGGAAAATGAGTTTTTCAAAAAAGATAAGTTTTAGAGCTAGAATGCTAGTTCCAAGAACCCTTCTGTAGGACACCATAATATAATACTGTGTACCGAGTTTGAAGCAAAACGGGTCAGCCGTTTAGGCTGTAGGTAACTATACAAACAGACAGACATACGGACAGACAGACAGAATTGTCGGACTCATGTTTTTTGGCTTTTCTATCATCGTAATGTCATATTTGCCAAACGAAATTTCTTTTCTTTTTACGATGCATAACTTGCCTTATAGTACCTGTAATCGCAAGTAAAAATGGAGAGATTGCATGACTAATTTTTTTGTATACTGGCAAAGTGATGGTGGGTTGCTGCAACTCACCGGAAGTTAAAAAGGCATGTCATACAATTGGGACAAATATCTGCATGTTGCAAGAGACTAAGAAAAAGACTAAAAAAGAAGTCTAAGCTATGTAAATCAACAAACAGGGCTTGTGCTCCAGACAACTCTTCAGAACAGAAATCGAATCAAACTACTTAACTTATATTGAATTCCTCTGGAACGAAAGACGCGGAGACTATAATAAACGTATAAGAGGGGCAGAGTCTCAGTGATAAATGTGATAAGAACTTAATAGGTCTGCTGCCATAAATCCTAGCCAAATAACTATCTTGGCAATTTGTCCAAGAGAAAATGTTTGTTAGCCCCTGTGTCTTGGGCAGGAGCTGAGCATGCCACCATGTTTAACTATTTGCTAATAGAGGTTCACACTACAAGTGTTAAAAAAAAACAATTACGTTTCAATAGACGCAAAATTAATTTAAGCTGAAATTAATCATTGAAAAATTATTTTCTGAGAAAAACCACGTTGTAACATCTAAAGCTTAATTAAACGGAATTTGCAACATTAAGTCCATTAAGACCAACGTAAAAAAATGTTCAATAATTTTATAACTATATTAACAAAATGAATTGTATGTTCCGTAATGGGAATGAAAAGGAAATGTTTAAAAGGACTTATAACGGATTAATACTAATTAATCGGTTTTCAATGATATTGAGCTGATTTAATTTCTCATTGTTTGCCATTCCGTAGCAGATTTTAAATAACAAAATGGTGTTGAATTAGTGAATTAATAATAAAATGCATAACTGTATCTTTATTTATGTATCTGTCAGCATCCAAAGCGCAAATACCTATAAGATTTCCTTATGTTTAAGAAATTCCATAATAGCTCGTCACCATGTTTTTAGCCTTTCTCGACATCAAAGTGTCAACTCTTTCGCCTCATCTACCTCCTCATTCGAGATCGTTGGCTGATGAAAAAGAGAGGAGAAAAAAGGAATAACCCTGAATAAAAAACAACAACAACGAAAAAACCGGTAATTGGCATACAAAACTTTCATGTGGCTCTGTAAAGCTCGTTCCTATTCCCGCTGTCATATAAGCCACTTTAAAATCGAAAAAGAGGTGGTGAGTATCGATCTGGAATTCCTGGGTCTTTTCTAAAATCTGTCAAAGTGTAAAAATTTGGTCGATGGCTGATTTACCTGGCCTAAAACCACACTGATATAGTGGATTAGTGGCCAATTATCAAATTCTCAGCACCAAACTGTCCATCAATTACGGCATTTCCACCCTCGCCTCATCCCTACATGCTTCAGCTCGGGCTTTGTTCCCATTGGACAAATGGCTAACCCACTGTTAAGACTTTCGAACTTTGCTTCAGTCAAAGGTATAGCACCCATCAATAGATTCAACCACCCTTTTTTCAAATTCTCTCTTTTCTTTCTGAAAAATAAAAGTTTCTGCATCCATTTTTGCACGCAGAAAAAACTCTTGGCAGCTCTCTCTTGGTGTGGTTCAGGTCTGGGTGGAGCATTGAATGATAGGATTCATTCTTAGCTGCCAGCCGGCATTCATCAGCGAACCAGGTGTTCCTAATGAAAACCAAAACATAAGTATCTTCATTTCTCAAGACCAGTTGGGAATGTGGCCACTATGGTATTCTGGCACTGGGCGATAATGCTGGGCTGAGCGAGAGAAGACACGGCTCTTGTGATTGCAGTTTCGCGGTATACAATTTTCTTAAAGCATATATTGGTGCGGGTCGATGTTGAACCCCAATCAGAAAGTGTGGACTTTCTAGAAATTGGTGACATGCACGCTATCAATCGTAATATAATGGGGTGACCACAATTCCCCTTGTGTATACTGGGGCGTGGGAAATAAGTGCTAGATAGCTATGATGAAAATAAATCATACCTTTTTTTTTTTTTTTTGCTATATTCAAAAGTTGGCATATTAAAAAGGACGCAACAACGATATACCTAACCACCCACGTATATCAGATACGAAAATTATTAATAAAACGTCAGATTCACAATGAGCTTAATATTCTTTCTTCATATACCCAAAATTAAATATTTTATGATTTATTTATGAAGAAAATAATGTCATTTATCATCATTCCCATAGTCTCCAGGTAAGCGTTCCTACTTAATTTTAAGTCTAATGTGTCTCTTTTATCCGCATAATATCCAAATTTGTGATTGTTCTCATATAATGGCCTTAACAGTCGCAAATTTTCATTGTGCACGTAGAGAAATGGTGAAAGTCCGGTCATAAAGCATTCGCCACCAACGCCAACCTCAACGACAGGAGACGAAGACTATGCCACTGGCTGCCACTAGCGCAGCGAGCCAGCGATGAGAACGAGGATGAAAACAAGGACGACAATGACCCCCTTATTTATAGCTTCTTCGTTTAGAAAACAGCCTCAAGACTACGACTCTATATGAGAAAGCATAAACGACCACTAAATCTAAGTGGCATAAATTTTAACCACGCAGTATATAGTAGGTTTAGGATCCCTATGTATATGAATCCCGTATATATATGTATAAGTCCTGGTATAGTTAAGAAGAATAAGTAATACTTATCTTTGTGCAAAATCTCGAAACGAATAAATTTCAGTTTCACCATATGAATAAAAGGCCTTTATATAAATTCTATAGATACATTACAACATATACATACAACATATATACATACATATAGAATTATGTAGAAACGTACTTAAATCCATTACATACACCCCATGCGCTTGCAATGAGTTAAGAATCAGAACGCAAAAAAAAAATGTAAAGCAAAAGTAAGTCCATATAATATAGAATAACATTTGGTGCCAGGATCTGCCCTATTTTCTAATGGCTCTCGACATGCCCAACCCAACACAGAGCGAGAGCCCAAACACTGAATCTGGCTGTTATCGCTCCAAAATTTATGGTCTATCTCATTACAAAGTTTAACATACGACAGTGTTCGCGCCGCATTCGTCCTTCTAATAAATTACCTAGGACACGGGATGTTGAATTCAAGGTGCTTCCAACCGCACTTTGTCTATGTTTGGGTCATGGTTTTTCCTTCTTTCTATACGTTTCGAGGTAATTGTTTTCAGGATTCGTGATTTTCGTCCTTAATAGGATGAGGTGTAGGTAATCTTCGGAATACAGAAAAAAAAGGGTCAATGAGATTGAACTCATTTTGAATGAAAGAACATTAAGTGGAAAAGGTCGGTATAAGTTATAATATTTGGTAGAATGTAAACCAATTTATCTTGATGGTAAGGTGCAAACGCGGTTGGGGGCTGTAAAGAAAAAATAACGTAAATCACCAATTGGTTGACTTTTTTAATTTTCTTTTGAACTCAATTTTGATTTTCAGTTAGGTTTTTCCAATTAACCTACAAAGTTCGCATCGCTGCGTGCTGTTGAGTGTCTTTACTAGGAACTGTAAATTAGATTATATTCCTGTCTTTCTATTACCAATCTTCCTATCGTGTACAAATCCAACTTTGCAGGATAGTTCCCATTTCAGCTTAGTGCATAGTTTATTTCGCCTAAGGACTAGTTTTATTTTCCAGCTGATCTTCAAGTGGTTATATTTCTAAAAAAAACTTTAGCCTAGCATTTATGAATGTTACTAAACACGGTTTTTTAAGAGCTTTTTAAAAATTCAACTTAGTTATTTCAAAACTAGTTTTTGTCTTTTTGAACGCGTTCGACGTTTGTATATATGGTAATTTTAAATAACGATGCTGATTTGGACCTTCAAGGTTGTTAAATTTTCAAACCTGTGAGCTAGCATCAAAGGAAGCTGCTCTCCTGTTTATCCGCTCCTTCTAAGCGGGTTTTGAAATAGTTTTCACCACCATGTGGATAACTTTTTATAGAAGGTATATGTGCATAACGAATATTTTATTTGGACAAAAATGCAACACACTACTTATAAATAATATAATGCGAACGTTGATTTACACTCCTAAAGTTATGCAATATTCTTAACTCGCTCGAACTCCTTTCAGTACATTTTATTATGTTATGATATGGAATAGAGAAACGTCTATTGAGCGCGAAGAACGTTAAAATCACAGACATACAACACAGACTGCCAACTATTTATATGTTCTCTATTTGCATAGGTATGTGGAAAGTGAAAGGTCTCCATTAAGCTCAATCGTGCATTTTAAATGGGAACCAATACACGAAAAAATAAAACGATTAGGCAGAGATATACATACAAATATGTACCAGAATATATGACTAAAATATTTTAAGGGTGTTGTCGATAAGAGGAGTACAGTTCGCAATTTTTTAAGTCTAAATTGCAACTGTCTAAGTTTGGGCGGGTCAGCATGATAAAATAAATGGTACTTTTTTTTTGACGTATGGTTTTCAACCTGGTAATACTTTTTTCGGAATTGGTCTTAAATCAAGTTATGATCAGTTTGGTTCGCCATCTCTGAACAACGTTTGCAAATCGTGCAATTTTATTACCAACATAATGTTTCGGTTGGCGCGAAGCATCGCGCGCTACGTCTAATATTTGGCCAAATCGCCAAATAATTGCCCAGGCCGCAGCGGAAACTTGCCTGAAATATTTTAGAACATAATGGCAAACCCTTATCTTTATAATAAAGCTAAATTCTTGGCCATAACAAGAAAAATATATTCATTTTATTGCTTCCTCAAAACCATAAGTCTTAAATAACACCCTTTAGATAAGAATATTAATTTTCAAGAGAAACTTGCATAGAGAATAAAAAAAGATAAGCTAATTTTTAATACAGTACATTTTTAAGGAGAAAAATATTTGAACTGTTTTAAGAGCAATCTGCCTCAGCAGATGAAGCATTACATCCGGTCTAGCAACGCGGTGTCAGAATTCTTGGAACTAACATTTTAAGGGCGATCTATATGTTTTTCTAGCACATTTAACTTCTATGTATGATTTTTTTAAACAAAGTGCTAAGCTGCTTTCCATGACTAATTTTAGAAGTGCAGTTCCTTGTCAAAGTAAAGTATATCTAATGATATATGGGGGCAGTATACAATCCAACATAATTTAAAATAATTCAGAAATAAAAGAAACTAAAATTATGTATTTTTTTTTTTAGGTACTAGCGGTACCCGGCGCGCGAATAAAGTTCGAAGGAAAGGATTTATTATAAAAAAATCAACTTTATTTTTGAATACAACTTATATTATTAAGCTATTTAACAAAGGTGAGGTTGTTCACTTAGTTCACGACTCAAAACTAACTTATCAAAAAGACTAAATTCTTTATTCTTGCTTTATGTAAATGCTAGGTCAGGTTTTTCGTCATTTCTTGGAACTCTTAACGAGTGCAATCGATTGGCAATTTCAAGTGAATTCTGGATTTCGTCGCTTTTGCAGACGGTGATGTTGCATTATTATCAATTTCGGTTCGGTCATGGGAACATCCGCTGGAAGTTGGTTTGCTGACCTAAACATAACCCGCGTTGCTACGCCCAAGAAAAAACATGTAGATATTTAATGTGAAATTGAATTTCTTTATTTTATCTTATCTTAAACAATATTTTTGTAAATGTACACATTTTTCGGATTGTCAGCTCGAGAGCAAGCAATATGCGAAAAACATAAATTTCCCAAATGTAAACCAACAATAGCTAGCGACTGCCTTTGTGCTTTATTGATATGGTAACCGCTAAGGAAATAGGCAAGTCGAAAGGAAACTGAAGCCGCTTGAAGTCAAATGGCAAATCGTTGGTAATCAATCATCAATATACGTGGAATCAGCACGTCTTCCCCTTTGAATTTGCCAATGATGATAAAATTTTGTGGCAATTTTTTGAACGCCCGTCGCCAGTCTGGTTCCGTTGCATAATTTTGCTACGGCGCTTTTGCAAAGTAATATAAAGCCAAATTAAGGTCTTATGCCGCTTTTCAATGCCTTATGTCATGGCACCGTTGTTAATTTCATTGTTAACCTGAAGATGACGATTTTGATCAATAACTGTTTTCGAAAAATTTGTCATTCTCATCAATAACTGCAAGAAAATATTCATTCGAACAGAAACAGTTAAAAAATTGAAGAAAAAAGGAAAGAACAACAATTTTATAAAAAAAAGTTGAGTATACACTCAACAAAAATAATCGTCGCGACACCACACTGTCAATATCTGGCTTGCTTTCTATAAGAGAGAGAGAGAGAGAGAGAGAGAGAGATAGAGAGAGAGAGAGAGAGAGAGAGAGAGAGAGAGAGAGAGAGAGAGAGAGAGAGAGAGAGAGAGAGAGAGAGAGAGAGAGAGAGAGAGAGAGAGAGAGAGAAACATGCGCACGCCGCACAGCTTACAATAGCTTACTATAGCAAAAAGTGTCGTTACAACTTTTCGTGAGAATTTTTTCCGTCTAGCCCACTTTCACAAAGCGCGATAAGGAACTTCGTTCCAAAAAATTGAGAACAAACTGAAATATTATTTTTCGTCCACCCGATCGGCACCAAACCTTCATAGGAACAATCCCTGGACTTTACCCTGAAAATATCACAAAAATCTGTTGTGCGGTTTAGGAGTCCCTATCGGACATACATATATACAGGCATGCAAACACCCATTTTTGTATAATGTATATACATACAGTTCCGAGAAAAAAAATGCAAACGAATTTGGGTTTGAGGCTGATGAAAAAAAATGCAAATTCGTGGAAAACTTCAAAAAATAACGGTTATATTCATCTTTTTTAGAGATATTGTGATTTAATAATTTAATTTTTTGTTGCTAAGCCTTTAACCGCAATTATCGCACGCAGCCTTTAAGGCATTGAGTCAAACAACGAAACCAAAAGGTTTGGAGATATTTTGTCCCACTCTATCCTTATTCGTTCCATTAACTCGATACAATTCGAAAGCTTTCGCTTTTTTAACTCCCGATCTATCTAGGTTGTGCTGGCAAGTCCAAAAGATACCAATTACAAAAATTAACCTTCTTTTTAATTCAAATTGGTTAAACTGGAAAAGCACATTTTATAACATTTTTTATGTTATAAAATTAATTTTTTAAATCAAAATGCTTTGGATACAATTTGTGGGAATAACAAATTGTATGACATAAGTTAAAAATGATCTTGGAAATATTTGTATATGTATATCTTTACATACAAACAAACATAAATAGACTTCATATTATCCAAAAATCTCAATCAAAACAAAATTTGAGTTGGCGGATCTCAATCACTTTCATTTCGAAGCTTCTTTGAATGCTTATTCAGAACTTTCCAGAAAGTAACCAAAGTATCAATACAAAGTGCTGCTGCTTCTGTTCCACATTATTTGAAAAGACAAAACTTTTTTACATGGTTACAAAGATTTTTAAAAAAATTGACAAACAAATAAATACCACCAGACGACTATGTACCTAGGTACTAAGCTTCAAGCCCCATACAACGAATTGTGCATAATTTTTTTTTTTTTTTTTTTTTTTTTTTGTAAGAGTATAGCCGTCACTCAAGGTGACAGAAAGCAATTAGCTTGAAACACAACTTTTAATGAAATCACCTCTCTACGAAGATATAACTTGGGATTCTTGAATTAGTTTTATATTGCTTGAAGCTTCCACCCATTAGCTAATGAAAAATTCAAGCTGCGTAAGATATTTCTAGAAAACACACCAGTATACAACTCTCTCTTACACATGATAGCATGATAGGTATAAGATACTTTCATCATTCAAAGGAATATTTTCTTAAATTTTTGGACACAAAACAACTTTATATTTAGACTTTGCAAAACTTGGAATAAGCTTGCCTTTGCGCACGTCCTTGTGTCCTTTGCCGTGCTCTTGTTAACCCACTCACTTTTTCTCCTTCCTCTTTTCGAACCCCTTTTTCAAAGATCTTTGCCTAATTCGAACTAGATACTAGGGAAAGGGATATCTTCTATAGGAATAATGGTAAAATAATGTAGGTACTCCACAACTATGTATACCTACTTCCTCAAACCTTTGGCTACTGGAATTTTAATTGAAGTTCCTAACTTAAACTTGTATGCGAAATGAAGAAGGAAAGCAAATCCTTTTCTCCCTTAAGGGATTTTCTTACTCATCAGGCCAAAGCAAAAAGGTGGCATTTACACCACTTCCTGTGGAATAAGGCGATTTTCGTCGTTAGGGGTAGCTCACTACCGCAGCTACTTTTTCTCAGGAAAATTTCCTCCTTTGGGATAAATTTTGTGTGTGCGTGGTTAGTCGGAGGATCCCGGTGATAATCCATTAATCCGTCGTCTGAGTGCGCGTTTTGCATATGAAAAGTTATGAATGGCATCCCAGCATATTAATCTTAATTAAAATTTACACCACCTGGTGCACACGCCATCGCCATTGCCACCGCACGTGCATAACAATGAAGTACTAGTAGGTGGCATAGTTGTAAAATGGCATTGCTATGCTTGCGTCCTTTAGCCTTTATTGTATGAGTATAGTATAGGTGCTTCATATTTATACGAAACCGTTATGAGTGTAAGAAGCAAGCATTATAATATGAGTGCAAAGCAAGAAGAAAGGAGGGAAATGTTCTCGGCTGGTTTTGATGACCATATCCTTAGAGAATATATTTCCATACTCGTATTAAATAAAAAAGGATTCCAATTTGGTTTGGGTGAATGTGTGGGCGAGCTTTCCTTGATGCATACTAAATGGATTCGAAATACTCATGCACTTCAAACACACTTGCACCTGAGCTTAACTTTCGACGTAAATGATAGTAGGTGGGGTATGGCAAAGCCGAAGGGGATACCTTTACCAGATATGCCAAAGTATACGTCGTATGTTGGGCTATAAAAGAGAGTGCGCAATTTTCGGGGAGTACATTAGAAGCAATAAGGATATATCCCACACACATGTGTTTAATACGTGCGTGATTGTGAATTCTTAATAAGTTTTTCCCATACAAGCTTAAAGTGTGTGCTTAAGTCATTTACTTAGAAATACTTGATTATGGATAGGAAAACACTTTTTCATAAAAATTTTGAATTCTTCAAGCATTTTTATTGGTGCGCAAAAGGTCAAAGAAAGGAAAAAAGGTACCTTTGTATCTACATTAAACGGAATTAAAAAAAAGGAACCTTAAAACAGCCTGTTTAAGGCTTCCATTCCAAATATAATTGACAAACAATAAATATTGGTTTTAAATGGGAAAGGGTCAATGGTACGGATATAAATGCGTCATATGTAAGTTTTTATTTTGATTTTGTTATGAAATTTTGAAAATATGCATTAAACTTCTTTGCCCTTGACCCTTCTTCAACAAAATGGTTATATAAAAAAAGCGAGACCTATGGAATTAGCTAGAAGACATCACGAGAGTACTTTTCAAGCGGAACTGAGAAGAAATGGTCAATCTAGGGCATCAAGCTTAAAGAAACCAAAACTCTGTAACAGGTTGATCATCGACGGACGTCAGCAACGGATCAGGTAGATTTTCGATGATAAAAATACGCTTGATGTATGGCGTCCCATCGAGCTGTGGAGATGCTTTAAAAATCGCACTTCTCTAAATTCCCCGAAGCACATTTATCGCCAATATCTCCAAAATCTGGAATTTACAATGACCATTAATAAGTTCAAGGGCCAAACGCTGAAAGTTGCAGGATTTCATTCAGAAAAATAGAAAAGACATAAAGTCCCTTTTATCCTGAAAATTTTGTTCCCGAAAGATGGGAAAGCCGAAAGTATTCATAATTTGACCGAAAGTATTAAGAACGTTTTTGAGTCTTTTTGCAGAAAATTTAAGGCGTTATATGCATGATTGTTTCATTTATGTATATGCACAAAAAAATTGATTGATGTATCAGTCGAATCATGCGACAAGTCACCACTATTAGAATTTACTAACGGACTCTCTCTTGAATAAATTTTCCATCTCCCCTGCAAAGTAAAAACATATTAACTTAGTATGTGCGCTAAAGAGAAGGCTACACAAGCTAAAATATGTGTGTTTTCGAGCTAGACTTAAAGACATCAAATCTTGTTAAGATTGTTACATACCAATGTCCTATATACATATAAACCTTTTGGATGAAAATATCTATGTGATGGTGAAAACCATTTCAAAATAAGTTGATTGGTTTGGAAGGAGTTAGCGGATAAACAGGAGATCAATTTCCTATTAAACTACATATGTACCCACGCTACATAAATAAAGATGTAGATAGTATTGTAATAAGGCAGTAATTTCGGTAGAAAACGCTGCATACTAGACGCCGCGCCGCTACGCTGTTACCTTCACATTTTGGTACATACCTACATATTAGATTTTATAAATAAAGTTTGAGGAACCCAGAGGGCACCACAGTCAAACGCCAGCACGACATTAGTATAGGTTAGTTATATACAAGGCATGTGAGATGTGAGTAAATCTTACATCAATCAAACATTTTACTTTTAGTGTCCACATGTTCCCTAACAGCCTACAGGAATGGCTTGTTTAATTTCGTTTCAATTCATTTTGATGAAGTAATTTCAATTACACTTATATTAAACAGAAATGTGTATTTATCTATGAGAAGAGTTGTGGATTGACAGACGATACATAGGATCACTTGATCACAAGCATTTAATAAGAACAACGTATGTCGCACGATAAAATAAATGAAACCGCACTGCATGAATTACGTTATGAAAGGGTGAAACGACACCGTTCAGGAAATCAGGTACGCTGTTGGCAAATATATGTAAATCAAACCAATTAAAGTACATAGTTTCTGTTCAAATTAAGAAGAAAGGATGTGCGATGATGCCCAGGCGTATATCGCATGTCGATATCGATTTAAGGTGTATTGAAATTATAAAGCGGTTCGGCTAAATAGGGAAGCATGCTCTGAGATACTGGTAGGTTATGCTTTTATGCAGAAATAATTTTATGCAGAAATAATGTCTCGTACCGACCGGAATCCAGCTCGAACCACCTCTGTTCAGCTTGGCTTTCTTAATAAGCAAAGACATATTTTAAAGTGTCTCAACTATTGACATTGTGTGGACACTACTCACAGTCTGTTGCACAAAAGTCAACCTCGTTTCGTGTTTGCACACTTAAAGTTTAGAGTTTGGTTTAAGAGCGCTTTAAGACTTAAGCCACGGATTAAATAAAGTAAATCTATCGATCAAGAATTTCAAATTGAGAAAATGTTTGAGCCACTGCTGAACTAGTTGGCTTTATTGGAGAACAACTTTGTATGGTTTGTTTTCTTAGAAAAATTACGTAGGTTTTTTTTCGAAATTAAAAAAAAAAAAGAAAAACACTATTTTTTGTCAAAATGTAAGGTATTTTTAATTATTATGTGTGCTCCAAAAATTCAATTATCTAAACTATTTTAGGCCAATCACTGAAAAAACAGGAGGTTCTTCAACTTACTTATACCTATAGTTTTTGTAATAGGTATTCAAAAAAAACTAATTTACTTCATTAAAAAAGGAAGGATTATGTTTTTTTTTTCAATAGGTTGAAAAAATATCACTCCCGGAAGTAGGTACCGATTTTGAAGAGATTTTAAATTATAGAATCAAAATAATAACCCAAAAAACTATTCGGGAGATGAAAAGAAAAAGAAAATTGAAGATGTTGATAATCATCTGGCAAATATAGGATCGAAACTAGCATACCAATTCAATAACACCAACAACAGTGATTCGAAATAAAGAAGTTCCTAGTTTCAAATTTCAAGAGGTATCTGAAATGCATAGATATTTTAAAAATTATAAACAACCTGAAGTCAAAGCTATCGACATTTGTCTCACAACACACACTGTAAAAATGTTATCTATGTATCTACATGCCCCTATTGCTAAAATAGTAAACAAATCACTTCGAGAAGGAAACTTTTAAGATGCAATGAAACTAAAGTAAACCCAATATTTAAATCCGGAGATACCAAAAACATAAACAACTACCGGCCAATATCAATTTTACCTGTGATGTCAAAGATTCTTGAAAAATTCGACATAAACTGATAGGTATCTCTTATCCAACAAGAAACAGATCTAGGGAGTATTGTTGGTCTAGTTTTTATCGATCTCTCTAAAGTATTTAACACATTTCACTACAAAACGCTTCTTAGAAAACTTATATCTGTCGGCGTTAGAGGTACATCTTTCAAGTCAAAGAAAACAAACAACTGAAAAAGATGGAATAAAGAGTTCTTTCTGTGAAATTCAATTTGGCGTACCGCAGGGTAGTGTACTTGGTCCAATACTATATTGTTTATACGTCAACGATATAAAAGAACTAAAACTGAAAGGAAAAATCTTCATGTTCGCGGATGATATGCCTGGTGTATTGTGAAAAAAAACCCTACTCTAATTCAAGTAATAATGCTAGACGACCTGGAAAAACTTCAAAACTTGATGGAAAGACAAAAAGTATACATGAATCTAAAAAAAAAGTATATAATAATTGTTAAAAAAGAAGTTAACATAGTCTTGAAATATAAAAATGAAATTATAAAAAAAGTGAACGAGTTTAAATACTTAGGATTATGGATGGACTCTTCATTAAGCTTTGATGTTAGTATACGTTGAAAAAAACAACCAAAAAGCTCTCATCAATTGCTGGTTTATTTAGAAGAATCGCCTTTTTTATCAACGTCAACATTAAAAAACAACTTAACTTTAGTTTTTTTCAAAGCCATATAGCTCATGATATAAATATATGGAGTTGCTGTGGAGTTCAAAGAATTAAGGAAATCCAGACTATCCAGATTATAGCTCTTAAACGAACTAGAGAAATGCATAAAGAGCTTAAGCTTTTACTTGTTAGCGATTTCATTGAACCTCATCTAACATGTAACATACATAAAATTAGTTGCATGGCGTCTTATACGACCGTCGAAGGTCGAACTAAACATCAGATCACAACAACACAAATTCAACACTAGGAACCGGAACAAAATTCATCAACCCTAGAACTTCAAAATTTGGAACCAACTCTATGTTACACAAATCTGTCCAGCTATACAACAATCTCGAAGAAGACATAAACAAATGATCACCATCTAAATTCAAAGAAAATTTAATGTAAGGTTTACAAAAAAAAATATTAATTAATAGTCCCGTCAAAGTAGACATTTCGGTTTGCCAAAATTCCCATAAAGCTGGAAATTGGGAACGTTGGGAACAGCATTTCAAATAAATTAAGCAACATCCCCATCTATCCGACTGGTGCGTAGCGTAAGAAGTTATTCAAGGTCAAAAGGTCAAATAAATGGTTTTTACAATTTTTCTGGTAAACTGTATGTTTTATCATAAGAATACATGAGACAAAGTTGTAGACCATGAAATTATCTACAAAAGTTAATATTTAAGCTAATAATATTAATATCTTAGCATTATTTAGCAAATCCTGAAAATTTACCTGTTCTTCGAAAAACGAGCTACTTTAACGTGTTCAAACGTGAGTGGTTTTTTTTCACTATACGAACAAAAACGGAGTATATGCGATGACTAAAATAAAGGGAAATCCACGAAATAGGAACATAAATTTGTTGTTCATGCTATCGAGGTTTTTGTATTACGAGATTTTCTTACTACGATTTGTGCTGTTAAATAGTTTTTGAAAAATGTCGCTTTTTTTGATTTTTTGACCTTAAAACTTTATTAGTTATTTTTGGATTTTCCAAAAACGGTTAAATTTGTTTTTTTTTATTTTATTTTTCTGATAAAAACTGAAAAGTGCTAGAAGTTAGGATTATTAAAAAAAAATTGCAGTATATTTTCGAAAAGTTTAAAAAAAAACTGTTTTTTGAAAAAAAAACTGGTCCAACGATTATGAAAAAAAAATTTCTTAAAATTCTAAACAGTAAACGGAATCAGATGGTTTAAATCATTTTTTCCTAAAAACGTTTTAACAAGTGATTTTTAAGTGATCAATAAAATTTCATATCATTTTTTCCCTGCTTTTTTTCCAAAATCTCAAGATCCAAGAACACTGTCACACATTAGAGCAAGTTCGTCCGACCCAGTCGTGCACTTTATTTAATTTTTTTTGAGTTTTTTTTTTCCAAAAATTTTAAATAGAATTTCAATTTTTAAAACCAACTTGACTTGAAAAGAAAGTTGTTTAACAGTAAAATTACATTGGTATTGAAAGAAAGATGAATAACGTTTTCAAAAATTTAAAATATGTTACCCCAGACGAAAAGTGGTTCCTTAAATGGAGCAAATCGAAGATAAACATAGGGGTAAGTTGTGTGGGGTAAGTTGGACCCAGACAAATGAATATAAAATATCTTATGCGTATTTTTGTACTTTCAAACCTTTCATTCGTGTATATAGGTATAGGTATTAATGCTCTTGCAGTGCTTTTGGTTTCTGATAAATTCACATGATTCAACTTGCCCCGCGTCCCAACTAGCCCCGCCTTACCTCCTATAAGTCGAGCAAAAATATTTAAAATGACCATTAGAGATATCTACGCAATATTCCTAATAATACCAACCACAAAATTTGTAAATCTTATATCACAAAGGTCTAGCACTAAGCGGAGCCCGATGATGTATTGTCTTTCCCGTGTTTATCGGCCTTCAGTTGAGTTAAAAGACGAGACCCCTAAACAACGATTACCAGACAAATCCATACAAATTCAACAGCTTTCGCCCAGGACTATGTCCTTTCAATGGCTCTCCATAAATCTCTTTTACCCTGCTCTTGAATGCTTGTCTTTTGTTTTTCGCACCCTTCACGTTGATTTATGTAGCGCCCTGTGAATTTCCCGTTGATTGCAGTGATGCAGAATCTACTGCTATATACGCTTAACTGCAAAGCCGCATTTGGTACATTGATGGATAATGAATGTCTCCAGTGGTGACAGTGTCCTCAGTTTGTTGGGAGTCAGTCGGGATGGGGCCGATGCCGGTTTGGTATGACATTTTCAGCACTATACACAAACACATACCTACTAACACTACTCACTAACACAAACTAGTCTAAGCTTATATTCGCGGAGGAGGACGGAGGAGTGTTTTCCTCGTGATATGCGGCCAAACTTTTGGCATTGAAAACAATGCGTGGGAGCTTAGCGATTTGCTGGACATGGGATTTATTCAACTTTTAACCGAGAAAAGTGTCCACATCCACAAACACACAAACACACTCGCTTTCCCTTATATTTTTGTCATTTGTAATGAAACATGTCCGGCACGTCCATATAGGTGGAAGTTTACATCCGATATTGTAGTACTTTTTTTTTTTTTTCTTTGTCTTTCTGGAATCTGGATTAAGGGTAGAATAACAAAAAGTCAATGTTTGCATTTACCATCCACACAGTGTGGGATTTATGTGATTCGAGTAGGACACACCAAAGGACATGGTGTAGTATGAATTTTGCTGATAGTGCTCCACAGGGAAGCGCAAAATTACTTAAAACAAGTCATGTGTGTTCATAGAAGAGGAAGTTAGCGTTTTTGGGAATCGGTTAGCAATTGTGTGGCCTACGCAGATTTTTGAGGAAAAATTGAAATGTAAATTTTGAATGTTTTCATTTCAGGAGGACTCCAGGAGGACAAAGTGGGAATTCTTTTGTTCTTTTTGTTATTGTGACTTCATAGTTACAAATTAGTGGGACACAGTGACGGTTATTTTGACTGGGCTTTATCCTTCAAAATATCAACAAATATAGATTTGAAAAAAAAAGAAACCAAATTTGGACGAGTTTTAAGCTCAAATTGATGCCAGGCATATTGTCAGGGAGTGCGGTGGGATGATATTCTGTCACCGATATGGTTCTTACTTGCGGTTGGTTACATTATTAAATAGGTCACTCTCTTCAACTAAATGAGGAAGCGGCTATAGTTTAATATTAACAAAAAAAGGCAAAAATAATGTATAGAAACAACATGTATAGGTACAACAGGCAGAACCAGCAACAACTGGTTATTGTAAGCCAGTAGGCAATAGGGCAGATCCTTCTTGGTGGTTATAAATTTTTTACTGGATTGTGGGACAGACCTGGAAGTGAACAGCAATAAAGCTCGTAATGCAGTCGGAATCCTTATTCTAGTATGGAACTTCTGAAAAATTTCGCTTCGTTCTGTTGAAACTCTTTGAATCCACAGTCATCTCTGTGATGCCATCGCATCGCCGTGAAAATGCTATGCCATCATCTTGGGAAGGGTACAAGCTCTTAATGATCCATTCACAAATATTTTCGCAGAACAAACTGTGACTTACGACTGGACAAACGAAGTTAGATGTACCCATCAAACAGAGAAAATGGTCATACACTCAGAAAAATAATTGTTCAAGTTCGAATTGAAAAACTTAAGAAAACTGAGAGGTCAACAGTTTTGAAGAAGCTAAGTGCAAGAATCGCGCGAATTTTAAACTGATAACATTTAAAATCACCATAAATCAGTTTAGAAATCTCTCGTTTTTTAAATTAATAATTTTATTATTTGGTTATTTCTTGATGGGCTTCATGTCAATAGTGTGTGAAAAAATAAAACAAATTTTTTTTTCCCTTTACGACGTTTCGTCCATGTTTATGGACATCATCAGGTGTGTAAGGGTCTTCTAGATCACTTTGAAATAAAAACAATTAGATTTAGTTATCGTTATAAAAATTCTTCTTTATTATTAAATCACAATTAACCTTTCGCCTCGGCCGTTCTCTTACAACTGAACTCGCTTTGGTTCAGTCGTTGGCTTTATCTTAATACATAAAATACATAATGGAATAGTTTCGTCAAATACTAATACTTAGACATAAAAGCAGGCACCTCACACCGACAGTCTTTGGACAAAGATACAATACATGAGTATACGTTTATTTAAGTAATATGGTTACAGGTGTAAAATATTATTTTATTAATTACATTGAAAAGTACAAAGTTATTTTTGCCGGTGACACAAAGTGAAATTGGCACTTAGCCATCGCACGTTTCACAAACAACTGTTGTTGTCTGAAGCCGGCTAATTCACTGTGCACAATTCACCGTGCACAATTCACTGTGCACAATTCACTGTGGGGACACTTCACTGTGCACAATTCACTGTGGTACACAATTCACTGTGGCGGGCAATTAAAGGCCCAACCATAATACGCGAAAGAAAAAGTAAGCAAGTGTCAAAACCGAACGAAAAGTTTCCTTGCGATTTGTAAAGTACATCAGTTGCCCATAATAGCCTTTAAAAATAAGAAGAAAGAAAGAAGAAGAATACCCTTCAGATTTTCGTACGTAATGTAGGACTCAAAGCGTACATTAACGTACGAAAACGCAAGTGAACGAAATTTGCCGAAACTGAACAAAAAGTCATTTCGGGTTGGGTATACAAGTCACATGTATTTCTACTGTTTCGTAAGTCAACGTACGTACCATTCTTCAATTATGGTTAGCCCTTAACTGTTGTGGACAATTTACAGTGGTGGACAACTGTGGTGGAGTTATACGCTGTGGCGAAAGTTGATTAAATTTCACCTCTACAGTGATGAGCAAACATTGAAATACCTCAAATGGAAGATTGAAGGTGATTTTCCTTATGTTGTTTTCCTTTTATTTTTTAAATATTATAACCTTATGAAACTAATATAAAATTTAATCAAAATCTATATCTTTTTTAACTTATATTTGTGAATTAAACATTAAAGTGTTTAGTTTTCGACATTTAACAATTTTCAGTTTGTTTCAATAACTGAAAAAATTACTACAATCGGAATCTGTTAGATTTTTGTTTTCTGTTTACTGATTTAAAGAAAAAACTTTATAAAGAATAATACTAAACTGTTTTGAAATGAAGGCATTGGGAACAGTTCACTGTGGTGGACAATTAATTGTGTGCATTTTTCTGTGGTGTACTATTCGCGCGCGCGAATAGTACACCACAGTGAAATGCACACAGGTAATTGTCCACCACACTGAATTGTGTCAACAGTGAATTGTGCACAGTGAATTAGCCTAGACCCAATAACAACACGAAAATTGAACTGCCTAGAATAAATTATTAGGTCTATGATTTTTCCACTCAAGATGTCATCCGATATTCTTCGGCGCGCGGTCACTTTTCACGTGCTTTGCGATTCGCTGCCGATGCACTGTCTGCACTTTGTAAAGTAATATCTTTCACCAAAATGTTCTGTTAAGGCTGCCTCTTTGTGCTGCAACATTTTCAGTCGCAGCTCTGGGACCGCGCCGCCGCCGCCGGTAGCATTTCGGGTTGTCCCATAATCTTAGACTCACGGTGATTTGCAATTGCTGTCGGATGACCGGAAAATCTGCGCCAGCATTTTCTTGTTGACGTAGTTTGTTCTGTTTGGTGTCAAATTAGAAGTGACATTTACCGCCATTTGCAAAAATTTTGTACACTTTATAATTTGTATGCGTATAATATAGTAATTCAAAATAATTCGAAAAAATTTGAGGACGAATAATCCGTATTACTTACTGTTAGTCGCCTTATAGGGTAAACAATATAACATACATACCTGACTTAAAAAAAATATTGTAAGAGGATTTATATTACTCGAGCAAAGTGGACATTCGAATAATTTCACATTTATATCTACAAACAAAATCAACCCTTTCATTTATCAATGGCTTCCAAGAATTTGACTGCACAAACAAGCCATTATCCCAAACTTTGCAAAAGAAGAGTTAAAAGGAAAATCCTTTAACCCGCTTCAACAGAGAGGGACTGAAAAATCGGGTGGTAGATTTCGTTTCCGTATAGAACCAGCCACATGTCAGAACCGTTCGGAGCTGTTGAATTTGAATGACGAACCTTTTAATCGAATAACTATCTATTCAAATATTTTTGCATGTGCAAGCGAATTCCGAATCCGACCCATGTCCCTCCGAATCGAATCGAATCTCTTGTTTTTTTTTTTTTTTTTTTTGTGAAAACTCAAAGTACTGTGTAATTTTTCATCCGTATTTCTGTGAATTGTTCATCTTGATAACTCACATCCGTGCATTCTGTAGATGCCATGTTGAAAAAACACAAGCAATCACTGCAAAGCTCCTTGCAACTCTTAAAAGGCCAGCGATGATTGCTTAAAAAAAAAAAAAACTCGTACTCGTATAATATGTAAAGAAAAAAAAAAAAAGACTTTTCGATAAGATTTGTTGCAAAAAATATTGGTGATCCTGGTCATTTATCATGCGCTGCTGGCTTGCGTTTCTTCGTGTTTAGTAAAGGCAAATCGTAATCGCAGCAACTTCCAGAACTGCTCATCAAGTATTCTAATGATTTCTTGCTTTCATGGGGATTTTATCGATTTGTGAAGCATATCGGATGTTCTTGCATGTGGATGGAGTATGGAGCGACTGGGATGTAGATGTAGGTACATATGTTGCTTGCAGCATCATGCCCATCGAACATTTGGTGTATAAGAGTTGTTAGATTCTTACCTGGATAGGGGAGAATTGCTTGGGTGAGGTGAATGAAGGCAAGTTAAAAATTGCTTTGAATGTAAACTTGTAGCTTGCATATAAATAATATTCTTCAATTTGTTGGTGATTTATAATTCACGAATTCATATTTGTCTTGACCTATCTTCCTCATGTTTCGATACAAATTATAGTTTTTTGGATTTGTTTTTATTACTTTTCATCCTGTCATAATGTAATAGATTGCCAGTTTAGGTCTTGCATTTTTAGTGCAATGGAGTTGTGTGTTCTATATTTTAATCAATATCGGCCACGTCTTTGATTTTACATCAAAAGTGGTAAGGTGTTGTCCAATCAGCAGGGCAGGCTCTTATACCTTCGATTATAGGTTATACTATAAAGCACTTCACATACATACATATAAATATATGTACATTTGAACGCGAAAAAAAGTTTGATAAAAATCAAAAAGGATATTTTTATTATCGAAGAGTTTAGAAATAAAGTGCACGACTGGGTCGTACTAACTTGCTCTAATGTGTTAAAATATTCTTGGGGCTTGTGATTTTCGGAAAAAAAAATTGAAAAAATCATATGAAATTTTATTAATCACTTAAAAATCAATAGTTAAAACGTTTTTTGGAGAAAATGAAGTAAGCCATCAGGTTTCTTTTACGTTTTTGAATTTTTACAAAATTTTTTTTCAAAATCGTTCGACCTGTTTTTTCAAAAAACGGTTTTTTTTTTGAAAAACTTTTGCGAAAATATATTCCAAATTTTTTTTGAGTATGCCAACTTCTAGCACTTTGTAGTTTTTATCGGAAAAATAAAATTAAAAAATAATGGATTAAACCGTTTTTGGAAAAAACAAAAAATAAAAAAAAATTTTAAAACTTTTTTAAAAAACTCAAAAAAACTTTTTTTGAAAAATTTAAGAATTTGTATTATTTCGTTTATAAAAGGGCTTTTACATTAAAAATTTCATCGAAATCCGTCGAGTGGCTTATGAGAAAATCGGATTTCAATAAATGGGTCCTATGGGAGGTATCGTTATAAGACTTTTCCTGAAAAATCTATTCCAACCAAAACATTAAATTTACACAGAAAACATTATTCAGAAAGTTTTATCAAAATCGTAGGAGCCGTTTTCGAGAAAAATCACTAAAAATCGTATGGCAGGTACCGTTAGTTTTAAAGCTAGAATGCTAATTCCAAAAAACCCTCTGTAGGACGTCATAATGATACTTTCTACCAAGTTTGAAGCAATTGGTATGAGCTCAGTGACATTCAATTTTATTCTTGCAGATCGATTTGAACAAAACAAGACAAAACTTAAATTTTTAAAAATTAGATTTTGAATGGAAATAGCGATTATGGGTATTTGAAACAATTCTTGGACCACACTTTGCTACGTAAGCAAGGAATATAAATCTAAGTGTTCATCTTTTTACTACAAAACTGCGACAGATAGTTAGAAAACGTTAAAAAATTAATGCATTATACTACTTTTGACAGAAACGGCCCTTTAAATTGGGGGTGTCTCAAAAACTTGAAGCACTAACTGAGCTTTGATCAGTATTTAGGCATATGTGTAAAACTACAGCTGAATCGAGTAGTTTTTAAACAATCTTACCTGAACAAAGGTATTTTATCAAAATCACGCCTTTAAAAGTGGGCGTATTGAAAAAATGTACACAATAAAATGTAGAGATATATTTCTCAAATAACGAAGGGAAGGAAAAAGGTTAAAATTGGATATTGGAAGTACCTCAAATTTTTGAGACTACGTTTTTCGTTCTTTCATGAAAGCCACACCCAAAATTCAAACATTTCTTTTCAGACACAAACTTTTTAGTTTCTATAAAGAGACGCAAAATTTTGGCTTGCGGATTCATTATAGATACCGTTTATTTACAAAAACATTTTTTTTATAGTTTCTAGTGAAAAATGGGCGTCAGCCACGACCAAACTAAAATATTTTTATTTGATTGGAAGAAGGTTTACCTACGGCTTACGTGTGCAGAATTTTAGCGTTATGCTTTTATCGTAACTGTACAAAAAACATAATTTAATTTTACCAAATTGAGGTTGTTCATCAAAAATGGCGTTTGTGGGCGTGTTTGTGGGCGGATTTTACCGGTTCAAGAACTTAGCCTTACTCTTGAACCAAAGATCATATATACCAAATTTCAGCTTCTTTGCTCAAAAATTACGACCTCTAGAGAGTATACATACGGACGGACGGACGGACATGGCTAAATCGACTAGGCTTTTGATTCTGAGTCAGAATATAATATATACTTTTCTATACCTAAGTGTAATGTATGTGTTACAAACTCCACACCAAATACAATATACCCATTCTATGGAATAGGGTATAAAAATGTTAGTTATAACAAAGTTGTTGGAAATTTTACTTTAAAAAAATACATACTTAATATACTTTTGCCATAACTTAAGAAAAACAAGTTATTGAGGAAATTTGCAGTTTCCCCCCTCCTCCTCCTCTTTTAGCACAGAGCCCTAGAGTTCAAAAATATTAGTTTACTTTCAGGGTATGAACAAAATCTCAAAGTTTCCACTTAAAAGTACCTGTCGACCAGACTATATAAATAGATTTAAACATACCTTGAAGAAAAACATTAAGAGGCAATAGCTTTTAAGTGAATCAGTGTGCCATAAACGAGTACAGCAATACAATTTTCATTAAAATCTTTTCACGATATTCGTAGGGAGATTAGTAATTAATCCAAAAATGTAACAATTTCATTAAAAATTCACGGAATAATTAAATAATGTACTTTGGAGTCCTTGTGTGTGTGAAAAAATATTGCACTGACTTTTGCTCCAAATTACATACTATACTATAAATGCTCCTTGAAAACCATACTCGAATATTTTATGTGTTAATAATGAGATTACTGTAATTAAAGTTCATAAAACATTCAAAATTAAATCGATAATAATTATTCTATCGGAAAAATAAAATTGTCTCGATCCGCCACAATTTTAAAACTCTTTATATGCAAATATGAAAGATAAATCTACAAATTTTTCGACATTTTACAAGAAGAAACTACGCCATTAATATGATTAATATGGAACGATACACGCTTCAAAAACGCATTGAAATTATGAAAACTCACTATAAACATAAGCGAGAGCTACAGTACGTTTGCAACGAACTGTTGGATACCCTATTCCCCATATTTTTGTATGTGCATGCGTCTGCCTCCCGCAAACAGCCGATGTTTCAGAAACAAAATTCTTCTTTAGCAGACAGAAAAAAATTCAATAACATTAATTTTATGCGGTGTGATGTTCAATAAGTGCTGGCGCAATAAAAAAAGGAGTGCGCCACGCCCAAAGTTAAAACATTTTATTGCCAAGACAATCGTTATGAGCTCAGTGACATTCAATTTTATTCTTGCAGATCGATTTGAACAAAACAAAACAAAACTTAAATTTTTAAAATTTAGATTTGGAATGGAAATAGCGATTATGGGTGTTTTTAACAATTCTTGGACCACAATCCGCTACGTAACCAAGGAATATAAATCCAAGTGTTCATCTGTTTACTTCAAAACTGCGACCGATAGCTAAAAAACGTTAAAAAATTAATGCATTATACAGCTTTGACGGAAACGAGCCTTAAAAGTGGGCGTGTCTTAAAAATTTGAAGCACTAACTGCACTTTTTTCAGTATTTAGGCATATGTGTAAAACTACAGCTGAATCGAGTAGTTTTTAAACAATCTTACCTGAACAAAGGCATTTTACCAAAATCACGCCTTTAAAAGTGGGCGTATTGAAAAAATTTACAAAAGAAAATGTAGAGATATATTTCTCAAATAACGAACGGAAGGAAAAAGGTTTAAATTAAATATTGGAAGTGCCTTAAATTTTTGAGACTACGTTTTTCGTTCTTGCATGAAAAGTAGGTGTAAGCCACGCCCAAAATTCAAAAATTTCTTCTCATACATAAACCTTTTAGTTTCTATTAAGAGGCGCAATTGCGGATTCATTATAAATACCTATTATTTACAAAAACAATTTTTGTATAGTTTCTAGTGAAAAGTGGGCATCAGCCACGCCCAATATCAATTTTTTTGATTTCATACACAAGATGTTTATGTGCAAGTAATAGCCACAAAATTCAAATTTTTCGCTTTAATATAACAATTGTTATTTTATAAAAACAATATTGATGGTTTTGTATGAAAAATAGGCGTAAGCCAAGTCCAAACTGAAATATTTTTATTTGATTGGAAGAAAGTTTACCTAAAGCTTACGTGTGCAAAATTTTAGCGTTATGCTTTTATCGTAACTGTACAAAAAACATAATTTAATTTTATTAAATTGAGGTTGTTCAACAAAAATGGCGGTTGTGGGCGGATTTTACCGGTTCAAGAACTTAGCCTTACTCTTGAACCAAAGATTATATATACCAAAATTCAGCTTTCTAGCTCAAAAATTGCGACCTCTAGAGAGTATACATACGGACGGACGGACGGACGGACGGACATAGCTAAATCGACTAGGCTTTTGATTCTGAGTCAGAATATATATACTTTTCTATACCTAACGGTATTATTTCTCTATGTTACAAACTCCACACCAAATACAATATACCCATTCTGTGGAATAGGGTATAAAAATGGTGAAAATTTGACAGAGACGGTTCGTAAAAGTAAAACATTTTTTGGTGGTCTTGAAGCACCTTGTCGAACCGCAATTCAGAAATTGGTGGAAAAATTGAGCTGTTCTGAAAAGTTACTCGTAGCGATGTGAAAAATAAAATACGTCCACGTCGTCGCTCAAGAACAATTGAAACACTTGGGTCCTTACGCTTATAAAGTTCAGTTAACACAAGAACTCAAGACGGCCGATCATCAACAACTTCGTGTCTCGTCGATCCGTAATTGGATGGTATTGATATGGACAACGTTTACTTTCAACGTGACGGCGCAACGTGCCACACAAGCAACGAAACTATCGATCTTTTACGGGAAAATTTTCCGGACCGTGTTATCTCTCGAAGAGGTGATCACATTTCGCCACCGAGATCTTGTGAATTAACACCTTGCGACTTCTTCCTTTAGGTCCACGTGAAAGATAAGGTCTACGCCAACAGCCCAGTGTCGATTTAAGATTTATAAAAAATTGGAATTCTTGAAGCTATTGAGGGCAAACATCAGCCACTATGCGATTTGGTGATTGAAAACTTCATGCAAATGATATTGGGGTGTAAGTGTAGTCGTGGCAGCCATTTTGCTATTATTGTTTTTCATTATTAATGGCATACTTTCTACTTTTTATTGAAATAAACATCCGATAATTTAACTCAAAAAAAGCCATTTTTCTTTGAATATCAAAATGACACCTCTTATTGGAAAACCCGTTAGGTACTCGTATGTGCTTGTATACCTTCATTTTTATGATTTCATTATTATCTTATTTAAGGCACTATGTTACGCCAAAGATTGAAAAGCTATATATAAGAGACTTTCATAGGTTTACTGTTACCGTTTAAAACCACTTAGGTACATTGTTATTGTATCGTTCAGGGCAGCGACCTGCAAAGCCTTCTACTAATCTAAAGAACAAATAAATTAAACACAAGAATTTAGAGTGGAAATTTTTTTATAAAAAACCACTATCACTTTGTTTATAATTCAAACTACATTTCTAGATAAATTTCCTAGAAGTTTAGATAAACTAACAAAATGAATTTTACTTAATGAATTTTCAATAAAATACTATATTCCCTACATTTTCCACCAATATATTGCACAATTAAAGGAAGATTTAGGGTTTTATTGCCAGCAACAAATAAATACACGTGTGAACAAACCCCAGAATTTGATTTTATTCCACTATTCACTTAAAGGGGCGCCCTATTATAGCATGACTAAATCGTCTAACAAGTGTCACGTCGCATCGTCTCACGCGATATTTTTCCAAATTTTTGGAAGAATCGGTACATTGTGTATTGATTCATACACTTCCATACATTGAAAGGTTTGAAGTGTTCGTTTAGCATTTCGTGCATTTTTCTGATTTTCACATTCTCCTATTTGACGCTTTTCTGTGGACCTCGTAAGAATACGCGAGCCTCCACTCCTTGGAGTTCTGTTTGGTGTGGAAAGACGCAATATGGGTCTTACAGCCTCAGGTGTAAAAACTTGGATTGGAGTTATGGCATTTGAAGATGTGTTTTGTGTGGAAAGACGCGATGTGGCTCTTCCAGGCCCAGGTGTTCGAGCTTGGATTGGAGTAATTGCATTTGTAGGTATGTTTGAATGTATATTGGTGTTTGACCCATTTGCAAAAGTCAAATAGAATCAATGTAACACTTACACAAAACTGACTTTAATTTATATACTTAAAAGGAATAGTGCTATCATAATACTGTTTCACAATAAAAAGATCTCCTTCACAAAGTTCACAAAATGCATACTTACTGGTGGTCAAAAATTACATCAAATCTCTGAAAAGCACAAAAACACGTGTTTCTCTGAAAAGAGGTGAAGCAAAACTGTCAGAGTTCATTACGTTTCTTTTCATTAAATGCGGTTTCAAAATCAAAATCCCGACTTTTCTTCTTAAAGGCTGCGTTCACACCAAAACTCGCAAAGTCAAATGTGCCCCAACGTCAAATGTACCCCAGTTTACCCTACAACAAATTTTAATTAAAATTGGCTTTGAACATAGCCACCTTCAACGAATTCAGTTAGCTAACAAAACAATCAACCTGTCAAACAATAAACAATAATTCTTTGTCTTTCGTACTCGCATCCTATTTAAAAACTAATTAGTTTTTATATTCTACCTGTCATATTCATTGGCTCATGAACTTAGTAAAAGACCAATGGAGAAAAAGAATGAAAATAAACATGCTTAAAGCGGGGTTCACATGGGGCAATGCAGAGGCCAAGACAATGAGACAAGACAATATTGTTGTTCCATGTGAAAAACTCTTTCCAGGACAAGGCAATTGTCATCATATTGTCTTCCGAGCTAGCCTGTCGAGCTTTCTCTGATGACAATATCGATATATCGACTGTCTGGCATTGTCTTGTCCGATCCCGTTCAAGAAGCTCGGATAAGACAATTGAGTATTGTCCCATAGTCTTGTCTGCGTGTGAACGCTGCTTAAAATTTGTTGTGACAGTTTGAACATTCCAAACCACATCCCACAAGAAGTGGGATGAGCAAAATATTGTTTTAGGTACAGCTGATGAAGAACGCGAATTGATGTTTTTGAGGAGGCTTTAAACGAAGCTGAACGTTTTGTTTTTATTAAACCTGAGAAAATGACTGAATTTAATATATTTTATGTTTTTTTTGGTACGAAGTGATTATTATGTTTGTAATAAATAAATAAAAATGTAAAAACTAAATACATGTACCTATTTTTTATTAGTTTTAGGTCACTGGCAGGATTTTTAGCATTTTTTGTACCCGAAAAAATAAAAAAACATGCTAAATTGCTGGATTTAGCACTATTTCAAATATTTCATTGGTTCACACTGTACATATGTAACCATCGAATGCAGAGTTGCCAGAACTCATGCGATTCGATACAGTTATATCCTATCCAAACTATTTTGGTAATTTTTAGGGTTAAACTAGTGTTAAAATACAGTTTAATTTAATTGATTGCTATAGGTAAGACTGTTAAGTGTTAAGATCCGCGCAGACATGTAGATTTTAGTTTTCTGGGAATTTGATTTAAGATATTTTTAAAGTGGAAAGATAACCCATTTCACGAACTTCAGTTTTTTATTTTTTATATAGAAAATGAAAATAAAATGAATAAATAACTCTTACTTAAACCATTATTGTATGACCCTTTCTTAAACAAAAATTACCCATATAATAAAAGCAAGCAATTAAAAATCTCCTCACGAAATGCTTTCGAACTAATTGCCATCAAGTTCTCTGAAATATTTTATCTTACACAATTGCACCTTAACCTTTCTCCAGTCTCATATAAATATTTATTTATGTTTAACACAAGCAAAAGTACAAACAAACTACTTCAATATATTTCTTTAGAGTCTTACCTATATGTGGTAATAAATTTAATCCATTGGATCCTTCATCAACTAAGTAAACGAACATGATTTAAACAAACCCCAAACCGCGAGTTCATAATGAAGCGAACTAATTTCAATAAATATTCTCAACTCCTTACAACTCACAAATATAATATCCTTTCGGACGTACACCAGACCCAGACCAGTTCACTCAGTTCACTGCCAACAAACGCAAATACCCCGCGCCGCGCCGCGCCGCAAGCCAAAATCTTGTCCTGCCACCAAAGTTAAATCAACAAAAGCCAACAATCGTGCGTATGACAACCATTTATGATCTCACCTCAGGGCTCATATATTTTGCCTAATTGGGTTAAAGGTATATACAAAGCCATACCCATCACAATTCTTCCCCTATATACACTAACCCAGCCAAAAGTCAATCCAAAGAGCTATACGCTCACTTCGACTCCATCTAACCGTCTAACAGTCTAACGTCTAACCACAATGGACTTACACGCACCCAACAAACTCTATATATATTTGTTCAGCTTTCGTGTGTACTTTTTGGATGGGGGTTGAGGATATCCCGTATCCCGTATTCCAAATTCCATATTCCATATCCCTGACCTCCCTAACGAACCGTTATTGGTGCTGCAAAATACGGCAACGGCATGTTAATGGCTGTTATGATGATAACACTTGAGACTAAGTTAAATACACAAGCAATTTATTGGGGCTTTGTATTCGTATACGAGTACCTTTACATAGACAGTCAGACAGACAGACAGACAACAATATAAATATTGGTCCAAAGGCCAAATACCAAAGGCTCTTTGGTTGAAGTGGATATCGTCTATGGGCATAAATGACTATGGGTGTTCGGTTCCTGGTCAAAATAAACCAGAGGGTTAGGAAAACACCACCTAAAGACAATGGTGTGCTTTGTTTGTAATTTAGTAGACAGATTTAATTAAGATAACTTTTCGCATCTTATTTTGCATGTTAAAACCGAAGCCGACGAAGACTTTCTGCTTTTGCAAAGGATACTACTTTTCGTCCTGTTTATATACATTTTCTATACAGCTTGCAGGTAAAGTTGATAAGAAGCAAAAGTAACAATACTGAAAGCTAAAGGTATCACTTTTGGTTCTGGCTTTTGTTCTTCTTCATTTTGGAGAAGAACACAGATCCACACAAAAGCCGATGAAATGATGGCATACTCATACAAAGGCGTTCTCTGTTATGCTCCTCCAAAGCCAAATGAGTGAGAGAGGGAGTTAAATAATATTGTTTGAAAATTTAATTGTGAAGAATAACTTAGTTAGCTATACAACATGATAGCAAATGTTTTTATTTTTTTTTTTATTTTTTAATTAATATACCTATCGGTTGTTTATAAATACTTCCGTTTGATGTTTTTGGATTGCGTTGTTGTTTTTTCATATTGCAACAAAAATATACAAACGAGTAGACATTTTCTTATTTATGAAATGGATTGGATTAAAATGGCTTCATATAGAAGGGGTGGGTTTTAAAATGGAAACAGGACTTAAACGAGATTTTTAAAAGTATAACGATGCAGGATTTTTGAAAGGAATCCTGGATAGTTGATGTTGTAGGTTTAATACAAAATCAATTTCCAATGCAAAAAAAAAATGCAATTTTACAATATTTCGAAACATGAAATGTGTTTTAAATTGACAAGGCAATGAAGTTTTGCAAAATTGTAAATGGGTAGGTTCTTGTGAGCTTGGGCAAAGTACATGTACCTGCATATTGAAAAATTTTTTGCAGATTACTCAACTTCATTTGAAGCAATTTTTATTTGATTGACAGAATTTTCATCTCAGCTATTAAAAACTGGATTTAATTTTTCCTGTTTGTCTTCTGTACTACGAAACGTATTTCGAAATGCCTTAATGTAGATATTATATGTTCGTAGTACCCATGATTTTTTGTTAAAGTTTACTCCCAGATCTTTAAAACTAAAAACGCGATAAAAAACTTGTTGTGGAATGTAATATTCGTGTGGTGTGTTCCTTGCAAATGCCATTGTCTGACATCTCGCCGGATTCAGGCAGGCTGAAACAATTCTTGATACACCAGATAGCAAATCTGTCAATGTCGGCTTTCAATTTATTTCAAGTATGTTCTTTATTTTGAACAATATTTGGTATAACCTAAGATTCGAAAACCACAGAATTTCTAGAAACAAATTCGAACATTTGCAACATGTCTCATTCGTCCATTTGTATTCGTAACTAGCAGACCCGACGCACTTCATCCCGATAAACATTTGGCAAAAAAGAATACAATCAATTATTAATTTAATTGAGTTTATTTATATATTCGTTTCTTTAAGTCTAATAAAAAGAATGAAATAATCATTGTATTTAATTTAAACATTCATAAAACCAAACATTTTTCTGTCTGCCTATGAAAATCCCGTCAAAATCGGCCCAGCCGATTCCGAGATTAGCCAGAACAAACAGACAGACCGACAGGCACAAATTTTAAAAACTGCTTTTTTACTTGCGATTATAGGTACTATAAGGCAAGTTATGCATTCGTCGAAAAAAAAAAGTTTTGAGATAACAATCAAACATGACATTACGATGATAGCGAAGACGAAAAAAGATGGTCTAAAAATTCTGTCCGTCTGTGTGTCTGTCTGTCTGTCTGTCTGTCTGTCTGTCTGTCTGTCTGTCTGTCTGTCTGTATGTATAGAGACCTACAGCCCAAACGGGTGGGCCGAATTGCTTCAAACTTGGTATATAGACATTTTTAGGTATTGTACAGAGGGGAAATTGAAATTTTTTTTTTAGCTCAAAAAATAACGGTACCTGCCATACAACCGTTACGTTAAAGCTTATTTTTCTCAAAAACGGCTCTAACGATTTCGATTTAAAAAAATCAGTGTTGGTTTTTAGGTACGACCAATCATATGGCTGAAAAAAAAATTTTAAAAAATTGCTAAGAACGGTACTTTCCATAGGACCGTTTTTTTTGCTTTCGACTAACTCGAAAACGACTCAACCGATTCTTTCGAAATTTCACACACATATAGCTGTAGGTAGCTCAATTTGTATTGCATACCAATATTTTTGAAAAATATTTTTTTGTATTTTTAAAAGCATTTTTTAAAAAAAAATTTAAAAAATTAATATTTTAAAAACTGCTTATTAAATTTTTTTCTAAAGATTTTAAATAAATGTATTTGCTGAATACCTATAAATTGGCGTTTTTAAATTTTTTTTAAAAAAATTTTTCAAAAAGTTTTTCAAAAAAAACTTTTTTTCTCAAAAACCGCTCCACAGATTTTTATAAATTTATTCTCATAAATTCAAATTTACTCAAGAAATAAAATGGCGTACTTTTTTTTCAGCTCAAATTAGTTTAAGTATTTATTTAAGAATTTTGAAAAATTTATTTTTATCAAAATCTCAAACCCTTAGACCACTGTCACACAATAGAGCAAGTTCGTGCGACCAAGTCGTGCATTTTATTTATTTTTGCTCTAGGCCCAAAAATAACGGCACCTGCCATACAATCGTAAAGAAAAAAATTGATTTTCTCAAAACCTGCTCTAACGATTTTGATAAAACTTGCAGAATGCTATTTTTTTAAAACAGTCTATCTTTTGGTTAGAAAATATTTTTCAAAATTTGTCTTATAACGGTACCTCTCATAGAACCAGTATTTTCAAATCAAATTTTCTCAAAAACCGTATTTTTTTAAATGTAAACTACAGGTTGCCATATATTTGCATACCCAAATAAATTTCAAAATATTTTTTTGAAAAGTTTTTCAAAAATAACCTTTTTAAAAAAAAACTGGTCGAACGATTTTCAATATTTTTTTTTCCTAGATGTACGTATAGCTTTAAACTAATTTAAAAAATAAAAGAATTTTCGAAATTATTTTAATTTTTTTATTATCCATATATGCAGCCACTAAGCAATATTCATAAGAGCAAGTTCGTGCGACCCAGTCGTGCATTTTATTGTTATAAGTTCGGTTGTATATGTATACTCTTATACTTTAATGTATGCATTGAGTAAAAAGCTGATATTTTGAAATTACAAACAGACACTTTTCTGTTGGTCTGTCTGTCTGTACGTCTGTCTGTATCGGTACTTACAGTCTGAACGCCTGCACTGATTCGTTTCAAACTTGGTACATAGTATTATTATGATGTCCTGCAGAGAGATTTTTGGAATTACCATTCTAGCTCCAAAACTAACGGTACCTGTAATATGATTTTTTATGAAATACTCATTTATCTCAAAAACGGCTCCTACGATTTTGATAAAACTTTCTGAATGGTGTTTTTGAGTATATACTTTATGTTTTGGTTGAAATTAATTTTTCAGGAAAAGTCTTGTAACGGTACCTCCAATAGGACTAGTTTCTTAATGTGAAAGCTGTTTTATAAAAAAAAAAATTAATTACATATTTTATTTAAAAAAAAAAAAAAAAAAATCTTGAGTTTTTTTTTTAAATTTGTTTTCTAATAAGAAATTCAAAATACTAGATGTTGGCAATTTAAAAAAAAAATTATTGGAATCTTTCTTCGAAATTTTTTTCAAAAAAAAACCGTATTTTAAAGGAACTGGTCGAACGATTTTGAAAAAAATTCCTTAAAACTCAAAAAAGTAAAAAAAAAAAACCTGATGGCTTACTTCATTTTCTTCAAAAAACGTTTTAACTTTTGATTTTTAAGTGATTAATAAAGCTTCATATTGTATTCTCAATTCTTTTTTCCCAAAATCACAAGCCCCAATACCATTTTAACAAATTAGAGCAAGTTCGTACGACCCAGTGGTGCACTTTATTATTTATGTGTATAGATTGGTTTTTGCCTTTAGCTTTCGTACGGCACTGACCACCAAAAATATCATTAAATTTGACAGTCCATGCAACATACCTCATCCCTCTGTTATGTGCAACAGGGTCTTCGTCTCCATCTCCCAAACCGTCTTTCGCTTAAGACTCGACGGGATTATCCAAGAAAGCTGTATTTGGTTCAGATTTTGAATCAATAGCATCCGTAAAATCTCTATCATTGCAACTGTAATCTTCTGATTCATTGCGATGAACTCCCTGCTCTTCTGCATCTAGGAAGCGTCTATAGGGTTACGAGGAAGAACAGAGAAACGTCTGAACGTAGAAGTCTTGGCCGTTGGTCTACCAGCCGCAGAGTTTTCCTTTAAAAGTGAAATGTATATCAGTCGTGATAGATCGTATCTATAAAACTTAGAAAGTCTGAATGCAGGACCACCAGGGATCAGAGTATTTCAAGAGTAAAGCTCATCGCCACATCATTATCACAAGGGATCGCATCAACAACAAAAGCTTGTTCAACTGTAGAATCTACTCGATTTTTTGTTTCGTTAAAGAAAGGATTTTCGATAGCTCAAGCTGCGATAAATAAATCTAAAAAAATATTAAATGATAAATATTTTACCAAGAACAACATTGCTTCTCACCAATTCTTATATCTCGCCATAGCAAGTTACAAGCTTCAAAAATAATGAATTCATCGCCGCTTGACTGTCGATGAAAAAGATAAAATCAGATTGTAGTATTAATTAGATAAATTGCCTTCATTGCAATCCGTTTACCAGCTACATTAACTGCATAGATATCAGCCTAAGAAAGGATGTTTTAAACGGGTAGCCTGATTAGTTTCAGCAAGTTCAAGGGCTTCTGAGTATAGAAATCCGATTAAATTCGAGATGTTAAAAATATTTGCTGCATCCTTGAGTACAAATATAAAACACTTACCCACACATTTTGGTACCCATTTATTGCATCAGTTTTCAGATACTTGGGGTGCATGGTTGTTTCAGGTGTAACTCATTTTCAAATTACAGCTTCTACACAAATTTTTCAAGGATACTTGTGTTAGCTTTTAAATCGTAGACTGTTGATCTTTATAAATAAATAAATAAACACGAATGTTATAGTTGCTCTTGAATATTTTTTAGATGTTAAAAAATTGTTTTCCTACTGTCTCCCTTAATAAATAAAATGCACGACTGGGTCGCACGTACTTGCTCTGTGGGTGTAATACTACGACGAAAACAAACTTTTCGATCAATAAGAACAACTCATTTTTGAAAAATTTGGTAAAAACTAAAAAAAATTTGGCTAAAACTGGAAGAATCGATATACGGGAGCTAACGTTAAGTAACCTTTAGTATATCAAATTTAGATGTCGTCTTTTGGGTGATATAAATATGTAACATATAAAGTTTCATAAAAATCGGGGGAGCCTTTTTTGAGTAAATTAGAAAAAACGAAAAAATTGGCCAAAATCTAATGGCTCTTTGTATAGGAGCCACCATTTAAAAAAAAGAACATGAAAAAAAATCAATGCCATCTGAAAGGAAGCGGAAAGAAACTATACCAAACAAAGTTTGAGTGAATTCGATTCAACCGTTGACGACTTATGGCCATTTGAAAAAAAGCCGTTAAGAGCAGATCTCCGTTATTTGCATTTTTAGCCAAAAACTGAAAACGCAGTTCTCTTAAAAACACTAAAAGAATAAAACACACAAAGTTTAATCAAAATCGTTAGAGCCGTTTTCGAGCAAATTAGAAAAAACCAAAAAATGTTGGCTTAAACTTATCGGCTCGTTGTATGGAAGCCACCGTTTAGAAAAGCTTCAGTGAAAAATTTACAAAGTCATCCTATAGAAAACTATAAAAAACTATGTCAAACGAAATTTGAGTCGATTCAATCAAGCCGTTGTGAACTTATGGCTATTTGAAAAAAAGCCGTTAAAACCTGATTTTCGTTAGGACTATTTGAGCCAAAAACGAAAAACGCAGTTTTGTTAGAAATGCTTAAAGTAAGCTAAATTTTGAGTTTAATCAAAATCGTTAGAGCCGTTTTCGAGAAAATTCAAATTGAAAAAAACCGTTACTTGAAAGGTACCAGTTTGAGCCGGGCTAAAACGAAATAAAAAAAACCTCGACAACCGTTTTTCTTCAAACTACTATATATCAAGTTTGAAGAAAATCCGTCAAGCGGTTTAGGCTGTAGCATGACGTGAAAAAGCGCACATCCGCACAGACGCACAGACGCACAGACGCACAGACGCACAGACGCACAGACGCACAGACAGACTGACGGACGGTATGGCGAAAACCACTTTTTTGGGATTCTCTATCATCGTAATGTCATGTTTGATTAAAACCTCGATTTTTTTTTTCTGCACGAAACCAATACTTGCCCTATTGAGCAAGTAAAAAACGAAATTTACCCCAAATATCAAAAATATCAAAATAAATGTAAACTCTCAACAAATCAAGGACAACAATTTGACTTGGCCATGGCGCATGGCCATCTATCTATCTACTTAAGCCCTAAATGCCATTAAATAATGCAAACTTCCATTCCTCGTTATTTTGCGAAACCAGTGTTTTAGTCTATATCTCATGTGACTCCATGAGACCACAATAGGGTTTGGTCTAAAGAAAATGATGAATGGATGCAATATTTTCCGTTTCCTGTGATATTTATGGCGAAATTTCCTGCATTGGCGGCACTTGAATTTGGGGGTAAGCCACTGAATAGAAAATTTTGATAAAGGACCTAGAAGCTTTAGAAGATAATGGGATGATAAAGAGGACACCATTGAGATCGGGGACTGTATTACAGCTGACCTTTGAATAGGGATAAAATCTAGAGAATTTATTCTTGCATACAAAAACCATCATTTATCTGAGGTGTAGTATTAAATTGAGTGCCCTGCTTTGTCACCACTACCGGCTCCACCGTCATGCCGCGACTGTGAAAAATACCATATATGTATATAGATAGTGTGATGACTAAAAATAAAGATTTATATTGGCTTGACTTCGGATTGTACTATTGAGCTGCTTATTTATGTACCTTCCTGGAATAAATAGATATGGATGTGATGAAGTTGAAACTGGATCCGCACAGTATTGGGCTTTGTTATCGTTTAGATATTGTAGTTATGTCCAAAGAGCAGGAAATGTCCTGTTAGATTAATTGTTTAGAAACATAGGAGACATTAAAAAAATTGCTGGTTTTCATTTGCAAGCCCCGAATAAAGAGTAGCTAGCATATCACATAATTAAAAACTCTTTTTCTGTCTTCAATCAAACCTATTTTTCTTTCGTGCGTTTTTCTGAATACTTGTCATTGACTTTTATTATAAAAATTGTTACGTTCATTTCTGGAGAAAATAAACCCGAAAGTCAAAAAGTTAGCACGTGCAGGAAAAATGGAACAGGCTAGATACTGGATATCTTAAAAATGAGAAAAGGTATCAAATTTATTTAAAGGCATTTATAAAGGTTATTATTTTTCTGAAAATAAATTTCTAATCGAAGTTTCTATCTATAGTTAGTGAGTTAGTCTATGTTAGTACTAACAGTGCAGTTACCGTTAACGTGAGTCAGGATACACCAAAGTAAGCCTTTTCTTAAATCCCAAAAAAATGATATCAAAATTGGAGATGGGCCTTTACTGTAAAACGATTTTTTTAAAGATTTTATTAAGATAGAAATATTTGTTCCTGTCTGTGAATACGTGTACCTGTGTATGCCATTTATTTTGTAGGTGTGTTTGCTAAATGGGTTTTAAAAGCAAGGGAGAGCGTCACACTCTCAAAATAAATGGCATACCACCATACCAAACCATACAGTGAGTTGGCGGTCTGTATCTTATTGGTCCGTGGTCTGTATGTCTGTCTGTCTGTATGTATGTATAGACACCAAATGTCAAATTGCTTCAAACTTGGTATATAGACTTTTTTAGGTACTGTATACAGAGGGGAAATTGAAATTGTTCTTAGCTCAAAAAATAACGGTTGGTATCTGCCATATAACTGTTACAATAAAGTTTGTTTTTCTCAAAATTTTAATTTTAAGAAAATCAGTGTTGCTTTTTTGGTACGACCAGTCATATGGCTGAAATAAAAGTTTTAAAAAATTTCTAAGAAGAGTACTTTCCATAGGACCGTTTTTACTTGCTCTATAAAGCAAGTATTGGTTTCGTGCAGAAAAAAAAATCGAGGTTTTAATCAAACATGACATTACGATGAAAGAGAAGCCCAAAAAAGTGGTTTTCGCCATACCGTCCGTCGGTCTGTCTGTGCGTCTGTGCGGATGTGCGGATGTGCGCTTTTTCACGCCATGCTACAGCCTAAACGGCTTGACGGATTTTCTTTAAACTTGATATATAGCAGTTTCAAGAAAATCCGTTGTCGAGGTTTTTTTTTATTTTGTTTTAGCCCGGCTCAAACTGGTACCTTTCAAGTAACGGTTTTTTTCATTTTGGATTTGCTCGAAAACGGCTCTAACGATTTTGATTAAATTTAGAATTTAACTTACCTAAAATATTTCTAACGAAATAGCGTTTTTTGTTTTTGGCTTAAATGGTCGTAACGAAAATCAGGTTTAAACGGCTTATTTTCAAATGGCCATAAGTTCGCAACGGCTTGATTGAATTGACTCAAACTTCGTTTGGCATCGTTCTTCATAGTGTTCTATAGGATGGCTTTGTAAATTTTTCAGTGAAGCCTTTCTAAATGGTAGCTCCCATACAACGAGCCGTTCAGTTTTAGCCAACTTTTTTTGGTTTTTTCTAATTTTCTCAAAAATGGCTCTAACGATTTTGATTAAATTTGATGTGTTATATTCTTTTAGTGTTCTTAAGAGAACTGCGTTTTTAGTTTTTGGCAAAAAATGCTAATAACGGAGATCTGATCTTAACGTCTTTTTTTCAAATGGCCATAAGTTGTCAACGGTTGTATCAAATTCAAACAAACTTTGTTTGGTATAGTTCTTTACAACTCTCTATCAGATGGCATTGCATTTTTGTCAGTTACTCTTTTTTAAATGATGGCTCCCATACAAAAAGCCAATAGGTTTAGGCCAAATCATGTAGTTTTGTCTAATTAACTCAAAAATGATTTTGCCGATTTTTATTAAACTTTGTATGTAATATACATAGAATGTTTTGAAGAAAACTCCGTTTAATGTTTTGGCTACAAATGATAATAACGGAAATTTGTTTTAACAATTTTATTAATTTGGCCATAAACGGACATTCATATCATTAATAGCAACCAAAAGATGACATCTCAAATTTAAATATTTAAAGGCTTCTTAAAGTAAGTCCAGTTTATCGGGTTTTCTAGTTTAAACCAAAATTTTGTAGGTTTTCCCAAATTTTTCAAACATGCCCTTTTTCATATTGCTCGAAGACTTTGTTTTCATCGTACTATTGCACCAACAGAGCAAGTACGTACTACCCAGTCGTGCATTTTATTTTTTTTGCTCTCGACTATCTCGAAAACGACTCAACCAATTCTTTCGATATTTCACCTATGTACATAGGTGTGAGTAGCTAAATGCCAATATTTTTAAAAAAACACTTTTTTGTATTTTTAAAAGCATTTTTTTTTTAATTAAAAAATTAATATTTTGAAAATTGTTTATTAATTTTTTTTTTTCTCTAAAAACTATAAATAAATGTATTTGCTGAATACCTATGAACTGGCGTTTTTGATTTTTTTTTTTTTTTGAATTTTTTGTTCAAAAAGTTTTTCAAACAAAACTTTTTTCTCAAAAACCGCTCCACGGATTTTTATGAATTTATTCTCATAAATTCAAATTTATACAAGAAATAAAATAGTGCACTTTTTTTCAGCTCAAATTATAGTGTAAGTATTTATTTAAGAATTTTGAAAAATTTATTTTTATCAAAATCTCAAGCCCCTAGACCACTGTCACACATTAGAGTAAGTTCGTGCGACTCAGTCCCAGTCGTGCATTTTATTTTATCAGGTAATAGGGGGAAAACCTCATGGCCAAGCAGATGAACAATCAAGCGTTTTTCAAGATGTGTTAATCAAGCGAGGGAAGGCGGGAGATAAACCGGGAGATTTTTTAAGTTCGGAAAACGGGTCGGGTGTGAGAAAAGTATTAAATTCGATTCCATGACGCTTTTAGAAAAAATAAATAAAATACAAGTTGATACAATAATTGCAATAAATATCTTTTATTTTAAAATTTTAAAATCAGACTAGAAATTCAAAATGGCAGGTGAACTATACATGTTCTATTTTCGAAAAAAAAAAAATGATTTCACATCCCTATCTGCAAAAACTTTACGATATTTAAATCGAATAACACGCCCTGCATAAAAATGAAAATTTCGGACCCAAATGTCTTCAAATATAAAGATAAAGGTAGACCGTATCCGTAGGTCCAAACCAAAACGGCCTTTACGATTTCAGCTAAGTTTTCTAGGTGGAATTCGGAAGGTGTATTTTGTTTTCTGATTAAAATTAATAATTCAAAACTTGATGTGATGCGAACCTGTCCTAAGACGTTTATGCTCTGCAAGAATGGAAGGAAGCAACAATACACCGCCAAAAAAAAGTACATAAAAATTAAGTTAAGTGTCACACGTCTGGTCGTCAAAAATTTTAATTAAAAACTTACTCAAAAACAATGAGCAATATGTGTCATTTCCCATTTCTTACCAAATATTTATATTTTTCTAAGAGAGTGGTTATGCGTCATGTTATTACAATTAGAGAGGCATTTAAGTACTGTCTCGTTTAAACATGATTCCCCTTTCTCATGGCAAATATTTGTATTATTTTTAAATTTTGCAATCATACTCAAGACAAAATTGAAGATAAGAGATAAGACCCTTTGGGTGAATCGTATAAAAGGCATTTCATAGGTTCAAAGAATTGCATATCGAAAAAATGTTTCCCTACCGAGGTTTAGTTGTGTTGATTGCACTCTGCGTCTTTGGTGTAAGTAATCTCCAGTTTTCTGGATTGTTGTCTAAATTTGAATGAAATTTAATTTTATTGACTTTTGCTTTCGCAGGCTATCCAAGCATCATACGAAGCCGGAGACGAATTTGAGAGTTTCAAACATGGACCACATCATGGACACCATAATTCATCGAATTCTTCTGGACATGGACCTTCCGGAAACCACAGCCACCCCCACCATCCAGGTCATAACAGTTCTCATCCCTCTGGAAACGTGACCCACCCCCACCATCCAGGTCATAATAGTTCTCATCCCGCTGGCAACGTTACCCACCCCCACCATCCAGGTCATAACAGTTCCCATCCCGCTGGTAACGCTACCCACCCTCATCATCCAGGACATTCCAACAGCTCACATCCTTCTGGTAATCACAGCCATCCACACCACCCACACCATCCAGGACATTCTAACTCAAGTCATTGGAAAGTACCAAAGGGAAACAAGTCCCGTTTTCCATTGAAGCCACACATGGGATTCAGACCACGTCCTGTTCATTCCGTACTACCAGAAGAAAATCGTCCAATTCCCAGCGACTCCGACTTGAAAGTAGAACAGGTACCACAACCTAGGGGATGGTTCAACTGGCGACCATTCAACAAGTCAAGGCCCGCTTATAGGCCCGTCTATAGGCCAGCCGTTCCAGCCGTGAATGGTTCATGGTACCGCCCAGGAAACAACTCCTGGTCAACTTGGGGATAAACCAAAAGTGCGAACCGTTAATGTTTCACACTAACTTATTGTAAATAAATTTTGTTGCAAGCTTACTTTTATGTCTTATTATTATTCTTTTCAATGAAACCCTTAACGAAGTTTTTGTGTGAAATTTTATATGTATACTTGCAAATTAAGGCAACAGCTTGTCGAAATTAAAATTGAAAATTTAGAATGAAACAACAACAACTTGTGTGTGCTACCACCAAGTTCATAGGCTGGAGTAATAGCTATTTCACGGGGACTAACCCGATCATCAGACTCCTTTAGTGGTGCTTAATCGCTTTTATATTCAATTTAATTTTTGAAGAACTTTTTCCCGAGCTGGGCTTGAACAAGCGACCTAGCGTGTGAGGAGGTAGTGCACTACGCACTACGCCACCGCACCCACATGAAAGTTGTAAGCCAATTACAGGTTTTTTCGTTCTATCGAACTACACTGAACCGAAAACCGATTAGCATTTTTCTAAGCACACACATTAATTCTTAATTTTCAATTGTGAAAACCCTCAACTTAAATCTTGACGGGAAATTTTATGATTCTGGTTCTTTTTAGTACTTTACTAAGCATTACGTTTTACGTTTAAAATGTGAGCTTACATATTTTGCGCCATGTGCGGGTCGCGGTAACTTGTTGGCAAACATTTGGGTGAATGAAGTGGCAGAAAGAGTCTTCTAATTGTGTGGTAGTGAATCAAGCAATTAAATCGCGCACGCAATTTTATTGCTTGATTCACTACTTGCACATCATCGTTCTGGGATTTTCCCTGGGGGATTTGATTTTGTCTTTGCTAGGGTTTCTCCTTGGGTTTTTGTCTTTGGAGATATTTTTTAAATACCTCAAACACAGCTTGTTTCATCCCATTTTAACAACTAAACCGTAGATATTGAATGTGTAAACAAAAATCTTCGGCCAAATTGAGTTTTCAGCTTTTTTAATCACTTTATTAAGCTTAAAAAGGTGAAGCGATATTAATTAATTTTAATTGCCTTTCCAACAAAGAGAAAAACATAATACAGTTAGGTAATTATAGAAAAGAATTTATGTTATATATTCTTACTCAAAATCAAAATCCGAGTCGACTTAGAAATGTCCGTTTATGCGTCATCTGGTATACTCTCTTGTGGTCCAAATTTTGGAGCTAGAAAGCTGAAATTTGGAGCATTTATAATCTTTGATTCAAGAGTAACTCTTAACCTTGACACGCCCATAATCGCCATTTTTGTGGAACAACCTCTATTTGGCAATATTAAGTTATGTTTTTGGTACCTACAGTTATGATGAGTAAACACTTCTTAAATTTTGCAAACACAAGGTTTCAGTAAATTTTCTCTGAATTGAACATAAATATTTATATTTGGGCTTGGCTGCCGCCCATTTTTCACACAAACCATCAATATTGTTTTTATAAAATAACGGTGCTTATAATCGAGCGAAAAACCCTAAATACTGTGGGTATTAGTTGTACTTTAACATCTAGCGTAGAAAATAAATAAATTTCATTTTGGGTGTGACTGACGCCTACTTTTCATAAGGAATTATAAAAAATATATTTTCGTAATTGAACGATGCTTTTTATAAAGTCACAAGTCTAAATTTGTATGTCATTTAGATAATCTATACTAAAAAGTTTGTAAATTAAAAGAAATTTTTTAAATTTCGGGCGTGGATTTTCCCCCACTTTTATCAAATAAAAAAAAAGTAGTTTTATAAATATTAGGTACCAGTATTCAATTTCAACTAGTTTTTTGTTGTTGTAATTTTGTAGGTGTAAAGTTTTTCAATACGCCTACTTTAGGAGGCTTGATTTTTATATAATACCTTTATACGGATAAAATTGTTGGAGAAAAAAAACTACTCTACTCAGCTGTAGTTTTACGCATATACTTATTGATATTCAAAAAAATAAGAACACGCTTACTTTTTAGGAGCGCTTTCTTAAAAGTCAGAGTTTTCGGTCAGAGTTTTGAAGACAAGAGAATAAACATTTCTGTTTGTTTTCTTTGCTTAAGTAATAGGGTTTGGTTCAAGAATACACTCATAATCGTAATTTTCATTCGAAATCTAATTTAAAAAAATTCATGTTTTGTTCAAATCAAGATGCGGGCCTAAAATTGTGTGTCACTGTCCTCATAGTATAATTGCCTTTAAAATACAATTTTAAACTTTGGGCGTGGTACACGCCTTTTTTATTTCGTCAGCGTAATTGAATATCGGCCGCACAAAAATATTGTTATTGCATTTTCTCCTGTCTGCTAAAAAAGAATTTGGTTTTTGCAACTGGCTTTTTATACACGTCATATTAAAAAATTTGTCAAAAATTAAATCTAAATGTTAAGAATAAATTAAATAAAATGCACGACTGGGTCGCACGTACTTGCTCTGTTGGTGCAATAGTACGATGAAAACAAACTTTTCGATCAAGAAGAACAATTCATTTTTGAAAAATTTGGTAAAAACCAAACAAATTTGGCTAAAACTGGAAAACTCGATATACGGGAGGTAACGTTAAGAAACCTTTAATATTTAAAATTAAGACGTTACCTTTTGGGTGTTATAAATGATACAAATGTCCACTTATGGGTTATGGCCTAATTAATAATACTGTTAAAAGCAATTTCCGCTATTATCATATATAGCCAAAAACTAAAAATGCAGTTTTGTTTGAAGTATTCTATGTATGTTACATACAAAGTTTCATAAAAATCGGGGGAGCCTTTTTTGAGTAAATTAGAAAAAATGAAAAAATTGGCCAAAATCTACTGGCTCTTTGTATAGGAGCCACCATTTAAAAAAGAGAAACTGAAAAAAAAATCAATGTCATCTGATAGGAAGCTGTAAGGAACTATACGAAACAAAGTTTGAGTGAATTCGATGCAACCGTTGACAACTTATGGCCATCTGAAAAAAAGCCGTTAAGAGCAGATCTCCGTTATTTGCATTTTTAGCCAAAAACTAAAAACGCAGTTCTCTTAAAAACACTAAAAGAATATAACACACAAAGTTTAATCAAAATCGTTAGAGCCATTTTCGAGAAAATTAGAAAAAACCAAAAAAAGTTGGCTAAAACTCAACGGCTCGTTGTATGAAAGCCACCGTTTAGAAAGGCTTCAGTGAAAAATTTACTAAACCATCCTATAGAACACTATTAAAAACTGTGTCAAACAAAGTTTTAGTTGATTCAATCAAGCCGTTGTGAACTTATGGCTATTTGAAAAAAAGCCGTTAAAACCTGATTTTCGTTACGACCATTTGAGCCAAAAACAAAAAACGCAGTTTTGTAAGAAATGCTTAAAGCAAGCTAAATTATAAATTTAATCAAAATCGTTAGATCCGTTTTCGAGAAAATCCAAATTGAAAAAAAACCGTTACTTGAAAGGTACCAGTTTGAGCCGGGCTAAAACGAAACAAAAAAAACCTCGACAACCGTTTTTCTTCAAACTGCTATATACCAAGTTTGAAGAAAATCCGTCAAGCGGTTTAGGCTGTAGCATGACGTGAAAAAGCGCACATCCGCACAGACGCACAGACGCACAGACGCACAGACGCACAGACGCACAGACAGACCGACGGACGGTATGGCGAAAACCACTTTTTTGGGCTTCTCTATCATCGTAATGTCATGTTTGATTAAAACCTCGATTTTTTTTTTCTGCACGAAACCAATACTTGCCCTATAGAGCAAGTAAAAATAATTTATTTTGCATTTTCTGTGAACTACGAAACTGCACAAATCTAAATCAAACACCCACTTAGGGTGTTAATTTTTGTAAGAAAAAGTAAAAAAAAATAGGGAATAGGGTGTCCAATAATTCGTTGCCAAATTATTGTAGCACCCGCTTGTGTTTCTAATATTTATTGTGTTTTAAAAAGTATGGATACTCTTTAATAGTTTTCCGATTTTAATGTTTTTTTTTTTATATCGTTGTATTCGAAATTTCTGATTTAACATCAAACGCAAATTGGGGGATCCAGCCATGTTTGTTTTCAAATTATAGAAACTATATGTTTTATGTAACATTGCATTTTTTGTACAACTGATTAATTAAAATTATCTTTGATTGGGACTAAAAAAACGTAAAACAATTTTTGGCATATTTTTAATCTTTCGATATTTTATCTTTTTTTTCGATAAGGGGTTTTAGATTTGATAACAATAAGAAACTCCCCGTCCATATTTTGTGAATGAATTCGTAAAGTTTTTATTATTTCCGTAGAAATCGCAATTTAGGTACGACTTACTCATTATCTAATTTTCAAGAAACGATGCCATCGCGTGATATAGTAAATCAGTAATTTAGTGACTCAATTTATTAAAATAAATAAACACTCAATCAAAACACATTATGGCCGGTCTGAATACTCATGACTTTATCTCTTGAAAGGGTTCTTAACGTTTATCATTCTTCCGACAAGGCATGTTGAAATATATTTTAATTGAATCAATGGCCAAGACCTTTCGACGTAGATACGTAATTATTGGTTTCTGTCAAGAGTGGCGGTTTTGATTTCACTTTGATTTTAAGTGTTATTGGCAACACTTCTATAGATGTTGCCTATGGCTCTGACGCTATGTATATGTATACCAACATTTATGTACACAACAATAACGAAATGCGAAGTTACAAGCTTAGACAAAAATTATGATAAGGCGATACGCGATAGCACCCATTGACGTTGTGTTCTTTTTTGTTTTGAGTCTCATGAAATTGATTACTGTTTCAATAAACCATTTATATTTTTCTTTTATTTTCTTCGTCACCGATTTTGATGAAATTCGATTTTCCAAGAGTTCTAACAAAATTTGAGGGTGGCTGAGTTTTTTAATTTGGAGAATGCCTTAACACAAGAGGCAATAACAAGCAACTTCAGTGCTTAAACCAGCTTAACGATACCTTATAAGTCATTTTAAAATCTTGGTTATGCTGATGATTTTGGAATAATCAAAAGATGTATGGAGGAGTAATAATTACTTTCTCTTTTTGGATTCCACTTCATAACCTGTCAGCATTATATCAGTGTAGAGATCAATCGAAGGAACACTTTTGTGATTATCTGATTCTTCAGGCATACAAGGAGTTAAACTTTCTTTTAAGGCTCCAATACAATTCTATAAGTTTCCAACCAGAGTAAAGTACCTTTTGTAGCTTATACGAATTACGAAAGCTGCATAATAATTGCTTTAATTTTAAATGACAGGTGTATAGCAGCAAATACATTGATTACATTATTAATCTACTCCGTCGATGAGTCAATCGGAGTAGAAACACTTACAAGCACTGGCAACTGAAGCCTTCGGCTCAAGACAACACAAACACGACAGAGAGAGAGAGAGAGAGAGAGAGAGAGAGAGAGAGAGAGAGAGAGAGAGAGACAGACAGAAAAGAAGAGAGAAGAACACACAAACACATGCCATCAGCTCGCAGTTATTACTTTTGACGGTCCTTCATCTAACTATACTTACCACGCGCAACGATGATTGACTGCTGGAACACAATGGAGCCGGAGCCGAAACCGCAGCCGCAGCCGTATCGCATGTCAAAATCTATACATATAATAAAATTGTAATGGGTCGATGTCTGTACATTGAAGATATAGATGCAAAACTAATATGGGGAGTCTCTATTAGACCCACAGAAGCCAAAACAACCGTTTTTAGAATTTTTGTCTGTCTGTCTGTCTGTCTGTCCGTCTGTCTGTCTGTCTGTCTGTATGTTTGTACGCGCATCACGCAAAAACTACTGCATGGAATGGAATGCGGTTTTCGCAGATTTATTGGTAGTACGCCAACTTAAAATATAGGCTACATTTTATCGCAGGAAAATATATAATTCTGGTCGTTTTTTTAATATTGCTGCAATCGAACGTTATTTAATGAACTTAATGCAAAATTAAAAGATTTCAAGGAAGTTAGCGTCTCACTCACATAATGGCGCTGGAAATCATACAAATAGCTCCACACTTACCTACACATACATGAATAGAAATAAGTTAGTCGTTCTGAATAGAAGTTACATCAAAAACATCATAGATGGCGCTATTTACCACCATATAGACAATGTCTCATTCAGCGAAAGCAGAAATCGAAAAATAATGTAACCATAAAGAACGGTGAACGGGCAATACTTACGCCCAAAACTGATGAAGCGGAGCTGCGATAAATAGCAGTATCGGCGCGTAGCATCGTTTTGAAAGTGGGCATTACAATTAGGTATGTACATTGCTTCAGAACTTAACCCTCCAACTTTGCAATTTATACCGTTATGATACTTCGAAATAATATTATACAGAAGCCAAAAATCTTACGGCTGTAGAGCTGGTAAAGTATGTAGCTTTCATACCACGCATACCCGGCATTTTGAACCGGTTGTGCAAAAACAAAAATTTGATACCTACTTTATTCTAAAATCCACGCGTACAAAGTAGCGGGCTAAAGCTAGTATTGAATACACACGAATTCAATGTTGTGAACACAACGAGACGGATCCGCAACCGCAGCCGCAAACCGCGACGGACGAGTTGGCCAACTTTTAATAAATACGTGCGTATTTTTGACATTAAATACAAAAAAAAAAAAGAGCAACGTGCTAATAAAATCCTTTTAGAAATTAGGTCAGGTAATTAAAAATTTATTGAAAAGTTTATAGGTACATGATGCGATATATGTTTTATCATCTTTTATATTCATATACATATATGTATGTTTCTCAGTGGAAATTGTAAAAAAACGTGGAGTAAGTACGACTCCATTGTGGGCACTTCTAATTAGGTACGTACGGCATGCGGTACGGTTGCGGCTGCGGTTCCGGCTGCGTTTTTCTATTGTGTTCCAGCAGTGATTTCGCTGATCTATATGGAAGCGATGCTTTATCAGAGCCAAGGCCGTTGACAGCAGCAAATAGTGTTTCATAATACGCATGAAAAATTTGGCTGAGCAAGCTATTAATGCTTATAACGGGTGATTTTTTAAGAGGTTTAGAACTTTAAAAAAAAAAAAAACAAAAAATTCGAAAAAATGAATGAAATATTTATTTGAATCGATAGTTTGAACCTTGCAATTTAATGTTTAAAGATAATTTCATGCAAATGTTGACCGCGGCTGCGTCTCAGGTGGCCCATCCGCTGAGTCCAATTTTGGCATACTCTTTCACACATATCGGCCGGTATCTCACGAATGAATGCATGGATATTGGCTTCCAGTGCGTCAATCGAAGCGGGCTTGTCCCTATAGACATTAGCCTTGACATACCCCCACAAAAAATAATCTAATGGTGTCAAATCGCACGATCTAGGCGGCCAAATGACCGGCCCGAAACGTGAAATTAACTGTTCACCAAACTCGCCTCGCAATTGCGCCATTGTTTCGCGTGCTGTGTGGCATGTGGCACCGTCTTGTTGAAACCACATATCATGCAAGTCAAGAACTTCCATTTCGGGCAAAAAAAAGCTTGTTATCATCGCTCGGTAGCGTTCATCATTGACAGTAACGCTGCGATTCGCATCATCTTTGAAGAAATATGGCCCAATAATGCCGCCGGCCCATAAACCGCACCAAACAGTGGCTTTTTGGGGATGCATTGGTAGCTGTTGCAATGCTTCTGGCTGATCTTCACTCCAAATGCGGCAATTTTGCTTATTTACGTACCCATTCAACCAAAAATGAGCCTCATCGCTGAACACAATTTTTCGATAAAAAAGCGGATCCGAACCGAGCGAACCGAGCACGATCCATGGTTAAATTGCAAACCAAACTGAAGCTGTTTGACAGTGACACAAGGTACTAAACACACGTCAGCTGTCAAAACCAGTGTTGCCAAAACCAAACCAGCTAAAAAATCACCCGTTATCTTGCCTTGGATGTGATAAAACGACCTTACTAAAGCCTATAGGTTTTAGCTTGCAGTGAAGTGTATATAAAAGGCCTTATAAAAGCCTTATTTCCATTACCACGAAATTATTGCCGGAACAAATGAAGCCGATTTATTAAATGAAGTGCACGACTGGGTCCCACGAACTTGCTCTAATGTGTGACAGGCTTTTAAAATTGAATAAAAAATTGAAAGGAAAAAGTCAGATGAAAGTTTAAGGAACTATGTTTTGGGAAAAAACTAAGGGGACAAATTTCAACATTGTTAGGCCACTTTTAAAAAAAAAAGGGTTTTTTTTGAAAAACTTTTCGAAAACATACAAATTATTTAGAGTATGCTTACATCTTGCACCTCATCTTTGTAGTTTTATCGGAAAACAAAAATTTTAACAAATTTTAACAAAGCCATTTTGAAAAATAGAAAATAAAACAAAGTTTTAATTTTTGTTTAAAAACCTCAAAAATACTTTATTTGAAAATTTCAACAGTTAATATTATTTTGTTTATAAAAGAGCTTTCACATTTAATTTTTTTTCTTGGAAATCCGTCAAGCGGCTTAAGATGATAAAAAAAAAATCTTTTGTTAGCAGATACATTTGGATTGCAATTATAGTACTTTTTTGTTTCATCAACAACCTCAGAAATAAATAATTTAAGGCAATTCTGTAAGAGTCACCTAGAAGGGGATGGAAACCATTCTTTTATAATGAATAGTTTCTACCTGCAAGTACCCATGGAATCAGTTCCTTGTGTAATATATTCGCAAAGATTCAACATCACAACGTACTTCTCATTAAAAAAAAGTTGTATGAATATATGGTTCAAACGAAATGAAGTTAATTTCATATTTTCCAATTAGATTCACAAACTTAATTCAGTTCATTAGTCATTTTTCAAAAGCAAACATTCAATAAACCACATATTTTCCAGGAAGGGAGAGGGAGGAAAATTTTAATAATAATACTTCCGTTCAAAAAGATGAAAAGTTCAAAAGGAAACCTTTCTTATGTTTACGTATTTTTGCAATTAAACTGTTTCTTGGAAATAAGGAAGCAAATTCACTTTCATGGCATGGACTGCGCTCTGGAGCGATTCGGAGAAAATACATAAGACTTCATAATTTGTTCAAGACAACAAGTAAAATCAGCAAAACCCGGTGTAAAGGGAACACAATTTTTAAACAAAATACTAAAGGATACTATCTGCAGTGGATAGTGGATAGTATCGTGCATCTTTATGATTTCAAATAGTTACATGATAACTTTTTGATATAACTAAGTGTACCTTAATGTTTGTGTTTCTCATATAAAAAAACTCACATATATTGTTAAAACAAATTAACTGAAATAGCTATTTTTCGGAGTTTGTCTTATAATTGTCTTATACCTCTGATAGAACCAGTATTTTAAGAACAAGTTTACTCGTCAACTATTTATCCGATTTTAATAAAATTTTGGACACAGGAAATTATTTATAATCCTACTAACATGGCAGTTCAATATTAAAAAAAAAAAAAATTATTTTTAACTAGCCCGCTATTTCGTATACGCGTGGATTCTAGAATCAAGTATCTAAGTATAATTTTATTTTTGCACAGCCCAGTTCAAAATTGAAAACCAATAAAAGCAATTTATAGTTGTTGTCCGTATGAAGAATAGTTCGTCCTGAGATGGTCGTGACGAAACATTCTCTCAAAACGTGAAATTGCTGGAAATGGGGGAATGCGTGGTATGAAAACTACATACTTTACCAGTTCTATAGCCCGTAAGATTTTTGGCTTCTGTATAATTTTATTTCGAAGTAACATAATTTTAAGACGGCTTAAATTGCATAGTTGGAGGGTTAAGTTCCGAAACAATATAATTAATCCGAATGCCCACTTTCAAAACGGTGTTACGCGCGGGGAGAAATAGAGTAAAGCAACTCTACCGAATAAGTTGTAGCATCGGTTCGGCATAAAGCTATGTTTATGGACCGGTATACCACACAGTCTCTTTGAAGTTTTCCCAAAATGCTGTGATTAATGGCAGCTCTGCTTCATAAGTTTTGGGAGTTAATATTACTCGTTCGCCAAGCCAAGTATTGTCTTGACGCTTACACTGTTCTTTGTGCGTCCCTCTATTTCATTCTATAGTCACATTTTTTTCGATTTCTGCTTTCGCTGAATTAGATAAAGTCTTATTAAAAACGGGAAATAGCACCATCTATTATGTTTTTGACATAACAACTTTTCAAAACGACTAACTTATTTCTATTCCTGTATATAAGTGTGGCGCTTGTTTTATGGTTTACAGCGCCATTATTTAAGTGAGATGTTACGAAATACATATATAGAGTAAGTGTCGCATATATGGCCCAGGTTGGTAATTTGTCCCACTGCAATATTTTATGAAAAAACATACTAGGCACTGAACTGACCGTTCAAAACAAACACATTCAAACCGGCATTGTATCATTGTGTTTTGGGGACAGAAGTTCATAAGTGTTGGGAGTGAGAGCATTTTGTTTTGTGAGTTTACTTAAGGATTTTTGTATGTTAAGTTTTTTTTGAAATTTAATACATTTTTGCGTTATGTACAAAGTGTTATATTTTATGTAATCAAATGTGAAATTAAGAATTTGATTGCAATTAATTGAGTTTGTAAAAAATTAAAAAAAGTGAAACTGTCAGTGTCAATAATATGGCCCATTTCAGGTTTCGATATAAACCAATGGGCCATATTTAAAACGTGGTTTATAATGGATTTTTTGTTTGTTTTGTTTTAAGGAATCACATCATGGCTGTCAATGAAAAGTAATATTTTATATGTGAATTCTGCATGCCTTACCATCAAAAAATATTTCAAAAACATTGTTTCGAATATTTAGTACCCTGGTCCATATTTGAAACTAAGTGGGCCATATTACCAACAGTTTTTTTTTTAAGTTGTGAAATGAAGTTCCTTTAATTTTTTATTATATACTTTCTGTTATGTTTGTATTTTCAATTATAGTTTCTAAAGACGAAAGTAAACATAATTCTTAAGACTGTTTACGTAAAAACTAAATGAATTAGATTTAAATGTATAGTCTTATAAGAAAATGTTAAGGTTGACGCACTTACTTTATATTGGAAACGTATAAATTGAATGTTTTTACTATTATTTTCCCAGTTGTAAACTACAAATTGTCATACATTTGCACACCTACTCGAAACAATTAAAAAATATTTTTTTGAAAAGTTTTTCAAAAATATACATTTCGAAAAAAACTGGTCCAATAATTTTCAATATTTTTTTTTAAAGATAGATATTAAACTATGAAATATTATTGCTTTCTTTGTTTTTCAAGAGAACTCTTAAAAAATTAAAGATTTTTCAATTTTTTTTTCAAAATACAAAGCGGATATCTAGTATAGAACTGGACTTTCATGAGCACCTTCTTACGCGAAACTTAAATAAAACTTGCGTGTGTAAGCACTTAGGTACTTGCGCACCAGCACGAAAAAGGCATGCATTTTGAAATATGTGTGTTGTATTTTAACCTTAACTGGGACTATTAACATGTTTACTGGCGCAAGTAAATGCATGATTATAATTTATAAGAATTCTATTGAGATACCATCGCCATCAGCCAGCAATCTCTTGCCTAAAAATACTATTGTTAACAAAGGCAAATACAGCAGAACAGAACAGAAACTGCTGGGAGGTTTGAAATTTTCCTCCTAGTTAACCCAAATATATAACTTTTATGGCAGTAATGACTGGCCATGGCGACCACTGTTTTGTTTTTTTTTTTTCAAATTCAGTTTTTATTTAATTCATTACTTACTTACTTACTTAAGGTGGCGCAGACAGTCCATTGTGGACCACGGCCTCAACCAACATTCCTCGCCAGCTAGGCCGGTCCCTAGCCAGTGGCCTCCAGTTGCGCACACCAAGTTGGTTGAGGTCGTTTACCACTTGATCGCGCCACCTTAGATGGGGTCTTCCAGAACTGCGTTGGCCCTCCGGGTTGGAATTGAAGACTCGTCGGGCAGAAGCGTTTTCGTCCATACGCTCCACATGGCCCAGCCATCTAAGCCGCTGAATTTTCAGCTTCTTAACCAAGTCAATGTCGCTGTATAGCCCGTACAGTTCGCCATTGAATCTTCTCCTCCATACTCCATTGATACATACAGGCCCGAATATCACCCGAAGAATCTTTCTCTCAAAGCACCCCAGCCTGTATTCATCCGATTGTGTCAGTGTCCACGCTTCTGCCCCATACAGCAGGACTGGGATGATAAGGGTCTTGTATAGTGTCTCCTTGGTCCTTTGAGAGAGGACTTTACTACTAAGATGCCTTCTTAGCCCGAAGAAACAGCGATTGACAAGAGTGATTCTTCGACTGATCTCTTCACTGATGTTGTTCTGAGAGGTTATAGTGGAACCCAAATAGACAAAGTCCTTGACAACCTCAAAGTTATATCTGTCCATTGTGACGTTTTGTCCGAGCCTACGGTGATGATCTACTTCACCCGAGGACAGCATATACTTTGTTTTATCTTCATTTACAGCCAGACCCATTCGAGCCGCTTCCACTTCAATACTTGCGAATGCTCCACTGACAGCGCGCTTCGTTCTTCCAATAATGTCAATATCATCAGCATAGCCAAGTAATTGAACGGATCTAAAAAAAATCGTACCGCTGGTGTTGACATGCGAGTTGCGTACGATTGCCTCAAGAATGATGTTGAAGAGGTTACATGACAGCGCGTCATGTCACCCTGTCGTAAGCCTTTCTCGACATTAAATGAGTCGGTGGTGTTCTTACCAATCTTGACGGAGCAGCGCGAGTTCTCCATAGTCATCCTGCACAATCGAACGAGTTTGGCAGGGATGCCAAGAAGCGACATGGCTCTGTATAGCTCGTTCCTGTTTACGCTGTCATAGGCGACTTTAAAATCAATAAAGAGGTGGTGAGTATCGATCTGGAATTCTTGGGTCTTTTCCAAAATCTGCCGAAGTGTGAAAATTTGGTCGACGGTTGACTTACCGGGTCTGAAACCACACTGATAGGGGCCAATCAGTTCACGTGCGAAAGGGTTCAGACGTTCACACAGAATGGCCGACAAGATTTTATAGGCGACATTTAGGAGACTTATACCTCTGTAGTTGGCGCAGCTTAGAGTATCTCCTTTCTTGTGGATAGGGCACACAATGCTGAGGTTCCATTCGTCAGGCATACTTTCATCCGACCAGATTGTACAGATGAGTTGGTGTATGCTCCTCACCAAGTCATCTCCCGCTGCTTTGAAGAGTTCAGCCGTAAGGCCATCAGCTCCAGCAGCCTTGTTGGACTTTAGTTTAGATATTGCTATCCGAACTTCTTCTTGGTCGGGAGGACGGAAATTTTGTTCATCATCATCCAAATCGAATGGATCATTCTGCCTGACAGCGATTAGTTGGTTGTCTTCGCCGTTTAACAGTCTGCAGAAGTGTTCTTTCCAAATTCTCAGCACCGACTGTGTATCTACAACGACATTCCCACCCTCGTCTCTACATGCTTCCGCTCGGGCTTTGTAACCCTTGGACGAATGCTTTACCCTTTGGTAGAACTTTCGAGCATTGCTTCTGCCGTAGCACCCCTCAATAGATTCAACCATTCGTTTTTCCAGTTCTCTTTTTTTTCTTCTGAAAAGCCGATGTTCCTCTTTCCTCTTTTGCTGGTACACCGCACGGAAAGCGCTCTTGGCAGCTCTAGTTCTGGCATTCAGAACTGCATGATAGGCTTCGTCTTTGGCCAAGTGTGCGAGCCTGCACTCATCATCAAACCAGGTGTTTCGTTGTGGTCGCCTAATGAAACCCAAAACATCCGTGGCAGCGGTTTTGATGGCCATTTTGCAATGTTGCCACTGGGCCTCTGGGTTTGGCGCAGGCGCCGGGCTTGTCAAGAGATAAGAGGAGACATGATTGGCAAAGGTTGTGGCGGTCTCTTGCGATTGTAACTTAGCAATATCAAACTTTCCCACAGTGGATGTTCGGTTCTGCGGTCTGGTGGAGATCCGCATTCGCACTTTAGCTACAACAAGGTAGTGGTCCGAGTCTATGTTGGCCCCTCGGAAAGTGCGGACATCCATGACACTGGACGCATGTCTGCTATCAATCGCAATGTGATCAATTTGGTTGACGGTATTTTGATCAGGAGACCACCAGGTCCCCTTGTGAATATTGAGGTGTGGGAAGTATGTGCTAGCTAAGATGACACTTCGCCCCGAAGCAAAGTCGATTAGCCTGTGTCCGTTACCGGAAGTGTTGTCGTCCAGGCTATGCTTTCCGACTGTCGAGCCAAAGTTACCCTCCTTTCCGATTTTGGCGTTGAAGTCACCAAGAATAAACTTAGTGTCGTACTTCGGGCATTCATCATACGTCTTCTCGAGAAGATCGTAGAATTCTTCTTTGGTCGTGTCATCTTTTTCCTCCGTGGGGGCGTGGACGCAGATCAGCGAGATGTTGCTGAATTTGGATTTAATGCGGATTGTGACAATGCGTTCGCTTATGCCACGAAACCCCAAAACTTCTTGCCTAAGCCTTCCTCTTATCACAAATCCGCATCCAAATAGCCGCTGTTTCCTTGTCCTGTAGCACTTGCCGTAGTAGATGTCACAGTTTTTCATCCTCCTTGTGCCTTCACCATCCCATCGCACTTCTTGGATGGCTGTGATGTCGGCTTTGACACCATCTAGGGCTTCCACTAATTGTTCGGCTGCACGTGGTCTGTTAAGGGTCCGGACATTCCACGTGCAGAACCGAAATTCGTTGTCCTTGTTTCGTTTGCTAGGGTCGTCATCAGTAAGGTCATCCATATCCGAGGCAATTGGTTGTTTCGGAACTATTGGTTTTTTTACGTGGTAGGGAAGTTACCCCGACGCACAACCCCCCACCTGGGGGACCAGGCCCTATGCTGCTCTCCTTGGACAAAAGGAGCTGGAGAAATCCAGAGTCAGTAACCCACTACGGGGATGTGAGAGCTACCGTTGGTCCTAAATGGGCTCATTCGCCACCTTCTCTATTTCACTACCCTGACTAATAGTAGTGAAAGGACCCAAAGACCTGAGCTCCGAATATGTCGAAGTAGCTCAATGGGGTGCCTACCATATTGTCTGTTAGCGTCGCCGTTGGTTCACTTAATTGGAAGCTCATCCGCCGCTCGCTTGCTTTCTGAGGGGTTCGTACAGAATAAACTGCTACCCAACAAGAGAAACAGAGGAGTTTTATGGCAGGGCAATTATAGTGTTGCTATTTTTCTGTGATCAACACTCGCGCTTATAAGTTCAGCAAGTCAAGTCCGGGTGGACAAGACCAGTACCCGATGGCTACCACTTGGAGGTAAAATAAGCACAATTGATGCGTATGAGACAGTTGCAACGCTGGGCATCGCCAAGTTGATACCAATCAGGGTCTACCCTATTCATACAGCACCCAGCCATCATTAATGATTTAATTCATTCCTTAACCTAAATTAACAGCTAGACCAAAAACCTTAAAAACTAGCTTAAATATCTACTTAACATAACTTACTGGCCCTATGCGGGCGCTCTAAATTATCCCATAACCAATTATTCTATTGCCTTTCGGCTTAAAACTAACTTAATTTAAAAAATTCATGCATATATTTATTTGTTTTGAGAAAATGTTGTTGAAAAAACTCAAATTAAGGATTTTTTTTATTTTTTATATAAAACTTAAGACTATACCCTACACCCTAGTACCTAAATTAAACCTACTTAAAACTACCTAAAACTAGAACAGCCACAGCGGCGGTTTTGTGTTTTTGTTATTTTCTTGTGTTTTTCGTATTTTGTATTTTTTTTTGTATTTTTTGTTTTTTTTTTTGTAAATGCTTTTGTGCCACCATGTATGTTCCCCCTAAAAAATTACCTTAAACCTATGTAAGCTGACCAAGGCGACAACGTTGACCAACTTTAAGAAACTCGAATTTCGTCGCTCATCCACCAGAAGTGCCGAGCTTGTTTAATTATATCCCGACGGTCCCGATTGGACACAGCCCTACTGAACCGAAGGCGCTCTGCTCCGTCTCCTGCAGCGACGTCTCGGTCGTACAGGAGTCGCCGATCCACAGTCTTACGGCCGACGTGGTAGATTAACGGAACCGCCAACCTATCCTGTATCAGACCTCGACTATCTAAAAAGAGGAAAGCCTCTGGTGGAATGAAGCCACTTAAACGTGCCTTTTCAAAGTATTCATCATTTGGGTAATAAGCCCCAAAGATGAGTCCATTAGAAGAGGTCATAGCTCTCGCAACATGACCGCGAATAAGCTTCAACAAAAAGTTATCTACCCTGTTTATGTTGGCCCCATTGTATAGGACCTCGTTGGAATAGTAATGTTTGTACTCCGACTCTGGTGTTCTGTGTAATGCAAGGCAGGTCCTAAGACACTGCCTCTCAAACACCCGAATCTTTTCCATTTGAGATGGGGCAACGTTGAACCACACAGGGCACCCATCCCATTGGCAATCATCGGCCGGATGAGGGCCATGCGTAGCAAATCACCTTCACCCTGCTATCAAGACGGCTGCTATAAAACAGCCGTTTTGTCAGGGCAAAAGCTCCCCTAGCTCTGGACAGAGCAGCATCTATATGTCGGTTGAAATACAGATACTGATCCAACCAGATGCCAAGGTACTTTACCACACTTTTACTCGCTAATGGATGTCCACTTGGTCCAACGATCACTAGATTTCTCCAGTTCTTTCTCGTACCCCTAGGAGCCCTAGACAATGGGGTACTAAACAAGATAGTTTTGCATTTCTGGAAATTGATTTTCAATTTCCAGTCATCGCAATATTGTTGAATCTTGTCGAAGTCACGCTGCAAGAGAATTCTTATGACCTCGACTTTTGAAGCCATTCTGTACGCTACAAGGTCATCGGCTTACGCAATCGCATGAGCAAGACAACCTATCCGATCGCTGGTGTAAATACTAAAGAGAATCGGCGAGTTCACCGCTCCTTGCTGTAGACCATTTTTGATATCAAATGTTGTGGTAGAACTTACATTGCCACTTTTGACAACAAACTTTCTACCATTAAGCATGTCATAAAGAATGTATAACAATGGTTTACTTATGCCAAGTCTGGTCAGCTTCAGATAAAGACCCTCTAACCAAACGGTGTCGAAGGCCTTTTCCAAGTCAACCAGAACGGCACCCGTGCATTGATTCTTAGCTTTGTTCCATTGGATATCAGAGACTAGCTTAGACGCAGCATGAATGGTGTCATGCCCCGCTTTAAAGCCAAACTGATTATCCGGAATAATATTTGTGTCCTCTGCCCACTTGGTCAGAGCTCTATTAAGAACTTTTTCGAATACCTTACTGATACTCGGAAGAAGACTTATCGACCGGAGATTTGCCGGATTGGAGCTATCCTTTCCCTTTTTCGGGAGAGGATAAACCACAGCTGTTTTCCAATGCACCGGATAATATGCATTATTCAGTGCGTTGTTAAACAGTGTGGTGTAAATGTCTACTGCTTCCTTAGGGAGATGTCGCAGTACAACGTTGGGTATACCATCGACTCCTGCTGACTTTTTTTTCTTTAATGATTCGAAGATGAGCTGGAGCTCTACCTTCGATATAAGCTGGGAACTGGGCCCATTTAGCTCGGCGACAGTGGCGTTTGCCACATTGTCTTCATAAAACCTGGTGAAACCAGTGTTCTCAGATCGCCATTGCGTAATGCTGGTTCGAAGGTAGAAATGATGCACCAGAGCTCTGTTTTCCGGGTCGTGATTTGGGCAAATGCTAGCATTCACCTCAAACCACTGTACCACCTTTCTTTCCTATCTTTCTATTCCTTCTCTTTCCTCGCTCGCACATGTTAATTCATTATTAAGGTATTAATATCCCTTTGAGTGCGAGTGCATTATAAAAAAAAAAAAAAAAATACCCTTGCTGAAAAACAGCCCCCAATGCTTCCACCTTCTCTTGAGGATCTTCAATCCTAAAGAAGTCGTCATCAAGGACGGCATTTCCTGGATCTATACCTGCGATGGTAAGTACGTCTTCGTTGTCCGTATTTCTCGGAAGCTTAAGGCAAGGAAGATCGTTTTGATCATTCCTCCTAAAGATTTTATTAATTTGGGGAAACATCTTGTTATCCCAAAACAAATTAATAGATAATCTATAGTTCTGCTTAATAAGCAGATTGAGGTTTTTGATCTCAGACTTTAGTGTCCTAATCTCCGGGTCGTTTCTGTCAGTAAACCGTCTGTATAAGAGTTTGAGTCTTGTAAGCAGTCTACTTTTGTGTTTGTGTAGTGCGTCTATTGTAGCGTTTCTGTATTTTCCAGTTGCGTCTTGTTCTTTGTATCGTGGGATTGTCCTGTTCATCGTTCGTTGTATTGTCTCATCCATTTGACTAAGGTATATGTCGATCTCAACGTTCGTCAAATTCCTGTCATTTGGTGGCGAAATGTCGTTCGAAACAAGTTCACTCGATAAGGCGTTAGAGATGCGTGGCCAACGCATCTTACTGAAATTGTAAGAGTGCGCAGGCACATACTCCTCCAACTCCACAAGCCCGTTCGGAATCCGTATTACGGCGGCGAGTCCGCAGTGGTCACTGTCGTACTCCACCGTCCGTAAACAGTTTCTTGTTTGACCCACAGTGTCAGTAATTGCCAGTCTTGAGTCTAGCAGAAGTAGATCCAGAAAACCACCGCTTCTTGGGAACGATGGTCTATCAGTAGCAAATAGGTCGATCCTATACTCAACGTTGATTTGTAATCGAAGTCGAGCTTGTGTTCATTGTACATTCAGTATTTTTTTTTTTCGAAGTCCATTTAATATTACGTTGCTTCGCTTCCTTCAATTTATTTCAAAATTCAATTTTTTGAGATTTAACCAAGTTCTTTTAAGTTGGTTATAGAGGTTAAAATTTAATTTCAACGAAAACGACGCCATTTTTGTGTTTCAGCATTTTTCACTGCAAATTTAATTGAAATAATAGTTTGTTTTTTTTCGTGTATTTTTTATTCAATTTGATGGGTTTTATTGAAGTTCAGGCCAATCGATTCTTCCGCCATTAAAATTGGCTTGTTTCATTATTTTAAGTGGATTTTTTTTTAACTCTTTAAAGACCTTGTTATATTAAAATAATAATGTATTTTTAATTACATTTTTAAAAGTTAATTTATGGCCGAATATGGGTGAAGTTTTTGGTTTTTTACTTGAAACCTTGGTTATTGGTTTCACTTTGATAAAATTGTAAGCTATAATGAGTTTAACGAAATTAATAATAATTTGTATTATAATGCTATAATTTTGTTTTCTGCGAAGGACGTGACCTTAAGGAAGAATTTGAATGATTGATAATTCATTTATTACTGTTGATTATTTACAGTAGCTGCTTTAAATTGAATGGAGTGCCTAGTTTATAAATAAGATTCTGAGATAAAGCTTTACGGTGTACTTGTATGCCAAAAAAATCATATTGTATGTCTTTATGGTTGTTGAGGAAGGGGAGAGTTTGCATCGAACGGAAGCTTTAATTTTTTTTTTTGATTTAAACACTTAGTTTTTCGGTTAATAGTTAGTTTCTGTTTAAATAACCAAAAGGGGTAGTAAGTAAAGGGTAAAGGGTACATATTAAATTTGTTTGGGAGCAATATTTTGGTTCACTTTTTATAAATCAACAAGGGGGGTAGATGTCGGCCCAGGTATGCCATTATGTATGGAACATGAAATCGTTGAAATGCCCACCTTGGTTTCTTATGGTGACATGGCCATTTTTCAATTACACTTTTGAATAGATCCGACTGAACTTGAGCGATCGCATGTGTTATGTTCACTTTCATGGCATCAGTCATCGCTTAGACCTGCGACTTCAGAAATCCTCGCCAAAAAAATCTAACGGGGGTCAAATCGCATTGCCTTGGTGGGCGTCGGGCGATTCACGTCAACTCTGCGAGAGATACATTTACCCTCAATTCGTTCATGCAGAATGTCACGGTCGTGCCGTTCGCTGTCTGGCACTTATCGCCTTCCTGCTCACACAATGTGATGGCTGGGTGCTGTATGAATAGGGTAGACCCTGATTGGTATCAACATGGCGATGCCCAGCGTTGCAACTGTCTCATACGCATCAATTGTGCTTATTTTACCTCCAAGTGGTAGCCATCGGGTACTGGTCTTGTCCACCCGGACTTGACTTGCTGAACTTATAAGCGCGAGTGTTGATCACAGAAAAATAGCAACACTATAATTGCCCTGCCATAAAACTCCTCTGTTTCTCTTGTTGGGTAGCAGTTTATTCTGTACGAACCCCTCAGAAAGCAAGCGAGCGGCGGATGAGCTTCCAATTAAGTGAACCAACGGCGACGCTAACAGACAATATGGTAGGCACCCCATTGAGCTACTTCGACATATTCGGAGCTCAGGTCTTTGGGTCCTTTCACTACTATTAGTCAGGGTAGTGAAATAGAGAAGGTGGCGAATGAGCCCATTTAGGACCAACGGTAGCTCTCACATCCCCGAAGTGGGTTACTGACTCTGGATTTCTCCAGCTCCTTTTGTCCAAGGAGAGCAGCATAGGGCCTGGTCCCCCAGGTGGGGGGTTGTGCGTCGGGGTAACTTCCCTACCACGTAAAAAAACCAATAGTTCCGAAACAACCAATTGCCTCGGATATGTATGACCTTACTGATGACGACCCTAGCAAACGAAACAAGGACAACGAATTTCGGTTCTGCACGTGGAATGTCCGGACCCTTAACAGACCACGTGCAGCCGAACAATTAGTGGAAGCCCTAGATGGTGTCAAAGCCGACATCACAGCCATCCAAGAAGTGCGATGGGATGGTGAAGGCACAAGGAGGATGAAAAACTGTGACATCTACTACGGCAAGTGCTACAGGACAAGGAAACAGCGGCTATTTGGATGCGGATTTGTGATAAGAGGAAGGCTTAGGCAAGAAGTTTTGGGGTTTCGTGGCATAAGCGAACGCATTGTCACAATCCGCATTAAATCCAAATTCAGCAACATCTCGCTGATCTGCGTCCACGCCCCCACGGAGGAAAAAGATGACACGACCAAAGAAGAATTCTACGATCTTCTCGAGAAGACGTATGATGAATGCCCGAAGTACGACACTAAGTTTATTCTTGGTGACTTCAACGCCAAAATCGGAAAGGAGGTTAACTTTGGCTCGACAGTCGAAAAGCATAGCCTGCACGACAACACTTCCGGTAACGGACACAGGCTAATCGACTTTGCTTCGGGGCGAAGTGTCATCTTAGCTAGCACATACTTCCCACACCTCAATATTCACAAGGGGACCTGGCGGTCTCCTGATCAAAATACCGTCAACCAAATTGATCACATTGCGATTGATAGCAGACATGCGTCCAGTGTCATGGATGTCCGCACTTTCCGAGGGGCCAACATAGACTCGGACCACTACCTTGTTGTAGCTAAAGTGCGAATGCGGATCTCCACCAGACCGCAGAACCGAACATCCACTGTGAGAAAGTTTGATATTGCTAAGTTACAATCGCAAGAGACCGCCACAACCTTTGCCAATCATGTCTCCTCTTATCTCTTGACAAGCCCGGCGCCTGCGCCAAACCCAGAGGCCCAGTGGCAACATTGCAAAATGGCCATCAAAACCGCTGCCACGGATGTTTTGGGTTTCATTAGGCGACCACAACGAAACACCTGGTTTGATGATGAGTGCAGGCTCGCACACTTGGCCAAAGACGAAGCCTATCATGCAGTTCTGAATGCCAGAACTAGAGCTGCCAAGAGCGCTTTCCGTGCGGTGTACCAGCAAAAGAGGAAAGAGGAACATCGGCTTTTCAGAAGAAAAAAAAGAGAACTGGAAAAACGAATGGTTGAATCTATTGAGGGGTGCTACGGCAGAAGCAATGCTCGAAAGTTCTACCAAAGGGTAAAGCATTCGTCCAAGGGTTACAAAGCCCGAGCGGAAGCATGTAGAGACGAGGGTGGGAATGTCGTTGTAGATACACAGTCGGTGCTGAGAATTTGGAAAGAACACTTCTGCAGACTGTTAAACGGCGAAGACAACCAACTAATCGCTGTCAGGCAGAATGATCCATTCGATTTGGATGATGATGAACAAAATTTCCGTCCTCCCGACCAAGAAGAAGTTCGGATAGCAATATCTAAACTAAAGTCCAACAAGGCTGCTGGAGCTGATGGCCTTACGGCTGAACTCTTCAAAGCAGCGGGAGATGACTTGGTGAGGAGCATACACCAACTCATCTGTACAATCTGGTCGGATGAAAGTATGCCTGACAAATGGAACCTCAGCATTGTGTGCCCTATCCACAAGAAAGGAGATACTCTAAGCTGCGCCAACTACAGAGGTATAAGTCTCCTAAATGTCGCCTATAAAATCTTGTCGGCCATTCTGTGTGAACGTCTGAACCCTTTCGCACGTGAACTGATTGGCCCCTATCAGTGTGGTTTCAGACCCGGTAAGTCAACCGTCGACCAAATTTTCACACTTCGGCAGATTTTGGAAAAGACCCAAGAATTCCAGATCGATACTCACCACCTCTTTATCGATTTTAAAGTCGCCTATGACAGCGTAAACAGGAACGAGCTATACAGAGCCATGTCGCTTCTTGGCATCCCTGCCAAACTCGTTCGATTGTGCAGGATGACTATGGAGAACTCGCGCTGCTCCGTCAAGATTGGTAAGAACACCACCGACTCATTTAATGTCGAGAAAGGCTTACGACAGGGTGACATGACGCGCTGTCATGTAACCTCTTCAACATCATTCTTGAGGCAATCGTACGCAACTCGCATGTCAACACCAGCGGTACGATTTTTTTTAGATCCGTTCAATTACTTGGCTATGCTGATGATATTGACATTATTGGAAGAACGAAGCGCGCTGTCAGTGGAGCATTCGCAAGTATTGAAGTGGAAGCGGCTCGAATGGGTCTGGCTGTAAATGAAGATAAAACAAAGTATATGCTGTCCTCGGGTGAAGTAGATCATCACCGTAGGCTCGGACAAAACGTCACAATGGACAGATATAACTTTGAGGTTGTCAAGGACTTTGTCTATTTGGGTTCCACTATAACCTCTCAGAACAACATCAGTGAAGAGATCAGTCGAAGAATCACTCTTGTCAATCGCTGTTTCTTCGGGCTAAGAAGGCATCTTAGTAGTAAAGTCCTCTCTCAAAGGACCAAGGAGACACTATACAAGACCCTTATCATCCCAGTCCTGCTGTATGGGGCAGAAGCGTGGACACTGACACAATCGGATGAATACAGGCTGGGGTGCTTTGAGAGAAAGATTCTTCGGGTGATATTCGGGCCTGTATGTATCAATGGAGTATGGAGGAGAAGATTCAATGACGAACTGTACGGGCTATACAGCGACATTGACTTGGTTAAGAAGCTGAAAATTCAGCGGCTTAGATGGCTGGGTCATGTGGAGCGTTTGGACGAAAATGCTCCTGCCCGACGAGTCTTCAATTCTAACCCGGAGGGCCGACGCAGTTCTGGAAGACCCCATCTAAGGTGGCGCGATCAAGTGGTAAACGACCTCAACCAACTTGGTGTGCGCAACTGGAGGCCACTGGCTAGGGACCATCCTAGCTGGCGAGGATTGTTGGTTGAGGCCGTGGTCCACAATGGACTGTCTGCGCCACCTTAAGTAAGTAAGTAAGCTCACACAATGTTTCAATTTGGGACAAAAAAATGATTTCTCATCGTTTTGTAGCGCTTGACATTGAGGGTCAAGGCCTCACCCATAGAACATAGAATGACATAGAAATGACGGTGCATGCCGTCCCAATTCATCATCAAATTGTTATTTTTTTGAGAAAGTCGTGTGAGTTAGTGCCGTCTCGTGTATGGAAATTCCGCTTGTTAACACAGCTTTTGATCCAAAAATGCGCCTCGTCGCTAAAGATTTAAACCGAATTTGTTTCGGTGAAAACTTCGCCAAGTTAGTCTGCAAACGGTGGAGTTCTTTGCACGGCAAAGAATTTTCTGCCAAAGATTCTGCTGTACGCTCATTTTACCTAGATCAAAAGAACCAATATCTACACACATTCAATAAATCATCGGTTTATTGTAACCATATGTCGCAACCTTTATACTCATTACTTCTTGCTGCACAATTCGCTTTAACTTCATGCCTGATTCACAACCTCGCGTCACGACGAGACGAGAGCGTCGCGATTATCGCTGTCTTTTTTTCTCGTTCTGAAAAATCAGACGCGAGGTTGTGAATCAGGCATCATTTATCGAATATTGTCGTTTCCTATAGAAAAAATAACCAAAATTTTCTGACAAGCTTTCCCAAATTTCAAGCCTTTTTCCCAAAAACAAATTCGTGTTTTTTTTCATTTCTGGAAATTGTTTGGAAAAAAGCCAAAATTAAAAATTTACAGTTAAGTTAAACACTCCTATTTTTTGGTAATATTTGAATGCAATATTATTTAGTTGCTTTTGGGAAAAACGGCAGAAAATGTTTCAAGGTCTTTTCAAACTAGACGCAAGTAGGCGGGTTCTCCGTCTTCCACCACGCCCGAAATAGGCTAAATTTCAATGTGCCAGGTGACCGGATCAATGAATTAAGATAGTATGGCAGACTAACTAGATTGATTTCGTCGCTCTATAAATTTTATACTATTTTACGTAGCTAGCTCTTAGACTATAATATGCGAGTCGGTTTTAGGCAGTTTTTCATGAGTCGTTGCTAGTTTCGTAATTTATAATGCTCTTTCAGATGTATTCACATAGAACGAGCCATCCAGTTCAAGCTAATTTTCTCACACTACACCGTCCTTTCAATTAAAACTAAATACTTTGTATTCTGGAATTTCCAAGGTTTCATATATAATTTCTCTGTTAAATTTTCAACTATGAAGGAAGGTTAATAAATTAAAATGTTAACCCATAAATGTAAGCAATAAATTCAATGAATTCAATTTCATCTCAATCTCACGGAGGTATATGTAGAAACCATGAGTTGAAAACTAAGTTAAAAACATCAATCTGTACATACTGAGATTTTTTCGCTGAATCTCATATATATTATATACCGTTACAAAGTGCAAACAATTTTAAATAAGGATAAATAAAGTCACTTCATGATTTCAAATTGTCAATAAATTTGGTTAAAAGGTCTTTTTCACTTCAGAACAGAATGAGAAATTCACTTCACAATTCGCATCCTTTTTCCTAAAGATTCCATCCAATTTCCGATTCGATATAATTTTTCAAAGCAAAAATCCTTTAACGCCTTTATTGATTGTTCCCATATCGACTTTACATTTGGAATAAAGATAATAAAACATCAACTCACAAACTGCAATGTATAAAGCTTTGAGAGTCGGAAAATGTCGAAATCAAGATTAATCTTCTGGAATATTGCCGAGCTAAAGATGTCAACCGAAAGTATCATTGCAATGAATTGTAGTAATTGTAGTGTGCTATGGCAGCAGAGATGACACTTCCAACGCCCGCCGCCGCCTCCGCGCTGCCACCCCATAAACTCGAAGCAAGCAGATGCCCCAAGCTTGCATTTTCTTGAGTTCTTTAGCAATATTGTCACTTGACAAAGCACGGTTGCCAGATGGGTTTGAGTTTGAGTTTGGCTATGAAGTGGGAGTCGTTGAAATGCAATTAAGTCCGAACTACCATCTTCTTGGTTTTTTTTTTGTATCTTTTTTTTTTTTTTTTTTTTTAGCACCGATTCTGTTGACTCAATTGAGTTTTCTCATCAATTTACGTTCGAATTGTTCCTTAAGTTTATTTTTCTTTCTTTGTTTTGCTTTCGATGGAAGTTTCCTTTGCTTGGCTGGGCTTGGGCTTGGCCTTGGCTTGGCTGACTATCAAGAATATAAGACATCATTTACATAAACATTGCAGCTATTTCTGCAGATGGCTCCGCGTTCTGTTCGGTTCGTTTCGGATCCGTATTTCAATTTTAAATTGTTATAAAAAGATGGCTAAGCAGGCGACATTATTCACTTGAATGAGCTGTCGGGAAATAGCGATTTGGTGTAGCTAGTTTATTTGGACTGCGATTGAATTGAAAAGGTTTTCAATGCAATTTCTGGAAAATTCAATGATTGTGTCAATATAAGAGATTTATTTGTTTTAATTCAGATGCAGTTTTTTTTTTAAGCAGGCAGTTGTCAATGAAAAATAAACGTATCTGATAATAACTTTTTTTGATGAGGGTACTAGAACCTTTATCACAAGTTGAGCTTTTTGGAATATGCTGATGGCCTCTTTTATTGGAACTCTTACTCAAATAAACTGGGTATAAAATGACTGGCATGAAAAACAGAAACAATGCACACCAGCCGGAACTAAAGACATAAGGATATAGTGAGACTGGAGACAAAAGAAGTGGTCTCTCAAGTGACGGAACATACCTGGATATCAGCAATCGCACAAAAAAAGCTCGTAGTACTGGAAAACACCGCTTTGTACTAAAATTCCTTTAAAAAATAGATACGCTTTGTCAACACAAGCTTTTGATAACCATTTTCTGAGTAACATTCTTAAGTTCCAATGATTATAAACTATATCCATCAACGAGCTTAATTCAACAAATAAATTTTCATGTCGGCATAAAGCATAGAAACAGAGCACGGGAATGTCCCGAAGGAGAATCCTGGTAACAGGAAGACAGTACCTAACTCTCGGAATAGAAACACGACAAAATTGAAAAAAAAGTTCACGTAATTTTTTTCTAAAATTTTTAAAAATCGAAAAAATGGTTTTGAAATTGTTTAAACGCAATATAAATTCAACTACAAATGGCATATTCCATTTAATAACAGGCACTGTATTTTTCGACCTAGACCAAACATTTTGCACGAATCTTTGCCTTATGATAGCAAGTAAGAAATTAAAGTAAACAATCATACAAAAGTTTAGTAATCGCTTAAAAATCACAAGTTTTTTTTTTGTAAAAATGAAGTACCTATCTTATCTATCTTAGATTTCTTTCAAGGTTTCGAATTTGAAGAAAAAATAAATTCAAAATCGTTCGCCCAGTTTTTCCAAAAAATGTTTTTTTGAGTGCGCCCACTTCTAGCACTTTGTAGTTATTATCAAAAAAAATTAAATTGAAAAAATTTATAAAAAGTTTTTCATATACCTAACCAAATTTTTTTTTTAAACTTTTTTTTTTTTGAAAAGTTTAATGTTAATGTTGTTAATGTGCAGTAAAAATTTCATTAAAACTTGTCGAGTGGCTTGCGAGAAAATCTGAATTAAGAAAACCGGTCCTATGGGAGGTACCGTAATTAGACTTTTCCTAAAAAATCAATTCCAACCAAAACAAAAAATGTACACCCATCACTCAGAAAAAAACGGATTAAAAAAAAAATTAAAATCGTTCGACAATTTTTAAAAATAAACAGATTTTTCGGAAAAACTTTTCGAAAACATTTTCTAATTTCTTTTTGCGAATACAAAGATTTGTTTTATCTCACAGTTTAGTAACTAAGTACCCTAGAACAAATAATTTCTACATGTTCCTTGCAATTCCAGTAATCGTTGAATAAGTTTAAGCTGTATGTACACATTCTAAATTAATTCTTAAACCTAACCGCGCCATACACCAAGTTTCGAGTTAAAAAAAAAGAAAAAACTTTTCGAAAAAATATTTGAAAATTTTTTTGAGTATGTGATTTTGAGAAAACCTGTAGTTTCTATCTGGGAAAATAATTAATATAAAAAAAATTCAATTCAAAAGTTTTCAAAATATTTCGAAAACCAAACATTTTTTTTTAATTATTGAAAATCAAAAAAAAAAGTTTTTAAGATTATTGAAATTGTATATCAAAAGGGTCAAAAATGACTTCTCGAATCCAAAATTTTAATGAAATCGGATGTTTAGTTTACGAAAACACTTGAATTTAAAATTCCGATTCTATGAGATGTACTATTATATGACAAATTCCAAAAATTCTTTTTCAACCAAAAGATAGATTGTATTAAAAAGTAGCATTCTGAAAGTTTTATGAAAATCGTTGGAGTCGTTTTTGATAAAATCAATTTTCTTCTTTACGATTGTATGGCAGGTGCTGTTATTCTTGGGATTAGAGCAAACATTAAAAATATGGTCCGAGGGACGGCCAAATAAATCCTAAATATACCAAATTTGAAGCAAATCGGCCCATCCGTTTAGGCTCTAGAGATGCGAACAGACACACAGACGGACGGAATTTCCAGACCCACTTTTTTCGACGGTTTTTTGATCACATCAATTTTATTGTTGGAAAACTAATTCCATGTTATGATTTATAAAAAGACGATCGCAGGAAAATTCACTTGCTACCATGCCCATATGGTCTCCTTTCTATGATATTCATAATTCTTGGTTAGAGGAAGTTAAGCATACATCATTCGATTTGCTTTAAAAAGTCTCTTCTCCTAATCTTGACTATATTGCTGTCAACAACACAAAGTCGATTGCTTAAAATGTCTACGGGCTGCTGTGCAGAAACTTCTTCAACACAGTATATTGGTGCAGATGGATGGAACTAGCATCAGACTGAGATTAAGTTTAATTTACAAGTCCATAACTACCCCTTGAGGAAGGTACTCAAATTGATGGTTGAGCGAAAGTGACAGGAACTTTTCCAGCAGTTCAAAGATAATAAATTATTTTTCTGGTTCACATTTCAAGCCTTGTCCTTGATTTTCAAAAACTCAGCATCATGTCATGACATCGAATTATAAAAGTTCATTTCACTTCAGTTAAAAAAAAAAAAAAAAAAAACTTTTCATTATATTATCATGGCTGAGAAAGTGAAAAAGATTTCACGCTGACCATCGATCGAGTGACGTAATGACAGTGTTCACAATCTGAAGATAATCTTGTTAAAGTTGTATAACGCCAGTGCAAAAAGGCTTGGGTAAACACCAAGCCGGAAAATAATTGACGACCATCGATACACAACACAAATGGGCCCAGGAACGAGAAAAACAACAAATGACCAAGTGCTCCAACACAGATATTCCATCATTGACGTCCATCACATGGACATCAACAATCCACATGAACCCGGCTCACATTGGATAAAATGGTTAAAATAGTTGGTTCTAGGGGGTGGGAGAGAACATTAACATGAACATCATGATAGGTGCGTTTTTGAAAACGTGTTGCAGATGGAGGAGGATGGGTCGCTGGTTGGGGATGACGTATCCAGCATCAGTTTCATGTCAGCGTTGCATTTCTGTAAATTTCTCAATGCCTGTCATTCTTTATGTTTGTCTGCGGTTCAGTCGAAAACACTTTATTGAGAGTTCGTGTGAACGTTAGCCCATTGAAACGATTGAGACTTAAATGAAAGGGGTTAAATGGGTCTCAGAGGATGTTACACAATAAACCACCAAAGCACATTTACAAGTGAGTTGAGATAACGGTGTATGCATTTAGGCTGTACTGCAGGATATGCAGATATCGGTCATGAATATTATAAGACAGGATGTTTTTATTGATATCTGGAACTTGGACAATGTGAGATTTTGAATTATTTTCTAAACATTTTTTCTTTTTTTGGGCAGGATGCTCCTGTCAAGTAGGTACCGAGTTTGTTTTCAAACTTTTAAAACAGCATTTTAACAGCCATACACCAATATTGGCACAAAACACTATTAAGTTGAATACCAAAGCTGTCATGCTTGCATGTATTTCTTGTTAAGGCAATATTTAAATCTTCGCGATCAATAAATGAAAGTGATAGGAATTGTAGATATGACCGGTATTTTCCAAAGAAATACTTGGTGAAAAAAAGGGATCACGACCTTATCTATAGAGCAATAGAATCTATAAATAACAAACTTTAGAAACTAAATATAGAAAGATAAAATGAAGGGTGTGAAAAAACCTAGAACCGACATCTAGAATATAGCTAGTTCTAGAAAAAAAACAAATTATAGATTTTCTCTCAACCTTTTTGCGAGTTCAGTTTAATTTTTCACTACGATATATGTTTCTTGTTGATTATAACTGAAGTTACTCTACTCCAATAATAATTTTATTTCTTAAGACGAGGACACTATTTAAGAGAGGGCATCCCGGAGCCTCCACAAAAGTTGACAATCTTGGCAACCCATTTGAAAGAGCATGAAATCAAAGGGAGTGACCATGCCAATTACCTTCCGTCCACGATTTGATAAGAACTGATCAGTTCTATATGGGTGATTAAGTGCTAACTTAAATAGTTAGTATCCAGAATAAAAAAATCCAAATATTAATCTGTATCAGTGGACTCTACTCCCGACGAATCCCGTATCGATCAATGAACTATAGTTGTTCGATATATAAAAGGATCTATGCCAAATACAAGATTTCTCACCTTTTTACCAAACTGCAAACTTTATTCAAATATTTAGGCTCTTATTTTGGAGAAAAATTATTTATCGCCGTTTGTCGTTTGTACCATAATTGAGGCATTGAGAGCAGAAGTGGCGTAACCCTTATGTGTTTCCTATAAGCTTACGCCACTTCTGCTCTCAATGCCTCAATTATGTTGTGGTCATTTTCTCAATTTCGGTTGGCAACACTGTTGTGAAAGTGATTGATTAATTTTTTATCGCTCCTTTTTTATTCAAATTAAATAGTATTTCACTCAAAAAAAATCCTTACCTGTGAAGTTTCTCAAGTATTAATTATCTTTTAAAAGTTGTGACTGGTCAGCTAAGAATAGATAATAAGCTTAAAACCTAAACAATTTCTTGATCAGAAAAGAAAAGTCGACCAAACTTCTCCCGACAATACCACTACACCAAAATTACAGCGAATGAAGAAAATATTTCTCGCTTCAAAATGTCATTTTCTGAATTTGATCTAAAAAAAAATAAAAACAATCATCGATTCATCACTTTACAAGGAGCTCATAATCGCCGGCCGCCGCAAAACTATAGCTACGAAGGATGCAACTCACAGGTTAAACACTCTTAGATTAACTCCTTGCGCTTACAAAATGAAGATTTGACCAGAAAAATACAACAATTTGAAAATAGGTGTGATGCATTGGAGGAAGAGCTTGAGATGCAAAGTCAGATTTTGAGAAGCACAAACATCATTTTCACCATCCCGAATGATCATGTTGACCGATCCTCAAGAAAAAATTCAAAACATCAGCCATCTTCTGCTTGGTGACCAAAACCAACTCACAGAAACAATTTAATTAATTAAAAATCAACACACAAAAGCAATGAAAATGTTAAAAATCGCTGTCAAACTCATATCGCTGTCAAACAGACGTTATAGCGAATGGTCTAGACCAGTTTATGATGCTGCACCAGGGATGCCACTTTCTCAAAATTGTGCAAGTTCTAGTACTATAGTACATAATTGAAATTGTGATGCCGTCAGTTCAATATATTTAAGTTCTAGTAATATTTTGTCATATAATGTTTCAGGACTTAATAACAAAATTTTATTTTTGTAGATTTTTTCAATTATGTTAAAACATTTGATGTATTTTTTTTTGTACGAAACCCATGTAGGTAACTAAAGAAAATGTCAAAATGTTTACAAAGCATTTTGGTGAGTTTAAACAAGTTTGGTAAGAAGCAGTAAAAACATATACGAAAGGACGTGCAAGTGGTGGAACTCTGTACGGGTTTAAAACTTATGATTTTGAAGAATACGAAAAAGTAACGGTAGTCAAACTTTTGCGTAAAAATAATTTGAATGTATAATTCCGTTGTGCATTAACTGCAACAAATGGAGTGAGGACTGGACTGGAGCGATTTAACAACATCATGCATCACCTTGGAAATAAAAGCATCTTAGTTAAACAGTACAAAGCTCAACAAACACTTTAATAAATTATAGTCAAAGGACATCAATGGATGGAGTTTTAAATCAAAATGGAACCCATCTTTTAGATCTTCTCCAGCTGTTTGATTGTACAATTTTGAATGGCCGTACGAATTGTGACATCGAAGGACACTTTATATTTCTAGGAGGACAAGGCAAATCTGTGATAGACTATTGTGCGATTAATAACGACTGGAATGATTAAGAGCGAACATTTGAAATCCAGTGTAAGAACTACTCCGACCACATGCCAATAGTAGTTGTAGATTGGGTTGATGATAATACACCAAAAGGAACTTTTACCACGTTTGAAATGGAATCAAGAAACAGCTTCTGTATATCAGCAAAGTTTAAATGTTACGACCGATTCTGCCAAAGTTAGTGCTGACAAACTAGTATCTTGCATTAGAAATTCAACAGACAATATTTCTCCAAAAAACCGTCCTAATTTCAAACAAAAGTGGTTTGACAAAGAATGTTTTGAATTATCCTTCATTTGTAATAGTCGTTTATTTGCATTTTAAATTTGCCTGCTTGTGCTTACGTTGTACTAGCCTAACTCGTTTCAAAAACAGTTGGTTAACCTTTTAGAAGTAGACAAATTCGAAAGGCAATTTCGCAGAACGGTGGGGTTTCAGTGATAGTCATAGTGGATGTCATTGTAAAGCTCATAAACCACGAACAATAAATTCTTTTTCGGTTTGATACTTTTTGTTCCATTTGGAGCACGTCATACTATAGAAAAAGCGTAGTGAATAGCTTAAATTTCTGAAAAGATATTAGAGGCCGCAGTTTGATTTCTAGCATACGGTTTTCTTGTAAGTTTTTCTTCACAATACAATAGGTAGCCCAGCTCCAGAGAGCCAAGGCCTAGTTACTTACGCTCTTAACTATTTATTCAGGAATTGAAAGGACCTTTAATTCACCGCCAGATCCAAACAACTTATATAGATGCACTTTTAAAAATGTTTCATTCATGGAGGATATGTCAATTGTCACTTATGTATATACTGGCAAGGGGTAATACACCTGATATAAAAAACTTATCTGGAAAAATAAATTTAACCGGAAATGTTGGTGCCGTAGAACCATTTTCTTTTATCATTATTTCATGGGAATATTGAAATAGTGAATGACCGGCTTCAGCTAGTACCATCTTATCTTCACATTTAAGTCCACTCCATAGAAACATCTACAATGTAAACAGGCACATTATCAAGCACTGGTAACTGAGCTTATCGGCTCAAGACGACGGAAGACAATAACGTGACAGGGATACAGACAGTACAGAAGAGAGAAGAGAGAAGAACAGAGAACATTATGTCACCAGCAGGCGGTTAGTGTCGTACGCGTACGGTTCGCCATTCGACTACTAACAACGAGCAATGGTGCTTGAATGTGGTGATCCATCGGGAAGTGATGCTCTATCAGAGTCAAGGCCGCTGACTTAAAATAAATTTTCAGAACATTATGTTGTTAATTTTGTTAATTAAGAAAATCAGAGTCTGTTTTGAAAAATCTGAAACACCCTGCGAAGCACATTGCGATTATGTTGATTAGTTAAAAGAATCACATTTTCACAAATACGTGAATACAAAAATGTGTATCATTGAGATTGAATTGAAAATTATTTGATAAGTATATCAACCCACTTCAGCTTTTTCTAAAAATCCAAACAGTTTTTGTTAAATTGCCAAGATAAAAGCTTTGGCTTAATTTAATTTAAGGAAAATGTATGTTAAGCATAAGGCAATCCTTATTGTTCAAGCTGAGTCTTCTCAAGATCCACATAAACGTATCCTGACACGTCAACTACATGCTTCATTTAGTACCAGTTTTCAACTGAAAGATAACCCACAGAAGAAGAGAACACAGCCCGGGTAGTTGAGCTCACTTTTATCACCTTAAACAGCAGAACCATTTTTAATGGAAACACTGATGCAAGAGAAAGTTTGTTTTTTTATACCTGTCTTCCTGGCTGCTCCTGCTCCTACTCGTCCTATATAAACCTCACTCCCATATTCACACCGAACCTAGATACCATAATAGTCGTAAAGGCGAGGTGCCAATATCCCGACGAAATGAATAAAAAAAAAACCTTTTTCATTACCTGTGTGCTACGACAAGCTCTAGAGCTCTGCCGAACAAGGACGAAGATGAGTGAGACAATTTTTTTTTTTTGTTTTGCGGTTGGTCCTTTAAGCTTAAAATCAGTGGAAAATCATTTAAGGAAGAGCTGAAAGCAATTTTCACTTAGTTTTATTTAATTTTCTTAGCACTTTCACTTTTTTTATTCCTAATGGCTGTGGCATCAGTTGGCTGGGAATTCTTTGCCAACCCTATAACGCTAACGCTAACGCCAACACTAACGAAGGAAATGGGAGACTCATGATTTTGGTAAATATAAAGGCATTATACTCCAAGCTCCAACTACCTCTGCCCGAAAGCACTCCTTTTTGTAAAAGGAAATTGGAAATCCAGGTTGAACATGATTGATCTCTGATGTGAATGAGAGATTTAATTATATTATATGCTTAGAGAGAAAGTTTTACGAGCGAGGTTCTTTTTTGAAGTTGATTGATTAATAGCACGTTTATTGGAACAAAAAAAAAAAAAAGGGTATCATCATGTTTATTTGTATGTGAAAGTATTTTGCATTACAAATGGGTTCCTTTATATTTTATTTCAATCAAACACAAATGCTGTGATTTGATTCATTAAATGCTTCATTTTAGCTATTAGAAATGGATTAATTCTAAATATAGGAAAGCAATTTGTTAAATCATTGCTAATTATAAGGATTGCATTTGCTTATATGTACGTACACAAACACTTATATACATCACTGCCTAATTGGGCAACTGGAGAGCTGAGTGGTTGGTTGGGTCTACTCAAAAGGATTCGTAATCCGTTTGAAGGTTTGAATAGTTAATTGTGCAATATCAGGTTATAAATGAATGTTTAATATGTTTTTCGAACAATAAAGGCTATTTCCCTGGATGATTTCTTGACATATGTATTGTACAGCTTCATACAGTCTTTGTTTTTGACACTTCTCAGTTTCACTCTTAGAACTTTTACAAATAATATGAACATTGTTTTTGTATTTGATGAGTGTTTTAGAATTTTTTGAATTTTTGTTTTTATTTTTAATTTCACAACGCAATTTTGAACTAAATTAAAAAAAACAGACTCAATCACAAAACTTATAGTTAATTTATGGTTAAAGACTTAAAACAACTTTAAGCCAACAATGTTGACAAACATATTCGTGGAGTGCCCTATTTAATATAACATCTATAAATATCTATAATAATATATTCGCAAACTCAAACGAATTTCAAAATAATTATTCGAGGCCTTTTTTTAAAAAAAAATTTTTTTTTTTGTCAAATTGTGGAAATTTACTTTGAAAAAAAAAAAAAAAAAAAAAAAAACATAAGCGAGAGCTACAGTACGTTTGCAAAAAACTGTTGTATCCCCTATTCCCTATTTATAACCTATTCCATAGAATGGGTATATTCAATTTGGTGTGGAGTTTGTAACATAGAGAAATAATACCGTTAGGTATAGAAAAGTATATATATTCTGACTCAGAATCAAAAGCTTAGTCGATTCAGCCATGTCCGTCGTCCGTCCGTCCGTATGTATACTCTCTAGAGATCGCAATTTTTGAGCTAGAAATCTGAAATTTGGTATATATAATCTTTGTTTCAAGAGTAAGACTATGTTCTTGAACCGGTAAAATGCGCCCATAAACACGCCCACAATCGCCATTTTTGATGGAAAACCTCAATTTGGTAAAATTAAATTATGTTTTTTGTACAGTTACGATAAAAGCATAACGCTAAAATTTTGCACACGTAAGCTTTAGGTAAACCTTCTTCAAATTAAATAAAAATATTTTAGTTTGGGCGTGGCTGACGCCCATTTTTCATACGAAACCATCAATATTGTTTTTATAAAATAGCAATTGTTATATTAGAGCGAAAAACATTAAATTTTGTGGGTATTACTGGTTCAAAAACATCTTGTGTGCGAAATCAAAAATATTTGATTTTGGGCGTGGCTGACGCCCACTTTTCAATAGAAAAGCCTAAATTTTGAATCACTTAACAGAAACTTAAATGTAAGTGTATGAAAAGCAATTTTTGAATTTTGGGCCCACTTTTCATGAAAGAATAAAAAACGTTGTTTTAAAAATTTAAAAAATTTACCAATAGTCAATTTAAGCTTTTTTCCGTTCGTTTTATGAAAAAAATATCTACATTTTCTTGTGTAAATTTTTTCAATACGCCCACTTTTAAAGGCGTGATTTTGATAAAATACCTTTGTTCAGGTAAGATCGCTTAAAAACTGCTCGATTCAGCTGTAGTCTTACACATATGCCTAAATACTAACTAATGATAAAAGCTTAGTTATTGCTTCAAATTTTTAAGACACGCCCACCTTTAATGGGCGTTTTCGTCAAAAGTCATATAATGCATTAATTTTTTAACGTTTTTTAACTTTCGGTCGCAGTTTTGAAGTAAGAAGATGATTACTTTGATTTAAGTTCCTTGGTAACGTAGCAGAGTGTGGTTCAAGAATTGTTAAAATCACCCATAATCACTATTTCCATTCAAAATCTTATTTTTAAAAATTTAAGTTTTGCCTTGTTTTGTTCAAATCGATCTGCAAGAATAAAATTGAATGTCACTGAGCTCATACTAAATGCCTTGGCAAAAAAAAAGTCTTAACTTTGGGCGTGGCACACGCCTTTTTTTTATTGTGCCAGCACTAATTGAACATCACACCACACAAAATTAATGTTATTGAATCTTTTTCTGTCTGGTAAAGAAGAATTTTGTTTATGAAACTGGATCATCGGCTGGCTGCGGGAGGCGAACGCATGCACATACACAAAAATAGGGAATAGGATATCCAACAGTTCGTTGCAAACGTACTGTAGCTCTCACTTATGTTTTTTTTGTGTATGTGTTCGCCTCTCGCAGCTAGCCGCTGTTCCAGTTTCATAAACAAAATTTTTCTTTAGCAGACAGGAAAAAATTCAATAACATTAATTTTGTGTGGCCGATGTTCAATTACAGCCGTCGCAATTCAAAAAAGGCGTTAGCCACGCCTAAAGTTGAGACCTTTTATTGCTAGGAAAATTGGTATGAGCTCAGTGACATTCAATTTTAAGCTTGGGATCGATTTGAACGAAATATGACAAAACTTAGATTTTGAGAAATTTGATTTTGAATGGAAATAGCGATAATGGGTAGGTATATTTAACAATTATTCTTGAACCACACTTTGCTACGTAACCGAGGAAAGCAAACCGAAATGTTCATCTTCTTACTTCAAAACTACGACACGAAAAAACATTAACAAAATTTAGTGCATATTATGACTTTAGAGGGAAAAGCATCTTAAAAGTGGGCGTGTCCTAAAAATTTGTAAACAAAATTTAAAGCACTAACTGAGCTTTGATCATTAGTCAAATTTTAGACATAATATGTGTGTAAGACTACAGCTAAATTAAGTAGTTTTTTAACGATCTTACCTGAATAAAGGTATTTTATAAAAATCACGCCCTTAAAAGTGGGCGTAGTTAAAAATACACAAATAAATTAAAAGATATATTTTTCATGTAACAAATGAAACAAAAAGGTTAAAATATAATATTGGCTCCATAAATTTCTAAAACTACTTGTTTTTTTTTCATAAAAAGAGGGCATAAGCCACTCCCCGAATTCAAAATAAATTTTTTTGCCATACATAACCTTCTGAGTTTCGTTTAAGAGATATTATAAGTAGGTACCGTTCATTTGCGCAAACAAACTTTCTGTAGTTTTTAATAAAAAGTAGGCGTCAGCCGCGCCCAAACTGAAAACTGAATTGTTTTTCCTAAGTTGAAAGAAGATTTTCCTAAAGCGTGCGTTGCCGTATGCAAAAATTTTATCTTTGTACTTTAATTGTGCATGTTTTTTGCATTTTGTATCGTAGCTCAAGTGGACTGTATAATCGAGATCAATTAATAAATATGTGGAAAGAAATAAAACACGATAATTTATAGTGGAAAAATGTTATAAAAAACCACTTATTAGCACGTTTATTCCTTCACAGTTCAAAATCCTGCTTAAGACTAACTCTCACTCGTGTTTGTTCGCAGAACAAGCACTCTTTCGTTAAGTTCTTACGTTAAGTTTTATTTGCGTTTGATTGTATTTTCTTATACTTATTTGACCATCGAATGCAGAGTTGCCAGGACTCATGCGATTCGATACAGTCCCGGCGAAAACCTACGGTTTTCCACCCCTTTCGCTTTTATTTTAAATATATCTCTGCTAAATACAAATTTATTTTAATATATAAATCATTCAGCTCCTTGATTGGTAAGATGCCGATCTTCTGTACCGGTGTCGTAAGTTGATTTCTCGCTGTTTGCAGAACCACGCTCCTTATTAGTCCATCGCTGCCTGGTATTAGTTTTAGTATCCGCGCCCTCGCCCACGCTGATGATGGGAAATTGTCTCTCCTGATTATGCAGAGTTGTCCTTCTGTCAAGCCATATTTCTCCTTTCGCCATTTCTTTCTCTAGTATAAAGTAGATAAGTACTCTACCTTCCATCTGCTCCAGAAGAGTGCAAGCATACACTTGCGCTCCTTCCACAATTGTATGCCCTTGGTATTTGGCATCTCATTGGTTATAAACGTTAACGGTAAAACAAGCGATTCACCAACCAAAATGTCCCGGCGTTGACGCCTGCAAATCATCAGGATCATTGCTTAATGGATGTAGCGGTCTTGAATTCAAGATGGCTTCTATCCCAGTAATTAATGTCAAAACCTGCTCATATGCCAAAACCTTCGCTCCAACAATTCTCGTCAAATGATATTTCATGGACTTTACCGCTGCTTCGTATATTCCACCTTGATGTGGTGCCTCAGGAGTCATAAACTTCCAATCCGTCTCTTTCAAACTAAAGTGTTCAAATGTGTCCTTCACTAAACAACGCTCTTTGGCTTTCTGCAATTCCTTCGCTGGACCGACAAATGATGTACCATTGTCCTTCCACACCTGCCCCTTCTTGCTATGAATCTTTCGAAACAAGCAATGAACACCACTGACGTCAGATTTGATACCAAATCTATATGCACTGCACTAGTTTTAAGGCTAACAAAGACGGAAACCCAACATTTCTGTCTTATTATTTGCTCACCTGCTCTGTCGATCATCTTTATTTTGAATGGACCTGCATATAGTCTACCCCTGTGTGTAGAAAAGTCTTCCCTGCTGTTGCTCTCTCTGAGGGCAAATCAGCCATCAATTGCATCTCAAAAAGTTGATTATAAACGCACGCAAACCAAGCACTTATGTAAGTAATTCCTCAGCTGACTTCGGAGCTTCGGAATTCAGAATCTCTGACGAATGTCCTGCATCATGACCTGCACTGCTCCATGATTCGTTGCTGTATGCGCATTATACATGATCAACCAAGCCAATCGAGAACTATTTGGCACGATAGCTGGATGCCTTCTCTCGTATTCCATCTCTGCTCTTCTTTCCATCTATCTCTTCATCTTCTTTTCACTTGACGTGCAGAACGTCTCCATCTCTTTCCATCTATCACTTCATCTTCTTTTCGTTGCTTTATTTTTGCTTTTTATTACATAGCTGATCACATTAATCGCCTTCTCTAATGTAGACGTGTATTCAATCAATGGAATACTCCTTCTTCGGCACTTCACACAAATAAATAAGGGCTCTGTAAATTTTATTATCACGAAAATCTTCATCTCATCCCTCCCCCCATCTGAAACATTTGGCACAAACTTTTCAGATGACCAGCTCGACCGAGGTTTTGCCAACCATTCCGGCCCATGCAACCACAACTTGTTAAAAACCAATGCTGATTTCTTTATTCTTCTACTTAGAATATCAGCCGGGTTATCCTTCGCTCCAACATGTCTCCACCTTTTGACTTCGGTGTTTGTTTTTATAGACGGGACTCTATTCGCTACATACGTTTTTAAATCGCATCGTAATTTACTTATCCAATGCCGCCCTACGAGTGAATCTGTCCAAAGATCATACTCGATACCTTCCCATTCCATTGTTTTAATGGCGTTTACAATTAACCGTCCCAATAGCTCCGCTGCTGCTTGCTCTTAGCACTGTATTGCCACCGTTGTAAGTGGTGCAACCCGTGTTCTTGCTGTGATGAGATCTGCTATGATCCTGCCGTACGTATCGTTCTCAGATAAACCGCTGCTCCATATGCCCTCTCAGAAGCATCCGAGCATCCATGTAGTTCTTTTCGTACTTTTTCTGAAGTACCTGTCCATCTCCAAATTTATTTCCTGCCAGAAATCTCTCCATCTCTCATTTATCTCTCTAGGGAATCAACACAGCTCACTACGCTTCTCTTGGTTATTGCTTGCTGAGTCTCCGGTGATTTTACCACAAACGTGAATTGATCCTTCTCAAGCAGCCACTTCAAGCCCAAAACTGACGTTTTCTCATCATCCTGGAACATTATTGACTCCTGCTCTTCGTAGTTCATGTCCTTTGCAAGAGCTTTGGAATTGGATTTACATTTTCTAAGCTCAAAACCTGCCCCTTTTAAAACATGATCGAAATCTTTTGATGACTTGATCTCCTTCTCTTCAGAATCACCACCTGTGGTGCAGTCATCCATATAAAATTCCTGCTTAATTGTCTTCGCAGCTTCTGGAAACTCCTGCCTCCCTTGCACATTGTACAGTATTATAAGCTGATGAGGTCATACCATAGGTGACTACTGTCAGCCAATATTCTCTCAAATTGTCCTGCGGGTTTTCTCTCCAAAATATACGCTGCAAATCCCATTGTTCCTTCGCCACCTTCACTATTCTGAACATCATTTTAATATCCGCAGTAATAGCGACACGATGCCTGCGGAAGCGCATTGAAATTTCGTGCAGATCCTTCTGTACGTTTTCTCCAAGCAATTGCACTTAATTTACTGAAGTATCTTTATTTGTCCTGCAGCTCGCATCAAATACGACCCTTAATTTTTGGTGACGCAATGATGTGGTATGTGGCTTTGCCATGTACTGTGCCAGTCATTGGTGTCATATGTCCTGCTTCTTCATATTCTCTTATAAAATCCTGGTACTTTTGTTTCAACTCAGGATCTCCTGCCAACCTTCTCTCCAAAGCAAAGAACTTACGCTTAGCTGTAAGGTCTGAACTTTCAAGCTTTTTCACTGCTTTCTTCAAAGGAATCGTCACAACAAACCTGTCAAAATCATCACGTGAATTTGTTTTGATGAAATTGTGCTCCACCTGCTCCTGTTCTTTTGACCTGCTAAACGACATTTCTATGTCATTTAAACCATTTATGCCAAAAACGCTTAAACAATTCATGAAGTTGTTATCCATGCACACTGCCTGCAATACCTGCTCCTTGTTCATGCTATCCTTCTCATTACCATACTCTCCCAATATTAATCTGCCGAAAACAGTTTCCATCTCAAGGACACTACCTCGTCGATGCTCTAAGACAGCAGGAAATGCTTCTGCTATGAACCTGCAATAAATCTACAGTAACTGCTTTCCAATAATGTGGATCAGCAAGAGATACTGTAGCAATGCTCATCCGTGGCGATTTCAAGTTGTGTGTTGGCACAATTGGCTGCCATTTAACCTGCTCAGAAAGAATCCAAAAGTCCTGCTCTATTAAAACCAGATTGGGCTGTGCGCCCGTCTCTAAAAGTGCTCTTACCGGCCCATAATTCCTGTTATCCATCTCAATTCTTACTTGTGCCTTAGGCATCAAAGTAACTCTCTCCTGCTCTTGCTCATTATAATTAAAAGACATAAAAAGACGAAATAAATTATATTCATACTTTTATTTTTCTTTTTAGAAGGCAAACGCCTAGCTCTCTTAAAATCCCCCAGGACATCACCTCTTCCAAATCACTTCCTGCTTTCTCTCTTCCTGCTGTTCCTGCTACTTCTTTCGTCCTGCCCTTCTCCAACCGAGGGCGTTTCCTGGGAGGCATAATTAGTCAATCTGCCTTTTGCTTATTTTCGCTTGTCTGGCTCCTTCTCTTCATTCACTTTTCCTGCGCATATAGAACAGTTTCTGCACCCTTCCCAATCTCTTTCGTAGCACTATTTTGCATTTGCTTCCTGGGGCATCGACAACACGGCCCTTGGAAGCAGTCCTTTGGGGCATGGTACGTCTTAAGACAATTGGGGCAAAGTGCCTTTTCCTTCACGAGATCCTGCACGAATGCTCAGTACTGCAAACTCTAGACAACGTCACATTGGATGATTCAGAAATTTGCACGAGTGGCAAGGCAACAGCCTCTTGTCACCTGGTGCTCCTGCTCTTCGGGCATTACTGCCAGCTGCTCGCATGTCCTCATACCTGCTCAAATTCGGATGCGTCTGAAGTTGTGACAACGGTTGCTCAAATTTCCTGCCATCGCTCCGCTCAATGCCTGTTCTGCTCTACCTGGTATGCTTGTTGTTGGCGTCATCTCTCTCAGCTTCTTCTGCAATGCTGCGCGGGCTGCGAAGTAGCTTTCTTCCGCTCCAGCAATCCTGCGCTGCATCTCTACGTTGACCAACATATCGTCAGCCAACGCAATCCTTCTCTCGCTGATTTTGACCTGCGACCAGGGTCTCGCAAGGCCTCAAACCTGACCTGCACTGCTGCCATCGTGCAAATTCCAAAATCAGGAGATTTCACGAAGGCAACCATCCTGCTCAATGAAAATACACCGCATCCAATGCGTATTGGTGATTTTTCTCCTGCTGGTTGTCCATTTTCTTTGTATTCGCTGCTCTTTTCTGTAAATATATAAAATCGTATTGCATTAAAAATTATGCCTCAAAAATGCTCTACCCTGAAAATGAAAGAGATACTCGTTTGCAGTAGGTACTTCAATTTCCCAATATGCAGATAAATATATAATATTTTGCAGTAGGTACTAAAAATTAGCAATATGCAAAAAATAAGTAATACTTAGTTTGCAGTAGGTACTAAAATTCCCAGTATGCAAAAATAAAATAAAATAAATAGTAGATATAATAAAAAAAAAAAAGGTCGGCTAGCTGTTGCTGCTTTTGTTGTTACCAATATACATAGTTTATTATAAGAAATTTATGTTGCATCGAGAAGCGAAATTCTTTTGTGGCTCATTTTCCTGCTTTAAAAATATTTATTCTTTTTGAATTTAAAATATTTTATTCCTGCCGCTTGCAAGCTTTCCTTTTCTAAAAACTAGCACCGTCGTGCTTTGATTTTTTTTCCTGCCCAGCTATGTGTCCTTTTTTTTTTAATAATAATTTGTTCATGGCAACTGGTGCAATTGCACTCAAGTTCCTCCTTCATACCTGCTCTCTCATGTTCGGTAACTCGCACATATGTGCTTTGAGTTGCCCCTGCTTTATTTCGAGTCCACAATTTCTCTCTCAAATTTGGTAACTCGCACAAACGTGCTTTGAGTTCCACTCGCCCCTGTTATATCTCGAGTCCTTCACAACTTTTCTCTCATATTTGGTAACTCGCACAAATGTGCTTTGAGTTCCACTCGCCCCTGCTATATCTCGAGCAACAAAGTCTTCAAGAGAAAAAAAAGTGACACACAAAAAAAACTTAACACCTTTAAAAGAAATTAATTTTTGATCCCTACCAAACAACAAAGCAGCAACATCACCGTAATATATCTAGGTAATATTGAAAAAATATCTTATTCATAAAAAAAACGATATTAAAAAGGTATGTAAATCACACACGCACCAAATGAGGAAAAAGAACAACCTGCGCACTTCACTCATTTCAAAAATTCTCATTCTCCATAAGAAAACAAATAAACTCAGATCGCCCTCTGCCCCTTCATTGCTCATTCCCTATTTGAATTCACCGAAAACAAAACAAAATCGTTCATAGACACTGCACACATACATCGGGGCACATTCAATGCAACAGGAAAAGATAAAGAAGAGAAAAAAGGAAACCTGCTCCTTTGCAAAATACTCCAAAAAACCACCACCATTCACACAATCAAATATCTACTTTGTCCTGTTTTAGGACTATATTTCAGCTCATCCTTTTTTCGCTTTAAATAAATGTTATTTAAAATGTAAACATGTTAATATTATTATTGTATAGATATTGTTGTTGTTGTGTTTGTGTTTTTTTTTTTAAATTGTCTTTCCTTCGAAAGACCGCTCTTGTTGTTTTTTTTTTTTTTTCAAATGACGAAATTTGTCATTCTTCTCCTTCTCTTTGTCACAGTTGTGCATACACACGAAATGTGTTTTGTGTATGCGATTGCGTATATTTCTTCACTCCGGCTCGCTGCTCATGACATCAGTCGTAACTCGTAAGTATGTGTGTATTCCTGCTCTTGTTCTCTTGAGTCTTGACGAAGAATTTTCATCCGTCGCCGCCGTTTGAAAAAGGGGAAAAACAACAACAATTTATATTGATCTACTTACATTCTGGTTGGTACATATTGATCATTATTATATAATGAAGTACCGTTTTGCACATTGCCTGCTGGTGATACACACACGGTTTCCTGCCCATACTGATGTCGCTGCGCACACTTTAATCTTTTTTGTGACACAATTGAGCACATTTTTATTATTCACAATATTTTGTTCGTTATAAAACGAACCACAATCAACCACTGCACTTATTTTTTTTTTTTTATTTCTTATTATTTTTAAGAAAACGAAACCTGCACCATTCCGACACTGGCACAATATCCGACGCTCGACATGGACCAATGTATCGTAGCTCAAGTGGACTGTATAATCGAGATCAATTAATAAATATGTGGAAAGAAATAAAACACGATAATTTATAGTGGAAAAATGTTATAAAAAACCACTTATTAGCACGTTTATTCCTTCACAGTTCAAAATCCTGCTTAAGACTAACTCTCACTCGTGTTTGTTCGCAGAACAAGCACTCTTTCGTTAAGTTCTTACGTTAAGTTTTATTTGCGTTTGATTGTATTTTCTTATACTTATTTGACCATCGAATGCAGAGTTGCCAGGACTCATGCGATTCGATACACATTTAATCTAATCTTGCCAAATTGAGCTTGCTGAACAAAAATGACGATTGTGGGCGTGTTTGTTTGCGGATTTCGCCAGTTCGAGAACTTAGCCTTACTCTTGAACCAGATTATATAGCTATATATGTACCTAATTTCAGCTTTTTAGCTCAAAAATTGCGAACTTTAGAAAGTATAGTGTTACAAATAAACCAAGAAATCTTTATTAAAAACTGATTTATTACAAAAAAGTAACCTATAACCTTAATGAAAAAGATATACCACGTTGCTCGCTGTCCAAAACCAGTCTGTCAAATTCTTGTCATTGCAGCTGTCAGTTGTCATGGCTGCTTTCACGAGACCTGTTTGTTTTGGTTATCGGATTTCGTCACAATACATACGGACAAACGGACGGACAGACGGACATCGCTAATTTGACAAGGGATTAAATAAAAAAAAAAAACTTAACACGCGGTAATTTATTGACAGCAAAAATTCGAAAAAGTTGACAGACACTTGAAAGCTGTCAAAATTTTATTGGAAGTTTCAGCATGGCGAGTGGAAGTTTATTGGAAAATAGAGATGAGGATAAAAGGAGCCGAAAAAGACGTTTTTGAGGAGTTACGCAAAAGCAACGAATAGGAACTAAAACTTAAAAAAGACTTTTTTAACAAACAAACAAAAATAAAGAAATAGTAAATACCCTCTCGGGAACCTTTTTTTTTAGAAAAAAAAGTTGTTTTTTTATTTATTTTCTATTCCGAATCTTCGTTACATTCGTTACAATACATATACTTTTCTATGGCTAACGGAATTATTTCTCTATGTTACTTGCTCAACACCAAATACAATAGATACACTGCCCGACAACCGATTAGCGCCACCTATGTTTCTGGTTTTTTGAGCAAAATATCAGCTGATCATATAAACTTTTTGAAACGAAAAACAACAAAAAGGTATTTTTCTTATTCAATTCTTTAAAATTTTGTTAAAATGTTATTCATTGAGTTACCACCGTTACTTTCATAATCAATACTCATGCCACCATTGACGCAATAAGGTTTTGAAAAACTTAAATTGGTATAGGTACAACGTTTTTTAAAGAAAAATTTTCAAAAAATAATTTCAAACCAATTTGTAAGACTTTATGATTTTCAGAGATCTTCTTAAGGAATTCTTTAAATTTGTTGTTTCTTCCAAAATATGCGGAATTATTTGTTCGTCCTTCTAGAGATAGAGTTAGAAAATACAGTTTTCAACTTAAATAAAAAAAACATTTAATTAAATAAATCAACAGACAACCGCTCAAATGGGCTAATTCCATTTATTAAGTAAGATGAATGTTGTCCTGTTTATTAAAGTTTTCTCTTAATTAAACTCCTTGCCCAGTAAGTAACACAAAAATATTCACCACTAAATAATCAAATACATTTCCTTGAATGCAGCCAAGGATTCGTGTAAACAACCGTATACCGTAACTCATCGAAAAGGTAATATTTGTCTAATGGAGTCTTATGCTTTCCTGAATTCTGCTAACCTAGCTACTCCTGTAAATGGATGAGCATTGAGCATGAACCGACGAAATTCCTGTGATTAAGGGTTTTCGCTGGAATATGTATGCATAATTGATGGAAATTGAGGTACTTACTTCTATGTCATTCTATCTGATGGTAGAATTATCTTCATCCTTACCAAACCCGGAATTTTGGCGAATTGGTGTCCATTTTAGAATCCATGTCAACATGTTTAATTCAAAAAGGTAAAAGTCAAAGTGAATGTGTTTGCTCGTATAATTTGAATAGGAACCGAGCATGTTATTGACATATTGAGTCTTCCTTATGTCTCCTGTTCCGGTTGCAGACAAAAATTAGTGTAGGAATTTCAGATATATGTACTTTAAATAGCAGTAGGGTTGGGAATTTCCTGGAAACTTTATATGCTTTTTTTTTAGAGAGGAAAGCATCATAGAAAATTGTTTGCTCAGTTCTGGAATGTTGCTTACTGAAAAAGCCATTGATTGTCAGGCACAAGAATATGTTATACAAATCGCTGTTGGGCATACAAAACGATTATTCAAACTAACTTAAGGCTGTCGGAATTCATCATTTCGAATTGTTAATATCTTGTAACATTGAGGATGTCTATTATGAATGTCATTTCTAAGGGATGTTTGAAGAAACATTTATTTTGCTAAATTAAGTGTATGTCTCCAATCTTGAATTCACTTACCGATGATATACGAAAAACAATGTTTAAAGATTTATTTTAAGAAAAGGTTTTAACTTTCGGAACAGCGCTTTAAAAAATTGTAGGTAGCTATCTACCTTTTTTTTTTTGTTGTTCTTCAAGTTTTTAGTTTCTAATCAAACAGATTTTTGATGTAGAAATTGTTAATGATAATAAAACTTGCATCAAGTTCATTCCGAAAACTAAGCCAAAAGTGAAAGTCGGTGGGTCACAAACCAAAACTCCCCTACTTTTTAATTTTCATTTTGCACTATAAAGATCCGCCTGTCGGGGTTCAGCGGGTTGACCTCAGAAAGCCCTGCCTCCCCTCTTAACCCCTCGCTATCATATTGAACAGATGTATGATATTGCCTTTTTAGGGGGTTCTCCAGATTCTATTTTTTAAACTTTACCTTTTTGGCGTACGAAGCATCTTTATCTCAGCTGCAGCAAGTTTACGCTCGAGCTTTTTTCACATTGTCCAACATTGTGAACCGTATGTGACTGCCGGATGTACATAGAACAAAACTAAAGAATCTGTCTTTCGATCACAGAAGATAGCAACACGCTTATCTCATGATTTGATTGATGTCATCATCACAATTTGCTTCGCCATTAATCATAGATCTAGTTTATTTAAACTTTTCACACCCGAGGATCACTGTTTCATTTGAATAAATAATGGGAATAATTTTGTGTGTGTCAGAAATCTGTACTGTACTGTACCACCATACCATTCCACTCCAAATAGTCCAGTCATACGTCAAGTGCTCGTTGCAAAAATAAAAAAAGGTAGTGGTAAGGTGCAACCAGAAAAGGGTATCTTTAAATGCCCATTATCTTAGCTCTCCCATGGTTTAGACTTTAGACTTATTTAGAGCTTAGCCCATAGTAAAAAAAATTAACCATTAGCAAAGACTTTTCCAACGACGTATTTCTTGTTTCTGTTGTTGAGTTAGACCAATTTGCCCATCCCTCTTTTGAATTCTATACAAAAGGAGAATACGCTTTCGCCGCAGGACGTAGGGGAGACCGGGGATAGTTGTAGAAGGATGCTCCAACTTCTTCTGCTTAAATTTGTGCACATATCTTTGCAAGGAATCCCATAGTCATGACGAGCAACAGATCGTTTGCTTTTTTCTTTTCCCAAAATAAGCTGACACGCACGCTCCAAAACTGTTTTTGTCAGTCGAAAAAGTTAAAAAAAAATATGGTTGTCTGTAAAGTCGGTTTACGGACAATAATTTTACGTGATAACCAGTTCACAAACCACTTCATGTGTATAGGTATCCCTCCAACCACCAACCACCCAACATACCCACCATTTTTTGAATTTTTTTCACCCCTTGAACACCAACCTACCACCCCCACATACAACCAACAGCCCACCATTTTTGAAAATTTGTTCCTCCTCTCCCAATTAAGCCAGCCCTTCCTAAATACCACCAATCACCCACCCACTATTTTTGACAATTCCCCCATGCACCAAATTCAACCACACCTACTCCACTTACAACCACCTGCTACTCACCCACCATTTTTGACAATTTTTTCCTCACCCCCACCCCCTCCCCAGTACAACTATTTTTGACAATTCCCTTCACTACACCCTCAACCCAAAACCAACCACCCATAACACCTACAACAACTTGCCACTCACCCAACACCGCCAACCACCCATTGCACCTACAGCCACCAACCAACCACCAACCATTTTTGACAATTATTTTTCCCTAACCCCTTCCCAACACCTAATCACCCAAATCCAACCACCTACCCCACCTGCCACCACCTTCCACTCACCCACCTTTTTTGACAATTTTTTCATCGCCCCCAATCAAATCAACTATCCCCACCACCTAAACCGCCGACCTTCAACCACCAACCACTCACCATATTTGCCAATTCACCCCCACCATCCCCCAATCATACCAAACTCCCCCAACACCAAACACCCATCCCACCTACAGCCACCAAGGAACCACCCATTAGTTTTGAAAAATTTAGTCTCACCACCCAAACCAGCTACAACCACCCACCATTTTTGACAATTTTTCCTCTTCCCGACACTACCCAGCTGTGCTTGATGTAATAACAAGAATAAACTTGAAAGAAATTGTTTTGTTTTGAAGTTATTTGCGGTTAGTCTACTTGCCCCTTGAGCCAACTATCCCCAGTTACCCCTAAGCAATGAAAGTTATTGAGAGAAAACCGGAGCAACATTTTGCAGTTCCCCCCTCATTCTCTTTTTCCACAGGGCGCGCTCGATGTCCAAGACTTCGTCAAATGTTATAATTAACTATCCCTGAACAAATCCCAAAGTTTCATTAACTTCCCACATTTTTCTACTGAAAATACCTGCCGATTAGACTAAGAACAAAATAATAAATTAAAATTACGGCGTGATGTCAATAATAATGGGTATGACCTGACACCTGCCGGGCAAGCGGAAATTGTGAGGGGGAGTGTAAAAGTTGGTGATTGTAACAAGGAACCATCATTACAACAACATTTCATGATTATTTGGGTTAGTCCGAAGAAATAAAGTGGAATTCTTTGTTTTTTGGCATTTTTTGGCGATTTTCGAAGAATGACCTGTTTTTCGAAGCACCATATCTCGGTAACAAGTTGACATAGAACAATTATCATACTAACAGAATTGTAGGATATTTAGCGTGCTACAAAAAAGTTTAATGTTTTGCCGTAGGATGTAAGAAAAAAAAGGAGGAAACCTTAGCAAGGTCGAAGAATTTACAGTATCCTTTTCATGAATTTTTCCCTCACCAATCAAGATGGGTTTTCGATGAAATTCCGGATGATTTTCATGCAGTTTAAGGACCCAATCAGCAAAAGCACGACATTCTTGATGATCGGCCGGCTTGCGTTAACTGAACTTTATAAAGCCTTAAGACCCAAGTCCTTATACAAAATACGGTGTAATGACGTTTGTGGAATTCCCAATTCCAAAGAACGATTAGGAATGGACAAACCAGGGGTTTCTTCAAACCTTTGGGCTACCAGTAATATTCTCAGTTGTTCTTGAGCGACGCGACGTTTGTCCGACAAAAAAATGTTTTAGTTTTTCGAACCGTCTCTTGCCAAATATTCACTATTTTTATAGTGAATTTTAAAAATTTCAATTCGTAACAAATGTCAAAAATTTACAAATTTTAAAGTGACAGCGGGCTATTCAAAATAACAAATCTTATGGGAAAAACTTTTAGAAGGCTTCCTTGGACCCGGTATGTCTTTCTTCGCCTCATATGGTCAAACTACATGAAAGACTTTGACGTCTAAAAAAAACAGTCTCGGATGAATAGATACCCAAATATCTTCGAAAGTTTGAGCCCCATTGGGTGGGCGGTTTCGAAGTCCAAAACATATTTCTGGACGAACAAACAAACATACATCCATTTGTATGCATAAAGGTAGATAGATGTGTGAACGCTACTTTAATAGAAGATAAATTAAGCCTTTAATAAAAACAATAATAGTAATCCATTTCCAAACGCTCGCTGGCGTGATAGATTTCAAGAAAATATTCCGCTTTTTACTGATAACGACTTTTCACTTAAAAAAAAGAAAGCCCATAAAACCAAACTTTGTCTACTTGTTTTGACGAAACAAAAATGATTTATTGTAATTATTAAAAAAAAAAAAAAATCCAGTCGATCTTATAAACGTCCCCGAACTTGTTCAAGGTGTTCCTGTTCATCCAATAAAAACATCCATTTACACGAATAAATTAAAAACGAACACAAATTATTCGTCCTGTTTGTTTCTCTAGTCCCCTCTCTGCTTAAGTATAATTCCCTGAAACGACAATAACCACCAGCGCAGCGCCAGCGGAAGCGTTGACATATTGTTTACTGCGATTGTTGGCGTGCGTTGGTGTCGTCACGTTCGTTGGTCGGCGGCGTGTCGGCGGCGTCAAAAACACGACACAACGCCGCTGACGACTTCAGGACTTCAGAGAAAGCACCTAAACTGGTGATTATCGGTTTAATTTATTCGCAAGATGTGTTAAGGGGCTCCGAGGACTTAAAATTTCGTATTCAAAAACATTTTTTTTTTTTTTTTTAAATTGTTGTTTCAGATTTTGTTTGGAAAACTTTATTTTATTGTTTGTTAACGTGCAGAGTTATTATGCGTGAGCTTTAGGAAATTAATTAACTTTATATAAAGCTGTACGCATGTAGCGGTAAATGTAGTTAAACAAAGTTAATGAATTGCTTTCGTAAGCATAATTGTCTCTTGAAATTTTAAATGGGACTTGATTCGTTTGTTTGCTACAAGTTTAATTTTTTTTTGAATAGCTAGTTTAAAGTTCTTGTGAAAAGGTCCAATATAATTTTTTTAAAGGGGTGGTTTTTTTACAGGTGTAGAAATTTTGATTGACAGCCATTATGTCATCTGCAATGTTAATGTAATTTATATTTAGTTTGGTATGTTATTTCATCATAAATCGGCTGACTCGACGCCTGAACACGAACAACGCATGCAGGTTGTGCAGATTTAGGTATTTCGGAAAACATGATTGTGTTCTTGAAACGCATTGCATTGAATCGTCTATCAAAGCTATTAGTTCGTTTTACGATGAAACGTTTTCGCATCACGTTTACTCTAATTGATAATACTCATCATCTGAGACGTCTGTCGGTGTCGATCATTCTTTCTGAATTGAATTGCCTTGATCTGTGATAGGGGGGGGAGGCAGTGGTTATATACGACTAATCAACATGTCACAAAGCGCACGCACAAGGGATTTGTAAAAAGAGACGTTTTTTGAGCGCATATACTTTCATGTTTTGGACCTGCAAGTTGGCCTCCAACATCGTGTGATCTAACACGGCTTGACTATTTGTTGAAGGGGTATGTTTAAGTCGCTAGTCAATTGACGACTTGCTCACTTGCTGCAAAAAGTAGTTAATCGAAATTTGAACCTCAAGATTGAACTACATACGAGCTAGTCGCTTTCGTCATATGCCAGAAATCATATTCAAAGAAGTACCCATCTTTCAAATAAAACCAATATTAAGACAGTTAATACATTCAATCTGTGTTTTATTTAATTTTTTTTCTCTAAAAATCACCCTAGGTATGAAAAAAAAAAGAAAAATTATTCACCACAACATTTTTTATTCAAGAGATTGCTTATTCAATTCTGTTTCTGGACTCGAAGTTCTATTTGAATACGTGTGAGGTTTTTTATTCATCTCTTTTCATATACCAAAAAGGTAGTTAGAAACAATTATCCGGCTCTAATCGATTGGATTGAATCCAATGTTCTACGGTTCGCCTTCGATTTGTCGACTTTAGCTTAAAGGTTCATTGAAAGACTATTACCATTAGTTAAAATTTTCCTTGGTCGTTATTCCATTATCGTCTGCAAATGAATATCCGCTCGTAATGGAATGGTTTTAGTTTCTTCTGGACAGAGCGGATTTGCATTTGCGGTATGGCAGCGTTTGTTATGTCATTGTCGCCATAGTCGTCGTTAGCGGTGCTGAGGTGGCAGCGGCGCCATTTTAATGAAAAAATATCGGAGAAAACTTGTTGGTCTCCTGAAAGGAAACCACATAAAGTTCAATTAAATTATCCTGTGGACACATCGTCATCTCTTTTGACTTTACCTTTTGTTCTTTTGTATTTTAATTGATTTTTTATAAGAGTATACATTTTCAGATATTCCAGGTACACTGTATAGGTTGGATGTGTAATATTGTATAAATAGCTGTATAGTTTCTTTCAGATTAAATATATTATTTTATTCAAATGTATACCCAAAAGGTTAATTTAATTTTTGTACAAAAAATTGCACTTGAACTTCGTACATGGCTCCGTGTATGATGTGGCGCTGTGAGAAATTTAGGATTCAAAATATCAGGAGTTCAGGATGTTCCTTTTTAAAATTGAATATTTTTAAAGTTTTCAGGAAAAATTAATCAAAAAACTTCTCATTCATATAGCGGCAAACAAATGCCCCTTTCTAGTGATGTTTGTAGAGGCAGGAGGGATACAAAATAATATGTTTTTTTTTTTCAATTCAGTTTTTATTAAATTCATTTCTTAACCTATATCAACAGCTAGACCAAAAATCTTAAAAACAAGCTTAAATATCTACTTAACATAACTTACTGGCCCTATGCGGGCGCTCTAAATTATCCCATAACCATTTATTCTATTGCCTTTCGGCTTAAAACTAACTTAATTTAAAAAATGTATGCATATATTTATTTCTTTTGAGATATTAATATTGAAAAAAAACTATTAAACCTACGTTAACCTTAAACTAGAACAGCCACAGCTTTTTTTTGCCACCATATATGAATATATCTGTCCCCCCTAAAACTACCTTAAACCTATGTAAGCTGACCAAGGCGACAACGTTGAACAACTTTTTAATATTCAAATTCCGTTGAAATCACTAGATTTCTCCAGTTCTTTCTCGTATCCCCAGAAGCCCTAGACAATGGGGTTCTAAACAGGATAGTTTCGCATTTCTGGAAATTGATTTTTAATTTCCAGTCATCGCAATACTGCTCAATCTTGTCGAAGTCACGCTGTAAGAGAATTCTGGTAACCAAAACAGCACCCATGCATTGTTTCTTAGCTTTTTTCTATTGGATATCAGAGACTAACTTGGACGCAGCATGAATGGTGTCATGCCCCGCTTTAAAGCCAAACTGATTGTCCGGAAATATATTTTTCCCCTGCCCACTTGGTCAGAGCTTTATTCAAAACTTTTTTGAATACCTTACTGATACTCGGAAGAAGACTTATCGACCGGAGATTTGCCAGATTGAAGATATCCTTTTCCTTTTCCGGGAGAGGATGAACCGCAGCTGTCTTCCAACGCAACGGGTAATATGCATTATTTAGTGCGTTGTTAAACAGTGTGGTGTAAATGTCTACTGCTTCCTTAGGAAGATTTCGCAGAACAACGTTGGGTATACCATCGACTCTTGCTGACTTCTTTTTCTAAATAATATGTTGATTATGACATTTTCGTCAAGCAGTTTTGGTCCATTTTTTAAAATATTGTTTTACAGCACTCCACTTAACTCATAAGGACAATTTTCTTCATCATGACAAACAATGTTAAATTAATTGAGTATTTTCAATCTTTGGATAAGTGCCTTAAGAGGCTCATGTTAAAAGCACAGACAATCAAAGAACAGATTAATCAAAATCCGGAAAAAAAAAATCCGAAAAGAATGAATATGTAAATAATATTAATTAACTGCTCATGATTTAAGGAAAATTCCCAATACCCTAAACAAATTGCGCCTTTGTTAACACTTAACAATATATTCCTAACCAAGAGTTAAAGGGATTAGTACTACACTGGAACATTCCAACCCTCGCATAGGTCTGGAAAAATGCACCCTGTTTCAACTCTCAAGTACTCTTGATCTACATTAACTATAAGTGAAATTTTTATTAGGGCTCTTTAAAAATTAAGGCTATGTTAAACGCTAACTCATGCATTTTTATAAAGGGTTCTTCAGTAAATAGTTCCACTTTTAAGTTTTAAATCAAATAATATTAGAGTAGGAATTCGAAGCTTAGTCATTTGTAAATTAGATTTTTCTCGATTCACCGAAGCAATAACTTTGGAAAAATATTTTAAGAAGCGTATTAAAATACATATATCTTTAGTTTACCATTTAGTTTTTTTTTTTTTTTTAATTAATTGTACAGAACAAGTCAAATCAAAAGATATTCCTTAACTTAACTAAAATAACAGTTTATGCTAAGCGTTAATTTAAAGTTATGGGCTTATTTCCCGATTTTGGGCCATCTATTACTCCCGCGCTAACGTTGCTCAAACAAGTCTGCAATCCGATGTCAGCAGCTGTCGAATTAATTTTGCTGCTGATTAGCACCTGGTTGACACACATTTGAGTTGCTACCTCAACTCCATACTCGTAGTCATGTACCGAACTGGCTACAAGTTGAGCTTTGCTAGTTAAATTATAGAGATTTCCCAAATTTTGGTCAAACTGTTAAATTAAAGAAAAACATAATTATAAAAATAGTAAAAAAAAATGTCGTTAACTTACCGATTGAACATAACAATCCAAAATAGCCTTGTTGGAATTTTTAGCTGAACAGTTGGCAAGTGACACTTGAAGATTCTTAGCGAAGACTTTGACTTCGGCAACGGTCATATTTAAAACTTGGTCGTTATAAGTCTTGAATGCGTTTTGAGCAGATTTGTAACAGACTTGAGTTTGATTGACAGTCTGGATATTAATTTTGCTGATATTTTTGCTGTATGCATCAATGCAGGGATCTTGAGTGTTGTTAGGAGCCAGAGAATTGGCCAGAGCACTTTGAAGTTGGGAAACTACAGCTCGAAGCATAGTATTCTCTTGCTTGACGCTTGCATCGCTAAGCGTTGGCAAAGCGTAAGCCTGGAAAATATAAACAACAATTAATTTACTACATTGGTAAAATTAAGTCAAACTTACGGTAAAAACACAAATTGCCATTAAAAACACACGCCCAATAAGTTCCATCTTTTTTAATAATTTTTCTTATATGACACCGGGAAGGAACTACCAATTTCTTAATGGGAGTAAGATTAGACTAGTTGAACTAAGTATTGACTAAGCCTTTTATAGCCAAAATAAACGAAATTTGGACGGAAGCGTCTTGAAATTGCTCAAAGGGGTTTTCCAAAATGATTAATTAAGTTTAAATAATCATGCACCTTATCATTTTATTTAAGATTGATAATATGTAGTTAGAAATATTTTTGGCGCATTCTAAAGATTGGTATGGTATACACTACAGGGCGAGGGCAGTCTAGTGAGGTGGAGAGGGGTGTGAATCATCCGCACCGGGGCTGTAGTTTTTCAAAGGGGCCAGTAGATCTCCGCGGAAATTCGCAAATACATTGTCCAACTTGAATGTGGTTTAATAACGCATCTATAAATATGGTTCGAAATTCCCAACGCCATCAATGATAAAAATCTTGAACTGAAGGCCAGAGTTGCAAGAATGTTAAGTGGTTGCAAATGGAGTAGAAGATAATTCGACAACAATACCTTCTATTCGGAACAAAAAGTATAGGTGCTGTGAATGGATTCGAAAAGAAAAAGACAATGCTGAAGAAAAAATCGGATCAAAGAAATATAATTTTTAACTGATGGATTCAGTAAAACCAGGAATCAAATGTAAATTTAACCGGTTACATTTTCTTTAGAATTATGTTAATTTTTGTGGAGATTTCCAGAGATGAAAGAAAATGATATTGAATGAATGCGCTGACAGTTTTGTGGAGAAATATGATATAAACGTGAATCGACAATTAATTATTTTCGACTGAAATTATTTGCCTGAAAAACATTTATGGACCGAAGTTCATGTTTCCCTTACTTTGAATTTAAATGACATCACTTCAGAGAAATTGGATCCTTCTTCAATTTTTACTTGCGATTATCGGTACTATAAGGAAAGTTATGCATTCGTAAAAAAAAAAATTCTTACAATAAAACATGACAAGACGATGATGGGGAAGTCGAAAAAAGTAAGTCGGACAATTCTGTCCGTCTGTCTATATAGTTACCTACTGCCTAAACGGCTAAACCGATTTGCTTCAAAATTGGTACGGAATTAGCATTTTAGCTCTAAAACTAACGGTACCTGCTATATGATTTTGTATGAAAAACTCATTTTTCTCAATTTGGATTTTGTTTGGAATATATGGGCAGCACGCACAGAAAAATGTCACTGTCACAGTCACAGTCACAGTCACAGTCACAGTCACAGTCACAGTCACAGTCACAGTCACTGTCACAGTCACGTTACCTACCTGCTTTCATAGCCTAGAAAGTCGATAAAGTGGGAGGGGAGGGTGTTGGGTGGTTGGTTGGTTGTGGTGGGAGTGTGTGTGGGCCAGGCGGGGGGGGGGGGGGGGGGGGGGTAGTGTCGGGAAGAGGAAAAATTGTCAAAAATGGTGGGTGGTTGTAGCTGGTTTGGGTGGTGAGATAAATATTGTCAAAGCTAATGGGTGGTTCCTTGGTGGCTATAGGTGGGATGGGTGTTGGGGGGGATTTTGTAAGGCTGGGGGAGGGGGGAGGCTGAATTGTCAAATATGGTGGGTGGTTGGTTGGCCGTTGTAGGTGGGCTGATTGGTTGGCAGTTTTGGTGGTGGGATATTTGATTTGAAGGGATGCGATGAAAAAGTTGTCAAAAAAGGTGGGTGAGTGGAAGGTGGTGGCAGGTGGGGTAGGTGGTTGGATCTTGGGGATTTGGTGTTGGGAGGGGGTGAGGAAAAAATAATTGTCAAAAATGGTTGGTGGTTGGTTGGTGGCTGTAGGTGGGATGGGTGGTTGGTAATGTTGGGGGGTGATTTGGTTTTGGGGGGGGGGGGGGGGGGGGGTTGTTAAAATTTGTGGGTGAGTGGCCAGTGGTTGTAATGGAATGGGTGGTTGAGATTGGGGGGGGGGTAGTGGAAGGAATTAACAAAAATAGTTGTGGTGGGTGGTTTGCGGTGGTGGTTAGGGGTGGGTGAGTAGCAGGTGGTTATAGGTGGTGGGTGGTTGAATTTGGTGTAGGGGTAGGGGGGGCGTGGAATTGTCAAAAATAGTGGGTGGTTGAGTGTAGTTTGTGTGGTTGATTGGTAGTGGTTAGGAAGAGGGGATTTACTGTTAGTGGGAGGAGGAAAAAATGTTCAAAAATGGTGGGCTGTTGGTTTGTTGATGTATGTGGCGGGAGGTTGGTGTTCAAGGAGTGAACAAAATTAAAGAATGGTGGGTGGTTGTAAGTAAGTTTTGTGGTTGGTGGTTTCAGAGATACCTATACACATGAAGTGTTTTGTGAACTGGTTATCACGTAAAATTATAGTCCGTAAACCGACTTTACAGACAACCAAGTTTTGTTTAAATCAGATTTTCTCTTAAGTTACATTACGGATTTCGATTTTTTGGAAAACAGTTCGATCAATTTTTTTAATTTTTTTAATTTCATTTTTCTGATAAAAACTACTAAGTGGAATATTTTTTAGAAAAGTTTAAAAAAAAAGGTTTTTTGAAAAACTAAATTTTTAAATTATTTTTCCTTAAAATTCAAAACATTAAAAGAAAGCAAATGACTAACTGACTTAACTAGTGGTACTTAAGTGATGATTAATAATATTTCATATAATTTTTTCCCAGGCTTTTTTCCAAAAACTCCAGCCCCAAGACCACTGTCACGCATTAGAGCAAGTTCGTGCGACCCAGTCCTTCAGCTTATTTTATCTAGCTTTGCAGATTTTCTGTACTTTTACAATCTCAATATAGCCAGTGCTGAGCGATCTTTAAGCTTTCTTTCTTTCCAAAAAAAAGAGATAGGGACAAAAGTTTCACTGCCTTGGTCAACGTTTTTGCCTCCGCCAAAGCGAAAAAGGCTTGCGTTGCAACAAAATATTAAAGACTAACTGATTTCCATGAAATGCATATTTCCTGAATAAAGTTCTTATTTAACTAAGCTTTCTATTAATTAATTTCAAAGTACCGTACATGGTTGCCACCGGGACCGAATATTCCCTTGGCGGCCTGATCGTATATGAATCACTTTCGCAACGGTATCTTATTAATCAAATAATCACTCAACAGCGATAAATGATTTTAATCTCAGTTCCAGTTTAAAATCTCTCACGAAAAGGCAACCAATTTGAAAAGATCAATGCTCTAATATTGATCATAGTATTTATCACATTTTTATCGCACCACCCTCAATAGCTACGTTGTAAAGCCCTCTAACGAAGAGGACGATATGAAGCATCGTGAATCATTAAAGATAAAAATGAATTTCGTGCCGGACTTGTAATGAAATGATTAATCGCTAATGAGTTTGGCAACCCTAGCCAGTGATACAAAGTGTAAAGAAGATCGTCAGCAAACCAAAAGTTAATTAAATTGATATACAAAACAGAAAAATATATAAAAAGTGCATCAAACGAAAGCTTTAAATCTTAGCTTGTAAAAGAATCAAAAAATTCAGTAAGTCACCCACTAAAATTTATAAAAACTAAATAACAAAAATAGGTAGAAAACATAACCTAATAACGTCAAGTAACAGATGAATGAAAATAAAAGAAAATCGCAAGAAATATCTCCAGCGAAACCCAACCCAAGCAAAATAAAAAGTTTAATTAACGTAATGGAAAGGGAACAGATCCGCATAATAATATTGGAAGCTCTTGATGAAAATCTTAAAGATATAAGAGAATCTCTGAAAGAAGTCGTTAAATTATCGGATTTATAAAAAGTCATGACATTGGAGGAAAGATGTGAGTTGCTGGAGGAGAAAATGGAGGCAAGTCAAATGCAGAGTACTGAGGGGAATCTTATATTTCACATAAAAAATGACAATGTTGTTCAGCCCAGGGATCAAATACAAAAAATTTGTCGCACCCATGGTAAAATTGCATCGCAACTTGATGAAAACAACATTATCGCGATGCGATCGAACAACCCGGATACAATTAACTTTTTGGTTCGTCTCGAAGAAAGAACACCAGCAATAAACATTCTCCTTGCATCAAAGTCTCTAAGGGAAGCAGGTGTATCCATCCATCGGGACTACCCCTTACCGATCCGACAAAAAAGATCAAAACTACTAGAAGTCAGAAAGTCAATAAAGACCAGAAATCCAAGTATTGCAGCTTTTCTTAGAGATGATCGACTTGTGGTGAACGGGAAAAGTTTTACTTGGAGCTTTAGTCGAGGATTGAAATGCGGCAATTTTGAATTTTGATGGAACTTCAATGTTAGAGCAAATAATTAATAAAAACAGCACAAATCATCTGGCTGTCAATGAATCAGCTGCTCAACAAAAAACCTACAAAGCAACAACAACGACATCTAGGAGTGATGCACAAGAATTATCATATAGCACAGCCACAAACCATTCACAAATGATGAAAAATAGTGCTGCCACTTCTTCGCAACAATTTTAGGAAATTTCCGTCTGCCCAAGTTTAGTTTTAAGTAATAATTTGCTAAAAAATGTAAAATACAATATTTTAAGTTATAATGTAAGTGGTTTGCATGGTAAACTTTTATTTTCCGAATTCTTTAATTATGTAAATAAGTTTGAATTGTTCTGTTTATTTGAAACACACCTATTAGAAGGAAAAGAAAAAAATTATGAAAAATATTTCGAAAATTATGTACTATGTTGGATACCGGGGGTCAGAAACAGCAATAGAGGGCGCGCAAGCGGAGGGTGCCTTTTTGGATATAGAAAAAGCATAACAGACATTAAGATAGAATTCCAGGATGCATTGGGGTACTATATCTTCAACATTCAGGCTCCGTTGTCTCCAAGTTCTAAGTACCATATTATCCCAGTTTATTTAAATGGATCACAAGGACCGCAATGGGACGTCGATTTGCAAAGACTTAAAGATATAATAAACAATCTTCAACAACAAACAAATATACTACTTACGGGTGATTTTAACGCAAGGACAGGTACGCAGCAGGTGGTTCAATCGAGCGACGAAGAAGATTCACAACAACTTCGCAAATCAAAGGATATGGTAATGGACAGAAAGGGTGGCCAACTACTGGAATTCTGCAGCGAATACGGCCTAAGGATTCTAAATGGATGTACTGAAGGCGATACCAATGGCGAATACACATTCGTGGGTGCACAAGGAAGCTCAGTAATTGATCTTAGTCTAAGCGGAGGAGAATGGAACCAATTAATCAAATACTTCGAAGTACAGCCACAAAACTTCTCAGATCATTTACCAATTGTTACTTCTTTTGAACTTAATACCCAATTAATGCCAAGCGATGAGACAACAATACATTTGTTACCAAGGTTTAAATAGAATCACAACCAGAAAGAAAACTATCAAGCAAATCTTAGTTCACATATGATATTACTCAGATTATCAAAAACGCCATGCCCATAACACCACAAAGACTTAATAAACAAAATTATAAACAACCCTGGTTTGATTTTGAATGTGAAAAACAAAGAAGGAAATCCTTTTCGTTGCTAGATCTCTTTCGAAAATACGACGAAGACGATTACAAACGAATGTATATACAAGCTAACCGTGAATATAAGAACACATGCCAAAAGAAGAAGATAGAGTTTCAGAGTGCCTCAGCAGCTGAAATTTATCTCAATGTAGAGACTCAAGAACTTTATGGAAACTACTCAATAAGAAAAATGGAAAAAAGTTTAAAATTGGAATAAACATCAACTGTGGGCAGTTAGAACAACACTTAAGAAATATCCTGAATCCACGTAATGTCATACACCAACCCCGTTTTCAATATGCAGTGCCTGATTCAAAAAGTGATATCTTAGATAGTCCCATAACTGAAGAAGAGGTTTGGCGCTGGTTACTTAAAAGTAAAGACCGTAAAGCACCAGGGACGGACGGGATACCAATTGAGTATTATAAATATGCAACTAGCGATCTTTTAAAAATTATTACTGAGGAATTCAGTCGAATCTTTACAACCGGAGACATCCCGATAAGCTTTCAACAGAGTGTGATTTTTCCAATTCTGAAAAAGGGGGACCCAAACCAGGCAGAAAACTACAGGGGCATTTCATTTCTAAACTCTTCTTTGAAAATATTAATGGGAGTACTGGCAAAGCGTTTTCAAGTTTGGACCTCGCAAAATAACCTTCTGAGCGGATTCCAGGCAGGGTTTCGTGAGGATTACTCAACAATTGATCAAATCTTTGTCCTTACCACAGTGGCGCAAAGCTTCATCAGTGCTAAAAGAAAACTCTATGCGTTCTTCGTAGACCTGCAAGCGGCCTTCGATACAGTGGACAGAAGCGCACTTTTTTATAAACTGTATAATATTGGCCTATCAATAAAGTTTGGAAAGCTGATAGAAAAACTTTACGAAAAAACATATTCAGCTGTTTTGGACGGTTATCAACTATCGGACTTCTTTGAAACTGTTGTAGCTTGTAGGTGTAAAGCAAGGATGCAACCTCAGTACTCAAATATTTGTAATGTTTATCGACGACATAACAGAATACCTTTGTGGCGGTGTCAGAATCGGCGGAACTCTTATAAAAGTTCTATTGTATACAGATGATTTGGTTCTATTTGCAGACACACCAGAAAACTTACAAAGAATGATAAATTTTATTTATTTTATTTTTATTTGTTTATACGAAATGCTTAACACAGTAAGAAACAATATCTTATAATGTAGTATTAAGCTAATTTTTACAACAGAGCTAAAAATTTAATTTAATTCAATTAATATCAATATGTATACAGTTACAAACAATATGTATGCAATTCAAAATTTATTCACGAAATTTCTGAAAAAAGTAATTTTAAGGCTTTTCTTATGCTTGTAGTGTTCTGCAATTCTTTTATACGACGTGGTAAGGAGTTCCACAAACGAACAGCATGTACAAAAAATTGTCGTTCAGAAGTAAGAAAAGAATAATGGGGATGAACTAACTGGTGAGACCTGTGCGAGGATGCTAATCTTATCCTTTCAAAGCAATAATTTGGTTGACGAGTCAGCAAAATATCAGAGAGTAAAGTTAAACTACGGAGTTGAAGATAGTTTTCAAAAAACATATTAAGCGGGTGTGTAATGTAACTAGATAACCTGTCATATCTCTTTAACCCATATATGTATATGTCACGGTCAAAGCCCGATCTCTAGTCAAACCTAGGATTGACTAGTCAATGCTCAACATTGACCAGCAGCGTTGGTCAAAGCCCGATGGATACTTTAGTTTCGGGCTTTGACTGATGAGTTTTTAGTCAAACCTAGGTTTGACTAAAATGGTCGGTCAAAGTCCGAAACGAAATTATGAGATTCGGACTTTGACCAAGGCACTGATGGTCAAAGTTAGAGGGAAAATATATTGTTTGTATAGTGTGAGAGAGGGAATTCTCTCAATTGAGATAACAATCAAATCAACCATTATATTACAACAACAACAAAATGTTTTTTTTTTACTTTTAATAAAAGTGTAGTGTATTCACAATAGAATATTAAGCCTCACCTCTATTAGAAAAATTTATTTCGGGCATGACAAATATTATTTCTAAAGTTTTATATTTTTATCTAATTGGAATTGCCATGATCTTGCTATTGTGAATACACTACACTTTTGTTAAATGTCAAAAAAATAAAATGCACGACTGGGTCGCACGAACTTGCTCGAATGTGTGACAGTGGTTTAAGGGCTTGAGATTTTGATATAAATAAAATTTTCAAAATTCTTAAATAAATACTTAAACTAATTTCAGATGAAAAAAAAGTACGCCATTTTATTTCTTGGATAAATTTGAATTTATGAGAATAAATTTATAAAAATCTGTCGAGCGGTTTTTGAGAAAAAAAGTTTTTTTTGAAAAACTTTTTGAAAATTTTTTTTAAAAAAAATTCAAAAACGGCAGTTTATAGGTATTCAGGAAATACATTTATTTAAAATTTTTAGAAAAAAAATTAATAAGCAGTTTTCAAAATATTAATTTTTTAAATTTTTTTTTAAAAAATGCTTTTAAAAATACAAAGAAATATTTTTCAAAAATATTGGTTTGCAATACCAATTGAGCTACCTACAGCTATATGTGTGTGAAATTTCGAAAGAATCGGTTCAGTCGTTTTCAAGTTAGTCGAAAGCAAAAAAAAAACGGTCCTATGGAAAGTACCGTTCTTAGCCATTTTTTAAAACATTTTTTTCAGCCATATGATTGGTCGTACCTAAAACGCAACACCGATTTTTTTAGAAAAATAAGCTTTAACGTAACGGTTTTTTTTAGCTCAAAAAATAACGGTACCTGCCATACAACCGTTATTTTTTGAGCTAAAAAAAAATTTCAATTTCCCCTCTGTACAATACCTAAAAAAGTCTATATACCAAGTTTGAAACAATTCGGCCCACCCGTTTGGGCTGTAGGTCTCTATACATACAGACAGACAGACAGACAGACAGACAGACAGACAGACAGACATACAGACGGACAGACGGACAGAATTTTTAGACCATCTTTTTTCGTCTTCGCTATCATCGTAATGTCATGTTTGATTGTTATCTCAAAATTTTTTTTTTCGACGAATGCATAACTTGCCTTATAGTACCTATAATCGCAAGTAAAAACATGGTTGATTTGATTGTTATCTCAATTGAGAGAATCCCTCTCTCACACCATACAAACAATATTTGCCCTCTAACTTTGACCAGTGCCTTGGTCAAAGTCCGAATCTCATAATTTCGTTCCGGACTTTGACCGACCAGTTTAGTCAAACCTAGGTTTGACTAAAAACTCATCAGTCAAAGCCCGAAACTAAAGTATCCATCGGGCTTTGACCAACGCTGCTGGTCAATGTTGAGCATTGACTAGTCAATCCTAGGTTTGACTAGATATCGGGCTTTGACCGTAACATATATATCGTACAATACTATTAAATGCGATGTTCAGTTTTCTTCTGGTTACAGAGTTGCAATTACAAAAGATTTCGCATCCATAAGTTAAAATTGGTATTACCAAGGTTTTTGCTAGTAAAAGCCGAATTTTAACCGGTGTGAACGAATGGGAGACCCATAAACTTCTCAGTATACCATAAACTTTACCGACCAGTAAGTTAACATGGTTATCCCAAGTTAAATAACTATTAAATGTCATCCCGAGATTTTTTGCAGTTTTAACATATTCGATCGGAAGACTATTCAAATGAATAGGAGGAAAGTAGGACATATCTAATTGTTTTCTCGATATAACCAAACACTTGGTTTTTTCGGGTTTAAAACAAGATCATTAGATTCAGACCAAAGAACTAGCCTTTCAAGGTCTTCATTGACGCACGAAACACCATGCTCGATAAGACCAAGAGGACAGCTAAAATACACTTGGACGTCGTCTGCATACATGTGTGATGCGCAGTTTTCAATAACTGAAGGGATTTCATTTACGTACAATGAAAATAGAAGAGGGCCGAGTATAAGTATTGAACCTTGAGGAACACCGGAGACGTTCGGAAGGAAACTCGAAAGGTTATCACCAACAAGGACTGCTTGCTTTCTGTGTGTTAAGTACGAGTAGATCAATTTCGTAGCAGCATTTGAGAAATGAAATTGTTGTTTAAGCTTAGTACAAAGGTTTAAATGGTTGACAGTATCAAACGCTTTCGAAAAATCAAGTAGTACGAGAAAAGTCACTTCATCCCTATCAATCGCCTGACTAACATCGTCAGTTATATTTAATAAGGCTGTGATACAACTGTGTTTTTCACGAAAACCCGATTGTTTCGGTGTAAGCATGTTGTTTGCAGCAAGGAAATCGCTAATTTGTTTTTGCAGGACTCTCTCAAATGCTTTTGATAAAAAAGGTAGGATTGAAATGGGTCTAAATTTATCCCCAAGGGCAACACTTTTGCCATCTTCCATAGATCAGGGAAATTACTTGTTGTTAAAATAGCGTTGAAAATGAAAGTGATGTACGGCAAAACAATTGGCAAAATAATTTTTAAAAAAGAGGGATGAATATTGTCCAGTCCCATGGCTTTTGATTTAATAGAGAGGATACTTTCTACAACATCGGCGCTGTCAACTGCTCGAAATCCAAAACCAATATCACTATCTTGGTCCGCGAAAGGCATAGGGGTGAGGGTACTCAACGTTAGTGACGATTGTGAGGTGACAAATATTTTATTCAAGGTATTAGCATCAATATCGAAAGATTGTCTTGACCTTGACTTACCTACGCCTATATGCTACGTAAATTCTTCCATAGCTCGCGGCTACCTAATGAAGTATTTAGCTGATTCGAGTACATCTATGGGTCTTAAGCAAACGTATCTCTGAGACTACTTTATTCCGAAGAGCGCAATAAGTTCGTTTCAACTCGTTTAAATGATAACGCTTCCATCTTTTATAAGCTTCATCACGCTGACTTATTAGAAACCGTATATTTTGACTAAACCATGGTTTATTCTTGGCCTTAATGATCTTTGTTTTAAGAGGAACATGAGTATTGAACAGATCACTAATATGGTCTGTAAGAAACTTTAACTGCTCAGTTGCCGTAGGTAACAAGAAGACAGTTTCCCAATAGGTTCTTCTAACATTTTCTTCCAAAAGCTGGAGGTCAATGTTTCGAAAATCACGATATTCGATTTTTTGGTTAGTATGATCAAATGTGAACTTCAGGGTAAGGAAAATCATGTCATGTTTCGAGAAAGCAGGTGCTGAAAGCTGATCATATAAAGCTACTTTGCTAATGTCGCTAACAAAAAACAAGTCCAATAGCGTAGGCTCACCACCAGAAAAATGAGTTGGTGTGCAATTATTAACTGGAACCAAATTAAAAGTGCGCATATTTTGTTCGAGGAGATTAGAATTTAGCAAATTACTGTTAAAATCCCCACACAAAATTATGTTAGGCGAATTTAGCGAGATTTCTTCTAAGAGTGTATAAAGAGGTGACAGATCAATATTTCTATTAGGTCTGTATATTACACCCAAAAGAATTCCACCCTCATTACTCGTAAGTTCAAGAAACAAATACTCAATACAACTATCTGCATCAGAAGAAAACTTAAATTTGCATTTCATAGTACTTCTCACGTATATCGCTACCCCGCCACCACACGCCCTCTAAGCAACAAGCATCATCACATAGTTCATCCTTCAACCATGTTTCAGTAATACAGATTACATCCACACCAAAATCAATAAACAGATCGCGGAACTCGTCAATTTTAGGCATTAAGCTCTGGGCGTTAATGTGGCAAATACGGATACCGCTTTTCTGTCTGCACAAAATTTTTACCATTGAACGTAATGTGTTACTGTAGGTCATACCTATTTATTACAGAAAAAAAAAACAAGCAAAATTTTAACTAAAGAAAAAATATAAATGAAAAATCAAATTGAAATTGAGAAAAAAAAATAAATAATAATAATTATTATTATTGTTGATGTATGATGTAAATGAGTTTAAAATAATAATAATGATAATAGTAATAGTAATAACAATAATAATAATAATAATATCAAATTGAAACTTCTGAGCTGGCAACGTTGTTGAGATCCTCAATAAATTCAATTGACAAAGCAATGTCATCGTGCTGTCGTTTTACGTAGACCACCCCCCGGGCAGTAAATACAGAAGAGAGTTGTTTATTCTTTTTTACGGCAGTTGTTCGTTGAAAAATACACCTGTTCTGCTCCGATAAGCTCTCCCGAACATACATTTTGGATGAAGACGCAGAGTTCGAAGAGCTGTCAACAGCCACAGCCAGGTGTATGTCATTGAGACATAGTTGTTTATTGTTTTTCTTTCTGTGATTTGCGATCGATGTTAACACAAAGTTTTTATCATAAGCCGATGTAAATTTTAACATAATTGCAGTGTTTAAGTTTGACTTGTTTCGCGGGCGAGTGCGGTATATATTGATTAGAGTCGGAGGCTTTATGTTAACGGTGGTGCATATAAGGTTAAAGATTGATTTGAGATTTGAGATTTTCTTTCGGCATGTAAATCAGCTGCAAAAATACTGCGAAGAATGGAGGCTAAAGGTTAACATATCAAAGTCCAAAACAATGGTTTTCAGGAAAGGAGGAGGGAGATATGCAAGGAACGAAAAATGGTCATATGATGGACAGGAAATAGAAACTGGTGAAAATGTATAAATATCTAGGTATAAATATCTGCAGTAACATGAACATGAAACATCATTTGAAGGAGAAGCTTACATCTGCTAAGTCAGCCATAAGTGCTGCGTGGAAAAATTGTCTGGAAGATAAACAGATATCGATGAAAATCAAATACCAAATATTCCAGGCTGTTTCTAAATCGATAATGATGTATGGAGCTCAGGTGTGGGGCTATAGGCCTTATGACACAGTGAAGAAACTACTACGGTTTTTCTTAAAACGGATGTTCAAACTACCACAATGTACGCCAAACAACATGTTATTGGTTGAGACTGGTCTCCCATCATTATTTGTGGAAACATTAAAACACCACTTTGACTAGCTACATTGTGAAAATTATGACTTTAGATGGAGAACGGTTGGCAGAACGTATAACCAGGCATATTATTGAGGCAAAGATATTGTTTTATGAGGAATGGCAGTCACTGGCAGAGTTCTGTGGATACAACTTAAGAATAAATACTGGAAACGTTATTTAATGGAGGGAAGAGTTTACCAAATTACTAAAGGCAGATAGCATTGAAAATGTAAAAAGTTCAGTTCATCGCGAAATATATGTAAGGCTTAATCACCAGCTATGCGAAAACAATTATTTTAACGAAAAATACTCAACCGAAACGATATCTACAGTTTTTAAGGCCAGGGGAGAAATGATGGACTTAAACTTTATACCACACAGGGAAGATTTACCAATAGTGTGCTCTCTGTGCAATTTACAAGAGAGAGAAAACATTTTTCACTTCATGGGAAAGTGTCCAATACTATGCGAATTTAGACTTATGTTCTTCGGGAAGCGGGTCCTTGATGAATTGGAGATGAGGATGATTTTAAATGGCACCGATTGGAACAAATTGCACAACTATTGCCTAAAAGCATCAATTTATAGAAGAGCGATAATGGAAGAATCTTTTTAAACACATATTTTATTAACTTCTCAAACTCGGGCAGACGGCTTCAAGCCATGTCTAAAAGTAAATGTAAGAAACTTTTTTTAAACTTAATGTAAATAATAAAATTAATTAATCTAATCTAATCTAAAAATCTAATCGCTAATATTTTAATAATAACACAATTAATCAAATCTTTTAATTAGAATGATAAGGTGAGTGATTCTTTATAATTTTAAAAAGTTTAAAGAATTGATAATCGTTTATTTTGGCTATAAAAGGCTAAGTAAAAAATTAGTTCAACTAGTTTAATTTTACTCCCATTAAGAAATTGGTAGTTCCTCCCCGGTGTCATATAAAAAAATTATTAAAAAAGATGGAACTTATAGGGCGTGTATTTTTAATGGCAATTTGTGTTTTTACCGTAAGTTGGACTTAATTTTACCAATGTAGTAAATTAATTGTTGTTTATATTTTCCAGGCTTACGCTTTGCCAACGCTTAGCGATGCAAGCGTCGAGCAAGAGAATATTATGCTTCGAGCTGTAGTTTACCAACTTCAAAGTGCTCTGGCCAATTCTCTGGCTCCTAACAACACTCAAGATCCCTGTATTGATGCATACAGCAAAAATATAAGCAAAATTAATATCCAGACTGTCAATCAAACTCAAGTATGTTACAAATCTTCTCAGAACGCATTCAAGACTTATGACAATCAAGTTTTAAACATGACCGTTGCCGAAGTCAACGTCTTCGCTAAGAATCTTCAAGTGTCACTTGCGAACTGTTCAGCTAAAAATTCCAACAAGGCTATTTTGGATTGTTATGTTCAATCGGTAAGTTAACGACATTTTTTTTTTACTATTTTTATAACTATGTTTTTCTTTAATTTGACAGTTTGACCAAAACTTGGGAAATCTCTATAATTTAACTAGCAAAGCTCAACTTGTAGCCAGTTCGGTACTTGACTACGAGTATGGAGTTGAGGCAGCAACTCAAATGTGTGTCAACCAGGTTCTAATCAGCAGCAAAATGAATTCAACAGTTGCTGCCAACGGATTGCAGACTTGCTTGAGCAACGTCAGCGTGGGAAGTATAAATGGCTCGAAGCCGGGAAATAAGACCAAAGCCTTGAACTAAACCTAAGCAAAGATTGTAGTTTAGTTTAAATATTTCTTTTTATTTCGTCTTTTTCGACAAAAGCAATAAAATAAATACTACCTACTAAATCAAAGGATATATTTGTTTTAATTTGTTTTCAATTATGTTTAATATTATTATTTTTTTTTTTCAAGAAATTTTTCGAAAAAATATCAGTTTGAGCTTAGGAAAAATATGAAACAAAAATCGATTTTTCGATATTTTACACTTTGTTGGTTTGACCGAAAAACTGAATTAGCAGATGTACCCCATTGGCAAATGTACCCCCTTCTACCCTACCTCCCATAGGTCCGGTTTTTTTCAATACCAGATTTTCTCGTAAACCACTTGACAAATTTCGATGAAATTCTCAATGTAGGAGCCTTTTTATAGACAAAATAAAATCAATTCTTATAATTTTTCAAAAAAAAGTTTTTTTTTTAATTTTTTGTTTTCTCAAAAACGGTTTGATCAATTTTTTAAATTTTATTTCCCTAATACAAACTAGAAAGTTTTTAAAGTTGGCATACTCAAAAAGAAATTGGAATGTGTTTTCGATTTTGAATAATTTATTATAATTATGCTAAATGTTGGAACGATAGAAAAGTAATGACCGAGTTGTTTGTTGCAAGTAAATTTTAACCAAAAATAGCATTTTTTTGACAACGATGTATATACTTTCTACGTCAATACGGCTCAAGATATGACTAAGACAGAACTACACGCATATCAAACCTCTCTCTCTCTACCCAAGGCTCTTTTAAATAATTTTGGTGCGACACGCGCGCCACTTACTTAAAATTAATTTTGTTTGTGTGCAAGTGCAAGCTGTAAGTTGAAAAGTTTTATGGTGATCGGATGAACCTTATTTCAAGGCATAAGATACGAACAAACAAATAAAAAGAGATATGTATTAGATTTTTTCGTTCAACAATATATACCTTAGAGCCAACATAAATATGGAAAGCAATATTGTTCAGAAATGCAGAAAATAACTTACCACAGTCACAGAGAATAACATACGGATTTAATGAAGAGGAAATATTACCAAAAACAAATCTTTTAAATTCAATTTATATTTCTCCTCTATCCAATAGATTTAAAGTACCTATATAGACAGGTTATTTTTAATTCCTTTTTTCTTTCTGGTTGATTTATTTGTTGAAATAAATCTTTTGGTAGCCGTCCAACCATTAACTTAATTTATAAAGAAATTTTTGTCGAAAAATTAAATTAAAAATATATATTAAACAAAAAAATCCTCAACTGGAAATTTATGATTTCACATAGCTAAAGTCCACATACTGTGCCACAACGTCCACTAAACGAGATAAAAAGTTTTCCTCAAAAAAATTTAAAAAAAAACATACAGAACGAGACAAAGGCAATGTATCTCATTCCAGAACAAAGGACGAATCTTGCTAATCCAACCCGTTTTTTTGAAACAAAGGGTGACATTGAGATTAGCCAGAGTTTGCCCTAGCATTGTGTGATGGCGAGTGTGTATTATATGAACGTATACACTATATAAAATGGTACATCCTTTTGTAATATTTAATGTCCTTCATAAAGGAAGCTCCATTCTCACCCGCTCCCTCGTTTTTTTTTTTTGCTTAGTGCCATTACTCAGCAAAGGTTTTTTTATTTAATTCCTGTGTCGACTGTTGTATATGTCCTTTTTTGGTATGCTGTGCGTTCAACCTCGATGCTGTGGCAACGATAATGAAGTGACCAACCACCCGTAGGTACCCCACTCTTCAAAAAAAGAGAAAGAGTGGTTGTAATAAATTTCCAACGAGCGGAAACAGATTTCCGCAACGAATTCAGAATAACAATTGAAATTGTCCTGCACTACGGACGGCCGCGTGGCTTCACGTAGAATTTGCTACATTCACACACATAAACACACACACTACCATCACTGGGTCAAAAACGGTTGAGCAGTTAGCAAGAGCGTCACACCTTGAACGACCAGTTTTATTTAATTTTCATGCAAATTACCCGCGCATATATCCCCAGCTTCTTCCCACGCTACTATATTTCACCGGCCAGCCTTTTGATGCCTCTGCTTCTGCCTCTGCCTCTGCCTCTGGCCTAGTGAATATAGAGGTAAGGTATGGAATATGGCATGGCATATGAACTGAACCCAACCAGATTTGAAAGATTCCCAATGCCGATGCCGTGTCTGCCGTTTGCGCAGTAAATTTCAAATTACGCGGTCACAGTTGCAGTTTCACTATACTGCGTGTCGATTTATTCCAGAATTTTTTTTTCTGACGGTATATACATATATGTACGAGTATACATTAAATACGGCAGTCAAAATTTGAGGGAAATTTCACCGGAAATAAACTCCAAAATATTGCAGCAATTTAGGCAGCTCGAAATTTTAACTAATTTCGTAATTATTTTCATTTAATGGATCCGCTGATTAAATTTATTTCAGAAACTGAAGATCAAAATACCATACACAAATGAGTTCTGATGAATATTTATTCAGGCTTTTATTATTACATAGACACACATTTCAACAAAGTTTAGATGTATTATAAAAGAGTATACTATTAACAGAAGACTTTAGAAAAGGGCTTTCATAGAGTTTAATAATTAGAAAATTTATATTTTATGTATCATTAAATAGAGGAATGGGTTTTGGATATTGAAAAAAAAAATTGGGAATCCTTTATTTCAAAAGGATGTAAACTGAACACTCAAAAATATGCCAATTGACGATATTGCCATTTTGGCGAATTTTTCAAAATATCTCTGTAAAATATGACTTCTCCACTCCAACTGAGACGATCATGTTATGGTCTTTGCTAATGTAGTATTTTTGGCTTGAAGAGTTTTCCGGATGGTATTATTTTAATTGCTTTGCTGGATTGACATTTCTGTCAAAATACGGAAAGGTTCGTTTTAAAGTCACTCCTGTAAAAAAGAATTAACTTGCAATTGTTTTATCATCAAAAAGCCCTAAAAGTGTGTTAAAAGTGTTGTATACAGATAAAAGAAGCAATCTTTATTACCTATCTCATGTGAGTTTTAAACCTATAAGATTATTTAAATATAAGCCTTGAAACTGAGTGCTAACAACATCAACATAACCACACTCTTAACTATACTCACACCTAACTACATACATACATATATGTCAACAATAAAAAAGCGAAATCTTTCTGAAACTTCTCCTGAAACCTTTAATTCAGAAAAAAGACCACGATACTACGATAATATGCCTGGTGAACTAGTGGGAAATATGAGCAAGTCAGAACTTAGTAACTTGCTTTGTGATCTTCTCGACTCGAAGATGAAAGATACAGCCAAGAAAAGTGACATTGAAGCAATAATTGTTGCACACCAAAAGATTGTAGAGCTAAACCATCAATTGGCAAACAAAATTCTAGTTTTGGAAACAAAATACGAGATCCTAGAGAACCAAATAGATGAAATACAAAAGAAAAATACAGAAAAGAATCTGATGCTAAGAATCGCGACACAAGATGGTATGGATGAAAAAGATCTCATCAAAAATACACTGTCGAGGATCATCCAGCCAACTCCGATCATTTTTTTTTTTTTTTTTTTTTTTTTTTTTTTTTTATAATGCACTCGCACTCAAAGGGATATTAATACCTTTATAATGAATTAACATGTGCGAGCGAGGAAAGAGAAGGAATAGAAAGATAGGAAAGAAAGGTGGTACAGTGGTTTGAGATTTTAGGTGATAATTATCTCATGAAAACCAAAATATCCGCGAGCTAAGAACAAACAACGCGGCAACGAAGAACTTTATTGTAAAGCGCTCAAACAATCCAAATCACTACGAGGTACAGGTGTCACTTTATCCAAAGATCTTCCCTTATCAATTCGACAAAAGCGAAATAAACTTCTAAAGATAAGAAGCAGCCTTGTTGAAATTAATGCAAACATAGGATGATGATAGGATGTATATAGAAAAAAAAGTTTTTCGTTGGAGTTCTTCGCTGGGACTTTTACAAAACAACAACAACGGGGTTTTGGTGCTAAATCAAATTTACCAAACAAATGTCAGCGACCAACTGGGTCTCAACGTGGAATCGCAGATGACAGAAGATGACAACAACAGAGACGAGCCAGTAGTGACACCTACATTTCAAAACTCTAACTTAGCACGGACACAATCCAATTATTCATCTATGTTGCCATAGGCATTGCATATATAAACTATAGTATTCCCACTTGAGCTGCGCCATCTATCGACGAAAAACTAAGCTTCAAAAAACCATGGGAAGCAACAACAACAATTTCCACCATTTTAATTGTTGTTGTTGCTTCCCATGGTATTCTAGAGCTTAGTTTTTCGTCGACAGATGGCGCACCTCAAGTGGTAGTACTATAGTTTATATATATAATGCCATAGGGTATAACTGCCGTCTGCTAAAATAAAGTTAAATTAGCAGAAATAAGTAAAGTAAAAATATTAAGCTATAATATCAAAGGCCTTATTAATAAGTCAATTCAAGTAGGATTTTATGAATTTATAAATAAATTTGATATTATTTTTCTGTATGAAACATTTTTAGTAGAAGAAGATCATAAAATATATTTAAACCGTTTTAAAAACTTCGAATTCGTTTGGATTTCCGCTTTAAAACAAAATGCACGAGGAAGAGCAAGTGGAGGATGCTTCTTTGGATACAAAAAAAAAAAAAACAATTTAAACGCAACATATCCTTTAAATTTGAATCTTTTAATGAACTAAAACTTTTGAAAATATTAATAGAAGCAAACAAGCTATATAAGTACTACACCAAACTATATGATCAATATCGAAACAGGACTGTCACCGCTTTTCATTAAATCATTAAAATTGTATGTAGATTATGTTATGAAGGTTTTAGAATTGCCGGACCATAGACTTCCAACAATTATTGCGAAGAAAGTAGTCGAAAGGAATACGTTTTGGTATACAAAACTCGAAGAGCTAGCAACGTACTGCAGATTCGAATGTAATTTAGCTGATGGAAACGAAAGATACCATAAGGATGTGCTTTGCAATCTTATTGCCAAAGTAGATGAACAATACAGAGCTGATTGTGTAAGTATGGCTTCATCGTCCGTTCACCGAGCAACATACAGCATTTTAAAACACAATCTGTCCGACAAAAATTATTTCCACAACGACAACAGCAAAGAACTAATTTCGGCTGTTTTTAAGATGAGAGGCGAACTTATACGCCTTAACTATATCATACATTGTCCAGATTTACCGATTTACTGTAGTCTTCGCAACTTATCTGAAAGAGAAGACGTTATGCATTTCATCGCAAGATGTTCCATACTTAAAGAAATAAGACGATACTTTCTTGGCAACGACACAAAATCTGAGGAAGAAGTTATAGCCTATCTAAACTGCGAAGGTGATGTTAAGCAACTTTTTTACTTCTATAAAGCAGCAATTAATTACAGTAGTAAAATTATTACTGAGAATTTTTAACTAAAAAAAAAAAATCCAAATTAGTATACAATTTTTTACTTTTTGCATTTTTACATATCCTTATACCTTTTTTTTTAAGAAATGAGTTTACATTATGTACATTAAAACAAACTTTTTATTAAATGTTTAATTTCATGTCAATCAGGCAGACGGCAAAGCCATGCTAAATGATTTTTGTTAAACAAATTTGTATTATAAACAAGAAAACAAACAATAAAATCTAATCTAAATCTAATTGCTTTAAACTTTGCGTATACTCTGAAAACACAGCTTCCAGCTTCTCAAATCCTTCCCATACGTAAAGTACTCACTGTAAATTAAAAAAAAAAACCCCCACCGCTGATGATGGCTTTCCAGAACAGAAAATGACTGTCGGACTCCAATGCCGAATTTTCATATTCAATCCCTGATTATACAGGGTTTTCCAATAAGACGTGTTATTTTGATAATCAAAGAAAAATGCCATTTTTTTAGATAAACGATATGATGTTTAATTCAATGTAAAGAAGAAAGTATGAAATTAAAAATGCAAAACAATATCAGGCAAATGGCCGCCACAGTTTTGCTTACACAACAATATCCTTTTCATGACATTGTGGCTGCTGTATGCCCTCAATAGTTTCACGAATTCCCTCTTCCTCTTTTAGGTCCTGAATTGACGCTGGGATGTCGGTGTAAACCTTATCTTTCACATGGCTCCAGGAAGAAGTCGCAAGGTGTTAAATCACAAGATCTCGGTGGAAAATTATTGTGATCACAAATTTTCGACAGATCACACGGTCCGGAAAATGTTCCCGTAAAAGATCGATGGTTTTGTTGCTTGTGTGGCACGTAGCACCGACTTGTTGAAAGCAAACGTTGTCCCGATCAATACCATCCAATTCCGGCCATAAAAAATTATTCATTATCTCTCGGTAGCGCAATCCATTCACCGTAGCTGTTGCTCCATCCTCATTTTTGAAAATGTAAGGTCCACTGACCCCGTTGGACCATAAACCGCACCAAACAGTTACTCGTTGAGGATGCAGAATCTTTTCAAGCAGTATATTGCATCAAATAAAATTTATAAGGACATTTGCAAGCTAGAAAAAAAACAACATAATGAAAGTGAGACCAAAATATTGGCGAATTGCAGAAATTCAGCCGAATTCTGGAAGCTCGCATGGAAGCTGAATGGGAAAAACTTCATCATTCACTCGAAATTAAGCCCAGACATTTTGTATAACCACTTTCAAAAACTCCTGAACCCAGTCTTAAATGTTCCAAGATGGCATTATGCAACACCAGGAACTCAAAATGATATTCTGGACCTTCCATCTTCCAATCAATTGGCAAGAAGTAGATCTAGCACTTAGTCGCATGAAAGATGGCAAAGCATCTGGAACTGATGGGATTCCGGTGGAATTTTATAAATATGGAACGAACGAGTTGAACAACTGTCTAACGCGACTATTTAACAATATAGTGGATTATGGTAGTCCCCCGGAGCAGTTCCACGACTCAATTCTTTTCCCGATTTTCAAAAAAGGTTGCGCATCTGATCCAGCAAACTATAGAGGCATATCCTTTTTGAATGCGACATATAAAATTTTCACTGCGATTTTACAAAAGCGTCTTGTAACGTGGGTAAGCACAAACAACCTACTGAAGGAGTTCCAAGCAGGGTTTCGACCGGGTTACTCAACAATGGACAACATATTTGTTTTGAGGAGCATGGCAGAATACTTCCTTGAACAAAGCCAAAAGCTGTATGCTTTCTTTGTTGATTTTAAGGCCGCCTTCGATACAGTCGACAGAAGTGCCTTACTTTATAAGCTGTATAACTTGGGATTATCGCAAAAATTTAGTCGTACACTGCAGGATCTCTATGAAAAAACTAACGCTTTGGTATGGAATGGCGAAGAACTATCGAACAAGTTTGAAACAAGGTCGGGGCTAAGACAGGGATGTACATTAAGCCCTGTGTTATTTTCGCTTATTTTCGCTATTTATTGAGGACATAGTTGATGCTCTACCTGGTGGAGTAAGATTTGCGGGAGAGCTAATTAAGGCCCTCCTTTTTGCAGATGACATTGTCATGTTCGCATATTCATCCACATCTTTACAACTCATGATAAACAGGTTGTATGAATACTGCAGTTTATGGGGACTCGTTGTTAATTTAGAAAAGTCGAAGGTGATGGTTTTCAAAAAAGGGGGAGGAAGAAATGCAGCTAACGAAAAATGGACGTATAACGGCGCCAATATTGAGGTAGTAAGCGAATATAAATACCTAGGAGTACATTTTTCAAAAAACCTTAGTATGGAACGTCACCTAAAAGAAAAATTGGAAAAAGCAAAAATAGCTCTAAACATAACCTGAAGAAGATGTTTCTTGAATAAAAACATAGCCCACAGCACTAAGTTTAAGGTATTTGAAGCAGTGTCTGAGTCTATTCTCTTATATGGGGCGCAAGTATGGGGTGGTAAGAAGTACAATACTGTGGAGAAACTTTTAACGTACTATGTAAAGAGGACATTTCGCCTGGCACAAAACACTCCAAACTATGTGATCATGTTGGAAACGGGGCTGTCTCCCTTATTCGCCAAGACCCTAAAGCTACAAGCAGACTACGTGGATAAAGTCCTTCACATGCAAGAAAAACGGCTACCGAAAATTGTAGCGCTTAAAGCCTTGCAAGATAAGAGCAGCTGGTACGAGGAGTGGCGAGAACTGGCGGAAGGATGCGGTGTGGTGTTTAACATCAATAACGGTGCAACCGGAAGTTGTATAAGAGCCAATTCTATGAGATAATTCAAAAGGTGGATGAACGTTGCAGAGAGGAGTTTGAAGCGGAAGCAGCTGGGTCATTGTACAGACAAGTTTATAACAAACTTAACTACAACTCGGGGGATAAGAACTACTTCAGGGATGAAAACAGCATCGAACGAATTTCAACAATGGTTAAGCTACGCGGCGAGCTTCTAAACTTAAATTGTATTCCTCATAGAAATGATCTACCGATTATTTGTGAAATTTGCAATCTAAATGAACGAGAGGATATAATACATTTCGTCGGAAGATGTCCCACCCTGAGAGAATCAAGAAGAGACGTTTTTGGAAGAGACTTTTTGTCGGAGGATCAAGTTGTGGTTTTACTCAACGATATGGACGTTATCAGTCTTTTTAATTATTGCAAATTAGCTTTAAATTACAGGAATAATATCCATAGAGGTGATTTTTGAAAATCACTAGTTGTATAGCTTAACTTGTATATTTTGTATATAATTTAAAAATGTTATGTAACGTGTAATAAAAATGTATAGTCAATCAGGCAGACGGCTTTTTGCCAAGCTTTAATGATATTTAATCCATTTTGTTATGTATAAGAATATTTTGCTACAGTAAATATCTATCTAATCTAAAAAAAAAAAAAAATCTTTTCAACAATAAATCTCGGGTTTTCCGAGCCCCAGATGTGACAATTTTGCTTGTCAAAGTCACGACTTTGTTGATGATCGGCCGGCTTAAGCTCTTGTGTAAACTGAACTCTATAAGCCTAAAGGCCCAAGTCTTTATGCAAAATACGAGGTTATGAATTGCGGTCCGACAAGGTGCTTCACGACAACCAAAAAATGTTTTAGTTTTACGAAACGTCGCGTCGTCTCTGACAATTTTTCACAATTTTCATAGTGAATTTTAATAATTTCAATGCGTTGTTGAAGCATGTGTCGTCCCATTTTTATAAATGGCGTAGTTTCTTCTTGTCAAAGGTTAAAAATGTACAGCTTCAAAAGTGACAACGACCAAAATAGCGGGTTATTCTAAATAACACCTCTTATTGGAAAACCCTATATTTTAATTTTTCGATTCTTGAGCCTAAGATGGACTTCTATTCGTCAAATTACATCAGCTTTCGCAGTTCAATCTTCAAACATTCCGCTTCGCAACCATCAAATCATTTTGCCAGTGAAATCCAAGCTCGTACTCTGATTTTCCAGAGCTATGAGCATCAGTATTAAAGGGTTACTGGCTTTTTTCAGGGAGCTTTCATATTGCTCAAAATACTACGGTATTTCGATTTGTTTTTCGACACGCTTTTGTTCCTGTCTTTAAGTTTAGAAGTGTTAAATTTTCCTGCAGCATAACTTAGTTAATCATTCGAGCAAGTTCAATTGAACGTACAAAAGGAGCACACCACACACAAATTGAATACAAAAATGTATTTCCATCGTCTTCCCTACTTTGTTGTTTTTACTTCAATGACCATCCATAAACATTTGAACACCCCTTCGCCCCTTACTCTGAAATGAGGTTTAAAAAAAAAATATATATATATATATAATGAGCCTCGAGAATAGTCTGCATAGTTTCAAAACAAACCATGACCGTAAAGAAAAAGTTGTTAAAACTTAAACCAACCACCACAACTTGACAGGAATTTTTAAAAATAGGGTTAACTACCCCTTCTTTTTTGTTTTTGCAAAGAGCAATGAGAGAAAGAGTGATTGGTTTTGTTTTGTTTTAAATTTAAGCAACAAAGACTAATTTACCCCATTAAACTGTTCATTAAGGCTAGACGGAGTGAAAAAATGGCATCCATTTGTTGCGATCTGATGTGGTGGCGAAACTTTGAATAAACGATTTCAGTTTCGTGTTTGAAAATGACATTGTTAAAATTAATCTATTTATTTATTTGACGAGTGATAAGAAAGTTATTTTGGAAACTTAACTTGCATAGAAATAAAATTACTTAATACTTCCAAAATTCTGAAGGAATTTGAGTTCAACACAGTTAAGAACAAAGTTTTCAAGTTTAATCTTACATTAATTGTATCTTCATGTTAAAACGTTAGATAGATAACTTTGTATTCGTTCTGCTTAATATAAGCGCTGGTTATTATGTACCGGTCTATACTGTACTGGGTGTTTCTCTATTTGTAGACAATAATTTGGGAAATGATTTATGGACATGTGAAAAGTTTGAAGACATTTTCCTAATATAAAGTAACGTATGCCGTTTCGCCCAACCTTGGTATGCCATCTTACACACCCCATTGGGCAAGATGGCTTTTCGTAGACTTCTGTTCAAAAATGTATCAATTAATTTTTTTTTTACGAACGTTTTGAATTCAGATATTCAAAATTTTGTTGATATAGTTATGCAGCATTTAATTCGTATTTTTAACACTTAGTTCTAAAAGACGATTTTGACAAATAGAATGGGTATTCCGTATCACATTTTCAAGCACAATGTTAAAAAAGCTCCATGACCAGTGAGCCACTTTGTCTTAACCCTCTGGTGGTGTCGACGGTTTAAAAAGAGTCCTTGCAAACTTTGACGGATCAGAGAGTATTTTCCAACGGCAGCATGACATTGCATATCAGTCTATCAAAACTGTCGCAATCGACAAATAGGCGGTGGGTATTGATGTTAAGGTCTTCAGTTTTTTCCAGGACTATTTTAACCTTCCGCGAGTTTTTCCAAGTCTAATATGATCTGTGGGTTTTTTTTGCATACATGTCTACGATTTTCTTAAGAAGTATTGTTAAGTTCACAAGAAAACATAATTTAACAATAAAATTGACAAAAATAAGGGAAGACGAAAAAACGAAACATGCTTACAAAATAAAAATCTGAAGGAACAGAGCAGTATAACAAGCTTCATATGCTAGTAGGTTCTAATAGAGCTATTTGCGTAAACATGGGTCAGAATGTACCAAATTTACTTAAGCCCCGGTAACCGATAAGTGATATAAGAATTGGAGATAGTAAAATTTTACTTTGGTTTGTACATGTCCATAAGACATTTCCAAATTATTGTCCAAAAACTATAGGAAACACCCCTTGTAGCAGCTTAAATACATTCGTTTCTGAACATTTTTGTCAACACGCTGAACGAACAGTTTCACACACATGTTTACGTCATCAATAGTAATATTTGCAATATATTTATCTGCCTTAATCATAATACAGTCAAAATCGGTTATAACGACATCGCTTACAACGAAATATCGGCTATTGCGAACTGATATTGATATCTAAGTCCTGGCGGAGTTCCATGCAAATTGTATCAAACGAATATCACTTTTAACGGTATCGCCTAAAACAATTATATTTCATATATTCAACCAAGATTCAATAGAGCCGAAAGCTCAAATACACACTATTTGTCGCACACACGATAAAACGACAATATCTGAAGAGAATGTTGTACCTATTCGATCTAACATAACTCTCGAAGCAAAATTTTGCTGGTGAGATTGGGAGATAAAAAGCAAGCAATCAACATTCTTCGATCTTCGAAAGCTCTGAGGGAAGCGGACATAGTAGTTCATAGAGACTATCCACTTGCTATTCGGCAAAAAAGATCTCATCTGCTCGAAGTCAGAAAATCAATCAAGTCGAAGAATCCAAGCACTGAGGTTTTTCTTAGAGATGATCGCCTTTTATTACTTGGAGTTTTACTAGAGGTTTGAAATGTGGCGAATATAACAGAAATTTAATGTTCAACGAAATTATAAACAATACAAATCATGTGGATGTCAATCTATCAGCTGGACCACAGACAAAAGAAATATACAGATGTAGAATAGTAGAACAAAAGCATGTTCTAAAAAAAATTCAAAGCTAGCATACCAAAATCGAAAGCTAGCATACCTCATACTCAAACATGTCCGAGAAATTGGCATCCTTCAAAAAAATTAAACATACCATTACCATACCATACCTCCATACCAAAAAACCAGTTCCTAGTCCTAGGTCTACGAATACGAACCACGACACGGTGGAGGGTGGAGTGGTGGAACTGGAACCACGAAAAAATTTCAATCAACCCTCAAATCCTCAAGCTCAAACAGTAGTTGAGTTGTGTTTTTGTGTTTCCTTGATCGTGGTTCCAGTTCTACTACTCCACCCTCCACCGTGTTGTGGTTCGTATTCGTAGACCTAGGACTAGGAACTGGTTTTTTGGTATGGAGGTATGGTATGGTAATGGTATGTTTAATTTTTTCGAAGGATGTCAATTTCTCGGACATGTTTGAGTATGAGGTATGATAGCTTTCCTGCGGCCTGCGGCTGCGGCTGGTTGCTACGTTAGAAAAATTAAGTTTGAAGATCTTATTACCAACGAAAAATAGTGTAACTGGTGCCATCTTCACTAAAGAAGTGAACTAAACTCGACGTAGCCCATATTCTTCATCTGTATATTTCTTTTGTCTGTGGCTGGACAAAGTGAAGTCTCTCAAAGAGTAGCAGCGACATCTAATGTGAACGTGAAAGCAGCATAACAAATATCCAAGACACAACCCACCTACAACCAAATTAAAATTAATTAAAAATCAGTGATCCCACTGCTAAATTACGAACATTTTGGTATATAAAACTCATTTTTGGTATTTTGGTCGACACACAACCTTATAGTTCTCAGCCAGCGAAATATTAATTATTATTGTAGGAAATTTGTCTGCGCAAAAGTTTTAAGTAAGAATTTAGTTGCAAATATAGAATATTAAGTTATAATGTTAGTGGTGTGTATAGTAAATTATTATATCTATACTTTACTAGCTGTCCCGGCAGACGTTGTTCTGCCCTTCCGAGCAGATATCGCAGTGATATAAACGACGATATATAGTTTATTTTAAATACGCCCAAGTGTATTATACTAAAAAAATCAATAAAATACCTGTTTATAACAGCTTGTTAAAAAAGCATCACTCAAGCATTGAAGTACGTTAAACCTATCAAAAAGAATAAGATGTTTTAGCATATTTCATCAAAAATTGTGGGTGTTTAGTTGGGTCGTTGCGGTGGTGGTTGGGAGGTTGAGGGTTGGTTATCATGCAAAATTATCGTCCGTAAACCGACTTTACAGGCAACCATGTTTTTTTCTTCTAGCTCATTTCACTATATACAGCTATGTGCCTGCAAGGTTTGGAGAAAATCACATGCAAAAAGAATCAGAGCGCCTCCCATCTACCATCTACCATCTATGATCTAAAATTACTAAGTAATTGCAACGACGGGACGTTTTAACTTTAATTATCTAAAAAGAATAGTGGTCAAACTTGAGAACATTACGTCTACCATCTTCTACCATCTACCTTCTTCTACAATCTATTCCCATCTACCATCATTTACAATTAACCATCTTCTACCATCAACCGTCTTCTACAATCTACCATCTTCTACCATCTATCGTCTTCTACCATCTTTTACCATCTTCTACCATCTTCTACCATCTTCTACCATTCACCACCTTCTACCATCTATCATCTTCTATCAACTACCATCTTCTACCAACTACCATCTTCTACTGCTAACTATCTTCTACCATCTTCTACCATCTTTCACCATCTACCATCTTCTACCAACTACCATCTTATACTACTAACTATCTTCTACCATCTTCTACCATCTTTCACCATCTACCATCTTCTACCATCTACCATTTTTTACCATCTACCGTCTATTGCCATTTATTTCCATCTACCATCGTTTACAATTAACCATCTTCTTCCATCTTCTACCATCTTCTACCATCTTCTACCATTTACCACCTTCTACCATCTATCATCTTCTATCAACTACCATCTTCTACTGCTAACTATCTTCTACCATCTTCTACCATCTTTCACCATCTACCATCTTCTACCAACTACCATCTTATACTACTAACTATCTTCTACCATCTTCTACCATCTTTCACCATCTACCATCTTCTACCATCTACCATTTTTCACCATCTACCGTCTATTGCCATTTATTTCCATCTACCATCGTTTACAATTAACCATCTTCTTCCATCTTCTACCATCTTCTACCATTTACCACCTTCTACCATCTATCATCTTCTATCAACTACCATCTTCTACCAACTACCATCTTCTACTGCTAACTATCTTCTACCATCTTCTACCGTCTTTTACCATCTACCATCTTCTACCATTTACCACCTTCTTCCATCAACCATCTACCATCTTCTACCGTCTACCATCTTCTACCGTCTAGTCTACCATCTTCTACCATCAACCATGTTCCATCTTCCACCATCTTCTCCTATCAAAAAGTGTTTCTTTGGAAAAGCTTTTCGAAGTAAATATTTTTGGAATACCTACATATACGTATGTACGTATGTAGTACTTCATACATATAAATGAAATCTATAGCGTTCACAAATTTAAAATACTAAACGACGAAACATACTTTGTTTTTGTATTTAATTTTTCGCACGCATAACACATTTTTTCCAGAAGGTTTTTCCAAAATTTTCCTTCATACAAACCTTCTCATGGCATATACGAACAACTTAAAAAAAAATTGAGCCAAATTGGCCCAGCCGTTTTTAATTGATGAATTACTATACATTTTTCACACCATTTTTATATATATAGATTAAATATGTCAATAAGTTTGAAATATTTTGTCTTTTTTGAAACACACCTTTTAGAAGGCAATGCAAACACATTACGAACATTATTTTGATGATTATGTGTTATAATGTATAGCATGTTCCAGGTGTAAGAAACAGTAACAGGGGTCGTTAAGTAGGCAGATCGAAGTAATGAATTCGAATGGTAGGTAACATTGAAGAAAAAGCTAAGGCTATCAGGAATTCTGTATTAATAGAGCAGAGAAATCAATCATACAAGAACCTACAAGCAACCATGGTTTGATCTTGAATGCGAAAGAAAGCGACGATAATCTTCCTCACTACTGAACCTTTATATAGGAAGCTTAACGAGCCTAACTACAAAAGGATGTACCTAATAGCGAAACTTGAGCTGAAACAAATATGCGAAAGAAAAAAATCAGGATATACGACCAAACAGGCAATCAAAATATCTCAGTGCAGGGATTCAGCAGCTTTGTGGAAACTTCTTAAAAGAAAAAATGCCAAAAAGTTTAAGATTGGGTTAAATCTTGATGCATCTGGAAAGTCATTTCAAAAGTATCTTGAATCCAACAAACTCTTTAAACCTTCCAAGATTCCAGTATGCAGTACCGACCGAATTCAACGAACGAGCTCCTTGATAGCCCCATATTGCAAGAAGAAGTCAAAACCTGGCTGGACAAATAGAGCAAGGACCGAAGAGTAGGTGGCATTCTTATATCGAATTTTATAAATATGCCAACAATGAGCCATTGTTTTGCTTGCAAATGAGCTCAATACAATATTTGAAACGGGTGAAATGCCATCCAAATTGAAACAGAGTCTAAATTTTCCCATCTTCAAAAAGGGCGACCCAAACCTGGCAGAAAACTACCGAGGAATTGCTTTTTTAAACTCTTTCTTAAAAATATTGATGGGTATCATGGCTAGACGTTTTCAAGTGTGGACCTCACAGAATCATCTTCTGAGCGAGTTCCAGGCTGGCTTCAGAAAGAACTTCTCTACAGTTGATCAATTTTTCGTTCTTACAACTGTTGCACAGAACTTTATAAGATTGAAGAAAAAACTGTATGTATTCTTTGTACATAGATCTTAAAGCAGCATTTGACACTGTAGATAGGAGTGCACTTTTCTATAATCTATATAATAAAATCCTATCTGAAAAGTTTGGAAATCTCATCGAAAAGCTGTACGAAGGAACATCATCCGCTGTTTGGGACGGGAAGCATATTAGAGATTTCTTCGAAACTATGACGGGAGTTAAACAGGGATGTAATTTAAGCCCCCAAGCTTATGTTCATAGATGACATAACCGAATATTTAACTGGTTATAAATAACGAACAGTTTTAAATAGAAAATTTAAAATTTACCCATGGCTTATAATGAATTTAAAAAAAAATTTAGGCAATGCAAATTTCATACATTTTAAATGATAATTTATGGATGCCAGCAGAATTTCGTGTATCCAGCTTCAACAATCTCAACCAGATTCAAAGATCGAGATACAATTAAGAAGAACTAAAAATGTTCGTGCAGTCTACATCCCGATATACTATAGGTAGATTCGGCTCTGCACAGCTAGTTCAAAACCCAAAGGAGCTTGAATACTCCACTAAGCAGTCCAATCGTTAAAGCGATGGTTATTAATTTTGCTAAAATAAAAAATGTGTTTTTTTTAATAAGGAACAAAAAATCGAAAATTCTGGTTATAAAGAAACACCGGATATAACAAATTATTCAGTCCCATAGAGTTCGTTATAACAGATTTTCATTGTGCCTATTAACAATATTTGTTCGTTCAATAAATGCGTTTCACATAAATACAGTTATTAAATTATGATGGGAACTTTTAATAAATATTTTCTTTTTCAATTTATTATACAAAAGCGGCACTTTGTTCTAAAACTCTTGTAATAATATGATTTTTTGGTTTATTCGCAAACACCGTCGTAGCATATTTTTTGATCATTTTTCCACGGAAAATTTCACCTCGTGTGCTGTTTAGTAATGTGTTGTAGTCTTGTGAGGAGTTTCTTTCGTTTCGTTTCGTTTATCAGGGCCAATGTAATTTCCTTTAAATTTAAAATGTGTGAAAATGTATAAAATGTGCAAATGATCCCCTTCGGTTTCGAATACGATACCTATGGTTCCCATCAGGGCCACTTGGCGTTTGAAAAAATAAAAAAAAGCGAACTGATGGTGGAACCACATGCCACATCCCACAACCTTTTGGAATAGCACTTTAAAAGGCATGCCGTGTGCTGTAATCCTTGTAATGTTTTTGATTTTTTTTTTTTTGCTCTAATGGTGTTCTGGAAAGTTGTCTAGCAGACGCTTTCGATAACGTCCTGAATCACATGGCGTGGAAAACGAATTTCCCCATCGATTGCAAGTACCAAAGTCAAAATATGCAGAGGAAAAAAAAAAAAACATTTTACCATAAAGCAATATTCAAGGACGATGGTGAAGAATTATAGATACAAGAGAGGAGTAGGAGCGCGTGAGTAGGGAACATTTTCCTGCTCATGGAAAATTTTCATAAGCGAATTACGATGTGCTACAAAAAACGTTTCCCATCTTCTCAGAATAACTCAAATGAAACTGATGGAAATTTTTCCCAATACATATGCCATAGATGTATAAGGTTGTTTCGGTAGGTATAGAAGATTTTTGTTTAGTCTTTGGAGGACGTTTTCTCTTGAAAAACAGAAAAAGGTTTTGCAACTCGATAAAGTCAAAATTATTTGATTTCTAATACACGCGCTAGAAAAAAAAAATTCTTGGAAATCCATTTAATTCTCACTTCTGTTATTTTTTGGGGATCCTTTTGGTTTATTTAATGGCGAAGATGTTTGGTTTGTTTATTTTTTGCCTTCGTTGTCTGGTTGATGGAATTTTGGAATTTCGAGAATTTGTTTCTATTGAAAAGAACAAAAGGTGTGGAATATTTTTTTTTTTTTTTTTATCTACAAGATTTTTTATGCAAGAGGTTTCTGTGTTTAATGCTTCATTTAATTTGGAAGTTGAGTCTTCTTTTGCTCGTGTGAATACAACATCTTATTGAAAAGATTAACATACATACCAAATATTTTTCTTAGCCAAATTACACGGCGCGGCGTATTTATTTTGTGCGTTTTGCGAAGAATTTTCTCAAGCTAATTTGTGCCTTGGAATTTTTTTTTCGGTTGTTTGATTGGAGGTATAGTAATTATTGTTTAAAAATTAAAGCTTTTTAAATGCTTCCAAGACATATGAAGATACCTATGTATATTAAGGACAAGTTTGGGCTATGAAAAAAGCAAGATCTTACGGAATCGTCAAAAATGCCTTGAAAATCACTTGAGTTTGTGTCTACACTCTACAGTTTCTCTTAGATCGTCGGATGCCAGGATGCCACCTTTAAGGCATCAACTTTAATTATTGCAACTCCGAATTTATTTGTTTTGCAAAATAATGTTTGTTTCATTCTAGTTACATTTTTCGAATGAATGATAACTAAGTCAAAATTAAATATATATTTCTTTCATTATTTTCCATTTATTTATTTTTAATAATAACGTGAATTATATAAAATAAAAAAAAATCTATTCCAACTAAAACATAAAGTTTACTCAAAAACAACATTCAGAGAGTTTTATCAAAATCGTAGAAGCCGTATTTGAGAAGAAATCATTTTTCATAAAAAATCATAAAGCACAGGTACCTACCTAATTCGAAAAACGCTTCTATGCGACGTCATAATAATAGTGTGTTCCATGTGCAGTATGCAGTTTGATGCAAATCGGTATAGCTACTTCGGCTGTAGGTAACTATACAGACAGACAAGCAGACGGACGAACAAACATAATTATTGCCGACCAACTTTTTCGACTCCCCCCCCCCCCACTTCATCATAGTAATGCTATGTTTAAATTTTATTTATCACCGATATGTCATCTATACACATAAATAAAAATGAAGTGTCTGTTTGTATTTGCAAAATATCAGTTTTTTACTAAATGCGTATGAAAGTACATAGATACGGTACTTAGAACAAAAACGCAATTTTTGAAATTTTTGTCTGTCTGTCTGTCTGTTTGTTCCGGCTAATCTCGGAAACGGCTTAACCGATTTTGACGGGATTTTCACTGGCGGATAGCTGATGTTGTAAGGAGTAACTTTGGCTATTTTAATTACTCCTGCGGGTGGCGCTGCGGTCGCAATTTTCAAAAATTCTTATTTATGGGCCGATTTTGACGGGATTTTCACAGGCAGATAGCTGATAATCTATACACATCTATACACATAAATAAAAATGAAATGTCTGTTTGTAATTTCAAAATATCAGTTTCTTACTAGATGCGTATGAAAGCATATACGGTAGTTATAACAAAAACGCACTTAAAAAAAAATTTGTCTGTCTGTCTGTTTGTTCCGGCTAATCTCGGAAGCGGCTAAACCGATTTTGACGGGATTTTTACTGGCGGATAGCTAATGTTGTAAGGAGTAATTAAGGCTATTTGAATTACTCCTGTAGGTAGCGCTGCGGTTGCAATTTTCAAAAATTCTTATTTATTAGCCGATTTTGCGGGATTTTCAGAGGCAGATAGCGAAACGAAGTTCGCGGGTCAGCTAGTGATTAAATATTATCTCAAAGCAATTGGGAAATCCAAAACCAATCTTAAATCTTAAAAATTTTATAACTCACAACTATAGGTAATTCCGTCATACAAAATTTTAATGGTTTTTATTTCAAAATACGCTTCCAACATTAAAATTCTCTAAAAACTGAATGTCTTTCTCACGAAAATGTTTTTTTTAACTTTTCACAAATGTACACTACTCTAATGTTCAAAAAAGTTTTTGTCCATTTAAAGTGAAAAACTGTGACAAATTATCACAAAAAAAGAAAGATCTTCACTGAGTTTGTAGTGAACTAAACTAGAAAATGCTCACTTTTTTGGATGGAGAACACGCAAAAGCAACCATCTCGATGATGAAATCCTTAAATTTCTAGCGAACCTACAGCGCCCGAAGTCAATCTTTCAAAGTATTTTGACAAAGTTATATGCTCAAAAATGTAGGTATACAACCCTTTAAAAAAATGGTGCCTTATTACTGCTCTAGGATAGATGCAGATGCGAATGCGGACAGCCTTCAAAAGTTTCATTTCCACATCACTTCAAGTGGTCACAAATCTACACCAGAACGCCCGCTGAAACTCATGAAATAACTCAAATTCAATGTTTTGACGTTTGGTACAGGGATTGCCCTTAGGACCATCCAACACTGACAACAACTTAACAAAAAAAAAATGGTAAATTGCTTTGGACTGTTTCGTTTCATTTCGTTTTTTTTTTTTATTATGCATTCGTTTCGTTTAAATTCGTTTGCAATTTTTCATTTTCATTTCCCTCACAATGTTTGCCTCAGAAGTTACACTGCTTGTTAGTGGAGATTTGGTGGAATTTGCAAATTCTAGACCGGAGGGTATAGCATCGCTAATGTGACTTTGTTCAGAAAAGGTAGGGTGGATATATTACACACACATGGATGCATAAACAAATGATATTCGCTAGAAAATGTGTTGGTTTTGTTTTATTATGTAACCATATCCTTCTTGCTTACACTACACACATTCATTCACTTAATTCTTATTTGCATACATTTTGAAAAATTTTAAGAATTACACGTAATGAAAGACAAAAATGTACAATTGTTATTCAATTAGTAAGAATGTTAAAATTTAAATACTAGGTATCTCTAACATGTTGTTTCAAAACCAAAAATAGAAAACTCATAATCACTGTTCAGGAAATGATAAGTAAAAACATGACATGGAGTTATTTTACTTATATTTTCGGAGGGGAATACTATTAATAAGGACTGTTAGGAAACTACATTGTTTAATTTAAGAGTATCAGAAAATTCATATGAACTGTTAAGTTGCATCTAAACTTTAATTTTTTTGGACCTTTTGACTTTTGAGTGTTGCAGTTTTCCTGTAAACTTCAGACAATATTTTATTTTGAAAAATTTGAAAGGTCAACCATGATAGTATTATTTGGTATTATCAAACAGAATATTCCTTGTTATAATATAACAAAAACAGAGTAGGCCCTTTAGAACTTCCTTGTGGGACACCGGCTGGCATAATTCTTTTTGGATACGAATGTGCTTGATTAGTCCGTTTTCTTTCTAAACTACTAATTTTCAGCACTTCGAAGTACCTACAGGACTTCTTAAATTTTCTATGAATTTCAAAAATTCTGAAAGTTTGGTATATTATCGTAACATTGAGCTTAAACATACACACATTACAAATATGTATTTGTAAAAGCCACCTTATAACCTTTTTCCGACATAAAATGTACTGACTATTAAACAATCTGATAATATAGATGCTTTTGTTTGTACAAAAATATCTTCAAAAGCTTAAAACCACGTGAACTTAAAATAATTCATTGCCAGAAAATGTCAGGTTTCAGGTATTTTAAAATCATCGGAACATACAATTTAACCATTATTGTCAGACTCATAGCACATTTTCAGGATCATTCAAAATTGTGAAAGGAGGATGGGCAAATTGGTCCAACCCACCAACAGAAACAAGATATACGTCGTTGGAAAGGTCTTGTCGAGTACATCAATCTTTAGTATGGGCATCCAGCTCTAAACAATGGGAGAGCTGAGATAATGGTCAAACTATGATGCATTTTTCAAAGTTAGCTATGGTTTGGTATCGATAACTTAAAGCAACAATATGTATGTAGTTGAAAAGGTGTGCACAAGGCGACGATTTTTTGCTATGGGCACTCAGCTCTATGTCAAAAGGCATCTGACATAATGCACTTAATTCATTTCTATCTTCTGAGTAACTTAACATTGTTTTGGTAATGTTAACCAACAGATATAAAATATACGTAGTTGGAAAGGTGTTTTTGGGTACATCAAACTTTAGTATGGGCACCAAGCTCTAAACAATGGGAGAGCTGATATAATCGACATTGAAAATTGACCTTTTTCTACTGCACCGTTGCATTTTCTTATTCTACCATCAACAACCAAAAGAAAAATGACATTGGAAAGATCTGTTCAAGTCCAATATTTTTCGATATTGGCATCAAGTTGTAATCCATATCAGACCAGAGATACAAAATATTGTTAATCACTGTTTTTTGGGTGCATCCTGGTACTTACCTTCCTCCACACCAACAGAAATGAGATGCATATCGTTAGAAAGGTCTTCTCGAGTACATCAAACTTTGGTATGGGCACCAAGCTCTAAACAATGGGAGAGCTGAGATAATGGACATTGAAATTAGCCTTTTTCTACTGCAACTGCATTTTCTTATTCTACCACCAACAACCAAAGCAAAAATATCATTGGAAAGATCTGTTCAAGTCCAATATTTTTCAATGTAGGCATCAAGTTGTAATCCATATCAGACCAGAGATAAAAAATATTGTTAATTAGTCTTTTTTGGGTGCATCCTGGTACTGACCTTCCTCCATACCAACAGAAATGAGATGCATATCGTTAGAAAGGTCTTCTCGAGTACATCAAACTTTAGTATGGGCACCAAGCTCTAAACAATGGGAGAGTTGAGATAATGGACATTGAAATTAGCTTTATGTTGTTGAAAAGGTAAGTGTACATAAAATCTATTTTTAAACATACACTTACTAAGCAGACGAGACTTGATTCCAACTTGAGCTCTGGAACTACGCGTATATTTGTGTAAGCGTTTGACATATTCCTCGACGGTTATGCGCCAAAAATATTGAAAGTGAAGGATGTATTCAAACTTAAGCTGAGACTGAGTATTGTATTTAACTATGTACAGTATCTCAGCTCTCCCATGGTTAAGAGCTTAGTGCCCATATTAAAAAAATATTTACTCTCGAAGACCTTTCCAACGATATGCATCTCATTTCTGTTGGTGTGGAGGAAGGTAAGTACCAGGATGCATCCAAAAAAGAGTGATAAACAATAATTTTTTTCTCTGGTCTGATATGGATTACAACTTGATGCCCACATTGAAAAATATTGGACTTGAACAGATCTTTCCAATGCTATTTTTCTTTTGGTTGTTGATGGTAGAATAAGAAAATGCAACGATGCAGTAGAAAAAGGGTAATTTTCAATGTCCGTTATCTCAGCTCTCCCATTGTTTAGAGCTTGGTGCCCATATTAAAAAACCTTCCGTTTGCAAAGACCTTTCCAACGACGTATGTATTGTTTTGTTGGTGGGTTGGATCAAATCCCATACAAAATTGCCCATCCTCCTTTGCTATTAGTATTTGCATCTTGTGTTTTATGTAGAAAAATAATTTTCAGCGCTACCATGCACATTGGGTAATTTGGCTTTTTATAGTTAGACCAGTGGTGAAGCCTTTGAAAATGTAAAATTTTAAAAAGAATTATAGTAGGATGAAATCCATCACAAAAGAAAAGGAATGTAAAAAAAATTGAACGAACAATAATTTACGGGTGATCTGAGGTCGGGAATTGAAATAAGGGGGGGGGGGGGGGGGGTAAGGGGTTTTAGGTACGAAAAACGTAAGATTCCATGCTACATTGATAAGCAAAAAATTAAACAAGTGAACATTTTAATAAATAGTAGCTCGAAATTTTCAGCTACCGACTTTTAAAAAAATTTCGAAATGGTGAAAAAATGAATATTTCATATCAATAAAATTACATAGTGTTTTAGGGATATAAAAAGGTAGGATTTCACCTATGAAAAAAAAAAATTTTGTTTTTGTTAAAGTTAAAAATAAAAACCAAAAAATGGTTATGTGATTTTTTCTCATAAATTTTGAGGTTATGTGAAAAAAGTGCGTTCAAAGTATATATCTTTTTTTTTACCTACAAATTTGCTATTTCACTTTTTTCCATAAGAATAGTAGTCTTTCCGGAAATTGAGGTACACCATTTTTTACCTTTAAAACCCCTTAACCCCCCTCCCTCTCCTTTTTTCTCTTCCCGACCTCAGATCGCCCGACATTTAAGTTAACTTTCATTTTTGTTATATTCCCTTCTTTTTCCAATGGGTTTCATACTTCTTTTTTCAAATATTCGTTTAACATTTTGTTTTCAATTTTTTTTTTTCTAAATGTAAATACATAACTACCTAATGAAATTAAATCTATCTTCTATGTATATTATTAAAATGGTGTCAAAAATGTATAGTAATTCATCAATTAAGAACTACTGGGCTGATTTGGATCACATGTTGTTCAGTATAATTATAGAAGGTTTATAAGAACAAAAAAAATTGGAGAAACAATCCGGAAAAGTCGGGAAATTGGAAAAACCGAACATTGATTTTTTGTAGGGAATCGGCTTCAACGATTTTGATAAAACTTGTACTGCATGGTGCTTTTTTGAGTAATTGGTATGTTTTGATTGGAATGGACTTTAAAGGAAAAATCTCCTAACGTATATCAGATTTTATCATAAAATACTTGAGGGATTTTTTGTATGTGGAAACCCTTTTATAAACGATATAATTTTGTTACAGACTTAAATTAATTTAAACTAATTAAAAATTATCTTCGGTCTACAATGAATCAAGAGCGACTCGCTAATCATTTCATGCTTCTAATTGAAGGATAATATCATAATAATAAAAACTATCTATAAAGTTGCCGATCGATTTGTATTTTATTTTCCTCATATATAATATTCATATTCTATGTATGTGTGTTTATTTGGGGCGAATTAAAATTTAGCTTGAAAATGTTTAACTAAATAAACATACACACTTATACCTACATACAAATACAAAGCTTGTAAAATTACATCAACTTCTGAAACAAGGATCTTACTCAGCTTTGCCACCCCGGGCCTAAGACGGGTAGGTTAGTCCGCCACTGAGCTGCAGTTTAAGTAATAAGTATGTTGCACTTCCAAAGTTAAAAAAAAAAAACATAAATAGTATAGAACGGCTACAAGGAGATTGCCACATTCTTAAAAATAAAACATTTTCTTACAGATATTCGTTTATACTTTATTCATAGCGTTACCTTTCCATTTATTTCGGGTACAATTTCCCTTAGCACTTGGTTTTTGGATTAATGAATGCAAATTCACTTCTATCACGAACACGAAATTCTATTTTTTTTATTATTATAATAACAATGTACAAGGTCATGCTTATGAAATTAAATTTAATTCGGAATATTTTCAAACCTTTAGAAAGTTATATAGGGATATTTTGTATGTATCAAAAAGAAAAATCTACAATATTCACATCATTATTCGCAAGATTACAACAAAATGAAGGGGTTGCCAAATAATTCATGACGTTTCTCATTATGACGAAAACAGCAAGGTACCTACAGAAAGTAGAGTTAAAACTAACACTTAAAACGAAAACCTATGTTAAAAATTTAAAAAAGAAATAATTTTTAAAAAATAAAATAAAAAAAATAAAAGAGAAAAGAATCTTCACCTTTGTCACAGATTAAGCATACCCATACGAATACACATACAGATTTTTTAACGCTCTTCATTTGGTTTGGGTGTTGCATATTAGCACGGCATCCAATTTTCCTCTGGAAGACACAAATTCACATCTGGTGATCATCATCAATTCCTGATGAAGAAAAAAGCTATCTTTAAAGGTTCCAACGTGGTACTATCTACCCCAAAAAAGCGTTTCAACTTGCCCCACCATGAAATTTCCCCTGAAAAAATCAATTAACAAGAAAATGAATGTCACACATGTACAGTACATACATATATAAAATAAACACACAAACAAAACAAAACTCAAATAGATATTTATAAAAAACAACGACAGGCTGACTCTTCCGTGTGAGGAGGACCAAAAAAATAAAATAACTTTTAAAAAAAAAATAAAAAAAAAAGAAAAATTAAAGAGCTAATATTATTTCGTTTATAAAAGAGCTTTCATTCTAAATTTTCAATTTCACATTAAAATTTTCATCGAAATCAGTGAAGTGGCTTACGAGAAAATCTGTTCTGTAAAAACTGGTTTTATGAGAGGTAACGTTACAGGACATTTCCTGAATAATTAATTCCGACCAAAACATAAAGTTTACTCAAAAAACACCATTCAGAAAGTTTTATCAAAATCGTAGGACCCGTTTTTGAGATGAATGAATTTTTCATAAAAAATCATATGGCATGACCGTTAGTTTTAGAGCTAGAATGCTAATTAAAAAAACCCCCTCTGTAGGACATCAAAATAATACTATGTACCAAGTTTGAAGCAAATTGGTTCAGCCCTTAAGGCTGGAGGTGCCAAAAATCGTAACGTTATGTTTGATTGTCCAAAAAAAATTTTGTTTACGAATGCATAACTTATAGTACCTACCTATAATCGCAAGTAAAAATTCATACTCTGTTCCACATATATCGGCGGTGCAGTGAAATAGGGATGGTTATCTCTCATTCGCACTCTTTTGTTTTCCGTAAGGGCGTTTCATACAGAAGCTCTTGTAGGGTTTCCGTAGTAAGCATTTGAAATAAGCAACAATCTAAAAAAAATGTATGTAGAGTTACCGTCTTTTTTTAAGAATGAAATTTTCATATAGGTCCCTATTTAAAAAAATAAAAAGAGTTTATCTTTTTCCACACCTCCAGGAAGTAAGACAAAAGGTGTGTTTTTGAAGGGTATCCCCTGTAGGCCTAATCCCTTTGAAATAAAAACAGATATTTTATTCGTTAAGATTATACAGTTTAAAATTAAATAACAAATATAACAAACATAAATTTACTGCCTGTTTATGTGGAATAGAGTTATTATCATGGACGTCCAATTGAAACTTGAAGTTGGTATGCTGGTGGATATGGAAAAGATGAACATTTTTCTCCATCACGCAATTTTTAATTTTTAGGAGAACTCAGTTTTTTTTTACCGCTGTTTCTTTAAACCCCACTCTCCTCTACTAGGTTTCTTAAAATATTGATCAATTTATTTGAGATCTTTTGCGAACATTATTATACTTTGACTTTTAAAAGTCGTTTAATAAAAATAGTTATTAAACAATTAATAAATTTTAATATGTGAAATTTGACTCACTGTTGTTTTTCTTAGACCTGCACCTGCATTGAATATAATTTATTCTTAAAGGCGATTAAGGCCATAATTAACACAACAGTCAAACATAAATTACGATGGATGATATGTAAGTGGAAAATGTGGGTCTGCGAATAAAGCCCGTCTACACATAATGTCTCTCTTCGCGAAGATATTTTTTTAAACTCTAGATTCTAGAACAAACAAAAAAACTGCACCTGCCATACAATCTAGAACAAGAAGGTAGGGGAGAGTGGGGCTTAGAGTAACAGGGGTAAGAAATAACAGCTAAGAAAACAGGGTTCTCCTTTAAATTGAGAACTGCGTGAAGGAGAAAAATGTGCATCTTTTCCATATCTACCACCACACCTACTTCAAGTGTCAATTGGACGTCAACGAGAAAAGTTCTGTGGTGGGTCCCAAAAAATAGCAGGTTTCTAACTTTTTTATTTTTTTTTTATTTTTGGTCCTCCTCCTCACACGCAAGAGATAGGGATTTGCTTGTTTTTTCTAAACATCCATTTGAGTTATGGTTGTGTTTGTGTGTAGGAATACATTATATATGTGTGGCATCCGGATTCTTGTAAATTTATTTTTTCGTGTGAAATTTCATGGTGGGGCAAGTTGTAACACTTTTGCGGGGTAAATTGTAACAAACTTTTCAATTGATTTTTTTTACTAATCGTTGTGAACAACGACCATCGAGAATTGTTTTCTTCTTTCGTTTTAAAATTTTTGTTTGTTGTGTGATAAATAATTAGAAAAGGTCCATTGGTTAGGTGTAGTTCTCACCAACAGCGATTTTTGAGGAAAAAATCAAAGTCTTTGTCAGAAATGTAGTCAAAAAAGGAACCAAGAACGAAACCGAAATGGGGCCCAAAACCAAAACAACAGGTGAAGAAAAGGATATCTGCCACTTCATCAGGAATTATTGATGATGATCAATAAAATGTATGTCCTGTTTATTGGGGGGTATTTTCTGGCAGCTTACCAGGGGAAAATTGGGTTCAGTCCATATTACGCAAAAAATGTGCCACACCAAATGAGTTAAAGGATCTCTTCATGTATTTTATGCTTAAACTGTGACACGGATGAAGATTCTTCCTTCTAGTGGCATATGCTTTTTTTATGATTGAATTGTGATTTTTCCTTTTTTGTTTTGAAGTTATTTTTTTTTAAGAATGGCTTTTTTCATATTATATTTAAATAATGTATATTCTTGTCATAAGTTTTATTTAATCAAATTAAGAGTTATGTTTCTTCTTATCAGCTTTTTTTTTATAAAAACTGGCTTAAAATAACATTGTTTTGTTTTTTATAATTCTTGTAACAACTTAGCCCTACCCATGTTACAACTAGACCCATTGTCGGGGTAAGTTGTAACAACACGTTTTTTTTCTCAATGTAAGATCTTGACATCTTCTAAGCAGACTTTGTTTAACTTTTTTGGTGGATCTTGTAGCTGAAACATGGTTCTTAAATTAAAAAAAAGGTTTGGCTGACTTATTTTCAAAATCTTTTTCGTAAAAAGTGTTACTTTTAGCCCCACTCTCCCCTACATTTTTGAATTTCTTCGAAAGATCAAAACTTCTTCTGTTAGTTTGTAATATACTAAAAAGGGCTACTTTTGAATGTGGGTACTACATGGGAAAGTTATGTTGGTTGTATTATTGCAATCATTGCCTTTCAAAACCTTATTTTTATATAAAACAAAAACCACAAGATTATTCCTTTTAATTATATTTTATTTGAGCCGATGCGATGTAACTTTTAAAGACCATTAAAAAATTCAATTACTTCCCAAGGAAAAATAAAAGGGAGAAGACAAAACGCTTACCAATTTGACAGCAATTTCACCATAATGGGTTTTAATTTTAAAAATAAAAAACCGTGAAATTCAATGTATGTTACTGTGGGTCACATTTTCAAATCCTTTGGGTTTCCTGAGCTGGTTTCAATCAAAAAAACGGAGGCAGCTAAAAATTATGCATTCTCTTGAATATTTTAAGCCACAGTTCGTGGTAAACGAAAATCCCATCCAATGTTTCCTGGTGCTGCTTTTTGCGCGGCACAACAATATAATTGGAAAAGTTTGGCTGATAGTCTGTGGATCTGGATTTGGTTGTTCTGTGAATTCTGTAGATGTGTCCATTCAAACATAATTTTCATTTTCATTCACAGAATCGTCGGTAAATTGAATGAGTTTTTGAACATTTGTTTTGTGTATTCTTCGCGTGTGGGCTCTGGTTTTTTATGAGGGCAATTTTATGTATGAGTGCGGAATGAGAATGTGTGTGTGGTCCAGATGTAGGCAGTAAGGGATTTATTGAAATGGAGTGTGGGAGGGAATTCTCGTAACACCTTTAGTAATCAGCGGTTTACACACACATTTATCTTTATCGAAACGCTCTTTTCCCGGAAAAGTTCCTTTAGTTCTTTGAGTGTTTTTTTTTAGATAAAAGGTTGGTTGTGGGTCTATAGTATTGTTGAATTTCACACGATATTTATTTATTCGATTAGGGATTTACATTTTATGGGGTTATTCCCCAAAGTGAATATTTGGCATGGTTTTTTACAGAGAGGAAAAATAAAAAAAAATATTTCAATATTCACACAATATATCTGAAAACAAAGGATTTGAAAATCGAAAAGGCTTAGTGTTTGGCTTTTTGAATCTCGTGTGTGCCCTATGCCGATTCAAGGAGCACTTTTATTGGTAAAAAACAATGTTTATTAAACGAGCAAAAAAAAAAAAAAAACACACATCAATTATTATTATTTGTGTTTGGTTGAAAAGCAAGAGACGACACAAATAATTATGTGTCAATTATTGACTGAGACATTTAGCCAAAAAAAAGTATCAGTGTGGGAAACGGGAAACCATTCAAAAATAACCTTAACGTTAACATGTGTTACTTTTCTGCTTGAAACTGGAAGCGGATATGAACGTTGAGATACTATAGTTTTTAGTTTGAGGGAGAGCTATAAACGAACTGTAATATAGAATTTTTGTTCACAAAATTTAAAGGAGACAAAGAGTTTCCAAATAATCTTGCTATCAATCCGTTACGAAATAAATGGAACTCAACTCTTTTTACTTGCGATGCGATTAGGTACTATAAGGCAAATCACGCATTACATTACGATGATGATGGAGAAGCCGAAAAAAGTGGGTCTGGAAATTCCGTCCGTCTGTCTGTCTTTATGTTCACAGCTCTAATTTGGTATTTAGTATTTATTTGGGCGTCTCTCAGAAAGTATTTTCAGTTTTTGTTCGAGGCCTACCAATAAGGGTGGGTACCTGCAATACGATCAAGAAAAAAAAAATGTATTTTCCTCACAACGGCTCAAACGTTTTTGTTTAAGCTTTCAAAATGCTACTTTTTGAACACATTCCATCTTTTGGTTAAAAAAGATTTTTCGGAATTTCTCTTAAAACGGTACCTCTGATAGAACCTTTAAAGTTTTCTCGTAAACTATATATACCCATTCCAATAAAATGTTGGACACGGGAAGTCCTTTATAACTGTATAAATATTTTTAAACATTTTTTTTCACATGCCATTAACATACTCGAACAAATTTCAAATAATTTTTTCGAAAAGTTTTTAAAAACAACCATTTTGAAAAAAACCTGGTCGAACGATTTTCATTATATTTGTTCCTATACTCATAAAACATAAAACGCTGGTACACGTTTTATGGGGAAGCTTCATTTAAATCAGTAGCGTGCCATGTTCTTGCACCATACTAAATTGAAGGAAACCCACCATTAAAATTTTTATATCCCGCCAGTGAATTCCCAATTGCATTTGACATAGATCCGAAACGTCTTATTCGTTTTCGAGCGAGCGGTCAATTTTTTGATATTTCCTGTGTCTTTCATAATTTAGATTGCGATATTAATGTGGAAGAGGTGTATTTACTTAAGTTTTGTGTTATTTAAATTTTTAAGTCGTATATATTTTTTGTTTGTGCTTCCAAATCATCAAAAGGCTTAAAAACTGAAAAAAAGAAATTTGACGCAACAAAAAAAATTCATAAAATTTTTTAAAAGAAAATCACTTGCGGAAAACAAAAGAGTGCAAGTGAGAGACAAACATCCCTATCTTCACTGTATTGCCAATTTATTTTGGACAGAGTATAGATAGATATTAAGCAATGAAATATTATTGCATATTAAATTTTTATAATAAAACATTTAAGCTCTTAAAAAAAATTAAAGATTTGTTTTTTTTTTTATTCAAAATATTACATACCGATTAATAACATAAGAGCAAGCTTGTGCGCCCCAGTCGTGCATTTTATTTAAAATAAAATGAGATCCATACCAAGAAAAAGTGATAAGTAAGGTAAGGACGCGATTATTCTAAATTTCTGCAACGTTTTTGAAAAATCTTAATAATAAACATAAGCGAGAGCTACAGTACATTTGCAACGAACTGTTGGATACCCTATTCCATATATTTTTGTATGTGTATGCGTCTGCCTCCCGCAGCCAGCCGATGTTTCAGTTTCAAAAACAAAATTCTTCTTTAGCAGACAGAAAAAAAAATGAATAACATTAATTTTGTGTGGTGTGATGTTCAATTAGTGCTAGCACAATAAAAAAAAGGCGTGCGCCACGCCCAAAGTTAAAACTTTTCATTGCCAAGGCAATTGGTATGAGCTCAGTGACATTCAATTTTATTCTCGCAGATCGATTTGAACAAAACAAGACAAAACTAAAATTTTTAAAAATTAGATTTTGAATGGAAATAGCGATTATGGGTATTTTAAACAATTCTTGGACCACACTCTGCTACGTTACCAAGGAATATAAATCTAAATGTTCATCTGTTTACTTCAAAACTGCGACCGATAGTTAAAAAACGTTAAAAAAATTAATGCATTATACGACTTTTGACGGAAACGCCCCTTAAAAGTGGGCGTGTCTTAAAAATTTGAAGCACTAACTGCACTTTTTTCAGTATTTAGGCATATGTGTAAGACTACAGCTGAATCGAGTAGTTTTTAAACAATCTTACCTGAACAAAGGTATTTTACCAAAATCACGCCTTTAAAAGTGGGCGTATTGAAAAAATTTACAAAAGAAAATGTAGAGATATATTTCTCAAATAACGAACGGAAGGAAAAAGGTTTGAGTTAAACATTGGAAATGCCTTAAATTCTTAAGGCTACGTTTTTCGTTCTTTCTTGAAAAGTTTCGTAAGCCACGCCCAAAATTCAAAAATTTCTTTTCATACACAAACCTTTTCGTTTCTATTAAGAGACGCAAAATTTTGGCATGCGGATTAATTATAAATACCGTTTATTTACAAAAACAATTTTTTTATAGTTTCTAATGAAAAGTGGGTGTCAGCCACGCCCGAAATCAATTTTTTTGATTTCATACACAAGATGTTTATGTGCCAGTAAGACCCACAAAATTTAATGTTTTTCGCTTTAATATAACAATTGTTATTTTATAAAAACAATATTGATGGTTTTGTATGAAAAATAGGCGTAAGCCACGCCCAAACTGAAATATTTTTATTTGATTGGAAGAAAGTTTACCTAAAGCTTACGTGTTCAAAATTTTAGCGTTATGTTTTTGTTGTAACTGTACAAAAAAACATAATTTAATTTTATTAAATTGAGGTTGTTCAACAAAAATGGCGATTGTGGGCGTGTTTGTGGGCGGATTTTACCGGTTCAAGAACTTAGCCTTACTCTTGAAGCAAAGATTATATATACCAAATTTCAGCTTTCTAGCTCAAAAATTGTGACCTCTAGAGAGTATACATACGGACGGACGGACGGACGGACGGACGGACGGACGGACGGACATGGCTAAATCGACTAGGCTTTTGATTCTGAGTCAGAATATATATACTTTTCTATACCTAACGGTATTATTTCTCTATGTTACAAACTCCACACCAAATACAATATACCCATTCTATGGAATAGGGTATAAAAACAATGTGGAATACTTAACACAAAAAAACTAAATTAAGATCTTCAGTTTAGGAGAAATGGTTAAGTTGCAGCATCAAAAAGTTGAAAACCAGGGCCAGATAGCCGTATCCTGTGAACTAATTTTAAAACGTGTACGTACAATTGTGCGTATAATGAATTCCTTTTGAGACAACATCACTCATATTGCAGGCAGGAATCCTTAAGCAAAAACATTTTTTATTATATTACAATAACAAGCCGATTATGGTGACATGACGAGGGTATATTTATATGCCTTCCCCCTAGAGCGAAAGATAAAAGGAGATGATAACAAAAAAGCGTTTTTATTTCGCAAAATATTTCATCTCATGAGGGGATAAGCACGTCGAGTCCTTAGTTAATTCTGTTTTCTTTTGTTGATGAAAAAGAGTGTAAATAAATAGAAAAACAAACAAGTAAGCACGTACCGTTATACCACACGAATCAACCAACAAAACAAACATACAACGATTATGGTATTTTTCCTTGCAACACTCCCATTTCAGGCTTTGAGGGAAGATTTTGCACCTTCCCACATCCCATACACCAAACATCTTTGATAGGTTTGGCTTGGTGTGAAAGTGGTTTTTTTTTTTTTAAATCCCAAATTGGGATTACATAATCAGCTCTTTCCGATGCAATTTATGGGAAGAAAGAGGATTGCGGCAGCAAACAAATTCTAAAATTCCTAAAAGATTATGGTTGATAGGATATAGGAAAAAGTCACTGAACCGTTAATATGAAAACATTATTACACATACAAAGCTACCCAACCAGTGTTGAGGTGTGAGAACAATAAATGGCAATTTTGGAAGGATTATCGGGTCCTGTAAAGGAAAGCTGTTGAGAAAAAATAATTGTTTTTTTGTTGAGCTTATATTGAAAATGGTTCTAAACTTTTTTTGTATCCGTCAACATTTCAACGGTTAAAAGAAAAATATTTTTAAGAGAGTTAATTCGTTTTTCTAAAAATATCCTTCCGCTTTATTTCTAAGCGCCTTTGTTTGGCATTTTAATGGCACATTATAATATTTATTATATTCTTACGGAAATGATGTTTCCTTTTAACGACTTTTACTACTTTATAAGAACACTGGCGGTTTGACCTTTAACCTAAATAAATGGAGAAAGAAAAGAGAATATTAAAATACTTCTTCAAGAAGTGAGCCTACTAGAGTTCTTCTTATAAAGTCAATAATGCAAACAAAGTATTATTTTCTTTGAAATTAATTATTTATAGACTTTTTGATCCGAATAATATCGAAAAGGAAGATTTTTACTTTAAAATAAATGCTCTACAAATTTGATAAATGTTCGAATATAAGAAATAAAATGCACGATTGGGTCGCACGAACTTGCTCTTATGTTCAATAAATTGCGTAGTGGCTGCATATATGGATATTAAAAAAAATTTAATAATTTCGAAATTTCTTTTATTTTTTAAATTAGTTTAAGAGTTTTCTCGGAAAAACTTAGTATGTTATAAAATTTCAAAGCTATACGTCAATCAAGGAAAAAAAAATATTGAAAATCGTTCGACCAGTTTTTTTTTTTTTTAAAGGCTATTTTTGAAAAACTTTTTCAAAAAATATTTTAAAATTTATTTGAGTATGCAAATATATGGCAATCTGTAGTCTACATTTGAAAAATAATTTTAAAAAAAATCAATATACCCGTTTCCAACATATTTCGAAAACCAAAACTTTTTTTGAAAAAATTATAAAAAATCAAAAAACATAGTTTTTGAAAATTTTGAAATGCCATATTAATAAAATTATGAATGACTTCCTGTGGCCAAAATTGTATTGGTTTTATTATGCACATCAGTTCAGGTCTAAAAAAAACCCAACTCAAATAATTTTTTCTTTGCCTTGGCTCAAACTACACGCTCTTGCGTTTGCAGCACCCCCTGTATGTACAAATGTACATATCTTTCATATAGGAAATCTAGGTGCAGGGAACTTACTTCACGGGCACTACCTTCACATGGGAATTAACTTCACCACTGGTGGGAACTAATTTCCCTTTTTTTTATGAAGTTAATTCCCACCGAAAGTGGGAATTAATTTCACTATTTTGTGGGAATTGATTTCACTTTTGTATGAAGTTATTTCCCACGGTGGGTGGGAGATAACTTCACTTCTTATTACAGTAAATTATATAATTATCGTTATTGTGTTATTTAGTTTAGCATGATAAACCAAAAAAAAGAGGGCAGAAGCATTTGCAGCGAAAAATAATTAAAACCAAATGTTTGCAAAAATTAACTTTAGTTTTAGTTGAAAATTCGCACGAATTTTTAACCAAAGTTAATCTTTGCAAACATTTGGTTTTTTTTTTGCAACTTGTTTTATTTATAAGTAATTGTTTTAAAGCAAACTTCATATCAAAAAAAATGGTATTTCGTTTTAGTATAAAATTCGCGCGAATTTTTTACTAAAACGAAATACAATTTTTAAATAAAGCAAGTTGGAAAAAAAAACAAAATGTTTGCAAAGATCAACTTGAGTTATACTTTAAAATTCGCGCGAATTTTTAACTTAAACTAAAGTTGATCTTTGCAAACATTTTGTTTTTTTTTTTAAACTTCTTTTATTTAAAAATGGTATTTCGTTTTAGTATAAAATTCGCGCGAATTTTAAAGTTTAACTCAAGTTGATCTTTGCAAACATTTTGTTTTTTTTTCAGCTTGCTTTATTTAAAAATTGTATTTCGTTTTAGTAAAAAATTCGCGCGAATTTTATACTAAAACGAAATACCATTTTTTTTTTATATGAAGTTTGCTTTAAAACAATTACTTTATGTATAGTTTACGAGAAAATTTGATTTGAAAATTCTGGTTCTATGAGAGGTACCGTTATTAGACAAATTTTGAAAAAAGAATTTCGAACCAAAAGATAGATTTTCTTGCAAAAATAGCATTCTGAAAGTTTTATCAAAATCGTTAGAGCCGTTTTTGAGAAAATAAATTTTTTTCTTTACGATTGTATGGCAGGTGCCGTTATTTTTGGGTCTAGAGCAAAAATAAAAAATTTGTTCCGAGGGACGGCCAAATAAATCCTAAATATCGAATTTGAAGCAAATCGGCCCATCCGTTCAGGCTCTAGAGGCGCGAACAGACATACAGACAGACAGACAGACAGACAGACGGACGGAATTCCCAGACCCACTTTTTTCGACTTCGCCATCATCGTAATGTCATGTGTGATTGTTATCTCAAACATTTTTTTCTGCACGAATCCATAACTTGCCTTATAGTACCTAAAATCGCAAGTAATAAATGTAGATCTACAACCTGAGGCTTTACTCTCGAATTAATACGTCTTTCTCCCGAGAACAGTATTTTTTCGATATCTCTGCACAGTATTAGTTAAAGCATACTTATAGGCATATGAGCAGAGTACAGATTAGTGTATACCTTGAGGGGTTTCATCATGTTAGGGAAGGGCATTTTGTTTTTACTGTAAAAACGGTATTTCTCGGCTCTTACCGTATTGCAAACATTTATGATGATTGGTTAAAAATTATTTTCAGGAGTAGTCGTTTGAGCAACCAAACTGTCGCACGGCAAAAAGTTTAGTAAGAGCCTTTTATACTCTTCCTTCGCTGATTAATTGCGTAGGTACTTAAAAGCTTTATATATGTTTAGAACCATACAACAACAATGTTCGTTTAAAATTCACTTACACAATAATTTTGTGCATAATTTGTGTTAATAGCCACACAATTTATCCAAAACCACATTAAACGTAATTTTGGTTCGAAACTCAATAGCAATTTGGAGAATTAAGAAATGTATATTTTTTGGTCCACAAAGTAACACAAGTTAGTACCTAGGTGTTTCCCATGTATTTTTAAGTAGGTCCTTACCAACACACTTAACAATTACAAAGGACTTAACTCACTATTGCCACTGCACAAACTTTTAACGCCCATATACACTTAGTTTGTTGCATTAATGAACGTTACATTTTGAGACCTAAATAAACTGCAGTATTTAGAATAAGAGTAGTTGTTTCCTCTACTACGAGTACTATACTACATTTACACTTCTTGCAACGGTTGATGCTTTGTTAATTTCAAATGAATTAGGTAGGTGGTTGATTCTGCAAAACAGTGTCCAGGATCCAAGTCCACAGTCCCAAGTCTAATTTGTGGTTTTTTTCGGGTAAATAAATTTAGCAAAATGGTTGACCGAAAATGTCTCTATTATACAATTTTACTTCTACTTCTGCTTCCGCTTCTACACTGAATATTTTAAAACATTGCGTTAAAATTATACTGTTTGGACTCTAATTCGTTTTCGAGATATGTCAAGCGTTTATAAAGTTACTTCTTTCTTTATAATTTTAAAAAGAAATGGCAAATTGAATGTATTTTTTTTAACAAACTTGCTGTCCTTGACTCTTTGTCTAATTTTTTAGTAGATTTTTCTGTGTAAGTCCTAAGCGCAAGGGGTTTGTTTTGACTGTTGGGTTTAGTTTGCAATAAGGATAATTGATCAAAAAAGGGAGTCTAATCCTTGAATAGGTATGAGAAAACGTTTCTACTAAAACAAAATTTATCTATCTGTGTTGTATCTGTTTTCAAAAGCATTAAATATCGATTATTGATTATTAATATAAGTTTATGTTTTGAGGAGGTAGGGTGGGTCTTTCGATGGAATAGAATACTTTTTTTTGACGTGATAACGTCTAATAAATCGGTTTGGAATATATGGGCAGCACGCACAGAAAAATGTCACAGTCACAGTCACAGTCACACTGACGTTACCTAACTGCTTTGATAGCCTAGAAAGTCGTTAAAGTGGAAGTGGAGGGTGTTGGGTGGTTGGTTGGTTGTGGTGGGAGTGTTTGTGGGGCAGGCGGGGTGGTGGTGGTGGGGGGGTATTGGTAGTGTCGGGAAGAGGAAAAATTATCAAAAATGGTGTGTGGTTGTAGCTGGTTTGGGTTGTGAGACAAAAATTGTCAAAACTAATGGGTGTTTCCTTGGTGGGATGGATGTTTGGAGTTGGGGGTATTTGGTATGATTGGGGGAGGGGGGGGGGGTGAATTGGCAAATATGGTGGGTGGTTGGTTGGTGGTTGCAGGTGGTTTGATTGGTTGGCAATTTTGGTGGTGGCGATTGTTGATTTGATGGGGTGCGATGAAAAAGTTGTCAAAAATGGTGGGTGAGTGGAAGGTGGTGGCAGGTGGGGTAGGTGGTTGGATTTGGGGGATTTGGTGTTGGGAGGGGGTTGAGGAAAAAATTGTCAAAAATGGTTGGTGGTTGGTTGGTGGCTGTAGGTGTGATGGGTGGTTGGCGGTGTTGGGTGAGTGGCAAGTTGTTGTAGGTGTAATGGGTGATCGGATTTGGGGGGAGGGTGAAGTGGAGGGAATTGTCAAAGGTAATTGTACTGGGGGGAATTGTCAAAAATGGTCTGTGAGTAGCAGGTGGTTGTAGATGGAGTAAGTGGTTGAATTTGGTGGTTGGTTATTGGCTGTAGTTGGGATGAGTGGTTGGTGTTGGAAGATTTGGAAGGGGGGTGAGGCAAAATTGTCAAAATTAATTTGTGGTTGGTTGGTGGTTTTAGGTGGGGTGGGTGGTTTTTGATGGTTAGTAAGATGGGACTTATTGTGTGAAAAAAATTTGGGTGAGTGGCAAGCGGTTGTAAGTGGAGTGGGTGGTTGGATTTGTGGAATTTGGTGTGGTGAAGGAAATATCAAAAACAGTTGAGGTAGGTGGTTGCTGGTGGTGGTTGGGGGGGGGGGGGGGACAAGGAAAAAATTGTCAAAAACGGTAGGTGAGTAGGTTGGATTTGAGGCAGGATTTGGTGTTTGGGAGGGGATTGTCAAAAATAGTGGGTGGTTGGTTGGTGGTGGTAAGGAAGGGAGATTTATTGTGTTGGGGTGGGAAGAAAAAACTGTCAAAAACTGTCAACAATGGTGGGCTGTTGGTTGTATCGTGGGGTGGGAGGCCGATGTTTGAGGAGAAGGTGTGAGAAAAAAAAAATCAAAAATGGTGGTTGGTTGTAGGTGGGGTTTTTGGTTGGTGGTTGTAGGGATACTACCTACATATGAACTGTTTTGTGAACCGGTTATCACGTAAAACTATCGTCCGTAAACCGACTTTACAGACAACCAATATTTTTTACTAAAAATGATGATGAGGGTTTCGGGATTATGCAGAATATTCTAAAAACCAATTAAACGAGGCTGCTGGAGCTGCTTGTCCCATCTGTACAATTTGGTCGAATGACCTGACGAATGGAACCTCTGCATTGTCTGCCCTATCAACAAGAAAAGAAGATACTCTGAACTGAAACAATTACAGAGGTATTTGTTTCCTAAAAATGTCACCCATTAAATTTTGACTCGCAATGCTCCGTCTCCGCAAAAACTAGTAAGAACAATAACGACTTTTTTGATACCGCGAAAGGTGACACGCTATTTTGAAACCTCTTCAAGATTCTTCTTTAGGCAATTGTACGCAATTCACATTTGTATACCAGCGCAGCGGTATTGCTTGGCATCCAAAGAACTATGCGCGCTGGCAGTGCATCATTCGCAACTATTGAAGTTGCGGCGGCGAATTCGGTGTGGCTGCTTACGAGGATAATACAAAGTAATGCTGCTTTCATTTGCAGAACATTATCATCTTAGACTTGAACTTAGGGTCACGATGGCGATGGAAAGATAATATACTATTTGAAGTAATCAAGGATTTTGTCTATTTATGTGGGTTCCTCTATAACCTCTCAAAATATCAGTGAAAAGATTGGTCAAAGAATCACTCTTGCCAATCACTGCTTCTTCTGGCTTAGAAGGCATCTTAATAGCAAGGCTCTCTCTCAAAGAACCAAGAACATACTATACAAGACCCTTATCAACCCAGACCTGATATTTGGGCAAAAGCTTGTACCCTGATACCATCGGATAAAAAGGCCAACATAGTGCTGGAAGACCCCATATAACGGTGACACGATTAAGTGGAGAACGAACTCAACCAACTTGGCGTGTGTTACCGTAATCAACTGGTTAGGGACCGCACTGGCTGGAGGGGAATGTTGCTTAAGGCTGTTTGCCACAATGAACTGTATGCGCCACCTTAGGTAAGTTAGTATATCGGGTGGAAGGGAATTAGTAAGCTGGGTAAAGCATATAACATTCACGTTGTGCTGCAAAAAAAAAGTCTCTAAAACAGTTCTTCTGAATAAATTAAAGGCTAAAGAGTAAACTGATGAGCATTCCAACCGAAAAAATTATAATGGTAACATTTTTTCAGAGAGGAATGAAATTGGTTATTTCGCTGGGGGAACGTTTATTTCAAACGTTTCGGTTATGGTTCTTTTACTTTCCAAGACTCTCTTTTGAATTCTTTGTAGAATACCCAAATACGGCGTATAATAGAAGCTCCTACTTAGATTTGTATAATAAACGGAAGCGTTGGGCAAATGTATCCAGTCTTATAATAGCAATTTAAAATGCTTGGCTATTCTGGAGCTTGGAGCATCTGGAAAGTGGAAACTGATATGAAAATCTGATAACAGAGTCTTAAGGTATACCAGCACATTTGTGAATATATAATTTAGAAAGCTTTTCTTAGGTACGTTCTGGACAAATATGATGTTTTCTATCCACTCGGAAAGAATTCTGTTGAATAGCAAAAATCTTACATTTCGATTTTTTTTTGAGATATCGGGGTAGTATCATGGTCAGATAAGGATAGAGTCATTCCGTCAGGGATCATTTTATTATTTGTTTAGCTTTCGGACGAAAATACGGAAAACAAATTTTATTTTTGTTTTGGGCAATTTATTGTCAACACTCCACACAATATTTTCATTGAAGCAATATTTCCAGGTTTTAATATCTGGGATTTGTGCGAGAGTGGTAAAAAAAATATGTTATTACAGTTGCTATGTAAGTAATACTGATTTATTGAAAAATAGTTATTAATTCATCGTCGACATTAATATGAAAAGGGATTAGCTATCAACTGATGAAGGGGTTTATACAATACATAATGGATACAGTTATCATGGTGCAGTCAATAAATTTTGTAAAACAATAAAAAAAAAATTATACTTTGTGTTCCAAATTCAAAATATATTTCTATTTATAGAAGATAATGCTACTTTAAATTTCATTGATATGGAAGCAAAATTATTAAATGTATCGTAACTAATACAGATGTATAACTATTCTCCTAATTCTCCGTTCTTCTGGTAACGATTTAAGTTTCACTTCAAACAATTCAAGGATTATGGAATTTAAATCGTTTTTAATATGCAAAAATATTCTGCGTCTAAACTAGTATGTATTTTCCTCTTTAAATTCTTATAATCTTTGTTTTATTTATGTAGGTATTGCGTTTAATTTCCACGCTAAAAAATAATCGTACTTAATTTCCCCTCAAGCGTTAGAAGGATGATTATAAACAGAGCAATGTCTGCTATGATAGCAACATTTAAACATGTAGGTATACTTGTACATAGGTACTGACTGTATGATTTTAAAATTGAAAAGTACCATCGCCCCATTAAAAGGATCATTGAATAAACTTTACAGTAATCCAGAACGCTACTTACACCCCACCATCCTCACTTCTCCTTCATCTTCTATCAGCCTCATTGTTTAGCTGGAGGAAGCAAAATCATTAACCATCCAAAAATGTACTGCCACAATAAAATCCACAGTTCCACTTTCTAGTTTGGCATCAATGCCACTCCCATTCGCCCACCCTCACCCCAATTACCATCACCATCGCCATTCGTAGTTACAAATCTGGAAATAGATTTATATTTTTGCTCTACGTCTGCATGCAGGCAGGCAGTGATAGATACGGTTTAAGCGTGGGCGGTGTGGCATAGCGCGACGGCGGCGGGAGTGTGGAGAGAAAAATATAGAGCAGAATATCCTGCACAGGATTCAAATAATGTGCTTTTCATTGGCAAAAATAAATTCCGCTTGGAAAGTTTTTATTGCACTGCTGCCGCACCGCTGCTCCCGCCGCGCCACCCGCTTAGCAAATTTATCTGCTCCACATCATACTCTGCAGGAGTATAGGATCTAGAAGTCCTTAAATATAACATCTTACCTCAGTCCACTGCGTCTAACTGTGTGCTACGCCGCAGAAACAAAAACAAAACAAAAATAATATTAAAAATAAAACTCTCCTCTAGTTCTAGCAATGTGCGGAAATATTTCCTTTTGTATACAAACTTGCCGTTATTTTTAACACTTTTTTGTACAAATGTGTGTGTTTGTTTTTTTTTTTCGTACTAGGTCCTTCCGTTGATTGCAAGGATTGCGAAATAGATTTATTTTTCAATTCGCTACCAGAATTTTTAGAGTCGTGGGTGCATTATTTTAATTAAAGTTCAGGAGTTTTGCTGAACGGAAAGTTGCTGACGTCTGGGATGATAGCTATAGTGTTACGGAGTGGTTCTGTTCAGTGTAAAACTGGAAGTCCAGGCAGATAATTTTCAAAATTACACCACACCAAATGAAATGGAACAAATATAAACCATACATTTATGAAGGACATTTCCAAGCGATTAGATAAGGAAAATGCTTGGCGTTGCATATTCGTGGATGTTTTTTATCTAGTTTTTCATTTTTTAAATATTTTTGTTTGTTTATTTTCAAGGATCTGAATCGCATGAATCAGGTGACCAATCAGGTAAACTTGAAGGATTACATTTGGATCATGTGTAATTACTTTTAATTGCATTTGTGAACCTTCAAAATTTTTGTTTATTAATATCTATTGATTAGTTACGTGTAACTAATGTCACTAAAGTGACACAATATAAAAGTCCATTCACGTTAAGCTTTCACCTCAGAATGAGATATAATAAGCTGTTAACAATAGTATACACCTACATTTGGTGTTCTAAAAGTCTCATTAAATCTCGTGTCTGAGCCGTAACTTATTCAAGGTCAAAGGTCACACAAATCAACTTTTCGCGATTATCACCGATTTTATAGCTCCACTGATTTTAACTAATATTAAAAAAATTAAATTTGCGAAAAAATTGGTTTTAACATTTTCTTAATAAGCCCAACCGTTTTTGAGATAGAGGGTGCAGAGCCTGCAGCGCTCAGCCGTACTCACTATAAAGCAAGGTCAATCGTATATCTCCGTGAATATAACACCTCGTATGTTAGATTGATAAAATATTTTTAACAATAAATAATTTAAGTTATTTATTAGTTTATACATTATAATTAGTAACATATGTTGCACATGTCTAATATTTTCATTTAATAATAGTTTGTATAGAGCTTGTGTAAGGCAAACTTTCGCAAGCTACACATTTCAAATACTGACAATTAAAAAATATCTGCTTTAAGGAGTGTGTTTGAAAAGCTCTATACAATGCTTACAGATCAATACAAGGTTAAAGACCAACTTGCTAAAGTTTTCCTGCAAAAAGAGTCTGTACAGCAATTATACGAAAATGGATTACTAAGTCAGAGGACTATGAGTACCTATATAGAAGATGATCAATATTGTCCTTTTTTTCTTAATTGCGTTGGCTATAAGTAACTAATTATTGGAATTTTTTTTTCAAAATTCATCGATTGTCAAGGTTTCCTCTTTTTTATCCTGATCACATAGGGCTACACTGAAAAATCTAACCTTCTTTATTCTAGTTACTTTGTAGTGGTCAAAAATAAGGTCGAAAGTTTTCCTGAAATATGCTGTCAACTTGTTAACCTTCTTCTTCTTCTTTTTGTTTCGGCACCCGCTGTTATGTGATCAGTAGCGAATTAAATTTTGACTGTGCTCTCTAGGCCCAAGACGATATGGCACCCTTTTTCTTTCGTAACACCTTTTTTCCCCTCAAAATAAATTTTTTTAACGGCATCTGAAATTTTTTTCTATTTACTTTGAATATCATTAGTAAAAAAAAAATGATTTTGCGTATTTGAGTAATCAAAAACTTAGTATTTCTCTAAGTACCCTGTTATGCCCCTACCTCCCCTATAACGGTAAAAATATATTTGATTTAGAGCATTTTTTTTTTTTTTTAGTTTAAATTTTTTTCGTGTTTTGTATTATATTTTCATAACTTTTCAAATTTATTCTGTGGCCTTTTAACACGGAATCATGCTGATCGTTGGGAGCTTCACATTAAACATTATAGTAACATTTCTAAAAAGAATTTGAAAAATAAAAAAAAATATTTTATGAGTCAACAACTGACACTTGTAAAATATTCGTCATGGTGAATTAATGTATCTTTTATAATATAGAGCAAACAAATATAACAATTTAATTTTGAATTACTTACTTTACTTATGTTGACGCCACTGGAGCGTGGTACTCCAAGGCCTTGCTGAGAATGCCCCTCCAGCCGGCTCCATCTCTAGCCTGCTGTCTCCAATTTCGTACTCCAAGTTGACGGATGTCTCCCTCTACCTGGTCACTCCATCGAAGATGAGGTCTACCTTGGCTTCTGACTCCCTCGGGTTTGGCGTTGAAGACTTTACGAGCTGGAGCGTCGATGTCCATTCGCTCTACATGGCCCAGCCATCTTAGTCTTTGGATTCGAATTTTTCTGGCTAGGCTTATGTCGCTGTACAGCTCGTACAGTTCATTGTTATATCTTCTTCTCCAAACGTTGTTTTCGCGATTTACGCAGACAGGACCATAGATCGTACGCAGAACTTTTCTCTCGAAGACTCCAAGTGAATTTTCATCCGATTGGGAGAGGTTCCATGCTTCCGCACCATATAGCAGGACCGGGATGATGAGTGTTTTATACAGTGTCACCTTGGTTCTTCTCGATAGGGCTTTACTCCTCAATTGCTTACTCAGCCCAAAGAAACAGCGATTAGCAAGAGTTAGTCTGCGTTTGATTTCAGCGCTGATGTTGTTGCCTGTGTTTACAGCAGTGCCCAGGTAGACTAATTCACTGACTACCTCGAAGTTATACCTATCAATGGTTACGTTCTGACCAAGTCGGTGGTGGGATTGGACTTTTGTTGATGAAAGCATATACTTCGTCTTGTCCTCGTTTATTTTCAGCCCCATTCTGCTTGCTGCTGACTCCATAGTAGTGAAAGCACCGGTTACTGCTCGCTTTGTTCTTCCTATCACGTCTATGTCATCAGCAAACCCAAGTAATTGTGTCGATCTATTGAAAATGGTGCCTGATGTACTGGCATGGGTGCTCCGTATTACATTTTCAAGCACAATATTAAAACAGCTGCATGACAGTGCGTCACCTTGTCTTAGCCCTCTGGTGGTTTCGAAGGTTTCAGTAGAGTCTCTACCAACTTGGACGGAACAGCGAGCATTCTCCAACGTCATCCTGATAAGGCGTATCAGTTTAGCAGGGATTCTAAAGTTAGACATGGCACGATACAGTTCAACTCTATTAACACTGTCGTAGGCGGCTTTAAAATCGACGAACAGGTGGTGGGTGTCGATGTTATACTCTTGGGTTTTCTCCAGGATCTGGCGTAATGTGAATATTTGGTCGGTGGTAGATTTTCCAGGTCTGAAGCCGCATTGGTAAGGACCTATCAGGTCGTCAGCAAACGGCTTGAGACGTTTACATAAAACGCTGGACAGGATCTTATAGGCGATGTTTAAAAGGCTTATGCCTCTATAGTTGGCGCAGAGGAGGCGGTCTCCTTTTTTGTGAATCGGGCAGATGGTACTGAGATTCCACTCATCGGGCATACTTTCCTCCGACCATATTTTGCAGATGAGTTGGTGTATGCTCCTGACCAGGTCATCTCCAGCGTGTTTAAAAAGCTCCGCTTGAAGGCCATCACATCCAGCTGCCTTATTCATCTTTAGTCTGGTGATGGCTACTTTGATTTCATTTTGGTCGGGCGGGTGTAGTTCGTGGTCGTCATCTAGATTAACTGGAACAAGTTGATCTTGGGCGGGATCTTGGCTGTCATCGCCATTTAGCAACCGGTTAAAGTAGTCTCTCCAGATGGCTAACATCGCCTGCGTTTCCACTATGGTATTTCCATCCTGATCTTTGCAGGGCCCAGGGCGGCTTGTGAAACCGGATGTAGACTGTTTCACCTTTTTATAGAAGTTTCGTACCTCTTTTCTGCAAAAACATCTCTGCATCTCCTCGACTTCGCGTTGCTGGTGTTCTTTTTTCTTTCTCCTGAGTAGACGTTTCTCAACTTTCCTTCGCTCAACATAGAGATTTCTGGATGCTCTAGTATCTCTCTCCGTTTTGGCTTTGGCTTGATGGCTCCGTCATTAGCAAAGGGTAACTTATGTTATTTAGGGTTCCTCAATTTACCTTCTAGCAGGAATTGAAGGACTACAACAAAGAGCAAGTGACTCAAGAATCTTCCCAGCTGAACACTTATTGTGATTTTGAATGCTTCGATGACTCCATCTGGAAAAAAATATGTACCTTATGATCCTCCCCCATGCAAAATGTCCTTGACCTGATTCTAGGGTTTTGGGTTGCATCTGTTGTTGACTTCCAACAAATTTGTGTATCCCTCTTAAGAGGAAAGAATAATTCCTCAGTACATTGGGAGAAGCTAACTTCCCCTCCATTCTATAGGAATCCGATCGCTTGAACCATCTGACACATATATCACCCATTTTCCAAAACTGAAAAGGTATTTTGCTGGGCCCAACCAACTTTGGAACTTCTTCGATTCTAACGTCAGGTATACTTCAGCAAAGTTTGGTTAAACAATTGGAAAGTGCATCCAAACAGAGGAAGCTTTTTATTTAAAAGTCCATCACTATAACCACATTTAAGGAATTTTGTGGTCATATTGTTAATAAACTATTCCCAAGGAGACTTCCTTAGCATTTCTACATTTTTGGTAATCTATTTTCAAGATGGTTGCGCAGTAATTTATGTTGTTTTGTCTTGACTTTTGAATAGCTTGTTGTGCAGCACCAACTGGGGAAGATATTCCTTACACTTTGCTTCAGGTGCACTTTTTCCTTGCGCCTTTCTTGCAGCTTATGTATGCTTGTCACTGGGACTTCGAAGTGGTCAACAGGCATTGTTGACCCACTCCGTTCTTGCCCTATTCCGTTCCGTAATCATACAAATCACAGAAACAGCACTAATAACACTAAAATTTGTGCAATTTAGAAATAATTTCTCCAACAGTAATTTCCAGGACAAATACAAAATTCCTTCTGGTTTACAAAACCCTGGGCATAGGTACATAAATATTGCTGACAAGAGGACGAAAATTAATTTGATGAATAGGGGTATAAACATTGTTATATTCAATGTTCATACCTATAACCTTTTTGAAGTCAGAAACTTATATTCCTAGAAGTCTTCTTCGAAGCTATACGGAAACACCTTCTTTCTTTCCATTTTATTTCTTAGAAGTAATTTAAGAATTGAAAAAATTCCTACTTGTATAATATTTGTTTCTAAGAGCAGTTTTCTCTTGAGTTTTCTAAGGAAATTACAGGCATCTTTGTTTCGTTTTCCCAAACTTGCAATGTGATTGATGGTCAAAGCAGTTGGTTGGTCCGTTGGTCCGTCCACTTCTATATAAACGTAACTGGAAAATGTCAAAGTTAAAATTTATTTATGGGTAATCACCGTCTGGTCATAGCATATTTAGGGATTTCCTTATACAGGGTGGGCCAAAAAATAAACCTATTGGAAGATTATTTTTGCAAATGGCCGCCAATGTCAAATCTGTTTTGACATTTGTGGACTAGACAGATGCAGAATACAAGTGAACAAGCCATGGAGCGATACATGCACCGATATTCTGAAGGCGGCGTTCCCTGGTCGCCTCATCTCTCGTTTTGGCAATTTGCACTGGCCCGCAAGATCACCCGATTTAACCGTTTGAAGTCCCGTGTTTACGTGGAAAAAGCCCGAGACTCTGGAAACCCTCAAGGACAACATTCGACACGAGTGCTAGAATCTGTCGCCCGAAGTTCTCGCTGAAGTGATGAAAAATGCCATTAAACGAGTAATCAACTGTGACGGTGGCACCCATTTGGCCGATATCATCTTCTAAACTTGACCAATACAATTCTAAATGTTCAAATAAACATAACCAAAAAACAGAATCGAAGTTTTTCATTTAGAAAAAAAGAGAGCCAAACTTTTGGCCCACCCTGTAAGTTCTGTTATTCTCCCATCAAGCCATCAACTTGACCCCCAAAGGAAATAAACACAAATTTACACAGAAAACTACAAAACCCCAAAAATTAAATGAGGTCATATGAAAAAGTGGAAAACAACATAAAATGGAATATGTATAACAAGGACAACACTACTACATGCGAACCTTCTTGGTGACTTCTTTCCCCTTACAATTACCATTTACCAATATATATATATATACCTACATATTTATATACTATATACGTTTGAATCAAAGTTATTTCCTTTTGGCTTCATCTCCGTTAGTGCACCACTCTGGCTTTCTTTAATGTCCTTTTCGGTAATAGACCAATATGTCCTGTTTATTTGTGCAATAAATTTACCAAAACTTCGGACAGTGATTCATTTCTGCTTTTGTCTTACGAAATAGGAAAAATCACTTCTATCGTCCAGGTTGTGTTTTTTGTTTTCATCCCTCCTTTTTCGTCCTGCCCATATTGTATTCGTTTATGGCTTTTCTTCAAGGTTGTTGTTGCTTAAAAAGTTGATCAGGATATATCCGGAACAAAGTGATATTTATAAACAACTGTTCCTGTCATGAACTTCTTGGCATCAGATTTAAAAAGGGGGCGCTTTTTTTTAATATTGTTGTGAATTGTGGTTAAGGGAATAAAATATTTCAAGAAGAAAGTATAGGCATACACTATAACATGGGGCATTCTGAAACAGAGTTGCCTCAGAGAGTTTTTGCATTAGAGTGAAAATGAAAATCAGTTGTATTTTTTTTAATGATGTAAGATAATAATGATTTTTTTTTTATTTTATTGATGTTTTTCATATATATATATACCGGGTTAATTGCTTTTAAAAATAATATGGCCACTGTGGTGCAAAATAAAAAAAGTAAGTAGCTCTTTCTACTTATTTTTTTTTTATTTAGCGCCACAGGGGCAAAAATTATGCGCTGTTTTTTTTAAATTTATTTTCATTGCCAAATATCAAATTAAGTCGAAGTTCAATTTGTATTGTCAATTTAGGTTTAAGCTGCTTATAAGCTTTCAGATGTTTCAGATGGGATCCAAACAAAAACATCTTCGACAATTAAATTTTTCACCTACATAGGAATACCTCAGATTTGTATTCAAAATAAGTGATAAATTGGTGAAATGAATTCAAAAATGTACTTTAAAACTTTTTTCACAGTGCTTACAAACCAATCTTTGGGTATTAAATAATAGAAGTTGTGGTTTTCAATTCCAAGGTAACTTCATTGTGGTTCTTTTTTGAAATACAAGCACCTTGAAAGGCAAAGTGGTCTTTAAAAGAAAACTTAAAGTTTAATATAAAAGGGTAACTCTTAAATAAAATTGAAGCTCGTGAATCTTGGAGTCAATTAACCTTGACCATCTCCTGAGAAGCCATTCTGTATTTTCTAACATTTTTCCAATTTCAAAGTGGAGGACTATGCTATTTCGTTATTTTAAAAACTTTAAAAAGAGTGTTTCTTCTATCCAGGTATCAAGAGCAAGACCAAACATTTTCGTAAAATGCTTTTTTCTTCTCAATCAATCCCAAGTCTTGTTAAAAAGAGGGTCTACTGACAACTAATTGATGATTTAATGTTTATACACTGGCGCTGTAGTCTCGATGAGATTTGACGACTTGGCACTGTGAAATAATTTAAATCAGTTTTAAAATAGTAAATATATCGCAAAAACACGATCCAATTCCCTGCAACTTCAAGCCATTTTTTGATTCACAATCACAATGTATTATGTTAGAATTCTTTTATTTAAATAAATTAATTTCTTTTAGATTCTTTCGAAAAAAAATTAAATTAGAAATCAAATACAACGCGTTAGCCTAAAATAACAGCTTGGCATCAAACGTCACTTTAACAAAGCTGATAACTAGGTTTCAAAAAACAGACATTTCAATATCCCTTCAATATTCAAACCAAACGTCACCAACGCAACGTCTCTATAGTTTTCCAAGTAAATAATAAATTAAAAAGGCTTTATTCCGAGCAATTTGTGTGGTGATAATGAAGTGTTTCAAAAAGTAGAAATATTAAAATGTTTCTAGAATTTAAAACTACTTAGTTGTCGGTTATTTTTGCTTCACAAAGTTGCAAATTTCTAAATTCTAAGAACGAAATTATTGTTATAGTTGCAATTCAAAGCTTATTATGATGAAAATAAACTGGAATCACTTTGAAAACACTTTACTTCTTAGAATATTGCATTATTGTTGGTTTATTTGTAACGTTATTTATTGTACTGACATTCAGGAAATAGCTAGTGCTGATGTTTCTGACGTTTCTCATCAATGATGACATAAGAGAGATATGCCACTCTGGCACTCATGCCTTTAAATTTTATATGACCTGCCCTGATATAAAAAGGGCTTTAATTTAAACGCAAGGTTATCAATTTATTAAAAACATTTAAATTTAATTTAAAGATGATTGGAGGAAGATAGAGATACGGCTAATAAACTCAAAAAAACTTTATTTTATTTACTAGGAAGACAGTGTCTTTATTCGATCGTAGCCACCATTTGAACAGAGAGAAAGAACTAATAGAGAGAGACAAATTTCCTCGCCTCTGTCCCAAAAAACACTTTTGTATACATTTTTTATAACCTATCGGTGTATACCTATACCTACATGTTTCAACTTTGGGAATCATATAACTGTCTCTTTCTCTCTTATTTTAAGGTATCTTGATTGTAAGAAGAGTACAAAAGAAATTTAAAGAGGATCTGTTCAGAAACTATGTAATATGAAATCTGCTACATTTTGGGGTTATCTCAGAAAAACTAATGGGTGAAATCCAAATGAAGTTTGAGAATAAACAAAAAAGATGTCTAGACCTAGAGGGGACTCGAACCCACACCTCTTAATCAACAGTCAAGTCCAATATCATGTATAAATCTCCATCCAGGGTGTACTATACTAAACGTAAATAAAACAAAGCATGAAAACAAGACGAAAGAATGAATAGGAATTAAAGAAGAAGAAGAAGGGAGATACCTAATCATGTGTCAAAAAAAAAAAAGAACCTAGATGAAAACACTTTTTTAGCAAATTTCCTCATTTTGGCTTTAATGAAAACATAGTATGAAAACACCATCACTCTTGATTTTCAACTTTTTTGCGCCAATATAATAAAAATAACAAGCAATGACAGCTGTCGAAAGAGCTGAGTGAGATATCGGATCCAAACATTTTTCGATTTTTGTTCCACTTACAAAATCTCAGAGTTCTCAGTTGGTGGAACTAGCCTAATTTGGATAGGACTTATTTTCACGGATGTTTTCATTATGTGCAAATAATGTGTATCCATCTGGCTTTAACTAGAATTATCTCTATCTCTGTTGTAAATTAACTTAATAGGGTTTTCACACCGAGCTGAAAACACGGTTTTCGTTGAAAACCCCCAAAACCTGAACGAAAACACAAGTTTTACCATACATTTTTGCTAAACATAAGTTTTCGAAAACAACTAGTTTTATATAAAACCGGTCGAAAATTTGTTGGAATACAAAGTAAACACACCTAAGTTTATTGCGATTCTTTCAGAACACGCCTAAGTTTGTTGTGATTCTTTCAGAACACACCTAAGTTTCTTGTGATTCTTTCCAAACACACCTAAAAAGCGCATAAACGTCAAAAAAAAAATCAATCATAGCAGCCGAAAATATTTTCATTTCAAAATTTGATAGTCAGTTGTTGTAAAAATGAAGTGAAATGTCAAACGAAAACTTGAAAAGTCCGGTGTGAATGATTTTCAGGTTTTCGTAAACTTTTAGCCGAAAACCGGGTTTTCGGCTCGGTGTGAAAACCCTTTAAAATGCTAAATCCTAATGGAATACTTTTTTGTATTAAGAGCAAATAAAAATTATTCTGAAACTCATACTTCCTGAACATACCCCAACAGCTGATTGCATCTGATTTTTTTTTGACAGTGGTGAATTTGTACATAGGCCCCGACCCATAGAATCCGTTGCGTCCGTGCGTCCGGCAAATCAACTGACAGATCGATTAAATACACGCGTTCTTATGAGAAGTGGTCCATAGACAACGTATGCGGCAACGCAACGGACAGAAGTAGCCGAACTTTTAACTTTTCCTACTCCGGCAATCCGTTGACAGCTGGTTGACAGCAATTTTTTTTCGATTTGAAGTGGTTTCGTTTTGGCATTGAAGAAGAGAAATATATTTCTTCTTCTAGGGGTTTTGGTTACAGTTGTAATTATGTAAAGCATAATTTTTTGCATCATGTTCGAAGAAAAAAAAAAGAGACAAAAATGGAACGTCGAGGCATTCATTGGGTCACCCCCAATCCGGCGATCCTGCAAACGTCAACGGATGCGTTGCCACGACGAAACAACTGATTCTATGGGTCGGGGCTCGGGGCCTTTAATTTGCATAGCTATATATTGTGTTGTCCCACATTTGCCACTTGCAACAGTTGATTTTCTTCAAAGAGAACGAAGAACAAACAAAAATTACAGAGATTGAAAACTTAACTAACGAATTCTTCGTTAAACTACATACAGTGAATCAAGTTTTCTTTTGTTCAATGAATTTTAAATGTACTAGATTTTATTTTATTTAGAACAATATATACGTAAATGAATAAAATGTAGTTATACATAAAAACATGTTAATGTTGCGTATTATTAGGTCCGTCACAAAGGTGCTTTTTTCTAACATTATTTGCAGGTACTTTTTATGAATTGAATACTGCTTTTCTACAAAGTTTTAGTATCTTCTAAAGGAATAAAGTGAAAAAAAGAATTTAAAAAATATGGGGATAAGAAATCTATTTTAAATTTAACCAATTTAAAGGTGTCACACCGGTCGGAAGTTGAACTTCACCAAATGAACTTTTTATTATTCATTTGGCATAAACGACACAACATCATCAGTACCGCTATACACGTATTTGAACCTTTGAAACACCAATTTGTACGTGAGATTTATTTGAAGGTTTCTCATGCTCAACTTTCATGTTCCCAAGGTGTGAAACACATTTTCAAAACAGAAAAAAAAAAAAATATGTCAAAAGTTCAAATTAGTCTGAATGCTAAAGAAGATATTTAATGAAGGAAAGATGTTTCTCATCGATGCACGGATGAACACAACACAGTCAAGCAGAAAATATTGAAAGAAATCTACAAGACCAGTGATGAATATGATTTGCTTAGTTGTGATGGAAACAATTGAGTGGAGTTGTTTGCGTTTTGAAGAGGTTCTCAAACAAGGAAATCATCCTTCCCAATGATAACTTGATTGTGTTGTGTTTCTTTTTACTTGCGATTATAGGTACTATAAGGCAAGTTATGGATTCGTGCAGAAAAAAAAAATTGAGATAACAATCACACATGACATTACGATGATGGAGAAGTCGAAAAAAGTGGGTCTGGGAATTCCGTCCGTCTGTCTGTCCGTCTGTCTGTCTGTCTGTCTGTCTGTCTGTCTGTCTGTCTGTCTGTCTGTCTGTCTGTCTGTATGTCTGTTCGCGCCTCTGGAGGCTGAACGGGTGGGCCGATTTGCTTCAAATTTGGTATTTAGGATTTATTTGGCCGTCCCTCGGAACAAATTTTTTATTTTTGCTCTAGGTCCAAAAATAACGGCACCTGCCATACAATCTTGAAGACAAAAATTGATTTTCTCAAAAACGGCTCTAACGATTTTGATAAAACTTTCAGAATGCTATTTTTGCAAGAAAATCTATCTTTTGGTTTGAAATTTTTTTTTTCAAAATTTGTCTAATAACGGTACCTCTCATAGAACAAGTATTTTCAAATCAAATTTTCTCGTAAACTATACATTCGATTTCAATAAAATTTTGGCCACAGGAAGTCATTCATAATTTTATTAATATGACATTTAAAAATTTTCAAAAACTTTTTTTCTTGATTTTTTATAATTTTTTCAAAAAAATTTTTGGTTTTCGAAATATGTTGGAAACGGGTACATTGATTTTTTTTAAAATTATTTTTCAAATGTAAACTACAGATTGCCATATATTTGCATACTCAAATAAATTTCAAAATATTTTTTGAAAAAGTTTTTCAAAAATAACCTTTTAAAAAAAAAACTGGTCCAACGATTTTCAATATTTTTTTTTCCTAGATTGACGTATAGCTTTGAAATTTTATTGCATACTTAGTTTTTCCGAGAAAACTCTTAAACTAATTTAAAAAATAAAAGAATTTTCGAAATTATTTAATTTTTTTTTAATATCCATATATGCAGCCACTACGCAATTATTGAACATAAGAGCAAGTTCGTGCGACCCAGTCGTGCATTTTATTTTAGAAAGTACTTGAAGTTCTTATTTTATAAAATATAAAATTCAAAATTTGTGTGCTTGCGCTATAGTCTCGAAAACTATGCACCCAACCCCCTTGAGTGCTGAAAGCAATTTATTCCTCGAGCCATAAGGGAGGTTTGTAGAGCGGTCCGACCCTGCCGATAGATGGCGCTGGTATTTTTTCATCGCGTGGAATTTTACGTTTATATAAGAAAAGAATAGGAATTTTTCAGTTTTTGTATCAACATATATGAGGAGTAAATGAAATAATAAGAAGAAAACTCGAGAAAGGGCGTAACAACGTACGCCGGGTAAAGCTAGTATTTTATAAAATAGGGAAGAAATGGCATTACAAATCAAAACCCGAAAATTAAAAAATTCAAATGTAGGAAAATAAACAATAATATATCATAATACATCAAAAAGTTTTTTTTTTATTTTTATTGAATGTATTATGCTCATATCGTTCTTTTGGGTAGCTCACTTTTAGTCAAGAGTAGTTTTGAGCTACTTGAGCGCCAAAAAAACTTTGGTTTTAAGATTTCTTTTTTCGTACCTTGAATGGGATCCTATGTATAGAGCTCACATAGAGGATAGTCATGACAGAAAGGTCAGGTGGTTCTACCCTAAGTGGATTAATTCTAAATCTTCAGCTAGGAACCTGAAGAAGGCTCTGATAGGATTTCTGAAGGGGATCCTTGGATTCATTTCCTGATCTCGTATTTTTTGGCTTAAGCGAAGTGCGAATTGAACTTAAAAGTGGAAAATTATACAGCATCAATTGAGAATTGGCTTTACAATTGGAATGTTTCGATTTAGTTGAAATATCAGAAGGTAGCCGCGTGACTTCTGGAACACAGTGGAGCCGGAGCCGGATCCGCAAAAGCATCCGTATTGTATGTCAAAATATTGTTTACACACGAATTCAATGTTGTGAATACAACGAGACGGATCAGCAAACGCAGCCGCAAACGGCGACGGACGAGTTGGCCAACTTTTAATGAATACTTACGTCCGTATTTTTGACATTCCATACAAAAAGAAGAGCAACGTGTTAATAAAATCCTTTAAGAAATTAGGTCAGGTAAGTACAAATTTATAGAAAAGACTATAAATGATGCGATATATGTTTTATCATCTATTATATATATGCATATGTTATGTATGTATGTTTTTCAGTGGAAATTGTAAAACAAAGGTGGAGTACATATACGACTCCATTGTGGGCACTTCTAATTAGGTACCTACGTACGGCATGTGATACGGTTGCGGCTGCAATGCCGGCTGCGTTTTTCTATTGTGTTCCAGCAGTGAAGGGTGAAACAAGTCAATAGGAACGCTTCGTTTCAACATTTGCACTAGCTGGGCTTAAGTGAAACCAAATATTGACATTTGTACAGCTTTTCCACCCACTAAACATACACAGATACACACATAAGAAAGTCATGCCAAGAGGGGAAATTCTTAAATTTATAAAGTAATGTTATGAGCAACTTGTAGTAGAAGCGAACGAATGATTGACAGAAAAAATGTCAACTGGTTAAATACAAATTTCTTCGACTGTGAAAATGTGGTCTGATTTTTGAACGAAAAAAAAGATTGAAAAAGTGTCGGTAAAAATGTCGACTTTTATTCTGATTAAAATGTAGTTCTTTTGATGACAGTTTAAATTTTTTAATTATTTTTAAATCATAGTAGTAGGGGCGCAACATTGATCGACAGTGGCAAAGTGAATGATGATCACATGCATGCGGTGCCGCTTTCATTTACTTTGCAACTGACTTTTTTCGAGTCGATATTTTCAAAATCGACTTTATAAGAGTTGAATAATCGAAAGTCGACATTATGACGACTGATTTTTTGAATCGACATTTTAAAAATCGGCAAATCGTTTACCCAACCCACAACTTGAAATCCAGTTAAATTTTAGAAAAATGAAATTAATGCCGATACGAGAATGGGCAGTCATTTATAAAAAAAAATGTATGAAGGACAGAGACTCGAGGATTGACATTGAAGTAAAAAATCTAGGATTTGAGAAGAAAACCAATGCATTTTTAATATGAAATCCAACATTCACCTCTAAATCTAGGGCACAACTGAAAAATAAAGAAAAGTCAGTTACAGTTACAGATATGAAATTGCCAAGTTAAAATATTGAATAATTGAAAAAAAAGATGTAAGTATATGTAATAGATTTTTATAAGCAGTGTTCAAAGGTAACCCATGTTTGAATTTGCCCCTACTTTCTAGGGATGAGTGCAAGATCTAGAAATTTAAAATTTCTGGTATAAAGCTACAGAAACAGAAGTTGATTTCTGCTTGAAAACAGAAAAGTGAATGTCTTCAGCATTGTAATCTACAGCAAATGTCTACTAGTAATTATTAAAATTTCATCGATATCCATGAAGTCCCTAACTGTAGTGCAAAGAAGACCATCTATGCGTTTTGTGAGCCTCTGTGAAGCCGCGGCGTATCTTTGGATTAATACTAAGTACATTCATATGTAGTTATTGAACAGAAAGCGACATGCTATGTAAAAGAATTCCATTTTCAACTAAAAGTCCCAAAAGTATTCTCAATTACGGAAATTGTCAACACTAAATGTTAACCTAAAAAGAAGCTAGGTGAAACTGCCTATAGCTTTGTTTTTTACAAGCATGCATTTAATATATTTCTGCAACAGCCTGTAAAAGATCCCATTGTTCTCATCAATTCTTATAAAAAGTACTGATTCAAGACTACCTCACTAAACACCATAAACTAAGTAAGAAGAAACAGACAATGTTGACAAAAAAACGCCATTTTTTTAAATGAAAAAAAAAAATTTTAAAAATAATTGCCTTCTCATTACCTACTACTAAAAAAGCTATAGCATCACAAAAACTTGTACTTGTGTGGCGGCTGCGTCAGAACAGAACTCTTTAATTTATCTTAATTATCTGAGCACTAATACGCTACATTAGACACAAAAGTTTTCATTAGGAATACTCTAACGTACCTTGAATTCATTAAAATTCCCACTTAGTTACGCTTCACCCCAAACTCAAGTATGTATGTATGTAAGTCTCCACCCTACCAATCATCCTCATCCTATTACCAACACCAAAATGTGTCACCGTGATGCATCTCATTACATTCGTGCTCGTTATTTCAAATCAGGCTACAAAAGCTAAATCCTTACTTCCCCAACTTCCCCCAATATGGTGTGTGGGGGATATGAATGGCTATGATGAGTTTCCTCTTTTCCATTTGCACCAGTCTCAATGTGTTTCAAAGGATCCATCCACTTAAACACACATGTAGGTATGTATGCTCTTCTGGGATACATCAACTTATTACCAATCATTAGTATCATTCGTAGAGTTTTTTTTTTGGAAAATCACTAGGAGATACATTTTTTGTGCTCTGTGGCGACTGGGAAGTCCTTTGATGGCAGGGCTCTGTTATCCTCCCTCGCACTGAAATTTGCTCACTAACATACATATCTGTATGAATGAAGTACTGCGACTCTTGTGAATGATTCGTGCACCTTTTGATGACGTTTTTAATTGATAAATTACTTTTTGTAACGGTAATCCCCAAGGCAATTGACTGCGGAAAATTACACCGTCTATTTCCCGTATCCACTTTCGTGCTATTATGTCTCTATCCTTCTCCCACTCTCCATGCTGGAATCCTTCAGCTTTGATTGCATAGTGAAAAAAAATAGCATGATTTGCAATAATTTTCAGATAAAATTATAATTATTATTGAAACCTATCTTTCCAAGGGTAAGGTGATTCCTTGGGGGTATGACGATGGCGGGGGATGAAAAATAATGTTCCACTTCGATAAGAAGTCATTCAGGGAAGAGCGAAATTAGGTGGCGTAAAATCATCGCAATCATCACATCCATGAATGATAGTGAAAAAAGAAAATTTAAAAAAAGGCAGGTTCTTTTGTTCGTTTTCGGGCTTGTGCACATGGAAATGTGAGAATCGAAAACACCTGGGTCTTTTCAAAAGATTTTTTTCTGAATGGTGGTGTCGGGAGATATTATAACAGCAGTTCTATGAGTTCTTTTTTTTTGTTAACGCTTCGTTTGTCATGTTTTTAGGTTACAAAAAAAAAAAGGTTTTTAAGAGCACGGTTGAGGCTGAGAGATAAAGATCATTTTTTGTTATTTTTAAACTGACGGAACAACTTCAGATTCTATAAAAATAGACAAAAAGTAACAGTTAGTAGCTATACGTTAAACATAGCTATTTGAGGTAAAATCGAAAAAACCACTGTGAAAGAACGTGTTAGAACAAAAAATAGATTTGAATTTTGGGACTTCCCCATATTCAATAGAATGCGGAAGGCGTTTCAGTTTCTTTGGTGACGTCACGTGTTACAACTGTTAGTCTATATTTGCTTTATCTATGATTTCTTCTTTGTTCTTCAGTGTCTCTTAAAGCTTTTCATTCCATTCATGTGGAAGTGCCCAGTGTTGTTCCATGTAGACAAAACATGTAGACTACACGATTGTCTACGTGTAGACAATTCAACGTAGACAATTCATCATAGTCTACATGTCAATGTAAACAATGTAGACAATGTAGACAATCAATTTTGTTTCAATTTTCCAACTTTTTTTGTCTTCTAAATCATAAAAACAAAACAAATTTCTTTGATTTTAGTCTTCCACTCTGTATTTTGTATTTATTAAAAAAAAAAACAACTTCTATTGGAAATGCTTACTTCATAATTATACAATAAGATGTCTTATTCATACTCGTCTTCAACGTCTTCATCAAAACAATTATATTGATTATCCTCAATTCTTATTGAATAATAAAGATCGTTCAAAAGTCAAGCGATTTCTTGGTATACTTGAAAAAACTCTTTCGATTTGGACGATTTGAGCGGAAGAGGCTGTAATAAGAATAAGATTTTTTTTTGCCAAATTTGAAGGATTTGGATGTTTTATAGAGGGCACATTCCAAACAAAATTGGCCTTTTAATATATTTTTCATAAAAAATCTTAAAAATATTGATTTTTCTTTAAAACAGTCCCAATCTTTAATCAACAAACGGAACAGTCAACCGCTTGACACCTGTTTATTAAAGTGCAGACTGGATCAAGAAGCTCGATATAACTGCAATATGCTACATATTTGTTGTTAGATTTTATTAAAATAAATCCAGGGGTGGAATCGGCTAAGGTGATTTGTGATAAGTGATAGTCACAATCAACAAATTTGGTCTGGCTAGATGATTGTCACATGTGACAATCACATTTTTGTGACCTTTTCTTTTGACACCTAAATAGCTGTCACAAGAAAAAGTCACAAAAATGTGATTGTCACATGTGACAATCACCTTAGCCAGATGAAATTTATTGATTGTGACTATCACTTATCACAAATCACCTTAGCCGATTACACCCCAGGTCATCAAAGCATATTTCAACAACAAAGGACTGAATTATTAGATATTCAGTTTAAATCAAACACGCACTTTTTCTTATTCGAAATAAAATATGCGACAGAATAATCAAGAATGACAAATTGGAATGGAATGTCTTCATTGTCGACGTTGTCGACTTCATTCTCTACATTGTCGACATTGTCTACATTGTTGACGCAATTGTCTACGTAGAAAGGTAGACAATCAAAGTCGACGCGTAGGGGAACAACACTGGCAAGTGCCTCATTCATTTCATTAATTGTTCAAGAAACTATAGTGTTCTGGCTTTTGCCCTCCGCTTAAACTTGTATTACAGGTGCTCTATAAGGCTATGTTCATGGTTTGCTGTGCCTCATCCTTAAGAATTCGACTGTTCCTCGTGCAGTGTAGCTTCAAGCGTTATCGTTCTCCAATTTACAATTTATAACTTTTACAAGTTTCTATGGGACCTTCGTATATATAGTTCCATAAAAATAAAAAAGGCCTTATGGAAGTAATGTTAGCTTACATTATACAAGCTACTTAACTGCTATAAAGCTTCTTATTCATATGCTATGATATAACCTTACAATCGAATGGAAACTTGTTTGGAAAGCTTTTAGCTTGGCCAAGCAATCTTTTAGCTTGGCTTATCAAGCGATAAGCTTGCTTTGAGAATTAGGTAAAGGCCTTTTACAAGAATTCATAATTGGTTAGAAATAAAAGAATATATAATTATATATTAATTTGTTTTGTGTGCTTTATTCACCAATTTTCTTTGGAATCTTTTTCATCTCTTTTATGTAATGAACAAAACTCATATTTAATTTTTTAAATGAAAAGTTTTACTTATACGATAGTGATTGGAATTCGTCATTTAAGAAATTTCATATTAATGTTGGTACAGGATTTAAATATTTCACGGTATGGCGTTTTGCAGAATTTTTTTAAACAACTACTATCTATATTATTACAGTCGTCAAGTGAATTAAAATTATTCATAAAGTATAACCTACCTTCACAATTATTGGTCCTTAATGGTACTTAAAGCCTTTCACAGAATCATACTTTAGAGGACTTTTTTCAATTGAAGCAAATAGTTGTTGTGATACTCTTTCGTCTAGAATCGAGAATCTAGAATCTCGTCGAGTGAAAAAAACTTTCCTTCTTATAATGAATATAACTACTTGCATCTGCTTGCCTTATGCACCTTTTATACAAACTATTACTTCCTAAATTTGAAAATTGGTTCTTATGTAAGACAAATTGTTCATCGGGAGTGCAAAATCTTCGCCACTGATTCCAGCTTATGAACGATGTAATCCAGAACAATACTGATTGGCAGTGAAACCTCTTCTTTGCACAAGAAAGAACTGCAGCTTAGTTTTCATTTTAACTGGAGTAATACTTTTTCCCGTATTCAACCAAGAACCGTCATTATAAGCCATGGATTTGGTAAAACGCGGTTTAAATTGATTTTGAAGTTTGCTTTTCAAAATTAAGCAATTTGTTTAGGAAATCATTTGTTGGTTACATACTTTAATACATCTGTTCGAACCATTGCATCGTACAAAATTGTATGAAAAAGTTTTCTTAAATTTCGTTTCCCGTTGAAGCATCAAACTAAACTTGGTTTGAAACTTTCGAAAGCCTTTCATTTCTTATACCTATGTACTTACCTTCACACAATTTTTTTTCCGTTCGATACACAATTTATGTGCCTTCAATTTCATTAACTTATCTTCCTATGAACACATTTTCATTTCGATTAACCTTTCAATCAATTTAACGCAACGCAACCCAACGAAACGATAAAAATGTAATTGCTTCTCTTGCCCATTACATCCAATGTTAAGTCAAACCTTGATGATTTCATACAACCATCCATCTTCGTAAAAAAAAATCACCCTGTAGTCAGGATGAAGCACATCCCCCGCTACGATGACAACAACAAAAATAGGTCGGTATACGTATACCTACTCGGTATAAGTATCACACCAACTCACTTCTAATTTTCTGTCAAAATATGACTTTCCTCTTCCTGGCCAATAACCAAATCAGCGGTACTTTTATTACCATAATTTCGATTATGTTTTCATTTTTCGCCGATGCCTTAAATCCATATTTCATTGCTGTTTATGTGAATAAAAAAAAAATGACAATAAAAAATAAAAAACAGGAGACTCACGCACTTAAGCAGTCATTCGGATAATTTATTTTCAATTCATGGCTGAGGCTGAGGGTCTTATCTGTTCCGGAGAAAAAATCATTTCATGTTCCTACTTTGAAGTTTTTCACAAAAAAAAAAGAAGAAAAATTTATGACAAAGTGACGGAATCCATCATAAATCATTTTTCACCGTCCGTCAGCACTTATTCACTTTTGTTGAGTAATATTAATATGAACATTGGTGCACGTGCATCAATCATTTAATTAAAAAAATTTGAAGATACTGACGCACTGTATCTTTTTGATGCATGCTTACATTGATGGCTATGTTGTGTTTATATTTTTAATGATGATAATGATTGAATTTGTGACGGTCTTAAGCTATCGTGAACCTGCCATTAAATTGGTCTTAATTTTCAAAAATGGCTGTTGATAAAACTTAAAGAAATCTCTTACAATCATAACTCGCCTAGAACTATATTTAGAGAGCTAATTTGATTTAGTTAAATTTTTACTTGCTCTGTATATAGGGCAAGAGTATTGGTTTCGTGCAGAATAAAAAAAACATCGTGGTTATAATCAAATTTGACATCAGATAATCAAAAAATCTGGGCTTCGCCATACCGTCCTCCGGTATGTTTATGCGGATCTGCGGATGTGCGCTTTTTGACTTAATGCTACAGCTCAAACGGCTGGACGGATTTTCTTCAAATGTCGTGTAAAGCAGCTTAAAGAAAACGGTTGTTGATTTTTTTTTATTTCGTTTTAGCCCGGTTCAAACTGGTACTAAGGTTTTTTTTCATTTTGGATTTGCTCTAAAACGACTCTAACGATTTTAATTAAACTCAAAATTTAACAAACTTATTTTAGTTTTAATAAAACTTATGCTTATGGTTATAACGAAAATCAGGTTTTATTTTTAAAATGGGCCATAACTTGGAAACGGCTTGATCGAGTTCACTCAAACTTTGTTTGGCATAGCTCCTCACAGCTTTCTACAGCATGGCGTTGCAATTTTTGAGTGAAATCCGTTTAAAGGGTGGCTCTTTCTCATACAACCTCTCATTCAGTTTTAGCCGCATCTTTTTTAGTTTTTTTGATTGGCTCAAAAACAGCTCTTACGGTTTTGATTAAACTGTGTGTGTCACATTTTTTGAGTGTTCTGAAAAAAATCAGGTTTTAGATTTTGGCTAAAAATGCAAATAACAAAGATCTAAGATCAGATCTTTTTTTTTCAAATGGCCAAAATTCATATAAGTAAGCAATAGAGCAGGTACGTGCGACCCAGTGGTGCATTTTATTTTCATCCGGTTTATCACAATCTTCATGATATTGCACATTATACTCCAGCTGAGGAATATAATGCGTTCTTCAAATCTTGAATTATGTTGCAGCATGTGAAGACACCCATATTAAGGACATACATTCTTGAGATGTATTTTTGAAACAATTGTTGCAATGGGTAAATTGCTTCCATTCAATTAAATTAGTCACATATTCCGGGAAAATAATTGTTTTCCTTTAAATAAGTTAACACAGTTATCAATCAGGATGAAATAGTTCCGAAACTATCAATACGAAAATTTTAATTCGCTGTATATAGTTCGCTAGCATTGACTGGTTTACCACCTCACAAATTGCTATAATTAGGCTCTGTCATCGTCATGCTGTGAAACGTCAACCTCGACTGTGCAATGTAAAGAAACGAGGCTGGCTGTCAAAAAACTTATGAACGACGTTATCGATTGATTCCACGTATCCCTATCCCTAGTAGGAATCTATATATACACATTATGTACATAATATAAAAGCGGATGTGTCTTTGTATGTTACCTATAGACTCCAAAACGGCTGGGCGGAATTAAATGGAATTTTCAGGTATTCTTAAGACTACCCCAGCGGGTAATCGTGTGAAGTTTGACATTTACATATGTGCCATTTTCCCTACAAATTAATTAAAATTAGATTTGTTTACATATATTTTTTTCGGTTTTTGTTAAGTTTTCATGTATTCAATAAAACACTATTCAAGCCATTCATCATATTGTGAAACGTTTGGTAGGGTCTTCTGAGGACGCCTTCGAAGGTTTGTAAGAAGCTTGGTTAAAATTCAGTAAGTTTGGTTTTGGTTGGGCAAAGTTTAAGTCCACAAAAATAAAAAAAAATGTGTGCGTGTAACCTTTACGCGCGATTGAAGTAAAACTTCTTTGACGATTATGGACATAATATCACTGAAATGATTAAATTTTAACTTAAGCAAACGAAGAGACTAAGAGATCCAACCACTGGAAAGAACTCCCCAAGCTAATAAAGGCAAAAATGTTACTGGGAAACTACAAACAATAAGAACGATTTACAGCCTGCATTAACTTATACAGAAACAGCCTAAGAATCATAACGGGCTTCCTCACAGGGCACTGCAAACTAAAAAGACACCTAAATATCTTAGGGCTATCAAGCAGGCCAGCATGCAGATTTTGCGATGAAGAAGAAGATACATCGGACCACATATTAGGTGGATGTGGTGCACTAATGCACAAAAGACTAAAAAACCTGGGTAGTTACCAGATAAATAAGGGCAGATTACCTTCTTTAAAAATACCTCAAATACTAACCTTCCTAAAAGAAACCAATTTGGAGGAAGTGCTGTAGGACGAGTATCCTCATTCAGCTCTAAAAGAGGCACAATAGATCTTTAAGGTCGGAGTGCGCTTTTCCCCAATTTAATTCATTCATGCAACTTAAAATAAAATGCATACGATGAAACATAACACAGTTTCCGAGCTAAGAAGTTCAAACTCTTGTGTTTATGTTCCGCATTTTAATTTATTAAATTCAGTTCGTTTATAAACAGAGATGTCCGTTATTTATATTTTTAGCCAAAACAACATTTAAAAAAAAACATACTGTTTTCTTCATGTCTATTATTTTTTACGAATTTTGAATGCTTTCGTAATATGTATGAATAATCATGAGAAAACTGACGATATATCGATATATTGATTTTTTTTCACCCGATAATTATCGATACTGTTAAAGAATATCGATACGATAAATATCGATATATTTTTTACTTGCCCATCCCTACATTGATCAAAACAAACAAATGTCATGGAGCACGTGCATGAATGAGTAAGATTATAGTATTTATATTCCCACTCGTTCGTGCACACGGTGAGCTAATGCGAGTCATCGTTGCCGCCATATTGGAATACTGAGCGTTACTTCCTTCAGAAAAATAGTATGTATATTTCTGTCTCATTCTTTCCTGGCTTCATCCTACACATTTTTGTATTTGTGTCTCTTACCTGTCGTTTTTTCCGTTGCATCCGGTTTGAAATCACAACGATTCTAAAGAAGTTTCACTTCAAAAATCTTAACACAATTAAAGAAATTACTTATCGTGGGTATTCATTTGAATTGTAATCTGAAGTTTACTCAAATTGCGGTTTGCAACAAATGCCTTTTAAGTGCACTTTGTCAAATAACTAACAAATGTGAAATATCATCAGCGAGTAGACTGCAAAGTTTAAGCACACGCAACCTCACTATCGGACACTATTCGTCAGCGGAATAGTGCGATACCATCGGACAAAATGAAATGAACATTCGGTGAGTTCGGTTTTAATATCTTCTTTGGAAGGGTTTTCTGAGGACATTTGGTAAAAAATCAGCTAAGGGGGTTGCAACAAATTGGACTACAAAGCTTTTAAGCCCACAAAAATAAAAATCTTAACATAACGAAAAAAATCACTTATCTTGGGTATTTATCTGAAAGTTTATCTGAAGTTTGCTCAATATTCAGCGATTAGACTGCAAAGTTTAAGCACATGTGAAATGAAATTTGATGATGACACAAATAAAAATCTTAACATAATAAAATAAGAAGAAAAACTGATGAAATCGATAATCTCTTGGATGTTAACCCAAGTGTATTGGCTTGAGATTGTAATGAAGCTTTGGTAGGGTCTTGTGAGGTGGCCCACGAGGCTTTATTGCATTGTGTGTTTGTATGTTCCATGTTCCAGTTAAAGAAAAAATTCCCACTAGGACCGTTTGGCAATACGAGAAAGCCAACTGGGACGGTCTGAATAATTTCTTTCGCAACTTTAACTGGTCATTATGCTTCCTCGATAATGACATTAATGCCAGTGCTGAAATGATTACAGAAGTGATTTTTCTTGGAATGAGAACTTTTGTCCCTCACAGAACAAAATGTATCAAACCAAAAGAAAAGTCTTGGTTTTCCGAAGAGTGTAGAGAAGCTATCAGGTTGAAAGAAGTAAGCTTCCGATCCTACAAAGCCAACCCAACTGAGGAAAATCGGAAGAAACACAAACAAGTTAGGAACTCGTGCAACTCCGTTATACACAAAACGAAATTTTTACATGACCAGAAGTTACGGCAAAAAATTCTGCAATGTCCCAAAGGCAGTAAAAACTTCTGGTCATTTGTAAAAAACGTCAAGAACTCAACGTCATCATCAGTTCCAACGCTCATCGTTGACGATAAACCTATTGTCAGCTCTTCAGAGAAGGCGAATATGCTCGCAGCTCATTTTGCTTCAAGTTCTACGTTGCCTGCAAGCAACAATCCCCTCCTGTACTTGAGAACGTTAATTCTTCTATGGGACAGATATTTTTCCGCACTCGTACAGTAGCAAGAGTACTTCAAGATCTTGATATACACAAATCCGCTGGCCCGGATGGTATACCCCCTATTCTTCTGAAGAAGTGTTCTTCATCTCTGGCAAAACCACTGCGTAAGCTTTTTCATCGCTCCTATCGTTCAGGAATCTTTCCTAGTAGATGGAAAACAGCATTTGTCCAGCCCGTCCCAAAAAAAGGTGACTCCTCCTCCCCCTCCTCCTACCGACCAATTGCACTTACGTCCCTTCTTTCCAAGGTCATGGAAACGCTGATAAATCGTCAGCTCAAGAAATATCTCGAAGATCGGGAGCTTTTAAATGACCGGCAATACGGCTTTCGCAGCAATCGTTCCACTGGTGATCTGATGGCATATCTCACCGAACAGTGGAACAAATCTGTGCATCGCTTTGGCGAAAGCAAGATTATTGCGCTTGATATTTCAAAGGCATTTGATAGAGTTTGGCATGAAGCTCTTTTATCGAAAGACTCTCTTGTCTGTGACTTCTAATCCATTAAATTGTTTTGCTGACGACTCAACCCTCAGCTTTTCATATACGTTTGATAATTCACGGCCTTCGCCTTCGGACGTGTTATTACAACGAAATCGTATGATAAGCTCGTTAAACTCCGATTTAAACAGCATTGTGAATTGGGGTACTAGAAATCGTGTGGAGTTTAATGCGTCGAAAACTCAATGCTGTCTTTTGTCGTTGAAGCTAAACATACCCCCTATGCCATTATCCATGAATGGTACTTGCATCGAGGAGGCCGAAAAGCTATCAGTACTCGGTATGTGTATCAGTGACAATCTTCGTTGGAATGATCATATACTTGAGATTGCTAAGAATACTGCAAGATGCTTAGGCTTTCTTAATAGATGCAAGAAGTTTTTGACCCCTTCTGATCTGGCTACAATTTACAAAGCGTTTATACGCCCTAAACTGGAGTATAACTCCTATCTCTGGGCAGGTGCTTCTCAAACTTTTCTTCACCTGCTCGACAGAGTTCAGAAAAAAGCGTTAAAATTGATAGGAGAGAGAAGCATTATGGAAACATTTCCGTCACTCGAACATCGTCGAAATGTCTCATGTCTTTCCTTATTTTACAGATTCTTTTACAAAAAATGCTCACTCGAGGTAGCCAGCTGCGTTCCACCCCTTAAACATTTCCCCCGTAATACTCGTCTTGCTAGCAACGCTCATCAGTTTACACTTGAGCCCAATTTCGGACGTACCGTGAAATATAGAGATTCTTTCTTTAGCCGTACAACACGAATGTGGAATGGATTGCTGGCACAATTTTTCCTTGCCATTTTGATCTTCAAACATTCAAGATCAATGTTTATCGACACCTCCTTTCCCTTCCTTTCCTAACTTCCTATCGCTCGCGCTGTGACTTATCATTAAAAGGGCTATAACAAACCCCTTGAGCGCGTGTGCACTATAAAAAAAAAAAAAAAAAAAAAAAAAATGTGGACTCCAAAACGGCTGAATGGATTTCAATGAAATTTTCAGAAAATCGTCAGTTAAGCCCAGCGATGTTTGATTGCGTCATTTCCCCAACAAATGTATGTAAAATTAAATTTTTTTTTATATTTTTCTTCGATTCAAACGATTGATCAGATTGTGATGAAACTTTGGTAGGATCTTCTGAGTACGCCTAAGAATGTTTGAAATGGTTTGCCGCAAATGCATTTTTTGTGCACTTTGTCAAATTACGATAATAAATTCAAAAATTGTCAGCCATTGGGCTGTAAAGTCTTAACCCATAAGTAATGTATTTAATTGGATTTGCTCAAAATTCGGCGAAGCAGTTTGAAACAAATTCATTTTTATTTTACTTTGCCAAATTACTAACAAATTATAAAAATTGTCGGCTATTGGACTTCAGTCGATAAAATAACGGTATCGACGATCATGCGTGTTCATTCGCTGCAAGACGACTTTTGGATATCGGGATTCGGGAATGTCAAAATTCGAGTTGGCGTGATCAACAAAAATAAGATTTCATCCCCGCCGAACTTCTGGCAAATGTAACTCAATATTCAAGCCTTTGCGTTGTGGACAATGTATTCAGAGTCTAACAACCTAATGCAAAGATCAGGATTGGCTATGCGAACGTGCAATTTTGGCACCAAAAAAGTGATGATGTCAAAAAAGCTCAATGAGCAAATTCAATTGAAACTGGCCAGCGAAACTGTTAAATACAAATCCATCGACAAAGTAATGGATGATGAACAAGGCGGCAATTACCTGACTAAAAAAATATTTATTTGCGGTACAGAACCCATTATTATTTATATTTTTACATATTATTATTTAATAAAAACTATTTTTTCATTTTTTTTTCTTCTGGAAACCCGAGTTGGCCGTACTCCCTTGATGTTGTTTGAACATCAAAATCTTCACATCCATTTTCATTTTCAAAATATTCAGAAATATTGAGAAGTTCTTCATCTGATATTGCTTTCCTTGGCAGCAAAATCTAAATTAAAAATAGGAATTATAAAAATATTTCAATCGAAATTGGTAAAGCCGAACACAATGGGAGACGGAGCTGCAATAGATGTCGAAAATGCTGAATATAGCCTTTGAGCAAATTTTAACTTAATTTAATTGAACTAATTATTTGACACAATATTTATTGAATCTGAGGCGGTACAAAGTCCGCCGGGTCAGCTAGTTATTAACATAAAAATATAAAATATTTGAGTCAACAAAGAACAATTTCTGTTATCAAGACTTCATAACTTTCAAAAACGCATTTAATAAAGACTTGGAAAATTCATGCTTTGGAAAAGATTTTCGATGCATTCTTTGGTTACTGTATAGTTGTTATGAAAAGTGTTTCCTTGAATTTCTATTAGCGTAAATTAACTAGAAAATGAGTTCATATCCATGGTCGTATTTATCTTTAAAGTAATTAAACAATCCCTGCATACCTTTATTCCAGGAAGACAACCTCAACTAAAACACAGGAAAATGAAGACATCCTCAGCTAAAATTTATTTTCAAACTTTACCCAAACATAAAAATGTTCAAAACTATTTTCCTTCACATTTCGGGTATTTGTGGGTATAAAACGCTTCCTTGAGCGCGAAAGTAGTGCATCATACATTTATTCAAGAACCTTATAGGTAAACATCGTCCTGTATATGAAATAGGTTTTCTTTGAATACTCAAACACGTCGAATAATGAAGTAGATTCGTATCTTCAAAAAACCACAAGCACTAATTTATTTTCTAGTTTGGTTTTAACACTAAGACCCAGCAACCAATTATACGCATCTTCTTTGCTTCATGTTCTAATTAAAACCAAATATCAGTTAAAATTTATAACCCCAACCACAATAATTAAAGGCGCCAACAAAGCTGTCAAACCCAATCATCGTCATGTACGGTATACGTAAGTAGCGCAAATGAAATAACTTATTTTCATTAACAACGATAAATTCATAATCCCCGTTACAGAAAACCGAAATCCCTGAACATATTGCCTCAATCTATATTATTAAATGTTTAAATGTGTGTGTTTCTACATGTACAGATATAAATACAATATTTACATATGCATGTGGAATAAGTTTCTCGCACGTATGTACATGTACGTATATACATATGTAATGTAGGTAATGTTTATTAGCCCTTAACGCCAGAACACCTCAAATCGAATCCAATTAAAGTAGAATGCTTAAATTTTCAAGCAAAAGAGTGCGGGCCTGGGTGTAAGCAGCAGTTCCTAAAGGCAAACAACCCGAATCAACGATGCCAGTAATCCCCAGTTAAATGGCATGGCATGGCGCGGCGTTGCGTTGTCGTCGGGAATATCCATTATTCAAGACTCTTATCGGGAGCTCATGCGATACACTAATGTTCGTAATAATCAAATTGAATAAAGGAATCTGCCTCCACTATTCCACACCCAAAATTAAACCCCATCTTCTCCTTGTGTGTGTTACTACCTTAATACCTATATATACAAAACAACCTCATAAACAACTCCCAGTGTCCCAGTTCCACATAAAATGTATGTAAGTTTCAACCCATGTTCTGCATTTCCGTTTCACGCTCACGCTCTTTTCAAAATATTCCGAGTTCCGCTGAGATAATGTCAGAGGAACGTCAGACATTTATTTTTGTTGTATCCTCCCTCCTATCCTCCCTCTGTGTCTGCCTATGAGAGAAAAAAGAAATTAATATAACGGTGCTTTTAGTCCCAACGACATGAGAAAGACGCAGAGATAGTTAACGCAGGTTTACAGACCTGTGCAGCAGCTTGAATGGGTATGACGAAACAAATGACTATGACATGCAATAAATACATTTTGAGCGCATAATGTTACACTCCTTGTGAAATTGAATTGATCGCATCTTACTGTTCATTATTGTTCATTTATTAACGTCACATGTCGACCGTCCGTCCATTTAAGGGATGTCAACTTGATGCTGCGTCGTTGGATGATGGTGATGGTGAATGTGATTTCTAATACACTCTTCTGCACATCATCCACGCAGAAGGTATTTTTATTATAATTTATTGTGAATTTCACAATGCAATTTTGCGGTGAAACTCAAACTTCAAAACAGCAATTTGTATTCATTTTTAAATTAGTTGTAGTTTCGAGTAATATCCTGACCACGCGCGCCGGACCATTTCACATCCTTGGTTAGGCATAGTTCAAAATTGGCTGAACCCGCTTCCTTTGAAACAACTTTATTAGATTTATTTCAATGTTGAGCTTTTAGGGACAAATACCTTACCTCCACAATTGCAACATACTTACCTTACTTGTTTGACTATTTGAAAAAATATGTTTTTTTTTCAGCAACTTTTATAAACTAGTCTCTGCATTTTACTGATGCACACCTGTACCCCAGATATTTGAAAATATCACAGCAAGTGATTGGGAAATATTAACAAAATTTGTATTTTTGAAAAAAAAAAAAAACGAACAAAGAAACTAGCGCCGAATGACTCAATGACACACAAAAAAGGAAACCAGAAACCACCTATATCATTGCACGAACTGACATTATTTTTACTTGCGATTATAGGCACTATAAGGCAAGTTATGCATTCGTAAAAAAAAAGATTTTTTGGACAATCAAACATAACATTACGATGATAGAGAAGCCTAAAAAAGTGGGTCAGACAATTCTGTCTGTCTTTCCGTCTGTCTGTATCGGCACCTACAGCCTAAACGGCTGGACTGATTCGCTTCAAACTTGGTATTTAGTATTATTATGATGTCCTGCAGAGGGATTTTTGGAATTAGCCTTCTAGCTCTAAAACTAACGGTTCCTGCCATATGAATTTTTATGAAAAACTCGTTAATCTCAAAAGCGGCTCCTATGATTTTAAAAAAACTTTCTGAATAGTGTTTTCTGTATAAACGTTATGTTTTGGTTGGACCAGATTTTTCAGGAAAAGTCTTATATCGGTACCTCCCATAGGACCGGTTTTTTCAAAATCAGATTTTCTCGTAAGCCACTTCATGGATTTCGAAGAAAATTTTAATATAAAAGCTCTTTTATACAGAAAGTAATAAAATTTCTTTAATTTTTCAAAAAAAAGTTTTTTTGAGTTTTTTTTAAAGTTAAATTTTTTTTTAACTTTTGGTTTTTTCAAAAACGGTTTATTCAAAATTTTTAAAATTTTTGTTATTTGATATGAACTTAAAACCACTAGATGTTGACATACTCAAAAAAAGTTTGGAATGTGTTTTCGAAAAGTTTTAAGAAAAAAACCGTTCTTTGAAAAAAACTGGTCGAACGAAAACAAATTTCGGAAAAATTCAAAAAAAGTAAAAGAAACCTGATGGCTTACTTTATTTTCTCAAAAAAACGTTTAAATGATTACTAAAATTTCATATGGTTTTTGAATCTCAAGCCCTAAGATTACTGTAACACATTAGAGCAAGTTTGTACGGCCCAGTCGTGCACTTCATTTTTCATCGTCTCCTATCAGATCCTGTCCAGCGTTGATCAAGGCGTTTTTAGACAATTGCTTGGTATCCAATTTGTTCCCCAATCTACAACTGACCAGATATTCCTAGAGAAAACCCAGAAATTTAATCTCAGGACGCACCACTTATTTTGATGAACATTTTACCCTACTTCAGGGCAATTGGGGACGACCTACATGTAATATGCATCGTGTCATGACCATTGAGCAGCCTCATAACTCCTGCTCAACTGATCTGTCTTATCCGGAATGAAATATTGATTCTACTATGGACATTCGAAACAGCCAGAGGGTTAAGACAAGGTGACGATGCTGTACTTGAAAATGTAAACGCAACACCAACTCCAGTACATCAGATACTATCTTCAACTAGGGCTTGATGACGACTGATAGAAAGAACCAGACCATCACAAGCAGGTACCAGTGCCTTGACTGCCATGGAGTCTTCAGCAAGTAAAATAGGAATTGGTTTTTAACCAGGACAAGTCGAAGTCCAGTTAGAACGTGACCATTGACAAGTAGACTTCGAGGTAGCCAGGGTATTGGTCCATATTGCCACTCCAGTAAACACGGGCAAACTCATATTTCTTTGAGCAAAGCAACAAATTCAGGTGTAAAGCCCTACCGAGAAGATTAAACAAGACGTTGTTTATACAGATCGTTGGTTGTACCGAACACTTGTAATCCTGCTTTGTTGTGCAGAAGCAAAAATCTTCTTCGAAGATGAGAAGATCTGCGATTTTTTTTTCCTTTTTTTAGTGGCACACCCACTCAAGTGGTGTCACAGGGCGGGCGGTAGGAAATTAGAGAGGAATGCTTGAAGATCAAAATGGCAAGGGAAAATTGTACCAGGCAATTTATTCCACATTCGTGTTGTACGGCTGAAAATGAATAACTATATTTCACTGTACGTCCGAAATCGTTCTCAAGTGTAAACTGTTGAGCGTTGCTTGCAAGATAAGTTTTACGGGGGAAATTTTTAAGGGGTGAGAATTTTGTTGTAGAAGAACCTGTAAAATAAGGTGTTTGAGAAGCACTTGCTCAGAGATGTGAGTTTTACTCAAGTTTTTGGCGTATAAAACCTTTGTAAATTGTAGCCTGATCAGAAGGGGTAAAAAACATCTTGCATCTATTAAGGAAGGCTAAGCATCTTGCAGCATTCCTGGCAATCTCAAGTATGTGGTCATTCAAACGAAGGTTGTCACCGATAAACATACCGAGTACTGACAGCTTTTTGGCCTCCTCGATACAAGTTCCATTCATAGGTAATGGCATATATGGGGTATGTTTAGCTTTAACGACAAAATACAAAATTGAGTTTTCGACGCATTAAACTCCACATGATTTATGATTCCCCAATAACTCACAATGCTGTTTAAATTGGAGTTTAATGAGCTTATCATACGATATCGTTGTGATAACATGTCCGAAGGCGAAGGCCGTGAATTATCAAACCTATATGAAATGATGGCGGTTGAGTTGTCAACAAAACAATTAAATGAATTAGAAGTCACAACTCACAGACAAGAGAAAGAAAGAGAGATATGGGATATACGTGTAAGTCTGAGCAGAAATCAATCGTATCTTGCTTTTAAAATAGTTTGGCCATGCAGAGCGAATGGACATTAACGCTCCGGCTCATAGTCTTCAACGCCAGGGAAAGTCAGAAGCCAAGATAGAACTCCTTTTCAATAAGCTTGATTTAAGCAGATTTCGGAATGATTCGGGGCTGAAGACGAACATTTTAGAATCAAAAAAAAAAAAAAACATCCTTAATTCAACTTAGCTATGTCCCCTACTAATTCAATGTAAATATTACGGTGCACATTAAAAAAAGACTGAACCTCCTTATATTAACGTTGCGTTGTTAATTCAAAGCATTTTCGACGATACATTAAATATGCTTGTGTTCTATTTAATATGCAACGTAAAATCATATATAGGACCAGCTACATCAAAAGTAGCTGGCTACAAAATATGTGGGTAGTCAGTAAGTATTCATATGAAAAAAAGAAGACTGGTGAAATTCACCTATAATGCAATTGGCTTAGATGGCGAACGATGAATTTCTGTCTGCACTATACTTGCTGATGGCATTACGACAACAAATTAAGCTTGTGTATAGCGACAATGTGTACAACACCGTATATATACATTATACATACCTACTTACGACAGATGATTATATTTTATAAATAGGCTCTTCAGATACATTAAAACAAGTCAACTAGAAATCACCCTAGTTTTTCCTGGGATAAAACATATAATAAAAGAGTAGCTCGAAGGGTTCGAAGAAGAAAAGACGCTAACGCACCGAGTGAGGTCCTTTTCGAAACAGGGATTTTTTTTCGTACTTATCATCGGATGGTCGTTTTCTGGGTGACTTACTTGGAATTGGAAGTTTTCTTTTCTTTTCATTTTTTCTTACCATTGTTTGCTATGGAGTGGATTTCATCATTTTTCAACGGGTTTTCTGTCTTTAATTCCTTTATTTATGAAAAAACCATGAAAAGAAACCTTCCTTTATGGGTCACTGAGTAACAGAACTGAAACGTATCCCAGATAAAATTGAAGGTTATTAGTCTAGAATAAGGATATTGATGTTAAGCAGACACCAACAGCTGGAAAGTTTTTAATCTGATCAGTAAAGGGTAAATTGGCTTATTTTTAAAGAAGAGTTAAGAGAATTTAAATATACAAAGCATGTTGGGGGGGGGGGGGGGGTACAGTAAATACAAACTGTTTGGTACCAGTCATTTTTGAATTTAATAACCGTTATTTATAAATATCCTGCCAGACCCAAGCTTATAAAGCTCTTAGCTACAAATTTCAGTGCAAAAATCTTCAGAGAGAGAGAGAGAAAGAGATGTATGAATAAATTGTACACATACAGGGTGCCCAAAAATCAGTTTCGGTTTCGGTTTTATGTAAAATAAAAAAATTTATAAAAATAAAAGACTAAATTTTAGAAGACCATTTCATGCCATCGACGACGACCGGCGCGGCGTGGTGCATACAACCCCTATGAAAGGATAAAACTACATCGTTCAGAGATTAACTTGTTTGAAAATTGTTTATGCTTTCATTGATGACCGGATTAAAAAAGCTCAAATTATTTATAAATGCACCTCTGACGTCATATTAATGTAAGAACTAAGGTGAAATCAGCTTTCTTTAGTTAAAATGACGTCTTAGAAAAATCATTATGTGGGTTTTCCATAACTCACTTAAAAACTTATTCAATGCAAAACATTTTATCAAAAGTTTCACAAACTGAAACAATAACTTTTTTTTAAAGGCCCATCTTTATGGAATATAACGAGTCTATAACGAAAGCTCAAAGACCATAGTTTGAAAAGACTATTTTTCAGAAGACACAAACCCAGAATACTCAATTTCAACTGAAATAGATAAACACGACGAAGTTTCAAACTCTGGTATCCCAACGCTGCACGATTAAAAAATGGATGAGCTTAATTTCTATTAGAGAGTTAGAAGAGTAAGAAGAAAGAGAAAAGGTATAATTTTATTTATTAAAATATTTATTGCAATTTCTTTTGACATAGCATGGTAAAAAACGAGAAGCGACATATTTTGCTAGGTTTAGTTTTTGGGGGAAGACAAGGGGGACAAATAAAAATTATTTGATTGAATATTAAATCCATCAAGAGAAGGTAAGTTGTTGGAATTTAAACTAACTATTCTTGAAAATCGATGTTTTTAAATTTGTGTTTAGTTGGGCTTTGTTTGAAGAGTTACCAAATTTTTACACTTTTACTCGTTAAAGTACATTATACAAATAAAAGTTTTATTACTTACAGCGTGACAATAATATGAAATATTTATTTTAATCCTCATAATACCATTTCCCCTCCTCTCTCCTAATCTCAAGCCAATACAAAATCCTATCGTATCTATGTGATAAACTTGACTCTTTGTTATAAATGAATTTGAAATAGCTCATAAGCAACAAAGCCATCTGTTTTATTTATATTTAAAAAATTATTTCTTCTCATGTCATGTCAGCATTGTTTTCTAAAATGTTCAATAGGAACTAATCAAATAGTCAAGCTAATGTCAATAAAAATGGATGCTTTAACATGTGTATGTACTTAGTATAGTAATTGCAAAGAATTTTTAAAATTATACCTTTTCTCTTTCTTCTTACTCTTCTAACGGCATTTTAAATGACAATGTATGCATAATATTATATCACAGCTAACCAACATATTTCACCAATAGAAATTAAGCTCATCCATATTTTAATCGTGCAGCGTTGGCATACCAGAGTTTGAAACTTTGTCGTGTTTGTCTATGTCAGTTGAAATTGGGTCTTCTGGGATTATGTCTTTTGAAAAATAATCTTTTTAAACTATGGTTCTTGAGATTATGACGGGCCCCCCTTCCGAATATATCCGACTGAATTTGAACGATGCCTTGAGTAATGTTTGCCTAAAGGCCGTCTATCCGTTGAGGAAAAAAATCACGTCACATCAGCTAGGAGATACATTAACCCTAAAATTGTTCATGCGGAAGGTCAATCATGGCTTCCGTTGTGTTACTAAAACCACATGTCATTTATGGTTCCATTTGGGCCATAAGAAATCGGTTTTCATCGTTTAGAAAAGCGAAGCAGTATGTAAAAGCTAATAAAATATAACTTTGGTTTAACTTGTTTTTAAAATAAAAAGTTTGTACTATTTTAAAAATTTTTTAAGCTCTAATGTTCGGTTATAAATGTCTCTACTATTATTTAAAAGCGATCGTGAAAACATTAAACTTTCAACAGTCTTGATATTTAAGCGGTTTCTGATTTTTTTTTTATAAAATTCATCCCCGAAAACTTCCTCTCCGCTGCTGCGCTGTTGTGAGGCAAAACAGAAAGAGTCAACATATATTCAGTCAAATTTTTGAACATAAGTTTTCCACATTTGTTGCTGTCCTTAATGAATTATAAAATTTTCGCAAAAAATCACTTTCATCAAAAACTAAGAAAATAAAATCGTTCAAAACACAATTTCTGAATATTCAGAGTTTTATGGATAAAGGTAGTGGCAGTGCTGTCTCTTACTAAAATAGTGTGTTGCGTTGCGTATAATCAGTGCTGTCTTACTATTATTTGTTGGAAGATTTTTTCAATAAAAAAAAATACAAGTATCTTGAAAAAGCGAAGTAAGGAAGAAGATATTTTTGTCCCTCAAAATGGAAGTAGATCTACTTCCATAGGAGTAAAGTACAAACCCTGGTAGGGAGTGCCAAAGTTGCATTTGAATATCCTTATATATGGTTTTTTTTTTATTAAAAATCATATGGCAGATACCGTTATAGTCCGGTCAAAATAGACATTCATGACAAACCATCAACGTTTTAAATGTATTTGAGTCCTTTGGAAATCAAGTATAGCTAGTTTCCCTGTTAGCATTTTCTAAAAAAAAATTAAGACTATCGATTGAATTTCTCTGGATGGACATTTTTTTTTCTTGCTTGCGATGCCATACAAATTCGACAAATTCAAAACGCTTCACTATTCCTTTTGTCCCTTTCTGTTTGTAAATCTCTCCACTTATCTTGTTTAATACAATTTCCATACTCGGAAGTCAAAAGAAGTAATGAAGACTTCATGATGACGTTTTAGAGATAATAATAATAATAAACATTCTATGGTTGTTGATAGTGTCATTGTCCTTCCGCCTTCAGCATCACTTAGGTACATAATTAAGTCGAAATTTATAGGTATCGATTTCAAAGCCCAACATCACCGCCTGCGCGTCCGTAAAAAGCAACTAATAAAATACAAAATAATTAAATAGAAATTAAATAAATTACGTAATTATTTGAGCATGAAGCAGATATCACTCGAAACCAAAAAATGGCTTTTCAATTCGATTTAGAGGACTTTCTGTATACCCTTAAGTGCAATAATGGTTAACTGATCCTTGGATCCTTTAAATTCCCGCACATAATATTGCCCAATCAGGAATCCCCAACCTTATTGGATACAAAAAAAAACCTCCTATAAATCCTATACCTATCAAAAAATATATAATAAAAAAAAAGTACTTGAGAGGCTTTGGTTTAATCATTAATTTATTTCCCAATCCCTCTCAATTTCTGTCTTCGATATCGACATTCGACAGGTCTATTGGGACAGGATATTTGTCCTGTTCCAGTAACATTTAATGTTTTTCAAATTGCATGCAATAAAATTTTATTAACATTTTATTAATATTATCCTCGGTCCCGCGCACAAACTCCTATTTTATCGTGTGATTACCTTTTTTTTATGGATTTTTGTTTTTTTATTCATAACCGTAAAATGTCAAACCGAACGTAATTGACATTACAAGCCATTGGAAGTCGTGAGAGTACACATTAATCACTCTTTATTCGCTGTGTGCTGTGAGCGGGGCTATTTGTATATTCGACAAAAAAAAAAAAAAAAAAAAATAACATAAAAAAATATATGAAGTTAGGAATTTTGATATTTTTTGTTTGCTCCTCAATGTTCACCCTCTTGGGGCTGTCATCGTCAATGTCACAGATCCGCGATGCAAAGAGTGAATAATTTCAAATATCCGAGGAAGATTTTCCTTTCAAGGAAAAAAAAACAAGAAGAAAATCTCCTCACCCTTGGATGTCATCCTTTCGCGCGCAGTGGCCTTGCGAAAGACGTTGACATAAAACGAATACTCGGCTAGCGAAATGTGTTGAAAAAAAAAAAATCCTCTCTTCATATGGTTTTTGGAGCTCGAAGCTCTTTTCCGAATTATGTTCAAATATACAGTGCCGTTGGAAAAATTTTAATCAAATGTTTTATTATCCTTTTGCGGCGCAGTTCTTGGAATTTATGAAAGCTACGGATTTTTTTTTTGCAGAAGGTGGGTAAATATCGTTCAAATAGTGCATAAAAGTTAATGTCATTAGTCCGAAACAAAACAAAGTAATTTAGTGGAGAAAAAAAAAATCGGAAACATCAGTTCGGATTCGGAGTTCAAAGCCAATATTTTGCGTCTGTCACGTTTCAATTTGACAACACTTGAAATTTCTTAAAGATTAAACGTTGCTCAACAAGGTGTGGTACAGATACAGAATTTGAAAAAAAAAAAAAAAAAAATGCACGACTGGGTCGCACGTACTTGCTCTGTTGGTGCAATAGTACGATGAAAACAAACTTTTCGATCAATAAGAACAACTCATTTTTGAAAAATTTGGTAAAAACCAAAAAAATTTGGCTAAAACTGGAAAACTCGATATACGGGAGCTAACGTTAAGAAACCTTTAATATTTAAAATAAGACGTTATCTTTTGGGTGTTATAAATGATACAAATGTCTACTTATGGCCAAATTAATAATAGGTACTGTTAAAAGCAATTTTCGCTATTATCATGTATAGCCAAAAACTAAAAATGCAGTTTTGTTTGAAGTATTCTATGTAATAAAATAAAGTATTCTATGTATGTTACATAAAAAGTTTCATAAAAATCGGGGGAGCCTTTTTTGAGTAAATTAGAAAAAATGAACAAATTGGCCAAAATCTAGTGGCTCTTTGTATTGGAGCCACCATTTAAAAAAGAGAAAATGAAAAAAAATCAATGCCATCTGATATGAAG